>CM060942.1:57417333-67417333 GCA_030765085.1 Allium cepa
TGATAAAATTATAATGATTTAATTTAATTACATTTAACGTAGTTAAATTAGTTATACTTCATTTGGGATATCAATTTAATAGAATAAAACATCGTTCTGCTATATTAAATTGAATAGATTATTTTGGACATCTATCAAGCAGAATAAATGATATGTTAGCCATTGATTGCTAATTGTTGATAATAATATGTTTTTTTATTATTATTTGATTGTTTGTTTGGATTCTAATTCGCACTTGATAGCGAATGCCATAAATAACCATTGTATTGTAGAGGACAAAAAAATATCGAAGAGTTTTCATGGTGAATAGATCGCTACGGGACACTTCGAAGTGCATGCATATATAAATACATATATACACATATACATACATACACACACACTCACACACACACACACGCATATATGAGATTTACATGGGACTTTTGTAGAGAGACCCAAAGGGGTTTCTCGCCAATATTGATTTATTTATATTCTTATATTGCTTACATTCGTGTTTGATTGAATTATTTGTGACATGCTATTTGATTTGTGTAAGTGTCATTATGGCGAGTTTCGTTATAATGTCATTTGCCAACTATCATCTCCATAAATCCTTGTGTGTTGAACTTGTGCTTGTATTTTTACAAAGTAGACGTTTGATCGTGTTTTGCACTTTGGAAGTTCTTTTAACTATATTTTCAAATATTTTGAAAATTTTGAAAATAAAGGTTAAGTGTATATTAAAATCTGTAAAAGACATTCTAAATTTGATTAATTATCTTTCGGGATAATTAATGTTGTTTTAGATTTATAAAAGATTATAAATTTGATTTATTTTCCTTTAGAATAACTAATGTATTTTTAAAGATTATAAATTTGATTTATTTTCCTTAGGGATAATTGATGTTGTTTTAAGTTACAAAAGGTTAGAAATTAGATTAATTTTCTTTCGGGATGATTAACATTGTTTTACATTTTATAAAAGTATTTTTAATTGGTTTATTATCTTTCGGGATAATAAATGTTGTTTTAAAGTTATAAACAATAGTTTATGAATGAAATATATTAAAAAAGGAATGTTTAAAAATAAATCTAAGTGTAAATTGTTTTGGGTTTATAGTAAACGATGTTATAGTGGCATTTGTTTTTGACCCTTCCATTTAATACATTCAGAAATATAATTTTCTCTTTAAAAAGAATAATTTAAAGATTGTTGTTTTAAAATATTTTACAAATATCTTATGATGTGAAACATGAGCACAAGTGTGTGTCAAATGTTTTATTCATTCATTTCTACAAGTAGTATCATTGTGTTATCTCAGAAAGTTGATTTGTTAACCATCAATTCTGCTATCTTCTTTGAGTTTCGTCGAATCAAGACAAATTTGTTGCTCATTTGGGGCATTTAAACCCTTCCTATTGTTAAAGTTAAGAATGTTGTTGAGTTGAGTTAGGAAGCAACACTGCCCTAACTTGTCTGGCTTTAATTTTTCCTAGGGTAGTATTAGTTTGTTTTCAATAGTTGAATTCATTGACTATTAATTTTGATATCCTTTTCAATCTAAGATGATTATTGCTCATTTTGGGCAATGTCATCCAACACCATGGGTAACTAAAAGCAAAGAGTGAAGCCAAGCCAGTTGGGTCGCACCCATTAGGATATGATCATATTTATCTAAAGATTGCTGGTAGCATGCACGTGGTGATGTGAAATATTTGGATTCTTGTGTGGAGTGGGGTCTAGCTTGGAAGTTCCCAAGAATGATGCATGTTTGACTTGGGCTCTCAAGTATATTTTATTTAGAGTATATATTTAGAGTATACATTCGGTGTGGGGGGTGCACCCTCCTAGTCATGTTGGATGAATTCCTTTTTCTTGTTTGATTCGAACCTTGAAGTTAATCTTCTCTTAATTGCATCAAGAAGTGTCTTGAGCCCTTCCCCATGTTAAATTATTTTTGTCCATTCTTTAAGTTTGGATTTTAATCTTGTATGTGTTTATCCTTTCTTAGTTGGATTGTCGTCTAATTTATTTGTCATCTCTTCATGTATTAATGTTATTCTTGTGAGGTAAAAACACGTTCCGTGTTTAGCGGCATGGTCTCACAGAATTGGTTTACGTTTATCATATCCCTTGAGTTTTCTCATGCTAGTTTTCCAGACTGATCCGGGTGTTATTTTATTACAATGCTTGGGTTAGACCAAGTAGTTTCTACGTTGGCATTGGAGTTATGGAGCTCTTGGAGAAGACTTGGACGTTCACCTACCGTAATATATTATTTTCCACTGTACTATAATGTATACCTATCAGCGATTGTAAGGTCAGAAATTTATAATTGTTTATGTATCTTGTATATTAGAGTGATAGTTTATACTATCTTTATTATATTATATGTTGTCTTTTCCACCGTGAGATTATGTTTTCCATGTTTGTTACTTTTGTTTTACCTTAACAATCGACCTTTATAGCGATTGGATGTTCAACATTGGAATACCGTGGATGTATTTGGTGTCGACTTTCGATGGTCGAAAAGACTGGTCATTACATTACCTTTATCTTTGAAAGGTTTTATAAAATTAAAAATCCATACGGTTTGAGTTCTCATTCTGGTTTACAAGACTGATCTGGACGTTATTTTCTTCTAATGCTCGGGTCAGCCTGAGTATATTTTTGATTTACTTATGAATGCTTTGGAGCTTCAGAAAAACGAGCTGGATGCCTCCAAGATGTATTCGCCTATCTTTTATTTCCGTTGTATTTCTTATTTTATATTTATTAGCATTTGTGAGGACAGTCTATTATAACTGTTTAGGCTGATGATTTGTTAGTTTACTCCGATTGTTGTATGTATATTATAGTTTTCTTTTGTAAAGATCTTGTGTATATTATACATTGCTCACACGATATGAGATTTCGTTCTGTCTTTTCTTTTCTTTCACCCCAACAATCTGTCCTTTCGACACTTAGATACTCGGCATGTGAATACCATGGATGTGTTTATCAACTTTGAGGGTCAAAAAGGTTGATCGTCACATATTAGCAATTAGTTTGGAAGATTAGTCAGTAAAGTAGTAGGTTAACTTAGGTATATTATCGTATTAATGTTTTAAACTTAGATCTGCATGTTAAGTAATATATCAGTGGAATAAATGACTAGGATAATGATGTTCAAAATACAATAAGATAATAATCCTAAGAGCATATAAGATTTGAATTTTTAATTAGCTTTAATTCTTTAAGCATCTTCGACCATTCCAATTTTTAATATCATATTATTCATATATGTCTAGATTATTTTAATAATGCAGGGGTAAATATGGATACATAATGATAATGTCATATAAAATTCATTTTTGACTCTAATGTAAAAATATTAAGTAAATTTTTTTGTACATGTGGGTAAAAAAATCTTTTATGATAGTTGGTGCCAATTTTTATCATTAAAAAATAATTTGTTTGATTTCACATTTTAACGTGTAGTGTGTTTAAATATTGCACTTCACTTTATTTATTATCTTGTATGCCACCTTATTTTCATTAGTTACTTAACATTAATGTTAGAGAGAGAATTTTGAACAAAATAACTATTGATGACATTAAATTCACATTAAAGTACATTTACTCTAGTATTGGGGATAATCCTATTTTTAATGTTGTTATAAGGAAAACAATCTAGTGACAAACATGTAGTAATAAATATGTAATTTAAGTCTTTATTTCTAAAAAAATGGAACACATAAGTTAACATGCACTTTTTGATAAAAAATGCAATGTGACTTGCGTTTTTTGGAATATTTTTCAAAAATCCTATAAATTTCGATAGGGCATTGTTTAATGACAATATGAATTTGATTAATGGCAATACTTTTCCATGGACATAATCAAATTGAAATAATTTTTAGAAAAACAAAATGAATAAATAAATATTTTTAACTATTTGGAAACTAATTAATTTGAGTACTAAGACTTTTGAACCAATCTGACAAGAATCATACATAACCGTACATCCATAACTCAAAATGTATCACTATTGACATAACATTAATTATGCAACATAAAAAAGGTTCGGTTCGAGTTTTCCCAATAGCCGCTGTCATAACATTTATTATGAACAACAAATTTGATATTGACTAGGGGTAAGGTAAACTCATATTTTTGGTGATTATTTGGGTTTTTGGGTCAAAATAACCCTGGGTCCAAAAATACCTAGTTCGATCATTGTATCCAAACCTTATTGTTTTTCAGATATTCTAAATGCAATGAAATTAACAAAATTAACAAAAAGACAACTCTGCTCAAAATTTACTTTTATCACCCTTTTAAATTTAACAACCGTAGATAATTAATTAATGTTTAATGTGTTAAATTTGTGGGTCATTACACTTTGTGTATGTATATTTTATTGGCTAGGGTGTTCGATGTAATGAAATATTCTACTACGTGTGGCAGTCGTACACTAGTTTTTAGATTATTTTGTATTATATTTCACTAAACAACTAATATACCAACTTGAATGATATATAACCTTTGTGATGTTTTCCTCCTTATACGTGTAAAAAACTAATTGTCTTTTGTTTTGAGAATTGATACTTAACATGTCCATTGCTAGCATAAAGATCAACATAGGATCACAAAGGTTAATGCTACATTATATGCTTTTGGACAGTAAACTCTCTTTAATAGCACTTACATAGTAAGGTAATACAGAGTGGCCAAAGATGGCGACTGATATTAGAAGCTTTTTGAGCTTATCCATCTATTATAAATGATTTTTGAAGTACTTCTCATGTATAATAGCACCATGGCTCCGCTAACTAAGGAGGATGCAAAGTTCGAATGGACGAATAAGTTCAAAATGGCTTTTATGGAACTAAGTGTTTGTTTGACGAATCCACCTATGTTAGTTGTGTTTTATAGAAATAATGATTAATAGTACATACGATGCATGCGGTGCTAGTTAAGGAGATTTTTCTAACGTAGATGTAAAAAATTATAGTTTTTACATCTCAATGTTATAGGTCAAGTGAAGGCAGATATCGTACTCATGATTTAAAGATGACTATGGTGATTTATGCATTGGAATTTTGGAGACATTATCTATTGAAAAAGAGAGGTTTAAGTTGTTTATAGAACAAATTTATTTGAAATATTTATTCTTTTAAAAGGAGCTTAATATACGACAACAAAGGCGGCTTGAATTTCTATAGGCATATAGATTTCAAATCAAGTATGTCAAATAAAGGAAATAAATAACAAGCACCATTGTCCCAGTGGTTAAGCGATTCGACTTTGGTACGATATGTCACAAGTTCGAAACTTGCGTAACATGATTCGAACATATATTGATGTGTGATTTGTATTATATTGCCCCATAAACATGTTGTATCTAATTACTATATCAAAAAAAGGAAATAAATTTGTTAACACACCAAGTAAGAAATAAGTTGTGCTATTAATGATGATCCTTGAATGGAATAATTTAGAGTTACTGGATTCTTGTTATTTAGATTAGAAGTTGACACGTCCAAAATAGAATACAACAGTGTTACCATTTCTCGAAGAACAGGCAACTTTGATTGAATGAATCACTAAAAAAAGAGTTGATCCTCTTTTAGGTGGTTGAATTGGACAACTAGAAATAGGGGTAGAAACTAAGGAAATAAAAGTTTTTTTAGAATAAGAGTGCTACTTTATTCAAGCAGAACACTCATTTTAATGTCTTGGGATGTTTGAACCCATGACCTCTAGAATCTTAGCCTACACCTTCATACCATTTGCCACTTAAGCGGTCTGAGATTAATCTGGAGGATGTTTCAGGATGAATGGATGCTTATGTGTTGCATTAGTTGATAGTCAAAGTAAGGAAGTTCTAGATAACAGAAATGCATCAAAGTCACCATTCATCCCCAAGTATCCAAAAATGTACAAAACATGAAGTGAGTTTTCTTTTAGGACGAAATGAAGGGAGAGCCCGTTAGTGTGTGAAGCAATGCTTGCATTATTAACAACTGAAAATCAAGCTTCATAATCTAAGCGGAATACTTCTATATTTGATGAGCCATTTTGGAAATGGGATTGGTATTGATGGACATTATCGATAGATCACCAAGATCAAGGCATGGGGATGAGAACATACAACTGATTATCAATATATTGGTTAAAATGATCATTTCATTTCACTGAAATTGAAGAATATAGTGACAAACTTGTCAAGTTTATCATTAAACAACATGAAATTTCAAATAGTATTATGAGTGGTTGCGAATTGGTATCTACTAGCAAGCTTAGCTGTAATTTGCACAGTAGAACATATAGATAAACTAAAATACAACCTATAATTTGTAGATAGATAGTCAGACGGAAATGATGATTAGGTGCTTTAGAATTTAATTAAATTCATGTTCAAGACTTTGGAGGATCGTTGGAGGATCATTTGCATTTGGTAGATTTCTCTAATAACATCCATTAGTACAATATTGACATAACATTATTTGTAGTGTTATACGATAGGTTTTGTTAACCACCTTCACATTATTTCTTTAGATTGGAGATATGTTAGTGCTTGAACCTATTTGGTTGGAGATGTTAGGATTTATGATACGAAAGTTCCAAATTGAAGATGAAAGGAGTCAATTGGAGCACCAAAAGAGGTGCATCGAAGATAAGATAATGAAATAAAGAAGCTGGAGAGAGACAAAAGCCTATATTCAGCTACAGGCTTATTAGTGGAAGCCACCATTTGATTGGAACTATTTCCATTCGATTGGTGGAGCCACTAGTCAACCGAAGTTTGAGCTACTTTAACTAGAGGGGAGCTTTTCTTTTTTATTCCATTGCAAACCACTTCCAATTGATTGTCACCAGTAGTCTGGTGGGATTATCCCAATCGGTTGGAGTAACTTTTTGGAGAAACCGGGTTCAAATTTTCTGGGGCAATTTTATTATTTTTAGAGTGTTGTGGACTTTCAGCTGTAGATCTCTGCATATCTTTGATCTAATTACTAGAATTACTTTCGACTTCTGTAAATATGCTTATGTATGGCTCATTATAATGTGTGAGGAGAATGGTTATTATTTTAAGGTTTTGGGGATCGAGATGTGTTCTCAATTCTAAGGCTTTTTCTTTGTAATCTTTTGGATGAGTTAATAAAGTTTGTTTGAAATTATTTATGTATTGTTTTTCTTCACTTCTTATCTCTTCTCAAATCTATTTGTGTAGGGATCCTTGAGATAATCCTAACAGTTGGTATGAGAGCCTACTACATAAATTATTCCGAAGAGAGTTTGGTTATGGAGAATGCTGAAAAACTTGATGGAAAAAAATGGGTATTATGAAAGGCTAAGATGAAGGATTTTAATAATTTAATGACCTTCACCAGCCACCGAAGAACAAAAGGGAAAAACCTAGAGGTATGATTGAAGCAAAGTGGAAAATTTGGATGAGAAGGCTGCGATGATTATTCGATGTTTTTTTGAAGAATATGGTTTTTCATATCGTTGTTAAGGAAACATCTACTTATTCAATTTGGAACAAATTATAAGAAGTTTACGCGAAAAATTCTACAATAAATAAGGCTCTTCTAATGGGAAGATTGGTAAATCTAGAACTTAAGGAATGTGCGTCAATTGAAGAGCATCTTAATAATTTTCAAGCAATTGTGAATCAGTTGGTGTCTGTGAGTTTCAAAGTAGGCGATGAAACATTAACCTTGATGTTGATGAGTTCATTACTGGAAAGTTGGAAAATGATTATAGTTGCATTAAATAATTCAAATTCAGATGAAGTTGTTTTAATGGCGTTGGCAGTTAGTAGCCTTCCGAATGAGGAGAAGCAGATGATGAATCTGATTGAAGGAAAGGTTAATGAAGAAAGGGAAAATGGAAATCCGATTGAGGAGGCCATCTAGCAAGGATGGTTAAACATTCAAATATGAAAAGACGATCGAAGAATTTCACGTGCTGTCTGTATGAAAAACCAGGTCACTGGCTGAAATTTGCATCAAGCTAAAAAAATGATAGAGGAAGGAAAAGATAAGCTTGAGAGAGGTGATGATGACGAGGTAAATTTTGGTATTAACAATGATGTGCTCTATATGGATGAATGAAAAGAAAATGAGTGGGTGCTTGATTCGATGCATTTTTCCATATATGCAACCTAAAAAAGTATTCAGCAAAAAAGCAAGGTGGAATCTGCTAATGGTTGAGATGTTAAGATGAAAGGCATAGGTTCATTTATGCTTAAAATGTATGATGGAAGGAGGGTGAAGCTTAAGGGAGTTAGGCATGCCCCAAAAATTATGAAGAATCTTAATTTTAGTAGGATAGTTGGAAGAAAAGACTGCAACATTTCAACTCTAGTTGGAGTCAAAAGGAATTGGGACGGTAGTAGGGAAATTCTATGCAAAAAATAAGGAAGAAATAACTTATATAAATTGCTTGGAAAATGATAAAGAATTATAGAAGTTTCCAAAGTGGTGTTGGAGAGACAAATTTGTTTGAATCAAAGTGGAGCTAGCAACGAAAAGTCGCAAATTCCGCCTTGAGTACTTCATGATACTATAAGCATTTCTAATTCATAATGATGTGCATGTTAAATTGGGGGGGGGGGGAATATATAATTAAGTGGTTTCGAGGTTGGTTAAGTTTTCCATTGAGGAAGGATACATTTGTTGCTATGGTAATATTGGAGATTGGAGCGTTGTAAGTGGAGTTTGGATGGATTTATGGAAATATAGTATCAAGGTGGAGATTGTTGGAAGATGTAGTACAATATTTCCAAAATGAAGTAGAAAATAATTGAATGGTGTAGCAGAAGAGGAGCAGCGAAGACGAGATTATAGAACGAAGAGGCGGAAGATAGACAAAAGCCTATAGCTTAAACTACATGCCACTTATCGGCTGAAGTTTGAGCTATTTTCAACCCAAGGAGAGATTTACCATTTTTGTCAATTGGAAACCACTTCCAGTTGACTGGAACCATTAGACTGGTGGGTTTTTCCAACCGACTAGAACGGCTTTTCCTAAAGAAGTTAGATTCACATTTCAATGGCGATTTTGTCATTTTCGAGGCATTTTGGAGTTCCAACCGTAGATCTCTGCACATCTTTAATCTAATGACTAGAATTACTTTAGACTTTTATAAATAGCTTTGTATATAGTTCATTTGAATGTGCGAGGAGAAAGGTTAATGTATTAGAGTTTTAAGGATTGAGGTTTTATCTCAACTTTAAGGATTTTTCTTTGTAATCTTTTGGCTGAATCAATAAAGTTTGTTTGAAAAAATTATTTGTTTATTGTTTTTCCTCACTTCTTTTTTTTCTGCAAATCTAATCGTGTCGGGATCTTTGCGATGACCCTAACATACTTCACTTAGAAGATTAATTCTGTTCGGGCTCATATGAAGGGAGATCAATCTAGGTAGAAAAGGCTATGCGATAGGAGGTGTAGGGAGTTTGATCTCTCAATTGGCAATCATGTATTTATTAAGGTATCATCTATGAGAGGTGTTATGAGGTTTGGTAAGGAAGGAAAATTAGCTTATTGATATGTTTGACTTTCTCTTATTATTGATTAATAGAGTCAATAACCTCACAAATTGGATAGATTTATTGATTAGACTACCAGGAGTGCACAATGCATTAAACATTTCTTACAAGGAAGTGTGTGCATGATCATATTGTCGTAGTTAAGCCGAACACGTTAGAGAATTTAACAATTTGAGATTTGACAATTTGAGTTTGAAATGATTTTCATATGATAAACACTTTGCATCTTTGATAAGGCTACAAATGAGCTTAGGAATAAGGTTGTCGGGTTTGTCGGAGTTCAGTAGAATATTTATTGCACATATGAGACCTTGGATAAGGTTAGACAAATTTATCTTGATCGGCTTGTTGTGTGTTCCTGTACTAGCATGTTTGTTAGTGAATGTTTGTTCAAATATGTGCTATTGTTCATACAAATGTTCGTGATCCTTGCGGCACCTTATGTGTTTGATGATGAAATTATTGTTAGGAGAGAAGTCTGTAACAATGCATATTTTTTATATTTATTCAGCATCATATTTATACTTTACGACGTCTATCATACAACAAGCAATAACATGATGGTAAGGTTGATGTAGACGAGTGAAAATTCATGTGCTAACTAATTAAATAAGTATAGTGAGTCACTTAAAGAGAATTAACTAATTGATGCTAGCAATTAATTTGGAAGAATAGTGAGCAAAATAGTAGGCCAACTTAGATAGCGTTGTCATATGTGTTTAAAACTTAGATCTGCATGCTAAGCAATATATTAGTGAGGTAAATGATTAGGATAAGGACGTTTAAAACCCAATAAGATAATAATCCTAAGAGCATATAAGATTTTCATTATTTGCTTTAATCCTTTGAGCATCTTCGACCCTTTCAATTATTAATGTCATGTTATTCATATGTGTCAAGCTTATTTTACCTATGTAGGGTTCAATGCGAATACACATGACAATGTCATATAAAATTCATTTTCAATACTAACGTGAAAAGATTAAGTAAGTGTTTTATTTTACGAGTAGGTAGAACAAATAATAATCTTTTATGGTAATCAGTGATAGTTTTGATCGTTAAAAAGTAATTTGTCTGGTTTCACATTTTAATGTAAAGTGTGTTTAAATATTGCACTTCACATTATTTATTATTTTGTATGCCACCTCATTTTCATAGGTTAATTAACATTAATTTTGGAGAGAGAATTTTGAAAAAAATAACTAACCGATGACATTAAATTCCCTTAAAAGTACCTTTACTATTGGATTGAAGATGTTACTTTCATGCTAGTTTGAAAAATATCACCTGAAGAAACAAATCACAATATCAAAGCTGGAGAAAACTATAGATTCTCATTTTTTAAGTTGTTATAAGGAAAACAATGTGGGAATAAATATGTAAATTAAGCCGTTATTTCTAAAAAAAGGGACACGCAAGTTATCATGCACTTTGGATACTTGCATTTTAAAAATTCAATCTAACTTGCATTTTAAAAATTCTATTGTTAGGGCGTTGCTATTGACAATATCAATTTAGCAAATGACAATACTTTGCTCTAGGCATGCTTCGCTATGGGCATAGTCAAATTAAAATAATTTTTGGAACAATCAAATGAATAAATATTTTTTTTAACTATTTGGAAACTAATTAATTCGAGTACTAGGACTTTTGAACTAATCAAATTGACAAGAATCATAAATAACTAAATTGACATAACATTAATTACGCAACATAGTAAAGGGTCTCTTTGAGTTTTTCAATCGCCGTTATAATACCATTTATTATAGTGTGTTAAATACATGTTAGAATACGAAGGTAACCTAAGAATATAACTGAAATGATGGCCATCAAGGCAACCTACGAATACGAAGGTAACTTAAGAATACATGTTAAAATACATGTTCGAACATGGAGGTAACCTAAGAGTACATGTTAAAACTTCCTTCCTTGATTTTCTTGTACATCATTAGTACAAAAGAGGCTGTCAAGACAAAAGAAATTGTTACATCAATGTTGTATGTATGTGAGTCTTTCAACTTGGTTGATCAGAAGCTTAACTGCTTAAGTAATTAAATTATTCGATAATCTACAAGTATAAATCAACGAGCACTTTATTTGTGTTCAGATAATGACTCTTAGATAATTTGATACCATCAATAGCAACACCCATTTGATAATGGTAAAAATTTGAAATTAGTTGATAAATACTTTCTTTAGCGACAATTTTATCTACTTATAGCATTCAACCTTTTTTTATTACTTCACAAAAACTTTTTGGAAAAACATAAGTTAAATTGTGATTTCTATTAGGTTAGACAAATCAAATTTCACTTGGGTGCCCTCTATCTATATCAACATATTTAGGATATTCGGAAATTATGAACATTGAAAAAGATAACTGAAAAGGAAGACGATTAATGAAATAATCCAGCAGGGAAACAAATTAATTATGTTCATCTATCTATTCACTCTTTTACCTTTCGGCACACTGAAACACGCACGACTCCTATCTCTTTCCTGTGCAAAATCTTTTATCCTCGTCTTGTCTTTAAAATTTCCCATTTTTGTTCTTCTTTCTTATTTTAGTCTCAAAACACAGATTAAGTTTATATTGCAAACGGAAATATCAGTATATTCCAACATCTTAAGAAAGTAACTCATACAATTTGTTTTTATCTATCCATTAAATCATGAAATTCTATTCATGCATCACCGGCACTCAGATCATATATCTTCTAAGGCTTCTCCTTATACTTGCAATCCTATAGCATCTTTTCATTCTCTTCAATTTCATGTTGAAAACTTGTTGCTTTCATTTTTGAAACATTCAGGTATTAGCTACTTGGTTGAAATTCTTCAGTTGATTTGATTTCATAGACTATTCTCAAGGGATATTTTCTCATCTTAATTTTTAGTACAATGGGATTATTTGGGCACCCATTTTCTAATACGTTAAAAAAGATTGGATCGTGGTTTACTGGGGTAGAAACACAGGGTTATTGTTTTAAATGTAGGATTTATAATCACAGCTGCAGAAGTTGTGGTCAGTTGTTTTGTAGAAACTGTAGTCACTGTGGCTCTGAACGATCCATTTTATGTAAAATTTGTTCTCATGCTGTTGATTGTCACGAGTCCAGTCCCGATTCGCCGTTGTTGAGATTCAATAAATCCGGGCTTTCAAATTTTTCTAACGTCTCTTCTCCACAATCGACTAGGTATATATAAAAAAAACTCACATTGTACATTTGTACTGTTTCTTATGGTTTTTTCTCTCTAGATTATCTAATTGTAATTTCTACAGTTTCTCTAGTTAGTAATTGTGCAAACTGCAAAGTCATCTTTAAAAGTTGCATCATCTGAGTTGGTTTTCTTCAATCTATCAATGTTTAGACACATTAGTATTGATTTGTATGCTGAAAAATTATTAACCGTCTATTGTCTATTAATTCCTATGAGCTTTTGTGCTAGTTGGGAACTTGGGATTAATAGTTAAGAAAAACTTTGGTTGAAAAACCATATCAAGGTTCACCCTCTATATCTCTAGAGTACTCAGTGTCGTTTAGTGATTTTAATGCTAAGGTTCCACTTGGGATTTTTGTAGTATCTATTATGAGGGGTTTTGAGAGTGTTGGTTTTGATCGTTAATGATCGTGGTAGTTTAGGTTAGTTTATACAAAATGTTGTTATAACAGACCAACACATATCTGAGGTTTAATGTACTCCATTTTAAGTTCTCCATAGAAACAATATTACGAATACATTCTGTATTTATTCTTTGATTTGGTTTTGTATGTGAAGATTAATTTTTCAACATAGCAAAAACAATTAGAACACCATAATTTGATGAGTTAAGAATTACCATTAAAATTGCATTACATCAGTTTTCATCGGTTTCAGAGCCGGTAAGTAACTATGATTAAAAAAAAAACTTGCAAACAAAGGTTGTGACAACACCGGAAATACAGAGCCGTTCAAAACCCATCAAAATTGGTAGAGTAAACTTCCAAATGGAACCTAAAGATTTTGGATCATTGTTTTCATAAATCTTAAAATTTTACAATTTGAATCTCTTTTTGAATCAACCTGTACTGTTTCCAACTCGATTCTCAAGTTCCGATTTAAAACTTAGTTTGAACACAATCGAGATCCATTTAAATAAATAGATAAATAAACAAACAAACAGTTTAATCCAAATTGAATTAAGAAATATCAGTTTATTGTTTCAAATTTGTAGAACCAACATTTGTAGCATTCATAAATATCATTTAATAATCTACGCAGAGCAAATTACAGCATACACGCATGTATTCACAATACAATATTAACTTCTTGAATCCACAATTTAAATCCTTTTCCGACTTAATATTTAAACTATATGATTTACGATTTGAATCCCATTTAAAAAACCTTAGATCTGGACCCATATTTGATTTAGTGACAGTTCAATGGATGAACCTCCGAACCAGAGTGTGATCCAAATCTCAATGTCTTGAATAATAATTTGCGAAACTGGCTTGTTTTTATTTAAATATTTAACATCAAACTGTGTTGGTATGGTACTACTGCTTTGGAAGACCTTTTATGCAATATTACATCTTCTAATAGTATGTTTATTTTTGTTTAGGGTCGATGAAGAAGATAGCGGAGAAGACATGGAAAAGGATTTTTTTAGTGCACCTAGTGAATTATCTCAAGATAGTTCAGACATAGAGTCAGCCAGTACAACCCGTAGTTTCGATATGCAGGGTTTTTTATCTGCTGATTCTAGTCCATTATGTAGTCCAACTACAGATTTTAATCATGCTTTAAGTGATGAGAGCACATCGAATCCAGAATCTCCTAGTTACTTTAGAAAAACTAGAGATGATTGCAAGAATTCGTTAGAGAACTCTCCTGAGTCGAAGCATGAATCTCTGTATGGAAATAATGCCAACCAACGGGTTCAGAAGCAATTGGATTTTGAAAAGAATGAGCTAATTTGGGAACCTCCATCCCCAGAAGATGAAGATGATGATGTGGAGAATGGCTTCTTTGGTTATGACGACGACGACGATAATGATGACAGCAAGTCAAATAGTTACTTCTCATGTGGTAGTTTTAGCAGCCGTTCTTTAAGTATAAGAGAGAAGCACGACGATGCACACAAAGAACAATTTCGAAATTCAGTTCATGTGCATTTCAAAGCACTTGTTTCTCAGTTATTGACTGGGGAAGGGATTCAAATTTTAGATAAGGATGGCAGTGAAGGTTGGTTAGACATAGTCAGTTCGTTGGCATGGCAAGCTGCAACATTTGTAAAACCTGATAATAGTAAAGGTGGCAATATGGAACCCGGTAATTCCGTTAAAGTCAAATGTATACTTTCCGGAAATCCAACTGATAGGTAATTACTTTTGACCTTTCCTATAATAGTGTGATTTTGTGCTTTGGTTGGTTGTCTTAGGATGTAAGTGCGCTTTTTCATATTTTATTAAGCAAACATTCAAAGCACAACACTCTTTATAACTATAAATGTTTGATATGTATTCTGTGTTTTTTCTTTTTGATGACAGTAAATTTGTAAAGGGAGTGGTGTGTGCAAAAAATATAAAGCACAAGCGCATGATCTCGCAATATAAAAATCCTCGACTATTCCTTCTAAGTGGAGCACTTGAGTATGAAAAACCTACAAATAAGCTGGCATCAATAAATACTGTCCTAAAACAGGTTATTTCGTATTCTTAATATTAATTTTTTTTCCTTTCCACCCATTGTGTGACACTCTAACATAATATCATTGAACCACCTATATATTTTGCATCGTTGTGTCTTGCTTTCGGATAAATATTTTTCAGTATTACATGAGAACCCCAAAATATCGTATCTTGGATCATGCTATTTTTAAAAGTCCATGCAAGATTGTCAAATTTTTACAATTAAGAACATAATTATTTGCCTCCCATTTGACCAAAAGTTATTGTCGCTTGACTTCAAGGTTTATGTATGTTTGGTAATAATACCCGAACTAACAATTTTGCAGGAAACCGATCAGTTAAACATTGCACTTTCAAAAATAGAGGCATACAAACCTAATGTTCTGCTTGTCGAAAAGAGCGTGTCATCCTTTGCTCAGGATTATCTTCTTAAAAAAGAAATATCACTTGTGCTAAATGTCAAGCAAACACTTTTGGAGAGAATAGCACGATGTACTGGTGCAAATATTGCTACAAATATTGATAATATTGCTAGAGCAAGACTGGGGCATTGTGAAATGTTTAGAGTGGAGAAGTTTGAAGAATATTCAAGTAAGAATAATCCAAATAAAAAGCCCATAAAGTCTCTTATGTTTTTTGAAGGCTGTCCCTGGCATTTTGGGTGCACGGTAAGCACTGTGACATATTAATCATTTGGACTAGAAATGTTTGCATTTGAGGCCTACATTAATATTTACGTTTGATTATGTTTATAATTGTTTTCTTTTATACATAGGTTCTACTTCATGGCTCTAATATAGAAGAATTGAAGAAGGTCAAACGTATTGTTCAATATGCAAGCTTTGCAGCCTACCATTTGTCAAGGGAGACTTCGTATCTTGTAGATGAAGGTGGCGCACTTCCTAAATTGCCTCAGAATGCACTAAAAATGTTAAAATCTTCAGTCATTTCTGATAAAATACAAACAGTTAACTGCCACAATTTTCAGCCAGAGCTATATGTAAAAGACCATGCTAAAGGTTTGAACCATCTTATAGAAGAGGAGGGGAATCTGCGCGAAGGAGGAATGCTTGAACAATTAGAGGAAAATGGGAACCTGAATTACTTTTCTGCTGCTAACAGTCACAGTATTTTAGTTTCACTATCAACCAGTTGTGTTTCGAAAGGCACTATTTGTGAATCCTCTAAGCTTATGCGGATCAACTTCTATGGTAGCTTTGATAAGCCTTTAGGGAGGTATCTATGTGATGACTTATTTGATCAGAAGTTGTGTTGCCGGAATTGTAAACAGAGGTCAGAAGCTCACGTGCGGTGTTACACTAATCAGTATGGATGCCTTAAAATAAGTGTTCACCGATACTCATCTATAAAGCTACCCGGTGAAAGAGATGGAAGAATTTGGATGTGGCATAGATGTCTTGAGTGTGAATATAGTAATGATGTTCCACCTGCTGTACAGAGAGTTGTGATGTCTGATGCAGCATGGAGTCTTTCTTTTGGAAAATTTCTAGAACTTAGTTTTTCAAATCATGCATCTGCTAATCGTGTTGCAATTTGTGGCCATTCTCTACAAAAGGACTGCCTTCATTTTTACGGGTAATTGTTCATTGATATGATTAATTTGGCTTTTGGGTACTGGGGATCAGCAAAACCTTTTTGTTGCAGCATACCGAGTCATGTTATTCAAAAAATAAAATAAAATAAGAAGTCATTTCTCTTTGCTTTTTCCCCTGAATTTTGGTTTCTTTTTATTTGTAGTTCCGGGAGCATGGTTGCCTGTTTTCAATATTCTCCTGTTGACATTCTCTCTGTGCAATTGCCACCTTTAGTGTTGAATTTTTCTTGCAATCATCAGCAGGAGTTGGTAAAAGGAGAGGCAACTGATGTATGCTGCCACTAAATTAAATCTTCTAAATATATTTTTAGATGTTTGCAGGTCTTTTATTTCTATTAATTTATTTTTCTACAGATCATGGGTAAAATTGACATTTTACAATCCGATGTTAATGAAGTTCTCCAAAGATTTGAGCACAGAATTTCAACCTCTGATAATGAACCAGTAAAGGCAGACATCTATAAGTACATCATGGAGTTACAAGATCTGTTAAAGAGAGAAAGGAAGGAATACGAAGTAAGGATTAAGCAATTTCAAAAAAACACGCGCACGTGCGCTTGCACACACTCGCACACATAAACATTCTGTACCCCCTCTTTCAGTACACCCCTCTTTTGCTATACCCTATTTTATGCTCTTACGGTTTTGAGAGCTAAACAATTCAAAATACTGAAGATATTCCTACACTAGGAACATCATGTCCATAAAAAACAAGATCATTTATAAACTTATAGCATGTTTAAATTGTTAAGTTAGTATCAACCGCTAAAATTTATTTTAACCATTGGTTTGAAATATTATTTAAATATGTTGATTAGGATTATCCAAAATGATAGCGAAGATGATCTTGAGTGCAAAAACATATCTACAAATTTTCGTTTTATAACTAATTATGTAGCTCTAGAAATTGCAATAGTGTAGACGTACCATAGCATAGAATGTGTGTGCGTGCGTGCGCGCATGCACGTGTATCTATGTGTGTGCGTGTGTATGTATGTTTGAAATACCTACACACTCTTTCTTCAGTAAAATCTCAATTGCACGTGTGGTCTATTGGATTGATTTTATGAATGGTCAATGGTCACTGGTGATGTTGACATTGTAGTAATTGCTAATGACAAATAATGATGTAGTCAATATCAATCATGATAATTGATCTTGATTTTATGAATCCAGTGAACTAGATTAGGGTGTAAAATGGATGATATGATCATTGAACCTAGCTATATAGCTTTGTACACATGTGTGTGCATGTGTGCACACATGTACGCATGCACAAAATTACCCACACACACATGTATAAGTCCATACATGCATGCATGCATGCATGCATGTATATGCATGTGTATATGTGTGTGTGCATGTATGTATACTTGTGTGCAACTGTAATAGTATTTGTAACACTGAAATTCAACCATACTATTTTAATTTTAATAGGTCTTTCTAGCTCAGGAAACAGTAGATATATTGGAACTTAACCGATTAAAGCGCATTCTACTGATTGATGCATATACGTGGAGCCGGGGCCTTGACCTGCTAGATTCATTTTCTGCATCAAAAACTTCAACCTTGAAATCGCACTCCCTAATTTCTAAAGATTCGATAGATTATTCTCGTAATTTCAAAATATTCCCAGTAGAAAACATCACATACCCTAGCATTTTGGAGCATTATTTCAGCAATTGTATTGACAGAGTCTCAAGTCACACAGAATGCGAAACTTCAATCGGAAGAAGGCCTTCGGTTGGTTCTGTGCTATCTGATAACATAGATTCAATATGGAATGGTAATCCAGACTCTGATACACTTGTATCCATAAGACTGTTGAATGATCCTCTCTACATCAATGAAAGGTTTGCTTCATTGCATTTAAGCTCGGTTAGATCATTTGATGCATTAGAAAATTTGAATGGTACAAATGCGTCACAATTATTTTCAAAACTTATGTCTTCAGTCTGCAATATAGTGAATGATGGGGTTAGATTTATGCTCCCTCAAAAAGGAAACGACGAACTAGTCATTGCGCTTTATGACAATGAGCTTTCAACACTGATATCATATGCTATTAGCTCAGCTGATCACTTCGAGTTTGTAAACCGTGATCGTCAACCATGCAAGGAGACTCATTTCAGGATTTCTTTTGATGATGATCCTTCAATGCCCAAAGAGAAAATGAAATTCTCTGTTACCAGTTATTTTGCAAAGCAGTTCTCCACTCTTAGGAAAAAATGCTTCCCTAATGAAAGTGATTTTCTGCGTTCCATGAGTCGATGCAAGAGTTGGAATGCTCAAGGTGGTAAAAGTCATGTATACTTTGCTAAATCATTTGATGAGAGATTTATCCTAAAGCAAGTTACGAAAACCGAATTAGATTCTTTTGAGTTGTTTGCATCAGACTACTTCAAGTACATGACAGAATCGTTAGATGCAGGAAGTCCCACCTGTCTTGCTAAGTGCTTTGGCGTTTATCAGGTACCTGAAATCATCTATCGTTTATTGCATTTTGCTAGAAATACATTTTTTGAATGGCCATTGCTATAAGGCAAAAAACAAAATGGTTAAGAGAAGTAAAATTTGAAGTGAGAAACATATAATTAGAATGTTAGAGAGGATGGAGTTTACATTATTGTTCATTGTTGATATCTTATGTCGTCCAAATTACCCTTAGTTGTTTCAAAAAAACACACAACATTAAGCCCTTGTACATCTTCATGTCCAAAATTAATTTTGCATCTTTTTAAAACCCTAATTGAAAGAAACAAAATGCCTAATTGAAAACAAGCGTAAATTACCGAGAGGCTAAAAATGAATGCTTTGCTTTAAATTAAGTATCACTCTTGTTATAAAAAAAGAAAAAAAGAAAAGAAAAAAGAAACCCACATACATTTCAGTTAGTTGAACCTTGAATTAATGGTGCATAATTAATGCTTGTTCTTGCTTATTTTTGGAGATCACAACCTCACTATAATAAGTAATTTTGGAGATCACAACTTCACTTATTTTTGGAGATCACAACTTCACTATGATCATAATGCATGCATGCATACAAACCTTTAAAACTATTATTTTGGTGGAAAATGAAACGAAGGAAGAAAATGGAGGCGAACTACCATATACTTGCTTTTCAAATGAGGCTACATGTGTAATTTTATTATGTTTTTATGGGGGAAATACCTTTTCTTTTCTTTTCTCCTTGATAATTTCTTTATTTCTAAAATACCAAACTTATTCACTTCCTTTTATTTATTTTGTTTTTCTCAGCTAACTACTATATGAAGAAGAAAAATTTTGGTTTACACTTTCTGTTTCTTGTATGTGTACAAGGTTTCTGTAAGGAAAGCTGGGCGTGAAGTGAAGACAGATTTAATGGTGAGTGAGAACGTCTTTTATGGGAGGAAAATTTCCAAAGTGTACGATCTCAAAGGTTCTTTGAGAGCTCGGTACAATCCAGTTACTTCCGGAATCGACACCGTCCTTCTAGACGAAAATCTTTTGGAAATACTAAAATCAAAGCCAATATTTCTTGGAAGCAAAGCAAAGAGAAACTTGGATCGAGCTGTATGGAACGATACATACTTCCTCGCAGTATGTATTCTTTTGCATTTTTGTGTTCCTTGTATATCTTGAAATTGGAAATTTAAATGGTAGTATATAGTTGTGCTACAAGTCGTATGTAGTATAACATACTACAAGTCAACATATGTTCATTGGTTCGAACAATGCGATGTGCATGATTCGAATCTATGACCCAGAGCGCCTAACCATTGAGCCAGCGGTGTTGGGCTTTTCATTATATTTTTGTCTTTTAACAATGTATGTTAGTTGATAAGACTTAATGATTCTTCATTTTGTTTCAGTCGATTGATGTGATGGATTATTCATTGCTCGTGGGCATAGACGATGAGAAGAAGGAGCTTGTAGTAGGAATCATCGACTATATGAGGCAATACACATGGGACAAACATCTTGAAACATGGGTTAAGTTATCGGGAATACTTGGAGGACCCAAAAATGAAGCTCCAACTATAATATCACCTTTGCAGTACAAGAAGAGGTTCAGAAAAGCAATGTCCAGATATTTTCTTACTTTACCCGACCCTTGAGTACAAAATAGAGACTTTCAGTATTAAATTTTCTGGTTTAGTCAGGAATGCCGAGACCTCAATCGTTTTAGTGCTGTGTCAAGGCTGCTGAATAGTTATATAGGCCTTTTTTTTATTGTTCAAATATTGGTGAATCTTGCTTATAAAATTTGGAAAGTGAAGTATTGGTTCAGAATGATTGCGCACCAGTATGACATTGGATACTTATTTTGTACATATATTTTTTTCCGAAATAATTAACCAACGCTCATTTATTTCATTGGTGGACGAGGCATGCATTAAAAGTTGATTCAACTTGTGCAGAACCAAGGAGATGGTTTGAAGTCTAATTTGATTTGATTTTGATAAAGAGAACTATTATGTTTACCAAATCCTTCTTAAGTTGCATAGGGTAATAATATGTTTGACTGTGAAGTTCAAGAAAATAAGATCAATTAAAGATGATAGACGAGCTTAGAAGAAGAGCAAATCCCTTAATCCTGTAATTTATTTATTTGCAAAAGTTAAAGAAATTAGAGATTGAGAAATATTGGATGACGATTGTTTCACGTTTAAAAGTACTGAAATAGTTTTATGTCCCAAGCATGACTAATTTCATGCGAACCAAACAAATTGATATTAATTACGTGCAATATAGATTGATGTTAAATCTTACGGTCAAACACTACGCTATTGAAAGTTTAATGTAGAAAAATTTCCTTATTTTGCATATAATTTTTTTATTTATTCAGAGTTTGAAAAGTAGTCTTCCATAAAATTCTAGAGGGAGTCTTGACTAGAAACGTTATACAGTTTGTTTGATGTATGTATTACGTGTTAGCTATATGTGTACAGGTTGGATGCAATTTAAGTAGCCAAGCTTCTTACCTATATATTTGTTTATGGGAACTGGTAGAACACGTCTCTTCAAAATGCACAAAATTTGAAACATCAACCCTTTCTTCTGATAATCTGTCACTTCATGACTACGTCGAAAGGGTTGAAATCACCTGGTCCCAAATGCTTCTATCCCTACCCAACCAATTTACATACATATATTCTTTTATAAAAAAACAATTTTTTTAAGGGGTTTTTGCAAAATTTATAAAAAAACTCAGTATACTGATTTGCTGGGCACACCAAAATACAAACATTTTATTTGGCCATCAAGTATAAAAAAAACTGTTCGATATGTACTACAGTAAACCGACTGCAAAAGATGTTTGGGATGCAATGGAGGCCAAGAGTCTTAAGGAGGACCCAATCAATAAGACTTGCCAATAAATTTTTTAATTATAAAATGATCTATGCTTGGCCAGTAGTAGAGGAATTCAACGACATTATGCACATCCTAAACCAGTTCAATTAGCATAATATGAATATGGACAAGAGATCAAAATTTCTTCCATAATAGACAAACTTCACCCTTTCTTGGAAGATTAAAAGAAATTCTTTAAACATAAGGAGGAGAAAATGTATATAGATGATCTTGCACATTACTGATTGAAGAACAACTAAGGCAAAAGGAAAACTCTAAAGAAACAGTGTATTCATAGGTCCATGCGGTGGAGGAAAAAGAGGCCTATAATGCCTCAGAAAACTCTTTATATCAAAAGAGGAAATGTTCAGAATAACAAAAAATTCCGTAATAACAAGGCCAGGAAAGTAAATGCCTATTTCATTTGCGGAAAGCCGGGTCATTTAAAAAGGGATCGTAGTTTTAAAAAGAAACAACAGTCATTAAATGAAAACTTTGTGGCCGTTAAATTTAAGATCAACATGATCAAATAGAGGATTCTTCGTGAATCAACTCCAGTGCTACTAAGCATAATGCAACGACAAGGGTCTGTTCAGGAAACTTGAACTGATGTTGGAGGAAAATTATCTGTATATGAGAAACTCAGCCAAAGCAACAATCAAGGGGAAGGGGACAATACACTTGAAGTTCACATTTAGAAAAATTCTAAATTAAAAGAATGTATTTATGTACCCGAAGATTGAAAGAACCTTATGTCTAGCAATCATTTAAACAAGTATATTTTCAAACTAGTCTTTGGTTTAGATAAATATGTGCTGACCACAAACATCGTGTTTGTAGGAAAAAGGTACATATGTAACGCTATTTTTAAATCAAATATAAAAAAGATTGATACTTTTGCTTATATCATTGATTTATTCTCTCTATGTCACAATAGATTAGGACATGTTAATACTAGACGTATGCAAGATATGATTGCATTAAACGCGATCCCTAAATATAATAATAACTTTAATGACTAGTGTAGAGCATGCTCTTTGACAAAGATAGCTAGAAAATCATTTTCATTGAAAACTTTTAGTAACATGGGATTACTACAACGGATTCATATTGATGTATGTGATATGCACAATACTTCTACCAGAGGAAGAAAAAAATATTTTGTCACTTTTATATATAAAAACTCTAAATATTTATATGTCTATCTTATGCATTCTAAAGATGAAGTATTTAATTCATTTAAGTTTATAAAAATCATGTAGAAATTCAATATGATTCTAAAATTAAAACCCTAAGAAATGATAGAGGCGGTGAATTTCACTTTCCTGCTTTTTGTGAATCCGTAGACATACTCCATGAGACATTCATTGAATACACATCATATCACATAGAGTAACCAAAATGCAAAGTCGAACACTCGGTGAAATGGTTAATGCATTGTTGTATACTTAACACTAGCTTATGAGGTGAAGCATTATTAGCCACATGTTATATATTAAACATAGTACATGATAAGAAAACCATAGTCTTACTATATAGACTTTAGAAACGAAAAAATCCAAACCTCGACAGCTATAAAGTCTGGAGTTGTGGGAGTGATTGTCAAATTACCTGAACCTAAAATCAAGAAATTAGAACAAAAAGGTATTGAGTATATCTTCATAGGATATGCTCAACATAATAAGGGCCATAAGTTTCTGATCCTAGAACCTAATAACTCGGTTGAGTTAAATATTGTAATAGAATAAAGAGACGTAGTGTTCAATAAAAATAGATTCTTATACATTCCATCTAATCCATTTATTAATGAGACAGTGGAGATGCATGCACATACCCTTGAAATAGTGGAAGTTAATCTACCAACTCATGAGTTGGTGTATAACACTGAAATAAATAATGATGAAACTGGTGAATCTCTTAGAAGAAGCAAAAGAATGGAAACATAAAAGTCTTTTGGACCATATTTTATCATGTATTTGGTTGAAGGATCAAGGGCTGCAACTCGGCATTGCAATATGCTTTCTGTAAGTGTTGAATTCGATCCTTCAATATGTAATGAGGTACTGAAGTTGTTAGTCCGCTTTTGAATCAAAGCAGATTTTAACTTGACCTAAAAGATCAACATAAGAATGAAACGATTCATGAACTTGGAAGTACACTTGGAAAAGCAAAGGAATTTCATTTGGATTGGAATTTACACCTTAGGTCGATACCAAATTGGTGGCCATAGGTCGGCATCAACCTATCACATCTCTCCCTTTTCTCTTTAAAACTTCACACAACTCCTATACAACTCCATTGACTCGCTATCAAGTGTTTTATTCAGAGTTTGTATGATCCATTCAAAGGTTGGTGAGATGACAACAAAGGAACTAGAATAACTCAAGTACTATCAGAAATATTGCTAGAATTAACTTAAGGATGATAAACAAGAGCTCGGAACACATCAACTAAGAGATGGAAGAGTAGAGAAAAAGTTAAAGTTGGATTTGAACCAAACTTCATAGCTCAGTACCGAGTTGACAACCTATAGGTCAGTACGGAGTTGTGCTCTTGGTTTATGCTTCCAATTTTCCTATGCGACATTAGGCTATCTTCTAAACTTCACTGCAATTGGGTTTCTGACTCCATAGCTCTGTTTCTCTATAAATACTAGCCTACCTGCAACCAAAATGAGATATCTTCCCTGATCTTCTACTCTTCTCTCTAGATCTGATCTCTCTTCCATCGAAGACTTCTTTACTTCTATCATCCACATCTTAAACTCTTTAGAAAATTCATTATAAATCCAAGATCCACTAGATAGTGGTCAGATCTGGTATAATTAGTATAATCCAAAGAGAGAACAACTAATAAAAGAGATTAAAGTGGACGTAGGCAGAAGATTACGCCAAATTACTAAAAAAAAAATTCATTTGTTCTTTACTTTTCTACTATTCTTACTTGCTTAGTCCAAGATTCATATTTCCTTTTCATTTATTATAAAAGAACGGGTATTTTCATCTGATTTCTGCGTGTTGATCCATTTTCTAGGTTAACAGAAGTCTTAGTGTTCATACTTTTGGCAAGAAGCTACAAACAATGAGATGTATTCTAATGTTGGAAATTGTACATGGAAATTAGTGGACTTACCTTCAGGTTCTAAACCAATAGGATGTAAGTGAATATTTAAGAAAAAACTAAAAACATACGGTAAAATTAAAAAGTTTAAGGCTTGACTAGTTTCTAAGGATTTACTCAAAAAGAAGGGTTGGACTATTTTGATACATATGCATCTTTAGCAAGAATTTCAACAATATGGACATTAATTTGCACTAGCATCCATTTATAATTTTGAAATTCATCAAATGGATGTTAAGATCACATCTCTAAATGGTGAACTTGATGAGAAAATATTTATGACACAACCAAAGGATTTTTCCATGCCCAGGCAAGAGCATAAGGTAGTAAGCTCATCAAGTCACTATATGGTCTTAAACAAGAACGAAAACAGTGACATGAAAAGTTTTTAAAGCCATAGTATCTAACGGTTTTAGTATTTATAAATCAGAAAAATTTGTTTATAATAAGTTTCATGCTAGAGAAGTTCCGATAACATGTTTATGTTGGTGACATGTTAATATTTGGTATCGATACTTCGAGTACCAAAGAAACAAAAAAGTTTCTATTTTTATGTTTTGACATAAAGTCCATGGAAGTCAAGGAAGTGATTCTAGAAAAAAGAATCATGAGAATGAAGGAAGGGCTAACTATTCTCCAATCTCAATACATTGAGAAAATATTGAAAATGTTCAATCACTTTGATTCCTAATTAGTATGCACCCCGTTTGACCTAATATGTAATTATATTCTAATACTAGTAAATCAATATATCAACTAGAATATGCTAGAGTTAGTGGGAGTTATATGTTTTCCATGACATGCATCAGACCGAATTTTTCTTACGCATTTGGCAAGGCAAGTAGATACATCATTTATCCTGGTCATGCTCATTGTATTATTGCACAAAGGATTTTAATATACTTAAAATGAACCATAAATTATAGTGTTTTGTACAGTGGTATCTAAGTGCAGTAGAAGGATACATGGACATTAGTTGGAACTATAGTGGTGAAGTTTATAATTCAACTAGTGCTTGGCTATTCACTCTTGTCGGGAGAGCAATATCCTGGGCCTCTAAGAAACAAATGTGTATTATTAATTCTATCGTGAATTTTGAATTTATTGCATTGAATTATTGTAGCAAAGAAGCGGAATAGTTAAGGAATTCACCACTAGAAATTCATATATAAACGAAATCGATTCCTCCAATATTTGTGCATTGTGATAGTCAACCAACACTATCACAAGCATATGGCCAACTCTATAATGGAAAACTTAGGCACATTGGCCCAAGACATAGTGCAGTTAGCAAAATGCTCGCTTATGGGGTACATAGATTTTGTAAGGTCTAGGAAAATTTGGCAGATCCATTTATTAATATACTTGCAAGGGTCTTGGTGTTGAAGACATCAAGAGGAAGGGGTTTAAAGCCAATAGTTAACAATCATCAATAATGAAAATTCAGCTCAATATAATGATGTTTATTATCGTGAGTTCAATGAGTAAAAGCACATCATGTGATGCAATTAGAAGCAATATATTATCAGTGTGAAGAATTAATATGTTCTGATCTAAGGTAAAGTGCTTGATATACTTAATGAAATGGCGAATGTTGTACTATTTAGTACTTAATAAGTTTACAACATGGATAATATTGAAGTTTATATTATAGGGTTCTTCAGATAAATCTACCTATATGAATGCACGAAAATAGAACCACCTTTTATGAGATTGTGGTTTAGTCTCTAAGGGCATATCATGAAACCGAGATACAAACACACATATGCATGTCATCATATTCATACTATCTGAAGATCTTGAAAACAAATTTGTAAACATATATGGTATGCCACATAGGGCTGATGGTTCAATGCTTAGTAAACCAGTCCATCCTGATGTGCTTTGATGGGATGTCACTGTGTATAGATTCAAGTCTACATGATTTCTATATTTATGCATGAGTTTTCCTATAATTTCCAACATGAGAAATTTTATCAAAATTTGGTAGAGGATTGTTAGAGAAATTTTAATATAAATTTGTGAGAAATTTATTTGTTTTGGAGAACAGAGAAAGAAATAAAATAAAGAGTGAAAGTAGAATAGTCCCACACCATAGAAATTTTGGGACAGAAGACCATCCACCCGATACAACACAGAGGAGTACGTACGCTCACTGATGAGGGGGAGCCTCAAAGCTATAAAGAAGCAATGAGTGATTGTCATAAAGAAGAGTGGAGAATAGCCATCCAAGAAGAAATGCAATCCTTGCATGAGAATAACACATATGAACTAGTGGAGCTACCAAAAGGGAGAAGAGCTTTAAAGTATAAGTGGGTGTATAGAATCAAGACCGAAGAGAACTGTTCAAAGCCTCGCTACAAAGCTCGATTAGTCGTCAAAGGATTTGGACAAGAAAAATGTACCGACTTTGAAGAGATATTCTCTCCCGTGGTAAAGATGTCATCAATCCGAGTTGTGCTTAGCCTAGCAGCTGTGCAAGATTTGGAGATTGAACAACTCGATGTCAAGACGGCGTTTCTACATGGTGACCTAGAGGAAGAGATCTACATGGAACAGCCTGAGGGATTCAAAGTTCCAGGCAAAGAAGATCTAGTGTGCCGCCTCATAAAGATTCTATATGGACTTAAGCAAGCACCAAGGCAATGGTACAAGAAGTTCGACGCATTCATGGCAGAACATGATTTCAAAAAGACGGAAAGCGATCATTGTGTCTTCATAAAGAGGTACGTAAGTGGCGACTTTCTCATACTTCTGCTCTATGTTGATGATATGCTAATCATTGGACAAGACCGCATAAAGATAGCTGCTTTAAAGAAAGATCTAAGCAAGAGCTTTGCCATGAAAGATTTGGGGCCGGCTAAACAGATTCTTGGGGTGAGAATAACTCGTGATAGATCAAAAAGACTGTTATGGCTATCCCAAGAGAGATATATCGAGAAAGTCTTGGAAAGGTTCAACATGCACAAATCAAAGCCGGTTAACACTCCACTAGCTGGGCACTTCAAGCTAAGTTCGAAGTAGAGTCCGACAAGTGAAAAAGACAAGGAGGAAATGAAGAAGAAACCATACTCATCTGTAGTAGGCAGTCTCATGTACGCAATGATATGCACAAGACCAGATATCGCTTATGCAGTTGGTGTTGTCAGTCGCTTCTTGGCTAACCCAGGGAATGAGCATTGGGTTGCAGTCAAATGGATCCTCCGATATCTACGTGGAACTTCCAAAAGATGTTTATGCTTTGGAAAAGGGAAACCTGTGTTAGAAGGATATACAGATGCAGACTTGGCTGGTGACATTGATTCAAGGAAATCAACATCAGGATACCTAACCACTTTTGCAGGGGGAGCTATTTCATGGCAATCAAACCTGCAAAAGTGTATTGCATTATCCACTACAGAGGCAGAGTATATCGCAGCTACTGAAGCTTGCAAGGAGATGTTGTGGGTGAAGAACTTGTTGCATGAATTGGGAGTGGATCAAGAAAAGTATGTCTTGAAGTGTGACAATCAAAGTGCAATTTACTTGGCAAAGAATTCAACATTTCATTCCCGCACAAAGCATATTGATACAAGATATCACTGGATCCGAGGAGTCCTCGAGGAAAAGCAATACATCTTGACAAGGTTCACACAGATGAGAACTGGTCTGACATGATGACCAAGGTAGTACCAACAAAGAAGTTTGAGGACTGCTGTCAAGGTGCCGGCGTACTACTACCCCCCAATTAAGTCGGGAGGTGGAGATTTGTTGGGATCCCTCCTTAATTGGAGAGTTTCTAGAAAATTCTAGACGTTTCTAGAGAAATCTACAATTTTCTAGAATGATCCGGAGAACTCTAGAGAAGTGTAGAACTCTCTAGAAGCTTGTGGAAGAGTGTGGAACCCTCTGGAATATTCTAGAGATGTGTGGAACCTTCTGGAACCTTACGGAAGAGTATGGAAGAATAAAGAAGGGAATGGAAGAGTGTAGAGATTCCTAGAGAGTGTGGAGCATTCTAGAGAATCAATCTCTACCGTCGGATGCAAGTAATCTCCACCATTCATTATGGAGGTTGAGTAGTATAAATAGGAGAAGGAGCCCTATTACTAGCCATCCAAGAATCCAAGGAAGAAGCCACTTCTTAGAGTGAGAAAAAACTTGAGAGTTAGAGAGATCCTCTTTGAGAGAAAAGAGTGATAACTTGAGAAGTCTTTATCCTCAAGCTTGAGTGAGCCACCAAGTGTGAGTTACTTTTGTAATCATATTATTGTAATCCTACTATTATTTTGTATAGTGAAAGAATCTTCATATTGGAGAATTATAAACTCTTGTGCTTCCATTGCTATTTTTAATCTTAAAATGCCTATCTTAACTTCACGAAGCGGGGAAGACCGAGATTTCCCCAACACAAATGACGTATTACGGTTTGTATAAATAAGAAGCACTGGAGTGCGTTTACTACTTCCAATAGTTGATAACATATTACAATCATGCTCGATAATAAGATAGGAATGCAATTTGCATGCATCGTTCTATGTGTAGCAAATTATGAGCATGATGGGAAGGAATTGTGGGAAGCAATTTATGTAGAAGCGATAATATTTAGCATTCCGTGAATAATGTTGGGTGTTTGTTCGAAAAAAGAAAAAACAACCTCCAATCTATTTACTATAGAACTATGTTTACAGAATGTGTGACACGGTTGTATGTTTGTTGTTTGATTGATTTTTGGATAAAAAACCAAGGATTTTATATGCAGAAAGTAAATTGCAGTAAAATACATAACACAAAAATTTATGGCGGTTCAGTCGGAGTGTGCTTATATCCATTCCCCATTTTCATTGATTTTCTTATATATCAAATCAACAATTATTGGAATACAAAATAAAATGATTGGATGCTCAAAAGAAAGGTGGTTGTTGGTGTATAAAATCATATTCGGCTAGATCTATTCGAGTATATTTGCTCTCCAGAATTGTCTGTCATCACCGTTGTAAGCCTAAGGATATATTAGAGTGAAGATATAGGAAGACCAGGTCTATAAAATAAGTAGTTTCCATATTTACATAATCTTGTCTAGTACTTTCCTCGTATAGGAGATTTGCTACGAAATTTCCTTGTATAGAAGATTTGGCCTAGAAATTCCATATTTACCTTCTCCAGCTCCCTCAATTTGGAACTCTATGTTCAGTAAGGATCGATATGGCAGCGTTCCTACCAGACCAAAAAACTTGTTTGGTAGGTCTCTACCAGCCAAGACGGTTGGTTCGGCTCACATACCAAATAGATAATTATGTTCGGTGCATACCGAACAAAATCATCATTTTATGGGAGTTTATGTTCTTGCCGTCATTTTCTCTCATACTTTATCCTGACCTTCTTGCCTTTATGCCTTGGAGTTTTGGCCATGCAATGATGCCTCGATCATGGATCCCTTAGTCACTCTTGCTTCTTGTACCATATCTTCGTGTTCATCATTCCATGGATGAAAACGCCCACAATATTTGCCCCATCAAAGTAAACTTTATAAAGTGCAAAGTGTGCCTTGTTTTCTCTCAGCAAAAACACACTCATGTATCCAAAGCACATACAACATATTCGAATTCGAACCTCCACATAGTCTTTTCGATCTGAATTTTGTAGTGTGTTTCTTGCCAGGTTTAGTTGTGAATGGATGTTGTTGTCGTCTTCTCGGTGCTTTATGTCCAGGGTTGGACACTTTGACTAGACTATATAACCGCTTAGTCCTTTCTAGCCCAACACTTTTGCTTCCTTTTTTTATTTTAAAACAGCCATCAAGACTCTTCATCACCCAACTGCACAAGCTTCAAGATCTGATTTGGGCTATCTCCAAATTTTGATTTCGCCTATGTTGTGCATCAATTAACTATGGTAATGTCCTAATAAACAGTTTTAACTTCAATTCATGATTCTTAGGGATTTTAATTTTTACTTTCATGCCTTGATTAAATTAGTCAGTATTTGGTATTAGGCACCACTTCAATTTACTACATGTTGATTTGAAATTAAAATAGAATTGAAAATCAGATATTACCTAGATGTTGATGTGGCCAGAGGCTTTTAGTGTAGCTATAAGCTCTAATTTATAGCTATGTAACTACTTTTTTCATTGGTGTTTAACCGGGGGTTAAAATGGTTCAACGCTAGGGGTATTAAGCTGGACCGGTAGCAGATTTGCACAACTATGGTTCGGTCTGGCTATCACCACCCAAAGATTTATGACTTAGTTGTTTTACTTTAGGAAATTTTCTTCGCCACCACATGATAACCTTAGTTCAATTGTCATCCAACCCACACCTTTGTAAAAATTCAAGGAGTGCTAGGTAGGATTCTTAACTTGGTTCAATTAAATGGGCTTTAATTTGGTTTGATTATAGACCAATGCTACTTTGACATGGTTGGGTGTTTTGTCACGAGGAGAAGATTATATTACTTATGACAAGGAAACTTCTTATGGGTCAGCTTCAGGCTAAGGGAAAAAATGATATGGTCTGGCTGTTTTTACTATTGGACCAATGAACTAGAATAATTTTTGATGTATCATGTCTGACACAGCTGACCAGCTACTTAGAAAATATATACCTTTACTATCATCTTATCCTTCGGTCAACCTTTTACTTAGGAAAGTGCAGGGTTTTCGTACTACAGTTAGGGCTAAGTAAATATGGATAATGCATTTCCTTACATGTTTTAGTTTATATGTCTCCAAATACAAATGTCACTACATGCATATAGTTGATGATAATGACTGAGACATGTTATTATATTCGACAGGCATGTCTATAAGGCATCAGACTCGTCTTTGAGTATTGTAGGAGCTCAGGCTCCTTCTTCGTCTACCGCTATAGACTCTTCACCTTCCAGGGCAAGGATTATCTAACCTAGCTCTGCACATTCCTTGGTTCACAGTTATGGTCCTTCTCAACTACTGGTGGACCCTACAGAGTTAGTTGCTACCACACTGATCCCTAGGAAACTGGTTAATATTTCTACCACTCATGGATTTTTGGGGATGACATGCTTTTTCCAACATTAGATCAGCGGGCCCATGCTCTGATGGAGGGTTTTATGGCTTATTCCCGATATCCTTACCTAGTTTGGGCCCTACCTTCTCTTCGCCAATTGATACCTAGAGTCCTAGTATATCTTAAAACTTCTCCATTCTAGCTTCATCTAAATGATTATGTTATCTCATTAGTTCTTTACGTAATGTTTATGAGGGAATTTCAGACACCTCCAACTCACAGGTAGCTCTTATTCCTATATGTAATTAAAAGCAAAGCGAAGGGTTCCTCTTTCTTCTATCTTGAGTTGGGTAGCAAATTTAAACCCATAGAGGATCTATATTCTAAATATAGAATTTTCAAGTATGAAAACTTCTTCATCAGAGACTACTCCTCTTGTTTCCACTACTGAAATTTGGTATTTAAGCGATTTTTAACTTTATACTTACATTCTTCCTGCCTTGAAGTCCTTGCACTAACCATCCATTTTTTCTTTAGGTATTATGAAGGTAGCTTTTGGTGCATACCTTAGGGACATGCTTCAGAGGTTGGAAGGTGTTAAATCTAAGGCAAGAGAGGTTCCACGACTGGTTGCAGATGAATCACTTGGGTAGTACGAGTTGCTAGCCGAGGGTTGTTCGATAGGGAAAGCTAGAGCTTCCTTAGCTCAGAGGCCTGTTAGAAAGGGAAACGCTAAAGTTTCTAACGTTGGCGAGACAAGTGGGAAGTAGCCAACCTAACCCCTAGCACTTTTTACAAGTATTAAATAGTCTAGTCCAGTACAGGATAGGGGCTGATACCGAGGTTGAGGACTCATAAGTTCTCACACTATGAACTCACCAAATAGGACGAATGAAATCCGTTCGAGATTAGGAAGATGATGGTGTGGAAAAAAACAACAGTAGAAGAGGAATCATACCCTAGGGGTAGTAAGGCAACAACCTGTTAATGGGAAGAGTACCGTACCCATGATAAGATTAGGCTTGACCCATTAACCAATGTTGAAATAGAAAAGGCACTCCGTAAGCCTTCAGGCTACACGACGAAGAGGAGATTCTTCTAGGACACATGTTGGTTTCCATTTACTTGCAAGATTTGATGTTGGATATTGGCCGTAGGGACTCAGAATCACTGGCCGAGATCTAGCTATAGTTAGAAGTTTTAGAAGAACATAAGGGTTTGTCTAATCGTTAAGTGCACTTCACATATATAAAAATTCATACCATTGCACTAACGAACTTTGTTTATGAAAAAATAACCTTAACATTCCAATTTTCTATCTTTTGCAAGGCACATGAGTTCTAAGTGGAGAAAGTTGGAGGCCAAATTCAACCAGATGGATCGAGTGGACGATACGAATTGACTCAAGACGATAGCTTCATCCTTTGGTCCAAGTCAAAATGCAGGCTAACCTGATACAGACCTTAAAACAGAACAAAAAGTTACCTATCGCCCATCTGGAGACTAAGCTAATAAGGACTGCATGTGTTCCCTAAGGAGGTTCCATTCCCCCAAAAATCAAGGTCTAAGACGCCTCCTCCTCCTCCTCCTCAAAAGTCTCCTAGGGTGTCGCCTTTCACTCTTTCTAGTTCTTAGGCTTTTAAACACCAGGAGAAGATAGATCACAGAGACATTACCCAAACTACTGAAATGACTTCCACTTCATGAGTAGTCACTAAAGCCCCCACTATAGGAAAGGAAAGAGAGCTGTCGTCATCATTGATCCCAGCGATCTAGACTATAATTAGTTCCAACGAGATTGCCAGCTCGGAACCCTCAAGCCAGGCTACTAGCGAGTGCTCCTCCCACCCCATTCAAAGAGGTGATAAGCTGCTTAGGGAAAATGTTACTGATATGAAGGCGTTATCCAAATTTCATGCTAAAGTGTTGTAGGATGGAGAGGAGATAAGCTGAAAAAATATGGATCAGAATATGACGATCTTCGACCTTTAAAAGGAACTTCACCAAAAAGATAAGACTCATAAGGAGGTGGTCAAGGCTTTAGAGAGAGCACACGTTGAAGAAGTAGAGCATATTAAGAAGGTCCATTCCGAGAGATGGAAAAAATGAAGTTCTTAGGGGTGAGGAATAAGTATATCAGGAAGGCCACCATACAACACCTATAAGGACACCATGGTCAAGTACAAAAGCAGGCTGGAGGATATAAAGGACAAAATTGGAGGATGGAAAAGGATCGGGACGACATCCATTGGATTGCCGATGAATAAGAAATGTAGAAAGTTTTACTCAAGGCTGAGATTGCAGCCTTACTAGCAGAAAGGAGAAAATGGAAAGACACCAAGATTTCCCTAAAGGTTCGGGTGAACACCATCCAAAAAAAAATGAGAGACTACGTAGCCAGCTAGACCAAGTGGGCGATCTTCTAGACAAGGTATACTGTTGAATCTCGCTTTATAGCATTTTGATTATGACAACAATACATATATATATTAGTATCGATTAACCTTGTTTTGCAGGAAGAAACTCTACAATAGGAAAATTTCAAGGGCTTAGTTAAAGAGTATATGTGTATTAGTATTTGTTAAAATCTTCTTTGGTGACACAAACACATGCACAATTGTATAACATGCACAAGGCACAGCAAACAGACGTCTAAATTTTTTAATTCAGACGTCTGTCTGCTGAAACAAAAATTTACTAAGCAAAATATTCAGACGTCTGAATATAGGCCGAATTTTCCTATTTCCTTGCTGTATATATATATATTTAACTATAAACAGACTTCTGAAATTTTATTTCAGACTTCTAAAAACGAGTAGATGCAACTATTCAGCAAAGAGACACGACTCTTAATTCATACCCAATCATCGAATCTCTTCGTGAATAATTGCAACTATTTGTATACTATAAATAGAGGCTTAATTAAGTATGTTTTTCATTGAATCTTACTCTAATTCTTTCTATCTTATCTATAGCATTCATATTCACAAAAGCTCTCTATTTTCATATTTCAAAGATAACAAATCTTCTCAAATCTTCCATATTCTTTCACGAACTACACTATTATCATCAAGGAAAGATTATAGGAAGGGTGTACATTGATTTGACATATCCGTGTTATTAAGAACACAAGTAGTCAACGAACTCTTTTGTATTGTGAAAGTCCTCTTCAGCAGTCGAGGCAAGAAATCCTGTTCGGCTGTTCGGGTAGTTGTAAACCTATTTCTTCGGGTAAAGTGAGGGTTGTTTTTGTTAGTGAAATTCCTAAGAGGACCTTAGGGACTGGACGCAGGACAGTGGTCCGAACCAGTATAAATCTCTGGTGTCACTTTTATTTATTATTGATACTCTGCTATCTATACATTTCTATTCCATATGATCCTGCTGCAACGTCTCTTTCAATTGGTATCATAGCAAGGTTATTCAATAACTGTAACACCGTTATTTGATATTTTGATAATATGGAAAGTAACGCAAGTACCAGCACAATCACTGCCCCTACATTTGCCCAAGGACAATCTACTCAAAGACCGCCATTGTTCAATGGTTTACATTACAATTATTGGGCAACAAGAATGAGGATATATACGCAAGCAACCTGTTTTGATGCCTGGAATGAAACTCAAACAGAATTCACAGCACCTACAACTAATTACTCTGCATGGACGACAGCTCAGAAAAATGAAGCAAGTGCAAATGCCAAAGCTATGAATATGTTATTCTGTGCTTTGGATAGAAATGAGTTCAATCGAGTTAGTATCTGTACTACTGCACATCAGATATGGGAAACACTCAAAACAATTCATGAGGATACAAACAAGGTCAAACAAAAAAAATCTCAATGCTCAAAAACCAGTTCCAAAATTTCAGGATGAGACAGAATGAAACCATCAACGACATGTACTCAAGATTTCAAGACATACTTCATGCCTTAATAGGGTTAGGAGAAAAATATAGTGACTTTGATATTATTTCAAAAGTACTAAACTCCTTAACCGACGAATGGGAGAGGAAGGTGTTAGCCATTGAGGAAGCCAACGACTTATCAACAATGAAACCTGAAGAACTAACAGGCAACCTTATGTCTTATGAAGTAAATATTCAAGCCAAAAAGGACCAGGCACAAGAAAAAAAGAATGTAGCTTTTTGTGTGGAAAAAGAAGAATCGGAATCAGAAGATGAGGATCTAGCATTTATTGCGAAAAAATTTGAGAAATTTCTAAAACTCAGAAAGAGTAGCTTCAAAAAGAATTCCTCGAATAAAACTTCATCTTCAAACTTAGAGTGTTTTAATTGTCACAAGAAAGGTCATATGATAAAAGACTGTCCGGAGCTAAAGAAGGAGAATCAGAAAAGCTTCAACAACAAGAATAAGAAAGATAACTTTAAAAAGAAGGCTTTTTGTGTCACATGAGACGATTCAGATTCATATTCATCAGATATTGATAGTGATAGCCACAATGAACAAGCAAATGTGTGCTTCATGGCTCAAGAATCTAAGGTTAGTGATTTATCTTATGATGATTTAATAGAAGTAAATACTATAAAAATTCTCAAAAAGAAACTTAAAGAGACACGTGAAAATCAGAACTAAGCTGAATTTGAAAAAGATATGTTAAAAGATGAGAAAAAAATATTGCAAGAAGAAATTGAAAAAGTTCAAGAATCTCTCTCAAATTCAGATAGTCAAATTTTACTTTTGAGCCAAGAAATTGAAACTCAAAAGGCAAAGAATGATGAAATTATTTCTGACAATCAAAATTTAAAAAATAAAATAAAACAAGTTGAATTAGAAAATACCAGTCTTCAAATTAAATTAGATAACACAACTAAAAATGTTTCTAATTTTAATAAGGGAAGAGAAAATTTATCTAGAATTATCGAAAATTCTTAATCCTCTTCAAATAAAATGGATTAGGTTTTAAAAAGGAATCAAAAATTCCTTCAAAGAAAATACTAATTTTAAGAAGGAAGATAATTCAAAAAATAGTATAGTATTGAAAAATAACATACCAAGATTCACTAAAAAGAAAAAGGAAATCAAAATATGGGTTCCAAAAACAAACAATAATTTAATTCGGAACAAATATATAAAATCCTTTATAGAAACAGTTCACAAAAGTAGTAATTATCTTTATAAAAGGGATACTAAACCCACTTGGGTTTGGTTTCCTAAGATCTAACTCTTAGGACCCTATTAAAAGGTGGGTACCAATATATTTATTAATATTTTTTGCAGGTCCCACTCAAGAAAAGAAAATGGATTCTGGATAGTGGTTGCTCAAAACACTTGACCAGAGACAAAGAAATGCTCACAAATATTTCATACTTTGATGGTGGTTCTGTTGCCTTCGGAGATAACTCAAAAGGTTTTATCATTGGCAAAGGAGATGTATGCAACTACGACCAAAACGTTCAAGACAACAAGAATTCGAGCTTCCATCCGAAGATCAAATCCAAAGATGGCTATGTAATGACATTGCAAAGGAAAGTTATAAAGCTATGAAAAATTTGAAATTCTTTGAAGGGGCTTTTGTAAAATTTGATGCTTTTCACAAATATCGTCTTCAAGAATATGCTAGGCACTTCAATTTCGAATCTTTTGGTAGATTTTAATATGAACAATGTCAAAATTTACCCTTTGCTTGTCAAACTTTTCTTGGCTAATTTGAACTTGGATCATCATACACCAAGGAATACAACTGATTACATATGGTCTATAGTTTGCAGTAAGCGTATTTTTCTTCCGATTCAACATCTAGGGAAAATTTTGCGTTGCGCGTGGCAACGTCAAGATATTGACACTATTGAAGTTAACATGGAAGAACGTAATGAAGTTTCTCATAAGTTTTTATCCGACAATTTAGTTAACTTGAAAAATCTTACCTCCACACATCTACGTCCACAAGCACGTCTCCTAAATGCATCTTAGTCCGAACAATTCAACCAAGGAAAGGAAGTTATGAAAAAGTATATAAACGGGATTTTCAAGCTTTATATGCTACTTATTCTAATATGCAAGTCAATTGGGCTAAGATCATACTTGACGAATGGGCGGATATTACATATAAGCGGAAGAATAAGACAATTCATTATGGTGCTTACATTACACGTATTCTTATTGAGTGTCGAATTGATATACTCGACACTTCTACCTTAAGTGTCAAAGAGATTGGACCGAAAACATTGAAGCTTATGGATATTGGCCCAAACCCATCAACATTAAAACATATGTCTTTCCAAGCTTGGCAAGAACTCGCATCACAGCCAGAAACTCCAATAGCGGAATCATCTTCTCGCCGTCGTCATTTTCTTCAAGAAGAAGAAGAGAAAGAAGATATTCAAATTGTTTCTCCCGATCTTCCTCCTAAGCAAGCATTGGTTGTACTCTCTCGCAATCAGTCAAAAATTCACAAAGATTTGAAGCGTTTTGAGCATAAGACCAATAAAAAGTTTGATTCTTTAAGAAATTTTCTTAATAAAATTTGGGATAAAATTTCATTCATCGGACCTCAATCTTCTCAATCTTATGATCTGGCTCCATTCCAATGGCCTTCGAGTTCTAACGATGAAGAAGCCCCAGACTCAAGCTCTGGACATGATGGATCTAAAGGAGGTGATGTAAGTATTGACCCTAGCTTGACGGTCATGGAAAGTTGGTAATCTCGGTATGATCTTTATAATACTTTTTGCAACTAAAACTCTACTATGGTTTGTAATATTTTTTGGTACTCTGCTTTATTTGGCACAAAACTCTACTATGTGTCTGCTTTGGTAGTGAACTCGTATGTATGAAAACATTGTGTATATTATTGTATGTTATGAATATTATTGTGCATATTTATCTTCACTTATTTATCTCCTTTTTGTCAATGACAAAGGGGGAGAAAATATGTGCATATCGACAAGGGGAGTCACATATATAGTTGTCATTATCAAAAAGGGGGAGAATGTTGAATCTCGCTTTATAACGTTTTGATTATGACAACTATACAGATATATTAGTATCGATTAACCTTGTTTTGTAGGAAGAAACTCTACAACAGGAAAATTTCAAGGGCTTAGTTAAAGAGTCTATGTGTATTAGTATTTGTTAAAATCTTCTTTGGTGACACACACACATGCACAATTGTATAACATGCACAAGGCACAGCAAACAGACGTCTGAAATTTTTAATTCAGACGTCTGTCTGCTGAAACAAAAATTTACTAAGCAAAATATTCAAACGCCTATTCTGAAATATTCATACATCTGAATATAGGCCGAATTTGCCTATTTCCTTGCTGTATATATATATATATATATATATATATATATATATTTAACTATAAATAGACTTCTGAAATTTTATTTCAGACTTCTAAAAACGAATAGATGCAACTATTCAGCAAAGAGACACGATTCTTAATTCATATCTAATCATCAAATCTCTTCGTGAATAATTGAAACTATTTGTATACTATAAATAGAGGCTTAATCAAATATGTTTTTCATTGAATCTTACTCTAATTATTTCTATCTTATCTATAGCATTCATATTCACAAAAGCTCTTTATTTTCATATTTCAAAGATAACAAATCTTCTCAAATCTTCCATATTCTTTCACGAACTACACTATTATCATCAAGGAAAGATTATAGGAAGGGTGTACATTGATTTGATATATCCGTGTTATTAAGAACACAAGTAGTCAACGAACTCTTTTGTATTGTGAAAGTCCTCTTCAGCAGTCGAGGGAAGAAATCCCGTTCGGCTGTTCGGTTAGTTGTAAACCTATTTCTTCGGGTAAAGTGAGGTTGTTTTTGTTAGTGAAATTCCTAAGAGGAGCTTAGGGACTGGACGCAGGATGGTGGTCCGAACCAGTATAAATCTCCGGTTTCACTTTTATTTATTATTGATACCCTGCTATCTACACATTTCTATTCCATATGATCCTGCTGCAACGTCTCTTTCATATACTTCTGGATGTACATGGAAGGAAATCTAAAATGACCGGACGTCTGTCCAAAAGTTATGGCGTCTATTCATAAGAAGCTGGTGAGGAAACCTAAGGAGGCAAGTGAACAAAAAGGCAAGCCACCTTTTAGTTTGGATGTCATTAATGCCAGGTACTTGGGGAAAGAGTGGGAGGCGATTCATTGGGGCTATCTTAATTTAGCTGCCATAAAAGAGAAGGAAAGAGGAAAGAGAGGGGGAGGGAAGCTAGTTCTACTGTCATGCTCCTAGCCTAGACTTTGAAGCCTGTCCTTTATGCTCAATGCATGATTTCCCCCTAAGCATATTTCATATTTCCTCAAATGTTGGTGCTGAAAGCCAGCCCTTGGATAGTGCTTCACTGGCTCCTAAGGGTGGTAGGAATATCCTCTGTAGTCTTCGACCTATAACGCAACTACTATGACTCCTAGGGCTTAAGCGGTATCTGACAGTCCTCGTTGTTTTCATATTGGTGAGACGGTTGTGATGGATCCTATTGGGTTGTGTTAACCTCGTCCTTGGTCAAGTTGACACCCATGTCCTTGGGCCCCTCCGAGACTATAGAAAAAGTGGAACATTCGAAGAAGATTGCTGTCATAGATGATGTATAAACCTATAGCTATTTGACTATCATGCAAGGCCGAAAGGCTTTGACAGGGAGGAGGCACTTAGGGCAAACTTGACAGCTAACTTCTAGACTGACATGGTTCGAGTAAAGATTTAGGCAGTGGAGAAGCTCGAGGTTATAATGAGAAAGCAGGAGGAACTCGATGTCTCTATCTGGACCAAAGCTGAAGAGGACAAGAAAAATAAATGGACATTCTCACTTAAAATTCCCAAAAAGGATTGTCCGTCTTCGACCAAATGAGTTTAGTTGTCATCATTTTTTTGTTATATGAACATGTTGACGCTCTAAGGACATAAGTCCAATTTTGATAGTCTCAATTTTGTTTGGGCATAAGCCTGATACTTTGATGTCTGTGACTCTTTGACTTGGCATTTAATTGCAATATAAATGGATTGGTATGTTTTGTGATTGAAATTTCTTTTAACTTAGATCATATGATTTTTTACATGAACACTTATATAAGCACATACATATCTTACAGAAATTTCACATGAAACCATAATACCTTATCAAAATTTGTTGTTGCAATGCAATCATCATGTATTGTGCCACTATTTGAGTGGAGGTATACGATTGTCTCTTCTCTTGTTATTTGGAGTGCTCATCCAAGATCAATTACTACCAAGTTTGGTGGGACAACTAGGTGTTTGGATTCGAGTGATCATTTCTAGTATCTGAACTTGAGGTTTTTATCCGAGTAAACCTGGTCGCTGATCATCATCTTTGAACAATCTATTCAACAATTGCGTTCAGATCATAGGTAAGTCAGTTTATCGCTACCGAATAAGGATTTGTAGGCCGATCAACAATAGTGGACTACCTGGTCAATGATAATATTATGGTCGTGGGTAAGTGCGTTTCATTGCCACCAGCCAAGTTTTTGTAGGCCAATCATCGGTAGCGAACTACCTAGCTAACGATTGTATTCTTATAGCAAGTAAGTCTAATTCATTACCGCGGGCCAAGGTTTTATGGACTGATCATTAGCGGTGAACTCCCCAGCTGACGACCATATTCCGATCATAGATAAGTCCAGTTCATGGTCATCAACCAAGGTTTTGTGGGGCAATTTCAATAGTTCCAGTCGTTGATTATATTTCAATCATAGATAAGTCCAGTTCACTACAACTAGCCAGGGTTTTTTGGGCTAATTATCAGCAATGAACTTCCAAACTAGCGATCATATTCCAATTACGGGTTGTAGGATTGATTTCACCCTAAAGGGAGGTGAATAGGGTGATACTGATAATTATAAAAATTAATTGCTGAAGCTTATAAAATTATTTCAACACAGATAAATCAGAATTATAGCAGCACAGATGATAGCAGAATAATAAATGCAGAAATAGAACGACACAAAAGTTACCCAGCTTCGGCAAAACCCTGCCTACATGCTGCCCCCAAGGTTTCTACTAGAAATTAAGTAGTCACACGCTTACACACGTAAACTCACGACAGACGCTACTGACTAATCTAACTCTACACTCAAAACCCTGCCACAACTCAGCCACGAGTTGCGAATTCTCAAACTACGCCACGTAATTTGTCCCCTAGTCACACGACTAGAAATTACAACGGTTCAAAATTGAAATACAAATTTAAAACAATTTAAAAACAAATAAACCCTAATTTGACTAGAACCCTTATAAATTTAAAATAAAAGGCCGACCCTCTTTTTCCCTTTTTATAATATTTGGCCCGTTCCTTTTGTTCGAGATAATGGCGGCTTTGTTTTTTTTGTTCGTACCTCTTCCTTTAAAAATTAGGGCTTTCCTGCAATTCGAAGAAGCGTCTTTGAATGCTCGATTGAATAATTGATTCGATGTTCCTTTACTGTCAATCGATGGTTTCCTTTTTTTTGCTTCGACTGCTTCAAATTGGATCGAGTTCGAGATGGCTTCGCTATGTAATTTATCATTTTTGTGCTTTAATGATTTTTGTACTTGAACTCGATAATCAATTGTCGATGATGATTGTGGGTTTTATATGAGTTCGATCTCCTTTATTTGCGTTCGTATATATTTGTTTGAATTTGTCAATTAATTTGCTCGGCCGTTCGGTTTCGTTTGGATGTTGATGATTTCACTGACTTAATCAAATTCGTATAAATGAAACTTGGTTCTCACGGTATTGATTTTTGACTTGTTCGATTTCTTGTTTTCCACGGCTTGATGATTATGCTATGACGATTTTGTCTTTAACTTGTACTTGACCTTGCCAAGGCGTTGATTTCGTGACGACCCACGGCTTTGCTATGACTTTGTCATACTTTGCATATATTATCTGATGTTGTCACTCAGAATATACGTTTGCACTGCTTCTCAGTGACATTTGCTTCTACACCGTGCCTTGTTCTTTGTTGTAACTATACTTGAACTTGTAGTCTTCATTGTGTACTCGAGTCTGCATTTTCATGATTCGAAGTCTGGTTCATTTGTACTTGTATCATTACTGTTACAAGTATTCTCTCTTTCATATCTTGATTTTCATTTTGACTTTACTTACGGTTTGAACTGTGTATGCGATTCCATGACTTCGGTCAGTAGCTCACGGCTTCAACTTGTTTTTGATATTACCAGACTTTGACTTGATTTTTATCACTTGACTTCGAGTTTTGTAACTCTGTTGCTTCAGCTATTGCTGTGTCACCATATATGTATATTCATGTTTACTTGAGTCTTGCAGCATTGAAACAATACTGGTGCAATTTTGATGTTCATCTTTGTTGTATATATGTTGTTTGATTTTCCTGTAGCATAAAATAAAAATCTCTGTTTCATTCTGGAAAAACATTATATTTTATTTGTTGCACTTGCTCGATCCATTTCAATGTTGTTGGCCTTTGAGTTTCACTGACCACAAATGTACATGCTTGCATCTTTGAATTTGGTTAGATGGTACTGCTTACTGTCATGTTGAACTGAGTTTGATCATTGTTGCTGTGTGTATTCGAGTGTGTACTGACTGAAGCTCGAGTTGCATTCGTTAGCTTGACCCTTGTATTACTTGAGTCTGTTGCATATAGTTTGGTATAGTCTTGTAGCTTTAAAAGAAACTGTAACTTGATGGATGTTGTGTTTGAGTCTTCTGTGCACTGTGCATATCACTGCACTGCTTCGAGTCAGGTTGCATACTCTCTGATCAGTTGCATTGTTCATGTCATTTTGAACAGTTTGCTTAAATTTTGGTTGCTGTGTTTTGTGATATGAAATGTTGGTGCATTGATCTAGCTCGAAATTTTTGGGTTTCATGTACTCATTGAGATGTTCATGTTGCATATAGTTATTCAGCTGCCATCATGTACATGCTTAGTCTCGTGACATTGTCTGATATGCATTTGGATTTGTTTTTCGAATTGAAAAACACTTAAGTTGAATCCAGCTTGTAGCTCGGATTTGACCTTGTGCTGAAAGTTGTGACATTATATTATTGCACTTGAGTTGAATCCGATAATTTGGGTTTGACCTGTGCTCACCTGTCCCTGTAAATTTATCAAGTGTATATATATCGGTGTGCACGGCCTTGTGGCATATACAGTGATACACTGTGTATGTCACAAGCTGTTCGTGTATGATGAATTCAAAGTTAAATGATGACGAACAACCCAAATAACTAAGGCAAATATTATTTTCAAAATTCACATTTTATTTTATACTGCAAAAAATATTTCCTTTTCAATTTTACCGCGTCAATATTTATATTTGCAGATTACTCAGATGCGGGATTCAATTTGAAGTGAAGTTGAAGATAAATACGAGTGTGAGTGATATGTAGTGAGGTCAACTGCAAAATGTGAAATCGTGATGTAATCAAAGTTGTACTGTAATTGAAATTGAATATATAGTGAGAGCTCGAACTTTGTACTATTCAAAAATTGTAATAAATATTTGTTTGAATAAAAATTCTATTTGAATTCAAATTCTGTGGTATTTATTTTTATTCAGCAAATATTTATTTAATCTATGAAAAATAAAATAGTACATTAACAGATACCTTTACACGCATATATATATGTTTATTATCATCAAACAAAAATCATATAATCACATATTCAACAATCTCCCCCTTTTGATGATAACAAACATATATTTAAGATTTTGAATATATTAAATGTATTTGATCATAGATATACTCTAATTGCTCCCCCTATTTAAATGCTTCCTCTCTACACAAAGCTCCCCGTACATGTATGCATACAAATAAAAATACGCAAATGAGCCTAGATGCAAAAGGAAAATATTTGACCTTTTGGTTGATTTTATTTGACAAAATCTTAACTTTTCTCTCCCCCTTTTGTTATCAGCAAAAGAGTAATAGTGTTAGAGAAAATAGAGATAAAGTAATTGATATTAGTCCAACGTTAAAACTCAATTGAATATAAATATTAAATTTCAATAAAAAAAATCAAACAAAAATCATAAATTCTTTGTTAGACGCATATTCCACTTTTAGAGTAATGGGAATGATGTCATCATATAAAACCATACAGTTGTGTCTATTTGTGGTATATTTATATCAGGAATTTGAATATCTACTAATCATGCATAACCATTAGGACTTTTAAATGAGATTAGCAGTATTCCAATTTTATTTTTAAAATAATAATAATTCAAGTATCTTCTAATCACGCATAACCGCGAGGATTTTTAAATGGAATTAGAATCAACTTGTTTATTTTTAAAAATCAATTTTTGATATGCATTCCATACATGCATAACCGTGAGGACTTTTAAATGAGCATGGAAGCACATAACAAATTCCAAGCAATTCACGCATGCATAACCGTGAGGACTTTTAAATGAGAGTGAATACTTTGGTATTTATTATTATTTTATTTTATTATATAAATTATTTATTTATTATTATTTAAAAAATGTAAAATGAAAAACGAATGATTCCTGTTTAAAGTACCACATATCGACAAACTATATAGAATTTTGATGAGTAATGGTCGTTAGAAATATGATAGAAATAGAGATGCTCATGGAATTTTTACCAACAAAAGTTTTATAACTCTTGTTTAAATTTCTAAAGAAATTTACTAATTATACCGTCTCGAGTCATAATGTATGATAAATATCAACACTCATCACTTTTTCAATCACTATTTATCTTTTCAATAATTATTAGAGAGTCAAATTAGTCATAATAGTCATTTAAAATCAAATTCAAAAATAATTATAAAACCAATTTTTCTAAAAGTGACCAATATGAAAACAAGGTCAAAAATGATTTTCTAGAAGGGGTTTTATAAGAAAATTCTCTGCTATTTGAAAATTATTTGAAATGAAAAATATGCAGATATTTTCTTTGAAAAACGATGTAGTTACTAAATGTCTCAGCAAATCACGTTTCACTAGTAAGTTTTCTATCAACTAGATTACCAGTGTAATCTGCATCTGAATTTCTCTTTCACTCAAAATTATCATTAATTGAATTTGATAGACCATGAAGTGTGCACCAAAAATTTCAAACTCAATTTTTACAGTATTTTAAATGACATTCTCTTGAATTTGAATTGAAGTCCTGTTAATAATCAAAAACCGTTAATATAGAGTTAGCCGTATTATAACCAAATGTATTATCATCCAACAAAACACTATTTTTAATCCAAACTAATATATGAAGTAATTCAAAGAATCTAGAATTTTTATAGTGTTCTTGGCATATGAATATGATTGGCCAACAATTTTGAATAAGTTAGAATCAAAAATCATCATTATTTCATTATCACATTATTGGCTGATTTAACTCAGAATACGGTGCAGATTATCACATTTAATGTATCATTCAAATAAATATACCATTACCTGTTTTACCTTTACGATATTTTTCGTTGTTATCCATTGTGATTCTGTCACCTTTATACTAGGCTAAGAAACTTTTCTTCGCCGCTCGGTGTGCCCTTGGAACAGCCAGAATCCAAGTGGCACTATTGTTGTTCCTTAGCCTGCCACCATACCTATACGGGAAAAGATTTTTGTGACCTATTCGTTTTTATAGGTCCATGGTTGTTAGTGGCAGAATATTTAGAAAAATAATTTTGTGGAGACCCAAAACTATTTATAATTGTTCCCTTCGGCACCCAAATTTGTTTAACTTTGAGAGATTTTATATATGTGCCTTTTGGAACCCAAATCGGTATAGTTTTCACATGTTTGGGTCTATACCAACAATTATTGTGATTGTGTCCATATTTTATACAAATTGTGCACATAGAATTGACTTGATTAATATTGCTTTCAACATTTTCAGATTGATTATATCCAAGTCCTTGTCTAACCGTAAGCATATTCAACGATTTTTCACTTTTTGAAAATTAATCTAAAGTCGTTGACAATTGTTGGACTTGTGTTTTGAGAGATTCATTTTCGTTTAATAATTGTGTGCACTTTTTAATAGAGTTCTCTCTCCTAGTATTTTCACTTTCCTTTAAAATCAGAATTTCATTTTCAAGTGATTTTATATTGATTTCTGATTTTTTAATTTCTTCTTCGAATGCTGGACACTTATCACACTTAGGAATCCTACTTTGATAGTTTTTAACTAATTGGTCAAGTTGTTCATTTAATTCTATCAAAGTATCATTTTGTGATTCAAGTTTGGCATACTTCTCCCTAAGTCGTTCAAAATAGCCATTCACTTCGTGGAAATATATAAGTAATTTAGAGTGAGTGAGTTTTGATACCTCGCTTGGCTCATCATCGTCGCTATCAGTTATATTCCCTTGAAGGCACATATCTGCTTTCTCACTTTCTCACTCTTACTGCTAGTACTTTGATTATCTTCATCATTTGTATTCCACGTGGCTACAAAACTTTTCCTTTTTGATTTCTTTTCCTTGTCGAGTTGAATTCGAGGATAATTGGGCTTGATATCACTGGGTTTATTGCCAATGATCTCGTGTTGATCTCGTGTTCTTCTAAGTTGTCTAGTGCTTTCATTATTCTGCTTTTCAATTTTCAATTTAGAGCTGGATTTCTATATTTGCGGTTCCACCTTTTGAATTTCTTCATTATTAATGCCAGCTCAGCTGCACCATCATCATCATCCTCATCACAACTGCCTTTCTCCAATTCTGTTAAGCACATTTCTTCAACTGAGTTGGTTGTGGAGGATTTCTCATTGCTGTTGACTTTTGCACCATATAATGCATTTAAAGTATTCCAGATTTCTTGTGCATTTTCACAATGAGAGATGAAATTAAAATTATCTTGATTAATATGAGAATATAATAAATGCATAGCCATAGCATTAATCGAGATAATTTTCTTATCTGTTATATCACATCCATTTTCAATAATATCCCAACATTTAACATTAACAGATTTTAAATAAAATTCCATTTTCAATTTCCAATTCAAAAAATATGTTCCATCAAAAATAGAAGGAATAATATTGGAATGACCCTCAACAAAAGTATTATTAAAAGAAGCCATTTTAAAAATTCAAATTTTTAAAACAAAAACCGATTTTTGAAACACGAGTTTTTAAAACAAATGTTGACTTCTATTCCTAGCTCTGATACCACTTGTAGGATCGATTTCACCCTAGAGGGGGGTGAATAGGGTGATACTGATAATTATAAAAATTAATTGCGGAAGCTTATAAAATTATTTAAACACAGATAAATCAGAATTATAGCAGCACAGACAATAGCAGAATAATAAATGCAGAAATAGAACGACACAGAATTTACCCAGTTTGGGCAAAACCCTGCCTACGTGCTGCCCCCTAGGTTTCTACTAGAAATTAAGAAGTCACAAGCTTACACACGTAAACTCGCGACACCCGCTACTGACTAACCTAACTCTACGCGCGAAACCTAGCCACAACTTAGCCACTGAGTTGCGAATTCTCAAACTACGCTACGTAGTTTGTCCCCTAGTCACACGACTAGAAATTACAACGGTTTAAAATTGAAATACAAATTTAAACAATTTAAAAACAAATAAACCCTAATTTAACTAGAACCCTTATAAATTTAAAATAAAAGGCGGCCCTCTTTTCCCTTTTTATAATATTTGGCCCGTTCCTTTTGTTCGAGATAATGGCGGCTTATTTTTTGTTCGTTCCTCTTCCTTTAAAAATTAGGTCTTTCCTGCAATTCGAAGAAGCGTCTTTGAATGCTCGATTGAATAATTGATTCGGCGTTCCTTTTCTGTCAATCGATGGTTTCCTTTTTTTTTGCTTCGACTGCTTCGAATTGGATCAAGTTCGAGATGGCTTCGGTATGTAATTTATCCTTTTTGTGCTTTAATGATTTTCGTACTTGAACTTGATAATCAATTGCCGATGATGATTGTGGGTTTTATATGAGTTCAATCTCCTTTATTTGCGTTCGTATATATTTGTTTGAATTTTTCAATTAATTTGCTCGTCCGTTCGATTTTGTTTGGACGTTGATGATTTCACTGACTTAATCAAATTCGTATAAATGAAACTTGCTTCTCACGGTATTGATTTTTGACTTGTTCGATTTCTTGTTTTCCACGACTTGATGATTATGCTGTGACGATTTTGGCTTTAACTTGTACTTGACCTTGCCAAGGCGTTGATTTCGTGATGACCCACGGCTTTGCTGTGACTGTGTTATACTTTGCATATATTATCTGATGTTGTCACTTAGAATATACGTTTGCACTGCTTCCCAGTGACATTTGCTTCTACACTATGCCTTGTTCTTTATTGTAACTGTACTTGAACTTGTAGTCTTCATTGTGTACTCGAATCTGCATTTTCATGATTCGAAGTCTGGTTCATTTGTACTTGTATCATTACTGTTACAAGTATTCTATGTTTATACCTTGATTTTCATTTTGACTTTACTTACGGTTTGAACTGTGTATGCGATTCCATGACTTCGGTCAGTAGCTCACGGCTTCAACTTGTTTTTGATATTACCAGACTTTGACTTGATTTTTATCACTTGAATTCGAGCTTTGTAACTCTGTTGCTTCAGCATATTGCTGTGTCACCATATATGTATATTCATGTTTACTTGAGTCTTGCAGCATTGAAACAGTACTGGTGCAATTTTGATGTTCATCTTTGTTGTATATATGTTGTTTGATTTTCCTGTAGCATAAAATAAAAATCTCTGTTTCATTCTGGAAAAACATTATATTTTATTTGTTGCACTTGCTCGATCCATTTCAATGTTGTTGGCCTTTGAGTTTCACTGACCACAAATGTACATGCTTGCATCTTTGAATTTGGTTAGATGGTACTGCTTACTGTCATGTTGAACTGAGTTTGATCATTGTTGTCGTGTGTATTCGAGTGTGTACTGACTGAAGCTCGAGTTGCATTCGTTAGCTTGACCCTTGTATTACTTGAGTCTGTTGCATATAGTTTGGTATAGTCTTGTAGCTTTAAAAGAAACTGTAACTTGATGGATGCTGTGTTTGAGTCTTCTGTGCACTGTGCATATCACTGCACTGCTTCGAGTCAGGTTGCATACTCTCTGATCAGTTGCATTGTTCATGTCATTTTGAACAGTTTGCTTAAATTTTGGTTGCTGTGTTTTGTGATATGAAATGTTGGTGCATTGATCTAGCTCGAAAGTTTTGGGTTTCATGTACTCATTGAGATGTTCATGTTGCATATAGTTATTCAGCTGCCATCATGTACATGCTTAGTCTCGTGACATTGTCTGATATGCATTTGGATTTGTTTTTCGAATTGAAAAACACTTGAGTTGAATCCAGCTTGTAGCTCGGATTTGACCTTGTGCTGAAAGTTGTGACATTATATTATTGCACTTGAGTTGAATCCGATAATTTGGGTTTGACCTGTGCTCACCTGTCCCTGTAAATTTATCAAGTGTATATATATCGGTGTGCACGGCCTTGTGGCATATACAGTGATACACTGTGTATGTCACAAGCTGTTCGTGTATGATGAATTCAAAGTTAAATGATAACGAACAACCCAAACAACCGAGGAAAATATTATTTTCAAAATTCACATTTTATTTTATACTGCAAAAAATATTTCCTTTTCAATTTTACCGCGTCAATATTTATATTTGCAGATTGCTCAGTTGCTGGATTCAATTTAAAGTGAAGTTGAAGATAAATACGAGTGTGAGTGATATGTAGTGAGGTCAACTGTAAATGTGAAATTGTGATGTAATCAAAGTTGTACTAATTGAAATTGAATATATAGTGAGAGCTTGAACTTTTTACTATTCAAAAATTGTAATAAATATTTGTTTGAATAAAAATTCTGTTTGAATTCAAATTCTGTGTTATTTATTTTTATTCAGCAAATATTTATTTAATCTATGAAAAATAAAATAGTACATTAACAGATACGTTTACACGAATATATATATATATATATATATATGTTTATTATCATCAAACAAAAATCATATAATCGCATATTCAACACGGGTAAGTCCAGTTCACTACTGTCGATAAAGGGTTTTCAGGGTCAATCGTCAGTTGTGAACTACCCAGTCGACGATTGTATTCCGATCACGGGTAAGTCTAATTCACTACTATCAATGAAGGTTTTACTGGTAGATCATTAGAAGTGAACTACCAAGTTGACGATTATATTCTAATCGTGGGTAAGTCTGGTTCACTACCACTATCCAAGGCTTATGTGGTCTGATCGTCGGTAGTGAACTACCCAACCGACGACCGTATTCCGATCAGGTGTAAATCCAGTTCACTTCCACCGACCAAGTTTTATATCTTCGTGATGCACCAATGTTGTGCCCCCTAGCATATAAGGATCACGTCTACATGATTCTTGATTCCACACCCTATTAATGGTATTAAATGAAAATAAGGCGATCGATAACATCTCAATTCATAATTTTAGTATTCATAATAATCCACGTGCGAAATGGGAAACTTAGATCAAATTTATTTTAGTGAATGCTCATTTATCAATAATCATAGTACAACTGACTTTACTACTTGATAATAAAAATTATATTAAAAAAATAGAAGTTAGGAAAAATAACAACAGAGGTTCTGAGCATTCCATGCTTTTCTAAACACTACTCCGCCTACCGTGCCAAGAATATATGCTTCATTTCCTAGGTCTTTGATGATAACTTACAGCCCCTAAATTAGGTTAAGTTCCCTCGATTAAGGGAAGATTCTCTTTTGGACTGGATCTCTTTCCTGAAGTGGGTGGTGCTTGACCGTAGAGTTATATTTCTTTGCCACCTTCTTCCCAAACCTTCAAAGCAGCTTCATCTCATTTTTTAACTAGAAGGTCTAAAGCATATTTATTAACTCCTCATTTCATTTGGGTCATAGTGAATCTGCCTATAAGATGGCATCATAGTCTCAATATGGAGTGTAACCTCCAACTCATAAGCCAAAGTGAAAGGGGTGTGTCCTATTGCAGCTTTATAAGATATGTGGTAAGCCTAAAGTGTCAATGGAATCTCATCCACCGAAGTTTCCTTAACCTTTTCCAAACATTTCTTTACAAGAGTTTTAAGTACCTTGTTGGTTGCTTCAACTTGACCATTAGCCTATAGATACGCCACTGAGAATAAAAATCTTCTTGATTTTATGCTTTTGAAGAACTTGGTGAGCTCTTCACAGTCAAATTGCAATACGTTATCTAATATATTTGAACTGAGCTCTATAGCTGTATATAACATTTCTAATCAAAAAATTGATGACCTTGTGGAAGAGACCTTAGTAAGTGGTTCTACTTCAACCCAATTAGTAAATTAATCTACCTCCACTATCACATACTTAGCTCCACCTCTAGCTAAAGGAAGCTTTCCAATCAATTCAATTCCCTAGACAACAGAGGGACATAGGATAACCATGTGAGTTAGCTCGGCTGCCTCGGAATTAATACAAATCTTTGGCACTTATCGCATCTTATTGCATATTCCACTACATCAAGATTAATATTGGCCAAAGGTGTTCATATTGCAATACCTTTTTCACTATGGTTTGCAACCTATTATTGTCCCTACAACAAACTTGATGCACGTTATCCAACGATCTATGATCCTCTCCTCCAGCGACACATCGTAACTGCAGATTAGAGAACCCTCTTTGGTACAAGACACTATCTTGTATTGTAACGTAAGGCACCTTCCATAATACCTTTCTAGCTTCATTCTATTTGACTGGAAAAATTTCAATAGTCAAATACTCAATTATTAGGGTCATCTAAGTTTCTTCTCCATCAATAGTCACATATTGTCTACTACCTCGAAGCATGGGCCTGGCATAGTCATTACTAGAATTGACCGAGAAGTGCCCCATTTATAGAAGTTCGCCAATTTTTTCAAGTCGTCGGTATTTTGAATTTCCTCGCACGAAGTATGTTTTACCACATAGTGTTCCAGCTCATTGAGTAAAGATTTCACCTTATTTAGATAGGAAGCCAACCGCTCTCCTTTGGGTTGAAATTTTCTAAGCATTGGGTTGAATACTAGTTGTGAATCAATGTGGTACACAATGATCTAAACCTAGGCCCCTTTGAAATTTCTAATCCTACAATCAATGGTTCATATTCTACATCATTGTTTGTTGCTCTGAATCCCAATCGTAAGGCATAACATGATTTTCACCTTTCGTGTATGATCAATATCTCACCAGCTCCAGAATCATGCTCATTCAAAGTTTCATGCGTGAACATGTGCCACCTACGAATTTCTTCCTCCCAAGTCCTACCTCATCATCATTGATAGTGAATTCCATGATAAAGTACGTCAAGATCTGTCCCTTGATTTTCATTCAAGGGTGGTATGTGATTTCATACCGGCTTAGCTTAATGCTCCACTTAATAACCTACTCGAGTTATTTGAACGATGTAAAGGCTATCCTTAGTGGTTGATCAGTCCACACTTGATTTGGGTGGCACTAAAAGTAATGCTTTAGCTTCATGAATGTTATCGATAGGAAATAAGCTTGCCTTTCGAATATTGCATATCTCGACTCGGTCCAGTGAAACACTTGCTTGCATAATACACCGAATGCTAAACCTTGACTTCTTCTTGTAACAATGCCTTGCTTAAGGCATAAGCCAACATTACTAGGTATAGGTATAGATATTCCCATTCTACTGTGGTGGATAGGATCAACGATTTCTACATGTGTTCCATGAGGTTAAGAAACGCGGCCATACATTCATCTATCCAAGCGAATTTTCCCTTTTCATTTCTTTATTCCTTGAAGAACGAAACACATTTATCCACTGCCATAGATATGAATCTCCTTAACACCGCTACCTTATTATTTAAGCCTTGCGTTTCCCTTCACTCCCCCCGAACCTTGATGACTTTTAATGCTTGAACCAGGTTCGAGTTGACCTTTTCTCCTTTGGCATGCATGACAAGACCCAGAAATTTTGCCGAGGAAACCCTAAAAGAGCACTTTAAGGGATTTAGTTAATTTCAAGTTCCTAGAGTACTTGTAACATTTCGTTCGAGTAGTTCATGTGATCCTTGGCCTTTCTGGACTTCACCAACATGTCATCCACATATATTCCATGGTTCTCCCAGTTTGGTTAGTGAACATCTTGTCGATTAAGTTCTAATATGTTGCTCCAGCATTCTTCAATCCAAGGGGAATTACTTTGGAACAATATAAGCCTAGATCGGTAGTAAAGCTAGTATGATCCTGGTCAAGGGGATACATTATAATTTGATTGTATCTAGAGTAAGCATCCATAAAAGACAATAGTTTGTGCCATATGGTTCCATCTCCAAAAGGTGAATTCTTGGAAGTGGGAAACAATCTTTAAGTTAGGCATCATATAGGTTTGGGAAGTCGATGCATGTTCGTCATTCCTATTCGATTTCTTGACCAACGCCTAATTGACAATCCACTCCAAGTAATACGATTCCCTGATGAAACCATTTGCCAAAAAAGTTCCATCTTCCTCATTTATAATCGTCGAATTTTTGGGGCCTATGCTCCTTTTGTTTTGTTTTACCATGTTTTTTCTTGGATAAATGTTTAGTACATGACACGCAATACTGGGTGAAACCCTGAGCATGTTGGCATGAGACCATGTAAATACATCTTGGCTATTCTATAAGAAACCTACCAGTTGTGCCTTTAGATCCTGTTTCAATTGGGATCCGACCTTCGTTAGTTTGGTTAGGTTGTGTTTTTCAACCTCCATAAACTCCATCACCTCTACAAGCTCTACTAATACTCGCTCCTCTACATCTCTCAGGTCCAGTTCATAAAAAGGTCACTGGTGTAGGATCGTTTTCACCCTAGAAGGGGTGAATAAGGTGATAATAACAACAACAACAATAATAATAAATATGGAAATAAAAATAATAACAGAAATAATATAGTAGAGATCACATATAGATTTACCCAACTTTGACAATAACTTGCCTACGTGCTGCCCCCAAGGTTTTTACTAGAAATTAAGTAGTCAGACGCTTATACATGTAGACCTGCGACACCTGCTAACTTGACTAACCTAACTCTAAACTCAAAAACCTGCCACAACTCAGCCACTGAGTTGCGAATTCTCGAACTACACCGCCTAGTTCGTAACCTAGTTACAAAACTAGAAATTCACCAAATTTTAAAAGTAAATTACAAATAAAACAAATCCCTAATTTTAATTCAAGCCCAACAATTAAATGAAGCCGACCCACTTTAGTTTATAACACAAGAAAAAAGACATCTCCCTTTTGTTATTTCTGTGGCCGCCCTGTTTTCTTTATAAATTTGGATTTAAGGCTTTTCAATTGAAGCCGCTACCTTTAAATTGTTCGCTTGATTCTTTGGTTCCTTAATTAATCTTCTACTTCAATCAGCGTTCTTCAATTTTCCTTGCGGTTGATTCCTTGGCTTTTATATAGCCACTTCGATAAGTCGGGATTGAAAGATGCTTTTGAACTGGTATGTGAATGTCCCATTTTTTATTTTGATTTAGCTCGACTTCGATTCGAGTTTCGTGATTTATTTCAATGCATGCTTTGGTATATGCTTGAATTCGAATGCCTTCTATTTGAATTTGAATTCTTCAAACACTTGCTTGGTCATTTGATTTTTTTCTTGAATGTCTGTGATAAATCTGACTTGTTCATTAGTTGATACGTTGCTTCATGAATTTGAATTTTCTTTGTTTTTTCTCTTATGACTTCGACATTTTAATTTATGAGATACATGTGTGCATACGTATGTATATATGTATGTGGTAAGACTTGTTTTCATGTGATAATTTCTGAATGTAAGCATTTGTGTCTGGTTGTGATTGTGGCCTTGTTTTATACTTGTAGTCATGTTGTTATGTCATGCTGGTGGAGTCCTTGTGTTCTAGCTTCACTCCAAGTCTGTTCTCATGTCTTCGTTTATTTGGAGTCATTCTGATTGCAGTCTGGACTTGGAATCTAGTGTAGTTCCTTAGTGTAGTATTGTTGATTCTTATGTGTACTCGAGTCTGGCGCATACTTGGTCTTGTTCCAGTGTCTGGTGAACTTGAATTCTTTTGAAATGATGTGTGTATCTACACATGTGCACTTGCTTGCTAGTCTGCATTGATCTTCAAGTGCTCTGGTTGCAATCCTTGTTAGCCTTGCATTGATCTGTTTACTTGAGTGCACTTGTATCAATTGGTGGTCATGTTGTACACACTAGTCTGGATCATCTTGAAGTCTGGTTCTTGCCTGTGTTTGTAGTCTTCTCTATGTTGCACTGGTGGTTTATGCTATCGTATTGTGTTCATGTACATTTGGAGTTTTGGTTAGTATGTCATGTTGTCTTGTGGTTCCTCTTGAGTCTTGTTTTGCTTGCATGTGTTGTTAGTGCATGTACATTGGTTCCTTTTGGAGTCTGTGTTGCTGCATCATGGAGTTTACATGTGTACATTTGCATTCAAGTCTTCATGTTGTTGGAGCTGAGCATGTTTTGAACTGGTGGTTTGATTGAGGCTTCATGTTTCATGTTGACTTTTGATTTATTTTGTATTTTTGGGTCATGTGGTCTTTTTATTCCATGGTTTGCATCCTTGTACTTATGCTTGTAATTGATCGTTTTATCATGTTTTTTTATTTTGCACTAGAGTTGAATCCATCCTAGGCTCGGGTTTGACCTTGTGCTCACCTGTCCCTGTAATTTTAACGAGCAAGCATATATCGGTGTGCATGACCTTGTGGCATGTACAGTGATACACTGTGCATGTCATAGGTTGTTCGTATATGATGAATTAAAATAAAAATAATGACGAACAACCCAAATAATTGAGGCAATAAAATTTTCAAACACACAATTCATTTTGCATTGCAAAAATATTTCGTTTTCAATTTTACTGCTTTAGTATTTATTTTGCAGATAGTTCATATGTTGGATACAAGTTGGAACAAAGTTGAAGATCAAAATATGAATGATGAGTGAATTATGTAGTGAGGTTTAAAATATATGTAAAAATTGTACGATGAAACTGTGTTGTAATTTGAAATTGTATTGCAATTGAAATTATGTAAATGTAGCAAGAGCTTAAATTTGTACTACTTGAATTTGTAATAAAATATTTATTTGAATAAAATATTTGTTTGAATATGAATGATGTATTATTTATTTTATTCAACAAATATTTATTTAGTTATGTGAAAAATAAAATAGCACAATAACAAATAAATTTAAACAAATATATATACATTTATTATAATCAAACAAAAATCATAGGCTATTGTATTCTACAATATCCCCCTTTTAATGATAACAAACATATATTAAGATTTTTACTCTATTAAATGTATTTGGTTTTGATGAATTCCATTTGCTCCTCCTATTTGAATGCTCCCCTTACAACAAAGCTCCTCTTTCACATATGCATGAAAAAAATAAAAAAAAGTACGCAAATGAACCTAGATGGGAATATGAAAATAAAAAATATGACTTGACTTATTTGCCAAAATCTTAATTTCTCCCTCCCTCTTTTGTTATCAGCAAAAGAGTAATAGTTTTAGAAAATATAGATAAAGTGATAGATATTAATGCTTAATCGAGTATAAATATTAAATTTCAATAAAAAATAAACAAAAATCATAAATACACTGTTAGGCGCATATTCCACTTTATAGTGATAAGGGTGATGTCGATATATAAAACCATATAGGTGTATCTACTTGTGGTATATTTATGATATGAATTTGAATACATACTAACCATGCATGACCATTAGGATTTTTAAATGAGATTAGTAGAATTCCCTTTTTTTTTAAAATGAATTTCAAGTATCTTCAAACCGCTCATAACCATGAGGACTTTTAAATGGGATTAGAATCAACTCGTTATTTAATAATCAATTTTGATGTGTGTTCCATACATGCATAACCGTGAGAACTTTTAAACGATCATGAAAGCACATAATTAAAGATTCCAAGTAATTCACTCATTCATAACCATGAGGACTTCTAAATGAGAATGAATAATTTGGATGTTTTTATTGCTAATTAAATTAAAAAAATGAATAATTTCCCGTTTAAAATACCACACTTTGATATACTATATTGCATTTTGATAAGTGATGGTCGTTAGAAATATAATAGAGACAGAGATGGTCATGGAATTTTTACCAACCTAAGTTATTAGGAATTTTGTTTAAATTTTTAAAGAAATTTACTAAATATAAGTCTCAAGTCATAATATATGATTAATATCAACACTCATCACTTTTTCAGTCACTATTTATCTTTCCGATAATCAGTAATGAGTCAGATTAGTTAATATATTCATTTAAGATCAAATCCAAAATAAAATCGAATTTGTAAAATGTCTATTCCGAAACGAAGTAAAAAAAACTATTTTCTAGAAGGGGTTTTAAAAAAATATCTACCAATTGAAAATCGGTTAAATGAAAATTATGAAGATATTTTCTTTGAAAATGCAACTAATGAATGTCCCTTCATAAGACACGTTCCAATTTTTCTATCAACTAGACAACCAACATAATCTACATCCAAATACCCTTTTAACACAAAGTGAACAGGTGGATACCAAAGAACAAACTGTGAGATATGTAATAAATACCTTATAAACCTTTTACAGCTTTTAAAATGTGATTCCTTTAGATTTTGCTGAAACGGTGCACATAAACAAACACAGAATGTAGCGTCTGGTTTGAAAGTGGTAAGATAAAGAAGTATACCCACATGTATCTAGAGTAATCATCAACCAACACAAGACAATATCTCTTACCATAATGTTCTTGGTAGAATGGTTTTTTAAATTTCCCAATTGATCACATTTCCTCTTACTAGCTGATTGAAATCAAATTATGGTGCAGATTTACAACATTTAATACATCGTTTGTCGCCCATTTCAACTCTGCCACCATTGTAACTCTCTAGGCTAAGTAACTTTGATTTGTCGCCCATCGTGTGCCTAGAACAGTCAGAATCAGATACCACTCTTGTTGTTCCTTAGCCTGCCACCACACCTACACAAGAGAAGATTTTTGTGACCTATTTGTTTTTTTAGGTCCATGATTGTTAGTGACAAGCAATTTAGAAAAACAAGTTTGCGTGGAACCAAAATAGTCAATCTTTGTTCCTTTTGGCACCCATATTTGTTTGATTTTAAAGGATTTTACATCCGTGTCTTTGGGAACCCAAATTGTTATGGTTTTTGTGTGTTTGGGTCTAAACCAGCAATTGTTTTGATTGTGTCCAATTTTTCTACAAATGCACTTGGAGTTTACATGATTAATTTCACTGCTAACTCCTTCAAATTGAGGGTACCCAAGTCCTTGTCTAACAATATTAACAGTTTAGTTCCCTAATTGCATATTTAGTTATTTTTCTCCTTTGGAGAATTTTCCTAAAGTTGTAGATAATTGTTGGACTTGTGACTTGAGTGATTCATTTTCATTCGATAACAAAGTGCACTTTTTGGTAGAATTTTCTCTCATAGTATTTTCACTTTCTTTCAAAATCAGAATTTCATTTTCAAGATATTTAATTTTATTTTTTTATTTTTTTTATTTCCTCTTTAAATGATGGACACTTATCACACTTAGGGCTCTTATTTTGATAGTTTTTAACCTGTCGATCAAGATGATTATTTAGTTTCATCAAACTATCTTTTTGTGATTCAAGTTTAGCGTACTTCTCCCTAAATCATTCAAAATAGCCATTTACTTCATGAAAATATATAAGTAATTGCGAGTGAGTAAGTTTCGATATCTCGCTTGGCCTGTTGTCATCGCTGTCACTTGTTTCTCCCCGAAGACACAGTTTTTCTTTTTTACTCTCACTTCCAGTGCTCTCATCTTCATCACTTTCATCCCAAGTAGCTGCAAAGCTTCTCCTTTTCCGTTTTTTCTTTACTGAATTGATTTTGAGGACAATTTTGTTTCATATGACCGGGTTTATTGCAGTTGTGACAAATGATTTCTTGCTCTTCTAAGTTGTCTAGAATCTTGATGATTACGCTCTTCATTTTTTGATTTATGGTAGGATTTCCATCTTTGTGGTTCCATCTTTTGAATCTCCTTATTATCAGTGCTAGTTCAGCTGCTCCATCATCATCATTATCTTCACTTTCTGTTGTTCCTTTAAGAGATATTGATTTATTTTGCGTATTGCCTTCTTCACGTTCTTCCTTGAATTTGAATTCTAGCTCATAAGTGATGAGATTTTCAGCGAGTTCTTTAACTTTAATTTATCACAAATCCTTTGATTCTTGAATGGCAGTCATTTTGCTTCAAAATTTCATGGAAGAATTCTTAGGATTTTTTGGACTATTTCTAGTTCTGTGTATGGTCTTCCTAGAGCTTTTGATTTGTATACAATGTTAGAAAGTCGTCCATACATTTTTTTGACACTTTCATCCTTTGCTATTGTGAAGTTCTTGTTCTCAGTACTAAGCATGACAAGGCGAGATTCTTTGACTTAGGAGGTTCCTTCATGAGTCACTTCAAGTGTGTTTCAAATTTCATGCGCAGTTAAACAATGTGAGATGCGATTAAGTTCAATTTGATCTAATGAGCAGATAATAGAATTCATAGTCTTAGCATTATCAAATTGCCTTTTATTTTCAAGATCTGTTCATTGATCCATCAAATTTTCAACTTCTTGATTAAATACCATTATTGTTGGTGTCCTATATCTCGCTTCAACAATATTCTATGCATCAATGATTTTCAAAAAAATATTCATTCTATATTTCCAATAAGCATGTTCATCATTGAACATCGGTGGTCTAACTATGGACTGACCGTTAACAAAAGTATTATTAAAAGAAGCAATTAAAGTATCAGATTTTTTAAAAACAAAAACGGTTTTTGTTCCTAGCTCTGATACCACTTGTAGGAACGTTTTCACCCTAGAGGGGGGTGAATAGGGTAAACCCTGCCACAACTCAGCCACTGAGTTGCGAATTATCGAATTACACCACCGTAGTTCGTAACCTAGTTACAAAACTAGAAATTCACCAAATTTTAAAAGTAAATTACAAATAAAAACAAAATTAAAAAATGAAACCCTAATTTAAAGTTAAGCCCAACAATTAGATGAAGCCGACCCATTATAAAATATAACACAAGAAAAAAGACGTCTCCCTTTTATTATTTTCGTGGCCGCCTTATTTTCTTTATCAATCTAGATTTAGGGCTTTTCAGTTAAAGTCAATGCCTTCAAATTGTTCGCTTGATTCTTTAGTTCCTTAATTAATATTTTACTTCAATCAACTTTCTTCAATTTTCTTTGCGGTTGATTCCTTGGATTTGATACAGCCGCTTCAATATGTCGAGATTGAAAGACGCTTTAAACTGGTACGTGAATGTCCCCTTTTTCGATTTTGAATTAGCTCGACTTCGATTCGAGTTTCGTGATTTATTTCAATGGTTGCTCGGGTATATGCTTGAACTCAAATGCTTCCTATTGCCAATGATGATATGGGAATTTATAGAGATTAAAAACCCTAAATTTACGTTCGTATATTTAAATTTGAATTCTTCAAACACTTGCTTGGCCATTCGATTTTTTCCTTGAACGTCTGTGATAAATCTGACTTGTTCATTAGTTGATACGTTGCTTCATGAATTTGAATTTTGCTTCATGAATTTGAATTTTCTCCGTTCTGTCTCCTATGACTTCGACATTTTAATTTTTGAGATAATTTTGTGACTTCGTGATGATTGACTTGTTCAATTCACCGACTTGTTGGTGTTTGAGTTCGATGATATATTTATGGTATAATTTCACCAGGATACGCTGTTCCATTTATTTTCTGGCAATATTTGAACTGCTACTGATCTTATTTGATTTTCTTCTTTTATATGATTTGTCCACCATGCAAGTTGCTGAACTGATATTCTCTCTTGAAGTATGCACTTGATTCTGGTCTGTGTTTGTATAGCTTCTAGTCATTTCATGGTTTGCTTGTGTAGACTTGTAGGTGTTCATGCTTTCAGTGTTGAGTCTGGTTGTCACCGCATATATACTTGTATGCTAGCTTGTTGAATGTGGTTGGTCTTCATGTTGCATTTCACTAAACTGGGTTGAGTCTTCATGTATACATCGTTAAGCCGATTATGTTGCAGCCTGATTCCATTTATTTGTATGTTGGTTGGACTCGATTCAAGTGTATGTTTTTGATTGCTTGCATATTGGTCTACACTTGCTTATTTGAGCTGCTGTCATTTGAGATCTGGTGTGCATGTTGTATGTATGTGTACCTTTGGTCTATAAAGTTGTACATTAGAGCTGCTGTCCACAACTATTTATTTGTGCACTTCTTCTTGTTGCATGTTCACTTGAGTCTTGCACTTGGTGTTTACTGTTGCATATGTGTGGGTGTGTACTCATGCCGCGTACTTGCCCGTGTTACATTTATCAGGGTTACCCTATTTTGATCTTATGCACGTTTATCCATGGTTTGTTGCTGCATGTATGTATACATGTGTGCTTACATATGTACGTTGTCAGACTTGTTTTCATGTAATCATTTCTGAATGCATGCATTTGTGTCTATTTGCAATTGTGGCCTTTTTTATACTTGTAGTCATGTTGTTATGTCATGCTGGTGGAGTCCTTGTATTCCAGCTTCACTCCAAGTCTATTCTCATGTCTTTGTTTATTGGAGTCATTCTGATTGCAGTCTGGACTTGGAATCTGGTGTAGCTCCTTTGTGTAGTCTTTTTGATTCTTATGTGTACTCAAGTCTGGTGCATACTTGGTCTTGTTCTGGTGTCTGGTGAACTTGAAGTCTTTTGAAGTGATATGTGTATCTAAACATGTTCACTTGCTTGCTAGTCTGCATTGATCTTCAAGTGCTCCGGTTGCAATCCTTGTTAGCCTTGCGTTGATCCATTTACTTGAGTGCACTTGTATCAATTGGTGGTCATGTTGTACACACTGGTCTGGATCATCTTGGAGTCTTGTTCTTGCCTTTATTTTTGTAGTCTTTTCTATGTTGCACTAGTGGTTTATGCCGTTGTATTTTTTTTTCATGTACATTTGGAGTTTTGGTTTGTATGTCATGTTGTCATGTGGCTCCTCTTGAGTCTTGTTTCGCTTGCATGTGTTGTTAGTGCACGTACACTGGTTCCTCTTGGAGTCTTCATGTTGTTCGACCTGAGCATGTTATGAACTGGTTATTTGATTGAGGCTTCATGTTTCATGTTGACTTGTTGATTTGTTTTGTATTTTTGGGTCATGTGGTCTTTTTGTTCCATGGTTTGCATCCTTGTACTTGTGCTTGTACTTGATTATTTTGTGATGTTTTATTTTTATTTTGCACCAGAGTTGAATCCAGCCTAGGCTCGGGTTTGACCTTGTGCTCACTTGTCCTTGCAATTTTAACGAGAAAGTGTGTATCGGTGTGCACGACCTTGTGGCATGTACATTGAAACATTGTGCATGTCACAGGTTGTTCGTATATGATGCTTTAAAAGAAAAATGATAAAGAACAACCCGACTAACCGAGGTAAATAAAATTTTAAAACACACACTTCATTTTGCATTGAAAAAATATTTTTTTATTCAATTTTACTAAGTTAGTATTTATTTTGCAGATAGTTCAGATGCCAGATACAAGCTGGAACAAATTTGATGTTCAAAATACAAGTAATGAGTGAATTATGTAGTGAGGCGTAAAATGTATGTAAAAATTGTACAGTGAAAATTGTGTTGTAAGTTGAAATTGTATTGTAATTGAATATGTATAAATGTAGTGAGAGCTCAAATTTGTATTATTTGAATTTGTAATAAAATATTTTATTGAATATGAATACTGTGTTATTTATTTTATCCAACAAATATTTATTTAATTATGTGAAAAATAAAATAGTACAATAATAAATACATTTAAATGAATATATATATATATATATATATATATATATATATGTATATGTATATGTATATGTTTACTATCATCAAACAAAAATCATATGCTATTGTATTCTGCAACTAGTGTACCCGAGTATGGGGCCTTCCATTAATTGTTATGTATTTGATTGTTTGATGCAGAGAGCAGTCTCTTCGTGCTTTCCTTTCTACATATGCATGTTCTCATGGAACTCTGCCACATAATATTCATTAGTAGTGTTCTAGTCTCCTTTGACTGTTCCAACTCCACTAGCTATAGATAGTTTCATTTTAAGAACCATTGAGCTATGATTATATGGAAGTCTAGAAAAGCTAGCTATCCTTGGAAAGCACTTTATGTTGAGAAACCATCCACCAAGATAAAAGTCTACTTTTGCATGGTTGATCTGGGATAATTTCCAAGCATGACAAATAGGCCCAGCTTCTCTAGGGGAATTTTTCCTTTTTGGTGAATTAATGATGTTGTTTATTACATGGAGTGACGTCCTTCATAGACAATTCCATCTTGTCAAAGGTATTCTTAAAGAGGACATTGACTGAATTCTCACTATCCACCAAAACTCGATGCACCTCTACTGGACCAAGCATGGCCGAAATCACCATGGGATCAATATATTGATATATTTTTCCTTGTAATTTTCTATTATTGAAAGTTAGTTGGCATGCTCCAGAAGAGGGGATTTAGCTTCATTAACCTTGCCTATAGCACACAAAAACCTTTCATCATTCTTCAGAGACTCGGCATACCTTTCCATTTTATCCCAACATTTATCTTCCATGTGGGTCCTCCTATTATAGTATTGATAATCAATTTCCCATCCTTTGCATGCTTAGCACTAATTCCTTCTCCTCCATCCCCATAACATGGATGCCTTGGTGGTTGGCGAATAGGAATAGGAGCGGCATTTTTTGATGTATTCGCTTTAACTTTTTCTTCCTCGTATATTCCTTAATGATATAGCGCAAGCAGCAACACTCATTAGTGTCGTGCTCGTAGGACTCATGGAAGCGATAGTACTTTTCCATATTCATATCTACTTTGTTTCTTTCCATTGTTGTGGCCTATTATAATTTAATTCAACTTGCATTACAAGGTAAGTGTTTTCGACTGTATCATTTAGGTTTATGTAATCATCAAACCTAGATCCATGCCTAAACCATTTCCCCTCCATTTTCTTTCCATATGTACCACCCTGACTGTGTCCTTTTTCTTTTAGCAAAATTTCTCCCGTTTCCCTTAACATGACGCTTACATTATTGGATGCTTTTGATACCCATGTGTCCACCCCAGACTGTCATCTAGCTATAGCATCTTCTAGCCTCATATATTTTCTCGTTCATTCTTCTATTGTTTCAATCAAAAAATGTGTATATGTCCTTAGGCTATTCCAAATGCACTTGAAACTGGCTAATGAAATTTTCCTTTAACATTGCCAGATGACACAACCAAATGATGGTTAAATCTATTAGGAATAAAGGAAAGCATTCATACAGGACTTTCTCTGTCACTCCACTTATCAACATACAATGAGTGTACCATTGTAAGTATGCTAATGGGTTAGTTAATCCTTTGTATGGATCAATAGCAGTTATCTGAAAACTCTGCGGTTTCGAGCAATTTCTATTTACAAGGAGAAAGGGCTACCAGCTCTAGCTCTAATTCCCTACTCCACATGCTCATGTCAAAACACTCTCCAACGATTTATGTTATTCTACCTTCGGTATCAAGGATTTACGACGATGAACTGACCTTTCCCTCTTTGGTGAAACATCTCTACCACTCTCTTGGCTCTTGGACTACTTCCGATGACCAATCATCCTCTATTAATAGCTAGTTCAGCATGGGTAAGAGAACATCATTGGATATGAGCAGGGTCAACTGCAGTTGGCCCTGGTTCGTTGCCTCCTCTATTCGGCTCCATACCGAACCGGTCTATGGGGATAACCTCAAACTAAACTCTTATTCATTCGATGTCCTCCCTTTAGGTTCTTTTATTCTTTTAATCAGATCCATTATTGGAATGGACCTCCTTCGCCTTCTAGACCCCTAGACTGGGATCATCATCGTGCTTCAATGTTATGATAAGCAGTTTGCGCATGCCCTAAGCATGTTGTAATTTGATCCATGATAGCTTACTATTGGACAGTGAAACGATCACTAAGAACCACCACAACTCTGTCTCGACCATAACTGATGACTGTATTTACTAGTGCTGGAGTACCGGTGACTGATTGTCAAGTTTGGTAGTTGTTTGATTAGGTGCGCTAGTGTTTCCCACAGTCATGTTGGTAGCATAGCTTTGATTTTCGATATCAAAGTCGTATTTTGAATATCAAGTCACATTTTTGTTCAAAAAATTATTCTCAAACACTCTGATCGATTTATATAAAACCACGTATATTTAATGTGTGACACAACTGTTATATTTGTTGTGTGGCTTAATTTTAGAGAACAAATAAAGGTTTTGTATGAGAAAGTAAATTGCAGTAAAATATAGTACATAAAAATTTAGTGGATCGACCAGAATGTGCGTGCATTCGCACTCCGTTTTCATTGATTTTCTTATATATTAGTTGTTTAATAATTGGAACACAAAATACAGTAAATGAATGCTCAAAAGAAAGGAGGTTGTTGATGTATAGAATTATGTTTGGCTAGCTTTGTTTGGCTATATTTGCTCTTCAGAATAGTCTTCCATTACCTTTGTAAGCTTGGTTGAAAGTGAAGATATAGGGAGGCTAGGTCTACAAAATAGGGAATTTCCATATTTACAGCACCTTGTCCAATACATTCCTTGTATAGAAGATTTGGTATATAGTTTTCTTATATAGAAGATTCGGTCTAGAAATTCCATATTTACTCTGCATGCCCCGTTCATTTTTCAGCACCTCTATGTTTAGTAAAGATTGGTCCAGTAGTGTTCTTACCGAACAAGAAAACTTGTTTGATAGTGTCTCTATCAACTAGGAAGGTTAGAAATATCGAACCAGAATTCCTATTTGGTATTGAAACTATCGAACATATGGTACATCTGAACCAAATCATCATTTTGTAGGAGTTTGTGTTTCTTGCCTCAATTTACCCCATATTTTTCCTTATCTTCTTGCATGTATGCTTTGGATTTTTGGATCTCAATCACGGATCCCTTAATTATTCTTGCTTCATGTAACATATCTTCATGTTCATCATTTCATAGGTGAAAATGCCTACAATATTTGGAGACTCAACTATGCAAGTCTAACTAAAGAGAATATTAACGGGTGACATCTTTCAAATAGAAAATTATAGGAATTGAATGAAGGACAAATTTTCAAAAGAGACTGGTTTTCATAACTATTTGCGTGAATGTGTTGATTTTAAAACTATTTACAGATACAAGCTACTTTTGGCCAGCTCAGCGATGAGCTGGCCTATTTTATAAAAAAACTACGGGGCGCATTTTAGAAATGCACCCCTACAAATTTGCACTGGCGCATCTGCGAAATGCGCCAGTGCAAATTTTTCTGCCCAAACCTGGACAGGAAACTAATATTAAGCAATTCAAATACACAAAATCCAAATGCACAATCTTAAACGATAGCAAACGTTTATCAACATGAAAGCCAACAAATAAAACTACCATTAAATAAATTCTAGCATAACATAATTAAAATTCGATTACATTCGAATTAAAGCAGAAGTTATAGTTCGATTATAAAAGCAAACTAATAGTAAACTAAATATAGGAGTACTCATGGTGGAGTCGGATCGTCTTGAGTAGGTGGGGGTTAAGAAGGTCCAACAGGTTGTGATTGATGTGTATCCTGCCTTCTTTTAGTTCTTCGCTTTCTAGTCCGCATAGCTTGTTCGGAAGAGATTGGCTGTGTTAATCGATTTCTAAAAAGGAGTGTGTCAATAAGTTTCTTCAAATCAAGACACCGTGGTTGGACTTCTCGTCCGGGCACTCTACCATGTCCAATATCATCTAACCCTCGTCCTACCATCTCTAGTACATCAACCTACAAGTTGTAGTTATTTATTCAAAATTAGAAATACAATTCAAGTGAACAAACTAAAAATATCATGATAATGTAAAGATTTACCACATCTCGCTCAAGCGGTGCACGAGCGGTGTATGCTCGTTCGTGAGAAGTCCGATTTGCAACAATGAATCTTCGAGTAATCGACCAGTACTAAGTCATGTATCTCGAAATAGGAATCATAGGAAACTGTTGGTGTACGATACGGTTATGTCTATCGTTCCACTGGACGATAGCAAATTCAAAATCCGGCTTTGGTTCGCATGGATCAGGTATGTGTTGCTGAAGACCAAACTGTCGCATCACTCGATCAGGATTATACATTTCTACATCTCGCATGCATATGATAGGTGTCTTACAAAGCCAACTATGCATTCCACTTAGACATATCTGCAGAAGATCGACTAGCACATCCTGTGTATACGGATTCCATATAACAGCTTCATCTGTTAACATGTCGAGCTGATCGCGATAGTAAGTGGCCACCTGCTTTGGAGACTCAATCCAACTCCTTGAACCAAACCATCTATATAAATAGTTATACAATTAGAGTTTTATTAGTACAAAAATACACACATGTAAATGTAGTTGGAAATTCATTACCTTGCACTATAAGGCAATGCTCCATCGATCTGCATGGACGAAGTCACATTTGGACGACCAATGGGAGGATGTGTCCATGCCCAAAGCTATAAAATAAATAAAAAATTTGAATACATTAGAATTAAATATTACATATGAGTTTATAGCAAATATATCTATGCATATTATGCCTGTAAAAGCGAGAGACAACCAGCTATCGATTTAGATTTCATGAGTGCAACATTTGTTAACTCATTATATAATGTTGCCAATACAGCACTGCCCCAAGAATATCGTGCATACTCATCCAGATTTTGCAAAAAAAAATAACCAAAAAAGGTTTAGTCATCCTTTAGAATGATCGGGAAATAGATGACAAGATATCAAATGTAGAATAACAGCTCTCGCATGATATTCGATTTCTACATCTGAAGCGTCCTGTGATGGCTCATCTGCAAACATATCGTGAAGCCATGTCAACTTAACTGTTGCACCTCTTATCTCACTCCGAGGTGGAACCACACCTAAACACTGTTGACAAATATCTTCGTAATTACTTAGCTGTCTAATAGTAACAGGATTTCCTTCTACTGTAACACCTAGAAGACAACTAACATCTGCTAATGTGATGGTAATTTCACAAGTAGGAAAATGGAATGTTGAAGTCTCGGGTCTCCATCTATCTACCAAAGATGTAACTAGCGCATGATCTATTTTGAAAAAGCCCAATCTAGATATTTCCCTGAATCCCGCTCTTTGTAATGCAAGTTGAACTCGTGGAGTATTAGAATTGATGAATTTTAATTTGCTTGAATGATCATGGCACTCAACTGGCTCATCACTCTACACATTCATAAACGAACAAAAGGTAAAATAGTGGAAGTAGTAACCGAATAAAAACATTCTAATGTAACTAAATAATACCTGCATCAAGTTTCTATTATTGCTTCGATGTTCATTCTGAAGATACAAAACACTTGCATTCACGGGACCGGGTACCAACTGTTTAAGAAAAAAAATATTCAAGTGTGAATAACATGCAAGTGAATGCAAATTTAGACAAATGACTTTGATGTAATTGAATGTAATTGCTTCGATGTACATTTTGAATGTAATTGCTTTGATGTAAATGAATGTAATTGCGCCGATGTACATTTTGAAGATACAAAACTAAATTGATAAACAAAATCCCAAATTGATAAATAAGGGTGTATACTTCTAATTTGAAGATTATACCTCTAACTTGAGAAGATGATGACGATCCTTCCATTTTTTAGCAGATTTGACGAAGAAATAATTGCAACTGATGTTGGGGTTGAGAATTTAGAAAATTTGGGGTTTTAGGGATTTTGAGTGGAAGGGTGGAATATGGTAAAGTGAGGAAGAAAGGCCGGCTGTCTTGGTATATAGACAGAACGGGGGGCATTTCATAAGTGCACCTTTGCAAAATTACAAGGGCACACCTGCGAAATGCACCCAGGCAATTCCAGAATTGGGCGCAATTCATAAGTTTGCCTTTGTCAAATTTTAAAGGCTCACCTGCAAAATGCGTCCAGGCATTTAACAGAGAAGTGCTGCTGCTGTTTCAATAGTGGGCAAATCATTCACTACAAATATCAAATATCCAAATATCATTGAACAAATTGCAGCTAACAGAAAACATACAAATTAAAGAAAAACATCCAAACGACATTTGTAAATATGCACTACAAAATACGTTCAAATCATTCACTACAAAATACATGCAAATCATTCACTACAAAATACGTTCAAATCATTCACTACAAAATATGCAAATTATTTGGACGGACAAGTTGATCTTTTATGCCCTTTTTGACCACATTTGTTACAAGTATTTTGTTTACTTCCTCCCATTTTATCCATCACGCCTTTGATTCTTGTCGACCGTGGACGTCCCGTCTTTCTTTTTATAGGCGGTGACAATATGTTCGGACCGTGATATGCATCCCAATATCTACTATCTGCAATAAAATGAAAACTTGGAGCGTAAGTTGCTTTATAATTTTGCACTGAAAACCACATTGAACAAAAATCATAATATGATCTATTCGCTCCTCCAATGGTTCGAGCACAAGCACCCATCACATGCAAACATGGAAACTTTTGCAATAAAGGTATGTTGCAAGTGCAACTACATATATTATCTTGTAATGTCACTGTAAACGCTCTTCCAAATTGATCATTCACTTGCCATTCAGTTTGATTGAATCTAACAATTCCCCAATATCTTGCTTTTTTTCTCTTTTGGCTAAAAGAGTTTTGACTTTTGGACTCATTTGCGTTTCAAATCCCTCGGCATCGGAACGACGTTTCATAAAATAGTCGTTTGAACGATAAAACGTTCTTGCTATTAACGACTTAACTGGAAAAGCACGAGCACCTCTTAGAACTCCATTAAAACTTTCGGACACATTTTTTTTCATCATCATGAATCTTCCACCATTATCCTTACATAGAGCCCAGTTTTCCTCTATACTCGTAAACTCCTTTCAATCCAAGCATGCGCATCTGAAGCAATAATTTTCAAGTGTCCCTTAACTCTTTGTACTGCAAATCATCTGTAGCACTAGCACATGAATAAAACAAGTCTGCCAAATTTTTTGAGTAAATCCAGCAACTTGAAAGTTAGCTTTGAGATGTCTAGCACAAAAGTGGTGATGGTGTTCTTGCGGTCAATTATCTAATGCTCTCGGTATACCTTTCATTCGATCTGATATATAAGTTAAACACCTATTGCGAACACTATGTATATAGTAGTACATGCACCTACGAAACCAATCCTAACTATCTTTTGATTCAAAGTCTACAATTGCATATGCTAATGGAAATATACCATCATTTGCATCTGCTCCAGTCGCAACTAGCAATGTACCTTGATATTTACCATATAGATGAGTGCCATCAATTCAAATCAACGGTTAACAATGTGCAAAAGCCTCAATAGATGCACAGAATGCCCAAAATGCACTCTTAAAAAGAACTTTATCATTGGTGATTCTTTTGACATCAACTTTGAAAACTGTTCCCGAATTACGTTTTTTGATGGTGGCTAAATATTGTGGTAACTCAGCATATGATGTTTCCCAATCTCCAAAAACTCTCTCAAGTGCTTTACGCAATGCTCTATATGCCTTGAAGTAGCTGATTTTGATAAAAAAAAGTTTCAGACATTCGCACATGAATCGCAGAAGGAGTGGTATTCAAATCCGATTTCACAAAAGGAAGTATTTTATTAGCAATAAATCTACTTGTAGCTTGTTTATGGTTTGAATTAATAATTGGATTAGCACAAGTATGATTGCCATCATATTTTCTAATTTTCCACCATCCCATCAATGATTTTTTAGGGACAATTGCATGTATTCTCCAATGGAAATTTTTATCAACACTCCAAATTGCGGTGTATTCTGATTTGCGGGATTTTATGGGTTTAAAAGAAAAGGAATTCTTGATTGACCACTCACTTAATTGTTGAATAAGTATTTCCTTTGTTTGAAATTGCATTTCCACTTGAAAACTAGAATCAACACATTCCGAGATAAAGACATCTCTAATAGGAGTTACATTTTCAATCAATGATGCCGCCATAATTTTCGCACTACATAAATCATCCGTCAAAGACACCCCAAATTCCATATGTTCATCGTTATCATCATCTTCTTCTTCTTGCATCAAAGATGCTTCATTATTTTCATTTTCTTTCTCATGATTAATTTCAAACTCTAGAGCTTCATTATTAACTTCCATATTATCCATCCATGACATATCATTATCCATTGAAGCAATTTGCATACTATCTATATGTGGTGAACTATGACCTTCATCATCATTGTTAACCTCTCTAGCATTTGAAGGAACGGAGTGTAAAAATTGATCATTTGCCAATCTAGAGCTTGATCCACCTGGATGCACCGTAGAACTGTGAAAAAAAGTATGAGTTCAAAACACTATAAATTTCAACTACTCAATTGTAAATACTTTAACAAATTACTTACTTTGTATCCACACAAGTAGGAAATACTGGACTTGGATTGCTCTGATAAGGATAACTCGGAATAGTAACAAGAATTTGAGTAGAATGTTGGTTCAAATTAGTGGTAATTGCCTCTTCAAAATGTCTCAACTCCTCTTTTATTACAAATAATTCGACCACTTTCATATTAACGGAAAACACAGCATCAACATCTTCATCATCATTTACGTCGATAGCAGAAGATCCAGAATCCGTTACCCACTTGCTTACTAGTTTTACATCATACTCTTGTGAATTAATTTTTGTAACCCTATACACCGTTTCTTTTATTTCATGATAGGAGCAAAAAAAATTAACCTCTTGACCTTTTTGTTTACCACCAACATATACTGGTGTATTGTTTTCTTTCACAGTCAATTTTCCATCAAAGTAGCAAATAGTTGGGATGAAATCCGACATACTTCTAAAAAGGAAAACATTATTAATTTTAGAACAATCAATTGCTACATAACAAAATATTAAAATGAGAGGGGATATGTGAAAAATAGAATATGAAAACAACCAAAAATTGAGCTAGGGTTTGAGTTTAACCTAGAATTTTACCTTCAATTGATGCCAAATAGCTGATAGAAGTAATCCGATTAGTAATCCTTGTATATTTTGAGTTTTTGAGTAGATTTTGATGAATTTTTGAACTAAATGGAAGAAAGGTACAGAATTTGATTTTGTTTATGGAATAGGTTTTGTTTTGGGTAGAAAACAAATACTGGCTTCTGATCTCTGTTCTGTTTTCTATAGAAAAATTTGCACTGGCGCATTTCGCAGATGCGCCAGTGCAAATTTGTAGGGGCGCATTTCTGAAATGCGCCTCGTAGTGTTTTTTAAAAAAAGGCCAGCTCATCGCTGAGCCGGCCAAAAGTAGCCTTTATCTGCAAATAATTTTAAAACCAGCCTATTCATGCAAATAGTTTTGAAAGTCGGTCTCTTTTGAAAATTTGTCCTTGAATGAATGATTTTTGAATTGTTGTTTTGTGAAGCATAATATAAGGCGATTGAAGTTCGCATGGAGATCAAGACCAGTAAAGGACATTAAAGTAAAGCTACATAGAATTCTCACTATGCGAGTTGGTTGCAATTGTATCCAAGTTCAACTGCTTCAATTTTTTCAAGTGATCAGTCTACTTTAGCAGTAAACTTATGGAATGAGTGTAATGTATTGGGTGCCAGATCATTTAGATTATTTATGGACAGATGAGCTAAAGTACAAAAGTGTCATGGAGTCGATGTTTAAAGCTCTTTTTATAGTGGTTCTACGGTGAGAGAGATCAATCATACATTCTTGACACTTGTACCAAATTTGTTCCCAATAAAGGATTGTACCGACTTTAAGCCTATTGGATGCTAAGTAATTAATACTAGTATCATGTGCATATCGATCAAGTACCGACATGAGATATTTTAAAATATCATGATAATAGCGGATAATATCGGTTAAATATCAAATATGTCTAAAACATATGTTATAAATGATATTGTGCTATGTTATAATGATGTTAATTTTTAAATATTTGAATCTATGTTGCCAAGTTTCCACTAAAGACTAATTGCATATTGTTTGCAGATTACAATCTAATTATCAGGATATTCTACCAAATACAAGTTGCAAAACAGGCTCATAAAAACCGAGGTATATATTCAATAACATGCATCTTTTTTTATTTTTCATTTTAATACTATATTCATTATTTTTTCAGTTATCTGGTCATCTTTATTATTTTTCAATTTTTTCATACTTATAGTTTCTTCGTTTATATTTTCATTTAAATTATCGTACAAGTAATGTTGATTTGATATCGATTACTATTTCTAGTCAGTTCTTTATCAATATACTAAATACACAACTTTACTTCTCTCAACTTTAGTTTCTTGGAGCATGATACATACAAAAGAATTGAATTTTCATAAGCTTGCCTACCAATTAGAAATAGTGAGTGAAGAAAATAACTAAAATGAGAAGCAGCTCTTACAAGATGTTGTTTTAGTGGTAAATTATGCACACAAAATAAAACATATAAAATAATGGAATAGTAGAGTTTTCTTTATTGAGTGACCAGTGAAAATAATTGAAAGAAATATGGTTAAAAAAATAGTGTATACGGATTCCTAATATGGTCCAGATATTATCATTCACTATATGCTAAAAACAAACATGAAGAATGTGAACTTATTGGTTTGTAAATTTATTTTCTCCAACACCTACAATAATGAATGATATTATTAAAAATATTGGGTATGCTACACTAAATATCATAGAAATATATCGGCAAATATCGAAAAATATATCGGTAATGATATTTTAAGCAATATTTTGGAAAATTATCGGTTAAGGAGAGATATGAGATATATCGGCTACAGTTCGACAATATTATCTAATATTGATACTTAGATTGCATGTTATAACACCGCATACAAAGTGTTATCTAAAGTTCTTTGTGAAAGGCTCAAGCTTGTTATTGAGGGTTTGATATCATTCAACCAGTTCGCTTTCATCATGAAAACAGGTATAATATATAGTTTGCTAAAGAATAGCATGTGTGTTTAATCCTTTTAGTTTATTTTAGTCTAATTGACAAAGCAATTATTTGTTTTCTATATAAGCTTTTATGTTCCAAAATATGAAATGAGATATGTTAAAACCTTTATGTATTGATTATCCTATTTTTTAAGAAAGTAAGATAAGGGCCTATGATATTTACCGAAGCTTTGATCTATTCATGAATAAAAATATAACTCATACATAAACCATCAAATTATGGTAGGTTCTTTTGTCTTATATCTTCTTTTTATTGAAAAATAAATAATCCTTTTAGTATCTTGAATAAAAATGTAGAAACTCAAAACAAATAAGCATCCACGTTATCACATACTGCAAAAATAAGCAATGTATTAAAAAAACATGAAAAAGCGATAAGGCTAAATATTAAACTATCACATTATCACATAAAACAAAAAATGTATTCTAAAACAAATAAGCATTCACAATATCACATTATACGTGCTTTGAACTTATTGCTCAATATTGCATATTTCAAGACCACGTGAAATAAGGTTGAATCATCAATAAAAAGCGATGTATTAAAAAACCTATGATAACTTGGTACAATAATCAAAATTCTTTTAGTTAGAATAAGCCGTACATCCGAACATAAAAAACATTCATCGGAAGTGGTACAACTGTGCAAGTATTACAAAATTATTTACAACAAAAATTAAGTGATTTGACCGGTCTATGTAATGGTTTAGAGTTATGTAGCTTTGGGGTCCTATTTCAAAGCATATGTATAGCCACATTTCTTATGGCAGTTTCTTCATCTAAGCCATATATTTCTTCATCCCATATAAGAAAATCAAATTCCTAATAAAAAAATCACGGTGAGTTTCTATTTAGACAATAAGTAATGAGATAACATAATCACAATATGACTAAAATGTAGCAAAAGATAACGAATATATCAATTAGAAGCAGATCCGTCAGTATTTAGATTATAGTTATTACAAGAGGCTTGGTAGGATATTAACAGAACTAGAAAGATATAACACTAGCAGATACATGGATAATATAACAGATCTTATATATATATAATAGTAAAGCAGAAGAACTTGAAGCGCTCTCGTTAATTTTAGGAGTTACCGTATTCCTCTTAATTCTTTCCAAGTGGATGTTTTATTTTCAAAATCTATGATTTACCATTTTACAATTATTCTACTAGGTTTTTCACATTATTTTACATATGAATACCTACTATTAAAAGAATCTATAATTATTTACAAATATTTCATGGTTCTCTCCTAAAATTTTAGATTATAGTCTGCACATTTAAATTAATTACATAATCTAAAATTTAAACTAATTGATAAACTTATAAACTAATATTTATTTAAAAATTATAAAGGATGAAAATTTCAATATGTATATTATAGGTGCATCAGCAAATTGGTAAACAAAAAGTCATTTAGATGCCAATATATATAAATCATATTGTTATCCCATTTTTGGTCAAAACTGGAACATCAATGTTATGTGCGTTTCCATCACGACCGAACCAAGAAGAAGCAGCCAGCAAGCGTATATAAGTCTGGGATTTCACTCATGATTCAAGTATAAAAGTCCATTCGGTATCAAAGGTTTAAAGTTTCATTCGGCAATGTAGAGCGAAATCTCATTCGACATTCAAGATGCCTTGGTTCATCCGGCATTCCCAATACAAGAGCTCATTCGGCACTCCCAAATATAGAAGTTCATTCGGCATTCCCAACTCGTCTCCAACATCCTACCAGTCCAAAACTCCACTGCCGAGCCAAACCTCAGCCTCCACCGAACCATCTCATCTCCATGACCGAACCAGACCTCGCCTCGCTACTTGCCGAATCAGACCCAAGGCACCACATGCCGAACCAGAGGCCTTTCCACCTCCCACCGAATCAACCTCCTTTCCATCCACTACCAAGTAAACCACCGGACCAACACTCCACTCAACCTACCACCGGACCAACACTCCACTCGACCTACCACCGGACCAACCTACCACCGGTCCAACCATCCCAGCTACGACCGAACCAAGCTCCGCCGAACCAGATGTGCCAGGCTATATTGCTTCAGCCCAGGCCCACCAGCAGCTATATACATCCAGGACCTCTGCCCCCAGCCTCACTCTATAAATAGAGGGGTAGGGGTACAATAATGGAGGACAAGTTTGAGAGCTCAAGCACGGAAGGAACTTTCAAACAACTTTCATATACTTGTAACCAAAGCTTTGTACTTGTAATCTGAAGAGAAAGAGGAGAATAACATATAAAGTGGACGTAGGCACGTTCTGGCCGAACCACTATAAATCTGTGTGTCTTTTACAGTTCAGTCCCTGCTTTTTACATATTTGCATAAATCACCCAAATCGCTAAGAACAACATATAATCAACTAAATCGTACGACTTTGAGGTGTTTGCCCATTTTTTGCGCAAACATTTTTGGTGCTTTCACTGGGAATTGAACTTAAGGATTCTACCGCTTGGAATTCGAACTTGAGAGTTTAGAGATTCAGATTGGAAGAGTCACGGCAAGACAATCAAGCAGAAAGCCAAGGCCAGAGAGATGTGAACATGGAGGAAAATCGAGAGGCTTCTTCAGAAGCTAATCAGGCATCGATCCTACATGGGGGCACCACTCTTGGAGCATGTTGATCCAATCCCAGAGAGAGAGATAGGGGCCTCTGAGCAACCTGGTAAGGAATGAACGCTCATCCAGGGGGCAGGTAAAATTCCCTCCCGAACTTTGGGGGCAGGTCGAAAGCGATGAACAAGTCGCAAACCTCTCACTAGCACGGTTAGATCATTTACACATGTAAGCGATCGCGCACGATCCATAGGCATGCTCTGAATGACTACTGACCGCACGATAGTAAGAATTTACGCTTTGACATCCTCGTCTTGCTCTTGCTTTGATCTTGACTTGAACATTCCTGTTGTGGAATTCGTATGGTTATTGCTTTGATATTTGCAAATTTACTCGTATGCCCGTTGGAACACGAACGGTCCACAAGCACCTCTTGTATGGCGATGAACCGCCAAAGTATTTGATTTAGAAACTCCCCCGAACATGAAATCTGGCAAACGATCCAGGGACCCACTCGAACGTGAACCTGGTATCAACAATACCAAGCCCTCCCGGCACACTTACTCGCCTCCAATAGGCACACAAACGATCCAAGGATCCACTCGAACGTGAGCCTGGCATCAGTAATACCAAGCCCTCCTGGGCACACTTTCTCGCCTCGAACGGCACCCCAAGCCCTCCTGGGCACACTTTCTCGCCTCGAACGGCACCCGACTTCGAACAGTCACAATTCGCCTCGAACGGCACCCGACTTCGAACAGTCACAATTCGCCTCGAACGGCACCCGACTTCGAACAGTCACAATTCGCCTCGAACGGCACCCGATAGCGAACGATCACAACTCGCCTAGAACGGCACCCGCCTCGAACGGTCACAACTCGCCTCGAATGGCACCCGACCTCGAACGGTCACAATTCGCCTCGAACGGCACCCGACTTTGAACATTCACAAACTCGCCTCGAACGGCACAACTCATCTCACCACAAATGGCTCGATCGCGAAAGGTCGCCATTTGAGGTCCACCCCCTGACCGCCAACAGTCGCACCTTACCACGAATGGCTCGATCTCGAACGATCGTCATTCGAAGTAAGGCGCTTGACCGCGAACGGTCATATTCCATCTTGCCGCGAACGGCACCGGCCGTGAACGGTCACATTTCACTTCAAATGGCTCGATCACGAACGGTCGTCATTTGAGGTCCGCCACTTGACCGCGCACGGTCGCACTTCACCTCGAATGGCTCGATCCCGAACGATCGTCATTTGAAGTTAGGCGCTTGACCATGAACGGTCGCACTTCATCTCAAATATCTCGATCCCGAACGGTCGTCATTTGAGATCACATAAAACTATAAATTCCTTTGCAGGACATCAACAGGATATGAACATCCAGCTCATGGCATTACAAAACACGCCTTCCTACCGCAAGGCATGTTTTGGGGGGCAAAGTGTTATCTCATTTTTGGTCAAAACTGGAACATCAATGTTATGTGCGTTTCCATCACGACCGAACCAAGAAGAAGCAGCCAGCAAGCGTATATAAGTCTGGGATTTCACTCATGATTCAAGTATAAAAGTCCATTCGGTATCAAAGGTTTAAAGTTTCATTCGGCAATGTAGAGCGAAATCTCATTCGGCATTCAAGATGCCTTGGTTCATCCGGCATTCCCAATACAAGAGCTCATTCGGCACTCCCAAATATAGAAGTTCATTCGGCATTCCCAACTCGTCTCCAACGTCCTACCAGTCCAAAACTCCACTGCCGAGCCAAACCTCAGCCTCCACCGAACCATCTCATCTCCATGACCGAACCAGACCTCGCCTCGCTACTTGCCGAATCAGACCTAAGGCACCACATGCCGAACCAGAGGCCTTTCCACCTCCCACCGAATCAACCTCCTTTCCATCCACTACCAAGTAAACCACCGGACCAACACTCCACTCAACCTACCACCGGACCAACACTCCACTCGACCTACCACCGGACCAACCTACCACCGGTCCAACCATCCCAGCTACGACCAAACCAAGCTCCGCCGAACCAGATGTTCCAGGCTATATTGCTTCATCCCAGGCCCACCAGCAGCTATATACATCCAGGACCCCTGCCCCCAGCCTCACTCTATAAATAGAGGGGCTGGGGTACAACAATGGAGGACAAGTTTGAGAGCTCAAGCACGGAAGGAACTTTCAAACAACTTTCATATACTTGTAACCAAAGCTTTGTACTTGTAATCTGAAGAGAAAGAGGAGAATAACATATAAAGTGGACGTAGGCACGTTCTGGCCGAACCACTATAAATCTGTGTGTCTTTTACAGTTCAGTCCCTGCTTTTTACATATTTGCATAAATCACCCAAATCGCTAAGAACAACATATAATCAACTAAATCGTACGACTTTGAGGTGTTTGACCATTTTTTGCGCAAACACATATAACATAAATTATATACATTAATGATAATAACAAATTTATTTTATAATTTATTTGCTAAATGAATTTCTCATAATTTCATTATAAAATTCTATAACTTCAAATACATAAAAAATTAATTTTTCCACAATTACTTAGAAATTCATCTCAATTATCTTTTAATATTTCACATTCCAGTCTATATATTTAACTAATTATGTAATCTAAAATTTAAACTATTGAAATAAATGTGATTACCTAATATCTATTAATCTATCTAATAAATCCTAAAAATAAAAGGATTTCAATATATACAATATTCATGTATATAAGAAAAATAATAAAATTATTTCTTTATTGGGATATACAAAGATATTTAAATCTCATAACATAATATATATATATATATATATATTAATAACTCTTTTAATTTTCGATTCATTTATTGCAAAAAAGTATCAAACATTACATAACATAATTTAATTTCTCCTAACCTTTAAAAGATAAATTTATATTTTACAATTATGATGTGAACGCACAGATTAAACAGATAAAAATTAGATTATACAAACATTCTCTCTTTCAACATGTTATCAAACCATACATAACTCAACTAAATGCTACCTAACATTATTTTCCAACCATCAAAGTTGTAAGCACGACCCATTTACAAGAACATGAAACCTATGATTAATTACAAGGATAAAATTAATTAAAAATGAATAAAAGTTCACGTCTGATTAAAAAAAGTTCACATACAGATAAGCAATAATTTACGATTAGTGTATCATAATAAATTTATCATATATTGCATAATAAAAAAAAAATTTGCAATAATTTAAATATAAATAATATTTTTTAGCAACATTATCGTGTGTAGCGCACTGGTTATACATTAGTAGATTCAAAAAGCTATTATATATATATATATATATATATATATTGTTTTTGAACTAACATTCAAGTTGCAGAATTCCATGTTTTTTAAACTTTTATAGCAACTTCTTCTAACATCTTACCATGCTTTTTGATTCAACAAATGTTGCTTTAAACCAATTTACGTATTTTTATTTATTCATTAATTTCGATATATAACTTTTTCTAAGATCCGACCACGCTTTTTGTAAAATCCTACCATGATTTTTCTAAATAAAAAATCCCTTTATTCGTCCATTTTTGTTACAATGCTTTTAACTGTAGTCTTTGCAACATGCATATTTGAAGTTGTTTCATCATTTTCCTATTGGAACCAAGTTAACATCAACTTGCACCTACAAGTCTACAACTAAAATAGAAACAAAAAGAAACAAACTCAACTAGACAACTAAAGTAGCATATCCTATATAACCCACTGACCAAAGCTATGTGCATGCATTGTTATGAAATAAAAAATGATGATAAAAAGCCCTTCTATTTAACCAAAATGAATAATTATTTGACCCAACTAAACTGAATATTTTAGTTCAAAATATATTTATTTGTTAAAATAAAATATTTTTTTATAAATTGTTATTTTAAATGTAAATTTCTTAAATATTTTGCATATTTTATTTAATAATAGATCAGTGGTTCAAATTATCATTAAAATCATTAACAAATGGTCTTAGTCAATTGTACGATCTATTCAACACTACTACATCAATCAAATCATGAAAAATTTATATTGGAAATTTAATTCTCAAAAATGAAAAGTTTCTTCTCTTTCTCCACCTATAATTTAAAAAAATAAAAAAAAATCAACAACGATAGCGATAAATTCCATTGCTAGTAAATTTCATATGCTAATAAATCTAGATAAAAAGTAGAGAAACGACAAAAAGAATTAAATTTGAAGTTATGTGGTACTTGAGAAAGAATTCTAACTGCAAAACAAAAAATTCCAAGCCAGTTTAGGTTAGGGCTTTGTGGTTAAAGGGATAAGAGAGAATAAGGTTTGAGTTTTTGTTTGATATCGTTTGAAGTTTTGATTGTTCAGATTGAGAATATATAGAAAGTGCCACACTGTTTGTGGGTTTGGCCTAATTAAGAAAATTTAGAATGTGGGCTAACTGAATTAAACAATCCAAAGACAATGATTCAAAAGAAAAGGAAAGCCACAAAAATTATGGAAATTTCTTTTTCCATCAATTGTCGGAAGGATTTCATTCGAAATATATTATTTTGAAATTGACAAAAATTAAAAATTAAAAAAATAATCGGAGGAGAAACTACAAAAAAACTAGAAAATGGAAAATTACCAAACCCCAAGTAAAGGATGGGAAGTTAGAATGAAGTTTGACCCGGGGTGAAGAAGGAAATATCTAGAACGTCGATAAAGAGTAAAGATGAAAAAAGGAAAGAGATAAACGAAGTCTTGTTTGAAGTGGTAGTATGATAAACGAAATGTCAGTTAGCGTGCAGAAGGACATAGCCATTTCTATTTTATTTTATTTTATTTTTCCAGCTCAATAAGTTTTGGCCTTTGTAACAAAATTTTGTTGCCAATTACTATAAAGTCCAATGTCTTTTTCCCCAAAAAATAAAAAATAAGGTCGTTATAGTGAAAGAAATCAAACTAAGAGACACATTAATTTACATTAGATCTAACATCGTAAAGATTTGTACATCTACTCTATAGCAATTTCTTATTGATTTTGACTATATCAACCCACTAAAATGGGTTTACGCCTACAATCTTCCCCTCACAAACTCAGACCTAATCTCCATATCTCCAATTTGATACATTTTCCAGCATGAGTATGTTAAGGAAATTGCAATATAATTTTGTGAGAGGATTATTTTTTTGGAGGACAAAGAAAAAAAGAAGATGAAGAGTGAAAGTGGAATAGTACCAAACCGTGGAAATTTTTGGATTTTATTTGTTTAAATACAAGATTCACAAAATAAAGGTTGGTCTCTTTGGACATCCAAATGACTTCTCCGTTGAGTAGGGAGAGCATGCATCTTAGCCACACATGCACGCACGTTGCCGCCATACCGTGAATGGCAGAGCTGAGTAGAGGTTCGGGCTTTATGATCAAAATAATTATAATGTGTAGAACTTATATACTAAAACTGAATTTTTAACCCGATAAAAAGGCTTGGAAATATTTTGGAATTTCAATGACCGTTAAGGATGAGAAAATCTTCAGCGGACATATTTTCAACGAAAAATTATGGTCGCTAGGATGAATAGATAAGACAGTTGGAGCGAACGAACATGACCGTTGTAACGAACATAACCTTTTGTTGGCTACAAATAAGCCTCCTATTCCAAACAAAAGTCACTTGATTCTTTACTCCTAATTTTCTTCTCTTCTTTGACCTCTATTTTATCTCTAAAAATTATACCTAGTTCATACTACATGTTACTTTTGTGAGCCTTGCATTTAAACAAATACAATCCCTTGAGGATCGTCTTGGCTCTGGTGCGATTGGAGTGCTAGATTGAGGTTCTTCCTGAACTGGTTCATCATGAATTTCATGATCTTCAGCTTTACTGCTTTCTTGTGTGTTGTTATCTTCATGTCGAACCAGAGTAGGTTCAATGTTCTTACTGCTTCTCAATATTGGCCTCTCTGAATTCTTGATATCTTCAATTGTTTGGTCTTCGAAGAATACAACGTCTCTACTACGAATAACCCTCTTGTTAATTGGGTCCCACAACCGGTACCCAAATTCATCCTTAGGTGAACGAAGATAAATACACTCCTTTGTCTTTGCATCAAGCTTAGCTCTCTCATCTTTGGGGATGTGAACAAATGCCCTGCACCCGAACACCTTGAGATGATTATATGAAGCCCTCTTGCCCGTCCAAACTTCCTCAGGAATGGCCCCATCCAAAGGAACTGATAGTGTGAGGTTGACAATGTCGGCCACAACCATTATAGCTTCTCCCCAGAATGATTTGGGTAACTTAGCATGAGAGAGCACACAACGAACTATTTCTTCAATGGTTCGGTTCATTCTCTCAGCTAGCCCATTCAATTGTGGTGTCTTGGGTGGAGTCTTCTCTAGCCTAATGCCATATTTCTTGCAATAGTCTTCAAAAGGACCTCTATACTCACCTCCGTTATCTGATAGTACACACTTGATCTTCCGTCCAGTCTCACGCTCCACCAGAGCATGGAATTCTTTGAAGGCATCAAGCACATGATCCTTTGATTTTAACAGGCGCAACCATACTTTCCTTGAATGATCATCAATGAAGGTGACAAAATATAGAGCACCACCAATGGATCTCTCAGACATCGAACATACGTCAGTGTGCACGAGGTCTAGAATGTTCTTTCTTCTTGTGGGCGGAGAAGATCTTTGGAAAGCAACCCTATGTTGTTTTCCAGCTAAACAATGAGCACAAGGATGAAGTGGTTTACCTTTCACGTCAGGGAGGAGTTGTTTCTGAGCGAGTATGTGAAGACCTTTCTCACTAATGTGCCCAAGTCGTTTATGCCATGTGTCCATATCATCAGTAGAGATATTTACTTCTCCTTTGCATAGCTTAGCTTGCATTACATACAATGATCCTACCTTCTTTCCTCGAGCTATTGTCAAACTTCCTTTGGTGAGCTTCCACTTTCCTTCACCAAAGTAATTCATTAGACCGTCATCATCTAGCTTTCCAGCGGAGATAAGACTGAGGCAAATGGTCGGGACATGCCTCACATCTTTCAAAACAAGCTTGCACCCGGTGCTTGTCGTCAGAGTGATGTCTCCTATTCCAACAATCTTGCTTCTATCTTAATTTCCCATTTGCACCGTGCCAAAGTTACCTCTTTGGTAGGAGGAGAAGAAGTTTTCATGTGGAGTAACATGGAAGGAAGCACTAGAATCAACAATCCAAGAACTCTCATCACAAGCAATGTTTAGAATGTTACTTTCACCAACGAGATATAGCAGATCTTCCTTTAATACTATGGCAGTAGTACTCTTTTCTTCTTGCTTCTTCGTTAGGCTTATTTGGTCAGGCTTAACATTACCCGCCTTTTGGTCTCTTTTGAAGCTTCGACATTCCATTTTCTTGTGACCCATCCTTCCACAGTAATAGCATGCAATCTTCGAGCGTGACTTGGATCTACCTCGAGATTGATGGGGATTTCGGCTCTTACCACGTCCACGGGTTTCATTCCTACCCTGATTCTCAACAACATTAGCTTCGGGATGGATAGACTCATCTCGTTCCATTCTCCTTGCTTCTTCACCAAGAAGGCTGTCACTGACGGTATCCATAGTTAACTTTCCTTCTGGAGCTGAGTCACTTAGCGTGACACCAAGTGTGTCCCAACTTTTCGGTAAGGAACTAAGGAGTAGAAGGGCTTGTAGCTCATCATCAATCTTCATATCAATTTTCGTTAGTTGATTTACGAGCCCCTTGAAGTTATTCAAGTGCTCAATCATACTATGACCATCCTTATACTCCAATTTCACCAACCTTCGAACTAAATTGGCCTTGTTGCGAGGCGTTTTCTTCTGAATCATAGACACAAGCTTTGTCTATAATTCATAGGCATTGGTATAAGTAGAAACATGCTCGAAGAGAGTTTTGTCGATGTACTTACGGATCATAGCAACAGCCTTACGGTTCAACATTTCCCACTGAGCATCACTCTTTCCTTCCACCTTATTTTTGTAGATGATGGGCTCATGCAAATCCTTACAATACAAGTGGTCCTCCATCATTGGCTTCCAATAGGAGTAGTTGTTAGCTGTGAGCTTGAACATGTCTCCATCATGAGCGACAATATCCTCCATCTTGAACTTACACGAGCTTGATTACGGCTACGAATGAACCTGGCTCCGATACCACTGTTGGGGAAATCTCGGTCTTCCTCACTTCGTGAAGTTAAGATAGGCACTTTAAGATTAAAAGTAGCAATGGAAGCACAAGAGTTTATAATTCTCCAATATGGAGATTCTTCCACTATACAAAAGAATAGTAGGATTACAATAATATGATTATAAAAGTAACTCACACTTGGTGGCTCACTCAAGCTTGAGGATAAAGACTTCTCAAGCTATCACTCTTTTCTCTCAAAGAGGATCTCTCTAACTCTCAAGTTTTTTCTCACTCTAAGAAGTGGCCTCTTCCTTGGACTCTTGGATGGCTAGTAATATGGCTTCTTCTCCTATTTATACTACTCAACCTCCATAATGAATGATGGAGATTACTTGCATCCGACGGTAGAGATTGATTCTCTAGAATGCTCCACACTCTCTAGGAATCTCTACACTCTTCCATTCCCTTCTTTATTCTTCCATACGCTTCCGTAAGGTTCCAGAAGGTTCCACACATCTCTAGAATATTCCAGAGGGTTCCACACTCTTCCACAAGCTTCTAGAGAGTTCTACACTTCTCTAGAGTTCTCCGGATCATTCTAGAAAATTGTAGATTTCTCTAGAAACGTCTAGAATTTTCTAGAAACTCTCCAATTAAGGAGGGATCCCAACAATTTGTTATATGGATGAGCATTTGAAATTAACTTCCACCACTCCACTCCACTAATACTAATTACATCCTTTGATATAAATTTCTTTTCAAGTAGACACCAAGAATGGCTACCAAATTTTGATAAGATTACTAATATGTAACCATTAGTTGAGGTAATTAAGACCCTATACATTATGACATAAGATTAAAATAATTAAGATTTAAGTTTTTTGAACCTAGTACTCCTTCCCAGCACCCAACCCCCTCTCCCCAAAAAAAAAAAACCAATTCTACTGCACAATTCTTCTCAATACTACCACTACCGAGTTTTTCTAATTTCAAAGATGTGTAACAGATTTGCATTACTTATTGCAAAATTGTTTGTATTACTTGTATTGATGTTGTCATTAGCATTCGTAGGTTAGCTGCTATTAGTCTCTGATTGTGGCCATATTACATTCTATTGTAGCCTTTCCATGTTTTCTGATGCATTGATTGTCACTGCATTTCCAAGTTTCTAGCTAAAACTGCTCATAGAATCGTTAGATGTTGAAGGAGGGTTTGCTGATGCAAATGGATCGTTATGGAATGATTCAGAATTGACCATTTAAGGGCTAGCTTGAAGCATCAAACTATCTACTTCTTCTATAGTTGCCCTTCCATTTGCAAATGATGCCTCTCCACTTGAAGGCCAAATTCCTCTACCCTTCAATAGTTCTACTGCTCCATAAGTGGAGCTATCTTTTATTGCTTTAATTTTGCTTGTATCATTTATCAATAGGTAGCGAAGTACCCTTGTCTTCTTTTGCATCTATATTTATTCTGTTATGTGTCTTTTTTTGCTGCAAATCAGTTTCTCGTTTTCTATGAATTAGGTAAATATTAGCGCTCAAATTTTTTAGGTAGTCCAGAACCACACTATGTAAGGATATATTGAAATGTACTACTTTCTTCCTATTTAACTTTCTTCCAAACCATTCTGGGCCAATTTGCTTGACCCGCTACCTTTTTTCTTGAGGTTTTATAAATCAACGTTACCTACTATTAACCCATCGGTAACACGCATTTCCTCTCTCGTACTCTCTTACTTTTCAACCATATCCTGACGCCCCACTTCCTCCCATCTCCTTCACTTTTGAAACATCCCCCTCTACTACAACTTGACTATTCAATATCTCTATTATTTCCTCCTCGCATTTTTGAATCCAAGCCACCATGAGTAGTGAATCCTATTGTTCCATCACTACCCTTTTGCCTCATTATACCCTCCCTTCCACTATTCCTTTCAAACTGACATCAGTTATATTAGCAGATCGGTATTTGTAATAATTTGTTAGTCCTCTTTTATCACAAAATTATTCATTTTGTCTCGGTAATAGCATAATAACTACCTATGTCTATGATAGAATTAGGGGTACGCTTTGGAGGAAATTCTGTAATTTATTGTAAATTATTTAACTCTCCAACCAATTATTATTCGTGATAAAGGTATGCTTTTCTTTACGTTGTATATTTTTTATAATCTATTATGAATAATCAAATGCTTAACTAAATATTTTTATAGAAAAACCTATAAATGGGATGTTTCTGATAGTAGTTTACAAATAGTTATAATCATGAGTATTATATCATAATATAATAAACACATCATTTTAAACGTTCTTAGTCAAGATGCATTGAGACTGAATATTGATATTTCTATTGAGACTGGAATATGTAATGCTCTCTAAATATTGGGTAGTGTGTCACTTATGACTGCTGGGGGAACCTATGGATTATGTATTGATTGTTATTGGATTACTGTATAATAACTCACTCGATAATTTTCTATTGGTTAATATAACCAAACGAAAAATATCGATTTGATTGATTTAGACAGTTCTCTTGACTTGATTGTAACAACCTGGTATTTTCAGCCATTCGCAGTCGCAAATGTCGGACTTGAATTGCTCAAAATACCGCATTGTAAATAAATTTGGAGCAAATGAAATACAAATCACAGAATCACAGGCATAGAACAAACAGAATACCTCGCAGTGGAATATAAAATACATAGTAGTTCATGAAGCTACTATGGCAGAGTCTTAAACCAAATACATAATACAGTTTGAAAACAACATAATAGAAATCCCAAATACATAGAAGTTCACTAATACATGAGATAAACTTGAACAGCTGAAACAGAGAGTAGGTATAAATGTAGATAAGCAGAAACTCCAACAAAGACCAGCTCCAGAAAGAGAATCCAAATCTGTGAATACTCAGGCTGACCCGAGCGTAAAGTAAAACACAAAACACTCGAGTCAGGACAATATATACTTATATAATGTAAATCAACTCAAGTGAACTGTAGTAGAAATGCACCATAACTCAAAGGATGCTTGGGATCGCCCATCCTTTAAGGATCAGTTAAACCAAAAATTAAATACATCCCGTGGTTACAATTTCAAAAAAGTATTTTATACTTCGAAATCAAATATCATTTAAAAATTCAATATCATTCAAAATCCATTTCAAAATATCAAAATAACATATCTTCTAAAACACATTCCTTTTTATTTAATTTAAATACCATTTCAAAACAAATTTCAAAATAGTTTATATTTCGAAACAAATTACTTCATATCATTAAAATGAAGATATTATATTTAATAATTAAATTATTAAATTTCCAAAATTTTAATCTTTCAAAGTTCATTCATTCACTTAAATTTATTAAAACAATGAAAATTCAACTTTCGCAGCATTTAGAAAATGCTATGGAAAGTCACATTTAAAACAGTTCAACTTAACAAAAGACAGCATTTAAAATGCTGTAATAGGGTTACATTAGTTTCAAATAAACTTAGTTAAATTCAACCATTATAACATTTACAAAAATGCAATAATAGCCTTTAATTAAATTGAGCCATTTGGTTCATTATTATCAACTACGGCATTTACAAATGTTGTGTTATCCTTTACGTTAGAATTAATAGCATTTCAGAAATGCAGTAAATTAACTTCAAACATTCAGTATAATTTCACAAACAATTATATTTTTATTTAAATCATTTTTAACTTATGAAATAATTTAATTTCACTTTTAAAACAATCATTCAAATACCCATATATCCATGATTTTATAAAGTTAAATCTCTATTCAAAATCAAAATTCAATAGTAATTCACTTATTAAATTCCAACATTAAATTTTAAATTCATTAAATTATATTTAAGTTAACACTTAAGTTTAAATTTTCAAATAAAGCTTAATTTCATTTTTATTTACTTAACTTAAAATTCACTTTTAAGCCAAATTTACAAATTTCCAATTTTAGTTATATTTAAAAATTTCAACTTAAAAATTCATTCATTTCACATTTTAACTTAATTCAAAAATCATTAATATATTATAAAATCATTTTAAATTCATTTAATTCAAAATATCACAAATTTAACATATTTTCATATTTAATTTATATTCCATTTATCACCAAATTATAATTTCCAAAATAACTTACATTTCAAATTTTGTAACTTTACCATTAATTTATTTCACTTATAAATTTCAGAAAGTCAATAATGCTTTACAAAAATCATTTTTAATCAAATTTAAATCAACATATTATAATATTTATATTTCTCAAATATTTTAAATTTTTTAGAAAAACATATTTTAACAACGGGTCTGTATTTCATTTTCTAGCCTAGGTAAAGTGATACGAGTGATATATCATTTCAACCCGTAATTTACAAAAAAACCCGGGTTTGATCATTTCAAACCCGAAATCCCAAGTAAATGAAAATAATTAAAAATCATTCAGGCCTATCATTTTAGCCCATAACGATTTTCTCCTATTCTAAAGTCCGTTCGGGTATGTATCATTTCAACCCATAGTGATTCTAATCTAAAGGGAACTTGCAGTGTGATAAACTGATAAAAGTAATAGAGCAACATAATATAACATTAACATATGATATAATAGGTGTTTAAGCATGGGTAAACATCATAAAATCATAACATAGCAGGTGTAACATGATAATGCGTTTTACAGATTCAAAAGGGGTCAATTTACTAGTTATATATGTACAAATTGTCTGGTGAGAATAACTCACCTGTTCAAAGCTGGAGATCGCTAACAAAGCACACAAACTGACATAATGAAGGCACGATAATATGGACAAGACTTGAGAGAGTGGAGAGCCAAAGCTATATGGCTTGATAACATATACACACAACAATACATACATACATACATACATACATACATACATACATACATACATACATACATACATACATACATACATACATACATACATACATAAGTATTCAACACAATATATCATCAAATAACATAAGAATCAACACCCACAGCAATATCCATTTGCATTGCACTTGCTCTCGACCTCATGTACTTCATTTATGTAGGTGTTTAGCTCAACCTAGGGGTGCTATAGGTCTGGTTTGGGTGTGCAAGTGGTCGACCAACATTTGTTTTGAAGGTGAATAGGTCTAGGTGTACAAGGCTACAACATAAGGCAAATAACATCAAATCTTGGCTATATTTTGGTTCGGCCAGAGGTCAAGGCTCATGGCCATTGGCTCCAAGAGGTGGTGAGTGATGTGGCAGAGGGTGGAGGTTAGGCCAGAGGTGGTGGTGGTGGAGGTAGTGGCGGCTAGAGGTTGAAGAAGGAGGTGTTGGCAAAGGTGGCTCATCTAGTGTATATAGTGATGGTTTTTGATGGATTTTGTGGTGATCTATACCTTGGGATGGCTCGGCCTGAAGAGGAGGGGTAGTAGGATGGGTCATGGTCAGAGGAAGGGGGTGGCGATGGTCAGCCAAAGCCTGGTTGAGGAGGAGTGGAGGCATGAATGTAGAGAACATATGCAAAATTCAATAGAAAGCAGAAAAAACAAAGAAGAAAAAGAAGGTTTTTACCAAATCTCTTCAAGCAAATGGCCGCACAAATTTTTGTGGTTTTGAGAAATTTTTTTCTCGTGTAAATGATGAAGAATGCAGCTGAAAGAAAGTAGGAAAGGAACGGCCAAAATCATAAAGAATGGAGGTTGAGAAAGTGAAAGGTCGGAAGACAAAAGGACCCTGGAATTTTAAGAGTTTAAATCTTTTCAAATTACCTTTAATTTATTTATATAAGTTTATATTACTGAAAATAATAATAATTTCAGTCAAAAATTCGAAAATATAACAAAATATAAAATATATATAAATATTTATTAATTATATAAGGTTAAAATAAGAAAATAGCACAAAATTGCAAACTAGTCTAGAAAAATGGAAAATAAACAGAATGAACTTTGGAAAATTTATATGGACTTGTAAAAATATTTATAAAAAATATAATAACATAAAATAAAAATGAATCCACAAAATAAATATATAAATTTTAATTAAATATAATTTAAATGAAGAAAATAGCAGAAAAATAGAAAACAGCCTTTAAAAATAGGAAATAAATACAGTAAATTTTGGAAAATTTTTATTATCACTTTAAAAATATTAAAATAGAAAATATACATAAAATAACATATTAACAAATATTTGAATAAAATATAACAAAGAAAATATGATTTGCAAAATAAAACAAATTATACTCAAAATTTAAATACACATAGCTTTCACAATTTAAATCCGTTTTCAACGAAACGAAAAGCAGTATTCAAGTTATTAAATCTATTTCATAATAAAAGATAAAATTTAATAATTTAAATATTTAAATCTGAAATTTAAAATTCAAGGTTTGACCAGTTTGAAAAGAAATTCATCTTTCAGAAAAATATCCAATTTTTACCGGTTTGAAATTAGAATACACATAATAATCAACACTTATAGTTAAAAATGAAATGTTTGAAATAAAATAAGTTTAAAAATAATTTCAAAATAAAATAAATTAGAATATTAAAATATATGAAAAAATCTAGGGCTGTTACACTCTCTCCCACTCAAATCTTTTCGTCCTCGAAAAGGAAAGAAGCGGAGAAACAACAAGAAAGAACAATAGGTTGGAAGACATCCTGAAAGAAGGTAGGGAAAAAGTAGCTAGGTGGGAAAACAGGTTGAAAGACATGGATGAACCATTATTTTAAAATTTGTTGTTTTTTTATATTTAACATGTTAAACATTTAATATGATAATTAGTTATTTGATTCAAATTTGATAGTTCGAAGTAAACAATATTTAAGACATTTTAAATCATGATTAGAATATCCTTTATACAATACTTTACCCAAAACTTTTATAACTCGATGTCTTAACAAATTTACTTTCGTTCCTGCAGACTCTGGCTATGCGTTGATCAGGTGCAAAGCTAGAATTCTCCAAGTACTTAGTAGACCTGTTTCAACACCTAGTGAAAATACTAAAAAAATAGGTATGAGAAGTTCCGCTCAAAATCCAATGTCAAATGATGATAATACGATAGCAGTGGCCCACTACTGATCCAGTATTTACGTAATGGACACAACACTTTCCAGAAGATCCTTCTACCTTCCGGATTCCAGAAAAATATCGTAGCTAGTTCGTAAACAAGGGACCATAGAACCATGCTGCAGTGGTACGCTGTTGATTCAATGATTTACGCAATGGATGCACTTCATTCTCGGAAGATCCATAAATAACAGATCCCAAGATCAAAAGCGCCTCCGTTGCGTAAACTAAAGAACCATCTACCCTGAAAAAAATCGAGGAACTCATGAGTTTAAGTCCGGACAACCATATCAGTTCGAATCCATTTCTGAATTCACCCAAGTCCATTAGGGTTTATCGGTCGAATCCATTCCAGGATTCCCCAAGTCCATTTGGGTCGAAGCATATCACTATACTTCTTTCGGAGGGTACTTCCCATACCTCTTACATCAAAATATAATATACCATATATAGTAGCCCTTCAAAATCATAGCTTCAAATATCACACTTATATAAATTCCATTATATATAAGATTTCATTTTCAAATCGAATACTTTCCAAAGTCAATAGTATATCAAATCACACTTATATAGACTTTGATTATATAAGATTTTAATTTACAAATTGAGTACCTTTTCAATTCAACATTTTCAAATCAACTTCATACTTATACAAATCCATTTTATATAAGTTCGATAACTCCCAAATCAAGTATTTAGGAAAACAAGGTTCTCAATTTTAATTTGTTTCAATAACATTTCAGTTTCAAAATCATATATGATTTCGCCAAATCATTTCTTCCAAATTACATATACTCAGTTTCAAAGTTTCTTAAAACAATAGATTTAGAAAATAATCCAAATTTCCAAATCAACAAAAATTTAGGTCAAACAAATTCATTTCCATTTCAAACATATATTCACTTTTCAAAAATCATAATACTTTCAAAGTTATAAATCTTTCAAAACCAAAATACTTGAAATCATTACACTTTGAAAATCATAACTTTTCTAAATCATACATTTGAAATCATAAAACATTCCTTTAATTCTTTACATTTCATAAATTTATTCAATTTAAACCCAAGTCTACAAGTTCCAGCTTTAATTCAATTCAAACCATCAGTTTCAATTCAATTTAGTTTTCCAACAAAACCATTTCAAATATTATAAAATTTCAAATAAAGATTTGATCCACAAAATAAACTATTTAATCTTTAATATATTTCAGAGCTTAAATGTACCATATTCCAAAACTAAATTTTATAATTTCATATATCTCAAATTTTTACTTCATTATTACATAGTTTTGAAATATTCATTTCATAAATCCAATATCATTTAAATAAACCAGAATTTCCAGTAACTAAATATCCTTTCATACTAATATAAACTTCAAATATTCATTTATCAAAACCAATTATCATTCCAAATTCACATTCTTTATCAAATAAAGATTATATCATTCAAAGCCTCATTATCAAATCATTATTTGAATTCAACTTCAAATATTCAAATTTAAATATCATTTAAAAAAAATCAAATATGTCATTCATTTATTATTTCAAATATCATTGCAAAATACATTTCAAAATTCCATTTATATATTCATTTATCTCATTACATTTCATTCCATTTAACACATAACCAAGTAAACCTTATTTAAATTCAAATTCAATTTAAATTCCTTAAAATTCAAATTTAAATATTAAATTATATTCGAAACTCCTTAAATTTCACAAATAATCAATTCCAAAAATTAAATCATTTAACACTTTAAAACATAACTCAAACAGTATTAAAATCTATAACATTACGAAACATTGTCAAATTATAACAACGACAGCATTTAAAAGTGCTATCGTAACTTACAGTTTCCAAAATAGTTTAGTTCAAGAATAACGGCATTTATAAAATGCCATAACAGATATTTAGTTACTTCAAACAAAGTTAAATTCAAAAACAACAGCATTTTAAAGTGTTGTCATAAAACTATTGCATTTTAGAAATGCTATTAATAAAATTCCAGATTTTATTATAATTTTTCAATAACAATACAACTTCAATTTTAGCAAATTTTCAACTTATAAATCATATTTCTAGACTTCAAAATTTCACATTTAAATAATTTTTAACATATGATTTATCACAACAAAATTTTAAATCAAATATTCAATTTAAAACTCACTTTCATTTGTTAAGTCAAAATTCACTATTTTCCTTAACTTATAAATTAAACAAAAACTCAACATTTTACTTCAAATATCTTTTTTAAACTATATTTCATACTAGTATAATTCAAAATAGTCTTATTTATTTCACTCCACAATAGTTTCAAACTTATATAAATCATATTACTTTATACATTAATCATACCAAACTAAACTTATACTTTATCAAATACCTTATACCATTCAAAATTTCTTAGCTTTGAAAAGTTAACCTTGATTTGAAAGTGCTCAAACCTTCAAAATAGTCGAAGAAATCATATTTTCAATCCAAGAGTTGGAAATCACCAAAAAATTAGTAAATCAATTCCAATAGGTAAGGTTATACCAAAACAAATCTAAATCTCGAGGACTGAACACCTGCTTATTTTAAATCATTTCAATTATATATATATACACATATCTTTCGAATATCAAACCATACTTCAAAATCGAAAATCAAAATTTGGTTTCATAAAATCACTCGCATAGCAAAGCTACTAGAGTGGCCTCTCCCCCAGACAGAAACTCAAAAATCAATGCCGATGATGCATGTATTCATCACCGAAATTATTTTTCAGCGACATAAGTGGGTTCTGGACTTTTATTTCTTGAAACATCTTTGAAATCTCTTCGAATTCATTGGTATTCATTCAAATACATTTAAAACATTTCTTATCTGGAAAAATATCTTTAAATCATATTATTATTATATATTTTCCAAAATCTTAAAATCCCATTTCAAAACACCGGAGTTCGATTCCTCGAAATTCAAATTCAAAACCCTTCATTTATAAATCATTTTTATATAAATCACTATTTCTTATAAATTTCTAAAATTTCAAATCCTTTCCAAGCTTCAAATTTTCATTTTCCAAAGGTAAAAATCCTTATTGAAAATATTTCACTTTTATATACAAAATTGGGTCATCCTTATCAAAATAATAATTTCGATGTATGCACAATTCAAAATACAACCAAACACAAATTTCCAAAGAATGATTCAAGGTTAGATTTCAAGCAATACGAAGATTCGAATTTAGAGGAACTCTAATCAAATAGAACTCTGGTTCGAAGATAAGCTCGAACGAAGATAAGATAATTTTATTACCAAATAGAAGATGATAAGCCTATATAAATCACGGGCGACCTTAACCGGTCAACCATGACTTCAGAAATATAATCAGTTCGGAAATCTAAGGCAAATCAACATTCGATCGCCAAAGATAGAATCCGGGTAGAGCAGGAGATAGATAGCATCGAAAACCGAGAATACATGAATCTTCGGTGAATCAATGCCAATTATAAAGGATTTTCACCCCTTTACAAATCAATCAAAGATTTGCGGATTCACCGATCTTTATAGAGGTCATTCCAAAGTGGAGTTATGAAATGCTCCAAAATCAAAATGGATAGAATAGGGAAGACAAGACTGGATTTCAGAACAAGTGGGAGCGTTCTAAAGTTCAAGGAATCCTAATCAATAAGAATCCTAACCAAGAGATTCCTAACAAGATGAATACTGAAGGGATGAAGTTTTTGAAAATCTTGATTTCAAAATAAGAAATTTTTTATACCAAAATAATCTTTGAAAATTCTTTAAAAATCATTTGAAAATTATTTTATACTTTGAAAATACGTTCTCTCACAAGAAAGGATTCTAAGATTGATTTCACTCATTCTAGGGTATTTCTACCCTATTTCTAATGAGTTTTTGCTCCACAGGCTATGGTTTGCCTAAAACCAAAGCTCTGATACCAAATGTAACAACCTGGTATTTTCATCCATTCGCAGTCGCACATGTCGGACTTGAATTGCTCAAAATACCGCATTGTAAATAAATTTGGAGCAAATGAAATACAAATCACAGAATCACAGACATAGAACAAACAGAATACCTCGTAGCGGAATATAAAATACATAGTAGTTCATGAAGCTACTACGACAGAGTCTCAAACCAAATACATAATACAGTTTGAAAACAACATAATAGAAATCCCAAATACATAGAAGTTCACTAATACATGAGATAAACTAGAATAGCTGAAACAGAAAGTAGGTATAAATGTAGATAAGAAGAAACTCCAAAAAAGACCAGCTCCAGAAAGAGAATCCAAAGCTGTGAATACTCAAGCTGACCCGAGCGTAAAGTAAAACACAAAACACTCGAGTCATGATAATATATACTTATGTAATATAAATCAACTCAAGTGAACTGTAGTAGAAATGCACCATAACTCAAAGGATGCTTGGGATCACCCATCCTTTAAGGATCAGTTAAACCATAAATTAAATACATCTTGTGGTTACAATTTCAAAAAAAGTATTTTATACTTCGAAATCAAATATCATTTAAAAATTCAATATCATTCAAAATCCATTTCAAAATATCAAAATATCATATCTTCCAAACCACATTCCTTTTTATTTAATTTAAATACCATTTCAAAACAAATTTCAAAATAGTTTATATTTTGAAAAAAATTACTTCATTTTAAATCGTTAAAATGAAGATATTATATATAATAATTAAATTATTAAATTTCCAAAATTTTAATCTTTCAAAGTTCATTCATTCACTTAAATTAATTAAAACAATGAAAATTCAACTTTCGCAGCATTTAGAAAATGCTACGGAAAGTCACATTTAAAACAGTTCAATTTAACAAAAGACAGCATTTAAAATGCTGTAATAGGGTTACATTAGTTTCAAATAAACTAAGTTAAATTCAACCATTATAACATTTACAAAAATGCTATAATAGCCTTTGATTAAATTGAGCCATTTGGTTCATTATTATCAACTACAACATTTACAAATGCTGTATAATCCTTTACGTTAGAATTAATAGCATTTTAGAAATGCAGTAAATTAACTTCAAATATTTAGTATAATTTCACAAACAATTATATTTTTATTTAAATCATTTTTAACTTATGAAATCATATAATTTCACTTTTAAAACAATCATTCAAATACCCTTATATTCATGATTTTATAAAGTTAAATCTCCATTCAAAATCAAAATTTAATAGTAATTCACTTATTAAATTCCAATATTAAATTTTAAATTCATTAAATTAAATTTAACTTAACACTTAAGTTTAAATTTTCAAATATAACTTAGTTTCATTTTTATTTACTGTTTGCACAAAAAATGGACAAACACCTCCAAGTCGTATGAATTAGTTGATTTTATGTTGTTTCTAGTGGTGTGGATGATTGATGCAAATATATAAAAAGCAGGGACTAAACTGTAAAAGACACACAGATTTATAGTGGTTCAGCCAGAACGTGCCTACGTCCACTGTATATGTTATTCTCCTTTTTCTTTCAGATTACAAGTACAAAGCTTTGTATACAAATATATGAAAGTTGTTTGAAAGTTCCTTCCGTGCTTGAGCTCTCAAACTTGTCTACCATTGTTGTACCCCTGCCCCTCTATTTATAGAGTGAGGTTGGGGGCAGGGGTCTTGGATGTATATAGCTGCTGGTGGGCCTGGGCTGAAGCAATCTGGCCTGGCAGCGTTCTGGTTCGGCGAAGTTTGGTTCGGCCGTGCTTGGAGTGGTTGATCCGGAGGTTTATTCGGTAGAGGGTGGAAAGATGGTTGGCTCGGCAGGGAAGTGGAAAGATGTTGGTTCGGCATTGGCTTCTGGACCGGTGGTGGTGATGGAAGTTGGTTCGGTAGGGGGTGCCTGGGAGCTGGTTCGGTGATGGAGTATTATGGACCGGTAGTGGATGGACCGGTAGTAGGAGTATGGTGGACCGGTGATGGAGGGTGAGATGGGCTTTGGTTCGGCAGTACGTCGGCTCGGCCATGATCTGGACCGGTAGTTGTTAGAGGCGCGTGCTTGGTTCGGCAATGCCTGGGGGAGTCTGGTTTGGCAGGTAACGGGAGAAGGTGTTGGATCGGTAGATAACGTCTTTCCTTTCTTTATTCGGTGGTAGGTGGAAAACATGCCCAACATCTGCCCCCCAAAGTAAGGCATATGCCTGTATATGGCGTGCTTTGTTTTAAGTTGGGCAATTTGGATAGCTTCATTCGGTTTGGAGTGCCGAACCGGTTGGTCCGGTTGTCCTGCGCTCTTTTATATATAGGGGCTACACCCCCCTTCGTTATCCCTTACCGAATCAGAGAGAGCCGAATCACCTTGCATCGAATCGATCCCTTGCCGAATCAGTTTCGTACCGAACCAGGTATACATTTTCTCGCCGAATGGCCACGAATGGTTTTCAATGCCGAATGCTTCTTCGTGTTGCTCTACCGAATGAGCTTGTGCCGAATGAGTTTTGGTTTTGTTTTACCGAATGGGCTCGGTAGTTTTGGGTGCCGAATGGACCTAATCCCGAATGAAACATGGAAGCATTTGGCATCAAATGAACTTGATAACTATTCGTTTATATTCCCATACTCCTCGTTCTAATAGCATGTTTTTCTTGTGCCGCAGATAAATGTCTCGCAAAGCAGAAACTCGATCAGACAGAAAGAAGTCCAAGGACAGAGAAGAGACTTCTACCGTGCCCCCAGCCCAGTCAGGACCGGCGCAACATGGACCTGCCCCGAGGTCGTTAGTGGATGGGTATGGTCCCCAGGAACTTCTGGTCTCCCCTCCTGACTACTTCCCTAGCTCCCTGAAGGAGGAGCAACTCGATGTTATATCTCGTTCCTTCGGGATAGGCAGAGCGCTCATGGTGCTGCCAGGGGCTGGAGTTATGCCATATGATAGAGAGTCCATGAGTCTCTCTTCTCCTTCTTCTCCATTCTCTCTCTCTAGTTCCTGAACATTCCTTACGAGAGTCTGCATGCTCTTCATTTGATGATGAGGCCACCGAGGAATTCCCAACTCTCTGCATTTCTTCTTCAAAAGAGTTAGACCTATGTTTAATTCTTTCGCTGCTTGCGATATTGGCAAGTAAAAGTACTTCGATACTAGTTCAAATGTTAAGGCCGTTTTTTCCTTATTCATTGTTAATTTCTTCTTATTTCTCTTTTTTTTTGCCTTTTGATTCTTCCTTCTGATCATCATTAGATATCCTGTAGCTCAACTTGGACTTCTCTATCTCATAACTCAAGTCGTTGAAGATGATATTGAACTCTTCAGAAAGGGTCAGAGAAGCTAAACGAGGATCTGAAGGATGTTTTAGAGGAATGGCATTGATTATTTCATCCAAATCTGGTACTTCATTATTCAAACCACTGAATGATCCTTTACTGAAATCTAGTTGAGCATCATCAAATCCACTGAGCAGACCATCAATATCGTTCCAAAGATTACGATCATCTAAGTAGTGCAATTGGTTATTCATGACCGTAGAAGGACTGATCATGTAATTTCGTATACGATGTTGAAATGTGTAGTCAATGCAAAGAAGATTGAAGCTGGTAATGAATGTGCATTTCATCTTGAGTGTTCTGGGTTCAAGCCTTGCTTCCCCTTCTTTTCTTTTTAGGTTTTCATGACTTGATCGTTTATTGTTTGTTTAATGAACTCCTCTTCTGAATTGGACAGGTGGGACTTCCGATCAACATGCTGGGAGCTCCGACCCTGTGGCTAAGTAGGCTTGGAGAGTTGGTAGGATGAGGGCGAAGCGTGGACGCAGCTGGTTCCTTGTCCAGATTCGGCCACCTTTTGATTTCTTTTTATTCCTGTTTATGTTAGTCCAAAACATTGATGTGACTGTAATAATATTGTTTGTGATGAATGACTTTATGTAATTTCATAACATACGCTGATTCCTTTATGTTGGAATGTTGTCGCTATTTTGTTGTGCTGTGTAAGTGATGTAACTATGCATGTTACTAGTGGCTTGACTGTGTCTGATGCCAAGTTTTTTGCTTAAAGCATAATTTTCTCATTTTGCAACGTAACTGTGATGTGTGAATATGAACTACATCTATGCATTAATGTATAAAAGTAGAAGGTACCGCCCTTCATGTTTCGGCTGTGGACGACAACTTTGTGCGCCCTGTAAGACTAAGCACGGAATGCTGTTGAGTGTCTCGTCATCCGATTGTAAGTTTCTGTTCCCATTAGCGAGCGTTCCATATTTCATGTCCTGTACTTTCAAGCACCGTTACGGAGAATAGGAGAAAAGTTTTAAATGAAATGGAAATATAGGAAAAGTAAAACTTCCAGTCACGGAAGGCCGTCGATGTGCTTAAGTTCGTGGCAAACGGGTTTTGTAGTCACTTTCCCTAGCTGTGGGTCTTGGAGACATTTGTCACCCATCTTACGCCTCTGCGGGGAGTTTTCTTTTTTACCACAGCCGCACTTAAGACACATCGATGCCGATCGCGCACAGTAACTACCCGGGCCATTATGGCCCGTAATCGCGGGTATTATTCGATTTACTGTGGCCGGCTAGCGTGGGGGCCGATCGTCAACTGTGAACTGCCCCTGGCTGGCCATACCTTATGTTGGGGCTTATGGTCGGTTCACAGTTGCCGGCGAGCCGAATCGCTGTAATGAGCTGCCATGGCATAATCGGCCTTCTCGGTGGCTTATACTCGGCATATTACAGTCGGCTTTAAGGGCCGAGGAAAACAATGAGTTAACTCGCGGTAGAGGGATACCGGAGCAAAGTGTCTCATTGGCGAAGGCATAGGATCGTAGCGTACCTGTTAGATTTTGTCCAGGTGGAGTTGTGTCGTGAAGTTCTGAATTGAAATGTCATCTGCAAAGGATTTTGTTCAACAACAAAGGATAAAGCTTAACAAGTAGCCAAGATATAAAGGAACAAGTTAACAAGAGCCAAGTTTTTTAAAGTGGTTCGGCACGAAAATGCCTACGTCCACTGATTCTCTTTGTTAATTCACTTCATATGGGCAGTACAAGTTAAGAAAAGTATCGACGGAGGTGTCGGATGTTCCATGCCCTCTGGAACACCTCTCCGTCCACTGTTGATAAAATATAAGCTCCGTTGTGGAGATCTTTATGAATTACATATGGTCCGTCCGAGATTGGATCCAGCGCTCCTGGGCGCGGAAAGATTCGCTTGAGGACAAGATCTCCTTCTTGTAATCTGCGATGTTTGACTTTGGAGTTGTATAGTGCTGCCACTTTTTGTCTGTGAGCTGCTGCTTTGAGTGCTGCATCATTTCTTCTCTCCTCAATTAGATCCAAAGACATGTGGAGGAGTTCTTCGTTTTCTTCGGGGTTGTAGTGGATCCTACGGTGGGAAGGTACAATAGTTTCAACTGGGAGCATGGCCTTTGATCCGTATGCCAAAGAGAACGGAGTATGCCCTGTTGATGTTCTGAAAGAAGTGCGGTAGGCCCATAGTGCTGTAGGAAGTTCGTCCACCCAAGCGCCTTTTGACTTTTCAAGCTTCTTCTTGATTAGAGTCTTGAGAATCTTGTTGGCAGCTTCGACTTGTCCATTTGCCTGGGGATAAGCTACGGATGAGAAGCCCTTATGAATTCCGTGCTCTTGGCACCAGTCGGCAAATTCCTCGCTGTCAAATTGAAGTCCGTTGTCTGATATGATTCTGAGTGGAACCCCGTACCTGCACAGAACGTTTTTGATCAAGAAGTTGATAACTTTAGTTGAAGATATTTTATTCAGAGGCTCCGCTTCCACCCATTTGGTGAAATAGTCAACTGCCACTATAGCATGTCTGGCCCCGCCTCGGCCCATCGGCAATTCGCCAATTAAGTCAAATCCCCATATTGCGAAGGGCCAAGGGCTGGTCATCTGAGTAATTTCATTGGTTGGTAGTCGAGGAATCTTAGCAAATTTCTGACATCTGTCGCATCTTCTGACGAAGTCTAAGGCATCTTTGTTTAAAGTGGGCCAGAAATACCCATATCGGAGTATCTTTTTTGCTAGGGTCTGCCCTCCGGTGTGGTCTCCACAACTTCCCTGATGGATATTGGATAGAATTTCCTTGGCTTCTCTTTCAGCAACGCACCTCAATAAGGGGTTAGAGAAGCCGCGCCGATAGAGGATGCCTTCTTGCATTGTGTAGCGGGAAGCTTTCCTTAGAATTTTCTTAATTTCACTTCGCCCGTCGGGTAGGGTGCCGTTTTGTAAGTATTCTCGGATAGGGGTCATCCATGTTTCTTCTTCGGTTGCAGCTATCAGATTTACTTGCTCGAAACTTGGTGCCAGCTGTTTTGAGATGGTTAATGCTCCGAAAATAGTGATGTTCTTCATGCTAGCTTGTTTTGCTAATTCGTCGGCCTCTTGATTCTCTTCTCGGGGAATGTGTTTGATTAAATAGTGATCTAATTGATTGAGCAGTAGCCTGGTCTTCTTTAGACACGCTGTGAGTCGTTCTCCTCGAGTCTGGAATTCTTCCAGTATTTGATTTACAATAAGTTGAGAATCACTATGGAGACATAAAGAACTGACTCCAATTTCCAGTGCAAGTTCTAATCCGGCTATCACTGCTTCGTATTCTGCGTCATTGTTGGTGGCAGCGAATTCCAATCTTAGGGCGTAGTGCAGCTTCTTTCCCCTAGGGGTGATTATCACAACACCTGCCTCCGAGCCTTGTTCGTTCGACGCTCCATCTACGAAGAGATTCCACTTGATATCTTCTGCTATTTTAGATTGGTGCTTACCTTCGCTAGTAGTGAATTCGGCAATGAAATCAGCTATGGCTTGCCCCTTGATAGCGGTGCGAGGATGGTAAGTGATATCATATTGACTTAGTTCGATGCACCACTTAAGTAATCGCCCAGAAGTGTCGGGGCGATGGAGCACTTGCCTTAGCGGTTGATCGGTTAAAACTCTGATGGAATAAGACTGGAAATAGTGTCGTAATTTCCGCGACGTGATAAGCAAACAGTATGCTAGCTTTTCAAGTTTAGGGTATCTGACTTCTGCCCCTGTGAATCTCTTGCTTACAAAGTATACGGGTCGCTGCGCGCGGTTGTCTTCTCTCACCAAAGCGGCGCTCAAAGCGTGGGATGATACAGCAAGGTATAGGTATAGTTTCTCGCCTTCATTTGGAGTTGAAAGTACCGGTGGTCTCTGGAGGTGTCCGATTAAGTTAAGGAAGGCTGTCGAGCATTCGTCAGTCCATTCGAACTTTCCTTTGTCTTTCTTTAGAGCTTCGAAGAAAGGGATGCATTTGTCGGTTGCTTTAGAGATGAACCTACTCAGGGCGGCCACTTTCCCGTTTAGGCTTTGCATCTCTCTTCGAGTAGATGGTGTCTTGATAACTTGTAAAGCTCGGACTTGTTCGGGGTTTGCTTCAATCCCCCTGGCATGAACGATGAATCCCAAGAACTTTCCCGATGATACTCCGAAGGAGCACTTTAGAGGGTTCAGCTTCATTCCATATTGGCGAAGTACTTGAAACATCTCGTCCAGGTGGTTTATATGGTCGTTGGCTTTCCTCGATTTTACCAGCATGTCATCCACATAAACTTTCATAGTTCGTCCTATCAGTTCTGCAAACATCTTGTTGACGAGGCGCTGATAAGTAGCTTCGGCGTTTTTAAGTCCAAATGGCATTACCTTGTAGCAGTACAATCCTCGGTCAGTGATGAAGCTAGTGTGGTCTTGATCGGGGGCGTGCATAGGAATCTGGTTATATCCTGAGTATGCGTCCATAAAGGATAAAAGTTCGTGTCCGGCAGTGCTTTCCACGAGTTGGTCGATTCGGGGGAGTGGGAAGCAGTCTTTCGGGCAAGCGTCATTTAAGTTGGAGAAATCGATGCATGTTCGCCACTTCCCATTAGCTTTCTTTACCAGTACCGGGTTGGCGATCCATTCTGGGTAGATGGCTTCACGTATGAAGTCATTGGCAAGTAAGTTCTTTACTTCTTCCTCGAGGGCTGCTGATCGTTCTGCCCCCATACTTCTCTTCTTTTGCTTTACCGGTACCTTGGTAGGATCGATATTTAGTGCGTGGCATGCTATGTCCGGGGAGATTCCAGTCATATCAGCGTGCGTCCATGCAAATACATCCATGTTGTGGCGAAGAAAATCAATGAGTTGATTCTTTAATTCTCTTTTTAACTAAGATCCGACTCTCAGCAGTTTACTTGGGTCGCGTTTGTCTACATATACGAATTCCATAGCCTCTGCAGGCTCGGCGGTGGCCTCCTCCTCTTTGTCCCTGGGGTCTAATTCATTGAAAGGATCACTGGTATACCGAAGAGGAGGGGCTTTCTTTAGTTGCTATGCTTCCAAGCTTTTCATGCAGAGAATAGTCTCTGCATTTTTCCCTTTATCTCTCCTGCGATTATTGCGAAGTTCGGTTACATAGCAGTCCCGAGCGGCATCTTGATCCCCTTCTACTTCTCCCACTCCATTATTCGTTGGGAACTTCATCTTCAGGCACCATGGGGCAAGGACAATTTGGAAGTCGGACAAGGCTGGTCTTCCTAAAAAGGCATTGTAGGTCGAGTGGTTGTCTATTAGCACGAATGTTTGTTTCCGAACGGCGGAGCAGGGATGACTTCCCAATTCAACAAAGAGATCCAATTGTCCGAGGGGCATCTTTGCTTCTCTAGTGAAACCGTGTAGCGGTTTGTTGCAGGGAGACACGTCCTTCATTGACAGCTTTATTTTGTCGAAAGCATGCTTGAACAGAATATTCACTGAGCTTCCAGTGTCTACTAGGATTCGAAAAACTTCAGCTGGGCCGAACCAGGCAGAGATGACCATAGGATCCATATGAGGGTATTGCCTTCCTTCTAGGTCGCGCCCACTGAATGTGATGTCATTATTTTCCCTCCGCTTAGGGTGGCGTTCTTCCATAACAGAATTGACGCAGTCCCCCTCGCTTCTAAGCGAGTTTCCATATCTTTCCATTTCTGCCCAGCTTTTGTCGGCGATGTGTGGCCCCCCAGATATTGTATGAACCACTATCTTCTCTTTGCTGGAACCGCTGGTGTTGCGGTTTCCTCCGCCTGTTTCTGGGTGGAGCTGCCCTGGGTTTTCCTTGGCGGGAGCTGGAGTCCTGTCCTGGCCCTTTACATAGCGTTCCAGCCTCTTTCTCCTGATGTGTTCTTCAATTAGGTCTCGGAGATGGCGGCATTCATTGGTATCGTGCCCATGAGACTCGTGGAAAAAGCAGAATTTTCCGGACTGGATTGCACGATCTGACTCTTTCTTGTACGGGGGACGCTTGTATGTAAGTTCGTCCTGGGTGGCCAGGAAGATGTTCTCGACTGTTTCATTCAAGGGAGTGTAAGCGTCAAATCTCGGCCCTAGTCGGTACAAGCGCTTTTCTCCCTTCTTGCCCCCTGCATTGTCTCTGGAGTCGTTTCTCCGAATGTCCTTCGCTGCGGCGGGGGCGTTTCCATGAGCCGTCTTAGCCTGTGGTCCTGTCTGCCTTTCAGTGGCAGCCTCTTCGAGTCTCATGTACTTCCCAGCTTCATGGAAGAAATCGGGCAAGATAGCTGGTTTTTCTTTAGTTAGTCTTCTAGCAAACTTGGTATCCGGATGCACACCACTACAGAGGGCCATTAGGACAAGTTTCTCATCGGCATCTTGAACTGCTGTCGCTGCGGCATTGAACCGGGTTAGGTATTGCTGCAGTGTCTCTCCGGGTTTCTGTTTGACAGTAGATAGGGAGTAAGCATCCTTGGGTTGTTCCACATGAATGCAGAACTGGCTGATAAACTTCTCCTTCAACATTTCCCATGAATTGATGGATCCTTGGGGTAGATGGCAGAACCAGAAGGCAGCTAGATCTGCTAAAAATAGTGGAAAGCATTTGCATAATACTCCTTCCGTTGCCCCGCTCATGAGCATATGTTGTGTGTATCTTTGCAGGTGTACAACGGGGTCAGAGGTTCCCTTGTATGGTTCCATTGTCGGCATTTTCCACTCTCGGGGGGTGATGGCAATTTCAATATTGCGGGTGAAAGGGTTGGTTACCCTAGCACCTATCCCACGATCTCTTTGGTCCCGTTGGACGCATTCTCTGAACAATCGTGCCATCCTCTCATCAGAATATGGGGCAGATAAGAAAGAGCTTGGTTCTTCCTAGCGGGATCGATTCTGTCTGGATGGCCTGTAGGGGTGGTATAGTCTATCACTCCTAGCGTTTCCCAGCGGCTGTCTTTGGCTGTCCGGATGCATGCTAGGTTCAGCTATAGTTGGCCCTTGCCTTGATCTTCCCCTGTGGGGTTCTGTTTCAAGCATTTCCTCGGGGTCAACTTCGGGCTGGGTTCTAGCTCGGCTCCGTTCATTGGTGTTTCTCTGGCTAGGCAGCATGACCGGCTCAGCTATATCCTATCCTTGCCTGGTACCTCCCCTGCGGGGTTCGGTTCCAAGCGTTTCCTCAGGTCGGAGTTCGGGCTGAGTTCGGGCTCGGCTCCTACCATTGTTGTTTCTGTCGATAGTTTCTTCGAAGAAGGAAGACCTTTGTCGCCCCCCAGATCCTCCGGATTGGGATTCACCCCATGATTCAGGGTCGCGGTTGGATTCTTCAGCATCCCTTAAGCATGACATGAGTTGGTCCACCAAAGCTTCTTGTTGGGATGTGAAGCGGTTAGTTATTTCAACCACAACTCTGTCTAGATCTGCCCTAGTAATTGCTGCCGGTTGTTCCGTGGCAGGGGCTGTCGGGTTTGTCTGATTCTCGTTCGGTACTGCTGTTGGAATGGGATGATTCTCTTGATCTGTGATTACTGGATCCGGAATGCTGCTAGTTGCGATGTTCTTTCCCTTTCTCTGCCTGGAAGTCATGTTGTCCAGGCACCAAGCGATGCTGTTAGGAAGAAGGCTGAGTGGGGGAAGCTTGAAGCTTCGGGTTCGAAGTTCTCAGTGAAAGCACCAAAAATGTTTGCACAAAAAATGGACAAACACCTCCAAGTCGTATGAATTAGTTGATTTTATGTTGTTTCTAGTGGTGTGGGTGATTGATGCAAATATATAAAAAGCAGGGACTAAACTGTAAAAGACACACAGATTTATAGTGGTTCGGCCAGAACGTGCCTACGTCCACTGTATATGTTATTCTCCTTTTTCTTTCAGATTACAAGTACAAAGCTTTGTATACAAATATATGAAAGTTGTTTGAAAGTTCCTTCCGTGCTTGAGCTCTCAAACTTGTCTACCATTGTTGTACCCCTGCCCCTCTATTTATAGAGTGAGGTTGGGGGCAGGGGTCTTGGATGTATATAGCTGCTGGGCTTGGGCTGAAGCAATCTGGCCTGGCAGCGTTCTGGTTTGGCGAAGTTTGGTTCGGCCGTGCTTGGAGTGGTTGATCCGGAGGTTTATTCGGTAGAGGGTGGAAAGATGGTTGGCTCGGCAGGGAAGTGGAAAGATGTTGGTTCGACATTGGCTTCTGGACCGGTGGTGGTGATGGAAGTTGGTTCGGTGGGGGTTGTCTGGGAGCTGGTTCGGTGATGGAGTATTATGGACCGGTAGTGGATGGACCGGTAGTAGGAGTATGGTGGACCGGTGATGGAGGGTGAGATGGGCTTTGGTTCGGCAGTACGTCGGCTCGGCCATGATCTGGACCGGTAGTTGTTAGAGGCGCGTGCTTGGTTCGGCAATGTCTGGGGGAGTCTGGTTCGGCAGGTAACGGGAGAAGGTGTTGGATCGGTAGATAACGTCTTTCCTTTCTTTATTCGGTGGTAGGTGGAAAACATGCCCAACATTTACTTAACTTAAAATTCACTTTTAAGCTAAATTTACAAATTTTCAATTTTAGTTATATTTCAAAATTTCAACTTAAATATTCATTCATTTCACATTTTAACTTAATTCAAAAATCATTAATATATTATAAAATCATTTTAAATTCATTTAATTCAAAATATCATAAATTTATCATATTTTCATATTTAATTTAAATTCCATTTATCACCAAATTATAATTTCCAAAATAACTTACATTTCAATTTTCTAACTTTACCATTAATTTATTTCACTTATAAATTTCAGAAAGTCAATAATGCTTTACAAAAATCATTTTAATCAAAATATTATAATATTTACATTTCTAAAATATTTTAATTTTTTTAGAAAAACATATTTTAACAACGGTTTTGTATTTCATTTTCTAGCCTAGGTAAAGTGATACGGGTGATATATCATTTCAACCCGTAATTTACAAAGAAAACCCGGGTTTGATCATTTAGAACCCGCAATCCCAAGTAAGTGAAAATAATTGGAAATCATTCAGGCCTATCATTTCAGCCCATAACGATTTTCTCCTATTCTAAAGTCCGTTCGGGTATGTATCATTTCAACCCATAGTGATTCTAATCTAAAGGGAACTTGCAGTGTGATAAACTGATAAACATAATAGAACAACATAATATAATAGTGACATATGATATAATAGGTGTTTAGGCATGGGTAAACATCATAAAATCATAACATAGCAGGTTTGTAACATGATAATGCATTACATATTCAAAAGGGGTCAATTTACTAGTTATATATGTACATATTGTCTGGTGAGAATAACTCACTTGTTCAAAGCTGGAGATCGCTACCAAAGCACACACACTGACACAATGAAGGCACGATAATACAGACAAGACTTGAGAGAGTGGAGAGCCAAAGACATATGGCTTGATAACATATACACACAACAATACATACATACATAAGTATTCAACACAATATATCATCAAATAACATAAGAATCAACACCCAAAGCAATATCCATTTGCATTGCACTTGCTCTCTACCTCATGTACTTCATTTATGCAGGTGTTTAGCTTGGCCTAGGGGTGCTATAGGTCTGGTTTGGGTGTGCAATTGGTCGGCCAACATTTGTTTTGAAGGTGAATAGGTCTAGGTGTACAAGGCTACAACATAAGGCAAATAACATCACATCTTGGCTATATTTTGGTTCGGCCAGAGGTCATGGCTCACGGCCAATGGCTCCAGAAGGTGGTGAGTGACGTGGAAGAGGGTGGAGGTCAGGCCAGAGGTGGTGAAGGCAGTGGCGGCTAGAGGTTGAAGAATGAGGTGTTGGCAAAGGTGGCTCATCTAGTGTATATAGTGATGGTTTTTGATGGATTTTGTGGTAATCTATGCCTTGAGATGGCTTGGCCTGAAGAGGAGGGGTAGTAGGATGGGTGATGGTCAGAGGAAGGGGGTGGTGATGGTCGGCCAAAACCTGGTTGAGGAGGAGTGGAGGCATGAATGTAGAGAACATATGCAAAATTCAATAGAAAGTAGAAAAAACAAAGAAGAAAAAGAAGGTTTTTACCAAATCTCTTCAAGCAAATGGCCGCACAAATTTTTGTGGTTTTGAGAAATGTTTTTCTCTTGAAAATGATGAAGAATGCAGCTGAAAGAAAGTAGGAAAGGTACGGCCAAAATCATAAAGAATGGAGGTTGAGAAAGTGAAAGCTCGGAAGACAAAAGGACCTTGGAATTTTAAGAGTTTAAACCTTTTCAAATTACCTTTAATTTATTTATATAAGTTTATATTATGAAAAAAAAAATTCAGTCACAAATTCGAAAATATAACAAAATATGAAATATATATAAATATTTATTAATTATATAAGGTTAAAATAAGAAAATAGCACAAAATTGCAAACTAGTCTAGAAAAATGGAAAATAAGCAGAATGAACTTTGGAAAATTTATATGGACTTGTAAAAATATTTATAACAAAGATAATAAAATAAAATAAACTTAATTCATAAAATAATTATATAAAATTTTTAATTAAATATAATTTAAATGAAGAAAATAGCAGAAAAATAGAAAACAGCCTTTAAAAATAGGAAATAAATACAGTAAATTTTGGAATTTTTTTATTATCACTTTAAAAATATTAAAAGAGAAAATATACATAAAATAACATATTAACAAATATGTGAATAAAATATAACAAAGAAAATATGATTTGCAAAATAAAACAAATTATACTCAAAATTGAAATACACATAACTTTCACAATTTAATTCCGTTTTCAACGAAACGAAAAGCAGTATTCAAGTTATTAAATCTATTTTCATAATAAAAGATAAAATTTAATAATTTAAATATTTAAATCTGAAATTTAAAAGTCAACGTTTGAACAGAATTTCATCTTTTAGTAAAATATCCAATTTATACCGGTTTGAAATTATAATTCACATAATAATCAACACTTATATTTAAATTTGAAATGTTTGAAATAAAATAAGTTTAAAAATAATTTCAAAATAAAATAAAGTCAAATATTAAAATATATGAAAAAAATCTAGGGTTGTTACATTGACAGTATTATCTGTAACAATCCTTTTTTAGTAATAATTAATTAACAGTGATATTAGTAATTTATTTAATTAAATAAGAATTTGGAATTTGTTCGATGAATTAGTTTTGAAATTATTTTATAAAGGAATTCAAATTGAGGAAATAATATTTCAAAAATGTCGATGTAATCGAAATAGGATATTAGTTGAAAGAAGAAATGATTTTATAGAAATATGCACTTGTATAAAGTAAAAGAATTTAGTTATAAAACTAAAAGAAAGTAATATATATATATATATATATATATATACATACACATTCACCTATTTTAGGTTTTCGGGCCAAGCCCAAATTACTCAAACCCAATCGCAACTCTAGAATTCTCTTTTCTTTTTCCTCTTGCCTTGATATTTACGTCAATGCCTTATCACATTTTCCTGTACAACATTTTCTATGATTCATCACTTCAAAATTTAAGAACAGAACATATAAATTAAAATAAAATATAAGGTTTGAATATGGTATTCTATACACCATCATTCGCTAGTGGTATAAAGCAATTTGGTTGTGTATGTTCTTAACAACAAAAGAGGAAAACGAGCAACTATCAGGTGAGTATACCTCACAAAACTATGTCTGAACTCTAAGCTCTTCAATTTTCATATATGTATTTATAATGTTTGAATTGCCTTTGTTGCTGGGATTGATATTACATTGAATTTGACGTAAACTAGATTAGAAACCACTAAAAATCAATCCTCCATGTGTGCGTTCTGTGAGTGATTTTTCACTTATTGTCTATGTCCTAATCTCATAAATTATGTTTTATATACATATGTTATTTAATATTGTGCTTTGTTTGGAAAACTTATGTGAATGGGTTGAAGGGTTTGTGCAAGTATTTGTAAAAAAATAAAATCATGCGTAAGTGCCAGAATAACCATTTTTTAGAGCAACTCCAACTGTTGGTAGAATGTTAGAAATGCTGAGATCTGCACTAGAAGCTTGGTCCAACAAGGTGCATATATCTATATAGTGTGGATTTGGGCATAAAAGTATGGGTTTCTTGGATTTATTGGAGCGCTTGTTTAACATGCGCTTGTTCAACAGGCGCCTCATATGAGGTGCATGTTCAACATGTGCCGATACCCAGACGTCTTTTAAACAAGCTTCTCTATCCCCCCAACTCCAACGGCTATCTACAAAGGCCATATTCAACCCCTTCAAATATAACCCCCTCCATCTTCTTTCCTTCACACCCAATTTCTTTCAACAATCCTAATTTTTTATTATCCCTTATCGCAAATAAACATGTATTTTGATTTCGACGTTGATGCTGCAAAGTGCAGTTTTGAAGACTACAATTTATAAGACATTACAGTTTCGATTGGCGGAGCAGTAACTAATGCAAGTTGGAGCGCTGCGGAAGACTATGATCTTTGCTACATTTACTGTGCACTCTCGGTCGACCCTATTCGAGGTGCCGATCAAAGTGGTGAGACTTTTGGGGCAAAATCACTTATTGCTACAATCAAAAAACATCGATCGAAAAAGAACGTTTTCTTCAATCAAAGGTTGCCATGGAAAAATCAATCGTCAAACACAAAATTCGATCCTCAAAATTTCAAGCTAAAGCAAACAAATCTTAGTGGATTTAGAAACGAAATGCATTTGGTAAGATTTAATATAATTTCTTTGTTCTAATTTTAATCTTAGTTCTCTAACTGTACTAATGTTTTTATTTATTATGGAGAATGGCCGCAAACAAGTTGTTCAAATATATCTATAAACCTGATAGTAAACAAGCACCGCAATTTTACCAGTTCACGCATGTTTATGACATGTTGGTTGAGCATGTTAAACGAAAATCATCGCTTCAGAAAACCGTTTAAGAAGTTCAATCAAACGGTGGTCATGATAAAATGTCTAGAGTTGGAGAAAGCTCTACTCCTAGGAAATCATTGGGAAACTACGGTTTAGGATCAAAAGAAGACCTTACCCTTCCTGACGATCATTTTTTAGGCCACAGGGAGCAAAAGTGGCAAAAAAGAAGCAATTGCTGGAGTGGATCAGGCAAAAATTAAAAAAATCCCACTTGAATCTGAAGATAGGTATAACCATGCAATGGAGACCCAAGCAATTCAACACTAAGAAAAGTTGTCGATAATGGATCAACTTCTTGTCGGAAACCACCAAAGAGATGAAGATGTAATAGTGTTCATGGATACATTGCACATCTGTAGAACAACTTGAGTATACGGAGCATAGAATCGAAATTATGAGACGTAGACGTGAAGAGGGTTGTTAACTGTTTCTGTTTTTCTAGAACCTTTGTATCTTTGAATTTCCATTAGTTGTATTGTATTATGAATGTAAGAAATTATTTATATAAGTGCTTTCATTGAAATTGCATTACATTTACAAAAGATTAAAACAACATTATGTCAATTAAATATAAATAGATTACAATAACAATAATAAGTAACAACAACATAAACAGCACTAGCAAAAGTAGCAACAGAAATATAGTTTCGTTGTTTTCCAGAAAAGTTCCAAAAATGATCTATGAGATCATTTTGTAGTCTTCGATGCAGTTGAACACTACAGTAGGACATTTAGCTTTCTACATGAAACTTGAGTTCTAGTGTGCTTCTAATCATATCGTTGCGCTAAGCAGGTGGTGGTGTTGGAGCACCCTCGTAAAAGTAATCTTCTTCCATGTCCCTTTCATCCTCTATAATCATGTTATGTAAAATGACACAAGTGTACATTATTTTGATTGTTTTAATCGGTGACCAAAGTCTGCATGGATTACTGACTATGGCAAATATAGATTGAAGAACCCCGAATGCTCTCTCTACTCCTTTCTCTGGCCTTCTTGCATCGCTGCAAACTTTGATTGTTTATTGTTTTGTGGATTTGGAACCGTCTTGACAATGATACCCATTTTAGGATATATACCATCGCCAAGATAATATCCATGATCGTGCATGTTACCTCCTAAAGTAAAGGTCCAAGGAGTTGATCTATTGTTTGCTAAATCGTTGAACAACGTAGATCTTTGACTACGTTAAGATCATTATTCGAACCCGGCATTTCAAAAATACATTCCATATCCATAAGTCATATGATGCTACAACTTCAAGAATAATAGTGGACTTACGGGACTTACCCTAATAAGCTTCCGCATATGTCTTTGGACAAATCTTCCACTCCCAATGCATGCAGTCTATACTACCTAACATTCCTGGTCATCCTCGACTATCATGCATATTCAATAACATTGCTATATCTGCCTTGTTTGGTCTGCGTAAGTATTGATCATGGTAAATGTCCATGATAGCTTGGCAGAAATGATCCAAACACTCTAATACTGTGATTTCCGCCACTTTCAAATTTTCATCAAGCGTGTCTACTGGTCCTGCATATGCAAGCATTCTTAGTGCAACTCTCATTTTTTGAATTCCAGTCAATCCCATCATACAAGATGTATTGGGTTTGGAGACAAAATATTTATCATGTTGCTTAATACATTATAGGATTCTAAGAAACAGAGGTCGTTGCATGCAGAATCTTCTCCTAAAATCAGCATCTGCGTAAGTAGGATTTGGAACGGAATAGTCTTCCATTGGCCTTTCGTTGTGCCATGAATGTCTACGATTTTTCTACCGATGAGAAACAACTGATCCACCATGTTGCCTGCTGGATTGACCAATTTGTCGTTCAACCATACTTTTTAGCTCCTTTTCGCAACGAAAATGATCTTCCATATTTTCATCAAATTCGTCGTCGCTGTCATCGAAAAAATATATAATCTTCAGCAGCCAATTTTTTCCTTTGAAATTGTTTGAGATATGAATGAGCAATAAAACTTCTAGCATTTAACAAGCTTTTTGTAGCTTAGATCACATTGATGGCCTTCAGAACAAAACAATGCAATCATGATTAGTTGGAAGGTAACATTAATTCAATTCAACCACTATGTATAAAGCATATTCCATTTATGTCATGTCTCTAGTGTCCCATCCCATATGTTGACTTTTTTGTGGTGTCTTGTCCCATATAAACACTGTAGCCACATCCTCACAAGCCAACTAGGAGGTATGACTGAGTAGATCACATGATGACCTTCAGAACAAAATAATGCAATCATGACTAGTTGGCAGGCAGCATTAATTCAATTCAACCACTATGTATAAAGCTGACTCCATTTATGTCACGTTTGCACACTGTAGACTATTTTTCTAGTGTATTGTCCTATCTAAACACTGTAGCCCAGTCCTCACAAGCCAACAAGGAGATATGATTGAGTAGATCACATGTAGCCTTTATAATAAAACAAGCAATCAAGAATAGTTGGCATGCATCATTAATTCAATTCAATCACCATGTATAAAGTAGATTCCATTTATGCCATGTCTGCAGTGTCCCGTCCCATCTACACACTGTTGTCTTTTGGTGCAATGTCTCGTCCTATCTAAATATCGTTGACACTACCAAACAATAAAATAATGAAAACTCTCTATGACAAAAATACAGAAAGAAACAAGACAATATTACCGAAACACACTAACATTAATACAGTCAACAATAATACATAAACAAACAAACATATAGTCAACAATAATACCCTCACTAGTACTTGGGTCTGAGATAAAGAAACTACTAGTTTCAGTCAAATTGCAAGGTTTGTAGGATATTTTTGAGACATCTTATTTCTTGTTCCAGCTCATTGGCATACGTTATTTCCCTTGGGCTCATACGTTCATCAACTCATTCGGCGTAATTGCACCCTTCAGGCTAGAAGAGACACAACTGAATTCGACGACTAATATCTTCGCCATCATCTCTAACCACAACTTCAACCTTATAACCACAGTGGCAGCAAATTGCATAAGAGTCAACCTGTTGTTCAACTGAAGGTTGCAAATTTGGCACTTTGTCAACCTTCTGTTCTTGTGGTCATTGACGAACCAACCGTTCATGTAGAGGTTGGACAACCACACGTTCATACTGTGGTTGAACGTCTTCCTGAAGTGTGAGTTGGTCATGATTTGGAAATTCATGAGTAACGTCCTCGTAATGCAGTTCTTGGTAATTAATATTCCAATCTTCGTTGGTGTGTTCGCTTTCCGTTGGAACGTAGCCGAAATCAGGGTCAATAGATTATGGCCAGGAAAGCATTGGTATGAGGAATAGAAGAATGAAGGAGTGAAGGACTGAATTGTGTGTTTGGGAAGAAAATCTCTTATCCATATATAGATGTCTGTGAATGCTTAAAATTTATTATGTTGGAATGTGAGCATTGTATTTGTACACTAGAATCTGAAAACTTTTTTTGATATATCTGTGAAATCTGAGCATTGATTTTGATTTGACATTACAATGAAATTGTTTTTATTAGACATAGACAAACATGATAATAATGCATATGCATACACAGAAACAATAATACACTCGACAATAATACACTCACTGTAAGCCTTATTACATAACTCAAATAAAAGTTATAACTAAACGCATTATTACAAAACTCACATTATAGATATCCAAATCGTTCTAGCCAATTTTGACGTACGATATAAGCCTCATGTCCAGTGAATGTGGTGTGATATTTGAGAAAGTAACGACCTACAAATGTGGAATGGGTTGGTGCAAAAAAATTTCAAATATAATCTCATTGATAACCGTATTGTACCGCATAAAGGCGTTGCAGAAGTTTCCTTCACCCGTCTACAATTACGCTCAACATTTCTATTGTAAAGTTGAGCAATAGTGTCCCAAAACTGAGTTACCATTATCTTACAATCGTCGTACATCCGATCAGTTTGTATAAAAGAATTTACAGGAAGTTTCAATTCGTTAGCCGAAAATATTATGTTGGACATTTGATTGAATTTACCAAAGTTTTAAATGTTGTGACCTATAAATATAACACTTTTTTTTAAATAGAGAGGTCGTAATCCGTGTCAAAAAAATGAAGTATGAGATGAACGTCCACGTATCAAACATCCATTAACTTTTCGACAAACAAAAGCAACTGTGGTTGTTACTCCAACAATTTCGTAGCATAAATTATAATCAACACAGTGCCATACTCACCGCAAATACTGTACATAATGCCATACTCAACATAAAAGTATAATCAACACAATGCCATAAATATAATCCACACACTGCCATACTCTACAAAAAATATCGACGATCACATATGACAATAGCATCATCACTAACATAATATGCAACCAACTAACGTAATACATGTAAAATAATAACAAAAACTAAAACATCTACATGCAGCACATCAGTCTATGTGATCGGAACCATTATCAATCTCCTCGTCATCGCCACTGTCGTCGTCACTGTCATCGTTGACGTCATCAAAGTCTTAAGGCGCAGGTCCCACCTAGAGCTACTCCTGAAGCTGCTAAATCTAGCTCTATAATCCCTGTATCTACGCATCATACCGAGTATTCTGCTGTTGGACCATAGGCTGGTAAATTTGATACATCATCTGTATATAATCAAGCGTCATACGCTCAAATGTAGCAATCATCTGTCTATCATAATCCATGTACTGAGAAATCTGATATGTGTATAAGAAAAATTATACATAGGTGTAGAATATTAGGACAAGTAATTTAAACGAAATTCAAAATTCGTGTAAACTTGATGAGGCTGATACAATCCGGAGGATGGTACACCCATAATAGCGTCATTTGAGGGATACTGCAAGGGATACTCCACTACCTAACCATGTACATCATACACTCTAAATGAATGAGGAGGCGGATCGAACATAGGATGTTGCATGTACTGAGACGATGTAGGCTCAAAGGTGGCAGGCGGTAATGGAACTCTACCAAAAGAGTTACGCGGACCAATATGATCGAAGTTCAAACCCTGAATATCATCAGGTAACACGTAAGCACGTGGGGCTACCCAAGCCCAATATGAATCAAAGTCTCTAGGAACTGTAAAAGGCTCACCATCCGCCCATCCCGCACCCCTCATCGCAAGAATATAAGCTAGTCCAATCCTAATATCACCGTACATATCATCCTATGGTAACAGATCTGATGGAATACGAACTATACCATACAATTGTAGCAAATACCGCTCCCCTGAATACCATATCAATGGACATGTAGGAACATGAAAGCAAACACTACGTTGCGATGTTGAAAACTGAAAATTGAGTGGATGATCAGGACCCGACACTAGAAACTGTAAGTACTAATCTCAGGGACGAACGATAATGTTACTGCACCGCCTCATATCCATCAGCTGTCTAGCCTACAACGACCCGTTATGTACCCCTTATGCAACATGAGACAAATGCTTAGGAGGACCCCAACGACGTAATCCAGGAAAGTAAATATATGGTGTAACATTCGCTTTTGCAATAAGTCGGGGGTGCATATTGACGGTATACTCTTAGTAGCAGAATGGAAGAATGTACCAAAATCCGTACATCTGTCAAGGCTACTGTAGAGCATAAGTATCCAATGCTACGTACAAATAACCAAGAATAGCAGTACCGTAACCATATATATGCAGTCCATCCACATCTGCTAATCCAGCTAAAAAGACAAATCTAATAGTACCTTATTGTTATTAAAAAAATGTGGATCCAAAAAGGTATAATAAAAAAGCATGGATAACCGGAGTGTGCATATTCTCGACGGCCATGTAATCTACTATGTATCGCTGCAGACAAGGGAGAGTAACAACACCTTCTCTAACCTCCTCATCGGCCAAAGCTGGTAAATAAGATGAATATGACTTGAACTCCTCAAATGAACTATCAAATGGAACAGGGAGATGGTCGGTTGACCAACCTCTATGCCAGTGAGCATATAAAAATCTAAAGGAGTTGCAGCTCAAAATCGGAGAAATGAAGTGTGTGAGTAGTATGCCACAATTTCTCAATGACAGCCTCTACAAGAAAGCGATCTGCATGTGCAAATCTTGGTAAATCTAAAAATTCACCAAAAGATGACGCATGTAGCGTATCCAAAATCGGCTATGGTAATCGATCAAAATACACAGACATACACCTATACGAGCTACCTCGCATCGCTATGTAACGAACCTAAATATACGATTATTTAATATTAAAATAAACAAACAATTAACATTCATATACACTTATACGGTTGTTTATCAAACAATAAAGAATTAAACGTGTACCTATGACCTCGATATAGCTGCTGTAAGTCAATGCAAAACAGTGGAGGCAAGTCGTGCAACGATCGAAGAAAAGTCTACAGTCACGGTAGCAACAGAAGGGATATGAGCAGGACTGGTATTGGTGTCGATCGCATATCGAACGGTCCGTCTACCAGTTTTGACCAGACGGGGTGACATTTTGGCTCAAAGTTGATTAAAAAAATTAAAAGATAGATTGAATGGAGGAAAATACGAGGGGAGGCGGGGGTCAGCCCAGTTCCATGTTGTGAATTACGGGCCTTCAACAATTTGGAGTGTGGAAAATCGTATTTCCACACTCTGAACTCCGAACCGTTAGAGATGCTCTTACCATTGCATGTGCATGCCTAAGTGTCCAGCTATTTCTATATCCTCCTATTTTCATGCATTATAATTTGTATGTTTTTATACCTGAGTCCATTTAACATGCCTGTGAAGATGAATTTTTAAGCAATGTAAGAAATTGATGTGTTTATTTATATTTTGCAATAAACTAAAGTTAATATATTTAAACTTTTATATACATAACCAAAAGTTCAAATAATTACTCTGTTCGGTTGTTTGCCCAGTAGTGCATGAGAATCACATGGAAGTTGGGAATTTGTATGACTTATTTTGATGAATTTTTTTTCCTTTATGGCTATTTTGTTAGCACATAATAGTTTGGCTGTCTCTATTTTTTTTGGTTAATGTTGTAATTTCATGCTTAGATTATTGAATGGCAATAACATAACGGCCTTTCCCTACATCCATTCGCCTTATACCTTTTGTTTTTTTTTAATTCTCCTATTATACATAGAAAAAAAATGTATTTTTAATAAATTGATAAAGTGTGTGTGTGTGTATAGGTGTGTCCATGTTTGAGTGCTTATACAACCAAGTGTGAGTGTGTTTCAGGTGAACTTCTATCCCAGGTTTCATTGGCTGAGAGCTTGGGTTTACAAATTTATGTGGGCGTGGGTTATATTTATTTAACTTATGTGTTCTAGTGTCTATATGTATTTAAGTGTGTTTGTGTTTACAAACTTCAATCTCATAAGCTCCAGTTTTAGTAGAAAGTTTATGTGTTTTTCTTCTATTTCTTATTCATTGTTTGTTTTGCCGTTACCTTGTGTCTTAACCGGCCTTTATTTGTCCATCTCAGTTAACTTATTATATTGGGTTTGCAAAAGCTACTATAATCTAATACTTTGATCTGTTATGTTAAAACCAATATAAAGTTTATTTTCATTTTTTTTTTTGAAAACCCAGGAGAACTCGGTAGGGCGCTAAACTCCTAAGGAGGGTACAGTAAACCGTCCGTTGATCCAAGCCCCCATACCCCCAGGTAAATTTATATAGGATAGGGAAGCACATGGTAGGAATCGAGTTTATTTTCTAATTTAAATCAATTAGTTATGAATCTTCAGTAATTCATAATCAGCATAAGTATACATTTACGTTTAAATTAAACTAAACTAGCTTGCAGTAAAGAATGATATACATACATCTATACTTTCATTTTGATTAATTTAACTAACTATACGGATATAAACTATATTTTATATAATATATGAATGTAAATTGAAGTTTTAAAGCATTTATTTGAATATGAATATATATGTATATATATATATATATCTCTGTGTGTGTGTGTCTAGACACACACACATGGATTTGCAGGGTCAAGGTTATTTCAAAAACAGTAACCAATTATAAACAAAGGAGAATGGTTTTTATGCGTAGCGCTAGTTTCGTAAAATTATTATAAATTATTAAAAGATATAAATGGGTCTTCTAATGTATTTAGTAAATATTAGTTTCTTTTTTAATTTATAAATGATTTTGACCATATAAATTAGTATATATGTTTTTATGACTCAATTTAATTGTTCTAAATGTTAACCTATTTTGACAATCTATTTTTATGTTACTATTCTGATATCTCTCTTTCTTGGTTTAATTATATAACATTTATATAAATGATTCACCGTTGATTTAGTTGATAATTTTAATAGTATATGGTGATGACATCTTTCTATGTGATTTTTTACGTTTATTCTGTGTGACGAGGAAAATAAACAATTTAGTGATACCGTTTGGTATGAGACTTTCGGTAACACTTCTTCGGTTATTCTTTGGACTTATTATATAAAACATATAAGAGAAAGTGTTGCATGTGAGCATTGAATAAATGAACTAGTAACAAGCGGTGGTATAATACGCCATTGTATTATTTATTCAGTCATTCTTTGCTCATTGATGACACTCATACGGGGTATGTTGGGTGTATAACTCACCGCAGTGAGTATTTATGAAGGTTACTTGTTAGCCACATATTTTGTGTACATTATGGTTAATATGCAAGTATATGATTTTTATTTGACGATAATAAACACATATATATATATATATATATATATATATATATATATATTCATTTAAATGTATCTGTTAATGTAATATTTTATTTTTCACATAATTATATAAATATTTGCTGAATAAAATAAATAACGTAGAATTTAAATTCAAACGGTTATTTTATTTGAATAATTAATTTATTACAATTTTGAATAGTATAAATTTGAACTCTCACTATATATATACAATCTTTGATTACAATACAATTTCGATTACATCACAATTTTTATTTTACATTGTTCACCTCACTACATATCACTCATTCACTCGTATTTTATCTTCGACTCTGCTCCAGCTTGAATCCAGCATCTGAGTTATCTGCAAAGTTAACACTGATGCGGTAAAATTGAAAAAGTAATATTTGTGCAGTGTAAAATAAATTTTGTGTTTTTGGAAATATTATTTGCCTCAGTTATTTGGATTGTTCGTCATCATTTAATTTTGAATTCATCAAACATGAACAACCTATGACATGCACAGTGTATCATAGTACATGCCACAAGGCCGTGCACACTGATGTACACTTGATAAAACTGTAGGGACATGTGAAAACAATGTCAAATCCAACCAAAAGCCAGGTTCAATTCAAGTGCAATAAAAATAAAGTCATGACATGAGCACAAGGTCAAACCCGAGCTATAGGCTGAATTCAACTCAGGTGAAATTCCAAAAATCGAAACAAAGTTCAAGTGAACCATGAAACATGATGCACATAAACAAGTATGGCCACAACAAACAATGTATATACATATGAATATGTAACTACCAGAGTCCATCATGCAACAACAAATGAAAAATCAGAATATCTACAGACTTCAAGTGCAAAGCTACAACCAAACCTGGCAACATGTATGATATGATAACTCAACCAAATTGTCGAGTGAAAGACAAGTATGAGTCAAAGCAATGCAATGACCAAAATATAGCAATAAACTTCAAATGGAAATATACAATATGCAAGCATTTAGAAATGAATCAATGCTGACATAACAACATGAATACATATACATGTGCATCTAACCAAACCAGGTAGGATACAAGTGTAGCCTTAACAGTTCAGTGCACAAAGAGAACAAAGGATATACACGCATTTATACTAGACCAGGCACAATCTTGAACTCAGAAGAAAAGGCCTCAAAGCAATAACAGTTACAATATGAACTCATGTGAAAGTGCAGACCAACCATAAGTGCATAAGAATCAATATACAGAGAATCAAGCTTCAAAAGGTATCAGATTTGAGCTAGCATATCAGGTATATGGACATGTACTTGATGCAATCCAGAAACTCAAAGGCAACCAAAGCTGAGTACAGGCTCAGAGGCACCAGAGGTGAGCTTAACTGAATGCAAGAACATGACTGCACAGATTAGATTCAAGTATACATGAGAAACAGAGCATGCACAAGTCACTCGAAGCAAGTGAAGCAATACCTTTCATCATGAACATGAATGCAACCATCAGTGCAGCTCAAAGACAGTTTCAAAAAGATCACAACAATGAGTATATCAGAAGCATACATATATACATATGCAAATACACATGTATACATATATATCTATATAGGAAGTGCACATGCAACCAGGACATGTGAACCAGATTACAAGACCACCGGTGAAACAAAAATCTCAAACAAATGAATACAACATCATATATATATATATACACACACATACTCGAGGCAACCAGATTATATGCAAGCAAGGCTATAACTTCAAGTTAATTACATGGTGCAACAAACAGGCATACATATATACATGCGCAAACACACACGTATACATACATACATACATACATACATACATACATACATACATACATACATACATACATACATACATACATACATACATACATACATATTTATATGAAGTAACAACATGTATGCAGCGATAGGATGAAGCGAAGCAGGTAAAACACAGGTGAACCAGTCAAATATCACAAATTTCAAATGGCCGAAGTCAATTCCCAAAGAAAATGCAAAGCCATGGTGACCAAGGCAAGTAAAATGAACAAGTCAAGATAAATAAACATTGTCAAAGTAATTCAAAGCCGTGATAATGAAGTAAATAGAACAAATTAACCAGAAAAGAAAAAAGGAAATTACATGCCGAAGTCATATCGAACTCGACGAAATTGAATCAGCCGTGTGCAAATTAAGAACTGATCAATTGACGAAGCAATCAACTCTAAACAATTATTCGATTGATCAACTAGTATCAGCAATATTCAATTCCAGAAGCCCTAATTTAGAACGGAGAAGAACGAAAAAGTAAAAAAGGAAGCAGCCATATTTTTTCTCAAAGCAAGGATACCAGGCCGAAGAAATAATAAAGAAAAAGGGGATAATATTTTACACTACATTCTTTATTTCCTTAGGCCGGTTATAAATTGTTATTTGGGCTTTATAATTTAAAATTAGGGTTTTATTGTCTTAAGTTGTTTTTTAATTTTCATTTTTCTTTTAAAACTTTTGTAAATTCTCGACGTGTGACTAGGGGATAAACTACGATGGTGTTGTTCGAGAATTCGTAACTCAGTGGCTGAGTTGTAGTAGGATTTTGAGCATAGAGTTAGGTTAGTCGATAGCGGGCGTCACGAATTTACGTGTGTAAGTGTTTGATAACTTAATTTCTAGTAGAAACCTCGGGGTAGCACTTAGGCAGGGTTTTGACGAAGCTAGGTAAATCTGTGTTGTTTTATTTCTGCATTTATTATTCTGCTATTATCTGTGCTGCTATTATTCTGCTATATCTGTGTTGAAATTATTTTATATACTTCTGCATTAAATTTTTATAATTGAGAATATCACCCTATTCACTCCCTCTTTAGGGTGAAATCGATCCTACAAGTGGTATCAGAGCTACGAACAGAAGTCAATTTTTGTTTTAAAAATTTGATTTTTCAAAAACCAATTTTTGTTTTAAAAATTTGAAAATTTAAAATGGCTTCTTTGAATAATGCTTTTGTTGAGGGTCTGTCCATAGTTAGACTACCAATGTTCACTGTTGAATATGCTTACTAGAAAAATAGAATGAAAATTTTTCTGAAAATCATTGATGCTTGGAATATAGCTGAGACAGGATATTAAACACCAACTATAGTAGCAGATAATCAGAAAATTGAAAAACCGATGGATCAATGGACAGATCTAGAAAATAAATTACAGAATGCTAATGCCAAAGCTATGAATTCTATTATTTGTTCATTGGATCAAATTGAATTTAATCGTGTCTCACGTTGTCTAACTGCATAGGAAATATAGCACACACTTGAAGTGACTCACGAAGGAACACCTTCAGTCAAGGAATCTCGTCTTGCCATGCTCAGTAGAGAATACGAGAATTTCACAATGGCCAAGGAAGAAAATGTCAAAGACATGTACGGGTGACTTTCCAATATCATATATAAATCAAAAGCTCTTGGAAAACCATACACAGAATTGGAAATAGTCCGAAAAATGCTCATAGTCCTTCCACGAAGCTTTGAAGCGAAAGTTACAACCATTCAAGAGTCAAAGGATTTGAAATAAATCAAAATTGAAGAACTCATCGAAAATCTACCACTTATGAGCTAGAAATGAAATTCAAGAAAGAGCGTGAAGGAGGTAATACTCGAAAGAAATCGATAGCTCTCAAAGGAACAACAGAAAGTGATGATGAAGATGATGGAGCAGCTTAACCGACACTATTAATAAAGAAATTCAAAAGGTGGAATCACATATACGGTCTAGTTTGGAGCTTTGTTAAAATCTTTCCTCAAGATTCATCACCCACAAATTCATATAAACATGCATTCGTTTTATCAACTTCGAAAACACACGCATATATTTTCATTGCACTGAAAAGAAGCACTCAGTCGACTGAACAAGTGTTACCAGTCGAATGAGTCAGTATATAAATGTTTTTAAATAACATAGACCGGTCGACTGAACACTTTTGGCCAGTCGACTGAGTCTGTGCAAAATTCATGTGCACGTTTTGAATTCAATCGACTGACCAAGCATGTCCAATTGACCGAATCCTACAACAATCATTTTTATGAAGAGACACTTTCATTTTTCAAAAGATATCTCCTTTTTGAAGAGTTGCAACCAATAGCATTTCATAGAGGACTTTTATCAGGAGTTATAACTCATCATTTACTATTAAAACACTCAAGATTAAAAGATCAAACCGCCTAATTTTCTAATCTTTCTTCATCTATAGTTCTTTGATCTCGATTCCATTCTTTACAAATTTCTATATAATCATAAATTACGATTTCACTTTTATATTCTTCAAGCAATACCAATCTTCCTATTCTTTATGTACACACATTTATACACATCATTCTGGAGAAAAAGATTATATGAAGGGTGTACTACAAGTGACAAATCTATGTTATTCAGAACACATAAAGTCAAGTTAAATCCAGTCTATAAGAAAGTTCTGTTTGGTTACTTAGGTGGTCAAGTCCTGTTCTGTTGCTCAAACGGTCAAGTCTGTTTGGTTGCTCAGGTGGTACAATGCCTGTTTCTTCGGATTAAGTGAGGGTTGCTAGCTTTAATTTCAGAAGGAGTCTGGGACTGGATGTAGAATGAAAGTTCAAACTAGTATAAAAATCTATGGTGTCATTTTACTTTACTGCTATTATTTTCCACACCAGCTATTTATCGTATTCCATATTACTTGATCCTACAACATGGTCACTTTTGTGAGAAATGCGGATTACGGATCTTAAGACTAGAATTAACACTAGAGGGTGGAGGGTGAATAGTGTTTTAAGGAATTATTAAATCTTTTTTGAGTTTATGTTAATTTGAACACAAATGTATGCAATATTCAGACATAGGTATGATCACACAATCAAATACAGATGCAGAAATAAATTAAAAGCAATGGAGGAAAGAACTCACCGTATTTTATACTGGTTCGAATTACCCTGCATCCAGTCCCACGCACAAGTACAGATTTCCTTTCAAAATTAATTGTACAATTACACCCTCGATTTCAAGGCCATAAGGTACACCACTCCAGATTCACAATCCTCCGGGTAGAGATACTTGATTTTACGGGCAACAATTCACTCAATTGATTTCACAGGCTACAATCACACCTTTTCTCGCTTGATTGATTTCACAGGCTACAATCACACCTTTTCTCGCTTAGTTTATTACAAAGAGCCTATAACTCTGAATAGCACTGAGATCTTGTTGAGATGGTGGTAGAGAATCAAACCAGATGATCTAGTTAGATTCAATGTTGATTTCGGCAGAGTAATGGTAAAAATATATATAAAGAAATGTGGAAGAAGAAGAGGAGTGAAATCAGAGAAAAAATGAATATAAATTCATTTAAAACTGGCTTTAATTATAGTAGAACAGCGGCCATGTCCATTCGTGAAAGGATATGACGAATAGACACTTCTTCTGAAATTCAAATTTTTGAAACGAACTGCCAGCTTGTCGACAAGGGGTACTTGAGGTTGTCGACATGCCAAAGCAATTTTTGATAATTTGTTTTTCTTTGAAAATAACTTCTATCTTATATTAAAACTATTTTGAACTTTATAAATATACTTAACTATAGTTAAAATACATAAATAAGTATAGAAAATAATATTTTGATATATATAAAATTCTGCTATACTTTATATTTAAATCAAAGTATAAATATTAAAAGTTAAATATATTATTATTAAAAGATAGTTTAAAACCAAGGATAATTTGATTTTGACAATAAAGATTATTTTGAGGCTAAAAATATTTAAAACCAGGATAGATGTTTTTGATTCTTTTAAAAGGAAGATTCTGAAATCAATTTGAAAATAAGATATAATTCTGTAAAAAAACATTTGAATAAAAGTCAGTGGATACAAAACAATGTTCCACTAGATTTTTCGTAGGTTTCATCCTACTTAAGGTTACATCCCTTTAACAGGCTCGAAGTGGATTCCATTCCACGAATAAATTGGATTTTAAGATGTTAGTGCTTTTCTAAGAGTTTTAACAAAATACCTAATTAAATTACTTATTATTGAAATCTTGAACTCTTGATAATCTTGATACTCATGAGTCTTCAATTGATATCTTGAATCTCTATACTGTATAGTCATCATTCTTGATACCTGCATGGTTAAATCCTGCATATACATATATATCTAAACTATAATGTTAGTATTTGTATTTTATAATCTTATTCTAAGGTTGTTGTCATCAAAAATATCATCTCAAGGACTAACAATCTCCCCCTTTTTGATGATGACAACCTTTGTTTATAAAATATTACTTCTATCTTAATAACTCTCCCTAGAACTAATAACTCCCTCTTAATCTATGCCTAACTATCCTCTTTTATATTTCCCCCCCTTTATCATCAACAAAAACCATCCTAAAACCATAAAACTATACAACTCCCCCTTAAACTAATACTAGAACAAAGTATAGTAAATGGGATATGAAAGACATTAACATAATTATATTACAATTATTCATTACATAAATATGTATAAGTATATCTCAGACAATCCAATCAACACACACGTCAAATCTAATTATGTCAAAAAAATCAAAAAAATCAATGGTTAAACAAGTCAATCAAGTCAAACAAGTCAATCAAGATAAACAAGTCAAACAAGACAATTAAGTCAATCAAAAGATGCCAAACAAATCAAAAACTAATAATCCTAAACTATAAGACAATACTACAAACTCCCCCTAAATAAAATACACTCGTTATGTATACATGTATGCAACATGTAGTTTGTAATGCAGTATGAAAAGTATGACATATGCAAGGTAGTATGAGATGATATGCAAAAAGAAGTGCAACTTGTGATGCAAATGATTATGAATTTCATGCATTGTAATTTATGATGTAATATGCAATGAAATATGATATGAAATAGGATGCACAATGACGTGTAATATGAAATAAAATGATAATGAAGTAAGAAAAAATATACGCAGAATGATATAATGATATATAGACTACGGTATGAGAAACTCAGATTATAAGATAAACATGAGTGATAAGTAATATCTAATTGACATATATATATATATACATATATATATATATATGTTTGTATGTATACTTATTGCAAACTATTTATTATAAATCACTTCAGCCAAACAAAGTAATACACACCAATTACTAGACACTACTTTGAAGTAAGATCATCAGAAAAAATTTCTTCATTTCCTTTCTTCTCTTCATTGTATCCGGGCTTTGTAATATTATCTACTGTATAAATAAATTTTCAGTTTCTGCTAGAAGTTTTCTATTGCTGTATATTTTCCGCATTCAAGTTTTCTGCATTCAAGTTTGGGTTTTCAATTTGGTATCAAAGCCTGGCTAACACTAGGTAAGTTATTCTGTTTTAGATCATTCTGTTTTATATTTTCTAAACTCTATCATTCTATATATGTTCTAGTGAAGTAAAAAATAGTATAAATTTTTCTTTCAATTTTTAAAATGAAAGCTTAAGCTATTCTTTTGAGTATGATTCGTTATGAGTCTGCAAAACATCTGTGGCAGCTAAAACTTTTTTTGAATTTTAAGTCAATTCGACGACCTATTGTTACTGATTATTACACATTGGAGTAGGAAACGAACCTTTGCTGTGCTCTACTTAAGTGAAGCGACGATATAGGCTTGTGGTTGTTAATTCGTGGCCTAAACCTACTATAAAACCACAGTATGCTAGGAAAGCATTAAGGGGTATCGTGTCTAGCTGCTTAATCTAAGTCAAAACTAATCTAGTAACTATAGGTTTGAGAATCAAGATTTACCATTCGAATTAAGACTTTTATCTAATTGAAGATGCTTTATGTAAACTCATAATTGAATTATGTTCAAAAGACCCTCTTTTATGGAAAATAATAAGATTGTTATTCTCGACACACATAAGTGTCAGTTTGATCTGAATACTGGACAATATGAGCATGTTGTTCATATCGCCACTCATAAAAACCCAGTAAATGGGATTCATAATTTAATGATTGATCTACTTAAAGAAATTAAATTAGAAGTTAAAGACATAAGTAATAAACTACAAAAACAAATAGCAACCTTAGGATTTGGTCGAAATACACCAACAATCCATTCGCTTAACAGCATTTGAATGGTCAAATATCCTACTGAAGAAAATAACAAAATAAATGTTGAAGATATTGATCCCACTTACTATAAAAATTATCTTATTCTTCAAGAAAAAGAACTTGCAGGAGAAATTAATAGTACTGAACTTTATTATGAAGAACATTCAACGGCGATAAACTATTTTAAATATAAAGCAAATGAAGAACATTCTTCATTTGAAGATTCTGAACAAGAATCTGAAAGTTCCACAAAATTTGATTATAATTCAGATACATCAGATGAAATTATTTACAACATAAACACTAATGAAGCCGGATCTAGTAGAGGTGTTCTAATTTTACCTCCACAACCTCCTCCGGATAGTGCTTCTGTTATGAATGATCTTAACTCTGATATAATTATGGAATATCAAGAACGGGAGAAAAACACATATAATAGTCCTCATACTGATCCTTACCCTGAAATGCTTAGACATGGTACTAGATCAGATTAGATTAAATTTCACTCTTCTAAAAAGCAACTTAAAGATTTCTATAACGAACAACCCTCTTCAGCTTATACCCTAACTTTTAATATAGATAGACTTCCATATAAAAAAATAAGAAAACATATTATAACATAGCTTCAACATATAAGTGGGACAATCTATTTATTACCTCCGAATATGAATGTAATGGAATACATATATTACGCTACCAGTTATTGGACAGGAGATGCTTTAGCTTGGTTACTAAACCTTGAAATGATAAATAAATCAATTACAAAGAATTAGAAATATTCAATCTAAACAAGAATTATTAAAAGTATTATTAGCAAACTTTACAGGAGAAACTTTCCTAGAAGATACTGATTATGAAATTTTTTTATTAAAAATACAATTATGCGATATATGTATGTTGGAGGAATTCACTGCAAAATACATAGGCCTACTTTTTCATTTAAAAAATAATGACTAGAAAGTTTTCTGGGTAAAAGGTTTTTTTTTTCAAAAATACCTTATCCATGGAATAACATTATTCAAGAAAGATATGACATTTTAAGACAAAGCAATAATGATGAAAATCATAACACAGGCCTATTAAAAAAGGCATGTATGGATACTATGAAAAGGGTTTGTGAGCAAGCTACAAAAAAATGAAAAATAAAATTAGAAACTCAAAACTGGGATTTTCCTGTTGTAACAATACATTGAAGATATTAACACACAATTTGGATGTTCTCCTGAGTTTGAAAGAAAAAGACAAGAAATTTCAAAAGAAGAACAAAACCAAAATATCGAATCACTAGGAAAAAATGGAAACCAAAATATAAGAAAAAAATTAGAAAAGAAAACAAGTTTTCTAAGGAAAAGTTTATTAAAAAGAAAAATTTCCGTAAAGGCTGCAAATGTTTTAAATGTAATAAAGATGGACATTATGCTAATGAATGTCCTACGAATATACAAAATATCGTTATATCAAATATCGAAGAATACGATATTCATGTTGGCACTATAGAGGATATATCTAGTGATGCTAATTCGTCTGTATATGAAATTGAATCAGTTTATTCTGACACTACTGAAAATGAAGATGAAATTAATGATTCCTTTGATAATTTTAAAATAAACATGATTACAATCAATCAGACACATAACCAAACAAAAATTATTCCGTTAACCATATATGCTATACTCCCCAAAAAGGAAAAGGTAAATTCTCCAGGTTATACATTATATGCAGCGAAATGCTCTAAATTAAGAAGGTACTTCACAACTGAAATATTCTTAGATCTACTAATAAAAATCCCACTCGGATATTATGGGCAAATTTATAATATACCTAAACATACTAAAGAAAATATTTTTATAACTCATGGATTAATTGAACCTCTTTCTAAAAATAATGCTTCTATACTATTTAAAAGTACTAGTATGGAAGATAAAGACTATATTATAGAGCAAGGAGATCCAATAGGATTACTTGTTATACATAAATATGAAGATCTTCCAATTGTAAAAGAAGAAATATACGATCATGATACATTTACCCCATTAAGTGGTTCTACATCCCGATCATCAAGAAATAAAGAGTCAGAATTATATCAAGAATATAGTATATACATGAACACTTTTACATCTGAAGAAACATCTAACCCACAAATACAAGATAGCACAGGAGAACAATTTGAGGTCACTGACGAAGATTTAGAAAAATTAAAAGAGGCAATCCCTCATTCAGACAAAAAGGATATTTATAAACATTGAACTTTTAAATCTAGATTTTTAAATCAACATACATATATATATTTGAGCGTATACAAGGAAAGGTAGAGTTAAAGGGAGAGGAAAATTTTACTTCCATAAGCCTTTTGAATAAAAATAAAATAGAAAAACTAAAAGCCAAATATCTAAGAATGAAATACCTTCATATAAGTCTAATACAACTAAAAATAACAGGATTGTTTAGATCCAGAATTGATATTCCAGTAATGATAGTCTGTATGGATGAAAGAATTATCAGTAATCCTTTAAATAGTATTATTGGAGGAGCCAAGTCAAATTTAGCAAATAAACTATTTGGAGTAAATATACATCTCGATTTTTGTACAAGTCTTGATGATCAAAATATAGAAAAGGCTTGTACATTATCGGTAAATTTATAAAATATAGAACTTATATCAGGATCCAAAGTTCTTGGCATACAATGGGAACATTGTATGGCCTTGAATGATACTGCTACATTCAAATCAATTACACCCAAACAATTTGTTAAACTATTCGAAGTCGGATTAGGAAAAACAATCCAACCCAGATTAATTGACATAAGACATTTAAAATTCGATAATGAAATTCATGTTTTTGTGAAATCACATAAACCAAAAATACAATTACCTACAGAATATTTTATAGCATTAGGAAATACCTTTTCACCATAACCAAGAATAATGAAGAAAATACTAATTCACCCAACACATTAAAAGAACTCAATCATACAATAAAATGTCTGATGTTGAATTAACTCCTGATATATTAAAAAGTATCAGTCATCGCATGAGCTTTAAACAAGAAAATCCAGTAGAAGGAAGAACATTGAGAATACTTGAAAAAAGAAAAGAACAGGAATCAAACCGAATGGTTATAAAGGTTCCCACAGAAAATATAAAACATCATGGTTAGATCCGTAGATCTTAAAAGAAAGGCACAGTTACATATATATCTTCCAATAACGATATGTATCCCTGAATATCAAGAATTCACGGTACATGCGTTATTGGACTCTGGTGCAGAAGCCAGTTTACTACAAGAAATATTTATTCCCCGGCAACTCTGGGTACCTTTAGACAAAAAATGAATGCTAAATGATTTTATAAGAAGACAAGTCCCTGTTACTCATAAAGCAAAAAACTTACAGGTACAAATACTTGATATACATGGAAATAATAAAATATACAACTTTGACTTTGCATTACTACCAAAGGAATTTGATAGTGATTGCATCCTTGGAATGGACAAGTTAAGACATCTCCCTCCATTCAAAAAATATTATTTTGAATTAGATGGCATTTTTGTGTCTCGAGTAACGCTACCAGCTACAATTGCACCACATTATACTCCAACAGCACAGTGTGGTGAAAAATCTGTTACATTAATTGAACATGTAAAAATACCGAAAATAATACAACCAAAATTTGTACATACAATATACCAACCACCAACGAATTAGAAATATTAATACATAATATGTTAGAACCCCTTTATTCAGAAAATCCATTAAAATGGTTTGACAAAGCACCAAGGTATTGTAAAATTGAATTAATGGAACAATACAAAGATGCCAAAGTTCGAGTTAACAGTATCAAGTTATCACCAACTAATAAAGAAGAATTTGCAAAACAAATAAAAGACCTATTAAATTTAAAATTAATGCAGAAAAGTTTCAGTACCCACTCATCCCCAGCTTTCTTAGTAAGAAATCATGCTGAAATTAAAAGAGGAAAAGCTAGAATGGTAATAAACTATAGAAAACTAATAGCCATACAAAATTTGATGGACATTTTATTCCTTCTGCTGAACATCTAACAAAATAAATCCAAGGAGCAAAATATTATAGTAAATTTGATGCAAAATCGGGTTTTTGGCAATTAAAACTTATTGATAAATAGTCTATAGAGTTAACTGCCTTTAGTTGCCCACAAGGAAATTTTAAATGGTTAGTTATGCCTTTTGGATTAAAAAACGCACCACAAATATTTAAAAAATGGATGAACTCTATGTTCGGACATTTACCTTTTGTATATATCTATATAGATGACATCCTTGTTTTCTCTAATTTTGTAGAAGAACATAAACAACATCTTCTAGTAGTAGTTCCAATATTACTTCAAAACGGTATTATTCTAAATCCTAAAAAAATTGAATTACTTAAAAAAGAAATAGATTTTCTTGGAAAAAGAATTAAAAATGGACAAATAGAATTACAACAACACATTTATACTAAAATTAAAGATTTTCCCAATACATTTAAAATATTAAAAGAACTCCAAAGTTTCTTAAGATTATTAAACTACGGGAGAAATTTTATTCCTAATTTAACTACTAAGACCCAAAATTTTCAGAAAAAGCTTACTGATGAACAAGAAAAATATAAACAGCATAATGGAGAACAACCAAGAAGATGAAACACAGACAAAATTCCTATTACCTTGCAAAAGCAAGAAGAAGAAGAAATACAAAAATAAAATAAAGACCTAATAAAGGATCAAAAGATTCTCTATTTTCCTTCAGATGAAGAATTACTTACACTACAAACTAACGCTTCTGACAATTTTTGGGCAGGAGTATTAATTGCTAAACAGAAAGAAGTTGTTGCATATTCCTCTGGAAAGTTTAGCAAACCCCAGTTTAAATATGCTACCTATGAAAAAGAATCACTAGCTATTAAATTAGTAATCAAAAGTTTACGAATTTATCTTCTGCATAGATAGTTTGTAATAGAAACAGATAACAAAATCTGTTGCTCAATTCTTAAAAAAGAAAACTGTAAATAATCCAGAAGAAAACCTTCGAAGAATTAGATTAGCTATGTATTTAGAAGTTTATAACTATGATGTCAAATACATTCCAGGCTACACTAACATTGCTGCTGATCTTCTACCAGGTTATGAAAAATGGATGAGGACGACATAGAAAGAATCAAAGAATTATTAGAAACTATGAAAAACAGGAAGATTTCCAATAAGTGAAATCATCCAAAAAAGCTAAGCAAACCTCCAAAGAGGCTTCGTCTTCGCAAGAATCCGAATAGACCAACGCTCCTACAGGAGTAAATGATGAAAAGGTCCAACAGATCAAAACCACTCAAACAAACAAAGGCAAGACAACACCTTTCGATACAACTCAGAAATTTGTTCCCATGAACATAGGAAAAGCAATTGCTCCCACAGGAGTGCAAAATCCATACATCTCAGCTGTGGTCAAAGATGTTAGTCCGTGAGATGATGGTTCTGATGACAACAACCTTATAATAGATTATAAAATATAAATACTGACATTCTATGTTTAGATATACATATGTATATGTAGGATTTAACCATGCAGGTACCAAGAATGAAGACTGTACAGTATAGAGATTCAAGATATCGAGATAGAAGACTCATGAGTATCAAGATTATCATGAGTTTAAGATTTCAAGCATAAGTATTTTTATTGGGAATTTGTGTTAAAACTCGTAGAAAAGCACTGACATCTTAAAATCCAATTTATTCGTGGAATGGAATCCACTTCAAGCCTGTTAATGGGATGGAACCCTAAATAGGATGGAACCTACGAAAAATCTAGTGGAACATTGTTTGTATCCGCTAATTTTTAATTCAAAATGATTTTTCAAAATTATATCCTGTTTTCAAAATGTTTTCAAAACCTTCCTTTTAAAAGCATCAAAAACCTCTATCTTGATTTTAAACAATTTTAGCCTCAAAATCATCTTTAATTTCAAAGACAAAATACTCCTGATTTTAAACATCTTTTAATATAATATTTATACTTAGATTTAAAGATAAAATTATAGTTAAATTCTATATATATTATTCTCTATATTTACTTATGAATTTTAACTATAGTCAAGTATATTTATAAAGTTTAAAATAGTTTTAATATAAAATAAAAGTTATTTTCAAAGAAAATCAAAACACAAAAAAAATCCTTTGGGATGTCGACATGCCCAAGTACCCCATGTCGACATGGTGTCAGTTAGTTTCAAAATTCAAATTTCAAAAGAAGTGTCTATTCGTCATAACTCTTCACGAATGGACATGGCTATTGTTCTTCTATAAATAGGGGTTAGTTTCAACGAATTTAAGATCATATTTTCTGGTTTTTCAGTCCTCTTCTTCTTTCATATTTCTTAATACATATTCTTACCATTACTCTGCCGAAATCAACATTGAACCGAACTCGATTACTTCTAGTTTGATTCTCTATCACTATCTCTACAAGGTTCTCAGTGCTATTCAGAGTTATAGGCTTTTTTGTAATCTATTAAGTGAGAAAAGGTGTGATTGTGGCCTTGAAAATCAATCAAGCGAGAAAATGTGTGATTGTAGCTGTAACAACCCAGGTTTTGGAGAGTACCTGTAAATATTAAACTATAACTTTAATATTTACAGGTAATGTCCAAAACCAGGGTTGTTACAGTAGCCTTGGTAAATCAATTGGGTAAACTTGTGGCCCGGAAATCAAGTATCTCTACCCAGAGGATAGAAATTCTAGAGGGTGTACCTCGTAGCCTTGAAACCGAGGGTGTAATTGTACAATTGCTTTTGAAAGGAAATTCGTACTTGTGTTCCGGGACTGGATGTAGGGTAGCTCCGAACCAGTATAAAATCCGGCGTGTTCTTTCCTTTACTGCTTTTATTTTATTTCTGCATCTGTGTTTGTTTCTGTGATCATATATGTGTCTGTATATTGCATTCATCGGTGTCTAAATTAACATAAACTCAAAAAGATTTAGTAATTCTTTATTAACACTATTCACCCCCCTCTAGTGTTAATCCTAGCCTTAAGATCCGTTATCTGCATTTCTCACAATTGGTATCTGAGCGAGGTTTTCAAAGTTTCATAATCTGATTTTTGAAAAGTTTTCAAAATGGCTACCAACACTGGTATTGTTACTAACACTAGTATCCCTATCACTAGTTCATTTGTAGAGGGTCAGTCTACTTTCAGACCACCACTTCTTAATGGAAGTAACTATGCATATTGGGCATGTAGGATGAAAATATATTTACAATCTATAGGACTAGACACTTGGAATATCACACAAACTGAATATTCTGAACCCACAACTAATTTTGCACAGTGGACTGCTGAGCAAAAGACTGTTGCACAAAATAATTCTAAGACAATGAATATTCTGTTTTGTTCACTAGATAGAAATGAATTCAATAGTGCGTTGGTTTGTAAGTCTGCATATGAAATCTGGAAAACTTTGCAAGTTACTCACGAAGAAACAAGAAAAATTAAACAGACCAAAATTTCCATGCTCATAAATCAGTTTCAATTATTTAAAATGAATCCTAATGAGTCTATTTCAGATATGCATAGTAGATTTCAGGATATTTTGCATTCTCTAATATCCTTGGGAAAGGAATTTTCTAAAGAAGATCAAGTCAGAAAGAATTTAAATTCTCTAACTCCATAATGGGATCAAAAGACACTTGCGATCAAAGAGGCAAATGACATCGGTACTTTAAAGATAGAAGAATTAATTGGAAATCTAATGTCATATGAAGTTCAAATGATTGGGAGAAGATAAAGTAAAGCATCTGAAAAGAAATCAATGGCATTCAATGCATTGACTGATGGATCAGACTCAAACAACGATAATGATGAAGAGATAGCCTTTATGACCAGAAATTTTTGGAAATTCCTAAAATACAGAAAGATGAATAATCTCAAGAGAAACAACTATAAGAATTCTGGAAATCAGAATGTAGTGCCAAATAATGACAAATGTTACAACTGTGATAAACCGGACCATTTCAAAAGAGACTGTCCGTATACGGATAGGCAAATTCCTCCAATGAATAATAATCTAGCAAAGAAATGGAAGCGTGCATTTACTGCTACTCTAGATGACCCAGACTCGTCCTCAAGTGATGATGATCAGAAGATAGATAATTCGAATTTGTGTTTCACAACTGTTCATGACTCCGACGAATTCAAAGAAACGGACTCAGAAAAAGGTACACGTTTTCAATACAATTGGTTGAAATTGCTTGCTTAGAATTAGTTGTTTGATTGTTTGATTGATTGATTTTGAATTGGTGTGTTGTTTGAATTTTAAAATTTATTTTCTATTTTTTATTATTATTTTATTTTATTTTTAATAGTATAATAATATTTTCTGAAATATACTTGAAGTTTAATAATATTTCAGATATATATAGGCATTAAAAATAATTATATATATAAAATTATATATATATTAGAGAACTTAGGAAAAATCAATTCATGAAAATTCAAAGGCACATGTCGACATAGTCCCTACCATGATGTCGACATGGGCACCTGAATTTGAATTTCAAAATTTGAATTCAAACATTTGAATTTCCCTCCACCTTTTCACTTCATTCAATTCTTTGAAAAGCTATCTTTTGACCAGAGAATATGTCCTTTGAGAATCTATTTATTCACTATCTTTTATCATATCTTTTCACTCTCATTTTCAAATTCAAACTCTCTCTTCATAACTTCAAGCTCTCTACTCTCTACTTTAATGGCTTCTTCAAGCAACCCCTCTACCATGAGAATTTTTGAAAAAACTAAAGAGCAATTATTCAATGATCCGGAGGCAATAAAAGCATACATCAATTATGTGCTAACTATTCCAAAGTCCATCCCAGAAAATTTGCTATTTTTTAAGATTTTTCTTCTTATGAAATTAATTCTCTTTTTGCAAACAATGGAGTTCTTAGTCTTATTGATGCTTCTCAAAATGATTTTGTTTGTTATCCTAATCTTGTCGAAGTTTTCTATGCAAATTTAAATCGTGGATTTTATGATGGTAATGAGAATGAAATTTGGAGTAGTGTCAAAGGCACTAGAATTGTTTTGAATTGTGTGAAAGAGTGGGCTATGCGGTAGGATCATGTAATATGGAATAATGGAATAGTCTAGGTAGATAAAGTAGGTAAATGCAAGGAAACACCAGGATTTTATACTGGTTCGGATCTCTCGTCCTACGTCCAGTCCCTAAGCTTCACTTAGGAATTTCACTAACTAACACCCTCACTTCACCCATAGGAATAGGTTTACAACTTACCCGAACAACCGAACGGGATTTCTTGCCTCAACTACCGAAGAGGACTTCAACTCAATTACTAAAATACAATATTCGACTTGTTGTGTTCTTGTCAACACTAATGAGTCTAATGTAGTACAATATTCCTATAATCTTATCCTCGAGAGTATGTAATGTGTTTGTGAAGATTTAGGAAATGTGAATTGCTATGAATCAAAAGAATGTTATAAACAAAAAACAATGATTCAAGCAATAGATTAGTGATTGCTTTGAGAATATCTAGAAAATATGAACAAGAGAATAGTTAGATTAAAGCAAGTGAATTCGATGAATTAAATGATGTTAGAATCATGTATATATACTTGTAGAAGAGATGCATATGTTGTTAAAGGTTGCAAACAAGAGATGCTTCCATTTCCATTGATGAATGGTTGCAACTCTTGGGAGGAAGAAGGTGTCTTTTCGTAGAAAATTTGCAAGTTCAAATTCAGTCGACTGAGCAGGGAATTCAGTCAACTGAAAATATGAAGTAAAATTTTCGGGACCAAATTCAGTCGACTATGCAGGAACATTCAATCGACTGAAATTGTGCATGTGTATAAATTTGTTCCAGTTTCAGTCGACTGACTATTCCTGTTCAGTCGACTGAACTCATAAAACCTGCATAGTTAAAACTTAATTGAAAAATGAAGTTTATAAAATTTTTCTAGTGTTCGTCCAAGTTTCTTGAGGATAGATTTTAACAATATATCCAGACTAATGACATATGTAAAAACATACTTTAAGTTTGTTTGGTCTTCATCTATCTTCCTTTAGTATTTGCATATATTTCTTCCTTGTTTGTTAAAGCACATTGTCATTGATCAAATTCTTCGCGTATCAACATTCTCCCCTTTTTTGATTGATGACAATACCGACTTATTCTAGAGACCTTTTACTTATTTTCTCCCCCTGAATGTATGCACTATCTTTCCTGTAAAACAAAGTTAGTACCATAGATTTTCTCCCCCTTTGTCATCGACAAAAAGGAAGAATTAACAGCAGTAATAATTTATCAAAACAATCACTGAAGCATAGAGAATATTTGCATAATCATGACTGAAAAAATGTTGGGACAGACAAGCATAAAATGGCTATTTATACAAGCTACTAGAAAGTTAATAATACACATCAAAACAAAAAAATCACTCATCTCTATCCCAGTCATACGAACCTTCTCTTCCTGTTGGTTCACATATGACGGGTCCTCCTGTTGGTGGTCTATGTTCTCTTCCTCCTTGGCCACAACTAGCTCCGCTAGCGCTGCTACTTGTATGCTCTTCGGATGTCGTCCATGTAAATGTAGGTGCCGGACGTTTGCCGCGAGATGTTGACGCAGTAGTGGTGCTTGAGCACGAGATTGCATCCCAAAGCTTGTTGAAGAATCCTTTGATTTTGTCAAGCTTATGATCTACCTTTTTAAGACGAGTGTCAAGAATTTGTTGATTTCTTGACAATACCCCAAGGATTGGTTGGTAGTGAAGCTTGGGTCAACAAGATGAATTTCGTCATCTTGCTCGAGATGTTCTTCGTGGCGAGGTTGAGGAGGTTGTTGTTGTTGTTATTGTTATTCTTGATGCCTTGCTTCCCATTCGGCGAGTGATATTATGCGAGGAGGTCGAGATGGGAGTTGCATTAGGCTTATGGTCCGGTGGTTAATTTGATGGACCATTGTATTCTCTGACTCAGGTAATGGCGTATCGACATTGAGGAGAAGTCGCATGATGTACTCTCCAAAATAGATAGTGCGCATTTTGCCATTATTGAAAGTGAGAAACTCATCAAGAATAAGCTGTACCCAATTAACTTGTATGTTGCCAAAAATAGCATATAGAGCTTGATAGTTATTTGGGTAGACAATTTCGTACGAGCCCGTGCGAGGAGTAATCGTTCTCATTAGGGCTTTATGGAGGATTCTCGCCATAGGTCGAAGGGAGGTGGACTTAAAACCCCTAAAGTTTATATTATCATCCATAAATCGATGGTTGATGTTGTCGCGAATGTGTGGATTGAATTCTATCTCCTCTAGCTTTCTCCCGACATTTGGAGACTCTAAAATGTGTGCTATTCTATCCAAGGAAAACCAAACTTTCCTTCCAAACACCATACTCCAAACACTATTGTTTGGATTTCTTAGAGTTTGGTGTCCAAGATTAAAATTGGCATAAAATAATTTTACCATTACATGATTAATGGCATGGTCATTTCTTTTCAAATCTAAGAGAGAAGTTAAACCTGCCGGATCTGTTAACGCTTGGATGTTGTAGGTTTGAAAACTTTGAAAATCAACGAAAGAATGCTCGAAAATTCGAGAATTCTTCGTCTTGTTCCATCGAGTGACAGCGGTTCCATCATAAAGCCATTGTGCTATTTGAGCGTCGATTGGCTCGGAGGATGAAGAAGATGAAGCTCGTGATCTTTTTAGTGCCATTTGGGTGAGAATTTAGTTGATTTTGAGGAATTTGGGGGCTAGGGTTTCGAAATTGATTTGGGGAAGAAAGTTTGTAGGAGGTAAAAAGTGAATTGGTAGGGTAAAATCTGGTGATTAAAAGGGGAAATTTTGCCTGGGATGTGGCGTTCAGTCGATTGAATGTTCTGTTCAGTCGACTGAATCAAAGGCCGAAATTTTCTGTTGAATTTTTAGTCGACTGTGCAGATGATTCCAGTCGACTGAACTATGTAAATATTGTTTTCTGTTATATTTTCAGTCGACTAAGAAAGGGTGTTCAGTCGACTGAAACAAGCATTTTTGTTGTTTCAGTTTATTTTTGAAATTAAACAATTTATTTAAAGAAATAGTTACAAAATATTGATGTAACAACATACAAATATTTCAAAATTTAACTATTTCTTTGAGGATGGACTTGGAGACTTCTTTCCTTCATTTTTCATGTAATTCATATCCCATGAATTCGGACTATATTGAGGATTCTTAGGAGACGTCCAAGGATTCATAGGATCGACTGGTGCACGATAAGATGAAGATGGATCAAGTGAGCTAACAGGGCGAGGTAGGGGTTCAGCCACTTCATTCTTCTTTGATCCACAAAAGCGTAAACCAATTTATTCTAGGAAGCTCAAACATCTTGCCGTAACTTTTTGCTCGAAGTATAGCTCTCGTTGAAGATCTATGTGTTGTTGTTGAAAGTGATGAATTTCATCAATCTTTCTTTTTGTGTCAGGTGAAATAAAGAGTCCGCGTTTCGCCTTTTTGGATTCTAGTGTGAAACCAGTACGATAATTTTCCCATTTGTAAACCGGCTCATGTGCTGGTGTTGATGTGGGAAGTTTTGGCAACGTTGGAGTGTTATCAACTGATGAGGTGATATTGATTGCAGAGAAGGAGTTATTGGACGACATTTTATGTTGAATTAAGATTTTAAACATAAAATCGAGATGAAAATAAAAATATTTTTAAGAATTTATTTATAGTAGAATTTTACTAAACAAATAATGGTTATAATTTAATAAGATTTTTAAACCGCACAAAGATTTAATGGTAAAGAGAATTTTGTTAAAATGTATGGTTCTTATTTAATAATTCAGTTTTAAAAATACGTGGTCTATAAATTATTTAATGTAACATATAACATAACTGAAAATATTTGAAATTCTTATTCAGTCGACTGAATATTTTGTTTTAGTCGACTGAAATGTGGGAATATTTCTAATGTATTTCTAATTAATATCTTTAAAGGATATTATACCTAATTCTCGTCGAAGTTTTATAAAGGAGTTTTCTAATAGAGGTTTAGTAGATATATCGGCAATTTGATTTTCGGTAGAAATATGTTCTAAATTAATTATTCCTTTTTCGATATTGTCATGTAGAAAATGGTGACGAATATCTATATGTTTTGTACGAGAATGATTAACCGGATTTTTAGATAAGTTTATTGTACTTGTATTATCACAGTATATTGTAGAATTTGTTAAATTTATATTAAAATCTTTAAGTGTTTGTTGCATGTATATAACTTGAGTGCAAGCTAAAGCAGCTGATATATACTCTGCTTCGCAAGTGGAAAGCGAGACACAATTTTGTTTCTTACTAAACCAAGATACAAGTGATTTTCCAATGAAATGGAAAGTACCACTTGTACTTTTTCTATTTGTTCGAGATCCACCAAAATCAGCATCACTATATGATACTAACTCAAATGGACACTCCTTTGGGTAGAAAAGACCGAAATCTTTAGTTTTGTTAAGATATCGCATTATTCGTTTTACTGCTCTTAAATGTGAATCTTTAGGATTGGATTGAAAACGTGCACATAAACAAACACTCACCATTATGTCAGGTCTACTAGCGATTAAGTAAAGTAAGGAACCTATCATACGTCTAAACAACTTTTGATCTACACTTTTGCCATTTTCATCTCGATCGAGATGTGTAGTTGTACTCATAGGAGTAGGTTTAGCAGAAGTGTTTTCCATGCCGAATCGTTTAATTAAATTAGTACAATATTTTTCTTGGTTTATAAAAATTCCATTTGTTAATTGTTTGATTTGAAGTCCGATAAAATATGATAATTCTCCCATATGAGACATTTCGAACTCATTAGTCATTATATTTGAAAATTCTTTACATAAATTTTCATTTGTTGAACCTAAAATAAAATCGTCTACGTATATTTGAATTATTAAAATATCTTTGGTAGAATTTTTAATAAAAAGCGTTTGATCTACTTTTCCAATTTTAAATCCCGAGTTTAATAAATAACTTTTAAGTCTTTCATACCAAGCACGAGGTGCTTGTTTCAGACCATATAGTGCCTTTTTTAATTTCAAAACATGATCCGAATATTTTTCATGTATAAACAACGGAGTTGTTCTACATATACATTTTCTTTAATAAAACCATTTAAAAATGCACTTTTAACATCCATTTGATAAAGTTTAAAATTGTGAAAACATGCAAAGGCTAGTAGAATACGTATTGCTTCAAGTCTTGCAACGAGAGCAAAAGTTTCTTCAAAATCAATACCTTCTTCTTGATTATACCCTTGTGCTACTAGTCTTGCTTTATTCCTTGTTATATTACCTTGTTCGTCCAATTTATTTTTGTAAATCCATTTTGTTCCAATTACTGATTGATTATTAGGACGGGGAACTAATTCCCAAACATCGTTACGTTCAAATTGATTTAATTCTTCTTACATTGCGATAATCCAATAATCATCTTTTGATGCTTCTTTTGGATTTTTAGGTTCTATTGATGAAACGAAAGCTACATGACCCATTTGATTTAGTTGATTTCTTGTTCTAACTTGAGAATTTATTTCTCCTATTATATTTTGAGTTGGATGATCTAGTAATATTCTAGGAGGAGATCTTAGTTCATTAATATTATTTTCAAGGTTTGTTTCTTCTATATTTATTAATTCTTCATCATCTTTTATATTTAAATTTTTATTAAAATTTTCATCAAAAGATATATGCAAAGTTTCTTCAATTAAGTTTGTTTGTTTATTAAATACTCGATATGCTTTGCTTCATTCTGAGTATCCTACGAAAATTCCTTCATCAACTTTTGAATCGAATTTTCCTAGTTGATTTTTTGTATTAAAATGAAACATTTTGATCCAAATATTTTAAAATAAGATATATTTGGCTTTTTAGTATTACATAGTTCATAAGAAGTATTTTTAGTTAATGGTCTAATTGATATTCTATTTAATACGTAACATGCAGTAGCAACAGCTTCTGCCCAAAAATGTTTTGGTAGAGAACATCCACTTAACAATGTTCTTGCACATTCTTGTAATGTTCTATTCTTTCTTTCTACAACTCCATTTTGTTGAGGAGTTCTAGGAAAAGAAAAATTATGATTTATTCCTTTCTTTTTACAAAAAGTTTCAAAAACTTCTTTTTCGAATTCGCCTCCATGATCGCTTCGAATATTTTTAATTTTCAAATCTTTAGTGTTTTGAATTCTTTTGCAAATGTTTTAAAATGCTCAAAAGTGTCACTTTTATTTTTCATAAAAATAGTCCATGTATATCTTGAAAAATCATCAACTATTACAAATACGTATCGATTATGATTAATGGATTGAATTTGTATTGGTCCAAATAAATCCATATGAAGTAATTCTAATGGTTGTAAAGTCGAAATATTTTTCTTAGATTTGAAAGACGATTTCGTTAATTTTCCTTTTTGACAATCATCCCAAAGATTTTTTATTTTAAAGTTTATTTTGGGTAAATCTCTTACTAATTCATTTTTAGAGAGTTTTCTAATGGTTTTAAAATTTATATGACAAAATCTTTTGTGCCATAACCAAGGATCATTATCTTTGGCAAGTAAACACATACTTGAATTATGATTAATATTCATATTTAAAACATAATATTTCTATCTCTATTTCCTTCAAAAATAAGATTTTGGTTTTGATCAAAAATACTACATTTATTATTCGAGAAAGTTATTTTAAAACCTTTGTCACACAATTGACTTATGCTTAGTAAATTATGTTTTAAATTTTCAACTAATGAAACATTTATTATAAAAGGTAAATTTGATGTACCGTAATTGTTCACATCTCCTTTGCCAATGATATACCCTTTTGAATTGTCTCCGAAGGTAACCGAGCCACCATCAAAGTATGTGATGTTTGTAAGCATATCTTTGTCTCCGGTCATGTGTTTTGAACAACCACTGTCTAATATCCATTTCTTCTTTTTCAGTGGGACCTGAAAATATGAAATTATTGGTACCCACCTTTTAATAGGGTCCTAAAAAGTTAGAGTTTAGAAAACCAAACCCAATTTGGTTTATTATCCTTTTTATAAATATAGTTTTCATTATGAACATTATCCATAAATGTTTTAATATATTTATTTCTTATTAATACATTGTTAGTTTTTGGTACCCAAATTTTAACTACTTTGTTTTCTACTTTAGTTTTAATAGTTTTCTTTGGCAATATTTGTTGTTTTGAATCCATATTCCTCTTAAAATTTGTATCTTTCTTTTTAGGAATTTTTGACTCCTTTTTATATCCTAATCCATGTTTACTTGAAGAAGATTGAGAATTTTCTAAAATCTTAGATAAATTTTCTCTTCCTTTGTGAAAGTTAGAAACATTTTTAGTAATGTTATCTATTCTAGCTTGAAGACTATTATTTTCTAACTCAACTTGTTTAATCTTAGTTTTTAACTCATGATTTTCAGAAGCAATTATATCATTCTTTGTTTTTTGAGTTTCAATTTCTTGACTTAAAAGTGATAATTGAGTTTTCGAATTTGAATGAGATTCTTGAACTTTTTCAAGTTCTTCTTCTAAGGTTTTCTTTTCATCTTTTAACGTATCTCTTTCAAATTCATCTTTGTTTTGATTTTCACGAGTTTCTTTGAGTTTCTTTTTAAGAGTTTTTATTGTGCTTAAAAGTTCAGTGTTTACTTCAATTAAATCGTCGAAAGTTAAATTATTTACCTCAGATTCTTGAGCCATGAAGCATACATTTGCCTGTTCATTGTTGCTATCACTATCATTTTCGGATGAAGATGAATCTGAACCGTCCCATGTAACAGAAAATGCCTTCTTTTTGAATTTATCCTTCTTGTTTTTGTTGTTGAAGTTTTTCTGATTTTCCTTCATTTGTTCTTGACAATCTTTTTGCATGTGTCCTTTCTTATGACAATTGAAGCATTCTATATTTGAGGATGAAGGTTTGTTCAAATTATTCTTTTTGAATCCGTTTTTGTTTCCTTTTCTATACTTTAAGAATTTCTTGAAATTTTTGGCTATAAATGCTAGATCCTCATCTTCAGACTCTGATTCTTCCTTTTCCGCATGAAAAGCAACATTTTTTCTTTCTTGAGCTTGATCCTTTTTAGCTTGCATATTTAATTCATACGACATAAGATTCCAATCAATTCTTCTGGTTTCATTGTAGATAGATCATTTGCTTCCTCGATTGCTAGTACTTTTCTCTCCCATTCATCAGTGAGTGAATTTAGAACTTTAAACACAATATCAAAGTCCGTGTATCTTTCTCCTAGTCCGATTAGAGCATGATGAATATCTTGAAATCTTGAGTACATGTCTTTGTTTGCTTAACCTTGTTTGTGCCTTCATGTATGACTTTAAGTGTTTCCCATATCTGATATGCAGTACTACATATGCTAACACGGTTGAATTCATTTCTATCCAGGGCGCAAAATAGCATATTCATAGCTTTGGCATTTGCACTAGCTTCATTCTTTTGAATTTGTGTCCATGTAGGATAATCGGTTGTGGGTACAACGAACTCTGCTTGAGTAGTATTCCAGGCTTCGAAACTTGTTGCTTGCATATAAATCTTCAACCTTGTAGCCCAATAGTTATAGTTTAGTCCATTGAATAGAGAAGGTCTTTGGGTAGATTGTCCTTTCGCAAATGTAGAACTGTAGGTAGATGTTGTGCTTGTACTTGCGTTATTTTTCATATTATCAATATGTCTAATAACGGTGTTATGGTTATAGGATGGCCTTGCTCTGTTACCAATTGAAAGAGTGGGCTATGCGGTAGGATCGTGTAATATGGAATAATGGAATAGTCTAGGTAGATAAAGTAGGTAAATGCAAGGAAACACCAGGATTTTATACTGGTTCGGATCTCTCGTTGTAACGACCCAACTTCCACACTCCAGGAAGTCGCATCGTTAAGAAGAAAGAAAGGGATAGAAAAGAGAAAAGAAAGGAAAGAAAGAAACAGACAACATCAGAATCTCACAGCGGAATCGAATAAATTATAATATATCACATAATTCTTTACATAGTATCATATACATCAGAGTTAAACAGCTAATACAACACAAACTAGACAGTTATAAACATCTATCTAGAAATTACAATTCAAATACATCAGAGAGAACAGACTCAACTCAAACACAGCGGAACCACTACATATATCTACACGCTGAAGCCTCCTGCTCCATTATCTCCTCCAGAATTCGATCAAAGCAATCCTGAAATACTTGACTACTCATACATAATATGAGTACCCAAGAGTTTAATAAAACAGAAAATAAACACTCAGGTCAGACAGGGGTCTGGTGTGAGTAAACGGGAATAAAAGTTGCTTAACTTTAGAAAATCCTTTGAAAACAAAGGTATCACGTAAGACTTTCCACACATAAACATGGAAAAGTTTTTACCTTACGCTAACCAAAACATTTGATAGGAAATCCAGTGATATTATAATAGTGTCTAGGGTTTTCAAGTAGATAAGAAATAGCCGAAATTGTTACATTTATTAAATTCCAGCTACATAGGTATACAAACAAAACCGTAGGGTCTCGTAGGGAAAATGGGTTTCCATCAATGGCAGGGCTACTGGGGTACCGTCCGTCATAGTACGTGGCCTAGATCACCGTACCGAGGAGTACTCCCACTCCCCTGCAACACAAAGTCGGACCTGTTCCTTACTGAACAGTTCCGAACAAGACTACCCCGCAGATTGGTCGTCACCAACTGCCACACAACCGAATATAAAGGGACCTCTAGACATGAGTAAATCTTGCTCTCAAGTGGGGGCTACCCACGAAGCCTTGCTGCACCTCCCCTGTTTTAGCCATTCTCGGTTGATGAGGCTTGAGGTTACGATTACCTTTATAGGACATATCAATCTTAGAATGCTCATCGTCCACCTGACAATGTTCTAAAAGCATTCAATCCGTACAAGTTCGTTCCGGGCTCGAACGAAACCGAAGGCATTATTTCGTTACACTCGTATTGGAATCACCCTCAGAGTTAACGACGATAACCCTTGCACTCTAAATCACCAACTCGAATCTATAAGTACTATTCCGTCAAACTCATTACGGAATCACCCACAGAGTTATACTGACGTATAGCTCTTACACCTCGAGTCTTCACTTGCTCCACTTGGATTAACGACCTTACATTTAATTGGAATCGATGTGGTTTTCGGATATCCAAATATGGAAACCCGATCCCGGTCTCATCGAAACCAAACGCCATTTTAATGTCCAAGTTGTACTTAAGGGTTTTAAACAATTAACTTATTTCATTATTATCTATTTTACAGAGATAGATAAACTACATCTAACAATAGATAAGCACATTCATATCATAACAGATAATCATTCAACCAAATAATCCATCACAAACCATCATACTTAAACCAAGCATTCATATCATACAGATACGACTCATCTCATTACTGAGATCACAACCATTCAATCAATAACATCCATAAGCAATGATTCACTAACCAATAATTATAATTAATTTAAAATGAATTAAATTAATTACAACCATCTCTAATTAATTTAAATTAAATTAAATTAATTACTCATATTTAAATCCTGCTTAACATCATTAATTAATTAACCCAGATAATTAATTATCCACTAGGTATTTAACTTGATTAAACAACCTTGATTAATCATTCACTAATTACAATAAGTAATTAGTCTTTAATTAATTTCCACAAATTAATTAATCCTTAATCATAAGTAATTAATATTTAATTACTCATTTATTAATTAATTATAATTAATTTATATTTATCCTTAATTAATTACAATTAATTAATCACTTAATTAATTAATTATTACTTAATCAAACAATCCTTAATTACATCATTAATTTTCATAATTAATGATCTCTAATATTTAAATAAATTATTTAATTAAAATTAATTACATTTAGTAATTAATCTAATTATTAATCACCTTGATTAATATTAAATTAAGTAATTAACTATCTTTAATTACTCATTTATTAATTAACCAATAATTAATCATTAATTATTTCTTAATTAATTACAAAAGCAATTATCCAATTTACTAATTACATTCCAGTAATTATCAGTATTACTCTCTAAGTAATCCTGCTCCACTAATTACATAAGTAATTACTCTCTTAAAATCATTAGATGATTTACTTAAATTAATTAAACTAAATTAATTAACTTAATTAAATCACATATCAAAATTAAGTACAATAAGTAATTAATTCCTTAATTACTTTAACAATTAATTATACTTAACAAATTACAATTAATTATATTCAATTAATTAATCTAGTTAATTATCAAAATTAATTACATTAATTAATTACTAAATTATCCTTAGATAATTATCACCATTTATTAATTAACATTTCAATAATTACATACTTAAGAAAATTTAAATTAGATTAATAAAATCATTTCTAAATTTAAATTCAAATTCTATTTAAAAATTTGATATTTAAAATGTTTAATCATTAAACATTAATTCAAATTAAAATAATTATAAACCTTACAACTAAATGAATGTTAAAGAATATTCATTACCTAAATATAAAGAAAGATTTAAATTGATTATTTCAATTTCCAAATTTAAATTGAACATTTCATATTTTAATTCAAATACTAAAGGAAACAAATTCTTTCAAGTTTTAAAACTCACTTGAAATCAATTTTTTTCATTTTCAAATCTATCTTTAAACATTTGAATATGTTCATCATTTTTAAATTTATAAACTATTTTGAAATTTAAAACTGGTTTTCAAAGACTCTTGAAACAGTTTTAACTTAATTTCAAAACCAAATTTAAATCTTCCTTAAACCATTTAAATCTGTTTCAAAATTTTAAAAATTTTACAAAATAGTTTGAATAGAAATCTGGGTTTTAAAGAATAAACCTGAAACTGTTTAAATCTTGACTTAAACCCCTATTTAAATCTTGTTTAAATTTTAAGATTTTCATTTTTTTTTTAAAACTTTGAATTCAAAATTACATTTGAATTCAGATTCAAGTTTTACTTGAATCAAGTTGCAACTAAAAAAAATATGAATTTTATTCAAAACTGCAAAACTACAGGATTAAAACCTGAAACTGTTTTGTTTTCAAATCTTGATTTAAAACAGAATTTAAAACTTGTTTAAATTTAAAAAAAAATTCATTTTAAAACCTTGAACTCAAAACTCCATTTGAATTCAGATTTAACTCTCACTTAAATCAAAACTGCACTAAAGTTTTGAATCTCAATCAACATTTTTAAAAAAAAAACTGCAAATGTCTCTGATTTAAAACTCGTAGCCATAAACCCGAGACACTCATGATTTTACTTCGAGTTCCCCAACCCTTTACTTCGAGTCATAAACACAACTACCCGAGGATAGCTTCGAGTAAATAAACCCTGCACACAATCCAATAGTTCACCGGAGTTCAACATATATGGTGCATATGCACCGTCACCTTGGCGAACTCCGGCCATGCTAAACCACTTCCACAAGAAACTGACCATCTCCTTACATTAACTCAATCATCCAAACCACCCCATATCAGTTTGAAATCAAATAAGAAATCAACAGCAATCCTGAAATTTCACAACAACACCATATACACCCAACCTGTCAACATCACCCAATCTCACCTCCGACCATCATCAACTTTGAGACTCCGGCAAATGATCCATCTACAACCCCTCTGCAACCTCAACAAACCCCACTCCTATTCGATGCAGCAGAAAGCATGTGCAGAATCCCAAACTTCATCACTGCAATACTAAGTTTTGAAACCTGGAAAACCCAATCCCCCTCTCTTCTCTCTCTCTCTGATCACTAACTTTCCAATTTTACCTTATTCTTACATCAACATTTCACCTATAGGAAGTATCTTAATACCTAAAATTTTCTAACTTAACAGATACCTTTAAAATTCCCATTTCTGTCCAAAACTAAAATGCTAATGCCACAGTTCATGTAAAAAGGTGAAATTTGTTTTAAATTTTCTGATTTATAACATATATTCATGTTATAATCTTGTAATTAATAATTAATAATGTTTATATTTTTGTTTATTTGAAATACCTGCTGCTGTATTTGCTTCAAAAGCAACAAATTTTTCAAAACAACTGATTATGACTTAAGAACATAATTTATTATTAAACAATCATTATTTGTTGCTCATATTAATTCCTAATAGAGATTAAACAAGTGAATAAGGTTTTCTATTAAACTTAGTTTAAACAGCAAACTGTAAATCAGGATTACTGTAATCCCATACATACATACATACATATATATATATATATATCTATATATGTTTTCACACATCATATTGATCCCAAATAAACTCATACAAGCATACACAATTTTACATGTTCACATGCATCAGACAGGTTCAAACTTTTGCATTGAGGTTCTCACAAAAATAAATAACAGAGCAGTTTTGGTTTAAAACAGTTTGAAAAAAAACATAAGCTCTGTAGTTTATGTTGATTTTGATTTTTAAAGGAAACTATTTTTAAAAGAAGAAGTCTAACTCATCATTTAATTAGAAGATGCAGAAACAATTTGGGTGCAGATTCATTTTCCAGAACTGCATATTGAAATGCATGATGAACCTGAATGTCATTAGCAAGTTGAAGTTGCTTGTTGCTTCTGTAATGATGATGCATGCAGACCCAAGACTTCATAAGCTCAGATTTTATGTTGAAGTTGAGCTCCAGATTTGATGTTGTACTTTGTTATTCAGATATGCAGATCTATTTTCAAATGCACAGATATGCAGATTGAAGTTGTTCTTCAATTTGCAGTTTGAGATTTTGAAGAGAAAGATTGCAGGTTTGAAGATGAATGCAGATTTTAGTCTGCAGATTTATAAACATGCATTTGTTTTGAAAAGATTTATTGAAGATTGGTTTTGATCTTTACTGAAATTTGATTTTCAGGTTTTTGAATGAGAAAATGTTTTATTATTAGTATAATTAAAAATTAAAATAAATTAATTTGCCACTTGTTGTATTATTATGTTAAATGTTTTGCAAGTGTCTCTTTATGTTTTAAAAAGCTAACACATGTTCATTTTCAAAATAAAAAGAAAATTCTAAATTTATACTTGTATTTAGATTATCTTAAACCATTACTAATTTGTTTTTAGCATGTTTTTAAATGTTTAATTAACATTAGCCTTTAAATAATAACATATACACTTTTTATAAAACTATACATTTACATTTTAATGTTTGCTTAATTATTTTTAAAAATAATATTCTTTATAAAACTAAATTTTAAAAGAAAAGATTTTTAAAAGAAGAAAGAATGGTTGAATTCAATTTTATTTCAAAAGGTTTCAAACCAAATGTTATACTTAAACAAGAATGAATTAAATCTTATTTTAAAGGAAAGCAATTTTAAAATAAAACAAAACAAAATAAACTTTTATTATAAAATAAAATTTAAACTATATTTATTCTTATAAATAAAATAAATACTTACTTACCTTTCTATAAAAATAAGAAAGATTTTTAAAACAAACTTTTTGAAAAGTTACAATACTAATTTTAATTAATTTAAGTCAATTTACAATTTATTCATTTATATAATAATTAGAAAATATCCTTTATTTAATATAAATTAGAATTAAAACCAAATCCTCTATTTACAATGTATAAACATTTATACATTATAAATAAATATTTTTAAATCAGTTTAGAAAGATAAATTTATTACTTAAATATTTTTAACTTTGAAAAGAATATCATTTATCAAACTAAATAATTATAATTTTCAAAAGAGAATTCCAGTTTGAATTAAATTATTAAATCAATATTTCACATTTTAAAATAATTATCAATGAAATTATTAAATAATTATTGCCTAAATTTCCGGGACATCACACTCGTCCTACGTCCAATCCCTAAGCTTCACTTAGGAATTTCACTAACTAACACCCTCACTTCACCCGGAGGAATAGGTTTACAACTTACCCGAACAACCGAACGGGATTTCTTGCCTCAACTACCGAAGAGGACTTCAACTCAATTACTAAAATACAATATTCGACTTGTTGTGTTCTTGCCAACACTAATGAGTCTAATGTAGTACAATATTCCTATAATCTTATCCTCGAGAGTATGTAATGTGTTTGTGAAGATTTAGGAAATGTGAATTGCTATGAATCAAAAGAATGTTATAAACAAAAAACAATGATTCAAGCAATAGATTAGTGATTGCTTTGAGAATATCTAAAAAATATAAACAAGAGAATAGTTAGATTAAAGCAAGAGAATTCGGTGAATTAAATGATGTTAGAATCATGTATATATACTTGTAGAAGAGATGCATATGTTGCCAAAGGTTGCAAATAAGAGATGCTTCCATTTCCATTGATGAATGGTTGCAACTCTTGGGAGGAAGAAGGTGTCTTTTCATAGAAAATTCGCAGGTTCAAATTCAGTCGACTGAGCAGGGAATTCAGTCAACTGAAAATATGAAGCAAAATTTTCGGGACCAAATTCAGTCGACTATGCAAGAACATTCAGTCGACTGAAATTGTGCATGTCTATAAATTTGTTTCAGTTTCAGTCGACTGACTGTTCCTGTTCAGTCGACTGAACTCATTAAACTTGCATAGTTAAAACTTAATTGAAAAATGAAGTTTATAAAAAATTTCTAGTGTTCGTGCAAGTTTCTTGAGGATAGATTTTGACAATATATCTAGACTAATGACATATGTAAAAACATACTTTAAGTTTGTTTGGTCTTCATCTATCTTCCTTTAGTATTTGCATATATTTCTTCCTTGTTTGTTAAAGCACATTGTCATTGATCAAAATCTTCGCGTATCAACATTGTGATCCTTTGGGTATTATTCTCGATTGTAAGAATTCGGGAATGGATCTTTCTAACTTTAAAATCGATGAACATGATCATGAGACATTTCATCACATTTTCGAAAGAGATGATGATTTTGAATTTAAAAATAGAAATTTTCGACCAAAACTAAAAACTTTCAATCTTCTTTTGCAACATACTTTGACCCCAAGATCGGGAAATTTTAAGAATCCTACTTCAAAAGTTTGCAAAGCACTTTTTGCTATTTTTGGAAACTATGATGTTAATTGGGCGCAAGTTATTTTGGATGAACTTCGTCCCAAAAACCTTGAAATGGGTGAGAACACATTATATCATGGAATTTATCTCACTCGGATTTTTAACTATTTTGGAGTGGATTTCAAAGGCGAAGAATTTGTTTGTAGAAAAGTTTTCAATCATTCCAACATTTCGCTTATGAAAATTCCACTTGTTTTTCAACCTTATGAAACCCTTACCGAAAAAGAAGAGCGATTGGCTCATGAGGAAATGGAAGAAGAGGAAGAGGAAGAAGTAGAAGGGGATGAAATGGAAATTGAAGAAGAAGAAGGTGAAACCTCTTTGAAAAGCATTGACTATCCTTCCAATCCATCAAACAAAACCCTTCTCAAAAACCAAAAGACTATTGTTGAGAATCAACGGATTCTTAAACAATCCGTTAGTAAAAAGTTGGATAATATTTCTTCGAAGATGAACAAGTTCATTTCAAAATTCAGCAAGAAACTTGGACTATCTTCATCATCTTCATCCTCTAACTAGTTTTATCTTTTCGTATCTTGTTGTATTTGTTTTAGTTTGCTTTATTTCTAATGTTCGTGTAGTTTGTTGTGTGCTTAATCGTTGTATTATCGTAGTAAGCAATGAAATGAAATTTCCTTTCTTTATCTACCTTATCTTATCTCCAGCATAAATGTTAGTATATTATATAAATATACACACACACACACACACACACACACACACACAATTATTCACAAAATCAAATTAGTCATAAGTTTTCACTAACTCATGTCGACATCCCCTATATGACCATGTCTACATGTACTGGTCAGAAATGAAAAATTGATTTTGAATTTTGAATTTGAAATTTGAATAACTACCAAATATCTATTCATTTCAAACGAATTTCTACACCTATAAATACCTGTTTCTTCCCGAATTCTTCACTGAATTTATTTCTTATCATATATATCCTTTATTTCTTTCACAAATTCAACTATGGCTAATCCTATTCATAATCTATCCGAAAATTTTGAAGAAACCCTTAATTCGTTCAAGAATATTCTCTCGTTTATTCTACGTAACCAGCGTCACTTAGAATTGAGTCAAATGCAGATGATCAAGGAACAAGAAATGCACTTTGATGCGATACGATGGATGATCTATTCTCTGCACAAGGATGATAACGAAGCACATCCTTATGTCTCTCTCACCAATGACAAGGAAAATTGGGATGCAATTAAAGCTGACCCTATATTTGGAGAAGAAGGATGGGTGGAAGTTCCTCGTAATGTTTGATTTCATTACCTTGTTTGATTTGTTTGAATTGATTTGGTTTGAATTGATACTTTGTGTGAATTGATTTCTTGATATTTGTTTGAAGTTTGTTGTATAAAACATATATTGAAATGTATATAGTCTTTGATTAGTTATCATGTTCATAAGTATAATTATTTCTTAATCTATATACTATATATTCCACTGTATAGTTTATCAATGCAGGTGCTGAAGTCCAAGAATGAGGGGGAGTGAGTTTTTTTTTGTTGATGACAAAGGAGGAGAAATATAAAATAGGGTAGTTAGGCATTAATAAAGGGGGAGTTATTATTTTTAGGGGGAGTTATTAGGATAGAAATAATATTATATAAACAAAGGTTGTCATCATCAAAAAAGGGGAGATTGTTAATCCGTGAGATGATGGTTTTGATGACAACAACTATAGGATCGATTTCACCCTAGAGGGGGGGTGAATAGGGTGATGGTATAAATTATAAAAATTAATTGCGGAAGCTTATAAAATATTTTCAACACAGATCACAGAACAATAGCAGCACAGATAATAGCAGAATAATAAATGCAGAAATAGAACAACACAGAATTTACCCAGCTTCGGCAAAAACCCTGCCTACGTGTTGCCCCTAAGGTTTCTACTAGAAACTAGATAGTCAGACGCTTACACACGTGAACTCGCGACACCCGCTGTCGACTAAATCTAACTTACGCTCAAAACCCTGCCACAACTCAGCCACTGAGTTGCGAATTCTCAAGCTACGTCACGTAGCTTGTCCCCTAGTCACACGACTAGAAATTTAAACGGTTTAAAAATGAAAATACAATTAAAAAACAATTTAAAATGAATAGATATTTGGTAGTCATCAGGCCCTTAAAAAATAGCCGGCCCCTTTTGTTTATTATTCGGCCCGTTCTCTTTTAGTTTCTTCGTTCGTTTATTTAGAGATGGCGGCCGTTCCTCTTTGAAGCTAAATTAGGGCTTCGTCCCTTCGATCCAATTTAGGGTTTGATGAAGCCGCCGATTGTTCGATCAATCTAATTGCGTGATGATTTTGTTGATCCTTTATCTGATGCTTTTGGCTGCTTCTGGAGTTCGACTTCAATTTTGGTATGTGATTTTTGCTTTTCTGTTATGCTCAATTGAACTCCGATAATCAATTGCCAGTGATGATTCTGGGTTATATATGCATTCGATCTCCTTTATTTTCGTTCGTATAAACTTATTTGAATTTGTCAAATAATTTGTTCGGCCGTTCGATTTCACTTTGATGCTGATGATTACACTGACTTTTTCAATTTCGTATAAACTTGTGTTACTTGGTTGACACGGTGTTGATTCAATTTCGTGATGACCACGGCTTTAATTTGTGACATTTGACTTTGTCACATTCGTATATTTTTATGACTTGATTCCCACGACTTTGATTTTGATTACGGCTTGACTTGTTCGACTCCTTGATCGTTGCACTGATTTTCATGGCCACAATATTTTAATTTTGAGATGACCTGCACTTTTTCGATTGACTGGTTTTGGCCTGGTCGACATTGTCGAACTCAGCTCTCCTCTGCTGTTGGCCACTGACCTCTATTCTGTTTTTGTATTCGTCCTCGAGTATTTTTGATCTGCAGCTTTGTTCCATATACGTATGTTCATACATTGGTATTTAGTTTGCATTCATGTCTGATCATTAAAGAGTTGCATTGTTCCGTACTTTAGTTCGAGCCTTGTGTTCTTCATACCATGTGTACAGACTTCATTTGATCAGTTGGCACTGTTTATTGGTCCTGGTTTGAGTTGAGTTGATCATGTAGTCTTGAATGTGGTATATGTTTTATCCGGTTCATCTTGTAGTCTGGCTCTGGCCATTGTGTATCCATTATTGCTTAATGAGTTATTTGAATTGCTGTTGTTACATTTGTGGTCATTGCTATATTATTTACTTGATTACTTGAGCTTGCATTTGTTAGTGATGTTGTACTTCACTATTGCCTGGTCTTGTTTGTTCGACCACCTTGCTGTTCCATGGTCTATTTGGTGTTTTGTTCATTTGAGACATCTTAGCTGTGGGTCTGGTTCGCCTTTGATTCATGCTGTACATATTGAGTCTGAGTTGCTCCCGACCAATTTTGCATTTGTACATTTGGATTTTGGTTTTGTACATTTGGATTTTCTGTTGCACTTTGTATCATTTCTTTGGTTCAGTGCTTATATATGTACACTGATGTACAGGTCTTCAAGTGTATCGCACTGAATCTTTTTAGTTGAGACTGTGTTGTTGTTTGTCGAGTCACTTGTATTTGATAGTTTTGTATTGCAGCTGTGTTGAATCCAGTTTCACAACTCGGGTTTGACCTTGTGCTGATGTCGAGATTTTATTTATATTGCACCTGAGTTGAATCCTTCTTTTTATTTGGGTTTGACCTGGTGTTCACCTGTCCCTGTAGCATTATCAAGTGTATATCGGTGTGCACGACCTTGTGGCATATACAGTGATACACTGTGTATGTCACAAGTTGTTCGTGTATGCGAATTCAAATATAAATGATGACGAACAACCCAAATAACTGAGGCAAATATTATTTTCAAAATTCACATTTTATTTTATATTGCAAAAATATTTCTTTTTCAATTTTACTACGTTAGTGAATATTTTTACAGATTGCTCAAACGCTGGATTCAAACTGGAATGAAGTTGAAGGTAAATACGAATTGAGTGAATGAGTGATATGTAGTGAGGTTAAATGTAAATATGAAATTGTGATGTATTGTAATCAAAATTGTATATGTATAGTGAGAGCTTGAATTTGTACTATTCAAAATTTTAATAAATATTTGTTTGAATAAAATTTCTGTTTGAATTCAAATTCTGTGTTATTTAATTTATTCAGCAAATATTTATTTACCCTATGAAAAATAAAATAGTACATAAACAAATACATTTAACGAATGTATATATGTTTATCATCATCAAACAAAAATCATATAAGCTCATATTCAACAACAACCTTAGAATAGATTATAGAATATAAATACTGACATTATAAGTTTAGATATATATATATATATATATATATATATATATATGCAGGATTTAACCATGTAGGTACCAAGAATGAAGACTATACGGTATAGAGTTTCAAGATATCGAGAGAGAAGACTCATGAGTATCAAGATTATCAAGAGTTCAAGATTTCAAGCATACGTATTTTTAGTAGGAATTTTCGTTAAAACTCGTAGAAAAGCACTGGCATCTTAAAATCCAATTTATTCGTGGAATGGAATCCACTTCAAGCCTATTAAAGGGATGGAACCCTAAGTAGGATGGAACGTACGAAAAATCTATTGGAACATTGTTTTGTATCCGCTAATTTTTAATTCAAAATGATTTTTCAAAATTATATCCTGTTTTTAAAATGTTTTCAAAACCTTCCTTTTAAAAGCACCAAAAACCTCTATCTTGATTTTAAACAATTTTAGCCTCAAAATCATCTTTAATTTCGAAGACAAAATACTCTTGATTTTAAACATCTTTTAATATAATATTTATACTTAGATTTACATATAAAATTATAGTTAAATTCTATATATATTATTCTCTATATTTACCTGCGAATTTTAACTATCGTCAAGTATATTTATAAAGTTTAAAATAGTTTTAATATAAAATAAAAGTTATTTTCAAAGAAAATCAAAACACAAAAAAATCCTTTGGGATGTCGACATGCCCAAGTACCCCATGTCGACATGGTGTCAGTTGGTTTCAAAATTCAAATTTCAAAAGAAGTGTCTATTCGTCATAACACTTCACGAATGGACATGGCTGTTGTTCTTCTATAAATAGGGGTTAGTTTCAACGAATTTGAAATCAGATTTTCTGGTTTTTCACTCCGCTTCTTCTTCCACATTTCTTAATACATATTCTTACCATTACTCTGCCGAAATCAGCATTGAATCGAACTCGATTACTTCTAGTTTGATTCTCTATCACTATCTCTACAAGGTTCTCAGTGCTATTTAGAGTTATAGGCTTTTTTGTAATCTATTAAGTGAGAAAAGGTGTGATTGTGGCCTTGAAAATCAATCAGGCGAGAAAAGGTGTGATTGTACCCTTGGTAAATCAATTGGGTAAACTTGTGGCCCGGAAATCAAGTATCTCTACCTAGAGGATATAAATTTTGGAGGGTGTACCTCGTAGCCTTGAAACCGAGGGTGTAATTGTACAATTTCTTTTGAAAGGAAATTCGTACTTGTGTTGCGGGACTGGATGTAGGGTAACTTCGAACTTGTATAAAATCCGGCATGTTCTTTCCTTTATTGCTTTTATTTTATTTCTACATCTATGTTTGTTTCTGTGATCATATCTGTGTCTGTATATTGCATTCATCGGTGTCTAAATTAACATAAACTTAAAAGGTTAGTAGTTCCTTATTAATACTATTCACCCCCTCTCTAGTGTTAGTCCTAGCCTTAAGATCCGTAATCCGCATTTATTATTAAAGATTGGTACAACTAAGAAATAAAAGCATCGAATCCTAATTTATATGATAATTTCAACGGATGCTTTAAAGCCATCCAATCTGCAGACCATCGAGCTACAAATTTCTGGTTAACTCAACTAGAAAAAGCTTATTTGGGATTAAAGCATACAATATCCCAGAAAGAGAAAAAATTGCAAGAAACCCAGAAAATAGGGTCTAAATTATCACAGCATTCTTTTACATCTAGGTGTGAAGCTCTAGATTTAAAAGTAACAGAATTGTTCGCTGACAATACAGCTGAACATAGCCATTTGAAAACAATATTTTCTCAAATGCAAACATCCAATCTCGTAAATCTAAGGATTCAAGATTTTCTAGAATTACTTAGACTTTATGAGATAGATAACACAAAAAACAAAGACATGGAGGCTGAAATGACAGTCCAGGATATGATCTTCTTATACCAGCAACATCTCATCGATGAAAGTAATCTTCTTCTATTCTTCAAAAAGTTAGAAGACACAGAGTTAATTAAACTCTTAGAAAATGAAGAGTTAATTCTCAATAACAACAGAAGACCACGCCTTATAGCTTGTTTTTTTTAAATACAAATGTATCAAAAACATATCAAAAAGGGCTTAGTGCACGAAATTTATGTCAACACAAGCCATCCTGAAGAATATTCAGGTTATATTCCAGAAATACGTACATCAAAACTTGCTGAGCATTCAAGCAGGTTTTTACTATGTTCATGTTCAGAATTTGGAGCGTTTGGAAAGAAAGATACACCTTTATCCCTCTATCCAATTATGGGAACTACATAGAGTAACCAAAAATCCTCAACATGAATCCGTTAAATTCAATCGCAAAGAATTTAATGAAGAAAATGAAAGAATCCTAACAGCGCAAGAATTCTTCTCCGAGGCCATTCACAAAGGCGAAATTGGATCACACTCTACCTGTAACGACCCAGAATTTTTGTCATTCGAAATTCATATATTTAATTGATTTTAAATATTCCCAAGTTAAATTTATAAGCTGAATAAATTTTATTTCGAATATAAGGATATAATTGGATAATTAAATGGTTAATTTAATATTTGAAATTGCAGAAATAATTGAAAATTGGATTTAATATGAATGAAAATGATTTATAAAGATGAATTAAATCATATTTGAATTAGAATGATGTTAGAGAACTTTTAAAATTGAATTAAAAGTCAAATTGTAGAAATTGAATATTTTAATATTTAATTGACGTGTAAAAATAGTCATTTTTCAAACAGTCTCGGATTTCTACGAAACTAGTTTCATTGGATCCGTAATGTTAAATTATTGTAAGATTTCAAATTTTGTGTCAATCGGATTTACGGTTTGTCCGGGGCAAGCTAAAACGCGTAGAAATCGGTTTAAGTGAATTTTAAATTTAAATAGTCGATTCAGAAACCTATCTTCCAAATACGATCGAATTGGATCTCGATATATATTCCATTGTGTTCGGAATAGAGGTAAGACATTATAAACGCCAGGCGGCACGCTTCGTTTGGAGTTCGAAAATTTTCAGGATGAATAGTATCGTCGAATTTTCTATAAAAGGACGTTGTAAATTTCATTTTGCACTCAGAAACCCTAGGGTTAGGGCTAACCCCACAAACTATCATTGGCCGAAATCTTCCCCTCTTCTTCCCTCAAAATCTCTCGATCCGTGAAGAATTAACAAAAACTTTCTACTGCAAAGTTGTAGAGGCCAGCGAACTCTACAAATTCAACGGCTACGATCAAATTTGGAGCAGCGAATCAATGGAAAATCGAGCTCGAACGGCTGATATTCGTGCACGCTTTTCAACGCAGGGGAGGGACCAAACTTGTCGTGCTCGTGGCCGTGGGTGAGGCTCAGGTGGGTGCACGCATCGATGGCCTTTGATCGTGTTCTCGATGCTAGTGATGGCCGCGACATTCAATGGTATTCGAACGGCTTTGGGTTTTGTTTGAACGTGTATCACCTGGAGGGGAAGAAGATGCTAGTTGCGACCGTGATTTGCTGTGGGGAATGGATGATCCAGATTGCATGTAGGGTTTAAAGAAAATAAAATATAAAATGAAATTGATTATATATTAAATTGTACAATTTTTAAAATAGTGTAACCTTTTCATATGAGGCCGTTTTGCACGAAACAAATTGCGTTGGGTTCGTATGGACGAGAATTACATTTTAGAGATGGATTGGAGCAAGTGTGAATTTTGGGTAAAATTAAACGGTCATTTAATTTTATTCGGAATAAAACACTGAAACTGCGAGTGCAAGCAAAGTGAGTACAACTCACTCTTTCAGACTTACTGATATTTTTATATAAGTGAGAATAAATATTGTTTATGATGATTGATGATTGTTTGGATGATATATGATATATTGATTGGTATTTGGATATATACCTGCCTATTGGAGCAGATGAGACCCTATATGTTCCCGTGTATGAGTGGATGACCCTTTGTACGCGCGTCTGCCTTGAAGCGGACATTGTACATATATTCTAATATATATATTTGTTGCAGGTGACAAGTTGGAGGGATCTAACTGGATTCCTCACCCGTATTGATTTATTTACATATATTGTGATATATGCTGTTATCATATGATATATGATGTTTTGGATGTCGTGATTGTTGTATTTGGTGCTGTTGCAGCATTGGGCCTATTTTGATAATTTAAAAATATTAAAGTGATGATTTTTAAATTGAAAAAGGATTTTCAATGTGATTTTGGAAATGAACGTTTTATTGAATTTTTGAATCGTTAAGAATTGATTTATTTTAAATAAATGAAAGTTATAATTTTTATGTTATAAAAATTATGATATTTTAGAAATATAATTGAAATGTGATTTTTGAAATAAGTAGTTGATTATTTTGTGAAATGGTTTAAATTGAGATTTTTGGCTAATATAAATGGTTTATAAAGAAGATTTATAAAATTGAATTTTTATAAACCAGAATAATTGAATTATAAAGGATTTTTATAAGTGAATAAGATTTACAATTTGTGAAGTTATATAAAGAATGAAATTGTAAATAAATAATTTATAAGGAATTAACTTATAAATTGGATTTTGGCTGTAAATGAGATGTAAATGGAATTGGTTAATAAAAGGATTTTATAAGTTGAAGTTTTTATAGAATATAAATGGAATTTATAAACATTGTTTATAAACTCGAAATCAATTGAATTTGATTAATTAAATATAGAAGTTTATTAAAGGAGATATATTCGCTATTTTGGACAGCGAATTATCCTTTAGAATTAAATGTAGTAATAATAAAGAATTTGGTTGGGATTTATATCCACGATTTTGGACAGTGGATAATCCTTTAAATTAAATGTTGGAATAATAATGAATTTGGGTTGAGAAGAATATCCACGATTTTGGACAGTGGATAAATCTTTAAAGTAAATGTGTAGAAACATTGAATTTGGTAAATGGATTATATTCATGATTTTGGACAGTGAATAATATATTAAATAAAATGGATATTTTTGGAAAGTGAATATTATTTAAATGGAGTTAAATGATTTTAAAGATGTTTTAAAATGTGTTAAGGATCGAAACCATAGATTTCAACATCCATTGTTGGAATAGACGTTTTCGAGAAATAAGGAAATGATGGACTATAACACTGTTGTTATAGTAAATGATTTTCGAAAGGAAATGTTTTTGTATAGTATTGAGATTTATATATCTATCTAAATTTTGAATCCCTATACTGGTGATTTTGGGTTGTCGTAACGATGTTTTACGCAACATTCGTTTTGACCCAAATAAAGATGTTTAAGAGAATGTTTTCCTTAAAGAATAAAATATATACTTAATCGTGTTTTAAGTATATGGAATATTTTCAAGTGTTGAAAATAAATAGATTTGTGAATTACTTATTACCAAATAAGTATGGAAATGTTTTCCAATATGAAGTGAAATGTTTTGAGAATATATCTTTTTTAAAAGATAAATTGAAGTGAATATTTGGCAAGTTATTTAATTTATGGAAGATTAATAAAAAGGCCTAGTGATTGTATATAGTACTGAATATTTGTTTGTTTGCTTTGATAGTTAAATACCCCCTATCAAATTGCCCAAAATTTTTAGTTCCTCGACTTGATGTGGGAACTATTTAGTCGTACACTTAGTACGTAGCCTTCTTTGTAGGCTTGATTATCGTTTGTGTTGAGGATGTTGATTCGTATAGTGCGGAGTATTACTCCAGTCTATCGAGCTTCCTTTTTAGCCCGAAGGATAGCTAGTTGAAAGTTGGAGACGTGATAAGTCTACGAGACTTAGTTTCTGTGTGAGGTTGAGAAACACTTTTTTGTTGTTGGTGCGAAGAGACCGGGATCAGATTTATCTTAAAACCACTTCGGACCAACGTATATGCGATGATTGTGCAGGTTGCTTTGTGATGATATTGATATTTCGGATTTTCATAGTGGGGGACTGCTTGTTGATCGTTTGGGGTTAAAATCCTAATATACATCCAGTAGCAGTGGTCTCTTTATTATGAAATATCCCATGCAAGGACTATTCGCTACTATTCCTAGGGATTTCCCGACAGGATGTGGTAGGAAAGTACCTTCGGTTTGTCCTGTTCCTGGACAACTTGTATGGATGTTTGTCTGACATTGCATTTCTAAAGATTACGTACATTGGTTTTTACAAATGTGCATCAGTGGTGGCGAAGAAGGAAACTTCTCTTAGCTTAACACTCTTCTTGGGACATATGAGCTTAAGGGTTGTATTTTTGTGGAAGGCAATTAGTAGTCAACGAAAATGGCCGTGTGGCATTCTAAGTGATGTGATATGTGATTGTGAAAGGTAATCTTTACGTCATCAGGCCTCATCAACCGGAAATGACCAAAACAGGGTTAGATGCGGCAAGGCTAAGTGGGTCACTCCCAAGTAGGATATGATCTTCCTCTTCTAGATATATCTTCAAACGTCATGACGTCGTGTATCTGATTATTGTGGTTTGTATGCTATGAGGGCCCTTGGTAAGGTCGATAACGACCGAAGGATGATATATTCGGTACCATTTAGTTATAGAGGTGGGCCGGTCTTGTGTTGGTAAAGGATCCTTAGTGATGGTCCTCGGTACATTTTTTTAGAGATGTACTACCGGAAGGTAGTCCCTTCACCTGGTCATTTGTATGGAAATCCAAAACCCACTACGAGATGCGATTTTGTTTGTAAAGGCATAATGAATAGCCTCAAAATGTTATATGGGTAACCATATCGACTATGATTAATACTATTTGTATACTAGACACTAGTATAATATAAGAGGATTTAATATGAAAGAAATGCTTTAGTTATCGTAAGGTAAAAACATGACCGTGTTTATGTGTGGACGTGTCTTACGAGATACTTTTGTTTTGAAAACTAAGGAAAAATTTGGTAATTTAATTAATTCAGCTGAGTGTGTTTCTCACACTGGTTTACTAGACTGATCCGGGCGTTCTTCCCTTTCAATGCTCGGGTCAGACCGAGTATATTAACAGGTTATGATTTGGTGCTATTGGAGCTTCAGCAGGAGAGCCGGAGATCTTCATTTTCGTACATCCGTATATGCTAGATTATCCGCTGTGCTTCGTTTTTTGTTTTATATTATCGGCAATTGTGATGATAGTTTATTATAACTGTTCAAGCTGACTCTGATTGATTGTTGAACTCTGATTGATGTGTATATATATACAGTTTCTGTTTTGTAAAGATCATTGATATGATATTATATGTTTTCCGCTGCGATGTGAGATTCTATATTTTTCTACTTGGTTCTATCTTCTCTCTTTCTTCTCTTCTCTTCTTCTCTCTTCTTTTCTTTCTCTTGACTTTCTGTCAGTTTGTGCTTTTTGGGTCCGACATGTGTGGATTATTGTCGATTCAAAGGGTATGGATTTTCGAGTCGTCACACATGGTATCGGAGCTTAGATTTTGTATATTCTTAAGCTTTGATGTGTACTCAGTACAGATAGGGAAAATAGCACCCTAGATTGAGTTTGAGTGTATTATATATGAGCGCATATTTGTTAGTGAATATAAAATGTTTTATATTGTGTTTGCTTATCCGTAGTGTTGTTTGTGAATTTTGGTCGGTATATGGGACACCATATTATCGACAGGGATTTCCAAACTCTTAAACGAGGCAAGTCGACATAGTATCATTTTAAATTGGGCAATTGAAATAATTTTACCTCGATTATAGTTTATATATAAAGGAATAATTTTTCAGGAATTATTAAAGTGTATATAAATGAATTATTTGGCTGTTTGAAAATGTAAATATATATTAGTAAATAAAAGCTGTTTGAATAATCTAAATAAAAACAACAGTTGTAAAAGAATAAATTGTATAAGCAAATGAAGTATAAGAATGGAATTATAATTAATAAGATTTACAATTGTGAAATAATATTATATATAAGAAGTGAAACTATATGAACGTATTTATGAATATGAGTTGTAAATAAAGATGGATTTAACTAAGAATTTGGAAATTTGAATTCATTTATTTTGAAAGTTGTTTCTCAAAGTTAAAGATGTTATACTATTATAAATAGAAAATAAGTGAAATTATATAAGTATACATTTATAAATGTGATTTATAAATAAAAAGAATTTTTTTTAAGAATATAAAGCACTGAATTCACTACTGCTGCTGGGAAATAATAAGGGTGATGACTGCAGCATCATCAGTATCATTTTCGAGTTTCCGTGTGATGGATTTTCTACCAATAGTAAATTGGAAATTGAAGTTTTGTTATGATAAAAAAATTTGATTTAAAATCCAAGTTGAAATTGATAAATATAAGTAAAATGAGTTTTGTATTTATTATATGAAATAACAAAGATTTAACTTTGGTAAAAGTTAAATAAATTAGAGTTAGTATAATAGTACATGATTTGAAACTTAACTAAAGGAAGGTTAAATGATTTGAATTGGATTTGTGCTAGATTAGATAAATTATTGAAATGGAAGTTGAACCTAAGTGTAAAGTAATTTTATAATTATGATTTGAAATTATAAAGAATGAGTTTAGTGAATGGAAGTGAACGTAGGTAGATGTTCACGGAATTATGAATAAGTAAGTTGTATAACTTATAAATTGATTGAACAATTTTGTTAAGCAAAACAAAATCTGATTTTGAATAGTGATGAATTTGACTTAAGTAAAGTTAAATAAAATAGAATTTGAAAAGAATTAGAGAATGAACTTATGTTGTATAGTGAAAGTGAAGGTAAATGAAATTGAAATGAAAGATAACTTAAGTGATGTTAAATAAAGTTGATTATGGTATCGAAATAAATTAATAAAATAGTTAAATAAATGTGAACTTGAGTTATATATAGAAATTCAACTGTTATTGTAAAATGAATCAACATTAGAAATAATGTTGTTAAGAATTGTATAAAACTTAAGTTAAGAAGTTGTGAATACAGTGAATACTGGAACAATGTGAATTGAATGAATTATCAATCGAATGTAAATGAATTGATATGGAATAATAGACATAAGTGTTAATTCATTAAAAACTAATGAAATCAGAAATTGAATAATTGAATGAAAGTAAATTGAATGTTAAACCAATTTGAAATTAAAAGTGTTGAACCAAATTGAATGAATGTAAAGTTAATTAATTTGGAAATGTTGGTTATGAATTGTTTGTTAGATGGATGTTAGTTGATTAAATAAAAATTCATTCAATGTTAATGAAATTGAATTCATCAAACTGAAAGTAAAGTAATTGAATTCAAATTGAAAGTGAAGTAAGAATAAATAGAAATGAAATTGATTTGATTTGGAAGTGAACTAACTTGAGTATGAATTAGTGAATGTAAACTAATTGAAAATGAATAAATAAATGTTAGTTAAGTCCAATATTAATAAATCAATTGTGATTAAATTGAATATCAATTCGATGAATATTAATAAGAAGTAAATTTATATTGATTTAGTTATGGATTGATTGGATAGATGTTGGTTAGTTGAATGATACTTGTTTGATGGTTGGATTTGTTGCTTTGGTTGCATTTGATATTGACATATATAGTTATTGGTATATGTTGTATATTGATATTAGTTTCATAAATACATGTTCTCATTTGTTTTTGAGTGTATAGTAGGTGCGTATGGCGCTTGCTTTGCATTTGAAGCTCGCTTTCGCGCTATATTAGCGTATATGCTTGCTAATAACATATAAGGTACATATCTCGGATTACATATCGTACTTTTACACTTTTTCCCCTTCGGGATGCCTCATCCTTGATGATGAGATGTATATTTGTGATATATACATTGTTATTTTTTTTGGATCGAACCGCGCAAAGGAGACGCTGACGAATTTTTTTGAAAATTTGAGGCGTTAGAATTTTTTTGGGAAAATTGGAAATTTTTTGAAAACTAAAGTTTTGGTTTTTGAATTAAAAGTTAAATGATATTAGTTTTTTTTAAAAGATAATTAAGTAGATTTGAAAACTTACTAAAGTTTTTGTAAAAAGTTTAACGGATTGTTTTGAAAAGTTAATGGATTTTGTGACTTTTTCTTACTTGATAATTTCGAGGACGAAAATCTTTTAAGTAGGGGAGAATGTAACGACCCAGAATTTTTGTCATTCGAAATTTATATATTTAATTGATTTTCAATATTCCCAAGTTAAATTTATAAGCTGAATAAATTTTATTTCGAATATAAAGATTTAATTGGATAATTAAATGGTTAGTTTAATATTTGAAATTGCAGAAATAATTGGAAATTGGATTTAGTATGAATGAAAATGATTTATAAAGATGAATTAAATCATATTTGAATTAGAATGATATTAGAGAACTTTTAAAATTGAATTAAAAGTCAAATTGTAGAAATTGAACATTTTAATATTTAATTGACATGTAAAAATAGTCATTTTTCAAACAGTCTCGGATTTCGACGAAACCAGTTTCATTAGATCCGTAATGTTAAATTATTGTAAGATTTCAAATTTCGTGTCAACCGGATTTATGGTTTGTCCGGGGCAAGCTAAAACGCGTATAAATCGGTTTAAGTGAATTTTAAATTTAAATAGTCGATTCGGAAACCTATCTTTCAAATACGATCGAATTGGCTCTCGATATATATTCCATTGCGTTTGGAATTAGCTATTTGAGCTACTTGTGGTTTTATGTTTGATGGGCGTATTGCATAGTGCTTAGTGTCTTGTTTTGGCTCTATGCCCTTTTATTATTTTGGCTTGATGAAATATCTTTAATTGTAGGATGCATGATACCTTTGTTGAAGGCTGTTCAGTCCCATTTTGTTGTGGGGGTGCACAGTCGCTTTGTTGGAGGCAGTGCAATCCATTTTGTTGAAGGCGGTGCGATTCTTTTGTTGAAGATGGCATAGTCTCTTTTGTTGGAGGAGATGCATCTCAAGCTATGACTAGGCTTGCTTTATTTGAATTGTGTCGGTCTTTTTTTGTGAGCTTGTTGCTTGTTTTCTTATCTTTTGAGGGATTCGGAATTTGCATCGTTTTAAGAGAATACGATTTCTAGGTACTATTTCTTTTTATCCACGCAGCCATGATATATGTTCGGTGATCCATGAGTCTTCGTTGTTCCAAATTCATTTGATGTTTTTCAGCCCGTCTTGTTGAGTTTTCTCTTTTTTATGGGGTCATGTAACCCTCTAGCTTCGTATATCAATGCATGCACTACATGTTTACATGAAAGAGAAAAAGGGTGTAACGGTAGATACATATTAAGGTCCATTAGCATTTCCTTTGTGCATTGTGATTGGATGTGAATTCTTTTATATACGGTTTATTTGAATATTGATGATTTAATTGGATCTGAATTTCTCGATTATTATGGAGATGATTTGTTAAAAAAATCGTTATGATTATGATTTCTTAATTATTTTATTGAACCAAACAATTTATATTTTATTCCATTTGAGATCTGAAACATATGCTTTTGTTTTTGAATTTAAACCGTGTATTGTTGTAAACCTATTTTGTTTCAATGAATTATTGTTGTTATTATAGTTTATTCTTGTTTCATGGATCTAATTTTTGGTAGATTAAATTATGAATATGTATGTGTAAATTAGTTCTTCTTCGTAACTTGAAATTATAAACCAACGTTAAAAACTAAATCTGTTATTTGGTTGATTTGTTATAAATTAATTCAATTTCATGCTTTAAAATTAAATTTCAGTTTATTACATATACATATATGCATAAGTATATGTGTTATATTTTAGATCTAATTATGTCATTAAGAACAATAAATTAAATTATAAAACTTTAATTTTCTTTATGTTAATTATATGCATATTTAGATTTAGATACAATATAAACTTCTTTTAAGTTTTAAATGGTTTAGATGTCTTCTATAAATAAGTTTGGAATTCAATATGGTATTAAATTAATTGTTAAATTGTTGATCTATACTATTATATTATTACCGAGTTGCATTTTAAGGGCGCACAAGCCCTTTGAGTATTTTGTGAAATGAACAGTCTTTTGTACTATAATATTAAAATTGAATTCCTCTACAAGCTCTTTAATTGTTCCAACCTTTCATTTTCATTTTTGTAGTCTAATTATATTATTACTGAGTTGCATTTAAGGGCGGATAATCCCCTTCGGTATTTTGTGAAATGAACAATCTTTTGTATTGTAATATTAAAATTGAATTCCTCTACAAGCTCTTTAATTGTTTCGACCTTTGACTTTCACTTTTGTAGTCTTTTGTATGGTATCACTCAATTATATTTAATGATTCAATAAAACATTCATCTCTCTCACCACTCCTATAGACTTTTTCCTTTCCCTTTTATATGTTTTCAATGCATCTTTCTCATCCTTTGTATGCATTGTAATTTCATCTTTCAGCTTTCCCTAATCTACTATTATGTTATTACTGAGTTGCATTTTAAGAGCACACAACCCCTCTGAATATTTTGTGAAATGAACAATCTTTTATACTATAATATTAAAATTGAATTCCTCTACAAGCTCTTTAATTGTTCCAACCTTTCATTTTCATTTTTGTTGTCATATTGTATTATTACTGAGTTTCATTTCAAGGGCGTACGTGCCCCTGGAATATTTTGTGAAATGAACAGTATTTTGTACTATAATATTAAAATTGAATTCCTCTACAAGCTCTTTAATTGTTACGACCTTTCATTTTCATTTTCGTAGTCTTCCGTTTGGTATCAATCAATTGTAGTTAATGATTCAACAAAACATTCATCTCTCGCACCACTCTTACAGACTTTTTCCTTACCCTTTTTTATGTTTTCAACGCATCTTTCCATCCTTTGTATGCATTGTAATTTCATCTTTCAACTTTCCCTAATCTTCAAAAATTCCAAACTTCCATACATTAGCAGATAACAATTTCCTCAAACTTTTCGTATTAATATTTGCCTCCAATTTTTGCTCTATTAATATTGCAACGAATTATTTGCATAGTTGCGTGTTTTGTTACACCTCAGTCTTAATTATCCTAACAATAAACAAGGGTCGTTTTGAAAATGAATCATCTCTCCTACTGCGCTATGGCATATGAGACGAACTAGCACAGATTAATATTCTTGTGGTATATTGCTTCTCTTCTCTAAACAAGTATGTTATAACCCTAATTTTGCAATTTCGGTTGTCTGTTTTGCTTTGTTTTTTCATTTCTTACTCTGTTCAGTCGTTTTCAGCAACTTCCCCTTTGACTCAATCCATTTTTGATATTCTATTTTTCGAGCATAACCCTAATTTGATATGTCTGTTACTAGTTTCAGTTTCTTATTTTACTATTTATTTTTCTTTTTTTAGTTGCTTCTTTGATTCGGTCCATGCTTAAGTTTCTTCATGTAAGTCTATATTTAGTACTTTTGCTCTTTTGCTTGGATTAGTATAGTCAGCATGTATTATTGTCTAATTGCCTTTTTTATTAGGCCGATTTGTATTTGTTTCAAATTATAATGTTTAGTTATTGGCAACATTGGTGAGTGAAAATATAACATTAGTATTCAACATCATTTAGTTGTCAATATAATCACCTGTTTTTACAATTACGAAGCTTAGATTTTTTTTGTTCTTTCGATTGTGGCTTCCTTTTTTTGTATTCAAGGACAGACTATTATATTGCAGCTAATTAATAACACCTTTGTTATTTCATTTGAGCAAATTTGTTTACAGGTAAAATTTCCTAAAATCATACTGTAGTTATGAATAAGTATTTTCACTATCTCCCCAACTTATTTAAGTTGCGTGGATCATTATGGTATTTTCCCTCTGATTAGCAATGTGTAAGTGGTCTTATAAATTTAAATTTGTTTCATAAGAATGCCAAAGTTATACATTATTTACTTCCAATAATTTAGATCACGCAAGGAGTGAAAGGTATTTGCAGCTATAAGTTCTTTATCACAAGTACTTAAAAGATGTGTTTGAAAGACCCAATCCAACCATGGTTTGACAATGGTTAATCTTTGACCTTAGAGCATTACGGTTTTGAAAATCAAATAACCTTCTATGTACGAACCGACGGGCTAACCTCAAAACCTAAGAAAATCTATGGACCAGCCTCTTTGAACATGCAGTTATTCAAATTTAAGAAAACAATAGGCTATAATTGTACCTTTTAGTGCATAAAGTAGAAGAATAAATTGTAACTATAATTATACCTTTTAGTGCATAAATTATCTCTGCTAACAAAGCAATTCGTTTAATTGGCTACGTATTCATTTGTTTCCTAAACTATTCATGATCTTATTAATATAGAAAATAACTAAATGGAAGATATATTAGGACACTCAATGTTATTTTTCATTTTAAGTTGTCTTCTTGGTAAACATATCTATTATAGTATTAAGTAGTGCTATTTTTAGTTCAAAAAAACAAATTTGAATAGAAAATATACTGCCAAGAACTTGATCTTAATAAAGCATCATTTATACATAAGGTATGCCATGTTTTATTATGGCTTTAATTTTGAAATTCTCAATTATTTAGATTTATTAATTTCTATATACATGGATACTGCAAATTTGTTACTACATATAACTACATTAAATATATCATCAACATTTAGTTTCATTTCAGAAAGATTGTGCTACCATACAGTTCATGTGGATTTATTTCTTTATTTATTAACATCACAAACTTTTCTATGGAATCTAACCATGTATACTAACAATTTTTTTTGGTTCATTTCTTTTAGTTGTTTCACCTGCCAATTGAAGTGACGGGGACAAAATCATATAATTAATTAATGATGAGGAAAGTAACTTCTATGTATCAAGTGAAGAATGAAACGATGCAACTAATTGACGATGGGAATCGAACTTCGATGCATCAAGGGATGAGATGGCTACTTTTGGCTACTTTCTGGTAAACCATTTTTTAAGTTACATTTTAGTTGCAATATTAGGTCATATCAGCTGAAGCTTGACTTTATCCTTATAATTTGTATGTTTATTGCTTCCGATTTTCATGGTACTTAAAACACCTGTTGTAACGACCCGAAAATTTCGTTAATTAAATTTGTCATATTTTCCATAATTTTTAATAAAACGAATGTTAGGAATTTGGTGTTGCCATTTGTTCTTATTAAAAGTTAACAATTTAAAATGAGATTCCAATTCAATAAAATAATGCAAATATTGTGGTTTAAATTTTGAATGGAATATGTGAAAACAAGAGTAATTATGGAATAATATGTTATTTATTTAGAGTATTGAATAAAAAAAATTTGTAAGCCAATTTTAATTAATGGTAATAATGCGATATAAGCTAATAAATTTGATCTCAATGCGATAACCATTTAATGAAGGTAATGAAACAGGATTTAGAAAAATGTATACTAGGTATAAATCAAATAGAAAGAAACAAACGTATATATCGAATTGATTTGTGAATAAATACTTTGGATAGTAATTGAATGTACAGTAATGGTAATTTAAAACCTATTTATAGTAAGACTGCATAAGATTCAGTAAATTAAGTGGTGGAAAGATTTTTTCTAGATATACTTTGAAGATGTGAAATTAAAGGTGAATATTAAAATTCGTTAATGTAAAATAACATTGATTAACCGTAAATGGGAATAAATTTGAAAAAAAAAATTATGTTACAAGCGGGTGAAAGTAAAGATAAGGGTTAAGAGTGTTGGAATAGGTATATTAGAATAACTATAAAGTGTAAATGTACGTATTTATAGCAACATGAATTGTTGAAGGAAAATAATTGGTAAACAGGGTTTGGGCTAAGGAAATGTTATTGATTGTTTTGAAACCTTATTTATTATGGGAAATTAATTTAGCATAAGCAAAACCAATGCAAATATCTAATTTATCAGTAAAGCAATAATAATAAATAGTAATCAATGCAAATTATGTAACAATAGAATGTGAAATTGGGGGAATAGACGCAAAGTATATATGAGTTGCTAAAAGTATGCATAATAAGTGCAAATTTAATAAATCAATGTCCTGTAGAGGTTGGAGTATGGTTAGTAATAAAAGCTTTTAAAGGAAAAACCTTTAATTTATAAATGAAAATCAATGCATTAAATTAGGTGTAAATGAATGCATGTAAATAATTTTGTAAGAATAAGTTATAAACAATTTATTTGTGCATACCCGATTTAATTGAAATAACAGAAAAGACAAGAACTTGATTTGCCTAGGTATATATATATATTGACAAACTATAACTAAATAGAAAGTTTGGTAGTAAATAGGATATAAGAAGACAAAGGCAGCTAGTAAATTAATAAATGAATTCATAATAATAAGTAGTAATTAATGCATATATATTTGGCATTAGTGATAATTACAAAACTTTACCCATTTATCTAATTTATTTAATTAAATCTAAATCTATGGCAACATTGTTGTAATGATGGTTGTAAGTGAATTTGAATGTAAAAGGGTAACAATTATTTAGGTTAACCATTTTGAGTATGTTAAGTTAAGAATGTCAATCGATTGAAATAAATCTAAATTAATTACTTTGTTTTGGTTAATGTGTTCTAGTTAATAAAGGGGAGTTTATAAGAAATGAAGCATGCACTAATGACATGTGTTATAATTCAAATGTTATTTATACCCATAAAATGTCTATTTACTGAATAGAAAGATTTTAAATCAATAAGCGAATTTATTGAGGTTCCAATTTATAATTTATAACATTTAATGTAGACTCAATTACAATTAATTGACTTAAATCGTGCAGTTAGCGTAGATTTGTTTTGTAATTGGAGTAGTTAATCCTATAAGATGAAGTTAATGCTAATTCTATTTATAATTGGACCATTTGTTGATATAGATTATAGAAAGCAAGATGTATAAATTTAATTAAAGTATCAACATTCAACAATTGTAATTATTGAAAATTAAAATGGAAGTTGAGGATAATAAGGTGAAACCATGAACAAATGTTAATGCATCCTTATTACTGGTAAAAGATGAGTATATAAAAGTTTGAAAATCAAAAATAGGTTTTTGAAAACTTAATTTATAATTTCTAAATATAAGGAAGTGGAGAAATTAACACTGCAATGGATAGACTTATCAGCTTTTAATTTACATCTAAATTTGTTTAGATCAATTTAGAAATTAATAAAATTGTGGATATATTTTGGAACGTAAACGAAACGTCTAGATTTACATTTGTATATACGTTAAAATAAAATGTAAATGATAAGGAATTTATTTATTTCCTAAATCCGCAACGTGTGTAATTAATATTATTTATCTTTTGGGACCACTTCCGTTTGCACGTTAAAATTCGTGCACACCTATTCTTTTGCGATCTATCTATAAATAGACGATCAAAAAAACCCTAGCCTCCATCTTCTATCATTTGTCTGTACGTTCTTTTCTTCAACTCCTTCTCCTACTCAAATGGATGCAAACCTAGATCTATTTCTATTCAAATTTCAAATGAAAATTCAAACATCTCAGAAAAATTCCAAAAAAAATATATGTGTAGATTTCATCCATACGAATCTATGCGCAGTCTCTATTTTCGAAATCGATACTCGAGTCAGCGGCAAATCGCGGTCAAAATCAGGAAATTCGAAACCTAAGTCAATTTGGGCGTTTTGATTTGGAGTGACTATTTGCAAATTGGTTTCTGGGTATTGGAGAGCTCGGTTAGGGAAGTCGTAACGGTAGAGGCGCGTTACCATCTGGTGGCCTGGGGCGGTCTAAAGGCACGGTCAAAGATGGGGAGGGCGTGCGTTGAAATGGGTTCATTCCCTGGACGAGCATACGTGAGTTGAGAAGAAGCTTTATGACGTGGCAAGCTTTAATTAGGTTGTTGTTTAATTTTGTTTTATTTAATTTTTGTTTCAACTCATTAAAATTGAACAACTTTTTCATATGTTACCCGTTTCGCGCGAAATTTCTTTTGTTAGGATCGTAATTAAATTCCGGATTTGATGACGCTGGTTTGGACAGATTTGGAGACAGTTGGATTTTTGAGTTTAAATTGAATTTAAATTCGATTTAAATTCAAAAGGTGAGTGTTTTAACCCACTCACAACTTCTAAAAGTTTTTATGTTTGTTAAATTTATTTTAGATATGAGCAGAAATTTATTTATGATTGTTTGGCATGTTTTATTCAGCATGTCGATTAATTCGCATTTATTTAATTTAACTGTCAATTTAAATTCATTTATTGCATATTAATTGACAGTTAGAATTTATTTATTTGCATATAAACTACTAGTTAAACAGTTATAAATTTAATTGAATATAAAATGTTAGTTAATAACTGTCAATTATTTCTTGTTATATTGTATATATATTGATGGTGGTTAAACTGATGATGTTTGAAATAATTTTGATTGATGATGGGTGAACGGATGTTTTATTGTATATCATTAAACTACAAGTTATCATGCATTTTTCATTTCATTCGGGATTGTGGTTTGAAATGATATACAACCACAAATTTTATTTTTAAATTGCGGATTGAAATGATAAATTTCCGTATCACTTGACCATAGGATAGAAAATTTTATACAGGCACCGTGGTCGATATATAAATTATTTTAAAGTGATTTATATGGTTTGGATGGGATACGGTTTATAAAATTTTTTAATTTTGATATTTTATAAATGTTATTCTTCTATATATATATACATATGAAGTTAAAATTTTTGAATTTAAGCTATGTATAAATCTATTAAATAAAAATGGGAAAATTGAGAAATGGAATTTGATAATTCATATTATATGTTTAAGTTTGGAAAATTTTAAGGTATGATATTTATAACTGGATTTTTCCAAGATAAATTTAAAATGAATATTCTAGTATAATTTAATTGAAGAAAATATTTAATTGCTAGAAATTGGAGTTTTGTTTATGGATTTTTGTGTAAATATTCAAGACTAAATAATAGAACATTTAATTTGGTTGAAGGAATAAATTCCAACTTTAGTTTTGAAATATTAATACTCCAAATTGATATATATATATATATATATATATATATATATAGAAATTGAAGTGGTTTTGAAACTTGAAAGTGATATTTAAATTTTGGTTTAGACTTTAAATAAATAAATATATTTGTAAAGCCATGGAAATTATTTTCTTTACAAAGTAACCTTAAAGTCAAACCATTTATTTTATATACCGTTGAATATCCAAACCATTCAAGTTTTAGAAGTTATGGTTTTAAAATATATGAATTTCGAAATATTATGCTTTGAAAGTATAAGCCAAATATTTGGTTTCCAGATATTTTAAATTTTAAAGCAGTATGATTTTGGAAAAGAAATATATTTGGATAAAATGATATCATATTGTTTTGGGTTTTAAGATGATATCGTATTCATAGTTTTGAAATGGAATTTTTATTCTGTTTTTAAAGTATAAACTATTTTAAATGACCGCGGTGTTATAATAACGATTGGTTGGCAAAGAGACCGGGATCGGATATGGACATACTCTCTGTCGATACCGAAAACCACTTTGACTAACCGTGTACGCGGTGGAGATTCCAGAATGAAGTAGGTTGGTGGCGGCGTTTCGTGTAAGGTAAATACGTGGACCCGACTCCCGTGAGTTGGCATAAGGTGGCTAAAACAGGAGCGATTCTCGGGCCAATGAGGTCATTCCTCTGATCGGACACTCCTCTTCGATATTATACTTTGACTTTGGATTGATTCAGTGGCCACTTTTATTTTTGATTTTGGGAGAGTTTGTTCGAGGTGGGCGGCAGCTGCGCGCTGCGCGTTTCCACCAGCCCGGATAGCAATTGGTATATCTACCCTGGCATTGCCTAGTTGTGCCGTGTCACCTACCATACCGAGCCTTTACTACGAGTTTTGTTTTGTACCATACCTATGGAGTGCCCTCTGACGACGCCCATTACGGGGGAGATTACGGTACTGTGTAGACTATGGGAATATATTCTGTGTTAAGGGCTATATGGGTAACCCCTTAACGCTATTAAAAAGTAAGTTTATTTTATAAATAGACATTATTATAATAGCGCAATATACTACATAGTAAATAGTTTAACGGACCCTTAGGAGATGTAAATCCCGAGCATCTCTTGAGTTACTGTACTCATATTTATTTCTGTTAATTTTACTCACATAAGATCTTTTAGTTTTGACTCGAGTGTTTTTGTCTTTTCAAATTCGCTTGAGTCAGTCCGAGCGTTTCAGGATTTGAGGATTTAGCTCTGGAGGACGAAGACAAAGATTTGTATTACTAGTATCTACTATATTATTTCACTACACCATTTAATTCTGCTGCATTGATAGTATTGGTATGGGTAACTCTGATATTCATTGTACAAGTAAAGTAAAATATTTTGTAAAACAGTTTCATGAACTGTATATTTGATTATTACATTTTATCCTTCCGCTGTGAGATTCTGTTTTGTTTTATTTCTTCTCTGTTTTTCTTATTTACCCCATAACAATCCGCCCTTCCGTATGGTTTGAATCGTCATGTGTGTCGGTTTAAAGTGTGCGAAAAGGCGGGATGTTACAGTTGGTATCAGAGCCAGGTTTAGCGATAAACCTTGGCTTTGTGGGGTTTGACTCTTTGTTAATAGGGTTGTAATACCCTATGGGAGTCGCTGAGTGTATATATATGAGAGAGCGTATTTGTTAGTGTTATAAAAAGATTTTGATATTGTGTTAATCTATTCCGTTTTGTATTTATAAATTCTGGTTGGTGCATGGGACACTATGACATCAATAGGGATTTCTAAACACTTAATAGGAAAGACCGACATAATATTGTTTTAATATAGGTGAATGAAATAATTTTGTCTATTTTATTTTCTATATATATAATAAAATTTTCAAATGATATCTATATTTGGTTGCAATAGATTGGTTGTTAGGAATAAAATTTATAAATAATAGGTAAAATAAGATTGAAATTTGAATCAATGAAATTTGGAAATTTTAGAACTTAAGTCCGGGATTTTTGAAAATTTGCTTTCAAAGGATTTATGAAATATAATAATTTTGTTTATAAGTATTTTCTTATATAAATATTTAGTATAATTCGGAAGAATGGTTTTAAAGAAGATTTTGGAGAAAATAAATTTTGTACTTTCCTCTCTGTCGTTGGAAAATAATTTCGGTGATGGCGGCCGCATCATCGACTTTCATTTTCGAGTTTCGAAGGGGAAAGGCCACTGTAGTAAATTCTACTGCAGATTTATTTTATCTAAAATTTTAATTGTTTTAAATATAATTGAGATATAAAAGTTGTAAGAAATTCTTTATCTATTATTTTTAAAAATATTTGAAATTTGACCCGGTATTTAATTCTTAAATTTCCATTAATTAATTGTTTAATTTATTTTAGTGAAATAAAAGGTAAGTAATTAATGAATTGAAACCTCTAATTTAGGTAAGAGAATTAATGCAAAGTTATAAAGGGAAATTTGAAATTTTGAACATATGAGACAAAAAGTAATATTGTTGAACATTAAATTTAATTAAAAGATGAGATAAAACTTGTATAAGTTCTTTTGCATTTTCTTTAACATATATAACTTACCAATATGAAAAGTTGAAATATTAAATAAGAGATTGGAATAGAATATTATACAAGTAGGACTTTGGAAATGATGAAGTATTCAATGAATTGCTATTTTGAATAAGAATTAAATGGTATAAAACTTAAGTTATAATTGAAAATTTACTAAAATCAAAGGTAAGTATCATTAATAGGTGATTTTAAACTTAGGTAAATAAATGAAATTCTTTAATAAATAAATATTGATGTGCAGGGTTATAAACTTAAATATGATATAAATGCTACTAGTTTAATATAGTAAAGAGTAGGTAATATAATAAAAGGCAGCAAACCCTAAGTAATAAATTAAGAAATCCTTTATTTATAAGAATGGAGGTTATAAGGTTAAGAATTTAAGGTAAATTAAAAAGGGTTACTATAATTAAATATAATAGAATTGTAAGCATAGAATAAATGATTGAAATTGAGAAGTGCATTAAATGTAAGAAACTTACATGACCTAAATAAATGGATAATTGGAAGTAATAAGTGAAAATAAATGAAACAAACATTTAATGAGTAAATAAAATTAAAAGTTGTTAGAAATAAATGTAAATTATAAAAGGATAATTTATGTGGTATGAAAAATGAAAATAAAAGATAACTGTTATATGAATGAAAAGATCAAATAGCTAATGTATGAAATAAAATTTATAATGAGTTAATTGATTGGTTGGTTTAAATTGGTATTGTTGGATGGTCGGGTAAGGAAATTTGAAGTTGCTGGATGAATAAATAATCTATTTTTGTTCCATCTAAGATTGTTGAGTAAATGATGCACTGGATAGTTATTTTTCATTCCGTTCCAATTCAAGTTTGAACCCGAACAACTATTTGTTTGTTTGATTGAATGGTTGTTTTATTTGGTTGGGAATGCTGTTTGTTGAAATTGATGATTGTATATTTATTGTTGTTAGCAGTTGAAACCATGAAAATATTTCACTTTGTATAAATTGTTGAACCTTTGGATTTTTATAAGCGAAATGCAGGTTATGGAAGCAACTGCTACCGCTTTTGGTTCCATAATAATAAGCATAAATTGCCGACAAATAGGTACGTTTCGGATTACGATCTATAGCGCTATTTTATATAAATTTTCCCGTGGTGGGATATAATATTTTGGATAATATATTTGTTATATTTTTGATATTATATTTTCTCCCGAGCCTCTCCGTACAAAGGAGACTCTGCCAAAATTTTCCGTAAATTTTGGACTTAGAATTATGTTGAAAATGTTTTCCAAACTTTAATTATTTAAGTATAAAAGGATATAATGATTATAAAACGGGTATATTTTATTTAAGGTAATAAATTTAGTAAATTACTGTTTATAAGTTAAATATTTTGAATAAGATGTATTGTTATTAATTCTTTCTTCTCCCTTCTTTTCCTTTTCGGGGACGAAAAGTTTTGAGTGGGGGAGAGTGTAACGACCCGAAAATTTCGTTAACTAAATTTGTCATATTTTCCATAACTTTTAATAAAACGAATGTTAGGAATTTGGTGTTGCCATTTGTTCTTATTAAAAGTTAACAATTTAAAATGAGATTTCCAATTCAATAAAATAATGTAAATATTGTGGTTTAAATTTTGAATGGAATATGTGAAAACAAGAGTAATTATGGAATAATATGTTATTTATTTAGAGTATTGAATAAAAAAAAAATTGTAAGCCAATTTTAATTAATGGTAATAATGCGATATAAGCTAATAAATTTGATCTCAATACGATAACCATTTAATGAAGGTAATGAAACAGGATTTAGAAAAATGTATACTAGGTATAAATCAAATAGAAGGAAACAAATGTATATATCGAATTGATTTATGAATAAATACTTTGGATAGTAATTGAATGTACAGTAATGGTAATTTAAAACCTATTTATAGTAAGACTGCATAAGATTCAGTAAATTAAGTGGTGGAAAGATTTTTCCTAGATATACTTTGAAGATGTGAAATTAAAGGTGAATATTAAAATTTGTTAATGTAAAATAACATTGATTAACCGTAAATGGGAATTAATTTGAAAAAAAAAAATTTATGTTACAAGTGGGCGAAAGTAAAGATAAGGGTTAAGAGTGTTGGAATAGGTATATTAGAATAACTATAAAGTGTAAATGTACGTATTTATAGCAACATGAATTGTTGAAGGAAAATAATTGGTAAACGGGGTTTGGGCTAAGGAAATGTTATTGATTGTTTTGAAACCTTATTTATTATGGGAAATTAATTTAGCATAAGCAAAACCAATGCAAATATCTAATTTATCAGTAAAGCAATAATAATAAATAGTAATCAATGCAAATTATGTAACAATAGAATGTGAAATTTGGGGAATAGACGCAAAGTATATATGAGTTGCTAAAAGTATGCATAATAAGTGCAAATTTAATAAATCAATGTCCTGTAGAGGTTGGAGTATGGTTAGTAATAAAAGCTTTTAAAGGAAAAACCTTTAATTTATAAATGAAAATCAATGCATTAAATTAGGTGTAACTGAATGCATGTAAATAATTTTGTAAGAATAAGTTATAAACAATTTATTTGTGCATACCCGATTTAATTGAAATAACAGAAAAGACAAGAACTTGATTTGCCTAGGTATATATATATTGATAAACTATAACTAAATAGAAAGTTTGGTAGTAAATAGGATATAAGAAGACAAAGGCAGCTAGTAAATTAATAAATGAATTCATAATAATAAGTAGTAATTAATGCATATATATTTGGCATTAGTGATAATTACAAAACTTTACCCATTTATCTAATTTATTTAATTAAATCTAAATCTATGGCAACATTGTTGTAATGATGGTTGTAAGTGAATTTGAATGTAAAAGGGTAACAATTATTTAGGTTAACCATTTTGAGTATGTTAAGTTAAGAATGGCAATCGATTGAAATAAATCTAAATTAATTACTTTGTTTTGGTTAATGTGTTCTAGTTAATAAAGGGGAGTTTATAAGAAATGAAGCATGCACTAATGACATGTGTTATAATTCAAATGTTATTTATACCCATAAAATGTCTATTTACTGAATAGAAAGATTTTAAATCAATAAGCGAATTTATTGAGGTTCCAATTTATAATTTATAACATTTAATGTAGACTCAATTACAATTAATTGACTTAAATCGTGCAGTTAGCGTAGATTTGTTTTGTAATTGGAGTAGTTAATCCTATAAGATGAAGTTAATGCTAATTCTATTTATAATTGGACCATTTGTTGATATAGATTATAGAAAGCAAGATGTATAAATTTAATTAAAGTATCAACATTCAACAATTGTAATTATTGAAAATTAAAATGGAAGTTGAGGATAATAAGGTGAAACCATGAACAAATGTTAATGCATCCTTATTACTGGTAAAAGATGAGTATATAAAAGTTTGAAAATCAAAAATAGGTTTTTGAAAACTTAATTTATAATTTCTAAATATAAGGAAGTGGAGAAATTAACACTGCAATGGATAGACTTATCAGCTTTTAATTTACATCTAAATTTGTTTAGATCAATTTAGAAATTAATAAAATTGTGGATATATTTTGGAACGTAAACGAAACGTCTAGATTTACATTTGTATATACGTTAAAATAAAATGTAAATGATAAGGAATTTATTTATTTCCTAAATCCGCAACGTGTGTAATTAATATTATTTATCTTTTGGGACCACTTCCGTTTGCACGTTAAAATTCGTGCACACCTATTCTTTTGCGATCTATCTATAAATAGACGATCAAAAAAACCCTAGCCTCCATCTTCTATCATTTGTCTGTACGTTCTTTTCTTCAACTCCTTCTCCTACTCAAATGGATGCAAACCTAGATCTATTTCTATTCAAATTTCAAATGAAAATTCAAACATCTCAGAAAAATTCCAAAAAAAATATATGTGTAGATTTCATCCATACGAATCTATGCGCAGTCTCTATTTTCGAAATCGATACTCGAGTCAGCGGCAAATCGCGGTCAAAATCAGGAAATTCGAAACCTAAGTCAATTTGGGCGTTTTGATTTGGAGTGACTATTTGCAAATTGGTTTCTGGGTATTGGAGAGCTCGGTTAGGGAAGTCGTAACGGTAGAGGCGCGTTACCATCTGGTGGCCTGGGGCGGTCTAAAGGCACGGTCAAAGATGGGGAGGGCGTGCGTTGAAATGGGTTCATTCCCTGGACGAGCATACGTGAGTTGAGAAGAAGCTTTATGACGTGGCAAGCTTTAATTAGGTTGTTGTTTAATTTTGTTTTATTTAATTTTTGTTTCAACTCATTAAAATTGAACAACTTTTTCATACGTTACCCGTTTCGCACGAAATTTCTTTTGTTAGGATCGTAATTAAATTCCAGATTTGATGACGCTGGTTTGGACAGATTTGGAGACCGTTGGATTTTTGAGTTTAAATTGAATTTAAATTCGATTTAAATTCAAAAGGTGAGTGTTTTAACCCACTCACAACTTCTAAAAGTTTTTATGTTTGTTAAATTTATTTTAGATATGAGCAGAAATTTATTTATGATTGTTTGGCATGTTTTATTCAGCATGTCGATTAATTCGCATTTATTTAATTTAACTGTCAATTTAAATTCATTTATTGCATATTAATTGACAGTTAGAATTTATTTATTTGCATATAAACTACTAGTTAAACAGTTATAAATTTAATTGAATATAAAATGTTAGTTAATAACTGTCAATTATTTCTTGTTATATTGTATATATATTGATGGTGGTTAAACTGATGATGTTTGAAATAATTTTGATTGATGATGGGTGAACGGATGTTTTATTGTATATCATTAAACTACAAGTTATCATGCATTTTTCATTTCATTCGGGATTGTGGTTTGAAATGATATACAACCACAAATTTTATTTTTAAATTGCGGATTGAAATGATAAATTTCCGTATCACTTGACCATAGGATAGAAAATTTTATACAGGCACCGTGGTCGATATATAAATTATTTTAAAGTGATTTATATGGTTTGGATGGGATACGGTTTATAAAAATTTTTAATTTTGATATTTTATAAATGTTATTCTTCTATATATATATACATATGAAGTTAAAATTTTTGAATTTAAGCTATGTATAAATCTATTAAATAAAAATGGGAAAATTGAGAAATGGAATTTGATAATTCATATTATTTGTTTAAGTTTGGAAAATTTTAAGGTATGATATTTATAACTGGATTTTTCCAAGATAAATTTAAAATGAATATTCTAGTATAATTTAATTGAAGAAAATATTTAATTGCTAGAAATTGGAGTTTTGTTTATGGATTTTTGTGTAAATATTCAAGACTAAATAATAGAACATTTAATTTGGTTGAAGGAATAAATTCCAACTTTAGTTTTGAAATATTAATACTCCAAATTGATATATATATATATATATATATATATATATATATATATATATATATATATATATATATAGAAATTGAAGTGGTTTTGAAACTTGAAAGTGATATTTAAATTTTGGTTTAGACTTTAAATAAATAAATATATTTGTAAAGCCATGGAAATTATTTTCTTTACAAAGTAACCTTAAAGTCAAACCATTTATTTTATATACCGTTGAATATCCAAACCATTCAAGTTTTAGAAGTTATGGTTTTAAAATATATGAATTTCGAAATATTATGCTTTGAAAGTATAAGCCAAATATTTGGTTTCCAGATATTTTAAATTTTAAAGCAGTATGATTTTGGAAAAGAAATATATTTGGATAAAATGATATCATATTGTTTTGGGTTTTAAGATGATATCGTATTCATAGTTTTGAAATGGAATTTTTATTCTGTTTTTAAAGTATAAACTATTTTAAATGACCGCGGTGTTATAATAACGATTGGTTGGCAAAGAGACCGGGATCGGATATGGACATACTCTCTGTCGATACCGAAAACCACTTTGACTAACCGTGTACGCGGTGGAGATTCCAGAATGAAGTAGGTTGGTGGCGGCGTTTCGTGTAAGGTAAATACGTGGACCCGACTCCCGTGAGTTGGCATAAGGTGGCTAAAACAGGAGCGATTCTCGGGCCAATGAGGTCATTCCTCTGATCGGACACTCCTCTTCGATATTATACTTTGACTTTGGATTGATTCAGTGGCCACTTTTATTTTTGATTTTGGGAGAGTTTGTTCGAGGTGGGCGGCAGCTGCGCGCTGCGCGTTTCCACCAGCCCGGATAGCAATTGGTATATCTACCCTGGCATTGCCTAGTTGTGCCGTGTCACCTACCATACCGAGCCTTTACTACGAGTTTTGTTTTGTACCATACCTATGGAGTGCCCTCTGACGACGCCCATTACGGGGGAGATTACGGTACTGTGTAAACTATGGGAATATATTCTGTGTTAAGGGCTATATGGGTAACCCCTTAACGCTATTAAAAAGTAAGTTTATTTTATAAATAGACATTATTATAATAGCGCAATATACTACATAGTAAATAGTTTAACGGACCCTTAGGAGATGTAAATCCCGAGCATCTCTTGAGTTACTGTACTCATATTTATTTCTGTTAATTTTACTCACATAAGATCTTTTAGTTTTGACTCGAGTGTTTTTGTCTTTTCAAATTCGCTTGAGTCAGTCCGAGCGTTTCAGGATTTGAGGATTTAGCTCTGGAGGACGAAGACAAAGATTTGTATTACTAGTATCTACTATATTATTTCACTACACCATTTAATTCTGCTGCATTGATAGTATTGGTATGGGTAACTCTGATATTCATTGTACAAGTAAAGTAAAATATTTTGTAAAACAGTTTCATGAACTGTATATTTGATTATTACATTTTATCCTTCCGCTGTGAGATTCTGTTTTGTTTTATTTCTTCTCTGTTTTTCTTATTTACCCCATAACAATCCGCCCTTCCGTATGGTTTGAATCGTCATGTGTGTCGGTTTAAAGTGTGCGAAAAGGCGGGATGTTACAGTTGGTATCAGAGCCAGGTTTAGCGATAAACCTTGGCTTTGTGGGGTTTGACTCTTTGTTAATAGGGTTGTAATACCCTATGGGAGTCGCTGAGTGTATATATATGAGAGAGCGTATTTGTTAGTGTTATAAAAAGATTTTGATATTGTGTTAATCTATTCCGTTTTGTATTTATAAATTCTGGTTGGTGCATGGGACACTATGACATCAATAGGGATTTCTAAACACTTAATAGGAAAGACCGACATAATATTGTTTTAATATAGGTGAATGAAATAATTTTGTCTATTTTATTTTCTATATATATAATAAAATTTTCAAATGATATCTATATTTGGTTGCAATAGATTGGTTGTTAGGAATAAAATTTATAAATAATAGGTAAAATAAGATTGAAATTTGAATCAATGAAATTTGGAAATTTTAGAACTTAAGTCCGGGATTTTTGAAAATTTGCTTTCAAAGGATTTATGAAATATAATAATTTTGTTTATAAGTATTTTCTTATATAAATATTTAGTATAATTCGGAAGAATGGTTTTAAAGAAGATTTTGGAGAAAATAAATTTTGTACTTTCCTCTCTGTCGTTGGAAAATAATTTCGGTGATGGCGGCCGCATCATCGACTTTCATTTTCGAGTTTCGAAGGGGAAAGGCCACTGTAGTAAATTCTACTGCAGATTTATTTTATCTAAAATTTTAATTGTTTTAAATATAATTGAGATATAAAAGTTGTAAGAAATTCTTTATCTATTATTTTTAAAAATATTTGAAATTTGACCCGGTATTTAATTCTTAAATTTCCATTAATTAATTGTTTAATTTATTTTAGTGAAATAAAAGGTAAGTAATTAATGAATTGAAACCTCTAATTTAGGTAAGAGAATTAATGCAAAGTTATAAAGGGAAATTTGAAATTTTGAACATATGAGACAAAAAGTAATATTGTTGAACATTAAATTTAATTAAAAGATGAGATAAAACTTGTATAAGTTCTTTTGCATTTTCTTTAACATATATAACTTACCAATATGAAAAGTTGAAATATTAAATAAGAGATTGGAATAGAATATTATACAAGTAGGACTTTGGAAATGATGAAGTATTCAATGAATTGCTATTTTGAATAAGAATTAAATGGTATAAAACTTAAGTTATAATTGAAAATTTACTAAAATCAAAGGTAAGTATCATTAATAGGTGATTTTAAACTTAGGTAAATAAATGAAATTCTTTAATAAATAAATATTGATGTGCAGGGTTATAAACTTAAATATGATATAAATGCTACTAGTTTAATATAGTAAAGAGTAGGTAATATAATAAAAGGCAGCAAACCCTAAGTAATAAATTAAGAAATCCTTTATTTATAAGAATGGAGGTTATAAGGTTAAGAATTTAAGGTAAATTAAAAAGGGTTACTATAATTAAATATAATAGAATTGTAAGCATAGAATAAATGATTGAAATTGAGAAGTGCATTAAATGTAAGAAACTTACATGACATAAATAAATGGATAATTGGAAGTAATAAGTGAAAATAAATGAAACAAACATTTAATGAGTAAATAAAATTAAAAGTTGTTAGAAATAAATGTAAATTATAAAAGGATAATTTATGTGGTATGAAAAATGAAAATAAAAGATAACTGTTATATGAATGAAAAGATCAAATAGCTAATGTATGAAATAAAATTTATAATGAGTTAATTGATTGGTTGGTTTAAATTGGTATTGTTGGATGGTCGGGTAAGGAAATTTGAAGTTGCTGGATGAATAAATAATCTATTTTTGTTCCATCTAAGATTGTTGAGTAAATGATGCACTGGATAGTTATTTTTCATTCCGTTCCAATTCAAGTTTGAACCCGAACAACTATTTGTTTGTTTGATTGAATGGTTGTTTTATTTGGTTGGGAATGCTGTTTGTTGAAATTGATGATTGTATATTTATTGTTGTTAGCAGTTGAAACCATGAAAATATTTCACTTTGTATAAATTGTTGAACCTTTGGATTTTTATAAGCGAAATGCAGGTTATGGAAGCAACTGCTACCGCTTTTGGTTCCATAATAATAAGCATAAATTGCCGACAAATAGGTACGTTTCGGATTACGATCTATAGCGCTATTTTATATAAATTTTCCCGTGGTGGGATATAATATTTTGGATAATATATTTGTTATATTTTTGATATTATATTTTCTCCCGAGCCTCTCCGTACAAAGGAGACTCTGCCAAAATTTTCCGTAAATTTTGGACTTAGAATTATGTTGAAAATGTTTTCCAAACTTTAATTATTTAAGTATAAAAGGATATAATGATTATAAAACGGGTATATTTTATTTAAGGTAATAAATTTAGTAAATTACTGTTTATAAGTTAAATATTTTGAATAAGATGTATTGTTATTAATTCTTTCTTCTCCCTTCTTTTCCTTTTCGGGGACGAAAAGTTTTGAGTGGGGGAGAGTGTAACGACCCGAAAATTTCGTTAACTAAATTTGTCATATTTTCCATAACTTTTAATAAAACGAATGTTAGGAATTTGGTGTTGCCATTTGTTCTTATTAAAAGTTAACAATTTAAAATGAGATTTCCAATTCAATAAAATAATGTAAATATTGTGGTTTAAATTTTGAATGGAATATGTGAAAACAAGAGTAATTATGGAATAATATGTTATTTATTTAGAGTATTGAATAAAAAAAAAATTGTAAGCCAATTTTAATTAATGGTAATAATGCGATATAAGCTAATAAATTTGATCTCAATACGATAACCATTTAATGAAGGTAATGAAACAGGATTTAGAAAAATGTATACTAGGTATAAATCAAATAGAAGGAAACAAATGTATATATCGAATTGATTTATGAATAAATACTTTGGATAGTAATTGAATGTACAGTAATGGTAATTTAAAACCTATTTATAGTAAGACTGCATAAGATTCAGTAAATTAAGTGGTGGAAAGATTTTTCCTAGATATACTTTGAAGATGTGAAATTAAAGGTGAATATTAAAATTTGTTAATGTAAAATAACATTGATTAACCGTAAATGGGAATTAATTTGAAAAAAAAAAATTTATGTTACAAGTGGGCGAAAGTAAAGATAAGGGTTAAGAGTGTTGGAATAGGTATATTAGAATAACTATAAAGTGTAAATGTACGTATTTATAGCAACATGAATTGTTGAAGGAAAATAATTGGTAAACGGGGTTTGGGCTAAGGAAATGTTATTGATTGTTTTGAAACCTTATTTATTATGGGAAATTAATTTAGCATAAGCAAAACCAATGCAAATATCTAATTTATCAGTAAAGCAATAATAATAAATAGTAATCAATGCAAATTATGTAACAATAGAATGTGAAATTTGGGGAATAGACGCAAAGTATATATGAGTTGCTAAAAGTATGCATAATAAGTGCAAATTTAATAAATCAATGTCCTGTAGAGGTTGGAGTATGGTTAGTAATAAAAGCTTTTAAAGGAAAAACCTTTAATTTATAAATGAAAATCAATGCATTAAATTAGGTGTAACTGAATGCATGTAAATAATTTTGTAAGAATAAGTTATAAACAATTTATTTGTGCATACCCGATTTAATTGAAATAACAGAAAAGACAAGAACTTGATTTGCCTAGGTATATATATATTGATAAACTATAACTAAATAGAAAGTTTGGTAGTAAATAGGATATAAGAAGACAAAGGCAGCTAGTAAATTAATAAATGAATTCATAATAATAAGTAGTAATTAATGCATATATATTTGGCATTAGTGATAATTACAAAACTTTACCCATTTATCTAATTTATTTAATTAAATCTAAATCTATGGCAACATTGTTGTAATGATGGTTGTAAGTGAATTTGAATGTAAAAGGGTAACAATTATTTAGGTTAACCATTTTGAGTATGTTAAGTTAAGAATGGCAATCGATTGAAATAAATCTAAATTAATTACTTTGTTTTGGTTAATGTGTTCTAGTTAATAAAGGGGAGTTTATAAGAAATGAAGCATGCACTAATGACATGTGTTATAATTCAAATGTTATTTATACCCATAAAATGTCTATTTACTGAATAGAAAGATTTTAAATCAATAAGCGAATTTATTGAGGTTCCAATTTATAATTTATAACATTTAATGTAGACTCAATTACAATTAATTGACTTAAATCGTGCAGTTAGCGTAGATTTGTTTTGTAATTGGAGTAGTTAATCCTATAAGATGAAGTTAATGCTAATTCTATTTATAATTGGACCATTTGTTGATATAGATTATAGAAAGCAAGATGTATAAATTTAATTAAAGTATCAACATTCAACAATTGTAATTATTGAAAATTAAAATGGAAGTTGAGGATAATAAGGTGAAACCATGAACAAATGTTAATGCATCCTTATTACTGGTAAAAGATGAGTATATAAAAGTTTGAAAATCAAAAATAGGTTTTTGAAAACTTAATTTATAATTTCTAAATATAAGGAAGTGAAGAAATTAACACTGCAATGCATAGACTTATCAGCTTTTAATTTAAATCTAATTTTGTTTAGATCAATTTGGAAATTAATAAAATTGTGGATATATTTTGAAACGTAAACGAAACGTCTAGATTTACATTTGTATATACGTTAAAATAAAATGTAAATGATAAGGAATTTATTTATTTCCTAAATCCACAACGTGTGTAATTAATATTATTTATCTTTTGGGACCACTTCCGTTTGCACGTTAAAATTCGTGCACACCTATTCTTTTGCGATCTATCTATAAATAGACGATCAAAAAAACCCTAGCCTCCATCTTCTATCATTTGTCTGTACGTTCTTTTCTTCAACTCCTTCTCCTCCTCAAATGGATGCAAACCTAGATCTATTTCTATTCAAATTTCAAATGAAAATTCAAACATCTCAGAAAAATTCCAAAAAAAATATATGTGTAGATTTCATCCATACGAATCTACACGCAGTCTCTATTTTCAAAATCGATACTCGAGTCAGCGGCAAATCGCGGTCAAAATCAGGAAATTCGAAACCTAAGTCAATTTGGGCGTTTTGATTTGGAGTGACTATTTGCAAATTGGTTTCTGGGTATTGGAGAGCTCGGCTAGGGAAGTCGTAATGGTGGAGGCGCGTCACCATCTGGTGGCCTGGGGCGGTCTAAAGGCACGATCAAAGATGGGGAGGGCGTGCGTTGAAATGGGTTCATTCCCTGGACGAGCATACGTGAGTTGAGAAGAAGCTTTATGACGTGGCAAGCTTTAATTAGGTTGTTGTTTAATTTTGTTTTATTTAATTTTTGTTTCAACTCATTAAAATTGAACAACTTTTTCATACGTTACCCGTTTCACGCGAAATTTCTTTTGTTAGGATCGTAATTAAATTCCGGATCTGATGACACTGGTTTGGACAGATTTGGAGACCGTTGGATTTTTGAGTTTAAATTGAATTTAAATTCGATTTAAATTCAAAAGGTGAGTGTTTTTACCCACTCACAACTTCTAAAAGTTTTTATGTTTGTTAAATTTATTTTAGATATGAGTAGAAATTTATTTATGATTGTTTGGCATGTTTTATTCAGCATATCGGTTAATTCGCATTTATTTAATTTAACTGTCAATTTAAATTCATTTATTGCACATTAATTGACAGTTAGAATTTATTTATTTGCATATAAACTACTAGTTAAACAGTTATAAATTTAATTGAATATAAAATGTTAGTTAATAACTGTCAATTATTTCTTGTTATATTGTATATATATTGATGGTTGTTAAACTGATGATGTTTGAAATAATTTTGATTGATGATGGGTGAATGGATGTTTTATTGTATATCATTAAACTACAAGTTATCATGCATTTTTCATTTCATTCGGGATTGTGGTTTGAAATGATATACAACCGCAAATTTTATTTTTAAATTGCGGATTGAAATGATAAATATCCGTATCACTTGACCATAGGATAGAAAATTTTATACAGGCACCGTGGTCTATTTATAAATTATTTTAAAGTGATTTCTATGGTTTGGATGGGATACGATTTATAAAAAATTTTAATTTTGATATTTTATAAATGTTATTCTTCTATATATATAAATATGAAGTTAAAAATTTTGAATTTAAGCTGTGTATAAATCTATTAAGTAAAAATGAAAAAATTGAGAAATGGAATTTGATAATTCATATTATATGTTTAAGTTTGGAAAATTTTAAGGTATGATATTTATAACTGGATTTTTCCAAGATAAATTTAAAATGAATATTCTAGTATAATTTAATTGAAGAAAATATTTAATTGCTAGAAATTGGAGTTTTATTTATGGATTTTTATGTAAATATTCAAGACTAAATAATAGAACATTTAATTTGGTTGAAGGAATAAATTCCAACTTTAGTTTTGAAATATTAATACTCTAAATGGATATATATATATATATATATATATATATATGTATATATATATATATATAGAAATTGAAGTGGTTTTGGAACTTGAAAGTGATATTTAAATTTTGGTTTAGACTTTAAATAAAGAAATATATTTGTAAAGCCATGGAAATTATTTTCTTTACAAAGTAACCTTAAAGTCAAACCATTTATTTTATATACCGTTGAATATCCAAACCATTCAAGTTTTAGAAGTTATGGTTTTAAAATATATGAATTTCGAAATATTATGCTTTGAAAGTATAAGTCAAATATTTGGTTTCCAGATATTTTAAATTTTAAAGCAGTATGATTTTGGAAAAGAAATATATTTGGATAAAATGATATCATATTGCTTTGGGTTTTAAGATGATATCGTATTCATAGTTTTGAAATGGAATTTTTATTCTGGTTTTAAAGTATAAACTATTTTAAATGACCGCGGTGTTATAATAACGATTGGTTGGCAAAGAGACCGGGATCGGATATGGACATACTCTCTGTCGATACCGAAAACCACTTTGACTAACCGTGTCGCGGTGGAGATTCCAGAATGAAGTAGGTTGGTGGCGCGTTTCCTGTAAGGTAAATACGTGGACCCGACTCCCGTGAGTTGGCATAAGATGGCTAAAACAGGAGCGATTCTCGGGCCAATGAGGTCATTCCTCTGATCGGACACTCCTCTTAGATATTATACTTTGACTTTGGATTGATTCAGTGGCCACTTTTATTTTTGATTTTGGGGGAGTTTGTTCGAGGTGGGCGGCAGCTGCGCGCTGTGCGTTTCCACCAGCCCGGATAGCAATTGGTATATCTACCCTGGCATTGCCTAGTTGTGCCGTGTCACCTACCATACCGAGCCTTTACTACGAGTTTTGTTTTGTACCATACTTATGGAGTGCCCTCTGACGACGCCCATTACGGGGGAGATTACGGTACTGTATAGACTATGGGAATATATTCCGTGTTAAGGGCTATATGGGTAACCCCTTAACGCTATTAAAAAGTAAGTTTATTTTATAAATAGACATTATTATAATAGCGCAATATACTACATAGTAAATAGTTTAACGGACCCTTAGGAGATGTAAATCTCGAGCATCTCTTGAGTTACTGTACTCATATTTATTTCTGTTAATTTTACTCACATAAGATCTTTTAGTTCTGACTCGAGTGTTTTTGTCTTTTCAAATTCGCTCGAGTCAGTCCGAGCGTTTCAGGATTTGAGAATTTAGCTCTGGAGGACGAAGACAAAGATTTGTATTACTAGTATCTACTATATTATTTCACTACACCATTTAATTCCGCTGCATTGATAGTATTGGTATGGTTAACTCTGATATTCATTGTACAAGTAAAATAAAATATTTTGTAAAACAGTTTCATGAACTGTATATTTGATTATTATATTTTATCCTTCCGCTGTGAGATTCTGTTTTGTTTTATTTCTTCTCTGTTTTTCTTATTTACCCCATAACAATCCGCCCTTCCGTATGGTTTGAATCGTCATGTGTGTTGGTTTAAAGCGTGCGAAAAGGCGGGATGTTACACCTGTAACATGTCAGTAATATTCATTATCAATATAACCTGTCTTTAATAATACATTATATTTTAATTTTTGGAGGATTAGCAAGGAAAATATCAATTGTAAATATTTTACTAAATGCGATTACCAATACTTACTAATTTTAACTAACATATCTCCAACTCACACACTTTTATAGCTTAAAAAATATAAACAATATGTGAAAATATATTTTTATTAAAAGATTCATTTCTTTCAATAAATCACAAAAATATCTGTATATATGTAGCTAGGCCTCATATTTAATGGAATGAAGTAACCAAAGAAAGAAAGATTGAATGATAAAATTTATTTTTTGAATGATGTACATCAGTTGAAACTTTTTTTGGAATTCCTACCACCTCAATTCTTTGATTTAATTGCAGCCAGCCATTGAAACTTTTGTTGCACTGACTGCATCAGATTGTACTTGAAGTATATGAAATTTCAGTTGGTAATTTGTGCCTACCTCTTAAGGCTAACTTGCAGCAGATATTGTGACTGATGTGGAAAGCTTATATATAAATTAAAACACTGCATTCATTGAAACTAAAGGGCGGTATAGATTTGAAGTTAACTCCAGGATAATAGTAGAGAATGGTAGACAAGTCAAAATAATAACCAAGTTGAACGAGCAAGGTAGCATTGCTCCAATCATAATTAGTTTGTCTTTGTTCAACATGAACACTGACAGAAACAAGGAGGATGACACTAATGTGTGTATTACATTTCGTGGATGCATAAAGGAAACACAAGGTTGTCATTGTCTTCAGTGCGTGGACTTTAGTGATGTATATGTAGAGCTACATGGATGCAACAACTTATACTGTCAGTAAATTATGATAACACTATTATAAAATAAACTAAAGTCTGTGGAATTTTTAAAAGAAAATGAAAGGTTGTGCATCTATGCATATTTTACAGTAACAAGGAATTCTCAATAATTTTGGTCAATTATAATTTATTACAGTTTTCACACACATTTGCAAAGCATCCAAATTGTTAATATCGTGGCTGGTTTTATATTTTTCCTGCTGTGTTTGTTACTATTTCAATCGAATACATCCATTTTAAGGGAATTCTATCCAAAATCAGTATTTATTTTGCAACATAAGGAATTTTATCATCGTTTTCTTAGCATACATGAAGCTTACACGGTAGCAATAGGTATTCACAAGCATGTATATTGTTTTATGTAACGTGGGTAATGTGAGACAACACCGAGGAGTTGATTTTCATTTCAAATTAATTTGATCATCTTTAATTCTATTTTTTGGAGTACTAATGAACTAATTAAAGAAGGGAGAGCTTTATTTTGAGCTTAGTTTTTAGCATTTATTTTTGAAATTTTTATGTTATTAGCTCAATTGCGGGAGGTTTGGTTTTCTTTACTTCTTTTTGACGGTTGTAGATGTGTCATTTGTTGCCTTATTGATCTTATAGATGTTTTCATTCTTATTGAGTTTGTTGTGCCTTTGATATTTCCTCATGAGCAATTACTTCTAATCGTTATAAATTTGCACCGCGACCAAATATATCAATCAATGATTAAACTGACAATTATAAACATGTAACAACTAGTGAATTATTATTTGACTACTAATTGCTTTTTGATTCATGTTACAAATACATTACCCTTTATTTTTTAATTTTAAACGAAAATCGTATGCGAAGCACGGGTTTGCACTAGTTGTAGAAGTAAAGCAAGATATAATCACACTTCATGATTATTTCCTCTTTTAATTCAGATTTGATTAGATTTATTTGTAGCTTAAGTTATCTTTCCATCTTCTTTCTTTTAATTTACACTTATTTGAACTATCTACTTTATGTGAATTATTTTCGTACCTTTATATATACACATATGTATGTGTATAAAATATATAGTGGCAACAAAATTACATGTATGTATATTTATATTTAAATTATATATATGTGGTACTGTTAATGTATGTATACAAACTATATACATAAATTGTGGTATGCTCAAGCATATTATATATTTAGGCATTTATATTCCTAATATGCATGTAAAATTGTTACATATATATGTAAGTAATATATATATATACACACACAATAGATATAAATCCTAATATCTAGATATGTATGCATGCACGCATGTTCATATTAGTTTATTTACGTTGTTGTATGTTTGAATATATATATATATATATATATATATATATATATATATATATATATGATCCATCCCTAATAAAACATTTAGCTAAAATATTATCAAATATTAATTGATAATATCAATTTAAAATAATTAATATGATTAATTATCTAAAATAGAAAAATATTAATAAAAGATGATTTTATTAGTAATAACTGGATAGGATCTAGTGAAAAACCAATTATACTTCATAGGCCCACCATGATCTAAATAGGAAAATTAATTGAAAGTACCATTTCCCTCGTTATAGATCAGTTTGGCTCCTTCAATGGTATCAAAGTGCTAACGGTCTATATTGTCTAGCCAACTAATAAAGATAACCTATCTTTGGTTGTCTAGAATAATAATGTCTACGCTTGGGGTAGGAAAATTAAGTATTCTCCCCTCCTTAGCTACTAGGCTCGCACAACGATGAAGTAAACGCGAAAGGTTGACACACTATGAAAACACATACTGGTTTGGGCCTTGGGCTATATAAAATTTAAGATATATTTAAAATTTAAAGTTAATTTTAAAGTATAAAAGAGAAATATTATAATAATTACAAAATAATTCCAATTTTTCAGAAGTGTTTTAAGATACTAAACTAATTAATTTAAAATTCTAATATATTTAATTAAATTGATTAATTAAATTAAATAATTAATTAAAAGTTATTTAATTAACACACACACGTATATATATATATATATATATATATGTTAATATATGTATGTAGTTGTTATAATTATGTATTTATCCTAATTTTTTTTAAGATGAACTGTATTAAACTGTTGAATTAATTTAAACATTTAATTAAATTTTATACAATTAAATAAATGAATTTTTTAAATAAAATTAATTAAATTTAGTTAATCAATATGTATACATATATTGATATGTATATATAAACAAATTATAGATGCTATGGTTAATTATTTTTCTTAAATATTCTTTTGAGAAAAATGAGTGATCCTCTATGATTAGAGGAGAGCACTCATGTAATTTAATTTTGCACTAAAAAAAGGAGCTGCCAACATGCTTGACAGGTAGCAAAGCCCCAAATCTAGAGAGCTTAATGTAACGATTCTTAGATAATTAAAAATAGTTAATTTAATATAGTCTTGTGATCTAATGTTGGAAGAAATAAAATTGGTGATTTAATAATAAGAATATAACTGGAATAAAATGTAATAGTATTAATTTATGGTAACTGATAAATGCTTTAACTGTAATTTCAATTAATTGAAATGATTAAAAAGTTATAATTGGTTATAGATTGTAAATTTATTGTAGTAATGTGTATTAATTGATAGTTGGATTAAAAGAGTAATTGATAATTTAAATGTTGTACTAATTAATGAGATAATGTGTAATAAATTTTAATTGGATAGAACTAGTATTGTATAAGTTATTATAACATTTGTTGTAAATAATAAACTTATATATGTGATTAAAAGTTAATGGTGACAATTATTATATGTTACCAATTTATTTAATCTGTTGAATTAAATTTGAAATCAATTGAAATTGAATGTAATTAATTATTACATTATTATAAGTTAAGACGATAACTGTAAATGCGAACGTAATAAAATGTACAAAAATGTTGATTATATTCATAAGGCAATAATTTATTTAGTGAAAAGAATGAAACCAAGATAAATTAAATATTGAGACTTTAATTATAATTTGTGTGAAAATTGACAAAATTCGATATAATTGAAATATCGCAACTAATATGGTAAAATATAAATTTTGAGAATATTAAAGTAATAAAGTATAACCCAATGATAACTTTGTCTATAGTGTAATGATTGACTGAACAAAAAGATTGAAATCAAAATTAAATCAATTTATTGAAATTAAAAATATAATTGATTGGACTTGATTACAGTTGAAATTGAACACTGTAATTAATGTAATTTTAGACACTAAATTGGTTTGTAAATTTGTTTAAATTATTGTAAATGTCCAAGTAATCAAAAATGATGGAAATTATTAGTTATTAATTTTGAAATTAAAAGATGATTTAATCAATTTAATAATAATTTCTTTAATTAGTGAGAAATAGTCATTTTACCAACTGTCTCGGATTTCAAAGAAACTAGTTTCATCGGATCCGTAATGGTAAATTATTGTCGAATTTCAAGTTTCCTAGCGATCAGACTTGTCGTTTGATCGTATGAGCTTAAAACGCATAGAAATAAATTTAATTAAATTCAATTGACATCAATTTGAAATAAGCTGATTGTAAAGCTAACTTCTTCATATGATGGAATTAGAACTTGAAACCTGTTGCACTGAATTTAGAAATATAAAAATCATCTATTTTGATATACGGGATGACCTATTTCCGTTCTGGAGGCAAAACTGCTTTTGGGTCGCTATAAGTCATTCGTACAAATTCGATATGGGTTCATTTTCTTACTCGGCTTCGTTAATATGAATATTTCTATTATAAACCCTAGCAGCCTTTCATTTCTAATTTCTGCATATATAATTCTCTTGTTTCTCCTTCCCAATGGCAGAAACCAAATTCCTAAAATCAAACCCTAATTCCAAATTTTTGAAACAATTTTAAAAATTCAAACTCTTCCAAAACATAACTAATTATATACTGTCTCTAAGCTCTCGACGAGCGTAATCCACTAGCGCAATTCATTTCCCAAATCGAATCAGCGTTTGTCCAGAAATCGCAAAATTGGTTTCGGTCGTCCAAATGAAGTTTTGATGATTCAACGGTGGATCGTCGTCCTACCGACGATCGGGCGATGGCGTTGGAAGAGGAGGTCGAGTAGGTCGTAGATTAGGTGTTAGCTCATGCTAAAGGTCTTGACTATGCCGTGATTGGTCGTTGAAGGTTGCGGCGGCGTTGAGCGCCTAGAAGCTTAGTAGGTGGTTGAGCGGCCATCCAAGGGGGCGCAGGTGGATGGGAGATGATCGGCGATTCCCGATCGTTGCCATGATGATGGAGGCGATGGCAAAATTGAATGGTGTGGTGGTGGCTGTCACTGTTTTGGCTTGATCGTGATAGGAAGGAGTTAGAGTTCGCATGCGGGAAAGTGCTGACGTGGTAGCTTTTATTTGTTTATATCTTAATTTATTTAAAATTTGAATTTCAATGTTCTAATGTACATAACTTCCACATACGAGGTCGGATTTACGTGCGGTTTATTCCACTGGAAGCGTATCAAAATTCCGAAAATTTAGACACTGGTTTGGACGAATTCTAAGACTGTTGAATTTTGGGCCTTAATTTGGATTTCAAATCGATTTGAAATCAACGGTGAGCGTTTTAACCCACTCATAACCACTAAATTTTCTTATGCGAGTTAAATTAAATTTATGATGTGATTAGAAATCAATTAATTGATATTTGGTATGTTTAAATTGTCTTTCTAGTTAAATTTGACTTTTATTGCATTTAATCATTGTCTAATTTAATATTGAATTTAATTATCAACTTAATACTTGTTAATGATAATCGGTTATCTATTGATGTTTATTAGTTTATTTGGATGATGATTGTGATGTATGTTTGATTGTTGATATTGGATGACTGGATGTTATATTTTTGTATTGTTATAACACTGCAAGTTCCTTATGGGTTGAAACGATACATACCTGAATGATCTGATGGATTTGCGAGAAATCGTTATGGGTTGAAGTGATAGACCTGATTTCATGTATTTGAAATTAAATTTTGGAATTGTGGGTTGAAATTATATATGCCCATGAAATTTAAATTGCAAATTGAAATGATAAATATCTGTGCCACTTGAACATAGGGTAGAGAATTATATATGGACACCAGATTGGTTAAATTTAATGATTTTAAATCTTTAAACTTTGAATCTAGTTAAATGATAATTGAAATAGAATTTGACTGATATAAATTGAATTATTTTAAGTGATTATTTAAAGGATTCAAATTAGAATTCTAAAGTTGAATTTGAATTATAAACAAAATTATCGAAATTGAGTTATTGAAATGTTGGAACTGTAGTTTTGATAATCTATTGAAATTGAAATAGTAAAACTTGATGTTATTTCAAATTTATTACCTCAATATAAAATATAAATGTTCTTTTAAATTCCAATTTTTAGATTTTCAGGTATTAAAACAAGTTAATCTATTTTAAACCAACTCAATCAATTTAAACTATTTAATTTATTTTAGTCTAGTTTAACATATTTTGAACTAATTAACCTATTTAATCCATCAAATTCTATTTTAATTTATTTTAAACTATTTTCATATATTTTTATCAATTTTAAATCATTTAAACTTTATTAACCTATATTAAACTATTTTAATTTATTTTAAACTATTTAATTTATTTTAATTCTATTTAATCTATTTTTGAATACATTTAATATATTTTAAATATAATTAATCCATAATAAACCTATTTAATCTATTTTAAACCATTTAAACTATTTTAAAAATCCATTAAAAGTTTTTTCTATATTAAATCCATTAAAAATCCATTTAACCTATATTAAATGTAATTAAATCATTTATAAATATCTAATTTTTTTCTAAATTTCAGATGGTATAGATTTGAAATGTTTATAATTAAAGCCTTGATTTTAAAGCGAATAAGGTTTAAAATTGCGATAAAATAAGTTGGGTTTTGAAATGATATTTGCTGGTGAAATGACATATTTAAGTAAATATAATTTTGAAAGTAATTTTGATTTTGGAAGTGATATGGTTTGGATTGAATATGATATTTTGATATCAATATGAAATGGTTTTAAAAATGTAAAAGAACCATCTGGTGTGCAATAAGCGTTTGGTTGTTAAAGAGATTAGGACTGGATATTGTCATACTCTTTGCTAATACTGAAAACCGCTTTAACGACTGTGCATGTGGTGAAGATTCCAAAAATGAAGTAGGATGGTTTGGCGAACGATTCTATATAAGGTATTTACGTGGCCCTGACTCTTAGGTGTCAGCTTAGATGTGACTAAAACAGGAGCTATACTGGACCAAGTGATGTCATTGCTCCTATTGAGCACATTTATTCGATACTATATATGGACCTTGTGATTGATTTGGTGGCACCCCTCGATTTTGATTATGGGAGTGTGTCTGAGGTGAGCGGTAGTAGCTGATATGCGTTACCACCAGTCCGGGAGTGCAATTGTTATATCTACCCTAGCATTGCCTCGAGTGTCGTGTTCATATGCCATATCGCACCTTTTATAAGTTTGTTTTGTACCATACCTATGGAGTGCCCTCTGGATAAACCTCATGGAGGAGCTTACAATACTGTATAGACTATGAGAATATATATAATGTGTTAAGGGGGTATGGGTAACGCCTTAACGCTATTTTAATACTTTACTTCACTATAGACACTATTATAATAGCGCACTGTACTATGTATGTAGATAGTTTAATGGATCCTTAAGAGATGGGAATCCCGAACATCTCTTAAGTTACTACACTGACTTTGACAATGGATAGGAGATGTGAAACCCCATGAACATCTCCGATGCCGTCACACTCATATTTATTTACCACTGATTTAACTTACGTAAGATCTTTTAGTTTTGACTCGAATGTTTGTCATTTCAATTCGCCCGGGTCAGTCTGAGCTTTTCAATATATCGAAGGCTGCTTTTTGGAGGACAAAGACAAAGATTTTGTACTATTATTATTTGTTATATTTATTCCACTGCATTATGTTGTTCTGCTGCATTTATTTATTATTTATTTTTGTTGTATATAACCATGATCTGTATTATAAAAGTATAATCATTGTTATTTGTAAACAGCTTCATGAACTGTTTATTTGATTATTATGTTTTGTCATCCTGCTGTGAGATTATGTATTTGTTTCTTTCTTTCTCTATTTTTTCGTATTTACCCCATAACATTCTGCCCTTTTGAATGGTTTAAGTCCGATGTGTGTGGTTTGTCATCGTTCAAACAGTCTAAAAAGGCAGTTCATTACATTTGGTATCAGAGCTTTGGTCTAGCGATAACCTTTGCGTTGTGGGGTCTAACTCATATAGAATAGGGTAGCAATACCCTAGAATAGGCTGTTGAGTGTATATATGAGAGAGCGTATTTTTTAGTGTTATAAGGGGTTTTGTATTGTGTTAATTTGTTCCGTTTTGTATTTATAAATTCTGGTTGATACATAGGATGCTATGGCATCGATAGGAATTTTTAAACCCTTAATAGGACAGAACGATATAATATTGTTTTGAAATATAGGTAAATGAAATAATTTTGCCTATTATATATTTTGTATATGTAACACCCTGCCTTTTTGGATGCTTTAAGCAGATGCATGTGCCAACTTAAACCATACAAAAGGGCAGATTGTTATTGTGGTAAATAGGAAAAAGAGAAAGAAATAAAATAAAACAATCTCATAGTAGAATGACAAAATATAATAATCAATAAACAGTTCATAAAGCTGTTTACAAAATATTTTATTTTACTTATACAACAAGGTATCAAGGTTACACATATCAGAGATAAATAAATAATAATGCAGCGGAATAGTATGATACAGTGGAATAATATAGTAAATAGTAGTAGTACACATCTTCGTCTTCGTCCCCCGGAATAAGTCTTCAAATCCTGAAATGCTTAGGCTGACCCGAGCGAATTGAAAAGACAAAACACATTAGTCAAAACTAAAAGATCTTATGTAAGTTAAATCAACGGTAAATATGTGTGTGACGGCGTCAGAGATGTTTACGGGGTTTGACATCTCCTAGCCAGTATCTAATGTGGATACAGTAACTTAAGAGATGTTCGAAATTCACATCTCCCAAGGATCCATTAAACTATCTATTATGTAGTACAATACACTATTATAATAGGTTTACAGTAAAGTAAAGGTATTAAAATAGCGTTAAATCTTTACATTTTCCACCTTAACACATTTTTTATATTACCATGGTCTATACAATACCGTCATCCCACACGCATTGGGTGTCGTCAGAGGGCACTCCATAGGTATGGTACAAAACAAACTCGTAGATGGCGTGCTAGGGTAGGTGATACGACACAAGTAGGAAATGCCAGAGTAGATATACCAATTATGCATGCGGACTGTTGGTAACGCATAGTCGCAACTACCGCCTAACTCGAAACACACTCCAGAGAAAAATCGCGCGTGGCCACCAAATAAATCAAAAATCAAAATATAGTATCGATGGAGTGTGTCCAATTGAAGGAGCTACCTCACTTGGCCCAAGAATCGCGCCTGTTTTAGCACCTTATGCCAACTCAAGGGAGTCGGCTCCACATATATACCTCATATAGGATCGTCGCCACCATCCTACTTCATTTTGGAATCTCCACCGCGTACACAGTTGTTAAAGTGGTTTTCGGTATTGACAGAGAGTATGCCCATATCTGATCCTGGTCTCTTTGACAACCAATCGGTTATTACACACCGGATGGTTCTTTTACATTTCCAAAATCATTTCATAATTGACCTTAAAATATCAATTTCAATTCAAACCATATCACTTTCAAAAAATTTACTTACTTTTGAAATCATATTCACCTTTGAAATCATATTCACCTTTGAAATCATAGTTCGATAATTATATTTCCTTTCAAAGTCAAATTCATGATTTATATTAAAATATCGTGTTCTCAAAAAAAACTATACTGCTTTCAAATCATATTTCTTCCAAAAATCATATTTCCAAAACAGGTTAAGTTCTTGTTTCAAAATCATCATTTCGATTAGTTAACATTTAAATCCCAACTTAGGTTATAACATCATTAACCATATTCACTTTAAAATCGAGAATTTGAATATAACCCTTTCATTTTACTTAGTTTGGAATTTAGAAAAAATAGTCTTAAATAATTAAAATAGTTAATATAGATTTAAAATAGATTAAATATAATTAAAATAGATTAAATAGATTTAAAATAGATTAATTAGATTTAAAATAAATTAAAATGGTTTAATTAGTTTAAAAATAAATTAAATGGTTTAAAAATAGGTCAAAATAGTTTATAAATATTAAAATTTAGAATCTGAAAAATAATATAATTTAAAACAATTTATATCTTAAAACATGAATTTGGAACTATACCAATTTAAACTATTTATTTCATTCCAACAAAATCAGACCATTTTCATTTAATTTCTTAAACAATTCCTATTAAGCTAATTCAGATTTCAACGCAGAACTTGGTTTTCCAAAAATATTTCAATTTGTACAAATCAAATTTTTCCTCAAAATATCATTTAATTCCATTCAAAAATTAAGGATTTAAAATCATTTAATTTAACCAATCCGGTGTCCGTATATAATTCTCTACCCTAGCTTCAAGTGATACAGATATTTATCATTTCAATCCGCAATTTAAAATTTTACGGTTATATATCATTTCAAACCGCAATTCCAAAATAAATAACATCCACGAAATCGCTTGAGTCTATCATTTCAACCCATAACGATTTTTCCATAATCTATAGATCATTCGGTATGTATCATTTCAACCCATAGTGAACTTGCAGTTTATAACGATATAAAATACATCAACCATTCATCCAATACCAACATTCAACATCACAAACATCATCCAAATCAATCAATAAATATCAATATAGAACTGATAATCAATAACATGTATTTAACCGGAAATTTATATTCAATAATAAATTAAATAACGATTTAATTCAAATAAATTCAAATAACTGAGATGATGATTTAAAATACACCAAACAATCATAAATATATTCCTAATCACGTTATAAATTAAACTTAACAAATATAAGAAATTTTAGAAGTTGTCAGTGGGTTAAAACACGCACCTTTGAATTTAAATCCAATTTAAGGCTCAAATTTCAACAGTCTCATAATTCGTCCAAACAAGTGTCAAAATATCTGAAATTTCGATATGATCCTAGTGCAAGAAACCGCGCATAAATCCGACCTCGTATGAAGAAGTTATGCTAGTTAGAAAAAGTTCGAAATTAATTTAAATAAAATAAAAAAAGCAAAAGAGGATGACTCAACCGGCCACGTCATAGAAGCAATTACATCACGCGTTCGTTCCTCCCTTAGCAACCCTAATCGTGCTCACCCAAAACTGTGCCGCCACACCCTTCGCCCACTGCCACATCGTCGATGCCGCCGTAGCCACCGTGTCTACGCCTAGGTCGCCTCCACCAAGTCTCCCCCCATGTGTCGTCCATAGGTGATAAAAACCCCTAGCCGGCGTTGATTTTTATGACCTAATCGAATTAGCATGACAAATCAGACCGTCAAACCGCCGTACAAACCACTCCGATGCACTTTCCTCGTCCATCTCCACACAACGGTACAAATGATTTGAAGATCCATCGACGTTCATCAGAACGTGATGAACGGTCGTGAATAGTTCACCCAGTTCCGCCCACACCAAGACCCAGATCGAAAAAAGAATCACATATTTGACTTGCGCTCGTCAAGAGCCTCAAAAAGGTATATAATTTGATAGGGTTTGGGGGAATTAAAAAAATTGATTTGGAATTTGATTTGAAATTGAATTTGAAATTGTTTGTCTGCCATTGCAATGAGGAGTTTGGAAAAGAATGTACGTACAGATAATTGAGAATAAGAAACAATTAGGGTTTATAATGAGGTATATATAGACGGGGCTAAAAATAGAATGGATGGACAAGATTTATTGAACGATACACGACTCGAAAAGCCCGTTTCGACTCCGAAACGAAAACGGATCATCCCATAATCAAAATAGATGTTTTCAAATATTTTAAATTCAATGAAATAGGTTTCAAGTCCTTATTCCATCTATGAAGAAGTTATACTAAATTCACCTTATTTCAAATTGATTTCAATTGATTTCAATTTAATCGATTTCTACGGTTTCGAGTCCGTACGATCAAACGACAAGTCCATCGTTACGAAACATGAAATCCTAGTAATTCACCATTATGGATCCGATGAAACTGGTTTCGTCGAAATCCGAGTTAGTGGCCAAAATGACTATTTTCACATTTATTAAATAATTTAATATTAAATTAATTAAATCAAATTTTCAATTCAAATTTTATAGTTCACAATTTCTATCACCTTAAATCACTTAATAATTTATAATCCTCTAAAACAAATTTCTATATCAATTCATTATTGACTATTCCAAAATTTACAGTGTTTGGTTTACAACTGCCATTAATCGTATTAATTAAAATCTAATTCCAATAAATTGTTTTTATTTGGTTTCAATCTTTATACTCAAATCGTTTATTATTCTATAGACATGGTTTTACATTATTTTATATTTCATTACACTAATATATTCCCATTTCCATCTTTAGTTTGTATTAACTGTCATATTTCCATTTTATTGTATTTTTGTCAATGTTATCAAAATTTAAAATCCCAATAAATCAAATTGTCTTTGTTTCGCTCTTTTATCTCCATTAATTTTCCTTGTAAACCAATTTAACAACTTCTAAACATTGTATTGCATTTCACATTAATGTAACATTTATTTACATTTATTAAAAATTGATTTCTAATTTCAATTCAACTAACTAAATAAACAGGTAACTTATAATAATTGTCACTATTTACCTTTAGTTAAATTTATAAGTTTATTACTCACAGCAAATGTTAACATTTCTTTCATCATGTTAATTTTGTCAATAAATCAATATTTTAAATTATAAATTACCTTTTATATTCCATTGTATTAATGCACACATTAATACAATAACTATTATAATTCTTTACACAATACTGGTTTTATTCAATTACCATTTATTATACCAGTTCATTACATAATTAAACATTTACACTGGTTTTCTCATGTTAAGCTTATAACCAAGTTATAACATTTACATAAATTCAATAGGTTGGAATCCCATTCAGGTTATTAATAATAATTAACTTACATTTGTTTTCATATATTCCATTTATAGCCAAGTATAACATTTGCATTATTTCATTTATTGGGGTTTCATTCAAATTTTTAATATTCAACTTATATTAACATTAATACCTTTAATTCTAATTATTATTTCATTCCTAAACCACCAATTTTATTTCTTTCAATATTATATTACCAAAATCTCATTAAATTAACAAATTTAATTATCGAAAATTTATGGGTCGTTACAGTATATAAAATAATAAATTTTTATAAATGATATAGTAGGATGTAATATGTTGTTCGTTAGGAAGAGAAATTTTATAAGCATTGATTGTAAAATAGGATCTACAAGTAAATAAAATATAAATTGGAAATTTATAACTTAAGTTACGGGACTTTTTTCCTTTTCGGTTTTCTTTCAAAGGATTTTGGAATATAATATTAGTATTATTTGAAAGTGTTTCCAGATGAATATTTTCAATATGATTTGAAGGTAATGTTTTAAAGGAATTTTATAGGAAATAAGTTTTGTGCTCCCCTCTCTATTGGTGGAAAATTATTTCGATGACGAGTGCATGCATCATTGACGTTCATTTTTGGGTTTCAAAGTGGGAAGACTGCTGTAGTAGTTTCACTGCACATCCGTTTTGATAAACGAATCTTAATTGTAATTTCTGAAGTTTGATTTGATATATATATATATATATATATATATATATATAAGCTATAAGTATGTGTGTGTGTGTATTAAAGGATTGAAATGGAACCAGGTTGTTTAGTTCTTAAGTTGTAGTAAATTAGAAATTGAAATTATTGTAATGAATAGAATCCTGACTATATTATTAATTGGGAACTTCTAAATAAGAAATGTGATGTCAAAATGATTAATGAAAAAGATAAGAAATTTAAAAAATTTAAACTGTAAATAAAAAGGAAATGAAAATAAGAAATGGTAACTATTGAACATTTTGTTAACTAAATATATAAGAGAAACTACAGTAATATTCAATTGCATTCTAAAAGCATATACATATTACTTACCAAAATATTAAAAGTTAAAATGTTAATAGGAATATATAATAGAATATTACACAAGTAAAACTTAGAAAACGAAAGTGTTCAATAGAATCATTTCTATAAACAAGAAATTCTGATGTTATAAAATGTTATGTACTTGAATTAATAGTTGAAATGCTACTAATTAAATAAATAGTAAAACCGAATACTATATTAATTGAATGATTATAACTTCAGAGAATGTTAAATGATTTAGAAATGGAAATAATATTCAACAACATTATATATGAAAGAAATGAATGTGGGAAAGAAAATATCTGTTAATGATGAACTAAGCTGTAAAGAAACTTACATAATAATGAATAATCTAGATAATTGAATGGTAATAGCTTATGTAAGTAATGAATGTAAGTAAGGGAAAGATAAAATAAAGTCGTATGTATAAATGAGAAATGAAATTTTGTAAGTAATGAATGTAATTTAATAGGAAATGAATTTTGTAAGGGATAAATGAAAATCAAAGAAATAATCATTATACGAATGAAAAATAGTGAACTATAAATGACGTGAAGTAAAATTGATAAGAACGAACTTGAATAATACTTGAAATCATTATTTATTTTGGCTTATGGGATGTTGGGAGATGATACTTTAAATTATTTAGGATGTATTAATATTCTATTTAGTTTTATTTAAGACTGTTGAGTGCATGGTATACTTTGTAGTTTATTTATCATTCTTATGATTAAAAGTGTCTAAACCCGAACAAACTGTCACAAATCGAAATTCAGCGTTCAAAAATCGACATCAAATACCTCACTTGTATTCAACTGCCGGAGATTCGAACGTCGAATTCCAGTTCGGATGGAGCTTATAACAAAATTAGATGAATATAAACAGCGGAAAACAAAATGAACATCCATACATCAATATTCCAAATACAACATCATCTCAATATTCATTACAATATCATCACCAACATTAGAGTATTTTTATACATATAACACAACTTCAAAATAGACCATCACGACAGAACAACAACTGATTGCATTCCAAGAAAGTCTTCAAAGAAATGTAGCGATAGCGAACTTCCAAACTAAGAATCTTGAGATCCAAAAGTTTTCAAAATATCTCCAAGTCAAAAGCCTTCAAAAACCGATAGCCTCCAAACCATAAGACTTCAAAATCCAACTAGCACTAAAACACGGAAAACCTGCTACTAGGCTACCCGTGTGGAAATTATGGGCACCCAGAGTTTAGAAAAGAAATAATAAACTCCGGGTCAGTTATGGGACTGGTATGAGTAAACAAAAATAGTTGCTTTGAATAAAAACAGATTTTTAAAAGAAAACCGTTCATGCTTTTGAAAAGTGAAACTACTATAAGGCCTCCCGGGACACACACATGCAATCGCACACTTGGGGGAGATTTCTCCTTATGATAGTCAAATATGCTTTATACGAGAAAACTCTTTAATATTATTATTAGTGCATAGTGTAGAAAACATTTTCGAAAGTATAATATTAATCTTAGCCAGCATACGTACCATTATAGTATGCCTACTATAGCTACCATATTAGATGGTAGGCTCTACAACTAAAACCGTACTGGGTTCGTATTGGTAATTGGATTTCCAACAAATGGTCAGGCTAAGGAACTTCCTAGGCCACATGAGTACACCTTTGGAGGGACGCCCCGAGAACCTAACCGGATCCCTACCAACACAAGGCCGGGTTACCTTTGTAACTAGGTAACTACTGACACGAGTATGCCATCCCCCGGTTGTAGCCAACCTTTATCCGGGGCCCCAACAACAATCATAAAGTAATATATATATTTGCGATATCCACATAAGTTAAGTATTTGGGCTCCATACCATGATACCACTTCTATCCAGAAGGAAATGCACATACCCTAAGGGGCGCTACCTCCAATAACCTTGCTGCATCTTTCCTGTTTCGACCATTACCGGGTTGTGAGGTTCGACGAAGTCTCGTCCACAAAGCTATGCTTTTCATAAAAGTCATGCTTTGATCGACAAATGATCAGCAACACTCAGCTTGCCACATTACCAAGTCGGGAATATATTACTGATAACCTTCAACTACATAACCTCTGAGCTCGTACGTCTCAGAGAAGGGTGTTAAGCTAAGAGAATAAATTCTCCGCCGCCAACATAAATGTATTTGAAAGAAATCTGCTTTATATCTCAAAATGTAATGTCAGACATACAATCCATACAAGTCTATTTCGGGTTTGAACAGAACCGAAGGCACTTCCGAAGAAGCCTTTGCAATCCGGGCATCTACAATCCCGATCGGACTCCCCATCATATATGGAGAACTCTATACTGGAGCAACTCAGTGCAGAGTCATTCAACAGGTTATCCTATCGTTCTCAAAGACATCCGGTCTTCACCACCGTCTTCAAATGCTCATCCATTTCGTCGTATCACTATTCGGAATGGGTTATTGACACAAAGGTCCTCTCCCGGCTAATCCGAATAGTGAGCGTCAATTTAAAAACATGTGGATATGTCATTCACAAAGATTCACAGGTTCGATGTGGGTTTCGGATAACCAACTGGAATCTGACTCCCTGTCGCATCAAAATTCAAATGTCGTTTTATGGGCCCAAGGGGTTTCACATTCACACAAAAGTATATGCATCACAGATATCACAGCTTAGCATAAAGCAATTCATATTAAATAGCATCACATCACATATAAGAAATATCAATCCAACATACAGCATTCAATAACAATCAAACATCTTCAATTTAAGATGAATAAATCGTGTGGTTTTAAATTTATCGCCCACATAATTACTTTCGTTAGTAATCTTTAATCAATGATTAATTATCATTAATTACAATTGATTAAGTCTTAATAACCTTTATTAATTAATTATTCCTTAATTAATTATCTTAGTTAACCCTTAATTGTTAATTAATTAAGTCTTAATTACTTTTATTAATTAACTACTCCTAAATTAATTAATAATTAATTAACCTTAATTATTTATTAAGTAAATCTTTAATCTTAAAAATAATAATTATGTAATTACTTTTATTAATTAATTATTTCCTTAATTAATTATCTTAATAAATTAATCCTTAATTGTTCATTAATTAAATCTTAATTATCAATTAATTTAAGCTTTAATATTAAATTATTAACTAAGTAATTATTTCTTAAGAAATTATATTAACAAAATCATTAATCATTTTAATAAACCAAAAGATAAATTTAATTACTTTGATTATCCTTTTAAACCTTGTTCAATAAATCACTTTTATCACATTCGATACCTTAAAAGGTTAAGATTTAGTTTAAACAACATTTTATCTTAATTTTCTTTTAAATTTCATTATTTAATATAAATGACTTCATAAAATGATGTATCAAAAATTTAATAAATTAAAATTTAATTACTTTAAAACCATCTTACTTAAACACTGAATTTAATTCAAAAATTCGATCAAATCGTCATTTGAAAAACATGGTTTACAAGTGTTTAAAAATATGAATTTTTTTTAAGTAAAACTGTTTAATATGTTAGTCTCGAGACCTACTTCCAGTCACGCGCGAGAGAAAATCTCATTTGCTTCGGGTTGTTTTCGAAATCAACCCGAGGGTTATGAATTTCAACCTAAAATTTTTCTAAGTACTATATCTTGGCGCATCAATAACTTTACTCGAGTTAACACTTGACTCATCCTTCATTTTTCCCCATGATTACTTCGAGCAACCCTCGAGTCAACACATAAACAAACCCAACAACTTCCAGATTACCAGATAATGCACGGTGCATGTGCACGTTGCCGACAATCACCTCCAGTTGACGCTGCATCGTTGAGTGAGTTGACTATCACCCACAAACCAGTTTTCGATCATCAGATTGTCTTCCCTCGGTCCGAATTTGAATTCGAACCCAATATCAAACCTGGAACATCAACTAGAGCTTTTCCTCAAAACTGGGAATCGGCTCGTTCTCCACACCCCGACCACCAGAAAACTCGAGCCTCCGGCCACGATTCCCTCATCCACCTAGCTATCACCTCCCAAAGCCATGTGCAACTCGATGCACGCACGAAGCCCCAGCAACCATTTTTTCGACCATTGCCTAAATTAGGGTTAAAAATTTAATCCCCTTGCCACTGTCACCACAGTGAACTAGGACACCTCCAAGTATTTTTCCCCCAACTCATCGTAGGCCCTTCCACCTCCACGCAAAGCCACGACCATCATCATCATGTCGATGACCAGAATTCGGCAAAAACCCCAAATTCGATTATCTCTGCTTATCTCAGTAATTACTAACTTAAAAGTTTTGATTTTATTTTCAAAAATCATAAATTTTAATAAGCTTTCAGATGGTATATTTGAAATTTAAATCTACGAGGTTTGAAATTAAACATGATTTGAATTTTAACTGTGTTTTCAAATGTTACAGGAGAAGCTTTAGTTCATTTAGCTTGAATTCATTTTTACAACTTAAAACATGTCTAAACAAACCACTTTTGTTTGAATTCTGAGATCAAACAAGGATCAGGGAATAGGGGAACTGGATTTTATACAGGATTATAAATCTCTGTAACCTAGAACAGAGGTAATTCAAATTTAAACTGACATGCACAAGAAAAAAAATAGATTTTTGTGCATGCAAACAATTGTTCAAACTTACAATTGTTCAAACTTGTTTAAATCCTACATTCAAACAATACATCAAACATCAGAGCTTAGAAATGTTTGCTCACTTGTATAATTTAGCATAGGGAGTTTTCTTGTTTGGATTTGAAAGTCAAAACCAGGAACTGCCTGTCTTTTCTTAGCTTGATCTTGAGTTTGTTATCGGCAATTAATTTTGTATGAACTTGCTTAACCTTTGATGTATTTTGCTTACTTAATTTTTTTAACAACAAATTAAAAATTAAATTTACTTACAGTTTATTTTTAATTGAAACAGATGGAAGAAAGATCTCTGGCCTACACCTTAAAGCTTGTGTCTGCTAAATTTTTTTTCCTTTTTAAGTTAATTCCTGATTCTCCCTTTAATCTTTGAAGTTCTCCTGCTTGATTCTGTAGTATTTGTTGAAGATTTGAAACTATCCTTGAATTCTTCTTTTGGCTTAAGACATTGAGAGGAAAGTTTGCCATAGATTTTCTTTTTTTTTGGAAATTTGTCTTCTTGATTTCAAAGTTGAGGAAAATAGGCTTGTTTTTGATGATTTTCTTTTTTTTCTGATGTAAAGATTGCATAGAATTTTTTCCTCTTGAAATGAATAAAAGAGTAAGAGGAGAAGATAAAATGACTTATATAATTTTATTTCCTTTTCTATAAATTTCTTAAGAAAATGAAAATGATGCAATGACACTTGTTTAATTTTTCTTCTCATGAATTACACTTGTCTCCATAGTCATTGCTAGCTTAACACTTGTAATTAATTTTTTTTATTAACATAATATTTTACATTATTTAAATTGTATTTAAACTTACATTTCCCATTAAAAATATTAGGTTTATATTAATACACATTATTAAAAAGAGAATGTTTTGAAATTAAATACATATTAAATAAATTACATAGATATATATTTATAAATCCAAATTATTTTACTAAAACATTTATTTTAAAATTTAAATTCAAATTAAAAATCAAATTCAATATATAAATTCAAATCTACCCATATATGCACACATACATATATATTCACATATATGTATAAAATTTAAATTCAAATGATTTTTATTTTTTGTTTATTTTAGTATTGCAAATTTTATAATCAAAATAAATTTGAAATTTAAATTATCACTTATTATTTATTTATTTTGAAACTTTTCAAATTATATTACAAAAGTTCAACATTTACCAAATTTAAAATTGATAAATTTTTGGTATGTTACAGATTTCCCTCCTTAAGAAAATTACTTCCTCGAAATTTGAAAGAGAGAGAAAGGCAAACAAAGAATATAAAAATTCAGAAAAGGATAGAGAAATGGCTTACCAGTTTAAGCCGAGATATCCACTCTGCAATTGGGATAAGACTTTTGCATACTGTCTTCTGTCTCCCAAGTACAGTCCTTTGGATCACCGCTCCACTGTACTTTAACCAGTTTTACAATTTTGTTTCTTAATTGCTTTTCATCACGATCCACAATTTTTGTTGGTTCTCTTTTAACTGTTTAATTTGGTGTGATCTCGAGATCCTGCTGAGCTGCCTTTTCCATAATACTGTCTGGATCGTGCACGTACTTTCGAAGATGTGAAACGTGGAATACATCGTGTATGTCGGATAACCAGTTAGGTAGCTGCACTCGATATGCTAGAGGACCAATCTTTTCCAAAATAGGAAAAGGACCAATGTATCGCGGTGCCATCTTACCAGTCTTCCCAAATCTTAACACACCCCGCATTGGAGATACTTTCAAGAAAACGGAATCTCCAACTTGAAATTCCAAAGCTCTTCTTCTGCGGTCGTAATAACTCTTCGGTGACTTTAAGCAGTTATTAACTTCTTTCAAATAAAATCAAATTTTTCAGTGGCTTCTTTAATCATATCTGGTCCAAGAACGAGTCTATCACTGGATTCAATTCAGCATGCCGATGACCGACACGGACGACCATATAAAGCTTCAAAAGGAGCCATTTCGATACTGGCTTGATAGCCATTGTTATATGAAAATTTGACCAAATGTAAATATTCCTCCCAAGAACCACCAAAGTCGAGAATACAGGATCGCAAAAGATCCTCTAATATTCGATTTATCCTTTCAGTCTGCCCCTCAGACTGTGGGTGATAAGCAGTGCTGAAATTTAGTTTTGTTCCCAACGTGGCTTGAAACGCCTCCCAAAATCTACTAGTGAAGATTGGATCACGATCACTCACTATATTGATCGGTATACCGTGGAGACGGACAATCTCTTTGATATATAGGTCAGCTAAACTTGCTGCTGTCCGGGTGGATTTCACTAGAATGAAATGGGCTGACTTAGTCAAACGGTCCACAATAACCCAGATTGCTTCATTCCTCTTTCGAGTGCAGGGCAACCCATCGATGAAATCCATCGATACCTGATCCCATTTCTACTTGGGTACCTCCAAAGGCTGGAGTAAATCTGCCATCTTCTTCTGATCGCTTTTAATTTGTTGACAAGTAGCACAGCGGCTCAATATATAGATATATCTCTTTTCATTGTCTTCCACCAGAAAGTTCTTTTGATATCTCTACACATCTTATTAACTCCCGGATGGATACTGAGTTTTGATTTGTGACATTCATGTAGAACTTCACGCTTCAGATTAGGGAAGTCTAGAACACATATTCTACCTTTCAGCCTAATAATTCCACTATGATTGGTTTCAAAACTAGTATCTTCGCCTCGAAGAATTCTCCCATAAATATCTCGAAGAAATTTGTCTTCATTTTGCTTGCTGGCGATTTTCTCAAGGAGAGTAGGAGTGGCAACAAGATGAGCAAGAATAGCATGCTTCCTACTTAAAGCATCAGCAACTACATTGGCTTTACCGGGTGTATACATAATATCCAGGTCATATAACGCTAGAAATTGTAACCATCGTTGTTGTCGTAGATTTAAATCTTTCTAGATGAAGAGATATTTCAGAGATTTGTGGTCGGTGAATAATTCAAAATTTTCACCTAAAACAAAGAGAGTTCATTAAGTATATTTATTTAGTTAAGTTTGATTTCTTATATCGTTAAGAAAGCTGAAAAAAATTCTTACCCAGAAGATAGTGTCGCCAGATTTTCAAAGCGAAAATAACAGCTAAAAGCTCCAAATCGTGTGTTGGGTAATTTCTCTCATGCGCTCATAATTATCTACTCGCATAGGCAATTATTTACCCATTTTGCATTAGTACCGCACCCAAACCATCTCCACAAGCATCAGTATAGATAGATAACCCTTGGTTTCCGTTAATGATAGCGAGAATGGGAGTGGTAGTTAATCTCCTTTTCAATTCCTGGAAAGCTTCATCACATTTTGGAGTCCAATCGAATTTAGCATTCTTCATTGTTAGCTTAGTCAATGGACTGGCCAACTTAGAAAAATCCTGGACAAACTTTCTATAGTATCCCGCTAAACCCAGAAAACTTCGAACTTCTCTAGGAGTAGCGGGTCGCTTCCAGTCCAGAATTGCAGAAATCTTGCTTGGATCAACAGAAATACCTTCTTCATTAACAATATGACCGAGAAATATGACTTCTTTGACCCAAAAGTGACATTTAGAGAATTTAGTGAATAGGATATTCCTCCTCAATATCTCCAAAACATTTCTGAGATGTTCAGCATGCTCCTCTTCAGTTTTGGAGTAAATCAAGATATCATCAATAAATACAAGGACAAATTTGTTCAATACTTCTCGAAACACATGGGTCATTAAATTTACGAAGTACGCAGGAACGTTGGTTAGTCCGAAGGGCATGACTAACCATTCGTAGAACATGTTAGGACCCCTAAAGGCAGTCAAATGAACATAATCCTCGGCTATTCGCGGCTGATGGAATCCCTGAGCTAAATCCATCTTAGAAAAGAATCGAGTGCCATGAAGTTGATCGAATAGATCGTCGATCTAGGTAAAGGGAATTTGTTCTTGAGAGTTTGTTTATTGAGATCGCTGTAATCGACACACAATCTCAAAGATCCATCCGATTTAGCCACAAATACGACAGCTGAACCCCATTCGAAAACACTAGGGCGAATCAATCCTTTCTCTAGCAAATCTCGAGTTTGACTGACTAATTCAATTCCTTACCTATGTGCCATCCTGTGACTTGCGTGAACGACGGGATGGGCATTGGGTACTAAGTCAATTTGGAATCCTATTTCTCTGTGTAGAGGTAAGGATTTTACTTCTTCAAATACGTCGGAAAATTCCCGAACAACAGGTATAGACTCCAGACTGGGTTCAGGATATCCTAAAGTATACCTCAATTTATCTCTCTTTGGACTCGGATCCTCACAAGAGATTTCAATAAAATTTCCAAGGTTTATTTTGACTAAAATTGTCCGATTATTACAATCCAATTTAGCTTTGTATCTCGATAACCAGTTCATTCCAAGTAAGATTTCAAATTCATTAAATTCGAGAATATAAAGGTTGATAGGAAATTTATAGCAAGCATATGAATAGGAACTTTCCTACAATACAAACAAAGATTTGCGGGACCTCCAACCGAATTTTTCATGCAAATAGGGTCATCAACAAATTCAGTTTTAAGTTCTAATTCATTTACGGTTTGTTGGAAGAAAAAGGTATGTGAAGCTCCCGTGTCAAATAAAACTCTAACAACTTTATCATAAATAGTAAGATTACCTTCTAGAACACCTTTTCCTTTATCTTCTTTCGAAGTTGAAGGGTCTTCCTTTATCGCATAAACATTTTCCACCTATGCTTGCTTCATCACCGGGCAATTCTTAACAACATGTCCAGGCTTGTGACAATTATAGCATTCTCTAACTCCTTGAACATTCTTCACAGGTTGTTCTTACTTAACTTGCTTCTTCGGGTTTTTGCAGCTGTTTGAATAATGGCCTTTTTCTTGGAAATTGTAACAAGTTACATTTCTAGCCGAATTTCCTTGAATGTTCTTCTTTTCCTTGCCTTGATGTGGCTTCTTGCCCCCAAACTTTCTTTTTGTCCAATTCTGATCACTTGAATTCCTCTTTCCCTTGGAATCTCCTGCATATCCAGGGTGGCATACCTATACCCCATATCAATAAGATCACAAAAAGATTCTTTGACGGGTGCTGTCATCCTTTCGTGATACTTCTTGTTCATCCCTCGAATGAATCTTTCATCTTTCTTTAGAGGCGTGTTTACCAACTCTGAACTAAAACGGGATAGTTCGTTGAACTTGTTTAAGTACTCCTCAAATGACAAGCTTCCTTGCTTTAAGTCCATAAATTCTTGATACATTCGGAAAATTCCTACCGACGGCATATAGCGCTTTTCAAACACTTCCTTAAATCGACTCCAAGTAAACACTTCTTTTGGTTCATCTACAGTGACTGTTTCCCACCAAGCTAATGCTTCTTCTTGGAGTTTCCAAAAGCAATTAGTCGCATTTGATCATCTTGCAGCTTAAGCCCTTTAAAGATCTTTTCACATGATCTGATCCATGCCTGGGCCTCAATAATCGAGTCTTTGCCAGTGAATGGCCTACCACCAAGCCTTGAGAGACTCTTATACAAATCAGCCAGATTCGGATGATGTTGAGTAGGCAAAGCTGCTTCTGCTGTAGAAGAAACTCGACTAGATGTTGTAGCATTCCCTTGACCCCTAGCTCTTCCTCTTTGTCCGCTCGTCCTTACTATCTGTAATTAGTAAGAAACTTGATTTAGATATTCGGACGAGATATCTTAAGGAATATCAGCAGTTAAAGGAAGTAGACTAAGAAAATTTTGAGGTTTTAGTCTCGGTTTATACTCATTCTAGGGTATACTTCGCCCTATCTCTAATGAGCCATCTAATGTGTTATATTCCGTAGCTAAAGTTCTTACTCAACCTTTAGCTCTGATACCACTTGTCACGAAAGGAAATACAGCGTTCAAAAATCGACATCAAATACCACACTTGTATTCAACTGCCGGAGATTCGAACGTCGAATTCCAGTTCGGATGGAGCTTATAACAACATTAGATGAATATAAACAGCGGAAAACAAAATGAACTGCCTTACATCAATATTCCAGATACAACATCATCTCAATATTCATTACAACATCAGCGTATTTTTATACATATAACACAACTTCAAAATAGACCATCACGACAGAACAACAAGTGATTGCATTCCAAGAAAGTCTTCAAAGAAATGAAGCGATGGCGAACTTCCATACAAAGAACCTTGAGATCCAAAAGTTTTCGAAATATCTCCAAGTCAAAAGCCTTCAAAAATCGATAGCCTCCAAACCATAAGACTTCAAAATCCAACGAGGACCAAAACACGGAAAACCTGCTACTAGGCTACCCGTGTGGAAATTATGGGCACCCAGAGTTAGAAATGAAACAATAAACTTCGGGTCAGTCATGAGACTGGTATGAATAAACAAAAACAGCTGCTTTGAATAAAAACAGATTTTTAAAAGAAAACCATTCATGCTTTTGAAAAATGAAACTACCATAAGGCCTCCCGGCACACACACAATGCAATCGCACACTTGGGGAAGATTTCTCCTTATGATAGTCAAATATGCTTTATACGAGAAAATTATTTGATATTATTATTAGTGCATAGTGTAGAAAACATTTTCGAAAGTATAATATTAATCTTAGCCAGCATACGTACCATTATAGTATGCGTACTATAGCTACCATATTAGATGGCAGGTTCTACAACTAAAACCATACTGGGGAGTATTGGTAATTGGATTTCCAACAAATGGTCGGGCTAAGGAACTTCCTGGGCCACATGGGTACGCCTCTGGAGGGACGCCCCGAGAACCTAACCGGATCTCTGCCAATACAAGGCCGGGTTACCTCTGTAACTAGGTAACTACTGACACGAGTATGCCATCCCCCGGTTGTAACCAACCTTTATCTGGGGCCCCAACAACAATCACAAAGTAATATATATATATATTTGCGATATCCACATAAGTTAAGTATTTTGGCTCCATACCATGATCCACTTCTATCCAGAAGGAAATGCACATACCCTAAGGGGCGATACCCCTAATAACCCTGCTGCATCTTTCCTGTTTCGACCATTACCGAGTTGTGAGGTTCAACGAAGTCTCGTCCACAAAGCTACGCTTTTCACAAAAGCCATGCTTTGATCAACAAATGATCAGCAGCACTCAGCATGCCACATTACCAAGTTGGGAATATATTACTGATAACCTTCAACTACATAACCTCTGAGCTCGTATGTCTCAGAGAAGGGTGTTAAGCTAAGAGAATAAATTCTCCGCCACCAATAGAAACGTATTTGAAAGAAATTAGCTTTATATCTCAAAATGTAATGTCAGACATACAATCCATACAAGTTTGTTTTGGGTTTGAACAGAACCGATGGCACTTCCGAAGAAGCCCTTGCAATCCGGGCATCCACAATCCCGATCGGACTCCCCATCACATATGGAGAACTCTATACCGGAGCAACTCAGTGCAGAGTCATTCGACAGGTTATCTTATCGTTCTCGAAGACATCCGGTCTTCACCACCGTCTTCAAATGCTCATCCATTTCGTCGTATCACTATTCGAAATGGGTTATATGACACAAAGGTCCTCTCTTGGCTAATCCGAATAGTGAGCGTCAATTTAAAAACATGTGGATATCTCATTTACAAAGATTCACAGGTTCGATGTGGGTTTTGGATAACCAACTAGAATCTGACTCCCTGTCGCATCGAAATTCAAATGTCGTTTTACGGACCAAAGGGGTTTCACATTCACACAGAAGTATATTCATCACCGATATCACAGCTTAGCATAAAGCAATTCATATTAAATAGCATCACATCACATATCAAAAATATCAATCCAACACACACCATTTGATAACAATCAAACATCTTCAATTTAAGATGAATAAATCGTGTGGTTTTAAATTTATCACCCACATAATTACTTTCATTAGTAATCTTTAATCAATGATTAATTATCATTAACTACAATTGATTAAGTCTTAATCACCTTCATTAATTAATTATTCCTTAATTAATTATCTTAATTAACCCTTAATTGTTAATTAATTAAGTCTTAATTGCTTTTATTAATTAATTACGCCTTAATTAATTAATAATTAATTTAAAATTAATTAACCTTAATTATTTATTAAATAAATATTTAATATTAAAAAAATTAATTAAGTAATTAATTTTATTAATTAATTATTTCCTTAATTAATTATCTTAACAAATTAATCCTTAATTGTTCATTAATTAAATCTTAATTATCAATTAATTTAAGCTTTAATATTAAATTATTAACTAAGTAATTATTTCTTAAGAAATTATATTAACAAAATCATTAATCGTTTTAATAAACCAAAAGATAAATTTAGTTACTTTGATTATCCTTTTAAGCCTTGTTCAATAAATCACTTTTATCACATTCGATACCTTAAAAGGTTAAGATTTAGTTTAAACAACATTTTATCTTAGTTTTCTTTTAAATATCATTATTTAATATAAATGACTTTATAAAATAATGTATCAAAAATTTAATAAATTAAAATTTAATTACTTTAAAACCATCTTACTTAAACACTGAATTTAATTCAAAAATTCGATCAAATCGTCATTTGAAAAACATGGCTTACAAGTGTTTAAAAATCTGAATTTTTTTTAAAGTAAAACTGTTTAATATGTTAGTCTCGAGACCTACTTCCAGTCACGCGCGAGAGAAAATTGCGTTTGCTTCGGGTTGTTTTCGAAATCAACCCGAGTGTTATGATTTTCAACCTAAAATTTTCCTAAGTACTATATCCTGGCACTTCAATAACTTTACTCGAGTTAACACTCGAGTCATCCTTTGTTTTTCCCCGTGATTACTTCGAGCAACCCTCGAGTAAACGCACAAACAAACCCAACAACTTCCAGATTAATTATAATGCACGGTGCACGTGCACATCGCCGACAATCACCTCCATTTGACGCTGCATCGTTGAGTAAGTTGACTATCACCCACAAACCAGTTTCCGATCATCAGATTGTCTTCCCTCGGTTCGAATTTGAATTCGAACCCAATATCAAACCTGGAACATCAACGAGAACTTTTCCTCAAAACTGGGAATCGCCTCGTTCGCCATACCCCGACCACCAGAAAACTCGAGCCTCCGGCCACGACTCCATCATCCACCCAGCTATCACCTCCCAAAGCCATGTGCAACTCGATGCACGCACGAAACCCCAGCGACCATTTTTCCGACCATTGCCTAAATTAGGGTTAAAAATTTAATCCCCTCGCCGACGTCACCACAGTGAACTAGGACACCTCCAAGTATTTTTCCCCGACTCACCGTGGGCCCTTCCACCTCCATGCAAAGCCATGACCATCATCATCATGCCGATGACTGGAATTCGACAAAAATCCCAAATTCGATTATCTCTGCTTATCTCAGTAATTACTAACTTAAAAGTTTTGATTTTATTTTCAAATATCATAAATTTTGACAGATGGTATATTTGAAATATAAATCTACGAGGTTTGAAATTAAACATGATTCGAATTTTAACTGTGTTTTCAAATGTTACAGGAGAAGCTTTAGTTCATTTAGCTTGAATTCATTTTTACAACTTAAAACATGTCAAAACAAACCAATTTTGTTTGAATTCTATGATCAAACAAGTATCAAGGAATATGGGAATTGGATTTTATACAGGATTATAAATCTCTGTAACCTGGAACAGAGGTAATTCAAATTTAAAGTGACATGTACTGGAAAAAAAACATTTTTGTGCATGCAAACAATTGTTCAAACTTGTTTAAATCCTACATTCAAACAATACATCAAACATCAGAGCTTAGAAATGTTTACTCACTTGTATAATTTAGCAGAGAGAGATTTCTTGTTTGGATTTGAAAATCAAAACCTGGAACTGCCTGTCTTTCTTAGCTTGATCTTGAGTTTGTTATCTGCAATTAATTTTGTATGAACTTGCTTAATCTTTGATGTATTTTACTTACTTAATTTTTTTTAACAACAAATTAAAAATTAAATTTACTTACAGATTATTTTTAATTGAAACAAAGGTAAGAAAGATCTCTGGCATGCACCTTAAAGCTTGGGTCTGCTAATTTTTTTTCCCTTTTTAAGTTAATTCCCGATTCTCCCTTTAATCTTTGAAGTTCTCCTGCTTGATTCTGTAGTATTTGTTGAAGATTTGAAACTATCCTTGAATTCTTCTTCTGGCTTAAGATATTGAGAGGAAAGTTTGCTACAGATTTTCTTTTTTTCTGAAAATTTGTTTTCTTGATTTCAAAGTTGAGGAAAATAGGCTTGTTTTTGATGATTTTCTTTTTTTCTAATGTACAGATTGCACAGATTTTTTTTCTTTTGAAATGAATAAAAGAGTAAGAGGAGAAGATAAAATGACTTATATAATTTTATTTCCTTTTCTATAAATTTCTTAAGAAAATGAAAATGATGCAATGACACTTGTTTAATTTTTCTTCTCATGAGTTACACTTGTCTCTATAGTCATTGCTAGCTTAACACTTGTAATTAATTTTTTTATTAACATAATATTCTACATTATTTAAATTGTATTTAAACTTACATTTCCCACTAAAAATATTAGGTTTATATTAATACACATTATTAAAAAGAGAATGTTTTGAAATTAAATACATATTAAATAAATTACATAGATATACATTTATAAATCCAAATTATTTTACTAAAACATTTACTTTAAAATTTAAATTCAAATTAAAAATCAAATTCAATATATAAATTCAAATCTACCCATATATGCACACATACATATATATTCACATATATGTATAAAATTTAAATTCAAATGATTTTTATTTTTTATTTTTTTAGTATTGCAAATTTTATACTCAAAAGAAATTTGAAATTTAAATTATCACTTATTATTTATTTATTTTAAAACTTTTCAAATTATATTACAAAATTTCAACATTTACCAAATTTAAAATTGATAAATTTTTGGTATGTTACACAAACCATTTGCTTTGGTTGCTTTGGATGGATGGCTGATTTCTTTAATTGCATGTGATGATTTTATGGTTCTGTTTGCAAGTGCTTGTGGTATGTGTGTTGATTTGGTTGTTACTAATTTAAACAACATAAATATTTTTTTCTTTTACTTAATTATTAACCTCTTTGGATTATATAAGTGAAATATAGATAATGGAAACAACTGCTACTTCTTTTGCTTTTATAAATTAAGCTTTGTTTTCCCAACAAATAGGTACGTTTTCGGATTACGGTTTTATAACGATATTATGTTGTTTTCCCATGGTTTGGGAAATTGTATTTTGAAATATGTGACATATATTGTTATTATTATTTCTCCCAGACCTCTCCCTACAAAGGAGACTCTACCGAAATTTTCTATAAATTTTGAACATAGAAATTGTTTGTAAAATGTTTTCTAAACTTTCATTAACTTGAATATAAAGGATTTAATTGTCTATAAGTTGATATATTTAAATAATTTAATTATGTAAAGTAATTGTTTATAAATTTGATATTTTAAATAAGATATATTGATTATATAAATTCCTTATTTTCCCTTCTTTCCCTTTTCGAGGACGAAAAGTTTTAAGTGGGAAAGAATGCAACGACCCGTAATTTCGATAATTACAAATATTTAATTTAATAAAGTCTTGTGATCTAATGTTGGAAGAAATAAAATTGGCGATCTAATAATAAGAATATAACTGGAATGAAATGTAATAGTATTAATTTAAAGTAATTGATAACTGCTTTAAATGTAATTACAATTAATTGAAATGATTAAAAATTTGTAATTGGTTATAGATTATAATTTTATTGTAATAATGTGTATTAATTGGTAGTTGGATTAAAAGAGTAATTGATAATTTAAATGTCGTATTAATTAATGAGATAATTTGTAGTAAATTGTAATTGGATAAAATCAGTATTGTGTAAGTTTTTATAACATTTTTTGTAAATAATAAACGTATAAATCTTATTAAAAGTTAATGCTAAAAAATTATTATATGTTACCTATTTATTTAATCTGTTGAATTAAATTTGAAATCAATTGAGATTGAATGTAGTTAATTATTACATTATTATAAGTTAAGACGATAACTATAAATGCGAACGTAATAAAATGTGCACAAATGTTAATTACATTCATAAGGCAATATCTATTTAATGTAAAGAATGAAACCAAGATAATTTAATTATTGAGACTTTAATTATAATTTGTGTGAAAATTGGCAAAATTCGATATAATTGAAATATGGTAAAAGATGAAATTTGAGAATATTAACATAATAAAGTATAAACCAATTTTAACTATGTCTATAATGTAATGATTGATTGAACAAAAAGATTGAAATCAAAATTAAATCAATTTATTGAAATTAAAAATATAATTAATTGGATTTAATTGCAGTTGAAATTGAACACTGTAATTAGTGTAATATTTGACACTAAATTGGTATGTAAATATCGTTTAAATTATTGTAAATGTCCAAGTAATCAAAATGATGAAAATTGCTAGTTATTAGTTTTGAAATTAAAAAGTGATTTAATCACTTTTATAATAATTTATTTAATTAATTTGAAAATAGCCATTTTGGCAACTATCTCGGATTTTGATGAAACTAGTTTCATCGGATCCGTAATGGTAGATTACTGTAGGATTTCAAGTTTCGTAGCGATTGGACTTGTCGTTTGATCATACGGACTCGAGACGCGTAGAAATCAATTTAATTAAATTCAATTGAAATCAATTTGAAATAAGCTGATTGTAAAGTTAACTTCTTCATACGATGGAACTAGAACATGAAACCTGTTGCATTGAATTTAGAAATATCGAAAACATCTATTTTGATATATGGGATGACCTATTTTCATTCCGGAGGCAGAACGGGCATTTGGGTCGCTATTCGTCGTTCGTACAAATTCGATATGTGATCATTTTCTTATCGGGCTTTGTTAATATGAATAGTTCTATTATAAATCCTAGCAACCTTTTATTTCTGATTTTTTACCTACAATTCTCTTGCTTCTCCTTCCCGCTGGCAGAAACCAAACTCCTAAATCCAACCCTAATTCCAAAATTTTGAATCAATTTCAAAAATTCAAACTCCTCCAAACTCTAACAAATTATATACTATCTCGAAGCTCTCGACGAGTGTAAACCACTAGTGCAATTCATGTCTTAAATCAAATCACCATTTGTCCAGAAATCTCCAAATTGATTACGATCGTCCATATGAAGTTTTGACGATCCTGCGGTGGATCGTCGTCCTACTAATGATCAGGGAGTAGCGTTGCTAAGAGGACGTCGAGTAGGTTGTATATCAGATGTTAGTTCATGCCAGAGGGTCTTGACTTCGTCGTGATTGGCTGTTGAAGGTCGCGGCTGCGCTGAGCGCCTAGAAGCTTAGTGGGTGGTGTGCGGCCATCCAAGGGGGCGGCAGGTGGAAGGGAGATGATCGGCGATCCCCGATCATTGCCATGGTGATGGAGGCGGTGACAAAATTAAACGGCGTGGTGGCGGCTGTCACTGTTTTGGCTCAATCGCGATAGTGAGGACTTAGGGTTCGCATGTGGTAAAGTGCTGACGTGGTAGGTTTTAGTTGTTTATATTTTAATTTATTTAAAATTTGAATTTCAATGTTCTAATATACATAACTTCCACATACGAGGTCAGATTTACGCATGGTTTATTCCGCTGGGATTGAATCCAAAATTTCCGACATTTTGAATCTAGTTTGGATGCAGTCTGAGACTGTTAAATTTTGGGCCTTATTTTGGGTTTCAAATCGATTTGAAATCAAAGTTGAATGTTTTAACCCACTCATAACCACTAAATTTTCTTATGTGAGTTAAATTAAATTGATGATGTGACTAGAAATTAATTAATTGATGTTTGGTATGTTTAAATTGTCATTCTAATTAAATTTGACTTTTATTGCATTTAATCATCGTCTAATTTAATATTGAATTTAATTATCCATTTAATACATGTTAAGGATAATCAGTTATCTATTGATGTTTATTGGTTGATTTGGATGACGATTGTGATGTGTGTTTGATTGTTGATATCAGATGACTCGATATTATATTTTTATATTGTTATAACACTACAAGTTCCTTATGGGTTGAAATGACACATAACTGAACGATCTGATAGATTAGGGAGAAATTGTTATGTGTTGAAATGATAGACTCGAGCGATTTCATGTATTTGAAATTTAGATTTTGGGATTGCATATTGAAATGATATATACCCACAAAATTTTAAATTGCGGATTGAAATGATAAATATCCATATCACTTGACCATAGGGTAGAAAATTATATACGGGCACTAGATTGGTTAAATTTAATGATTTTGAATCTTTAAACTTTGAATCTAGTTAAACGATAATTGAAATAGAATTTGACTGATATAAATTGAATTGTTTTAAGTAATTATTTAAAGGATTTAAATTAGAATTCGAAAGTTGAATTCGAAGTATAAACAAAATTATCGAAATTGAGTTACTGAAATGTTGGACTGTAATTTTGAAAATCTATTAAAATTGAAATAGTTAAATTTGATGTTAATTTCAAATTTATCATCTTAATATAAACTGTAAATGTTCTTTTAAATTCTAATTTTTAGATTTTCAACTATAAAAATAAGTTAATCTATTTTAAACTAACTTAATCAATTTACACTATTTAATTTATTTTAATCTAATTTAACCTATTTTAAACTAATTAACCTATTTAATGTGTCATAATCTATTTTAATTTATTTTAAACTATTTTGATATATTTTAATCTATTTTAAATCATTTAAACTTTATTAAACTATATTAAACTATTTTATTTTATTTTAAACTATTTAATCATTTTTAATTCTATTTAATCTATTTTAAAATTCGTTTAATCTATTTTAAATCTAATTAATCCATGATAAACCTATTTAATCCATTTTAAACCATTTGAACTATTTTAAAAATCTATTAAAAGTATTTTAATCTATTTTAAATTTATTTAATCTATTTTAAAGATATTTAACCTAATTTATTATTTTTAAAACTATGTTAAACTAATTAAACCATTTATAACTCTCTAAATTTTTTTTAAAATTTTAAATGGCATAGAGTTGAAATATTTATAATTGAAGCCTTGATTTTAAGCGAAAGGATAAAAATGTTATAACATAAGTTGGGATTTGAAATGATATTTGCTGGTGAAATGAAATACTTAAGTAAATATGATTTTGAAAGTAATTATTATTTAGGAAGTGATATGTTTGGATTGAATATGACATTTGGATATCAATATGAAATGGTTTTAAAAAATGTAAAAGAACCATCTGGTGTGCAATAAGCATTTGGTTGTTAAAGAGACCGGGATTGGATCATACTCTCTGCCAATACCGAAAACCACTTTAACAACTGTGTATATGGTGGAGATTCTCGAAATGAAATAGGATGGTTTGGTATTTATGTGACGCTGACTCCCGTGAGTCAGCTTAGATGTGACTAAAATGGGAGCTATACCGGGCTAAGTGAGGTCATTCCTCATATCGGGCACATTTCTTTGATACTATATTTTGACCTTGTAATTGATTTGCTGGCCACCCCTTGATTTTGATTATGGGAGTGTGTCCGAAGTAGGCAGTAGTAACTGCTATGCGTTACCACCAATTCTGGAGGGCAATTTGCATATCTACCCTGGTATTTCCTCGAGTGTTGTGTTAACATGTCCTATCATGCCTTCTACAAGTTTGTTTTGTACCATACCTATGGAGTGCCCTATGCGTAAACTTCACGGAGGAGCTTACGGTACTGTATAGACTATGTGAATATATAAAATGTGTTAAGGGGGATATGGGTAATGCCTTAACGCTATTTTAATAATTTACTATATACACTATTATAATAATGTATTGTACTATGTAGATAGTTTAACAGATCCTTAAGAAATGGGAATCCCGAATATCTCGTGAATTACTGCACTCATATTGACACTGGATAAAACATGTCAAACCCCGTGAACATCTTCGACGCCGTCACACTCATATTTATTTACCGTTGATTTAACTTACGTAAGATCTTTTAATTCGGACTTGAGTGTTTGTCTTTTCAATTTTCTCGGGTCAGTCTGAGCTTTTCAGTGTATCGAAGGTTGCTTTTTAGAAAACGAAGATCAAGATTTTGTACTGTTATTATTTATTATATTTATTCCACTGCATTGTGTTATTCCGTTGCATTTATTTATTATTTATTCTTATTGTATGTAACTCTGATTTGTGTTATAAAAATTTAATCGATTTTATTTGTAAACAGCTTCATGAACTGTTTATTTGATTATTATATTTTGTCATTCCGCTGCGAGATTCTTTATTCATTTTCTTTCTTTCTCTGCTTTTTCTTATTTAACCCATAATAATCTGCTCCTTTGAATGGTTTGAGTCTTATGTATGTGGTTTATCTTTGATCTAAACCGTCCAAAAAGGTAAGGCCTTACACTAAGGTTTGGTATAAAAATACAAAAAAAAACCAAAAACTCTCGAGTCCATAAAATCCAATAAATCCATCCAAGTCCGTATGCATACTTGAACCCGCTAAGAAACTATACAAAAAGAATAAGCACAACATGTATATGTGTATATAAATATATATATAAATATATATATTTATACACACACACACACACACACACAGATATACATATATATATGCAAAATAAAAATATACTAATCCAAAAATAAAAGACAAAGGACAAATAACAAATATATTTGACACTGTCTTAATAAAGATTATAAATAAGCATAGAGTAAGCAAATGAATGAAAACATTAATGAAAAAATATAGGAAATTATTACATTTGATTGTGAAATGTACTTATAACATGAGACTAGTGTTCGTCGGTTTTTGTAATACATGTGACTATAGAATATTACATACTAAAAATAAGCATCGCACGTTCACATATCAAGTTATTTACACTTGCAATTCATAAAAAATGCAAAATCAACTAGGCATCTACATTGTATATTTTACATTTAGTCGTAAGCCTAATCATTTCTATATATTGCTTTTCTTGTAAATACTTCATACTTTAACAATATATCACTAATGTAGTAAACCAAATTGATAGTAAAATATTGTTTCCATTATGCAATATATATAACAAGATCGGCAAAAATAAAGAAATATGAACTTATAAGCATGTGGCTAGTGTTCAACTTTTTATTTATTACATAAACCTTATGCAAAACATGATTCCATTATAGCATACTAAACAATTCACTCAAATAGAGAAAGTTTTTTTTTTTACAAATGATAATATCTTGCTAAGAAGAATCATAACATGTGCAAAAAGATTTTAACAAAAAGGATCAAAAGAATGCTCGATGTATGAAATTTTGAATTAATCTAATACAACGTATATTTTAGTCCACAGAAGTACGAAATTAGTTTTCACCGAAGGAATATTCAACTGTCCAATCTAATACATTTGTCCCAAATCACTAAACAACCATGTGTGTGAAAATGTGAGTGAACACTGAATATACAAAAAATGAAAATGGAAAAGAAATAAAATTACTATGCAATCCATAACCCTTCTGATTAGAAATAAAGCCTTATGGGATATCAATTATAAGTAGGGACTAATTTCAAATGATCCAGACCGGTACTACATAACAAGATAGCCTTATGCAGAGAATTCCTATCCTATCAAGCATACGTCGAGTTTTAATTGTTCAAGCAAGCCAAGAAAACAAACTTGCATACCACAGGCAATGTTTATCTCACCTGTACGGATAGGCCTATAATTATCCTTGGGTATTTAATTCAAAATTTTGCAATTCATACAGATTCATGGACCTAATGATTGAACTTTCAATCAAGAATCAAGCAACCAAACACATATATTGCCAACTACATATTGTGTCAACACAAGATTCAGATCAAGAAGGTACTTTACAATATTGTTACTAATGAAACATTAATACTTAAACATTGTTACTGATGGAAAATATAAGTAAAATTGTGAACATGAATCACATGAACATACAATTAGAAGAGATACTATATATTCATTCACATTTTTAAATCCTATTGAAACATGAATGTGTACCTAAAGTCATATGTAACTAAATTTACATAAAACCTAAAAGCCAAAAAAAACAACAAGAAATTTTCTAAGTGATCCAATACCCAAAGAAAATTATGGCCATTGTAAGCTGTATCATAGAACGTACATTTGCAAATGAAGTCTTATGTAGATTTGCATGGAAAATGTAGTGATCATCTGAAGGAAAGAAAACCGATGACATTAAAATTTATGCCTAAAAACATCAAACTGAATAAAGTTAAAGACTTATGTATATTAAAAAATGCATGAGAATGAAGGGCAACTTAGATTAAATGCCTGAATGCATGAATGAAATAAGACTCCAACACATCTAGACTTTCATTCTGAAGAAAATTAATGCATAAACATAAGACAAAAGTTCTTGTAATTTTAGAACTCATAACAACTCAAATCTTATTATGAAATGTGATAAACAATGCTATTAAACAAACGTATCTTGCTTTAAATGAAATGAAATGTGACAAACGAATCTGTTAAAAATACAGTGAACGATAAAAGTATAAAAAGTATAAATGAATTATAATTAACACTATGCAAGAACAATAAAAAGTATAAATCAAACACATTATATAATATCCTAGTAAAGAATAATATCCTAGTAAAGAATATATCAAACATAGGGCAAACAAATGAATGAATTTTTTTTAACTAAAATACTAGTCTATACTATAATGTTATTGTTGAGTTAGATTTCAAGAGCACACAGGCCTCCTTCATATTTTGGAAAATGAACAGCCACGTTTTTTATTTCTTTCTATTCCAAACTTTGAAATGTGATAACTTTTTCTACATTATTTGGATTTAAGAATCGATTTCACTATTAAATCTCAAATTTAATATGTTTTTCAATGATATCAATTGTTGATAGCTAAAAATAAATTTTTTAAAATCATAGTTTTTTGGATTATTCATGCTATTAAAGTTATTAAATCTGTTTGACTTTATTTCTTTTAACTAATCTATGTCGTTGATTGTTTTGAAAATTTTGAGCCTCTGATTCTACTTTCACAAATTGCGGTCAAGTCTGGTTAAATCCAACATTACCAAAATACAGCAACAATGTTAGATGGATTTGGAAATGGAACCAGAAACTCAAAAGCATTAAATACAATTATATGTTTCTTATTATATTGAATTTGCTTTGACTGTAAAAGAAATACAATGATATTCTTCACATTAAAGTAAATATGATTGAATAATGATTGTTAGTTCCAACACTTTAGACATAAAATATGTATGCTTTAGATTTAGCATATTTTTCACAAGAATCGTTCAAAACAGAAATAAATTTCTTTATCCTCTAATCTTATCATTCTACAATAATATGATGTTGCATAATGTGTTCCTAGACATAGTCAGTTATGGGATCATCATCAACACTTCCGTTCTCATGAATCATGTCAATGTTGCTTTTGGCATTTTTGGATCAACGGTCAAGTGTAAACCAAATGTTGTTACCTGCACTGCTCTTATATAGTTATTATCGAAGCAGCAAATGGAATCAACGACATCAAGTACTAAAGAAAATGATTGATAAAGGTATCTCACCAAATGAAGTTACATATAATACAGTTGATGCATGGAATAACAGCCGATGCACACAATAAATTTATATGTGTATAATTTATATGTGTATTGTGTGGAAATTTTATCTTTGAAATCATTTTTGCTCGATATTTTGCAATTGTTTATCAAGCTTCAGTACTATTTGCATTACTGTTTTCAAATATTTATACACAGGTTTTAGACAAAATGCAAACTTATTCGAAAATTGATAAAAAATATCACTATTTCTTAATTAATGAACCATATAAATTATTTAAACATGTTATGATTATAAGAGGTTGAGTGTGGTCCGTATGCGAAGCACGGGTTCGCACTAGTATTCTAATAAGCTGAAGAACTAAATGTAGCCCTAGTCAGATTATCCATGGAAACTAAATCTCGTCTTAAACTATTCTTATTTTTTGGACTGTTTTTGTTCTTTAAAAACTCGATGTGAGAATTTTTTGTATGGAACTCTTTAAAACTTAATTTTTTTTATTTATAACTAGTATTTGAAGTCCAGTTAAAACTAAAAAGATAAAATTACATATATTAAACTATCCAAACCGATATTAATATTACTAAACACTCATTAGTTCCTTTCAACCCAAATATACCAACATGTAATTATGTAAATAATGTCTGGTAAAAATCTATTATGACCCTTATAATAAGGGTGCTACTAAGGGCACCCGGCTTTATGCTGGAGGCTACCTCGGTCGGTGGTTGACTGTCGACCATAACATGGTTTGGTGGTGGTAAACCGCCGATCAAAGTGTAACTTTTTTGGTTTCGCGGTAACCCATAGCATATAGCCCGATTGCCCTTAGCAGCACACGATAATAAAATCTAATATTGTTCCAATATAACTCACAATTAATATGTATAATTTATATTAAAATCAAATAAGTTTAGAGTTTTTACAAGGATACATATGCTGATAATACATTTAAAGTATAAGTACAAAATATTTTCAATTTTATTATTACAAAAAAACATTTTTTTTATTAGTAAATATATTTTTCTTTTTAAAAAATTCTATAATATTCAACTTCTCATGTGAATTAACCACATGTACAACTTAGCTTTAGATGGAGCACTTATTTTCCAAACGTATTTAAATATTTTCAATTTAGTTTCCAAAAAATTTATGTACTTATAAAATGATTGAGATATGTATTTCCTACTAATGTTCATATACCGTGTTTTAATATCTTTTTTCATTATCAATAGTACATAATTTTAATTTAGCACATAATAAAGAAAATTGTGTAAAAGAATTTTCCGTTAAGGTATGATTAAAACTAAATTCCTAAGGAAAGTATAAATTGGGCCTATAAATATAAGAAATTAGTACATTTTTTAAATTGCAAATTTCATATAAATTATTAAATTCCACTTTAAGTGGAATATCTAACATTCATGCAAAAATGAGATGTTATTGCCAGAATGTACACCACTATTAATTCCTAAGTTATATATATCGAAAATTTAAAATTATTGATCTTCGGAAATGAGATATTTTGTATAACATCCACTATCTAGAGACCCAAATCTAAATTCTACAGATGTTACAGTCATATGTAGTATTAACTTTTGGCACCTAAAAAGGGCGATTTTAATAGTATCTACAATATCAAAAACATTTGAATATGAAACAAAACGTAGTTTACAAAGCAACATTTTCTTTTTTTCTCACTACACTTTCAAAACAGTTATTCCATATTCACATTACAAAATCCCCAAAACGTTTCCTAGGGTTGAATATACATATCGCAAAATACACCAAGAGCGACATATGAAGATGCACCCTTGGATGATAAAAGTCATATAGCCATAATTGACTTAATGCATATATAACAAAATAACAACAAAACAAAGATTACAATTCCTAAATAGCTATCCATTAGCCTTCTGCTCTCCTCTGGTAGCTTTATGCATCATCCTACTAAAATCTAAAAGCATCTCAACCCTTAGGCAACTTAAATCAATTTATGAGCACTCGAGAGTCTAAGGGGAAAACAAAAACTTCGGGTCAGACATAAAGCCTGGTGTGATTAATAGTATACATGTTGGTTATTAAGTTAAGTGAGACCACGCTGCTTAGCGGAACGGATTTTCCCTCATTGATATACTTTCAACACATATCCTCTGCAAATCTCTATCCTGCAACTGAAATTGGTTAACACTGTAAAGCATTATAATTTAAACATATATATCCGGTAACAAATGGACTATCTGTCCAAATGCTATATTTTTGTTTAGCTAACTATTAACCTTTGGCCGACTTGGGCCTACCAGACAAAATAACCAAATTTATCAAACGTCTGTTGGACACTTCACTTTTGGACAATCTATCCTTAACTTTCTATTAAATACTTCTCTTTTGGACGATCTGTCCCTAAATTAATATCTCCTAGGGTCACCTGATCCTATAGTTTAGCGGGCACACCAATAACCTAAAGGTATACAAACATATATTCCCTTCTATGTGTAATCCTAATTTTAGTCTTACCTATGACAAAGCCCTACACACTGGAATGTTGGACTAAATTAGTTGGGGCCAATAGCTAATGTATAGGGCGCGACCTTATACCATTTCCGTATTCTAATATCTGAGTCATTTTTCTTCGGGATAACCTCCCTCGAATTTTTCCTTGAAAAAATCTTTCAAATGGATTTATATCTTTAAATCATACTTACATGAGGAAAATACATATACTCTACGCTTTACTCAAAATCACCTTGCCATGTCATGTATATATTCTTTTATTCAAACCTTTGTTGATGAAAACATTTACCGCTTTTGAAATCATTAAACCTTGCCTTTCGAAAACATTGGAAAATCCATTCCTTTCTTTTCTTCGAAAATTTCCAAATATTAGATACCTCACTTCAAAACCTTTTAAACATTTCCTTTTGAAAACATTAGATTAACCCTTCCTTTCTTTTCATAGAAAAGTTCAAAAACAATGGAAGTCCTCCCCTTTCAACCCTTCAAATCATTCAATAAAACCATTTAGAAAACATTAAACCTTTCGAAAGTCTTTGGGTTCAATTTAAAACACGTGGAAACTTTTTGAAACCATTTGAAGTTTACCTCTTCGAAACCTTTAAAAACCATCTCGGTGGAAATCTTTTGAATTATGCCTTCAAGTAGAGCAAAAGGACAAGAAGCCCATTGAAGTCAAAAGCACTTCTTTCGAAACCATTAAAACTATCTCTTTCGAAACCATTTGGGTTATACTTCAATTATAGAAAAAGGGTATTTAAAACGTTTAAGTCATAAGAACCGATTTCAAAACTATTTCCTAAGTAAGGAAGTGATAGAAACCATTCCTTCGAAGGCGTTGGAGAGGTGGCCAAGTTTTTTTTTTAAAAACAATGTATTCCCTTCGAAACCACTGTGGTCGAAAGGTAGGAAAGCGACAACTAAAAAGGTTACGGCTTAGTCAAAAGTAAACATTTAAAAGTACAATCCTTTCGAAACCATTTCTTTTAAATCTATTGACCCAGTCGAAAGCTAGCCGAGTCAAAAGAAGTTTAGTCGAAAGCAAGCAGGCGTATTTTAATTTAAAAACAAAGTAACGCTTCCACCTCTTCGGAACCTATGGTTTCGATCTCATACCTTTCACCTTTTGTCCAATTCGCTACGTACCAATTTCTTAATACTAGGAGCATTGGTTTCAATTGAGTTGAGGATGGAGGGACTTGGTCGAAATCCAAGCAAGGTGGAACCAGGTGCCAAAAGAAATAAAATAGTCAAAAAGCATGAAATTAACATTTCTTTTCACCTAACCTACTTTGCATGTAAAATTTTAATTGGTTGCCTCTTTTATTACCACTAAGAAGTGTTGCACATTTCATAGCTAATTAATTAATTTAAATCATTTGCCAAACTCCCATTATCAAGACCCGTCTTTCACTCCACAGAAAGACGCATCATGAGTAAGAAAGAAAGGGATAGAGAAGAGAAAAGATAGAGAAGAAAGAACTAAACAACATCAGAATCTCATAGCGGAACGAATAAAATATATTACATCACATAAGATATTACATAGTATCATATACATCAGAGTATTACAGCCTATACATCACAAACTAGACAATTATAAAGACACGTCAAGTCATTACAACCCAAGTACAATGCAGACCTCCTCACAGAGATACAACACAAAAGAACCACTATATATCTACAAATGTTGAAGCCTCCTGCTCCATATCTCCTAAAGAACTCGTCAAAGCTAACCTGAATCTCTTGGCTACTCGTAAAAATTTGAGTACCCAAGAGTTTAATAAAACAGAAAATATACTCTGGGTCAGACATGGGTATGGTGTGAGTAAACGGGTTAAAGTTGCTTAATTTTGAAAAATCTTTGAAAACAAAAGGTACTTCGTAAGACTTTCCGCATATAAACACGGAAAAGTTTTTACCTTATGATAACCAAACATTTGATAGGAAATCGAGTGATATTATAATAGTGTCTAGGGTTTTCAAATAAATGGAAAATAGCCGAAATTGTTACATTTATTAAATTCCAGCATACTAGCCACAAAGTGGGTTCTACAATCAAACCGTAAAGGCACGTAGGGAAAATCGGTTTACATCAATGGCAGGGCTACTGGGGTACCGCCCATCACAGTACCTGATCTAGATCAGAGTAACAAGGATCCACCCTAAATCCCCTGCAACACAAGGCCGGAACCATCCCTTACTAGACAGTCCCGAACAAGACAACCCCGCAGTTGGCGCGACCAACCACACACTAAGCCGAAATAAAAGGGACCTCTAGACAGGGGAAAATCTCGTCCTATTTGGGCGTGATCCACTTAGCCTTGCTGCACCTCCCCTGTTTTAGCCATTCCCGGTTGATGAGGTTTGAGGCTATGATTACCTTTAAAGAACACATCTTGGAATGCTCATCGTCCTCCATTGACGATGTTCTGAAAGCATTCAATCCATACAAGTTCGTTCCGGGTTCGAATGAAACCGAAGGCACTATGTCGCTACACTCATTTTGGAATCACCCTCAGAGTTAACGACAATAGCCCTTGCACTCTGAATCTCCATCTTGAACCTGAAAGTACTATCTCCGTTGATCTCATCTTGGAATCACCCTTAGAGTTTTAACGACTCATAGCCCTTACACTTTGGGTCTTCACCTTGAACTTCATTAGAGATTTCACGACCTATTGTTTAATTTGGATCGATGTGATTTTCGGATATTTCAATTTAGAAATCCGATCCCGGTCTCACCGAAATCCAAAACGCCTTTTTAATATCCAAGTTGTTTAAGGGTTTAAACAATTCAATTTATTATCTATATTCACACAGATAGATAATTCACATTATCATAGATAGATAATCCATACCTTCACAATTCAATCAAAACATCTCATATCATAAAACAACACATCTCACATAGAGATATCACATAATCCAAGGCTTTCCATATCATTCAATCATCCATAAGCAAGATTAATCAACCACACCATCCCTAATTAATTTAATTAACCATAAATGAATTAAATTAATTACTTAATTACTTTTTAATCCTTCTTATCTAACATTAATTAATTATAACCCAATTAATTAATCATCCCTAAATTATCCAACTTAATTAATCATCCTTGATTTATTCATTAATTACATTAAGTAATCAGCCTTTAATTTATTACACAATTTAATTATCCTTTAATTACCCTCATTAATTACATTAATCAATGATCCTCTAATTAATTAATTAACTATAATTAATTACATTTATCCTTAATTAATTAAATTAATTAATTATAATTTAATTAATCACTTTCCTTACAACATTAATTAACCATCCTGCAATTTCTTACATTAATTAATTAACTCCTTAATTAATCGTATTAATTAATTCTTTAATTAATTACACTGAGTAATTAATCCTTAATTACTTCCTCTAAGTAGTTACCCTTTTTATTAATTACATAAAGTAATTAAACCTTAATTACTTCCATTTAATTGCCTCCATTAAGTAATTTCCTTTTAATTAATTTCATTCAGTAATTATCCATTAATTACTTTCGCTAAGTAATTACACTTTATTTATTACATTAATTAATTTTACTTAATTAATCATCAAGTGATTATCTTTAATTAATTAAACAAATTAATTAACTTAAATTAATGATCGTCGACGGAAATTATATCGGATCAGAAAACCGTCGAACAAATTTAGAAATAAAATTTATACCGCAAGTGCACGGTGTACGAATGTAGCACGCGGCGAATACGGGTCGATCCGCAGGGAATTGATGATTTTAAAATTCTATTCAATCGAATTATACCAAAGTTGAAGAGGATTTGTTAACTAGAAATTATGAGGCTAACACTAGAAAATGTGATTCAAAAATTATTAGACTAAAGAACAATTTAGAGGCAAATCCACTCTCAAATTTTTGTAAATCAACAAACACATAATTTATGATCTCTAACTTTGATATTAAGTGAAATAATCATTGCATTTATCATAAGTATGGTTTGTTTATGTTATTAGTTAACATAACTCAAACCATCAAACTATAATACAACAATTATACCACTTACAATTCTCATGAAAAAGAAGCCAAAGCAAAAACTATTTTAAGTATGATCTATTTACTATTGTAACTAGTAACATAGATCATCAAATTTAATTTTTACTTTCATTTCATAATCAAAAATTAATTAGCAAATGTTGATGTAAATTGTGTTTATGTTGAGTAAGAATAGCTCATTTGCATAAGCAATATAAGCTATCAAACCCACTTGTATAAACTTACATCAAAATTCACATTCATGAAGCATAAACAAAGAGATCATACATCATAAAAATGTTGAAATTACATAAAGTTAGAGAGCTTCATCACCCCTAAATTGAAGGGGTTTAGCTACTCATTTGTGGCATTGAAGCAACACAAACAAATTTCATAATTAAAAAGAAAAGAGAATAGAAAATAAGCAAAGAAAGCAAAAGAGATTAGCTACTTACTACTTGCATAAATGTAAATCTAAGCTATGAACATAAAGAAGAAGAGAGCATAGAAATAAACATTAACAATAAAACAAAGAAAAACATGTAGAAAAGAGAGAAGAAAGAGGCTTGGAAGCCATTTTTATTTCATAGAACATTGAGCTTACACTTTGATTTCTTAATTTTCTAAGTAAAATGAAAGAGTAGATGATAGTTTCATATACATAAGAGGGCTATATATACATGCATAAAACCCTAATTCTATTTTTAGGGGGATACCTAAAATGTCATTTAGGAAGTGTGGCCAACAAGTAACCATTAACCACTAATTAATCCATCATTTGTTTTGCATGAAGCTTTAACCTCCACTTAGTTGTCCATTAGCTCCAAATTGTACTTTTAGGTAAGTAGGTGGGGTCCTCCATGTTCATGGCTTGAATTATTTCCCTCTTCTTTCCTTTGTATTCATTTGTGCACGCATATATCTTCATATAAGCCTCTTCCATATGCATCCAAATTCCTATAAAAATTATCAAAAAATGTCCAAGTAAAAATTCTTATATTGACACATACACAAAATGACCGTTTTGCCCCTGAATGAAGATGAAAATATGATGGTTGGAAATAAATGAATTTTGGTTTTAAACACGTTAAAATGCCCAAATATGATGATTATTTAAATAAAAAGAGATAAAATATGAATGTAAATATATGCACAATTATGTGCATATCAAATACCCCCACACTTATCTTTTTATTCGTCCTCGAATAAAGGAAAACTAAGATAAATCCATTTTCGTAGGGAGCACGATTGCATTGAGCGTATGCAACAAGCCGTTAAACCTCTGGGTGTCCCCAGTAGGACGAGTGTTGTCTCGTGAGGGTTTTCAGCTGATACTACCCACAAAATCCTAATGCAGGATGAAAATATTTACAAAATGAAAGATTTATTTACAAAGAGATGAATGCGAATTTTTGAAAACATTTACAAATGAAGGATTTATTTTTAAATTGACACGAATAACTTAAATACAAGTTTTGGTCATTGTCTTGAAAATTTAACTCGTCAAAATTTCCAATAAAAATCAAGTTGTCATAACAGATAGACCATAGTTTGGCTAGTTGTTTCGGTTGATAACATAATGTAATTATGAAATGGATCCTTAGTTGATTATCAAAGTTTATTAAAGTGGTATTTTCATTTCTTTTCAATAACAAGTTAAATCAAACAAGTTAAAATAGTGCTAGGATTTCAATTGCTTGGTCTCTCATTATTTGCAAGAAAAATTACACACCTAGCTCAGGTAAACTGAGGCCAGATATACCACCCATGCACTGCCTTTCGGGCTTATGTGAGGGGAGTACAGAGCATGGCGAGTGCACACACTTTCGTGCATACACCTATCGACCGTAGGTGGTTTTTATTAAGTATGTTTTTTTTGGGTATGTGTTCCATACATACATAACCGTGAGGACTTTTAAATGAGTATGAAAGCACATAATCAAAGATTCCAAGTAATTCACCCATGCATAACCGTGAGGAATTTTAAATGAGAGTGAATACTTTAGATGTTATTATTTGTATTTTTTTGTATATATATTTTTTTTATGAGAGAGAGAGAGAGTTATGCAAAACCATCTTAGCACCGTTTAACTTAGAAGACAAAAATGTTATATCCTTACTTCAAATTTACCACTTTTTAAACAAAGATTTTCAATTAGAACATACTTCATAATTAACATAGATGAACCTTCCTATATACTAGTAAAACCATTGTTATTTGTAATCAAACTTTATTTTTATTTTTTGTTAAAACAAATAAATTTTCAAAAATTTCAATTTATTAACCAAAACTTATACTTATCCCATAGTGTTTCTTCAAAAATAAATCAAAATAGTAAAAAGAAAATGTTTTTTGAGATTTAGGAGTTTTGAGATTTTTTTTTTTGAAGAAAATGAAAATTCAAAAATGCCATGAAAAACTAAAGAAAAAATGAAAATGAGACCCCCCCCCCACACTTAATTTTGACTGTGTCCCCATAGTCGATGCATGATATAATGAGTGTAACGGGGAAAAATATGTACATATTTACAAAAGAGGGTTAACATTCTTACTAGACGTAGCTTGGCTCATGAAGGATCATGAGCGCCTCCTCTTGGTTACCGGGCAATTCCAAGAAGGGTTTCAAACGATGACCATTGACTTTGAAAATCGATCCATCCTTTGGGTTTTCTATTTTTATGGCACCATGTGGAAAAACAGTTCGTACCAAAAATGGTCCGGTCCACCTTGATTTAAGTTTCCCAGGGAATAAATGAAGTCTCGAGTCATATAAAAGAACTTTCTGGTCAGGCAAAAACGTTTTCCTTAGGATTGACTTGTCATTAAAAACTTTGGTTCTTTCTTTGTAAATTTTCTCGTTTTCATACGCGTCGTTCCTAAGTTTTTCGAGTTCGTTGAGTTGTAGTTTTCGATTTTCGCCAGCTTTTTCAAGATCAAAGTTTAAGTTTTTTATTGCCCACAACGCTTTGTGTTCAATTTCGACGGGTAAATGGCAAGCTTTACCGTCAACTAAACGAAATGGGGACATCCCAAGGTTAGTTTTAAAAGCAGTACGGTAAGCCCAAAGCGCGCCGGTCAATTTCTAAGACCAATCTTTTCGATTTTTATTGACAGTTTACTCCAAGATTTGTTTTATTTGTCGATTTGAAACTTCAACTTGGCCACAAGTCTGAGGATGATACGGAGTGGATAACTTGTGGGTTATCGAGTATTTTTTCATTAAAGTTTCAAAAGAACGGTTGCAAAAATGGGTTCCGTTATCACTGATTATTGTGCGAGGTGTGCCGAACCTCGAAAAGATATTTTCTTTGAGAAATTTCACAACAATTCTATGGTCATTGGTTTTGCAAGGAACGGCTTCGACCCATTTAGAAACGTAATCGACAGCGAGAAGGATATACAAGTTTCCAAAAGAATTGGGAAAAGGTCCCATTAAGTCAACACCCCATACATCAAAGATTTCGATCATAAGAATGGGGTTTAAAGGCATCATATCTCGTCGAGAAATTCGTCCAAGCATTTGACATCGATCACAAGTTTTACAAAATTCAAACGAGTCTTTGAAAAGAGAAGGCCAATAGAAACCACACTGAAGCACTTTTTCCGCAGTTTTTCGAGGACCGAAATGTCCACCGCACGCTTGATCATGGCAAAACGAAAGAACACCCCTTATTTCATTATCCGGAATGCAACGTCGGATGATTTGGTCGGGACAATATTTGAACAAGTATGGATCGTCCCAATAGAAATATTTCACTTGGGACATGAATTTGCATTTGTCCTGTTTGGACCAAGATGATGGAGTTTCTTTTGTGACTAAGTAGTTCACTATATCAGCGTACCATGGATCGATAGAAATCGAAAGAAGTTGTTCATCGGGGAAGTTTTCATTGATCGGCAAGGAAGATGGTACGTTGGAAAGACGAGATAAATGATCGGCTATGACATTATCGGATCCTTTTTTGTCTTTGATTGTAAGGTCAAATTCTTGAAGTGAAAGGATCCAACGAATCAAACGGGATTTAGCATCCTTTTTAGCGAAGAGATATCGAAGTGCAGAATGGTCAGTGTAGACCGTAATGTGTGAACCTATCAAGTAAGGTCGAAACTTTTCAAGCGCAAAAATGACAGCTAGAAGCTCTTTTTCAGTTGTTGTGTAGTTGAGTTGAGCGTCGTTCAAGGTCATACTTGCGTAGTAAATGACATGAAGGATCTTGTTGATGCGTTGTCCCAAGACAGCACCAACGGCAAAGTTTGAAGCGTCGCACATTATTTCGAAAGGAAGATCCCAATTGGGTATGCAAATGATTGGGGAAGAAATGAGTTCGCTCTTAAGACGTTCGAAAGAAGAGATACAATCAGAGTTAAAATCGAAAGGAACGTCTTTTCCAAGAAGGGTCGTCAAAGGACGGGCGATTTTGCTAAAGTCTTTCACAGAACGACGGTAGAAGCCAGCATGTCCTAGAAATTATCGAATGTCCTTAACGGATTTGGGAATGGGTAGATTTGCAATGACGTCGATTTTTGCTTTGTCTACTTCAATGCCTTTATTTGAGATGATATGTCCAAGGACTATGCCTTGTTTGACCATAAAGTGGCATTTTTCCCAATTCAAAGTCAAATGTTTTTCTCTACATCGATTTAGAACCAACTCGAGATGATGTAAACATTGGGAAAAAGAATCGCCAAAGATTGAGAAATTGTCCATAAAAACTTCTAGAAAACGTTCTATCATGTCGGAAAAGATTCCAACCATGCATCGTTGGAAAGTCGCAGGAGCGTTACATAGTCCGAATGGCATACGTCGATAAGCAAAGGTACCGAATGGACATGTGAAAGTCGTTTTCTCTTGATCTTCGGGAGCGATTGGAATTTGGTTATAGCCAGAATAACCATCAAGGAAACAATAAAATTCATGGCCGGCTAAACGTTCGAGCATTTGGTCAATGAAAGGAAGAGGAAAGTGATCTTTACGTGTTGCGGCATTTAGTTTTCGGTAGTCAATGCAAACACGCCAACCCGTTTGAGTACGAGTTGGAATAAGCTCGTGTGAATCGTTCTTGACAATGGTTAGGCCAGACTTTTTTGGTACAACATGAATTGGGCTAACCCATGAACTATTGGAGATTGGGTAAATGATTCCGTTATCGAGAAATTTAAGAATTTCATCACGCACCGCATCTTTCATTTTTGGATTAAGCCTTCGTTGCACGTCACGAACAGGCTTGGCATCATCGATTAAATGGATGCGATGTTGAACCAGAGCGGGACTAATTCCTTTTATATCGAAAATCGACCATCCCATTGCTTTCTTATTTTTCGAAAGGATAGAGAGAAGAGAAGCTTCTTGGTCAAGAGAAAGATTGTTAGAAATGATGACAGGACAAGTTTCATTTTCACCTAAGTATGCGTACTTAAGCTGGTCGGGAAGCGGTTTGAGGTCCAACTTTGGAATTTTTTCGATCGAAGAATTGGGTTGAGATTCGGACTCAACTGGAAGCGATTCAAAAGGAAGAGTGTATTAATATCGTTGAGAATTTTGTGAAACAATTTTTCATACTCGGCCTCACGTTCATCGTTAAGATCAAGTGTTTCGTTTTCAACATTTTCGTGAATGGCACTAACTTCCAACGTTTGGTCACAAGGTTCATTCGATTGGCTTTCAAGATTGAAAATATTAAGATCCAAAGTCATATTTCCAAAAGATATTTTCATTGATCCGTTACGACAATTGATTAAGGCATTTGAGGTGGCTAAGAATGGTCGGCCTAAAATGAACGGAATTTGAATCGAGGGATTCGTCACGGGTTGTGTTTCGAGAATGATAAAGTCAACGGGGAATATAAATTGCCCTACTCGAATGAGCACGTCTTCGATTTCTCCCACAGGCTTCTTAATGGAACGATCGGCAAATTGGAGCGTAACTTTCGTGGGTTTGAGCTCACCTAAGCCTAATTGTTCGTACACGAAGTATGAAATCAAGTTGACACTCGCGCCTAAGTCTATCAAACATTTGTTAATCGTCTTGTCTCCAATTGTACACGAAATCGTAGGGCAGCCAGGATCTTTGTATTTAACGGGCATGGATTGGGACAAGACTTCACTCAAACTAGCGGCTAAGAAGACTTTTTTGGGCACTTGAGTGTGTCGCTTTTGGGTGCACAAGTCCTTAAGAAATTTCGCGTAAGTGGGGACTTGCTGAACGATGTCAAGAAGCGGGATGCTCACTTTTACTTGTTTAAAAATTTCCAACATCTTTTCCATTTGGTCCGAGTGTTTCTTTGGTCGAAGACGATGTGGAAATGGAACACGATACTCGGTAGGCAGGTCTACTCGAGTAGAAGAAGAAGAATTTTGATTGTCGTTCGATTCGACGTTTGGCTCCACGTTCTGTTCTGAGTCGTTCGTTGTTTTAGAAGCGTCAAGAAAAGTTTCCGGTAAATCATTTGGATTAATGACTTGATTATCGATTTGTTTACCAGAACGGAGAGTTGTGATAGCATTCAACTGGGTGACGTTGCTATCTTGAACAACATGGGCTTGATTTGAATTTGCGTTTTGATTTCTGGGATTTGGAAGGGGCTGGCTTGGGAATGTTCCTTGTTCACGTTCACTTACAGACGTGGCTAATTGACTCATTTGCATTTCGAGTTTTGCAATCGATTGGTTTGTGTTTTGCATATATGAAGTCAATAAATTTTGCAAATTGCCGTTTGATTGAAGGCTTTGAGTGGTTGCCTTAGCCAACGTTTCAAGAGTTTTCTCAAGCGAAGTTAAACGTTTATCGTCTTGTGGAGGATGAGCAGAATTTGGTGGAAAATTTGGTTGTTGTGGTTGATTATGAGACGGGCCTGCAAGGTTTGGTTGAAAATTATTGGGCTGAAAGGGAGGATTCGAAACATTATTCGGAAATGCTTGAAAATTGGGACGAATCGCATTCGTGTTGGGATTGTTTTGGCTCCATGCAAAATTCGGATGATTTCTCCAACTAGGGTTGTATGTAGGAGAAAACGGGTCGTTTTTGGCTTTATTGAAAGCATTGATTTGTTCGATAGAGTTAGGACACTGATCGGCTATATGATTAGGATCATTGCATTTATAACACATCGGTTGGGAAGCTTGGTTCATTTGATTTGATGAGAAAACGTTATCGAATTTTTTGATCATTGCGTCGATCTTAGCTTCCAAAGCAACAGAAGATCCTATCGAATGTGCACTCGATCGTGAGTAGATTGACTTTTCGTTCGAGCGTTCCCATTGGGACGACTTTTCAGCGAGGTTTTCAAGAAATTGCCAAGCATCATCATGATGTTGGGCAAGAAAATTGCCTTGGCACATTGATTCAAGCATCGTTCGTGAGTTGTTTTCTAGTCCATCGTATAAGATTTGGCAAATCGTCCACTTTTCAAAGTTATGTTGTGGACATTTTATCAAAAGCTCTTTGAATCTTTCAAAATATTTTCCAAATGGTTCACCCTTGAATTGATGAAAATTTACAATTTCGTTTCGAGTTCTACTTGTTTTTTCCAAGGGGTAGAACTTTTTTAAGAAAGCCTGTACAAATTCTTCCCACGTTTTAATTGAGTTCGAAGGTAAACTATACAACCATTTTTCAACGTAATCTGTAAGAGCAAATGAGATTAATCGAAGTTTGATTCCGTCGTCAGAAAGTTGTTGGAGTTTAATGGTTGCACAAACTTGTTCGAATTTAGTCAAAAAGATGTATGGATCATCGTGCTCGAAATTGCCAAATTTCGGAAGTGTGGCAATATGGTTCGAGTGAATTTCGAAGTGGTTACCCGTAGGGGCGGGTAACGTGATGCAAGATGGAATAGAAACTCTATCGGGAAAGATTCTATCCATAAGAGTTCGAGGGGCGTTTTCGTTCGTCATTTCAGGAGGATCGTCTGTTCGAGTTAAACGGTTTGTAGAAGGGTCGCGAGTCCAACGATTTGTTGTTGTGTCACGAGTCCAAGTACTCATGCACAAGTGAAAGTCGAGAAGAGAAAGGAGTTAGAACTGAGTTTAGGGAGTGAAAGAAGATTTGAAAACGTGTTTTTGTGTTTTCCTTTTTTTTTACAAGGGAGAAAACTATTTAACGAGTGAGATTTATTTTCAAAAGAAAAGTTTGATTTTTGTTTTGTTTTTAGTTTTTCAAGTTTTTTTTTTTATGTTTTTGGTTTTGTATTTTTTTTGTTTTTTTTTTTGAATTTTTAAATATTTACCAAAAGGATTTTTTTAAAACAAAATGGAAATTGATTTTTGTTTTTTTGAATTTTCAAATTTTTTTTCTTTTTGAAAAGATTTTATATTTTTTTTTGGATTTTTGTTTTTGATTGAAAATTTTCAAAGGAAAACGGAAAAAAGAAGAGAATTTTTATTTTTCTTTGAAAAATCAAGTTAAATTTACAAATTTTTTTTTGGATTTTGGATTTTTTTTTAATATATGCATGAACTAATGCAACTAAATGAATGCAAAGGACTTAATTACAGATTTCTGTCCTTAGTAGCTCCTAACCCAAAATTGTATAATCACACTTTATCTTAAATCAACAAAAAAATTTCTCAGCCAGGTAACGGACAGGAGTTATCGGTGCACCACGAATCACCGTAGCAATGCAGCCGAAGGTTTAAGTACCTTCAGAGGAACAACCAGTATAATATTTACGTATCACCGTAATTTTTATAACTAGTTATTACTCTGCCGTAGCCTAGACACCAAGAAATAAAATCGTTCAAATAAAACAATTGTGAAGATACAATTAAGCCTTAAGTAAGCTCGTGACACCCTTAGGTCCAACGTCTAACCTTTATTATTAGTCAAATTCTATGATGAAATGTGTTTGTGGGCTAAGGAAAGGGTGATGAAATCCCTCACCTTATGTGAATTGGGGTATTGCCCTTAGAAAAGAAAATAAGATGAGATGAATGCAAAATAAGAAATTAAACGTGTATTAACAATGCAACTAAAATGAAGTTTGTTTTTGTTTTTTTGGATTTTGGATTTTTTTTTAATGCAAATGCAAGCAACCAACAATGCGAATAAAGATGGAAGCACAATACTAGAGCGTGCAGATTATTTTAGCAATATTTTTTTTTAGCGGCGATTTTTCTTAGCAAAGCAAAGCAGTTTATTTGTTGGCAAACACTTTTCCCTTTTGAATTTCTGCTTTGGCAACCTGAAATGAAGACCAAGATATATTTACAAATTTTTTTTTATATATCGAACGAAATAAAACAAAGGAAAATAACACAATGTTGAAATCAAAGGAAACAAAACAAAAGATTTTCAAACAAAGCAAAAAGAAACTTATTTGTTTTTTTTTTGTATATCAAAGGAGAAATTAAACAAAGTAAAATCAAAACTATTGAAACAAAAGAATCAAAACAACACAATTTTTTCTATGACAATTGTTTTTTTTTGGTAGAAATTAAACAAAACAATAAAAAACAAAAGAAGACACACTAAAATCAAACACTCACAAGCCCCAAAAAATTCAAAATCTTCACTAAACAAACATTTTTTTTGTTTTGTTTTGTTTTTTTTTGTTTGAAAGGAAACTTAAAAGTAGGGTTTTACTTAAAAAAAAAAATTTGAATTTTGGAATTTATATTTGAAAATTTTCAAAAGAAAAGGGAAAAAAAACTAAGTTAAGAAATATTTATTTTAATAAGTTTATCGAAGAAGAAATTAAAATAAGTGAACAACCAAAGAAATGAAAACCTTTGTTTGTTTTTTTTTATTTGAAACAGTTGATATTTGTTTGTTTTTTTTTAAACACAAATGAAAACAACTAACACAAATGAAAACTCTTTTTTTTTTTTGAAAGATAGAAAACTAACTTGAACTAAATAATTAAAAAGAAACCAAATGAAATTGTTCAACTTCCTTAATACTACAGCCCGGTCCACGAAAATAACACTAAATGAAATTATTTAACCTCTTCGATCTAAGATAACGAAATAAAACAAATGAACACCCAATTTCTCAAATCGATTTAATTTCACAAATCGAGAGCTCCTTTTTTGTTGTGGAAGTCTGTTCGAAATTCGTTTTCGACGGTGAAGGCTGTTCGAATTGAAGGCGACGTTGTGGGTGGTTGGAGGTGGATCGGATGAGGCGATCGATTAGGCTGTAGGGATTTAGGTGATGCGATTCTCGAGTTGCGTGATGGAATTGTGGTGATGTCTGCTTGTAGTCGAGTACGATTGGAGCCGGCTGTTGATTGAAGGCAGTTGATTCGGTGGAGATTTTCGTAATTGGCTGTGGAGGATTGCGAATGGGATGTTGTGGAATTTCGGTGGTCAAGTGCAGGTGTGTTGGTTGTCAGTTGGAGGGAGATGGCAAACAAGTCAGTGACTTGGTGGTGAAGGTTATGGTTGTGGAGGTGGTTGTCAACGATGTGTGATTTGGTGATGTAGGGATGTGTTGTTTGCTCGGTTGAATGTCAGTGGGTGTTATATGGAGGATTGCTGTGATGTTTTGTGGTTAATGGCTGTGTGTTGATGTAGGAAGGCAGAGGTGTGGCAGGAGATTGATGTGCTTTGTGGCAATCGTTGAGGTGGAGCCGACTGTGCTCGTAGTTGGATGAACTGTGTTGAAACTGGAGAGGAACTGTGTTAATGAATCAATGAAGTGGTTATGAACTAGGCTGTTGGGGTTTGGTGAGATGATGGCAACAGCTTTGTAGTTTATGAAGTTTCGAGACTGTGATATGACCCCAGTGGCTAAAAGGCAGTGTTGCAATGCAGAAGTGATGGCAACAGCTTTTGTGGTTTATGTTTGTAGACTGCAATTAGAAAACGTTTGTATTGGGGTAGGAGGTGATGGAGGTAAAGAGGATGTATGAGAGTGTGCCGTCAACAGTGCAACCTTGTTTGTGAGGTGTAGTGCAATTTTGGGATGATGTTGTATTGTCAACAGAGGATGTTTTATTGAATTTTTATGTTGGATGAAGTTTGTAATTTGTGAAGTGATGATGGCAGAGGTAGGCAATTGGAAGGGGCAAGTTGTTTGATGGTGGATAGTGGAATGAGGTTGATCAAGGTGTATGTATGCCACAGTGATGGGGTATGAAATGGCAATAGGGAGGAGTTGATATGTCAAGTGATTGATATGCACAGTGAAGGAGTAGTGCAATAGCTTGGATGACGGGGTAGACAGTGTGTATGGTAGATGAACTGCTGTAACAGGGAGTATGTCAGAGGTGCGTAGAGGCAGTGGTGGGCAATGTTTGCACTTGCTGGTAGATGGTTTGGATGGTGGTTGCTTTGTTGAGATGTAGATACTGATGGTGAACGTATGCTGGAAATTGGTCAGTGAAAGGTGAATGATGTAGGTGTGCACTGTGCACAGAAACTAAAACAGAGGGGAAATAAACAGAAATGAAAACAGTGAAGAGAAATGCAATGCAACAGATTTTTTTTTTAATTGAAAATTGTAAATGCAATGTAGATTATAAAAATGAAATGCAGATGAAATGAATTTTTTTTCTTTTTCAATTGAGATTGTGTGAATGTCTTTTTTTTTAATAATAGAAGTGCAATGCAAATGGAAAGAAAAGCAAGAAAAAAAAACACACAAATAAAATCACACAAAAAACTCACACAAAAAAAAAATATTCTTTTTTTTTAAATGCAAACACACAAAAATAAAAACACACAAAAATCAAACGAAAATAATTCGAAAAATAGAAAATTGAAATCAAAACAACTCCCCGGCAACGGCGCCAAAAACTTGATCGTCGACGGAAATTATATCGGATTAGAAAACCGTCGAACGAATTTAGAAATAAAATTTATACCGCAAGTGCACGATGTACGAATGTAGCACGCGGCGAATACGGGTCGATCCGCAGGGAATTGATGATTTTAAAATTCTATTCAATCAAATTATACCAAAGTTGAAGAGGATTTGTTAACTAGAAATTATGAGGCTAACACTAGAAAATGTGATTCAAAAATTATTAGACTAAAGAACAATTTAGAGGCAAATCCACTCTCAAATTTTTGTAAATCAACAAACACATAATTTATGATCTCTAACTTTGATATTAAGTGAAATAATCATTGCATTTATCATAAGTATGGTTTGTTTATGTTATTAGTTGACATAACTCAAACCGTCAAACTATAATACAACAATTATACCACTTACAATTCTCATGAAAAAGAAGCCAAAGCAAAAACTATTTTAAGTATGATCTATTTACTATTGTAACTAGTAACATAGATCATCAAATTTCATTTTTACTTTCATTTCATAATCAAAAATTAATTAGCAAATGTTGATGTAAATTGTGTTTATGTTGAGTAAGAATAGTTCATTTGCATAAGCAATATAAGCTATCAAACCCACTTGTATAAACTTACATCAAAATTCACATTCATGAAGCATAAACAAAGAGATCATACATCATAAAAATGTTGAAATTACATAAAGTTAGAGAGCTTCATCACCCCTAAATTGAAGGGGTTTAGCTACTCATTTGTGGCATTGAAGCAACACAAACAAATTTCAACATTAAAAAGAAAAGAGAATAGAAAATAAGCAAAGAAAGCAAAAGAGATTAGCTACTTACTACTTGCATAAATGTAAATCTAAGCTATGAACATAAAGAAGAAGAGAGCATAGAAATAAACATTAACAATAAAACAAAGAAAAACATGTAGAAAAGAGAGAAGAAAGAGGCTTGGAAGCCATTTTTATTTCACAGAATATTGAGCTTACACTTTGATTTCTTAATTTCCTAAGTAAAATGAAAGAGTGATGATAGTTTCATATACATAAGAGGGCTATATATACATGCATAAAACCCTAATTCTATTTTTAGGGGGCTACCTAAAATGCCCTTTAGGAAGTGTGGCCAACAAGTAACCATTAACCACTAATTAATCCATCATTTGTTTTGCATGAAGCTTTAACCTCCACTTAGTTTTCCATTAGCTCCAAATTGTACTTTTAGGTAAGTGGGTGGGGTCCTCCATGTTCATGGCTTGAATTATTTCCCTCTTCTTTCCTTTGTATTCATTTGTGCATGCATATATCTTCATATAAGCCTCTTCCATATGCATCCAAATTCCTATAAAAATTAAAAAATTGTCCAAGTAAAAATTCTTATATTGACACATACACAAAATGACCGTTTTGCCCCTGAATGAAGATGAAAATATGATGGTTGGAAATAATTGAATTTTGGTTTTAAACACGTTAAAATGCCCAAATATGATGATTATTTAAATAAAAAGAGATAAAATATGGATGTAAATATATGCACAATTACGTGCATATCAATTAATCGCATTAATTTAATTAATTACATTAAGTAATTAATTCCTTTAATTACTTCCATTTATTAATCACTCTTTAATTAATTATTTTTAACAAATAATCTTAATTAAGCACATTCCTTAATTAACCTTAATTAATCACCTTTAGTAATTAATTAACATTTTAATTATGTACATTAATTAATTACCCTTAAATTAATTTAATTGATTAATTCTTTAATTCATTACACTAAGTAATTAATTCTTAATTATTTCCATTAAGTAATTATTCTCAAATTACTTCATTAAGTAATTATAGTAAATTAGTTATATTAAGTGATTATCTCTAATTAATTAAACTAATTAATTGACTTTAATTAATTACATTAATTAATTAATTATCACTTAATCACTAGTCAATGATTCACCTTACATTCATTAACTATCCACTAATTACTTACTAAGTAATTATTCTTTGATTATTAACATTAATTAATTAACCCTTATTAATTTCATTAAGTGATTAACTTTAATTTAATTACACTAGTTAATTATCTTTAATAAATCTCATCTTTGATTAAAGATAATTTCTTTATTTTCATTAAGTGCTTATTAAACTTCATTAGAAAATATATAGAAATCAATTTCATATTTAAAAATATATGATCTACTATAAAACAAAACAATTTAACATTTAATTTCAACATTTAAAATCTTTGAAAACTTTTCAAACTTGTTTAAATAAATTCTTATTCTTAAAAACTTAATTATTATATTCTTTAAAACTTATCTACTTCAAATATATTTTAAAACTTTGTTTTATCTTTGGAAACTAATTATTTTCTTAACTTTAAAACTTGTTTTTAACTTTGCTTTTAAACTTTGAACTTGATTACTTTTACAAAATTTTGAAACCAGATTCAAACAAAAACAAACTCGAGCCCACCACGTCTCTTTCCCAAGCGAAACACGAGAAAAAACTCGAGTATCCCCCTTCTACTTCTACTTTGAGTCGATCCTAACACATCGTGCACGTGTGCACGTATGCCGACGAACCATCACTCTCCGACCCTTCCTCCGATCATCGGTCAGACAATGATAGCCTCGCCCTCCCTCATGTAAGCCCAGATTGAGAGAAACACCTTCGAATTGGAAACAAGCACCTCGATCAAAACTGGAGCAAAACTGATCGGATAAAATCATCACCAGCCACCACCTCCGTCCGCCGAATCATACGCCCATCAACCAGAAGCTACGCCACTACTTCTAGCCTCGTTCCCCTTTATCGCGATCGAGTCCGGTCTTCCATCCACGTCGAAAAAGCCTCTACAACATCGACGATAGAAACCCACCGCTAAACCCTAATTTGTCTCAGGCTCGCCGGCTCGATCATCAATAAAATTCACAACCATTTTTCTAGAGATCCTTAACCTACTGGCCATCTCCAGACCAAACCCCGACCTCCAAATCACCATCGATCAACGACAACCAACAAAAATGCCCAAATCGTTCAACTCAAAAATTCCCAATGCACACAGACTTACAAATCCAGTTTTATATACCAAAATTCATCATTATCTTAAACATTTCAGTTTATATAATCAAAATTTGAAATTAGCCTAATTGATTTTTAACATATATGAAGATCATCACTGATATTATTATATTTTGAGATAACTGCTAAATATAAATTTTCAAAATTAAACTTTAAAAAAAATGTTTCACAATTTCAATCATCTTTCATCAACAAATCACAATCTAACTTTGATTGTGTGTTGAGAGTTTGAATTTATTAAGTGATCAAAACCTATAAACACACAGAGCATACTATACATATAAACACGTCAATATACAGGCATATCATCCTTATATACATACATGCATTCATCTTCACAAACTTTTGCAAACTATATTACTACATAAATCATCACAAATATCTAGGTATAGTCACAGGTTTAAATCTATATTTTTTTTTAAATTTGCTCACCAGATTTTATTAAACAGAGGATAGACTTCAGGTTTTTAAATCTGGAACTTGCTATTGATTTAAATCTGGTTCTTATTGTTTGATCCTTGAGTTAAATCCTTGCATTGCTAAAGTTGATTCTTATAGCTTGGTCTTGAATTTGTTTTACTTATTGAGTAGAATTCCTTTGCTCTGGTTTGAAGCAGTATAATTTCTGTTTTTACTTTTGATTTTTTTTAGTTGAAGATGAGAAGAAAGATTTAGAACTGAAAATGAAAACCCGATTTCTCCTTAATATTTTATAATTTATAAGTTTTTAATTAACAAAGAAAAATTATTGCCATTTGTCATCACGCTGGTTACTTAGCGTACACATGTTAAAATGTTTTACAAATGTCAAAAGCTAACCTAAAATGTTTACAAATTTTCTTTTTATTTAATTATTTAAGTTTACATATATTTATGTATTATATTTAAATGTATATAAGTTTATCTTTTTATTAATAAGCTTTAAAAAAATTATACATATACAAATGCGAATTTATGAATATATATTTATATATTACTTATGTTTTGCATAAATTAATGTATTATATGTTTTCAAACTATTCTTAGTTCATAAAATATTTTAAAAAGAAAGTATAATTAAACCTTTATATATATTTATAAACCATTTTAGTTTAAGAAAAATAATTTTTTTATTAAATCCTATTCAAATTAAAACTATTATACTTTTTAGATAATAAAAATTTACTTTAAATGTTTTCAAAATAAATGATAAACATTTAAATAGCTTTTGGAAAGTGTTATATTAAATTCAATCATACTTCCAAATTACAAAATATATATTAGAATTTGAAAACATGTTTTTATTTGTACAAACCAAAGCTTTTATGTTCATAAGATATATAAATATATGTACATTATAAATAGAATTTTTTTTAATATTACCTTGAAAATTATTATATTGAATTTTAAAACATAACTTCAAATCACAATATATACGTACATATATAATACAATTTGAAAACATATTTTTATTAAATTAAAACCAAAGAATTCTTATTTACAATATATACACCAATATATACATTATAAATGGAATATTTTTATTAGCTTCAATAGATAAAATTTACCAACTTATTAACTTTGAAAAGAATAAACTTGCCAATTAAGATAATTATAAAAGAAAATTATCAAATCAATTTAATTATTAATAAAGATTTTTAAATTGATATTGTCCAAAAGCTTGGGTCATCACACCCATTCTCCTTAATTTAATATACAAAACATTTAAGTCCCACACCTTAAAATAATTTTATATATTCTTCAAAACACTTAGGAAAAATTCTATAATAATTTCAAAAAATCCTTTTCATTCTATTTTCTAACATATTTAAATATCAGACCCAAATGATTACTTATCTTACAGCAAATAATTTATAACCCAATAAATAATTTTCTTCACTAGAAAATTAATTTAAAATCCAAATTAATTTAGAAAATTGAAACCCATCTTTAAAATGTCATTTTCGATCTAGTTTTAAATTCGTAAGGCATTTGGTTGTCATATAATAGGGTTTTCATATCAAATATGTCATAAAAATCCATAATGACATGAATAAATCATCAGCAAGCATGTACGAACTTTTAATCATCCAAAACATGGCATTATCATGCAAAACATTTCGGGTCAAGCTTGAAATCAAAAATTATAAGAAAAAGGGGATGTAGTTATCATTCACCTTAGCTTTGTTATTAAAGATGTGAGATTCGATGTTGAACAAATTGATTTACTTCTCCTGCTTGAAAATCCTAGCTTTATCTTCTCTTGAGACTGAAAATGGAGGCTAGCCTTAGAGTATTTTTGCTTGAGAAAAATGAAATGAATGTGTGTTTTTTCCTAAGGTTTAAGGTATAAGTTCATCATATTTCCCATTTTTCCCATTTTTTCCTTTCTTATTTCCTAACATATCTTATTCATGTTATCTTGTTTTGATTCACATATTAACAAAGCTCGATTACCCTTAATTATAATCAAATCAATCTATTAATCATCTTACATTATTTTATTTTATTTAGCAAATTAAATATTCTAAATAATGTCACTTAAAATATGGGGTGTTATAATATCTCCTCCTTAAAGAATTTCATCCTCGAAATTACGATAAAAAACACATAAAATAGTTAAGGTAAAACATACCTTCAAAATAAATCAGGATAAGCATCTCTAATCCTGCTCTTAGTCTCCCAAGTACAGTCTCTTACATTGTCACTCCATTGGACTTTCACCAATCTGACTTTCTTGTTCCTCAATCTATTCTCGTCTCTTGTGACCATTCGGATACGCTTCCTAGCTATAGTCATATCTGGTTCCACTACCAAATCTTCTACCATAGTCGGTGCTATAGTTGTGTTTGGATCCCAAGCACATTCCTCGGATAAGATATATGGAAAGCATCATGTACTCCTATTAAAGTACGCGGTAACTCCACTATATACGCGAGTTTCGCAATCCTTTCTAAAATAGTAAATGGTCCAACGAACCTTGGTGCTGACTTCCACGTCTTCTTGAACCTGGTAACACCTTTCATCAGTGACACTTCAACGAAAACATAATCTCCAACCGAGAACTCTAAATCCTTTTTGCTTTTGTCTACTAGCTTTTCTACCCGGATTGAGCTTCCTTCATTCTCATCCTTATCAACTCAATCTTTTTCGCTACTTCCTTTACCAAATCTGGATCAAAACCAATATATCCCCAGTCTCTAACGAACATGTGGGGGATTTGCATGGTCTTCCATACAAAGCCTCAAACGGTGTCATCCCTATAATAGTCTGATAACAATTGTTATATGAAAATTCCACTAGGTGTAGGTGGTCTTCCCATGATCCCCCAAAATCCAACACACAAGCTCTTAACAAGTCTTCTAAGATCTTGTTAACTCTTTTTGTTTGCCCATCTGTCTGCGGATGGTAAGTGGTACTCATCTTGAGATTAGTTCCTAAAGCTTCTTGTAGACTTTTCCAGAACTCGCTAGTGAACAAGAAATCTCTATCACTAACAATACTGCTAGTAATGTGTGCAGTTTAGCACATTCTTCATAAATAACTTAGCCAATACATGTGTCATCCTGTTTGTCTTAACCGAAATGAAATGGGCAATCTTGGCCAACCTATCTACTATGACCTATATACTTTCATTCCCTTTATTAGATCTCGGCAACCCATCAATAATGTCTATAGAGATGGAATCCCACTTCCATACCGGAATATCCAATGGCTGAAGAAATCCACTCGGCTTTTGAAGCTTGACTTTACTTGCTAGCAATTCAAACGCTATTATACGCATAAGTCAACACCCCTTTTCATGCCTTTCTAGAAGAAACTTCTCTTCGTATCTTGATACATTTTTGTTTCCCTTAGATGGAACGTAAACTTGGATCGATGACATTCCTCAAGAACTTATTTTCTCAAGTTCTTTACATCTGGAACACATAAATGTCCTTTCTTTCTTAACCAACCGTTCTAGTTAAGACGAAAATCCTGTAAGTCATCACTCTTCGTTCCTTCCCTTAACTTTTGGATCCGTTCAGCCAAAACTGGATCCTCCTCCCATTTAGAAGCTATCTTCTCTACCATTACCGGTCGAACTTCTAAACAAGATAACATGGAAGTACCTTGACTAAAGCTAGCGGTAAGTCTTAATTACACACCGCAACTAGCTAAAGCTTCTAGATCCTTCCAATCTGCAAACATAGTTAACACCGCATTCTATTGTTTTATACTAAGAGCATCTACTACCTTGTTTCCTTTCCCAAGAGTATACTCTATACCGAAATCATAACCGACCAAAATCTCTGGCCATCTATTGTTCCTCATGTTCAACTCCTTCTGAGGAACAAGTACTTCAATGACTTATGATATGTATATAGCTCAAACCTCTCTCATAAAAGATAATGCCTCCACAGCTTCAAGGCAAATATAACAGCAGCTAATTCCAAGTCATATGTCGGATACCTAACCTCATGTGATCTAAGCTGCCTAGAAGCATAAGAAATCACTTTACCTCTCTATATTAGGACAACACCTAATCCTGTTCCACATGCATCAGTATAAACATCTAAATCTTGAATTTCCTCATGAACCACTAACATCGGTGCATAGGTCAACAAGTGCTTTAAGCTCTGGAATGCTTCTTCACACTTGTCGGTCCATATGAACTTCACATCCTTCCACGTTAGCTTAGTCATCGGTGCATCTATCTGTGAAAAATCTTTTAAGAACCTCCGATAATATTTGCCAATCCAAAGAAACTTCTTATCTCAGTTACCATTTCTGGTCTTTTCCAAATATTAACTGCTTCGATCTTTTTCGAATCAAATGACAATCCTTTCTCCAAAACAACATGACCAAGAAACTTTAATTCTTTTTTTAAAAAATGCCACTTCGAAAATTTTGCTTTTAGCTGATGCTGCCTCAGCGTTTCAAGCACAATTCTGAGATTAAATTCATGCTCCTTCTCGTCCTTAGAGTATATCAGAATATCATCTATAAAAACCAACACAAATTTATCCAAGTGCTCTTGAAAAATTCGGTTCATCAATTCTACAAAGAATGTCGACGCATTAGTGAGTCCGAACTGCATAACTAACCATTCATATGACCTATATCTTGTTCTGAATGTCGTCAAAGGAATATTATCTTCTGCTACTCTAAGCTGATGAAATCTTATTGCCAAATCTAACCGAGAGAATATCTTATCCCCACTCAACTGATCTAAAAATCGTCAATTTTTGGCAGTGGACATCGATTCTTTATCGTCTTCTCATTCGGCTTATGATAATAAATACATAGCCTTAGCGATCCGTTCGGCTTCTTAGCAAATACAGCGGCTGCTCCCAAAGGTGAACTACTCGGTCTAATAATAGTCTTTCGTTCCAAATATACCAACTGAGCTTTCAGCTCCTTCAACTATGTTAGTGTCAACTTGCTCGATGGCCTACTCACTAATTCTGCACCATGCACCTGGTGAATCTGAAGCTCAATGGCTCATTTCGGCGGCAGTCCAACCACAGGCTCATACACATCCATGAATTCTCTAACTACGAAAAGGCAATTCAACTCATCTTCTCACTCCGTAACATCCAACAAAGTGTTCACCTCACAAATGGGGTGTTCTACTGTGACGACCCACAAATCCGCACCCTTTGAGTCAAAGGTAATCCACACATGTCCGATCCAAAAAGCACAAACTAACGGAAAGGCAAGGGAAAAAAAGAAGAGAGAAGATGTAACAACCCTGTATTTTGTAATTATTTTATTGTATATTTTAATTATTTTTAATGTAAGATTTTGATTTAAAAACTTATTTTACTTATTTGAAATGATTAAATTTATTATTTAAATATAATCTTGATTTTTATGAGTTATAATCCCAAACTTGTGTAAGTTGAAATATTTGCCTGAAATGCTGATTTTGGTCAAAATAGTCAAACTGTGACTTTCAACTTAAAATTTTAAAAGTTTAAAATTTTAATTTTTTTTCTTTTATTATGAAAGTACATAAAATTCTAAGAACACCACTTTTCGTTTCGTTGAAATTGGATGTAAATTGTGAAAGTTATACCCTTTACAATATTGTGCGTATATAGGGTTATTTAATAATGACTATTTTAAATTGTATAAATTACTTCTTCTTGGTTATATTTTATTTTAATATGTGATAATATGTTTTATTATGTGTATTTTGACTTTTAAATATTTTTAAATGATAATAGAATTTTTCCAAAATTTACTGTATTTATTTCCTATTTTTAAAGGTTGTTTTCTAATTTTCTTCCACTTTCTTCATATAAATTATATTTAATATTTTTTTTTTTGTGAATGCACTTTTATTTTTTGTTATTTTATTTTTTATAAATATTTTACAAGTCCATGAAGATTTTCTAAAGTTCATTTGGATTTATTTCTAATTTTAAAGCCTAGTCTACAATTTTAAGCCATTTTCTTATTTTAATTATATATAATTAAAATTTATTTATTTATTTTATGCACTCGCTTTTATTTGGTTTGTTTTACTTTATTTTATTCATTTCACATGTATTTAAATTAAAGTAAATTTTTCCAAAGTGTATTGAAGTTATTTCTAATTCTTAAGTCTAGTTTTTATTTTTCTGTGCTATTTTTCTTATTTAATCATATCTAATTAATATTTAATTTTTAATATTTTGTTTATCTGTTATATTTTTGAATTTTAACTGAGATTTTAATTATTTTCAGTTATTTGGATGTATATAGATATATATGAGAAATTTGAAAGGGTTAAGAGCTAAGAAACGGAAAAACGTTTTATCCGTTTCTTTTGCAGTTTCTTCTATCATTAATACATCAATTCATCTTAGCCATTCCTTTCCCCATCCTTTGCATCCGACTTCCTCTTGTCATTCACGAATTTTTGAAACCCCAAAATCCTAAAAATCATGGCCTCCACCTTGAAGAGAAAAAAAATTAGGTAAATCCCTCTCTTCTTTCTACTTTTCTTACTTTTCTATGCAATTTTGCCTTGTTTCTCTTCTAAGTTTGGATCGGCCTCTTCTCCATAGCCGCAGCCACAAACTCCTACATCTCTTCCATGCCTCCAACACCATCTACTCCACCAACCATGACCATGGCCGAGCCATCTATGGTGGCCAAACCCTTCAAATTGCAACCTACATGCCTAAAAACAATGTTTTTGACCATTGTTGCCTCACTCCCTTCATCTCCACTTGTTGCCTTGCCTATATGATGTTAAACCTGACCTATATGATGTCATACCTGAGCCAAAGCATCATCATAGCCAAGCATAAGTGTCCCTTAGGCCAAGCATTGAAGTGGTTGAAGCAAGGTCCAATCTATCTTGTTCATTTCGCTTTGTATTTCAAAATTGTTTCAATGTTATTTTATGTTGAATGTTTATATAGTGTCTGGTTTGTTTTGTTTTGGGTTGTTGATACAAAATAATATCTTGGCTATCTTTCAACTCAAATCAAAAGTCGTGAAATTGTGCTTGTCGTGCCTTTGGAGTCGTGCTTGTATGTTGTTTTGGTCTCTAGCTTTGAAAAAGGTGAGTCTTTCTCACTCTGACATATATACTTATGAAAAGTGGATTGATGATAAGTGTTTAGTAATGTAAAATGTTTATGCAAGTTAATGATGATCATATGATATGCTATGCCGTGTTATTACCATGTTATTACCATGTTAAAACTGTTAATTTTCACCTGACATCTGATACATGACTGTATATTGTGATATTGACATTGTTTATATTATTTCTGTATATGATCACACTGCAAGTTCCCTGTTAGGATAAAAAATCATTATGGGCTGAAATGATAGGCCTGAGTTATTTTATTTATTTATTTAAACTTGGGATTGCGGGTTTGAAATGATAGAACCCGGATCTTTACCTTTTAAACTGCGGATTGAAATGATACATATCAGTATCACTTGACCTAGGTTAGAAAACTATATACAGACATGTGGTTATTCTATAAAGTGCTTTGAATATTTTAAGTACTTTAAAAATATAAAATTATGAGATTTGATTTAAATAGATTTTGAAAGGTTTTAAAATAAATAAATTATGATTTTTCTATGTGTTAAAAATGTAATTTATGAATGGATTAACTGGATTTTGATATATAACTTATGTTTGAAATTTGAAATTTGGACTAAAAATGATATTTAAGTTACATGAATAAAATGGACTTTAATTTTATTTGGAAATGGTAAATATGATAAATTGATTTATATTTGAATTTAAGTGATTTATTAAAGAATTATTGATTTTCTATAAATTTAAGTGGTTGAATAAATGACTGTTGAAAATGAAATTTTAAAATATAACTTGACTTGAAAATGTGAAATTTGAGTTTTAACTAAAGATGTTAAATTAATCAAATAAACTGGAAGTTTAGTTAAATTTGTAAAATGGTAATATAAATCTGAAACGTATAGGTTTTAATTTATGAAATAAACGTATAGGTTTTAATTTATGAAAGAAACGTATAGGGTTTAATTTATGAAAGAAACGTATAGATTTTAATTTATGAAAGAAACGTATAGGGTTGAATTTATGAAAGAAACGTATAGGTTTTAATTTATGAAAGAAACGTATAGGGTTTAATTTATGAAAGAAACGTATAGGTTTAATTTATGAAAGGAACGTATAGGTTTTAATTTATGAAAGAAACGTATAGGGTTTAATTTATGAAAGGAACGTATAGGTTTTAATTTATGAAAGAAACGTATAGGTTTTAATTTATGAAAGAAACGTATAGGTTTTAATTAATGAAAGAACGTATGGTGTTCTAATTAATGAAAGAACATGTAAATTCCTAATTAATGAAAGAAGGTATAAGTTTTAATTAATGAAAGAAACATATAAGTTTTTAATTAATGAAAGAAACGTGTAAAGTCCTAATTAATGAGAGAACATGAAAGTTTTAATTAATGCAAGAACATGTAAAGTTTTAATTAAGAAAGAAACATGTAAAGTTTTAAGTAGTGTGGTATTGATTTAATTAATAAATGTTCATTATTGTTATAGGAATATAAAATTTAAAACGTACATTTGACACATAGATTTTAATCAATGTAATGGTGTATTTTAAATTGATTAAAATGATAAATGTTACTTATTGTAATAATAATGTAAGTTAATAAGTTGCTTTTAACTTAACATAAGAATTTCGGTTTAAATTGTATATTACAGTAAGAAAGTTTATTTAACTATAAGGCTATGATAAATTGACATGTTAAAATTTTAAGCTTATCAATACTTTGATTATATACAATGTAAAGTGGAAAGTAGTGCATTCCAAAAATGCTATGATTCCTTAAGGTCACATTTCCAAAATGCTATGATAATTTAAAGGAATATTTCAAGTTTAATAAATTTAAAGAAATATTCAATGATTTGAAAATTTGGGTTTTATTTGAATGATATAATATTGAATTATTTTTGAAATGGAAATGATACAATTGTGATATTGTTTTGAAATGAGTATGATATTTTGGTCTTGGAAGTATAAATTATTTGAAATAAATATCCATGGGTTATAATAACGATTGGTTGTTAAAGAGACCGGGATCAGATATTGTCTTATAGCCGGCCAATACCGAAAACCACTTTAACAACTGTGTACGCGGTGGAGATTCCAGAATGAAGTAGGATGGTGGCGACGTTCTCGAGGTATATTACGTGGACCCAACTCCCGTGAGTTGGCATATATGACTAAAACAGGAGCTATACCGGGCTACACAAAGGGTCGCACCCTTTCATCGAGCATGCTCCATCGGAAACTATTCTATTACTGTTGTGATTCGATTCGGTGGCGCCACTTTGATTCGGGGGTATCGTTCGAGGTGGGCGGAAGCTGCTGGCTTGCCGTCACCACCGGTCCGGGAGTGCAAACGGTGTATCCACCCTGGCATTGCCTCGCGTGCCGTGTCATATCCTTATATCGAGCCCACTACGATTTTGGTTTTAAAGATCCGACCGCGTTAAGGTTCACCATCCCTTTAACTCTATTTTCTATATGATTATACTTTACTGATTAGACACTACCGTATATAGCGTATATTACTACATAGTAAATAGTTTAATGGATCCTTAGAGGACGGGCGGTCCCAAGCATCCTTTAAGTTACTGATGCATTTTGTTACTGTTCACTTGAGTTGATTTACAGTTTATAAGTATTTATGTCCTGACTCGAGGGTTTTGTGTTTTGCTTTACGCTCGGGTCAGATTGAGTGAGTTAGCATTCCAGATTCACCTTCGGCGTTGGAGCTTTCCTTGAAGATCCAGCCTTCTATTTTGTTTCAGTATCCAGTGTTTCAGTGATGTATCTTGTTACTCTTTTGTTGTATCTTATTTAACTCTGATGTATCTCATATTTATATAGTAGCTTCATGAACTACTATCTCTTTTTCTTCCGCTGCATTTTTATATACTCTGTGTTTGTGATCTGTGATTTTATTTACTGTATATTCTAAGATTTGCCAAATTTTTATTTACAACGCGGTATTTTGAGCTATCCAATTCCGGCATGAGTGTCTACCTATACACTTGTAATGGATGCGAATGGTTGAAAATATCAGGTCGTTACAGTTGGTATCAGAGCTTTGGTTAGCTCTAGGCAAAACTCCGCATATGGAGTAGATGTATTTACAGAATCACTTTCATTCGAGTTGAATCTCTCTCTTTTGACTCGATTTCTTTGAATTTTGGAACGTTCCCTGCGGTTCCAAAAATCCGTTCTTATTCCCCGCTACTCATCTTCACTTGATTCTGGAGTATCCCATAACTCCACTTCGAATGATCTTTATAGTGAATTGGCAGTCCCGCCAATCTCAAAAAATTTCTTATAAAAGGAGTGAAACTCCTTTACAACAGCATCGATTCACCAAAAATTTTATATCCTCGGTTTAGATGCTAGTATCTCCTATTATCCCAAACTCTATCTCTTGAGGTCGAATGCAGATTTACCCCAGAAAATCCACTTCGATCTTATACTTTAAGTCACGGTTGACCCGATTAAGGTTGCCCGTGATTTATTTTAGCTTATCCGCCTCCCTACTCTGTATTTAATCATCTTGTCTTTTGTTTCCAACATATTTTCAAACATTTTGAATTGTATTTGTCAATCTATATTTTGTTTATATATTGTGTTGTTTGAGTTGTTGATGTTGAGTTGGGTTTCCGATCGATTCGTCTGATCAACGCCATCGATAGGATTTCTAAAACACTTTGACAGAACAAACTGACACGATATTATTTTAAAATTTGGTTAATGAAATAAAATTTTGATATATATATTTATGGAACTTAAAAAAATGATTCAAATTGATAATTTAAATGATAATACTTGATTTATCATTTATTGTTCTATAAATGAATTTATAAATAATTGTTTATAAATTTATATGGGAACTTAAATGAATTTAGAAAAAGAAATTTGAGAATTTAATTTCCGATGGTTCCAAACCTTTTGTTTAAAAGTTTAAAGGGATATAATATTTAAAATATTTTCAAATAGAAATTTGTTTCCAAAGAATTTTAGGTTTAAAATTAGTACTCTTCTCTTTGTTGCTGGAAAATAACTTCGGTGATGATTGCAGCATCATCGACGTTCATTTTCGAGTTTCGAAGAGAAGAGACTGTTCTGTAGTCTTGCTACAGCTTTGTTTAGGGAAACTAAATTGATTTGAATTTCTAAAATATGACTTAATTTATAATATATATAGATATATGATTGAAATTTGATTTGACATATTATATATATGTTATTACTTATCTCTAAATGGTTTGAAGAAATCGGAAATTTAATTCTTAAATTTTATTTTTAACAATAATTTCAATTATAAAAAGAAAATCAAATTTTTTTGGATAAATGATTAAACTTGAGATAATTGAATTGGAAAGTTTTATTTGTATGACACAATTTCATTCCAATATAACTTACCTTAATTTCAGAAGTTAACAATGTAATTGGGTAATATACAATATAAAAAGATTTTATAAATAAAATTTGAGTGGTTATAATAAATGTTATACACTTAAATTTTAATTATAAAATGATTAACAGAGGTAAATATAATAAAGGGTAATTGAATAACTTACAATAAAATGATGTTAAAAGAACTAAGAATAAAAGAAAGCAGTTATAATAAGTGTAAGTGTATTGAACATGAGTGATAAATATATTGAGAGGAATAAATTTAATTTTTATTAGGAATAAAGAAGAATAAAATTTATTAAATACATTGTGAGTGTAATAAATGATTATTTTTCTAACCCATGGTTTTAAAAAAAATTGTTAATTTAAGATGATTGGATAATAAGATAATGAAATTTGAGATAGTTAAGATTTATGTAACTTGTGTAAAAGTTTATTTTCTATTTAAGTTGAAATCTCCATGCTTTCAAATTCATTTTCTTATTTTGTTTTTCAAACTATCTTTTGGTTGTTCTTATCATCCTCATCTTGCTATAGACTGGTATATGCATCCTTCTATGATCTTTCTGTTTAGAAATCTTTCTATAATCTTTGATAATCTCCACCTTGTAAAACTTACCTATAACAATAGCCAGCATGTATAATTTCAATCTTCTTGTCATATTATCTTAATCCTATTTCACTCTATCTTTTCTGTGCCCTTCCATACCTCATTCCTTTTCGGGGACGAAAAGTTTTGAGTGGGGGAGAGTGTAACAACCCTGTATTTTGTAATTATTTTATTGTATATTTTAATTATTTTTAATGTAAGATTTTGATTTAAAAACTTATTTTACTTATTTGAAATGATTAAATTTATTATTTAAATATAATCTTGATTTTTATGAGTTATAATCCCAAACTTGTGTAAGTTGAAATATTTGCCTGAAATGCTGATTTTGGTCAAAATAGTCAAACTGTGACTTTCAACTTAAAATTTTAAAAGTTTAAAAATTTAATTTTTTTTCTTTTATTATAAAAGTACATAAAATTCTAAGAACACCACTTTTCGTTTCGTTGAAATTGGATGTAAATTGTGAAAGTTATACCCTTTACAATATTGTGCGTATATAGGGTTATTTAACAATGACTATTTTAAATTGTATAAATTACTTCTTCTTGGTTATATTTTATTTTATTATGTGATAATATGTTTTATTATGTATATTTTGACTTTTAAATATTTTTAAATGATAATATAATTTTTCCAAAATTTACTGTATTTATTTCCTATTTTTAAAGGTTGTTTCTAATTTTCTGCCATTTTCTTCATATAAATTATGTTTAATAATTTTTTTTTGTGAATGCACTTTTATTTTTTGTTATTTTATTTGTTATAAATATTTTACAAGTCCATGAAGATTTTCTAAAGTTCATTTGGATTTATTTCTAATTTTAAAGCCTAGTCTACAATTTTAAGCCATTTTCTTATTTTAATTATATATAATTAAAATTTATTTATTTATTTTATGCACTCACTTTTATTTTCTGTGTTTTACTTTATTTTATTCATTTTACATGTATTTAAATTAAAGTAAATTTTTCCAAAGTGTATTGAAGTTATTTCTAATTCTTAAGTCTAGTTTTCATTTTTCTGTGCTATTTTTCTTATTTAATCATATCTAATTAATATTTAATTTTTAATATTTTGTTTATCTGTTATATTTTTGAATTTTAACTGAGATTTTAATTATTTTCAGTTATTTGGATGTATATAGATATATATGAGAAATTTGAAAGGGTTAAGAGCTAAGAAACGGAAAAACGTTTTATCCGTTTCTTTTGCAGTTTCTTCTGTCATTAATACATCAATTCATATTAGCCATTCCTTTCCCCATCCTTTGCAGCTGACTTCCTCTTGTCATTCACGAATTTTTTAAGCCCCAAAATCCTAAAAATCATGGCCTCCACCTTGAAGAAAAAAAAATTAGGTAAATCCCTCTCTTCTTTCTACTTTTCTTACTTTTCTATGCAATTTTGCCTTGTTTCTCTTCTAAGTTTGGATCGTCCTCTTCTCCATACCCGCAACCACAAACTCCTACATCTCTTCCATGCCTCCAACACCATCTACTCCACCAACCATGACCATGGACGAGCCATCTATGGTGGCCAAACCCTTCAAATTGCAACCTACATGCCTAAAAACAATGTTTTTGACCATTGTTGCCTCACTCCCTTCATCTCCACTTGTTGCCTTGCCTATATGATGTTAAACCTGACCTATATGATGTCATACCTGAGCCAAAGCATCATCATAGCCAAGCATAAGTGTCCCTTAGGCCAAGCATTGAAGTGGTTGAAGCAAGGTCCAATCTATCTTGTTCATTTCGCTTTGTATTTCAAAATTGTTTCAATGTTATTTTATGTTGAATGTTTATATAGTGTCTGGTTTGTTTTGTTTTGCGTTGTTGATACAAAATCATATCTTGGCTATCTTTCAACTCAAATCAAAAGTCATGAAATTGTGCTTGTCGTGCCTTTGGAGTCGTGCTTGTATGTTGTTTTGGTCTCTAGCTTTGAAAAAGGTGAGTCTTTCTCACTCTGACATATATACTTATGAAAAGTGGATTGATGACAAGTGTTTAGTAATGTAAAATGTTTATGCAAGTTAATGATGATCATATGACATGCTATGCCGTGTTATTACCATGTTATTACTATGTTAAAACTGTTAATTTTCACCTGACATCTGATACATGACTGTATATTGTGATATTGACATTGTTTATATTATTTATGTATATGATCACACTGTAAGTTCCCTGTTAGGATAAAAAATCATTATGGGCTGAAATGATAGGCCTGAGTTATTTTATTTATTTATTTAAACTTGGGATTGCAGGTTTGAAATGATAGAACCCGGATTTTTACCTTTTAAACTGCGGATTGAAATGATACATATCCATATCACTTGACCTAGGTTAGAAAACTATATACAGACCCGTGGTTATTCTATAAAGTGCTTTGAATATTTTAAGTATTTTAAAAATATAAAATTATGAAATTTGATTTAAATAGATTTTTAAAGGTTTTAAAATAAATAAATTATGATTTTTCTATGTGTTAAAAATGTAATTTATGAATGGATTAACTGGATTTTGAAATATAACTTATGTTTGAAATTTGAAATTTTGACTAAAAATGATATTTAAGTTACATGAATAAAATGGACTTTAATTTTATTTGGAAATGGTAAATATGATAAATTGATTTATATTTGAATTTAAGTGATTTATTAAAGAATTATTGATTTTCTATAAATTTAAGTGGTTGAATAAATGACTGTTGAAAATGAAATTTTAAAATATAACTTGACTTGAAAATGTGAAATTTGAGTTTTAACTAAAGATGTTAAATTAATCAAATAAACTGGAAGTTTAGTTAAATTTGTAAAATGGTAATATAAATCTGAAACGTATAGGTTTTAATTTATGAAAGAAACGTATAGGTTTTAATTTATGAAAGAAACGTATAGGTTTCAATTTATGAAAGAAACGTATAGGTTTCAATTTATGAAAGAAACGTATAGGGTTTAATTATGAAAGAAACGTATAGGGTTTAATTTATGAAAGAAACGTATAGGGTTTAATTTATGAAAGAAACGTATAGGGTTTAATTTATGAAAGAAACGTATAGGTTTAATTTATGAAAGGAACGTATAGGTTTTAATTTATGAAAGAAACGTATAGGGTTTAATTTATGAAAGGAACGTATAGGTTTTAATTTATGAAAGAAACGTATAGGTTTTAATTTATGAAAGAAACGTATAGTTTTTAATTAATGAAAGAACGTATGGTGTTCTAATTAATGAAAGAACATGTAAATTCCTAATTAATGAAAGAAGGTATAAGTTTTAATTAATGAAAGAAACGTATAAGTTTTTAATTAATGAAAGAAACTTGTAAAGTCCTAATTAATGAGAGAACATGAAAGTTTTAATTAATGCAAGAACATGTAAAGTTTTAATTAAGAAAGAAACATGTAAAGTTTTAAGTAGTGTGGTATTGATTTAATTAACAAATGTTCATTATTGTAATAGGAATATAAAATTTAAAACGTACATTTGACACGTAGATTTTAATCAATGTAATGGTGTATTTTAAATTGATTAAAATGATAAATGTTACTTATTGTAATAATAATGTAAGTTAATAAGGTGCTTTTAACTTAACATAAGAATTTCGGTTTAAATTGTATATTACAGTAAGAAAGTTTATTTAACTATAAGGCTATGATAAATTGACATGTTAAAATTTTAAGCTTATCAATACTTTGATTATATACAATGTAAAGTGGAAAGTAGTGCATTCCAAAAATGCTATGATTCCTTAAGGTAACATTTCCCAAATGCTATGATAATTTAAAGGAATATTTCAAGTTTAATAAATTTAAAGAAATATTCAATGATTTGAAAATTTGGGTTTTATTTGAATGATATAATATTGAATTATTTTTGAAATGGAAATGATACAATTGTGATATTGTTTTGAAATGAGTATGATATTTTGGTCTTGGAAGTATAAATTATTTGAAATAAATATCCATGGGTTATAATAACGATTGGTTGTTAAAGAGACCGGGATCGGATATTGTCTTATAGCCGGCCAATACCGAAAACCACTTTAACAACTGTGTACGCGGTGGAGATTCCAGAATGAAGTAGGATGGTGGCGACGTTCTCGAGGTATATTACGTGGACCCAACTCCCGTGAGTTGGCATATATGACTAAAACAGGAGCTATACCGGGCTACACAAAGGGTCGCACCCTTTCATCGAGCATGCTCCATCGGAAACTATTCTATTACTGTTGTGATTCGATTCGGTGGCGCCACTTTGATTCGGGGGTATCGTTCGAGGTGGGCGGAAGCTGCTGGCTTGCCGTCACCACCGGTCCGGGAGTGCAAACGGTGTATCCACCCTGGCATTGCCTCGCGTGCCGTGTCATATCCTTATATCGAGCCCACTACGATTTTGGTTTTAAAGATCCGACCGCGTTAAGGTTCACCATCCCTTTAACGCTATTTTCTATATGATTATACTTTACTGATTAGACACTACCGTATATAGCGTATATTACTACATAGTAAATAGTTTAATGGATCCTTAGAGGACGGGCGGTCCCAAGCATCCTTTAAGTTACCGATGCATTTTGTTACTGTTCACTTGAGTTGATTTACAGTTTATAAGTATTTATGTCCTGACTCGAGGGTTTTGTGTTTTGCTTTACGCTCGGGTCAGATTGAGTGAGTTAGCATTCCAGATTCACCTTCGGCGTTGGAGCTTTCCTTGAAGATCCAGCCTTCTATTTTGTTTCAGTATCCAGTGTTTCAGTGATGTATCTTGTTACTCTTCTGTTGTATCTTATTTAACTCTGATGTATCTCATATTTATATAGTAGCTTCATGAACTACTATCTCTTTTTCTTCCGCTGCATCTTTATATACTCTGTGTCTGTGATCTATGATTTTATTTACTGTATATTCTGAGATTTGCCAAATTTTTATTTACAACGCGGTATTTTGAGCTATCCAATTCCGGCATGAGTGTCTACCTATACACTTATAATGGATGCGAATGGTTGAAAATATCAGGTCGTTACAGAAGAAGAGAAGAGAAGAAAGAGAGAAGATAGAACCAAACAGAACAATACAGGATCTCACATCGCAGCGGAAAATATATAATATCATATCAATAATCTTTACAAAACAAAAACTGTATATATACACATCAATCAGAGTCCAACAATCAATCAATAGTTATCATCTTGAATAGTTATAATAACCTGTCCTCACAAATGTCGATAATTTAAAACAACTAAGCATAGTGGATAATCAATAATCAAAACAGATATGCGTATACGAAATGAAGATCTCCGGCTCTCCAGCTGAAGCTCCAAAAGCATCAAATCTAAACTATAAATACACTCGATCTGACCCAAGCACTGAAAGGGAAGAATGCCTGGATCAGTCTAGTAAACCATCGTGAGAAACACACTCAACTGAATTTATTAGATTACCAAAACTTTTTCTTTATAAAAAAAGTATCTTGTAAGACAAGTCCACACATAAACACGAACATGTTTTCACCTTACGATAACTAAAAAATTTCATATCAAACTCGTGTGATATTATACTAGTGTCTAGTATACAAATAATATTCAAAATAGCCGAAATTGTTACCATTATTAAGTTCCAGCATACTAGGATCTACAAATAAAATGGCAGGTACGTAGTGGATATTGGATTTCCATACAAATGACCAGGTGAAGGGACTACCTTCCGAAGGGGTACACCTCTAGATGGATGTCCCATGGCACAGAACATCTGCCCTCTACCAACACAAGACCGACCTACCTCTATAACTAGATGGTACCGAATATGTCATCCTCCGATCATTATCGACCTTTACTAAGGGCCCTCTAGCATACAAACCACAATAATCAGATACACGATTTCATAGCGTGTAAAGAGATATCTAGAAGAGGATAATCATATCCTACTTGGGAATGACCCACTTAGCATTGCTGCATCTAACCCTGTTTTGGTCATTTTCGGTTGATGAGGCCTAATAAGGTAATGATTACCTTTCACATATCACAATCACATCACTTTGAATTCCACACGGCCATTTCCGTTGGCTACTAATTGCCTTCCACAAAAATACAACCCTTAAGCTCATACGTCTCAAGGAGGGTGTTAAGCTAAGAGAAGTTTCCTTCTCCGCCATAACTGATGTACGTTTGTAAAAATTAACGTACGTAATCTATAGAAATGCAATGTCAGACAAACATCCATACAAGTTGTCCAGGAATAGGACAAACCGAAGGTACTTTCCTACCACATCCTGTAGGGAAATCCCTAGGATTAGTAGCGAATAGTCCTCGCATTGGATATTTCATAATGAAGAGACTACTGCTACTGGATGTATATTGGGATTTTAACCCCAAACGATCAACAAGCAGTCCCCCACTATGAAAATTCGAAATATCAATATCATCACAAGAAACTAGCACAATCGTCGCATATACGTTGGTCCGAAGTGGTTTTCAGATAAACCGATCCCGGTCTCTTCGCACCAACAACGCAAAAGCGTTTCTCGACCTCACATAGAAACTAAGTCTCATAGACTTATCACGTCTTCAACTTTCAACTTCCTATCCTTAAAGCCAAGAAGGAAGCTCGATAGATTGGAGTGATACTCCACACTATACGAATCAACATCCTCAACACAAATGATAACCAAGCCTACATAGAAGGCTACGTACTAAGTGTACGACTAAATAGTTCCCACATCAAGTCGAGGAACTAAAATTGGCTAAGATCGATAGTCGGTTATTTAACTATCAAAGCAAACAAACAAATATTTAGCACCATAACAATCACTAGGCCCTTTTTAATTAATCTTCTATTAATTAAACCATTTGCCAAATATTCACGTCAAATTATCTTTAAAAAGATATATTCTCAAAACATTTCAACTTTCTATATTGGAAAACATTTCCAAATACTTATTAAATAATAAGTAATCCACAAATCTATTTATTTTCAACACTTAGGAAATATTCAATATACTTAAATCAGGATTAAGTATATATTTAATCTTTAAGGAAAACATTCTCTTTAACACAATTAGTTGGGTCAAAACGAATGTTGCGCAAAACATCGTTACGACAACCCAAAATCACTAGTATAGGGATTCGAAATTAAGATAGATATATAAATCCCAATACTATACAAAATATTTCCTTTTGAAAATCATTTACTATAATAACAGTGTTATAGTCCATCATTTCCTTATTTCTCGAAAACGTCTATTTCAACAATGAATGTTGAAATCTATGGTTTGATCCTTAACACATTTTAAAACAACTTCAAATCGTTTTAATTCTATTTAAAATATCACTTCCCAAAACATTTCTTTAGTATATCATTCACTGTCCAAAATCGTGAATATAAATCGTTTACCAAATTCAACACTTCCACATATTTAATTAAAGGATTATCCACTGTCCAAACTCGTGCATGTATCTCCTTTAATAAGCTTTCATATTTACTTATCAAATTCAATTAATTTCGAATTTATAAAACAATGTTTATAAATTCCTTTTATATTATAAAAACTTCGATGTATAAAATCAAATTCCATTTATTATTTTATAAGAACTTCAACTTATAAAATCCCTTAATTAACAAATTCTATTTATATCTCATTTAAATGCCAAAATCCAATTTATAAGTTAATTACTTATAAATCATTTATTTTACAAAATCATTTATTTTATAACTTCACAATTATAAACCTTAATCCCTTATAAACTCCATTTATAACCTCATTTTAACACTTATAAAACTCCTTTATAATTCCATCATTTCGATTTATAAAAGAATTCGATTTTATAAATCTTCTATATACCGTTTATAATAATCCAAAAATATCAATTTAAATAAACCAATCCTTCTAATAATTTACAAATCGTTATTAAAACTTGTATAACTCCAAAAATCATACTTACGTGTATTTCACCAAAAATCATAATTTTTATAACATAAAAGTTATAATATTTATTTACTCAAAATAAATTCAATTCCTTTACAATTCAAAAATTAATAAAATGTTTATTGCTAAATCACTTTAAAAGTTCTTTTAAATTTGGAAATCATCACTTCAGCATTTTTAAATTCCAAAATATAGGCCCAATGCTGCAACAGCACTAGATACATCAATCACGGCATCCAAAACATCATATATCATATGATAATAGAATATATATCAATATTTGTAAATAAATCATTACTGCCGAGGAATCCAGTTGGATCCCTCCAACCTATCACTTGCAACAAATATACATATTAAAATATGTGTACAATGTCCGCTTCAAGGCAGACGCGTGTACAAAGGGTCATCTGCTCATACACGGGAACGTATAGGGTCATCTTCTCCACTAGGCAGGTATATATCCAAGTACCAATCAATATATCATATATCATCAAAACAACTATCAATCATCATAAATAATATTTATTCTCACTTATATAAAAATATCAGTGAGTTAGAAAGAGTGAGTTGTACTCACATTGCTTGTAATCGTCGCGACAGCGATTTATTCCGATTAAAATTAAACAAGCGTTTAATTTCAACTAAAATTCTCACTAGCTCAAATAAATCCCAATCTAACTCCATAATATAATGCTCGTCAATACGAACCCAACGCAATTCCTTTCGTGCAAAACGGACCTCGTATGAAAAAGTTATAGTTTTTTAAAGTTTATACGAATTTTAATGTAACTAATTTCACAACTTTTATTTGTTATTTTTAACCTCGGTTTAATCTGGCCGTTGATTTTCGTCCATCAGATCTAAGCCGAGCATGGTACTTTTTTCCTTATCGCGTGAAACCCCAACGAACGTACCCATGCCGTTGCTATTTTGTGAATTAATGCACCACCATCGTCGACATCTACAATGATCAAATAATGTCGTTCTAACGTCCTATCCCACGCGCACCTCCACCTTGAACGAAGGCGAGCTCGGTTGCTTCATGGCCTTGGAAAACATATGCGAAACACGCGACTTCACGGCTGATATTTGGCCTCTATAATGCTCTGATGATCATAATCACCGTTGGATTTGTAGTTCGCAACATGCTCTACAATTTACTAGTTGGAAGCTTTCTGAATTAATGCATGGATTTGAAGAAATCCGAGGAAGAAAGATTGAAAATATCGGCCATTGATTATTAGGGTGGCGGCTAGCCCTAACCCTTAGGGTTTTGTGAAAAAGTGAAATTATTTTGGCCTTTTATAGAAAATTACGCGACACTATTCATCCAATTTTTTCCCAAACTCGAGAAGAAGCGTGCCGCCTGACTTTTATAATGTTTTACCCTATTCCGAACGCAATGGAATATATATCGGAAGCCAATTTGATCGTATTTGGAAGATAGGTTTTCGAATCTACTTATTTAAATTTAAAATTTCACTTAAATAGATTTCTACGCGTTTTAGCTTGCCCCGGACAAACCGTAAATCTGATTGATACGAAATTTGAAATCTTACAATAATATAACATTACGGATCCAATGAAACTAGTTTCGTTGAAATCCTAGACTGTTTGAAAAATGACTATTTTTACACGTCAATTAAATATTAAAATATTCAATTTTATTAAAATTCAACTTTAATTCAATTTCAAAAGTTCTCTAACATCATTCTAAATCAAATAAGATTTAATTTAACTTTATAAATAATTTTTATTCATATTAAATCCAAATATCAATTATTCCTACAATTTCAAATATTAAATTATCAATTTAATTATCCAACTAAATCGAGATATTCGAAATAAAATCTATTCAGCTTATAAATTTAACTTTTTCATATTTAAAATCAATTAAATACATGAATTTCAAAAGATTGAAATTCTGGATCGTTACATTCTCCCCTACTTAAAAGAATTTCGTCCTCGAAATTACTAAGTAAGAAAAAGTCACAAAATAATTAACTTTTCAAAAACAATCATTCAAATTAGATATCAAATCTATTTAAATCTTTAACTTGTCCAAAATCCATTAGTTAAACTTACAAAAACTTTACTAAGTTTTCACATCCATAACTATTTATCTTTTCAAAACCAACAAATATCGTTTGACTTTTAACTCCAAAATCAAAACTTAGTTTTCACAAATTTTCTCAAAATTTTCTAACGCCTTAAATTTTCAAAAACATTCGCCATGGTCACCTTTGCGCGGTTCGATCCGAAAAAAATAACAATATGTGTATCACAAATATACATCTCATCATCAAGGACGAGGCATCCCGAAGGGAAAAAAGTGTAAAAGTACGATATGTAATCCGAGATAAGTACCTTATATATTATTAGCGAGCATATACAGCTAATATAGCGCGAAAGCGAGCTCCAAAAGCGAAGCAAGCGTCATCCACACCTACTAAGCACTCTACAACAATGAGCAACATGTATATATAAAAGTAATATCAATATACAACAAATGCCAACAACTATATATGTCAATATAGCAAATGCAACCAAAGCAAAAAATCCAACCATCAAACAACTATCATCCAACAAACCAATATCTATCCAATCAATCCATACCAAATTAATATACATTCACTTCTTATTAATATTCATTGAATTGATTTTCCAATTTAATCACATTTGATTCATTAACATTGGATTTACTAACATTCATTCATTCATATTCAATTAGTTTACATTCACTAATTTACATTCAAGTTAGTTCACTTACAATTTAAATCAAATCAATTCTATTTAAATTCACTTAACTTCCCATTTGAATTCAATTATTTAGCCTTCAATTTCATTAATTCAATTCCATATGAATTTCTATTCAATCAATTAAAATCCATTTTACAACCAATGTATAACCAACATAACCAAATTAATTTACTTTACATTCATTCAATTTGGTTCAACACTTTTAATTCCAATTGGTTTAACATTCAATTTAGATTGAATTCTAGTATTCACTATATTCGCATTTTTAAACAACACTTTCAATGTTATTATTAATTCACAACTTCTTAACAACAATATTTTTAATGCTAATTCATTTAACATTTCAAGTTGAATTTCATTATATAACCCAAATTTATTCACTTTATTAATTTACTTCGATACCAAGATCAACTTGATTCAATATTGCTTAAGTTATATTTCTTCACAACATTTCATTCTATTTGACTTAACTTATATTTCAACTTCATTTACATTCACTTTCACTATACAACTTAAATTCAATTTAATTCAATTGAATTTTAATTTATTTAACTTTTTTACTTAAGTCAAATTCATATCACTATTCAAATTCAGAGTTTTGTTTTGCCTAACCAAAAGTGTTTAACCATTTTAACAATTGGTTTTACTTACATTTTCTCATTTTATAAGCTATACAACTTATTTATTTAAACTTCCAAATTCATATTATATAATCACTTATCTAATCCAATTAAAAATCAATTCAATTTAACCTTCCTTGGTTAAATTTCAAATCATATAATTCACTTACTAACTCAAATTTATTTCAACTTTATCAAAGCTAAAATTTTATTACCTCACATATTATAAGTCCAAAATTTATTTTACTTATATTTATCAATTACAACTTGGATTTTAAATTGTTTGTTTATCAAAACAAAACTTCGATTTTCAATTTATTATTGGTAGAAATTCCATCACACAGAAACTCAAAAATGATACTGATGATGCTGCAGTCATCACCCTTTTTATTTCCCAGCAACAGTAGTGAATTCAGTGCTTTAAATTCTTTTTAAAATCCCTTTTTATATTTATAGATCACATTTAAAAATCTTTTACTTATATAATTTAACAATTTCACTTCACTTATATAAGATCATTTCAAATTCATTTATCTTATCTAGAGTTATAACAATATAATCTGCTTAACTTTTGAAAAACAACTTCCAAAATCAACGGGATTCCAATTTTTATCAAATTCTAAGTTTAGATTCATTTTTATTTATAACTCATTTTTATAAATATATTCATATAGTTTCATTTCTTATATATAAGATTGTTTCAAAATTATAAATCATATTAATTATAATTCCATACTTATAATTCATTTGCTTATATAATTTATTCCTTTACAATTGTTCTGTTTACCAAAATTATTCAAACAGCTTTTATTTATCTCATATATTTTACATTTCCGAACAACCAAACAATCAGTTTATATACACTTTAAAAATTTTGAAAAATTGTTTCTTTTATATATAAAATGTAATCGAGGTAAAATTATTTCATTTACCTAATTTAAAATAATACTATGTCGACTTGCCTCGTTTAAGAGTTTGGAAATCCCTATCGATAACATGGCGTCCCACATACCGACCAGAATTCACAAACAGCTCAACGGATAAGCAAATACAATATAAAACATTCTATATTCACTAACAAATATGTGCTTATATACATAATACACTCAACTCAATCTAGGGTACTACTGTCCCTATCTATACTGAGTACACATCAAAGCTTAAGAATATACAAAATCTAAGCTCTGAAACCATGTGTGACAACCCACATATCCGTACCCTTTGAATCGACAATAATCCACACATGTCCGACCCAAAAAGCACAAACTGACGGAAAGTCAAGAGAAAGAAAAGAAGAGAAAAGAAGAGAGAAGAAGAGAAGAGAAGAGAAGAAAGTGAGAAGATAGAGCCAAACAGAACAATACAGAATCTCACATCGCAGCAAAAAATATATAATATCATATCAATGATCTTTACAAAACAGAAACTGTATATATACACATCAATCAGAGTTCAACAATCAATCAATAGTTATCAGCTTGAACAGTTATAATAACCTGTCCTCACAAATGTCGATAATTTAAAACAACTAAGCACAGCGGATAATCAATAATCAAAACAGATACGCATATACGAAATGAAGATATCCATCTCTCATGCTGAAGCTCCAAAAGCACCAAATCTAAACCTGTAAATAAACTCGGTCTGACTCGAGCATTGGAAGGGAGGAACGCTCGAATCAGTCTGGTAAACCAGCGAGAGAAACACACTCAACTGAATTTATTAAATTACCAAAACTTTTCCTTTATCAAAACAAAATATCTCGTAAGACAAGTCCACACATAAACACGGACATGTTTTTACCTTATGATAACTAAAAAAATTTATATCACACTCATGTGATATTATACTAGTGTCTAGTATACAAATAATATTCAAAATAGCCGAAATTGTTGCCATTATTAATTTCCAACATACTAGGCTCTACAAATAAAATGGCAGGTACGTAGTGGAGTTCGAATTTCCATACAAATGACCAGGTGAAGGGACTACCTTCCGAAGGGGTACACCTCTAGATGGATGTCCCGAGGCACAGAACATCTGCCCTCTACCAACAAAAGACCGGCCCACCTCTATAACTAGATGGTAACGAATATGTCATCCTCCAGTCATTATCGACCCTTACCGAGGGCCCTCTAGCATGCAAACCACAATAATTAGATACATGGCGTCATAGCGCGTAAAGGTATATCTAGAAAAGGATGATTATATCCTACTTGGGAATGACCCACTTAGCCTTGCTGCATCAAACCCTGTTTTGGTCATTTCCGGTTGATGAGGCCTGATGAGGTAACGATTACCTTTCACATATCACAATCACATCACTTTGAATGCCACACCGCCATTTCCGTTGACTACTAATTGCCTTCCAGTAAAATACAACCCTTAAGCTCATACGTCTCAAGGAGGGTGTTAAGCTAAGAGAAGTTGCCTTCTCCGCTACCAGTAATGTACGTTTGTAAAAACCAATGTACGTAATATATAGAAATGCAATGTCAGACAAACATCCATACAAGTTGTCCAGGAACAGGACAAACGAAGGTACTTTCCTACCATATCCTGTCGGTATATCTTTAGGATTAGTAGCGAATAGTCCTTGGTTTGGATATTTCATAATGAAGAGACCACTGCTACTGGATGTATATTGGGATTTTAACCCCAAACGATCAACAGCCAGTCACCCACTATGAAAATCCAAAATATCAATATCATTACAAGCAACCTGCACAATCGTCGCATATTCGTTGGTCCGAAGTGGTTTTCAAATAAACTGATCCCGGTCTCTTCGCACCAACAACGCAAAAGTGTTTCTCAACCTCACACAGAAACTAAGTCTCATAGACTTATCATGTCTCCAACTTTCAACTTGCTGTCCTTCGAGCCAAGAAGAAAGCTCGATAGATTGGAGTGATACTCCACACTATACAAATCAACATCCTCAACACAAATGATAATCAAGCCTACACAGAAGGCTACGTACTAAGTGTACGACTAAATTGTTCCCTCATCAAGTCGAGGAACTAAAATTTGGCCAAGATCGATAGTCAGTTATTTAACTATGAAAGCAAACAAACAAATATTTAGCACCATAGCAATCACTAGGCCCTTTTAATTAATCTTCTATTAATTAAACCATTTGCCAAATATTTACTTCAAATTATCTTTAAAATGATATATTCTCAAAACATTTCAACTTTCTATATTGGAAAACATTTCCAAATACTTATTTAATAATAAGTAATTCACAAATCTATTTATTTTCAACACTTAGAAAATATTCAATATATTTAAATCAGGATTAAGTATATATTTAAACTTTAAGGAAAACATTCTCTTTAACACACTTAGTTGGGTCAAAACGAATGTTACGTAAATCATCGTTACGACAATCCGAAATAACTAGTATAGGGATTCGAAATTAAGATAGATATATAAATCCCAATACTATACAAAATATTTCCTTTTGAAAATCACTTACTATAACAACGGTGTTATAGTCCATCATTTCCTTTCTTCTTGAAAACGTCTATTTCAACAATGAATGTTGAAATCTATGGTTTCGATCCTTAACACATTTTAAAACAACTTCAAATCATTTTAATTCTATTTAAAATATCACTTCCTAAAACATTTCTTCAATGTATTATTCACAGTCCAAAATCGTGAATATAAATCATTTACCAAATTCAACACTTTTACTATTTAATTAAAGGATTATCCACTGTCCAAAATCGTGGATATATCTCCTTTAATAAGCTTTCATATTTACTTATCAAATTCAATTGATTTCGGATTCATAAAAAAATGTTTATAAATTCCTTTTATATTATAAAAACTTCCATGTATAAAATCAAACTCCATTTATTATTTTATAAGAACTTCAACTTATAAAATCCTTTAATTAACAAATTCTATTATAACCATTTAAATGCCAAAATCCAATTTATAAGTTAATTACTTATAAATCATTTATTTTACAAATTCTTTTATTTTATAACTTCATAATTATAAATCATATTCCCTTATAAACTCCATTTATACCCTCATTTTAACACTTATAAAACTCCTTTATAATTCCATCATTTCGATTTATAATAAAAAATTCAATTTTATAAATCTTCTATATACCGTTTATAATAATTCAAAAATCTCAATTTAAATAAACCAATCCTTTTAATAATTTTCAAATCATTATTAAAACTTGTATAACTCCAAAAATCATACTTAAGTGTATTTCACCAAAAATCATAATTTTTATAACATAAAATTATAATATTTATTTATTCAAAATAAATTCAATTCCTTTACAATTCAAAAATCAATAAAATGTTTATTTCCAAAATCACTTTAAAAGTTATTTTAAATTTGAAAATCATCACTTCAACATTTTTAAATTCCAAAATATTGGCCCAATGCTGCAACAGCACTAAATACATCAATCACGGCATCCAAAACATCATATATCATATGATACAGAATATCTATCAATATCTGTGAATAAATCAATACAGGTGAGGAATCTAGTCGGATCCCTCCAACCTATCACCTGCAACAAATATACATATTAGAATATGTGTATAATGTCCACTTCAAGGCAGACACGCGTACAAAGGGTCATCCGCTCACACATGGGAACGTATAGGGTCATCTGCTCCACTAGGCAGGTATATATCCAAATACCAATCAGTATATCATATATCATCCAAACAACCATCAATCATCATAAATAATATTTATTCTCACTTATATAAAAATATCAGTAAGTCAGAAAGAGTGAGATGTGCTCACATTGCTTGTAGTCGTCGCAATAGCGATTTATTCCGATTAAAATTAAACAAGTGTTTAATTTCAAAAAAATTCTCACTAGCTCAAATAAATCCCAATCTAGCTCCATAATATAGTGCCCATCAATATGAACCCAACGCAATTCGTTTCGTGCGAAACGGACCTCGTATGAAAAAGTTATAGCTTTTTAAAGTTTATACGAATTTTAATATAACAAGTTTCACAACTTTTATTTATTATTTTTAACCTCGGTTTAATATGGCCGTTGATTTTCGCCCATCAGATCTGACCAGAGCACGGTACCTTTTTCCTTATCGCGTGAAACCCCAACGAACGTACCCATGTCGTCGCTATTTCGTGAATTAATGCACCACAATCGTTGACATCTACGACGATCAAATAATGTCATTCGAACACCCTATCCCATACGCACCTCCACCTTGAACGAAGGTGAGCTCGGTCGCTTCATGGCCTTGGAAAACGTATGCGAACTGCGCGACTTCACGGTTGAAATTTGGCCTCTATAATGCTCTGATGATCATCATCACCGTTTCATTTGTAGTTCGCAACGTGCTCTACAATTTACTAGTTGGAAGTTTTTCGAATTAATGCGTAGATTTGAAGAAATCTGAGGAAGAAAGATTGAAAATTTCGGCCATTGATTATTAGAATGGTGGCTAGCCCTAACCCTTAGGGTTTTGTGAAAAAGTGAAACTATTTTGGCCTTTTATAGAAAATTACGTGACACTATTCATCCGATTTTTTCTCGAGCTCGAAACGAAGCGTGCCGCCTGGCATTTATAATGTTTTACCCCTATTTCGAACGCAATGGAATATATATCGAAATCCAATTCGGTCATATTTGGAAGATAGGTTTTCGAATCTACTTATTTAAATTTAAAATTTCACTTAAACAGATTGCTACGCGTTTTAGCTTGCCCCCGACAAACCGTAAATCCAATTGACACGAAATTTGAAATCTTACAATAATATAACATTATGGATCCAATGGAACTAGTTTTGTCGAAATCCGAGACTGTTTGAAAAATGACTATTTTTACACGTCAATTAAATATTAAAATATTCAATTTTTTACAATTCAACTTTTAATTCAATTTCAAAAGTTCTCTAACATCATTCTAAATCAAATAAGATTTAATTTAACTTTATAAATCGTTTTTATTCATATTAAATCCAAATATCAATTACTTCTACAATTTCGAATATTAAATTATCAATTTAATTATCCAATTAAATCGAGATATTCAAAATAAAATCTATTCAGCTTATAAATTTAACTTTTTCATATTTAAAATCAATTAAATATACGAATTTCAAATGACTAAAATTCTAGGTCGTTACATCTACGGTGTAAACTATCCGATCAATACAATCCGGATGTCTAAGTGATATATTCCATTCCAGTTAAAATATCCTAGCATCATAATTACTTAACCGACCCATACCCAATATGATTCTGAACCCAACAAATCAATACACGTAAACTGCAAATAAAGGTGTAACCTAGCAAGTCAAACTCTAAGTGGTCACACTTCATCCCAAGCGTTGCATACCCTCCTATCGGATTCACAACTCTTAAGGAAGTAACTAAATATCTGGGTTCTCGGTTACGTTTATCTATCAAACATCTAGATATAAAAGAATGAGATGCACTAGCATCAAACAAAGCGCTAATGGATGAGCATACCTCCTAACACAACTTCTCCATTTTCCAGCATTGTCGGCCTTGAATTAGCAGGCTCCAATGAAAACACTTGGCCTTTATTCCCTTTTGCCGACTCTTTGCGCTGGTTCTTATTGTGTCCAATTTGACCACAGTTAAAAATTTAATCCCTTTCTTCTTAGTAACCTTCTTCCCTTTGCTTGTCCCGCACTCATGAGAATAATGGCCTTTTCTATCACACTCTTAACAGACCACCTCAGATTTTCCTTTCTTTGTCGCACCTCCTTTCTGAGCATTCTTTTTATGGAAAAACTTTATCTTTTGGCCCTGCCTAACCTGGACCTCCTTCTCCTTCTTTTTCTCCAAACAAGCTAACATTTCCTTATGTCTCGATGTCATTTCAACTTCCACATCACACAAGTCTCGAATGTGTGGTAAAGTAGCCCTAGCCAACTTCAGCATCAAACCTCTAACAAACTTTTCATTTCTTTTCAACACTGTGTCAACAGTAGCTACCCATATCGGGCTAACTCTTCGAATCTTCTAAAATATTCCAAAACTGACATCTCTCCTTATTCCAACTCAGCAAGCTTCCTAATCAATGCAGACTGTGCCATTACCGACATGAACCTTTCTTGAAATCTCCTTTTAAACTCTTCCCATGCCGTAGTCTCTTCATCCACACCAGCCATAACAGTATTCCACCAAAACAAAGAAGCTCCTTGAAGCTATTTTGATGCCATCCTTCTCTTCTGCTCGTCGTTGAGCCCCAAATCAGCGAAAATCCCCTCACAATGCAATAACCAATTTTCTACTTCTATAACATCTTCTGTCCTGATAAAGGGCTTTTTTCCAAGCTTAATATAATCTACACTTAACTTAGCATAGTTGTAACGACTCAGAATTTTATTCAATTAAAATTTGAATATTTAGTTAATTTTAAATATTAAGAAGTGAATTTATAAGTCAAATAAATTTTTATTTGAATTATTGGATTTAATTGGATAATTTAATCGATAATTTAATATGTTAAATTATGGAAATAATTGAAAATTGAGGTTAAATATGATTGAAAATGATTTGTAAAATTTTATTTTATCATATTGAAGTTAAAATGATATTTTAGAACTTTTAAAATCGAATTAAAAGTTAATTTGTGAAAATTGAATATTTTAATATTTAAATCGACTAGTGAAAATAGCCAATTTTTGAACAGTCTCAGAATTGAACGAAACCAGTTCCATTGGATCCGTAATAGTTAGTTATTACCGGATTTCAAATTTCATGTCAATCGGAGTTATCGTTTGATCGTGGCAGCTCGAAACGCATCGAATTGTTTTTAATTTAAATTTGGCGAGTGAAAATAGCCATTTTTCAAAAAGTCTCGGATTTCGACGAAACCAGTTTCATCGGATCCGTAATATGATATTATTGTAAGGTTTCAAATTTCAAGTCAATTGGATTTACAGTTTGTCCGGTACGAATTAAAACGCCTAGAAATCGATTTAAATCGGTTTAATTTAAATTGAGCGTTTGCAGCCATAACTCGCACAGATGTCCGAATTAGCTTCCAAAACCTGTTCCATTGTGTCCGGAACGCGGGATAAACCCTAGGTACGTCAGTTTCGGCGCGTAAATCGGAGTTCGGAATTTCCGGGATGAATAGTGTTTGAGAATTCCTTATAAATAGCCCACCATTCACAATAAAAAAAATATCAAAAACCCTAATCTATTTCTTCAGGCCGCCACCATTGGAATGAAGGGCTGAAAAACAATCCGCTTCCCCCTCTCTTTTCTCCAAATCCATTGACAATTAGCCGAAACTTCCAACTAGAAACTTGTAGAGCACAACACGAACTAGAGATCCAACGGTTATGATCGAGTTTGGAGTTGTATTTTGAGGGATAGGATACCGCGTTCGTGCTCGTCTATGGCACGTTTTTCGAGATTTATATAGGGCCGAGCTTCATGGTGTTTGGGGCAAGCGTAGAGGTGGCCAGGGGCATTCACGTGGAGTATCTTGATCAAGCTAGAAGTCGATGAAGTGGCTGCTAAATTTAAACCCTATTTCTTGTAATGGGTTCGGCCTCAATTGGAGTTGCCTGGAGCAACACGCGTGACGAAGGAGAAGGGGTGGATGGTGGAGATGTATCTGGGTTTGGATCCAAGGGTGAGGATGTGTGTATGTTGAAAAAAATTAAAGTTTAAGTTGATTTGTTTATATAAATCGTGTACAAACTTCAAAAATGCATAACTTTTTCATACGAGGTCGAAAACGCGCGAAACCAGTTGCGTTGGAATCGTATGGACGAGCACTACGCGATGGAGTTGGTTTGGAGTCGTTTGGAGTTAGTGAGAATTTCGGGTAAAATTAAACGCACGTTTAATTTTATTCGAAATAAATCGCTAAAACGGAATTTAAAACCAAGGTGAGAACTTCTCACTCAATCGAATAGGTTTCGATTTTATTTTAAATAGTTAGATTTAAAATATTTGAATGCATGTTTAAATGATGATTGTTATCTATTAATTGTTAAAATAGACATTATGCGCCGTTAGTAAGCGGATGTTATTTATTAAAAACATATACCGCGAGTATTTCATAAACAGTGAAATTGGTATTATATATAATATCAATATATATATATTGGCATATGTATATATTGCAGTTGTTGATTTCCCGTATTTTTTAGCGGATGAGACCCTATTACGCCGTTATTAAGCGGATAATATTTAATAAAAACATATACCGCGATAATTTCGTACTGGAGCGAAATTGGTATTGTGCTAATGTTTTTGGATGCAGGAAAACAGGTTGGAGGGATCCAACTGGATTCCTCAACAGTATTTATTTGATTTCAGATATTTTGATATTTGATGGATTATCATATCGATATATGATATCGTTGTTGTCGTGATTGACTATTTGGTGTGTAGCATCATTGGACCCAAATTTTGGGATTTTAAAATGATTTTAAAGTGATTTTTGAGAATACACTATGTTTTTGGAATTGATCCATTTCAAATAAATAAACGTTATAATTTTTAAAGTTATAAAAAATATGATTTTTGTGAAATATAGTTAAAAGCTGATTTTAGAGAAATATGGATTAATGATTTTATAAAATAGTTTAATCGGGATTTTAGAATTTATTGTGAAAAGTTTAAATATAGGATTTATGAAATTTAATTTTTTTTATGAATCAAAATGGTGAAATAATAAAGGAGATTAGAGACATTTTAAAGAATAATATAAATTGATTTATATTAAGAGATTTATAAATGGATATTTATAAATTGAAATATTGACATTATAAAACGAGTTTTTATAAGTGTTTGAATGAAGTGAAAATGAATATCATAATTGAATGGAATTTATAGAATTTTAAACAGTGAAGTTATAAATGAAATTTTATAAACAGTAGGTTTATAAAATTTATAAAGTTATTGAAAGAATGAATTTTGGATAAACAAACAATCTTATAAGTTATAGGATTTATGAATTGGGATATTTAAAAGAACGAATTTGTAAAATAATCGTTTTATAAGCATTTAACTTAAAATCTGAACTTTTAGTTCATAATTGAGTTATAAACTGGAATAGGTTAACAAAGGAATTTATAAAAGAAAGTTGTTATAAAATAAATAGAAATGGAGTTTATAAACGTTGTTTTATAAATTCGCAAACAACTTATTTTGATAAGTAAATTGTTATAATTTATTTATGGAGTTATATTCACATTTTTGAATAGTGAATAATCCTTTAAATTAAAAAGAATAGAATTGATGAAATTAGTTAACATAGTATATTCACGTTTTTGAATAGTGAATAGTATGTTAAAGAGATTGTTTAGAACGTGATATTTTAAACAGAATTAAAACGATCTAACGATGTTTTAAATGTGTTGAGATTCGAAACCATAGATTTCAACATTGATTGTTGAGATAGACGTTTTCGAGAAATAAAAGGAAATGGTGGACTATAACACTGTTGTTATAGTAAATGATTTCCGAAAGGAAATGTTTTGTATAGTATTGGGATTTATATATCTATTTTAATTTCGAATCCCTATACTAGTGATTTTGGGTTGTCGTAACGATGTTTTACGTAACATTCGTTTTGGCCCAAATAAATATATTAAGAGAATGATTTCCTTAATAGAATGAAATATATACTTAATTCGATTTAAGTATATGGAATATTTTCGAAGTGTTGAAAATAAAAAGATTGTGAATTGCTTATTTAATAAGTATGGAAATGTTTTCCAATATGAAGTGAATAATTAGAATTTATCTTTTTGAAGATAAATTGAAATGAATAATTGAAATCGAATATCCATAGATATTTTGGATTATAAATTCACTAAGGAATTTATTAAGGAAAGTGGGATTGGTTTAGAAAAATAAATATTGATTTATTTTTGAAGTGTGAAAATTATATATCTTGTAAAGATATTTTGGAAAATAAATAATTTGGAAAATTATTTGGAATCTGGTAATGTGTGCATATCTATTGATAGTTCAATAGCCGACTATCAATATTTCCCTTTGAATGGGTAATTGATGTGATTTGTTTGAATTTGAATGCCACACTTATTTTTGAATAAGCGCTCACTATTCGGGTTAACCGGGAAAGGACCATGGGGTCGTATAACCCATTCCGAATATGTGATACGTCGTTGTGAATTGCATTGAAGATCGGTGTTGAAGACCGAGTATTTGTGAAAACGATAGGAAGACCTATCGATTGTCTCTGCACTGGGTAGCTCCTGGTATAGAGATTCCTTAAGTGATGGGAAATTCGATCGGGATTGTGAATACCCGTATTGCAAGGGCTTCGTAAGAAGTGCCTTCGGTTTTGTTCGAGCCCGGAACAGACTTGTATGGATTGTATGTCTGACATTACAAATTGAGATATAAAGCCGATTTCTTTCAAATATATTTCTGTTGGTGGCGGAGAATTTATTCTTTTAGCTTAACACCCTTCTCTGAGACGTACGAGCTCAGAGGTTATATAGTTGAAGTTATCAGCGATATATTCCCAATTTGGTAATGTGACATGCTGAGTGTTGCTGTAAAAGATCATTGTGTTGATTATTTGTGATAGGATCGTTTATTTGATCGTCTATTTGGTGATCATTTCTATGATCATTTGTTGACCCAAAGCATGGCTTTTGTATAAAGTATGTTTTTGTGGACGAAACTTCGTCGAGCCTCACATCCCGGAATGGTCAAAACAGGAAAGATGCGGCAAGGTTATGAGGGGTAGCTCCCTTTAGGGTATGTGCATTTCCTTCTAGAAAGGGTGGTATCATGGTATGGAGCCCAGATACTTACTCATGTTGATACACTATATTTATTACTGTGTGGTGTTGTTGGTGACGAGCGCTCGGTTAAAAGGTCCAATGGGACCGGGGGATGCCATATTCGTGTAGTAGTTACCTAGTGATAAAGGTAACCCGGCCTTGTGTTGGCAGAGAGCTGGTTAAGTTCTCAGGGACGTCCAGCCAGAGGCGTTTCCATGTGGCAATGGGAAGTTCCTTGGCCTGACCATTTGTTGGAAATCCAAAGAAACAATACGAAACTTGTACGGTTTTAGTTGTATAACCTGCTATGGAATGTGGCGGTAACCTGCTATTGAACATAGTAGCTATAGTAGGCATAAGTGCGGAATGTCTATGCTGGCTAAGATTTATATCTTTATTTTTGAAATGATTTTCCTATACTATGCACTAGTAATAATATCAAATGTTATTTTAAATGCGTATCAAGCATCTTTGGCTATCATAAGGAGAAATCTCCTCCGATTCTGCGTTTTCATGTGTGTGTGTGCGGGAGGCCTTATGGTAGTCTCATTTTTAAAAGCATTGCGAATTGACTTAAAAATATTCCTCTATTTTGATTTTAAAGATAAATAAACTGTTTTGAGTTCTCACACCAGTCACATGACTGACTTGGAGTTTATTGTTTTCCTTCCTAAACTCTGGGTGCCCACCAATTTCCACACGGGCAGTTAAGAGTTAGGTTTATCAGGATATTCTGGATATTCAGGAGTTGCTGGAGGCAAGCTGGATGGCATGGCGTATTACTAGTATATAGTATTTCTTTTTCCGCTGCACTGTTTGTGTTGTTTGTTGTTGTTGTACACTCTGATGATATGATGTAATGAAATGTGATGTAATGTAATAACCGATATAGTTCTTTGTTTAAAGATTATTGATTTATTATTATATGTTGTTCCGCTGCGAATTGTGAGATTCTGATATTGTTCTGTTATTTCTTCTGTCCCGTTCTATTTAAAAGATTCTCTTTTCTCTCTTCTCTCTATTTTCTATCTTTCTATTTTCTTCTACCTTTTTCTTTTCTTAAATTCTTTTTAAAACCCATAACTATTCGGTTTTTCGGCAACGAAAATCCGTATACGTTACAATAGTCATTGACAGCAGGAGCTCCCTGAACTCCTCCTCCAACAGCATTACCTCCAACAACTCCGTATATGGTTCCGGCTTGCATCATGTTTACAAAAAGCTGATACTTGGATCCCATGCCCACTTGGGAACCCCAACACCGACATTCTCATCCTGAGCCTGAACTCTTTTAGCATTTGGACAGGCATTTCCATTGGTGGTGGTGCTATCTCCTCCCTGATTAATTCTGCCTCTTCTCTCGTCCATATTTGTATTCAAGCCTAGTGAGATACAGAAGAATAACCTAACAAAGATAGGATTCTAGAGATAAAGAGTATACTTGTAGATATAGTAAATACAAGTACGTTGTTATAGCGTTATTCCATATCCTGATCTTAACTCTAATTTCTATGGATTAAGTTTTTAAAATTCATTTTTAGTTAAAGTATTTCATAAACCATGCTCTGATACCAAGTTGTAACATCCCCTACGTAGAGGCCTAAAGCTAAACGCCACAGATACTACGGTCATCTATAGTATTAACTTTTGACGACTAAATACGACTATGTTAATCGTATCTATAATATCATAAGCACTTGAATATGAAACAAAACACAGATGTCAAAGCAACATTCTTTCTCTTAACACCTTTAAAATGGATGTTCCACGTTCATATTACATAATCCACAAAACATTTCTCGGGTAATGACAAAATATACATAACACCCAAAATATGCCAAGAGCGACATATGAAGACCCCCCTTGGATGATCAGAGTCATATAGTCATAATTGAATTAATACATACACAGCGGAAATAACAACAAAACAAAGAATTGCATCTTCTAAATAGCAATCCGTTAGCCTCTTGCTCTCCTCTGGTAGATTTATTCGTCATTCTACTAAAACCTGAAAGAACCTCAACCCTCAGCCTACTCAAATCAATTTTTGAGCACTTGAGAGTTTAAGGGAAACACATATACTTCAGGTCATACATAAAGCCAGTGAATAATACTATACATCCCAATTATTAATGTTAAGTGAGATCACGCCTCTTAGCTAAACGTGTTCCCCCTCACTAACATCCTTTTGAAACATATCTTTTGGAAATCTTTATCCTACAATCAAAACTGGTTATGACTGTAAAGCATTATAATGTAAACATACACATCAGGTAACAAATGGACTATCTGTCCAAAAAAAAATATTTTGTTTAGCTAACTATTAACCTTTGGTTGACTCGAGCCTACTAGAAAAAATAACCAAATCTATCTAACATCTGTTAGACACTTCACTTCTAGACGATTTATCCATACTTGTTTGTTAAATACTTCTCTTCTGGACGGTCTGTCCCAAACTTAACATATCCTAGGGTCACCAGATCCTAATGGTTTGCGGGATGACCAATAACCTATGAGTACACAAACATATATTCCCTTTTATATGTAATTAAATTTTTAGTCTTAACGGTGACAAAGCCCTACACACCAGAATTTTGGACTAAATTAACTAGGGCCAATAGCTAACATATACAGTGCGATCCTATACCAGTCTCATTTTGGCATTCTAATATCTGAGTTATTTTTGTTAAGGATAACCTCGCTCAAATTTTCCTTAAAAAACTCTTTCGAATTGATTTAGACCTTTAAATCATACTTACACAAGGAAAATACATATACTCTATGTTTTACTCAAAATTACCTTTCCATGTCATGTATATATATCCCTTTCGAAACCATTAAACCATGCCTTTCAAAAACATTGGAAAATCCATTCCTTTCTTTCTCCAAAAGTTTTGAAATATTAGACACCTCTCTTCAAAACCTTTTAAACATTGCCTTTCGAAAACATTAGAATAACCCTTCCTTTCTTTTCATCAAAAGCATCAAAAATAATGGAAAGCCTCCCCTTTCAACCCCTTCGAAATCCTTCATTAAAACGCTTTTGAAAACATTAAAACACTATACCTTTCGAAAGTCTTTAGGTTCAATTTAAAACATGTGGAAACTTTACGAGACCATTTGAAGTTTACTTCTTCGAAACCTCTAAAAACCATCTCGGCAGCAGCCTTTTGAGTTATGCCTTCAAGTAGAGAAAAATGATAAAAAGCCCATTGAAGTCGAAAACACTTCTTTCGAAACCATTAAAACTATCTCTTTCGAAATCATTTGGGTTACACTTCAATTATAGAAAAAGGGTCTTTAAAACATTTAAGACGTAAGCATCTGTTTCGAAATCATTCCTAAGTAAGGTAGTGATGTGTTGAAACCATCCCTTCGAAGGCATTGGAGAGGGGGCCAAGTAATTTTTTAAAACAAAGTATTCCATGGAGTTAGGGGTACGCCTCAGGGGCAATTATGTAATCGGTTACGTATAACTAACTCGTTGACCAATCTTGTTCGGAATAAAAGGTATTTTCTTCATATTATATACTTGATATGATGTGATTATATTAATTAATCAACTTAATCAAAAGTATATTTAACAGAAAAATCCATAAATGGTATAACTTGTGATAGTAGTTACAAAGTGTTTTCACCGTAAGTAATTTACCACAACTGAACAAATATACCATCTTAAACCATTGTTGTCGAAAGGTAGGAAAGCAGAAGCTAAAAAGGTTTCGGCTTAGCCAAAAGCAAACATTTAAAAGTGCAACCCTTTCGAAACCATTTCTTTTAAATCCATTGGCCCAGTTGAAAGCGAACCGAGTCGAAAGAAATTTAGTCGAAAGCAAGTGCGCGTTTTTTAATTTAAAAACAAAGTAACGCTTCGATCCCTTTGGAACCTATGGTTTCGACCTTATACCTTTCGCCTTCTGCCCAATTTTCTACGTATCAGTTTCTTAATACCAGATGCATTTGTTTCGATTAAGTTAAGGGTAGAGGGATTTGGTCAAAATCTAACCAAGGCGGAAGTAGGGTCTAAAACAATAAAATAGTCAAAAAGCCTGAAATAAAAAGTTCTTTTCACCTAACCTACTTTGCATGTAAAATTTTGATTGGTTGCCTCTTTCCTTTACCACTAAGAAGTACTGCATATTTCATTGCTAATTAATTAATTTAAATCATTTGCAAAACACCCCTTCTCCTTAATTTAATATTTAAAACATTTATGTCTTATATCTTAAATAATTTTATACATTCATCAAAATACTTCAAAAAAATTCTATCAAAATTTTAGAAAATCCTTTTTATTCTGTTTACTAACATATATAAATTTCACACCCAAATAATTGCTTATTTTACTGCAAATAATTTATAATCCAATAAATCATTTTCCTCACTAGAAGATTAATTTAAAATCCACATTAATTAAGAAAATTATGAAAATAGAAACCCATCTCTAAAATGTCATTTTTGATCCAGATTTAGATTCGTATGGAATTTGGAAGTCATATAATAGGGTTTTCATATCAAACAAGTTATAAAAATCCATAATAACATGAATAAATCATCAACAAGCATATATAAACTTTTAATCATCCAAAACATGGCATTACCATGCAAAAACATTTCTGGTTAACATTGGAACCAAAAATTATAAGGAAAATGGGATGTAGTTATCATTCATCTTTACTCAAGAATATCTTACCTTTTAGCCATCTTAATTTAATTTTGATACTTGCTCAATGTACTGATCACACAAGTGATTAGCGATATAGTAGACATCATAACATATATGATAATTCTTTTTGCTAATGCGTAAGGAATTTATCTCATATGCTCCACATTAAATGCTTTAATATGGTGTCCATGTATATCATATAGGACAATCCTAACATTATACTATTTATAAAAGATGTCATTTTCAAAATCTAATATCAAGTATTAAACAACCAAATTAAAATTATTATAACACGTGTATATTATTAGCGATCATAATTTTGTTGTTAACTTATAACTTAAGAAATATTCTAATACTTTATAGTTCTTTCTCACAGATACACGCTTCCACTGCTCATTGATTGAAATTCAAATTATTTGACTTTTCTAAAACATTTGCTCAACTTAGATGCTTGTTGAACTTTACTTTCGTATAAATTCTTGGATCATACCTGAAGCCCACAAACTTTGCATCGCTTCCACTAATTTCAAGATACTTTGGTTATTATGTGCGCAAGGCACATTCTAGATCATTATTTAGAACTTTTGTTTTAACCTATATGTACCAGAACTACAAAACATATCAAGTGATGATTTTGTGAGTAAAATTCAAATTAATTTAAGAATTGAATGAAGAATCTATTACTTTAATTTCTACAATTTAAATTTACGATGTTGTTCTATCAATATAGCTTATTATATTCCAATCGCTTTGGTCTTCTTCTTAAAGACACTTTTGTTGCTGATGGGCCATATCCTTTTGGGTATGAATATCAAAATTATATTTTGATAATGTACTTGAATCCATTTTGGATTTGTGCATTGTGCCATATGGCAGAGTCAATAAAGTTCATGGCTTATTAACAACCGGGTAATTCTTTTCTCAACATTGATAAGAAACTCATTGTTCCTCTTATAAATGCAAGAATTCTTATTAGACATTCTACTGTGTCATGTAGATTTTTGGTTTTGCTAATCTTAATTCATCATCGTAATCAGGTTCATCTTTGGATCATATCCAAATCAATTTTACTATGAATAATTTCTAAAATAATCCATTCATTAAAAGTTAGCAATTTTTGAAACAACAATTGTTTCTCAATATAATGGAGTAGACATTCAGATACATTTTATGTATAGCCTTTATGTATATGTATAAATCTAATTTAATCGTTTTTAGTTTACAAAAATTATGTTCATAACACAAATTGGTCAATCAATACTGGTCTTTCCCAAACCATTTTAGGGTTATCCACACAAGATGCTTCATAAATGAATATTATGTGCAACCTCTTGAATTACACAAGGATGTGTAGGGCTTTCTTATAAATTTTTATCTTGTATGATCGCGTAGACTATGCTTTAGATGAAATTAACTTTAACCTATATGTTTGCACAAAAAATGGGCAAACACCTCTAAGTCGTATGATTTAGTTGATTATATATGGTTCTTAGCGATTTGGGTGATTTATGCGAATATATAAAATAGATGGACTAAACTGTAAAAGACACACAGATTTATAGTGGTTCGGCCAGAATGTGCCTACGTCCACTTTATATGTTATTCTCCTTTTCTATTCAGACTACAAGTACAAAGCTTTGATTACAAGTAACTGAAAGTTGTTTGAAAGTTCAATCTGTGCCTGAGCTCTCAAACTTGTCCGCCATTGTTGTACCCCCGCCCCTCTATTTATAGAGTGAGGCTGGGGGCAGGGGTCCTGGACGTATATAGCTGCTGGTGGGCCTGGGCTGATGTAATCTGGCCTGGCAACGTTGGTTCGGCAGGGCCTTGGTTCGGTCATGCATGGAAGTGGGTTGGTCCGGTAGTAGGGAAGATGGTTGGTTCGGCAGTAGGAGGGAAGATGGTCGGTTTGGCAGAAGGAGGGAAGATGGTCGGTTCGGTGGTAGGAGGGAAGATGGTTGGTTCGGCAGTGGGAGGGAAGATGGTTGGTTCGGCAGTAGGAGGGAAGATGGTTGGTTCGGCAGTAGGAGGGAAGATGGTTGGTTCGGTAGTAGGAGGGAAGATGGTTGGTTCGGTGGTATAGGACCGGTAGATGGTTGGTTCGGTAGTAGGAGGGAAGATGGTTGGTTCGGTGGTATAGGACCGGTCGAAACACCCCCAACACTTGCCCCCCAAAGTAGGGCATGTGCATGCAGATGGCGTACTTTGTTTTAACTTGGATGTTTCCATCCGGTCATACGTGCCGAATCACCCGGTCCGGTCATCCCGCGTTCGTCTATAAATAGGGGTGTTAGGCCTTCGTTATTCCTTTATCGTTTGAGATAGCCGAATCAACCGAGTACCGGATCAACCAAGTGCCGTATCAATCAAGTGCCGAATCAATCAAGTACCGAATCAACTAAGTGCCGAATCAAACCTAACTGCCGGACCAGGTGAATTTTCTTCTGCCGAATGAGTTCTTATGATGGGACTACCGAATGAAACATGGGGTTCGAACACCGAATGAATTTTCATTTTCGAATTGTCGAACGAGACATGGGGATTTGAGTGCCGAATGAACCTTATATACTTGAATTTTTATGATTTGAATTATGAGTGAAATTCCGGACTACATATACTTGCATGTTTATACCTTCCGTTTTAACGATATACTTTCTTGTGTTGCAGATAAATGTCTCGTAAAGTGAAAACTCGATCAGATAAGAAGAAATCCAAGGATGAAGGAGAGTCCACCGTAGTGCCCCCAGCTCAGCCAGGACCGGAACGTCATGGACCCACCCCGAGATCGCTAGTAGATGAGTATGGTCCCCAAGAGCTTCTGAATTCTCCGCCTGACTGCTTTCCTAGCTCTCTCAAAGAGGAGCAGCTTGATGTTATCTCCCACTCCTTTGGGATTGATAGAGCACGCATGCTGTTGCCAGGGAAGGGGGTCACGCCATATAATCCCCCTGAAGGATACTTCGCTTATAGTAGGTACCACTGCATGTGTGGGGCCATTCCTCCAATCAATGCTTGGATAGGTAGCTTTGTCACCTATTTGAAGGTGGCCCCTTTCCAGCTCCAGCCCAACTCCTACGCTATCTTGGTGTGTTTATTCGTGATTTTCCAGAGAAAGTACGGGCGCCCCCTTCTAACCGGGAGATTCGGTATCTATATAACTTGAGAGGTTATAAGAAGGAGTCTCCATACATCAGCTTGGAATCGGCCGTGTCCTTCAAGCCTGTCCTGGACTTGTATTCAAAGTTCACCATGTTTAAGAAGGAATGGTTCTTCGTCCAGGATGACACCCTTTCGATCCACCGCTTCACCTCTGGCTGTAAGTTGAAGCTTATTTATAATTTCCGTTCTGACTGAGATACTTCTTCTTATGTGTTTTTATTTCTTGCTAGCAACAGGTGGCTTTGCGGTCGTGGAGAATGATCACCTGGTTCAGATGGCCGCGGAGATAGAGGCCATTTCGGGAAGGGATAGGTCAGCTTCTTACCTAATCAGGAATGCCACTCTTCTGGGACATAACTTGATTCTACCACATCAGTCTGTGGTCAAGCAGAGGGATACGGCCGAGGAAAGAGCTGCCAAAGCCAAAGGAGGGGCCACGACAAAGAGCAGCAAGAGGAGACCCTTCTCGATACCTCTAGTCATCAGGGGGAAGAAGCTCAAGAAATCTGATGGACCCTCTCCCAGCACATGCCCAGATGTTCCGGAGGAGGAAAGTGGAGAGGAGGAAAGAGGCGAGGAGGAGAGCGGAGGTGATGGAGAAGGTGATGGTGGTAACGGTGGTGAAGGACAGAGTGGTAGTGGCGTTGGTGCCTTGACCTCTGGGCAAGAAGGTGAGATTCTAGAGTGGACGGATGATGCTTTCCGCCAAGCCTTTGAGGGGTTGGAGGAAGGGTCGGCCTTGGTGGAGAAACCGAAGAAATCTGATAAGGCCGGGACTGGTGCCAGTCCATCTTCTGAGAGCATTTCGGCTAGGGCAACTCCGGCGGTTGAAGGTGAATTTTTGACTCCTCTTTAACTTCACATGTTTCTTGAATTATAGTCTCATGCATGCTTGTAACACTTGGTTTTTATTCCAGGAACGGGTAAGGCGGCCAAGACATCAGACATTCGGCACCGCCTCGAGCAATTCAAACTCCTCAAAGCTTCTGCTAAACCAAAGCCCTCGACTGACCGTTCCGAGGGCGTAGTCGGCTACCGTCCTCTTCTCGGAGTCATTGAAGAGGATATTCAAAAGAGAAAGAGGAGGCGTTCCATGTTCGAAGCTCCATTTGGACCTCAGCCCCCAACCCAGCCTATTCATGACATCACGGGGGAGGATACTGAGTCCATACCATCTCCGCATCCATTAGAGAATCCTACCGTTACTCATGTTGATCGTCCTGGCTTGGCTCGTAACCCGTTTGCGGGTCATTCAGATCTGGACCCGAGTTCTCATGATATTTCCTTCGATGAGGTTACCGGTGAGCACCTCCTACCCCGCAATCCTATGGTAAGGGTGCTTGATGAGGCTAAGTCTTTGGATCTCGACTTGTTGACCATTCGAATTGTGACTATGGGGGATGAGGCCAAGGCAAACATCGATCGGGTGGCTGAGGAGACCAAGAAGTTGATGGGGCATCACGCCCGACTGGTCAAAGCTGGAAAGGAAATCGGAAGTGCTAACATTCGGCTGCGGCTAATGGTTTCCGATCAGGCCAAACAGCTTGTTGATCAGGCCATTCAGATCTCCCAGCATGAGGCGGCCTCCAGACCACTAAAGAAAACCATGAAAGAGGCTAACAAGGCAGAATTGCGAAAGATGGAGGCTGCTTGCAAGAAACGAATTAACACGACCATCGCAACGGTGGATGCGGTTCGGAGAGCGAATCTCGAGCAGGTAGAGGAGTTATCTGGAAGGCTCGAAGCCGCAGTGCTTGCTCAGGCCAAGCTAAAGGAGGAGATGGAGGCGATGAGGAGATCCCTTCAAGCTGACTACTCGAGATACCGATTGGAGAGGGATGCTGCCATTGTAAAGTTGTCGGTTTCTGAGGCCCGTATGAGGGAGTTTGAGGAGAATGAGGGGATGATGGAGGATATGCTACAGGATATGTATTTTCGTACTTGGAAGCAGGGCAACCTATCCTGGATGGACGATTACCCCCGGGTCATGGCTAGGACATATCTCCAGGCTTTGGAGGAGGCCAAGGCTGATGCGGATAAAGAGGGTGGCGTGGCCTTTAGATTGGATGTGGTTACCGCTCAGTTCACCAAGGAGGAGAAGGTGGCGGTGAAGGAGGGCATGCGACTGCTTACCGCCGAGGAAGTTGGTGTGCAGTTGGAGGATGATGATCAGGGAGCAGACGCTGGTAAGTCTTTCCTCTTAATCTTTTCTTAACTTGATTGCTTATCGTTTGTCTAATTGATTCTTCTCCTGAATTGAACAGGTGGGACCTCTGGTCAGCATGCTGGGAGTTTTGATCCTGCTGTCAAGTAGATCTTGGGGGGTTGGAAGGATAGAGATGAAGTTCTGATGCTGCCGACTATTTTGACTTGATCCGGGCATTTTTGGTTTTACTTGACATTCCTGTATATACTAGTTCTAAAACATTAATGTACTTTCAGGTTGTAATTATGTCATTGCAACGAACGGCTTTATTTTTAACATGTAACTTTATAACATAAGCTGATTCTGTCATATTAGGACGCTGTCATTATTTTGATGTGTTGCATAAGAAATATAGTTGTGCATGTGCTAGTGATTCAATTGTGTTTTGATGTCAAGTTCTCGCTTAAAATATAATTTCATGTCTTGCAATGTTACTGTGATGTGTGAATATATCAGAGCTACTTATTTGTACACAAGGGAAGAGAGTACCTCCCTTCAAGTTTTTGCTGCAGACGGTAGCTTTGAATGCCTTGTGTAATCGAATATGGAATGCAATTGAATGTCCTGCCATCCATCTGTGAGTTCTTATTCCCATTAGCGAGTGTCTCCTATTTTGTGTCCTGTACTTTAGTGATCGTTATAGAGGATAGGAGGAAAGTTTCTATAAATAAAATGGAAATATAAGGAATAGTAAAACTTCCAATCACGGAAGGCCTTCAATGTGCTTAAGTTCGTGGCAAACGGGTTTTGTAGTCACTTTCCCTAGCTGTGGATCTTGGAGACATTCCTCACCCATCTTACGCCTCCGCGGGGAGTTTTCTTTTTTACCACAGCCGTACGTAAGACACATTGGAGCCGAGATCGCGCACAGTAACTACCCGGGCCATTATGGCCCGTAATCGTGGGTATTATTCGATTTACCGTGGCTGGCTAGCGTGGGTGCCGATCGTCAACTGTGAACTGCCCCTGGCTGGCCACACCATATGTTGGGGCATATAATCGGTTCACAGTCGCCGGCGAGCCGAACGCCATAATGAGCTGTCTCGGCTATAGTCGGCCTTCTCGGTGGCTTATGATCGGCTCATTACAGTTGGCTTTGAGGGCCGTCGCGAGCAGTGAGTTAACCCGCAGCAGAGGGATGCTGGAGCAAAAGTGTCTCGTTGACGATGACATAGATTCGTATAGTACCTGCTAGGTCTTGTCCAGGTGAGGTTGTGTCGTGAAGTGTCTAGAATGGAAATGCCATTATATAGGATTTTGTTCAACAGAAAAGGAGAAAGCTTAACAAGCAGCCAAGATATAAAGGAACAAGTTTAAAAAGAGACAAGATTTTTTAAGTGGTTCAGCACGAAAATGCCTACGTCCACTGATTCTCTTCGTTAATTCACTTCATATGGGCAGTACAAGTTAAGAAAAGTATCGACGAAGGTGTTGGATGTTCCATGCCCTCTGGAACACCTCTCCGTCCACTGTTGACAAAATATAAGCTCCGTTGTGGAGATCTTTATGAATTACGTAGGGTCCGTCCCAGATTGGATCTAGCGCTCCAGGGCGCGGAAAGATCCGTTTGAGAACAGGATCGCCTTCTCGTAAGCTACGGTGCTTGACTTTGGAGTTGTATCATGCTGCCACTTTTTGCTTATGAGCTGCCGCTTTAAGTGCTACATCATTTCTTCTTTCTTCAATTAGGTCCAAAGACATGTGTAGGTGTTCTTCATCCTCTTCTGGGTTGTAGTGGATCCTACGGTGGGAGGGCACTACGGTTTCAACTAGGAGCATGGCCTCCGATCCGTATGCCAAAGAGAAAGAAGTATGCCCTGTTGATGTTCTGAAAGACGTGCGGTAGGCCCAAAGTGCCGTAGGAAGTTCATCCACCCAAGCGCCTTTTGACTTTTCAAGCTTCTTCTTGATTAGAGTTTTGAGAATTTTGTTGACAGCTTCGACTTGTCCATTTTCCTGGGGATAAGCCACAAATGAGAAGCTTTTGTGAATTCCGTGCTCTCGGCACCAGTCGGTGAACTCCTCGCTGTCAAACTGAAGTCCATTGTCCGATATGATTTTGAGCGGAACCCCGTACCTGCATAGAACATTTTTGATAGAAGTTAATAACTTTTGCCGAAGATATTTTATTTAAAGGTTCCGCTTCCACCCATTTGGTGAAATAGTCAACTGCCACTATAGCATATTTGGCTCCGCCTCGGCCCATCGGCAGTTCGCCAATCAAGTCAATTCCCCATACTGCAAAGGGTCAAGGGCTGGTCATTTGAGTAATTTCGTTTGTTGGTAGTCGAGGACTCTTAGCAAATTTCTGACATCCGTCACATCTCTTGACGAAGTCTAGGGCGTCTTTGTTTAAAGTGGGCCAGTAATACCCATATCAGAGTATTTTCTTTGCTAGAGTCTGCCCTCCAGTGTGATCTCCGCAACTTCCTTGATGGGTGTTGGACATGACCTCTTTGGCTTCCCTTCCAGCGATACACCTTAATAAGGGGTTAGAGAAGCCGCGCCGATAGAGGATGCCTTCTTGTATTGTGTAGCGGGAAGCTTTCCTCAAGATTTTCTTAACTTTGCTACGCCAGTCGGGCAGCGTGCCACTTTGTAAGTACTTCCGGATGGGAGTCATCCAAGTTTCCCTTTCGATTGCAGCTATCAGATTCACTTGCTCGAAACTCGGGGCTAGTTTCTTTGAGATGGTTATTGTTCCGGAAGTGGTGCCGTCCTTCGTGCTAGCTTACTTTGCCAGTTCGTCGGCCTCCTGATTCTCTCCTAGCGGAATGTGTTTGATTAAATAGTAATCCAATTGTTTGAGCAGCAGCTTGGTCTTCTTTAGATATGCTGTGAGTCGTTCTCCTCGAGTCTGGAGTTCTTCCAGTATTTGATTTATAATAAGTTGAGAATCACTATGAAGACATAAGGAACTGACTCCAATTTCTAAGGCAAGTTCTAGTCCTGCTATTACTGCTTCATATTCTGCATCGTTGTTGGTGGCAGCGAATTTCAACCTTAGGGCATAGTGCAGCTTCCTTCCCCTGGGGGTGATTATCACAATACCTGCCCCCGAGCCCTGTTCGTTTGATGCTCCATCTACAAAGAGATTCCACTTGATATCTTTTGTTATTTCAGATTGATCCTTACCTTCGTTGGTAGTGAATTTGACAATAAAATCGGCCATGGCTTGTCCCTTGATGGCGGTGCGAGGATGGTAGGTGATATCATATTGACTCAGTTCAATGCACCACTTAAGTAGTCGCCCAGAAGTGTCGGGGCGATGGAGTACCTGCCTTTGCGGTTGATTGGTTAAAACTCTGATGGAATGAGATTGGAAATAGCGTCGCAGCTTCCGTGACGTGATTAGCAAACAGTATGCCAGCTTTTCAAGTTTAGGGTATCTGGTTTCTGCCCCTATAAATCTCTTGCTTACAAAGTATATGGGCCGCTGCGCGCGGTTGTCCTCTCTCACCAAAGCGGCGCTTAAAGCATGGGACGATACAGCAAGGTATAGTTATAGTTCTTCGCCTTCATTTGGAGTCGAGAGCACTGGTGGTCTCTGAAGGTGTTCGATTAGGTTAAGGAAGGTTGTTGAGCATTCGTCGATCTATTCGAACTTTCCTTTGTCTTTCTTTAGAGCTTCGAAGAAAGGGATGCATTTGTCGGTTGCTTTAGAGATGAACCTGCTTAGGGCGGCCACTTTCCCATTTAGGCTTTGCATCTCTCTTCGAGTGGATGGTATCTTTTTATCTTGCAGAGCCCGGACTTGTTCGGGGTTTGCTTCAATCCCTCTGGCATGGACGATGAATCCTAAGAACTTTCCCAATGATACTCCAAAGGAGCACTTTAGAGGATTCAGCTTCATTCCATATTGGCGAAGTACTTGAAACATCTCGTCCAGGTGGTTTATATGATCGTTGGCTTTCTTCGATTTTACCAGCATGTCATCCACATAAACTTCCATGGTTCGTCCTATTAGTTCCGCAAACATCTTGTTGACAAGGCGCTGATAAGTAGCTCCGGCATTTTTAAGTCCAAAAGGCATTACTCTATAGCGGTACAATCCCCAGTCAGTGATGAAACTAGTGTGGTCTTGATCGGGGGAGTGCATAGGGATCTGGTTATATCCTGAGTATGCGTCCATAAAGGATAAGAGTTCGTGTCCGGCTGTGCTGTCCACGAGTTGATCGATTCGGGGGAGTGGGAAGCAGTCCTTCGGGCAATCGTCATTTAAGTTGGAGAAATCGATGCATGTTCGCCACTTCCCATTAGCTTTCTTTACCAGTACTGGGTTGGCGATCCATTCTGGGTAGATGGCTTCTCGTATGAAGTCATTGGCTAGTAGGTTCTTTACTTCTTCCTCGAGGGCCGCTGATCGTTCTGCCCCCATGCTTCTCTTTTTCTGCTTTACTGGCACCTTGGTGGGATCGATGTTCAGTACGTGGCATGCTACGTCTGGGGAGATTCCAGTCATGTCAGCGTGCGTCCATGCAAATACATCCATGTTGTGGCGAAGAAAATCGACGAGTTGATCCTTCAATTCTGCTCTTAACTGAGACCCGACTCTCAGCAGTCTACTTGGGTTGTGTTTGTCTACAGATACAAATTCCATAGCCTCTGCAGGCTCGGTGGTGGCCTCCTCCTCCTTGTCCCTGGGGTCTAATTCATTGAAAGGATCGATTGTATATCGAAGAGGAGGGGCTTTCTTTAATTGCTATGCTTCCAAGTTTTTCTTGCAGAGAGAAGTCTCTACATCCTTCTCTTTATCCTTCCCGCGGTTATTGCGGAGTTCAGTTACATAGCAATCTCGAGCTGCATTTTGATCTCCCTCTATTTCTCCTACTCCGTTATCTGTTGGGAATTTCATCTTCAGGCACCATGGTGCTAGGACAATTTGGAAGTCAGGTAAGGCTGGTCTTCCCAAAAAGGCGTTGTAGGCCGAGTGGTTCTCTATTAGCACAAATGTTTGTTTTCGCACAATGGAGCGGGGATGACTTCCTATTTCGACAAAGAGGTCCAGTTGCCTGAGGGGCATCTTTGCATCTCCGGTGAAACCATGTAGCGGTTTGCTGCAGGGAGATACATCCTTCATTGACAGCTTCATTTTGTCGAAAGCATGCTTGAATATGATATTTACCGAGCTTTCAGTGTCTACTAGAATTCGGAAAACCCTGGCTGGACCGAACCAGGCAGAGATGACCATAGGATCCACGTGGGGGTACTGCCTTCCCTCTAGATCACGCCTACTGAATGTGACGTCATCATTCTCTTTCCGTTTCGGGTGGCGTTCTTCTGTAACAGAATTAACGTAGCCTTCATTGTTTCTAAGCGACTTACCGTACTTCTCCATCTCTGCCCAGCTTCCGTCGGCGATGTGTGGTCCTCCTGCTATGGTAAGGACCACTATCTTCTCTTGACTGCAGCCGTTGGTGTTGCGATTTCCTCCGCCTACTTCTGGGAGGGGTAGCCCTGGGTTCTCATTGGTAGGAGTTGAAGTCATATTCTGACCTTTCACATAGCGCTCTAGTCTCTTCCTTTTGATGTGTTCTTCAATCAAGTCCCGGAGATGATGGCATTCATTGGTGTCATGCCCATGAGATTCGTGGAAGCGGCGAAACTTTCCAGACTTAATTGCATTATCTGATTCTTTCTTGTGCGGGAGGCGCTTGTATCTAACTTCGTCTTGGGTGGACAAGAAGATGTTTTCGATTGTTTCATTTAAAGGAGTGTAACAGTCAAATCTAAGGTCCTGGCCCATATAAGCTCTTTTCCCCCTTCTTACCCCCAGCATTATCTCTGGAGTTATTTCTTCGAACGTCCTTTGCTACTACGGGGGTGTTGCCATGAGCTGCCTTGGTTTGTTGCCCTATCTGCCTTTCAATAGCAGCGTCTTCAAGTCTCATACATTTCCCGGCTTCATGGAAGAAATCGGGTAAGATAGCTGGCTTTTCTTTCGTTAGTCTCCTAGCAAATTTAGTATCCAGATGCACACCACTGTAGAGGGCCAATAGGATAAGTTTCTCGTCGGCATCTTGGACTGCGGCCGCTACAGCGTTGAATCGGGTTAGATATTGTTGCACTGTCTCTCCAGGCTTCTGTTTGATATTAGATAGGGAATAAGCGTCCTTGGGTTGTTCCACATGAATGCGGAACTGGCTGATGAACTTTTCTTTCAACATTTCCCATGAGCTGATGGATCCTTGGGGTAGATGGCAGAACCAGGAGTTAGCTAGATCTGCCAAGAATAGTGGGAAGCGTTTACACAACACTCCCTCTGTTGCTCCGCTCATGAGCATATGCTGTGTGTATCTCTGCAAGTGTACAACGGGGTCAGAGGTTCCCTTATAAGGTTCCATTGTTGGCATTTTCCATTCCTGGGGGGTGATGGCAGTTTCGATATTGCGGGTGAAGGGGCTAGTTAGCCTAGCGCCTATCCCCCGATCCCTTTGGTCCCGTTGGACGCACTCTCTGAACAATCGTGCCATCCTTTCATCAGAACTTGGAGCGGATAGAAATGAGTTTGGTTCTTCCCTGCGGGATTGATCCCGTCCAGATGACCTGTAGGGATGGTATCGTCTATCATTCCTAACATTCTCCAATGGCTGCCTCTGGTCTTCCGGGGGTACGCTGGGGTCAGCCACAGTTGGCCATTGCCTTGATCTTCCCCTGCTGGGTTCGGTTCTCAGCACTTCCTCGGGTCCAACTTCGGGCTGGGCTCCAGCTCGGTCCCGTCTATTGGTGTTTCCATGGTTAGGTAGCATGGCAGGCTCAGCTACATCCGACTCCTGCCTGGTACCTCCCCTGTTGGGTTCGGTTCCAAGTGTTTCCTCGGGTCGGAATTTGGGCTGAGTCCGGGCTTGGCTCCTACCATTGTTGTTTCTGTTGTTAGCCTCTTCGAAGAAGAAAGACCTTTGTCGTCTCCCAGATCCTCCAGACCGGGACTCACCCCATGATTCAGTGTTGCGGTTGGTTTCTTCAACATACCTTGAGCGTGACATGAGTTGATCCACCAAGGATTCTTGTTGAGATGCGAAGCGGTTAGTTACTTCAGCCACAACCCTGTCCAGATCCGCCCTTGTAATTGGTTGTTCCGTAGCAGGGGCTGTCGGATTTGCCTGATTTCCATTTGCTGTTGGAACCAGACGATTGTCTTGATCTCTAATCACTTGATCTGGGATACTGCCAGTTGCGATGTTCTTTCCTTTGTTAGCATCCTTCTTCCATCCGGGAGGCATGTTTTCCAAGTAATGAACGATGCTGATAGGAAAAGGGATAAGTGGGAGAAGCTGAAGCTTCGAGCTCCTGTTCTCAATGAAAGCACCAAAAATGTTTGCACAAAAAATGGGCAAACACCTCCAAGTCGTATGATTTAGTTGATTATATATGGTTCTTAGCGATTTGGGTGATTTATGCGAATATATAAAATAGATGGACTAAACTGTAAAAGGCACACAGATTTATAGTGGTTCGGCCAGAATGTGCCTACGTCCACTTTATATGTTATTCTCCTTTTCTATTCAGATTACAAGTACAAAGTTTTGATTACAAGTAACTGAAAGTTGTTTGAAAGTTCTATCCGTGCCTGAGCTCTCAAACTTGTCCGCCATTATTGTACCCCTGCCCCTCTATTTATAGAGTGAGGCTAGGGGCAGGGGTCCTGGACGTATATAGCTGCTGGTGGGCCTGGGCTGATGTAATCTGGCCTGGCAATGTTGGTTCGGCAGGGCCTTGGTTCAATGATGCATGGAAGTGGGTTGGTTCGGTAGAGGTTGGTCCGGTAGTAGGGAAGATGGTTGGTTCGGCAGTAGGAGGGAAGATGGTCGGTTCGGTAGTAGGAGGGAAGATGGTTGGTTCGGCGGTAGGAGGGAAGATGGTTGGTTCGGCGGTAGGAGGGAAGATGGTTGGTTCGGTGGTATAGGACCGATCGAAACACCCCCAACACTATATATACTGACTCTTAGGTTCACATCCTAACAGAAAGAAGTTAATACAACTTTATTCATTAACAATCATTTTTTGTCCAACAAAATCAGTCCAGTCCTTATCGATACCTCATTATGTACCATAGGGGGGATTGACTTTGAAATTGAGTCTTATTCATTTTCAGGTACTCTTAGAACCCTTTTCAATACAAAAGCCTATTTGGTCAAATCAAAATTTTATTTTCCTTCGCATGTAATGTTTTTTACTTCTGTGAACTTATCATAAATACATTACTTATATATCAAATACACATGTTCATTTATTTGATAATTTATCTATGAATTAAATAAAGTAAGTGGATCCATTTTAGTATTAATAGAATTCATATTGTATACATATATATTTATTAATAGAAAGAGTTTATTAACTCTTTCTTCGTTCGCACTAAATAGGTGTTTTGCTCTTAATCTTCTAAGGTACAATCCATCAATACCATATAATTCATAATAATATGATTATTGAGTTACTTCTTAAAACTATGGCTTAGTCCATGATCCCAAAATAATTTTAAAAATTTCAAGTACATCTGCATTTTCTAATGTATCACTTCTGTTATGAATACAAATACCACCATTATAGTTTCATATTATAACAAATATTTATAATATTCATATCAAAATAAATCCATATCGAAAATTTGCTTTATTTATGAAAATAATTTTTGTGACTAGATACGTCCGCTTAGAATTTTTATATGGGATGCTTCCACTATTTCGGCCAAAACTATAAGAGCTTATGAAATGCAAAGCGTCATTTAACCACTTAATGTCCGATATTTATTTCATTTACTGTATCTAGTTTACAGTTGAGAGTTTTAGATCAATATCATAAACCTAAAGAAATAAATTTCATAGGAAACAATTTTATATATGAAAAGAAACAATTTTATATATGAAAATACATTTTTAATAGAAGTTGATTTTTTATTCCATGATAGGTATCTACTATTATTTTATACAATTCTAGTCTTTGATATCTACAGATGAAGAAGAGGTGACCATTCATTTTCTTTGCCCTTGTCGTGCCTACATTACATTTGCTCTTGTGCATTCTCTTTTCTTTCTAAAATGGCAAACCATTCAAAAGAAACTCTTACTACATAGCCATACTGAACTGTTTACAGGCATTGCATTTGGTCATTCTTAACACTTAAGGATATTAAATAGGTTTGACTTTGTGTAAATAGATCAAGATGACATTTCAGTAATCGAATATCTAATTCATCGTGTAGCTCTTGGTCCAGTGCTATATGTATCACAATAAGATCATTATTGTAATCAATTATATTGATTACACGATCTTGTATTATGGTGTACTTGCTTATTTCAAATGAACCAATTCCTTCAATGTTTTTATATTATGAATTGCAACCATTTACCATTTAATATTTATATGTAATTGAATATGGATTAAATATCCATGTTCTTATATTGCTTAAGAGTTCAAACTCTTAAAAGACGATACATAGTCTTGGACAAATAAATATTTAAGTGACCGAGGCATGGATGTTTTAGTATTTGTGTCAATTGGCTGTTGCATGGATCCAGAAGTGATAACATACCAAAAGATTTATTGGTAAGTATATGTTGTATTTTTATGTCAATCTTAATTCAGTTCAATTATATACTTTAATTGATAAACATTTTATAAGTTATATTAATTTCATAAATTTATCAAAGTAGATTATTTTGACTTGTATAGAATGTATTCTTACAATATTAGTAAGGTTAAATGTATTATTTAATTTTCCAAATTAGCCTCACACTAGACCTTTATGTTTCACAAAAATCTAAGAGAAAATATTGAAATCTATAGATTTCTCTGGTGGATGCTAAGACTTGCCTGCCTTGGAATTTTGACCTTAAGGAAAGCTTAACAAATCATAGACCAGCATGCAATGGATAACACATTATTGGTTATATCGTATGCAACTCCCAACCCATGGTCATTGTCCTATTCTCATCTCGACATTGAGGAAAGCTCAGAAGATCAAAATATTCACTTATAACTACCATTCACGATGGCTTAAGTATAATGTACGTACCAAGGGGAAAGCACAACAAATACAGCCATGTATCTTACCTCGTCTAGTCAATATATGAAATATGCTATACATATCATCTTTAACTTATGGAAGCTCAACAGCTAAAGAGTATGCAAGTAATATACCAATATATAAATGGTAGAGGGCAACTTATATACCAAGGATTCATAATCTTTAATATATATACATTGAACGATATCAATTAGAAAATAATGCATTTCTTATGAAATACCATCGTGATTTAGTGTCAAAGACATCTAAAATCATGATACACATACAATATACATGTACTCATTCCTTAAATCTAAGTTGGATTTCTTATAGTTCCACTTTGTTTATACATATCCAGTTATATAATTTTTATTTGTTTATAACTTTTATAATTTAATTAACTTATTATATGTATGTACATTTCTTATCAATAAAGTTACATTTAACCCATTTTAATTCTTATTAATTAAACCATATTTAATTAATTTCAATTTTATTAAATAAATCATATAATTAATTTATTTGATTTATATGAAATTTATAAAATTTTATATTATTCATTTTAAAATATTTTGATGATGTAGATAGATTTAATTTCGCAAATATAATCCTATCACATAAGAAACTATGTGCTAATCAATTAAAAGATTATAGACCTATTTCATTATTAAATTGTTCTTTTAAAATCATTTCTAAGGTTTTAGCTAATAGATTAAATATTAAAATGGATGTATTAATTGATAACACTTAAACTACTTTCATTAAGGGTAGGAATATCATGGATGATGTAGCAGTAGTTCAAGAATATATTAACTACTGCTGCAAAAATAATATCACTTGTGCACTTTTAAAAGTTGATTTTGCTAAAGTTTTTGATTCAATTAACTGGGTTTTTCCGAAGATGTGTTAACGGGTAAGGGTTTTAGTGTTAGGTGGATAGGATTGATTATATCATTTCTTAAAATGGGTAATTCTAATATTATGGTCAATGATGTATTAGGAAATAAAGTTCAATCAAAATGTGGACCTAGACAAGGGGATATATTGTCACCTTTATTATTCAATTTAGCCGCTGGTGTTTTTTCTAGAATTATCAAATTAACTACTAATAATAGAATACTAGATAGTATTGGTAATGAGATTACTAGTAATATGACCTTTCTGTTTTACAATTTGTAGATGACACTATGATTTTTACATTCCATTTGCCTAAACATATTATTACAGTTATATTTTATATAGTTTTGAACTTCTTTCTACTTAAAGGTTAACTTTGACAAAAGCTTGGTTTTAATTAAATGATACAAACAATATCGAAAACCTAATTGCAGACATATTGAATTGTAAAATAATGAAATTTCCTACAGAATATTTAGGTTTTTTTAATCAGGCCGTAAAAATTTAAATATGATGATTGAAATTCTATTGTAGATAAAATTAGTACAAATTTTCCAAATGGAATGGTTAATTCTTACTGAGAGCAGGCAGGATTTTTCTTGTTAATTCGGCTTTATTTTCATTACCCGTTGGATGTCGCTTTATCGTTTCCCTTGATGGGTAATAGATAAAATTGATAAAATCAAAAGTGATTTTTTGTGGAGTGATGACAATTCAAATAGTAGCCCTAAATGTCTTGTAAATTGGGAAATGGTTGGAAAGTCTAGAAAAGAGGGAGATTAGGACTTATAAATTTACATAATTCAAATACATCCCATTTAGGAAAATGGATATGAAAATTTAATGATAGTAATGAAAATCCATTATGGAAAGAACAAATATCGATCTAATGGTATAAAGGTACTTTTAGCTTGTATCATTCATTTACAAATAGTACAAACAACATGTAACACCCCACATTTTTAGTAATATTATTTAGAATATTTGGTTAGCCAAATAAAATAACATAATGTAAGATGATTAATAGATTGAGATTTGACTATAATTAAGGGCAGCCGTTGTTAATATGTAAATTAAAACAAGCTAACATGAATAAGATATGTTAGGAAATAAGGAAGGGAAAAATGAAATAGGATGAACATATACCTAAACCTTTAGAGAAAAAATACACATTCATTTCATTTTTTTTTCAAGTAAATATACTCTTAGGCCGGCCCTCATTTACAAGAGAATTGTTTATAGAAACAATGTACTCTATAATGAAGGAATATTCAAACTTAAACTTCATAAGTGACATCGAGCATAGTATGTGTTATCCCGCCTTTTGGCAAGGCTGCGATATCGTAGGTTTGGCTATCATCAAGGCAGGAGGCCTAGAGAGATGATTATCAGGCTTGTAGATTGATTATATATGAGAATGTGGAGGATAGTCGAGCAGATTTGGATAGACAACACCTTAGAATTGGCTAAGTATAGAATTGGCACTTCCCCTAGATAGGTGATCAGATTGGATCAATAGGACGGAGTAGGGATCAGATCGGATTAATATGGCTATGGGTCATATGGATAGGCAATGCAACTCAATGATGATCGCTCAATAGCTCAACAAAAATCGAAGAAACTCATAGACCGACCATTGAAATAGAAAGCGAGAGGCATGGGGTCCTACCCTGGGGATCGTTGACCCCTAATACGTTATCCTTAGGGGTCGGTATCGATCCTCTATAGGGATCAAGGCCGATCCATAGAGGCTTAGGTGGGCCCCATTTTTTATGCATGGGTCCGTCTAGGTCTAGAGGTTCCTCATGTGGATTTTAAGCGAAATATTTCGTCGGCTTCTCCTGTAAATGCAGTAGGCATGGCTCAAGGAAAGGGATCTTGATTCTAGCACTCTCCTTCTTCTATCTAGGCTATACTCCTCCATTTTGACTCTTGATTCACATGGATTGTAACTGTAAACAATGGTATAAATCAATAAAGGGAAAACTTTTGGAGTGGATGTAGGCCGGAGTCAGTCAAACCACTATAAACTCTCTGGTTCTCTTACTTTCTTATTGTTTTAATCATGTTATCTTCATATATTTTTCCATATCACTTTGTTTGGATTGCAATATTGGATAATTGGTGCTTTCACTTTATTCTCCTCCTACTCCGATTTGGCAGAAAGCCTAGAAAGGATTTATCTAGGTACAAGGGGTAACTCCCTTATCGAAAACCGACATGGAGGGATCCTATAAAGCGGGAGCGCGTTTCCTGTTCCACGAATTGGATGGGCATGCAATGGATGAATTCAAGCAATTAAAGGATATGATCGAAGAACACGTCAGGAATGGCAGGCTGCCATAGTATGTGAGGACTCGGGCAGTAGTGATGGAACAGGAGTAGCCATCAACCGCCGCAACTCGAAGGCTCTAGGACATGGATTGTCATCTCTTGATCGGAATGGCAAGAGAGGAATAGTAATAATAAACTCTACAATAAAATGGCTAAGTCACTTACAAATGTACAGTACTAAGGATGGACCTTAGGCTTACTTTGAGATGATGATAAACCGTCACCCCCAGAGAGGTATTGTATGGTTTTCTTTATTTTCTAGTTTTCTAGCTCTAAGGACACAAATTTAATAATTTACTTCAAATCCGCATTAAGGTATTGAACAAAACAGGTCACGGTTGTCTCTACCGAAGAGATGGGGCAATAACTGCAAGGTGCAAGTCCCTTCACTGGAGAGTGACAGAATGGGCTCGTACATCATGGATTAGGTCCTCGAACAGAGAGTCGAGGCCGGGGAAAGGAATTTGGTACAAAATTGATCGCTTTATGTCTTTTACCTAAGAGTTGGGGATCGGAGTGCAAGAAGTGTGTCGCTTCACCAGAGAGCAAAATGATCGACTCACTTATCGTTGTTCTTCCTTTCACCAAAGAGTGACTGCGTGGGGCTTGGCAAGGGTCCGAAGAGACCATGATCGGCCTAGGAAGTCCATGATATTGCTTAATGTTTAGGGAGGAATTAATTTCCCTTTGATAATAAGTGATAGGATCAACTTACTTGTCATTATTTCCCCTTCATCGGAGAGTGACAGGATGGGATCTAGCAAGAGCTCGAAGAGGCTACGATTGGTCCCGGAGGATCAAGACATCGCTATATGCCCCCAAATAGGGCTGAGTGAAAGGGGCAGGATGCTTCGTTGGAGAGCGACAAAATCAGCCTACTCATCGTTAAGTTTGGAGTGAGCTTAGCAAGGGTCCGGACAGACCATCGATCGGTCCAGGGAGACCATGAACTTGGACGACGATCCAGAGAGATCATAGGATTGGCTTATTGATTTCTAGGATTTCAACTGACTATAGATTTGGACAACAACCCGAAAAGGTCATAGATTCGGCAAACGATCTAGTAAGATTGTGGATATGCTTATCGGATTTGGATGATATGGATTTGGCTATCGACTCGGAGAAACTGTGGATTTGGATTGGAAAAGGGTAGGATTTTGGATTGGAAATTTCAGCTATCGATGCATTGTGGATTTCAGAATTTTGGGTTTATGACAATTCAAAACACACTTCCTATCGCAAGGCATGTTTTAGGGGGAAAATGTTATCCCGAATTTTGGCAAGGCCGCGATATCATGGATTTGACTGAATGGATTCCGTAATCATCAAGGTTGGAGGGCTGTATAGATGATTATCGGGCTTGGAGGTTGGTTATATACGATACTGTGGATGATGTCGAGCAGATTTGGACAGACAGCACCCTGGAATTGGCTAAGTATGGAATTTGGCACTTCCCTTAGGTAGGGAATCGGATCGAATCAATAAAGATGGAGTAGGGATGGGATCGGATTAATATGGCTATGGATTACATGGATCGGTAGTTCAACTGAACGATGATCGCTCGGCAACTAAAAAACATCGAACCTGCTCACATAACGACCATGGAAATAGGAAGCAAGAGGCATAATGGTCCTACCATGGGGATCACCGAGCCCCATACACGATCCTCAGGCACCGGTGTTGATCCCCTATTGAGATCGAAATCGATCCCTCTAGAGGCACAAATGGGCCTCATTTTTTTATGCGTGGGTCCGTCTGGGTGTGGAGTTTCTTCATATGTATTTTGAGCGAGATATTTTGTTGGCTTCCCCTATAAATATGGCATGCATGGCTCAAGGAAAGATATCTTGATTCTAGCTCTCTCCTTCTTTTACTTAGGCTACACTCTGCCATTTGACTTTTGATTCACATGGATTGTAATTAATATAGCAGTATAAATCAATAAAAGGAAAACTTTTAAAGTGGACGTAGACCAGAGTCAGCCGAACCATTACAAACTCTCTTGTTCTCTTACTTTTTGATCGTTTTAATCTTGTTTGCTTCATATTTATTTCTCTACATCGCTTTGTTTGGATTGCAATGTAGGATAATTTGTGCTTTCATATACTATTTTGGTGTTGACCACTTTCTAATGTCAATAGTATTTAAATCCAAAATTCATAATCAATCTTAGTTAAGGAGCTTCGAGTTGGAAATGTTCTAAACATGAGTTGTGGCTAATTCAAGAAATAGGCTATGTACATCACCCTGGATAGTGCCCCTAATAAAAGCAACGTATGCATATATAAATTTATAAATTTATAACTGGGCTAGGGGTGATGCCAAATGTTGAGAATTCTATAATATTTTTATACGATAATAGTGTAGTGAAATAGATCATAAAAGTACATAGGCTTAATAGTACTCAAGAAACATACTCTGAAAAGTTCCACATGATAAAAGCAGTTTATCAGCGTTGGAGAGAGTAAATTGACAGAGTAATAGTTGAATCAACATAACATGTCAATTCACTAAGGGACTAGCTCGATCGTTTTGAGAAAATTATTTCGGAGGAATGGAGATAAGATTTCATAATTAACCTCAAGTGCAAGTGGAAGATTGATGGAGTTGGGGGTATGCTGTAACAACCCGCCATTTATGATGTCTCGATTCACATATAAAATGACGTAGACATCACAGACAACCGATCGTTTTGAGGTCAAATATATAAAACATAAGACAAAGCTATCTACAATATTCTACACTTTCTAAAACTCAAGGTGGAAGGAATAAAATATAATAATATAGTTCTATATAAATAAAACAATGTAATATCAAATAAATTTCAACTACAACATCTCTTTATGCTGGTAACTAAAACGGTTTAACGTCTAGGAATAAAAATAGTAGATTGCTAATAGAAAAATACGCCTCTCTACCATACCATCACACCTCCAGGTCACCACTAATCCTCTCTATATACCTACATATAGGGGGTTAGACATACATTTGGTGAGTGAGCGCATCATATAAGTGTATGATACTAATAAGCTAGCAAAACAACACTTATGCTCGAATATAATATCTTAATATGTATCATGTACACCTAACAAGTCAAGTAAACACAATATAACACTAAAGTAACATCGTACTCTAAGGTCTCACTAAAATTTAACCCATATTTAATTATATGCACTTGATCGGACCAAAAGTTCCAAATCACATGCCAAAGACTGATTGCGAAATGATTGAGCCCAAAGCTCCAACCCATTATTGGTGAAAACAAATGCGATTCGTTTTTGAGGAACTATATGTCTCAGCCCATTATTGTCAAATGGCACACGACTTGCTTCTGAGGAAGTATATGTCTCAGCCCATTATCGTCAAATCATAAGCGACTCGCTATTGGGGAACTACATGTCCCAACCCATTATCGCTAAGTCATAAGCGACTCACTACTTGGGAACTATATGTCCTGGCCTACTATCGCTAAATCGTAAGTAATTTGCTATCGGGGAACTACATGTACCAGCCCACTATCGCCAAATCATAAGTGACTGGCTACTAAGGAACAAGATGTCCCAGCCACTATCTCCCAATCGTAAGTGACTTGCTACTAAGGAAAAAGATGTCTCAGTCCACTATCTCTCAATCATAAGTGACTCGCTACTGGGAAACAAAATGTCTTAGCTAACTATCGCCATATCAAATAACGTGTAACGAATCTACTAAAAAAGACACTTTTTGAAGTATTTCTAATATAACAAACAACGTACCAAAACGTTTCTCATCTCTCCACAATCCTGAAGTCGTGAATTGTGCATAAAATGGAGATCGTATGCAAGAGTTATTAGCATTTAAAAGATGATGGGCAATATTTAATTTACAAAACAATCTAATTATCATATTGATTTATATTTTGCTATGGTAACTCAAGACTCCTAATGTCGAAGCCTAGCCATGACCGTTTTTGCCTTGTCATCAGTACTATGATCAATTAGAAGACCATCTGATGCGACCATTCACTCCGCTATGAAAATCCGACCCCAGTCCACCCTTCCCACTTGCCTCCGATCATCTCTGGTGATCTTGTTGTCATCGATGTTCTACAGTGTTTTCCACCAACCTCATGTTGATCTGGAATGATCAGCGATTGATATGAGTGTCTACTCGTCCTCCTTTACATAATTACATTCCTCGATTGTCATCGTTTAGCCATTGGATTGAAATAAGTGGTCCACGTTTATTAAACTTCTAATGTGTTTTTCGATCAATCCGTTAACAAAATCGATCAATGAACACCATCAATGGATTTGCGTCATTGAGAACTTCAATTTTATATACAGTATGTCTAGTTTAGAACACTTCTGTATTTTGCACTCTTTAATTGGGAAGCGATTAAATTTTTCTAATTATAATCAATACAAATTAGGTTTTTAAATATCTAGCGATGACATAGTACACCTTAATTGTTTTAATAAAAATATTAATTTTTAAATTTCAATTACATCGTTTATAACGTGATTTATAACCAATGGGGATAAATTAATAGATCTAAGTAATATATAAACAAACAGGATGAATCTCATTCACCAATTAGTCGTACATCTTCTCTGGTTCGAGGTGACTCCTCCTTCTTCGCTATCCATAAATTCCTTGCCTTGAAATTGATAAATTTCTCAATAGATTTGATGTATTTGGGTAGCTCTCTTTGTGATGATCGATTTCATATTTAATTCATTTAATTTGGATTTGATTTGGTGAATTTGAAATTGATTTTGTTTAGAAAAGGATGAAGAAGAAGATGGATTAGAGGTAAGTTGTTTAAATGTCATCTGAGAATAGGGTTTTCATTTCTATTCATTGGTTGAAATAACTCAAATTTTGGCTAAAATCTCGAAATTGATATATTACAAAAATGCTACTAGGTTTGACATCTTTTAATTTCTAGCCCGTTTAACTAAAATGCGACGACCCACCTGTATGACCCTTAGAAATGACACTTAACACAACCTCGGTGTTCATGTGTCGTTGCCAAAGCATCGAAATATGAATCGTAGTAGGGTAAGATAAAGAATAGAATAGATAACCTCATAAAGAAACTGGTAAATAAAAATAGTAGTAAATAGTATATCAGGTTGCTCCTTAATAGGGAGTTATCAAAGTTATACAAAAGTAATACAAATCAGCTTAGGCGGTTATAACATCCTACCATTGCAAATGCTGAAACAATATGAACTTACACAAACTACATGATACATTCCTAAGAAGATGAAAGCCTCCTGCTCAAATTCCATCTTCAAAAGAGCCCAACAAAGACCTGCTACTCTCAGACTACTCAAATAAAATGAGTACCTAAGAGTTTAGAGAAAACAAACAACTCGAGTCAGACGATATATCTGGTATGATTAAAACTTAAAAAAATAGATGAGTAACTAAACACAAACATGTGAGACCACGCTGTTGACAGGTTTACTCCTACATAAATTAACATCCAAACATAAAGAGTGGATAAATAATTAAACTTCGTGAAGAGTGGCTGACTCTCCCTGATGCAAATAAGAAAATAAATTTGAAGGTTCGAATCAAATCAGAAATGGAAAATCTCAAACAAATGACTGGGAGGGTGCAGCCTTCCTTGAAGTATGCCTCTAGTAATATACTTTTGAGAAGGTCGTATGATTGGTAACCTCCTCGAGAAAAGTACAAGTCGGACCCCGCTAAACCTTCCCAAGGATTCGAATATTTCACATCTAAATGCGTAACCGAATCTAACCTAGATGAGATGTGAAATGCCCTTTTAATGGGAACAATCCCATATAGCTGGATGCTCACAAGCTCTTTGGATTTAGTCATTTTGATAAAGATAGCAAAACACAAAAGAGAAACATATCATCTTAGGGTGATGAAAAATAAATAATTTGAAGTAATTAATAGCTAGAAAACCAACTATTGTGGATATAAAATAATTTTATACAGAAATTAGTCTTGTATACCCATAACCACTTGTTGAATTCAAATTTATACCATTCCTTAGTTAACAATAATGTCGGACAAATCAAAGCAGTGTTACCTCGAATTCAAGTCTTGCGACCCTTCTTAATTTTTGGAATAGTGATAAGTTATGTCCTCGATGTTTAGTGTTAAGCGTACAAATAAATCGTTTCCACAGAAGTGATATCGCTTTACGAAAATTAATTCATTCCCATAAACGAGTTAAACTTTTCTTTTAAAAATCGAAATCATGTTTGGCATCATATTGCAAGTATTAGCTTTAAAACACTTTGTTAAAAGAGTCTACTAACTTTGAAATATCATTATAAAAATAATATAAGAAATTAACATCCTATTACATTGATAAATCAACTTTAAAACTAAGTTTATTAATTAACTACAATAAACTTTTATTAAAAGGGTAAATTGCCTTTAAAATATTATTAATTAAATTAATAAGTAATATTTAAATATAAAAATTTTAATTAAATAATTAATTAAATATCATTATTCAAAAGTGATTAATTTATTTATAATTTTATTTTAAGGAATGATTGATTAAGGTTAAACATGTTTATTAACTTTTAAAAGTTAGTAATTAAAAAGGATAAATTAATTTTAAAACATCATTAGTTAAATGATTAACTAACTTTAATCCATCATAATCAAAATATTAATTAGCCTTAAACATCATTAAATAATATGATTAATGAAATCTAAAACCTCATTAACTAAGTAATTAGTTAAATTTAGACACGTCATTAATAAGTTAATTAGCTAACCTTAATCCTTATTAATTAAATTAAATAATTAAATAAATTAAATAATAGTTAATAAAATAACTAATTATTTTTGAAAACATCATTAATAAAAACTTTCTTAACTTGTAAAATAATTCCAAGCATGATAACTAAACCAAACGGTTCCGATAAAATATGATTTTCCTGAAGTGTCGATATAGCGACTATCGTTTGACGATATAGCGACTATCGTTATACAGGCAGTTCAGAATTCAAATATATGACATTTTCAAAACAACCAACCATCACAAAGTAAGGGGATGAGCATACATGGTAGTTTACTGTGCAAATGGCTCGATTTAGTGGATTTTGGTTGAGGTTTGGGGTTCAGCCGAGATCATATGGGGCTCGACCATGGTGGATATGTAGGGGTATAGGGTCTTGTTTAGTAGAGAATGGTTTTCGAAAGTGAAGGAGTTTTAACTTGGTTTTTGATAGTGTATTCGCTACTTTTTAGCTTGGTAATTTCTCTTGGAAGCCATAGAAGTATTCATGTATATGAAGAGAAAAGAAATGAAGACACAAATGAATATGTAAAGTGGAAAATGTGTGGAGATGAGGAGTATTTGTAGGCAAAAGAATGAAGAGGAGAATAAAATAGCTTAAACATTAAATAATATAAAGTTGTCATGTGTTCATGCTTGCTATACCCCCTCAACCTCACCTAGTACACTTCGACACTCCTCTCTTCTCCCCTTCAGCATGCCTTAGGTACTTGTTTAGGTTATCTTTATGGTATTAATTAATTTCCTAAGGTTATTTAATGTATTTTGTGCATTTTATGTCAAATCAAGTTTTATATTTAAATTAAACTCGATTATTAACTTTGACACATTGATTATCTTATCACATGACATATGTACATATGTGTGCATGTGGATATAAGTGATTCAAAAAAGTGCATAATGTTTTTGATGACTTTCCGATGCCGAAAGGTCGAAATTTCGAAAAACGTTTTTCGGTCACATTTTCTATTTTTATTTGAACTGATTATTTTGGTAAACAAATTTTGAAAATGAATTTGGCATCATTTATTAATATTAATAATGTGCTTATTTGGCTATTAAAATTCATTATTTAAATAATTAAAAATGTTTAAATATTCAAATACAAAGCGATTAATTTGCAGGTCATGGCATAATATTAGTATATTACATATGTTTTCTAACTATAAACAACATTCTAAATGCAACGGAATTACCCTTGAGTCTAATTCCAGATCTTGAAAAAATTTACTATTTTACCATTTATGTGAAATTATGATTTTACACATTTTAATTCAATTATTTAACTTCATAGAATTAGAGGGTGTTACGCTCTCCCTCTTTCAAAAAAAATCATCCCCGAAATTTCAAGAGACGAACAATGAAGCTCGCTTTATAATGTACAATAAAAAACAAACATTGCTACTTTCACCATCCAATGCAAGCGAAAACATAACCAATGGTATATAATGTTGAATATGCGCCTTGCGCTATATGATTTTTGTTTGATGATAACAAACATATATACATTCATTTAAATGTATTTGGTAATGTACTATTTTATTTTTTATAGAATAAATAAATATTTGTTGAATAAAATTAAATTACACAGAATTCGAATTTGAATTCAAACAGAACAAGTTAAACAGTTTTTGAATTCAAACAGAAATTTTTATTCAAACAAATATTTATTACAACTTTGATAGTACAATTTCAAGCTCTCACTATACATATAGAATTTTGACTACAATACATGACATTTCACATTTACATCACAACCTTACTACATATCACTCACACTCATATTTTTGTCTTCAACTATAATCCAGTTTGAATCCAGCATCTGAGTAATCTGCAAAAATATTTTCAAACGCAGTAAAATTGAAAGAGAAATATTTTTGAAATTTGAAAGAAACGATGATTTTGAAAACATTGTTTGCCTCAGTTATTTGGGTTGTTCGTCATCATTTTTTGACTGTGCAATATCTGTGCATATCAGTATTTTTTATCAGGGACAGGTAACTATGAGTGGCTGCAGTACACACGTGTACATTCGTATACGTGTGCACTGCCTCGCCAACTCGTGTGCAAAAATCAAACAAAAGCACAGAAATCAAAAACAAGGTCAAACCCAAGATAGGTTCAACTCAAGGCAGTAGTGTATATGAACACAATCAAACTACAACAGGTCAGAGGTGAAAACAATGCAATACTGAAGGGATGAAGTGCATATAAACCACTGCAACTCAGACAGCTACAATGGCAAGACCAACCAGACCCAAGTGAAACTGATTCAATATGCACAAATGTAAAACCACTGCAACAAAAGTGTACAAACACCAATGAACCAACAAAGAATGGCCAGAAGACAGTAGTGTGCAAGTCAGTTTCAAAAGAATCAAAGTATGCCACAATAAAGACAGTAAAATGAACAATGCAAAGAAGGCTGCAGTGAAGCATGTACATGAGTGGACTGGACTACAACTCGACCAAATGGCCAACATAACATGCAGTGCTGTGCACAAAAGCTACAATGGACTGCACAGATGTATTCAAGTCCAGCAACATGAACACACAGAAATGCACAAAAGCTACAATGGATGATCAAACTCAATGGACCAGACTACAAGCACGACAAACATGAACACAGTATCCACAGCAAACAACATGGTGCAGCAACCTACATATATAGTGAAGCAGTGCAAACTCAACAAAACCAAGTGCAACTGTAAAACCAAAATTTCAAGCATACAAAATGCTCAATGCAAACCACAATGTCACCGCAAACAAGTGATGACACAAGCACTTACACAAGATTGCCACCAACATAGCAGCAAGTACATGAATGCAAAATACAGGCAGTTAAGAATATCAAGTCAATGGTACAAAGTTAAACCAAAACCATGGAATCGCATAAACAAACACGATGAAGCATACAGAATAAAATACAATGGCATAGCAAGAGTCACAAGACCATCAAGAAGTAAGCAAGTGCAAATCGAGCTCCAGAAATAACAAATGCAGACACAAATTTCAACAGTGCAGTGAAATGCAGTGGTATGCAGCAGAGAAAAAATAAAAGCAATGGTGATGACCGAAGCTAATACAGAGTAGTGGATTCGCATACCCAAAATCAACAGTCGAAGATATGCGTGTGACAAAGTCAAATATCACAAATCACGAAATCAATTCAAAGCCGTATGAATCAAGCTACTAGAAATACGAAATTGACAAAGTCAGATTAATCCTCAGCATCAAAGTGTAATCGAACGGCAAAGCAAGAATTTTTGAAGCAATCAGTCGAACGCAAGAATAGGAAATCAAATCCTATTAAAACCCTAATCATCATCGGCATTTATTTCGATCGAGTTCAAGTATCAATTTAGAAAAGCAAAAGGAGACAGTACATACCGAATTCACAAGCAACGAACTCGATCGAGCAACTGCAAAACGAGCAATAGTCAACCATCAGAGAAGCAGCGAGCTAGGGCAACAAATCACAGATCAATTGAAGAAACCGAAGCCCTAATTGGAACAAAGAGCCGAAGCCCTAACTGGAACAAAAGGGAACGAAGCCCTAATCAGAACGAAGCCGCCATTATTTCTCACGAACGAGACAAAAGAGGATCGGGTGAAATAAGGAAGTGGGCCGGTGTTAAAAAAAAAAAGGGGTTTTTCTTTCTATTTAATTCTAGGCTTTATTAATATTGTTAATTAGTTTTAGTTTTTCTATTGTTCTTAATTATTGTTTTTCTTTTACGAATCAAAGAATTTAGGTAAATCACCACCTAGGTTTTAGGTTGTGTCTGATTGTCTATTTAGAGTTAGTTCAGTAAGCAGGGGTTGTGAGTTTGCAAAACTCTATAGGCGGTAGAAGGGTTTGCAAGTCTGTTAGAGTGTTTGTAAGCGTGATACTGTTTAATTCTAATAGAAATCTGGGAATGCAGCAGTAGGCAGGGGTTGCCGAAGCTGGGTAAATTTTGTGTGTGATTTACTTTTTAGTATATTTATTTCTGCAGTTTATTTTTGTTTAAATTAAGAAAATTTGCTATAACCCTATTCACCCCCCCCCCCCTCTAGGGTTAATCTAGATCCTACAAGCGGTATCAAAGCCCGGTATATTTTATTTTTTAACTCTAGAGTCATGAGTCTACAAAATAATGCTTTTTCTGAGGGGCAATCTATTGCTAGGCCACCCATGTTTAACGGGAACGATTATGCTTATTGGAAAGTTAGGATGGGTATCTATCTCAGTTCTGTTGATTATGAAGTTTGGGATATTATTGAAACTGGCTATAAACCCCCCACTATAATCGTTGGTGATACTGAGATTCCTAAACCTAAGGATAGGTGGGATGCTAATTGAAAACAACAAATGCTAAAGCCATGAATGCTTTGATATGTGCTCTTGATAAAAATGAATTTAATAGAATTTCTCATTGTACAACAGCACAGGAAATTTGGCACACTTTGGAGGTGACACACGAAGGAACTTCTCAAGTCAAGGAGTCTCGTCTAGCCCTATTCAGCAATGAATACGAAAACTTTGTGATGGACAAAGGCGAAAGCATAAAGGATATGTTTGGACGCTTTTCAACCTTGGTATACAACGCTAGAGCACTTGGGAAGGTATTCACTGAGGTAGAGCTTGTGCGGAAGATACTACGAGTTTTACCAATGAACTTTGAGGCAAAAGTCACAGCAATTCAAGAATCGAAAGATCTGAGCAAACTAAGCATGGAGGAGTTGATTGGCAACTTGATGACATATGAGCTTGAGCTAAAAGCAAAGAAAGAACGCAACAACTCCGAACCAAAGAAAAGACGATTGCCTTAAAGAGCAAAGAAGAAAGCGATGAAGAAGAAGAAGATCCAATTGAAGAGCTTGCAATGGCTGTCAATAATCTTAAAAAATGGTCAAGATTCAAGTCACGAAAGAAGAAAATAAGTGGTAATAAGTCAAAGAATTCTGACGATTCCGATAATGAATTGACATGCTATAACTGCAAGAAGCCTGGCCACTTCAAATAAAAATGTCCACTTCTCAAAAACAACAAAGGAAAGAAAAAGAAAAAGAAGGCCTTTGCAGCAACTTGGGATGATGAAGAAGGAGAGGAAGTTTCGAATAATAGCTCAGAGGAGGCTAACTTGTGTCTTATGTCAAAATCGGATTCAGAAGCAAGCTTAGAGGAATCTAGTGAGGTAAGTAACTATTCTTATAAAGAACTTGTTTCAATGTGTTGTGATTTTACTAAAATGATTGATACTCTTGAATCTAAAATTGAAAAACTAAAATCTGATAGGAGAGAACTTGTCCATGAAAATTCTAGGTTAGAAACTGAAATTGAAAATATTCAAAACCTAGAATGTAAAAAATGTAAGATTTTAGATTCAGAATTATCAAAACTGAGGAATAACTTTGAAAGTCTTGAAAATGAAAACTTGAATCTTAAGGAAACCATCGACACTAGGAGAAAGGATTTTATTAATCGATGCACCTCACTTGTTACTGAAAACTCAACATTAAAAACCAAAGTCCAAAATCTTGAGAAATCTTTGAATAACTTTTCAAGAGGCGAAAAATCTTTCAACATGCTATTGGGAAATCAAATTTTTGCTAACAACGGAAAAGGACTAGGTTTTGGGAAAACACAAGTTGATGATAATGCAAAATATAAGAATGTCTTTGATAGATGTGAAATATTTAGATGTCGTGCTGAAAATTATAGTCATAGGAACAAGAACACAAAATTTATACAAGTTTGGGTTCCTAAGAATTCTACAAACAAATTTCATGTTTATTGGAATAAAAATAAAAGGATTAAACAAGTATGGATTCCAAAGGGATTGTTTATTCACAATGCTTCTATCACTAATAACATTGGACCTAAGAGTTTCTCTAGGTCATCTTCCTCTCTTCTTATGTAGGTCTGTTGGCGGGCTAAGGAACAACAAGAATGGTTTCTAGATTCAGGTTGTTCTAGACATATGACAGGTGACAAATCGAAGTTCCTTAGCTTAGAGAATTTTAAAGGTGGAAATGTGATCATGGGAGACAATAGCAAGTGTAAGATTATTGGCAAAGGTGAAGTTGGTAACGGTATTTTTTCCTTGACTAATGTTTTATACGTTGAAAATCTGCATCACAATCTCATTTCTATTAGCCAACTATGTGACAAAGGTATGAACGTGATTTTTGATAGTGATACTTGCAAAATCATTGATAAATCTTCTAATAACATTGTTTTTATGGGCAAAAGAAAAGGGAATGTTTACTCACTTTCATTTGATAATCTAAATCTTTCTAGATGTTTGGTAGCCACTGACGAAGAGGCATATTTATGGCATAGGAGATTTGGACATGCTAGCATGAGTCTCTTAGAAAAACTTGAATCAAAAAAATTAGTCAGAGGGTTACCACATCAGAAATTTAAAAATAATAAAGTGTGTAAAGCATGTTCCTTGGGCAAGCTTAGTCGATCATCATTTCGTCCTAAAAACATTGTTAGCACATCAAGGGTCCTTGAACTAGTTCACATGGATTTATTTGGACCAAATGAAATTTCAAGCTTGAATGGAAAACGTTATTGTTATGTATTGGTTGATGATTATTCTAGATTTACATGGGTTTACTTTTTAGCCAAAAAGTCTGAATCTTTCGAATATTTTTCAAAATTTGCAAAACTTGTTCAAAATGAAAAAGAAGTTACAATTAAAACCTTGAGAAGTGATCATGGAGGCGAATTTGAAAATTTTGAATTCGAAAATTTTTGTGAAGAAAATGGTTTAAAACATGAATTTTCTGCTCCACGAACACCTCAACAAAATGGGGTGGTTGAAAGGAAAAATCGTACATTACAGGAATTGGCTAGATCCATGTTAAGTGAGTATAAGCTACCTCTAATCTTTTGGGCAGAGGCAGTGAATACTTCGTGCTATGTAATGAATAGAGTAATGATTAGACCAATACTTGGCAAAACGTCTTATGAATTGTGGCATGAAAGGAAACCTAACATTTCTTATTTTCGTATATTTGGGGTGTCCTTGTTTCATTCTTAACACTGGTGATCAACTTGGAAAATTTGAATCAAAGGCTGATGATGGAATTTTCATGGGCTATTCAACAAGGAGTAAGGCTTACAGGATATATAACAAACTAACAAAGACAATTGTTGAGTCAATCAATGTGAAATTTGATGAATCTGATCTGGAAAAAACGACTGAAAAGATGGTTGACGATGGAGTAGATCCTGAAGGCACTGAAGAAGGGACATTTAGTGAGAAAACTGAAAGAAGGACTGTTGATGCTGATAAATTAAGGTTCAAACCTAATCATCCTCCTGAATTAATTATTGGTGATCCTACGGAAGGTATACGTACTCGTTCTTCATTTGATAAAAATTTGTGTGCGTTTTGTTGTCATAGTGGTTTTATTTCTGAGATTGAACCCGATTCTGTTGAAATGGCTCTTAATGATGAAAATTGGATTTTAGCAATGCAAAATGAACTTAATCAATTTGAGAGAAACAAAGTTTGGAATTTAGTTCCTAGGCCTAATGACTATCCAATTGTAGGGACTAAATGGGTGTTTAAAAATAAATTTGATGAATCAAGAAATGTAATTAGAAACAAGGCTAGGTTGGTTGCAAAAGGTTATAACCAAATAGAAGGCATAGACTTTGATGAAACATTTGCTCCAGTTGCTAGGTTAGAAGCCATTAGAATCTTGCTAAGTTTTGCATGTTACAAGGGTTTCAAACTTAAACAAATGGATGTAAAAAGTGCCTTTTTGAATGGTGATTTAAAAGAAGAAGTTTTTGTTGAACAACCACCCGGTTTTGAAAATCATGAATTTCCAAATCATGTGTATAAGCTAGAAAAAGCATTATATGGTCTTAAGCAAGCACCAAGAGCTTGGTATGACTGCCTCTGTACATATCTTTTGGAAAATGGTTTTAAAAAGGGAAGTGCTGACACGACTCTATTTCTATTGCATAAAGAAAGTGATTTTTTGATTGTTCAGATTTATATGGATGATATTATCTATGGTGCTACTAATGAGCTCTTGTGTGAGAATTTTGAACAAGTCATGCAGGCTAAATTTGAGATGAGTTTGGTTGGTGAATTGAAATACTTTCTTGGATTTCAAATTAAGCAAAGCAGTGATGGTATTTTCATTTCACAATCCAAATATGTGTTGGAGCTATTGAAGAAATTTGGAGTCGAAAATTCCAAACCTTTGAGAACTCCTATGAGCCCATCAACAAAGTTGGACAAAGATGAGAAAGGAATTGCAATTGATCAAAAGAAATATCGAGGGATAATCGGTTCACTTCTCTATCTTACTGCTTTTAGACCTGATATTATGTTTTCTGTGTGCTTGTGTGCACGTTTTCAAGCTAATCCCAAAGAATCTCATTTAAAAGCTACTAAACGAATTTTGAGATATCTTTCACACACACACAAATTTGGACTATGGTACCCTTCTTGTGAAAATTTTGATTTAGTAGGTTATTCCGATGCTGATTATGCTGGTTCATTAGTTGACAGAAAAAGCACTAGTGGGACATGTTTCATGCTAGGACATTCATTAGTCCCATGGTCAAGTCGGAAACAGAATTGTGTTGCATTATCCACCACTGAAGCAGAATATATTGCTTTGGGAAGTTGTTGTGCTCAAATTCTATGGATGATGCAAACTCTTTCTGATTTTGGCTTAGTCTATAAACAAGTTCCATTAAAATGTGATAGTAAGAGTGCTATAGATTTGTCAAATAATCCTGTCCATCATTCTCGCACAAAACACATTGATGTGAGACACCACTTTCTTCGAGATCACATTGCTAAAGAAGACATTTGCATTGAATATATTTCAACAGAAACTCAACTTGCTGATATTTTCACAAAACCTCTCCCCGTAGACAGATTTTCAAAATTACGTTTAGATTTGGGAATTATAGAGGTTGACTAATCATTTTTTTTTTAAATTTGATTTTTGAATTTGATTCTAAATGACAATTTTTTTAACTAATCTAACTCCCTAATGATTATCGAAAAGATGAATAGTGATTGAGAAAGTGATGAGTGTTGATATTTATCATATATTATAACTCGAGAAAGTATAATTAGAAAATTTCTTTAGAATTTCATAACAAGAGTTATAAAAAATTTTTGTTGGATAATAATTCCATGACCATTTCTATTTCTATCATCTTTTTATCGACCATCACTCTTCAAGATCATATTTAGTATGTAAATTTGTGGTAGTTTACAAAGGAAATCATTTGTTCTTCAATATCTTTAAATCTGTGAAGGAAATTATTTGTGCTTCAACTTATTATATTCAGCAATTAAAAATAAATATCCAAAGTATTCACTCTCATTTAAAAGTCCTCACGGTTATGCATGGGTGAATTACTTGGATTTATGATTATGTGCTTCCATGCTCATTTAAAAGTCCTCATGGTTATGCATGTATGGAACGCATATCAAAAATAATTGATTTAATAGACAAGTTGATTCTAATCCCATTTAAAAGTCCTCACGGTCATGCGTGGTTAGAAGATACTTGATTTCATTTTTTTTTTAAAATTAAATTGGAATACTACTAATCTCATTTAAAAGTCCTAACGGTTATGCATGGTTAGTAGATATTCAAATTTCCAAAAATAAATATACCACAAATAGACATATCTATATGAATTTTTTGATGATTCTATCTCCATCACTTCTGAAAGTGGAATATGCGCTTGACAAGGGTAATTATGATTTTTGTTTGAGTTTTATTGAAATTAGATATTTAATTGAGTTAAATGTTTGATTCATGTCTATCACTTCATCCCTGTTTTTATAACACTGTTATTCTTTTGCTGATAACAAAAGGGGGAGAGAAAAGTTAAGATTTTGTCAAAAAGAATCAAGCAAAGGTCAAATAACTTTCAATTTGCATATAGGCTTATTTACATATTTTTATTCCTGTAGTGTATGTAGGGGGAGCCATATATGTAGGGGGAGCATCACATAAAAAGGAAGCATTCAAATAGGGGGAGCAAATGAAATTATCAAACAACATTTAATATATTCAAAATCTTAAATATATGTTTGTTATCATCAAAAGGGGGAGATTGTTGAATATGCGCCTTGCGCTATATGATTTTTGTTTGATGATAATAAACATATATACATTCATTTAAATGTATTTGGTAATGTACTATTTTATTTTTTATAGAATAAATAAATATTTGTTGAATAAAATTAAATTACACAGAATTCGAATTTGAATTCAAACAGAACAAGTTAAACAGATTTTGAATTCAAACAGAAATTTTTATTCAAACAAATATTTATTACAACTTTGATAGTACAATTTCAAGCTCTCACTATACATATACAATTTTGACTACAATACATGACATTTCACATTTACATCACAACCTTACTACATATCACTCACACTCATATTTTTGTCTTCAACTATAATCCAGTTTGAATCCAGCATCTGAGTAATCTGCAAAAATATTTTCAAACGCAGTAAAATTGAAAGAGAAATATTTTTGAAATTTGAAAGAAACGATGATTTTGAAAACATTGTTTGCCTCAGTTATTTGGGTTGTTCGTCATCATTTTTTGACTGTGCAATACCTGTGCATATCAGTATTTTTTATCAGGGACAGGTAACTATGAGTGGCTGCAGTACACACGTGTACATTCGTATACGTGTGCACTGCCTCGCCAACTCGTGTGCAAAAATCAAACAAAAGCACAGAAATCAAAAACAAGGTCAAACCCAAGATAGGTTCAACTCAAGGCAGTAGTGTATATGAACACAATCAAACTACAACAGGTCAGAGGAGAAAACAATGCAATACTGAAGGGATGAAGTGCATATAAACCACTGCAACTCAGACAGCTACAATGGCAAGACCAACCAGACCCAAGTGAAACTGATTCAATATGCACAAATGTAAAACCACTGCAACAAAAGTGTACAAACACCAATGAACCAACAAAGAATGGCCAGAAGACAGTAGTGTGCAAGTCAGTTTCAAAAGAATCAAAGTATGCCACAATAAAGACAGTAAAATGAACAATGCAAAGAAGGCTGCAGTGAAGCATGTACATGAGTGGACTGGACTACAACTCGACCAAATGGCCAACATAACATGCAGTGCTGTGCACAAAAGCTACAATGGACTGCACAGATGTATTCAAGTCCAGCAACATGAACACACAGAAATGCACAAAAGCTACAATGGATGATCAAACTCAATGGACCAGACTACAAGCACGACAAACATGAACACAGTATCCACAGCAAACAACATGGTGCAGCAACCTACATATATAGTGAAGCAGTGCAAACTCAACAAAACCAAGTGCAAATGTAAAACCAAAATTTCAAGCATACAAAATGCTCGATGCAAACCACAATGTCACCGCAAACAAGTGATGACACAAGCACTTACACAAGATTGCCACCAACATAGCAGCAAGTACATGAATGCAAAATACAGGCAGTTAAGAATATCAAGTCAATGGTACAAAGTTAAACCAAAACCATGGAATCGCATAAACAAACACGATGAAGCATACAGAATAAAATACAATGGCATAGCAAGAGTCACAAGACCATCAAGCAGTAAGCAAGTGCAAATCGAGCTCCAGAAATAACAAATGCAGACACAAATTTCAACAGTGCAGTGAAATGCAGTGGTATGCAGCAGAGAAAAAATAAAAGCAATGGTGATGACCGAAGCTAATACAGAGTAGTGGATTCGCATACCCAAAATCAACAGTCGAAGATATGCGTGTGACAAAGTCAAATATCACAAATCACGAAATCAATTCAAAGCCGTGTGAATCAAGCTACTAGAAATACGAAATTGACAAAGTCAGATTAATCCTCAGCATCAAAGTGTAATCGAACGGCAAAGCAAGAATTTTTGAAGCAATCAGTCGAACGCAAAAATAGGAAATCAAATCCTATTAAAACCCTAATCATCATCGACATTTATTTCGATCGAGTTCAAGTATCAATTTAGAAAAGCAAAAGGAGACAGTACATACCGAATTCACAAGCAACGAACTCGATCGAGCAACTGCAAAACGAGCAATAGTCAACCATCAGAGAAGCAGCGAGCTAGGGCAACAAATCACAGATCAATTGAAGAAACCGAAGCCCTAATTGGAACAAAGAGCCGAAGCCCTAACTGGAACAAAAGGGAACGAAGCCCTAATCAGAACGAAGCCGCCATTATTTCTCACGAACGAGACAAAAGAGGATCGGGTGAAATAAGGAAGTGGGCCGGTGTTAAAAAAAAAAAGGGGGTTTTCTTTCTATTTAATTCTAGGCTTTATTAATATTGTTAATTAGTTTTAGTTTTTCTATTGTTCTTAATTATTGTTTTTCTTTTACGAATCAAAGAATTTAGGTAAATCACCACCTAGGTTTTAGGTTGTGTCTGATTGTCTATTTAGAGTTAGTTCAGTAAGCAGGGGTTGCGAGTTTGCAAAACTCTATAGGCGGTAGCAGGGTTTGCAAGTCTGTTAGAGTGTTTGTAAGCGTGATACTGTTTAATTCTAATAGAAATCTGGGAATGCAGCAGTAGGCAGGGGTTGCCGAAGCTGGGTAAATTTTGTGTGTGATTTACTTTTCAGTATATTTATTTCTGCAGTTTATTTTTGTTTAAATTAAGAAAATTTGCTATAACCCTATTCACCCCCCCCCCTCTAGGGTTAATCTAGATCCTACATATAATATATATGATAGATAAAATAGGATGATATGATATGAGATGAGTGCAAATGCAACTAAATCGGCCTCCCACATGATTGCACGTGCAGTGCAACTAATATGTATACAAACATCCTAATATATGCATATATATATATATATATATATATATATATATATATATATATATATATATATTGGATGCGCATCCAATTAGTATGAATTAGAATACCTAACTATGGGTATCTATCCTAGGTTGGAATATAATATATATGTGTGTGTGCGCGCATGCACGCACGTGTGCGTGTGCATGTATGTGTATAGACATATACATACACATACAAGCCAATACGATATAAAATAAACCAGTATGATCCAAACAAAGCAACTACAACAACCAAACATATCATAAGGATGTGCATACAACAAATCCTAGCATCCATGCATGTGTCCACTAGCTAGCTAAAGAAACATTGCAAACAAACAATGGCCGAATGAGTAATCTAACTAAAGAACTTACTGGAGGAGAGCTCGTGATGGAGAAACTTGGAGGTATCCTCCTTGGGTTCCTACATATTCCAATCCAAACCTTTTCTTCATCGCACTTGAACCAACTTCAATTCCCCATTTTTATGCAATCACATCAAGTCCTAAGATGTGGATGAACCGAAAAAGTATTCTAGACTCCGTCTCTATGTTCACCCCATAAGCTAACTGCTCTCCACCATAAATTGAAAAATCGTCAATATACATTCATAAATTGGATAAAAAATAGAGTGCATGTGAAAATTTTCCAAATTTTTCAAGAAGCTGTCTCAAACGTGCTAAATTCCCTATTCTCTATACAATCGAGAAAAACATAACAACTTGTAGCACTAGCTTTCCCAAATATCTCAATAGCTAGTCATTCACCTACTAAGCTATCCATTGCGAACTTACTATGCATGTCTATCCTACATTGTTTCCATTTCATTGCTTATAATTGAGGTGTTTCAAATCATATATGCTTAAGCATTAATTTAGACAAACTTCGCTATTGGCATATCTCCATCATTAAATACCATGGGTGATAATGGATGGTTTCTTACCTTTGAGTGGACTAATATTTTGGAATCTGAGGTGAAACCTATGTTTCATCACCATTTAAATAATAAATATCACAAATGGATGATGCCTTAATTGTGGTAAACACAATATTACTGTAACGAACTCATAGATTAGATTGTGCACTTTGCACTTATTTTTCACATGCATCGGGCACTAAAAATAAGTTGTGTAATAAAGGTCGCTATATCGTAAAATTGACTTCATAAGGTAGTTCTTTCAATCCGAGCAATAATTGAAAAGAACTAATCTTACCACGTAGTCAGTTTTCTTTTAAAACGCCAAATCTCACCCTCCTTAAAATCGCCTTTGTACTTTAGTGCATGCAAGTCAAGACATTTACCTAATGTCTTAAAATCATATAACAATAGATACTTTAAAAATAATATTAACTCCACATGCTCGTGAAGTCCTATAAACTAATATATGGCCGGACTACCTTATGTCGATCGCCACACTCCAAAAACACTTTACATAGACAAGTATAGTCATCATCCTCCAATGAATACAAGTATAGTCATTCTTTGTTAGTGAATATCTTATACAACAAATCTTCTATTATTTAACATTCTAGGAAACCTTCCACTCAACTGAGCTCTCATGCTTCTCAAATTCTTATGCAAGTGTATCGCAGCATTAGCATAACAATAATTTCAAACAATATTTAATCACATATCTCAACAATTCAAAATAATAAATTTGAACTTATTATTTTCTTCTTAAGTATAAATCTTCTCAAGATTGTTTATTAAAAGAATACTTTTCTCCAAGTGGAAATTTGCCATAAGGGCCTCTTTAGCAAGCGCAATTAGTTTCTAGGACACACAACTGAAATAATTATTTTTAAGGACAAAATGCAAAATAATTAGTTTCTAAGGCCTAAAAACCTATGAAATTATGTCCTTGAAAATAATTGGACTACTGACTTTGTCCTTAAAAGTAATTATTCTACCGACTTTGGCCTTGAAATTAATTTTTGTGAGTGTGTGTCCTAGACACTAATTGGACTGCAAAGTTTGTCCTTCTAGTAAAATACCCCACAATTTAAGTTGTTATTTTCACAAACATTTTATTATCGTCTAATTTAAGAACAACAATATTTTGTACTAAATTCCAAAAATCTTTTTTATTGTTATTTATATCGAAAGAGTAACAACTTAACCCAAAATATTCGTGGAAAATGTCTCTTTATTATAGTTATTATTCTCAAAATACCTCCTATTTTTATTACTTAAGTAATAACGATTTTCTCATAAACTTCATAAAAAATCATATTATTATTTGCTCAAAATTTGGATAGTCTTCCAAAATCATTTTATTATTTATTCAAATCTCACCTTACCTTACAAATAATAGTTAATTCTTGATTTAAAAAAAAGATTTTTTTTCAATCAAATTTTTTTACCAAACAATTCCTCTATAAATTTTTCAATACAAATCTCTAGATCATATATCCATAACACACATTTCAAGCAAGTCTTTAACATATTGGCATCTTAGCTATCCTAGCTGGTTCAACATAACCAATTCAAACTTTATAAGCCGTGTAATTATTTTCTAAATATAATCAAAATTCCAATTAAAATATCAATAACTTCCTAATTTAGTTCTTAAATCAAAATCATTGATCTCACATCTGTTAAAACTAGTAAGAGTTGAAAAACATAAAATTCTCTGTTGAGCTCAGCCAACGTTTAGTTTCGACCATAAAACATTTTTCAATTTTTTTTAACTCTACATGAACAGATTTTATAAATGTTTTATTTTATAAATTTCACATTAAATCATTTCACAAGAAATCATATCCTAAATTTATATCAGTTTAATCACTTCATGTCCGTTCATATGTCCTCAAATAAAAAATTATTATTGTTCAATTTCCAAAGCTAATTTAATTTCAATAATTGTTAAAAACATAATTACCTAAAAACTTTTAACTTCTAAAAATCAATTCTTTATAATTTTATCAATTCGATATTAATTGCTTAAATATAATTTGATTTGAAATAACTTCGGTAATTTTCTAAAATACATATACTTCATTTATACAACATTATTTCATATAATTTATAACCATTTTATCATGTATACAAGCATAAATGTTTTTATTTTATGCTTAGCCGATTCCTAACACCTTTAAACATTATGTCATGTATATACATGAAAAATATAATTTTAAAATCTGGTTTTAGCTACCAACTATTTTCGTATCGAACCCTGAAATAATTTCCAAATTTTAAATCATTTATTAATGCGTGGTTTCAAGAATTTATGTAAAAATTCCTTAAATTTCCATTCAAAAACACCCACATATAGAAAATTTCAAAATAATTTTATATCATCTTTCCAAAATGGTTTAATTTAACTCCGGAAGGTAGGCGTATAAAATGTATCCTTTTAAATTTTACTTTTATAATTAAGAAATGTTCACAAAGGTGTAAAGTAAATGTAATATTTCAGATTCTTTTCCAAAATGTGATAGAGATATTTGTAACATAAAAATCATTCAAAAAATTTGTTTTACTTTCTTTTTTTCTATTTAGTTTCAAAAGTTCCTTTATTAAAAACCAAGTAAACATCAAACTATAAGTGCAAATGTTGTACCTTGTACTAAACTTTTTATAAAAATAAAACCTTGTAATACTTTTCTAGAAAATTACTTCTTATTAAATTTTCTTATGTTTAAGCTTAACTAAGGGGTTATCATTTCAATACATTAAACAAACATAAATTTTTATAGTTTTTTACTAAAATATCAAACATCGATGTTTTTAACTTTTTCGAAAAACAATTTAAGTTATTTAAATACTTTATTTGGAGTATATCATAACTTACAAAAGCCCAACTATGTTATTAAACTAACAATGCGTCCAAAACGCTTTACCAACATCACACTTATATTCGTTGAACTCAAGGGTTGTTGTTCTTCTTTTTATTCATCATTAGTCTTCTAATTTACTCTACTGCAACTTGAATATAAACTCTCGCTTGGCAATTATTTATGTAGAAAATTATAATAGTGTGATGGATTTGCCCTCTATCTCAAAACTATTTAAATCCCAATGGTTATTTAACTCACTTGTTTACATTTATAAGAGATAAGCCAACAATTACCTGTACGGTCAAAATATATGGGTTGTGACATTAATATATAATAATATAAATAATAAAAATTTCAAATATTCTCTCCTATACGCTTTAATTTAGTAGGAACCACCTAACCTGAGCTCTAGTACCACATGTAACAACCGCTTTCTACGATGCCTCGATTCACACATAAAATGACACAAACATTGCAGACTTCACAAACTGCTGATCGTTTTAAGGTAAAAGATATAAAACATAATAAAGAGAAATCTACAATATTCTACACTTTATGAAACTCACAACAAAAGGAATAAAATATAAAAATCAATAATACAATCCCAAACATATAATATAACTTCATGTCAGATAAATCCAAATACAACATCTCTTTATAGTTCCTAAATATAGATTAGCTAAAAAAATCAATTCAAAGAGTATCTTAATAAGGTTAGTAATAGCATCATCTATTTAAGCATAAAAATAATATTTTTAACATTAATAATTATAGCATTAACATTTTATCAAATTTGAATGATGATTTTACTGATTATCAAAATGTTTTTTTGATTAAAGGAGCATAAGGATAATTTTAAAGAGGTTTTGGTTTGTAGGTTTTTAACTTCATATTTTGTTTTCTTACCTTTTTGATTCGATATCTCTTTTTTACATCTTTAGAGTTGGTTAAGATGTTGCATAATGAGCTTGGATTCTTTTTTAGTCTGTTTCTTATTTTACTTGCATTTATGTCTTATAATTGTAGCTTTAATTTTGTTACTTTTACTTCATTAATACATATATATGTATATAAACTTAATTTATATACATTTATGTGTATTGTTCTTGTAATTTTCTTTAGTTCTTTTAATAGATACTGGTTTAGGCCAGAAATGGTGCAAGATTACTATTTGCAGGTTTTCAGGATTGCTGTTGACAGGATTATAGTGAGACATCCATTCTGGGCCTTCCGCATTCGCAATGAGGAGCTCTATCCAGTTCTTCCACGTGTGCGATGTGGCGTTCTTCATTTTGGATCATTCGCATTTGCAGTGAGGCGATCTTTCCAGTTCTTTCGCGTCTATAGTGTGGCTTTCTTCATTCTGGATCATCTACATTTGTAGTGAGGCATTCTTTCCAGTTCTTCTACGTCTACAAAGTGGCTTTCTTCATGCTGAATCATCTGCATTTGTAGTGAGGCGTTCATTTTGGATTTTTCGAGTTTGTAGTGAGGCGTTCTTTCTCAACTTGAGCTGTCTATTCATCTCGTCTATACTAGGTTGCATCACGGATTTTTTGGGTACTTCTTACACCTCATTACCAGACGGTGGCCTTACCGAAGCTCGATATTGAGGTTTAATGGGTGGTGACCTTGTCGGAGCTCACTCTAGATGTACTTAAGTCCTTTTTTATTTTATTTTGTTGTGATTAGTTACTAGCCAGATATGTTGGCAGCACCTTTGTTTTCAGTCATACACACACACATGTGCGTGTGCGCGCTATCCTCTACTTTTTATGATCATATATTTCTCTCAAAAAAATCTCTTTATATTGGTAAATGAAAAAGTCTAATGCTTTGAAATAATATAGTAGATAGCTAATAGAAAATACGCCTCTCCATCGTACCATTATGCCTTCAAACCACCATTAGTCCTCTATATGACCTATCGGAGTATAACTAAAAAAGAGAAAATGATAAAGGGGTCAAACTTATATTCGGTGAGTGAAACACATCATATAAGTGTACAATACTAATAAACTAGTAAAACAATACTTACGCTCAAAAACCATACATTAACCTGTGTCACATGCACCCAACAAGTCATCTAAACACAATATAACACTATATTGACATCGTATGCTAAGTATCAATAAAATCAAACCCATATCTAATTATATTCATTGATCGAACCAATAGTACTAGCTTTTATGCCAAAGACCGATTCTAACACGATTGAGCCCAAAGTCCCAATCCATTATAGCCGAAAACCTATGCAACTCCTTATTGAGGAACTGTATGTCTCAGTCCATTATCATTAAATCGTAAGTGACTCACTACTCAAGAACTGCATATCCTATCCCACAATCACCAAATCATAAGCGATGCGCTACTAAGAAGCTATATGTCCCAGCTTACTATCGCCAAATCGTAAGCGACTCGCTACTGGGGAACTACATGTCCCAACCTATTATCACCAAATCGTAAGAGACTCGTGACTAAGGAACTACACATCCTAGCCCACTATTGCCAAATCGTAAGCGTCTCGCTACCAAGGAATAAGGTATCTCAACCATCCATTGTCCAATCATAAGTGACTCGCTATTAAGAAATAAAATGTCTCAACCTATTATCGCTCAACCGTAAGCGACTCGATACTGATGAACAAAAAGTGTAAGCTCACTATCTCCATATCGAACAACGTATAATGGATCTACTAAAACAAGATACTTTTTGAAGTATCTGAACACAACATACCAAAAAAATTCTCGTCTTGCCACGATCCCCACGGCATGAACTGTGCGTAAAACGAAGATTGTATACGAGAGTCATTATCAATTAAAAGATGAGGAGAAATATCATAATTTATTAAATAATTTAATTATTATATTGATTTATATTTCGCTATAGTAACTCGAGATTTTGAATGTCGAAGCCCATCCACCATCGTTTTATCCTCGTCCTTATTACTACGATCAACAAGAAGACCATTTTGCGCCACCATTCACTCCACTATGAAAATCTGACCCCAGACTACCCTGCCAACTCACCTTCGTTCACCTCTGGTGATCTCACTATCGCCGTCATTCTATGGCATTTTGCCACTACCAAATGTCGATCAGGGATGACTAATGATCGGCGTGAGCGTCTACTTATCTTCCTCTACACAAGCATTTTTTTATTGTTGTATCGTCGTCGTTTAACGATTGGATCAAAATGGACGATCCACGCTTGTCGAACTTCCAACATTTTTTAATTAATCTGTTAACCCAATCGACTAAGGAACACTACCACTGGATATATGTCATTGAGAACTTCAATTTTGATGTATATTATGTCTAGTTTGGAACATTTTTTTATTTTGCACTTTTTAATTAAGAGTTATTAAATTTTGCTAATTACAATCGATAAAAATTAGATTTTTAACTATCATGCCATGGCGTTCTATATCCTAGTCATGTATATATATAAAAAGTTGTTCTTTATATTTCAATTGCGACCATAAAGGATGAATTACTAGATCTTACTAATATATATACAAATATGATGAATTACGCTCATCGAGTAGATATTCATCTTCCTCAATCCAAGGTGAATTCTCATTCTTCCTCATTGTGCATAAATTCCTAGTTTTGAAAATGCCAAATTTCTCAATAGATTCAATGTATTTACGTAGCTCTCTTCGTGATGATTGGTTTATATATTGATTCGTTTAATATGAATTTGATTTGGTGGATTTGGAATTGATTTTGGTTAGAGATAGAAAATGAAGCTGGAAATTAGAGGTAAGATATTAAAGCAAAAATGTCGTTAGAAAATAGGGTTTTCATTTCTATTTATAGCTAAAATAACACAAAGTTTGGATAAAATATCGAAATTAATATATTACGAAAATGTCACAGAGTTCAACTTCTTCTAATTTCTAGCTCATTTAACCAAAATGTAACGACCCGAAATTTTCATCCAAAAATTCCATATAATTAGAGAAAAGAAGAAAACAGATAGAAGAAGAAGATCAGAAACTCCAAAGCACAATCTCACATTCGCGGCGGATAAAATATATTATCAATAATATCAGTTTACAAGGAAAACTGTACTTGTCAAATTACACTTTAATACATCAGAGTTACAATATTTATACAAAACACTGGATAGTTAAAATCACATGTCCTAGATAAACAACAATATATCACAGCGGAAACACTCTATACTTTCCTGCCATCCAGCTCGCCACCTGAGCTCCAGAACGTCCTTACCTGAAAATCTGTAATACTCGGTCTGACCCGAGCTTTACATCAAAGTAACACCCGGGTCAGGCTGAAAACCAGCTGAGTAAACCCATCTAACAAGAAATACAAATGCATAGGACTCATTTAAAACCCAGGGTAACTCGTACCTTACTACGAATTCATAACTTGTATAGTCAACACTTATTTTCACAAATCAAATTCCAAGCATTCTTACTTAGTTTCAAAGGTCCATTCTACTCTATCCCAGCCTATTGGTTTCGCATATCAAATTTATAAAGAATTGTTGTATTCCAAATCGAAGTGGTTTCGGGTATTTACTAATACCCGACCCCGGTCTCTTCGAATCCCATGACACCTTAACCCAAGTTATACAAGTGAATATCAATCAATTTTAAACATAGGATGCCAACTTTTACATAGTAATCCATCACCGATAGATAACCACATTATCACAGTTCAAACCAAACATATTATATCACAAGTCATTTCATATCAGAGATATCAACCAATTCAATGCATTGAATATCGTTCAATCATTCATAAGCAAGATTGATCGCTTCCAAAATTAATTTAATTTATCTCTAATTAAATTAATTACTAATCTTTAATCACATGGATTACCTTTACTTAACATTAATTAATTACAAATCAATTAATTAATCGCCTTTAATTATCCATAATTACCAATTAATCAATCCTTAATTACCATTTGATTAATCCTTAATTACCCTTGATAAATCTTTAATTATAAACTAATAATACTTTAAGTATTAATTAATAAAACTTAGTTATTAATTAATATAACATAATTTCACTCAGAAAATTAACTATCCTTAATTACTTCATTAATTAAACCAACTCCTTGATTAGTTACATCAATTAATCCCTTAATCACACTGAGTAATTAACACTTAATTACTTCCACTAAGTAATTTTTCTTTAATTACTAATCATCAAGTAATTTCCCTAAATTAATTACATCCAGTAATTATCCATTACTTCATTAAGTAATTACACTTCATCAATTACATTAAGTAATTATACTTAACCTATCATCAAGTAATTCTCTTTAATTAATTAAACTTAATTAATTAACTAAAATTAACCACATTAACTTAATTAGTTATATTGAGTAATTAATCCCTTTAATTACTTCATTAAGTAATTACTCTTAATAATTCTTTAATATTATGTAATTAACCTGTAATTACATATTACTTAATTATTCATTAATTAATTATGTTTGCACCAAAATTGGGCACAACACTCTTCGGATGTGTTTGAAGAGATAAAATGAAGAGAATAAGTGTAAAGTGAAGCAGATCTAACAAACACACCAATAAACATATAAGAAAATTCATAGAAACACAGAGTTTTAGAGTGGTTCGGCGTGTTGCCTACGTCCACTATGAAGTTTTATCACTTTATTGCTTGATACTTGAAGATTACAAGTTTTTGATAACGAAGTACAGCAGATAATAAGCTTAAATTCGAGATCAATGGCAGTAATGGCGTTCTGGAGTGAACGTGGCAGAGTCCGGACGCTCTTTTACTCTCAAAATTCTCTGATCCCCTTTCTGAATGACCAGGGGCTCTATTTATAGGTGTAGGAGGCTGATATTTCGCCTAAAATCCGGGGAGACCGCTTCTGGCACGTGAGGGGGCCCACATGCCCAGCCTTAGAAAATTGGGGCCCGTTCCGGGATCGATTCGAACTCAATTTCGAATCGATCAAGATTTGATCCGATTGAGCTGAAATTTGGCATGAACATTCCTCATATTGGCAGTAAGATACTGTGAAAATTTCATAGCATTTGGACATGTGGATTGTGAGATATGATCGATGCAAGTTGGTCCGTGATCGATACGAAGCAACTTCGAATCGATCAGGATTTGATCCGATTGAGCTGAAATTTGGCAAGAACATTCCTCATGTTGGCAGTAAGATACTGTGAAAATTTCATAGCATTTGGACAAGTGGATTGTGAGATATGATCGATGCAAGTTGGTCCGTGATCGATACGAAGCAACTTCGAATCGATCAAGATTTGATCCGATTGAGCTCAAATTTGGCGTGAACATTCCTAATGTTTCCAGTAAGCTACTATGAAAATTTGGTCGCATTTGGACTTGTAGATCTTGAGTTATGATCGATGCAAGTTTGGATTTCTCAACCGTGATCGATCAATATCTTGAGCATACCAACTCCGATTGACTTGAAATTTGGAATGTTGGCTTTATTAGCTTTTCTTGTCATGTCATATCAATTGTAGCTCGACCTAGACTCGAAAAAAATTTACCGACATCCATAGCAGACCTATGCGTTAACGATCTCCAGGACGAACCATCCTTGATCTCTAGTCAAGTTCTTGGTGTCACGGCCTTGCCAAAAGGCGGGATAACATTTGCCCCCCAAAGTACGTCTTGTGTGAACATGACGTGCTTTGATAACTGCCATCTTCATTCTGAAAAGTTCTATCCAATTCACTAAGTAGTTGCTATCTTTTCGTCAAAAGATTTTGCCTTTGGTTGATCTTCAGTGATGTAGATGTCAAACTATTGATTGTCAATGATCATGAAGTGTTTTGTTGTAACCGAGTGTTGAGCACTATTGTTGTTCATCATTTTGATTGTCATCAGGTAAGCATTCAATTCCTGGTAACTTTGAAAATTGAGTGTTAGTTTGGCATACATGCACATATGTTAGGATGACACCTATTCACGTTTGCACATTTGCGGGTCGTCATCAAGTTCTTTGGTTTTTGTTTGGATTGAGTTTGTATCGATCCTCTCCTGGATCGAAGTGAAATTTGAGTTGTAACAACGTTCGATAATTGTTTTAACTCCTTCCTTTGTATCGATCCTCTCCTGGATCGATTTGGGATGTTAGAATGTATGCTTCGTATCGATGGATACGTAATATTGGATCTTTGATTGATGGATACAAGTGTAATGCTTTGTGTCGATGGAGTCGGACGATCCAGACATAATCATGCAGTGATTGTTCGCGAAGGATATGCCATCTTTCATTCGTCTATTCAAGAAGAATTCCCCACGGTAGATAGCCTTTGATAGGAGTCATCCATGACCCCTTTCTTGGATCCATCTCTAAAATCTAGTTGATCTTCATCTTTCAGTGCTTGGAATAATAAGTATTTCTACTGGGATAAAGTCTATTTGTTGCGTATCCCCAGAACTGGCAAGCTCGGCCAATGATTCAGCCTTTTCGTTTCGTTCTCTAAGGATTGGTGTAGGGGTGTAATACTAGAAGACGACTAGTATCTCTAGGATCCAATTGAGATAAGGAGCAAGACGTTGCCCCCTAGTCAGATAGTCCTCACTGACTTGGCACATTAAGCAGAAATCGTATAAGATATGTAAAGCTTCCATTCCTATTCTTTTTGCAAGTCTTAGCGTGGCGACCAAGGCTTCATACTTAGCTTCATTATTCCATTTGAGTAACCTTTCAGACACTTAAGGTTGCCATTGGACCTATCGTAACGGTTGGTCGGTACAAACATTAACGGGGTAAGCTTGTCAATAGCTAGCTTTCATCGTAAACTGGTCTTTGGATTGGTTCATCTTCACATAGCATTGCAATGCTTATGGCGTGTGTTGACATGACCCAATTGAGGTATAGATCTTCATGATCCAACGGCTTGGATAAAATGAGAGGTCTCTTTGAGCGATCTATCAGAGCTGCTTGGTTTCCTCGTTACATGGTTGACCTTGCTCTTCAGCATTTTCTGACATTAGCCTCATTCCTACGAGAATTGATAACGGAACCAAATAATTCTTCCCATAAAGTGCTCAAAGAGCATTTCAAAGGATCAAGTTTCATTCTGGAGTTGTTGGAGAGCACTGAATATCTTTGCCAAGTCATCGATATGGTCTTTTGATGGTCGTGATCTCACAAGCATGTTAACTACATATACTCTCATTGATCGGCCAATCTGATTTTCGAATGATTTATTAATCTTCCTTTGGTAAGTAGCATAAGCGTTCTCAAGTTTGAATCCAAGGAATGCAGCATAGCACTATAGGCTCGCGTCAGTAATGAAACAGTTGTATTCCTAGTCTGGGACATGTTTCAGTATCTGATTGTATCTGGAGTTTGCATCCATGGATGAGAGCAATTCATGTATGATGGTTGAGTCTATTAGTTAGTAGATCATTGGATGTGGAAAGCTATGCTTTGCCATGCCTCGTGCAAATCTGAGTAATCGGCGTAGGTTCGCCACTCTCCTTTTGTTTCTCTCATAAGCAAAGGATGAATACTCATTTTGGGTAGAGGACATCGCGGATACACCTATTGGTTTTGAGTAGATTCGCCTCCTCCTTAAGTGTAGTAGATCTTTCTAGATCCACGTCGCTTCATTTTTATTCAACGAAACATGCAGTGGGTTGACACTTAATGCAAGTTCTTAATGGTGGGTGAGAGTCCATATATACACATGAGATTGAGTCCAAGCGAACATATCAAATTCACCTGGAGCAATGCAGTTGACTCTTGCATAATCATTGCGCAGAGTTGTGATCTGATCTACAATACTCGTGATGGGTTGTATACACTCCATGTGCTTATTTGCAATGGTAAAAGATTAGCCTTATAGGCGTGTTAAATCAAGGGCTTAGCAAAGTTTAGCCCTGTATTGTGTGCTGCTGCATAGCTGGCTCCAACTACGAGTTTGAATCTATATGTGTTTCCAAGCAATGCATTTTCCATTCAATGTACTCACGATCCATTGCTCATTAGAAGGGTCAGAATGATGATCAGTTGCCCATAAGTCCAGGCATCGATCTGAGGATTCTATCTCTAAGCATCATTTCGGCCGTAACGTCAAGTTGTTATAAATACTAGGCACAAACTATTGGGTTGAGTAGTTGTATCCAGCTCTTGGATGATCACATTCATGTCCCCAGTCTTGGGTTGATGGGTGTATTGTGTGAATGATCGAGCCTAGCTTCTACTATGTTTATACTGTAGTCCAAGTTGTAAGAGCAAGAGATGTTTGATAAAATATCAAATTATATTCATCTCATTTCTCGTGCATGCCCCCAAGTCTAGGGAATATCGCGATAAGCAGCAAGGTAGATAATGTTCGCTTCAATTTCGCACTCTATCCCATTGAACCGTGATATCGAGTTAACCGATGGAAGGCTGAGCCGTGCCATATTCCGCATTCTGTCCTAGTTCTTTCCTCTAGGTAGAATACTTCGTTGCCTCATCGACATTCACTTTGTTGCTTATGTCGTCATACTCCGGGCAAAAATTGAAGAGTGAATCGTCCAGTAAGATCCAATGTAGGATTGATACTTCCCTTATCGGATCGAGGGTAAGAATCGGTGCGTGGACAGTTCTATTGCACTCGTTGTGAAAAGCTCGTTTAGTCGGATCATGGTAAGAGTCGAAGAATGGATGGTCGCATTGCATTCTTTCGGAGTTGGGTGACCAACCACGTCCGTTTCGGTTTACGTTCTCCCGTCAGATCTACGGACAAAATTAGCTCAAATGCAGTCAAGTCATGCTCTTCCCGGCGGATCGAAGGAAGGCGACGAAGGATGAATGGTCAAGTCACACTCATTCGTGGTTCTATCCATGCTCTGGTGGTCGTAGGTATTCGATGGGCGCTCGTGTCACATCGAATTATAGTCGAAGAGGATCGATATTGGCCGTCGATTTAGCGACACAATGCAGAATGTATGAACCTCATTGCCTATCGATCCATTGGTTTGATATGAAATGTGCAAATCGATATTGCCCATCGATCCGGCGGTACGATATAATTGGCTTCTCGTAACTTCGAGCATCAATCTGATTGGTTAGCATTAAGGCCTCCTTGCAGTCGTTGCCTTAAGTTGTAAAGGAATCTGAATAGCTAGCAATGTAGCGAGTCTCATTTCTCTTCTTTCAATGATGTGTTCTTCTGCCCCCAGTCGTAGAGTTAGTTTATGGACAGTCTAATTGCACCTGTAGCGAGTTTATATTCCTCCCTTCGACTTTTGGTCGAAGTTGGTGAATGAATGGTCGGATCACATTCATTCATTTGTCTACGCTCGTAGTCGTACTCCGGAGATGAGAGTTAGTTGAAGGGCCATTAGTCACATCTATTTGATATTTACATCCCTGTCCACACTCTGGGGACTAATAATTTTAGCAGAAAATAGTCGAACCACATTTTCCTTGATTGATTCCCCTGGCACTAGTCAATGGCGAAAGTCGAAGTGTAGCCGGTCACATTGCGACAACTTTAATTTGATGTTCCTCCTTCTGATTTTGGAGAAAGGAGCTAATTGGAGGATGGTTGGGTCATATCCGGCCACGTTGCATGCACAACCCGCTAGATCATTGGCTAGAGTTAGCGGATGAACGGTCGTGTCACGTTCATTTGCGGTAGGATGGGTAATCACATCCATTTGGAATAAGACGTTCAGCTAGGTCCGTTTTGCGAATCTACATCTCCCTGTCTAATCAAGGAAGAAATCTTGTCTTGCTGGGTTGGAGTGCATCCCTATAAGATTATGTTATAGGTCCCATGCCGGGGATAAGTGTTGATGCATGAACGGTCATGTCGTGCCCACCTTATGCTAGATGGTCGGAGCATTCGATTTTTAATGATAAGTATGCCCCCATGTCAGGGGAAGATAGGAAAGAAGATGGTTGAATCACATCCACTTTTTGTCTACAGGACTTGCTGCGGGATCAGAGTTGATAGATGGACAGTTGAATCGCATCCCTACTGATATTTATATTCCAATTCTAGCTTTGAGGACTGGAGTTGGTTGATGGGTTGTCAGTCAAACCCGTTTGGTATTTATACTCCAGTCTGCGCTTTCGGGACTAGAGTTAGTTGATGTTTATACTCCAGTTTGCACTCTGGGAATCTGGAGTTGGCATGTATATTTTGGTTCATGCTCCGGGAACCTGGAATTGATGTTTATACTCCACTTCACGCTCTGGGAGTATGGAGTTATCATGTATGTTTTGGGTTCGCACTCCGTGAACCTGGAATTGATGTTTATCCTCCAATTCACGCTCTGGGAACTTGGAGCTAGCATTGACGTTTCGGTTCGCACTCCGGGAACCTGGAATTGATGTTTATACTCCAATTCGCGCTCTGGGAATCTGGAGTTGGTATTTGTATTTTGGTTCGCGCTCCGGGAACCTGGAATTGATGTTTATCCTCCAAATCACGCTTTGGGAACTTGGAGCTAGCATTGACGTTTCGGTTCACGCTCCGGGAACCTCGAATTGATGTTTGTACTCCAACTCGCGCTCTGGGAATCTGGAGTTAGCATGGATGCCTCGGTTCGCGCTTCGGGAACCTGTAATTTATGTTTATACTCCAATTCATGCGTTGGGAACTGGGAGTTAGCACGGATGCTTCGGTTCGTGCTCCGGGAACCTGTAATTTATATTTATACTCCAATTCATGCTTTGGGAACTTGGAGTTCGCATTGATGGGTTGGTTCGCACTCCGGGAACCTGGAATAGATGTTTATACTCCAATTCACACTCTGGGAAGTTGGAGTCAGTCGATAGATGGTCAGTCACGCCTATTTGGGCTTTTTAGGAATTCGTTCACACTCTGGGAACGATGGATTTGATGTTTATACTCCAATTCGCACTCTGGGAATTTGGAGTCCGTTCACACTCTGGGAACGATTTATTGGATGTTTATACTCCAATTCACACTCTGGGAAGTTGGAGTCCGTTCGCACTCTGGGAATGATTTATTGGATTTTATACTCCAATTCACACTCTGGGAAGTTGGAGTCCGTTCTTACTCTGGGAACGATTTATTTGATGTTTATACTCCAATTCGCACTCTGGGAATTCGGAGTCCGTTCGCACTCTAGGAACGATTTATTTGATGTTTATATTCCAATTCGCACTCTGGGAATTTGGATTCCGTTCGCACTCTGGGAACGATTTATGTGATGTTTATACTCCAATTCGCACTCTGGGAATTTGGAGTTAGTTGTAGGACTGTCGTGTGTCGTTCCAGTTCAGTCTTTGATGTGATGGCTTGTCCCCGAGCTGAGGTTTCACTTAGTGAGTGGCCGGTCGTATCACAGTCACTCGCTATTTGAATAAAATCCGTTGTTCGATGGAACTTAGCTCTTCGTGTGTCATGATTGTGGAATGTTACATTCGGTGAATCACAACTCTAGCTTGAAGAGATAGTAATTTATTGCTGGAATGGAAAAACATGGAAAAGTTAGTGCCTTATTACAAATTCAAATTTCAGAATGTAAAAGAAATTGCAAAGTATTCGTAGATTGAATAGAGCCTGTCATGTGTAACAGTGACGAAGATCCTCATCGTTCCAGGCTCCTGACAAAGCGGGTCTGCCACTGACGGCGTTTATCACCAATCTTCCGTGGGGACAAGTGGAATCCTCCTATCTCGGTCGAGCGAGATCATTGTTTTGATTTGATGGGCCCGCTTCTCTAGGCTGCGGTGCCCGCACAAACTGTTCCAGCTTCCTTTCTCTTATCAATTTTTCAACGAGATCTTGTAAGTGACGACACTCGTTCGTATTGTGCCCATAGCTTTCATGGAACCTGTAAAATTTTCCCGTCTGGATTTGCCTCTCTGACGACGGTTTTGGTGCAGGTTTTTGGTACTGAATTGTATTACAGGTTTGTAAATACAAGTTCTCCAGTGATGTATTCAAAGGAGTATAACTGTCAAACATGGGATTATTGCACCGTGGGCCACAATTTTGATCTCGTTTTCTATTTTGATTCACGCTATCTCTCCGAGCTTGTTTGTTTTTAACATTCAACAGAACTTTTCCGGAGCTCTCACCGGACTGTTTGATTGTGACATTTCGGTGGATTCCTTTCGTGCTTGGCCCTGCATCAGTTTGCTTCCTAGACTGTTTCGCATCTTCCCTTCTCAGGAATTGAGCCGCCTTGGCGTGAAAACGGTCCAATGATGCAGGTGGTTTTCCAGCTAACCAGTTGCCGAACTCAGAATCGGGGTCGATCCCCTTAGTCAACGCCATAAGGATGGAGTTATCGTTCGGATTGCTGATCTCCACACATACAGTACGGAATCTCTCTAAGTAGTGTCTGAGCGTCTCTCCAGGAGCTTGAGTGATGCTAGATAGAGTGCTGACATCTTTTGGGCTTGCGACGTGCATGCAGAACTGTTTAACAAATTTTGTGGCAACCGGTCGAATGAAGAGACGGATCGTGGATGGTCGGATCACATCCACCCTAAGTTAACAAGCGAGGTCATTAGATGGACGGGTCCATCCTCCTCTAACTTGGTTAGGATACAGCCAAAGTCGTTAGGTGAAGGGATCCACCCTCTTCGAAACCGCATTTATGATTTTTATACCCCAACTCGCACTCCGGGAGTTTGGAGTTAGTTAAAGATTATCGTGTATCAATCCTTTTTTGGCTTCGATGTGGTGACTTGTCCCCGTGCTCAGGGTTTCACTTAGCAAGTGATCGATGGGATCTCGATTACTTTCCACTTATCTGCTATCAACGAAGGATGAGATTTAGTTTATGGACGGTTGAATCACATCCATCTTCATTTGGATCTCGGTTCTGCCAAGCCTAAGGAGTAAGATTAGTGTTTTGGCAAGCTTTGAGCTTGAGCAGAGGAGAAGATGGCTGAACTACATCTACTTTGAGTTGTGTATTTTCCCTTAAGTTGGGGGCAAGAGTTGGAGAGTAGACGGGCGAGCCATGTCCACTTTACGCTTTGCGCTCTTCCAGTCGAGTTGAGGAAGAGAGTTGGAACGATGGCTCATGATGATTAGCGAGTAAGCAGTCGGTTGTTGATGTCTATAAATTGAGGGTTAGCCCCTGATGAAGTCGATTTAAGGCACGATTGTTCTACGGAATCACAGACGCGAACTGGGGAGTGAATGGTCAAATCATATCCACTTCAAACAAGTTTTATTAAGTAACCACAAGCGTCTAATGCAGGATTGGACGCATGGATGCTCACGTCCACCCTTGGTATGATTCTGATTCTACTCCAAGTATTTTGGCGAGCTTCAAGTGAGAGATGGAGAGTGCATGGTTGGGACATATAACTCCAAGTCTTTCTCAAATCTCCTAATTAAATTGCATAGGCATGTGAGTGGATGGTCGGTTGCATCCACTTCGTACTGGAGCCCTGAACTTGTCTGTCTCTTCCGCTTTGATGCCCTGCCCCCCAAGTCAGGTGCATATAGCAGCCGACGAGTGGTTGAATCATGCTCTTCATGATGACACCTCAATGATTTGAGCATAGTACATGGAGGTTGTTTTGCACCCATCCTTAAGTACTCGGTTACCTGCATCATTTGCAAGTAGTTTAATTCAAGTCGGTCATATTTCGCAACATAAACGAAATTGAAATAGAATTAATTCAAAAGAGATCGGATTAAATCTCATTGATGTGTGAAGCAGCGTCGTATGCTTGCTATTGCACTTCAGTCTATCCCTTCTCTGTTGGAAGTCTAATGCAAGTGGCTCAGTTTGACCAAAGTTTGTGACTGATAGGGATCAGGGATTCTCGGCCCTTCGTTTTATAGGGCTCGAACATATTGTTAGAGTTATCCTTTCCGAGGCAGCCCTATGGCGTTGGCATCCATGGTAGCCATCTAAAGAAGAGGAGCTTCCTGATTTAGAGCATGGATTTTGCATTTGATGGCATTCATCATTCTTCATGGATTCCATGCACCATTCTCCCTTCATGAGATAGTGTCGGAGGTTGAATTTCCATAGTACATTGACATAGTCAGCATGCTGAATTTTTGCTGCAAATTTTGCATGTAGGAAATTCCGTATCCATCAAGCAACCTGAAAAAGTCCTTCTTCGTATCGATACGAAATGGAGGCAGATGGATGGATACGAACTGCATGTGCGTATCGATACGAATTGGAGGCAGATGGATGGATACGAACTGCATGTGCGTATCGATACGAATTGGAGGCAGATACGAATTGGAGGCAGATGGATGGATACGAACTGCATGTGCGTATCGATACGAAATGGAGGCAGATGGATGGATACGAAGTCCACGTGAGTATCGATACGAATTGGAGGCAGATGGATGGATACGAAGTGGCGCTCCCTGATTGATACGAAGTAGCGCTCTCTGATGGATACGAAGTGGCGCACCCTGATGGATACGAAGTAGCGCTCTCTGATGGATACGAAGTGGTACATCCTGATCGATTCGAACGAATGCTTGCTGAGGGCTACGAACAAGGTCGATGCGAAGGAAGCCACCTTTGGATGGATACGAAAAGGACCGTATTTTCTGGGTTCGAAAACATGGATACGAAAATGACCATATTTTCTGGTTTCGAAAACATGGATACGAAAATGACCATATTTTCTGGGTTCGAAAATATGGGTTCGAAAATGATCATATTTTCATGGATTCGAACATATGGGACGAAGAACAGCATATTTTCTGGATTCGAAAATATGAGTTCGAAAATGATCATATTTTCATGGATTTGAACATATGGCTACGAAGAACAGCATATTTTCTGGATTCGAAAATATGGGTTCGAAAATGATCATATTTTCATGGATTCGAACATATGGCTACGAAGAACAGCATATTTTCTGGATTCGAAAATATGGGTTCGAAAATGATCATATTTTCATGGATTCGAAAATATGGGTACGGACTTCATGATGAATATGGTTCCTCTTAGATCTGGGGCAATCTGAATAGAATACAAGGAACCGCTAAACCATAAATCTGGATCTGCTCCTTAGATTTATGCAATCCAATATCGAAAGTAGATCCAACGAACGGGAGAAAAACTGGGTTTTTCTCGGTGAAAGCACCAAAGTGTTTGCACCAAAATTGGGCACAACACTCTTCGGATGTGTTTGAAGAGATAAAATGAAGAGAATAAGTGTAAAATGAAGCAGATCTAACAAACACACCAATAAACATATAAGAAAATTCACAGAAACGCAGAATTTTAGAGTGGTTCGGCATGTTGCCTACGTCCACTATGAAGTTTTATCACTTTATTGCTTGATACTTGAAGATTACAAGTTTTTGATAACGAAGTACAGCAGATAATAAGCTTAAATTCGAGATCAATGGCAGTAATGGCATTCTGGAGTGAACGTGGCAGAGTCCGGGCGCTCTTTTACTCTCAAAATTCTCCGATCCCCTTTCTGAATGACCAGGGGCTCTATTTATAGGTGTAGGAGGCTGATATTTCGCCTAAAATCCGCGGAGACCGCTTCTGGCACGTGAGGGGGCCCACATGCCCGGCCTTAGGAAATTGGGGCTCGTTCCGGGATCGATTCGAACTCAATTTCGAATCAATCAAGATTTGATCCGATTGAGCTGTAATTTGGCATGAACATTCCTCATGTTGGCAGTAAGATACTGTGAAAATTTCATAGCATTTGGACATGTGGATTGTGAGATATGATCGATGCAAGTTGGTCCGTGATCGATACGAAGCAACTTCGAATCGATCAGGATTTGATCCGATTGAGCTGAAATTTGGCAAGAACATTCCTCATGTTGGCAGTAAGATACTATGAGAATTTCATAGCATTTGGACATGTGGATTGTGAGATATGATCGATGCAAGTTGGTCCGTGATCGATACGAAGCAACTTCGGATCGATCAAGATTTGATCCGATTGAGCTCAAATTTGGCATGAACATTCCTCATGTTGCTAGTAAGCTACTGTGAAAATTTGGTGCCATTTGGACTTGTAGATCTTGAGTTATGATCGATGCAAGTTTGGATTTCTCAACCGTGATCGATCAATATCTTGAGCATACCAACTCCGATTGACTTGAAATTTGGAATGTTGGCTTTATTAGCTTTTCTTGTCATGTCATATCAATTGTAGCTCGATCTAGACTCGAAAAAAATTTACCGACATCCATAGCAGACCTATGCGTTAACGATCTCCAGGACGAACCATCATTGATCTCTAGTCAAGTTCTTGGTGTCACGGCCTTGCCAAAAGGCGGGATAACAAATTTATCTTGATTAAACAATCCTTAGTAAAGTAATTAATTACACTTAATCCCTTATCGTTATTAATTAAATTAATTAATCATATCTAATTTCCTTAATTAACTTAATTTATCAAGATAACCTAAACTCTTTCTCAAACCAGATGTTTTAGGGAAGTAGTTTTATTCAAATTAAGTTTGAAAAATAACTTAAGAATTTAACTTAATACATTTAAGTTAAACAAATCATACAATTTAATTTATTTAAAACATTCATTACAAAGAAATGAATCTTCAAGAATTTGATTTAACGTGATTTTTTAAAAAATTTAAGAAAACTTACTTTTATTTAAATTTTAAAAACTGGTATTTATAGAACATTTTAAAATTTTGAAAACTGTTCTTTTTATTTTACTTCGGGTCTAACCCGAACATTACCTGAGAGCCACTCCAGGTTCTCTCCTTTCCATTTTTTTTAAAAACTTAGTTAAATTTTTAAGTTAAAACCCAAACTCGAAACTCACTCCATCTACTCGAGTATAAACTCGAGTTACTACCCTCAATCACTCGAGCAAAGCTTCGACTCAGAACCTGCCCAAAAATCCAGACACACCAAAACCTTTGTGCACCATGCACCATCAACGGCGAGGCTCCGACCATCGCCCACCCTTCTCACATGTCGACGATTGCTCCAGCAACTCTTCACGATCATCGAACCACAACCACAAGCCATGATTTCAAATCAATCTATCCAGTTGAAACTGGAACCCAAACCACTGCCAGAAAAAGCCTCGCCCAATCGCTTCTGACCACCGGAGGTTGAGCAACCTCATCCATATCTTGCTGAACTCCTACGCCACCAATTCCCGCAGCCTCGAGCCACTCGATCACCCATAGACGAAGTCATCCCTCAAATTCCAATCACAACCCAATTTAGGGTTTAAAACAGAATCAAGCAATTTCCAATGCCATAGTGGATTAACCACCTTCCATCCATTTTTGCCGATCACTTCAACACCCCGACCTCCACCAGAAATGGCCTCGACCACCAGAAATACATTGGCTACCAGAAAATCCCAAAAATCCATATTCTGGTCATCAATGCACTGCACACTCAATACCATTTTAAAAATTGTGATTCTTTTCTTATATTTTCCAAGGTTGATTCAAATTAATTACTTGAATCAGCAATTTTTGATGATTGATATTTAACATGTTTGAAATATTTACTGTTTTTTTTCATTATTTCAGATAATATTCCCACTTTTCTTACTTAATGATATTTTCAAAACTTAGATTAGGATTAAACAAACAAATCTTGTTTGAATTCAGAAATCTGATAGAGAGTAGATGATATTATTTTGAATTTTTGATCAAACTTAAACTCTGAACTATAAATAGGGGTATAATCAGGCAATCAAACATGTATGCTTAAACCAGATACCTATATACAGAGGTTATACTTAGATACACATGCAACACTCTTCATCACAGAAATTCATATGCAACAAACATTTACCTACTTAACTTTTAAACAAATGTTTACTCACCTCATCGATTTAACAGAGAGCCCTGGCCATGGATTTTCCATCTGCTTTTAAATCCTGATTCTAAATCTTTTCTGTTTAGTTGAGTGGCTTGATTAGTTTAAATGTTTCAGATGGCAGTATTTTCTCTGTTATCAACATAATTAGAAAAAAAAGAACAGGACAGTAATTTGAAATCTGGAGAGTTTGATTTGACTGATCTCTGTTTGCTGAATTTCTATTCTTTGATGATCTTGAATTTGAACATGAATTTCATTAGAAGCTGAGTTGATCCTTGCTTGTTTAAAACTTTTGATTTCTCTTTAGTTTTAAATTCAATTTGGAAAAAGAACTTTGAATCATCCGTTTTTTTTCATCACTGGTTATATTTCAAAAAAAAATTAAAGAAAGAAGAACACATATGCCACATGTTATTATGCATGTCATCCTTGACTTACAAGTGTTTTATGCATTTATTAAATATTTATTATATCATATATCCTTATTTAATACTTCCTATTTCTTATCTTTTTATTACACACACAAACACACACACACACACACACACATATATATATATATATAACTCAAAGAAGCTTATTTATTTATTTATATTTTTATGTAAAATTCCTTTATGTAGGTATACAGCATATATATATTTTAAAGAAAGTATTATCCTTTATTAACTCCTATTCAAACTTGAGCTACTATATTTAAAATGGATAAGTATTTATCCTTTGTGTTTATAGAATTATAACTTTAAATCTCTCTTGAAAATTTTATATATTAAGTTCAAGTTAATGTTCCCAATTCAGAAAACATATATACACTTATATAGTTGTATATGATCATACTCTAAAATTTCAACATTATTAAGTTTTGCACAATAACATTTATATGTGTGTGTGTGTATTAATTCACTATAATATCTGTCATTTTCAAATCCAATATTTGTTATATTTCCAAATCCATTTATAGACACTTTAATTAGCATTTTTTGTTTATATACATAAGTATTTTCATTAATCCAACCCGGTTAATTATCAATTAACGTCTGTCCAAAAATTTGGGTTATCACACATCGTCAGCAAGTTATATATGTTTTCTGACTATAAATGGTAATCCAAATGCAATACAATAAATCCCAATGTTCAATTCCAGCTTATGTAAAAATTTACTCATTTTTCCTTTATGTGAAACAATGATTTTACCCTTTTTAATTTAATTATTTAATTTCATAAAATTTCGGATGTTACATATGCCCTAGGGTAATTATGTAATTTTTTATATATATCAAACTTTGTAACCAATCTTATTCATAATGAAGGTATTTGATTTCTTTATATGCTTTGTTATATAATGGTATAATTTATAATATATAAATAAGAAAATCCATAAACAAAATGTTATGTGATTATAGTTATAAATAGTTGTAATCATGAGTAGTTAATCACAATGTAAAATAATATCTTATTTTGAATATTCTTGGCCAAGATGTTTCGAGAAAGAATATTGGTATAATCGTTGATGCCAAATCATAATTTAAAATCACTCATGAGTGCTAGGGGCAATAAGTGGTTATGTACGGATACTTATTACATATCCATGGAATGACTTGTCCAAGAGTTTTCTATTAGTTAATAACAACCACGTCAAATGGGAAATCGTGAAGTGGCGCTATTACATAGTTCTCTCGACTTGAGAATACTATCGAACTTCAAATTTGAAATATCACTTTGTTATAGGTAAATCGTTGTATGACGTTCATCTACCGATAGACGTCGGACTTAGAGTATTGAAAGTGAAACACTATTCAATGAAGAATTTGTATTCTTAGTTGTATGTGGTTAGTATCACAGTCAATGGTAATCAGCTCAAAGTAAAATCTTTAGCCATAGTAGTTCGGTTAAACAAATGTTATTACTGAAGCAATGACTTTGTTTACGGAATAACCAAGTTGAATGTGGATGATGTTGAAATTTTGACAAAAAATAATTCCATAAATGCTGAAGTGATACAGTACTGACGAAGAGAATGTGTGTGAATAATTATTCCTAAAAGATTCCGCTTAAGTGATTATGAAACTGGATTTACCTAAAAGACCTAAAAGCGATGATTCGACTAAATGTCACACCGCTATGTAAGATGACGTATGAACATTGGTATTTGAATTGCTCAATATTAATCATTGACTGAATTAACACCTCTGAGTGCACAACCACGTGTGTGATTTCTTCGAAAATCACATGATTTAATAAATATGTACAATGTTATAAATTCGTTAAATTAATTAATATTTATAAAATATTAATTATTTTTAATTTATTTGATGCTTGAATGTTGTTGGTAATTATATAAATGAATATATATAGTTATATTTGCATATATCGATATATGATATTAGTACACTTTTAAACAAAGGTTTAAATAAAATAATTACATAAGGTTTTTTTTGAAAAATTTGCACATGAGGGAGCATTCATAGGGTTGGACATATCTTGCAAGCTGGGGAGTGTCTGTAACATCCCAAAATTTTGAATTTCAAATTCGGTAAATTGTTTGAACTTTTTAAATTTAATTTGAGAAATTTCAAGAGAAATAAAATATTGTTAATATTAATATTATAAAGTTATATGGATATAAATAAATATTTTATGGTTTAAGTTTTTAAATAAATGATAAATAAATGAAATATATAACAAAACAAAATTTTGTATTAATCAATAAAATAAAATATGTACAAATTAAAATGTTGATTAGTTAAAACTTTGAATAAAATTAAAATTTGGAATGTATGTTGTAACAAAATCATATAGTTATGAAAAGACATAGGAATACATATAAAGTTGTAAATAAAAAAATATAAACAAGGGAACAATGAAGTAAATAATGTATTCAGCAATAAAACAAAGTAATCAGACAAAATAAAAGAAAGAATATACATTCAAATATAGACATAAGAAAACAATAACTAAAACAATTTTCCTTCATTTAGCAAAGTAACCAAACAAAACATTAGATCATAAAAAACTGCCAAACAAGACATTGTACTTACAGGGAAATTAAATAAGATTACTGTAAACATATAAGGAAGCATGAACATTAAATGCTTTCAAACTCAGCCCATAAACAAATCATTCGAATATAAAAAGAAGAAGAAAAATCTTTGATTTAAAGGTATACAAATAATTACAAAGTACAAGTAAAAAAGAGAAAAAGTCTTGTTTCAGTACTTCACTTGAACCTGCACATCTCCTTTATATACTAGACTATTGGTTCCAATTCGTTCAAAGGCAAAACCTAACAAAGATCAGAAAGTAAAAAAATAAAAAAAAAAGTAGAAGAACATCACTTATATATTCAAGTTTGAAAATAATTTACTGAAGAAAGAAAAAGGAGAAGAAGGATCAAACTGTTTCTTTTTCAAAACAGAAGCATCTCTGTTCATTCATATTTCAAGGTGAGTAAACAACCTAAAAAGATATTTTAAGTATATTTATTTGTTGTTTGTAAATCTGAAGATTTGAAATTGCTTTATTATGTACATGTATACATAAATCTTCCATGTATATAAATATTAGTAGGTGTGAATGTCCAAAACCATCTCTGTCTTTTTTTGTTTCAGAGCATCAACCTTGTTCAAAAACCCAATACCTTATCACTCGATCATTGTTAGGCCTTCACTTCAAAAGTAAATAAGTGTATTTAAGTATAAACTATAATTTAGAAATAGTTTCAAACAGGTTAAGTTTATACAGTAAACAAAATTGTGTGTTTACAGAGTAAGTTTCAAATTTGGAAATTTTCGAATATAATGATTTGTTACTTCAATCATATAACGTGAATCATTAATCAAAAATAGGATTTTGAAGATGTAAATGATGATTTTTAAGCAAGTATTTAATGTGCAGTTTACAATTGAACGAAAAATGCATTTAAACTATTTTCCGATGATCGAACAAATTTTAAATGCTAAAATTTGGTTTAAAGCAAGCTTGAACACCAGTGACTTCGTGAAAATTATCAAAGAATTTTTCTATTGCATAAATTTGAGGTACGAGTTCAAATTAGGGTTATATTCGAGTTTTTCTTCGTGTCTGTGAACGAGGTGATTTCATCACCTCGGAGGCATTGAGCTTTGTGTGGTTCTGGGGGATGATGGCTTGGTTTGTTGGCGTGACGTGGCCGAAATCTTGGTGTCGCTGGTGGTCTGAGGAGGGGCGGCGAGACAGTTTTGTTTTGGGTAGGCTCGAGTTACAGTTTCAACGAAGAGGCAAAAATTCATTTTCGAATTTTCTGTGTCGAATCGAACTTTGGGTTCGAGTATGTGGATGAATTGCGACTTGCCGAGGGTTGCGACGGCCACCATAACGGCGGCGCGACGTCGTGCACGTACATGACGTCGACTTCGTATCGGCGAGTTTGGACCTGGGGAGACTTGGGGAAGCATTCGAGAAAAAGGGGTTTTGGGCTCGAAGTCCTCTCGCTTTCGAATGGGGTTATTTTCGGCAGTAATAACTTAAGACCAAAAAAAGGAAAAAAAGAACAGGAAGAAGAAGGATACGTGAACGATCCGGGAATGTCTCAGGGAAGAGACGGGAAGAACTCGAGTTGGACTTGAGTAAAAGCCTGGAAGTCTCGGGTTTGCTTTTATATTGGGTTAAGCCCAAACAAAATTTCAAGTTAACAATGATTAAGTAAATTTTTGGCATTTACAAGGTAACCAATGTTGATTATGTTAAGTCAGAAATTTACTGTAAGTTATAGATTAGTTAACAATGTTTTAAAATTTTAATTAATCTTTTAATTAAACGATTAAATTTAGAATAAGAATTGAAATCAATTTACATTAAAACTTTAAATGGAACAATAAATTGGTTTCCAAAGAGTAAAGAAGGTTTTCAAATGATAATTAAGGTAAATAATTTTTATTAACGAATAGTTTTGAAAATAAATTAAGAACAATTTATAATTTGTAATTAAAATGGGTTAATAAACAATTAAGTGTTCAAATTAATTTGTGATTAAGAATTTGTTAATAAGAAAAATTAAGTTAATTAATTATAATTGGCTGTTAATTAAAATAACTTATTAAGAAACAATTAATCGAGTTAATTAAGATTTAATTAATTTATCCAAATTTAATCATTGATTTTATTTAAACCACATTGGAAAATAATTAACTATTGATGTGCACTAGTTTGATATTTTCTGTTCTGGTTGTGATACTGTGTGATGTAAATTGCTATGTACTGTACTATAATTGTGATTTGTTCTTGTATTGATGTGGAAAACCCTTTGCCCGTAAAACGGCATTTAAACTTCGATGCGACAGGGAATCGGATTTCAGTTAGTTGTCTGAAACCCACATCGAACATGTGAATTTTGTGAACGACATATCCACATGTTTTTTAAAATTGACGCTCACTATTCGGTTTAGCCGGGAGAGGACCTTTGTGTCATATAAACCATTTCGAATAAGTGATATGACGAAATGGATGAGCATTTGATGACGGTGGTGAAGACCGGACGTCTTCGAGAACGATAGGATAACCTGTCGAATGACTCTGCACTAAGTTGCTCCGGTATAGAGTTCTCCATATGTGATGGGGAGTCCGATCGGGATTGTGTACGCCCGGATTGCAAGGACTTCTTCGGAAGTGCCTTCGGTTCTGTTCGAACCCAGAACAGACTTGTATGTATTGCATGTCTGATATTACATTTGAGATATAAAGAAGATTTCTTTCAAATATATTTATGTTGGTTGCGGAGAATTTATTCTCTTAGCTTAACACTCTTCTCTGAGACGTATGAGCTCAGAGGTTATGTAGTTGAAGGTTATCAGTAATATATTCCCAACTTGGTAATGTGGCATGCTGATTGCTGCTGTTCATTTGTTGATTAAAGAATGGCTTTGTGAAAAGCGTAGCTTTGTGGACGAGACTTCGTCGAACCTCACAACCCGGTAATGGTCGAAACAGGAAAGATGCAGCAAGGTTATTGGGGGTAGCGCCCTTTAGGGTATGTGCATTTCCTTCTGGATAGAAGTGGTATCATTGTAACGACCTAGAATTTCTTTCATTTGAAATTCGTATATTTAATTGATTTTAATTATTAACAAGTAAGTCGAATAACTCATATTTCGAATATCTAGATTTAATTGGATAATTTAAATCGATAATTTAATATTTAAAATTACAGAAATAATTGGAAATTGGGTTTAGTGTGATTAAAATTGATTTATAAAGTTGTATTAAATCATATTGGAGTTAGAATGATGTTATAGAACTTTTAAAATTGAATTAAGAGTAAATTTGTAGAAATTGAATATTTTAATATTTAATTCACGAGTAAAAATAGTCATTTTTCAAACAGTCTCGGATTTTGACAAAACCAGTTTCATCGGATCCATAATGTTATATTATTGTATAGTTTCAAATTTCGTGTCAATCGGATTTTCGGTTTGTCCGGGACAAGCTAAAACGCGTACAAAATCGTTTAAGTGAATTTTAAATTTAAATAATTCGATTCGAAAACTTACCTTCCAAATTTGACCGAATTGGCTCTCGATATATATTCCATTGCGTTCGGAATGAGGGTAAAACATGATAAACGCCAGCCGGCACGCTTCGTTTGGAGTTCGAAAAAATTCGGATGAATAGTGTCGCGTAAATTTCTATAAAAGGCCTCAGAATTTCTAATTTGCAAAGTATTTAGGGTTTCAAGCTTCAGGCCGCCACCCTTATTGTCAATGGCCGAAAAACTCTCTTCTTCCTCCTCGTTTTTCTTCATATCCACACATCGATTCGAGAAATCTCCAACTACAAAATTGAAGAGGGCTACGAGATCTAGGATATCAACGGTGGTGATCGGAAATGGTGGAGCCAATCGACAACAAATCAAGTTCAAACGCGCGCCGTTCTTTCACGTTTTGTCGAGCCTTGGGACGACAGAGCTCGCCTTCGTTCAAGGCATTGGTGGCACACGTGGAGAGCTTCGAAATGGTGGTGGTTGATCAGCGTGAAGATGCTCGTATTGGTTGTGGCAAATAGGGTTTTATGGCGGCCGAGATGGTTTTGAACGCGTACGAAACCTGGGGAAGAAGAAGATGATGGGAATGTGCAGCCAGGATTGCAGGGGTTTGATACGTGCGGCCCACATGAAAATTAGGTTAAAATTTAAAAAAATAAATGTAAATTGTTTTATTTAAAATTCGTATAGACTTCTAAAAGCTGTAACTTGTTCATACCATTGGGTTCGTACTCGCGAATACTACGCGATGGAGCTGGATTGGAGTTGATTGGAGCTAGTGAGGATTTTGGGTAAAATAAAACACACGTTTAATTTTATTCGGAATAAAACACAGCAATTGTTATTGGAAGCAATGTGAGAGCTTCTCACTCAATCGAATTGTGTTTCGATTTAAATTTTAAATAGTTAGATTTAAAATTGCTTGATTGTGTTGATTGTATGCTTGGATGATAAATTGCTAACTGTAGTATTGAAATAGACCCTATACGCCGTATATTAAGCGGATGTTATTTATTAAACACATATACCGCGATATTCCACCGTGAAGTGGAATTGGTATTATATATGTACTTAGAGTTGATTTCCTGCATTATATAGCGGATGAGACCCTATTGCGCCGCATAATAGCGGATAATATTTTATATAAACCCATGTACCGCGATATTCCATCTTGAAACGGGATTGGTATTGTGCTAACATCTGTGGATGCAGAGAAACTGGTTGGAGGGATCCAACTGGATTTCTCAACAGTATTGATTTATTTAAAGATATTTGCGATATATTCTGTTATAATATTGATATATGATGTTTGGATGTCGTGGTTGAGGTATTGGTGCTGTTGCAGCATTGGGCCTATTTTTGGAGTTTTAAAAATGTTAAAGTAATGATTTCGAATTTAAAAGGATTTTCAAGTGATTTTTGAAAGTATACATTTTATTGAATTTTGGGATTGATTCATTTTAAATAAATAAACGTTATATTTTTTATGTTATAAAAATTATGATTTTTGTGAAATATAACCGAAATGTGATTTTTGAAATAAGTAGTTGATTAATTTGTAAAATGGTTCAAATTGGAATATTTGAATTATTATAAACGGTTTATATAAAAGATTTATAAAATTGATATTTATAAATTAAAATATTGGAATTATAAGACGAGTATTTATAAGTGTTAAAATGATGTATAAATGGATTTCATAAGTGAATGAAATTTAAAGATTTATAAATTGTGAAGTTATAAAATGAATAGATTTTGTAAAGTAAAAGATTTATAAGTAATTAACTTATAAATTGGATTTTGGTATTTAAATGGGATATGGATAGAATTTGTTAATAAAGTGATTTTATAAGTTGAAGTTGTTATAAAATATAAATGGAATTTGTAAACATTGTTTTATAAATCCGAAATCGACTTATTTTGATAAGTTAATTTTTATAGCTTATTAAAAGAGATATATTCACGATTTTGGACAGTGGATAATCCTTTAAACAAAATGTGTAGAAATGTTGAATTTGGTTAACGAAGTATATTCACGATTTCGGACGGTGAATAATATATTAAAGAAATGTTTTTGGAAGTCGTCTTTTAAATAGAATTAAAACGATTTGAAGTTGTTTTAAAATGTATTAAGGATCGAAATCATAGATTTCAACATTCATTGTTTAAATAGACGTTTTCGAGAAATAAGAAAATGGTGGACTATAACACTGTTGTTATAGTAAATGATTTTCGAAAGAAAATGTTTTATACAGTATTGGGATTTATATATCTATCTAAATTTTGAGTCCCTATACTAGTGATTTTGGGTTGTCGTAATGATTTTTTATGCAACATTCGTTTTGGCTCAAATAAACGCGTTTAAGAGAATGTCTTCCTTAAAGAATAAAATATATACTTAATTATGATTTAAGTATATTGGATATTTTCCAAATGTTGAAAACAAATAGATTTGTGAATTACTTATTATTAAATAAGTATGGAAATGTTTTCCAATATGAAGTGAAATGTTTCGAGATTTTATCTCTTAAAGATAAATTGAAAGTGAATATTTGAAATCGATTTGAAAATTGTATATATCAGTGGATATTTGGAAATTTAAACTCACCATGGAATTTATAAAGGGAAGGAAAATTTATTTAAAAATAAACATTGATTTATTTTTTAAGTGTGGAAAAAATATATCTTGTAAAGATATTTTTGGAAAATAAATAATTGGGAAATTATTTGGAATCTGGTGATGTTGTGCATATCTATTGATAGTTAAATAACGGACTATCAATATTTACTTTTAAATGGGTATTTGTTGTGATTTGCTTGAATTTAAATGCTACACTTATTTTAAAAATAAGCGCTCGTTATTCGGTTTAGATGGGAGAGGACCTTTGGGTCATAAATCTCATTCCGAGTAGTGATACGTCGTAATGGATAGCATTTGAAGACCGGTGTTGAAGACTGGATATCTTCGAAAATGAAAGGATTACCGTCGAACGTCTCTGAATCGGCTGATCTCCGATATAGAGATTTTATCACCCTTTGTGATGGGAATTCCGGACATGATTAGTGAATATCCGGATTTGCAAGGGCTCCTTTGGAAGTGCCTTCGGTTTCGTTCGATCCCGGAACGGACTTGTATGGATGTGTGTTTGACATTACAATTTGAGATGTAAAGCTGGTTTCTATCAAATACATTTCTGTTGGAGGCAGAGAATTTATTCTCTTAGCTTAACACCCTTCTCTGAGACGTACGAGCTCAGAGGTTATGTAGTTGATGGTTACTAGTGATATATTCCCAATTTGGTAACATGGCATGCTGAGTGCTGCTGATCATTTGTTGATCAAAGCGTGGCTTTTATGAAAAGCGTAGCTTTGTGGACGAGACTTTGTCGAACCTCACACCCCGAAAATGGTCAAAACAGGAAGAATGCAGCAAGGTTATTTGGGGATGGCACCTCCATAGGGTATGTACATTTCCTTTTGGATAGATATGGTATTATGGTATGGAGCCCAAATACTTAACCTATGTGGTTGCTGCAAATTTATTTCTTTGTGGTTGTTGGTGAATCCCGGGATTTGGGTCGGTTACGACCGGGGTATGGCATACTCATGTCAGCAGTTACCTAGCTAGAGGTAACCCGGCCTTGTATTGGCAGAGATCCGATTAGGTTCTCGGGACGTCTTTCCAAAGGCGTACCCATGTGGCAATGGGAAGTTCCTTGGCCTGACCATTTGTTGGAAATCCGAACTCCAATACGCACCTTGTACGGTTTTAGTTGTAGAACCTTCCATTTACTTATGGTGGTCACCACTGTTTAGATGGTAGCTATAGTAGGCATAGTGCGAAACGCCTATGTTGGCTAAGATTTATATTATACTTTCGAAATGTTTTCCTACACTTTGCACTTATAGTAATAATATCAAAGAAATTTGCGTATCAAGCATGTTTGACTATCATAAGGAGAAATCTCCTCTGATTCTGCATTTGCATTGCTTGTGTGTAGGGGAGGCCTTATGGCAGTTTCATTTTCTAAAAGTATTGCGGATCTATTTTAAAAAAAAAATTTAAAGATAAACTGTTCTAAGTTCTCACACCAGTCTCATGACTGACCTGGAGTTTAATGTTCCCTTTCTAAACTCTGGGTGCCCATCATTTTCCATACGGGCAGCCTAGAGTCAGGTTATCAGGTCATTCTGGCATTCAGGAGATGCTTTGGAGATCTGGAGGCAAGCTGGATGGCATGGTGTATCAACTAGTATAGAGTATTTCTTTTCCGCTGTTTGTTGTTGTAAACTCTGATAATGTAATGTAATATGATGTGATGTATAAAATGTACAGTTCTTTTGATTTAAAGATTATTCATTTATCTATTATATGTTGTTCCGCTGCGAATTGCGAGATTCTGATATTGTTTCTGTTGCTTCTTCTTTCTTTCTTCTTTTGTTCTACTACCTCCTCTTTAACCCTAACGGTTTGGTTTTTCGGCCTTCGATTGCTCGGCAGTTGATATAGTGGACGTATTGATGTCGATTTTCGTACGTCGAAAAATCACGTCGTTACAATCATGGTATGGAGCCCAGATACTTAACTTATGTGGATATCGCAAATATATGTATAAATTACTTTGTGATTGTTGTTGGGGCCCCGGATAAAGGTTGGTTACAACTGGGGGATGGCATACTCATGTCAGTAGTTACCTAGTTTCAGAGGTAATCCGACCTTGTGTTGGCAGAGATCCGGTTAGGTTCTCGGGTCGTCCCTCCAGAGGCGTACCCATGTGGCCCAGGAAGTTCCTTAGCCTGACCATTTGTTGGAAATCCAAAGAAACAATACGAGCCCTGTACGGTTTTAGTTGTATAACCTGCCATGCAGCATGGCGGTAACCTGCCACAAAACATGGTAGCTATAGTAGGCATAGTTCGGAATGTTTATGCCGGCTAAGATTAATATTATATTTTTGAAATGTTTTCTACACTATGCACTAGTAATAATATCAAAGAACTTTTCCCGTAAGAAGCATATTTGACTATCATAAGAAGAAATCTCCTTCAATTCTGCGATTGCATTGTGTGTGTGTGGCGGAAGGTCTTATGGTAGTTTCATTTTTTTAAAAAGCATACCGGAATTCTTTATAAATCTAGTTTCTTTAAAAGCAACTGTTTTTGTTTACTCATACCAGTCCCATGACTGACCCGGAGTTTATTGTTTCTTTCCTAAACTCTGGGTGCCCATAATTTCCGCACGGGCAGCCTAGTAGCAGGTTTCCGTGTTATGGTGTAGCATTATTTTGGAGCTCTTATCTTGGAGATATTCTAGAAGCTTTTGGAGATCTCAGGTGTTTAGACTTAGGGAGTTCGCTATCGCTTCCTTCCTTTGAAGACTTTCTGGATATATGATCACTGTTGTATTATTTTGATATTTATTTGGAGTTGTGGTGTATGTATTAAAAATACTTTGATGTAGAAATGGTTATTATACTGTTGTATCTGTGATGTATGCATGATATTCATTCTGTTCCGTTGTTTTATATTCGTCTGATGTTGTTATAAGCTCCATCCGAACTGAAATTTGACGTTCGAATCTCCGGCAGTCGAATACAAGTGAGGTATTTGATGTCGACTTTTGAACAATGAATTTTGGGTTGTGACAAATTGGTATCAGAGCTGAAGGTTGAGTAATAACTTTAACTACGGAGTATAACACATTAGATGGCTCATTAGAGATAGGGTGAAGTATACCCTAGAATGAGTATAATCGAGACCGAAACTCCAAATTTTCTTAGTTTATTTCTTTTTACTGCTGATATTCCTTAAGATATTTTGTCTGTATATCTAAAACAATTTTCTTACTAATTACAGATAGTAAGAATGAGCGAACGAAGAGGAAGAGCTAGGGGTCAAGGGAATGCCACAGCACCTAATCAAGATCCCCCAACAGCAGTAGCAGCAATAGCTATCCAGCAGCAGCCGAATCTGGCTGATTTGTATAAAAATTTCTCAAAGCTTGGTGGCAAACCGTTCACCAGCAATGAGTCAATTGTTGAGGCTCAAGCATGGGTAAGATCGTGTGAGAAAATTTTTAAAGGACTAAAGCTGCAAGATGAGCAGAAGAGACTCAGAGCTTCTTGGCAACTCCAAGAAGAAGCCTTAGCCTGGTGGGAAACTGTCATTATAGATGAAACAGAAGAAGAGTTTACTTGGAATCGATTTAAGGTGGTGTTTGAAAAGCGCTATATGCCATCGGCAGGAATTTTCAGAATGTGTCAAGAATTTTTGGATTTAAAGCAAGAAAGCTTGTCATTTGAGGAGTACTTAAACAAGTTCAACGAACTATCCCATTTCGGTCCAGAGTTGTTAAACACGCCTCTTAAAAAAAATGAAAGGTTCATCCGTGGAATGAACAAGAAGTATCACGAAAGGATGACAACACACGTCAACGAATCTTTTTCTGATCTTACTGATATGGGATATAGGTATGCCACACTGGATATGCAGAAGATTTCAAGGGAAGGAGGAAATTCAAGTAATCAGAATTGGAAAAAAAGGAAGTTTGGGGGCAAGAGGCCATAAAAAGACAAGGATAAGAAGAACAGTCAAGGAAATTTGGCTACGAACATAACTTGTTACAATTGCCAAGAGAAGGGCCATTATTCAAACAGCTGCAAAAACCCGAAGAAGCAAGTTAAGAAGGAACAACCTGGGAGGAATGATCAAGGAGCTAAAGAATGCTATAATTGTCACAAGCCTGAACATGTTGTTAAAAATTGCCCGGTAATGAAGCAAGCACAGGTGGCAAATGTTTATGCGATAAAGAAAGACCCTTCAACTTCGAAAGCAGATAAAGGAAAAGGTGTCTGGAAGGTAACCTTATTATTTATGATAGAGCTGTTATAATTTTATTTGACACGGAAGCTTCACATAGCTTTATCTTCCAACAAACCGTAAGTGAATTAGAACTTAAAAATGAATTTGTTGATGACCCTATTTACGTGAAAAATCCGGTTGGAATTCCCGCAAATCTTTGTTTGAATTGTAAGAAAGTTCCTATTTCATATGCTTGCTATCAATTTCCTATCAACTTTTATGTCCTCGAATTTAATGAATTTGAAATCTTACTTGGAATGAACTGGTTATCGAGATACGAAGCTAAATTGGATTGTAATAAACGGACAGTTTTAGTCAAAACAAACCTTGGAAATTTTATTGAAATCTCTTGTGAGGATCCGAGTCCAAAGAGAGATAGATTGATGTATACTTTGGGATATCCTGAACCTAGTTTGCAGTCTATACCTGTTGTTTGGGAATTTTCCGACGTATTTAAAGAAGTAAAATCCTTACCTCCACACAAAGAAATAAAATTTCGAATTGACTTAGTACCCAATGCACGTCCTGTCGTTCATGCAGGTCGCAGGATGGCACCTAGGGAAAGAATTGAATTAGTCAATCAAACTCGAGATTTGCTAAAGAAAGGATTGATTCGCCCTAGTGTTTCCGAATGGGGTTCAGCTGTCGTATTTGTGGCTAAATCGGATGGATCTTTGAGATTGTGTGTAGATTACCACGATCTCAATAAAAAAACTCTCAAGAACAAGTTTCCTTTACCCAGGATCGACGATTTATTCGATCAACTCCATGGTGCACGATTCTTTTCTAAGATGGATTTAGCTCAGGGATTCCATCAGCTGCGAATAGCCGAGGATTATGTACATTTAACTGCCTTTAGGGGTCCTACATGTTCTTCGAATGGTTAGTTATGCCCTTCAGACTAACCAACGCTCCCGCGTACTTCGTAGATTTAATGACCCGAGTGTTTCGAGAAGTATTGAACAAATTTGTCCTTGTATTTATTGATGATATCTTGATTTACTCCAAAACCGAAGAAGAGCATGTTGAACATCTCAGAATTGTTTTGGAGATATAAAGGAGGAATATCCTGTTCGCTAAAATTTTTAAGTGTCACTTTTGGGTCAAAGAAGTCAGATTTCTCGATCATATTGTTAATGAAGAAGGAATTTCTGCTGATCCAAGCAAGATTTCTGCAATTCTGGACTGGAAGCGACCCACTACTCCTAGAGAATTTCGAAGTTTTTTGGGTTTAGCGGGATATTATAGAAAGTTTATACAGGATTTTTCTAAGTTGGCCAGTTCATTGACTAAGATAACAATGAAGAATACCAAGTTCAATTGGACCCCAAGATGTGATGAAGCTTTTCAGGAATTGAAAAGGAAGTTGACTACTGCTCCTGTTCTCGCTATCATTAACGGGAATCAGGGATTATCTGTCTATACCAACGCATGTGGTGATGGGATAGGTGCAGTATTAATGCAGAATGGGAAGGTAATTGCCTACGCGAGTAGACAATTACGTCCGCACAAAAGAAACTACCCAACACATGATTTGGAGCTTTTGGCTGTTGTTTTCGATTTAAAAATCTGGCGACACTATCTTCTGGGTAAGAATCTTTTCAGCTTTCTTAACAATTTACGAAATCAACTTAATAAATATACTTAATAAGCTCTCTTTGTTTTAGGTGAAAATTTTGAATTATTCACCGACCATAAATCATTGAAATATCTCTTTACCCGGAAAGATCTGAATCTGCGACAACAACGTTGGTTGGAATTTGTAGCATCTTATGACTTAGATATTCAATATACGCCCAGAAAAGTCAATGTAGTTGCCGATGCTTTAAGCAGGAGACATGCCGTTCTTGTATATCTTGTTGTCACTCCTACTCTCCTCGAGAGGATCACGAGCAAGCACTATGAAGATGAGTTTCTTCGGGGAATTTATAAAAGGATTTGCCAAGGAGAAGTCACTAGGTTTGAGATGGATAATAGGGGAGTTATAAGGATGAAAGGCAGAATATGTGTTCCGGACATTCCTGATCTGAAGTGTGAAGTTTTAGATGAATGTCACAAATCAAAACTCGGTATCCATCCAAGAGTTAATAAAATGTATGGAGATATAAAAAGGACTTTCTGCTGGAAGACGATGAAAAGAGACATATCCATATATGTGAGTCGCTGTGCCACTTGTCAACAAATCAAAAGCGATCAAAAGAAATTGGTCGGTTTACTTCAGCCTTTGAAAGTATCGAAATGGAAATGGGATCAGGTATCGATCGATTTCATCAATGGATTGCCATGAACTAAAAAGGAAAATGAAGCAATTTGGATTATAGTGGACCGTCTAACCAAAACTGCTCACTTTATTCCAGTGAAATCCACTCGGACTGCAGCAAGCTTAGCAGGGCTATATATAAAGGAAATTGTTCGTCTCCATGGTATTCCCAGCAGTATAGTGAGTGATCATGATCCGATCTTCACTAGTAGATTTTGGGAGGCATTCAAAGCCGCTTTGGGAACAAAACTAAATTTCAGTACTGCTTATCACCCACAATCTGATGGGCAGACTGAAAGGATCAACCGAATTCTAGAAGACCTTTTGCGTGCTTGCATTCTCGACTTTGGTGGCTCTTGGGAGGACCATTTCCATCTGGTCGAGTTTTCGTATAACAACAGCTATCAGGCCATTATAGAAATGGCTCCTTTCGAAGCTTTATATGGTCGTCTGTGTCAATCACTGTAACAGCCCGCTATTTTAGACTATTCGCATCCGCGCATGCTGGACTTGAATAATTCAAAATACCGAATTGTTAATTTAAATTTGGAAAAACTGAACATATACAGTAAATAAATAATCATAGAACCACAGACACAGAGTAATAAATGCAGCGGAAACAAAAGATAGTAGTTCATGAAGCTACTATATATATATAACAGAGTTAAATAAGTTACGACAGAAGTCTCGAATACAATAGTCAAATACAAAAATCAAAATACATCACTAGAATCAACTGAATATCTGAAAGCTGGATAGAGAGCTGGATCTCCCGGCGAAGCTCCAACTCCAAAGGTGAGTCTCAAAAGCTGAACCACTCAGTCTGACCCGAGCGTAAAGCAAAACACAAAACACTCGAGTCAGGATTAACATTCTTATATCAATAAATCCAACTCAAGTGAAATAACAATTGAAATACAATTAACTCAAAGGATGTTGGAATATCCATCCTTTAGGGATCCGTTAAACTATCTACGTATGTAGTAGTGTACGCTAAATAGATAATGTCTATCAGTAATATAAATATCAAAATAGTGTTAAGTCGTTACCATTATCCCCCTTAACACATTTTATATAAGCGTTATAGTCTATACAGCACTGTAAACTCCACCGTAAACTAGTGGGATATCAGGGAGTACTCCACAGGTATAACACACAAAAAAATCGTAGTGGTCGCGTATATAGGGATACAAGTATGACAAGGCACATGAGGCAATACCCAAGGTAGTGAAACTATCGTTTGCCTGATTTGGACTGGTGAAAACGCATCGCCGCAACGATCGCAACACCGCGAAACAACACTCCCAAAAGTACGAGGGTGCACCAATCAATAACAAGTAATGAGTAGTTTACGAAGAAGTATGTTCGCTCGAGGTGGCTAACCTCATTTGGCCCGGCATGGCTCCTGTTTTAGTCGTTTCCAATTTTACCCAAGTGTCAAGGCTATCCATTTTCGTTCTCTTTCTTCAGTCAACACGTACATCATTCCAACCACTTCATTCTGGATCACACTCCGCGTATAGTTATTAAAGTGGTTTTCGGTTTAGACAGTGAGTATGTCCCTAACCGATTCCGGTTTCTTTAATAACTTTCGCAATTATTATACCGATTAGTCGTTTAATAAATTTCAAAAAATCAATTTCGATTTCAATTAGAATTTGTAAACCAACACTTCATTTGTCTTTCTTAAACAATTTCCATAATTTACGTTTCAAAGCTTCCAACTTACTGTTTTAAAATCTTATAATTCAATTTCAATTTTTATTTAGTACAATACAAATATTGATTCAAGTTCGTATAAAAGTTTCATTTTGAAATCATTTAAATTAATTTAATTTAACATTAAAATCAATTTAAATTCATTAAACGATTTCATTCAATATTTGCTAAGTAAATTTATCCTTCAAACAATTTCCATTTAACTTCAAATTGATTAAATCAATTATTTAAGTTCAACTCCATTATAACAAAACTTATAAATTGCATTAAATTAAATTCGACAAATCAAATTCTTTACATTTCAAGTCTTACATTTATTTCAATAAATCACATTTTTATTTCTTGTTAAAGAAATCCAATTTCATTTATTATTTACTTGTTTAAATAAATTTTCAAAACTTAATTAATAAAGAAACTCAATTTCATTTATTAAAGAAGTATAATTTTTCTTATTAAGAAGTTCGATTTCTCCTATCCAAGAATTCAATTTTTTCATTTTTAATTATTAAATAATTATATCTTATTCATTTATTCAATAATTTCAAAACTTAACTATTAAATAATTCCGGAACTTAATAATTTCAGACTTAATTATTAAATAATTTCAACTTAATTATTAAATAGTTTCAAACTTAATTCAATGAATAATTCCAAATTTTATTGTCAAATAATTTATTTTAAACAACGTTCTTTCAACAGCTACTGTGTTAATATTTTATTTCAGATTTCAAATATTAACATTTTCCTTTCATCAAGTTTAAATTCCAAATTTATTTCAAAACCTTATTATTATTCAAATAAAATCTTTATTTTATTATAAATAAAATTATTGACCAATCGGATTTATTTAATTCTCTATCCTAAGTCAAGTTCATTTGGGTATTTATCATTTCAACCCGATTCCATTTCAATTCAAAAATCAAAGCATAGTAAAGGGAACTTACAGTGTGATAACTGGGGTGGTGTCAGAGTAAATAAACAAGCAATAGCAACCATCAACAACAATCCAATAATTTATTTAAATAATCCCGAAATAATAGTATTAATTTACATTGTTGTTTGTGCAAATTAATATAATTATTTCTAGAATCTACACTATCATTTCATGTAGATTAAAGATTATTATATTACGGTTATTCACTTGATATTCATTTTCATACCACATCAATTTATACAACAAAAATTCAATGGTTCATGTTATAGTTAACACTATTTCTACGCGTCAATTTATTTAACATTTAAAGGGGTCATATTAAACAAATTTAACTAATCAATTCAACACATATATCAATTTTAAATTATTAACTATCCTATGTCAATTTCAATTTTAAATTATTTATCACTTCATACATTAACAATTTAACCTCCAATGTAAACATCAAACAATCAATCAATTAACAGCCAAACTATATTATCATCGCATAAATAATTAACAGATAATGGTGTCAGATGTCACAGGTGAACTGATACAGGTAATAACATAAATAACAGTGTAAATAAATAACAACAGGTATTTCAATTTGTCGTTTCAATTGAAATCAAATTTAATAAATAAAAGAATATTAATCGTGAGTGATTGCTCATCTTTCAAGACTAGAGAGAACAGGAGATGACACGGATATGCACAGAAGAACTGACACTGAAATTGAGTTACGAATCCAAGCACGAATTCCAAAGTAAAGCAAGATTTGCACGAATTCGACGATCAAAGCTGATAATGGAATCTATGGAATAATTAGAATCGGCCCGATAGAAACTGAAATTTATACATATATTATTTCCATGAGATCAGTATTTAATTTAAAACAATATCAAAACAATATATATATATATATATATATATATTTATAATCACTGTTTTAAGTTAAACACATATATTAAAATATATATATATATATATATATAATAAAACACATATAATGCTTTATTCCAAATCTAGCATACAGTATAGATTATATCCTTTATAAGATTTAACAGATATACTAAAATATATACATATACTATATATACAATATATGCATGTATTTCAAATCCTTTCTTCATAAAACACTTTCCAAAATTTAAAGCGAACCTTTATTAAATATTTGAAACCAAACTGACTTAAACACAAATTTGTGTAAATAATTATCTAAGCTAATATTTTCAGATACGCTATAACTTTTATAAAGTTTTTTTTTTGAACTGCAAAAGAATAAACAATATATTGCAAATTTAAAAATCACTGTTTACTAAAACAAATATATTACTTTTCAAATATTGTACATATAATATACTTTAGATCATGATAATGCAGCTTATACACATACATGTACACCTACAGAAACCAAATAATATACTATAAAATTTGAAACTGTATGCTATATCTCACAGACACCTCATAAATATCAACTTATAAATCAAATAACACTCAAGATATACTATATGTATTCCCAGGTATACATATATACTTTGTATATAAACCTATCTATAAAATGCATGTTATCAACAAATGTACACTGACCATATATAGCTGCAGTATAAAATAGACATATATATATAGACTTTAGAAGGATATAGTATAACATAACACTATTTATACGAAAGTTTCAAAAGAGGATAGATAATAGAACAAGTAATGTATTTATACTAACAATGTAACAAAATCTGAAATATTGAAAATATACATTTATAATATAAACAGACATAACTTTATACTGTATACATATAACACCTTACTAAAACACGCAAGTTGAAGGGTAGTTGACGAGCTCGAGCTCGGTTGATGAAGGGCTGTTGCATTGGCCAGAGGTGGAGGCGACTTCGGTGGAGGCGGTGGCCGTTTTTTTTTTTGGACGTTCGGTGGATGATTTCGGAAGGAGGCTGCCAACCTGGAAACTGATTGATCCAAATGGGCTATGAAGGCTATGTAGGCTAACCTTATAATATCCCTTGCCAACACAATAAAAGGAGACGAGGAGGCACGATGAGAGGTCCGACCATGGTTGTCGCGCGTCAGAGGGGAGAGTGCAGCATACAGCAAGAGAGAGAGAAGGGAGGCCGAGTGAATGTGATCTGGAGGCGATCCCAGTGACGAGCGCCTTGGAGTGGGGAAAAATGGTCGTGGTCCGGCTATGCTACGGAGGGGATGGAAGCTTGCGATAGAGGCGACGCAGCCTTCCTTCAGGCGAATATGGATTGTATATAAATTTTTATAAATGGAAGTTTTATATTCACAGAGCTTATGCTTTGATTTTTTTTTTTAGAAGAACATATATATGAAAAGATGAAGAAGTGAATAGCCCAGAAGAGAAGACGATGGGCCATGATAAAAGATGAAGAAGGAATGGTTTCAGAAAGAAAGAAAAATTAAATAAATAAAGATATAAGTATAAAGTTGCAAAGCAGATGAGATGGTTACCAATATCTTTGGTACAATCTGTTATTATTTTTATAATGTACGCAACCAGATGAAAAAGATTATAATTTTGAACCGTAGGAAATGGATGGGAAGACACGATTGCAGAGTAGTGAATAAAGAAAATATCTTTGAACCGTTAGAAAAATAAAAAGAATAATAAAAGTTAGATATAAATTCTAGGAATAGTGACAGCCTCTAAAATTCCAAAATAATAAAAGCAACGGCTATGGTGAAAGGTGAATGGACACAAGAATTAAAAGGCTCAAAACGTACCTTTTCATCGTTTCCGTCGCGTACCGGATCTCAAAGTACAAAACTGAATATACCGCCGAGATCAGTACGACGCGACAATCAAAACGGTATAGAGATATCAGCGGTACGATTGAATTAAAATAAGATCGACGGAGCTAAAAAAGTCCAAATTTTGAAAAACGAAAGATGACGTTTTTCTCAGAAGATGGTTTAGAATTTTTTTATGTAAAAATATTTAGGTTTCGAAAACATTTTATTTTCATCGCTTTTTAACTGATTAAATTAAAGTACATTTACGCATGAAATAAACTTTCATATTTCCGGACGAAAATTTACTGCTTGCTATGTTTAACTGAACGCATTCCAAATATCAAATTCATATTTCAAAATTTTATCGTTTAAAATTCCATAAAATTCCAATTAATAACGCTATTAAAACCAGTTAAATTTACGGGTCGTTACACTCTCCCCCACTCAAAACTTTTCGTCCTCGAAAAGGAAGGAGGTAGGAGAATAGAAACAGCCAGCAGAAAATAGACTTGAATTACAAAATAAACAATTAATTTAAACCATATAAATTTCAATTTAAATAAATTTATATTCAACAATTTGTTTTTTTTTAAATTCTAGATTTTCATTAAATTGATTTGATTTCACGTTTATGAAGGTTAGATACAAAAGGTTTCTTTCAAAACGAAATTCAATTTAAATTCAATTAATTCAAGATATCTCATTAAGTTGATTTAACTTCAAATTTTGTTAGCTTTCAAAACAAAATTTTTTCTTCTATTAATTATACCTATTATTTATTTAACTTATTGTTCTATTCATCTCCATAAACATCTTATAGTTAAAATTTTAAGTGAATAACATTTATTATACGCACTCATATTTTATTTGTAAAGACAATTTATATTATATATTATCCAATTTTCTTAAATTAACAATTTCAAAGATCATACATTTGAATAGTCATTTATTATAATCATACTTTCTTCGACCAATTTAATTCTTCTTTATTCCAAATTATTAATAAATTTATTCCACTTAATATATCTTATCACATATATATTAAGTATATTTACACTTGTTATAACTACTTAAATTTATTTAAAATTTCCTTTGATATCATTTATATTGTATAATATTCAATTACATAATTAACTTCTGAAAATTTAGGTAAGTTATATATAACGCAATTGTATATTATCCAAATAATTTTTTTTATTCAATTATTTCAAGCTTACATATTTATTCAAAATTTTGGTTCACTTTATATTTGAGATTATCCTTTATCATACATTTAAGAATTAAATTTTCGAGTAACTTCGAATTTATTTAGAGATAAATAAATATATATATATATATATATATAATATGTCAAATATGATTTAAATCATATATCAATATATATATATATATATATATATATATATATATTACAAATCAAATCATACTTTAGAAGTTCAAATCCATTGAATTTTTCAAAGCAAAACTATAGCAAAGCTACATAATGGCCTCTCCACTTCGAAACTCGAAAATGAATGTCAATGATGCGGCCATCATCACTGAAATTATTTTCCAGCGACAAAATAGGAGAGCACTGATTTAAACATTTAAAATTCTTTGAAAATGGTTTCTGTTTGAAAATACTTTAAATACTATATGCTTTAAAACTTTAAAATCGGAGTTTGAAATCACTGAAAATCAAATTCTCAAATTCCTGATTTACATTCATTTTAAATTCCAAATCAAATTGATAACCAAGTCATAAATGCATTTATTTATATTATGAAATAGTCAATGATTTATAAAACAAATAAATTAAAATTAAAAAGAAAATCTTCATTTCGAGCAACAGATTCATTAACATTTCAATTTCAGAAAATTTATACTTATACATACTATAATCATTCAAAAATTATTTTATTTACTAAATTTGAAAACAATATTGTGTTAGTTTGCTCTGTTCAAGTGTTTTAGAAATTCTATTGATAGCGTTGATCAGACGAATCGATCGAAAATCCAAATCAACATTTACAACTCAAACAACACAATATATAAATATTTTTAATGTAAATTTACAAATACACTTCCTCGCTCGACGACACAAGGATGGATTTCAAAACAAGTATAGATATTCAAATTTGATGGACTCAAATTAAAGAGAATTCTGATTCGAAGACAAGTTCGAAAGAAAAGGTAATATGATTCAATAACAGAATTGGGAGATATAGGATAAGCTTATTTAATTCACGGGTAACCTTCCGGTCAACCGTGTCTTCAAGAATTAGATCGATGTGGAATTCCGAGGCAAATCCAAATCCGGTCTCAAAAGATAGAATTCGGGTATAGCAGGAGATAGATAGCATCTCAAACCGAGGATACGGAAATCTCTGGTAAATCAATGTCTATTGTAAACGAGTTTCACCCATTTACAAATAATTCGAAGAATTGGCGAGACCGCCGATTCATTATAAATATTATTCAAAGTGGAGTTATGGGATGCTCCAAAATTGAAAGAAAACGAATAGCGAGGGACACGAATGAATTTTGGAACCGCAAGGAACGTTCCAAAATTCAAAGGAATTGAGTCAAAAGAAAGAGATTGAAACTCGAATGAGAGTGATTTTATGAATTCATTTACCATATATGCTAAGTTTTGCCTAGAGCTACCAAAAGCTCTGATACCAACTGCAACAACCTGTTATTTTAGACTATTCGCATCCGCGCATGTCGGACTTGAATAATTCAAAATACCGAATTGTTAATTTAAATTTGGCAAAACTGAACATATACAGTAAATAAATAATCACAGAACCACAAACACAGGGTAATAAATGCAGCGGAAGCAAAAGATAGTAGTTCATGGAGCTACTATATATATAGCAGAGTTGAATAAGTTACGACAGTAGTCTCGAATACAATAGTCAAATACAAAAATCAGAATACATCATTGGAATCAACTGAATATCTGAAAGCTGGATAGATAGCTGGATCTCCAGGCGAAGCTCCAACTCCAAAGGTGAGTCTCAAAAGCTGAACCACTTAGTCTGACCCGAGCGTAAAGCAAAACGTAAAACACTCGAGTCAGGATTAACATTCTTATATCAATAAATCCAACTCAAGTGAAATAACAATTGAAATACAATTAACTCAAATGATGTTGGAATATCCATCCTTTAAGGATCCGTTAAACTATCTACTATGTAGTATTGTACGCTAAATAGATAATGCCTATTAGTAATATAAATATCAAAATAGTGTTAAGACGTTACCATTATCCCCCTTAACACATTTTATATAAGCGTTATAGTCTATACAGCACTGTAAACTCCACCGTAAACTAGTGGGATATCAGGGAGTACTCCATAGGTATAACACAAAACAAATTAGTAGTGGTTGCGTATATAGGAATACAAGTATGACAAGGCACATGAGGCAATACCCAAGGTAGTGAAATTACCGTTTGCCTGATCCGGACTGGCGAAAACGCATCGCCGCTACGTTCGCAACACCGCGAAACAACACTCCCAAAAGTACAAGGGTGCACCAATCAATAACAAGTAATGAGTAGTTTACGAAGAAGTGTGTTCGCTCGAGATGGCTAACCCCATTTGGCCCGGCACGGCTCCTGTTTTAGTCATTTCCAATTTGACCCAAGTGTCAAAGCTATCCATTTTCGTTCTCTTTCTTCAGTCAACACATATATCATTCCAACCACTTCATTCTGGATCACACTCCGCATATAGTTATTAAAATGATTTTCGGTTTAGACAGTGAGTATGTCCCTAACCGATTCCGGTTTCTCTAATAACTTTCGCAATTATTATACCGATTGGTCGTTTAATAAATTTCAAAAAATCAAATCAATTTCGATTTCAATTAGAATTTGTAAACCAACACTTCATTTGTCTTTCTTAAACAATTTCCATAATTTACGTTTCAAAGCTTCCAACTTACTGTTTTAAAATCTTATAATTCAATTTCAATTTTTATTTAGTACAATACAAATATTGATTCAAGTTCGTATATAAGTTTCATTTCGAAATCATTTAAATTAATTTAATTTAACATTCAAATCAATTTAGATTCATTTAACGATTTCATTCAATATTCGCTAAGTAAATTTATCCTTAAAACAATTTCCATTTAACTTCCAATTGATTAAATCAATTATTTAAGTTCAACTAAAACTTACAAATTGCATTAAATTAAATTTGACAAATCAAATTCTTTACATTTCAAGTCTTACATTTATTTCAATAAATCACATTTTTATTTCTTGTTAAAGAAATCCAATTTCATTTATTATTTACTTGTTTTAAATAAATTTTCAAAACTTAATTAATAAAGAAACTCAGTTTCATTTATTAAAGAAGTACAATTTTTCTTATTAAGAAGTTCAATTTCTCCTATCCGAGAATTCAATTTTTTTTATTTTTCATTATTAAATAATTATATCTTATTCAATTATTCAACAATTTCAAAACTTAACTATTAAATAATTCCGAAACTTAATAATTTCAAACTTAATTATTAAATAATTTCAACTTAATTATTTTATAGTTTCAAACTTAATTCAATGAATAATTCTAAATTTTATTATCAAATAATTTATTTTAAAACAACGTTCTTTTAACAACTACTGTGTTAATATTTTGTTTCAGATTTCAAATATTAACATTTTCCTTTCATCAAATTTAAATTCCAAATTTATTTCAAAACCTTATTATTATTCAAATAAAATCTTTATTTTATTTTAAATCAAATTATTGACCAATCGGATTTATTTAATTCTTTATCCTAAGTCAAGTTCATTTAGGTATTTATCATTTCAACCCGATTCCACTTCAATTCAAAAATCAAAGCATAGCAAAGGGAACTTGCAGTGTGATAACTGGGGTGGTGTCATAGTAAATAAACAAGCAATAGCAACCATCAACAACAATCCAATAATTTATTTAAATAATCCCGAAACAATCGTATTAATTTACATTGTTGTTTGTGCAAATTAATATAATCATTTCTAGAATCTACACTATCATTTCATGTAGATTAAAGATTATTACATTACGGTTCTTCACTTGATATTCATTTTCAGTTTATACCACATCAATTTATACAACAAACATTCAATGGTTCAAGTTGTAGTTAACACTATTTCTACGCGTCAATTTATTTAACATTTAAAGAGGTCATATTAAACAAATTTAACTAATCAATTCAACACATATATCAATTTTAAATTATTAACTATCCTATGTCAATTTCAATTTTAAATTATTTATCACTTCATACATTAACAATTTAACCTCCAATGTAAACATCAAACAATCAATCAATTAACAGCCAAACTTTATTATCATCGCATAAATAATTAACAGATAATGGTGTCAGATGTCACAGGCGAACTGATACAAGTAATAACATAAATAACAGTGTAAATAACTAACAACAGGTATTTTAATTTGTCGTTTCAATTAAAATCGAATTTAATAAATAAAAGAATATTAATCGTGAGTGGTTGCTCACCTTTCAAGGCTAGAGAGAACAGGAGATGACACAGATACGCACAGAAGAACTAACACTGAAATTGAGTTACGAATCCAAGCACGAATTCCAAAGTAAAGCAAGATTTGCATGAATTCGACGATCAAAGCTGATAATGGAATCTATGAAATAAATAGAATCGGCCCGATAGAAACTGGAATTTATACATATATTATTTCCATGAGATCAGTATTTAATTTAAAACAATATCAAAACAATATATATATATATATATGTATAATCATTGTTTTAAGTTAAACACATATGTTAAAATATATATATATATATAATAAAACACATATAATGCTTTATTCCAAATCTAGCATACAGTATAGATTATATCCTTTATAAGATTTAACAGATATACTAAAATATATACATATATTATATACACAATATATGCATGTATTTCAAATCCTTTCTTCATAAAACACTTTCCAAAATTTAAAGTGAACCTTTATTAAATATTTGAAACCAAACCGACTTAAACACAAATTTGTGTAAATAATTATCTAAGCTAATATTTTCAGATACGCTATAACTTTTATTAAGTTTTATAAAGTTTTTTTTTGAGCTGCAAAAGAATAAACAATATATTGCAAATTTAAAAATCACTGTTTACTAAAACAAATATATTACTTTCCAAATATTGTATATATAATACACTTTAGATCATGATAATGCGGCTTATACACGTACATGCACACCTTCAGAAACCAAATAATATACTATAAAATTCGAAACTGTATGCTATATCTCACAGACACCTCATAACTATCAACTTATAAATCAAATAACACTCAACATATACTATATGTATTCCCAGGCCTACATATATACTTTGTATATAAAACTATCTATAAAATGCATGTTATCAACAAATGTACACTGACCATATATAGCTGCAGTATAAAATAGACATATATATAGACTTTAGAAGGATATAGTATAACATAACACTATTTATACGAAAGTTTCAAAAGAGGATAGATAATAGAACAAGTAATGTATTTATACTAACAATGTAAAAAAATCTGAAATATTGAAAATATACATTATAACATAAACAAACATAACTTTATATTGTATACATATAATACCTTACTAAAACCGCAAGTTGAAGGGTAGTTGACGAGCTCGAGCTCGGTTGATAAAGGGATGTTGCATTGGCCGAAGGTGGAGGCGACTTAGGTGGAGGCGGTGGCCGATTTTTTTTTTGGACGTTCGGTGGATGATTTCGGAAGGAGGCTGCCAACCTGGAAACTGATTGATCCAAATGGGTTATGAAGGCTGTGTAGGCTGACCTTATAATATTCATTGCCAACACAATAAAAGGAGACGAGGAGGCACAATGAGAGGCTCGACCATGGTTGCCGCGCGTTAGAGGGAAGAGTGCAGCATACAGCAAGAGAGATAGAAGGGAGGCCGAGTGAATGGGATCTAGAGGCGATCCTGGTGACGAGCGCCTTGGAGTGGTGAAAAATGGTCGCGGTCCGGCTATGCTACGGAGGGGATGGAAGCTTGCGATAGAGGCGACGCAACCTTCCTTTAGGCGAATATGGATTGTATATAAATTTTTATAAATGGAAGTTTTATATTTACAGAGCTTATGCTTTGATTTTTTTTTCTTAGAAGAACATATATATGAAAAGATGAAGAAGTGAGTAGCCCAAAAGAGAAGACGATGAGCCATGATAAAAGAGGAAGAATGAATGGTTTCAGAAAGAAAGAAAAATTAAATGAATAAAGATATAAGTATAAAGTGGCAAAGCAGATGAGATGGTTACCAATATCTTTGGTACAGTCTGTTATTATTTTTATAACGTACGCAACCAGATGAAAACGACTGTAATTTTGAACCGTAGGAAATGGATGGGAAGACACGATTGCAGAGTAGTGAATAAAGAAAATATCTTTGAACCGTTAAAAAGAATAATAAAAGTTAGATATAAATTCTAGGAATAGTGACATCCCCTAAAATTTCAAAATAATAAAAGCAACGGCTATGGTGAAAGGTGAATGGACACAATAATTAAAAGGCTTAAAACGTACTGTTTCATCGTTTCCGTCGCGTACCGGATCTCAAAGTACAGAACTGAATATACCGCCGAGATCAGTACGACGTGACGATCAAAACGGTATACAGATATCAGCGGTACGATTGAATTATAAAAATTTGAATTTTCTAATAGCGGAAAATATAAGAAAAACGCTGAAAAATAAGATCGACGGAGCTAAAAAAGTCCAAATTTTGAAAAACGAAAGATGGTGTTTTACTCAAAAGATGGTTCAGAATTTTTCTATGTAAAAATATTTAGGTTTCGAAAATGTTTTATTTTCATCGCTTTTTAACTGATTAAATTGAAGTACATTTATGCACGAAATAAACTTTCATATTTCCGGACGAAAATTTAACGGTTGCTATGTTTAACTGGACTCATTCCAAATATCAAATTCATATTTCAAAATTTTATCGTTTAAAATTCCATAAAATTCCAATTAATAACGCTATTAAAGCCAGTTAAATTTACAGGTCGTTACAATCACCTACATGCTGGATCAAATCAGGTGATAGACTCATCCTTGTACCAGATATGATTAAAGAAGCAATGGAGAAGGTTGATTTTATTCAAAAGAAATTAATAACTGCTCAAAGTCGTCAGAAGAGCTATTATGACCGACGAAGAAGGGATTTGGAATTTCAAATAGAAGATTCTGTATTTCTGAAAGTGTCTCCGATGCGGGGTGTATTGAGGTTCGGGAAAACTGAAAAGTTAGCATCACGTTATATTGGTCCTTTTCCTATTCTGGAGAGGTTCGGTCCTTTGGCATATCGAGTGCAGCTACCCAACTGGTTGTCTGGCGTGCATGATGTGTTTCACGTTTCTAATCTTCGGAACTATGTGCACGACCCAGATAGTATTATTGAAGAAGCTGCTCAGCAGAATCTCGAAATCACTCCTAACTTGGCAGTAAAGAGGGAACCGATAAAAACTGTTGATCGTGATGAAAAGCGATTGTGAAACAAAGTTGTGAAACTGGTCAAAGTTCAGTGGAGTGGTGATCCAAAGGACTGCACTTGGGAAACTGAAGATAATATGAAGAAATCATATCCCAATTATAGAGTAGATATCTCGGCTTAAACTGGTAAGCCATTTTCTTTTTTTTTCTGAATTCGTATATTCTTGGTTGCTTTTCTCTCTCTTTCAAATTTCGAGGACGAAATTTTCTTAAGGAATGGATATTGTAACATCCCAAAATTTTGAATTTCAAATTTGGTAAATTGTTTAAACTTTGTAAATTTAATTTGAGAAATTTCAAGAGAAATAAAATATTGTTAATATTAATATTATAAAGTTATATGGATATATATAAATATTTGATGGTTTAAGTTTTTAAATAAATGATAAATAAATGAAATATATAACAAAACAAAAATTTGTATTAATCAATAAAATAAAATATGTACAAATTAAAATGTTGATTAGTTAAAACTTGTAAACAAAAAAATATAAACAAGGGAACAATGAAGTAAAGAATGTATTCAGCAATAAAACAAAGTAATCAGACAAAAGAAAAGAAAGAATGTACATTCAAATATAGACATAAGAAAACAATAAACTAAAACAATTTTCCTTCATTTAGCAAAGTAACCAAACAAAACATTAGATCATAAAAAACTGCCAAACAAGACATTGTACCTACAGGGAAATTAAATAAGATTGCTGTAAACATACAAGGAAGCATGAACATTAAATGCTTTCATTGGATGCTTTCAAACTCAGCCCATAAACAAGTCATTCGAATATAAAAAGAAGAAGGAAAATCTTTGATTTAAAGGTATACAAATAATTACAAAGTACAAATAAAAAAGAGAAAAAGTCTTGTTTCAGATGTTCACTTGAACCTGCACATCTCCTTTATATACTTGACTATTGGTTCCAATTCGTTCAAAGGCAAAACCTAACAAAGATCAGAAAATTATAATAAAAAAAAGTAGAAGAACATCACTTATATATTCAAGTTTGAAAACAATTTACTAAAGAAAGAAAAAGGAGAAGAAGGATCAAACTGTTTCTTTTTCAAAACAGAAGCATCTCTGTTCATTCATATTTCAAGGTGAGTAAACAACCTAAAAAGAGATTTTTAAGTATATTTATTTGTTGTTTGTAAATCTGAAGATTTGAAATTGCTTTATTATGTACATGTATACATAAATCTTCGCTGTATATAAATATTAGTAGGTGTGAATGTCTGAAACCATCTCTGTCTTTTTTTGTTTCAGAGCATCAACCTTGTTCAAAAACCCAATACCTTATCACTCGATCATTGTTAGGCCTTGACTTCAAAAGTAAATACGTGTATTTAAGTATAAAATATAATTTAAAAATAGTTTCAAACAGGTTAAGTTTATACAGTAAACAAAATTGTGTGTTTACAGAGTAAGGTTCAAATTTGGAAAATTTCCAATATAATGATTTGTTACTTCAATCATATAACGTGAATCCTTAATCAAAAATAGGATTTTTAAGATGTAAACGATTATTTTTAAGCAAGTATTTAAAGTGTAGTTTACAGTTGAACGAAAAATGCATTTAAACTATTTTCCGATGATCGAACAAACTTTAAATGCTAAAATTTGGTTTGAAGCAAGCTTGAACACCAGTGACTTCGTGAAAATTATCAAAGAATTTTTCTATTGCATAAATTTGAGGTACGAGTTCAAATTAGGGTTATATTCGAGTTTTTCTTCGTGTCTGTGAACGAGGTGATTTCATCACCTCGGAGGCATCGAGCTTCGCGTGGTTCTGGGGGATGATGGCTTGGTGTGTTGGCGTGACGTGGCCGAAATCTTGGTGTCGCTGGTGGTCTGAGGAGGGGCGGCGAGACAGTTTTTTTTGGGTAGGCTCGAGTTACAGTTTCAACGAAGAGGAAAAAATTCGTTTTCGAATTTTCTGTGTCGAATCGAACTTTGGGTTCGAGTATTTGGATGAATTGCGACTTGCCGAGAGTTGCGACGGCCACTAGAACGGCGGCGCGACCTCGTGCACGTGCACGACGTCGACTTCGTATCTGCGGGTTTGGGCCTGGGAAGACTCGGGGAAGCATTCGAGAAAAAAGGGTTTTGGGCTCGAAGTCCTCTCGCTTTCGAATGGGGTTATTTCCAGCAGTAATAACTTAAGAAGAAGAAAAAAGAACAGGAAGAAGAAGGATACGTAAACGATCAGGGGATGTCTCGGGGAAGAGACGGGAAGAACTTGAGTTGGACTCAAGTAAAAGCCTGGAAATCTCGGGTTTGCTTTTATATTGGGTTAAGCCCAAACAAAATTTCAAGTTAACAATGATTAAGTAAATTTTTGGCATTTACAAGGTAACCAATGTTGATTATGTTAAGTTATAAACTTATTATAAGTTATAGATTAGTTAACAATGTTTTAAAAATTTAATTAATCTTTTAATTAAACGATTAAATTTAAAATAAGAATTGAAATCAATTTACATTAAAACTTTCAATGGAACAATAAATTGGTTTCCAAAGAGTAAAGAAGGTTTTCAAATGATAATTAAGGTAAATAATTTTTATTAACGAATAGTTTTGAAAAGAAATTAAGAACAATTTATAATTTGTAATTAAAATGGGTTAATAAACAATTAAGTGTTCAAATTAATTTGTGATTAAGAATTTGTTAATTAGAAAAATTAAGTTAATTAATTATAATTGGCAGTTAATTAAAATAACTAATTAAGAAACAATTAATTTAGTTAATTAAGATTTAATTAATTTATCCAAATTTAATCATTGATTTTAAACATCACTACAAATAATTGTGCGGTTAATTTATTTAAACCACATTGGAAAATAATTAACTATTGTTGTGCACTAGATTGATATTTTCTGTTCTGGTTGTGATATTGTGTGATGTAAATTGCTATGTATTGTACTATAATTGTGATTTGTTCCTGTATTGATGTTGAAACCCTTTTGCCCGTAAAACGACATTTAAACTTCGGTGCGACAGTGAATCAGATTTCAGTTAGTTGTCTGAAACCCACATCGAACATGTGAATTTTGTGAACGACATATCCACATGTTTTTTAAAATTGACGCTCACTATTCGGTTTAGCCGGGAGAGGACCTTTGTGTCATATAACCCATTCTGAATAAGTGATATGACGAAATAGATGAGCATTTGAAGACGGTGGCGAAGACCGGACGTCTTCGAGAACGATAAGATAACCTGTCAAATGACTCTGCACTGAGTTGCTTCGGTATAGAGTTCTCCATATGTGATGGGGAGTCCGATCGGCATTGTGTACTCCCGGATTGCAAGGACTTCTTCGGAAGTGCCTTCGGTTCTGTTCGAACCCAGAACAGACTTGTATGTATTGTATGTCTGACATTACATTTGAGATATAAAGCAGATTTCTTTCAAATATATTTCTGTTGGTGGCGGATAATTTATTCTCTTAGCTTAACACCCTTCTCTGAGACGTATGAGCTCAGAGGTTATATAGTTGAAGGTTATCAGTAATATATTCCCAACTTGGTAATGTGGCATGCTGAGTGTTGCTGATCATTTGTTGATCAAAGCATGGCTTTGTGAAAAGCGTAGCTTTGTGGACGAGACTTCGTCGAACCTCACAACCCGATAATGGTCGAAACAGGAAAGATGTAGCAAGGTTATTGAGGGTAGCGCCCTTTAGGGTATGTGCATTTCTTTCTGGATAGAAGTGGTATCATGGTATGTAGCCCAGATACTTAACTTATGTGAATATCTCAAATATATGTATAAATTACTTTGTGATTGTTGTTGGGGCCCCGGATAAAGGTTGGTTACAACCGGGGGATGACATACTCATGTCAGTAGTTACCTAGTTTCAGAGATAACCTGGCCTTGTGTTGCCAGAGATCCGATTAGGTTCTCGGGTCGTCCCTCCAGAGGCGTACCCATGTGGCCCAGGAAGTTTCTTAGCCTGACCATTTGTTGAAAATCCAAAGAAACAATACGAGTCATGTACGGTTTTAGTTGTATAACCTGCCATGCGGCATGGCGGTAACCTGCCACAAAACATGGTAGCTATAGTAGGCATAGTTCGGAATGTCTATGCCGGTTAAGATTAATATTATATTTTCGAAATGCTTTCTACACTATGTACTAGTAACAATATCAAAGAACTTTTCCCGTACCAAGCATATTTGATTATCATAAGAAGAAATCTCCTCCAACTCTGCGATTGTATTGTGTGTGTGGCGGGAGATCTTATGGTAGTTTCATTTTAAAAAAAAGCATACCAGAATTCTTTATAAATCTAGTTTCTTTAAAAGCAACTGTTTTTGTTTACTCATACCAGTCCCATGACTGACCCGGAGTTTATTGTTTCTTTCCTAAACTCTGGGTGCCCATAATTTCCACACGGGCAGCCTAGTAGCAGATTTCTGTATTATGGTGTAGCAGTATTTTGGAGCTCTTATCTTGGAGATATTCTAGAAGCTTTTGCAGATCTCAGGTGTTTAGTCTTTGGGCGTTCGCTATCGCTTCCTTCCTTTGAAGACTTTTTGGATATATGATCACTGTTGTATTATTTTGATATTTATTTGGAGTTGTGGTGTATGTATTAAAAATACACTGATGTAGAAATGGTTATTATACTGTTCTATCTGTGATGTATGCATGATATTCATTCTGTTCCGCTGTTTTATATTCATCTGATGTTGTTATAAGCTCCATCCGAACTGAAATTTGACGTTCGAATCTCCAACGGTCGAATACAAGTGAGGTATTTGATGTCGACTTTTGAACGATGAATTTTGGGTTGTGACAGTGTCGATTAATTGAAATTTGAGAAAGAATTAAAGAATGAAGTTTTGATAAGGAATATAGGTAAGGTTTCTTAATTCAATTAAAATAAAGTCTCTGCATAAGCTTCTCTCTTCTTCTTTCATATTTGAACCGGCCATGGTCCAAAAGAAAAGAATGTTAGATTTTGGTGATACAATATCCCATATTTAAGTAGATATTGTAGATATTTGAGTCTATGCTGAATTATGACTCAAATTCATTGCTCATTTTATATATTTGATAGATTTTGGAGTGTGATTAATTGCTCCTTTTAGAGATTTTACGTATTTGTAAAGTGATTGGTTGCCTCTTTTATTGCATTCGAGAAGGCAACAAATTACCTACATGAGAAAATTTTATGGAAGTATTCAGTAGCTTCTAAATAAGATATTTTATCAAGTTCATTATAAATAGACATGTTTAGGCTTTATAAGTGATGTGTGAGAAAAGTGTTTTTTGTTAGATGTTCGGGGTTGAGATTTCTTTCCAATTTTAGGTCTCTTTTGTATTTTCTTGATTGAATCAATAAACGTTTTTGTTTTTGGAGAAATCAATTTCTTTTTTTTACTTTTTTCACTACTTTCTCTTCTAAATCTAATTGTATAATGATCCTGGAAAATTCTTAACAGTTGATATTGAAGCCAGCTACACAAATTTTTGGAAGAGTCTTTGGTTATGGAGAAGATAAGTGTTGAAAAGCTTAATGGAAGGAACTGCGGGTTGTGGAAGGCGAAGATGGAAGATTATATATCTTAACAATCTTCACCAACCTTTGGAAAACAAGGGGTAAAAGCCAGACGGCATAACCGAGGCAAAGTGGAAAATTTTGGATAGGGAGGTAGAAGCAACTATTCAGTGTTTTATGAAGAATTATGTATTTTATATCGTTGCTTGTGAAACATCTGCTTTTGGAATATGCAAGAAATTGGAAGGGATTTATGAAAAAAATTCTGTGACGAATAAGACATTTCTGATTAGAAGGTTCATTAATCTAAAACTAAAGGAAGACGAATCGATTGGTGAACATCTCAACAACTTTCAAGCAATTGTAAACCAATTGACGCCGGTAAGCTTCAAAGTTGATGACGAAACTCAAGCTTTGATATTAATGAGCTCATTGCCTGAAAGTTGGGAAATTCTTGTAGTCGCGTTGAACAATTCAAATTCTAGTTGTGTTGTTTCCATGGAGACTATGGTTAGCAGCCTTCTTAATGAGGAGATGTGGAGGATAAATTCATCGGAAGGAAATGCCATTGAAGAAAAGGAAACTACAAATCTATTGGCAGAGGTCCACCTTGCAAGGATAGAAAGACGCTCTTTCAAACCAAATACGGATCGAAACTTCATTTGCTATTACTGCGAAAAACCAGGTCATCGGCTGAAATTTCACAATAAATTAAGAGAAGAAAAAGAGAGAATGAAAACTCAAGAAGGAAGCAAAAATAAGCTGGAGGTAGACAGTGATGAGAAGGTAAACTTTGGTATTAGCATTGATGTTCTTTGTGTTGATATGAGCATGGGAGGAGAGTGGGTGCTAAATTCTGCTGCATGTTTTCACATCTGCAATCAAAGAGGAGCACTCACTGATTATAAGGAGGAAGCGTGCAAGGTGGAGTCCCCTAATAGTGGAGATCTACATTTTCAAGGAACAGATTATGTCCGGTTGAAGATGGATATTGGAAGGTTGGTCACGCTTACAGGGTTAGGCATATTTCAAAAATTAAAAGGAATCTTGTTTCTGTTTGGACAACTAGAAGGGAAAGGTTGTAACTTCTCAACTCGAAGTGGAGTAATTAGGGCTTGGAAGGGTAACAAGAAGGTGTTGTACGTGAATAGAAAAAGCAATAATACTTATTCATTGCTTGGAAAAACCTTAAAAATTGCAAAATCTTATACAAGTGAAGTTGGAGAGACAAATTTGTCTGAATCAAGGTGGAGTCAACAACGGAAAACCACAAAGCCTACTTAGTGTCTCTGTGGTATTACAAACAATGTTGATCTGTTGATGATGTGCATGTTCGATTGGCAGGCGTGCATAGTTTGGAAGGAGGTTTAGCTTTGTGGGGAGACATTTATTTCCTTGGATAGATTGTTTGAGTTTGAAGTTTTTGGAGGGGTTTGGATAAAATTTGTGGAATATTATATTAAGGTGGAGATTGTTAGATTTTGGTAATACAATATTCTATATTTAAATATAACTTGGAGATATTTGAGTCTACGTTGAATTAAGACTCAAATTCATTGCTTATTTTATATATTTGGTAGATTTTAGGGGATGATTAATTGCACCTTTTAGAGATTTTGCGTATTTGTAGAGTGATTGGTTGCCTCTTTTATTGCATTAGAGAAGGCAACAAATTACCCACATGGGAAAATTTTATGAAAGTATTCGGTAACTTCTTAAAGATGATACTTTATCAAGTTTATTGTAAATAGACATGTTTAGAGTTTTAAGCGATGTGTGAGAAAAGTCTTTTTTGTTAGATGTTCGAGATTGAGATTTCTTCTCAATTTTAGATTTTTTTTGCATTTTCTTGATTGAATCAATAAAAGTTTCTGTTTTTTGAGAAATCATTTTTGTTTGCTTTCTTTACTACTTTCTCTTTTAAATCTAATTAGACAGTGATCCTGAAAAATTCCTAACAAAGAATCCCTCAAAAATTCAAACCAAAAGAAATTAAATTAAAATAAATGTGGTTCATCCTCCCTTTAAATATATAAAGAAGAAGGCATAAATCAAGATATAACGTCCTTATTTATAATTTATTTATGATGTTCAAAATAATGATTGTTCACATACATGTATATTGAAACCAAAATTTTCATTTAGCATTATAATTGCTTAATTATTTTATTGAACCAAACAATTCATATTTTATTTTATTTGAAATCTGAAATGTTAGCACCAAAATTGGTCACTAACACCCAAATGTAAATGAAAGCACCAACTAACAGTAATCCAGAAAACAGCAACACAGATCACCAAATTAAGCAGATAAAAAGAAGAAAAAATAAAAGAGACGAAATTTTTATAGTGGTTCGGCGAAATCTATGGCCTACATCCACTTTATAATTTATTTATCACTTGTAGTTTCATATTACAAGAGATTTTGAGGAGCAGAGGAGAAGTCATATTTTCTATTTCATTTTCTTCCCCTTTTTTCTTTTGCAATACTTGGTGTCTTTATAGCTGTAAGCCTTGACCCGGTGATTGTGTGGAATTGTAGTGACGCTGACTAGGCTGGTATTAATTGCAGCATAATCTTCTTATTTAAGATAAGGATGAAGGGAATTAAGGAATATTTGATATAGAAATGGTTGGCATTAATTAGTAATAAATAAGCAGGTTATCATGGCAATTATTGGGCATTAAATCCGGCTTTGGTGGGTATTGGTATTTATGGTGGAGATATGGCTGTTTTTTATTAATTATTTGAGGTAATAAATGCAAGAAAATCAGCAAGTAAATCTTTAATTTCTTCTTCAAGGATGGTGACTAATTTGCTGGATAACATTTGCCCCTCGAAGTATGCCTTGTTGGCAACGAGGTGTGCTTCGCTCAAGAACTTGTTTTGGTGAAAGCAAATTTGTTGGCATCAAATTCTCATCTCTCTGAATGTTTGAGAGATGTTAAGTGTCTGACCATTCCTACATAAAGAGATAGAGCTAATCATTCATATTCGAGAGCATCCATATTCTAAAGAGAGCAGTTCTCAAGTCGCTTCTATAACCTTCGATTGAAAGCAAAGACGATGTTGTAAAGATTTTTGAAAGGTGTCACCCTTAGGAACGAATCAGAGCATGGCTGTGGACCGCTCGTGGTCGCTCATCACATGTGTAAGTCGTTCTCTAAGCACTAACCTTTACAACTAATTTTATGCAAGAAATCATTTTTTTAATGAGTGTCGCTCATGGAAAGGAATCAGAGTATTGGACCGCTTACATTCGGGATTGCTTACATGAGTAAATCGCTTCCCAAATGCTAAATTTTAAAGCATTTTTTGATGATGCATAATTCAAATGCAGAAAAGAATCTAAATCCTATATCTCATTTTATTTAGTTCGGTTCATTTGATGATAATTTCTATTTGATTAGCAGACCTTAGAGTTGGTTACTTATCTGGGTGAGGGCTTTGCATGCTCCCTGTTTCTGGTTCTTGCTGATTGCCCCTAGGTATTTGCTTCATGGTAGAAGGAAAGTTTGAATGAGAGAACGTCTCTTAGTTGCCCCCTTGCTGAGTTCCTTCCATGACACTTTTTTTTATATGAGGCTTCTTCATCTTCTAAAAGCTAGATCTAGGAACCTGTTTTCTAGATCTAAATCTTTTCTTTTAGATCTAGAGTTGGATCTTCTTCCTAACATAAAATAAGCTTCAGATCTGAGATTTCTTTGTTCCTCTCAGTGAAAACACCAAAATGTTAGCACCAAAATTGGTCACTAACACCCAAATGTAAATGAAAGCACCAACTAACAGTAATCCAGAAAACAGCAACACAGATCACCAAATTAAGCAGATAAAAAGAAGAAAAGATAAAAGAGACGAAATTTTTATAGTGGTTCGGCGAAATCTATGGCCTACATCCACTTTATAATTTATTTATCACTTGTAGTTTCATATTACAAGAGATTTTGAGGAGCAGAGGAGAAGTCATATTTTCTATTTCATTTTCTTCCCCTTTTTTCTTTTGCAATACTTGGTGTCTTTATAGCTGTAAGCCTTGACCCGGTGATTGTGTGGAATTGTAGTGACGCTGACTAGGCTGGTATTAATTGCAGCATAATCTTCTTATTTAAGATAAGGATGAAGGGAATTAAGGAATATTTGATATAGAAATGGTTGGCATTAATTAGTAATAAATAAGCAGGTTATCATGGCAATTATTGGGCATTAAATCCGGCTTTGGTGGGTATTGGTATTTATGGTGGAGATATGGCTGTTTTTTATTAATTATTTGAGGTAATAAATGCAAGAAAATCAGCAAGTAAATCTTTAATTTCTTCTTCAAGGATGGTGACTAATTTGCTGGATAACATTTGCCCCTCGAAGTATGCCTTGTTGGCAACGAGGTGTGCTTCGCTCAAGAACTTGTTTTGGTGAAAGCAAATTTGTTGGCATCAAATTCTCATCTCTCTGAATGTTTGAGAGATGTTAAGTGTCTGACCATTCCTACATAAAGAGATAGAGCTAATCATTCATATTCGAGAGCATCCATATTCTAAAGAGAGCAGTTCTCAAGTCGCTTCTATAACCTTCGATTGAAAGCAAAGACGATGTTGTAAAGATTTTTGAAAGGTGTCACCCTTAGGAACGAATCAGAGCATGGCTGTGGACCGCTCGTGGTCGCTCATCACATGTGTAAGTCGTTCTCTAAGCACTAACCTTTACAACTAATTTTATGCAAGAAATCATTTTTTTAATGAGTGTCGCTCATGGAAAGGAATCAGAGTATTGGACCGCTTACATTCGGGATTGCTTACATGAGTAAATCGCTTCCCAAATGCTAAATTTTAAAGCATTTTTTGATGATGCATAATTCAAATGCAGAAAAGAATCTAAATCCTATATCTCATTTTATTTAGTTCGGTTCATTTGATGATAATTTCTATTTGATTAGCAGACCTTAGAGTTGGTTACTTATCTGGGTGAGGGCTTTGCATGCTCCCTGTTTCTGGTTCTTGCTGATTGCCCCTAGGTATTTGCTTCATGGTAGAAGGAAAGTTTGAATGAGAGAACGTCTCTTAGTTGCCCCCTTGCTGAGTTCCTTCCATGACACTTTTTTTTATATGAGGCTTCTTCATCTTCTAAAAGCTAGATCTAGGAACCTGTTTTCTAGATCTAAATCTTTTCTTTTAGATCTAGAGTTGGATCTTCTTCCTAACATAAAATAAGCTTCAGATCTGAGATTTCTTTGTTCCTCTCAGTGAAAGCACCAAAATGTTAGCACCAAAATTGGTCACTAACACCCAAATGTAAATGAAAGCACCAACTAACAGTAATCCAGAAAACAGCAACACAGATCACCAAATTAAGCAGATAAAAAGAAGAAAAGATAAAAGAGACGAAATTTTTATAGTGGTTCGGCGAAATCTATGGCCTACATCCACTTTATAATTTATTTATCACTTGTAGTTTCATATTACAAGAGATTTTGAGGAGCAGAGGAGAAGTCATATTTTCTATTTCATTTTCTTCCCCTTTTTTCTTTTGCAATACTTGGTGTCTTTATAGCTGTAAGCCTTGACCCGGTGATTGTGTGGAATTGTAGTGACGTTGACTAGGCTGGTATTAATTGCAGCATAATCTTCTTATTTAAGATAAGGATGAAGGGAATTAAGGAATATTTGATATAGAAATGGTTGGCATTAATTAGTAATAAATAAGCAGGTTATCATGGCAATTATTGGGCATTAAATCCGGCTTTGGTGGGTATTGGTATTTATGGTGGAGATATGACTGTTTTTTATTAATTATTTGAGGTAATAAATGCAAGAAAATCAGCAGGTAAATCTTTAATTTCTTCTTCAAGGATGGTGACTAATTTGCTGGATAACATGAAACATATTCATTTGTTTGTTGAATTTAACACGGTGTGTTCTTGTAAATCTATTTTGTTTCAGTTACAGCTGTTCTTTCAGTTTACTCATTTTCAATGGATCTAATTTTAAGTCGATTGAATGTTGAACCTTATTTTTGTAAACCCTGAATTCAAATACTTGATTTCAAGATCCAAAACGGTCCCCTCGTATCAAATACCCACGACTTATATACAACCCATACTATATATTCTCAAATAGCATGCATAAACAAACGAACGGAGCAACTCATCTTTGATGTAATAGTGAATAGTGATGGCGGATCGCAACATCAACCATCAAGAACATTGAGCAAGCCTACATTAAAACATACCTAATGCATAAAACAACAGAAAACTGAAACCGACGAAACATATACCAAATCACCAAAAGCCACAAGTCAACCATCAATTACATCCACATATGTCAAATGTTCACATACGCCTAATGCAAATGCAAACATCTTCATGATCCCAACTAAAAACCCAACACTAATGAACCATACTAAATGAACCAAAATATTGAAACTAAAACACTGATGAACCATACTAAATGAACCAAAATATTGAAACTAAAACACTGATGAACCATACTAAATGAACCATCTAAAGCAGAAACCTTCGATGAATCCATATAAATCAAGAAGACAAACCTCAAAGAGTCTGTTTCGGAGGCCTCCCCCCGCGTTTCTTAGCAGAACCATCAGTTGCTCCGGTACCTGCTTTGGAACCCACATCGTCCTTCTCCTCCACCCTTGCCTTCTTTAAGGGCCTTCCTATTTCCTTTGACTCCGGGTTCGCACCCGTTTCGCCATTTTGTTTTGGAGGCCTTCCTCTCCCTTTAGCCTTTGCCTTGGTAGGCCTTCCTCGTCCCCTCGACTTTGGTGTTGTACCCATTCCATCCTCTGATTTTGCTTCCGGGTCTGCACCCGTTTCTCCCTTAGGCTTTGGAGGCCTTCCACGTCCATTAGACTTTGGTGTTGCTAACACCCCATTTTCCGAGTTTGCATCCTTTTGACCCTTAGGTTTTGGAGGCCTTCCATGTTCCTTTGACTTTGGTGTTGCTACCACCCCATTTTCAGGGTTTGCACCCGTTTGACCCTTAAGTTTTGGAGGCCTTCCACGTCCCTTGGACTTTGGTGTTGCTACCACCCCATTTTCCAGGTTTGCACCCGTTTCACCCTCAGGTTTTGGAGGCCTTCCACGTCCCTTGGACTTTGGTGTTGCTACCACCCCGTTTTCCGGGTTTGCATCCGTTTCACCTTTTGGCTTTGAAGGCCTCCCTCGTCCCCTTGACTTAGGTGTTGCAATTGTTCCATCCTTTGTTTTAGTATCCATTCCATCTTTCGGGTTTTCATCCATTTCATTTTTCGGGTCTGCCTCCTTTTCTTCCATTGCTTTTGGAGGCCTTCCACGTGGCCTTTTGAGCTTCGGTTTTGCTGACTCAAGTTCAGAGGTCGCTTTAGGAGGGGAGATAGATCCTGGTACCATGTAGTTGTTCTTTGCAAATACGAATAGAAACAGTTAGTTTAAGAAATCTTGAATAATTGGATATCGGTAAGGGGAAAGATTAGGGTCTAAAAGCAAGAAAGAAATATGCTAACTTCTAATTCTTTATAACAACAACATCAAAAGAACCGTCTAGTGAAATACATACGCAGAAAAACCCTAACTTTAAGCTAAGAAGTTTGTTCGGGTTCAAGTTTGGATTTTGAGACGTAATTTGTTTTTAAGATAAAAATTTTGTACTATAAACATCTTCAGAAATTTAACAATTTTACCTTGAATGGGGATAAGTTTTAAATTACAATCTTGAGGTGTAAATTATGCTCAGTAGTTAAAAATATATATCTGAAATAGTAAATCAAATGGAGAGACTATCCCTATTCCAGCTGAAAATCACAAAATGCATGCAGACGGCCAAGATTTATATGAATCGACTGAAAATAAAGCATAATGTTGACCTAAAGGATAACTTACTTCAGAGTGCGGAGGGAGAGACGAAGTTTTTGTACGTTTTGTAGGCGCCATGGCGGAAAATGGTGAAGAAAATTGATGTTTGATTTGGAGGACTAGGGTTTATTTGAATTAAAGAAGGAAAAGGTTAAATTGAAAAATGTTGGTACGAGGCAAACAAAAGCGTGATCTCAGTGAAATTCAAATGAAGGGTGAGATTTCGTTGCAGGTTCACGCAAAAGTGCGTTTCTTTCGAAATTCAAATGAACGGGTGAGATTTCGTTGACGGGTTCAGATCGGATAATGATGATATTCTGCCAAAAGGCAAGCGGATAATTAATGAGTATTCAGGAAAAATGCCGCAGTTTGTATCTGAATAAAACCAGACGATTAAAAAAACGTCCCAAGAGCGCAAATCGTCAACAGAAACCACACAAGTTTGTGTCATGTTTGGAAAAATTTAGTTTGAACGGCCACGGATTGAAAAATGTCTAAATTCAAATATCGTATGTATAAGAATACAGGAAATTATTGTCCAATTAAAATATATTCAACAATCACGGAAGGATAAATTAGAAAACAAGTAACAATAAAATTTGCACAAATCTAAGTTTATATTTCTATTTGGAAGAGGTTAGTTGAAATACACACGCTATCGTATTATTACCGAGTTGAATTTCAAAATCACACAAGCTTTTTGAATATGACAAATTCTATTTCAACATAGATAATTACTTAGTACCTCTCGTAAAATAAATAAAAATTTAAAAACTAAAACGCCCGTAGAAAGCTGCCCTTCTTTTTAATTTCATTATCTTCTTACGTCAGTTTCTTATTGGCTAAACCATAGCTTCTCAAAACCATAGTTTCTATATCAATGATGAAATTTTTTAGTTTTTCACTACTAGGTTAATTTTTGAGTTTACAGGAAGAAAATATAATTTGAGTTTCTAAATCAGTGAAGAAAAAATTCAATTTTTCACTATTAAGTTATATTTTTGGTTTACAGGAAGAGAATATGAATTGAGTTTCTAAACCAGTGAATAAAAAATTCAATTTTTCACCACTAAGTTATTTTTTGGGTTTACAGACTTTACTAAAAAAAAAATTATTTTTCGCTACTGATTTTCTAAATCGATGAAGAAAAAAAAATCTATTTTTCACGTTTTGTGTGATGAGAAGGGTAATTCTAGAAAAAATAGATGGCTACTAAGTTATTTTTTGGGTTTATAGACTTTTTTAATTTTTGGGAGCTACTAAGTAGATACTCGAGTTGAAATAGAATTTGCCTTTGAGTATTTCATGAAATGAAAAGTCGCATTTTTTTTATTTTCTTTTTTCCTCTCTCTATCGCTGCTCTCTTTCTCCTACATCAATCCCCACCCGTAACTAATGAGATCGTATCCATTTTAGCTTTTCCCTTCTGTTTGCGTTTCACTCCCATCCAACTGCTATTGCTAGCCAATTCAACTCGAAACCACCTTCAAAACGACCTTCGACCAGTTACTCCACTCTATCCCTTCCGGTTCTCCTAAAAATTTGCGATGTTGGTATTTCCTATTGCTGATTTGAATTCCAATAGTACTAACAATCGACTTTTCTTCCAAATTGAGGTATAATTTCTATCTCTTATGTACCCCTCTTTTCTTCTGCATCTAAAGTCTATAATTTCTCCTTAACCAACGAACCTAATATACATTACGTCTCTGATCCTTGTTTACATTCGACTAGGTCATTAAAGCGCTTTATCACCGCTGTCTGTTCACCGTCGTTCCTTGACATCCTCTATCTAATGGTGATTCGGTTGTTGCTTTGGTCAAGCCCTAAAAGCCCGCTTTCATGTAAAACCCCTCCATAGTGTTCGTTCCCATTCCTTTTATCTCTTTTCCCGTAACATAAATTGATTTTCCTCTCTTAGTTTTATGAAATTATTGATTGCTATATATAAGATCACTGAATTAACCATAAGAAATGAAAATTCTTTATAATTCAGCTTGATGAATTGTTCAATGTAAATTTTGTTTGTTTTTTTTTCAATTTAAAATTTTCTACACTATATATATGCAAGTATTATAATTCAGGGGATGTGATAACCCAATTATCAAATTTAGAAGGCATATTATCCTAAAATGGTATGTTTGTTGTGAAGTATGAATTATAGTAGAATTAAAGGTTACAGATTCTCTAGAATTTAGGAAGTATATTGTTTAAAATATTGTGACCTTTTTTGTTATGGTTGTTCGAGACTTAGGTAATGGCTTCTCTACTTTTTTATTATAAAAGTAAACATTTATTAGTTATATTCGTTTGATTGAAGAAGCACATTACTCCTTCATGAAAAATTTCAAATCTTTTTGCTTTTTAACTTTGTATATTCACTTCATTATTTGGCAGTAAAGTGGAGGTTTTATCCTTAACTTTAAGGAATTTTTGGTTTGGCTATGATTGGTAGCTTGAATGAATGCTTCAACAAAGTATGATTTAAGTTAACTTCTTTAAAATACATCAGCAAATTATTTGTGTAATATAATTAGTTAGAAATTCACACCCTTTGACTTCAGGTAGTTAGGCTTTACCTCCCGTTTGTTATAAGCATGCATCCACCCTTTGAGTTCAGGTAGTTAAGGTTTACCTCATATTTTTTAAGAGCATCGTACAAATAAATTATAAATATATTCCATTATATTAACCAGAGGACCCATTCTTGCCTGAATGTTAGCACAAAGAAATAGATAATGATAGTGGTTTAATATGTTGGGAAATGAAATTAGTGCTTAGATTTATAAAAAGTTTGTTATAACCTCAAAGTATTTGAGTAAATTTTCTTAGCAGCTATGTTAAATTATTTTATTTCTACTTTCTTGGAAATGCATATTCATTTCTGCTTTTAACTTTTCCATTCTTTTGTGAATTTTGACAGCAATAAAGGAGGCTTTTGCTTTGCTTCGAATGTTTTTTGATTTAGCCCTTATTTTAGAGCATGAATGTTAGATTCCATAAAAATGGTCTGCTAAGGTACAAGTGTGAGGTACTAAAACAAAATGATAGTTCTTATAAAATGGTTATGGATTTCATTAAACTAGCACTTATCTCAAAAGTAGGATTTGGATACATTGACTTCATCTAAATTTTAGGGTATAAAAGGAATAATGTGTAGACTACCTATATTAATGTTGAAGTTTAAAGGAGGTAAGAATTTTGCATTTAGATTTATATTCGAAATATCAATACCAAAATAGTGCATCAATTATGATATATTGCATTATGTATACAAATTCAATTATGCTATGCTATGATGATCAAGGCAACGATTCTATCTAATTTCTTAGCATGAGAGCTATATGTTAAAAGGAAATATAAAATCATAAATGAAATATTAGCTATAATTTCAAAAATTAATAATAACATGAATTCTTAGTTACCAAAGATTAAAAGCTTATTATAACAATATCCGGTTCAACATTAAGGTCCACATCTTTTCGCCATTTGAATTAGATCCGGCAACATTTAAGTGGAGCTAGCCATGCACTAACTAGTTCAAAACCGATGAAGAAAAAACCTACAAAAATAAATTAGCCTTTATGCATTATTAATCAGGTGCATTATAACTTTAGACTGTGCATCAAATGGTCCGAAGATGCCTTCAATGATAGGACGATGTAATAATGCTTTCCACTTTACGTAAACATTCAAATTTTTTTTTCTTTTTGGAATAAACATTATTGCCAATTAATGTTTTAACTACATTAATCGGCTATAAAATAACATGTACTAAATGATAACAAAGACAAAAATACATACATACATACATATACATACATACATATATATATATATGTGTATATATATATATATATATATATATGAGCTTTTGATTATAAGCATTCATTATTATTGGGAAAATTAGTTCTTTATTTTGACTTGTTAACGGTCTATGTTTAACTATGTTTTTTAGAACATTTCCAATAACACATGCTGTCAAAAATATTGAATGAATAAATCGAAACCAAACGACTAAACATGGAAAACTGAACCTTTAAAACTAAAAAATAGTAAGATTACTGAGCTAAACAACTACAAGCTAAAAAATAAGTGTCCATTAGGTTTTAGTCGTACATGCATAGAAAAGGATTTTGAACTATATGTAAAATTAATTTGTTTTCAAGTTCTTTCAAGTTGATCATAGTAATGCCAATACAAAAAAAAATCATCAGAATGAAGAAGTGTACATACTACTAATTTGATGGACTTTTGTAATTGAATTTTTTTTAGCTATATCTTATATGAAGAGGAAATCTTATAAGCATGTATTGTACAAATACATGCAAATCTTATAGATGTGAAAATTAGCACTTTAATATAATATAGGTAGAATAACCATACTCGAAATATCATCTCTATAGATATAGTCAAGTTATGTGACCATTCATCATTTAAATCCAGTTTCATTGATCTTATACAAAAAGATCATGTATTCAATATTGATTGTAAGCAGAGGGGACTCAAAAGCAATAATCATGGTAGATTTCGATGAGATATATTCTAATAAGAAGACCATCATTTCGTTGTTTATTTTTATTCAAATTTGATTTTCTGTTTAATTTTAAAAGTGACTTGCAAGAGCCTTATTTGTGCCTGATATGTGTTTTAGAATTAACGTGATTTTTTATATCAATGGTTGAGCCTTAGGTGTCACAGATCTTTGTTTCCAATTTACACCATTATTTTAGATGATCGTTAGCAATGCACTAGCAAATTCAATGCCATGTATCGATCATCTAGAAAATAAGTATTTCATAATTTTACATTACAAAACTTATGGTCATGAAAATTGGAGAAACAAAATATGCGCGAAGAGATTGAACTATTTTTCCTCAATGAACATACAATTATACAATGATGGACAAAAAATTGCCTTACGAGTTCTAAAAAACGTTAACAAACTTGAAATTGATTACCAACACATATACACTAAAGATAAACATGCGATTGTAGGGGAAAAACGACTACTATAATGTTACCAAATTTAAAATTTATGATGCAAAAAAAATTCAAAAGTACATGAATGCTATATACAAAGTGGTACTTAAATTAAATAGAGCTAAGTTTTCTTTAATTTGTTATTTCATAAAATTGTTTTCTTTTCAGATTGATTTATGCTAACATGATAAGTTGTGGCTTGGATAAAAAGTAGACGAAGTACACTCATACGGACAATCTAATGCATCTTAGTGGAAGTACTGATCTTTCCAGCAGGTATGCCTTTTGGATTAACTTTTTTTCTTTACTTCCTGTCTACTAGAATTCTTCGTAATTTTAGTTTTTTACTCAACTTAGCAAGGCTTTTTAATATATGTTTCAAACATTGCACCTAAAGCGTTGATTAAATGACAGAACAAGCAACCTGTCACAGGTTAATGAACATTTTCATGATTTTTTATATTGATTGTGCCAAAGAGGATTTTATATTAAATGACATTTGGTTTTAAATTTATTATGTTCTTAATATATTATGCATCTCTACTAACTTTGCTTATAGGTCCTTGACTACAAGAGAAAAAAATTGCAGAATATTTGCCAAAGGCAATATGAGTAACTATCTGTATATCGTTAAACGTGATTTCCTTAAACTTAATTATTGTTTTCTTCCTAATTCTTATGTCTACTACCATAATATTTTAGACCTATTATCTGCATTTAACGGGAAAATGCATATATCCTATACATGCGGTCTACATGTAGGGATGGGGCTAGAAATGTTATTCCTTCCTGCACTGTAACTAGATATCAATATTATGAAATATGTCGTTGTTTGTTTATGTTTTATTTAGGCGACGATTGGGCTAAGACTTTAAGCATATGTTTATTTCCACCAAGAGCTTCTCATGGAAGCAATGTCAACGTCATTGTTTGTTAAAAACATATGACGAGGTAAAAAAGCATTAAGTTGGTTTACTAAAACATCAGTAAAAAAATTTCCGATTGTTTATTTTTGATTTAGAAATAATAGATATAATTCAAGGTCATATTTTGAAAAAGGAGACCATGTTGATCAAATTTCTATACGAAGACAATGTATGACTATAACTTTTTATAATGGTTTTAAGGTTAGAGTATTTGCTGATGGAGCTACTAAACTTTTAACAAAAGCCATGAAAGTGATTAATTTAATATTTACGAGTTATTTCTATTTATTAATGGTTTTTGATGTACCATACTTTAACCTTTCTGATGCAAAAATGTCATGAAAGATTGATTTCTTTTACATAACTTTTGTATACTATTTTTATTATGATTGCTTAGTTGATTTTGTGATTGATCAACTTGTATTTCTTTTATTTTGTACAGTGAATTTTTGTTTTTGTTCAATATATGTTGAGAAGAGGCTATAGTTTACATGGTATGGGAAACATTATAGTAGAATGTCTGCATTCAATTATAGCAATTGGCGAATTTATATGTATTTTATTTTGAATTTTTTTTCTGAAGAATTTGAAGAATTATTGTTGATTGAACCTAGATTTTAAAGTACTCCCCTTGGATTCAACAGTTAAACGTATTCGGTCAAACCACTATGGAAACTGAAGTGGAGTCCAACTCTTGGCAGATCAAAATATTCTCTTGGTTATTATGAAAATTAGGTGTGATGTATTTAAACATTTTGTTCTAAAATCTGTTTAACATTAATTAGTATATATCACTAATTTAGAATGTTGGCTATTCATTTTATTCATACAAACACCGCTACTGTAAATGGTTTCGAAGGTTAACTACAGTTTGTTGTAGATATCTTGCATTGGAATCCTTAAGTGCATATAATAAATATGATTATAAAAGTTATAAAAGAAACAATTCAAATTTATTTAAATATGGTCGCTTTCTCATTTGTCGTTGTGATTTAAACATTCCGATTGTCCAAAAATAGGTTTTTCCCTTGAAATATGTTTTAAAAAATTACTGATAGCTGTATTTTTTTACTTTTTAGCAAATCATATAATCTTTTTGAAGTTAGTTTTTCTTTGCTATCATTATTTCATTATGTTTTTGAAATAAGGTTTGATATAACATTTCTGTTTTATTGCATTGCTATTATACTGTACTATTTATATTCTAAAGAAACCAAGCTTAAGTATGACTTGGTTGCTTTTCGCTAATAAATAAGAGATTATCTCATATGTCATATTTTCACTGAACTTATTATTTTTCTATCTCAACTGCTATACATATTAATTTGTTAAAGGTAAAATGATTGCTTAGCTCAAATACTGAATTTAGAGGAATAGTCAATTCTTATTATATATATATATGTATGTATGTATGTATATATGTATGTATGTATGTATGTATATACTTATCTGATTAAATAACAATTCTTTAAGTAACTTAGGTTGAACTGAAGGTAAACAATATTTTCCAGTTACTAGCTATGTAATAAATTATATTGAAAAAACTACAGTAGTATTAAATTTATTTTGTCACATTATACTTCATATATACATGTACATATATATATGGCATTTATTTTTGTATACAAATTTTAACGGAATTATTTATTAATCGGCATAAAAAGAACCTTTTTCAACAATATCCTATCAAATTTCATAATTGAATTTTGTTATACACTAGCTTTAAAAATATTTTTAATGTAAGCTTTATTATATTTGTAACATTATAAATCAATCTTTAACATTCTCATAAAAATGTTTGGTGCAAGTTGATCGTGTTAATGCGAGATATGGTTTTCATGAAGTATTCAATCTTACGTGAAATACATGGGAAACTATATCACAAAGTATGTTTCTGATTTAAATTTTATAGAGCACACATAAAATATCATGATTATTAAGATTGGTAACTAAACTATGTGTTTGTTTTTCTTCAAATATCACAATATTTCGTGTGCGTAGCACGGGTTTGCATTAGTATATATATGAATAAGTGAAGCCTTTTAGGGTTTGTCAAAAATATCCTTTTAAAATTGTTTCGTAATAAATCAAAATAAGGGTACATTCGTCTTTCCAGTCTCCACTCAAGCCCTAAATCAGTTCGTAGACCCACTTTCTCATCACATCCTCATTTCTTTCTCACGGCCCTCACAAATAGGAAAACTGATTTGGTGCAAAAAAGAAAAATCCAATCAATTGTTAATTTCAGTTAATGATATCTATGTATATTTTCAAGCAGGCACAATAGCACGAGTGATTTGAGGATGATATCTCAAGTGTGGTTGAGTTGAATGGAGTAGAAGGTCTTCCCATGGTTTTTCTCCCCTGTTCCTACATTAAATAATGATATTATCTTTCTATGCCATGGTACTTTGAAAGACAATCAACGATCAAATGGTAACTTGTTTGTTTCTTTTTCAATTTTTGCTTTGTTTTTGTTTAATGTAAATAACAATATGTGGGTTCATGAGAATAGAAGAAGGTATATTCTGAATCGATTGCATAAACAAATTTATTTTGGGGAAAATTAGTTTGTTATTGGCAATGAGTATTATCAGGAAGAAGACAATATCTAAGAGGGGGTACAGAGTATGTTGGCTGTGAGGTTGAATGAGAAAAGCAAGTCATCTATTCAAACGTAAGTTCATCTCTTATATCAATTATATCCTATTTTAGGTTGCCTAAGCTTAACTCACATATCTAATATGATGTTTTGGTCATTGAACAAAACTGGTTGTGGAATTTTCTTCTTCTGATGATAAATGATGAACATGTTATGTTAAATATATAGTAGAATATTGTTTATTCCAAAGTGTTAATGTCCTTGAATATTTTTTACTGATAGGTGTTGGTAGCTTTAGAACTATGAAAGACATAATATACCTACAATTGTTACATGATCAGCTTCCTTTTTTAGGTCTCTTATGTTTGGAGCATACCTTTTGATGGTAAATTCTCTTTATAAATCATTTTGTTTGAAATTAAATTTGAAGGTGGGTTCTATTATACTTTTAGTTTGAAAATATATATTATTGTGATTGAATAACTTACCAGGTGAAGCTGGAGATAAATGTATCCTTGCTAAACTAAAGTTTAAATTGATTTTCATGACTATTTTTTTCAATTAAACATAAAAGTGCTTTAGTAAGGTCAATGTTAAAACATTTCCATGTTTGCTTATCTTCTATTTTTGGGTTTTTATCTGTAGTTAATCATATTATTTAATAGTGATTAATAAAAAAATGAATTGGTGCTTATTACATTTAGAATATATATATGCTGGGTTTTTATGAAAAAAATGTTGCATAAGGTTATAAATCAGATCAAGCATTGTCAAATGATTCAATATGGTGTTGACCAAATATTTAATTTGTTACATGTTGCATTAGGTTGGAGAATAACAATTTGTGTATGGGGTTATACAATGGTTTGGGTCGAAGAATGGTGCCAAAGGTATTGGGCAAGGATTCCACTCTCCTTTTTCATATAGTTCCATATTACTTTACAAATTATTGTTGACTTAAGTTTGCAATTTTATTCTCTATAGCTTTTTATGTTTCTATGAGATATTGATGGAGAAAGCTTACATCTACCTTATGTTTCTATGAGATTGACGGAGAAAGGTTACATCGGTGTTTGTTAACGGCAATTGTGCTGAAGTACAGTGATAGAATATTTGGGTAAGGTTTCCACTCAGAATTTTCACTTTGTTGGATTTTATTTTGTTTAAATTGTAACTGTAACAAATTTATTTTGGAGAAAACTATATTCTATCTGAATTTTAACAATTTCTATCCTATTTCCCTACGTTTTCATGAGATATATTCTACGGTTTGGTTTTGTTTTAAAGAATTATTATGTATTTTCATTCTCTAGGACATGTATCTCATGCTTTCAAATCCTTTATGAAGGTGAAGCCAAATCAATTTACTATTGTAGAGTTTATTTTATTATTAATATTGCCAATTTTTAGAAGTTGGAATAGTTAGGATAACTTGAATTTTTAAGAATTTTTATTTTTCATCATTATTTTCCAAAACTTGCTACTTTAGTGTAGTAATAGGCATGTACATACACAAATAATCTTATCTGCTTTAGAATTCTATATGAGAAATCATGAAAATACAAAACATTCGACCGTTAAGGCCAAAATAAAACAAATTTATACGAAGTAGATTGTTATCATAGAAGAGGTCTTTTCTAATTGAGTATGACTAAAAGTAGCATAATAATAAAAGTCTAATGCCTTGATTCTAATTATCATGCACAGATGGAATAGAGTGTCATTCTCTATAGATGTTATTGCTACAGCCCTACATGTAGATCTAGAAAAATCATTTTAAACTATATTGAAGATCAACTTCATCATTCTCCTAAAAGATGTTGCGGACTATGATTGTTGAGAGTTTATGTGCAATTCTTATGGAAATCGCCATCCTGTAGCTAAATCATATGCGTTCATTATCATATTATAATTTGTATAGATACTTGTCATGGTTAAGTTTCCAATTGAGAACTAATATATATTATGTATTTTTACACTATGCCACTGTAATATATTTATTATCGGAAGGTTAGATTATAAAAGAGTGCGACTGAAAAGAGGATCAACATGGAGTTAGATCCGTTACAATGGAAATCTATACATCATACTTGATTTGGGACTAGGTAATGTGCTACACTTAAATAATTTCTCCGTCTTATATAATAAAAAAAATATTGGATACTTTAGACAAAAAGATTAACATGACTCTAACGTGTCCCGTTGCCTTAATATTAGGCATAATCATATTTAGTGCCTACGCTCTCATCGATGCATATATTTTAATATCCGGGGATATGAATTTTCATTCACGTTTTGTGGAAGTTCTTGACATGGTTCATCCCCATTCCTAGAGCATCTCCAGTAGGTTGCAAATTCTCGAATCCGCACTCTCGAAGCAGTCCAACAGAGAACAAGAATACGTGATAGTGCAGAAAGGGGGGCCTCTGGTGTGGGAAATGGGGATTCGGCGAGGCGTTTGTTGAACAGGCGCCTTACAATGACGCCTGTTCAACAGGCGCCCACTTATTTCCCCTCCAACGGTCACTCTCAACGGCCATATTTTCCCTTCAAACACAACTCCCCCCTCTTCTTCCATTCACTACCAATTTCCTTGCTCCATCATAATTTTTACTACCACTAATCTCAACTGAAAATGTACTTCGATTTCGATGTCGATGCTGTAAGGTCCAGTTCTGAAGACTACGACTTATAAGATGTTACAGTTCCGATTGGGGAAGAAGTAACTAATGCAAATTGGAGCGCTGCGGAAGAATATGATCTTTGCTACATTTACTATGCACACTCGGTCGATCCTATTCGAGGGACCGATCAAAGTGGTTAGACTTTTGGGACAAAACTACTAATTGCTACAATCGGAAGAACATCGATCAGAAAAGAACGCTATCTTAAGTCAAAGGTCATGATGGAAAAATAAATCGTCAAACGCAAACGTTCGATTCTCAAATTTTCAAGCTAAAGCAAACAAATCCTAGTGGATTTGGAAATGAAACGCATTTGGTAAGCTTTAATATAATTTCATTGTTCTACTTTTTATCATAGTTCTCTAATTATACTAGTTATTTTTTTAACAGAGAATGGCCGCAAACAAGTTGTTCAAACAAATCTATAACCCTGATAGTAAACAAGCACCACATTTTTATCAGTTCGTGCATGTTTATGACATGTTGGTCGAGCACGTTAAATGAAAATTATCGCTTTAGAAATCCGTTCAACAAGTTCAATCAAACAGTGATCGGGGTGAAACGCCTAGAGTTGGAGAAAGCTCTAGTCCTAAGGAATCGCTAGGAAGCTGCGGTTTAGGCTCAGAAGAAGACCCAACCCTAACTGAAGATCATTTTGTTAGGCTACAGGGAGCAAAAGCGGCCAAAAAGAAGCAGACTGCTGGAGCGGATCAAGTAGAAATTAAAAAACTCCTACTTGAATATGAAGATAGATTTAACCGGGCAATGGAAACTTGAGCAATTCAACACCAAGAAAAGTTATCAAGAATGGATCAACTTCTTGCTGGAAACCGACAAAGAGATGAAGATGCAATAATGTTCATGGATACGTCACAAATGTCTACAGAACAACTGGAGTATACAGAGCAAAGAAGGAGAGAAATTATGAGGCGTAGACTTGAAGAGGGTCACTAAATGAATTACCGTTTCTAAAACATGTGTATCTTTTAATTACCGTTATTTGCATTGTATTCCGAATGAAAGAAATTATTAATATAAGTGTTTTCGTTGAAATTGCATTACATTGAAAAAAAGATTATAACAACATTACGTTAATTAAACATAAACAGATTACAATAACAATAATAAGCAACAACAATATAAACAACAGTAGGAAAAGTAACAACAGAAATATAATTTCACCGATTTCTAGAAAACCTCCAAAGATGATCTATGATATCATTTTGCAGTCTTCGATGCAGTTGAACACTACGGAAGGACATTTGGCTTTCTACATGAAATTCGAGTTCTAGTGCGCTTCCAATCATATCGTTGCGCCAAACAGGCGGTGATGTTGGAGCACCCTCATAAAAATAATCTTCTTCCACGTCTCTTTCATCCTCTATAATCATATTATGTAAACTAATACAAGTGTATATTATTTTAGTCATTTTAACTGGCAACAAAGTCTGCATGGATTACTGACTGTGGCAAATCTAGACTGAAGTGCCCCAAATGCTCTTTCAACGTCCTTCCTCTGGCCTTCTTGCGTCGCTGCAAACTTTGATTGTTTATTGTTTTGTAGGTTAGGAATTGTCTTGACAATGGTACTCCATTTAGGATATATATCATCGCCAAGATAATATCCATGATCGTAGGTGTTACCTCCTAAAGTAAAGGTACAAGGAGTTGATCTACCGTTTGCCAAATCATTGAATAACGTAGATCGTTCGACTACGTTTAGATCATTGTTCGAACCCGACATTCCAAAAAATGCATGTCATATCCATAAGTCATACGACGCTACGGCTTCAAGAATAATAGAGGACGACGAGACTTATCCTGATAAGCTCCAACATACGCCTTTGGAGAATTCATTCACACCAAATGCATGCAGTCTATACTGCCTAACATTCCAGGCCAACCTCTACTACCATGCATATTTAATAACATTACTATATCTGCCTCGTTCAGTCTGCGTAAGTATTGATCACCGTAAATGTCCACGATAGCTTGACAGAAATGCTTCAAACACTCTAATATCATGTTTTCCGCCACTTTCAAATTTTCATCAAGCGCGTCCTGCGGTCCTGCATATGCAAGCATTCTTGGTGCAGCTGTCATCTTTTGAATTCCAGTCAATCCCATTGTATGAGATGCATTGAGTTTGAAGATAAAATATTTGTCATGCTGCTTGATGCATTGTAGGATTCTAAGAAACAGAGGACGCCACATGCGGAATCTTCTTCTAAAATCAGCATCTGTGTAAGTAGGATTTGAAACAAAGTAGTCTTCCATCAGTCTGTCGTTGTGCCATGAATGTCTATGATTTTTATACCGACGACCAACAACTGATCCACCATGTTGCCTGCTCGATTAACCAACCTGTAGTGCAGCCATATTTATTAGTTCCTTTTCGCGACGAAAATGATTTTCCATCATTTCATCAAATTCGTCGTCATTATCATCAAAAAAAATATAATCTTCTGCAGCCATTTGTTATATTTGAAATTGTATGAAATAAGAATGAGCAATAATACTTCTTAGCATCTAACAAGCTTTTTATAGCTTAAATCATATGCTATCACAACAAAACAAACAATAATATGTGGGTAGCATTAGTTAAATTCAACCACCATCTATAAAGTGGATTCCATTTATGTCATGGCTGTAGTGTCTCGTCCCATCTAAACACTATTGACTGTTGATGCAATGTCTCGTCCCATCATACAACTGTAGCCATGTTCTTAACATACACTATTAATTGTTGATGTAGTATCTTGTCTGCAATGTCACGTCTGCACTGTCTTGTCCCCTCCATACACTATTGACTGTTGATGCAGTGTCTCATCACATCATACAACTGTAGCCATGTTCTTAACGCAATAATACAGAAAGAAACAAGATAATGTTACTGAAACACCCAAACATTAATATAGTCAACGACAATACATACATAAAAAATAGTACACTCCATAATAATACGCTCTACAATAATACAACCATAATAATAATACATTCCATAATAAAACACTCCATAATAATACACTCCATAATAATACACTCCATAATAATGCACTCCATAATAATACACTCCACAATAATACACTCCACAATAATAATACACTCCACTAAGAAACTACCGGTTACGGTCAAATTGTAAGTCGTGCACGACATTTCGAAGACGTCTTATTTCTCATTCCAGCTCGTTGGGGGCACAGCCATTCATCAATCCATTCTTCATAATTGCACCCTTCAGGCCAGAAAGGACACAACTGGATTCGATGACCAATATCTTCGCCATTAGCTCTAACCGCAACTTCAACCTTATAAACATAGTGGCAAAATACTATGTAAGAGTCAACCTCTTGTTCGACCGAAGGTTGCAAATTTCGTTCTTGTTCAACCTCCTATGGTTGTTGATGAACCAACTGTTCGTGTACAGGTTCAACATCTTCTTGAAGTGTGAGTTGGTCAAGATTTGGGAATTCACGAGCAACGTCCTCCTAATGCTGGTCTTGGTAATTGATATTCCAATCTTCATCGATGTGTTTGCTTTCCGTTGGAACGTACCCGGCATCAATGTCAATAGATGATGACCAGGAAGGCATTGATGTGAGGATTAGAAGATTGAAGGAGCGGAGAACTGAACTGTGTGTTTGATAAGAAAAGATCTTACGTATATATTGAAGCGTGTGAATGTTAAAATTTAATTATGTTTAAATATGAGCACTGTATTTTGATTTGACAATACAGTAGAAAGTTAAATTACTCATAAACAAGACAATAATAAATATGCATACCCAGAAACAATAATACACTCAACAGCAGTACACTCAAATTATGGATATCCAAATAGTTCTAGCCAATTCTGATGTATGATATAAGCCTCATGTCCAGTGAATGTGCTGTGATATTTGAGAAACGACCTTCAAATGTGGAATGGGTTGGTTCAAACAAATTTTCAAATATAACCTCATTGATAACCGTACTGTACCGCGTACAGGCATTGTAGAAGTTCCCATAACCAGTCCTCAACTCTACCTTCATACGTCTACTTCTACACTCAACATTGCTATTGTAAAGTTCAGCAATAGTGTCCCAAAACTGAGTTGCCATTATCTCTTCATCATCACACATCTGATCAGTTTGTATAAAAAAATTTACTAACAGTTTCAATTCTGTAGCCAAAAATATTATGTTACACATTGATTGAATTTACCGAACTTTTAATGTTATGACATTAGAATATAACACTTTATCTTAAATAAAGAGGTCGTGATCCACATCAAAAAAATGAAGCATGAGATTAACGTCCATGTGTCAAACATCCATAAAATTTTTGACAGACAAACATAACTATGTTTGTTACTTTAGCATTTTGACTTCATATACGCTTAATAATAAACAAGCATAAATTATAATCAACACAATACAATACTCAACATAAAATATAATCGACACAATGCCATAACATGTAGACAATCACATATAACAGTAGCATCATCACCAACATAATATGCAATCAACTAATGTAAGATGTGAAAAATAATAACACAATCTAAAAAATCTAAATGCAGCACATCAGTCTATGTGATTGGAACCGCTATCAATCTCCTCATCGTCTCCACTATCGTCGTCACTATCATCGTTGACGTCATCAAAGTCATGAGGCTCAGGTCCGGTATGGAGCCGCTCCTGAAGCTGCTGAATCTGGGTCTGTAATCGCTGTATCTGTGCATCATACCGAGTCTGCTGCTGATGGACCACAGTCTGGTAACTCTGATACATCATCTGTGTATAATCAAGCGTTATATGCTCAGATGCAACAATCATCCGTCTATCATAGTCCATGTACCGACAATACTGATATGCACACAAGAAAAATTATACATAGGTGGAGAATATAATGACAAGTAATTTAAAGAACGGTTAAAACTCGTACAAACCTGATGAGGCTGATACAATCCGGCGGATGATACACCCATAATACCGTCATCTGTAGGATACTGCAAGGGATACTCGACCACCTGACCATGTAAATCATACGCTATAAACGAATGAGGAGGGGGTCGAAAGTAGGAGGCTGCGTGTACTGAGATGATGTAGGCTCAAAGGTGGCAGACGGTAGTGGAACTCTAACGGTAGAGGTATGCAGACCAATATGATCGGAGTTCAAATCCCGAATATAATCAGGCAACGCGTAAGCACGTGGGGCCACTCGAGCCCAATATGAATCAAAGTCTCCAAGAACTGTTAAAGGCTCACCATCCACCCATCCCGCACCCCTCATCGTAGGAATATAAGCTAGTCCAACCCTAATATCACCATACATATCATCACATGGTAGAGGATCTGATGGAATGCGAATTATACCATACAACTATAGCCAAGACCGCTCCCATAAATACCATATGAATGGACATGTAGGAACCTGAAAGCAATTCCTACGTCGCGACATGGAAAGCTGAAAAGTGAGTGGATGATCAGGACCGGGCTTTAGGAACTATAAGTACTGATCCTATAGACGAACGATAATATTACCACGCCGCCTCATATCCATCTGCTGTCTAGTCTCCATCAGCTCATTGTGCACCCATTGTGCAACACGGGGCAAATGCATAAGAGGACCCCAACAATCTAGGAAAGTAAATATAAGGTGTGACATTCGCCTCTACTATAAGTCGAGGCTGCATATGGTAGTATACTCGTAGTACCAGAATGGAAGAATGTACCAAAGTCCATACATCTGTCTAGACTGTTGAAGCGCATAAGTATCTAGTGCTACGTACAAATAACCAATAATAGCAGTACCGTAATCATATATATGCAGTCCATCCACATCTACTAATCCTGCCAAAAAACCAAGTCTAATAGTACTCTTATTTTTACTAAAAAATGTAGACCCAAAAAGGTATAATATGAAGGCACGGATAACCGAAGTGTGCATATCCTCAACGGTTGTGTACTCTACTGTATACCGCTGCAAACAAGGGAGAGTAATAGCTTCTTCTCTAACCTCCTCATCAGCCAAAGTCAGTAAATAAGCTTAATATGACTTGAACTCCTCCAATGAACTATCAAATGGAACGGGGAGACGGTCCGGTCGACCAACCTCTATGCCAATGAGCATATAAAAATATAGAAGAGTCAGTCCTATCTCAAAATCAGGGAAATGAAATGTGTGAGTGGTAGGCCACCATCTCTACGTGAGGGCCTCTACCAGGCAACGATCTACACGTGCAAATCTAGGTAAATCTAGAAATTCACTAAAAGCTGACGCATGTAGCCTATCCAAAATCGGTTGCGGTAACTGATCAAAATACTCAGATATACACCTATACCAACTACCTCGCATCGCTACGTGACGAACCTAAATATATGATTATTTAATGTTAAAATAAACAAAGATACATATATAGTTACACGGTTGTTCATCAAGCAATAAAGAAATAAACGTATACATGTGGCGTCACTATAGCTGCAGTAAATCGATGTGAAACAGCAGAAGACAAGTTGTGCAAGGATCGAAGATCGTCTGGAGTCACGGTAGCATCAGGAAGGACATGAGCAGGTCCAATATGGACATCGGTCGTATATCGAATAGTGCGTCTACCAGTTTTGACCGGACGGGGCAGCATTTCGACGCAAAATAAAATTTAAAAAAATTAACTGAAAAGAGGATGGAAGAGGTAGAAATGAGGGGGAGAGGGGGGAAGGCGCATGATATAGACGCGATCACCAGACGTCTGGGCTTCAGGCGCCTGTTCAACAGGCGCCCGATGTTTTAAAAACACGGGCGCCTGTTCATCAGGCGTCTAAAGCCCAGACGCCTGTTCAACAGGCGCCCGATGTTTTAAAAACACGGGCGCCTGTTCATCAGGCGTCTAAAGCCCAGACGCCTGTTCAACAGGCGCCTGCACTCATTTCTATTGCAGAAATGAGGGCTCCAACATTTCGAAGTGCGAAAAATTGAATTTTCGCATTCCGAACTGTTGGAGATGCTCTTAAGGATAGCCACTTTTGCTTTGTCTACTGTTAAAGCCATAAAATTCCCATTTTATTTCCAACCTAAAATGGTAGCATCGTTATGTTTGTCCATATCAAGGCGGGCATCTGTTTTAACTATAAATATCACATACTAATTTTTATTTAGCTTATACACCCATGCACCCATGTATGTGATTTAACTTCAATGTTTCTCATCGGATGTGTCTTTTAGCCTATAGGAAGATTATTATGTTTTCCACGCATGTGTGTGACTAATGCATTTGTGATTGTAGTACAAATGATGCATGTGTTTTATTTTCTTGCGATTGTGGTCTGATCTTAAATCAAATTATAACTTGATAACATATAGATACTATAGGTTAAAGTTCCCATACAGTCAAGATATTGTTTTAATAAACTTGAAATTTGTTTTGAAATACGTTGGGCTGTAATTTCATCCAATAAAGCTTAACAAACATCGAGATTGTAAGAAATTTTTTCATAACTCAATGAAGTCGAATCATTCACTAATTTTAGTTTGTCTAAACTTTACTCAACAAAGAATATGGTATTTTTGGAGAATGACGCACCTTTATGATTATTTATTAGAAGTCAATATCAAATAAATGTCATGTTCAGAAAGACTAGAGTTCAAGTAAAGTTAACTTATTTGTAGCCACTATATCATTTGGATCATTTCCATATCACCCTGGAATTTAAAATGTTAGTTAAATAGATTAGGAGATAATGGTAATTAATATAATTTATGCATCTTAAACTCTTCTTACATTGGCAACTTATTTGTTTCTATTGTTTCCATCATGTGATTCAGTTGACATAAGATTATGTCCAAAATTTTGTTTCTAATGTATAAACTCACAGTTAACTGTCCACTAAGTTGTGATGGTAATGCATGACTGTTAAGCAATACAACACATTTTGATTGTCAAGGGTTTGCCAACTTTCGACACTTTCAAGTACGTAGGTATCAACATTTGGGTACAATGAATTAAATGGGTGCGCAAATTAAATTTATCTAAAATAAAGCGATGGTTTTATTATTTAGTTTATTTTTATCAATATTTCAAGCTTGAATATTACCTACCGTGATAAGTTTAAGAGTCTTCCTTTGAAGTAAAACAATCCATTTTTGTATTCTACAATTAAGTTATGTATGCCTGACATTGTCATCTAACTGGGTGGCTTCAGTTTCAGTTGGTATAAATTTCAAGCCGTGCATTTACTAAAGCAAAACAGCCTTTCAAGATCAATATCAATTATATATCTTATTATCTTGGTGTTAATAAAATAAGCTTCATTGAGTTTACCTAACTTTGGTTTTACCATATACCCAAAATTTCAGCACTAGAATTCTCCTACATGATGTTTTAGAAATTATTGATGGTAACTGATATTAATCATCGATGGTAAATAATATGAAAAATAATGCTCGACATTTTCATCATTTTGTTGTTAAATTTTGCAAACCGATAAAGATAATTTATGGTGGTTTTAAACAACACATTTGTTATATTATATTACTATAAAATGAAGACTCCATGACATGAAGTAATTTTAGATTACATGATTGATTTAGGATTCACTAACACAACCAGTTATGTGAATAAGAATTTCATTAATGTTCTATTTACAATATAGCACCACCTACTGATTGTATATTATGATATTTCACGCCTTTTGATCTTCAATATAAATTATACCATAACGCCTTTGTTTTTCTTCTGAAATGGGGATGAGTTTATGGTATTATTCAATTAAATTGACACTTAAAAGCTTTAATATTTGCTGAGAAAATGCTCACTGTTAAACACTGAATGGATGTGGTCCACAACTATATAACATATAAATATTACACATAACCCTATGTAGCAAGTCTTCGTTTTTTCTTTCAAAAAAAAGTCTTCATTTTTTTTATTGTCTAACAAGCATATTGTTCCTTAGTTTTAACAGTTTTCAAAACTGAAAAGGTTTTGTCCATATTAGCTTGCCTTCTCATCTTTCGGAGACAATTAATGTACCAGACCTCAAAACTTAGCATCCCAACAGAGCTCTTCGGCAAGATTTATCTCCTGGCACCAAATTTCCAATATGGAAACCCATTTCTAACAATAAGCATGCAGAATAAAACATGGAGTTCAGCTATTTACTTGTATTTTTCTATCCCATTTTGTTAGTTGTTGTATTAATCTAAAAAATTAAAGGAATATATATATATATATATATATATATATATATATATATATATATGTATATATATTCTATACATGAGATTCTACGTTTTTTGTTTATTTTATCAACTTATTCATCTCCAACAAATTGACTGACATTAACATCCGCAAATACTTAAATAAATTCGTCCATATAAAGTTATATTTTATGTTTGAGTCAACTAACCATTTTACACATGAAGTAAACATTGTCTATATTAATTATGTTTTAATGCAATTACCATTCATCTGTAAATAAAACCATCAGCAAAAGATTGATTGTTTATCACTACCATGTCAACATTCATTGAAGTTCTCAAACTGTGCAGAGGAAAAGTGCAAAGATAGAATTGGGTGACAATTCCGAGCAGGGTGATATTTTTTGGCAGTGGAGTTGTATTTTGTCGGCAATAGTTTGAATATGCTATTGTTCTCTCATGTTTGTGGTTACCAATTTCGTTCCATTTCATGTAGAGGATATTGAACATGTATTGATTTTTTGTTCATTAATATTGCATTACTTACAATTTCTTATTTGAAAAAATATATTCTATGTTTTATTCCCTTTGTTTTTTTGCTTTCTACCTCATTGCTTAACCATGTAAATTAGGCATCCATAATTCTTATAGATGTTATTATTCATACAAAATATAGTCATTTCTCAACGTGATCATTTTACATTAGTACCGTACTGAATCAATTAATAGACGTTAGTTAAAAAAAAAATACTATGTGAAGAAGAATCACTTACCTTGCTTATTTTCAGTGCTTAGTATATGATTAAGTTGAGTTCTTACATTGAACTTTTTATATGGATTTTGTTGTTATGGAAATTTTCCTTCACTCTATTAGTTTTGAAATTTAATTTTTAGACATTGAATTGATATGATTGTCAATATGGTAAGAGGGGTGGTGTAAGGTTTCAAGTTTCCAAACTACAAGAAGCACTTTTTTTTGTTTCATTTCTCGAGATTAGTAGTCGATACTTTCTTTGCCATGTTTATATTTCCTAAAATTAACTTTGTCTCACTCTCATTTCAACAAACACTTGATTTGTGCCTTTATATATGTAAAATCATAAACCATTACGTATACTTTAAAGTCACGTTGAAAGATCCAAAAATATTACAAGTGATATTTATTAATACCTATTTTTCATTTGACGTGCATCGCACTTGCCCAAGCACTCGTATATATTTTGAATTTTTTTGGAATGATATATTAGAAAATAATTAACAATAAAATTAGAAAAAAAATATACATTTATATTTCTCTTTATAAAAGGTTAGCAGAAAAATAGAACTTGTTATTCGTAACTCATTACCTCGTATGTATGTGTGTGTACATATACATGTGCGCGCACGCGCACGCACACACACATATATAGTGATATTTTTCAATTTGGCCCTTCAACGGATTGAAAAATTATTCTACTTTTTGTATATTCTTTCTATGACAATTATATTTTTATTATTTTGTGATTTTATTTCTTTATTTGGTCACTTTTGTAAGCCTTGTTAATAATAGCAAACTTGTTTCGTATTTATATATGTAGCCACATGTTGAAATTTTCCAACAATCTTCCCCTTGGACCATATATGTAACATTGTCAATATGTGTAAATTTACGAGCTTATAATATTTTTCTATTCATAACACAAGGCATGTCTGAAACAACCTCCTCCATTAACTATGTTGGTAAAGGATCAAAACATCATTTATTACCTTTAGTGTAATTAAACTCATCAACGGTTACATATACCAACACAATCAAGCGACATAGATCAATAATGTATACATGGCATGGAAATATATGGAGCGAACCAATCTACATTTAGTGTAGTAAGTGGATTTCAAAGAAAAAAAAAATCCTATTTTAAATCATTGTTGGTTTATGAAGTCTAACGGGTTTTATTAGATCTAATCTAATAATTTAAATAAATTCCAATTTTATTTATTCATGATTTATTCAATTAATTAATCTAATTAAAACGATACGAATATGATTTATGAGTATATCGCTATATACACATGTGTGTATAATGTGCATATGTGACATAACAAAGGTGTGCATGGTCAAGTTATACATAAGTAGATATTAGGATTATATCTACTATGTTTATGCATCAAACTCTATATATGTCATTTGTCATAATTAATATTATATATATAAATATGATGTGTGTATATATGTAACATAAGAATTCAAAAATATAATTCATAATATATGTTACATAGCATTTAGAAAATATCCCATAAAAATTTGACATAGTCAATATTTCAAATTTGAATTTCAAATAAATATCTAATTTGAATTAGTAAACATTTAAATTTAAAACTAGTCCTGAGATCCAAATTTAAGGTTTACTAAAATCTTGAAATTGACTTTGAATTAGTTTATAAAATATGTTGTAAATAGTTTTATTAATAATTAATTAATTTAGATAAAATTTTCAAACATTTTAGATTGTGTGTTATAAATAAATATACGTTTATACAAAATATATTTCAGCTAAAATGAATTGCTTATTTTGTAGAGAGCATTTATATATCATTGAGCCTAAAAATGGCACAACACCCAAAACAAACTGAAATAAGAGAGATCTAGCTAAAAATTGTACATGAACAGAGTGAACACTAGAATTTTACAGTGGTTCGGCAAATCTGTGGCCTATCTCTACTATATTGTTATTGATTATATATTTTTCATCACTAATACAAGGATTTGAAAGATTTAATAGCCTAAACAGCCAAGAAGAGCTTCCTTAGTGGCTATGGTTGAGGAGATATAGAAGATGAAGAAAACGAAGTGCTGAAAGTCTTTTTCCAAATGCCATAGGTGCCGTATTTGTAGTGAAATCATCCAGTAGAATCACCAAATCTCAATATACTAAGCTTTGCTTCAGTTTCGAAAATTCAAGTGGGGAAGATAGAGTACCAAGGTCGTAAAAACAACTCGATACCGACCAGAAGTGGTTGACACTAACCTTTTTTTTTTTAGAAGGGAGTCACTCCTTCTTTCCTCCTTGGTCTTCTATCTCCGATCAGTTGTGTTCTGAGTACTTCTCCTTGGTGATAGTGTTATTTCCAAGAGGTTCTAATATCACTTGTACTTGTTTGATTTCCTTCAGAACTTCCTTGGAGCTATTAACTTATTCCTTGAGAAATGGATTTCACGGGGATTACTCAATTCATAATTCCTTAAGCTGTATTTTCAAGGCTCCATAAGAGCCAAAAAGCGATTAGTACCAAATAGGTTAGCTAGATATCAAGTTCCATCCTTAGCTCTAATTTTGCACAATTTCCTAGGTCCATTCCTATTGACCTTCCAAGCATGTTCCCAAATCCGTGAATCGTTACGTCTTCATCTTGATACTTAGATTCGTATGAAAACTGTTTCATTAAAAAGATAAATAACCCCCAGAGTATGCTTTTGTTGGAAATAACACATGCTCTGAAACAAGTCATGCATTTACTATTATTAATGTATATCTGCTGGTTATCCAAGAGTTGCTTCATAGCATTGTTTTCATTCCATGAGTATTTGTTCAACTGTTTTAAGTAGTGGAAATTTCATTCTTCATGCCAAGGACAAGATCTACACTATGTAGATCATTCCATTCCTTAGTCCGGTAAATGTTATCTTTATAATGCCTTTCCTTTCTTTCCTCCTCAAATTTGAGTTAACAACTTTTCTTTGTACCGACCTCTACCATTCTGTATCGAATGGTTTTTCTCTTTCAATTCTACAACACTATATAACCTGAGTACTTAGAAAATTATTTTACCTTGCTTCATTTTTTACTCCTGCCTTTTCATACCTGAGTTCTTTCCACTGAGATTATGTGAATCTCGCTTTTCCATTGAAAAAAGATCGCCATCTCTTCTTCTACATTACTGCCAACCTTCTAAGATGTTGTCACCTCTAGTTCTTTATTCCAATCGCCGTCGAATTCTCCAAAGAGCTCGCCATTGACCTCATCAAGACAAGATCTAGAATCAACTATAACAAGGTGGGTTCTTGGTGATTTGGTGTCATGGCTGCTCTATAGCGATCATGAGGCCACTTCTGGCCATCGTCTTTCTGTAGCCGGTGAATGGCAGGGTTTTTGACTTATGATTGAACTATGCTTTGGTGGAGCCATTGTAAACACATAAGCTTCCCTATATTAGCTCTTAACATGGCCCGAAGTTGACAGTACATTTGCCTAAGTCATGGTGACTTCATGTTTTCCTAGTGCTAGCTCCTGGTTCTTTATACTCTCATTCTTTGTCTCATTACAATGGCCTCGGGTTTACTTCCAACCAAAGTGCACAAATGAACTTTCCCAAAGTGTTACTGATCATAATTTATCTTTCCAAACCTCGATAGGACGGTTCTTTTCCAAAGAAAAATCGTGTTAAGCGAATTCCAATACTTGATTGGCTTCATTGTATAGCATATTTAATTATTGCACTTCCGCTATTCCTGCAAAAGAAATTAACTACGTCACTTTAGAAAATGGTTATGTTATTGATTATCTGGCGATAATAGGTAAAATCTGACGCACAATTCCTTAAGACATGGTTCGTTTCCCTAGCATGAGTGAGCTATCTACAAATGATGGTCTGTTTGTTATGTACAGGACACAGGACTCATAGTGCATAGATTAATACTTTCACTTGCCTCGATCAATGTCCAAAATTGAATTGGTCAATACAGGTTGACATCTATTGGGTTCTAAGTGTTCGGCACACGGGTTCTAAACTTCTGAAATAGAACATCCTTACCATGTTGAATGCCAAGTTTTCCTATTCGGAATGGCTCGCCATTCTCCTAAATTCCATGCTATCATCGTGCCACCTACTCCTCCTAAAGTTAGATCTACCACTGTCAAGGCTTCAATCCCGTGCTTATAGGCTAAATGTTCAATTACCATCAAATTACAAAGAATGATAGTTTTGATGGAACCAATTCAAGAACAACCTCCTCCTTTAAAAAAAATATTGGCTTAAGATTCTAGATAACCCACCCAAATAGGTGCCATCAATTCTACCTATGAAGATGCTCAAAAATAAATGTCGATAACATGGGATCCCTGAAAGCAATGTCATGCTTCTGATGCAAATATGATGAGCATATAATCCTTCAATGGGTTATACAATGTGTAACACACACACATGTGTGTGTGTTGGTGTGTGTGCGTGCACGCTCAGGCGGCGCCATGCCTCCTTTCAATTCGTTCCTATGCATGTTCCTTCAAGTGCTCGAACTAGCTCCATCCCAACAAATATGCACTATTGAGCTCCTTATACTTGATATTTATGAAACAGTTTGAGTAGCCTCCAAATTTTAGAGAGTTAACTCATATTCTTTATTTTAAACATTGACATGATTTACCTTCTTATATGATCATCAAGACTTGGTGCTGATGCAAGGTCATCAAAGAGCTCTATAATAAGAGTTCATATTTTAAGAACGAGTACTACTTTGTCTGATTCCTATACGTGTTCAACGGGCCTTGACTTTCTGGCAGTAAGACCCTTTTCACTTTGCACTTCCTATGTTCTAAATCTTGTCATTCAATTATTTAACTTATTACTCAATTCATTTGTAGATATTTCGACTCAAGATGCAAATGTAGAGCATACTGAAACCTTGAAAAATCTTAAGAGAGTTAGTTTTCTGGATCACACCACCTCTTACCTTATGACAAATGAGAACCTTTGTCGATGTAACTTATTACATTTAGAATGCTTCGTCATCATTGCAACCACTCCTCCAACAGTTTCAAAATGCCTGCCTAATGTTCGACCTCCATGCGCAGCCATGACAACAATCTCTAAGGGAATGTCAAAGGTCCATCTGATATGGCAAACATTGATGAGCTGGCCAATAGAGTAGCAGAGGGTACCATTGTCGGTGAAGTTTGAGAAGAAAGGGATATAGGAGTTGGAATGCAAACGATTCAAGAGGAGAGTGACAAGGAAGAAAGAAGAGAAGGAAAAGTGAAGGAGGAAGAAGAAAGTGATGAAGGAGGAGACGGTGAATATGATATTGGTCATGAGGAAGATTAATCATACAGTGAGGCATCTTTCGAACCACCGAACTTCATACTTCACCCCTCTAAAGCATATTATGGTCAAGGCTTCAAAGAAGACTATTGAAACAAGCCTGATGTCAATAGCCAAGAACATTCCACTAACTTTTTTCTCCAATGATATCTTTTGCTCGTTGAGGGACATCAATATTCCAGTCATCGGTATTTTTAAGAAAGGCTCTCCAGGCTTCAACTTCCTGTCCGGGACATCCTAGCCAAAGGAGGTAAGACTCTATCTTTATTTCCTTCCAAACATGGTCCGTAGAGTACTTAGGGAAGACGTCGGCACTCCATACACTTCTAGGAACATGAATACACATTCCTCGCATTTGTTTACTTTCCGATGTTCTAAAACTTATGCAACCCCTTATCTTGTTATAGGTTCCATAGGTAGGGATAAATTCAGCAATATTCTCCAATATAGTGTTGGTGAGGAGAGAAGACACACTCCTAAACTACCTCTAAAGGACGAGAAACAAAAAAGGGAGAGTTTATTAGGAAAGATAAAGAGCACAAGGGAAAGAAGACCGCTAGGCTGAGAGGGATCGAAAGAATAGGCAGGCTGGAGAAAACATTCTTATGATCAAAATAAGCAGTACAAAGACTCACATAAACATTGTGGCTCATCTTCTGGCATTCCTCTGCCTTGTTCTCAACCCCAAATTTTTACACACCAACAAACTCCGAATTCACATTCCTTTACTACAACCGTTCCTCCCCTTGCCCATTCTAGAGATGTTTTAATTCGTCCAACTCCTATCGCAACTTTATTGAGCCCTATGCTAGCTTCCTTCCCTAATCTCTGCTCGATCAATGTCACATTTGACCATGACATCACGAATATTCCTAAGGAAGAAGCAGACTACAAGGCCGGATGGGTTCCAGAGTTGGCTGATCTAGGTCTTACCCCTCTCTAAGGTTAACCATTTCAATTAAATGAACAATCATTCATTTAAGTCTGAAAATAAAACTTACAATGGTCTAATAGAGTGGCTCAAAGCAAATATAGAGAAGATGGGGGCAGAGGGTGATGCAATTCTAAAATCTAAGGCTAATACTGAAAGCTTAATGGAGGAAACGAAGAGGGCCCGACCAATGTAGAAATAGTGATAAATGACTTGTTAAAAACTGCTCATGAGGATAGCACTACTTTGAAGACATAACTTGCCGAGAAGGACTTGTCCCTTACCACAAAGGATGAAACTATTCGGACCAAGGATAAAATTATCATAGATCACGCAGTTGAATTCAAAAGCTCCTAGCTGAAAAAGACAAGCTTGAAAATGATATACTATTAGCAAAGGCCAAAATCTAGATACTAAAGTTGAATATATTATGTCACGCATGATCTAAAAGAGCTAAAAGAGAAAAAGGCCAAAAAGCGAGAGGAATCGAATACCACCATTCAACTTTTCTTTGCTAATGTTATCGAAACAAGAACTGAAGTGGCTAGGAAGTACATATGTTGTTACCCTCATTGATGTTTGGAAGGAAGTGTTGCGTTGTGTAGTGGTGAACAGTGAAGGCCCCACTAAGGATGAGTTGATGGCTAAGTACCTCGATGCCGATGTTATAGCAAAATCTAAAAGGGAAAAGCATTCTTGACGGCGAAAGATAATGCTTCTAAAGCTGATGCTGAAGTCCCTGTTGACCCAAGAACATCGAGTCAGGCACAATCATTAACTCCTAAATCTCTAGAGCTTATAATAAAAGTTCCTACAGCTGAGGGGGCCAGCTTCGAGGCCATCCAAGTTATCTCAATGTCAGTAGCAATCACCCCCATTGAAGCATGTGTTACCCCCTTTATTGATCCACCAAATCATTATTCGCTCAAAAAGGAGGAAATCTCTAAGTCTCCTATTCTACAACCAAGTCTGCGCAAAGGCATATCCCATGTTTCTCAATATTTAATGTCCTTCAGTTCTCACCTGAAACTGTAACTAACCTCTACCTCTCCATTTATGTAGTTACAGGCCATACTTCTCTTTCACCTCCTCTACCATCAATCACTCAAGGCACGAGCATTATTCTTATCACTATCGAGTTAAATCTCATGACCATGGGACTATTCTTCTGAGTCTTCCCACCAGCTCAATCTTTGGTTCTAATGCGGAAATAATTGTATCTCTAGAGGGATTAGACGACATTTCCTGGTCCTAGGGAGATGACATCATTGTACCTTGTGCCTTAGGTCTGACCTCATCTATTTCCATACAGGTGTAGTGGAAGATTCACATGTCAAAAGTTAAAATCAAATCCGAGTCTGGTTTTGATAAGCCTACAACTAAAAATGAGCCAAAATTTCCTTCTTATATTCCTCCTCTTATTATACGTCCTTCGTGGACCAACAACACCATCGTTGCAATAGACTTTTAAGCCTCCTTCCAGCCACCTTGAAGATCCTGCTATCATTATTTCTAAAAGCGACACCACCATTTCAAGAGATAGCACACTAGCAGACGATAAGGCCTAAAAGAGGCCTTTTGATTGCTCGGACGATAAGGCTGGGAAGAAGAAGAAGAAGGGCCAGAAGAAATAGACTCCTTATCTATTCATCTGTAAAGGCAATGTTGTGTGCATTTCCACCACCGAACCAACGAGCAAGGGGACACCACCGAGCCACCCCACTTCCTAGCCGATCCAACCAACTTCCCTCCTACGACCGAACCATCTCAACTTCCATCCTCCTGCCGAACCAAGCATAGCCGGACCAGAGTGCCACCGAACCAACTCCGCTTCCATGTACTACCGAACCAGAGTGCAGCCGAACCAGAGCATATTCCAACCCTCAACTACCGCATCAAGGCGTACTGAACCAACACTACCAGTCCAGATTGCATCGGACTAGGCCCACCAGCAGCTATATACATCCAAGACCCCTGCCCTCAGCCTCACTCTATAAATAGAGGGGCAGGGGTACAACAATGAAAAACAAGTTTGAGAGCTCAAGCACGGAGAGAACTTTCAAACAACTTTCAGTTACTTGTAATCAAATCTCTGTACTTGTAATCTGAATAGAAAAGAAGAATAACATATAAAGTGGACGTAGGCACGTTCTGGCCGAACCACTATAAATCTGTGTGTCTTTTATAGTTTAGCCCCTGCTTTTTATATATTTGCGTAAATCACCCAAATTACCACAAACAACATAAAATCAACTAATTCATACGACTTGGAGGTGTTTGCCCATTTTTATGCAAACATTTTTGGTGCTTTCACTGAGAACAGGAGCTCGAAGCTTCAGCTTCCCCCACTTAACCCTTTTTTCTATTAGCATCGTTCATTGCCTAGAAAACATGCCTCCCGGACGGAAGAAAGATGCTAACAAAGGAAAGAACATCGCAACTGGCAGTATCCCAGATCCAGTGATCAGAGACCAAGACAATCGTCCAGTTCCAACAGCAAATTTAAATCAGGCAGATCCGACAGCCCCTGCTACGGAACAACCAATTACAAGGGCAGATCTGGATAGGGCTGTGGCTGAAGTAACTAACCGCTTCGCATCTCAACAAGAAGCCTTAGTGGATCAACTCATGTCACGCTTAAGGGATGTCGAAGAAACCAACCACAACACTGAATCATGGGGTGAGTCCCAGTCTGGAGGATCTAGGAGACGACAAGGGTCTTTCTTCTTCGAAGAGGCTAACAACAGAAACAGCTATGGTAGGAGCCGAGCCCGGACTCAGCCCGAATTTCGACCTGAGGAAACGCTTGGAACCGAACCCAACGGGGGAGGTACGAGGCAAGGGTCGGATGTAGCTGAGCCTGCCATACTACCTAACCATAGAAACACCAAGGAACGGGGCCGAGCTGGTATCCAGCCCGAAGTTGGACCCGAGGAAGTGCTAAGAAGAGAACCCAGCAGGGAAAGATCAAGGTAAGGGCCAACTATGGCTGACCCCAGCATGCCCCCAGAAGACCAGAGGCAGCCATTAGAGAATGTTAGGAGTGATAGACGATACCATCCCTACAGGTCATCTGGACGGAATCAATCCCGCCGGGAAGAACCAAACTCATTTCTATCCGCTCCAAGTTCTGATGAAAGGTTGGCGCGATTGTTCAGAAAGTGCGTCCAACGGGACCAAAGAGATAGAGGGATAGGCGCTAGGGTAACCAGCCCCTTCACCCGTAATATCGAAATTGCCATCACTCCCCGAGAGTGGAAAATGCCAACAATGGAATCTTACAAGGGAACCTCTGACCCCGTCGTACACCTACAAAGATACACACAGCATATGCTCATGAGCGGAGCAACATAGGGAGTATTGTGTAAATGCTTTCCACTATTCTTGGCAGATCTAGCTACCTCCTGGTTCTGCCACCTACCCCAAGGGTCCATCAGCTCGTGGGAAATGTTGAAAGAAAAGTTCATCAGCCAGTTTCGCATTCATGTGAAACAACCCAAGGACGCTTATTCCTTATCTAATATCAAACAAAAGCGTGGAGAAATAGTGCAGCAATATCTAACCCGAATCAACGCCGCGGCGGCCGTAGTCCAAGATGCCGACGAGAAACTTATCCTAATGGCCCTTTGCAGCGGTGTACATCCGGATACTAAATTTGCTAGAAGGCTAACCAAGGAAAACCAGCTACTTTACCTGATTTCTTCCATGAAGCTGGAAAGTATATGAGACTTGAAGACGCTGCCACTGAGAGGCAGTCAGGGCAACAGGCTAAGACAGCTCTAGACAGGGTTCCTGCTGCAGCAAAGGATGTTCGGAGAAGTGACTCTAGAGACAATGCTGGGGGCAAGAAGGGAGAAAAGCGTTTATATCAGCCAGGACCGAGATTTGACTCTTACACCCATTTGAATGAAACAATCGAAAACATCTTCTTTGCCACTTAGGATGAAGTTAGATACAAGCGCCCCCCGCACAAGAAGGAATCAGATAATGCAATTAAGTCTGGAAAGTTCTGCCGATTCCACGAATCTCACGGGCATGACACCAATGAATGCCATCATCTCCGGGACTTGATTGAAGAACACATCAGAAGGAAAAGATTAGAGCGCTATGTGAAAGGTCAGAACAGGACTTCAACTCCTGTTAATGAGAACCCGGGGCCGCCCCTCCCGGAGGTAGGCGGAGGAAATCGCAACACCAGCGGCTCTAGTCAAGAGAAGATAGTGGTCCATACCGTATTAGGAGGACCACACATCGCCGACAAAAGCTGGGCAAAGATGGAAAGATATGATAAGTCGCTTAGAAACAATGAAGGCTATGTTAATTCTGTTATGGAAGAACGCTACCCGAAACGGAAAGAGAATGACGACATCACATTCAGTAGGCGTGATCTAGAGGGAAGGCAGTACCCACACATGGATCCTATGGTCATCTCTGCCTGGTTCGGTCCAGCCAAAGTTTTTTGGATTTTAGTAGACACTGTAAGCTCAGTAAATATCCTATTCAAGCATGCTTTCGACAAAATGAAGCTGTCAATGAAGGATGTGTCTCCCTGCAACAAACCACTACATGGTTTCACTGGAGATGCGAAGATGCCCCTCGGGCAACTGGACCTCTTTGTCGAGATAGGAAGTCATCCCCGCTCCGTTGTGCGAAAACAAACATTCGTGCTAATAGAAAGCCACTCGGCCTACAACGCATTTTTGGGAAGACCAGCCTTGTCTAACTTCCAAATTGTCCTAGCCCCATGGTGCCTGAAAATGAAATTCCCAACAGATAACGGAGTAGGAGAAGTAGAGGGAGATCAAGACGCTGCTCGAGACTGCTATGTAACTGAACTTCGCAATAACCGCAGAAAAGATAAAGGGAAAAACGCAGAGACTACTCTCTGCATGAAAAGCTTGGAGGCATAACAACTAAAGAAAGCCCCTCCTCTTCGATATACCAGTGACCCTTTCAATGAATTAGACCCCAGGGACAAAGAGGAGGAGGCCACCGCCGAGCCTGCAGAGGCTATGGAATTCGTAGCTGTAGACAAACATGACTCAAGTAGACTATTGAAAATCGGATCTCAACTAAAAGAAGAATTAAAGGATCAACTCATTGATTTTCTTCGCCACAACATGGATGTATTTGCATGGACGCACGCTGACATGACAGGAATCTCCTCAGACGTAGCATGCCACGTGCTGAACATCGATCCCACCAAGGTGCCAGTAAAGCAGAAAAAGAGAAGCATGGAGGCAGAACGATCAGCAGCCCTCGAGGAAGAAGTAAAGAACCTACTTGCCAATAACTTCATACGAGAAGCTATCTACCCAGAATGGATTGCCAACCCGGTACTGATAAAGAAGGCTAATGGGAAGTGGCGAACATGCATCGACTTCTCCAACTTAAATGACGCGTGTCAGAAGGACTGCTTCCCACTCCCCCGAATCGATCAGCTCGTGGACAGCACTACCGGACACGAACTCTTATCTTTTATGGACGCATACTCAGGATATAACCAGATCCCTATGCACGCCCCCGATCAAGACCACACTAGTTTCATCACTGACCGGGGATTGTACTGCTACAGGGTAATGCCTTTTGGACTTAAAAACGCCGGAGCTACTTATCAGCGCCTCGTCAACAAGATGTTTGCGGAACTAATGGGACGAACTATGGAGGTTTATGTGGATGACATGCTGGTAAAATCGAGGAAAGCCAACGATCATATAAACCATCTGGATGAGATGTTTCAAGTACTTCGCCAATATGGAATGAAGCTGAACCCTCTAAAGTGCTCCTTCGGAGTATCGTCGGGAAAGTTCTTGGGATTCATCGTCCATGCCAGGGGGATTGAAGCAAACCTCGAACAAGTTCGGGCTTTGCAAGATATCAAGATACCATCCACTCGAAGAGAGATGCAAAGCCTAAACGGGAAAGTGGCCGTCCTAAGCAGGTTCATCTCTAAAGCAACCGACAAATGCATCCTTTTCTTTGAAGCTCTAAAGAAAGACAAAGAAAAGTTCGAATGGACTGACGAATGCTCGACAGCCTTCCTTAACTTAATCGAACACCTCCAGAGACCACCAGTGCTCTCAACTCCAAATGAAGGCGAGGAACTATACCTATACCTTGCTGTATCGTCCCATGCTTTAAGCGCCGCTTTGGTGAGAGAGGACAACTGCGCGCAGCGGCCCGTATATTTTGTAAGCAAGAGATTTACAGGGGCAGAAGCCAGATACCCTAAGCTTGAAAAGCTAGCATACTGTTTGCTAATCATGTCACAGAAACTGCGACACTATTTCCAATCTCATTCCATCAGAGTTTTAACCGATCAACCGTTAAGGTAAGTACTCCATCGCCCCGACACTTCTGGGCGACTACTTAAGTGGTGCATTGAATTGAGTCAATATGATATCACCTATCATCCTCGCACCGCTATCAAGGGGCAAGCCATAGCTGATTTCATTGCCGAATTCACTACTAACGAAGGTAAGGAGCAATCTGAAATAGCAGAAGATATCAAGTGGAATCTCTTCGTAGATGGAACATCAAATGAACAAGGCTCGGGGGCAAGTGTTGTGATAATCACCCCCAGGGGAAGGAAGCCGCACTACGCCCTAAGGTTGGAGTTCGCTGCCACCAACAATGACGTAGAATACAAAGCAGTGATAGCCGGATTAGAACTTGCCCTGGAGATTGGAGTCGGTTCTTTATGTCTCCATAGTGATTCACAACTTATTGTAAATCAGATACTGGGAGAATTCTAGACTCGAGGAGAATGACTCACAGCATATCTAAAGAAGACCAAGTTGCTGCTCAATCAGTTGGATCACTATTTAATCAAACACATTCCTCAAGAAGAGAATCAGGAGGCCGACGAACTGGCAAAGCAAGTTAGCATGAAGGACGGCGCCGCTTCCTGAACAATAACCATCTCACAACAACTAGCCCCAAGTTACGAGACAATGAACATGATAGCTGCAATCGAAGAGGAAACTTGGATGACTCCTGTCCGGAAATATTTACAAGATGGCACACTGCACGACGAGCGTAACGAAGCTAAGAAAATCTTAAGGAAAGCTTCCCGCTACACATTACAAAAAGGCATCCTCTATCGGCGCGGCTTCTCTAATCCCTTATTAAGGTGTGTCGCTGGAAGGGAAGCCAGGGAAGTCTTGTCCAACATCCATCAAGGAAGTTGTGGAGATCACACCGGAGGGCAGACTCTAGCCAAGAAGACACTCCGATACTTGTATTACTGGCCCACCTTAAACAAAGACGCCTTAGACTTCATCAAAAAATGCGACAGATGTCAGAAATTTGCTAAGATTCCTCGACTGCCCACAAATGAGATTACTCAAATGACCAGCCCTTGGCCCTTCGCAATATGGGAAATTGACTTGATTGGCGAACTGCCAGTGGGCCGGGGAGGAGCCAAATATGCCATAGTAGCAGTTGACTAATTCACCAAATGGGTGGAAGCAGAGCCTCTAAATAAAATATCTTCGGCAAAAGTTATTAACTTCTTGATCAAAAATGTTTTATGCAGGTACAGGGTTCCACTCAAAATCATATCGGACAATGGACTTCAATTTGACAGCGAGTAATTCGCCGACTGGTGCCAAGAGCACGAAATTCACAAAAGCTTCTCATCTGTGGCTTGCCCCCAGGCAAACGGACAAGTCGAAGCTGTCAACAAAATCCTCAAAACCCTAATCAAGAAGAAACTCAAAAAGTCAAAAGGCGCTTGGGTGGATGAACTTCCTACGACACTTTGGGCCTACTGCACATCTTATAGAACATCAACAGGGCATACTCCTTTCTCTTTGGCATACGGATCGGAGGCCATGCTCCCAGTTGAAACTGTAGTGCCTTCCCACCGCAGGATCCACTACAACCCAGAAGAGAACGAAGAACTCCTCCATATGTCTTTGGATCTAATTGAGGAGAGAAGAAACGATGCAGCACTCAAAGCAGAAGCTCATAAGCAAAAAGTTGTAGCACAATACAACTCCAAAGTCAAGCACCGCAGCTTACAAGAAGGAGATCTTGTCCTCAAGCGGATCTTCCCGCGCCCCGGAGCGCAAGATCCAATCTGGGACGGACCCTATGTAATTCATAAAGATCTCCGCAACGGAGCCTATATTTTGTCAACAGTGGACGAAGAGGTGTTCCAAAGGGCATGGAACATCCAACACCTCCGTCGATACTTTTCTTAACTTGTACTGCCCATATGAAGTGAATTAACAAAGAGAATCAGTGGACGTAGGCATTTTCGTGCCGAGCCACTTTAAAAATCTTGTCTCTTTTTAACTTGTTCCTTTATATCTTGGCTGCATGTTGAGCTTTATCCTTTTCTGTTGAACAAAATCATGTATGACGACACTTCCATTCTGGACACTTCACGGCGCAACCTCACCTGGACAAGACCCAACAGGTACTATGCGAATCTATGCACTCGCCAATGAGACACTTTTGCTCCAGCATCCCTCTGCTGCGGGTTAACTCATTGCTCGCGACTGCCCTCAAAGCCAACCGTGATGAGCCGATTATAAGCCATCAAGAAGGCCGACTATAGCCAATGGAAGCTCATTATGGCGTTTGGCTCGCCGGTAACTGTGAACCTACTTTAAGCCCAACATAAGGTGTGGCCAGCCAGGGGTAGTTCACGGTTGACGATCGGCACCCACGCTAGCCGGCCACAGTAAATCGAATAATACCCACGATTACGGGCCATAATGGCTCCGGTAGTTACTGTGCGCGATCTCGGCTCCGATATGTCTTAAGTGCGGCTGTGGTAAAAAAGATAAACTCCCCGCAGAGGCGTAAGATGGGTGACAAATGTCTCCAAGACCCACAGCTAGGGAAAGTGACTACAAAACCCGTTTGCCACGAACTTAAGCATATCGACGGCCTTCCGTGACCGGAAGTTTTACTGTTTCTCATATTTCCATTTCATTCAAAAACTTTTCTCCTATCCTATATAACAATCCCTAAAGTACAGGTCACAAAATAGGGAAACTCTCGCTTGTGGAAATATGAACTCACATCCGGATGACGGAACACTCAGCTACATTCCATACTCAGTCACGCAAGACATTCAAAGCAACCCTCTACAACTAAAACACGAAGGGCGGTACTATCTTCTCTTATATACAAATATGCAGCTTTAATTTATTCACACATCATATTGGCGTTGCAAAACATGAAACAATATTTTGAGCATAAACTTAGCATCAAATACGATTAAATCACATGCATAAACACGCAGGTGTATTTCTTATGCAACATATCAAAATAACAACCACATTCGAACATAACAGAATCTTCTTATGTTATAAAGTTACATAAAGACGTTCGTTGCAATGATATAATTACAGCCTAAAAACACAATAATGTTTTGGACTAGTATGTATAGGAATGTCAAACAGACCAAATAAAAGAGTCAACTACATCGGGGCTCCGCCTCTGTCCTGCCCGCCATCCGGATCTACTTAACTGTAGGGTCAGAACTCCCCGCATGTACTCCAGAGGTCCCGCCTGCCCAATTCAGAAGAGAATCCATCAATAATCACGAAAGATAAGCAATCAAATCATGAAAAGATTAAAAGGGAAGACTTACCAGCGTCTGCTCCCTGGTCATCATCCTCCAGTTGCGCACCCACTTCCTCGGCGGTGAGCAGCCTCATGCCTTCCTTCACCGCCGCCTTCTCCTCCTTGGTGAACTGTGCGGTAACCACATCCATTCTGAAGGCCGCGCCACCCTCTTTATCCGCTTCAGCCTTGGCTTCCTCCAAAGCCCGGAGATATATCCTAGCCATAACCCGGGGATAATCGTCCATCCAGGACAGGTTTCCCTGCCTCCAAGTACGGAAATACATGTCCTGGAGCATCTCGTCCATCATCCCCTCGTTCTCCTCAAACTCTTTCATCCGGGCTTCAGAAGCCGACAGCCGTGCGACAGCAGCATCTCTCTCCAATCGGTATCTCGAGCAGTCAGCCTGAAGGGACTTCCGCATCACTTCCATCTCCTCCTTCAGCTTGGCTTGAGCAAGCTCTGCGGCCTCAAGCCTCCCAGATAACTCCTCTACCTGCTCAAGATCCGTGCTCCAAACCTCATCCACCGTTGCGATGGCCATATCAATTCGTTCTTTGCAAGCAGCCTCCATTTTTCGCAACTCAGCCTTGCTAGCCTCTTCCATGGTTTTTTTTAGTCGTCTGGAGGCCGCTTCATGCTGGGATATCTAGATAGCCTGATCGGCAAGCTGTTTGGCCTGATCAGAAACCTTTAGCCGCAACCGAATGTTAGCACTTCCGATTTCCTCCCCAGCCTTGGCCAGTCGAGCGTGATGCTCCATTAGCCTCTTGGTCTCTTCAGCCACCCGATCGATATTTGCCTTGGCCTCATTCCCCATGGTCACAATCCGAGTAGTAAGCAAATCGAGGTCTAAGGACTTAGCCTCATCAAGCACCCATACCATGGGATTGCGGGGAAGAAGATGCTCACCCGTGGCCTCGTCAAAAGAGATGTCCTGAAAACTTGGGTCCAGATCCAGGTGGCCGGCAAATGGGTTGCGAACCAAACCAGGATGGTCTATCGGGGTGACGGTTGGATTTTCGGACGGATGTGGGGAAGGCATAAACTCAGTACCTTCCTCGGTAATATCATGGATAGGCTGGACTGGAGCCTGAGGGCCAGGTGAAGGTTCAAACAAAGATCGGCCCCTCTTCCTCTTTTGCATATCTTCTTCAATAACTCCGAGAAGAGGGCGATAACCAACCACATCTCCGGGACGGCTAGTTGACGGCTTTGGTTTGGCGGAAGCTTTGAGTAACTTATACTGTTCAAGGCGGTGTCGAATATCTGATGTCTTGGCCACCTTACCCGTTCCTGGAGTAAAAACAAAGTGTTACAAGAATGCATGAAACTATGATCCGAGAAATATGTTAAGTTAAAAGGAGTAGGAAAACGCGCTTATTTTACAAACCCTGAGGAGGAGTGGGATACTGCAATAAGTCCTGAATCTCATTACAGGACGGGTGCTGGCCATAAAATATTACTAAGTCCTTATCATAAAGGGAGTCTGCAGAAGTTGAAAATTCACCTTGAGTTACCCTAGCTGAAGGACCCTTAGAAGATGGAACGGCACCAGCCCCAGCCTTGTCAGCTTTCTTCGCCTTCTCCACCTAGGCTGATCCTTCCTCCAACCCCTCAAAAGCCTGGCGGAAGGCATCATCCATCCACTCCTGGATCTCCCCTGCCTGCTCGAAAGACAAAGCCCCGGCACCACTACCACCCTGTCCTTCACCTTCTCCATCTCCTCCGCTCTCCTCCTCGCCTCTTTCCTCCTCTCCACCTTCCTCCTCCGGAATATCTAGACATGTGCTAGGGGAGGGTCCATCAGACTTCTTAATCTTTTTTCCCCCGACGACTGGAGGTATCGAGAAGGGTTTTCTCTTACTGATCTTCGCCGTGGCCCCGCCTTTAGCTTTGGCAGCCCTTTCCTCGACCGTATCCCTCTGCTTAACCACAGATTGACGTGGCAGAATCAAGTTGTGCTCCAGGAGAGTGGCATTCCTGATCAGGTAAGAAGCTGACCTATCCCTTCCTGAGATGGCCTCTATCTCCGCAGCCATCTGTACCAGACGATCATTCTCTACGACCGCAAAGCCACCTGTCGCTAGCAAGAAACAAAAGCACATAAGAAGAAGCATTGCCGTCAGGACAAAGAAATTACAAATGAAATTCAACTTACAGCCAGAAGTAAAAAGGCGAAAAGAAGCGGAGTCGTCCTTGACGAAGAACCATTCCTTCTTAAACATGGTGAATTTCGAGTATAAGTCCAAGACCGGCTTGAAGGACACGACCGACTCTAAACTAATGTACGGAGACCCCTTCTTGTAGCCCCTCAGATTATACAAATATCAGATTTCCCGATTAGAAGGGGGGCGCCCATACCTCCTTTGGAAGATAACGAATAGACACACTAAGATGGCATAGGAGTTGGGCTGAAGCTGGAATGGAGCCACCTTCAAGTAAGTAAGGAAGATGACTATCCAGGCATTGATCGGAGGAATGGCCCCGCACATGCAATGGTATCGGCTATAGGCGAAATATCCTTCAGGAGGATCATACGGCATCACACCATCTTCCGGCAGCAGCATGCTCGCCCTGTCAATCCCAAAGGAGCGAGCGATGACATCAAGTTGTCCCTCTTTGAGTGAGCTCGGAAAACAATCGGGAGGAGATTTCAGAAGCTCTTGAGGGCCATATCCGTCCACTAATGACCTCGGGGCAGATCCATGTCGCGCTGGTTCCGGCTGGACTGGGGGCACAGCGGGAGACTCTCTTCTGTCCATAGATTTCCTCTGTTTTTCTGATCGGGTTTCCACTTTGCGAGACATTTATCTGCAAACACAAAAGCAAAAGTATGTTGTTAGAACAAGGAGTATGAAAATATAAAAAAGCAAGTATGTACAATCTAGAGTTTCATTCGTAGGTCGAAACATGAAAAGCTAGAGATTCATTAAGCATTCAGGGTTCCAGAGTTCAATCAATAGTTCAAACATAAGGATCATTCGGCATTCAACTCTCAAGTTCACTCGGTAAAGCAAATATAAAAGTGCATTCGGTGCTCGAAGCCTCCGGTTTCATCCGGTAATTCAAGTACATATATACATTCGGTAGTTCAAAACTGAAAGTTCATTCGGCGCTGATGCTTCTCAAACCCATTCGGTGGTCCAAGGCACAAGACCCATTCGGCACTTGAACTCCACGGAGTTCATTCGGCATTTCAAACGTAAAAGTCATTCGGCAAGAGAAGGTTAACTCACATGATTCGGCAGTCAAACGTGATCCGGTAATGAAGATAATTCGACAGGGAATAGTCTGATTCGGCTATTTCGGTTGGTAGGGAATAACGATGGCACAAGGCCCCTACTTATAGGCAATTACGAACGACCGGACCATTTGGTTCGGCATACATATCCGAGCTAAAAACAAAGCACGCCGTGTGCATGCACATGCCCTACTTTGGGGGGCAAGTGTTGTGTGCATTTCCACCACCGAACCAACGAGCAAGGGGACACCACCGAGCCACCCCACTTCCTAGCCGATCCAACCAACTTCCCTCCTACGACCGAACCATCTCAACTTCCACCCTCATGCCGAACCAAGCATAGCCGGACCGGAGTGCCACCGAACCAACTCCACTTCCATGTACTATCGAACCAGAGTGCAGCCGAACCAGAGCATATTCCAACCCTCAACTACCAGACCAAGGCGTATCGAACCAACACTACCAGGTCAGATTGCATCGGTCCAGGCCCACCAGCAGCTATATACATCCAAGACCCCTGCCTTCAGCCTCACTCTATAAATAGAGGGGCAGGGGTACAACAATGAAAAACAAGTTTGAGAGCTCAAGCACAGAGAGAACTTTCAAACAACTTTCAATTACTTGTAATCAAAGCTCTGCACTTGTAATCTGAATAGAAAAGGAGAATAACATATAAAGTGTACGTAGGCACGTTCTGGCCGAACCACTATAAATCTGTGTGTCTTTTACAGTTTAGCCCCTGCTTTTTATATATTTGCATAAATCACCCAAATTACCAGAAACATCATAAAATCAACTAATTCGTACGACTTGGAGGTGTTTGCCCATTTTTTGTGCAAACAGGCAAGATAGTTTGTTTGTTTGTTTGAGATGTACCATTTTTTCCTTTTGTTGTATATATGCCATGTTTGTACAAGAGCATCCCCCGCAATCTTCATATATAAATGTTTAAGTAATGAAATATTAATTTTCTTTTGTAATCTCTATTCCATTTTACTTGTCCGAACTTTTATATATTGTACTTGCCAATATATAATTGCATGCGTATATAATATAATTGCTTCTAGTATAATTATCTATATTATACATGTTTATTTTCACACAATGTTTTACTTACTAAAACTCTGTGCATATAAATAAAATATCTACAATTGCTTTAGTTATACTCCATTATTTAGTCCCGTTTATAGCTGCCAAAATGTTCCGTTTGACTAAAGCGAACTATAATTTAACCAATCACGCGATTACTTTTGTTTACTTTAGCTTGAGTTTCCTTTGACCATTGACGAGTTATATATGATCCAAATTCCAAACAATTTCCTATTGCCAAAAAATAGTGGTTTGAACACCTATCTCCTGACATCTGCAATCTCACTGATAACCAGGTGTAATCGGTGTTATCCATAATTTTACACTGTCAAATCTTGTCAAAGCAATAACATCCTCTATCTTGAGGCACAAAGCTAAGTGCTACAGATGCTGCAGTCCTCTATAGTATTAACTTTTGGTGACAAAATATGGTAATATTAATGGTATCCATCATATGATAAGCACATGAATATGAAACAAAATCATAGATTTCAAAAACAGTTTTTTTGATTACATGTCACAAAACATGTTTCATGTCCAATTACATATTCCCAATCGTTTCTCGAGTTCTGATTAAATATAATTATTACATAAATACGCAAAAAGCGACATATGAAGATGCCCCCTTAGTTGACCAGAGTATCAAATAGTCATAATTGACTTAATACAACACAATGGAAATTAAAACATAACAACTTCTAAATAGCTAGTCATCAGCCTCCCGCTCGCCCCGTAAGCTTTATTTTCCACCTATTAAAACCTGTAAACCTCAACCCTTGGCATACTCAAATCAGTTTTGAACACCCAAGAGTTTAAATGGAAAATATAAACTTCGAGTCAAACATAAAACCTAGTGTGAATAATACTATACATCTCAGTTTACTGATATTAAATAAGACCATTCCACCTAGCAAAATGGGTTTCCCCTCAATATTATCCTTTTAAAAACAAATCTTTTGCAAATCAAAATCCTACAACCAAACAGGTTAAAACAATAATATCAATACCATGTAAGCATACAAATAAGGTAATCAATGGACTTTCTGTCCAAACACTATAGTTTTGTTTGGATAACACTAATCTTTGGTAGATTCGGACCTACTAGACAAAATAAACAAATAATCTAACTTCTATTAGATACTCCTCTTCTGGACGTTTTGTCCCTAACTTACTTCTCCTAGGATCAATCGATCCTAATGGTTTTGCGGGTTCACCAATAAACTATCTCTACTCCGTATATTCCTTTCTATGTATAACATCATTTTTAGTCTTATCTACAACAAAGCCCTACACACTGAAATTTTGAACTTATATTAGCTAGGGGCAACTAGCTGAAGCATAGGACACGACCCCATACTAGTCCCATCTGAAATTCTAATATCCGAGTCATTTAACGTAGGGTCAACTACCCTTTAAATTTTCCTTGAAAATATTTCTTCCAAAATAATTTAACTCTTTTAAATCATACGTAAACAAGGGAAACATTTTATGCTTTACTCAAATCACTTTGCTATGTTACATATATTTTGAAAAAAATATTGTTGATGAAAACATTCAAAATCTTTGAAAGTACACCTTTCGAAACCATTGAATGTACCCCTTTCGAAATCAGTAAACTACTTTACTTTATAACCTTAACTCAAAAGGCTAAGACATACCTTTCAAAATCATTGAAAACATCCCTTTTGAAAGCTTTGTAAAACCTAAAATATCCTCTTTTCTAAAATCTTTAATCATTCCTTTTGAAAATATTGGAAATCATCCATTTAAAACCTTTCGAAAACATTGGGGAACTATCCCTTCGAAACCTTTATCTTATTCTTTTATAAAACATAAAGTCCTTTACATAAATAATTCCTTTTGAAAGCATTTGGGTTCAAATAAAACAAGTGGAGTAACCTTTCTAAACCATTCAAACCATACATTTGAAACCTTTGGGATTAACTTTCAATAGAATGAAGGGTACTAAAACAACTAAGTCAACAGCACTCTTCTCAAAAGAAATTTTCCCGAGTAAAGAAGTGGATGTTGTCGTAACCATCCCCTTCGATAGCATTGGAGAAGCGGCTATGATTTTATAACAAAGTAATGCTTTCAAAAGCATTGCCTTAAAAGGTAGAAGGCGGCAACAAGGGGTCTCGACTCCTTCGAAAGCTTCTTTATTAAACAAAAGGTGCAACGTCTTTTGAAACCATTATTTAAAATATTTGATCAAGTCGAAAGCTATATAAGTCGAAAGCATTCTTTTTGAAAGCAAAGCGCCTATGTCCAATTCACTACATTCCAAGTCTTTGATATCATGTGCATTTGTTTTGATAGAGATGTAGGTGGAAGTACCTAGTAGAAGCTAGGTGCCGAAAGTGGCAAAACAGTAATAATAAATAACATCTGATTTTGAACTTTAAAAAGTAATTCTTTTCAACCAACATGCTTTGTTTGTCAACGTATGATTGGTCGATAATTTCTTTTCCAAATTCTTTGAAAAAGAGTGTGGATCATGCAATATTGAAATACACTAAATATGTATGAGATTAAAACAAAGATAGTAGATAATAGAGTAAAGAAAAAAAAATAAAAGTGAGCACACCAATATTTTTATACTGGTTCAAACATTCCATTCTACGTCCAGTCCTAGACTCCTTCTAGAATTTCACTAAAACAACAACCCTCACGTAACCTGGAGGAACACGTCTATACAACCCCTGAGCAACTAAATAAGGACCTGAGCAGCGGAACATGATTTTGCCTCAGTAGCCGAAGAGGACTCTACAATGCCTGAGCAGCAAAACAGGACTTTTACTAGTATATAAAATTGTCTGACTAATTTATTCTTGATAATACAAATATGTTAATGTGTGTACACCCTTCCTATAATCAAATTCTCAATTATGTGTGTGTGTGTGTAGATATGAAAGGAAGATCATCGCTATGAATCAAATAACATGAATATGAATTCAAAGATTCAAGCAATGAAGATGGTTTGATTACTTTTGAATGCAGAGAATATAGAGAGTAAGTAAGATCAGTAAATTATTCTAGAATCAGTGATTTGGAAAATGATTTTGATGTTTTTATATAGTGCATAGATAGATACAAACTTTTGTTAAGAGATTCAATCAATAGATGCAGCCATTACTCTTCGAAGTGGATTAAAACTCTTCGCGAGAGGAAGCATCCGTTTAGAAAATATAGCCGTTATACGTAGGTCAGTCGACCGAGTCAAAAGCTCAGTTGAATGAAATTCAAATTTGTATATATATTCTCTGTTCACTGTGCATTTTGCACTAGGTCAGTCGACTGGTCGACTATAATCAGTCGACTAACCTATGCAATTTTGCACAGTGAATTTCATTGCATATACAAACAAAAATAATTTGTTTTGTGTGCAAGTGTACCTACTTGAGGAATGATTTTAACATTATATAAACATATCTAAGAGTCAAAAACATAATAAATAACCATGTGAAAACTAATTTTGAAGTATCTTCTCTTTGTAGTTTATACATGCATATGTTACTCTCTTTTTGTTGCTATCGCCATACAGTCTTTGTTAACGCTCCTTGTCATGAATCAAAACTCATGATGCAACATTCTCTCTCTTTTTGATTGATGACAACATGTAACTGACGAATTGATATACAGTAGAAATTATATAACAAAAGTTATATATATTTCTCCCATTGAATGTGTGGCGATAACGTAATCTGCATAAAACTTGTTCGTGGACATTTTTCTTCCCCTTTTTCATCGACAAAAAGGATTAGACATAACCAGTAAAGCATAGAATAAGCATAACTAACATAACAAACCAAGATGTAGCTACATAATGTATCTTAGGAAAAAGAAAATAAAGTTCCGTAAACCAAAATAACACAAGGCTATTTAAGTACAAGCCTTGATAGAAAAGAAAGTTGAGTAAAAAAGCAAAGAACATACCATATCCAAATACGATAACACCCAACTATTCATCGGCATCCCAGTCATATTCTTCTTTTGGAACGGTGGGATACTTGCCTCGAGATGATGCTGCACCACCATGTCCACCTCTGCTAGTTTCGTTAGTGTCTGTGTCGGTGTGATCCTCAGATGTGCTCCAGGTAAATTATGGCATGGGGAGTTTTCCTGTAGATGGCATGGTCTAAGTAGAGGCAGAACAAGAAATAGCATCCCATAAGATGGAGAAAAAACCTTTGATTTTATCAGGCTTTTTATCAAACCTTTGATTTTATCAAGCTTTTTATCAACCCTTTTCAAACGTGTGTCAAGAACAAGTTGGTTTCAGGATAAATTCTCAATAGATTTTGGATTGAATGACTGGAGGTTACAAGTTGAATGTCGTCATCTCTGGAATGTGATGGAGGAGTAGGTGAGCTACGTGGTTGAAAGGAAGGACCTTGATCTTGTTGTTGTTGACATCGCACACATTGGCGTGCTTTCCAAGCATCATAATCCATAATAGGAGGAGGAGTAACAGGTAATTTCATGAGACTAAGAGTTCTCATGTTTATAATACCAAAATTTGACACTTCGGAATCGGGAAATGGCATTTCCAAGTTGATAAGAAGACACATAATGTATTCCCCAAAATAGATCACATTCATTTTTCCTTGATTAAAAGAGAGGAATTCATCTAAAATTAATTGCGTCCAGTTGACTTGCGTGTTATTCCAAATTGCATATAGATCTTTTAAAATTATTTTGATAGACAAGCTCATATGACCCGGTCCTTGGTAGAATAGTTTTCATTAGGGTCCTATGCATAATCCTAGCTTTAGGACGTAGAGACATTGATTTTACACCGGTTGCATCATCGTCCAAAAATTGATGACTTAATCTATCTCGAGTTGCTATGTTGCATTTTACTTCATCAAGGGTGACACCATGATTTGGTGATTATAAAATACGGGCAATTCGATCGAGAGGGAACCAAACAGGTTTGCCACAAACAAGACTCCACAAACAATTGTTGGTATGTCTAGGATGTTTAGGTGCTAAGTTAAGATTAGCAATGAAAAGCTTAACCATAATGTGATTAATCTTATGGCTATTCAATTTTAAGCCTATTAAATATTGTAAGCCACTTTGATCAGCCAATTCTCGAAACCTATAAGATTCAAAATAGAATACCATAAAAGAACCTTCAAATATCCTTACCGATTTCATTGTGTTCCATCTTTCCACCGCCGTCCGACCATAGAGCCATTGAGTTGACGAGAGAGTCTACGGCTGCAGCTGAGGATGATCCAACGCTTTTTGAACGTTTGGGAGGCATGATTTGTAGTAAATTTTACGGTAGAAGGATGAAAAATGGGATTTTTAGGGTCTGGGAAAAATGGAATTTGGGTAAAAAGAGGAAAGTAAAAGTGAAAATATGAAGAGATAGGGTAAAAAGGAGATGGAAAGGGGGTAAAAAGGCTCAGAAACGTCGTTCAATGGACTGAATACAGCAGGTCTGTATTTAGTCGAATGACCTGATGCAGTCAGTCGACTGGCTGTTATTAAAATGCGCAGTGAGCATCGCCTTTGCCGATGATATAACCTTTGGAATTGTCTCTAAATGTGATAGAGCCTCCATCTGAATATGTGATATTTGTTAGGATATTTTTGTCTCCTGTCATGTGTTTTGAGCAACCGCTGTCGAGTATCCATTTTCCTCTTTTCTTAAGTGGGACAAAAATAAAAGAATAACATTGATACCCACTTTTTAGTAGGGTCTTAAGAGTTAGGTCTTAGGAAACCAAACCCAAGAGGGTTCAGTATTCCCTTTGTATAAATAATTTTTATTTTTATGAACATTTTTCAAAAAGGACTCAATATATTTATTCCTAATCAAACTGTTGTTTGTTTTAGGAACCCATATTTTTATGGTATTTGAGTTTTGATCCCTTTTTGGTTGAACTATGGTAGACTTAGGTTTAGAAATATTTTTCTTATCCTGCTTAATTTTTGGTGGAGCTACGGATTTCTTAATATAAACTATTCCTTTCTTATTTGAGACAGACTGAGAAGTTTCAATAATTTTAGATATGTTTTCTCTTTCTTTATTAAAGTTAGACACATTTCTATCGTCTAACTTAGTTTTGAGACCAGTGTTATCTAATTCGATCATTTTAACTTTTGATTTTAGCTCATGATTTTCAAAAACAAGAGCATCATTCTTTTCTTTTTGAGTCTCAATTTCTTGAATCAATAAGGTAAGTTGAGAATTAACATTACAAAATGAATCTTGAATTTTTTTCAAGTTCTTATTCCAATATTTTCTTCTCATCTTTAAGCATACCTCTTTCGAATTCTACTCTATTTTGATTTTCGAGAGCTTCTTTATATTTTCTTTTGAGATTTTTCAAAGTATCTAATAATTCAGAATTTATTTCAATCATGTCATCAAAAGTAAAATCATTTACCTCATTATAAGTAGCCATGAAGCAGACATTTGCTTGTTCATTTTCACTATCACTGCTACATTCAGAAGACGAAGAATCTTAGTCATCCCATGTCACTGAAAATGCCTTCTTTTTGAATTTGTCCATTTTATTTTGTTTTCCCTTCCTTTGTTCTGGACAATCTTTTTATATATGACCCTTCTTATGGCAATTAAAGCATTCTAGTACTTAGGATGATGGCTTATTGTTGAAATTTCTTTTGCCATTATTTCGATTTCCTTTTCTGTACTTGAAAATTTTATTAAAATTTTTAGCTATGAAAGCTAAATCTTCATCTTCTGAATCTGATCCTCTTGTTCTACATGAAATGCCATATTTTTCTTTTCTTGCGCTTGAACTCTTTTTGCCTATAAATTTACTTCATAGGACATTAATTTCCTATTAACTCTTCCAGTTTCATGGTAGAAAGGTTGTTTGCTTCTTCAATAGCTAAGACTTTTCTTTCCCATTCATCGGTTAAAGAGTTTTGGATTTTGGACACAATATCGAGATCAGAATACTTTTCTCCTAGTCCTATTAGAGAATGATAAATATCTTGAAATCTGGAGTACATATCATTTATGGACTCATCTTGCTTCATTTTGAAATTGACTCTTGAGCATAGATATTTTGCTTTGTTTAACTTTGCTAGTTCCCTCATAAGTAACTTTAAGTGTTTCCATATTTGATATGCAGTGTTACATATGCTAACTCGGTTAAATTCATTTTTATCTAACGCACAAAACAACATATTCATTTCTTTAGCATTAGCAGTAGCATCTTGTTTTTGTGCAGTTGTCCATGTAGAATATTCAGTAGTAGGTGCAGTATATTCTGCTTGTGTAACATTCCATGCATCAAAACCATTGGCTTGCATATAAATACGCCTTCGTGTTTCCCAATAGTTTTAATTCATTTCATTGAATAGTGGAGGTCGTGTAGTAGATTGGCCCTCAATAAAACTAGTGTTAGTGACAGTGCTTATGCTGGTGTTGTTTTCCATATTAGCAAAATATCAAATAACCGTGTAACGGTTATAAGATGCTTTCTCCGATACCAAATGAAAGAGAGTGTGGATCGTGCAATATGGAAATATACTAAATATGTATGAGATTAAAACAAAGATAGTAGACGGTAGAGTAAAGAAAAAAAAGTGAGCACACCAAGATTTTTATACTGGTTCGAAGCTCCCGTTCTACGTCCAGTCCTAGACTCCTTCTGCAGTTTCACAAAAACAATAACGCTCACTTAAACCGGAGGAACAGGTCTATACAACCCTTGAGCAGCCGAACAGGGACCTGAGCAGCGGAACAGGATTTCTCCTCAGCAGCCGAAGAGGACTTCACAATGCCTGAGCAGCAGAACATGACTTTTACTAGTATATAAAATTGTCTGACTAATGTGTTCTTGATAACACAGATATGTCAATGTGTGTACACCCTTCCTACAATCAAATCCTCAAGTATGTGAGTGTGTGTGTGAAGATATGAAATGAAGTTTATCGCTATCAATCAAAGAATATGAATTCAAAGATTCAAGCAATGAAGATGGTTTGATTGCTTTTGAATGCAGAGAGTATAGAGAGTAAGCAAGATCGGTAAATTATTTAAGAATCGATGATTTGGAAAATGATTTTGATGTGTTTATGTAGTGCATGGACAGATACAACCATTTGTTAAGAGATTCCATCAATAGATGCATCCATTACTCTTCAAAGTGGATTGAAACTCTTCGCGAGAGGAAGCATCCGTTTAGAAAATATAGCCGTTATACGCAAGTCAGTCGACTGAGTTCAGAAGCTCAGTTGACTGAAATTCAAATATATATATATATATATATATATATATATATATTGTCTGTCCACTGTGCATTTTGCACCAGGTCAGTCGACTGGTCGACTGTAATCAGTCGACTGACCTGTGCAATTTTGCACAGTGAATTTCAATACATATACAAACGAAAATAATTTGTTTTGTGTGCAAGTGTAACCACTTAAGGAATGATTTTAACGGTATCTAAAAATATCTAAGACTCAAAAACATAATAAATAATTATACGAAAAATAGTTTTGAAGTCTATTCTCTTTGTAGTTTATACCATCTATATGTTACTCTCTTTTTGTTGCTATCGCCATATAGTCTTCGTTAATGCTCCTTGTCATGAATCAAAACTCATGATTCACCATTCTTTTCTAAAAGTGCTGCCGAAACTTAGAAGTAAACAATTTAAAATATTTGCAAATTGCTTCTTCTCCATTTATAAACATATAAAACATTTAAGCCCTATACCTTAAATAATTTTATTTACTTACTAAAACACTTAGGAAAATTCTATAAAAATTCTCATAAATCACTTTTAATATGTTTTCTAACATATATTAATTTCTAACCCAAAAAAATATAAATAGCGTAATTAATTTTAAACCTGATTAACCATTTTCTTCACTAGAAAATTAATGACATATTAATTTAGAAAATTATGAAATTTGAAATCCATCTCTAAAATATCATTTTTGACCTTGTATAAAAATCGCAAGGCATTTGGATGTCATTTAATTGAGGTTTCACACTAAAAGTCATCATAAAATCCATATGAAATACATAAATCATCAATAAGCATATATATTTATTTTAACAATCAAAATATGGCAAAACCTTTGCAAAAAATATTCAGATTCGATCTAGAAACTGAAAAAATCAAAAATATGAGATGTATATTATTATTCACCTTTAACTTGTATTTAAGGAGTTGAGATTTTATATTGAATTAAGTTGGTTAAGCTTTCTTCCTTAGATTTTTGCTTTGACTTCTTCTTGCTCTTCGAATGGTAGCCGGCCTCACTTATATTTTGTTTCCGTTTTGAACGTGAAAATGAACGCATAGAATGGGAATGCATGTGGGTTTAGGGTATAAGATGTATCTTTTTCTATTTTTCCCTTATCAGCTACCCTAACTTATTTTATTTCATTTTCCCTTAGTTCATTTATTCAATTTGCACAGCTACCCCTTATTAACACAAATCTCAATTGCTTAACCATTTCATTATTTCATTTAATTTAACTAATTAAATGTCCTAAATAATATTAATCATCAAAATTAGGTTCATTACAGACTCGCTTTCTTAAAGAATTTCTCATCTAATTATGATAAAGTACCATTAAATCAACCAAAAGGTAGAACATACCATGAAAGAAATTAGGATGAGCGTCTTTAATCCTGCTCTCAGTCCCACAAGTACAATCTCTTTCACCGTCGCTCCATTGGACTTTAACTAATATGACTGTTTTGTTCCTTCTTCTCTTCTCATCTCTCACGACTATACAAATCGGCTTCCTAACTATATCCAAATTCGGTTCCAGTACTAAGTCATCTAACACAGTCGGCGCTATAATAGTCTCTAGATCTCTAATACACTTCCTTAGATAAGAAACATGAAAAACATTATGGACTCCTACCAAACTGTTCAGTAACTCTATTTAATACGTGAGATTCCCGACCTTTCTACAATAGGAAATGGTCCAACGAATCTCGGGGCTAATTTCCTTGATTTCTCGAATTGAATTACAACTTCATCGGTGGTACCTTGGCGAATACACGATCTCCAACTAAGAAATCCAAGTCTTAACGTCTTCTATTAGCATAACCCTTATGCATAGAGTGAGCTTCCTTCATCCTAGCTTGGATTAACTCAATCTTCTCTACAGCTTCTCTAACTAGATTTGTACCAAGAACCAATCTATCCCAGGTCTCTAACCAACAAATGGGGAATTTGCATGGTCTTCCACACAAAGCTTCAAATGGTTCCATCGTTATATTAGCTTGATAACTGTTGTTATACTAAAACTCGACTAAGTGTAGATGGTTTTCCCATGATCTACTAAAATCTAGCACATAATCACATAACAAATCTTCCAAGACTCTGTTAACTCTTTTCGCTTGACCATCGGTCTGTGGATGTAAGCAGTACTCATATTGAGCTTGATTCCTAAAATCTCATGCAGACTCTTCCAGAACTTACTAGTGAATAAGGAATCTCTATCGCTTACTATTCTACTAATAATTCCATGCAGTCTAACTACATTATTCATAAATAACTAAGCTAAAACAGGTGCCATCCTAATTGACTTAATTGGAAAGAAATGGGCACTCTTGGTTAACCTGTCCACTATGACCCATATACTTTCATTTCCTTTATTAGACCTTGGCAACCCGTCTATAAAATCCATAGAAATAGAATCCCACTTCCATACTGGAATATCTAACGACCGAAGTAACCCACTTTGTTTCTAATGTTCGGCTTTTGCCCGTTGACAGTTCAAACAATGCTTTACCCATAAGCCTGCATCCCTCTTCATACCTTCCCAGAAGAAATTCCTCTTCATGTCCTGATACATCTTAGTTCCTTCTAGATGAATAATAAACTTTGAACGATGACATTCTTCCAAAACTTCATTCCTAATGCTTCCCGTACTCGGAATACATTACCTTCCATTCTTCCTTAACCACCCATTCTGGTCAAGACTAAAATCCTTCATGTCATCGCTCTTTGTTCCATCCTTTAACCTTTCGACCCCTTCAACAATTACTGGATCCTCCTTCTTCTTAGAAGCAATCTTTTCGATCATCATCGGTCAAACTTCTAAACATGAAAACATTAGGTTTCCCCACTAGATCCAGCTTCAGATCTCCATTGTATTCTACATGTCGTCAATGCTTTCGAATCTTTCCACTTAGCCATCATTGCCAACACTACATTTTGATGTTTTCTACCGAGTGCATCTATAACTTTGTTTCCTTTTCCTAGTGTGTACTCAATTCCAACGTCATAAACAGCCAAAAACTCTAACCACCTCAGCTATCTCATATTCAACTCCTTTTGGGAGAATAAATACTTCAGTGACTTATGATCCGAATACAACTCTAATCTCCCTCCTAAAAGATAATGTCTCCACATCTTCAATGAAAAAATTACTGCAGCTAATCCCAAATCATGCATTGGATATTTAACCTCATGCGGTCTAAGCTATCAAGATGCATAGGCGATCACTTTACCTTTTTGTATTAACACAACTCCTAACCATGTTCCACAAGCATCTATATATACTACTAAATCTCGATTCTCTTCTGGAGCTACCAACATAGGTACACTAGTCAATAATTGTTTTAATTTCAGGAATGCTTCTTCACACTTATCTGTCCAAACAACTTCCCATATTTTCACGTTAGCTTGGTTAGTGCTGTTATCTACGAAAAATCCTCTATAAACTATAGATAATAATCGGCTAATCCATCCAAACTCCATATATCAGTCACTATCCCGGGTCTCTTTCAATTATCCATCGCTTCATTCTTAGTCGGATCTATAGACAACCCTTTCTCTGAGACTACATGACTAAGAATCTTCGCTTCCTTCTTCCAGAAATGACATTTCGAAAAATGCACCTTCAATTGATGCTACCTCAGTCTCTCAAGCACCACTTTAATACGAACTTCATGCTCCTCCTCATCCTTGGAGTATATCAAAATATCATCTATGAATACCAACATGAACCTATCCAAGTGTTCTCGGAAAACTCGGTTCATCAATCCACAAAGAATGCTGGAACATTAGTAAGTCCGAACAACATTACTAACCATTCATACAATCATATCTGGAACACTGTCAAAGGATTATTATCCTTTGTTACTTTAAGCTGATGGAATCCAATCGGTACATCCAACTAATAAAATAAATTGGCGCCATTCAATTGATCTAACAAATCGCCAATTCTAGGCAATGGATATCGATTCTTTATCATCTTCTCATTCAACTTACGATAATCGATACATAGCCTTAGCAATCCATCCCGCTTCTTAACAAATACCGCAGCTTCTACCCAAGGCGAACTGCTTGATCTGATAAAATTCTTTCCTTCCAAATCCACCAACTAACCTTTAACTCCCTCATCTCAATGGGTGTCATTCTACTTAGCAGTATACTCACTGGTTCTGCTACCGACACCATATCTATCAGAAACTCAATGGCTTATTTCAGTCCTACTACAGGTTCAAGGACATCCACGAATTCTCTAACCATGAAAACTTGATTCAACTCCTCTTCTACCTCCACAACACCCAACAAAGCATTAACCTCACAACTAGGTTTTCTACAATGTATATAATCCGACCGCTACAATCAAGGTTTCTAAGCGATATTTTTCTATGAGGAAAAATATCCTAGTGTCGTATTTTCTTAACCAACCCATACCTAAAATAATTCTGATCCCTATGAAATCAAACACATGCAAACTACAAACAAAGGTATGACAAAACAAATCAAAATCTAGGTGGTCATACTTCATCCCAAGTGTCGCATACCCTCCTATCGGATTTGCAACCCTTAAGGAAGTAATTAGGTATTAGGGTTCTAGGTTAATCTTATCTATCAAACAACGAGATACAATAGAATGCAATTCACTAGTATCAAATAGAACGCTGACTGGCATTCATGAACTAGAAGCGTGCCTCCCAATACGGACTTTTCTTCTTCCTCTACTGTTGGCCTCGAGGTAGCTGGTTCCAATGCAAACACTTTGCTCCTTCCATCCTTAGTTGGCTCGTTGCATTAGTTATTGTAATGTCCAATTTGATTGCAGTTGAAGCATCAATATTCTTCCTCCCGGTCACTTTCTTTCCATCTCCTGAGTGACATTCATTTGCGAAATTCCCTTTCTTATCACATTTGTAGCAGACAACCTCCTACCTTCCCTTAGCAGCTCTACCCTTCTGAGCTTCTTTCTTATGGAAAAACTTTCTCTTCTGACTCTGCCCCAATTAGACTTCCTTCACCTTATTTGTCTCCAAGAAAGCAAACATCTCCTCATGCCTTAAAGACATTTCAACTACAACATCACATGGATCCCTGATATGAGGTAATATAGCCTTTTCCAGCTCAGGCTTCAACCCCCTCTTTGTTTCTTTTAATCACTGTATCTACTATAGCATAGCCATACCTTGCTAGCTCTTCAAATCTCGTTGCATACTCCAGTAGAAACATGTCTCCCTTCTCCAACTCAACAAACTTTGCGAGCATAGTGGACTTAGCAATCTCAGACATAAACCTCTCCTTAAGCCTCCTTTTGAACCCAACCCATGTCATCATCTCTTCATTAACTCTGATCATCACATTGTTCCACCAATATAATGTTGCTCCCTGTAACTGCCTGGAAGTAAGCCTTCTCTTCTCTCATCATTGGGCCCCACATCTGCAAAGACCCTCTAGCAATGAAGCAACCGGTTCTCTACTTCTATTGCTTCTTCAGTTCCAATGAACGACTTTTCTCCCAGCCTAGCATAATCTCTACTCAAAACAACATAATTGTTAATCACAGGAGCTCCCAAATTTCCTCCGACTTACCTAGCAATAACTCCCGCTTGCATCATGTTTACAAAGAACCGATACATTGCTCTAAAGTCTACTTGCGCGACTCCAACACCCATATTTCCAGCTTGTGCCTGACCTTGGTTCCTTCTCATATTTGGTCTGGCATTTCCATTTGTTGTGGTACTTCCCCCACCAAGATTAAGTCTTCCAATTCTTGCATCCATATCTGCATTCGAGTCTTTGTAAGATACAAAAGGATAGACTAAGAAATATATGAGAATAAAGATATATCGTATAATTATACATTGCAAATACAAATACGTTACTATAGCGTTATCCCATACCCCGATCTTATCTCTTATTCCTTAGGATTACGTTTTCAAAATCTTTTTTAATTTAAAGTTTTCATTAAACTTATGCTCTGGTACCAAGTTGTAACATCCTCTATCTTGAGGCCCAAAGCTAAGTGCTACAGATGCTGCGGTTATACGTAATATTAACTTTTAGTGAGCAAATACGGTAATGTTAATTGTATTCGTACCAGAAGCATGCGAATATGAAAAAAATCACACATGTCAAAAACATCTTTTCTGATTACATTTCACAAAACATGTTTCATATCCAATTACATAATTCCAATCGTTTCCCAGGTTCAGCTCAAATATAATTATTACATAAATATGCCAAGAGCGACATATGAAGATGCTTCTTTGGTTGGCCAGAGTACTAGTGAAGCTTTATTCGCCCACCAATTAGAACCTGTAAACCTCAACCCTCAACCTACTCAAATCAATTTTGAGCACCCGAGAGTTTAAGGGAGAAAAATAAACTTTGAGTCAGACATAGAACCTGGTGTTAATAGTACCATACATCTCAGTTTACTAATATTAACTATGACCATGCTGCTTAGCGGAATTGGTTTCCCCTCACTAATATACTTTTAAAAACATATCTTTTGAAAATCAAGATCCTGCAACCAAACTAGTTAAAACAATAATATCAATTCATGTAAGCATACAAATCAGGAAAACAATGGACTATCTATCCAAACACTATAATTTTGTTTGGCTAACTACTAACCTATGGCTAACTCAGGCCTATCAAACAAAATAAACAATAATCTAACTTCTTTTAGATACTCCTCTTCTAAACGGTCTGTCCCTGACTTACTTCTCTCAGGATCAACTAATCTTAATGGTTTTATGGGCTCACCAATAACCTATCTCTACTTTGTATATTCATTTTTATATGTAATATCATTTCGGTCTTACCTGTGACAAAGCCCTACACACTATAATTTTGGACTTATATTAGCTAGGAGCTACTAGCAAAAGTACAGGACATGACCTCATACCAGTCCCATTCGGAATTCTAATATCCAAGTCATTTAACTTAGGGTCAACTACCCTTTAAATTTTCCTTGAAAATGTTGCTTTCAAAATAATTTAACCCTCTTAAATCATACTTGAACAAGGAAAATATTCTATGCTTTACTCAAATCACTTTGCCAAGTTATATATACTTTAGACAGAACATTGTTGATGAAAACATTCAAAATCTTTGAAAGTACCCTTTTTGAAACCATTGAAAGTGTCCCCTTCGAAACGAGTAAACTACTTTACTTTATAACCATAGCCCGAAATTCCAAAATATATATTTTTAAATCATACCTTTCGAAATCATTGAAAACATCCCTTTCGAAAGCTTTATAAAACCTTAGACATCCATTTTTCAAAACTCTTTAAACAAGCCTTTCGAAAATATTGGAAATCTTCCATTTAAAACCATTCGAGATCATTAGGGAACCATCTCTTTGAAACATTTATCTTATACCTTTAGAAAGCATAAAGTCCTTTATATAAATAAACTTTTTGAATGCATTTGGGTGTATGTAAAATATGTGAAGTAACCTTTCGAAACTATTAAAAACTATTCCTTCGAAACCTTTGGGTTTAACTTTCATTAGAACAAAAGGTACTAAAATAACTAAGTCGATGGCACTCTTTTCGAAATCAATTTCCTAAGTAAAGAAGTAGAAAGTCTCGAAACCATTCCCTTCGAAAGCATTGGAGAAGCGGCTAAGATTTTAAAACAAAATAACCCTTTCGAAAGCATTCTTCAAAAGGTAGGAAGCGACAACAAGGGGTTTTGACCCCTTCGACATCTTCTTTATAAAACAAAACGTCAACCTCATTCAAAACCATTCTTTAAAATATTTGATCAAATCGAAGGCTATTTAAGTCGAAAGTATTATTTTTGAAAGCAAAGCAGACACATTTCCTTTTAAAAGTAAAATAAGGATTCGACCCCTTCGGAACCCCCTATATATTTATTTGACAAGTCTCGATGTGGTGCATTATTGATTGAAGAAATCTATAAATAGAGCCTTATTCTTACATTTTAAATTCATTCAATTAATTTTCATAAAGCCATAAAGTTAGTGTCTTATATAAGAAATAGAGTGAAAGAAGTAGAATCAACCATAAAAAAAGTTGAAATCACGAATGTAAGTATGCTTTTTTATTTAATATAGTCAAAATAAATTAGTTGTGGGATTTCGTTTGCAAGGAACACATTTTAAAAATCATCAAGGAAGAGATATGTCCAACTACGAAGAGGCACGATCATTAAAACAGGATTAAAAAATTAAAATTACAAGGTAATTGAAGTGTCTATTTGAATTTAACAAAATAAAAGAAAATTTTAAATTAATTTAAAATGCTCAAAAAAATTTATGCAGTTATTTATACTAGTTATATTCTGCAAAATAATTTTTTTATGGAAATAAAAGTTTGTATAAATGGACATGAAAATTCAATATTCTAATAGCCTATGTCAAAAATATGGTTATTGTAACCACAAAGTAACAATTTATTTAAAAATAATGAAATAATTAGATTTCAAGTTATGGTTTGAAAATTTTAACATTAGTACATGAAAGTATATTTTACCATATAAAATAATTTCATGGAAGGATATGCAATTTATAATTTTCTAGAAAATTACCATGTTTAACATGTCTGTTCGTTATTTAAAAAGAGTAGTCAGTTCTTACGAAAATTTAGAAATTGTTAAATTATTTGTAATGCTTCTACATTTTATATATTGTTAAGTATATTAATTGTAATCTGAAATATACTTTTTTATTGGAAAATTGTTTTATTTTAAGACGATAGAAATCCAAATCCAGCTCCAAAATTTGGAAATATAGCCGGTGTAACCAACTAAATATCCATTCATTCAAAAATAATAAAAATAGTTAAATTTCGAATTTTGGTTCCAAATATTATAGAATAAATATATCTATCTTCTATCCGTGTATAAAATATCATTGAAACGTTATTAATTTATAGTTTATGAGAACTAAAATACGTAACTACATTCAGTATTTTCTATCCTAATTTCAAAGTATATAATCAGTTTTGCAAAAATTCTACAAAATTTAGAATTCAAAATTTTTCTTTGTAATCTGTTCTAAAATTTCAATACATAATATTACTTACAAAAATATAATTTCTAAGAATTATAATATTTTATATATAAAATCATAAGACATTTCAGAAACTAAAGTGCATTTTCAATTTAAAAAACTAGACATTATTTTTGGGGGGAAACCTTGTTTTCTACTTAATTATACCATTTTGCTTATTTTATAAACTAGAAGAATATGTAAAATAACTTTCTACTTATGGCATTCATAAAATAGTAAAATAAAGTTTCAGGATTACCCATTTTGCTGACGTCCTCTATTCCAGTAGTATTGTTTCACCATTCAAAGGTATATCTTTAAGCATATATATCTCCATTGTTTCTCTTCCTTTCTCTTGATCTTCCATCATGTCTTTTGAACATCCAATATCTAGTGTTTATTTCTCCTTCTTGATTTAATTATCTGGTCTCTTTTCACCATCAGCCATATATCAAACCTATTCCTGCAATTCAAAATTATACCATTCTCGAAAATCAAGTGACTTTTCATAATGATTAGTACTAATCCATTAAAAGAAAAAAGATTGATTTTACAAATTTTTTTTCCCTAGAATTATTCAAAATAGTGTTAATAATTTTTAAATTGAATTTTTCAAAAATCGAACTACAAATCTTTTGAAAACCAATGCTCCGATACCAAATGTGAGCTAACGAAATAGGGATATTAAGGCTAAATTAACAATAGAGGGGAGTGAATAGTGTTTAATGGATCATATAAATACTTTTTAAATTCTTTAAGATTATACTTGAAATTATGCAATTAACATTCATCGAAACAATCATAGAATTAACACACGGATAAAAGTAAATAAAGTAAAAGTTAAAAGGAAAGAACATACCAGGATTTTATACTAGTTTGGAGTTACCCTACATTCAGGCCTACACAATTCCTTGTGTGGATTTATTTTCAACTAGCAAATGAAAATACAATCTCGATTTCAAGGCTATGAAAAACACCCTTCGAAATTATGACCTTTAGGTAGAGTCACTTGATTTTCGGGCTTCAAGCAAGCCAAAAGATTAACAGGATACTAAGCACACCTAAATGATTTCACGGACTACAATCTCACTTGCAAGTATATCAATATTATTTGATAGAGATTTACATACTCAGATCTTCAATCTTGATTGCATTGATCTTATAACTCTTTAATAGCACTTTGATCTAGATTTTAGTGAGAGAGATGAGAGAGATTAGTGAGTAAATGATAGAGAATCGAACTAATGGTGATTGAGTTTGAATCTGGTCTAATCTCGACAAATTTTGTTTAGAAAACGAGAGAGAGTAAGGGAAGAGATGAAGAGGAGTATTATGTTCAAAAATTCGTTTGGACGTCTGGTATTTATAGAGGAATAACTATCATATCCATTCGTAAAGAGATACGATGAAAAGACACTTCTTTTCAAATTTGATTTTTGAAAATATCGGCCACTATGTTGATATAAATACATAAAGTACGTCGGCATATTCTTCATAAAATTTTAAAACATTTTGAAACATTATTTTGGAATTCTTGCTTTGTAAAATAGTTTGATACTTTGTAAAATCATTTAGTAATAGTTAATACATATTTTAATCATATGAAACTAAAGACATTATTTTGAAATATTTAAATATAAAAGATTAGATATAATATACAAGTATATAAGTAAATATACATATTTTAAAATCACAGTAAAAGATATAAACTCTAAAACCCAAAACTAATACAAAGTAAAACTTAATAAAACCATATAATATAATTTTGAAAGATTTTTTTCTCTTATAACTCAATCTAGATCCCTGATGAATCAAAGGGATGAGAGGAGCCCTCTTACCTTGTCCGAGCACGGACATGAGGGAGGTAAGCCAACCCAGCACAGAGGTTTGATGCCCTCAACCAGTTTTATGCTTTTATAGAGACCCAGCTCTGCACCTTGAAATTGGGAGTAGGGCAAACGAGAATCGAACGCATGACCTACTTACTAGGAAGCAGTTTTTTACCTCTGCGTCACTACTTGCGAACAAGAAAGCTTTAATATAAGTGTTAAATATAATGTAAATATTACACACACACATATTTAAATATATATATAACAAATATAATTGTATCTTATAAGTAAATTTATAAAATTAAAGTATTACCCAAAATTGAATATATATAAAAAATTAAAAACTCAAAATAAAATCTTTGTGAATATAAGAGATTAAAAATCATTTTAAGAAATATTTTAAAAAGATCATTTCTTTTGAAAACCAGGATACTTTAGAAAACATTTTAAAACATTTAACATAGAGAGTGAGAGATCAGGAAAAGTGTTATTAGAGTTTTAACATATGATCTAAGACTCTATAACTTATCTGGGATAATACCTTCAACTCTTGAAATCTTTAATACTCATGAGCCTTCAATCTCTAACTCTTGAATTAGCATCTTGAATCTTCTCTTGATCTACACTTGGTATTGTACAGTCTTCTTAATCAACACCTGTCTGATATCATGCACTATATACTACGTATAACTTGATAAAAAAACATTTGTATCTATATTTATATATTATATGTAGTTGTTACCATCAAAACCATTACTTATGGTACTAACACTTTTTGTTCCTAAATTTGCCACTTTGTTCAACCAGTTTTAAAATGATTTAGACTGTAATTTTTTTACAGTAAATACTACACATATAATAATTGTCAAAACAACAAAGAAACCCCTGACAATGTCTTTTAAAATTATATTTAAAATCATGAAAAATAAGGTATTTACAAAGTGCTCATATAGTGATCTTTTCGCTGCTAAGTTTTGCAACTTTGTTCTATCATTTGTATGTTTTTCCATACCATTTCATCACCATTCCATGCACTACTCTTAGTGTAGAGCACAACCAAAACATATTCCTTCATGACATATTTATATAAAACCATTTTAAAGAGGTTAAACACAAGGGATTTATGAAGTACACTTATAGCGATCTTCCCCTCTTCAAAAATTTTCAAACACACTTCAATGCCATACACACCCAAAGCAAACATGTAAACATAAAGTTAAGGCTACTTACATGTTTTAGAAGGCACTAGAAGTGATGATATACAATATAGAGTTGTTATTTGGTTTCAAAAGCAATGGGTCCAAAGTTTTAGTTTTATTAGTTCACTACTTAACTTTATATTCAAGCAAATATATACACAATATATACTATAAAATGGTGATTAAACTCACCCTAAATCCATGAAAACATAAAGTACATGCCACATAAAATGCAATAACAACATCCTACCATCACCAAACAACCAAAGACACCACCTTTTGTACCTACAAGCTCTCGGCCATGCCTTCCCTTCACTAAGTTGCTCATGGACTGAAATAGATGGAGGGGCTTTTATGCATCTCTCCTTCACTTTTAAGTGGCCATTCCATTTGCTATGTTTTCTTAGGCCTTTGACAAAGTTTTAGAGAGTTTGGGCTTTATTAGAATTGATTGGAGAATGTTAAAGAGGAGAAGAAAACACGAAGATGACCTTCTGTTGTTTATTACTAAGCCAATAACTTGTGTGGCTTATGGGTACGTTTATTAGTATTTATAAAAGGTTATTCTCACCTCTAGACAAGCTCTCGCCATGTTCTTAACTTTACACATCATTCCCTCCTTTACTTCTCCCTTAAGTTTTCCTAAAATTCCCCGCACAAAAATATCATCAAATGAATTTGATAGCCATAGACTACTAAAATATTTTGATTTCTAGTTAACTACGCATTAGTATATTAGGCAAGCCTAAAAAGTTTGAATAACGTTTATTGATTAAAAAGTTGTTCATCGATAAAAAAAATTGGTCACAATATCGATATTTCTTTGAACGTTTACTTTGTAAACACATTAAATTTTTTTGTCATTAGTTACTAATTAAAAGGGGGTTTACAAGGTTATAAATCCTATTTAATCGCATCTAACAAGTATTCAAATATTTAAATAATTAAAATATTTAAAATGAAGTGTTCTGAGTCATTACATGTTAGGTTCATATGGTTTTTTAGCCATCATTACCGTGTTCTATGCTTTTTACGCTTTTTGTTTCGATGAGGTTTGGTCATTCTTTTGGTAGTGAGTTCTATAGTTTTTGTTTTCATTTGGTCTTAGTAATATTGGTTCCGTTTCCTTCTTTCTGACTACATTACATTGCTTTTTTTGATGTCATGTATCTTCTTCCACTATTTAAGTAAACAACACTGGGATTGCATTGCAGCTAGTTTGTCTCATCTTGATGTTGAGCGTCGTTCCTTAATAGACAAGCTAAGAAATATGGCATTTTGGGGGTATTGTTGATGCATGTCATTCATATGGATCGTGTTAGTGTATTAATAGTTGTGCTTTTGTTATCCAATGGACATTGGAATGTCTCAGAATACGTTATATTTGGTTAACATTTCATATGTTATTGGAAATTCGATGGTGTTTGGCTACTCTCAATGTTATGGTTGTAGTGTTGTACTATAGTTTGGGTCATTCGCAATAACTGTTATGTACTTCCTTGTTAGTTTATTTGTTGGTTGTAAGGTTGTTGCATTTTCTGCATCTTTGTAAGTTTATTTGTTAGTTGTGGTTGTGAATCGCATGTAAGTGTTATACCATTATGCGGCATGTAGTTGCTGCGGAAACTTGGCCTGTAATAATTGTTGTAAAAGCTATACGACTATTATAATCCGACTTGCCTGTAAAAAAAATATTTTGGATTTCTCACAAAAAGTATATTTAATGTACTTGTAAACGATAAAACCCTTCTTAAACAAAATTAATGAAGACTTTATTTAATACTTTTAGATTGGACTTAAAATCGCTTTAGACTTCTTAAGCCTTATAGATCCAAAATAGAAATCTTTTTTGAAATCTACCTATTTCACCCACTTTTAACCGGCCCAGTTCTTTCGGATGATGGGTAAATGCTAGTTTTTGAATTGTTCAATATTAAATGCATAATGATTCGCAATTCTGAGTCTCGTAATTGCATTTGTGAATTCTCCATAAAACAACTTGATTTAATCAGTTTATAAAGTGATATTAATTAATATTTAAGAAATGTTATTTATTATTTTACTTGATGTTTGCGGTATTGTTAGCAAGTGAGGTGGTTCCTAGAGATTTTAAGAGTGTAATTAATAATTATTTGGATGTGTATATACTAGTTATATACACATATATCGATATACTATATCAATATATATTTAAACGAGAATTATATATCAATAATCAATTTGTAGATTTTGTGGTTGTTTTGTCCATAAACGGACCATGCATGGTCGATTAAATAAGGAGAGGGAATTATCAAGATATTGGATATCTAGTTAATTGGTAAATAAAAGAAGAAATTATAAAAGAGGGAAATGAAAAGGGTTTCATTCTCTCCATAAAAAAGTCGTCCTCGTTAATTAATTCATTCAGTTTTTCCTCTTTCTTACTAAATTCATGGCCAGCTCTTTATCCCTTTTTACCTATGGCTTAAATTTCTTTCAACCCTAAATGGCAACAAATAAATTAAATAAATATGAATCATTTGATCATTACAACATCGAGTGGTGATATAACCAATCTAAAAAACTTCACAAATAATGATGTCATAAAGGACTAGATCATAGATCTATAGATTATTATTGTTAAATTTTCACTAATCCTGTTATATATATTTGTTTGCCAAAAGCATATTTTTATGACTTTTTTTTTTCAATAATCCAAATTTAAATGTAAGCTTTAGTTATGTTTCAAATCATAAACCATTGCCATTGCAAACGATCTAATACCAACAATGCTTGAATTTGGCCAAAATATTTAATGTAAATTTAGGTTTGAATTTACTTCATTTAAAATTTGTTTCAAAAAAGTTTAATGTACATATATATATATGCACATAGTAAATTTGTTGGAAAACTCAGTATTTTATGAATTTTGAAAAAGGAAATTTTATTTATTTAATATATATATATATACATATATATAAATTAATTTCAAGTCAATGACCCGTTGGATAAAGAAAATTTTATAACCAAATAACAATAATGTTATTATATGTATTTAGATTTTGAATACTTATACATATAAGTATTTTTCTATGTATGTATGTATGTATGTGTTATCCAGCTTTTGGAATAAGCCGTTCTCAATCGAATTTGGACATCTAGATGAAGATTGAATGGTTTGACAACTTGGAGGTATGCTTAGAAGGACTATGGAATGGACTTTAAGAAGTTGAAGTGCGGAATGGCTTGAGGAAAGAGATAGGTACAACCCTCTTTTAGGTTGGTAGAAAGCTATTTGATGCTTCATGATAGATGTCAGAGCTAGGATCAATCATTGAATAGTTATAGTGATCATCTTAGGGTGCATTTCTTAAGAAGTAGGTGGATAACTACAAGGAAGCTCCAAAGGAAAAGAACAAGTACTAAAGGTATCAGAACCTCTTAGAAACAACATGATTTCTAAGGAAATGTGCTAGAGATTCGGTGGATTGAAGATAAAAGACTAAAGGAAGGAAGACGACACAATTGTCATCAAGAAATCGGGTCTGTATCGATCACTTTTGAATATTATCGAGTTGATTTTCTTACTTTAGGGACTCCGTCTTCCTCCTATATTCTCATATATAAAGTTAAACTTGGTATATTGAGATTTTAGTATTCCATTGGATGATTTCCTTGTTGAAGTTAGTAATCAATCGGCAGCAACGTTGCCAATACCTTCTGCCCCTCAGCAGATGTTACAGGTTGGAGTTTGATAAGCTGGTTGTAGAGTTAAATCAAAAAATGGATGATAGTCAGAATTATATGTGGGGTAAATTAGATATTAGCATAGCTTTGTTGATCAAATAGTTATAGAGGATCAGGAGAAGCAAGAGAGAGGCATCATCTGCTGGATCCGAAGTAGGGAAATCATTTGCTTCTATTCATAACATAAGAGATGGAAAGAAAAAAACAAAAGGAACCGTGTAACAACCCTGGTTTGGAGGTACCTATCAATACTAAATTATAAAGGTAATTATAATTTAATATTGTAAATTTATTTAAATTAGAAATTGGAAATTATTTATTTGGAATAAACAAAGATATTGGTATTAAAATGAGAAAAATAGAGTTTGAAACTTTATTTTATTTATTTAGGTTAATAAAAAATGGAAAATAGGTTTTATTTAGAGAAAATGCAATAATATTATTAATTATTGCCAACTACTTCTTTTAATAATTTTTAAAAGAAGTATGTGTTTCTTTAAAGGATATTTATTTAAATAAAAAGACGAAAATTGGTTTGAAAATGTGTTTTAATTGTAAAGTTGAGTTTAAGATGGTTTTTAATATTTTTCTGAGTAAGAAAATAATTTTTGAGGAATTTTAGAAGTTAAAAATGTAGACTTTTGCATTTAATTATGAAAATAGTGCATTTTTGTAAAATAAAGGATTTGAACAATAAAAATATTTCAAAAATATAAATTTATCTTTTATATGGTAGATTTTTTTTTATTTTGTAAGTATACAAGTTTACATATTTTTTGTTATGTAAAAGTATGAAGAAAATGCGTTTTGTTGTGTGAATAATGTGATATATGTACGTACTTTGGTTAAGTGTCGATTAATAAACTTAAGCCATCTTATTTTCTTTTGATTTTGGGTGCATTAGCCCATTACTGTTCTTTAGCTTGATTAAGGAAGTGAGAAAATAGTCACTACGTTCATTTTTCTTACTTCTCTTCTTCTTCCTCTCCTGAATTTTTTTTTACAGTAAATCCACCTCCATCAAATTAAAATCCATGCAAATTTCTTCAATAAAATTCATAAAATTGTAATCTTTTTCAATATAGGGAATAAATCTCAGGTAACCTAAATCCAAGCCTAACTATTTCATCAAAATCCTAAATTGAGAAGTAGTTTTTCCAATTTATTGTCTTCTTTTTGCATGCACTCTTTTTAAGTTTTACAGGTTATAGGAAGCTCTAATCTTGGTAAAAGCTTCAACTTTGATGCTATAATCCAAGTTTTAGCATTAAATTAGCAAGTTGAGTTGATTGACTCACATATTCTAGCAAAAAAAAGCTTCAAATTGCCAAAAAATCATTGAAAAATTAGCATTTTTTGTTAATGTTTTAGTTACGCGAAATTGAGTCTGGGTGCTGTTTTGCATGCCTTTTTCACTCAATTCCTGCAACGAAATGCTGCCGATTTCTTTCTATTGATAGTTCATGTGTCGTAGTATATATCTGCAAAATTTTATAGCTGTTTGCGTGAAAAATGGCCGCAAACACCCAAAGTCGTATGAGTTGGTTGATTTTATGTTGTGTTTAGTGATTTGGGTGATTTATGCAAATATGTAAAAAGCAAGGACTAAAATGTAAAAGACACACAGATTTATAGTGGTTCGGCAAGAACGTGCCTACGTCCACTTTATATGTTATTCTCTTTTTTTTTTCTTCAGATTACAAGTACAAAGCTTTGATTACAAGTATCTAAAGTTGTTTGAGAGTTCCTTCCAGGCTTGAACTCTCAAACTTGTCTCAAAACTTGTCCCTCCTTGTTGTACCCCTGCCCCTCTATTTATAGAGTGAGGTAGGGGGCAGGGGTCTTGGAAGTATATAGCTGCAGGTGGGCTTGGGCTGAAGCAATCTGGACTGGCAGCTTTCTGGTTCGGCGAAGCTTGGTTCGGTGGTAGAGGAGAGGAGTGTGGTTCGGTGCCACCTTGGGTTTGATTCGGTGGTTACTTGGTTCGGTTGATGGTGAGTTCTCGTGGTTGGTTCGGCATGGGGCAGCAGGGAGTTGGTTCGGCATGGGGTAGCAGGGAGTTGGTTCGGCATGGGGCAGCAGGGAGTTGGTTCGGCATGGGGTAGCAGGGAGTTGGTTCGGTAGCTTATGCCGAATGAACTTGCGCATGTGAATGCCGAATGGGACTGTGTGCTCGTGAATGCCGAATGGGTTTAAGTGAGATGGATGGTGGTGACTTCTAGTTGGTTCGGCAGGGAGGGGAATGCCGAATGTTCCTGGCCGAATGAAAACTTTGGTGGTGAATCTTGAGTGAAACCCTTGACTTATGCATGCTTGCTTGCTTCTCCTTGGTTTGGTCGTGTTGGAGACGCGCTCAACATTGATATTCCAGTTTTGTCCAAAAAATGGGATAACACTTTGCCCCCCAAAATATGCCTTGCGGTAGGAAGGCGTGTTTTGTAATGCCATGAGCTGGATGTTCATATCCTGTCATCAACCTGCAAAGAACTTGATAGTTTATATGGCCCCAACTGACGACCGTTCGGGATCGAGCTATTTGGGATGAAGCGCGGCCGTTCATGGTCAAGCGCCTAACTTCAAATGACGATCGTTCATGATCAAGTCATTCGAGGGAAAGTGCGACCCTGCGCGGTCAAGCGCATAAATCCATGCATCGATCGTTCGGGATCGAGTCATCTGCAGTGAAATGTGACCGTTCAAGGTCAAGCGCTTTACTTCAGACGACGACCGTTCGGGATCGAGTCATTCGAGGTAAAGTGCGACAGTGCGCGGTCAAGTGGGGACCGTTCAAGGTCAAGCGCTTAACTTCAAATGACGACCGTTCGCGATCGAGTCATTCGAGGTAAAGTGCGACAGTGCGCGGTCGAGTCTGTAAGTCCACGCGTCGATCGTTCGAGACCGAGCCAGTTGTGATGAAATGTGACCGTTCAAGGTCAAGCGCCTAACTTCAAATGACGATCGTTCGTGATCAAGTCATTCGAGGTAAGGTGCGACAGTGCGCGGTCAAGTGGGGACCGTTCAAGGTCAAGCGCTTAACTTCAAATGACGACCGTTCGCGATCGAGTCATTCGAGGTAAAGTGCGACAGTGCGCGGTCGAGTCTGTAAGTCCACGCGTCGATCGTTCGAGACCGAGCCAGTTGTGATGAAATGTGACCGTTCAAGGTCAAGCGCCTAACTTCAAATGACGATCGTTCGTGATCAAGTCATTCGAGGTAAGGTGCGACAGTGCGCGGTCAAGTGGCGGTCCTCAAATGACGACCGTTCGCGATCAAGCCATTTGAGGTAAGGTGTAACAGTCAGTGATCAGGTGGCGGACCTCAAATGACGACCGTTCGCGATCGAGCCATTTGAGGTAAGGTGAGTTGTGCCGTTCGAGGCGAGTTGTGACCGTTCGCGATCGGGTGCCGTTCGAGGCGAATTGTGACTGTTCGGAGTCGAGTGCCGTTCGAGGCGAATTGTGACTGTTCGAAGTCGGGTGCCGTTCGAGGCGAATTGTGACTGTTCGAAGTCGGGTGCCGTTCGAGGCGAATGAGTGTGCCCGGGGGGGACTTAATATTATCAGTGTTGGAGTCATTGTTTGGGGGAATTTTTCGAATCAAAGACTTCGGCAGTTCGTTGCCATGCAATAGGTGCTCGTGGACCGTTCGCGATCCAACGGGCATACAAATAAATAATTTTCCCATGGAATTGTAAATGTTAAAGCAATAGTACCTTACAGCAGAAATGTCCAAACAGGAAGAATTCAAATGTCCAAATCGAAACAAAAGCAAAGCAAAGATGTCAAAGTGTAAGTTCCCACTCTGAAGCAGTCAATGATTATTCAGAGCATGCCTAGAGATCGTTCGCGATCTCGTACATGTGTAAATGATTTAATTGCTTTAGTGGAAGCTTACGACTTGTTCATCGTTTTCGACATGCCCCCGTGTTCATGAGGGAATTTTACCTGCCCCCTGGCTGGGCGTTCATTCCTTACCTGGTGGCTCAGAGGCCTCTATCTCACTCTCTGTGATTGGATTATCTGGCTCCAAGTGTGGTGCCCCCATGCGGGATCGACGCCTGATTGATAGTCGTCTGCTGCTTGGGGGTTGCCCCCTAGCTCTGGTGCTGCGCCAGATGGTCCTGCCCCGTTCTGAATCCCAGCTGCTCCTTGGATTTGTGCTCCAATTTGCCCAATTTGTTGAAGTAAGTTCTGGATCATCTCTTCTTGTCTTCTCATCATGACCTCCATCTCATCCCTAGTGATGAAGATCGACGCTTGATTCCCTCTTGAGGAAGCCTCTTGACTTCCTTGGTGTTCACTTCTCTCTGGCCTTTGCCTTTTACTTGTTTGTCTCGTCATAACTCTTAGATCTGAACTCTTAGATTTTCAAATTCAACTTCTGTCCGTGTAGCGGAAGCTGGTTCTTCTCAGTGAAAGCACCAAAATGTTTGCGTGAAAAATGGCCGCAAACACCCAAAGTCGTATGAGTTGGTTGATTTTATGTTGTGTTTAGTGATTTGGGTGATTTATGCAAATATGTAAAAAGCAAGGACTAAAATGTAAAAGACACACAGATTTATAGTGGTTCGGCAAGAACGTGCCTACGTCCACTTTATATGTTATTCTCTTTTTTTTTTCTTCAGATTACAAGTACAAAGCTTTGATTACAAGTATCTAAAGTTGTTTGAGAGTTCCTTCCAGGCTTGAACTCTCAAACTTGTCTCAAAACTTGTCCCTCCTTGTTGTACCCCTGCCCCTCTATTTATAGAGTGAGGTAGGGGGCAGGGGTCTTGGAAGTATATAGCTGCAGGTGGGCTTGGGCTGAAGCAATCTGGACTGGCAGCTTTCTGGTTCGGCGAAGCTTGGTTCGGTGGTAGAGGAGAGGAGTGTGGTTCGGTGCCACCTTGGGTTTGATTCGGTGGTTACTTGGTTCGGTTGATGGTGAGTTCTCGTGGTTGGTTCGGCATGGGGCAGCAGGGAGTTGGTTCGGCATGGGGTAGCAGGGAGTTGGTTCGGCATGGGGCAGCAGGGAGTTGGTTCGGCATGGGGTAGCAGGGAGTTGGTTCGGTAGCTTATGCCGAATGAACTTGCGCATGTGAATGCCGAATGGGACTGTGTGCTCGTGAATGCCGAATGGGTTTAAGTGAGATGGATGGTGGTGACTTCTAGTTGGTTCGGCAGGGAGGGGAATGCCGAATGTTCCTGGCCGAATGAAAACTTTGGTGGTGAATCTTGAGTGAAACCCTTGACTTATGCATGCTTGCTTGCTTCTCCTTGGTTTGGTCGTGTTGGAGACGCGCTCAACATTGATATTCCAGTTTTGTCCAAAAAATGGGATAACAATAGCAAAACTATTTCGTTTGATACCTGAAAAACTTGCTGCAAAACCAATGCACAGCCTGAAAATAACATGTACACATTGTTGTGTTGCTACAAACATGGCCTGAGTCCATGTTTGAGATAGCATAACTTCTATATTCATGTCATAATTCATTGATTTTTTCGTTTTAAAAAGCTAAAGTTAAGTACTATAAGCACAACAAATTTCAAATGATTTCGATCTATATAGCTTATAGAAATATGTTACCGAACTTTGATCCGAAGCATGTTTTTGCCCAGATTCTTACAGTGAAAACATTGCGTGGGTTCAACTTGGAGACATCATAACGTTCTCATAATTTTTTAAAATTATATATTTCTTTTTCTATTTGAAAGATAAAGTTTTCTACTATATGTATACCAATTTTCAGCTCAATCCAATGCAATTTGGTGCCCTATTGTATGCTAGGAAGTTGAACCAAGAATAGATTTTCAGGCCCGGGAACATGTTTATTGAACTGTTGCAAACATGGCCTGAGTCCATATTTGAGATTGTGTAACTTTTTCATCTGTGGACGGAATTCATTGTTCCTTTTTTTATTCTAAAGCCGAAGTTTTCTATTATATGCTTATCAATTTTCAGCCTAATTTGCAGTAATTTGGTCCTCTGTTTCATGCCTGGAAGTTGAACCCTAGATGGTTTTCAGGCTTGTACATTTGGTTTTTTGAACTGTTGCAAACATGGCCTGAGTCCATGTTTGAGACAGTGTAACCTTTTAATTGCCAGTCGAAATTCATCGATTCTTTTTTTGTTTGAAAGCTAATGTTTTCTACTTTGAGTACACTAATTTAATTCAATCAAAGGTCGTTCGGCCATCTATTTTATGTCCGAAATTTGAACCCAAAGAAGATTTCAAACCTGGGTGTTATTTTGCTTGAGCGTTTTTATGCTTTTTCAGTCCGACTTTTGACTTTTTACTTCATGTTTTGTGATATTTCTGAATCGTTTTGACGGCTAGGATGCCTATCAATCGGCTAGCCAAGTTTTGATGAATTTGACATTCAAATTGAATTGAATTTGAATTGAATTTGAATGACGGTTTTGAGTGATTTATTTGATTTCGAGCATAGATTTTTCCAAACAATTTTGAAATAATTCTTTTAAATAAATTAGCATTTAAATTAATTATTATTTAATATTTTTAAATTATTTAAGCTATAAAATTTGTTTATTCTCTATAATAAGGGAATTTTTTTAAATATCATAATTGATTTTGGAAAATGGTTTTAAAAGCTTGTTTTCTTAAACAAATTATTTTATACATAAAATACACCTTTTTGCACTATTCGAGCAAATGAAAAGGAGAATTAAACGGTTTGGTAAAGCATGTGGTATGGGACACATGCATTTATCTTATCGGTTAATTCCTGACTTATACATTTTATCGTTTTGACCTTCGGGCTGAGTTTACCAATGACATGAGGTAAAAATTTTACCGCTTTGAGTGTGAAATTTACTAGCGGTAAGCAAATCGTTTAGTGCAAACGTGTGGTATGGGACACATAATAACACTGTTCGTGTGATATCCCGGAAATTGGGCAATATAAATTTAATAATCTGTGTTATAAATTTAATTTGATTTGATAATTTCAATAACAAATTTGGAATTTGATTTAATAATCATGTTTTAATAAATATTTAAATTGAAAGATTTTATCTTTTTAAATAAATAAATTGTTTGCTGTTTATATTATATATATTTGTATATATTGTAAGTTGATAAACTTTGATTTGAATTTAGTAAATGAATTAATTTTCTAGCTCTAATTTATATTTGATAAATTGGAAATTTGATTTAAATTTGACATTTAACTTTTTAACACAATTAAATAAATAATGTTATGGTTTATACTATGATAAATCTTATTTGTTTTGAAATTTTATTTAGCTTAAAAATATGAATTTAAAATAGATAAATATAGAAGCTAAGTTTTATTTTATATTACTTGAGATTTTATATAAGAGTTAAAATACAAATCTCAAAATGATCTTAATTTAGTTACAATCTCTTTCATAAATTATTTAATATTGTTTAATTTGTTATTTTTAAATAAAAATTATAATACTTAAATTCTTTTGAACATAAATAGATTTGTAGTAATAGGATTTGTTATTTTTAATTTTTATAAGAGTTATATATGCATTTATACATATAAAACTTGATTATTAAAATTTGATTTGATAAATTAATTTAAAATTTGGATTTAATGTTTTGAAATTAATAGCATAAATACTTCAATATTTTTGAATATGCAATATTTTTAATTAGTTGTTTTTATTTCTTTTTAATTTAAAAAGAGATAAATTCATTTATATATTACTTAAGAAATAAAATAGATTTAAAAGCTTATAAACAATTTTTAAATTAAAATTTAAATACTTAATTACATATGTAAGTTTATTACCATCTTAAAGGACGTGTGTTGGTCATATAAGAAGACATGACAAATGTTAAACTTAACCCAAGTGTCCTTTTAGTTTTCTTTTTCTTTTATTTTTATTAAAAAAAAATCTACTTATATTAATACATTTCTTCTCATCTCATTTTTCTTTTTTCTATTCTTCTTTTCTTCAAAACTTAAGAAAATCTTCAGATCTAAAATCTGAAATCAACATTCATACTTAAGTTTAAATTCTTTGATCATCTTCCACAAAACAGAAAATTTCTGTTTAAAAATAATCTGTAGGTTCCCCTCAGAAATCAATTCTGCAATTTAAAACCTGTAGCCCTTCAAATACATTAACCTGAAAAGCAAAATTGCAACATCATCCAAAAGACCTGCAGTCCCCCTCCTTTTCTGTTTTGAAACAACATCAACCTGAAATCAATTTGCAATATTCAAAAGACTGCAAAGCTCACTTCCAAGACCTGCATGCAATAGCAGTTACATACAAAAGCCATTATTTTTCACCTGAAAATAAGCATGCATGTAGATCAGGGAGCATTACAACTAAAAACAGGATTTAATGTTTACAAAAATAAAGAAGCAACCTTGAAGTTTTTGAGAATCAAAGCAATTTGGTTCAGGCTTGTCATACATGTGCTCTGCTAATAACATACCAGGTGAGTAACATTTTATTCTACAGTTAATTTAAGAAAATATAATTGTTGATTGTTTTTTTCCTAGGTTAAACATGATTTGTGAAATTTTAAGTATGATTAAATCTCTTGTGTATATATGGTTGAATACATGTTTACTATTGCCTGTTCTAGCCTTCCAAGCTTAAAACACTGGTCAAAATCATGATCTTGTATTCAAATCTCTGTTATAGCTTAAGATTTAAACAGGTATTGTATGAGCATAAGTTAAAGATTAAATTTTTATTAAACATAAAAATAAATGAAATTGTATTGTCATTGAAAACACTAAGCAACAGAGCAATCCGTTGAAAATAAGAATTTAATCATTTAAATTCTTTGATTTAAGATTATAAGTAGGTTACATGATCAAAAACTTGAATTTTAAAATTAAAATTAGAATTGTTAGTTTGTTTCGATTAAGTAATTCTGGTTTAACCAAAAACCATGATTTGGGTTGAGTCTGTCAATTCAGAAAGATTGGATGGCCAGTATCTTTTCTGGTGATGGTTTATGGATCGAAGTTGCTGAGAAAAATTACTGAATGATGGATTAAAGCATGGGGGCAGTGGAAATTTGGGATTGAATTGATAAGCGCTAGTTTTCAATATTGATAAATGAATTGATCACTGCGACCTGAATGAGTGACCGAGTCCTTCCTAATTCGAACTGGAGAGAGATGGGGTGTGGAAGTAGATGTGGCCGGAGGTGTTGACTTTCAGATGATCAGAATTTGGAGATTGAGGCGTGGCAGTTCGACCCATTTTATTCCAGATTCGAGCACGATGCTCGGATTTTGATGTGAGGTTTCTACAGTTGGATTGAAGGTGGATTTGAAGTGTGGTGATGATCGGTGACTTGCTCGTGGGGCCACGAGAGGCCAGAGGTGACGAGGGGGTTGGTGCAGGTGCACATGATTTATGGTGTGTATGCTGTGTTTTGGGGATGAAGGGCTCGTATGTTAGTTCGAGTAGAACCGTGTTTTTACTCGAAGCTGAGGGGTATTGGACTCGAAGAAATTGATGTGAGGCTCGGGTGTTTAAATTTTGTTACAGGGTTTGGGTAAACCTGTCAGCACAGGTTTTGTATAAACCTAATTTTTTTTATTGGGTTTTAATTGATTTTAAGGTTAATGTGTTACTCGAATTATTTTAGTTTAGCTCAGGTTGGTTTGTTGGAGTTTTGAATACTTGTCTTGTTTTCAAAAATTTAAAACTAAATTTAAAAATGGAAGCAAGAATTTAAAGTAAATTTTAAATCTAACTTGAATTATGGATTCAAGATAAATTGAATCACAAGTTGGAAATGATGAAGTATTTAAATTCAAATTTGCTTTAAAATAACTTAAAGGAGTTTATTGTTTAAAATGTTTTTAAAGAAATTTGAATTTGAATTTGAAATTGAAATATAAAGTAATGTTTAAACAAAGTTTAAATTTGATTCAAATCTAAATTTGAATCTTTGTTTCAAAATAGATTTAAGTTTTTATAAAGTGTTTGAACAATTTTAAATGATAATGTAAAATTTAAATGGTTTTAATTTAAAAGGAAATTTGTTTTAACTTTTGTAAAATTTCTTTTAATATAAAAGTATTATTTATCATTTAAAAGATTTAGATTGATTTTAAAACTTGTTAAAGTTAAGTAATAATTTAATGATTTGTATTTCATTTAATTATTAGGGTAATAAATGAATAATTTATTTATTTATTTAATAAATTAATAAAAGGGAAATTAAGGGTTTAATCTTAAAGGTTTAAGATTAATTATTCTTAGAAAAATTAACTTGTAATTTAATAATAATTAATTAAATAAAATTAGTTTTTAATTAATGATTATTAATTAATTAATCAAGTAATAATGGATTTAATTAAATTTAAATTAGCACTTAATTATTTAATTAATTAGGGGTTAATTAATGGGTTATTAATGATTAATTAAATTGTATTAATAATGATTTAAAATAAGTTAATTATTTTAGAAAATAATTAATGAATTGTTAATAGTTAATGAAGGTCATTAGCTAAGGATTATTTAATAATTAATTAATGTGGTTAATTTTTAATAATTAATTAGATTAATTAATTTAAGGATAATCATTTGTGTAAATTGTTAAGTATAATTACTTATGAAAGTAATTAAGAAATTAATTACTAGTTGTAATTAATCTAGTTTAATTTGATTTGATTAAGTTAATTAATTCAGTTTAATTAATTTAGAATAATCAATAAATGATTTGTGAAGTATAATTACTTAATGTAATTTATTGATAGTAATTACTTAGAGAAGTAATTAATGGGTAATTACTATATGAAATTAATTGAAGGTGATTTGATAATTGAAGTAATTTAAGTATAATTACTTTGTGAATTTATCAAGGGATTAATTTGAGATAATTAGTTAAGGAGTAATTAATTTATTTAGTAAAGTAATTAAGGGTAGATAGTTACCGAATGGAGTTAATCAAGGGTGATTAACAATTATGATTTAAATTAAGATTAATTTCTTAATGTAATTAATTTAAATAAGATACTTAATTAAATTGTAATTAGAAATCATTAATTAATATAATTAATGATATAATTAAGATTAATTAATTAAGATTAATTAATCAATAATAAGCGATTAAAGGTAACTAATTAATGTAATTAATTAAGGATTAATGTAACTAATTATAGTTAATTAATTTATGAAGTAATTAAAGATTAATTACTGAATTTGGTTAAGTATAATTAATTTGTGAAATTAATTAAAGGATAATTTTATAAATGTAATTAAGGAATAATTAATCAAAGGTGATTAATTAAAGTGATTAATTAGAAGATGATTAATTAATTAATTAATTTGTAATTAATTAAAGGTTATGTAAGCAAGATTTATATTGATGAAGTAATTAATTTAATTCACTTTAAATTAATTAGAGGATGATGTAGTTAATTTAATTCATTTTAAATTAATTATAAATAAATTATGAATCATTGCTTATATGGATGGATGATATTGTTTGCCTTGATTGGTTTGAATCATAGATATGAGATAAATAATGTTGAGTGATATGGATGCATTGGTTGCATTGTAATAAAGATTTGGATTATCTTTTGATAATGATAATATAGATTATCTGTTGCGATAATAATGGTGATTACCTATTGTGAATCTTTGATTTATCTATCTGTGTGTATATAGATAATGAAATTGAATTGTTTTAAACCTTTAAAACAACTTGGCCTTAAAAGACACGCTTTGATTTCAATGAGACCGGGATCGAGTTTCCATATTTGGATATCCGAAAACCACATCGATCCAAATTAACGATAGGTCGTGAATCTCTTGTAGAGAGTGAAGACTCGAGGTGTAAAAACTATATGTCAGTATAACTCTGAGGGTGATTCCGTAATGAGTTTGACGAAACTGGTTCTTATAGGTTCGAGATGGTGATTTAGAGTGCAAGGGTTATCATCGTTAACTCTAAGGGTGATTCCAAAATGAGTGTAACGAGATAATGCCTTCGGTTTCGTTCGAACCCAGAACAAACTTGTATGGATTGAATGCTTTCAGAACATCGTCAGGTGGACGATGAGCATTCTAAGAGATGTGTCCTCTAAAGGTAATCGTAGCCTCAAGCCTCATCAACCGGGAATGGCTAAAACAGGGGAGGTGCAGCAAGGCTTCGTGGGTAGCTCCCACTGGAGAGCAAGATTTACCCCTGTTTAGAGGTCCCTTTTTATTTCGGCTGTGTGGGCAGTTGGATGTACACCAACTGCGTGGTTGTCTTGTTCGGAACCGTTCGGTAAGGAATGGGTCCGGCTTTGTGTTGCAGGGGAGCGGGCGTACTCCTCGGTACGTTGATCTAGGCCACGTACTGTGACGGGCAGTACCCAGTTGCCCTGCCATTGTATGGAACCCAAAATCCAATAAGTGCCAACGGTTTTGATTGTATTACCCACTTTTGTGGCTAGTAGCTGGAATTTAATCATGTAACAATTTCAGCTATTTAATATTTACTTGAAAACCCTAGACCTATTATAATATCACCGGATTTCCTATCAAATGTTTTGGTTAGCGTAAGGTAAAAACTTTTCCATGTTTATGTGTGGGAAGTCTTACGTGATACCTTTCTTTTCAAAAGGATTTTCAAAATAAAGCAACTTTAACCTGTTACTCACACCAGACCCATGTCTGACCCGGAGTTTATCTTTTGTTTTCTTAAACTCTTGGGTACTCAAATTTTTACGAGTAGCCAAGGGACTCAGGTTAGCTTTGACGAATTATGGAGGAGCAAATGGAGCAGGAGGCTTCTGCGTTAGATATATAGTATTCTGCTGTGTGATCTGTGATTGTCTCTGAGTTGTATTATGTTGTAAATATTAGACAGGTGTTTATAACTGTCTAGTATGTGTTGTATATTTGTGTACTCTGATAAAAGTTGTAAACTATGTAATATTTTATGTTATTGATATAATTTATTCGTTCCGCTGTTGTGTAACATCCCGGAATTTTTAACAATATCAATTTAATAATCTATAGTTAAAATTAAATTGATATTGATATTCTGATGATAATTATTCAGATAAATTTAATAATCTTCTTCAATAAATACTTGAATTGATTATTTTATCCTTTAAATAATAAATGGATTTCTATTTACAATATAAATATATGGTTCATATTTTAAATAAATTGGTATTGTTTTAAATTTAGAATAAATTCAATAAAATGTTTTATGGCTTAATAAAATGAATATTTATAAAATGATTTTTATTTAATAAGGAGATATTTATAAAGACAATATTGATATGGTATTGACTTTATAAATAAATTTTGAATAAGATTTGTAATTATTTATTTCAAATTGAATTTTTATTTATAACTTAATTTGAAATTGTTTGGTTTTGAAACTAGTTTGAATTTAAATTCAAAAGTGTAAAATCTAAATTGTTTTAATCTTTAATATGTATAAGTTCATTTATTAACATGATTTGTTTTATTTTCATTTGTAAATTTATATACATGTTCAAATATAAATTAACAATTTAATTTAAGCTAATATAACAAACATTTGTAATTAGCACTAATCATTTTAAGGAAGATAACATGTGTTAAATTCATATGCATTCATATTGACAAGTGTTAAAAAAATAGACAAGTGTTAATTTTGTTTTTATTTTCTTTTATTTCCATAAAATCTGAAATTGCATTTAGTTAAGTTTACATCTTCATGCATATTTTTCCATTTTCTTAAATCAAACAAAGATCAAACACATCTTTAAAATTCATTTTAAAGATCTGCACAAAAAAATAAAATCTGCATTCACAATGAAATGAAGATCAAATCTGCATTTCCAAAATTCAGAAACCTTGTTCAACAATCTGCATATCCCAAACTCATATTCAAATCTCAAATCTGCATATCCTCAAATCTAAACAATCTGCATGTTCCCCTTCAAATAAAATCCACACTCTTCTGAAAATTTCAAATAAAGGGCCTGCATATTATTTGCATTCTGTTTGAATCTGGGTTGATAGCATCTGCATATAATTTGAGGATTTAGCAAACTGCATTCTTCCTGCATGCAAGTGATTAGGCTGTGATCATGGGCATTTCATCAGGAGTTCAACTCAGATTTCAACAAAGGAAGCATCTGCATTTTTATAAGCCTGCATTTCTGTTGTTTTCTGCAAATTCAAAAAATTCAATTGAGCTCTGCATTAACAGGTGAGTAACAAATAAAATCTTAAACTACATTTGGGTTGCTTGATTAAATGTTTGAGATAAAGTTATGTTTGTGTGCTCATGAAATGCCTGTTGCAATTATGATTCTTTATGCATGTTAATTTTGCTGTGAAGTGTTCCCATATTCACACCCTATTTAAAAAGAATCTTTTACCAATTGATTTAGTTTGAGATTTTATATCTGTGTTTTAGAATAATTAAAGGAGTTTGTATATCAGTGATTAGAATTCAACTTTATAAAATAATGTGACTTATTCTCTTAAGTTTAGGTTTAAAATTTTAGGAGAATTAAAATACAGTGAGTTATCTCTGTAAACATAAGTAACACCCCTGTATGTTGATCTTGATAAAAAACAAATCAAATTAATACTTATATCCAGTTCAGAAACTACAAGCCTTTACTGGAAACTGTTTTTCTATCAAGTATTAGAATTTTAGAGTATAGTTCATTTGCAGTTTGTTCTTGAAAGTAAAAAAATGAATGTGAGCAAAATTCTTGCAAATTGTGATTTAAGATAACTCATGATCTTTCTGAGTTATGAAGGAAGGATCATAGATCTATATAAAAATCTGAAGTGAGTATAATGATTTTTAGAGTGGTTGCAGATTGAATTTTTTTTTTTGGTTTGAACCCTAGTATTGAACAAGGGTTAAGATTTGGTCAGTGTGGAAAGATGGATTGATCGAGTGTTATAGTTTTTGGTAAATGGATAGTTGGTGTGTAGAGGTGTGCGAGGCCGGAGAGGTGGAGATCAAGATGGTCGGAGGTGAGAATGGTGGCTATCGACAGGTTATGGCAGTGAAACCTGTTTTCAGTTTACAGGTTATGAATTAGGGGTTATTTTGAATCCTTGATTTTGTGTTCGATCTGGTGTTTGTGTTAGGGCATGGATGGGTTGCTGATTGTTGTGGGATCATCTAGGATGGTCAGCAGAGTTGACGGTCGCCGTGCATATGCACGGCGACAAGTTTTCTGATGATCTATTTTTGGGTGTGGAATGTCGCAGGGAATCTGTGAAGATGGCTCGAAGCAGGTAGATGTTTGACTCGAAGTAAGGCATCATTAAACCCGAAGTAAAAATATAAGGTTCTCGGGTCACTGTAGTTACAGGTTATAGAAACTGTGTTTTATAAAATCTGGGTTTTGAAAATTTAAAACCTGAAGTTTATGATGAAAGAAAAGTTAAGTTTAAAATCAAATTCAAGTTGTATTTTTATTTTTATTTGAATTCAAATTCCAGGTTTGAAACCTGTTTTCTATTTTTTTTTAAATCTGGATTTTTAAACTTTTAAATCCGCAGTTTATGTTTTGAGTAAAATTTAAGTTCAAATTTAAATGTAAGTTTAAAATTCTCATTTGAATTTAAATTCCAGTTTTTAAAACAGAAACTTAAATTTAAAAATTTAACTTTATTAACTATATCATGTTGATAAGATAGTTTAAACTTTTTAATAATAAGATTTTAAAAATATGAATAGAGTTGAAGTTATTTTAAAATCTGAAAAAAAAATTCAAAAGTTTAAATTGAATTTCAGGTTTAAATTTTAAAGAAGATTTAAATTTTGAAGTTTCAAATTAAAATGGAAATTTAAATTACTGAAAGTTTTGAAATGACTTTAACTTTAAAAAATTTCCATAGCATTAGTTTGATTTGCAATTTAAAAAGTTTTAAATTTATTTAAAACTTTGATAAGTTTAAAATTATTTTATTTTAAACTTGAATTTAAATTGAAATTAAAAGGAAATTTCTAAAGTACTTTGTTTTGAATAATATTGTTTAAAACATAATTAAGTTATGTTTTATTTTGAAAATTTGGTTAAGAATTATGTTTTAGAATTTAATTATCAAGGTAATTAAGGTAAATTAATTAATGTAATTAATTGATTAAATTTGGAATTAATAATTGATTAATGATTAATCAATTTGGAATTAAGATCATTAATTAAGTTATTAATTAATGATAAATGAATATTAATTATGTGATTAAGTTTTAATCAAGGTTAATTAATTTAATAATGAACTTTAATTAATAAATGATTAAAGATAATTTAATTGGTAATTAATTTAAGTTAATTACTTTATAAAATAATTAGAGAATGGTTAATGAAGGTCATTAACCATGATTATTTAACAATTATTAATGTAGTTAATTTTTATAATTAGATTAATTAATTTAATAATAATCAATTGTAAATGGTTTGAGTATAATTACTTGATAAAGTAATTAAGGAATTAATTACTTGATGTAATTAATTTAATTTAATGTGATTGTTTATTTTTAATAATTAAGTTTAATTAATTATAAACACTTGAGTTTTATAAATAATTACTTATGTAATTAAAGTTTTGAAAATTACTTAGTTAAGTAATTATATAATAATTAAAGATTGTAATTAAGGAGAGGTTTAAGAATGAGTAATTTGGATTAATTATTTAATAATTAATCAAGGGATTAATTCAGTAATTAATCAAAGGATACTTAATTTATTTAATATAGCAATTAAGTTGGTTAATTACTAAATGAAATTAATCCGTGATGATGATTAATAAGTTAATTACTTAAGGTAATTAATAATTAAGGATCATTAATTATTTTAATTAATGATGCAACTAAAGATGATTAATTATGGTTAATTAATCAATAATAGGTAATTAATTAATGTAATTAATTAAGAATTAGGATAATTAATTATGATTAATTAATTAATTAAAGTAATTAAAGGTTAATTACTGTTTAGTTGAGAATAATTAATTTGTAAAATTAATTTAGGATAATTAAATGAATGTAATTAAGGATAATTAATTAGGAGTGATTAATTAAAGTAATTTATGATTGATTAATTGATTGTAATCAATTAAATAATTAAGTAAGCAAGATTTATATTTGATGAAGTAATTAATTTAGTTTATTTTAAATTAATTAAAGATGGATAATTAATTTAATTCATTTTAAATTAATTAGAGTTGAAGATAGTTAATTTAATTCATTTTAAATTAATTATAGGATGATGAGTAAATCATTGCTTATGGATGAATGGTTGGACTTGATTGTCTTGGATGCTTTGTGATCTCAGTAATGAGATAAATGATATTGTGTGGTATGGAATGTTTGATTGTATTGTGATGATAACATAGGTTATCTATTGTGATATACGGTATATCTTTTTGATATTGATAATGTGAATTACCTGTTATTTGATAATGTTGATTATCAGTTATGATTTATAAGTTATCTATCTGTGTGTATATAAATACTGTAATTAAATTGTTTTAAACCTTTAAAACAACTTGGACCTTAAAAGACACGCTTTGGTTTTCGATGAGTCCGGGATCGGGTTTCCATATTTGGATATCCGAAAACCACATCGATTCCAAATAACGTTAGGTCGTGTATCAAAGTGGAGCTTTGTGAAGACTCGAGGTGTAAGGACTATGAGTCAGTATAACTCTGTGGGTGATTCCGTAATGAGTTGACGGAATTAGTTCTTATAGATTCGAGATGATGAATCAGAGTGCAAGGGTTATTGTCGTTAACTCTGAGGGTGATTCCAAAATGAGTGTAACGAGATAATGCCTTCGGTTTCGTTCGAACCCGGAACGAACTTGTATGGATTGAATGCTTTCAGAACATCGTCAGGTGGACGATGAGCATTCTAAGTGATATGTCCTATAAAGGTAATCGTAGCCTCAAGCCTCATCAACCAGGAATGGCTAAAACAGGGGAGGTGCAGCAAAGCTTCGTGGGTCGCACCCACTGGAGAGCAAGATTGATCCCTGTTTAGAAGTTCCTTTATTTTCGGCTGTGTGGGTGGTTGCTAGCTACAACCACGGGGTTGTCTTGTTTGGAACTATTCAGTAAGGAATGGGTCCGGCTTTGTGTTGCAGGGGGTCGGGAGTGATCCTTGGTACGTTGATCTAGGCCACGTACTGTGACGGGCGGTACCCCAGTAGCCCTGCCATTGTATGGAATCCAAAATCCAATAAGTTCCAACGGTTTTGATTGTATTACCCACTTTTGTGGCTAGTAGCTGGAATTTAATAGATGTAACAATTTTGGCTATTTCTTATTTATTTGAAAACCCTAGACACTATTATAATATCATCGGATTTCCTATCAAATGTTTTGGTTAGCGTAAGGTAAAAACTTTTCCATGTTTATGTGTGGGAAGTCTTACGTGATACCTTTTCTTTTCAAAAGGTTTTTGAAAGTTAAGCAACTTTAACCTGTTACTCACACCAGACTCATGTCTGACCCGGAGTTTATTTTTGTTTTTCATAAACTCTTGGGTACTCAAATTTTTATGAGTGGTCAAGGGAATTCAGGTTAGGATTCAGGATTAGCTTTGACGAATTGTGAAGGAGCAGTGGAGCAGGAGGCTTCCGTGTGTAGATATATATAGTTTTACGCTGTGTGTTCTCTGAGTTGTTGTATTGAGTTGTATAACTAGATAGGTGTTTATAACTGTCTAGTATATGTGTTGTATATCTGTGTACTCTGATATTGGTTGTAAACTATGTAATATTTATGTTATTAATATAAATTATTCATCCCGCTGTTAGATTCTGATGTGTTGTTTCTTTCTTCTCTTCTTTCTATTCTATTTTCTATCCCTTTCTTTCTTTAAGATGACGCGATTTTCCGAGAGTGGAAAGTCGGGTTGTCACAGCTGGTATCAGAGCATTAGGTTGTGTGAATACCTAGGCTCTGTAGAGGTGTCTTTCTTAAGAGAGCGTATTTGTAATTATATATATATATATATATATATATATATATTTGGTTCTACCTATTTGTTGGGTTACCTGTTCAGGTTTTCCAATATAAGTTATAAAGGTAGACGGGGGTAGTGTGTGTGTAACATGACTACCATTGGCTGGAGTCTAATGTTTGATGTTGGAGGTGTATCTGTCGAGACTGTAGACCTAATATCGTCTCGAGTAAGTTCTGTAGCGATGAAGAACTTCATTTATCTCTGAAGGAAACCTGTTGAGGTTCGGAGTTTATTTCTGAAGTTGATAAGTAGTGTTTGGATCTGCTTGGTTGAGCTGGAGTAAGTAATGGTATTTTGATATCTTAAGGAAGTAGTAGCTGCGTGATGAAATGCAGTGACTATGGACGTTCCCGAAGATGTTTTCTTTGGAACAAGTTTAAGGAGGTGAGTCTGTTTCAGTTTTGTGGCCGTGTTCAGCTGGAATTTCTGTTGCTTTGAAGTCCGAGTTTCTCAGAGAGCTTTGTTTTGGAATTCTTTGGCTTCTGTGGCAGCAGTGTAGTTTGGAATGTTCTCGGTATTGGCAAGAGATCTTTTGACTTAGCAGTTTTCTGAAATGGAATTCAGAAGCAGTTTGGTTGACCCGTTTTTGGGTAGATTGGCTAGTTGGGTGTAAGCTGTTCTATTTGATTAAGGAAGAACAGTATTCCTTGGATTTGGGTTGATGGATCGCAATAGTGACCTGCGATTGTTTGAGTGTTTTCTTGGGTTATCTGAGTTTTTCTGAATGAAGTCAGAGTTTTGTTTGCATCTGAAAGTTGAGCTTTCTTATTGACTAGGATTCTAGGAGTGATACCGGTGGTTCAACCTTATAGAAGAATGGTTTCCAGGAGTTGAGTTGGTGTAGCAGCTTGGAGTTTTGGAGGAACTTCTGAATTTTTCTTATAGATCTGTGAATCATATCTCTGGGGTATGTTGTCCTGATTATGCCGGCATTCTTCTTCAGCATTCTCTTCTATGTCGGATCAGAGTTAGGCAGTAGAAGCAGTTTGGAAGTGTATCTGCTTTTCTTTTTCTGGATAGGAGAAGTGAGTTGTTGTTTTCTCATGTTGAGGAGTTGAGTTTGAGTTCTTGGTTTTGGTTGATCTTGAGAAGATCATTTTGTTGAGTTGATTGGTCTAGTTTGTTCATAGAAGTATCAGCGAAGGTTGAGTTGACTGTTAGGCTGTAGGTAGCCAGGATTGTCCGAAGAGTTTTGTAGATAAGAGTCGGAGAGATTTAGACTCTGAAGTCGGAGATTTAATTTTGGATAAGTTTTCTCTGATCTTAAGTGAGATTTAAGTTTGGGTAAGTTTAAGAAGCTATCTCTGAGGTGTTTTGGATCTTTTCTGTATTTAGGAGAGAGTGATTGATCTATAGGATTGGATTGCCAGTTTGGATAACTGGGATTCGATGAGTTTCACGTATCTCTGAGGGAATACGTGTATGATCTATCTCTGGTTGTGAAACCAGCAGTTCTGGAGTTTTGGGATGTTGAGTCAGACTCGTTTGTAGTCTGATATCTTGTCTAGTGTTATAGATATAGTTGTATAAGAGCTTTGCTGCTTCATAGTATTGTTGTTTGGATTCTCTAGAGCGAGTATCCCGGTGGATATATATATATACACCTGGGGAAACTCGATAGAAATTTTATTCAGAATTTGTCTGAATAATTAGATTTGTTTGATTGGTTGAATTGGTTGTTGTGGTTGTCAGCATATGTTCGATATATGCTTGTGTTTTTAAATTAAAATTTAATAAGATTATTAAATTACCTTTGTTTTAAATTTCAAGGACGAAATTCTTTTAAGGGGGAAGGATTGTAACATCCCGGAATTTTTAACAATATCAATTTAATAATCTATAGTTAAAATTAAATTGATATTGATATTCTGATGATAATTATTCAGATAAATTTAATAATCTTCTTCAATAAATACTTGAATTGATTATTTTATCCTTTAAATAATAAATGGATTTCTATTTACAATATAAATATATGGTTCATATTTTAAATAAATTGGTATTGTTTTAAATTTAGAATAAATTCAATAAAATGTTTTATGGCTTAATAAAATGAATATTTATAAAATGATTTTTATTTAATAAGGAGATATTTATAAAGACAATATTGATATGGTATTGACTTTATAAATAAATTTTGAATAAGATTTGTAATTATTTATTTCAAATTGAATTTTTATTTATAACTTAATTTGAAATTGTTTGGTTTTGAATCTAGTTTGAATTTAAATTCAAAAGTGTAAAATCTAAATTGTTTTAATCTTTAATATGTATAAGTTCATTTATTAACATGATTTGTTTTATTTTCATTTGTAAATTTATATACATGTTTAAATATAAATTAACAATTTAATTTAAGCTGATATAACAAACATTTGTAATTAGCACTAATCATTTTAAGGAAGATAACATGTGTTAAATTCATATGCATTCATATTGACAAGTGTTAAAAAAAATAGACAAGTGTTAATTTTGTTTTTATTTTCTTTTATTTCCATAAAATCTGAAATTGCATTTAGTTAAGTTTACATCTTCATGCATATTTTTCCATTTTCTTAAATCAAACAAAGATCAAACCCATCTTTAAAATTCATTTTAAAGATCTGCACAAAAAAATAAAATCTGCATTCACAATCAAATGAAGATCAAATCTGCATTTCCAAAATTCAGAAACCCTGTTCAACAATCTGCATATCCCAAACTCATATTCAAATCTCAAATCTGCATATCCTCAAATCTAAACAATCTGCATGTTCCCCTTCAAATAAAATCCACACTCTTCTGAAAATTTCAAATAAAGGGCCTGCATATTATTTGCATTCTGTTTGAATCTGGGTTGATAGCATCTGCATATAATTTAAGGATTTAGCAACTGCATTCTTCCTGCATGCAAGTGATTAGTCTGTGATCATGGGCCTTTCATCAGGAGTTCAACTCAGATTTCAACAAAGGAAGCATCTGCATTTTTATAAGCCTGCATTTCTGTTGTTTTCTGCAAATTCAAAAAATTCAACTGAGCTCTGCATTAACAGGTGAGTAACAAATAAAATCTAAACTATATTTGGGTTGCTTGATTAAATGTTTGAGATAAAGTTATGTTTGTGTGCTCAAGAAATGTCTCTTGCAATTATGATTCTTTATGCATGTTAATTTTGCTGTGAAGTGTTCCCATATTCACACCCTATTTAAAAAGAATCTTTTACCAATTGATTTAGTTTGAGATTTTATATCTGTGTTTTAGATTAATTAAAGGAGTTTGTTTATCAAAGATTAGAATTCAACTTTATAAAGTAATGTGACTTATTCTCTTAAGTTTAGGTTTAAAATTTTAGGAGAATTAAAATACAGTGAGTTATCTCTGTAAACATAAGTAACACCCCTGTACGTTGATATTGATCAAAAACAAATCAAATTAATACTTATATCCAGTTCAGAAACTACAAGCCTTTACTGGAAACTGTTTTTTTATCAAGTATTAGAATTTTAGAGTATAGTTCATTTGCAGTTTGTTCTTGAAAATAAAAAAATGAATGTGAGCAAAATTCTTGCAAATTGTGATTTAAGATAACTCAGGATCTTTCTGAGTTATGAAGGAAAGATCATAGATCTATATAAAAATCTGAAGTGAGTATAATGATTTTTAGAGTGGTTGCAGATTGAATTTTTTTTTTTGGTTTGAACCCTAGTATTGAACAAGGGTTAAGATTTGGTCAGTGTGGAAAGATGGATTGATCGAGTGTTATAGTTTTTGGTAAGTGGATAGTTGGTGTGTAGAGGTGTGCGAGGCCGGAGAGGTGGAGATCAAGATGGTCGGAGGTGAGAATGGTGGCTGTTGACAGGTTATGGCAGTGAAACCTGTTTTCAGTTTACAGGTTATGAATTAGGGGTTATTTTGAATCCTTGATTTTGTGTTCGATCTGGTGTTTGTGTTAGGGCATGGATGGATTGCTGATTGTTGTGGGATCATCTAGGATGGTCAGCAGAGTTGACGGTCGCCGTGCATATGCACGGCGACAAGTTTTCTGATGATCTATTTTTGGGTGTGGAATGTCGCAGGGAATCTGTGAAGATGGCTCGAAGCAGGTAGATGTTTGACTCGAAGTAAGGCAGCATTAAACCCGAAGTAAAAATATAAGGTTCTCGGGTCACTGTAGTTACAGGTTATAGAAACTGTGTTTTATAAAATCTGGGTTTTGAAAATTTAAAACCTGAAGTTTACGATAAAAGAAAAGTTAAGTTTAAAATCAAATTCAAGTTGTATTTTTATTTTTATTTGAATTCAAATTCCAGGTTTGAAACCTGTTTTCTGTTTTTTTTTTAAAATCTAGATTTTTAAACTTTTAAATCTGCAGTTTATGTTTTGAGTAAAATTTAAGTTCAAATTTAAATGTAAGTTTAAAATTCTCATTTGAATTTAAATTCCAGTTTTTAAAACAGAAACTTAAGTTTAAAAATTTAACTTTATTAATTATACCATGTTGATAAGATAGTTTAAACTTTTTAATAATAAGATTTTAAAAATATGAATAGAGTTGAAGTTATTTTAAAATCTGAAAAAAAATTCAAAAGTTTAAATTGAATTTCAGGTTTAAATTTTAAAGAAGATTTAAATTTTGAAGTTTCAAATTAAAATGGAAATTTAAATTATTGAAAGTTTTGAAAGGACTTTAACTTTAAAAAATTTCCATAGCATTAGTTTGATTTGCAATTTAAAAAGTTTTAAATTTATTTAAAACTTTGATAAGTTTAAATTATTTTATTTTAAACTTGAATTTAAATTGAAATTAAAAGGAAATTTCTAAAGTACTTTGTTTTGAATAATATTGTTTAAAACATAATTAAGTTATGTTTTATTTTGAAAATTTGGTTAAGAATATGTTTTAGAATTTAATTATCAAGGTAATTAAGGTAAATTAATTAATGCAATTAATTGATTAAATTTGGAATTAATAATTGATTAATGATTAATCAATTTGGAATTAAGATCATTAATTAAGTTATTAATTAATGATAAATGAATATTAATTATGTGATTAAGTTTTAATCAAGGTTAATTAATTTAATAATTAACTTTAATTAATAAATGATTAAAGATAATTTAATTGGTAATTAATTTAAGTTAATAACTTTATAAAATAATTAGAGAATGGTTAATGAAGGTCATTAACCATGATTATTTAACAATTAATTAATGTAGTTAATTTTTATAATTAGATTAATTAATTTAATAATAATCAATTGTAAATGGTTTGAGTATAATTACTTGATAAAGTAATTAAGGAATTAATTACTTAATGTAATTAATTTAATTTAATGTGATTGTTTATTTTTAATTAATTAAGTTTAATTAATTATAAACACTTGAATTTTATAAATAATTACTTATGTAATTAAAGTTTTGAAAATTACTTAGTTAAGTAATTATATAATAATTACAGACTGTAATTAAGGAGAGGTTTAAGAATGAGTAATTTGGATTAATTATTTAATAATTAATGAAGGGATTAATTCAGTAATTAATCAAAGGATACTTAATTTATTTAATATAGTAATTAAGTTGGTTAATTACTAAATGAAATTAATCCGTGATGATGATTAATAAGTTAATTACTTAAAGTAATTAATAATTAAGGATCATTAATTATTTTAATTAATGATGTAATTAAAGATGATTAATTATGGTTAATTAATCAATAATAGGTAATTAATTAATGTAATTAATTAAGAATTAGGATAATTAATTATGATTAATTAATTAATTGAAGTAATTAAAGGTTAATTACTTTTTAATTGAGAATAATTAATTTGTAAAATTAATTTAGGATAATTACATGAATGTAATTAAGGATAATTAATTAGGAGTGATTAATTAAAGTAATTTATGATTGATTAATTGATTGTAATCAATTAAATAATTAAGTAAGCAAGATTTATATTTGATGAAGTAATTAATTTAATTTATTTTAAATTAATTAAAGATGGATAATTAATTTAATTCATTTTAAATTAATTAGAGTTGAAGATAGTTAATTTAATTCATTTTAAATTAATTATAGGATGATGAGTAAATCATTGCTTATGGATGAATGGTTGAACTTGATTGTCTTGGATGCTTTGTGATCTCAGTAATGAGATAGATGATATTGTGTGGTATGGAATGTTTGATTGTATTGTGATGATAACATAGGTTATCTATTGTGATATACGGTATATCTTTTTGATATTGATAATGTGAATTACCTGTTATTTGATAATGTTGATTATCAGTTATGATTTATAAGTTATCTATCTGTGTGTATATAGATACTGTAATTAAATTGTTTTAAACCTTTAAAACAACTTGGACCTTAAAAGACACGCTTTGGTTTTCGATGAGACCGGGATCGGGTTTCCATATTTGGATATCCGAAAACCACATCGATTCCAAATAACGTTAGGTCGTGTATCAAAGTGGAGCTTTATGAAGACTCGAGGTGTAAGGACTATGAGTCAGTATAACTCTGTGGGTGATTCCGTAATGAGTTGACGGAATTAGTTCTTATAGATTCGAGATGATGAATCAGAGTGCAAGGGTTATTGTCGTTAACTCTGAGGGTGATTCCAAAATGAGTGTAACGAGATAATGCCTTCGGTTTCGTTCGAACCCGGAACGAACTTGTATGGATTGAATGCTTTCAGAACATCGTCAGGTGGACGATGAGCATTCTAAGTGATATGTCCTATAAAGGTAATCGTAGCCTCAAGCCTCATCAACCAGGAATGGCTAAAACAGAGGAGGTGCAGCAAAGCTTCGTGGGTCGCACCCACTGGAGAGCAAGATTGATCCCTGTTTAGAAGTTCCTTTATTTTCGGCTGTGTGGGTGGTTGCTAGCTACAACCACGGGGTTGTCTTGTTTGGAACTATTCAGTAAGGAATGGGTCCGGCTTTGTGTTGCAGGGGGTTGGGAGTGATCCTTGGTACGTTGATCTAGGCCACGTACTGTGACGGGCGGTACCCCAGTAGCCCTGCCATTGTATGGAATCCAAAATCCAATAAGTTCCAACGGTTTTGATTATATTACCCACTTTTGTGGCTAGTAGCTGGAATTTAATAGATGTAACAATTTCGGCTATTTCTTATTTATTTGAAAACCCTAGACACTATTATAATATCATCGGATTTCCTATCAAATGTTTTGGTTAGCGTAAGGTAAAAACTTTTCCATGTTTATGCGTAGGAAGTCTTACGTGATACCTTTTCTTTTCAAAAGGTTTTTGAAAGTTAAGCAACTTTAACCTGTTACTCACACCAGACTCATGTCTGACCCGGAGTTTATTTTTGTTTTTCATAAACTCTTGGGTACTCAAATTTTTATGAGTAGTCAAGGGAATTCAGGTTAGGATTCAGGATTAGCTTTGACGAATTGTGAAGGAGCAGTGGAGCAGGAGGCTTCCATGTGTAGATATATATAGTTTCACGCTGTGTGTTCTTTGAGTTGTTGTATTGAGTTGTATAACTAGACAGGTGTTTATAACTGTCTAGTATATGTGTTGTATATCTGTGTACTCTGATATTGGTTGTAAACTATGTAATATTTATTTTATTAATATAAATTATTCGTCCCGCTGTTAGATTCTGATGTGTTGTTTCTTTCTTCTCTTCTTTCTATTCTATTTTATATCCCTTTCTTTCTTTAAGATGACGCGATTTTCCGGGAGTGGAAAGTCGGGTCGTCACATGTTGAGATTTTGTTGTTGTGTTCTTCTTTCTTCTATTTCTTTTCTCTTTTCTATCCCTTTCTTTCTTCATGATGATTCGACTTTTCTGGGGAGAAAAAGTCGGGTCGTCACAGTTGGTATCAGAGCATTAGGTTGAGTGAATACCTAGGCTCTGGAGTGGTGTCTATCTTGAGAGAGCGTATTTGTAGTTTTATTATATATATATATATTTATATAATTACTTCTACCTATTTGTTGGGTTACCTGTTCGGGTTTTCCAATATAGGTTATAAAGGTAGATAAGGTAGTGGAGTGTGTAACACGACTACTACCATTGGTTGAAGTTTGGTGTTTGAGATTGGTAGTGGATCTGTCGAGACTGTAGACCTAATACCGTCTCGAGTGAGTCGTGTAGAGTATAGGATTTCATAGATTTCTGAAGGTAACCTGTAAAGGTTCGGAGTCTATCTTTGAAATTGGATAAGTTGAATTTGGATCTGTCGACTAGGCAGAAGAGAATAATGGTATCTTGATATCCCAGGAATTAGTAGCTGTGTGATGATACGCAGTGACTCTAGATGTCTCCGAAGATTTTGCTTTGGAACAAGTTAAGGATGTGATTCTGCATTGGTGTTGTAGCTGGATTCAGCAGGATGTTTCTGTCCGGTTTGAGGCCCGAGTTTCCCGAAGAGTTTTGGATTAGGAAGTCTTTGGCGTCGGTGTCAGCAGTGCAGTTCGGAGTGTTCTATGTGCTGGCAAGAAGGTTTCTAGTTAGCGGTTTTTTTTTATAAAGATGGAGTTTAGAAGAAGAGTAGAACCATTTCTTCGATGGATTGGCTAGATGTTCTGATTGGTAAAGAGAGAATAGTTTTCTTTGGATATTAGGCTGGGTTGATCACAAAAGTGACTTGCGATAGTTTGAGTGTTCTCTTGAGCTATGAGAAGTTTGTCTGTACCTGGAGGTTGAGTTTTCTTATCAACTGGATTCCAGGAGTGCTGTTGGTAGTTCAGTTTAATAGAAGGGTCAGGTGGGACATATGAGTTTTCTTTTATGGATCTGTTAAACCATATTTCTGTGATGTGTTATCCATTTTGTGCTCGAGTTTTTCTTCTACTCCATATCAGAGTTGTGCAACAGAAGCAGATTGGAAGTGCTTTTGTTTTATCTTTTCCGGATAAGAGAATAAAGTTTTTTGGTATTTGTGGAGTAGAGTTGGTGTTCTAGGTTTGGGATTGATCTTGAGGAGATCACTTTGTTGGATTGTTTTGGTCCAGTTTGTTTCTGGGGACATCAGCGAAGGTTGAGCTGGTCGGGAGAAATGAAGGTAGCCCAAGATCGTCAGGAGTGTTTTGTGGATAAGAGACAAATTAATTTGGATTCGGGAGTCGGAGATTTGACCTTGAATAAGTTTTCTCCGATCTAAAGAGCTATAAGATGGAATAAGACTGGGTAAGTCAGCTCCGAGATGTTTTGGACCTTTTCTGTGTTTTGTGAGGTTTAGTGTTTGATTTTCAAAGTTGAATTGCCGGTTTGGATAACCGGGATTCGATGTGTTTCACGTATCTCTGAGGGAGTACGTGTATGGTTTATCTCTGGTTTGGAACCAGCAGTTCAGGAGGATGTTATTGTTGATTCAGACTCGTCTGTAGTCTGATATCCTGTTTAGTCTTGTAGATCTTGTTGAATAGGAGCTCTATAGCTTAATAGTATTGATTGTTTAGATTCTATAGAGTGAGTATTCCGATATTTATACCGGGAAAACTCGTAAAAAATTTATCCAGAATTTTTCTGGATAACTAAATTTGTTTTGATTGGATGAATTGGTTGCTATGGTTGTTAGCATATGTTTGATATATGCTTGTGAATTAAAATAAAATCTTAAGATAGATTATTGAATTACCTTTGCTTTTAAATTTCGGGGACGAAATTCTTTTAAGGGGGAAGGAATTGATATCCCGGAAATTGGGCAATATAAATTTAATAATCTGTGTTATAAATTTAATTTGATTTGATAATTTTAATAACAAATTTGGAATTTGATTTAGTAATCATGTTTTAATAAATATTTAAATTGAAAGATTTTATCTTTTTAAATAAATAAATTGTTTTCTGTTTATATTATATATATTTGTATATATTGTAAGTTGATAAATTTTGATTTTGAATTTAGTAAAGGAATTAATTTTCTAGCTCTAATTTATATTTGATAAATTGGAAATTTGATTTAGATTTGACATTTAACTTTTTAACACAATTAAATAAATAATGTTATGGTTTATACTATGATAAATCTTATTTGTTTTGAAATTTTATTTAGCTTAAAAATATGAATTTAAAATAGATAAATATAGAAGCTAAGTTTTATTTTATATTACTTGAGATTTTATATAAGAGTTAAAATACAAATCTCAAAATGATCTTAATTTAGTTACAATCTCTTTAATAAATTATTTAATATTTTTTAATTTGTTATTTTTAAATAAAAATTATAATACTTAAATTCTTTTGAACATAAATAGATTTGTAGTAATAGGATTTGTTATTTTTAATTTTTACAAGAGTTATATATGCATTTATACATATATAGCTTGATTATTAAAATTTGATTTGATAAATTAATTTAAAATTTGGATTTAATGTTTTGAAATTAATAGCATAAATACTTCAATATTTTTGAATATGCAATATTTTTAATTAGTTGTTTTTATTTCTTTTTAATTTAAAAAGAGATAAATTCATTTATATATTACTTAAGAAATAAAATTGATTTAAAAGCTTATAAACAATTTTTAAATTAAAATTTAAATACTTAATTACATATGTAAGTTTATTACCATCTTAAAGGACATGCGTTGGTCATATTAGAAGACATAGTGACAAATGTTAAACTTAACCCAAGTGTCCTTTTAGTTTTCTTTTTCTTTTATTTTTATTAAAAAAAATCTACTTATATAAATACATTTCTTCTCATCTCATTTTTCTTTTTTCTATTCTTCTTTTCTTCAAAACTTAAGAAAATCTTCAGATCTAAAATCTGAAATCAACATTCATACTTAAGTTTAAATTCTTTGATCATCTTCCACAAAACAGAAAATTTCTGTTCAAAAATAATCTGTAGGTTCCCCTCAGAAATCAATTCTGCAATTTAAAACCTGTAGCCCTTCAAATACATTAACCTGAAAAGCAAAATTGCAACATCATCCAAAAGACCTGCAGTGCCCCTCCTTTTCTGTTTTGAAACAACATCAATCTGAAATCAATTTGCAATATTCAAAAGACTGCAAAGCTCACTTCCAAGACCTGCATGCAATAGCAGTTACATACAAAAGCCATTATTTTTCACCTGAAAATAAGCATGCATGTAGATCAGGGAGCATTACAGTTAAAAACAGGATTTAATGTTTACAAAAATAAAGAAGCAACCTTGAAGTTTTTGAAAATCAAAGCAATTTGGTTCAGGCTTGTCATACATGTGCTCTACTAATAACATACCAGGTGAGTAACATTTTATTCTAAAGTTAATTTAAGAAAATATAATTTTTGATTTTTTTTTCCTGGGTTAAACATGATTTGTGAAATTTTATGTATGATTAAATCTCTTGTATATATATGGTTGAATACATGTTTACTATTGCCTGTTCTAGCCTTCCAAGCTTAAAACACTGGTCAAAATCATGATCTTATATTCAAATCTCTGTTATAGCTTAATATTTAAACATGTATTGTATGAGCATAAGTTAAAGATTAAATTTTTATTAAACATAAAAATAAATGAAACTGTATTGTCATTGAAAACACTAAGCAACAGAGCAATCTGTTGAAAATAAGAATCTAATCATTTAAATTCTTTGATTTAAGATTATAAATAAGTTACATGATCAAAAACTTGAATTTTAAAATTAAAATTAGAATTGTTAGTTTGTTTTCGATTAAGTAATTCTGGTTTAACCAAAAACCATGATTTGGGTTGAGTCTGTCAATTCAGAAAGATTGGATGGCCAGTATCTTTTCTGGTGATGGTTTATGGATCGAAGTTGCTGAGAAAAATACTGAATGATGGATTAAAGCATGGGGGCAGTGGAAATTTGGGATTGAATTGATAAGCCCTAGTTTTCAATATTGATAAATGAATTGATCACTGCGACCTGAATGAGTGACCGAGTCCTTCCTAATTCGAACTGGAGAGAGATGGGGTGTGGAAGTAGATGTGGCTGGAGGTGTTGACTTTCAAATGATCAGAATTTGGAGATTGGGGCGTAGCAGTTCGACCCATTTTATTCCAGATTCGAACACGATGCTCGGATTTTGATGTGAGGTTTCTGCAGTTGGATTGAAGGTGGATTTGAAGTGTGGTGTTGATTGGTGACTTGCTCGTGGGGCCGCGAGAGGCCGGAGGTGGCAAGGGGGTTGGTGCAGGTGCACATGATTTATGGTGTGTATGCTGTGTTTTGGGGATGAAGGGCTCGTATGTTAGTTCGAGTAGAACCATGTTTTTACTCAAAGATGAGGGGTACTGGACTCGAAGAAATTGATGTGAGGCTCGGGTGTTTAAATTTTGTTACAGGGTTTGGGTAAACCTGTCAGCACAGGTTTTGTATAAACCTGATTTTTTTTATTGGGTTTTAATTGATTTTAAGGCTAATGTGTTACTCGAGTTATTTTAGTTTTAGCTCGGGTTGGTTTGTTGGAGTTTTGAATACTTGTCTTGTTTTCAAAAATTTTAAACTAAATTTGAAAATGGTAGCAAGAATTTAAAGTAAGTTTTAAATTTAACTTGAATTATGGATTCAAGATAAATTGAATCACAAGTTGGAAATGATGAAGTATTTAAATTCAAATTTGCTTTAAAATAACTTTAAAGGAGTTTATTGTTTAAAATGTTTTTAAAGAAATTTGAATTTGAATTTAAATTTGAAATTGAAATATAAAGTAATGTTTAAACAAAGTTTAAATTTGATCGAAATCTAAATTTGAATCTTTGTTTCAAAATAGATTTAAGTTTTTATAAAGTGTTTGAATAATTTTAAATGATAATGTAAAATTTAAATGGTTTTAATTTAAAAGGAAATTTGTTTTAACTTTTGTAAAATTTCTTTTAAAATAAAAGTATTATTTATCATTTAAAAGATTTAGATTGATTTTACAACTTGTTAAAATTAAGTAATAATTTAATGATTTGTATTTCATTTAATTATTAGGGTAATTAAATGAATAATTGATTATTTTTTTAATAAATTAATAAAAGGGTAATTAAGGGTTTAATCTTAAAGGTTTAAGATTAATTATTCCTAGAATAATTAACTTGTAATTTAAGAATAATTAATTAAATAAAATTAGTTTTTAATTAATGATTAATAATTAATTGATCAAGTAATAATGGATTTAATTAAGTTTTAATTAACACTTAATTATTTAATTAATTAAGGGTTAATTAATGGGTTATTAATGATTAACTAAATTGTAATTAATGATGATTTAAAATAAGTTAATTATTTTAGAAAATAATTAATGAATTGTTAATAGTTAATGGAGTTCATTAACTAAGGATTATTTAATAATTAATTAGATTAATTAATTTAAAGATAATCATTTGCGTAAATTGTTAAGTATAATTACTTATGAAAGTAATTAAGGAATTAATTACTAATTGTGATTAATTAAGTTTAATTTGATTTGATTAAGTTAATTAATTCAGTTTAATTAATTTAGAATAATCAATAAATGATTTGTGAAGTATAATTACTTAATGTAATTTATTGAAGAGTAATTACTTAGAGAAGTAATTAATGGGTAATTAATATATGTAATTAATTGAAGGTGATTTGATAATTGAAGTAATTTAAGTATAATTACTTTGTGAATTTATCAAGGGATTAATTTGAGATAATTAATTAATGTGTAATCAATTTAATTAGTAAAGTAATTAAGGGTAGATAATTACTGAATGGAGTTAATCAAGGGTGATTAACAATTATGATTTAAATTAAGATTAATTTCTTAATGTAATTAATTTAAATAAGGTACTTAATTAAATTGTAATTAGAAATCATTAATTAATATAATTAATGATATAATTAAGATTAATTAATTAAGATTAATTAATCAATAATAAGCGATTAAAGGTAATTAATTAATGTAATTAATTAAGGATTAATGTAATTAATTATAGTTAATTAATTTATGAAGTAATTAAAGATTAATTACTGAATTTGGTTAAGTATAATTAATTTATGAAATTAATTAAAGGATAATTTTATAAATGTAATTAAGGAATAATTAATAAAAGGTGATTAATTAAAGTGATTAATTAGAAGATGATTAATTAATTAATTTGTAATTAATTAAAGGTTATGTAAGCAAGATTTATATTGATGAAGTAATTAATTTAATTCACTTTAAATTAATTAGAGAATGATGTAGTTAATTTAATTCATTTTAAATTAATTATAAATAAATTATGGATCATTGCTTATATGGATGGATGATATTGTTTGCCTTGATTGGTTTAAATCTTAGATATGAGATAAATAATGTTGAGTGATATGGATGCATTGTAATAAAGATTTGGGTTATCTTTTGATAATGAAAATATAGATTATCTGTTGCGATAATAATGGTGATTACCTATTGTGAATCTTTGATTTATCTATCTGTGTGTATATAGATAATGAAATTGAATTGTTTTAAACCTTTAAAACAACTTGGACTTAAAAGACACGCTTTGGATTTCGATGAGATCGGGATCGGGTTCCCATATTTGGATATCCGAAAACCACATCGATCCAAATTAACGGTAGGTCGTGAATCTCTTGTGGAGAGTGAAGACTCGAGGTGTAAAAACTATACGTCAGTATAACTCTTAGGGTGATTCCGTAATGAGTTTGACGGAACTGGTTCTTATAGGTTCGAGATGGTGATTTAGAGTGCAAGGGTTATCATCGTTAACTCTAAGGGTGATTCCAAAATGAGTGTAACGAGATAATTCCTTCGATTTCGTTCGAACCCGGAACGAACTTGTATGGATTGAATGCTTTCAGAACATCGTCAGGTGGACGATGAGCATTCTAAGAGATGTGTCCTCTAAAGGTAATCGTAGCCTCAAGCCTCATCAACCGGGAATGGCTAAAACAGGGGAGGTGCAGCAAGGCTTCGTGGGTAGCTCCCACTGGAGAGCAAGATTTACCCCTGTCTAGAGGTTCCTTTTTATTTCGGCTGTGTGGGCAGTTGGATGTACACCAACTGCGGGGTTGTCTTGTTCGGAACTGTTCAGTAAGGAATGGGTCCGGCTTTGTGTTGCAGGGGAGCGGGCGTACTCCTCGGTACGTTGATCTTGTTCATGTACTGTGACGGGCGGTACCCCAGTAGCCCTGCCATTGTATGGAACCCAAAATCCAATAAGTGCCAACGGTTTTGATTGTATTACCCACTTTTGTGGCTAGTAGCTGGAATTCAATCATGAAACAATTTCGGCTATTTAATATTTACTTGAAAACCCTAGACTTATTATAATATCACCGGATTTCCTATCAAATGTTTTGGTTAGCGTAAGGTAAAAACTTTTCCATGTTTATGTGTGGGAAGTCTTACGTGATACCTTTCTTTTCAAAAGGATTTTCAAAATTAAGCCACTTTAACCTGTTACTCACACCAGACCCATGTCTGACTCGGAGTTTATCTTTTGTTTTCTTAAACTCTTGGGTACTCAAATTTTTACGAGTAGCCAAGGGACTCAGGTTAGCTTTGACGAATTATGGAGGAGCAAATGGAGCAGAAGGCTTCTGCGTTAGATATATAGTATTCCGCTGTGTGATCTGTGATTGTCTCTGAGTTGTATTATGTTGTAAACACTAGACGGGTGTTTATAACTGTCTAGTTTGTGTTGTATATCTGTGTACTCTGATAGTAGTTGCAAACTATGTAATATTTTATGTTATTAATATAATTTATTCGTTCCGCTGTTGAGATTCTGATGTTGTGTTCTTCTTTCTTCTCTTTCTTTTCTCTTTTCTATCCTTTTCTTTCTTCATGATGATACCACTTTTCTGGGGTGAAAAAGTCGGGTCGTCACAGTTCGGGTTCCTATCCGAGAGTTTGTGACACATTTGCCATCGCGATGTATTGCTTGTACTGGACCTTCGGGTCATTGCCATTGCGTCGTATTTGTCCACGTGACGTTTGCCATTGCAGCGTTTTCCATTACGGCGTTTGCCATCACGACGTACTTTCCATTACGACGTATTTGCCATTGCGGCGTATTTGCCATTGCGGCGTGTTTGCCATTGCGGCGTATTTTCCTTCGGGCGTGGTACCATATTTGAGATCAGTACTTGGAAGGCTTTGACCAAAAGCATGTGCAAATTTTGAGATGTTTTAATTGATTTCCCAAGTGTATCGCCTTTTTCATGGTTGGCCATTCGAGCCATTATATATATATTTGTATGTATGTATATATATGTATGGCGAGTACCTTATAAGAATTTGAGCTTCCTACACTGGCGTTATTGGAGATTTGCCTTTTGGCGTTATTACTGAGGTTGCCTTTTGGCGTTTATTTGGGATTATATTCTCCTATGCCGGAGAGTTATATTTAATTGCCTTGTGGCGTATTTTTGAGATGGTGATTTTTTTGAGGTTTCTTTGAGTTTACCGATTGGCGGGTTTTGAGATTTCTCCTTTTTCGGAGTTATATTTTCCCTAAACCACTATTGATGATTTGTGATATGCCGATGATACGAGGCTTGATATATTTAGTGTTTTATGGATTTTTTAATCTATTTTGAGATAGTATGTTTGTATAAGTTATATCATCTAATCATTTAATGTAACCAAACCATACTTATACTCATGCTTATACTCAGTATTGTTCCTTCTTTTTTAAGAAGAACATTATCCTTATTCTTATGTATTTATTTCTGTTTATCCTCTTAAACTGGTATGTTTGGTTAGACCGACCCGTGTATTTTATACTCGGGTTAGACCGAGGTGTTTCAGGTTAGGTACCTTTGGACTTAGCCTATTCTGCTTCCGCATGGACTCTTTTCTGCTATCTCCTTTTTGGCATAGTTTTTGAGTAGTCCCTTTATAGCCACTCTGATATGTATATTCTTTTGACTCGTGTTTGTATTGTGGTCATCATACCACATATGTGATGTATCGTTTTGTATACTCTATGATGTATCTGTACATGTATATATGTGATTATTTGCTGTTCTGTGATGTGTTTAGCATTTGAGTTGTTGTATTTTGTTCTGATAGATCCTATAGCCACCTGTAGTTTTGTATTAAGTATTTATTGGATATGTCGATCCACTTGAGTTAGGAGAAAAAATAGAGCACTAATCGATGTACTGAATAGATATTTAAGACAAGACTATAGATGGTCACTCCTAAACAGCCCTATAGCAGATAGCACTACCTCGTAATACTCTTTGTTGATATGGGTCTCGGGGTGGGGCGTCACAACTTGGTATCAGAGCTGAGTTCAGAACAAAATAGGATAAACACAGAACATAAACACATATTACGGTACATCTAAGTGTAATACAAGTGTTTCGAATCCTTTGATCATCGAGTCCTTTACGTTATCGTGTCTTTTGGAGTAGATAGTTTGGGATATGTCTAGGAATATATTTTATTCCGTAATATCTATAAAGTTTATTGATGACATCTTGTCTTAGGATTAATTCTAATCATGATTGCTTTGTTCGAGTCCTCTTTAATATGGGTGCTTGACATCCATCCGTATCAAAGTAGTTTGTTGATGATCATTGATATTCTTATCTTGTGATTTCTTTAAGGATTACTATTGAGGGGATCCGCAATAGTAGATATGTTGTTTGAGGATTTTGTGATTTTTCCTTATAGTTTACCTTTTCGTGCGAACTATAATGCCTTTTCATATCTAGAGTTTGGAATGATTTGAGGTGGAGTAGCTTGAGTATTTTCAAGCTGCATTCTGTGATTTAAAGTATCCTATATTTAAATATCCTAATTTACGTTGATTTGTTATTTCTTGTTCTTCAGAATGTTAATGACGATTCTAAAGTACCTGTATTCACTCTTGAGTTTCGAGATGTTGATGATATATCTCGAATTCCAGTCAATTTGGCTTTATTGATTTCTGTGAGCCCATTTCGAGTATGACACCCAATCAGGCAATCGAATATTGTATTGACTTCAATCCTAGTTCTTAGCCTTTTGGTTATCCTCCCACGAAGATGTCCACTAAGAAAATGAGGTAATTAGTTGGACTATTTCGTCATTTGTCATCCATGCTTCTTTTGAGATATCCTCCAAGGATACTCAATTGTTGATTGGTTTCATGACAATACTTCTCTCAAAGTAATGATGTGTTGTTTGTGCACTTCTTCTCATTAGAGAAGATATCTTGCTATAACTCTGATACCTCGTTGATCTCTTTTTAATTCATTAAGTGGTGCTAGGGTCATTTCTCGCCAGTTTTTTTCATGACCTACGAGTCGCGGAGGATAGCGTTACTCTTGCCACATTCCGCACTCATTATGAGTCTTGTAAGTAGTTGTTATACCATTCGAAATAATGAACACTCCAGTCTATTCCATCAATCTTGAGGATCGAGTATTCTGGAAATATCTTATTGAATTCTTCTTGTGTTTTTGATTCTGGGAACAAGTAATAAATTGTGTTTTCAAAAATTGAGATATTTTCCTAAGAGAAATTAGATTATGTATTTGAAAAAAAAGAATATTTTGAGTATTTTATCTGAGATATTTCTTCTTAGAGAAAATGAATTTTTTGTGTTGGGTTGTCCGTCTAGTGTTTTAAGAATTCCAGTCGATGCGTCTGGACGTTATCGATAGAGATTTCCTAAACGCTATGATGAGACAGTCAAACATGGCAAATTGAGTTTTAATAAGTAAAGCTTCAAAATAATTAGCATGGCAGAGTATTATTTTTATTTTTATTTTTAATGTCTAATGAAACCATTGAACATAGTGAGTGTTGGATGAGCGGCGAGGCAGTTTTGATCATTCGATCAACTCTGCAGCCGATCGATGAGGTCCTTCACTATAAATCAATGGCAAGGAAATACCCTTAAATTATTTTAAATTTATGATATTGAATATAGTAACTAGGGTAAGTAAATTAAATAATTCTAATTAAGGGAATGTCTTAATCAGAAGAAAATATCATTTGATGCTTTGGTTAATAAAATGATGTATTTAAGGTAAAAGAATACTTTGGTTGGAAAATTGAAATATTAATTGAATATTTTAGTACAAGTTATTAATGATGACTATAAAATTTGTTTTGACAGTTATTTTATGTGAGTAGAGTGGGTTGGATATAAAACTCTATCTTAAGAGAAAATAAAGAAGTGTTGGTTTACAACATTTAGTATAAATTTATGAGCTAGTTTTTATTTCAAACTTAAATGATATTAAAACTTGTGGTTTGAAAATGGAAACATTTCAAAAACAAGTTTGAATTAATTATCAAATTTAATTAGTTTTATGTTGGCAATTAGATGGAAATTTAATTTTTGTGAAAAATGGAAATGTGAATTTGGATTATTTTGATAAATGAACTATTCATGTAGTATAATCATTTTAAATTGTAAAAATAATTTAAATTATATATATATATCCCAAAAATTTAATTGGTGGATAATCAATAATCATATCTTGATAATGGAAGAGATTAGTTAGCTCTTTCAAAATGATTTTTCATAGTTAATTGTTTTAAAGCTAGATTTTGGAAAGTAATGAAAGTATTTCCACTTAATGAATTGTTTTATTTGATGCTTACATAAAATTGATCATAATTTTCATGTCTTAGCTTTCGAGGGAAAAAGAAAATCATTTAATAAATAATATATCTAAAAGCTTGTTTGAAAATGTAGTTTGAGATTAAAATTGTTTGGGTAAATTTCAAATTTTAAACTAATTTAAAAACTGAAATTTTGTTTGGAATAGTGCTGTACTAAAACACAGACAACTAGAGATTTATAACCCCAAATGAGTTCAACCTTTTTGAAAATTAAAGAGATTTCGGTAAGCTATAAATTATATTTTACCACCTTAAAGATTTTGCCTTTTACTGAGTCTAAAATAGGTTTGAAAGTGGATAGACAGTTCTGCCCTATTACAAAATTCTCTAAGATTAAGCTGAACGTAAATTTAACATAACTTTCAAACCATAAATTCAATTTTGATGATATTTATATTGCTGGAAAGCTTAGACTTGGTAGAAAAACCTTTGTTTATAATTTTTTTAGATTTTGTTGTTTGCTATTCATAAATATGTCATATTTACAGCAGGTCTGAAATGCAGTTGATCTATTTCCCCTTAACAATTAAATGCAGCACTTCTTATTTATGAATATGAACTAATATCATCTATTTGTGTTAAGTACAGGTGAAAGATGACAGTTGGAATATATTTGAGCAAAAAGAATAGCTATGGAAGAATTAGAGAATAAACAACTTAAACTTTGTTTACTCTAATGAAGATTAATGAACTTAAATTTAATATCTAAGTAAGAAGTTTTGAAATTTTCAAGTGTTGAAAGTTGTGGTTATCATTATAAAAATATTGAATTTTGAAACTCTAAGAATTTTGATTGAGAGTTCATACATATATTTAGTTCCTTGTTTTTATCTCACTCTCGTGTTATTTTCTAACGACGTGCATTTATGCGGTCGTTTGAGTATGGTGGCCTTTGAAGAAACCACCTTTTGGTTAATCTATCTTGTCTCTTTTGTGTCTATCTTGTATCGGTGTGGTTCCTTCCATAGTGTTATATGGAAAATCATATCGTTAGTCATTTTGTTAGTTAAAGTCCGGGTTGGAATTGTGCTAAATCCCAACCCTACTTGAGGAGCCGATGAGAAATCAATCTCATTCGATTGATCCTTTGTGTAGCATATTGTTTTATTCTCATTCGAAGATGAGATGCCTTCGGAATCTCATGTATTGCTCAGAAAATTCAATGGATCGCTAATTCCAATATTATCACTTTGGAAACCATAGAATTATTTGAGTGAGTCTTATCTTGATTTTAGACCATTCTATTCTAAGAGTGAAAGAAATTTTAAGCTTTAGTTGTTTATTTTTCCTTTGACTGGTGAAATTAATTGGTTGAATATAAACTCTCCTCTAGAAATTGCGTGGACGAAATTTGTTAAGGGGAGAGTCTGTAACAACCCTAGTTGGAGATTACTTATCAATACTAAATTATAATGGTAACTATAATTTAATATTGTAAATTTTATTAAAATTGGAAATTTTAAGTTTTTTATTGGGAATAAAAACTTTGGAATTAAAATGAGAAAAATAGAGTTTGGAACTTTATTTTATTTATTTAGGTTAATAAAAAAATGAAAAATAGGTTCTATTTAGAGAAATGCAATAGTAGCATTAATTATTGCCAATTACTTCTTTTTATAATTTTTAAATGAAGTATGTGTTTTTTAAAGGATATTTGTTTAAATAAAAAGATGGAAATTGCTTTAAAAATGCGTTTTTAATTGTAAGATGGTTTGTAATCTTTTTCTGAGTATGAAAATAATTTTTGAGGAATTTTAGAAGTTAAAAATGTAAACTTTTACATTTAATTGTGAAAATAGTGCAATTTTATAAAATAAAGAATTCTAATAATAAAAATGTTTCAAAAATTTAAATTTATCTTTTATATGGTAGAATTTTTTTATTTTGTAAGTATACAAGTTTATATATTTTTTCTTACATAAAAATATGAAGAAAACGCATATTTTAGTTAAGTGTTGATTAAAAAACTTAAGCCATCTTATTTTCTTTTGATTTTGGGTCCATTAGCCCATTAGTGTTCCTTAGCCTGATTAAGGAAGTGAGAAAATAGTCAGTATGTTCATTTTGCTTAGTCTCTTCTTCTTCCTCTCTTGAAAAAAAAATACAGTAAACCCACCTCCATCAAATTAAAATCCATGCTAATTTCTTCAATTAAATCCATCAAATTGAAATCCTTTTCAATATAGAAAATAAATCTCAGGTAACGTAACTCCAAACCTAACTATTTCATCAAAATCCTAAATTGAGAAGTAATTTTTCTAATTTATCGTGTCTTCTTTTTGCATGCACTCTTTTTAATTTTTACAGGTTATAGGAAGCTTTAATCTTGGTAAAAGCTTCAACTTTGATGCTATAATCTAAGTCTTTGCATCTAATCAGCAAGGTGAGTTGATTAACTCACATATTCTAGCAAAAAAAGTTTTAAATTGCCAAAAAATCGTTGAAAAATAGCATTTTTTGTTAATGTTTTGGTTTATATGAAATTGAGTCTGGGTGCTGTTTTGCATGACTTTTTCTCTTAATTCCGGCAACAAAATGCTGTCGGATTTTGTTCTATTGATAGTTCATGTGTTGTAGTATATATATCTGTAAAATTTCTATTTGTTTGATACCTGAAAACCTTGCTGCAAAATCAATGCACAGCCTGAAAATAACCCGTACACATTGTTGTGTTGCTGCAAACATGGCCTGAGTCCATGTTTGAGATAGAATAACTTCTACATTTCAAGTCGGAATTCATCGATTCTTTTTTGTTTGAAAGCTAAAGTTTAGTACTATAAGAACACCAAATTTCAAATGATTTCGATCTATATATCTTATAGAAATATGCTGCCAAACTTTGATCCGGAGCATGTTTTTTCCCACATTCTTACAGTGAAAAATTGCCTGGGTTCAACTTGAAGACATCATAACGTTCTCATACTTTATCAAATTGTATTTTTCTTTTTTTAGTTGAAAGATAAAGTTTTTCTGCTATATGTCTACCAATTTTCAGCTCAATCCAATACAGTCGCTGCGCTGTTTTATGCCTGAAAATTGAACCAAGAATAGATTTTCAGGCCTGGGCACATGTTTATTGAACTGTTGCAAATATGGCCTGAGTCCATATTTGAGATAGTGTAACTTTTTCATCTGCAGTCGGAATTCATTGGTTCTTTTTTTATTTGAAAGCTGAAGTTTTCTATTATATGCCCATCAATTTTTAGCTTAATTTGCTGTAATTTGGTCCTCTGTTTCAAGCCTGGAAGTAGAACCCTAGATGGTTTTCAGGTTTGTACATTTTTGTTTTTTTGAACTGTTCAAAACATGACTCGTGTCCATGTTTGAGACAGTGTAACTTCTTTATTTACAGTCGGAATTCAACGATTCTTTTTATTTGAAAGCCAAAGTTTTTTACTTTGAGCACACTAATTTTTAGTTCAATCAAAGGTCGTTTGGACATACGTTTTATGTCCGAAATTTGAACCCAAAGATGATTTCAAACGTGGGTATTATTTTGCTTTAGCATTTTTATGCTCTTTTTCCGTCCAACTTTTGACTTTTGACTTCATATTTTTGATACTGCTGAATTGTTTTGAGGGCTATGATGCCTATCAATAGGCTAGCTAAGTTTTGATGAATTTGAAATTCAATTTTGAATTGAATTTGAATAGAATTTTAATTGAATCTGAATGATGGTTTTGAGTGATTTTTTTGATTTTGAGCACAGATTTTTCCTTACAATTTTGAAATAATTTTTTTAAAATAAATTGGCATTTAAAATAATTATTATGTAATATTTTTAAATTATTTAAGCTATAAAATCTATTTATTCTCTATACTATGGGAATTTTTTTAAATATTTTCTTCAAAATTGATTTTGGAAAATGGTTTAAAAGCTTGTTTTCTTAAACAAATTATTTTATATATAAAATACACATTTTTGCACTATTCGAGCGAATGAGAAGCAGAATCAAACGGTTTGGCAAAACATGCGGTATGTGACACATGCATTTATCTTATCGGTTAATTCCTGACTTGTCCATTTGATCATTTTGACCTTTGGGCCGAGTTTACCAACGAGATGAGGTAAACTTTTTACTGCTTTGAGTGTGAAATTTCCTAGCGGTTAGTAAACCGTTTAGTGCGAACGTATGGTATGGAACACACGTTAACACTGTTCGGGTTCCTATCCGAGAGTTTGTGACATATTTGCCGTTGCGGTGTATTGCCATTACTGGACCTTAGGGTCATTGCCATTGCGGCGTATTTGTCCACAAGACGTTTTCCATTGCGGTGTTTGCCATTGCGGCGTACTTGTCATTGCGGCGTTCTTGTCATTGCGTTGTATTTGCCATTGCGGCGTATTTGTCACTGTGGCGTATTTGCCTTCGGTTGTGGTGCCATATTTGAGATCAGTACTTGGCAAGCTTTTGCCAAAAGCACGTGCAAAATTTGAGATGTTTTAATTGATTTCCCAAGTGTATCGCCTTTTTCATGGTTGGCCATTCAACCCATTATATATATATGGTGAGTACCTTATGAGAATTTGAGTTGTCTACACTGGCGTTATTTGAGATTTGCCTTTTGGCGTTATTACTGAGATTGCCTTTTGGCGTTTATTTGGGTTATATTCTCCTATGCCGGAGAGTTATATTTGATTGCCTTGTGGCGTATTTTTGAGATGGTGATTTCTTTGAGATTTCTTTGAGTTTGCCGATATGGAGGCTTTTGGGATTTCTCCTTTTTAGGAGTTATATTTTCTCTAAACCACTATTGATGATTTGTGATATGCCGATGATATGAGGCTTGATATATTTAGTGTTTTATGGATTTTTTTGTCTATTTTGAGATCGTATGTTTGTATAAGTTATATAGTCTCATCACTTAATGTAACCATACCATATTTATACTCATGCTTATACTCAGTATTGTTCCTTCTTGTTTAAGAAGAACATTATCCTTATTCTTATGTATTTGTTACTGCTTATCCTCTTAAACTGATATGTTTGGCTAGACTGATCCGTGTATTTTATACTCGGGTCAAACCGAGATGTTTCAGGTTAGGTGCCTTTGGACTTAGCCTATTCTGCTTCCGCATGGATTCTTTTCTGTTATCTCCTTTTTGATATAGTTTTTGAGTAGTCCTTTTTTAGCTACTCTGTTATGTATATTCTTTTGACTCATGTTTGTATTATGGTCATCATACGACATATGTGATGTATCATTTTGTATACTCTGTGACATATCTATACATGTATATATATGTGATTATTTGCTGTTCTGTGATGTGTTTAGCATTTTTGTTGTTGTAGTTTGTTCTGATAGATCCTATAGCCACCTGTAGTTTTGTATTAAGTATTTATTGGATATGTCGATCCACTTGAGTTAGGAAAAAAATATAGAGCACTAATCGACGTATTGAATAGATATTTAAGACAAGACTATAGATAATCGCTCCTAACCAGCCCTATTCTCCGCATTAGCTGACGGTATTACCCCATAATACTCTTTGTTAACATGGGTCTCGGGGTGAGGCATCACAAACCGGCTACTGAAGCAGCAGGCATAGTCACTGCCAAGGGAATTTTGATCAATATGACTAGAATCAAGTCGGTACCGACCCGAATTTGAGACCTTTATAGGGTGGGAAGCTAAGGCTGTTTACCTATTGGATTCTAAAGGCGATTTGTAGCATGCTTGTGAGGATGATGGACTATATGTTGAAGCTTTAGATGTTGGTGTTCAAACAGTTGCTACAGAGCTAATCAGACGTCAAAGAAGAGTGGAAGGATTGGTTTTCCCAAATACTGGAGAACCTAGATGTCAATGCGCAAACCAGAATAGTTTTTGGAGTCAAACACTCGACAAAGCTCTTGATGGTCGTCCTTCTTTAGAGTATTAGGCCTGTGGAGATCATACAACAGACACGGTCAAGTGGTTATTAAAAGAGAATAAGTGGAGAAAGAATGAGGACTGGCATATTGATGGGTTAGCGAAGAAGTTTTTGGAGAAGTCAGGCCTTTTTCATGGACCTTAAGAGTCATTAAAGGGATTCTTACACAAGTTCAATATTGCAGTTACTTAAATTAATAATCCGAATAAAAGTATGGTGTTAATGAAATTGGTCTCGGGCATGCATCTGGATGTTGACTTTGGAAAATGGTTGAGGATAAAACAACGCACAACTATGGTGAGGTTCCACCAGAAAGCTAATTACTTCTTTTATTTGGAAAAACAAGTCAGGTATTTAGGAACACTGGTGGTGGAGAGTCAAATGAGGTAATATAGAGTAACGTTACAGTTAACAAACAGACGAGAGTTTTGATAACGTGAATGTAAATGCTGTAATTCTGCTAATTGAAGGAAGAGAAATTAAGGTGTTGGAAGAAGGCAGAATAAAGCCAAAACCAACCCAAGGAATATGAGTACGGATAAATATACACCTCTGAATGATACACTTGAAAACATATACGTTCCACAGAAGGCATGGAAATGTATTAATCCACCTAGGAAGGAGGCGACCGAGGAAGGAAGGCACTTAGGAAAGTTCTTTCATTTCCATGGAAGTCATAGGCACAAGATGAACAAGTGTTGACATTTAAGATATTTTATTGAGGAATTGATAAGAAAGAAGAAGTTGCGAAAGTATGTAAGAGAGCCATAAGATGGTGGAAAATGATAGACTCCAAGGGCGGAATGCCCAGAGGAACCAGCGTGGACCTAATAGAGAGGGGTCCAGGAGGACAAATGAAAGGATAGTTATAAACACCATAATTGGAGGACCTTATCCAACTAAGAAGATCTGGAATGAGATGGAGTGGTACGCGAGTTCATTTAGACATGTACCATAGGAGAGTTGCTTCGCGATTGAGGATGGAGCTCTAAATAAGCAATAAAGGATATGAATGATGACATTGTGTTTCAGAATAAGGGTTCTAATGGGATAGAAGCACCAACCTTCAATCCCATTATTATTACAACTATTGTTTGCCTGGCCATGGGGCTTAGGATCTTGGTGGATAGTGGAAGTTTAGTATATTTTACTCAAAAAGGTGCTTGATCGGATGAGGGTAAGTATGAAGGTTGTTAAGCCTTGTAATTGAGGATTAAAGGATTTATCGACAAGGCATAGCAACTGGTTAGAACAGTTGATTTATCTGTGAACCTTGAAGATGGAAAGCGCAAGGTTGTGCGGGTTTAGAAATTTGTGATTGTGGGAGAGTATACGACATACAATGCCTTTTGAGGCCGACTGACAATAGCTGATTTTAGGAAAGCAGTGGCACCTTGGTGCTTGATAATGAAGTGCTCCATGGAGAATAGGGTAGGGTCGATTAGATGAGGCTAAAGCACTGGTCGAGATGTTATGTTTCCGAGCTCAGAAAAGAAAAGCGATGGGAGGAAGGGAAGAGCGTAGATAAATCCTGTACATTAAGAATGATGATTCATGGCAATTAACGCCCAAGCCCTAAGTCGAGATCCATAGTACGTTCGATAAGTCTATTGATCCAAGGAAAAAGTCAGAGGAAGTGTGGGCAGCATCAATTGAGCTGACAATAAATGTTTCGATTGATATGGACGATCCTATGTAGGCTCTTAAGATCCGATTTCTACTCAATGTAGGATTAAGAAAGAAGTTGGTTGATTTTCAAAAAGTAAACTTGGGTTTGTTTGATTGAACACATTTAGATATGTGTGAGATATCGTCGGAGATACCCTGCCATGCACTAAATGTGTATCCTATATATATACTAGTAAAGCAGAAGAAACATGATTTGGGTCTGAAGTGATCCACTGCATTGAAGGAGGAAGTAGATAAACTAGAATGGGTGTCGAACCCCTCTTTTATCAAGGAAGAAAACGGGAAATGGTCGACATTTATTGGTTATTCAAACTTGAATGAAGCGTGCCGGAAGAATAGCTTCCCTTTATGCAAGATTGATCAACTAGTAGACGAAACTATAGGACATGAGTTGCTCTCTTTTATGGATGCCCATTCTGGTTATAATCAAATTCTGATGCATGTGCTGGATCATGAGCACGTAAGATTTATAATGGATGTGGGATTATACTATTATTAAGTATTGTTGTTCGGTCTTAAGAACGCATGAGCAACTTACCATAGATTGGTGAATTCGATGTTCAGGGAGCAGATCAGATGGACAGTGAAAGTGTATATAGATGATATGCTCGTGAAGTCAGGATAATCAAGGAATCACATAGATGATCATTTGAAGATGTTCAAAGGAAGCATGAAATGAAGTTAAATATATTGAAATGCTCTTTTGGAGTTGCATCAGGGAACTTTCTACGATTTATCGTGAATTCAAGAGGCATTAAGGTTGACCTAGAGTAGACTAATGCTCAAAGGAACATAACTACCCCGACCACAAAGAAGGAGTTGCATAATTTAAATGAGAAAATTACTGCGTTGAGTCGGTTCATCTCAAAGGTAACAGGTAAGTGTATTCCGTTCTTTGATGCCCTTAAAATGAGAAAGAAGAATTTTAGTGGATGAAGGAACATTAGGATGCCTTTGAGGAATTTCTACCATCGATTTTTTCCAAACCATTGGATGGAGAGGATTTTTTTTCATATATATATCTGATAGTGTCTACTCATATGCTAAGTGTAGTGTTAGTATGTGAGGAGCCAAGGATCTAAAGGCCACTTTACTACATCAGTAAGTGATTCGCCGAAGCTAAAACGAACTATCCAAAGTTGAAAAAACTTGCTTACTGCTTGCTGATTGGATTGAGGATGGTGTGACTGTATTTTGAGCCTCATCCAATTAAGGTTCTAATGGATCAACCTTTGAAACAACTATTATACCGATTCGAGACTTCAAGAAGGTTATTGAAGTGGAATATTGAACTAAGTCAGTATGACAACACATACCATCCAAGGGCGATGATAAACAGACAGGTATTGCAGATTTCATAGCTAAATTCATAGTACATGATGGTAAAGAGGAAGATTATATGATCACACATTCTCAATGGAAATTGATTGTGGATGAAGCTTCAAATGAATGCTGCTCTATTATACATTGAAGTTAGAGTTCCCCTCAACAAAAGACAAGGCTAAGTATGGGGCATTGATAGTGGGGCTCGGGATAGCAATGGAACTATAGGTACGAAAGTTGCATATGTTCATTGACTTCTAGTTGGTGGCTTGCCAGGTGAAGAAAGAATTCCAGACTAATGGTGCGAGACTTGCTCTTTACCTGACAAAAACATTGAATTGCTAGATGGTATAGAATGTTGCATAATTACACATATCCTTAGAGAGGGAAATAAGAAGGCCGATTCATTGGCCAAATTAGCTAGTTCTGGAGATGTAGGAATATGAGGTTAGTTCAAATGGAGGTACTATCTACTCCAAATATTGACCAGATGGATGTTGATTGGATTTTGGTAGCCGAAGAGGAGAAGGATTCATAAATGAATTCAATCAAGGACTATTTACTTAGAGGAAGTCTTTAGAGAGGAAATAAAGAATAACATAAACTTATTTGTAAAGTACTGTGGTTTGTAATGCAAGAAGGAGTTTTAACGACCCATAATTTTGCTACTTCAAAAATGAGAGTTTTTGTTAATTTTAAATTAAAAATAATGTAAAACATAAATAAATATTATATATATAATAAATAATAATATAGGAATTAATTGTTCTCATAATTACTAATTAAAAAGTATAAATTTGGATTTTAGAACAAATCAACAAAAGTTAAGTTTTGTTAAAAATAAACAAAGGCTTAAATAAATAGGCTTAAATATTTATTTAAAAAGTTAAATCTTATTTAAAACATATAATAAAGATAATAAAAGTATGTTAAAATATTTAAAAGAGTATTAATAATCGTTTTACAAAATAACCAAATTTTATCGCATTTTGTCAATCTTACATACACTGTAAAATATAGATTTTTTTATTATTTAAATGTAATTTTAAAATATGAATAGACATGTTTTAATTTATTTAAATAAGTAAAAATTTCATTTTTAAATTTGGTTTACTTAAATACATAATTTAACAAAAACGTCAAATTTTGATTGTAAATATATCAATAGAACATCGTTTTCAACCAGAACAAGTTGTCGTTAAGTTGTTGCAACGTGATATGTGTCCTAACACATATAACACATTTTAACAAACTATGCACACTATAGATTTCTATTTAAATACAAATTCATTTTGAAAAGTGAACATTTACAAATAATTCAAAAAGGGCATGAATTGACTATTTTCCATATTAAATAAAATTTATAAACATAATCACTACATAAAAATCCTAACACTCCACCTCTCATTTATGGCAAGTCCCTTCAGTACATGGAAAAGTCGAAAAATTATTAATTAACATTTTAAAGTGTAAGAAAAAAAAGAAATTATCTCACAAGTACAAAATCAAATCAATACATCAATTCCACATTTATACGCTAATTTCAACATTAATAACAAATCAAATCATGCATTGGAAAGTGTAAAAGGGAAGACAAAGTTTGATTTGATATAGAGGGTATTTTGGTCTTTTTGGCTAAGGATAATATGGTAATTTGGTTGTAAAACTTCAACTATAAATAAACATGCACACCTTTCATTTTTGCACACTTCATTCTTTACCTTCCTTCTTCACTCTCTCTATCTTCTTCATCTCCATTTCCATGGCTTCCCACCTCTTCATTCTCTTGAAACAAAAAAATAAAACCAATTCCTGTTCATGCAAAAACTAAAATTGAACGTGCAAAAACTATCATTCATGATCATAATCTATCCTTTCTCTCAATTTCTAAAACAAAACTTAACCTTTCTCAGTCCATGAAAGCTTGCAAATACATCAGTCCCTCGTGGCAATATATCACCAATTACTCTCATGCTCCTTATGGGAGACTTCTTGTTATATATGACCCTTCTATATACAAGATTCTGCCCATTCTAACTGATAGGAAATTTATTCATTCTCATGTTCTTCACCTCCCCTCCTCCTCTTCTTTATACTTCTCATTCATTTATGCATATAACTCCCCCACTAAGAGGCAAAATCTACATGATTATATTCCTCACCTAAGACAAAACTCCCATCCTTGGGTTCTTATAGGTGACTTCAACTGCTCTTTTCAATCTTCCCACAAATATGGTGGCAATCCTCTTCTCTTTAGAGATCTTTCCCCCTCAATGAAACCATTCACAATGCTGCTCTGATAGATATTCCTATTACTGGCTCTTCTTATACCTAGATCAATAAAAGCCATCATGGACAAGAGTTCTCACTAAGATAGATCATGGATTTATCAACCAAAAAGCTTTAACCCTATGGCCAATCATACAAATACAAATTCCAATGGCCCTTCTATCTGACCACTGCCCATTAATCTTGACCTTTGGAGCAGAAGCCATTAAAAAACATACAAATTTTAAATTTTTTGATGCCTGGATTCGTAACCATGATTTCTTGCAGGTGGTATCTAAGGCTTGGAGCATGCACACCTTTGGGAATCCTATGTTAAAGCTGCAAAGAAAACTAAAGAACACAAAAAATGCATTAAGGAATTGGTCTGGCATAATTTATGGTGATGGTAAGAAATTATCAGCTGATATACAACTCAAACTTTAATAGGTTCAAGTCCTTCTCATGAGCAACTCCAATGACCTAGAACACATCCATCTTGAACAAGAACTGACCAAACAGCTCGAATCTGCTTTATCTGATGAAGCTAGAATGGCAAGACAAAAATATAAGGAGAACTGGACAATGAATGGAGATAGAAATACCAAGCACTACCATGTTTCTCTTAAGATAAAGAAAACCAGAGCTTACATTCATCAAATAAATGACTTACAGGGTAATTCCCACTCTACTACTGATAGTGTGGATTTTGCTTTTCTGAACCACTTCACCTCCCTACTTGGATCCACCAAACCCCCTCTTGATTTCTCTATCCTTGATGATCGAGCCCTTCCCTCCCTATCTAATGAAATGCAAAACATTCTAACATCTCCTATTTCTGATGAGGACATCAAAAACTCTATATTTACTATGAGGAAAACTGTAGCTGGTGGTCCTGATGGCTTCAATGCAGTATTTTATGTTACTTGTTGGCACATTATCTCTGCTGATGTTCTTAAAGCTGTTCACAACTTTTTCAACAAATCCAGAATGCTTAGCTCAATAAACTACACTAATATCGCTCTAATTCCAAAGATTGTCAATCCTTCCAATGTTTCTCATTTTAGGCTAATAGCATGCTGCAACGTAATTTACAAAAGTATATCTAGAATCTTAGCTTCGAGGCTAAAGGAAGTCCTCTCTTCCATAATATCTTAGAATCAGGCTTCCTTTCTTCCTAAGAGATCCATTCTTGACAATGTTCTTCTCACTTATGAGCTCCTCAACGGCTACTCTTCCACTAACATCTCCAAGAGAGCCATGCTTAAAATCGATATTCGAAAAGCTTTTGACACTGTCAACTGGGCAGCTCTAATGCATATTCTAAATAAGATGAAATTTCCTCCAAATTTTTGTAACTGCATTTACCAGTGCATTTCTACTGTAAGGTACTCTTTAGTTTTCAATGCCAACTCTGTTGGTTATTTTAAAGGCACTAATGGCCTCCGGCAAGGCGATCCTATTTTTGCATACCTCTTCATCATCCTTATTGAAACGCTTACTCTTGCCTTTCAAAAATAAGTTGCACTCAAACAATTTATTCTTCACCCTATCCTATGATCACCTACCTGGCCTTTGCTGATGGCATAATAATTTTCACAAAACCTACCTCTCAATCCCTCACTGCCATTATGTGCACTCTTGAATCCTTCTATAGATTCTCTGGGCTGATGATTAACCATGGAAAGTCTCACATCCTTCTTGCAGGCCTGAAATCTGATGAAGTTTCTACCTGCCTCAGAATAACTAAAATGACTGCTAATGAGTCTGCTATGTCATATCTAGGCATTCCTCTTGCAAACAAAAGAATATCTGTTGCATAATGTTTTTCTTTATATGAAAAAATTACTTCTGTTCTAAGTAAATGGCATAATAGGTTCCTTTCTCAGCTAGGAAGACTGGTCATTGTTAACTCCCTAATCTTCTCTATGTCTGTTTATTGGTGTTGAATGTTTCTCCGACCTAACAAACTCATTGTTATGATCAGATCTGCTATGCTCAGATTTCTATGGACTGGCACTACACACAACAAAAAGATAATTCCGGTAGCCTTTGCAAAACTTGAGACACCAAAAAAGAATGGTGGTCTCGGCATTAAAAATCTCAAGAGATGGAACATTACAGCCCTATCTAAACACTTAAACAACCTGATCAACAAAAGAGATACTTTATGGGTTGCCTGGTGTCTCAAACACTATCTAAAAAATGCGGTTATGGCAAAACAAGGTAGCAGCTTGGTCTGGAAAACAATGATGCAAATAAGAGACAATGTTATGCATCATACTCTGATCACTCTAAGTCGGTTTATTCATGAAAAATTATGGAGTGTTCCCTGGCTTGGAAGAGGTCTAATTTTAGGTAAAACCATGTCATATGTGGAAGCTCAATTGACTGGTATTCCTATGAGTGCTGCTGCAGTTTCTTATATTAGGAATGGTTTCATTTCTCTGCCCCTTTGCAGCTGCCATGATATTAACAGACAATGGTCCCCTCATAACTTATCTCTCTATGTGCATGCTTTACATGATGTATATTCATGGACGGATCATAGAGAGGAACACTCAATAGCCACTATATATAATCTCCTATCTCCTCCTATCTCATGTGATAGATTTGTTCGGAACAAAAGTATATGGATAAGTCACAACAATGAAAAGCTCAATTTCATGCTTTGGAAAACTTTAAAAAATGCCCTGCACACTAATGCAAACATGAGAAGGAAAGGCTTGAACGTGAACTCCTCTTGCTGCTTCTGTCATACTGTAGTTGAAGAAATTCACCATCTCTTCTTTGCTTGTCCTTTCACAAATTTTATTTGGTCTAAGATTAAGGGAAGAAGAGGCTGTATGCAACCAGGGATTGACAGTAGAATTGAATGGTTAAACATACTCAAGGCAACTAAGTGGAAAACTGCTTCTACTTATGAACTGTTGATTTACTTAAAGGTACTGTCTTGGCGATATGGAGGGAAAGAAATGAAATTATTTTCAACAACAAGAGGCGTCAAAGAATGGAATTATTTCACTGCATCTACAGTGAAATACAATAAGTGATGATTCTCTCCCCTACCATTTTGACCCTCTTGTGGTTGATTTATGGTCTTGAGCTCTCTTGCTTGCTTACTTCCCTCAGTGCTTTTTATACTGTGTCTTTTTCCTTTTTTTCTTTTTATTCTTTTCCTATCCTTTTCTTTTTAGTTGTCTCTGTTCTTCCATTTATGATTGTAAGATTTCTTCTTATTGGTTATAAATATATGGTAGGGGCCATTTAACCCCGCTGGCTTTGCCAAAAAAAATAAAACCAATTCCAACTTCCAAAATCACCTAACCCTCCTCCCTACTCTCGGCCAACTACCTACCCACCACCTAAACCAACGGCCAAGCTCCACTACACCACACCCAAACTCCACCCTCCACCTATTGCCAAGGCCGAGCCCTACACCACCACACACACACGCATACCCCACATACCCACCTCCTAAAACCCACGGCCAAGCTACACTACCCCACACCCAAGCTCCACCCATCATCTATAGCTAAGGCCAAGCCCCTTAAAGCACCTACCTACCTCCTACACCGCATATCCCCTCAAAACCCATAGACCTGATCCATACCCGCCAACCCAAGCCTAAACTCGAATGATACCCGCCCATTAGAACCTACCCAAGGTTGTAACCTCCGTACCCCCTTCCAAGCACATGCCCAGAATAAAAAAAGGAGAGAAGAAAGAAAAGTGGCTGAAAATTCGAGACGTTAAAAAAACACGTTAGTTCAAGAAGCACGCTAGCTTATAAAATGATTGGTGGAGTGGATATGAAGGTGAGAAATTCTCATCGCTTGTTGATTTATGTTGATTGATAAGTTGAATTGCTATGATTAAATAATCACTATTGTATGATATCGATGTTTGAATAATTGTTTGAATGTTGGATAATCCATAGTATTGTTATGACACTTATCATAATATGCCATATTGAATATGTTAGTGTCATATGATTGGTTGTATGGTTGTGATGTTAATATGGACATCAAATTTCTATCATTATTGATTAAGTGATCCCTTTGTTAAATAAGACCAATTTTGGTGATGTTATATACTACGGAAAAATAAGTCTCTTTTCAAGTGGAATTGAAATTAAAGTAGATATAAAAGAGGATTTGAAATTAGAAGTGGAATTGAATTTGAAATGGAAAGTAAAATTGAAATTGAAATTGAGATAAATAGTGAGTTGAAATTGATATTGATTTTGAAAATTGAAATTGAGATTAAGGTTGAAATTTAAATTAGAATTGAAATTAGATTTGAAATCTAAGTTTATTTGAGTTTAATTTTAAGTTGGAATTGAAATTGAATTGAAATTGGAATTTAAAATTTAATACTAAAATAATAGGAATAAAATAATATTATAACATGGTAATAGTGAAAATACATTTTAAAATACTTTAAAAAGTGAAAATATTAATTTAAAATGATTTGCAATGATTTTATAAGTAATATAATTCAATCTGAATAGATTATTTCATCTATTGAAAAAAAAGTTATAACTAGGCGCGTCGCGCAACGGTAATTCGCGATTTCGCGTCGAAAAGTTCAAATAGTGTGTAGAGTGGAATATAGCTCGGAATTCTTCGAGATAAGGAAATTCTGGACTATTATATCCATATCTTTTAAATGAAGAAAGAAAATCAAAACTTTGTTAAGTAAATTTTGAACTAAGTCCAAATCAATTTTCCAGAAAAATCGCGCTAGTGCAGTTAAGTGACTTTAACGGAAAATCCATTTAAATGAACGTTTTTAAACTATGAAAAAATATGAAATAAAATTGATAAATCAATTTAATTATTTTAAAAGAGATTTGAAGTGGAAAATATGAATGTTCAAATATTAAAAAAGTGGTTTAAATCAAATAAGCTTTATAGCACTTTCCGCATGCTGCGAATTCTATAACCTTTTGGATATGAGTTTATACATAACGAATTTTCCTAGAATCTATTATAAATGTTTCTAAAGGAAAATTAAGTGTTTACAGATAATTTGGAATCTTTATAATAAATTCCAAAATTAAGTTGATAATTGAGCATGCGAAAACGACTAATACATTTGTCCCGTCTGTGAGATCAGGAAGATTAAACAAAGTGTTTAACTAAGGTTAGGGATAGAGAAAATGGTGCTCTAAACTTGCCTGGCCTATGTTTTTCTCTCTTAAATGAGGGGTGTAACAGATTAAAAGGAAAGCTCGGATGCTCTAAAAAGATTATATTAAGTTTACCAAAATAAAAGAGGATTAGTATTATCCAAAGAAAAAGAATGAATTATTCACTCTAAGAAAAAAGGAAGAGATTTTGAAATCATCCGAGAAGAATTAAAGTGAAAAGTGACATAATAAATCATGTATGCTCATATTCACTTTTTATCGATAATTGGATTTCGAAGGAACCGGTATCAGATTTGCTTGATTATGTTCAATATGATAGGGGTTTCTCGCTCTGTGAACAGTGACGAAGTTTAGACTCTTACCCCTATATGTCCCTAGAGTGAAAGCCTTGGTTGATAGTCGAGAGGCTTGCCGTAAAACCAGATCCGAGGTACCACATGTAGTCACCTCCATGTTGAAAAGCAGGAGTGCCCTATATTGAAAAGCAGAAGGGTAGCGGGATGGTTGAAAAGCTTACCGGAGCGGGTCCCAAAAACCCGTTCGTTACATTTGGTATCAAAGCTGATGGTTAAGCAAGAACCTTGGCTTTGGTAGGGTAAAGCCTTATCAGAAACAGGATTAGTAATATCCTAGGATGAGTAACTCATTAGATTTAGGGTTGGTAACACCCTAAAATTAGCTGAGAGTATTGTATATATAAGCGCGTATTTGTTAATTTAATAAAAATGGTTTTGTTTTAAAAAAGTTGGTAAATGAAATAATTTTACCTTAGGTTTATATTTTAAATATAAAAGGGGATATTATTATTTTTGGGTTGGAAATTAAGGATTGCTTGAAATTTAACTTAGCGAAAGTAAAATGCGAATATCTTGTGATTAGAATTGCACGATTTGACTAAAAGATATTCGTTGAAAGCTAGAACTTGGAACTTTAATCGTACACCCCTAGCCATTTGGTTATTAAGAAATAATGATTTAATGATCATCAAAATGGATGGATTTAAAAGCTAAGTACGAATATCTTGTGAAGTAAAGTTCATGATTTGACTATAAGATATTTGATGATAATATTGAAGCTAGAAGTTGTAATAAGAGAGTGTTGCAAAGGAAATGCATGGTTAGAAAAATTCTTATCAATAAGATAGAAAAAGGTAGGCCTAAATTGAGACTTTGGGTAAATATAATATAAAAGGGTAAGCTTTAAAACATATAAAGGAGATAAGATAATTTGAAATTTAGACACTTTGATTAGGTTAAAATCAAAGTGAAATTTCGGAATAAGAGAGATAAGAAATATCATACTAATATAAAACTTGGAATTAGTGATACATTTAGGGTAACATTTGTAATTCAGAATGAAGTAAGATTAGAGTTGATAAGTTAGAAAAGTTAGACAAAAAGGGAGATTGTTTTGAATAATATGGTTAGTAAGTTGATTGTGGATGGAAAATTTTAAATGACAAATACCATGTGAATTAAGTTTCACAATTTGACCATAAGGTATTTGATGGATTTAAGATTAATAAATTTGATTTAGAAATGGATAGATAAATAAATAAAGTTGATGATTATAAGATTAGTAACAAAAAGGTGTACAATTAGTAAAGTTGTCTTATTAATATATATGGATAAGGTAAATAATATTAGCTAAATTAAGAACTTAGATAAATAAAACTAAGGATTAAGTCTTATAACTTATTACTTTGAGATAATAGTAGAATTCCATGTTTGTCAAACACTCTAATTGAAGTAATAACGGTTTGAAGTTTGGGGATATGTTTATATACTCTTAGGAAGTAAAGGTATATTATACAAGTTTAAGTTATATTTGTATGCTTAAGTAATAATGGATTTAGTAAAAAGTAAATAGTCGTGAAGTAAACTTGGACTAATACAAATTTTGAAGAAATATATTAGGTAAAAATGAATGTGAATAAATACATAAGTTATGTGTAGATCATTTCAGCATATAAATTTTTGATCTAAGATTTGAGAACAGAACTTTGAGGTATTTACACTATCCAAAAAAGTATTTATCAGTTGATTATTGACCGCGAACATTGATGAGGGTTTGTGATTAAGTACTTTAGTTTTCTATAATAATTGAGAGCTATGCAAAGAAAGCAAAGGTTTGTGATCAAGAAGCCTGATCAAAATCTGCACTAGAAAATCAAGGGATCAATACTAGTTCGGAAGTAAAGTTGTGGATTCGAATAATATATGGAATCAAATATAATATGATGTTTTGGATCTGTCTACTTAGTAGTTGGATAGTCATCTTACATAGCAGGCACTAACATATAGTGGTTGGACTAATGTTTTGGTATGTATATATATAAACCTCAGATGTAGTATATGCTCAAGTCAGGGAATGAGTTATATGGATGTATTCATTTATGTTGACAAAATATCAGTTTGGTTGTTTTTGGACGTATAGTCTTGTTTGGTTATTGTATGTATTATCTCAAGTGTGTAGTATGCACTCAAGAGTTTGGGATCGATGTCTGTATGAACATGATCAGTATTTAGTAACATTTTCTCTGCATATATTGTTCACCTTTATAATTCCGTACCTTTGATTTCGTTTCGAGGACAAAATGCTTTTAAGTAGGGGAGAATGTAATGATCTGTAGTTTTGCTACTTCAAAAATGAGAGATTTGTTTATTTTAAACTAAAAAGAATGTAAAACTTAAATAAATATGTTATATATATATATATATAACAAATAATAATTGAGGAATTAATTGTTCTTATAGTTACTAATTAAAAAGAATAAATTTGGATTTTAGAACAAATCAAAAAAGTTAAGTTTTGTTAACGCTTAAACAAATAGGTTTAAATATTTATTTAAAAAGTTAAATCTTATTAATTTTTTTAATAAAGAAAATAAAAGTATGCTAAAAGATTTAAAAGATAATTAATAATCGTTTTATAAAAATAACCAAATTTTGTCGCATTTTGTCAACCTTACATACACTATAAAATAGAGATTTTGTTATTATCTAAATATAATTTTAAAATAGGAATAGACATGTTTTAATTTATTTAAAGAAGTAAAAGTTTCATTTTTAAGTTTGGCTTACTTGAATACATAATTTAACAAAAATGCCAAATTTTGATTATAAAATATGTAAACAAAAACACCGTTTTCAACCAAAACAAGTTGTCGTTAAGTTGTTGCAACATGATGTATTTCCTAACACATATTAACAAACTATGCACACTTTAGATTTTAATTTAAATAAAAATTCATTTTGAAAAGCCAACATTTACAAATAATTCAAAAAAGAGCTTGATTTGACTGTTTTCCATAATAAATAAAATTTATAAACATAATCATTACTTAAAAATCCTAACACTCCACCTCCCATTTATGGCAAGTCCCTTCATTACATGGAAATGTAGCAAAAGGATTAATTACCACTTTAAAGTGTATGAAAAGAGAGAAATCATGTCATATGTACAAAATCAAATCAATACATCTATTCTACATTTATATACTTCGTTTCAATATTAATAACAAATCAAATCATGCATTGGAAAGTATAAAAGGGGAGACAAAGTTTGATTTGATATAGAGGGTATTTTGGTCTTTTTGGCTAAGGAATATATGGTAATTTGCTTGTAAAACTTCAACTATAAATAAGCATGCGCACCTTTCATATTTTCACACTTCATTCTTTATCTTCCTTCTTCACTTTCTCTATCTTTTTCATCTCCATTTCCATGGCTTCTCTCCTCTCCATTCCCTTGAAATAAAAAAATAAAACCAATTCCACCTTCTAAAATCACCTCCACCATCCTCCCTACTCTCGGCCAACCACCTACCCACCTCCTAAACCAACGACCAAGCTCCACTACCCCACATCAAAACTCCACTCTCCACCTATAGCCAAGGCCGAGCCCTACACCACCACACACACGAGCATATCCCATCTACCCACCTCCTAAAACCCTTGGCCAGGCTCCATTACCCCACACCCAAGCTCCATCCACCACCTATTGCCAAGGCCGAGCCCACCTAAAGCACCTACCCAACTCCTACACCCCTCTATCCCCCTCAAAACCCATGCCACCAATCCATAACCGCCAACCCAAGCCCAAATTCCAACCATATCTGCCCCTTAGGACCTGTCCCAGGCCGTACCGTCCATGCTCCCTTCCAAGCAAATGCCCAAAAAAAAATGGGAGAGGAATGGAAAGCGGCGAAAAATTCGAGATGTTCGGAAAAAACACGTTAGTTCGAGAAGCACGCTAGCTTATAAAAAGATTAGTGGAGTGGATATGAACATGAGAAATTCTCATCGCTTGTTGATTTATATTGTTAATAAATTGAATTTCTATGATTAAATAATCACCACTTTATGATATGTATGTTTGAATAATTGTTTGAATGTTGGATAATCCATAGTATTGTTATGACACTTATCGCACTATGCCGCATTGAATATGTTAATGTCATATGATTGGTTGTGTAGTCGTGATGTTAATATGGACATCAAATTTCTATCATTATTGATCAAGTGATCCCATTGTTAAATAAGAACAATTTTGGTGATATGATATACTATGGAAAAATAAGTCTCTTTTCAAGTGGAATTGAAATTAAAGTAGATATAAAAGAGGATTTGAAATTGGAAGTGGAATTGAATTTGAAATGGAAAGTTAAATTGAAATTGAAATTAGAATGGATAGTGAAATTGAAAATGATTTTGAAAATTGAAATTGAAATTAAGGTTGAAATTTAAATAGAATTGAAATTATATTTGAAATCGAAGTTTAATTGAGTTTAATTTGAAGTTAGAATTGAAATTGAATTGAAATTGGAATTTAAAATTTATTATTGAAATAATAGGAATAAAATAATATTATGATACGGTAATAGTGAAAATATTAATTTAAAATGGTTTTTAATCGTTTTATAAGTAATAAAATTCAATTTGGATAGATTATTTCAAGTATTGAAAAATAAGTTAAAACAAGGCGCGTTGCGCAACAGTAGTTCGTAATTTCGCACCAAAAAGTTCTAACGAATGTGTAGAGTGGAATATAGTACGGAATTATTCGAGATAAGAAAATTCTGGACTATTATATCCATATATTTTAAATTAAGAAAGAAAATTAAAATTTCGTTAAGTAAATTTTGAATTAAGTCCGAATCAATTTTCTAGGAAAATCGCGCTAGTGTAGTTAAGTGACCACAATGGGAGATCCGTTTAAATGAATGTTTTTATTTATGAAAAAGTGTGGAATAAATTCGACAGATCTATTTAAATGGTTTAAAAGAGATTTGAAGTGGAAAATATGAATTTTCAAACATTAAAAATGTGGTTTAAATCAAACAAGCTTATATAGCACTTTCCGCAACACTTTTATGCTGCGAATTCTATAACTTTTTGGATGAGTTTAAGGAAAATTAAGTATTTAAAAGATAATTTGGAATCTTTGTAATCAATTCCAAAATAAGTTGATAAATGAGTATGCGAAAATGACTAGTACATTTCTTCCGCTTGTGAGATCTGGGAAGATTAAATAAGGTGTTTAACTAAGGTTAGGGATGGAGCAACCAGTGCCCTGAACTTACATGTCCTATGTTTTCTTTTCTTAGGCGAGGGGTGGAACAGATCGAAAGAAAAGCTCAGATGCTCTAAAAATATTATATTAAGTTTTCCAAAATAAAAGAGGATTAGTATTATCCAAAGCAAAAGAATGAATTACTTACTCTAAGACAAAAGGAAGATGTTTTGAAATCGTCCGAGAAGAATTAAAGTGAAAAGAGACTTAATAAATAATGTATACTTATATTTACTTTTTATCGAATATTGGATTTCGAAGGAACCAGGGTCGGATTTGGATGATTTCTATCCGAAAACCACTTCGAACCAGTTTACGCGTTCGAAGAATGAAGATGTTTGAAGACGGAGATATTGAGACGAATAATAATGAAGCACTACTTGTTGATTAATTAGATATAAACTCCCGATGTACTATATTGTAGCAGTGGTCTCTTTGTTATGAAAAATCTCAAAACCACAAGGACTTCTAGCCTAACGGAAGTACCTTCGGTTTCGTTCGGTCATAAAACGAACTTGTATGGATGAATGTCTGATCTTGCATTATAAATCACAATGAGTGATCTCTATAAATGTATATTGTTTGATGGCGGAGAAGACACCTACTCTTAGCTTAACGCCCTTTCCTGATATGTATGAGCTCAGGATTTATACGTCTGTAGATATCAGTCATGTGAATGTGGAATGACAATGTGGCATTCAAAATTGAAGAAGACGTGCTATGTGAAAGATAATCGTAGCCTCGAGCGTCATCACTCGAAAACGATAGAAACAGGGTGGAAGCAGCAAAGCTAAGTGGGTCGCTTCCTACTAGGCGATGTCATCATCCTTCTAGATTTACTCTGCACATGTCTAAGTATGTGGTAAATGTATGACCCGGGACCCTATTGAAGGTCGGTGATGACCGAGGTGATGAAATATTCGGTGCTATTCAACACGGAGGGTAGGTCGGTCTTGTGTTGGTTTAGGCACCCAGTATCTGGACCCCGGATGCATCCATCTAAAGGTAACCATCAGAAGGTAGTCTCTTACCTTGTCATTTGTATGGAATTCATTCTCCAATAAGTGCCTTCGAATTTGTTTATAGAGCCTAGTATCCGGAATTCAATAATGGTAACAATTTCAAGCTAAGATTAATAAGTTTATTTGCAATGTTTTCAAAGATGTCATTAAAAATAATATCAAATGTTTTGATGTAAAAGTGTTTTAGTTATCATAAGGTAAAAACCCATCCATGTTTATGTGTGGGCATGGTCTTATGAGATACTCTTTCTTTTCGAATGATTTTATTCAAAGGCTGATATATGACACTGTCATTTATTATTGAGTTTTTCTCACATTGGTTTATCAAGCCTAATCCGGGTATTTTCAATACTCGGATCAGATCCAAGTAGTTTCAAGTTTAGTGAAAGACGGTTGAAGTTTCCAAATGGGAGCTGGAGATATTCATCTACGTATGTACGTATTCTATTATCCGCTGCTGTCTGTCTATTTTGTTTGATGTTTGTCAGCAATTGTAAGGACAAATATTTACAACTATCCAAGCTGAATTTAGGTTAGACTATGATATATATGTATTTTAAAAGCTTTCCGCTGTAAAGATATTTGTTCAATATTATATGTTATTCCATTCGAGTGAGATTCTATTCTGTCTAATTTTCTTTATTACCCTTAATGACTAGCTTATTCGTGCAATTTGAGTCGGACATGTATGGTTTGTTGTCGGTTCAAAGGGTATGGAAAAGCAGGCCGTTACAGGAGTGCAATACAGGAAATGTTTCTCAACCCCCTCTGCTTCATTATGTTACCAAGGATGAGGGTAGGAAAATCCTTACGAATCTCTATGAGAATAGATGTGGTGATCACACCGGGGCACAAACATTAACGGATGCTATAGATACTTTAGGCCAATAATAATGGTGATGCAGCCGAATACACCAAATGGTGTGACCAGTGCAAGAAGTTTGAAATAATTCCAAGGGACCAATCCATAGAACTTACTCAAATGGTTAGCCCATGGCATTAGCAGTTTGGGGAATTGATATAATCGGTGCGCTACCGATGTCGAAAGGAGGAGCTAAATACGCAATTTTGTTGTGGATTACTACACAAAGTGGGATAAAGCGGAATCACTTGTCATGATGAAAAATGTGATAAGCTATGTGACAAAGAATATTATATTAGGGTTTAGAGTATCTTTAAAATTTATAGCTCATAACGAAACTCGGTTTGGAAGCACCAAGTTCAAGGATTTCTATAACCTATATAGGATTGAAAAAAGCTTTTCGATAGTAGCATATCCACAAGTAAATGGATCGTAGAGGAGATGGATAGAATCATCAAGTCGATCTTGAATAAATGGTTAACTAATGGAAAAGGCAATTGGGTTGATATGCTTCTACTGGCATTATGGGTATACAGGTAACCCATAAGTCTGGGACTGGGCATACACCATTCGCTTTAGCCGATGGATCAGACATCATGATTCCATTTGGACCATAAATCCAGTTCTCATTAGAAAAATCATTATGACTCCAAGTTCAATGATGAACTCTTACTTGAGTCCATTCATTTGATTGATGAAAAGCGAGAAGAGATGGACTTAAGGGTAGCTGCTCACCAGAAAAAATTAGCATGACATTTCAAAACCAAGATCCGAAATAGTAACTTCGATGAAGAGGATCTCATTTTGAAATGGTTTCTCCTGGGTATGGGGGCAGTTGATTCGAATTTGGAAGTTCCTTATGAAATTGAACAAAAGCTTGGAGATCGATGTTTGAAGCTGGCCACTGTTGATGGAATCCCGATTCCACGGGCACGGAATAACGACCTATTACGATGCTATTTTACTTAGTTTTATTTAATTTATGTTCTAAATAAGCCACCCAAGGATTCTGGGGGTAGTGTAATAAGATGACGTGTTTTCCATTTATAAATAAAGTTAGCTTCTTAAACCAGTGAGATCGTGTTCTTGTAAGCAAAAGCTTGTGTAGTGTGATTAGTAGTGCAATTAGGTATCCAGAGGAAAGTATCGACTCCTTTTGTCCATGCTCATGACAAAGGAGTATAATCACAAGGGTCAATCAGATAATTCAACCCTATCCATTTGATATCGATTATTGCCACATAAATGGACAGGATTAGTAAGGAATACCCCGAGTTGGGAGCTAAAAGCACCAGTTTCCAAAGATGCAAACTGGTGCATGGATGGAAGCGAGAAGACCATGCATGCGGCATGACAGGACATGCTAGGCCAAGGTTAAGCAAGGATGATCACTGGACATTCTCGGTTGACACCCGAAGATAGGTGGAACCTAGAGCTTATGCCTGAAGATAAGCAACTAAAGCGCCAATTCTTGGATATAAGAACCGGTTCGCGACTAGGATTTCACAACCGTGCTTTCAATCCAACATGACATGGTCGGATGAGGATAAGTGAGGTTGGTCAGTAAATGATTCCAATCAATTCCTAGAAACAAGTAAGCTTGAAAGTAGGGACCCGAAATAGGTACCGTCGAAGTCATTCGATCCAGGATCAAGATCAGGAAAGTATGATTAAACTGGTGCTAATCAGATAATTTTTAACATGTTATTAGCCTTTAACCAATGCTAAAGCATAGAATAAGACAAGGACCATTGCCAAGATTTAGTCATCTAGAATACAGATTCCCGGAGATAAGACTTGATATGTGGTAGGATATCAAAAGGCATGGATTCGCTCATGGCCTAATGTGACACTCTTTCCCAAGGTTATATGGTGGAGGTCAATGGATAATACCAGTCACTGTTAATTATTGGAGAGATCAAGGACATTAGGATATGAACGTCCAAACCACTATTTCCAAGAGATAAGAAATAGTGCGGAACTTGGTTTATTTATAACTAATTATTGGTCGAAGGAAACTCAACCCAAGATAAACAGAATAACCTCAAAGTTGGTTGAGTTAGTTTTGTCTATCCAAATGAAAACACTTTGGCAATGATAAAATGGTACTAAATAACATAATACTACCAAAGCAACTGTGGGAATTTTACTTATATGTACAAAGTTACAGTAAGTAAAAGCATTGCACAGACACATGCATGTATAAAATGGATAAATTGCAGTACAAGTACTTATATTACATACGTAGGCAGTTGTATATACGTAGAAATAAAATATAATGTACAGAAACATAAATGAAACAAAAATTGAAATAGAACAACAGTCCTTCATTACAATGGACGTAGGGACTGGTCCTACGGAAGCACGGCCTATGTATAAAAAGAAAAGAAAAAATTTACAACCCTAAAGAGATGAAAGGAAATTATATCATCATCACTAAAGGCTAATTGAGGAGCCTACTTCTTGTGTGTTCTTTTCTTCTTTCCACCCTTTCTGCCTGAGCCATCATGAGGTTTCTTCTAACCCTTCTCACCCCTGTGTGTGCTATGTTCAGAAGGAGTAGTATCACCTTTGGTCATATTGGTGGCAAGATCTTTAGGATGGTGAACATGGGGCTCAGAGCTCTCTGTAATGGCACTGGTATTGCTGCCCTACAGAGCCCTAATGGTGATGGGAAGAATTCTTGTAGAAGGATACAACTCCTCGGTACCATTGGGTATTTCAAGTCTATGCATGTTCTTGACTTTCACTATGAAGACATTGATCTTTAGCTACTTTGCCATAGAGATGGACTAGTTGGGCTTGAGGCGCTGGTGATAGTAATGTCTTCCTATAAGGACCGGGAAACATTTTTCAATAACTCGAGGGGTACAATTTTTTCTGCATTAGTATCAAGAACAGAATTGGAGGGAAGGCTTGGAATGACTAATCCTAATGTTGGGTAGACTTATGATGATTGTAGCCCTAATGTTACTTTAAACATGTCTTTTGAAACCATTGGAAACCTTCCATTTAAAGACTAAGGTAAACCTTTCAAAAACAATGGGGAATCACCCCTTTGAAACCTTATAAACATATAACTTTCGAAAATAGTGGGAACCTTCCCTTCGAAGGCATTACTTTATACCTTTCAAAAGCACTTAAGTATATACTACTTAAAACAAACCTTTCGAAAGCATTAGGTTCAAGCACAAACATGTGGAAAACCTTTTAAATCCGTCCTTTTCAAAACCTTTAGGTTTAACTTTCAAATATCAAAACGGTTCATAAAACAATTAATTCGAAAGCAACTATTTCGAAAACAATTCCTAAGTAAAAGAAGTGATAGTGTCAAAACCAACCCTTCCGAAAGCATTGGAAAAGTGGCTTGGGTATTAAAATCTATCCGAATGGAATCACTAACCGTTTGTATGATCCATATCTAGTCCTAAAAACAATCAAAGTAATACTTTCCTCCGTTACTCTTTGTTGATGGAACCCTGTCGTTAAATTCAACTGCGAAAATACCTTGGTTCCACTCAACTGATTGAACAAACTGTCAATCCTAGGCAACATATATCTATTTTTTATCATCTTTTGATTCACCTTGCAATAATCGATACATAACCTTAACGATCCATCCGACTTCTTAGAAAATACTACAGCTTCTCCCCAAGGGAACTGCTTGGTCAAATAAAATTCTTGCTTTCCAGACCACTAACTACACTTTTAACTCCTTCATCTCAGTAGGCGTCATCCTGCTTGGCGGCCTACTCATTGGTTCTGCTCCATGCACCAAATCTATTCGAAACTCAGTGGATTGTTTCGGTGGCAACCCTACTTTTCTAACAATGAAAACTCGATTCAACTCGTCTTCTAACACCACAAAACCCATCAAAGCATTCACCTCACCATTGGGGTTTTCTACCGTGTTCATAATTCAATCTCTATAGTCAGGGTGTCTAAGCGCTATTTTTCTATCATGGCAAAATATCCTAGCATCGTATTTACTAAACCAATTCATACCCAAAATAATTCCAAACCCCACAAAATCAAATACATGCAAACTGCAAACAAAGGGATGACCTAACAAATTAAACTCTAAGTGGTCACACTTCATCCCAAGTGTAGCATACCCTCATATTAGATTTTCAACCATTAAGAAAGTAACTAGATATTAGGGTTCTAGGTTAAGCTTATCTACTAAACAATGAGATATAATTTATGTTAAGACTTGTCAGTTGCTTATGTATTAGGGATTCATTTGTATTGAGATTCTACTGTATTTTGTTTCAGACTCTGATGTTTTATAATAGCTTCATGAACTACTATTTATCTGTTCTGCTGCTTATTGTTGTAATACTCTTTCTGTGATTCTGTGATTGATTATATTTACTGTATATGCAAAGTTTTGCCAAATATAAATTAACAATCTGACATTTTCAGCAATTCAAGTCTGACATGTGCGGATGTGAATGATTCAAAATACCAGTTCGTTACAGTTGGTATCACAGCTCCGTTTTAGGAAAAACTTAGCATGCAGAGGAAATTTAATTACAGAATCACCTTCGTTCGAGTTTGAGTTTCTTCCTATTTGACTCGGGTTTCCTTCGAATTTTTGGAATTTTCCCCTTTGTTCTGAAATCCATTCTTGTCTTCTCATGTTCGTGTTCTATTGATACTGAAGCATGCCATAGCTTCAGCATCAAATGTCATCTTCATCCATAGTTATGACTAATCGCATCAGCGGTCCTGCCAACCTTAGTATGATTTGTAAAAGGGTGAAACTCCTTTACAACTTGCGTCGATTCATCGGAGATTTCTACGACCTCGATTTTGATGTTGCTACTTAGTGCAATGCCCGAACCGTCTCTCTAGTAGATGACGGGAAATTCTCTCGTGATCGAATATAGAATGCCTCTGGATTAAGTAAGCAATTCTACCTTTTCGTCTAATGTTCAGCCTAATGATCTCGACCCACCCCTATAGTTAAGGATTTTCCTGATGTTTTGGTAAAGTCGTTTCTCTGTCCTTCAAGCGGGAAATTGAATTTCCGCATTGATCTTATTCCTGGAATCTCGATTGACCCGATTAAGGTCGCCCCGATTAATATTAGTCTATCCGTCCTTTCTCTTTTGTAATATAATTACTTTATCTTCCTTTCGAGCCTATCTTCTTAGTTAGAATTCTCTTTGATTAGAGTTCTTCTAAATTTGAATCTCTGTCCTTGTCTAGAATCCATTGTTGCTTCATCATACGAGAGAACGCATTTGTAAGTAATATAAACTGTTTTATATTGTGTTGTTTGGATTGTTAAGGTTGATTTAGGGTTTCGATTGATTCATCTGGCCAAGCTATCGATAGGAATTCCAAAACACTTGAATAAAGCAAATTTACACAATATTGTTTTCAAATTTGGCAAATAAATAATTTTATGTATGATTTTGTTTTGTATATATAAGTACAATTTCTGAAATTGGATAGTAAATGAATTGGTTGTTAGGAATGATAATATTAGATAATCTTTTTGTCAACAGTACTAATCACTTTTTATTATTATATGTTATAAGGTGTTGAAATTTTATAAACATGGTTTATTTGATTTGAAAATGAAATAAGTTTAAATTAAGGGTTTAAGAATTTAATTTTCGGCGCTTTTCAAAATTTGGTTTTCATAGTTTGAAAGAGTATATTTTTTGTATGTATTTTCAAATGTAAATTGTTTTTCTAATTTTTTTTGAAGTAAGTCGGTACTCTCCTATTTTTCGCTTGAAAATAATTTTGGTGATTACTGCAGCATCATCGACATTCATTTTCGAGTCTCAAAGTGGAGAGACCGCTTAGTAGCTTTGCTGCACTTTGTCTAGAAGATGGATTTGATTGGAATTTCTTGAGTATGAATTGATGCATAAATTAAATAGGTATACGTATGGATTTATTTCAAAACGGTGGGAAGTGAAATTGGAAATTTAATTCTTAAATTTTGTATTAAGTTAGGGTTTTCAATTATTGAAATGAATCAATATTTTTGAAATATTTGAAGTGTTAAAAATTTAAGTTGGAATTTAAAACACCTTGAAACAGTTGAAATATGATAAAATTTATTTGTATAATACTTAATTGCTTTCTAATAAATATAAATTACCTAAAATATTCAAAAAGTTAAATGTTAGGGTGAATATGTAATTGAGGTTATATAAGAGAAAACTTAGGTAATAAATTGTTTAAATTTAATTTTGCTTAATAAAAATATGATAAATAACTGGTAAATTGGTATAGTGCTCAAGTACATATGGAACATTAATAAAACTAACCTGAGAAAAATTTGGTTGTAATAAGAATATGCGATCGAATAGTATGCAATAAATGTAAGTAATAAGGTGTCCGAAAATGAAATTTTGTTAAGGGAAATTATAAATAAAAAAATTTGATTGTTATAATGACTTTTCATACATTTAATTGATGTTATAAGCAATGGGAGTGAGATAAATTAAATAATAAAAGAAAAATACTATTTAAGTAAATAAATATGGACTTAAGAATAGTTGAAATTGAATTTTTAGTGGAATCAACTTAACTGAAGATAAATAGATTTAATAAATGAGTTAAAAACCATATAAATTTTGTTTGAAAGAAATTTTTGTAACAAATGTTAATAAATTAAAAAATCAAATTGAATGAAAATACATTGAATTGAAATCAACCAAATCTAAATACGACGAATATTTATTGATTTAATAAAATGGATTTAAACCAAATTTATCGAATATTAATCAATTTAAGGACTAATAAATTTGTATGGTTTTGAATTAGTGGTTGTGATTTTGTATTTCAATCTGTCTATTCTTTCTGATTATTTCTATTCTCCTATATCATTCTTTTTCGGGGACGAAAAGTTTTGAGTGGGGGAGAGTGTAACGATCCGTAAATTATAATGGTTTTTATGACGTAATTAACTGAAATTTTACTTGAAATTTAGTTATAAAATTTAGCAATGAAAATTTGATATTTGGAATGCGTCTATTTAAACATAGCAAATGGCAGATTTTCGTTGGAAAATATGAAAGTTTATTATGTTGTGTAGTTTTCAATTTCAATTTTAAATCAGTTAAATTTGATGAAAATAAGATATTTTAGAAACCTGAATATTTTTATACAAAAAAAATATATGCTATTCTCTGAGTGAGACGTCATAATTTGTTTCGTCAAATTTGGACTTCTTTAAAACCGTTTATTTTATTTTCGGTGAATTTGCAGTATTTTTGGCAGCAAAATATTGACTCTTAATAGGAGGATCCTATTGCTCATATCTATGTACCATTCATTTCGTCCTGTCATGCTGATCACCACAGTATATTCATTTGTGCATTTCAGTGTTCGATACGCGGCGAAATCTGTGAAACAGGTAGCCGTATCGGTACCTATTCTGCGGTCTTTTGGTTTCTTGTGTCTTTTCATTACCAACCGTGTAAATCAAATAGCCACTAGCATTTTTATATTCCCAAAGTTATTATCTGACTTTTGCTATTCCAACGTGTCAATTTAGATTTTCTGTTTAAATGTATGCTGGTTCAGTTGTTCATTCTCTTCCCCCTCCTTTCATTTTTTCCTATTGACTCGTGCGTGTGAAAAAGAATATATATTATAGGCTTTATATATTAGCATTGCCTGTACATTTTTTCTTGCTTGCTTTCATTCTTTTGCTCGGAGAGAAACAAGTCTATGCTCGAAGTCTTCATCTTCGCCATTGTTGCTTTCGTTTTAGCCTACTCAACACACCGCCCTCTACCGTCCCTTCACTGCTTCGTCCTTCACCCATCAGCACCGCCTCCCTCAAGCACCCCAACCCAGCCTCTGACCTCTCATCCGCCTGCATCTCTAGCCACTGAAACAAACCCGCCTGACCTTCTCACCCAGCCTTGCTCCCCAATCACTAAATGACATCCGAGCATTATCCACCACAGTCGCACTGCCACATCCCCTGAAGTTTCTCCATGCACTGCCTATCTCGCTCGATAGTCCTTCCATCACGTAGGCAGCATCCTACTCACTGATCATATTCCTTCCCTTCTTATATATATATATATATATATATATATATATATATATATATATATATATATATATATATATATATATATATATATATATATATATATATATATATAAACATGTCAGTTTTAACACCTTCTTCCGACCAAGTCAGCCCCTCACCGTCCCATCCTTCCTCCGATCTCAATCCCAGGTCGGCATATATATGTTTACATATTCATGTCTACATGTATATATTGTTTGTATATCAAGTCTACATATATATGTGTTTACATATCAAGTAGGCATATATGTGTATATAGTCTGCATAAATTGTTTGAGTAGCCATATATATTTAGTTGCATGTATATAGTTTATATATATAATTGTTTGTGTATATAAATATATTGTCTGCATATATATTTGTTGAGAAGCCGCTTACATACATATTTTGTTGCTTTTTTCTGTCTGCATATATATTTGTTGAGAAGCCCACATATATACATATTTAGTTGCATAAGTGTTATATCATATAAAAGTATATAGATACATATAAGCTTATATAGGTTGCATACGTGTTATATATGCCGCGTAGATTTTTATGTTTTTCTCAATCCGAGCTAATATATAAGTTTACTTATGTATTTGATTTCTTCGAATTCTAGTTCGCTAGACTTGCTCTGCTCATCGTTGTCCTGATTCATTGTTGTAATCCATGAGCACTAGCCGTGTCCCTATCGCGGATCGTCGCATCTTGTTCTCGTTGTTTTCTCTAGCCTACAAAGGTGAGCAATCATTCATGATTAATATTCTTATATTTATTAAAGTTAATTTACTTGAAATGACGATTGAAATACGATGTTAAATTTGAATTACTAAGTTATTTAATTGTTAAATTTGATATGCTATTATCTCCAATTGTTCACCTATGACATATATGACGCTATAACCTATTGTATGTAGTATATTTTAATTTGTTATTGATGATATATGCCTGTTGTTGATATATTATATTATTATCATATTTGTCCTAACTCTGCAAGTTCCCTGTTAGTTTAGAATTCCCTATGGGTTGAAATGATACATACCTGAACGATATTATATAGTAAGGAAAAATTGTTATGGATTGAAATGATAAACCCAAGCAATTTTTATTGATTTTGAAATTTTAGGATTGCGGGTTGGAATGATATACAGCTGTAAACATTAAATTATTGCGTATTGAAATGATAAATATTCGTATCACTTGACCATAGGATAGAAAATTATGTACGGACACCGTTGGTCTTTTTTTTAAAAATGATTTCTAAAGTTTGGAAGGAAATATATGGATTTTATTAAATACTGAATTTTTAAATTATAATATAAAGAATTTATTTTAATATATGTATAAAATTTATATTTTTAAAACTATATGTTTTGGAAATTTTAAATTTATATGTTAGTTTTGAAAATATAATTTTTAAAATTTTTCTTATAATTTTATTATTTTAAAAATATACAAAACAAGATTTAATGCAAATACATTCAGTAATAAGATTTAATTTAATAAAATTTAATTTAATTGGTTAAAATATGTTTAAGTACCTATTTAAATTTATATTAGTATTTTAAAAATGGATGTTTTATAACTTTAATAATAAAGGTTGGGAAGACAAATTAATGTTGACTTAGAATTTAAATTGGTTAATAATTGAATTTAAATAAGAATTGATTTGAACTTATTGATTTTGAGATTTTCGAAGATATGATTGATAACTTGATGGATAAAAAGGTGATTTAATGAATATTCTCAATTTTAAATAAAATTAAGACAGAATATGTAATACTTATTTAAATTATAAATTAAGATTTTATTGTTATTAAAATGATTAAGTGAATATTTTCCAATTAGAATAAAATTAAATTTAGATGTTGAAATCTAAATGAAATTTATATTAAAAATGTTTGAGTCTTATTGGAAAGAGATAATTCAAACCCGAATTTGAAATTGATAAAAATTGAAATGGTTTATCGAGAATTTGAATTGAATCTTTAACCTTTTAAATTGAAAGTGTTGAACTGGGATTGATTTAAATTGAATTTTGGAATTTAAGTTGATTTGAATCGATTTGTGGAATTGGATGAAAAAATTCTAATTTGGAAACTATTTCAGCTCTTTAAAATAAACAGGTAAATAGGCACAAGGAAGAAGTTGCAAAAAAGTTTAGTTTCAGGGGTAATAAGTTTGCTTGTTAGTCTAAAGGACACTTTTAGTGTAAACTGAAAATGATAGTTGCAACTATCATTCTGTGATTTACACTAAAAAGTGTCCTTCAACCTAAAAAACAAACTTCTTGTCTCCGAAACTAACATTTTCTCTAACTTTTTCCTTGAGCCTAAAAGCCCCTTAAATAAATATAAACTATTTTTAACTTAAAAATATTTTAATACATAAACTATTTCGATTTATAACTATTTTAATATATATATATATATATATATATATATATATATATATATATTATTTTCAATATCTAAACTGTTTAAGTTGGAAGTGTTATGATTTCAAATGTGTTATGATTCCAAAAGTGTTATGGTTTCAAAAGTATTACGATTTCGAAAGTGTCACAATTTTGAAAGTGTTACGATTTTGGAAATGAATATTATTTAAAGTGAATAATGATAACGAGTTGATCTGGTTTTAAAATGAATATGATATCTTGATATGAAGTATGAACTATTTGAAATGAAATGATCACGGTGTGAAATAAGCGTTTGATTGTTAAAGAGATCGGGATCGGACATTGTCATACTCTCTGTCAATACCGAAAAACCACTTTAACAACCGTGCATATGGTGGAGATTCCAGAATGAAATAGGATGGTTTGGCGACGATTTTATATGAGGTATTAACGTAATCCTGACTCTCGTGAGTCAGCTTGATATGGCTAAAACAGGAGCAATGATGGGCCAAGTGAGGTCATTTCTCCTATCGGACACATTTCTTCGTATCATTCTATTACTTTGTGATTTGATTGGGTGCACCTTTGATTTAAGAGTGTGTCTCGAGGTGGGCGGTAGTAGCTGCTATGCATTACCAACAGTCTGGATCTGTAAACGGTATATCTACCCTAGGCATTGCCTCGTGCGCCTTGTCGCATGCCTTATCGTGCCTTCTACGAGTTTGGTTTGTACCATACCAATGGAGTACCCTCTGATAGTCCTCTTGTTTACGGAGGAATTACGATACTGTATAGACTATGAGAATATATAAAAATGTATTAAAGGGGATATGGGTAATGCCTTAATGCTATTTTAATACTTTACTTTACTGATAGACATATTGTAATAGCGTTTATTACTACATAGTAGATAGTTCCATGGATCCTTAGAGGATGGAAATCCTAAACATCCTTTAAGTTATTTGTATTTCAGTTGACATTTCACTTGAGTTATTTTACTGACATAAGAATGTAAATCCTGACTCGAGTGTTTTGTGTTTTGTTTTATGCTCGTGTCAGACTTAGTGACACAACATTCGAGACTCCCCCTTGGAGATTGGAGCTTTGCTTGGAGATGCATCTATATTTATCCACCTTTCAGTTATTTCAATTTATTCTAGTCATTTATGTTCAGACTTGTCGATTGCTTATGTATTAGAGGTTCATTGGTGTTGAGATTCTATTGTATTTTGTTTCAGACTCTGATGTTTTATAGTAGCTTCATGAACTACTATTTACCTACTCCGCTGCTTATTGTTGTATTACTCTGTTCTGTGATTCTATGATTGATTGTATGTACTGTATGTGACGAGTTTTGCCAAATATAAATTAACAATCAGACATTTTGAGCAATTCAAGTCCGACATGTACGGATGTGAATGGTTCAAAATACTAGGTCGTTACACGTATCTTCATTCTAAAATCAATATAAAACATAAATAAATTCTTAAAAATTTCCAGATTAAAATATATCATACTCAACACCATGATATCCTATGCTATGAAGAAGTTTGCATCTTGCCCAAGTTTTGGAGTATGAAGACTTTAAAAGAAGAGGAAACGTATGAGTAGAAGGCAAATTATATTAGCTATGGCGAAGGTGAGTGTTTCTTCAATCATAATTGTGTTTACATGCTTGAATTTCACTTTGTAAATGTTGGCATGAATGGATTTCATGTATGTTCACTTCTTAAGGAAGTTATGTTTATTTGTTTGGATTAATTTTTGAATAACATTGAGATAATTGGAATTTGAATTGATTGCATAGTTTAATTTTCAGATTTGTAATTATTCGATCGAGTAGGAGAAGAACTCGGTCGACTAAACACTTTTAAATTACATTGCAAAGAGGAAAAATAAAAAATAGAAGGGTGAACTAGTTGCTCAGACGACTAGTTCAGTCGACTTAATATGAATTCAGTCCACCGAGCCTGTGCATTTTCTGTTTTTCTGAGATAATTTATATTATTTCTTATATTTTTAATTTTTCTTTCCATTGGATTTAAAAGCATGATTACATGTGTTATTTAATATTGTATATTATACTAAGAGTATTTTGAAGAATGGAAACTTATTATATATATATATAATGTTATTGTAGTTTAATATATTTTCATTCTAGCGATCTATTTTTCTCAATCCAAATTTATTTGAAGTTAATTTATGATCTTGGAAATTATAAGGTTTATTAATTTATATAAATGTAAATACATAAAAGTTACCAAAATTTTAACATATATATGTACTATTTTTCTTTGTAAAATCTATTTAGCTTAATATAAATTTATTAAGAATAGATTACAATTATAAAATATAATTAAAAGGCTCTTGAATGTAATTAAGTGAATTTAATATAATAAATAATGTCTTTGTTTGTGTCTATATATGTGTGTGTGTAGAAAGATTTGAATTATATATTTATGGATTGAAATATAAAGGAATTACTTTAAAAGTGATTTATTTTATTTTAAAGTGGTATTTGATTATACATAGAAAATACTTCTATAATTATATATAATTTATAAAGTGATTTGCAATTTTGAATTTATATACAGATTTGGAAATCAATTTTTATATTTAAATCATATTTGTGACTATTTAAATGAATTTAGGGTATGAGATATTTATTTTTCCCATTCGTTTACTATTTTACTTCATTTTTAGGATTTCTTATTTCTTATCCCTTATTGATTTTGTGGTCATGAATGATTCACCATTGTATATGATTTGATTAATTGCCTTTGATGTGATTTTATACCATGATGACACCTTTCTGCATGATTTTATGATTATTCTGTATGATAGGAATCAAAATAAATAGATTGGTAATACTATTTGGGATGGAAAAGTCGTTAATACTTTTTTTGGTTACTCTTTAGACTCATTATATAGAGTATTGAAGGAGATAGAGTGATATGTGAGCATTGAATAATTAGACTAGTAACATGTGGTGGTATGGGACACCATTATGTTACTTATTCGGTTATTCTTTGCTCGTGGATGACACTGATAAGAGATTAAGTTGTGTGTGACTCGCTGCGATGAGCATATATGTAGGCTAATTGTTAGCTATAGATTATATACATACATACTATAACAACCCGAAATTTAAGGAAAAATTAATAAATAATTATAAATGAAAAGAAATAGTGTTTATAATCAGAATTCGTTTGAAATTAGTGTTGAAATTAATTGGCAGTAGATTTATTGAAATGTTTCAATTAGAAAAGGAAAGAGAAACTAAATTATAACGATTGAGTTTAATATAAGAACTTGCATTTGTGTCAAAATGGAATGAACATTTTAAATAGAAATAAATGCATGTTTTGAGATAAATGAAATAAACTTTTCATTTTTGAATATATGTATGATTTTATAAACAAGGAGTTTGTTTTGTTACAAAAAAGGAAAAAATAATAATATATATAAAAGTATATTTAAAAAGAAGCCATCTACTTTTATAAATTTGAAAAGTGAAGATGACGATGTTCAAATGAGATGGGTTATTGTAAATGAGAGAAAATGTAACCATATATTTATAACAAAGAAGGCATTTAATAAAATAAATGTTATATTTTGAAAAGAAAAGACAAGAATGTATTATGGTAGGATTGCATTTCTTACAGAAAATATAATGTATGTTATTTCTTTGTTAGTAAGGAATAATGGTCTGTTTGATTTTTGAACATAAAAACATTTATACTAGTTAATTAATGTAATTGATGCCCAATTTAAAGGTAAAGAATAAGGTTACTAATTAATACACAACATATATACAAGTTTATGGACATATGTTATTTATCTAATTACAACAGATGTGAATATGGAAAAAATGTAGATCTAACAATTCACATGTTAATTTTTTTTATTTCAGATGAAAATGTGGAAAGATATTGATATTTTGTTTATTTATTTAATTTAGACGTAAACATTTAAATTAAATGGAATGTTGAAAACTAAAAAGAAACATGCGAATAAAGGGAGAAGCATGGAAATTTAACCTGAAATAAAATGCACAGATTAAAAATTAATTGAGGAGAAGAAAACGTTATTTATAGTTTGTATATTATTGAGGGTGTAACTAATTGAATTAAATATAAGATAAGGTGCCGATAAGGCACGCTGTAAGATTTGAAAAAGCAATGAGTCAGCAGAAGTTTCATATACGTTGTTTTGCATTCTTTTATTCCATCTGGTCCTTCCGTACTTCCATCCGGTCCTTCCGTATTTCCATCCGATCACTCCTATTCAGCCTATGATGTGGTCACATCCTATTCAATCCCCAAATCCAACGGTCTGAGATCCACTTCTACACCTATAAGTAAGACCCTAGGCTTAACACTTTTTCTCATTCTAGGCTTTCTTTAATTAGGTTCACCTCTTAAGGAAGGACCCTAAACGGAATAATTTTTCAAGGAGAAAATCGTTTTAAATTAAATTATTTGAAAACCCCAAGTGGATCCGAGAAGACCTAAGGGAGAGCTAAGGACCACAAGTGAGTGAATGTAATTATTTTAAGATTTCTTTAAGTAACTTAAAATAATAGGGTTTCCAATAGTTGTAGTTTTACAATAATTTTTGAAATAATCTTTTTAGCTGTTTTATCTATAGTTTTTAGAATTATTTTCAGTCTATTTCCTTTCAGCTATTCTTTTCAGTAATTGTAGCTTATATTTGTTCACTATAATTTATTACTATTAAGCATAGCTTTTTATTTATTTACAATTTGTTTATAGTATTTTAGTTTATTTACTATTATTTATACGTTATTTACATCTTGTTTCTACGTTGGGATTTTCTTATATTTTCAGTTTTATTTTCTCCTTCTTCTTCATATATGGATTAGGATAGGATTAACGCGAATACGGATTAAATTGTAAGAAACTGAAATAATGGGATATAAGATGTAAATTATAAAGACTGTAATAAATAATGGAATTGAACTAAAATTACGCCTAACTATAATTAGAATTGGACTAATTAAAGATAATTGGCATAGTTATAACTTAGAATTATAATTAAATAGATGAAAGAAGCTTATTTTCACACTTAGATCTTGGGTTAAGTAATAAGCATGATTATAACGTAGGTTATAATAAGAAAAAGAACAGATTGAGGTTCATTTTAAGACTTGGGATCAATTAATAAGTGTAGAAAATAAAAATGATAATAAAGGTTTATTTAAATAATTTATCTAAGTTAATAAGCAAAGATGAAAGTAGGACTTGTACCAAATAGCATTCCCTATTAGACAAAACGGTGTCTCACATTAGTCTGAAGTGAGATGAGGGCACACTTATGCTAAGAATTGTAGTAATTGGTCAAATAGAAGTCCAAATCATAGGGGGTTTAGACAAGGGCCGCAATTAGATATTGTTTGGATGAAGGGCCAGTGCCAACATCATTTCCCCTATTTTCTATGGACATACGGTGATCTCACATTTGCTTGAACTGAGATGAGGAGCATGCTATGATGAAAGTTAGGGTAATAAGAATACCCAATAAGTCGAGCAAAAGGTAGCATGGGCATGGTGGCAGTTACGCGTGCGACTTCCATTCGGGTGCTCAGTAATAGCTATGAGTTCCACGCGCTTAGTATGGGTGTCTTTAGTAGACACCATTGCCTTCTGTGCAAGGAGCTATATAGGTCGTCCGGATCCACCATAGTTGTTCTGTGCATCTTCCGTAGATACCATTGGTTGCTGTGTAGGGAATTATATAGCAGGTGGTCCATAGAAAGGTCTATGGAGTAGTAGGCCGATCAAAAAAGGTAGAATTATGGTCACATCCTAATTACAGGATTAGGAATTAAGCCTAATTAGATCAGAACAAGTACAAGCAATCAAAGTTAACCTATCTTATAAATTGAGCAATATTTAATCGTACTTATTTTCAGTTTATTTCTTTCCTATTTCCTTTGTTATCCTTATTATACTAGAACCGTTATAGAGTCTATTATTTTTATCTTGCTTAAAGACTCTAGTAATTACTATCATTTACCAGACTTTAGTCTGACCCACTCCTCTATTTGTCCCTTCCCTCCTTAGGCAATCAAGGGAGAGGACAATAGATTGCAGTTGCTTGGTGATTTCATAAAGGAGTTTGCTACTATGTATTTCTTTTCTTTCAGCTTTTGTTCTTTCTATATACTGACTTATTATGATGGATATTATGTATTGTGATTTTTGAGACTATGAGTTTTTGTTTCATGAGACATATTAGATTTTTAGACATGTATGTGGTATATGGTATTTAACTTATTTATGCAGCAATTATGAAGTTTTTTAATTAAGTTATTATTTTAAGTTTTCGCTGTTTTTTTAATCTATTTTTGTCTTGTGAATCTTAGTCTCTATTAGCTTTAGTTATACCTATAACCCACCACACCTTTTAATGTGTCCTTTTGGGTATATTAAGGGGTGTGGGGGTGTTTCACATACATACATACATACATATACTATGTGTCCGTCTAACATTTTGTCCAACTCTCTTTTTGGTTCGAAAGTGAGCCGGATTGGCCAGTATCCACCCAGGTAGCTTGATTGTGGTGGTCACATCCCAATCCGTAACACCCTTTTATTATTTATTTGTAATTAATTATAGAGTTTAAGCCCATATGTCACATAGACCAACAATTAGTTACCATAAGGGAATATGTTGGGTCATAACCGAAGAGGCTACGCACATTCGAGCCATTGGTGCATCATAATCATGGTACGGGGGAAAAGAGGTAATAATAGCTGATAACTATAGGAGTCGTGTCAAACGAACACATGTATGGCTCTTGGAGCAAGCAGACATGCTGTCAGTCTTCCGTTTGGTTCTTGTGTATATGTGTGTGGTAGATAGGTATATACTATGATGAGATGTGATTATACCTATGATAGTGTCTAGTGTATAGTCAAGCCCGTATCCTTTTTAGGAAGATGACCTATCTTTTCAAGCAGATGGTCTGCTTATTATTGATTATACTTGGGCGTTATTATGGGCTGACTCAAAATTTTCTTATTGATTTTGGTGATTTGATGATGATATTTTATTATGTGAGATTAAGAGATTTATTTAGGCATTGCTTCATCCTTGCCTGATTTTACTTGTGGAGATCTTATTATCAATGATTCTTGGATTTTGATGATGATTTCAGGATATGGATGATTCATCCATTGATATGGTTTTCTACCGATTTGATTTATATAGGTGAGGATGCTTTTCAATATGGGCATGCTGTGGATGTTGTTTTGGGATCTTTTGGGGTTGTAAATCCATCCTTATTATGCTTTTATATTAACACCATTTTTACTATTTTGACATCTATCATTGTAGACATAGTCTGATCCGTGTTATTTATAATACACGGGTTAGTCCGAGACATTTCAGGTTCAGGGATAAGATGACCATTTTTGTGAATGTTGGGCGTAGATGGAGGATAGGATATCATTATATATAGTCATTATACATATTATTGAGTTGTATTTGGATCCATGTATTGGATATTTTAATGGTAGTGTATATTTGATGTATATTGGATCTAAGTATACTTTCCTGATATATATTATCGCTGTGTTTTTTTGACTGTGTGTTTTCTTAGTTATTTATATATTACGTATTGTTCCATCCTGGAGGCACACATGTTTATTGTTTAACCAATACCGCGTACAAATATACGAGTCACTTATTCGATGTTTAAATAAAAACTAGTGTTAGCCTAAGCGAATATTCATATGTGTACCTCATATAGCCTCATTCTTCGTATTATCTGACCAGATTACCTAGTAATGCTCTTGTATAGAATGGATATTAAGGTGGGGTGATTAAAAAAATCCGTTACTATAATTCAGAATCTACTACTACAATTCATGAATTGCTACTCTAACATGGCATTATGGATAGAAATATGTAATTAGTTTATTAAATTAAATAGTACATAGTAACATTACTACATATTAACTTCTTTTTCCTCAATTTGTTCCTTATTCTTTCTCAATTTTTTTTCTCCAACACAACTATTTCACCATATTGTAGCAGCCACAAGAGTCATCATTCCTTCTCCATCTTCGCATAGCTAGGTCTGTCAATGAATACTTTTGGATATGAATAGTGTCATATCCGCACTACAATCATTTTTGGATATCGGATATCCGCATCCATGGATATGAATGAATATTGAATAATTATTGTATTCGCTACAGACTGCTAAATTAAAAAATATAATTAGAAAATTTTATTTTAACATAATTTTATTCAATCTCATTGATTGTAAAAGTGTTAAAAATGAAAAAACACGGTGATGACAAATAGTTTTGAGTAGTTAACAAGCATTAAATACATATAATATAAACTACTAATTTGATAAAACAATAAATACATCAATAAATATATATCTTTCATTGTACTAAAATATATAATTTAAACTATAATTTTGACAGAAATCGAACAAATAATTTTCGAATACCGACATCTTCCTATTAGTATCTGCATTCGTTTTTCCAGGTATATTTATTTTTGAGTATAGATGCAGACAAATTCTGAAATATTTGGTTATCCGTTGATAGCCTTTTCACAACCACTACATGGTCAAAGTACTTCAGCTTGTGCTCCTTCAAAACCATACATGTTGTCAAATTCTGCCTTTGCACCAACCAACATCATCGTCAATGCCGCGGAGATCTATCGCGCACTCATTGAAGCGATTGCGAACATCGTCCATCGTCCAGACTCATTTGTCACACTTTGTCATTCTCACTAAAAGTTGTGCTTTCGTGAAATTTAGTTGTAAAATTTGTCTTATTCGCTAAAAAACGAAAAGCAGGTCCTATGAGCTAAAAATATCATAGAATTTGTAGAAAATATTATCATTTATTTTTCATCATTAAATAAATAACTAAAATTTAGCAATGCTACAATACCCGACTCAATTTTTTGTCAAAATGCAGGAAGTAGTTAAAACATTGAATTTATCAGGGGTACTTCGCATAACTTGGCAAAATATTAATTGGGTATTAGCATTTCTTAATAAAATTGCTCATTCCAACAAAATTAATATCTTATGTTGTTTGTTTCAGTGATAATTTATGTTCCACAAATATTTGTAAGACAAGCACCATTGTCCAAGTGGTTAATTGATTCGGCTTTGGTGCAAGAGGTCACAAGTTTGAAACTTGCTTTCGAACATTTATTGACATGGGATATGTTGTCCTAATGATTTGTTGTATATAAAGTACCATTTCAAAAAAATATATATATATTTGTAAACATAGTTACACTATGAAGCAAAATTTGTAAATATTTTCATTTTTACATGCAAAGATTAAATGCTTAAAATTTTAACTAATTTCAACAATCAAATTTTGTTTTACCATGAATTACATTTTTTATTTTTCAACCAATATTCACATGTTATTTTGGTGCAACTGTGTGCAATTCGTATTTTGTTTGCAACTCGTAGCACAAATTGCAAATATTTGCAGTTTATGACCTGTATATATAGAGGGTGACTAATATGTTTTCAACGGACACATTCTAAAACTAATATCCTTGTGATATTCGAGTTCATTTACAACTATACTAGTTAATTTCAAAAAGATAAAAAGAAAAGTAAAGCTAGCAGCAACTCACTTAAAGAAACAAGATGGACTAATGTTATTAATTAAAGTTTCGGACAAATTTTCAAAGAATGCTTGACCAGGAAACTATTTACGCAAATAAGCTCAAAGGAAAACTAATTGCAAAAATAGCCCTCGTTTTTACACAACTTCCGTAAATATGGATTGCGCAAGCTATTTTTTTTAAAATATGTTGCTTGCGCAATCCATATTTACGCTATAGCTTGAGCAAATATGGATTGCACAAGCTATAAATCATGCTTTAAAATTCCAGCAAGCATAGAATCAATCCCCCACTTCTCAAACCCCTCTTCTTCTTCTCAAAATCCATCTCAATCCTCATTCCAACCCAACTATTTTTCCAAATCAAACCTCTCATTTTATTTTCAAACAAGCACTTATTTATTCTCTAGATGAAAACTCTTCTTCATCTTCACAAAAAAGAGGCAATAGTTTATATTGTTAAAATTATTGTTCAAATTTTTAGTTTTTGTTTTTGTTGATAATTAATAGTTATTGTTGTTGGTGTTGATAAGTACTAGCTAATGGTATCGTCATTGTTGAAATATTAGTTAATGATTAATAAAATTTGAAGCCCTAGTTATAAATTGGAAATTCTAATTGAAACGTTCATGTCGTATGATTTATTTTGACGGTAGAAATGCTTGTTTGGGAGATTGATGATGAAATGTTGATGAAACATTGTGATGTACTTGAAGTGCAAATCGGTATTGCGACATCAAGTCACATTGACGTTGATGTTGATACTGTTCTGGAGAGACAGTTAGATCCTATCCCTCGTAAATTCCATTCTAAATCATCAAACTTACACGCTCGTTTACGCGAAGTTGTTCTAGCCAAAGGTACGATCATCAAATTGGCGTTGATGGAAATATGCTAATGCCTCTATATCCTATTAGTCCATCCATGCCTCGGGGTAACGACAACATCCAATTTGTGACTGTGGAGATATGTGTGTAGTTGTTGTTTGCGAATAGGAAAAAAATGTCGGGCGAAGACCTTTCGGTTATAGTTCGTACAACAAACGCAGACTAAACCATTGTGAAGTTGATTATTGTAATTATCTTAAATGGATTGATCAATCGCTATGCAAAAAGGGACTCGAGTATGCCTACGAATTGCAAGTTGAAATAAGTCATTTCAAAAAGGTGAATGAAGAACCAAGGGAAACCGGTTGGAGGTCAAGATTTTGCTATTCGTTTGGCCCTAGAAGAACGTCGTCACTTTTTTGTTTCTGTTGAAATACGGTATCTGAATTTGAATTTCCGAATGGTTTATTGATGTTTTGTAATATGCATTATGTGCTAACTAATCACCTGGATAAACAATGAAGTGATTTTGGGTTTAAATGTAATATAGAAATATAGTCTTGATTACGTTCGTGAAATATATTGGCTACGTTATTATATTAATTTGCTTGCTTTCTTTTGCTCGAATATTGATTTGACTGCTTTTGGTTGAAGATTGCTTATGGAAACAACATCTTCTTGGGAAAATAAGGTATTAATTCAACTTATTTTTGTTTAGGATTTTGTCACAAAATCAAAAAATTTAATGCAGTCTTGTAATTAATTTTGTGGATAATGTCAACGTTCCAACTATATTTTACTATGATGAAGAATTGTTGGTTGATGAAGAAGATAAACCTAAATATGTCGATGGTCAAAGCCAAACTGTTTCATCACTCGATCCGAAGCATATAATTCAAAGTCTAAAAAAATTATTAGTCTACTCTCAGCAATCCAACCCGCATACATATACTCAACGTTAGGATGCTCAAATTTAGTCAGCAAAGAATATGTTTTCCTGGTCATGGAGTCATCAGCTAACAAATCCAATTCATTTTGGTAAAATCGTACATTTTCTGGAGTTTCACACCAACTCCTAGCATAATTCTACCTACATCCAAATGGAAGATAAGGATCTGAATCCGTAGGAATTCTTACAAAAGGCAGTCTAATAGCAATATGAGACCGAGACCATATTTGCAACAATGTTGCATGACCATCTAAAACTTTTCTTTTTCTAAAGAAAAATTTGTCAACTCACTGTACAAATAACAGAGTACAACACAACCCCATGAACGGTAACCATAATTTTCTAAATCTTCCAAAAAAGGCAAAATTTTCAAATTAAATCTGTCTTTTGAATGATCTAGAAAAAGACGACAACTTAAAAAGTACAAGTTAACATCGCGATTACGATGAAGTATATCTAAATCCGTTGCACCTTCAGCTAGTGGTTCAGAAAATTCACTCTTAAACCAAGTCATTGCTAGCTCACTTTTAGATTTACCACCTCTTTTGGTGGAAATATACCAAACAAATCATAACATAACTTCATATAATCAATATCCAAATTTTTTAAACATACATGGAAACCATCCATGCCTAGAACAAACAAAAAGTAAACATCAACTAGAGTTACAGTTGTTTCTCCCGCTCTAAAATGAAAAGTATTTGTCTCAGGTCACCATTTATCACACAATGCCGTAATTAGATGATGATCTAATGTAATGTAATCAACTTGCATTGCTTTCCAATTTCCGGCTATTCTTTGGTTTTGTTCCAACCTAAAATCTTTAAAATCTATTTCTTTAAGCTTGCTTGAATGATCACAAAGTTTAATTGTTTCAACATCCTGATTTATAACAAAGAATTGCAACTAGTAATTCATATCTGCATTTTGGAGTAATAATAATTCAATGTGTATAAAATAAGTACCTCCATAAGCGAATCATTTTGACTTCTATGATGATCTTGAAGATGAAGAACACTTCTATCCTTAGTTTCGGGAGGTAATTCCATAATATATTTATCACCCAATTATTCTTTCAAAAATCAATTTTGCAACTAAGATTTTGGAATGATTTATCTATAACTAAAATTTCAACCATGACAACAATAATATGTGGTAATTGTCATCGACAACATCAACAATACTTAGTACCATTACCAACAATAATAACTTGTTAATTTAACACCAATTTCAACCAAATTTTTTTTGCCACTAATTGCCATGGATGAAGAAGTTCTTTCCATTTAGAGCTAAACCAAATAATTACTTCAAAGTATACTTGAGATTAATGTAAATTGGAGGTTTGATTTGAAAAAAATAGTTGGGTTGGAATAGAGACTGAGATAGATTTTGAGAAGCAGGAGAGGGGTTTGAGAAGTGGAGGATTGATTCTGTGCTTGCTGGAATCTTGAAGTTCGATTTATACCTTGCACAATCCATATTTGCGCAAACTGTATATTTATAGATTGCACAAATATGGATTTTGCAAGCAGCATTTTTTTTTAAATTATAGCTTGCGCAATCCATATTTGCGCAAGCTATATAAAAACGAGACATATTTTTTCAATTAGTTTTCCACTGTGTCTATTTGCGCAAGTAGTTTTCTGGCCGAGCCTTGTTTGAAAATTTGTCCTTATAGTTCTTTCTAGAATATGAGTATTCAAGTAAAATATGAATATGTATGGTGGTTCAGTTAGGTATGGCTCACATTGTATTAAAGTGGATATGTTGATTAGATTATGATTAGTACACCATCACAAGATATCTTAAAGGAGATGAACATATATAAGATTGTAGTATGTAATAATAAAGGATTCTTTTTATCACAGTAATTGTTGTCATGAAAATATACATGCTCTAAAGGAAATATAGCGATATCCAATCACGACGCTGACACCAAAAGAGCTTCGTTCGGAGTTCTTGTCTTTTCTACACTAAATGGAATGCGCATATAACGGAAATACGAGGAGGGGCGGAAAAAAATTTCAATGCTAAATTAAGTGCACTTATTCTATTTAGGATAAGTGTAGTCAAGTAAAATATAAATATGTAAGGTGGCTCAACCCAAAATGAATAATTTTGGATGTCATGTTTTTTCCTTTTTCTTTCAATCATCCGTTAAGATATTTTTACTGCATAAGAGTGTTCTGTAATAACTGCATCACGCGATGTTTACACTTAGCTATGATATATGAAATAAGACAATTTAGGGCAGATATTATACAATGATTAATGAATATATCATGTATATACATGCTTCCATTTAGTCACAAACTAATTTGAATATGTTGATTGTAACTTCGGACATTCTTCTGCCACGATCAGAAGAATTGGTGCAGTCCAACCTGTAAAAGGTTTTGCATCTTTTCCCTTTCCTTCGTTTTCCTGATCATATTGTTCCTATAAGTACCATATCCTTTTGTAATTTTGCACAATATTCTGGTCAAAAAGAACTCAAGCTGTATAACAACATCCTAACATCTTCAACAAAATAATTGTTCTCCATGTCTGTGAAATTATAGTTTAATTTGGCATACAAACACCATATTTTCCAATGATGAAAAAAAATGATGCACAAGAGTTGACCTAATATGCCGAAAATAACCGAGGTGGATATAATTTTCAAGTTATTTAGGGTGCGGATTGTTAGAAATGATATCCAATATTAGTAGATAATATTTTATGGTCCAGCATTTAACATTTTCCATTAATGAGATTTGGTTATATCCAGAATTCGTTACATTAGCCGAGTTCGGAATAGTGAGATCAAGTGCACTGGAAATGATCTTCTTATTAAACAGTTAATTTATATGAGCTATACAAAGTTACATAATCAAATTCGACCTTAGCTTCTTGTACAATATCGATGACTTCTTTTTGTATGAGCCAACAACTACAAAGAAGCAAATAATGAAATTTGGTAAGTTGATTTAATCAAGGAGTTTTTAGTGTCAAGTTGATGCAGCGCATACCAGATCATTTGCCGCGAATTCCTTCCTAAGTCGCGGCGAGCTTAGGTCGCTCCTCCTCCTTAAGTCGAACGAAGTCTTAAGTTGCGAGCATCTCCATTAGGTCGCTCCACCAGTTTAAGTCGCGAGCATCTCCTAGGTCGCGAACGACCTTCTTAAGTCGCTCTAGATTTCCAAAGTCGTTTTCCTGAGTCGCGAGTTTCCTTAAGTCGCGAGCTTCCAATAGGTCGCTGTTTTTTATGTCGTTCTAGGATCATTATACCGAAGCTTGCCTAGGTCGCCGCCGTGCTTGTTTAGGTCGTTACTTGCTTAGGTCGCATGGGTTGATAAATCGTTTGTATTTTATTTTCTTAAGTCGTTTGAATTGTACTGTGTTGTTATGTCGCATATATGTTGTAACGTGATGTTAAGTCGCTTATGTGTTAGGTCGCGTGTGTTGTAACCTGTATCTGTTAAGTCATGTATATGTTAGCTCATAGGTCGCTGATATTAGGTCGGTTGTGTGTGAGTTGTAAAGTGCTATAAATAGGGGTGTTGTGTCACTTCTAAAGATAGTTGATTTGGAATAAAATTTTGTTGAGAGCTTTGTTCCTCTTTAAAAATTGAAAGTTGAGTGTGAGCTCCTTTCTCCATCTTCGGTTATTCGAGTGCACTCGAATCAACAAATTTGAAGCCAATTCATAGAATCTCGTGCGCAAGATCAACGTCAAAGAATCATATATCTTCTAACGCGGCATCATGCGCGATCAACGTGTTGAAGATAGCTAGAATCCGGTATCTCGAGAGATCAACGGATTTGGACACTTGGGTATCATCAATTCACCAATTAATCTTTGTATCGTTCCATCGTTTTGCTTCATTTGTTATTATCCGCTGCATCAGTTTGGTATCAGAGCTTGAAGAGCTTGAAGAGCTAAGTTTAAGCTAAGTTAGATCCAAGGCCGAATCAATTCATTTCAAAATCGAGCTAAGTCAGATCCATATCAGATCCAAGCGAGTTAAGCCAGTTAGGTCGAAGCCGAGCTAGTGCAGAGTCGAGTTAAAGTAGTATTTGTGTTGGATCCGAGTTTGTTATAATCATGCCCCCGAGACGTGCTAATCGATTTCAAAATGTTGAAGATGTATATAGAAGACAAGAAGCTGAGTAGATGGAGCAGCGTATCAATGAAAAGTTCGATGAAGGTATTGGAAAGTTAGAGAAGTTGATGAGAGACATGAATCAAAGTCAAAGGAGAACTTCATCAATTTCGCACCATAGTGGAAACAGAGTTTCACCTTCAGTTTCGGGAGAAAGAGACGTGAGTGGTAGCAGAAATGTTGATGTTCAGAATCGACATCGACATACGTTAGATTTGGAGGAATCCAATGATGGTGATAGTAGCTTTTGTCGAAACCATGGCCAAGGACGAAGTCGAAATAGAGATTTCGAAGACGATCGTCGATGGGAGTTGGGGATGAAAACAGAGATTCCAGAATTCAAAGGGGGAATGACAGCGGAAAAATTTCTGGATTGGTTATCAAATGTTGAAGAAATTTTTGACTTCAAGGAAGTACCCAAGCATCGTAGAGTTAAGTTGGTTGCTACACGATTAAGGGGAAGAGCTATGGCATGGTGGCAACAAACTAAACTTACACAGGAAAGAATGGGAAGTCGAATATTGTTTCATGGGAAAAGATGAAGAAGTTGATGAAGGCTACTTTCTTGCCTTATAATTATCAGTCTCTTATGTATCAGCGCTTACAGAATTTGAGACAAGGGACAAAGTTGGTAAATGATTATGCAGATGAGTTTTATCAATTGAATGCTAGAAACGATATCATGGAAACGGAGGAACAGTTGACATCTAGATTTGTTGGAGGATTGAGAATGCAAATTCAGGATATGGTAAATATGTTTGATCCAAGATCCGTTGCTGAAGCACAATAGAAGGCTCCATCTTGGGAGAAGCAAGGTAGAAGAGGAGGTGGTGCGCTTACAAGTTCGATCAATTAGGTGAAGGGGCTAGTAGCGATACTAACGTTTCCAAGGCTGTTAGTAAACTGGTTGTCAATGAAGTTGCTAAGACCAAGGTCAACAACAATTTCAAGTGTTATAACTGTCAGGAGTTTGGTCATAAGAGCAATGAATGCCATAGGCCTAAGAAGCGAGCGTTGGTTGCTAAGCTTGAGGATGAGGATGCAGAAATAGAATGTTCCAATTCGCCACAAGTTGAGGAGGAAGAAGAATTACCGACGGGAGACGAGGGATATTCTTTAATGATGAGGAGATCTTGCTTGACGTCAAAGCAGGAAGAGGAGACTAGCTGGTTGAGGAGTAATATTTTTTAGTCAACGTGCACTATTTTGGGAAAGGTTTGTAAGTTTGTTATCGATGCAGGAAGTTGCGATAACATCATCTCTACAGAAGTTGTAAAGAAGTTAGCGTTAAAGACAGAGAAGCATCCCAAACCCTATAAATTGGCTTGGCTGAGGAAAGGTGGGGGAGTGAAAGTTAGTCGAAGAGCTTGTGTAACTTTTTCCATCGGAAAGAAGTATAAGGATGAAATTTGGTGTGAATAATGGATATGAATGTATGTCATTTGTTGTTGGGAAGACCGTGGCAATTTGATAGAGCTGTGCAACAGATGGTAGAACTAACTGCTATAGTTTCATGTTCAATGGCACTAGAATCACTTTAGTTCCTAAAAAACGACAATAAAGTGAAAGCAAGTTGGAGGAAATCGAGGAACTAAAGACTCTGTTATCTTTGAAGGAGTTTGTCAAAGAAGTAGAGGATGAGCCTGAAGTATTTCTGTTGATTGGACGTGAAAGTAGTGAAACGGTTGAAATTCCTGAAGAAGTTAAGCCAGTGTTGAAGGAATTTGAAGATGTATTTCCTGAAGAATTACCAAAAGAATTACCACCGTTGAGAGACATACAACACCAGATTGATCTTGTTCCGGGAGCTGTGTTACCACATAGACCACATTATAGAATGAGTCCAAAGGAGCACGAAGAGTTGAGAAGACAGGTGGAGTTACTTGAACAAGGGCGCGTACAAGAAAGTTTAAGTCCTTGTGCAGTAAGAGCCTTGTTAGTGCCAAAGAATGATGGAACTTGGAGAATGTGTACAGATAGTCGAGCTCTAAACAAGATTACAGAGAGGTACAAATTTCTAATGCCAAGATTGGACGATTTATTAGATCAGTTGAGTGGAGCTGCTATCTTTTCAAAGATTGATCTAAAGAGTGGGTATCATCAGATTCGAATTCGACCAGGGGATGAATGGAAGACAACCTTCAGGACACTGGAGGGGTTGTACGAATGGCTAGTCATGCCATTTGGTCTTTCGAATGCACCTAGTACTTTTATGCGAGTGATGAATCAGATCTTTCGACCGTATATTGAAAAGTTCGTGGTGGTATACTTTGATGATATATTGATATATAGTGGAAGCACAGAAGAACATCTACAACACTTGCGAGAAGTGTTGATGATACTTCGTCAGGAGCAATTTTACGCGGCAACAAAGAAGTGCATGTTCATGACACACAGTATTTTGTTCTTGGGACATGTGTTGTCCAAGGAAGGTGTCTAAGTGGATCAAGGTAAAGTTGAAGCAATCAAGGATTGGCCACAACCTAGGACTATAAATGAAGTGAGAAATTTCCATTGTTTAGCATCATTCTACCGAAGGTTTATTCCACATTTCAGTAGCGTGATGGCTCTAGTGACAGATTGTATGAAAGGAAAGCAGTTTGTGTGGACTGAAAAGGTTGATTCTGCTTTCCAATAGATCAAGACACTTTTGACTACAACACCGATTCTTAGATATCCGGACTTTCAATTACTCTTTGAGCTGAATATTGATGCGTCTAAAGTTAGAATTGGTGGAGTGTTAAGTCAAAGGGGTCGTCCAATTGCTTATTTTAGCGAGAAGCTTTCTTGAGCTAAGACAAGATACAGTACCTATGACTTGGAGTTCTATGCTATTGTCCAAGCCATAAAGCATTGGAGACACTACTTGTTTTATAAAGAGTTTGTGTTGTATACTGACCATGAAGCATTGAAACATTTGCAGGGACAGGATAAGATTGCAGCCAAACATGCTTCATGGATCGCATACTTGCAACAGTTTACATTTGTTGTAAAGCATAAGTCAGGAGTTACAAATCGTGTGGCAGACGCATTGAGTAGAAGAAATCATTTGTTGACTACGATGAGAGTTGAAGTGACGGGGTTTGATGTATTTCTAGAATTGTTTGTTGAGGATCCTTACTTTGCTAAGATTGTAGATTAAGTCGAGAAAGGGAAGACGGATGAGTATGTGTTGGTAGATGGTTTTCTATTCAAAGGAAATCAGTTATGTATACCAGAGTGCAGTTTGCGAATGAAGATTGTGAATGAATTGCATGAAGAAGGTCATGTGGGAAGAGATCGTACCTTGCAGTTGACTTCTCAATCATATTTTTGGCCTTCCATGAGGAAAGAAGTTGAAAAATTTGTGCAGAGATGTCACATATGTCAAGTTTCCAAAGGGACAGCTACGAATGCAGGATTGTATATGTCATCGCCCGTGCCTACTAGACCATGGGTTGATGTTAGCATGAATTTTGTTTTGGGTTTGCCAAGAACTCAACGAGGGAATGATTCTATATATGTTGTGGTGGATAGATTTTCGAAGATGGCACATTTCGTAGCTTGTAAAAAGATCGCCGATGTAGTCATGTTGCTCAATTGTTCTTTAAAGAGGTTTATCGACTACATGTGCTACTTGAGACCATTGTTTCTGATCGGGATACTCGATTTCTAAATCATTTTTGGTTGAGTCTGTGGAAGATGGTTGGGACTAAGCTGAATTTTAGTAGCGCCTATCATCCACAAACGGATGGGCAAACGGAAGTGGCGAACAGATCTTTGGGAAACTTGTTGAGATGTCTTGTGAAGGATAATTTGAAGAGATGGGATGTGAACTTGTGTCAGGCAGAATTCGCACATAATCATGCCGTTAATCGAAGTACTGGATTCAATCCATTTCAAGTAGTATATTCAACCATTCCGAAGGGACCGTTGGTTTTGTCGACAGTTCCACGTCAGAAAGGGGTTGTTAAACGAGCTTGTGATTTCGTGAATGAGTTGCAGGAGTGTCACAGGATTGTTCATGAACAATTGCTTAAGTCAAATGAGAAGTATAAGCAACTGGCAGATAAGAAGCGAAGGAGTGAAGACTTCAAAGAGGGTGATTTTGTTTACGCAGTATTGACGAAAGATCGTTTTCCAGTTGGAACTTACAACAAACTGAAAGCTCGAAAGATTGGTCCAGTAGAAATCTTGAAGAAGATCAATGATAATGCTTATCGGTTAAGATTGCCGGATCATATCCATACTGCCGACGTTTTCAACGTCAAACATTTGATTCCCTATCATGAGAATAGGCATGTCAAAGAAGAGGAAGGTGAGAATTCGGGGTCGAATTCTTTTCAACTAGGGGAGGACGATGCAATGCATACCGGATCGTTTGTCGCGAATTCCTTCCTAAGTCGCGGCGAGCTTAGGTCGCTCCTCCTCCTTAAGTCGAATGAAGTCTTAAGTCGTGAGCATCTCCAGTAGGTCGCTCCACTAGTTTAAGTCGCGAGTATCTCTTAGGTCGCAAACGACCTTCTTAAGTCGCTCCAGATTTCCAAAGTCGTTTTTCTAAGTCGCGAGTTTCCTTAGGTCGCGAGCATCCAATAGGTCGCTGTTTTTTATGTCGTTCCAGGATCATTATACCGAAGCTTGCCTAGGTCGCTGCCGTGCTTGTTTAGGTCGTTACTTGCTTAGGTCGCATGGGTTGATAAGTCGCTTGTATTTTATTTTCTTAAGTCGTTTGAATTGTACTGTGTTGTTATGTCGCATATATGTTGTAACGTGATGTTAAGTCGCTTATGTGTTAGGTCGTTTGTTGACTTATATGTTATAGGTCGCGTGTGTTGTAACCTGTATCTGTTAAGTCGTGTATATGTTAGCTCATAGGTCGTTGATATTAGGTCGGCTGTGTGTGTATGTGTGTGAGTTGTGAAGTGTTATAAATAGGGGTGTTGTGTCACTTGTAAAGATAGTTGATTTGGAATAAAATTTAGTTGAGAGCTTTGTGCCTCTTTAAAAATTGAAAGTTGAGTGTGAGCTTCTTTCTTCATTTTTGGTTATTCGAGTGCGCTCGAATCAACGAATTTGAAGCCGATTCATGAAATCTCGTGCGCGAGACCAACGTCGAAGAATCGTAGATTTTCTAACGCGGCATCGTGCGCGATCAACGTGTTGAAGATAGCTAGAATCCGGTATCTCGAGAGATCAACGGATTTGGACACTTGGGTATCATCAATTCACTAATTAATCTTTGTATCGTTCCATCGTTTTGCTTCATTTGTTATTATCCGCTGTGTCACAAGTTTTCATTTGTTGATGTAGATATAAGAAAAGTTCTTGTCACGGTAAACATATAAATTAGATCCCTAATTCTTACAAAACATAATAAGCAAACTAATATGCGCTTTTAAAAGTTTTTCGTTGTATTCAAACAGTTAGTCGAGAATTCTACAAATGTTAGTAATGGTATAAAATGAGGGTACTTTGATATAAAAATTAAAAAGAAAAAAAATATATACTTGCTGAACAATGATACATATCAATGAAAAGCGAAAATCAACTGTGATTTAACGAAATGGAGTATATAAAAAATGTGAACTAGTTTATGCTTTCCAAAACATACATGTCTGACCAAATATCTTCATATGTGCTTAATTAATTTAACCAAAAGGAAATGATAAGATTCGTTTCAGCAAGAAAACATATATTTAAAAACGAAAATCAGTCCGTGTTATAAGAAAAAACTAAAAACCGCAAACAAAACGGGGCTTAAACTTGCCAAAAATGAAAACAAGTTTTTTTTCATGGATGGCTGATGAATGACATAGATAATGGAAAATGTTCGAATGTTAAAATATATTAAATTCTTAACTTTAAAGAAGCGTGTATCATGATAATACTTAAAACTGACTAAATTTTAAGTACTACAAACTAGGAAAAGCATTTTAATTGGTAAATGACTACATATTAAGCCCTAAATAATCATTTTTGACCTAACTAAAATTTGATTATGCAAACTGAACTGTAATTATTACTCGGTTGATTTGGAGGGCTTCATTCACCTTGACATGTAACTTTAAAATGAAGTGGAAAGAAACATAATATTTCATTTTAATTTTTCATAAAGTAAAAACTGACCAAAAATTAAATCTATAAAAAAAAATACGCGACAAAAATATTTGTGGGCGTCTCAAAGAATTGAATATCTGGATCAAAATATGTTCACCTTATCGACACCACTGTACAGGCTTCTTTAGTCAGAGAGCTTTTAACTTTCAGCGTCAAGTAAAAGTGAACATCAGTGAATAAATACAACAACCTTAAAAAATTGGTAAATATAATACAAACCATTCGAGCTGCATGTTAACATGGTGTGCAACATATAACCGTGTGATTAATTAAACTATAAAACCAATAAGGTCTGCTTTTGTTGAATGGAAATTTCAATAATGTGAAGATGAAAGCGTTTGATTTGCTTCTTTTCAACCTAACTTACATTGTAATGCATAACAGCTACTACCATCTACCTAGAGACACGCCCCCATAATCAAATGTGCACCCAACCAAATCACAAAGTAATAGATATGGTTTCGAAAAAGCATGCTCGATCGGATGTGCGACCTCACTTGGTCCGGCGTAGCTCTTGTTTTAGTCATATCAAGTTAACACGAGGGGGTTAGGGCTACGTACCTGATACAGACATTCGACAAACCATCCTACTTCGTTCTGAAATCTTCATCATGTGCATAGTGTTGAACATGCGAATATATGATTTTTGTTTGACGATAATAAACATATAAATATATATATATTCATTTAAATGTATTTGTTAATATACTAGTTTATTTTTCACGTAATTAAATAAATATTTGCTGAATAAAATAAATAACACAGAATTTAAATTCAAACGGATATTTTATTGAAACAAATATTTTATTACAATTTTGAATAGTACAAATTTGAGCACTCACTATATACAAACAATTTCAAGTACAATACAATTTCGATTACATTACAATTTTCAATTTACACTTGCACCTCACTACATACCACTCACACTCATATTTTATCTTCAACTCTATTCCAGATTAATTCCAGGATCTGAGCAAACTGCAAAATAAACATTGACGCAGTAAAATTGAAAATAAAATATTTGTACAGTGTAAAATAAAATATTTTTACAGTGTAAAATAAAATGTATTTTGAAAATATTATTTACCTCAGTTATTTGGGTTGTTCGTCGTCATTTAATTTTGAATTCATCATACACAAACAGCTTGTGACATGCACAGTGTATTACTATACATGCTACAAGGCCATGCACACCGATATACACTTGATAAAATTACAGGGACATGTGAGCACAAGGTCAAACCCAATCAAAAGTTGGGTTCAAACCAAGTGCAATACAAATAAAGTCACGACACGAGCACAATGTCAAACCCAAGCTTTAAGCTGGATTCAACACAGGTGCACATTCAGATGAAATGGTCAAGACCAATAAATCAAGCCTCGACCAAACTTCAAGTTGTACAAATGAAAACAGAGGATAGACAATCCAATCAGACTAATTGAAACTAACTACACAAGCAGAGGCAACATCAATATGCAAGCAATCAAGTTGCAATCAAGTTACAGCATGGCACAAAGGCACAGATCACACTCGAGTACACATGTATACAACTCGAAGCAAGAAGGTCAAAGTGCACTAAAATATACAAAACAACTTAACATGATTCAAATGACTCAATCTAGTGCAGACTTGAAGCACAGTGCACACCAACCTAATGCATACTAGAAATGAGCTCGAGGCTATAACTCAAAAGCATTCAAACCAGATCAAGTGGGACAAGAAGCTCAACAACTTCAATATTTACAAGTTATTATCTAGATAGCACAAGTACATGACCGAATACAAGTAACACAGACTACAAGCTCTAAAACAGACTCCAACATGTACAAAGGGTGATACAGCATGTTTACATACATATAGTTATGAATAAGATCAACCAAATGGCACAGAACAGTGAACAATGTAATGCAAACAACCGAGGTGAAGATATCAAGTGCACCAGTACTAAACAGAAGCGTGGATGAACACACATATATATTGTAAAACAACGACAATACGGATACAGTGAAGTGTCATATGCAAACCAAACCAGATCCAATGAAACTGGCTCGAAGCAATACAACTCCAACAAGACCACATACAACACAACAAATGACAAACCAATATACATGAAGATTAACATAGCTTCAACTAGTGCACAAGTAACAGAGAATCAAGACACAGTGCAGACTCGAACGAACAATGAATTGTCAGTTGTACAGTGAAACTAGACTGGACAAGTACAGTGATGCATCAGTGAAACAGTGGCTCAACAACTCAATAAGCATGGATGTGATAAGCAGAAGTGATACAAAATGCAACAGAGAATAATACAATGTACAAGTTCAAAATCAAGGTAGCAGTTTTGAACAATGACAGAGAAGCCGAAGTCAACAGGCACAAAAACCGGAACCTAAGTCAGAAAAATCAAAACTTCCAGATAATCATAATTTTTAATACCATGGTGGCCTAGGAATCAAATTAGAATCAAGCCGTGATAACCAAGAAAGATATACGAATTGAAAAAGTCAGTAAACATCAACAGCATTCAATCATAATCAAGTGGCCGAGATAAATCAATTGACATATTCAAACTAGTATATATGAACGTAAATTAGGGAATTAAAACCTATTTAACCCATTCATCACCGACATTCAGAAACCGTCGATTTCAAGCATATCAACCAGAAAAGAAAAGGGAATAATATACCTTTAAAATCGAACTCGATCGAAGCAGCCGAAGCTAAGCTATGAAGAGACGGTTGATCGATAGAGCAAGGAAAGCAAAATCACTTATTCGATCAATTAACTTAAGTAGGCAGCTTCAACAAATCGGAACCCTAATTCTAGATCGAAGAGGAGACGAGGCATCCATTATTTTTCAAGCAAGAAAGCCAGCCGAATAATAGAAAGAAAAGGGGATTTAATTTTTATCACTTTTTTATTGGACCGGCCTATATACTTGGGATTTAATATCTAAATTAGGATTTTGTTTTCTTTGAATTGTTTTAATTTGTATTTTTCTTTTTAAATGATTGTATTTTCTAGTCGTGTGACTAGGGGACGAACTATAGTGGTGTAGTTCGAGAATTCGCAACTCAGTGGCTGAGTTGTAGCATGGTTTTGAGCGTAGAGTTAGGTTAGTCGATAGCGGGTATCGTGATTTTACGTGTGTAAGCGTTTGACTATTTAAATTTTAGTAGAAACCTTGATGGCAGCACGTAGGTATGGTTTTGCCGAAGCTGGATAAATCTGTGTGTTCTATTTTCTGCTTTTTATTATTCTGCTATTATCTGTGCTGCTATTGTTCGACTATTATCTGTGCTGAAATTATTTTATATACTTCCAAAATAAATTTTTATAATTAGTAGCATCACCCTATTCATCTCCCCTCTAGGGTGAAATCGATCAAGTAAGTGGTATCAGAGCTAGGAACAAAAACCATTTTTGTTTTTAAAAGTTTAATTTTTCAACGACCAATTTTTACTTTACAAATTTGAATTTTTAATGGCTGCTTTTAGTAATGCTTTTGCAGAGGGTCAGTCTATAGTTAGACCACCATTTTCAATGGTGAATATGCTTACTGGAAAAATAGAATGAATTTTTTTTCTGAAAACCATGTATGCTTGGGATATTGTTGAGACATGCTATAGAGCACCAACTATAGTTGTAGATAATCCAAAAATAGATAAATCGATGGATCAATGGATGGATCTAGAAAATAGACTACAGAATACTAATGCTAAAGCTATGAATTCAATTATTTGCTCATTGGTTCAAATTGAATTTAATCGTGTCTCACATTGTCTAACTGTGCAGGAAATATGGCATACACTCGAAATGACTCACGAAGGAACATCTTAAGTCAAGGAATCTCGCCTTGCCATGCTGAGTAGCGAATATGAGAATTTCACAATGGCCAAGGAAGAAAATGTCAAAGAGATGTACGAACGACTTTCCAATATCATATACAAATCAAAAGCTCTCGAAAAATCATACAAAAAGTTGGAAATAGTTCAAAAAATCCTCAGAGTCCTTCCATGGGGTTTTGAAGCAAAAGTCAGTGCTATTCAAGAATCGAAAATTTTGAAATAGATTAAAGTTGAAGAACTCATCAGAAATTTCACCACTTATGAGCTAGAAATGAAATTCAAGGAAAAGCGTGAAGGAGTTAATACTTGAAAGAAATCAACAGCTATTAAAGGAACAACAAAAAGTGATGATAATGATAATGATGATGGAGCAGCTGAGCTGGCACTATTAATAAAGAAAATCAAAAGGTGGAATCGCAAATACGAAAATCTTGCTCTAAATCAAAAGTTGAAAAGCAGAATAGCCAAAGCACTAGATGACTCAGAAGAACGGGAGATCATCTGTCACAAGTGCAATAAACCTGGCCACATCAAGTCCAAATGTCCTCAAAATCGACGCGGCCAAGAAAAGAGATCAAAAAGAAGAATTTTTGCAGCCACGTGGAATACAAGTGATGAAGATAATAAAAGTACTAGCAGTGAGAGTGAAAAAGAGGGTCTGTGCGTTCGACGTGATATAACTGATAGCGATGACGACGAGTCGAGCGAGGTATCAAAACTCACTCACTCAGAATTACTTATTTATTTCCACGAAGTAAATGGCTGTTTTGAACGACTTAGGGAGAAATACACTAAAATTTAATCACAAAGAGATACTTTGATAGATTTAAATAAACAGCTTGATCAACTAGTTAAAAACTATCAAAGCAAAAGCCCTAAGTGTGATAACTGTCCAACATTCAATGAAGAGATTAGAAATCAGAAATTAAAATAATGTGATATCCCGGAAATTTGAGGCAATATCAATTTAATAATCTGTGATAAAATTAAATTGATTTAATAATATTTGTTAATAATAATTTGAATTGATTTAATAATCTTCTTTTAAACAAATGATTAACTGATAATGTACCTTTTAAAAGCCAATTAAATTGTTTTCTATTTATAATATATATATATATATATATATATATATATATATATATATATATTGTAAATAGATAATCTTTGTTTTAAGTTTAATACATGATTTCTAACTCTAATATGTTTGGAAAATTAGGAATTTGATTTTTTTTAGTATTTAAGAAATAATAATATGATCTAAAAAAAAAATACTCAAGAAAAAATTAATTTGTTTAGAAATAAATTTAGCCTAGAGTTTAAATTTAAATAAAAAGTTATGTTTTGTTTTATAGCTTGATAAAATAAGTGACTTATATTATAGAGAATAGTTCTTTTATAAATTATTATAATTTAATAATAAGTTATATTTAAACTATATCAATACTGTAATATCTTTGAAAATGGGTTTTACTGTATATATAGAAGTTGTTATGAAAGAAGCTAGTCTTTCAAAAATGATAAAATGAAATAATACTTTATAAATCTTAACATAAGTATTTAATTATTTAAGTTTTAAAATAAAGTAACCTATAAGTAAAATAAATATAGAAGTAAGAACAAGTGTAAAAGAAAGAAGTAAATATATGGGCTGGTAAAAGAAATAAATTATACAAAATGCAAGAAGCTTATAGACTAAGATTTCAGATAAGTATGAAAACAAAATAATAAAAGTCACCAGACAAAATGATTTTTGCTGTCTAATGTAAAACAAAGTAAAATGATAAAACAAAACAAAGCATAGTAGAAATATCTTTGTGTATGTTCAGCATATAGAATAGTTTGTAAAGCAAGCTAAAAACATGCAGGTAAGAGAAATGTCAAAAGAATCTAATTACATCAGAGTATGTAGGAACATAAGTACTCAAGGATTAAATGCTAGCACAACTTTAATCTGTTCAACTTGCTTAAAAAAAAATCTTTCAGCCCTTAATTAAAAGATTATGCCTGATAAAAACAAAATGTATACAGTGTACTTACATACACCTGATCCAGTTATCACCTTTCCCCCTGAAACTTCTTTATATACATCTTGTTTTAGTTCGTTCAAAAACAAATATAAAACCTGAAACTAAGAAATAACAACAAACAATTCCATTTATACAAACTCAATAGTATTTACAACCGAAGATAAGCAAGAAAGATTTAGGAGATGCAAGCAGACCACTTTCCAGTTTTTAAGATCCAAGAATTTCAAGCAAGCATGCTCTGTTCATTCTTTTTTTTAGCAAGCAAGGTGAGTTTTTTAAAAGCTTAAATATATAAAATCTGAATATCATGATCTATGTATGAAATAGGTGAGTTTGTGTGAATGTATGTTAGTGAATTTCTGTGCATTTTTGGATGTGAGTTGTAGACATGTTTGTGAATATCTGTAAACATATATATATATATATATATATATATACAGTTCTTAAAACTATAGCTGTAGTTTAAACTCCTTTACCTCTAGATCAAGTCATTTTTGGAATTTATAGTTTAAACAAAAGTTGATTGTCCAATCATTTGTCAAAGTATTAAAAATTATATGAGTAGAAATAAATTGTGTGTTGCTCTGAAAACACTATTCAACAAAAACAAGAGGTTTGGAAGATTTAAAGCAAAACCGTTCCCAGTTTTAAAGATTAGGCTAAATGAAGCTCTGTGTTCATAAATCTAGGTGAGTAACACTTTTAAGAATTTCTTAAGTTAATCTGTTGCAAGCTAACATTTGGATGCTTAAAATATTTGTGTGAATCTACATATACCCCTTTCTTTGGCCATTTGAAAAAAAATGAAATACTGCATCTGTTCTCTGAAAGAAATTCATCTTCTTGAAATTTAAAACAAAAATAATAATAATATAAGTTTTGTTGTTTATGTATATTTCTGTGAATAGGATATATAGGTATGTATGATACTCTGAACATTGAAACTGGAAGTGTTACCCCAGTTTGTTGATTGCTTAAGACCTTTGTTTGAGTTCTTCAATACAAATGTTAGTTTTCAAAACAGTTTCCTCAAGATATATTTAATTGTGTGAGCTTAGTGTTAAGCCAATATAAGTTGTATATTCTAAACTAAAGATTTAAACATGTTTTAAGTTAAAACAGTTAGATTCTAATCTCTGAAACTGATGTAATTTATATTTTTAGGCATAGGTTGACCTGAGTTTTCTAAAACAAAATTTTAAAGTAAATACAGTTCTTAGTGAAACCTGGTCAGTGTGGTTGGGAAGATTATTCAATCTGGTTTGTTCATTTGTTTGCATCATTGATTGTACTCACTGTTCCAAAGCACTGCTTTTATGTGTTGCCTGTGTAATGTGTAACCACTGATCATATATTTGTGACTGGGTATACATGTGCGTGGTCATCATTTACATTGTGTAGTAGATTGAGTATTGATCTTGTTGTAATGGCCATCTCACATGATTGGTTGAGCTGTCCCAGTTGCCACTCTAACCTGGTAATGCCATTTGAAGTCTGCACTGACCTGAGATGTACATGGGTTGAACCACTAAATTTTGTTTAGCATGTCTCTGTTGTCTGGTGTCTACAGTGATTCTACCACTTACTGAGTTTGATTAGTATTTCATCCCTCTACTATATTCAGTTAGCACTGATTTTCAAGCTTGTGTGATGCTATGGCCACTGTCTTGACAATGCATGACCCTGTTACACTGTTGTATCCATGTTTTGTTAGTTGAGATGTTGGCATCTTAGGCCTCGGGGTGTACTCGAGTTTTTGTGCATAAGACTCGAAGCAATGACATTATTGACCCGAAGCATATTTGCTTTGGTCTCGGGTAGGATACTTGTTTCGGGAAACATAAACTGCCTGCAGTTTTACATATAACAAAATTTAAAAGCAAATTAAAATTTACAGGCTAACCATAATCCAAAAGTTGAATTAATGTAAGGTTAGATTTAAATGAAAGTCAAATCCAGATTTAAGTTTGAATTAAAATTTTGTATTTCTGAATTCATTTTTGAAAGTTTCAGGTTTAAACCAGACAAAATTAAAACCTGAAATATTTGATTTAAACCATGATTTAAATTCTATGGTTAAACTCAGTTTTGAATAATTATTTTAAAGTTTAAAAATAGATTTGGATTTGGAAAATCAAGTTGTTGGAGGGGAGTTTAAAATCAAAGTAAACTTGGAATATAAATCTGCAGGTGTAAATCAGTTTTAAATATGAATGTCTTTGGAAATTTAAATTCAAATTAAGATTCAAACAATTGAATTTAAAGGCTTTCTTATTTAAGTTTCATGTGTATGCAATTAAAGTTATTCACAAGATTATAAATTGAATTTAAACTTGATTAATGTTTAAATAAATAATACTTTGAAATCTAAATTCCAAATGGAACTCAAATTTAAAATTTTGAAAGGTAAAGTTCTAACACACATAGATATTAATGAAGTCATTAGTAAAGAAATAAATTATCTTAGAAATAACTAAGGAGTAAAAATATTTAATGAATAAGTTAATTAATGAATGACTTATGTATTTAATTTATAAATTAATAATTTAGATTAATTTATAATTAGGAATTAATTAAGAAATAAATGTGGAAATGTAATCATGGTAATTAACTAAAGGATTATTAATTAAATTCATGAATGTGATTAATTTTGATAATTAATCAAAATTAATCCATTATAAATTGTTAAATGTAATTGCTGGATAAAAGTAATGAAGAAATTAATTACTTAATGTAATTAATTTGATAAAATGATTTATTTAAGTTAATTAATTTAATTTAATTAATTTAAGAAATCATTTGATGATTTGTTATGTGTAATCACTTAGTGGATTCAATGGAGAATAATTACTTGAGGAAGTAATTAATATAATAACTGAGTGTAATTAGTGAAAATAATGTGTTAATAAAGTAATTTGGGATAATTACTTTTGTAATTAATCAAGGGATTAATTAAATGGAGATAATTAATTATGGAATAATTAATTCATTAATATAAGTAATTAAGGGAAGTTAATTACTGGTTGATATTAATCAAGGTGATTAATAATTGAGTTTAATTAAGAATTAATCACTTAATGTAATTAAATTAAACAAAGTAATTTGATTTAAATATGAATTATCATCAATTAATGTAATGATGAAATTAAGAATAGTTTAATTAAGAAATAATTAATAATGTGGTGATAAATTAAGGATAATGTAATTAATTGTATTTAATTATAAATAAAGTAACTAAATGTTAATTACTATAAATGATTTAGGATAATTAATTTGTAAAATTAATTTAAGACTGATTACTTACTGTAATTAGAAGATGATTAATCGAAGAAGTTAATCAAGATAAATATCTAGAAATTGATTAATTAATTTGTTTAAAATTAAATTAATAGATGTGTAAGCAAGATTTGTAGATGAAGTAATTAATTTAATTTACTTTAAATTAATTAGAGATAGAAGTAGTTAATTTAATTCATTTTAAATTAATTACAAAATGGTATGATTATAAATCATTGCTTATAAATGAATGATAGTGTTATTTTATTTGATGGTTGTGCATTCAGATCTGACTTGAATAATATCTATGTGATATGGATGCTTGATTTAAAATATGATAATATTTAATTATCTGTTTTGATGATAATATGAATTATCTGTTTATGATGATGTGATTATCTATTGTGATATTATGAATTATCCATATGTGTGTATATTGATGATATTGAATTGAACTGTTAAGTCTAAATAGACAACTTGGCCTTAAAAGACACGTTTTGGATTTCGATGAGACCGGGATCGGGTTTTTCGCATTAGTAACATCCGAAAACCACATCGTTTCCAAATTAACGATAGGTCGTGAATCTAAAGGGAAGATGAAGTTTCAGAATGCAAGGGTTATCGTCGTTAACTCTGAGGGTGATTCCAAAATGAGTGTAACGAGATAATGCCTTCGGTTTCGTTCGAACCCGGAACGAACTTGTATGGATTGAATGCTTTCAACACATCGTCAGGCGGGCGATGAGCATTCTAAGAAATGTATTCTATAAAGGTAATTGTAGCCTCAAGCCTCATCAACCGGGAATGGCTAAAACAGGGGAGGTGCAGCAAGGTTAGGTGGGTCATGCCCAAGCAGGACAAGGATATTCCCCTGTCTAGATGTCCCTTTTATTTCGGCTTAGTGGGCAGTAGCGACGGCTATCTGCGGGGTTATCTTGTTCGGGACTGTTCAGTAAGGAATGGTTCCGGCCTTGTGTTGCAGGGGATGAAGGGAGTAATCCTCGGTACGGTGATCTAGGCCCCGTACTGTGACGGGCGGTACCCCAGTAGCCCTGCCATTGTATGGAATCCACAATCCAATAAGTGCCAACGGTTTTGATTGTATTACCCACTTTTGTGGCTAGTAACTGGAATTTAATCATGTAACAATTTCGGCTATTTTCTATTTACTTGAAAACCCTAGACCTATTATAATATCACAGAATTTCCTATCAAATGTTTTGGTTAGCGTAAGGTAAAAACTTTTCCATGTTTATGTGTGGGGAGTCTTACGTGATACCTTTTGTTTTCAAAAGCTTTTCAAAATTAAGCAACTTTAACCTGTTACTCATACCAGACCTATGTCTGATCCGGAGTTTATTTTTATTTTTTCATAAACTCTCGGGTACCCAATTTTTTTACGGGTAGCCAAGGGATTCAGGTTAGCTTTGACGAATACTGGAGGAGCAATGGAGCAGGAGGCTTCAGCGTCATAGATATATATAGTTCCGCTGTGTTGGTATCTCTGAGTCTTATTGTTTGAGCTGTATTGTATTGAGTTGTATAACTAGACGGATGTTTATAACTGTCTAGTATGTGATCTTTTGTTTGTATAACTCTGATTGACGTTGTATATTATGTAAATATTTATGTAATTATTATAATTTATTCGTTCCGCTGTGAGATTCTGATGTTGTTGTTCTTCCTTCTCTATCTTTTCTATTTTCTCACCCCTTTCTTTCTTTAAGACGAAGCAGTTTTCTGGGCATAGAAAGCTGGGTCGTCACAAATAAAATCACTTGAAAAATGAAATTCTGATTTTAAAAGAAAGTGAAAATATGATGAGAGAAAATTCTATTAAAAAATGCACATAATTATTAAATGAAAATGAATATCTCAAAATACAAGTCCAACAACTGTTTATGACTTTAGGAAAATTTTCAAAAAGTAAATGATCGCTAAATATGCTATTTGGAAAATAAACTTTTAATACAGATAGACAAGGACTTGGATATAATCGTTTAGAATGTGATAGAAGTGAAATTAAATAAGTCAATTCCATGTGCCAAATATGCATAAAATTTGGACACAATCAAAATAATTGTTGGTACAGAACCAAACACGTGAAAAATATACTAATTTGGGTTCCAAAAGACACAAATATAAAATCCCTTAAAGTTAAGCAAATCCGGGTGCCAAAAGGAATATATATAAATAGTTTTGTTTCTCCATAAAATTATTTTTCAAAATCTGTTGCCACTAACAATCGTGGACCTATAAAAACAAATAAGTTACAAAATTCTTCTTTCGTGTAGGTATGGTGGCAGGCTAAAGAACAACAACAGTCCTATCTGGATTCTGACTGTTCTAGGTACACGAAGGGCGACAAATTAAAGTTACTTAGCCTAGTATAAAGGTGGTGGAATCACAATAAGCAATAGCGAAATATTATCGGTAAAGGTAAAACAGGTATCAGTATATTCACCTTAAATGATTTATTAAATGTGATAATCCACATCATAATTCAAGTTAAATCAGCCAGTGATGTGATAAAGAAATAAATGTTGATTTTGATTCTGACTTATTCTTATTTGATATAATCATATTTGACTTATTCTTATTCTTGGTTCTGATTTGTGCAAATTATTGGCCAATTATTCTTCATGTCGAGAACACTACAATCCTTGAACTACTTCATGTAGATTAGTTTGGATTAATGATGGTATTACATTTGGTTATTTTACGGCTTCTAGGTCTAATACTATGTTCACTATTTTTTTTATTGCCACGGTTTCAATTCAAATCAAAAGAATTTAATTTAAAAACTGTAAAAATGATTTGAAGGTATTTGTTGCAACATCACGGTCTGGTCTATAACATCCAATTAATGATAATATTGAGTCTAAGAGAAATTCAGATGCAAATTACACTGGTAATCTAGTTGATAGAAAAATTTCTAGTGGAAAGTGACTTATGTTGAGACATTCAGTAATTGCATCATTTTTCAAAGAAAATATCTGCATATTTTTCACTTGGAATAATTTTCAAATAGCAGACATTTTACTTTTATAAAACCCATTCTAGAAAATCATTTTTGTTGACCTTGTTCCAGATTAGTCATTTTGGAAAATTTGATTTTATAATTATTTTTGGATTTGATTTTAAATGGCTGCATTAACTAGTCTGACTCCCTACTGACTATCAGAAGGATAAATAGTGACTAAAAAAGTGATGAGTGTTGATATCAATCATATATTATAACTTAAGATAGTATACTTAGTAAATTTCTTTAGAAATTTAAACAAGAGTTATACAAACTTTTGTTGGTAAAAATTCCATGACCATTTCTATTTCTATCATATTTCTATCGACCATCACTCATCAAAATCAAGTATAGTTTGAAAATATGTGGTATTTTTAACGGGAAATCGTCCATTTTTCAATTTATTATTTTTTAGCAATAAAAAAATCCGAAGTATTCACTCTCATTTAAAAGTCCTCATGGTTATGCATGAGTGAACTACTTGGAATTTTTGATTAGGTGCTTTCATGCTCATTTAAAAGTCCTCACGGTTATACATGTATGGAACGCATATCAAAATTGATTGATTAAATAGACAATTTGATTCTAATCCCATTTAAAAGTCCCCACGGTTATGCGTTGTTAGAAGATACTTGAATTCATTTTTTAATAAAAATTTGGAATACTACTAATCTCATTTAAAAGTCCTAACGGTTATGCATGGTTAGTAGGTATTCAAATTCCTGAAATAAATATACCACAAATAGACACAACTGTATAGTTTTATATGATGACATCATCCCTATCATTCTAAAGTGGAATATGCTTCAAACAGAGTATTTATGATTTTTTGTTTGATTTTTTATTGAAATTTAATATTTATACTCTATTGGGTATTAATGCGTATTAATGTCTATTACTTTATCTCTATTTTTCTAACACTATTACCCTTTTGCTGATAACAAAAGGGGGAGAGAAAAGTTAAGATTTTGTCAAACAAAAGCAAATAAAGGTCAAATATTTTATTTTGTATTTTCTATATGCATCTAGGTTCATTTGCATATTTTTATGCATATGTGAAGGGGAAACTTTACTATAGAGAGGAAGCATTCAAATAGGGGGAGCAAATTGAATAATCAAATACATTTAATAAATTCAAAATCTTAAATATATGTTTTTTATCATCAAAAGGGGGAGATTGTTGAATATGCGAATATATAATTTTTGTTTGATGATAATAAACATATAAATATACATATTCATTTAAATGTATTTGTTAATGTACTATTTTAATTTTCACATAATTAAATAAATATTTGCTGAATACAATAAATAACACAGAATTTAAATTAAAATAGATATTTTATTCAAACAAATATTTTATTACAATTTTAAATAGTACAAATTTGAGCTCTTACTATGTACAAACAATTTCAATTACAATACAATTTCTATTACATTACAATTTTCAATTTACACTTGCACTTCACTACACATCACTCGCACTTGTACTTTATCTTCATCTCTATTCCAGATTGGATCCAACATCTGATCAATCTGCAAAATAAAGACTGACACAGTAAAATTGAAAATAAAATATTTTTGCAGTGTAAAATAAAATGTATTTTGAAATTGTTATTTGCCTCAGTTATTTGGGTTGTTCGCCATCATTTAATTTTGAATTCATCATACACGAACAATTTGTTACATGCACAGTGTATCACTGTAATCAAACCTAATCAAAAGTCGGGTTCAAACCAAGTGCAATACAAATAAAGTCACGACACAAGCACAAGATCAAACACAAGCTTTAAGCTGGATTTAACACAGGTGCACATTCAAATGAAATGGTCAATATCAATAAATCAAGCCTCAACTAAAGTTCAAGTCGTACAAATGAAAACAGAGGCTAGACAATCCAATCAGACTAATTGAAACTAACTACACAAGTAGAGGCAACATCAATATGCAAGCAATCAAGCTACAACATGGCACAAAGGCACAGATCACACTCGAGTACACATGTATACAACTCGAAGCAAGAAGGTCAAGTGCACTAAAATATATAGAACAACTTAACATGATTCAAGTGACTCAGTCTAGTGCAGACTTGAAGCACAGTGCACACCCACCTAATGCATACCTGAAATAAGCTCGAGGCTATAACTCAAAAGCAATCAAACCAAATCAAGTGAGACAGGAAGCTCAACAACTTCAATATTTACAAGTTATTATCCAAACAACACAAGTACAGGAACGAATAAAAGCAGCACAGACTACAAGCTCCAAACCAGACTCCAACATGTACAAAGGGTGATACATCATGTATACATATATACAGTTATGAATAAGATCAACCAAATGGCACAAAACAGTGAACAATATAATGCAAACAACTGAGGTGAAGATATCAAGTGCACCAGTACTAAACAGAAGCATGGATGAACACACACACACACACACACATATAGTAAAACAATTACAATATGGATACAGTGAAATGTCATATGCAATCCAAACCAGATCCAATGAAATTGGTTCGAAGCAATACAACTCCAACAATGCCACATACAACACAACAGATGACAAACCAATATACATGAAGACTAATAGAGATTCAACCAGCGCACAAGTAACAAAGATGGTACAGACTCGAACGAACAATGAATTATCAGTTGTACAGTGAAACTAGATCTAACAACTTGAAGTACAGTGATGCATCAGTGAAACAGTGGCTCAACAACTCAATAAGCATGGATGTGATAAGAAAAAGTGATACAAAATGCAATAGAGAATAACACAGCGTACAAGTTCAACATCAAAGTAGCAGTTTTGAACAAAGATAGAGAAGCCAAAGTCAACAAGCACAAAAATCAAAACCAAAGTCAGAAAAATCAAAACTTCCGGATACTCAGAATTTTTAATGTCATGGTGGCCAAGGAATCAAATCAGAATCGAGCCATGACAACCAAGCAAGATATACGCATTGACCAAGTCAATAGACATCAACAACATTCAATCATAATCAAGTGGCCGAGATAAATCAATTGATGAATTCAAACAAATACATGCGAAAGTAAATTAGGGAAATAAAACCCTATTTAACCAATTTATCATCGGCTTTCAGAAGCCATCGAGTTTAAGCATATCAACTAGAAAAGCAAAGGGAATAACATACCTTTAAAATTGAACTTGATCGAAGCAGCCGAAGCTAATCTATGAAGAGACGGTAGATCGACAGAGCAAGGAAAGCAAAATCACTTATTCGATCAATTAACTTAAGTAGGAAGCTTCAACTAATCAGAATCCTACTTCCAAATCGAAGAGGAGACGAGGCATCCATTATTTTTCACGCAAGAAAGCCGGCTGAATAATAGAAAGAAAAGGGGATTTAATTTTTATCACTTTTTTTTATTAAACCGGCCTTTATACTTGGGCTTTAATATTTAAATTAGAGTTTTTTTTTCTTTAATTTTTTTTATTTTTCTTTTTAAACGATTGTATTTTCTGGTCATGTGACTAGAAGATGAACTAGGGTGGTGTAGTTCGAGAATTCGCAACTCAGTGATTGAGTTGTGGCAGGGTTTTGACAACTTAATTTCTAGTAGAAACCTTGGGGGCATCATGTAGGCAGGGTTTTGCCCATGCTGGGTAAATTTGTATGTTTTATTTTCTGCTTTTTATTATTCTGTTATTATCTATGCTACTATTATTCGACTGTTGTCTGTGTTGAAATTATTTTATATACTTTCGCAATAAATTTTTATGATTAATAGCATCATCTTATTCACCCCCCTCTAGGGTGAAGTCAATCCAACACATAGTTGTTAAAGTGATTTTCGATATTGGTAGAGAGTATGACATTATCCGATCCTAGTCTCTTTAGCAACCAAACGCTTATTTCATACACTGCTAGAAACGGTTCAGATAGCGATGGAATCTAGCGACGGCTAGCGACGGCTAAAAAATGCGGCCGTCGCTAACCGTCGCTATACGAAATATACAGATCTCCTTCCCGCGAGCAGAATTATCATTCTTCCCACCAAAATTAAATCCTCCTTCCCCCAATCCGCCGCACCCCGTCACCGCAGCCGTCGCCCTGCCTTCCGCCGCCTCCAAATCACTCAATTTCGCCTAGGTACGCTTCTAATCTCTATTTTGAATGTAAATTTGATGTTTTTAGGTTTAGTTTAAACCCTAATTAAATTAGGATTTATTGTTAAATAAGGTATTAGTAGTGTTGTTAAATTAGGTATTAGTGGTTTTGTATGTTGATTTGGTAGATTAATTAGTTCATTATCATGAAGTTAAATTAGGTATTAGATTAATTAGTTTATCATGAAGTTGAATAAATGATTGATGTAGATAATTAGTGTTGGCGATTAACATGGTTCGTTGTGTTAGGTGAAAAATTAGTGTATATTAATGATTAACTTGGTTATTAATAAATTTACATGAAAGTATTTCATAGTTTATGAAATTGATAAATTACAAATTTAAGTTGTTAAGTGAATTTAAATTGACAAATTTTTATCTAATAATTAGATTTTTATTATTTTCTAATTATCTATTTGATAATTAGATTTTGTTGTTTTATAATTATCTTCATTGATAATTCTTCTATTTATCTTGTTGATTTAGCGACGGCCATTTTAATAATTTTAGTGATGGCTAGCGACGGCCAAAATGCAAAATGTTGTATATATTGTACAAAAACAAAGTTTATACAAAAAATTAAAAAATGAGTATGAGAACATTAAAAATTCTGCAAATATCTAATTTTTTTTAAAAATAATAGGAAATGACTTTAAAAACAAGTGATATTGTTCTAAAATCTATTTTGTAAAGAAATTAAGAAATGAATATAACAACAACAAATATTCCGCCAAAATCTATGTCGTAAAAAAATAAAGAAATGAATATTGAACTAAAATTGTTAATTGAATGTTGAACTAAAATGTAAATATACAAATTTATGAAATAAAATTTAAATAGTTGAAGCATTGTCAAAATTTGAAAAGAACAACAATATTTGATAAAATTTAAAGAAATTTTTTTATCCCTTAGAGTGGCATTGGCCCCGTCTGGCAAGTGTTGTATATGATCGTTATATGAATGTTCGTTTTGCAACGGAACAGACATTTATATTCATTTGATACAATATTTGTCGGATTTGTCCCTGTGTTGGACAAGTTACAAACACAATAAAGTAATTACATATTATAAATCATTTCATTTTAAACGGTTACAAAATTTCGACAGCACTTCCTTTACATTCCCTGTGTACACGCATTTGTGTACGATATAGGGAACAGAAGAGAAGTGCTGCCGAAATTTTGTTGAACCGTTTAATCTGAAATGATTTATAAAATGTTGTTACATTATTGTGTTTGTAATGGGAAGTAGGATGACTGACCACTGAAGTGAAAACCAAAATACCAAAAAATAAAAAAATAAAGTGAAGTTTTTATTTTGAATTTTCTGCAACGATGAACTGTTTACAATGGAGAATGGTTGAAATTAATAATTTAAATTGTCTAATATACATTTTCAAATCAGGAAAAATGTTCAATTATTTTCTCGACCGTACTTGGATGTATGAAGTCAGAACTGGAAAGAAGGGATCAATAAAGCAACATTTCTACAATGGTGTACACGAATTTATTAGATTTGCTAAATCTAATAACCGAAACAACACAGAAATTCATTGCCCGTGTAGTAAGTGCCAACATTTGAAGCATTGAAAACCAGATATAGTTGAAGTACATTGTATCAACATGGTTTCGTGCCTGATTATTATTTCTGGGATCGTCATGGAGAACTTGTTGAACCTACACCTAATGCTGAAGTGTTAGAGGACGCTAATATGATGACGAATCCGATAGAAAATATGATGGATGATGCGGCACGATCAATGTTTCCTACAACTGAAGCTGTCAATAAAGACGAAAATGTCGAAAAAGAACCGACTGCGGGAGCTAAAAAAATATACCATTTGTTGGATTCTGCTAAGATGCCGTTGTGGGACGGATGTAAAAGCAGAACCGAACTTTCAGTAACCGCCGAATACGTAACTATGAAATCAAAATTCAACCTTACGGAAGCTGCATTTACAGCAATTGTTCAAGCTGCAAAACGACACATGCCACCCAATAATCTGATGTGCGGTAGTCATTATAAAGTAAAAAAATCGATGTCCGCTTTCGGTCTACCGTACGAGAAGATAGATGCATGTGTGAAAGGTTGCATGTTATATTGGAAAGACGACGTTGACCTTAGAAAATGCAAAATATGTAACGAAGAAAGATATAAACCAAGAAAGAAGAAAGGGAAAGAAGTCCCGTACAAGAGAATGCATTATTTACCCATCACTCCCAGACTTTAAAGATTATATGCATCTTCTGCTACGACCTGTAACATGCGATGGCATAGTGTGAGAACAGCGGAAGAAGGAACTTTGATACATCCATCCGACGGAGAAGCATGGAAACATTTTGATAAGACTTATCCCGCATTTGCTACGGAAAGCTGTAATGTCAGACTTGGTTTATGTACGGATGGATTTTCACTATTTTCACAGTTTGATAGTAAATATTCATCCTGGCCAATTATCGTTACTCTGTATAATTTACCTTCATGGATGTGTATGAAGACACCATATATGTTTCTCACCACTGTCGTTCCCGGCCCTCATGATCCAACCCAAGAAATTGATGTTTATTTACAACCATTGATCGAAGAGTTGAAGAAACTGTGGAATGAATGAGTCAAAACTTACGATGTATCATTGAATTTTTTTTCCGGTTATTCGCCTCTTTGTTATGGACTATTAATGATTTTCCTGCAAACGGGATGCTTACTGGTTGGAGTACGGCCGGTCGTCTAGCATGCTCTTATTGTATGGAAGAAACACAAACATTTTCGTTACGATATGGGAAGAAAGTTTCGTGGTTTGATTGTCATCGGTGTTTTCTTCATCCCAATCATACTTTTAGAAGAGATAAGAAATTTTTTATTGCTAACAGAGAAGAGAATTTGAAACCACCCAAGGTTTGGTCAGGCGAGGAAATATACGAAATTGTAAGGGACTATCCAAAGATACATGAAATTGGAGTCCAGGCTGAAATCCCAGGAAAGTCAGAAATTCATAATTGGTGCAAACAAAGTATATTTTGGGAGTTACCATATTGGAAAGATCTCTTACTCCGAATAGTATTGACGTGATGCACAACGAAAAGAACGTGTTTGATAATCTGTTTAATACAATTTTGAATGTAAAGGGAAAAACCAAGGACGATTTGAATTCAAGGCTTGATATAGCAAACTATTGTAAGCGCCTGGAACTTCATATGAAGCCTAATGACAATAAAAAACCGTAAGCATGCTATGAGCTAGACAATAAGCAAGTAAAACTCGTGCTAAAGTGGGTGGAAGAATTAAGATTTCCTGATGGGATTTCTTCCAATCTTCGTAGATGTGTTGACTTCAAAAATAGTAAACTGAGTGGGATGAAAAATCACGATTGTCATATCATGATGGAATATTTACTACCCGTGGCTTTCAAAGAACTGTTGCCCGTAAAAGTATGGAACGTTTTAACAGAGTTATGTTTGTTTTATAAACAGCTTTGTTCGACGACATTAAAGGTGGATCGTATACATAAACTTGAAGTAGAAATACCCATATTGCTATGCAAACTCGAGAAAATACTTCCGTCTGGTTTCTTCAACGTAATGGAGCATTTACCTGTTCATCTTCCATCCGAAGCACTTCTTCGAGGTCCTATGCAATATGGATGGATGTATCCGTTTGAAATGTAAATTAACATGTGCAATGTTCATGTCAATTTCAAATTCAAATTTGTATATCTAAATATGTAATAAATATCTTAATAGGTACTTGAATCATCTGAAAAAGAAGATTCGACAAAAAGCCCGAGTTGAGGGTTCGATATGCAAATCGTATCTTGAAGAAGAAGCCTCATTTTTTCTCTCACTACTTCAAGGACGATGTGAACTTATTGTTTGTAACTGTTCCTCGAAATGAGGAAGTCGTTGAAGAAAATTCTTCTCAAACAATGTTATCTGTTTTTAGACAACAAGGTAGACCTGGTGGAAAATGTATGGAAATATGGTTGGACGATAGAGACCACCATGTATCACACACGTATGTTCTTTAAAATTGAGTCGAAGTCGCATCATTTTTCATGTAATAATTAATTCACTTGTAATTTACTTCTACGTACATAATAATTATAACACATATTACATATATGCAGTATCTACGAATCACAGTATCCATCTGGCGATCTCAGTAAAGAATTTGCCAAATGGTTTTTTAACTATGTTTATGAGCCAAGAAACTGTGTCGTTGATGAAGGCTTAAGACATCTTGCGATTGGACCGAGAAATGTGAAGACTTATCCAATATTCTTCGTCAATGGGTTTAAGTTCAACACGAAAAATTACGGGGCTGAAAAATTAACATATATCAGCGGGGTATTTGTCAAAGGCGGTGATGATCCAGATGAGCATTTAAAAGATTTTAACGGCATCTTAACACATATTCTAGAGTTGACATATTATGTTGAACCTTTAGAAAGTTTTTTTTATTTAAGTGCAATTGGTTCAGTAACGTTCATGGTTCCGGAATCAACGTGCATAAAGAGTATAAACTTATTGAAATAAGGCATACATCACACTACTATAAGTACGACCCTTTTGTATTAGCCAAGCAAGCGTTACAAGTTTATTTTGCTCCGTATCCATGTTTGAAAAGAGATAAAGCGGATTGGTCTGCTGTTTTCAAACAAAACCAAGGTTTACGTTTGATGGAAATAATATTCCAGATGAAGCAGCATATCAAGCCGATCTTGAACCAAATACAGAAATAATAATAACTGATGATATTGATGTAGGGTATCTGAATGATGAATCGAACGTCTTATTTGATGCATTCGAAAGTACCGAAGAAAATGAGATAGAATACGAGACTGAGTCTGAATCAGAAAACGATGAAGACTGATCATGTAACGTCCCGCCTTTTCGCACGTTTTAAATCGACACACATGCCAATTCAAACCATACGGAAGGGCGGATTGTTATGGGGTAGATACGAAAATAGGGAAGAAATAAACAAAAATAGAATCTCACAGCGGAAGGATAAAATATAATAATCAAATATACAGTTCATGAAGCTGTTTTACAAAACCTATGATTATTTTTATACAATACATATCAGAGTACACATACCAAAGAAAAATAATAAATGCAGCAGAATTAAATGGTGTAGTGGAATAATATAGTAGATAATAGTACTACAAATCTTCGTCTTCGTCCTCCAGAATAAAATCTTCAAATCCTGAAACGCTCGTACTGACCCGAGCGAATTGAAAAGACAAAACACTCGAGTCAGAACTAAAAGATCTTATGTAAGTTAAATCAACAGAAATAAATATGAGTGCAATAACTCAAGAGATGCTCGGGATTTACATCTCCTGAGGATCCGTTAAACTATTTACTATGTAGTATATTTTGCTATTATAATAGTGTCTAATTGTAAAGTAAATTTACTTTTTTATAGCGTTAAGGGTTACCTATATAGCCCTTAACACAAATAATGCCAATAGTCTATACAGTGCCTGCATATCTCCTGATCGGGAGACTACGAGAAGACACTCCATAGGTACGACACAAATAGAAACTCGTAGTAAAGGCTCAGTATGGTAGGTGACACGACACAACTAGGCAATGCCAGGGTAGATATACCAATTACGCTTCCTGGCCGATGGAAACGCGCAGCGCGCAGCTGCCACCCACCTTGAACAAACTCCCCACATCAAAGAAATCAAAAATGAAGGTGGCCACCGAGTCAAACCAAAATCAGAGTATAGTATCGAAGCGAAGTGTCCGATCAGAGGTGCTACCTCATTAACTCGTCAATCGCTCCTGTTTTAGCCACCTTATGCCAACTCATGGGAGTCGGGTCCACGTATTTACCTTAAAGGAAACGCCACCACCATCCTACTTCATTCTGGAATCTCCACCGCGTACACGGTTGTTAAAGTGGCTTTCGGGATTGGTCGAGAGTATGACAACTTCCGATCCCGGTCTCTTAAACAACCAAACGTTATTATAACACCACGGTCATTTTAAAAATAATTATACTTTCAAAACCAGAATATAATTATCCATTTTAAAACCCATAAATACGCTATCATCTCCTTTTAAAACCCAAATAATATGATATCATTTTATTTAAAATATATTTCTTTCCAAAATCATGCCACTTTTAAAATTTATAATATCTCGAAACCAAATATTTGAATTATAGCTTTCAAAACATAATACTTCGAAATTCATAGCTTTAAAACCATAAGTTCTAATACTTAAGTGGTTTGGATATTCAACAGTATATCAAATAAAACAGTTGAATTTAAAATTTCTTTAAAAGTAAATAATTTCGACACCTTCACCTTTTTTTATTCACTTTAAATTCAGTCTAAACCCATAACTTTTAGATTCACTTTCAGTTTAAATAAAACATTTCGATTTCAATATTTCAAAACTTAGAGAATTTAATGAATTTCAAGACTAAGGTTGGAAATTTCAAAACAACAATTCATTTTCCTATTATTTAATTTGAAAGGGTTATATGATAAATCCATAACCATTTAGAATAAACTAAATTTATTATCACTAAAATTTCCTTTCATTTATTTATACTAGAATTATTTATCGAATCCAGTTATAATATCATACCTTAAAATTTCCAATTTTAATATGTTTACATCAACTTGTGGAGTTAAATTTTCAATAAGCTCAATTCCAATTAAATCTCCAATTTATCCTTCAATCTTAATTTATTTGAATCATTTATAACTCTATATATATACAAGAACTTAAACTCATACTAAATCGTATAATATAAATTATCAAATGCCATTTTTCAACTTATTCATTTTATTTAGCAGATTTATACATAGCTTAAATTCAACAATTTAACTTTGTATGTATATATATAATATATTTGTATCATATCCAAATTTAATATTTAATAAACCGTATCATATCCAAACCATAAAATTCATTTCAAAATAATTTTATATATATACTGCGGTGCCCGTATATAATTTTCTATCCTATGGTCAAGTGATATGGATATTTATCATTTCAATCCGCAATTTAAAAATAAAAAAATGCGGTTGTATATCATTTCCAACCGCAATCCCGAATGAATGAAATACATGATAACTTGCAGATTTTAAAATATAGTACACATCATCCATTCACCAAACATCAATCATCAATCATTAATTATAATTATCATCCAATTTAAACAAACATCAATATATAACAGGTGATAAATAACTGGTATCAATTTCAGTTTATACTCAAATAAATTTAATAACTGTTAATTGGCATTTTACATGCAAAATAAATATAATTTAACTGGCAGTTAATATGCAATAATGAATTAAATAACGCGTAAATTAAATGAATGCAATTTAACTGAGAAATTGATGAAATATATACCAAACAGCTATAAATAAAATTTTAAACACATCAAAAATCAATTTAACAAACATAAGAAATTTTAGAAGTTGTGAGTGGGTTAAAACACTCACCTTTTGAATTTAAATCAAATTTAAATCCGATTTAAACCCAAAAATTCGACGGTCTCAGAATCTATCCAAACCAATGTCAAAATCTCCGGAATTTTATTACGATCCTAATAAAAAAAATCTCGCGTGAAACGGATATCGTATGAAGAAGTTATTCGATTTTAAAGATATGAAATCAAAATAAAAATTAAAATAAACCAAACCCTATTCAAACGCCACGTCATCTCCTTTTCCCCCCTTTTCTCACGCGCGCGTTCTCCCAGCCGAGGCACGACCTGCCCTAACCAACGTTGACCAGCGTTTTGCACCTCCACGCGCCGCCGTATCCCCTGGCGCCTCCACCCACGGTTTTCCCCTCACCGGCCGCACCCCTCATGTCGCCGCGCCCCGCTCTAGTAGCGCCGCCGCCACCGTATGAGCTTGGGTTTGGAAACCCTAAAATGTAAATTCCGGTCGCCATAGTTGAAATTAAGCGATGCGACCACCACCATCTCGAAGCCCATGACGATCTCTACAATACCCAGATCTTGATTTCATCGATTGAACCCTAAATCGAAAAGCCCCAAATCAACCATATGGGTTTCAAAATTCCAAGGTTTGACCGCAATTTCTGGTAAATCCGGTCACCGTCTTGAAAAACGAACAGCGGACACAGATTCGTATCGAAGAGATCATCGATATATATTTTTTCAGAATTTTTCTAAGGTGTTTGAATTTTTGACTTTCGATTTGATTTTTGAAATTTGAATTTAGATCTAGGGTTTGTAGCCATAGGGAAGAGGAGGAGCTGAAGAAATGAACGCACAAACAAATGAGCATAGATGGAGGCTAGGGTTTATAAATGGGTTTATATAGATAGGTTGGAAATTTGAATACATGGATCGTGTTGGATATACGTGCTAACGCTAACATGGCCCAAAAAGCCCGTTCTGACCCTGGAACGAAATTGGGTAAACCGATATATCAAAATAGGTATTTTAAAATATTCTAAACGCGATGGAAAAAGTTTCACGTCCAAATTCAACCATATGCAGAGGTTATGCTGAAATCAATATTTTCAAATTGATTTCAAATTGATTTCAATTAAATCAATTTCAAGGCGTTTCACGTTCGTACTATCAAACGACAAGTCCGATTGTTACGAAACTTGAAACCCTACAATAATTCACTGTTACGGATCCGATGAAACTGGTTTTGTTGAAATCCGAATCCGTGACCAAAATGACTATTTTTATATTAATTAAATAAATTAAGAATTAGTAAATAAATCCAAATTTTATATTTAGATTCTAAAATTGACTCATTTTATCACTTTTCAAAATTCTTAATCATCTACAAAATTCCAACAAGTTTAGATGTCAAATTTAAAGAAGGTAAATTATAAATTTCAATATAAATCCTTAATTTCATTAAATTCTCAAATTATAAATAATATCCTAAAATTTCATTTAGTTAAATAAATTAATTAGTATTCCATAGATTCCTGTCAACAGATGGATTAAAATATTGGATTCCAAGTTATCACCCAAATTCCTCACATTATCTTTATTTCAAATAACGAATTATTTAACTATATTCAATCTCATTTAATTGCAATTAAATTCAATTATTAGACTTTAAGTTTCAATATAAATGAATAAATCCTGATTCCCATTATTTAAATTCACTATTTATCATATTACCATCCTGGGTACCATTCATTTTAATATATATATATATATATATTCAGATACTTTAACATTTTCTAATTGTTTATCTCAATTGCATGACATTAAAAATTATATTTATTGCAATAGGTTTTGGTTTATTTGAACGAACTAAGTATACAACTCATAACAATCGTTGTAAAACTCTCAATCCCACATTCATAAGTTTGTTATTTCCACTCACATATTATAGATATTTACAGGTATAGGCTTTTTATTCAATCGTTATTTATTATATATTAATTTGATAAATTCGCTATTTAAGTCCGTTTTAAATTTATTACTACATATCCATTTACCTTTCCCATCAAAGTTGAATCCATCAAATTAATACAACCAATCCATTTCCATTCACACTTTATGTAACAACCCGATATTTTCAACCATTCGCATCCATATATGTCGGACTTGAATTGCTCAAAATACCGCGTTGTAAATAAAATTTGGCAAATCTCAGAATATACAGTAAATACATAATCACAGATCACAGACACAGAGTATTTAATAATGCAGCGGAATTTAAAAGAAATAGTAGTTCATGAAGCTACTATATAAAAATAAGATACATCAGAGTTAAACATGATACAACAAAAAGGAACAAGATACATCAGGTACAAATCAGAATACATCACTGAAATCACTGGATACAAAAAGCAAAATAGATGGCTGGATCTTCAAGGAAAGCTCCAACTCCGAAGGTGAATCTTGAATGCTAACTCACTCATTCTGACTCGAGCGTAAAGCAAAATACAAAACACTCGAGTCAGGACATAAATACTTATGAACTGTAAATAAACTCAAGTGAACAGTAACAAAAATGCATCAGTAACTTAAAGGATGCTTGGGATCGCCCATCCTTTAAGGATCCGTTAAACTTTTTACTATGTAGTAATATTGCGCTACTATAATAATGTCTACAGTAAAATAAACATACTTTTAAATAGCGTTCCGGGCTACCCATATCACCCTTCACACATAATAGTCCCAGTAGTCCATCCAATATCATGCCATCTCCACTCCGGGTGACTGTCAGAGGATACCACACGGGCTACGGGAGAAAAACAAACTCGTAGTAAAGGCTCGGTATGGTAGGTGACACGGCACACAAGGCAATGCCAGGGTAGATATACCAATTACGCACACGGGCTGGTGGTAACGCAGCAGCCACATACGCCCACCTCGGAACACACTCCCAATCAAAATCGGAGGATGGCCATCTAATCAATCACCAGTAAGAGTATAGTATCGAAGGAATGTGTCCGATCGGAGGAATGACCTCACTTGGCCCGAGATCGCTCCTGTTTTAGCCACCTTACGCCAACTCACGGGAGTTGGGTCCACGTAATATACCTCAAGAACGTCGCCACCATCCTACTTCATTCTGGAATCTCCACCGCGTACATGGTTGTTAAAGTGGTTTTCGGAGTTGGCAGAGAGTATGACAACTTCCGATCCTGGTCTCTTTAACAACCAAACGTTATTATAACGCCGTGGTCATTTCAAAATAGTTTAAACTTCAAAAAGATCAAATCATTTCATTTCAAACTATATTTCTTTCAAAATAGTTTATACTTCGAAACCAAAACCATTTTTATTTCAAAACTATTTATTCAATCAAAATAGTTTATACTTCGAAACCAAAATCATTTTTTATTTCAAAAATACTTATTCAATCAAAATAGTTTATACTTAGAAACCAGAATCATTTTTATTCCAAAACTATTTATTCAATCAAAATAGTTTATACTTCGAAACCAAAAACATTTCAAAACTATATTCAAATCAAATAGTTTATCATTTCCATTTCAAACATATATTCACCTTTAAAAAAATTCATAATACTTTCAAAGTATAACTTTTCCGAAAACAAAATACTTGAAATCATTACACTTTGAAAATCATAACATTCCGAAATCATACATTTGAAATCAATCTTTTAATTCTTTACACTTTACAAATTTATTCCATTAAACCAAAATTTCAAATTTCCAATTTAATTCAATTCAAACCATCAGTTTCAATTCAGTTTAGTTTTTTAACAAAACATTTCAAATCTTACAAATTTCAAATATAGATTTGATCTACAAAATAAACAATCCAATTTTAATATATTTCCAAACTTTAATATCCCACATTTCAATACAAAAATTTATAATTCCATATATTCATATCTCAAATCTAATTTCATTATTATTTCGTTTTGAAATATTCATTTCATAAATCCAACATTGTTAAAATAAAACTTAAATTACAATTAAACCAAATATCTTTTCATACAAATATAAACTTCAAATATTCCTTCATCAAATAAATCAAAATCAAACATTATTCCACATTCATATTCTTTATCAAAATAAAGATAAATCATTTCCAAACCATTTCAAAATCATTAAAATATCATATCCTTTCAAAACCTCATTATCATATCATTATTTGAATTCAAATTCAAATATTCAAATTTAAATATCATTTTAAAATCAAACATATCATTCATTTATTATTTCAAATATCATTACAAAACACCTTTCAAAATCACATTCACTAATTCATTTATCTTATTACATTTCATTCCATTTAACACATAACCAAGTAAACTTTATTTAAATTCAAATTCAATTTAAATTCCTTAAAAATTCAAATTTAAATATTCAAAACTTCTATAATTTCACAAATAATCCATTTCAAAAGTTAAATTAATTAACACTTTAAAATATAACACAATAGTGTTAAAATCTATAACATTTCAAAACATTGTCAAATTATAGCAACGACAGCATTTATAAAGTGCTATCGTAGCTTATAGTTTCCAAAATGGTTTAGTTCAAGAATAACGACGTTTATAAAATGTCGTAATAGATATTTAGTTATTTAAAACATTGTTAGATTCAAAACAATAGCATTTAAAATGCTGTCAAAAGACTACAGCATTTTGAAAATGCTATAAAATTCAAGATTTCATTTTAGCTTTTCAATAATAATAGTAAAACTTCAAATTTTATTATTATAACTTGAAAATAATATTTCTAGACTTCAAAATTTCACATTTAAAATCATTTTAACATATGATTTAACACAATAGAATTTTAAGATCAAATATTCAATTTTGCAAACTCCATTCATTTATTAAGTCAAAATTCACTGTTTATTAATTTATAAATTTAATAAACTTAAAATTTTACTTCAAATATCATTTCAAAACTTTAAATTTGATTTCCATTATTTATTTACATCTTAAAATAAAATTTAAAGTCAAACGTCACATTTACTCCAAATTTACATACTTGAATTCACTTAAATTCACAATTTCAAGATTTAATATTTAACTTTCTTAAAACCATAATATATATATTCTAAATCAAAATTTCATACTTTTGAAAATACATATTAAAAAAAATCATTTAAAAATATACCACGGGGTCTGTATATAATTTTCTAACCTAGGTCAAGTGATACGGATATATATCATTTCAATCCGCAGTTTACAAAGAAAACCCGGGTTCTATCATTTCAAACCCGCAATCCCAAGTCAAATAAAATACAATAAAAATCGCTCAGGCCTATCATTTCAGCCCATAACAATTTTTCCCTAATCTAAAGTCCGTTTGGGTATGTATCATTTCAACCCATAGTGCTTCTATTCTAACAGGGAACTTGCAGTGTGAATATATGCATAAACAATATAAACAATGTCAATGTCACAATATAATGTCATATATCAGATGTCAGGTTATAATTAACAGTTTTAACATGGTAACAACATGGCATAACATATCATATAATCATCATTAACTTGCATAAACATTTTATATTACTAAACACTTGTCATCAATTCACTATTTCATAAGTATAAATGTCAGAGTGAGAAAGACTCACCTTTTACGAAGCTAGAGACAAACAACACACACAAGAGCGATTCCAAAGGCATGACAAGCACGATTTGATTTGAATTGATGGAGACCCTTGTAAACAACACAAAATATAACATACATAAGCACAAATATAGATATCGACATACAAATACAATCAACAACTTTAGTTTGCAGAACAGTTGCAAAACAAGAGAGATGACCAAACCTTAGAAGCAAAAGACTTGCACACGACAACATAAGCTTGTCACATGATCAAATGGGCTTGCTCTCATCATACTAGGCTCAGCCTAGATGCCAACATGGCTCAGGTTTGGGTCAATATGGGTTCATATGGCTCGGCCTAACTTGGATATGAAGGAGTGGAAGTTGTGACATGAGAAATACAAAAGTCAAGGCAATTAAGTGGATTTTTGGTGCAACTATATGTTCGGCCTACCATGGCTTGGGCTTGGTCATGCAAGGGGATGGTCAGGTGGTGGATGGAGTGGCGGCCAGAGGTGGTGGAGGGACTGGTGGTGGCGGCCATGGAGGTGGTTTAGGTTAAAAATGAAGGCTATGGCCTTAAGGGTTTGGCTAGGCTAGTTTGGTGGAACTTTTGTGCAAATTTTGTGGTGCAACATCAACGGATGGTCATGGCTACTGTCTTGGTCAGAGGAGAGGCTTATGAGCTGCTGGAGATGATGGTGGAGAGGATGGTAGTGGTGGTGGTAGAGGCTAGGCCTAGCAAAACACAAGAAGGATCAATGCAAAAATCAATAGGAAAATCATAAAAACAAGAAGAAAGATGATAGAATTTACCAAATTTTTGTAAAACAAATGGCCATGAGTTTTTTTCTCAAGAAAGATGATAAAATTTTCGTGAGAAAGAGTGAGGAATGTGGCTGAAAGATGGAGTAGGGTACGGCCAAAGCATTGATGAATGGAGTTTGGAAAGTGAAAGGTCGGGATGCAAAAGGACTAAGCATACAAAAGATCTCAAACTCTTCATATTTTCATTATTTCTTTTTAAATTTTTATATAACTGAAAAACATATATAAATTCAGTTAAAATACGAAAATATAGTAAATAAAAAAAAATTAATTAATTAATTATTAATTATATATAGTTTAATTAAATAAAACAGCAAAATTTGCAACTAGTCTTGAAAATATGAAAAATAAGTGCAATGAACTTGGAAAAATTTTTATGTACTTAAAAATATTTATAAATAAAGATAAGAACACAAAATAAAAAGGAAATCACAAAAATAAATAAATAAATTTTAATTTAAACATAGTTTAGATGAAGAAAATAGCAGAAAAAGGAAAACAGCCTTTTAAAAATAGGAAATCATCATAGTAAATTTTAGAAAAATTCTATTATCATTTCAAAAATATTTAAAAGTCAAAATATACATAATATAACATATTAAAACATATTAAAAAATATGACAAAGAAAAATAAAATTTGTACAATTTAAAATAACAAAATTGCAAAATAAACAATTTATACTCAAAATTGAAATGTACATATCTTTTGCAGTTTAACTCCGTTTTTCACGAAACAAAAAGCAATGTTCAAGTTATTAAATCTATTTTCATAATAAAAGATAAAATTTAAAATTTCAAACTTTTATATTTTTAAGTTAAAAGTCAAAGTTTGACTATTTTGACCAAAATCAACATTTTCTGGAAATATTCAATTTATGCATGTTTGAAATTCTAATCCACATCAAAATCAACATTTATATTTAAATTAACAAAATATATTAATTTTAATAAATAAAATAAAGTTTTTAAATTAGGAATTTAAATTAAAATAATTAAAATATACAATTACAATAATCAGAAAATACAGGGTTGTTACACTTTATTAAAAACCTAAAATTTGCAATTCATTATCTTGTATTAATGTCATCCAATTTCTATTTATTATTATAGCTTACAATCTATATACATTCATTGATTGATTTCTATTTGCCCTTGTTTCCTTATATTCAGTTCTTAGCTTAGTATGACAAATTTATGGTACTCCATTAAATTGACAATTCATTTGAATTGTTAATTTTTGGCTTAAATTTCTACAGCTGCATTTCATTTACACTTCCGTTACTACGATAATAATCAGTAACGTTTATATAACACACCTAATTATCTTTATTGGTAAATGAGTGAATTTTCTAGTAACCCACTATTATACCTTTTATATACTTGTATATGATTATTATGCCCTTTTATATTCCATTAAATATATGCACACATACAAATTAAGATTCTAAATCCAATTAATTATTCCTTTTACATCAACCATCACTTATGAATAATTAGCGTTTCCTATTTATTTTGCTACATTCACTTATATTCACTTTATGAATAAATTGGTATTCCCTTTAACCATTAATTACAAACTTTAATTATTGCAATTTATTATCTAACATACAATTTGAATCTATTTTCAAATTTTCACATTTCAATTAATTAACACCTTACGATAGTTAATAAAAAGGGATTGTACTAAATAAAAATTTATTTTCATTGATGAATTCAATACTTGCCTTTATTTACTTATTTCTAACCTTATATCCAATTGCAACAATTTCCACTATTACAATTAATTGCAATATATAATTCAATTTGTAAATTTTAATTACCCTCGATACATCTAATTTCAACATTCTCTTTCCTATAAATAAATAAGATTTCTATTTCTTCCTAAATTTAAATTAGAAATCCTATTAATTTAATTCATTTTAAACATCGAATTTACACGGGTCGTTACAGATCGTTATTGATATAATTATTATGTGACAGTGATTAAAACATGATATGTAACAGTAAATTTCTGTAATTGTTCTGTGATGATCATTTAGTTAATTTTTATCCATGTTTTGTACTAGTAAATTTTTATAATTGTTCTGTGAAAGTGATTGACACATGCTATGTAGTAGTGAATTTCTATTATTGTTCTGTGATGATCATTTATTTAATTTTTATCCATGTTTTGTACTAGTAAATTTTTATAATTATTTCTGTGAAAGTGATTGAAACATGCTATGTAGTAGTGAATTTCCATAATTGTTCTGTGATGATATTGTTTTTCTATAATAGATGTGTCTGGCAGGAGACGAAGTATGACAGGCGCGCCATCCGCATCTCCCAGCGCAGGTGGTAGTGGCACTGCACCGGACTTACGTCCGATGGCATAAGTTGTTCCGAAAAGTGACGGGTAAGTATCAATTTTATTTAAATTGTAAGTTTTAAAATCCACTAAACATATATATCATAACTTTTTGCAGGGGCTTTGAGGTGGAGCCATAAGATTATATTCTACAGGTTTCGAGGAAGGCTTTTAAGAGCCGGATGGATGGTTGTTGGCCTCGCTGGGACGACATCCCCTTTCATGTCAAGAACGCAATACATGCCGATTTACTTGTAAGTAGTAGTTTGAATTTTAGTTGTAAATTAATATAATCTATATAACTTAAAATAATTTTAATTTACAGGCTGCAGTCCACGTTGACCTTGAAGACATGGACATTTTCTTAAATCACTGGAATAAAAGAATGAGGAAAAATTATAGGGATACATTGTCCAAGGCTAAGACTTCTGGCAAAAAGCCGAACTGGATGGGTGACGGTGTATGTGCTGATTTTCTTCGGCTTTGGGACACTCCGACAGCAAAAGTAAGTAATATATGTTTGCTTTGTTATTTAAATCTAATATAAATCTCGCAAGATATATACGTGATAATTTATCTTAATTTGTAGGAATTATCTGTGCGGAACCGGGCTAATAGGAATAAAATCCTACATTGCATCGTGGTGGCTCCAAATCCTTCCAGGAGCATAAGAGAGAGCAGGTAATTAAATTTATAAACCGTGTTTACATTTTATTAAAATATTTTATAATCAGATTAGCAATAATATTTATATATTTTCAGGCCGGGAGATACAACCGCAATCCCACTACGGCCGAGTTGTTCAAGGTGACGCATGCCGTGGAGAGGACTGATGAAGAATGTGACGCCCCACCTCTATACCCACGCTAGCTAAGAACACTACGGTGTAGTGCTGTCAACTAGCACGGAGAATAAGGCTGTTGAGGAGCGACCATCCATGTAATTGCTTATCACACGATGGCTATAAATAATCTTCGAAAACAAACATAGAAATAAGCATAACACAAATCAGTCACAGTCATCCATATCACAAAGGTGGAAGAAGATATGAATATATAACTAACACATGAAAGTGTACATCAGAGTAGTGGTCAAAAAGATCCACAGTAATACAAAAGAATAGCATCACGTGCTATACAAAATAATACAACTATGAGTCTATGTCTCAAGTGTATACAACAAAAAAAACTGCTAATCTAAATAGTTAGCCAAAAGTCAGAGTAGCAAATCCCGGGAAGAAGTCAAGCATAAGCACCTGTAACATCTCGGTCTGACCCGAGTATTATTTAAGAAAATAATAAACATATCAATCTAGCTATCAGATGACATGGTATAAAATAAAAGATATGGCATAAACATAAAATATCCATACTGACATACTACTATAAGTATGCAAATGATGATCAACAGAAGATCAATCAATAAGAGAAAAATCGATATCACAAGAATCTTCTCAAAGATCCAAAGAGGGCATCATACCCTAAACTTGTACTCTTAACAAGTCAATGACATAAATTCCAGAAATCAACACAAGAAATCCAGAAATCACAGAAAAAGGGAAAGCGGCCTATCACATGACGGTCCGAAGACCATGGGGAGCTACCCCATATGGGTGAGTCGGAATCACCCAGATGAGGTATAGGCTAACCAAAAAGCAAAAAGGTATGTGTGAGTGGAATCACACAAGTGGTGTCTAGACTAACCTCGCAACAAAAAGGTATGTGTGAGTGGAATCACACAAGTGGTGTCTAGACTAACCTTGCGGACAAAGAGATATGTTTGAGTCGGAATCACACCAATGAGGTCTAGTCTAACCTTGCAAACAAAGAGACATCGCACAATTGCTAGTCTAAATCATAAAAATGATCGTCATGATCAATGAGAAGTGTCAATTACACTAAGCTAGTAAATATAAAAGTTTAGCTTCGTGTCCCATAACTACTTGCTTAACTTAAATGGTTACGAACAAACTGTAAATCTAAACTAAAAAATTATCACAAGAGGTTCAATCGAACAAGTCCAAGAATTAATCGACAAAGTGAACACAAGCGTTTCATACCACTTGTTTTACTAAGCCGTTTAATTATATTTCTCATCTGAGTGAGGTAAAGGTTTGTATATACTAGTAGATTGGAAAACGGTTTAAGAAAAGAGCTTTGTTATTGAAAATAGAGTTGAAATCATTTTGTTGAAAGAGTTTTGATATTTACTACTAGTATTGAAACCTTCATATTTTTAAGTGACAAATCACAGAAGCGATTGTAGAAACAATCCATCACAAAGATCACAATCGAAGATGTGATAAGAATCCAAGGAAATCAACTCAGCAAGTTCTGTTGAATGTTTTTCAGATAAGATCCCCTACGGAGGAGGGGTCCGCGGGGGGGGGGGGGGGGGGGGGTGCGGGGGCAACGCCCCTGCTACGGGGTTCGACCTGTCCGGTCAGGTCGCGGGGGTCCGGGGGGCAGCGCCCGACCAAAACGGTACGACCTAGTGAAGACAAAATGAGGTCTAACGACCTAAGGGGAATAGGGTCGAGCGACCTAATGGTTGCGACGTAGGGGTCTAAGGGGTCAAGCGACCTAGTGGTGTTCGCGGTCCAACGACCTAACGGTTTAAAATAGGAGAGCGACCTAGGGGGTATACGACCTAAGGTCTTACGACCTAACGACATACGGTCTAAACAAGGTCACGCGACCTAAGGCCAGCAACGACCTAATGTGGGACGACCTAAGGTCCAGCGACCTATCGGTACTTAAGGAGGTCCAACGACTTAAGGTCATGCGACCTAAAAACCAGCGACCTAAGGGTCGAACGACCTAAAGGTCCAACGACCTAGCACTAAACAAGGCCGAGCGACCTAAGGGTACTCGCGACCTAGAGGTCAAGCAACCTAGGGATGAAGTGGCCAGAGGATAAAGGCGAGCGGCCTACGACCCAACTCCCCACAACCTATGACCTAAAAGCCAAACGTCCTACGATATTAACTCGCGAGCGACCTAACGAGTTAACTTGTGAGCGACCTAACTCCGAAGTGCCAATATTTCCAGAATGACCTAAAGCCCTGCGACCTACGACCTAGCGACCTTGCGACCGAACGAGTCAAGTGGCCAGAACGAGCTAAGTGCAGGAAATTTCCAAAAATGCTAAAAATTCGAGTTTTTCGCCAATCCAATCCAAACCAAAGGCAAATGTGCATGCAAAAGTGATATGGAATCATTCCCAACAGTCCAATATAGTTATAGACTAGATTTGTGAGATAAAAATCTCACCTTTGCACCAAATATCAATGAAAATGAAGTTTTAAGCAAGCAAGAATCAATCCCTCTTCTATCTAAGCACAAGAAGCTTGAATCCAATGTCTTCTTCTTGAATTTGGAGTAGAAAGATGGGTTGCAATTGAATTTGAGTTTTGGAATTTTAATTTCCCATTCCCTCCACCATTTTTGAAGAAGCTTGAAGGCTTAGGCAAATAGAAATGAAGTTATGAAGAGGAGGGGTGAAGGTTGGGTCTAATAGGCTAAAAGCCCAACCCAAAGTCTCAAGTGAAAAAGTAGTGAAATTCCACTATCTCCAATCATATCAATGTTTATACTTAAAAATGTTGCAAACAACATTTCGAACTCACTAGAAGTGGTCTCGAGTCCTAATTTGTCCGTTTGCAAAAAGTAGCTTTCCGGACCAAAATCCGATTAATGATAAAATATTCAAATAAAATATTTAAATATAAAATCGATAAATATGCGGGTTGTTACAAAGAAGGCAATGTTTCGTACGAGTGGACGGATGACAAATCCCAATCCGTAATAGTAAACTAATTTATTGTTAACAAAAATATTTGTCTTATTTTATTTTAAAAAACTTGAAATTCGATTTTTATCGTGTAAAACAATTGTTTGTAATCGCAGGAGAGGTACGAAGCTGAGAGGGTTCGGGTAGCACAGTCCACTGGTCGGGAAGAGCTTACGCTAGAGGAGGCGAACAATATCTGGGATGCTATTATTGACCCGCCTTATCGGACCAATGTGCGGTATAGCTATGGAAATTTGGAGGTAAATTTTGACATGTACTAATATATAAATTTACACATGCATATGAATAGTTAAATAATTTTAATAATATTATATATATATACTAATATATAAATAATTATGAACTATTTTACAGGCGATGAGATTGCAGAGTGCATACAGGAGGTCCCAGCAAGAAGAGGAGATTGCTCAGTTGAGGCAAACAGTGGATGAAATAAATGATTGGAGGAAGAGTTTCTTCGAGCAACAACTGGATGAGCGGATTGCAGGTTATTTGCAACAGCATGGGAGGATGCCTGGAGAGGATGATAGCGATGGTGAGGAGTAGGCATGCTTGTTTGCTTATGTTTCAGTTTGGTATATACACAATTTGGTTGGTTTGGTGTATATATATTTTGGGATATTATGTACATATTTTGATGACTTGTAGTTGTGTTAACGGTTTGTTTGGGTTAACGGTTTGTAGTTGTGGTTTGAGAACTATGCACACATTTTGGTTGGGAAACTATGTACATATTTTGATGACTTGTATTGGTTGACATGATATGTATTGTTGTTGGGATTGTATATGATTTTGTTTGGTTTTGTTGGATTTTATATTGTTTGAATGTATAGTGACGTTATATGATGGATATATGATGATTATAGTTGATGAATATAGTGTATAATGGCTGTGATAATGGTATTCGATGGTTGTTGTTTGACGTGTATATGGGCTGTGCAAGTGCACAGAATTTTGTTCAGTATAGCGACGGCTGGCGACGGCTGGCGACGACCATTTTGTTCAAACTAGCAACGGCTAGCGACAGCCATTTTGTTCAGATTAGCGACGGCTAGCGACGACAATTAGACGTTGAAAAATTTCCACGTGGCACATTTGCAGTCGCGAGCCGTCTCTAAAGCCATCGCGATTCTTTTGGACGACGAGGTAAATAGCGACGGCTAGCGACGGCCGGCGACGTCTAAAAACCGTCGCTATCAGGTGCAGTTCTTGTAGTGATACCGTGGTCATTTTATAAAATCACTTTTATAAACATTTATACAAAATCTCAAAGTAACAAAATTTCAAATCAAAATCAAAATTAAATATTCGACTTAAATTTTTATTTCAATTTGAAATTATTCACTTTTATAAATATTTAAACAAAGTTTCGAATTTCAAATTTTTAAATCAAAATTAAATATCTTACTTCAATTATATTTAGTTTTGAAAATATCCACTTAATCACTTTTATAAACGTTTAAATAAATTCTCAAATTAAAATTTTAAATCAATTTAAATATTCGGTTTTATTCATTTAAATTTGAAAATATTCATTTAATCAAAATTAAGTTATGGAGTTATCAAATCATTTTTTTTTGCAAAGCCGACGAGGTTGAATGGACCTTTACCATTTATTGAGCCATCATGGGAAAAAAGAAATTACAGAAAATGACGACTACAAAAACACTAAACCACAGATCGCGAAATAAGAAAAATAAGGATAGAGGATCATACTCAGAAGAAACTACAGAAAAAAAGGAAAAATACACAACAGCCTTGGGACAACAGCTAATGGGACCAAGACAAAAGTATGATTAGTCACAAGGAAGAAAGGCTCAATCCCCAGGGTCATATGGGATATTAGCATCGCTTAACACATTCTTCACCTCAAATAAGACGTAGTCATTACATTCATACCCTTAGCAGGATTGAAAATTCTTACATTTCGCTACAACCATAGAAGCCTGATAAAACTTTTGAACACGATTCCATATTTTTCGCTCTCATCTTTGAATGCAATCACTCTCAAAAGCTTCTCCTACTCATCAAGGACACTTATTCCCACAAGAAGAACATTAACAACATCAGATAATTTGCTCCAGAGTTCCGAGTGATAGAGCAGTCAAAATATATGTGTTTAATTGTTTCTGGTAGATCATTACCAAAGATGCATCTAACAAAATTATTAAATCCTCTGCTAACTGGTTTCACTCTAGTGAATAATGCATTGTTTATAACAAGGTTCAAAATTCCGACGGAATTCCGGTTATTCCGGTGATTCCGTTCCAGTTTCGGTCATAACCGGAACGGAATCCGGTCAAAATTCCGGATTTGATTTTCAAATATTGAATAAATATTATAAAAAAATAAAAAAAATACAACAAACATATAGCAATTAAAAAAGAAAAGCAAATTAAACATGACAATAAATAAATTGACAAAAAATCATGTGTATGGATAAAATAAGTTGTTATATTTTTGTTAATTTACATCGAATCATAATAAAAATTTCAAAAATTGACCAAAAATTTAAAATCTTAAATGAACAATACAGACTTTTTAAACAATTGTTTTTTAATCAAAGTGTATTTTATATATAATTTAAAAAATGTACTATAAATTTATGATAGTATTGAATATTTATTAGCGAAATAGCAAATTAAAGCAAAAAAGGTATCGGAATTAGAAAACCGGAATTAAAACGGAACTTCCGAAATTTCCGGAACGGAACCGAAATTTTAAAATTACCAATGACCGGAACGGAAACGGAAAACGGAATTTCGAACCTTGGTTTAGAACCTTCAACAACATCATATTTTCTTTTGCCGAGCTCTCTCTTCTCCATATAGTGGAGGACCGTTTACTACAGATTAGATGGTGAGCACCAGACAGGTAATTGTAAACGATCTTATTGCTATATTTAGCTTTGTTATGACCCCAAGTCGCTGAAGTATCATTGGTCGCATCGAATATGAGATTCCTTAATGAGTTCCAGAGAGTATTTTGCTTTTGGTTTGAGGAGGGAGAAAGGTTGAGGACACCGTTGTATAAATAAGAGTTAAGAAGAGCATTATCTCCTATACTAGATTGAATACGCTCTTGATGAGTTACCAGCTTGTTCAAAATACAACCTTTAGAGGATCATGGATCCTCCCAGAAGTAAACTTTGTTAAGAGGTGAATGAACAGACTTAACAAGAGGCAGTACCATATTCGTTAACTTGAATATATTGCGCCATGTCCAACTTATATTCTGAGGGGGAATTAAGTTCCAGAGATTTCTAACTTTAGTTATATAGAAGTAAGATCATTTAACCCAAATGTTATCCTTATAATTCAAGAAGTTGCCTAAATATTTAGTGAAAGCTGCTTTGTTCCATAGACTCGGATTATGATGCCTAGACCTCTTATGTCTTTGGTTTTTCAAGTTGAGTGAATGATATTGGAGCCATATATAATGGCCTTGAGTACTCCCCTTCCACAAGAACTTCTACACATCACTTTTGATCATAGACATGAGTTTCTGTGGTAGAATGAATGCCCTAGCCCAGTATACAGTCATAGAAATAATAATAGACTTTATTAAAGTAAGCCTACCAGCTTGACTTAATAGTCTGTTAGACCAACATTCAAGACGAGCAGTGACCCTTTCGTACAAAGGAAAACACTGCCTAGGGTGATACGTGATGTTGAAAGAGGGAAACCAAGGTAGGAGACTGTGTTTTCTGATGGACTGAGCCTAGTAGAGATGAAGATTGCTTCCTTTTGCAGACTGTCAAGCCCAGCAACCATGATGTTTGATTTTTCCAGATTGATCTTCAGGCCAGTAATTTTGTAAAAAATATTCAGGCCACCCAGAATGGCTGAAATAGTTTCATGAGTAGGTTTGCAAAAAATAACAAGATCGTCTGCAGACGTGAGAGAAGTAATCCGGGGATCTTTGCATCGGGGGTGAAGTAGGTAGAGCTTTCTACCGACTAGGTCCTTAAGAATTCTGGTGAGAAGTTCCATCACCGTAATGAAGATATAGGCAGACATGGGGTCACCATGTCAGATGTCGCATTTTCTACTGAAGGAACCGACGTTTTATCCATTGATTTCGATAGAGAAGTTAGCTGTTGATATGCATGAGTAGATCCATGAAATGAAATGACTGGGGAAGTTCATATAACCCATTATACGAACAATTGCATCCCAATAGAGAGTATCAAACGCCTTACGAATATCAATTCTCAGATGGGATCTAGGAGAAACGTTTGCATTCGAATATCCATGAAGGAGATCATGAGTAACTAATACATTATTAAGTATATATCTACCTGGAAGAAATGCAGCCTGATTATAGGAGATGATATGAGGAAGAACTGTTTTCATGTGGGTTGAGATGACTATGGTTATACACTTGTAAATTGTGTTGCAACAAGAGATGGGTCTGAATGACTGGACATTATCAGCATTTCTAGTTTTAGGAATTAGCGCAATGTAAGTAGTATTGTAAGAGTTAGGCATGACACCCTTTTTGGAGAAGTTCTTGATAGCTTTTATAACATCAGTTTGAACAATAAGCCAGCAAATGGTGAAGAAGTAGGCGTTAAATCCATCAGGACTGCCACTCGAATCCTTATTCAGAGAAAACATAGCTTTTTTAGTTTCATCACCAGTAACTTCTTCACTTAGATAATGAATATCATCATGGCAGTGAGAAGGTAGCAAGCGTGAGTCAATCACATCGATGTCAGGAATGTTATTTTTAGAATTGCCAAACAAATTTGAAAAGTAGTTAATGAAGGCATTAGAAACATTCTCAAAGCCTTAATGAAGATCACCATTTTCATCTGAAATGGATAACAGGTTTTCATGTGTTTGTCTTGCTTTTAGGTGGCATGGAAGAAAGCAGAATCACGGTCACCTTCATCTTTCCATGTAGGTCTGTCTTTTTGTTTTAGCATATCATTCTCTTTATCAAGGGCATCACAGTAGAGTTTGTTTAATTCTGTTTCCTGACAAGCAAGGGAGGCATCAGTCAAATTGTTTTGCATTCTTTCTTGAATCTTACGAAGTTGACCCCTGAATTCGTCTGATTGTTTCGTACCATCATCGTATTTCTTCCTTGACCACATCTTCAGAACCTCTTTAATTCCTCTTAGCTTTTCATGCAAGACATACATAGGGTTACCGTAGTTAGATTTAGTCCAAACCGATTCAATAATTTGAAGAAAATCATGTTCATGCACCCATTTGTTGAAAAGCTTAAAACTAGGTCTTCTTTTATGGCAGAGTTATCCAGGCTTAGGATTTGGGGTGAATGGTCGGAAAGCATTGGGCATGGAAGGTGGTTGAATAGGTAGGCCACTTGTATAAGGATGACTGGTTGCAGAAGACAAAATCGATTTTAGAGAAGGTTCTACAACCTTCCCTACGCTTGTTGTTCCAAGAGTAAGGTGCTCCGGTTGGTTTGATAAAATCATATCTTTAAAATCTCAAATCAATTCCCATATTTTTAAAATTCACATTTTATAAGTTCAAATCAATTCCCATATCTTTAAAATTCAAATTTAATAAATTCAAATCAGTTTCCATATTTTTAAAATTCAAATTTTATAAACTTAAATCAATTCCCATATCTTTAAAATTCAAATTTAATAAATTCAAATCAATTCCTATATAAACAAAATTTTAAACATTAAATTACAAATCAATTTCAATTTATCTTTCCAACCTTAATTTATATAAAGTTATTATAAAAATCTATTTCCAAAATTTAATATAAATTTTAGATAGATATTTAAACATATTATATATATATATATATTAGCTAAATTAGATTTTTATTAAGTTAGATTAAATTTTTATTTAATTAAATTAAACTAAATTTTTATTAAATTAATTTTTTATTAAATTAAATCTATTTTAAATCTTAAATGTAATTTTATATATTTAAAATTAATAAAATTATAAGTAAAATCTTAAAATTTACATTTTTCAAAACCTAACATATAAATTTAAAACTTACATATATATAATTTACAAATCTAAATTTTTACACATATTAAAATTTAATATAAGATCTTTATATTAAAATCAAAAGCCAAATAATTTTCTTTTCTCAAAATTTGGAAATCATTTAAAAATAGACCAACGTTGCTTGTATAATATTTTCTAACCTATGGTTAAGTGATACAGATATTTATCATTTCAATCCATAATACTTTATATTTTACAGGTATATATCATTTCAACCTGCGATCCCAAAATTTCAAAATCAATAAAATCGCTTGGGTTTATCATTTCAACCCATAATGATTTTCCGTAATCTATAAAATCGTTCAGGTTTGTATCATTTCAACCCATAGGGATTTTCTAACTAAAAGGGGAACTTGCAGAGTGAGAAGAAATAAAATAATAGCATAAATGGCATAGCATATAAATGGCAAACATGATCATAATTAACAATTTAAATATAATATATATACATACTAACAGGTTATTAGTGTCAATATTGTAAATTAACATAGATAAACAATTTTTAAATATTAACATATCCTACTTAACAATTAAATTTCTAACTGATTTAAATTCAACAATATGTTTCAATCGTCATTTCATGTGAATATAAATTTACTGAACATAAGAATGTTAATCGTGAGTGATCGCCCAACTTTCAAGGCTAAAGAAGACAACGGAATAAGAAAGAGACACGGGCATGCACACAGATTAGCTGGGCAACGACAAGCTAGAAGCTGCTGCGACAAGTTCAACAGTGGCAAGGCAAGGCGAGCTAACTAGAATCAATGGAAATAAATCAGTAGCTTGAGATTGATGAAACAATATATGTGTGTATATACATATATATATTTATATATATATATATATACACACACACATACATAATATACCTATACCTTTTTCTTTTTTTATATAAGAAGAGAAAAGCAAAGAGTCTTCGGCCAAGGGAGGAGCTAAGGCGAGGTTGGCTGCTGGTCGGCTATGGGAAACAAGGCGGGGTTCGAAGCGGCTGGAGTTGATGGGCTTGCTGTTTAAGGGGAAGGAAGGTGGAAAGGTCCACTATGTGGAGGTATGGCTATTATGTTGGGGTTCGGAGGAGGAAAGGCGGTCGGGCTAAGGCAAGGCAATGGCTATTGCGGCAAAGCGGAGGGAAGGAGGAAGGTTGGCGCTGATGGTCTAAGGAAAGTGTGGTTGTGGGCGACTTCCATGGCTATGCAGAGGAGGGTTCAGGTGTCGTTGGGCAAGATGGGAGGCATACAGGTGGCAGGCGAGGTCTGAGTGCGATCAGGGAGAAATAGAGCCGCAGGTGGATGTGGGTTCCGTGCACGGCTGTTGGGTAGTGGCTTGGGTGATGCAAGGCTGTGTCGAGGCAATAAGGAGGCAATCGGGGTTGGTCACGTGTATGACTGGGCTGCGGATAGTGAGGGGTTCGATGGCGAAAAATGGCATAGGTGTGGGCGAGTTGTGATGGAGGGTGGTCGCTAGACGTGGAGGAAGGAGCAAGGTCGCGGAGGGTTTGGCCGATTAGGTGGGAGTTGCGGCCAGAGGGAGGCGAGGGTAAGGCGGCTAATAAGGGTGTGTGAGGGAGAGGGTTTTCGATGCAAACAGAAGAAGACGAGCATTGTTCAGGAACCAAATATATGCAACTTATATATCTTCTGTTATATATATATATATATATATATATATTCATAATTCATAATGAACAGAATGGAAAAATGAAGGGGAAGAGAACGAAATAGAGGTAGGGGATTGAACAAGTGAAGGAAACGAAAAAATATACTGAAATGCTAGGAATAGTAAAAGTTAGATATTAATTTCTGGGAATATAAAAGTCCAGTGGCTCTTGGTTGTCTCGGGAACAAATGAAAGGACACAGAACTCAAAATGCCAAATGCGGAACCGATACGGCTAATCGTTTCGCAGATATCGTCGTGTACCGGACGCCAAAATGCATGAATAAATATACTACAGAGATTAGCGCGACGAGACGAACAAGATGATACACAGATATCAGAGATACGACCTTCATATCAAAACTTGATTTTCACTACCAAACTGCTGTTAAAACGCCAAAAATAAGATAAATGGAGCTAGAGCAGTTCAAATTTGACGAAACGAATTATGAAATCTCACTCAAAAAATGATTTACATTTTTCTTATGTAAAAATATTCATATTTAGAAAATATTTTATTTCCATCAAATTTAACTGGTTTAAAATTTTAAATGAAATTTCACAACCAAACAAACCTTCATATTTTCAGATGAAAATTTGCTACTTGCTATGCTCAAATAGACGCATAATAAATATCAAATTTTCATTGCTAAAATTTAATTGTTTATTTTCATGAAAATTTTAGTTATTTACGTTATTTAAATCGTTAAAATTTTCGGGTCGTTACACTCTCCCACACTCAAAACTTTTCGTCCCCGAAAAGGAAACAAATAGGAGAATAGAAGTAAATAGAAAGACGAGATAAATTTGAAATACATAGTACCAGATACAACAATTAATTCAAAACCGTATAAATTTCATTTATAGTGTTAACATTATACACCTCGTTATTTTTTACCATCCATTTATTATTATCATTCTAATTAACTCACTTTAAAGTAATATACATTCATATCCAATTTATTTGCATTCACCTTATTTGTAACTTTAGTTCATTTTTTTCAAAACAAAATTTATTTTATTTTACTCATTCATTTAATCCATTTGACTACACTTAAGATAATTCCACTTCATAATTCAATTTCAACTATTTTTTGTAATTTACCTTTGTATCACAAAAGGTTACAAATATATGAATTTATTTATATGTTTAGTTTCTTAAGTTTATATTTATTTACTTAAATAGCATTCTCTTTTTATTATCCAATTTATTTCACTTAACATATCTTGCACATAGATTAAGTGTATAAACATTTATTATAATCACTCAATTTTGATTTATAAATTCCCGTAACAAAATTTCATTTTTGGAAATCTTATTACTTACATTTTATATTGTATACTATTTAATTACATGTTTTCATTACATTCCAACTTTTTCCAGGTAAATTTTATTAATGTTTCCGAATGTAATTGAGTATTATACAAATTTACCTTTTACTAACAACATTTCTATTAAGCAAAATTTAGTTTGAACATTTTTATTACTTAAGTTTTCTCTTGTATAACTTTCAATTACATATTCACACTACATTTTAACTTTCTGAATATTTTAGGTAAGTTATACATGTTTTAAAATGCAATTGAGCATTATATAAATTAATTTTGTCCTAGTTCAACCGTTTCAAGTTGTTCAATTTCACTTCTCGTTTTAGACATTCCAATTATTCAAAAAAATTGCTTCATTTCAATAATTGAAAACCATCACTTAATATAAAACTTAAGAGTTAAATTTTCACTTTAATTTCAACCATTTTAAAATAAATAAATAAATAAATAAATACATATAGTATGCAAAGCTACTAAGAGGTTTCCCCACTTTGAGACTCGAAAATGAATGTTGATGATATTGCAGTCATCATCGATTTTCCAGCGACATAAGAGCAGAGTACGACTTACTTCTTTTAAAATTCTTTACAAACAATTTCCATTTGAAAATACTTTCAAACAATATAATTTTTTCCAAACTTTGAAAACTAAATTTTGAAAAGCATCGAAAATTTAATTCTTAAATCCTTAATTTAAAATCAATTCATTTGCAAATCAGATTTATAAACCATGTTTAAAAAATTTGATCTACTTATAACATACAACAATAGTTAATGGTTTAGGAATATTGACAAAACAATAAATGATAATCTAGTATTATCATTTCTAACAACCAATTCATCTAACTATCTAATTTCATAAAATTATACTTTTATATATATAATATAATCATTCATAAAATTATTTCATTTACCGATTCCATAAACAATATTATGTCAGTTTGTTCTATTCAAGTGTTTTGGAATTCCTATCGATAGCGTTTGCTAGACAAATCGATCGAAACCCAAAATTCAAACTTAACAACTCAAATAACACAACATAAAACGATTTTATATCAATTGCAAATATGCTCTCTCATAGGATGTTTAAAGAATGAATTTTAGAATAATGATAGAGACGCTAATTTAGAGGAACCTTAGTCAAAGAGAATTCTATCTAATAAGATAGGCTCGAAAGGAAGATAAGATAATTAAATTACAAAAGAGGAAAGATCGTTTGACTTGTATTAATCGCGACGACCTTAACCGGGACAAACGAGACTCCAGTTTCAACAACAACTTGCCTAAGAAATCAAACTTCATCCCTCCTGAAATGGCATTTAGAAAATTTGGCTTTCAAGACTCCTAAGAGTTTCCAGCACATAGCCTAAATGAGATTCATGCTTCTTCTCCGACTTAGAAAAAACAATAATATCATCAATGAAAACCAGGACAAACCTATTGAGAACATCATGGAAAACGTGATTCATGGGATTGACGAAGAAGGCAGGAGTATTGGTTAATCCAAAGGGAATGACTAGCCATTCATAGAAACCATTCTTCATTTGAAAAGCTGTCTTGGGAATGCTTTCCTCGACTACACGAAGTTGATGAAAACCGGTAGTAAGATCAAGCTGAGTGAATATTTTACCTCCATTTAAGCGATCGAAAATATCAATGATACGACACATAGGATATCTATTCTTAAGAGTAAGCTTGATCAACTTTCTATAATCAACACACATTCTCAAAGAGATTTGGTGACAAAGACCACGGCTGCTCCTTATTCGAGAAAACTCAGCCTAATCAAACCCTTGGAGAACAGGTCTTCAATATGCTTCCTTAAATCAATTTTTCTCTGAGTGCCATACTGGGAGGAAGAACAACAGGTCGAAATCCAGGAATAAGATCGATGTGGAATTCAATTTTCCACTTAGGAGGAAGAGAAGCGACTTCATCAAAAAATTAGGATAATCCCTGAGTATTGGGTGGAGTCAAGATCACTAGGGCTGAGAATCAAACGAAAAGATAAAAATGTTTGCATAATCCTGAGGCATTTGACATTTGATCACAAGTGAATTTCCCTGGTCGTCTTTTAGAGAAACGGTTCGGGTTTTGCAAGAAATAATTGCATCATAACGCTTTAACCAATCACCTCCAAGTAAGATATCAAATGCATCAAAATCGAGGACGTAGAAATCCTCGGTGAATCGACGCCTATTGTAAAGGAGTTTCACCCCTTTACAAATCATACTAAGGTTGGCGAGACCGCTGATGCGATTAGTCACACATAAGAATGAAGTTTCCAACTAAAGTTGCAAGATGTGCTCAAATTTGTTACAGAGATCAACAGAAATAAAGCTATGAGATGCTCCAGTATCAAAAAGAACACGAACAGGAAAAGACAAGAAGAGATTTTAGAACAAAGGTAAAGTTCCAAAATTCAAAAGAAATCCAAATCAAAGAGGACCCAACAAAGAATTTCAAACTCAAACAAAGATGATTTTGTAATTAATTCTACTTATTCTAGAGTGTTACTACCCTATCTATGATGAGTTTTCACTCCATATGCTAAGTATTTTCTAAATCAGAGCTCTGATACCACATGTAGTGACCCGCTGTTTCGAACCATTCAAATCGACAATAATCCATACATGTTAGACTTAAATTGCTAAAAAAAACAGTCTGTTAATTTATATTTGGCAAAAATATCATATACAGTAAAAAAATTAATCACAGAATCACAGACACAGAGTAATACAACAATAAGCAACTGAATAGATACATAGTAGTTCATAAAGCTACTACAGAATTCAGAGTCTGAAATAAATTAACAGAAAATCCCAGGTACATTGAAGTCACTAATACAAAAGCTATTGACAAATCTGAACATAAATAACTGAAAATAACTGAATAACTGAAAGATGAATAGATAATAGATCGATCTTCAAGCAAAGCTCCAAGCTCCAAAGGTGAGTCTCAGATGATATGACACTTAGGCTGGCCTGAGCATAAGAAAAACACAAAACACTCGAGTCAGGATTAACATTCTTATGCAAGTAAATCAACTCAAGTGAAGTGTCCAAGTGAAATGCAATATAACTTAAAAGATGCTTGGGATTTCATCCTTTAAGGATCCGTGAAACTATCTACAAACATAATAAAGTACGCTATGTAAATAATGTCTACAGTAAAGTAAAATATCAAAATAGCATTAAGGCGTTACCCCTATCCCCCTTAACACATTTTTATATAAATATCGTCTATACAAATACTTTAAGCTCCACGAAACCGGTGGATACTCATTGAGCACCCCATAGGTACGGTACAAACCAAACTCAAAGTGGACACGATAAGGCATATGACAAGGCACGTGAGGCTATGGGGAGGAGGGTTCAGGCGGAGTTGGGCTAGATGGGAGGCGTTCGGGTGGCAGGCGAGGTATGAATGCGGCCAGGGAGAAATGGAGGCCGTCAGGTGGACGTGGGTTTGGTGCACGGCTATTCGGTGGTGGCTCGGGTGATACAAGGCTGTGTCGAGGCGATAAGGAGGCGGTCAAGGTTGATCGCGTGGAGGACTAGGCTATGGATGGTGAAGGGTTCAATGGAGGAAAATAGCATGGCTGTGGGCGAGTTGTGATAGAGGACGATTGTTGAACGTGGAGGGAGGAGCAAAGTCGCGGAGGGTTTGGCAGATCAGGTAGGAGTTGCAGCCAGAGGGAGGAGAGGGTAAGGCAGCTACTGCGGGTGTGTGAGGGAGAGGGTTTTCAATGCAAACGGAAGGAGACAAGCAGAGTTCAGGAACCAAATATATGCAACTTATATATCTTCTGTTATATATATACAAATGTATATATATAATTTAAAACGAATAGAATGGAATATTGCAGGGAAGAGAATGAAACAGAGGAAGGGGATTGAACCAGTGAAGGAAATGAATAAATATACTGAATGGTAGGAAGAGTAAAAGTTAGATATTAATTTCTGGGAATATAAAAGGCTAGTGGCTATTGGTTGTCTCGGGAATAAACGAAAGGACACAGAACCCAAAATGCCCAGATGCGGAATCGATAAGTCTAATCGTTTCGTGGATTTTGCCATGTATGGAATGCTAAAATGTATGAATAAATATACTGTAGAGATTTGCATGGCAAGATGAAAAAGATGGTAAACAGATATGAGAGATACGACATTTCAATCAAAATTCGATTTTCACTACCAAATTGCTGCTAAAACGCCGAAAATAAGATAAACGAAGCTAGAGCAGTTCAAATTTGGCGAAACGAATTATGACATCTCACTCAGAAAATGATTTACATTTTTCTTATGTAAAAATATTCAGATTTTGAAAATATTTTATTTCCATCAAATTTAACAGATTTTAAATTTTAAATTGAAATTTCACAACCAAACAAACTTTCATATTTTAGGATGAAAATCTGCCACTTGCTATGCTTAAATAGGCACCTACCAAATACTAAATTTTCGTTGCTAAAATTTAATTGTTTATTTTTATGAAAATTTTAGTTAATAACTTTATTTAAATGTTAAAATTTTTAGGTCGTTACATACATTTTTTTTAATAATTCAGCCTTTTTCTGAACTAATTCTTCTATTCAACCTCTAATAAAATGATGCATGTTGATGTTTTATTAATATTTTTAACATGTTTAGTAACGAGCACAAGTGTAACGACCCCCTTTTCGACATCGAATGTCAACACTAATACATCCATGGTACTCACGTACCGAGCACCCAGGTGTTAGCACCCAAGTTTCGAAACGAAGAAGGTTAGAGTAAATAATAAGAAGAAAAAAATGAACAAGAGATAGAAGGACGAAAACATCAGAGTCTCACAATGGAATGATAACCTATAGTATCAAAGGATAATATACCGAGCTACTCTAATATACATAATTTTTCGAAGTTACTAATCAGAGTACCATCATCTGCCTGGTCAGTTGTAACAAAATGTCTTTATAATTGCTATATATACATAAAGAATGTAGAGGAAATAAAGATACTAAGGTAGGTAAACATCATTATACTTTTGAGACCGTCGTAATGACTATCCTTTAAGAGAGCCAAACCATCTAATAAGTATATATTGCGATATAATAGATAATATCCAAACCATAAGGTGAATAATATAAATCATAAAGTGGCCATGATGCTTACATTACCACAATATATTGAGGTACAATCAAAACTGCTAAGGCGCATTCGCATAATGGATTTTTCACAAAGACTTCCCCAATAAACTGTCAACTAATCTTCTATGACAATGATCAGAAAATACCTTCTGACCATTGTATATCTATGTAAAATATACCATAAGGAAAGCACAATTGGCCCAACATATGAACATTCTCGTGAATAACGTGAATCGACTATCATGAACTCCCTATATGCAATATATTGATATGCATATTTTGGATATAGAGTCGATGTACCTCTTATGGGTCAGCTTAACCCCAAGATCATGCAGTTTACTCTATATTTAGTCAAGTACCAATGTGGAAGTCGTGTTCAACATCTCAAACACACGAGCCATTATCACTTAACAAAGCACAAATCCCAAAATGGATTTTAGCATCTCGAACAGAATCACTTCCAAGAGATAAAACACATAACTCCGTCTTGAAATGGTTTTTGATAAGTGAAACACTTAAAATCGCAGTCTCTTCAAGACTAAGTTGATGAATTTGGACATATTCAACAACAATGAGAATAATCGCGTATGGAAACCAAGTACCATATACTTATCACAATTACAAACTTCTCAACTTCTACTATCCCTAGGTTAAGAGTGAAGTCCGGTAGGTTATAACACTATTGCTTCTACACCCTACTCGAATCAACATTTTTAACTCTCGAAAATAGAAATAAGTCTATTTTGTCGACTTTCATGCTAAATACACGACTAAATACTTTCCTTGAACAAGTAACACAAAGTGATAGAGCTTGGGGCCATAGGGGCAATTATGTATTTTGTTACATATATCTAACTCGATAATCAATCTTGTTCAAAATAAAAGATGTTTTCCTTCTATTATATACTTGATATAATGTGTTATAATAATTAATTTACTTAATTAAAAGTATATTTAATAAAAAAATCCATAAATGGTACATTTTGTGATAGTAGTTACAAAGTGTTGTAAACATGAGTAATATAACACAATAAAAATTGATATACCATTTTAAATATTCCAAATCAGGATGCAACGAAACTGAATATCGATGTATCCGTTAAGACTAGAGTATGTAACGGTCTCCAAATGTTAGGACAGTGTATTACTCGTGGTTGTTGGAAGTACCTAGAGGCTACATACTAATAGTTAATGGATAACTATGAAACGATTCACTCTATAGTTTTTTGGTTATTAATATAACTAAGGTCAAACATAAAATATTGATATGACTAATTTACATAATTCTCTTAGTTTGGGAATACTATAGATCTTCAATATGAAGGCTCCACTTTGATTATAGCCAAATCATGGAATGGCGTCCATCGAGTGACTATAGTTCGATCGAGTAGAAGTATTGAAAGTGAAACACTATTCAAGAGAGGGCTCGTATTCTAAATTATGTGAGATGGGTACATGATCAATTCAATTCAACTCAATGTCAAAGAGTCTGCCTAGAGCATTTCGGTTAATAATAATTGTTATTGTTGAATAAGACTTTATGTTTGGACTATAGAGTTGAATATGAATGAAACTGGAAATTTGACCATTACCAAATTCCATAAGTTCAAAGTGTAGTTTTGACATAGAGAATTTGTGTAAATAAATATCACAAACGGGTAATGCTAAATAAAGTGAAATTGGATTTTACTGAAACTAAGTTTGATGTTGACCGCCGACCAATTTTATACCCGGTGAGTCACATAACTGATATGATGAATTCTTTTTAGACCAAATGATTTAACTAGTTTATAATTGATATAAATTAATTAATATATGTTAAATATTAATTATAAAATTTGAATATGACATGAGGAATAAATATTATCGTATTTTTATAACAGTTTAAATATATCGATCGATACGCGATACCGATAAGAAATTAAATTAGATTTAATTAATGATATTTATTTGGCTTAAAATGAAATTAAAACCCATGAAAGAGGCTATAAATTTTGACCATAATGATGTAGGGTAGCTGAAAATGGACTAGGGGTATTTTAGATGGATGGCTCAGATTTAGGGAGAATTGGGTAAGAGATATGGTCCATCCTTCTCTCTCCGCCTTCCACTATAAAAGGACTCCTAACCCTAATGCATATGAGGCTTTTTTGGATGCCATTTCAACTTCTTGTTGGTCTATCCTCCTAACACAAAATCTCTATCAAAGTTTATCTCAAATCAATTTCAAATCAACATAGATAGCCGACGGTCTACAATGCAAAGATTAGCAGTCTACCGAATTCTAAAGCATTCTAAGGAGAGATATTCATCATAGCAAGGTGTACTTCAAGGCATAGGTTTTGATGTGTTTTATTATTACGTATAACTTACAATTTATATATAATATCTATTGATTGTTATATATATATATATATATATTGTTAGTTAGGTGGGATTTCTATATGTGTGAATGTTGTCACATATTAAATAGTTATATGTATGTGTGGCGCCCTTCCCCAAGACCTACATTAACAAAGAGAATTACTGGGTAATACTGTCTGCTAATGCGGAGAATAAGGCCGGTTAGGAGCGACCATCCATAGCTATGTCTTAAACATCTATTAAGTACGTCGATTTGATGCTCTAATTTTTTTCTTTATTAAATGGATCGACATACTCAATAAATATTTAATACAAAGCTACGGTCGCTACAGGATCTATTCAGAAAAAATACAATAGAAATGATAATCATAGATCACAAAACATCAAACACAGTCATATGCACACACACACACATACACACACACACACATCAAATACAATACATAGTTCCATACATGGTTGGCGATACAACCAAATATATACATACATCAAGTCCCCACAAAAGAGTATACATAAGCAAGTCACACTAGAAGGTAAACTACAAAAAAATTATGCATTTAATCCAACAAGTTGATAGAAGAGTCCAAGGTGAATAGCTAAGCAAAAACCAAATAACCTAACATGTAACTCGGTCTGACCCGAGTATATAAAATACACGGATCAGTCTAGCCTAAATAACTGATTAGCATGTGAGAGGTAAGGCACAAGGATAAATGATAACAATTCTTATCTAAAGAGAAGAAGCAACACAACATATAAGACGTAAAAGTTTCTCGAATGAGACGTGATCAATAACTATGTCAAATATCTGCAAATGTACACCTCATATCATCGACATAATCAATAGCCAATATAATGGCTTTCAACCACTATAACTCCTAATTAGGAGATTACAAATCTCAAAACACCAAGAAGTGGCAACTATAAATCAAAATATATATAGAACTCGACTAAGAGTTCAAAACTCAAAATGTAATCACTATTTATAAACAACACAATAGCACTCAGGCTATATAAATAACCCAACAAGCAACTATGGTGAAAACATTTTTAAAACATCGAAATTATAGAAATCAATCAATAAGAAATCTAGAAAAGCAACAATGGAAAGAATAGGACCCAACAGTCCAAAAATTAGCCCAATAGCTATACATAGATAGGACCCAACAGTCCAATAATTGACCCAACAGCCTGCCAAGTACTATAAATATATATAAGAGAGCCAATAGTCTCAAATAGGACCAAACAATCCATAATTAGCCCAACATCTTTATATAGGACCCAACAGTCCAAATAATGGCCCAACAGCCTAAGTACTGACAATAACTCATGAATGTGTCACAAACTCTAAAATAGGGAACTGAAAAGTGGTAACGGTGCGTCCCATACCAAACATTCTCACTTATGATTTACTAACTATTAGTTAATGCCATACTAGAAAACAAATCATTTAAATCACAAATACTCGCCTCATCTCATCAGCAAATACGATATGAAGGTCAATAACTTCAAACGAACAAGTCCGGAATTAACCGACAAAGTAAACGCACATGTCCCACACCATGAGTCTTACAAAATCGTTTAATTCTCTTTCACATACGCTCGAAGAGTGCAAAAACATGTGTTTTATACAGAAAATATTTTTCTTAAGAAAACTAGTTTTTAAAACAATTTTTGAAATCATTTGGAAAACAATTCTTTAAAAAATTTCTCTTTATTATAGGGAATATAAATTTTGAATATTTTTTAAAATAATTTTTAAATATTATAAAATATTTATTTCAAAAGCCATTTTATTTCAAAGACCATTTCAAAATTATTTTTGAAAAATCCGTGCTCGAAAACAAAGAAAATCATCGAAATTTCTAAAAATACCGACATTCAAAATCATCTCAAAAATGATTCAATTTGAATTTCAAATTCACTAAAATTTTGACTTGCCTATTGATAGGCTTCATGGCCTTCATAACATCCAAAATATCACAAGATCAAGTAACAAAAGAGAAGAAAAAAAGCTAGAACCAAAACAATGCAAAGGGAAAGCATCATAGTCTACCTGGGCATTTTTCACTGCCCAGGTCGACACATAAGTCGATCAACAGGTCGGCCCCTAGGTCGATCTATTGGTCGACCTATGGTCTTGCCGGGTCGCCCCACCACAAGTCTAGGTTGACCTGTAGCACACGATTGCTACAAGCCATTCCTACCTTATTCGAACCCATTTTCAACCTAATTTTTGAAGCCTTTTCGAACTGAATTTGCACATGCATTTTGACATGAATGATCTTCGACCTATGGACTACAAATAGGAAAAAATCTGGTAGCATTTCGAGGCCGGAATTGAAAGATATAAACACACAAGGAGGCAACCAAGAATAGATTCTAACTGTAAAATCTAGGCAACAACAATTCGTTTGCAGTAAATGATTTTTAGAAGTTTATGGCTATCAAACCGTTGTCTTAGCTAGATATTTATGAGTTTAGCACTCAACTTTGCAAATATTAGAGCAACTAGAGTAAAATCTTGTACAACCCGGAGGAAGATGAGATCTTCTTACCTAAAAGTGCTTCAGGGACCTGAGTTTAGTGTCTTCAACTTGAATATTTTTGCAAAGGAAATGATAATTTGGATAATTAGGTTTAAGTTTTGAAGAAGGAGGAAGCTTTTGGTTTTCTCTTTTGTTTTCTGGTTCTAAATTATAGTACGTACAGGATTTTAAGAAGAGAAAGAACTTTATCTTTTTTCAGGTTAAGGTAGGCAAATGGGGTTAGACCCAATAACAAAATAATTAGTTAATACTCTACTTAGCACAAATACACTATTACACCTATATTTTCATATCTACAACGCATGTTTTCAACTCTATAAAAATCACACACACACACACATATTTTTATGTTTTCAAAATATTTTACAACAAGCAAATAGTTATTTCAACTAAAATTATTTTCCATTATTAAAATTCTTATTTTTAATTAAATACACAATTTTCACAATAATTAAATAAAACATTATTTATAACACCAAAAATCACACAAAAATTATTTTCTTGTGTAACTAATATACAACAAACCACTTTAACATCATTTTTATATCCAAATATTATTTTTAACCAATATTTCATCTTTTTATTTATATATGCAACGTATTAAATCCTAATACTTCATTAAAAATCAATAAAAGCCACATTTGGCAATAATTACTAGAATTATTGCATTTTACTAAAATAAAACCATATATTACTCATTTTTATCATAAACAACAACATAAACCTTTTAAACTTTATTTTCAACATTTTGCATTTATTTCCACCGTTATTTATTTATTTCAAAAAATTATTGTTGAATTAATTCTTTTGTTTTACTGAATTAACTCAATTAACACCCAAATTAAAATATTTCCCACATTCACCATTTATTACTAACATTATCATTTTATTTCCATTTTATTTTTCTAGAATCCATTGTTTATTCAAAATAAACAATTTTAATAAATTTGCTAATTCCAATTTATTTTATTCCTCAATATTAAATTATAACCACTGTTATAATTAATATTCAGGTAATCACCGAAATCGTGGTTATTAAAGACTCCCCCTTATAAAAATCGCATCCTTGCAATTTCTAGAGAAGAGTGTATTCAACACGATTTATTTCATCAAGCAAAGGAAACAGATAGCTTAAGATAAAAAAATTAACCTTTGGTATGGGAAGATAGGAATCCAGGATAAGAACGCTCGATAAATTCTCTGGTTTCCTAAGTACAGTCGTTGGGATTATCTGACCATTGAATCTTCACAAGCGGCACATTTTTGTTTCGAAGGTGCTTAACCTCCAAAGAAAGAACACTCATTGGGTGTTGCACGAATGATAAATAAGGAGAAACTTCGAGCTTCTCTAGTGCACGAGTATCAATCATAGAATCAGAATCTTGTAAACCCTTCCTCAACAAAGAGACGTGAACACTTCAGGAACTCCATAAAGTCGATCAGGAAGTGCTACTCTATAACAACATGACCGATACGCTCTGTAATAGGAAATGGCCCTATATATCATAGTGCCAATTTCCTAGTCTAGCTAAAGCGTACCACTCCTTTCAAAGGAGAAGCTCGAATATAGACTAGATCACCAATGGAAAACTCAAGAGGCTTTGTACGGTTGTCCACGTACGATTTCTGGTGACTCTATGCCTCTTTCATTCTTTTTTTAATAAGATTGATCTTCTCAAATGCTTCATGTATAGATTCAGGGCCTAAAATAAACATTTCCTCGGACTCAAGCCAACAAGAAGGGGAACGACACGGTCTCCCGTATAAGGCTTCAAAAGGAGCCATGCTGATAGAAGATTGGTAGCTATTATTATAAGTGAACTCAACCAAAGGAATGTGATCCTCCCAGCTACCACCAAAATCAAGAATACAATCTCGAAGTAAATCTTCTAATATAAAGTTCACCCACTCATTTCACTATGAGACCGTGGGTGGTAAGCAGTGCTGAGGCTTAGCTTTGTACCCAAAGCTTGCTGAAGACTCTACTAGAAGTGACTCGTGAAGAGTGGACCACGATCACATACAATAGAATTAGGAATACTATGCAATCACACGATCTCCTTAATATAAAGCTTCGAAAGATAAGATGTCGTCCTATTAGAATTAATAGGAATAAAATGTGCAGACTTAGTAAGACTATCCACAATAACCCAGATGTTGTTATGGCCTGACCTCGAATGAGGTAAGCCATCGATAAAATCCATAGAGATTTGGTCCCACTTCCACAATGGGACCTCCAAAGGCTGAATGAGTGTAACATCCCGATATTTTTAACCATTCGCCTCCGCACATGTCAGACTTGAATTGCTCAAAATTTCAGATTATTAATTTAAATTTGGCAAAACTCAGCATATACGGTAAATAAATCAATCATAGAATCACAGACACAGAGTATTACAACAATAAGCTGTGGAAATAGATAAATAGTAGTTCATGAAGCTACTATATAAACAACATATTTTGAAATAAAATACAACAGAATATCTCAAATACAATGTAATCTCGAATATAAACAGATGACAAGTCTGAATAGAACCATTAGATATCTAAATGCTGAATAGATACAGATGGATCTCCAAGTGAAGCTCCAACTCCAAAGGTGAGTCTCAAATGCTGTGATACTCAGTCTGACCCAAGCATAAAGCAAAAACACAAAACATTCGAGTCAGGATTAACATTCTTATATCAATAAATCCAACTCAAGTAAAATTTCAATTGAAATACAAGTAAATTAAAGGATGTTTGGGATTTCCATCCTCTTATGATCCATGGAACTATCTACTATGTAGTAATATACGCTATTATAATATGTCTATAGTAAAGTAAAAGTATTAAAATAGTGCTAAGCGTTACCCATATCCCCCTTAACACACTTTGTATATTACTGTAGTCTATACAATGCCGTACGCTCCTCCGTAAATTGGAAGTTTACCCAGAGGACATCACATAGGTACGGTACAAAACAAATTCGTAAAAAGCGCGATAGGGCATCCGACAAGGCACTTGAGGCAATGCCAGGGTAGATATACCGTTTGCATATCCAGACTGGTGGTAACGCATAGTAGCTACTACCGCCTACCTCGTGACACACTCACAAATCAAAGGGTGCCCCCAATTAAATCACAAAAGCAATATAATGGTATTGAAGAAATGTGCCCGATCGGAGTAATGACCTCACTTGGCCCGGCATGGCTCATCTTTTAGATGCATCAAGCTGACTCACGGAAGTCAGGGCTATGTAAATACCATATAGAATCGTCACCAAATCATCCTACTTCATTTTGGAATCTCCAACACGTACACAGTTGTTAAAGTGGGTTTCGGTATTGGCAGAGAGTATGACAATATCCAATCCCCGTGTAACGACCCGTAAATCCGTACCCCTTGAGTTAACCCTATTCTACAATAATCAACTCAAGTTGCACAGAAATACGAACCATTTGGGTTAAAGAAGGAGAGGTAGAAGAAGAAATTAGAAAACAATAACAGAATCTAACCATCGCAGCGGAATAAAATATAATAGATAAATAATAATCTTACTCAAAATCAAATATATCTGTTTACATATATTACATCATCAGAGTACATCAATCACAGATCACATCAATAACATACAAGTGGATACATAGCAACTCAATACAGCGGAATATATAAATAAACAAGTACGAGAGTACGTGTCGTCATCCAGCTCGTCTCCTGAGCTTCATAGCATCATCCTGTATCCTATAATACTCGGTCTGACCCGAGCATTACAGTTAAATAACACCCGAGTCAGTCTGGAATACCAGCGTGAGAAAATCACACTCAATTGATTATTAAAGTTTGAAAAATCCTTTGAAAACAAAAGCATCTCGTAAGACCACGCCACAAATAAACATGTCGGGTTTTTACCTTACGATAGCTAAAACAATTTTCTATAGAAATCCTCTGATATTATAATAGGGTCTATATACAAATACTTATAAAATAGCCGAAATTGTTACATCTATTAAATTCCAGCTACTAGCCACAGAGTGGGTAATACAAACAAAACTCGTACAAGGCTCGTAGGGAGAATGGATTTCCAACTAATGGCTAGGCACTGGGGTACCACCTGTCACAGTACCTGGTCTAGATCAGCGTACCGAGGAGCCACCCTAACTCCCCTGCAACACAAGACCGGAACCATCCCTTACTGGACAGTCCCGAGCAAGATCACCCCGCGGTTGGGATCAGCAACCGCCCACTAAGCCGAAATAAAGGGACATCTAGACAGGGATGACCTCACCCTCCAGTGGGGGCTACCCACGAAGCCTTGCTGCATATCCCCTGATTTTCAGCCATTCCCATTTGATGAGGCTTGAGGCTAAGCGTTACCTTTGAGAACGATATCTCTTAGAATGCCCATCGTCCGCCTGACGATGTTTCGTAAGCATTCATCCATACAAGTCCGTCCCGGGTCCGAACGGAACCGAAGGCACTATTCCTACTACATCCATTTTGGAAATATCCTCAGGATTAGTAGCGACTAGCCCTTGCACTTCACTTCTCCATCTTCGACTCCGTACACGTTTTTCGCACGAAACGTACAAACCGGATCGAAGTGGTTTTCGAGAAATAAATCTCGATCCCGGTCTCTTCGAAACGATCAACGCATTTGTCCAGTATTGATAGTCGGTTATTTAACTATCAATAATATTCACAACATCCATCACATAATAAATAATTTCCCAGATTATTTATTTATCTCAAAATATCTTCACAAGATATATTTCTATTTTTTTTAAACCCTTTTGAAAACAGTTTTAAAACTATCCTCCTTTCTCAGAATCAATTTCCCAAATAGTTTCTATTTCCACTGAAATCGCCAAGCACCAAACTTAAGATTTTTAAAAATAATTTAAAACACCTTACTTTGAAATATATTTAAAACATTCATTTAAAAAAAAAACTACTTCAATAATTTACTAAAAATACATACTATATGATTTTTGAAATAAAGTTACTTTATAAAATATAAAACTAGGCTTTCACTCTTAAAAATAGAATACTGAGTCACATTTAAATAGTTATTACAATAATAGATTTGAAAAAAATATTTACTATGAATTTTAGACATTCAGAAATAATAAAATTTCTAAAATATGCTTTTTTTAAAACCACATTAAACTTTTATCTTATATTTAAATTTTCTTCAAAAACGCACTTGGCTATCCAGGAAAATATACTTCCCTTCACATTCTTCTTGAAATTCTAATTTCTATCACTTGAATCAGTTTCCAAATTGAATTCCAATTTTCTCCCTTTCTATTTCAAAATCCATTAATTTTAGATTTTATTTCCTTAATTATGAGTTAAATTACTTTTAACTGAAAATACTAATTCTTAGATTTTCTCAAGTTACTTCTTTATTTTATTTTATTTTTTATAAATTTAAACGTTAAAGTTTAAAATAATTCTTTATTCCTTTAATTACTATAACTTGAGTTTACAATTTATAAATTTCTGTTTTATTCAAAATTCTTTTCATACTCGCAATTATTTATTAGTATTTTTAATACTATTCCTACTTCTTTCCGATTCATTCTTAATTCATTCAAGTTTTCTATAATTATTTCGCTTACAAATTCACTTCTTTTATTTTCTTTCCAAAAATCCAATTTATATAATTGGAAATTCATTTACCCAAAAAAAATATCCAATCAACCATAACATTCAATATTCCCATACAACTCATCATAGAATATCAATATTCACAACAGAGAATATTAAACAAATTTAAATAAATGTTGAGGGATCCAGTTGGATCCCTCCAACCTGTTTTCCCTGCATCCACAAATGTTAGCACAATATAATACGCCAATTCCAAAATATCATACTATATCACATCGATCAATTCAGCCATTCAAACAATTATTTAAATTTAATCATTTAAATTTAACTGAGTGAGATTAACTCACCTTTTACTATGGATTTGCCCTCCGCTTCAATATTCCCTTGGTTTCTTGATTTTTGACCTTTAATAAATATTATATGATTTATTAATATCTGAATTGATCAAACAATTTATTATTTTTATTCATTTAATTTAAACTAACAAATGTTCTTTTAAATTAAAAGTTAAATTTTAACTCAATTTCCCTTTTACTAAAATATTTAGGTGGCTAAATAATTAAATTCGTTTATTTAATAAATTAACTTTCGTAATACATTATAAAATAAACCAATAAGTTAAACTTGTGAATATGTATATTTGTTTTATTTTATTGGAAATACATATATACTTGTCAAAATAAATTACAGATCTCAAAAATCTAATTCTATTTAAACTTCCTATATTTTCTAAACCATATCTACCACATATTTATTATTATTTCAAAATCTTATCTATGTAAAATATTCTATATATATCTATTATCAAAACTATTCCTTTTTCTTTCCAGTGAACACAGCAGAAATCATCTTTACTGAAATTAATTTTTTTTTTCTATACATATATAACTAATTAAACAAACTGTTGTTAAACTTTCTTCTACTTCTGCAATTACATTTTAAGTGTTCGAAGATTTTAGAATAATCGATTAACGTATTACTGGAATAAAATAGAAAACACGTTCGAATCGAAGCACTCTCACCTGCAGATGCCTTACGATCCACCATGCTCACACACAGCCCCCAGTTGAACCCTTCCCTGCCCAAAGCTACCCTCATCGACCTTCGAGAACCCCATGACGAAATGCGACGCCAAGTGCTATGCGACATCACCACGTCGCGTTGATGAAGTCACACATGAGGCGCTCATGTCTTCACAAACTCGCGACGCCCCCTCGCAAATCGAAGTGCCGCCCCATCGATCCTTCATCACACGCGAACCCTAACTACTACCATTCGCGAGCAAGATTCGGTCACGAGTTCAAGCATCCCATTCACCGTGATTTGAAAAGGAGGAGAGGGACTCGCGTTCGAAATGGAAGGAAGGGGTTTCGATTAGAAGTGGATTAAAGGCTGTGATTCGGCCATTACTGGTTCGATTTGGATTGAGGAGTAAAAACATGGGGCATGGGTTATTAGTGAAGAGCCTAATCGGCTTTGATTTAGGTTTTTAATTTATTTTTGGAACACATGAATCTTCGCTCTGCCATTCGAATGATTTGGTTTCGTTTAAAAGCCTGGGATAAGAAAACTTCGTGATTTTAAAAGAAAGGAAGAGGCGTGCTCTTGAAGCCAAGACTTGATTTTTTTTTTATTTTTTTATTGTTTCTCGGTTGTGATGTTGCTTACGTGATATTATACATATAAAAATTTAAATTAAACTATCGTTGTAAACTTCAACGCGTTTATAAATCATACGCTCACATACTAACTCCAATCAAAACGAAATTTGAAATCCGATAATAATTCAATATTACGGACCCAATGGAACTAGTTTTATCGAATTCCGAGATTGCGCCTCGGAAGGCTATTTTTAAATTCAGTTTAAACGATTTAAATTTCAAAACTGAACAAACTACTTCCAAATTCAATTTTAACACTTTTATTGTCTTCACTATTATCAATATAAATTTTATAAGCCTTCAAATTATTTTTAATCGGATTAAAATTCCCGATTCAACATTTTATTCAGATTCAAGTTATTTAATTCAATAATTTAATTATCAAATAAATTGTGATATTCGAAATTCAAGTTAAAATTATTCTATTGAATATTCAAAATCAATTAAATATTCCGATTTTACAAACTTAAAATTCTGGGTCGTCACATTCCTCCCCCCTTAAAAGAATTTCGTCCCCGAAATTACTAGTTAGGAAGAATGATCCATAACCCATTAACTATCTTCTCAACTCCGAATAGTTTTTATCAATTTACTAACAAATCTTCTTATCAATGATACACTAATTCCTTTCTTATCCTTTCAACTTATCCAAAAGTCCCAAACCATATTACTTACTTAACAATTCAAATTCAATTTTAAAAACGAATTTGAATTGTCAAAATTTTCTCAAAATTTTTCTAACTCCCTAAATTCCCAAAAAATTTTGCCAGCGTTTCCTTTGCGCGGCTAGCTCGGTACTACTACAAAATGGCTCTACGGCCTCCCAAATCCAAAAAGAAAACAAAACGCCAAGTGGCTCAATCCAAATCCCAATCAAATTTCATACCAAATTGAAATACATACCTTTTGGCGAGCATTTCGAATTTTATCTTTTGATATCAAACCCAATTTTTCTTTTCCCTTTTATAATACCTGCATACCTGCTTAGCACAAATATCCATTCACAACATTCCAAAACATTTTATCGACGTCCTTACTAAATGTCACAATTCATTCCAATATTGACATACATTATATTAGTAGTATCGATTTCATTTAAGAATTCACCATTCCCTCTTTAAGTTTCGTATAAGCATTTTACATGTTTCTTATATTTATTTCATCTTCCATTTTAGTTTATATCTATTTTTTTATTCGAATTAATTCTTTCATTTTCATATGGATTCAATTTATCTTAAACTCTAAATAGTTAAACTTTATTTTCTATTAATAACTAATTCATATCATTTACTTTAAGTTGGTTTCCTCTACTAATTTATTTTAGTTTCCAATTTGCATTTGTTTGTCGTTAACAAAATTTTCCAAAATTTCCAAAAAAAAAAATCTAACTCCCAAAATTTCTAAAAAATTTTGGCAGAGTCTCCCTTGTACGGAGGAGCTTTTGCAATTTGACAAAAGAGATAAATATATACACATCGACCCACACGGTCGGAAAAACCAAAAACAGTTCATATTTCCTATTTTAATTGCGTAGGCGTACCTTATTTAGCAATTTAAGCAAGCGGCTTATTATTTTTAGCAAATAGCACAACCAAATCCAGCCACACGGCTTCCAGGTACCTGTACTTACTCAGTTTAAACTTGTAAGTGTCAAATATAAGAAGTTTAACAGCATATCATTTATTTGCAATAGTTAAAACATATTAATTCTAACAGAAACTCATACCAAACATTTTTCCATAAGAAACTTATACAATTTCCATGTTAATTCAACTATTTCCATTTATTTATAACATTTTCATTTAATTTGAATGGTTTTCAATCAATTCGTATACAACTTTACCAATTCGAATGGTTTAAAACTCAATTACTTACATTTAGTTTATTTTTAAGCAAACTGAACTCATATTTAATTCAATTGCTTTCAAAATCAATTTATTTTACTCCAATCAATCCATAGAATTTTTAATTACTTCCATTTACATCAAATAACAATTAATTATATGCGATTTGACGAGATTTATGTGAATAAATAGGTATTTATGTTTTATAACCAATTTAAATTGATTTTACTCAATTTATTCTCAATTCTATTCCATTTCCAAATTTATACACAATCCATATATTCTCGCTTCCATTTCAAATTTGAATACATTCACTTGTATTTCATTCATTAACCCATCTAGTTCCATTATTCAAACAAGTTCTATTCAAAACCATTAACAACTTAGGTTTCATTTCCATTACCAATTAAATTTCATTTTTATTTTAATGCATTCACAATCATTTATTTAGCTCGATACATTCCATATTTGTTTATTCCAACTATTTTATTTAGCTCAAAACAACCCAAACTATACCACTTCCCAACTTATTTAAACCATACTTCATTTGGTTCTTATTTATCCCATCCATTCATTTATTCAATATAATTAACTTATCTACTCAATCCATTACGGATTTTTCCATTTCTTAAATATTATTACAACCCACCAAGTTTTATTTCAATCCATATTTATTTTTATTTTATTTTTTTTTACTTGATTCAAATTTAATCCAATATCATTAAACTTGGTTTCAGTTGAATTAAATTCAACTCTCTTCGATTTATTCAGCTTAAGTCGATTTATTCAAATTTATACTTAAGCTCATTTTCATATCACAAATAAATATTTTTCTCTTTTATCCAACTTGATGCCATCTCAATTCAATCTCATTTTAAATCTACAATTTCCATTGGCTAATTATTATAAAATTTAACTTTCCCGATTTAACTCATTCAATTTATTACAATGCCATTTCCAATTATATTTTCACTTAGTTGGATTTTATTCTCAATACAAACCATTATTATTTTAATCCAATTTCATTTTTATTTGATACATTTCTAATTTAATTTTATTTAATTTGTTAACACTTCAAGTCTAATTTTAATTAATAACTCAAGTTCTGATTCTATTATTCACTTTTAATTTACCATCCAATTTATTAACTCACAATTCAATTTTATTTATTAATTTATTATCTAATTAGTTTTCCCCTATTTATAATCCAACTCTTGAATTTTAATCCCAAATATCACTTTAATAAATTTTTCTTAGTCCAATTTAGTTTATAATTCAAGTTTGGATTTTCTTTTCTTTATCCAAAACATCAAACAATATTTATTCTGGATTTTCTATTCCACTTTCAAGATTTATAAGCCACAACTTATTATTTACACAATTCCATCCATTATAGGCTTGAATATATTATCTTTTTATTTTAACTCAAGCCTTATGCTTATTTATATCCCAAGCATATTTTTATTCTATGCAATTTAATTCTGATTCTTTTATAAGTTATTCTAATTTATTTACTTCAATTTCCAATCCTTATTCAATTCAATTCCCATTCGTTCAGCTAAGAATTTAATTCCATTCATTAATTCAATCGAATTCTCATCCCAACTCAATTTTACTTTAACTCGGATTTATTTAACTCAATTCAATATCAACTCAATTCGAATACAACTGGATATTATTTTAGCTTATTCAATTAATTTCAATCCAGTTATATATATATATTTTTTATCAATCCAAGTTAATTTCATTTTAACTCTTCACTTTAGATTTTCATTCCACTATCCAAAGCTTAAATTTCTTCCTGATTTAAAAATCATTTCCATTTATAAGCTTACAACTTATCTTATCAGGATTTTTTTTTTCAAACTTCCGGCTTTGTTTCAAATCATTTTGAAATCCCCAACATTTCAAATCTCATTTCTCAAAAATTTAAACCAATCCTGGTTTTATTTCCAACAAATTTCCTTTGAGATTTTCAAACAAACCACTAGCTTTCAGAACAAATCAATTTGGTAGCAATCCGTCACTTAGAAATTCGAAAATGAATACTGATGATGCGGCCGTCATCATAAGAATTATTTTCCAATAATCCAAGTGATTTCAATGCTATATTACTTCCAAAAGCCATTCAAGACAAATTTTCCTTTCAGAAATACTTTCAAAACAATAATATTATTATTTATCTTCAAAACATTTCGACAAATTCTTCAAAAATCTTCGGGATTTTAAATTTCCAAATCCTGCTTAAATAAATTTTAACCACAATTCATTTGCATTGCTTATGTTTATTCAAGTTCCCATTTAATTATATTTCAATTTATAATCTGCATCTATAATTCATACTTATAAATTTCATTTTATAATCCATATTTATGAATTTTATAATTTATAATGTATTTATTTCCTTAACTTTTAATTACATTTCCATTTCTAGTCAAATTCTTACTTAACAATGATAATGCTTTAATATTATTCTTCCTAACATCCAAGCAACCATATATTAGTTAAATAGTTTTTCAAGAACTATTCTTTATATCAAAATATGTTTTTGGGTAAAATTATTTCATTTACCCACATTTAAAACAATATCATGTCAATTGTTCTATTCAAGTGTTTAGAAACCCCTTCGATACAGTTGTACAGACTATACCGACGAAGGTTCATATGCCACTCAATAAACCAATCAACACAATATTAAAACAATTTGTATCCACTAACAAATACGCACTCATATTTATTTATACGCTCAAACTCATTATAGAGTACTACAGACTCTAATTTAAATGAGTAATTCCCACCAGAGCCAAGGTTATCACCCACCTAAGCTCTGATACCACGTGTAACGACCCGTAAATCCGTACCCCTTGAGTTAACCCTATTCTACAATAATCAACTCAAGTTGCACAGAAATACGAACCATTTGGGTTAAAGAAGGAGAGGTAGAAGAAGAAATTAGAAAACAATAACAGAATCTAACCATCGCAGCGGAATAAAATATAATAGATAAATAATAATCTTACTCAAAATCAAATATATCTGTTTACATATATTACATCATCAGAGTACATCAATCACAGATCACATCAATAACATACAAGTGGATACATAGCAACTCAATACAGCGGAATATATAAATAAACAAGTACGAGAGTACGTGTCGTCATCCAGCTCGTCTCCTGAGCTTCATAGCATCATCCTGTATCCTATAATACTCGGTCTGACCCGAGCATTACAGTTAAATAACACCCGAGTCAGTCTGGAATACCAGCGTGAGAAAATCACACTCAATTGATTATTAAAGTTTGAAAAATCCTTTGAAAACAAAAGCATCTCGTAAGACCACGCCACAAATAAACATGTCGGGTTTTTACCTTACGATAGCTAAAACAATTTTCTATAGAAATCCTCTGATATTATAATAGGGTCTATATACAAATACTTATAAAATAGCCGAAATTGTTACATCTATTAAATTCCAGCTACTAGCCACAGAGTGGGTAATACAAACAAAACTCGTACAAGGCTCGTAGGGAGAATGGGTTTCCAACTAATGGCTAGGCACTGGGGTACCACCTGTCACAGTACCTGGTCTAGATCAGCGTACCGAGGAGCCACCCTAACTCCCCTGCAACACAAGACCGGAACCATCCCTTACTGGACAGTCCCGAGCAAGATCACCCCGCGGTTGGGATCAGCAACCGCCCACTAAGCCGAAATAAAGGGACATCTAGACAGGGATGACCTCACCCTCCAGTGGGGGCTACCCACGAAGCCTTGCTGCATATCCCCTGATTTTCAGCCATTCCCATTTGATGAGGCTTGAGGCTAAGCGTTACCTTTGAGAACGATATCTCTTAGAATGCCCATCGTCCGCCTGACGATGTTTCGCAAGCATTCATCCATACAAGTCCGTCCCGGGTCCGAACGGAACCGAAGGCACTATTCCTACTACATCCATTTTGGAAATATCCTCAGGATTAGTAGCGACTATCCCTTGCACTTCACTTCTCCATCTTCGACTCCGTACACGTTTTTCGCACGAAACGTACAAACCGGATCGAAGTGGTTTTCGAGAAATAAATCTCGATCCCGGTCTCTTCGAAACGATCAACGCATTTGTCCAGTATTGATAGTCGGTTATTTAACTATCAATAATATTCACAACATCCATCACATAATAAATAATTTCCCAGATTATTTATTTATCTCAAAATATCTTCACAAGATATATTTCTATTTTTTTTAAACCCTTTTGAAAACAGTTTTAAAACTATCCTCCTTTCTCAGAATCAATTTCCCAAATAGTTTCTATTTCCACTGAAATCGCCAAGCACCAAACTTAAGATTTTTAAAAATAATTTAAAACACCTTACTTTGAAATATATTTAAAACATTCATTTTAAAAAAAAAAACTAGTTCAATAATTTACTAAAAATACATACTATATGATTTTTGAAATAAAGTTACTTTATAAAATATAAAACTAGGCTTTCACTCTTAAAAATAGAATACTGAGTCACATTTAAATAGTTATTACAATAATAGATTTGAAAAAAATATTTACTATGAATTTTAGACATTCAGAAATAATAAAATTTCTAAAATATGCTTTTTTTAAAACCACATTAAACTTTTATCTTATATTTAAATTTTCTTCAAAAACGCACTTGGCTATCCAGGAAAATATACTTCCCTTCACATTCTTCTTGAAATTCTAATTTCTATCACTTGAATCAGTTTCCAAATTGAATTCCAATTTTCTCCCTTTCTATTTCAAAATCCATTAATTTTAGATTTTATTTCCTTAATTATGAGTTAAATTACTTTTAACTGAAAATACTAATTCTTAGATTTTCTCAAGTTACTTCTTTATTTTATTTTATTTTTTATAAATTTAAACGTTAAAGTTTAAAATAATTCTTTATTCCTTTAATTACTATAACTTGAGTTTACAATTTATAAATTTCTGTTTTATTCAAAATTCTTTTCATACTCGCAATTATTTATTAGTATTTTTAATACTATTCCTACTTCTTTCCGATTCATTCTTAATTCATTCAAGTTTTCTATAATTATTTTGCTTACAAATTCACTTCTTTTATTTTCTTTCCAAAAATCCAATTTATATAATTGGAAATTCATTTACCCAAAAAAAATATCCAATCAACCATAACATTCAATATTCCCATACAACTCATCATAGAATATCAATATTCACAACAGAGAATATTAAACAAATTTAAATAAATGTTGAGGGATCCAGTTGGATCCCTCCAACCTGTTTTCCCTACATCCACAAATGTTAGCACAATATAATACGCCAATTCCAAAATATCATACTATATCACATCGATCAATTCAGCCATTCAAACAATTATTTAAATTTAATCATTTAAATTTAACTGAGTGAGATTAACTCACCTTTTACTATGGATTTGCCCTCCGCTTCAATATTCCCTTGGTTTCTTGATTTTTGACCTTTAATAAATATTATATGATTTATTAATATCTGAATTGATCAAACAATTTATTATTTTTATTCATTTAATTTAAACTAACAAATGTTCTTTTAAATTAAAAGTTAAATTTTAACTCAATTTCCCTTTTACTAAAATATTTAGGTGGCTAAATAATTAAATTCGTTTATTTAATAAATTAACTTTCGTAATACATTATAAAATAAACCAATAAGTTAAACTTGTGAATATGTATATTTGTTTTATTTTATTGGAAATACATATATACTTGTCAAAATAAATTACAGATCTCAAAAATCTAATTCTATTTAAACTTCCTATATTTTCTAAACCATATCTACCACATATTTATTATTATTTCAAAATCTTATCTATGTAAAATATTCTATATATATCTATTATCAAAACTATTCCTTTTTCTTTCCAGTGAACACAGCAGAAATCATCTTTACTGAAATTAATTTTTTTTTTCTATACATATATAACTAATTAAACAAACTGTTGTTAAACTTTCTTCTACTTCTGCAATTACATTTTAAGTGTTCGAAGATTTTAGAATAATCGATTAACGTATTACTGGAATAAAATAGAAAACACGTTCGAATCGAAGCACTCTCACCTGCAGATGCCTTACGATCCACCATGCTCACACACAGCCCCCAGTCGAACCCTTCCCTGCCCAAAGCTACCCTCATCGACCTTCGAGAACCCCATGACGAAATGCGACGCCAAGTGCTATGCGACATCACCACGTCGCGTTGATGAAGTCACACATGAGGCGCTCATGTCTTCACAAACTCGCGACGCCCCCTCGCAAATCGAAGTGCCGCCCCATCGATCCTTCATCACACGCGAACCCTAACTACTACCATTCGCGAGCAAGATTCGGTCACGAGTTCAAGCATCCCATTCACCGTGATTTGAAAAGGAGGAGAGGGACTCGCGTTCGAAATGGAAGGAAGGGGTTTCGATTAGAAGTGGATTAAAGGCTGTGATTCGGCCATTACTGGTTCGATTTGGATTAAGGAGTAAAAACATGGGGCATGGGTTATTAGTGAAGAGCCTAATCGGCTTTGATTTAGGTTTTTAATTTATTTTTGGAACACATGAATCTTCGCTCTGCCATTCGAATGATTTGGTTTCGTTTAAAAGCCTGGGATAAGAAAACTTCGTGATTTTAAAAGAAAGGAAGAGGCGTGCTCTTGAAGCCAAGACTTGATTTTTTTTTTTTATTGTTTCTCGGTTGTGATGTTGCTTACGTGATATTATACATATAAAAATTTAAATTAAACTATCGTTGTAAACTTCAACGCGTTTATAAATCATACGCTCACATACTAACTCCAATCAAAACGAAATTTGAAATCCGATAATAATTCAATATTACGGACCCAATGGAACTAGTTTTATCGAATTCCGAGATTGCGCCTCGGAAGGCTATTTTTAAATTCAGTTTAAACGATTTAAATTTCAAAACTGAACAAACTACTTCCAAATTCAATTTTAACACTTTTATTGTCTTCACTATTATCAATATAAATTTTATAAGCCTTCAAATTATTTTTAATCGGATTAAAATTCCCGATTCAACATTTTATTCAGATTCAAGTTATTTAATTCAATAATTTAATTATCAAATAAATTGTGATATTCGAAATTCAAGTTAAAATTATTCTATTGAATATTCAAAATCAATTAAATATTCCGATTTTACAAACTTAAAATTCTGGGTCGTCACACCCAGTCTCTTTAACAACAAAACGTTATTATAATACCGCTGTCATTTCATTTCAAATCATACTTCAAAACCAAAATATCATATCTATTTCAAAACCATATCAATACGATATCATTATTCACTTAAAATAATATTAATTTCCAAGATCGTAACACTTTCCAAAATTGTAACACTTCTCAAATTATAACTTTTTGAAACCATAACACTTGGAAATCATAACACTTGGAAATCATAACACTTTCCACTCAAACAGTTTAGATATAGAAAATAGTATACGTAATAAAATAGATTATAAAATCAAATGGTTTATATAATAAAATAGTTTATATAATAAAATAGTTTATGTAATAAAATAGTTTATGTAATAAAAATTTGGTGTATTAAAATAGTTATAAATTAAAAATAGTTTATATTAAAATAATTAATATATTAAAATAGTTTTATATTAAAAATAGTTTATATTAAAAATAATTTATAAAGTAAAATCTTTTTATATATTAAAATGCTTTATATAAAATAAAAATAGTTTCCTCAAATTTTACAAATCGATTTAGATCATCTCGAATTCCAAAATTCAATTTAACTTAATCTCAATTCACCAATTTCAGTTCAGTTCAAAAACATTTAAAATTTATATTGATTTCAAATACAAATATAAACTACAATTTAAACCATTTCAATTTCAATAGATTTCAAAGCTTAGATTCATTTATTTTTCAAATTCAACTTTACCATTATTTAATATTGAAAAATTCACTTAGTTAATCCAATATCATTTAAATAAAACCTTAAATTACAATTTAACTAAATATTTTCTTCAATTTATTTAAATGTGAAGTATTCATTTAATCACCTTAAATCGAAAACCTAAAATTTTAAACCTTTATAATTCAAAACATATAATTTTAAAATTTAAAATTTTAAACCTTTATAAATTAACATATATATATATATAACATTTAAAATTAATATTTATGTAAAACCATATATATATCCTTTTAAAACTATGGAAATCATTTCAAATAAAAATACACACACACACACACACACATATATAGAGTAACGGTTTCTGTATAAAATTTTCTATCCTATGATCAAGTGATACAGATATCTATCGTTTCAATCCGTAATTTAAATATATACGAGTATATATCTTTTCAACCCACAATCCCGAATTCAGTTCAATGAAAATCACTTGGGTTTATCATTTCAACCCATAACGATTTTCTCCTATTCTATAAGATTGTTCGGGTATGTATCATTTCAACCCATAGGGAATTATAAAATAATAGGGAACTTGCAGAGTGAGAACAGATATGATAATAATTTAATATATCAACAGAATGCATATAACATTAATAACAATACAATGTAATATAAACAGGATATGGTGTCATATCCTACAGGTGAACAATTATAGATAATAGCATCTTATATGTTACAATTAAATAATTAACAGTTTAAATTAGTAACATATTTCAATTGTCGTTTCAAATGAAATCAAATCTAATAAATATAAGAACGTTAATTGGAAGTGATTTCTCACCTTTCGAGGCTAGAGAGATTCGACAATGGAACGAGATGAATCACGAATCCAAGCACGAATTGCAAAGCAAAGCACGATGGACACGATTTCGACAAACAAGCTGATAGTTGAATTGATGAGAACGAATCAGAATCATTTAGATAGAAACAAAAAATATATTATTATTATTGTCACTTCCATGAAATCAATATTTAAGTTAAAACAAATATTAAAATAATATATATAATAAAATAAGTCATTGTTCAAATTAAACACATAAAATCAACATATATACATCATATACTTTGAAATAACTACTTATATATATACTTTGAAATCAAAATTAATATATCGCTAATCTATAGGATATATACCATACAACATATAACTTACAGATACATTCGTGAAGAAACCTACAAAACATAATATTTATACATATACAAACAATTAAATCAAAATATATATTTACAGTATATGTAAGCAGACTTATGAAATATAACTTATACATATACACACACACCAAAATGGACAGATCACATATACTCACTTTATATACACTTAGATAATATATTTCTCAAAAGCAAGCCAGTAGGCAAAACACATACTTTTTACAGAACTTATATATACTTCCCTTATGCACAGAATATATACTACTTTATAAATATTATAAACTAACATGTTATACTTTGGAATATTACAAATTGTAACACAAACTGTAAATAAACAAAACCATATAAACAATCTTAAAATTTTATAAACTTCGAAACTGTAAAACAGAGGACACACACACACACACACACATATATATATTATATAAGAAACAAGTATGCAACATATGTATACTTATAAACGAATACGTAAACAGCCTATATATGAATTAAACTATTATAGGTCTTTACATTAAAACATAATAGACTAATATATCCCATATATGTACTTTAAAATTTGTTTCTTCGGATATAAACATAAATCACATGATATTCTTATATGTATAAAGTATTATATAGATCTAATATATAAATTTACATACATATTATATTTTTAAACCCAATCTTTAATAAAAAGTCAATATTACATTTTAAAACATATATATACAATAAAGATCTGGAACCACTTATATTTTATGTATTCATCCAAAGCAGCTGAAACTTTAAGTAGAAAAGTATAACACAAGCAATGTAACAGCCCGCAAATCTGCACCCCTTGAGTCAACACTATTCTACCTAAATCAACTCAAGTTGTACAGAAATACGAACCATTTGGGTTAAAGAAGAAGAGGTAGAAGAAGAAAATAGAAAACAACAGCAGAATCTCACCATCGCAGCGGAATAAAATATAATAGATATTAACATATCTTTACACCAAAGCAAATAAATGAGTTTATATATTACATCATCAGAGTACATCAATCACAGCTCAACATCAATAACATACATCTGAATATACAGCTAATCAACACAGCGGAATATATATATATAAAACAAGTATGAAAGTACGTATCGTCATCCAGCTCGTCTCCTGAGCTCCACAGCATCATATCCTGTATCCTATAATACTCGGTCTGACCCGAGCATTACAATTAAATAACACCCGAGTCAGTATGGAATACCACCATGAGAAAATCACACTCAATTGATTGTTAAAGTTTCAAAAATCATTTGAAAACAAAAGCATCTCGTAAGATCACGCCACAATAGACATGTCGGGTTTTTACCTTACGATAGCTAAAACAATTTTTATAGAAATCCTCTGATATTATAATAGGGTCTATATACAAATACTTATAAAATAGCCGAAATTGTTACATCTATTAAATTCCAGCTACTAGCCACAGAGTGGGTAATACAAACAAAACTCGTACAAGGCTCGTAGGGATAATTGATTTCCAACTAATGACTAGGCACTAGGGTACCACCTGTCACAGTACGTGGCCTAGATCACAGTACCGAGGAGTACGCCCGCTCCCCTGCAACACAAGACCGGGACTACCCCTTACTGGATAATCCCGAGTGAGATCAACCCGCGGTTGGGATCAACAAATGCCCACTAAGCCGAAATAAAAGGGACATCTAGGCAGGGATGACCTCACCCTGCTTTGGTGCTACCCACCTAGCCTTGCTGCATAACCCCTGATTTTCAGTCATTCCCATTTGATGAGGCTTGAGGCTAAGCATTACCTTTTTAGAACATATCCCTTAGAATGCACATCGTCCACCTGACGATGTTCCGAAAGCATTCATCCATACAAGTCCGTCCGGGTTCGAACGGAACCGAATGCACTATTCCTACTACATCCATTTTGGAAATATCCTCAGGATTAGTAGCGAGTAGCCCTTGCACTTCACTGCTCCATCTTCGAATCCCAAAATCATTTTCCACAAAATGTACAAACCGGATCGAAGTGGTTTTCGAGAAATAAATTTCGATCCCCGTCTCTTCGAAACGATCAACGCATTTGGCCAATATTGATAGTCGGTTATTTAACTATCAATTTATATTCACAAACAACCATCACAAAATAAATAATTTCCAAAATTATTTATTAATCCCAAAAATATCTTCACAAGATATATTTTCACTTTTCAAAGCCCTTTGAAAAACTGTTTTCAAAACTATCTTCCTTTCTCAGAATAAATTCCAAGTATTTCTATTTCCACTGGAATCACCAAGCACAAAACTTTAGATTTTTAAAATAATTTAAAACATTTTACTTTGAAATATACTTTAAAACATTTAAGTTAAAAACTACTTCAATAATTGGGTTAAAAATACATACTAAATATTTGAAAATATGGTTACTTTATAAAATATAAAACTAGGTTTTCACTTTTAAAGCAAAATACTAAGTCACTTTTTCAGATAATTACCACGATAAGAGATTTGGAAAAATATTTACTTTAGAATTTAAATATTTAGAAATAATAAATTTTCTAAAACATGCTTTTTAAAACAACATTAACTTTTATCTTATATAAAAAAAATTACTTTGAAAAGGTACTTGGCTATCCAGAGAAATATACTTCTCTTCACATTTTTCTTTAAATTTTCAATTCAGACACTTGAATCAATTTCCAAATTTATTTCCAATTTACTTCCTTTTTAATTCCAAAATTCATTAATTTCAAATTTTATTCCTTAATTTTGATTCAAAATACTTTTAATTGAAATATCAATTTTAGATTTCTCAATTTACTTCTTTATCCCTTTAAATAAATTTAAACTTTAAATTTTAAAATAATTCTTTATTCCTTCAATTGATATAACTTAAGTTTACCGTTCAATAATTACTGTTTTATTCAAAATTCCTTTTCTTTTCATGCTCGAAGTTATGTATTATTATTTTCATATTACTTCTATTTCTTTTCAATTCATTCTTGATTTATTCAAATTTCCTATACTTATTTCGCTTACAAATTTACTCCCTTTTATTTTCTTCCCAACAATCCAATTTATATATTTTTGGAAATTCATTATACCCAAATATATCCAATCAAACCGTAACATTCAATATTCCAATATAATTCATCATATAATATCAAATAATCACCATAGAGAATGTTAAATAATTTAAATAAATGTTGAGGGGTCCAGTTGGATCCCTCCAACCTGTTTTCCCAACATCCACAGACGTTAGCACAATGTAAAATACCAATTCCAAAATATACTATACCATAGCACATCAATCAATCCAACCATTCAAACAATTATTTAAATTTAATCATTTAAATTTAAATTTAACTGAGTGAGATTAACTCACCTTTGATTTTAGCTTGCAATTCCACCCTAACTCGGCTTGATTCTTGATTTTAGACCTTGTATAACAATCATACGATTTATTAACACTTTGAAATAACTTGAACAATTTATTTCCATCTTATAAATTTAATTAACTAATGATTTAACTTCAGACTAATAATTTACTTCACTAAATAATTTTTAGTAACTTAAAATAAATTAAATAAGTTAATTGGGTAAATTTATTACCAAATTCATTATTCAAAATAAGTTTGTAAATTAAGATATGTAAATATATACTTATTTTCTTTAGGATTAAAAATATCTATATAGATTTCAAAACTAAATTTTAAATAACTTTTTCAACATTTAAAACTTCTATTCCCACAATCTTATACACACACACTCACACACACACACACACACACACACACATATATATTTACTAATTTCTAAGGGAAAAAATAACATTTACCTCTAACTAGAATTAGCTTATACCTTATTGTAAACAGCAAACGGTAATTTTATTACTGTAAAAATCCTAATTTTCTTCCTTTTATTATCAATCTGAAGACATGTGTAAATGAATTAAATAAAGATGGAATTGTGACCTTACAGCCACATAACATCAATCGAAAACGAACGACCAAGCTGCAGTCGCCGCACCCAATTCGAGGCCCTAAAACCCCATCGACCAAAGCCATAAATTGCCACTGCCTCACCACGAATCAAGCACACAGCTTCTTGCTCACAAGTTCGCGCACTCTCCTTGCGCACACGAAGCCACAGTCCCCTTGAGCTCGAATTTGAGTTCGAACCCTAACATCGCTCCACCAGCAACCCCCGAACAACGAATGAACCACCTCGAAATCACCCTCAAACGGCAAGCGGCGAGACCAATGACGATGCTTAGTTTCACGCGTTCGGTTTTCGAATCGAACAAGACCTATGCGTTCGGTATTCCATTGATTCGATTAGCTCTTGAAGGCGGAAACAAAGGAAGTCGTGGATTTTAATTCGAATGAGGCTGGAAGGTGAAGTGTATTGGAGGTAGAATCTAAAGTTCGGCCATTTTAATTTTTTTCTTCTTTCGTTCGAACTGAATTGAAAAGAGAGAGGGTATGCGATTTAAAGTTGAAGGAGATGACATTATTCAGAGCTAGGGAGTGGCGCCTTCAGGGTTAGGTCGGTTTTGAACAGAGATAGGTTGGCAACGATCTGACATTTATTTGACTGGTCAAGCTGTAAAATATATATGATATTATTTCAATTTAAATTGTCTCGAAAACGTAGCTTAAAATCTTAAAATCGTATCGAGACGTGCCGCCAGGCGTTTATAGTGTTATACCCCTATTCCGAATGCAATGGAAAAGGTTTCAAGTGCTAATTCGATCGTATGGAGAAGATAGCTTTTTGGATCAATTATTTTATTGAATTTTCTATATAAATTTCTACGTGTTTTTATCTCGTACGCTCATACAACAACTCCGATCAATACAAAATTTGAAATCCGATAAAATTTCAATATTACGGATCCAATGGAACTGGTTTTGTTGAATTCCGAGATTGCACCTCGGAAGGCTATTTTTAAATTCAATTTATACGATATTAAATTTCAAAACTTAACAAACCGTTCTTAAATTTAATTTCAGCACTTCTATTCTCTTTAGTATTATCAATATAACTTTTATAAGCCTTCAAATTAATTTTAACATGCTTAAAATTCTAGATTTAACATTTTATCCAACCTCAAATTATTTAATTTAATAATTTAATCACCAAATAAATTGTGATATTTGAAATTCAAGTTATAATTAACATTTAAATATTTAAAATCGATTAAATATTCTGATTTTAAATGCTTGAAAATTCTGGGTCGTCACATTACTCCCCCCTTAAAAGAATTTCGTCCCCGAAATTATTAGTTAGGAAGAATGGTCCAATACCCGTTTACTTATCCCCAAAACGAAATAATTCAATATCTTACCAATTATCTTTTTATAAAAGACCCATTATTATTCTTATTATCCTCTCAACTCTCCCATAGTTTTCAAATATTATTACATGCTTAATCATTCATATTTCAATTTAAACCAAATTTTGAATTATCAAAAATTTTCTTAAAAATTTTCTAACTCTCTAAATTTTCAAAAAATTTCGCCAGCGTCTCCTTTGCGCGGCTAGCTTGGTACAACTACAAAAGGCCCCTACGGGCTCTCAAATCCCAAAAGAAAATAAAAGGCCAAGTGGCTCGATCAAAAACCCAATCAAATTTCATACCGAAATTTTGAACACATACCTTTTTGTCGAGCAATTCAAATTTATCTTCTGAAATCAAAACCAATTTCGCTTTACCTTTTATAATACCTGCAAATCCTGCTTAGCTCTAATATCCAATCACAGCATTCCAAAAATTACTTTATCGACTTCCTTACAAAATGTCAATATTCATTCAAATATTAATTTAGAATATATTTGTAATATCAATTTCCAATTAAGAATTCACCATTCTTTTCTTAAGTTTAGTATAAGCATTTTATATGTTAATTTATTTATTTCCACCTTACCACTTTAGTTTCACTACAATAAAATGACCTTATTACAACTGTATTTTTACAACTGTCACAAATAGTCAGTTGTAATAAATGTTTTTTACAACTCTTTTTATCAGACAGTTGTAGTAAACTTACTTTTAACAACTCTTTTATTTTGTCAGTTGTAATAGATACCTATTACAACCATTCTTTTTTGCCTGTTGTAATAAATGTCTATTTTTAACAACTCTATCTTCGCCAGTTGTAATAGATACATATTACAATATTTTTTGTCAGTTGTAATAGATGTCTATTTTTAATAACCTATCTTTTTTGCCAGTTGTAATATACGCTTATTACAAGCTTTTTACTAGTTGTAATAGATGTATATTACAACATCTTTTTGCTAATTGTAATAGATGCATATTTTTAACAACTCTTCTTTTTTGCAGTTGTAGCAGGGCTTATTACAATTTTTTGTTTTTCCATTGTAATTATTAATTATAATTAAATAGTAGTACCTAATAATTAATAATTATAAGAAAATTAATAATAAGTAACAATTACTATTAAATAATAATACTTAATTTGAAATATGAAATAATTAATATTAATAATTACTATTCAATATAATTAATAATTAATATAATAACTTATAATTAATAAATACATAATAATTAATAAATAAGGGTTAATTTTTTGTAATTAATAATTAACATTAAAAATTAATAATTAAAAATAATAATTAATAATTATAATTAAACAGTAATACTTAATAATTAATAATTAACAATTAAAAAAACTTAATAATTAATAATTACTATTAAATAACAATAATTAATTTGAAAATATGAAATAATTAATATTAATAATCACAGTTCAATAATTAATAATTATTAATAAATAATTAACAATTAACAAATAATAAATTATTTTTAATTAATGAATAATTAATATTAATAATTAAGAAGTAAAATTTTATATTAATAATTAAGAAGTAATAATTAATAAGTAATATTTACTATTTAGTAATTGATTTTTGATAATTACCAATTGACAATTATGATGACTTCTTTTAAAAAGTTGTATAAAATTATTTCCAACAACTCTTTTTTTACTAGTTGCAATGGAGGCCCAACTAATATTAATAATTATTAATATTTTATAATTTATTATTAACGATATTAATATTTAATAATATTTAATAATAACCTTAAAATTAATAATAATTAATACTTAATAATTAATAATTAATAAACGTTAAATATTTTTAAAAATTACTATTAAATATTCAATAAATAATAATTGTTAACATATACATAATGATTAATAATTAATTATTCACATATTAATTCTAATCTATAATATTTATTTTCTCAAATTTTGATAAAAATTTGACTATGACTCACGAAAAGTTAGTGCTAACCCACAAAATCTTAGTGGCAAAGATATGAAATTTAGACAGGGAATAGCGAAAAATTGGCTCCAATCTGAAATTTATGCAGGAAATATAATCCTCTCAAACTCTTCCTTACCCACCGTCTCAGATCGGCATAGTTTATCCCCATTTTCTCCCAAATTAAAAACCTATAATCTTAATTTCAATGGCTCATACCAAGCAAACCGCTAGGAAATCGACAGGAGGCAAAGCACCAAGGAAGCAGCTCGTAACCAAATTCGCTCGAAAATCTGCTCTGGCTACCGATCTGAGATTTCATAGCTCTACTGTAGCTGCTCTTCAGGAGTTGCATGCCTCTACTTCAATTAGATCGCCGCCGTACCAGAGATTGGTTCGTGAAATTGCACGCCTCTACTTCAATTAGATCGCCGCCGTACCAGAGATTGGTTCGTGAAATTAGACTTCGACTCATCATTACCTTCAGCTGATTTTCCCCCAATATTGACTTCCAATGACTTCGCCTTCTTCATTGTTTATCTAGTGGCCATCTTGCTTCAGATGGGTATATACTCCCCTTCCTCGTCTCTCCCTCTTCCTCTGAAACCTCTCCGATCAACGATTGCCACTAACTACCACAAAGGTAATTAACCTTCTGCTTTTGACTGTCTGTTGTTCAAAATATGCTTATGCTCTTTATGGTTTTTGGATCAAAGCGAATATGGTTGTGATGTAATTTTGTAACCTTTATGCAATATGAAATTTCTAAAAACGTACACATTATAGTCCAGTTTGTGTTCTGTTAAAAACGTAATTTTGTAACCTCTTGGATTGGCCCTTTGTTCTTATTTCTCAGTGTTTTACTAGTTACCAAATGCAGCACCATTGATTAGTCATGACATAGGCTGAACAAATTGCTCCAGGGACGGACCTAAGATTTAATCATGACACAGGCTAAACAAAATGCTCCTTTTCTTACATGAACTTATATATTGTTTCAACAACCATCTATAATGAAATATATAGAAACAAATTGCGTAAAATCGTAATTCTAACTTATTGGATAACAATGAATACAGAGTAGCTGAAAAACCCATATATTTGGACTTAAGTGGTTTACCTTTTATAGGCCAGAAGACACATGGAAATTCAATATTTTACTCTTCAACCTGCTCTTCGTATAACCCATTATAGACTAGTTACCGAGCACCGTGTTGTATCATTTACAAATTTATTTATTCCTTAGTTTTGTTCCATGTATAACTTGCAGTAGCTGATGATTTCCTAGCTCTATTTATTATCTTTCGCTTACGTTATTACTTTCATTATCCTTTCAGGTCTGCTTTACAAAATCTGAAAATTGAACGTATCAAGCAATTTGACTATTGTCTTCCTTGTAAGTTATTTAAACTTTCATTTGTATTATCCTCATTGCATCAAATCAAATATTTGAAAGCTGTTTTCTAAACCAAATATTTTGGCTCTACAATTGAACCCAAAAGCAATATTTTACTTGTGCAGATCTTTCAGCCACTCAAACTTGATGAAGATGAGAATGATACAGTTGTCAATATAATGTATCCTATTGAACCACCGGTGAGACTATATTCATAATAGATTTACTTTGAATTAAAATATCATTTGCTAATGTTTGTTCATTCTAATTGCATGCGCAGGTTGTCTGTGATTTTGACTGGGAACTGGATGAGCTTGAAGTATTGTTTCTAACATATGCCTTTCACACTAGCTAATCATAGAACTGTTCTGAATCCTTTTATTTTATTATTACCAGGAGTTTGTGGATGACCTAATTAAAGATGAAAGATTAGCTCAAGATCAGAAGGATGCGTTTAAGGTCAATAATTATTTCCATTCATCGTCTTTTATGTTTAGTTCTAATTTGGCTTGGGAACTAAATAGAATGTTTAGCTATAATATGTCAAAATAGTCCTCGAAAATTTTGTTCTATATTTTTGTCTGGTAAGTTGAACTTGGTAACATATTTTGTCAGGATTTTGTCAAGCAGCAAGTAAGAGAAAAAAAGAAAGCACAACGTGAGGTAAGTTTAGTTTAATCTGCTGTTAATTCTATATTTTGTCGACGAAAGTACATAGTATTAAACTCTTTTAATATTCAGGCCAGGGAAGCTAAGGAAAGTGCAATAAGTAACATGGATGACAAAACAAGGTCTGCATTGGAGAACATGAAGGTTTACAAATTTTACCCAGTGTCAACCCCTGGTACACCTGATATAAGCTCGGTTAAGGTAAAAAAATTGCATTTTTCACATTTCTTTCTTCTGTTTATGAGCATCAGCACAGACAATGTTTTGATTTTCACACAAGTAAATTAAAACTGGGTTGTGTCATAAATTGTTTCTTAGTCTAATAAATTGAATAGTGAGGGATTAAGTCTACTATTCATTGTTAGCATACATATTGGGAGAGGTTATGTCAGAAATCCCTATTATATGGCATTATGTATATTTATGAGTTATTTTTTGTTTATTGCCTCCAGGTTTCATACATTAACAGATATTATGGAAAAGCTCATGAAGTGTTGTGATAATGATTTAGATGTCATTTTTCTTCTATATTCAAGTCTTTCATAGTTTAGGCCAAGAATGGAGATAAGAGGAAGAATTTTTGGTATACATGAGGTAGTGTCAGTAAAGCGTGTTATTATTTTTCTACCTAAAATTGATGCATATAAGTTATTATTATCTAACATAAAAGGTAAACCACTTAAGTGGTCTGAAGTCTAGAACAATGGAAATGAGAAACTCTCATAAAATGCTTCTGATATGGAAAGAAGGGTATGTTGAAGACACATGTATTTTTTATCTAACATATTTATTTTCAATTATATTCACAAACACGTTAATAGGTTGTGTTACTCATTATTACTGGAATTGAATAACAATTTCAATTCTTGAGTCCCAACCAAGTCCAACTTTGTAAGTTGTTTTTTAATTCCTTTAACATTAAAGAAGAATAATAGGATAATTTCCTCTTCTGATATATTTCGGTCTTCAAAAACTTTAGCGGTAAGTTTCACTTGATAACTTAAGTAAAAATATTTTTTTTTACTGTAAATGTTTTCATGGCACATTACTTAGTTGTGTTTTCAGTATTACAGGATTCCTATTGCAGTTTTAACTTTCAATCAAGCCAAATATTGTAAGTTTTTTTCATTAACTATACAGAGGAATAACAGAATTATTACCTCTATTTATATTTCTGTCTGAATGTCAAGTTTTTGCGGGAAGATTCACATGATAATTTAAATGATTTCATCGACTTTGTATTTCACTATAATTATGTTGAGATATTTGTTCACATTACAGAATTTAATCTATCTAATGAAAAATACTGCTAAAGCAACCTTATTTGTTTGCTACAACACTAAAGATTTGGATATTTCAGAATATCACGAAGTTAAAGATTCAAGCAATTTGAAAATTATTTGAACATGTTAATTTGTTAAGGGTCAAAATTTGGGGATTGATAAACTAGAATTAAATTAGTCATGGTAGAAATTAGTTCACTTATCATTTCAGTTTATTTAGCACAATTTTCAGGAACTGTACCGACTGCCAGTACTCACATCATCACCGCTGTTATCGGATCGGGTGTGTTGTCATTGGCATGGACTATTGGGCAGCTGGGCTGGATTGCTGGCCCCATTGCGCTCATGTTATTTGCGTCTGTACTATTGGACTCAACTAGATTCTTAAGCACTCAACTAGATTACACTCAACTGGATTCTTAAGCTATTCCACATAGGCCTACTTCATACATCTGTACTCATGGACAAGAGGTTGGGGAGATTGTTGCTTAGCACGGGGAATTTATCTCTTTTAATTAGTACGTATCTATATTTATATTGACGTATGTTATGGATTTAGTTATGTTTTGTAATAAAATTATGAATTCAAAAATGGTGTAAAATTGAATTGTTTTAGCTTTTATTAAATGTGAATGGTTAATGTTGTTTCAAGTAATGTTAACGGTTGTAGTTATTATTAGTGAAATATCGGTTTTAATTATAATGTTGTGAAATTTATGGTTAATGACAGTTGTCGGAAGATGAATTGCAATTGTTGGTAGCAGTTGTAAAAAGGTTTATTGCAACTGTCAATAACAGTTGTAAGTGAATCTATTACAACTGCCAAAAGCAGTTGCAAAAATTATTGTTGCAACCGCTATTAGCAGTTGCAAAAGAGACCTATTACAACTGTCAATGCAACAGTTACGATAGACTTTACCACAACTTTCAAAAGCAGTTGTAAAAAACTTTTTTACAACTGCTCTTGCAACTGTCGGCAGCAGTTGTAAAAATCTTCAACTCTATTACAACTCCGGATACTAAGACTGGCAGTCGTCAGTTGTTATAGATCTATTACAACTGTTTTTGGCAGCTGCGAAATGGTATTTTTGTTGTAGTGTTTATATCCATTTCTATTCAAATCGATTCTTTCATTTCCATATGAATTCAATTTATCTTCAACTCTGAATATTTGAATTTTATTTTCCATTTATAACTAATTTACGCTATTATTTTATTTAGTTTCATTCCCTAATTTGCTTCAATTTCCTGTTTGAAACGTTTTGTCGTTAACTAAAATTTTATCCCATAATTTTCTAACTCCCAAAATTTTCGAACATTTTTGGCAGAGTCTCCTTTGTATGGAGGAGCTTTTGCAATTTGACGAAAGATATAAATATATATACATCGACCCACACGGTCGGAAAAACCAAAAACAGTTCATCTTTCCTATTTTTATTGCGTAGGCGTACCTTATTTAGCATTTATAAGCAAGCGGCTTATTTATTTTATCATTTAGCGTGATCCAATCCAGCCAAACGGCTACCCGGTACCTGTAGTTACACAATTTAAATATGTAAGTACTAAATATATGCAATTTAATAACATTTCACTTATATTCAAATAGCTAACACATAGATTTCATAAGTAATGCATGTGATATACATTCATAAGTACATACGCAAGGTTTCGAGATTTATTTCAACCAGTTCATATACCATTTCTTTCAATGTTAATGGTTTACAATACAATTTCTTACATTTCAATTCATTTTTAATCCAAACAAGCTCATATTCAATTTAATTGATTTCAAAATCAATTTTATTTACATTTACCAGTTCATAGAATTTTTATTTCTTAAGTTTTATAGCAAATTTTAAATTGATCTCCAACTCAATTTATTTTTTTATTCATTTCTATTTTATCTTACATGGTATTTTATTTCATAGTACATAGGTTCCATACGAACCTATTTTATTTAGCTCGGCACGATTTATGTTTTGTATATCACTAACCATTTCCAATCGAAAAAAACACATATCAAATTTAATCGATTTTAAAATCAATCTATTTCATACTCGCCAAATTTTATTTAAGCTCAACAACTTTCCATGCTTGTATATCATTAATTCAATCCATTTGAATTTTTAATTCACATTCTCAGTTTATCAAAATAATATCCAAGCACATAATTAACTTGTTATGTTCATATTGGATTTTATTTGCAACTTAAATCATTTCTATTGTAATCCAATTCCAACCAACTCCAATTTATATTTAATACACTTACAATTCCATTTATAAGTTCTATAAGTCACAAATTTATTTATATCCATACTTTCGTCTATTTACAACCAATCCCATTCACATTTTTTTTTCATTTACAGATAAAATTTATTCATAATCCAAGTCTATAATGTGTACACATATTTATACTCGAATATGATTTATTTTCACCTCAAATCATTTTTATTTTAATCCAATCCCATATAACTCAAGCTTTACTTCTAAACTCTATTACCTATTCACAATCTTTGATTTGATTTCACTTTGATCAAATTCCAACCATTTCACTAATTTATTCGATTAGTTTATTCTTTTATCCATTTGTAATTTTAATTTACATTAACAATTCATTGTTGAATTTATTAAAAATAAGGCCATTCAATTCATGCTTGAATTGGATTTATTTATATTTCACACCATATCTATTTTAATCCAATTCAATTTTCATCCAACAACCGTTCCAATTATAATCCCATACTTGATTTCCTTTTTCATTTATCTTAAAAATCATTTTATTTAATTTCCTTGAGTTCAATCTTATTTTATATCCCAAGTTTGGATTTTTATCTCAAAATACAATTTTTTTCCGGCTTATTTATTCCCTTTTTAAATTTTGTAAGCTACTCGCTTATTAATATTCACTCTTTCCTAACTATTTACAATCAATTATATTCACATTTTACTTTTAACTAGGGGTCATTAAGCTTCCGAAGCTTATTTATTCTAATTCAATACTTCCTTAATTTACATTTATTTGTTTGAGTAGAATTTTATTCCAGTCAGTATTATCTATAATTCGACTGAATTCATTTAAATTCAGTTTTATTCCAACTCAACTTCAGTTAAATCTAGTTACATACCATTCTTTTAAATTTTATTAAGCAAGAATTTAATTCCAATTAATATCATTCATGACACAACTGAATTTTGATTCAATTCAATCCAAATCTGACTAAATTTTATTTCTCAATATATGCGAGTTTAAAACTTGTTTATTTACTTAAAAGTTTATATTACTAAGTTGAGTCATTTCATCTTATAACCAAATTCTATATTATATATATAACACTTACTAGCTTAAGGTATAAATTTTCATTTTACAATTATAATCATTTTACCTTCAACTTTATATCCAATTTAATTCAATTTCAATTTCAATTTTATTTAACTTATCTCAAGTTAAATTCAAATATATTTTCTTCACTTTCTTACACTTAAGTTAAATTTTAATTCCCGGATTAAAATTTCCAATTTCTCTTTATTAATATCAACTTTACTTTATAAGCTCAATAGTTGATCCATTTATTCATTTACAAATCCATCATTTAACCAATAAATTTTATTCCAAACATTAATTATTTTAGTCCATTTGAACTTATTCTGCACCTTATTTACACATTTAAATTAAGCGTCATCCAATATTGAATTTTATTTCATTTGCATACCATATTAATTAATCAGTTACTTATAAATTTTAATCTTAAAACTTTGTTTACTTAATCCAACTTAACTAAATTTTCTTTTCCAAACTAAGTTCAACATTCAATTTTGAAACCATATATATATATATATATATATATATCACCAAATTATTCCTTTGCATTTTCAAAATCACCAGATTTCTCCAACAAACATTAATCCAAAACATCCTATAGCAATCCCTCTTTTGGAAACTCAAAAATGAACATCGATGATGCTGCAATCATCACCGAAGTTATTTTCCAACGACCATAAAGAGTTCAATGCTTTTATCTCCTTTAAAATCCTTTAAATTCCAAACTCTCTAGATTTCAAAACCGATTCAAAAATAATTCTCGACATATATTATCTTCTCAACTTTTGTGAATTATTATCAAATTCAAAGGAATCAATATTTCCAAATCCCAAATCCCAAATCCTTTAAATTTATATTCAAACATTACTTTGGAATTTTATCCTATTTTAATTATTAATCACACCATAATTTACACTTATATTATATTTACAAATTTCATTTGTATATGAATTTATTTCTTAGTTTTTAATTATGGTTTCAATATCTTTTTCAATTATGAATCACATCTTCAAATCTCATTTATTTATTAATTTCTTCCTTAATCTTTAGTTATTATTTCAATTCTTATTCAATTATCATACAATGATAATAATTTAATATTATCACTTTCTAACAACCAAACATCCACATATAACTATAATAATTTTCGAAAAATTATTTCTTTTATATACAAAATAATTTTGGGTAAAATCATTTCATTTACCCTATTTAAAACAATACTGTGTCGGTTTATCTTGTTTAAGAGTTTAGAAACCCCTATCGATAATATGGCGTCCAACACATCGACCAGAATCCATAAACAATCAACAGATAAGTCAACACAATATAAAACAATTTTATATTCACTAACAAATACGCGCTCTTATTTATTAATACACTCAAACTCATTCTAGAGTACTATGGACTCTATTCTATGAGTATTTCCTACCAGAGCCAAGGTTATCACCAACCTGAGCTCTGATACCAAGTGTAACAGCCCGCAAATCCGTACCCCTTAAGTCAACACTATTCTACCTAAATCAACACAAGTTGTACAGAAATACGAACCATTTGGGTTAAAGAAGAAGAGGTAGAAGAAGAAAATAGAAAACAACAGCAGAATCTAACCATCGCAGCGGAATAAAATATAATAGATATTAACATATCTTTACACCAAAGCAAATAAATGAGTTTATATATTACATCGTCATAGTACATCAATCACAGCTCAACATCAATAACATACATCTAAATATACAGCTAATCAACACAGCGGAATATATATATAAAACAAGTACGAAAGTACGTATCGTCATCCAGCTCGTCTCCTGAGCTTCACAGCATCATATCCTGTATCCTATAATACTCGGTCTGACCCGAACATTACAGTTAAATAACACCCGAGTCAATCTGGAATACCAGCGTGAGAAAATCACACTCAATTGATTATTAAAGTTTCAAAAAATCCTTTGAAAACAAAAGCATCTCGTATGACCATGCCACAAATAAACATGTCGGGTTTTTACCTTACGATAGCTAAAACAATTTTTATAGAAATCCTCTGATATTATAATAGGGTCTATATACAAATACTTATAAAATAGCCGAAATTGTTACATCTATTAAATTCCAGCTACTAGACACAGAGTGGGTAATACAAACAAAACTCGTACAAGGCTCGTAGGGAGAATGGATTTCCAACTAATGACTAGGCACTGGGGTACCACCTGCCACAGTATGTGGCCTAGATCACAGTACCGAGGAGTACGCCCGCTCTCCTGCAACACAAGACTGGGACTACCCCTTACTGGATAATCCAGAGTGAGATTACCCCACGGTTGGGATCGACAACCACACACTAAGCCGAAATAAAAGGGACATCTAGGCAGGGATGACCTCACCCTGCTTGGGTGCTACCCACCTAGCCTTGCTGCATAACCCCTGATTTTCAGTCATTCCCATTTGATGAGGCTTAAGGATAAGCGTTACCTTTTTTGAACATATCCCTTAAAATGCCCTTCGTCTACCTGACGATGTTTCAAAAGCATTCATCCATACAAGTCCGTCCCGGGTTCGAACGGAACCGGAGGCACTATTCCTACTACATCCATTTTGGAAATATCCTCAGGATTAGTAGCGACTAGCCCTTGCACTTCACTGCTCCATCTTCGAATCCCAAAATCATTTTCCACCAAAATGTACAAACCGGATCGAAGTGGTTTTCGAGAAATAAATTTCGATCCCCGTCTCTTCGAAACGATCAACGCATTTGGCCAATATTGATAGTCGGTTATTTAACTATCAATTTATATTCACAAACAACCATCACAAAATAAATAATTTCCAAAATTATTTATTAATCCCAAAAATATCTTCACAAGATATATTTTCACTATTCAAAGCCCTTTGAAAAACTGTTTTCAAAACTATCTTCCTTTCTCAGAATAAATTCCAAGTATTTCTATTTCCACTGGAATCACCAAGCACAAAACTTTAGATTTTTAGAGTAATTTAAAACGTTTTACTTTGAAATATACTTTAAAACATTAAGTTAAAAACTACTTCGATAATTGGGTTAAAAATACATACTAATATTTGAAAATATGGTTACTTTATAAAATATAAAAATAGGTTTTCACTTTTAAAGCAAAATACTAAGTCACTTTTTAAGATAATTACTACGATAAGAGATTTGAAAAATTATTTACTTTAGAATTTAAATATTTAGAAATTATAAATTTTCTAAAACATGCTTTTTAAAACAACATTAACTTTTATCTTATATAAAAAAATTACTTTGAAAAGGTACTTAGCTATCCTGAGAAATATACTTCTCTTCACATTTTTCTTTAAATCTCCAATTCAAATACTTGAATCAATTTCCAAATTTATTTCCAATTTACTTCCTTTTTAATTTCAAAATCCATTAATTTTAAATTTTATTCCTTAATTTTGATTCAAAATACATTTGATTGAAATACCAATTTTAGATTTCTCAATTTACTTCTTTATCCCTTTAAATAAATTTAAATTTTAAAATAATTCTTTATTCCTTCAATTGATATAACTTAAGTTTACCATTCATTAATTACTGCTTTATTCAAAATTCTTTTTCTTTTCATACTCGAAGTTACGTATTATTATTTTCATATTACTTCTATTTATTTTCAATTCATTCTTAATTTATTCAAATTTCCTATAATTATGTCGCTTACAAATTTACTCCCTTTTATTTCTTCCCAACAAGCTAATTTATATATTTTTGGAAATTCATTATACCCAAATATATCCAATTAAACCATAACATTCAATATTCCAATATAATTCATCATAGAATATCAAATAATCACCATAGAGAATGTTTAATAATTTAAGTAAATGTTGAGGGGTCCAGTTGGATCCCTCCAACCTGTTTTTCCTACATCCACAGACGTTAGCACAATATAATATACCAATTCCAAAATATATTATACTATAGCACATCAATCAATCCAACCATTCAAACAATTATTTAAATTTAATCATTTAAATTTAAATTTAACCGAGTGAGATTAACTCACCTTTGATTTTAGCTTGCAGTTCCACCCTAACTCGGCTTGATTCTCAATTTTAGACCTTGTATAATAATCATACGATTTATTAACACTTTGAAATAACTTGAACAATTTATTTCCATCTTATAAATTTAATTAACCAATGATTTAACTTCAGACTAATAATTTACTTCACTAAATAATTTTTAGTAACTTAAAATAAATCAAATAAGTTAATTGGGTAAATTTATTACCAAATTCATTATTCAAAATAAGTTTGTAAATTAAGATATGTAAATATATACTTATTTTCTTTAGGATTAAAAATATCTATATAGATTTCAAAACTAAATTTTAAATAACTTTTTCAACATTTAAAACTTCTATTCCCACAAACTTATATATACATTTATATAATTACTATATTCTAATGGAAAAAATAATATTTACCTCTAACTAGAATTATCTTATACCTTATGTAAACAACAAGCAGTAATTTTATTACTGTAAAAATCCTATTTTTCTTCCTTTTATTATCAATCTAAAGACATGTGTAAATAAATCAAATAAAGATGGAATTTTAACCTTATAGCCACAGAACAACAATCGAAAACGTACGACCAAGCTGCAATCGCCGCACCCAATTCGAGGCCCTAAAACCCCATCGACCAAGAGCTGAACTCGATCGTGTGCTCCCCATTGAACGCGAGCCTCACACGCCTTCGCCGAAGCCATAAATCGCCACCTCGTCACCACGAATCAAGCACACAGCTACTTGCTCACAAGTTCGCGCACTCTCCTTGCGCACACGAAGCCATAGTCCCCTTGAGCTCGAATTCGAGTTCAAACCCTAGCATCGCTCCACCAGCAACCCCCGAACAACGACTGAACCACCTCGAAATCGCACTCAAACGACAAGCGGCGAGACCAACGACGATGCTCAGCTACACGCGTTCGGTTTTCGAATCGAACAAGACCTATGCGTTCGAAATTCCATTGATTCGATTAGCTCTTGAAGGTGGAAACAAAGGAAGTCATGGATTTGAATTCGAATGAGGCTGGAAGGTGAAGTGTATTGGAGGTAGAATCTAAAGTTCGGCCATTTTAATTTTTCTTCTTCTTTCATTCGAACTGAATTGAAAAGAGAGAGGGTATGCGATTTAAAGTTGAAGGGAACAACATTATTCAGAGCTAGGGAGCGGCGCCTTCAGGGTTAGGTCGATTTTGAACAGAGATAGGTTGGCTACGATCTGACATTTATTTGAATGGTCAAGCTGTAAAATATATATGATATTATTTAACTTTAAATTGTCTCGAAAACGTAGCTTAAAAACTTAACATCGTATCGAGACGTGCCACCAGACGTTTATAATGTTATACCCCTATTCCACATGCGATGGAAAAGGTTTCAAGTGCTAATTCGATCGTATGGAGAAGATAGCTTTTTGGATCAATTATTTTATTGAATTTTCGATATAAATTTCTACGCTTTTTTATCTCGTACGCTCATACAACAACTCCGATCAATTCGAAATTTGAAATCCGATAAAAATTCAATATTACAGATCCAGTGGAACTGGTTTAGTTAAATTCCAAGACTGCGCCTCGGAAGGCTATTTTTAAATTCAATTTAAACGATATTAAATTTCAAAACTTAACAAACCATTCTTAAATTTAATTTCAACACTTCTATTCTCTTTAGTATTATCAATATAACTTTTATAGGCCTTCAAATTAATTTTAACAGGCTTAAAATTCCAAATTTAACATTTTATCCAACCTCAAATTATTTAATTTAATAATTTAATCACCAAATAAATTGTGATATTTGAAATTCAAGTTAGAATTAACATTTAAATATTTAAAATCGATTAAATATTCTAATTTTAAATGCTCGAAAATTCCAGGTCGTCACAAGCAAGGTATAATATAACAGTTAATCACAAGAACAACAAAATAAAACCCAACTTATAATATAACTTATACACTGTATGTAAACCAAAATTTATAGTTTATATTATAAAATTTGAAACATTTTGACATAAAAAAGTCATGCAACTTTTACACTATAACCATATATGCAGATATATATAAGCTATGTATATCTCATACAAATAAACAACAAGGTAATATAATACAAAACATGTAATATAAACATAGATGTACAAACTAACCTTTATATTCAAAATAATATATATATATATATATATAACTTGTATATTGTACGGATAGTATGTATAAATAAATATATATATAATTTTTTGCATATGTCTCTCTAACATATATATCATTGCAATTATATATAGTACTACATATAAAACATATAACATATATATGTACCATATATACACATATAAAAGTGTTCGATTGGAAACGATGGCTGCACTCGGGTGGAGTTAGGCTATGTAACGACCCGCTATTTTGGACCATTCAAATCGATAATAAAACCAAACATTTCCGACTTGAATAATTCAAAATACCTAATTGTTAATTAAAATTTGGCAAAATGTAAAATATACAGTAAATAAATCAATCACAGATCACAGAGTAATATAATGCAGCGGAATAGATAAAGAATAGTAGTTCATGAAGCTACTATATACATCAGAGTTAGAAAAATACAACCGAATAGTTCAAATGCTGTGAAGTGTCCAATGCAACAAATGACTTCTCTTAACCAATCAACTGGAAAGGCTGGAATCTGAATCGATAGTTGGGTTTCCAAATGAAGCTTCGAACTCCAAAGGTGAGTCTCAAATGCTGTATCACTCAGTCTGACCCGAGCGTAAAGCAAAACACAAAACACTCGAGTTAGGATTAACATTCTTATATCAATAAATCCAACTCAAGTGAAATATCAACTGAAATACAAATAACTTAAAGGATGTTTGGTGTAACAACCCGCATATTTGTCGAGTTTATATTTAAATATTTTATTTAAATATTAAATCGTTAATCGGATTTTGGTCCGAAAAGATACTTTTTGCAAACGGTCAAATTAGGACTCGAGACCACTTCCATTGAGTTCGAAATGCCGTTTATAATTTTTTTAAGTATAAACATCGATATGTTTGGAGTTAGTAAAATTTCACTAACTTTTCCCGCTTTGGACTTTGGGTTAGTTTAGCCTATTAAGCCCAAGTTCCAACCCCCTTCTCCTCACTCTTCATAAATTTCCTAACTAACTTAAGCTTTGGCATTAATGGTGAAGAGAATGGGAAATTAAAACTTCAAGCACAAATTCAATTGCAAATCCAACATTCAACTCCAAATTCAAGTAGAAGATATTGGATTCAAGCTTTGGATTGCTTCTCCTTGCTTTCAAGCTTCATCTTCATAAATTTTAGTGCAAAGGTGAGATTTTTATCCCACAAATCTAGTCTATATCTATATTGGATTGTTGGGAATGATTCCCTATCACTTTAGTATGCACATTTGCATTTGGTTTGGATTGGATTGGCGAAAAACTCCAAATTTTAGTGATTTTGGTGAAAAACTGCTATTAGGTCGTTCTGGCCATTTTTAGCTCGTTCGGAGTTAGGTCACTCGTCCATAGGTCGTAGGTCGCTTACGAGTTAACCCTAGGTCGTTCTGGCCATTTTTTAGTTCGTTCGGAGTTAGGTCGCTCGTCCATAGGTCGTAGGTCGCTTACGAGTTAACCCTAGGCCGTTCTGGCCATTTTTTAGCTCGTTCGGAGTTAGGTCGCTCGTCCATAGGTCGTAGGTCGCTTACGAGTTAACCCTAGGTCGTTCTGGCCATTTTTAGCTCGTTCGGAGTTAGGTCGCTCGTCCATAGGTCGTAGGTCGCTTACGAGTTAACCCTAGGTCGTTCTGGCCATTTTTAGCTCGTTCGGAGTTAGGTCGCTCGTCCATAGGTCGTAGGTCGCTTACGAGTTAACCCTAGGTCGTTCTGGCCATTTTTAGCTCGTTCGGAGTTAGGTCGCTCGTCCATAGGTCGTAGGTCGTATGGACCTTAGGTCGTAGGTTGTATGGACCTTAGGTCGTAGGTCGTAGGGACCTTAGGTCGTAGGTCGTATGGACCTAGGTCGTAGGTCGTTAACTCGTTAACACGTACGGCTCTTTACCATTTTAGGTCGCGTGACCTTGTACTTGACTTAGCTCGTTAGGTCGTAAGACCCCTAGGTCGCAACCATTAGGTCGCTCGACCCTATCCCCCTTAGGTCGTTAGACCTCATTTTGTCTTCACTGGGTCGTACCGTTTTGGACGGGGCGCTGCCCCCTGGACCCCCGCGACCTGACCGGGCAGGTCGAACCCCGTAGCGGTGGCGTTGCCCCCACACCCCCACCTTGGGGGGTTGCCACCCCCCTGGACCCCCCTCCGTAGGCGATCTTATATGAAAAACATTCAACAGAACTTGCTGAGCTGATTTTCTTGGATTTTTATCACATCTTCGAATGTGATCTTTGTGATTGATTGTTTCTACAATCGCTTCTGTGATTGGTCACTTTAAAATATAAAGGTTTTAAAACTAGTAGTAAATATCAAAACTCTTTCAATAAAAGGATTTCAACTCTATTTTTAATAACAAAGCTCTTTTCTTAACACGTTTTCCAATCTATTAGTATATACAAACCTTTACCTCACTCGGATGAGAAATCTAATTAAACGGCTTAGTAAAACAAGTGGTATGAAACGCTTGCGTTTTCTTCGTCGGTTAATTCTTGGACTTGTTCGATTGAACCTCTTGTGACAATTTTCTAGTGAAGATTTACAGTTTGTTCGTAAATATTTAAGTTAAGCAAGTGGTTATGGGACATGAAGCTAAACTTTTATACTTACTAGCTTAGTGTAATTGACACTTCTCGTTGATCATGACGATCATTCTTATGATTTAGACTAGCAATTGTGCGATGTCTCTTGTTTGCTTGGTTAGACTAGACACCACTTGTGTGATTTCATTCACACATACCTTTTTACCTTCTTGGTTAGTCTAGACACCACTTGTGTGATTTCACTCACACATACGTTTTTGTTTGCGAGGTTAGACTAGACACCACTTGTGTGATTTCACTCACACATACCTTTTTGATTTTTGGTTAGTCAAGACCTCATCTGTGTGATTTCGAATCACACATATGGGATAGCTCCCCATGGTCTTCGGACCGTCATGTGATAGGCCTCTTTCCCTTTTTCTGTGATTTCTGGATTTCTTGTGTTGATTTCTGGAATTTATGTCATTGACTTGTTTTGAGTACAAGTTTAGGGTATGATGCCCTCTTTGGATCTTTGAGAAGATTCTTGTGATATCCATTTATCTCTTATGGATTGATCTTCTGTTGATCATCATTTGCATACTTATAGTAGTATGTCATTATGGATATTTTATGTTATGCCATATCTTTTATTTTATACCATGTCATCTGATATTTATAGCTAGACTGATCCGTTTATTATTTTCTTAAATAATACTCGGGTCAGACCGAGATGTTACAGGTGCTTCTGCTTGACTTCTTCTCGGGATTTGCTACTCTGACTTTTGGCTAACTATTTAGATTAGCAGTTTTTTTGTATACACTTGAGACATAGACTCATAGTTGTATTCTTTTGTATAGCACGTGTTGCAATTCTTTTGTATTATTGTGGATCTCTTTGATCACTACTCTGATGTACACTTTCATGTGTTAGTTGTATATTCATATCTTCTTCCGCCTCTGTGATATGGATGCTGTGACTGATTTGTGTTATGCTTATTTCTATGTTTGTTTCCGAAGATTATTTATAGCCACCGTGTGATAAGAAATTACATGGATGGTCGCTCCTCAACAGCCTTATTCTCCGTGCTAGTTGACAGCACTTAGTAGTGTTCTTGGCTAGCGTGGGTATAGAGGTGGGGCGTCACATTTGGGATAACCATCCTTTAAGGGTTCATGGAACTTTCTACAAGGTAGAAATATACACTATAACACCATGGTCATTTCAGCTTAATTTATACTTCAAAACCAAATCTCATTTTCACTTCAAATATCTCTATATTTCCCAAAATAGTATTTATATATATTAAATAATTTATACAGTAAAGTATTTTCAATTTCCTCAACTTAACAAATTGTTCCAACATCAACCCGACCTTCCCATTCAAATTAAATTCAATCTCAATTTATCAATTTAAATTCAACTCAATTTCTAAAATAACCACTTAAATTTTATCGATCTCAAATTCAGATTTATAATCACAAATACCCCTTTATATTTCCATATATTTCAAAACTTTGAGTATTCAACGTTTCATCTAAATTTTCATTCAATTTAGTTTTCTAAATAATAAGTTCAAATTTAGTTCAACCTAAAGTTTCATTTTAATTCAATTTAGTTGCTAAATAACAAATTCAACTACGTTGATTTCAAATACAGATCCGAATCTCAAAAGCAACCATTTAAATTCCAATATAGCTCAAGGCTTTAATATTTAAATGTTCTATATAACAGTTTCATATAGATCTCGATTTAACCTCATTATTATTTAGTCTTGAAATACTCCCTTATTAGATTCAATATCATTTAAGTAACCTTAAATTACATTTTACTCAATATTTTCTTTAACTTATTTAAACGTGAAATATTCATTAAATCACTTAAATAAAAAATCCAGTTATAAAATCATACCCTTTAAATTTCCATTCAAAAATTTCAAATTGATTTAATTAAATAAATCCTTATTTAAATACCATTTTTATAAACCCAAATTTATCTCCCAATCTTAATCATTCAATTTATTACAGGAGAATCTATTTGAAATATAGATTTACATAAATACATAACCATATTATATGTATTCAATCAATCTAATTTAAATCAAATATTACTACTAAATCTATATATACAATTTTCATTTATATAATATCTTAAGAATCAAATTTATTAAACCATATATTTCTTTCCAAAATTATAGAAATTATTTTCAAAATATTTATATGGACCAACGGTGTCTGTATATATTTCCTATCATATAGTCAAGTGCTACGGATATTTATCATTTCAATCCGTATACTAAATATATACGGGTGGATATCATTTCAACCCGTAATCCCAAATTCAATTAAATGAAAATCGCTTGGGTTTATTATTTCAACCCATAACGATTTTCTCCTATTCTAAAGTCTATTCGGGTATGTATCATTTCAACCCATAGTGATTTCTAAACTACAGGGAAGTTGCAGAGTGATAACAGGAAATACAATAAAATAACAGGCATATATAATCAATAACAATATAATATAAACAACAGGATATGGTGTCATATCCCGCAGGTGAACAGTTACAGATAATAACATATATAACAAATTTAAATAACTACAGCAACATATTTCAATTGTCGTTTCAATTGAAATAAAATTTAATGAATAAAAGAATGTTAATCGTGAGTGATTGCTCACCTTTCGAGGTTAGAGAGATAGACAATGAAGTTGAGTTACGAAATGCAAGCACGACTTCCAAAGCAAAGTTAGATGGTACGATTTCGACTGAAAAGCTGATAGATAGAAATTGATGAGAACAGATCAAATTAGCTTAACAAAATTGAAACGAAGATTATATGATTAATTTATTACGTTCTTTAAAAATGAACGTTAAATCAAAACACGCATTTAAAAAAATGATATATATATATATATATATATATATGCACACACATGAAAACCATATAACTTTAAAACGCTTCCATTTCATATTAATGTTAAATAACAAATATATAATTATTCAAAATGTCACATATATAGTATATTCATTTTATGGTTGCCGTTTCCATGTAATAAATATTCATTTTAAACCAATATAAAAATATATATGTATAGTTAAAAAATCAATGTTCTAACATAAAACACATATATTAAAGATCAACACAAACATATATAATATCTTTTGAAATGAATACTTATGTATATATATAATTATTATAGTTTATCACTTTCCTTTTCAAAATATCCAGTAGGAAATCAAACGAACTTATGCACATATATATGCAGATAAACAATATTCTTTATAATACATTGTTAACTTACTCCTTTTTTTCCCCTTTTTATTTTTTTTATTTTTATAAAACCTTCATATATAACAAAATATATGTATAAAATAAAATATTTGTATATATAAAAATCAAAACGTTTCAAACATATATTCAAAAACTGGATCATATAAATAACAATGTATTTAGTTAACTCATAGTATAAAATTCATTTATATAACTCTCTTGTATATTCATTGTAACCATAATCGAAACGGTTATATATACTTTTATATAAATTAACCAAATATACACATTACTTAACCTATCTGTACCGGATCAATAGCATTATTATAAAAGCACGCACATCATAACAGTATGACGATATACAATGCTTTAGGCTTATTAAACAATATATTGCAACTTATGTACACTAATATGTGAATATAAATAAGCTTACATACTTATTATATAAAAATCAAAATTAAAAAAAACAATATAACAAAATATATATATAAACTCAGAAATTGATATATAAGCTTATACTGTTATATAGAGAAATATTTTTTTATTAAGTACAGCCATACATATATATCTTTGGGTACTACAATTTGTATTATTTGCCTTTTATAAAGAAAATTGCGGTTGCACTGAGTTTGTACATATAGCTTACTTTATGTATATAAATAACGTAAGCTGTCATACATATATACACTAAAATATGTAAATTTAAGGCTGTATACTACTAGCAAATATATAATATATAATACAATGTATAGACATACCCTGTGCAAACTCGAGTCGCTGATGGGTGGGAAAAAGTAATAAATAAGAAACTACAGACAATGGGGAAAATGTTGATGCCACCTATGTGCCGTCAGAAGTTATTACCTCTAAGCTATATACTCGGCTATGATGAGGCTGCCGATGTGGATAGGGAAGATGTTGGGTTCGGCTGGAAGGCAAGGTGTTTCTTAAGAGAAGAGGAGGGGAGAAGGAGGGGACATGCGCTTGGTGGAAAGAAAATTTGCAGGGAGAGGATGAAAAGAATGCAGATGTACTAAGCAAAAGAAAGGAGGAGCAGGCTAGAATAAATAGAATGTACGAAGAGAACAAGGAAGGTTATAAATTAGATTGGAATGAAAACGTAAAGAAAGAAATGAATAAATAAAAGAAATCAATGAATGCGATATAACGTATAGTTTTTTATACGTTTCAAACTTTGAAATGGCAACGGTCATGAGTTGATTTAGCTACATTTAAAGCAATAACTTTTTTGTTTGTTGGGATAGTACGTAATAAGTTTGGAAAGGCAATGATATTTCAAATGGAACAAGGAATGGACAGAGAAATTTAAGCAAAGATAAATCATACAGAATAAATATAGAGTAACGGGACAGTCACGATAATTCAGTGGATAATTAAAGCAACTTTTAATGCCACCAGCTGCACGTTCAAATCTGAAAAGGCAGAGTAACGGACCATATAATAAATTGAAACGATGGATTGATAATAGCTGCAATAATATATTTAATAGAAAAGAACGGACAGAGAAAATTTTGTGAAACGTACTGAAAATAATTATGAAGTACTTATTATATTATATGTTTCTTTTTGAATGCAGAGTCCAAAATTTGAAAGCCAAGTAACGGTCAACCCTTGATTTGGTGAAAATAATCATAGCAATTAATAAAAGAAATAAATAGCAACGGTCACGTTGCTTTGATTTAGCTGACCCATCAAAGCAAATTATTTATAATTTAACCGATAGGAAACGTAAAGGAACGTACCACCATAAAATGAAATTGATAACATATGTGCATTGATTCTGCAATATTTACTAAAGAAATTGATTCTGCAATATTTATTAAAGCAATTTATTAGCTAGCTTGAATAAAATTGAATTTCACAATGGAATAAACTTTGATAAAATAAATTGAAAATTTAAAATCTGCTATGTTTAATTGGACGTAATCCAAATATTAAATTTTTATTTCAAAATATTATTATATAAAATTCCTCAAAAGTTTCAATTAATTACATTAAATAAAACCATTTAAAACTATTAAAATCTACGGGTTGTTACACTCTCCCCCACTCAAAACTTTTCGTCCCCGAAAAGGTAAGAGGTAGGAGAATAGAACAACCAGAAATAAAATAGATTGAAAGACAAGATAAACAATTAATTTAAAACTATATAAATTTTATTTGAAATATTTATTTGATAACTTCATTTGAAATTTAATTTTCTTTAATACTTTTCAAACTCCTTTGAAAACAATCATTTACATTATTACTTATATTTACAAAGAAGCTATTGAAATATTAAATCCAAAATTCATAAATTTTTATTTTGTTTCAAGATACCTTCCAAATATTATTATTAGATCACATATCATTTTTTAAAATATGTTTTATTTAGATAAATAACTTCTAAAATATTTATAACACTAAAATTTCTATTAAACCATGTAGTATATAATTAAACAATATCTCAAAGGATATATTCAAAAGGGAAGGAAGGTAGGTTCGGAAAACAGAATATAGATGATTAAATAAGTTGAGCATCTAAGGTAGATTCAAAAGAATAGTATCGAGCACGAATAATTAATTTCAAACCATAAGAATTTTAGTTTCAAAAACTAATACAGGATTTCTTGTTGGAAAATATTTTTATAATAAAATCCTTTATAATAAAATACTTTATACCAAAACCAATTTTCCTTTCGAAAATACTTCTATAACTCAATGTTTCAACAAGTTTATCCTCGTCTTGCAGACTCTGGCCATGCGTTGATCAGGCGCAAAGCTAGAATTCTTCAAGTACTTAGTAGACTTGTTTCAACACCCAGTGAAAATACTTGAAAAACCTTTAAAAAAGATATGGAAAGTACAATCCAAACAAAACAACCAAACCAAAACCTTTTTCCAACCATGGTTCGCAGATACACAATGGTTACGCTTGGATCCCCCAGGAAACAATCCGTATCCGTAAGCTTTCTCAACCCTGCGAGTTACGACATGATGACTAGTAGAGTGCAGGAAACACAATGGATACGCCTGGATCCCCCAGGAAACAATCCATACCCCTAGGCTGTCTCAGCCAAGCAGTTTCGGTACTATTCGCAACCTACACAGATTGCAGGATACACAATGGTTACGCCTGGATCCCCCAGGAAATAATCCGTACCCCTAGGCCAGACTCAGCCAGGCAATTGCGCTATGCAGTCGCGAGAGAAAAAAAAACCATGGGTTACACCACGGTGGGAACACTCGAGTATTACATCCGGAAAACCAAAAATCAGAGAGAATAATATCGATAGAATGAATCCACGATGTGGCCACAAAGCGGATATCAAGCAGAAGGCACTTTCCATATCTTTACTTCGAAAATATATATCATATAGTACCTTTTCAAATCACTTTCAAATATCGTACTTATATAAAGTCCATATATATAGGATTCCATTTTTCCCAAATCGAATACTTTCCAAATCAATAGTAGATCAAATCATACTTATATAGACTTCGATTGTATAAAATCGCTTTCCAAATTGAGTACCTTTCAAATCAATAGATTTCAAATCAACTTCATACTTATACAATCCATTTTATATAAGTTCGACCACTCCCAAATCAAGTGCTTAGTAATCTAAGGTTCTCAATTTCAAATCATTTCAATATCAGTTTAGTTTCAAAATCATATATGATTTCACCAAATTTTCTTCCAAATTAAATATCTAAATTTCAAAGTTCCAAAAATAATAGGTTTTGGAAAATTATCCCAGTTTCCAAATTAAAATAATTCAAGTCAAACAAATTCATTTCCAAAATCACCATATAAGTACTGGTTTTTAATTTCAATTTAATTTTGAAAACCAAATATTTTCCCAAAATCAATTATACTTAAAATGGTTTCCAAATTTATAATTATCCCTTTAAAACTTTTAAACTATCTATTTCTATTTGAAATATCCAATTTACCTTTCTGAAAACCATTATTCAAAACTATTTTTTTTCAAAACATTTCAAAACTAAATTTATATTCTTTATCAAACATTTTATACTCTTCGAAAATTCTTAGCTTTGAAAATTTAATCTCGATTTGGAAGTGTTCGAACATTCAAAATAGTTAGGGAAATCAAAATTTCAATTCAAGAGTTGAAAATCAACAATAAATCAATAAATCAATTATTAAATCCGAAGCTCGAGGACTAAACACCAGTCTCATTTTAAATTGTTTCAAATATATACTTATATCTTTCTAAAATATCAAATTATACTTTGGAATTTGAAATCAAAAACGGTTTTACAAAATCACTTGCATAGAGAAGCTATTAAAGTGGCCTCTCCTCCACTCTGAAACTCGAAAATCAATGTCGATGATGCGTGCACTCATCACCGAAATTATTTTCCAGCGACATAAGTGAGTTCTGGACTCTATTTTCTTAAAAACTTCTTTGAAATTTATTCAAAATTATTGGAATTCATTTTAACTCATTTGAAACATTTCTTATTTGGAAAAATACTTTTAAATCAAATTATTTTTATATATTTTCCAAAATCTTAAAACCAATTTCAAAATACCGGAATTCAATTCTCGAATTTCAAATTTAACTTTACAATTATAAATCATTTTTATATAAATCAATTTCTTATAATTTTTCAAAATTTCAAATCCTTTCAAAACCTTTTTATATAGAATAACATTTCTTATTTGCTTTATATATATATATAGGTATATATTCCTTATCGAAAACATTTTCACTTTTATATATATATATAAAAAAATCATAGTTATCAATATAAAATTTCGGTATAAACAATTTTAAAAATACAAACAAAACCGGATTTTCAAAGGATGATTCAAGAATGGATTTCAAAACAAAGATAGAGATTTAATTTAGAGGAACTCCAATCAATAGAATCCTGATTCGAAGATAGACTCGATCGAAGATGAGATAATTAAATTACAAAATAAAAGATGGATATACTTCTACAAATCGCGGGCGACCTTAACCGGATCAACCATGAATTTAGCAATATAATGGATGCATAATTCTAAGGCAAATCGACATTCGATCGCTATAGATAGAATTCGGAATAACAGGAGATAGTAGCATCTAAACCGAGGGATACATAAATCTCCGGTGAATCAATGCCAATTGTAAAGGAGTTTCATCCCCTTTACAAATCATTCATTGGAGTCATGGGATACTCCAGAATCGAACGAATATAAATAGGGAGAGACAAGAATGAATTTCGGAACCGAGGGACATTCCAAAATTCAAAGGAAATCGAGTCAAAAAGGAAGAGATTCAACTCGAACGAAAGTGATTCTGTAAATAAATTTACCATATATGCTAAGTTCTGCCTAGAGCCAAAGCTCTGATACCAACTGTAACGATCCGCTATTTTGGACCATTCAAATCGACAATAAAACCATACATATCCGACTTGAATAATTCAAAATACTGAATTGTTAATTAAAATTTGGCAAAACTTAAAATATACAGTAAATAAATCAATCACAGATCACAGAGTAATATAATGCAGCGGAATAGATAAAGAATTGTAGTTCATGAAGCTACTATATACATCAGAGTTAGAAAAATACAACCGAATAGTTCAAATGTAGTGAAGTCTCCAATGCAACAGATGACTTCTTTGAAACAACCAACTGGAAAGGCTGGAATCTGAATCGATAGTTGGGTTTCCAAATGAAGCTCCAAACTCCAAAGGTCAGTCTCAAATGCTGTATCACTCAATCTGACTCGAGCGTAAAGCAAAACACAAAACACTCGAGTTAGGATTAACATTCTTATATCAATAAATCCAACTCAAGTGAAATATCAACTGAAATACAAATAACTTAAAGGATGTTTGGGATAACCATCCTCTAAGGGTCCATGGAACTTTCTACAAGGTAGAAATATACACTATAACACCGTGGTCATTTCAGCTTAGTTTATATTTCAAAACCAAATCTCATTTTCACTTCAAATATCTCTATATTTCCCAAAATAGTATTTATATATATTAAATAATTTATACAGTAAAGTATTTTCAATTTCCTCAACTTAACAAATCGTTCCAACATCAACCCGACCTTCCCATTCAAATTAAATTCAATCTCAATTTATTAATTTAAATTCAACTCAATTTCTAAAATAACCACTTAAATTTTATCAATCTCAAATTCGGATTTATAATCACAAATACCCCTTTATATTTCCATATATTTCAAAACTTTAAGTATTCAACGTTTCATCTAAATTTTCATTCAATTTAGTTTTCTAAATAATAAATTCAAATTTAGTTCAACCTAAATTTTCATTTTAATTCAATTTAGTTGCTAAATAACAAATTCAACTACGTTGATTTCAAATACAGATCTGAATCTCAACGTAAACCATTTAAATTCCAATATAGTTCAAGGCTTCAATATTTAAATGTTCTATATAACAGTTTCATATAGATCTCGATTTAGCCTCATTATTATTTAGTCTTGAAATACTCCTTTATTAGATTCAATATCATTTAAGTAACCTTAAATTACATTTTACTCAATATTTTCTTTAATTTATTTAAACGTGAAATATTCATTAAATCACTTAAATCAAAAATCCAGTTATAAAATCATACCCTTTAAATTTTCCATTCAAAAATTTCAAATCGATTTAATTAAATAAATCCTTATTTAAATACCATTTTTATAAACCCAAATTTATCTCCCAGTCTTAATTATTCAATTTATTACAAGAGAATCTATTTGAAATATAGATTTACATAAATACTTAACCATATTATATGTATTAAATCAGTCTAATTTAAATCAAATATTACTACTAAATCTATATATACAATTTGAATTTATATAATATCTTAAGAATCAAATTTATTAAACCATATATTTCTTTCCAAAATTATAGAAATTATTTTAAAAATATTTATATGGACCAACGGTGTCTGTATATATTTCCTATCATATAGTCAAGGGCTACGGATATTTATCATTTCAATCCCCATACTAAATATATACGGGTGGATATCATTTCAACCCGTAATCCCAAATTCAATTAAATGAAAATCGCTTGGGTTTATCATTTCAACCCATAACGATTTTCTCCTATTATAAAGTCCGGGTATGTATCATTTCAACCTATAGTGATTTCTAAACTACAGGGAACTTGCAGAGTGATAACAGGAAATACAATAAAATAACAGGCATATATCATGAATAACAATATAATATAAACAACAGGATATGGTGTCATATCCTGCAGGTGAACAGTTACAGATAATAGCATATATAACAAATTTAAATAACTACAGCAGCATATTTCAATTGTCGTTTCAATTGAAATCAAATTTAATGAATAAAAGAATGTTAATTGTGAGTGATTGCTCACCTTTCGAGGTTAGAGAGATAGACAATGAAGTTGAGTTACGAAATGCAAGCACGACTTCCAAAGCAAAGTTAGATGGTACGATTGCGACGGAAAAGCTGATAGATAGAAATTGATGAGAACAGATCAAATTAGCTTGATAAAATTGAAACAAAGATTATATGATTAATTTATTACTTTCTTTAAAAATGAACGTTAAATCAAAACACGCATTTTAAAAAATGAAATATATATATATGCACACCCATGAAAACCATATATCTTTAAAACGCTTCCATTTCATATTAATGTTAAATAACAAATATATAATTATTCAAAATGTCACATATATAGCATATTCATTTTATGGTTGTCATTTCCATGTAATAAATATTCATTTTAAACCAATATAAAAATATATATGTATAGTTAAAAAATCAATGTTTTAACATAGAACACATATATTAAAAATCAACACACACATATATAATATCTTTTGAAATGAATACTTATGTATATATATAATTATTATAGTTTGTGACTTTCCTTTTCAAAATATCCAGCAGGAAATCAAACAAACTTATGCACATATATATGCAGATAAACAATATTCTTTATAATATATTGTTACCTTACTCCTTTTTTTCCCTTTTTTATTTTTATTTTTTATAAAACCTTCATATATTACAAAATATATGTATAAAATAAAATATTTGTATATATAAAAATCAAAACATTTCAAACATATATTCAGAAAATGGATCATATAAATAACAATGTATTTAGTTAACACATAGTATAAAATTCATTTATATAACTCTCTTATATATTCATTATAACCGTAATCGAAACGGTTATATATACTTTTATATAAATTAACCAAATATACACGTTACTTAACCTATCTTTACCCGATCAATAGCTTTATTATTAAAGCACGCACATCATAACAGTATGACGATATACAATGCTTTAGGCTTATTAAACAATATATTGCAACTTATGTATACTAATATGTGAATATAAATAAGCTTACATACTTATTACATAAAAATCAAAATTAAAAAAAAAACGATATAACAAAATATATATAAACTCAGGAATTGATATATAAGCTTATACTGTTATATAGAGAATTTTTTATTTTATTAAGTACAGCCATACAAATATATCTTTGGGTACTACAATTTGTATTATTTGCCTTTTATAAAGAAAATTGCAGTTGCACTGAGTTTGTACATATAGCTTACTTTATGTACATAAATAACGTAAGCTGTCATACATATATACACTAAAATATGTAAATTTAAGGCAGTATACTACTAGCAAATATATATAATATAATACAATGTATAGACATACCCTGTGTAAACTCGAGTCGCTGATGGGTGGGCAAAAGGAATAAATAAGAAATTACAGACAGTGGGGAAAATGTTGATGCCACCTATGTGCCGTCAGAAGTTATTACCTCTAGACCATACACTCGGCTATGATGAGGCTGCCGATGTGGATAGGGAAGATGTTGGGTTCGGGTGGAAGGCAGGGTGTTTCTTAAGAGAAAAGGAGGGGAGAAGGAGGGGACATGCGCTTGGTGGAAAGAAAATTTGCAGAGAGAGGATGAAAAGAATGCAGATGTACTTGGCAAAAGCAACGAGGAGCAGGCTAGAATAAATAGAATGTACGAAGAGAACAAGGAAGGTTATAAATCAGATTGGAATGAAAACGTAAAGAAAGAAAGAAATAAATAAAAGAAATCAATGAATGCGAAATAACGTATAGTATTTTATACGTTTCAAACTTTGAAATGGCAACAGTCATGAGTTGATTTGGCTACATTTAACGCTGATTTAGCTACATTTAACGCAATAACTTTTTTGTTTGTTTGGATAGTACGTAATAAGTTTGGAAAGGCAATGATATTTAAAATGGAACAAGGAATGGACAGAGAAATTTAAGCAAAGATAAAACGTACATAATAAATATAGAGTAACGGGACAGTCACGATAATTCAGTGGATAATTAAAGCAACTTTTAATGCCACCAGCTGCACGTTCAAATCTGAAAAGGCAGAGTAACGGACCATATAATAAATTGAAACGATGGATTGATAACAGCTGCAAGTATATATTTAATAGAAAAGAACGGACAGAGAAAATATTGTGAAACGTACTGAAAATAATTATGAAGTACTTATTATATTATACGTTTCTTTTTGAATGCAGAGTCCAAAATTTGAAAGCCAAGTAACGGTCAACCCTTGATTTGGTGAAAATAATTGTAGCAATTAATAAAAGAAATAAATAGCAACGGTCACGTTGCTTTGATTTAGCTGACCCATCTAAGCAAATTATTTATAATTTAACCGGTAGGAAACGTAAAGGAACGTACCACCATAAAATGAAATTGATAACATCTGTGCATTGATTCTGCAATATTTATTAAAGAAATTGATTCTGCAATATTTATTAAAGCAATTTATTAGCTAGCTTGAATTAAATAGAATTTCACAATGGAATAAACTTTGATAAAATAAATTGAAAATTTAAAATCTGCTATGTTTAATTGGACGTAATCCAAATATTAAATTTTTATTTTAAAATATTATTATATAAAATTTCTCAAAAGTTTCAATTAATTACGTTAAATAAAACCATTTAAAACTATTAAAATCTACGGGTCGTTGCAGGCTAGCATGGAGCTAAGGAGGATAGGGGACGGTTGGAAAGGCCTTGTGCCGACGGTGGAGGACGGGCTCGGCCTGAGATGGTTCAACATGGAGGGAGGAGGAGATGTGGGGGAGGTGCTGCGGCCAGGGATTTCAGGCGGAGGAACAAAGTGGGTGATGGGCTCAGTGAGGCTGCTGCACGTGAGGGTTGGGGTTGGAGGGAAGTGGTTGCAGACATTGGTGGCAGAGTGGGGCGTTGGAATGAGGGGGAGATGGGTATGAGGTTGTAAGAGGTGAAGCAGTAGATAATGGTTTCAAAAGAAAATATATATGTAAACTATGTAAATTGAATACAAAAATATACATCTCCTTTCTATATTAGCATGTAAGATACGAAGAGCCTGAGGAAATTAAACGAACCTGGAATGATATTGAAATCAATTGAAAACCCAAAAGTCATGTCTATTGAAAAATAGAATATAAAAGAAATGAATAGGCAAAAGAAATAAATATAAGTTTGAACATATGACATTCTTTTCTCACAGTAACTGATCTGTATATGTTGAACAGATGAATAGAAAAAGTCATGCTAATTGAATCCAAAAATTATAGAAAAGGTAAGTGGTGATCTAGTTTTACATGTTGGTTAGATGAAAGGCCACAGAAGCCTAAATGTTCGGAAATGGTTACGGATACGGTAATCGTTTCATAGAGTTCGCCGTCCACCGAACGTCAAAAAATACAAATGAATATACTGCGGAGATCAGCACGGCGGGACAATCAAAATGGTATACATATATCAATGATAGGATCATCCGATCAGAAGTCGATATTCGGTACTGAAAATGCTACTAATTTGCAAAAAATAAGATAAATAGAGCAATAGCAGTTCAAATTTGAAGAAACAAAATATAAAGTTTCACTCAGAAGATGATTTACAAATTTATTACATAAAAATATTCTGGATTGGAAAACATTTTATTATCATCAAATATTAACTGATTTATATTTTCATAAAATTACTCAACAAAATAAACTTCCATATTATCAAATGAAAATTTACCATTTTTTATGTTTAAATAGACGTATTCCAAATATTAAATTTTCGTTTACAAATTTTATTATTTAAAATTTCATAAAATTTCAGTTAATTACGTTATTAAAACTATTAAGATTTACGGCTCGTTACACTCTCCCTTACTCAAAACTTTTCATCCCGAAAAGGAATGAGGTAGGAGAATAAAAGCAACCAAAAAGAAAAATAGATTAAAATATAAAATACAAAAATTAATTTAAAATCATATAAACTATATTTATTTAAAATTGATTTATATTCAATTAGCTGACTCCAATTCATTTTATTTAATCAATCAAATTTATTATGTTCACATTTGATTGGTTTGATTTCCATATATTTTTGTTCAATTGATTTGTTTCAAATTCCTGAACGTTCATTGCAAAAAATTCCACAACAAAATATGTTTTATTTTACTCATCTATTAAATCTATTTGATCAACCATAGTTAATTTCACCTCAACATTCAACTTCAACTATTCAAAACCATTTAGATTTCAATTTTTAAATAAATTAATATCCAACAATTGGCTTAATTCATTTTATTCAACTAATAGATAGTCATTCAATTTAAAATTTATTTTCTTTCATCCTATCAACATTTCTTTCAAACAAGTTCATTTTTAAATTGACTCATCTATTTTATCTATTTCTCTTCAGCTAAGTTGATTTCGCTTATAATTCAATCTTTATATTTTTCATTATCTTATTATTATATTTATCTCAATTTTGCAATTCCTATAATCATAAAATAAGTGTATAAACATTTTATAACCATATATTATTCAACAAATAAAATTTTCTTTTCAGTATTCAATTTATTTTCCAATTTGTTATCAATAAATTCCCTTAACAAAATATCATTTTTGATATCCTATTACTTATATCATAGCGTACACTATCCAATTACATTCTAATTACATTTAACTTTCCAGGTAAGTTATGTTACTGTTTCTAAGTGTAATTAAACACTATACAAATTTTCCTTTTATTTACAACATTTATATTAAGCCAAAATTTTGGTCCGAACAATTTATTACTTCAGTTTTCTTTTTGTACAACCCTTTATTATACCTTAACATTTTAACTTTTTGAATATTTTAGGCAAGTTATATATAGTAGAATGCAATTTAGTCTTATACAAATAAGTTTTATTCAAATTCAACTATTTCAAGTTGGTTTAATTACATTTCTTCAAAATTTCACTTATTTCAATAATTGAAACCATTTCTTAATAAAAAAATTATGATTCAAATTTTTGGTTTCACTTCAAACAATTTTGAAATAAATATATACAGATATTTTATAATTCAAATTACACACAAGAAATTCAAATCAAATTCGTCTTTCCAAAACAAAGTGTAGCAAAGCTACTAAGTGGTCTCTCTACTTTAAAACTCAAAAATGAATGTCGATGATACCGCAGTCATCACCGAAATTATTTTCCAACGACAACGAAGATAGTGCAGACTTAATTTTTTTTAAAGTATATTCTTTTTGAAATAATTTTCCATTCGAAAATACTCTCAACCGATATATTCCAAAACTTCAAAACCCAAATTTTTGAAAATACTGGAAATTGAATTCTCAAATTCTTAATTTAAATTCATTTCAATTCCAAACCCTGTTTTTTGATTTCATTTATTTATATCATGTTGCAATCAATGGTTTACAAAACAATAAACGATAATCAAATATTATCATTTCTAACAACCAATTCATTTAACTATTTAATTTCAAAAAAATTATATCTTTATATAGTATATAATCATACAAAATTTATTCCATTTACTAAATTTGAAAACAGTATTGTGTCCCTTTGCTCTGTTCAAGTGTTTTGGAATTTCTCTCGATAGCGTTAATCAGACGAATCGATCAAAATCCCAAATAACATTAACAAATCAAACAACACACTATAAAACATTTTTATTAATTACAAATACACTCCCTCACTCGATTATTCCAGAATGGATTCCACGATAAAAATAGAGATCCAAATTAAGAGGGACCCTAACCGAAGAAAATCTAACAAGAAGATAAGCTCAATACGAAGACAAGATGACTAAATTACAAAATAGGAAGATGGATATACTAATATAAATCGTGGGCAATCTTAACCGGGTTATCCGTGACTTCAAGAATAAGATCGATGCAGAATTCTGAGGCAAATCGACATTCAATCACACGAGATAGAATTCAGGCATAATAAGAGATAGCAGCATCTAAACCGAGGATATAGAAATCTCCGGTAAATCAATGCTCATTGTAAAGGAGTTTCACCCCTTTACAAATCATTCTAAGATTGGCGGAACCACCGATTCATTGTAGGTATCAACCGAAGTGGAGTTATTTACTCAAGAATCAAGAAGAATACGAACAGGGAGAGACTAGAATGGATTTTAGAACGAGGTAGGGTTCCAAAGTTCGAAAGAAATCCGAATCAAAGGGGAAGGAATTCAAGCTCGAACGAAGGTGATTCTGTAATCAAATTCTACTATATGCTAAGTTTTGCCTTAAACCAGAGCTCTAATACCAACTGTAACATTACGATATTTTTAACCATTCGCATCCATACATATCAGACTTGAATTGCTCAAAATATCAGATTGTTAATTTAAATTTGGCTACACTCAGCGTATACAGTAAATAAATCAATCACAGAATCACAGACACAGAGTATTACAACTATAAGCAGCGGAAATAGATAAATAGTAGTCCATGAAGCTACTATATAAATGATATAGTTTGAAATAAAATATAACATAATATCTCAAATATAATGTAATCTCGAATACAAACAGATGGCAAGTCTGAACAGAACCACTGGATAGCAAAAAACTAAATAGATATAGATGGATCTCCAAGTGAAGCTCCAACTCCAAAGATGAGTCTCAAATGCTATGATACTCAGTCTGACCCATGCGTAAAGCAAAAACATAAAACACTCGAGTCAAGATTAACATTCTTATATCAATAAATCCAACTCAATTGAAATGTCAACTGAAATACAAGTAACTTAAAGGATGTTTGGGATTTCCATCCTCTAAGGATCCATGGAACTATCTACTATGTTGTAACATATGTTATTATAATATCTATAGTAAAGTAAAAGTATTGAAATAGCGTTAGTGCGTTACCCATATCCCATTTAACACATTTATATATTCCTGTAGTCTATACAATGCCGTACGCTCCTCTGTAAACTGGAGGTTTACGCAGAGGACATCACCTAGGTACGGTACAAAACAAACTCGTAGATAGCACGATAGGGCATGCGACAAGGCACTAGAGGCAAAGCCATGGTAGATATACCGTTTTCGGATCCGAACTGGAGGTAACGCATAGTAGGTACTACCGCCCACCTCGTGACACACTCCTAAATCAAAGGGTGCACCCAATCAAATCACAAAAGCAATAGAATGGTATCGAAGAAATGTGCCCAATCGGAGAAATGACCTCACTTGGCCCGGCATGGCTCCTGTTTTAGCCGCATCAAGCTGACTCACGAGAGTCAGGGCTACATAAGCATATAAAATCGTCACCAAATCATCCTACTTCATTCTGGAATCTCCACCACGTACACAGTTGTTAAAGTGGTTTTCGGTATTGGCGGAGAGTATGACAATATCCGACCCCGATCTTTTAACAACCAAATGTTATTATAACACCGCGGTCATTTCATTTCAAATCATACTTCAAAACCAAAATATCATATCTATTTCAAAACCATATTAATACGATATCATTATTCACTTAAAATAATATTCATTTCCGAAATCATAACACTTTCCAAAATTGTAACACTTCTGAAATTATAACATTTCGAAGCCATAACACTTAGGAAATCATAACACTTGGAAATCATAGCACTTGGAAATCATAACACTTTCCACTCAAACGGTTTAGATATAGAAAATAGTATATGTAATAAAATAGATTATAAAATCAAATAGTTTATATAATAATTTTTTTTGTATGATAAAATAGTTATAAATTAAAAATAGTTTATATTAAAATAACTAGTATATTAAAATAGTTTTATATTAAAAATAATTCATAAAGTAAAATTATAATACTTTATATAAAATAAAAATAGTTTCCTTAAATTTCACAATTTGATTCAGATCTACTCGAATTCCAAAATTCAATTTAACTTAATCTCAGTTCACCAATTTCAATTCAGTTCAAAACCATTTAAAATTTATATCAATTTCAAATACATATATAAACTGCAATTTAAACTTATTTCAATTTCAATATATTTCAAAGCTTATATTCATTTATATTTCAAATTCAACATAACCATTATTTAATATTGAATAATTCACTTAGTCAATCCAATATCATTCAAATAAAACCTTAAATTACAATCTAACTAAATATTTTCTTTAATTTATTTAAACTTGAAGTATTCATTTTATCACTTTAAATCAAAAATCTAAAATTTTGAACCTTTATAATTTAAAATATATAATTTTAATATGTAAAATTGTAAACCTTTATAAAATAACATATATATATATATACACATATAATATTTAAAATCAATATTTATGTAAAACCATATATATATATCCCTTTTTAAACTATGGAAATCATTTCAAATATATATACATAGACCAACGGTGTCTGTATAAAATTTTATGTCCAACGGTCAAGTGATACAGATATCTTTCATTTCAATCCGTAATTTAAATATATAAGGGTACATAACTTTTCAACCCGCAATCTCAAATTCAATTCAACGAAAATCGCTTGGGTTTATCATTTCAACCCATAACGATTTTCTCCTATTCTACAAGATCCATGGGTATGTGTCATTTCAATCCATAGGGAATTCTAAACTAACAGAGAACTTGCAAAGTGAGAACAGATATGATAATAATTTAATATATCAATAACAGGCATATAACATTAATAACAATACAATATAATATAAACAACAGGATATGGTGTCATATCCCACAGGTGAACAATTACAGATAATAGAAACTTATATATAACAATTAAATAATTACCAGTTCAAATTAGCAGCATATTTCAATTGCCATTTCAAATGAAATCAAATCTAATAAATATAAGAAAGTTAATCGTGAGTGATTGCTCACCTTTCGAGGCTAGGGAGATTCGACAATGGAATGAGACGAGTTACGAATCCAAGCACGAATTGCTTATATTTCAAAATCTACTTAATGAAATCTCGGTCGTTTTCTTTTGTTTGAAAACTACGATTATAAGAGTTTTGAAAATTCTTATTACTAAGAATTCAAATTTCGAATCCATCGTATAAATGGATTTAATTTTTTATGGCGTGAAATCGCGAATTACCGTTACGCGACGCACTTATTTTTACTAAATTTTCATATTCTTTCCATATTTTTTCAAAATACTTTTAAATGTTTATAAAACATTTCTAAGTAATTTTAAAACCGTTTGAAAGAGATTTAATGATTCCATATCACTTTTATAACTTGATTCATAAAGTGATTTACTTGTGTAATATCAACGTGTATTTAACGTGACTTGTTTACACAATAAAAAACTGTAAACAACCAAACTTGATGGTCAAAACATAGTAAACATCCATAGCAATCATATCATATACATATAGAGTTTTATCGAGTTTTCTCACCTTCATTGGTTTCTAACTTTACGAAAATTTGTTATAGCTTCGTTATGATCGAATCAAAGCCTATGGAATCGAGCCTTGGACCTTTAAATGAGCTTGACTTATATTTGCAGGTGAAGACGGGTTCGGCCTTTATGGTTGGAGATGGTGGCCGTAGGTTATAAATGAGGGAAGGAGTGGATTTGAGCTAGGTTTTAAGTGGATTGCAAATGTATATATACTTATATAAATTTATTTTCTTTTTGTTAATTTTTCTTCATAATTTTCTTAAGGTAGGAAGGCATTAAAAAGTTTGAGAATGAGGAAAAAGATGAACTAGTATAGTGTGTAAAATTATGAAGAGAATGGTGGGTATTTATAGGAAAAACTTTGAAAATAAATATCCAAGTTTGTAACTACTCTTTCTCCCCTTGCCCATACCCATCCTCTCCCATCTAAGCACACTACCCCACCTATGTCATCTTCCATGTATCTTTTGATGATGGTGTGTAAGTGAGTTAATGTTTGGTTTTCGGATAGAAAATATCTTGGATATTTACACTTTTTACCATATGTAAATTCTAGTGTAAATGGTACGCATATTTCTACATGTGTTAATTGCATATGTACACGTTAAAGTATGCATGTGTATGTATATCTACATGTTCAAGTGATATAAATAACGCTGTATCGCTTCCATATGTTAAACTGTTACGAATTCTGATTCTGTTTATCGGTCACATTTTCCATTTTTTTAATCTATATATATTAATAAACAAAACTTGAGAATATATTTCTCATCATTTTAAATGAATTAAAATAGTCTCACTTGAAATATAAAATCATATATTGAAAGAAATGTTTATAGAAAGTGCCATCGTATCAATAAAATGATATGGATTCTCCTTATATTTTTAAATCAAGTATATTACTTCACAAAACTATTATAAATGATTTATTATAACTATATAACTAATCAAAAGGAATTATTAGCACTAAAGCAACTATTTGGTTTTTTAAACTTAACTTGAATTTTCAGAAAAATATTCAAAAGCGATTACATCTCTAGTAATGTCATAAATAAATTTTAATTTCAAAATAATAATTCTATTTCATTATCCTATTCAGACATATACTAATGTATGTATCTAGACTCATGCACTCAGATATTAAAAAATCTCATTTCCATTGAAAACAAATATATCTTGAAAATTTTATGTACGAACACGTACATTACTTATGAAACTATATTCCATAATTATAAGTTAAAACAAGTTTCTGATCATAATTTTAGGGTTTAGATCTTTATAAGTGGTGATATAAAACCTAGTATTTGAATATTTCAAAACTATATATGTAACGACCTAGAATTTTGGTCATTTAATTTTAAACACTTAATTTATATTAACTAATGAATTTGAATTGTTAATTGATTTTGAATATGCAAGAATTAGTGAAATGGTTTATAATTTCAAATATAGCTATTAACAAATTAAGTAGATGGTAATTTAATATTTAAAAATTGGGTAAATATATGAATCTGGTGTGATTGTGGATGGAAATGGTTTCTAAAATTGGTTTAAGTTCTATTTGGATTTGAATTATAATATTGGACTTTTGAATGGAATTAAAAGTCGATAAATTTAAAGTATGAAATTTATATATTAATTCAATAGTGAATTAATATACAATAATATTGTAAATAATGGAATTTTGATTTAATATAAATCAGAATGATTTCTAATATGAATATAAATTCTAATTTAAATATAGTGGAGTAAGCAACTTTTAAAAATTGAAAATTTACACGATGTCGACGATTTTAAAAATCGCTTGATTTAATCGACGAGTTAAAAATAGCCTTCCGGGCATGGTCTTGGAATTCGACGAAACCAGTTCCATTGGATTCGTAATAGTTTATTATTATCAGATTTCAAATTTCATAGCATTTGGAGTTACTGTTTGGTCCTACGGGATAGAAACACATTGAAATAAATATCGAAAATTTAATATTTTAATTCGATTCGAAAAGCTGTCTTCCACATACGATCGAATTCGGTTGCGAAACACATTCCATTATGTTCAGAATAGGGGTAAAACATTATAAATGTCAGGCCGTCGACGGTGGGGGTCGCGATGCTCTTCGACATGGCGGTCCCTGATCATGTCCAAGTGGGTCGAGGGAGGAGCGGCATCGGGTTTCACGTGGCGTGATCAGTTAGTCAAGCACGTTGTTGCCTGGAGTTTTAAACAAAGGAAAGGGAAACAAATGGGAGCAGCCAGATCTGAATTCGAAATGTACGGCGTAGATTTGATCTGGGTATATAAAAAAATTGAAAATTTATTTACATTAATTTATATTCAAACTTTAAAAATCCGTATCTTTGCCATATGAGGTCGGAACTAGATGAAACAAGCGGCATCGAAATTGCAGCAATGAGTAATACGCGGTGGAGCAGATTTGGAGTCGATTGGAGTGAGCTAAAATTTTAGGTTAAATCGAACGTGTTCGATTTAATTTAAAATTTCGATTTAACCTAAAATTGGAACATTTGGCGATTTAAAACTCAAGGTGAGTTAATCTCACTTAATTTTAGACTACTGGCTTAATTTTATATTATTAAATTAATAAATGATTGATTGGTTGAATTGATGCATTTTTATCAGTTGGATGTGATATTATATATAGTAGTGTGTATATATATATTGGAGTGATTAATATTCCCACATATATATAGCGGATGAGACCCTATACGTCCCGCATAATAGTGGATGACCATATATACCACGATAAACTGCCTCGAAGCGAAATTGATATTTTAGGTTGTGCTAACATCTATGGATGCAGGGAAACAGGTTGGAGGGATCCAACGGAATTCCTCAAAAATGTTGAATTTAGTTTCATGTAGGTGATATATGTTTTTGTTTGAATAAGCTGTGATAGATTACTATGGGATTTATATTGATTGGATGGTATGGTCTTTTAGCCTTGATTTTTGGTATTTTAGAATACAAATAAGAAAATATGGTCTGAATTTGGAAGAAATCTAAAAAGGATTTTAAAGTAAAATGTTTATAAAGAATTTTGGGTTAATCAATTGGATAAAATAAATGGTCTGAAATTTGTACTTAACAAATTTGGGATATAGTAAAAAGAGATTTTGGAATAAAAGTTATAAAAGGATTTTAAGTAATAAATTCTTTAGTGGCACTTGTTGTAAATACAAAGGAGGTTTAAAAATCGAGATTTTTAATAATCGAAATAATAGAAGTGAATTTGGAAATAAGTATAAAATTGATTATACTGGAATGCAAGTAGGATTTCCAAATTTATGAAGTGAAATTAGAATTGAGGATTTGGGCTTGTTTTTAAAAGGAGGATTTTTAATTATTAATACAGAAGTTTTAAAAGTGTTAAAAATATTTTAGAAATTTGTTATTTAATTATTTTAAATTGTTTAAAGCATATTTAATTATTAATTATTTACTGTATAATGTTGGTTAAAGATTTATTATTAATTAAGAAATAGTCGGCGTTTTTGGTTTTAAAAGATAAATTATTAAATATCAATATGGCTTTGCATAATAACTTTTATTGAAGTATATTTTCCTACATTAAACTCGAAAGTTTATTTTTGAAATTTATAAGCATTATTTTGAGATAATTTTTAAATAAAGTTTTTGGGAAGTAAATGGTATACTCGCATGGCGTAATCAAAGGCAGTGATTGCCTGCAGTTAAGTCTTAGATTTCTTTTAAAGAAGTAACCATTGAGCTGTGATCCATGGTTTGATACTGCAGTGATACTTTCCACATTATTTTAAAGGGTTTTCAAATATTTTTAAAAAGATGATTTGTGAATATACCAAATTCGATAAGATAAGTATATGATTTTGGATAAAGAGATTTATTTTATTTTATTTAATATTTAAAATAAATAAGACTTGGTGCTTTTCAGTGGAAAATGAAGTATTTGGTTAAATTGATTGTTTATTTGATAGTTAAATAGCCGACTATCAAAATCTAGACCTAAATATAACTTTGGATATATCTAGAAGAAGCACGGGAATTATATGGTACAGTTACCGTCCGAGGTGCTATACTATACGTGTAAACTCATTTCGTTCTTCTAGGACGATGTTAAGGAAATTCGTCCACTAACGGTTAGGAGGTGATCTCCGATCTTATTGTCGTCTGTTTATTTCCTAAAGAATCGGGTTTGAGTTTACCGAGAAATATTGAACGTTGTTTCGAAGAGATCGGGATCAGATTTGCCATCCGAAAACCACTTCGATCCAACGAGTACGTTTTCAAAATGAAGACAAGAGAATGGAGTCGAAGATGGAGCAGTGAAGTGCAAGGGCTAGTCACTACTAATCTTGAGGGTGGTTTCAAAATGGATGTAGTAGGAATAATGCCTTCGGTTCCGTCGGACCCCGAATGGACTTTTATGGATGAATGCTATCAGAACATTGTTATTCGAGGACAATGACCATTCTAAATAAATATTTCTAAAAAGGCAATCGTAGCCTCTAGCCTCGTCAACCGGGAATGACTTAAAAGAAAGGGAGATGCAGCAATAACTGGGTAGCACCTAATTAGTGTATGTCTATCACCTTTCTAGAGACCCTTAGATATTATTACTACGATTATGGAAGGAGCTCGGAAAGAGTGGGAACACCCAGGGTGATAGCATGTTCGGTTTATACAGGTTAGGGGTAGACCGTCTTGTGTGGCAGAAGATCCCGCCGTGGTCTTCGGTACGCTGTCCTAGACGCGTATCGTGATAGGCGATACCCCAGTGCCTAGTCATTCGTATGGAATCCATTCTTCAATAAGTGCCGTACGGTTTGGATTGTGCCCAACCATGCTGAAACGTGAGATGCAAGCATTTCATCTATTTGAATAAGTATTTGAAATTAGACGTTATTTTAATATTAGATGATTTTGATATGAAACGTTTTGGTTATCGTAAGGTAAAAACCCGTCGTGTTTATATGTAACACGGCCTTACAAGATACCTTTGATTTTCAAGGGATTTTTGAAAATTTTAATAATTCAAATTGAGTGTGTTTTCTCATGCTGGTTTTCCAGACTAACTCGGGCGTTATTTTATTATAATGCTCGAGTCAGACCGAGTACTACAGCTTCAGGTTAGGATGCTATGGAGCTCAGGAGACAAGCTGGAGACTGAGACGTATTCTCGTACTTGTTTTATTCCACTGCAGTGTTTTTTTAAAATTACTAGCAACTGAGAGGGGAGGTTGTTATAAATGTCCAAGCTGGTAATCATTGATTTGTGTACTCTGATATGAAATACGTATATTACAGATTTGATTTGTGTAATGAGCTACTGATATATATATATATATTATTCAGTCCTCCATGAGATTTTGTTTTTGTTTCGTTTCTTTTATCTTCTAGCTACTTTCTTTTTCCTCAATAATCTATCTTTTCGGCACTCGATCATTCAGCATGTTATACGATGAGCGTATTTATGACGATTTTTGAGGGTCGTGAGGGGCGAGTCTTTACAATATATCATTTATCAAAGTGATAAATTTGCAAGTCATTACAAAAGACTAGTGGGAGCCTTATTAGAAAAATGAAAGGATAATATTTAACCTTCCTTATATTGAAAGAACATATGCTATATAACGTATAATAATTTACAATGGTAACTTTGTGTAAGATGATTAACAAAACATTTATCAATTAAGATATAAAAATGACTTGAGATTAGGAAATAGAAATATAACCTATACTTACTAATAAATGCTTCTTGCATGTTAATGTTTCAGTACCCATGCAAGCACCTGATTTTACAACTATTAAATACATACTTAATTTGTTTGCTTACATGTTTATTTATTCAAGACCATGCATTGCATCCTATTTGTTTCGAACTCTAAAGCAATATGAGACTATTGATAATTAATTCACATACTAGCGCATAAAATTGTTATATGGAGAATGACCACATTTCGTAATGTACGATACTTTAAATAAGTTAGTTCATTCAAAATAAGCCAGTAAACAAATTTGTGAGATTTATAAAAGGATCATTTTGTGCTAAATGAAACACCAGACCAAAAGTGCAAGAAAGATCTTAGATTTGATCATAAAATGTCAGTTTGATCAGTTTACGTAAGGTGCATCATCTTTGATGTCCTTAAATGTTAAGATGAGTAAATGCATCTTTGTAAATTGTTCGTTATGATGTTGTGGTAGGGCTTTTATTTTGAATGGTTCGACCATTTAGAAAGAAAAATGAATGTACAAGAGTAGATGTAATTTAAGGTATAGTTGAGATGAAAATATTGAGTAGTCAACTCTGCCTCATAAAGAAACATTAGAAATTATAACTGTAATAATAGTAATTGATACTTGATATTGAAATAAGAAATATGATTTTTATTCCAAAATGTATTTTGTATAGAAAATTATTTTCTATGAGAATTATTTCTTTAAGTTCAAATATATGATCAAAGAACTCTCCACTATAAACTAATTACAGCATATGAAATAAATAATCTATTAAATGATGGACCTCCGAATTTAATACATGATTATTGTAATAGCAAAAGAAGTGGGAGCTTGCCATATAACACTTAATGATCGAATTACATTACAAAAATTATTTTCGAAAAATGTACAGAGCATTATTTATGAAATAACGACAATTTTTCGGCATCGACTAAAAGATGGATATAATTATATTTCAATATGAATATCAAGAATATTTGTTATGAAATAAAACTATAATGTGGTATTTTTTTTCCTAACAAAAGTGAAGCACTGGAAAATATAGAAGCATCTAATATTATTTATAGTTATTTTGGAATCATAGACTAAGCCGTACTTTTAAAAAATAATTTTATTATATGATTATGAGTCATGTGATACTGGTTAATTATATCTCAAATAACTAAGGGCTATGCACACATTTAGTGGGAGCATCATAAGAGTTGATGAACTATTTGGATTGATACATATAGATATATGTAATCATAAGTCTAATAATATCAAAATGGTTCCACGTGCTTTGCCATATTCACTAATGAGTTATCATCGACACGGACATGTGTATTTGATACATATGTGTATGTCTAAAATAGATTCCTAGAGTATAAAACGAAAGTATATAATGTAATATGTGATATAATTATTCGATACAATCAAATATATGAGTATATTTGAAGGAGTTCCATATGTACCTATTATGAATAAGGATTCAGCCTCAAAGGTCACTATTCCTATAACACACTAGTATGGGCCCGTGCTTCGCACATGGGCTGTTTGTCTTACTGTATACATTAATATTTTGTTTGAGTGCAAACATCTAAACATAAAGCAAGGGAATTTTTGGAGTTTCAAAAAGACACCAAGTAAATTAGTTTAACCAATTTCCTTTATTAGTAGTGGAGATAATGATGTATCTATCGATAAATACTAATCGGACTTTGTTGGACAAATTACGATAATTATGAGTGAAGTCGAGTTAATTATTTTCTATAAGGTCATGCGCTTAAGAGTAGTACACAAGATTGATATTATTTCATCTAAATTATAGATTACAAAACCATATAATACAAGTGTTTATAAGAAACACAACATACCCTTGGCCAAGAAGTTGGTAAGTTGTGCAAATCGAAAGTTTGCATGTAATAATTGTTCATAATGGATCTTGTATGATCCCCCCTAAAAGGATCTAGGAGGGAATGTCATTGGATAACATATTTATGTTTTGAACATAAGTTCTATTGACTAAAACAAAACTAGTTTTACATAAGGAAATTCATAAAATGTTTATGAACATGTAACGACCCATAATTTTCCGCTAATTAAAATATTGAATTTAATAAAATTTTGTAATTTGATGTTGGAAGAAAACGAAATTTGTGATTTATTAATAAGATGAATAACTAGAATGAAATTTTAATCTGAGTTAACTACTAACCATTTTAATGTACTCCCAATTTATTGAAATGGTTGAAAGGTTATAATTGGCTATAAATTGTAAATAAAGAAATAGATTAAATGTGATACTAATTAATGAAATAATATGTAACTAATTGTAACTGGATAAAATTAGTGTTGTGTAAGTAGTTATAACATTTGTCTGTAGATAATAAACTTGTAAATATGATTAAATTAAGAAAAGGTGACAATTATTATATGTTACCTATTTATTTATTTTGTTGAATTAAATTGGAAATCAGTTGCAATTAAATGTAATTAAATATTATGTTAATGTAAATTAAGACGATAATCTAATATGTGAATGCAATAAAGTGTACAAAAATGTCAATTATATTCATAAGGCAATAATTAATTTAATAATAAGAGTAAAACCAAGATAAACGAATTTATGAGGACTTTAAATTATCATTAATGAGAAAATTGAAAAAAATTCCATACAATCGAAATATTGCAAATAATATGGGAAAAGTTGATAATTGTGGAGTATTAGTGTAATAACATATATACCAGTGTTAACTATGTCCATAGAGTAATGTTTGGTTGAATAAAAAGATTGAAACCAAAGTAAATCAATTTGTTGGAACTAAAATCTAATTAATTAGATATTAATTGCAGTTGAAACTGAACACTGTAATTAGTGTAATATTTAACATTGAATTGATATGTTAGTTTGCTTTAAATTATTGTAAATGTTTAAGAAATCAAAAATGATAAAACTTGTTAGTTATTGAATTTGAAATTAAAAGAGTGATTTAATCAATTTAATACTAATTTATTTAATTAAAGTGAAAATAGCCATTTTGGTCACTGTCTCGGATTTTTGACGAAACCAGTTTCATAAGATCCATAACAGTGAATTATTGTAAGGTTTCAAGTTTTGTAGAGATCAGACTTCTCGTTTGATCGTACGGGCTTGAAACGTGTAGAAACCAATTTAATTGAATACAATTTTAAATAAATAGATTTTAAAAATAACTTCTTTATACGATGGAATTAGGACTTGAAACATATTCCATTGAAATATTGAAAACATCTATTTTGATATATGGGGTGACCTATTTTCGCTTCGGGGTCAAAACGGGCTTTTTGGGTCGCTATTGTCGTTCGCGCCAATTCGTTATGTAATTAATTTTATCGGGTTTTTTTAATATAAATATTTCTTTTAAACCTTAGCAGACTTACTATTTTTTTATTATAGTACATATAGTTCCATTTTTTCTCTCTTCTCAATGGCAGAAACCAATTCATTTTACAAACCCAAAATCCAAATTCCAAATCAATTTCAAAATCAAACTTTTCCAAACTCTATCATATTTTATACTGATTTGAAGCAGTCGGTGAGCGTAATTCACATGTGCAATTCATTTTTTAAATTGAAGCACCGTTTGTGCAAAAATCGATGATGAATCTCAAATGTCGAAATTAGGTTTTTCACAATCCAATGGTGGATTTTCATCCAATTGACGATTGGGAGGTGGCGTTGGGAAGGTGATGTCGAGTAGGTCACAGATCTGGTGTTAGTTTGTCGAGATGGTCGTCGAGTTTTCCATAGGGCTGTCGGAGGCGGTTCGCCCTGATGGGCTTTGGAGGCGTGCACAGGGTAAGGTGGAGGAGGCTTGGCGTGAGCAAGATGCTAGTGCAGTCTGATCGAGTCGAAGTCGAGTGGGTGAGCGGCAATAGGTGGTCAATGGTAGATGGAAGTGGCGACGGCTTCTTTATGCTCGAACGAATTAGGGTTCGAACACAGTTGTGTGTTTATACGAGATGGAGTACGTACGCTGACATGGCCCTTTCTTTGGTAATGTTAATTCCATTTTTATTCAAATTTCAATTTGAACTCGACCTAACGACCATAACTTTTTCATATGAACTTGGATTTGGGCACGGTTTGTTCTTCTGTGATCATATTGAAATTCCATACTTATGAAACTGGTTGGGATAAATTTTGAGACTGTTAAAATTTGGGCCCTTTTTTGGATTTCAAATCGATTTGAAATCAAAGGTGTGTTTTAGGCCACTCACAATTACTAAATTATCTTATGTTAGTTAAATTGAATTTATGATATGATTTGGAATTGATTGGTTGATGATTAGTATATTTAAATTGTCATTCCAGTTAAATTTGACTTTTGTTACATTTAATTGTCATTAATTTCATATTGAATTTAATTGTTAATTGAATACATGTGGATGATAATCAGTTAATTGATGTTATTTGTTGGTTGATTTGGATGATAATTGTGATTGATGTTTGATTGTTGATATTGGATGACTGGATATTGTATTTTTATATTTTTATAATACTGCAAGTTCCCTATTGGTTGAAATGATACATACTCGAACGATCTGATAGATTAGGAAAAATCGTTATGCGTTGAAATGATAGAGTCAATCGATTTCAAGGATTAGTAATTAAATTCGGGATTGTGGGTTGAAATGATATATGTTCATAAGTATAACTAATTATGGATTGATATGAATATATCCATATCACTTGACCATAGGGTAGAGAATTATATAGGACACATGACTGGTTAAATTAAATGATTTTAAATCTTTAAAAATTTGAATTCAATTAAATGATATTTTGAAACAAAATTTGATTTGTATAAACTGAATATTTTTGGAAATCCAAGCTTTTATTGTTAAAATTAGGATTCGTTTAAATGAATTGTTTAAAAAAATTAAATTGACATTCTAAAGTTGATTTTGAAGTATAAACGAAATTTATCGAAATTGAGTTATTGAAACATTGAAATTGTAACTTTGAAATCTACTAAAATTGAAATAGTTTAATTTGGCATTTCAAAATTTGAAATTCGGTTTTGATTTGGAACCTAGACATGGTCCATATTCGTTGAAATGGAATAAATAGGTGAATTTGATGTTAATTTCAAATGTGGAAATTAGCCACAAGGGCCTCTTTAGCAAGTGGAATTAGTTTCTAGGACACACAACTGAAAAAATTACGTTCAAGGATGAAACACAAAATAATTAGTTTCTAGGGCCTAAAAGCCAACGAAATTATGTCCTTGAAAGTAATTGCATTGCTGACTTTGTCCTTGAAAATAATTATTCTGCTGACTTTGGCCTTGAAAGTAATTTTTTTGAACGTGTGTCCTAGAAACTAATTGGACTGCAAAATTTGTCCTTCTGGTGAAATGCCCCATTACAAATTCATTATTTTAATATTAATTGTTAAAGATACGCCATTTTAAAATCCCGATTAGTAAGATTTTCAGCTGTTAAACTAATTTAATCTATTTTTGAACTATTTTAGCTTATTTTAATCCATTACAATCTATTTAATCCCATTTATTCTATTGTAACCTATTTTAAACTAATTAACCCATTTAATCTATTTTCAATCTATTAATATATTTTCAATCTATTTAATATATTTTAAATATATTTAACCTAATTTAAATCTATTTAAACTATCTTAAATCTATTTAAACTATTTTTAAACTATTAAACTATTTACAATTTATTTTTAAACCATTAAACTATTTCTAATCTATTTAAATTTCAGAGTGTGCAAAGTGGGATGGTCTATATTAAGCGAATATGGTTAAACAATGTGATAACTGTAACAAGCCACCCTTTTGGATAGTTCAAATCGACAATAAACACACATGTCAGAATCAAACCATTCAAAAGGGAGGATTGTTAATGGGGTAAATAAGAAGAAAAAAAAGAAAAAGGAAAGAAAAACAAAATACAGAATCTCGCAGCGTAACGAAAAAATATAATAATCAAATAAACAGTTCATGAAGTTGTTTTACAAATAACATGTCATTACGCTTTTACAAATTCAAATCAGAGTTATGCATATATCATAAATAACCAAATAATGCAGTGGAACACATAATGTAGTGGAATAATAAATAGCAATAATATATTGAATCTTCGTCTTCATCCACCAGAAATAGTCTTCAATGCTGAAAAACTCAGGCTGACTCGAGCATAAAGGAAAATAATACACTCGAGTCAGAACTAAAATTATTATGCAAATTTAATCAAAAGTATATGAAATAAGGAATGCAGATAATTACATTTTTGAAGGTTCAAATTTCTGGAAATGTTATTGCTTCCACATTCCAAATAAAATGGATTTCACAATAGATCCATTCTAGTAAATTACAAATTTACAGAATAATTCCCAGTTAAATTTCATAGTTTTAGAGATTTGATTTATAAAAATGTTCCAAAGTTTCAATATTCACTTTTTTTTGGAAACTTCCCAATGTTTCAAAATTTAATTTTGAAAACTTTCAAGTAAGGTAACGACGGTTTACTTCCCAAAATTATTTTTATGGTTCAAATAGTAAATCTAAACATACTATTTTTTCTCTAATGTAAATACTTGAAATTCATGGGTTTTACATCCTTATTCAGTGTGCAAATAATCAATATGAAATTTAAATAATTACAATAAACTATAGGGTGATAACAAAGATATATCAAATAAATGAACAAATATACATTCAATCACAATAGCATCCATCACAACATACAATCAACATTCAAATCAATCAATTCAACAAATCAACCAATTCAATAATATGTCACAGTAATTATTAGTCATCACATATTGGAATTTAGCTATTTAAATTAAATATTAATAAATATTCCAAACCAACAATCAAAAATTTATCACTATTTGACCCGGTTTAACTTGCAATAAAATTTTAGTATTTCGTGAGTGGGTTTAAACACTCACCTTCTGGATTTCCCTTTTCTAGTCGGATTTGGATCCGCTACTACTTCCTCCTGTTGAGTTGTTTCCTTCTATCTTAGTCTTTTTTTTAGAATGTTTTGGAAGAGATAGAGAAGTTGTTATAGATCTGGATTTAAAGAAAAAGATTTGAAAAAAAGAAGAATGTTTATAAAAGATGAAGAAAATTTAAAGAAGATGAAGAATTGAAAAAGAAAAGGAAGCTTTCAAAAAGAAGAAGATTTGAAGAAGAAGAAACAAAAAGACAAAGAATGAAGTAAAAAAAAGAAGGAAATTTAAAGAAGAAAAAATGAAAACGGAAGGAGGAAGGTGAAGAGAGAAAAAAATGAGATGGAAGTTTTATTTGGAAAATGAAGCTATAGAAGATGAGATTAGAAAATGAAATATGACTAAAGGAATGAAGATGGAAACAAATGCAAAGCTAATAAGGTATATATAAACAAACTAGGGATTGAAATAAAGTAAAATATAAACAGCCCTAAAACGTAGTATTGAAAGATGTGAACTAAATGAATATGAGGTGATAGAAGAAATAAAATGCAAATGAAGAAATAAAATTATAGATTATATAATAATAAGGAAATAATGGAGGGACAAAATGCACATTTAGTTTTAAATGCTTTAGGCATTGATAATGCATAAGGAAATGTATGTAGGAATGAGAAAATTTGCAGACCAAAGGAAAATAAAAAATTTTATAACCAAAAATGAGATGGAAAGAATTAAATATAGCCTAAAAGCTTAGGCTTAGGTATTAAACCGAAGGAGAAATGAACGGACCAAGTTTTAATAATGAGGTAACTATTTTAAAACGTACATGCAATAAATAAAAAGAAAAGAAATGAAGGGACCGCATACACATTTTGAAATTCAATTTCTTTCGAAACATAGCCCAATTAATTTCATTCACTCAAATAAAAATCATTTTGTACTTATCTACGCACGATTAATAAAATTATACTTGTCTTAAAAATGAGAACGTTCAATTCTTTTATTTCCATTAAAGCACCATTTCTGTTTAACAAAAAATATACGTTTCTTTTATTAATCTATTAATTGCAATCAACGTTTTCTTTCCTTTTAATCGGAATCGTTCTATTACATTAATTATAATTAATAACAAAGTTAAATTTCAAAATAGATAAACCAAAATAGATGAGAAATAGGATAATTGTTTCCTAACGTCATTTAAACATGTCTATAAATTTGTTGTTCTACAACACAGTAATAAATAACTTACTTAAATAATATTCCTATTCTTGAAATCAATCTGTATGCTAAAACAACGTTCAAATAAATATATATTTCTTTTTTTACAAATCATTCTATTCTTTACTCTAATGAAATTAAGTCTACATTCACAAATGAAACATTCATTTTATTTGATATAAACATTCTTCTTTTCATTAAATCAAAATTTTCTTATATTTTCACAAAACATAAGCTACGTTTAATTACACTTATAAGCTTACAATTTAATGTTCTCTCTCTTATTAATTGAGGTTATTCAATTACATCAATTTCAGTTGATTACAAAGGTGAATATCAAAATGGACTAAATAAACGAAATGAGAAATAGAAAAATTATTTCCTATCAAACAGTGATTTAAACATATTTATGCACTATTGGATACAAACAGGTATTATACATTTCTTACCAAATAATAGTTTATCATCTCTGAAATTAATTTTTTTTATCTACCAAACATTTTAAATAAATAAACATATGATTCTTTTTATTACACATAAATTTACAAATAACACCTCCCCTTTAAAACCAATTTATATTTAAAGATTATCCCATTAAAGAGTCACAGAAATAATACTTCGTACAACCACATCATTTCTTTATCAATTAATTTCATATTATCATTATATTTGTAACAAATTTAAGTGCTCACAATTTGAGCATAATATTTCTCAATTAAATTCTCATTATATTTTTAACACAAAACATATGTTGCACATATCATTAAACAAATTAACATTTACTTCTATCTCTTATTAATGGCAGGATATAATTACTATTAATTACAATGATTAAATCTCAAAACATACCCTAATGCAGGGGAGATAATTAATCCAATTGTTTCCTTTGAAATCCAATTTTCTATGTTAAACCCAATATTTATATACTAATTTAATTCCAATATTTAATTACAACTGCAATAAAACCTTTTCATTATATATTTAAATTCCAAAAAATCCTTTTATTTTGATTTACATTCTTATTATCAAATCAACTATTCCCTTATGCAATTGATTAACATAAGTTTTACACTCACCACTCAACAATTAACGTTTCTTCTTATATCAATTGTAATATTTCAATTACATTAATTCTCCATTAATTACCAAATAAATTTCTAATCGATTTAACAATAAGAAAATAAATAAAACAATGGTTATACGTTAATAATCCATATCTATTAACTTATTGTTTATAAACAAAGGTTAATAAATTTACGTACGAAATAATTGATTTCATACTCCATATTAAAACCAATTTGGATTAATAACATAAGATTACATCAATTTATACATCATTTATTGTATTCCTTATTAACCTTTATTTTTTGATTTGATTGAAATCACGTTAACATAGTATAGTAGTCAACTACATTTAATCAATATTAGCCAATTATATGTTTTATCTCATTAAATTATTTGTTTTAAGATTTATCTTAAAGTCAAAATTTCTAATCTAATAAGATTCAATTTAATAAATCATAAATTTCAATTTCTGACAATATTAAAGCCCAAATCCTTATTAAATTTAATATTTTTAATTATCAAAATATGGGTTGTTATAGTAACCTAAATTTGAATTTAAATGACATATTTAATTAAATATGATGATTTTGAATGAGAATATAACCCATTTGTGAATATGATTTCGACAGTGATATGGCTTGAACTGAATATGATATTTTGAATGTCAATTATTAAACGATTTTGGAAATTTAAAAGAACCATTCGGTGTGAAATAAGCATTTGATTGTTAAAGAGACCGGGATCAGATATTGTCATACTCTCTGCCAATACCGAAAACCACTTTAAACTGTGTACGTGGTGGAGATTCGAGAATGAAGAGGATGGTTTGACAAATGTTTCTATATGAGATATTTACATAGCCCTAACTTCCATGAGTCAGCTTGATGTGACTAAAACAGGAGCTATACTGTGCCAAGTGAGGCCGATCCTCCTATCGGGCACATTTCCCGATACCATACTATTACTTTGTGATTGATTTTGTGGCCACCCTTTGATTTTGATTATGGGAGTGTGTTCCGAGGTGGGTGGTAGTAGCTGCTATGCGTTACCATCAGTCTGGGAGTGCAAACGGTAGAATCCTACCCTGGTATTACCTCGAGTGCCATGTCATATACCTTATCACGCCTTCTATGGGTTTGTTTTGTACCATATCTATGGAGTGCTCCCTAAGTAAACCATCGGTTTGGTGGAGCTTACGGTATCTGTATAGACTATAGGAACATAAAATATGTTAAAGGCGATATAGGTAACGCCTTAACGCTATTTTAATACTTTACTGGAGACACTATTATAATAGCGTATTGTACTATGTATGTAGATAGTTTAATGGATCCTTAGAAGATGTAATCCCGAACATCTATTAAGTTATTGCACTCACGTTTGACACTGGATAGGAGATGTCAAAACCCTTAAACATCTCTTATGCCGTTACACTCATATTTATTTACTGTTGATTTAATTTACATAAGATCTTTGAGTTCTGACTCTAATGGTTTGCTTTTCATTACGCTCGGGTCAGTCTGAGCTTTTCAGTGTATCGAAGACTGCTTTTATGGAGGACGAAGACGGAGATCTAGTACTGTTACTATTTATTATATTTATACTACCGCATCATGTTATTCCGCTGCATTGTTATTTATTTCTATTGTATGTAATCCTGATTCTGTATTATAAAGGTGTAATCGAATGTATTTGTAAACAGCTTCATAAACTGTTATTTGAGTATTATATTTTGTCATTCTGCTGTGAGATAATGTATTTGTTTTCTTTCTTTTTCAACGTTTACTTATTTACCCTATAACAATCCTCCCCTTTGAATGATTTGAGTCTGATGTGTGTGGTTTATTGTCGATTTAAAGCATGCAAAAAGGCAGGTCGTTACATATGGTATCAGAGCTTTGGTTTAGTGATAACCTTAGATTTGTGGGGTCTGACTCAGTAGATATAGAGTAGTAACATCCTAGAATGGGTTGTTGAGTGTGTGTGTATATATATGAGAGAGCGTACTTGTTAGTGTTATAAAAGGGTCTTTGTATTGTGTTAATTTGTTCTATTTAGTATTTATAAATTTTGGTTGGTACATAGGACACTATGGTATCGGTAGGGACTTATAAACACTTAGTAGGACAAACCAAAATAATTTTTGTTTTGAAATAGGGGTAAATGAGATAATTTTACCTAGTTTTATTTGTTGTATATAAAAGAATAATTTTATAAATGATATAGGTTGTTGTGATACATTTATCATTAGGAAGTGAAATTCCATGAATAATTGGTTGTGAAATGAGATTTTAAATAAAATGAATGTAAATTGAAATTTTAGAACTTAAGTTCCAGGATTTTGAAATTTTCTTTCCAAAGATTTTGGAATGTAAAATTAGTATTATTTCATTTAGGTGTTGTCCGATATAAATATTTCAATATGATTTGAAAGAAATATTTAAAGGAATTTTGGAATGAAATAAGTTATGTACTCCTCTCTCTGTAGTTGGAAAATAATTTCGGTGATGAGTGCACGCATCATCGACATTAATTTTTCAATTTCGAAGTGGGAAGACGCTGTAATAGTTTTACTACACCTTTGTTTTGATAAACAAATCTTAATTTTTGATTCCTAAATATGATTTGATCTATAAAGGATATAAATATATATTATTATTTTCAAATTGACTAAAATGAATCCAAGATTTGGTTCTTAAAGCTTTTTGATAATTAGTAGTTTCACTTATTGTAATAGAATGAAATTTTAACTATTTTAATAATTGTAAACTTCTAAAATGGAAAATAAGAAATTGATGTTGAAATGATTAACGAAATATATAAGAAATCGAAATTTGTAACTTGTAAATGTGAAAATTTAGAAGATGTAATTGTTGAACATTTTGTCAACTAAAATGAATAATAAACTTGTGTAACGTTCAATTACATTCTAAAAGACATATAAATAACTTACCAAAATATTATAAGTTGAAATGTTAAATAGAAGTATGTAATAGAATATTATACAAGTAAAACTTAGAAAATGAAAGTGTTCAATGGAATTTCTTCTATAAATAAGAATTCTGATGTTATAAAATGTTATAAACTTAAGTTAATAGTTTGAAATGCTACAAATTAAATGCAATAAAAAAGTGAATAATGTAAGAAAAATGATTATAAACTTAAGTAACATTTTAAGCTATTTATAATCAGATTGAATAGTAAAAGGTGAATACTGTAAGTAATGGATTATAAACTTAAGTGATGTTTAAAATGGTAATCAAAGTAAATGATAAACGTGAATTAAACTGAAATAAAATGTATGCAATACTCTAATAGCGAATCCATTGTTTATTTTAAATAATTGAATGAAAATAACTTATGTAAATAAATAAATGTAAGTTAATGGAAATTTGCATTATATTGGTGAAAAAGAAATAAGTTTTTATAAGAAATGAATGTAAATTAATGTAAACATGCATTATATGAATGGATGAAAACAAATGAACATTAAATGATATGAAAAGAAATTAATAAGAATGAACCTAAATAATACCTGAAATTATTGTTGTTTCGGCTTATTTTGGCTTATGGATGTTTAGGATGTGATACTTTAAATTATTTAGGATGTATAAATAACCTATTAAGTTTTGTCTAAGACTGTGTAGTGTATGGTATACTTAGTAGTGTATTATATGATTAAAAGTATCTAAACCCGAACAAACCATTTATTTTGGTTGTTATGGATGGATGATTGGTTACTTTGATTTCATGTGATGATTGTATGATTTTGTTGCAAAGCGACCATTGTTATGTTGTGTTGTTTTGTTTGTTATTGATTGAAACGACTTAAATTTCTCTATTATATAATTATTAACTTCTTTGGATTATATTTGTGAAATACAGGTTATGGAAGCAATTGCAACTGCTTTTGGTTTCATAAAGAAGCGTTGTTTGCCCGACAAGTAGGTACATTTTCGGATTACGGTTTTCTAGCAATATTATGTTGTTTTTCCATAGTTTGGGATAAATTATTTTGAAATATGTGATATACATTGTTGTTATTGATATTATTATTTCTCCCAGACCTCTCGTACAAAGGAAACTCTGTCGAAATTTTTCATGATTTTTGGACTTAGAATTTTTTTGTGAAAGTAAAGATGTTTTCCAACTTTATTGAACTTGAATATAAATGGATTTAATTGTTTATAAATTGATATATTTTATTTAAATTATTTAATTATGTAAATTAATTTTTATAAATTTAATATTTTGAATAAGATATATTGGTTACTTAATTCCTCTTTTTCCTTCTTTTCCCTTTTCGAGGACGAAAAGTTTTTAGTGAGGGAGAGTGTAACACCCTCAATTTTCCGTTAAATAAAATATTGAATTTAATATTGGAAGAAAACAAAATTTGTGATTTATTAATAAGAGAAATAACTAGAATGAAATGTAACAATGTTAATCTGAGTTAATTGCCAACTATTTTAATGTAATCCAATTTATTAAAATGGTTGAAAGGTTATAATTAGCTTTAATTGTAAATAAAGAAATAGATTAAATGTTATACTAATTAGTGAAATCATATGTAATTAATTGTAGTTGGATAAAATAGTGTTGTGTAAGTAGTTATAACATTTTTTGTGGATAATAAACTTGTAATGTGATTAAATTAAGAAAAGATGGCAATTGTTATATGTTACCTATTTATTTAATTTGTTGAATTAAATTGGAAATCAATTGCAATTAAATGTAATTAAATATTACTTTAATGTAAATTAAGACGATAATTGTAAAATGTGAATGTAATAAAGTGTACAGAAATGTCAATTATACTCATAAGGCAATAGTTCATTTAATAATAAGAGCTAAACTAAGATAAGCGAATTTATGGGGACTTGAAATTATCATTAATGAGAAAATTGGCAAAAATTTAATATAATTGAAATATTGCAAATAATATGGGAAAAGATGATAATTGTAGAGTATTGGTGTAATAAGGTATAAACCAATGTTAACTATGTCCATAAAGTAATGTTTGATGGCATAAAAAGATTGAAATCAAATTAAATTTATTTATTGGAATTATAATATAATTAGTTGGATTTTAATTGCAGTTGAAACTGAACACTGTAGTTAGTGTAGTATTGAACACTGAATTGATATGTAAATTTATTTTAAATTATTGTAAATGCCTAAGAATTAAAAAATGATAATAAAAAAATTTGTTATTGAAATTGAAATTAAAAAGTGATTTAATCAATTTAATATTAATTTATTTAATTAACGTGAAAATAGCCATTTTGGCCATTGTCTATGATTTCGACGAAACCAGTTTCATCGGAACCGTTACAGTGAATTATTGCAAGGTTTCAAGTTTCATAGAGATCGGACTTGTCCTTTAATCGTACGGGCATGAAACGCGTAGAAATAAATTTAGTTGAATTCAATTTGAAGTAAAATTATTTTAAAGCTAACTTCTTTATACGATGGAATTAGAACTTGAAACTTGTTCCATTAAGTTTAAAAATATCAAAAACATCTATTTTGATATATGGGATGGCCTATTTTCGTTTCCGGGTCAGAACAAGCTTTTCGAGTCGCTATTGTCGTTCGTACCAATTCAATATGTAATTCATTTTATCGGGTTTTCTTAATATAAATCGTTCTTTTAAACCCTAGCAGCCTTTCTATTTTCTAATTACAATACGTACAATTCCATCTATTTCTCCCTTCTCAATGGCAGAAACTAATTCAGATTACAAACCAAAATCCAAATTTCAAATCAATTTCAAAATCAAACTTCTCCAAACCCTATAATATTTTATACTGATTTGAAGCTCTCGAAGAGCATAATTCACTGGTGCAATTCATTTTTGAAATCGAAGCACCGTTTGCCTAGAAATCGATGATGAATCTCAGCCATCGAAATTATGTTTTTCACGATCCAATGGTGGATTTTCATCCGATCGGCAATCGGGCGGTGGCGTTGGGAAGGTGATGTCGAGCAGGTCACAGATCTTGTGTTAGTTTGTCGAGATGGTTGTCGAGTTCGCCAATTTTGACCATGATTAGGCTGGCAGTGGCGGTTTGCCCTGATGAGCTTTGAAGGCATGCCCAGGGTCAGGTGGAGATGGCTGACGTGAGCAAGATGCTGGTGCAGTCTGATCGAGTCAAAGTCGAGCGGGTGAGCGGCAATTGGTGGTCAACGGTAGATGGAAATGGCGGTGACTCCTTCATGCTCGAACGAATTAGGGTTCGAGCGCATCTGTGTTGATACGAGATGGAGTACACATGCGGACGTGGCCCTTTCTTTGGTATTGTTGATTCTTTTTTTTTTTAAATTTCAATTTCAACTCGATCCAACGACCATAAATTTTACATATGAACTCGGATTTGGGCACAGTTTGTTCCACTGCGATCATATCGAAATTCCGAACATTATGAAACTAGTTGGGATGAATTCTGAGACTGCTAAAATTTAGGCCTTATTTTGGATTTTAAATCGATTTGAAATCAAAGGTAAGTGTTTTAACCTACTCACAATTACTACATTATCTTATGTTAATTAAATTGAATTTATGATGTGATTTGGAATTGATTGGTTGATGTTTGGTATATTCAAATTGTCATTCCAGTTGAATTTTACTTTTATTGCATTTAATCATCATTTAATTTAATATTGAATTTAATTGTCAATTGAATACCTGTGGATGATAATCAGTTAATTGATGTTATTTGTTGGTTAATTTGGATGATGACTGTGATGGATGTTGATTATTGATATTGGATGATTGGATGTTATATTTTTATATTGTTATAACACTGCAAGTTCCTTATGGGTTGAAATGATACATACCAGAACGATCTGATAGATTAGGGAGAAATCGTTATGAGTTGAAATGATAGACTTAAGAGATTTCATGGATTTGTACTTAAATTCGGGATTGCGAGTTGAAATGACATATATCCATAAATATAAAATAATTACGGAATGAAATGATAAATATTTGTATCACTTGGCCATAGGGTGGAGAATTATATACAGCACCAGATTGGTTAAATTAAATGATTTTAAATCTTTAAAAATTCGAATTCAGTTAAATGATATTTTGAAATAAAATTTGATTTGTATGAATTGAATTTTTTTGAAATCCATGCTTTTATTGTTGAAATTAGGATATGTTTAAATGAATTGTTTTAAAAAATTAAACGGACATTCTAAAGTTGATTTTGAAGTGTAAACGAAATTTCTCGAAATTGAGTTATTGAAACGTTTAAATTGTAACTTTGAAATCTACTAAAATTGGAATGGCTTAATTTGATATTTCAAAATTTGAAATTGGGTTTTGATTTGAAATCTGGATATGCTCCAGATTCGTTGAAATGGAAGAAATAGGTGAATTTGATGTTAATTTCAAATTCATTATTTTAATATAAATTGTTAAAGATATACCATTTTAAAATCCCGATTAGTAAGATTTTTAACTATTAAACTAGTTTAATCTATTTTAAACTATTTTAAATTACTTAATCAATTTAACTATTTTATTTATTTTAATCTATTGCAATCTGTTTAATCCCATTTAATCAATTGTAACCTATTTTAAAATAATTAACCTACTTAATCTATTTTAAATCTATTTAACCTATTTTAAATATATTTAACCTAATTTAAATATATTTAAACTATCTTAAATCTATTTAAACTACTTTTAACTATTAAACTATTTTCAATCTATTTTTAAATTATTAAACTATTTTTAATCTATTTAAATTTCAAACTGTGTAAAGTGGGATTGTTTATAATAAGCAAATATGATTAAACAATGTTATAACCTAAGTTGGATGACTATTTAATTAAATATGATAATTATGAATGAGAATTTAACCCATTTGTGAATATGATTTCGACAGTGATATGGTTTGAATTGAAAATGATATTTTGAATAACAATTATGAAATGATTGGAAATTTAAAAGAACCATCCGGTGTGAAATAAACATTTGGTTGTTAAAGAGAGTGGGATCAGATATTGTCATACTCTCTAGCAATACCGAAAACCACTTTAACAACTGTGTACGTGGTGGAGATTCCGGAATGAAGAGGATGGTTTGACGAACGATTCTATATGAGATATTTACATAGCCCTGACTCCCATGAGTCTGCTTGATGTGGCTAAACAGAAGCTATACCGGGCCAAGTGAGTTCGTTCCTCCTATGGGGCACATTTCTTGAATACCATATTATTACTTGGCGATTGATTTGGTGGCCACCCCTCGATTTTGATTATGGAAGTGTGTTTCGAGGTGGGCGGTAGTAGCAGCTATGGGTTACCACCAGTCCGAGAGTGAAAAAGGTAGATTCCTACCATGGTATTGCCTCGAGTGCCGTGTCTCATGCCTTATCGCGCCTTCTAAAAGTTTTTTTTATACTGTACCAATGGAGTGCTCCCTGAGTAAACCACCGGTTTGGTGGAGCTTACAAATCTGTATAGACTACGAGAATATAAAATGTGTTAAGGGGGAATAGGTAATGCCTAAACGCTATTTTAATACTTTACTTTACTGCAGATACTATTATAATAGTGTATTGTATTATGTATGTAGATAGTTTAACGGATCCTTAGGAGATGTAATCCCGAACATCTCATAAGTTATTATACTCACGTTTGACACTGGATATGAGATGTCAAAACCCGTAAACATCTCTAATGCCATTACACTCATATTAATTTACTGTTGATTTAACTTATATAAGATCTTTTAGTTCTAACTCGAGTATTTTGTCTTTTCATTATGCTCAAGTCAGTCTGAGCTTTTTAGTATATCGAAGACTGCTTTTCTAGAGGACGAAGATGGAGATTTACTACTATTACTATTTATTATATTCATACTACTGCATTGTTATTTATTTCTGTTGTTTGTAACTCTAATTCTTTATTGTAAAAGTGTAATCAAATGTATTTGTAAACAGCTTCATGAACTGTTATTTGATTATTATATTTTGTCAGTCCGCTATGAGATTCTTCGTTTGTTTTCTTTCTTTTTTTATTTTTCTTATTTGCCCCATAAGAATCCTTCCTTTTGAATGGTTTGAGTCCGACATGTGTGGTTTATCGTCGATTTGAACCGTCCAAAAAGGTGGGTCGTTATTGAATACCTATTCCATTATACCGAGAAACAGTTGTTGTTTCATGAAATATAAGCCTCATTCTAAAGGAATTATTTGAGAAATTATTGGTAGTAAAATGGAACTGAATACAATCCAAGGATAAAATTGATTACAGGTGGTGAAATTAAATTAACTAACATAATAAACACGTCGCATTAAAGTATCTAATATGTATTCTCGCATTTTGAAGAGAAACAATGAGTTTCTTATCAATGTCGAAAATATATAATCGTCGATGGTTTAAGTAAAGAATTAAAATTATTGACTCAATGATATGGTACGATGCACAAATATGAAAGAGATTCCAAGATTATTAAAATATGATTTTCATAGTTATCTCTGAATGGATTTATTCCATCATCCATAAATGTGTCTTAAAGAGAAAGAAAAATGCGTCGGAATATAGTGAGCCACGTTGATTATAATATCTCCGTGAATTTCAATTATTGAAATTACCATAATGGACTCACCATTCAATATGCTCAAGTTAGTTCGGATATTACTCACAAAATTATCACCTAGTATGATTTTATGTTTTGGGACACATTTTTTGAAACAGAAAATTTTAAGTAATGATATAGATTAAAATAGTTTAGGCATAATAACTAAGGTATTTTGAAATAGGTGGGAGCGATATTAAGTTTGTGGGTTGTTAGATATGATCCAAGAAATGATAGAAAATATCATTTTAAAAGCTTTAAAATTTAACTAATATTTAGACAGAAATATTAAATAGTTGATTGTTAATCAAAATGCAGAGGAAGCATGTGCTCGTAAAAAGAACGTTAAAAGGTACATATATATTTCTAAATAATAAGTAAACAACAAATAATTGATTGTTAATAATATACTTATGCTAAAATCAGTTTTAATTGCTTTTAATACTCAATATTGGATTTGTGAATGATATGTTTTATAGCAAGTATAAAAGATGTAGGGAATGTCCCAATTCGATATGCAAGGACACTTAATTATAGTGTTTAATTTGGAATGTGTAAGATAGATTCCTTATGCATTGGCAATTGGTATTATCATTCATGTTATATTGTATGTAATATCATGATCTGTTTATGTGTTTGATACATGAAGAAAATATTAAATCCAAATTTATATCACTAAATAGTAGGTTGAAATGTTCTCGTATATTTATAAAATACTAAAGAATTGTTTACAGAAACAACAAAATCTTTATGAAAGAGTACTCGACTCAAACTTCATAAGTAATATTAAGTATAATATGCCAATATGAAATTCATGTTAAGAATCAATAAATTGGAAATGTTCTAAATGAAAGACGACAGCTGATTCAATCGAAAATTCAAAGTACATCACCTTGGATAGGCAATAGCAAAGAAATGTATATAAATATAAATGCATAAATTTATAACTAAGTCGAGGGTGATTCCAAATGTTGAGAATACCCCAACATTTTATATGATAACAATGTCATTATATAATTCATAACAGAATTTAGAGCTCATTGGAAGTCAAGAGACATACTTCGAATTGTTCCACATGGCGAATGTAGTTTATCAGCATCAGAGAGATTGACTAACACAGTAGATATGTAACAACCCTGGTTTTAGTGATACCTGTAATACTAAATTATAACAGTGGTTATAATTTAATATTTGTGAAATAAAAATAAATTGGAGATTTAAAATTGTTTATTTTGAATAAATAATGGATTTTAAATGTAAAATATTGAAATAAAGTTTTAAAAACTTTATTTTTTGTTGTTTGTGTTAAAAATGAGAAATATATGGTTTTATTTTAGAGAAATGCAATAATTTTAGTGATTATTGCCAAATATGTCATTTATTGATTTTTAAATGAAATATTTGATTTTTAAATGTGTATATTACAAATAAAAAAAATGGAATTTTGTTTAAAAATAAGTTTTGGATATAAAAATGATGGAAATATGATTTTGTTGCATTTAATTATGCAAGAAAATAATTTTTTGTGTAATTTTTAGAGTAAAAAATAGTGTTTTGTGTAAATATTTATGTAAATTGGATATTTATTTAAAAAATAAGAGTTTTTATAGTAAAAATATTTTTATAAATAAATTTATCCTTTTACTAGTTGTAAATTTATTAAACATGGAAATATGTTTGTATGATTTTATTGAGTTGGAATTTTGTAAATATAAATAGTTTTGTTGTAAACATATGTGTATATTGGTGTTCTTTGTGATAATTTGATTTTCTTAAGGCTAATTATTTGGTTATTGGGTCAAGCCCACTTTCTAACATAACCAGTAAAGAGAAAACTTTTCTTCTTCTCAAACAAAGTAGGTTCATCATCTATTTACTGTAAAACAAAACAAAAATGAGAGAAACACTTTCCCTCTTTCAACCTAGGCTAAAATCCACAAGTTTGTTCAACTATTTGCTAATTTTAATCAAGTTAAAGATATTTACAAAAGGTAATCATCTTCAAAACAAAGAATATTTTATCAAATTTCGATTTTGAGATTTAGATTGTTTGTAATGTGTTTTCTTTTTTTTGCATGTCTCTGTATTGTGTTTTTACAGGCTACTGAAGCTTCCTCTTACACAAAAGTTTGCAACTTCCTTCAATTTTCTCTAGCTTAGTCTTGTAAACTCAGCCTCTAGCACAAACAATTCTCTGACAGCAAAAATTTGTGCAAAATAAGCTTACTTTAAACGTTTTTTTTGATTTCTTAGTTTACAGTAAATTTCGGTTTCGAGTTGCTACTTTGAGTGTCCATATCTTCTTGTTTTCTTGATGAATTGCTAATGGAATTTTTCTAGATGGTAGATTAGATGTAGTTCATGCATGAAAATTTTCAATGCTTGATTCATTCAGTTGCTGCCTAAAAATATTGCCTGAAAATCTGTTCGAAGCAGAAAAGCACCCTATACAAATTCATGTATGATTGGTCGACCTTGAGGCCAAGTGGGTCGACCTATAGGTCCACCCAGATGCATCATAGGTCAGTTATAAGGTCGACCTATGACTCCTTTAGGTCGACATCCAAATCGATCTATAGGTCGACCTAGGTATTGTTTCTTTTGCTCGTTCAACTGTTTTGTTCTGTCTTCGTGTCCAGCTCATTTTCCGACTTATGCATCTTGTATTTGTGATATTTTTGAACTATTTTGAAGGCCGTGAAGCCTATCAATAAGCAAACCAAAATTTTGGTGGATTTGTGATTCAAATTGAATCGTTTTTGAGATGATTTCGAATGTTGGTTTTTGAGAAATTTCGATGATTTTCCTTGATTTCGAGCATGGGTTTTTTTAAAATAATTTTGAAATGATTTTTAAAGTAAAATGGCCTTGAAATAAATATTTATAATATTTATAAATTATTTAAAACTATAAAAACTATATATCCCCTATAATAGGGGAATTTCAAAGATTGTTTTCCAAAAACGATTTCGAAAAATTGTTTTAAAAGCTTTCCTTCTCAAACAACTTATTTTCTATATAAAATACACGTTTTTTCACAATTCGAGCGTATGAGAAGAAGAATTAAATGATTTGTTAAAACATGTTGTATGGGACACTTGCGTTTACCTTTTCGGTTAATTGCTGACTTGTCTGTTTGAAAGTTTTGACCTTCGGGTCATATATGCCGATGAGATGAGGCAAATATTTTTGATTACTGCTTTTTTTCTAATGTGGCATTGACAAGCGGTCAGTAAATGGATAAGTGAGAAAGTGTGGTTGGGATGCACTGTTGCCACTTTTCGAGTTTCTATATGAGAGTTTGTGACACATTCTCGAGTATTGCCAGTACTAGACCTTTAGGTCATTTGTCCTACGGGACGTTATCCTTCGAGATGTTTGTCCATTGAGACGTATTTGTCCTTTGGGACGTATTTGTCCTTCGAGATGTTGTCCTTGGGGATGTTATCCTTCGGGACGTTTGTCCATTCGAGATGTAGCGACTTATTTTGAGAGATAGTATTTAGCGGGCTTGGCCATTATTAGGAGCACGTGCTATCTTTTGTGATGATTTCATTGATTTATTTGTGATTTTCCAAATGTATCACATTTCGAGATTATTTGGCCATTTGAGCCATTGAGACGCTACTATGCGGTGATTACATTTTGGAATTTGAACTCCTTATTGAGTTCTATATTTTTAGATTTGGGTCTTCCAATCATTGGCGCTTATCTTGAGATTTATTATCTCCTTTTTAGGAGTTATATGTAATTGCCGTTATTTGGCGTATTTTGATATTTGAGATTTCTTTTTTCCAGAATATATTTATGATTGCCATTTTGGCGAGTTTTGAGTTTTGGGATCTCCTGTTTAGGAGTTGTGGTTCATAGAAACCATTACATTGGATTTTGATATATATATATATATATATATATATATATATATATATATATATATCTTTGTGTGTGTGTGCATAGTGAAACTAGCTCGCTTGAGTTATGGGTGCTTTAACCATTACTTCCTCTCATTCGAGAAGAATTAGCACCCTTTATCTTTTACCCATTATTTCACCTTATCATACTGATCATTTGTTTAAGCTAGACTGACCCGTGTATTTTTATATACCCGGGTCAGAGCGAGCTGTTTCAGGTTAGACCCTGATGTTGATTACTTTGCTATGCTGCTTCCGTCGCGGACATCTGTATATCACTTTTTTTGTAGTTTCTAGTCGAACTCTAATATGTATCTGTTGTTTTCACTTGATGTATATAGTGTGGTCTTAGTACCACATCTGATGTATCATTTTGTATTGTTCTAGGATGTATCAGTGTATATATATATATGTTTGATCATTATTCTGTGATATGATATACATATTGTTGTTATATTTTGTTCTGATAGATCCATTAGCCACTGTAGTTTTGTATTAAGCATTTATTGAATATGTCGATCCACTAGAGGAAGAAAAAAATTCAAGCACTAAATCGACGTATTTAGATGTTTAAGACAAAGCTATAGATGGTCGCTCCTAACCTGCCCTATTCTCCACATTAGCAGATAGTATTACCCAGTAATACTCTTTGTTAATGTAGGTTTAGGGGTGGGACGTCACAAGATAATTTAAATATAACAGCACACCCATTTATTGAGCGACTGACCTAATCAGTTTTGAGGAAACCAATAGGAGATGTTGGAATAAGATTCCTTGATTGACCCCAAGTGCAACTAAGAGATTGATAGAGTTAAGGGTGCGCCCCAGGGGCAACTATCTAATTTGTTACATATATCTAACTCGATAATCAATCATATTTGAAATTAAAGGTTTTTTCTTTCTATTATACACTTAATATGATGTGTAATATTAATTTATTAATTTAATTAAAAGTATATTTAATAGAAAATCCATAAATGGTACATTTTGTGATAGTAGTTGCAAGGTGTTGTAACCGTGAGTAATTTTATCACAATGAAAATAAATATTCCATTTTAGATGTTTATAGTCAAGATGCGTCGAGACTGGATATCGAAGTATCCGCTGAGACTTGAGTACGTAACGCTCTCTAAATATTGGATAGTGTATTACTCGTGGCTACTGGAGGCATGAAGAGATTACATACTAATAGGTGTTGGGTGACAATAGGATGACTCAATAGTTTTCTGGTTGTTAGTATCACTAAGATCAAACAAAAAGTATCGATGTGACTGATTTACACAGTTGTCTTAATTTGAGAATACTATGGATCTTCAATATGAAAGCTTCGCTCTAATTATAGTCAAATTATGGCATGATGTCCATCGATTGACTATAGCTGGGTTGAGTGGAATTATTGGAATTGAAGCACCGTTTAAGAGAGGATTTGTGTCCTCAGTTATACAAGATTAGTACCAAGGTCAACTTAAGTCAAATCAAATTCAAAGTGTCTGGCCAGGGAATTTCGTCTAGTAGTAATTGTTATTGCTGAACCAAGAACTTTGTGTTTGGAGTATAGAGTTGAATATGGATGATTTTGAAATTTTGACCATTACTAAATTCCATAAGTCCAAAATGACATAGTTTTGGCGGAGAGAATTGGTGTAAATAAATGTCACAACTGGGTAATGTTTAATAAAGTAAAATTAGATTTTACCAAAAAGCAAGCAATAAATTTGACCAAAATGTCACACCACCTGCTAAGTGACGTGTAATCGCTGACCAAATTTACACCTGACGAGTCACACGACCAATATGATGAATTCTCATTACACCAAAAATTTAATTATTTTATAATTTTATAAATTAATTAGTATTTATGAAATATTAATTATAAAATTTTGAACGTGAATCAAGGAATAAATATTATTGTATATATACAATAGTTATAAAAATATCGATCAATATTCGTTATTAATAAGAAATTAAACTAGGTTTAATTAATAACAATTATTTGGGCTAAAATGGGTTTAATGCCCATGAAGGGACTGGAAATTTCGACCAAATCGATGTAAGGGTGGCTAAAAAATGGGCTAGGGGTATTTTAGATGGACGGCTCAAAGATACGATCCATCCTTTTCTCTATACCTTCCACTATGGAAGGATTCCTAACCATTATGCATGTGAGGCTTTTTTGGATGCCATTTCATCTGCATGTTGGCGGATCCCACCTATAAAAAAGCTCCACCGAAGTTCATGTAATGCTTTGCCGTTCTTACGACTAAAGGCAATAGTTAATACATCCTCGATATTTGTGTACCTTTTATTTAGTCATTCGTAAAGCAGGAGATTGTGGGTGAAAGAAAGAAAGACAAAACGTAATCTCACAACACAATGATTAATCTATAATATAAAAATGATCTTTACACAAAAAATTTTACATACAGATTAGAGAAAACTACCTTAAATCAGCCTGGACAGTTACAATAGCCAGCCCTTACAAAGATGATAATACAACAATCAGTGTAGTAGAAAATAAAGAAATACATTGATACCTCTTGGACATCTAGCTTGTCTCCTGAACCTCCAAACTGTCTAGCTAAATCTACAAAATAAGCTCGGGCTAATCCAAGCATTATAAGAAAACATTGCTTGGAACAGTATGGTAAAATCAGTAAGAGAAACAAAATCAAATGGATTCTTTATGTTTTATAAAATCATTTGAAATAAAGGTATCTCGTAAGACCATGCTACACATAAACAGGGACGAGTTTTTTTAACCTTACGATAACTAAACTATATTTTGTTACAAAATCCTGTGATATTATAATAATGTCCAGGGCATTAAATTAAATAATGATATAGCTAGAATGCTTGCATCTCACGTTCTAGTATAGTTGGGTACAACTAAGTCCATACGACGCTTGTTGGAGAATGGGTTCCATCAATGACAAGGCTACGGGAATATCGCCTTTCATAGTACACCTCTAGAAAAATGTACCAAGGTCAACATGAACATCTTACATCTCTGCTACACAGAATAAGGCTACCATTCCTTGATTGTACCGAATATGTCATCACCCTTGTTGCTTGATGACCTTTTTTCGAGAGTTCTCATGCATAACCAAATCCATAATAATGACATACCCTAATGGGTGCGACACATATGGCCTTGCTGCATATCCCCTATTTTAGTCATTCCAGGTTGATGAGGCTCGAGACTATGCTTTACCATTTATATACCAATTCCACTTGGAATACTAACACTTCCTTCAAGCAGCAATGTAGTGTCAGCATTTGTCCATACAAGTTGTTCAGGATATGAAGAAATCGAAGGCACTTCTACTACATCCATTTTGAAATCACCCTTAGCATTAGTAGCAAGTATCCCTTGCACTTAAAAAAACTCCGTCTTCGAGTTCATCATCTTTAAGATGCTTCCAATTAGAAAAATTGAGTTGGTTCGAAGCGGTTTTCGGATAATCCATGCTTATCCAATCTCGTTCTCTTTGGACCAATATTCGACAATTTCCGATAAACTAAATTATTGTTCTTTTGGAAGTAAATGGATAATATATAAGAGCGGAGATCACCCTCTAATCTTTTAAGTAGACGGATCTTCATTTCATTTTGTCTTGAAGAACACAACGAGTTTATACATACAGTAGTATCATCTAAGACAACTGCACTCTATAATGTTCGTGTTTCCTTTAGATATTTGCAGAGTTAAAAACTAGTTAAGGTTTGATAATCAGTTATTTAACTATCAATTAACTACACATCAATCACAAATCAAATTCCCCATGGAAACCACAAAGCCTCATTTAATTAATCTTCCATTAATTTAATCTCTTTAATTATTTACCCAAATATTTATATACTTATCTCTCTAGTATATATTCACCAATCAGTTAGGAAAGATTTTTCAATTTCAAAGCCACACTAAATGGGCCAAAATAAAATGTCATTTAATTTTTTTTTACTATAAACTCAAAACCGATTATCCTTTGATGTTATGTATGGAAAGGTCATTTTCATACCACCATAATTAAGAAGGATTATTTAATAATTCAAGACCTTGACTTTCTTATTGACTTCCTCAAGTAAAACTGAATCATATATAGAAATAATACTTTGAATTCATAAGTTCCATAAACAATTCTTTTAAACCAATTTCTATGAACCCACTTTTCGCAAACTCCAAAATCTCTATCCAATTCATAAACTATTTTACCGAATTCCCCTTTATTAAGTAAAACCCTTTTATAAAACAGACTTACAAGCTTTAAAACCCTTTATAAACAATACTATTAATATTTTAAGTACATTCTTAAATTAATTAAATTAACCGAAACTCCATTATTAAATTAGTTAATTAACTTTAAATATAATTAGCAAAATGATTAATTAGGTTTAAACATCATTATTAAATAATTAATCATCTTTAAATACCTTTTAATAAAGTAATTAATTAACCTTAAATGCCTTTATAAAAAATAATTTACGTATAAAAAATAATTTACCTATAAACATCAATAATTAAAAGATTAATTACTTAAGCAACATAAATTAAAGAATTAATTAGCTCAATCATTACTACTTAAAATAATAATTAACTTTAAACAAGATTAATAAAGTAATAATTACCTTTAAAACAATATTAATGAAATAATTATTATCTTAACACTATCAATTTAAATTAAATTTAAACCTTTATTAATTCAAAAAAACTTCAACATCATTAATGAAATAAATAATTTAAACATTATTTTTTTATTTTACAGTTTAATTTAAATTATTATAAAACTTAAATTGATTTCAAATCCATAACTAGCCCAATTTGGAAAGAGGTTTAACAATCCCAATGGTACTTATACAAGCTACCACTATACTTGACATCTTCATTCAAGTCATAACTCGGATATTTATATAAACAATAGATATTCAAATGAAATCCATAATTAACTATCAATGGATAACAACTCAATATAGTTCAATTGGCATATAAATAAATGTCCAAACTAACATAATAGCAGAATGGTGATTTATTCTGCTAACAGAATGTAGCGTTAAATTATAATTACTAAACACGTAATTAGACACTGTCCATATTAATTTACCAGTAAATTACACTACATTATATCGGTAAAATGATTTCATGGGTGTGTTTTACAAGTCAATAACAACATAACATCGGAAACCGCGTGCCAAACAGATTCCGTGTAAAGGAGTTATGCAATTTCAATGTTTAAGTGTTAAATTATCTCCCTTTTTTCTATAAACTCGCACACGCCCCTGAGGCCCAATAGGCTCAACAAACAAAACCTACACCAGTCGCATATGCTTTCTTCTCAAACAAAGGAAATCAAACTCCACTTCATTGCTGGGTTTCTAAACCTGGAATATTTTCACCATGCACTGACATACATGTGAACACCGTGTCATTGACCACTGCCCCTACGCATTCCACCAGAACCCCGTCACTACCCAGCTCTTTTCCGAGCTCTATTCGACACCGTGGTCGAAAGTTCTCGTGTGAGTTACATTATCAGGTCGCGACTTTAAACCATTAGCTACCCAAGCCTCGACCATCATTCACCATCGCGACCCCCACCCTAGAGACCCCCACATTCTGCTCCACCTCTAACCCAAATCTGGTCGCGTCCGACTCCTCCCAACAGCTGCCGCCACCTTGTTTCCCGAACCAAAATTCAAACCGCCTTAAACTATAGTTATATCGACTGCTCACTCTATCGACCACTGAACCATCGTCGATCACAAGCCGAGCTTCGCTATGAACCAAAGCACTTTCCTGCTCTGACTGTGTCCCCTTTCGGCCATTGATTTGCCAAAATTTGATTTAAACCCAATTCCGATCAACTAGCAATTACGACTAAGCCCCACTACTAAAAATCATGAGAAAACCACTATAAATCATGATTCGCCTAGATGAACAAGACAATGTATTTCGTTTATTGATTTGGGATTGATGAAAAATCGACAAACTAAGACCATTTACTGTTATTTACAAATTTTCACAAAATACTCGACTAAAAATTCAACAGCTATTTTTAAAATAAATTGTGGATCAAAACTAACCACTTTGTAGTTGACGACAGGTGCAAGTTCTAATGGTTTATGAGTAATAGAATCTTCAAGGTGAAAGGAACTTTGGTTTCAACTAAAAAAAAGAGTAGGTTGTTTTATATTTTAGTTTACAGTAAGCTAACTTATTAACTTTAAACTAATTAACAAATAAGCATGATTTCATACAATTCATACACATAAGTATATTGAACATTATGTCCAAACTCAACCAATATTATCAAAAAACACACAAAATAGGTAACATTCAAATATTTTGAACAAGGTGTAGAGATCTCACCTTTGCTCATGATTTATTTGCAAATGTGACATCTAAGTCTTTAAGCTTTTAAATTTTTGGATCTTGAGTAAATAAAGCTTTTTGAAAATTAGAGTTTTAATTTAAGAAATAGAGGACATGAGAAGTGGAGTTTGAACTAAAAGATGAACTTGGAAAAATAAACTAAGTATGAAACAAGAATATGAAAGTGGTATATGCATATATGTGTAATAAGATTTAAAAAGAATGAAAAATAAAGGAGCAAAAAGGAAAAAAAAAAATTTCAACTCCTGCATCATTTCAAAGCCCCGAAGAAGACAGACATTTGAAAAAATATTGGATAATAGGGTAATCCATGTATCTAAGTTGATATTTATATTTAAGAAATCATTTCATGTCACATCTTTCACTTATTTTAATTTTAAATAAAAATTTATATTTAATTAGTTATTATTATTTTATTATTCATCCTAAAAGTGTTTGAACTTTTAAAAGTTGTCTTAAAGAAAAATCAAAGATATTACAACTTATGATAATTTGTTTTTTGATAAAAAACTAAAAATCCGAACATTGTATTTCAGTCGCATTTCTAGATTTCTGTCGAACTATCTACGTATGCAAATAAAATTTAGAAATAAATTTGCTCTTATTCGTTATAAAATAAAAGAGGATTATTGTATCAATAAAAAATGTAAGCTGAATATTTAAGATAAATTAAACATTCACAAATTAAAATGATAAAAATTCCACATCGTTAGAGTTCATCTTAAATCAATTTCAAATCAATAATTATTGGATAGTCAACTGTCTACAATTCAATGATTAGTAGTCTACCGAATTCAAAAGAATTCTTAGTAGGGTTATTCATCATAGAAAGGTTACTTCAAGGCATAGGATTTCGTATGTTTTATTATTTCATATAACTTATAATTTACATACAATATTCTATTACTTGTTTATATATTTCACAATTATATTATTAGTTAGGTGAGATTCATATACGTATGCATATTGTCACATTTTGAATGGTTATATTAATATGTCACATTACATAAACTAAATGGCCTATAATTAAATCTTCCATCATATCATATTAAAAATTGATCTTATATTTTATATATGCATATTTGTACTAAGTATGATTTTACTAACGTCAAATAGTTTTAATAATTATTTACTATTTTTAATATTATTTAAATTGAAATATGGGTTAAATAATTCATATAAAAGAATATATTTCAAAATTTATATTTTAAATTTTATAAAATTTTATCATCATCATAAAATCTTTTGGTCAAAATCTCGAAATTTAAAAATCAAATTTGTTATCTTTAAGAAATCATTTATGATTAATTAAATAATCAAAAAAATACAATTGAACTCAGAAAAGTATGGAATTTTTTCATGAACTTATAATATCATATTTGTATTTATAAACATCTATACTATTAAAATATGTCCAAAAATTATTTTTAATATTATTTAGCTAATATATTTATATCGAATAATTTAATAATATAATATAATATTAAATTATTTTTATGTTGTGTATTAAATCTAGAATGTTATAAAATATAAACATACATACATATATATAATTGTAATTAATTTTATAATTGATATATTATATGATATGTGTATATTTGTTTTTTTTGTATTGTTAGACCAAAAGCTTGTATGACATCCAAGATGTCAATAGTGATGAATCAATACTTGATTTGAACAAATCCAGCGGCATTATTAAGAATAAATCAATTAATGTCGACTTAGTAGTATCATCAAGGACCTATTTATCAGTTGAGACTTTATGCACGATGGAATCACTAAAGAATGGATTTATGATGCTAATTGGCCTTCTTGGAGTGAAATACATTAGAGTCCATATGTTTTGTGGATTATTGTACTCGAGATCCTTCAAGGCCATTTGAAGTTAACATATTCATGAGCTGCTATAGTCTTAAAATAAAAGATGTTCCAAAAAGGGCCTATGTCATTTGTTCGTAAGAGATAAGAAAACATGCAACAAATCTTGTACAATAGTCCATTAGGCTCGGTAATGGGCTATATAATTCATTTTTATGTTCAAAGTCCAATGTCTATATAATTGTACACATATCACTTTTCATAGTCTAAGGTACCATTTAAACAATAGTGTCAATTTTTAAGAAGTTCGAATATGTGCATGTCCAATTCAATAATGTTCGAAAAGGCGTAGTAAAATATAATATGAATGTCCAAGTCCTTTTCGTATTAAAGAATTACAATCAAATAAAGTCTGTCCCCATTTCAATTTTGGATTTACGATGATTTGATTTCAAGAAATGGAGAGCACTCACATATCGCACCCCTAGGTCCATATTTGTAGAGGTGGCGTGGCTCCACTCCACCTTTTATACCTTCGTCACGCTTTGAGTGTCAACCTGTCATTAGCATTGTCACTGAATGGCATATAGAAGAGGCAACACCATCTTTCTTTTACTGTCTTCGACATGTTTCAACGTCAACTTTGGTGATGGCGTTATCAGCGACTTTGGTGACTTCAATATTACTTTATGCTAGGCTTGCTTGATGATGATGATAGTAGAGTTTCGATGTCGTCTCAGCAATGGTGGCCTTTTGCATCTTGACACCCTTAATTGATTGATAGCGACATCAGTTAATGAACAGCGACCACATTCCACATAGAGCCGACATTGATGATCTCAATAGATGTTGATGAGAACTATTGACTGTCAACGTCATTCAAGATAGGCAGCGCTAAACATTAATGAGAAACAACAGTGTTGTGAAAGACTAACTTCATATAGTTTGGTGCCAAAGTTGATGCCCCTTGAAGTAGACGACCTCTATTGTAATGGTTAACACTTCTCATTAGCTGATGGCACCGTTAAATTGTAGTGGCATCAACTATTATCCCTCCTTGGTGGACGTCGAAGATATTTGTCATCAATGCCATGAGGATACTTAGTGACAGTATTTTTAAAGTAGAGTATTATTACTGACTTATCCTAATGAGTCTCGGCATCATTGTAGGGGCATTAATAAGAGTGGGAAATGATGGCTTGTGTCATGGTCTATTAGTGACACCGAACAATTGGCATCCTTTTTACAAGCAGCATCCTCCACTGACTGAGGAATTGCGATACCAACAAACGCGGTCTTGATAACGGATGGCATAGGTAATAGAACTTCATCGTTTGATATATGGTATGTAATGAAGAGGTGTGACGTCGTTTGAAGGCGACAAAGTAGATTTGCAATATGTATGAAAAATGTATGGGTGATACTGCTGATGAGCGACATTGCTTAACAGCGACATTAATCCTTGGCATCATGGAAGAACAACATTCTTGAAGTGTTGAAAGGTGTTGTGTGGATGAAGGGCGATGCCAAAGAGATACATCACCGGTTTTATACATTATTGATTTCATATGGCACTATTGCCTTTGACATAGGACATAGTTGAATCAATTCACTTGTGTTGCTATCTCCCATGGCATTATTGAAATCATATTGATAACATTTGCCCCCTCCTAACATGAGTAATTCTTTTTACTCTTTAGGGTAAAATATTGAATTTTCTTGCTTTGCTTAATATTTAGCAAGATCTCCCTTCTACTGCTATTTTACTGCAAAATAAGTTATGACTATTAGTGTTAACTTTTTATCGAACTTTTTAGGAGATTACTAAAGATCTTTTGCTTGCAACCTAACACTACTTTTGAAGTTCATCAAGTTTAACAAATTATCTAATAAAGATTTTCATCAATTGAAGACCGGATAATTATTTGTGAATTGTAATTTCCTAAATGGAAATATTATAGGGGGGAAGACTAGAAATCCATATAGCAATAATAATAAAAGATCAATAGTTCTATTTAAAGGTTACAATAGAATACCATAAAATTCATTTGATAACAAAATGTCCTTCCGATAATAAGGGAAGACCAGAATTTCATATCAGGCCATTATAAAGGAAGATCAGAAATCCATATCAACATAATTGAACTCCCTAAATTGATATTTAACAATAGTAAAATAAGACAAGAAATCCATATCTAGCAATAATAATAGAAGACTAGAAAACCAAATCAGACAATAATAATAGAAGATCAAAAATTCAATTGGCAATAATGGAAGAAGACCGAAAACTTAAATCAGAATAATAATAAAAGAACAAAAACCAAAATCTGACAATACTAGTAGGAGAACAGAACTCCAAATCTGGCAATAATAGTAGCAGACCAGAATTCCAACTATGGCAATAATAGAAGACCAAAAATCCAAATCCGACAATAATAGAAGACCAGAAAAAGACCAGAAATCCAAATTTGGCAATAATAGGATACCAGAAATCCAAATCTGACAATAATATAAGGAAAAAATCCAAACCCGACAATAATAATAGAAGACTAAAATCCAAATCTGGCAATAATAGAAGAAGATTTGAAATCCAAATCTGACAGTAATAGAAGACCAGAAAATCTGGCAACAATAGAGGAAGACCGGAAATTCAAATCTGGAAACAATAGAAGACTAGTATTCCAATATGGCAATAATAGCTCATATTTGATGGGCCTTCCTCTAGAAAATTCGTTTTATTTGAAGCACTACTTAGCTTGGACTTTCAATAGTTCTTCAAAAAGATCGATTAATTTGGAACAATATTTGGCCCGAACTTTGATTGATCTTCCTATTGAAGACTAACTGATTTGGAGCACTACTTGGTTCTGATTTTGATTGATCTTCCTATTGAAGATTAATTCGATGCTTTAGTGAGGCTTTTAATGACTGATGCTAAAGGTTTACTTCGTCCTCCCTCTAGGAATTGCTTCAATGAGGCTTTTGATGACGGCTTTGAAGGCTTGGTCGATTTTTTGGCGAGATCTTTGCTGATGGCACCAAAGCCTTACCCTGTCCTCTCTCTAGAAGACACTTCAGTGAGGCCTTTCATGACGGTACTGAAGGCGTTTCTAGTGATTTAGTGAGGCATGTGATGATGGCACTAAAGGCCTACTCCGACCTCCATCTAGGAGACGCATCAGTGAGGCTTTTGATGATAGCACTGAAAGCATAGACAGGACCTTTGATGGTAGAGACCTCTTGAGCTCATGAGACTTTAATGGCGTGGGCCTTTGATGGGCCGGGACCTCTTGCGATAATGAGCCTTTTATGGCTGAGGCCTTTGATAACCCAGGATCTCTTGCGTTCCTGAGCCTTTCATGGTGAGGGTCTTTAATGGACTGGGACCTTTTAGGGTCATGAGCCTTTGATGGCTAGGTCTTTCTGCCATAGGATAATCCTACTCCTTTTCATGATTGAACCAGTAAATTCATTTTGTTCATCAATCGTTCGAAAATGTGGTCGCAAATTGTTCTGTATTTCATGTTCTCGCTATGACGTTGCCATCCGGTGGACAGAGCTTATAGGTCCTAGGAGAGATGGCCTTGTGTATGATTAAGGGTCCTTCCTAATTCAGTCCCAACAACCTCTCCGTTGGATTCTTAGTATTTTACATTACTCTTCAGAGCGCTAGATCATTTTTTGAAATTATTTTTCTTACTCTAGTGTTATAGTACTTGAATATTCTTCATTGATACTCATCCATTTGTATGGTTGCTTCATCCCTTAACTCATTGATTAAGTCCATAGATTCTCTCTTTAACTATTGGTTTGGATTGAGTGCATATCGATCCTTCGATGAGAAGATGCTTCAACTTCAATTTGGAGCATGGCCTCACAACCATACGTTAGGGAGTATGGGGGCATGTCCTGTCACACTTTAGATCTATATCCATAGAACGAGAGGTATTTCCTCTACAAAATTCCCTTTTGCTTTGTCTAACCGCTTTTTTAGAATGGTCTTTACAGTTTTATTTGGTGCTTCAACAACTCCATTTTCTTTGGAATGAGCCATAAACAAAATTTTTTGATGATTCTTTTCTTATTAGAGAATAAGTGAATTCTTTATTTTCCAATTGCATTCCATTGTCAGATATTATCTAGTATGGAATCCTGAATCTGGTAGTGATATTATTGATTATGAATTTAAGAACTTTTCATGATGTAATATTCAAAAGTGGCTCAGCTTCTACCTACTTCATGAAATAATCAATGGCCACCAAAGCATATTTAGCCCCTCCCTTAGATATAGGAAGTCACCCTATTGGACTGATTCCTTATACATTGAAGGGAGTGGACTTGAGATATGAGTCAATTCACCTAAAGGTAGGCATGGGATCTTAGAGAACTTTTGACATTTTTCATAACTTCTCGTGCAATCAATGGCTTAACTAGTCATTTCGGGCCAATAGAAGCTTTATCTCATAGCTTTCTTAGCTAACTTTATACCGTTGGAATGGTCTCCACAGAATCATTCGTGAGTTTCCTTTAGCAATTTTGCTCCTATTTCTGGAGTAACACATCTTAAGTAATGAAGCGAGTATTCATTTTTATAAAATATGCTGTTTGTCATGATAAAAGTTAGGGCTTGACGTTTTATCCTCCTTACCACCTTTATTTATTGGTAGTATTTCTTTTCTTAAATATTCGATGATAGTTATCATCCAATTATTTTTGTATTTATCACTAGTTTACGTTTGAGGGGGTGTTTCTAAGAGAATCTCAGCTCCAACTTCTTCCTCCTTATCGTGTGTTATGGCTTGAACTCTAGTCAATACTAAAGCCTCATTTTCTGGCTTGGTGCCTTTTTCCTCTGTAATAGAATTCAGTTAGTAGCCTACGAGCATAATTCAGGATTTTGGTGCCCCTTGTGAGCTAGCTAACTTAGCCCAAGAATCGACTTGAGAGTTCTTTCCTCCGACACTTGATGTGTTGAGAAATCTTTGAATTGAGTTAGCATCTTCAATATATTCTTAACATATCACTTTGGCATCCTCCGTCTGATATTTCTAGTTTAACCGATTCACCATTAATTATGGATCGTTGAAAGCTTCAATTTTAGGGACTTTCAAATTGAGGGCTAAAGTAAGTCCCGCTAACGTGGATTCATATTTTGCTACATTGTTGGTAGCTGGAAACCCTTATTTTCACTACATAGTGCAAACGATGTCCACTAAAAGTTATAATCACATATCTGGCTTCGGCTCCTTGTTCATTTGAAGCCCCATCTATGAATATTTATCACATAGGTTTAATTCATTTTCTAATTGCCCTTTAATGATCTCGGTGCACTCATTCAAAATTGGCTAGTGCCTATCCCTTTATTGATATCCAAGGTAGGATTTAAATATCATATTGGCTACGTTTAATTACTCACTTAACCAACTGCCCTAAAGTTTTTGGTTTACTAAAAAACTTCATGGGTAAGAAATTAGTGAAGACTTTGATTGTTTATGCTTGAAAATGAGCCCTTAATTGTGCGAGGTGAGCACTAATCAGTATGCCAAATTTTTAAGAACCACATATCTAGTTTCTGCATCTTTGAGCCTCTTGCCGGTATAATATACTAGAAGCTGAATTTCCATCCCTTCTCTTATTCACACCAAGCTAATTACATGTTTAGGAACAGCCATATGGTGATAAAGATTTTCCCCATCAGTAGGGCCAGAGAGAATTGGTGGTTTCTCGAAATGATCTTCCAGCTCTTTGAAAGCTTTATGGCAATCCTAACTTCATTCGAAGTTTTTCTTTCTCTTAATCACATTAAAGAATGGAATGCAATTTTCTATGGCCTTGGAAATGAACCTTTTTAGTGCCACCATCTTCCATTCAGGATCATTACATATTTGCTTGTCTTAGCTTCTGCCATATTTCTAACAGCTTGGATTTGGTAAGGGTTAGCTTCGATTCCTCTTGCATTAATGACATATCCCAAGAATTTTCTAGATCGATTTCCAAAAGAATAGTTTTGTGGGTTAAGCTTCGTCCAATATTTCGCAATACTCCAAACATTTCTTCTAGGTCTTTCAGATGACTACCTCTCTCTTGAGACTTGACTAACATGTCATCCATATATACTTCCATGTTGTGACCAATTTGCTTCCTAAACATTTTATTCATTGGCCTTTGTTATGTTGCTCCAGCGTTCTTCAATCCAAACGGCATTACTTTGTAGCAATATGTTCCCCAATCCATTATAAAACTGGTATTTTTCTCATTTGATTTGAACATTGAAATTTGATTGTATTCAGAATACGCATCCATGAGAGACAAGAGTTGGTGTCTACTAGTTGCATCGACTAAATGATCTATCCTTGAGAATGAAAAGAAATCCTTTTGGCATGATTTATTCAAATCAGTGCAATCAACACATTTTATTTAATAACCCACACCTCATTGGGCCTAGATTTCGCTTAATCAAAAGCTCAAGTCCACTAAATATGGATCGTTGGTTAGGTATACTAAAAATAGCAAAGTATATCAAAGCACTAATGGTAATAACTCATAGTGGAAATAAGAAAATACAATAGATCAATATAATTATTGACCAAAAATCAACATCTCGAATGTCAAGGGCCTTAAACAGACAGTAACCCTAAATCAACACTAGTAACTGCCTATCTAAATCCTATAGGTTGCAACGAGGAGGAGGACAGAACAATGTTTTGGTGACTGGTAAATTATACATCTTATACATAAAACTAGCTTTTGCTGATTGTTCACTATTTTATGTTATGTTGATTTTATTACTAGTTGCAACTACTCCATTGTTACGTAAGTAATGGTTTATTGGATAATTTAATAAGTGGAAATTATGTAAGTAATTGAATCTTAAGTTTTAAGATTGATAAAAATAATTTCAAAGCTTATTTGATTTATATTAATAAGAATGAATATAATAAAAAATTTAAATTGGATTTAAAAGCGATTTACTTGATTTTAAAAATATCTCGTTTAAATTAACACATAAAAATAGCCTTTCTGGGGACATTCTCGAATTTCAACGAAACTAGTTCCATTGGATCCGTAATAGTGTATTATTATCGGTTTTAAATTTCTTAGCTTTTGTAGTTATAATTTTTTCGTAAAGAATAGAAGCACACTAAAATTAATATCGAAAATTCAATATAATAATTGGGTCCAAAATGTTGTCTTCTCTATATGATCGAATTAGGACTCGAAACTTTTTCCATTACATTTGAAATAGGGATATAATATTATAAACGTCTAGAGGCACGGCTTGATAGGGGTTTGAGATTTTGAGTTATGTAATCGAGACGATTTAAAAAATTAAATATATATATATATATATATATATATATATATATATAGACACGCACCTATTCACCTGACTATTTTCACATCAACTTACTTTCTTTCTTTTCTCAGCCACCAAGGATTTGGATTTACCTATTCAAACATGTTTCCTCCTTCACCTTTATATGCACGGCCGAGCATCAGTGTAAGGAAATAAGAAAAAAATGTAAGACCTAAAACTTAGAAAAATTATTTCTCCACATATACATGATAAAAAATGCCAAACCAATTCCTAAAATCCTATTTTTCGATTCTCTTCGATCTGGTGGCTTTTTTTGGGAGCAGCGGTGTTTTCCGAGAGATAGGTCATGACGGCGAGAGCTAGGGTTAGCGATTTTGGATGATATTGGTCGAGTGAGTGGAAGGTAATGGTCTGTACGCTTCGTGATGGAGTTGCGCACGCGTAGTCGAGTTTTTGTAGCATACGATCTAGAATTGGGGGCGCGACATTTACATGGTCGAGCTTCACTATAGCAGGTTACGTTCATCAAGGAGGTCTCGGTCGTGATGGCGAGGTGACTGGTAGGTGGAGATTATCGCAAGAAAGTCATTGGCGAAATCGAAACTCAATGCGATTTGGAATTGCATGTATCAGTAGATGCGTGCACGGGGAGGATGGGGTATCTATGTGCATCAGGGTTAGGGAAGAAGGAGGAAGATTGTAGCAAGGGCCAAATGGTTTTTCTTCGTCCTGGGTATGTGTAAATAAATAAAATAGAAATATTGAATTAGTTATATAATTTGTTTATTTAAATCAACCTCTTATAAATGTCATAAGTAGTGAATTCTAGGTCGGATTCGAATGAAATTTTTTGCGTTGTCATCCTAATAACATATTCTACAAAATGGAATTGATTTGGTGACAATTGGAGCTAGCAGAAATTTTTGTACAAATTAAACGTCTGTTTAATTTCAAATTCAAACGGATTGCTTCAGCGTCGACGAAATCATAGTGAGTAAATCTCACTCAGTTTGGTTGACGGATTTGTTTATAGCAATTAAAAAATTATTTATTGAGTGATTGGTTGAATTGATAAATTATTATCAGTTGAATGTGATATTATATATAGTAGTAGATATATTATTAGTTGGATTAATTATTCCCGCATATTTTAGCGGATGAGACCCTATGCTCCCCACATAAAAGCGGATGACCCTATTTTACCACGATATCCTACCTCGAAGCGGGATTGCTATTTTTATGTCATATTAACATCTATGGTTGCACGGAAACAGGTTAGAGGGATCTAACTAGATTCCTCAAAAATGTTAAATTTAATTTCATATATAGTGATATATATTTTACTTGGATAATCTGTGATAGATTATTGTGTGATTTGAATGTATTGGATGCTACGGTAGTACCGGCCTTGATTTTGGTATTTTAAAATACCATGAATATATGTTTTTAATTTGAAAAGGGATTAAAAATAATTTTGGAAGTAAAATATTTATATACAGTTTGGATTAATTAACTTTGGATAAAATAAAGGGTTTGTTTTTAAATTTGTACTTGACTTTTTTCTGGATATTGTAAATACAGATTTTGGAATAATATATAGCATTTTAAATAATAATTCTTAGGTGATATTATTTAAATATATAAAGGCTTTTAAAATCGAGATTTTTAATAGTTTAGAAGAATAGATGTGAATTTGTAAATAATTATAAAATTGGTTATACTGGATCTTAAACGAGATTCTAAATTATGAAATGGAAATAGAATTAAGATTTGGTTGGTTTTGGAATAAAGTTTGGGTTATTTAAGAAATTGATTAATAAATGGAAATTAATTTAAAAATCGATTTATAATGGATTTAAGTTTTGTGAAAAACATTGTAAATTGGAAATGAGACTATGGGATTTATAAACAAGGTTTATAAATAAAGTGAAACGGTTGTCATTTGATAAATTTAAAATATAAATTCACGGTAAGATTTCATAATGAGATTGGTATATCGGTTTGAAAGTAATTATAGATTTTAACTTTGGAAATGTGGAAAAAGGGATTTATGTAAATCGATTGGTGATAAATCGAGAGAGATTTATAAATATTAGATTGGTTTTATTAGAATTAAAAGTTTGTTTTTATCGAGAAGTTTGGTTTGTTTTAAAAAGATGATTTTTAATTATTAACTAGGTAATTTAAAAGTGTTTAAAAAATATTCCAGAAAATTAGTTATTTAATTATTTTAAATTGTTTAAAGTATATTTAATTATTAATTAAGTTACCTTATAATGTTTTGTTTGAAAGTTAATTATTATTTAAGAATTAATCAGTATTATTATTTTAAAAATGATAAATTATCCAATATTAATATTGTTTTATATAATAACTTTTATTTAAGTGTATTAGCCTAAATTAAACTTGAAAAATTATTATACAAACTTTATAAGTATTATTTGGGATAATTATTAAATAGTTTTCGGAAAGTAATGGTATACTTTCATGGCGAAATCGGGAGGCAGAAAGTGCCTACAGTTAAGTTTGGATTTCTCTAGGATAGAGACGTAATCATTGAGCTGCGAATCCATGGTTGAAACCGCAACGGTGCTGTCCATCTTTATATAACAAAGTTTTCAAATATTTTGAAAAGGATGGTTTGTGAATATACTAAATTCGATGGGTAAGTTTATAACTTTTGAATAAAGAGATTTAAATTATTTGAAACTAAAATTTAATAAGGCTTAGTGATTTTAGTAGGAAATGGAATCTTTGACTGAATGATTGTTTATTTGATAATTAAATAACCGAACATCAAATCTGGACCAAAAATATAACTTTGGAAATATCTAGGAGAAACACAGGGATTGTATGGTACAATTACCATCGAAGGTGCTATATTGTACGTATAAACTCATTTCGTTCTTCTAGGATGATGATAAGGAAATACATCCACTAACGGTTAGTATGTAACATCTGAAATTTAATCCAAAATAATTAATTCGTTAATTAATGAAATAATAAAATAACTTTGTGAATTATCAAAATCATGCCACGGAAGTTGCACCGTTGTGTCCGTGGTGATTTTCTGGTCAATTTCCATATATAGAACTTCAGAATCCAAGTTAATATAAGGAAGTAACAAATTAAACTTAAAAATGAAAAAAAAATTAATTGGGCTAGGTCGACCAAGTGGTCGACCCAACCGCGCCCTAGGACGACCGGCCGGGCGACCTAAGAGGAGGGGCGATCGACCGCCTGGTCGACCCGCCTTGGGTTATGGGCGAAGGAATTTTTCCTTCGCCCTGTAACATTCGTTAGCGAATTTTTTCATCATTTGCATTCTTCCAGCTCATCCAGTCCCTTCGTGCTTCCATCCGATGGCTCCTATTCAACCTATGATGTGGTTGCATCCTGTTCAATCCTCAGATCCAACTGTCTGAGGTCCACTTCTACACCTATAAATAGATCCCTGGCCTAACACATTTTCTCATTCTAGATTTTCTCTGCTTGGGTTCACCTTTTAACGAAGGACCCTAATAGGAATAATTTTCCAAGGAGAGAATTTTTTTAATAAAAATATTTCGATACCCTCAAGTGGACCCGGGAGACCAAAAGGGAAGCGCATAGGACCACAGGTGAGTGTTTGTAATAGTTTTGGATTTTTTAAGTAATTTAGAATAATAGGGTTTTCAATAGTTGTAGTTTTTACTACGATTTTTGGAATAACCATTTTAGCAAGAATTAAAGTGGGACCTGTACTAAATATCATTCCCCTATTATTTCTATGGACATGGTATTTCACATGCTCTTGAAGTGAGACGAGGAGCACGCTTATGCTAATAATGGTAGTAATTGGTCAATAAGTAGAAGTTCAAATCATGAGGATTTGGGCAAGGGGCGCAACTAGATATTATTTGGATGACGGGCCAGTACCAACAGCATTTCCCCTATTATTTCTATGGACACGGTGATCTCACATTTGCCTGAAGTGGGATGAGGGGCACGCTTATGCTGGAGTTAGAGGTAATAAGAAGACCTAATAGGTGGAACAACATGTAATATGAGCATGGTGGCGCTTACATGTGCGACTTTCATTCGGGTGCTCAATAATTGTTATGAGTTCCAAGCGCTTAGTATGTGTGCCTTTAGTAGGCACCATTGCCTTCTGTGTAGGGGCTATATAACGTCTAGTCCATAGTAGATACTTTGCGTGTCATTCGTAGACACCATTTCTATGTAGGGAGTTATATAGCGTCTAGTCTGCAGTAAGGTCTATGGAGTAGCAGGCCGATCAAAGGGCAGAATTAGGATTTCAGCCTAATTATAGGATTAGGAATTCAGCCTAATTATAGGATTAGGAAATGAAAGCAGCTATCAAAGACAAGTGCAAAAAATCATAGTTAATCATTATGTTAATTCATATTTATTTCCAGCTTATTCCTTATCTCTATTTCCTTTGTTTCCTTTTATATTCTAGAACTATTGTAAGGTCTATTACTTTTACTTTTCTTAAAGATTCCAGTAATTACTATCATTCAACAGATTTATAGTCTGACCCACTCCTCTATTTTCCTGCTTTTCTCCCCCATAGGCAATCAGAGGCAAGGAAGATAGACCGCAGCTTCTTGGAGACTTGGAGACGCTATCATGTATTTCTTCTTTTTATTTCTAGCTTTTTGTTCATTTATTGTATTGACACTGTATTGAGGGAAAGTTTGTGTTTGTACTCTGGTTTTTCTAATGAGACAGAGATTTTATTTTCATAAGAAAATTGTATTTGGTATTTGGAACATACGAGGTTTGTCTGAAGATTTATGAAGTATTAGTTTTAAAAATCAATTATTGTTCTTAATTAATTTCGCTATGTTATTGTCTATCTATTTTGCCTTGTGAATCTTAATCTATGCTAGCTTTAGTTATACCTACAACGCACCACATCTTTTAGTGTGTCCTTTTGGGTATACTAAGGGGTGTGGGGGTGTTTCATAGGTAGTGATCTCCGATCTTATTTTTGTTTGTTTATTTCCTAAAGAATTGAGGTTGAGTTTATCGGAAATATGGAACGTTGTTTCAAAGAGTCCGGGATCAGATAAGTTATCCGGAAACCACTTCAATCAAACGAATACGTTTCGGAAGTGAAGATAAGAGCATATAATTGGAGGTGGAGCATTGAGTGCAAGGGATAATCGCTACTAATCTTAGGATGATTCCAAAATGGATGTTGTAACAACCCAGGTTTTGGAGATTACCTATCAATATTAAATTATAATCGTAGTTATAATTTAATATTGTGAATTGAATAAAATTTGGAGAATTTAAATTGTTTATTTGGAATAAACAATGAATTTTGGAAATAAAATGTGAAAATATAGTCTGGAAACTTTATTTTGTTTGTTTGGGTTAAAAATGAATGGAAAATGGTTTTTATTTAGTGAAAATGCAATAATTTTATTAATTATTGCCAATTACTTCTTTTAATAATTTTTAAAGAAATATTTGATTTTTAAAGGTTGTTTATTCAAACAAAAAGGTGAAATTTGGTTTAAAAATGAGTTTTGGTTATAAACTTGAGTTTAAAATGGTTTGTTATAATTTTCTATGCAAGAAAATAAATTTTGTAGAATTTTTGAAGTTAAAAATATGGATTTATACATTTATTTGTGTAAATTGTGTATTTTTGTGAAATAACGGATTTTAATAATAAAAATGCTTTTAAAACTTAAATTATCTTTTTATGAAGTGAAAAAATATATTTTATTTAATATGTATGTTGGTTTACATTAATTGTTTGGATTAAAACTTGAAAGAAAATGTAATTTGTTTTATAAAATGGTGTATACATGTGCATTTTTATATAAGTGCTTTATTAATTCACTTAGCATAATTTATTTTCTCTAATTCTTGGGTCCAAAATCCCATTAGCCACTTAACTAGATAATGAGAAAAAGAAAACATTTCTCCTGTATGTTCATAACATACCTCGTCTTCTTCCTCTAAAGCCGGTAAAAGAAAAACAACTTCTTTCTCAAACCTGAGCTTTCAATCCTCGAAAACAACAAACTGTAATTTTTAACAATCTAAAAGTGAAATTAAAAGGTAATCAAATCAAAAACCCTATTATTTCATCAAATCTAAATTTTGAGTTGTGATTTACCGATTATAGTAAATTTCTTTGTTGCATGCATCTGTTTCCTCTTGTACAGGTTCCTGAAGGTCAAATTCAAGCAAAACCTCCAATCTTTCAGCTCCAAATTGAATTTTTGCATTGCATAATCAAGATGAGTTGAATAACTCACAAAAATAGCTAAGCTAAGCTTCAAAAATTGCAAAAGCAACGAAAATAAATCTTTGTATATTGATTTCTGAAGTTGTTTTTATCTTTGTTCAAAACTGTTTTGTATTGCCTCTTTGCATGCTGATATCTTTCAATTCAGATAAGGAAATGCGACCGGATTTTCTTCTAATGATAGTTCAAATGTTGTAGTTTGTACCTGTAAAATTTTATTGAAAATATTGCCGTTGATGCTTAAAATTTTCTCTGGAAAATCAATACGAAGGCTGAAATTCGCCTGAAACAAATTTGCGTAGTGATGGTCGACATGCTTCATCTCATGTTCTTCAAATTTGCTCTGGAAAATCAATACGAAGGCAGAGATTCGTCTGAAACAAATTCATTTAGTGATGGAAGACATGCTTCATCCCTGGGTCGACTTGCAGGTCGACCCAGAGGCCCTTAGGTCGACTGGCCTGTCGACCTAAGGAGGGTCATGGTCGACCCCCAAGTCGACCTGCATGTCGACCTGGGTGCTGGACAATTCCAGCCCTCTTTCCTTTGTATATTTTGTGTTTCTGATCCATTTTGCTTGCTTTTCTTGCTCAGTTTTGTGATTTTTCTGATTATATTGAAGGTGATAATGTCTATCAATAGACTAGCCAAGTTTTGGAGAATTTGAAATTCAAAATTTGATTTGATTTTAAATTGAATTTAATATCAGTTTTGAGCGATTTCTCTGTTTTTCTTCATTTTCGAGCACTGATTTTTCCAGTAGTTTCGAAATAATTTTTAAAATAAATTGGCATTTAAAATAATTATTATATAATATTTTTGAAGTATTTTCAAATATAAAATCTATTATTCTCCATAATAAGGGAATTTTCAAAGATGGTTTTCAAAATTGATTTCGGAAATGGTTTTAAAAGCTTGTTTTCTCAACTAAATTATTTTATATACAAAATACATGTTTTTGCATTATTCAAGCTATTGAGAAAGAGAATTAAACGGTTTGGTAAAATATATGATATGGGACACGTGCGTTTATCTTATCTGTTAATTCCCGACTTGTCCGTTTGTTCATTTTAACCTTCGGGTCATGTTTACCGATGAGATGAGGCACACATTTTACTGCTTTCTAGTGTGGCATCTACTAACAGTTAGTAAACTGTTTAGTATGAACGTGTAGTATCGGATGCACATTAACACTTTTTGGATTTCTATTTGAGAGTTTGTGACACATTTGACATTGCGACGTATTGCCAGTACTGGACCTTCGGTTCATTTCCTTGAGACGTTTGCCATTGCGGCGTATTTGTCCTTCGAGATGATTGTCATTGCGACGTAATTGCATTCAGGCGTGGCGCCTTATTTTCAGAGAGCAGTACTTGGCAGGTTCGGCCATATGCACGTGCAAAAATTTCTTTGAGGGTGTTTCATTGATTATTGTGATTTCCCATGTGTATAGCCTTTTTTCATGGTTGGCCATTTGAGCCGTTTGATATTATATATATATGGCGATTACCTCTTTGGGAATTTGAACTCTTTGAGTTCCATATTTGAGATTTGAGTTGCCTACACTTAGCATTTTATGAGATTTGAGATTACAGTTATGGCGTTTATTTGGGATTTATATTCTCCACTTAGGAGATATACTTGATTGCCTTTATGGAATATTTTTGGATTGTGATTTCTTTGAGAATTTATTTAAGATTGTCGGTATAGTGTGTTTTGGGATTCTCTTTTTAGGAGTTATGGTTCATCGAAACCATTATTGTTGTTTTGGAAAAAGCCGATGATATGACGTATGCTTTTGTTTAGAGATTTTGTTGTGGAGTTTATCTCTTTTGAGATTATTTACTTATTTAATGATACCACTTTATTACTCAAAGTAACCATATGAACTTAGAATAGTTTCTTCTCATTTAAGAAGAAATATCACCCTTATCCTTGTGCTTATTATTGTAGTTTATCTCTATTAAACTGATTGTTTTAGCTAGACTGGCCCTTGTATTTTGTACTAGGGTCAAACTGGTATGTTTCAGGTTAGGTACCTGTTGGACTTAGCCTTTCTCCTTCCGCTTGGATATATCTATTATCATCTTTTTGTTGTGGTCTTTTTGTTTGACTCTGATATATGTATATTTTGACTCGTGTGTATATTATGGTCGTTATACAACATATGTTGTATCATTTTGTATTACTCTGGTGATGTATTTGTATATGTGTGTGTGTATATGTTTATCTGCTATTCTGTGATGTAAGTTGCATTTAATTGCTGTATTTTGTTCTGATAGATCTGTTAGCCACCTATAGTTTTTTGTTAATCATTTTTTGGATATGTCGATCCACTTGAGTTAGAAATTTTTTTTAGAGCATTTATCGACGTATTGAGTAGATGTTTAAGACAAGGCTATAGATGGTTGCTCCTTCCAGCCCTATTCTCCACATTAGCAGATAATATTACCTAGTAATACTCTTTGTTAATGTGGGTCTAGGGGTGGGGTGTCACAGCTTGGTATCACAGCTTAGTTCAAAAAAAATATGATAAACAGAGAACAGAAACACATATTACGGTACATCCAAGTATAATACAAGTGTTACTAATCCCCTAATCATTGTGTTCTTGTCCCATTTTTGTGTCCTTTGGGGTAGATAGAAGTTGGTAGTACATCTAGGAATGTATTTTAATTCCATAGTATTCCGTAGTTGAATTAATGATATCTACCTTGTGAATAATTCTTATCTTATCTTAAATTTCAGCTAATGGCTGGAAGAGGCAGAGGAGGATGCTCGGATGCTGGGCAATCCAGCGACTCGCATTCGGATGGCGTGTACATATCTTCTGATCAGTTCATGGAGTTATTTTGGAGCACTTAGCCTCTAGCTCCTACTCCATTATCTCCTTTACAAGTACGCCGTTGCGCGCATATGCAACAATTTGTCTCATCTCGAAGGCAAGCCATTCAAAGGCTCCAAGTCCGTTCTAGAAGTCCAAGCTTGGATTCGAACGTGCGAGCACATCTTCTCTCGCTTGGATCTTTCTGACCACGGCAGAGTTCTTGTAGCATCTAGCATGTTGCAAGAGCATGCCATCGACTGGTACGAGCTTCTCATCGTCGAGTTGATGAGTCCACTCTCACTTCGACACAGTTTCGGGAACGATTCGAGCTCAAGGTCATCCCTGAATCGAAGAAATCTTTATTAAGCTATCGCTTCCTCGAGTTGAAGCAAGGGAAGTCCTCAATTTCTGATTATGTATCTTCATGCGAGGCCTTATCCAAATATGGTCTCGAATATATTAGCTTCCTACAAGAAGAATTTGAAGTTTGTATCTGGTTTGAAGAAGTATTTGAAGAAATCATTGATGCTCCATCTTAAGTTATTTTTCGAAGAGTTTGTTGACTCGATGCTTCACCTCGAAGTCGTCGAGAAAGAGTGAGATAACAGTGATGATATTGAGGTACACAAGAACCCCAATAGGAAGAAGTTCCCTTTTCACAAGTCGAAATCTTTTCCTTCCCAGAAGAAGAAGTTTGCCGGTTCTGGTTCCACTTCTCAGCCTCATGGAGCATCTCCAACTCAGAAGGGGTGTTTCGACTATGGCTCTCCCGACCATATGATCCATGATTTTCCTAAGCCTCTCTTCTACCATTATTGCAAGAAGGAGGGTCTTTGTGTATCTACATGTCATATTGCTTCGAGTAATGCCAAATCTGGCAAACTGCATGTTATTGATGCTTCTGGAGGGTCTTGTTAGCGTAAAGGTATAACTCCTTCTATTCTTGAAGGTTCTTTTTTTTTCGTGATCATTCTATTCAAGTCCTCTTCAATATGGGTGCATCGCATTCACTTGTATTGAAGGAGCTCGTCGATGCCGTTTCTCTGGATGTTTCTTGTATGGTTACTTCAAATGAGGATTGCAAATCCTATTAGGAGATCCGCAACCCTTAGCAAGCTTTGTGAGGATGTTGAGATTGTTTTATGTGGCTTTTCTTTCTCTACGAATCTGCATGTTATTTCTTTTCTCGTATTTGATATGATTTTGAGTATGGACTGGCTAGTGCGATACGAGGCCGGGATTATTTATTTTGAGAGGATTTTATACCTTCAACATCCTGATTCGTCTGCTCAGCTATCACTTGTCCTTCGGAATGTGGATAATTTCGAAGTAGCTTTGTTTTCTCTGGACTCATGAGATGATGATGATATATCTCGTATTCTCATTGTATGTGATTTCTCTGATGTCTTTGAGCCTGTATCGAGTTTGTGATCCAAGGGGCTGTCAAGTTCCACATTGATCTTATTTCAGGTATGCAGCTAGTTAGTCGTCCTCCCACGAGGATGTCTATAAAGGAAAATAAGAAACTCAAGAAGAAGCTTTTAGAGCTTGAAGCTAAGCGTTCATCCAGTCTAATTCATCACCGTGGGGTGCCAAGGTGGTATTCGTGGAGAAGTCCGATGGATAGGCTTTGCATCGACTATCGGAAGCTTAACGAGTTAAACATCAAGAATAAGTATCCGTTGCCTAGGATCGATGATATGTTCGATCAATAAAGTGGTGCAAAGGTCCTTTCCCCGCTCGACCTTGCCACTGGTTTTCATCAGCTTCGATTTATGGAAGATAACAAACCTTTCACATCTTTCCGCACTCGATATGGATCTTATGAGTGGCTCGTTATGCGATTCAGTTTGATGAACCCTCCTGCTTCCTTTGTTGATCTTACGAATCGAGTATTCAAGGAATATCTCGATAAGTTCGTCCTTGTGTTCATCGATGACATCCTTGTCTATTCAAAATCTGAAGCCGAGCATGCCTACCATTTGAGGATTGTCTTCGATACTCTTTGTCAACATCAACTCAAAGCCAATTTCTCCAAGTGCCACTTTTGGGAGAACAAGGTTAAGTTCTTATGCCACGTTGTTTCCTTCGAAGGCATTTCGGTCGATCCATCGAAGATCGAAGCCATCTAGAATTGGAAGAGGCCTGAGAATGTTCATGAGATTTGGGGTTTCCTTGGATCAGAGGTTATTACAGTCGATTCATTAAAGATTTCTCTTGCACTGTGCTTCCTCTCACCAGCCTTACTAGGAAAGGCGTTCAATTTGTTTGGTTCGACAAGTGTGAAGCTTCTTTTCAGCAGTTAAAGGAGCTTCTCACTAATGCACCTATTCTAGTGGTTCCCGAAGGGAATCATGATCTTGTTGTCTACACCGATGCTACTCATTATGGCCTCGGTGCCATGCTTATGCAGAGAGATCTGGTAGTTGCTTATGCTTCTAGGTAACTACGACCAAATGAAGTACGTTATGCCACTCATAACCTCAAGTTAGCCGCCATAGTCTTCACCTTGAAGATTTGGCGACATTATCTATTAGGCGAGCGCTTCATTCTCCGTACCGATCACAAATCCTTGAAGTATCTGTTCACCCAGAAGGAGCTCAATATGAGGCAACAGCATTGGCTCGAGTTCCATGCCTCCTATGACTTCGATATCTAGTATACCCTTGGAAATGGAAATCGTGTTGCCGATGCGCTTAGTCACAAACACTCGGCTGTCGTTTCTATGATGCTAACCGAGTAGGATGTTCTAGAGGCCTTATCTTTTTGTGATATTCATGATCATGCTCCATCTTCCGATTCGCCTATTTTATTATACATCTCGGAAGCACGACCCGGCTTATTGAATCGCGTTGCCGATGCTCAGTGGCAGGTTCCAAATTTTTTGCATCTCATTCAGATTTGTGAGCCTGAATCCCATGACGAGGAGTTGAGAAGGATTTCAGCATTGATTCTTATAGGTGCCTTTGCAAGAAGAACTGTCTAGTCGTGCCTTCTAATTCTGCTCTTGTGCGGGACATTCTTGACGGTTGTCACCGTTCTAAGTACATCATTCATCCAGGAAGTAGCAAGATGTATGCTGATATGAGTTTCCTTTATTATTAGAAAGGCATGAAGCGCGATGTGGCAACTTATGTAAGTTATTACATGACTCGTCAACTCATCAAAGCTGAACATCAGCTCCCTTCTAGTCTTCTTCAGGCTCTTGAGGTCCCATTATGGAAATGGGATCAGATTTTGATGGATTTCATTGATGGCCTACCTCGTTCGAGATTGGGCCATTGCAGTATTTGGGTTATGGTAGATCACCTCATTAATTCTGCTCGTTTCATTCCTATTAAGTCTAATAGGATAGCTTCTCATTTGGATAAGTTATATATCAAGGAAATCGTGAAACTTCATGGTATTCCTAGCTCGATTATTCGTGACCGTGATCAGCTTTTCACGAGTCATTTCTGGTAGAGTCTTCAGCAAGCTTTGGGAACAAAGCTTAATTTTAGCACAACATATCATCCGCAGTCTAATGGACGGACTGAACAAGTGAATCGTATCTCAGAGAATCTTTTTTGTGCTTGCGTTTTGGAAATTAGTGATAGTTGGGAGGACCAATTACCTCTTGTGGAGTTCTTCTACAACAATTGCTTTCAGTTTAGTATTAGTATGGCTCCATTCGAAGCACTTTATGGAAGGCCATGTCGATCACCTTCGTGTCGAATTCAGGAAGAAGCTTATTCTAGGCCCCGATTCTATTCGTGTATCTTCAGAGAAGATTATTATTATCCCTCAGAGAATGATAGAGGCACATAGCCATCAGAAATCCTAGACGGACCACCGTAGGAAGCCTCTTGAGTTCTCTAGTGGTGATCTCGTCTTTATTCGTGTATCTCCTTTGAAGGGGGTTACGTGTTTCAGTATGACTAGGAAATTGGCTCCTCTTTTATAAGGATCATTTCCTATTACTGAACATATTATCCCTATGGCTTATATAATTTCACTTCCAGCTCATCTATTTGGCATTCATGACGTGTTTTATATCTCTTAGCTTCAGAAGTGTCTACGAGAGTCAGATTCTGTTATTGATTCTCCAGATTTGCATGAGCTTGAGATTTCACCAGACCTATCTCTTGTCCAGCAGCCTATTCGCGTACTTGTTTCGGAATTGAGATGGCTTCGAAATAAGAATGTGCCGCTCGTTAAAGTTTAATGGTCCGCTAATCCCGATGACTGCACTTGGGAAACTAAAGAGTTTATTGAGCGATCTTACCCTGGTTCTCTTTCTTCGCATAGCGATGGTGAGAATATTTTTATCTCAAGCTTATCCTTTTCTTTTGATTGATGAAATAAATATGTTGAATATAAACTCTTCTCTAGAAATTGTGAGAACGCAATTTTGCTAAGGGGGAGTCTTTAACAACCCTAGTTTTGGAGATTACCAGTCAACATTAAATTATAACGGTAGTTATAATTTAAGATTGTGAATTAAAATAAAATTTGGAGATTTTAAGTTGTTTATTTGGAATTAACAATGAATTTTGGAAATAAAATGTGAAAATAAAGTTTGGAAACTTTATTTTGTTTGCTTGGGTTAAAAATGAATGGAAAATGGTTTTTATTTACTGAAAATGCAATAATTTTATTAATTCTTGCCAATTACTTCTTTTAATTATTTTCAAAGGAAATATTTAATTTTTAGAGATTGTTTATTTAAATAAAAAGGTGAAATTTGGTTTAAAAATGAGTTTTTGTTATAAATTTGAGTTTGAAATGGTTTTTTAATATTATCTATGCAAGAAAATAAGCTTTGAAAAAATTTTGAAGTTAAAAATATGGATTTATACAATTATTTGTGTAAATTGTGTATTTTTGTAAAATAAGGAATTTTAATAATAAAAATGTTTTTAAAACTTAAATTATCTTTTTATTAACTGAAAAAATATTTTATTTAATATGTATATAGGTTTACATTAATTGTTTGGATTAACACTTAAATGAAAATGTAATTTGCTTTATAAAATAGTGTATACATGTGCATCTTTATATAAGTATTGTATTAATTCACTTAGCATAATTTATTTTCTCTAATTCTTAGGTCCAAAGCCCATTAGCCACTTAATTAGATAATGAGAAAAGGATATTCGACCGGAAGTCGAATTACAAATGGATATTCGAAACCCACATCGAACCTTTGTGATTGTGATGGATCTTTATTTAAAAGATCGAAGTAGAATTTGTTGTGGTTTTTTTGAATCTGAATGAACACTTATTTTTAAATATAAGCGCTCGTTTTTCGGATTAGCCGGGAGAGGACCTTGTGTCATAAAACCCATTCCGAATAACGATACGACGAAATGGGATTGCATTTGAAGATGGTGTTGAAGATCGGGTATTTTCGGAAGCGAAAGGATCACCTATCGAATGTCTCTGCACCGGGTTGCTCCGGTATAGAGATTTTATCACCCTTTTGTGATGGGGATTCCAGACGTGATTAGTGAATATCTGAATTTGCAAGGAATTCTATGGAAGTGCCTTCGATTCCGTTCGATCTCGGAACGGACTCGTATGGATATGTGTCTGACGTTACACTTTGAGATGTATAGCTGGGTTCTATCAAATACATTTCTGTTGGTGGCGGAGAATTTATTCTCCTAGCTTAACACCCTTCTCTGAGACGTACGAGCTCAGAGGTTATGTAGTTGATGGTTACTGGTAATACATTCCCAAATTGGTAATGTGGCATACGAAGTGCTGCAGATCATTTGTTGATCGGAGCATGGCTTTTGTGAAAAGCGTACCTTTGTGGACGAGACTTCGTCGGACCTCACACCCTGGAATGGTCGAAACAGGAAGGATGCAGCAAGGTTATAGGGGGTAGCACCCCTTTGGGCATGTGCATTTCCTTCTGGATAGAAGTTGTACCATGGTATGGAGCCCAGATACTTAACTTATGTGGATATTGCAAATATATATTACTTTGTGATTGTTGTTGTTGAGGATCCTTGGATAAAGGTTGTTTACAACCGGGGGATGGCATACTCGTGTCAGTAGTTACTTATTTTTGCAGAGGTAACCCGACCTTGTGTTGGCAAAGATCCGGTTAGGTTCTCGGGGCGTCCCTCCAAAGGCGTACCCATGTGGCAGTAGGAAGTTCCTTAGCCTGACCATTTTTTGGAAATTCAAAGAAACAATACACACCCTGTACGGTTTTAGTTGCATAACCTACCATGGAATGTGGCGGTAACGTGCTATCGAACATGGTAGCTATAGTAGGCATAAGTGCGAAATGCCTATGCTGGCTAAGATTAATATTATACTTTCGAAATGTTTTCTGCACTATGCACTAATAATAATATCGAAAGGATTTTTGCATATTAAGCATGTTTGACAATCATAAGGGAAAATCTTCTCCAATTCTACGTTCGCATTGTGTGTGTGACGGGAGGCCTTATGGTAGTTTCATTTTCTAAAAAGCATAGCGGATTTCTTTTAAATTCTTTTGTTTTTCTTTTGTAAAAGAATAACCGTTTTAAGATCTCACACCAGTCCCATGACTGACCCTGAGTTTATTGATCCCTTTCTAAACTCTGGGTGCCCACAATTTTCCACACGGGCAGCCTAGAGTCAGGTTATCAGTTATTCGGGAGCGAAGTCAGAAAAGAGTTGCTGCGATGATCAGGAGTTGAAGCTGGATGGCAAGACGTATCTCTTTACTATGTAGCGTCTGTTGCATATGGTTAGTGTAAATCAGTTTTCATATAGTCAAGTTATAATAACTGTCAGTGATGTATGATGTCGTTGTAAACTCTGAAGTTGTATTGTATTAACAGCGATGACTCTTTGATTTAAATATTCATTTGTCTATTTTATATTGTTCCGCTGCGAAATGTGAGATTCTCTTATTGTTTTTGTTTTTCTTATATCTTCTTCTTCTTTAACCCTAACGGTTCGGTTTTCCGGCATTCGACTGTGCGACATTTGATACAGTGGACGTATCAATGTCGACTTTCGGGCATCGAAAAATCGGGTCCTTTCAAATTTTGGTATCAGAGCATTTGGTTAAGCGATAACCTTAGCTCTGTTGGGTGTTACTCATTAGAGATATAGTCAGTGGTACTCTAGAATAAGTTGAGTGTAATAATAGATATGAGCACGTATTTTTTAATAAATATAAAAATTATTTTATATTGTGATGATTTGTTTGTTGAGTGGTATATGGATTCTGGTCGGTATAGTCCATACAACTCTATCGATAAGAATCTCTAAACACTTGTACAGAATAATTCTCCACGATATTGTTTTAAATTAGGGTAGATGAAATAATTTTACCCAAACTATTTTGTATATAAAAAGAATAATTTTCCATAAATTATTATAGCATATGGCTGCTTGTTTGTTAGGAAGTGATAATATTAAATATTATCATTGAAGTTGAATAAGAAATTGAAATCATAACAAAAAGTTGAGAAATAAAATCCATATACAAATGAAATTTGAGAATGTAAAGTATAAATGTGATTTATAATTTGAAATAGAATTCCAGAGAAGTTTTTGGAAATGTTTTTGAAAGGATTTGGAATTTTGGATATTAACTCCATTTGATTTGAAAATGATTTTCAAAGGTTTTGAACAAAAAAATGTTTTTGAAGGGATAAAAGCTCTAAACCCTTTTCGGTCGCTGGAAAATAATTTCGATGATGATCACGACATCATCGGTGTTCATTTTCGAGTTTCCAAGAGAGGAATCGCTGCCAAATTATTTAAAAATTTGAGGTTGTTTGGAAAACTAGGGTTGCTTTTGGGAATTCAAAAGATAATTTGAATTGATGTCAAAAATTATTTTTTGAAAGGTTGAAAAGACTCTGGAATGTTATATAAAATAGTTATGGAATATCATTAAGTTGATAACTTGTAAAGTTTAAGGTTGTTAAAGTAAAATCTAACTTAAAGAGAAGTTAGAAAAAGGTAAATGTGGGAATAAAATAAGTTGGAAGGAAAATTTAATTCAAGTGGAATTAAAAAAATGAAAATTGAATAAAATAATTGTAATTGAAAATTTGAGTTAATTTGAATAAATGTGAATTTGAGAAGTCTTATAGACTAAATGTTTGGAATAAAATCTATTAAGGTGAAAAATAAATTATGAATGAATAAATAAATTTGCAGTTGCAAGTAAATGAAAGTGAAATTGAATGTTGAAATTCATTTCGAATTTGTAAGCAAATAGAATTGAATTGGAATTGAATTTGATTTGTACTAAACAAAGTGAAATATTAAAAATAAATTAGTAAATAAAACTAATTAAAGGAATGACGAAATTGAATATGACTTGAAATGAATCGAATTCAATAATTATAAACGAAAGGTAAAATTAAATTTATATGGAATTTGAAATCCAGTTTAAATATAAGTGGTTTTAAACCTAAATAGTGAATTGGAAATAAATTTTTGGTAATGAACAGAAGAATAAAACAGGAATTGAAATTGAATATTGAGAACCAATTTGAATTGTGTGACATAAAATGAAGTTGTAAAATTAGTTCGAAGTGAACTAGAGATAATAAAGGTGAGAAAAATGGTTTGAGATGAAATGAATTGGAATTTGTAAGGAATTAGTAAATGAAACTGATTTAAAATAGTAATATGAATCAATTGTGAATGAAAAATAATTTATTAAATTCAATATTTAGAAGATAAATTGAATCCAAACAGAATTGAAATTGTTCAAATGAAACTGAAAATGTAAGATTGAAATAGAATGGATATATAACTTCAATAGCAAAGTAAAAATGGTATAAGAAGTATATATTGAAAATTTTGTAAAGGAATGTGCAAAATGATATTTGAATGTTGTAATTGGATATTATGGCCAGCAGGATATACAGATATGTTACAGGAAACCGGCTTGTTTACGACATGAGGTGAGTTGCTGCATCTTGTTGTGGTGGCACAGGTTCGATTCCCAGCGGCCACAAGTATGAGACATAAGTGCACGGCCACTTTAAAACCGGCTTAACCAAAGGTCAGGGCGACATAGTCTCCCTGTCCCCAAAGTTTTTGTCAAGTACTAGTGGTCCAGTGGTTTACGACATGAGGTGAGTTGCTGCATCTTGTTGTGGTGGCACAGGTTCGATTCCCAGCGGCCACAAGTATGAGACATAAGTGCACGGCCACTTTAAAACCGGCTTAACCAAAGGTCAGGGCGACATAGTCTCCCTGTCCCCAAAGTTTTAACAAAAGTTTTTCATCCTTTTTTCTTTTTCTCTTCAAAAATGGGGACCCCGCCCACCCCCCTCCTTTTTTCCGCAGTTCAGTCCCATCCATCAACTTCTAAACAACCTAGTCCTTCCTCCCCTATCCTTGTACCTCCCTCTGTCACTCCCCTTCCATCTGCGTCAGACCCATTCCTCTCTTCTGGTTCCTCTGTCAGTGTTCCTGTTGATCCTCCATCTCTTCCCATTGCTTTACCCATTGTGTCAGTTCCCATCCTACCGTCACCATCTCCTCCTTTGCTTCCTCCACTGTCAACTCTTCCCCCACGTCCTTGGAACTCTCTCTTTAAGGCCAAACCTAATAATGCAGGGAAATATGTGCCTCGTGAAATCCAGCTTGATTATGTTGGTAATGCAATTGTTCCACCTGTTGAAATTGTTCAAGCAGGAAACACAATGTGGAAAGATTATCTTGTTGGATTCTTTCTTGACAATCCGCTACCTTATTCAACTGTGCTGTACTACCTTAAAAGAGTTTGGAAACTCAGTGGTTCTATTTCTGTTAAATCTGATGGGTTTTTGTTTTTGTTCAAGTTCACTAATGAGGATGATAGATCTAGAATTGCTGAATCTGACCCAGTCGTGATGAGAAATAAATTATTTATTATAAAGCAATGGGATGAAAATATTGGCAACAGTTGCAGCAGTATTCGAACTGTGCCAGTATGGATTAAACTCTCAAATATCCCCCTGTATGCATGGTCTCCTTTGGGAATTAACTGGTTAGCTTCTAGAGTTGGGAAGCTACTTTGTTTGGATGCATCAACTGAAAAATTTGAACGCATTTCATTTGCTAAATGTTTAGTTGAGGTTAATCCAAATCAAGAACTGCCTGATAATTTTTCAGTTAAGCTACTTGATGGCTCTGAGCAAAATGTTAAAGTTAACTACTTGTGGAAACCAGAGATTTGTACTAAATGTAGGGAGTTTGGGCACACAGATAGTAAATGCAAGAAAGTTGTTTCAGTAGATAATGAAGACCAAAGTGAAAAGAATGAGCAGCAGAGAATTGATACAGAGGAAAGAAACATGTTGAAAAAAGGAACAAGCTTAGAAAAACAAGACAAGGTGAAACAAGTGTGGAAAAAAGTCAATAATAATAAAGGGAAAAAAGTTATGAACTATGAAGTACATGTTGAAACTACAATGAAGGAAAAAGGTGATAATGATAAGCCTCCATATGGTTGTAATGAAGGTAACACAAAGGCAGCAGATAAAGTTTGTTCTACTGCTACACAGGAACATGTCTGTAATGTTACAATTAATAACAAGTACAACTTGCTCCAACCTGAAGTCAATGACCAAAATGCAGTGGATTTGCTTGATGTTGAGGATGGTGTGATAAATGTTTTGAATAATGGTACACCTATTTACCAAAATTCAAACACTATTTATCCTCCTCCTCTTGTTCATAATGATTCAATTTCTCCTGACAAGTTACTTCATAATGGTGTGCAGGTTAAGGACAAAAATGTCTCCTTAACTTCAAAAAGTTCAAAAGAAGTTGGTAAGGAATCAGCAGTTATGAGAGAAACCTCTTTGTCTTCTGCATCTGATTTTGACACAAACTGGTGTACAGCATATGAAACAGAAATTTCACAATTAATAAAATCCATGCAAGCAAATGTTCCTTCAGAAGCACCAACTCATTACAACTTTTCAATCAAGTTACCAGGATGGCCAACAAACATTCCATTCACACAATCACATCCATCCTCTACTAATGATCCAAATTCCTCCCAAACTAACTCTCATCCTTCCTCCCCTCCTGGCAAATCAAGAAGGATAATTGAAACTAGATCTCTGTCTGCACAGAGAAGGCATAACTCCTCACTCTCAAAATTTTTTTTATGAATAAGAAAATAGCATCATGGAACATAAGAGGGGCCCATAGTAATTTGAAACTTGATCAAGTCAAATGCATAATCTCTGAGTTTAATATTTGTCTTTTTGGACTTCTTGAAACCAAGCTTAACCATTCCCTATCACAAAAAGCCTCCTCTTACATTAATCCCCAATGGTCCTTCCACCACAATCTTGAATCTGCTTCTTATGGTAGAATTCTAGTCATCTATGATTCTTCTTTCTTGACCCTGACACCTATTCTGTCAACTAGGCAATTTATTCACTTTCATGTTCATGTCTCCCAAAACCAATCCACTTTCTATCTCACTTTTGTTTATGCTGATAACAGTGTAAATTCAAGAAATGCCTTACTCAATGCATTACCCCCCTTAAGACAATCTTCTCATCCCTGGATTGTCCTAGGTGACTTCAACTGCTGCTTTGGCATTGATGATAAATTTGGTGGCACACCTCTCAACCTCAGAGACATTGAACCACTTAATCAATCTGTTTATGATTCTGAGTTGACTTTAGTGAATAAAACTGGAACCAAGTATTCTTGGAATAACTGTAGTAGAAGTGGTGTGCGTACTTTCACTACAATTGATCATGCCTTTTGTAATTACCAAGCTCTCAACCAATGGCCTACACTTTCTATCTACCTTCCTCAACCTATTATGTCAGACCACTCTCCACAAATTTTAACTCTGGGGACCCATATTAGAAGAGAAAAGTCAAGTTTCAAATTTTTTAATGCTTGGTCTAAGCATGACCAATTTCTTAATATCATTAATCAAGCTATTTCTGATTTTACATGTTATGGTAACCCAATGTATAAGTTTTGCAGGAAATTAAAACACATCAAGATTGCTATCAAGACATGGGCATCAACTACCTTTGGTACTGGAACCCTTCTCTCTACAGCATTAAAGGAACAACTGAAAATAAAACAAGACTTCATGATGGAACATCCACTTAATATACAAGCTTCTGATGAGGAGAGGAATCTGCACAAGGAACTTAAAATTGCCCTAACCCTGGAAGCAAGTATGAAGATGCAGCAGTTGCATAAAAGATGGCTTGATGAAGGGGACAAGAATACTAAGTACTTTCATGAATCTCTTAAGGTTAAGCAAGCTCGAGAAAATATTTTTAGAATCACTAATGAACAGGGAACCCTATTTTCTACTCCAGACACTGTTGATCATGCTTTTATCCAACACTTCACCAACTTGTATGGTAGTACAAATGGTTTCTTCCCTGATTTGGATAAAATTTCTTCTCTTGATCTTCCTAGCATTTCACCACAAGAAGCTTCTTCTCTAATTATGCCTGTAACTAATGAAGAAATTAAAGCTACCCTCTTCTCCATGAATAAGTTATCTTGTTCGGGACCTGATGGCCTGAATGTTAATTTTTTTATCACCACTTGGAGTTTGATTGGTGGTGATTTTTGTCAAGCTATCCACAACTTTTTCAACAAATGTAAAATGCTAGGGGAAGTGAATTGCACTAACATTGCTCTCATTCCCAAAGTGTCCCCTCCGACATGTGTCACTTCCTTCAGGCCCATTTCTTGCTGTAATGTCCTCTACAAGTGTATCTCTAAAATTCTAGCTTCACGCTTAGTCAAAGTCTTGCCCACTGTTATATCAATGAATCAATCTGCATTTTTGCCTTCAAGAGACATAATTGACAATGTTCTCCTTGCTCAGGAATTACTTAAAGGCTATGGTAGAAGTAATAACACCCCTGCTGCTGCAATTAAAATAGACATCTCTAAAGCCTATGACACCATTCATTGGGATTCTATAGTTAGAATAATGGCAGTGATGGGATTTCCTAAAACTTTTGTGTCATGGATTTATGTGTGCATTTCTACTCCCTCATTCTCCATTGTTTTAAATGGCAGACCAGTTGGATACTTCAGAGGTAGTAAAGGAATTCGTCAAGGAGATCCAATTTCATCATATTTATTTCTGATGGTCATGGAGGTGTTAACTGTTATTTTGCAGGCCAGCTATAATCAAAAGACTATCAAGTATCACCCTAAGTGTTCTCTTCAACAAATTACTTCTATAATGTTTGCAGATGACGTCATGGTATTTACCAAACCAGAGACATCCTCCTTGGATGGAATTAAGACAGCATTGCAGGCCTTCCACTGTATGACTGGGCTCACCATTAACCAATTCAAATCGTCTCTGCTTGTTACTGGAGTTAGTGATTTGCAAGCTACTGCACTGCAACAACATTCTGGATTATCTTGTATGGTAAATGACATGAAGTACCTTGGCCTTCCTTTAATTTCCAAAAGGATATCAAAAGCTGACTGTTTACCTCTTTACTTCAAAATTTCTTCGGTGATGTCTGCTTGGAATAATAGGCATTTGTCTCAAAGTGGAAGGCTTGTTTTAATAAAATCTGTTGTCTTTTCCTCCATTGTTTACTGGGCTCGTACCCTAATCCTTCCAAAGAAACTATTGCATATGCTTAGGTCTGCCATGATCAGATATTTTTGGACTGGCAGTATACATAACAGAAAATTAGTGCCTTGTTCCTTTACTAAAATTGAGACACCCCTAAGATTGGGAGGGCTTGGTGTCTTTGATGTTAGGATATGGAACATAGCTGCTATGAGTAAACATTTTAATGCACTTATCAACAAAAGGTGTAGCTTATGGGTTGACTGGTCATGGCAATACAATATAAAGAACAAGTACTTCTGGAGCATGGATATTCCTCAAGTATGCAGTTGGACATGGAGAAGTTTATTAAATCTGAGAGTTGTTTTCCTACCCATGATACAGTATCCCATCAATGCTAGCAATGTTGTTAGCTTTTGGCATGATCCATGGATAAGTAATGGTCAAATTCTTTCCAACATTTGTGATCAATATCAAATGATACAATCTGCTATCCACTATCATGCTAAAGTGAAGGATTTTCTGCATTATAATCAAATTCAGTTGCCATACAACAGTAATCAGGTGATTAGGCAACTGTGGAGAGAAATTCAGCAAAAAACATTTAGCACAAACCAGGATGATACTGTTACTTGGCTTAACAAGATTCATACTGTTGCGGCAGTTTACACTTATGTTAGTTCCAGTGTGTCTCTGCCTGCTTCCAAATGGATAGCTGTTCTTTGGTCAGCTGATTCTTGCCCTAAGGACAATTTAATGATGTGGAAAGTCATCAATCAAGCTTTAGTTACCAGATGTTTGTTGAATAGTTATGGTATGACATGCTATGCTGAGTGTATTTTCTGTAATCAAGATGTTGAAACTACTGAGCATCTGTTTTTTGCTTGTCCTGCCCTTCAATACTTGATGGATAAGATAAGCATCATAACTGGTTTTAATTTTACTTGTTCAACATCAAGAATTCAATGGAGTTTAATCTATAAAGCAACAAAGTGGAGAAATGTGCAGGGCAGAGTACTAGCAGTTTGCTTGAAAGTGTGTATGTCTGTTATTTGGAGGGAGAGAAATGCCATAATCTTTGATAAAGTTAAAAGAACTGATGATCTTGTTTGGGTTGAAGTAAGAAACAGAACGAATTGGCAACTGCAAAACAGTGCAAGTGTTTTTCATCAAACCCTGATTGATGCCTGGACTTGATTTGCTTCTCATCCTAGCATTTTCATTGTATTTTCCTGTTTTTTTTTTTTTTTTATTTATCTCTTTCTAATGTACTTTTTTATTGTTCTTTGCAATAAAACTGGTAGGGGTCCAGTTAACCCCGCTGGCTATGCCAAAAAAAAAAAAAAAAAGAAAAATTGGAATTCGGATTTTGATTTCGAAGATAAAATTGAATTTCTCGACAAAAAGGTACATATTTGAATTTCAGTATGAAATTTGATGATCTTCTTGTCTAGCCGCTTGGCGTTTTGTTTTCTTTTTGAATCTGGGGGCCATGGTGCTATTTTTGTAGTCTTACTGAGCTATTCGCGCAAAGGACACGCTGGCGAAATTTTTCGAAAATTTAGAGAGTTAGAAAAATTTTGAGAAAATTTTGAAAATTTGAACTTTGAACTTAAATTTGAATTGTTGAGAAAACAATATTTTTTTGAGTTTATGGTTGAGGTTGGAAAGTTAGTTGAAGTAATAATGGGTCCTTAATAAAAAGATTGGTTTTGACAAGTTGTTAAGACTATTTATTTTGGGTATATAGTAAATGGGTTAATGTCCATTCTTCTTAACTTGTAATTTCGGGACGAAATTCTTTTAAGGGGGGAAGGATGTGACGACCAAGAATTTTGAACATTAGAAATTGAAATATTTAATTGATTTAAAATGTTTGAAAGTTATTTGAACTTGAATTTCAAATATTAGAATAAATTTGGCAATTTAATTATTGAATTTAATCAAAGAAATTTAGGTAAATTTTTTTGAATCTTCAATTTTAAGCTTGTTAAAAATAGTTTGATAGCTTAGAAAATTTGTATTGATAATACTGAGGTAAATGAAAGCTTCATAATTGGGTTTGAAAATGTTTTGTTCAGTTTTAATTTTTATCGTTTAAATCGATATTTAAAAATAGCCATTTAAAGCACAGTCTCAAAATTCGACGAAACCAGTTTCATTGAATCCGTAATATTGTATTATTATTGGATTTCAATTTTCGTAGCATTCGGAGTTGTCGTGTGGCCATACGATTGATAAACGCACTGAAAATTAAATCGAAATTCAATTTAATAACTGGGTTCAAAAAGCTATCTTCTCCATACGATCGAATTTGGACTCGGAACCTATTCCATTGTGTTCGGAATAGGGGTTTAACATTATAAACGCCTAGCGGCACACATCAATTGGAGATCGAGATTTTAAGTTGCGTAATTGTAACAATTTAAATTTAAATTTGAATTTGAAAGTAATATATATGTGTGCATTCAATATAACATTTTTTTCAAAAGGTAAATTACACGTTTATTCCTTACAACACATGTTCATTTTCGTACCCTCTTTGTAACACGCGTCTTTTTTCTTCAAATTTTCTTTGCCTGCTTTATAAAAAAAAATTATGTAGTCAAAAGAAAAAAACGAACGAAACTTTTATCGTTCAAACTAATAATAATGGCCGATGTTTTAAAAAAATCTAGATTCAAATCAATTTATCGTTTCCTCCTCTTCCTCAAATTCAAAATCTATGGCCGATGATGAACTGCGATTCCCCTTTCTCGATTCTTGAATTAGAAATCGTGATGGCAAGGCGTCGCGCAAGGCAGGGTTAGCGGGCAGGCGTGGAGGGCTCGATGAGGCGATTCGAGTGGGAACAATAAGGAATGTCGATGGGTCAAAGCTATCGTGGCCGTCGATCTGCGAGGCCTGGAAGGAAGCTCGAAGGCGCGCGATGTGACAGCGGAACTGGTTGATGGGAGGCCAACATTTTGATTTTGGGGGAAGTTAGGGCTCAAGTGGGTTGCGTGATGTCAGGAGGCTAGTGTGGGGCGACGCTCACGGTCGTGTTCGTTCGTCATTCAGGAGTCGAGACTAGTGTTCGATATGGTCTGTAGGTATGTTTTTATTTAATTTAATTTTTTATATATGTAGAAGTTTATATAAAAATATAATATAAATGTTACTGTGATAGTTTTGTTATAAGGTAGAAGTATAAAAAAAAGAGAGTAACAGTAATTTATAAAAAAGAAAATATAAAAATAAATATGCATACTTAAGAGATTGGGATATAAATGTTTATATATAAAAAAAATCAGTTTTAAATTTAACTTTTAATTAAATAAATTTGTTAAAAGGGATTTGTCTAAAAATTAAAAGTATTGGTTTAAAATTAATCTATTTTAATTATCTTAGGATTTTTAAAAGGGAATTAGATTTAATTAAATAGATTGGTAAGAGAAAATTTGTTTTATAGAATAATTTAGCTAATTTAATAGAAAATTAATTATTTGATTAGTTCAAATTAAAAGTGTTAATTTATTTAATCTATTGAAAAGAAATTGATTATTCGATTATTTCGAATATTAATAAATTATATAATTGTTTATACTAGGTCAAAATCTGTAAAGAATCAATCTAGGACGAAAGTGGATTGCATGCGTAAGCAAAGGTAAGATCTTCTCACTCAATCGCTGATTTAATTTTTATAGTTAAATTTAAAATTGATTGATTGTGTGTTTGGATAATTAATTTATTATTAGTTATATTAGTTTAGACCCTATGCGTCGCATAATAGCGGAGGTTATTATATTAAACCCATATACTGCGATATTCCACCTCAAAGTGGAATTGGTATTATATATGTATTTGGAGTTGTTGATTTCCCGCATTATATAGCGGATGAGACCCTATTGCGCCGCATAATAGCGGATAATATTTTATAAATCCCATATGCCGTGACATTAACCTTGAAGTGGAATGGGTATCTAATTGTTGTGCTAACGTCTGTGGATGTAAGGAAACAGGTTGGAGGAATCCAGCTGGATTCCTCAAATATTTAATTTTTTTCGTATGTTGTGTGCTGATTATTTTTAATTCGTGTGATTATTTGTGATTGAAACCGTTGAAGGCTATAATTTAGCCAAATATATTTTTGGTATCGTAGGATACTAGAAATAAATAAAAATTTGTTTTTGAAATTTGGATAGAAAATTTATAATAAATTCATTCAAAGGAATCGGGTGAATTTTAAAGGAAATTTAAATAGATAAAGTTTTATTTTTGAAAACTTATTGAATAAATTCCAAAAATATGGGAAAGTATTTTAATAAAGGAATTTCAGGTAATATTGTCTAGTGGTTGAAGAAATTATTTAAGCTACGGATTTTAAATATTGGAAAGAGATAAAGAATTTTATTTCAAAAGGAAATGAATTTAGAAATTAATTTGGAATTTAGTTTGGAGTTGAAATTAATTTCAAAAATCAATTTGGGAATTAATTTGGAGTTAAAATAAATCTTAGGAATCGATTTGGAAATTTGGTTTGGTGTTTTGGAAATAATTTGGGAAATCAATTTGAAATTGATTTGATATTTGAAAATTGATTTGGGAAATCAAATTGGAATTTGATTTTGTGTTTGAAATAAATTGGAAATCAATTTGGGATTCGATTTGGTTTGAAGGTGATATTTGGAAATCGATTTAAAATTCATATATCAGTTGACATTTGGAAATGTAAATTCGCAACGGGAATTTGTAAAGAAAAGGGAAATTGTTTAAAAAATAAATACTGATTTATTTTTAAAGTGTGAAAAGGAATTTATAGATTTGAAATGTAAATTGAAATAAATCGAGAAGGGTTTATTAATTGGTTTGAATGGACTATTTTGAAGTGAAAGTGTACTTTCCCTGAAAAGCCGAGTATGTTTTGAAAGTAGCTTTTAAAGTATAAATTAAAAGTTCTAAAGTTGGTTTTAAAAGAATAATTTGGAGAAAATTATTTTCTTAAGTTATTTTGAAAATATTTAGAGTAAAGATTTATTTAGTAAATTATAGAAGTGATTATTTAAAGACTTAATTGATAATTGTTTTAGAAAATGGTTATTTAAATATTTATACTTTATCTACTAATTTTATTTTAAAAATTAGTTTGGGCTTAAAGTTTATATGTAATATCAGTATAATGTTTTTTTTATAACTAATATTTTAAGTAAAGTGTTTAAAATAGTTTTATTTTAAATATTTTCAAATATAAATTTGGATAAGTGATTTGAATTATTTTTAAAAGTATGCAGACTTGGTAGATTTTCAGTGGAAATAAATGATTTCAGGAATTTTATTCCGTGAGTGAAAAATGTTTTGAAATTTGTTTTCAAAAGATTGAAATATGGAAATTGATTTGAATTTTTTTTCATATGTGTGAAGTGTTAAAATTATATCTTGCGAAGATATGTTGAAAATAAATAATTTGGGAAAATTATTTGAAATCTAGTGATTGTTGTGAATGATGATTGATAGTTAAATAACCAACTATCAATATTGGCTTTTTTAAATGGCATTTGAATTTTGATGCGACCAGGAGTCGAATTCCAAATGGATATTCGAAATCCACATTGAACCTTTGTGATTGTGATGGATCTTTATTTAATAGATCGAAGTGAAATTTGTTGTGATTTGTTTGAATCTGAATGAACACTTATTTTTAAGTATAAGCGATCGTTATTCGGATTAGCCGGGAGAGGACCTTGTGTCATAGAACCCATTCCGAATAACGATACAACGAAATGGGATTGCATTTGAAGATGGTGTTGAAGACCGGGTATTTTCGGAAGCGAAAGGATTACCTGTCGAATGTCTCTGCAGCGGGTTGCTCTGGTATAGAGATTTTAACACCCTTTGTGATGGGGGATTCCAAACGTGATTTAGTGAATATCCAGATTTGCAAGGGCTTCTTTGGAAGTGCCTTCAGTTCCGTTCGATCCCGAAACGTACTCATATGGATGTGTGTCTGACGTTACACTTTGAGATGTAAAGCTGGTTTCTATCAAATATATTTTCGTTGGTGGCGGAGAATTTATTCTCTTAGCTTAACATCCTTCTCTGAGACGTACGAGCTCAGAGGTTATGTAGTTGATGGTTACTAGTAATACATTCCCAAATTGGTAATGTGGCATACAAAGTGCTGCTGATCATTTGTTGATCGAAGCTTGGCTTTTGTGAAAAGCGTAGCTTTGTGGACGAGACTTCATCGGACCTCACACCCCGGAATGGTCGAAACAGGAAGGATGCATCAAGGTTATAGGGGGTAGTGCCCCATAGGGTATGTACATTTCCTTCTGGATAGAAGTGGTATCATGGTATGGAGCCCAGATACTTAACTTATGTGGATATCACAAATATATATTACTTTGTGATTGTTGTTGTTGAGGATCCTCGGATAAAGGTTGTTTACAACCGGGGGATGGCATAATCGTGTCAGTAGTTACCTATTTTCGTGGCGGTAACCCAGCCTTGTTTTGGCAGAGATCCGGTTAGGTTCTCGGGGCGTCCCTCCAAAGGCGTACCCATGTGGCAGTAGGAAGTTCTTAGCCTGACCATTTGTTGGAAATCAAAAGAAACAATACACGCCCTATACGGTTTTAGTTGTATAAACTGCCATGGAATGTGGCGGTAACCTGCTATTGAACTTGGTAGCTATAGTAGGCATAAGTGCGAAATGCCTATGCTGGCTAAGATTAATATTATACTTTCGAAATGTTTTCTGCACTATGCATTAATAATAATGTTGAAAGGATTTTTGCGTATTAAGCATGTTTGACTATCATAAGGCGAAATCTCCTCCAAATCTGCGTTTGCATTGTGTGTGTGGCGGGATGCCTTATGGTAGTTTCATTTTCCAAAAAGCATAGCGGATTTCTTTTAAATTCCTTTTTTTTTCTTTTGTAAAAGAATAATCATTTTAAGATCTCACACTAGTCCCATGACTGACCCTGAGTTTATTGTTCCCTTTCTAAACTCTGGGTGCCCACAATTTTCCACACGGGCAGCCTAGAGTCAGGTTATCAGTTATTCGGGAGCGAAGTCAGAAAAGAGTTGCTGTGGAGATCAAGAGTTGAAGCTGGATGGCAAGACGTATCTCTTTACTATGTAGTGTCCATTGCGTATGGTTAGTGTAAATCAGTTTTCATATAGTCAAGTTATAATAACTGTCAGTGATGTATGATGTCGTTGTAAACTCTGATGTTGTATTGTATTAACGGTGATGAGTCTTTGATTTAAAGATTATTCATTTGTCTATTTTATATTGTTCCGCTGCGAAATGTGAGATTCTCTTATTGTTTCTGTTTTTCTTCTATATTCTTCCTCTTTAACCCTAACGGTTCGTTTTTTCGTCATTCGACTGTGCGACATTTGATATAGTGGACGTATCAATGTCGACTTTCGGGCGTCGAAAAATCGGGTCGTTACAAATATTGTCGTTTGTTGGTTCAAATTTGCACTAGAAAATCAATATGAAGGCTGAAATTCGCCTGAAACAAATATGCACAGTGATGGTCTACATGCTTTATCCCTGGGTCGATATGCAGGTCGACACAGAGGCCCTTAGGTTGATAGGCCTGTCGACCTAAGGCGTGTCATGGTCGACCCCCAGGTCGACCTACATGTTGACCTGGGTGTTGGACAATTCAGCCTTTTTCCTTTGTATATTTCATGTTTTTCATCCGTTTTGCTTGCTTTTCTAACTCAGTTTTGTGATATTTTTAATTGTATTGAAGGCCATGATGTCTATCAATAGACTAGCCAAGATTTAGAGAATTTGAAATTCAAAATTTAGATTGAATTTGAATTAAATTTGAAAATCGGTTTTGAGTGATTTCTCTATTTTTTCTTCGTTTTCGAGCACGGATTTTTCCAAACAGTTTTGAAATAATCTTTAAAATAACTTTTCATTTAAGATAATTATTATATAATATTTTTGAAGTATTTTAAAATATAAAATCATTTTTTCCCTATAATAAGATAATTTTCAAAGATGGTTTTCAAAATTGATTTCGGAAAATGGTTTTAAAAGCTTGTTTTCTCAACTAAATTATTTTAAAATACATGTTTTTGCAATATTCAAGCAAATGAGAGGGAGAATTAAACAGTTTGGTAAAACATATAGTATGGGATACGTGCGTTTATCTTATCAGTTAATTCCTGACTTGTCTTTCGATCTCTTGACCTTCGGGTCGTGTTTACTGATGAGATGAGGTAAACATTTTATTGCTTTCTAGTGTGGCATCTACTGATGGTTAGTAAACCATTTAGTGCGAACGTGTGGTATGGGATGCACGTTAAAACTTTTTGAGTTCCTATCTAAGAGTTTGTGATACATATGTTATTGCGACATATTGCCAGTACTGGACTTTCGGGTCATTGTCCTTGAGACGTTTGCCATGGAGGTGTATTTGTCCTCTGGGATGTTTGTCATTGCAAAGTATTTGCCTTCGGGCATGGCGCATTATTTTGAGAGGGCAGTACTTGGCAGGCTTCGACCATATGCACATGCAAAAATTTCTTTAAGATGTTTTCATTGATTATTGTGATTTCTTAAGTGTATCACATTTGGTTGGCCATTCGAGCCATTTGATATTATATATATATATATATATATATATATATTGCAATTACCTCTTTGGGAATTTGAACTCTTTGAGTTCCATATTTGAGACTTGAGTTGCCTACACTTGGCTTTTTATGGGATTTGAGATTGCCGTTATGGAGTTTATTTGGGATTTACGTTCTCCACTTTGAAGATATACTTGATTGCCTTTATGGCGTATTTTTGGATTGTGATTTCTTTGAGAATTCATTTGAGATTGCCGTTATGGCGTGTTTTGGGATTTCTCCTTTTAGGAGTTATGGTTCTTCGAAACCATTATTGTTGTTTTGGAATATGGCGATGATATGAGGCATGCTTTTGTTTAGAGATTTTGTTGTGAAGTTTGTCTCTATTGAGATTATTTACTTGTTTAATGATACCACTTTATCACTCGAAGTGACCATATGAACTTAGAATATTTTCTTCTCATTTGAGAAGAAATATTGCCCTTATCCTTATGCTTCTTAATATCATTTACCTCTTTTAAATAGGTTGTTTTAGCTAGACTGACCTGTGTGTTTTATACTCAAGTTAGACCGAGATGTTTCAGATTAGGTACCTGGTTGACTAAGCCTTTCTTCTTCCGCTTAGATATATCTATTATCATCTTTTTTATGGTCTTTTTGTGTTGACTCTGATATAAGTATATTTTGACTCGTATGTATATTATGGTCGTCATACCACATGTTGTATCGTTTTATATTACTCTGGTGATGTATCTGTATATGTGTGTCTGTGTGTGTGTGTTTATCTACTGTTCTATGAAGTGAGTTGCATTTAGTTGTTGAATTTTGTTCTGATAGATCCGTTAGCAACCTATAGTTTTGCATTAAGAATTTATTGGATAGTCGATCCACTTGAGTTAAAAAATAATTTAGAGCATTTAGTGAGCTATTTAGTAGATGTTTAAGAAAAGGTTATAGACAGTCGTAGTAGATGTTTAAGAAAAGGTTATAGATAGTCGCTCCTAACCAGCCTTATTCGCCGCATTAGCAGACAGTATTTCCTAGTAATACTCTTTGTTAATTTGGGTTTTGGGGTGGGGCGTCACAGATGTCGTTGGAATAGTGCCTTTGGTTTTGTTCAGATCCAGAATGGACTTGTATGGATGAATGTTTTCAACACGTTATCATTGGAGGACAACGAACATTCCAAGTATAAACTCTTTGAAATGGTAATCGTTGCCTCAAGCCTCATCAGCCAGAATGACTGAAAATCATGGGAGATGAAGCAAGGCTAAGTGGGTCGCACCCAATTAAGGTATGTTTATCACCTTTCAAGATACACTCGAATATTATAAATACGGTGCATGGGAGAGCTCGATAAGGGTAGGAACACCCGAGGTGATAGCATATTCGGTTCTATCCAAGTTAGGGTAAGGTCCGTCTTATGTTATAGGGGATCCTAGGGAGGTCCTCGGTATATTATTCTTGATGTGTACTGTGATAGGTGGTACCCCAATGCATAGTCATTATTTGGAAATCCATTCTCCAATACGTACCTTTACGGTTTTGGTTGTAGATCTTAGTATGATGGAATTTAATAATGTAACAATTTCGGCTATTTGAACAAGTACATGTACTTAGACACTATCATAATATCAGATGATTTTGATATAAAATGTTTTGGTTATCGTAAGGTAAAATCCCATCGTGTTTATGTGTGACGTGGTCTATGAAATACCTTTGTTTTTCAAAGGATTTTGATAATGGTAATAGTTCAAATTGAGTGTGTTTTCTCACACTGGTTTTCCAAACTGACTCAGGTGTAATTTTATTATAATTCTTGGGTAAGACCGAGTATTAATGATTCAGGATAAGATGCTATGTAGCTTAGGAGATGAGATGGATGACGCAGACGTATTACACATACTTGATTTATATTCCGTTTGTATTGTAGGTTGTATATTCAGCACTGGTGAGAACAAGTTGTTATAACTGTCCAGTATTCATTTGTTGGCTTGTCATACTCTGATGATGTTATGTATAAATAACTTTTATAGTTCTTTTTGTATAAAGACATGTTATTATCTACTATATATTGTTCCGTTATGTTTGTGAGACTCTTTGTTGTTGTTGTTGTTCTATTTTCTTCCACCTCTTCCTTTTCTTTTCCCCTAACTATCGGGTTTTCCGGCATTTGATTGTTTGGCATGTAATATAGTGGATGTATTAGTGTCGATTTTCGAGATTCGAAAATCCCAGCCGTTACATGTGGTATCAGAGCTGAAGGTTAAGCAAGAATCTTGGCTTTGATTGGGTAACTCATTAGAGATAGGGTCGGTAGCACCCCTAGAATGAGTTTGAGTGCATTAATATATATGAGAGCATATTTGTTAGTGAATATAAAATTGTTTTATATCGTGTTGATCGATCTATTGAGTGGCTTATGGATTCTAGTCAATACGAGTAATTGACGTTATTGATGGGTGTCTCTAAACACTTGAACAGAGCAATTCAACATGGTATTATTTTATAGGGTAAATGAAATGATTTACCTAGATTATTTTTTATATATGAAAGAAATAATTTTTCATAAATTATTATAGTTATATATGGTATGTTTAGTTGTTAGGAAATGATAGTATTAAACCATTATCGTTTGTTGTTGTGGTGATTGAATAAATGTTGTATTATAGCCAACAGTTAAGAAGTAATTTTGTATAACAAAATTGGATTTTGAAAATGTGATTTTGTAAATGTGATTTATAATTTGAAATGAAATGAAATTCCAGAAGTATATTTAAATATGATTTGTTAAAAGGGTTTGAAGGCTGGGAATTTGTGAATTTAATTCCCGTTAGTTTTGAAATGTTTTTCAAAGTCTTGGAAAACAATAGTGATATTATTTAGAGTTATTTTTGAATTACAATATTTTTAAAATGTTTTTTTAAGGAGCAAAAGCACAGAACTCACTTCTATAACGACCCGAAAATTTTAATGGTTTTAATAACGTAATTAACTGAATTTTTGTGAAATTTTAAATAATTGAATTTGGAAATATTTTTTTTTTGATATCTGGTATGCGTCTATATAGACATAGCAAATGTCAGATTTCCATCAGAAAATATGAAAGTTAATTCTATTGTGTAAATTTCAATTTCAATTTAAAATCAGTTATTTTTATGAAATTAAAATGTTTTCGAAACCTAAATATTTTTATATAATAAAAATGTGAACTATTTTCTGAGTAAGACATAATAATTCGTTTCGTCAAATTTGGACTTCTCTAGCCTCGTTTATCTTATTTTCGGCGTTTTAGCAGCATTTTCGATGGCAAAAAATCGAGTTTTTATAACTTGATCGTATCGCTGATATCTATGTACCATTCTATTCGTCTCGTCGTGCTGATCTTCTTAGTATATTCATCTACGTATTTTGATGTCCGGTATGCGGCAATACCTGCGAAACAGACAACCAAATCGGTATCCGTTTTAACTTTTGATTTTTGTATCCATTTAAAATTTTCCAACGGTTGAAAAAAAAACAGCCAATTGCTTTAATGATTCCCTGAATTCTCATGCTTGACATTTTCCCTTCCTACTGTTATAAATATAAATGATGGTTTATTTTCTCGGTTGCCACTTTGATTTTTCTACTCTTGTTTATATATAAAAATAATAATATTAATATATATAATATAATGCATTCTTTTAATTGCTTGAGAAGCTATCCATCTTTGTTACATTGGAACCTGCTCCTCTTACATTATTATTTTTAAGAAGGAAAACCGTTTACTCTTCATTGGCTTGCTTGACCGAAACCGCTTCTTCCCTGTCTCGCTAACCCACCATCGCCTACCTATATCTCCAACTCAGCCAACCACTTCCCATTCATGCGACAACACCTAGATCGACTTCCACTTCCATTCGGCACCACCACCGTAACCCACATGAGAAGCCTACAACGCAAGATAACCCAGATCCACCGCTGCCGATCTCGACCACCAAACAAACTTTGTCGCGATGAACCCGACACCATCACAAGCTTTAACCGATCCACCTCCCATAACCGCATCCTCCATCGCCATCACTGCCCCACGCGTGCTCCGACCGCTGCCTCCTGCCCTGACTTGGAGCAATGACCCACCGACCCCAAGCAAGTCGAACTCCATCACCTTCCCCACCGACCTAAGCAGCAACACCATTGCCATCCCCTCTCCCTAGCCGAAGCAGCCCCACACACCTGCACCCCATATCAATCAACCGAGCCTCATTACCTTGGCCTTAGATCAGAGCTCTACCTGGCCGCTGCATCTCGCCCATCGCTCCCTCATACAATCCTCCGCCTTCCCACTCCATTGAGCATGCTAGAGCCCAACACCACCCCTAAACTCCTTCGCTTGCTCCACCATCTTTCCTTTGCCCTCAGTTCTCGCTTATATAATATATAGGTAAGTAGCTTGCGTGAGTTGCTCTTGCATCTATGATTTTTCGATGTTTATGTATATATATATATATATATATTATCTGAAAGCCTTTAATTTTTTTATATCTATGTTTATAAAATATGTTCAATTTATAATAGGTTCATAGTATTTATATATATTTTAAATTTTCATTTACTGTTTAAGTATATAAATTACAGGTTACAATAGGTATATTATAGGTTTATAGAATATTTTCATTTACTGTTTAAGTATAATAGGTATATTATAGGTTGAAAAGGTATATACATGTTGCTGTTATAAAAGAAGATATTATATTAAAATATAGTATATACGTTACAGCATATAGGTTATTAGATCTGTCAAATTTTATATATATTTATGTAAATTATATACCTGTGTGTTTACATATATAAATTTATATAAGTTGTATAACCTAGTGTTTATAAGTATATAAGTCTATATATAATTGTATATATAATGGTATGTTTGTTATATATATATTGACTTTATCAAATCCTTTTGCTGTATTTAGTCCGAGTGTATAACTATAGTCAGCAGTTTCTTTTGCTTTATGGAAAATTATTATATATGATAGACTACATAGTTTTGGCCAGTTGATTTTATTTAAAGTAATATAAATATATATATATTAAAGTTTTATAGTGGCGTGCCGATTATTTATATATATAATAATAAAGAGGGTTGTCTTGTTTCAAAGATGGGAAAAAGTTGTGTATATTATATGTTAAAGGTTTACTTAAACTTATGTTAATATTTTAAATTGATTTTTAAATATATATATATAATACGTTTAAATATTTATTTGAAGAATTTTGAAAAATAGGTGATATATATCATATGTATATATTTTGTTTCCACTGAATCTGTGTCCAATTTGCTTTGTTTCGCCGCTATTTAGATTTACAACAACAGTTCCAACCATCGTCATTGTCCCGCTTGTTCGATCCATGTGCTTGTTTTTGCTCATTCGCTTTCATTATTGTTCATTTCTCTAGCCACGAAAGGTGAGCAATCACTCATGATTAACATTCATATAGTTAGCATATTTGATTTCACTTGAAATGACAATTTAAATATACTGTTAAATTTAAATTTCTAGTTATTAAATTGTTAAATATGATATGCCATTATCTGCAGTTGTTCACCTATGATATATGACACCACATCTTACTGTGTATATTTTATTTAATTTATCACTGATGAATATGCCTGTTGTTGATTTATTATCATATTTTTTCTCACTCTACAAGTTCCCTATTAGTTTAGAAATTCCCTATGGGTTTAAATTATACATACCCGAATGATATTATAGATTAAGGGAAAATCGTTATGGGTTGAAATGATAAACCCAAGCGATTTTCATTGATTCCGAATTTTGAGACTGCAGGTTGAAATGATATACACCCACAGATATTTAAATTGCAGATTGAAATGATAAATATCTGTATCACTTGATCATAGGATAGAAAATTATATACGGACACCGTTGGTCTATTTTGAAAAATGATTTTATAGTTTTGGAGGAATATATGGATTTTATTAAATATGGATTTTTTTTAAATATTATAAAAGATATATTATTTTGTAAAATTAGATTTTTAAATTTTATGTTTAGAAATTTTAAATTAGTAAGTTATTTTGAAAATATAATTTTTAAGATTTTACTTATAGTTTTACTATTTTTAAATTATATAAAAATAGATTTAATATAAAATAAAATTAATAATAAGTTTTAATTTAATAAAATTTAATTTAATTAGTATATAATATGTTTAAGTATTTATTTAAATTTATATTAATATTTTAAAAATAAATTTTTTAACTTTATTAATGGAGGTTGGGAAGAGAAATTGATGTTGACTTGGAATTTAAATGGGTTAACAATTGAATTTGAATAAGAATTTATTAGAACTTATTGGTTCTGAGATTTTGAAATATATGATTTATAACTTGATTTGACAAAAAGTGATTAAATGAATATTCTCAATTTTAAAATTGAGATTGAATATTTAATGTTGATTTAAATGTATAAATTTGGATTTAAATAAATTGTTATTAAAATGATTAAGTGAATATTTTCCAATTTGAATAAAATTGAAGTTAACTATCGAAATATAAAAGAAATTTATACTGTAAATGTTTGAATATTTAAAATTGAATCTTATTGGAATTTAAGTGACAGTTCAAACCTGGATTTGAAATCGATTTAATTAGAATTTGAATTGAATCTTTGACCTTTAAATTGAAATGGTTAAACTGGAATTGATTTAAAGTGAATTTTGGAATTTAAGCTGATTTGAATCGATTTGTAAAATTTGAGGAACTATTTTATTATATAAAGTATTTTTAATATATATATATACACACACTATCTTAATTATTTTAATATATAAACTAATTTAATTTATAGCTATTTTAATATATATACTATTTTCATTATCTAAAATGTTTAAGTCGGAAATGTTATGATTTTAAAGTGTTATGGTTTCAAAAGTGTTATGATCTCAAAAGTGTTATGATTTCAAAAGCATTATGATCTCAAAAGTGTTATGATTTCAAAAGTGTTATGGTCCAAAATTGTTATAATTTTGAAAGTGTTACGATTCTGGAAATGAATATTATTTAAAGTGAATAATGATATCCAATTGACATGGTGTTGAATGAATATGATATTCTGATATGAAGTATAAACTATTTGAAATGAAATGACCACGGTGTGAAATAAGCGGTTCGTCGTTAAAGAGACGGGGATCGTATATTGTCATACTCTATACCAATACCAAAAACCACTTTAACAACTATGTACATGGTGGAGATTGCAAAACAAAGTAGGATGGTTTGGCGACAATTCTATATGGTATTTACCTAGCCTTGACTCCCGTGAGTCAGTTTGATGTGGCTAAAATAGGAGCTATACCGGGCCAAGTGAGGTCATTCCTCCGATCGGGCACATTTCTTCGATACCATTCTATTGCTTTTGTGATTTGATTGGGTGTACCCTTTGATTTGGGAGTGTGCCACGAGGTGGACGGTAGTAGCTGCTATGCATTACCACCAGTCCGGGAGTGCAAATGGTATATCTACCGTGGCATTGCCTCGACTGCCGTGTCACATACCCTATCACGCCTTCTACGAGTTTGTTATGTGTCGTACCTATGGAGTTCTCCCTGATAGCCCACCTGTGGGTGGAGTGTGCAGTATCTGTATAGACTCGGCATTATAAAAATGTGTTAAGGGGGATATGAGTAATGCCTTAATGTTATTTTAATACTTTACTTTACTATAAACTTATTATAATAGCGTATATCACTACGTAGTAGATAGTTCCAAGGATCCTTAGAGGATGGAAATCCCAAACATCCTTTATGTTACTTGTATTTCAGTTGACATTTCACTTGAGTTGAATTTATTAATATAAGAATGTTAATCATAACTCTAGTGTTTTGTGTTTTGCTTTATGCTCGAGTCAGACTGAGTGACATAGCATTTGAGACTCACCTTGGAGCTTGGAGCTCTGCTAGAAGATCTGTCTTATCTATTCAGCTGTTTCTAGTGATTTTTGTTCAGTCTTGTCAGTTACTATTGTATTTGAGATTTCTCTGTATTTGAGATTCTGTTGTATTTTATTTCAAACTCTGCTATTTATATAGTAGCTTCATGAACTACTATTTATCTATTCAGCTGCTTATTATTGTAATACTCAATGTTTGTGACTCTGTGATTGATTTATTTACTATATATGCTGAGTTTTTCTAAATATAAATTAACAATCTGATATTTTGAGCAATTCAAGTCTGACATGTGTGGATGCGAGTGGTTCGAAATATCGGGTCGTTACAACTTCGATCGTTGGAAAATAATTTCAATGATGACTGCAACATCATCGATGTTCATTTTCGAGTTTCCAAGGGAGGAATTGCTACCTTAATGACTTGCAATTGGAGTTGTTTAGTAAAATTGGTCTTGGTTTTGAAATTCAAAGGGATTATTTGACATACCAAGGGATTTTGTGCGTTTATATATATATATATATATATATATATATATATATATATATAATTTCAAAAATAATTTGAAATACTTAGAACAAATTGTTAGCTCTGGGATTTTTATTTAAAACGTTTATGGAATATGAGTAATTTTGATAACTTATAAAATTTGCAAATTGCAAGTTAAAGGAATGCTTTTAAGTGTTGAATATGGATGCATGAAAAGTGAAAATTTGAAATTTAACTGTGAAATGAACTTTAACTTGAGTTGAGTTAAATAAAGTGGAGTATGGAAAGAAAATTAAGCTTGGTTTAGGCTAAATCAAATAATTTTTGGGAAATGAATTTTGATTTAGGTTTGAAATAAATTAATGATGTAACTAACTGAATTAATTAGTAACTGGATATGTTTGAAATATCGAAATTTAACAATGGGTTTAAGCTAAACAAAAATTGATTTGAGATGAAATTGGAATTAAGTTATAGGAGGTAATAGCATAGGGACATTTGTATAAAAATTATATAATAGACTTAGGAAAATTGATGGTGTAACTCTTAAGTGAAATAGGTATTAAAGAAATATACTAAGTGAATGTGAATTATAAGGGTGAATGAAAATTGTGAATGTAAATGAAATGAATGTGAACAAAATGAATTTGATATAGCATAGAATCAATGGAAAAAATATGCAAGTTGTACGTGCATTGTTTATTCGCATAAATGTATGATCTAGATTTGAACACAGTTGTGGTAATTTATATTGATCCGAGTTAGGATTTTTCACTCTATTCTCGACGATGAACCCTAGATATGGATTTTTGATTTGACTCTGAAATTCTCTATTATAGTGAATGGCTATGCAAGAAGAATGATAGTTTCTAATCAAGAAACTAGATCTGAGTCCGCACTAGAGAGTCGTGTGAATGATACTAGTTTGGAAGTGAAATTGTGTGATTGAGTCAGCGATCCGATTTGATATTGCGTATGAATGATAAATGTACATCGTACGGGTTTTGGTGAAATAAATATAGGAAATTATGAAAAAGATAAATGATTTTGAATTATATGATTAGATTTTATTGTAAGTAAGGTGCGGGTATTTAATCGCAGGAACTAAATTGACGCCTTTGGTTTTATAACTAAATTTGGATTGCCCGACAAAAAGATACATGTTTAAATTGTTGTTTGAAATTGATGGTTTTATGATTGAGCCACTTGGCTATTGTTTTCTTTTGATGTTTTGGGGGGCAAGTGGCATTGTGTAGTTGTTTGGTTCTAGCCGCACAAAGGAGATGCTGTCCAATTTTTTTGGAAACTTAAGGAGCTAGAAAATTTTGAAGAAATCTTTACTAACCAAAATTTAATTTTATATTATAGCTTGAAATGGTTGAGTAAAAAAATATTATTTGGAATTTACGAAGGAATTTGAAAATTAGTAATTGTGATAATGTGGTTTCAATAAATTGATTTTAGAAGTTGTTTATTTTAGGAAAGTTAATGGGTTTTGGGCCATTCTTCCTACCTTGGAAATTTTGGGGATGAAATTCTTTTAAGGGAGGAGAAATGTAACGACCCAAAAATTTGGTTATTTTAAATTGGAATATTTAATAGATTTTAAATATTTAAATGTAATTTTTTAACTTGAATTTCAAATATAATGGTTTATTGGATAATTTAATAATTGAAATTTACGTAAATAATTGAATCTTGAGTTTTAAGCTTGATAAAAATAATTTTAGAGCTTATTTAATTTATATTAATAAGAATGAAGATAATAATAATTTGAAATTAGATTTAAAATCGATTTACCCGATTTTAAAAATATCTCATTTGAATTAACATACAAAAATAGCCTTCCAGGGAACATCTCGGACTTCGATGAAACTAGTTCCATTGAATTCATAATAGTGTATTATTATTAGATTTTAAATTTCATAGCACTTGGAGTTATAATTCAGTTGTATGGAATAGAAATGCACTGAAATGAATATCGAAAATTCAATATAATAATTGGGTCCAAAAACTATCTTTTCCATACGATCGAATTAGGACTCAAAACCTTTTCCATTACGTTTGGAATAGGGGTATAACATTATAAATGCCAAGCGGCATACCTCGATAAGGGTTTGAGATTTTGAGTTATGTAATCGAGATGATTTAAAATTATATATATTGACTTGACTATTTTCACATCAACTTACTTTCTTTCTTTCTTTTCCCAGCCATCTAGGATTTGACTTTATCTATTCAATCACGTTTCCCCCTTCACCTCTATATCCATGGCCGAGTATCAGTGTAAGGAAATAAGGAAAAAAATGTAAAACATGAAACTTATAAAAATTATTCTCCATAAATTCTTGATAATAAATGCCAAAACCACTTTCTAAAATTCTATTTTTCGATTCTCTTCGATCTGGTGGTGGTTTTGATGGGTGCAGCAGTGTTTTTCGAGAGATGGTCGTGACAGTGAGAGCCAGGGTTAGCGATTTTCGACAATATTGGTCGAGTGAGTGGAAGGCGATGGTTTCGTGGGCTTCGTGATGAAGTAGCGCGTGTGTGGCCGAGTTTTTAGAGCATGCGATCTTGAACTGGGGTGCGAAATTTGCGTGGTCGAGCTTCATGATAGCAGGTCACGTTGATTAAGGGGGTCTCGATCGTGGTGGTGAGGTGATTAGTAGGTGAAGATTGTCACGAGAAACTCGTTGGCGAAATCGAAACTCAATTACGATTTGGAATTGTGTGTATCATTGGTTGCGTGCATGAGAGGGATGGGGTATCTACATGCATTAGGGTTGGGGAAGAAAAATGAAGATAGTAGTTTGGGTCGAACGGTTTTTCTTGGGCCTGGGTATTTGTAAATAAATAAAAAAGAAAAATTGAATTAGTTATATAACTTGTTTATTTAAATTCAACCTCTTATAAATGTCATAAGTTGTGAATTCTAGGTCGGATTCGAATGAATTTTTTTCCGTTGTGATCATAATAACGTATTCCACGAAATGGAATTGATTTGGTGACAATTGAAGCAAGCAGAAATTTTGGTACAAATTAAACGTCCGTTTAATTTCAAATTTAGACAGATATTTAGCATCGACTAAATCAAAGTGTGTAAATCTCACTCAATTTGGTTGACTGGATTTGTTTATAGCAATTAAAAAACTATTTATTGATTGACTGGTTGAATTGATAAATTATTATCAATTGAATGTGATGTTATATGTTGTAGTATATATATTAGTAGTTGGATTGATTATTCCCGCATATTTTAGCGAATGTGACCCTAAGCGCTGTGCATAATAGCAGATGACCCTATATTACCACAATATTCCACCATGAAATGGGATTGGTATTTTTATGTTTTATTAACATATGTGGTTGCAGGAAAACAGGTTGGAGGGATCCAACTAGATTCCTCAAAAATATTGAATTTAATTTCATATATAGTGACATATGTTTTTTTTGAATAATCTGTGACAAATTATTGTGTGATTTGAATGTATTGGATGCTATGGTAGTACTGGCCTTGATTTTGATATTTTAAAATACCATGAATATATGTTTTGAATTTGAAAAGGGATTAAAAAGGATTTTGGAAATAAAATATTTATATAGAGTTTGGACTAATTGATTCTAGATAAAATAAAGGGTTTGATTTTAAATTTGTACTTAACTATTTCATGATATTGTAAATAGAGATTTTGGAATAATATATAAAGTATTTTAAATAATAATTCTTAGGCGGTATTTGTTTAAATATAAAAGGGTTGTTTAAATGGAGATTTTTAATAGTTTGGAAGAATAGAAGTGATTTGTAAATAAATATAAAATTGGTTATACTAGATCTTAAACAAGTTTCTAAATTACAAAATGGAAGTAGAATTGAGATGTGGTTGGTTTTGGAATTAAGTTTGGGTTATTTAAGAAATTGATTTGTACATGGAAATTAATTTAGAAATCGATTTATAATGGATTTAAGTGTTGTGAAAAACGTTGTAAATTGGAAATGAGACTTTGGAATTTATAAACAAGGTTTATAAATAAAGTGTAACGATTATCATTTGATAAATTGAAAATATAAATTCACGGTAAGAATATATAATGAGATTTGTAAATAGGTTTGAATTTTTTTATAGATTTTACCTTTAGAATGTGGAAAAAGGATTTATGAAATTGGGGACGTAAATCGATTGGTGATAAATCGAGAGAGATTTTTAAAAATTAGATTGGGTTTATTGGAATTGAAGTATATTATTATCGGGAAGTTGGATTTGTTTTAAAAAGTAGATTTTTAATTATTAACTAGGTAATTAAAAAAGTGTTTAAAAATATTCCAGATAATTAGTTATTTAATTATTTTAAATTGTTTAAAATATATTTAATTATTAATTAAGTTACCTTATAATGCTTTGTTTCAAAGTTAACTATTATTTGAGAATTAATCAGTATTATTATTTCAAAAAAGATAAATTATTCAATATTAATACTGTTTTATATAATAACTTTTGTATAAGAGTATTTGCCTAAATTAAACTTGGAAACTTATTATAAAAACTTTATAAGTATTATTTGAGATAATTATTAAATAAATTTTTCAGAAAGTAATGGTATACATTTCATGGCGAAATCGAGAAGTAGAGAGTGCCTACAGTTAAGTTTGGATTTCTCTAGGATCGAGACGTAATCATTGAGCTACTAATCCATGGTTGATATCGAACTGTGCTTTCCATCTTTATTTTCCAAAAAAGTTCTCAAATATTTTGAAAAGGATGGTTTGTGAATATACTAAATTTGATGAGATAAGTTTATAACTTTTGAATAAAGAGATTTAAATTATTTGAAATTTAAATTTAATAAGGCTTAGGGATTTCAGTAGGAAATGGAGTCTTTGGCTAAATGATTGTTTATTTGATAGTTAAATAACCGACTATCAAATCTGGACCAAAAATTTAACCTTAGAAGTATCTAGGAGAAACACAGGAATTATATGGTACAGTTACTGTCGAAGGTGCCATAATGTATGTATAAACTGGTTTTGTTCCTCTAGGACGATGATAAAGAAATCCGTCCACTAACGGTTAGGAGGTGATATCCGATATTATTTTCGTCTGTTTATTACCTAAAGAACTGGGGTAGAGTTTACCGAAAATATCGTAGGTTGTTTCGAAGATTCCGAGATCGGATAAGTTACCGAAAACCACTTCAATCAAATGAATGCGTTTTCAAAGTGAAGACAAGAGCTTGTAATAGATGATGGAGGATTAAAGTGCAAGGGCTAATCAATACTAATCTTGAGGATGATTCCAAAATGGATGTAGTAGGAATAGTGCATTCGATTTCGTTCAGACCCAGAACGGACTTGTATAGATGAATGTTTTCAACACATTGTCATTGGTGGACAATTCACATTCCAACTATAAAATCTTTGAAAAGGTAATCGTAGCCTCAAGCCTCGTCAACCGAAATGATTGAAAATCAAGGGAGATGCAGCAAGGCTAAGTGGGTCACACCTAATTAGGGTATGTTTATCACCTTTCTAGATACGCTCTGATGTTATAAATACGGTGCATGGGAGAGCTCGATAAGGGTGGAACACCCGGGGTGATAGCATATTCGGTTCTATCCAGGTTAGGGGTAGGGCCAGTCTTGTGTTGTAGGAGATCCCGGTGAGGTCCTCATACATTTTTCTAGATGTGTACTGTGATTGGTGGTACCTCAGTGCTTAGTCAGTTTATGGAAACCCATTCTTCAATACGTACCTTTACGGTTTTGGTTGTAGAGCCTAATATGTTGGAATTTAATAATGTAACAATTTTAGGGTATTTGAATAAGTACTTGTACTTAGACAATATTATAATTTCAGATGATTTTGATATAAAATGTTTTGGTTATCGCAAGTTAAAAAACCCATCGTGTTTATGTGTAACGTGGTCTTACGAGATACCTTTGTTTTTCAAAGGATTTTGATAATGGTAATAGTTCAAATTGAGTGTGTTTACTCATGCTGGTTTTCCAGACTGGCTCGGGTGTTATTTTATTATAATGCTTGGATCGGACCAAGTATTACAAATCCAGGATAGGATGCTATGTAACTTAGGAGACAAGTTGGATGACGAAGATGTATTACACATACTTGATTTATATTCTGCAGTGTATTGTAGGTTGTATATTCAACACTGGTGAGGACAAGTTATTATTGTTGTCCAATATTAATTTTTTAACTTGTACTCTAGTGATGTTATGTATAAATAATAGTTATAATTCTTTTTGTGTAAAGATATGTTATTATCTATTATATATTGTTCCGCTATGTTTGTGAGATTCTGTGTTGTTCTACTTTCTTCGACATCATCCTTTTCTTTTCCCCTAACTATTGGGTTTTCTGACATTCAATTGTTTGGTATGTAATACAGTGGACATATTAGTATCGATTTTTGAGAGTCGAAAATCCCGGTCATTACATACACCTTGTAGATCTCTTCTATATAGGTAAATGCAAAGACACACCCCCTACCCCAAGTCCACTAATGGACCTAGACATTATCCCTACTAGTATCAATAACTTAGTACTCCGTCCCTGTTTTAAAGGAACCTTTGTATGGGTTAACTAGCCTTCCCTATCAAGCAAACTAAAAAAGAACTATAGCATTGCACAAGCTAATTGAGATCGGTTAGGTATAACCATGTCCTTTCCATTAATCACAAGAGACCGATGACAAGGTAGGTAAATATGATATTCCTTAAGTACGCAATCGTACACTCACCACGGGTCCTATTGGTTGGATATATTTTTAGCATTCCAACCCAGTCTAGCGGTCTTCAGACATTGATCCACTATAATTATAATAGATAATTTATAATTATTCACACTAGTTATAAATGTATATTTGTGGCTATTTATATACATATTTAAGACTTATGTATACTTACTCTTCTTTTGTTTCCTTTATTGCCTCAAAATCTTCTATGTTTGACTTTCAAGTCTACAATCTTACTATGCATTTATCTTTTGTTTCATTAGACTCATTTACCGCTTCTCAATTTCTGAGGTCAATATTATTGCCACAACATTCATTAATTTAACCTTTTATTTCTATTCCAATTCTTATTTCTTTTTCTTACCTATAATACAAATGTACTTTATCATTAGTTTCCATTTTATTATCCTTTAAGTTACATTCTTATTTCAATATTCCTCATTTGGGGTTTACTATATTTTAATAAATTGGAATCAAATTTTAACAATTTAACTATTACATAGTGAATTTCCATATCTTATTCTAAGGAGGTTATTTGTGCAATGTTTGTAATTACAAGAAATTCTCCTTTATTTATTGAAATAGATAGTACAAAATACAATAATCATCTCTATTTTGTAAATCTCTTTCTTTCATAAATATATATTGATTACTTGTTTTCTCAAACGTCACATTTTTGTTATGTTTGAATTTGATAATATAAGGAATCCACTTTTAATAACATACACTCCAATAAATTAAAATATCACTAAAATAACAAAATTTCAGTTAGCTTTATTTTTAGTCTCATTCACTAATATCGAATAAAATGGAATCTCGATTCATTACGTTTCAGCTAACTAATCTGACATAAAACTGATAATTAAAGTTATTTCACGATTGCAAAATTTAGTCTAATCATTACGCTTCTGTAATTATTAATACAAATTTATAGGTATGTTACAGTCTTCAATATCTCTTATATAGAATTCATTTGCAAGTTAAATTCAAAGTCTCAGACATTTGGAATAGATCTGCAATGATATAATTTAATATTATATAAAACATATAATATTCACTCTCACCTTAAATTAGCACTTCCAATTCTCTAGATCTAATATAGATCTGACCCTGTTATCCGTATTCTCAGTTTTTGAACCCCTATTCGGATCCATAGACAATACCTTATACAAATCTATTACAGATTGGATCAGATAGAAGAATTTGGATTTAAATTTATTATTTAGAAACAGATCTAAAAGTTTGCCTTCGATGTAGCAATCTGATTTGAACCTGTTTCCTATTCCCTGTTCTTTTATATTCTTCTTCAAAGCGTGTCCTTGCAATCTAGGTCTATTTCCGTGTGTTTAGAAATTTTGAAGGAGAAAGGAAAATGGTAGAGCTTTCGCTCTCATTCGATAAATTATGAGTTGGAAGTGAATTATTAGGTCCTAATTTATAGAGGTTCTAATTATTGCTGATTGTAAGATCGAGCTATTTCAAATCCAAGCCACATTGCCGAGATTTACTGCCCATTCAAGAGGATGCAACCGACAGCCTTACCCCTTTGGTTGACCGTTCTCGGCCGACCTGGGTAGGGTCGCAGTCAAATTGGATAGGTCGGGTTGGTGCAAATTTAGCGTTAGTTAAAATCTTGTTAATTTATTTCGTTTGCCAACTCGTTAATGTCAATCACTGTTATCTTGTATTTCAATTATCTTTCTTAACCATTAAGTAGCCATTTAGTTTAATGGGGTTAATCCACCATTATCTTGTATCTCAATTATCTTTCTTAACCATTAAGTAGCCATTTAGTTTAATGGGGTTAAACCACCATTATCTTGTATCTCAATTATCTCAATTAATCAATTTCAAATTATTTCCTTAATTTCATATATAATTTTTTCCAATTATGAAAATTCGAACGCTAATAACCTATTCATTTGAACTTTTACTAAAGAAGTTTACATATGAAAATTTATTAGAAAATCGGCAGGAATCCAATGGTATAAGTTTCATGGCCAATTTTCATCATTTGTAAATATTCCATTTTCATTGTTTAGTATTTATAAATTAACTAACATAAAAAACGTAGGGTATTACATTCTCCCTCCCTTAAAAGAATTTTTTCACCGAAATTTCGCAAAGTTCAACCATGTAAACCATCACACATCCATTCTACACTAATAACCACTTAGCATATAACCAATTTTGCAATAATCAACGTACATGTGCACAGTGCATCATAATACATATGATATACACGAACAATAATTTCTAGTTGATGCCTTACATATGAATGATCTCTTTTTAAATCAACTTCGAAAATATGATGCTAACATCCTGAATATACTAGAAGTTCTACATGAATGCAGCTTTTTGAAAAATCATAACAGTTTTTCATCCAAATTTTCCCACACTCCTATAAACAGAAGCATGGTTTAACCAATTTTCCATTCAATCAGTACAATCCAAATTTCTAGCACATTATTGCTAACAACCACATTTAGAAAAATTCAGCTTTCTAAACCTATCTTCTTATGCTTAGGAAGGGTCTAGATGGAAATTCCATATTTCCACCATTCTCTTACGTAACTATTTTCCATTGAACTATGAGACCTACTCAATTGCCTTAAATCCTTTTTCCTACCTTCTCAATTATAGTTTGCATAAGTAACTTTTGTATTTAAAGTTAAAAAACATCGATGCTTCAAAAACTATCTTTTAAGTTTTCCACTCATCGACAAGGTATCCTAGAAAACTTTTCATAGACAAAACAGTTTCCTTATCGATCACCGTATCAATTTCACTACAAATATAACTATGCAGTAAAATCTACACTAATTAGCTTACCAACTATTCCCCAATGTCAACAAATTTCTAAAACACAAATTCTTTAGCTTTAAAAATCATTCCAAAGATATGTGTATTTTTTCTCAAAGTTATATTAGTAACAATGAAAACTTTTCATAAGTAAATTTTACATAAAAAAAATTCTTTTTCAAAATATATGCATGGATACATTTTGTAAATAATTTTCCGCATTTCCGACTTCAGGATTTAGCCAACCATCAATCCTCCATAGCGGATTCCACTTAATTGTGCGATATATTTATAAGTTCTCTAAAACTTTTTCTTCTCAATGTCAACCAACAAATATGTTGAATTTTAAACTCCAGTCATTGAGGAATAGGAACCATCAATCCTCCATAGTGGATTCCACTTTATTGCGCAATAAATTTCTAAATTCTCAAAAACAATTTTCTTATCAATATCAACCAGCAAATATGTTGCATTTTAAACTCCAGTCATCGAGGAATAGGAACCATGACCCATGGCTCACCTCTCCGTAATCCTATCCTTTATCTTTTGAAATTTATCATTTGAAAATTTTCCACTTAAATTTGCATTTTACTTTTATTTAGTGGTTACTTAAATGAATCTTCTAAATTTATTGCTTAACTTCCAGTTTCAAATACTTTCTTTTCCTTTACATTAGTTAAGTGACTTCACAAAATTTCCTTTTTACTATTTTCTCAAACCATTGCGGTCTGCCTAGAAAACACATAAAAAGTAAGTTTCCCTACGCTTACGTAATCCATTGCAATAATTAATGCTTATAACCCATGAAAAAGGAAAACTAAAGCTGGAAGAAAACACAACAAACTACTATCACATTTAGAATGGACCTTCCTAACAGGCCATCCTTAGTAAAAATTATCAAATCTTATCCTTCCTCTATTACTTACGATGATTAAGATCTATTCATCTCTTCCATTCCAAACCCAATTATGAAATTACCATGCCTCCTCTCACTACAGTGGATAAGAAATACAACATATATGGTGTTCATACTAAATAGCAACTATGCCTGGAGAAATAATCTTTTCCATTTCCCCTTTTGCTTCCCTAGCTTAAATCTACCAATATCACCCATGTATGTTTACTATCTCAATACCATCCGTTACTCTCTTCTCTTACTCCAATTCTTTAATAATATTCTCAATCCTTGGTATTTCCTTTGTAAGCCTCCTATAAGGATATTTCAAAACCTATAGAAGTGCCGTTTAATATCATCATTAATTATGGGTTACACATATAAACAAATAAAATTTATGTGAAGGATATTAATATGAAGAACAACAAAAATTAAAATGAAAGCAATAAATAACAATAGATTATAGTGGTTCGGTTAACTCCGGCCTACGTCGACTCCAGAAATTTCCTTTTTGTTGCTGTTAGAACCGATTACAGTTACAAAATGATAGAATTGCCTTTGCCTTAGAAAATGGAAAGCAAGAAAGTCGAGAAGAGGAAGATCCCTTTTCTGAATCCCCACACGCTGCATTTATTGGCAAATCTCGAGTTACTGGGCTTCCTGAGTAGTCCGGGCCCATCAAGACCTTTGCCGAACATGCACCCTTTTTTGCAACTGACCCAGGGTTCTGTAATGCCGACCCGAGCCTTCCTAGGTGACGACCCGAAGCAGTCCTATGCTTGACTCAATGTAGTTCATGCTAGAACTCGAAGCACATATAGTCGACCCCCTTCAACCGAATGAATATAGCCACCCACTCATGTCAAACGACCTATGCCGTGCCGCATCGTTCTGACCGAAACATACCTCTTCTGACCAAAAGACCCATCTAGAATGAACCATACATCTTCTGACCGAAGACCCATCCAGATCGAGCCGCCAATGCCGAACGACCCCTAGCTCCTAGACCGAGTCGCCAATGCTGAACGAACTTCCACCAAACCACATTTGCCGAACCTTCAGGCCGAGCCACTTCCAAGTGCCGAACCCCCATTATCGGGCCACCTTGACCAAACCTCAACACCGAGCCACCTCCGTGTGCTGAACCACCATTACTGGGCCACCCTGACCGAACCTCAACACCGAGCCACCTCTGTGTGCCGAGCCACCATTGAGGACGAACCACTTATGCCGAGCCCCCAATGCCGAGCCACTCATGCCGAGCTGCCGAAACCTAAGATTCTAGTGTCCAATAAACTACTTCCATCGACCATGCCGAGTCCCGACTGCACCTTTAACTCTCTCATCTCGGTAGGTGTCATCCTGCTTCACGGTCCACTCACCGGTTCTCCGCCCGACACCAAATTTATCTGAACCTCAATAGCTCATTTCGGTGGCAATCCTACTATGGGTACAAAGATGTCCGCGAATCCTCTAACCAAGAAAACTATATTCAACTCTGCACAACATACAACAAAGCATTAACCTCACAGCTAAGGTTTTCTATGGAATATACAATATGATCACTACAGTCAGGGTGTCTATGTGATATTTTCCTATCATGGAAAAATATATTATCATCATAATTACAAAACCAATCCATACGCAAAATAATTCCAAACCCCGCGAAATCAAACACATGCAAACTGCAAACAAAGTTATAACATAACAAAACAAACTCTAAGTGGTCACACTTCATCTCAAATGTCACATATCCTCCTATTAGGTTTGCAACCCTTAAGGAAGTAATTAGGTATGAGGGTTCTAGGTTAAGCTTATCTACCCAACAATGAGATGTAAAAGAATGTGATGCACTAGTATCAAATAGTACTCTAACTGATATACCATGAATCAAAAGCGTACCTCCAACACAGATTTTCCCTTTTCCTATGCTATTGGTCTCAAGGTAGCTGGCTCTAATGCATACACTTCGTCTTTCCCATTCATAGCAGGCTCATTGCTCTAGTTCTTATAGTGCCCAACTTGATTGAAGTTGAAACATCTCACTTCTTTCTTCTCAATGGCTTTCTATTCTTTGCCTATCTGGCATTCATGGGCATAGTGTTCCTTCTTGTCGCACTTGTAGCAGACAACTTCTGCCTTTCCCTTCTTTGCAGCTCCTCCCTTACGAGCCCCTTTCCTGTGGAAAACCTTCTCTTCCGACCTTGCCCAGCCTGGACTTCCTTGGCCTTATTTCGTTCAAGAAAAGCTTGCACTTCCTCATGCCTCAAAGCCATTTCAACTACAACATCACATGAGTCTTTGATATGCAATAATATGGCCTTAGCAAGCTCACGTTTCAAACCATGAATGAGCTTTTCATTCAAAGATCAAATCTCAACTCCTTAACAACAAAGCTAAAGGTAAATAATATTTACATCTCAAATTTTGATGATTTCTTTTTCTAGAATCAGATTCAAAAGTTTTTGCAAGTATATTGCCATGATTTGAATGATGTTTAGATATGTGTGTGTGCGCGCGCTTGTTGAGGAATTATGCTTATCCATATTGATTTTATGATATGTTCTAGATTAAAAAACTATCAAATGATATCTAGATGCCTTGCAAATTTTATATAAGGTCCAAAATGGGTTTCAAGTTTCATAGTCACTTGAATTATTATGGAATTAATATTAGTTTCTAGTGAAGAAAATGACTATTTGGGTTAAAAAATTATTTTAGCAATTATATATATGCCGTGGGTCTGAAATTTAAATATGTTAGAAAACATATTAAAGTGATTTATGAGAATTTTTATAGAATTTTCCTAAGTGATTTAACTAGTATATAAATTATTTAAAGTATAGGACTAAAATGTTTTATATGTTTATAAAAGGAAAAGAGGCGATTTGCAAATGTTTTTAAAATGATAATCTCTAAAATTCAACACCATCTTTCATAAAAGATTTTGAAAAGTAAATGCAGGTTAATTGAAAAGAATTGGCTTTTTAGGTTCAAAATCAGGTTTTTCCAAGATTTCACTATTTCAATCTTTGGAAGCCACCATTTGACTTAGTACCTCCACCTCCAACCTGATTGAAACCAATGCGCATGGTATTAAAGACTTAGTACATTGTAAACTGGATATTGGCGAACGGTATAGGAAACATTGTTTTGCTTCCTAAAGAAAATGTGCATGCTTTGCTTTTGGAAGGAACGGTTTCGAAAAATATAACTTTTAACTTGATCAATCGTTTTAAAGAAAGAACACCTTTGAATGAGGTTGCGCCTTTGTTTTTAGTAAATACTCAAAGGGATCGAAACTCCTAACTGACGCCTTTTACATTTCGACCCAGTTTGGTTTTGAAAGGATCCCTTGTTTTAATATTAAAGCCGATTCTCCAATGCTTTCGAAGGGACAGATTTCGATACCATCCACTTCTTTTGCGTAGGAATTTCTTTGGAAAGAGTTTCTTTCGACTTGATTGTTTTATGACCCATTTTGATATTTGAAAGTGAAACCCAAAGGTTTCAAAAGGAATGGTTTCCAATGATTCCAAATGGTTTTTCCACATGTTTATACTTGAACCCAACGCTTTTGAAAGGTTTGTGTTAAACTGTATATTTTAATGCTTTCGAAAGGTGTATAAATTGGTTTGAAGAGGAGGTTCTCGGTAATTTTAAAAGGTATAAATCAATCAAAAATGTAAAACATACCATGAAATAAGTTAGGATAAGTATCTCGAATCCTTCTTTAGGTTTCCCAAGTATAGTCTCTCTCATCGTCACTCCACGGGAGCTGACTAATGTGATTGTCTTGTTCCTTAGCTTCTTCTTATCTCTCGTAACCGTACAAACTGGCTTTCTAACTATAGTTAGATTTGGATCTACTATTAGGTCATCTAACACAGTCGGTGTTGAAGTAGTCTCTAGGTTCCGAATATACTTCCTAAGATGAGAATAATGAAAAACATCGTGGACTCCTATCAAACTATTTGGTAACTCTACTCTATACATGAGTTTTTTGATCCTCTCTATGATAGGAAATGGTCCAACGAATTTCCTTGCCAACTTCACTTATTTTCCAAATAGATTCACAAATTTCATTGGGGACGCCTTGACGAAAACAGGATCTCTAACTGAGAATTCTAAATCTTTGCGTTTTCTATCTGTATAAATCTTCCGCCTAAACCGAGCTTCCTTCATCCTAGCTCGAATGACCTTAATCTTTTATGATGCTTCTCTAACCAAATTAACCCTGGTCTCTAACCAACAAATGGGATATTTGCACAGCCTTCCATGCAAAGCTTCCAACGGTGTCATCCCTATACTAGCCTGATGAACATTGTTATTTAAAAACTTGACTAAGTGTAGATGGTCTTCCCATGATCCCCTGAAATCTAGCCGACAAGCTCGTAATAAAAATATTCCAAGACTTTATTAACCCTTTCCGTTTTCCCATATGTCTACGAATGCTAAGTGGTACTCATCCTGAGCTTGGTACCTAAAATATCATGTAGACTCTTCCAGAACTCGCAAGTGAATAAGGAATCTCTATCACTTATTATGCTACTAGGAATTCCATGCAGTCTAACCACATTCTTCATGAATAACTTAGCTAAAACAGGTGCCATCCTGGTTGACTTAACTGGACGAAATAGGCACTCTTGGTTACCAGTCCAGCATGATGCATATACTGTCATTTTCTCCTTGACTTGGAAACCCGTCAGTAAAATCCATAGAAATGGAATTCCACTTCCAAACTGGAACATCTAAAGGCTGAAATAACCTGCTTGCTTTCTGATGTTCAGCTTTCGCTTGTTGACAGTTCAGACATTGCTTCACCCATAAGCCTACATCCCTTTTCATAGCTTCCTAGAAGAAACTCCTATTCATGTCCTGATACATCTTGGTTCCTCTTGGGTGAGTAATGAACTTCGAACGATGGAATTCCTATAGAACTTCTTTCCTAGTGCATCCCACATTCGGAACACATAGTCTTCCTTTCCTCCTTAACCACCTATTCTGGTCAAGACTAAAATCTTTTAAGTCATCGCTCTCTATTCCATCCCTTAACTTTTTTTTAAACAACATGTATATATATAATTTTTTTTACAGAATATGTACATATCGGAAATGACTGCAATCAAGAAAAACAAAAGCAACAGGGCTAAGGGAACATCTGAGAACTAGAAGAGCTCCGGCATGGCCACCACCCTTCATACGCCCAAACTGAACTCCGGCAATGCCACCGCCCAAAAGCGGTATAAAGTCTCAGAAATGAAAGCCTATCAATCAGATCCACGGATCTTAAATACCGCAACCAAGAGGAGAAAACACCGGAGCAAGATAACAGGGTGAACCAGCTAGTCCATGCAAGTCTACTATATCACCTGCATAACTGGAAGAATAATAAAAAATAGTCGCAACCTCCCTTGGGAGGTAAGGAGATATGTATACAAATAAAAAAGAATGACACAAGAACAAAGAAATGCCACTACCCACAGAACTATGTATAACAAGATAAACCTCAGCCAATACCTGACCTTGGAGTAGCAATATCGATCGCAATGTCGAAATACCTAGCAAGAAAAGCTGACCTGGAACCAATAGGCTTCCTGAAAGGATGACCTCTAAAAGCAAGATAGATGTCGTTGCGCGCTCTCCGGATGATAGAAGAAGAATCCATAGACACCTCTTCAAAAATCATCTTGTTACGAGCGCACCAAATGTGCCAACAAATAAGAGAAGGAATAAGACGAAAAATAATCGAGCGAACAGTCTTCCCAACAATACCAGTCCACCAGAGTTGCAAGAGCTCAGAAATGGAGTTGGCAGTACCATTGCAGCCAACTAGGTTACCAAAGAATGACCAAACAGCATTGGCACAATTGCCTTGGAAAAAAAGGTGAAAGAGAGTTTCGTAGCTACCAGCTTGGCAGCATCTACACCGAGAAGTGATAGGAATACCAATTTTCCTAAGGTTCTCATCTACTGAAATTCCTCTGTGAAGGATTTTCCACATAAATACAGAAACCTTAGGTGGAAGTCTGGTATCCCAAATAAAGGAAAATAAATGAAGCGAAGGGGCAGGACTTCTAATAGCATCCCAAGCAGCTTTCAAAGAGAAGGGTTGCCCGCTCCAATAAGAGCCACTACCATTGGAGTCCCATAACACTTTAACAGATTGCATCCGTTTCCATGTTTCACTAGCGTAAGAAGGGGACCCCGAGAAGTTTGCTGCCTCAAGACGACGGTATTTGGCATGTAGAAATGAGGCCCACAGGGAGTTGTTAGCCCCAAACCTGGCCTAAAGTTTACACGCAAAAGCAGAACAGACGTCTTTAGGGTTACGAATGCCAAGGCCTCCCTCACACCTAGGACGGCAGATGCCTTTCCAAGAAATCCAGTGATGGCGAGGAGTATCTTTGTTTCCCCAAAAGAAGGAGGAGACCAAAGATCGAAAGGAACGAAAAAAAGCTGAGGTAGGTGTCATGGCCGCAAAAATGTGTGAGCCTAAAGAATGCAGAACAGAGTTAATGAGAACAAGTCTGCTAGCTTGCGAAAGAAGGGAAGCATTCCAACGAGTGATCTTGCTTTTCGCCTTATCTAAAATGGGATCAAAAATCGCATTAACTTTCCTCCCACGGTAGAGAAGAATTCCAAGGTAAGGTAAGGGAAGGGAGGCTTTCTTGAATCCCTTAAACGATTCAATCCAAAGCGAGCGGGCAGGAGCAATATCCTTAGCTGGAACAAAGCAACTCTTAGAAGAGTTAACCAGCTGCCCAGAGGAGCGCTCATAAAGCCTCACAAAATCAATAAGGGCACGGATGGATCTCCGACAACCGTTGGAGAAAATAATGAAATCGTCGGCAAACGACAGGGACTAAACAAGGGCGCATCCCCGGGGAATGCCAAATCTCTGAATTTGGCCCGCAATCATCATTGAGTGAAGACCTCTGAGAAGAACTTCGGCCGCAATGACAAAAAGAGAAGGAGAGAGAGGATCTCCTTGACGAAGACCCCTTCCTGCCTTGAAGAAACCACGGGAAGAGCCATTGATGAGGACCGAAAACCAAACATTGGAGATCAATCTCCAGATGATATCAATAAAAGGTTCAGGGAAACCAAAGGCTCTTAGGACCTTGATGATAAAGAACCAAGACATACGGTCATATGCTTTCGCCATATCTAATTTAAGGACCACATTAGAACCTCTAATTTTCCTATCAAGTTGAGATATAAGTTGACGTTGTCAGTGATAAGACGTCCTTTAACGAAGCCAGCCTGAGAAGATGAAATGATACGCTCCAGAAAAGGAGCTAATCTAGAGGTCAAAATCTTCGAAATCACCTTATTGGAAAAGTTGCACAGACTAATAGGCCGAAAATCTGTACAAGTCGTGGGATTCTCACATTTCGGGATAAGAATCGGATTGGTAGATGTCCAACCCGTAGGAAGATCACCTCTAGAGAAGAAGGACTGGATAGCAAGACAGAAGTCATGTTGGATAATCTGCCAGGCACAACGGAAGAATGTTCCATTGAACCCATCAGGACCGCTGGCGCTTTCCTTACTAAGGGCAAAGACACATGATCTAATGACTTCCACAGAGGGAGGAGCTGCCAATACAGAAACTTCCTCAGGGAGAAGAAGATGAGGAATGAAGGAGAGCATGTTAGGATCAAAAAAGTTAACAGAAGGCGAGCCAAGGAAGGATTGGAAATAGGAAATGATGGTATCTTGGACGTCCACCAGAGTAGTGGCCAAAGAAATATCATCGCGCTGAATAGTGGAAATGGTAAGACGCGCGTTATTCTTACGGATAGAGGAGTGAAAAAACTTGGAATTCGTATCGCCTTCCACAATCCATTTAATCCTAGCCTTTTGATGCAGATAGTCGTGCTCAACACGAAGTTCAGAGGAAAACACTAGATGGGCAAGCGCCCAGGATTCCTTGTTGTCAGTAGAAGGAACCTCATCGAAGGCCGCTTCTGCTAAAACAAGAGTCTCTTCGACAGGTCTAACCCGGTCAAACACATTCTTGAAAACAAGAATGTTCCAATCCTTAAGGCAAACCTTGAGACGTTTTAATTTTCGAGAGAACACGCCACAAGGCGGACCAGAACAGGGTAAGTTCCAAGAATCCGCGACCACAGAAAGAAAGGAATGATGAGAAATCCACATATTTAGAAAGCGGAACGAAGAAGGGCCAGATAAAGCTAAGGGGGAACAGGAGAGAATCAAAGGGGAATGGTCAGAAAAGGTACGATGAAGATGAGACACAGAAAAGGTGAAAGGAAGACTAAACCAATCAATAGAGCCAAAGACTCCGTCTAGCCTAGAGAGAATACGGTTGGGACCTTCTTGGTTATTACACCAAGTAAAGGCAGAGCCTACAAAAGAAACCTCAGACAAGCTAGAGGACAGAATGAAAGAATTGAAATTAGCGATCGCTAACTGATTGACAGAATTGCCGCCTCTTTTCTCAGCTTGAGAAGCAACAACATTGAACCACCAAGAACAGAGGCAGAGATATTAAGGTTACCTAGCGCAATAATATCAGACCAAAGGGTTAGCCTAGCGATCCTATCACACTTAGCATAGACAGCCGAAAATAGAATCGAAGAGGGAAAAGAAGGTAAGGAGCAAGAAACAGTTAAGAGTTGGTCAGAGTCAAAAATAGGACAAATATTAGCCGACATGTTCCACAAAATCCAAATTTTACCTGAAAGGTTAGATATGGCCCCTTCAAATCCGAGAAAGATGACCAAATCAGAAACTTCATAGGCATCAATCAAGGGTTCTAATAGAGAAATCAAGCAAAAGGAATGTTTTCTAACCAACCGCTTAAGGCGAGCTCTAGACTCGTCATTGCCGACACCACGAATGTTCCAGAAGAGGAAATTCGCCATAACCAAAGCTGAGACGAAAGAAAGAAGAAACACCTCAGAGCCCCTCAAATGAGGTAAAGGGTATGCCGAGTGGATCTGATGATCTGCTCAGCCGCTGCTATAGAGCGTGTACGGATAGTCCGTGGAGTACGTGGCTGGGAGGAGCGACGGGTAGAAGAGCGAATGGATCTCCTCTTAGGAGATGATCGAGAAATAACAACCTCTGAACCACCAGAGACGGATGGAGAGGAAGAAAAAGTCGAACAAGGCCTCGAGTTCTTAGTAAGACGAGCTAACCGATCGTTAATGATCGCTATCTCTTCACTACTAAGAAAAGGAATGGAAGTCGAATGCTCAGACGCATCAGAAGGGGGAGAAACCAGACGAGAACTACAACTAGAGACGGTGAGAGATGTTGTGTCTCTAAGACTCAGAGGCACGGTATGCTGTTTGATATTACTCACGATCGCATAGTCATGGAGTTGACAATGCAATATAGTGGAGGAATGTCTAATACGAAGGGACGAGAGCGAGAAAAAGCAAGTCAAGATATCGCGAATAGAAAGAACATCGGATTCCTTGCTAGTGGGGCAAGGAAACCGTGTATAGATAGATGACACATAACTATCTATACACTGACTCCCTACACTATCCACCAAACTCGGAATCACTCTCAAACCAAAAAACAAAACAGAGCTACCCAAGCGCAAAGCAAAAGGATAAGGAAGGCCTTGTATGATTACGTGAAACTTATTAATTAAGTTAACTTTCTGATCTACTCAACTGACACTTGATCCCCATTCTGTTTAGAAGCAATCTTTGTTATCATCATCGGTCGAACTTCTAAACATGGCAGCTAAGAAGTTTCTGTACTATACCCACCCTGAGATCCCTACTGTATTCTGCACATTGTTAGTGGTTCTAAATCTTTCCAATCATCCATTATTGCCAGCACTTCATTCTAATGTTTTCCGCTAAGCGCATCAACAACCTTGTTGCCTTTCCCTGGTGTTTACTCTATTCCGAAATCACAAGCTGCTATAAACTCTAACCACCTCTACTGTCTCATATTTAAATCCTTCAATGCAAAAATTACCGCAACTAATTCCAAATCATGCGTTGGATATCTAATCTCATGCAGTCTAAGTTATCGAGATGCATAGGCAATCACTTTACCTTTCTGCATTAACACAACACATAATCTAATTCCACACACATCTGTATAAACTATCAAATCCTAATTCCCTTTTGGAACTACCAACACTGGAGCATGAGTCAATAAGTGTTTCAATCTCTGGAATTCTTCCTCACACTTATCATTTCACATGAACTTCACATCCTTTCGAGTTAGCTTGGTCATCGGTGCCGCTATCCTAGAAAAGTCCTTAATGAATGCCCGATAATAACCAGCTAATCCAAGGAAACTCTTTATCTCAGTCACTGTCTCATGTCTCTTCCAATTATTATTCACCGCTTTAATCTTAGTCTAATCTAAAGACAACCCTTTCTCTGAGACAACCTGACCAAGGAACTTAACTTCCTTTTTCTAGAAACGGCACTTTGAAAACTTTTCTTTTAGCTAATGCTGCCTCGGTGTCCTAAGCACCGGCCTAAGATGAACTTCATGCTCTATTTCGCCTCTAGCGTATATCAAAATATCATCTATGAAAACCAACACGAATATATCCAAGTGCTCTCGAAAAACTCGGTTCATCAAATCTACAAAGAATACTGGCGCATTAATTCGTACGAACGGCGTCATTAACCATTTGTACGATCCATATGTGGTTCTAAACGTCGTCAAAGTAATACTATTCTCTGCTACTTTAAGCTAATGGAACCCTATCGCTAAATCCAACTGCGAAAATACCTTGGCTCCACTCAGCTGGTCGAAAAAATCGTCAATTCTAGGTAGAGGATATCGATTCCTTATCTTCTTCTCATTCAGCTTACGATAGTCAATACATAACCTTAACGATTCATCCAACTTCTTCAAAAACACTATGGCTGCTTCCCAAGACGAACTGCTTGGTCTAAAAAAAATCTTGCCTTCCAGATCCACCAACTGCACCTTTAATTCCCTCATCTCGGTAGGTGTCATCCTGCTTCACGGTCTACTCACCGGTTCTCCGCCCGACACCAAATTTATCTGAACCTCAATAGCTCATTTCGGTGGCAATCCTACTATGGGTACAAAGATTCCGGGAATCCTCTAACCAAGAAAACTATATTCAACTCTGCACAACATACAACAAAGCATTAACCTCACAGCTAAGGTTTTCTATGGAATATACAATCCGATCACTACAGTCAGGGTGTCTAAGTGATATTTTCCTATCATGGAAAAATATATTATCATCATAATTACTAAACCAATCCATACCCAAAATAATTCCAAACCCTACGAAATCAAACACATGCAAACTACAAAAAAAGGTATAATGTAACAAATCAAACTCTAAGTGGTCACACTTCATCTCAAATGCCACATATCCTCCTATCAGATTTGCAACCCTTAAGGAAGTAATTAGGTATGAGGGTTCTATGTTAAGCTTATCTACCCAACAATGAGATGTAAAAGAATGTGATGCATTAGTATCAAACAGTACTCTAACTGATATACCATGAATCAAAAGCGTACCTCCAACACAGATTTTCCCTTTTCCTACGCTATTGGTCTCAAGGTAGCTGGCTCTAATGCATACACTTCGTCTTTCCCATTCATAGCAGGCTCATTGCTCTAGTTCTTATAGTGCCCAACTTGATTGCAGTTGAAACATCTCACCTCTTTCTTCTCAATAGCTTTCTTTTCTTTGCCTATCTGGCATTCACGGGCATAGTGTTCCTTCTTATGGCACTTGTAGGAGACAACTTCTGCCTTTCCCTTCTTTGCAGCTCCTCCATTCCGAGCCCCTTTCCTGTGGAAAACCTTCTCTTCTGACCTTGCCCAGCCTGGACTTCCTTGGCCTTATTTCTTTCAAGAAAAGCTTGCACTTCCTCATGCCTCAAAGCCATTTCAACTACAACATCACATGAGTCTTTGATATGCAATAATATGGCCTTAGCAAGCTCACGTTTCAAACCATGAATGAGCTTTTCATTCAAAGATCAAATCTCAACTCCTTAACAACAAAGCTAAAGGTAAATAATATTTACATCTCAAATTTTGATGATTTCGTTTTCTAGAATCAGATTCAAAAGTTTTTGCAAGTATATTGCCATGTTTTGAATGATGTTTAGTTGTGTGTGTGTGTGTGCGCTTGTTGAGGAATTATACTTATCCATATTGATTTTATGATATGTTATAGATTAAAAAACTATCAAATGATATCTAAATTCCTTGCAAATTTTATATAAGGTCCAAAATGGGTTTCAAGTTTCATAGTCTCTTGAATTATTATGGAATTAATATTAGTTTCTAGTGAAGAAAATGGCTATTTGGGTTAAAAAATTATTTTAGCAATTATATATATGCCGTGGGTCTGAAATTTAAATATGTTAGAAAACATATTAAAGTGATTTATGAGAATTTTTATAGAATTTTCCTAAGTGATTTAATTAGTATATAAATTATTTAAAGTATAGGACTAAAATGTTTTATATGTTTATAAAAGGAGAAGGGGCGATTTGCAAATGTTTTTAAAATGATAATCTCTAAAATTCAACACCACCTTTCAGAAAAGACTTTGAAAAGTAAATGCAGGTTAGTTGAAAAGAATTGGCTTTTTAGGTTCAAAATCAGGTTTTTCCACGATTTCACTATTTCAATCTTTGGAAGCCACCATTTGACTTAGTACCTCCACCTCCAACCTGATTGAAACCAATGCGCATGGTATTAAAGACTTAGTACATCGTAAACTGGACATTGGCGAACGGTATAGGAAACATTGTTTTGCTTCCTAAAGAAAATGTGCATGCTTTGCTTTTGGAAGGAACGGTTTCGAAAAATATAACTTTTAACTTGATCAATCGTTTTAAAGAAAGAACACTTTTGAATGAGGTTGCGCCTTTTTTTTAGTAATACTCGAAGGGATCGAAACTCCTAACTGACGCCTTTACGTTTCGACCCAGTTTGGTTTTGAAAGGATCCCTTGTTTTAATATTAAAGCCGATTCTCCAATGCTTTCGAAGGGACAGATTTCGACACCATCCACTTCTTTTGCGTAGAATTACTTTGGAAAGAGTTTCTTTCAACTTGATTGTTTTATGACCCATTTTGATATTTGAAAGTAAAACCCAAAGGTTTCAAAAGGAATGGTTTCCAATGATTCAAAATGGTTTTTCCACATGTTTATACTTGAACCCAACGCTTTTGAAAGGTTTGTGTTAAATGTATATTTTAATGCTTTCGAAAGGTGTATAAAATGGTTTGAAGGGGAGGTTCTTGGTAATTTTAAAAGGTATAAATCAATCAAAAATGTAAAACATACCATGAAATAAGTTAGGATAAGTATCTCGAATCCTTCTTTTAGTCTCCCAAGTATAGTCTCTCTCGTCGTCACTCCACGGGACGTTGACTAATGTGATTGTCTTGTTCCTTAGCTTCTTCTTATCTCTCGTAACTGTACAAACTGGCTTTCTAACTATAGTCAGATTTGGCTCTACTATTAGGTCATCTAACACAGTCGGTGTTAAAGTAGTCTCTAGGTTTCGAATATACTTCCTAAGATGAGAATAATGAAAAACGTCGTGGACTCCTATCAAACTATTTGGTAACTCTACTCTATACGTGAGTTTTTTGATCCTCTTTATGATAGGAAATGGTCCAACGAATTTCCTTGCCAACTTCCCTTATTTTCCAAATAGATTCACAGATTTCATTGGGGACGCCTTGATGAAAACATGATCTCTAACTGAGAATTCTAAATCTTTGCGTTTTCTATCTGTATAAATCTTCCGCCTAAACCGAGCTTCCTTCATCCTAGCTCGAATGACCTTAATCTTTTATGATGCTTCTCTAACCAAATTAACCCTGGTCTCTAACCAACAAATGGGATATTTGCACAGCCTTCCATGCAAAGCTTCCAACGCTGTCATCCCTATGCTAGCCTGATGAATATTGTTATTTGAAAACTTGACTAAGTGTAGATGGTCTACCCATGATCCCCTGAAATCTAGCCGACAAGCTCGTAATAAAAATATTCCAAGACTATATTAACTCTTTCCGTTTTCCCATATGTGTACGAATGCTAAGTGGTACTCATCCTGAGCTTGGTACCTAAAATATCATGTAGACTCTTCCAGAACTCGCTAGTGAATAAGGTATCTCTATCACTTATTATGCTACTAGGAATTTCATGTAGTCTAACCACATTCTTCATGAATAACTTAGCCAAAACAGGTGCCATCCTGGTTGAGTTAACTAGAATGAAATGGGCACTCTTGGTTACCTGTCCACCACGACGCATATACTATCATTTTCTCCTTGACTTGGAAACCCGTCAATAAAATCCATAGAAATGGAAATCCACTTCCAAACTGGAACATCTAAAGGCTGAAATAACCCGCATGGTTTCTGATGTTCAGCTTTCGCTTGTTGACAGTTCAAACATTGCTTCATCCGTAAGCCTACATCCCTTTTCATACCTTCCTAGAAGAAACTCCTCTTCATATCCTGATACATCTTGGTTCCTCTTGGGTGATTAATGAACTTCGAACGACGGAATTCCTATAGAACTTCTTTCCTAGTGCATCCCACATTCGAAACACATAGTCTTCCTTTCTTCCTTAACCACCCATTTTGGTCAAGACTAAAATCTTTTAAGTCATCGCTCTCAGTTCCATCCCTTAACTTTCTGATCCACTCAACTGACACTGCATCCTCATTCTCTTTAGAAGCAATCTTGGACATAAACCGCTCCTTGAACCTTCTCCCAAAATCAACCCATGTCATATTCTCTTCATTAGCTCCAATAGTGACACTGTTCCACCAATACAGTGCCACTCTCTATAGCTGTCTCAAAGCAAGTTTTCTCTTTTGCTCATCATTGAGGCCCAGATCAGCAGATATCCTTTTGCAATGAAGTAGCCAATTCTTTACTTCGATTATATCCTCAGTATTAATGAACGGCTTTCCTCCTAATCGAGCACAATCTCTACTTGGAATAGCATAATTATTCATCACTAGAGCTTCTTGTTTTCCTCCTCCAACATTACCTTTAACTAATCCACCATTAATTACTGCTTGCATCATGTTCACAAAAAGCTAATACATAGCTCCCAAGTCTACTTGCAGGACTCCATCACCCACTTTTCCAACTTGTGCCTGACCTTGGTTCCTCCTCGTATTTAATCTGGAATTTCCATTTGTAGTGGTGCCTTCCCCACTAAGATTAACTCTTCCTCTTCTAACATTTATATCCTCTTTCGAGTCTCATAAGATACCGAAGAATAGCCTAAGAGAGATATGAGAATAGAGCTAAAGCGTATACTTATATATAGCAAATACAAGTACGTTACTGCAGCGTTATCCCATACCCCAGTCTTATCTCTAATTCCTTAGAATTATGTTTTCAAAAATCAGTGTAGTTTAAATTTTTGCATAAACCTATGCTTTGATACCAAGTTGTAACATCCCCTATCTTGAGGCCCGAAGCTAAGCGTTGTAGATGCTGCAGTCATCTATAGTATTATTCGATAACAAAATACGGTGTTAGTGGAATCCATAGTATCAAAAGCACATGAGTATGAAACAAAATCACAGATTTCAAAAAACAACATTTCTGATTATATATACAAAAAATGTTTCATATTTAGATTACGTAATCTATAACGACCCAATATTTTGGACCATTCAAATCGACAATAAAACCACACATGTCTGACTTGAATAATTCAAAACGGTAGATTGAAATAAAATTTAGAGCAGATAAAACCAATCACAAAATCACAGACATAGATAAATCAGAATACTCGCAGCGGAATTAGAAATAACAGTAGTAGTTCATGAAGCTACTACAACGCAGTCTCAAAACAAGTACAAATACATAGTCTGAAAAAAATACAGTTTTGAAAACAAATACAGTAGAAATTCCAATATATAAGTCTCTAATACATAAGCTGAAATGGATGACTGAACTGAAATAGATAAACTAGACAAGCTGATAAACTCCAGAAATCTCTAGCTTTCAGAAGATAGATCCAAGCTGTGATACTCAGGCTGACCCGAGCATAAGAAAATAAATACGAACACTAGAGTCAGGACATACATACTTATACAATGTAAACCAACTCAAGTGAACTGTAATATAAGGTACAAATAACTTAAAGGATGCTTGGGACCACTCATCCTCTAATTACCCGTTAAACTATTTACTATGTAGTAATATGCGCTATTATAATAATGTCTATTAGTAAAGTAAACTTACTTTAAAATAGCGTTAAGGGGTTATCCATATCGCCCTTAACACATAATAATCCCAATAGTCTATCCAGTATCCTAGTCCCTCCTGATCGAGAAGCTACCAGAGGATACTCCACAGGCTATGGCACAAAACGAAAATCGTACAAGGCGTGCTAGGGTAGATGATACGGCACAACAAGGCAATGCTAGGGTAGATATACCAATTACGCTTCCGGACCGGTGGTAGCGCATAGCAGCTACTACCGCCCACCTCGAACCACAGCACCAAAATCAATGATGTGCACCAATCAATCACAAGGTGGTGGAGCTAGAGAAGATGCAGAAGTAACAGCAAAAACACCAGATGCGTTGCCCTTCCGTTGAGTAGGGAGATCCTTCATGAAATAGCCGGGCTGTAGATAAATATGACAGAGATCTCGCTTGGTCAATTGAGCTGGAGGAATAGCAGCACCATCTAAAGTAGGACAACTATTAGCATAGGGTCCCTTTTGATTTCATTTGTAGCAAGTAATGGCAGATAGGTCGATCGACTGCCTCCGAGATGAAAAAGATGACCCCAACCCTGAAGTCTTGTTCTAATTCCCCTTCCGATGATGAAAGTGGGGCTTTCTCTTCTTAGGATTGCTAGAAGAGGACTGAGATGAAGCAAACTGAGGAGCTGGAGGATTCTTGGATGTAGGATTCTCGTATCTAAGGGCCATGTCCATCAGAGTGGTAAAAGGACTATGCACATGGGCTATGAGGCGATCATAGTACTTCGGACGTGCACCGGAATGAACTTCTCATTTTTCTTGAGAGGAGTGTCAATCAAATTGAGGCCAAATTTAGAAAGTACATTGAACATCCTCTCATATTCAGCAAAAGACATATCACCCTGTATCAAATCCATGAATTCTCGATACAACTGAGACTTTCCTGCCTCGGGCATCCATTTCACAAGAAAAGCATCTCTAAAGCACAATAAAGAGCATAAGACAGATTTCCAAAAGGGCAACTGAACCAAATTTGAAACAAAAGGAGATGATACCTAAATTGTTCCTAAGAAATGTCAGCCTTAGCGGTGTGAGCTATGATAGTCTCCCACTAATCCAAAGTTGCTCCTTTCAATTGCCAAGCCACCAATTGACGCTGCTGGGCATTAGTGATTTCAAGCCCGGAGAAGATTCTCTCCAAATCCTTCAACCACTATTGAGCTTCAATAATGCTCTCAGATCCGGTGAACTTGGTGCCATCAAGCTTAGTGTATTCCTTGCAAAGCTTAATGGACCTAACTGGTGGAGCTGGCTCAGGAGCTACAGCAACACCACATCCCCTACCTCTTGCATTTTACGATCCATCATGAGAAATCAAGAATGAGTTTTATGGAAATGGTAATTGAGTTAAAGATAAGATTAAATAAGATGAGATAAGGTGCAACGAGGATTGAATATCCCGAAGAAAGAAATTATGAACAAGGTGGATAAGGAAAAGAAAGAAGTTTGAGAAAGATTTGACTTTAAAACAAGAAAAGTTATATATTAAAATACTCTTTCAAAATCCTTTAAAATCATTTTATACTTTAAAATACGTTCTCTCACAAAGAAAGGATTCCAAGATTGATTTCACTCATTCTAGGGTATTTCTACCCTATCTCTAATGAGTTTTTTCTCCACAGCCTAAGGTTTGCCTAAAAAGCAAATCTCCGATACCAAATGTAATGACCCACTATTTTAGACCATTCAAATCGACAATAAACCACACATGTCTGACTTGAACAATTCAAAACGGTAGATTGAAATAAAATTTAGAGTAATAAAACCAATCACAGATATAGATAATTCAGAATACTCACAGCGGAATTACAAATAACAGTAGTAGTTCATGAAGCTACTACAACACAGTCTCAAAACAAGTACAAGAAAAATATTCTGAAAACAAATACAGTTCTAAAACAAATACAGTAGAAATCCTAATACATAAGTCTCTAATACATAAGCCGAAATGGAACGACTGAACTGAAATAGATAAACTAGATAAGCAGATAAACTCCATAAATCTCTAGCTTCCAAAAGATAGATCCAAGCTGTGATACTCAGGCTGACCCTAGCGTAAGAAAATAAATACAAACACTCGAGTCAGGACATACATACTTATACAATGTAAACCTACTTAAGTGAACTGTAATATAAGGTACAAATAACTTAAAGGATGATTGGGACCGCGCATTCTCTAAGGATCCGTTAAACTATTTACTATGTAGCAATATACGCTATTATAATAATGTATGTTAGTAAAGTAAACTTACTTTAAAATAGCATTAAACAGTTACCCATATTGCCCTTAACACATAATAGTCCCAGTAGTCTATCCAGTATCCTAGTCCCTACTGATGGGGAAGCCACCAGAGGATACTCCATAGGCTACGGCACAAAACCAAAATCGTATAAGGAGCGCTAGGGTAGGTGACACGACACAACTAGGCAATGCCACGGTAGATATACCAATTACGCTTCTGGACCGGTGGTAACGCATAGCAGCTACTACCGTCCAACTCGACCACACTCCCAAAATCAAAGGTGCGCACCAATCAATCACAAAGTAATAGAATGGCATACGAAGAAGTGTAACGATCCCGGATTTTAATCTAATTTAAATTGATAATTTATTTAGTTTTTGAATAAAATGGTGAAATTTATTGATAAATTGATTTGAAAATTCAAAATGAAGTCTTTAAAATAAAATTTACAAATAAATATTAAGTTAGAAATTGAAATAGAAATATATGTGAGATAAACTATAAACTATAAAGTCAACAAAATAAAGTAAACATATTAAAATAAATACGTATGGTTAAAATTCAAAACAACACATTAACTAAAATATAGAGTAAACACACAACTAAATTTAAAACGACATATTAAAATGGAAATTTATTTATATAAAAAGTCATAAGACAAGAAACAAACTACATTCAAATGTGTATAGTGTAAACAAAACAAATATCTACAAACTAAGTACAAAGCAAATTGACTTGCTGTAAACAAAATGTGAAACACATATACAATAGGCAAGCAAGAAAATAATAAGTAAACCAAGTGTTAACATAAGCATGAAGTATAAAGTAACTATAGCAAAACAAAGAAGTACAAGCAAAGAAAAGATAAGTATGTAGGCTGTAGCTTATAAAACAAGTACATAATATCATCTCAGCAACTAAAATATTGATCATATCAGCCGTAGCAAAGAAATGCAAGGCAAAGGAATAAACAAAGCGATATTGTACAATGGTAATTTATGTAACATGATTTATGCATTTAATGCAAGCATACCAAGCCATGCTTTGATTTCACACCAGCCACTAAGTAATGAAAAAGATATCACTGCTTGGTTGTACTAAAAGAAGTATTACCCTGTACAATTCATTTTCTTATATCAAACTCATTCTTTTATCAACCTCTCTTCATTTCAAATTCGTTCATTTCAAAACTGAGATAGTATCATTTTGAAAACTAAAACAAAATTCAACCTGGAAATTTCAAATGAAGATGGAATGCAAAGGTTCAAAACTGGAAACAAATAAAAATCAAAACAGGCTCATTCCTCTGTTCCTATCTTTCTTCATCAAAACCCATCAAAGTGAGTAAACTCCCACCTAAACATACTCTATTTTGTTGTTTATTGATGCTGTGAGTAACTTAAATTTTAAAATACTTAAGTATATATGTTGCTTACTTATTGTCTGAGATGTGTGTGTGTGTGTGTGTGTGTGTGTGTGTGTGTGTGTATATGTCTGCCTGTACAAATTTAGTTACCTCTGTTCTTCTTCTGGAATGCATCAGCGAGTAACATCCACCTTTTAAAATTTTAACAAACTTGACTTTGTTGCATTTACATATGGAAACAAGTATAGTTTTATATATTTGAATACTCTGAGAGTACACATAAGTTTATAAACAGTTTTATTTTGATCTGTGTAAATTTACTTATGTGTTCATTTTATGGAAACACAAGTGAGTAGCATATTTTTCATAAAACTTAAAGGTATATATATATATGGTTTCTCTGGACAAATTTAAAAGCTGGAAGTATATATACAGGCTATTGTTGTACAGGTTCTCTGTGTTGTGGTTTCAAACTCAAAATTCTTATTGAAGAAAATAAACTATTTGCTCTCGTTCTATGTATTGTTTGGGCTTAAGTTTCAAACAAAAAATCGTTTGTTATATCATAAATTAAAGATTAAAAATTTATTAAAGAAAAACACACAGGTTAATAGCTCTGGAAAGCAAGAATACTGAGCAAGCTTGAAATATGTTGAAATACAAATGTTTTAATTCATGATTTCAAGCATATAAATTGAATTCTCTTACTTAAACTTGGTTTTTAAAACAAAAATTGTAATTATTCATTGAGTATATCAACAGCAGCCTGTAGATGAACTAAAAATACATTTCTATCAATCTCCGTAGTTCAACAAATTTTTAACTGTTGAAATTTGTTGAGGAGTTAGTATGACCATTTTCGAATCTAGGAAAAATATTGGAAAAAATTTCTAATGCGAGGATTTTGGGGATGAGAACGATTTAGGGTTCGAACAATTGCTTTCGGGTCGCTACGTTTGTGAAGCTGCCGCGATTTGCCTAGGCGACCGAGTTCGCCGTGACTTTGCGTGTGGGTAGAGGAGATATTGGAGAGTGGTAGTCGGAGTTTGAAGTTTCCTGGTGGTCGACGCTTCGTGAACGAGCCGTGTTTCCAGGATGATGGCGAAACCTGGTCACGTTTCCAGGTTAGAGTTTGAACAACTCAAATTCGATTTCGCGTGCGTAAGGAAGTTTGGATGGTCGTTGTCAGATTGGGGGATGATGGTCGACTTGTTGATGACGTCGACGATGACCGGAGTTGGCCAGAGGGGCTGTGCACGTGCACCGTGCAATTGTTTTGGAGGTCTGGAAAATTTGGGAAGTGGGGGAAGAAGCTGGGTGGAACAGGGTTGCACGCGAGTTTATCTCGAGTAATTCCTGCGTTTTGCTCGAAGCAGGAAGGGGATGGACTCGAAGCAAAAATTTGAGTGCCTCGGGTCATTTGAATGTTACAGGTTTTTAATTAACCTGTCTGTTTGAATTTGAACAGATTTTGAAGATTTGAAACCAGGTTTTAACATAATGTTTAAAACTAGAATTTGAAAGATGAATCCAAATTTATTTTTGTATCCTAGTTTGAATTAAAGAATGTTTTATAAAAAAATTTAATTATTTGAACTACTTTAAAAAGGGGTTAAAGCATTAATTTAAAATGTTTTGAATTTAAATGATTGATTTAAACTCTAGTATAAATTTCTGTATAAAGATAAATGTTTTATAAAATTTAATTTAAAAAAAAAAGAGTTTTAACTTGGTTAAAATTGTAAAGTTAAATTTGTAGTCATTTCAAATTCTTTTAATATGAAATAGAATTTAAAAGTGAATTTGAAACAACATGTTTTTAAAATGTATTTGAGTATGATAATTAAATCATTACTAAAACGATGTTTTAAAGATAATTAAGGTTTAATGATTTATAATCCATCTAATTTTTAAGGTAATTAAATGGTTAAATTAATAAGTTAATTAATTTATGATTTAAATTAATTAAGTTATTAAGGGATGTTTATTAATTTAGAATTAATTAATCTTGTAATTAATTTAAAGTAAATAAATGGTTGTAACCAATTAAGATGACTAATTGATATTGATTACTTATTTTGGAAATTAATTAAGACGGATTACTTTAAAATAGTAATTAGAGTTGAATTAATAATGTTTAAGTGATTGATAAATTTGTTATTAACTACTTAAGTTAATTTGAATGATTAATTATGAAATTGGTTTAAAGATTTAATTAATTAATATGATTAATTAAGAATAATTTAATTAATTAAAGTGTTAGATAAATAAATTTATATCAAATGATTTGTAAAATAAATCAGGATTGGATAATTAAATTCATAAGTAATTAATTTACTTGAAATAAATTGTATTGATTAGGATTAAACGATAAATTAATCCTGTTTATAAATGATTATTAAATGCTTGACCTTACTTATGAATGATTATATTGCATTGTATTGTATGAGAAATCTTGAATTGACTGTCTTATTTGATCGGTAATATTTTGTTCTGTGACTGTGTATGATTTATCCATTTATTTACATTGTTATATTATCTGTGAATCTGTGAATTGACGATAAGCGTTATAGTTATACCGCTTATCAAAGATATTGTTGTACTTAAATCTGTGATGATTGAATGATATTGCACTATTGTGTTAAACCCCTGGACCACACCATACACACACAATTATGGATTTCATGAGGAAATCGATTAAGTCACAGATTTGAAATGATTTAAAAAAAATTGAATATTTGAATTCAAATGTTTTGAAAATGGATTGAGATTAAAGTGAAAAGCTTTTGAAATGGAATTTCAAAGATGAAATATAGTTTGGATAACTTGATCGAGTTTTGAAATTTAAATATTTTGATTTAAATTTGAATTCAATATTTGAAATTGAATTCTATGATTTGGAAACTAGGATATAAAGAAAAGTTATTCAACTTATAATAAGTTATATGGGTTTTTAAACCATTTTTGAGGTGTTATTTTGGGAATTTGAATTAACCCAAAAGATTTAACTTGTATAAATAAGATCGAATTTCTTCGAAACGAAAACTACTTGTTTTCAAATAATAATAGCTTTCATTTTAAAGAAAGGATCTCCCAATTATGTTGAAAAGGTTTCAAGCTGAAATAGAATTGAAATGTTTTAAAAGCTATGAAATGAATCTTTGATTCAAAGGCCGAATGAGTTAATCCAACTTGAATTGAAATTGTTTTTGAAAGGCTATGAATGAATCTTTAGAAATGATTTTGAAAGCTATAAGTTGAATCTTTGATTTAAAGATTCAACAAGTTAATCGAATTTTGATAGCTATGAGTTAAATCTTTGATTTAAAGATTTAACGAGTTAATCCAATTGAAATGGAAATTGTTTTGAAATCCGTAAATGGAATTTTGTGAAATTAATCTTTTGTTAAAAAGATTTGAAATGGTAATTTGTTTATACCATTTGAAAGAAAGGTTTTGGATTATTAAGTTGTGACTTAATTGAAATTCCTTATCCATATGTTATAAATGTTGCGCTTACATTCAGGTTAGCCGGGAAAGGACCTTTGGGTCGTATAACCCATTCCGAATATGTGATACGTCGTTATGGATAGCATTTGAAGACCGGTGTTGAAGACCGGGTATTTGCAAGAACGATAGTATGACCTATCGATTGTCTCTGCACTGAGTTGCAACGGTATAGAGACTCCCTAAGTGATGGGAAATCCGATCGGGATTGTGAATTTCCGGATTGCAAGGACTTCTTTGTAAGTGCCTTCGGTTCTGTTCGAGCCCGGAACAGACTTGTATGGATTGTATGTCTGACATTACAAATTGAGATATAAAGCCGATTTCTTTCAAATATATTTCTGTTGGTGGCGGAGAATTTATTCTTTTAGCTTAACACCCTTCTCTGAGACGTACGAGCTCAGAGGTTATGTAGTTGAAGGTTATCAACGATATATTCCCAATTTGGTAATGTGACATGTTGAGTGTTGCTGTGAAATGATCATTGTGTTGATTATTTGTGATAGGATCATTTATTTGATCGTCTATCTTAGTGATCATTTCTATGATCATTTGTTGACCCAAAGCATGGCTTTTGTATAAAGTATGTTTTTGTGGACGTGACTTCGTCGAGCCTCACACCCCGGAATGGTCAAAACAGGAAAGATGCGGCAAGGTTATGAGGGGTAGCGCCCTTTAGGATATATGCATTTCCTTCTGGAAAAGGGTGGTATCATGGTATGGAGCCCAGATACTTACTCATGTTGAAAACACTTTATGATTGTGTGAATTGATTACGAGCGCTCGGTGAAAGGTCCCAAAGGACCGGGGGATGGCATATTCGGTCAGTTGTTACTCAGTTAGGGGTAACCCGGCCTTGTGTTGGCAGAGATCCGGTTTGGTTCTCGGGGACGTCCTTCCAGAGGCGTTCTCATGTGGCAATGGAAAGTTCCTTGGCCTGACCATTCGTTGGAAATACAAAGAAACAATACGATCTTGTACGGTTTTAGTTGTAGAACCTGCTTCCTCAGGAGGTAGCTATAGCAGGCATAATATAATGGTACCTATGCTGGCTAAGATTTATATTCTACTTTCGAAATGATTTGTTCTACACTATGCACTAGTAATAATATCAAATGTTTCTTTTTAATGCGTATCAAGCATCTTTGACTAACATAAGAAGAAATCTCCTCCAAGTCTGCGTTTGCATTGTGTGTGTGGCAGGAGGTCTTATGGTAGTCTCATTTTTAAAAGCATTGCGAATTGACTTTAAAAAATTTTCTTTGAATGTTTTAAAAGATAAACTGTTTTTGTTGCTCACACCAGTCCCACGACTGATCCAGTGTTTATTGTTTTCTTTCCTAAACTATGGGTGCTCATTATTTTCTACACGAGCAGTCTAGAGTTGGGTTTTACAGATAGTTAGGTTCAGTGAATTCTCTGGAGTTAGTTCAGTCTTTGGATCGCACCAGTCTTGCTCAGCTTGGTGCATCGTTATTGGGAGTTCGAGCTATTGCTGGATTGATTCTTGGAAATGGAGTTGCAGGTTTCGGAGTTCTCTTTTGAAGACTATCTTAGAGTTATATTGTTCCGCTGCTAGATGTTATCGTTTTCTTTTCCGCTGCTATTTATTGTATCATATCTCTGATGTATATTGATATCTATTGGATCATCTGTTGTATCAGATATTGTATCAAAGCTGTATATCAATGTATTATTCTTTTATTCCGCTGTGTTATTTACCTAATGTTGTTATAAGCTCCGGCGAATCGGATTTGAACGGTCGAATCTATGGCATTCGAATACGATTTGATGTATGGATGTCGATTTTCGAGCGGGCAAAAATCGGTATCGTTACAAGAAGTGTGTCCGATAAGAGGAGCTACCTCCTTAGCCAGTCAATCGCTCCTGTTCTAGCCACCTTATGCCAACTTCTGGGAGTCGAGTCCATGCGCATACCTCAATAGAACGTCACCACCATCCTACTTCATTCTGAAATCTCCATCGCTTACACGGTTGTCAAAGTGGTTTTTAGTATCCACAGAGAGCATGCCCATATCCGATCCTGGTCTCTTTTCCAACCAATCGCTATTATAACCTGTGGTTATAAATTTCAAAAATGGTTTATATTTCACATCAAAAAATATTCATTTAAACCATTTAAATTCAATATCAAATAATATTAATTTCAAAGTTGTAACATTTCTAAGTTCGTTCATTCAATTATACAATTTCCAAAACATCATAAATTTCAGCTACAATAGCACTTATAAAATGTTACGGTAGATATAGTAATATTTCAAAACATTCAAATTCACAAACAGCAGCACTTATAAAGTGTTATTTCAAAATAGCTCAATTTTAAAAACAGCAGCACTTACAAAGTGCTACAGTAGGTATTAGTAATTTAAAACTATTCAATTTCATTTCAGCAACAACATCACTTATCAATTGTTACAGTAGCTATTTAGTTATTTAAAACAGTTTACTTTCAGCAACAACAACACTTACAACGTGCTGCAGTAGCTATTTAGTTATTTCAAAATATAGTTTAGTTTCAGCAACAACATCACTTACCAAGTGCTGCAGTAGCTCTTTATTATTTCAGAACTTAGTTTATTTCCAAAAATGATAGCACTTAACAAACGTTGTCTTAAAACCACAGCATTTCTAAAGTGCTACCAATGCTAATTCCAAATTTACTATAAAATTTCAGAAATATTAAAACTTCAATTTAAACAATTTTAACTTATAGAAATCATTTTTTTCACTTCAAAAATATTCATTTAGATATCATTTGACTTATGATTCAATAAAATAAACCTTTAATAAATAAATATCCAATTTAAATAATAATTCACTTCTTAAGTCAAAAGTAAACTATTTTCACAACTTATTATTATTTTTTCAATTAACTTAATACTTTATTTAAAATACCCATTTCACAAATGAAATTAAATTTCCATTTATTTGCTAAACTTAAAATTTTCCGTTAAAAACCAAATTTTCAATTTCCAAGTTAAGTCACATTTTTAAAATACATCTTTCCATTTAATTCTTTATACATTCTAACTTATAGAAAAATCACTATAAATTCATTTAAATTATTTAAATTCAATTTAAGTTAAAATGTCATATTTTTACATTTAAAAATACTTATAAATTTCAAAATATATATATAATTTAACCACGGGTTTGTATAATGTTTTCTAACCTAGGTCAAGTGATACTGATAATATATCATTTCAATCCATAAGTTAAAAAAAATCCAGATTCTATCATTTCAAACTTGCAATTCCAAGTAAATCAAATACAATAAAAATCGCTCGAGCCTATCATTTCTGCCCATAATGATTTTCCTTATTATAAAGTCCGTTTGGGTATGTATCATTTCAACCTATGGTGATTCTATTCTTTAGGGAACTTACAGTGTGAGAAACAATAAATAAAATAAACAGTAAAACATATAATTTGATAATAGATGATGTAACAAGTATGCAAACAGGTTATACATCATATAAATAATCACAGGCATATATGAACATAGTATATCAATCATTACATTTTCACTTGTCATCGTTGCACAATTATGTAAGTACGGAATGTCTAGAGTGAATAACTCACCTTTTTGAAGCTAGAGATCAATTCAAAACAAAAAAGTCCACACTCCGTAAAGCACAAAAAGGCACGACAAAATTCTAAAAGAAATAACACCCAAATTCAAATCTTGTAACCAAATAAATAAAACAAATATAAATATGTGTTTCAACATAAAAAAATAAATTAAAACAATGGAAAATTTGAATAAAATTTGAAACAAACATGGATTCAATCAACAAGTGGGCTTGGCAACACCACCTATAGGCCCGGCCACACCCCTACAATGCTCGGCCATGATGTTTTAGAGGCAAGTAGGCAAGGTTATGGGGTCCATAGACACGGCTAAGGCTAGGAAACTGGAGAAGTGGTGAAGTTACAACGATGGAATGCAAAAGGCAACCGAAAGGAGGTGTTTTGGTTCAACTAGGCTCGACCATAGGTCTAGATGGCTCAGCCATGGTCTTGTTTTGGTCAGGTCTGATCAAGGCAGAGGGGCACAGCCTAAAGCAAGGCAACGAGGAGGAGTAGGTAGTGGAAATAGATGTGGCCAAGGCAAATAAAGAGGGGTTTGCCTAAGGAAGGCTCGACTAGGGGATTATTTTGCAATTTCCGATGAAGTCTTTGTTCTAGGGTTCATGGCCTCGGCGTGGGAAGGATGATTATCGATCATGGAGGAGGTGGAGAGGGGATGAGGCCGGAAATATAGGTGGAGGCTGAGCATATGATGAAGAAAAACAAAGGAAAATAAAAGAAAATGGAAAGAGCAAGAGGAAGAGAGGCCATGGAACTTATTGTAATTTTTCTTAGGAGAATGCAAATGAGGAAGTGAGATGTTTGAGATATTTTTGTACGTGAATTTCGCAAGTAGGAGGCGGCTAGGATTTGGGGAATGAACGGCTAAAAATAATAAAGAGGGTAGGCAAATAAAGGCAAGCATTTAAAACAATGTAACCTATGCCTAATTAAAACAATGTAACGTATGTCTAATTGATTTTTTTCCAAGCCATTAAATAAAAGATATACATAAGAAACATCCAATAAATAAAATAAAGTCTATACAAACAAAATAGAAAAATAAAATAAAGAGATAGACATAGAAAACAAGTAGAATAAATGCAGAAATTAATTACGTGTAAAACGCGGTATTTTATCGAGTTTCAAAAGTATAAATTCAAATTTAACGAAATGAAAAGCAGAACGGATATCAGAATTATATCTAGCTTCAAATAAAAATATTAGAATTTAAATTTTAAATTTTGAAATTTTCAAATAAAATCAAAGTTTGACCAAAATATAAATTTTCAGAAATTGTTTATTTTATCCTATTTGGAAGATAAATTACAAAATATCAAATTTTAATGAATAAAAATCAAAGTTTTCAAATAAATTTAAAAAATGTTTACAAAATTTCGGGTTGTTACACTCTCCCCCACTCAAAACTTTTCGTCCTCGAAAAGGAACGAAACGAGGAAAACAAATAAAAATAAGATAGCAAAGCAAAAGTACCCGAAACAAATAATTTCGGATTCGAAGCACGTATGCTTTCCTCCGTCTCCCAGGTGCAATCCCGATGATCCATACTCCCCTGCACTTTGACCAGGTTGATAGATCTCCTTCTTAGCTTCTTCGTACCTCCATCGACGATACGAAGTGGCTTCCTCTCAACAGTCAGAGTAGGCTCAATATTCCAACTATCAAGAGCAGAAGGCTGGACAATAAGAGATGGATCATGCAGATATCGACGAAGATGTGAAACATGGAATACATTATGCACTCCAGAAAATTTCTTAGGAAAATCCAGACGATAAGCTAGGGAACCAATCCTCTCAGAGATACGGAAAGGACCAACAAACCTTGGAGCAAGCTTCCCTCTACGACCAAATCGAATCACATTCCTTAAGGGAGAGACCTTAAGGAAAACCAAATCACCAACCACAAACTCCTCCGACGACGATCAACATACTTCTTCTGCCTACCCTGGGCAATCCATAACTTCCTCTTAATCTCCTCAACCTTCTCTGAAGCTTCCAAGATCATCTCAGGACCAAAAACCAAACGAGTACCGGATTCAATCAGCAAGATGGAGATCTACAAGGTCTTTCGTAAAGAGAAGCAAACAGAGACATCTCAATACTAGCTTGAATAGAAGATAGGATGAGATAGATAAAGGATTAAGATAAGATTAAAATAGAAGACTGAAAATATACCTGATAACTATTGTTATAGATGAATTAAACAAGATGGAGATGATCTTTCCAAGATCCTTCATAATCACGAACACAAGCACGGAGAAGATCTTCTAGAATCTGATTCACTCTTTCTGTTTGACGGTCGGTCTGTGGGTGGTAAGCAGTGCTCAAATTCAGACGGTTACCCAAGGATTCCTGGAAAGCCTTCCAAAACTGACTAGTGAAGATAGGATCCCGATCACAAACAATGCTAATAGGAACACCATGGAGATGAACAATCCCCCTCATGTAAATCTCAGCCAGACTGGAAGCAGAACAGGTAGATTTGACCGGAATAAAATGAGCGGACTTGGTCACTCTATCTACAATAACCCAGATACTCTTATTACCCCTCCGAGTCCTTGGTAAACCATTAATGAAATCCATGGAAACCTGTTTCCATTTTCAATCGGGAATTTCAAGGGGCTGCAACAAACCAGGGGTCTTCTGGTGATCTTCCTTGACTTGCTAACAAGTCACATACCTATTAATAAAGATAGAGACATCACGCTTCACACCCTTCCACCAATACAGCTTCTTTATATCCTGATACATCTTCATCACACTAGGATGAATAGAAAGTCATGATCGATGATGTTCTTGAAGTAACTCTTGCCTCAAACCATCAACATTCGGGACACAAATCCAATTATTAATCCTCAAAATCCCTCTATCATCGATCTGAGCCCAAGTACCATCAGAAACTACTACCACCAACTCTAGCACGAACACTTCCATTCATACGCCTAAGCATCTCATCCTCATCCTGCTTAGCGATGATACGGTTCAAAGGAGGAGAAGAAGAAATAACAAGCTGACACAACATGGCTTTCTTCCTACTCAAAGCATCAGCCACAACATTAGCTATCCCAGGAGTATAGCTAATGTCAAGATCATAGGAAACAAGGAACTCAAGCCACCGAACATGCCTCTGATTCAAATCCTTCTGGGTGAAGATATATTTCAAAGACTAATGATCAGTAAAGAGCTCAAACTTAGCACCCAAAAGATGATGTCTTTACAGATTCAAAGCAAAGACAATGGCAAGCAATTCCAGATCATGAGCTTCATAATTGGCCTCATGGGTCTTCAGCTGGCGACATGCATAAGCAATCACCTTCCCATCTTGCATCAGGACAGCTCCTAAACCCTCACGACAAGCATCGGTGTACACTGTTAGCCCCTCATTTCCATTTGAAACAGTAAGCACTGGTGCAGAAGTAATCTTACGCTTCAACTCATTAAATGCAGCTTTACACTCATCACTCTATATAAACTTAGCATTCTTTCAAGTTAAAGCAGTGAGAGGTGCGGAAATCGGAGAAAGTTCTCAATGAATCTCCGATAGTAACCAACAAGGCCTAGAAAACTAAGAATATCAGTTGGAGTCCTAGGAGTTTCCCAATCCTATAACAGAATAGGGAGAAATAAGGACCGCAGAAAAGATAGAATGATCAAATTAAAGAAGGAGAAGAAAGGAAAGACTTACATTGATCACAACAATCTTGACTGGATCAGCAGCACCTCCATTACTAGAAACAATATGCCCGAGAAATCGGACTTCATCTCTCCAGAAATGGCATTTCGAGAACTTAGCCTTCAACTGATGATTTCTCAGAGTCCCCAAAACAAATTTCAAATGTGAATAATGCTCTTCCCTTATCTTGGAGAAGACAAGGATATCATCAACAAAGACTAGAACAAACTTATTAAGCACATCTCGAAAGACACGGTACATCTAATCAACAAAGAAAGCAGGAACATTAGTCAAACCAAAAGGCATAACTAACCATTCATAAAAACCATTCTCAGTACAGAAAGCAGTCTTGGGAATACTTTCCTCATCAACTCTGAGCTGGTGGAAACCTGTGGCAAGATCAAGCTGAGAGAAAACAGTAGCTCCATAGAGCTGATCAAACATATCATTGACATGAGACATTGGATATCTGTTTCTCGTAGTGAGCTTGTTCAGCTCCCTATAATCAACACACATCCGGAGAGAACCATTGGACTTGGTAACGAAAACCACCATTGCTCCCCATTTGGAATGGCTAGGTCTAATCAGACCCTTGGAGAATAAGTCCTTAATTTGCTTCCTTAACTCGACCTTCTCACGGCGTGCCATTCTTCTAGGCGGATGAACTACAGGTCGAGCTCTAGGAATAAGTTCAATACGAAAGTCAATTTCCCGCATCGGAGGTAAAGAAATGACTTCACCAAATATGTAGGGAAATAGTTTGACTACAAGAGTCGAATGAAGATCACTAGGAGAAGAATCAAGAGAATAAATAAAGCTGCCAGCAAAATCCTAGGGCAAACTACATAGAATCACCAAAGAATTGCCAAGATCATCCATAAGAGAAATAGTTCGGGCACTACAAGAGATAAAGGCATCATGCCTCTTCAGCCAATCACCACCAAGCAAAAGATCAAAAGCATCAAAACCCAAAACATAGAAATCACCAGAAAACAGATAGCTAGAATGGAAGAGTTTCCCATTTCTATAGATACTACTAAGGTTCGCAGGACCGCCAATAGGACTTAAAACACATAAAGGCACATAAGCAAATTTGGGAGAAAGGAGATGCTCAAATTTATTACAAAGATCCATAGAAATAAAGCTATGGGAAGCTCCAGTATCAAACAGAACCCTAACAGAGTGCCCTGAAGTCTACCTCGAGAATCACCAGGACTAGGAGTAGGAACAACCGCAGTGGTAGAGCTGGAGAAGATGCAGAAGTAATAGCAAAAATACCAGATGTGTTGCCCTTCCGCTGAGTAGGGCAGTCCTTCTTGAAATGGCCGAGCTACAGACAAAAATGGTAGAGATCTTGCTTGGTCAATTGAGCTGGAGGAATAGTAGCACCACCCAAAGTAGGACAACTATTAGCATAGGGTCCCTTCTGATTGCATTTGTAGCAAGTAATGGTAGATAGGTTGATCGACTGCCTCTGAGATGAAGAAGATGACCCCAACCCTGAAGTCTTGCTCTGATTCCCCTTCTGATGATGAAAGTGGGGCTTTCTCTTCTTAGGATTGCCAGAAGAGGACTGAGATGAAGCAGACTGAGCAGCTGGAGGATTATTGGAAGTAGGATTCTCGTATCTAATGGCCATGTCCATCAGAGTGGTGAAAGGACTATGCACATAGGCTATGAGGCGATCATAGTACTCTGGGAGTGCACCAGCAATGAACTTCTCATTTTTCTTGAGAGGAGTGTCAATCAGATTGATGCCAAACTTAGAAAGTACATTGAACTTCCTCTCATATTTAGCAAAAGACATATCACCCTATTTCAAATCCATGAATTCCCGACACGGTTGATACTTTCCTGCCTCGGGCATCCATTTCACAAGAAAAGCGTCTCTAAAGCACAATAAAGAGCATAAGACATAATTCAAAAAGAGAAACTGAACCAAATTTGAAATAAATAGGAGATGATACCTAAATTGTTCCTAAGAAATGTCATCCTCAGCGGTGTGGGCTATGATAGTCTCCCACCAATCCAAACCTGCTCGTTTCAATTGCCAAGCCACCAACTGACGCTGCTGGGCATTAGTGATTTCAAGCCCGGAGAAGATTCTCTCCAAATTCTTCAACCACTGTTGAGCTTCAATAATGCTCTCAGATCCGGTAAACTTGGTGCCACCAAGCTCAGTGTATTCCTTGCCAAGCTTAGTGAACCTAACTGGTGGAGCAGGCTCAGGAGCAACGGCAACACCACATCCCCTACCTCTTGCATTCCTACGATCCATCATGATAAATCAAGAATGAATCTTATGACAGTGGTAACTGAGAATAAGATAAGATTAAATAAGATAAGATAAGATGCAACGAGGATTGCATATCCCGAACAAATAAATTATGAACAAAGTGGATATGGAAAAGAAAGAAGTTTTAGAAAGATTTGACTTTAAAATAAGAAAAGTTTTATATTAAAATACTCCTTCAAAATCCTTTGAAAATCATTTTATACTTTAAAATACGTTCTCTCACAAAGAAAGGATTGCAAGATTGATTTCACTCATTCTATGGTATTTCCACCCTATCTCTAATGAGGTTTTTCCCCACAGGCTAAGGTTTGCCAAAAAAAGCAAAGCTCCGATACCAAATGTAACGACCCACTATTTTGGACCATTCAAATCGACAATAAAACAACACATGTCTGACTTGAATAATTCAAAATGGTAGATTGAAATAAAATTTGGAGAAAATAAAACCAATCACAGACATAGATAAATCATAATACTCGCAGAGGAATTAGAAATAACAGTAGTAGTTCATGAAGCTACTACAACATAGTCCCAAAACAAGTACAAAATATATAGTCTGAAAACAAATACAGTTCTGAAAGAAATACAGTAGAAATCCTAATACATAAGTCTCTAATACATAAGCTAAAATGGAACGACTGAACTGAAATAGATAAACTAGATAAGGATATAAACTCCATAAATCTCTAGCTTCCAAAAGATAGATCCAAGCTGTGATACACAGGCTGACCCTAGCATAAGAAAATAAATACAAACACTCGAGTCAGGACATACATACTTATACAATGTAAACCAACTCAAGTGAACCGTAATATAAGGTACAAGTAACTTAAAGGATGCTTGGGACCGCCCATCCTCTAAGGATCCGTTAAACTATTTACTATGTAGTAATATACGCTATTATAATAATATCTATTAGTAAAGTAAACTTACTTTAAAATATTGTTAAAGGGTTACCCATATCGCCCTTAACACATAATAGTCTTAGTAGTCTATCCAGTATCCTATTCCCTCCTGATCGGGAAGCCACCAGAGGATACTCCACAGGCTACGGCACAAAAACAAAATTGTACAAGGCGCGCTAGGGTAGGTGACACGACACAACTAGGCAATTCCAGGATAGATATACCAATTACGCTTCCGGACCGGTGGTAACGCGTAGCAGCTACTACCGCCCCTCTCGAGCCACACTCCCAAAATAAAAGGTGCGCACCAATCAATCACGAAGTAATAGAATGGCGTACGAAGAAGTGTGTGCTATAAGAGGAGCTACCTCCTTAGCCCGTCAATCTCTCCTGTTCTAGCCACCTTTATGCAGCCTCCCGAGAGTCGAGTTCACGTACATACCTCAATAGAACGTCACCACCATCCTACTTCATTCTGGAATCTCCACAGCGTAACGGTTGCCAAAGTGGTTTTCGGTATCGACAGAGAGTATGCCCATATCCGATCCCGGTCTCTTTGTCAACCAATCGTTATTATAACCCGTGGTTATAAATTTCAAAAATGGTTTATATTTCACTTCAAAACTTGTTCATTTAAACCATTTAAATTCAATATCAAATAAAATTCATTTCAAAGTTGTAACATTTCTACGTTCATTCATTCATTTATACAATTTCCAAAACATCGTAAATTTCATCTATAACCGCACTTATAAAATGTTACGGTAGATATAGTAATATTTCAAAACATTGTCAAATTCAAAAACAGCAGCACTTACAAAGTGCTATGATAAGTATTTTGTTATTTCAAAATAGCTCAATTTCAAAAACAGCAGCACTTACAAAGTGCTACAGTAGGTATTAGTAATTTAAAACAGTTCAATTTAATTTCAGCAACAACAACACTTACCAAGTGCTACAGTAGCTATTTAGTTATTTAAAACAGTTTACTTTCAGCAACAACAACACTTACAAAGTGTTGCGGTAGCTATTTAGTTATTTCAAACTATAGTTTAGTTTCAGCAACAACAGCACTTACCAAGTGCTGTAGTAGCTCTTTATTATTTCAGAACTTAGTTTATTTCCAGAAATGATAGCACTTAACAAATGCCGTCATAAAACTACAACATTTCTGAAGTCTGCCAATGTTAATTCCAGATTTGCTACAAAATTTCAGAAACATTAATACTTCAATTTTAACCATTTTAACTTATAAAAATCATTTTTTTTCACTTCAAAATTATTCATTTAGATATCATTTAACTTATGATTCAATAAAATAAATCTTTAATAAATAAATATCCAACTTAAACAATAATTTACTTATCAAGTCCAAAGTAAACTATTTTCACAACTTATTATTATTTTTTCAATTAACTTAATACTTTATTTTAAAATACCCATTTCATAAGTGAAATTAAATTTCCATTTATTTACTTAACTTAAAAATTTCCATTAAAAACCAAATTTCCAATTTCCAAGTTAAGTCACATTTTAAAATACATCTTTCCATTTTATTCTTTATACATTCTAACTTATAGAAAAATCACTATAAATTCATTTAAATTATTTAAATTCAATTTAAGTTAAATGTCATATTTTTACATTTAAAAATAATTATAAATTTCATAATATATATATATATATATATAATTTAACCACGGGTTTGTATAATAGTTTCTATCCTAGGTCAAGTGATACGGATAATATATCATTTCAATCCGTAATTTAAAAAGAAAAATCTGGGTTCTATCATTTCAAACCAGCAATCCCAAGTAAATAAAATACAATAAAAATCACTTGAGCCTATCATTTCATCCCATAATGATTTTTCCTTATTCTAAAGTCCATTCGGGTATGTATCATTTCAACCCATAGTGATTCTATTCTACATGGAACTTGCAGTGTGAGAAACAATAAATAAAATAAACAGTAAAACATATAATATTATAACAGATGATGTACAAGCATACAAGCAGGTTATATATCATATAAACAGATCACAGGCATATATGACATAGTATATCAATCATTACATATTCAATTGTCATCGTTTCATAATTATATAAGTACGGAATGTCTAGAGTGAATAACTCACCTTTTTGAAGCTAGAGATCAATTCAAAACAAAAAAAATCCACACTCCGCAAAGCACGAAAAGGCACGACAAGATTCGAGAAGCAGTAACACCTAAATTCAAATCATGTAATCCAATAATAAAATAAATATAAATATGTGTTTCAACATAACAAAATAAATTAAAACAAGGGAAAATTTGAATAAATTTGAAACAAATATGGATTCAATCAACAAGTGGGCTTGGCCACATAACCTATAGGCTCGGCCCCCACACCCCTACATGGCTCGGCCATGATGTGTTAGAGGCAGCTAGGCTATGGGGTCCTTCGACACGGCTAAGGCTAGGAAAAGTGGAGAAGTGGTGGAGTTACAACCATGGAATGCAAAAGGCAATCAAAAAGAGGGGTTTTAGGTCAACTAGGCTCGACCATGGGTCTAGATGGCTCGGCCATGGTCTTGTTTGGGTCAGATCTGATCAAGGCTCAGGGGAACGGCCTAGGGCAAGGCAAGGAGGAGGAGTAGGTGGTGGAAATTGGTGTGGCCAATGAAAATAAAGAGGGGTTTGCCTAAGGAAGGCTTGGCTAAGGGATTGTTTTGCAATTTTTGGTGAAGTCTTTGTTCTAGGCTTCACTGCCTTGGTGTGGGGAAGATGATGGTCGGTCATGGAGGAGGTGGAGAGGGGATGAGATCAGAAATATAGGTCGAGGCCGAGAATATGATGAAGAGAAACAAAGGAAAATAAAAGAAAAGGAAAGAGAAAGAGGAAGATAGGCCATGGAGCTTACTGTAATTTTTCTCAAGAGAACGCAAATGAGGAAGTGAGATGTTTGAGATGTTTTTGTACATGAATTTCACAAGTAGGAGGCGGCTAGGGTTTGGGGCATGAACGAGTAAAGATAATAAAAGGGTAGGCAAATAAAGGCAAGCGTTTAAAACAATGTAACCTACGCCTAATTAAAACAATGTAACGTATGTCTAATTGATTTTTTTCCAAGCCATTAAATAAAAGATATACATAAGAAACATCCAATAAATAAAATAAAGTCTATACAAACAAAATAGAAAAATAAAATAAAGAGATAGACATAGAAAACAAGTAGAATAAATGCAGAAAACAAGTAGAATAAATTTAAATTTTGAAATTTTCAAAAAAGTTAAAGTTTGACCAAAATACAAATTTTCAGAAATTGTTTATTTTATCCTATTTGGAAGATAAATTACAAAAATTCAAATTTTAATGAATAAAAATCAAAGTTTTCAAATAAATTAAATAAAAAATATTTACAAAATTTTGGGTTGTTACACTCTCCCCCACTCAAAACTTTTCGTCCTCGAAAAGGAACGAAACAAGGAAAACAAAGAAAAATAAGATAGCAAAGCAAAAGTACCTACTAAAACTTGAAAAGCCCAAACTCTCAATCTACTAAGATCAATTTTGAGCACTCTTGAGTTTAAAGGGAAAACATAAACTTCGAGTCAGACTTAAACACTAGTGTGAATAATACTATTATATCTCGGTTTACCTATATTAAGTGAGACCACAACGCGTAGCGGAACAGGTCTCCCTTCATTAATGTCCCTTTAAAAACATATCTTTTTGCAAATCATAATCTTGCAACCAAACTGTTTAATCAAACCGATTACATCAATAATAGAAAATATCACATATGCTCGAAACAGGTAGTAGTTGGACCAGCTGTCTGAACAAAATGTAGTTTCGTTTGGCTAACTACTGACCTTTGGCTCACTCGGGCCTACCAAACAAACTAAACAAATTATCTAACAACTGGTAAACATAGTTTTAGACGATCTGTCCTTATCTTACTTCTCCAAGAGTCACTCGATTCTAATAGTTTTATGGGCTCACCAGTAAACTGTCTCTGTACTTATATATTCCTTTTTGTGTGTTACCATCATTTAAGCCTTACCAGTGACTATGCCCTACACATTGGAATTTTGCACTAAATTAGCTAAGGGCTAATAGCTAATGTATAAGGTGCAACCTCATACTAGTCCTATCTGGTATACAAATATCAAAGTCATTTTTCTTAGGGTTAACTACCCTTTAATCTTTCTTTGAAAACCTTTTCAAAATGATTTAACCCTTTAAATCATACTTATACAAGAAAAATAAACTATATGCTTTACTCAAATCTCTTTGCTATGATATATGCTTTAGTCAAGACGCAGTTGACAAAACATTCGAAACTTTGTTTAAACCTTCAAACATTCTCTTCAAAACCAATGAAAGTACCCCTTTCGATAAAAGTAAACAACTTTACTTTATAACCTTAAGCTGAAGGCGAAAACATACTTTTCCAAAATCATACATTTCAGAACCATAGAAAACATTCCTTTCGAAAGCATTTCAAAACTTTAGATATCCTCTTTTCAAAACACATTAAACCTGCCTTTTGAAACCCTTGGAAACCTTCCTTTATATACTTAGGTAAACCTTTCAAAACACTAGGGAATAGCCCCTTCAAAACCATATATTTATACCTTTCGAAAATACCGGGAACCTCCTCTTCGGAACCTTTTATATAGCTTTCGAAAGCATTAAAGTATACAACTTAAAACAAACCTTGTGAAAGAATTGGGCTCAAGTTCAAATGTGTGGAAAAACCTTACGAAATCTTTGGAAACCATTCCTTTCAAAACCTTTGGGTTTAACATTCAATATAAAAAAGGGTCATAAAACAACCAAGTCGAAAAACAACTCTTTCGAAAGTAATTCCTATGTAAAAGAAGTGGACGGTCTCGAAACCTATAACTTTGAAAGCATTGGAGAAGCGATTCTAATTTTAAAAGAAAGGATCCTTTCGAAAACAAACTGGGTCAAAAGGAAAAAGGCGATAGCTAGCGGTTTTGACCCTCTCGAGCATTTATTTAATATAAAGGTGCAACCTCATTCGAAAGCGTTCTTTCTTTTAAACCATTGACCAAGTTGAAAGCTATGTTATTCGAAACCATTCCTTTCAATGCAAAACAGGTGCATTTTCTTTAGGAAGCAAAACAATGTTTTTACCCCTTCAGAACCCCTTGTTTCGACCCTATACCTTTCATCAAAGTCCAATTCACTACATGCCAAGTCTTTGATACCATGTGCATTGGTTTCAATCAGGTTAGAGGCGTAGGTACTAAGTCGAAAGGTGACTTCCTAGGATAGTGAAATAGGAGAACCTTATAAAAACCTGATTTTTAACTTAAAAAGTTAATTCTTTTCAACTAATCTTCTTATTTTTCACCTTATAATTGGTTGCTTTTACTTTTCAAAATCTTTTCTAAAAGGTGCTGGCGAATTTCAGAGATTATCATTTCAAAAACATTTGCAAACAACCCTTTCTACTTTTATATACATATAAAACATTTAAGTCTCGTATCTTAAATAATTTTGTATACTTAGTAAATAACTTAGAATTTTTTTATAAAAATTCCCACAAATCACTTTTAATGTGTTTTCTAACATATTTAAATTTCAGACCCAAGGCATATATATAATTGCTAAAATAATTTTTCAACCAAATAACCATTTTCTTCAATAGAAAATTAACATTAATTCCATAATAATTCGTAAAATTATTAAACTTGAAACCCATCTCAAAAATAACTTTTGTGGCCTTATATAAAATTCACAAGGCATTTAGATGTCATTTAATTGGTTTTCAATCCAAAATATATCATAAAATTAATATGTAAATGCATAATTCACCTTTAGATTTATTTCTTAGGAGTTGAGATTTGATCTTTGATTAAATTTGATTAAACTTTTCCTCTTGATGTAGCTTTTCATCCCCTTACTCTTCTTTAATGGTGACAAGAAATTTAGGTTTAGATTTTTGTTTTATGAATGTGTAAAATGAAATGGTACGAAGGCTTAGGTTATATGAATATGACTCATTTCTATTTTACCCTTATCTAATTTCCCCATCCTATTTCATTTTAATTCCATTTTTTTCATATTTATATAAGCATGAATACCCTTTATATTTTCACAAATCTCAATCTTTTAACCATTATTCTATTTAATTGAGCTAATTAGATCTCTTGAATAATTTATCTAAAATTAGAGGTGTTACAATTATCCCTTTTCAATCCAACGAAATAAAATATGTCATATCCCAACCCAGTTAAAATAAATTAAACCCCTCTTTTATTTATATTTCAAAATTTACAGTACTCGACTTTTTAGCCTAAAATGCACTAATTTCAACTGTTTTTCTCTTAAACTTACAATCCTTTTACTTAAACTATTATAGTGTAGCAACTTACATCTCAATTTATATTTTTTTATGAACCATTTACTAAATTCTAGATCTGTACCACTTATATTATCTATCCATACAACTATTTTTATATCTTAAAAATTTTCATTACATAGAAAGATTCATGACCTATATTGCTCCTTCATTTTTTCTGAAGAAAATAGCCTCCAACTAAAATTTTCTTTACGGAAATCGAGTTGGCTAAATATACATTTTTTTACACGACCTTTAATATATATACACACACACATTCATAATTTCATACTCACTTTTTTCCTTCTTAATTTCTAGAAATTACTTATTATTTGGTTGGACTTAATGTGGACTTCTAACTATTCTCTTTAGAACATTTTTCTTTTATTTACTCACTCGTCTCTTTCCAAATCCAAAAATATAATAATAAATTAGGAGACATAACTTTCCAGAGACTTATCCATCTTTCACTTTCTATAACATATGGGAAGTCAAATACCATCCAGTTCTGGGGATATTCCATATGCAACTACTCTACAGATTGAATACTTAGAATTTTAGCATATACTGGATTTATATTTATAGTCAAAATACAAATACGTTCACTCTTCGTTTCCAAATTTTTCCGCAATCGAGTAACCTTTCTCTGATACCAAATGTAACAACAAACATTTTAGTAAGCCTAGATTTTTGCTAAACCGAACACCCAATTTTACTAAATATGGATCGTTGGATTGGTGTCCTACAAAAAGGATAATATGTCAAAGCACTAATAGTAATAACTCACAGCGGAAATAAGAAAATTTAATACGTCAATATAATTACTAACCAAAAATCAACATATCAAATGTCAAGGGCCTCAGCCATAAAACAGATCCAAATCAACATCAGTAACTACACTTCTAAATCCTATGGGTTGTAATGAGGAAGGGGAAAGAACAATGTTTTGGTATGTCGATTGTTCACTATTTCATGTTATGTTAGATTCTATTTTTAGTCGCTACAACTCCATTGCTACGTACGAACATTACCCATCTACACTCTATAGATCTATGTCTATACAGGGAGGGAGAGTGTGTGTGTGTATAGTACATCCTAAGTCCACTAATGGATCTAGATACTATCCCCACTAGTATCAATCTCTCAGCACATCTTAAAGATTCATCGCCATCGTATCATCGAGAAAATAGCATCGTGCACACCGACGACCTCCAGTCCACGAGGTCCTATTACTTCGAATATTTTTCACGTACGCCAACCATTTGCATACCTTCGTCAACTTTTATCATGGATTTTAGGCCCCATGCACCACCATCCCATCCATGTTTTGAAGGAACATTTGTATGGATTAACTAGCTTTGCCCAATCAAACAAATTGAAAAACAACTATGGCGTTGCATAACCTAACTGAATCAATCCTGATTTGCGGAAAATATTAGCTAGTTATAACCCTATCCTTCCCGTTTACTGCAAGGGATCAATGACGAGCACAATAAATATGCAACTCATATCCTAGTTCATAGTACCCAAATACGCCAATATTTTTATGTACACTTGTTGCAACTCATTTTCGTACCTACGCATACCATACTTTCCATGCCACGTTGCATAAGTCCGATCTCACTCACCATCCTTTTAGATTGACTAGTGAAATCATGGTAATAACCCCACTTAAAAACTTTGAAGTAGACCTAATTTGACTGTGGACCTATTTCCTTGACACAATTATAATAGGCATTTGTAATTCTGACAAAAAATTTGTAACTAAGGCAATAAGTACAGTCCAGACCTGTGGGTAATCCTTTAGTACATAATCATGCACTAACCATGGTTCTATTAGTTGGATATTTTTAGCATTCCAACCCAATCTAACGACCTTCAGACATTGGTCCACTATAATTGCAACATATAATTTATAATTAATCACACCCATCATAAACGCATATCCGAGGCTACTTACATACATATTTCAGACTTATGTATACTTATTTTTCTTTTATTTCCTTCAATTCCTCTACATCTTCTATGTTTGACATTAAGTCTTCATTCTTACTATGCATTTGTCTTTTATTTCATTAGACTCATTTACTGCTGCTCAATTCATACATTAATATCATTACTACAACATTTGTTAGTTCAACCTTTTATTTCTATTCTAATTCTTATTTATTTTTCTTGCCCATAATCCAGACTTAGTTTTTCCGTAGTTTCCATTTTATTAACCTTTAAGTTACATTCTTATTCCATATCCATTTTTGGGGTTTACTATATTTTATATATTGGAATCGAAATTTAACAATATTGCTGCTTCACAATGAATTTCGATATCTTATCCTAAAGAGGTGGTTTGTGCGATGTTCGTAATTACAAGAAATTCTCTTATATTTATTGAAATAGACAGTAAAAAATACAATAGTCATCTCTATTTTATACATCTATTTCTTTTATAAGAATATATATTGACTACTTGTCATTTCAAAAATCACATTGTTGTTAAGTTTGAATTTGATAATATATGGAAATCCCCTATTAGTAGCATACATTCTAATAAATTAAGATATCACTAAAATCCGAAAAGTCTAGTTAGCTTTATTTCCAATCTCATTCATTAATATGGAGTCTCAATTCATTACGTTTCCGTTAACTAATCCAACGTAAAACTGATAACTGAAGTCATTTAGTGATTACAGAATTAAATCTTATTATTACGCTTCTGTAGTTATCAATACAAAGTTATAGATAAGTAACAGTCTTTAATATCTCATATATATAAATTCATTTGCAAACTAAATTCAAAGTTTCAGACCCATGGAATAGATCTGCAACGATATAATATAATATTATATAAAAACATATAATATACCCAATCACCTTCAATTAGCACTTCCAAATCTCTAGATCTAATCCAGATCTGACCCTGTTATCTGTATTATCCACATTTTGTCTCCCTGTTTGGATCCACAAACAATATTTTTTATAGGTCAATTAAAGATTAGATTAGATAAAAGAGATTTGGATTTAGATTTATTAATTAGAACCAGATCTAAAAGTTTACCTTTGATGTAGCAATCTTGTAACGACTCGGGATTTTGGCACTGTTATTTTGATAATTTTCTAATTTAATTATTGATAATACAAGTTTTAATCATTTAAAAACAAATAAAATATTCTAGCTATTGACTGTTTATTTATATATATGTTTTGGGGAGGCTATGACTTGAAAAATCTAAAGTTTAATCTCTTAAAAATATTTAAAATAGAAACTCTACATTTATTCTGCTAGATATAATTATATATAGAAAAATAATTAGATATCTATGCTTAATTTTGATATTAAATTCAAAATAAAATATATATGTATAAAAATTGAGATAAATACATATAAATGGATACTTACATTTGTTGTAGTTATAACCTAGAAGTAAAATTTATATAGGTGACATAAGGTTAAGTATATATGCATGTCTGTATTTGTATAAGGCAAACAAGACAAGAAATATGTTGTTGACATATATATGTAATATGTATGTGCATAAGGATATAAATATATTTGTAAATGCAAGGGGACATGGCATTTAATGTACATTCCCTCGAGCATAAAATACATCAAATCTCATCTATAATAAATCACTTCCTTTTCACTAAATCATATCAGGTCAAGGAATTGCTGACCAAAGGAAAATTAAAAAAGTATGATTTAAAAGAAAGTAAAAAAACAAAAGCTTACTATCTACAAAGGAATGTAGGCAGTATACTATCTTATATACATGTATACCTCCACACTTGTCTCTGTTTTCAGTCATTCAAAAGCTATCTAAGTTAAATAAAAGAAATATATTACTACATTCCACAACTTAAAGAAAATAAAACAACTAAATAGTGAAGACCAAAATCAAAACAGCTCATCTTCAACCCAAGCAAGCTAGCAGTTTTCAGAAACCCTTGTTCGCTATTCAAAAACAAAAATGTGTGAGTAAACTTCTTTTCAAAATCTAACCTCCCTTATAATATGATTGTGTTTAAGGATCAAATAGAAGTAATATTTTTGAATATGTGTGCATAGATGTAAATGTATATATGCCTGGGTATAGATGTATGTAAATGCCTGTATACATTTCTACCCTATATTCTTCTTGTTTCTGCCATGTTCGAACTTTCTAAAATCCAATTCGCTCCATCTATGCAGTTTTAGTTCATGGTGTCCAAAAAGTTTTTGTTTGTATTAGATTGTGCTTATTTTTAAAAATAATTTCAAGGAAAACTATCAAGTAATGCCACCGGAAATAGGACTAGCTGTGAATAATCAAATATTGCAAGAAAATCGACCGTTTCAGTTCGTGTTTTCTCTGACATTGATAGAATCGGTTTTGAAAATAATGAATTTTGGTGGTATTTTTGTGATTTTAAATTGTGTGGTTAATGGTATATTGGGTGATGATCGAAAATAGGACTTTGGTCGACTCACGGCGTTTTGGTTGTGAGTGAAGGTGATGTTTTTAGTCGGAGGTAGCTGGTGGGTTGGGGTTATAGGAAAAATGGTGGCGGGTTGGTCTGAGTGAAGTGGTGGCGGGTTGGAGAAGATATAGGATTTTAGGCTCGTTTTTGGTCATGGCGGGTTTTCGTGCGATTGCGGCGGCGTGGTGGCGAAGGGGTGATGCGGTGCAGAGGGAAAAGGGTGAGGGGAGTTAGGCGAGGTAGCATGGGCACTGGTTGTCAGTGGCAGCGGCGCGAAGCGATAAAGGAGGTCGAGTTTTTCTCGGGAATGGCGAGGTGCTTGATTTTGGTTTCGAGCATCATCGAAGAAGTTTGGGTGGCCGGGAAGGTCGAAGGTGGCGGCGGCGACTCAGAGGTGGTGTCGGCGGTGGTCGGCGTGGCTCCTGTTGGGGGAGAAGATGCACGTGGTTCATGCAAATTGTAGTATCTGGTGGAAGGGTATTAGCTAAAGTTTAGTAGAAGAAGGAAAAGAGTAGAAGAAGGGAAGAGGATTTCCTTGGGTTCGGGTTTGGGCCAGTGGGCCGATTTTTTTCTTCTTAAAAATGAAATAAAATAAAAATGTCCTTTAGTATTTTCAAAAATCTACTGCCCTTAAAAACCATTTACTTTTAAACTTTAACTCCCTGTTTTATAAAATATAGGAGCCGAGTGTCATATCCCCTTAACACTTGTTAACACTTATTTAATAAATTTGAAATGTAATTAGTTAATGGTTAATATAGGTAAAATGATTTAAGACATTAAATTAAGTAGAACCTTTGGTTAATTTTATATATATGTTAAATTATTAATTAATTCCCAAATTTATTTAAAGTAAAATAAATAGTTCATAATTAGATTAATAATAAGTAAACAGGATTTGAAAATAATTAAATTTTGTTTAAATTAAATAGATAATTGTGTGACTGGGTAATCTAGTCTACGAATAATTTAAAATGGTAAAGTACATTGGATTTCCTTGTTTCTCTAATGTGTTCTTTCCACTATTCTATGATATGAAATACCCAAAAATTGAACAGTATACATATAAAATGTGAGACGTTTTATTTTAATTGATGTTGTGATGAAATTTATATGTGAATGTGATATTCTGAATTGAATTGTTTGTTAAAAACAACTTGGCCTTAAAAAATGGCATTTGGATTTCGATGAGACTGGGATCGGATATTTGTGTTATCTGAAAACCACATCGATCCAAAATGAACAATCAGGTCGTGAAGATCTCAAGGAAGATCCCGAATGAAGATTCAAAATGCAAGGGCTATTTTTCGCTAATTCTGAGGGTGATTCCAATACGAGTGTAGTGAAGATAATGCCTTCAGTTCCGTTCGGACCCAGAACGGACTTGTAGGGATGAATGCTATCATACCATCGTCATTGGAGGATGGTGAGCATTCTAAGAAAGTGTATGCTATAAAGGTAATCGTAGCCTAGAGCCTCATCAATCGGGAATGGCTAAAACAGGAGAGGTGCGGCAAGGCTAAGTGGGTAGCTCCCAATTAGGATAAGGTTCCCTGTCTAAAGTCCTTTTATTTCGGCTATGTGGCGGTTGTTGGCCCCAACCGTAGGGTTATCTTATTCGAACTATCCAGTAAGAGGTAGTTCCGGTCTTGTGTTGTAGGGGATAGGGAGTGGTCCTCGGTATGCTGATCTAGACCAAATACTACGACGGGCAGTACCCCAGTGGCCCTGCCATTGTAAGGAACCTAATCTCCAATAAGTGCCTTCGGACTTGATTGTATATCTATTATGCTGGAATTTAATTAATGTAACAATTTCGGCTATGTGAATAATTTATTTGAAAACCTTAGACACTATTATCAGGGTCTTACGAGATACCCTTGTTTTCAAACGAGTTTCAAGTTAAATAGATTTAACCGTTTACTCACACCAGACCCGGAGTTTATTTTCTGCTTTTTCTAAACTCTTGGAAACTCAAATTTTTATGAGTAGCCAAGTAATTCCAGGTTTGCTTTGACGTATTTTGAAGGAGGACTTGGAGTAGGAGGCTTCTGTATATCTAGTTATATCTATTTCCGCTGTACTAGTACATATGACTTCATTTTGGTTTGTAATGAATAGGCAGGTCACAACGATTGTCTAGTATGATATTTGCGAAACTTATGACTCTGATGTACTGTATTAATGACTTATGATATATATATATATGTGTGTGTGTGTGTGTGTGTGTGTGTGTGCGTGTGATACAATATGTTTATTCCATTCCGCTATGAGATTCTATGATTAGTTTCTACTTCTTTCTTTGTACCTATTCTTTTCTACCTATTTTCTTTTTATTTCACGACACGTCTTTCTATGGAATGAAGGGCGGGTTGTCACAAATCTGAATTGAACCTATTCCCTATCCTCTGTTCTTTTCTATTTCTCTAAAGTGTATGCATGTAATCTAGGTCTATTTCTATGAAATCAAGGTCTATTTCTATGTATTTAGAAATTTTGGAGGCAAAAAAAAAATGGCATCCACGGTAATTGGAGAAAATGATTTGGTAGTGAAGCCCTAGGTCCTAACTTATAGAGGTTCAAATCCATGCCGACCGTAGGATCGAGCTATTTCAAATCCTGGCCTCGTGGGCAAGAATTATCATTGCCTTCTAGAGAATGCGGGTTGGCAGCCTTGTCCCTTTAGTTGACCGCTCATGGTCGACCTAGGTAAGGTCGCGGTCAATTTGGATAGGCCAGGTTGGTGCAAATTTAGCATTTGTTAAAATCTTACTAATTTTTTTCCAACTTATTAACTCTAATCACCTTTATCTCATACCACTATCACCTTTCTTAACCGCTAAGTTTAACGGCATTAATTCATCATTAATCAATTTCAAATTATTTCTTTAATTTCATATATAATTATTTCATGTTATGAAATTTGAACGCTAATAACTCTTTCATTTTTACTCCTATTCGAAAATTTTATATATGAAAATTGATCCAAAAATCAAATGGTATAAATTTTGTGGCCAAATTCCATCCTTTGCAAAAATTCCATTATCATTTTTTTTATTCATAAATTAATTAACGTAAAAACCGCAGGGTGTTACATATTCTCCACTTCCCATTGGATTTCTCGACTAGCACGGGATTAGCTAACCATTTTGGTTAAAGTATCTCTCTAATAAATTCATTATCAAACATTCATTTGACCTCTTCTTCAAAGCATTAGATTGGACCTTTTGAAATGTCTTTTTTTCTATCGAACTATTGAGAAATTTGGACATATATTCAGAGCATGGAACATGACTGTTGGACCTATTCCATAATATCTAAGTGGGTCCAGGAAAATGCATCTTTGCTAGACTGAAGGTACTGAACTAGGTCTCCCTTGAGTTGCTATCTAACCCTATTCCAATTTTGACTACCTTCGTTGTATTGGCTGAATCTATGCATATTTTCTCAAGATCTTCTATAGGCTTCATTCTTTCTTGTTCATTTTTACATTCTAATTCAGTAACAATTTCCTCATCTTCTATTTAGTCTTCCACCAGATATTCTTCCTACTGTTTGCTTTTTTTCTTGGAGAAGTCAAATTTCCTGAACACATATTTAGTCTTCTTAATCTACTCTATTTTAACTTGTGTGATGTGTTTGAAGAATCACTATCCAAAGGCTTTTTAGTATCATTTAATTAATTTATTTTTCTCCGAATCATAATGTAACAACCTGGCTTTTTGAATAGTTTAAATTGAAAATAAACCGCACATGTCCAACTCAAACTATTCAAAAGACAGATTATTAATGGGATTGTTCTAATGAAATAAGATTCAAAAGACCAAAATACAGAATCTCACAACGGAAGGATAAAATATAATACACAAAATAAATACGTAAATAGTTCATAGAGCTATTTACAACAAAATCAGAATTGACATTTTTACAGGCAGAATAGAAAAATGCTATAATAGTAATAGATACGGTCCTCAGCTCCACCTTCGTCTTCAGAAATAAGTTTCTTCGCTAAACTGAAATACTCGGTCTAACTCAAGCGTAAAGTAAAACAAAACACTCGAGTCAAGACTAACATTCTTATGTAAGTAAGTCAACTCAAGTGAAATGTACATATAACTCAATAAGTGAAATGCTCGGGTTTAAATAAACATCATCTTTCATATTATAAATCGGTTTAGTTCAAATACTGATTTTCATATTTGTTTCCAACTGATTCATTATTAAATTCAACTTCAGATTTAAATTCCTGTATCACAAGATAGTTCATTATCACAACTTCAAATTTCAGTTCTATATTTCCATACCAAAATTATCTTAGTGAAATCTTTATGTTCATATTATTTGATCTTAAACAATTTGGGTGGAAATGGACTTTTATTCCAAAGAATTATATGGATGTAATAGTTAAATTTTTGTATATAATATTAGTTATAGTAGTCGTATAATACAAATAATTAAATTTAATCTAAAATAGTTTAATAAAATATAAATATTTAAATTTAATATCAAAATATTTTAATTAAAAATAATTATAAAATATAAATAATTAAAATTAATATAGAATAGCTTATTTAGAAATAGTTATAAAATACAAAGGGCTAAATATAAAATAGTTATAAAATATAAATAGTTAAATTTAATATGAAATCCAAACCGAACCAATCACATTCCATGATCCATTCCGAACCATATATCAAATTTTCAATCCCGACTTAAATCAACTCAGATTTCAACTTTCACATCGACTTAAAGTTTAACGGTTTAAATTTCCTAACTAACAATTTAATACACACACACACATACACAGACACACACATGCTTAATTAACATATCACTTGTGTCATATATCATAAAAAATACAAGTGAATATTTTCAAATTCTAATTTATCGTATACTAACACAACATATAAACATATAACATGACATATATACAAGAAACTTGCAAGGTGATTTATAATAAAATAACATGGCTTATGTCACAACAAATTACATAGCAACCTTTTACAAATCATGTCAACTTGCATAACATAGGTGGGTCATTTTTTCATGCCTAATATTTGTCAAATATATGTCATTTTATATGTCAAATGGACACATAAATTAATTTATATAATATGAATTTAACTAAATAAAATCCTAACTAAATACAACATTTCAATAAATTTCACATGCTATCAATTCAATAACATAAAAATATCAGTCGTGAGTGATTGCTTACCTTTCGTGGGAGCAATATGTAGATTCGTAGCAAAGATCCAAATGCAATGCAAATCCAACAAAGCTTAGACCCGAACACGAATCAATAAACAAGGTTCAACTACTTCCAACTTCTAAACAACCCAAGATCCAAACTATGGATAAACCTAAAACTAGGTCATATTTAAGAAAATATTCGGGCCAAAATATTATTGAATCTGTAAAAGCGACTAACAAGAAAGTTGTTGAAGATTATTTTCTCCCCACTTTTGAAAAAGAATGACTCAAAAAGCTTCCGTCTTGAGGAAGTTATGGTCAAAACAAATAGAGGTGTTTTCTAAGTTGAAAATCTGAGTTCAAAAATACTTCGAAAAGATTTGAGTTTTTGGCCTAAAAAATTAAGGAATTTGAAAAACTGATCTAAAAGAAAGTTGAAGCCATTGGAAAAATATATGGTTTGATAATAATCACATAATTTGGTTCTTTCCTGAAGGTGATATGAATAGTACAATATGGGGTATATTCGGACAAAACTCGACCCGAGAAAGGACATAAAAAATAGAGTTTTTGATATAGAAATATTAGAAATGCGAAGAAGGGTTTAACAACAAAGTTGCTTCCATCAAAATTATAAACGGTTTAGAAATAAGAATTATTTGATTTGGAGTAGTTTAATGGAATGTAGAAGCCATGGAAATAAGGGGAAAAGGAGGGAAAAAGGAAAGGGGAAAAGAAGGGAACATGGAGAAAGAAGAGGAGAGGGAAAGTGGGGCTTTGACCATGGGTTGCTGCCATGGGTTGTGGGTGGTGATGGAGGTGGGTGCCGGCAGCAAGGTGAGGGGAAAAAGTGGCGGCGTGTGCGAGGGATGGGAGGAGACACAAATGTAAGTGAAGGTGGAGGCAAAGGAGAAAGGAAGAAGATTGATTTGGTTTTAGAATTTGATATTTTGTTTTTGTTTTTTGATCTATGGATTACAGAGGAAGAAGAAGATACAGATAATTTTTGTTCAGAGAGGAGAAATGTGAGGAAGAGATGTTCTGCATGTACCTCTTTCAGAAGAAATGAAAAAGTTTGGTCTCTTTAATTTCCCAAAGCCCTTTAGTTTACTAGTCTATTTGCATTCTAATGACTTTTAAAATTGCTAGAAGCCCAATAACTAAATAAGAGAGCCCATTAGAAACATAGAAAGGAGGAGAATAACATATGTAAATACAAAAAGGTCACTGACAAATTACACAAAATTTTCACTGAAAACTACATATTTAGAGTTCTAGAACTCCGATTTCAATGAAACGAAAAGTAGAGTTCTTCTTAAAATTTTGTCTAGATTTTTTCCCAACACCAAGATTAAAATTTTGAAACTTTTAAATTTTTACCAAAAATTCAAATTTGACTAAGTTTTGAGTAGAATTTGACTTTTTCCAAAATTGTTCATATAATTAAATTTGATCAAATTAATTATTTCAAATTTCAATTTTAATTTTTTCTTAAATTCAAATAAATATTCAATTTTAAATCATTCAAATTTATGGGTCATTACACATAACAAAAAAGATGATCTCATTCATATTGTTCAATAGCCGCAAGGTACATCTCGTGAGCACTGTTTTGTTCCCCTCTTATGGTTCCCCACTCGCTTTTGGTCAAGAGTTTGACCATCAGATGGTTGGAAGAAATAAAGGTATCGACTTTGTCCAAAGATGGTCTTTTAAAAAGGCATTATAATACAAAGGTAGATGAATGATGACGAAGAGAGTCTCGAAAGTTCGAGAGCACGGTGGAACTCCCATTTACATAAGAAGTCTTATCTATCCAACAAGAGTTGACGCAATATTATTGAACCCAAAAATGGGCTTAAAACTTGGTTCAATCTTTTCTTCTGGAATTCCATCTATTCAAATGCATGCTTGAAAATTACATTGACATCCCTTTCGATATCCACCAAAATTTTGGCAAACACCGAAAGTCCAATTTGTGCAGCAATCATAAGTGGGTCATTGTGTAGGTGGCTGACTCCTCTTAGCTCTTATGGCGTGATAGTCAAATTATGCATCTGGATTTGGAATCTTTGTTTCTTGAGTAGTGTCCCCTCTTGAGTAGAGAAAATCCCTTCCTTTGCTTTCCTAATAGAGCGAATCCTTTCTCCTTTTCTATTTCAGCCTAGTGTGGGGCTCCGTGGATTACGTCAATTCTGTTGAGAGGTGGAATGAAATCTGGATGAACATCATCCTCTATCAGGTTCGCAGTGTTACTTGGTGGCCTTTGGTTGTTATTTTAGAATGGACAGCCTTTTGGTTATCTTTAACGAACTCCTTTAGATGCCTGGATCAAATTATAAGCTAGGCTATGCTTATTAGTACTTAGCGCTCATCTATTTTATCTCATTCGATTTATGATGAGCTAAGTAATCTACCCCTTTCTTGGTTTGGGATTAGTTTTATCCTTGTAAGAAATCAAAAAGTCATCTCCTTCCTTCATTACAACATATATGTAAGATATTGGCTTATTCAAAGCAACATGGTTAGTGCTCGAATCTTCTTCCCATCTTGGTTTCCTATGGTTGATAATCTTTCATGTTTCCTTCTTACCTTGGACCTTCGTTTGGGTGTGATACTTTCAATCCACGTGATTGAATTTATCAGCTTGAAAATGAAAATCTTACAAATCCTTACATTTGTACATGTAAAGCTCTCGCTGAAATGGGGTTTGCTCAATCAGACCAGAATGCACTGGCATCAACTTGTTTTTATCAGTCAGGTTTTTTGCCTTTAGGGCCTCTGTATTGAATGTCTTAAGATAATCAACCAACAACTCTCCTGGTCTTTATTTGATATTAGCTATTATGGTGTAGTCGAAAGTAGGATCTTTACAGATGCAAAATTGCATTGAGAATTCATAAGAAACTATTTTCAAGAATAGATTATCCTCTCCTGGTACTATTGGTACCATTTAACTGATGTTCCCTGAAATGTAGTTGGAAAAAGCCAATAACGCATAGCTCCGGATGCGTTATATAAGTCCATAAGACTTTCAAAAGCCAATAAGTGATTGTCTGGATTGGTCATTCAATTGTACTAATGGATGGGATCTTAATATGAGAAGGAATATTTATGGTCATTATCTCATATATGAAGGGAGCTTCTCAAAGGTTATCATTGACTATACCATCAAGTGTTCCTTTTCACTTAAGATTAAGCATATCTCTTTCCATTTTTCCGCCTAGTCTCTCAAGTAAGACTCGTTACTATAGTAGTTGCTCTTTTCAAGTTTATATCGTTTAGAAGTTGAGCTTCCAGACTGTTCTTTGGGTTTTTCTTCCCATCTTCCCTAGTAGTTTACTTTAGCTTGCTAGTCACATAATCTATTTTGTGGAGTTAGGGTAAGTTTGCCTTTTCTTTTTTCCAAGCAAAGAAGCATTCAAGTTACTCCATGGAGATTCCTCTTCATCTCCCCCCACGGGTCTGGTAGTTTTTGAGGATTTTTGAGCAAGTATTGATTTCAAAAGTCCTTTCATCTCTAGCACTTATTATTCTAGGCTTTTAATCATGGCTTCACTATTAATAGGTTCCGTCGGTTCTAATGGCTACCCAGGCTCTATATTTCCCAAGTTGAAGTTGGGAACTATATTATTAATGTTGTTGTTTGGATATCCTTCCGGTTGGAGCATTAAGTCATTTTGATCTCATTTTATAAAATAACAATTTACTTCGTTAGCTCATAAAAATAATCAAATAGGATTGGAGGTTCAATTCCTTCTTCTAGTGCCAAAAATGTTAGACCAGAAACTTGTATAATATCCATAATGCCAATAGTCATTTACTAATCCTTGATTGAACAAATGCAGTGAGATGATTAGGCATAACTCAATCAATGTCGATGTAATGCATCATCAAGGACTTATTTACCACTTGATACTTTGTGCATGATGGAATAATTAAAGGATGGATATATGATGCTAATAGGCCTTTTTAAAGTGAAATATATATTAGAGTCCATATGTTTTTGTTGATTATTGTGCTTGAGATCCTTTAAGGCCATTTGGAGTTAACATATTCATGAGTCCCTAAGGTCCTAATGGAAAAGATGTTCAAAAAAGGGCCTATGCCATGTCATATGTTCATAAGAGATAAGAAAACAAGTAAAAAACCATGTGCAATAGTCCATTAGGCTAGGCAATGGGCTATGTGCTTCATTCTTATGTTTAAAGTCTAATGTCCATATAATTATGCACATATCATTTGTCAAAGTCTAAGGCACCATTTAAATAATGGTGTCATATTTTGAACTTAAAGAGTTCCAATATGTGTACGTCCAATTCAATAATGTTCAAAAAGGCATAGTCAAATATAATATTCATGTCGAAGCCCTTATTCGTATTGATTATGCAAGATTACTTTCAAATGGATTTTGTTTCCGATTCAATTTAGGGTTTACAATGATTTAATTTCAAGAAATGGAGAAAAGAAAATTCGCCCACATTTGCTGTAACGACCAACCTTTTTGGATAGTTTAAATTGATAATAAACCAAATGCAAGAACCCCTTATCATGCTGCATCCGCCAAGTGCATAAGTAGGTACACATGTCAAACTCAAATAATTTAAAAGGGAGGATTGTTATGGGGTAAATAAGAAAAAGAAGAGAAAAGAAAGAATAACAAAACACAAAATCTCACAGCGGAATGACAAAATATAATAATCAAATAAACAATTCATGAAGCTGTTTTACAAGTAACATTTGATTACACTTTTACAATGCATATTAGAGTTACATACAATGGGAGTAAATAATAAATGCAGTAGGAAAAATGATGCAGTGGAATAAATATAATAAATAATAGTAGTACTAAATCTTCGCCATCATCCTCCAGAAAGCAATCTTCGATACACTAGAAAGCTCAGACTGACCTAAGCGAATTGAAAAGCCAAAACACTCAAATCGGAACTAAAAGTTCTTATATAAGTTAAATCAACAGTAAATAAATATGAGTGTAACGGCATTAGATAATTACGGGGTTTGACATCTCCTATCCAGTGTCAACATGAGTGCAATAACCTAAGAGATGTTCGGGATTTCCATCTCCTAAGGATCCGTTAAATTATATATATACATAATACAATACGCTATTATAATATGTCTATAGTAAACTTTAAAATAGCATTGAAGCGTTACCCATGTCCCTCTTAACACATTTTATATAAATGCCATAGTTTATAGAGTATTGTAAACTCCACTGTAAACTGGTGGGCTATTAGTGAGCACTCCATAGGTACGACACAAACCAAACTCATAATGGACGCGATAAGGCATGTGACACGACACGCGAGGCAGTGCCAGGGTAGGATTCCACCGTTTGCACTACCGGACTGGTGTAACGCATAACAGCTACAACCACCCACCTCGGAACACACTCCCATAACAAATCAAGGGATAGCCACAAAATCAATCACAAATTCATAATATGGTATCGAAGAAATGTGCATGATAGGAGGAGCCACCTCACTTGGTCCGGTATAGCCCCTGTTTTAAGCACATCAAGCTGATTCGCGGGAGTCAGGTCTACGTAAATACCTTATACAGAATCGTTCGCCAAACCATCCTACTTCATTTTGGAATCTTCCCCATGTACACAGTTGTCAAAGTGGTTTTGGGTATTGGTAGAGAGTGACAATATTCGATCCCGATCTCTTTAATAACCAAATGCTTATTTCACACCAGATGGTTCTTTTACAGTTCCAAAATCAATTCATAACTGATATTAAAATATCGTATTCCCAAAACCATATCACTTTTGGAATCATATTTACTTTCAAAATCATATCAAATTTGAAATCATATCACTTTCGAAATCATATTTCCAAAATAGGTTAAACCCTCATTTTAAAATCATCATAATTACTTAGAATATGTTATTTCACTATAAATCATCATTTCAAATCCTAATATAGATTATAACATCATTTTACCATATTCACTTTAAATCAATGATTTAAATATGACTAGTTCAACCTTGCACCGTTTGCAAATTTAGACAATAGTTGATAGTCATAAATAGTTTAAAATAGTTTAAAATGGATTAAAATAGTTTAATATAGTTTAAATATTTTAAATTAGATTAAAATAGATTAACATAGTTTAAAATAGATTAAAATAATATAATATAGTTTAAAATAGATTAAAATAGTTTAATATAGTTTAAATAGAGTAAAATAGTTTAATATAGTTTGAATAGATTAAAATAGTTTAATATAGTTTAAAATAGATTAAAATTGTTTAATGTAGTTTAAAATAAATTAAAATAATTTAATAGTTTGAAAATCATAATAATCGGGATTTTTAAAATAATATATCTTTAAACAACTTATATTAAAATAATAAATTTGAAATAAATATCAAATTAAATTATTTCTTTCATTTCAAAACATCTGGACCAAGTCCAGCTTTCAAATCAACAAAATCAATTTTGTCTTCCAATTCAGATTCTCATTTAAAACCATTTAATCAATATCGATTTCAAATCCATGTTCGAATTATAAATTTAAACTTTTTCAAATTTAGCGAATTTTGAAGTTTTAATATTCAAATATTTCAATAATTTAATCCCCGTAAATTTCATTTATACTTCAAATCTAACCTTAAAATTTCAGTTTAAACCAATTCCAATTTCAACATTTAAAACTTATATTTTCAAAAATAATTCAGTTTATATAAATCAAAGTTTCTTCAAAATATCATTTAACTATATTTAAGATTTAAGGGTTTAAAATCATTTATTTTAACCAATCCGACATCCGTATATAATTTTCTACCCTATGGTCAAGTGATACTGATATATATCATTTCGATCCACAATAATTTTAAAATTTACGGGTATAAATCATTTCGAACTGCAATCCCAAATTTAACTTCAAATCTATGAAATGCTCGAGTCTTCAACCTATAACGATTTCTCCTTAATATATTAGATCTTTCAGGCATGTATCATTTCAATCCATAGAGATTTTCTAACAATAACTAAGGGAACTTTCAGTGTGATATAAATATATATAAAATAAGATAGCATCTAGCCATCCAATATCAACAATTAACATCCATCACAATCATCAACAAATCAACCAATAAATAACAACAATTAACTATTAATCATTACAGGTGTTCAATTGACAATTAAAATTCAATATTAAATTAAATGACGATTAATTTCCATAAAAGTCATATTTAATTGGAATGACAATTTAATTACACCAAACAATAATCAATCAATTTCTAATCATATCACAAACTTAATTTAACTAACATAAGACAATTTAGTAGCGTTAGTGGTTAAAACACTCACCTTTGATTTCAAATCGATTTTAAATCCAAAATAAGGTCCAAATTCAACAGTCTTGGAATTCACTGAACCAGTCCCTTAATGTTCCGAATTTCAATATGATCACAGCAGAATAAACCGCATGTAAATCCGACCTTATACATAAAAGTAATGCTAATTAGAACAGTTTGGAATTCAAATTATAAAACAAGTAGGATAATACATATATACGCCACATCACGCACCTATCTTCTTCATTCCCGAGAAACCCTACAGGCCGAAGGACGATGGAATGCTGAACCATAGTTGCCGCCACCTTGTTTCCAATTGTCGTTGCCTCTAGGTAGTGTTTCATGTTGATCAGAGGACGGTGTTGCCTTCACCTCGTTAGGCCGCACATCTCTGCCACTCGCGCCTCTCTTTGGTGCATCCTTGTGGAACCTGCTGCCGCCAACCTTTCATAGCCAATCGTGGCGATTCCATTGACCATTGACATGAAGTAGTCATATGGATCGAAAGCCCTCAGCCTCCTCGACACGTCCATACCTTCTGATCGTCGCTAGGATGACGATCCACCGCCCAAACCAATAACCAACTATGAACGGTCGAGAATGTTTTGGCCAGTTCTAGACAAACCAAAACCCATGTGTAGAAACGAACAGTATATTTGGGTTGCGCTCGTCGAGAGCTTTATATAATATGATAGGGTTTTGAGAAGTTTGATTTTTGACTCGAATTTGATTTGTAATTGAATCTTGGAAATAGGGTTTGCGCTATTTTGAGAAGGAGGAACAAATAGATAGAGTTATATATAGTGTAATAAGAAATAGAAAGGCTCCTAGGGTTTAGAAGAATATACTTATATGAATAAATCCCGATAAGAAAGAATGAACATATTGAATCGGTTTGAAATGACAATAATGTCACGAAAAGTCCGTTTCGCTTCCGAAACGAAAATAGGTCATCCCATATATCAAAATAGATGTTTTCGATATTTTTAAATTCAATGGAATGGGTTTCAACTCCTAATTTCATCTTATGAAGAAGTTAGCTTATAAAATCAGCTTATTTTAAATTGATTTCTATGCGTTTCGAGCCCGCACGATCAAACGACAAATCTGATCGCTAGTAAACTTGAAATCTTATAACAATTCGCCATTACAGATCTAATGAAACTGGTTCCATCAAAACCCGAAGGCAGTGGACAAAAAGGCTATTTTCATATTAATTAAATAAATAATTATTAAATTGATTTTATCGCTTTCCAAATTCAAATTTAATAACTAACAATTTTTATCAATTTTTGATTACTAGTAATTCATAATATTTTTACAATAAATTTCCATGCCAATCCAATGTTATATATTGCACAAATTATAGTGTTCGCTTATAACTATAATAAAAATCCAATTAATTATATTTTAATTACAAATAAATTCTTTTATTTTAATTTATATCTTACTATTCACTCAACTATCATCTTACAAATATGATTAACATTGATTACGTTTTATAACATAAATATTCTACAGTTACCATTTTAATTCATATTAACTACAATAATTAATTAGATTAATTGCAATTAATTTCCAATTTTAATTCAACGGATTAAATAGTGAATTTATAATTAAACCATTTTTTCTACTTAACAATTCAAACACATTTCTATCTTTATTGTTAACAAATAGAAGTGACAAATTCACATACTAATTATATCCTATATTAACCAATTTCAGTTAATTATGTATTTTTCTTTTTATTGCAACATTTGGTTTATTTCCTTATTTACAAATTTATAACCAAATTTTACATTTACAATCATTTCAATTAATTGAAATTGCATAAAACTAGTTATCACTTATCTTAAATTAACATTATCAAATCTCATTATAATTGTTTCTCATTAATAAACCACACATATTTAATTTCTTCCAATATTAAATGCCAAAATCTTATTTAGTTAACATTTTTAATTATCGGAAAAACGCGGGATGTTACACTCTCCCCCACTCAAAACTTTTCGCCTGTGAAAAGGAGAAGAAGGAATAAGAAACTAATATATCTTATTCAAATAATAAATTTATAAGTACTTCAAACTTACGTAGTTAAGTGTTTAAATAAAATATATCAATTTAATAAGCAATTAAATCATCATATTCAAGTTAATAAGAGTTTGAAAATATTTTCATTTTCATAAAAATTTTCTAAGTCCAGAATTCATGGAATATTTCGCTAGAGTCTCCTTTGTACGGAGAGGTCTAGGAGAAATAATTATATCAATAATAACAAAATATATATCATATTTCAAAATAAAATATCCCAAACCATGGGAAAATAATATAATATCGCTATAAAACCATAATCTGAAAACGTACCTATTTGTCGAGCAAACATGCTTTATTTATTAAACCAAAAGCAGTAGCTATTGCTTTCATAACCTGTATTACACTTATAAAATCCAAAATAGTTAATAATTATATAAAAGAGAAATATTTTAAGTTGTTTCAATTAACAATAAAACAAACCAACATAACATAACAATTGTCACTTGCAAACAATACAATTCATCACATAAAATCAAAGTAATCAACCGTCCATCCATAACAGCCAAAACAAATGGTTTGTTTGGGTTTAGAAAATTTTAACCGTATAAAATGATAAATAGATTACTAAGCATACCATACACTCGACAGTCTTAGATAAAACTTAATAGATTATTTACACATCTTTATACAGTTAGAAATATCCTTTCCCAACCATCCCATAAGCCAAACAAACAATAATTTCAAATATTGTTTAGGTTTATTCTTATTAATCCCCTTTCATATTATTCGCTATTCTTCAGTTTCATTCATCCATACAATGATTATTTTATTAATTTAACTTCATTTCTTACAAAATTCATTTACTGTCATTCATGCAATGCCAATTTCATTAATTTATATTCGTTTGCTTACATATGTTCTTTTCATTCAATTATCTAAAATAATCAATGAATTCATTATTTAATTATTGCCTACTTTTCAATGCAGTTTAATTCACATTTATTATTTAATGATATACTTGATTTCCAACAAATAAATCATTTCATACTTAAGTATTTCTACCTTTAATTTACATTTACTTTTTCCTTTTTATAATGTCAATTGAATATTAATTATTTGTCTGAATCATTTCAACGTTTTCAGAAGTTATGATTATTTACTTAATATAGGATTCACCTTTACTATTCAATATGATTATAAATAGCTTAAAATGTTAACTTAAGTTCATAATCATTTACTTATAGTATTCTTGTTAAATTAATTGCCAGCATTTCAAATTATTAACATAAGTTTATAATATGCTTATACATTTAATTCTTCATTTATAAACATAATCCCATTGAACACTTTCATTTCCTAAGTTTTAGTTGTATAATATTCTATTACATATTCTTATTAACATTTCAACTTTTAATATTTTGGTGAGTTATATATATGTCTTTTAGAATGCAATTGAATGTTACACAAGTTTATCTAATTCATTTAGTTAACAAAATGTTCAATATTCCATATCTCTTTATTTACAAGTTACAAATTTCTAATCGCTTGCAAATTTCATTGATTGCTTAGCTTCTAATTCTTATTTTCTCATTTTAGAGATTTCCAATTATTGAAATAGTTAAGATTACATTTATTGCAATAATTGGAATTTCTAATTTATAGAAACTTATGAACTAAATATCGGGTTTCCGTTCAAATCATTTAAAACAATATATATGTATATACTCATAACTTATATATATCCAATCATATTTAGAGATTTAAAATTAATTTTTATTTATCAAACAAATGTGTAGTAAAACTAATACAGCGGTCTTCCCACTTTGAAACTCGAAAATGAACGTCGATGATGTGTGCACTTGTAACCGAAATTATTTTCCAACAACAAAGAGGGAAGTACATAACTTATTTCCTTCCAAAATCCCATTAAGCATTTCTTTCAAATCATATTGAAATATTCATATCAAAAAATACTTTCCAAAAATACTAATATTATATTCCAAAATCTTTTGAAAGCAATTTTCAAAATCTTGAAACTTATGTTCTCAAATTTCCAATTTATATTCATTTTATTTATAATCCCATTTTACAACCAAAATTATAAAATTTATAATTCCTAACAAACAAACATATCACATCCAACTATATTATCTACAAAAACTATTCTTTTATATATGAAATACAATACTAGGTAAAATTATTTCATTTACCTATGTTTCAAAACAATGTTATACCGGTCTGCCCTATTTGGTGTTTAGAAATCTCTATCGATGGCATAACGTCCCATGTAACAACCAGACTTCATATATACTAAACATAAAAAATTAACACAATATAAAAACATTTTTATAACACTAATAAATATGCTCTCTCATATATATACACTCAACGACTTATTCTAGGGTATTACTACCCAATATCTTACGAGTCAGACCCCACGAAGCTAAGGTTATCGTGAACCAAAGCTCTGATACCAAATGTAACGGGACACCTGCCAGTGGGGTAACATCCACCATAGCATACAATGGTACATATGTTCTGCTTTTACAGCTAGCCTCTTGATTGCACTGACCACCCCGTAGGACATGTAGGAGTAAGAGTCATCCGCTTGCTACCAAACCTAAATGTGAGAACCCCCTATCATGCTGCACCCGCCAAGTGCATAAGAAAACATGTCAAAATCAAACCATTCAAAAGGGAGGATTGTTATGGGGTAAATAAGAAAGAGAAGAGAAAAGAAAGAAAAACAAAACATAGAATCTCACAGTGGAATGACAAAATATAATAGACAAATAAATAGTTCATAAAGTTGTTTTACAAATAACATTTGATTACACTTTTAAAATACAGATCAGAGTTACATACAACAGGAATAAATAATAAATGCAGCAGACAAAATGATGCAGTGGAATAAATATAATAAATAATAATAGTACTAAATCTTCATCTTCGTCCTCTAGAAAGAAGTCTTCAATACACTCAAAGCTCAGATTGACCCAGGCGAATTGAAAAGACAAAACACTCGAGTCGGAACTAAAAGATCTTATGTAACTTAAATCAATAGTAAATAAATATGAGTGTAACGGCATTAGAGATGTTTACGGAGTTTGACATCTCCTATCCAAGTCAGCATGAGTGCAATAACATAAGAGATGTTCGGAATTTCCATCTTCTAAGGATTCGTTAAACTGTTTACATACATAGTACAATACGCTATTATAATATGTCTACGGTAAAGTTAAGTATTAAAATTGCATTAAGGCATACCCATATGCCCCTTAACACATTTTATCTAAATTTCGTAGTCTATAGAGTACTGTAAACTCCACCGTAAACTGGTGGGCTATCAGGGAGCACTCCATAGGTATGACACAAACCAAACTCGTAATGGGCTCAATAAGGCATGTAACATGGCAAGCGAGCCAATCCAGGGTAAGATTCTACCGTTTGCACTTCTGAAGTGGTGGTAATCCAAAGTAGCTACTACCGCCCAGCTCGGAACACATCCCATAATCAAATTGAGGGGTGGCCTCCAAATCAATCATAGAGTCATAATATGGCATCGAAGAAATGTGCCCGATAGGAGGAGCGGCCTCACTTGGCTCGGTATAGCTCCTGTTTTATCCACATCAAGCCGACTCACGGGAGTCAGGGATACATAAATACCTCATATAGAATCATTGTCCAAACCATTTTACTTCATTATGGAATCTCCACCATGTACACAGTTGTTAAAGTGGTTTTCTGTATTGGCAGAGAATATGACAATATCCGATTACGGTCTCTTTAACAACCAAATGCTTATTTCACACCGGATGGTTCTTTTACATTTCAAAATCAATTCATAATTGATATCAAATTATCATATTCTCAAAACCATATAACTTTCAAAATCATATTTACTTTCGAAACCATATCACATTTGGAATCATATCACTTTTGAAATTATATTTCCAAAATAGTTTAAACCCTCATTTTAAAATCAGTATATTTATTTAGAATATATTATTTCACTAGAAATTATCATTTCAAATCCTAATTTAGATTATAACATCATTTAACCATATTCTCTTTAAATCAAGGATTTAAATATGACCAGTTCAACCTTGCACCGTTTGCAAATTGAGAAAATAGTATGATAGTCATAAATAGTTTAAAATAGTTAAAATAGTTTAAAATGGATTAAAATAGTTAATATAATTTAAATAGTTTAAACTAGATTAAAATAGGTTAACATAGTTTAAAATAGATTAAAATAATATAATACAGTTTAAAATAGATTAAAATTAGAGAGCCTAACTCCTCTATCCATTCACCTTACAAGCTTTATCTCAGCATTAGAACATGGCTTTCTCTATGCGCAACACCGATAAGGTTAAGAGCATAGCCATTGCAAGTACACTCAATCCCATCCAAGAAGATCAAGAAAAACAAACTACCTACTCTCTATCTCTAGGATCAGTTGTCACATGAGAAGACTTAGATAGGGTTGTGAATGAGATGACTGACCGCTTCGCTGCCCAACAAAAAGCTTTGGTGGACCAACTCATGACACGCTTCAGAGGCAGGGAGGAATCTACTCACGATACAGAATCTCGAGGCGAGTATCGATCTGGAGAGTCGCATAGAAGGGATAGATCTCCTGCTAATGATGAACTCAATCAAGATGAAGGAAGGGCCCGAAGCCGAGCTAGGACTCAACTTGAAGCCAGTCCCGACAGATTTCAAGACCTGGCCCCAGCCAAGGAGGCACCAGGCACGGACCGACTGAGGTTGATCCTGTCATGCTTCGAGCCAACCATCATCAATTCAGCCCCAATCAAGCACCACCAATATCAAAGATAAGTCCCACTTCTCCCAGAGCTGCTCCAGAATCCGAGGAAAGAATTGCATGCTCTTCAGCAAATATCTTAGGCGTGAACAACTCGAAAGAGGGATAGGTGCAAGAGTGTCCAGCCCTTTCACTAGGGATATAGAGGCAATAGCCACTCCTCAAGAATGGAAGATACCTACCATGGATTCCTACAAAGGCACGTCTGACCCAATCATCCGCTTGCAGCGCTATAAATAGCACATGCCCATGAATGGGGCAGTAGAGGGCATGTTTTGTAAGTATTTCCCACTGTTCCTGTCAGATTTAGCAACCACATGGTTTTTCCAACTGCCTCATGTGTTCATCAACTCTTCGGAAATGTTGAAGGAAAATTTCATAATTCAATTCTGAGTCCATGTGGAACAACCTAGAGATTCTTATTCCTTGTCTGACGTAAAACAGAAGGTTGGAGAACCAGTACAACAATATCTTACCCATTTCAACGCTGCCGCAGTAGCAGTACAAAATGAAAATGAAAGGCTTACTCTGGTGTTACTGTGTGGAGGCATCCACCCCGACTCAAAGCTCGTGAGAAGGTTGACAAAGGAAAAGCCTCTAACTCTTCAAGATTTCTTTCACGAAGCCGGAAAGTACATGAGATTGGAAGATGCGGCGGCCCACCGACATAGCAAGCAAACCACGAAAGCTTTTAGCATCAAAGGAAACATGAGTGCCCCAGTCCAAGCAGAAGGGAGTAAGCCAAACAACGATGGAAAAAATAACCATCTAAGCAACTTCGGAGCTGAAAAGGGTAATAAGCGACGATATTGGCCTAGACCAAGATCCTATTCATACACTCCTTTGAATGACACTGTGGGGAACATTTACCTGGCAACTCAATACGAGTTGAAATACAATGCCCTCTGCACAAAAAAGAGTCAGAGGCTGCTATTAGGATGGAAAAATATTGCCACTTCCATGAGTCTCATAGGCATAACACCGAAGAATGTTAGCATTTGTGGGATCTAATCGAGGAGCATATCCAAAAAAGAAATTGGAACGATACGTATAAAAAAGACACAACTCTCCTGCTCCATTGTACAGGAGAACTTGGCAGCTCCCGAAGGGAACAATAAGGAGGGGCAGGTACGATCCACTCTAATAAGGAGAAGGTAGTTGTCCATATGATATTTGAAGGCCCGCGCATGGCAAACGGAAGCTGGGCCGAAATGGAGTGGTATGGGAAATCCTTGAAAGATAGGGAAGGATATGCTCATTCCATCACTGAAGGGCACATCGCAAAACAGAGGGAAATATCCAACATAACTTTCAATGATGAAGATTTGGTTTGAAAGAAATATCCGCACAGCAATCCCATGGTTATCTCCACCTAGATCGGCCCGACAGAGGTGTTCTGCATTTTAGTTGGCACAGGAAGCTCAGTGAATATATTATTCAAACATGCCTTTAATAAAATGAAGTTATTAATGGAAGATGTATCCTCGTGCAATAAGCCCTTACATGGGTTCACTGGGGAAGCCAAATGCCACTTGGACAGTTAGACTTGTTTGTTGAGCTAGGAAGTCATCCCCGATCCGTTATCCGAAAGCAAACATTCATATAGGTAGATGGACACTCTCCTATAATGCATTTTTGAGAAGTCCTGCATTGTCAGATTTCCAGATAGTCTTAGCCCCATGGTGCCTGAAGATGAAATTCCCAACCGATGTTGGGTAGAAGAAGTAGAAGGCGACCAAGATGCAGCCCGTGACCGCTACATTACAGAACTCCTCCAAAATAAAAAGAAGGAAAATGGTGAGAGCGTAGGGGTCGCCTTCTGCACTAAAACTGCTGAAGCATGACAATCGAAGAAGGCCTCTACTCTCAAATATACTAGCGGCCCATTTAATGAGTTGGACCTAGAGACAGAGAGGAGGTGGTCAACGCCGAGCCCATGAGGCTATGGAACATGTGGCAGTAGACAAACACGACAAGACAAGACTTTTAAAGATTGGATCTCAGTTAAACAAGAACCTTAAAATCTAGCTGATAGGATTCTTGCGTAAGAACTTGGATGTATTCGATGGACCCACAAGGACATGTTGGAAATATTCACCGAGATAACTTGTCATTACCTCAAAATAGATACAACCAAGATCCAAGTCAAATAAAAGAAAAGGAGCATGGGGATATAACGGTCAACTGATGTCAACGAATAGGTGAAGAATCTTCTTGCCAACGGCTTTATCCGCGAAACCATTTACCCTAAATGGATCTCCAACTCGGTTTTAGTGAAAAAGCCTAATGGGAAGTGGCAAACCTGCATCAACTTCTCTAACCTCAATGATGCTTACCCCAAAGACTGTTTTCCTCTTCCTTGTATCGATCGACCAGTATACAGAACCGTAGGGCATGAATTGTTATCATTTATGGACGCATATTCAAGATACAACCAGATTCTCATGCATGCACCAGATCTAGAACATACTAGCTTTATCACAGATCTGGGCCTATATTTCTACAAGGTCATGCCCTTCGGGATTAAGAACGCTTTTGCTACCTATTAGCGTCTAGTTACTAAGATGTTCAAGCAATAAATTGGCTACTCCATGAAAGTCTATGTCGACGACATGCTTGTCAAATCGAGAAAAGCAATGGATCATCTGATCCACCTAAATGAAATGTTTCAAATATTGCGCAGATACCAGATGAAGTTAAACCTCTGAAATGCTCTTTTGGCATGTCCTCGGGAAAATTATTAGGCTTCATTGTGCATGCGAGAGGAATAGAGGCAAATTTCAAGAAGGTCCAAGCTTTGAGAAACATCAAAATCCCACCCAGGCGAAGGGAAATGCAGAGCCTGAATTGGAAGGTAGCTGCTCTCAGCAGGTTTGTATCCAAGGCCACAAACAAGTGCGTCTCTTTCTTCAAGGCCCTCAAAAAGGACAAAGGAAAGTTTGAATGACCGATGAATGCTACTCAGCTTTCCAAAGTCTGCTAGAACACCTACAGAAGCAGCCGGTACTCTCTACCCCGGTGGATGGAGAAATCCTATAACTAGCTGTATCCCCCCACGCACTAAGTGTCGCACTAGTACGAGAAGATGATCATATCCAAAGACCATTATACTCCATTAGCAAGAGGTTCACGAGGGAAGAAGCTAGGCAGTCGAAGATCGAAAAATGAGCCCATAGTCTACTTATAGCATCCAGGAAATTACAACATTACTTTCAGTCAAATCCATTAGAGTCCTAACAAATCAACCCTTGCGCCAAGTTTTGCACAAGCCAGATATGTCAGGGCACCTGCTAAAATGGTTCATCAAGCTGAGCTAATATGACATCACTTAACATCCACGTACCACAATCAAAGGGTAAGCCTTTGCTAATTTCATAGCCGATCTCACAATCTAGGACAAGGAGACAACAGTTAGAATTGAGGAAACAGTCAAGTGGAATATATTTGTTGATAAAGCATCTAACGAGCTCGGTTCGGGGGCAGGAGTCGAAATCATCATGCCTCGAGGAAGGAAGTTAAGCTACTCACTGAGGCTATAGCTCGCCGTAACTAGTAATGAAGCTAAATACGAAGCAGTGGTAGTTGGCTTAGAAATCACTGAAGGGATAGGAGTTAAATCAATATGTATACATAACGATTCACAACTAATTGGGAACCAAATCCTTGGATAATTCCAAATTCGCGGAGAAAATCTTTCCTTTTACCTCAACAAGACCAAAACCCTCCTTGATGAGCTAGACGACTATGTAAGAAAACACATCCTGCGAGAGGAAAATCAAGAGGCAGACGCCCTCGCCAAAGAGGTTAGCATAAGAACCGGGCCAATGCTAGGGGCAACCCCCATCTTGAGACAAGCCTCGCCAAGTTTTTAGTGTCTGTAGATCATGTCAATTATGGGTATCAAGGAGACATGGACAACCCCCATCATCAGATACTTGCAAGAAGGAGTCTCACCGACAGATCGAAATGAAATGAAGGCATCCCCCTACACCATCCAAAACGACATTTTGTACCGTCGTGGCTTTTCTAATCCGCTACTAAGTTATGTCACTGGGAATGAAACAAAAGATATTCTTAACAACATACATAAATAAGTTGCGGTGACCACACCGGAGGACAAACTCTAGCCAGAAAGATCCTATGCTACGGATACTTTTGGCACACATCGAACGAGGACGCGGTCAAGTTTGCTAAGAAGGGCGACAAATGCCGAAGATTTTCCAAAATCTCGAGATTGCCACCTATCGATTTAATCCAGATGGTCAGTCCCTGGCCCTTTGCCATCTGAGGAATTGATATGATTGGGGAACTCCCCATGGGATACGCTATAGTGGCAGTGGATTATTTCACCAAATGGGTGAAAGCGGAGCCTTTAAACAAAATATCATGTACCAAAGTGATAAACTTCCTAATATGTAACATCTTGTGCAGGTATGGGGTGCCGTAGAAAATCATATCGGATAACGGACTTCAACTCGACTGTGAAGAATTCTCCAGCTGGTGTCGAAGCAATGAACAAGGTGTTGAAAAACTAATCAAGAAGAAGCTAGAAAAGTCCAGGGGGGCTTGGGTCGACGAACTTCCTACTGCTTTTTCCATATCAAACTTCATATAAGACCGCGACAGGGTACATGCCGTTCACATTGGCATACAGAACCGAAGCCATCTCCACGTCGAAATAGTTAGACCCTTGCACCGTAGGATACACTACAATCCGGAAGAAAATAAGGAGCTATTAAGCATGTCACTTGACCTGACTGAGGAAAAAAAAGAAACGACGCTGCCCTCAAAGCCGCTGCTCATAGGCAGAAGGTACCAAGGCAGTACAATTCTAAGGTGAAGCCTCGAACACTGCAAGAAGGAGACTTGGTTCTCAAACGAGTCTTCCCATGACCCGGAGCACTAGATACAATTTGGGAAGGGTCGTTTGTCATTCATAAGGATCTTTACGATGGAGCTTACATCTTGTCAATGGTAAATGGAGAGCTATTTGGGAAAGCATGGAATCTTTAACATCACCATTGCTACTTCTCTCGAGTTGTAAAGAAACATGTACTAAATGAAGCAATAAAAGAAAGACAGTGGACGTAGGCATATTTCGGCCAAACCACTATAAAAAATTTTTTGCCTTGCATTATTTATCATGTTTAAATTTTATTTCATTTAAATTTATCTAATAACTATTCCTACTACTAGCAATCATAGACACTTCCGGTAGTAGAGAAAGTAAGATAGCCACGATAAAGGGCACGAAACAAGCCTTGGCAATTCACTACTGACGATTGGTACCCACAAGCGGGCAACGATGAACCGGTCATAAGCCATGAATTAGGCATGATTTATAACCTAGGCAGTGTGTCTTTGGAGTTCGGCTTGCCGGCAACTACGAACCGATTATAAACCCCACAATTAAGGCGTGGTCGTAGCCAGGGGTAGTTCGCAATTGAAAATTGACATTACACATGATGACAACGATAAATCAAATAATACTCACGATACGGGTACCAAACTGAGTAGGTGTCGTTAGCGATCGGCCTTGAATAACATCACGATTATGGTTTTTAGTGTCTATGAACACAACAACGATTAACTAAGTCATAAACAATTCACAAACGGGCTACGAAAATCATATATCGCAAAATACATTCCAGATAAGCATACGAAGGACATAGATTAAACGTTACACATTAGTAATCTTTACATATACTGTTTTTTGTCCATACATACAAATACTAACTAGCCATACATCCTTCTCAACCACATACAATGGAAAATCTCTTCAAGACGGGGGGACATCCTTGCCCCACGGCCCGCTTCCTCCAACTATATCCTTCGAAGGCTCGCTTTCCCTTTGCGAAGGCCTAGCTTATCCCGAAGATGTCCCTGCACAATATAGGTATGAAGGATCATAAAATTTTCAACCCAAAATAGGTAAATGGCAGAAATAAAACAGAAAAAGACACGATACGTACGGTGGCGTGGAAGGGATCACCGAGTCCCTCAAGATCTGAGCCATCCACATCATCTTTATCATCCGCTGAAAGCTCATAACCCTTGGCAATGGCTTTGGTCTCCTCCATTGTGAACTGGTTGTTCATCATCATAACGTCATACAATGAAACATCCCACACCCCTTAGTATACCCAATAGAGCGCACTAGAAGATGTGGTGCGTTGTAGGTATAACTCAAACTAGCAGAGACTAAGATTCACAAGACAAAAATAGATAGAAACAGCAGAAACAGTTAAAAATAATAACAAATGCCAAACTTCATAATATAGAATTATAAAACCGAATACATCATATGTCTCAAAATACCAATATATGCCTTATGAAATTAAAAACCACGGTCTTGTAAATATCAAGGTACAAACTATCCCTCAAATAGTGCCAATACAACGAAAGAACTAAAAAATGAAATAAAGAAGAGAAACGCATAAGATAATCTCCGCCAAAGAAGCCTCTAAGAATCTGCAATCTACCATCCTTGCCCCTGATTGCCTATGGAGGAAAATGGAAAAATAGAGGAGTGGGTAAGACTAAAAGTCTGGTGAATAATAGGTATTGCTAGAATTATTAAGCAAAGTAAAATAATAGACTTTACAACGGTTCTAGTACATAAAAGGAAACGAAGGAAATAGGAAGAAAGATAAAGCTGGAAATAAATATGAGTTAACTATTGCTAAACTAATATGAGTTAACTTTGATTGTTTGCTTTTATTCTTGATAGCTACTTTGATTAGGCTGAATTCCTAATCCTATTTTAATTAGGATGAAATCCTAATTCTACCCTTGGATCGGCCTGCTACTCCATAGTGCCTACTGTGGTCTAGATGCCAGATAGCTCCTTACATAGAAGGCAATGTTGTCGATGAAAGATACGCACTAAGCGCTTGGAACTAACTAGCGACTTATCTTCCCTAATCGATGTCGCACGCTCGGTCACCGCTGGCTCACACTATCTATTGCTCCCTCTTTTGACCTTTTATTTACCCTAGACAACATAAGCGTGCCCCTATCTCACTTCAGGCTATTGTGAAACACTGTGCCCATAAAAAATAGGGAATGCTGTTGGTACTGGTCCCTGTCAAACAAAATCTAGTGCGCCCCTTGCCCAAATCCATGTGATTTGGTCTTTTAATTATCGACCTCTTATCTACCCTAACAGCTTAGGCGTGTCCCAAACGAGATGCTGCCGGTACGGACCTTTCCTTTTAACTATTGAACGCTTATCTACCTTAAACAACATAAGCGAAATGCTGCCGGTACGGATCTTTCCTTTTAAGTATTGACTACTTTCCACCCTAAACAACATAAGGGAAATGCTACCAGAACAGATCTTCCCTTTTAACTATTGACCACTTATCCACTCTAAACAGCATAAGGGAAATGCTACCGGTACGGATCTTATCTCTATCTTGCTTATTAACTTAGTATAATTCTTTTCAAATAAGCCTCTACTGTTTATCCTTTACTATATTTGCTTATTAACTTATTCTTAGTCTTAAAATAAGCCTCATTCTTTTTCTTATTATAACCTATGTTATAATTATGCTTATTACTTAACCTAAGGTCTAAGTGTAAAAATAAGCTTCTTTCATCATTTACTCTTTTAGTTATAATTCTAAGTTATAACTAGATCATTAACTTTAATTTAGTCCAATTCTAACATTAATATCATAACTAGGCTCAATTTTAGTCTAATTCCATTTTTATTATAGTCCTTACAATTTACATCTTATCTTTTGTTATTTCAGTATTCTTATAATTTAATCCATATTTGCATTTACTTTTATTCTAATCCATTTGTGAAGAAAAAGAAGGAACGGAAGAAAACTTAAAATAGAAGAAAATCCAAAGCATAGGAAAGATGTAAATAACGTATAAAAGCAGTAAATAATTTCAAACACTGTAGATAAACTATAAATAAATAGAAAATCTATAATTAATAAAAATAAACTAGAATTAAATGAAAACAATAATTAAAAAAAATGGACTGAAAATAGATCTAAAGCTGCAAATAAACTACTAAAAAGGTTATTCCAAAAATCATAGTAAAACTACAACTATTGGAAACCCTATTATTTTACATTACATAAAAATCTAAAATAATTACAATAAATCACATGTCGTTCTAAGCTCTTCCCTTTTGGTCTTTCCGGATCCACTTGAGGGAATTAAAATATTTTACCTTAAAAGATTCTCTCCTTGGAAAATTATTCCTTTTAGGGTCCTTTCTAAAATGGTGAACCCAAGCGGAGAAAATCTAGAATGAGAAAAAGTGTTAGGACTACGGTCTTATTAATAGAGGAAGAAGAGGATCTTAGACCGTTAGATTTGGGGATTGAATAAGATGCAACCACGTCATAGGCTGAATAGGAACCATCGAATGAAAGCATGGAAAGACCAGATTGAATAAAAGAATGCAAAACAACGTGTGAAAAGCTTGCTGGAACCAACAGGAGCAAAGAAGATTTTCTTCGCTTCCCATTCGTAGGCAGGTCGACCTACAGGTCGACCGCTCTTAAAACTAGGTCGACCGGCCGGTCGACCTAGGCCGTGGGATGGTTGAACTCCTTATATATATATATATATATCTGATTTTTCTTTATTCTTTTTTATTTCGTATCTTGCTCATATTAAATCTAATTTTAACGTTCTATATATGAAAATTGACCGGAAAATTACCATGGACACAATGGTGCAACTCTCGTGGCTCAATTCTGATAATTTCACAAAGTTATTTTATCATTTAATTAGTTAACGAATTAATTATTATAGGTTAAATTTTCGGGTTGCTACATTCTCCCATCCTTAAGGGATTTCGTCCCCGAAATCTCTAAGGATTAAAGAATGTACTAAATGTTTTCATCTGATATCTACAACCAACTTGTAAGAACCCTGGTTTGGAGATTAACTGTATATATATTAAATTATAATGGAAGTTATAATTTAACATTGTAAATTAAAATATAAATGGAAAATTTAAATTGTTTGTTTGGAATAAACAATGAATTTTGTAAATAAAATGGAAAAAATAAAGTTTGAAACTTTATTTTGTTTATTTGGGAATAAAAATGGTATTAATTATTGATTGGTAAATATTTGGTTTAAATAAATTGAAATATTAGGTATTAATTATTTGGAGCTAATAAATTAATTAAGTGATGTATATCAACATTAAATTGTTGAAATAAATCCAAAGTAATGGAAATAAAGTTTTAAAAACTTATTTTGAGAATTTTGAGTGAAAATAATCAATTTGTAATTTTATTTGGATAAATGCAATAATATTGGAAATTAATGCCAATATTTACCATTTATTGATTTTAAAAAGGGGAAAATGAAGTAAATTTGTATTTTATAAATATAAAAGTGTTTAATATTGTTTAAAAATAATATTTTGATGTTTAAACAAAGTTAGAATGGTTTATTGTGATTTAATTGACAAGGAAACAATTTTTGAATAAGTTGTTGTAGTAAAAATAGTGTTTTTGTGATAAAATAGTGTAAATTGTGTGATATTGTCAAAAATAAGGTTTTATTGTTAAAAATGACTTTTTATTGTTAAAATAAATTTTATCTTGTTAAAATAACAATTTTATTTGCAAATAAATAGATGTATACATTTTATTTGGCCTTAAAATGAGGAAAAGTGTGTATATGTTGATTATATAGGTTAGAATTGTGCATAACTCAAGTTTCTCTAAGTAATATAAGGTTTTGGCTTCACGAGTTTGGTATTTGGATCCATCTAATTCTTCTATATACTTCTGGTGAGAAAGGAAGGTAACAGTACGTTAGTTTTCTCATCTTCCTTTTCAAATACAATATATAGTAAGTGAAAATAAGAAAATCAATGGCTGACTTCTACTAAAATCAATTTCCACTCTGATTTGCTGCAAATTAAGGAAGAACTCTACCTTAATAAGATTATGCAAGGTAATATCTATCCAATACCAAAAGTTTTCATCAAAAATCCTTGAATTAAGATATGAATTGTCTGTAATTTATTTTGGTTTGTTTTGCATGTTTGTTTCAAGCTTCTACAGGTTGCTAGAGCCTCAAATCACCTCAAAAGATCCCAGCTTGCAACCAAAATCTTTGCTAAACCATAAGATGAGTTATATACTCATAACTGGTAACAAGAATCTTGCTTTGCTGCAAAGAAATTGCTAAGAAATGCTCTGTATATGTTTAATTCTCTCTGTTGTTGTTTTATTGAATTTCTTGTTTCTGGTTGCCACTTTGAGTGGTCATAAATCTTTGATTTTAACTTGAATTACTGCCGTATCTTTTTTGGATTATATTTTAGTTGTCAAACTCTGTGCATGTCAATTTTCGTTGCAAAACTTGATCGTATGGCTCTCCAATTTGTTGTTCAAAGTTCAATTCGAAGCAGAAAACACCCAGGAAAACAATTCCGTAGCCTGCGTCGACAGGTAGGTCATCCCAGCAGTCTCCAGGTTGACTCGAAGGTCGACCTAGCGGTCGACTTGGCCACTGGTTTGGGTTGACTCCTGTTGGGCCAGGTACGTGAGCCTATTCCCTTTTGATCCGGGCCTTTTTGCCTTATATGCTTATCTTATTCTCTGTTTTCGTGGCTCATTTCTAATGCAAATTTTGATATGATTTGATGATGACTATGGGCTATGGTATCCATCAATGGATTAGCCGAGATTTGGAGGAATTTGGAATTCAAAAATTTGAATTAAATTCGATTTGAATTTGAATATCGATTTAGTGTATTTCCCTTGCATTTCTTCGATTTCAAGCACTATTTCTTCCAAATAAATTTTGAGAAAATTTCTAAATAGTTTGGTTTTTGAAATCTTTATTACAAAATATTTTCAAATTATTATTAATTATTTCAAAGTATTTTAAATGTATTCAAGCAGAATTTTCAATAAAATATCTTCAAACTGATTTCAGATTTTTTTTATAAAATCCCATTTTCTCAAGTAATTATTTTATAAATAATTTACATTATTTTTACACTTTTTGGATGTAGGAGAAAGAGAATTAAACAGTTTGGTAAAACATGTGGCATGGGACACGTGAGTTTACTTTATTGGTTAATTCCGGACTTGTACGATCAAAACTATCTGGGTTATTGATTTCTGAGTTATTTAACCAATTTATGGCGAGATTTTGAGATTATAATTCCTATCTTTAGGAATTATCTACGAAGGCCAATATTTCGCGAGTTGCGGTTCGTGATCTCCTATTCTAGGAGTATGATATACGAGAACCCGATACATTGTTTTACTTGTCGATGAGGTGAGGCGAGTCTGATTTTTCCGAGTCTTGAGGTTTTATGATGATTTCTGTTTTCTAATGTGGCGTTAACTAATTGTTAGTAAACCATTAAGTGCGAACGTGTAGTATAGGACACACGTTAAACACTTTTCGGGTTCCTGTCTAGAAGTTTGTTACACATTCTGGGATTGCCAGTACTATAGACTTTCGGGTCATCTGGGATTACGACTTCGGTTGTCAGGGATTTGCGACTACGCTCTTCTGGAAGAGGTACCTAATATATATATATATATATATATATATATATATATATATATATATATATATATATATAGTACTGGTGGGATGGCACGTGCAACATTGCTTCGGCATGCAAATGGGATTTGGCCAATCCGGGGAAACATTACGAGTTTGATTTCAATTTCACCAATTTTGGATGATGAATTTACTTATAGCCTTGAGTTAGAGAAAGGCTTATATATATGCTGTTTTATGGTGATTTCGATATTGGGACTATAAACTCTTATTGAGTTTCATGAGTTTTGATTTGGAGATTTTGATGATTTCACTTATGGCTTATAGGTTGCTTATGTTCACTTACATTGTATAGCCCTTAAATTTGAAACATCTATGCCATGTTAAACCTTATCATGTGATTAACTTTGAGCCTTTATGGAATACCTATTCTCAGTAGTATAAATAGACTTTCTTATATCGTTTCTTTATCTTTAAAGGAATGTTTCCCTTATGCACATGTATTCCTTTTTCTTTTTCTAATATTAGTTCTAGTTAGCCTGACCCGTGGATTTATTACTCGGGTCAGACCAGGTTGCAAGTTAGCTTTTGAGCCTATGCTAGTTTTATCTTTTGGATTTCACCATCGCTTTGGATATGCCTTAGTTTTTGTGTAGTAGTCTTTTTTTTTGGGAACCTTATGACATATCTATTCTTTTATCGGGATGTATGTATATATTGTGGTTGAATACCACTTGTGACGGGTTGTATTACATTTGATGTATGTGTATGTATATATTATCTATGATTCTATTCTGTGTCTTGTGATTGCTCTAGTTATTATATTTTGTTTCTGAATCGATCTCGTAGCCACCATTGTAGTGTATTAGATAGGAATTAAGTATGTCAAACATAGAGATGAAATTAAAAAAATAAGTGCCAAAACCGACATATTTAGCTCATATCTAATGCAAGACTATGATGGTCGCCCTTAACCAGCTCTATTCTCCACTTTAGCAGACAATATTACTATGTAACTCTCTTTGCTATTGTGGGTCTCGGGGTGGGGCATCACAAAACAACTCAATCATCAACCATTCATCCATTGTCCTTAAGTTTTTCTAATGCGATTTATAATACTTATGCAATTAGTGTACTGTCAATGTCCTTAACTAATGCAACAGATTAGGCGGTCCACTAATTAAGTTGACCTTCTTTTAAGCAATCATGTCCATGCCATGTATCCAAATGAATGTAAAATTTCCTAATGATAACTGATAGTTTGATATGCGTGCTACAATCATCATCCAAATGCAACAATCATGTGATAATCATCCATTTATAGCAACCATGAAAAATAAATAAAAATGCACACACATCTATATGCATATGCTCTAGTGTCCTAGTTAGGATGATCCCTAAGAGATAATAGGCCTAGCGTAAGTACATGCGTTTATAACATCCACTAGCAAACACTTGCAACCACTAGCAAACATTATACATAAAATGTTCTTATTAACATGTTTTCAATAAATCCTACCATCCGTAGGTTAAATCCTAAGTTCTAACCTCCAAAAGGATAATAAAGGAAAGAACCTATTCAAAACTAAAGATGTAAATAGGAAATTCGAAGGCTTATTATCAAAGAAATGTGAATAGGAGATACAAATTTTCTCCTGATCAAACCAATCTTCTCCGAAGCCTCCTTAAATATGTCGAAACCATGGCAATCCCTTTGTGGACTCTATCCAACACGAAGGCGACTTGCACGGTCTCCCATAAAGAGCTTCGAGGGGTGCCCCTTCTAATGCTAGCTTGGAAACTACTATCATATGAGAATCCCACTAAAGGAAGATGCTTCTCCCAAGTTTGTCCAAAATAAAAAAAAACTCGTTCTCAACCATACGTGTCTTACTATCGTACTAATTTCTTTTTACTGCTCTTCTTTAGTCTGCACGCATGAATGAACATTCCTAGGTTCTCACTAGTGTCCTACACGCTTTATGGAAACTTCTATTATTACTGCAGAAAGTAATCCCTGCTATCTCCTACACAGCCTTACACTTTTTCTGTCATGCCTAGGAGATGATTCCTATCTACTTCACATTTTAAAGGGTTATCTTTAAGTTTCTATTAAATTCAAAAATACTAGGTTGCTTAAAATCTTATCTTTCTACACTTGCATCTTCACAACTTTTTGAATTTACATTATTTCCCAAACCTAGAGGGAAAAACTTTCAAATTCTATGTCCAAAACTTATTCCCCGTTCCCCTTAAAGAACTTTTAAATTTTCTATAAAAATTTGAACTTTCAAATTTTACTTTTATTAAGTTTATCATTTCCAAAAACTTATTTACTTTTTCACTAAACCATTTTCTTTTAAAATATCTTTTAAAATATCCTTATGGGTTTTTTAAACATCCTCTCATTATACCTAACAGTCTCATACCTTAATGTATTGGAACTACTTTCTCCTATGAGAAATTATTAACGCTAAAATCTTCTATGAACTTTTTTTAAAAAGAGGACTTCATGTTAATGTGAAATTTCAAAGAACTCATTTTTTTTATATTTTTCGAAATAGGCTGTACAAAATATGGTGCTCCCCATACCTTGTACATCTCTTTCATGTATTCCTTATAACTTGCACAAAACTTTTTTATTGGTTTCATAGAAAATTATACCATTATTCTTTCCATTCCAATAGATTAAAGTATATTTAAATTATATCTTCTTACGATGGACATCCTCTAATATCTAACTTACACTTTTCTTTTCAGAAAAACTCATCATCAAAATTGTTTTAATATATCCATAATTAAAAACATTTTCTTATACTTATTTAAATAATAAGTGTATTCACAAATCACTTTTATTTCTATTCTTAGAAATTATCTTTTAAAAATACATTTTTATTTTTGTTTAAAACAGATGTTGTGTAAAACACTGTTACTACAACCAAAAAATACTAGTGTACGAATTTAATTAAAAATAAACACTAATAGACCTCACTTACCATGTAAAAACATTTTCTTTGGGAGTCACCTACTATAATGGTGGCGTTATAGTCTATGTTCCCTTTATTTTCACGAAAACATCTATTACAACAATAAATGTTGCAGTCTATGGTTCCGATACTTAATACATTTTAGGTTTATATTTAAAATCTTTGTTTACTTACAAAGAAACTAATGAGCTATATACGCCCTATAATTCTTCAAAAAGAATTTCACTTTTAACAAAATTTATATCATATAAAAACCAATTTAAATTTCTTACCATATTCCCAAAAACCCAACATTTACTTTAAAAATATTGACAATTCTTCTTTTCAATTCTAGTAATTTCATTTTATTGGGTTAGACCTAAAGCGGATTTCCTACTTACCATCCTAGGAGCATCCTTTCTAAATCTCGAAAATCTCATTTCCTTGCTTACAGTCTTATATTCTTATTCCTCTAGTATGCTTATATTTATTCTACGGTATTACCGTTAAATCCATTTATCTGAGGCAATTATAATTTCTGAAATTATCTACAAGTGGTTTTTCTTCTTTGCTATTATACATCTCCAATCTTTGCCTACCAGTCTTTAAGTTTTCACAATCCGAACCTAAATGTACAAAACCATTTATCAAACTCATTCTGTGGGTAGACCTTCTCAATGCCCTCAGAAACACGCTTCCTTACGCAAAAAGTGATACTTTAAGAGCTTTGCCTTCAGCTGATAAACAGAAGCGTACTAAGAACTTCTTCAAGATGATTAGCATGCTTTTCCATACTCTTTGGAAAATTCCAAAATGTCATCCACGAACATCATTATGAACTTATATAGAACATCTCTAAAAACAAGGCTCATCATATCTACCAAATAGGCTGGGGCATTGGTTAGTCCAAAAGGCATAACCAACCACTCAAAGAATCCGTCAGGTGTCCTAAATGCGGTCTTATCAATGTTGTCATCAGCGACCCTAAGCTGATGAAATCCAATGGCTAAATCAAGACGAGAGAATACTGAAAAGCCAACTAACTGGTCGAAAAGATCATCAACTCGAGGGAGTGGATGGCGGTTCTTCTTTGTGAGCTTGTTGAATTCCCTATAGTCCATGCAAAGTCGAAGAGAACCATCTGCCTTAGTAGCAAAGACGACTGGCGCTTCCCACTCTGATATGCTCCTTCTTATAAACCCTTTTCTCTAAAAGCTCATGGATCTGCTTGCTCAATTCCTTCCTCTCCTAGGTGTTATGGGTAATGCTACTAGCTTAGCATTATCAGTCAAATAAATCCTAAAGTCAATCCCTCTCTTAGGGGTAGTCCCCTAACCTCCTCAAAGACGTTTGGAAAATCTCCGATGACATGAACCGAATCTAATCTGATGATGAATTAAGGGAATATAGAAAGTCAACATAACTAACCCTTGCGAGTCGTAAGAAACCTCGAAAGTTCTATCGTTGCATGTCTCTAGTCTAACGACTCTCCTCATGCAGTCTAATGTAGCTCCATTTGTGGATAGCCAATCCATTCTCAAAATCATCTCATACCCTAAAAATCCCAATACATAGGCCTCGCAGTCAAATTCTACGCCTAGTAAAAAAATTTCAAACCCCTACAAACCATTACAAGGGTGTCAGTCCATCTATGGGGTTTGAAAGAACAATGGGGTCTACTACTAAAGAGATGTCTAAGAGCAAACAGTCAACTAGAGGACTAGAGAAGAAAGAGTACGATGCTTCTGAATCAAAGAGAGTTCGAATGGGAAAATAAGAAATAGAAATAAAATTTTCGTACCTCAATCCGGTCTGTAGCTGGAAGGTGTTGCCTCCAAAGCCTAAATCTATGCTACTGGCCACCCGCACCCTGCCCCTGTCTTCTGGGGACAACTCCAATGCCAGTGACCAGGTTGCCCACAACTATAGCACTTTCCCTTCATCTTCTCTCTCTTGCAGTCTCTTGCGTAATGACCAATTATTCTACACCTATGGCACTTCACTTCTTTATTGATTCGCTTCTAAGAGCCTTCCCTTTTCCTCTTATCCTTCTTGCCATTCCACCATGGCTTCTTAGAGCATGTAGGAACCTCCTTAAGCTCTCCCTTCAGCAGCCGAGATAAAGGTTGACCACTCGGTTGGTCCTCCGAACCTAATCGCCTAAACTTTGCTCCATATTCGCTAACTTAGCGTGCGTCTGCTTTGGATCCTCCGTGCCAGAAAATGTTTTGCTTCCTATACTAGCGAAGTCCTTGCATAGCTTAGAAAAGTTGGCCGATGTAGGTGGATTAAAGGTATTTCCACCTATTGGTGTTGTATTGGGAACTTGCCCTGCACCTCTGGTACCATAGCTCTACGGGGCTAGTCAGCCATACTATGCAAAGAAAAGAAAATTTAGGCTTGAAAAAATAGAGAGAAGATTGAGTTGGACTTTGAGGGGATTTTTATAAAGACTCTTTTATACTTGAAAACTACTTCTTCAATAAGAGTTTATTTTTGAAAAACATCTTCAAAACAAGTTATTTTGAAAATACTTTACTTTTAAAATAGATTTTCAGGAATCCTATAACCTTAGGCTCTGATACCAAATGAAACACCCCACACCCCTTAGTATACCCTAAAGAGCACACTAAAAGGTGTGGTGCGTTGTAGGTATAACTAAAACTAGCAGAGACTAAGATTCACAAGACAAAAATAGATAAAAGCAACGGAAACAATTAAAATTGATAACTTTTAAAAAGCCAAACTTCATAGTATAGAATTATAAAATCAAATACATCATGTCTCAAAATTCCAATATATGCCTTATGAAATAAAACACCTCAGTCTCATAAATATCAGAGTACAAACTATCCCTCAAATAGTGCCAGTACAATGAAAGAACTAAAAACTGAAATAAAAGAAGAGAAATGCATAAGATAATCTCCGCCAAAGAAACCTCCAAGAATCTGCAATCTACCGTCCTTGCTGATGATTGCCTATGTGGGAAAAAAGGAAAAACAGAGGAGTGGGGTAGACTAAAAGACTGGTGAATGATAGTAACTACTAGAATTCTTAAGAACGGTTAAAGTAATAGGCTTTACAATAGTTCTAGTACATAAAAGGAAACAATGGAAATAGAAAGAAAGATAAAGCTAGAAATAAATACAAGTTAACTATTGCTAAATTAATATGATTAGTTAACTTTGATTGTTTACATTTATCCTTGATAGCTGCTTTGATTAGGCTGAATTCTTAATCCTATTTTAATTAGGATGAAATCATAATTCTACCCTTTGATCGGCCAGCTACTCCATAGTACCTACTGTGGAGTAGACGCTAGATAGCTCCCTATATAGAACGCAATGGTGTCTACGAAAGACACATACTAAGCGCTTAGAACTCAATAGCGACTTATCTCCCATAATTGATGCCACATGCTCGCTCACCACTGGTTCGCACTATCTATTGCTCCTCTGTTGACCTTTCATTTACCCTAGATAGCATAAGAGTGCCCTTATCTCACTTCAGGCTATTGTGAGATGTCGTCTCCATAGAAAATAGGGAATGCTGTTGGTACTGGTCCTTGTCAAACAAAATCTAGTGAGTCCCTTGCCCAAATCCATGTGATTTGGTCTTTTAATTATCGACCTCTTATCTACCCTAACATCATAGGTGTGTCCCAAGGGAGATGCTACCGGGACGGATCTTTCCTTTTAACTATCGACCACTTATCCACCCTAAACATCATAAGGGAAATGCTGCTGGTATGGATCTTATCTCTATCCTTGCCTATTAACTTAGTATAAGTCTTTTCAAATAAGCCTCTACTATTTATCCTTTACTATATTTTCTTATTAACTTATTCTAAGTCTTAAAATAAGCCTCATTCTTTTTCTTATTATAACCTATGTTATAATCATGCTTACTACTTAACACAAGGTCTAAGTTATTTTATCATTTTTCCCGTGGCTTCCGTTGCTCAGGTCTGATAATTTCACAAAGTTATTTTATCATTTAATTAATTAATGAATTAATTATTATAGGTTAAAATTTTGGGTTGTTACATACACATCCCCTTCCTCCTAAGGGACTGCATGCTTGGTCTCCTCGATAACTCGAGCATGGTTCCCTGCCATTACCTAAGGATAGTCGTCCATCCACTGTAGGTTGTTTTGTTTCCAGAACATGTAATATGTATCCTTCAGCATCTGGCTGACTGTGTCGCAAAAGTCGCTGGATTTGTCGACTTCGGCTAGGAGAGATACCACCTTGTTCATGTATTGCTCCTTATCTTTCTCAACCGAGCATGCTCCGGCTTCAACTTGTAAATTTCAACCTGGTATGAATCCTTCTCCTTTTGCAACGCACCCCGGGACTCTTTCAGCTCAACTAAGGCCTCTTCAGATTTCTTCACTTTGCCCTTAAGATAGAGGATCCACTCAAGATCTTTCTGCCGAGCTTCATCCATTGAGCTAATGGCCATGTCAATCTGAGTTTTGCAGACGTCAGTAACCTCCTTTGTTGCTTCTTCCTTGGCCTCCTTTATTTTGAACGCGCGGGATGCTTCAACCTCTGCTAACTTAGCCTCTTTCTCCCTAAGCGACTTGCGTGGATCCTCCATTTCTAAACGCAGCCACTCATTGGCACTCCCAACCTTTCGCTAGCCTTGGCCAAGCGAGACTGATAGTCAACAATGTTTCTGGTCACATCTGTGATCTAGACCATCCTCGTCATCAAATGCCGATCCAACTGTTCCTGACCCAAATCTCGAACCAAACTCAAAAAGCAATAACTTCTCCTCCACACTTCACAACTCCACTTTATAAATACTGAAACTTCTCAACAACAACAGGGACAGATTTTTTGGGGAAAAAGAGAGAAAACTCCGTTGAGAATCCATTACTTCAAATACTTAATGTTTTTTTTACTCTCTTCAAACAATCTTGTACTTGTAATCAAATCAAAGAGGGAATAATAAGATGGAAAGTGGATGTAGGCACATTATGGCTAAACCACTATAAAATTCTGTGTTATTTACTTTCCTTATCTACTTTTCAAATTTGAACTTATGAATTGTCTCTGCATTTGCTGAAATCATCGCTTTACGTATTGGAACATTTAAAAACCCCAAATCAATCAAAGCAAGCGAGACTTAACTAAAAAATAAGTTAGAGATGTTTGTCCTATTTTCGAGCAAACAAGTAGGTCGACCTATAGGTCGACCCTTAAGGGTCTTGTATATTTTTTTTTTCATTTTTGTTTATATAATTTCGATTTCTTGTTTCTCTCATATCTTCTTCATACTAGCTTGGATTTCGACAAGTTATATATGAAAATTGACCAGAAAATTACCACGGACCCAATGGTGCAACTTCCAAGGCTCAGTTTTGACAATTTCCCAGCCCTATTTTATTATTCAATTAATTTGCTATTTAATAATTGTTACTCTAATATTTTGGGCTGTTACATTAATAGTTTGAAAACTTTAACGAGGATTATTAAAATAATATATCTTTAAACAATTTATATTAAAATACTAAATTTGAAATTAATGTCAAATTAAACTATTTCTTTGATTTCAACAAATCTGGACCAAGTCCAGCTTTCAAAACAAAAAACTCAATTTTGTCTTCTAATTCAGATTCTCATTTAAAACCATTTAATCAATTTCGATTTAAAATCCATGTTCGAACTGTAAATTTAAACTATTTCAAAGTTAACAGATTTCGAAGTTTAAATATTCAAAAATTCAATCTCGATAAATTTCATTTATACTTCAAATCTAGCCTTAAAATTTCAGTTTAAACCAATTCGAATTACATTTAAAAATTATATTTTCAAAAATAATTCAGTTTATATAAATCAAATTTTCTTCAAAATATCATTTAACTAAATTCAAAAGTTAAGTGTTTAAAATTGTTTAATTTAACCAATTCGGTGTCCGTATATAATTTTCAACCCTATGGTCAAATGATGCGGATATATATCATTTCAATCCGCAATAATTTTATACGGGTACATATCATTTCATCCCGCAACCCAAAATTTAACTTCAAATCTGTGAAATCACTAGAGTCTAACATTTCAACCCATAACGATTTCTCCCTAATATATCAGATCGTTCGGGTATGTATCATTTCAACCCTGAGAGATTTTCTAACAATAACTAAGGGAACTTGCGGTGTGATATAAATATATATAAATTAACATAACATCCAATCATCCAATATCAATAATTAACATCCATCATAATCATCAACAAATTAACTAATAAATAACAACAATTAACTGTTAATCAATTATTAGGGTTCAATTGACAGTTAAAATTCAATGCTAAATTAAATGATGATTAATTTCCATAAAATTCATATTTAACTGGAGTGACAATTTAATTATACCAAATAGTAATCAATCAACTTCTAATCATATCATAAATTTAATTTAACTAACATAAGACAATTTAAAAGTCGTGAGTGGGTTAAAACACTCACCTTTGATTTTAAATCGATTTGAAATCCAAAATAAGGCCCAAAATTCAACAGTCTCAGAATTCGTCCAAACTAGTTATAATTTCTGCAATTTCAATACGATCGCAGTGGAATAAACCGCACATTAATCCGACCTAGTACGTAAAAGTTATGCTAATTAGAACGGTTTGAAATTCAAATTATAAAAAAAATAGGATAATAAATACATATGCCACGTCACGCATCTATCTTCTTCATTCCCGAGAAACCCTACAGGGAGAAGCATGCTCGAATGCTGAACTTTAGTGGCCACACCTTGTTACTAGTTATCGTCGCCGCCAATTGGGGTTTCACCTTGATCATAAAACGAAGTTGCCTTCACCTTGTCAGGCCATACGTCTCTGCGACTCGCGCCTCTCTCTAGTGCAGCCCTATGGAACCCGCCGGCGTTAACCTTTCATAGCCAATCATGGCGATTCCATTGACCATTGACACGAAGTAGCCGTATGGATCGAAAACGCTCAGCCTCCTCTACACGTCCATACCCTCTGATCGTCACCTGGATAACAATCCACCGCCCAAACCAACAGCCAACTATGAACGCCCGAGAATGTTTGGGCAATTCTGAGCATATCAAAACCGAATTATAGAAATGAACAGTTGATTTGGGTTGCACTTGTCGAGAGCTTCAAATCGGTATATAATATGATAGGGCTTTGAGAAGTTTGATTTTCGATTCGAATTTGATTTGCAATTGAATCCAGGAAATAGGTTTTCTTCAATTTGAGAAGGAAGAATAGACAAATGGAGTTATACATACTATAGTAAGAAATAGAAAGGCTACTAGGGTTTAGAAGAATATATTTACACGAACAAAGCTCGATAAAAAAGAACGAACACATTGAATCGGTTTGAAATGACAATAACGACCCGAAAAGCCCGTTTCGCTTCCGAAATAAAAATGGATCATCCCATATATCAAAATAGATGTTTTCAATATTTTTAAAATCAATGGAACATGTTTCAAGTCCTAATTCCATCGTATGAAGAAGTTAGTTTTTAAAATTATCTTATTTTAAATTGATTTCTATACGTTTCTAGCTCGCACTATCAAACGACAAGTCCGATCGCTACGAAACATGAAATCTTATAATAATTCACCGTTACGGATCTGACGAAACTGGTTTCATCAAAATCCGAGATAGTGGCCAAAAAGGATATTTTCACGTTAATTAAATAAATTATTATTAAATTGATTTTTATCGCTTTTCAAATTTAATAACTATCAATTTTTATCAATTTTTGATTACCTAGTAATTTATAATATTTTTACAATACATTTCCATGTCAATCAAATGTTATATATTGCACAGATTACAGTGTTCAGCTATAACTGTAATAAAAATCCAATTAAGTATATTTTGATTCTAAATAAATTCTTTTATTTTAATTTATATCTTATTATTCGCTCAACTGTCATCTTACGGATTTGATTAACATTGGTTACATTTTATTTCATAAATATTCTACAATAACCGTTTTAATTCATATTAAATGCAATAATTAATTAGATTAATTGCATTTAATTTTGACTTTTAATTCAACGGATTAAATAGTGAAATTTAATTGAACCATTGTTACAACTTACCAGTTCAAATAAATTTCTATGTTTATTGTTAACAAATAGAACTAATAAATTCACATACTGATTAATTATCCTATATTAACCTACTTCAATTAATTACGTATAATTTTTCTTTTTATTGCAACGTTTGATTTATTTCCTTATTTACAAATTTATAATCAAATTTCACATTTACAATCATATCAATAATTGAAATTGCATAAAAATAGTTATCACTTATCTTAAATTAACATTACCAAATCTCATTATAATTGTTTCTAATTAATAAACCATACATATTTAAGTTCTTCCAATATTAAATACCAAAATCATATTTTATTAATATTTTTAATTATTGGAAAAATACGGGTCATTACATTTGCACACCCCTTGGTCTATTTTTTTAAAGGTATGCGGTTTCATTCCGCCTTTCATGTCTACAGGCTCGACTTTGGCATGTTGGCTTTGACGTTGTCAACCTGACATTGGTTTCATCGTTGAATGACATATAGAAGAGGCATCACCATCTTGCTTTCAGTGTCTTCGACATGCTTCAACATCATCTTTGGTGATGGAATTAGTAATGGCTTCGATGACTTCAATATTGCTATGTGCTAGGCTTGCTTGATGATGATGATAGTAGAGCTTCGATGCCGCCTTAGCAATGATGGCCTTCGGCGTTGATTATCTAATATACCAAGGCACCCTTGATTGGTTGCTGACGACATCAATTGACGAAGAGTGACCACATTCAACATGGTGTCGTTATTGATGATCTTAATAGATGTTGATGAGAAACATTGATTGTAGACATCATTCATGAATGGCGACGCTAAACATTGATAAAAAATGACAGTGTTGTGAATGATTGACTTCATATAGTTTGGTGCCAAAGTTGATGACTGTCGACGTCGATGAACTCCGTTGCGATGGTTGGTGGTTCTCATTGGTTGATGGCAGTGTTAAATTGAAGTGGCATGAATCATTATCCCTTCTTTATGGATGTCGATGACATTCATCATCGATGTCATGAGGATACTTGCTGATGTTATTATTAAACCAGAGTATTAATAGTGACTAATCCCAATGAGTCTCAGCATCATTGTAGGGGATTTAATAAGAGTGGGATATGATGACTTACGACATGGTCTATTAGCATCACGATTTAATTTGCGTCTTTATTACAAGTAACATCCATCATTGAATGATGAAATGCGATACCAACAAAGCGCAATATTGACAACAGATGGAATAGGTAATAGAACTTCATCGTTTGATATATGATATGTAATGAAGTGGTGCAACATTGTTGGAGGCGACACATAGAGATGCAATAGGTATGAAAGGCGACGTGGATGGTACTGATGATGAGCAGCATTGCTTAATGGCGACGTCAATCCTTGGCGTCATAAAAGAACGGTATCCTCAAAATCCTGTAAGGTGTGATATGGATGAAGGGCAACGCTAAAGAGATACGTCATCGATTTTATGCATTAGTAATCTCATGCAGTAGTATTGATCTTTGACGTAGAACGTAGTGGCACCAAATCCCTTGTGACGCTATCCCCCATGGCATCACTTTTGATATGAAATTATATGGATAACACACACACACATATATTTATAAATATTTTAGATATTACAGATATAATTATAAATATGTGTGTGTGTGAATATATTATTTTATTGTTGTCAAATATATATGCTAGAAAACCACTTTACATAATTTATATATATAGTCGTTTACCAAATTAATATATAATTAAATAACATATATATATATCATATTTATATAATACATATTATATATATTTATGTAAATATTTATATCGTTTTAATACTTGTTTAAATAACAAGTTATTTGTGTGTATGTACACACATACATACATATATTTGGATTAATATACAATAAATATAGGACTAACTAACATGTCCATTATGAGATAAATCCCAACATTTCTATACGGGCATGTTATACATTGCATAGAATATTATGTAACACACACACACACACATATACATATATAATGCATATGTGTATCATATACATTATTAAAATAAATAAAATCCATTCCAATCGATTAATTATAATTTTGAATGAAATAAAGATCTTATTTAAATTAAATTTAGAAATGTTCTAAATAAATTAGATTCATAGGCCCAATAAAGATAGAATAAGCTAAACTTTTTGAAATTTACCCATAACTTCCGCTGCGTGCTAGCATAGTTCCAACAACAGTATCAGAGCCTAATAGCCTATGCGGTCAAATTAGCCATGTTTGGGTTAACAAATTATGCCTTCCATATAGTAGAGTGTCAAGAAACGTAGTGTTTAAGGTTGGGTTTTGGTACTCAAGTACTCTGCCCTACGTGGTTGCTAGCCTAGCCCAAAATGATGAGTTAAGCCCAAATGTTTATCCCTAATAGGAAAAGGCCTAATTTGAATTGGGCCTTGGGCTAATTTTCAAAATTATTTTGAAACTGAATATAGAAGTTTTAAATTTAAAGGTTAAATTTGAAATAAGGAAAATATTATAATGTTATAATATAGATTTTTAATTTTTTCTGAATATTAAAAATATGGATCTTAAATTTAATAATCAAATTTAAAATAAAATATATACATATTGTAAATGTTTTAAATTACTAATTTTTTTAAAATGTTTTAAAATTAATATAAATTAGTTTCAAAATTTATAAAATTTATTAATGAAGATAATAAAATAAATTACCTTAATTATAATCTTAATTTTAAATTAATTATAATCTAAATCATAATCCTAATTACATCCTAATTATAATCTCAATTATAATCATACACTAATTTAACAAGTTAGTTTACTTTTACTTGACTTTACAAAACCATTTATTTAAATAAAGTTTTACAATTCAAATCTTATGTTATTTCTTTATAAAAGACTTTACTTGTTTTTCTAACTTATATGTTTACTAAAACCTTTTTCAAACGACAATGCATATACTAATTTATTTTTAAGTTAAAATATTTAATATAAAGACAATTTAAAAGGAAATTATATTACACAAGCTTCTATTTATTTTAATAAAAAATTCAACTAATTTTATAAAAACTATATATTATTTAAAAAAGGTTTAAAAATACTGGTTTAAAACATTTATATCAAATATTACTTAAAAATACTTATTTTATAATTTATTTAAAAAACATCAAAACATGTTTTATAATTTAAAACCATTTACTTAAAATTTTCATAAATAATTATCAAAAATATATCAAAGTTTCATATTTTTCAATAATAAATACACTCGTAAGATTTATTAAAAATGCAAAAAAGTTCTAGGATGTCTTTTAAAGTTAATTTGAAAATCACCCAACACAAGGCATTTCCAAAGTTCATCCATCGCAATGTTTTTGGCTTCCAATTTTGACAATTTCCATTCATAATTTTTATAACTTTCCAGACCAATTCATTTATGTCAAACACACACACATATGTAAGGAACAACCATATATATATATATATATAGATATATATATATATATATATATTCACAACATACTCACAATTTAGCTAATTTTACATATGTCAACTACAACTGATTTCAAAGTGCGGTTGCAACGACTATTTTGCTGCAACCATTCACAATACATTATCAAACATATAAACAACATGTCTTGGCCACGTCACATATTTTAGAGGGTTTAGAAGAGAAATCATACAACATATAATGCTGTTACTTGCTAAAGCAAAGAGGAGTCCAAAAGAAATAACTTGCACGATTATCTAATTTAACTTATATTTTGACAACAACTAATACACACACAATGTTATACAACTTAAATGGTGAGTTAACACACTTAAGCCCAATCCTAACCAAGACATAGAAATAATGGTTACATTGATGCAAATTTTACTAATTTTGTAAGAAATTGGATTAATCAAAATAAATGATTACTAATTGCCTAATTAAATTAATACCTCTTCTTCCCCAAATACCATTGCTAGTACACGATGATATGTCGATACCCACTTGCATGCAAGTTCTCTCCTCCTTATCTCACACCACACTTCATAAATCGTTGCACCGTTAATTCCATCGCGTTACTCTTTGCAAGCTCTCCATACCCCACATCAACACGAATCACTTGATCATCTCCCTCAAATCACAATAGTTTTTTCCCTAATCGACATCACCAATCCTGATTTTCCATAGCCATCACTAGCTACTCAACCAACACCGAACCACTCCACTTCGAACAAATTTCTCAACGTCGTTTTTTGTTCTTCCATATATAGCCCCTAGCTCTACCTCCCTAATAACCATTTATGGACAAAAAATGTGGAGTAACCACCACCGCACTTGACCAAACCATTGTAGATGCAAAGCTCTCTTTGCTACGAGCCAACGAATATAACACCGGCGATGCCATGGTTTGGAGCTCTCGAAACAATTATGGGAAGGAGGCGGATATTTTTTATGTTTGCTGTGAATGAAAGAGAAAGAAAGGAGTGAGAAAGCAAAGTGTGTAGGAAGTTACTTATAATAAAATAAATATTATTTTTAATTTCTTAAATTAAACTACTTTACGTTTCGAGCTCGTAGATCACAAGGTACATTGGATCGCTATGAAACTCGTCAGCATACATCATCTTATTATTCTGGTGTTGATGATAGTAGTTTCGTCAAAATCCATTTATCCATAAATGATTTTCGGTCATATTATCGATATTTATTCGAACTATTTATTTTTATAAATAAATTTTGAAAACAAATTTATTGTCATTATTTATTATTTAAAAGGGGTTAGCATGGTTATTAAATCAATTTAATTACACTAAATTTGAGATTTCAATATTTAAATATTTCAGATATTTAACTACGAAGTGTATGAAATTCCAGATCGTTGCATTCTTCTCTACTTAGAATATTTCGTTATTGAAATTCTAGCACGAGCAACATGTGAAACAATCACATATCAATACTTAATAGTATTACAATTACTAGAAAACATAACTTATGTTTTGCTCAAGTTCAAAAATCCTCTTATCGCACAAAAACGATAAAAAATCTACCAAATGTACCTTACGCTCAACAGCCTCAGTTTATTACTAAGTCGATTATTCATACTACCTTAAACAAACTAAACTCCCCATAATCCAACAACACATAGCATACAAATATACTAAAGCCCGTACGATGTACGTATGTCATCCTTACATAATATCAACCCCCATACTTGCTCGATTACATAGATTTCACTTCCAAACAAGGATATATCATTTGAACTCTCCAGTACGTACACCGATCAGTTTCCTTTATTAGACACCTCCGTTCTCCTTACATTGCCATATCTATGATGGAAAACTTTAGAATCATATCAAGAATCTGTATCAAGTGTTTGCGGTCAAGAATTTAGTGAAAAATCGTAATTTGGACCAGTTTAGATCACCCAGAAATCATGTACTCAAGTCCTAGATTGAGAACTATTACGTGATTAAAATGATCTACATACAACTTACATATTTTATTTCATTAGTTTCTTAATTACACCAATTACTTTTAGTTCACATTTATTTTTACAGATAATATTTCCCATTTAATATTAAAATCATTTATGAAACATTTTATAAAATACTACTTAACTTTATAAACATTTAATAAAGACTTATCTTATTTATACGACATTCCATTAAAAAAGAATTTCACTTTAAAACTGTTCAAGACTCAAGTCCATAATCAGATAATATCCACTATAACCTACGAGTATGTACAAAACATGCATATTTATTTTAATTAACAAGGGTGTTCTATAAATTTTAAACTTGTTTTAACTTATTATCTTTTCAAACTAAGAGTTATAAAACACTTATCTTCAAACTTGTATACCAACCCGGAAGTTCGAATATCCAAAATGATCGAAAAATTTGTTTTACTTCAATATTTGAAAATTAGCAAACAACATATCATAATAAGAGGAATAGAAAAAACTACCCTAATGCAGAGGATACATGCATCCATAAAACTACTTAACAAGGTTTCACTTATTTATTAAACACACTTTTGCATATGATGAGAAAACAAGATAGGTTTCTTAATTACACGGGTTACGGGACTACCACTTGGGCACCCTGCATAGCATATTAACAATTCTTTTCCAAATAGGAAGCTCATTACAAAATAAACCACGATGTATTTTATATCAAATTATGTAAGGAAAACTTAAGAACTAAGCTCTGGGTTTTATTTGTAATCATTTTCAAAATAATCATTTTTACTTATAACCTTTGTATATCAAATTATACTTTTGGAATTAAATCAAAATCCATTTTACCAGAAAAACTAGAAGAAAACTATTAGCACCCCTACTTTGAAACTCTAAATGAATGTTGATGATGCTACAGTCATCACCGAAATTATTTTTCTAGCGACGTAAGTGAGTTTGATACACTCGGTCTCCTTTAAAATCCTTTCTAAATTATTTTATATTCATAAATACTTCCAAGTAATACAATTATTATTTTCTCAGAAACATTAAAAAACAATTTCAAAACCATCGGGATTCAAGTTCTCAAATTATCGGTTGAAATCCATTTTATTCATAAACCATACTTTATAAACCATTTCTATGTAACGTATATAAATTCACTTTCCTGTAGAAAACCATTTCGAAAATATTTATTCTAAAGTACCTTACTTTTATTTTATTTTATAACACACAACTTTATTAAAGCTAACTTTTTAGTTCAACATTTTCATCGAATGCTTTATAGTCAAACGATGAAACTAAATTCATAAGGTAATCATTTCAATATTTCCATGAATTACCATCTACCCAATCCATGTAAAAAGTAATAAATGATCTAAACTGGTCGAGCACAAATGAAAACTCAATAAATAATTGTCAATTCCAACAAATTGGCCAAGCACAACTAACCAATCAACTAACGCTAACAATGCCCATAAACTAGATGAGCAATATTAACCAAATAATTCTACAAAAGACATTAATGCTTATAAACTAGTCAACCATGTCAATCATTCTACAAGGATGGCAATTCCCCATAAACTGGGCAAGCATGGCTAAACAAACTAATAAGGGTTAATGAATGAGTATCATTAATCCCTATATTAATCAACTAAATTACCATCTTAATTATATAAGTTACCTTGTATAAGATCTCTAATTTTCATTGTTTGAATTACCTTTAAGGAATATGATTATAACAAATACAAATATGCTATCATATATATAATACATTCAACTCATGCTATGGCATTCCACAACCCTATCCCTTAATAAGTTATACGTAACCACCTGGCATTTCGAACCATCCAAATCGACAATCATCTACACATGTCAAACTTGAATTTCTCAAAGCAATAGATTATTAATTTATATTTGGCAAAACTCAACATATACAGTAAATAAATCAATCACAGACACAGAGCAACATAATAATAAGCATCAGAAAGGTTAATTAGTAGTTCATGAAGCTACTATATAAATAACAAAGTCAAACAAATTTACAATAGATATCCCAAATACAAAGGAATCTCTAATACATAAGCAATGACAAGTCTGAACATAAACAACTAGAATAAAATGGAAAAGCAAAAGCTGAATAAATATAAGACAAATCTTTAGATAAGGCTCAAAGCTCCAAAGGTGAGTCCCAAATGATGTGACACTCAGCCTGACTCGAGCATAAAGAAAAACATAAAACACTCGAGTCAAGATTAACATTCTTATACCAGTAAATTCAAATCATGTGAAATGTCTACTGAAATACAAATAACTTAAAGGACCTTTGGGATTACACCCTTTAAGGATCCGTTAAACTATATACATACATAGTACAGTACATTACATAGATAATGTCTACAGTAAAGTAAACTATTAAAATAGCGTTAAGGCGTTACCCATATACCCCTTAACACATTTTATATATTCCTGTAGTCTATACAGATACTGTAAGCTTCACCAAACCGGTGGTTTACTCAGGTAGCACTCTATAGATATGGTACAAAATAAACTCGTAGTGGTGCGATAAGGCATGTGGCAAGGCACCTGAGTCAATGTCGGGGTAGGATTCTACCGTTTGCACTCCCGGACTGGTGGTAACACATAGTAGCGACTATCGCCCACCTCGAGACATACTCCCAAAATCAAAGGTGCACCTAATCAAATCACAAAGTAATATAATAGTATCTAAGAAATGTTCCGATAGGGTGAGCGACCCCACGTGGCCCTGTATAGCTCCTGTTTTGGCCACATCAAGCTTACTCGCGGGAGTCAGGGCTGCATTAACACCTCAAACAGAATTATCGCCGAATCATCCTACTTCATTTTGGAATCTCTACCACGTGCATAGTTGTTAAAGTAGTTTTCGGCATTGGCACAGAGTATGACAATATCCGATCTCGGTCTCTTTAACAACCAAACACTTATTTCACACCTTAATTATTTTATATTTCAAATAGTTTATACTTCATATCAAATATCATATTATTTTGAAAATCATATAACCTTGAAATCTTATTCACTTTCGAAATCATAACCACAAAATAGTTCAAAACCATCTTATCAAATATTTGCATTTAAATCTATTAAATCTAAATTATAATAGTTCCCATTTAAACAATTTGAATATTTAGAAGTAGTTTATATATATTAAAATAGTTTATATTTAAAAAATTAGGTTATGGACAAAATAGTATATATATTAAAATAGTTTATATTAAAAGAGTTTGTACCAAAAAATAGTTTCAAATTAGAATTGTTTCTTCCAATTTGAAAAATAAATTAAAATCAAATTTAGTTTCAAAAATTCAATCAACCTCGGTCCAACAATTTAAATTTAGAAGGTTAAAGGTTCAATTCAAATTCTCATTAAAACCAAGTTGATTTATATCAATTTCAAATCCAAGTTTGAACTACAAATTTAAACTACTTCCAATTCAATAGGTTTTAAACTTTAAATATTCAAACTATTACAATAAATCAATTTGGTAAATTCATTTATAATTTAAATTTTAACATTAGGATTTCAATTTAATTTAAACAATTCATTTAAACCAACTCTAATTTCACATCATAAAGGCTTGGATTTTAAAACAATCAGTTCATACGGATCTTATTCAAAGTATTAATTAACAAGATTCAAAATTCCACTTTAATTGTTATTTAAACTTTGAATTATTCACTTAATCATTTTAAATTGAATATTTACATAAAATCTCAAATTTAAACTTAAATAAAATTAAATATTTAATTTCTTATTTTATTTAAATATGAAATTATTCATTTAATCACTTTTAGTCGAAATTAGGTTATCAAGTTATAAAACCATATCTTTAAAATTTCAAAATTAATCAGTTTCAAAACAAATTTTATTTAAATACAATCCTTATACAAATAAATTTCAAATAACTTTCAATTAATCTTTCCAACTTCTTTTATTTAAATTATTATAAAATTTATTTTTAAATATTAATATAAATTGTAAATAATATTTAAACAATAATATATATCTATATAATAGTTAAATTTAAATTCTTATTAAATTTTCCTATATTAAATTTTTATTAAATTAAATCTTGTTATTATTAAATATATTTTAAATCTTATTTATATATTTTTAAAATAGTAAAGTTATAAGTAAAATTTTATAATTTACATTTTAAAACTTAACTTATAATTTTAAGATTTCCAAAACATATAATTTTAAAAATCTAAATCTTACACATCTTAAAATAAAATCTTTATATTATATTTTAAAAACAATCCTTATTAAAAATCATTTATTTCCTTCCAAAACTTTAAAAATCATTTTCCAAAATAGACCAATGGTGTTAGTATATAATTTTCTATCATACGGTCAAGTGGTATACATATTTATCATTTCAATCCGCAATTATTTAAATTTATGGGTTTATATCATTTCAACCCGCAATCCCAAAATTTAAATTCAATAAAGTCGCGGTTTATCTTTTCAACCCATAACAATTTTTCGTAATCTATAATATCGTTCGGGTATATATCATTTCAACCCATAGGTAATTTCTAAACTAACAAGGAACTTGTAGAGTGAGAATAAATAAAATAATAGCATAAAATAACATAGCATATCAATAGTGGAATTGTCAAATTAAACATGAAATACACATACTAACAGGTTATTAGTGTCAATAATGTCAACTATAATAGGTGAAAAAATGCAATTGATATCATATCATATTTAAACGATTTATTTACTAAAAGATTCAAATTTTACAACATATTTCAATCATCATTTCATGTGAAATAAGTATAATAAATATAAGAATGTTAATATTGAGTGATCACTTACCTTTCGAGACTAGAGAATAATGGGAAATGAGAAGTAATGGACACGGATACGCACACGAATACGGATGCGACACGTTAAAGAGCTGAGTGTTGAATATGAGTGGATACCCCATTGTGTTTCATCTCTGAAGAAAGATTTTCTTAAAGAAGCAAAGACCATCCTAGTATATAAGGAGAGCCATGATAAAATAATTATCTGAATTCAACACTTTAAATATCTTTACTGATCAAAAATGTAGGTAGACAAATTGCTCTGAAACCTTATTTTTTAATTCATTATCTACTTCCATTCTTTATAGAGCAGGCGCTTGGGTTCACTAGTGCAATTTGCCTCACACTTCGATCTTGAACGGGTGTGATCTGTAACTTGACTTTGGTTACAGTATTGAGAGGCTCTGATGAATGTTGACATGGTGGGTCTTGTGGACACGCCATATTGGATATTGGGAAGGGGCGATGCTCTTTCAGGAAGGTTATAGGGGTGATGTTGGTTTGATAGGTTGTGGCAGTAATTCGGTGAGTAGGTTGGGTGGCATAGGTCTACAAGCGAAGGAGGGTGAGTGAATGACTACGAAGCAAGAAACCGTGGGTTGCTTAGGACAGTCGGCAGGTAGGCTACATGGAAGAGGCTAATGCTTGGTGAGTGGAGAAATGGCTTGCATGTGAGGCTTTACTAGTGGGTAGGCTGCTCGCTGGGCAAGTACAGGCTCGAGTGGAGGAAGTATGGCTTTCGGAGGGTTCGAAGCAGGCTATGGAGGTAAGAGGGAAGGTGGCAGCAGGCAATGTAATAGGTGGAACGTGCAGGCTGTGATGGGACATGAAGTGGTCAAAGGGTTTATGGCTGTGATCGGCTATGGTTCAAGCAGCAAATAGGACGTGAGTTGGGGGGTTTGATTGTGAGCTAATCTATTAGTGGAGGAAAGAAAGGTTAGCGAATCTAGTTGCTTGAAATGGAGGGTGGACGAAGGGGTAGAAGAGGCGGACTGTCACTAGGTGAGCTGTGTGCTGACATGTGGCGAACTAAAGGGCTGCGTTTGGTGGAAGTGAAGCATGGCGGGAATGGTTAGGCAGAGGTCGAGCATGGGGTCATGCGGTAGAGGTCGAGCATGGCAAGGTGATGCAGGTTAGGCAAAGCAGAAAGAGAGCGAGCAAGTAGGTTTCACGATAAAACAATGAGTAGGTGATCCAAATATGCAAGCAACATGATTTATATATAACTTTAGAATATTTTTTATATATAGTAAGCACGTCAGAAACAAAGGGAGCAAAAAGAAAATGAACTAGAGATGGAATTGAAGAGGCATGTTTGTCAATGGGAATTCTACCGGTTAGAAATCCATCGAACGAATTTATAATAAAATTAATCGCAAGCGCACGACATACAATTTTAGTACGTGGCAAGTACTGGTCGATCTGTAGGGAATTTTTAGATTTTTTTACTTTTCTATTCAATCAAATTAAACCAAAGTGAAGAGACGGTTGTTAACTATAAATTGTAAACAAAATGAAGCTAAAACTAGAATGAAAATGAGATTAAAAACTATGAGATTAGAAAAAAATTTAAAGGCAAATTCACTCTTATATTTTTGTAAATCAAAAAACATTACTCTATGATGTCTATTTTTGATATTAAGTGAAATAATTGTTGCATTTATCAGAATTATGGTTTATTTATGTTATTACTTAAGATAAGTTAAACCATCAAACTATAATACAACAAATAAACCACTTATCAATTCTCATGAAAATAAAGTCGAAGCAAAAGCTATTTTAAGTATGGTCTATTTACTATTGTAATTAGTAATATAGATCATCAAATTTTTTTTACTTTCATTTAAAAATCAAAAATCAATTAGCAAATGATGATGTAATTTTTGTTTATGTCGAATAAGAAAAGCCCATTTGCAAATGCAACATAGACTATCAAACCAACTTGTATAAACTTACATCAAAATATACTTTCATGAAGCACAAATAAAAGAGACCATAAATCAAAGAAATGTTGAATTTACATAATATTTGGGAGCTTCATTTCTCCTAAATTGGAGGGGTTTAGCTACTTATTTGTTTTATAAATTCAACACATGTAAGTTTCAACATTAGAAAGCAAAGAGAAGTAGAAAGTAATTAAAAGAAAGGATATTGATTACTTTTATGAAATATTATTATACTAATTGCATAAATGTAAATCTAAGCTATGAACATGAAATGAAATATAGCATAGAAATAAACATGAACATAAAAGGAAATAAGAGCATGTAGAAAAGAAAAGTAAAGAGGCTAGGGAGCCATTTTTATTTCATTAACTTCGACATTACAATTTGCTTGGTAATTTTCCTAAGTAGTTGAAAGAGTATTAAGATCCTCTACATGCACATAAGTGGGCTATTTATACATGCATAAAATCCTAATTCAATTTTTAGGATGCTTTCCAAAATGCTCTTTAAGAAGTGCAGCCACCAAGTAACCATTAGCCTCTAATTAATCCTTCATCAAATATGCATGAAGTTTTAACCTCTACTTAGTTATCCATTAGCTTCTAATTGTAGATTTAGGTAATTGGGTAGGTGGTGTCCTCCATGATCATGAGTTTGAATTATTTCCATCTTCCTTTCTTTGTATTCTCTTGTGCATTCATATATCTTCATGAAACCCTCTTCCATAAGCATCCTAATTCCTAGAAAAATCATTAAAAATGTCCAAGTAAAAATTCTCAAATTAACACATGCGCAAAAATGACCATTTTGCCCCTATGAAGATGAATATGTGATGATTTGAAAATAATTGAATTTTGGTTTAAACATGTTAAAATACCCAAATTTGACATTTGTTTAAATAAAAATAAATAAAATATGGATCTAAATATATGCATATTTAAGTGCACATCATGTACCTCCACACTTACCTTTTTATTCGTTCTCGAATAAAGAAAAACTAAGATAAATCTATTTTTGTAGGGGGCACGATTGCATTAAGCATGTGCAACAAACCGTTAAACCTCTGGGTGTCCCCGGTAGGACAAGTGTTGTCTCGAGAGGGTTTTCAGCGAATACTACCCACAAAATCCAAATGCAAAGTGAAAACATTTACAAAATGCAATTTGTTTATAATAAGATGAAAGCAAGTTTTTGAACATATTTACAAATGAAGGATCTACTTTCAAATCGACATGTATAAGTTAAATATAACTTCTGGTCGTTATCAAGAAATTTAAGTCCTTTTACTTGTAAAAATTTCCAACAGAAATTAAGTTGTCATGACAGATAAACTATAGTTTAGCTAGTTGTTTCGGTTGATAACAAAATGTAACCATGAAATGATCCTTAGTCGATTATCAAAGTTTTTTAAAGTGGTATTTTCTTTTCTTTTCAATAATAATTTAAATCAAAGAAGTCAAAATAGTGCTTGGATTTCAATTTCTTTCTCTCTCTTATTTGAAAATTTTATTGATAATAACAATATTTACATATGCCTAACTCAGAAAACTAAGGCCAGATATATTACCCATGCACTGCCTTTCGGTCTTACGTGAGGGGAATACAACGTGTGGTGAGTGAACACACGAATGTGAACACCTATCGACTGTAGGCTATTAACAAAAGAATTTTCATATACGCACCGAACTCGGATAAACTAAGGCCACATATACCGACCGTGCACTGCCTTTCGGGCTTATGTAAGAAGGGTACATCGCATGGCAAGCGAACACATGAGTGTGAACACATGACTCTAGGTGCTAAAAAAATTATATACACATTCAAATGTTTATTATTCTTTTGTTTTTTTAGGGGAGAGAGTTTTGCAAAATCATATTAGCACCATTTAACTTAGAAAATAAAAATGTTATATCTTTACTTTAAATGTACCACTTTTTTAAACAAAGATTTTTAGTTAAAATGTACTTCATAATTAACACATATGAACCTTCCTATAAACTAATTAAACCATTGTTATTTGTAATAAAACTTCATTTTTTGTTAAGATAATTAAATTTTAAAAAATATCAATTTATTAACCAAAACTTATACTTATCGTATAGTGTTTCTACAAAAATAAATCAAAAATGCTAAAAAGAATTTTTTTTTTGGGATTTAGAAATTTGGAGTTTTTTTTTAATTTTGAGTTAAAAGAAAATAAAAATTCAAAAATGCCATGAAACTTGAAAAAATGAAAATAAGACACCCCTCCCCACACTTAGTTTTGACTGTGTCCCCATTGATATAATAAGTGTAACGGGGAAAATATGTACATATTTACAAAAGAGGGTTAACATTCTTGCTAGACGTAGCTTGGCTCATGAAGAATCATAAGCTCCTCCTCTTGATTACTTTGCAATTCCAAGAAAGGTTTCAAACAATGACCGTTGACATCAAAAATCGATCCATCCCTGGGGGTTTTTATTTCTATGGCACCGTATGGAAAAACAGTTCATACCACAAATGGTTCAGTCCATCTCGAACTTGTCACGAAATTTTTTGTTCTTTCTTTGTAAGTTTTCTCGTTTTCATATACATCGTTCCTAAGTTCTTTTAGTTTGGTGAGTTGTAGTTTTCGGTTTCTACTAGCTTTCTCGAAATTAAAGTTTAAGTTCTTTATTTCCCACAACGCTTTGTGTTCGATTTCAATAGGTAAATGGCAAGCTTTCCCATAAACTAAACGTAATAGGGACATCCCAAGGTTAGTTTTAAAAGAAGCGTGGTAAGCCCAAAGCGCATTGGTCAATTTCTCAGACCAATCTTATCGATTTTTTTAACTATTTTCTCCAAAATTTATTTTATTTGACGATTTGAACTTCAACTTACCCATAAGTTTAAGGATGATAAGGAGTGGATAACTTGTGGGTTATCGAGTATTTCTTCATTAAAGTTTCAAAAGAACGATTGCAAAAATGAGTTCCGTTATCACTGATTATTATATGAGGTGTGTCGAATCTTGAAAAGGTTTTTTCTTTGAGAAATTTCACAACAATTCTATGATCGTCAATTTTACAAGGAACGGCTTTGACTCACTTGGATACATAATCGACAGCAAGAAGTATGTACAAATTTCCAAAGGAATTAGGAAAATGTCCCATAAAGTCGATACCCCAAACATCAAAGATCTCGATCATAGGAATGGGATTTAGGGGTATCATGTTTCGTCGAGAAATTTTTTCAAGTATTTGACGTCATTCACAAGTTTTGCAAAATTTGAATGAACTTTAAAAAGAGAAAGCCAATAGAAAACACACTGGAGTGCCTTTTCTGTAGTTTTTCGAGGATCGTAATGTCCACCGCACGTTTGATCATGGCAAAACGAAAGAACACTCCTTATTTCATTATCGAGATGCAACATCGAATGCTTTAGTCGAGACAATACTTGAATAATTATGGATCGGCCCAATAGAAATATTTCACTTGGGACATGAATTTGCATTTGTCTGGTTTGGACCAAGATGTGGGAATTTCTTTAGTAACTAAGTAGTTCACTATATCAGTGTACCATGGATCTATAGAAATTGAAAGAAGTTGTTCATCGGGGAAGTTTTCATTGATTGGTAAAGGTGATGGTGCGCTGGGAAGACGAGACAAGTGATCGGCTATGACATTGTTGGATCCTTTTTTGTCTTCAATTAAAAGATCACACTTTTGTAATAAAAGGATCTAACGGATTAAGCAAGACTTGGCGTCCTTTTTAGCAAACATATATCAAAGTGCAGAATGGTCTGTGTACACAGTAATGTGTGACCCTATCAAATATTGTTGGAATTTTTTGAGAGAAAAAACTACCGATAGGAGCTCTTTTTCAGTAGCTTTGTAGTTAAGTTGAGCATCGTTCAGAGCCATGCTAGCATAGTAGATAACGAGAAGGATCTTGTTGATGTGTTGTCCTAAGACAACACAATTGCAAAGTTCAGCGTCACACATTATCTCACATGGGAGATCCCAATTGGATGCGCAAATGATTGGAACAGAAATGAGTTCATTTTAAACCGTTCAAAAGAAGAGACACAACTAGAATTGAAATTGAAAGGAATGTCTTTTCCTAGAAGAGTAGTCAAGGGAAGAGCGATTTGGCTAAAGTCTTTCATAAAGCGTCGGTAAAAGCCAACGTGTTCTAGAAATGATTGAATGTTCTTAACAGATTTGGGAATGGGTAGGCTTGCTATAACGTCGGCTTTTGCTCTATCTAACTTAATGCCTTTATTTAAGATGATGTGTACAAGGACGAAGCCTTTTTTGACCATAAAGTGGCATTTTTCCCAATTCAAGGTCAAATATTTTTCTTTACATCGATTTAGAACCAACTCGAGATGATATAAACAATCAGAAAAAGATTCACCACAGATAGAGAAATTGTCCAAAAAAAGTTCTAGAAAGCATTCAATCATGTCAGAAAAGATGCCAGCAATGCATTATTGGAAAGTAGCAGGAGCGTTACAAAGTCCGAATGGCATACGTCGATAAGAAAAGGTACCGAATGGACGCGTGAAAGTCGTTATCTCTTGATCTTCGGGAGTGATTGGAATTTTGTTATAGCCGGCATAACCATCAAGGAAGTAGTAGAATTAGTGGCCGACCAAACATTCGAGCATTTGGTCAATGAAAGGAAGAGGGAAGTGTTCTTTGCGTGTTGCATTATTAAGTTTGTAGGATCGATTTCACCCTAGAGGGGGGTGAATGGGGTGATGCTATTAATTATAAAAATTAATTGCGGAAGCTTATAGAATAATTTCAACACAGATCACAAAATAATAGCAGCATAGAAAATAGCAGAATAATAAATGCAGAAATAAAACGACACAGAATTTACCCAGCTTCGGCAAAACTCTGCCTACGTGCTACCCCCAAGGTTTCTACTAGAAATTAAGTAGTCACACGCTTAAACACGTAAACTCACGACACCCGCTACTGACTAGCCTAACTCTATGCTCAAAATCCTGCCACAACTCAGCCACTGAGTTGCGAATTCTCAAACTGCGCCACGTAGTTTGTCCTCTAGTCACACGACTAGAATTTTCAACGGTTTAAAAAGAAATTACAAATTAAAAATAAATTAGAAAACAAAACCTTAATTTTATAAACTAAATTATTTGTTAATATAACCCGGCCCAATATTATCAATTAAGGAATTGCGGCCCTGCTATCTCTTTCTTTATTATGCTGGCCCGTTCCTTTGTGATAATGGCGGCGGCTCTTGATTGATGTTCCTTCTTTTGTTCGTTCTTTAGTATCTAAAATTAGGGCTTTCGAATTACAATCGAAGCTGCGCCTTCGTCGATTGATCAATAGGGATTTTGCGTGATAATTTGTTCTCGTTCGAGTTCCACTCGGCTGCTTCGATGTTGATCGAGTTCGATTGATGACTGGTATGTGATTTTTGCCTTTTGCTTCGTCTGATTGTCTTTTACTTGAACTCGGTACATTTTCCGATGATGTTGATTGCAATTTATAGGATTCGTTCTCCTAAATTTTCATCGTATATTATTATTTGAATCCGTCAATATTTTTTGCACTGCCGCTTGATAATTCTTGAACGTTTGAGATGTTTTATGACTTGTTCAATGCGAATATATTTTCGTTGCTTGAATTCCACGACATTGATTTCGACTCCTTGGTCATCACGTTGTTACTTTTATTTGATTTGATTCCTTTATTGCCAAGGTTCTGACTTTGAACTGTTCGATTTTCCTTGGTTTAATATTCATCTGACTTCGGTCTTGATTTGTTCAACTTGAAATTGTTTTGATTTCTGGAACTTGTTCATTTTCGCCCATTCGTGTCAATCTGTACTTGTTTGATTTTGATAAAGTCACGGCTTTGACTTTGGTTACTCAGTGTAATATCACTCTTGGTTGCTGCTGTGTTGTGTAGTAGTCTCTTGACAACTTGAGGCAGTTTGCATGTTTGTTGTATATATATAAGCTGATGGTTGATGCATATTGCAACTCGTACATGCTTCGATTTGAACTTGCTTGCATTCAAATCCTTGATGTCAGCTTTTTTCATCATGGTAGTAGCATTGTGTACATGTATGCTTGTGCATTTATGTTGTCCAGACCTTGTTGAGTCCTTGGATTTGTGCATCCTTGTCTTTGAGCATTGTTGAGTTTGTTTCGTCGACACTTGCAGTTCGCTTGCTTACGCTGTTTGTCACTGTTGCAGTCTTTTGTGGTTTCAAACATGTGAGTTGTTCTGTGCACATTGTGATCTTGAGATGTTTGCATTGTGTCTTTGATGTGTTTCCATATTTCTAGTGCATTCATTGTTTGCCATATTGGCTTCACTGCATCTTCATCTACCTGTACATTTGAGTCTGATTCCATTGTGTCTAAATTTGTGCTCTGGTAGTCATTTATGATCTGGTGCCTGTAGTGTTGCTTTGTTGTTAGCTTTGAGCATGTTGCTAGACTAGTTCGTTCATGTTGTATTTGATATCTTCACTTGAGTCATTTGAAGTTGTAGATTACTGAACTGATCTGAGCCTTGAGTCTGTTGTGAACTTCATACTGTGTAGCCACTTGGTCATATAAGTTGAGGCTGATGTTGTTACATTTGGGGTCTTGTTCTTGTGCATGTAGATAGCTCATGTGTTTATGTTGTTGTGCACTGACCATATGGTCTTTTGATCTGTTCTTTAAGTCAGTGGTATTGTCTATGTTGATTTTGGATTCTTGATGCAGCTATGCACTGTATATACATGTGCCATTTCATTTTCTCTCTGGTCTTGTTTATATTGAACTAGTCGACACTTGATTCTTGAGTTTTGGTCATTTGCACCTGTGTTGAATCCAGCTAATAGCTCGGGTTTGACCTTGTGCGCGTGTTGTAACTTTATTTGTGTTGCATTTGAGTTGAACATGGCTTTTCATTTGGGTTTGACCTATGCTCACCTATCCCTGTAAATCAGTCAAGTGTATATTTCGATGTGCACGGCCTTGTGGCATATACAATGATACACTATGTATGTCACAAGCTGTTCGTGTATGATGAATTCAAATTTAAATGATGACGAACAACCCAAATAACTAAGGAAAATATTATTTTAAAAATTCACATTTTATTTTATACTGCAAAGTAAAATATTTCCTTTTCAATTTTACTGCGTCAATATTTATTTTTGCAGATTGCTCAGATGCTGGATTCAGTTTGAAGTGAAGTTGAAGATAAAATACGAGTGTGAGTAATATGTAGTGAGGTCAACTGTAAATGTAAAATTGTGATGTAATTGAATTTGTATCAAAGTTGTATAGTGTATAGTGAGAGCTTGAATTTGTACTATTCAAAATTACAATAAATATTTGTTTGAATAAAAATTCTGTTTAAATTCAAATTCTGTATTATTTATTTTTATTCAGCAAATATTTATTTAATCTATGAAAAATAAAATAGTACATTAACAAATATATTTACACGAATATATATATATATATATATATATATATATATATATATGTTTATTATCATCAAACAAAAATCATATAATCGCATATTCAACAATCTCCCCCTTTTGATGATAACAAACATATATTTAAGATTTCGAATATGTTAAATGTATTTGATCATTGATATGCTCTAATTGCTCCCCCTATTTAAATGTTTTCTCTCTGTACAAAGCTCCCCCTACAAATATGCATACAATTAAAATATGCAAATGATCCTGGATGCAACTGAAAAATATTAGACCCTTGCTTGATTTTATTTGACAAAATCTTAACTTTTCTCTCCCCCTTTTGTTATCAGCAAAAGTATAATATTCTTAGAGAAAATAGAGATAAATTGATCGATATTAATCCAACATTAAAACTCAATTGAATATAAATTTTAAATTTCAATAAAAAATCAAACAAAAATCATAAATATTTTGTTAGGCGCATATTCCACTTTTAGAATGATAGGAATGATGTCATCATATAAAACCATACAGTTTTGTCTATTTTTGGTGTATTTATATCAGGAATTTGAATATCTACTAACCATGTATAACCGTTAGGACTTTTAAATGAGATTAGTAGTATTCCAATTTTATTTTAAAAGATGAATTCAAGTATCTTCTAACCACGCATAACCGTGAGGACTTTTAAATGGGATTAGAATCAACTTGTTTATTTTTAAAAATCAACTTTTGATATGCGTTCCATACATGCATAACCGTAAGGACTTTTAAATGAGCATGGAAGCACATAAAAAATTGTAAGTAATTCACCCACGCATAACCGTGAGGACTTTTAAATAAGAGTGAATACTTTGGTATTTATTTATTATTAATTTTTTTACTATATAATTTTTTTTTATATATTATTTTAAAAAATGTAAAATGAAAAACGAATGATTCCTGTTTAAAGTACCACATATCGACAGACTATATAGAATTTTGATGAGTGATGGTCGTTAGAAATATGATAGATATAGAGATGGTCATGGAATTTTTCCAACAAAAAGTTTTATAACCCTTGTTTACATTTCTAAAGAAATTTACTAATTATAACGTCTCGAGTCATAATATATGATAAATATCAACACTCGTCACTTTTTCAATCACTATTTATCTTTTCGATAATTATTAGGGAGTAAAATTAGTCAAAATAGTCATTTAAAATCAAATTCAAAAATAATTATGAAATCAATTTTTCAAAATGACTAATATGAAAATATGGTCAAAATGATTTTCTCAAGGGGTTTTATAAGAAAATTTTATGCTTTTTGAAAATTATTTGAAATGAAAAATATGCAGATATTTTCTTTGAAAAGCGATGCAGTTACTAAATGTCTCAACAAAAATCACTTTCCTTTAGTAATTTTTCTATCAACTAGATTACCAGTGTAATCTACATCTGAATTTCTCTTTCACTCAAAATTATCACTAATTGAATTTGATAGACCATGAAGTGTGCAACAAAAATTTCAAACTCAATTTTAGCATTTTAAATGACATTCTCTTGAATTTGAAATGAAGCCATGTAAATAACCAAAAACCGTGAATATAGAGTTAGCCGTATTATAACCAAATGTATTATCATCCAACAAAACACTATTTTTAGTCCAAACTAATATATTCAAAGAATCTAGAGATTTTTATAATGTTTTTGGCATAAGAATATAATTGGCCAACTATTTTGAATAAGTCAGAATCAAAATCATCATTATTTCATCATCTTCATTATTGGCTGATTTAATTCGGAATACGGTGCAGATTATCACATTTAATATATCGTTTAAAATATACCATTACCTGTTTTACCTTTACGATATTTTTCGTTGTTGTCTATTGTGATTCTGTCACCTTTATACTAGGCTAAGGAACTTTGCTATGTCGCTCAGTGTGCCCTTGGAACAGCCAGAATCCAAGTGGCACTATTGTTGTTCCTTAGCCTGCCACCACACCTACACAATGAAAGATTTTTGTGACCTATTTTTTTTTATAGGTCAATGGTTGTTAGTGGTATAAAATTTTGAAAAACAATTTTGTGAAAACCCAAAACTATTTATAATTGTTCCCTTCGACACCCAAATTTGTTTAACTTTGAGAGATTTTATATTTGTGCCTTTTGGAACCCAAATTGGTATAGTTTTCATGTGTTTGGGTCTATACCAACAACTATTTTGATTGTGTCCAAATTTTCTATAAATTGTGCACATAGAATTATCTACGTCCTTATCTAACCGTATTAACAGTTTGCTTTCCTAATAGCATATTAAACGATTTTTCACTTTTTGAAAGTTTATCTAAAGTCGTTGACAATTGTTGGACTTGTGTTTTGAGAGATTAATTTTCATTTAACAATTGTGTGCACTTTTTAATAGAATTCTCTCTTCTAGCATTTTCATTTTCTTTTAAAATCAAAATTTTATTTTCAAGTGATTTTATATTAATTTCTGATTTTTTAAATTTTTCTTCAAATGTTGGACACTTATCACACTTAGGGATCCTACTTTGATAGGTTTTAACTAATTGGTCAAGTTGTTCATTTAATTCTATCAAAGTGTCTTTTTGTGATTCAAGTTTAGCATATTTTTCCCTAAGTCGTTCAAAACAGCCATTCACTTCGTGGAAATAAATAAGTAATTCAGAGTGAGTAAGTTTTGATACCTCGCTTGGCTCGCCATCGTCGCTATCAGTTATATTCCCTTGAAGGCACATATCTGCTTTCTCACTCTCATTGCTAGAACTTTGATTATCTTCATCACTAGTATTCCACGTGGCTGCAAAGCTTTTTCTTTTTTATTTCTTTTTAAAGTCGCGTTGATTTTGAGGACAATTGGGCTTGATGTGTCCGGGTTGGTTGCACTTGTGACAGATGATCTTCTGTTCTTCAGAGTAGTCTAGTGCTTTGGCTATTCAGCTTTTCACTTTTTGAATTCGAGCTGAATTTCCATATTTGTAATTCTATCTTTTGAATTTCTTTATTAATAGCTCCAATTCTGCTGCTGCATCATCATCATCACCACCATCACTTTTTGTTGTTCCTTTAAGAGCTATTGGTTTCTTTCGATTGTCACTTCCTTCACGCTCTTCCTTGAATTTCATTTCTAGCTCATAAGTGGTGAGATTTCCGATGAGTTCTTCAACTTTCATTTGTTTTAAATCTTTCGATTCTTGAATGGCAGTCACCTTTGCTTCAAATTTTCGTGGAAGGGCTCTGAGGATTTTTCGGACTATCTCCAACTCCGTATATGATTTTCCAAGAGCTTTTCATTTGTAAACGATATTGGAAAGTCATCCATGCATCTCTTTGACATTTTCTTCCTTCGCCATTGTGAAGTTCTCGTATTCGCTGCTTAACATGGCAAGGCGAGATTCTTTGACTTGACATATTTCCTGCGCAGTTAGACAATTTGAGACACGATTAAATTCAAATTGATCCAATGAACAGATAATAGAATTCATAGCTTTAGCATTGGTATTTTGCAATTTATTTTCTAGTTCTGTCCATTGTTCCTTTGGTTTATCCATTTCCTGATTATCTGCAGTTATAGTCGGTGCTCTATAACCTATCTCAATAATATTCCAAGCGTCAATGGTTTTTAGAAAAATTTCCATCCTATTTTCCCAACAAGCATATTCACCATTGAACATTGGTGGTCTAACTATAGACTAACCCTCAGCAAAAGCATTATTGAAAGAAGCCATTTTAAAAATTCAAATTTTTAAAACAAAAATTGGGTTTTTGGAAAACGAATTTTTTAAAACAAAAGTTGGCTTCTATTCCTAGCTCTGATACTGCTTGTAGGATTGATTTCACCCTAGAGGGTGGTGAATAGGGTGATGCTATTAATTATAAAAATTAATTGCGGAAGCTTATAGAATAATTTCAACACAGATCACAGAATAATAGAAGCACAGATAATAGCAGAATAATAAATGCAGAAATAGAACGACAAAGAATTTATCCAGCTTCGGCAAAACCCTGCCTATGTGCTGCCCCGAAGGTTTCTACAAGAAATTAAGTAGTCACACACTTACACACGTAAACTCGCGACACCCGCTACTGACTAACCTAACTCTACACTCAAAACCCTACCACAACTCAGCCACTGAGTTGTGAATTCTCAAACTACGCCACGTAGTTTGTCCCCTAGTCACACGACTAGAATTTTCAACGGTTTCAAAAGAAATTACAAATTAAAAAGCAATTAGAAAACAAAAACCCTAATTTTATTAACTAAATTATTTGTTAATTTAACCCGACCTAATATTATCAATTAAGGAATTGCGGCCCTGTTATCTCTTTCTTTATTATGTCGGCCCGTTCCTTTGTGATAATGGCGGCGGCTCTTGTTTGACGTTCCTTCTTTCGTTCGTTCCTTAGTATCTGAAATTAGGGCTTTCGAATGACAATGGAAGCTGCGCCTTCGTGGATTGATCAATAGGGATTTTGCGTGATAATTTGTTCTCGTTCGAGTTCCACTCGGCTGCTTCGATGTTGATCGAGTTCGATTGATAACTGGTATGTGATTTTTGCCTTTTGCTTCGTCTGATTTTCTTTTACTTGAACTCGATACATTTGCCGATGATGTTGATTTCAATTTATAGGATTCGTTCTCCTAAATTTTCGTCGTATATTATTATTTGAATTCGTCAATATTTTTTGCTTTGCCGCTTGATAATGCTTGAACGTTTGAGATGTTTTATGACTTGTTCAATGCGAATATATTTTCGTTGCTTGAATTCCACGGCATTGATTTCAACTCCTTGGTCATCACGTTGTTGACTTTGATTTGATTCGATTCCTTTATTGCCAAGGTTCTGACTTTGAACTGTTCGGATTTCCTTGGTTTAATATTCATCCGACTTCAGTCTTGATTTGTTCAACTTAAAATTGTTTTGATTTCTGGCACTTGTTCTTTTAGCCCATTCGTGTCAATCTGTACTTGTTTGATTTTGATAAAGTCACGGCTTTGACTTTGGTTACTCACTGTAATATAACTCTTGGTTGCTGTTGTGTTGTGTAGTAGTCTCTTGACAACTTGAGGCAGTTTGCATGTTTGTTGTGTGTGTGTGTGTGTGTGTGTGTGTGTGTATATATATATATATATATATATATATGAGCTGATGGTTGATGCATATTGCAACTTGTACATGCTTCGATTTGAACTTGCTTGCATTCAAATCATTGCTGTCAGCTTTTTTCATCATGGTAGTAGCATTGTGTACATGTGTGCTTGTGCATTTATGTTGTCCAGACCTTGTTGAGTCCTTGGATTTGTGCATCCTTGTCTTTGAGCATTGCTGAGTTTGTTTCGTCGACACTTGCAGTTCACTTGCTTACGCTGTTTGTCACTGTTGTAGTCTTTTGTGGTTTCTATATGAGTTGTTCTGTGCATATTCTGATCTTGAGATGTTTGCATTGTGTCTTTGATGTGTTCCCATATTTCTGGTGCATTCATTGTTTGCCATATTGGCTTCACTGCATCTTCATCTACCTGTACATTTGAGTCTGGTTCCATTGAGTCTGAATTTGTGCTCTGGTAGTCATTTATGATCTGGTGCTTGTAGTGTTGATTTGTTGTTAGCTTTGAGCATGTTGCTAGACTAGTTCATTCATGTTGTATTTGATATCTTCACTTAAGTCATTTGAAGTTGTAGATTACTGAACTGATCTGAGCCTTGAGTCTGTTGTGCACTTCATACTGTGTAGCCACTTGGTCATATAAGTTGAGGCTGTTGTTGTCACATTTGGGATCTTGTTCTTGTGCTTGTAGATAGCTCATGTGTTTGTGTTGTTGTGCACTAACCATGTGGTCTTTTGATCTGTTCTTTGAGTCAATGGTATTGTCTATGTTGGTTTTGGATTCTTGATGCGGCTATGCACTGTATATACATGTGCCATTTCATTTTCTTCTCTGGTCTTGTTTATATTGACTAGTCGACACTTGATTCTTGAGTTTTGGCCATTTGCACCTGTGTTGAATCCAGCTAATAGCTCGGGTTTGACCTTATGCGCGTGTTGTAACTTTATTTGTGTTGCATTTGAGTTGAGCTTGGGTTTTCATTTGGGTTTGACATGTGCTCACCTGTCCCTGTAAATCAATCAAGTGTATATTTCGATGTGCACGGCCTTGTGGCATATACAGTGATACACTGTGTATGTCACAAGCTGCTCGTGTATGATGAATTCAAATTTAAATGATGACGAACAACCCAAATAACTGAGGCAAATATTATTTTCAAAATTCACATTTTATTTTATACTGCAAAGTAAAATATTTCCTTTTCAATTTTACTGCGTCAATATTTATTTTTGCAGATTGCTCAGATGTTGGATTCAGTTTGAAGTGAAGTTGAAGATAAAATACGAGTGTGAGTGATATGTAGTGAGGTCAACTGTAAATGTAAAATTGTGATGTAATTGAATTTGTATCAAAGTTGTATAGTGTATAGTGAGAGCTTGAATTTGTACTATTCAAAATTGTAATAAATATTTGTTTGAATTCAAATTCTGTATTATTTATTTTTATTCAGCAAATATTTATTTAATCTATGAAAAATAAAATAGTACATTAACAAATACATTTACACGAATATATATATATGTTTATTATCATCAAACAAAAGTCATATAATCGCATATTCAACATAGTTTTCGATAGTTGATGCAAACACGCCAACCGGTTTGAGTTCGAGTAGGAATGAGTTCGTTCGCATCGTTTGTTATAACGGTAAGTCCAGACATTTTAGACATGACATAAACTAGGCTAACCCATGGGCTATTGAAGATGGGATATATGACACCATTATCGTGGAGCTTAAGAATTTCATCAGGAATCGCATCTTTTGTTTTTGGGTTAAGCCTATGTTGCGCATCACGAGTAGGTTTGGCTTCGTCAATTAAGTGAATGCGATGTTGACCAATAGCAAGGCTAATTCTCTTAATATTGGTAACGGATCACCCAGTTGCTTCTCTATTTTTCGAAAGAATAGAAAGTAAGGAAGTTTCTTGATCTAGAGAGAGTCGTAGAAATTATGACGGGAAACGTCGTCGTTAACCAAATTTATGGTCAACACTCCAGAACATGCTGCAACCATTCAGGGAGGATGGTCTTGGATAATAGGGATTACATCCTTAATATTTAATTTTTTACTTAGCTTCAACAACTGTCGATTTACGATTTGAAACTTTCGGTGCGATTGGCTGAGCCAATCTTCTAAATAAGAACCCCTGACTCCTGAAGATCTTTTAAGACATCACGTTAGGCTTTCCTTTGTGTTACAGATGATTACTTTACGATTTTATCCCTTTTTGAGCTGATCTTGAGTGCTTCCGAAAGGTTCGGGATGCCAGGTCTTATTGGCAATTGAATCAATGGTAATCCTTAAAGTGAAATTCAAGGGCTCTTGGCCTCTTCGAAATGTTTGGCTGGTCATTGGAAGCTAAGTTGAGGTTAACCAAAAGGTATGTGAATGTCCCCTATCAGGATGATCTCTATTCTCTTATCTTCAGGCTTTACCGAAAGGTTTAATCATATAGATATCAATAGCGTAAGGTTTCGGTGCCGTGAATTTAGAACGATTCATCAGCTTAGCTGGAAACCTAATTTCTACAACCAATGACTTCGAAGAGTTATTACTTTCATTAATTTGGTTCGGCTGGCACCTTCAGAGGAAGATTGGAATGAAGAATCCGAAACTTCGAAAGGTCGTAATTATATTTCGATCAGTTGGATTTTCGTTCCTGCTAAATAAAGCCTATTGATTATGTTAGTCCCGAAAGCATGAATCAATACAATAGAGAATTAAGCTAATCACTCAAAGGTTTAACAAGATATGAAACTTCCCTTTTAATTAATTTCTATCAGATTTTGCAAATTTCCCCAAATCTATTCCGATTTAGGGTTACAATACGTTACATTGATTCTTATAAGAATGAGGTGGGAAGAAAAAGCTCCCCCAAATTGGGGCCCTTGGGTCTTATTTATAGACAAAGGCGGCCCTCCTTTCGGCCTTATGCTTTCAGTTGAGTCGGAAGGTTATTCTTGTACGTAGTGCAATCCTTTTGATACAGCCGGGGGTTTTTCCCTCTACTTGTTGTTGTGAACCTTTTGACTTCATTGGAAGGTTACTTCTTTGCTCAATATTGATTAATGATCTCTGTCTCTCTCATAAACCTGTTGGTATTACCGAGAGGGTGTCCTGTGCGTTTCTCAATCTGTTTTGAAGGTTTAATATGCTCTTGAAAGAATCCATCAAATAGTAGTATTTGCTTGTCTGGATTCCTTCTCTTTCAAATTCTTTAGAGACAGGAAGCAGATCCTTTTGGGATTTCATAAGGTTTTAGGTTAGTAAACTCTAATGGTTGCATACCTTCGGAAGCTCCGAGAGGTATGGGCAGCGCTCTTTTTTTTCCTTGCATAGGAGTCTTTGATCCTGGCCGAAAGGTTGATTTTTGAGTGTAACATTTTTCCCCTTCCCATTCAAAGGGATGCGCTTGACTTTCCAAGTCATCGTTGTCGAAAGCCTTAAAATTTTCTACCTTTTGATCTTCCCGTGTTGATTTGAAGCACCCACATAAGCCAAATCCAGGGCCCAGAAACTAGGCGGCTTCCCTCTATTTAACCTATTTTCTATATAACTCTCTCTCTTTCATTATTTACCTGAAACATAAAAAATTACCATAAATAAGTAAAAGGATTCTCAAAAGATTTTCGAATTTTAACTCACAATAGTAAGGTACTTTATGAATCTGATTTATAAATTTTGAATTCACTTTCTCCGCTACTAGTTTCTAATCAGACCGTCGACTTTTTTTTTGAATTCAAAATCAAATTGGGATTCATCCTGGAAACTCTTCTTTTCCCAAGCCAGTTTTTGATTAAACTCCATTTACGGTTCTAGATTCTAAATCGAGGGCACTTATCTCAGAATAGTTTTTTTAACTTAATTCTTATGCCCAAACGTCCAAAATCCAATCCTCGAATTCCGAAGATTGATTTTTACTGATTTGTCCCTTCATTTTAGAATTAAATTAATTAGATTTTTGGGTAAGGTTGTTTTGCTAATGGGCTCATCTTACTTGTTTTTCAGGAAAGAGTTTGAAATGGCATTTATTACCGAGTGTAGGCTTTTCTTAAACCCATTACGGTAATCTAGGCCCTGTTATCGCACAATCAGGTGACGTAAATTCCCTTCTTATCCCTCTAAAAGAGTTCGAGACGATACAAATTATTTTTACCTTTCTCATACCTTTCGGCAGTATCGAAAGGTATTTTACATCACCCCTTTACTGTGCCCGAAGGTTAAGCAAGATTAAGGCCAATCCTTTCGGCCATGAGTTTCTTTTTCGGCTAAGAAGGTTTCAAACCTTCCTTTAGTACTCCAAACCGTGGTTCAGCGTCTTTGGCCAAGCCTTCTTATAGTATTAATGATATTCGTTCGCCTACCTAGGAAAATTCAAATTCCCAAACTTACTCGTGTTAGTGCGCCTTGCTACTTGGTGTGGGTTGTGCCCACAATGAGCTCAATCTTTAATAAAACCTTTCGCATTGTCAAAAGATAGTGACTTAGACGGACATCTCACCATTTTCTTTTCGACATTGTTGGAAGGTTACACCATTAGCTCCTTATATGTATATGCATGGTTTAATAAAACTATCAATCAGATCAAATCGCAAGGTTTGGGATGTCCTTGAACCCTTCGATAGGGGCTAAATGACTTCTTGAACTTCTGAGAACCTTTTGGATTACCGAAAGGTTTAGTAATTCTATGGATTCCGTTTAGTTGAGGCACTTAGATCATAGTTAAACCTTTCGGTAAGACCGAAAGTAAAATGATTCTTCCCTCAAATCCATGTAAGGAATAAGTACTTGCTTATAACCTTCCGACATCAATCCCCACTTGTTAGGATTAGAATTATGATCACAAAACACTCAGACTTAGTCGTTACATTTAAATAATGAAAAATCCACTTAACCAAGAGGTTTAATTCATATGAAATAGTCTTATGAAAGACATCGAGGATGTTAACAAGAAATCTTGTTTACATGTATTTCATCTATGCATGTTGCTTGCTTTTAATCTCTTTAAAAGATGCCTAAATCTATAATTGCGAAAGGTTTCTGACCGTGATGTTTTCTTTTAATAGAACAATGAGCTCCCCAAAGGTTGAAACCGTTGCCAGACTATCTTATCGGAACTCAGGACGAAGTCAACAATATTCTAAAAGAATTTGGTATTGTCGGAGTTGAACCTACAGCTCCCAGCCCTACTGACACTATTAATAACCCACCAGAAGGGTAGTTTGCATTTACTGCCATCCATATATGGCATTGTGGTTTTCTCCCATTTCCTTCATTCTTGAACTCCTTCTTGTCCTATATTGGGGTTGCTCCAACACAACTTTCGCCCAATGCATATACTTACCTTTAATCTCTTGAGATGCTGGCATTGGACTCAGGATTTCCGTCACCCAGCCTTGAAATTTTAACCTCAATGACTAAATTAGTGGGGTTAAGCAAGTCTAACATCATATTTATAGAGTCAATGTGTACAAGAAGTTGATTCTGGACTGTATTAACAAGTCTAAGGATTGCGAGAACTAGTTTTTTCATTAGATGCTTTTCCGACGTTCATGGAACATTTGCTTCACTTCGTAAGTTCATTCTATTAATCATTTTTACATTTCTGGTTGACTAACCTTCAATCTTTCCCAAGCGAGTTTCCTAAAGCACTAAGCGACGTGGATCAAAGGATCGTTAACTCGTTAAATGCGGTTCCAAAACATCTTAAGAGTAGATTAACGCTTTTGACCCTTCCGAACTTGAGAGAAAGCACTCCTTATTGCTCGCTGACCAAAAGATTCTTAGCACCCCCCTCTATTATGCTCACTACCCGAAGGGTTCGTTTATTCTCCGGCTTGATCAATTTTCTCCATTGCCGCCAATTGGACTTGGCGTTTCAAGTATTTTATCAACTTAGTGGTGTTTTCATTGACTTCTCGAGCTCACTCTATCTGATCTATATTTTTGGTTACTTGTTATAGCTCATCCCAGGGTTATGGTGCCTTTAAGGGAAGGTATTCCTCTTCCCTCATCCATGGATGCTTTGCAAGTTATGGATTTCTTTGATAACTCTAGGAGATCTTTGAAAAGAAAACAAGTAACACTTCCTCAAGAAGCTCCTCCATCTAAACTGGCAAAGGTCATTCACCTTGATGAGGGTATGGAAGATACTTCTCCAAAGAATGCTTCAACAAGCCCAACTGCTGAAGCTTCAGAAAATATTAGGGAACCAATCCCTCCCTCTTCTGCCTCTATTCCACCTATCTCAATTCCCGATTCACCTTCTAAGTTAGCTCTGATGCAGGTTGAGCTTTTTGGGACTCCTTCTCGGTCTCAAACTTTCCCAAGAATATCTCCTTCTACTTCTTGTCCAACTGACTTTGGTGATCTTGTGAGGTCCATTCTTCAGTCAGAGCCTTTCGTTTCTTCTTCTCCGCCATCTTTTACCTCAGACATGGCGGAAAATCATCGCTCCCTTATGGAGCAACTGCTTTTGATGAGCCTTTATCAAATCAACTATCAATGGTTCCTTCTTATCGTTAACTTACACTTCTTCCTTTGCTGTAGATTACCAGGAACCAGGGTTCCTTTAATGGTTACGTTTCTAAACTTTCCTTTGGTCCTCCAACCTTCAGTAGGAAAATGCTGAGTTAAAGAACCAAGTCTCACTACTTTCTACCACTCGAAATTATTCCTTCTCTGAATTAGAATGAACCTGAGCTTCCTTTCTCAAAGATGAGGCCGATCTTGAAGTAGAGAAGCAAGCCCATTGTATCACCACCGAGCAGCTTCAGGCTTCTGTGTCTAAGGTTGAGGCTGACCTGAGCCAAGAGATGAGCTCAACAACTTATTCATGATGAAAAGGTTGCAAGAGACGTCGCTCTAAAGGATTTTGAAAACGAAAAAAATCATTTAGCTTCCAAGAATACATTGTTCGAAGAAAAACTAAAGAGGTCCAAAGCTTCGCTCAAACTTGCTGTTCAAACTCTTACCAACTTCCAAAAGCATGTTTCTAATTTCGTTGATTTTACACTACGGCCCCAGATGATAAATTATTATTCGGATGCCTTCTTGATTATTTACATGGATAATCATGAAAAATGTCCTAATCTTAGTTTTCCCTCACTCCACCCTACTATAACAAAAGAAGTTACGGACAAAATTGCACAATTTGAACAGGGCACAGTGAGGGAAGGGGGGAAAGTTAATTTCAAGGAAGCCCTTTCTTTTGACATCCCCTTATTTAACTTTGAATCTGATTCCAAGGAGGAGGAGGATCAAAACAAATATTCTAGTGAGAAGGAGGATGATAACCATACGAGCTGGGATACTAATGATGACAATGACGATGGTAACAATCCCCCTGGAGGTCAGGGCTATGGTGGTGATAAAGGAGGCAATCCTGGTACTCAAGAGGATGACAATGGTACAACCAAATCCCTTGAAAAGAGGTCAACGCCTTAGAAAAATGAACCTCCATCGTCCTCTAGACCCGATGTTCCTTTGGAAGTGGAAAACGGTCCAACCCATCCCAGGGAAAGAGTAAGCCCCTCAGGCTTCAGTTCCATTTCTCAGGTATGGGCTTCATTGTTTAAATGTTTGCACTTTGTAGATAACAATTAATACGTCATTGGTTTTAGATAAAGAAGAAGCCAAAATTCCCTTATAGTAAAAAATTGAGAGGAAACAAATTGAAATTAATAAGCTTTATAGGGATGTAGACAAACTAATAATGGAGCATAACATCTTGTTTGAAAAATATCATAATCTTGGCAGAAGTACCTCCGCACTTGCATCTTTTAAATTTCAGAGAGCGGCTCCTATTAAAGAAGGGTCGTCTACGTTATGATGTTTTTTTGAGGGAAAACCTTGAGATAATAACCTTGTTTAGGATGATGGTTGAGGAAAGAGATATCTTGGTTAATTTCTTGCATAAAGTATATTGCAGACATTCAGTTAAAGATTTGTAACAACCCTGGTTTGGAGATTACCAGTATACATTAAATTATAACGAAGTTATAATTTAATATTATAAATTAAAATATAATTCAAAATTTTAAATTTTTTATTTGGAATAAACAATGAATTTTGTAAATAAAATGAGAAAAATAAAGTTTGGAACTTTATTTTGTTTATTTGGGTATAAATATGGGATTAAATATTGATAGGATAAGTATTTGGTTTAAATAAATGGAAATATTGGGTATTTATTTGTTTGAGCTAATAAGTTAATTAGATGATGTATTTCAATGTTAAATTGTTGAAATAAATCTAAAAAAATGAAAATAAAGTTTTAAGAACTTCATTTTGTGAATTTGAGTAGGAAATAACCAAATTGCAATTTTATTTGGGTAAATATGACCATATTGGAAAACATTGTCAATATGAGTTATTTATTGAATTTAAAATGTGAAATATGAAGATAATATGTGTTTTATTAAAATGAATGATGAAATGTTGTTTGACAATATTATTTTGATCATGTAAAAGCAAAAGAATGATTTATTACAATTTATTTGACAAAGAGAATAAATTTTGAACAAATTACGCTTTTAAAACGGTGTTTTTACACTAAATTGTGAAATATTGTCTAAAATATGGTTTTATATGTAAAAAAGGAATTTTTGTTGTTAAAATAAGTTTTACTTTGTTGCAATAACTATTTTATTTCACAACAAATTATTGTATGCATTTTATTTTACTTGAAAATGAGTTGTTATATGCATATAGTGTTAAATTAAGTGGAAATATATATACATAACTATGTTTTTTCTAAGTGTTCTATTTGGGCTTAAAGGGTTTGGATGGGATCCAAAGCCCATTCTCTAGATCTTTCTGGTGAGAAAAGAAGAGTACGTAATTTGTATCTTCTTCTTCCTCCTAAATCATTCTTACAGTAAAAATAAAAAAAAAGGGAAATAATGGCTTCCTCAAACTAAATCTAATTCTCACTCATTGGCTACAAATTTCAAAGAGAAATCATCTAAATCAAGAATAGAAAGGTAATCTCCATTCAATACAAAAGATTTTTCATAAAAATATTAGAACTTCAGATATGAATTGTCTGTAATAATTTTGTTTCTTCCTACATGTGCCTTTTCTAGCTTCTACAGGTTACTGGGGATCATTTCTCCATCAAAATTCTTCAACCTGCGCTTGAATTCGCTGCTAAATCATAAGGTGAGTTTAGTATTCACAAATTCTATCTAGAAATGTTGAATTATGTGTAAATCATTCATAGAATTGCTTACTGTAAGTATAAAAAGTCTCTGTTCTTTGTCATCTAAATTCCTTGTTCCTGATTACCACAGTATTTTGGTCATAACTCTTACAGTTCTTAACCAAATTTAGTAATTTTGCATGATCTGGAAAGCTCAGACATAGAACTAGAATTTTGGTTTTTTGAGTTTTATGAATTTTTGATGTTTTCTTGATCAAAATTGTACTTGTTTGTTGCTGTCCCGAAAGCAAATTGACAGCAACAACAATTACAGACCCGAGTAATGTTTTGTACATAACTATTTAGTTTCTTAACCAAATTGAATAATTTTTGATTTTATGGAAAGCATAGACATAGGGCTACAAGTTTAATGTTTTGAGTTTTTTGAAATTTTGAAGTTTTTTGTTCAAAATCGTGCTTGTTTGTTGCTATCCCAAGAGCAAATTGACAGCAACAACAATTACAGGCCTGAGTAATGTTTTGTTCATAACTATTTTGTTTCTTAACCAAATTGAATAATTTTGGATGTTCTGGAAACCTAAGACATAGAGCTACAAGTTTAATGTTTTGAATTTTTTGAAATTTTGAAGGTTTCCTGGTCGAAATAAGACTTGTTTGTTGCTGTCCCGAGAGCTAATCGACAGTAACAATAATCATCGATCTTAGAATTGTATCAACTCATTTATGCCTTCATTCTCGTCCGGTTTTGATATTGTTTTTGGGGTATTTTGAGAGTTATGATGCCTATCAATAGGCTAGCTATATTCGAAAAATTTGAAATCCAAATTTAAATGGAATTGAATTGATTTTGGGTTAAATTTGAATTGAATTCGTATTGAATTCAAATTATCGGTTTTGAGATATCCCTCTTAGTTTTCATTGCTTTCGAGAACGGTTTTCACTAAACCATTTTTGAAAACATTTCAAATTATTATTACATAGTATTTTTTAAAAATTATTTTTCTAAATAAAGATAGATTTATTTCCTATAATAAAGGAATTTCAAATATTGGTTATAATAATCGTTTTCGGAAAATCATTTTAAATTTATGTTTTCTCTAATAAAATTATTTTATAAATAAAATTACTTATTTTTATGAATTTTGGACGTATAAGAAAGACAATTAAGCGGTAAAGTAAAACATGTGGTATGGGACACATGGATTTGCTTTATCGCTTAATACCGGACTTATACGATCGAAACCCTTTTGATGAACTATTTGAGATGATTTAAGAGGTTATTAAATTTTAAGTAGATTATATGGTCCGATAACTCTAATTTAGGAGTACATTCGATGAAGGACCATTTTAAGATGTGTTTCTTAATCACTGATGAGATGAGGCGACCAAGACGAAAGTTTTCCGTTTGAAAAATTATGATTGGAAATAACCATCATGATGTTGTTTTACTTACCGATGAGACGAGGTAAGTCTATTTATGAAGTATTCATGAAGTTAAGATGTTTATGATGATTTATGAAGTTAAGATAGTTATGATGATTTTTACTTGTCGATGAAATGAGACAAGTCACGATGGAACCATTACTCGTCGATGAGAAGAGATGAGTATGGTATTATACTAACTCGCCGATGAGATGAGGCGGAGTGAGTTTTATGATGGTTTTGATGTTTTATAATGTTTTCTAATGTGGAACCAACTAACGATTAGTAAAACATTAGGGGAGAATGTATAGTATGGGATATACGTTCTCGCCTTTTGGGTTCCTATTCGAATAGTTGAGACACATTCAAGATGTTACTAGTACTAGACCGAGTACGATTGGAGTCACCACGATGTTCACGATGTTATTACTCAACTCCAATCACTACGATGTTTTTACTCGGATTTGTGGCTGGGTGTCATCAAGATGTTCCGACTAGTTAATCACGATGTTATGATGTTATGTGACCCTAAGTCATCACGATGTATGGTACCAAATTACTAGTACTAGTCAAGATGTAAAGCATGTGTTGTTTTCCATGAAGTTTAGATGTTTCGTTTTCACTATTTTGATGATGATGCTTTATTATAGCCTTATGTAAGAAAAGGGCTTATTTATATACATAGTTTAATGGTGATTTCGAATATGTTGTTTTGGATTCTTTCCGGGCTCTATCAAGATGGATTTGAGACATTATATATATTTATACCAATGAGATAAGATATAAATTTTGGTAATGCTTTTATGATGAGTGTTGATAATAGATTTAAGATAGATTTATATTTATACCAATGATATAAGGTATAAATGATTATGGAGATTCCTTTATAATGAGCTTAATGATGGATTTGAGATGTATTTATATTTATACCGATGAGATGAGGTATAATAATTAAGAAGTTTCTATTAGATGGGTTTTATTTATGATGGATTCTTAAAGTTTAATTATCTTATGAAGATTTACTTTATGGTCCATATCCTCACCCATTTCATTCGGTTATATATATATATATATACACTTAGATAAACCATGTCTATCTAATATACATATTGTATTCCTCTATGCAATCATGATGAACCATTGATGTATCACTCTAGAGATAACTTGATGACCTATATCATTCCATTGGTAATGATGGAATGGTTTTCCCCTTATCTCTTATCATCACCTTTACTAATGATAAGTTCTAGCTAGCCTGACCCGTGTGTTTTCACTCGGGTCAGACCGAGTTGTTTCAGGTATCATCTATAGGGATTAGCTTGAAGTTGATGTTGGATATCAGCTCTTCTTTCTCTTGAGTAGTTTATTTCTTCAGCATACTCTGATGTTTTTACATTTGATTCGATGTATATGGTGTGGTCGCGTACCACCTTTATTGTATTCATATTGTATTGTACTAAACATATATCAGCGTATATGTATGTATATGATGTTGGTTACTGTTCTGTGATGTGATTTACATTCAGTTATTGTATTTTGTTCTGATAGATCTATTAGCCACCTATAGTTTTGGATTAAGCATTTACTGGGTATGTCGATCCACTTGAGTTGAAAAAAAATTATATTGCATTTATCGACGTAGTCAATAGATGTTTAAGACAAAATTATAGATGGTCGCCCTTAACCAGCCCTATTCTCCGCTTTAGTAGACCCAATTACTTGTTAATTCTCTTTGCTAAGGTAGGTCTCAGGGTGGGGCGTTACAAGATTTCTCATACTTAGGAAAATTTAGCGAAGGTTTACTTAGACGTTTCCACAAGAGGTACTTAGATGAATTTAGGTCTAACCCTCACCTTGGGTGTGATGGAACATACCGTGAGCTAAAATAATTACCCAAGACCTCCCTGCTGAAAAGCTTAAGTATTACAAAGACAAATTTATTTCTGAGTTTTTTTCCGAGTCTATTTTGTATGAATCTGGTGAACAATTGTAAACGCGTAACATGCAACAATTTTACGAATACCTTCCCTTTGTAATGTTGTCTATGCTCGGTTTCCTTTTTCTTTCACTATGTTATTTCATAATATTAGTTCATTAGGATGCATTGTCCCAAGAAACATTCTAAGTCAATACGTTAACCTGAGAAGGTTCTATTTTGAGAAAGCTCTTCTCTTAAAGTCATCGAAGCTAGCGAGATATTGCTTTCTTTGAGATTTGCAAAAACTGTATTTGGAGTTCGCTCGTCTTCGTTTTGACTTTCTTGGCGAAGAGAAGAAAACTTTCTTAAAGGATATTAGAGCATTCCAGTCAAAATTGATTTGTGGTTATGATAGTCTTCCAACAAGGGAGATGGATTACAACAAGTGTCCTTCGGCTATCACCCTAGGATAAGTCACTATCTCGTTTGACTCATCTGCTATGCTTTCTGTTAACACTCTTAGCAAAGTTAGGAATGTTGTTTCTCAACTTTAAACATGAATGAACTGATTGTTGTATCTTTTATCCTTTCTCAACTTTAAACATGAATGAACTGATTGTTGTATCTTTTATCCTCCCCTCGATATGGGCTATAACCCAATATTACAATAATAAAATTATTTCTTATTTTTAGCCTGATATCATTTTATTTTATCTTTTATTAAATAGGAGTCTCAACCATACTCAACTTCTCTAACTCAAAGCCTGATATCCCGAGTTGATATCATAAGAGAAAGGCTATTAAGTGGGTGTGGAGCCTCTATGGTTCCAAATGAGACGTTATTACAATGCTTTGGTGGTAACACGGGGTGGTACAATGGTATAAAAGATATCTCACTCAAAAAGTCATAGTTAGGAATAATCAAGATCACATCGAACATCTTAAGGCTGAAATTAATAAGAAAGACGAGGTAATTATTTTACTTAAACGCCAGATAAAGTCGAATACCATAATCGACTTTGATAAGAAAATGTCTGAGTTTATTCAACGGATAAATAACTTGGAGATAAAGTTGAAAGACAGCCAGGCACAACACGCCTCTCCAGAAATTATTTTGAGCGACAAAATCCTAAAAATAAAAATTCTAGTTTCGCAAGCATCTTCATCGACTGCAAAGATTACTAGATCAAAGCATCTTACAGTTCAAAATTTTCCCACTGTGATTAATCCTCCCCTAGGCTTAGATGACAACGTTGTGGGAAGCTAGTGTCGAAGAGTTATATTTAAAATCAGGCGGTACTTTAACGGGCAACAAAAAGCTGTGTATTCGAAGACTGTTAGCGATTATGCCGCCAAGAATCAAAAATTGGAACACAAAATTTAATTGCTCAAGAAACGCATTGCGGAATTGGAAAAGGAGAACAAAATCCCGAGGGTAACAAATAGGGGCTTCAATCGTGCCCTAAAATCTAGCATCGAAGCGATCGACGATGAGAAAACGATTAGGAAAAAGAAAAATAAACTTAAGGAACTTCTTAGTACCGCAATTACCCATATTGTTAACCTTTCCACAATAGAGGGCCTAAATAAAGCCTCCCAAGTTTTACGATTGATGTGTTTGAGCTGTGTTAATATGTGTAAAGTATGGTTGTGTTGTTTGTGGGCTGTTCTATGAACTATGATAATTTTGTAAAGATCATCTTATGTGTGATCTCTTGTAGTGCCACCCTTGATGCACGTATGAACTGATTATCTGACAATTTTTATTCTCGTGATGCCTTTTGTCATCCCCTACCACCTTATCTTCCTTGCGAGGCAGGCGGTGAAAAACACCTCCACTTATTAGCTTTGTATTGACATATTTTCTTATACATGTCCCAGGTGAGCTTTTATCGTTTTAATAATACACTTTGGCCCAGATTTGGAAATTTAAGACGGATAACTATTGGAAGCCTTCATACCCAGATTATGGTTTAAAAGGGGCAGCAATCTTTGATACCCAAATACAGGTTTAATATGCTAGCATCTAATAATGGCCTAAAACCTAGATTCGGGTATTATACTTCGATATATTTAGACCATAGTATTAGAGAGCCAAAGAACCAATTTGGCTATAGAAGACCAGAATATCCCTTTTAGTAGAAGATTGAGATTTTATCTCTTATGATTGAATTCTAGAATTTCTATCTGGTGAGAAAAAGACAGTGACTTCCCTCTAATTCTTTTTTCTAATGTTCCACCTTTGAGCTTTGATATTGTTTCGCATGCATCTTCTTTCTCGGGCCCGAGATTTCTTTACTTATTTGTCATTTCCTTTGGCTTGTTTTAGCTGGGGACTCTTTTGTCCATTTTTGTGCTTATTTAAGAAGAGCCTATTTCAGGCTATTAGTCTTTTTTGACAATACCGACCTTTATGGTGGCTGCTATTTTAAGAGACGCCAATTTCAGACAGTGCCTGCTTTAGGCATGAGCTTTTCTCAATCCATCGGACATTTCTTCTGTGTTTCTAGTGCGCTCGGCTAGCATATTATAAAGCAGGGCCCATGGACTTACCCGACCTCCCTCTAGGAGGAGCCTTAAGGTGGCCATAGTGTGATGCGGTTAAGGGCTTGTTCAATACCTTGGCCATGCCATAAAGTGGCGAGACCAAGGGATTACCCTTCCTCCCTCCAGGAGGTACCTTATCCTGGCTATAGCGTGACGTGGATAAGGGCTTCTGCTGCTTTAACCTGGCCATTTCTGGTTTTGGCATGGATAAAGGCTTATGCCCTCCCTCCAGGAGGTACATTGACCTAGCCATCTTTGCACAACTAATAGCTTTCTACCATTATTGGTAGCTTACCTTTTTAGGTAGTCCAAGTTTAGGGAGAATTTATCTCCCGACCATGTAGGTTTTCTTCTTAGAAGTTGAGTTTCTCATCTCCTGGTTAGTTGGCTCTTTAAGTTTTTCCTCATTCCAAAAGGTATGAGTTTATTCCTTTTTTATGCCTTGAATTAATTTGCCTTATGTCTCTTTATAAAATAAAAAGTTGCAATGCAATTCTTTAAGTTTCTTTTCATGTCCTGACTTCTTCTATGAGGAGGTTATCAGTTCGATTTCTTTCGTGGTCCAAAAGTGTTTTTTTGCTGAAGTGCATTCTCCTTTGAATTTCTCCTTTTCGGGGGCAAAGAGTGAGATTAGTTTTGAACTGTCCTCAGTGATATTCCATTTTCATGATATGTAGAATATATTCCATCTTTTTCTCTTAATAATTCATGGAGCTCAAAAGCGAAAGGTGCGCTTCAAATAATGGTTAACCAAGAGCCATTCATCAGACTGAACTTGTATTTAAATATTCCTTTGATACTTAAATCAACTTCTCACTATAAAAACGTACTTTTATATTGAATATTAGATTAATACTTAGGGAGAATGTTTAGGTAGAAAAAGAAGGTCGGAGGTACAAGCCCTCCTTTTGACGCCAAAAATGTTAACCAAATTTATAGCCAACACCCCAAAACATGCTACAACCATTCAGGAAGGATGGTCTTGGATAATAGGGATTACATCCTTAAGATTTACTTTTGTACTTGGCTTCAACAACTGTCGATTTACGATTTGAACCTTTCAGCACGATTGGCTGAGCCAGTCTCCTAAATAAGTACTTCTGACTCCTAAAGATCTTTTAAGACGTCATGTTAGGCTTTCCTTTGTGTTATAGATGATTACTTTCCGATTTTATCCCTTTTTGAGCTGATCTTGAGTGCTTCCGGAAGGTTTGGGATGATGGATCTTATTGGCAGTTGAATAAATGTAATCCTTAAGTTAAATTCAATGGCTCTTGACCTCTCCGAAAGGTTTGGCTGCTCATCCAAAGCTAAGTTGAGGTTAACCGAAAGGTATGTGAATGTCCCCTATCAGGGTGATCCCTATTCTCTTATCTTTAGGCTTCAACGAAAGGTTTAATCATTTAGATGTTAATAACGGAAGGTTTCGGTGCTTGTGGATTTAGAGGGATTCATCAACTCAGCTGGAAACCTAATTTCTACAACTAATGACTACATAGAGTTATTACTTTCGTTAATTTGGTTCGTCTAGCACCTTCATCAGAAGGTTAGAATGAAGAAATAATAACTTCCAAAGGTCGTAATTATATTTCGATCAGTTAGATTTCCATTCATGCCGAATAAAGCCTGTTGATTGTGTTAGTCCTAAAATCATGAATCAATACAATAGAGAATTAAACTAATTACTCAGCGTTTTAACAAGATATGAAACTTCCCTTTATATTAATTAATATCATATTTTACAAAATCCCCCAAATCCATTTTGATTTAGGGTTACAATATGCTACATTGATTCTTATAAGAATGAGGTGGGAAGAAAAAGCTCCCTTAAATCGGGGCCCTTGGGTCCTATTTATAGACAAAGGCGGCCCTCCTTTTGACCTTATGCTTTCGGTTGAGTTGGAAGGTCATTCCTTGTGCACGGTGCAATTCTTTCGATACAGCCGAGGGGCTTTCCCTCTACGTGTTGCTGTGAACCTTTCGATTTCATTGGAAGGTTACTTCTTTGCTCAATATTGATGAACGATCTCTATCTCTCTCGTAAACCATTTGGTATTGCAGAATGAGTGTCCTTTGTGTTTCTCAATCCGTTTGGATGGTTTAATATGCTCTCGAAAGAAGCATCAAATAGTAATATTCGCTTTCCTGGATTCCTTCTTCTCTTTTAAATTCTTTAGAGACTGGAAGTGGATCCTTTCGGGCTTTCGTAAGGTTTTAGGTTAGTGAAATCTAATGGTTGCATCCCTTCGGAAGCTCCGAGAGGTATGGGCTGCGCTCTTCTTCTTTTTTTCCTTGTCTAGGAGTCTTTGATCCTGGCCGAAAGGTTGATTTTCTTGTGTAACAGTTGTGTTATCACCTAAATATGCGTACTAAAGGTGATCGGGAAGTGGTTTGAGGTCCAACTTTGGGAGTTTCTCGATCAAAGATTAAGGTTGAGATTCAGACTCAACTAGAAGAGATTCAAAGGGAAGCATGTATTTAATCTCCTTGGGGATTTTGTGAGACAATTTTTCATACTTGGCCTCGTGTTCATCGTTAAGGTCAATCGTCTTGTTTTCGATGTTGTCAAGGCCCGTTTTTCCATACCCTTTGAATCGACAATAAAGCACACTTGTCCAACTCAAATTGCACGGAAATATGGAACATGAAGGGTAATAAGAAAAATAAGACATAACAGAATCTCACACAAATGGAATAACATATAATATCGAACAAATATCTTTACAGCGGAAAACTTTTAAATACATATATCAGAGTCTAACCTAATCAGCATGGACAGTTACAAACATCCATCTTTCAATTGTTGAAAAACATCAAATAAAACAAACTAAGCACAACGGATAATAGAATATGTCCATACACAGATAATATCTCCAACTCTCCTCTGGAAACTCCAATTGTCTTCACCTAAACCTGAAACTACTCGGATCTGATCTGAGTATTTTCAATACCCGGATCAGGCTTGATAAACCAGCATGAGAAACTCAATATTAAATGACAGTGTCATACATCAGCCTTTGAATAAAATCTTTTGAAAATAAAGAGTATCTCTTAAGACCACGCCCACACATAAACACGGATGGGTTTTTACCTTATGATAACTAAAACACTTTCATATCAAAACCTTGGATATTATTTCTAATGACATCTCTTTGAAAACATTTGCAAATAAACTTATTAATCTTATCCGAAATGGTTACCCATATAGCATTTCGAGGCTATTCATTACCTCAATACAAACAAAACTGTAGGTTCTTATTGGAGAATGGATTTCCATACAAATGACCAGGTGAAGGATCAACCTTCCGAAATGGGTACACCTCTAGATGGATGCCCCGAGGCACAGAACATCTGCCCTCCACCAACACAAGACCGGCCTACCTCTACAACTAGATAGTACCGAATATGCCATACCCCGGTCGTTACCCACCTTCAACCGAGCATTCGTTTTCCATACACCACATTAATTTACATCCTGAACGTTATAGCGGAAAGAAATATATCTAGAAGGGGATGATCATACCCTACTTGGGAATGACCCACTTAGCCTTCCGCATCTAATCCTGTTTCGGTCATTTTCGATTTGATGAGGCTTGTGGTTATGATTACCTTTTCACAAAGCACGTATCACATCTTTGAATGCCACATTGCCATTTCCGTTAACTACTAATTGCCTTCCACAAAAATACAATCCTTGAGCTCGTATGTCTCAAAGAGGTGTTAAGCTCAGAGAAGTTGCCTTCTCTGCCACCATTGATGTACGTTTGTAAAAACCAATGTATTTAATCTTTAGAAATGCATGTCAGACAAACGTCCACACAATTTGTCCTGGAATAGGACAAACCAAAGGCACTCTCATACTACCACTAGTAGCGAGTCGTCCTTGCAATCCAAAAAATCTCGACAACGAGGAGAACACTGCTATATATAACTCTATAATGGGTGTGACCCTGAGAAAATCAACAAGCAATCCTCATGCTATGAAGATCCACAGTCTTCAATAATCATCATCTTCAACATGTCTTCCTATTCGAACGTATACATTGGTTCGAAGTGGTTTTCGAATGAGAATTATCCAAATCCGACCCCGGTTCCTTCGAAGCCAATTATCGATTTAAAAGATGTTAAGTTCATATGTGGATATCAAACATCAATCAATTACTTCATTTTTTATATAATATCTTTGTTAGATATATTCTTTTCCCATTTTCTTTTCAAGAGTATACGGAAACATTAAGCCTCATTTATCAAATCATTTGGTTTATTTAAACCTTTCTTAAATCCTGCAATAATTCTAAATCATTTTCTCTTTTACTTAGGAAAACCTTTCCAAATCATTCATTAAGTCTTAATCAAAGATTTTCTTTCTTAATTTCTAACTTAGGGAAAATATTCCCTTTTTATAATGTCACTTTCCAAAACATCCCTTTAATTTAAAGGATTATTCACTGCCCAAAATCGCGAATATAATTCCTTTAATAAACTTTCACATTTAACTTATCAATTTAAATTAGTTTCAGATTTACAAAACGGTGTTTAAAAATTCCATTTTTATTCTATAAACTTCCATATACAAAATTTCTTTACTAACAAATTCCATTTATATCTCACTTATATGTCAAAATCCAATAATAATTTAATTACTTATAAAACTCTTATCTACAAATTCATTCCTTTCAAATCTTATTATTTATAAAATCCATTATAAATTCTATTCTATATTTGAAAAAACTTAATTATGATCTTTTAGAGCATCCGGGCTTTCCTTACGAATGTTCCAACCCTCGCCTAAGAAGAGAAAATATAGGCCAGGTAAGTTCAGGGCACTGGTTGCTCCATTACTAACCTTAGTTAAACACCTTATTTTATCTTCCCAGATCTCATAGGCGGGACAAATGTACTAGTTATTCCCGCATTACTCAGTTTGTTATTATATTCAATCTTCTTCACTCATTGTTTAAGTGGTATGAACAATTCCTCTTTCCTATTTATTCAAACTCTCATTAAAACTTCCAAATCATCTTTAAATGGCTAAATTATTCTTTTAAAATAATTCTATATAGGAAAGAATTGTTATGTTTAAAATTGCATTTCAAAAGTTATTTCAAACTACTGTGAAAAGCCTTGCGAAAAGTATTGCAAATAGCGTTTTAAAAGCTATATTCTTCAAAACGACTTTTATATCATTTAGAAATCCATATTTTAAACTTATATATGTTTTAATACATTTTAAAAGATTTTGTTTAGAATTTATTCATATTTTTAAAACATTTAAAATATCAATTTTAAACGTTGGTCACTTTACTGCAAAAGTGCGATTTTTCTAGAAAATTGTTTTGGACATATTTAAAATATACAAGATAAAATCTTGATTTTCTTCCTTTAATTGTTTATACATATTTAAATGTTTGTAAAACATTTCTAACTCATTTTAAAACTATTTCCAAAAGGTTTAAGCATTCCATAAAAACCTTTTCATTTTCGAAAGGAAAGTGTTTTCCTTTGTGCTTATCGACGTGTATTAATGTGACTTGGTAAAACAATTTAACAATCATATCAAAAAATCAATACTTGATGATCAAAGCATATATAAGAAACTGTAGCAATCATAACACAACATCAAACATGTATATATATAAATAGAGATGCTAAATAGAGTTTCTCATCATAAACCAAAGCGATTAACTTCCTACAAACATTCTAATCAATCAACACTTCACTAATTAATTCCTACTCCATTAAACACTAGAAAACAACATCCTCTCCCTTTCAATAGCTTGGACGACGCTTAAGATGGGGGTTGGTCGAAAATATAGAGAAGAAGTGGTAGAGCTTTGAACTTGAATTCCCAAGATTTAAATCCGAATAATATGTCATCTTCTCTCTTATTTTTGACTCTCTTACTCTCAAATTTTGAAAAACTTGTTAACTGAAAAGTTGTTGAAAATTCTTTTCCATTGAATTTTTTAAAAAAAGAATCACTTGATTTTGATCAATATTGAGGAAGATATGATAAAATAAAGAAGAGGTATTTTCGGATTGACAAAAACGAAGCCCGAAAATGCACTTTAAAGAATTGAGTTTCAGGTATTGTAAACCTCAAAATTGGAAAAACTGATCAACATAAAAATTGTTTCCACTGAAATTTTATATAGTTTCAAAAAAACAAATTCTTAATTTGGATCAGTAATAATCAAGATATGATCAAAACAAAATGACATATTCTCTGGCTTAAAAATTGGGCCAGAGAATGCGCTGGAAAGAAGTGAAATTTTGACATATTTATTCTAAGAACTGGACAAAGTGGTCAACATGAAGGTGTAGCCACTGGAAAAACACATGATTTAAAAAAATGATTTTACATTTTGGTTCATTTTTTAAGAATTTATGGTTGAGAGAAGAAAAGGTAAAATATGGAGAAAAAATGAGTTTGATTTGAAGAGAATGGACATTGATTTCTTTTGAATATTTTGGAAATATTTTGAAATTATTTATTTTTAATTTTTCTTACATGGCATGGAATCCATTAAAGATGATAGGAGGAAGATGAAGAAGCTTGAGAAAAGAAGAATAAAAAATGTGAATGAAATGAGAGAAGGAGGTGGCTATTTATAGAAAAAGAAAGAAGTGGTAAATTTACCAAAATAACCTCTTACCAAATTACCAAACTACCCTTACTTCAACCTAAAGCAGACTCTACTTTTTCAATACTTAACATCATCTTTCACATTATTACTTTATGTATTAGTCACTTAAACATTAAGTAAAGAATATCATAATCATGTTGGCATTGATTTGATGTGATTTGATGTTTACTTTTTCTTACTTTTGTTAATTCTTACTTACTTTTACTAATGACTTCTAGAAGTTTTCTAATATTATTTAGTAAAAGTGAACATGTTTAGTGAATTTATTAATACTTATAATATTTGAATATATTTTTCTATATAAGAAAATAATGGTGCGGCGACGTTGCGACAACTTTTAATCGATAAAACATTGATTTTCGACAAAATATTTTAAGGTCACATTTTGATGTTTTAGTTAAACTATCTATTTATTTAAACCCAATTTAAAAATAAATTTTTATAATTCTATTTAAAAATATAAACATTCATAAATTAATTAAAATAATTTATTTAACCATTGAAACTTACTTTTCTAAAATCACCATGTTGTCACTTTTGTCGATATAGGCAAATGTTACTATTTTTGTATATACTTCTCTTTTCAAATCCTATCTAATTTTGTTTGAATCATATAACTTACTTATTTTACATTTAAAATCACTTTATATATTATATTTAAAATGGTCAAATTCTGGGTCGTTACATTCTTCCCTACTTAAAAGAATTTCGTCCACGAAATTAACCAAGCAAAAGTTTACCTAAAACATTTATCTTTAAACTTAATTCCATATAATATACACAGATCATCCGTATGAAATATCTTATTCGATCTCCTATTAGAGTACACAACTTTATTTCCGAACTAGTATCGATTCCCCGATCCTCTAGTGCGGACTTTATAGGCTCTTTACTCAGAAACCTTTGCTTTCCTTGCATAGTACTCAACTATGATAGAAAACTAAAGTACCTAACAAAACATCGTCATCAATATTCCTCGTCAAGAATCAAGTGTTAAATTCTTTTCCGGATCAATGTAAACACTTCAAAGTTCCGAACTCGAATCTTAGATCAAAATTGTGTGATGAGATGATCTACATATAACATATGTATTTATTAACCCTCAAAACTTTCATAAACTTTTATCTTAAGCTCAAACACTTTATAAAGGTGTCTTTTTTATATAATCCCTTTAATCATTTATTTTCAAATATTTTTATTAAAGGAATATATTCCAAAGAAACCATTTTTCACTCAAAAGATAATTTATCTTTATAAAAAAGTCTTCCCACAATCTTTTAACTCAGTATATTTCCTTTAACACTAATATTATTTATGAACCATTTTATAAATCTATTACTTAAGTTTATTACATCTTATAACTCATGTAAATCAATCACTTTTAAAGACGTAATTCCAAATTCTTAATTGACGCTAGAATTCATTAATAAAACATTTTCCATGTTATAATACCTTTTTTAGGAGTCATTATTTTACTTAATAGTTCACGACTTAAATCTACATTTGTATGATATACCTTTACATCCTAAGAGTATATACAATCCCAAATTCCAAATTGATTTTACTTAAATCCGTGTGTCTAACAAATTTAGATATTGTTGTAATCTACTATTATTTCAAATTCATAAGTTATAAAACTTATTTCTTATTTAGTACTATTGTTAATTTTATAGCTTTGAAAAAGAAATTTTAAAACCACCCGTATTTAAATCCTTATACTCTTAACTCTTAAATCTTAAATCTTTATTTTTATATAAATTAGATTTATAAATTATACTTATCTTATTTCATATACGCAAAGTATTTCACAATGGTTTATCTTTTACCAAAATATCCCATAAATTCCTTAGCTTTGAGTTTGATGCGATTCGGAAATTTTTGACTTTCCAAAATCGTCGGAAATTCCGCTTTATTTTAGAAATTAGCGATTCCAAATTTATCTTTACTTTAAACACATTTATAAAGATTACTAATAAATGGTTCATATTATTTCATTAACTTAAGAAAATTATATAGATCGAGTAACTCTAAAACAATCCAAGGAACTGGGTACTACTAATAGTATCATATATCCCCTTAACAAGAAGAGTATACTTAAGGGAAGTGCTTACCATCCGAACACATCTCTTGCCCTTTTTTTGTTTATTTTTGAGCCAATTGAATTAGTTATCATAAAATAACTCTTTTTATTTGAAATAATAACATTTTCAAAATCCTTTAGAGATTACTTTATAAAACCTATTTTAAAATTCATTTTATAAATTTATCTTATATTAATTAACTTTATTTAAATTACCATAATTCTTTTTAATTACTCGAATTTTAAAACTTCATTCCTTTTATATTTTCTTTTTTACTCAATTATTTCCTATTATTTAAGTACATTCTTATATTATATGTTCATTCCTTAAACCAATCTTATTATCAAACACCTTATAGTCAAATCGTAAAACTTAATTCATAAGATATTTGTACTTTAACATTATCATTTCTTAATTTATTATTTTGGAAATTATTTTGGAACATGTATTAAAGATCTTAATTATCTTATCAGATTTCTTACTTATCGATTATCTTTATGAAACATCTTATAGTCAAATTGTAAAATTCTAATAACAAGATGTTCATATTTAAATTTCACTGATCTTGATTTCTAACTATACAACTTTTCCAAATACATACTTTATATTCAAAATATAATCCTACGTAAAATTATTTCATTTACTATTTTTTTAAAACAAAACAAGTTTTATAAGATTAAAATTACGCGCTCATATATATAACACTCTCATAACTCATTCTAGGGTGTTACTAACCCTATCTCTAATGAGTTACTCATCCTAGGATAGTACTAATCCTATCTCTGAAGAGACTTACCCCTATCAAGCTTGTGTTCGCTTAACCAAAGCTCTGATACCAAATGTCAATGCCCATTTTTATGTGCCCTTTGAATCGACAATAAACCACACATGTCCAACTCAAATTACACGAAAATACGGAACATGAAGGGTAATAAGAAAAATAAGGTAGAACATAATCTCATACGAATGGAATAACATATAATATCGAACAAATATCTTTATAGCGGAAAACTTTTAAATAAATATATCAGAGTCTAACCTAAATTCAGCTTGGACAGTTATAAACATCCGTCCTTACAATTGCTGACAAACATGAAATAAAACAAACTAAGCATAGAAGATAATAGAAAGTGTCCATACGCAGATGAATATCACCAACTCTCCTCTGGAAACTCCAACCGTCTTCAATTAAACCTAAAACTACTCGGATCTGACCCGAGTATTGAAAATACCCGAATCAGGCTTGATAAACCAGCGTGAGAAAACTCAATATTAAATGACAGTGTCATATATCAGCCTTTGAATAAAATCCTTTGAAAATAAAGAGTATCTCATGAGACCACGCCTACACATAAACACGGACGAGTTTTTACCTTATGATAACTAAAACATTTTTATATCAAAACCTTTGATATTATTTCTAATGACATCTCTTTGAAAACATTTGCAAATAAACTTATTAATCTTATCCGAAATGGTTACCCATATAGCATTTCGAGGCTATTCATTACGCCAATACAAACAAAACCGTAGGTTTTTATTGGAGAATGGATTTCCATACAAACTACCAGGTAAAGGATCTACCTACAGAAAAGGGTACACCTATAGAACATCTACCCTCTACCAACACAAGACCAGCCTATCTCTGTAACTAGATAGTATCGAATATGTCATCCCCCGGTCATTACCGACCTTTAACCGAGCGCTCGTTTTCCATACACCACATTAATTTACATCCCGAACGTCATAGCGGGAAGAAATAAATCTAGAAGGGGATGATCATATCCTACTTGTGAATGACCCACTTAGCCTTTCCGCATCTAATCTTGTTTCGATCATTTCCGGTGTGATGAGGCTTGGGGTTACGATTAGCTTTTCACAAAGCACATATCACATCTTTGAATGCCACATTGCCATTTCCATTAACTACTAATTGTCTTCCACAAAAATACAACCCTTGAGCTCGTATGTCTCATGGAGGGTGTTAAGCTAAGAGAAGTTGCCTTCTCCGCCACCACTGATGTACGTTTGTAAGAGCCAATGTACGTAATCTTTAGAAATGCAGTTTCAGACAAACGTCCATACAACTTGTCCAGGAATAGGACAAATCGAAGGCACTCTCCTACTAACGCTAGTAGCAAGTAGTCCTTGCAATCCGAAAAATCTCCATAACAAGTAGACCACTGCTATATATAACTCTATAATGGGTGCGACCCAGAGCAAATCAGCAAGCAGTCCTCACGCTATGAAGATCCATGGTCTTCAATTATCATCATCTTCAACATGTCTTCCTATTCGAACGTATATAGTGGTTCGAAGTGGTTTTCGAATAGGAATTATCTGACCCCAGTTCCTTAGAAGCTAATTATCGATTTAAAAGATGTAAGTTCATATGTGGATATCAAACATCAATCAGTTACTTCGTTTTTTATATAATATCTTTGTTAGATATATTCTTTTCAATTTATTCCATTTTCTTTTCAACAGTATAAGGAATCATTAAGCCTCATTTATAAAATCATTTGGTTTATTTAAACCTTTCTTAAATCCTGGAATAATTCTAAATCATTTTCTCTTTTACTTAGGAAAACCTTTCCAAATCATTCATTAAATTTTAATCAAAGATTTTCTTTCTTAACTTTTAACTTAGGGAAAATTTTCCCTTTTTATAATATCACTTTCCAAAACATCCCTTTAATTTAAAGATTATTCACTGTCCAAAATCCGAATATAATTCCTTTAATAAACTTTTACATTTAAATTATCAATTTAAATTGATTTCGGATTTACAAAACTGTGTTTATAAATTCCATTTTATTTTATAAACTTCCATATACAAAATTTCTTTACTAACAAATTCCATTTATAATTTAATTACTTATAAAACTCTTATTTACAAATTCATTCCTTTCGAATCTTATTATTTATAAAATCCATTATAAATTCTGTTCTATATTTCAATTGTAAACCAATATATAAATTTGATTACAATCGCATTTCTAATATTATAAAACACTTCTATAATTCTATGACTTTTATTTATAAAATATCAATTTTACAAATCTTATATCTAGAATATTTATAATAAATTTAAATAATTTATTTGTTTTCTTTTATCTTAGAAAAAACTGAATTATGATCTTTTAGAGTATCCGGGCTTTCCTTTCGATATATTCCATCCCTCGCCTAAGAAGAGAAAATATAGGCCAGGTAATTTTAGGGCACTGGTTGCTCCATTCCTAACCTTAGTTAAACACCTTATTTTATCTTCCCGGATCTCACAGGCAGGACAAATGTACTAATCGTTTCTGCATTATTCAGTTTGTTATTATATTCAATCTTCTTCAATTGTTGTTTAAGTGGTATAAACAATTACTCTTTCTCATTTATTCAAACACTCATTAAAAATTCCAAATCATCTTTAAATGATTAAATTATTCTTTCAAAATAATTCACAAAATATATAGGAATGAATTGTTAAGTTTAAAATTGCATTTCAAAAGTTATTTCAAACTTCTGCGAAAAGCCTAGCGAAAAGTTTTGCAAATAGCGTTTTAAAAGCTATATTCTTAAAAACGACTTTTATATCTTTTAGAAATCCATATTTTCAAATTGAATATTTTTTAATTCATTTTAAAATATTTTTTATAATTTACTTCATATTTTTAAAACATTTAAAATACCAATTTTAAACTTTGGTCACTTTACTGCAAAAGCGCGATTTTTCTGGAAAATTATTTTGGATATATTTAAATTATACAAGATAAAATCTTGATTTTCTTCCTTTATTTATTTATAATATTCAAATGTTTATAAAACTTTTCTAACTCATTTTAAAACTATTTCCAAAAGGTTTAAGCATTCCATATACACCATTTCTTTTCCAAAAGGAAAGTGCTTTCCTTTGTGCTTAACGAAATGTATTAACGTGACTTGGTAAAACAATTTAGCAATCATATCAAACGATCGATACTTGATGATCAAAGCATATATATAAGCATCCATAGCAATCATAATACAACATCAAACATGTATATATATAAATAGAGATGCTAAATAGAGTTTCTAACCATAAACCAAAGTGATTAACTTCCTACCAACATTCTAATCAACCAACACTTTACTAATAAATTTCTACTCCATTAAACACTAGAAAAAAACATCCTCTCCCTTTCAATAGCTTGGTCGAGGTTTGAGATGAGGGTTGGTCAAAAATATAGAGAAGAAGTAGTATAGCTTTGAACTTGAATTCCCAAGATTTAAATCCCAAAAATAGGTCATTTCTCTCTTGTTTTTGACTCTCTTACTCTCAAAATTTGAAAAACTTGTCAACTGAAAGTTGTTGAAAATTCTTTTCTCTTTAATTAAAAAAAAGAATCACATGATTATTATTAATATGGAGGAAGATATGATAAAATGAAGAAGAGGTATTGTCGGATTGACAAAAATAAAACCCGAAAATGCACTTTAAGAATTGAGTTTCAGGCATAGTAAACCTTAAAAGTTGAAAAAATGATCAATATAAAAAATGTTTCCACTGAAATTTTATATAGTTTCAAAAAAATTATTTCTTAATTTGGATCAGTTATAATCAAGTTATGATCAAAACAAAATGACTTATTCTCTGACTTAAAAACTGGGCCAGAGAATGCAATGGAAAGAAGCAAAATTTTGACATAGTTATGCTATGAAATTGACAAAGTTGTCAAAATAAATGTTGTAGCCACTGGAAAAAAATGATTTAAAAGAAAGAATTTTACATTTTGGTTCTGGTTTAAAGAAGTTATGGCCGAGAGAATAAGAGGTAAAATATGGAGAAAAATGAGTTTGGTTTTAAGAGAATGAACATTGATTTATTTTGAATATTTTGGAAATATTTTGACATTATTTATTTCTAAATTTTTTTATATGGCATGGAAGCCATTAAAGAGGATAAGAAGAAGATGAAGAAGCTTAAGAAAAGAAGAAGAAAAAATGTGAATGAAATGAGAGAAGTAGGTGGTTATTTATAGAAAAAGAAAGAAGTGGTAAATTTACCAAAATAAACTCTTACCAAATTACCAAACTACCCTTACTTCAACCTAAAGAAAACTCTACTTTTTAAATACTTAACATCATCTTTCACATCCTTACTTTATACCTTAGTCACTTGAAGATTAAGCAAAGAATATCATAATTATGTTGACTTTGATTTGATGTGATTTGATGTTTACTTTTTCTTACTTTTGTTAACTCTTACTTACTTTTACCAATGACATCTACAAGTTTCCTAAAATTATTTGGTAAAAGTAAACATGTTTTGTGAATTTATTAATACTTACACTATTTGAATATATTTTTCTATATAAGAAAATAAAGGTGCGACAATATTACGACAACTTTTAATCGACAAAACGTTGATTTTCGACAAAATGTTTTACGGTCACATTTTGACGTTTTAGCACTAATCTATTTATATAAACCCAATTTAAAAATAAATTTGCATAATTCTATTTAAAAATATAAGCACTCATAAATTAAATAAAATAATTTATTTAACCATTGAAACTTACTTTTCTAAAATCACCATTTTGTCACTTTTGTCGATATGGGTAAATGTTACTATTTTTGTGTATACTTCTCTTTTCAAATCCTATCTAGTTTTGTTTGAATCATATAATCTTACTTATTTTACATTTAAAATAAATTTAAATATTATATTTTAGAGTGGTCAAATTCTGGGTCGTTACAGATGTTTTCCTGAATGGCACTTACTTCCAACGTTTGGTTGCAAGCTTCATTTGATTAGTGTTCAAGATTGAAAATATTATGATCTAAAGTTATGTTTTCAAAAGGGATTTTCGTCGAACCGTTTCGACAATTGATTAAGGCATTTGAGGTGGCTAAGAATGGACGGCCTAAAATCAATGGAATTTGACTCGCAGAATTTGTCACAGGTTGTGTTTGGAGAACAATAAAGTCAACGAAGAACATGAATTACCCTACTCTAATGAACACGTCTTCGATTTCTCCAACCGACTTCTTAATGGAATGATCGGCAAATTGAAGCGTGACTTTTGTGGGTTTGAGCTCACCTAAGCCTAATAGTTCGTACATTACGTATGGAATCAAATTGACACTCGGGCCTAAGTCTATCAAGCATTTATTAATTGTCTTGTCTCCAATTCTACATGAAATCGTTGGGCAGCCAAGATCTTTATATTTAACAGGCATGGATTTGAATATGACTTCACTCAGATTAGTGGCTAAGAAGAATTTTTTGGGCACTTGAGTGCGTTGCTTTTGGGTACACAAGTCCTTAGGAAATTTCGCATAGGTTAGCACTTGTTAAATGATGTCAAGAAGCGGGATGTTAAGTTTCACTTGTTTAAAAATTTCCAACATCTTATCCATTTGGTTCGAGGGTTTCTTTGGTCGAAGATGATATGGAAATGGAACATGGTACTCGGTAGACAGGTCTACTCAAGTAGAAGAATTTTTATTTGCATTTACTTCAACGTTTGGCTCCACGTTCTGTTCAAATTCGTTCGTTGTTTTAGAAGTGTCTAGAGAGGTTTTTTCTAAATCGTTTGGATTATCGACTTGATTATAGATTTATCTCCCGAAACGTAGAGTAGTGTAGCATTCAATTGGGTGACATTGCTATCTTGAATAGCATAGGCTTGATTTAAATTTGCATTTTGATTTCTAGGATTTGGAATGGGTTGGCTTGGGAATGTTCCTCATTTGAATTCACTTATAGATGTGGCTAATTGACTCGTTTGCATTTCAAGTTTTGCAATCGATTGGTTTGTATTTTGCATATAAGAAGTCGATAAATTTTGCAAATTTCTGTTTGATTGAAGGCTTTGAGTAGTTGCTTTAGCCAACGTTTCAAGAGTTTTCTCAAGTGAACTTAAACGTTTATCATATTGGGAAGGATGAGTAGAATTTGGTTGAAAATTTGATTGTTGCACTTGATCATGAGATGGACCTGCAAAGTTTGGTTGAAAATGATTAAGCTGAAAGGGAGGATTCGAAGCATATTTAGGAATGCTTGAAAATTGGGATGAGCCGTATTCGTGTTTGGGATTGTTTTGGTTTCAAATAAAGTTTGAATGATTTCTCCAACCAGGATTGTACGTTGATGAAAAGGGATCGTTTTTGGCTTTATTGAAAGCATTGATTTGTTCAACAAAATTAGCACACTGATCGGCTATATGGTTAGGATCATTGCATTTATAACACATCGATCGAGAAACTTGGTCCATTTGATTCGATAAGAAAACATAATCGAATTTGTTAATCATTGCGTCGATTTTTTCTACCAAGGCCAAAGATGATCCTATCATGTGACGACCCACCTCTAAACTCACACTAGCCATGGACACTATAGAGTAATGCCATCAACTAGCATGAAAAATAAGGCCATTGAGGAGCGTCCATCTGTGTAATTGTCTTGGGCGAGTACCGATATGTCAGATAGTATTACATGCATTTTGTTTCAAGAGGAAATCTGACAGATCATTTACAAACTCAAGCTACTACGCAGTGACTATGTGATCTTCGAAAACAAATATAAAATAAGCATAACAAAAATCAGTCACAGATATTCATATCACTAAGGCGGAAATAGATATGAATATATCACATAAAAGTGTACATCAAAGTAGTGGTCATACAAGATCCACTACATCACAAAAGAATAGGTACAAGTGTTAGACAAAAGAATATGTATACATGATGGAGTCTCTATCTCGAATATATAAAAGCAAAAACTACTAAACTAAGTAGTTAGCCAAACGTCAAAAGCTAGTCCCAACTAAGAAGTCAAGTGGAAGCACCTGTAACACCTCGGTCTGACCCGAGTATTATTTAAGAAGAAAGTAATAAACATATCAGCCCAGCTATAAATATCATATAAAATGAGATAGGATAAGAGATATGATAGGAACGTATGATAATTATAATGCCATACTGTGACAAGCATACATTAGATAACAACAAAAATCATATAATATCTCGAATATTCTCAAACACAAAAAAGAATGTCATATTCTTTAACATATTCACCGAACCACAAATATTTATAAAACTAATCAATGTAAATCACAAAAATAGGTGAAACACAAGTTCTAGAAATCAACAATCAGAAATCCAGAAAACACAAAGGGGAAGGCCTATCACAAACGGGAGTATGAAAGCTCACCAACACGTGCATCACAAATGGAACGCTACTCCACGATCTCTAACCATAAATTTTGAGCCAAAGCTCCACAAACGGCCCAAAGACCATGAGCCGCTACCCCACCAATTTTGAGCCGAAACTCCATAAACGGGGTTTAGTCCCCCAAACAAACAAAGAGACATCGCACATTGCTAGTCTAAATCACAAAATGATCATCATTGATCGATAAGTGTAAATTACACTAAGCTAGTAAACAAATGAGTTTAGCTTCATGCCCCATAACCACTAGCTTAACTTAAGTATTTACGAACAAATTGTAGATTTTCACTTGAAAATTGTCACAAGGTTCCAATCGAACAAGTCTAAGAATTAACCGACAAAGTAAACGCGAGCGTTTCATACCACTTTTTTTGCTAAGTCGTTTAACTGGATTTCTTGAATGAATGAAGTAAAGGTTTTTAAAAACTGATAGATTGGAAAACGGTTTTAAAAACGAGCTTTGTATTAAAAATAATGTTGAAATCATTTTTGTGAAAGAGTTTGAGTATTTACTACTAGTATAGAAACCTTTGTATTTAAAAGTGACAAATAAGAGAAATGATTGTAAAAACAATCTATCACCAAAAATTCACATTCGACGACGTGAATTCAAACCATAAAAGTCGATATCAAATTCAATCAATTCCCAAAAATCCATAAATGAAGTCATCAAATCGATAATAAGTGACAGCAACTAATCAGATCAACCAAAATCGATTAAAATTGGAAATTCGCTCAAAAACAGCCAAAATATGCAAAATTAACAGTTCCAGACGTCTGGTAGGCGTTTCCAGACGTTTGGCCCTAGGTTCTGGAAGTATATGTGTTTTTCTCCTTTCTCTTTTTAATTCCAGATCCATTTTTTGGACTTTTGAAATTTTCAACCAAACATCTGACTTTGGTTTCAGACGTCTGAATTTTGTTTCAGACCTCTGGATTTTGTCTCTACCCTTTTACTATTTCCAGAACCATTTTAGACATTTATAATTTTTAACCAAACGCCTGATTTTGGTCTCAGACGTCTGGATTTTGTTTCAGACATCTGAATTTTTCTGCTAGGCAAAAGAACAGCCTATCCTACAAAGGGAAAATCCAAACCGAAATGCGATCAAACGAGCGATGGATTCTAGGAATTTATGCCAATCAACAACCCGACATTATAGGCTCTTTGATACACCACCAAAAACATGGCCAAACTTCCAATATAGGATCCTTAAAGATTTTGACTTCAAAACACCAAAATTGAAAAATTCACCAAATCAATTCAAATCAAAAGCAAATGAACATGAATAGATGTTAGGAATTCATGCCTAACAATAATGAAAGTTATAGACGTAGATGTGAGTTTAAAAAAACTCACCTTTAAACTCAAAAACAACAAGTGGGAAGGTTTAAAACAAAGGAAAGATCAACCACTCTTTAACTTCAACTCAAAAAACTCCAACCTATGATCATAGACAAATATTTCCTAAGTTACGGTTTAGGAATTTCTGAGAATTGAAGAAAGAATGAGATGGAGAATATGAAGAGGATGCTTACCAAAGCTTCTCTTTGATTTTGGAGCTTGAATTTGAATTTCCTAGTAAACTAAGGCTTAGGAATTTTATTTTTCTATCTCTTCGTCCATTTTTCTTTTAGCTTGAGAGTGTTAGGAAATGTTATGAATGAAGAGGACTGGAGGGGGAGTTAGTGTATTAGATGAGTTGGGTTCTCTTGTTAGGTTATTGGGCTGAAACCCAAACCCAAAGCCCCAAACGAAAACATCAAAATTCTAATCAACTCCATACATATTGATATTTATATTCAAAAAGTCGCAAACGCCGTTTTGGACTCAATGGAAGTGGTCTTGAGTCCTAATTCAACCATTTACAAAAAGTAACATTTCAGAGTTTATTCCGACTAACGATGCTATATTTAAATAAAATATTTGAATATATAACCGTAAAATATTTGGATTGTTACAGACTCTCCTCCTTGAAGAAATTGCGTCCTCGCAATACTTAAGAAGAAAATAAAGAGTAACAACCATAAAAGCATATCAACACAAAAGAAATTTTGAAGTAAGAAGTTCACCTTAAAGAGCACGAGAGAGTAAGTTCGGATGTGTTCGCTCGATGAATTCTCTGGATTCCCAAGAATAATCCTTAGGATTTGAGGACCATTGAACCTTCATAAGCGGAACATCTTTATTTCAAAGGCATTTAACCTCCATAGCAATGATGTGAATAGGATGTTGCTCATAAGTCAAATTAGGCGAAACTTCAATTTCTTCAATAACACTGGGCTCAAGAATAGAATTGGAATCCCAAAGGCATTTCCGTAGTTGAGAGACGTGGAATACGCCATGAATAGCAGAAAATTGAGCCGGTAATAAAAGGCGATAAGCTACGGAAGCAATGCGTTCGGTGATGGGAAATGGGCCAATATATCGAAGTGCTAATTTCCTGATCAACTGAAACGCACAACACCCTTCATAAGTGAAACACAAATAAACACCAAATCTCCCACAGAAAATTCCAAATTTGTTCTTCGGTTATCGACATAGGACTTTTGTCTGCTTTGAGCATCTTTCATCCTATGACGAATAAAGTCAATCTTTTCTATAGAATCACGAATAAAATCTGGACCTAAAACAAACTTCTCACTGGCCTCAAACCAACAAGAAGGAGATCGGCATGGCCTTCCATAGAGTACCTTAAAAGATGCCATACCAATACTAGATTGGAAGCTATTATTATAGGAAAACTCAACAAGCGAAATATGATCTTCCCAACATCCACCAAAATCAAAAACATATGCACGAAGAAGATCTTCAAGTGTTTTATTCACATGCTCGATTTTCCCATCAGATTGAGGATGATAAGCGGTGCTAAAATTATGCTTCGTTCCTAAAGCCTTTTGAAGACTCTTCCAAAATCCACTAGTAAATAATGGATCATGATCGCTAACAATAGAAGTAGGAACTCCATGAAATTTAAAAATTTCTTTAACATAAAGTTTGGCTAAAAGAGGTATGGCCTGATTAGACCGAACGAGAATAAAATGGGCGGATTTTGTAAGCCTATCTACAATCACCCATAAACTTTCATGACCCGAACGAGAACGGGGAATACCATCAATAAAGTCCATGAAGACATGATCCCACTTCCAAAAGGTAATGTCTAAAGGTTGCAACAACCCACCAGGCCTTTGATGCTCGGCCTTTATGAGTTGGCAAGTTATGCCACGCTTAATGAAGTTAGCAATATCGGATTTCATTCCGTCCCAATAATAAAGTCGCTTCATATCCGCGTACATTTTACTACTAGCGGAATGAATGGTAAATTTAGAACGATGAGAATCTTCTAAAATGTCTTTACGAAGATCACTAATATTTGGCACGATAAGTCTACCAAATTTTCTAATGCCACCACGAGCATCGATTTCAAAGTCTTCCAAACCATCAATATTACTATCCCGACAACTTTGGCTAAGATGAGCCAATTTGGGATCATGCCTTTGAGCATCAAGAGTACGGTCTAAAAGATATGGATGAGCCTCAAGGCTACATAGAACAAGAGATGAACATGAATCAGATTCACGATCTCGAATCTCACAAGCGGATAAAGTCTCGAGATCATTCCATTCAGATATCATCATTGAAACAACAGCTTGTTGCTTACGACTAAGGGCATCGGCGACACGATTCCCCTTTGCAGGAGTACAAAGAATATCCAGATCATAAGATGCAAGGAACTCGAGCCAACGTTGTTGACGCAAGTTAAGTTCCTTTTGAGAAAATAAATACTTCAAAAATTTATGATCGGTGTAGAGAACAAATTTCTTTCCCAAAAGATAATGATGCCAAATTCTAAGGATGAAAACAATAGCTGGGAGCTTGTTGGCAGGCTTTAATCGTCTAGAAGCATAAGCAATAACATGTTCCCTTTGCATGTGAACGACTCCCAAACAAACACGACTAGCATCGGTATAAACAATAAAGTCTTAGTTCCCTTCGGGAATCACAAGAATAGGAGCATCGGAAAGGAATTCTTTTAATTTCTGAAAAGAAGCTTCACATTTATTTGACCAAATGTATTTAACTCCCTTCTTTGTCAAACTAATAAGAGGTACGGAAATTTTAGAAAAGTCCTTTATGAAATGATGGTAATAGCTCGCCAATCCAAGAAAGCTACGAATTTCCGTCACTCTCTTCGGTCTCTTCTAATTTTGAATCGCTTCAATCTTTGAAGGATTCATGGAAATTCCGGATTCAGAAATGATATGTCCTAAAAATTTCGCACGAGATTGCCAAAAGTGGCACTTAGAAAATTTTGCTTTCGATTGATTGCTCCCAAGAGTTTCCAACACAATCCGAAGATGTTGTTCATGCTCTTCCTCAGTTTGAGAATAAACAAGAATATCATCTATAAAGATGAGAACAAATCGATCGAGGAAGTCTTTGAAAACTCGATTTGTAAGGTCAACGAAATAAGCTGGAGCATTTGTTAAACCAAATGGCATAACAAGCCATTCATAAGATCCATAACGAGTATGGAATGATGTCAATGGAATGCTATCCTCTGCAATACGAAGCTGATGAAAACCGATTGCTAAGTCCAACTGTGAAAAGACTCTAGCACCGCTAAATTGATCAAATAAATCATCAATCCGAGGTAATGGATATTTATTCTTGATGGTGAGATCATTAAGCTTGCGTTAGTCAATGCAAAGCCTAAGCATACCATCGGATTTCTTTACAAAAATAGTCGAACCTCCCCAAGGAAGGGAACTAGAATGAATAAATTGCTTCGCTTCCAATTCAAATAATTGTTCACGCATCTCCTCATTTTCTTTATTGGAGATAAGATAAGGAGGACGAGTGAGAGGTAGGGCTCCAAGGATTAGATTAATTCTAAACTCAATTGCTCCCTTAGGGGGTAATCCTAAAATGGGCTCAAATATGTTGGAAAATTCACGAACAATGTGAATGAGGGAAATGACATCTTCCTCATCATCGTTATCGTCATCATATGGATTTAGAGAATATAAGGATGCTACCAAATTGGAATCTGAATCATTAAGAACAATAGAAATCTTCTCCATAGATTGAGAATGTCGAAGATGTATAGTCCTCTCAGAAGATAGGATGTGGGCTTCATAACATTTAAGTCAATCCATTCCCAAAATCATTCCAAAACCTAAGTAACGCATAACATGCATTTTGGCTCAGAATGCATAATGACATAATATAATCTCAACATCTTCATAAAGTAAACTGAGTGTTGCGGATCTACCAACCAGATTCAGAATTCTCAAAGAAGTCATCAAACCCATAACATTTAAAGAAAAAGTATCAACAAGTTCTTTTGATATAAAAGAGTGGGATGCACCCGTGTCAAAAAGAACTCGAATAGGAAGATCACAAAACATAATAATGCCATCAAGGACAGAACGAGAAATATTTTGACCACGAGAAGTGTTATTAGGGGCTTGCATAACATTTGGCTATCCCTCCTTCTTGCTTTGAAGTTTGGGACTTAAAGATATAGTATGGCCTGAACTTTTGCAATAGAGACAAGTAAGAGGCTTCAGACACTTATTTGCGTAATGGTCCTTAGAACCACAATTGTAGCATTCTCCACGATTAGAAGTAGGAGTCTTTGCTACCGAAGTTGCTTGCTTCCCTTTCTTGTTGGAATTAGGATTGAACTTAATAAGCCTCTTCTTTTTTTTGCTAAAGTTCAGTTTGGCACCCTCAACTTCAATATCACTTTCCTTATTGGCCTCTTCAAGTCGAAGAGCGATATAAATAAGCTGATCAAAAGAAACCTCCAGTTTCAAGAGTAGAGGCTTTTTGAGGTTCTTATTCAACCCATAAACAAACCTCTAATTTTTCTTCAATGGCTATTTATATACTCGACCCCATATTTAGAGAGAGATTCAAAAGATGCGATATAGTCTGTCACAGAAGATTTACCCTGAACATGGTCAATAAAGCGTCGAGCTAAAGTTACCTTTTCAGCTTCTGGCACAAACTTCAACTCGAACCTTTTCCCAAATTGCTTCCAAGTAAGGTATGCTTCAATAATTTTCGAAATCAAAAGCTTATAACAATCTAATACTCTCTCTCGGAGCATACTTGAAGCCACTTGGACTCAATGTAGATCTATAAGATTCATGCGAGAAAAGATGCGATCGCATGTTCTAAGCTAAGCTTGGACTTCTATAACACTTTCGGAACCCTTGAATGGCTTTCCACCCAAATTGCTATAGTCACTACACAAGCGTGCAAACCCAAATTTAGGGTGAGTATGCTCTGGAATGGATCTGGCAGCTTGAGCATTCTTTATGAGATCTAAGAGCTGTTGGGCAGACATAAATACTCCATCCTGAGGAGTAGCACTGGATTGACCGGCGCTGGGATGGCCAAGTCTAACAATTTTTCTTCTTTAAGAAAGAAAGAAAAAGACAAGGGTTATTCTCAGAATGAATATCAAACAATTATGATTGATAAAACAAGACATCATAAAAGAAAATAGGATAGAACGGGTCCTAAGACTCGGATAAATCCTAAGGCGTGATTCCTAAGAATGACTTAGGACGATGATCCTTGCTATAATATTCTATATTGTTCCAGAGTTTGGCTCTAATACCAAGCTATGATGCCCCACCTCTACACTCACACTAGCCAAGGACACTATGGAGTAATGCCGTCAATTAGCACGAAGAATAAGGCTGTTGAGGAACGACTATCTATGTGATTTCCTTGGGCGAGTACCAATATGTCAGATAGTATTACATGCATTTTGTTTCAAGAGGAAATCTGATACGTCAATTACAAACTCAAGCTACTACATAGTGGCTATGCGATCTTCGAAAAAATATAAAATAAGCATAAAACAAATCAGTCACAGATATTCATATCACTAAGGCGGAAACATATATGAATATATCACATAAATGTGTACATCAAAGTAGTCCTACACGATCTACTACATCAAAAAAGAATAGGTACAAGTGCTAGACAAAAGAATATGTATACATCATGGAGTCTCTATCTGGAATGCATAAAAGCAAAAACTACTAAACTAAGTAGTTGGCCAAAAGTCAAAAGCTAGTCCCAGCTAAGAAGTCAAGTGGAAGCACCTGTAACACCTCGATCTGACCCGAGTATTATTTAAGAAGAAAATAATAAACGGATCAGTATAACTATAAATATCATATAAAATAAGATAGGATAAGAGATATGATATAAACATGTGATAATTATAATGCCATACTATGACAAGCATACATTAGATAACAACAAAAATCATAAATGTGACGACCCGACTTTCTACTCCCAGAAAATCGCATCATCAATTAAGAAAGAAAGGGAGAGAAGAAGAAAAGAAAGAAGAGAAAGAAGAAACAACACTAGAATCTCAACAGCGGGACGGATAAATTATATTAATAAAATAAGTATTTACATAATATACGATATCAATCAGAGATATATAGCATACACATCACATATACTAGACAGTTATAAACACCTGTCTAGTATTTACAACTCAATACAATCACATCACAGAGAACACATAGCGGAACTATATATCTACAATGCAGAAGCCTCCTACTCCATTGCTCCTCCATTATTCGTCAAAGCCAACCTGAATCCCTTGGCTACTCGTAGAAATTTGAGTACCCAAGAGTTTAAGAAAACAAAGATAAACTCCGGGTCAGACATGGGTCTGGTGTGAGTAACAGGTTAAGGTTGCTTAACTTTAAAAACCATTTGAAAAGAAAAGGTATCACGCAAGACTTCCCACACATAAATATGGAAAAGTTTTTACCTTACGCTAACCAAAACATTTGATAGGAAATCCGATGATATTATAATAGTGTCTAGGGTTTTCAAGTAAAATACAGAAATAGCTGGAATGCTTACATCTCACGTTCCAACATAGTTGGGCACAGCTAATACGTATGACACTTATTGGATTTTGGATTCCATACAATGGCAGGGCTACTGGGGTACCGCCCGTCACAGTACGTGGCCTAGATCACCATACCGAGGAGTACGCCTGCTCCCTTGGAACACAAGGCCGGAACCATTCCTTAATGAACAGTTCCGAAAAAGACAACCCCGGTAGTTCTTGCAATCAACTGCCCACACAGCCGAATATAAAGGGACCTCTAGACAGGGGTAAATCTCACTCTCTAGTGGGGGCTACCCATGAAGCCTTGCTGCACCTCCCCTGTTTTAGCCATTCCCGGTTGATGAGGCTTGAGGCTACGATTACCTTTTAGAGAACACATCTCTTAGAATGCTCATCGTCTACGTGACGATGTCCTGAAAGCATTCAATCCATGCAAGTTCGTTCCAGGTTCGAACGAAACCGAAGGCATTATCTCGTTACACTCATTTTAGAATCACCCTCAGAGTTAACGACGACAACCCTTGCACTCTGAATCTTCATCTTCACTTGAGATACACGACCTATCGTTAATTTGGATCAATGTGGTTTTCGGATAACCAAATATGGAAACCCGATCCCGGTTTCATCGAAATCCAAAGCGTGTCTTTTAGGTCCAAGTTGTTCTAAAGTTTAAAACAATTCAATTCAATATTATCTGTAAACACACAGATAGATGATTCTCAACATCATAATAGATAATCAATATTATCATTCCAAACAAGTAATTCATATCATTAACTCAATACAACCATAGCATCCAAATCACGCAACATCATTTATCTCATAACTGAGATCTCAACCATTCAGGGTAATAAATATCAATCATCATTCATAAGCAATGACTTATTTATCATTCTATAATTAATTTAAAATGAATTAAATTAATTACTTCTTCCTTAATTAATTTAAAATAAATTAAATTAATTACTCATCCATATAAATCTTGCTTACACATCAATTAATTATAAATCAATCAATTAATTATTCTCAACAAATTACCCTAATTAATCATCTTGATTAATTACCCTTTGATTACATTCAAATTATTAACCTCTAATTAATTTCACAAGTTAATTATTCTAAAACAAACTAGTAATTAACCTGTAATTACTTTATTAATTAATCATAATTAATTACATTAATCCTTAATTAATTACATTAATTAATCCCTTCATTGATTAATTGTTCTTAATTAATCCATCTTACTTACATCATTAATTATATAAATTAACGATGTCAAATTATTTTATTTAAAATAACTCCATTAAATTAATTATCAATTATCTCTATTGATTAATCATTCTTGATTAATCACATTAAGTAATTAATTACATCTCTTAATTATTTTCAAATAACTCAATTATCAAAACCTAAATTAATTGCACTAAGTAATTAATTATTAGTTACTTACTTAAGTAATTATTCTATATACTAATTACATATTAATTACACAAAGTAATTAATTTTACAAGGCTCCTCCATTATCCAAGTTTCAAAGTATCCTTATATTAAATTACATCAAGTAATTTATCTCCTTAATTACTTCACCATGTAATTATTCACTTTTAATTACATTGGTAATTACTCTCAAATCAACCAGTGATTAATTTAAATTAATTAAACTAAATTAATCAACTTCATTAATCAAAATAAAATTAATTAATTACAATTAGTAATTAATTTCCTTAAGTACTTTCATTAAGTATTTATACTTAAATAATTCAAATGATTATTCTAGATTAGTTAATACAATTAATTATTAAAATTAATCACGTTAATTAATTATAAAATAATACTATGTTAATGACCTTCATTAACCAATAACAAAACTTTAATTACTTTTCCAAAGTAATTAACTGAATTAATCAATATTAATTCTTAATTTATTTAAAGAAACTCATTAATTTATTTTTAATTATTTAATTAATCAAGTGATAATTAAAAACTTAATTGATTATTAATTACTTGATTAATAAATTCAATTCATTAATTAAATTAATCAAATCTTATTTAATTAATTTCTAAATCACACTTTAATCAAGTTTAATTAACTTACTTAATCATTTTAATTAATTAAATAAAACCCTTAATTATTTAATTAATTAACCTAATTATTAATTAATTAAATTAATTAATTAAAATCTTAATTACCTTGATCAAATATATAAATTATTAAGTTCAAACAATTTTAATGAAAATCATTAATCTCATTAATGATTTAAATATCATTATCAAAGTAATTTAAAAGTAATTTGCTTTTAAATTTCTCTAAATTCCATTTTAAATTAAAATTTAAAATGAAATCAAACTTAAACAATTATATAAAACCCTTTTTATTTCGTATTAAAGAATTACTTAAGGTATTAAAAAAATAGTTTAACCCATAATCAATTCAAATAAATTTAAATTATACGTTAAATATATTCGAGTGATTTTTGAAACATTTAACTTCAAAGCTTATTTCATTTCAAACCAGAATTCAAATTGTGTTTCAGTTTTCAGATTCAAAAATTTAAATTTAAAATTCTGTTTTAGAATCTCATTTCAGATTTATAAAAACAAATGTTATAAAATTATAATATTCTAACTTAATTATAACAACAGAACTTGTAACTTATTTTCTTTTCTTTAAAACTTCAGATTCAAATTCAAATTTGAATTCTGGATTTCAAATCCAGATTTTAACTTAATTTTAAAACTTATTTTAAATCTTATTTTCAGATTTATAAATTACTTTATAAAATACTGTATAGGTTTATCTTTAAATATTCATTTCTGCACATTATTTATTTGAACACTGGAATTCAAATTCATTTGAATTCAAATTTAAACTTGCTTCAAGTTTAAATTTGAACTTGCTTTGCTTCCTTTTTTTAAACTAAATTTAATTTTAAAATTTAAAAACCTGAAATAGTTCAGGTTTCAGGAAAGAAACCCTGCAACTAAAAGCTACCCGTGTTCAACCCTATCTTACTTCGAGTCACCCTTGCCTTAACTTCAAGCAAAAACTGAAATGACCCGAGCTCCACATCTTCGCCATATTCCAGAATCCAAATCTCCTCCATATGACTATTGTGCACATGCACATAATCCATGGGCAAATTCCGATCATCAGTGATGATCATCCACATCCACCGTCCACCCTTAAATCCACTTAAACACCTAAGCATCAGAAAACTCCATTTCACCAAAAATCAAAAGCCAACCCCACTTCTAAAACCTGGAAACCACAGTGCAACCCAAACCCCTCACCTGTCAACGGCTAATTCACCTCCGTCCGACCATTGTTTAAGTCGAAACTTCATCCACAACCTTGTCATAATCCCAGCTACACTTCCCCAAAACAGCTTCACACTCGGTCAACCAGAGTGAGAGAACGATCCAAATTTGAATATGATCAAGAACTAGAGGTTACAGAACCCAAAACCCTTATCACTGCTAATCCCAAAAATTATCCATCAAGTTGATAATTTTCCTGAAATGCTTAAACCCTCAACAATAAACAGAAGAAATTTCAAACTACCAAATTTCCAAAATCATCAGGATTCCCCAAATTTACATTTTCCAGACAAGGTGAATTGCCTTTAAATCTTAAACTATAAATTGTGTATTCTGATTTAAAAATCTTGTTTCCTTGAATGGTTTAAGATCACAATCTAAATTTAATAAATTAAGTAATTTATGTTTCAAACAAATTCATGTTCCCAGATCCTTTTTGTTTCCAGAGCAGGTTTGATTTTATCTTTACTAAATTAAAATTTCAAACTTAATTATATGAGCACATAAATAAATTTGTTTGTAACATAATTACTAACTATAGTTTAAATCAAGAGATCGGGAAATAAATAAAACTTGAATCTTGGAAACAGAGTGATTTGCAGTATTAAAATAAATATACACATATTCATCAAATGTTCATACACAACCAATTTTTTTCTTCTAGAAATAAACTAGGCAACCAAAGTTAACTTAATTAAATTTCAAAATGTTACTCACCTTAAATCTGAAGAATAGAGCCATCATGATTTTTGGAAAGCCTCAGATTTCTGTTAAAACTTCATGTATGCAGACTTGCAATTTAAAACTCTGACGAATATTAGATACATGCAGGCTTGATTCAAAGTTGATTCCAGATTTTGCATTTGAATTCCTGACCAACCTAGATGCATGCAGGCCTTGATAAAGATGCAGGAATTCATTTTGCAGGTTGATATTCTGGTTGATTGATTTTAAAAAATGCAGTTGATCTTCCAGAGATGCAAATGTAGTTGCATAAAGATTTGATTATGAATTTGCAGGAACATATTTTACAGGTTTGATATTTTGGTTTGAGGAGTGATTTAGATCTTAGATTTGCTTTTTGAAATAAATTTGCAGATTTTGTTTTTGAGGGATTTTCAAATTTTTAAGTGAAATGTTTTCTCTTGATTCAAGTAGCATTTGATTTTTAGAAGATAATAAAGGAAAGTAAAAAATGTTTTAAAAGGATGAAATACTTTAATAAAAATAAAGAAAAGACAAAACAATGACACTGTCATTTGTTTGTTTTACGACTAAACACTTGTAGCTTAGATTGTTAAATTGTTAACATTTGTCTTTATTTAATTAAGTTATATTTTTAAATGTTTAAAAAGAGTTTTCTTTAATCATTTTATGTTTATACGAATATATATGATTTTCTTTTTTTAAGAAAATATAAATGAAACAATTTATAAATTAAAACTTATACAAATATTTTAAAGAATCTATTTATTTGAATTTCAAAATAAAATCCCAAATCAAATTAAACTTTGGAAATTAAAATTAAAATCAATTTAAAAATGAAGATTCTATTTTCCTATTTTAATTCTTCTTTATATTTTTGGGAAAAATAGTACATTTATTAATATGGCTTAAAATAACAATTTAACAAATTTTGTATGATTTATAAAGAAATTATAAATCACTTTTATATTTAAATGAATTTAAATCATAGGCTATTTTATATTTTAGACTTATATAAAATATTTCTAAATCATATATAAACAAATAATATTTTAAAAGAAATAAAATCAACCTTTATTTAAATTTAAAACAAAAAAATTAAGCTAAGATAAATTTTAAACAATTAAATATTTATTATAAATATTACAAACCATATAATCACTAATTTAAATAGATTTTTAAAAGCTTAATATTAATTTAAAACATAATTTCCTAATTACTCAATATTTTATTAGAATTTAAAAACAAAACTTTATTTATTTATTAAATTCAAAAATAAAGATTAACTATAATATATATACAAATATATATATATATACATTATAATTTAAAACATTTATTTTAGCCTTTAGAAGGTAAATCACTAATTAAATATTTATTTAATCTGATTATTAAACCAAAACATTTTTTATTAATCAATATTGTCAATATCAATTTAATTTTATATAAAGATTATTAAATTGATATTGTCTAAAATTCCGGGATATCAAAATAAATATCTCGAATATTCTCAGACACCAAAAAGAATGCCATATTCTTTAACATATTCACCAAATCACAAATATTGATAGAACTTGTGGCGCCCCACCTCTATACTCACGCTAGCCAAGGACAATACGGAGTAATGCCGTCAACTAGCACGAAGAATAAGGCTGTTGAGGAGCGATCATCTATGTAATTGCTTTGTGCGAGCACCGCTATGTCAGATAGTATAATAAGCATTTCATTTCAAGAGGAAATCCGACATGCCGATACAAACTCAAAGCTACTACACAGTGGCTACGTGGTCTTCGGAAACAAATATAGAAATAAACATAACATAAATCAGTCACAGATATTCATATCACAAAGGCAGAAATAGATATGAATATAACACATATAAGTGTATATCAGAGTAGGGGTCAAATAAGATCCATAATATCACAAAAAAATAGATACAAGTGCTACACAAAAGAATATGTATACATCAAGGAGTCTCTATCTCATATGTATAACAAAAAAATACCAATCTAATGTAATTAGCCCAAAAGTTAGATAATACTCCCAGATGTGGTGTCAAGCAGAAGCACTTGTAACATCTCGGTCTGACCCGAGTATTATTTAATAAGAAAATAATAAACGAATCAGTCTAGCTATAAATATTAGATAAGAAGAGATAAAATAAGAGATATGATAAAAAAAACCGTATGATAATGATAATGTCATACCGTGATAAGTACACATTTGAAAATTAACCAAAAATCATCCAATATCACAAGAATATTCTCAAAGATAAAAAAGAATGTCATATTCTTTATTTTTATTCACCAAGTCACAAATATTGGCAAACATGTCGATGCCAATCATAAAAGTTGTTGAAAACTCAAATTCGCCAAAGCACAAATATTGATAGAACTTATCAATGTAATCACAAAAATTGGTGAAACACTAATTCTAGAAATCATCAATAGAAATTCAGAAATCACAAGAAGGGGGAGAGGCCTATCACAAAACGGGAGCATGAAAACTCACCAACACGTGTATCACAAGACGGAACGCTATTTCATGGTTTCTAACCATTAATTTTTGAGCCGAAGCTCCACAAAACTGTCCGAAGACCATGGGTCGCTACCCTATAAAATTGTGCCGAAGCTCCACGGAAACGGGGTGTAGTCTCCCTCGCAGACAAAGAGACATCGCACATTACTAGTCTAAATCACAATATGATCATCATCGATCATCGAGAAGCGTCAATTACACTAAGCTAGTAAATAGATGAGTTTAGCATCATGTCCCATAACCACTTGCTTAACTTAAGTATTTACGAACAAATTTTAAATCTCCATTCGAAAGTCAGCACAAGAGTTTCAATTGAACGAGTCTAAGAATTAACCGACAAAGTAAACGCAAGCGTTCCATACCACTTGTTTTGCAAAGTCGTTTAATTAGATTTATCGAACGAATGAGGTAAAGGTTTGTGTATACTAGTAGATTGAAAAAATATAGTTTTATAAACGAATTTGATATTGAAAATAGAGTTAAAATCATCATTGTGAAAGAGTTTGAATATTTACTACTAGTATAGAAACCTTTGAATTTAGAAGTGACAAATCACAAAAATGATTGTAGAAACAATCAATCACCAAAGGTTCACATTCGAAGGCGTGAATCAAAGCCATAGAAATCGATATCAAATGGATATTCTCAAAAATTCCGAAAAGAAGTCATCAAAGTCAATAATAAATGATAACAAGAAATCGGATAATCATGAATCGATAAAAATTGGAATCTCAAGCAAAATAGGCTAAATAGGCAAAATAGACTGAACACAAGTAGGTCAATCGACTGGCACTCTGAGAACAGTCGACTGGCCAATGCCTAGAAAACCCCTCGGGTTCCAGGTCAGTCGACTGGACTCAGAGGGTCAGTCGACTGGTGCCTGTTTTCCAGCATTTCTAGCCTATCTAAATGAAGAGAAAACTCTAGCCAACTCACGACCGGACGAGCAATGGGCGCTTGGGTTTATGCCAATCGACAATCCTACCCTATAGGCTCTTCGATGCATCACCAAAAATATGTTCAAACAACGAAGCTAGGATTTTTGAAGATTTGACTTCAAAACACCAAAAATTGGAACATTCATAAAACTAATTCAATCCAAAGCAAATGAATATGGAATAAAGAAGTTAGGAATTCATACCTAACAAAAAAGATAGATATAGACATAGATGTGAGATAAAAATCTCACTTTTAAACCAAAAAATAAGGAAGAAGAAGCTTGAAAATAAAGGAGAATCGACCACTCTTCAATCTTGAGTCTAAAAGCTCCAACCTAAGATTATAAGCAATAATTTCCCAAATTAGGTTATAGGGGATTTCTGAAATTGGAGAGAGATTGTGATAGAGAAGAAGAAGGAGATGTCCACCATTTTTACTAATGCTTAAGTGTTAGCAATAATCCTCCACCATTTTTACTAATGCTTAAGTGTTAGGAAAATATGAAGGAATGAAGAGGAGATGTGGTGGAGTCAAGATATAAGATGAATTTTGTTAGTGGGTTGAACCCCAAGTCCAAACCCAAAACCCTAAGTGAAAAGGTCAAAAATTTAGCTAGCTCCAAACATATCAATGTTTATACTCAAAAAGGTCAAAAACACCATTTTGAACTCATTGGAAGTGGCCTCGAGTCCTGAGTCGTTTGTTTGCAAAAAGAAGCTTTTCAGACTTAAATCCGACTAACGATGATGTATTTAAATAAAATTTTAAATATACAATCGTAAAATATGCGGGTTATTACTAGCTCCTCTCCTTAAAGAAATTGCGTCCTCACAATACTTAAGAAGAAAAATAAAAAGTAACAACCATAAAAGCATAATATCATAAAAGAAAATTGAAATAAGGAGTTCACCTCAAAGAGTACGGGAGAGTAAGTATGGATGTGTTCGCTCGATGAATTCTCTAGATTCGCAAGAACAATCATTAGGATTTGAGGACCGTTGAACCTTCACAAGGGGGGCATCTTTATTTCGAAGGCATTTTACCTCCGATGCAATGATACGAATAGGATGCTGCTCATAAGTCAAATTAGGCGAAACTTCAATTTCTTCCACAACACCGGGCTCAAGAATAGAATCAGAATCCCTAAGGCATTTCTGTAGTTGAGAAACGTGAAACACGTCATGAATAGCAGAAAACTGAGCCGGTAATAAAAGGCGATAAGTCACGGAACCAATACGTTCGGTGATGGGAAATGGACCAATATATCGAGGTGCTAATTTCCCCGATCGACTGAAACGCACAACACCCTTCATAGGTGAAACACGAATAAACACCAAATCTTCCATAGAAAATTCTAATTTCCTTCTTCGGTTATCGGCATAGGATTTTTGTCTACTTTGAGCTTCTTTCATCCTATGAAGAATATGGTCAACCTTTTCTGTGGAATCATGAATAAAGTCTGTATCTAAAACCAGCTTCTCACCGGCCTCAAGCCAACAAGAAGGATATCGGCATGGCCTTGCATAGAGTGCCTCAAAAGATGTCATACCAATACTAGATTAGAATCTATTATTATAGGAAAACTCAACAAGAGAAAAATGATCTTTCCAACTTCCACCAAAATAAAGAACACATGCAAGAGTTTGATTCACACGCTTGGTTTGTCCATCGGACTGAGGGTGATAAGCGGTGCTGAAATTAAGCTACGTTCCCAAAGCTTTTTAAAGACTCTTCCAAAATCCACTAGTAAACAATGGATCACGATCGCTAACAATAGAAGTAGGGACTCCATGCAATTTAACAATTTCTTTAACAAAGAGTTTAGCCAAAAGAGGTACGGTACGATTGGACCGAACGGGGAATAAAATGGACGGATTTAATAAGTCTATCAACTATTACCCATAGGCTATCATGACCCGAACGAGAACAGGGAAGGCCGTCAATAAAGTCCATGGAAATTTGATCCCACTTCCAAATCGGAATGTCCAAAGGTTGCAATAACCCACCGGGCCTTTGATGCTCGGCTTTAACTAGTTGGCAAGTCATGCAACGCTTAACAGAGTTGGCAATATCAGATTTCATCCCATCCCAAAAATAGAGTCGCTTCATATCCGCGTACATTTTACTACTACTGGGACGAATGGTAAACTTAGAACAATGAGAATCTTCTAAAATATCCTTACGAAGAATACTAATATTTGGCACGATAAGTCTACCAAATTTTCGAATATCACCACGAGAATCAATATCAAAGTCTTTCAAACCTTCAATACCAATTTTATCCCTACAACTTTGGCTAAGAAGAGCCAATTCAGGATCTAGCTTTTGAGCTTCAAGGATGCAATCAAGAAAAGAAGGATAAGCCTCAAGGCTACATAAAACAAGGGATGCACATAAATCGGACTCACGATCTCGAATCTCACAAGTGGACAAAGTCTTGAGATCGTTCCATTCGGACATCATCATAGAAACAACCACTTGTTGCTAACGGTTAAGTGCATCGGCAACACGACTTCCCTTTTCGAGAGTTAAAGAATATCAAGATCATAAGATGCAAGGAATTCGAGCCAACGTTGTTGACGCAAATTAAGTTCCTTTTGAGAGAATAAATACTTCAAAGATTTATGATCGGTATAGCGAATAAATTTCTCTCCCAAAATATAATGACGCCAAATACGAAGGGCGAAAACATTAGCCGCGAGCTCTAAATCATGAGTCGCATATATAGTCTCGGCTGGCTTTAGTTGCCTAGAAGCATAAGCAATAACACGATCCCTTTGCATAAGAACGGCTCCGATACCAACACGGCTAGCATCGGTATAAACAATAAAATCTTGGTTCCCTTCGGGAATCACAAGAATAGGAGCATCGAAAAGGAGTTCTTTTAATTTCTGAAAAGAAGCTTCACATTTGTCTGACCAAATGTATTTAACTCCCTTCTTTGTCAATCTAGTAAGAGGCATGGAAATTTTAGAAAAGTCCTTTATGAACTGGTGGTAATAGCCTGCCAATCCAAGAAAGCTACGAATTTCCGTCACACTCTCCGGTCTCTTCCAATTTTGAATCTCTTCAATCTTTGAAGGATCCATGGAAATTCTGGATTCAGAAATAATATGACTGAGACAATTCACCCGAGATTGCCGAAAGAGGAATTTAGAAAATTTTGCTTTCAATTGATTGCTCCTAAGAGTTTCCAACACAATCCGAAGATGCTTTTCATGCTTCTCCTCGGTTTTAGAATACACAAGAATATCATCTATAAAGATGAGAACAAATCGATCGAGGAAGTCTTTGAAAACTCATTAATAAGGTCTGCGAAATAAGCCAGAGCATTCGTTAAACCAAATGGCATAACGAGCCACTCATACGATCCATAACGAGCACGGAATGATGTCAAAGGAATGCTATCCTCTGCAATACGAAGCTGATGAAAACCTGTTGCTATGTTTAAGTGTGAAAAGCTAGCACCACTAAGTTGGTCGAATAAATCATCAATCCGATGTAAAGAATATTTATTCTTGATAGTAGGATCATTAAGCTTGCAGTAGTCAACGCAAAGCCTAAGTGTACCATCGGATTTCTTCACAAAAATAGCTGAAGCTCCCCAAGGAGAGGATCTAGAATGAATAAATTACTTCATCTCCATTTCGGATAATTGTTTGTGCATCTCCTCATTTTTTTATTGGACATACGATAAGGAGGACGAGTGATAGGTAGAGCTCCAGGGATAAGATTGATTCTAAACTCTATTGCACGCTTAGGTGGTAATCCTAAAATAGGCTCAAATATGTCGGAAAATTCACGAAAAACGTGAATAAGAGAATGACATCTTCCTCATCATCATTATCATCATCACGAGAATATAAAGAATATAAAGATGCTGTCAAGTTGGAACCCGAATCCTTAAGAATAATAGAAATCTGCTTAACAGATTGAGGATGTCAAAGATGAATAGTCCGCTTAGGACATAGGATATGGGCTTCATAACGGTTAAGCCAATCCATTCCCAAAATCATTCCGAAGCCTAAGTAATGCATGACATGCAAATCAGCTCGGAAAAGAAAAATCACATAAAATAATCTAGACATCTTTACAAAGCAAACTGAGTGTTGCAGATCCACCAACCGAATTCGCAATCCTCAAAAAAGTCATTAAAGCCATAACACTTAAATAACAGCAAGCTCTTTTGATATAAAAGAATGGGATGCATCCGTATCAAAAAGAACTCGAATAGGTCGATCTGAAACATAATAATGCCACCATGGATAGAATGAGAAATACCTTGACCACGAGAAGTGTTACTAGGAGCTTATACGACATTTATCTTTCCCTTTTTCTTGCCTTGAAGTTTGGGACATGCAGATATATAATGACCCGAATTTTGCAATAGCGACAAACAAGAGGATTTGAACACTTATTAGCATAATGTTCCTTAGAACCACAATTTAGAATTGCCCTCTACTAAAGGTAGGACTCTTAGCTACCGGAATTGATTGCTTCCCTTTCTTATTAGGATAGGGACCTTTGAACTTATTAGGCCTCTTCTTGTTGTTATTGAAGTTCGATTCAGCACTCCCAACTTCAACATCACTTTCCTTATCTACCTCTTCAAGTCGAAGAGCGATATCAATAAGTTGATCAAAAGAAACTTCCAATTTCAGAAGTAATGGCTTCTTGAGATTTTTGTTCAAGCAATAAACAAATCTTTGATTTTTCTTCAATGGGATATTAATGTATTCAATCCCATATTTAGAAAGAGATTCAAAAGACGCGACGTATTCCATCACAGAAGATTTACCTTGAATAAGGTCAATAAAACGATGAGCCAAAGTCACTTTCTCATCTTCTGGTACAAATTTCGATTGAAATCTTTCCCGAAATTGCTCCCAAGTAAGGTCTGCTTCAGTAATTTCAGAAATCAGAAGCTCGTACCAATCTAATGCTCTTTCTTGGAGCACACTAGAAGCCACTTGAACTCGATGAAGATCAATAAGATTCATAGAAACAACCGCTTGTTGCTTACGGCTAAGTGCATCGGCAACCCGATTTCCCTTTCTGGGAGTATAAAGAATATCAAGATCATAAGATGCAAGAAATTCGAGCCAACATTGTTGACGCAAATTAAGTTCCTTTTGAGAAAAATAAATACTTCAAATATTTGTGATCGATATAGAGAATAAATTTCTCTCCCAAAAGGTAATGACGCCAAATTCGAAGGGCGAAAACAATAGCCGCGAGCTCTAAATCATGAGTGGCACATCTAATCTCGGCTGGCTTCAATAGCCTAGAAGCCTAAGTAATAACACGTTCTCTTTGCATAAGAATGGCTCCCAAACCAACACGACTAGCGTCGGTGTAAACAACAAAATCTTGGTTTCCCTCGGGAATCACAAGAATAGGAGCATCGGAAAGGAGTTCTTTTAATTTCTGAAAAGAAGCTTCATATTTGTCCGACCAAATGTATTTAACTTCCATCTTTGTCAAACTAGTAAGAGGCACGGAAATTGTTAGAAAATTCTTTTATGAAACGGCGGTAATAGCCCGCCAATCCAAGGAAACTACGGATTTCCGTCACACTCTTCGGTCTCTTCCAATTTTGAATCGCTTCAATCTTTGAAGGATCCATGGAAATTTCGGATTCGGAAATAATATGACCAAGAAACTTCACATGAGATTGCCAAAAGCGGCATTTAGAAAATTTTGCCTTCAATTTATTGCTCCTAAGAGTTTGCAATACAATCCGAAGATGCATTTCATGCTCTTCCTCGGTTTTAGAATACACAAGAATATCATCTATAAAGATGAGAACAAACCGATCTAGGAAGTCTTTGAAAACTCGATCCATAAGGTCAACAAAATAAGCCGGAGAATTCGTTAAAGTAAATGGCATAACAAGCCATTCATAAGATCCATAACGAGTACAGAACTATGTCAAAGGAATGCTATCTTCTGCAATACGAAGCTGATGAAAACCAGCTGCTAAGTCTAACTGTGAAAAGACTCTAGCACCACTAAGTTGATCAAATAGATCATCAATCCAAGGTAAAGGATATTTATTCTTGATAGTAAGATCATTACGCTAGCGGTAGTCAGTGCAAAGCCTAAGTGTACCATCAGATTTCCTCATAAAAATGACAGAAGCTCCCAAGGAGAGGAACTAGAACGAATAAATTGCTTCGTCTTCAATTCAGATAATTGTTTGCGCATCTCCTCATTTTCTTTATTGGACATATGATAAGGAGGATGAGTGATAGGTAGAGCTCCAGGAATTAGATTAATTCTGAACTCAATTGCTCGCTTAGGTGGTAATCCTAAAACGGGCTCAAATATGTCGAAAAATTCACGAACAATGTGAATAAGAGAAATGACATCTTCCTCATCATCATTATCGTCATCATGAGGATTTAAAGAATATAAAGATGCTGTGAAGTTGGAATCCGAATCTTTAAGAACAATAGAAATATGCTTAACAGATTGAGGATGTTGAAGATGTATAGTCCGCTCAGGACATAGGATATAGGCTTCATAACGGTTAAGCTAATCCATTACGAAAATCATTCCGAAGCCCAAGGGACGCATGACATGCAAATCGGCTCGGAAAGAAAATTCACACAAAATAATCTCGACATCTTTACAAAGCAAACTGATTGTTGCAGATCCACTAATCGGATTCGTAATTCTCAAAGAAGTCATTAAAGCCATAACACTCAAAGAAAAGGTATCAACAAGCTCTTTTGATATAAAACAATGGGATGCACCCGTATCAAAAAGAACCCGAATAGGTTGATCACGAAATATAATAATGCCATCAAGGATAGAATGAGAAATACCTTGACCACGAGAAGTGTTGCTAGGGGCTTGTGCAACATTTAACTTTCCCTCCTTCTTGCTTGAAGTTTGGGACATGAAGATAATAGATGACCTGAAATTTTACAATAACGACAAAAGAGAGGCTTCAGACATCTATTGGCATAATGGTCCTTAGAACCACAATTGTAGCATTGCCCACTACTAGGGATAGGAGTCTTTGCCACCGAAGCTGCTTGTTTTCCTTTCTTGTTGAGATTAGGGCCTTTGAATTTAATAGGCCTTTTCTTATTGTTGTTGAAGTTTGGTTTGGCACCCACAACTTCAACATCACTTTCCTGATCTGCCTCTTCAAGTCGAAGAGCGATATCAATAAGTTGATCGAAAGAAACTTCTAATTTCAGAAGTAATGGCTTCTTGAGATTTATATTCAAGCCATAGACAAATCTTTGATTCTTCTTCAATAGGGTATTAATGTATTCAATCTCGTATTTAGAAAGAGATTCGAAAGACGCGACGTATTCCATCACAGAATATTCACCTTGAACAAGGTCAATAAAACGACGAGCCTAAATCACTTTCTCAGCTTCTGGTACAAATTTTGATTGAAATCTTTCCTGGAATTGCTCCCAAGTAAGATCCGCTTCAATAATTTCAGAAATCAGAAGCTCGTACCAATCTAATACTCTTTATTGGAGCATACTAGAAGCCACTTGAACTCGATGAAGATCAATAAGATTCATGCGAGTAAAGATGTGATCGCATGTTCTAAGCCAAGCTTGAACCTGAATGACGCTTTCGGAACCCCTGAATGGCTTCCCACCCAAGTTGGTATAGTCACTGCACAAGCGTGCAAACCCATATTTAGGATGATTATGCACTGGAATGGGTCCGGCAACTTGGGCATTCTTCACAAGATCAAGAAGTTGTTGTGCAAACATAAATACTCCATCCTGGGGAGTAGCACTGGATTAACCGGCGCTGGGACGGTCAGGTCTAACCATTTCTCTTCTTTAAGAAAGAAAGAAAGAAAGAAGAAGAAAAAGATTATTCACAAAATGAATATCAAACAATAATGATTGATAAAACAAGGCATCACAAAATAAAATAGGACAAGACGGTACGAAGATTCGAATTAAATCCGAAGGCACGACTCCTAAGATGGACTTAGGACGATGATCCTTGTTAAATTATTCTACATTGTTCTGAAGCCCTGCTTTGATACCAAGTTGTGACGCCCCACCTCTATACTCAAGCTAGCCAAGGACACTATGGAGTAATTTCGTCAACTAGCGCAAAGAATAAGGCTGTTGAGGAGCGACCATCCGTGTAATTGCCTTGTGCGAGCACCAGTATGTCAGATAGAATAACAAGAGGAAATCCGACACATCGATACAAACTCAAGCATCTACATAGTGGCTATATGTGGTCTTCGGAAACAAATATAGAGATAAACTTAACATAAATCAGTCACAGATATCCATATCACAAAGGCGGAAACCAATATGAATATAACACTTAGAAGTGTTTATCAGAGTAGTGGTCAAACAACATCCACGGTAAAACAAAAGAATACAAGTGCTAGACAAAAGAATATGTATACATCAAGGAGTCTCTATATCGAATGTATAACAACAAAAACTACGAATATAGTGTAATTAGCCAAAATTCAGGCAATACTCCCAAATAAGGAGTCAAGTAGAAGCACCTGTAACATCTCGGTCTGATCTGAGTATTATTTAATAAGAAAATAATAAACGGATCAGTCTAGCTATAAATATCAGATAAAATGAGATGGAATAAGAGATATAACAAAACATAGGATAAAAATAATGCCATACCATGAAAAGTATACATTTGACAACAACAAAAATCATACAATATCTCAATAAATCTCATAACATCAAAAAGAATGTCATATTCTTTACTCTATTCACCAAATCACAAATATTGACATCATATCGCTGCCAATCTTAAAAGCTGGTGAAACACAAATTCTAGAAATCATCAATTAGAAATCCAGAAATTACAAAAGCGGGAGGCCTATCACAAACGGGAGTGTGAAAACTCACTAACACGTGTATCACAAACGGGACGCTATCCCATGGTCGCTAACCATAGAGCCGGTGCAACAACGTAGTACAATATCGGTACGCCCGAGGAACCTGAAACTCGAATAATTCGAAACAACAACGTAGTACAACGGCATGCCCGACGAACCTGATAAGCCGGAACAACAACGTAGTACAATTGTACGTCTGATGAACCAAACTCCATAAAAGGACATGGGTCGCTAGCCCATAAAAATTGATTCGAAACTCCAAAGAATACATAGGTCGTTAGCCTATGAAAGAAATGAGACGAAACTCAATAAAACGAGGTATCGTCCCCTACGTGGACAAAGAGACATAGCATATCGCTTGTCTAAATCACAAAAAATGATGATCATCAATGATCAACAAGAAGTGTCAACTACACTAAGCTAGTAAATAAATGAGTTTTGCCTCATGTCCCATAACCACTTGCTTAACTTAAGTATTTACGAACAAATTGTAAATCTCCACTCGAAAGTTGTCACAAGAGTTTCAATCGAACAAGTTCAAAATTTAACCGACGAAGTAAACATAAGCATTTCATACCACTCGCTTTACTATGCCGTTTAATTAGATTTCTCAAACGAATGAGGTAAAAGTTTCTATATACTAACAGATTTGAAAACGGTTTAAGAAATAACTTTGTGATAAAGTAGTGTTGAAATTATTTTAATGAAAGAGTTTTAATATTTACTACTAGTATAGAAAACCTTTATGTTTTTAAAGTGACAAATCACAGAAATGATTGTAGAAACAATCAATCACCAAAATTCACATTCGAAGCCACGAATCAAATCCATATAAATCCATATTGAATCCATCAAATGGATACTCTCAAATATCCCAAAAAAAGAAAAGTCATCAAAGTCAATAATAAATGATAACAATAAGTCGGATAAACACGAATCGATTTAAAATGGGAAGCCCAAACACATAGGGCAAATTGGGCAAAGACAACAGATTCAGACGTCTGAAATATATGGTTCAGACGTCTGAATCTGGAAAATGAATATTTTTCAGAGCCCTATAGACGTCTGGGTCACTGAATTTAGATGTCTGAAAATGGCTAATTTTAGCCTATTTGCTCTCGGGTTGATCACGAGCAATTTCAGACGTCTGAAATTTATAGTTCAAACGTCTAACCTGGGAATGAAATTCTTGCCCAGAACAGATTTAGACGTCTGAATCCATAGTTTCAGATGTCTGAAATTAGAGCTTTGGGAATTTCCTCCCCAAGGCCAATGATGGCCAAATAATATCGGAAGCGATCGGATGAGTGACGATTACGAGGGTTTACGCCAAACGACTACCCAACCTCAAAGACTCACCAATACAGTCCGATCAACTTGTCCAACATCCAATAAGGATTCTCATAGATTTTGTTTTCAAGCACCAATTTTTTTCGGAATATTCACCAAATCAATCCAAATCAAAATCAAATTAACATGTAAAGATGTTAGGAATTCATACCTAACAATCAAAGATAATTATAGACTTAGATGTGAGAAAACAATCTCACCTTTTTCACAAAAACAAGAATGAAGAAGCTATAGAGCAAGGCAAGAACAATCACTCTTCAATTCTAACCTAAGAAGCTTGAATCTAAGCTTAAAAGAAAAACATTTCCTAAACTAGAATTTAGGAATTTGTAAAATTGAAGGGAGAACGAGTTGGAGAAGAAGAAGAGGATGCTTACCAATGGCTTCTCATTGGATTTGGAGTTAGAACTTGGATCTGCAATGGAACTATGGCTTAGGAATTCTAATTCTTTTTCTCTTCCCCCATTTTTATGAAAGCTTGGAGTGTTAGGAAATGAAAGTGAATGAAGAGAAGTGGGGGGTTGAGCAAGAGTTAATAGTTTAGGCTAACCCAAACCCAAAGTCCAAATTGCAAAGGTCAACTTTTAGCTAGCTCCAAACATATCGAAGTTTATACTCAAAAAGGTCGCAAATGGCATTTTGAACTCAATGGAAGTGGTCTCGAGTCCTAATTAGACTGTTTGCAAAAAGTAGCATTGCGGACTATAATCTGACTAACGATGCTATATTTAAATAAAATATTTAAATACACAATCGTTAAATATGCGGGCTGTTACAAAATACAAGTGCTACATAAAAGAATATATATACATCAAGTAGTCTCTATCTCATATGTATAACAACAAAACTACCATTCTAATGTAGTTAGCCCAAAGTTAGATAATACTCCCAGATGAGGAGTCAAGCAGAAGCACCTGTAACATCTCGTTCTGACCCGAGTATTATTTAATAAGAAAATAATAAACGGATCAGTCTAGCTATATGTGATGACCTGGAAATTTTGACAAATCAAATTGGAATAATTAATTGATTATAAACTATTTAAAAGTTAATTTTAACTTGAATTCAAGATATCAATATTTACTTGATAATGAAATCAATGAATTGTATAGTTTAAATATTGAATTTTATAATTGAAAATTGGGTAAATTGTTGAATCTGAAATTTCTAAGCCTGTTTAAATAATTTGAAGACTTATGAAATTTATAATGATAATACTGGAGATAATAGAAGGATTGAAAATTTAATTTAAAGGAATTTGTTCAATTTTAAAAATATATCGTTCAAATTGAATTTACAAATAGCCTTTCGAGGCACAGTCTCGGAATTCGACGAAACCAGTTCCATTGGATCCGTAATAGTTAGTTATTATCGGATTTCAATTTTCGTAGCAATTGGAGTTGTCGTTTGACTCTGGCAGCCCAAAACGCTTAGAACTATTTTAATCGATTTGATTTAAAATCGATCGTTTTTTCTGTAACTTGTGCATACGATCGAATCAGCTTCCGAAACACATTCCATTTTGTTCAGAACGCGGGTAAAACTTTATAAACGTCTGTCGGCATGTTTGATTCAGGGTTCGGGATTTTTGCGTTTTGCAACATGAGATATTTTCGATATTTAATTATTTAACATTCACGCGTACTCACGAAGCTTCCCCAACCCTATAACGTACCCCCGTCCCCTCTCTAACCTTCGACAGAAATCAAATTCTTAAAAAAAAATGGCCGCAGCTTTCTTTCCAAATCGAAAAAAAAAGAATTTGCAGGCGATGATTAAATCGAGCGACTCGAACTCGAGAGGGAAAAGGCACGGTCGCGAGAGATAGGAGAGGCCGAGAGTTTTACCTCTTGTGTCGACGTCGACAGCCAAGCATCGTGACCTGAGTCGCGCGCGAGCTAGGGCTCGCTGTAAATTTTGGGGGAAGTTGCGATTTGAGGTGGAAGAGAGTCGCGTGAATCTGGGCGGTGTGAACTCGAGCTCGAGCTCGAGAGGAAGTCGAAGTCGTGGAGATCTGAACAATTATGGAGGTGGCTGCGTTCGTAGTATTGGCATCGAATTCGATGTTGGGTCGAAGTAGCATGAGTGTGCACAGTTAGGTTATGGATTTAGTTCTTGAGTAGAGGTTGTTCGTGTTCATCTGAGGTATTCATTTTGTTTTCCTGTTTAGATTTGGAATACTAATATGTACAGAAACAATAAAGAATACAAGTATACCAACCTGCATGTTTAATGTAAAGGTTGAACAAGAATTCGAAAATTTACAGTAAAGTAGATCTTAGTAGTTAATGAAACTAATTATCGGTTACGAACTTAATTAATAAATATATTGGATTAGTTTTCATTAGAAGGATTGTATATTTAATTATTTAGTGGTAAATACATTATTAGATTTTTCCTAACTTTTGTAAATGGAAAAATGGTTGTTACAAGTTCTGAAGCCATGGAAATTAATCAAGATTGGAATGGATTGCCAAACAAATGAAAGCTGAGTAAATATCACTCTGTCGAATTTTTATTTAAATTTAAATGGTTAAATTTAAATAAATTGGATGAATGATTGAATTGTTTGGAAGTCTACTGATGATCTTGTGATTTAGTTTTGGTTGTTTCTTAAGTTAATTGTGGTTGACTCGGAGTATTTGAGTTATTAAAATTATTATAAACTTAAGTCATAAATACGAAAATGTGTTCATTGTTAATAAGGGCTTAATGATTTGTGATACATTAAATTAGTAGGATAATTAAAATGGATAATTAATTAATTCAATTAATAAATGGTCTGGGTTATTTAACATAGTAATTAAAGGGTTGAATAAATAATAAATTAAGTTGTAAGTTCATTAACTAGGTATAAGTAATCCAGAATACTCATTTGATGGTGTGATAAATAATTACTTAATGTAATTAATAAAATATAATTACTTCATGAAATTAATCAAGAGATTAATTAAGATAGTTAAGTAAGGAGTAATTAATTTATAAATGAAGTAATTAAAAAGATAGTTAATTACAGTTTGGGATTAGTCGGAAATGATTAATATTGTGTTTAATTAATGTAATTAAATTTGACTGGGATAAATTAAATCGAAAATCATTAATTTATATAATTAATGAAGTAATTAAAGATTGGTAAATTAAAACTGATTAATCCATGATAAGAGAATTATGAGAAATTAATTAATATAAGTAATAAGGGTTAATGTAACTAATATAGTTAATTAAATTTTGAATAATTGCGATTACTTATTGATTTTGGTTAAGGATAATCAATATCGTGAAATTAATTAAAGATAATTATTTGAAGGTAATTGAGGATAATTAATCCATGATGATTAATGAAGATGAATAACGAAAGGTTGATTAATTAATGGATTTGGAATTAATTAATATTGAGTGAAGGAATCTAAGGGAATGTGGTTAGAGAATTCAATTAGAATCAATTGAATTACTTTGTATGTGATTAAGCATTGCTTATGGATGATTGAATGGTATTGGATGCTTTGAATGTGTTGATATCTCTGATATGAAATGTTGTGTATTTCATTTCGATAATTTGGGTTAGAATGACATGAGTTTCGAAGAGACCGGGGTCGGGTATTAGGAAATACCCGAAACCTCCTCGAATTTTAATAATTTGATTTGTGAAATCAATAGGCTGGAATGAAATGATTTAAGTATATTGGATTATTTTATCTAAGTTTGGTACTTAGAAATTGATATGTGAAATAAGTGTTGCCTATAGCAAATTGTAAATTTGATAAATTGATATATGTTACCTTGGGTTTATACAAGTGATTGCTTGGTATTCCATGTTAGTTGGGTTTACTCACGCTGGTTTCCAGCCTGACCCGGGTGTTACTTTGATGTAATGCTCGGGTCGGACCGAGTATTACAGATTTCCAGGTAGGTACGTTCTGGAGCTCAGGAGGCGAGCTGGATGGCAGTAGCGTATAGAATATTTCTGTTGTATTTATATTATTAGTAATCTGAGACTTGATAATTGTAAATATTCAGTGACTGTATATAATGTGAAACTCTGATGTATATTAAAAGTAATCGATAGATATAGTATTCTTTTGTAAACTGTTATGATTTATTATATTTTATCCGCTGCGAATGTGAGATGTTTGGTATTTCTGTTCTTCTTCTTCTATCTCTTTCTTCTTTTTCATAACTATCTGGAATTTTCGGGATCGAAAATTCCGGGTCGCTACAGTTGGTATCAGAGCTGAAAGGTTAAGCGAGAACCTTGGCTCTGGTGGGAATTACTCATTTAATAGAGTCCAAAGTACTCTAGAATGAGTTGAGTGTGTATATATATGAGTGCGTACTTGTTATTTTCTTATATAAATGTTTTAAATGATTTTATATAAAAATATATTTTGATATATAAAGGAATATTTCATTCTAATAAATATTAAGGCGATTGATTGTTAAATTATTGAAAGTAAAATTAAGAAGCAATATAATACAACCAAATTGAAGCCTTGAATTGGAATTAAATTTAGTAGAAATAGAAATACAACCAAATTAAAATTTAATGGATTGAAACTAAAATTCTAAATCTGGTTCTAGAATTTGGAAATTTTGTTTCAAAATAATGAAAAGTAATAAATAAGTATTATTTGGATAACTGGGACTTGTTGCAAACAATGGGTTGTTTGAAATTTGATTTGAGGTGGTTTAAAATTTTAAAACATGGCTGGGAGGACCATGAAATAAATATGTATATACGTATGGATATATATGATATCAAAGATAATTTGAAATAAACTCTAAGGGGTTGGGTTTTGATTTTTCCCTGAAGTGATGTAAAAACCCAAAGTGATATAAGTTTTGAACTTATAAGAGGGAAAGAATTTTTGAAGTTGAAGCGGGAATTCAAATTGAGTAAGAGTATTTGGATTAAGTAAAATTAGAATTTAACTTGGAAATTTTAATGGTTTATTTGAATTGGAAATTTGTGTGATCTCAAAACGGGTTTGAGATTTAAAAAAAAATTGAAAATGGATGGACATTTTAAGATAAATTGAATGATATCATCCTATTGTTAATGAAAATCTTTAAATTGAGAATGGTATTGTATAAATAAAATGAATTTGAATAATTGAAGTGTAAAATAAACTTGTTTAAGAACTGGCTTCAAACTGGAAGATAAAATTTAATAATAAATTAAAATTTTAAAATAAAATTGTTTTGAACCATGAAATACATAAGTTAAGATAATTTAAAATGGAATTTTGAGAATTGAACTCAGAAATTAAATTGATTAAAAAATTTAAATAAAAGTTAAGTTGGTTTAAAGAGTTAAACCAACCTTTGAGAATTTAACTCGAATTTCTATAATTCGAGATAGTTTAAATTCAAGATTGAATTGAATTAGTTCAAAATTGAATTTGGTTTGAAGTAATTGGATTGGTGATTGAAGATGTATAAGTTTAAAAATTTAAATGGGAAACTGCATTGGAGTAAATTGAAGTGATTTGGATTCTGAAACTAAATTGATAATAATTCAAATTGATTGGGATAATACGAAATTATAATTAAAATTGAACAGGATTAAAATCAACTTGAACTTGATTTAAATTGGGAAAGGAATCAAGATTGATTCAACTTGAATTGGGATTAATCAAGTCCAATGGAATTTGGAGATTTAAATTGAATTGTTGGGAAAGTGAACAGTTGACTCTTGACTATTTTCAATATAAATTGTTTTGATATAAACTTTTTTTTCTAAGCTACTAAATATATATACAACTTTTCTTTCTTACAGCCAAATTACTTTATACTTGGTTTACAATTATTTTTGGAGCTATTTAACCATTTTTCAACGGTTTTCTAAACTAATTACTATTTCAACTATTTCACAAACTAATTTCTATTTTACAACTATTTGGCAATTATTTAAAAATTTCTGAAACTATTTAACTATTTTCAACTATTCTATAATTAGTTAATTATTTTAAAGCTATTTTGCAAACTATTAATTATTTTTCAACTACTTATCAATTTTTTTTAAAATTTTCAAGCTATTTTCTAAATCTAAACTGGTCGGAGTTCAAACTATTATGGATTTAATACCCAACCGAGATAAGAATTGAGGTGATAATCCAAATGGAGGTTAAGGCAATTGTAAATAAGTGAATGGGAATTTAAGGAAGTGTGAATAGAAAGGAAATTGATATTGGAAAGAGAAGTCACATTTGAATATGTGATTTTGAATAAATGAAGCTATATATCTTTGTTATATGAGATAAAACTCCCCTTGATGAATCTATAGCCAGAGGAAAATATTTTTAAAAGTGTTTGAAGTATAAAAGGGTTTTATACAAGTTTGAAATGATCCAAAGTTTTAAAAAATTTATGTATATCTGTGTGTGTGTATGTATGTATGTATGTATGTATGTATATATATATATATATATATATATATATATATATATATATATATATATATATAAAGGATCTTATAAGGATTTTGGGAAAGGTTTTGAGAACCTTTGGATTTGGAAAGGCTTTTGATTTTTGGGTAAAATCAATATTGAAATTTGGAAAGCCTAATTTGAGAATTATCGATTTTGGAATAATCGATTTTGTATAAATGAACTTTGTAGGAGATCATACTAGGTGTATGATTTGAAAATACTATATGTGTATAGTATAAAATATTTTGATGATGGCTCTGGGGAAAAAGGCGCTCCCTTGAAATGAACTTCTCAGGAGTGCCACCGGGTGGTGCTGCCTTGAGCCCCAAGGGTGTTTCTAAAGTTGATCCTGTGAGGAGTCCGCACAAAACTAGTCCCTGAGGATTATTGGGTAGCGTAAGTCGATGGCGTTGATGCCTACAGAGGCATTTGGGTTATGCTGTGACGACAGTGTAACTCGATGTCGCTGCGATCTACTGTGGGGACCATAGCGAAAATCGTGTGGAGGATGAGTGTCAACGATCTACACTTGATTTTGCCGGGAAGGCAACGCAACATCGGTAGACTGCGATCTATGGTTAAGTGGAGTGGAGAAGTTTCATTTTTGGTAGCGAAATTCGATGGCGCTGATGCCTATAGTTATATGGGTTTTTGCTGTGTTGGCTACGTAACCCCAGTTGTAGCTGCGATCTGTCGTGGGTTCCATGGTGTAATCGTGGGGCACGGAGGCCTACAGTTATTTGTGGATTTTGTCGGGACGACAACGTAACTATCGGGTTAACTGAAACCATGGATGGGGGTGATGATTTCCAGAGCATCCTCAGCAGAGATATTTCCTCTATTTTCAAAACCTGATTCCTATATTTTCAATAAAATTATTTTTTCAAATGTTTTCACTGGGTGTTGAAAACGGGTTTACCAAGTACTTATAGATTTTCAGTCCTACGCCTGATCAACGTATGACTGAATTTATGTGAGAACAAGGATGGACTGGTTGAGACATCGAGTTATAAAAAGTATTTCTATAAAGAGTTATTTTAATAGTATTATGTGACTTTAAAAGCTTTTCTAAAGTTTTGAAATAAAGGTGTTGGGATTTTGGAAAATCAAACGAAATCCAAACTGAAATTATAAAATTAAAACTCAGGAAAATTTAATGAAGTGATTCTTTATAATTAAAGGAAATCGAATATTAAACTAAAAGTGAAAGTAAACCAATCAGCTAAGTAAATTATTTAATAGTGTATGTTAATAAAATTTAACTTGGGTAAACAAATGGATTGTAAATTAATAATATTTGGTAATGAATTCGAATTGTAAATAAAATTCGACTTGGATTTGATAATGAATTAAATAAGAAGAGATGTTGTAAAATAAAAATAAAATAGAGTTGGATTGAAAATTGATGGTTTGGATTACAAATAAAATTCAAGGATGATTTGAATAATATTTAATGAAATTTGCATGTAAATTGGATGTAAGAAGAGTGATTATAATAGAAATGGTTTGAGTTGCAAAACGAAACCCAAACGAATAAAAATAAATTGAGAATGACATTGTATTTATAAAATATATTTGCTAACGAATTAAGTAAGTAAATTAAAAACTTTAAATTGGGTTGATTGAGTTAAATAATAAATGGATGAAGTCCTATTGATTAAAAACTAAATCAAAAGTTGTGATTGGAATTGGATTATCAAACTGAACTTGAATTTGGTGGTATATTAATTTGAAGTATAAATAAGTTAAGTTTGTGCTTGAATATTATTTTGATAAATTGAGAAGATGAATTTGAAATTAAAAGTTTAAAATGAATGGGCTAACTGAATTTAGTAAAAAATAATTAAATAAGAATCAAATAGAAGTAAACTTAAGTTTGGTCTTGGAATAAACTAAAGTAAATTCACTTAAGTTCAGAATTTATGGAAGTTTGGCCTCGAATAAGAGTGAAAGCCCATTAAATAGAAGCTTGGATTTAATTAATTTGGAAATGGTCATTAATTTATAAGTTTGAATGTGCCAAGCTTAATAAATTGTTTTGCATGAATCTAATGCGAAAATAAAATGAAATGCAATGAATGGTTGGTTAGTAAATTAGAAATGAAATGGAATTGAATACAGAATAAGTTGAAATTAATTTAAGTAATTATAAATTACATGAATGCTCTATTAAACGAATATCGTCGAAATGCATAAAATGGTTGTCATTCGGCGTAAATAAAAGTAATTAAAATGCTAAGAGTCAATGACGATTAAATAAAATTGGTTCTGAATCATTTGAGGTGAATATGAGCTTGTTTGGGTTAAAAATCAGTGGAATGTAAGAAATTGAGTTCCAAACCATTAAATTGAATGAAATGGTATATAAATTGGTTCAAAGCAATGGAATTAGTTTTGAAAACATATAAATTGCTTGTGGAAGTTATTTTGAATGCATATCTTTTAGAATTGAAGTGTTATAGTTGTTTATGTAAGAGAAATGTTATAAACTTCATATATATAGTACTTATATGTTTAAATTGAGCGAGTACAGGTAACTGAAGGCCGTTTGGCTGGATTTGGATTGCACTGATTGCTAAAATAAATAAGCTGCATGCTTAAAACGCTAAATAAGGTACTCCTACGCAATAAAAATAGGAAATATGAACTGTTTGTGCTTTTTCCGACCGGGTGGGTCGATGTATACATATTTATGTCTCTTGTCAAATTGCAAAAGCTACTCCGTACAAAGGAGACTTTGCCAAATTTTTTCCAAAATTTTGGGAGTTAGAAATTATTTTTGAAAATTTTTGGGAAAATTTTTGTTAAGAAATTAAACTATTTTAAATATGAAACTGAAATAGATTAGTAGATGGAACTAATAAGACTCAATTATAAATGGAAAATAAAAATTTAATATTCAAAATTGAAATAAGTTGAATTAATATAAAACGAAAAAACGAATTTGAATAGAAGTAAATATGAAAACCTATATAAGAGAAGGTATAAAATGATTTGTAAAGTTTCGATTGAATATTCTTGCTAAACAAGATATGCAGGTATTAAAGGGAAAACGAATTGAATTTGATTCCAAAAGATAATTTGTATTGCCCGACAAAAAGGTATGTATTTAAATTTCAAGATGAGATTGGATTGGGCTTTTGATGTAGCCACTTGGCTTTTGTTTTCTTTTGGAAGTCGGGAGCCCATAGAGGCCTTTTGTAGTAGTATCGAGCTAGCCGCGTAAAGGAGACGCTGGCAAAAAATTTCGGAAATTTAGAGAGTTAGAAAATTTTTGAGAAAATTTTGATAATTCAAATTTTGGTTTTAAATTGAAATATAGATGATTGAGAAAAGGGTATTGTTTGAAACTATAGAAGGTTTTGGGAAGTTGGCTAAGGTGATAGCGGATCTTTAATAAAGGATGGTTGGTAGGATGTTGAATAGTGAGTTTTGAAAAGAGGTAAACGGGTATTGGACCATTCTTCCTATCTAGTAATTTCGGGGACGAAATTTTTTTAAGGAGGGAGGAATGTGACGACCCAGAAATTTTGACAAATTAAATTGGAATAATTAATTGATTATAAACTATTTAAAAGTTAATTTTAACTTGAATTCAAGATATCAATATTTACTTGATAATGAAATCAATGAATTGTATAGTTTAAATATTGAATTTTATAATTGAAAATTGGGTAAATTGTTGAATCTGAAATTTCTAGGCCTGTTTAAATAATTTGAAGACTTATGAAATTTATAATGATAATACTAGAGATAATAGAAGGATTGAAAATTTAATTTAAAGGAATTTGTTCAATTTTAAAAATATATCGTTCAAATTGAATTTAAAAATAGCCTTCCGAGGCATAGTCTCGGAATTCGACAAAACTAGTTCCATTGGATCTGTAATAGTTAGTTATTATCGGATTCCAATTTTCGTAGCAATTGGAGTTGTCGTTTGACCCTGGCAGCCCAAAACGCTTAGAACTATTTTAATCGATTTAATTTAAAATCGATCGTTTTCTTCTATAACTCGTGCATACGATCGAATCAGCTTCCGAAACACATTCCATTGTGTTCAAAACGAGGGTAAAACTTTATAAACGTCTGTCGGCATGTTTGATTCGGGGTTCGGGATTTTTGCGTTTTGCAACACAAGATATTTTCGATATTTAATTATTTAACATTCACACGTACTCACGAAGCTTCCCCAACCCTATAACGTACCCCCGTCCCCTCTCTAACCTTCGACAGAAATCAAATTCTTAAAAAAAAATGGCCGCACCTTTCTTCCCAAATCGAAAAAAAAGAATTTGCAGGCGATGATTAAATCGAGCGACTCGAACTCGAGAGGGAAAAGGCACGGTCGCGAGAGATAGGAGGGGCCGAGAGTTTTGCCTCGTGTGTCGACGTCGGCAGCCAAGCATCGCAACCTGGGTCGCGCGCGAGCTAGGGCTCGCTATAAATTTTGGGGGAAGTTGCGATTTGAGGTGGAAGAGAGTCGCGTGAATTTGGGCGGTCTGAACTCGAGCTCGAGAGGAAGTCGAAGTCGTGGAGATCTGAACAATTATGGAGGTGGCTGCGTTCGTAGTATTGGCATCGACTTCGATGTTGGGTCGAAGTACCATGAGCATGCACAGTTAGGTTGTGGATTTAGTTCTTGAATAGAGGTTGTTCGTGTTCATCTGAGGTATTCATTTTGTTTTCCTTTTCAGATTTGGAATACTAATATGTACAGAAACAATAAAGAAATACAAGTATACCAACCTGCATGTTTAATGTAAAGGTTGAACAAGAATTCGAAAATTTACAGTAAAGTAGATCTTAGTAGTTAATGAAACTAATTATCGGTTACGAACTTAATTAATAAATATATTGGATTAGTTTTCATTAGAAGGATTGTATATTTAATTATTTAGTGGTAAATAAATTATTAGATTTTTCCTAACTTGTGTAAATGGAAAAATGGTTGTTACAAGGTCTGAAGCCATGGAAATTAATCAAGATTGGAATGGATTGCCTAACAAATGAAAGGTGATTAAATCTCACTCTGTCGGATTTTTATTTAAATTTAAATGGTTAAATTTAAGTAAATTGGATGAATGATTGAATTGTTTGGAAGTCTACTGATGATCTTGTGATTTAGTTTTGGTTGTTTCTTGAGTTAATTGTGGTTGACTCGGAGTATTTGAGTTATTAAAATTATTATAAACTTAAGTCATAAATACGAAAATGTGTTCATTGTTAACAAGGGCTTAATGATTTGTGATACATTAAATTAGTAGGATAATTAAAATGGATAATTAATTAATTCAATTAATAAATGGTCTGGGTTATTTAACATAGTAATTAAAGGGATGAATAAATAATAAATTAAGTTGTAAGTTCATTAACTAGGTATAAGTAATCCAGAATACTCATTTGATGGTGTGATAAATAATTACCTAATGTAATTAATAAAATATAATTACTTCATGAAATTAATCAAGAGATTAATTAAGATAGTTAAGTATGGAGTAATTAATTTATAAATGAAGTAATTAAAAAGATAGTTAATTACAGTTTGGGATTAGTCGGAAATGATTAATATTGTGTTTAATTAATGTAATTAAATTTGCCTGGGATAAATTAAATCGAAAATCATTAATTTATATAATTAATGAAGTAATTAAAGATTGGTAAATTAAAACTGATTAATCCATGATAAGAGAATTATGAGAAATTAATTAATATAAGTAATAAGGGTTAATGTAACTAATATAGTTAATTAAATTTTGAATAACTGCGATTACTTATTGATTTTGGTTAAGGATAATCAATATCGTGAAATTAATTAAAGATAAGTATTTGAAGGTAATTGAAGATAATTAATCCATGATGATTAATTAAGATGAATAACGAAGGGTTGATTAATTAATGGATTTGGAATTAATTAATATTGAGTGAAGGAATCTAAGGGAATGTGGTTAGAAAATTCAATTAGAATCAATTGAATTACTTTGTATGTGATTTAGCATTGCTTATGGATGATTGAATGGTATTGGATGCTTTGAATGTGTTGATTGAATGTGTTGATATCTCTGATATGAAATGTTGTGTATTTTATTTGGATAATTTGGATTATAGTGACATGAGTTTCGAAGAGACCGGAGTCGGGTATTAGGAAATACCCGAAACCTCCTCGAATTTTAATAATTTGATTTGTGAAATAAATAGGCTGGAATGAAATGATTTAAGTATATTGGATTATTTTATCTAAGTTTGGTACTTAGAAATTGATATGTGAAATAAGTGTTGCCTATAGCAAATTGTAAATTGGATAAATTGATATATGTTACCCCGGGTTTATACAAGTTGATTGCTTGGTATTACGTGTTAGTTGGGTTTACTCACGCTGGTTTCCAGCCTGACCCGGGTGTTGCTTTGATGTAATGCTCGGGTCGGACCGAGTATTACAGATTTCCGGTAGGTACGTTCTGGAGCTCAGGAGGCGAGCTGGATGGCAGTAGCGTATAGAGTATTTCCACTGTATTTATATTATTAGTAATCTGAGACTTGATAATTGTAAATATTCGGTGACTGTATATAATGTGAAACTCTGATGTATATTAAATGTAATCGATAGATATAGTATTCTTTTGTAAACTGTTATGATTTATTATATTTTATCCGCTGCGAATGTGAGATGTTTGGTGTTTATGTTCTTCTTCTTCTATCTCTTTCTTCTTTTTCATAACTATTTGGAATTTTCGGGATCGAAAATTCCAGGTCGTTACACTATGAATATCGGATAAGAAGAGATAAGATAAGAGATATGACAAAAAAAATCATATGATAATGATAATGCCATACCGTGATAAGTATACATTTGAAAATTAACCAAAAATCATCCAATATCACAAGAATCTTCTCAAAGATCAAAAGGAATCTCATATTCTTTATTTTTATAGAGCATGCTGTGGCGCCCCACCTCTATACTCACTCTAGCTAAGAACACTACGGAGTAATGCCGTCAACTAGCATGTAGAATAAGGCTGTTGAGGAGCGACCATTCATGTAATTACTTTGTGCGAGCACCGATACGTCAGATAGTATAACATGCATTTCATTTCGAGAGAAAATCCGACATGCCGATACAAACTCAAAGCTACTACACAGTGGCGATGTGGTCTTCAGAAACAAATATAGAAATAAACATAACATAAATCAGTCTTAGATATTCATATCACAAAGGCGGAAATAGATATGAATATAACAAATTGAAATGTATATTAGAGTAGTAGTCAAATAAGATTCATAATATCACAAAAGAATAGATACAAGTGCTACATAAAAGAATAGATACAAGTGCTACACAAAAGAATATGTATACATCAAGGAGTCACTATCTCATATGTATAACAACAAAAACTACCAATCTAATGTACTTAGCCCAAAAGTTAGATAATACTCCCAGATGAGGAGTCAAGCAGAAGCACCTTTAACATCTCGGTCTGACCCGAGTATTATTTAATAAGAAAATGCTATAAATATCAGATAAGAAGAGATAAAATAAGAGATATGACAAAAAACCATATGATAATGATAATGTCATACCGTGATAAGTATACATTTCAAAATTAACTAAAAATCATCCAATATCACAAGAATCTTCTCAAAGATCAAAAAGAATCTCATATTCTTTATTTTTATAGAGCATGCTATGGTGCCCCACCTCTATACTCACGCTAGCCAAGGACACTACGGAGTAATGCCGTCAACTAGCACGAAGAATAAGGCTGTTGAGGAACGACCATCTATGTAATTACTTTGTGCGAGCACTGATATGTCAGATAGTATAACATGCATTTCATTTCAAGAGGAAATCCGACATGCCGATACAAACTCAAAACTACTACACAGTGGCTATGTGGTCTTCGAAAACAAATATAGAAATAAACATAACATAAATCACAGATATTCATATCACTAAGGCGGAAATAGATCTGACTATAACACATAGAAGTTATATCAGAGTAATGGTCAAATAAGATCCACAATATCACAAAAGAATAGATACAAGTGCTACACAAAAAATATGTATACATTAAGGAGTCTTTATCTCATATGTATAACAACAAAAACTACCAATCTAATGTAGTTAGCCCAAAAATTAGATAATACTCCCAAATGAGGAGTCAAGCAGAAGCACAAAAAACATCTCGGTCTGACTCGAGTATTATTAAATAAGAAAATAATAAACGGATCAGTCTAGCTATAAATATCAGATAAGAAGAGATAAAATAAGAGATTTGACAAAAATGCTGTATGATAATGATAATGCCATACCGTGATAAGTAAACATTTGAAAATTAACCGAAAATCATCCAACATCACAAGAATCTTCTCAAAGATAAAAAAGAATGTCATATTCTTTATTTTTTTTCACCAAGTCACAAATATTGGCAAACATCTCAATGCCAATCGTAAAAGTTGTTGAAAACTCAAATTCGCCAATGCACAAATATCGATAGAACTTATTAGTGTAATCACAAAAATTGGTGAAACACTAATTCTAGAAATCATCAACAGAAATCCATAAATCACAAGAAGGGGGAGAGGCCTATCACAAAACGGGAGCATGAAAACTCACTAACACATGTATCACAAAACGGAACGCTATTCCATGGTTGCTAACCATTAGTTTTTGAGCCGAAGCTCCACAAAACGGTCCAAAGACCATGGGTCGCTCCCGCATAAAATTGAGCTGGATCTCCACAGACATGGGGTTTAGTCTCCCTCGCAGACAAAGAGACATCGCACATTGCTAGTCTAAATCACAAAATGATCATCATCGATCATCGAGAAGTGTCAATTCCACTAAGCTAGTAAATAGATGAGTTTAGCTTCATGTCCCATAACCACTTGCTTAACTTAAGCATTTACGAACAAATTGTAAATCTCCACTCGAAAGTCTTCACAAGAGTTTCAATCAAATGAGTCTAAGAATTAACCGACAAAGTAAATGCAAGCATTTCATACCACTTGTTTTGCAAAGTCGTTTAATTGGATTTCTCGGACGAATGAGGTAAAGGTTTGTGTATACTAGTAGATTGAAAAAAATGGTTTTATAAATGAGTCTGATATTGAAAATAGAGTTGAAATCATCTTTGTGAAAGAGTTTGAATATTTACTACTAGTACACAAACCTTTGAATATAGAATTGACAAATCACAAAAATGATTGTAGAAACAATCAATCACCAAAGGTTCATATTCGAAGGCGTGAATCAAAGCCATAGAAATCGATATCAAATCCATCAAATGGATATTCTCAAAAATTCCGAAAAGAAGTCATCCAAGTCAATAATAAATGATAACAAGAAATCGGATAATCACGAATCGATAAAAATTGGAATCTCAAGCAAAATAGGGTAAATAGGCAAAATAAACAGAATACAAGCTGGTCAGTCGACTGGCACTCTGAGAACAGTCGACTGGCCTGTGCTTGGAAAAACTCTCGGGTTCCAGGTTAGTCGACTGGACTCAGAGGGTCAGTCGATTGGTGCCTGTTTTCCAGCATTTCCAGCCTATCTAAATAAAGAGCAAACTCTAGCCAAGTCACGACCGACGAGCAATAGGTGCTAGGGGTTTATGCCAATCGACAACCCTGCCCTATAGGCTCTTCGATGCATCACCAAAAACATGTTCAAATAACGAAGCTAGGATTTTTGAAGATTTGTCTTCAAAACACCAAAAATTGGAACATTCATAAGACCAATTCAATCCAAAGAAAATGAACACGGAATAGAAATTAGGAATTCATACCTAACAACAAAGATAGATATAGACACAGATGTGAGATAAAAATCTCTCCTTTTACACCAAAAAACAAGGAAGAAGAAGCTTGAAAACAAAGGAGGATCAACCACTCTTCAATCTCAAGTCTAAAAGCTCCAATTTAAGATCATAAGCAATAATTTCCCAAATTAGGTTATAGGGAATTTCTGAAATTGGAGAGAAATTGAGATGGAAAAGAAGAAGGAGATACTTACCTAAGCTTCTCTTTGATTTTGGAGCTAAAACTTCAATTTGCTAAAGAAAATAGGGCTTAGGATTTTAATTTCCAATCTCCTCCACCATTTTTACTAAAGCTTAAGTGTTAGGAAAATATGAAGGAATGAAGAGGAGAGGTGGTGGAGTTAGGATATAAGATGAGTTTGGTTAGTGGGTTGAACCCCAAGTCCAAACTCAAAGCCCTAGGTGAAAACGTCAAAATTTTAGCTAGCTCCAAATAATCAATGTTTATACTCAAAAAGGTCGCAAATGCCATTTTGAACTTAATGGAAGTGGTCTCGAGTTCTGATTCGGCTGTTTGCAAAAAGTAGCCTTTTGGACTTAAATCCGACAAACGATGATATATCTAAGTAAAATATTTAAATATACAATCGTAAAACTTCAATTTGCTAAAGAAAATAGGGCTTAGGATTTTAGTTTCCAATATCCTCCACCATTTTTACTAAAGCTTAAGTGTTAGGAAAATATGAAGGAATGAAGAGGAGAGGTGGTGGAGTTAGGATATAAGATGAGTTTGGTTAGTGGGTTGAACCCCAAGTCCAAACCCAAAGCCCTAGGTGAAAACGTCAAAATTTTAGCTAGCTCTAAACAATCAATGTTTATACTCAAAAAGGTCGCAAATGCCATTTTGAACTTAATAGAAGTGGTCTCGAGTTCTGATTCGGCTGTTTGCAAAAAGTAGCCTTTTGGACTTAAATCCGAAAAACGATGATATATCTAAGTAAAATATTTAAATATACAATCGTAAAATATGCGCGTTGTTACAAAACTTATCAATGTAAATCACTAAAATTGGTGAAATAAAAATTCTAGAAATCAATAATCAAAAATCTAGAAAACACAAAGGGGGAGGCCTATACAAACGGGAGTATGAAAACTCACAAACACGTGCATCACAAATGGAACGTTATTCCATGGTCGGTAACCATCAATTTTAAGCTGAAGCTCAACAAATGGCCCGAAGACCATGGTTTGCTACCCCACCAATATTGAGCCAAAACTCCACAAATGGAGTTTAGTCCCTCACACAAACAAAGAGACATCGCACATTGCTAGTCTAAATCACAAAATGATCACCATTGATCGATAAGTGTAAATTACACTAAACTAGTAAATAAATGAGTTTAGCTTCGTGTCCCGTAACCACTAGCTTAACTTAAGTATTTACGAACAAATTGTAGATTTCCACTCAAAATTGTCACAAGGTTTCAATTGAACAAGTATAAGAATTAACCGACAAATAAAACTCAAGCATTCCATACCACTTATTTTGCTAAGCCGTTTAGTTAGATTTCTCGAATGAATGAGGTAAAGTTTGTATATACTGATAGATTGGAAAATGGTTTTAAAAATGAGCTTTGTATTAAAAGTAACGTTGAAATCATTTTCGCGAAAGAGTTTGAGTATTACTACTAGTATAGAAACCTTTGTATTTAAAAGCGATAAATCATAGAAATGATTGTATAAACAATCTATCACATCACATTCAACGATGTGAATTCAAACCACAAAATCGATATCAAATCCAATCAAATGGATATTCTGAAAAATCCATAAATGAAGTTATCAAAGTCGATAATAAGTGACAATAACTAACCGGATCAATAAAAATCGATGAAATTTGAAAATTCACTCAAAAACATCCAAAATTGCCAAAATTAACAGTTCCGGACGTCTGATAGGTGTTTCCTGACGTCTGGCCCAAGGTTCTAGAAGTATATGTGTTTTTCTCCTTTCTCTTTTTAATTCCAGATCCATTTCAGATGTCTGAAATTTTCAACCAGACGTCTGAATTTGGTTTCAGACATTTGAATTTTGCTTCAAACGTCTAGATTTTGTGTCTGCCCTTTTTTTTCTATTTCCAGAACCATTTCGTACAACTGGAATTTTCAACCAGACGTCTGAATTAGGTTTCATATGTTTGAATTTTGTTTCAGACGTATGAATTTTTCTTCTTGGAAAAGAAAGCCTAGCCCAAAGGGAGCAAATCCAAATCCAAATGCGATCGAAGGAGCGATGGATGCTAGGGATTTATAGCAATCGACAACCCAGCATTATAGGCTCTTCGATACACTACCAAAAACATGCCAAACATCCAAGATAGGATCTTTAAAGATTTTGACTTCAAAACACCAAAACTGAAAAATTCACCAGATCAAGTTATATCAAAGCAAATGAACATGATTAAATGTTAGGAATTCATGCCTAACAACAATGAAAGTTATAGACATAGATATGAGTTAAAAAAACTCACCTTTAAACTCAAAAACAACAAGTGAGAAGCTTTAAAACAAAGGAAAGATCAACCACTCTTTAACTCCAACTCTAGAAGCTCCAATCTATGATCATAGACAAATATTTCCTAAGTTAGGGTTTAGGAATTTCTGAGAATTGAAGAAAGAATGAGAAGGAGAAGATGAAGAGGATGCTTATCAAAGCTTCTCTTTGATTTTGGAGCTTAAATTTGAATTTCCTAGTAAACTAGGGCTTAGGAATTTTAATCTCCTTTCTCTTCCCCCATTTTTCTTTTAGTTTCAGAATGTTAGGAAATATTATGAACGAATGGAGAGGACTGGAGGGGGAGTTAGTGTATTAGATGAGTTGGGTTCTCTTGTTAGGTTATTGGGATGAAACCCAAACCCAAGCATATCGATGTTTATACTCAAAAAGGTCGTAAACACCGTTTTGGACTCAATGGAAGTCGTCTCGAGTCCTAATTCGACTGTTTACAAAAAATAGCATTTCAGACTTTAATCCGACTAACGATGCTATATTTAATAAAATATTTAAACATATAATCGTAAAATATGCGGGTTGTTAGTGCACTCAATTGTGAGTAAATTGATTTTACGTTCGATCGTTCCCATTGGAACGATTTTTCGGCTAGGTTTTCAAGAAATTGCCAAGCATCATCATTATGTTGGATAAGTAAGTCCCCTTGGTACATTGATTCAAGCATGCTTCGTGAGCTGTTTTCGAGTCCATCTATAAGATTTGGCAAAGCTTCCATTTTCAAAGTTATGGTGTGGACATTTTATCAAAAGCTCTTTGAATCTTTCAAAATATTTTTCAAATAGTTATCCCCTGAATTGCTAAAAACTGACTATTTAGTTTTCGATTTTACTCATTTTTTCAAAGGGGTAGATCTTTTTTAAGAAAGCTTTTACGAATTCTTTCCAAGTTTTAATCGAGTTAGATGGTAAGTTGTACAACCATTTTTCAGCATAATCTGTATGAGCGAATGGGATTAATCGAAGTTTGATTCCGTCATCAGAAAGTTGTTGGAGTTTCATGGTTGCGCAAACTTGTTTGAATTTCGTCAAAAAGATGTATGGGTCGTCGTGTTCAAAATTGCCAAAATTTGGAAGCGTGGTAATATGGTTTGAATGAATTTCGAAATGGTTACCTATAGGGGCAGGGTAACGTAATTAAAGATGGAATAGAAACTCTATCGGAATAGATTCTCTCTAAAGGAATTCGAGGGGCGTTCTCGTTCACCATTTCGAGAGGATCGTTTGTTCGAGTTAAATGATTTGTTGTTAAGTCGCGAGTCCAATGATTTGTTGTTGTGCCACGAGTCCAAGTACTCATGTATAAGTGAAAGTCGAGAAGAGAAAGAAGTTAGAATCGAGTTTAGAGAATGAGGATTTGGAAAATGAAGTGAAAATTTGTTTTTTGTTCTTTTTTAAAGGAAGGAAACTATCTACTAAGTGAAATTTATTTTCAAAAGAGAAGTTTGATCTTTGCATTTTTTTTTTAGCTTTTGGCTTCTCAAAAAAAAATTATGTTATTGTATTTTTTTGAATTTTTAAATAATTACCAAAAGGATTTTTTTTCCAGAAAATGAGAATTTGATTTTTTTTTTTTTGAATTTTCATATTCTTTTGAAAAGATTTTATATTTTTTAATTTTTTTTTTTTGATTGAAAATTTTCAAAGGAAAGGATTTTTTTGGATAAAATAAAAGTTAAGTAAAATTTACAATTTTTTTTGGATTTCGAAATTTTGATTTTTTATATATGCATGAACTAATGTGACTAAATGAATGCAAATGATATAAATTTTCTGCCTTTAGTAGCTCCTAACCCAAAATTATATAATCACACTGTCTTAAATCAAAAAAAATATTTCTTAACCAGGTAATGAACAGGGGTCATCGATGCACCACGAATCACCGTAGCAATGCAACTGAAGGTTTAAATACCTTTAGAGGAACAACCACTATAATATTTACAAATCACCATAATATTTATAAATGGTTATTACTCTACCGTAGCCTAGACAGCAGAAATAAACTTGTTCAAAATAGACAATTGTCAAGCTACAATTAAGCCCTAGGTGAGCTCGCGATGCCCTTAAGTCAAATGTCGAACCTTTATTACTAGTCAAATTCTATAATGAAATGTGATTTATAGGTGAAGGAAAGGGTGATGAAATCCCTCACCTTATGTGAATTGGGGTTTGCCCTTAGAAAGGAAAAACAAGATGAGATAAATGCATAGCAAAAATTAAACGTGAATTTACAACGCAACTAAATTGAAGTTTGTTTTTGTTTTTGGATTTTGAATTTTTTTATATAAATGCAAATGCAAGCAACCAACAATACAAATCAGATAAAAACAAGAGAAAAAAGCACGATACTAGAGCGTATAGATCATTAGCAATTTATTTTTAAACGGTAATTTTTTTAAGCAAGCAGGAAGCCAATTATTTTTGGCAAGCACTTCTTCTGTTTGATATTCTGCTTTGGTAACCTGAAATGAAAACAAGATATATTCAATTTTTTTATAAGGATAACACATAAAATAATTAAAAAAAAACCAAAACAACTTGAAAAAAATTTTATTAGAAAAAAAGGATGAAACAAAACTAAAATCAAAGAAAGTAAAACTTTGTTTAAAGGATTGGACTAAAAAACAATTTAAACAAAATAATTTTTTCAAAAAAAAAAGAGTGAGCTAGAAGCAAATTGAACAAAACAATTTAAAACCACACAAAAGAAATATTTTTTTTTACTCAAACTCACACTCACAGGAATTATAAACCCGACCCAATTAACAATTACTCAATCAAACTTACACTTCAGTAACAAACTTATACACCCATAAATCAAGCAAAAATATCGAATCAAACAAAACTTGGTAACAGGCAAAGCAATTTCGAATTGGCTGCGGTGATCGATTGCTAGGGGAGGTCGCGATTGAAGATGGAGGCGATTGGATACGAGGAGTTCGATTGCCTGTCCGATGTGGTGGTGTGATTTGCACGAAGCCGCTGAATCTTGGAATTGGTTTTATGCATTGATTTATGCGATGTGAGTTTGAACTTGATTTATGATGTGAGTTTGGGGATTTGGTCGAACTTGATTTATGGCACTGGTCTTCGTGGTTTGTATGTGTGGTTATTAGGGAGTTCGGTGATAAGGAAGAGGCGAGACAAGGTAATCAGATGGGGGAATTGAGTTTGTTGTCGTAAGCTTGTCAAACGGGTTGTGTTGGGTCAAAATAGGTTGGGTGGAGTTTGACTCAACCCATTTATGACACATTCTCTTTTATCCATTTATGACCCAACCCATTTATGACCCAACTCACTTAATAAGCGGATTACCCATTTAAAGATTTAAATTTAATTTGACTAATAAAAAACAAATAAATATAAAATAATTCTAATTTTTATGTTTTGAGATCCGAAAAAAATTTAAAATTTTAATTCTAATTTTCATCAAAATTCAAATATGGGGATGAGGTAGCTTATTATTTTCTATGTACAACTATCAGTCCCCTTGGAGAACTACAGTGTGCATTCACACAATAAAGTATCCGAGCGTTCCATACTATCTGTAATTTAGGTGGTAGTTAATCGGTCGAAGTTCCGCCTGATTCTGAGTTCGAACGAAGGAGTTATTGCAGTCTGAACAAAAAAATAGCAGCTTCTGCACTAGGCGGAGTTCATATACATGGATGTGGTAGCATGTTATTTTCCAAGTACAACTGCTAGTCCCCTTCGAGACCCATAGTGTGCGTTCACACGATAAAGTATCCGAGTGTTCTATATTGTCCATAATTTAGGTGGGAGTTGATCTGTAACAACCCGCATATTTATCGATTTTATATTTAAATATTTTATTTAAATATTTTATCGTTGGTCAGATTTTTGTCCGAAAACCTACCTTTTGCAAACAATCGAATTAGGACTCGAGACCACCCCCATTGAGTTTAAAATGTCGTTTGTGACCTTTTTGAGTATAAGCTTCGATATGTTTGGAGATAGTTGATTTTTGCTACTTTTTCCCGCTTATGACTTTGGTTTGGACTGCACCCTTATTAGCTCAGCCCAACCCCCTTCTCTTCATAACTTCTCCTCTTTACTTAAACACTCAAGCTTTAGCAACAATGGTGGAAGAGAATGGGAAATAGAAATTCCTAAGCCCTAGCTTGCTTTGCAAATCCAACTCCTAGCTCCAAATTCAAGAGAACCCATTGGTAAGCATCTCCTTCATCTTCCCCAACTCTTTCTCCATTCAATTTCAGAAATTTCCTAAACCTAATTTAGGAAATGTTTCTCTTTTAAGCTTAGATTGAAGCTTCTTGAGTTGTTATTGACGAGGAATTGATCTTAGCTTGTTCTTAAAGCTTCTCCTTCATTGATTTGGGTTCAAAGGTGAGATTTTTATCTCACATCTTTGTCTATAATTATCTTCTATTGTTAGGTATGAATTCCTAATGTTTATTCGTGTGCAATTGATTTTGGTTTGGATCGATTTCGTGTATATTCCAATTTTTGGTGTTTTGGTCTAATTTATGAAAATCCTATTATGGATATTCGGACATTGATATTTGAGGCGTATCGAAGAGCCGTTTAGGCTGGGTTGTCGTTCGACGTAATTCCTTAGTCATCGCCATTTGCTAATTCGATCGTTTCCGATACTCGTTTGGCCATTTTTGGCCTAGGTTCAGGGAATGCCCTGAACCCCAGATTCAGATGTCTGAAACGTAATATTCAGACGTCTGAATATTGTTCTGGGAAGATTTCTATTCCCAGATTCAGACGTCTGAATATATGGTTTCAGACGTCTGAATTGGTTCATTTGGAACCAGAAAGGAAATAGGCTAAAAAGTGCCTATTTCAGACGTCTGATTTCAAGGATTCAGATGTCTGAATTCTGTCTTTGGAAAATATTTATAATCTATATTCAGACATCGGAATCCTTGATTTCAGACGTCTGAATCAGCACAATTTTGCCTATTTGCCTATTTGCTTGAGAATTCCAATTTAAATCGATTCGTGATGATCCTATTTGTTGTTATCATTTATTATGACTTTGATGACTCCTTTTTAGGGATTTTTGAATATCCATTTCGATGGATTCTTTATCGGTTTCTTTGGATTTTATTCACGTCTTCGAATGTGAATTTTACTGATTGATTGTTCTTACAATCTTCTTTGTGATTTGTCACTTTAAAAATATAAAGGTTTTCTATACTAGTAGTAAATATCAAAACTCTTTCTTCAAATGATTTCAACACTATTTTATTACATGGCTCATTTTCTTAAACCGTTCTCCAATCTATTAGTATATACAAGCCTTTACCTCACTCGTATGAGAAATCTAATTAAACGACTTAGTAAAACGAGTGGTATGAAACGCTTGCGTTTACTTCGTCGGTTAATTCTTGGACTTGTTCGATTGAATCTCTTGTGACAATTTTATAGTGGAGATCTACAGTTTGTTCGTAAATATTTAAGTTAAGCTAGTGGTTATGGGACATGAAGCTAAGCTCATATATTTACTAGCTTACTGTAATTGACACTTCTCTGTGATCATGGCGATCATTTTTATGTTTTAGACTAGCATTGTGCGATGTCTTTTGACTTGGTCCATCGGATGTCACGATGTACGACGTCGATGCTCCGAATTATTTGATTCATTGGATGTACCATTTGCACTACATCAATGATATGCTTTTGATACATTGGATGTACCGTTTGCACTACATCAACGTCTTTGCTTTTGATACATTGGGTGTACCGTTTGCACTACATCAATGTCTTTACTTTTGATACATTGGATGTACCGTTTGCACTACATCAATGTCTTTGCTTTTGATTCATTGGATGTACAGTTTGCACTACATCAATGATATGCTTTTGATACATTGGATGTACCGTTTGCACTACATCAATGTCTTTGCTTTTGATACATTGGATGTACCGTTTGCACTACATCAATGTCTTTGCTTTTGATACATTGGATGTACCGTTTGCACTACATCAATGTCTTTGCTTTTGATACATTGGATGTACCGTTTGCACTACATCAATGTCTTTGCTTTTGATTAATTGGATTTACCGTTTGCACTACATCAATGATATGCTTTTGATACATTGGACGTACCGTTTGCACTACATCAATGTCTTTGCTTTTGATTCATTGGATGTACCGTCTGCACTACATCAATGTCTTTGCTTTTGATTCATTGGATGTGCCGTTTGCACTACATCAATGATATGCTTTTGATACATTGGATGTACCGTTTGCACTACATCAGTGTCTTGGCCATCCTTTTCTTGTGACTTCTGGATTTCGTGTGTTGAATTCTGGAATTTATGTTTCACCAACTTTTACGATTGGCATTAATATATATGTCATTTATTGTGGCTTGGTGAATGAAATTAGGAGTATGACATTCCTTTTTATCTTTGAGAAGATCTTTGCGATATTGATTAATCTCTTATTGATTTTTCAATTAGTTATTTATCACAGCTTGGCATTGGGATTATTATACGTTTAGTCATATCTCTTATTCTATATCATTTCATCTGATATTTATAGCTAGACCGATCCGTTTATTATTTTCTTCTTAAATAATACTCGGGTCAGACTGAGATATTACAGGTGCTTCCTCATGGCTTCCTATCTGGAACCATCTTCTGACTTTTGGCTAACTACTTTAGTTTAGTAGTTTTTGTTGTATACATTTGAGATACAGACTCTATGATGTATACTTATTCTTTTGTCTAGCACTTGTATCTATTCTTTTTGACATTGTGGATCTTGTTAACCACTACTCTGATGTACACTTTCATGTGTTATATTCATATCTATTTCCGCCATTGTGATATGAATTATCTGTGACTGATTTATGTTATGTTTATTTCTATATTTGTTTCCGAAGATATTATAGTCACTGTGTAGTAGCTTTGAGTTTGTGTCGGCATGTCGGATTTCCACTTGAAAAGAATTGCATGTTATACTATCTGACATATCGATGCTCGCACAAAGCAATTACACGGATGGTCGCTCCTCAACAGCCTTATTCTCCGTGCTAGTTGACAGCATTCTCCGTAATGTTCTTGGCTAGCGTGGGTATAGAGGTGGGGCGTCACAGCTTGGTATCGGAGCCAAACTTTGGAACAATATGGAATATTATAACAAGGATCATCGTCCTAAGTCCATCTTAGGAGTTGTGCTTTAGGAATTAATTCGAGTCTTCATACCGATTCATCCTATTTTCTTTGTGATTCCTTGTTTTATCAATCAAGTTTGATTGAAGTTTATTTTGAGAATAACTTTTTCCTCTTCTTTCATTCTTTCTTAAAGAAGAGAAATGGTTAGACCTGGCCGTCCCAGCGCCGGTCAATCTAGTGCTACTCCACAGGATGGAGTATTTATGTCTGCCCAGCAGCTTTTAGATCTTGTTAAGAACGCTCAAGCAGCCGGACCCATTCCAGAGCCTACTCATCCTAGATCCGGTTTTCCATGCTTGTGCAGAGACTATACCGATTTGGGTGGAAGGCCATTCAAAGGATCCGAGAGTGTTATAGAAATTCAGGCTTGGCTCAAATCATGCGATCGCATCTTTTCTCACATGAACCTTGTTGATCTACATCGAGTCCAAGTGGCTTCTAGCATGCTCCAAGAAAGAGCGTTAGATTGGTATGAGCTCTTGACTTCGGAAATTATCGAAGCGGATCTTACTTGGGAGCAATTCCGGGAAAGATTCGAATTGAAATTTGTGCCGGAGGCTGAAAAAGTAACTTTGGCCCGGCGTTTTATTGACCTTGTTCAAGGTGAATCTTCTGTGACAGACTTTGTCGCATCCTTCGAATCTCTGTCCAAATACGGGGTTGAGTACATTAATACCCCATTGAAGAAAAATCATAGATTTGTTTGTGGCTTGAATAAGAATCTTAAGAAGCCATTACTACTGAAACTTAAAGTTTCATTTGATCAGCTTATTGATATCGCTCTTCGCCTTGAAGAGGCCGATAATGAAGGTGATGTTGAAGTTGTGCGTGCCCAACGGAACTTCGACCATAACTTAAAAAGGCCTATCAAATTCAAAGGCCCCAATCCCATCAAGAAAGGGAAGCATCAAACTCCGGTAGCAAAGTCTCCTATCTCTAGTCATGGACGATGCTACAATTGTGGTTCCACGGACCACTATGCAAAGGAGTGCCCGAAAACTCTCTTTTGTCGGTATTGCAAAGGTTCGGGCCATCTTTTATCTTCGTGTCCTAAGCTTCCAAGCAAGAGAGAAGGAAAGCTGCAAGCCCCTAGCAACTCTTCTCTTGGTCAAGGTATTTTTCACTCAATCCTTGATGGCATTGTTTTATTTCGTGATCTTCTTATTCGAGTTCTTTTTGATATGGGTTTCATCTCATTATTTTGATATCAAAAGAACTTGTCGATTCTTTTTATTTGAATATTTTGGGCTTGATGACTTCTTTGAGAATTGTGAATCCGGATGATAGATCCGCAACACTCAATTTGTCTTTATTGATGTCGAAATTATTTTATTTGATTTTTCTTTCCGAGCCGATTTTACTTAGGCTTCGGAATTGATTTTTGTAAGGATTGGCTTTATCGTTGTGAAGCCCATATCCTATTTTCTCGTGTTGACTATTCCTCTTTGACATTTTCAATCTGTTAAGCGGATTTCTATTTTTCCTTTATGATTTTGGTTCCAACTTGATGGCATCATTTTATTCCTTAAGCCCACTTATAAGGAAAGTGTTATTTCTCTCATTCACGTAGTTAGAGAAATTTTCCGGAATCTTTGAGCTTGTCTTAGGATTATCACCTAAGTAATCTTTTGTGTGGTGCTAAGGTCTTTTCAGTTTGACCTTACCACCAATTTTCATTTGCTACGAGTTGCGGAAGTTGGCATTCCACTTACCGCATTCCGCACTTGTTATGATTCCTATGAATGAATTATTATATCATTCAGTTTGTCCAGCTTATTTCATCCATTTTATAAATCGAATATTCTATGAATGTTTCGACGAGACCATTCTTTTATTTATTGATTTTTGGATGAAAATAGCAATTTAAAATTTTGCAAAATCTTTTTCATAAGATTTATTTAGAAGTATAACCGGATTTTGTTCTTAAAACGAACAAAGAATATTTTTAGAAGTTTTTGAGAAACTTACTTATCCTATAGAATACGATTTTGTGATTGTATTGCCCATTTAGTGTTTTAAGAATTTTGGTCGATGCGCTTGATCAACGTTATCGATAGGAATTTCCTAAACGCTTTGATGAGACAATCAGACACAGTATATTAACTTGAAAATAGTAAATTTTTCTAGAATGATTATTACATAATGATAAATGTAATTTTGATAGTTTTAACTTTTCAGGAAAGAAGATTATTTAAAAGAAATTCTTTCTTTTCGATACTCTTATTCTTGTGATTTCCGATGGGAACCAAGACTTTGTCTTTTGTACCAATGCTTATCGTATTGGTTGAGATGTCGTTCTCTTGCAAAAGATAACGTGCTATCACTTGTGCTTCTGAATCATTAAAAGCCGATTGAGGCTAGGTATGCCACTCATGATCTAGTGCTCGCGGTTATTGTTTTCGCTTTTAGAGTTTGACATCATCATCTTTGGGGGAGAAATTTGTTCTCCGCCTCGATCTTAAAATCTTTGGAATATTTATTTTCTCATAAGGAACTTCATGTTTACTCGAGTTCCTGGCATCTTATGATCTTGATATTCTTTTATTCCCGGAGGGGAAATCGTGTTGCAAATGCGTTTAGTCGTAAGCAACAAGTGGTTGATTCTTTGATGATTGTTCGAATGGAATTATCTTTTTATTAAGTTCATCAGACGTTTTGATGTACTTCGTTTTATTGGGTTTCATCTCATTTCTTTTATGGACTAGCGTCTGATGTTCTTTTATGGTATTTGATTCATTGGATGTACCGTTTGTACTACATCAATGTCTTTGCTATTGGATTCATTGGATGTACCGTTTGTACTACATCAATGTCTTTGCTTTTGGATTCATTGGATATACCGTTTGTACTACATCAATGTCTTTGCTATTGGATTCATTGGATGTACCGTTTGTACTACATCAATGTCTTTGCTTTTGGATTCATTGGATGTACCGTTTGTACTACATCAATGTATTTGCTTTTGGATTCATTGGATGTACCGTTTGTACTACATCAATGTCTTTGCTATTCGATTCATTGGATGTACCATTTGTACTACATCAATGTCTTTGCTTTTGGATTCATTGGATGTACCATTTGTACTACATCAATGTCTTTGCTATTCGATTCATTGGATGTACCGTTTGTACTACATCAATGTCTTTGCTATTCGATTCATTGGATGTACCGTTTGTCCTACATCAATGTATTTGCTTTGGTTCATTGGGCGTACCGTTTTTGTACTACGCTGATGTCCCAAATTATTTGAGTTTCTAGTTCCTCGGGCGTACCGTTTTTGTACTACGTCGTTGCACCGGCTCAATTTTTTGCTATTCTTGACGTTCCCCACGTCTTTTATCTACGGAAATGCCTTAGGGATTCCGGTTTTCATTCTTGAGTCCGGTGATATTGTGGAAATTGAAGTTTCACCAGATTTGATTTTTGAGCAACATCCTATTCGAATTTTTGCTTCGGAGCTCAAACGACTTCGAAATAAAGATGTTCTTCTTGTGAGAGTTCAATGGTTCTCAAATCCTAGGGATTACTCTTGGGAATCTAGAGAATTCATTGAGCGATCCCGTTCTTGCTAACTCTTTCGTGCTCTTTATGGTGAACTTCTTATTTCAATTTTCTTTTGTGTTGATATGCTTCCATGGTTGTTACTTCTTATTTTCCTCTTAAGGATTGCGAGGACGCAATTTCTTTAAGAAGGGGAGTCTGTAACAACATGCATATTTATCGATTTTATATTTAAATATTTTATTTAAATATTTTATCGTTAGTCGGATTTTTGTCCGAAAACCTACTTTTTGCAAACAGTCGAATTAGGACTCGAGGCCACCCCCATTGTGTTTAAAATGTCGTTTGCGACCTTTTTGAGTATAAGCTTCGATATGTTTGGAGATAGTTGATTTTTGCTACTTTTTCCCGCTTATGACTTTGGTTTGGACTGCACCCTTATTTGCTCAGCCCAACCCCCTTCTCTTCATAACTTCTCCTCTTTACTTAAACACTCAAGCTTTAGCAACAATGGTGGAAGAGAATGGGAAATAGAAATTCCTAAGCCCTAGCTTGCTTTGCAAATCCAACTCCTAGCTCCAAATTCAAGAGAACCCATTGGTAAGCATCTCCTTCATCTTCTCCAACTCTTTCTCCATTCAATTTTAGAAATTTCCTAAACCTAATTTAGGAAATGTTTCTCTTCTAAGCTTAGATTGAAGCTTCTTGAGTTATTATTGAAGAGGAATTGATCTTAGCTTGTTCTTAAAGCTTCTCCTTCATTGATTTGGGTTCAAAGGTGAGATTTTTATCTCACATCTTTGTCTATAATTATCTTCGATTGTTAGGTATGAATTCCTAACGTTTATCCGTGTGCAATTGATTTTGGTTTGGATCGATTTCGTGTATATTCCATTTTTTGGTGTTTTGGTCTAATTTATGAAAATCCTATTATGGATATTTGGACATTAATATTTGAGGCGTATCGAAGAGCCGTTTAGGCTGGGGTGTCGTTCGACGTAATTCCTTAGTCATCGCCATTTGCTCATTCGATCGTTTCCGATATTCGTTTGGCCATTTTTGGCCTAGTTTCAGGGAATGCCCTGAACCCCAGATTCAGACGTCTGAAACGTAATATTCAGACGTCTGAATATTGTTCTGGGAAGATTTCTATTCCCAGATTCAGACGTCTTAATATATGGTTTCAGACGTCTGAATTGGTTCATTTGGAACCAGAAAGGAAATAGGCTAAAAAGTGCCTATTTCAGACGTCTGATTTCAAGGATTCAGACGTCTGAATTCTGTCTTTGGAAAATATTTATTTTCCAGATTCAGACATCTGAATCCTTGATTTCAGACGTCTGAATCAGCACAATTTTGCCTATTTGCTTGAGAATTCCAATTTAAATCGATTCGTGATGATCCTATTTGTTGTTATCATTTATTATGACTTTGATGACTCCTTTTTAGGGATTTTTGAATATCCATTTCGATGGATTCTTTATCGGTTTCTTTGGATTTTATTCACGTCTTCGAATGTGAATTTTACTGATTGATTATTCTTACAATCTTCTTTGTGATTTGTCACTTTAAAAATATAAAGGTTTTCTATACTAGTAGTAAATATCAAAACTCTTTCTTCAAATGATTTCAACACTATTTTATTACATGGCTCGTTTTCTTAAACCGTTTTCCAATCTATTAGTATATACAAGCCTTTACCTCACTCGTATGAGAAATCTAATTAAACGACTTAGTAAAACGAGTGGTATGAAACACTTGCGTTTACTTCGTTGGTTAATTCTTGGACTTGTTTGATTGAATCTCTTGTGACAATTTTATAGTGGAGATCTACAGTTTGTTCGTAAATATTTAAGTTAAGCTAGTGGTTATGGGACATGAAGCTAAGCTCATATATTTACTAGCTTACTGTAATTGACACTTCTCTGTGATCATGGCAATAATTTTTATGTTTTAGACTAGCATTGTGCGATGTCTTTTGACTTGGTCCATCGGATGTCACGCTGTACGACGTCGATGCTCCGAATTATTTGATTCATTGGATGTACCGTTTGCACTACATCAATGATATGCTTTTGATACATTGGATGTACCGTTTGCACTACATCAATGTCTTTGCTTTTGATACATTGGATGTACCGTTTGCACTACATCAATGTCTTTGCTTTTGATACATTGGATGTACCGTTTGCACTACATCAATGTCTTTGCTTTTGATTCATTGGATGTACCGTTTGCACTACATCAATGATATGCTTTTGATACATTGGATGTACCGTTTGCACTACATCAATGTCTTTTCTTTTGATACATTGGATGTACCGTTTGCACTACATCAATGTCTTTGCTTTTGATACATTGGATGTACCGTTTGCACTACATCAATGTCTTTGCTTTTGATTCATTGGATGTACCGTTTGCACTACATCAATGATATGCTTTTGATACATTGGATGTACCGTTTGCACTACATTAATGTCTTTTCTTTTGATTCATTGGATGTACCTTTTGCACTACATCAATGTCTTTGCTTTTGATTCATTGGATGTACCGTTTGCACTACATCAATGATATGCTTTTGATACATTGGATGTACCGTTTGCACTACATCAGTGTCTTGGCCATCCTTTTCTTGTGACTTCTGGATTTCGTGTGTTGAATTCTGGAATTTATGTTTCACCAACTTTTACGATTGGCATTGATATATATGTCATTTATTGTGGCTTGGTGAATGAAATTAGGAGTATGACATTCCTTTTTATCTTTGAGAGGATCTTTGCGATATTGATTAATCTCTTATTGATTTTTCAATTAGTTATTTATCACAGCTTGGCATTGGGATTATTATACGTTTAGTCATATCTCTTATTCTATATCATTTCATTTGATATTTATAGCTAGACTGATCCGTTTATTATTTTCTTCTTAAATAATACTCGGGTCAGACTGAGATATTACAGGTGCTTCCTCATGGCTTCCTATCTGGAACCATCTTTTGACTTTTGGCTAACTACTTTAGTTTAGTAGTTTTTGTTGTATACATTTGAGATACAAACTCTATGATGTATACTTATTCTTTTGTCTAGCACTTGTATCTATTCTTTTTGATATTGTGGATCTTGTTAACCACTACTCTGATGTACACTTTCATGTGTTATATTCATATCTATTTCCTCCTTTGTAATATGAATTATCTGTGACTGATTTATGTTATGTTTATTTCTGTATTTGTTTCCGAAGATATTATAGCCACTGTGTAGTAGCTTTGAGTTTGTGTCGGCAGGTCGGATTTCCACTTGAAAAGAATTGCATGTTATACTATCTGACATATCGATGCTCGCACAAAGCAATTACATGGATGGTCGCTCCTCAACAGCCTTATTCTCCGTGCTATTTGACAGCATTCTCCGTAATGTTCTTGGCTAGCGTGGGTATAGAGGTGGGGCGTCACATGATCGGTCGAAGTCTTGCCTGATTCGAGTTGGAACGAAGGAGTTATTGCAGTCTGAACAAAAAAATAGCAGCTTCTGCACTAGGCGGAGTTCAATAAGCAGATGTGGTAGCCAGTTATTTTCTAAGTACAACTGTCAGTTCCCTTGAAGAACTACAGTGTGCGTTCACACGATAAAGTATCCGAGTGTTCCATACTGTCTGTAATATAGGTGGGAGTTGATCGGTCGAAGTATCGCCTGATTTCGAGATGGAATGAAGGAGTTATTGCAGTCGAACAAAAAAATAGCAGCTTCTGCGCTAGGAGGAGTTCAAATATGGGGATGTGGTAGCCTGTTATTTTCTAAGTACAACTGTCAGTCCCCTTGGAGAACTACAGTGTACGTTCTTACGATGAAGTATCCGAGTGTTCCATACTGTCCGTAATTTAGGTTGGAGTTGATCGGTCGAAGTCTTGCCTGATTTCGAATTAGAATGAAGAAGTTATTGCAGTCTGAAAAATATAGTAGCTTCTGCACTAGACGGAATTCATATATGGGGATGCGGTATCCTGTTATTTTCTAAGTACAACTGTCAGTCTCCATGAAAAAGTATAATGTTTGTTCAAAATTATTATTTTTTAAATTTACATTAAAATTTAACGTTTTTAATAAATGGGTAAATGGGTTACCCATTTATAACCCTTTTAAAAATGGGTCAACCCAATTCATAACCCATTTAATAATATTCATAAATGGGTTGACCCAACCCATTTATAAGTAGGGTAAATGGTTTGGGTCAATGAGTTGGGTCAAATTTTGATAGGTCTAGTTGTCAGGTTGTTTGCTGTAGGAAAGTGAAAGTATTGAAGGAGGTGATTAGTGTAGTAGGAGTTTGCAAGCGTTGATGGATGTTGACGGTGAAGCAACGGTTGATGATGATGTTGGTCAAGGGGAAGTAATTGTTTCACGTGGATAGTGGCGACAAAGAAGGGTAGCAACAGGGGTTCGAGCAAATTGGGGATTTGAAGAGGGGATTGTCAGGTGTCAGGTTGTTGAGGCTAAGCTCATCTTCATCATTTTTAATGGAGTGTTGAAGACTGGTCGACAGTTAGCTGTTTGTGATGGCTGTTGTAAGGTGATTGTTTGATGGTGCATAGTAGGAAATGGTGGTTAATATGGCAGGCAATATGTACGATAGGAAATGGTGGTTTGAAGCACAGGTTGTTACTGCGGGGGATGTTGAGTATCCGTAAGTTTTTGGAAGCAACAAAGAAACAAGAACATGCAAATGTACAGAACGAATGTAAAATGAAATGTGTGCAAACTGAATGTCATTTGAAAACTATATGAAAAACAATGTAATGGTAATGATTTTTTTATATGTAAAATTAAAAGAAAATTAACATAGATTGCATAGAAGGGGATTGCAATAGCAAGCAAGATGAAACAGAACAATAATTCCAACAAAATGAAAACATAAGGAAACAATTGCACACAAATGCAGTTATAATTTGAAAACAGAAAACTAAAATTGAAATGCAATGATATTTTTTTCCAAATGAGATTGTGCACTTGTTTTTTTAAATTGAAATGCAAATGCAAATGAAAATGGAAATAGAACAAGCACAAATACACAAATGAAAATGTAAGCAAAAAATTAAAAAACAAACATACAATTCTTTTTATTTAAATGCAAACACACATAAAATATGAACACACAAAAATCAAACAAGTGGTTATAACTAAAAAGAGAAAATAGAAGAGTAACAGTAGAAGAACAATTATAACACGTAGGTTATAATTAGAAAAAAAGAAATAACGGAAGGGGCTTATTTTAAAACTTAGATCTTGGATTATGTTAACAAGCAAATATAGCAGTAGTGGCCATATGGGCAGCATTCCCTTTCAGGTCTGGAACTGATGGTCTCACATGTATGTGAGGTCGGGCATGCTTCTGCTGATTAGGGTAAATAAGTTGCCAATAGATAGGGGCTCAAGTATGGGGAGTTTGGCAAGGGGCACAAAGTTAGAAGATTTGTTTGTTAGGACCACTGCCGGCAGCATTCCCTTTCAGGTCGAGGAATGATGGTCTCGCAGGTGGGAGAAACTGGGCATGCTTATTCTAATTAGGGCAAATAAAAGGGTCAAGTAGGGGGCGATAGTTAGTGTGTACAGGCGATGACTGAGCATGCGGCATCGATTAGGGTAAATAATCCGCTACTGTATCATAAGCGCTAAGTGGTGTCTTTTGCTGTGGGACCAACAGGATTGGCTCACAATGGCACGACAGAGATAGTAAAGACCGACCAATGGGTATGATTAGGATTTCAGCCTAATCAAGTTAGCAGTTGAGATAGGATTAGGGTTTCAGCCTAATCACAACAGTTTAAGACAAGTGCAAATAGTCAAACAGAATTAGAAATAGTATTTTATGCGAGTTTTATCTTTTCTGTATCTTCCTTCCATGCTAGAACAATTTCTTAGTCTATTACCTTTATCTGGCTTAGAATTACTAGTAATTACTTTCACTCACCAAACTTATTGTCTGACCCACTCCTCTATCTTTCCTTTCCCTCCATATGCCAGCGGAGTTGAGGATAGTTGATTCAAGTTGTTTGGAGATTCATTTTCGGAGTTTTCATATTTTAGATGTATTCTTCTTCTTGTCATCTTTTTCATTTGGCTTATGATGGATTGGCACTTGTGAGAGGGATTATTATTGTTGTTGTTGTTGTTGTTGTTGTTGTTGTTATACTTTGATTATGTGAGAATGAGATGTATTTTCATGAGACAAGAGATTTTGACTTTTTGAGACATCTTATGTTTTTATGACTTATTTTTAGATGAAGTTTAATTTTGAATGACAAGTTATTATTTAAATGTTTTTCGTTGTTTTACTTATTCATCTTATGAATCTTAGTCTCTGTCATGTTTTAGCTATACCTATAATGCACCACATCCTTTGGCGTGCCCTTTTCGGGAATACTAATGGGTGTGGGGTGTTTTAGATAAGATAATCAAATTACAAAAAGGAAGACAGATGGACGTATATTAATCGTGGCAACCTTAACCGGGTCAACCGAGACTTAGAAAAACGAGATTATCATCAACGAAAATCAGGACAAACTTGTTGAGAACATCATGGAATAAATCATAAAGTCAGAGTACAGTATCGAAGGAATGTGCCCGATCGGACGAATGACCTCAGTTGGTCCGTCAATTGCTCCTGTTTTAGTCACATCTAAGCTGACTCATGGGAGTCAGGGTCACGTCATACCTCATACAGAAATCGTCGCCACCATCCTGCTTCATTCTGGAATCTCCACCGCGTACACAGTTGTTAAAGTGTTTTTCAGTACTGGCAGAGAGTATGACAACATCTGATCTTGATCTCTTAAGCAACTAATAGCTTATTACACACCGATGGTTCTTCTATCTTTCAAAAGTCAATTCACAATTTATATCAAAATATCATATTCAATACAAACCATATCACTTCCAAAATTATAATTACACCATAAATCATATTCATCTTTGAAATCATATCACCCTTGGAATCATACTGTTGAAATTTTATTTCCGTTCAAAGTCATTTTCGCAAAATAGATTAAACTCCCATTTCAAAATTATCATATCAAATCAATTATGTTATTTAAATCCAAACATAGGTTATAATGTCCTTTAACCATATTTACTTTATATCGAGGATTTGAATATAAACACAAAAAATCTTTACATGGTTTGAAATTTAGAAAAATAGTTTAGATAGTTATAAATGGTTTAAACAGGTTTTTAAATAGTAAAATACTGTAAGAAATTTAAAAATAGTTTTAAAATATTTTTATATTGATTAGAATAGTTAAATAGATTTAAAATAGATTAAATATAATTAAAATAGAATAAATTGCTTTAAAATAGATTAATTAGATTTAAAATGAACTAAAATGGTTTCATTAGTTTAAAATGAATTAAATTGGTTTAAAATAGGTTAAAATAATTTATATAGTTAATATTGGTTAAATAGTTTAATGAATTTGAAAATATTAATAATTAGAAGTTTTAAAATAATATATTTTCAAAACAGTTTATATCTAAAATATGAATTTGGAATTAGCATCAATTTAAACTATTCAATTTAATTTCTTAAAGCAATTCCTTTCAACCAATTCACATCTCAACATAAAACTTGATTTTTTTCCCAATAGTACTTCAATTTATACGAATCAAATTTTATTTTAGAATATTATTTGATCAAGTTTGAAAATTAAGGATTTTAAAATCATTTAATTTAACCAATCCGATGTCCATATATAATTCTCTACCCTAGGATCAAGTGATACGAATATTTATCATTTCAACCCGCAATTTAAAATCTTACGGTTATATATCATTTCAAATCGCAATCCTGAATTAAATAATAAATCCATAAAATCGCTCGAGTCTATCATTTCAACCCATAATGATTTTTCCATCATCTATAGATCATTCGGGTATGTATCATTTCAAAACATAGGGAACTTGCAGTTATAACAATATAAAATACAACGCCCACTCATCCAATACAAACAATCAAACATTCATCACAATCATCATCCAAATCAATCAATAAACATTAATAGATGACAGGTTATCATTTATAGGCAATTAACTAGTAATTTAAATTCAATAATAAATAAAATAACAATTAATTCAATTTAATTCAAATTAACTGAGATGACGATTTAAAATATACCAAACAGCCATAAATAAATTTCCAATCACAACATGAATTTAATTTAACAACCATAAGAAATTTTAGAAGTTGTGAGTGGGTTAAAACACTCACCTTTGAATTTAAATCGAATTTAAATCCAATTTAAGCCCAAAATTTAAACAGTCTTAGAATTCATCCAAACCAAAGTCCAAATGTACGGAATTTCAATACGATCCTAGCAGAAGAAACCGCGTAAGAATTGGACCACGTATATGAAAGTTATTGCGATTAGAACAACATACGAATTATAAAAAAATTAAGTGAATAATAAAATTAAGTATTACACGCCATCACCTTCCATGTGGGCATCGAAACCCTAGTGCACTATCAGATATACGCAAGCGATGATAAACTACCGCCGCCATCATCTCAAACTTCGTCGTTGACCACTCGCGGCCTACCAGACTCCGCTCCGACCTCCCATACCCTCCTCGATCACCTCACGATCATCCAATCGCCATCCGGTCGCACATATAAAGGAGCAGCCATCGCTGGTTTTATAACCCTAATCGAATTTTGCACAGAATCTAGCCGTCACAACGCCTAACAAATCATGCCAGTGGACTACGCTCGTTGTTCTTCACAACCCAGCGTCTTCGATTAGACGATCAGGCCAAGTGGATCGTGACACGATGAAGGTCGAGGTTTGTTCTTCAATTTTTGGACGAACGGTGGTTCAAACTGAAAAACGAATTACAAATCTGAGATGCACTCGTCAAGAGCTTCAAATCGATATATAATTCGATATAGTTTGAGGAGTTTGATTTTCAACTTGATTTTTGATTTGGATTTAAAATTTGAGAATTAGGATTTGCAGCCATTAGGAAGAGAGAAGAAAATGGAATTGTACGTACTGAAATCAGAAATAAGAAATCACCTAGGGTTTATAACGATCTATTTATAGGTAGAGCTGAAAATAGAAAGAATGAGCTTGATTGGTTTGGAAAGTTGAATGATAAATGATCTGAAAAACCCGTTCTTCCTTCGAAATGAAAAATGTGTCATTCTATATATATATCAAAATAGATGTTTTCGATATTTTGAACTTAATGGAACATGTTTCAAGTCCAAATTCCATCGTATGAAGAAGTTATGATAAAATCAGCTTATTTCAAATTGATTTCAATTGATTTAATTAAATTGATTTATAGGCGTTTCGAGCCCGTAGAATCAAATGACAAGTTCAATCGTTACGAAACTTGAAATCCTATAATAATTCACTGTTACGTATCCGATGAAACTAGTTTCATCGAAGTCCGAGACAGATGCCAAAAATGGCTACTTTCCTGTTCATTAAATAAATTAATATTAAATTAATTAAATAACCTTTCAATTCAAATTTTATAGTTTACAATTTCTATCACTTTTGATATCTTAGACATTTATAATAACGTAAAGTAAATTTACATATCAATTTCTATGTTAATTATTTCAAAAATTACAGTCAAATTTCAACTATAATTAATCCAATTAATTATAATTTAATTCCAATAAATTGTTTTTATTTGGTCTCAATCTTTTTATTTAAATCAATTATTATTCTATTAACATAGTTAACATTGTTATATATCTAATTTCACTAGTATTTTACCATTTCATTCAAATTTCGATTAATGTAATATTTAATTCCATTTAATTACAATTGATTTCCAATTTAATTTAATAGCCTAATTAAATTGGTAACATTCAATTAATATATTGTGAATAATAAATGTTATATAGGTTTATTATTCACATTTATAGTTCATAAGTTTATACAACATTTTTAAATATTTACTTACATTCAATTTATAACCAAGTTATGGCATTTACATTATTTCAATTAATTGGAATTCCGTAGAAATTGTTAATAGTTAACTTTCATTACTATTGTTACAATTCATTCTAGTCATTAGTTTCATTAATAATTCACAAATTTTTATTTCTTCAAATAATAAATAACAAAACTTATTAAATTAACAAATTTTAATTATCGAAATTTTATGGGTCGTTACAATTTTGAAACAGTATATATTATAAAAGTCAATATCAACTTACTTTATTACAATATATACATATAAACAACTTGCCAACCGAACAACCACACACACACACACACACAGAGAGATATATATATATATAATGTACTATAATATAATGTTGTGATACAACACTGATAATGTACACCTTAATATATATAGACTTATATACATTGGACCTATATAATACTGTAGACTTGTAAATACAACACTGTAACCTATGTATATAGTACTGTAACTTATATGTATAGTAGACTTATATAAAATATATCATAACATATATATATATATATATATATATACACACAACCACTTAAATAATATAATATAGCTTATATATACAACACAAAATAAACAAACTTATATAAACTTTATATATATATACACAAAACTTATATATACACGTGCAATTCAAAATTATAGGAATAACATAAATAACATATATTATTTAATAAAACTACTATATCATATATACACACACACACACACTATAGTATATATATACTGACCTTTCTAAAATCGACCTATCCACATACATATACAGTATTTTTAAACAATTCAAGATCAAAGAAAGTTTCCAAACCAAACTTAATATTAAAAAAACATATATATGAAAGCATGGCAGTATATTGGTTCAATATATATACAGTATAATATATATACTTTCCTTTTTATAAAACAAGAGAAGGTGATGAAGCTAGGGGTAAGTTGCGCTGGCTAGAGGGGCTCGGAGATGTTTGACAATGCAGGGAATGCGGGCTGTCGGTAGGCAAAAGGGACGGATCTGGTTGGACGGGTGTTGCTGTGAGGTTAGGGTATGTGGACTGTTATTATAACATGCGACATGTTGTGGGAGAGAGGCCGCTGCTTACGGGGTGGTGTTAGGGTCGGTGCGTGGTGATGGGCGTGTGAAGGGAGGTCGGGTTATAGTGAGGGTCGTGGTGACGTGGCAGGTGAGGCAGAGATGCACGTGGAGATGGCTGCTCGATCTGATGGTAGAGAAGTTGTTCATGGTTGGTGGAAAGTGGCAGGGAAGAAAATGAAAGATAAGAAGGAAAAAGAAAGAAAAAAAGAAGAAAAAGAAGAGAAGTTCACCAAAGAAGGAAATGATGGCATGCACTTTATTTCTTTTTTTTCAACGTATAGCACGTGAACAACGAAGAGACTAGGCAGAGAATATGAACCAGAATTTATTGATCGTTCGGAAAATAAAAAGTCTGAAGTTGAATGGCTGGAATAATAATGGTAAGTGGTCATTTATTTTCATCCATTTGACAAACAAATGGACACAAGGAATTCAAAAAGGTTAAAACGATACCTGTATCGAAATTTTGTTTCGTCGATTCCACCGTGAACCGGGCATCGAATCATGGAAAGGAATACACTACGGCGATCAGTATGACGCGACAAATAGAATGGTACACAGATATTAGTGATATGACCATCTTATCAAGAGTCGATATTTGATATTGAAAATGCTGCTAAACCATCAAAAATAAGATAAACGGGGCTAGAGAAATCCAAATTTGATGAAATGAATTATGACAACTCACTCAGAAAATGATTAACAAATTTATTATATAAAATATTCATGTTTTTGAAAACATTTTATTTTCATCTAATTAACTGATTTTAATTTGAAATTGATAATTACACAATAGAATTTACTTCCATATTTTCCAATGAAAGTTTTCCATTTGCTATGTCCAAAGAGACGAATTTCAAATATCAAATTTTCATTGCAAATTTCAATTATTTAATTTCAAGAAAAATTTCATTTAATTACATTATAAAAACTATTAAAATTTATGGGTCGTTACACTCTCTCCCACTCAAAACTTTTCGTCCCCGAAAAGGCAGAAAGTCGGGGAACATGAACAACCGGAAGAAAAGATAGATTTGAAGTATAAAATACCAGATACCACAATTAACTCCAAAACCATATAAATTTCATTTATTTTAAAATTGGTTTATATTTAATTAATTGATTTCAATTCATTTTATTTAATCAATCAAATTTATTGTGTTCACATTTGATGGGTTTCAATTCCCTATATTTTCGTTCAATCGATTTGTATTCAATTTATTAACCATTATTACAAAATTTTCTCAACAAAATTTGTTTTATTATTTATTGAAACTATTTGATCAAACTATAGTAAATTCCATATCAACATTCAACTTCAACTATTCAACACCATATAAGTTTTAATTTAAATAAATTAATATCCAACAATTTGGTTTAATCCATTTTATTCAACTAAGAAATAGTCATTCAATTTAAAATTTTGATTTTCTTCATTTTATCAAACTTTATTTCAAATAAATTCATCCATTTATCTTCAGCTAAGTTGGTTCCATTAAAATTCAAGTTCACTATTCTTAAGCTCATATTTATTTGCTTAAAAAGTCTTCTCTTTTATTTATTTAATTTATTTAATTTATTTCACTTAACATATTTTGCAACATATATTAGGTGTACTCATTTTATAACCATATACTATTCAACAAACATATTTTCCTTTTTATTATTCAATTTATTGTCCAATTTATTATCAGTAAATTCCCACAACAAAATATCATTTTTGATATCCTATTACTTATATGTTAGTGTATACTATCCAATTACATTCTTATTACATTTAAACTTTTCTAGGTAAGTTATATTAATGTTTTGAGTGTAATTAAACACTATACAAATTTTTTGTTATTTACAACATTTATATTAGGCCAAATTTTAGTTTGAACAAATTATTACTTAAGTTTTCTTCTTGTATAACCTTTAATAATATATTCACCCTAATATTTAACTTTTTGAATATTTTAGGTTAGTTATATATATTTGAATGCATTTAATCATTATACAAATAATTTTTTTATCCCATTTCAACTGTTTTAATTTGCTTAAATTCTATTTCTCATTTTAGACTATCCGATTATTTAGAAATCTTTCTTTATTTTAATAATTAAAAACCATCATTTTCATAAGGTTTAAGGATAAATTTTCGGTTTCACTTTAAAAAAATTGAAATATGTGACGACCCAGAAATTTTAACTTTTGGAATCGAAATATTTAATTGATTTTAAAGGTTTGAATGATAGTTTAGCTTAAATTTCAATTTTAACTATGAATTTAGCAATTTAATAATCAAATTTAATTTTAGAAATTTGGGTAAAATTGCAAATCTTCAATTTTGTGCCCGTTAAAAGTAATTTGATGGCTTAGAAAATTTATATTGATAATGCTGAAGACGATAGAAGCTTCAAAATTGAATTTGAAACTGTTTTGTCCGGTTTTGAAATTATATAGTTTAAATTGATATTTAAAAATAGCCTTCCCAGGCACAGTCTCGAAATTCGACAAAACCAGTTCCATTGGATCTGTAATATTGTATTATTATCGGATTTCAATTTTCATAGTGTATGGAGTGATCGTTTGGCCGTATGATAAATAAACGCGTTGAAATTTAAATCGAAAAATACGATGTTTTAACTATTTCAAAAAAGCTATCTTCTCCATACGATAGAAATTGGGCTCGAAACCTTTTCAATTGCGTTCGGATTGGGCGTATAACATTATAAACGTCAAGGAGCATGCCACGGTTGGAGATCGAGATCTTTGGTTGCGTGATTCGAGACAGTTTAAAATTTGGATTTAAATTTAAATATAAAATATATATTCACAAATTTAACATGTTGTTATCTCTTATAACACGTGTTCCATCCTTCCTGTTCAAATTGAACACGCGTCTCCTTCTTTTTTTCTCTGCCGTATATACAAATCAAAAGAAGAAATTTCGTTCAAAAGAAATCAACGGCTTAGAAAATCCACCCCTCTCTCGTCTTATATAAAAAAATGGCCGCTTCCTATTCGAAATCAAATATCACTTCGTTCGAATTCAATCTAAAAAGAGGGGAATGCCAAGACTTTTTCGAAATCAAAATCGTGTTTCCTCTTCCATGCCTTTTCTATTCAAATCGGAGCTATTCGATTTTTGGGCCGCAGGTTTCCCCTTCTTTCTGTAATCTTAATTGGTTCGAATGGAGTTTATGCCCAAATCGAGTAGCCACCTGTCTTCGGGTTCGAATACAATGAAGTCGAGGCACTCATAGGAGCGGTTGGCGAAGCAGTGCAGGGGTTGTTCGATTGAATCGGTTATAGCATGCTTTGGTACAATCGATGTGAGGTTGAAGTCACATCATGTTCTGCTGGGCAGTTCGGCAACGCTTGGTGATGGGTCGTGTGTCGACCTCGTACTCGTTGGAGAGGCGCAATGGGGAGGTCGCAAGGGCAAGGAGTTCAACGGCGCGTCAATGTTGAGGTAAGGTTTTTGCTGATCGTTCTTCAATGTAAATTTATTCAACAAATACATATATGATTTTTCTTTTCAATTTAAATACATGTGGAGAGAAAAAAAATTATTAAAAGGGATTGATTTAAAATAAAGATATTAGTTTAAAATAAAATCATTGGTTAATTTAAAATTATCAAATGAAGATTTAATTATTCGATTGACTCAAATATTAATTAAATCTATTAAATGGAAATTTATTTTTCGATTTATTTCGAATATTAATGAATTGTATAAATTATTTATACAAGGTCTTAACAATTGTGAAAACAAGCTGGAAGGGAAATGGATTGTGTGCATAGTTAAAGGTGAGATCTTCTCACTCAATCGTTGATTTAATTTTTATAGTTAAATTTAAAATTGATTGATTGTTTGTTTGGATAATTAATTTATTATTAGTTATATTAGTTTAGACCCTATGCGTCGCATAATAGCGGAGGTTATTATATTAAACCCATATACCGCGATATTCCACCATGAAGTGGAATTGGTATTATATATGTATTTGGAGTTGTTGATTTCCCGCATTAAATAGCGGATGAGACCCTATTGCGCCGCATAATAGCGGATAATATTTTATAAATCCCATATATTGCGATATTCCACCTTGAAGTGGAATGGGTATTTAATTATTGTGCTAACATATGTAGATGCAGGGAAACAGGTTGGAGGGATCCAGCTGGATCACTCAAATATTTAAATTTGTTTCGTATGTTGTGTGTTGATTATTTTTAATTTGTGTGATTACTTGTGATTGAAACCGTTGAAGGCTATAATTTAGCCAAATATATTTTTGGTATCGTAGGATACTAGAAATAAATAAAAATTTGATTCTAAAATTGGGTAGAAAATTTATAATAAATTCATTCAAAGGAATCAGGTGAATTTTAAAAGAAGAAAATTTAAATAGATAAAGTTTTATCTTTGAAAAATTATTGAATAAATTCAAAAAAATATGGGAAAATATTTTAATAAAGGAATTTCAGGTAATATTGTTTAATGGTTGAAGGAATTATTCAAGATACAAATTTTAAATATTTGAACGAGATAAAGAAATTTATTTCAAAAGGAAATAAATTTAGGAAATTTAATTTGGAGTTGAAATTTATTTTAGAAATCGATTCGGGAATTAATTTGGAGTTAGAATAAATCTTAGGAATCGATTATGAAATTTGATTTGGTGTGTTGGAAATAAATTGGGAAATCAAATTGGAATTTGATTTTGTGTTTGAAATAAACTGGAAATCAATTTGGGATTTGATTGGGTTTGAAGATGATATTTGGGAATCGATTTAAAATTCGTATATCTGTTGATATTTGGAAATGTAAATTCACAACGGGAATTTGTAAAGAAAAGGGAAATTGTTTAAAAATAAATATTGGTTTATTTTTAAAGTGTGGAAAGAAATTTACAAATTGGAATGTAAATAAAAATAAATCTAGAAGATTTATTAATTTATTGTGATGGACCATTTTTAATGGAAAAAGAATTCTTCTCTGGAAAGCCGAGTATATTTTTTTTAAATAGCTTTTGAATAAAATTTAAAAGTTTTAGATTTGGTTTTAAAATAATATTATTGGAGAAATTAGTTTGGAAATTGTTTAAAGTAAAAAAATTTATTTAATTAATTATATAAAGTGTAATTTTAAAGATTTAAATTGATATTTGATTTAGAAAATTGTTATTTAAATATTTATACTCTATTTAAAAATCTCATTTTAAAATTAGTTTTGGACCTAAATTTTTATACGAGATATTAGTATAATATTTTTCATAACTAACATTTAAGTAAATATTCTAAAATAATTTATTTTAAATGTTTCCAAGTATATTTTGAATAAGTATTTTATATTATTTTAAAATATTAGAGATCGGTAGATTTTCAGTGGAAATGAATAAATATTTGAAAATGTTTTCTGCGTAAGGAAGAAAATTGATTTGGATTTTATTTTCAAAGGATTGAAGTGTGAAAAAATAATTTGAATTTATCTTCAAAGGATTGAAAAGTGAAATTTTATCTTGCGAAGATCTATTGAAAATAATAATAATTGAGGGAAATTTATCTGAAACCCAGCGATTGTTGTGAATGATGATTGATAGTTAGATAACCGACTATCAATATTAGCCTTTAAATGGCATTTGAATTTCGATGCGACCGGGAGACGAATTCCAACTGGATATTCGAAACCCACATTGAACCTTAGTGATTGTGATGGATCTTTTGTTTAAAAGATCAAAGCGAAATTATTGTGATTTGTTTGAATCTGAATGTAACACTTATTTTTAAAATAAGCGCTCGTTATTCGGATTAGCCGGGAGAGGACCTTGTGTCATAGAACCCATGCTGAATAACGATATGACGAAATGGGGTTGCATTTGAAGATGGTGTTGAAGACCGGGTATTTTCGAAAGCGAAAGGATTACCTGTCGAATGTCTCTGCACCGGGTTGCTCCGGTATAGAGATTTTGTCACCCTTTGTGATGGGGATTCCGGACGTGATTAGTGAATATCCGGATTGCAACGGCTTCTTTGGAAGTGCCTTCGGTTCCGTTCGATCCCGGATTGGACTTGTATGGATGTGTGTCTGACATTACACTTTGAGATGTAAAGCTGGTTTCTATCAAATACATTTCTATTAGTGGCGAATAATTATTCTCTTAGCTTAACACCCTTCTATGAGACATACAAGCTTAGAGGTTATGTAGTTGATGGTTACTAGTGATACATTCCTAATTTTGTAATGTGGCATACGAAGTGCTGCTGATCATTTGTTGATCGAAGCATGGCTTTTGTGAAAAGCGTAGCTTTATGGACGAGACTTCGTCGAACCTCACACCCCGGAATGGTCGAAACAGGAAGGATGCGGCAAGGTTATAAGGGGTAGCGCTCCTTAGGGTATGTACATTTCCTTCTGGATAGAAGTGGTATCGTGGTATGGGGCCCAGAAACTTAACTTATGTGAATATCGCAAATATATATTACTTTGTGATTGTTGTTATTGAGGATCCTCGGATAAAGGTTGTTTACAACCGAGGGATGGCATACTCGTGTAGTGGTTACCTATTTTTACAGAGGTAACCCGGCTTTGTGTTGGCAAAGATCCGGTTAGGTTCTCGGGGTGTCCATTCAGAGGCGTACCCATGTGGGAATAGGAAGTTCCTTAGCCTGACAATTTGTTGGAAATCCAATTACCAATACGCGCCTTGTACGGTTTTAGTTATAGAACCTGCCATTTAATATGGTAGCTATAGTAGGCATACTATAATGGTACGTATGATGGCTAAGATTAATATTATATTTTCGAAGTGTTTTCTGCACTATGCACTAATAATAATATCGAAAGGATTTTGTGTATTAAGCATGTTTGACTATCATAAGGAGAAATCTCCTCCAATTCTACGTTTGCATTGTGTGTGTGGCGGGAGGCCTTATGGTAGTTTCGTTTTCCAAAAAGCATTGCACATTTCTTTTAAATTCCTTTGTTTTCTTATGGTTAAAAATAACTGTTCTTTTTAGATCTCACACCAGTTCCATGACTGACCTGGAGTTTATTGTTCCCTTTCTAAATTCTAGGTGCCCATAATTTTCCACACGGGCAGCCTAGAGTCAGGTTTCAGTTATTCGGGAGCGAAGTCAAAAAAGAGTTGTGGTGGAGATCAGGAGCGAGCTGGATGGCAAAGCGTATCACTAGTATATGTTATATTCTTTTCCGTTGTTTGTTGTTGTATCACTCTGATAATATAATGTGATGTAATGTAATAATTGATATAGTTCTTTGTTTTAAAGATATTCATTTATCTATTATATTTGTTCCGTTGTGAAATGTGAGATTCGATTATTGTTTCTATTTTTCTTCTATCTTCTTCTTCTTTAAACCTAACAGTTCGGTTTTTCGGAATTCGACTGTGCGACATTTGATACAGTGGACGTATAAATGTCGACTTTCGAGCGTCGAAAAATCGGGTCTTTACAATGTGGTATCATAGCGTTTGGTTAAGCGACAACCTTGGCTATGTCGGGTGTTACTCGTTAGAGATAGAGTCAGTAGTACTCTAGAATGAGTTTGAGTGTAATAATAGATATGAGTGTGTATTTGTTAGTGAATATAAAAATTGTTTTATATTGTGATGATTGGTTTGTTGAGTGGTATATGGATTATGGTCGGTATAGTCTGTACAACTCTATCGATAGGGATCTCTAAACACTTGTACAGAACATTTCGACACGATATGGTTTTAAAATAGGGTAAATGAAATAATTTTACCCAAAACTATTTTGTATATAAAAGAACTAATTTTTGTAAATTATTATAGTATATGGTTGCTTGTTTGTTAGGTAGTGATAATATTAAATTATTATCATTGAAGTTGAATAAGAAATTGAAATCATAATCCAAAGTTTAGAAATAAAATCCATGTACTAATGAAATTTGAGAATGTAAATTATAAATGTGAATTATAATTAGAAATGGAATTCCAGAGAAATATTTGAAAATGTTTTGAAAAAAAGTTCTGAGATTTGGAAAAGGTTAAATTCCTTTTAAGTTTGGAATTGATTTTCAAAGGTTTCGGGAAAAGAAAAAAATGTTTTAAAGGAATATAAAGCTCTAAACTCTTTTCGGTCGATGGAAAATAACTTCGGTGATGACTGCAGCATCATCGATGTTCATTTTCCGGTTTCCAAAAGATGGATTGCAGCCAAATTAGTTTTAAAAGGAAGTTGTTGGAAAACTGGGTTTGGTTTTGGAAATTCGAAAGAAAATTTGAATTGCTTTCAAAAAATGAATTTTGAAAGGTTGAAAAGACTCTTGAATGTCATATAAAAGATTTATAAAATATTTATGGAACATTAAGTTGATAACTTGTTAAGTGTAAAATTGTTAAAATAAAATTCTTTTATTAAGATAACTTATGTGGTTACTAACTTATTTCAATTATTTAGTTACCAAACTATTTATAAAAAGGTAGATGTGGAAATAAATTAAGTTGGAAGGAAAATTTTAAATCAAGTGGAATTGAAAATGAAAATTTAATAAAAGGACTAAGATTGAAAAATTAAGTTAAATAAAATGATGATATGGATTCAAAATGAAATCGAAATTGAAGATTTGAGTTAATTTATATGAAGGAAAATTTGAGAAGTCTTATGGACTAAATGTTTGGAATAAAATCTATTAAGGTGGAAAATGAAATTGGAATGAATAAATGAATTTGAAATTGCAAATAAATGAAAGTGAAATTGAATGTTGAAATTCATTTCGAATTTGTAAGCAAATAGAACTGATTTGGAATTGAATTTGATTTGTAAAGCAAAGTATTAAAAATAAAATTAGTAAGTGAAATTAATTAAAAAAATTACAAAATAATTTGGTTTGAAAAGAATTGAATTCAATAATTATAAATAAAAGGTAAATTTGAATTCATATAGAATTGGAAATCTAGTTTAAATATAGGTGGTTATAAACTAAAATAGTGGATTGAATTATGTTTGGGAAGGAACAAAATAATAAAACTGGAATTGGAACTGAATATTGAAAACCAATTTGAATTGTGTGAAATAAAATGAAGTTGTAAAATTAGTTTGAAGTGAACTAAAGATAATAAAGGTGGATATGAAAAGAAAAAAAAGGTTTGAGATGAAATGAATTAGAACTTGTAATGAATTAGTAAAAGAAACTAATTTAAAATAGTAAGATGAATCAGTTGTGAATGAAAGATAATTGATAAAATTCAATATTCAAAACGTAAGTTGAATCCAAGTAAATTAAATTCAAATGAAATTGAAAATGCAAGATAGAATGAAAATGAATATATAACTTCAATAGTAAACTAAAGATGGTATGAGAAGTATATATTGAAAATTTTGTAATGAAATGTGCAAAATGATATTTGAATGTTGTAATTGGATATTATGGCTCGCAGGGTATACGGGTGTATTAAAGGAAATGGAATAGGGATTTTGATTTCGAAGATAAAATTTAATTGCTCGACAAAAAGGTATGTATTTGAATTTCAGTATGAAATTTGATGATCTTCTTGTCTAGCCGCTTGGCTTTTTCTTTTCTTTTTGAAATCTGGGGTCCGTGGTGCCATTTTTGTAGTCGTACTGAGCTAGCTGCGCAAAGGAGACGCTGACGAAATTTTTCGAAAATTTAGGGAGTTAGAAAAATTTTAAGAAAATTTTACAAATTTAAAATATGAATTTGAATTTAAATTCAAATGGTTAAGAAAATAATATTGTATGGAGTTTATGGTTGAGGTTAGAAGTTAGTTGAATCAATAATGGGTTGTTAATAAAAGATTTGCTTTGACAAATTGTTGAAACTATTTGGTTTTGGGAAAATAATGAACGGGTTAAGGTCCATTCTTCTTAACTAGTAATTTCGGGACAAAATTCTTTTAAGAGGGGAAGGATGTGATGACCCGGAAATTTTAACTTTTGGAACTGAAATATTTAATTGATTTTAAAGGTTTGAATGATAGTTTTGCGTAAATTTCAAATTTAACTATGAATTTAGCAATTTAATTATCAAATTTAATTTTAGAAATTTGGGTAAAATTGTAAATCTTCAATTTTGAGCCTGCTAAAAATAATTTGATGGATTAGAAAATTTTATATTGATAATACTGAAGATGATAGAAGCTTTTGAATTGAATTTGAAACTGTTTTGTTCAGTTTCGAAATTATATAGTTTAAATTGATATTTAAAAATAGCCTCCCGAAGCACAGTCTCGGAATTCGACGAATCCAGTTCCATTGGATCCGTAATATTGTATTATTATTGGATTTCAATTTTCGTAGTGTTTGGAGTGATCGTTTGGCCGTACGATAAATAAACGCGTTGAAATTTAAATCGAAAAATGCGATGTTTTAACTGTGTCAAAAAAGCCATCTTCTCCATACGATCGAATTTGGGCTCGGAACCTTTTCCATTGTGTTCGGATTGGGCGTATAACATTACAAACGTCTGGCAGCACGCCTCGGTTGGAGATCGAGATCTCCGGTTGCGTGATTCGAGACAATTTAAAATTTGGATTTAAATTTAAATATAAAATATATATTCACAAATTTAACATGTTGTTATCTCTTCAAACACGTGTTCCATCTTTCCTGTTCAAATTGAATACGCGTCTCCTTCTTTTTTCTTTTTCTTTGCCGCATATACAAATCAAAAGAAGAAATTTCGTTCAAAAGAAATCAATGGCTTAGAAAATCAACCCCTCTCTCATCTCAAATAAAAAAATGGATGCTTCCTATTCGAAATCAAATATCATTTCGTTCGAATTTAATCTAAAAAGAGGGGAATGCCAAGACTTTTTCGAAATCAAAATCGTGTTTCCTCTTCCATGCCTTTTCTATTCAAATCGAAGCTATTCGATTTTAGGGCCGCGGGTTTCCCCTTCTTTCTGTAATCTTAATTGGTTGGAATGGAGTTCACGCCCAAATCGAGTAGCCTCCTGTCTTCGGGTTCGAATCCATCGAAGTTGAGGCACTCATACGGAGCGGTTGGCGAAGCAGTGCAGGGGCTGTTCGATTGAATCAGTTACAGCATACTTTGGTACGATCGATGTGAGGTTGAAGTCACATCATGTTCTATTGGGCATTTCGACAAGGCTTGTGATGGGTCGTGTTTCAACCTCGTACTCGTTGGAGAGGCGCTATGGGGAAGTCGCAAGGGTAAGGAGTTCAGCGGCGCGTCAATGTCGAGGTGAGTTTTTTGCTGATCATTCTTCGATGTAAATTTATTCAACAAATACATACATGATTTTTCTTTTCAATTTAAACACACGTAGAGAGAAATTTTTTATTAAAAGGTATTGATTTAAAATAAAGATATTAGTTTAAAATAAAATCATTGGTTAATTTAAAATTATCAAATGAAGATTTAGTTGTTCGATTGACTCAAATATTAACTAAATCTATTAAATGGAAATGTATTCGATTTATTTCGAATATTAATCAATTGTATAAATTATTTATACAAGGTCTTAACAATCGTGAGAACAAGCTGGAAGGGAAATGGATTGCGTGCATAGTTAAAGGTGAGATCTTCTCACTCAATCGCTGATTTAATTTTTATAGTTAAACCTAAAATTGATTGATTGTGTGTTTGGATAATTAATTTATGATTAGTTATATTAGTTTAGACCCTATGCGCTGCATAATAGCGGAGGTTATTATATTAAACCCATATACCGCGATATTCCACCTTGAAGTGGAATTGGTATTATATATGTATTTGGAGTTGTTGATTTCCAGCATTATATAGCGGATGAGACCCTATTGCGCCGCATAATAGCGGATAATATTTTATAAATCCCTTATACTGCGATATTCCACATTGAAGTGGAATGGGTATTTAATTTTTGTGCTAAAATCTGTGGATGCAGGGAAACAGGATGGAGGGATCCAACTGGATTCCTCAAATATTTAAATTTGTTTCGTATGTTGTGTTGTTGATTATTTTTAATTCGTATGATTATTTGTGATTGAAACCGTTGAAGGCTATAATTTATCCAAATATATTTTTGGTATCGTAGGATGCCAAAAATAAATAAAAATTTGATTTTGAAATTGGGTAGAAAATTTATAATAAATTCATTCAAAGGAATCGGGTGAATTTTAAAAGAAGAAAATTTAAATAGATAAAGTTTTATCTTTGAAAACTTATTGAATAAATTCAAAAAAATATGGGAAAATATTTTAATAAAGGAATTTCAGGTAATTTTGTTTAATGGTTAAAGGAATTATTGAAGATGCGGATTTTAAATATTTGAACGAGATAAAGAAATTTATTTCAAAAGGATATAAATTTAGGAAATTTAATTTGAAATTTAATTTGGAGTTGAAATTTATTTTAGAAATCGATTCGGGAATTAATTTGGGGTTAGAATAAATCTTAGGAATCGATTAGGAAATTTGGTTTGGTGTGTTGGAAATAAATTGGGAAATCAAATTGGAATTTGATTTTGTGTTTGAAATAAACTGGAAATCAATTTGGGGTTTGATTGGGTTTGAAGACGATATTTGGGAATCGATTTAAAATTCGTATATCAGTTGATATTTGGAAATGTAAATTCACAACGGGACTTTGTAAAGAAAAGGGAAATTGTTTAAAAATAAATATTGGTTTATTTTTAAAGTGTGGAAAGAAATTTACAAATTGGAACGAAAATTAAAATAAATCAAGAAGATTTATTAATTTATTAGGATGGACCATTTTGTAATGGAAAAAGAATTCTTCCCTGGAAAGCCGAGTATATTTTTTTAAAATAGCTTTTGAATAAAATTTAAAAGTTTTAGATTTGGTTTTAAAATAATATTGTTGGAGAAATTAGTTTGGAAATTGTTTAAAGTAAAAAAATTTATTTAATTAATTATATAAGGTGTTATATTTAAAGATTTAAATTGATATTTGATTTAGAAAATAGTTATTTAAATATTTATACTCTGTTTACAAATTTTATTTTAAAATTAGTTTTGGACCTTAATTTTTATACGAGATATTAGTATAATATTTTTCATAACAAACATTTAAGCAAATATTCTAAAATAGTTTATTTTAAATGTTTCCAAGTATATTTTGAATAAGTATTTTATATTATTTTAAAATAATTGAGATCAACATATTTTCATTGGAAATGAATAAATATTTGAAAATGTTTTCTGCTTAAGGAAGAAAATTGATTTGGATTTTATTTTCAAAGGAATGAAGTGTGAAAAGTTGATTTGAATTTATTTTCAAAGGATTGAAAAGTGAAATTTTATCTTGCGAATATATTATTAAACCCAGCGATTGTTGTGAATGATGATTGATAGTTAGATAACCGACTATCAATATTAGCCTTTAAATGGCATTTGAATTTCGATGCGGCCGGGAGTCGAATTCCTACTGGATATTCGAAACCCACATCGAACCTTAGTGATTGTGATGGATCTTTTGTTTAAAAGATCAAAGTGAAATTATTGTGATTTGTTTGAATCTGAATGTAACACTTATTTTTAAAATAAGCGCTCGTCATTCGGAGTAGCCGGGAGAGGACCTTGTGTCATAGAACCCATTTCGAATAACGATACGACGAAATGGATTGCATTTGAAGATGGAGTTGAAGACCGGGTATTTTCGAAAGCGAAAGGATTACCTGTCGAATGTCTCTGCACCGGGTTGCTCCAGTATAGAGATTTTATCACCCTTTGTGATGGGATTCCGGACGTGATTAGTTAATATCCGGATTGCAAGGGCTTCTTTGGAAGTTCCTTCGGTTCCGTTCGATCCCGGAAGGACTTGTATGGATGTGTGTCTGATGTCACACTTTGAGATGTAAAGCTGGTTTCTATCAAATACATTTCTGTTGGTGACAGAGAATTTATTTGCTTAGCTTAACACCCTTCTTTGAGACGTACGAGCTCAGAGGTTATGTAGTTGATGGTTATTAGTGATACATTCCCAATTTGGTAATGTGGCATACGAAGTGCTTTTGATCATTTGTTGATCGAAGCATGGCTTTTGTGAAAAGCGTGGCTTTATGGACGAGACTTTGTCGAAACTCACACCCCGGAATGGTCGAAACAGGAAGGATGCGGCAAGGTTATGGGGGGTAGCACCCCTTAGGTTATGTACATTTCCTTCTGGATAGAAGTGGTATCATGGTATGGAGCCCAGATACTTAACTTATGTGAATATCGCAAATATATATTACATTGTGATTGTTGTTGTTGAGGATCCTCGGATAAAGGTTGTTTACAACCGGGGGATGGCATACTCGTGTAGTAGTTCCCTATTTTTGCAAAGGTAACCCGGCCTTGTGTTGGCAGAGATCCGGTTAGGTTTTCAGGGCGTCCATCCAGAGGCGTACCCATGTGGCAATAGCAAGTTCCTTAGCCTGACCATTTGTTGGAAATCCAATTGCCAATACGCGCCTTGTACGGTTTTAGTTGTAGAACCTGCCATTTAATATGGTAGCTATAGTAGGCATACTATAATGGTACGTATGCTAGTTAAGATTAATATTATATTTTTGAAGTGTTTTCTGCACAATGCACTAATAATAATATCGAAAGGATTTTGCGTATTAAGCATGTTTGACTATCATAAGGAGAAATCTCCTCCAATTCTGCGTTTGCATTGTGTGTGTGGCGGAAGGCCTTATGGTAGTTTCATTTTCCAAAAAGCATTGTGGATTTCTTTTAAATTCCTTTGTTTTCTTATGGTTAAAAATAACTATTTTTTTAGATCTCACACTAGTCCCATGACTGGCCTGTAGTATATTGTTCCCTTTCTAAACTCTGAGTGCCCATAATTTTCTACACGGGCAGCCTAGAGTCAGGTTTCAGTTATTCGGGAGCAAAGTCAAAAAAGAGTTACGGTGGAGATCAGGAGCAAGCTAGATGGCGAAGCGTATCACTAGTATATGTTATATTCTTTTCCACTGTTTGTTGTTGTATCACTCTGATAATATAATGTGATGTAATGTAATAATTGATATAGTTCTTTGTTTTAAAGATATTCATTTATCTATTATATTTGTTCTGCTATGAAATTTGAGATTCTGTTATTGTTTCTATTTTTCTTCTATCTTCTTCTTCTTTAACCCTAACAGTTCGGTTTTCCGGCATTCGACTGTGCGACATTTGATACAGTGGACGTATTAATGTCGACTTTCGGGCGTCGAAAAATTGGGTCGTTACAAAATGCATATACATATATATAGATATATATATTATATAAATCAAATCATATTCAAGAAATTCCAATCAAATCCATCTTAAAAACAAAAGTGTAGCCAAGCTACTAAGTGGTCTCTTCACTTTGAGACTCGAAAATGAATATCGATGATGCTGCAGTCATCATCGAAATTATTTTACAGCGACAAATGAAGAGATTACAGACTTAATTCTTTTTCAAAATTATTCATTTGAAATAATTTTCATTTAAAAATACTTTCAAATGATATATTCCAAAACTTTTTAAAAAACAAATGTTGAAAATACCGAAAATTGAATTCTCAAATTCTTAATTTAAATTCATTTCAATTCAAATCAATTTATAAACCATGTTTTATAATTTCATTTATATATATCTGTTTGCGCCAAAATTGGTCACAAACCCCAAGTATGGTGAAAGCACCAGTGTATGAACACAGATCAGCAATATTCAAACACAAATCTCAGATCAAAGCAAACAACAAACATCGATCCAGAAATAACAAACATAAACACAAGATTTATAGCGGTTCGGCTATCTCCGGCCTACGTCCACTTCAAAGTTTTATCTTTTATTGATTATCCTTGCTGGTTATAGATGATTACAGCGATTATAATGAAGTAATTTGAGTACAACAGCGATAGTAAGGTGTAGAATTGAATCCGGTAGAGTCTGGACGTTGAATAGCCAAAAAGATCCCTTTTTTATATGCCCCGGGGGCTATTTATAGGCGTAGGAGGCTGATATCACGCTCAAACTTCGAGAGACTTCTTCTAGCATGTGAGTAGGTCCATGCGACCGACCCTACCAAGTTTCGACTCGATTTGTGATCGATACGAATCAATTTCGTATCGATCAAAAAAAGATCCAATCGATCTGAAACTTGGCAGGAACATTCTTCAGCTTGTACGTAAGCTCCTGTGAAAATTTCATGGTATTTAGATCTGTGGTTTAGGAGATATGATCGATACGAGTTGTGATTTTTTGGCAAGCTGTGTGGTTCGAATCGATTGATTCGCACTGGTACCTTTGAATCGATCAGGGCACGTGAGTATGCGGTGACGTGTCGCGATGTTCCTGGATCTATCCACCTTATGCGCCGAGTTGACCGAGTTACCTGTATTCAATTCCAGAGTTTTATTCGCACCAATTACTGGTTCGCAACCATTCATTCCAGTCCTTCTTCGAATCCACTATCGATCCATCATAGCCCTCGTTCGTATTGATGAACATTGGTGTATTTCGCATCGAATGCCGTATATACCATCGATACGAAAGGAACTCGCCTGAGCAAGATGGATACGAACAAGGACTTGTACGTTATCGATTCGAACAACTACGATGTGGATGGACACGAACCAAACACACCTATGATCGATGCGAATCGGTCCAGTCCCTGATCGATACGAAGTAATTCAACCATGATAGATACGAACTGAATTAATATAACGCTGTGGCTTTCAGATCGATGCAAAGAACCTAACCTCATATGGAGTCGAACATCATCGATTCGAAATTGGGCTGTATAATGGATTCGAACTACATTTTCCCAAACTTGTATCGATCATATCTTAATCATATGAACTCCAATTGACCTGAAATTTGAAACATAGCCTCCCCTTGTCCTGATCGTCATTTCCAATCGATTTCGTCCTGATCGGGCCTCGGCCAAATTTTAACGACATCGATTGCTACCCTGTTTCCAATCGGTCTCCAATCCTGATATCCGTTCTTCATTGCCAATTTGTTGATATTCCAGCCTTGACCAAAAGGTGGGATAACATTTTCCCCCCAAAACATGCCTTGTGATAAGAAGGCGTGTTTTTAATAGTTCCGAATGCGATATCCGAAGTCTATAGCCATATCATCATAGCACATCATCCTTGACTGCTCCGAGTCGACACCCAATTCCAAATCCAATAACCAAAGCCTTAGCCAATTGCATATCCACTTAAACTCGGCAACCAAGTCCTAATTCATCCTTACCCAATAGCCAATAACCGAATCCAGCACCTCGCCGGGTCAATATCCAAATCCGTAACCTCTACGCGTTCTTGCCAAGCGCAGTCTACACTTAACGACCGTGGTCCAGTGTCCCTGGACGTTGAGCTAACCTTTTCGGGTTCTTGCCAAGCGCAATCTACACTTGACTATCGTGGTCCAGTGTCCCTGGACGTTGTACAATGCAATAGCTTAAATCCTAAGCCGAATCTTGGTCTCTCTGGACCCTTGCTGAGCATAGTCCATACTCAGCGACTTGAAACAATAATCGATAATATGGGGCCTAAGTCCTAGGCCGAATCCTAGTCACTCCGGACCCTTGTTGAGCACAGTCCATACTCAACGACCTGAATAAGCCAATTCGCCACATGCGGAGAAGAGACATACCCCTTGCCAGATATAATCCATACCTGACGACCATTTACCAAAAATCCAAACAAAAATCCAGTCAATATCCAATCCGAAATCCAAATCAAATCATAAATTCGAATCAGCATCCAAAACAGAAAGCAATCATCCAAACGAGAATCCAAGCCAGAAAGCAAACAAAACCAGGATTTCAAACCAAACTCCAAAACCAAACCAGAAAAACAAGTGTCCAATCTGAAAGCAAAAGACAGATTTCACAAACCATGACATCATGGTCTACATCATTTAGAGCATGCCTAGGGGATATCTCCGTCCCCATGCATGTGTAAAGGACTTTGTCGTTTGCTAGTAGCTTATTACTTATTCCATATTATCACAGTCAATTGATAACCAATCGACCATCATTACTGGGCCTAACACCATCCTGGTTTGAGGCAGACGGTGGTTGCTCCTGCTCCACCGCTGTGTTTCGTGCCCCAACATACTGCCTTAATTATCCAATCCTCACATGCTCCTCAATTATGTCCTTTAAGTGCCTGCAGCTGTTTGTATCATGCCCGTCCAAATCGTGGAAGAGACAGTGCCTTCTCGAGGCCCGTTCACGTTCAGATGGTTCTCTCCTAGCCGGCCTTCGGTAAGGAAGGCGATTACGGGTTTCCATGTATATCCGCTCCAATGTCTCGTTCAATCCTGTGTATGTGGAAAACTTTGGATCCTTCCATTGCTTCCTATCTTTTTCAAAATCATCATCCAACTTCTGTTTTCCTTTATTTTTATCTGAGCCTCCGCGGGATGGCCCTCCACCCTCAGTCACATTCACTTCCTTTAACATTAAGTCCATACATGCGTCTTCTTGCCGAAGGAACCTTTCAGCTTCGTGAAAGAATTCCTCGAGATCCAGCGGTGGGTCTCGTATTAAAGATACCTTGAAATCCGAATCCTCTCTGACTCCCGATACTACCGCCATCAAAACCATCGATGGATCCTGTCGATCCATCGAAGCAACCGCCGCATTGAACCGAGTTAGAAAATCTCTAAGTGATTCATCTGTCCTTTGCTTTACTGACGATAGCATCATCACGTTCTTAGGTCTTTCAATATGAACCCGAAATTGCCTTAGAAACCTATCCACCAACTCCGTCCATATTCTGATATATCCTTCCTCCAGTTGCCTAAACCGCATCGCGACTATATCCGTCAAGTACAGAGGGAAATATCGGGCCATAACTTCCTCCGATGCCCACAGCACTTCCATGTGTCTAGTGTATCTCATCAAATGATCTGTTGCATCAGCCTTGCCATTGTATACTTCCATGCTAGGTAGCGTGAAATCAGGCGGATTTCGAGCCATCCTGATTTCCCGTGTAAACGAACTCCTGTTCACTTCTTCCAAATCTCTATTGGTCAGGCCTCCACGCATAGTTCTCCTAATAATTTCAGCTAATCCAACATTATCTGTCAAAGCTTACCCCCCATGCCCCCAAGGGAATTCTGGTACATACTTCTCATGCAGTTCAATAATGTTAGCGCTCTCTCTAGCCTATTGAGCTCCATCCAAAGGCCTTCCAGTTCAGATCCTACGGGCCTTCCCCCAGCCTTTGTTGGTTGCCCTCTGGTTCTATATTCTGTCCTTCATTAGGTACCGCGACCCTAGTTCCTTATTCCACGTTTGCAGTCACTGTAGTCGGTCTAAGGTTTTGTGTTCCTACAGCTTTCATCTGTTCAAAGAAAGTCTGCATCATGTCCTGTTGACTTTTCAACAATCTCTCTTGCAATGAATTGGCCATAGCCTCCATTTCATCCCTAGTGATGTAAATCTAAGCTTGTCCTTCCCAAGCTCCGGAGGATGCTTCTTGACTTCCTTCCCGTTGACTCATCTCGGCCCTTTGTCTTCTACTGGTTTGTCAAGTCATTTTCTCTAAATCTCAATCCTTCAAGCTTTTCGAATCTGAACTTCAATCCAATGTAGCGGATGCTAGTCCTTCTCAGTGAAAGCACCAAAATGTTGCACCAAAATTGGTCACAAACCCCAAGTATCGTGAAAGCACCAGTGTATGAACACAGATCAGCAATATTCAAACACAAATCTCATATCTAAGCAAACAACAAACAGCGATCCAGAAATAACAAACAGAAACACAAGATTTATAGTGGTTCGGCTATCTCCGGCCTACGTCCACTTCAAAGTTTTATCTTTTATTGATTATCCTTGCTGGTTACAGATGATTACAATGATTATAATGAAGTAATTTGAGTACAACAGCGATAGTAAGATGTAGAATTGAATCCGACAGAGTCTGGACGTTGAATAGCCAAATAGATCCCCTTTCTGTAAGCTCGAGGGGGCTATTTATAGGCGTAGGAGGCTGATATCGTGCTCAAACTTCGGGAGACTTCTTCTGGCACATGAGTGGGCCCATGCGACCATCACCACCCAGTTTCGACTCAATCTGTGATCGGTACGAATCAATTTCGTATCGATCAAAAAAAGATCCAATCGATCTGAAACTTGGTAGGAACATTCTTCAGCTTGTACGTAAGCTCCTGTGAAATTTCATGGTATTTGAATCTATGGTTTAGGAGATATGATTGATACGAGTTGTGATTTTTTTGCAGGTCATGTGGTTCGAATCGATTGATTCACATAAATACCTTCGAATCGATCAGGGCACGTGAGTATGCGATGACGTGTCGCGATGTTCCTGGATCGATCAACCTTATGCGCCGAGTTGACCGAGTTACCTGTATTCAATTCTAGAATTTTATTTGCATCAATTACTGGTTCGCAACCATTCATTCCAGTACTTCCTCGAATCCACTATCGATCCGTCATAGACCTCGTTCGTATCGATGGACATTGGTGTATTTCGCTTCGATTGCCACAGATACCATCGATACGAAACGAACTCGCCTGAGCAAGATGGATACGAACAAGGACTTGTACGTTATCGATTCGAACAACTACGATGTGGATGGACACGAACCAAACTCACCTGTGATCGATGCATATCGGTCCAGTCCCTGATCGATACGAAGTAATTCAACCATGATAGATACGAACTAAATTAATATAACGCTGTGGCTTTCAGATCGATGCAAAGAACCTAACCTCATATGGAGTCGAACATCATCGATTCGAAATTGGGCTGTATAATGGATTCGAACTACATTTTCCCTAACTTGTATCGATCATATCTTAATCATATGAACTCCAATTGACCTAAAATTTGAAACATAGCCTCCCTTAGTCCTGATCGTCAGTTCCAATTGATTCCATCCTGATCGGGGCTCGTCCGAATTTTAACGACATCGATTGCTATCCTGTTTCCAATCCGTCTCCAATCCTGATGTCCATTCTTGCTTGCCGATTTGTTGATATTCCAGCCTTGACCAAAAGGTAGGTAACAATATCATGTTGCAATAGTCATTGATATACAACCCAATAAATGATAATCAAATATTATTATTTCTAACAACCAATTCATTTAACTACTTAATTTCAAATCTTTATACCTTTATAAAAATAATATAATCATACATAAATTATTTCATTTACAAATTAAGAAAATATTATTGTGTCAGTTTGCTCTGTTCGAGTGTTTTGGAATTCCTATCCATAGTGCTGGCTAGACGAATCGATCAAAACCATAAAATCAAACTTAACAACTTAAACAACACATTAAAAAGCATTTTTATATTAATGACAAATACACTCCCTCATAGGATAATTCAAAAATGGATTTCAAAACAAGGATAGAGATTCAAATTTAGATGAATCCTAATCAAAGAGAATTCTAACTACATAGATAGGCTCGAAAGGAAGATAAAATAATTAAATTACAAAACAAGAAAGATGGATAGATTTTCATTAATCGTGGCGACCTTAACCAGGTCAACCGAGATTCCAGGAATAAGATCGATGCAAAAATTAAATTTCCCGCTTAAAGGGAAAAGAAGTGACTTTAACAAAACGTCAGGATAATCTCTGACTATAGGGGGAGTTAAGATTATTAGGCTGAACATCAGATGAAAAGGTAGAGCTGCCACTTAATCCTGAGGCATCGACATTTGATCGAACAAGAATTTCCCGGTCGTCTGCTATAGAGATGATTCGGGCTTTGCAAAAGATAAAAACATCGAAACCGAGGACATAGAAATATTCAGTGAATTGATGCTTGTTGTAAAGGAATTTCATACCTTGATAGATCATACAAGATTGGCGGAGCCATCGATGGAACTAGACATACACAAGGATGAAATTGCCAATTAAGGTGGCAAGATGTTCTTAGATTCATTGTAGAGGTCAACCAAATTAGAGCCATGGGATGCTCATGAATCAAGGAGAACATGAATAGGAAAGAACAAGAATGGATTTCAGAACAAGGTAGGGTTCCAAAGTTCGAAAGAAATCCGAATCAAAGAGGAAGAAATTCAAGCTCGAACGAAGGTGACTCTGTAATTAATTTTTTACTCCATATGCTAAGTTTGCCTAAACCAGAGCTCTGATACCACTTGTAACGACCTGGTATTTCAAACCATTCACATCCGCACATGTCAAACTTGAATTGCTTAAAATGTTAGATTGTTAATTTATATTTGGCAAAACTCAGCATGTACAGTAAATAAATCAATCACAGAACCACAGAGACAGAATAATACAACAATAAGAGGCGGAATAGATAGCTAGTAGTTCAAGAAGCTACTATATAAACATAAGATTTTGAAACAAAATACAACAGAATCTCAAATACAAACGAATCTCTAATCCATAAGCAACTGACGAGTTTGAACATAAATGATTGGAATAAACTGAAGCAACTGAAAGCTGGATAGATAGATCTTCAAACAAAGCTCCATTCTTCAAAGGTGAGTCTCAAATGCTATGACACTTAGTTTGACCCGGGCATAAAGCAAAATACAAAACACTCGAGTCAGGACTAACATTCTTACATAGTAAATTCAACTCAAGTGAAATGTCAAGTGAAATACAAGTGACTTATAGGATGTTTGGGATTCCCATCATCTAAGGATCCATGGAACTATCTACTACGCAGTAATATACGCTATTATAATATGTCTATAGTAAAGTAAACTATTAAATTAGTGTTAAGGCATTACCCATGTCCCCCTTAACACATTTTTATATATTCCATAGTCTATACAGTACCGTAATTCCTCCATAAACTGGAGGGCTATAAGAGGGCACTCCATAGGTATGGTACAAACCAAACTTGTAGAAGGCACGATAGGGCATGTGACAAGGCATGCGAGACAATGCAGGGTAGATATACCATTTGCGGATCCGGACTGGCAGTAATGCATAGCAGCTACTACCGCCCACCTTGTGACACACTCCCAAATCAAACGGTGCACCCAATCAAAACACAAAAGCAATAAAATGGTATCGATTTGATGTTAATTTCAAATTTATTATTTTATGTTTAAAAATATTATTTGTAAATCCCGATTATTATGACTTTCAAACTATTAAACTAATTTAATCTATTTCAGACTATTTTAAACTATTTTAATCAATTTAAAACTATTTTAATCAATTTAAAACTATTTTAATCTATTTAATCCAATTTAATATATTTTAACCTATTTTAAACTAATTAACCCATTTTAATCAATTTTAAATCTATTTTAAAACTATTTAATCTATTTTAAATCTATTTAATCTATTTTTAATCTATTTAATCTATTTTCAATCTATTTAAACTATTTTTAATTTATTTTTAAACAATTTTAGAGTATTTTAACTATTTTAAAATTTGTTTTAAACTATGTTAAACTATTTATAACTATCTAAAGTATTTTTTAAATTTCAGCTTGTCTAAAGTGGGATGATTTATATTTAAATCCTTGATTTAAAGGCGAATATAGTTAAATGATGTTATAACCTAAGTTGGGATTTAAATGACATACTTGATTTGATATGATGATTTTGAAATGAGGATTTAACATATTTGGTCAATATGATTTCGAAAGTGAATAAGATTTTGAAAGTGAGTGTGATTTCGAAAGTGAATATGATTTCAAAAGTGATATGGTTTGAACTGAATATGATATTTTGATATCAATTATGAACCGGTTGTGGAAATGTAAAAGAACCATCTGGTTTGAAATAAGCATTTGGTTATTAAAGTGACCGGTGTCGGATATTGTCATACTCTCTACCAATACCAAAAACTACTTCAACAACTGTATACATGGTGGAGATTAATGAAGTAGGATGGTTTGGCGAACAATTTCATATGAGGTATTTACGTAGCCCCGACACTAGTGAGTTAGCTTGACGTGGCTAAAACAGAAGCTGTGACAACCCAGAATTTTTAAGCATTTGAAATTGGAATATTTAATTGATTTTTAAATATTTAAATGTTAATCTTAACTTGAATTCAAATTTCACTATTTATTTGATAATTAAATTATTGAATTAAATAATTTGAAGTTAGTTAAAATGTTGAATCTGGAGTTTTAAGCCTGTTAAAAATAATTTGAGGGCTTGTAAAATTTATATTGACAGTACTGAGGATAATAAAAAAAAAATTGAATTTAACACTGATGTTCAGTTTTAAAAATATATCGTGTAAATTAAATTTGAAAATAGCCTTCCGAGACACAGCCTCGCAATTCGACGAAACCAGTTCCATTGGATCTGTAATATTTAATTATATTCGGATTTCAAATTTCGTATTGATCGGAGTTGTTGTGTGAGCGTACGATAGGTAAACGCATTGAAATTTATGTCGAAAATTCAATATAATAACTGATCCAAAAAGCTATCTTCTCCATATGATCGAATTAGCACTTGACACCTTTCCATTGCGTTCGAAATAGAGGCATAACATTATGAATGCCAGGCAGCATCGTCGATAGGGGTTCGGCATTTCCAGATATACAAAGCAAGATATTTATTTAAAACTCATATACCACGATATTCCACCTTGAAGTGGAATTGGTATTTTATGTTGTGCTAACATCTATGGATGTAGGTAAACAGGTTGGAGGGATCCAACTGGATTCCTCAACGTTTATTTAGATTATTTAATATTCTCTGTTATGATTATTTAAGTCTGTGATGAATTATATTGGAATATCGAATGCTATGGTTTGATTGAATATATTTGGGTATAATGAGTTACCAAAAATATATAAATTGGATTTTGCAAAGAAAATAAAAAAGTGAATTTGTAAGCGAGATAATTATAGAAAACTTGAATGAATTTGAAAGCGAATTGAAAAAGAATAAAAGTGATATTAAAATACTAATAAATAATTTCTAGTATGGAAAAGGGATTTTGAATAAACAGAAATTAATGAATTGTAAACTTAAGTGATATCACTTAAAAGAATAAAGAATTATTTCAAAATTCAAAGTTTAAATTTATTTAAAAAATAAAGAAGTAATTTAGGAAATCTAAAATTGGTATTTTCAGTTAAAAGTATTTTAAATCATAATTAAGGAATAAAATCTGAAATTAATGGATTTTGGAATAAATGGGGTAAATTGGAAATCAATTTGGAAATTAATTTAAGTATGTAGAACCGGGATTTTTAAAGGAGAATGTGGCTATGAAATTTATAAACTGGGTTTATAAAAGCAAAGTAATATATCGGTGGATATTTAGAAGAATAAATTTACGATGGGAATTTATTAAAGGAATGGGCATATTTGTTTGAAAATAAATAGTGATTTTTTTTTAGAATGTGAAGAGAAGTGTATTTCCCTGGATAGCCATGTACGTTTTCAAAGTAAATTTTTATATATAAGATAAAAGTTTTAATGTTGTTTTAAAAAGTATGTTTTGGAAAATTTATTATTTTGAAAGGTTTAAATTCTAAAGTAGGTATTTTTCAAATCTATTATCGTAGTAATTATTTAAAGGTAACTTAGTATTTTGTTTTAAAGGAAAAAACATCCAGTTTTATATTTTATAAAGTAACCTTATTTTAAACATTCCTAAAGTATTATTTTTAATTAAGTATTAAAGTAGTTTTTCTAAATTTAAATGTTAAAGCATATTTTACAATAAAGTGTTTTTAAATTATTTTAAAAATCTAAGTTTTGTGCTTGGTGATTTCAGTGGAAATAGAAAATATTTGAAAAATTTATTCTGTAAAAGGAAGGTAGTTTGAAACTGTTTTCAAAAGGGTTGAGTATGGAATTATATCTTGCGAAGATATTTTGAGATAAATAAATAATTTGAGAAATCATTTATTGTTTTATGGTTGTTGTGAATGTTAATTGATAGTTAAATAACCGACTATCAATATTGGCCAAACGCGCTGATCGTTTCGAAGAAATCGGGATCGAGATTTATTTCTCGAAAACCACTTCGATCCGGCTTGTACATTTTCGTGAGGAAAACGAGTTTGGATTCGAAGATGGAGCCGTGAAGTGCAAGGGCTAGTCGCTACTAATCCTGAGGATATTTCCAAAATGGATGTAGTAGGAGTAGTGCCTTCGGTTCCGTTCGAACCCGGGACGGAGATGTATGGATGAATGCTTTCAGAACATCGTCAGGTGGACGATGAGCATTCTAAGTGAAACATTCTAAAAGGTAGCGCTTAGCCTCAAGCCTCACCAACCGAGAATGACTGAAAACCAGGGATTATGCAGCAAGGCTAGGTGGGTAGCACCCATTCAGGGTGAGGTCATCCCTATCTAGATGTCCCTTTTATTTCGACTTAGTGGTGCGGTTGCTGATCCCAACCGTGGGTTGATCTTACTCGAGATTATCCAGTAAGGGGTAGTCCTGGTCTTGTGTTGCAGGGGGTCAGAAGTGATCCTCGGTACAATGATCTAGGCCAAGTACCATGACAGGTAGTACCCCAACACCTAATCATTAGTTGGAAATCCATTCTCCCTACGTTCCTTTTACGAGTTTTGTTTGTATTACCCACTCTGTGGCTAGTAGCTAGAATTTAATAATGTAACAATTTTGGCTATTTTAATAAGTATTTTTATATAGACCCTATTATAATATCAAAGGATTTCAATAAAAAGGTGTTTTAGCTATCGTAGGGTAAAAACCCGACATGTTTATTTTTGGCGTGGTCTTACGAGATGCTTTTGTTTTTCAAAGGATTTTTGAAACTTTAATAATCTAGTTGAGTGTGGTTTTCTCACGCTGGTATTCCAGACTGGCTCAGGTGTTATTTAACTATAATGCTCGGGTCAGACCGAGTTTTATAGGATACAGGATATGATGCTGTGGTGCTCAAGAGACGAGCTGGATGACGATACGTATTTCCATATTTGATTATTGTTCCGCTGTGTATCCAGTTGTATGTTATAGATGTTGTTGAACTCTGATGATGTATGTATAAGCAGATATCGTTTTCTTTTGTGTAAGATAATTAATATCTATTATATATTATTCCGCTGCGATGGTTAGATTCTGATGCTGTTTTTCTATTTTCTCTTCTTCTACCTCTTCTTCTTTGATCAAAATGGTCTGCATTTCTGTTCATCTTGAATCGATTGATGGAGAACAGTGTTGACTCAAGGGATACGGATTTGCGGGTCGTTACAGTTGGTATCAGAGCCAGGTTGGTGTTAACCTTGGCTCTGGTGGGGATTACTCATTAAATAGAGTCCGAAGTACTCTAGTATGAGCTCGAGTGTATTAATAGATATAAGCACGTATTTGTTAGTGAATATAAAATTGTTTTTATATTGTGTTAATTTACAGGTTGAGTGTTTATGGATTCTAGTCGATGTGTGGGATGCCATGTTATCGATAGGGATTTCTAAACTCTTAAACAAGATAAACCGATACAGTAATTTTTTTAAATAGGGTAAATGAAATAATTTTACCCTAAATTATTTTTGTATATAAAAGAAATTATTTTTCGTAAATTATTATAGTTATATATGGATGCTTGGTTGTTAGGAATGATAATATTAAATTATTATCATTGTTGTATGAGAAAATAAATTGGAGATAATAACCAAAGATTAAGGAATAAATTAATAAATAAATGGGATTTGTAAAGGTGAATTATAATTGAATAAGGAATTGAAATCATAATTAAAAACTAAGAAAAAAATTCATATACAAATGAAATTTGTAAATGTGAACTATAAATGTGAATTATAGTGTGATTAATAATTAAAATAAGATAAAATTCAAGGATTTGGAATTCAAAAATTTGGAAATTTAAATTCCTATGAATTTGAAAATGATTCTCAAAAAGTTGGGAAAAATAATATATATTTGAGAAATATTTTTGAATTGGATTTGTAGTCTAGAGAGATTTGGAATTTTAAATATATGAAGGGTTTTTAAAAGAGATAAAAGCATTGAACTCTTTACGGTCGCGGTAAAATAATTCCAATGATGATCGCGACATCATCGGTGTTCATTTTCGAGTTCCCAAGAGGGGGACTGCTACCTAGATGTTTTGGGATTACTGTTTGTTTGTGAAATTTAGTTTTATTTTGAAAATGCAAAGGAATAGTTTGATTTGGATATATATATTTTTAAAAAAAATTGAACTTTGAACATTTTAGTAATGTTTTAAAATTCTGGAGTTGGTTTTAAATGTTTGGATGAAACTCTGTAAGCTTATTTAAAATGATCATGTAATGGTAAATAAGTTTGGAAATATAAAAAAAAAGAGTTAGCGAACGAAAGATAAATAAATTAGAGAACTTATAGAAACTTAAAATTTGAATTAAATTAGAATGTAACTAAACCAATTTGAATGTGGGGAAATAAACCTAAGTAGGCTAAAGGAAATAAGTAAATGAAATAAAAGTTATTAGTTAATAATGAAATTTGAATATTGGATGATGTTTGATTTAAAATTGTGTAAAATAAAGTGCAGAATTAGTTATAATGGACTAAAAATAATTAATGTTTGGAAATAAAATTTATTCTTGGTTGAAAATGAATTTGTGAATGAATAAATGAACTTATAATTGTAAGTAAATGAACTGAAATTGGATATTGGAATGATATTAATTGGAACTAAGTCCTTGCTTAACAAAATTCAAAAGAATGGTATGTAGCTAGATTTAACTGGAGTTAAATTAAATAAAATTGAATTGAAATGAATTCAGTTGAGTAAAAGATAATATTGAATGGAATAAAATTCCACTCAAACAAATAAATGTAAACTTAGTAAGTATTGAATTAGAATAAATAAGCTTCGGAAGCTTATAAAAGAATTGAAAAGCATTGAAAAAATAATATATAACCCCTATTTAAAAGTAAAATGTGAATATAATTGATTGTAAATAGATGGGGAAGAATGAATATTAATAAGGTGGATAAATAAGCCGGAAAGTATTGGTATTCTGGAGAAAAAAAATCCAAACTTGTGAAATTAAGTAAGATTGAATTCAAGAAAATTAAATAAAATGGTTTTAAAGATGGATGACAAAAAAAAGAAAAAAAAGAAAATCCAACTCAAGCATAAATTGAATGACCTTATTATTATTAAATTCAATAATGAATTGTTAATGTGAATTAAAATTTAAAAACGGATAAAAGAAAAAACTAAATTTGGGATAAATTAGTTAATGAAATATGGAAATGGAACTCAAAATTATTAACTTAGAATTGAATTGTGAATAGATAATAGAGTTTGGAAATGAATCTTGAGTTATAAATAGAAATTCAACTTAGAATTGTAAGTGAATTAAATATGAATTGAAGTTGTATGGAATTGGATTGAAATAAAAATGATTTGAGATGAAAATAAATACAATTTGATTATGAATAAATTATAAATGAGAATGAACTTAAGTTATGAAATGGGAGTGAATTGAAGTAAATTAACTTAAGTTTAAAGTTAATAGAAGCATGGAATGATGTCGAGTATAATAAAATGGCTTTGAACAAAATCAATGTGAAATGGGATTAGATAAAATTCTATGAGCTATTAGAAGTGAAATAGGATGATTTTGGAGTCAATTGGAATGAATATAAGTTTGTCTTGCTTAGAATGAATTAAATATAAGCAAGTAAGTTGTAAATCACTTAAACTGAATGGAATGGTTTGAGAATTGGTTGTAAACAATTGTAATAAGTGTCAAAACCTTATATTTGCTTATGGAAATTATATAACGTGCATTATGTGTGAAATTTATGTGTTAGCTATTGAAAGTAAGTGAAATGTTAATAAATTGCATATATTTTGTACTTATATGATCAAGTATAGGTACTGAAAAGCCGTTTGGCTGGATTGGATCGCAAATTGCTAAATAATAAGTCGCTTGCTTAAAAATGCTAAATAAAGGTACGCCTACGCAATAAAAATAGGAAATATGAACTGTTTTTGTTTTTCCGACCGTGTGGGTCGATGTATATATATTTATATCTCTTGTCAAATTGCAAAAGCTCCTCCGTACAAAGGAGACTCTGCCAAAAATTTTCGAAAAATTTGGGAATTAGAAAAAAAATTTGGGAAAATTTTTGTTAACAACAAAACGATTACAAATTGGAAATTGAAATAAATTAGTGGATGAAACTAATTTAAAATAACGATATGAATTAGTTATAAATAGAAGATAAAATTTAAAAATTTAGAGTTGAAGATAAATTGAATTCATATGGAAATGAGAGAACAAATTTGAATAAAAATAGATATAAACTAAGTGGTGAAGTGAAAATAAATATAAGAAGCGTATAAAATACTTATATTAAACTTAAGAAAGGAACGGTGAATTCTTAATTGGAAATGGATATTACAAATATATTCTAAGTTAATATTTGAATGAATAAATACTGACAATTTGTAAGGAAGTCGATAAAATGTTTTGAATACTGTGATTGGACATTATTACAAAGTATGATATACAAGTGTTTAAAAAGCAAGGAAATTGATATTTTTTGATTCCAGAAGATAAATTTGAATTGCTCGACAAAAAGGTATGTGTTTAAATTTCTGTATGAAATTTGATTGGGTTGTTGATCTAGCCACTTGGCCTTTTTTGTTTTCTTTTGGAATTTGGGAGCCCGTAGAGGCATTTTGTAGTTGTACCGAGCTAGCCGCGCAAAGGAGACGCTGGCGAAATTTTTCGAAAATTTAGGGAATTAGAAAATTTTTGAGGAAATTTTGAAAATTTAAATTTGGTTTTAAATTGAAATTTGAATGATTGAGCAAATAATATTGTTTGAAAACTATGGGAGAGTTTGGGAAGTTAGTAAGACGGGTAATGAGTCTTCTATAAAAAGATAATTGGTAGCATGTTGGATTATTAGTTTTGGGAAAAGTAAATGGGTATTGGATCATTCTTCCTAACAAGTAATTTCGGGGACAAAATTCTTTTAAGGGGGGAGGAGTGTGACGACCCAGAATTTTTAAGCATTTGAAATTGGAATATTTAATTGATTTTTAAATATTTAAAAGTTAATCTTAACTTGAATTCAAATATCATTATTTATTTGATAATTAAATTATTGAATTAAATAATATATAGTTGGGTAAAATGTTGAATCTGGAGTTTTAAGCCTGTTAAAAATAATTTGAAGGCTTGTAAAATTTATATTGATAGTGCTGAGGATAATAAAAAAATTAAAACTGAATTTAACACTGATTTGTTCAGTTTTAAAAATATATCATTTTAAATTGAATTTAAAAATAGCCTTCCGAGACATAATCTCGGAATTCGACGAAACCGGTTCCATTGGATCCATAATATTTAATTATTATTGGATTTCAAATTTCGTATTGATCGGAGTTGTTGTGTGAGCGTACTAAGTAAACGCGTTGAAATTTATATCGAAAATTCAATATAATAACTGATCCAAAAGGCTATCTTATCCATATGATCGAATTAGCACTTGAAACCTTTTCCATTTCGTTCGAAATAGGGGTATAACATTATGAATGCTAAGCAGCATGCGTCAATGGGGTTCGACATTTCCAGATATATAAAGCAAGATATTTTTTTTAAAACACATATACCGCGATATTCCATCTCGAAGTGGAATAGGTATTTTATGTTGTGCGAACATCTGTGGATGTAGGGAAACAGATTGGAGGGATCCAACTGGATTCCTAAAAAATTATTAGATTATTTAATATTCTATGTTATGATTATTTAATTCTGTAATGAATTATATTGGAATATTGATTGCTATGGTTTGATTGAAATTATTTGGGTATAATGAGTTACCAAAAATATATAAATTGAATGGAAAGAAAATAAAAGAAGTGAATTTGTAAGCGAGATAATTATAGAAAATTTGAATGAATTGAAAAAGAATAAAGTGATATTAAAATAATAATAAATAAATTCGAGTATTGAAAAGGGATTTTGAATAAACAGAAATTAATGAATTGTAAACTTAAGTGATATCATTTAAAGGAATAAAGAATTATTTTAAAATTCAAAGTTTAAATTTATTTAAAAAAATAAAGAAGTAATTTGGGAAATCTGAAATTGGTATTTTCAGTTAAAAGTATTTTAAATCATAATTAAGGAATAAACTCTGAAATCAATGGATTTTGGAATAAATGGGGTAAATTGGAAATCAATTTGGAAATTGATTTAAGTATGTAAAACCGGGATTTTTAAAGGAGAATGTGGCTATGAAATTTATAAACTGGGTTTATAAAAGCAAAGTTATATATCGGTGGATATTTGGAAAAATAAATTCAGGATGGGAATTTATTAAAGGAATGGGCATATTTGTTTAAAAATAAATAGTGATTTATTTTTATTGAATGTGAAGAGAAGTATTTCCCTGGATAGCTAAGTACGTTTTCAAAGTAAATTTTTAAATATAAGATAAAGGTTTTCATGTTGTTTTAAAAAGTATGTTTTAGAAAATTTATTATTTTGAAAGGTTTAAATTATGAAGTAGGTATTTTTCAAATCTATTATCGTAGTAATTATTTAAAGGTAACTTAGTATTTTGTTTTAAAGGAAAAAACATCTAGTTTTATATTTTATAAAGTAACCTTATTTTAAATATTCCTAAAGTATTATTTTTAATTAAGTATTAAAGTATTTTTTCTAAATTTAAATGTTAAAGAATATTTTACAATAAAGTGTTTTTAAATTATTTTAAAAATCTAAGTTTTGCGCTTGGTGATTTCAGTGGAAATAGAAAATATTTGGGAAAATTATTCTGTAAAAGGAAGGTAGTTTGAAACTGTTTTCAAAAGGGTTGTGTATGGAAATATATCTTGCGAAGATATTTTGAAATAAATAAATAATTTGGGAAATTATTTATTATTTGATGGTTGTTGTGAATGTTAATTGATAGTTAAATAACCGACTATCAATATTGGCCAAATGTGTCGATCGTTTCGAAGAGACCGGGATCGAGATTTATTTCTCGAAAACCACTTCGATCCCGTTTGTACGTTTTCGTGAGGAAAGCGAGTTTGGATTCGAAGATGGAGTAGTGAAGTGCAAGGGCTAGTCGCTACTAATCCTGAGGATATTTCCAAAATGGATGTAGTAGGAGCAGTACCTTCGGTTCCGTTCGAATCCGGGACGGACTTGTATGGATGAATGCTTTCAGAACATCGTTAGGTGGACGATGAGCATTCTAAGTGAAACGTTCTAAAAGGTAATTGTTAGCCTCAAGCTTCACCAACCGAGAATGACTGAAAATCAAGGGTTATGCAACAAGGCTAGGTGGGTAGCACCCATTCGGGGTGAGGTCATCCCTGTCTAGATGTCCCTTTTATTTCGGCTTAGTGGTGCGGTTGCTGATCCCAACCGCGGGGTGATCTTACTGGAGATTATCCAGTAAGGGGTAGTCCCGGTCTTGTGTTGCAGGGGTTGGGAGTGATCCTCGGTACAGTGATCTAGGCCACGTACCATGACAGGTGGTACCCTAGTGCCTAGTCATTAGTTGGAAATCCATTCTCCCTACGTGCCTTTTACAAGTTTTGTTTGTATTACCTACTCTATGGCTAGTAGCTAGAATTTAATAATGTAACAATTTCGGCTATTTTAATAAGTATTTGTATATAGACCCTATTATAATATCGGAGGATTTTAATAAAAGGTGTTTTAGCTATCGTAAGGTAAAAACCCAATATGTTTATTTGTGGCGTGGTCTTACGAGATGCTTTTTTCAAAGGATTTTTGAAACTTTAATAATCAAGTTGAGTGTGGTTTTCTCACGCTGGTATTCCAGACTGACTCGGGTGTTATTTAACTATAATTCTCGGGTCAGACCAAATATTATAGGATACAGGTATGATGCTATGGAGCTTAAGAGACGAGCTGGATGACGATACGTATTTTCGTATTTTATTATTGTTCCGTTGTGTATCCAGTTGTATGTTATAGATGTTGTTGAAATCTGATGATTTATGTATAAACAGATATAATTTTCTATTGTGTAAAGATAATTGAATATCTATTATATATTATTCCACTGGGATGGTTAGATTCTGATGCTATTTTCTGTTTTCTCTTCTTCAACCTTTTCTTCATTGATCAAAATGGTTCGCATTTCTATTCATCTTGAGTCGATTGATGGGGAATAGTGTTGACTCAAGGGGTACGGATTTGCGTGTCATTACAGGAGCTATACTAGGCGAAGTGAGATCGCTTCTCCTATCGAACACATTTTTTCGATACCATACTAATAAAAATGTGATTGATTTGGCAACCCCTCGATTTTGATTATGGGAGTGCGTTTCGAGGTGGGTAGTAGTCGCTGTTATTCATTACCACAAGTCCGGGAGTGCAAATTGTAACACCCGTGCTTTAATGACAAATAAAATCAACTGAATTAACATAGTTGCATAAAAGTGAAAAATATAAATGTTAAATATATGCATTTAAAAACTAAGAGGTTACATAGATACATGAAATCAATGAGTGTGTGATCAATTGACGCATCAATTAATTAAAAGGGGAATTAATTAAGAGACATAGAGGCGTCAATTAGTCAGAGAATTGTCACTTTTATAACATTAATTAATTATGGGTTCTTCTAGTAGAAGGAAATGTATGTAAGGAATAAATTAAATGATAACATATATATATATTGTAACACCCTGCACTTTAATGACAAATAAAATCTATTGAATTAACATAAATGCAAAACAGTGAAAAATATAAATGTCAAATATATGCATTTAAAAACTAAGAGGTTATATAGATATATGCAACCAATGAGTGTGTGATTAATTGATGCATAAATCAAATAAAAAGAGAATTTTTTTAGAGATATAGAGGCGTCAATTAGTCAGAAAATATGTCACTTTTATAACATTAATTAATTAAGGGATCTTCTAATAAAGGGAAATGTATGTGGGGAATCAATTAAATGATAACAAACACATATTAATTTATAATTGACGCAATCAACTAATTAATAAATTAATAAAGAAATTAAGTAAGCGCCAACTAATAAAAGATGGAAACTTATATGTCAATTAACTAGGTAATGAACTGGCAGTTTAAATTTGTACAACTAACAAATGTGTGATTGAGTGACGCATATGAATTAATTTGAATATCTATTAAAATGGGAAAACGTATCAATTAATTGATTGGCAATTAGTTGAGCCTTTTAAAAAGAGTTTCAATTAATCAAAGAATATGCCATTGTTACAATAGCTAATAATGTAAATTAATTAGCTAGAAAAAATGCCAGTTATAGGATTATTTGTTTCCAAGTTAAAAAAATTGGAACGCCTACAAAAATCAAACAGAGTAATTAGGTTTATGATGAAGGTAAACTAATAAGAATTAATTAAAAATTATAACTTTTATATGCATTTAATTAATAGAGGTATTAATTGACACGTTCAAATAGGTAAGAAATTATAACATATAAGAATTAATTAATATTGGATATCTATATATATGTATGTATGTATGATCTAATTAATTGGATAATTAAAGGGAGAATCTTATTTAGAAGGAAATGTGAATTAATACGGTCGTATAACAAAGGAACAAATGAATAACATTAGAGAGTTATACGTTATAAGCTAAGTAAACAAATCAAGTTTTGATGGTGAGGACTATTTTTAGGGTTAGTCGGATGGATTCTAGTTGTTCGCTGCACCTATAAATTGAACGTAACTTAACCCTAGCCTACACTATTTTCTCTGAATCAGTTGCTGTCGTTTACAACAAACTCCTCTTCTCCTCACCCTTTTCCCTTCTCCTCTGTCAATCAAATCTTTCCCCAAAATAAAAATAAAATTAAACTAGGAAACGCATACAAGAAAATCAGAGAATTGCATGAACAAATTATGGAATTTACAACGAATCAAAAAGGGGAAAAGTGGAGAAAAGCGTGGCAAATTAAAAGGGATGGGGATTGAAGCTAAGGACGATATGTGAGTGGATTTAATTATATCTCTTTTACGTTCACGATATATTATCGTTAGATTCCCGTTAAATTTTTATTCGGTACTTCAATAATTAATTCTATCAATTAGTTATGCTGAAACTGTAAGAAATTTACAATTATTTACATCTATTTTAAAGTTAAAATTTAGCCTAAATGCTAGCTTCCTTTTATTTCCTTTTTACGCGAATAATATAGTTAAATAAGAGAATTCGCAATTATGGATTAAAATAGGAAAATGCTAGATTTTAGAAAACTAGATGCAAAATAAGAAAAGCTAATATATAGCAAGAAAAATAAAATTCTGCAATAATTATGCTAAAACGGGAGTAATAAATTAAAGAAAAATCTAATAAATTAATTTGGGAGTAAGTGATAGATTAATTGGTTGGTTTAGAAAATAAGATATATTTCTATAGTATAGTATTTAAAATGATAAGGATAAACGTAATTGCAAGAAAAAAGAAAGAAAAAGGGAATTAGTGTAAAGTAGAGAAACCACTGTATTTTACACTGTCCAAAAAGTAAAGAAATAATAAAAGAAATATCTTACAGTTATGAATTATTGTTTATAGCATTATTTAGTATTAAAATATGGAAATGAATTTTTTCAGTATAGTTTTCGTAACCAACCAAATAGAATAGAACTACTTCCTAGAATAGAAGAAAATAAAGTAAAGAATTGAAGGAATCAAGTTAGTTATTGGTTAAAATTAGAAGCTATAAATGGTAATGAACCTAGATCTGCATTTACTATATAGACAATAAAATAAGATTAAAATAGTTATTATGATAAGTAATCATATAATATAAGAGAATTAAAGAGAATTCAATATCACAATAAAAGGAGATAGACTAGAATAGAAAAGTGATGCTTGTAATTATATTTGTAATATACAAATTATAAAAGAAAATAAAAGTGACAATTACAAGTAAAATTATAACATAGGTTATAATTAAATAGAAAGAACAGAAAGGCTTAATTTAGACTTAAATCGTGTTAATAAGCAATAGAAGAAAAATAATAGAAGAGGTTTATTTTAATAAACTTAGGACTTAAATTAAGTTAATTAGAAAGATAATAGAAGTGGCCCATACCAACAACATCCATTTTCAGTCAGGAACTAATAGTCTGACAATAGCTAGGTGAGGCTGCGACAAGATTATACTAATTATGGTAAATAAATAGCCAACATAATAAGAAAAGTAAACTAAAATTAAATTAAAAGATTAGAATTAGGTCTAATAAAAGAGTGAGATGCGTTTGGAGCAGCCCAAAGGATGAAGAGCCTAACGAAGCAGTTCATTGCTGATTTCAGCACAGAAGAAGCACGTCCAACTTAGTTATTTTGGGCTAGGAGGAAGTACGAGACTTTAACGGGACATGAGGGTACTCTAGAATGGCCCTTTGGTGTAGGCTTAATGATGTGATCCTCCAGAGGCAAGTCTATAGGTGTTCCATCAAAAGAGTATGCTTTGACTGCTTTTTGCATGGCAGGACCATTGTATGCAATCAAAAGGGGTTGATGTTTGGAGTAGGATATTTGTATGTCCCAGTACTTGCAAGTAATTTTAGTGGCAGGACCCAAAATGATAGTCGCATCGGATAACGGGCCAGCATCAAAAACCAAGAGCGAGTTCGGGAAATACTATAGTTAAACCAACAATTCCAATAATACTTTCACTATCAAGAATTCGATGAGGCGCCACTAATTGGATGTTAGATTGTTTGCAGTAGGGCACAGCCACTTAACTCTTTAGAGGTCTTTTGATTAGTTAAGGTGTTGCTGGGTCGGGTCATTGCCACGATGAGAAAGAGACTGACCAAGTAGGATATTTATATTATAGACCTAATGAGGCTGTCCTTTACAGATATAGAAAATCGCTGACTGAGTTCCATACAAGGGAGACCTTGTCAGGCGGGAATCTGGGAGTAATAGAACGATCATGTATAGTCTTCAACGTACGCAATGGGTGGTACATTGTGGATGTCCGGGCATTAGCATAGGTTAATGTGGATGCAATTTTATATTTTCGTAGCAGACGGCGGAACATCTGTATTGTAGGCCTTATGAGACAGTCCTTTATGGATGTAGTCACACCATGCCCTAGCAGCGAGATGATGGAGTCCTTTTCAAGGAGGATACGAAAGGTACTAAAGGTAGTACCTATGACATATACGGTTATTGGGCATATAGCTACATATATATAAGTTATTAGGTTTTTATATACTAGGGAGTAGATGGGTACCATTCACGCATGGAGGTTAGAGTATTATAAACCTAATATAACAGAAAACAGAAATAAAACGATATAGGTAGAATTAAGTTTAGAAGCATATGATTTGTCCATTCACTAGAACTTTAGTTCTAACCCCCTCCTCATAACATTCTATAGGTTTGATAGATGACAAAGACTTTTTAGCCTTGCAACACTTGTTTAGAAAGTGTTATTATTTTCATGAGTATTTATTTACTATTATATTTTAAATCAGTTCCGCTATGACATATTTATCTGAGGTCTGATACATTTGTCTTTTCTTATTTGCAGGATACCGAAAACCCAACTCGAGCTTCAGTGGGCTTGGATTCTAGCATTTTGCAAAAAAACCGAACCCACTGGAATTCGGGTTGTTACGTTTAATATTAGAGCCTAGGTTTAGGTTTTCTAAATAAATAGAGAGTGAACATATTTTTATTTTTCTAAAATATAAATATATTATATACACCTAGATCTAAAGAAAAACCCATTTTTAAAAAATTGACATATGGGAAGATTTTGAGTAACAGTTTTGTACATCAATATTTGGATTGTGGGAATCCAAGATTTATAGGCTCTAGAGTGGCAAAGTTTGAGATGTACAACAGATTCGGTATAAAAATGGAAGTCTATATGTTAATATTTGGAAATAGATAGTTGTTTCAGATTAGTGGGTAGGGCGGTAGTGCCTTAGAATAAATAGAAGCATAAGAGAGAAAATGGATTAGGAACATATATAATTGGATCGAGAAGAATGACTTCATGGGAATATTTGGGAAAGTATAAGGAAGTTAAGAACCCACTTTGAGTCTAGCCCAATAATTAAACTTTTGAAAGTTTGAAAAAAAAAGAGATTTAGAGAATTTTCAAGTTTTCAATTTAAAAGTTTACAGTTATAAATATGTACTGGTTTAAGAAAATTGTGTGAAAACAATTTTTGAAAGGAAAAGAGACATTTTTGGGATTTGTAAAATGGAGAAACATGTAAGTAACATATTTGGATTTGAAAGGAAGTAGTTTGAGAAAAAAGGGGTTTTCATATGAAAGTTTTTGTTTTAAAAAAATATATTCTTTCAAAAAAAATTATAGGGCTTGTATAGCTTGCTAGTTTTGGGTTGTAAAGTAGGAAAGAATTAAATATGAAACGCTAGTAAAGATTAATTTTTGTAGGAAACTAAAATTTTTCAGTAAGGAAATTTTGTAAACTCTATTCTTTTGAAAAAAGAGAAATATAGCTTGAAAGTATTTTTGATAGAAATAGTTTGGTGGTTGGAAAAAATATGTTTTTAAAATTTTGGAAATAAAGTAGATGTTTAGAGGAAGTTTAGTAATTGACATCAATAGTAGGTAACTGCACTAGTATAGTAAGAACTCAAATAAATTAAATAGAGATAAGAATCATATGGATAAAATATAAATTTGACACGCTTTAATGGTATTGATTTCTATGAACCGGCCGCATTATAAATGAAGACGTTTTGTTGAAATAATAAGGAAAGTAAACATAGCGAAAGAGGTGTACAAAATATAGAAAACACTGTAATTTGTACTGCCTATTTCATCACAGAAAGAAAACAAAAACTCCTTGTTATTTCACACAAAACGCACATCCTCCTTTATAGTATTCATAGAAAATTTTAGCGTTGACGGCTTCTCTTATGAGAAATAGTTCCAATGCACTAAAGCGTGAAATATCTAGGTAGAAAGTGCAGTAACAAGAGACCGTATTGTTGGGTAATAATAGTTATACTATAGAGAATATAATTAGAGAGGCTAAGCAAGGGAAAATAAATGTTTTTCCTTGTTATGCGCAATTAATTGCATGTCTTTAGAAAACCCACCTTGAATGAAGAGTGTGAGCTATTATGAAGATAATAGAGGAATAACTGTTCTTATCTACTGCAGTTTTTATGATTTGAAATTATGAATGAAAATTTGTTTTGGAATAATGAAATGACATTTTATTAGAAATGGTTTGACGAAACACAAGTTTTAATGGGGAAAAACTTAAATTAAGGATCCCAAGAATTTATGGAAGAAATAAGTGATTTAAAAAGGAAGAGAAGGGTAAATTTTAAACTTAGAATTACTGCATATTCCTCGCCAGATTTAATGGGACGACCTAAAGTCAAAAACTATAAAATATAGATTTTTGAAAGTAGAAATGATTATGGCACTAGGCATTTTTGGAAAATTCTAAGTAACACTTTTTGAAGGTTAGAATCTTGGGAATTGACATTTCAAAGTAAATAAATAAGAAAACTTTTGAAACTTTGAATTGTGAAAGGAAAAAAAGCCAAACTAAATTTTAAATTATGGAGTAGATGAGGGCAAGTACCTAGGTAAGACGGGAAATGTTTGAGGCTATGAAGAAGATAACAAGAATTATTTTTAGAGAGTAACAGGGAGTTCCTGTAGAGTGTGTAAAGCACTATAGAGCCTAGGAATGTTGCTTGGGTATGCTGGAGCTGGAAATAAGTGACCAATAAAATAGGAAAATGAAAGATAAGAGTGTAGCTAAAAGGAAAACAACAAATTAAAGAAAGAAATCTAAGACGGCAACTAAAAGAAATGTGAACTGTAAAAGAAGAAGAAAATGAACTTTTCCAAATTAAGTTTGAAAAAAAAAATTAAAAAGAAAATTTTCTTATGTGAACTATGCTTTGGAAAAAAATAGGGATTTTTGTAGAATAGTGGCATAAGCCCAAGTACAGAGAAAAGAGTGCACAAAAGTAAAATGGGAAATGTGAGGTTTTCCACCTTCTTTATAACATAAGAAATCGAATTTGGAAAATTAGAATTTTCCAAAAGTCGAAACTAAAATTTGTATAGTAGGTTTGGACGTAAAATTTGTTGAGCTATGCTCCTATTCAGTAGGAGTGGGGGGACAAATTGGATGAAAAATATTTTGAGTTGTCAAAAGATTGCATTCATATAGAAATTGCAAGTATGTTTAGGATGTGTGCATCATGTTTAAAAGGAATTTCAAAAATAAAAAGCATTCATACAGGAGGTACCGCTTAGAAATTCTTGTACATGCATATATTCTATGATTTATTGCACTTTGCAATTTACACTGTGCATGGATTATTGCAAAATTGGTTGTACAATAAATGGTTCTTAGTATAGAATGGATGCACAAAGGTTTGCATGATTGAACCCTTATCAAATTTCGAGGATGAAATTTCCTAAGGGGAATGTAATACCCCGTGCTTTAATGACAAATAAAATCAATTTAATTAACATAATCGCAAAACAGTGAAAAACATAAATATCAAATATATGCATTTAATAATTAAGAGGTTACATAGACAATGAATGTGTGATTAATTGACGCATCAATCAATTAAAAAGGGAATTTATTAATAGACACAGAGGCGCCAATTAGTCAGAAAATATGTCATTTTTATAACATTAATTAATTAGGTATCTTCTAATAAAGGAAAATGTATGTGGGGAATAAATTAAATGATAACATAGATATATTAATTTATAATTGACGTAATCAATTGGTTAAGGAATTAATTAAAGACATTAAGTAAGCGTCAATTAATAAAAGAGGGAAACTTATATGTCAACTTATTAGGTAATAAATTGGCAGGTACAACTAATAAATGTGTGATTGAGTGACGCGTAGGAATTAATTTGAGTATCTATTAAAATGGGAAAACGTATCAATTAATTGATTGGCAATTAGTTGAGCCTTTTCAAAAGGGTGTCAATTAATCAAAGTATATGCCATTGTTACAATAGCTAATAATGTAAATTAATTAGCTAGAAGAAACGCCAGTTATAAGATTATTTGTTTCCAAGTTAAAAAATTGGAAAGCGTACAAAAATCAAATAGAGTAATTAGGTTTATAATGAAGGTAAATTAATAAGAATAAATTAAAGTATAACTTTTATATGGATTCAATTAATATAGGTATTAATTGATTTGTTCAAATAGGTAAGAAATTATAACGTATAAGAATCAGTTAAATATACATACATACATACACACACACACATATGATCTAATTAATTGGATAATTAATGGGAGAATCTTATTTAGAAGGAAACGTGAATTAATAGGGTCATATTACAAAGGAACAAATGAATAACATTAGAGAGTTATACGTTATAAGCTAACGTAAACAAATCAAGTTCTGATTATGAGGATTTTTTCTTGGATTAATCGGATGGTTCCTGGTTGTTCACTGCACCTATAAATTGAATTTAACTTAATCCTAGCTCACACTATTTTCTCTGAATCAGCTGATGTGTTTACAGTAAACTCCTCTTCTCTTCTCCCTCTTCCTTTCTCCTCTATCAATCAAATCATTCCCCAAACTAAAAATAAAATTAAACTAGAAAACACATACAAGCAAATCAGAGAATTGCGCGAACAAATCAGGGAATTTACAATGAATCAAAAAGATAAAAAAAAGCGGAGAAAAGCGTAGCAAATTAAAATGGATAGAGATTGAAGCTAAGGACGACATGTGAGTGGATAATTATATATCTTTTACGTTTATGATATATTATCATTAGAATCCCATTAAATAATTTTATTCCGTATTCTATTAATTAATTCTGCCAATTAGTTATGCTGAAACTGTAAGAAATTAACAATTATTTACATCTATTTTAAAGTTAAAATTTAGCCTAAATGCTAGCTTTTTTTTGTTCCCTTTTTACGCGAACAACATAGTTAAATAAGAGAATTCGCAATTATGGATTAAAATACGAAAATACAAGTTTTTAGGAAATTAGATGTAAAATAAGAAAAGCTGAAATAAAGCATGAAAAATAGAATTCTGCAACAATTATGCTAAAACGGAAGTAATAAATTAAAGAAAAATCTAATAAATTAATTTGGGAGTAAGTGATCGATTAATTGGTTGGTTTAGAAAATAGGATACATTTCCATAGTTTAACATTTAAAAAGATAACGATAAACGTAATTGCAACAAAAAAAGAAAGGAAAAGGGAATGAGTGTAAAATAAAGAAACCATTATATTTTACACTACCCCAAAAGTAAAGAAATAATAAAAGAAATATCTTGTAGTTACGAATTATTGTTTATAGCATTATTTAGTATTAAAATATGGAAATAGATTTTTTAGTATTGTTTTCTTAACCAACCAAATAGAATAGAACTACTTCCTATAATAGAAGAAAATAAAGTAAAAAATTGAAGGAATCAAGTTAATTATTAGGTAAAATTAGAAGCTATAAACGGTAATGAACCTAGATCGGCATTTACTGTGCAGACAATAAAATAAGAGTAAAATAGTTATTACGATAAGTAAATTATATAATATAATTGAACTAAAGAGAATTAAATATCAAAATAAAAGAAGACAGAATAGAATAGAAAAGAGACGCTTGTAATTATATTTGTAATATAAAGATTATAAAAGAAAATAAAAGTGACAATTACAAGTAAAATTATAACATAGGTTATAATAAAGTAGAAAGAACAAAAAGGCTTATTTAAGACTTAAATTGTGTTAATAAGCAATAGAGAAGTAATAATAGAAGAGGCTTATTTTAATAAATTTAAGACTTAAATTAAGTTAATAAGAAAGATAATAGAAGTGGCCCATACCAACAGCATCCATTTTCAGTCAGGAACTAATAGTCTCACAACAGTTAGGTGAGGCTGGGACTAGATTATGCTAATTTAGGTAAATAAGCTGCCAACAGAATAAGAAAAGTAAACTAAATGCAAATTAAAAGAATAGGCTTAGGGTATAATAAAAGAGTGAGACGCGTTTAGAGCAGCCTAAAGGATGAAGAGCCTAACGAAGCAATTTGTCACAGATTTCAGCACAGAAGAAGCACGTCCAACGTAGTTATTTTGGGCTAGGATGAAATACGAGACTTCAATGGGACGTGAGGGTACTATAGGATGGCCCTGTGGTGTAGGCGTAATGATGCGGTCCTCCAAAGGTAGGTCTGTAGGTGCTTCATCAAAAGAGTATGCCTTGACTGCTTTTTGCATGGCAGGACCATTGTAGGTAGTCAAAAGGGTTTGATGTTTGGAGTAGGATATTTGTATGTCCCAGTACTTGCAAGTAAGTTTAGTGGGCAGTACCCAAAAGGATAGTTGCACGCAGATATCAGGCCAGCATCAAAAGCAAGAGCGAGTTCGGGAAAGACTAGAGTTAAACCAACAGTATGATAATTTCACTATAGAGACATTAGATGAGGAGCGCCGCCAATTGGATGTTAGATTGGTTGCAGTAGGAACAGCCTTTTAACTCTTTAGAGGTCTTTCGATTAGTTATGGGGTGGCTGCATGGGTCCATAGCCATTATGAGAAAAGAGAAAGACCAAGTAGGATATTTTTATTGTAGGCCTAACGAGGCAGTCCTTTACAGATATCGAAAATCCCCGACTGAGTTCCGTACAGGGCATACATTGTCAAGCGGGATTCTTGGAGTAAATAGAATGATCACGTGTAGTCCTCAAGGTACGCATTAGGTGGTACATTGTGGATGTCCAAGCATTAGCATAGGTTAATGTGAATGCAGTTTTATATTTTCGTAGCAGACGACGGAACATCTGTATTGTAGGCCTTAGAAGGCAGTCCTTTACAGATGTAGTCACAGCACGCCCTAGCAGCGAGATGATGGTATGCTTTTCGAGGAGGATATTGAAGGAAATAAGGGTAGTACCTAGGACCTATACGGTTATTGGGTATATAGCTACATATATATTAGTTATTAGGTTTTGATCTACTACGGAGTAGATGGGTATGATTCACGCATGGAAGTGATTGTATTATAAACCCAATAAATTTAATATAACGGAAAATGGAAATAAACGGTATATGTAGAATTAATCTTAGAAGTATATGATTTGTCCGTTCACCAGAACATTATTTCTCCCCCTCCTCATAACATCCTACATGTTAGATAGATGGCAGAGACATTCCAGCCTTTTGACACTTGTTTATAAAGTGTTATTATTTTGGTGAGTATTTACTTACTATTATATTATAAATCAGTTATGCTGTGAGATATTTATCTGAGCTCTGATACATTTGTCCTTCCTATTTGCAGGGTATGAGAAACCCAACTCGGGCTTCAGTGGGCTTGGATTCTAGCATTTTTGAAAAAATCCAGACACACTGGAATTTGGGTTGTTACATAAATGGTAAAATCCTACCCTGGCATTACCTTGCGTGCCGTGTCACATGCCTTATTGTGCCTTCTACGAGTTTTGTTTGGACCGTACCTATGGAGTGTCCACTGATAGCCCTTCAGTTTACGGAGGAATTACTCTATTGTATAGACTACGGGAATATATAAAAATATGTTAATGGGGATATGGGTAACGCCTTAACGCTATATTATTACTTTACTTTGCTGTAGACACTATCATAATAGCATATCGTACTATGTATGTAGATAATTTAATGGATCCTTAGGAGATGTAATCTCGAACATCTCTTAAGTTATTGCACTCACGTTAGACAGTGGATAAGAGATGTCAAATCTCGTAATCATCACCGATGTCGTTACACTCATATTTATTTACTATTGATTTAACTTAAAAAAAAATCTTTTTGTTCTGACTTGAGTGTTTTGTCTTTTCAATTCGCTTTGGTCAGTATGAGCTTTTCAGTGTATTCAAGATCATATTTCTAAAGGATGAAACAAAGATTTTGTACTATTATTATTTATTATATTTACTCCATTGCATCATGTTGTTTCGCTGCAATATTTAATTATTTCTGTTGTACGTATCTCTGATATGTATTGTAAAAGTCCAATCAAATGTTATTTGTAAAATAACTTCATGACCTGTTTATTTGATTATTATATTTTATCATTCCATTGTGAGATTCTGTGTTTCTTTTCTTTCTTTCTCTATTTTTTCTTATTTGCCCCATAACAATCTCCCCTTTGAATGGTTTGAGTCTAAAGTGTGTGGTTTATCGTCGATTTAAACCATCCACAATGGTGGGTCGTTACACATGTAGGAAACCGCCTTAGGGTTAGGTCTTAAATGATGGGGATCTGCACATTTTATAGGTATTAAATGATCAGAGTCTGCCTAAGACTGTTAAAGAGGTAGTAAGTGGTTCAAGTATTTCCTTTTTCATCAAAAATGCTAGTTACGTTAGAGTTGGAAGGTCAGACCGGAAGGGCCTTCGGGCTTAAAGTTGACTTTGTGGTACAGTCGGGTTGAAAGGCCTTTGGGCTTATAGTTGACTTTATTTGTATATGATGATTTTAATACATAATACATATTACTTTTCTAGGTAATACTTTTCAGATTAGTATTATAGTAAAACTTGAAATTTATTTCAACGGACTTTGTTTTTCGGACTCCCTCCTCATTTCAACAAACAGGTTAGGGGTGTAAGGTATTGCTGAAGAAGAATGGTAGGAAGGCTGATCGTTGTTGTAGTGATTATCTGCTATCATTTGCTTATGTTATTTTCTATCATATACCACTTCTTCAAAACTATATTGTTGCTATTTCTACAATCAATTTATTACTTACATACTTAGATGGTTATCTTTGGCTATTTTGAGACTTTATTGTAACGTTTCTATGTTTGAATTTTATTTATGGGTACACATTTTACTATTATATTTTATCCATTCCACCGTGAGATTCTAAAAGTTATATAAGTAGCTCTATATACTGTGTCGTACTAACTTTTTTTGCCAACCAACGGCTAGCCCTAGAATGGCTTTAAGTTCCAATAAGCCTTTTTTGGGTTGAGATTTAGGTATGTTTCAGGGCTAGATGTTAGAGCTAGTATTAGAGCTTTGGTTATCCGGTCAATACGTATGCATACAAGAGCATACTTTTTTTGTTTGAAATTTTTTTCCAAATGTTTTCTAAAAACCCGTATACATATGTATATATATACACATTGTTAAAAACAAATGCAACCACACCATGCAAATTTCGGCAATTAATACTATCTTAGGAAAATGTCACTAAGCAAGTTTAAAAACATACATATGTTGATATGGTTGAATATTCTAAAGCTGAGAACTCGTCTCCTCAAGGAATTCCTAACATCTGAGGCATGCATTAGTGATTTAAACAGTATTTGAGGCATGCAGGGGAGGTTCCACTTCCACAACAAGCTACCCCAGCAGCACCACTAGTAGGTGCAGCACCTCGACCTTTAGACTTTGCTAAATTATGCAAGTAACTTCTAAAATATAGGCGGTCGCACGTATACTGAAGCCGAGGATTTTCTAGAAACTAAGACATGGATGAGTGATGACATATTTAGGGTGCTTGAGTGGGAAGATTGGATCAAAAGAAGGGTTGCTACTTAACATCTGAAGAAGGAAGCGTTAGATTGGTGGACTATTGTTATGGAAGAAAATGGGGAGGTGGAGATCTCTTGGGATGGTTTTAGGACTCGCTTTGAGTTGAGGTTTATGTCTAGTGTAGAGGTTAATGTGCAATTAGAGTGGTTCATTCATCTGAAGCAAGGAAGTTCTACTCTTAAGAAAGCACCAACAAATTCACAAAGTTGGCAAAGTTTGGGATGGGTTTAATAGACATGCCTGAAGAAAGCAATGAAATTTGTCAAGGGTATGAATTCACCTCTGTGAGAGCTTCGAGCGCTACTTATAAAGTGATTGTTGACATAGCTTTAATAAAATTGCTAATGGTAAGGAAAAGGAGAAGGTTGAATCAATACTGAAGCAAGGAGGAGCTAAGACAAGATTTTGGGAAAATAAAAAAGCTAAAGAAAGGCTGAAGAAGGATGGTATGGTTTGTCGAAGATGCTAGAAAAAGGGATAGATTGCTAAGGATTGGAAATTTAGCGTAATGAAGGAAGAATTCAAGAGAAAGTGCTTTAACTGCTTTGAGGAGTGGCAATATCACAATAAGTGTCCAAAACTTGCTAAAGGAGGTCAGAGTGGCATGCGTATTCTATAGAGGCGGTTCCTATTTTGAGTAGGTCACCTCCAAAGGACAAAGGGAAGGCTGCTTTGGAATGCACACTTATTATTTCTAAGAATGTAATTCGTATCTTGTTTGATTCTGGAGCGTATCTCGTTTATAGTTGAAAGAATAGTTTGATCCGTAAACTTGAAAGCCTAAGTTATCTTCAACCCAATAGAAGTATAAAATCCTGATGGGGGTCGACATATCTTTTCTTATTTTACAAAGACCTAGCTGTGGACATATGTAACATTGAGTTTACATGCAATGCGTACGTTCTTGGCTTTGAGGGGTATGGTCTCATCTTAGGGATGGATTTGTTATCTTGCTACAGGGCTATTTTAGATTGTAAAAGGTGGATCATAGGGCTAAGGAGTCATTAGAGGTGAGATGTCAATGTTCGTTGTTCATCCCAAAACTCAGTTTAGTTGACCTATCTATATTCTCTTATATTGTCACATAAGGAAATCTCATCTGTACCTGTAGTCCGAGAATTTGCTAATGTTTTGAAAGAAGTCTCTGGTCTCCTACTTTATAAGGAGATCGAGTTCAAAATTGATTTGGAGAATTACGCTAAGCCTGTTGCACTACCACTGAGGCATGTGGCTCTTAAGGAGAAGCAGGAATTGGACAAGCAGATTTCAAAACTATTTCAGAAGGGATTCATACACCGTAGCATTTCTAAATGGGCTGCACTGATTGTTTTTTCCACTAAGGCAGATGGCTCATTAAGGTTATGCATCGATTATCAAGCACTGAACAAGGTGACTAAAAAGAATAGTTATCCTCTACCTAGGATATACGATTTGTTCGATCAACTCATCGGTGTCAAAGTTTTTTCCCAATTGGACTTAACCATAGGATTCCATCCGTTGAGGGTAGTCGAAAATAGTGAAGCGAAGACTACTTTTCGCACATCAGGTAGACTATATAAATGGGAAGTGATGCCTTTTGATTTTATTTATTCCCCCGCATATTTTATAGATCTAATAAGTGGGTTTTTAGGGGATACCTAAACTAGTTTGTTATGGTATTTATGGATGATATTCACATATTCTCCAAGATGGAAAGCGATCATGAAAGGCAACGAAGGGAAGCATTAGAGACTTTGAGAAGTCACAAACTAAAAGAAAATTCTCTAAGTGTCATTTCTGGCAAAGGGAGGTAAAGTTTTTATTTCATATTCTTTATGAGAAAGGATTATCCATTGATCCAACTAAGGTGGAAGCTATTCAAGGCTGGAAGGTGCAAAGAATGCTACAGAAGATATAAGTTTCCACGGTTTAGCTGGCTATTATTGGAAGTTCATCAAGAACTTTGCAAAGATAGCAGTACCCTTAACTCGTCTAACTAAGAAGTGCCTTGTTTTGCTTGGATGAAAAGTGTGAAAATCTTTTGAGATTTTGAAGAATTTGTTGACTTATACACTAGTGTTAGCAGTTCCTAATGGATCTAAACCTTTCACTGTATATACCAATGTATGTAGTACATGATTGGGAGTTGTCCTTATGCAAGAAAGGAAGATAGTGGCTTACACTAGTAGGCAATTAAAGGATCATAGGAAAAGGTATCCTACTCATGACTTAGAATTAACATCCGTTATTTTTGCTTTGAATATGTGGAGGCACTATCTTTTGGAGAAAAATTTGAGTTATTCACTGACACAAATCCCTTAAATATCTTTTTTCCCAAAATGACTTGAATCTTAGGTAGCAAAGATGGACGGAGTTTATATCATCATATGACTTTGAGATTTAGTGAGCCCCCCGGTAAATGGAATGTTTTTGCCAACACCCTCATTCAGAGACATGCTACTCTTAGCGCTATATATGAGTGAAAGAAGTTGGAGTTTCTCTCAAATTTCAGTTTCCAACTGCCAACAATAACCGCTCAAGGCTATCTTGTAGTTATCGAAGTAAGACCAACATTAATGGGTCATACAAGATTAAGGCAGAAGGAGTATGCAGTATTAATAGATATTTTCGACATGCTTAGTAGGAGTGAGCATTTTTCCCATGATGATAGATATGCTTTCGACCAAAGGGGATGGCTAAGGTAACAAAGGAAGATGTGTTGGAAGAAGTTTTAGTAGAATGTCATCATTTTAAGATGACTATTCAACCTGGTGGAGGCAAAATATATAGAGATATTAAAAGAATTTTCAAATGCCCCAAAATGAAGATAAAGGTAGCAGAGTATGTCTCTAAGTGTTTAACATGTCAAAAGATTAAGATGGGGGAGGGGAAGCCTAAAGGGTTGTTACTTCCATTCGAAGTGCCGACTTGGAAGTCGGAGCATATCTATGGACTTTATAAATGGGTTGCCTAGAAGTCAAAGAGGAAATGAAACTACTTGGGTTTTTATGGATAGACTCACTATGAGCACTCACTGTATTCTGTTAGAAGTAATAGGACTACAACATCTCTTACACCAATTTATGTTAAGGAAGTGGTGCAACTTCATGAAGTTCTAGTCAGTATAGTTAGTGATACACCTCTTGTTTACTAGTGAATTTTGGAGAAGTTTGCAGTCTTCTTTGGGAACGATTTTGAATCATAACACCATTTATCACCCTCAAACCGATGGACAAACCGAGAGAGTTAACAGAATCTTAGAAGACTTGCTGAGAGCATGAATCATGGATTTTGGAGGATCTTGGAAATGGCAGTTGCCGTTGGTAGAGTTTTCATACAATAATAGTTATCAAGCAATGATTAGCATGACACGTTTTGAAGCCTTAGATAGGAGGCTGTGCAAGTCGCCTAGTTGTTTATAGGAAACTACTGACAAAATCATACTAGGACTAGATTTGATATGTAAGACCTCGATGAAGGTAGAATTGATTAGACAGTGAATGAAGGCTGCACATGACCGTCAAAAGTACACGCTGAAAGGCGAAGGAAGGAATAAGAATGTGACCCCCCACCTCTATGCTCACAATAACAATGAGTATTAAAAGAAATACTGTCTGTTATTACGAAGAATAAGGCTGGATAGGAGCGGCCATCCGTAGTTAGGCCTTACATTAGAATTGGTTACCTCGATAGGAGTGGTACATATTTTTATTTTTCATCTCTTATTTATTTACTCCCATCGACATACCCAATTCCAGTATAAAACGAACTACAATGGTTCATAATAGTTTAGGACAACATATATAATAATAACACAGATAAGCTAAATGCGGAACACAGATAATATAAAATCTCATATATATATATATATATATATAACTGAAGTCAGTTACAATACATGTGATATAATACATGTGTTACAACTACAACTGTCGATACTGGAAGTTACATATAGAAGTACATTATTGACAATAATATACATGAATACATATCATCCTATACTATGACAATGATTACTCCAAGAGATATAAAAAGACTTCATAGCTCAAGCAACAACCCAAAGTAAGATATCAACAACCTGTAAATAACTCGGTCTGACCCGAGTATTAAATTCAAAGGAAAATAATACACGGGTCAATCTAATTCAAACTCATTTATTAATGCACAGAAGCAATAATAATTAAATAACAATTAGACGACAGTCACAATAAATCTCGTCTATCCAATCCTTTAATAAGAAAACGGATAACGGTAAATATAACACATAATAGTGTTAAACAACAAATCAGCAAATTCAAATCATCAACAAAGACAATTGAAAGGATTATCAATGAAGATAATCTAGAAAACAACAGAATTGCCAAAACGGCAATTAACGACAAAATCTAATTATTAAATAAATAATTAGAAACTCATAATCTAATTATCAAAAAGATAATTAGATATCAACAAAATCATCAAACTAAACCAAATCAAAATACCATTTCAAAATGTTGAATTGGACAAAACAATTCAAGTAATTGAAATATCACTTAAAAACATCAATTCTGGTAGGGCTGCAGCATACGCATGCGTGTACTGTCTCGCCATTACAACATGAAATACACAAAAGATCAACGAATCAAAAGCAAATGGCATCAACTCAAATAAAAATGAACCAGATAGGACTGCAACATCATGAGCACAGCCACCACCCAGTAACCAACAAATAAACAAAGTGCACACGAAGGCGCAATGAAAATTCACAATCAAACACAAGGTCAAACCCAAAATACCGGATTCAACTCAAGTGCAATAAAATAATATCACAACTTTCTGCACAATGTCAAATCCGAGCAACAAACTGGATTCAACTCAAGTGTAATTCAAAAATCAATCCAAATGCAATAACTCAGGTCAGTGAGCACTTCATTTATGCAGACCAGATTAGAGTGACAACAAATACGAGCTCAACCAAGTCAAGTGGAGATAACCAACAACAAGACTCAGGTCAGAGACTACTCCAAATGGGCAGACCACAAGGCAAAGCCCCTTCATCAAATTCACAAACACAAGCTACCACCCTAATGCTCAAGCAATGCAGGAAAATGGAACAAGTCAAGATGAACAATTTCACATCCAAACTGATCAGACTTCAAACTAGGCAATGGATCAGAAGAGCGTTGACTTAAGTACAACAGTGACTTGTATTTATATTTTAACTTTGTTTTAGAAACTCAAGTCAATTAAACTCAAGAACTGAACTCAAGAATTAAACTCAAAATCCAAATGTACACTGAAGCAGTAAATGGTGCAACAATACACTAGATCAGTGAACTGCAATATGCAAGCGCAATGCAACTTACATGTACACCATGACATCAAGGCCAGAAGCCCAAGTCAGTGCACAACAACCTCGACAAACAACAACACAGTCTCGACTAAAAAGATTCAATGCTATACACTTAAAGACATGTATATCAGTGTAACTATATAAGCATTGAACCAAAGAAATGATACAGCATGCAACTGAAAACAAATGAAACAACAAAATTCAAATGAAACTGGACCAGTGAATAAAACCAAAGTCAGGTGTATCAAATTCACAACATCAATGATTTGGGTCGGATCAACAAAACAACAGGAAGTCTCAAATTCAAATAAAAAATGGAACCAGACCAACATAAACTAGACTTAACCCAGGCAATAGTGAATGATCAGCTACGACTCAAATACAATCTCAATGAATACAGTGAAGAATAAAAGTCGAAGCCGACCAGAATTCAGTTTAACAAAGTATAATCGAAGTCAAAAAGAAATCATCCAACAAATTCAAATTCGAGTCAAGCCAGAGATTCACGAAATCAAGAAAATGCCAGAAATCAGAATACCGTGAGTATCAAGAAATCAAGCAACAAGAATCACAAATTTGAACAAGTCAGAATTCACTAAAATTTGAATTAGATGCGAGTGAAAAAAACCACTCACCTTGATCGAAGAACCCAAACCCAAATCGCACAGTTCAAATTGAACCAGAGACGAACGATCGACGAAGCTACACGCAAATATTTGTTCGATCGATCAACAGAGGCGCGACTTCGATATTAATCACAAGCCCTAATTTCGCAAAGAGGAATGAACGAGAATAAAGGAAGCCGCCATTTTTCTTTTCTTTTTCGTTACTTAGGGTTTGCCAATGAATAATAAAAAAAAGGGAACGGTATTCATAAATATCACAACCCTAAAACAAAGGAACGTAGGCCAAGATAAAGCCCGCATACACTTATTAATTTTTTTTAGAAAGAATTTAAACCGGATTCAAAACTCCCCACAGCAATTAGCTAGCGAAGTTTAATCGTCTTTTGACGATAATTAATTGTTACAAAACCCCGGGTGGTTACAAAGAACCTGCTATTGAGGTTATTGTTTTCGTCAAGGTTTCCTATCTTAGTAGGGTTATGAGGTTTGGTACTTTAGGGAAGTTGGCACCCTTATTTGTTAGGCCTTTTCTCGATTTTAGAAAGGGTGGGGAAAGTTGCTTATAGAATGGATCTTCCGACCAAACTAGCGGGAGTTCATGACATTTTTCCTGTTTCCAATTTGAGGAATGTCTGCATGACACTACTATGATGACAGAGCCCGATTAGTAATTAGATGTTTAGACGAAATCGATTTCCCTTATGTCACTGCATATATAATGAAACAAATATTACGAAGCTTCTAACAAGGAAATTGGGGTGGTCCGAGTTCAATAGGGAGATAGCCCGGTGGAAAGCACGTGGAACCGAAGAAAAGGTGAAGGCTTCTCACCTTAAGCTTTTCTCTGGTAAATTTCTCTCTCCCAATTTAATAATTTGGTTGCACCATGGTTGCAAGATTAGATAGTAAGGGTTGGTTGCCACACTTATATTTTTACTTTATCTCTTCACTTATATAGAACTTCATGTATATTTAGGATGTTCGTATACATGCCTATTTTTCTGATTAAGCTTAACTATAGTGTGTTTTCATACATATCACATTGCATTTTTATTTGATCAGATGGTTATGTAGATTACTGTAAATAAATTGATTGCATAACATGGTTATTGAATTCGTGTTACGTTATCCACCCTTGAATTTCGGGGTGAAATCCATTTTAAAAGGGGGGATGTTTAACTCGTTTAAATTATAGTTTAACTCGTTGTTTTGGTTAATAGCACAGTGTAACTATGAAATGGATCCTTAGTTGATTATCAAAGTTTATCATAGTGGTATTTTCACTTCTTTTCAATAACAAATCAAATCAAATAAGTAAAAATGGTGCTAGGATTTCAATTGCTTGCTCTCTCATTATTTGCAAGAAAAATTACACACCTAGCTCAGGTAAACTGAGGCCATATATACCACCCATTCACTGCCTTTCGGACTTATGTGAGGGGAGTACAGAGCATGGCGAGTGCACACACTTTCGTGCATACACCTATCGACCGTAGGTGGTTTTTATTAAGTCTATTTTTTTTACATGTGTTACATACATGCATAACCGTGAGGACTTTTAAATGAGTATGAAAGCACATAATCAAAAATTCCAAGTAATTCACCCATGCATAACCGTGAGGACTTTTAAATGAGAGTGAATACTTTGGATGTATTTTTTTTAAGAGAGAGAGAGTTTTGCAAAATCATCTTAGCACCATTTAACTTAGAAGACAAAAAAATGTTATATCCTTTACTTTAAATTCATCACTTTTAAAACAAAGATTTTCAATTAGGATATATTTCATAATTAACACGTATGAATCTTCCTATATACTAGTTAAACCATTGTTATTTATAATCAAACATCATTTTTATTTTTGCTAAGACAAATAAATTTTCAATAATTTCAATTTAATAAACCAGAACCATATATTTATCCTATAGTGTTTCTTTAAAAATAAATCAAAAACATTAAAAATAAATTCTTCTTTTGTTTTTGGATTTTTTTTTTGATTTTTTGGAAGAAAAATGAAAAATTAATCCTGAAAAATCAAGAAGAAGATGAGTCTCCCCCCCCCCCCACACTTGATTTTGACTGTGTCCCCACAGTCAACCCAAGTGGAAGGAGAAAAATAAAATAAAAATCTAATATTTACATGAAAGATTATTATTTACAAGAGATGAGAAAGTATACAGTCAAAAAGTAAGTGAAATGGTCTTCTAAAGACCGATTCATTTGTCTCATCAAATGTGCGAGACACAGCTTAAGCTCGAAAAACCAATTCGTAAAAGATTCCGAAGTTGATTGTCGATTTGGAAAAACGAATGTCGTTTTATTGAGAACCGTATGAGTTGTTTTATTTTTAATGATTTTCGGGGTTGATAAAACAATTGATTGAAATTCACATTTATTTTCACCAAATCGAAATTCAAGTTTATCATTGAAAATTTCTTCCAAATTATCGATTTCAAAGTCAAAATGGTGATCGAAATCTTCCCCTTCAGAATTCATCAACTCATTTTCAAAAAGTCCATAAAACTCATGTTCGTTAAATTTGACTTCCTTTGTTGGATTATCAACAACTTCATCATGCAAATCAAGTTTAAAATTCAAAGTTGTCGTATTCAAATTTTCAGCAAAAGGAAGATCGAAGTTTAAATCGAGTTTCGCACCCTCAAAAGAATTGAAATCCAACTTAATTACCATATTTTCAACAACTTGATTAAGATCGTCATTATCAAATTCAAAAGTTGTTATTTGAAAATCCTCGATTTGGGTAAAAGGTGGATTATCACTTGACTCATCACACGTTGAGATTTGATTTTGTTGCTCACGTTGTTTCATATAAGTTTCAAACAACAAATCCATGTGATCATCGTAAATTTCATTCGTTCGTTCAACAAAATCCAATTTATAGTTATTAAATTGAGAATTTTCGATTTGGATTTGTTGAGAACAAAAATTTTCACTCGTAACATGGTTAAGATTATTCTCATTGCCAAATTCATTTGAAAAGTCGTTCCCATTTTCATGTTGAGTTTGAACTTCATTTTGGAGTTCGAAATTAAATTGGTATGTGTTATAATCGTAATCATTTGAATTTTGAATTGAATTCAAATTTTGAAATCCTTGACTCAAATTATTACACAAATAAGAATTACATAAATCATTTATCTCTTGATTTTGTCATGTAGAAAGTTCGAGTAAAGATGAAATCATTTCAATGTTGTTTTCAAGAGTCGAAGGTTGGTCATCGTTTTGAAAATTTTGTTGTTCGAAATTTGAATTATTTACAAAATAGTTGTTGTTAAAATATCCATACGAATTTGGACTAAAATCATATGGATTATATTGATTTTCACAACTATTGTAAAATTCAAGTGGATATGGATATTCAGACATTTTCAAGAATGTTTTTTTTTCGTTTTTTTTACAAACGAAAAATATTTACAAAGAAAATTTATTTTTGAAAAGGGAAATCGATTTTTGTTTTTTTTTTCCCCATTTTTTTGAATGTTGGTTTTTCTAAATATTTTTGGATTTTTTTGAAATTTCAAAGAAAAAGATTTAAAAATTTCAAAGGAAAAGGAATATTTACAATTTTTTTAGTTTTGAATTTTGAATTTTTTGTTTTTTTTAAATATGCATGAACTAATGCAACTAAATGAATGTAGGAGTCTAATTACAAATGATTTATCCTAAGTTAACCCAAAATTGTATAATCACAAACTGTCTTAAACAAACAAGATAGTTCTCAGCCAGGTAACGGGTAGGATTTATCGGTGCACCAAGAATCACCGTAGCAATGCAGCCGAAGGTTTAAGTACCTTCAGAGGAACAACCACTATAATATTTACGAATCACCGTAATATTTATAAATTATTATTACTCTGCCGTAGCCTAGACACCAAGAAATTAAATTGTTCAAATAATACAAATTGTTAATATACAGTTAAGTGTTGTCGATGTCTAACCGTTATTATTAACAAATTCTATGATGAAATGCAAAGCAGAAACTAAACGTGTATTAACAATGCAACTACGAATGGATTTTTTTTTAAATTTATATGCAAGCAAACAACAATGCAAGGCAAATAAAAACAATAGATATAACAAGCAAGTAGTTTTTTTTGCAAGTAGTGGAGCAAGCAATTCTTCCTTTTATTTCCTACAACCTGAAAATTAAAAACAAGATATATATACAAGTTATTATATATATATATTTATAACAAAGAAAAAAAAATAAAGAAAATGAAAACAAAATAGAATTGAAACCAACACAAATGAAAACTTTCTTATTTGTTTTTTTTGGAAGCAAACAAAATACTTAACACTCAAATAAAATTGAAACAAAAGATATCAACTCTAAACAAAACAAGTGATTCAAATGAAAACACTAAAACAAATTAAACTAACTAAACTAAAACTGAAAAACAAACAAACAAAATAAATAAATAAAAACAAGAGAAAAAAGGAAATAAAATCAAATTAAAAGCTTTTAACCCTGTCTAATACAACAAGCAACCGACCACTTCAGGACTTTTTTTTCTATCGTATAAACTGCTCCACTAAGCACTTCAAAATCAATTCCCAAAATCGATTTTTAAAATAGAAATTACTTCCCAAGCTCGTAAATCCCAAGTTCCAATTTTGGCTTGTATCTGTGGTTTGATTATTGCGAGGACATGGGTTGGTCGCGGTGATTGTTCGAAGGGGCTGTTATTCGAGGATCGAGTTACGATTTGGGGAGGTTCGCAATTGAAGTCGCGAATTGTTTTGCAACTTGATGGTTTCTGAGTTCGTGAAGCGCGATGATGGTTTCGGTGAGTGATGAGTTCGTCGATGCAATTTGTTGGCTGAGGATGGTCACGTTGGTGATGGGGTGGTCTGTTAATCGTTGGTTACTGGATATGGAAGTAGACAGTAGAGAGAGGAAGGGTGTGATTCGATGTGGTGAAGTGGGGGAGAGTGCTTGCAGGCAGGTTGTGGGGTTATAGAAGTATTGGTTGTTAATGAACTGAGATGGCAGTATGAAGTGGAAGTCGTTTGCAAGATGTTTGATGACGAGTTGTAGAGGTTTATGTGGATACAGCAGGGGTATGACTGTACAGAGCTTTGTTTGGAAGTGGTAGGATGTTTGCAACTGAAGGGTTTTGATGATGAAATGGGTTTTGACAGTGATTGTGTCTTGGAAGGTTGTTAATATGAAGTTGAATGTGGTTGCAGGGTGTATAGGAGTTGAAGTATGGGCAGTTCAGTGAAGTGGAGTGACACAGTGTGCTGGTGGTGGATTGCATTTGTGGGGTGAGTGGGCAGAACTATTGAGAAAATGGGAAGAAAGTTGTGGATTGTGTTGAATTATGGTGATGAAGTTGCTATAATTGAGTGATGATATTGTTGAGGGGTTATGGCTATGTAGAGGGGGTAGTATGATGAAGTTGATGGTAGAGTAGGTAGTTTGATGAAGTTGATGGTAGACTGTTGAATTTTGTGGTGGAGCAGACAGTGATGGCAGCAGTGTTGTTGTGGAGTTTGTGGTCTGTAAGAGGTTTGGAAGAACTGGTGATGTAGAGCCGAAGTTGATGATGGAGAATTGCAACAGTAAGGTAGTGGATAATAGGCGGGTTGTTCGACTGAGTATGGTTGATGTGAAGGGAAGAGTGGAGTGGTAGTTGTTGGTGATATTGGTGAAGGGAAGATTGTTATTGAAGCAGAGTAGAAGTGCACTGTAGGACAAAGGCAGTAAGCAAGTGAGGAAGGTGCTGTGACTGGAAGAGGAGGTGTACAGTGGAAACAGAGTGGAGTGAGTAGTTGTGAACAGTGCACAAATGTATATTTTTTTTTGGAAGCAATGTAAAACAAAAATTTGTAAAAAGAAAAATGAGATGTAAATAGAAAAGGAAATAAAATATTTTTGTTTTTGTTCTGAAATTGTGAATTTTGTTTTCTTTTTTATTTTCTTATAGAGATGGAAATGCAATTGAAACTAGAGCAACTACAAGCCTACAAATGAAATAACTAAACAAACATACACACAATAATTTTTTTTCTTTTCAATGCAAACACAAAAAAACAAAAATAAAAACACACACAAAAATCAAACAAAAATAATTCGAAGAATGGAAAATCAAAATCGAATCAATTCCTCGGCAACGGTGCCAAAAACTTGTTCATCGACGGAATTTCTATCGGTTTAGAAAATCGTCGAACGAATTTAAATTAAAAATAACCGCAAGCGCACGGTTTACGAATGTAGAACGTGGCGAATATGGGTCGATCCGCAGGGAATTGATGATTTAAATTTCCTACTCAATCAAATTATACCAAAGTCGAGAGTGTATTTAAGCTAGAAAATGAACTAACTAACAAAAAGAAAAGAAATGCAAATATGAGAGTTAAATCTCAATTTAGAGAATAAATCCACTCTCTAGATCATGTAGTTCAACACATGAAATCATGATCTCTCTTTTATGGTCATTAGTGTTATAATTGATGTGTTTATCATAAGTATGACATATTTGAGCTATTAATTAGCCAACATAAGTCATCAAACTATAACACACCCCTTAAAACACTTACTAACTTTCATGAAACTTGACAAAGAAAATGAAAATCAAATCTATTTTAAGTATGGCCTATTAACTATTGATTAGAAACATAGACAGTCAAATTTTAATTTCAAATCACTTTCTTATGCCATAATCATATATTGATGAAGAGGCATTTGTGTTAGTGATTTTTTAAACATAGCCTATTTGGTGTCAACAATATAGACTATCAAATTCAAGGCAAAAACGACAAATAAAACCACTTCTATCATCATCATTAAGCACAAAAAGAGAGCATGAATTAACAAAATGTTGAAGCTACATTAATTAGAGAGCTTCATTACCCCTAAATTGAAGGGGTTTAGCTTCTCATATTTGTCGTTTTATTAACAAATGTAGCTAATAACATGAAAGCAAAATGAAGAAAAATGAAAGCAAATGAAAAGAGAACAATTCTACTTGCATAAAAGTAAATCTACACTACTAGCATGAAAGGAAATGAACATGTAAGTAAAAGGTAATTAACATTGCATAAAAAGAAAAGAAAATTACATAAAATAAAAATGGATAAGTAGCCATTAAAAGAGAAAGAGAGCTTTCTTTTATTTTTGATCTAAACTAAAATAAAGAGAAGGAGGCCTAAGAGAGACTAAGAGAAGAGAGAGGGAGAGATTTCATAAAACATATGGGTATTTACACATGTATGAAACCCTAATTCATATTTTTGGGGAATGCCCAAAATGCCCCTTAGGAAGTGTGGAGGTCAAGTAATCATTAACATGTCTTAATCCCCCATTAAGTGTACATGAAACCATTAACTCCAAAAGCATGTGCATTAGCCTTTAATTTATACATTAAGGTAGGTGGGTAGGTGGGGTCCTCCATGATCTTCACTTTGAATTATTTCCATCTTCATTTCTTCATATTCTTTGTGCATGCATATTCCTTCATGAAACCACTCCTATTTGAGACCATTTTCCTACAAAAATATATATAAATTTCCAATCAATTTTTCTCAAAGAAATATATGCACTCAAAAGACCGTTTTGCCCTTATATGAAGATGAATATGTGAAAATTTGGAATTAATATGAATTTTGGTTAAAACAAGTTAAAATACCCAATATGATCAATTATTTAATTTAAATAGAATAAATATGGTGGTAAAAATATGCACATTTACGTGCACATCAGATCCATTAAACTATCTACATATATAATACAATACACTATTATAATATGTATACAGTAAAGTAAAGTATTAAAATAGCATTAAGGCATTACCCATATATCCCTTAACACATTTTTATATAAATACCACAGTTTATACAAATACCATAAGCTCCACCAAACCATTGGTTTACTCAAGGAGCGCTCCATAGGTACGATACAAACCAAAGTCGTAGTGGGAGCGACCACGATAAATATGACAAGGCACACGAGGCAATGCCTATAGTTGGATACTACCATTTTGCGGATCTAAACAGGTGGTAATTGTTGGAAATGCGGATTACGGATCTTAAGGTAGAATTAACACTAGAGGAGGGTGAATAGTGTTTAATGGGTTTTATGGAATTTCTGAAATATTTTCAAATTAAACACAAGCAGATGCAATTCACAAATACAGAGACAATCACAGAACTGGGCATGGATGCAAATAGTAAGTAAAAGCAGTAAAGGAAAGAACACACTGGAATTTTATACTAGTTCGGAGTTATCCTACATATAGTCCAACACAATTTCTTGAGCAGATTTATTTTCAAATATAATATCGATACTACAACCTCGATTTCAAGGCCATGAGATACACCCACTTGTCTTTAGTCCAGGGAAAACACTCTTGATTTCACCAGGCTACAATCACACCTAATTGATTTACAGGCTACAACAACACCCAATTGATTTACGGTCCACAATCACATCGTTTACAATCACACTTTGATAGAGATAGACTTGATATAATTTGATCTTTTGATCTTTGATTACAAATGATCATATAACTCTGAATAGCACTGAGACCTTTGAGAGAGAGTGGCAGAGAATCAAACTAGAGACAGTCGAATTTGATTCACTTAGGATTTCGATAGAATTTTGTTAAAGCATTTGAAATATAAGAAAATATTTGAGTGGAGAAGAAGGAGTGAAGAAATGAAGAAAAATTCACTTAAAATACATTGAAAACAACTGGTGTATATAGGAGAATAACGGTCATGTCCACTCGTGGAAGGTTATGATGAATAGACACTTCATTTGAAAATTTGAATTTTAAATTCTACGGCTACAATTTCGACATAGGGATGAGGGATGTCGACATTCCTATGTTATTTTTGAAAATTGATCTTGCTTTAAAATGATTTCTATTCTAAAACTTGTCAAAACAATTTCTAAACTTCTAAACGATTTTGAATATAGTTTAAACTTATAAAAGAGTTTTAGAAAATAATCTTAAAATATATATAATCTATAATATAAAAGTAATATTAAAAACTAAGTATAAGCTTCTTTAAAATATATTTTTGAGATTTAAAGCTAAAATATTAAAACCATGAGATGGTTTACAAACAAGAAATGATTTTGAAATTAATGTGATTAAAAATAGTTTTTGAATTAAGGCTAAAATATTTAAACCGAGAGAGAGATGTCTTTTTTTTTAAAAGATAGTTTTGAGAAAGTCTAAAAATAAATCATTTTGAAAATTTCGTGGATTCCATTCCACTAGAGAAGGTTGTGGGTTCCATCCCACTAAAGAGGTCGTGGGTTTCATCCCATTATTAAGGCAAGAAGGTGGGTTCTATTCCATAATTAAAATTCGAATAAAGATTTTAGTGCTATTAAGAATTTTTAACATAAATCTAGACTCTATTACTTACCTTGATATCCTACTAGAACTCTTGATAATCTTGATACTCTTGAGTCTTCGGTCTTGATTTCTTTAATCTTGAATTCGTTAGTCTTGAATCTCTATACTGTACAGTCTTCATTCTCAGTACTTACATACATACATATATATGTATATATATCCTACATGTAATATATATCTAGATAAGAATATTAGTTTTTATATTTTATAACAAGTCGTAAGGTTGTTGTCAACAAAATCATCATCTCAGCAACTAACGATCTCCCCCTTTTTGATGATGACAACCTTTGTTTATAAAATTTACTCCAACAAACTTTGATTCTACTCGGACTCCCCCTTATTCCAACAATTCCCTATTAATCTACTAACTCCCCTTTAATCTAAGCCGATCTGACCTATTTTATAATTCTTCCCCTTTGTCATCAGCAAAAGCTAATCCTAAACTACATAACTCCCCTTAAACTAAACTATGGAACTAAATGCTAAAAATGAAGTATAATAAGTGAAACATAGATCTAATTTTATTATATATATTGTTACATTACACACACACACACATATATATATATGAAACATAGACACAAATATATAAAAGTACACAAAATATAAAAACATTAATATAATAACAATCTAATGAGAGTCCTTGACAATTAGTGACTTGTGAATTGAATAATTAGGCTAATGGAGACAAAAAATTCCACGTTGTTCGACCAAATTACAATTTTTATCAAAACAAACTTTTCCAACGCAAACAACAAAATTGTCCTCGTTCATTTGCGCTTCTTCTTCTTCTTCTTCATCCTCTAATGGATTATGAATACGTATGTTAGAGGAATCATCTCCAATCACAATAGAATCTGCATGATTATCCATTAGAAATTTTTTCAAATTTCTAAGAATCTTGCCTTGTTTCTCTTGTTCCTTTGCCATCCTTACTTGCATGACTTGCAATTCAGTCAGCATTAGCAGAGAATCCTTCATAGTTTCCTTGATTTTCATTACTCAAGCCAATGTAGCACATTAGAATTAGTAAAAGGGAAGGAACTGGTTGTATTTTGGTTTGATTTAGAAGAGGAGGCCATTACTTTGTATTTTCAGAAGTTTATTACAGAGAAAATGAAGAAGGAAGACAGATGAATTTGAAATATTGTGGTTCATATAACCACCAAATTGATTTTCAAAGGAAATCAAAATTTCAAATCAAACTGTTATATGTCAACGTGGGGGGTAGGGGCATGTCGACATGCCTATGAAAATTTTGAAACTTTGTTCTTTATTTATTTAAATATGTATATTACTATATCTATATTCTACATCTTAGTCATAGAACAAATACTTAGTTCTCTTCTTAATTTAGTAAAGGTTGATTGATTCAAGGGTATGGTCAAAGTATCAGCAATTTGATTCTCAGCGTTGATAAATTCAAGAGAAATAATCTCTTTACATATATTATCTCTGAGAAAATGATGTCGAATATCAATATGTTGGTTCTGGCATGATGAGTAGGATTTTTGGATATATTTATTGCACTTGTATTGTCACAATAAATTGGTGATTTTGAAATATTTAATCTAAAATCTTTTAGGGCCTGTTGCATGTAGATAGCTTGAGAACAAGCCAAAGCAGCAAAGATATATTCTTCTTCATTTGTTGATAGTGAGACAGTGTTTTTCTTCCTTTTAAACTAGGAAACCAGAGAATGTCCTAAAAATTGACTAGTTCCACTTGTACTTTTCCGGTCTGATTTACAACCAGCATAGTAAGCATCACAATATGAGATGAAATCAAATGAATCATTTTTAGGTTAAAATAGACCATAGTCCAAAGTGTTTTTAACATATCTTAGGATACATTTAACAGCTTCTAAATGAGTTTCTTTGGGTTGAGATTGGTATCTTGTACAGAGAAGACACTATGCATGATATCAGGCCTACTCGTAGTTATATAGGGTAGTGATCCAATCATTCCCCTATATAGTTTTTGATCAACATCCTTTGACATGTCTTTTTTATTCAAGGCTTCATTGGTTGCCATAGGTGTGGGTTTTCCACTCACAGTGGTCATACCAAACTTATTAACCCGATTCCAAGCATAGTTTTCTTGATTAATGAAAATACCACTATCTAATTGTTTTATTTGCAATCCCAAAAAGAAAGTAAGTTCACATATAGACTCATCTCAAACTCTTTTGTCATTATTTCAGAAAAAGTTTTGTTCATTTCATTGATTGTTGATCCAAAAATGATATCATCTACAATAATCTATAATAATTGGATATCATTTTGTTTTGTTTAATAAAAAGAGTATTATCTACTCTACCAATTTCAAAATTTGATTGTAGTAGGTAAGATTTTAGTCCGTCATACCAGGCTCTAGGAGCTTGTTCAGACGATATAAAGCTTTCTTTAATTTGTAAACATGATTTGAAAACTTTTCTTCTTCAAAAAGTGGAGGTTGTTCAACATAAACATCCGCTTTGACAAAACCATTTAAAAATGCACTTTTGACATCCGTTTGAAATAATTTGAAATTGTTGTGGTTTGTGAAAGCAAGTAGAATTCTAATGGCTTCTAATCTTGCTATAAGTGCAAATATTTCATCAAAGTATATTCTTTTTATATTACCAAAATTCTCAAAATTTTCATTTTCAAATTCTCTACCGTGATCACTATGAATAACTTTGATTTTTAAAGAAAGTTGATTTTGAATTCTTTTTTCAAACTTTTAAATAAATCAAAAGCATCACTTTTATGTTTCAAAAAATTGTCCATATAAATCTAGAATAATCATCTACAATTACAAAAACATATTTACAGTGATTTATTGACTGAATTTGAGATGGACCAAACAGATCTAAACTAAGTAACTCAAGAGGTTTTGAAGTTGTAATCATATCTTTCAATTTGAATGAACTCTTCCTAAGTTTTCCTAATTGACAAGCATCACACATACTATCTACTTTAAAGCCCATTTTAGGAAGATCTCTTACTAGATCAAGTTTTGAAAGTCTAGATAAGAGTTTGAAATTCAAACGCCCAAATCTTTTATGCCAAATAGAAGGGTCACTTGTATTAGCCAAAAGACATATGTTAGAATTTGAGATTTTCATACCAAGAATATAAATATTTTTCTTCTTAATTCCTTCAAAGATAATATTTGATTTATTATCTTTGATGTGACACTTACACTTTTCAAATTTAATTTTTTAGCGCTTGTCACATAATTAACTTATGCTAAGTAAGTTTTGTTTTAGATTCTTAACCAACAGAACATCAGAAATAGTAGGAGTGTTAGAGTTACTGACATTTCTGATGCCAATCACATATCCTTTTGAGTTGTCTCCAAAGTTGAACCATCCTCCATCTTCATAAATCATGTCATTCAGTATCTCTGGATTACCAGTCATGTGTGTTGAACATCCACTATCAAGTATCCATTTGTTTTTCTTGATTTGCACCATTTGTACGTTGTTTGTCGATTCTTTAAAAGCCATATAACATAGTTGTTCCTCCACAACACACCAATTCAGTAGATAATTGATTTTCTATATTAACAATATGCAAACTTATGAGACAATGATGATTTGGACAGTTTTGAACCAATGCTAATAGAATCTCCAAAATTTCCATTTTAAAATTTTTCAAAACTCAAATTATGATAATTTTGAAACCAGTGCTATGGTACAAAATGTTGGAAATGCGGATTACTAATCTTAAGGCAGAATTTACACTAGAGTGGGGGGTGAATAGTGTTTAATGGATTTTATGGAATTTTTGAAATCTTTTCAAATTAAACACAAGCAGATGCAATTCACAAACATAGAGATAATCAAAAAACCAAACACAGATGCAAATAGTAAATAAAAGCGGTGAAGGAAAGAACGCATCGGAATTTTATACAAGTTCGGAGTTACCCTACATCCAGTCCCACATAATTTCTTGTGTAGGTTTCCTTTCAAAGATAATGTCGATATCACAACCTCGATTTCAAAGCCACGAGATGCACCCTCCTATCTTCGAGTCCAGGGAAAATTCTCTTGATTTAACCAGGCTATAAGATCACTTAATTGATTTACGGGCTACAATCACACCCAATTGATTTAATCACACCTAATTGATTTATGGACCACAATCACACCGTTTCCAATCACACTTTGATAGAGAGACTCGATATACTTCGATCTTTCGATCTTTGATTACAAATGATCTTATAACCCTGAAAAGCACTGAGATCTTTGAGAGTGAGTGGCAGAGAATCAAACTAGAGACAATCGAGTTTGATTCTCTTAGGATTTCGGCAGAATTTTGTTAAAGCAATTTGAAAGATTAGAGAATATTTGAGTGGAAAAGAAGGAGTGAAGAAATGAAGAAAAACTAAGTTAAAATTCATTGAAAACAACTGGTATGTATAAAAGAATAACGACCATGTCCATTCATGAAAGGTTAGAATGAATAGACATTTCATTTGAAAAATAGAATTTTAAATTCTATGGCTATCATGTCGACATAGGGGGATGAGGGATGTCGACATGCCTATGTTATTTTTGAAAATTGATTTTGCTTTAAAATGATTTCTATTCTAAAACTTGTCAAAACTATTTCTAAACTTTACAAACCATTTTGAATATAGTTTAAGCTTATAAAAGAGTTTTAGAAAATAATCTTAAAATATATATAATCTATGATATAAAATTAATAAAAAACGAAGTATAAACTTCTTTAAAAGATATTTTTGAGATTTAATGCTAAAATATTAAAACCATGAGATAGTTTAAAAATAAGATTTTGAAATTAATATAATTAAAAATAGTTTTGAATTAAGGCTAAAATATTTAAACCGAGAGAGAGATGTCTTTTTAAAAAAAATATTTTTGAAAAAAATCTAAAAATAAGTCATTTTGAAAATTTCATGGATTCCATTCCACTAGAGAAGGTCGTGGGTTCCATCCCACTAAAGAGGTCGTGGGTTCCATCCCACTATTAAAGCGAGAAGGTGGTTTACATTCCACAATTAAAATCTGAATAAAGATTTTAGTGCTATTATGAAATTTTAACATAAATCTAGACTCTATTACTTATCTTCATATCATGAACTCTCAATAACCTTGATACTCTTGAGTCTTTAACCTTGATTTCTTCAATCTTGAATTCATCAATCTAGAATTCTATATTGTACAGTCTTCATTCTCAATACCTGCATATATATATATATATATATATATATATATATATATATATATAGCATATACATATATATCTAGACAAGAATACTAGTATTAATATTTTATGACAAGTCCTAAGGTTGTTGTCATCAGAACCATCATCTCAAGAACTAATAGTATTGCATAGCAGCTACTACCATTCACCTCGAGACACACTTCCATAATCAAATCAAGGGCGGTCACCAAATCAATCACAAAATAATAAATATGGTATCAAAGAAATGTGCCCGATAGGGGGAGTGGACTCCATTGGGCCCGGTGTAGCTCTTGTTTTAATCATTTTAATTATGACCTCAAAGTCAAGGATATCCATCATCGTTCTCATACTTCATTCCAGCAATGTTCTCCAAACCGTACTACTTCGTTTTGGATTTCTCTACTATGTGCACAGTTGTTAAAGTGGTTTTCAGTATAGGCAGGGACTATGACAATGTCCGATCCTTGTCTCTTTGACAACTAAATGCTTATTTCATACCGTGGTCGTTTTATAAAACATTTCAACAAAATCCCAAGCTATAAATTTAGTCAATTCTGAAATACCTAACTTCAATTATATTTTAGTTTTGAAACATTTAACAACAATTTTCATCAAATTAAATTATCTCAATTTCAAAATCATATCCTTGGAAATTCTAGAAACAAATAGATTTAATAATCTTATTAGATTTTATTCCATTAAATTAATTATACTTACAATTTAATCTTATTTCCTCCTTTGTTATTTTTTATTTACTAAAGTTATTGTAAATTTATATTTATCATATTAAATTAAATTTTTAAATAAAACTTTAAAGCTATTTTATATATTTTATTATTATTTTGTTACATTAAGTTTTGTCTATTAAAGTTATTATACAAAATCTATATTTATTATATTAAACTAAAATCATATTTATTAAATTAAAATAAAACTAAATTTAATATTTTAAATAAACTAATTTTATATATTTAAAACTATAATAAATATTTTATAAAATCAATATTTTAAATCATTTAAATTATATATTTAAAACTAAACAAAATTATACGTTAAAATCTAAATTTTACATTTAAAACCGTATATTAGCTTATATGTTAAACTTCAAAACATATAAAATAATTTATTTTCCAACTATAAGTTTTAAATAAATCATTAAGTCAAATTTTAAGAATTAAGTTTATTAAATCGAACATGCTTTATAATTTTAGAAAATAATTTAAAAACCAACCAACGGTGTCCGTATATAATGTTATATCCTATGGTCATGTGATGCGAATATATATCACTTCAACCCGCAATAAATTTAAGTTTATATGTATACATCATTTCAACCCGCAATCTCGAGTAAAGTTCAATTCCATAAATTCGCTCAAGTTTATCATTTCAACCCATAATGATTCTTCTCTAATCTGTAAGAACATTCGGGTATGTATTATTTCAACCCATAGGAATTTCCTAACAATAACTAAGGGAAATTGCAGTAATAACAACATACATAATAAATATAATATCCAATCATCCAAATATCAACAATTAAACATCCATCACAATCATCATTCAAATCAACCAATAAATCACAACAAATAAATTGGTTATCATTATCAAGTATTTAACTGGCAATTAAATTTCAATATTAATTTAAATGGCAATTCATTCAAATAAACTCAATTTCAGTTTAAATGTCAACTTAAACTACCAAATAGTGACCAATAACATTCATATACTTTATAAATTTAATTCAACTAACATAAGAAGATTTAGTTTTGCATCAGTGGGTTAAATCACTCACCTTTGATTTTTCGTCGATTTTGAACCCAAATAAAGCCTAAAATTTGAACAATGTCAAAGTGCAACCAAACTAGTTTCATATCGTCGAGAATTTTGATAAAAACCCAACGAAGAAAACCATGCGTCAATCAAAGGTCATATGCAAAAGATATTATGATTAGAAGTTATACGATTTGTGTGATAAAATAAACAAAATAATTAAACACATCACCATACCGCTCACAACGTCACCGAGAAACCCATTATGCCATGATTTGACAGACCAAATTCTTGCACCATCGACCACCGTTCACAACACCGCCACCTCCATTGTGTCCCCCTACTAAGCCGCACCGGAAGGGCCCCTTGACCTCGCCTCCAACGTCCCTAATCGCCGCCGCCGGCAGCCTTACTTTCGGGTTTTCGAACCCTAAATCCAAAAATCTAGCCACACCCGGCCACTACACGACCTCTAGCAACCACTAATATACAATGATCTCTTCAATACCCATGTTCCAATTTCTCCGATTAGCACCCGAATCGAAAAGCCGCAAATTGGTGCTTTGGATTTCGCGATTTATCATGTTGATCGCGATTTTTGATTGATCCTAGCAGTGTTGTGAAAAATGAACACCACGCGTTGAATTGATTCTTTGAGATCTTTGAAACGGTATATAATTTGATAATTTTGGAGAGTTTGATTTTGCAGTTGATTTTGAAATTGAAATTAGGGTTAGGGAATGTTTACCATTGAGAAGGACAGAAGAGATAGAATTGTATTACAGAAAATAGAATAGAGATAGATGGCGGCTATGGTTTGGGATAATAGAATGACTAGGATTAATATAAAATCACGTCGTATGTATGATCAATTGGACCTAAACGGTCGGACAAGCCCGAAAAGCTCATTTCCAAGCTTGAACAAAACCATGACATTCTATATATTAAAAAATAGGTTTTAATATTTTTAGACTCAGTGGAACTAATTTCAAACCCTAATTCCACTGTATATAGAAGTTAGCTTTCAAAATCAAATTATATTTATTTAAGTTCCTTTAATCGATTTCTACATGTTTCGAGCTGGCACAATCAAACGGTATGTCCGATCGTTATGAAATTAGAAATCCTATAATAATTCACTGTTATAGATTCGATGAAACTGGTTTCATCGAAATCTAAGACAATGGCCAAAAAGGCTAAATTTCACATTAATTAAATAAATTATTGTTTTGAAAATCAATTTATTCACTCACTTTTAAATTCAAATATAAAAGTTAACAAGTTCATCGTTCTTGATTACATAGAAATTAATAATCTTTTAAAGTTAAAATTCCCATGTTAAATTCAATATTCAAATATTACATAAATTTCCGACATTAAATTACAATAGAAATAAAACCTAGTTAATTACAATTTAAATTTCGACAATTTATTTTATTTTGATTTACATTCCTAATAATAAATAAGCAATTCCCTTATGAAATTTATTAACATGAGTTTTCATTTTATTCCGCTCAAACTCTACAGTTAACATCTTCGCTCAAATTAATTGAAATATTTAATCACATAAAATTCCATCCATCGATTTCCTAATTTAATTTCAAATGGATTTGAAAATAAGAAAATAATTAAACAATTGTCACTCATTAATAATTCAAATCTATTAACTTATTTTTTTACAAAAAGGATCATAAATTACTTACCGCAAAGATTTCATATTCTATATAAAATCCATTTCAATTTATAACAAATAATTCCAACATTTAATTTATTCCTTATTTACAATTATAACCTGATTACCTTTACAATAATTCCAATTGATTGAAATTATATTAAAAATGGTTGTCAAAACATTCAAACAACATTATTAAATCAAATTCTAATTATTTTCCCATTTATAAATCATGAATTTTAATTCTCCACAATATTAAATTCCAAAATCCTATTAAATTCAAATATTTGAACTATTGAAAAATTACGGGTCGTTACACTCTCACTTAAAATTTTTCCTTCCCGATAAGGAACAAGAAGGGAATAAGAAACTTGATATAACTTTATTCAAATTATTAAATTTATAAACAATTTATATTTATATCCTTAGCTTTTAATATAACTACGAAAATAACCATATTTGCATAAAATTTTCTATGTTCTAAATTTACGAAAAATTTCGGTAGAGTCTTCTTTGCGCAGCTAGGTCCAAAAAAATAATAATATCAACAATGTCATACATATACATCATATTTTAAAAATAAAACTTCCCAAAACTAGCGTACGCCCTTTGTACCTACTATCACTCAACAACAATTGAGAACATGTATAGAAAAACAATATCAACATATTATACAACATAAATCAGTATAACAACCGTAAGCAACAATATTAAACCAATTCCTAACTAATACACAATATACAATCATATATGTTTTCTTTCATTTATTTTTCAATTTATTTACATTCGACTAATTTTTTTCAATCCATTTCATCCAGTTGACCAATATTCATTTCATTAACATTTGATTGATTCAAATTCAACATATTTACATTCGATTTATTGGTTCAATTGTTTACAATTTATTTCATCCATATTTAATTGATTTACGTATGTTTAACATTAGTTACAACATATAATAATTACATGTAAAAAAACAGTACAACCCTTATATGCAATCAAAGAATCCATCACACATTCATAGCAACTAAAGCTAATGGTTTGTCTTGTTCAAAAACCTTTCATTGTACAAGGATGATAAATAAACTATCAAGTATATCATACGCTTAACAACATTACGTAATTTCATAATAGATTATTAATATAGCCTAAATAATTAGAAGTTCCTTTCCCAAGCATCCCATTAGCCAAAACAACCAAGAAAAAAAATACTATTTATGCTTATTCTATTGATTTCCTTTCACATCATTTACTATTCCTTTATTTTCATTGATTCATACGATGATTATTTTTATATTAATTTACCTTCATTACTTACAAAATTTATTTCTCATTCAATATTTAAAATCATTAATGAATAAATTCTTAAAGTATTACAAAATTTTCCTCGCAGTTTAATTCATATTTATAATATATATAACTCAATTTTAATTTAATATTAATATTTACTAGTGAATCAATTCATACATAAGTTTCTTTATTCTTCGATTCCAATTTATTTTTTCATATATAGTACTATTTAACATAAAAATCTATTTATGAATCATTTCATCATTTTCTTTAAGTTTAGAATTATTTACTTAAATAGTATTCATTTTTAACTATTCAATTTAATTATAAAACCACAAACAAAACTTTAGGTCATAATATTCTTTTAACATCTTAATTCTTTTATTTATAAACATATGTTCATTTTTGAAGCATTTCAATCATTAAGCTTTTACTTGTGTAATATTCTATTACATATTCCTATTAACATTTCAACTTTTAAACATTTGGCAAGTTATATATATGTTTTAGAATGTAATTGAATGTTATACAAATTCCTCTTATTCACTTTAGTCAGCAAAAGTATTAAATAATTTACATCTTCTAATTTCAATACTCTTTAATTTACAAGTGAAAAATCTCCAATTTCTTTACATTTCATTAATCTCTTAATTCTTAATTTCTTATTTTACATTTTAGAAGTTTCCAACTATTAAAATTTCACTTTATTTATAAAATTGAAAACCATTAATTTGACAGGAACTTAAGAATTAAATTATGGGTTCGTTTCAAATCATTTTGAAATTATATACATACATATATATATATATATATATATATATATATATATATTCATATCTTTTGTATATATCAAATCAAATTTACAAATTTAAAATTAAGATTTGTTTATCAACACAAATGTGTAGTAAAGATACTACATTGGTCTTCCCACTTTGAAACTCGAAAATGAATGTCGACGATACGGTCGTCATCACTAAAATTACTTTCCAGCTATAGAAGAAGGGAGTACATAACTTATTTCCTTTTAAAATTCCTTTAAAACATTTCTTTCAAATCACATTGAAAATATTTATATTTTAAAATACTTTCAAATAATACTAATATTATATTCCGAAATTTTTTGAAAAACAAATTTCAAACCACGAGAATTAAGTTCTCAAATTTTCAGTTCCTATTCACTCTATCTGTAAATCTTATTTTTGCAAGCAATATTTATAAAATTTCACTTCCTAACAAACATATCACATACAACTATATCCATTATAAAATTATCCCTTTATATATAGAATATAATACTAGGTAAGATTATTTCATTTACCTATATTCCAAAAACAATATTATATCGGTCTGCCGTATTAAGTGTTTAGAAATTCTTATCGATGTCACAACATCCTATGTACCGACCAGAATTTGTAAATGCTAACTAGAATAAATTAACCCAATAAAAAAACATTTTTAGGACACTAACAAATACGCTCTCTCATATATATACTCATAAACTCATTCTATGGTATTAATAACCCTATTTCTAATGATTAACCCCAAATATGCTAAGGTATCTCTAAACCAAAGCTCTGATTCCAAATGTAACGACCTACTTTTTTGGACGGTTTTAAATCAACAATAAACCAGATATGTCGAACTCAAACCATTCAAAAGGGATGATTGTTATGGAGTACGTAAGAAAAAGAAGAGAAAAGAATGGAAACAAAATACATAATCTCACAGTAGAATTATAAAATATAATAATCAAACAAACTACTCATGGAGTTGTTTTACAAAAAACATTTGATTACACTTTACAGTATAGTTTAGAGTTATACGTACAACATGAATAAATAAATAATGCTACAAAACAACATGATGCAGTGGAATAAATATAATAAGTACAAATAATATACTAAATCTTTGTCTTCGTCCTCCAAAAAGTTAATCTTTAATGTGATGAAATACTCAGGCTGACTCGAGCATAATGAAAAGACAAAACACTTGAGTCAGAACTAAAAGATCTCATGTAAGTTAAATCAATGATAAGTAAATATGAGTGTAATGACTTTAGAGATGTTTACGGGATTTTACATCTCCTATCCACTGTCTAAAGTATGTGCAATAACTTAAAAGATGTTCGGGGTTCCATCTCCTAAGTATCCGTTAAACTATCTACATATATAATACAATACGTTATTATAATGTCTGTAGTAAACTAAAGTATTAAAATAGCGTTAATGTGTTACCCATATCCCCCATAACACATTTTTATATAAATACCAGAGTCTATATAAATACTGTAAGCTCCACCAATCTGGTGGTTTACTTAGGGAGAACTCCATATGTATGATGCAAACCAAAGTCGTAGTGGGCACAATCATATAAATATGACAAGGCACATGAGGCAATGCCAAGGATAGGATACTACCGTTTGGTAGATTCAGACTGGTGGTAACGCACATTAGCTACTACCGCCCACCTCGAACACACTCCTATAATCAAATCAAGGGGTGGCTACTAAATCATTCACAAAGTAAAAAATATGGTATCGAATAAATATTCCCGACAGGGGGAGCAACCCAACTTGGCCCGACATGGCTCTTATTTTGGTCATTTTAATCATGACTCGAAAGTCAAGGCTATCCATCATCGTTATCTTACTTCATTCCAATAGCGTTTGCCAAACCATCCTACTTCGTTCTAGATTTCTCCACCACGTGCACAGTTGTTAAAGTGTTTTTGGGTATTGGGAGAGAGTATGGCAATATTTGATCCCACTCTCTTTAACAACCAAACGCTTATTTCACACCGTGGTCATTTTATAAAACATTTTAAGAAAATCCCAAGTTATAGATTTAATCAACACTGAAATATCTAACTTCAATTATATTTTAGTTTTGAAACATTTAACTATAATTTTCATTAAATTAAATTATCTCAATTTCAAAACCATTGCAACACCCTGCACTTTTAGATATTTAAATAATCAAATAATTATAAACGGTGAAAATGACCATTTTGGTATTGTCAAAATATAGCCTCGAAACTTATATCATTGTGTTCATGGCCATTTTTTGATTAATTTACGTATATAATGTGCCTAGAATGGACTTCGTATAAAAAAGTTATTGGCGTTTGATGTTCCGTATCGAAAAATAATTATAGGTGTAAATGTGCGTAATGTAACGACCTACCTTTTTAGACGGTTCAAATCGATAATAAACCATACATGCCAGACTCAAGCCATTCAAAAAGGAGGATTATTTATGGGGTAAATAAGAAAAAAATAAAAAAAAGAAGAAAAACCAAAACACAGAATCTCGCAGCGAAACGACAAAATATAATAATCAAATAAATAGTTCATGAAGCTATTTTACAAATAACATTTGATTACACTTTTATAATTCAAATCAGAGTTATACATACATTAGAAATAAAAAAATAATGCAGCAGAAAAAAATGTAGTGGAATAATAAATAGCAATAATATACTAAATCTTCATCTTCGTCCTTTAGAAAATAGTCTTCAATACACCGAAAAGCTCAAACTGATTCGAGCGCAATGAAAAGAAAAACCACTCAAGTCAGAACTAAAAGATCTTTTATAAGTCAAATCAGTATAAATAAAATAAAAACACTAGTGCAATGGTTTCGTAGATATTACGGGATTTTCATCTCCCATCAAGCGTACAACATGGATATAATTATTTAAAGGGTTTCGAATAATTCGAAATATCAATTTTAATCATCTAATTAAAACAAATCCAAAGTTTGAATTAACTTAAACCCTTCAAATAATTCAATTCCAAATAAAATCCAAATTCAAAAAATTATATGGGTATATTTCATTTCAACCGGTACCAAAAATAAATAATTTCAAATCAATGAAAACCGCTCGGGATTATCATTTCAACCCATAACGATTTTTCCCTAATCTATAAGGTCATTCGGGCATGTATCATTTCAACCCATAGGGTCACAGAGATATAGACACAAATAACATCCAATCATCCAATATTCAACCAATAACATCCATCCAATCACCGAAATATCAACAATTGAACATACATCACAATCATTATTGAAATCAACCAATAACTACCAACAATTTACTAGTTATCATAACAGGTATTTAACTGAAAAATTAAATTTAAATATTAAATAAATGGAAATGAAATTAAATAAAAGATGGATTTAACTGGAATGTCAATTTAAAATATACTAAACAGCAACCAATCAATTTCTACTCACATCATAAATTCAATTTAACTAACACAAGAAAATCTAGTAGTTTTGAGTGTTTGCTCACCTTTCATGGCTACAAAGTGATGATAAAAATGGGGTAATATGGAGATTCCTAGCAAGGATCCAAATGAAAAGAAAATCCAACAAAACTTAGACACAAACACGAATCAATAAACAAGTTTCAACTGCTTCAACTTCCAATCAACCCAAGATCCAAACTACGGACAAACCTGAAACTAGGTCATCTTTAAGAAAATATTCAGAACAGAATGCTACTGAATATGTAAAAGTGGCTAACTAGAAAGTTATTAAAAATTCTTTGCTCTTCACTTTCAATAAAAGAATCACTCAAATATTGTAACAACCCGGATATTTTAACGGTTTTAAACTAATTTAATTAACTGAATCTGTTTGAAATTTAATAAAAAAATTAAAATAAAATTTTGAAATATAAATTTGATATTTGAAATGCGTCTAGTTAAACATAGCAACTGATAAATTTTCGTCCAAAAATATGAAAGTTTATTTCGTGCGCAAATTTACTTCAATATAATCTGTTAAAAAGCGATGAAAATAAAACGTTTTCGCAACCTAAATATTTTTACATAGAAAATTTCTAAACCATCTTCTGAGCAAGACGTCGCTTTTCGTTTTTTCAAATTCGGACATCTTTAGCTCCGTCGATCTTATTTTCTTGCGTTTTTGTTGCATTTTCCGCTGGTAGAAAATTCAAATTTTTATAATTCGATCATACCACTGATATCTGTATACTGTTTTGATCGTCTCGTCATGCTGATCTCTATGGTATATTCACTGCTTTGTTTGAAGCCGATTCGTAGTGAAATCCACAGTATCGGTTAATCGTATCGTTACCGCTTCAAACTTTCTTAATTTATTTGTCGGTTCGTTTACCATTCAAATTCCACTGTATAAATTCCAATGGTCATTACCATTTAATTTTCTTAAATTCAACATACGACTATTTAATTTTGCATATCCCCAAGTTTGTTCATTAACCTCTTCCCTTCCATTCTTTGCACTGGCCACTTCATTTTCAAGAAGGAAGTGAAAAATTAAACTGTGCCAGCTCACAATTAGCTGTTCATGCTCATTTCTTCTCTGCCATTTTCCAATTATTCGTCTCCTTTCAAAAGAAACTAAACATTTTACAAAACTTCCGAAGCCCTCTCCTTCCCAACCAAACCCATGCCAAACTAGCTTCGCTCGCACCAGGATCCGAGCCACCAACGCAACCGGAAGCTAGCCAACTAAGCGCGTCAACCCATGTCACCTCCTCCATCACACCATGTTTCTTTCCAGTAAGAACTCCGCCTATAACCTACACTTCAACACCGTGCCTCTGTTCTGCACGAACCTGTGCTCGCCTCTCCCTTCATCTCGCCGTGCTTTTAACCTTCCTCTGCCCATGTAGTGCCCAACCGAAGTCGTCCGCCTACCGCCTTCCCATCTCTTCATTTTGGTCGAAGCCACTTCCTCGAAAAAAAAGAAAAAAGAAAAATATGTTACATGTCACATCTCCCTTGGCCCGCAAGCCTATCTTCCCTTCCTCTAACCGCTACCACCAGCCAACAGCGAGCATCTATTCTCTTCCATCGGCCTCCGCCTTGTCAATTCCCCTCCGAGGCTCGTGCCGCCCGTCACCACCATCTGAACATTTTCCACCAGCCTCCCACCATCAGTTGCTGCTGTGAAATTTGCTCCACCATCCGACAGCAACCATCCACTTCCTCTTTAAACTGTAAGATATTTTGTAACGATAGTTTATATTACACGTTCTATATATCACTATACAAGTTATATATTTTAGCAACAGTATAGTTTATATAAGTATATTATTAAAAGATGTACATATTTTAATAAGCCTATATATACGGTTTCGGTTCCTAGTTGTATTTCTGAGAGAAGGCTCACATAATCTTGTGTTTAAAGATATGTACACGGTTTTGGTTAGTATATTTTGTAATAAGATTATACAAGTATGAGTTGCGTGTATAGTATGATATAAAACTTAGGACACAACAGAAACATGTAACCTGCAAATCTATCCATATGTGTATAATATATAATATGGCGGGTTTATAATGTTTGTGTAGAATATACAGTTATATCTATTATTTTGAATATAAACCCTATATATAGTACTAATATATAAATCCATATGTATGTTTTATAACGGTTGAAAATTTTGAAATGTACATTTATAGTTTGTTTTAAACAATGATTTTGAAAGCCATATATATATATATATATTCGGTCAGTGGGTCTACATATATGTTTGTATTAGTATATATATAATTGCCGAGCTAGGTTCTCCCCTGCACAGTGCATCCTCTCTTCCTTGCATATGTATATAAAGGTATATGCTCTGTAAGTGTATAGGTTCTTCCAGAGTTTGGCACATTAGTTTAAAAATATATGTGTGTGTGTGTGTATACTTTTAGTCTATTATAGGGTTAATATATAAAATATATATGCGTTACTGTACAGATCTCGAAATCTGAGTGTATATATATGGTTATAATAGTTTACATAAATCATATTAAAACAAACAATTGTATAAATATTAGCCTTAGATGGTTGATATTTATGTATACTGTTATATTTGTTTTGCAAGCACGTGTTAGTTTTGATTATAAAAGTCTTTGTATATACATTTATACCCATATCTGTTAGTTAAAGAAGCTACCATATATATATATATATATATATATTACTGTGTATAAAAGTTATAGTATGTTTATAGTATAAATACAAATGTATATTTTATGTTAGTATATACAAAGTTATATATATGAGTTTTATATGATGTTGTTACAGTGAGTATAACAAATATTATGTTCTATTTTGGTCAGTATATATATAGTTTCATATGTATTATTATTGTCTAGGGCATATGCTTTGGGTTGCAGTGGGTTATATTTAAAGAGAGATATATATATACACAATATTTTAATAGTTATGTTAGTAAAAAAAAAAGTATTATGTATATATATGTTTGATTCTTTTTCTATGTGTCTTTTAATTTGAAACAATGTATTTTTGAAATAAATATATTTTTAAATTTAATATTTGTTGGATATAGGATATGTATAAAGTTATATAAGTTCATTTATATTCATTTTCTTCATCGATCCATTTCCGATTGGATCTTGTCTATTCTTATTATCAGCTTTTATCGTTGAATTCGTACCGATTTTGCTTTGCTTGGATGTGTAACTCAATTCCAGTGTCCGTATTCGTGTTTATATCCGTGTCCTTTCCTATTCTTTCTCTAGCCTCGGAAGGTGAGAAATCACTCACGATTAATGTTCTTTTATTTATTAAATTTGATTTCAATTGAAACGACAACTGAAATATGCTGCTGTTAGTTATTTACACTGTTATATATGTTACTACCTGTATCAGTTCACCTATGACGTCTGTCACTATTATCTATTACTTATATGATGATAATCAAGTTTGGTTAATAGATGATTGATTTTTTGATATTGATATTGGATTTTAAAATTGTTAATGTTGTAAGTGATAAAATATGAAATTGAATTTAACGTAGGAACTTGAAATTGATATATATGTTGACTTTAATTAGACAAATTTGCATAATATGACCCCTTTAAATGTTAAAATTTATTGACATGTAGAAAAATAGTTAATTACCCTAGAACCATTTGAATTTATGTTGTATTAATTGATTAAGTATGAAATTGAATAATTGATGTCAAGTGTAGAATTGCATAGAATAATTAGTGTAATAATATTTAATCTACATGAAATGACAGTGTAGATTTTAGAAATATATATTAATTTGCACAAACAACACTGTGAATTTATACGATTATTTCGAGATTATTTGAATTAATTATTGGATTGGTATTGATTGTTGCTATTGTTTGTTTATTTACTTTGACACCATCTCAGCTATCACACTGCAAGTTACCTTTGTTGTGCTTTGATTTTTGAATTGAATTGGAATCGGGTTGAAATGATAAATACCCAAATGAACTTGTCTTAGGATAGAGAATTAAATAAAAACCCGATTGGTCAATGATTTGATTTAAAAATAAAAATAAAGATTTTATTTGAATAAATAATAAGATTTGAAATGAAGTTGGAATTTGAATTTAATGAAAGGAAAATGTTAATATTTTAAAATCTGAAACAAAAATATTAACATAGTAGTTATTGAAAGAACGTTGTTTTAAAATAAATTATTTGATAATAAGATTTGGAATTATCCACTAAATTAAGTTTGAAATGATTAAATAATTAAGTTTGAATTTATAATTAAATTTGGAACTGTTAATAATTAAGTTTTCGAATTATTAATTATTAAGTTTTGAAATTATTTAATAATTAAGTTTGAAATTACTTAATAGTTGAATAAGATTGAATTATTTGAGAATTAAATAAAAAGTTTAATTCTTTGATAAGAGAGATTGAACTTTTGATTAAGTGAATTTGAACTTCGTTAATAAATGAAATTGGGTTTCTTTATTTATTTAACTTTGGAAAATTATTCAAGTAAGTTAATAAGTGAAATTGAACTTCTTGAATACGTGAAATTTAGTTTCTTTATTAATTGAGTTTTGAAATTTGTAACCATGAAAATAAATAAATGAAATTGAGTTTCTTTGATAAGAAATAAAGTGCGTTTTATTGAAACAAATGTAAGGCTTGTAATTTAAAGAATTTGATTTGATGAATTTAACTTAATTTTGTAAGCCTTGATAACAAAGTTGAACTTAAGTAATTGATCCTAAGAGTTAGAATTTAAATAGGAATTGTTTTGAATGATAAATAAATTTAATGAATATTGGATGAAATCAATCAATGAATTTAAATTGATTTGAATTTTAAATTAATTTAAATAATTCAAAATGAAACTTATATATGAACTTGAATCAATATTAAATTGTTTAAACAAATAATTGAAATCGAATTGTAAGATTTTGAAAAGGTAATTTGAAAATTTGAAACGTAAATTATGGAAATTGTTTCAGAAAGACAAATGAAATGTTGATTTATAAACTCTAATAGAAATTGAATTTGATTTATTTTTAAATATATTAAACGACCAATCGATGAAATAATTACGAAGGTTATTAAAGAATCCGGAATTGGTTATGGACATACTCTCTGTTTAAACCGAAAACCACTTTAATTACTATATGCGGAGTGATGATCCAAAATGAAGTGGTTGGAATGATGTACGTGATGACTGAAGAATGAGAACGATAATGGATAGCCTTGACACTTGTGTCAAATTGGAAATGACTAAAACAGGAGCCGTGCCGGGCCAAATGGGGTTAGCCACCTCGAGCGAACACACTTCTTCGTAAAACTACTCATTACTTGTTATTGATTGGTGCACCCTCGTACTTTTGGGAGTGTTGTTTCGCGGTGTTGCAATCGTTGCGGCGATGCGTTCTCACCAGTCCGGATCAGGCAAACGGTTGTTTCGCTACCTTGGGTATTGTCTCATGTGCCTTGTCATACTCGTATCCCTATATACGCGACCACTACGAAATTTGTTATGTGTTATACCTTTGGAGCACTCCCTGATATCCCACCAGTTTGCGGTGGAGTTTACAGTGCTGTATAGACTATAACGCTTATATAAAATGTGTTAAGGGGGATAATGGTAACGCCTTAATACTATTTTGATATTTTATATTACTGATAGAAATTATCTATTTAGCGTACACTACTACATAGTAGATAGTTTATCGGATCCTTAGAGGATGGTTATTCCAACGTCCTTTGAGTTATTGTATTTCAATTATTATTTCACTTGAGATGGGTTTATTGATATAAGAATGTTAATCTTGACTCGATTGTTTTGTGTTTTGTCGGGTCAGACTGAGGTGTTCAGCTTTCAAGATTCACCTTTGGGGTTGGAGCTTCGCCTGGAGATCCAGCCATCTATTCTACTTTCAGTATTCGATGATTCCAGTGATGTATTCTAATCTGTACCCGATGTATCATGTTACTCTTCTGTTGTATCTGGTTTAACTTTGATGTATCTTATATATTATATAGTAGCTTTATGAACTACTAGCTCTTTTACTTCCGCTGCATATTATTACTCTGTGTCTGTGATTCTGTGATTATTTATTTACTGTATATCTGAGTTTTTCCAAATTATTATTAATAATTCTGTATTTTGAATTATTCAAGTCCGACATGTGCGGATGCGAATAGTCCAAAATAGTGGGTCGTTACAGTTGGTATCAGAGCTTTGGTAGCTCTAAGCAAAACTCAGCATATAGGGTAAATGTATTTATAGGATCACTCACATTCGAGTTTCAATCTCTTCCTTTTGACTCGATTCCTTTGAATTTTGGAACGTTCCCTGCGGTTCCAAAATTCATTCGTGTCCCTCACTATTCATCTTCGTTCAATTCTGGAGCATCCCTCTGGAGCATCCCATAACTCCACTTCGAATGGCCCTTATAATGAATCGGCGATCTCGCTAAACTTTGAATGATTTGTAAAAGGGTGAAACTCCTTTACAATAGGCATTGATTTACCGGAGATTTCTGTATCCTTTGTTTACGATGCTATCTATCTCCTGCTATACTTGAATTCTATTTCTTGAGATCAATGTCGATTTGCCTTAGAATTCTGAATCGATCTTATTCTTGAAGTCACGGTCAAACCGGATAAGGTTGCCCGTGATTTATATAAACTTATCCATCTTCCTATTTCGTTATTTAATCATCTTACCTTTGATTCGAACCTAGCTTCGAATCAAAAATTCTCTTTTATTTCATTTAATCAAAATTTGAATCTCTATATTTGCTTTGAAATCCATTATTTTATCGTCGAGCGAGGAAGTGCATTTGTAAATTAATATTTAAATTAGTTTATATATATTGTGTTGTTTGAGTTGTTGATATTGATTTAGATTTTCGATCGATTCGTCTGATCAACGCTGTCAGTAGAATTTCTAAAACACTTGAGCAGAGCAAACTAACACAATATTATTTTCAAATTTAGTAAATAAAATAATATTGAATGATTTTATTATATATAAGTATAAATTTTTCTGAAATTAAAATGTTAATAAATCTGTTGTCTGAAATGTGAAAATTTTAATTTTCATTTATTATTTGGTAAATAATTGACTATTGCATAATATAAATGAATTTATAAAACTTGGGTATAATTTGACTAGAATTTGAAGTGAATTTAAATTAGAATTTGGGAATTTAATTACCGATAATTTCGAACTATGGTTTTAAAGTTTAAAATGTATATTATTTAAATATTTTCGATTATAAATGGTTTTCAAAGAATTTTAAAAGTTTAAAATCAGTGCTCTTCTCTTTGCCGCTGGAAAATAATTTCGGCGATGGCGGCTGCATCATTGACATTCATTTTCGAGTTTCGAAAGGAAGAGACCAATCAGTAGCTTTGCCACGGTTTGTTTTGAAAATTAAATCCATTTAAATTTCTTAAGTATGATTGATTTATATATATAGGTATATTTGATTTGATATATATAGTATATACATAATTATCTCTAAATTGTTTGAAGTTAAACAGAAATATAATTCTTAAAATTTGGGTAAAAGATGATTTCAATTATAAATGAAACCAAAATTTTGAATTAATATTTAAACTTGAGAGAATTGAATTACAAAATCACTTGTATAATATTCAATTGCACTCAATATAACTTACCTAAATTGCTCAAAGGTTAACTATGTAATTGAATATTATATAATACAAATGATATCAAAGGAATTTTTAAATAAATTGAGTAGTTATAATAAATGTAAATATACTTAATATATATGTGATAGTATATAATAGGTAGAATAATTTTAATAATAATTTGGAATAAAGACGAATTAAATTTGTCGAATAAAGTATGATTATAATAAATGACTATTCAAATTTATGATCTTTTAAATTGTAAGTAAAAAAAATGGATAATATACAATATAAATTGTCTTTATAAATAAAATGTGAGTGCGTATAATAACTGTTATTCACTTAAATTTAAATTATAAAATGTTTATGGAGATAAATAGAATACTAGGCTAGTTGAATAATAAAGGGATTCATAAAATAAACTATTGTTGAAATAAATTTGGAAAAAATGATAAATTGAAATAAACCAAGTTAATGAAAATCTTGAATTTAAAAGTAAATTGCCGAAATAAATTAATTTAAATTGAAATTTATATGGTTTAAATTAATTGTTTATTTTGGAATTCAAATCTATTTTCTTCTGGTTGTTTCTATTCTCCTACCTCCTTCCTTTTCGAGGACGAAAAGTTTTGAGTGGGAGAGAGTGTAACAACCCGGATACTTTAAAGGTTTTAAATTAATTTAATTAATTGAAACTGTGTGAAATTTAATAAAAAATTATAATAAAAAATTATAATAAAATTTTGAAATATAAATTTGATATTTGAAATGCGTCTAGTTAAACATAGCAACTGGCAAATTTTCGTCCAAAAATATGAAAGTTTATTTCGTGCGTAAACTTACTTCAATATAATCAGTTAAAAAGCAATGAAAATAAAAAGTTTTCGAAACCTAAATATTTTTGCATAGAGAATTTCTAAATCATCTTCTGAGCAAGGCGTAGCTCTTCGTTTTTCCCAGTTCGGACATCTTTAGCTCCGTCCATCTTATTTTCTTGCATTTTTGTTACATTTTCCGCTGGTAGAAAATTCGAATTTTTATAATTCGATCATTCCACTGATATCTGTATACTGTTTTGATCGTCTCATCATGCTGATCTCTACGGTATAGTCAATGCTTTGTTTGAAGCCGATTCGCAGTGAAATCCACAATATCGGTTAATCGTAATGTTACCGCTTCAAACTTTCTTAATTTATTTGTCGGTTCGTTTACCATTCAAATTCCACTGTATAAATTCCAATGGTCATTACCATTTAATTTCCTTAAATTCAACATACGACTATTTATTTTTACATATCCCCAAGTTTGTTCATTAACCTCTTCCTTCCATTCTTTGCACTGGCCACTTTATTTTCAAGAAGGAAGTGAAAAATTAAACAGTGCCAGCTCACAATTAGCTGTTCATGCTCATTTCTTCTCTGCCATTTTCCAATTATTCATCTCCTTTCAAAAGAAACTAAACATTTTACAAAACGTCTGAAGCCTTCTCCTTCCCAACCAAACCCATGCCAAACTAGCTTCGCTCGCACCAGGACCCGAGCCACTAACGCAACTAGAAGCCAGCCAGCTGAGCGCGTCAACCCATGTCACCTCCTCCATCACACCCTATTTCTTCCCAGTAAGAACTCCGCCTATCACCTACACTTCAACACCGTGCCTCTGTTCTGCATGAGCCTGTGCTCGCCTCTCCTTCATCTTGCCGTTCTTTTAACCTTCCTCTGCCCATGCAGTGCCAATTGAAGTCGTCCGCCTACCGCCTTCCCCTCTCTTCATTTTGGCCGCAGCCACTTCCTCGAAAAAAAAGAAAAAAGAAAAATATGTTACATGTCACATCTCCCTTGGCCTGCAAGCCTATCTTCCTTCCTCTAACCGCTACCACCGGCCAACAGTGAGCATCTATTCTCTTCCATCGGCCTCCGCCTTGTCAGTTCCCCTCCGAGGCTCGTGCCGCCCATCACCACCATCTGAACATTTTCCACCAGCCTCCCACCATTAGTTGCTGCCGTGAAGTTTGCTCCACTATCCAACAACAACCATCCACTTCCTCTTTAAACCGTAAGATATTTTGTAATGATAGTTTATATTACACGTTTTATATATCACTATACAAGTTATATATTTTAGCAACAGTATAGTTTATATATGTATATTATTAAAAGATGTACAAATTTTAATAAGCCTATATATACAGTTTCGGTTCCTAGTTGTATTGCTGAGAGAAGGCTCGCATAATCTGGTGTTTAAAGATATGTATATGATTTTGGTTAGTATATTTTGTAATAAGATTGTACTAGTATGAGTTGCGTGTATAGTATGATATAAAACTTAGGATGCAACAGAAACATATAACCTGCAAATCTATCCATATGTGTATAATATATAATATGGCGGGTTTATAATGTTTGTGTACAATATACAGTTATATCTATTATTTTGAATATAAAGCCTATATATAGTACTAATATATAAATCCATATGTATGTTTTATAACAGTTGAAAATTTTGAAATGTACATTTATAGTTTGTTTTAAAACTATGATTTTGAAAGCCATATATATATATATATATATATATATATATATATATATATATCCGGTCAGTGGGTCTACATATATGTTTGTATTAGTATATATATAATTGCCGAGATAGGTTCTCCCCTGCACAGTGCATCCTCACTTTCTTGCATATGTATATAAAGGTATATGCTCTGTAAGTGTATATGTTCTTCCAGAGTTTGGCACATTAGTTTAATATATATATATATATATATATATATGTATGTATGTATGTATGTATGTATACTGTTAGTCTATTATGGGGTTAATACATAAACTATATATGCGTTGATGTACAGATCTCGAAATCTGAGTGTGTATATATATATGGTTATAATATTTTACATAAACCGTATTAAAACAAACTATTGTATAAATATTAGCCTTAGATGGTTGATATTTATGTATACTGTTATATTAGTTTTGCGAGCACATGTTAGTTTTGATTATAAAAGTCTATGTTTATACATTTATACCCATATCTGTTAGTTAAAGAAGTTATCATATATATATTACTGTGTATAAAAGTTATAGTATGTTTACAGTATAAATAAAAATGAATATTTTATGTTAGTATATACAAAGTTATATGTATATGTATATGAGTTTTATATGATGCTGTTACAGTGAGTACAATAAATATTATGTTCTATTTTGGTCAGTATATATATAGTTTCATATGTATTATTATTGTCTAGGGCATATTCTTTGAGTTGCAGTTGGTTATATTTAAAGAGAGATATATATATATACATTATTTTAATAGTTATGTGAGTAAAAAAAAAGTATTACGTATATATATGTTTGATTTTATTTTTCTATGTGTCTTTTAATTTGAAACAATGTATTTTTGAAATAAATATATTTTTAAATTTAATATGTATTGGATATAGGATATGTACAAAGTTATATAAGTTCATTTATATCCGTTTTCTTCATCGATCCAGTTCTGATTAGATCTTGTCTATTCTTATTATCAGCTTTGATCGTTGAATTCATGCCGATTTTGCTTTGCTTAGATGCGTAACTCAATTACATTGTTCGTATTCGTGTTTGTATCCGTGTCCTTTCTTGTTCATTCTCTAGCCTCGGAAGGTGAGCAATCACTCACGATTAATGTTCTTTTATTTATTAAATTTGATTTCAATTGAAACGGCAATTGAAATATGCTGCTGTTAGTTATTTACACTTTATATATGTTACTACCTGTATCAGTTCACCTTTGACGTCTGTCACTATTATCTATTACTTATATGATGATAATCAAGTTTGGTTGATAGATGACTGATTGTTCGATATTGATATTGGACGTTAAAATTGTTAATGTAGTAAGTGATAAAATATGAAATTGAATTTAACGTAGGATAGTTAGCGACTTCAAATTGATATATATGTTGAATTTAATTAGACAAATTTGTATAATATGACCCCTTTAAATGCTTAAATTTATTGACATGTAGAAAAATAGTTAATTACCCTTGAACCATTTGAATTTATGTTGTATTAATTGATTAAGTATGAAATTGAATAATTGATGTCAAGTGTAGAATTGCATAGAATAATTAGTGTAATAATCTTTAATCTACATGAAATGATCGTGTAGATTTTAGAAATAATTATATTAATTTGCACAAACAAGAGTGTGAATTAATACGATTATTTCGGGATTATTTGAATTAATTATTGGATTGTTATTGATTGTTGCTATTGTTTGTTTATTTACTTTGACACCATCCCAATTATCACACTGCAAGTTCCCTTTGTTGTGCTTTGATTTTTGAATTGAATTGGAATTGGGTTGAAATGATAAATACCCAAATGAACTTGTCTTAGGATAGAGAATTAAATAAAAACCCGATTGGTCAATGATTTGATTTAAAAATAAAAATAAAGATTTTATTTAAATAAATAATAAGATTTGAAATGAAGTTGGAATTTGAATTTAATGCAAGGAAAATGTTAATGTTTTAAAATCTGAAATAAAAATATTAACACATTAGTTATTGGAAGAACGTTGTTTTAAAACAAATTATTTGACAATGAGATTTGGAATTATCCATTGAATTAAGTTTGAAATGATTAAATAATTAAATTTGAATTTATAATTAAATTTGGAATTGATAATAATTAAGTTTAGTAATTATTAATTATTAAGTTTTGAAATTATTTAATAATTAAGTTTGAAATAATTTTAGAATTAAATAAAAAGTTGAATTCTTTGATAAAAGAAATTGAACTTTTGATTAAGTGAATTTGAACTTCGTTAATAAATGAAATTGGGTTTCTTTATTTATTTTACTTTGAAAAATTATTCAAGTAAGTTAATAAGTGAAATTGAACTTCTTGAATACGTGAAATTTAGTTTCTTTATAAATTGAGTTTTGAAATTTGTAACTATGAAAATAAATAAATGAAATTGAATTTCTTTGACAAGAAATAAAGTATGTTTTATTGAAACAAATGTAAGGCTTGTAATTTAAAGAATTTGATTTGATGAATTTAACTTAATTTTGTAAGCTTTGATAACAAAGTTGAACTTAAGTAATTGATCCTAAGAGTTAGCACTTAAATAGGAATTGTTTTAAATGATAAACAAATTTAATGAATATTGAATGAAATCAATCATGAATTTAAATTGATTTGAATGTTAAATTAAATTAATTTAAATGATTTCGAAATGAAACTTATATACGAACTTGAATCAGTATTAAATTGTTTAAATAAAAAATTGAAATCGAATTATAAGATTTTGAAAAGGTAATTTGAAAATTTGAAACGTAAATTATGGAAATTGTTTCAGAAAGACAAATGAAATGTTAATTTATAAACTCTAATAGAAATTGAATTTGATTTATTTTGAAATATATTAAATGACCAATCGGTGAAATAATTATGAAGGTTATTAAAGAAACCGGAATCGATTATGGACATACTCTCTGTCTAAACCGAAAACCACTTTAATAATTATACACGGAGTGATGATCCAGAATGAAGTGGTTGGAATGATGTATGTGATGACTGAAGAAAGAGAACGATAATGGATAGCCTTGACACTTGTGTCAAATTGGAAATGACTAAAACAGAAGCCGTGCCGGGCCAAATTGGGTTAGCCACCTCGAGCGAACACACTTCTTCGTAAAGCTACTCATTACTTGTTATTGATTGGTGCACCCTCATACTTTTGGGAGTGTTGTTTCGCGGTGTTGCGATCGTTGCGGCGATGCGTTCTAACCAGTCCGGATCAGGCAAACGATAGTTTCACTACCTTGGGTATTGTCTCATGTGCCTTGTCATACTTGTATCCCTATATACATGACCATTATGAAATTTGTTTTGTGTTATACCGGTGGAGTACTCCCTGATATCCCACCAGTTTACAGTGGAGTTTACAGTGCTGTATAGCCTATAACGTTTATATAAAATGTGTTAAGGGGGATAATGGTAACGCCTTAACACTATTTTGATATTTTATATTACTGATAGACATTATTTATTTAGCGTACACTACTACATAGTAGATAGTTTAACGGATCCTTAGAGGATGGTTATTCCAACGTCTTTTGAGTTATTGTATTTCAATTGTTATTTCATTTGAGTTGGATTTATTGATATAAGAATGTTAATCCTGACTCGAGTATTTTGTTTTTTGCTTTACGCTTGGGTCAGACTAAGTGGTTCAGCTTTCGAGATACACCTTTGAAGTTGGAGCTTCGCCTTGAGATCTAGCCATCTATTCTACTTTCAGTATTCGATGATTCCAGTGATGTATTCTGATTTGTACCTAATGTATCCTGTTGCTCTTCTGTTGTATCTGGTTTAACTCTGATGTATCTTATATATTATATAGTAGCTTCATGAACTACTATCTCTTTTACTTCCGCTGTATATTATTACTCTGTGTCTGTGGTTCTATGATTATTTATTTACTGTATATCTGAGTTTTGCCAAATTATAATTAATAATTCAGTGTTTTGAATTATTCAAATCCGACATGTGCGGATGCGAATAGTCCAAAATAGTGGGTCGCTACAGTTGGTATCATAGCTTTGGTAGCTCTAGGCACAACTAAGCATATAGGGTAAATGTATTTATAAGATCACTCTCATTCAAGTTTCAATCTCTTCTTTTTGACTTGATTCCTTTGAATTTTGGAACGTTCCCTGCGATTCCAAAATTCATTCGTGTCACTCACTATTCGTCTTCTTTCAATTCTGGAGCATCCTATAACTCCACTTCGAATGACCCTTATAATGAATCGGCGGTCTCACTAAACTTTGAATGATTTGTAAAAGGGTGAAACTCCTTTACAATAGGCATTGATTTACACAGATTTCTGTATCCTCGGTTTACGATGCTATCTATCTCCTGCTATACCTGAATTCTATTTCTTGAGATCAATGTCGATTTGCCTCAGAATTCTGAATCGATCTTATTCTTGAGGTCACGGTCAAACCGATTAAGGTTGCCCGTGATTTATATAAACTTATCCATCTTCCTATTTTGTTATTTAATCATCTTACCTTTGATTCGAACCTAGCTTGGAATCAAAAATTCTCTTTGATTTAAGTTAATCACAATTTGAATCTCTATATTTGCTTTGAAATCCATTATTGTATCGTCGAGCGAGGAAGTGCATTTGTAAATTAATATTTAAATTGGTTTATATATGATTGCGTTGTTTGAGTTGTTGATGTTGATTTAGATTTTCGATCGATTCGTCTGATCAATGCTGTCGACAGAATTTCTAAAACACTTGAGCAGAGCAAACTAACACAATATTGTTTTCAAATCTAGTAAATAAAATAATATTGAATGATTTTATTATATATAAGTATAAATTTTTATGAAATTAAAATGGTAATAAATCTGTTGTCTGAAATGTGAAAAATTTAATTTTCATTTATTGTTTGGTAAACAATTGACTATTGCATAATATAAATGAATTTATAAAACTTGGGTATATTTTGATTAGAATTTAAAGTGAATTTAAATTAGAATTTGAGAATTTAATTTTCGATAATTTTGAACTATGGTTTTAAAGTTTAAAATGTATATTATTTAAATATTTTCAAATATAAATGGTTTTCAATGAATTTTAAAAGTTTAAAATCAGTGCTCTTCTCCTTGTCGCTGGAAAATAATTTCGGTGATCGCGGCCGCATCATTGACATTCATTTTCGAGTTTCGAAAGGAAGAGACCAATTCGTAGCTTTGCCACAGTTTATTTTGAAAATTAAATCGATTTAAATTTCTTAAGTATGATTGATTTATAATATATATATATATAGGTATATTATTTTAAATTTAATTTTATTTGATATATATAGTATATACATAATTATCTCTAAATTGTTTGAAGTTAACCAGAAATATAATTCTTAAAATTTGGGTAAAAGATGATTTCAATTATAAATGAAACCAAAATTTTGAATTAATATTTAAACTTGAAGAATTGAATTAGAAATTCGCTTGTATAATATTCAATTGCACTCAATGTAACTTACCTAAATTGCTCAAAGGTTAACTATGTAATTGAATATTATACAATACGAATGATATCAAAGGAATTGTTAAATAAATTGAGTAGTTATAATAAATGTAAATATACTTAATATATATGTGATAGTATATATTAGGTAGAATAAATTTAATAATAATTTGGAATAAAGAAGAATTAAATTTGTCGAATAAAGTATGATTATAATAAATGACTATTCAAATTTATGATCTCTGAAATTGTAAGTAAATTTTTTTTGGACAATATACAATATAAATTGCCTTTATAAATAAAATGTGAGTGCGTATAATAAACGTTATTTACTTAAATTTAAATTATAAAATGTTTATGGAGATAAATAGAATACTAGGCTAGTTGAATAATAAAGGGATTCATAAAATAAACTATTGTTGAAACAAATTTGGAAAAAAAATGATAAATTGAAATAAACCAAGTTAGTGAAAATCTTGAATTTAAAAGTCAATTGTTGAAATAAATTAATTTAAATTGAAATTTATATGGTTTAAATTAATTTTTTATTTTGGAATTCAAATCTATTTTCTTCTGGTTGTTTCTATTCTCCTACCTCCTTCCTTTTTTAGGACGAAAAGTTTTGAGTGGGGGAGAGTGTAACAACCCGGATATTTTAACAGTTTTAAATTAGTTTAATTAACTGAATCTGTGTGAAATTTAATAATAAAATAAAATAAAATTTTGAAATATTAATTTGATATTTGAAATGCGTCTAGTGAAACATTGCAGCTGGCAAATTTTCATCCAAAAATATGAAAGTTTATTTCGTGCATAAATTTACTTCAATATAATCAGTTAAAAAGCGATGAAAATAAAACGTTTTCGAAACCTAAATATTTTTACACTGAAAATTTCTAAATCATCTTCTGAGCAAGACGCCGCTTTTCGTTTTTCCAAATTCGGACATCTTTAGCTCCGTCGATCTTATTTAATGCATTTTTGTTAAATTTTCCGCTGGTAGAAAATTCGAATTTTTATAATTCGGTCATTCCACTGATACGTGTATACTGTTTTGATCGTCTCATCATGCTAATCTCTATGGCATATTCAATGCTTTGTTTGAAGCTGATTCACAGTGAAATCCACAGTATCGGTTAATCGTATCGTTACCGCTTCAAACCTTCTTAATTTATTTGTCGGCTCGTTTACCATTCAAATTCCACTGTATAAATTCCAATGGTCATTACCATTTAATTTCTTTAAATTCAACACACGACTATTTAATTTTTCATATCCCCAAGTTTGTTCATTAACCTCTTCCCTTTCGTTCTTTGCACTGGCCACTTCATTTTCAAGAAGGAAGTGAAAAAATAAACTGTACTAGCTCACAATTAGCTGTTCATGCTCATTTCTTCTCTGCCATTTTCCAATTATTCGTCTCCTTTCAAAAGAAACTAAACATTTTGCAAAACGTCTGAAGCCTTCTCTTTCCCAACCAAACCTATGCCAAACTAGCTTCGCTCGCACCAGGACCTGAGCCACCAACGCAACCCGAAGCCAGCCAACCGAGCGCGTCAACCCATGTCACCTCCTCCATCACACCCTGTTTCTTCCCAGTACGAACTCCGCCTATCACCTACACTTCAACACCGTGCCTCTGTTCTGCACAAGCCTGTGCTCGCCTCTCCCTTCATCTTGTCGTGCTTTTAACCTTCCTCTGCCCATGTAGTGCCCAACCGAAGTCATCTGCCTACCGCCTTCCCCTCTCTTCATTTTGGCCGCAGCCACTTCCTCGAAAAAAAGAAAAAGGAAAAATATGTTACATGTCACATCTCCCTTGGCCCACAAGCCTATCTTCCCTTCCTCCAACCGCTACCACCGGCCAACATCGAGCACCTATTCTCTTCCATCGGCCTCTACCTTGTCAGTTCCCCTCAGAGGCTCGTGCCGCCCGTCACCACCATCTGAACATTTTCCACCAGCCTCCCACCATCAGTTGCTGCCGTGAAGTTTGCTCCACCATCCGACAGCAACCATCCACTTCCTCTTTAAACTTTAAGATATTTTGTAATGATAGTTTATATTACACGTTCTATATATCACTATACAACTTATATATTTTAGCAACAGTATAGTTTATATAAGTATATTATTAAAAGATGTACATATTTTAATAAGCCTATATATACGGTTTCGGTTCCTAGTTGTATTGCTGAGAGAAGGCTCGCATAATCTTGTGTTTAAAGGTATGTATACTGTTTTTGTAACAACCCGCATATTTATCGATTTTATATTTAAATATTTTATTTAAATATTTTGTCGTTAATCGGATATTGGCCCGAAAAGCTACTTTTTGCAAACGGTCAAATTTGGACTCGAGACCACTTCCATTGAGTTCGAAATGTCGTTTACAACTTTTTTAAGTATAAACATTGATAGGTTTGGAGTTAGTGGAATTTCACTTACTTTTCCCGCTTTGGACTTTGGGTTAGATTAGCCATTATAACTCAAACCCACTTCTCTCCTTCTCCTCACTCTTCATAAATTCCTACCAAACACAAACTTTAACATTAATGGTGAGTGGAAAGGGAAATTAGAAACTCCAAGCCTAGGTTTCAACTCTAAATCCATCATTCAACTCCAAATTCATGGAATAGCATTGGATTCAAGCTTGTAGTTGCTTCTCCATTCACCTTCAAGCTTTACCTTCATAATTTGGTGAAAAGGTGAGATTTTTATCTCACATTCTTGTCTATAACTATCTTGGCCTGTTGGGAATGATCTCCCATCACTTTAGCATGTACATTTGCATTTGGTTTGGATTGGATTGGCGAAAAACTCCGATTTTTAGTGTTTTTGGAGATTTCCTGCACTTAGGTCGCACTGCCACGAAATGCCACTTCGGAGTTAGGTCGCTAGGTTGTAGGTCGTGGGCCCCTAGGTCGTAGGTCGCAGGTCGCTCGACCTTGGAGATTTCCTGCACTTAGGTCGCACTGCCACGAAATGCCACTTCGGAGTTAGGTCGCTAGGTCGTAGGTCGTGGGCCGCTTGGTCGTGGGCCGCTAGGTCGCTCGACCTTATCCCCCTAGGTCACTCGACCTGTTTTTGAGTCGTTTGTGTTTTAGGTTGCTGGACCTCATTTCATTAGGTCGCACGACCTTATTTACGTGTTCCACTAGGTCGCGTGGACCCTTAGGTCATTGTACCTTATTTACTATAGGTCGTTGGACCTTTAACCCTCTAGGTCGCGTGACCCTGTTTCCCTTTGGTCGTTAGACCTTAATACTGTTAGGTCACGAGTTTGATTAGGTCGTTCGGCCTTAAACTGTTAGGTCGCTTGGCCTGTGCTTTTGTTAGGTCGCGAGTCCCTTAAGTCGCTTGCCTCTGTTAGGTCGCAACCAATAGGTCGCTCGAGTGATAAACCCCTTAGGTCGCGTGCCGTTGGGTCGTTCCACCTTGACCCTGCTTGAACCCATTAGGTCGTAGGTCGCTGGACATTAGGTCGCTAGGCCTTCAACATTAGCCCGTTCTATTTAGGTCGCTCGACCGTGCTAATGATAGGTCGTGAGCTTCTTAAGTCGCTCGATCTTATCCTCCCTTTGGTCTTCACTAGGTCATACCGTTTTGGATGGGGCGCTGCCCCGCACCCCGCCGGGGGCGCTGCCCCCTAGACGCCCGCGACCTGACCGGGCAGGTCGAACCCCGTAGCGGGGGTGTTTCCCCCGCACCCCCACCTTGGGGGGTTGCCACCCCTCTGGACCCCCCCTCCGTAGGGGATCTTATCTGAAAAACATTCAACAAAACTTGCTTTGTTGAGATGCTGAGTTGACCATTCTTTGAGCCAGACTATCTTTGGCTTCTCGGTAGATTTTATGGTATCACGGCTTTGCTAAAAAGGTGGGATAACTACTTTAGAAATATGAAGGTTTCAATACTAGTAGTAAATATCAAAACTCTTTCAACAAAATGATTTCAACTCTATTTTCAATAACAAAGCTCTTTTCTTAAACCGTTTTCCAATCTACTAGTATATACAAGCCTTTACCTCACTCGGATGAGAAATCTAATTAAACGGCTTAGTAAAACAAGTGGTATGAAACGCTTGCGTTCACTTTGTCGGTTAATTCTTGTACTTGTTCGATCGAACCTCTTGTGACAATTTTCTAGTGAAGATTTACAGTTTTTTCGTAAATATTTAAGTTAAGCGAGTGATTATGGGACACGAAGATAAACTTTTATATTTACTAGCTTAGTGTAATTGACACTTCTCGTTGATCATGATGATCCTTTTATGATTTAGACTAGCAATTGTGTGATGTCTCTTTGTTTGCAAGGTTAGACTAGACCTCATGGGTGTGATTCTGACTCACACATATCTCTTTGTCCGCAAGGTTAGTCTAGACATCATTTGTGTGATTCCACTCACACATACCTTTTTGTTGCGAGGTTAGGCTAGAACACCATTTGTGTGATTCCACTCACACATACCTTTTTGCTTTTTGTTTAGCCTAGACCTCATTTGGGTGATTCCGACTCACCCATATGGGGTAGCTCCCCATGGTCTTCGGACCGTCATGTGATAGGCCTCTTTCCCTTTTTCTGTGGTTTCTGGATTTCTTGTGTTGATTTCTGGAATTTATGTCGTTGACTTGTTATGAGTACAAGTTTAGGGTATGATGCCCTCTTTAGATCTTTGAGAAGATTCTTGTGATATTGATTTATCTCTTATTGATTGATCTTCTGTTGATCATCATTTGCATACTTATAGTAGTATGTCAGTATGGGTAGTTTATGTTTATGCCATATCTTTTATTTTATACCATGCCATCTGATATTTATAGCTAGACTGATCCGTTTATTATTTTCTTAAATAATACTCGGGTCAGACTAAGATGTTACAGGTGCTTCTGCTTGACTTCTTCGCGGGATTTGCTACTCTGACTTTTGGCTAACTATTTAGATTAGCAGTTTTTTTTGTTGTATACACTTGAGATATAGACTCATAGTTGTATTCTTTTGTATAGCACGTGTTACTATTCTTTTGTATTATTGTGGATCTTTTTGACCACTACTATAATGTACACTTTCATGTGTTAGTTATATATTCATATCTTCTTCGGCCTTTGTGATATGGATATCCGTGACTGATTTGTGTTATGCTTATTTCTATGTTTGTTTTCGAAGATTATTTATAGCCACCGTGTGATAAGCAATCACATGGATGGTCGCTCCTCAACAGCCTTATTCTCCATGCTAGTTGACAGCACTACACCGTAGTGTTCTTAGCTAGCATGGGTATAGAGGTGGGGCGTCACAGCTTGGTATCAGAGCCAAACTATGGAACAATGTAAAATAACTTAACAAGGATCATCGTCCTAAGTCCACCTTAGGAGTTATGTCTTAGGATTAATTCGGGTCGCCATACCGATTCATCCTATATCCTTTATGATTCCTTGTTTTATCTAGCAAGATTGCTTGATATTCATTAGTGAATAATCTTCTTCTTTCTCTTCTTTCTTTCTTAAGGAAGAGAAATGGTTAGACCTGGTCGTCCCAGAGCTGGACCATCTAGTGCTCCACCCCAAGATGGAGTTTTTATGACTACCCAGCAACTTCTTGACCTTGTCACGAATGCTCAAGTAGCTAGTTCTAATCCGGAACCTACTCACCCTAAATCTGGGTTTGCACATTTGTGCAATGATTACACCAACCTTGGTGGGAAGCCATTTAAAGGTTCTGAAACTATCATCGAGGTCCAGGCTTGGTTGAGGACCTGCGATCGAATCTTCATTCGCATGAATCTCGTCCATCTTCACCGTGTTCAGGTGGCTTCCAGTATGCTCCAAGAGAGAGCATTGGACTGGTATGAACTTCTTATTTCTGAAGTCAACAAAGCGGACCTTACCTGGGAGCAATTCCGGACATGCTTCGAGTTAAAATTTGTACCAGAAGCAGAAAAGTTAACTCTGGCTCGACGCTTTATAGACCTTGTTCAAGGTGAGTCCTCTGTGACTGATTACGTCGCAGCCTTTGAGTCACTTTCCAAATATAGGGTTGAATACATCAACACCCCATTGAAGAAGAACCAAAGGTTCGTTTATGGCTTAAACAAAAGCCTCAAGAAGCCATTACTTCTAAAGTTAGAAGTTCCTTTCGACCAACTTATAGATATCGCTCTTCGTTTGGAAGAGGCTGATAAAGAAAGTGATGTTGAAGTAGTAGCTTCCAAACCCAACTTCAACAACAAAAAGAGGCCCAGTAAATTCAAAGGCCCTTATCCCAACAAAAAGGGTGAGCAAGCAACCCCTGCGGCAAAGTCTCCTTCTCCTAGTGGTGCGAGATGCTTCAACTGTGGATCTGGGGATCATTTTGCGAATAACTGCTCTAAGCCCAAATCTTGTCGCTATTGTAAGAGCCCGGATCATTACATACATCAATGCCTCAAACGTGAAGGCAAGAAGGAAGGAAAGTTGAATGTGGCTCAAGCCCTTGGCAACACATCTCGTGGCCAAGTTATTTCACATTCCATTCTTGATGGTATTATTTTATTTCATGACCAACCTATTAGAGTTCTCTTTGATACAGGTGCATCCCATTCTTTTATATCAAAGGAACTTGTCGACACTTTCTCTTTAAATGTTGATGCTTTAATGACTTCCTTGAGAATTGCGAATCCTGTTGGTGGATCCGCAACTCTTAGTTTGCTTTGTAAAAATATGGAGATTATTTTATGTGATTTTCCATTCCTAGCTGATTTGCATGTTATGCGTTACCTAGGCTTTGGAATGATTTTGGGAATGGATTGGCTTAATCGTTATGAAGCTCATATCCTATGTCCTGAGCGGACTATTTATCTCCGACATCCGCAATCTGTAAATCAGATTTCTATTATTTTTAAAGATTCGGATTCTGCGTTGACTGCATCTTTATATTCTTTAAATCCTCATGATAATGATGATGAGGAGGAGGAAGATGTCATTTCTCGAATTCACGTCGTTCGTGAATTTTCCGACATATTTGAACTCGTTTTAGGTTTACCACCTAAACGAGCAATTGTGTTCAGAATTAATCTTACCCCTGAAGCTCAAACTATTACTCGTCCTCCTTATCGCATGTCTAATAAGGAAATGAGGAGATGCGCAAACAATTATCTGAATTGTAGACGAAGCGATTTATTCGCTCTAGCTCCTAGACTTGGGGAGCTTCGGCTATTTTCGTGAAGAAATCCGACGGTACGCTTAGGCTTTGCGTTGACTATCGCAAGCTTAACGATCTGACTATTAAAAATAAATATCCTTTACCTCGGATTGACGATCTGTTTGATCAGCTTAGCGGAGCTAGGGTCTTTTCACAGTTGGACTTGGCTACCGGTTTTTATCAGCTTTGTATTGCTGAGGATAGTATTCCTTTGACATCGTTCCGTACTCATTATGGATCTTATGGATGGCTTGTTATGCCATTTGGTTTAACGAATGCTCCGGCTTACTTCGTTGACCTCATGAATCGAGTTTTCAAGGCTTTCCTCGATCGGTTTGTTCTCATCTTCATTGATGATATCCTTGTGTATTCTAAAACCGGGGAGTAGCATGAGAAGCATCTTCGGATTGTATTGGAAACTCTTAGGAGTAATCAACTAAAGGCGAAATTTTCCAAATTCCACTTTTGGCAATCTCGTGTGATGTTTCTCGGTCATATTATTTCCGAATCCAGAATTTCTGTGGATCCTTCAAAGATTGAAGCGATTCAAGATTGGAAGAGACCGGAGAGTGTGACAGAGATTAGTAGTTTTCTCGGATTGGCGGGTTATTACCGTCGTTTCATTAAAGACTTTTCTACGATTGTCGTGCCTCTTACTGGCTTGACTAAGAAGGAAGTTAAATACATTTGGTCGGACAAATGTGAAGCCTCTTTTTAGAAATTGAAAGAACTCCTTTCCGATGCTCCTATTCTTGTTATTCCCGAAGGGAATCAAGATTTTGTTGTTTATACTGATGCTAGTCACGTTGGTTTGGGTGCCGTTCTTATGCAAAAAGAATGTGTTATTGCTTATGCTTGTAGGCAATTGAAGCCGGCCGAGACTAGATATGCCACACATGATTTAGAACTCGCGGCTATTGTTTTCGCCCTTCGAATTTGGCGTCATTATCTATTGGGAGAGAAATTTATTCTTTACACGGAATATAAGTCTTTGAAATATTTATTTTCTCAAAAGGAACTTAATTTGCGTCAACAGCGTTGGCTCGAGTTCCTTGCACCTTATGATCTTGATATTCTTTATACCCCCGGTAAGGGTAATCGTGTCGCCGATGCTCTTAGCCGTAAACAACAAGCAGTTGTTTCTATGATGATATCCGAATGGAACGATCTCAAGATTTATCCACTTGTGAGATTCGAGAGCGCGTATCCGATTTATGCTCATCACTTGTTTTATGTAGCCTTGAGGCTCATCCTTCTCTTTTAGACCGCATTCTAGAAGCTCAAGGGCTAGATCCTGAATTGGCTCTTCTTGGCCAAAATGTTAAGGATAAAATTGATATTGAAGGTTTAAAAGACTTTGATATTGATTCTCGTGGCGGCATTCGAAAATTTGGTAGATTTATCATACCAAATATTGGTGATCTTCGTAAAGATATTTTAGAAGATTCCCATCGTTCTAAATTCACCATTCATCCCGGTAGTAGTAAAATGTACGCTGATATAAAGCGACTTTATTATTGGAAGGGAATGAAATCTGATATTGCTAACTTTGTCAAGTGTTGCATGACTTGCCAACTTGTCACGGCCGAACATCAAAGGCCTGGTGGGTTATTGCAACCTTTAGAAATTCCAATTTGGAAGTGGGAACAAATTTCCATGGATTTTATAGATGGCCTTCCCCGTTCTCGTTCGGGTCATGATAGCTTATGGGTGATCGTTGATAGACTTACTAAATCCGCCCATTTTATTCCCGTTCGGTCTAACCGAACCGTTCCTCTTTTGGCCAAACTCTTTATCAAAGAAATTGTTAAATTGCATGGAGTTTCTACTTCTATTGTTAGCGATCGAGATCCATTGTTTACTAGTGGATTTTGGAAGAGTCTTCAAAAAGCTTTAGGAACGAAGCTTAATTTTAGCACTACTTATCACCCCCAGTCCGATGGACAAACCGAGCGTGTGAATCAAACTCTTGAAGATCTTCTTCATGCTTGTGTGCTCGATTTTGGTGGAAGTTGGGAAGATCATATTTCACTTGTTGAATTTTCCTATAATAATATCTTCCAATCTAGTATTGGTATGGCACCTTTTTAGGCACTCTATGGAAGGCCATGTCGATCTCCTTCTTGTTGGCTTGAGGCTGGTAAGAAGCTGGTTTTAGGTCCAGACTTTATTCGTGATTCCACAGAGAAGATTGAACTTATTCGACATAGGATGAAAGAATCCCAAAGTAGACAAAAATCCTATGCCGATAATCGAAGAAGGAAGTTAGAATTTTCTGTGGGAGATTCTGTTTTTATTCGTGTTTCACCTATGAAAGGTGTTGTACGTTTCAGTCGATCGGGAAAGTTAGCACCCCGATATATTGGGCCATTTCCTATCACTGAACGTATCGGTTCTATAGCTTATCGCCTTACATTACTGGCTCAGTTTTCTGCCATGCATGACGTGTTTCGTGTTTCTCAATTACGGAAATGCCTACGAGATTCCGATTCTATTCTTGAGCCTGGTGTTGTGGAAGAAATTGAAGTTTCGCCAAATTTAACTTACGAGCAGCATCCTATTCGAATTATTGCTTCGGAGGTCAAACGACTTCGAAATAAAGATGTTCCGCTTGTGAAGGTTCAATGGTCCTCAAATCCTAAGGATTGCTCTTGAGAATCCAGAGAATTCATCGAGCGAACACATCTGGACTTGCTTACTCCTGCTCTTTGAGGTGAACTTCCTATTTCAAATTTCTTTTGTGTTAATATGCTTTTATGGTTGTTACTTTTTATTTCCATCTTATATATTGCAAGGATGCAATTTCTTTAAGGAGGGGAGTCTGTAACAACCCGCATATTTATCGATTTTATATTTAAATATTTTATTTAAATATTTTTTCGTTAATCGGATATTGGCCCGAAAAGATACTTTTTGCAAACGGTCAAATTAGGACTCGAGACCACTTCCACTGAGTTCGAAATGCCGTTTACAACTTTTTTAAGTATAAACATTGATAAGTTTGGAGTTAGTGGAATTTCACTTACTTTTCCCGCTTTGGACTTTGGGTTAGATTAGCCATTATAACTCAAACCCACTTCTCACCTTCTCCTCACTCTTCGTAAATTCCTACCAAACACAAACTTTAACATTAATGGTGAGTGGAAAGGGAAATTAGAAACTCCAAGCCTAGGTTTCAACTCCAACTCCATCATTCAACTCCAAATTCATTTAATAGCATTGGATTCAAGCTTGTAGTTGCTTCTCCATTCACCTTCAAGCTTTACCTTCATAATTTGGTGAAAAGGTGAGATTTTTATCTCACATTCTTGTCTATAACTATCTTGGACTGTTGGGAATGATCTCCCATCACTTTAATTTGCATTTGGTTTGGATTGGATTGGCGAAAACTCTAATTTTTAGTGTTTTTGGAGATTTCCTGCAATTAGGTCGCACTGCCACGAAATGCCACTTCGGAGTTGGGTCGCTAGGTCGTAGGTCGTGGGCCCCTAGGTCGTAAGTCACAGGTCGCTCGACCTTGAAGATTTCCTGCACTTAGGTCGCACTGCCACGAAATTCCACTTCGAAGTTAGGTCGCTAGGTCGTAGGTCGTGGGCCGCTAGGTCGTGGGTCGCAGGTCGCTCGACCTTATCCCCCTAGGTTGCTCGATCTGTTTTTGAGTCATTTGTGTTTTAGGTCGCTGGACCTCATTTCATTAGGTCGCACAACCTTATTTACGTGTTCCACTAGGTCGCGTGGACCCTTAGGTCATTGTACCTTATTTACTATAGGTCGTTGGACCTTTAACCCTCTAGGTCGCGTGACCCTGTTTCCCTTTGGTCGTTAGACCTTAATACTGTTAGGTCACGAGTTTGATTAGGTCGTTCGGCCTTAAACTGTTAGGTCGCTTGGCCTGTGCTTTTGTTAGGTGGCGAGTCCCTTAAGTCGCTCGCCTCTGTTAGGTCGCAACCAATAGGTCGTTCGAGTGATAAACCCCTTAGGTCGCGTGCCGTTGGGTCGTTCCACCTTGACCCTGCTTGAACCCATTAGGTCGTAGGTCGCTGGACATTAGGTCGCTAAGCCTTCAACCTTAGGCAGTTCTATTTAGGTCGCTTGACCGTGCTAATGATAGGTCGTGAGCTTCTTGGACCCCGATGACCTGACCGGGCAGGTCGAACCCCGTAGCGGGGGTATTGCCCCCGCACCCCCACTTTGGGGGTTGCCACCCCCCTGGACCCCCCCTCTGTAGGGGATCTTAGCTGAAAAACATTCAACAGAACTTGCTTTATTGAAATGCTGAGTTGACCATTCTTCGAGACAGACTATCTTTGACTTCTCGGTCGATTTTATGGTGTCACGGCCTTGCTAAAAAGACGGGATAACAACTTTAGAAATATAAAGGTTTCAATACTAGTAGTAAATATCAAAAATCTTTCAACAAAACGATTTCAACTCTATTTTCAATAACAAAGCTCTTTTCTTAAACCGTTTTCCAATCTACTAGTATATACAAACCTTTACCTCACTCGGATGAGTAATTTAATAAAACGGCTTAGTAAAACAAGTGGTATAAAACGCTTGCGTTCACTTCGTCGGTTAATTCTTGGACTTGCTCGATTGAACCTCTTGCGACAATTTTCTTGTGAACATTTACAGTTTGTTCATAAATATTTAAGTTAATAAAGTGGTTGTAGGACACGAAGATAAACTTTTATATTTACTAGCTTAGTGTAACTAACACTTCTCGTTGATCATGACGATCATTTTATGATTTAGACTAGCAATTGTGTGATGTCTCTTTGTTTGCAAGGTTAGACTAGACCCCATGGGTGTGATACCGACTCACACATATCTCTTTGTCCGCAAGGTTAGTCTGGACACCATTTGTGTGATTCCACTCACACATACCTTTTTGTTGCGAGGATAGGCTAGACACCATTTGTGTGATTTCACTCACACATACCTTTTTGCTTTTTGGTTAGCTTAGACCTCATCTGGGTGATTCCGACTCACCCATATGGGGTAGCTCCCCATGGTCTTCGGACCGTCATGTGATAGGCCTCTTTCCCTTTTTCTGTGATTTCTGGATTTCTTGTGTTGATTTCTGGAATTTATGTCATTGACTTGTTATGAGTAAAAGTTTAGGGTATGATGCCCTCTTTGGAGCTTTGAGAAGATTCTTGTGATATTGATTTAACTCTTATTGATTGATCTTCTGTTGATCATCATTTGCATACTTATAGTAGTATGTCAGTATGGATATTTTATGTTTATGCCATATCTTTTATTTTATACCATGTCATCTGATATTTATATCTAGACTGATCCGTTTATTATTTTCTTAAATAATACTCGGGTCAGACCGAGATGTTACACGTGCTTCCGCTTGACTTCTTCTCGGGATTTGCTACTCTGACTTTTGGCTAACTATTTAGATTAGCAGTTTTTTGTTGTTGTATACACTTGAGATATAGACTCATAGTTGTAATCTTTTGTGTAGCACGTGTTGCTATTATTTTGTATTATTGTGGATCTTTTTAACTACTACTCTGATGTACACTTTTATGTGTTACTTATATATTCATATCTTCTTCCACCTTTGCGATATGGATGTCTGTGACTGATTTGTGTTATACTTATGTAACGATTCGAATTTTTCGCGTTCGAAAATCGACATCCATACTTTACATTGTACTCGAATGCCGCAAATTCGACCGTTCAAATTCGAGTCGCCGGAGCATATAACACATTAAGTAAATAACACAGCGGAAGAAATGAATAATATATTTCATATACAGCATTTGATACAATAACTGATACAACATGAATGATACAACAGGATGGTACAATAGATATCAACATTATCAGAGATACAAAGAATAGCAGCGGAAATATAATAATAACACTAGCAGCGGAACAAAATCTCCAATGTGGTCTTCAAGAAAGAACTCCAGTGTCAGTAACTCCATCTCCAAGGCATCAATCCAGAAAATAGCGAGAACTCCCAAATCAAGATGAAGAGAAGCAACTCGATCCAAAATGCGATTGCCAAATCCTAAGGCTGAAAGCTATCGAATCTACACCTACTACTGATTATCTGAAAACCCCAACTCTAGACTGCCCGTGTGGGAAAATAGTGGGCACCCAGAGTTTAGGAAAGGAACAATAAACTCCAGGTCAGTCATGGGACTGGTATGAGCAAACAAAAACATTTGGTCTATTAAAATAGATAGAGAAATTTAAATTTGAAATCCGCAATGCTTTTTGAAAAATGAAACTACCATAAGGCCTCCCGGCACACACACAATGCAAACGCACACATGGGGGAGATTTCTCCTTATGATAGTCAAACATGCTTACTACGAGAAAAATCCTTTGATATTATTACTAGTGCATAGTGGAAAATCTTTCGAAAGTATAATATAAATCCTAGCCAGCATAGGTACCATGATACTATGCCTACTATAGCTGCCATGTTAAATGGTAGGTTCTACAACTAAAACCGTACAAAGCACGTATTGGATGAATGGATTTCCAACAAATGGTCAGGCTAAGGAACTTCCTACTGCCACATGGGATCGCCTCTGGTGGGACGTCCCGAGAAACTAACGTTACGGTTAGATCTCTGCCAACACAAGGCCGGGTTACCTCTGTAACTAGGTAACTACTACACGAATATGCCATCCCCCGGTCCTTTGGGACCTTATCCGAGGCGCCTCAAAGCAACAACCACACAGTAAATGAGATTGGAGCAACCACATAGGTTAAATACCAGGGCTCCATACCTGATACCACCCTTTACCAGAAGGGAATGACACACCCTAAAGGGAGCGACCCTCATAACCTTGCCGCATCTTTCCTGTTTCGACCATTTCCGGGGAGTGAGGTCCTGATGCAGTCTCGTCCACAAAGCTACGCTTTGGCACAAAGCCATGCTTTGGGTCAACAGATGACCAAAGCAATGATCACAAAGATAAATGATCAAACAAATGATCATATCACAAATGATCAACCAATGATCATCACACAGCAGCACTCAGCATGCCACATTACCAAATTGGGAATATCACTGATAAATATCAACTACATAACCTCTGAGCTCGTACGTCTCAGAGAAGGGTGTTAAGCTGAGAGAATAAATTCTCCGCCACCAGGCAGAAATGTATTTGATAGAAATCAGTTAACATCTCAAAGTGTAATGTCGGACATACAACCATACAAGTCTGTTCCGGGTTCGAACAGAACCGAAGGCACTTCCGAAGAAGCCCTTGCAAATCCGGATAATCCCTAATCACGTCCGGACTTCCCATCACATATGAAGATCTCTATACCGGGGATCAGCCAGTGCAGAGACAATCGATGAGTTATCCTTTTGTTTTTGGAAATATCCGGTCTTCACCACCGGTCTTCAATTGCTATCCATAACGTCGTATCACTATTCGGAATGGGCTATATGACACAAGGTCCTCCCCCGGCTAAACCGAATAATGAGCGCCATATTTTAAAACATATGGATATGGGATTTTAGTTAAGTCACAACTTATAAAATCCAAAACTTTTCTTTCAATGGTTAAACAAATTACCATTTTGAATCTTTAAACAAAAAGATTTATTTCACCAAGTTTCACCTAATTTCACAAAGATCTATTCATAGATTCAAAACAACTTCCATTCCAATTGGATTAACTCAATAAATCTTTAAATTAAAGATTTAATTTATAGCTTTCAAAAACCCGTTCCAAAGATTTATTTATAACTTGGAATACCATTTTCATTTCAAAACTTGAATTCCTTTTAACATACATTGGAAATCCATTTCTTATATGAAAGCTTCTATTATTTGAAAACGACAGTTTTCGTTTCAGAAAAGTCCGATTTATACAAGTTGGAATCTTGGGTTAATTTTAAATTCCAAACATCACCTTTTAAAATGGTTTAAAAACCCCATATAAACCCATTTATAAGTTGGATAACTTTTTAAACCCTAGTTCCCAAATTATAGAATTCAACTTCAAATATTGAATTCAAATTTTAAATCAAATTATTTAAAATTTCAAAACTCAATCGAGTTATTCAAAATAACTTTTATTTTTGAAATTCATTTTTTTCAAAAACTTCAATTCTAATTCCAAAACTATTTTGGATTCAAAAATTCAAATTTTAAAACAATTTCAAAATCTGTGACTTAACCCATTTCCACGTGCAATCCATATTTGTGTGTGTATAAGTGTGGTCTAGGGGTTCAACACAATAGTGCACAACATCATCATCACAGATTCAATCATAAAGTTAAGCGGTATAACCCATAGCGCTTATTTATATTCACAGATTCATAGATAAAGTAAATTATCAATCAAAAAAATTCACTAATATGATTCGATGTGGGTTTCGGATAACCAGCTAGGATCCGACTCCCTGTCGCATCGAAATTCAAATGTCGTTTTACGGGTCAAAGGGTTTCATATTCATACAACAGTGTATTCATCACAAATATAGCAGATCAGCACAAAGTATCACATAGCATCACATCACATATCAAATATATCAATCCATCACACAACATTCAATAACAATCAGCATCTACAATTAAGATGAATAAACTGGGTGGTTTTAAATTTATTACCTACATGATTACTTTCATTTATTATTCCTAATTAATTAACTATCCATATTTATTCAATTAATAAATCTTCAATTATTAATTTGAAATCTAATATCATTCAATTAATGATTTCTTAATTACAAATTAATTATTCTAAGAAAAATTAATCTTAAACTTTAATTAATCAAATTAAAACCCTTAATTACTTTAATTAATTATCCATTTCATTAATTAATTAATTATATTAATTATCCATTTGTACTACCTTAATAAATAAATGAATTACAAATCATTAAACTTTTCTTTATCTTTAAATAAACATTCCTTATATAAATTATGCATTTAAAAACAAAATGTTTTTAAATTTACATTAAATTCCATTTAACATTTTCTTTAAACTTAAAGACTCAAATTTATTCAAAATAAGATTTTAAACAATACAACTTAATCTTATATGTTTACAAGAAACATATACTTAATTGAAAAGGGTTTAAATTTCAATTCAAATCAATTCAAATCAAATTAAAAATATCTTTAAATTTCAAAATTTGAAATATAACTTTCAAACTTATTTTAGTTTTAACTCTCTAAAACTCTTCTATAATTTACATCTTCAATTCAAATACAAATCATTTGAAAACAATTTAAATTTAAATCCTTATTTTAAAAACTAAAGTTTAAAATTTAAATTCAGATTTAAAACTCAGTTTTGAATTCACTTGAATTCCTAAATTAAATACTTAACCTTTTACTTCAAATGCAAAACAACAATGCATTTTATACTTGAGAGTTTCAAATCAAATTTAAATTTAAAAACACAATATGGTTTCAAATTTCAGACAATTAAAATTTGAATTCATTTTCAAATTCAAACTAAAACTCAGTTTAAATCTCCACCCTAAAAAAAAAACTTAAACTTATCTTCACATTTAAACAGAAACAGTTTCTGTTTTATTAAAAAAACCAAACTTTAAAATTCCTGAATTTAAACTATTTCATAGAAAACAGAATTCAAACTTATTTGATACCATTCTTAAATTCAGTTTCAAATTCAAAGTTAACAATTTTAAGTTTGCAATTTCTTTTACCTAAATTTCAATAACCTGGAAACAGATTTCTAACTTTTGCTTAAAACTAATTAAAACTTCAAAACTCAAATTATTTCAAAGCCCAAAACTAAATTAATTGCATTCATATTTAAAATTTCAGATTCAACCTAGTTTCTTCAGATTTTTGTTTGAAATTGACCTTAACTTCAAAATTTGGAAACCTGGAAAAAAACAGGTTTCTGCTTCTACCTGAAACACTCATGAACCCGAGTCACCATAAAAATTACTTCGAGTCAAAATCCTCACTGCTTCGAGTTTTCTCCATTTCTCCCCTAGACTAACTCGAGCTAAAAAAAAAAAATTCTCTGCAACCATCAACAACCCAAACCTGCACAAATCAACCCCACTGCAGCGACAACCTGTCAACACCATTTTCTCTCAGCTCCGACCAACATCATTGACCAAACTCCGGTGATAGCTTCTTCACCTCACCATCCATCAGTACCCCAAACAGCTTCGAACTCGATTCACCGAGGAGTTTGAAATTTACCCAAAACTGTAACCCACAAAAACTACGGTTCTAGAATTCAAATCAAAATCACAACTTCAAAAACGAAATGCAACCCAAACTGGAAATTTTCCCTTTATCTATGATAACTCCCCTTCATCCAGAAACAAATTCGACACCTCAAACCATTTGTGGCAAACGAGATACCCCAAAATACATAATACTGTCAAAACAGAATTGCTCTTGAAATATAGCATTAAAAATCGTAATTTTGCTTTGAAAAATCATAATTTTGTATGAAGATTAGATTTATAACCCTGAAACTCCAAATCATTATACTTGGGATTTCACTAATTACTGATTGATCATTGGTTTATATATATTCCAGAGATGTTTATATATTATTTTGACTTATATAAAATTGTAAAATGAAGTTTTAATTTAAACAAACACGTTTTGTTTGAATCTTAATCTTAAACTAATCAAATGGTTTATGAATTTAAATTAACCTTGCAACAGAGAGGTATACAGAGAAACCATACAATGGACATGTATACAGCAGAAACACATTCATTTCAAATTTTACAAGCATGTAACCCAATATCAACAAGCAAGCATCACAAAGCAATTCACAAGTTCATAGATATCAGATTCAAAGGGAAGATTTTCAAGTTTGCTCACCTGTTTGTAGATGAAGAACAGATACAGTCTCTTTTTCTTCAAAACTGGAATTTGTTTTGACATCTTGCTTTTCAAGTTGAATCTGAATTTATAATTTCCAGATTGAAGATTTCTTAGTTATATTTGTTTACTTAACTCATCAATAACAAAAAATATTCCATTTACTTACAGTTTTTTTTTTTAATTTGAGGCAAACTGTTGTTTTCCAGTTTCTTGATGCTTGCTTTTGCTCTGGTTTGGGAATTACTTGATCTCTGGTTACATATTTTCATTTACCCATTGTTACTCTTAATTTATTCAATACAAAAGAAAAATAAATAAATTACTTACAGGTTTAAATTTGTTTAAAGCTTCAACTGTTTCTTTTTCTTTCCAGGCTGCAGACTTCACTTTGCATCTTCTTTCTAGTTGAATCTGCATTTTTTTTGTTGTTGCAACTGTTTTAACTTATGCTTTATCACTGATTAACAATATGAAATTCAAAGCTTTAAGAAAAATTTACTTATCTCTTCTTTCTTTTTTTTTCCAGAAAGCAGAGACAGGTCTTTGATTTCCATTTGGCTTCAGGTTTTGATTTATTTTTTTTTCTCTTGCTTCTTTGTGTTAAAAGTTGAATTGCTAATCTATATGCAACTGAAATGCTTGCAAACAGATGCTGCTTGATTCCAGGCTTGCCTTAGTTGAATCCATTTCAGGTTTGCATGCAGAGCCTATTCCCATATTTGATTTTGATCTGCTTCTCATTGTTAAATTAGCTTGCTTATTAATTCCAGGTTTGATCTGAGACTTGAATTGCAACTTGTTTGCTTTAAAAACTTCACTCGATTGTTTTACTTCTCTGATCTTGTTTGCCTTTTAATCTTTGTATTGAATCATTGATGAATTGAATTGTGAAAACAGGTTCTTCAATTATCACCAGGGAAAACTGCATTTGCTTGTTCCAGATTTGCTATGCTTAAATTTTGTTACAGGTAATTGATGAGAAAATCTGGTTTTGAATTTCACTTTAAATCTGATTTCAGATTTTCTTTTGAAGATAATGTTTGAACAATTATGAATTGCTAAGATTTCTACTTAATAAATTTTTAATAAAATATTTTTCAAATAAAAATAAGTAAAACAATTGCCACTTGTTACTTATGTTTACACTTGTTATTCTTTTATGTCATATGGTTTACATTTGTAAAATTTTGTATATTTATGTTTTTAACCTTGTCTTGAATTTATTTTATAAATTTTGTTTTGGTCCTTTAGTTCAATTAATTTTAATTCATACATTTTGTTTTTAAACCTTATTTGATTTTAAATTTATAAAACATGCTTATCAATCTTATATTTACACATATATGTTATGTAGTTATACTTACACAAATTAAAGTAAAATAGTTTGAAATTAGATTATACATTATTAGCAAATATTTATAAGTTAGTAAATACAACTTTTATTTTCAATACATCTATATTTATAAACTTAAGATGTTCAACATATTAACAAACACTTATTTTTTAAAACTTTCATAATTAAATTCACAATAAAATCTCAAATCTTTTAAATTCCAAATTCAATCTAAAAATGCATATTATTATTTATTCTGTAAATCTTCCAATTGATTCAACTTTTAATTCTAAAAAATTAAAAATTAACTACAAAAATCCCATAATTTAATTCCAAAAATTAAATAAATTGTCAAATTATCTTGTTCAAAATTCAGGAATGTTACAACTTATTTCTATGTTTGTTTCCGAAGATTATTTATAGCCACCGTGTGATAAGCAATCACGTGGATGGTCGCTCCTTAACAGATTTATTCTCCGTGCTAGTTGACAGCACTACACCGTAGTGTTCTTGGCTAGCGTGGGTATAGAGGTGGGGCGTCACACTTTTGGTTAGTATATTTTGTAATAAGATTGTACTAGTATGAGTTGCGTGTATAGTATGATATAAAACTTAGGACGCAACAGAAACATATAACCTGCAAATCTATCCACATGTGTATAATATATAATATAGCGGGTTTATAAGTTTGTGTACAATATACAGTTATATCTATTATTTTGAATATAAAACCCATATATAGTACTAATATATAAATCCATATGTATGTGTTATAACAGTTGAAAATTTTGAAATGTACATTTATAGTTTGTTTTAAAACTATGATTTTGAAAGCCTATATATATATATCCGGTTAGTAGGTCTGCATATATGTTTGTGTTAGTATATATAATTGTCGAGCTAGGTTCTCCCATGCACAGTGCATCCTCTCTTCCTTGCATATGTATATAAAGGTATATGCTCTGTAAGTGTATATGTTCTTCCAGAGTTTGGCACATTATTTTAATATATATATATATATATATCTGTGTGTGTGTATACGGTTAGTCTATTATGGGGTTAATATATAAACTATATATGCGTTGCTGTACAGATCTCGAAACCTAAGTGTATATATATGGTTATAATAGTTTACATAAACCGTATTAAAACAAACTATTGTATAAATATTAACCTTAGATGGTTGATATTTATGTATACTGTTATATTATTTTTGCAAGCACATGTTAGTTTTGATTGTAAAAGTCTTTGTATATACATTTATACCCATATCTATTAGTTAAAGAAGTTACCATATATATATATTACTATGTATAAAAGTTATAGTATGTTTATAGTATAAATACAAATGTATATTTTATGTTAGTATATACAAAGTTATATATATGAGTTTTATATGATGTTGTTACAGTGAGTATAATAAATATTATGTTCTATTTTGGTCAGCATATATATAGCTTCATATGTATTATTATTGTCTGAGGCATATGCTTTGGGTTGCAGTGGGTTATATTTAAAGAGAGATATATATACACATTATTTTAATAGTTGCGTGAGTAAAAAAAAAGTAATATGTATATATATGTTTGATTTTGTTTCTATTTGTCTTTCAATTTGAAACAATGTATTTTTGAAATAAATATATTTTTAAATTTAATATGTGTTGGACATAGGATATGTATATATCTGATTGGATCTTGTCTATTCTTATTATCAGCTTTTATCGTTGAATTCATGCCGATTTTGCTTTGCTTGGATGCGTAACTCAATTCCAGTGTCCGTATTCGTGTTTGTATCTGTGTCCTTTCCTGTTCATTCTCTAGCCTCGGAAGGTGAGAAATCACTCACGATTAATGTTCTTCTATTTATTAAATTTGATTTCAATTGAAACGACAATTGAAATATGCCGCTGTTAGTTATTTACACTGTTATATATGTTACTACCTGTATCAGTTCACCTGTGACGTCTGTCACTATTATCTGTTACTCATATGATGATAATCAAGTTTGGTTAATAGATGATTGATTCTTTGATATTGATATTGGGCGTTAAAATTGTTAATGTAGTAAGTGATAAAATATGAAATTGAATTTAACGTAGGATAGTTAGCGACTTGAAATTGATATATATGTTGAATTTAATTAGACAAATTTGTATAATATGACCCCTTTAAATGTTTAAATTTATTGACATGTAGAAAAATAGTTAATTACCCTTGAACCATTTGAATTTATGTTGTATTAATTGATTAAGTATGAAATTGAATAATTGATGTCAAGTGTAGAATTGCATAGAATAATTAGTGTAATAATCTTTAATCTATATGAAATGACAGTGTAGATTTTAGAAATATATATTAATTTGCACAAACAACACTGTGAATTAATATGATTATTTCAGGATTATTTGAATTAATTATTGGATTGTTATTGATTGTTGCTATTGTTTGTTTATTTACTTTGACACCATCTCAGTTATCACACTACAAGTTACCTTTGTTGTGCTTTGATTTTTGAATTGAATTGGAATCGGGTTGAAATAATAAATACCCAAATTAACTTGTCTTAGGATAGAGAATTAAATAAAAACCCGATTGGTCAATGATTTGATTTAAAAATAAAAATAAAGATTTTATTTGAATAAATAATAAGATTTGAAATGAAGTTGGAATTTGAATTTAATGCAAGAAAAATGTTAATATTTTAAAATCTGAAACAAAAATATTAACATAGTAGTTATTGAAAGAACGTTGTTTTGAAATAAATTATTTTACAATAAGATTTGGAATTATCCATTGAATTAAGTTTGAAATGATTAAATAATTAAGTTTGAATTTATAATTAAATTTGGAATTGTTAATAATTAAGTTTTAGAATTATTAATTATTAAGTTTAGAAATTATTTAATAATTAAGTTTGAAATTATTTAATAATTGAATAAGGTTGAATTATTTGAGAATTAAATAAAAAGTTGAATTCTTTGATAAGAGAAATTGAACTTTTGATTAAGTGAATTTGAACTTCATTAATAAATGAAATTGGGTTTCTCTATTTATTTAACTTTGGAAAATTATTCAAGTAAGTTAATAAGTGAAATTGAACTTCTTGAATACGTGAAATTTAGTTTCTTTATTAATTGAGTTTTGAAATTTGTAACTATTAAAATAAATAAATGAAATTGAATTTCTTTGACAAGAAATAAAGTGCGTTTTATTGAAACAAATGTAAGGCTTGTAATTTAAATAATTTGATTTGATGAATTTAACTTAATTTTGTACGATTTGATAACAAAGTTGAACTTAAGTAATTGATCCTAAGAGTTAGAATTTAGTAGGAATTGTTTTAAATGATAAATAAATTTAATGAATATTGAATGAAATCAATCAATGAATTTAAATTGATTTGAATGTTAAATTAAGTTAATTTAAATGATTTCGAAATGAAACTTATATATGAACTTGAATCAATATTAATTTGTTTAAATGAAAAATTGAAATCCAATTATAAAATTTTGAAAAGGTAATTTGAAATTTTGAAACGTAAATTATGGAAATTGTTTCAGAAAGAAAAATGAAATGTTGATTTATAAACTCTAATAGAAATTGAATTTGATTTATTTTGAAATATATTAAACGACCAATCGGTGAATACTTACGAAGGTTATTAAAGAAACCGGAATCGGTTATGGACATACTCTCTGTCTAAACCGAAAACCACTTTAATAACTATACGCGGAGTGATGATCTAGAATGAAATGGCTGGAATGATGTACGTGATGACTGAAGAAAGAGAATGATAATGGATATCCTTGACACTTCTGTCAAATTGGAAATGACTAAAACAGGAGCCGTGCCGGGCCAAATGGGGTTAGCCACCTCGAGCGAACACACTTCTTCGTAAAAGTACTCATTACTTGTTATTGATTGGTGCACCCTCGTACTTTTGTGAGTGTTGTTTCGCGGTGTTGCGATCGTTGCGGCGATGCGTTCTCACCTGTCCGGATCAGGCAAACGGTAGTTTCACTACCTTGGGTATTGTCTCATGCGCCTTGTCATACTTGTATTCCGATATACGCGATCACTACGAAATTTTTTTTGTGTTATACCTATGGAGTACTCCCTGATTTCCCACCAGTTTACGGTGGAGTTTACAGTGCTGTATAGATTATAACGCTTATATAAAATGTGTTATGAGGGATAATTGTAACGCCTTAAAACTATTTTGATATTTTATATTATCGATAGACATGATCTATTTAGCGTACACTACTACAAAGTTGATGTTTAACAGATCCTTAGAGGATGGTTATTCCAATGTCTTTTGAGTTATTGTATTTCAATTGTTATTTCACTTGAGTTGGATTTATTGATATAAGAATGTTAATCCTGACTCGAGTGTTTTGTGTTTAGCTTTACGCTCGGGTCAGACTGAGTGGTTCAGCTTTCAAGATTCACCTTTGGAGTTGAGCTTCGCTTGGATCCAGCCATATATTCTGCTTTCAGTATTCGATGATTCCAGTGATGTATTCTGATTTTTACCTGATGTATCGTGTTACTCTTCTGTTGTATCTGGTTTAACTCTGATGTATCTTATATATTATATAGTAGCTTCATGAACTACTATCTCTTTTACTCCGCTGCATATTATTACTCTGTGTCTGTGATTCTATGATTATTTATTTACTGTATATTTGAGTTTTGCCAAATTATAATTAACAATTCGTTATTTTAAATTATTCAAGTCCGACATGTGCGGATGCGAATTGTTCAAAGTAGCGGGTCGTTACAAATATCTTCTATCTTGAAGTATGGTCAAAACAAACAGAGGTGTTTTCTGGGTTGAAAATCTGAGTTCAAATATACGTCAAAAAGATTTGAGTTTAACGCATAGCAAATTAAGGAATTTGAAGAACCGATCCAAAACAATGTTGAAGCCACTAGAAAAATTAATGATTTCAAAAACATAATCACATAATTTGGTTGATTTATGAAGGAGAGATGATTGATACAATATGGGGTATTTTCGGCCAAAATTGGACTCGAGAAAGGACTTGAAAAATAGAGTTTTCGATATAGAAAAATTCGAAATGGGAAGAAGGGTTCAACGGCAAAGTTGTTCCCATTGAAATTATACATGATTCAAAAAAATCATTTGATTTGGAGTAGTTTATTGGAATGTAGAAGCCATGGAAATAAGGGGAAGAAAGAGGGAAAAAGGGGAGGGAAAAAAGAAGAGAAAGAGGAGAAAGAAGAGGAGAGGGAAGGTGGGGCTTTGGCCATGGGTTTCTGTCGTTGGTTGTGGATGGTGATGGAGGTGGGTGGCGACAAAAAGAGAGAGAGGTAGGCTAGAGTTTTGAAGGAGGAAGGATGGAATTTGATTTGGAGATTTAGGAGTTTTGGGATTTGGAGTTTTCCATAGATTTGTGCAAGAAGAAGAAAACGAAGAGAACGCAGAAAGTTTCTCAAATGGGGAATTTCTGTACGTACTTAGTTATAGTCAGATAGGAAATAGAAGGTCAATGGGTGGGAAAAGGAAGGATCCAAAGTTTCTTAGGGTTCCTAGGTACTCTTGGTTTACTAAGGAGCCCATTAGTTTAAAAAACTCAATAAGACTTAGCCAAAAAGAACACAAATATACACTGCAAACGAAAGAAATAAGCTACAGATTATTTAATAATTAGGAAATGAAGGGTAGAGACAAAAATAATATCACATTTTATTTTGAAAGCTTCGAGCATTACTAATGTGTAAAGAAATGTACGTAAGAATGGAAAAGTTTGCAAACTAAAGGAAAATGAAATTTTGTATACGCATAAATGAGGTGGCAAGAATTAAATGCAAACTAAAAGTCTAGGCTCAGCTATTAAACAGTAGGAAAAATGAACGGATCAAGTATTAATAATGAGATAACCATTTTGAAACGTACATGCAACAATTAATAACAAAAGAAATGAAGGGATCATGTATATCGTACAACCTTTTTTAAATTCAATTTGTGAAACGTAATCAAATTAACTTCATTAACTCAAATAATATTCAAATTTGTATGCATTTAATTTTTTATTTTCTATGTATAGTAAATAAAATTACATACCTTTAAAAATGAAAACCTTCAATTTGGTGTTTATGTGATTTAAGGTATGACATACTTTTATGATGTTTATATGTTTGATGTGAAGTTAATATGGTTATTTGTTTCTCATGTCTATATACTTACATGTCTATGTGAAATGCTTATATTTCTCATATCAATAACATTTTTCCTTTTTCTCGATGAAAAAGAGGGAGAGAATATGATCGATAAGGGGAGTATTCAGTCAGGGGGGAAAATTTCTTTATATATTAAAAACTTACATAGTTGTCATCATCAAAAAGGGGGAGAATATTAAAACCTTGAATTTTTATGTTTTAATTATGATAACTATATAAGTAAATATAATATGAACTAAGAATATTTGCAGGAGAAGATATTGTTCTACTCAAGAAATAATCTAACAGATTGCGGACCAGAATCCAGATAGAAGCTTCGGTAATATATTTAGTCTATGTTTTGAGTCTAGTAGTGAATTCATGTTAAAATCTCTCCGAAGTGGTATTTGCACGCACATGCAATTTAGGGTTTTTCAAAACATTGTTCATATGCTAAAGTTTTTCAATATATGGTTCATATGCTAAAGTTTTCAAAACATTCTTTGATATGCCAGAAAACAAGCAATTCAACCAATTGAATAGTATAATACAGTCGACTGAATGTTGCGTATATGCACAACTTATCTTGAATATTCAGACGGCTGAGGTTGATATTACAACTAGCTAAATTGGGTCGTTTTTAAACTGTTTCCTCGCTGCATCAATTTTTAATCCATTCATCTAGCTGATTAGTGCTATTAAGACGAATAAATCTTTATAATGGCTATATTTTGAAAAGACAGTTCAATTCAGCGAAGAGAAACAACTCTTGATTCAAGAGTTGCTTCTATATCCATTCATGCTTACTTTCACGAATAATTGCAACTCTTCATCGCAATATATAGCCATGAATTCATTGTTTTAATCACCTATATTCATTTTAATTCTCATTCTTATATTCTAAACTATCTTGCTATCTAAAAATTCAATACTTTGCCCTAATCACTTGTTCATTCAAGAAAAAATCATTAGTGATTTAATAAACTTCCTATCTTCACAAATTACACGATATTCAAAAAAGGAGAAGATTATAGGAAAGGTATACGTTATTGACTTATCAGTGCTATTCAAGAGCGTACTCAGTCAAAAACAATTTTAGTTTTTGTATTGGAAGTCCAGTTCGGTTACTCAAACGATTGAAGTCTTATTCTGTTGCTTAGGCGGTTAAAGTCCTATTTGATTGCTCAGGTGGTGTAATACCTATTCCTCTGGGTTAAGTGAGGGTTGATAGTTAATTTCCAGAAGTAGTTTGGGACTAGATGTAGAAAGGGAAGTTCGAACCGGTGTAATAATCTCCGGTGTCATTTACTTTATTATTTTACCTTTATATTTATATTCCGCAGAAGTAAATAGTTTATTTAATATCTATATTACATAATCCTTAGTCACATTCAGTATTCAGTATATATTGTGATATAATAGCTATATAATGTTTAAGATGAAGAATATAAATCAGAAAATAGCTGTGATGCTTACATTGATCACTCCACAACATATTGAGGTAAAATCAAAACCGCTAACGTGTGTTCGCATAATCGATTTTCCATGGATACCTCCCAGTAAACTACCAAAAGATCTTCTATGAAGATGATTAGAAAATACATTTCGAGCATCTAATATCCCTAGATAAAATATACCTCAAGGAAAGATAACAAGCCCAAAATCCAAACACTCCAATAAACAATGTGAATCAAGAATCATCTACTCCCCGCATGCAACATATTGATAAGCATACTCTAGATATGGAGTCAATGTACTCTCCATTGGTTAGTTAAACCCCATGATCATGTGACCTACTCTATCTTTAGTTAAGTACCGATGATGAAGTCATGTTCAGCATCTCAACACATGAGCCATCATTACTCAAACAGATCACAAATCCCTAAATGGATTCTAGCATCTTGAATAGATCTACTTGGAAGAGATTGAACATGTATCGCAGTCTTGAACAGGATTTCGATAAATAAAACACTTACCGATCCCCGTCTCTCCATGACCGAGTCAATGAATTTGGTCATATTCGACAACAATGATGATGATTACATATGTAAACCAAGTCTCGTTTACCGATCACGTTTTCGAATTTCTCAACTTCCACTATCCCTCGGTTAACAGTGAAGCATGGTAGGATAGAACACTATTGTTTCTATACTCTACTCGTATCACTATTTTTAACTCTCAAAGATAGAAACAAATATACTTTGTTGGCTTTCGTACTACATAACTAAATACTTTCCATAAACAAGTAAAACTCAAAGCATGATTAACACACACAAATCATGATCAAGTCACGAAAATGACTTATAATTCCCTTTTTGCTTAATTAATCGTTCATTAATTAAAACCTCTTTTATTAGCAAAACTTCTTTATCTAATGAAAATTCTTCATTTAATTAAATTTCATATTTTAATTAAACACATTTTCTGTTAATTAGAACCTATTTTAATTAAACAACTTATTTATTTATTTAGTTATTTAAACTCATGTACTTAATTAAACTCATGTACTTAATTAAACTTCAATTATTTAATTAATAACCTAACTTATTAACTAAACTTCTTATTAAACTTGTATATAGATTCAATTTACCTTTATAAAAGACATATATTTGTAATTTACTATCCACATATTACTACTTATGTAATATCACTCATTTATACTCTTTTCTAAACTTTAAAAGTTTCCATCTACTTATCTCATATGGTATGAGTGTATTCAAAAATAATTAACAGGGTTAACTTATTTTAAAATATAATCAAAGAGGTTAAAAACAAATGTTACTAAAACATTGTTACTATTAACTCCTTTTCTTTTATAAAAAAAAACATATAACTTTTTTTATTTGAAAAAATTCCATACTTGTTATTACCATTAAAATTAATTATCAAAGATCTAATTGTATTTATGACATTTTTGCACTTTAAATTATAATTCAAGAGTTTAAAAAAATGTTACTAAAGCATTGTTCACTAAATGACTTTCCACTTTATCATTATCTTTAAAACTCTCTTTTCAAGATCCAATTACTTTTATAAGGGCTTAGGACAAATGTTACTTAAAGTGCAATGACTTGCATTTTTAACTGTTATAAATTATTAAATTTATTATAATTATTTAATAAAAATGGTTAGGAATAAAAATTTAATGGTTTAATAATGTAGTTATTGATATGAACTTGAATAAAATTTTGAAATAATCAATCTCGAAGATTTAGGCAATAACAGGTAGTGAAATGAAATTCTATATATTGAATGTGTCTATAACCAATAGCAAGAATGGAATAATGAATGTGGAATTATTTAGGTGAAAGTAAAGTAATTATTTGATAACTAAAATTCATTTGAAATTCATTGATTATTAATATAATTTATTGGATAATTAAAATTGTTTAAATTTAATACTGAAATCATTTAAATAATTGAATCTGGGATTTAATATGAATGAAAATGATTTTTAAAGTTGATTTAAATTTTAGTTAAACTGGAATGACAATAGTAAACTTTTAAAATTGAATCTGAAGTGATTAAATTGATTTTTGAAATTATTCATTTTAATTAACGTGTGAAAATAGCCATTTTGACCATTGTCTTGGATTTTGACAACACCGGTTTCATCGGATCTGTAACAACGAATTGTTATAGGATTTCCAGTTTTGTAGCTATCGGACTTATCGTTTGGCCGTGTGAGCTTGAAATGCGTAGAAATTAATTAAAGGATTTAATTAAAATAATTTGGATTTGAAATGCCATCTCTTGAATATGATGGAATTGGCTCCCATAACTATTCCTTTGTATTCGAAATAGGGATATAACACATAGAACGCTAGGTGCCATGCTTTGATTGGAGTCAGAGAATTTTCGAACAATAAGAAGCTTGATATTTTCCCATTATACATAAACACATACACCCTTCTCCCAACACTTCACACACTCTTCTATCTATCCCCTCTCCCTCTCATTTCTATTTATGCAGAATAGGAAAAAAACAATGAAGTCTCGAATGACCTGGTAGGGGGTCGCGTTCGACTAAAGAACGGTCGCAGTCGCATGCAAGGGTCGATGGTTGCAGATGGAGTCGCATATTTTAAGAGTTTTTTGCTTCGATCGGTGAGCGTGTCGCTGCAAGTTACGGTCGCGGTAGGGGGAGGCACAACGCGATGCTCCATGGAGGTGCGGATGTCTGTGGAGGCGATCGATCATTTATCTTTTAAAAAAACGTGAAGGAATTTGCTTTGCGAGAGATAGGAGGAACCATCTAACCTAGGAGAGTGACGAGAAGAAAGGAGGAGGTCTTGTTTTTTATTTAATTTATTTTAGTTAATTTTGTTTTAATTATTCGTTTTTACAAATTTATTCGTATGTCGTTCATACGAGGTCGAATTCGAGCACCGTCTTTCTCGTTGGGATCGTATCGATGATGGCTATGGTATGCAATTGGAGTGTTATATCCTTCTGCTTCAAATAAAGGTGAATATTTTAAACGCTCACAAATGATTAAAATATTTTATGTTAGTTAAATTGAAATTGCCAAGTTATTTTTTTTTACTAATTATTGTTTGGTGATTTAACTGACATATAAAATTGAGGGATTTGAACCAATAGAAATTTAAATTTGATAATTAATTTGAATTGGAATTAAATTGCCAGCTAAACTCCTAATTATTGGTAATCGGTTACTAGTTGTGATATTTTGACGTTTTTATGGTTGATTGTGATGGATGCCAATTGGTTGACATTTTGGATGATTGGATATTTATTTATTTTATATATATTGTAATAACCCATCCCAGTGGGTTTGGATTTTTTGCGAAAATCCTAAAATCCAAGCCCGTTGAAGCCCGAGTTAGGTATATGGTATCCTGCAAATAGGCAAAGATAAATATATCAGAGCTCAAATAAATATCTCACAATGAAATTGACTAAAATATAATAGTAAGTAAATACTCACCAAGGTAATAACGCTCTCTAAAAAAGTGTTACAAAGTTGGAAAATCTCTGTCAACTATCTAACCTATGGGATGATATGAGGAGGGGATTAGAACTAAAGTTCTAGTTAATGGACAAATTATATACTTCTAAGCATAACTCTTCATATACCATTCTATTTCCATTTTCTGTTATATTAGTTTTATTGGTTTCATAATACTCTCGCCTCTATGTGTGAATCGTACCCATCTACTATCTTGTAGATCAAGACCTAATGACCAATATATATGTAGCTACTTGCCGAAAGACAGCATCGGTCCTAGGTACCACACATAGTACCTTCCGTAACCTTCTTGAAAAGGATTCATTGTCTTGCTACAAAAGCGCTTTGTAAATACAACTGTAAAGGACTGCTTCATGAGGCCTACAGTACAGATGTTCCATCGTCTACAAGGAAAACATAAAACTACGTCCGCAACAGTCCACCAATGCTCGGACATCCACAATGTACCACCCAGTATGTACATTGAAAACTACACATAATCGTTCTGTCTACTCCTTGAGCTCCGTCAACAAGGTCTACCTTTTACGGAACTCAGTCGTGGATTTTCATCTATAAAGGCCTGCTTCGTTAACCTACAATACAGATATTCTACTTGGTCTGTCTCTTTGCTCATTGTGGCTATAGCCCCTCGCAGCCCCCCCTCAACCAATCGAAACACCTTTCAAAAGCTAAGTGGCTGTGCCCAACCGCAAACAATCTAAGCAACCAATTGGTTGTGCCCCTCATCCAATGTCTTGATAGTGAAAGAATCATTGGCCTGTTGTTTTAACTCTAGTCATTCTCGAACTCGCTCTGATTGATGATGTCTAATATGTGCATGCCACTATCCCTATGGGTCCTACCCACTATAACCGACTCGCAAACTAGAGTACGGTGTCATTCGAATATCCTACTCCGTCATCAACCTTGTGACTACCTATAATGGTCTGCTTCGTTCGGCCCAATGCAAAAGCAGCAAGGGATACTCTCTTGATGGAACACCTATTGACCTGCCTCTGGAGGTGTAGCTTCGTTATGCCTACCTCAGAGGGTCATCCTAGAGTATCCTCACGTCCCGTTGAAGTCTTGTACTTCCTTCTAGCCCAAAACAACTAAGTTGGACGTGTTCTTTCTGTACTAAAAATCTACGATGAACTGCTTCGTTAGGCTCTTTATCCAGATTCTCTTTGGGCTACGCCAAACGCACCTTACCATTTTATTAGACCCTATGTATAATATTTTATTCTGCGTTTAGTTTACTTTTCATATTCTGTTGGTTACTTATTTACCCTAATCAGCATGCACAGCCCTACCTACGTGTGAGACCATCAGTCCTTGACCTGAAAGGGAATGCTGCCGGTAAGGGCCACTACTATTATTTTTGCTTATTAACTTAATCCAAGATCAAAGTTTGATAAAATAAGCCTCTGATATTTCTTTCTTTTTAATAGTAACCTATGTGTTACAATTATACTTCCAATTGTCAATTTTATATTCTTTTCTGTATTTTATAACCTACATGTTATAAATGTAATTGCAAGTGTCCTTTTTCTATTCTATTATGTCTTCTTTTATTGTGATACTAAATTTTCTTTAATTCTCTTATATTATATAATAGTCTTAACTTGGGACTACGTCCAACTGTCATGAGTTACTTATCATAATAACTGCTTTACTTTTTACTGTAACATTCCTGGTTTTTAGGCCAAATTAAAATTAGTAATTAACATAATTTTTTGGATAATTTTTGAACTAATTGTGAATTAATTTGCAAAATTTTGGGATAAATATATATATATACACACATATATGTGTGTATAAATTAAATTTTGATTTGAAATTTTATAAATAAGATTGGATTTAAAAGCTTTATACTTTAAGAAACAAATATATATATATATATATATGATTATTTATTAGTAATGTATAATTTGATTTCAAATCATTTTGCTGAGTTATTTAAGAAGTTAAAAAAGATTTATATATATATATATATCCTTTGGAAAATATAAATGAGATTTAAATAAAAGATTTAGAAAAATTCTCTTTTATATACTTAGAATAAATATAGTTAGTATGCATGCAAATAAATAAAAGCTTTAACATACATATATATCTTTTGAAATAAAATGGTTTATATAAAGATATTTTAAACTAAGTCTAAAATTTGAATAAGATTTAATAAAAAAATTATTGTTCTTTCTTTTAAAATACACATGAGATAAATTGAATTTATATATATAAACCTTTAAAACATAAGAGATAAATTAATTCACAAATTACAAAATGAAAAGGTTTAATACATAACTTGTAAACAAGGGTTTAAACACAATTTAATCACAAATGAAATTTGTAAAGTAAAGGAAATATGTAATAACAAATGTAAGATAAGTAACAATGTAGATTAACAAGTGTTATCTAAATTAATAAGTGGCAATCCTATTCTTTAAAATTTTAATAATGTAAATAAATATCAAAAGAGTGAAACCAAGCTTGAATACTCTCCACTTCACAAACCAGAAAACAAAATCAAATCAAAAACAAACAAATTTGGAAATCAAAACAGATCAAAAGAAAATCAAAAAGAAAACAAAACAAAATCTTCAACCTGGAAACATTGATTCGAATATATCAAGTCTCAGATCAAGGAACAAGTTCAGATCATCTAAAACAAATCAAAATCAGATCAAAATGCAACATTAAGATCAGATTAAAACTCAACAACTCAGAGATCATCCCAACAATCGTGCAAGATTCAACTTTAACATCAATGAATAAGAAAGCATTCAGATCAGATAAAGTTTCCAGATTTAAAAAGCAAACAGTTCTCTATTTCCCAGGAAAGACAGGTGAGCAAACTCTAAAAACAGCATATGTAAATTAGTTTGCATGTGATTAAAATTGAGTAATAACTTGGAATTGAGTTTATATGAATAAAAATGTGTTGCATGTAGATATATATAAAGTTATATGTGTATATGGAGGTCTGTGTATATGTATATATCATCTCCGTTATATATGACAGGTTCTTAAACCTATTTAAAAAATTCATATCACCCAAACGAATAAATATTTGGCTTTGAGCTCTAAATATAAAATGATTGTAAGAGATAACCTCATTTTTAAAAATGGTTTGGAAATTTTATTTCAAGCAATCAATTCAAAAATTAAAATTTACAGTGATCATCTAAAATAAAGTTCAAAATCATATATCTGGATTTTAAATTTTGATCATATGAATGAATTCATACTGCAAATCGATGAATTTTGATGTGAATTTCAAAAATTTAAAGAATGTAATTAGCGAGCAGTCTCGAGTTGATCGGAATTGATATTATTATCAATTGTCGTTGATCGGCGAAGCCATGTTTGTCGAGATTTAAGCCGTAGGTGGCTAGAGGTGAGGGGATCCTCGGAAAAATAGTGGAAGGTTCTAAAGGTGGCAGTGGTGGTGGGAGTTCGCCGATTTAGGGTTTAAGGAGCAGTTTTGGTCGATGTTGAAAACGTGGGTCGTTCAACGGTGAGGTAGCATCCGAGTCATCGGGACCTGGGGGAATCAACATGTCAAGATCGGTGCAGCTTTGGATGAAGTCGTGTGATTTCTGGTGAACTAGATTATCGTCGACGAGGCATTTTTGGTCGGAGCTGTTGGTTCCAAGAAGAATTGATAAGATCTTTTTTAGATTTGTGAAGAAAACGTTGATCTGGGTGGATGTTGGAGGTGAGGTGGTCAACGGTGACATGTCAAAGGTCTTAGCGACGATCAGATTGTCGTCAATCGATCGTACACGTGCACCTGTGCACATTTGTGCCGGTTGATCGAGGCATTTGGGAAGACGAAGGAAATGCTCGGGTTCGACTCGAAGAAATTTGCAAGGTAGCTCGGGGAAATGAGTGATGGGAGAACTTGAAGTAGTGCTCGATAATTTTCAAATATGGCTCGGGTTTGGGTAATCAAGTATAAAACAGTTTTTAACTTCTAAAACAAATCAAGTTTTATTTGGAACAATTTTTGTTAAAACCAACTCTTTTGTAAATGATAATTGTTATCCAAATTTTGAATTGGTTAAAAGGTTATTTATTAAATTATTTTAAATTAGTTAAGTTTAAGACATGTTTTAGGATACATTCACCTTTATTTAAATATTATTTTAAATAAACTTAATAATAGTAAGAATTTAATTAAGAAGAGATGTTTTAATTGTTAATTAACTTTGAAATCTAAGTTAATTTATTTGTTAATGAAAATTAATTACAAGGTTTATCAAATAAATATTTTTAATAATAATTAAAACAATTAATTAAGATAAGTGTATTGAATTTTAATTAATCAAATAGGGACTTAAGTGATTAAAGATTTGTTAAATGATAACTACTTAATGAAAGTAATTTTAAAAAAGAAAAAAGATAATTACCTAATGTAGTTAAAAGGATTAATTATTTAATTAATTAAGATTTATTAATTAATGTGATTTATTAATTAAATGTGATTAATTAAAGGAAAATTAATCAAGGTGATTAATTTATCTATATGATTAATTAAAGGTTAATTAATTAAGGTAATTAATTAAAAGATAGTTAATTAAGAGTTAATTAACTTATGTGATTAATTTAAGGATAATTAATTAAGGTGATTAATTTAATCAATTAATAATTAAGATTAATAAATTAATTAATGATTAAGGAATAAATTAAGGTTAATTAATTTCATAATTAAGGTTAATTAAATACTGATTAAAAATTAATTATTTAAGGATTGATTAATTAGTAATTAAGGATTAACTAATTTGTAATTAAGGATAAATTAATTTATAATTAAGGATAATTAATCATTAATTAGGAATAAGTAATGAAAGGAATTATGTGATTAATTAATTTGAATTAATAAAAATGACTGTAATTACTTAATTAAACAGGGTTAGGTAATTCATTACAGTCAGATAATTAATTAATAAATCTTGCCTGTGGATGATTGATTGTATTGAATGATTGAATTGATTGTTATCTTTGATTTGAAATGTTTTATGATGTGATTTATTTGAATTTAGCTGTGTGTGTAATTTATTTTTCTGTGATGCATTTACATATCTATTTATAACTCTATGAATGAAAGATAAGCGTTATAGGATTATATCGCTTATCAACATTGCTGTGCTTGAATCTATGATGATTGATGATATTGCACTATCGTGTAAAACCCCTGGACTAAACTCACATACACACAAATATGGAATTCAGAGGAAACTGGTTAAGTTATGGATTTTTCAAAATAATGAAAAGATTTTGAAAATTGAATTTTGAATCCAAAATGGTGTTGGAAGTGTAATGAGATAAAAATGTAAAAACTTTTGTAAAAGAAGCTTTGAAATTACTTTGAATATAATATATTTTATTAAAGTCTGAATTTGAAATGATTTCAAAGTATTAAAGTTGAATTCTATATAAGTTTAAAGATTTGAAATATCTTCCAACCATTCTTATATATAGTTAAAATTGATTTTCTGTATCGACGCTAACCGCCCGAAAGTCGACATCGTTACATCCACTGTATCAAATGTCGCATAATCGAATGCCGGAAAAATGAACCGTTAGGGAAAAAGAAGAAGAAGATAGAAGAAGAAAACAGAAATAATAATAGAATCTCAAATTCGCAGTGGAATAAATATAATAAATAAATGAATATCTTTAAAATAAAGATCTATATCAGTTTTACATACATCACATTATCAGAGTTTACAACAACACAAAACACAACACTGGCATTCATTAGAACTTGCTTACATGAAAACTTGACTTGCACTAACCCATACGCAGTGGGCACTATATGATATAAGTGATACATCTCGCCATCCAGCTTGAACTCCAAATTTCCACAGCATATTTTTCTGACTTCGCTCCAGAATAATGATAACCTGACTGTAGGCTGCCTGTGTGGAAATTTATGGGAACCCAGGGTTTAGAAATGGAACAATAAACTCCAGGTCAGTCATGGGACTGGCGTGTGATCTTAATCACAGTAATTTTTACAAAGAAAATAAAAAGAAATCCGCTATGCTTTTGGAAAACGAAACTACCACAAGGCCTCCCGCCATACACACAATGCAAACGCAGAATTGGAGGAGATTTCTCCTTATGATAGTCAAACATGCTTGATACGCAAAATCCTTTTCGTGTTATTATTAGTGCATAGTGCAAAAAACCTTTCGAAAGTATAATATTAATTTTAGCTAGCATAGACATTTCGAACTATGCCTACTTTAGCTAGGATCTAAATAGTGGTGACCACCATAAGTAAATGGCAGGTTATACAACTAAAACCATACAAGACGCGTATTGGAGATTGGATTTTCAACAAATGGTCATGCTAAGGAACTTCCTACTGCCACATGGGTACGTCTCTCGAGGGATGCACCGAGAACTTAACTAGCTCTCTACCAACACAAGGCCGGGTTTAGTAACTTGGTAACTACTGCACAAGTATGCCATTCCCCGGTCGTTTGCGACCTTTATCCGAGGACCTCAACCACAAAGCAACAACCACAAAGTAATGAGTTTGTAGCAACCACATAAGTTAAGTATCTGGGCTCCATACCATGACACCATCCTTTTCCAGAAGGAACATACCCTCAGGGGCCGCTACCCCCAAATAACCTTGCCGCATCATTTCTGTTTCGACCATTTCCGGGTTGTGAGGTCCAATGAAGTCTCGTCCACAAAGCTACATTTTTCACAAAGCCATGCATCGATCAACAAATGATCAGCACTACTTCGTATGCGACATTACCAATTTGACAATATATCACTAGTAACCATCAACTGCATAACCTCTGAGCTCGTATGTCTCAGAGAAGGGTGTTAAGCTAAGAGAATAAATTCTCCGCCACCAACAGAAATGTATTTGATAGAAACCAGCTTTACATCTCAAAGTGTAATGTTAGACACACATCCATACAAGTCCGTTCCGGGATCGAATGGAACCGAAGGCACTTCAAAGAAGCCCTTGCAAATCTGGATATTCACTAATCACGTCCGGAATCCCCATCACAAATGGTGATAAAATCTCTATACCGGAGCAATCTGGTGCAGAGACATTCGACAAGTAATTCTTTGGCTTTCGAAAATACCCGGTCTTCAACACCAGCTTCAAATGCAATTCCCATCTCGTCGTATCATTATTTGGAATGGGTTTTATGACACAAAGTCCTCTCTCGGCTAATCCGAATAACGGGCGCCTATTTTATAAATATGTGTTACATTCATATTTCAAACAAATCACAACAAATTTCCACTTTGGTCTTTTAAACAAAAGATCCATCACAATCACGAAGGTTCGATGCGGTTTTCGAATATCCTTTTGGAATCCGACCCTCGATCGCATCGAAATTCAAACGACTTTTGAAGGCCAATATTAATAGTCGGTTATTTAACTATCAATTAATATTTACAGAAATCACCAGATTTTAAATAATTTCCCTCCAATTATTTAGTTTCAAAATATCTTCGCAAGATATATTTTCACGCTTCAACCATTTGAAAAAAAAAAATCAAATCACCTTCCACATTTCAATCCTTTGAAAACAAATTTCAAATCATTTTTCACATTTCAATCCTTTGAAATAAATTACAAATCATTTTCCACATTTCAATCCTTTGATAACAAATTTCAAATCACTTTTGCTTACGCGGAATATATTCCTAAATATTTATGCATTTCCACTGAAAATCTGCCGAGTTCAAATACTTTACAATAATTTAAATTACTTATCCAACATATATACTTGGAAATATTTAAAATAAAACTAGTACTTTATTTTAAAACAGTAGTTATGAAATTTTATACTCATATCTCATATAAATTTAAGCCCAAAATAATTTTGAAATAAAATTATTAGATAGAGTATACTATTTGAATAACCATTTTCTAAATCAAATATCAATTAAATCTTTGAAATAATCATTTTATAATTAATAAATAATCTTTATTTTAAAGATCTAAAAACAATTCCCAAAAATAATTCCTCCAACAATATCCTTTCAAATCAATTTCTAGAACTTTTAATTTATACTTCAAAAGCTACTTTAAAAACATACTCGGCTTTCCAGGAAAAATACACTTTCCATTTCAAAATGGACCATTTAAATAAATAAATAAATTATTCTTGACTTATCTCAATTTATATTCCAAATCCGCAAATTTCTTTCCACACTTTAAAAATAAATCAATATTTATTTTTAAAACAAATTTCCCTTTCCTTTTTAAATTCTCGTTGTGAATTCAAATTTTCCAAATATCTACTGATATACGATTTTCAAATTGATTTCAAAAATCATTTCCAAACACCAAATCAATTTCCAAATTGATTTCAAATTTTATTTTAAACACCAAATCAAATTTCAAATTTATTTCAAACACCAAATCGATTTTCATTCAAACACCAAAACGATTTTCATATTGATTTCCCAAAGATTTATTTTTTTAACACCAAATCAATTTCTGAATTTATTTTTAAAATAAATTCCTTTATCTCTTCCAAACTATTTAAAATCCGTATTTTAAAATAAATTCTTCAACTTTTAAATAATATTACTTCAAATCCATTTATTAAAATCCTTTCCCATATTCTTGGAATTTATTCAATAAGATTCAAAAATAAAACTTTATCCTTTTAAAATTCCTTCTTTTAAATTTATCCAATTTTCAAAAATAAATTTTATTATTACTTTCAACTTGAATTTTAAAAATCCAATTTTATTTGTTTCCGGTATCCTACGATATCAAAAATATATTCGGCTAAACTGTAGCCTTCAACGATTTCAATCACAAATATAATCGCACAGAGATTTTAAATAATCAACACACAATACTGAAACAAATTCAATTATTTAAGGAATCCAGTTGGATCCCTCCAACCTCTTTCCCCGTATCCATAGATGTTAGCATAACAATCAAATACCAATTCCACTTCGAGGTGGAATATTGCGGTATATGCGATCAATATAATATCATCCGTTATTATGCGGTGCATAGGGTCTCATCCACTATATAATTCGGGAAATAAATCACTCCAAATACATATATAGTACCAATTCCACTTCGAGGTGAAATATCGCGGTATATGGGTTTAATATAATATCCTCCGCTATTATGTGGACCATAGGGTCTAATCTAATACAACTGATAATAATTTATCATCTAAGCACACAATCAACAATTTAAAATTTAACTATTTAAAATTAAATTGGAAATTCCGATTGAGTGAGAAGATCTCACCTTTAACAATGCATGCAATCCATTTTTCATTCCAGCTTGTTTTCCCCACAATTTTGACCTTGTATAAACAATATTATACAGTTGATTAATATTCGAAATAATCGAATAATAAATTTCCATTTAATATATTTATTTGATTTAAACTAATAATTAAATTTTTAATCCCATCTTCCTTTAATAAATTTAATTATTAACAATTTTGATTTTAAATAAATTACTTAAATAGTTAAAATTCCTAAAACAGTAAGTTTGTTGGTAATATATATATATATATATATATATATATATAACTTCATTTTCAATCCCAGTTCAACCTAATTTCAATAAATAGTATATAACCTCATTTTTTTCCAAACATCTAAAATAATTTCTGTTTTACAGTGTCTATTTATATATTTAGATATTCTCATGTATACATATTTAAGAAACAAAATGTGCTATACAAAACTTACTGCAATAAGTCGAACCCCGATACACACGGCCACGTTTGCTAGTAGCCAGCAGGGCTCAAATTCGATCGCGACATACTTCTCTCCGACCTCCTTCTTGTTAGCCATCGTCGAACCCACGCGAACTATCCATCTTCTTTCTGTTGATATCGATTCTAACCATCCCACAGCATCACCCCCTTCGCACGCACGAGCCACCCCCATTCGAACAACACACAAGCTGCCCTTCGCCCTTTTAGCCTCGCGACACCCAGCCCTAACCGTTGACGAAATCACTACCCTGATCTACGATCTCGAATGAAATCCTTTCCCTTTTTTATTTTGATATCGCGGCAAATATTAACAAGACGATTTCGATCTTTTTTTTCTTTCTTTGATTTGGATTAGAAAAGGGGTTAGAAAGGTGGAAGGAGGAAAATTTTATTCAAACAAGAAAGCTTCAGCCGACTAATTTTTTTTTCGAACATTGAATGAGAAAAGGGTTTCGTTTTTCTTATTTCTTTCATTTATTTGGCTTTGAATTTTATTTTGAGATGAACACGTGTAAAAATATTTAGAAGGAAGGTAACACATGTTTGAATTTTTCCACTGCGTGTCCGAAGCTTGTTATAATATTTAAATTAAATTATTTATATTCAAATTTAAATCATTTCAAATAACGCAACTCAAAATCTCGATCTCCAATCGAGGCATGCCGCCAGGCGTTTATAAGGTTATACCCCTATTCCGAATGCAATGGAAAAGGTTCCGAGTCCAAATTCGATCGTATAGACAAGACAGCCTATTGAACCCAATTACTAAATTGAATTTCGATTTAATTTTCAGCATGTTTGCTTATCGTATGGCCAAACTATCACTCCAAATAAACGAAAATTGAAATTTGATAATTATACAATATATCGGATCCAATGGAACTGGTTTTGTCAAATTCCGAGACTGTGACTCAGAAGTCTATGTTTAAATACCAATTTAAACGATATAATTTCAAAACCGAACAAAGCGCTGTTAAATTCAATTCTGAAGCTTCCATCTTCTTCAGTATTGTAAATATAAATTTTCTAAGCCTTTGAAATATTTTTAACCAGCACAAAATTTCAGATTTAACAATTTATCCAATTTCCATTTGTTAAATCCAATAATTAATTATCCAAATAAATAATGATGTTTGGAATTCAAGTCAAATTAACATTCAAAATTTTTTAAATCAATTAAATATTTCAATTTCAAACGTTCAAAATTCTGGGTCGTCACATTTTCCCCCTTAAAAGAATTTCGTTCCGAGATTACTAGTTAAGAAGAATGATCCTTAATCCGTTTATCATTTTTGCAAAACCAAACGGTTTTATCAATTTGTCGAAACAATCCTTTTTGTTAAAGACCATTATCACTTTAACTAACTTCCAAAAATCTTTCATAGTTCCCTAACAACATTGTTTTCTTCACAACTCAAATTTAAATTTAAATTCAAAATTTATATATTTGAAATTTCGTCAAAAATTTTCTAACTTTCTAAATTTTTGAAAAATTTCGCCAGCATCTCCTTTGCGCGGCTAGCTTGGTACGACTACAAAATGCCACAACAAGCCTTCAGATTCAAAAAGAAAACGAAAACCAAGCGGCTAGATAGGAAAATCATCAAATTTCATACTGAAATTCAATTACATACCTTTTTGTCGAGCGGTTAAATTATCTTCGAAATCAAATCCTAAATTTATCTTTTTCCTATAACACACCTGTATATCCTACTAGCCATAATATCCATTTACAACATTCAAATATCATTTTGCAAATTTCTTTACAAAAGTTGAAATATTTATTTCATTCAAATCCATACGATGTACTTGTATCATTCGTACGCAATTATGAAATTCGATTGCTCACTCAATCACTCAATTTCACTTCCGAACTAGTATCGTCCACCCGACTTCCTAGTATGGATTAAGATCTAGTTTTTTGATCAGAAATCGTCATTCTCAATGCATAGCTGCAAAGTATGACAAAGAATTTCCAGAATCAGGCAAAAATCCATATCCACGTTCGTTGTCGTAAATCGAGCGAAAAGTTCTAACTCGAATCGATATAACTATCTCGAAATTCTATGCTCGAATTCTAGATCGAATCGTTATGCGAATAAAATAAAAAATGTACATCCTACGTATTTATTTCCAATTGATTATTGGCTATATTAATTTTCTTTTCTATTGTTCACATTGATTTTCATTTCTATACACTTATTTACAATCGCCATTTCACAATTTTCTAGTTTAATCTTCATTCATTTATTAGCGGGGAATATTTTTTCAATTCCAAATTTTTCTTAAGAATTTCACCATTTGTCTCTTAAGTCCAATAAATATTTCATATAACTTTTGGCATTTATTCTTCACTTCACCATTGGAGTTTATAACTTCTTATATTTAAACTGGATTTCAAATTCCATATGAATTCAATTTATCTTTCATTTATAAATATTGAATTCAATTCATCTCAGACCATATTTATTTGGTCATTCCTTCAATTAGTTTCACTTACTAATTTTATTTCAATATTTTGCTTTGTTTTATCACAAATAAAATTCAATTCTAATTCCAGTCCCATTTACTACAAATTCGAAATGAATTTCAACATTCAATTTCCCCCTCATTTACTTGCAATTGTAAATTTATTTATTCATTCACAATTTTATTTTCCACATTAATACATTTTATTCCTTGACTATTTTTATCAGATTCCAGAGTCTTTCCATCTTTACGAAACCATTTTTTTGAAATCAATTCAAATTATCTTTTGAATTCCCAAAACCAAACCTAGTTTGCGAACAACTTCCATTTAAAATAATTCGACAGCAATTCCTCTTCTAGAAACTCGAAAATGAACATCGATGATGTTGCGGTCATCATCGAAGTTATTTTCCAGCAACCAAAAAGAGTTTAGAGCTTTTATCCCTTCAAAACATTTTTTTTCAAACTTTTGAAAATCATTTTTAAATTAAAAAAGGAATTTAAACTTTTCCAAATCTCCAAAACTTCAAATCCTTTCAATTTCTTTTCAAATATTTCTCTGGAATTCTATTTCAAATTATAAATCACATTTACAATTTATATTTAAAATTCCTATTTGTATTTGGATTTATTTCTCATCTTTAGATTATGATTTCAATTTCTTATTCTAATCAATGATAATAATTTCATATTATCACTTCCTAACAACCAAGCAACCATATACTATAATAATTTATGGAAAATGAATTCTTTTCTATACAAAAATAGTTTGGGTAAAATTATTTCATTTACCCTATTTTAAAACAATATCATGTCAAATTATTCTGTACAAGTGTTTAGAGAATCCTATTGATAGAGTTGTACAGACTATACCTACCAGAATCCATATACCACTCAACAAACCAATCATCACAATATAAAACAATTTTTTATATTCACTAACAAATACGCGCTCATATCTATTATTATACTCAAACTCATTCTAGAGTACTATTGACTCCATCTCTAATGAGTAATTTACCCGCTAGGACCAAGGTTGTCGCTTAACCAAATGCTCTGATACCACATTGTAACGGTCTAGGCTTTTCAACAATCAACAGCGGCCAGTCTCGACGGGTTGGCTTTTCAACCATCCCAGCCCTGCCGTGGCATACAATGCTACCCTGCCCTTGCTTTTACGGCCAGCCTTTCAACTTCTTCACCTACCCGGTTAACCAACCTCTCCCCAGGGACATGTAGGGGTAAGAGTCTCTCGTTCGCCACCAAACACAAAGCGAGAACCCCCTATCACGTTGTATTAAGAAAGGTCAGTCATGGGACTGGTGTGAGATCTTAAAAACAGTTATTTTCATAAATAAAATAAAAAGAAATCCGCTATGCTTTTAGAAAATAAAACTACCATAAGGCCTCCCGCCACACACACAATGCAAACGCAGAATTGAAGGTGATTTCTCCTTATGATAGTCAAACATGCTTGATACGCAAAATCCTTTCGATATTATTATTAGTGCATATTGGAGAAAACCTTTCGAAAGTATAATATTAATCTTAGCCGGCATAGACATTTCGAACTATGCCTACTATAGCTACAATCTAAACAGTGGTGACCACCATAAGTAAATGGCAGGTTATACAACTAAACCGTACAAGGCGCGTATTGGAGATTGGATTTCCAACAAATGGTCGGGCTAAGGAACTTCCAACTACCACATGGTACGTCGTTGGAGGGATGCCCGAGAACTTAACCAGCTCTCTGCCAACACAATGCCGGGTTACCTCTGTAACTAGGTAACTACTACACGAGTATGCCATCCCCCAGTCGTTTGCGACCTTTATCCGAGGATCCACAACCACAAAGTAATGAATTTGCAGCATTCACATAAGTTAAGTATCTAGGCTCCATACCATGATACCACCCTTTTCCAGAAGGAAATGACATACCCTCAGGGGGCGCTGCCCCCAAATAACCTTGCCGCATCCTTCCTGTTTCAACCATTTCCAGGTTGTGAGGTCCGACGAAGTCTCATCCATAATACTACACTTTTCGCAAAGTCATGCTTCGATCAACAAATGATCAGCAACACTTCGTACGCCACATTACCAATTTGGGAATATTCACTAGTAACCATCAACTACATAACCTCTGAGCTCGTACGTCTCATAAAAGGGTGTTAAGCAAAGAGAATAAATTCTCCGTCACCAACAGAAATGTATTTGATAGAAGCCATCTTTATATCTCAAAGTGTAACGTCAAACACACATCTATACAAGTCTTTTTCGGGATCGAACGGAATCGAAGGCACTTCAAAGAAGCCCTTGCAAATCCGGATATTCACTAATCACGTCTGAAATCCCCATCACAAAGGGTGATAAAATCTCTATATCGAAGAAACCTGGTGCAGAGACATTCGACAGGTAATCCTTTCGCTTTTGAAAAAACTCGTTCTTCAATACCATCTTCAAATGCAATTCCCATTTCGTCGTATCATTATTCGAAATGGGTTTTACGACACAAAGTCCTCTCCCGGCTAATCCGAATAACGAGCGCTTATTTTAAAAATAAGTGTTACATTCACATTTCAAACAAATCACAAAATATTTCCACTTTGATCTTTTAAACAAAACATCCATCACAATCACAAAGGTTCGATATGGTTTTCGAATATCCATTTGAAATTCGACCCCCGGTCGCATCGATATTCAAACGCCTTTTAAAGGCCAATATTGATAGTTAGTTATTTAACTATCAATAAATATTTACAACAACCGTCAGATTTTAAATAATTTTCCCCCAATTATTTAGTTTCAAAATATCTTCGTAAGATATATTTTCACGCTTCAACCATTTGAAAACAAATTTCAAATCACCTTCCACATTTCAATCCTTTATAAACAAATTTAAAATCATTTTCCACGTTTCAATCCTTTGAAAACAAATTTCAATCACTTTACCTTACGCAGAATATATTCCCAAATATTTATGCATTTCCGCTGAAAATCTGCCGAGTTTAAATACTTTAAAATAATTTAAATTACTTATCTAACATATATACTTGGATATATTTAAAATAAAACTATTTTAAAAATACTTTTTTTAAAACATTAGTTATGAAATTTTATACTCATACCTTATATAAATTTTAAGCCTAAAATAATTTTAAAATAAAATTATTAGATAGAGTATACTATTTGAATAACCATTTTCTAAATCAAATATTAATTAAATCTTTGAAATAATTATTTCTATAGTTAACTAAATAAATCCTTACTTTCAAGAATTAAAAACAATTCCCAAAAATAATTCCTCCAATAATATCCTTTCAAGTCAATTTCTAGAACTTTTAATTTATACTTCAAAAGCTACTTTAAAAACATACTTGGCTTTCCAGGGAAAATACACCTTCCATTTCATAATGGACCATTTAAATCAATAAATAAATTCTTCTTGATTTATCTTAATTTATATTCCAAATCCGCAAATTTGTTTCCACACTTTAAAAATAAATCAATATTTATTTTTAAAAAAAAATTCTCTTTCCTTTTTAAATTCTCGTTGTGAATTTAAATTTTCCAAATATATACTATTATACGATTTTAAAAGTCATTTGAAAAATCATTTCCAAACACCAAATCAATTTCCAAATTGATTTCAAATTTTATTTTAAACACCAAGTCAAATTTCAAATTTATTTCTAAATTTATTTCAAACACCAAATCGATTTTCATTCAAACACCAAATCAATTTTCATATTGATTTTCCAAAGATTTATTTTTTTAACACCAAATCAATTTCCGAATTTATTTTTAAAATAAATTACTTTATGTCTTCCAAACTATTTAAAATCCGTATTTTAAAATAAATTCTTCAATTTTTGAATAATATTACTTGAAATCCATTTATTAAAATCCTTTCCCATATTTTTGGAATTTGTCCAACAAGATTCAAAAATGAAACTTTATCCTTTTAAAATTCCTTCTTTTAAATTTATCCAATTTTCAAAAATAAATTTTGCTACAACTTTCAACTTGAATTTTAAAAATCCAATTTTATTTATTTTCGGTATCCTATGATATCAAAAATATATTCGCTAAACTATAGCCTTCAACGATTTCAATCACAAATATAATCACACAAAGATTTTAAATAATCAACATACAATATTGAAATGAATTCAATTATTTGAGGAATACAGTTGGATCCCTCCAACTTGTTTCCCTGCATCCACAAATGCTAACACAACAATTAAATACCAATTCCACTTTGAGGTGAAATATAGTGGTAAATGGGATCAATATAATATCATCTGCTATTATGCGGCGCCTAGGGTATCATCCGCTATATAATGCGGGAAATCGATCACTCCAAATACATATATAATACCAATTCCACTTCGAGGTGGAATATCGCGGCATATGGGTTTAATATAACATCATCCGCTATTATGCGGCGCATAGCGTCTAATCCAATACAACTGATAATAATTTATCATCCAAGCACACAATTAAGAATTTTAAATTACCTATTTAAACTAAACTAGAAATTCCGATTGAGTGGGAAGATCTCAACTTTAACAGTGCATGTAATCCATTTTCCATTCCGGCTTGTTTTCTCCACAATTTTAACCTTGTATAAACAATTTTATACAGTTGATTAATATTCAAAATAATCAAATAATAAATTTCCATTTAATATATCTATTTGATTTAAACAAATAATTAAATTTTTAAACCCATCTTCCTTTAATAAATTTAATTATTAACAATTTTGATTTTATATAAACTACTTAAATAATTAAAATTCCTGAAACAGTAAGTTTACTGGAAATATATATATAACTTCATTTTCAATCCCAGTTCAACCTAATTTCAATAAACAGTATATAACCTCATTTTTTCCAAAAATCTAATAATTTCTATTTTACTGTACCTATTTATATATATAGATATTTCCATGTATATATATTTAAGAAACAAAATGTGCTATACAAAACTTACTATAATAAGTCGAACCTAGATACACACGGCCACGTTTGCCAGTAGCCAGCTGGGCTCAAATTCGACCGCGACATACTTCTCTCCGACCTCCTTCTTGTTAGTTATCGTCAAACCTACGTGAACGATCCATCTTCTTCCTGTCGACATCGAAGTCGATATCGATTCCAACCTTCGCGCAACGCCGCCACATTCACGCGCACGAGCCACCACCATTCAAGCAACACACAAGCTGCCCTTCGCCCTTCTAGCCTCGCGACACCCATCCCTAATCATGGACGAAATCGCGGCATCGATCTACGATCTCGAATGAAATGCTTCCCCTATTTTATTTTATTTTGATATCGCGGCAGATATTTAGAAGACGATTTCGATCTTTTTTTTCTTTCTTTGGTTTGCGTTAGAAAAGGGGTTAGAAAGGAGGGAAAAAAATTTCGAACGAGAAAGCTTTAGCCAACTAAAAAAAATTCGAGCTTTTTAATTTTTTGAATGAGAAAAGTGTTTCGTTTTTCATATTTCTTACATTTATTTGGCTTTGAATTTTATTTTGAGATGAACGCGTGTAAAATTATTCAGAAGGAAGGTAACATATGTTTGAATTACGTGTCTAATGCTTGTTATAGTATTTAAATTATATTATTTATATTCAAATTTAACTTTAAATTTAAATCATTTCAAATAACGCAACTCAAAATCTCGATCTCCAATCGAGGCGTGCCACCAAGCGTTTATAAGGTTATACCCTTATTCCGAACGCAACAGAAAAGATTCCGAGTCCAAATTCGATTGTATGGAGAAGATAGCCTTTTGAACCCAACTATTAAATTGAATTTCGATTTAATTTTCAGTGCGTTTTCTTATTGTACGGCCAAACGATCACTTCAAATACGACAAAAATTGAAATTCGATAATAATACAATATTATGGATCCAATGGAACTGGTTTCGTCAAATTCCGAGACTGTGCCACGGAAGGCTATGTTTAATACAGATTTAAACGATATAATCTCAAATCAGAACAAAACACTGTTAAATTTAATTCTAAGCTTCCATCATCTTCAGTATTGTAAATATAAATTTTCTAATCTTTTGAAATATTTTTAACTAGCATAAAATTTCAGATTTAACAATTTATCCAATTTCCATTTGTTAAATCGAATAACTAATTATCCAAATAAATAATGATATTTGGAATCAAGTCAAATTAACATTCAAAATTTTTAAAATCAATTAAATATTTCAATTTCAAACCTTCAAAATTCGAGGTCGTCACATTTTTTGAAATAATGAAATTTTAAAAGATGAATTGTTGAGAAATAAGCAATACTTTGAAACTATGGTTTGAGGCTGCTCAATCTTCTCTTTTAAAAGGGCTATATCTTGAGTTAATTTAATCAGATTGTTCCGAAGGGAAAAACCTTGGATTTCAAAATGATAACAGTTTTGTATAAAGAAAGGATTCCTGTTTTTGTATAAAGGTTTTCCAAGTTATGAATGAATATTTGGAAATTGTTTTGAAAACTATGAATTGAGTCTTTGATTTAAAGACTGAATGAGTAAATCAAATTTTAAAAAGGGAATGGTTTTGAAAGCTATGAATGAATCTTTTTGTGGAAGATTGGTGAAACTTTGTTTCAATTTGAAAGTGACTTTAAAAAGGTGAATCTTTTGATTTTAGAAGATTAAAGTGGAAATTTGTCTAAACCATTTGAAGAAAAGGTTTTGGGCTAAAAATGTGACTTAACTAAGATCCGTATATCCATATGGTTTTTAAATTAAGTGCTCATTATTCAGTTTAGCCAGAAGAGGACTTTATGCCATATAACACATTTTGAATAATGACACGACGAATTGGATGGCATTTGAAGACCTACGGTGAAAACCGGGTATTTTCGAGAACGAAAGGATTACCCATCGAATGACTCTGCACTGAGTAGCTACGGTATAGAGATCTTTATATGTGATGGGGAGTCCGATCGGGATTATGAATACCTGAATTGCAAGGGCTTCTTTGAAGTGCCTTCGGTTCTGTTCGAACCCGGAGCAGACTTGTATGGACGTATGTCTGATATTACACTTTGAGATGTAAAGCCGGTTTCTATCAAATACTTTTCTGTTTGATTGAGGAGAATTTATTCTCTTAGCTTAACACCCTTCTCTGAGACGTACGAGCTCAGAGGTTATGTAGTTGATGGTTACTAGTGATACATTTCTAATTTGGTAATGTGGCATGCTAAGTGTTGATGATCATTTGTTGATCGATGCATGGCTTTTGTGAAAAGCATAGCTTTATGGACGAGACTTCGTCAAACCTCACAACCCGAAAATGGTCGAAACAAGAACAATGCAACAAGGTTATGAGGTAGCGCCATTTAGGGTATGTCCATTTCCTTCTAGAAAAGGGTGGTATCATGGTATGGAGCCCAGATATTTAACCTATATGGTTACTGCAAATCTATTGCTTTGTGGTTGTTGGTGCTGAGCGCTCGGATAAAGGTCGGTAACGACAGGGGAATGGCGTACTCATTTCAGTAGTTACGTAGTTATAGAGGTAACCCAGCCTTGTGTTAGCAGAGTTCCGGTTAGGTTCTCGAGGCGTCCCTCCAGGGGCGTACCCATGTGGCATAGGAAGTTCCTTAACCTGACCATTTGTTGGAAATCCAAAGAAACAATACGAGCCCTGTACGGTTTTAGTTGTATAACCTGCCTTTTACTTATGGTAGTGACATGTCATTTAATTGGTAGCTATAGTAGGTATAATAAGAAATGTGTATGCTGGCTAAGATTATTATTATACTTTCGAAAGGTTTTCTACACTATGCACTAACAATAATTCAAAAGGATTTTACGTATCAAGCATGTCTGACTATGATAAGGAGAAATCTCCTTCAATTGTGCGTTTGCATTGTGTGTGTGGCGGGAGGTCTTATGGTAGTTGCATTTTCCAAAAAAATGCATTGCGGATTTCTTTTTAATTTCTTTTGTTTTTTTTCAAAATAACCTATTTTTGTTTGCTCACACAAGTCCCTTGACTAACCTGGAGTTTATTGTTCCCTTCTAAACTCTGGGTGTCCATAATTTTCCACACGGGCAGCCTAGAGTCATATTTTCAGATAATCAGATAGTAGATGTAGATTCGGTAGCCTTCATCCTTCTATTTGGAAATCTTTGAAGTCTTTGGATTTGGTTACTGAGTTTTCTTAATACAATGTGATGGTGGTTCGAGCTTATAGCTTGGAGATCTTTAGAGTTTTTGTTTGGAATGCAGTTTTGGATTCTTTCTTTCTATTCTTTGGAAGACCAGTGTTATTGTTACGCTGCTATATCATGTCTCTGATATTGATATCATTTGTAACAGATTTGTTGTATTCATTGTGTATTAATGAAATTATTCATTCTATTTTCCGCTATATTAATGTACTTAATGTGTTATAAGCCCCGGCGAACCAGATTCGACATTTGAATCTACGGCATTCGAATACGGGTGACGTATTTGGTGCCGATTTTCAAAGGTCGAGTCAGGGTCGTCACATTTGGTATCAGAGCTGAAGGTTGAGTATGAACTTTAGCTCAGGAGTATAACACATTAGGTAGCTCATTAGAGATAGTGTGAAATATACCCTAGAATGAGTATAGCCCGGAAAATATAATAGAAGCATAAGCTTGGATTCGATGTTGTGAGAGGATTTTCACAAGGATTGTGATAAGATTTTCAAAGGATTAAAATTGGATGGTGATCAAAGGAGGTTGATAGTTCCTGGCAACTCCAGGAAGAAGCTTTGGTGGGAGACCATTATTTTAGCTGAATTAGAGGATAAAATTGGCATGGGACATAAACTCCAGATAGAATTAGGAAATGTTTGTTGGATGAATTATTTGCTTTGGTTGCTAGTATATGGCCGACAAGTATTCTTTGATTGCTTAAACTAAAAGGTTTTGAGATTATCTTCACTTTCAAATTTCGAGGACGAAATATTCTTAAGGGAGGGAATTTTGTAACATTCTCGGTTTTTACGCCAAATTAAAATTAGTGATTAATATAATTTTTGGGATAATTGTGAATTAATTGAGAATTGATTTGGAAATTTAGGGATAAATATATGTGTGTGTATATATGTGTGTATATGTATGTATGTATGTATGTACGTATAAATTGAATTTTGATTTGAAATTTTATAAATAAAATTGGATTTAAAAGCTTTATACTTTAAGAAATATATATATATATATATATATGTGTGTGTGTGTGTGTGATTGTTTATTAGTAATGTATAATTTGATTTCAAATCATTTTTCTAAGTTATTTAGGAAGTTATAAAAGATTTAAATATATATATATATATATATATATATATCCTTTTGGAAAATTTAAATGAGATTTAAATAAAAGATTTAGAATAATTCTCTTTTATATACTTAGAAATAAGTATAGTTAGTATATATGTAAATAAATAAAATCTTTAACGTACATACATATATATATATTTTGAAATAAAATGGTTTATATAAAGATATTTTAATTTAAGTTTAAAATTTGAATAAGATTTGATAAAAAAATTATTGTTCTTTCTTTTAAAATACACACGAGATAAATTGAATTTATATATGTAAACCTTTAAAAAATAAGAGATAAATTAATTCACTTATTATAAAATTAAACGGTTTAAAACATAAGTTATAAATAAGGGTTTAAATACAATTTAATCACAAATGACATTTGTAAAATAAAGGAAATATGTAATAACAAATGTAAGATAAGTAACAATGTAGATTAACAAGTGATAACCAAATTAACAAGTGGCAATCCTATTCTTTAAAATTTTAGTAATGTAAATAAATATCAAAAGAGTGAAACCAGGCTTGAATACTCTCCACTTCACAAACCAAAAAACAAAACTAAATCAAAAACAAACAAACATGGAAATCAAAATAGATCAAAAGGAAATCAAAAGGAAAACAAAACAAAATCTTCAACCTAGAAACAATGATTCAAATATATCAAGTCTCGGGTCAAGGAGCAAGTTTAGATCATCTAAAACAAATCAAAATCAGATCAAAGTAGATCAAAATGCAACATTAAGATCGGATTAAAACTCAACAACTCAGAGATCATCTAAACAATCATGTAAGATTCAAAATTAACATCAATGAACAAGCAAGCATTCAGATCAAATAAAGTTTTTAGATTTAAAAAGCAAACTGTTCTCTGTTCCCAGGAAAGACAGGTGAGCAAACTCTTAAAACTATATATGTAAATTAGTTTGCATGTGATTAATATTGGGTAATAACTTGGAATTGAGTTTATATGAATGACAATGTGTTGCATATGGATATATATAAAGTTATACGTGTATATGATGGTCTGTGTATATGTATATATCATCTCTGTTATATGTGATAGGTTCTTAAACCTGCTTCAAAAATTCATATCATCCAAAAGAATAAATATTTGGCTTTGATCTCTAAATCTAAAATGATTGTAAGAGTATAACCTCATTTTCAAAAATTGTTTGGAGATTTTATATCAGGTAATCATTTCAAAAATTAAAATCTACAACGATCATCTAAAATAAAGTTCAAAATCATATATCTGGATTTTAAATTCAGATCGTATGAATGAATTCATATTGCAAAGCAATAAATTTTGATGTGAATTTCAAGATTTTTAAGAATGTAATTAGCGAGCAATCTCGAGTTGATCAAAATTGATATTATTGTCAATTGTCGTTGATCGACGAAGCCATGTTTGTCGAGATTTTAAGACGGAAGTGGCTGGAGGATAGGGGATCCTCTGAAAAATAGTGGAAGGTTCTAAAGGTGGCTGTGGCGGTGGGAATTCTCCGATTTAGGGTTTAAGGAGCAGTTTTGGTCAATGTTGAAAATGTGGGTCATTTGACGGCGAGGTAGCATCGGAGTCGTTGGGACCTGGGGGAATCTACACGTTATGGTTGGTGTAGCTTTGGACGAAGTCGGGTGATTTCTGGTGAACTAGATTGTCATCGGCGAGGCATTTTGGTCGAAGGTGTTGGTTCCAGGAATAATTGATTAGCTCGATTTTAAATTTGTGAAGAAAATGTTGATCTGTGTGGATGTTTGAGATGAGGTGGTCAGCGGCGACATGCAGGAGGTCTTAGCGATGATCAGATCATTGTCGATCGATCGTACACGTGCACCTGTGCACATTTGTGCCGGTTGATCGAGGCATTTAGGAAGAAGAAGGAAACGCTCGGGTTCGACTCGAAGAAATTTGCGAGGTAGCTCGGGGAAATGAATGATGGGGAGAACTCGAAATAGGGCTCGACAATTTTCAAATATGGCTCAGGTTTGGTTAATCAAGTATAAAACAGTTTTTAACCTTTAAAACAAATCAAGTTTTATTTGAAACAATTTTTGTTAAAACCAACTCTTTTGTAAATGATAATTATTATCCAAATTTTGAATTGGTTAAAAGGCTTTGTTTTATAAAATTATTTTAAATTAATTAAGCTTAAAACATGTTTTAAGATACATTTAACCTTTATTTAAATGTTTATTTTAAATAAACTTAATAATATTAAGAAGTTAATTAAGAAGAGATGTTTTAATTGTTAATTAACTTTAAAATCTAAGTTAATTTATGTGTTAATGGAAATTAATTACAAGGTTTATCAAATAAAGATTTTTAATGATAATTAAAGTAATTAATTAAGATAAGTGTATTGAATTTTTATTAATCAAAAAGGGACTTAAGTGATTAAAGATTTATTAAATGATAATTACTTAATAATAGTAATTTTAAAAAAGAAATAAAGATAATTACCCAATGTAATTAAAAGTATTAATTATTCAATTACTTAAAGATTTTTTTAATTAATGTGATTTATTAATTAAATATGATTATTTAAAGGAAAATTAATCAAGATGATTAATTTATCTATGTGATTAATTAAAAGTTAATTAATTAAGGTAATTAATTAAAAGATAGTTAATTAAGAGTCAATTAACTTATGTGATTAATTTAAGAATAATTAATCAAGGTGATTAATTTAATTAATAATTAAGATTAATTAATTAATTAATGATTAAGGAATGAATTAAGGTTAATTAATTTCATAATTAAGGTTAATTAAATATTGATTAAAAATTAATTAATTAATTAAGGATTGATTATTTAATAATTAAGGATTAACTAATTTGTAATTAAGGATTAATTAATTTATAGTTAAGGATAATTAATCATTAATTAAGGATAATAAATGAAAGTAATTATGTGATTAATTAATTTGAATTAATAAAAATGCCTGTAATTACTTAATTAATTAGGGTTAGGTAATTCATTACAGACAGATAATTCGTTAATAAATCTTGCTTGTGGATGATTGATAGTATTGAATGATTGAATTAATTTTTATCTCTGATCTGAAATATTCTGTGATGTTATTTGTTTGAATTTAGCTATGTGTGTAATTTATTTGTCTATGATGCATTTACTTATCTATCTGTAACTCTGTGAATGAAAGATAAACATTATAGGATTATACCGCTTATCAATATTACTGTGTTTGAATCTATGATGAATGATGATATCGCATTATTGTGTAAAACCTCTGGACCATACTCACACACACACAAATATGGAATTCAGAGGAAATTGGTTAAGTCATGGGTTTTTCAAAATAATGAAAAGATTTTGAAAATTGAATTTTGAATTCAAAATGGTTTTGGAAGTGTAATGAGATAAAAATGGAAAAACTTTTGTAAAGGAAGTTTTGAAATTACTTTTAATATAACTTGGTTTATTAAAGTCTGAATTTGAAATGATTTCAAAGTATTAAAGTTGAATTTTATATAAGTTTAAAGATTTGAAATATCTTCCAAACATTCTTATATATAGTTAAAATTGATTTTGGAAATAATGAAATTTTAAAAGATGAATTTTTGAGAAATAAACAATACTTTGAAACTATGGTTTGAGGCAGCTCGATCTTATCTTCTAAAAGGGCTTTAACTAGAGTTAATTTAACCGGATTGTTCCATAGGGAAAAACCTTTGTTTTAAAAATGCTAACAATTTTTGTATAAAGAAAGGATTCCAGTTTTTGTATAAAATCTTTCTAAGTTATGAATGAATCTTTGGAAATGGTTTTGAAAACTATGAATTGATTCTTTGATTTAAAGATTGATTGAGTAAATCAAATTTTAAAAAGGGAATAGTTTTGGAAGCTATGAATGAATCTTTGTGGAAGATTGGTGAAACTTTGTTTCAATTTGAAAGTGAATTTAAAAAGGTGAATCTTTTGTTTTTAAAAGATTAAAGTGGAAATTTGTTTAAATTATTTAAAGATAAAGTTTTGGGCTAAAAATGTGACTTAACTAAGATCCCTATATCCATATGGTTTTTAAATTAAGCGCTCATTATTCGGTTTAGCCGGGAGAGGACTTTATGTCATATAACCCATTTCGGATAATGATACCATGAAATGGATAGCATTTGAAGACCGGTGGTGAAGACCGGGTATTTTCGAGAACGAAAGGATTACCCTCGAATGACTCTGTACTGAGTAGCTACGGTAAAGAGATCTCCATAAGTGATGGGGAGTCCGATCGGGATTGTGAATACCCGGATTGCAAGGGCTTCTTTGAAGTGCCTTCGGTTCTGTTCGAACCCAGAACAGACTTGTATGGATGTATGTCTAACATTACACTTTGAGATGTAAAGCCGATTTCTATCAATTACTTTTCTGTTTGGTGGCGGAGAATTTATTCTCCTAGCTTAACACCCTTCTCTGAGACGTACAAGCTCAGAGGTTAAGTAGTTGATGGTTACTAGTGATACATTCCTAATTTGGTAATGTGGGATGCTAAGTATTGCTGATCATTTGTTGATCGAAACATGACTTTCATGAAAAGCGTAGCTTTGTGAATGAGATTTCGTCGAACCTCACATCCCGAAAATGGTCGAAACAGGAAGAATGCGGCAGGGTTATGAGGGTAGCACTCTTTAGGGTATGTCCATTTCCTTCCGGAAAAGGGTTGTATCATGGTATGGAGCCCATATATTTAACTTATGTGGTTTCTGAAAATCTATTGCTTTGTGGTTGTTGGTGTTGAGCGCACAGATAAAGATCAGTAACGACTGGGGAACAGCATACTCATGTCAGTGGTTACGTTGTTATAGAGGTAACCCGACCTTGTGTTGGCAGAGATCCGGTTAGGATCTCGGGGCATCCCTCCAGAGGCATGCCTATGTGGCATAAGAAGTTCCTTAGCCTGACCAATTGTTGAAAATCCAAAGAAAAAATATGATCCATGTACGGTTTTAGTTGTATAACCTGCCTTTTATTTATGGTGGTGACCTTCCATTTAATTGGTAGCTATAGTAGGAATAGTACGAAATGTGTATGCTGGCTAAGATTAATATTATACTTTCGAAAGGTTTTCTATACTATGCACTAATAATAATATCAAAAGGATTTTACGTATCAAGCATGTTTTACTATCATAAGGAGAAATCTCCTCCAATTGTGCGTTTGCATTGTGTGTGTGGCGGGAGGCCTTATGATAGTTTCATTTTCCAAAAAAAGTATTGCAGATTTATTTTTAATTTCTTTTTTTATTTTGTTCAAAATAAACTATTTTTATTTGCTCACACCAATCACATGACTGACCTAGAGTTTATTATTCCCTTTTAAACTCTTGGTGCCCACAATTATCCACACGGACAGCCTAGAGTCATATTTTCAGATAATCAAATAGTAGATGCAGGTTCAGCCTTTAGCCTTATGTTTGGAAATCTTTGAAGTCTTTGGATTTGGTTACCGAGTTTGCTTAATACAACGTGATGGTAGTTCAAGCTTATAGCTTGGAGATCTTTGGAGCTTTGGTTTGGAATGCAGTTTTGGATTCTATCTTTCTTTCTATTCTATAGAAGACCATAATTGGTGATATTGTTCCGCTGCTGTATCTTGTCTCTGATATTGATATCATTTGTATCAGATTTTTTTGTATTTATTGTGTATCAATAATATTATTTATTCTTTTTTTCGCTGTGTTGTTGCACTTAATGCGTTATAAGCATCACGAACCAGATTCGACATCTGAGTCTGTAACATTCGAATATGGGTGATGTATTTGGTGCCAATTTTCGAAGGTTGAGTCAGGGTTGTCACATTTACTCTACTCTTTGCGTAATAAATGCAGATCTAGTCATATTTTCTTTTTATTGTTTCTAGTCTTGTCGAATAATTAACTTGATTATTTCTTCTCATTTGATTTCTTTAACACTTCGCATTATTCTCTTTTATTCTGGGAAGTAGTTCTATTCCATTTGGTTGGTTACAAACGTTGTGCTAAAAATCCATTTCCATATGTTAATACTAAACAATGCTATAAATAATAACTCATACCTGCAAAATATTTCTTTTATTGTTTCTTTGATTGTTGGGTAATGCAAAATACAGTAATGTCTCTATTTTGCACTAATTACATTTTTTGGCTTTTATTCCTGCAATTACGTTTATCATTATTATTACAGTATTATACTATGAAAACATATTCTCTCTAAACCAACCAACTAATCTATCACTAACTTCCAAATCAAGTTATCTAATTTCCCCTTTTTAATTCATTTCTTTCATTTTAACATAATTTACTGTAAATTTCTCACTTTTAGGCTTATGCCTTTCTCTATAACTTTTAAGTCTAATATTACTTATATTTAACTAGTTTCTTTTTTCCATATAAATAACATTTACATATACATACACTTTTCTAACACAATTTACAGTTTTAACATAACTAGCTAGTAGAACCAATTGCTGAAATTAGTCCAAATGCTAAATTAAATAATTTAACAGGAATCTAATGATATTATATATCATAAACATAAAAGATATATAATTTACATCCACTCACCTGAACAGAAAACACTCCAAATTCCTGATCTGATTTTTAGTTCAGTTCTACTATCCATAGCCTTCTCCTTTGCAACCCAATTTGGATCAACAAACCATAATTTGTATGGATTTATAAATCTGGATCTAATTGAAGAAAAATAAATAGATAAACTAGAAAACTAGATCTGAAAACTCACCTCATAAAGATGGCTTAGTTTGTACATCTCTTCTCTAGATCTATAGTTTTTACCTCCAAATTGTAAATCAGAAAAAATAAATCTAATATATTTGATTTTTGAATAATTGAAGGAGAAAGAAAAGTGATAGGGCTTCTGTACCTATTCAGAAAAATATGGGTTTGAAGGCTAGCCCTATACGTTTATTTATATAGAGCCAAAGCAATGTCGTCCTTTCGTTTAAAGTGATTGAAATCAAGCCGTTCAAAATAAGCAAAACATGTCAGTTTTGACATCTGAGGTTCGACCCAAACTCTACATGGGTTGACTTGACATATATGATAGGTCGACCCACGTATGTTGTGCACATCTCTTTGGCATTTCTAGCCTTTTTGTTTTATATGTACTAATTTATTTCCTATATTTTTAAACGTTATAAATTATTAAATGTTAAATTTTAACCGTTGCCTATTCATTCTAATTAATTTCTATCAGTTGCAAATTTAATTCCCTTTATAACACATGTTTATTTTGAAATTCAAACATTGCTACTAATGTAGATTAATTTCCTTAAATTGCTGATTTAGTTAACATTGCCTACCAATGTTAATTAATTGCCTCTAATTGTTGATGTCAATTAATTTCCTTTATGATCTGCATCTATTTTGAAATTCAAACAAGCGTTATTTTTGAAATTTATGCGCGCATATATTTATAAACAAATATTTTTACGTAGATTTACACGTATAATTATTTTTCGATACGGAACTTCGAATGTCAATAACTTTTTCATACGATGTCCGTTCGAGGCATATCATATATGTAAATTAATCAGAAAATCTCCATGAACACAATGGTATAAGTTTCGATGCCATATTCTGACAATTCCAAAAATTCTCATTTTCACTATTTATAATTATTTGATTATTTAGTTATCTAAAAATGTGGGATGTTACATTCTCCCACCCTTTAGGAAATTTTGTCCCTGAAATTCAATAAGGGTAAAACTATGTAATTCCTTGCATCGTACACATCCATCTTTTGTACATCCAATTTTTGCAACCATTCGTGTCCTTGTGCAAAGTGTCATATAACAATAAATATATGCATGTTCATGAATTTCTAAGCGGTGCCTCCTATATGAATGCTTTTCTCTTTTTTTCTTTTTAAAACATGATGCACACATCTAAATATACTTGCAATTTTTATACGAATGCAATCATTCAAAAACTCAAAGCACTTTTCATCCAATTTTTCCCCTACTCCTACTGAACAGGGGTGTGTTTCAACAAATTTTTCATCCAAACCCCACTACACAACTTTTAATATTCGAATTTTAGAAAAATATAATTTCCTGAACTCGATCTTTTATGTTAAAAAGAACGTAGAAAATGGAAAACATCACATTTTCCTGTTTTACTTTTGCACACCTCTTTCTCCATAATTGAACCGGTGCCACTATTCTATAAAAATCTCTACTTGCTTTCCTAAGCACAGTTCACATAAGAAAATTTTATTTTCAAATTTTTCTACTAACATTTCTGTCGCTTTCTTTATATTTGTTGTTTTCTTTTTAGTTACTCTTTTTGGCTTTACTTTTCATTTGTTATTTACACCCTATGTTTTTATTATCTTCTTGTGAACATCACAGAATAAGAGCATCATACTAATCAATACTGACTTGCAATAGTAAAGACAAAACGCTTACATAAGAGTACGATCTCACAACTAAAAGAGAAAACAAGTACTACAAAGAGATACTAGATAAATAAATATTGCAGCTAAACACGGCTAACATCTATGGCTAGGAGGCCTAGGACCATGTCCACCCTGACACAGAAAGGTCGTACTCTAGGAATCCAAGTAACTCATATGCTCCTATTGCCGCCTATTACTCATTATTAACTTACACTGTATTACTCGTGATGAATAAGATGTATTCATCTCTTTCATTCCATATTCAAAATGGAATAACCAAGTCTCATTTACAATAATGAATAAGTATTTCAACATATGCAGTCTCTATCTAAAAAGGCAATTAAGCTTGGAGAAATTTTCTCTTTACCTTTGCATTTCCTTTTTCCCCAACTAAGGTCAACCTATCCCAACCGCATGTGTCTTATTATCTTACTAATATCACTTCACTATTCTTTTATAGTCTACACATGAAGCAACATTCTTAGGTTCTCACTGGTGTCCTATACACTTTACTGGAAATTTTATTATTACTACTAAAATTAATCACTGCTATCTCCAACATAGCCTTACACTTTTCCTGTCACACCTATATCTACTCCATATTTAAAAGTTTGGTTTGGTATTTATCATTTCATTTCAAAAATTAAAGTTTCTAATTTTTTTTGAAACATCAAATCCCAAAATTCTTGCCTTTAAAAGTGTTACTTTGAAATTTCTATAAAATCCAAAGGTACTTGGTTACTTAACATTTTATCTTTCTAGACTTGCATCTTTACAGATCTTTGAATTTAAAATTATTCCCCAAACCTAGAAAGAAAAACGTACAAATTCTAAGTTCAAAACTTATTCCTGCTTTAATTTTTAAAGACCTTTACATTTTTCCATAGAAAATTGGATTTTTAAATTTAACTATTTACTAAATTTTTCTCTTCCATAAACTTATTTACTTTTTCACCAAACCATTTTTCTTTATAACATGCCTTGCTTGTCCTTAAAACATTTTTTTCTTGACTTCAAAAATGTCCTCACATGTTTTCAAAACATTTTTTTTTCATAGATTTTCAAATTTACAAAAACTAGAGTAGATAAGAACAATTATTGTATAGAAAATCCCTTCACTTTCCTACTCTTCCGATTACCTAACCATGGAGGAGTTTCTAACTTACTACAAATAGGGATTTTCTACAAAGTCAAGCAACCAATGCGCATAACCAATGGAAAAATATGAAGTTTCCATTGCTTAGCTTTTCTACTAAGGCTCTCTATAATATTCCTCCTAACTAACACTGTCTCTAATTATTACACTTCTTATTACACCTAATGGTTTTATACCTTAATGTATTGGAATTACTTTCTCTTATGAGAAACCATTAACGCTAAAACCTTTTATAAATCCTTTAAAAGAGGATTTCATGTTTATGTGAAATTATAAGGAACTTATTTTATATTTTATCGAAATAGGCTATACAAAATATTTTGCTTTCCATACCTTGTACACATCTTTCACATATTCCTTATAACTTACACAAAACATCTTTATTCATGATTTGGTTTCATAGAAAATTATATCAATATTTATTTTATTCCAATAGATTAAAGTATGTTTAATCTATATTCACTAACAATAGAAATTTCCTACGAAATTTATTAATTTTCTAATATTTAACTTACATCTTCTTTTTTTCAAAAGAACTCATTTTCAAAACTATTTTAATATTTTCATAACTAGAAATTTTTTCCATATACTTATTTAAATAATAAGTATACTTACAAACCATTTTATATCTATACATAGAAATTATCTTCAAAACACATTTTTATTTTGGTCAAAATAGATGTTGCGCAAAACACCGTTACAACAACCAAAATGTACTAGTATATGGATTCAATTAAAATAAATATTAATAAATCTCATATGCTATGTAAAAACATTTACTTTGGGAGCCACCTATATAACAATAGTGTCATAGTCTATGCTCCCTTTATTTTTCACGAAAACATCTATTACAATAATAAACGTTGTAACCTACATTTTCGGTACTTAACACACTTTAGGTTTTTACATTTAAAATCTTTGTTTACCTACAAAAAAACTAGCGAGCTATACATGCTCTATAATTCTTCAAAAAAAAATTCAACTTTTAACAAAATTTACATCGCATAAAAACCAATTTAAATTTCGTACCACTTTTTTTTTTCAAAAACCCAATATTTACTTCCTCAAACATATTAACAATTATACTTTTCAACTTTTCAATTCTAAAAGTTTCATTTTATTGGGCAAGACATAAAAAGGATCTTATTACTTTCCTAAACCTTGGAAATCCCATTCCATGACAAAATCTTTTATTCCTTCCAAAATAAAAATACTCTCCCTACTATCACTAGGGACCTTTCCCACTTCCTATAACATATGGGTACCAATTTTCTCTCAAAAGATAGCTTATTGTACACTATTAATCGGCAATAACATAGGGCTCAACATCCTTAAGTCATCCCAAACCCAACTAGCAAACTATGCACAAATGTACTTCTAAAAACTTTCCATATGTTAAAATATATAATTGTTGACTATTTGGATTCTAGTACATAATATATTTATATTTTATTCAAAAATACAAATACGCTCACTCATATTTCCTAATTTACTTAGGATCTACTAACCTAAGCTCTAATACAAATGTAACAACTTGAACTTCAGTAGGTCCGGATTTTTTACGAGCTAAAATCCAAGCCCACTGAAGCTCGAGTTGGGTATCTGGTATCTCGTAAATAGGCAAAGATAAATATATCAAAGCTCAAATAAATATCTCACAGCGGAACTGTCTAAAATATAATAGTAAGTAAATACTCAGCAAGGTAATAACACTTTCTAAACAAGTGTCACAAAGTTGGAAAATATATGCCATCTATCTAACCTATGGGATGATATGAGGACGGGGTCAGAACTAAAGTTCCAGTAAATGGAAAAATTATACATTTCTAAGAATAATCTACGTATATCGTTCTATTTCCATTTTCTGTTATATTAGGTTTATTGGGTTCATAATACTCTTGCCTTTGTGTGTGAATCGTACCCATCTACTCCCTAGTAGATCAAGGCCTAGTGGCCAATATATATGTAGCTACATACCCAAAGACCGCATCGGTCCTAGGTACCACACATAGTACCTTTCGTACCATCCTCAAAAAAGACTTCATTGTCTCACTATGAAAGCACTCTGTAACTATATCTATAAAGGAGAGCTTCGTGAGGCCTATAGTACAGATGTTTCGTCGTATGCTAGGAAAACATAAAACTGCGTCCATAATAGTTCGCGCCAATGCTCAGCCATCCACAGTGTACCACCCAGTGCGTACATTGAGGACTATACATAATCATTCTATCTACTCCCTTAGCTTCGCCAACAAGGTCTACCTTGTACAGAATTCAGTCGGGGATTTTCTATATTTGTAAAGGTTTGCTTCGTTAGGCCTATAATATAGATGTTCTACTTGGTATTTCTCTTTTCTCATCATGGATATAGTCCCATGCAGCCCCTCCTCCTCAACTAATCGAAAGACCTTTCTCATCGTTGTATGGATTTATAAATCTGGATCTAAATGAAGAAAAATAAATAGATAAACTAGAAAACCAGATATGAAAACTCACCTCATACGGATGGCTTAGTTTGGACATCTCTTCTCTAGATCTACAGTTTCTATCTCCAAATTGCAAATCAGAAAACCTAAATCTAGTATATTTGATTTCTGAAGAATTGGGGGAGAAAGAAAAGTGAAAGGGCTTCCATGCCTATTTAGAAAATATGGGTTTGAAGGCTAGCCCTACACGTTTATTTATAGAGAGCCAAAGCAACGTCGTTCGTTCGTTTAAAGCGATTAAAATCCTGCCGTTAAAAACAAGCAAAACGCGTCAGTTTTGACGTGTGCGGGTCGAATCAAATCCTACATGGGTCAACCTGACCTATATGATAGGTCGACTAGCATATGTTGTACGCCTCTCTTTTATGTGTCTACCCTTTTTTTATACGTATTAATTTAATTCCTCTAAACGTTATAAATTATTAAATGTTAATTTTTAACCATTGCCTGTTCATTCTAATTAATTTCCATCAATTGCATATTTAATTCCCTTTATAACACATGTTTATTTTGAAATTCAAACGTTTCTAATTAATGTAAATTAATTTTCTTTGATTGCTGATTTGATTAACATTGCCAACCAATGTTAATTAATTTCCTCTAACTGCTAATGTCAATTAGTTTCCTTTATGACGTGCGTCTGTTTTAAAATTCAAATTCGCTTTTTTTCTGGAATTCATACGCATATGTATTTATAAACAAATATATTTACGCAGATTTACACGTATAATTATTTTTTGATATGAAACTTCGAACGTCAATAATTTTTCATACGAAGTCTGTTCGAGGCATATTATATATGTAAATAAATTATAAAATCGTCGTGAACACAATGGTATAAGTTTCAAGACGATATTCTGACAATTCCAAAAATGCTCATTTTTACTATTTATAATTATTTGATTATTTAATTATCTAAAAATGCAGGGTGTTATATATATCCTGTATCACCCTGCAAACTATTTGACAGTATATAAATGTTTATTTGGAGTTGATTCGAATAAATTTAGAAATAAGATGAAATGATACATATTTATGACAATTATTTTGGATTGAAATAATATATATCAATCCCTAAAATTAAAATTAAAATTACTAGTTACTTGGCCATAGGATAGAAAATTACATACGGACACCAGATTGGTTAAATAAATAGTTTTAAATCCTTGGATTTGAATATACTCAAATGATTTTGTTTTATAAAAATAAAGTTGAATGGAGATATAGAAATTGAATTACTTTTGAATCGAGCTTGACATGTTAAAATTGAAATTTTTAAAAGGAGTCATTTAAAGAATTGAATTTGGAAGCCTGAAATATAATTGAAATATGATTTGAGTTATGGAAATCCAATTTATTTCAAAGATTGAATTTTATTCAAACTTCGAGATTTGTCACAGAAATAAAGAATTTAAAGTGATAGTTCAAATTGAAATCGGAATTGAATTATTTTGAAAGATTTGAATCTTAAATTGAATATTGAATTTTAATTTGATTTAAGTGATTTAAATCGATATTCTGATAATGAACTTGAATTGATATAAGTTGAAATGGTTTAAAAATAAGAATTGAATTGAAATTAATTCAAATTGGAATTGAACTAAAATTAAATGGAATTAAAATCTAATTTGAATTAATTTGAAATCGAAATTGTTTTGAATTGAAATTAGATTTTAAAGTTAATTCGAATTGAAATCGAAATTGAGTCGATTTTCTTTGAATTGAAATTGAAATTTATTTGAATTGAAATAATTGAAATTGAACCGGTAAATTGAAATTGGACTTAAGTCTAGATTTGTTGAAATGGAAAGAAACAATTTGATTTGAAATTATTTTCAAAATAATTTTTTTAATATAAACTGTTTAAAAATCTATCCTTTTAAATATTGAATTTTTTTATTTTCCAAACTACTTTCCTATATGAACCATTTTCAATACCAAAACTATGTTAAATTAAACTATTTAAAATATTCGAACCATTAAAAATATTTTGAACTATTTTCTAAAAATTCAAACTGGTCAAGTGAGGACTGTTTATATTTAAATCGTGGATTTAATGTGAGTTGGCTTAAAATGAAGTCATAACCTTAGTTGAGATTCGAGATGGAAATTAGAATAAAATGATGTGTTCATATGAAAATGGGATATTGGATTGAACATGATTTTTGAAGTGAATTTGATAATTTCGAAATGAAACTGATTTTGAAGAGAATATGATATTTTAATATCAAGTCATATTACGGTGCATCCCTATCCCTCGGCGTGCTACTGAGGCATTATATTCAAACTATATAACAATGCTAAAAAACATGTTAAGGGGGATTAATGTAAAGCCTTAACGTTGAGAAAAATATTTATTTCACTAATTGAATAAAACATCTATAGCGTATTTTACTATATATAAATATTTTGACAGATCCTTAAGAGATGAAAAATCTCGTGACATCTCTTGAGTTATTGCATGCACGTTATACACTAAAAAGCCTTAAAGCAAAAAACATCTCTAACACTATTACACTCCTGTTATGCGCGATATTGATTTGACTCACATAAAGATATTTTATTCCTAACTCAAGTGTCTTATCTTTTCATTATGCTCGGGTTGGCGCTGAGCATTTTAGTGTAACACCCCATATTTTTATAACCTTAGTTAAGATATTTAATTAGTTAAATTAAGTTAAATAATGTGAAGATTAATAAGTCGAGATTTGATTAATTAGTGGTAGTTATCCATGCTAAGTGGGTTAACTAAAATGAAATAACATTAAATAATGTGTTAGGAAATGAGAATGGCGGTATGGGAAATAGTAAACCTTATACCCGTAAAATTACTTAGGAGATGGGTAACTCATGTTCACTCACACGCATTTCATTAAACTTAAATTTCTAAGGCCGACCACCATTTCTCATTCTCAAGAGAAGAAGTAAAGCTAAGATTCAAGAGAAGAGAAGAAATCAACTAATTCAACAATCGAAAATCTCATCTATAATCTCAAAAGCCAAGGTGAATAATTCCAATGTGTAAGGCTTGTCACATGTTGACTAAAATTATGATTACATGTTGAAAGGAATAATATTTTTATACAGTTAGGTTGTTGGTGAGCCCAAAAAACCTTAGGCTCAAAAATACTTGGGAAATGATTAAGCTAGGGACAAACCATCCAAAAATGAGATATTTAACAGTTTAGGATATACCGTTCTAATGGGAAATGTTAAACAGATAAATAAGGATGATAATCCTGAATATGAATATCTAACAGGTGTTAGGTTAATTCTGATTATACTTTTTGGTAGGCCCGAGTCAGCCAAAGGTTAAAAGTTATCCAAATAAAACTTTTGTGTTTGAACAAATAGTTCATTATTAGCTGATATTTATGTATGTTTACATAATGTTTATTTTGAATTATTTAACCATTATTGATGCAGGAGTATAGCATATGGTTATATGAAAGGATTTGCAAAGATAAGTCTTAAAAATAATGTTTGTCAGAGGAAACCCATTCAGCTAAGCGGCGCGGTCTCACTCCACATAATTAAATCGAGATGTATATTATTTCATACTAGGCTTTATGCCTGACTCAAAGTTAATGTTTCCCATTAAACTCTCTGGTGTCCAAAATTAATTTGAGTAAGTTGAGAGATTAAGGACATTTTCAAGTTTTAGAATGATGACAAATAAGCTACCGTAGGATGTAGGAGGCAACGGATAGCTACTTAGGATTTGCTGCTTTTATTTATGTTATGATGGAATTTCCATTGTGTTATTATATAGTAGGTCTAATGTGATCATATGATTCTGATCAACTAAGGGGTATCTTCATATGCCGTTCTCAGCGTAAATTGTAATATTTATATTTTATCTGTATCTAGGAAACGATTTGGGTTATGTGACGTGAATGTGAAACAATTTTATATGAAAATGTAATAAAGTAATCTGTGATTTTCAAAATTCTATATTTTGTTTCATATGCAAGTGCTTTTGATATTATTGGTACCATTAACATAGCTGTATTTAGTCGTCGGAAGCTAACACTATAGATGACTGCATCATCTATAGCGCTTTGTTTTGGGCCTCTAGATAGGGGATATTACAGCTTGGTGTCAGAGCATGGTTTATGAAATACTTTAACTAAAAATGATTTTTGAAAACATAATCCATAGGAATTAGAGTTAAGATCGGGTATGAGATAACGTTATAGAAACGTACTTGTATATATATATATATAAGTATACGGTATATCTTTAGACACCTATCTTAGTTAGGTTATTCATCTCAATCTCATGAGGTTTGAATAAATATACGGAGGGAAGGAGAAGTATAGTAAATATTAGAGGAGATACCAGCACCACTAATGGAAATGCTCGACCTAATGCAAGGAGAGTTTCTAGTCAAGCATAAGCTGAGACTGTTGGTGCAGGAGTTCCCCAAGTGGATATAGGGCAATGTACGAATTCTTCATGAACATGATGCAAGTTAGAATAGAAGCCGGGGTTGTCAGAGGTAACTCTACTGGAGATAGAGCTCAAGAAGTTCATGTGGTCAATCAGTATGCCAACTTGAGTAGGGATTACATCTGTCTTGGAGGGAATCTGTTCATTGATCCCGAAGATGTAATTGAAGTGGAAAACTGGCTACTACAGTGCGAAAGGATCTTTGCTGATTTAGGACTAAATGATGCTCAGAAAAGGAGGTTGGCCTCAAGGCAGCTACAGGGAGAAATATTCTTGTAGACACCATCACTGTGGAGTTGATGAAGAGACCATTACTTGAGAGGATCTTAGAAGAAGGTTTTCAAAGAGATTTCTGTCCATAATGGAACAAGCTGCATTTGTGAGGAGGTTTGTAGAATTGAGCAGGGAGATATGACCATGTTGGAGTACAAAAGGAAGTTTGAGGAACTAGACCGATATGGGTACGCCTTAGTTGATACCGTGATCAGCAGGGATGAAAAGTATATCGGTGGATTGAGGCCAAAATTGATAAGTGCAACATTATTGCACTTGTGAGACCCTAGTGATGTAGTTATTGAGATAGCATTAAGGCAGGAAGATGCACTGGCTTACTTAAGGAGGAAGGTGAAAGAAACCCGGGCAGGGCAGGCCTAAAAGAGGAATTTTTTCTAGAAAAAAGGCTGCTTGAAAAGAAGGAGCACAAAAGAAAAGTAAGGCAGATGTGGTTTGATATAATTGCAACAAGAAGGGACACTATGTTGACGAGTGTCGAGTCAATAAAGGAAAAGGAAAAGAGGCTGGTGTAAAGAAGAATGTCAAATGCTATAATTGCGATTAAGTGGGTCATTATAAGAACAAGTTCCCAGAGCCTACAAATCAAGGAAACGGATGAGTTTATTCTTTGGGCCCCACAGCCGCAAAGTCAGTTGAATGGGAAAAAGGGAAAGCTATTTTAGGAGGCTCACTACAGATCCATGGTATGTCTGTTAGCATCCTATTCGATACTAGGGCATCCCATTCTTTTATTTCTCGATGTCTAGTAGATAAACTTAACCTAGAACCCTTTTAATAAGTTACTACCTTAAGGGTTGCAAATCCAATAGGAGGTTATGCAACACTTGGGATGAGGTGTGCCCATTTAGAATTTGATTTGTTAGGCCATAACTTTGATTGTTGTTTGCATGTATTTGACTTTATGGGATTTAGGATCATCCTTGGGATGGTATAGTTGAGTAGATATGATGCTAGGATATCTTGCCAAGATAGGAATATATCACTTAGCCATCCGGATTGTAGTGATCGGATAGTTTACACCGTAGAAAACACTAGTTGTGAGGTGAATGCTTTATTGAGTACTATGGAATTGGAAGATGAATTGCGTCGAGTCTTTGTAGTTATAGAATTTTCTGATGTGTTTGAATCAGTTGTTGGTCTGCCACCGAAATGAGCTATTGATTTTCCGACTGATTTGGTACCTGGAGCTGAACCGATGAGTAGATCGCCGAGTAGGATGACACCTATAGAGGTGAAAGAGTTGAAGGTGTAGTTGGTAGATCTGGAAGGCAAGAGTTTTATTAAGTCAAGTAGTTCGCTAGGAGGAGCGGCTGCTCCATTTTCTAAGAAGCCCGACGGATCAATAAAGCTATGTATCGATTATTGTAAGTTAAATGAGAAGACGATAAAGAACCGATATCCATTGCCGAGAATCAATGATTTTTTTGATCAGTTAAGTGGAGCAAAGGTATTCTCTCAGTTGGATTTGGCCACAGGATTTCATCAGCATAAAGTGGTAGAGTATAGCAATCCTTTGACGGCGTTTAGGATGAAATATGGATCGTACGAATGGTTAGTAATATCGTTTGGACTAACTAATGCGTCGGCATTCTCTGTGGATCTGATGGATATAATTTTTTGAGAGCACTTGGATAGGTTTGTGTTGGTTTTCATTATGATATTTTGATATGCTCTAAGGATGAGGAGGAGCATGAAGTTTATCTCAGATTCGTACTGGAGATGTTGAGAGAGCATTAGTTGAAGGCTAAGTTTTCGAAGTTCATTTTTGAGAGAAGGAAGTGAAGTTCCTCGGTCATGTCCTCGTAGAGAAAGGGTTTTCTATATATCCGACTAATATTGATGCGGTAAATAGTTGGAAGAGACATAAGACAGTGACTGAGATAAAGATGTGAAATTTGTATAGACTGATAAGTGTGAGAAAGCATTCCAGCTTGAAACGCTTATTGACCCATGCGCTGGTGTTAATAGCTCGGAGGGGAATCAGGATTTGGTTGTTTATATAGATGTGTGTTGAACTGGATTGGGAGCTATGTTGATGGAAAGAGGTAAGGTAATTGCTTATGCTTCTAGACAACTCAAACCACATGAAGTTAGGTATCAAACGCATGACTTTGAGTTAGCTGCCATTATATTTTCTTTAAAGGTGTGGAGGCATTATCTTTTAGGAGAGCTATTTGAGCTATATATTGATCATAAGTCCTTGAACTACTTGTTCTATCAAAAGGAGCTGAATATAAGACAGCAGAGATGGTTGGAGTTTATTACAACCTATGATTTTGGAATTGAGTACACACCCGGAAAAGGAAACAAGGTAGCGGATGCACTCAGTCAAAAATATCAGAATGCAGTATTGGCTATGATTACTGAATGGAAAAACTTCGAAGCGTTATCAGCTTGTAGTGTGTTGTCTAGGTCCGAGGTAGGATCGAGTGTAGAAAGTATTGTATTATCTTGTATAGAAGTCCGACCAGTAATGATTGAGAAGACCGCTTCTAGGCAAGAGGAGGATCCAATATTGGTTGAACGTATCAGAAGGTTGAGGGAAGGCATAGAGAGTGATGACCTAAAGATTTCAATCTCAACCAAAATGGGTGGTTGAGGAAGAAAGGAAAGTTATGTGTTCCAAATATATGAGATATGAGGAAGGAGGTTTTGGAGGAGTGCCAACGTTCGAAGTTCATTATCCATCCGGGGGGAACGAATATGTATTAGGATATGAAAAGAAGTTTCTTCTAGGTATGCATGAAATATGACATTGAATTGTCTGTAAAGCAGCGCTTGAATTACCAACAAGCAAAGGCTGAACACCAGAAGCCAAGTGGATTGGTTCAACCGTTAGAGGTTCCGTTATGGAAATGGGATTCAATATCTATGGATTTTATTGATGGGTTGCCAAGATCTAGTAGAGGACTCTAAAGCATATGGGTTATAGTGGATAGACTGACTAAGAGTGCCCACTTTATTCCGGCAAAGTTGTAACGTCCCACCTTTCCGCACGACTTAAACCGACACACGTGCCAGTTCAAACCATACGGAAGGGCGGATTTTTATGGGGTAAATAAGAAAAACGAGAAGAAATAAAACAAAACAGAATCTCGCAGCGGAAGGATAAAATATAATAATAAAATATACAGTTCATGAAACTGTTTTACAAAATAATTTATTTTTCTTGTGCAATAAATATCAGAGTTACACATACCAATACAACAATGCAGCGGAATTAAATGGTGTAGTGGAATAATATAGTAGATACTAGTAATACAAATCTTCGTCTTCGTCCTCCAGAGCTAAGTCCTCAAATCTTGAAATGCTCGGAGTGACCCGAGCTAATTGAAAAAACAAAACACTCGAGTCAGAACTAAAAGATCTTATGTGAGTTAAATCAACAGGAGTAAATATGAGTGCAGTAACTCAAGAGATGCTCGGGATCTACATCTCCTAAGGATCCGTTAAACTATTTACTATGTAGTATATTGCGCTATTATAATAGTGTCCAATTGTAAAGTAAACTTACTTTTAAATAGCGTTAAGGCTTTACATTTTCCACCTTAACACGTAAAATGCCAATAGTCTATACAGTACCATAATACCTCCTGATCGGGAAGCTACCAGAGGATACTCCATAGGTACGACACAAATAGAAACTCGTAGTAAAGGCTCGGTATGGTAGGTGACACGGCACAACTAGGCAATGCCAGAGTAGATATACCAATTGCTATCCGGGCTGGTGGAAACGCGTAGCCGCAGTTACCGCCCACCTCGAACAAACTCCCCCAAAATCAAAAATAGAAGTGGCCACCGAATCAATCCAAAGTCAAAGCATAATATCGAAGAGGAGCGTCCGATCAGAGGTATGACCTCATTGCCCCGAGAATCACTCCTGTTTTAGCCACCTTATGCCAACTCACGGGGGTCGGGTCCACGTATTTACCTTACAGGAAGCGTCGCCACCACCTACTTCATTCTGGAATCTCCACCGCGTACGCGGTTAGTCAAAGTGGTTTTCGGTATCGACAGAGAGTATGTCCATATCCGATCCCGGTCTCTTTGCCAACCCATCGTTATTATAACACCGCGGTCATTTAAAAATAGTTTATACTTTAAAACCAGAATAAAATTTCCCATTTCAAAACTATGAATACGATATCAATTTAAACCCAAAACAATATGATATCATTTTATCTCAAATATAATTCTTTTCCCAAATCATGCTGGTTTAAAATTTAAAGTATCTGGAAACCAAATATTTGAAATATACTTTCAAAGCATAATATTTCGAAATTCAAAATTTTAAAACCATAACTTATAAAACTTGAATGGTTGGGATATTCAACGGTATATAAAATAAATGGTTTAACTTTAAGGTAACTTTGTAAAGAAAAATAATTTCCATGGCTTTACAAATATATTTCTTTATTTAAAGTCTAAACTATAAATTTAAATATCACTTTCAAGTTGCAAAACCACTTCAATTTCTATATATATATCCATTTGGAGTATTAATATTTCAAAACCAAAGTTGGAATTTATTCTTTCAACAAATTAAATGTTCTATTATTTAGTCTTGAATAATCACATAAAATAAATAAATAAAACTCCAATTTCTAGCAATTAAATATTTTCTTCAATTTAATTATACTAGAGTATTCATTTTACATTTATCTTGGAAAAATCCAGTTACAAATATCATACCTTAAAAATTTCCAAATTTAAACACATAATATAAATTTCAAATTCCATTTTCTAGATTTCCATTTAAAGTCTGTTGCCATTGAAGAAGAGAAGAAGTTGAAGAAGAGACTATACAGAGGAATGAAGATGGAGGCTAGGGTTTCACCGCCTATTTATAGATAGATCGCAAAAGAATAGGTGTGCACGAATTTTAACGTGCAAACGGAGGTGGTCCAAAAAGATAAATAATACTAATTACACACGTTATGGATTTAGGAAATAAATAAATTCCTTATCATTTACATTTTATTTTAAACGTATTTACAAATGTAAATCTAGACGTTTCGTTTACGTTTCAAAATATATCCACAATTTTATTAATTTCCAAATTGATCTAAACAAATTTAGATGTAAATTAAAAGCTGATAAGTCTATCCATTGCAGTGTTAATTTCTCCACTTCCTTATATTTAGAATGGAAACGTTCGCTTTATTTCCTCAACATTCTTTTATTTTCCTTAAAATGCTTATTTGTTACTTGCAATTCATAATGTAAACATTCTTATATTCTAAAATGATCAACTTATACAATATTAAATCAATTCTTATATTTCCAAATAATGTACATTCATAATGAAAACATTCTTACATAAATTTTATTAATTGCACTTTGTTTCTTTTCCTTTTTCAATTGAAAGATTTTAATAAATTTATTTCCAATTAATTTTAATCTTCCACTTCAAAACCGACCCTAATTGATGAAATCAATTAAATAAATACGTGAACATTGTAATCCTTATTTATAGTCAAGCAAACATGTCTATAAAATTACAGGTTTCAACAAGCATTAAATTACATACTAAATAAATCTTTTTCTCTATTCAATTAAATAATCAAATATTTATTCCATCTAAAAATTTTAAGTAGAAGGATTCCATGTTGGGTTCAAAATCTATTATTTTAATATCCTTGAATTTTAGTTTAATCTCTATAAACGAAATATTTAAACGTTAATTTCATTTATTTTGCAATACTTAATTAAACCAAAATATCGTTTTCTAAACTTAAATCTATGCTCTCATTGATTCATTCAATTTGCACTTATTATGTATTATTTTAACAACTCATTTATAACTTTGAATCTATTCCCCAAATTTCACATTTCTATCGTTATATACATTTAATATTTCAAATATTACGTCATTATCATTAATGAAACAAATATATTGTTAATTATTGCAATTGATTTTCCGTTATAACTTAATATACTAAATAGGTGGTAAATCTTAAATACTTGTTCTCATTAACGATTTATTTCTACTTACAAATTAATGCAATTATTACCTATTTCCATCTTTATCTCCAATTAACGTAAAATGTTATATTCAAATTCCATAAATTTCAATAGATTCAAATTATCATATCTATGAAGAACATTTACGTTATTATCCATTTATTACCTTAACTTATTCAACGTAACATTTGATTTATATTTAATGCAATGATTTTCAAATCAATTGAATTGAATTAAATATATATGTATCACTCATAATAACTTGTGGTCACAACTCTTGATCACCATTAATAAGTTTATTATTTACAATCCAATAATCGCCATTCTATATATATATACGAATTAACTAATTCAATATTTCCATTTCATTTTCCTATCCTAAATTTATTACTAAGTGTATTTACTCCATTCCAACAAGTTGGAATTCCATTTTTACTATACAATCATTTCCCTATTCACTTTTATTACTAACCCATCATCATTGCATTTATTGTCTTTTATTGATTTAATCAATTTACTCCATATTCCCTTAAACTCATACTAACGAAACATTCAATTCTATTTATCTCATAAACTCCATTTCATAAATCTACCTGCAATTTCTACCTAGAAATAAGGTTACATTTCTGTTGAAAATACATTTACATCTTACGTTACTACATTAATAGTTAGTACGTTTATATCATCAACCATCACTTATGAATAATTAGCGTTTCCTATTTATTTTGTTACATTCACTTATATTCATTTATGAATAAATTGGTATTCCCTTTAACCTATTAATTACTAACTTTAATTATTGCAATTCATTTATCTAACATAAATTTTGAATCTATTTCCAAATTTTCATATTTCAATTAATTAACACCTTACAATAGTTTACAAATAAAAGGGATTGTAATAATTACATTATTTATTTTCTTGCATTACTTTATTACCTCCGTTTATATTCAATTTCCGTAAATTTGTATTGCATTGTCATTTAGAATTATTAGCTTGCACCAATACTATTATCGTTAATTGAAAAAAAATGGATTTCAAAATGAATTGATTTCTATTTATTATTATTGCTTAATGATAAATTCAATATTTGCATTGGTTTTTCTTACATAAAATAAATTACCCATTTTAATTAAGGTTTCAAAACAATTAATACGTTCCCTTCAAATAAATTCATGATTCTATTAATACTTACATTTACTCCTTATCATAAATTTAATATACCAATCCTAACAACTTTTAACCCCTTTTTTTTACGTTTCACACACTTGAAATTTTTAATTGCATTTATTACCATTCAATGTTGGCATTTATCCCTATAATTTATTAAATGTTTACTGCGCTTAGTACAATTTCTTTCATTTATGGTTATGACTTTACTATTCACAGTTACCTTTGTATACTCCTTCCCTATTTAAACCAAATATAACCAATTCTAATTAACTCCAATTATTACCTTTAAATAAGTCATAACATTCAAATGTCTCTACTAAATTGGAATGTTTCATTTTAGTTTATAAATGATCCGCTTGCATAATTCTTTAAATTTATTGAATCTTATGCAATTTTACCATAAATAAGTTTTAAATTACCATTAACTATACATTCAATTTACTATTCAATGCATATTTATCATCAATCAATTTGATATTTACTTTTCTTTTCTACTATTCGAAAAATAACCTAGTATACCTTTACATACGGTCATTTCATCCCATTCATTTATGAGTATTGCATTGAAATCAAATTTATTAACTTATATCACAATATTACCATTTATCACAATTGGCTTATAAATTTTTATTCAATGTCCTAAATAAATAACATATTATTAAATACTTACTCTTATTTTCTCATATTCCATTAAAAATCAAATCACAACTTTTTACATTATTTTATTGAATTGAAATTTCATTTTTATATTGTTAACCTTTAATTACAACTTATTTATTTAACCAAATTAAATATATGAAATTTACGGGTCGTTACACTCTCCCTCACTCAAAACTTTTCGTACCCGAAAAGGAAAAAGAAAGGAGAAGAAAGAGTTAAGTAACAATACATCTTATTCAAAATATTTAACTTATAAAAAATAATTTACTAAATTTATTAAAGTTTGGAAAACATTTCAAAATAGTTCCATGTCCAAAATTTACGGAAAATTTTGTCAGAGTCTCCTTTGCACGAAGAGGCTCGGGAGAAAATATAATATCAAAATATAACAAATATATTACATATATTATCCAAAATAAAATATCCCAACATGGAAAAAATTATATAAAATAGCGCTACAAAACGTAATCTGAAAACGCACCTATTTGTCGGGCAAATTATGCTTAATTTATGGAACCAAAAGCAGTAGCAATTGCTTCCATACCTGCATTTCACTTATATAATCTAAAAAGGTTAACTATTTATATAAAGTGAAATATTTTCATCGTTTCAAACACTAACAACAATCAATACAACAACCATTAATTTTAACAAACAGCACACACCACAAACAACAATAATTAAATCAAACAAACAAATAGTTGTTCGGGTTAAAACTTGGAATGGTACGGAGTGAAAAATAACTATCCAGTGCATCATTTACTCAACAGTCTTAGATGGGACAAAAATAGATTATTTATTCATCCAACAACTTCAAATTTCCTTACCCAACCAACCATAGATCAAACAATAACAATTCAAACAAACAAATCAAATTACCTTATATAAATTCTTTACATACTCTAGTTGTTTGATTTCCTTTCTTTTATTCATACCACATAAATTTTACTTTTTATAATTTACATTTATTTCTAACAAACTTCAAATTTTATTTCTCGTTCAATGGTTGTTTCATTATTTCTATTTATTACTTACAATTATCCATTTATATCTATTCAGGTTATGTAAGTTTCTGTTATTTGTATTACATTAAATGCACTTCTCAGTTTCAATCATTTATTAAATGCTTACATTCTATTATATTTAATTACAGTAACCCTTTTTAATTACACTAAATTCTTAACCTTATAACATTCATTCTTATAAGTAAAGGATTTTATTTATTCGTTAACTATGGTTTGCAGTCATTTATTTATATTTCCTACTTTCCATTATATTAAACTAGTAGCATTTATATCATACTTAAGTTTATAACCATTAAATTCTTATTTATAATAGCAATTCATTGAATACTTCATTTTCCCAAAATTTTCTACTTGTATAATATTCCATTCAAATCTCTTATTTAACATTTCAACTTTTCATATTTGGTAAGTTATATATGTTAAAGAAAATGCAAAAGAACTTATACAAATTTTATCTCTTCTTTTAATTAAATTTAATGTTCACCAATATTACTTTTTGTCTCATATGTTAAAAATTCCAAATTTCCCTTTATAACTTTGCATTAATTTCTTGCCTAATTTAGAGATTTCAATTCATTTATTTTTTACCTTTTTTTCACTAAAATAATTTAAACAATTAATTAATGGAAATTTAAGAATTAAATACCGGGTCAAATTTCAAATTATTTTAAAAATAATAGATAAATAATTTCTTACCACTTTTATATCTCTAATTATATTTAGAACAATTAAAATTTTAGATAATTTCAAAATAAATCTGCAGTAGAATTTACTACAGTGGCCTTTCCCCTTCGAAACTCGAAAATGAAAGTCGATGATGCGGCCGCCATCACCGAAATTATTTTCCAGCGACAGAGAGGAAAGTACAAAATTTATTTTCTCCAAAATCTTCTTTAAAACAATTCTTCCGAATTATACTAAATGTTTATATCAGAAAATACTTATAAACCAAATTATTATATTTCATAAATCCTTTGAAAGCAGATTTTCAAAATCCCGGACTTAAGTTCTAAAATTTCCAAATTTCATTGATTTTATTTTCAATCTTATTTTACCTATTATTTATAAATTTTATTCCTAACAACCAATCTATTGCAACCAAATATAGATATCATTTGAAAATTTTATTTTATATATAGAAAATATAATAGGCGAAGTTATTTCATTCACCTATATTAAAAACAAATATTATGTCGGTCTGTCCTATTTAGTGTTCAGAAATCCCTATTGATGTCATAGCGTCACATGCACCAACCAGAATTTATAAGTACAAAACGGAACAGATTAACACAATATCAAAATCTTTTTATAACACTAACAAATACGTTTTCTCGTATATACACTCAGTGACTCCCATAGGGTATTACTACCCCATTAATAAAGAGTCAAACCCCACAAAGCCAAGGTTTATCGCTAAACCAAAGCTCTGATACCAACTGTAATGTCCCGCCTTTCCGCCGACTTAAACCGACACACGTGCCAGTTCAAACCATACGGAAGGGCGGATTTTTATGGGGTAAATAAGAAAAACGAGAAGAAATAAAACAAAACAGAATCTCGCAGCGGAAGGATAAAATATAATAATAAAATATACAGTTCATGAAACTATTTTACAAAATAATTTATTTTTCTTGTGCAATAAATATCAGAGTTACACATACCAATACAACAATGCAGCGGAATTAAATGGTGTAGTGGAATAATATAGTAGATACTAGTAATACAAATCTTCGTCTTCGTCCTCCAGAGCTAAGTCCTCAAATCCTGAAACGCTCGAACTGACCCGAGCAAATTGAAAAGACAAAACACTCGAGTCAGAACTAAAAGATCTTATGTGAGTTAAATCAACAGGAGTAAATATGAGTGCAGTAACTCAAGAGATGCTCGGGATCTACATCTTCTAAGGATCCGTTAAACTATTTACTATGTAGTATATTGTGCTATTATAATAGTGTCCAATTGTAAAATAAACTTACTTTTAAATAGCGTTAAGGCTTTACATTTTCCACCTTAACACGTAAAATGCCAATAGTCTATACAGTGCCATAATACCTCTTGATCGGGAAGCTACCAGAGGATACTCCATAGGTACGACACAAATAGAAACTCGTAGTAAAGGCTCGGTATGGTAGGTGACACGGCATAACTAGGCAATGCCAGAGTAGATATACCAATTGCTATCCGGGCTGGTGGAAACTCGTAGCCGCAGTTACCGCCCACCTCGAACAAACTCCCCCAAAATCAAAAATAGAAGTGGCCACTGAATCAATCCAAAGTCAAAGAATAATATCGAAGAGGAGCGTCCGATCAGAAGTATGGCCTCATTGCCCCGAGAATCACTCCTGTTTTAGCCACCTTATGCCAACTCACGGGGGTCGGGTCTACGTATTTACCTTACAGGAAGCGTCGCCACCACCTACTTCATTCTGGAATCTCCACCGCGTACACGGTTAGTCAAAGTGGTTTTCGGTATCGACAGAGAGTATGTCCATATCCGATCCCGGTCTCTTTGCCAACCCATCGTTATTATAACACCGCGGTCATTTAAAAATAGTTTATACTTTAAAACCAGAATAAAATTTCCCATTTCAAAATTATGAATACGATATCAATTTAAACCCAAAACAATATGATATCATTTTATCTCAAATATAATTCTTTTCCCAAATCATGCTGGTTTAAAATTTAAAATATCTGGAAACCAAATATTTGAAATATACTTTCAAAGCATAATATTTCGAAATTCAAAATTTTAAAACCATAACTTATAAAACTTGAATGATTGGGATATTCAACGGTATATAAAATAAATGGTTTAACTTTAAGGTTACTTTGTAAAGAAAAATAATTTCCATGGCTTTACAAATATATTTCTTTATTTAAAGTCTAAACGATAAATTTAAATATCACTTTCAAGTTGCAAAACCACTTCAATTTCTATATATATATCCATTTGGAGTATTAATATTTCAAAACCAAAGTTGGAATTTATTCTTTCAACAAATTAAATGTTCTATTATTTAGTCTTGAATAATCACATAAAATAAATAAATAAAACTCCAATTTCTAGCAATTAAATATTTTCTTCAATTTAATAATACTAGAATATTCATTTTAAATTTATCTTGGAAAAATCCAGTTACAAATATCATACCTTAAAAATTTCCAAATTTAAATACATAATATAAATTTCAAATTCCATTTTCTAGATTTCCATTTTTATTCAACAGACTTATACACAGCTTAAATTCAAATTTTTTAACTTCATATGTATATATATAGAAGAATAATATTTATAAAATATCAAAATTTAAAATTTTTATAAACCGTATCCCATCCAAACCATAGAAATCACTTTAAAATAATTTATATATAGACCACGGTGCCTGTATATAATTTTTTATCCTATGGTCAAGTGATACGGATATTTATCATTTCAATCCGCAATTTAAAAATAAAATTTGCGGTTGTATATCATTTCAAACCACAATCCCGAATTGAAACGAAAATGCATGATAACTTGTAGTTTAATGATAAAAAAAACATCCATTCATCAAAATCATCCATCATCCAAATCACAATCATCATCCAATAATAAATCAATATCAATATATATCTGGTAATATATAACAGGTAATAACTGGCAGTTATATTCAAAATAAAATTTAACAACTATTAAACTAACAGTTTATATTCAGTAATAAATTTTATAACTGTTTACTAGCAGTTTATATGCAAATAAATTAATTCTAACTATCAATTAATATGCAATAAATAAAATAAATTAACAGTTAAATTTAATAACACGATTTAACAGATATGATGAATAAACATGCCAAACAGTCATAAATAAATTTCTACTCATATCTACGATAAATTTAACAAACATAAAAACTTTTAGAAGTTGTGAGTGGGTTAAAACACTCACCTTTTGAATTTAAATCGAATTTAAATCCGATTTAAACCCAAAAATTCAACGGTCTCCGAATTGGTCCAAACTAGTTCCAAACTGTCCGGAATTTAATTACGATCCTAACCAAAAAAGTTTCGCGTGAATCCGAGGTCGTATGAAAAAGTTATGCGATTTAAAAGATTTGAAAATAAAAATAAATTATAAAACAAAACAAACCTTAATTAAATACTCGCCACATCACTATCGTCTTCCACGCGCTATGGCTACAGGAGCACGCGAATATGTTTCCAGACCGAACCCAAAACGGAAAACGAACACCACCAGTAGATTGCGTATTCTGAGAACTACAACATATAATTTTTCTGAAATTTTTAGAGGAGTTTGAATTTTGACTTTTATTTGGATTGAAGCTGGATCTAGAAATTGTCTGTTGCCATTGAAGAAGAGAAGAAGTTGAAGAAGAGACTATACAGAGGAATGAAGATGGAGGCTAGGGTTTCACCGCCTATTTATAGATAGATCGTAAAAGAATAGGTGTGCACGAATTTTAACGTGCAAACGGAGGTGGTCCCAAAAGATAAATAATATTAATTACACACGTTATGGTTTTAGAAAATAAATAAATTCCTTATCATTTACATTTTATTTTAAACGTATTTACAAATGTAAATCTAGACGTTTCGTTTACGTTTCAAAATATATCCACAATTTTATTAATTTCCAAATTGATTTAAACAAATTTAGATGTAAATTAAAAGCTGATAAGTCTATCCATTGCAGTGTTAATTTCTCCACTTCCTTATATTTAGAATGGAAACGTTCACTTTATTTCCTCAACATTCTTTTATTTTCCTTAAAATGCTTATTTGTTACTTGCAATTCATAATGTAAACATTCTTATATTCTAAAATGATCAACTTATACAATATTAAATCAATTCTTATATTTCCAAATAATGTACATTCATAATGAAAACATTCTTACATAAATTTTATTAATTTCACTTTGTTTCTTTTCCTTTTTCAATTGAAAGATTTTAATAAATTTATTTCCAATTAATTTTAATCTTCCACTTCAAAACAGACCCTAATTGATGAAATCAATTAAATAAATACGTGAACATTGTAATCCTTGTTTATAGTCAAGCAAACATGTTTATAAAATTACAGGTTTCAACAAGCATTAAATTACATACTAAATAAATCTTTTTCTCTATTCAATTAAATAATCAAATGTTTATTCCATCTAAAAATTTTAAGTAGAAGGATTCCATGTTGGGTTCAAAATCTATTATTTTAATATCCTTGAATTTTAGTTTAATCTCTATAAACGAAATATTTAAACGTTAATTTCATTTATTTTGCAATACATAATTAAACCAAAATATCGTTTTCTAAACTTAAATCTATGCTCCCATTGATTCATTCAATTTGCACTTATTATGTATTATTTTGACAACTCATTTATAACTTTGAATCTATTCCCCAAATTTCACATTTCTATCGTTAGATACATTTAATATTTCAAATATTACGTCATTATCATTAATGAAATAAATATATTGTTAATTATTGCAATTGATTTTCCGTTATAACTTAATATACTAAATAGGTGGTAAATCTTAAATACTTGTTCTCATTAACGATTTATTTCTTCTTACAATTTAATGCAATTATTACCTATTTCCATCTTTATCTCCAATTAACGTAAAATGTTATATTCAAATTCCATAAATTTCAATAGATTCAAATTATCATATCTATGAAGAACATTTACGTTATTATCCATTTATTACCTTAACTTATTCAACGTAACATTTGATTTATATTTAATGCAATGATTTCCAAATCAATTGAATTGAATTAAATATATATGTATCACTCATAATAACCTGTGATCACAACTCTTGATCACCATTAATAAGTTTATTATTTACAATCCAATAATCGCCATTCTATATATATATATATATATATATATATATATATATATATATATATATATATATATATACGAATTAACTAATTCAATATTTCCATTTCGTTTTCCTATCCTAAATTTATTACTAAGTGTATTTACTCCATTCCAACAAGTTGGAATTCCATTTTTACTATACAATCATTTCCCTATTCACTTTTATTACTAACCCATCATCATTGCATTTATTGTCTTTTATTGATTTAATCAATTTACCCCATATTCCCTTAAACTCATACTAACAAAACATTCAATTCTATTTATCTCATAAACTCCATTTCATAAATCTACCTGCAATTTCTACCTAGAAATAAGGTTACATTTCTGTTCAAAATACATTTACATCTTACGTTACTACATTAATAGTTAGTAACGTTTATATCATCAACCATCACTTATGAATAATTAGCGTTTCATATTTATTTTGTTACATTCACTTATATTCATTTATGAATAAATTGGTATTCCCTTTAACCTATTAATTACTAACTTTAATTATTGCAATTCATTTATCCAACATAAATTTGGAATCTATTTCCAAATTTTCATATTTCAATTAATTAACACCTTACAATAGTTTACAAATAAAAGGGATTGTACTAATTACATTATTTATTTTCTTGCATTACTTTATTACCTCCGTTTGTATTCAATTTCCGTAAATTTGTATTGCATTGTCATTTAGACTTATTAGCTTGCACCAATACTATTATCGTTAATTGAAAAAAAAATGGATTTCAAATTGAATTGATTTCTATTTATTATTATTGCTTAATGATAAATTCAATATTTGCATTGGTTTTGCTTACATAAAATAAATTACCCATTTTAATTAAGGTTTCAAAACAATTAATACGTTCCCTTCAAATAAATTCATGATTCTATTAATACTTACATTTACTCCTTATCATAAATTTAATATACCAATCCTAACAACTTTTAACCCCTTTTTTTTACGTTTCACACACTTGAAATTTTTAATTGCATTTATTACCATTCAATGTTGGCATTTATCCCTATAATTTATTAAATGTTTACTGCCCTTAGTACAATTTCTTTCATTTATGGTTATGACTTTACTATTCACAGTTACCTTTGTATACTCCTTCCCTATTTAAACCAAATATAACCAATTCTAATTAACTCCAATTATTACCTTTAAATAAGTCATAACATTCAAATGTCTCTACTAAATTGGAAGGTTTCATTTTAGTTTATAAATGATCCGCTTGCATAATTCTTTAAATTTATTGAATCTTATGCAATTTCACCATAAATAAGTTTTAAATTACCATTAACTGTACATTCAATTTACTATTCAATGCATATTTATCATCAATCAATTTGATATTTACTTTTCTTTCCTACTATTCGACAAATAACCTAGTATACCTTTACATACGGTCATTTCATCCAATTCATTTATGGGTATTGCATTGAAATCAAATTTATTAACTTATATCACAATATTACCATTTATCACAATTGGCTTATAAATTTTTATTCAATGTCCTAAATAAATAACATATTATTAAATACTTACTCTTGTTTTCTCATATTCCATTAAAAATCAAATCACAACTTTTTACATTATTTTATTGAATTGGAATTTCATTTTTATATGTTAACCTTTAATTACAACTTATTTATTTAACCAAATTAAATATACGAAATTTACGGGTCGTTACACTCTCCCTCACTCAAAACTTTTCGTCCCCGAAAAGGAAAAAGAAATGAGAAGAAAGAGTTAAGTAACAATACATCTTATTCAAAATATTTAACTTATTAAAAATAATTTACTAAATTTATTAAAGTTTGGAAAACATTTCAAAATAGTTCCAAGTCCAAAATTTACGGAAAATTTTGTCAGAGTCTCCTTTGTACGGAGAGGCTCGGGAGAAAATATAATATCAAAATATAACAAATATATTACATATATTATCCAAAATAAAATATCCCAACATGGAAAAAATTATATAAAATAGCGCTACAAAACGTAATCTGAAAACGTACCTATTTGTCGGGCAAATTACGCTTAATTTATGGAACCAAAAGCGGTAGCAATTGCTTCCATACCTGCATTTCACTTATATAATCTAAAAAGGTTAACTATTTATATAAAGTGAAATATTTTCATCGTTCCAAACACTAACAACAATCAATACAACAACCATTAATTTTAACAAACAGCACACACCACAAACAACGATCATTAAATCAAACAGACAAATAGTTGTTCGGGTTAAAACTTGGAATGGTACGGAGTGAAAAATAACTATCCAGTGCATCATTTACTCAACAGTCTTAGATGGGACAAAAATAGATTATTTATTCATCCAACAACTTCAAATTTCCTTACCCAACCAACCATAGATCAAACAATAACAATTCAAACCAACAAATCAAATTACCTTATATAAATTCTTTACATACTCTAGTTGTTTGATTTCCTTTCTTTTATTCATACCACATAAATTTTACTTTTTATAATTTACATTTATTTCTAACAAACTTCAAATTTTATTTCTCATTCAATGGTTGTTTCATTATTTCTATTTATTACTTACAATTATCCATTTATATCTATTCAGGTTATGTAAGTTTCTGTTATTTGTATTACATTAAATGCACTTCTCAGTTTCAATCATTTATTAAATGCTTACATTCTATTATATTTAATTACAGTAACCCTTTTTAATTACACTAAATTCTTAACCTTATAACATTCATTCTTATAAGTAAAGGATTTTATTTATTCATTAACTATGGTTTGCAGTCATTTATTTATATTTCCTACTTTCCATTATATTAAACTAGTAGCATTTATATCATACTTAAGTTTATAACCATTAAATTCTTATTTATAATAGCAATTCATTGAATACTTCATTTTCCCAAAATTTTCTACTTGTATAATATTCTATTCAAATCTCTTATTTAACATTTCAACTTTTCATATTTGGTAAGTTATATATGTTAAAGAAAATGACAAAGAACTTATACAAATTTTATCTCTTCTTTTAATTAAATTTAATGTTCACCAATATTACATTTTGTCTCATATGTTAAAAATTCCAAATTTCCCTTTATAACTTTGCATTAATTTCTTGCCTAATTTAGAGATTTCAATTCATTTATTTTTTACCTTTTTTTCACTAAAATAATTTAAACAATTAATTAATGGAAATTTAAGAATTAAATACCGGGTCAAATTTCAAATTATTTTAAAAATAATAGATAAATAATTTCTTACCACTTTTATATCTCTAATTATATTTAGAACAATTAAAATTTTAGATAATTTCAAAATAAATCTGCAGTAGAATTTACTACAGTGGCCTTTCCCCTTCGAAACTCGAAAATGAAAGTCGATGATGCGGCCGCCATCACCGAAATTATTTTCCAGCGACAGAGAGGAAAGTACAAAATTTATTTTCTCCAAAATCTTCTTTAAAACAATTCTTCCGAATTATACTAAATGTTTATATAAGAAAATACTTATAAACCAAATTATTATATTTCATAAATCCTTTGAAAGCAGATTTTCAAAATCCCGAACTTAAGTTCTAAAATTTCCAAATTTCATTGATTTTATTTTCAATCTTATTTTACCTATTATTTATAAATTTTATTCCTAACAACCAATCTATTGCAACCAAATATAGATATCATTTGAAAATTTTATTTTATATATAGAAAATATAATAGGCGAAGTTATTTCATTCACCTATATTAAAAACAAATATTATGTCGGTCTGTCCTATTTAGTGTTTAGAAATCCCTATTGATGTCATAGCGTCCCATGCACCAACCAGAATTTATAAATACAAAACGGAACAGATTAACACAATATCAAAATCTTTTTATAACACTAACAAATACGTTTTCTCGTATATACACTCAGTGACTCCCATAGGCTATTACTACCCCATTATTGAAGAGTCAAACCCCACAAAGCCAAGGTTTATCGCTAAACCAAAGGTCTGATACCAACTGTAATGTCCCGCCTTTCCGCACGACTTAAACCGACACACGTGCCAGTTCAAACCATACGGAAGGGCGGATTTTTATGGGGTAAATAAGAAAAACGAGAAGAAATAAAACAAAACAGAATCTCGCAGCGGAAGGATAAAATATAATAATAAAATATACAGTTCATGAAACTGATTTACAAAATAATTTATTTTTCTTGTGCAATAAATATCAGAGTTACACATACCAATACAACAATGCAGCGGAATTAAATGGTGTAGTGGAATAATATAGTAGATACTAGTAATACAAATCTTCGTCTTCGTCCTCCAGAGCTAAGTCCTCAAATCCTGAAACGCTCGGACTGACCCGAGCGAATTGAAAAGACAAAACACTCGAGTCAGAACTAAAAGATCTTATGTGAGTTAAATCAACAGGAGTAAATATGAGTGCAGTAACTCAAGTGATGCTCGGGATCTACATCTCCTAAGGATCCGTTAAACTATTTACTATGTAGTATATTGCGCTATTAGAATAGTGTCCAATTGTAAAATAAACTTACTTTTAAATAGCGTTAAGGCTTTACATTTTCCACCTTAACACGTAAAATGCCAATAGTCTATACAGTACCGTAATACCTCCTGATCGGGAAGCTACCAGAGGATACTCCATAGGTACGACACAAATAGAAACTCGTAGTAAAGGCTCGGTATGGTAGGTGACACGGCACAACTAGGCAATGCCAGGGTAGATATACCAATTGCTATCCGGGCTGGTGGAAACGCGTAGCCGCAGTTACTGCCCACCTCGAACAAACTCCCCCGAAATCAAAAATAGAAGTGGCCACTGAATCAATCCAAAGTCAAAGCATAATATCGAAGAGGAGCGTCCGATCAGAGGTATGACCTCATTGGCCCGAGAATCACTCCTGTTTAGCCACCTTATGCCAACTCACGGGAGTCGGGTCCACGTATTTACCTTACAGGAAGCGTCGCCACCACCTACTTCATTCTGGAATCTCCACCGCGTACACGGTTAGTCAAAGTGGTTTTCGGTATCGACAGAGAGTATGTCCATATCCGATCCCGGTCTCTTTGCCAACCCATCGTTATTATAATACCGCGGTCATTTAAAAATAGTTTATACTTTAAAACCAGAATAAAATTTCCCATTTCAAAACTATGAGTATGATATCAATTTAAACCCAAAACAATATGATATCATTTTATCTCAAATATAATTCTTTTCCCAAATCATGCTGGTTTAAAATTTAACTTGTGGTCACAACTCTTGATCACCATTAATAAGTTTATTATTTACAATCCAATAATCGCCATTCTATATATATATATATATATATATATATATATATATATATATATATATATACGAATTAACTAATTCAATATTTCCATTTCGTTTTCCTATCCTAAATTTATTACTAAGTGTATTTACTCCATTCCAACAAGTTGGAATTCCATTTTTACTATACAATCATTTCCCTATTCGCTTTTATTACTAACCCGTCATCATTGCATTTATTGTCTTTTATTGATTTAATCAATTTACCCCATATTCCCTTAAACTCATACTAACGAAACATTCAATTCTATTTATCTCATAAACTCCATTACATAAATCTACCTGCAATTTCTACCTAGAAATAAGGTTACATTTCTGTTGAAAATACATTAACATCTTACGTTACTACATTAATAGTTAGTAACGTTTATATCATCGACCATCACTTATGAATAATTAGCGTTTCCTATTTATTTTGTTACATTCACTTATATTCATTTATGAATAAATTGGTATTCCCTTTAACCTATTAATTACTAACTTTAATTATTGCAATTCATTTATCTAACATAAATTTTGAATCTATTTCCAAATTTTCATATTTCAATTAATTAACACCTTACAATAGTTTACAAATAAAAGGGATTGTACTAATTACATTATTTATTTTCTTGCATTACTTTATTACCTCCGTTTATATTCAATTTCCGTAAATTTGTATTGCATTGTCATTTAGACTTATTAGCTTGCACCAATACTGCTATCGTTAATTGAAAAAAAATGGATTTCAAATTGAATTGATTTCTATTTATTATTATTGCTTAATGATAAATTCAACATTTGCACTGGTTTTGCTTACATAAAATAAATTACCCATTTTAATTAAGGTTTCAAAACAATTAATATGTTCCCTTCAAATAAATTCATGATTCTATTAATACTTACATTTACTCCTTATCATAAATTTAATATACCAATCCTAACAACTTTTAACCCCTTTTTTTTACGTTTCACACACTTGAAATTTTTAATTTCATTTATTACCATTCAATGTTGGCATTTATCCCTATAATTTATTAAATGTTTACTGCCCTTAGTACAATTTCTTTCATTTATGGTTATGACTTTACTATTCACAGTTACCTTTGTATACTCCTTCCCTATTTAAACCAAATATAACCAATTCTAATTAACTCCAATTATTACCTTTAAATAAGTCATAACATTCAAATGTCTCTACTAAATTGGAATGTTTCATTTTAGTTTATAAATGATCCGCTTGCATAATTCTTTAAATTTATTGAATCTTATGCAATTTTACCATAAATAAGTTTTAAATTACCATTAACTGTACATTTAATTTACTATTCAATGCATATTTATCATCAATCAATTTGATATTTACTTTTCTTTCCTACTATTCGACAAATAACCTAGTATACCTTTACATACGGTCATTTCATCCCATTCATTTATGGGTATTGCATTGAAATCAAATTTATTAACTTATATCACAATATTACCATTTATCACAATTGGCTTATAAATTTTTATTCAATATCCTAAATAAATAACATATTATTAAATACTTACTCTTGTTTTCTCATATTCCATTAAAAATCAAATCACAACTTTTTACATTATTTTATTGAATTGGAATTTCATTTTTATATTGTTAACCTTTAATTACAACTTATTTATTTAACCAAATTAAATATACGAAATTTACGGGTCGTTACAAAAGTCAACTAGAAAGACGCCTAATTTAGCGAAGTTACATATAAAGAATGTAGTTGGGTTGCACGGGATTCCTAGTGGTATTGTCAGTGATAGAGATTCTTTATTTACTAGTGAGTTCTGGAAAAACCTACAGGAAGCATTAGGAACCAAGCTCAACATGAGTGCCGCTTACCATCCATAGACTGATTGAAAAAAAGAAAGAGTTAACAAAATCTTGGAAGGTTTGTTGAGAGCTTGTATATTGGATTTTGGAGGATCATGGAGGGAATATCTTCATCCAGTCAAATTCTCGTATAATAATAGTTATCAGACTAATATTGGGATGGCATCGTTTGAAGCATTATATGGAAGCCTTGCAAGTCTACCATATGTTGGCTAGGGACCGGGGTTATATTGGTTCTTGGTCCAGATTTAGTAAAGGAAGCTGTGGAGAAGATTGAGTTGATTCGAGCTAGAATGAAGGAGGATTAATCTAAGCAGAAAAGTTATGCAGATAAAAGTAGGAAGGATTTGGAATTTTCTATCGGAGACTATGTGTTTATTAAGATTTCACCGATGAAAGTGTAATTAGATTTGGGAAGTCAGGGAAGATGTTAGTCCGTGAGATGATGGTTTTGATGACAACAACCTTTGTATAGGATTATAAAATATAAATACTAACATTATAGTTTAGAAATATATGTATATGCAGGATTTAACCATGCAGGTACCAAGAATGAAGACCGTACAGTATAGAGATTCAAGATATCAAGATTGAAGACTCATGAGTATCAAGAATATCAAGATTATCAAGAGTTCAAGATTTCCAGTAATTTATTTTTTAATTAATTAGGAATTTTGTTAAAACTTCTAGAAAAGCACTGGCATCTTAAAATCTAATTTATTCGTGGAATGGAATCCACTTCGAGCCCGTTAAAGGGATGGAACCCTAAGTAGGATGGAACCTATGAAAATCTAGTGGAACATTGTTTTGTATCCACTAACTTTTATTCAAAATGTATTTACAAAATTATATCTTATTTTCAAAATGTTTTCAAAACCTTTCTTTTAAAAAGATCAAAAACATTTATCCTGTTTTCAAATACTTTTAGCCTCAAAATAATATATTTTTTTCAACATCAAATTATCCTTAGTTTTATACTATCTTTTAATAATATATTAATATTTATACTTAGATTTAAATATAAAATTATAGTAAAATTTTATATTTATTATTCTCTATATTTACTTATGAATTTTAGCTATAGTCAAGTACATTTATAAAGTTTAAAATAGTTGTAATATAAGATAAAAGTTATTTTCAAAGAAAAACAAAACTACCAAAAATTCCTTTGGGATGTCGACATGCTAAATATACCCATGTCGATATAGTGTCAGTTAATTTCAAAATTTAAATTTCAAAAAAGTGTCTATTCGTCATATCTCTTCACGAATGGACATGGCTGTTGTTCTTCTATAAATAGGGGATGGTTTCAATAAATTATAAATCATATTTTCTGGTTTTCATTTCTCTTCTTCATCCACATTTTCCTTTTACATATTCCTACCATTATTCTGTCGAAATCAACATTGAATCTAACTATATTATCTCTGGTTTGATTCTCTATCACTGTCTCAACAAGATCCTTAGTGCTATTCAGAGTTATAGGCTTTTTGTAATTAATTAAACGAGAAAAGGTGTGATTGTGGCCTTGGAAATCGATCAAGCGAGAAAGGTGCGATTGTAGCCTTGGAAATCGATTGAGTGAACTTGTTGCCCATAAAATCAAATATCTCTACCCAGAGGATTGTGAATCTGGAGGGTGTACCTCGTAGCCTTAAAATTAAGGGTGTAATTGTACAATTGCTTTTGAAAGGAAATCTGTACTTGTGTGCGGGACTCGATGTAGGGTAACTCCGAACCAGTATAAAATCCGGTGTGTTATTTCCCTTACTGCTTCTGCATCTGTGTTTGATTCTGTGATCATATCCGTGTCTGAATATTGCATACATTTGTGTTCAAATTAACAAAAACTAAAAAAGATTTAATAATCCCTTAAAACACTATTCACCCCCTCCCTCTAGTATTTATCCTAGCCTTAAGATCTGTAATCTGCATTTCTCACATTTGGTATCAGAGCAAGGTTTTCAAAGTTTCATAATCTGATTTTTGAAAAAGTTTTTAAAATGGCTATGATTGTTTATACTAGTTTAGAAATATTCAAATCATCATTGTCTCATGAGTCTGCAAATAATCAGTGTTCAAATTCAAGTTGTCTACCAAAATTGTTTTATGTGCAAGAAACATGCTTTATGGGAGTTGAGGAATCAATCCACAATGGAAAAATTGTGCAAATCAAAGAATAAATGGATACTCGATAGTGGATGTTCTAGACACATGACTGGCAATCCAGATATATTGAATGATATAATATACAAAGACGGAGGACTGGTTAACATTGGAGACAATTCAAAAGGATATGTGATTGGCATCGACAATTCGGTAACTTTGAAACTCTTATTATTACTAATGTTTTGCTGGTTAAGAATCTGAAACATAATCTGCTAAGTATAAGTAAAATCTGCGATAAAGGATATAAAATTAAATTTGACAAAGATAAGTGTCACATTGAAGATAATAATTCAACCATAATATTTGAGAGAATTAGGAAAAGAATATTTATATTCTTAGTATGAAAGTTTCAAATGATAACTTGTGTCTTTTGGCAAATACAAGTGACCCTTGGATTTGGCATAAGAGATTTAGGAATTTGAATTTCAAACTCTTCTAGACTGTCAAAACATGATCTAGTAAGAGGTCTCCCTAAAATGAATTTTAAAGTAGATACTCTATGTGATGCATGTCAATTAGGAAAACTTAGAAAAAGTTCTCTTAAATTAAAAGATATGATTTCAACTTCAAAACCTCTTGAATTACTTCATCTTGATTTATTTCGTCCATCTCAAATTCTGTCAATAAATCATAGTAAATATGTTTTTGTAATGGTAGATGATTATTCTACATTTACATGGACAATACTTTTGAAACATAAAAGTGATACTTTTGAACGTTTTAAGAACTTTACAAAAAGGATTCAAAATCAACTTTCTCTAAAAATTATAACCATTTGTAGTGATCACGGTGGTGAATTTGAAAATGAAATGTTTGAGGAATTCTGCAATAAAAGGGGAATAACTCACAATTTTTCATTTCCAAGAACTCCACAACAAAATGGAGTAGCAGAACGTGAAAATAGGACGATTCAAGAGTGTGCGAGAACTATGCATTAAGATAGTAAATTACCAAAGTACTTTTGGGCAGAAGCAATCGCTACCACCTGTTATATTTTAAATAGAATTTTAATTAGACCTTTAACTAATAAGACATCTTATGAACTTATTCATAGAAAGAAACCTAAAGTATCTTATTTTAGAATTTTTGGAAGTAAATGTTTTATTCTAAATACTAAAGATAACTTAGATAAATTTGATCCTAAATCCGACAAAGGTATCTTTATTGGATACTCTAATAAAAGTAAAGCGTACATAGTGTTTAATTTAAGAACTAACACCATTGAAGAAACAATGCATGTTTCGTTTGACGAAAACCTCAAAAAATTTGAAGATATAAATGATGAAGAGGATTTAATCACTCAAAATCAAGAGTCAACTGAAACTTATAATGAAATTAATCATCGTAATAAAAGGACTAAACTTTTAAAAGACCGCCCTATTGAAAATTGTAACATCCTGGAATTTTTAACAATATCAATTTAATAATCTGTAGTTAAAATTAAATTGATATTGATATTCTGTAAATAATTATTCAAATAAATTTAATAATCTTCTTCAATAATTATTTAAATTGGTTATTTATCTTTTAAAATGACATAAATTGATTACTATTCACAATACAAATATATGGTTTATATTTTAAATAGATTGGTATTGTTTTAATTTTAATAAATAAAACATATTTTCTAGTTTTATTATTTGTAGTAATTTTGGAAATTTTGTTTTATTTAATATTTAAGTTTTTCAAAGTTAAATAAATGATTTTTGGTTTAAATTAATAAATGAACCATGATTTGAAATTCTAATATATATATTAATAATTTGGAAATTTTAATTTTCATTAAATATAAAGTTTCCAAATCTATTCAATAAATAAATATATGATTTTTTTAAAATTGTTAAGAAAAGTATTTAAATGTTTTAAATAAATTTTAGCTTGAGTTTTAAATTTAATTAAATTGATAAAAGAGTTTTATAGCTTAATTAAATAGAAAATTTATTAATAAAAATGTAATTTCCTTTAGAATGGTTTTAATTTGATAATGAGACATTCTAAATACAATATTAACAATGTATTGTATTACAAATAAGATTTTTGGTTAAAAATAGCTATTGTTATTTCAAACTTTGATTTGTATTCATAATTTGATTTTTAATATTAGATTATGAATTTAATTTGAGGTTAAAATTCCAAAGTGTAAATTTTAAATTATTTTAATTTCCATATGTATAATCTTCATTTATTAGTGCAAATTGTTTTTAGTTCTTTTAAAAGTTTATATGCATATTTAATATAAACTAACAACTTAAATTTAAGCTAATATACATTAAATACTAATTACCTTTAAAAAATAACATGTGTTGCATTTTTAAAGAGTAAATTTAACAAGTGTTGTAAAATTTGACAAGTGTAAAAATTTAGTTTTATTTTTCTTCTCTTTCATTAAAACTAAAAATTCATTTGTTTAAGTTTGCATCTTTCATATTTCATTTTCATTCTTCCTTAATCAAAAGAAAGCTTCAAACACCTATTCAAAATCTGTAAACCCTCCCTCAAAATAAATCAAAACTCAGATCAAAATCTTGTAAACACCCTTCAAGCTCAAAAACAAAAACCTGTACTTCAATTCTCATATCAAAAAGCTAAACTCTGTAATTCATTTTCCCAACTCAATCCCTGTAACCAATTCATTTTCAGAGAAATCAAATTTGTAAATTCATTTTCTCAAAGCTAATTCAAAAGATTGCAAAGCTCACTTCTAAAAATCTGCATGCAACTAAATCTGGAAGCAGAAGCAAAACTGCAAATTTTCATCTGGAAGCATGCATGTAGAATCAGGGAGCAAATACAAATAGAATTTAAAGTTTACAAAAATAAAAGAAGCAAACTGCAAATTTCAAAAGTACTGAAGCAATTTGGAGATTTGAATCAATGCATTTCAGGATCAAACTTTTCAATTAACTGTGAATGCTCTGCTCATAATTTTTCAAGTGAGTAACTTTTTTTTTAAATTTGAAAAAAATTCTGTTGCATGCTTGAATACTGGAATAGATAAGTTTGCTTGTGTGATTTTTTTTTTTAGATAAAGTGTATTGGTATGCATTTCATTTGAATGACCTCTGACATGTTTTCCAGTGACCTGTATTTGTTTTAGAACCATGTTCTTTTGATCCCGTCCTTGTAGAATTTTGTTTACAAAACAATAACTATTTGTTTTTAAGTTATTAAGTAAGTAGAAATTTAATTAATAATAAAAGGGGATGGCACTGAAAATCAAATAAGTAGGCAATGTTCAAATTTGGATGGAGATTTAAACATCATTTTTACTGAATTCTTGAATATGAATTGGATAATAAAATCATAATGTGATTTTTAAACCCTATAATACAGTTTTTAGTGAAGGGGTTTAAGAGCAGTTAAGGGAATGACTGCATATGGTCTTTTGGGTTTCTAGGGTGATTCATTCTTCTGGAATGAATGAGGTTCTTCTGTGTGATTGTGTAGGGATGGGAGTTGATGGAAAAAAATCTTGAATGTTAATTAAATTGTCAGAGTAAATATAGATTTGGGAATTCCACTTTTAAACCCTAGTTTGCTGGGTGTTAAGAAATCGTTCATATTGGCATGTATGATCGACCGAGTGTTACAAGCTTTTGAGGAAATAAGGATTAGCCATAGTTGAAGACGTGGGCGGAGGAGTTCATCGACAAGTGGTCGGAGGAAAGAGTATTTATTGTTGATAAGTTTTGAGGGGGAAACTGTGTTTGTTTCCAGGTTTGGGTTTGAGATCCTCAAACTCGAATTAAGGATTTGAAGCATGAATCGATGGTCGTAGTGGGTAGCTAGGTTGGTTTCTGATGAGATGCGATGGTCGTTGGCGATCATCAATGGCCGGAGTCACCGTGCATATGCACGGTGAAATAAGGGTACATGTGATGTTTGGTTAGCTGAAGGTGACTCGGGTAAACCCTGTTTTTGCTCGAAGTAATGTAGTGATTTCCTCGAGAAAGTTATGTTGCAGACTCGAAGCAGTTTGTGGGGTTTCAAGGGTTCTGTTTTACAGGTTTTAATAACCTGTAACATCGGGGTTTAAATTTTGTAAACCCTGAATCTTTTTAAATGTTAAGAGAATTTAAATCATATTTGAATTCAATTTTGAATTTATTTGAATTCAAGCTAATTTAAAATTTCAGTTTAAATAAAATGAAGTTTAAAAGAAATTTTTACAAGTTTTAATAAACCTGAACTTGTTTTATCAAATATTGTTTACAAACCTGACAGTATTTAAGTTTTTAAAATTTAAACTGAATTTAAAAAGTGTAGAGCAAGTTTTAAACAAAGTTTTGAAATAAGTTTAAAATCTTAATTCAAAATGAGTTTGAATTATAGATTTAAAAATATATAAGTTTTATAAAGATAGAAGGTTTTTAACAACTTTGAATTTGTTAAAGTATTTTATAAAATGTTTTAAAATCTGAAGTTTAAGGTATAAACAGAGTTTAAAATTTAAATTTAAATCTGGATTCAAAGCTAATTTGAATCTTAAGTTTAAATCTGAAATCAAAGTGGAATATGTATTTCAGTTTTTGAAATTGAAAGAAAACTTGAAGTTGAAAGATTTAAACTAAATATAAATTGAAGTTATTGAAAGGTTAAAAGTTATAAATTGTTTAACTTTGATGAGTTTAAATTATTTTCATTTTAAAACTTGTATTTAAAATGAAATTTGGAAACAAGTTCAAAAGTACTTTGTTTAAAATAAAATTTGTTTTAAACATTATTTAGAAATGTCTTATTTTAAAATTTAGTTAAGAATGAATGTTTTGTAATTAAATGATTAAAAAGGTAATTAAGAAATAATTAATTAATCAATTTAATTAATCATTAAGGTTTAATGCATATTGATTTAGGGGTTAATCAATTTGAAAATTTAGATCATTAATTAGATTATTAATTAATGATAAATTGATTATAAATTAAGTAATTAAGTTTTAATCAAGGTTAATTTATTTTAAATAATTAGACTTTAAATCATAGATAATTAAAGATAATTAAATTTGTAATTAATTTAAGTTAATTACTTTATAAATAAATAGAGAAGGGTTAATGAAGGTCATTAACCAGGATTATTTAAATAATTAATTAATGTGATTAATTTTTAAAATTAATTAGATTAGTTAATTTATTAATAATCAATTGTAAATGGTTTGATTAATAACTTAATAAAGTAATTAAGAAATTAATTACTTAATGTAATTAATTTAATTTAATGGGATTGCTTAATTTAATTAATTAAGTTTAATTAATTTTAAACATTTGGGTTTATAAATAATTACTTTATGTAATTAATGATTTGGGAATTACTCAGTTAAGTAATTGTTTAATAATTACAGATTGTAATTAAGGAGATGTTTAAGTATGAGATAACTTGGATTAATTATTTAGTAATTAATCACATAATTAATTAAGAAATTAATTTAAGGAATAATTAAGGATCATTAATTATTTTAATTAATGATGTAATTAAAGTTGATTAATTATGATTAATTAATCAATAATAAGTAATTAAAAGTAATTAATTAATGTAATTAATTAAGGATTAAAGTAATTAATTATGATTAATTAATTAATTGAAGTAATTAAAGGTTAATTACTGTTTGGTTGAGGATAATTAATTTGTGAAATTAATTAAGGATAATTACACGAATGTAATTAAGAGTAATCAATCAAGAGTGATTAATTAGGATGATTTATTTTGTATGATTAATTGATTGTAATCGATTAAATAGATGGGTAAGCAAGTTATAATTTGGTGAAGTAATTAATTTAATTCATTTTAGATTAATTAAAGATGAAGTAATTAATTTAATTTATTTTAAATTAATTAAAGTTGGGGTAATTAATTTAATTCATTTTAAATTAATTAGAGATAGAGATAGTTAATTTAATTCATTTTAAATTGATTATATTGGGATAAGTAAATCTTTGCTTATGGATGAATGGATGACATTGATTGTCTTTGATGCTTTGTGATCCCAGTAATGAGATAAATGATATTGTGTGGTATGAATGTTTGATTGTATTGTGATGATAACTTAGATTATCAATTGGGATGTTGATATATGGATTATCTATTATGATATTGATAATGTGAATTACCTATTATGTGATAATGGTAGATTATCAATTATTGATTTGTGAGTTATCTATCTGTGTGTATATAGATACTATAATTAAATTGTTTTAAACCTTTAAAACAACTTGGCCTTAAAAGACACGCTTTGGATTTCGATGAGACCGGGATCGGGTTTCCATATTTGGATATCCGGAAACCACATCGATTCCAAATAACGTTAGGTCGTGAATCCAAGTGGAGCGAGTGAAGACTCGAGATGTAAGGGCTATACGTCAGTATAACTCTGTGGGTGATTCCGTAATGAGTTTGACGGAATAGTACTTATAGATTCGAGATGGTAGTTTAGAGTGCAAGGGTTATCGTCGTTAACTCTAAGGGTGATTCCAAAATGAGTGTAACGAGATAATGCCTTCGGTTTCGTTCGATCCCGGAACGAACTTGTATGGATTGAATGCTTTCAGAACATCGTCAGGCGGACGATGAGCATTCTAAGTGATATGTCCTATAAAGGTAATCGTAACCTCAAGCCTCATCAACCGGGAATGGCTAAAGCAGGGGAGGTGCAGCAAGGCTTCGTGGGTCGCACCCACTAGAGAGCGAGATTTACCCCTGTCTAGAGGTCTCTTTATATTTCGGCTGTGTGGACGGTTTTGAGCTCCAACCGTCGGGGTTATCTTGTTCGGAACTATTCCGTAAGGAATGGGTCCGACCTTGTGTTGCAGGGGAGTGGGAGTACTCCTCGGTACGGTGATCTAGGCCACGTACTGTGACGGGCGGTACCCCAGTAGCCCTGCCATTGTATGGAATCCAAAATCCAATAAGTGCCAACGGTTTTGATTGTATTACCCACTTTTGTGGCTAGTAGCTGGAATTTAATAAATGTAACAATTTCGGCTATTTCTTATTTATTTGAAAACCCTAGACACTATTATAATATGATCGGATTTCATATCAAATGTTTTGGTTAGCGTAAGGTAAAAACTTTTCCATATTTATGTGTGGGAAGTCTTACGTGATACCTTTCTTTTCAAAGGTATTTTAAAGTTAAGCAACTTTAACCTGTTACTCACACCAGATCCATGTCTGACCCGGAGTTTATTTTTGTTTTTCATAAACTCTTGGGTACTCAAATTTTTATGAGTAGTCAAGGGATTCAGGTTAGAATTCAGGTTGGCTTTGACGAATAATGGGGGAGCAATGGAGCAGGAGGCTTCTGCGTTTTAGACATTCTGATGTTGTTTCTTTCTTCTCTTCTTTATATTCTCTTTTCTATCCCTTTCTTTCTTAAAGATGATACGATTTTCCGAGAGTGGAAAGTTGGGTCGTGACAGTTGATATCAGAGCGGTAGGTTGAGTGAATACCTAGGCTCTGTAGTGGTGTCTTTCTTGAGAGAGCGTATTTGTAATTTTAATATATATATATATATATATATATATATATATATATATATTTCTACCTATCTGTTGGGTTACCTGTTCAGGTTTTCCAATATAAGTTATAAAGGTAGATGGGGTAGTAGTGTGTGTAACACGACTACTATTGGTTGGAGTTTGAATGTGTGAGGTTGGAGATGTATTAGTTGAGACTATAGACCTAATACCGTCCCGAGCGAGTTTCGTAGTGATGAAGGACTTCATTGATCTCTGAAGGAAACCTGTTAAGGTTTGGAGTTTCTTTTTGAAGTTGGATGTATAGTGTTTAGATCTGTTTGTTGGCAGAAGTGAGTGATGGTATTTTTGATACCTCAGGAATAGTAGCTGCGTGATGAGATGAAGTGACTATGGATGTTCCCGAAGATGTTTTCTTTGGAACAAGTTAAGGAGGTGAGTCTGCTTCAGTGTTGTGGCTGTGGTCAGCTTGCGTTTCTGTTTGCTTTGAAGTCCGAATTTCTCGGAGAGCTTTGTTTGGAATCCTTTGGCATCTGTGGCAGCAATGCAGCTTGGTGTGTTCTAGGTGTTAGCCAGAGATCTTCTGGCTTCGCAGTAGTTCTGAAGTGGAGTTCAGAAGCAGTTGAGTGGGCCCATTTCTTCGATGGATTGGCTAGTTAAGTTTAAGCTGTTCCGTTTGGTAAGGAAGAGCAGTTTTTCCTTGGATTTGGTTTGGTGGATCGCAAAAGTGACTTGCGATTTTTTGAGTGTTCTCTTGGGTTATCTGAGTTTTTCTGAATGAAGTCAGAGTTTTGTTCGCATCTGGAGATTTGAGTTTTCTTATCGACTGGAATTCCAGGAGTAGAACCGGTAGTTCAGCTTTATAGTAGGATGGTTCCTAGAGATTGAGTTTGTGTAGCAGTTCAGAGTTTTGGAGGAACTTCTGAATGATTCTTATGGATTGTTGAACCATATCTCTGGGGTGTGTTGTCCTGTTTGTGCTTGTGTTCTTCTTTAGCATTCTCTTCTACTTCGGATCAGAGTTGAGCAGCGGAAGTAGTTTGGAAGTGTATCTGCTTTTCTTTTCCCGGACAGGAGAAGTGAGTTGTTGTCTTCTGATATTGAGAAGTTGAGTTTGAGTTGTTGGTTTTGGTTGATCTTGAGGAGATCATTTTGTTGAGTTGATTGGTCTAGTTTGTTTCTAGAAGTATCAGCAAGGTTGAGCTGATTAGTAAGGTTGTGGGCAGCCCAGGATCGTCTGGAGAGTTTTATGGATTAGAGTCGGAGGAATTTGGATTCTGAAGTCGGAGATTTAATTTTGGATAAGTTTTCTCCGATCAAAAGTGAGCTATTAGTTTGAGTAAGTCTGAGTAGTTAGCTCTGAAGTGTTTTGGATCTTTTCTGTGATCTTGGAGAATAAGTGATTGATCTATAGGATTGAATTGTCAGTTTGGATAACTGGGATTCGATGGGTTTCACGTATCTCTGAGGGAGTACGTGTATGATCTATCTCTGGTTGTAGAACCAGCGGTTCTGGAGTTTTGTTATTGAGTCAGACTCGTTTGTAGTCTGATATCTTGTCTAGTGTTATAGATATAGTTGTATAGGAGCTTTGTAGCTTCATAGTATTGATTGTTTTGATTCTTTAGAGCGAGTATCCCGATATATATACACCTGGGGAAACTCGATAAAATTTTATCCAGAATTTGTCTGGATAATTAGATTTGTTTGATTAATTGTTTTGGTTGTTAGCATATGTTTGATATATGCATGTGTTTTTAAAATTAAATCTTTAATGAGATTATTAAATTACCTTTGTTTTAAATTTCGAGGACGAAATTCTTTTAAGGGGAAGGATTGTAACATCCTGGAATTTTTAACAATATCAATTTAATAATCTGTAGTTAAAATTAAATTGATATTGATATTCTGTAAATAATTATTCAAATAAATTTAATAATCTTCTTCAATAATTATTTAAATTGGTTATTTATCTTTTAAAATGATATAAATTGATTTCTATTCACAATACAAATATATGGTTTATATTTTAAATAGATTGGTATTGTTTTAATTTTAATAAATAAAACATATTTTCTAGTTTTATTATTTGTAGTAATTTTGGAAATTTTTTTTACTTAATATTTAAGTTTTTCAAAGTTAAATAAATGATTTTTGGTTTAAATTAATAAATGAATCATGATTTGAAATTCTAATATATATATATTAATAATTTGGAAATTTTAATTTTCATTAAATATAAAGTTTCCGAAGCTATTCAATAAATAAATATATGATTTTTTTTAAATTGTTAAGAAAAGTATTTAAATGTTTTAAATAAATTTTAGCTTGAGTTTTAAATTTAATTAAATTGATAAAAGAGTTTTATAGCTTAATTAAATAGAAAATTTATTAATAAAATGTAATTTCCTTTAGAATGGTTTTAATTTGATATTGAGACATTCTAAATACAATATTAACAATGTATTGTATTACAAATAAGATTTTTGGTTAAAAATAGCTATTGTTATTTCAAACTTTGATTTGTATTCATAATTTGATTTTTAATATTAGATTATGAATTTAATTTGAGGTTAAAATTCCAAAGTGTTAATTTTAAATTATTTTAATTTCCATATGTATAATCTTCATTTATTAGTGCAAATTGTTTTTAGTTTTTTTAAAAGTTTATATGCATATTTAATATAAACTAACAACTTAAATTTAAGCTAATATACATTAAATACTAATTACCTTTAAAAAATAACATGTGTTGCATTTTTAAAGAGTAAATTTAACAAGTGTTGTAAAGTTTGACAAGTGTAAAAATTTAGTTTTATTTTTCTTTTCTTTCATTAAAACTGAAAATTCATTTGTTTAAGTTTGCATCTTTCATATTTCATTTTCATTCTTCCTTAATCAAAAGAAAGCTTCAAACACCTATTCAAAATCTGAAAACCCTCCCTCAAAATAAATCAAAACTCAGATCAAAATCTTGTAAACACCCTTCAAGCTCAAAAACAAAAACCTGTACTTCAATTCTCATATCAAAAAGCTAAACTCTGTAATTCATTTTCCCAACTCAATCCCTGTAACCAATTCATTTTCAGAGAAATCAAATTTGTAAATTCATTTTCTCAAAGTTAATTCAAAAGATTGCAAAGCTCACTTCTAAAAATCTGCATGCAACTAAATCTGGAAGCAGAAGCAAAACTGCAAATTTTCATCTGGAAGCATGCATGTAGAATCAGGGAGCAAATACAAATAGAATTTAAAATTTACAAAAATAAAAGAAGCAAACTGCAAATTTCAAAAGTACTGAAGCAATTTGGAGATTTGAATCAATGCATTTCAGGATCAAACTTTTCAATTAACTGTGAATGCTCTGCTCATAATTTTTCAAGTGAGTAACTTTTTTTTTTAAAATTTAAAAAAATTCTGTTGCATGCTTGAATACTGGAATACATAAGTTTGCTTGTGTGATTTTTTTTTTAGATAAAGTGTATTGGTATGCATTTCATTTGAATGACCTCTGACATGTTTTCCAGTAACCTGTATTTGTTTTAGAACCATGTTCTTTTGATCCAGTCCTTGTAGAGTTTTGTTTACAAAACAATAACTGTTTGTTTTTAAGTTATTAAGTAAGTAGAAATTTAATTAAATTAATAATAAAAGGGGATGGCACTGAAAATCAAATAAGTAGGCAATGTTCAAATTTGGATGGAGATTTAAACATCATGTTTACTGAATTCTTGAATATGAAATGGATAATAAAATCATAATGTGATTTTTAAAACCTATAATACAGTTTTTAGTGATGGGGTTTAAGAGCAGTTAAGGGAATGACTGCATATGATCTTTTGGGTTTCTAGGGTGACTCATTCTTGTGGAATGAATGAGGTTCTTCTGTGTTATTGTGTAGGGATGGGAGTTGATGGAAAAAAAACTTGAATGTTGATTAAATTGTCAGAGTAATTACAGATTTGGGAATTCCACTTTTAAACCCTAGTTTGCTGGGTGTTAAGAAATCGTTCGTATTGGCTTGTATGATCGACCGAATGTTACAAGCTTTTGAGGAAATAAGGATTGGCCATAGTTGAAGACGTGGGCGGAGGAGTTCATCGACAGGTGGTCGGAGGAAAGAGTATTTATTGTTGACAGGTTTTGAGGGGGAAACTGTGTTTGTTTCCAGGTTTGGGTTTGACATCCTCAAACTCGAATTAGGGATTTGAAGCATGAATCGATGGTCGTAGTGGGTAGCTAGGTTGGTTTCTGATGATATGCGATGGTCGTTGGCGATCATCAATGGCCGGAGTCACCGTGCATATGCATGGTGAAGTAAGGGTACAGGTGATGTTTGGTTAGCTGAAGGTGACTCGGGTAAACCCTGTTTTTGCTCGAAGTAATGTAGTGATTTCCTCGAGAAAGTTATGTTGCAGACTCGAAGCAGTTTGTGGGGTCAGGGGTTCTGTTTTACAGGTTTTTATAACCTGTAACATCAGGGTTTAAATTTTGTAAACCCTGAATCTTTTTAAATGAAAAGAGAATATAAATCATATTTGAATTCAATTTTGAATTTATTTGAATTCAAGCTAATTTAAAATTTCAGTTTAAATAAAATGAAGTTTAAAAGAAATTTTTACAGGTTTTAATAAAACCTGAACTTGTTTTATCAAATATTGTTTACAAACCTGACAGTATTTAAGTTTTTAAAATTTAAACTGAATTTAAAAAATGTAGAGCAAGTTTTAAACAAAGTTTTGAAATAAGTTTAAAATCTTAATTCAAAATGAGTTTGAATTATAGATTTAAAAATATATAAGTTTTATAAAGATAGAAGGTTTTTAACAACTTTGAATTTGTTAAAGTATTTTATAAAATGTTTTAAAATCTGAAATTTAAGGTATAAACAGAGTTTAAAATTTAAATTTCAATCTGGATTCAAAGCTAATATGAATCTTAAGTTTAAATCTGGAATCAAAGTGGAATATGTAGTTCAGTTTTTGAAATTGAAAGAAAACTTGAAGTTGAAAGATTTAAACTAAATATAAATTGTAGTTATTGAAAGGTTAAAAGTTATAAATTGTTTAACTTTGATAAGTTTAAATTATTTTCATTTTAAAACTTGTATTTAAAATGAAATTTGGAAACAAGTTCAAAAGTACTTTGTTTAAAATAAAATTTGTTTTAAACATAATTTAGAAATGTCTTATTTTAAAATTTAGCTAAGAATGAATGTTTTGTAATTAAATGATTAAAAAGGTAATTAAGAAATAATTAATTAATCAATTTAATTAATTATTAAGGTTTAATGCATATTGATTTAGGGGTTAATCAATTTGAAAATTTAGATCATTAATTAGATTATTAATTAATGATAAATAGATTATAAATTAAGTAATTAAGTTTTAATCAAGGTTAATTTATTTTAAATAATTAGACTTTAAATCATAGATAATTAAAGATAATTAAATTTGTAATTAATTTAAGTTAACTACTTTATAAATAAACAGAGAAGGGTTAATGAAGGTCATTAACCAGGATTATTTAAATAATTAATTAATGTGATTAATTTTTAAAATTAATTAGATTAGTTAATTTATTAATAATCAATTGTAAATGGTTTGAGTAATAAATAATAAAGTAATTAAGAAATTAATTACTTAATGTAATTAATTTAATTTAATGGGATTGTTTAATTTAATTAATTAAGTTTAATTAATTTTAAACATTTGGGTTTATAAATAATTACTTTATGTAATTAATGATTTGGGAATTACCCAGTTAAGTAATTGTTTAATAATTATAGATTGTAATTAAGGAGATGTTTAAGTATGAGATAACTTGGATTAATTATTTAGTAATTAATCAAATAATTAATTAAGAAATTAATTTAAGGAATAATTAAGGATCATTAATTATTTTAATTAATGATGTAATTAAAGTAGATTAATTATGATTAATTAATAATAATAAGTAATTAATTAATGTAATTAGTTAAGGATTAAAGTAATTAATTATGATTAATTAATTAATTGAAGTAATTAAAGGTTAATTACTGTTTGGTTGAGGATAATTAATTTGTGAAATTAATTAAGGATAATTACATGAATGTAATTAAGAGTAATTAATCAAGAGTGATTAATTAGGATGATTTATTTTGTATGATTAATTGATTGTAATCAATTAAATAGATGGGTAAGCAAGTTATAATTTGGTGAAGTAATTAATTTAATTCATTTTAAATTAATTAAAGATGAAGTAATTAATTTAATTTATTTTAAATTAATTAAAGTTGGGGTAATTAATTTAATTCATTTTAAACTAATTAGAGATAAAGATAGTTAATTTAATTCATTTTAAATTGATTATATTGGGATAAGTAAATCTTTGCTTATGGATGAATGGATGACATTGATTGTCTTTGATGCTTTGTGATCCCAGTAATGAGATAAATGATATTGTGTGGTATGAATGTTTGATTGTATTGTGATGATAACTTAGATTATCAATTGGGATGTTGATATATGGATTATCTGTTATGATATTGATAATGTGAATTACCTGTTATGTGATAATGGTAGATTATCAATTATTGATTTGTGAGTTATCTATCTGTGTGTATATAGATACTGTAATTAAATTGTTTTAAACCTTTAAAACAACTTGGCCCTAAAAGACATGCTTTGGATTTCGATGAGACCGGGATCGGGTTTCCATATTTGGATATCCGGAAACCACATCGATTCCAAATAACGTTAGGTCGTGAATCCAAGTGGAGCGAGTGAAGACTCGAGATGTAAGGGCTATACGTCAGTATAACTCTGTGGGTGATTCCGTAATGAGTTTGACGGAATAGTACTTATAGATTAGAGATGGTGGTTTAGAGTGCAAGGGTTATCGTCGTTAACTCTGAGGGTGATTCCAAAATGAGTGTAACGAGATAATGCCTTCGGTTTCGTTCGATCTCGGAACGAACTTGTATGGATTGAATGCTTTCAGAACATCGTCAGACGGACGATGAGCATTCTAAGTGATATGTTCAATAAAGGTAATCGTAACCTCAAGCCTCATCAACCGGGAATGGCTAAAACAGGGGAGGTGCAGCAAGGCTTCGTGGGTCGCACCCACTGGAGAGCGAGATTTACCCCTGTCTAGAGGTCCCTTTATATTTAGGCTGTGTGGACGGTTTTGAGCCCTAACCGTCGGAGTTATCTTGTTCGGAACTATTCTGTGACGACCGCCCATGACTCCCGCACCAAAACAAGGAAATAATGCGCTGAAAGGCGTGCCAGGCAGCCATGGGTGACCGTCAAGGGTAGAATAAACATCGCAGAATCTATCGTACAACTCACAGCGCATGGATAAAATACAATAGAGAAATATAATATAGTGAAGCTCCATAGAACAGGACATCATCATATAGGCATCACATTAGTTTTATACAAACATATGAATCATCCATACATCAAAGCCTCACTACATAACACTCAAACAAATACAGCAGCGGAACACCCAGTACATATAATAAGAAAGAATATGCAAAAGCCTCCTGCTCGTCTTCGTCATCATCAGCGTAGATCTCCATGAACAGCACCTGTCACCTGCTACCTAGTCTGCCCATCCCAACATGGATGAACAGCCCAAGGTAATAAGAGGAGACATAAAACCTTGAGTCAGACAAAGTCTTAGTGAGCAGTAAATCAACTATCAAACATACCAAAAGAGCATATGGGATAAAAGGAATAGGAACCAAACCATCCTACTCCACCTCTTTCTACAGTGATAGCCCCCAAACACACTAAAGAGAAGCAAGCATAACTTAGCAGACAATTAAGGTAAAGCAATAACCACTCGAGTCAAGGTCGATGTTTTCCAAATACAAACACCCAAGGCCTAAACCAAGATCAGATAAGCACCCAGAAAACACCGCTCTTGAGGCCGAATGATCGTACAATCAAATATCCATGACTCTGGCTATCACTGTTAACCTTGCTTCGAAATCACCGTTAATTGAATGACCGACTCCTTCCTGAGCCATCTATCAAGGGTTAATGGTAACCCTGGTTCTAGACACAACTCCGCACGTCATCATGACCTGTGCCTAGGAATTTTCGCAACTACCTAGAGTACTCGACCACCTACCTGTAGTCTTTAGGGTGTCCAGACCACCTACCTGTAGTCTTTAGGGCAACCCTTGTACTCTTGCTTTGAGTCTGCTAGAACCTTCAACAACGATGAAATCCAAGCCTTCTAGTCATCCTCCTTGACGACTATTCTCATTCTAGCCCAAACTACCTCTTGAGCCATCCATTATCAATCAACTCGAACTACCCTTCAAGTTATCAACATGCTTGGAGTAATCCTTCTTGATTATACCAAGGTTACATCACCTCATGCCTCGCCTCATCTTCATCATAGCAAAGGCTCATCTTAACATCATGGTTTGCCTCATCGCATCATGGCAAAATTCCATCTCAATATCATCCAATCCATACATATGAGCTTCAACATCCACTACATATGCCTTAAGCAACTTTCACCATTCAAGAGCCTCTTCCGTAGCTTTTGAATCGTCTTTTACCATACTTGTCCAAGTCTATCAACTAGATAACTCATTCACAACAATCAAACAAGGCAAACATTAATCCAAACAAATAAGTAGTCAATCAAGATCTAAATAGGCATTTATAACTAAAATGGCAATTTCGTAAATAAATGAGCATGGATCTAACATACATGAATCAAGGGTTTTTAGCATAGATCTAACAAATATAAATCATGGGTTTTGTCTATACAACTTGATAAATGAACTTGCATGAGTAAACATCTTCATAAGTAATGGATCTACACTTGGATCTAAGGAAAAATGCATAAAATCACTATCTACAACACTCCAACAAACCACCAAACCAATATACTCCTTTGGGTCCGCGTGAGAGATAACCACCACTCACCGAATCTCCAAAACAACTAAAAAACAAATCACTTCAGATCTGGACAGCAAGGATTCAAGCTTGATTCGTCGAAATCTCTCTTGAAACGATGAAATCTCACTCAAACGGATGAAGATCTTCAACTTTGGCTCTTCAATCTTCAATCTTGATCCTCGATCTTGGATGGATGTTAGAACTAGATTGGAATGGAGAAAAGGAGATGAAGAAATGTTGTAGTCGAGTTCTCAAAATGGCAGCACTTCGTCGCTTCAAAATCCGGTGCCAAAAAGTGAGCCAAAGCCCTCTATTTATAGGCTGGAAACCCCATGAGTCGTCGGCCCTTAAGTCGGTCACGACTTATCCCATGAGTCGTCCACGACTCATCAAACAACACGATATACGATTCATCGAGCCCAGCCAACCTATCCTAACTCGTATACGACTCAACAACCTAGCGACATACTACTCAGCCATTCCCACGACTCAACAGGTACTACAACCTAACATACACAGAACTAAACGACTTATCCTATGCGCGGCCTAACTCATACACGAGCTACGACTCAACGGCTTACGACTTATCGAACCCAACGACTCAACTGGGAAACGACTTATAAATGTCACGACCTAACGCTAATAGGCTCACGACCTAACGGGCAGCACGAGTTACGACCTATCACTAAGTCGCTAACGACTTAAGCCTTATACTGAGTCGCTCACAAACTAACCCGGTAACCTCCTTAGCTTGGTAACACGCTGTCTCCACTATCCCACTAACCCGTAGTTCGCTGCTTCTCTTAACTCGCAACTCTTAGGTCGTTAACTCATCCCAAACCACTAAGTCGTAACAAGATGACTCGCTAACTCTTATAACTTTACTAACTCGCTAGCTCGTCCACTTCTTAACCCGGTATCTTCCTTAAGTCGGTCAAGCACTATAGGTTGGTCATCCTATAGGTCGGTCACTACCTTAACTCGGTCAACACACTTAAGTCGCCAACTACTGCAAGTTGCTACACCCGACCTATCTTCCTCACGGCCCAAGCTACCCATAAGTCGTTTACGACTTAAGAACCCCACACGACTTAGGCTAAGGACGACTTAAACAACACTAACGACCTAGAAATTCTACGATTTATCGACACATAAAATACGGGTCGTTACATTCTCTCCCCCTTAGGAATTTCGCCCCCGAAATTCCAAACAAACAAGAGCAATCAAAACTATTCTGCATGCCTACCATCCATAGCAATCAACAAACCGTGCATCCAATTTCTAGCCTAGCATGCAGAATTCTAAGATTAGAACAAGTTACAAATTCATGAGATGTCACGACACCTTAGGGCCATACCTTGAAGAGTTCAGGATGAGCTGCCTTCATCCTCTCTTCCTCCTCCCACGTACAGTCGTTAACATCATCACTCCATTGTATCTTGAGCAACGTAATCGTCTTCCTCCTAAGCTGTTTCGTGTCGGTTTCAACAACACGAAGCGGCTTACGAGGTCTCGTAACAACTGGATCAACCTCTAAATCTTCACAGCTATCAGCAGAAACCACAGTATTCGAGTCATGCACATACTTCCGTAGATAAGATACATGAAAGACATTGTGCACACCCGCCATCTTCTCCGGTAACTCTAATCTATAAGCGAGCTTTCCAATTCGCTCGATAATCGGGAATAGTCCAACAAATCTCGGAGTTAACTTTCCTTTCTTCCCGAATCTAATAACATTCTTCAGTGGAGAAATCTTCACAAAAACCATATCAACCACGTCGAATTCCAAATCCTTACGACGCTTATCGGCATAACTTTTCTGACGATCTTGGGCTGCCTTCATTCATTGCCGAATGATCTCTATAAAATCCGTAGTCTGTCGAATCATCTCTGGCCCAAGTATCAACTTTTCTCCAGTTTCCAACCAACATGTCGGAGAGTTACATGGTCTTCCATACAATGCTTCATACGGTGCCATACCAATACTTGACTGGTAACTGTTGTTATATGCAAATTCCACCAAATGAAGGTGATCCTCCCATGATCCTCCAAAGTCCAAAACACATGCCCTAAGGAGATCTTCCAAAACTCGATTGACTCTCTCAGTTTGACCATCTGTTTGAGGGTGATAAGTTGTACTCAAACACAACTCAGTTCCCAAAACTTCCTGGAAGCTCTTCCAAAATCCACTAGTGAACAATGGATCTCGATCGCTCACTATACTCTTCGGAATACCATGGAATCGAACTATCCACTTAACATAAAGCTCAGCCAACTTTGATGCAGTCCTAGTTGATCGAACAGGAATGAACCTTGCACTCTTAGTCAAACGATCTACTATGACCCAAATCCCTTCATTCCCCGCTCTGGTTCTAGGTAAACCATCGATAAAATCCATCGATATTTGCTCCCACTTCCATGTAGGAACTTCTAATGGCTGAAGCAATCCACTTGGCTTCTTCTGTTTGGCTTTTACCAGCTAGCAGTTCATACACCTGGAAATAAAATTTCCAACATCCTTCTTCATACCTTCCCAGTAATAGGTTCTCTTCATATCCCGATACATCTTATTTCCTCCTGGATGAATTGTCAACTTCGAGTGATGACTTTCCTTCAGAACTTCATCTCTCAATTCATCTATATCGGGAACAACTAGTCGTCCTTGCTTTCGAAGCCAACCCTCTCGATCGGCCTCGAATCCTTTATCCTTTTCTGGTTCCAATCCAGATTCCAAATCACGGATAATCTTGACAAGCTTATCGTCTCGCTTTTGACTCTCGCAAATCCTTTCCACAAGAGTAGGCCTTATCGATAAGTTTGCCAACATCTCAGGTTCCAATTCACATCTAGGCCTGAAGTCAAATCCAGCCAAATACTCGAGACTCTTCCATTCCGAAAACATGGCTCCCAATCCGGCATGTCTTCGACTTAACGCATCAGCCACTGCGTCACCTTTTCCCGGAGTATAGGCTATACCAAAATCATACGATGCTAAAAATTCTAGCCACCTCTGCTGTCGAAGATTCAAATCCTTTTGGGAGAAAAGGTACTTCAACGACTTATGATCCGTAAACAACTCGAATCGAACTCCCAATAGATAATGTCTCCACATCTTTAGAGCAAAAACAATCGCCGCTAACTCCAAATCATGAGTCGGGTAATTCCTTTCATGCGGCTTCAGTTGTCGACTCGCATACGCAACAACTCTATCCTTCTGCATCAGCACTGCTCCAAGTCCAGTACCACATGCATCGGTGTAAACCACCATCTCATCATTCCCACTTGGAATAGTCAAAACAGGAGCACTCGTCAGTCGCTCTTTCAGGATTCCAAAAGCTTGCTCACACTTAGCATCCCAACTGAACACTTGGTTCTTCTTCGTCAATCCTGTTAACGGTGCAGCTATCTTGGAAAAGTCTTTGATAAACCGACGATAATATCCTGCTAATCCAAGAAAACTTCTCACATCAGATGCATTCTTAGGTCTAACCCAATCCTGGATTGCTGCCACCTTAGCGGGATCAACCGCGATTCCATTTCCAGAAATAACATGGCCTAAGAACCTCACTTCACCCTTCAAGAAGTGACACTTCGAAAACTTAGCCTTCAGCAGATGTTTCCGCAAGATTTCCAAAACAATTCTCAAGTGTGTCTTGTGTTCCTCCTCAGTTCTGGAATAAATCAGAATATCATCCACGAACACAAGCACGAACTTATTCAACTGATCTCTGAACACTCTATTCATAAGATCCACAAAATATGCTGGTGCGTTAGTCAATCCAAACGGCATTACCAGCCACTCATAAAAACCGGATGGTGTCCTAAAAGCAGTTTTCGGCACACTATCATTTGCCACTCTCAACTGGTGAAATCCCGTCGCCAAATCCATCTGAGAAAACACCTTAGCCTCGTGAAGCTGATCAAACAAGTCATCTATTCTCGGCAATGGATACTTGTTCTTCTTAGTCACCTTATTCAGCTCACGATAATCCACACACAACCTTAACGATCCATCCGCTTTGGTTGCGAACACAACTGGTGCACCCCATTCGGACACACTACGCCGAATGAATCCTTTCTGCAAAAGGTCATCAACTTGCACCTTTAACTCTTGCTGTTCCCTAGGCGCCATCCGCCTAAGAGGCATCACAACAGGTCTGGCTCCCTCAACTAGATCGATACGAAAACTCGATCTCCCTATGCGGCGGTAACCCTTTGACTTCATCAAAGACATCCTCAAATCCATTCACAATAGGCACCGATGACAGTCCATCCCGTGGAACAACCAGCGAATACATGAAGCTCATGAAGACGCCTTCTTCATGCTTACATCGTATCACAACCTTTCGCCCTTCCACATTCCCGACTGTCACCTCCAGCCTCTCACAATCAATTCTTGCCGCATACTTCCTAAGCCAGTCCATACCCAAAATAATTCCGAACCCCGCAAAGTTCAGAACAAAGCAATCACTAACAAACGAGCAATCATGACTCGACACAACTAGACCACGACATATCATACACAAACAAGACGAACCCCCAACTGGATTAGTCACAACCAACGGCCTATCAATAATATCCGGTTTCAAACCTAACCGGCCTACCAAATCATCACAAACAAAAGAATGCGACGCTCCAGTATCAAACAACACTCTAACTGGAATACCACAAATAGAAAGAGTACCTTGAACCACCACACTCTTCCCCTTCTCTTCAGCAGTAGGAGCTTTTGAAGACGACGGCACAGCTCCCAAAGCATAAGCTTGCACAATCTGCCTGTCCTTCCTCGGCTCTGGACAATTCTTCTTGATATGTCCCAACTTATCACAGTTGTAACACTTTCCTGGCACCTTGGGATTCTTACAATCTTTGAAGAGATGGCCCTTCTGCCGGCAGTTGTAGCAGGTCACTTCGCCCTTCGGCTTCTTCTGGCCATCCTTACCTCTCTGTTGCTGCTGCTTCCTCTTCTTGTTTCCACTTTGCTGTGGCCTAGATCCTTCCTTGGTTACAGCAACAACAGAACTTTCCCTAGGAAACAAACACTCATGCCTGAGGGCTTTTTCCACAATCTTCTCAAACGGATCGTCCAGATGATCCACCAACTGCCTCCCAAGATAAGCGTCCAAGCCCGTCACAAACTTCTCGTTCTTTTGGTAGGGAGAATCAATATACGATTTGGCATACTTGGACAAAGGTTTAACTCAGAAACATACTCAAGAACCGATATTCCACCTTGCTTGAGCTCTACAAACCTCTTAAACAAAACAGATTTCTGAGCCGTAGAGATGAACTTAGCTTCAAATCTGACTTGGAATTGCTCCCAAGTAATCTCTTCCTCTGGAGTATCAATGGCGATAGAATTCCACCAATCAGCAGCTCTTCCCTGAAGCTGTCTCGATGCAAGCTTCCTCTTAGTTGCATCCTCAATCCCCAAGTCACCAAAAATCCTTCGACAAGCATCAATCCATCTCTGCACCTCAATGGTCGATTCCGTTCCCAAGAAAACTTTTCCTCCAAGAGAAGTATAGTCCTTGCAAAGCTTAGCAAAATCCACCGGTCTTGGAGCTTGAACTTGAATTCCAACATCTACTGACGGTCCTGAAGCTGGTATCCTCCTCATGATCGAAGTCATCATGGCTTCAAACATAGGAGCATAATCAACAGCTTCCCTAGCAGCACGGCTTTCCCTCGCAGCTTGTCTCTCGCTTCGACTCATCCTTAATATCTACAAAAAGGAATGATTAGAACACCTTAAGAAACAACTGCATAAGAAGTTCAGATCCATCTAAACTACTATATTATATAGTAATCATCCATCAAAATACAATTACGTCTCTCATACGTAATTACGTCAGCGAGCGTTGGCTAAAATCGATTAACCAAGGCTCTGATACCAAATGTGACGACCGCCCATGACTCCCGCACCAAAACAAGGAAATAATGCGCTGAAAGGCGTGTCAGGCAGCCATGGGTGACCGTCAAGGGTAGAATAAACATCGCAGAATCTATCGTACAACTCACAGCGCATGGATAAAATACAATAGAGAAATATAATATAGTGAAGCTCCATAGAACAGGACATCATCATATAGGCATCACATTAGTTTTATACAAACATATGAATCATCCATACATCAAAGCCTCACTACATAACACTCAAACAAATACAGCAGCGGAACACCCAGTACATATAATAAGAAAGAATATGCAAAACCCTCCTGCTCGTCTTCGTCATCATCAGCGTAGATCTCCATGAACAGCACCTGTCACCTGCTACCTAGTCTGCCCATCCCAACATGGATGAACAGCCCAAGGTAATAAGAGGAGACATAAAACCTTGAGTCAGACAAAGTCTTAGTGAGCAGTAAATCAACTATCAAACATACCAAAAGAGCATATGGGATAAAAGGAATAGGAACCAAACCATCCTACTCCACCTCTTTCTACAGTGATAGCCCCCAAACACACTAAAGAGAAGCAAGCATAACTTAGCAGACAATTAAGGTAAAACAATAACCACTCGAGTCAAGGTCGATGTTTTCCAAATACAAACCCCCAAGGCCTAAACCAAGATCAGATAAGCACCCAGAAAACACCGCTCTTGAGGCCGAATGATGGTACAATCAAATATCCATGACTCTGGCTATCACTGTTAACCTTGCTTCGAAATCACTGTTAATTGAATGACCGACGCCTTCCTGAGCCATCTATCAAGGGTTAATGGTAACCCCGGTTCTAGACACAACTCCGCACGTCACCATGACCCGTGCCTAGGAATTTTCGCAACTACCCAGAGTACTCGACCACATACCTGTAGTCTTTAGGGTGTCCAGACCACCTACCTGTAGTCTTTAAGGCAACCCTTGTACTCTTGCTTTGAGTCTTCTAGAACCTTCAACAACGATGAAATCCAAGCCTTCTAGTCATCCTCCTTGACGACTATTCTCATTCTAGCCCAAACTACCTCTTGAGCCATCCATTATCAATCAACTCGAACTACCCTTCAAGTTATCAACATGCTTGGAGTAATCCTTCTTGATTATACCAAGGTTACATCACCTCATGCTTCGCCTCATCTTCATCATAGCAAAGGCTCATCTTAACATCATGGTTTGCCTCATCGCATCATGGCAAAATTCCATCTCAATATCATCCAATCCATACATATGAGCTTCAACATCCACTACATATGCCTTAAGCAACTTTCACCATTCAAGAGCCTCTTCCGTAGCTTTTGAATCGTCTTTGACCATACTTGTCCAAGTCTATCAACTAGATAACTCATTCACAACAATCAAACAAGGAAAACATTAATCCAAACAAATAAGTAGTCAATCAAGATCTAAATAGGCATTTATAACTAAAATGGCAATTTCGTAAATAAATAAGCATGGATCTAACATACATGAATCAAGGGTTTTTAGCATAGATCTAACAAATATAAATCATGGGTTTTGTCTTTACAACTTGATAAATGAACTTGCATGAGTAAACATCTTCATAAGTAATGGATCTACACTTGGATCTAAGGAAAAATGCATAAAATCACTATCTACAACACTCCAACAAACCACCAAACCAATATACTCCTTTGGGTCCGCGTGAGAGATAACCACCACTCACCGAATCTCCAAAACAACTCAAAAACAAATCACTTCAGATCTGGACAGCAAGGATTCAAGCTTGATTCGTCGAAATCTCTCTTGAAACGATGAAATCTCACTCAAACGGATGAAGATCTTCAACTTTGGCTCTTCAATCTTCAATCTTGATCCTCGATCTTGGATGGATGTTAGAACTAGATTGGAATGGAGAAAAGGAGATGAAGAAATGTTGTAGTCGAGTTCTCAAAATGGCAGCACTTCGTCGCTTCAAAATCCGGTGCCAAAAAGTGAGCCAAAGCCCTCTATTTATAGGCTGGAAACCCCATGAGTCGTCGGCCCTTAAGTCGGTCACGACTTATCCCATGAGTCGTCCACGACTCATCAAACAACACGATATACGATTCATCGAGCCCAGCCAACCTATCCTAACTCGTATACGACTCAACAACCTAGCGACATACTACTCAGCCATTCCCACGACTCAACAGGTACTACAACCTAACACGCACAGAACTAAACGACTTATCCTATGCGCGGCCGAACTCATACACGAGCTACGACTCAACGGCTTACGACTTATCGAACCCAACGATTCAACTGGGAAACGACTTATAAATGTCACGACCTAACGCTAATAGGCTCACGACCTAACGGGCAGCACGAGTTACGACCTATCACTAAGTCGCTAACGACTTAAGCCTTATACTGAGTCGCTCACAAACTAACCCGGTAACCTCCTTAGCTTGGTAACACGCTGTCTCCACTATCCCACTAACCCGTAGGTCGCTGCTTCTCTTAACTCGCAACTCTTAGGTCGTTAAGTCATCCCAAACCACTATGTCGTAACAAGATGACTCGTTAACTCTTATAACTTTACTAACTCGCTAGCTCGTCCACTTCTTAACCCGGTATCTTCCTTAAGTCGGTCAAGCACTATAGGTTGGTCATCCTATAGGTCGGTCACTACCTTAAATCGGTCAACACACTTAAGTCGCCAACTACTACAAGTTGCTACACCCGACCTATCTTCCTCACGACCCGAGCTACCCATAAGTCGTTTACGACTTAAGAACCCCACATGACTTAGGCTAAGGACGACTTAAACAACACTAACGACCTAGAAATTCTACGATTTATCGACACATAAAATACGGTATCTTTATTAGTCAAGAAAAATATGCTAAAGACCTAATTAATAAATTTGGTTTGACTACTGCAAGTGGAAAACCCACTCCCATGGCGACCAATGAGTACCTTAGCAAAGAAGATCTTTCGAAAGATGTAGATCAAAAATTATATGGAGGAATGATTGGATCACTACTATATATTACTACTAGTAGATCTGATATCATGCATAGTGTTTGTCTCCGTGCATGATATCAATCTCAACCTAAAGAGACCCACTTAAAAGCTGTAAAACATATCATAAGACATGTTAAACACACCTCTGATTATGGCTTATTTTACCCTAAAAATGATTCTTTTGACTTAATATCTTACTGTGATGCTGATTATGCTGGTTGTAAATCAGACCGAAAAAGTACAAGTGAAACTTGTCACTTTTTGGGGCATTCTCTGATTTCTTGGCTTAGTAAAAGGCAAAACACAGTTTCTTTATCAACAACTGAAGCAAAATATATTTCTGCTGCTTTGGATTGTTCTCAAGCAATATATATGCAATAAACTTTAAAAGATTATGGTTTAAAATTTTCAAAATCACCAATTTATTGTGATAATACTAGTGCGATAAATTTATCCAAAAATTCTGCTCAACATGCTCAACTAAACATATTGACATATGACATCATTTTCTCAGAGATAATATAAATAAGGAAGTAATTACTCTAGATTATATTAATTCAGAGAATCAAATTGCTGATATATTAACAAAACCATTAAATGAATCTATATTTACTAAATTAAGAAGAGAATCAGGTATTTGTTCAATAACTTAAATATAAAAAATATAAATGACAAAGTGTGATTAAAAATTAGGTTAAAATAAATTAACTAGCAAAAATTCAAGCACCATGTCGACATTCCCTTGAACCCCATGTCGACATACAATGATTTTTTATTTTTGAAATTTTTTCCACCAAAATTCAAATAATTAGTTATATATTCTTCATATTTTCGAAATTCTATTCATTATTTATGTTATTCCTCTATTCTGTCTTCTGAAATTAAATAATCAATGGCCTCCTCTTCCAAGTCAATCATAAATTCAACCTTTTCACTTCCTTCTCCTACTTCTGGACCGTTTCAACGAAGAACGCTCACTCGTGTGACGAAAATGGAGGAGTCTCTAAGAATGCACTTCAGTTAATGAATGAAATCCAAGTGATGCAATTTCGAATGGCCAAAGAACAAGAGAGGCAAGGCAAAATCCTTAGGAATTTGCAAAAATTTCTAATGGATAATCATGCTAACCCAATCTTGATTAAAGAAGACTCTTTAGGAGATCAAGTATAAGAGCCAGCGAGGAAGAAAAAGAAGAAGAAGAAGAAGAGGAAGAAGTCCCCATGGAAGTAGTTCATGTGGAAGATGACGACAAAGTCGTCTGCGTTGGTGAAGTGTGCTTTGACAAAGATGGAAATCTGGTCGAACATGGAAATTTCTGTTTCCACTATCCAATTGTTCGATTCATAGATCTTCCATTTTCAACGACACTCATTAGTTTCTTTTCTCCTTTTCTTATTGTTGTATGTTCTTACGTTTCCCACAAAAATGTAAATATAACTATATAATTAATGAATAATTTTTGTTCTTATATGTGTTCTATTAAAGTATTATTATACTTAGTTATGATAGTTAGTAGTTTGGGACTAAGTCTTTGTTTTAGATCTAAGTGTTGATTATTTATGATAACATTATCATTATAATCACATGTCATTGGGTATTAGATTTAGGGGGAGTTATATAGTTTGAAGTTATATATTTCAGAGTTAGTTTTTGTTAATGACAAAGGGGGAGAAATATAAAATAGGATAGTTAGGCATAGATTAAGGGGGAGTGATAGATTAAGGGGGAGTGATTAGGATAAAAGTAATATTTTATAAAAAGGTTGTCATCATCAAAAAGGAGGAGATTGTTAGTCCGTGAGATGATGATTTTGATGACAACAACCCTTGTATAGGATTATAAAATATAAATACTAACATTATAGTTTAGAAATATATGTATATGCAGGATTTAACCATGTAGGTACCAAGAATGAAGACCGTACAGTATAGAGATTCAAGATATCAAGACTGAAGACTCACGAGTATCAAGAATATCAAGATTATCAAGAGTTCAAGATTTAATTTATTTTTTAATTAATAGGAATTTTGTTAAAACTCCTAAAAAAGCACTGACATCTTAAAATCCAATTTATTCGTGGAATGGAATCCACTTCGAGCCCATTAAAGGGATGGAACCCTAAGTAGGATGGAATCTACAAAAAATCTAGTGGAACATTGTTTTGTATCCACTGACTTTTATTCAAAATGTTTTTACTAAATTATATCTTGTTTTCAAAATGTTTTCAAAACCTTCCTTTTAAAAAGATCAAAAACATCTATCCTGATTTCAAATACTTTTAGCCTCAAAATAATATTTATTTTCAAAATAAAATTATCCTTATTTTTAAACTATCTTTTAATAATATATTAATATTTATACTTAGATTTAAATATAAAATTATAGTAAAATTTTATGTATATTATTCTCTATATTTACTTATGAATTTTAACTAAGTTAAGTACATTTATAAAGTTTAAAGTAGTTTTAATATAAGATAAAAGTTATTTTCAAAGAAAAACAAAAGTGCGAAAAATTCCTTTGGGATGTCGACATGCTAAATATACCCATGTCGACATAGTGTCAGTTAATTTCAAAATTTAAATTTCAAAAGAAGTGTCTATTCATCTTATCTCTTCATGAATGGACATGGCTGTTGTTCTTCAATAAATTGGGGATGGTTTCAACGAATTTTCAATCATATTTTCTGGTTTTCATTTCTCTTCTTCTTCCGCATTTTCTTTATACATATTCCTACCATTATTCTGCCGAAATCGACATTTAATCTAACTAGATTATCTCTGGTTTGATTCTCTATCATTATCTCAACAAGATCCTCAGTGCGATTCAGAGTTATAGGCTTTTTGTAATTAATTAAAAGATTAAAGATGTGATTGTGGCCTTGGAAATCAATCAGGCGGGAAAAGGTGTGATTGTAGCCTTGGAAATCAATTGGGTGAACTTGTTGCCCATAAAATCAAGTATCTCTACCTAGAGGATTGTGAATCTGGAAGGTGTACCTCGTAGCCTTGAAATCGAGGGTGTAATTTTACAATTTCATTTGAAAGGAAATCCATACTTGTGTGCGGGACTGGATGTAGGATAACTCCGAACCAGTATAAAATCTGGTGTGTTCTTTCCTTTACTGCTTTTATTTTATTTTTGCATCTATTTTTGATTCTGTGATCATATCCATATCTGAATTTTGCATACATTTGTGTTCATATTAACAAAAACTAAAAAGGATTTAATAATCTCTTAAAACACTATTCACCCCCTAATGTTTATCCTAGCCTTAAGATCCATAATCCGAATTTCTCATGGAAGTTAGCACCAAGGTTCATTGGTCCATTCTGTATTATTGGAAGGATCGGGAAACTCGCTTATAGAGTAGAGTTACCGAGTAGTTTAGCTGGAGTCCATGATGTTTTCCATGTTTCTCATCTTAGGAAATATGTTAGAGACCCAGAGACTACCATAACACCTACAATATTAGAGGACTTAGTAGTAACAGGATTAGACTATAGGTAGGAAGCCGATTCAAATTGTGGTTAGAGTGACAAGAAGTTAAGGAATAAGACAGTCAAGTTAACAAAGGTTCAGTTGAGTGAAGATACTAGAGACTGTACTTGGGAAGTGGAGAGCGGGATTAGAGACTCTTACCCTGATTTGTTTGATGGTATGTTTTTCCATTGATTGTTTTATTGAGTACCTTATCATAATTTCGAGGACGAAATTCTTTAAAGTGGAGAGTCTGTAACACCACATATTTTATAACCTTAAATAAGATATTTAATTAGTTAAATTAAGTTAAATAATGTAAGGATTAATAACTTGAGATTTGATTAACTAATGGTAGTCGTGCCATGTTAAGTAGGTTAACAAAAATGAAATAACACTAAATAATGTGTTAGGAAATGAGAAGGAAAATATGGGAAATAGTAAGACCTTATACCCGAAAATTACTTAGGAGATGGATAACTCATGTTCACTTACTCTTATTTCATTAAAAATTAAATTTCTAAGGTCGGCCACCATTTCCAATTCTCAAGTGAAGAAGTAAAGCTAAGATTCAAGTGAAGAGCAAAAATCAACTAATTCAACAATCAAAAATCTCATCTATATTCTCAAATGCTAAGGTGAATAATTACTACATCCCTTATTCTTTTAGTTTTTGGTTTTTTGATGGATCCAAATGGTTTTTGATGACAATATTGCCATGTTTGATGTTTAAAGAAATATATGTGTTGTTGGTGAAGTTATATATGTTCATTCGTGTTTTATGATATGTTTAGCATGAAAACCCTATTTAGTGACATTTGAATATGTTGAAAATTTAAATATAGGTCTAGAATAATATTTTATACATTTTCATAATTTTCTGATTTATCATGGATTTTTATATCAATTTTCTAAAGAGGGAATTATTTATTTGGGTTATAAATTATTTTCGGCTGAAATAATTATTCAGGTTTGAAATTTTAATATGTTAGATAATATGTTAAAATAGATTTTCTGGAATTTTTCCTAAGTCATTTGATGGATATATAAAATTATTTAAGGTATAGGACTTAAGTGTTTTATATATTTATAAAGGAGAAAGGACAATTTGCAAAATAAATTGATTTATAATTCTAGTAATTACGGTAGCATATTTCTAAAAAGTTTTTATTGACCAATGGAAATTCAACAAATCAAGGCAGGTTAGTAGAAAATTTTCCTTTTTAAATTTAAAAACAAAAATCACACTTTTTCCATGTTTCAGCCTACATGGCAGAATACCTTCTACCCCAGACCTTTCATCACAGTCGAAAGGTAAGCTTTCGACCAAGTCAAAATTCAATGCATAAGGTATTAAATGTTGGTACGTAATGAATTGAATATAGCCGAAAGGTTCTAAGCAGAAAGGTCGATGGCCTAAAAGGTTGGAATATAATTGTTTTATGGATGAAAAGCATTCGCCTGATTTGCTTTCGAAATTAAGCTTTCGGCTTGGTTGTTTTCGACCAAGTTAAACTATTTAAAAGAAAGACTTTATACTTTCCAACATATTCGATAGGTTGCTGCTTCCGCTATTACTTTGTTTTGAAACCTTCCGGCATAGCCGAAGGGTTTCTACCGCTTTTGATAAAGATTTTGTTTTGAACCTTCCAACCTAGTCAAAAGGTTCACCTGTATTTAGAACTAGTTGTTTCTCTAATGCTTTTGAAAGGAAGTTGCTGACTTAAGTGGTTGGCCCTTGTTTATAAAATACAATCCAAGGCTTTCGTAAGGTTGGTCTATAAAGACAAATGGTTTTAAAAGAAGGTTTCCAGATTGTTTTAAGTTGAACCAAGTATGATTTCGAAAGGTTTATGTTTTAAAAGGTTTTATGCATTCGGAGGGTTGTTCATTGATCTGTTTCGAAGGTTTATGAAGAAAGATTTTCCAAAGTTTTTTCTAAGGCAATGACTTAAAGATATTTTAAAGAAGGATGTCTACATTTTATAGCTTCCTTAAGGTTTGCTTTAAATGGATTCGAAAGGTTTGAAGAATGATTTTGAAAGGTTTAAATGACGAATTTGAAGGAGATAATTTCAAAGTATGGAAAGAGGTTCTTTCAAATGGGTAAATGTTTTCATCAACTAAATTTTGAGTAAAGAGTATATATCTGACATGGTAGTATGATTTGAGTAAAGTACAAAGATTATATTCTTTTCCTTATTTAAAGTTTGGCTTAAAGGCATAAATCACTTCAAAAATGTTTTCAAGGAAAATTATGGGAGGGGACCTTAAGTATAAATGACACAGATATTAGGAAAGCAGATGGGACTAGTATGTGGTCGCGCCCTATACATTAGCTTGTATCCCCAACTAGTTGTATCCAAAATTCCAATGTTTAGGGCTTGGTCATAGGTAGACTAAAATTACAATTACACACCGAAAGGAATACATGTTTGTATACAGTTAGGTTGTTGGTGATTCCAAAAAACTATTAGGCTTAGGAAGACCTGGGAAATGATTAATTTAGGAACAGACCGTCCAAAAATGAGATATTTAACAGATAATTTAGGATAAGCCATTCTAATGGGAAATGTTAAATGGATAAATAAGGATAGTTAATCATGAATATGAATATCTAACAGGTATTAGGTTAATTCTGATTATATTGTCAGATAGGCCTGAGTTAGCCAAAGGTTAAAAGTTATCCAAACAAAACTTTTGTGTTTGAACAGATAGTTCATTATTACCTGATATTTATGTATGTTTACATAATGTTTATTATGTATTATTTAACCATTGTTGATGTAGGAGCATAGTATATGGTTATATGAATGGATTTGTAAAGATAAGTTTAAAAAGAATGTTAGTGAGAGGAAACCCGTTCCGCTAAGCTACGTGGTCTCACTTAAATAATTAAACCGGGGTGTATACTATTATTTATATCAGGCTTTATGTCTGATTCGAAATTTATATTTCCCCTTACACTCTTGGGTACTCAAAATTAACTTGAGTAAGTTTAGAGGTTAAAGACATTTTCAGGTTTTAGAATGTCGACGAATAAGCTACCAAAGGATGCACGAGGAAATGGATAGCTACTTAGGATTTGCTACTATTATTTATGTTATGATGGAATTTCTGTTGTTTTATTATGTAGTAGGTCTAATATGACCATATGACTCGGATCAACTGAAGGGGTATCTTCACATACCGCTCTCGGTGTAAACTGTAATATTTATATTTTATCTATACCTAGGAAACGATTTGGGTTATGTGACGCGAATATGAAATAATTTTATTTGGAAATGTAATTAAGTAATCAGTGATTTTCGAAACTCTTTATTTTATTTCGTATTCAAGTGCTTCAAATATTGTTGATGCCATTAACATAGCAGAATTTAGTCGTCGGAATCTAATACTATAGATGACTGCAGCATCTATAGCTCTTAGTTTTAGGCCTCTAGACGGAGGATGTTACATTTAGCGCATTGAAGATTATTTTCTAGAGGACAAAGATAAAGATTTTGTATATTATCATTACTAATACTATTTCACCACATAGTTTGTTCTACTGCATTATTCTATTATTTAGTTGTATATATAACTCTGATAGATATTGTAAAATTTTAATCAATGTATAGTATAAACAGCTTCATGAACAGTTTATTTAATTATTATATTTTGTCATTCCGCTATGATTCTGTGTTTATTTTCTTCTTTTCTTATTTTTCTTAATTAACCCCATTGATTATCTATGCTTTGGATTGTTTGAGTTGGACATGTGTGGATTATTATTGATTTAAACCTTCCGAAATGTGGGTCGTCACAGTTGGTATCAGAGCTTTGGTTTAACGATAACTTTATCTTTTGGGGTTTGACTCATTAGAGATAGGGTAGTAATCCTCTATATGAGTTATTTGAGCATATATATATATATATATATATATATATATGTATGTATGTATGTATGTATATATGCCAATGAGTACTTGTTAGTGTTATAAAATGTTTTATATTGTGTTTAATAATCCGTTGAGTTGCTTATGTATTCTGGTTGGTGCGTGGGCCAATATGTTCTCGATAGGGGTTCCTAAACACTTAAATGAGGCAAGTTGACGTAATACTATTTTAAATAGGATAAATGAAATAATTTTACGAATAATATATTTTTTATATATAATGATAACTTTCATAAAACTATATGATTATTAATGAAGTTGTTGTCAGGAGATGATAATATTTAGTTATATCATCGATCACTGGTTTAATTAAACTAAAAATGAATACTTTGCAAACTCAATTTCACAAAGAGTTCGATAATTAAATTGAAATCTAATTATAATATGAATTGTTTACAATAACAAAGGTATACATTAACGAAATGTTTTCATAATAAGGCAATGAAGTAGTACAAGTATATTTATAATGTAGCTTATAAATAGAATGGATTTAAATACTAAGAATTTTAGGATTTAAAATTACATTGACATTAGAATTTATTTACAAAGCCTTCAAAATTCATAATAATATTACTTGAAAGTGTTTTTACTAGAAATATATTTACTGAAAAGAGTTTTGAAAGAAATAAAAGTATTAAACTCTCTTTAGTGGCTGGGACATAATTCTACGATGACTACAGCATCGCCAGTATTCATTTTTGAGTTTCTGAGTAAGAACTGCTATCAAAAGAAATTTATTTCCAGTTAAAAATGTTTGATTTTGGAAGAAAAAATTTCCAAGTCTGATTTGATTAATATAAGAAAATAGTTTTGAACTTATAAATTGAAATTAGTAGTGATAAAAAAATAGGTTTATAATTTATGAATTTGAATAGAAAAATAAAACCAAATTTTAAAACAATTAATCATTTTGGTTAAGCAAACAAAAGAAAACTTGAGTTTGAGATGTGAAATAAAAGAATTAATTAAAGAAATGTTAAATAAATTGAGATAGTTAAATGAAGTAAATAAAATGAAGTTTAACTCAACAAAGCTTAAATAAAGTAAATTGCATTTGAAATGAATTAGATAAAATAATGGAATGAAATTTTAAGTGAATAAATTTGTATAACTTATAGATTTGAGAAATATTAAGCTGAAATAAATTTCAAATTTGTTAAATGTGGATGATAAGAAAAAATAACTTAAATAAAGTTGACTAAATTGAGTAATCGATTAAATGAAATAAAGCTTAATTTAATAAAATTAAATGAATTGAATTGGATTTGAATGGAATTGGATGAATTCGTAAAGTGAATTAATTCTACTTAAGCTATAAAATAAATTAATAGAATGAATACAAACTTGAACTATAAAATGAAATGCAATTTGAATTATGAAAGGAATTGAACATGGATAAATGAGTATAAGTAAAATTAGTTAGAGTAATTGAATTTGATTTAAATTGGATATAACACATTGAATGCAAATGGAACAGGTTTTAATAAATTGAATGGTAACTAATGGAATATGAAATATGTAGCAAATCGAAATTTAAGCTATAGTAATTAATTAACGAGTTAATTAAATAATAAAATAACTTTGTGAAATTATCAGCATTAAACAAAGGAAGTTGTACCATTATGTCCGTGGTAGATTTTGGGTCGATTTCCATATACAAAATGTTAGACCGAGCTTGAACGAAGAAGATATGAATTAAACAAAAAAATCAATAATAATAATAATAATAATAAATGGGCTAGGTCGACACCAGGGTCGACCTAGCCTTGCCTAGGTCGACATGCATGTCGACCCTAGCATATGTTAGGTCGACCGGCCTAGGTTATTGAATGAAGGGATGAATTCTTTCATTCCAGAACCATTCGAACACATCATTAACCTATTTCCACTCAATCCCATGCGTCCGTGCTTAGAATAAATTAATACGCAAGGACAACAAGAATTACAATAGAGGCTTATCTAAACAAACATATACTAATTTAATAAGAAAAGATAAAAGCAGGACCCGTGCCAACAACATTCCCTTTTTTAGTTAGGTCTCACAACAGATTAGGTGAGGCTAGGGCACGCTTATGCTGGAGTAGTGGTAAATAAGAGGTCAAGAAATAAAAGTTCAAATCATGGGGATTCAGACAAGGGGCGCAACTGGATTTTGTTTGACACGGACCCGTACCAACAGCATTCCCTTTTAGATAGACACAGGTGGTCTCACAATAGAAGGGGAGGAAAGGGCATGCTTATGCTGGAACAGAGGTAAATAAGAGGTGCATAGGAGGAGCTACATGTAAGTGAACCTAGTGGTGGTCGAGCTTGCGGCCCTTAGTGCTGGTTGATAAATCATTACGAGTTCCAAGCGCTTAGTAGGTGTCTTTTGTTGTGGGACCCACAGGATAGGACTAGCCCACAGTAGGCGCAGAGTAGAAGGCCGGTCAAAGAGTAGAATTTGGACTTCAGCCTAATTAAAGCAGTTATCTAAGACAAGTGCATACAATCAAGATAATCCAATCGAATTAATCTAAGCAAACAATCAAACCATATTTTATTCCAGCTTTATCTTTCCTCCTATTCCTTTATTTCCTTTTTATACTAGAACCATTGCAAAGTCTATTATCTTTATCTTGCTTAAGAATAATAGTAATTAGTTGCGTTCACCAAACTTTTAGTCTGACTCACTCCTCTATTTTCCCCTTCCCTTCCCCCCCTCATAGGCCAGCAAGGGCAGGGACGGTAGGTTACAGACTCTTGGAGATTTCAGCTGCAGAGATTTTCTCATGTATTCTACTTCTTCTTTTTCATTTTTTATTTCATTCGATATACCGGTACTTTGCTTTGAGGGGGGTAGTTTGTACCTGATTCTTATGAGGCTGATATTATGGCTTTCATAATACATGTATAGGTATTTTGAGACACTTTATGTACTTGGTTTTATGACTCTATTTTATAAAGTTTGATTTTTAATAAGTTATTGTTTAATTGTTTCCGCTGTTTTATTTAATTTGTCTTGTGAATTTCAGTCTCTGTAAGCTTTTAGCTATACCTAAAATGCACAACATCTTTTAGTGTGTCTTTTTGGGTATACTAAGGGGTGTGGGGTGTTTCACTTGGTATCAGAGCCTAAGGTTACAGGATTCCTAAAAATTTCATTTTAAAAGAATATAATTTTTCAAAATAACTTGTTTCAAAAGTATTTTTTAGAAAAGAAGCTCATTAATTTAGAATTAGTTTTCAAGTAATAAAGAGTTTTTCTTAAAAGTCCCCTCAAAGTCCAGTTCAATCTTCTTTCGATCCTTTCAAGCCTAAATTTTCTCTTTCTTTGCATAGAATGGCGGATGCCTCTAATCTTCCAGAAGGCGTCCAAGTCCCGAGCTAGTTTCGTAGATACCTTCTAGCTATGACTCCTTAGGTGCAAGGGTAAGCGCCCAATCTAGCACCAGTGGGTGCGAATCCCATCAACTACCTATAATAGCCAATTTCTCTAAGTTATGCAAGGATTTTTCCAATTTAAGAGGCAAGATATTTTTCGGTATAGAGAGTTTCATGGAGGCACGAGCTTGATTAAGGAACACAGAGAGAATATTCGGGCTATTAGGACTAGAGGATCAGCAGCGGTTTAGCTAGCATCTTGGCAGCTAAAAGGAGAGGCTTCTTATTGGTGGGTGGTTATTGATTTGGAAGGTGGAGACGTTGGTTGGAATGGGTTCCAAAAGAGATTTGAGAAGAAATTTTTATCTCAAGCAGAAGAGAGTGTTCAAATGGAATGATTTATTAGCATGAAGCAAGGAAGCTTGTCTATGAAGTAATATATCAACCAATTTAATGAGTTGTCACGGTTTGGAATGGAGTTGGTGAATACGCCGCACAAGAAGGCCATGAGTTTGCGAAGGGAATAGCCCCTTTAAGGGTTGTTGTTGACTCACGTACCAATGGGAGGTACCTATGAGTCACCAGTGAATATAGCGCTTATGACTGAAGCAGCTAAGGAGGGGGAGTCTAAATAAGTCATTACATCGGAAGGTCCTAAGAAGAAATGGTGGAAGAACAATAAAGAAAAAGAGAAAGAAGAAGGCCCTCAGAAGTAGAACAAGAATAGATTGAAGTACCATAGTTGTGGGATTACTGGCCATTTCTCCAAAACTGCATGAAGGAGAAGATGAAGGGAAAGTGCTATAATTGTGGATAGCCCGGTCACATTAGTAAGTATTGTCCCCAGAAGACGGGGCAGGGAGTAGGTGCATCAGCAACGTAGATTCAGGCATTAGATGCAGCACCTTCTAATTGAAGACCAGAGAGAGGTAGGAAATTCACCATAGAAGGTTTGATTATATTTTTGATTTTCCCATTTGGACTCTTTTTATTCTGAAGCATCACGCTCTTTCATCTCTAGTTCTTTGGTAGATTGTTTGCACTTAGACATCTCTTTAGTAGTAGACCCAGTTGTTGTTTCAAACACCATAGGAGGATCAACACATCTGTCTATGATTTGTAGAGGTTTGAAAATTTTCATATTAGGCGTAGAGTTTGTAGCTCCTATGTATTGGGATTCTCGGGGTGTGGGATGATTTTGGAGATGGATTGGCTATCCACATAAGGAGCTCTATTAGACTGCAAGAGGAGAGTCGTTAGACTAGAGACATGCAACGGTAGGACTCTTGAGGTTTCTTGAAACCCACAAGGGTCAGTCATGTTGAGCTTCCTTTATTCCCTCGATTCATCATAAGTAGAGTTAGATTCGATTCCGATCATCAGAGATTTATCGGACATCTCTAAGGAGGTTATGGGACTACCCCCTAAGAGAGAAATCAATTTCAGAATCTATTTGATTGACAATGCTAAGCCAGTAGTATTACCCGTAAGACACATGGCACCTAGGGAGAGGAAGGAGTTAAGAAGATAGATTCGTGGGCTATTGGAGAAAGTTTTCATCAGAAGGAGCATATTAGAGTGGGGAGCGTCGGTCGTCTTCGCTACAAAGGCTGATGGTTCCCTTCGACTTTGCATAGACTATAGAGATTTGAATAAGCTTACGAAGAAGAACCGTTATCCACTTTCTAGGATAGATGATCTTTTTGACCAGTTAGTTGGCTCTTTAGTATTTTCTCAGCTTGATTTAGCCACTGGATTTCATTAGCTTAGGGTCGCTGATAATAACATTGATAAGACAGTATTTAGGATACCCAACGGATTATTTGAGTAGTTGGTTATGGCTTTTATGCTAACCAATGATCCAGCCTATTTTGTAGATTTGATGAGCCATGTTTTTAGGGACGTCCTAAATAAGTTCATAGTGGTGTTCATAGATGACATTTTGTTGTTTTACAAAAGTATGGAGGAGCATATTGTTCATCCAGAGGAGGTTCTTTGCACACTTCGTAGTCATTAGTTGAGAGCAATTTTTTGAAGTTTCATTTTTGGTGAGAGGAGGTATGATTCTTGGGGCACGTAGTCCCAAGAGAAGAGGCTTAGCAGTTGATCCCGCTAAGGTAATGACGGTGCAAGATTGGAAGGCCCCCAAGAACATTACCAATGTTAAAAGCTTCCTAGGATTGGATGGCTATTATAGGAAGTTCATTGGAAATTTTTCCAATATTTCAGCGCCACTTACTCGCCTCACTAAGAAGAACAAAGCATTCGTGTAGGACGTGGATTGTAAGAATTCCTTTACGATGCTTAAGAGAGCCCTTACTAGTGCACCAGTGTTAGTTTTACCTGATGGAGCTAAGCCTTTCACAACATATACTGATGCATGCGGGATAGGTCTAGGAGCGAAGTTGATCTAAGAAGGGAGGGTAGTATGTTATGGGAGCAGACAGTTGAGGATGCATGGGAAGAACTACCTTACCCATGATTTGGAGTTGGCTGCTTCAGTTTTTGCAATCAAGCCTTGAAGGCATTACTTGCTAGGAGAGAGGTTCGATCTTTTCACTGATCATAAGTCATTGAAATACCTATTCTCACAGAAGGATTTGAACTTGAGGTAGCAGCGGTGGATGGATTTTTTAGCATCGTACAATTTTGAGATAGTTTATACCCTTGGCAAGGGAAATATGGTTGCGGATGCATTGAGTAGGAAGAGAGCAACCCTTACTCCTATGTTCTTAGAGTGGAGGAGCCTAGAGTTTATTTCCATCTTTGATTTTAAGCCCTCTACGAACATTACCCATGGATTGTTAGTAGCGCTTGAGGTAAGGTCTACCCTTATAGATCAGATTGGCTCAAGGCAGTGAGAGGATTCAGAGCATATGGATATTATGGATAGGATTAGCAGAGGAGAGGTCTCTAAACATCTCTTATCATATTCCATTGATAGAAAGGATGGCTTAGGAGAGATGGAAGGCTTTGTGTCCCTCGCGCCAGTAATCTATTGAGAGCGGTTCTAGAGGAAGCACACCATTTTAGTAGACTATTCATCGAGGTGGTGATAAGATGTATAGGGATATGAAGAGAGTGTTTTATTGGAGTGGCATGAAGAAGGATGTAGTGGAGTTTGTAGCTAAGTGTCTTGTGTGCCAAAGAGTTAAGGCAGAGCAGCAAAAGCTCGGTGGGTTACTTCAGCCAGTGGATGTACTCGAATGGAAGTGGGATAGCATTTCGATGGACTTCATATATGGTTTACCTCAATCTAGGAAGGGGAATACTAGCATTTAGGTGATTGTAGATCGGTTGACCAAGAGCGTCCACTTCATTTCGGTCAAGAGTAAGGGGACGACATCTTATTTGGCATCCTTATATGCTCGCGAAATAGTCCGACTTCATGGATTTCCCTCTAGCATAGTAAGCAATAGAGACCCTATTTTTACCATCGAGCTTTGGAGAAGCTTGCAATAGGCTTTAGGGACGCAGCTTATATTAAGTACGGCCTATCACCTTCAGAAGGATGGCCAAGCAGAGAGAGTTAATAGAGTGTTTGAGGATTTGTTGTGGATGTGCATTCTAGATTTTGGAGGAACTTGAGAGGAGCATCTTTCTTTAGTGGAGTTCGCATATAATAACAGCTTTCAAGCTAGCATTGGGATGGCACCATTCAAAGCTCTTTATGGGAGACCTTGTAAGTCAACTTCATGTTGGGTGGAGTCTACAGAGAGGTTGCTTCTTGGTCTTGACATGGTTAGGGAGACTTTAGAGAAGGTGAATCTGATTCGAAGGAGGATGAAGACAGTCCAAGGTAGACAAAAATCTTATGCGGACAAGCGGAGATGTGATATTGAGGTTGGAGATTTAGTTTTCATTAAGGCATCTCCACTAAGGAAGGTGGTGAAGTTGGGATTAAGTGGGAAGTTATCCCCTAGATTTGTAGGACCATTCTCCATTGTGGAGAGAGTAGGGAAAATGGCATATCGAGTGAAGCTGCTAGAGAGGCTCAGTTGAATGCACGATGTTTTCCATGTCCCACACTCAAGAAAGTGCTTACATGACTCAGTGGAGGTTGTGGAGCCTAGTCTGTTGGAGGAAGTGGAAGTACAAAGGGAAGCATCGGTTCGGCATATTCCTACGAAGATCATTGGACGAGACACCAAGAGACTTAGGAATGAAGAAGTTCCGTCAGTAAAGGTGCAGTAGGGAGAAGATGTTGCAAATGCTATATGGGAGAAGGGAAGATTCATACTTCTTATCCACATCTTTTTGATAGTAAGTTTTAAAATTTCATATTTCCATCTTTAGTTTTGAGTAGGTTCTTTCCTTTATTATTCTTTGGGAGGGTAGAACTTAGATTTAACCTGTAGATGATAGGATTTGGTGTAAACATGTTACTAGAGCATGTTATGTATGATGGATGCTAGTGGTTGCATGTGATTGCTAGTGGATGCTAATGGACGCATATACTTACACTAGGCATTATTATCCTTAGGGATCGGCCTAACTAGGACACTAGAGCATATGCACATGGATGTGTGCACATTTGCATTTTTCTTTATTTTCCATAGTTGTTATAAATGGATGATTATCACATGATTGTTGCATTTGGATGATGATTGTAGCACGCATATAGAATTATCAATTATCATTAGGGAATTTGCATTCATTTGGATTCATAACACGGACATGATTGCATAAAAGGAGGTCGACTGAATCAGTAAACCGCCTAATCTTTTGCATTAGTCAGGAATATGGACACTACACTAATTGCATAAGTATCATAAATCTCATTAGAAAAACCTAAGACAATGGATGTAATGGATGATGATTGAGTAGTCGGTTGTAGAACTTGGATGAAAACATTTATTTCATTCTTCTATCCTTATAGATTTCGGGGACGAAATCGTTTAAGGAGGGGGATGTAACAACCAGAAATTCAAGCTATAGTAATTAATTAATGAATTAATTAAATAATTAAATAACTTTGTGAAATTATCAGAATTAAATCAAGGGAGTTTCTCCATTGTGTCTGTGGTAATCTTCAGGTCAATTTCCATATATAGAACGTCCGAATCCGAGCTAGAACGAAGAAGATATGAATTAAACAAGAAAATCAAAAGAAAAAATAATAATAAATGGGCGAGGTCGACACCAGGGTCGACCTAACCTTGCCTAAGTCGACATGCATGTCGACCCTAGCATGAGTTAGGTCGACACCTAGGTCGACCCGCTTGGGTTATTAGACGAAGGAATGAATTCTTCCATTTCAGAACAATTCAACACATCATTAACCTATTTCCACTCAATCATGTGCATCCATGCTTCCATCCAACTGTTCCTATCGAGCCTATGTCGTGTTTGCACCAAATTTAATCTTCAAATCCAATGGTCTGAGATCCACAAGTGCCGCTATAAATAAGACCCTAGGCCTACCTATTTTTCTCATTCAGATTTTCTCATTCGGGGTTCACCTTCTCAGGCATGACCCTAAAAAGAATATTTTTCCGAGTTTAAGATATTTTTAAATAAAATATTTTATACCCCTCAAGTGGATCCGGGAAGACCAAGGGAAGAGCTAAGGACCACAGGAGAGCGTTTAGTAATTATTTCAGATTTTTAAGTAATTTAAAATAACAGGGTTTCCAATAGTTGTAGTTTTTCTACAGTTTTGGAACAGCCTTTACGCAAGTTTATATACATTTTATTTTTAGTAAATTTTAAACTTGTTTTTCAGTCTATTTTCTTTTAGCTATTACTTTTCAGTTGTTTACGGTTATTTACTATTGGTTATAGCTTTTCCAATTATTTACAGTTATTTACAACGTTTATAGTTATTTGTTGTTATTTACGTTTTATTTACATTCATTCTACATTTGGGATTTCTTCGATAATTGTCATTTTCTTTTTAATTTCCTTTTTACGTGAATGGAATAAATAGAATAAAATAAATCGCGAATATGGACTAAATAATAAGAACACTGAATTTACGGAAAATGAGATGTAAAATAAAAAGACTGTAATAAATTGGACTTAGAGTGAAATAGGCAAATTTAAGTTATTTGCAAGCTTAATTATAACATATAATTATGATTAAAAGAGTAAATAGAGAAAGTAGCTTATTTTTGTTCTTAGACCTTGGGTTAAGTTAATAAACACACATAAGTTATAACTAGAGATAGAATGGAAAAGACTTATTTTTAATACTTAGAATAAATTAATAAGAAAAGATAACAAGAGTAACAGTAGAGGCTTATTTAAAAAACTTATACTAAGTTAACAAGCAAAGATAAAAGCAGGACCCGTACCCACAGCATTCCCTTTTTCAGTTAGGTCTCACAATAGATTAGGTGAGGCTAGGGCATGCTTATGCTGTAGTAGTGGTAAATAAGAGGTAAAGAAATAGAAGTTCAAATCATGGGAATTTGGATAAGGGGCGTAACTAGATTTTGTTTGGCACAGACCCGTACCAACAACATTCCCTTTTACAAAGACACGGGTGGTCTCACAATAGCAGGTGAGGCAAGGGCATGCTTATGCTGGAGCGGAGATAAACAAGAGGTCCATAGGAGGAGCAACAGGCAACGTGAAACTAGTGGTGGTCGAGCGTGCGGCCCCCAGTGCTGGTTGATAAATCGTTATGAGTTTCAAGCGCTTAGTAGGTGTCTTTTGCTGTAGTACCCACGGAATTAGACTAGCCCGCAGTAGGCACAACAGAGTAGAAGGTGGATCAAAGGGTAGAATTTGGACTTCAGCCTAATTAAAGCAGTTATCTAAGACAAGTGCAAACAATCAAGATAATCCAATCAAATTAATCCAAGCAAACAGTCAAACCATATTTTATTCCAGTTTTACCTTTCCTTCTATTCCCTTATTTCCTTTTTACTAGAACTATTGCAAAGTTTATTATCTTTACCTTGCTTAAGAATACTAGTAATTACTTGCATTCACCAGACTTCAAGTCCGACCTGCTCCTCTATTTTTCCCTTCCCTCCCATAGGCAAGCAAGGGCATGGATGGTAGATTACGGACTCTTGGAGATTTTAGCTGTGGAGATATTCTTATGTATTCTGTTTCTTCTTTTACAGTTTTTATTTCATTCAATATACATGTACTTTTCTTTGAGGGGTTTAGTTTTGTACTCTGATTTTTATGAGACTGAGTTTATGGTTTTCATAAGACTTGCATTGGTATTTTGAGACACCTTGTGTATTCGATTTTATGACTCTACTTTATGAAGTTCGATTTTTTATAAGTTATTGTTCTAATTGTTTCCTCTTTTTTATTTATTTTTTCTTGTGAATTTTAGTCTCAATAAGTTTCTAACTATACCTAAAACGCACCACATCATTTAGTGTGTCTTTTTGGGCATACTAAAGGGTGTGGGGTGTTACAAAATAAGTTACTGAAATAAATTGTAAGATAAAAGTTAACTTAAGAAAAGTTGAATGAAATTTATTGTGATAAAAAAATATTTATATGAATTTGAGTTATAAAACAAAAGTCCTTAAAATAAAGTTAATAATATGAGTTAATGAAATGAACTAATGAAGTGAATCAACAAATTAATATGAACTTTAAGTTATGAAGTAATAATAAACATGAGGCGTTTTATAAAATGTTTATAATTAATTTAAATGGTTTTATGAAATGGTTTATAAATGAGATTGGTATTAAAGAGAATATACTAAATGGTAATGAAATAAAATTTAACTTATATAAGATTAAATGTAATAATTTATAAAATGGTCCATAAATGAATTTATATGAAATGTGATAACATAAAGTGTAATAATTGAAATTTGAATAAATTGGATGTAAATGAAGCAGATGTGAACTAGTTTGAAGCAAACCAATTAACTATCAACATAAATTTGATGTTAAAAAGAAATGATAGTGTATAACTTAATTATTGACATTGAAAAATGTAAATTGCTATGATTATAAATTAATTAGATGAATATTAATAGCTGTGAATGGTTTCTTTGGTTGTAAATCATTATTGTTATTATTTTGGCTACATGTGATCGTTGAGTTGTGTATTGGTGCTAATGCTTACGATTTGGGTTCAAAATTCATATTATATAGTCTATTAAATTATACATGCTTTCTATACTCTTTATATGAAAATAATATTCTAATTTGAGTTGAGATAGGTACATACGAAGACAGTTTTGGACATATGCATAGATTTTATTTGCTTCTGCTTGCTTAATATGAGCGAACTCGCTCGTATTAGTAATAATAAAGTGCATTTCTCATATTACAAACTACAATGTTATATTTTTTTCCTACGGGATGCCTTATCATTGAGATGAGATGTATATTTGGTATATTTGTGATATATATTTGTATTGTAAAAATTTTACGATCAAGCCGCGGAAAGAAGACGGCGTCGAAATTTTCCGTAAATCCAAGTGTTAGAAAATTTTGAGATTTTAAAATTTTATAACTTGTTTTTATGAATAAGTTTAATGTCCATAAAGCTGGTATCAAAGTGTTATGGCGAAAGTGTAACAAAGGTTTTGCAAAAATAAGATTTTAATGTTTTGTATGTTAATTATTTTTAGAAAATATATCAAATGTTAAATTCCTTACTTCACTCCTTTTCGACGACGAAAAGTTTTGAGTGAGGGAGAATATAACGACCCATATTTTAAATATTTTAAATTATTAAATTCGGTATAATTATTTAACAAAAATGGTTAGGAATAAAAATTTAATGGTTTGTTAATGTAGCTATTGAATATTAACTAGAATAAAATTTTGAAATAATCATTCTCAAAGATTTTGGCAATAATAGGTAGTGAAATGAAATTCTATATATTAAATGTGCTTATAATCAATAGCGAGAATGGAATAATAAACATGGGATTATTTAGGTGAAAATAAAATAATTATTTGATAAAATTCATTTGAAATTTAATGATTATGGCTATAATTTATTGGATAATTAAAATTGTTTAAATTTAATATTTGGAATCATTTAAATATTGAATCTGGGATTCAATATGAGTGAAAATAATTTTTAAAGTTGATTTAAAATTTATTTAAACTGGAATTATGATAGTAAACTTTTAAAATCAAATTTGAAGTGGTTAAATTGATTTTGGAAATTATTTGTTTTAATTAACTTGTGAAAATAACCATTTTGGCCACCATCATGGATTTCAACGAAACCAATTTCATCGGATCCGTAATACTGACTTGTTATAGGGTTTCAAGTTTCGTTGCGATTAGAGTTATCGTTTGGCCGTGCGAGCTTGAAATGCATAGAAATTAATTAAAATAATTCGATTCTGAAATGCTATTTTCTGAGTATGATGGAATTGGCCCCGATACTTATTCCATTGTGTTCGGATAGGGGTATAACATATAAAACACCAGGCGGCACACTTCATTTAGAGTTCAAGAATTTCGAACGATAAGCGGCTAGATATTTTCCCATTATAATATTTATATACACATACACACATATATACACCCTTTTCCCAACACTTCATACATTTCACGCACTCTTTTGTCTATCCCCGTACCATCATCCTCCCTCTCTCATTTCTAATTTGCAAAAAAGAAAAAAAAAGTGATGAAGTCGTGAATGACTTGGAGGTGAATTGTGTTCGATTGGGGAAGGTCGCCGCTGCGCACGAGGATCAATTGCGATGGCGAGTCGCACGTTTTTAGGGTTTTGTGCTTCGAACGGCGAGAATGGCGCTGCAGATGACGGTCGCGGCAAGGGGAGGTGAGGTGCGGTGCGATGCGTGATGGAGGCATGTCTGGCTGTGGAGGCGATCGATCATTCGCCTTTTAAAAAATTATGCGAAGGAAGCCGTGTTGTTCGGAGGTAGGAGGAACATGCAAACTTAGGAGAGCAACGAGCAGAAAGGAAGCTGTCTTGTTTTTTTTAGTAAATTTATTTTAATTAGTGTTTTAATTATTGGTTTTACTAATTTATTCGTACATCGTTCATACGAGGTCCGATACGAGTGTCGTCTTTCGCGTTGCCATCGTATCGATGAAGGCTACGACAAGGAATTGGAGTGGCATTTGTTTGAAGCTGAGAAATTTTTAGTTTAAAATAAAGGTGAGTGTTTTAAACGCTCACGAATCATTAAAATATTTTATATTAGTTAAATTGAAATCATGAAGTTATTTATTTTACTGATTGTTGTTGGTGGTTTAACTAACATTTGAAATTAACATCTGATTTGAACTGGAAGAAATTTAGATTTGATAATTAATTTGAATTGGAATTAAAATGCCAATTAAACTCTCGATTATTGATAACCAGTTAATTGTTGTGATATTTTGACTGTTTCGACGATTGATTGTGATAGATGCTAATTGGTTGGTATTTTGGTTGACTTGATGTTTATTTATTTTATATATATCATATATCACCCTATAAACTATTTGACAACATGTAAATGGTTATTTGAATTTAATTCGAATAAATTAAGAAATAGATTGAAATGATATATACTATAGCATTTATTTTGGATTGAAGTGATATATATTAATCCGTGAAATTAAAATAAAAATAACTTATCACTTGGCCATAGGATAGAATATTATATACAAACACCTGATTGGTTAAATTAAATGATTTTAAATTCTTGGATTTGAATTTATTCAATTGATTTTGTTTTATAAAAATAAAATTGAATGAAGATATGGAAATTGAATTATTTTCGAACTCGAGCTTGAAATGTTAAAATTGAAATTTGTTAAAATTAATCGCTTAAAGAATTGAATTTGGAAGTCTGAAGTATAATTGAAATATGATTTGAATTATGGAAATCAAATTTATTTTAAATATTGAATTTTATTCGAACATCGAGATTTGTCTCATAAAAAAGAATTTAAAGTGATATTTTGAATTGAGCTCGGAATTGAATTATTTTAAAAGGTTTAAACTTTGAATTGATTATTGAAGTTTAATTTAATTTAAGTGATTTAAATCGATATTCTGATAATGAACTCGAATTGATATAAATTGAAATGGTATAACATTGAGAATTTAAATGTAAATAATTCAAACTGGAATTGAATTGAAATTAATTGGAATTGAAATCGAAGTTGAACTAATTTGAAATCAAAATCGAATTGATTTAAACAGAAATTGGAATCTAAGTTAATTCGAATTGAAATTGAAAGAGTCGATTTGAATTAAATTGAAATTGAATTGAACTGGAATAATTGAAATTGAATCGGTAAATTGAAATTGGACTTGGGTCCAGATTTGCTAAAATGGAAAGAGATGGTTTGATTTGAAACTATCTTCAAAATAAATTGTTTAACATAAACTATTTAAAAATCTATCTTTTTAAAATAATAATTTTTTTTGATTTTGCAAACTATTTTCTTATATGAACCATTTTCAATACTAAAACTATTTAAAATTTTCAAACTACTTAAAAAATTTCTAACTATTTTCTAAAAATTCAAACCGGTCAAGTGGGAACTGTTTATATTTAAATCATGGATTTAAATGAAAATTGGCTTAAAATGAAGTTATAACGTAGTTGAGATTCGAAATGGAAATTTGAATGAAATGATGTTTTCAAGTGAAAATGACATATCGAACTGAACTTGATTTGTGAAGTGGATATGATAATTTTGAAATGAAATTGAGTTTGAAGAGAATATGATATGTTGATATCAAGTATGAATTGTTTTGAAATGTAAAAGTATCAACTGGTGTGTAAATCAATGTTAGGTTGTTAAAGAGAGCGGGGTCTCTTATTGACATACTCTCTATCAATACTGGAACCACTTTAACTGCTGTGTACGCGAAGGAGACTCCAGAATGAAGTGGTTGGATTTGGCATACCTTTTCTGGATGTAAAAAAAGAGAACGATGATAGATAGACCCCCCCACTTGTGCGAATTTGAAATGACTAAAACATGACGGCTTGACAGGGCCGAGCGGGCTAGCTACTCCTAGCAGACATCTATTCTTCAATTTTCTTCTTAGACTTGGTCCATACTATATTCCTTTTTTTTGGTTTCGATTGTTGCAACTTGATTTTGGGATAACTTCCCTTTGACTCGATATGGGATGGATAGACGCGGTGGGCGCTGGTGGCTACGATGCATTACCAATATCCTTGCGACCCTAATTGGTAGTACCATACCTCGGGCATTTCCTCACGTATCTTGTCTTACTTTCATCCCAATACGTGACCACTGCGATTTTGGTTTTGTGTTGTCGTATCATAGCGCATCCCTATCCTTCGATGTGCTACTGGGGCTTATACACAAATTGTACGATAATGCTTAAAACGCGTTAAGAGGGTTTAATGTAATTCCTTAACGCTAAGAAAAATATTTATTTTATTGATTAGAAATTACATATATAGCATATTCTAGTATATATAAATATTTTGTCAGATCCTCAAGAGATGGTAAATCCCGTAACATCTCTTGAGTTATTGCACGCACGTTATACATTTGATAGGAGATGTAAAAACCCCATAAACACCATGATGTTGTCACACTCCTATTGTGTGTGATATAGATTTGACTCACATAAGGATATATTAGTCCTGACTCAAGTGTTTGTTTTTTCATTACGTTTGGGTCAGCCCTGTGTATATCAACGCGTTGAAGATTATTTTTTGGAGGATGAAGATGAAGTTTTGGTATATTATTATTATTAATATTATTTCACCATATTTTTTGTTCCGCTGCATTATTCTATTAATCTTTGTATTTATGTATCTCTGATAGATTTTGTAAAATTTTAATCAAATGTATAGTGTAAACAGCTTCATGAATTGTTTCTTTGATTATTATATTTTGTCATTCCACTGCGAGATTCTGTATTTGTTTTCTTCTTTTCTTATTCTTCTTAACTAACCCTACTGATTATCTATATTTCAGATTGTCTGAGTTGAATATGTATGGATTATTGTCGATTTAAACCTTTTGAAATATGGTTCATCGCATAACCATTGTCACAACAACCAAAAATTGTTCACTTATAATCCTTACAATATTCATTATTTAAGCTCTAACTTTCCAAACTATAGTTCTAATGATATTCCAAATTTTAATTTTAATTACAGTCTTAATTATAACCTTATTTACATCCTAATTGTAACCTCGGTTATAATCTAATTTCAAAGTAATTATAATCTCAATTATAATCCTAATTACATCTTAATAATAATCCCAATTATAGTCTTACACCAATTTAACAAGTTAATATACTTTTACATGACTTTACAATACCATTTATTTTGACTAAAGTGTCACAATCCAAATCTTGTTATTTCTTTATAAAATATTTAACTTGTTTTTCCCAACTTATATATTTACTAAAAACCTATTTAAAATAATATATATGTAAGGATATTATATTACACAAGCTTCTATTTATTTTAATAAAATATTTAACTAATTTTTTAAAAACTATATATGTATAAATATACTTAATACTTTAAAAATACTTATACTATAGCTAAATGTTTTATGTTAAATATTACTTAAAATATTTATTTTATAACTTGTTTAAAAGCCATAAAAACATGTTTTATAATTTAAAACCCTTTATTTTAAAAATTCATAAATAATTATTAAAATATGTTTAAACTTTTGTGTACTCCCATAATATATATACTTTTAGTATTTATTAAAAAATCAAAGAAGACCAAGTATGTCTTTCAAAGTTAACTTTGAAAATCGCCGAACACAAGGCGTTTTCAAAGTGCATTCATCGCAACCTTTTTGTTTCCAATTTTCACAATTTTTATAACTTCCCAAACCAATTCTTTTTCGCAACATGTCTAAGAAACAACCAAATATATTTTTTCACAATATATTCCATGTTAACCAATTTAACATATGTCAAATACAAGTGGTTTCAAAGTGCATTTATAGTGACTATTTTGCTTCAACCATTCACAATACACTATCAAAAATGTAAATAACGAGTCGCAGCCATGTCATATAGTTTAGAGGGTCTAAAAATAGATCATACAACATATAATGTTGTTACTTGCTTTCAAAAGCAAGGAGGGGCCCAAAAGTAATACTTGCATTGTTATATAATTTAACTAATATTTTAATAATAACCAATACACATGCAATATTATATAAATTAAAAGGTGAGTTAACCCAGTTAAGCTCAAGCCTAACCAAGATTAGAAAATCTCACTGCGAGTACAACGGCGAAGATGGCGTCTAGATTGAACCTCGTAGATAAAAGCTACAGATTTTGTAATAAATTGGATTAATTATAATAATTAATTATTAGTTACCTAATTAAATTAATGCCTCTTCTTTCCCAAATAGAATTTCCTATACACTGTGATGTACTGATACCCATTTGCGCACAACTTCTCTCCTACTTATCTTACTCGATGCTTCATGAATTGTTGCACCGTTAATTCCATCGTGCCACTCTCTGCAAGCTCTCCGCATCCTACACCAACACAACTAGCTCGATTATCTCCTTCAAATTGAGACAGTTTTACCCTAATCAACTTTACCGGGTAGCGATTATCCATGACCATCTCTAGCTCCTCGAACTAACACCAAATCACTGGCACTTCAAAGAAATTTCACAGCAATGAAATCTATTCCTCCAACCATCGCCCTTAGCTCCACCTCCCTAATAAACATTCATGGCTTGAAAAAATCGAGCATCCCCACTCATTACCGTACTTGACCAAACTACCATAGATGAAAAGCTCTCCTTGTTACAAGCTCAATGGATCTGACGCAATCCAATTATGTGGTCTGTGTTGGAATAATTCAGCATTATGCGGCCACATATTTTAATATTTGAATGTATGGGCTATCTTGGGATTAAGTTTAATTATGCGATCTATTTGGAATAAATACAACAAGACTTAAGGGGTATATTCGTCATGTAAATTTATAATGTGTGGATACCAGAGTGACAATTTTAGTTTGTTGAAGGGCCGAACTGAAAAATGTCACACACTATATATATGGGGTTAAGGTCCCCAAATTACACAAGTCTTATCATATTCTCTCCACCATCTTCTAAAGAGAATTTTTTCAGATCTAAGCTTGTGTCAATTTGGAAGATCAAAACCTAGTTGATCTTCTTTTTGGAAACATCAATGGATTCAGGTACGACTTCTGCTGAACTATTTAATTTCATATATTTGTTTCTCAATAGAATCAATATGGATTGTATGTATTCAGATCTAGAATTTATTTATTTATTACAACAAGTGGTATCAGAGCCACCCATCATTGATTTTATTGAGAAATTCTTTGGTTTTAAGAACATATTAAATTAGGGTTCTTGGATTTACAATTTTGGTTGATTAATCTGATGCCTTTATTTCAGATCTGTGAAATTTGCTCTTTTCTTATTGATTCATCTGATGCCTTTGTTTCAAATCTATATAAATAATTCATGAATTAATTCCGCTTGTTCAAATCTGATGCCTTTAATTGTTGCTACTTGTATTATTCATATTTTATTGTCAATGGTATTGTGACTGCACAATTTTTTTATTGCTATAGATGGTTACCATGTTAAGTTTTGTTTTCACACATATGGAAGCATATTCATGCCTTTTAAGTTTTTGTAATACGTATTGGATCACATAACGGTCAATTGCATTTAGTTTTTATCATAATTGCATTAAATGTGGTTGTTATAGTAATAAATAAATTAATTTATTATCATAAATGCAGTAAATGCGTCAGTTGCAATAAATTTAACGATACAGCATGTTTGTATTTGGAATAAGAAAGGACATATTGTTTATTATTTAATGCATTTATATTTTATAAATACATATATTTTATATGTATGGCCCGCTCATTAAAACAATAAAGTTTCACTTTCTGTAATATAATATCACATGTATGGACCATGCTATGTTAAAATTTGTTTTTTTTTCTTCTGCCTTGAATATTGACAGTTAAATAAAATATGTAATTTTTTATCATTAATTGTTATTGCAAATACCATTTGTTATATATTGCTGCAGTTTTTGTTGATGTCAATTTTTTTTTAATTACGACTATGAAGCCATATTTTCAATGTATAAATGTAACAAAAAAATGAAATTTATGGAATACGCATAAATGAACGAGTTAAATAAAGTACATAATAATTTGATACTAATTATTGTTGCAAGTATTATTCATTTATGTATTATTACAGTTTCCTTGATGTCAAATTTGACATTGATATTTATGGAAAATTTATAACTGAAGGAGTTAAAACAAATTCATATACTATTTGGTGTCTTTTGCAAATTGATTGTGAATATCCTACATTACAAGTGAACTAATTGAAATAATATGTCACCAAAGTGACATCTCTTATTTTAGTTACTCATAAAAAATGTTAGATATTTATGTGTATTTATTTATGCGAATATTAGTCGGCCCAAAGGAAGGTTAATATCTGGCCAAATTAGATACACATGTGTGATGATAAATATGTAACCAGTATAAAGTTTTACAAGAAAATAATTAATCAGCACAAAGGAAGATTATTATTTGACTTGAATTTATTGTTAATATTTGATGATTACAACAAGAATACCATTATCATGGTTTTAAATCTCCTATATCTCGTCCGAGATCTCAATTTCACACTTAAACGAGACGAGACATCAAATCTCCTCCATATCTCCCTTGACACTCATCTCGTCCGAGATATTCAAATCTCACCCGATATCTGGATCAAAATCTCAATCAAAGATCTCACCCGAAGTTATACATTTTTCTTATTTTCCATAATAATTTTTATTTTCATACGGATTCAAAAGAAACTAAGCAATCCAATTATAATTTACCAACTTCTTGAACATATTCTTTACTTTTTATCTTAATGAGTAGTAGCGAAAGGTTTCACTTCTTTATTACGTTCAAATAAAAGGATATTATTCAATCATTACCAAGTTAATTAAGCTAATCAAGCTACTACTCTTCTAAAAATATTTCTTTTTCCATGTAAATCAAGTATGTTACCATTTTTATTTTTACTAAGAAAGTTATAATCATTAAATAAATTTTTGACACATCAACTTTAAACACATAAGTACATCCGAGATATTCCCGAGATGCATTATAAGATCCGAGATGTCAATCTGAGATGTACACCCGATACGTACTCATCTCGTCCGAGATCTCTCCCGATACGAGATAACTTGTGTAAAAATTCCGAGACGAAACATGACCGAAATCCGATATTTAAAACCTTGCCACTTAAATTTAATATTACTGTCCAAAGACTTGATATTAATGTTGTGCTAGGTATCTTGAGCAAAGACTTAACAATTATTTCAAATTTACTACAGTTGTTTTATAATGTAAGCATATTTGATTAATTTAAAATTACAGCTAATTTGACTACGGTATCTTCCAATCTGAACAACATTCCTATTCTGACTGGAACAAACTTTAAGGATTGAAAAGAGAACATATTGCTTGTTCTTGGCTGCATGGATCTTGACCTTGCACTTAGGATAGATGAACCCGCCCCTCTTATGGGTGAAAGTTCTTCTAATATTATAAAGAACTTTGAGAGGTGGGATCATTCAAACCACATGAGTCTAATGATCATAAAGCGTGGCATTCTGGATGCATTTAGGGGTGCGGTATCTGAAAAGATAACCAATGCTAAAGATTTCCTTGCTGAGATTATTTTGCTAAAACGATAAGGCGGAAACAAGCATGCTTTTGCAACGCTTGATTTCCATGAAGTATCAAAGCAAAGGAAACATAAGGGAGTACATTATGGAAATGTCTAACACTGCTTCAAAACTTAAGGCACTTAAGCTTGAGCTTTCAGATGATTTGCTCGTGCATTTGGTATTAATCTCTCTTACTTCACAATACAACCAGTTCAAGATCAGTTATAACTGTCAAAAGGAGAAATGGACTCTTAATGAGCTCATTTCGTATTGTGTACAAGAAGAAGAGAGATTGAAGCATGATAAGGCTGAAAGTGCTCATTTAGCATACACCTCTAAGGGAAAAGACAAAAAGAGAAAGAAGGATAAAGAAACCGCTGAGGGTCCGACTGAAAAGAAACAATAAGAGGAGACTGATGGTTGTTACTTTTGCAAAAAGGCTGGACATTTGAAGAAAGATTGTGCCAAATACCACGCATAGCGTGTTAAGAAAGGTACATCTTTTGCTTTGGTCTGTTCTGAAGTAAATTTAGCTACAGTACGTGGAAACACTTGGTGGTTAGATTATGGTGCTTCTACTCACATAAGTGTTTCTATGCAGGGTTGCATGAGCTACCGAAATCCAACTGATGCTGAAAGATACATCTATGTGGGTAATGGAAAATCGGTAGAAGTGGAGGCTATTGGGCATTTTAAGTTGTTATTAAGAACTCAGTTTTATTTGCATTTATTTGATACTTTTGTTATACCATCATTTAGATGGAATTTGGTTTCTGTTACTAAGTTGGACAAATTTGGTTATTCTTGTTCATTTGGGAATGGTACTTTTAGTTTATCAATGAATTCAACTCTTATTGGAACTGGTTCTCTTAATGTTTATGATAACTTATATATGCTTGATGTTAATACCTCTAATAATGAAGCCTTGCATGTAGAGTCACGTGGTACTAAAATAAAAGCTAATAAGGAAACTTCAGCCACATTGTGGCACAAGCGCTTAGGTCATATATCTAAAAATAGAATTCAAAGGTTCGTGTCAGATGGCATTTTGGAATCCGTTGATTTTTCATACCTTGATGTCTGTGTAGAGTGCATCAAGGGAAAACAGACCAAACATAAGAAAATAGGTGCCAATAGAGCAACTGACGTCTTAGAATTAATACATACAGACATTTGTGGGCCATTCCTTGAGGCATCATGGAATGGTCAACAATATTTTATAACATTCATAGACGACTACTCAAGATATGGCTACCTATATCTTATTCATGATAAATCAGAATCCTTAGACATGTTCAAGAAATTTAAGGTAGAAGTTGAGAACCAACTCAACAAAAGGATTAAAATTGTCAGATCTGACCGTGGTGGTGAATATTATGGTAAATATGACGGATCAGGTGAACAATGTCTAGGACCATTTGCCAAATTCCTAGAGGAATGTGGAATAGTCCCACAATACACTATGCCAGGTTCACCTAGCATGAATGGTGTTGCTGAGAGACGAAACCGGACTCTTAAAGACATGGTAAGGAGTATGATCAGTCATTCTACCTTATCAAAATCACTCTGGGGAGAGGCATTAAAGACAGCAGTTTACATCCTTAATAGAATACCCACTAAAGCAGCTAAAACACCTTATGAGCTCTGGACAGGCAAACAGCCTACTCTAAAGCATTTTCACATTTGGGGATGTCCAGCTGAGGCAAGGCCATATAGGCCAAATGAAAGAAAATTGGACTCCAAAACAGCGAGTAGCTACTTTATTGGTTATTCTGAGCGATCTAGGGGCTATAAATTTTATGATCCCATGCTGAGGAAAATATTTGAGACGGGAAATGAATTTTTTTTTGAAGATGTTGAGTTGAGAGGGAGAAATGAAGTAAGGAACATTGTTTTTGAGGAGGAATCATCGTCTATGATTCCTACTACAGTTACTTCTTCGGACAATGTGCAGATTATTGTTCCTGTCATTGATCAAGAAGTGAATCCAGAACCCCAACAAAACAATATTGAAGGAAATCCGCTTCAAGTTGAAGTTAATGTTCCACAAGAACAAATTCAACAACCTCAAAATGAATTGCCATTAAGAAGATCCACTAGGGAAAGAAGAAATTCTATTCCGGATGATTATGTTGTATTTCTTCAAGAGTTAGAGGATAATAATGGATTTATGGAAGATGATCCTATCAACTTTCACCAAGCCATGCAAGATATTAATTTTCAAAAGTGGATTGAAGCTATGAATGAAGAGTATAAATCAATGCAAGACAATAAAGTTTTGGATCTTGTCCCTTTACCTGAAGGTAAGAAGCCCATTGGTTGTAAATGGATATTCAAAACCAAGAGGGATGCAAAAGGTAAAGTGGAAAGATATAAGGCTCGTCTTGTAGCAAAAGGTTTTACTCAAAAAGAAGGCATTGATTTCAAAGAGACTTTCTCTCCGGTTTCATCGAAAGACTCTTTTAGAATAATTTTGTCAGTTTTTGCACATTTTGACCTTGAGTTACATCAAATGGATGTTAAGACTGCATTTCTCAATGGAGACATTGAGGAAATAATTTATATGGTGCAATCGAAAAACTTCGTGGTCGAAGATCCAAAGAATATGGTTTGCCAACTAAAGAAATCCATTTATGGACTCAAACAAGCTTCTCGTCAATGGTACCACAAATTTCATAATGTAATTGCCTCTTTTGGTTTTGAGGCAAACAACATTGATAACTGTGTGTATCACAAGTTTAATGGGAGTAAATTTATATTTCTAATTTTATATGTTGATGATACATTGCTTGCCAACAATGATTTAAATATGTTGCACGAAACTAAGAGATTTCTTTCAAATAATTTTGAAATGAAAGATCTTGGTGATGTCTCTTTTGTATTAGGGATCCAAATACATCGTGATCGTTCACGAGGCATTCTAGGATTGTCACAAAAGAACTATATAGAAAAGGTGCTTAAGAGATTTGACATGCAAGATTGTAAACCAGGTGATACCCTGTCGCTAAAGGAGATAAGTTTTGTTTCAAACAATGCCCTAATAACATCCTTGAAGTTAATGAAATACAGAAGATCCCTTATGCATCTGCTATAGGGAGTCTAATGTATGCTCAAGTATGTACGCGTCCGGATATTGCATACATTGTAGGAGTGTTAGGCAGGTATCTTAGTAACCCTGGAATGGATCATTGGAAAGCAGCAAAAAGGGTTATGAGGTATCTTCAAAGAACAAAGGACTATATGCTTACATATAGAAGATCATATCAGTTGGAGATCATTGGGTATTCTGATTCTGACTTTGCTGGATGTCCGGATAGCAGAAAATCCACTTCAGGATGCATATTTATGTTGAGTGGAGGGGATATATCATGGAAGAGCATTAAGCAAACGCTTATAGCTTCTTCCACTATGGAAGCAGAGTTTGTGGCTTGCTATGAGGCATCTAATCATGGAAAATGGCTGTGAAATTTTGTCACTGGGCTGCACATTATAGATAATATTGAAAGACCACTAAAGTTGTTTTGTGACAATAGATCAGCAGTATTATATTCTAATAGCAATAGAAGCTCAAGTAAGTCAAATTACATTGACATCAAGTTTCTAGTTGTGAAGGAAAGAGTGCAAAATGGGTTAATATCCATAGAGCATATTGGGACAAATTCCATGTTAGCGGATCCACTTACAAAAGCATTACCACCCAAGGTCTTTTCATAAGCATGTTGCTAAAATGGGTGTATCTTTTATGTAAGAATATTTTGGTTAGGGAGAGTTTGTACTAAGTCATTTCTTTTGTGACATTGCTCTATATTTTGATTGTGGATATGCTTCAGTTTTTCTGATCAGAAATAAAGTTTTTTTTAAATTGCACTCAAATTATTTATATATGTTTAGATTTTGATCTCATTAAAGTAAAATAGGAGCAGTTGGAAATAGACATGTAAAGATCATATTTCATGTAATTTCCATGCTACACATACATGATTGATCTATGTCATTTGATTATATTGATATACGTGACCATTGATGGGTTTAGTTACACTAACGATAATGAAAACCGCTTTGATCCTATGTTAACACAATTAATGGACGAGATTGTTTTGGATATACCATATTGTCAAGATAGCTATTTGAGAGCTCATAAAGTTAAATACATTCTATAAGGTTACATATGTGGCCCGGGGGGAGATTGTTGGAATAATTCAGCATTATGGGGCCACATATTTTAATATTTGAATGTATGGGCTATCTTGGGACTAAGTTTAATTATGTGATCTGTTTGGAATAAGTACAACATGACTTAAGGGGTATATTCGTCATGTAAATTTATAAGGTGTGGATACCAGAGCGACAATTTTAGTTTGTTGAAGGGCCGAATTGAAAAATGTCACACACTATAAATATGGGGTTATGGTCCCCAAATTACACAAGTATTATCATATTCTCTCCACCCTCTTCTAAAGAGAATTTTTTTAGATCTAAGCTTGTGTCAATTTGGAAGATCTAAAACCTAGTTGATCTTCTTTTTGCAAACATCAATGGATTCAGATACGACTTCTGCTGAACTATTTAATTTCATATATTTGTTTCTCAATAGAATCAATATGGGTTGTATGTATTCAGATCTACAATTTATTTATTTATTTATTACAATAGTCTGAAGCTCTCTAAACAATTCCGGGACGGTGGAAACTAAAATGAGAGAAGAGGGCGAGAGACGAGAGTGTGGGAGGTTATCTTCTTATGTAAAAAGAAAGTACTTAGTCAACCAAGTTAAATGATGCCTTTTCGTTTTTCCTAAGTTATTAATCATTTATTCCACAAAGTATATTAGAGAGTGGAGGCCTTTTTGTCATTTTCCTTCGCACTTTTGGTGATCTGTTCAGTCATGCGCATGTTCTACTCACTTCCTGCAATTTTATCTTATTCTCCCCTATTTTGTCCACTCATTTTACAAAACCCATCAATCTACCTTCTAAATTCATTTTGAAAGGTGAGACAATTGGCTTTAAATTGTCAAGGATTATACCTCAAAAGTGCAAAACACTAGCTTCCCCTCTCTTCTTCCTTCATGTAAGCATTTTTGGATGATTGGTCGCAAAATTTGATCTTTTTTGTTCAATTATTGTAATGTATTCTGTTCTGATGGTGCTGTAGATTTAGTTGAGGAATTTGAAATTAGGTTGGCAAATGCCAATAACAACTTACGTAAGTACATACTACCCTTTCAAAGCTTTAATTTTATTTGAAATAAAAAGGTTGTCAAATTAAACTTGAGTTTCCACTTCGATTGATTAATTCGACAATTTAATCGTGCATCAAACCTATTTGGTATTCATTTGTAGCAATAGCGAAAGGTAAAGGTTTGTGCTTTACAACAACAAATAGCAATAGAAAAAGGTACAAGTTTGTGCTTTACAACAACAAATGTGGTTGGCTTAGTTTTAATCTCTTGCTTTGTATTTATCGAATGTTGGACTACGACCATGGCATCTAAAGACTACATCAGCAAAAAGATCTTGATAAATAACATCCTTTTGTTATTTTTTTAGTAATTTTATGAGATAGTCATCCATAACCTTGGCTAGTTTGGTTAGCACTGATTTAGCAAACAGCCTTTGAACTCTGCAATTTGACTTTCCAACTAGGCATAAATCTGTGCAATTTATGCTCACTCTTATACTTAATTATTGTCCTTGTACTAGAATAATCATGTTAAATTCATATGGTTTTTTTAACTACTTTAATCTCGATAATGATATCGCTGCATGTTTACAAGAAATGACAAAATTTAGTTGGCACACTGACTTTGAAATGCGTGCATGATTGTTCATTCTGCTAAAACTCAAGTAGAATTCTTGCAGCAAATTATGTCATTATGCTCCCTTGCTTGATTTTCTCTGTATATAGGTTTGGAAAGGAAAAGCTCTCTTAAAGTGGTTGTGTAAGTCTTATTCTTTGATTCTCTGTTGTCACTTTTGCAAGTGAAACAAGTCATCTAATTGTTTGTGCATAATATTTATAAGCATATTTGGAATTAGAACATTTAAAAGATCACTTTGAGATAATATACAATCCATAATTTATTTTCAGTGATGATGCTCTATGTTCAAGGACGAGTTCCCACTACACATAGTTCAATACATCTTTCATTGATTAAAAAAATGGAAGAAACATATATTCAATTATTTGTATACATGGTTCTATATCACAATCAGCTATTGGTATACAAATGGTATTGTTTTATTTTTCTTGCGTGTTTACTTGCTACTAATTATTTCAGAATATATTCATACAGATGTTCTGCGAATTTTTATAAGTAGTACTTGATTATTAGCTTTGGATATACTCATATTGAATGAATATCATCCTAGATTAACTATTTCAAAATATGACGATTTTATTAAGTACGACAAAACACAAATCTTGAGATATAATCTTACTTCTTTCAAAAAGCTTTCTTTTCTAACTTTCTTGACTCTTATACAAAGCTTATTAATGTATCACTTTGAGAATTCTCTGATCTAATCCATTTGTCATTAGTAACTTAAAGTTATAAAGCTAATTAGGTATATGTGATATGCCAAGGTATGTATACTTAATGTTTTTATACATTCCAAATTAAACAAAATGGAAGCCCTTCAAAGAGCACTATAATTTACAAATTTATGTTATATGTAAGTTGTTGAGAGTAACCTTTATGGACTCTTTTTGTAATAAGCGTAATTGTTGAAGTATGTGTTCATATGGAGGATGAAAGTAACCTATTAGTATGAAACTAACTAGAGGTGCAATGGTAGTTTAATCCAAAACATGGTACATACGGTGGAACACTTTCATGGGTTTATTTCTATAATTGACATGTGTAGCACAATACATTATTTGGATTTCTTTACAGAAATTTTAAGCTTATTATGGGAAAGGTCTTCTTAGTTTTCTTCGAAACTCCAAATCATGTATGGTACCGAATCACTACATCTTAACCCTCACATGAATTGTTAAGAAATATATGAAGTTTATGCTTGAGTTTGCTTATATAATGTACATCTCCTTAACAACAAAGTGACTAATAAATAAACAAATTGAGTTCTAGCTAATCATCCCGAAATAGTATAACTTCTAAAGTCGGTTCATTAAGTTTCTTAGCTCTCTCTCAAAAAATTAAAAATTAATAAAACTGATACTCTTTATCTTCCACCTAGCCTTTCCTAACCAATTAAATTATGTGCTCTAAACTATATCAAGGAGTTCACCATTGAACTTCTACAACAGATCAAAGATCAGGCCAAACCAAGCATGATATAGAAACGGTTCAATCTAAAACTCATTTTCAAATTGGTCACAGATTTCCATGCACAAGTGTATCGGCGTGCAAGCATGCTGGTTTATAATAAAATAAATATTATTTTTTATTTCTCAAATTAAATCGGTTGATGTTTTAAACTCACACGAGACATCGGACCGCTATGAAATTTGTCGGTGTACATCACATCATTATTTCTGTTCTGATGATACTAGTTTCGTTAAAATTCAAGACAGTGCCTCGAGATGATAGTTTCACACGTATCGAGTCCATTTATTGATAAAATGATTTTTGTTCACATTATCGATATTTATTCAAACTATTTGTTTTTTAAATAAATTTCAAAAATAAGTTTATTATCATAAGTTATTATTTAAAAGGGGGTTAACATGATTATTATATCAATTATATCACATAAAATTCAAGAATCAAATATTTAAATAATTCAGATATTTAAATACGAAATGTTCAAAATTCCAAGCATTACAATAAGGCTCCTATTGTTTCAATGGAAAAAACTTGTAATTAGCTTTCCATGGACTCCCAATTTAACAGTTTCAACATCATTGGGAGATCAATGAATAATTTCAATGAAAAAAGGAGCTGCACTATAAATATGGAGAAGTTCTTCAAAATTTAAATCATGAGATTCACGAGTTATTCTTTTTTATTTGTTTGACTCACAAAAAAATCTTTTGAACCTCCAATAGAAGCTCATTTTGCTAAAAAAAAGCTTTTATTGCAGCTAAATGTCTTTTTTTTCTTCTAAATAAATTCATAACAAAATTTCTATTTCAAATTTACATTAGCCTTTATGGCATAAGGCTGCACCTAAGGTCCCATATACTGTTATACATAGCTACACAATGAAGTAATTAACACTTTGTAGTGCACATTACCGACTATATGAAAATAGTGAGGAATAATCTCCTAAGATGTACACTAAGTGGATGAAACGGTTGATTAAAATAAGATTTTGCTAAAAATTGAAGAATGTGATTGAATTTAGAGAAAATGAATTGTTGTAATTTGAAGTTAATGGAATTTTTTTATTATAATAAAAATGCAGAAACTAATATTGTAACAACCCGATATTTTCAGCCATTCACATCTACACATGCCGGACTTGAATTGCTCAAAATACCACGTTGTAAATAAATTTGAAGCAAATGAAATACAATCATAGAATCACGGACACGGAAATATCAGAATAACTCGCAGCGGAAATTAAAATAACATAGTAGTTCATGAAGCTATTATAACAAACTCTCAAAAAATAATACATAATATCAGTCTGAAAACATGTACAATATAAATTTCAAATACATAGAAATTTATAAATACCAGAGCTGAAATAGAACAACTAAAACTGAAAAGGAATAGATAACTAGAAATGCAGAATCTCCAGCGACTCCTAGCTCCAGAAAGAAATCCAAAGCTAAGCTGTAAATACTCAGGCTGACCCGAGCGTAAAGTAAAACACAAAACACTCGAGTCAGGACATACATACTAATATAATGTAAACCAACTCAAGTGAACTGTAGCACAAATGCACAATGACTTAAATGATGGTTGGGATCGCCCATCCTTTAAGGATCAGTTAAACTATAAATTAAATACATCCCGTGGTTAAAATTTCAAAATGGTATTTTATACTTCGAAATTAAATATCATTTCGAAATTTAATATCATTCAAAAAAAATCCATTTCAAAATATCAAATTATCGTATCTTCCAAACCACGTTCATTTATTTAAAATACCATTTCAAATAGTTTATATTTCAAAGCAAATTACTTCATTTTAAATCATAAAAATAAAGTTATTATATTTAATAATTAAATTATTAAATTTCAAAAATCTAAATCTTTCAAAGTTCATTTATTCATTTAAACTTAATAAAACAATGAAAATTCACCTTTCGTAGCATTTAGAAAAAAGGCTACGGAAAGTTACTTTTAAAACAATTCAATTTAACAAAAGACAGCATTCAAAATGATGTAATAGGGTTACATTTGTTTCAACAAAACTTAGTTAAATTCAACAATTATAGCACTTACAAAATGCTATAATAGTCTTTAATTAAATTTAGCCATTTGGTTCATTATTATCAACTACAACATTTACAAATGCTGTAATATCATTTCCATTAGAAATAATAGCATTTCAAAAAAATGCAGTTAATTAACTTCAAATATTCAATATAATTTCATAAACAATTATATTTTTACTTAAATCATTTTTAACTTATCAAATCACATATTTTCACCTTTGAAAACAATCATTCAAATACCCTTATATTCATGATTTTATAAAGTTAATTTTCATTCAAAAATCAAGATTTGATAATAATTCACTTATTAAATTCCTACATTAAATTTTAATTTCATTAGATTAAATTTAACTTAACACTTAAGTTTAAATTTTCAAGTATAACTTAATTTGATTTTTATTTACTTAACTTAAATTTCATTTTTAAGCCAAATTCACAAATTTTCAATTTTAGTTATATTTCAAAATTTCAACTTAAATATTCATTCATTTCACATTTTAACTTTATTCAAAAATCATAAATATATTATAAAATCATTTAAATTCACTTTAATCCAAATTATCATGAATTTATCATATTTTCATATTTAATTTAAATTCCATTTATAATTAAATCAAAATTTCCAAAATAACTTTTATTTCAAATTTCCACTTTATCATTAATTTATTTCACTTATAAATTCTCAGAAAAATCAAAATACTTTACAAAAATCATTTTTAATTAACTTTAAATCAAAATATTATAATTTTTACATTTCTAAAATGTTTTAAAATTTTTAGAAAAATATATTTTAACCACGGGTCTGCATATCATTTTCTACACTAGGAAAGCGATACGGGTAATATATTATTTCAACCCGTAATTTACAAAGAAAACCCTAGTTTTATCATTTCAAACCCGCAGTCCCAAGTAAATAAAATAATTTGAAAATCGCTCACACCTATCATTTCAGCCCATAACGATTTTTCCATATTCTAAAGTCCGTCGGGTATGTATTATTTCAACCCATAGTGATTCTAATCTAAAGGGAACTTGCAGTGTGATAAACTGATATAAATAACAGAACAACATAATATAATGGTAACATATGATATAACAGGTGTTTAACCATGGGTGAACATCATATAATCATAGCATAGCAGATATAATATGGTGATGCATTTTACAGATTCAAAAGTGGTCGATTTACTACTTATATAAGTATAAACTGTCTGGTGAGAATAACTCACTGGTTTAAGCTGGAGATGACAACTAAAACACACAAACAACGATCTTCAGAGGCACGAAAGCACGACACAGATTTGAGTGAGAGAGCCAAAGGTCAATTCCCTTGCAAACAAATCAAACAAAGCAATACAACAATTATAAGCTTTCAAACCAATAATACGATTAAACTATGCAAGAATTAACTACATAAATCAAAGCTGAAATGCTTTGCACTCGCTTCCAACATTCTTTAGGCTCGGCCATAGGTGGAATACATGTCTAAGGCAAGGGTTTGGATCGGTTTGTGGGTGGATATGGGTCAGCCGAACATATTTGAAGATGGTGCAAAGGTGTGGTGATGCAAAACAACGCTAACAAGCAATATTACATGGTTTTTCAAGCAAAGCAAGGCTCGGTCAAGGCCACAAGGGGCACGACCATCTCTGGTATGGTCAAGAGGTGACATGGCAGAGGTGTTTCAGATTGGTTGGAGGTGGTGGTGGTGGAGTAGGTGGTGGCTAAGGGGTGATGAAGTGGTGGAAGTGGAGATGTGCTCGGCTAAGTCATGTAGTTGGAGTTTTGTGTATTTTGGTGAAGGATCATCAAACTATGGTGGCTCGGCTTGGGGTGGCCAGTGAGGAAGAGGTGGTGGTGACATGTTCAGGTAGTGGTGGAGGCGGCAAGGCTGGTGGTGGAGCAAGGCCGAACCTAAAAGAAGGAGAGACAAGTGTAAAATCAAATCAAAAACAATAAAAGTGAAAAAAAAGAAAAGATTATTACCAAATTTTTCTCTAAAGCAATGGCCGAATTTTTTTCTCCAGAAATGAAATGAGAAATTTTCACGTGAATGTGGAATAGGATGGTCAGCTGAAGGAATGAAGAGGTATGCCCAATTGAATGAAAAGAAATGTTGAAATGTGAAAAGGTGTGAATATAAAAAGCCTTTAAGAAACAAAAAGTCACAAACCTTTCACATTTCTTATATTTTCTTTTTACAATTTTAAATAACTGAAAATACTTATAAATTCAGTTAAAATTCAAAAATATAAAAAATAAACCAAATATAAATAAATAAATATTAAATATATATGATTAAAATAAGAAAATATCACAGAAAATGAAAACTAGTCTAGAAAATTTGAAAATAAATGGAATAAACTTTGGAAAAATTTTATGGGCTTGGAAAAACATTTATAAATAAAGATAAGAACATAAAATAAAATGCATTCACAAAATAAATAAATAAATTTTAATCAAATATAATTTAAATGAAGAAAATAGCAGAAAAATAGAAACTAGCCTTTAAAAATAGGAAATAAATGCAATAAATTTTGGAAAATTTTTATTATCACCTTAAAAATATTTATAAATGAAATCTTACAAATAATAAAATTTAAAATAATTTCAAATGAAATAAAGTCAAAATTAAAATATGTTCAAAAATCTAGTGTTGTTACACTCTCCCCCACTCAAATCTTTTCGTCCTCGAAAAGAACGGGCAAGGAAAATAAAGAGAGACAAGATAGAAAATCAAAATTGTACCTGAAACAAATAATTCCGGATTCGAAGCACGGATGCTCTCCTCCGTTTTCCAGGTACAATCTCGATCGTCAGCACTCAACTGTACTTTGACCAGATTAACAGATTTCCTTCTAAGCTGCTTCGTACCACTGATGACAATACGAAGTGGCTCCCTCTCAACGGTTAGATTAGGCTCAAAAATCCAAACTATCAAGAACAAAAGGCTGGACAATAAGAGATGGATCATGAACATGATGGTGAAGATGTGAGACATAGAATACATCATGCACTGCAGAAAGTTTCTCGGGAAAATCTAAATGATAAGCCAAAGAACCAACTCTTTCCACAATGTAGAAAGAACCCTCAAAGAAGAAGAATGTAGGAATAGCTAGGAGGAAAATAGGTTGGAACACAAGGATGGACCATTGTTTTAAAACCATATACATTTCAATTTAAAATTTTATATTTACAACATTTTAAACATTTATAATATGATAAATAGTCATTTGATTCAAATTTGTTAGTTTACGTAAACAAAATTTAATTTTTTTTACATTATTTAGAAAAGTAAAATAAATGATCAAAATATCATTTATACAATACTTTATCAAGATACTTTTATAACTCGATGTCTTAACAAGTTTACTTTCGTTCCTGTAGACTCTGGCTATGCGTTGATCAGGCGCAAAGCTAGAATACTTCAGGTACTTAATTGACTTGTTTCAACACCCAGTGAAAATACTGGAAAACCTTTTAAAAACAACAGATATGCAAAGTACAATCCAAACAGATCAACCAAACCAAACATGTCGATCATGGATCGCGGATACATAATGGTTACACCTGGATCCCCCAGGAAACATCCGTACCCGTAGGCTGACTACTCCAGCCCTGCGATTACGCCATGAAGACTGGTAGTACCGCAAATACACAATGGTTACGCCTAGATCCCCCAGGAAACATGCGTACCCTTAAGCTCTCGCAGCCCCGGCAGATTACGCTACCAAGCGACCCAATAGATCATAGATACACAATGGTTACGCCCGGATCCCCCAGGAAACATCGGTACCAGTAGGCTCTCGCAGCCCCTGTAAATTACGCTATGCAGTCACGCTCGTAAAACCACGGAGATCGTCGTGGAATTCGATGGACACTCGAGTATCATATCTGGAAAACCCAAATCAGAGAGAGAATACTATCGATAGAATGAATCCACAGTATGGCCACAAAGCGGATATCAAGCAGAAGGCACTTTCCATATCTTTACTTTGAAAATATGTATCATAAAGTACCTTTCAAATCATTTTCAAATATCATACTTATATAAAGTCCATCGTATATAAGATTCCATATTCAAATCAAATACTTTCCAAAATCAATGGTATATCAAATCATACTTATATAGACTTCGATTATATAAGCTTTCACTTTACAAATTGAGTACCATTTCCAATCAATAGTTTTCAAATCAACTTCATACTTATACAAATCTATTTATATAAGTTCGATAACTCCCAAATCATAGTAGTTAGTAAAACAAGGTTCTCAATTTCAATTCCTTTTCAATATCAATTCAGTTTCAAAATCATATATGATTTCGCCAACTCATTTCTTCCTAATACACATATTCGGTTTCAAAGTTTCTTAAAACAATAGATTTAGAAAATAATCCAATTTTCCAAATCAAAAAAATTTATGTCAAACAAATTCATTTCCATTTCAAACATATACCCACTTTCAAAATCATAATACTTTCAAAGTTATAAATCTTTCGAAACCAAAGTACTTGTAATCATTACAATTTGAAAATCATAAATTTTCGAAATCATACATTTGAAATCACAAAACATTCCTTTAATTTTTTACATTTAACAAATTTATTCAAATTAAACCAAATCTAAAACTTCCAACTTTAATTCAATTCAAACCAAACTAAACTTATATTCTTAATCAAATACCCTATATCTTTCAAAATTTCTTAACTTTGAAAAGTTATCCTTGATTCGGAAGTGCCCGAACCTTCAAAATAGTCGAAGAAATCGTATTTTAAATCCAAGAGTTGGAAATCACCAAGAAATCAATAAACCAATTCCAAAAGATAGGGTTATACCAAACAAAATCTGAATCTCGAGGACTGAACACAGGCTTACTTTAAATCATTTCAAATATATATACGTACATATATATTTCGAACATCAAATCATATTAAAAATCTGAAATCAAAATTGGTTTCACAAAATCACTCGCATAGCAAAGCTACTAGTGTGGCCTCTCCCCCACTCAGAAACTCGAAAATCAATGTCGATGATGCATGCATTCATCACCGAAATTATTTTCCAGCAACGTAAGTGGGTTCTGGACTTTTTATTTTCTTGAAACTTCTTTGAAATCACTTTGAAATCATTGGGATTAGTTCGGATACATTTGAAACATTTTTATTCGGAGAAATATCCTTAAATCATATTATTATTATATATTTTCCAAAATCCTAAAACCGATTTCAAAACGCCGGAGTTCGAGTCTTTAAAATTCAAATTCAAAACCCTTCAGTTATAAATCATTTTTATATAAATCAAATTCTTATAGATTTTTCAAAATTTCAAATCTTTTCAAATTTTCAAATTTTCATTTTTAAAAGGATATAATCCTTTCAAAACTTTAATTTTTCAAAGAAAGAAAAATATATAATCCATATCGAAAATATTTCACTTTTATATATAGAATATGGTCATCCTTATCAAAATAATAATTTCGATGTATGAAAAAATTCAAAATATAACCAAACACAAATTTCCAAAGAATGATTCAAGGATGGATTTCAGAACAAACAGAGATCCAAATTTCATATCATACGTAAACAGGAACATGAATATCTTAGTTTGAGAACTTCAGCAAACCAAAAGATACAATAGAGTTCATGGATGAAATCTAACAACTACTGATAACAAACAGATCCACAGAATACCAACCTACATAATCAAAGCATCGGTATTAATTCTACCGGGTGGTACTTCAACGGGTCCAAAACACTCCCTCTCAATATGCCCTCCAACTTCTACATTTCTAGCATAAATGCACCACACTCCCATCTTCCTTCTCTAACTGTGGATATAAAGCTTGCCTCCCATGTTGTCTCTCAGGGTAATCTCTAGCTATATTCCCAAACTTCCTACAATGGTAGCAAATGGTTGATACGCCAATTGATGCAGTGGAAGCAGATTTCACTTTCTTCACCTTCTAGCAGCGGCTTGGAAAGTGTCCCTTCTCCTGGCATTTAAAACAAAAAATCTTGGATCGAAACCGTTTTCCCTCCATCCATTTTCCCCCATTTCTCTTCCTACACATGGCTGCATAGTGTCCCTTCTCATGACACCGATAATAAATGACATGGTTATAAGGACCAGGTCTTGCCCTTTCCTTCCACAGCCTTTCCCACTCCTCGATAACTTCCTCCCGCTCCTTACGGGCTAGTGCTCTTCGTGCCCGATGAGCTGCTTTCTGCTCTTCCGATTTAGCCATATCCAAAATAACTTCCTATCATCAAAGAGTTCGAATCAACAAGATTGGAATAAAATTCTAATGAATTCAAACAAAAGGATTACTAACAAGGCGGATACAGGAGGGATGAAGTTTAGAAAATCTTGACTTCAAAATAAGAAAATTTTTATACCGAAATAATCTTTGAAAATCTATTAAAAAATCATTTGGAAGTTATTTTACATTTCAAAAATTTGTTCTCTCACAAAGAAAGGATTCTGAGATTGATTTCACTCATTCTAAGGTATTTCTACCCTATCTCTAATGAGTTTTTGCTCCGGAGGCTATGATTTGCCTAAAACCAAAACTCTGATACCAACTATAACAACCCGATATTTTCAGCCATTCGCATCCACACATGCCGGACTTGAATTGCTCAAAATACCGTGTTGTAAATAAATTTGGAGCAAATGAAATACAATCACAGAATCACAGACATAGAAATATCAAAATAACTCGCAGCGGAAATTAAAATAACATAGTAGTTCATGAAGCTATTATAACAAACTCTCAAAACATAATACATAGTATCAGTCTGAAAACATATGCAATAGAAATCTCAAATACATAGAAATTTATAAATACCAGAGCTGAAATAGAACAACTGAAACTGAAAAGGAATAGATAACTAAACAAGCAGAATCTCCGGCGATTCCTAGCTCCAGAAAAGAAATCCAGAGCTAAGCTATAAATACTCAGGCTGACCCGAGCGTAAAGTAAAACACAAAACACTTGAGTCGGGACATATATACTTATATAATGTAAACTAACTCAAGTGAACTGTAGAAGAAATGCACAATGACTTAAATGATGCTTGGGATCGCCTATCCTTTAAGGATCAGTTAAACTATAAATTAAATACATCCCGTGGTTAAAATTTCAAAATGGTATTTTATACTTAGAAATCAAATATCATTTCAAAATTCAATATCATTCAAAAAAAATCGATTTCAAAATATCAAAGTATCCTATCTTCCAAACCACATTCATTTATTTAAAATACCATTTCATCATGCATTTCAAATAGATTATATTTCAAAACAAATTAATTCATTTTAAATCATAAAAATGAAGTTATTATATTTAATAATTAAATTATTAAATTTCAAAAATCTAAATCTTTCAAAGTTCATATATTCATTTAAACTTAATAAAACAATGGAAATTCACCTTTCGTAGCGTTTAGAAAAAAGGCTACGGAAAGTTACTTTTAAAACAATTCAATTTAACAAAAGACAGCATTCAAAATGCTGTAATAGGGTTACATTTTTTCAACTAAACTTAGTTAAACTCAACAATTATAGCACTTACAAATGCTATAATAGCCTTTGATTAAATTTAGCCGTTTGGTTCATTATTTCAACTACAGCATTTACAAATGTTGTAATATCATTTACATTAGAAATAATAGCATTTCAAAAAATATAGTTAATTAACTTCAAATATTCAATATAATTTCATAAACAATTATATTTTTACTCAAATCATTTTTAACTTATCAAATCACATATTTTCACCTTTAAAAACAATCATTCAAATACCCTTATATTCATGATTTTATAAAGTTAATTTTCCATTCAAAAATCAAGATTTAATAATAATTCACCTATTAAATTCCAACATTAAATTTTAATTTCATTAGATTAAATTTAACTTAACACTTAAGTTTAAATTTTCAAATATAACTTAATTTGATTTTTATTTACTTAACTTAAATTTCATTTTTAAGCCAAATTCACAAATTTCTAATTTTAGTTATATTTTAAAATTTCAACTTAAATATTCATTCATTTCACATTTTAACTTTATTCAAAAATCATAAATATATTATAAAATCATTTAAATTCACTTTAATCCAAATTATCATGAATTTATCATATTTTCATATTTAATTTAAATTCCATTTATAATTAAATCAAGATTTCCAAAATAACTTTTATTTCAAATTTCCACTTTATCATTAATTTATTTCACTTATAAATTCTCAGAAAAATCAAAATACCTTACAAAAATCATTTTTAATTAACTTTTAATCAAAATATTATAATTTTTACATTTCTAGAATGTTTTAAAATTTTTAGAAAAATATATTTTAACCACGGGTCTGTATATCATTTTCTACACTAGGAAAAGCGATACGGGTAATATATCATTTCAACCCGTAATTTACAAAGAAAACCTTAGTTTTATCATTTCAAACCCGCAGTCCCAAGTAAATAAAATAATTTAAAAATCGCTCAGGCCTATCATTTCAGCCCATAACGATTTTCCCATATTCTAAGTCCATTCGGGTATGTATTATTTCAACCCATAGTGATTCTAATCTAAATGGAACTTGCAGTGTGATAAATTGATATAAATAACAGAACAACATAATATAACAGTAACATATGATATAACAGGTTTTTAACCATGGGTGAAAATCATATAATCATAGCATAGCAGATATAATATGGTGATGCATTTTACAGATTCAAAAGTGGTTGATTTACTACTTATATAGGTATAAACTGTCTGGTGAGAATAACTCACTGGTTTAAGCTGGAGATGACAACTAAAACACACAAACAACGATCTTCAGAGGCATGAAAGCACGACAAAGATTTGAGTGAGAGAGCCAAAGGTCAATTCCCTTGAAAAAAATCAAACAAAGCAATACAACAATTATAAGCTTTCAAACCAATAATACGATTAAACTATGCAAGAATTAACTACATAAATCAAAGCTGAAATGCTTTGCACTTGCTTCCAACATTCTTTAGGCTCGGCCATAGGTGGAATACATGTCTAAGGCAAGGGTTTGATCGGGTTGTGGGTGGATATGGCTCGGCCAAACATGTTTGAAGATGGTGCAAAGGTGTGGTGATGCAAAACAACGCTAACAAGCAACATTACATGGTTTTTCAAGCAAAGCATGGCTCGGTCAAGGCCACAAGGGGCACGGCCATCTCTGGTATGGTCAAGAGGTGACATGGCAGAGGTGTTTCAGATGGCTGGAGGTGGTGATGGTGGAGTAGGTGGCGGCTAAGGGGTGATGAAGTGGTGGAAGTGGAGATGTACTCGGCTAAGTCATGTAGTTGGAGTTTTGTGTATTTTGGTGAAGGATCATCAAACTATGGTGGCCCGGCTTGGGGTGGCCAGTGAGGAGGAGGTGGTGGTGACATGTTCAGGTTGTGGTGGAGGCGGCAAGGCTGGTGTTGAAGCAAGGCCGAACCTAAAAGAAGGAGATACAAGTGTAAAATCAAATCAAAAACAAAAAAAGTGGAAAAAAAAGTAAAGATGATTACCAAATTTTTCTCTAAAGCAATGGCCGAATTTTTTTTTCAAAAATGAGACGAGAAATTTTTACGTGAATGTGGAATAGGATGGTCATTTGAAGGAATGAAGAGGTATGGACAGTTGAATAAATAAATGTTGAAATGTGAAAAGGTGTGAATATAAAAAGCCTTTAAGAAACAAAAAGTCACAAACCTTTCACATTTCTTATATTTTCTTTTTATAAATTTAAATAACTGAAAATACTTATAAATTCAGTTAAAATTACAAAATATAACAAATAAACCAAATATAAATAAATAAATATAAATTATATATGATTAAAATAAGAAAATAGCACAGAAAACGAAAACTAGTCTAGAAAATTTGAAAATTAATGGAATAAACTTTGAGAAAATTTTATGGACATGGAAAAGTATTTATAAATAAAGATAAGAACATAAAATAAAATGCATTCACAAAATAAATAAGTAAAATTTAATTAAATATAATTTAAATGAAGAAAATAGTAGAAAAATAGAAACTAGGCTTTAAAAATAGGAAATAAATGCAATAAATTTTGGAAAAATTTTAATATCACTTTAAAAATATATATAAATGAAATCTTACAAATAAAACAAATTTAAAATAATTTGAAAATGAAATAAAGTCAAATTTAAAATATATTCAAAAATCTTGGGTTGTTACAAATATCTCTTGTACATGTTACAACTTTTATTTATAATAACATACGGCCATTAGGGCTGAGATAATATATGTAGCCCAACATATAACACATCTGCATCATATAACAATAGAAAGGAGGTAATCGGGTTATTCACTATCTCATTTCCAATACCCCCTCAAACGGATATTAGAGTTATTCCGTGGCGATCCCTAAATTGCCTTGCTACTTCGTTTTCACTACAAATTTCAACTCTTTGAAAGGGATTTCTAATTTGCGAGTGTTCCATAGTTTGATTTCTTAGTAGATCTCAACTCCTTTATGGTTAAGTTTATGACTTTTGTGACGACCCGGAAATTTTAACGATTTAAATGGAATAATAAATTGATTTTTAACATTTGAAAGGTTAATTTTAGCTTGAATTCCAAATATTAATATTTATTAGATAATTAAAGTATTGAATTATATAATTAAAATTGGGCAACTTGCTGAATCTGAGATTTCTATGCCTGTTTAAAATAATATGAAGGCTTATAAAATCTATAATGATGATACTGAAGATAATAGAATGGTTGAAGTTTAATTTAAAGGTAATTTGTTCAATTTTAATAATAGATCGTTTAAATTGAATTTAAAAATAGCCTTCCGAAGCACAGTCTCGGAATTCGACGAAACTGGTTCCATTGGATCTGTAATAGTTAGTTATTATCGGATTTCAATTTTTGTAGCAATCGGAGTGGTCATTTGACCCTGGCAGCTCGAAACTCTTAAATTTATTTTGATCGATTTCATTTAATATCGATCGTTTAATTCCGTAACTCGCACATACGTTTAAATCAGCTTTCGAAACACATTTCATTGTGTTCGGAATGCGGTTATAACCTTATAAACACCTTTCGGCATGTGGGATACGGGGTCTGGAATTTCGCGTTATGTTTAACGAGACCTTTGTAGGTTTTATAATATAATAAATTTAAAAGTACATTTGGTCAGAGATTTTTTATAACAGCATACGCAGGAAGTTTTTCTAACCCTATACCTTAACCCCCTCTCTAATTTTCAACCCGAAAGCAAGAACTCTCGAAAGAAAAAAAAATATAATGGCCGAAGCCCTCGTACAAAAAAATATATAAAAATAAATATAATACCAAAGTAATCGGTCGGCAAATCGAAATCAAGTCGCGATGCTTGAGGAAGACCTAGCACCACCTGGAGAAGGGTTCGTTGTTGATTCGCGCTCGCGTGGTGGTAGGATACTGGAGGGGCGACGCTGTTTTCGAGCACGAAATTCTGAGAGCTCGACGGCGACGCCAGTGGGGAAGAAGCAGGGGGTAGTGCCGATTCAAGGGATTGGAGGGTTAGGGCAAGACGCGATGTGGATCGCATGTGCCTGTGATGCTCGTGGGTCGCAGTGCGAACGTGGGGGAGGCTCTTATCTCAGCAAGGTATAGGTTTGATTTAGATTTAAAGAACACTTAGTTATGAATTTATCTGTATAAAAAAAATATAGAAGAAAGAAATTTTCTATAAACACATGTTGTTGATTAACAGTAAGGTGTACTTATATACTGACAAATTATTTTCATAAAAAAAACTTAAATCTAATTTTACACATATGTATATACCAGGAAATAGTATATAGGAATATTAGGAAGTTTATATAAAAAGTTAGATTTTGAAGCCTCTATGGATTATTTTTATATACAGTTTAGAAATGGAAATCTACCGGTTTATTTTAGAGGTTTTTAGGTTCAAGGAAAAAGCTAGAGAAATTTTTAGCTTCAAGGACAAGAAGTTTGTTTTTTAGGCTGAACGACACTTTTCAGTGTAAATCACCGAATGATAGTTGTAACTATCATTTTCAGTTTACACTAAAAAGTGTCCTTCAGACTAAAAAGCAAACTTGTTCTCCCTAAGACTAAATTTTTTTGCAACTTCTTCCTTGTGCCCATTTACCTGTTTATTTTAATAACGTATATTAGTGATTAAGGTGATTAATAAACTTAATTACCTTTCAGAAACTAATTTAAATTAAATAATTTGTTAATTAAATCTATAGGAATTACTTGTCCAATTAATTCGTATATTAATAAAATCATTTAATATTTATTCAAGGTCTGAAAACATGGGAAACAAGTCGAGTTAGAGTGGATTGCAAAACAAAGGCAAAGGTGAGTATATCTCATGCTTTTGGATTTCTATTTAAATTTAAATGGTTAAATTTAAATATTTGGTTGAATGATCGTATTGATGTACACTGTGAATTGATGATGTGACTTTGGTTTGGTAGATTCTCGAGCTAATTGTGGCTTGACTCGAAGATGTGGGGTTTTAAGTTGTTTTAAATTTAAAATTATAAATAAGAAAATGCTTCATTTTAACGTTAATAAGGATTTAATGATTTGTGATTCATTAAATTAGTAGGGTAATTTAAGTGGATAACTAATTAATTCAATTAATTGATGATTTGAGTTGATTAATTAGAAATTAAGAGTTCGAACCAATTAATTGAGGTTTAAGTTAATTTATTAAGCTTAATTAATTTAGAATAATCAATTTATGGTTGATAGGTAATTACTTAATGTAATTAATAAAATATAATTATTTTGTGAAATTAATCAAGGAAGTAATTAAGATAGTTAAATAATGAGTAATTAAGTTATTAAATAAAGAGGATAGTTAATTACAGGTTGAGATTTATCGGGAATGATTAATATTGTGGTTGAATTAAAGTAATTAATTTAGATTAGAACAAATTAAAATATAATTGGAAATCCTTAATTTATATAATTTATATAATTAATGATGTAATCAAAGATTGATTAATTAAGATTGATTAATCCATAACAAGTGGCTTATGAAGTTAATTAATATAAGTAATTAAGGATTAATTTAATTAAAATAGTTAATTAATTCATGAAATAATTAAGATTAATTATTGATTTTGGTTAAGGATAATTAATATCGTGCAGTTAATTAAAGATAATTACTTGAATGCAATTGAAAGATAATTAATCCGGGGTGATAAATTAAGATGAAGAATGATGGGTTGACCAACTAATTGATTTGGGGTTAATTAATGTTAAATGAAGGAATCTAAGTGTTGAGGTTTGAAATTCAATTAAAATCATTTGAACTGATTTGTATGTGATTAAGCTTTGCTTATGGATGATTGAATGGTATCGAATGTTTTGATTGAGTCGATATCCCTGATATGAATGTTGTGTATTTCATTTGAATAGCTTGGATTAGGATGAAATGAGACTCGAAGAGGCCAGGATCGGGTATTGGGAAATACCCGAAACCACTTCAAATTTATATAAATTGATTTGTGAAATCAATAAACGATTTAAGTAAATTGGATTTATTTTATCTAAGTTTGGTACTTAGAAATTTATATGTGAAATAAGTGTTGTCTACAGCAAATTGTGAATTGGTTAAATTGATATAAGTTACCCGGGCTTATATAAGTTGTTTGCTTTGGTATTCCTTGTTAGTTGTGTTTATTCACGCTGGTTTCCAGCCTGACTCGGGTGTTACTTTGGTGTAATGCTCGGGTCAGACCGAGTATTACAGTTTTCCAGGTTAGGACGTTCTGGAGCTCAGGAGGCGAGCTGGATGGCAATATCGTATAGAGTACATCCGCTGTATTTATATTATCGTTAACCCGTGACATGATAATTGTAAGTATTCAGTGGCTGTATATAATGTGAAACTCTGATGTATATGAAATGTAACCAACAGTTATAATATTCTTTTGTAAACTGTTATATTTATTTTATTTTATCCGCTGCAAATGTGAGATGTTTGGTGTTTATGTTCTTCTTCTTCTATCTCTTTCTTCTTTTCCATAACTATCTGAAATTTTCGGGTTCGAAAATTTTGGGTCGTGACGTTTGGTATCAGAGCGGAAAGGTTAAGCGAGAACCTTGGCTCTGGTGGGGATTACTCATTCAATAGAGTATGTAATACTCTAGAATGAGTTGGGAATATATATATATATATATGTGTGTGTGTGTGTGTGTATGTATATATATATATGAGCGCGTACTTGTTATTTTCTTATATAAAGATTTAAATGATTTTATATAAAAGTATATTTTGATATATTAAGTAATATTTCCTTCTAATGAATATTAAGATGATTGGTTGTTAAATTATTAGAATTAAATTAAGAAGTAATGAAATACAACAAGTAGAAATCTTGAGTTGGAATTAAATTAAGTAGAAATCGGAATGCAACCAAATTAAAATTTAATGAATTTAAAATGAAATTTTAAATCTGTCCAAGAGTTTGAAATTTTGTTTCAAAGTAATGAAAAAAATAATATAACTAAGTACTATTTGAATAAAAGAGACTTGTTGCAAACAATGGGTTGTTTGAAATTTGATTTGAATTTAAAACCAAGGGTGGTTTAAAATTGTGAAACATGGCTGGGAAGGCTAAAAAATAAATATGTATATATGTATGGATATACATGATATCAAAGATAATTTGAAATAAACTCTAAGAGGTTGAGTTTTGATTTTTTTCCTGAAGTGTGACGTAAAAACCCAAAGCGATATAAGTTTTGAACTTATAAGAGGGAAATAATTTTGAAGTTTGAAGCGGGAATTCAAATTTAGTAAGGTTGATTGGATTAAGTAAATTGGATTTAACATGGAAAGTTAAAATGGTTGTCTTCAAACGAGTTTGAGATTTAGAAATTGAATATGGATGGATGTTTTTGAAATAAATTGATTAACATCATCCTATTGTTACAAAAAATCTTTTAATTATGAATTGGATTTGTTTTAAATGAATAAGAAATGAGGGGTGGTAATATATCCATTATTGAGAAAGAAAGAAATCTAACTTTAATTTAAAATTAAGGGTATGGAATTACTTTGAACTAAAAATTTGAATAATTGAATTTGTAAATTAAAATTGTTTAAGATCTGGCTTCAATCTGGAAGATACAATTTAATAATAAATTAAATTTTCAAAATAAAATTGTATCGAACTCTTATTTGAACTTTGAAATACATAAGTAAAGAAAATTTAAAATGGAATTTTTAGAATTGGACTCAGAAATTAAATTGATTAAAAACTTTGAATGAAAGTTAATTTGGTTTAAAGGGGTTAAACCAACCTTTGAGGATTTAACTCGAATTTATATAATTCGAGATGAGTTAAAGTTGAAATTTAAATTCCATTAGTACAAATTGAATTTAGTTTGAATTAATTAGGATTGAAGTTGCCTTGGGATTAAATAAATTTCAATGGAAATTGGAGTAATTCAAATTGGAATTGGATCAATTTAAATGGAAGTTTAAATTTACATTGAAGTGTTGGGAAAGTGAATATTTGACTTTTGTCTATTTTCAATATATCTATTTTCAATATATCTATTTTCAATATATACAACCTTTCTTTCTTAAAGCCAAATTAATTACTAATTTACAACTATTTTGCAATTATCTAAAATTTCTGAAACTTTTTAACTATTTCTCAACTATTTTACAATTAGTTAACTATTTTACAGCTATTTTGCAAACTAATAATTATTTTTCGACTACTTATCTATTTTTAAAATTTCAAGCTATTTTCTATAAAAAAAAACTGGTCGGAGTTCAAACTGTTATTGATTTAAAATACCCAACAGAGATAAGAATTGAAGTGATAATCCAAATGGGGATTAAGGCAATTGTAAATAAGTGATGGGCAATTTAAGGAAATGTGAATAGAAAGAAAATTGATTTGGATAATGATCAATGAAGTTAAATACGTAGGGTGTACGTATATTATTCTATTCGCATAGTGATATGATCCAGATTCGAGCACAGAATTGCGAGATAGATTATCGATCCGAGTCGGGATTTTTCACTCGATTTTCGACGGCGAACCTGGATATGGGTTGTTGATTGGATTAGGATATTCTCTATCATAGTTGTGTCTATGCAAGGAGAATGACGGTTTCTAATCAAGAAACCAGATCTGTGTCCGCACTAGGAAGTCGGGTGGACGATACTAGTTCGGAAGTGAAATTGTGTGATCGAGTGAGCGATCAGATTGGTGTAGCGTAGGATGATATGTGAACATCGTACGGGTTTGAATAAATTTATTTTGAAAGGAGTAATCGAATTTGAATATTTTATTTTGAATAAACAAAGTTATACATCTTTGTTTTATTTAATATGAAACCCCCTTGTTGAATCTATTGCTGGAAGGAAAAGGATTTTTGAATGTGTTTGAAGTATAAAAGGGATTTTATACAAGTTTGAAAAGATCCAAAGTTTTTAAAATTTTGTATATCTGAATATATAGAAAGGATCTTATGAGGACTTTGAAAAGGTTTTGGGAACCTTTGGATTTGGAAAGGCTTTGATTTTTGGGTAAAATCAATATGAGAATTTGGAAAGCCTAGTTTGAGAATTATCGATTTTGGAATAATCGATTTTATACAAATGAGCTTTGTATGAGATCATACTAGGTGTATGATTTGAAGATACTATATGTGTATAGTATAAAGTGTTTTGATGATGGCTCTGGAGAAAAAGGCGCTCCCTTGAAATGAACTTCTCAGGAGTGCCACCGGGTGGTGCTGCCTTGAGCCCCAAGGGGGGTTCTAAAGTTGATCCTGTGAGGAGTCCGGACAAAACTAGTTCCTGAGGATTATTGGGTAGCGTAAGTCGATGGCGTTGATGCCTACAGAGGCATTTGGGTTATGCTGTGACGACAGTGTAACTCGATGTCGCTGCGATCTACTATGAGGACCATAGCGAAAATCGTGTGGAGGATGAGTGTCAACGGTCTACACTTGATTTTGCCGGGAAGGCAATGCAACATCGGTAGACTGCGATCTATGGTCAAGTGGAGTGGAGAAGTTTCATTTTTCGCAGCGAAATTTGATGGCGCTGATGCCTACAGTTATATGGGTTTTTGCTGTGATGGCTGCATAACCCCAGTTGTAGCTGCGATCTGTCGTGTGTTCCATGGTGTAATCGAGGGGCGCGGAGGCCTACAGTTATCTGTGGATTTTGTCGGGACGGCAACGTAACCGTCGGGTTAACTGCGACCATGGACGGGGGTGATGATTTCCAGAGCATTCTCACCAAAGATATTTCCTCCATATTTTCAAAAACTGTTTTCGATATTTTCAATAAAACTATTTTCCAAGTATTTTCACTGGGTGTTGAAAACGGGTTTACCAAGTACTTATAGATTTTCAGTCCTACGCCTGATCAACGTATGACTGAATTTCTATAAGAACAAGGATGGACTGTTTGAGACATCGAGTTATAAAAAGTATTTTTTATAAAGAGCTATTTTATTAAGTATGATGTGACTTTAAAAGCTTTTCTAAAATTTTGAAATAAAGGTGTTGGGATTTTGGGGAAATAAGAGGAAATCCAAACTAGAGTTTTAATGAAGTAATTTTGTAATTCAAACCAGATATTGATTTAGAGATTGGAAGAAAGCTAATTGGTTAAATAATTATTCGATAGAATATATTAATAAAGTTTAACTCGGATAAATAAAAAGGAATTGTAACTTAATAATGGAATTTGAAGATGAATTCAAATTGTAAATAGAATTCGACTTGGATTTGATAATGAAATAAATAAGAGGAGATGTTGTAAAATAAAAATAAAATAAAGTTGGATTGAAAATGTGATGGTTTGAATTACAAATAAAATTCAAGGTGATTTGAATAATATTTAATGAAATTTGCAAGTAAATTGGATATAAGAGAAGTGATTATAATAGAAATGGTTTGAGTTGCAAAACAAAACCCAACTGAATAGAAATAAATTGAGAATGACCTTATATTAATAAAATAAATTCGATAACGAATTAAGTAAGTAAGTTAAAAATTTATAATGGATTAATCGAATTAAATAATAAATGGATGAAGTCTGATTGAAAAAAAAACTAAATCAAAGTTGTGATTGGAATTGGATTATCAGACTGAACTTAAGCTCAGTGGCATATTAATTTGAAGTATAAATGAGTTAAGTATGTGCTTGGATATTATTTTGGAAATTGAAAAGGTGAATTAAAATTAAAATTTAAAAGAGATGAGCTAACTGAATTTAATGGAATTCGATTAAATGAGAATCAAATAAAAAGTAAACTTAAGTTTGATATTGGAATAAATAAAAGTAAAATTAATTTAAGTTTAAAATTTATGGAAGCTTGGCTTCGAATTAGAGTGGAAGCCTATTAAATAAAAGCTTAAATTAAATTAATTTGGAAAATGGTTATTAATTTATAAGTATTGAATGAGCCAAGCATAATAAATTGTTTTGAATGGAACAATTGTGGAAATAAAATGAAATGCAATGAATGGTTGGTGAATAAATTAGAAATGAAGTGGAACTAATTATAGAATGAGTTGAAAAGTAATTTGAAGTAGTTATAGACTAAAATAAATAACGTTAGACGAATATAGTCGAAATTGCATAAAAATAGTTGTCGTTTGACGTAAACAAAAGTAATTAAAATTATATAAATTAATAGAGGCAAATAAAAATTGATTTTGAATCAATTGAATTGAATATGAGCTTGTTTGGATTAAAAATTTAATTGAATGGCAGTTGAGTTGTAAACCAATAAGATTGAATGGAATGATATATGAATTAGTGGAAATTAATTGAATTAGTTTTGAAAACATATAAATTGCTCATGGAAGTTATTTTGAATGCATTTCTTTTAGAATTGAAGTGTTATAGTTGTTTAAGTAAGAGAAATATTATAAACTTCATATATATAGTGCTTATATGTTTAAATTGAGTAAGTACAGGTACCTGAAGGCCGTTTGGCTGGATTTGGATTGCACTAATTGCTAAAATTAATAAGCTGCTTGTTTAAAATGCTAAATAAGTTATGCCTACGTAATAAAATTAGAAAATATGAACTGTTTTTTCTTTTCCAACCGTGTGGGTCGATGTATACATATTTATATCTCTTGTCAAATTGCAAAAGCTCCTCCGTACAAAGGAGACTCTACCAAAAAAATTCGAAAATTTTGGGAGTTAGAAAATTTTTGAAATTTTTTAGGAAAAATTTCGTTAACGACAAAACGATTTCAAATTGGAAAATTAATGTAAATTAGAAGATGAAACTAATATGAATCAGTTATAAATGAAAAATAAAATTTAATATTCATAATTGAAGACAAATTGAATTCGCATGAAACGGGGAAAACTAATTTGCATAGAAGTAGATGTGAAAACTTCTATGGGAAAAAGTATAAATGATTTGAAAGGTCACAATTATATATTGTTGCTAAATAAGATATGCAGGTATTAAAAGGGGAAAGAAAAATTGGATTTGATTCCAAAAGATAAATGTGAATTGCCCGACAAAAAGGTATGTATTTTAATTTCTGAATGAATTGGATTGGGTTTTTGATGTAGCCACTTGGCTTTTGTTTTCTTTTGGAATCTGGGAGCTCGTAGAGGCCTTTTGTAGTAGTACCGAGCTAGCCGCGCAAAGGAGACGCTGGCAAAAAATTTCGGGAATTTAGAGAGTTAGAAAAATTTTGAGAAAATTTTGATAATTCAAAATTTGGTTTTAAATTGAAATTTAAATGTTTGAGAAAAGTGATATTGTTTGGAAACTATATAGGTTTGGGAAGTTGGTTGAGGTGATAGTGAGTCTTTAATAAGTGATAGTTAGTAGGGTGTTGAATTGTGGGTTTTGGAGGAAAGGTAAACGGGTATTGGTCCATTCTTCCTAACTAGTAATTTCGAGGACGAAATTCTTTTAAGGGGGGAGGAATGTGACGACCCGGAAATTTTAAAGATTTAAATGGAATAATAAATTGATTTTTAACATTTGAAAGGTTAATTTTAGCTTGAATTCCAAATATTAATATTTATTAGATAATTAAAGTATTGAATTATATAATTAAAATTGGGTAACTTGCTGAATCTGAGATTTCTACGCCTGTTTAAAATAATATGAAGGCTTATAAAATCTATAATGATGATACTGAAGATAATAGAATGGTTGAAGTTTAATTTAAAGGTAATTTGTTCAATTTTAATAATAGATCGTTCAAATTGAATTTAAAAATAGCCTTCCAAAGCACAGTCTCGGAAATCGACGAAACCGGTTCCATTGGATCTGTAATAGTTAGTTATTATCGGATTTCAATTTTCGTAGCAATCGGAGTGGTCATTTGACCCTGGCAGCTCGAAACGCTTAAATTTATTGTGATCGATTTTATTTAATATCGATCGTTTAATTCTGTAACTCGCACATACGTTCAAATCAGCTTCCGAAACACATTTCATTGTATTCGGAATGCGGGTATAACCTTATAAACACCTTTCGGCATGTGGGATACTGGGTCCGGAATTTCGCGTTATGTTTAACGAGACGTTTGTAGGTTTTATTATATAATAAATTTAAAAGTACATTTGGTCAGAGATTTTTTATAACAGCATACGCAGGAAGTTTTCTAACCCTATACCTTAACCCCCTCTCTAATTTTCAACCCGAAAGCAAGAACTCTCGAAAGAAAAAAATATAATGGCCGAAGCCCTCGTACAAAAATATATATATATATATATCAAAATAAATATCATACCGAAGCAATCGGTCGGCAAATCGAAATCAAGTCGCGATGCTTGGGGAAGACCTAGCAAGGCCTGGAGGAGGGTTGTAACATCCCGCCTTTTCGCACACTTTAAACCGACACACGTGCCAATTCAAAGCATGCAGAAGGGCGGATTGTTATGGGGTAAATAAGAAAAACAGAGAAGAAATAAAACAAAATAGAATCTCACAGCGGAAGGATAAAATATAATAATAAATATACAGTTCATAAACAGTTTACAAACACTTGATTCTTCTTTATACAATAATATCAGAGTTACACATACCAATACAATCAATGCAGCGGAACAGTATGAGTGTGGTGCAATACTATAAATAATAATAATACGAATTCTTCGTCTTCGTCCTCCAAAGCTAAAGTCTTCGATCCTGAAACGCTCGGACTGACCCGAGCGAATTTGAAAAGACAAAAACACTCGAGTCGGACTAAAAGATCTTATGTGAGTTAAATTAACAGAAATAAATATGAGTACAGTAACTCAAGAGATGTTCGGGATTTACATCTCCTAAGGATCCGTTAAACTATTTACTATGTAGTATATTGCGCTATTATAATAGTGTCTATTTATAAAATAAACTTACTTTTAAATAGCGTTAAGGCTTTACATTTTCCACCTTAACACGTAAAATGCCAATAGTCTATACAGTACCGTAATACCTCCTGATCGGGAGGCTACCAAAGGATACTCCATAGGTACGACACAAATAGAAACTCGTAGTAAAGGCTCGGTATGGTAGGTGACACGGCACAACTAGGAAATGCCAGGGTAGATATACCAATTGCTATCCAGGCTGGTGGAAACGCGTAGCCGCAGTTACCGCCCACCTCGGACTAACTCCCCAAAATCAAAATATAGAAGTGGCCACTGAATCAATCCAAAATTAAAGTATAATATCGAAGAGGAGGGTCCGATCAGAGGAATGACCTCATTGGCCTAAGAATCGCTCCTGTTTTAGCCACCTTATGCCAACTCACGGGAGTCGGGTCCACGTATTTACCTTCCAGGAAACGTCGCCACCACCTACTTCATTCTCGAATCTCCACCGCGTACATGGTTATTCAAAGTGGTTTTCGGTATCGACAGAGAGTATGTCCATATCCGATCCCGGTCTCTTTGCCAACCCATCGTTATTATAACACCGCGTTCATTTAAAAATAGGTTATACTTTAAAAATCAGAATAAACATTCCATTTCATAACCATGAATACGATATCATTTCAAAACCCAAAACCATATTTTATCACTTATCCCAAATATAATTCTTTTCCAAAATCATAATGCTTTAACTTCATAACGTCTGAAAATCAAATATTTTCAAAGCATAATATTTTGAAAATCATAATTTAAAACCATAACTTCTAAAAACTTGAATGGTTTGGACATTCAACGGTATATGAATTAAATGGTTTAACTTAAATGTTACTTTGTAAAGAAAATAGTTCTCATGGCTTTACAAATACATTTCTTTATTAAAGTCTAAACCAAAATTTATATTATCACTCCCAAGTTCCAAAACCACTTCAATTTATTTATATATACGTATATCCATTTTGAGTATCAATATTTCAAACTAAAGTTGGATTTTATGCTTTCAACAAATCAATTGTTCTATTAATTAGTCTTAAATATTCATATAAAATCCATAAATAATAGGACTTCAATTTCTAGTAATAAAATATATATATTTTTCCCAATTCAAATTATACTAGAATATTCATTTCAATTTAACTTGGGAAAAATCCAATTATAAATATCATATCTTAAAATTTCCAAACTTAACATTTAAACATATGATATAAATTATTAAACTCCATTTTCTTAAAAAAATTTCCATTTTTAATAAAGATTTTTATACACCTTTTAATTTCAAAATTTTCAACTTCATATGTATATATATATGGAAGAAAAATATTTATACAATATAAAATTTAAGATTATTATAAACCGTATTCCATCCAAACCATAGAAATCACGTTAAAATAGTTATATATAGACCGCGGTGCCTGTATATAATTTTCTATCCTATGGTCAAGTGATACGGATATTTATCATTTCAATCCGCAATTTAAAAGATATAAAATTTTGCGGTTGTATATCATTTCAAACCACAATCCCGAATGAAAGGAAATATGCATGATAATTTGCAATTTAATGATATACAATAAAACATCCATCAACATCACCCATCATCCAATCACAATCAGCAAGCAATATCAATCAATAACAATTTATATTTGATAATATATAACAGGTAATAACTGGCAATTTTATTCAGATTAAATTTAACAACTATTAATCTAACAGTTTATATTCAGTAATAATCTATATAACTGTTAACTAGCAGTTTATAGGCAAACAAATAAATTCTAACTATCAATTAATACGCAATAAATAAATTAAATTAACAGTTAAATTTAATAAATGCAATTCAACAAATATGAGTGAAATAAACATGCCAAATACTCATAAATAAATTTCTATTCATTTCTAAAATTAACTTAACAAACATAAAAGCTTCTAGTAGTTGTGAGTGGGTTTAAACACTCACCTTTTGAATTTAAATCGAACTTAAATTCGATTTAAACCCAAAAATTCGCCCTTCTCGGAATTCGTCCAAACCAGCGTCAAAATGTCAGAAATTCCGATACGATCCCAGCAAAACAAACCGCGCGCGAATCCGAGCTCGTATGCAAAAGTTATGAAAATTTGAAAAATGGAAAATTCTGGTCCTGGGTCGACTTCGGGTTCGACTTTGGTGCGCCGCCTCAATTCCCCGGTGCCTGCTTGGAATTTTCGCCAAAACGACCTGGAGCGACCCAAGTCATTTTCTTCCTGACCCGAAGTCGCTCTACGGTTTTCTCCCTTGAAACCCGAAGCGCGACCAGAAGCTGCTGCAGATCCGCAATTTTTTTTTTTTTTTTGGAATTTGGGAATTAGGTTTTTTTTCTGCCATTAGAATGAGGAGGTGAGAAGGAGATGTATGTATAGAAAATGAAAATAAGGAGTGGCTAGGGTTTATAACCGTGCTTATATAGGTAGACTAGAGATAGCGTAGATAGACTAGATAGATGAACGTACGGAACAAACTAAGGCCCAAAAAGCCCGTTCTGTCCTCGGAACGAAATTCGTCAAACCCATATATCCAGATAGGTGTTTTAAAATATTCTGAACGCGATGGAAAAAGTTTCGCGTCCAAATTCGATCGTATGAAGAAGTTATGCTGAAAACAAGATTTCCAAATTGATTCCAAATTGATTTTAATAAAATTGATTTCAAGGCGTTTCGCGTCCGTACGATCAAATGACAGGTCCGATCGATACGAAACTTGAAACCCTAAAATAATTCACTGATACGGATCCGATGAAACTGGTTTCATCGAAATCCGAGTCCGTGACAAAAATGGCTATTTTTATATTCATTAATTAAATTAAAATAAATTACAAAAATCCAAATTTTATATTATATTCTAAAATTGTCCAAATTTTATTACTTATATAATTTAATCAATTTCAAATGATTTAACAAGCTTGGATGTGAATTAAAATTATAAGTATATCAATTTGCAGTGTTAATTTCTGCACTTTCCTATATTTAAGAATTATAAAATTAAATGCTCAAAACCCCATATATTAGATTTTAACTTTTATATACTCATTCTTTATCCAAATAGGGATGCCACATATTTTAGTTCATGATTCAAAATATTATTCTTAAAGTCCATTTTAAATTTCAGTAACGTAGTATTCAACGTTAAATTTAATAAATCCTGTTATTTAATAATTATTGCTTAGAACCTGATTTTAATCTTCCCATTATCTATTTAATTCCTTCTAGAATCATAGCTAATATTTGTCATCCCTTCATTACCCAAATGTTCTTATCCCATCAAATTTTAAGTTATCGAAATATTAAATGTCAATTTCTTTTAATTGCACTAAATTTATCTATTAAAGGTTGCACTTAACCCAAATACATAAAACTTGCCCAATTTCTCCTTAAATCAATAACCTTCATATACAAATATGTTTATCATAAATTTTATCTACTCTTCCTTTTTAGGTAATGTCCTATATATTATATTTCCATGTAATTTGCAATAAATCATACTCGTAGTTATATCACATTAAATGAATAAATAAGTGTTGACTCTATTCTTTTGATTCAATATTGGTTTACGTTATATTTCATTAATATTTCTACATACATCAGGATTTTTAAAAATGGTTGTAACGTGAAATCTCGTCTACTTCCCATTTTATATTTAAGGCTTCTAAAACCGATTCATATCATTTCTCTAGTCCAAATTTTATTAATATAACCTTAAATTTAATTTATTCCTATCGATGTAATGGTTAAACACAAATTTCACTTATTTGCAATAAATCCACAAATTGGATTTCAAATTTTCAAATAAATAAATAAATTTTAGTTTATCACTTCTTAAATACCCAAACGTCAATGCCTTAATTTAAACTGCATTTATTACATTTTATAAAAATCCTCCATCTTAAGTGACAAATCAAAACTACCCTAACTACACAATTTATGGTAATTAATTCCAATTGCTTTTCCATTAAACTACATAAATTGTCTAATTGCAACCTATGTAGATTGTTTATTTATTTACAATCCTACTGTTTAAATGAATTGATCCTTTACGGTATAATTCACATTTGACTTGATTTCTCATTTATTTTGCAAAACAGTAAATTTCAATTGCTACCAACATTATATTTAATATTAGATTTCCAATTAATTCTATTGGAATCAATATATCTTTATATATATACTTTACGTATAAATATCTAAATTACCAAATCAAGTACATTTATTAGAGACAACATTCAATAAAATTACTTATCACACTTATTGCATTGATTTATTCCAACGGACACTTTTATTTAGTCACTATTTATTATTACAACCAAATGTACAATCTCCAATATTTATTTTATATTAAATGAATTCCATTCTAGTAAATATTTTTATTAATATTCACTGATTCACATTTATATTGGTTTCTTATATTTAACTTATAACAAGGTGTGCAAATTTACATAGTTCAAATCTATTTCCATGTAACTATTAAATTGTTACATTAAATTCCAATTACTATAACAAATTACTACATTTTCTCAAATAAAATCTTAAGACCTTTATTTTATTCTAAATTAGATTAGAAACATATTAATTTAATTCATTTAACATTATCAAATTCAACGGGTCGTTACAATCTCCCCCACTCAAAACTTTTCGTCCCCGAAAGGGAAAAAGAAGGGAGAAGGAAGAATAAACAGTACATCTTATTTCAAATATTATTTATAAACAATAATTTACTAAATTTATTTTCTTAAATAAAATATACCTGTTTATAATCATTATATTCTTTTATACTTAGATTATTAAAGCTGGAAAACATTTTCACAAAATTCTATGTCCAAAATTTACGGAAAATTTTGGCAGAGTCTCCTTTGTACGGAGAGACTCTGGAGAAAATATAATATCAAAATATACAAATATATTACATATATTATCAAAATATTATCCCAACACGGGAAAAATTATATAAAATAGCGCTAAAACGTAATCCGGAAACGTACCTATTTGTCGGGCAATTACGCTAATTATTTTGGAACCAAAAGCAGTAGCAGTTGCTTCCATCACCTGTATCCACTTATATAATCTAAAAGGTTAAATATTTATTTTAAAGTGAACTATTCAAGTGGATTCAATCATTAATCAACCAAACAACTCAACAACCATCAACCTTACAAACAACATACATACACAAACAAAGCAACCATTTAATCCATCAACCAAATAGTTGTTTGGGTTCAAACTTGAAATTTGTATGAAGTGAAATTAACTATCAAGTGCATCCTTTACTCAACAGTCTTAGATGGAACAAAGATAGATACTTATTCATTTAACCACTTCAAATTTCTTACCCAACAACATAAATCAAACAACACAATTCAAACCAACACCCAAATTTATTTATTATACATTTATCTCATGCTTCAATGGTTTGATTTTCTTTCTTTCATTTATGGAGTGATTTCTTTGTTTCTTACAAATTTTCATTTTCCATTTATCACAAAATTCATTATATTTGTATTCCAATTTATTTACTAAAGTTTCTATCATCTATTTATACTACTTACCTTTACTTATAGTAAAATTTCCAATTTAACTTAAGTCTATACAATTAATTCTCATTAATAATAGCAAATTAATAGAATACCGTTATTACCTTAGTCTTCACTTGTAAGATTTCCCCTTACATTTTCCTACTAACATTGCAACTTTTTATTATATGGTAAGTTATGTATGTTTTAAGAATGTAAGTGAAAATTTACAAGTTTCTTCTCAATTCCTTTAATTAATATATATTTGTTTTATAAATTACAATTTCAACTTACCTTTAATTTCATTCATTTTTTAATGTTGAAGTTTCTATTATATTTAATAGTAGTAACAATTTAATTACCCACTTTCTATTATATTTAATTACAGTAACCCCTTTTTAATTACACTTAAATTCTTAACCCTTTAACCTTCATTCTTAAAATAAAGGATTTTATTAATTTATTTCATAGGGTTTACAGTCATTTATATATATTACCTACCCCTTTTTTATATATATATACTAGTAGCATTTAAATCATACTTAAGTTAAAATCGACTATTAATAATACTTACCTTTAATTTTAGTAAAATTCCAATCATCACTTAAGTTAATACCATTAAATTCTTATTTATAACAGTAATTTATTGAATACTTCATTATTTCCAAAAATTCTACTTGCATAATATTCTATTCCACTCTTAATTTACATTTCAACTTTTTATACTTGGTAAGTTATTTATGTTAAAGAAAAAGCAGAAGAACTTATACAAGTTTAATCTCAACTCTTTTAATTCATTGATTACTTAACCTTTATTTCACTAACCTAAATTTTTTTTTTTTTACAACTAATTATTGGAAATTCAAGAATTAATACCGGGTCAAATTCCAAAATTACTTTAAAATAATAGATAATTAATTTCTTACAACTTTTATATCTCTAATTACCTTTAAACAATTAAAATTTTAAATAATTTCAAAACAAATCTGCCGTAGAGTTTACTACAGTGGCCTTTCCCTTCGAAGCTCGAAAATGAAAGTCGATGATGCGGCCGTCATCACCGAAATTATTTTCCAGCGACAGAGGGGAAAGTACAAAATTTATTTTCTCCAACATCCTCTTTTAAAACAATTCTTCCGAATTATACTAAATATTTATATAAGAAATTACCTATAAACCAAATCATTATATTTCACAAATCCTTTGAAAGAAGATTTTCAAAAATCCCGGACTTAAGTTCTAAAATCTCCAATTTGATTTATTATAATTTCAACTTAGCTTCAATTTATTACAAATATTTTTATATTACCTAACACCCAATCTATAGCAACCAAATATATATATATATATCTTTATAAAAATATTTTTATATATAGAAAATATAATAGGCAAAATTATTTCATTCACCTATATTAAAAACAAATATTATGTCGGTCTGTCCTATTAAGTGTTTAGAAATCCCTATTGATGACATAGCGTCCCATGCATCAACCAGAATTTATAAATACAAAGCAGAACAGATTAACACAATATCAAAATCTTTTATTAATACTAACAAATACGCTCTCTCATATATATATACACTCAGCGACTCCCATAGGGTATTACTACCCTATTAATAAAGAGTCAAACCCTACAAAGCCAAAGTTTATCGCTAAACCAAAGCTCTGATACCAAACTGTAACATCTCGCCTTTTCGCACACTTTAAATCGACACACGTGCCAATTCAAAGCATGCAGAAGGGCGGATTGTTATGGGGTAAATAAGAAAAACAGAAAAGAAATAAAACAAAATAGAATCTCACAGCGGAAGGATAAAATATAATAATAAATATACAGTTCATAAACAGTTTACAAACACTTGATTCTTCTTTATACAATAATATCAGAGTTACACATACCAATACAATCAATGCAGCGGAACAGTATGAGTGTGGTGCAATACTATAAATAATAATAATACGAATTCTTCGTCTTCGTCCTCCAAAGCTAAAGTCTTCGATCCTGAAACGCTCGGACTGACCCGAGCGAATTTGAAAAGACAAAAACACTCGAGTCGGACTAAAAGATCTTATGTGAGTTAAATTAACAGAAATAAATATGAGTACAGTAACTCAAGAGATGTTCGGGATTTACATCTCCTAAGGATCCGTTAAACTATTTACTATGTAGTATATTGCGCTATTATAATAGTGTCTATTTATAAAATAAACTTACTTTTAAATAGCGTTAAGGCTTTACATTTTCCACCTTAACACGTAAAATGCCAATAGTCCATACAGTACCGTAATACCTCCTGATCGGGAGGCTACCAAAGGATACTCCATAGGTACGACACAAATAGAAACTCGTAGTAAAGGCTCGGTATGGTAGGTGACACGGCACAACTAGGAAATGCCAGGGTAGATATACCAATTGCTATCCAGGCTGGTGGAAACGCGTAGCCGCAGTTACCGCCCACCTCGGACTAACTCCCCAAAATCAAAATATAGAAGTGGCCACTGAATCAATCCAAAATTAAAGTATAATATCGAAGAGGAGGGTCCGATCAGAGGAATGACCTCATTGGCCTAAGAATCGCTCCTGTTTTAGCCACCTTATGCCAACTCACGGGAGTCGGGTCCACGTATTTACCTTACAGGAAACGTCGCCACCACCTACTTCATTCTCGAATCTCCACCGCGTACACGGTCATTCAAAGTGGTTTTCGGTATCGACAGAGAGTATGTCCATATCCGATCCCGGTCTCTTTGCCAACCCATCGTTATTATAACACCGCGTTCATTTAAAAATAGGTTATACTTTAAAAATCAGAATAAACATTCCATTTCATAACCATGAATACGATATCATTTCAAAACCCAAAACCATATTTTATCACTTATCCCAAATATAATTCTTTTCCAAAATCATAATGCTTTAACTTCATAACGTCTGAAAATCAAATATTTTCAAAGCATAATATTTTGAAAATCATAATTTAAAACCATAACTTCTAAAAACTTGAATGGTTTGGACATTCAACGGTATATGAATTAAATGGTTTAACTTAAATGTTACTTTGTAAAGAAAATAGTTCTCATGGCTTTACAAATACATTTCTTTATTAAAGTCTAAACCAAAATTTATATTATCTCTCCCAAGTTCCAAAACCACTTCAATTTATTTATATATACGTATATCCATTTTGAGTATCAATATTTCAAACTAAAGTTGGATTTTATGCTTTCAACAAATCAATTGTTCTATTAATTAGTCTTAAATATTCATATAAAATCCATAAATAATAGGACTTCAATTTCTAGTAATAAAATATATATATTTTTCCCAATTCAAATTATACTAGAATATTCATTTCAATTTAACTTGGGAAAAATCCAATTATAAATATCATATCTTAAAATTTCCAAACTTAACATTTAAACATATGATATAAATTATTAAACTCCATTTTCTTAAAAAAATTCCATTTTTAATAAAGATTTTTATACACCTTTTAATTTCAAAATTTTCAACTTCATATGTATATATATATGGAAGAAAAATATTTATACAATATAAAATTTAAGATTATTATAAACCGTATTCCATCCAAACCATAGAAATCACGTTAAAATAGTTATATATAGACCGCGGTGCATGTATATAATTTTCTATCCTATGGTCAAGTGATACGGATATTTATCATTTCAATCCGCAATTTAAAAGATATAAAATTTTGCGGTTGTATATCATTTCAAACCACAATCCCGAATGAAAGCAAATATGCATGATAATTTGCAATTTAATGATATACAATAAAACATCCATCAACATCACCCATCATCCAATCACAATCAGCAAGCAATATCAATCAATAACAATTTATATTTGATAATATATAACAGGTAATAACTGGCAATTTTATTCAGATTAAATTTAACAACTATTAATCTAACAGTTTATATTCAGTAATAATCTATATAACTGTTAACTAGCAGTTTATAGGCAAACAAATAAATTCTAACTATCAATTAATACGCAATAAATAAATTAAATTAACAGTTAAATTTAATAAATGCAATTCAACAAATATGAGTGAAATAAACATGCCAAATACTCATAAATAAATTTCTATTCATTTCTAAAATTAACTTAACAAACATAAAAGCTTCTAGTAGTTGTGAGTGGGTTTAAACACTCACCTTTTGAATTTAAATCGAACTTAAATTCGATTTAAACCCAAAAATTCGCCCTTCTCGGAATTCGTCCAAACCAGCGTCAAAATGTCAGAAATTCCGATACGATCCCAGCAAAACAAACCGCGCGCGAATCCGAGCTCGTATGCAAAAGTTATGAAAATTTGAAAAATGGAAAATTCTGGTCCTAGGTCGACTTCGGGTTCGACTTTGGTGCGCCGCCTCAATTCCCCGGTGCCTGCTTGGAATTTTCGCCAAAACGACCTGGAGCGACCCAAGTCATTTTCTTCCTGACCCGAAGTCGCTCTACGGTTTTCTCCCTTGAAACCCGAAGCGCGACCAGAAGCTGCTGCAGATCCGCAATTTTTTTTTTTTTTGGAATTTGGGAATTAGGTTTTTTTTCTGCCATTAGAATGAGGAGGTGAGAAGGAGATGTATGTATAGAAAATGAAAATAAGGAGTGGCTAGGGTTTATAACCGTGCTTATATAGGTAGACTAGAGATAGCGTAGATAGACTAGATAGATGAACGTACGGAACAAACTAAGGCCCAAAAAGCCCGTTCTGTCCTCGGAACGAAATTCGTCAAACCCATATATCCAGATAGGTGTTTTAAAATATTCTGAACGCGATGGAAAAAGTTTCGCGTCCAAATTCGATCGTATGAAGAAGTTATGCTGAAAACAAGATTTCCAAATTGATTCCAAATTGATTTTAATAAAATTGATTTCAAGGCGTTTCGCGTCCGTACGATCAAATGACAGGTCCGATCGATACGAAACTTGAAACCCTAAAATAATTCACTGATACGGATCCGATGAAACTGGTTTCATCGAAATCCGAGTCCGTGACAAAAATGGCTATTTTTATATTCATTAATTAAATTAAAATAAATTACAAAAATCCAAATTTTATATTATATTCTAAAATTGTCCAAATTTTATTACTTATATAATTTAATCAATTTCAAATGATTTAACAAGCTTGGATGTGAATTAAAATTATAAGTATATCAATTTGCAGTGTTAATTTCTGCACTTTCCTATATTTAAGAATTATAAAATTAAATGCTCAAAACCCCATATATTAGATTTTAACTTTTATATACTCATTCTTTATCCAAATAGGGATGCCACATACTTTAGTTCATGATTCAAAATATTATTCTTAAAGTCCATTTTAAATTTCAGTAACGTAGTATTCAACGTTAAATTTAATAAATCCTGTTATTTAATAATTATTGCTTAGAACCTGATTTTAGTCTTCCCATTATCTATTTAATTCCTTCTAGAATCATAGCTAATATTTGTCATCCCTTCATTACCCAAATGTTCTTATCCCATCAAATTTTAAGTTATCGAAATATTAAATGTCAATTTCTTTTAATTGCACTAAATTTATCTATTAAAGGTTGCACTTAACCCAAATACATAAAACTTGCCCAATTTCTCCTTAAATCAATAACCTTCATATACAAATATGTTTATCATAAATTTTATCTACTCTTCCTTTTTAGGTAATGTCCTATATATTATATTTCCATGTAATTTGCAATAAATCATACTCGTAGTTATATCACATTAAATGAATAAATAAGTGTTGACTCTATTCTTTTGATTCAATATTGGTTTACGTTATATTTCATTAATATTTCTACATACATCAGGATTTTTAAAAATGGTTGTAACGTGAAATCTCGTCTACTTCCCATTTTATATTTAAGGCTTCTAAAACCGATTCATATCATTTCTCTAGTCCAAATTTTATTAATATAACCTTAAATTTAATTTATTCCTATCGATGTAATGGTTAAACACAAATTTCACTTATTTGCAATAAATCCACAAATTGGATTTCAAATTTTCAAATAAATAAATAAATTTTAGTTTATCACTTCTTAAATACCCAAACGTCAATGCCTTAATTTAAACTGCATTTATTACATTTTATAAAAATCCTCCATCTTAAGTGACAAATCAAAACTACCCTAACTACACAATTTATGGTAATTAATTCCAATTGCTTTTCCATTAAACTACATAAATTGTCTAATTGCAACCTATGTAGATTGTTTATTTATTTACAATCCTACTGTTTAAATGAATTGATCCTTTACGGTATAATTCACATTTGACTTGATTTCTCATTTATTTTGCAAAACAGTAAATTTCAATTGCTACCAACATTATATTTAATATTAGATTTCCAATTAATTCTATTGGAATCAATATATCTTTATATATATACTTTACGTATAAATATCTAAATTACCAAATCAAGTACATTTATTAGAGACAACATTCAATAAAATTACTTATCACACTTATTGCATTGATTTATTCCAACGGACACTTTTATTTAGTCACTATTTATTATTACAACCAAATGTACAATCTCCACTATTTATTTTATATTAAATGAATTCCATTCTAGTAAATATTTTTATTAATATTCACTGATTCACATTTATATTGGTTTCTTATATTTAACTTATAACAAGGTGTGCAAATTTACATAGTTCAAATCTATTTCCATGTAACTATTAAATTGTTACATTAAATTCCAATTACTATAACAAATTACTACATTTTCTCAAATAAAATCTTAAGACCTTTATTTTATTCTAAATTAGATTAGAAACATATTAATTTAATTCATTTAACATTATCAAATTCAACGGGTCGTTACAATCTCCCCCACTCAAAACTTTTCGTCCCCGAAAGGGAAAAAGAAGGGAGAAGGAAGAATAAACAGTACATCTTATTTCAAATATTATTTATAAACAATAATTTACTAAATTTATTTTCTTAAATAAAATATACCTGTTTATAATCATTATATTCTTTTATACTTAGATTATTAAAGCTGGAAAACATTTTCACAAAATTCTATGTCCAAAATTTACGGAAAATTTTGGCAGAGTCTCCTTTGTACGGAGAGACTCTGGAGAAAATATAATATCAAAATATACAAATATATTACATATATTATCAAAATATTATCCCAACACGGGAAAAATTATATAAAATAGCGCTAAAACGTAATCCGGAAACGTACCTATTTGTCGGGCAATTACGCTAATTATTTTGGAACCAAAAGCAGTAGCAGTTGCTTCCATCACCTGTATCCACTTATATAATCTAAAAGGTTAAATATTTATTTTAAAGTGAACTATTCAAGTGGATTCAATCATTAATCAACCAAACAACTCAACAACCATCAACCTTACAAACAACATACATACACAAACAAAGCAACCATTTAATCCATCAACCAAATAGTTGTTTGGGTTCAAACTTGAAATTTGTATGAAGTGAAATTAACTATCAAGTGCATCCTTTACTCAACAGTCTTAGATGGAACAAAGATAGATACTTATTCATTTAACCACTTCAAATTTCTTACCCAACAACATAAATCAAACAACACAATTCAAACCAACACCCAAATTTATGTATTATACATTTATCTCATGCTTCAATGGTTTGATTTTCTTTCTTTCATTTATGGAGTGATTTCTTTGTTTCTTACAAATTTTCATTTTCCATTTATCACAAAATTCATTATATTTGTATTCCAATTTATTTACTAAAGTTTCTATCATCTATTTATACTACTTACCTTTACTTATAGTAAAATTTCCAATTTAACTTAAGTCTATACAATTAATTCTCATTAATAATAGCAAATTAATAGAATACCGTTATTACCTTAGTCTTCACTTGTAAGATTTCCCCTTACATTTTCCTACTAACATTGCAACTTTTTATTATATGGTAAGTTATGTATGTTTTAAGAATGTAAGTGAAAATTTACAAGTTTCTTCTCAATTCCTTTAATTAATATATATTTGTTTTATAAATTACAATTTCAACTTACCTTTAATTTCATTCATTTTTTAATGTTGAAGTTTCTATTATATTTAATAGTAGTAACAATTTAATTACCCACTTTCTATTATATTTAATTACAGTAACCCCTTTTTAATTACACTTAAATTATTAACCCTTTAACCTTCATTCTTAAAATAAAGGATTTTATTAATTTATTTCATAGGGTTTACAGTCATTTATATATATTACCTACCCCTTTTTTTTTATATATATATATACTAGTAGCATTTAAATCATACTTAAGTTAAAATCGACTATTAATAATACTTACCTTTAATTTTAGTAAAATTCCAATCATCACTTAAGTTAATACCATTAAATTCTTATTTATAACAGTAATTTATTGAATACTTCATTATTTCCAAAAATTCTACTTGCATAATATTCTATTCCACTCTTAATTTACATTTCAACTTTTTATACTTGGTAAGTTATTTATGTTAAAGAAAAAGCAGAAGAACTTATACAAGTTTAATCTCAACTCTTTTAATTCATTGATTACTTAACCTTTATTTCACTAACCTAAATTTTTTTTTTTACAACTAATTATTGGAAATTCAAGAATTAATACCGGGTCAAATTCCAAAATTACTTTAAAATAATAGATAATTAATTTCTTACAACTTTTATATCTCTAATTACCTTTAAACAATTAAAATTTTAAATAATTTCAAAACAAATCTGCCGTAGAGTTTACTACAGTGGCCTTTCCCTTCGAAGCTCGAAAATGAAAGTCGATGATGCGGCCGTCATCACCGAAATTATTTTCCAGCGACAGAGGGGAAAGTACAAAATTTATTTTCTCCAACATCCTCTTTTAAAACAATTCTTCCGAATTATACTAAATATTTATATAAGAAATTACCTATAAACCAAATCATTATATTTCACAAATCCTTTGAAAGAAGATTTTCAAAAATCCCGGACTTAAGTTCTAAAATCTCCAATTTGATTTATTATAATTTCAACTTAGCTTCAATTTATTACAAATATTTTTATATTACCTAACACCCAATCTATAACAACCAAATATATATATATATATATCTTTATAAAAATATTTTTATATATAGAAAATATAATAGGCAAAATTATTTCATTCACCTATATTAAAAACAAATATTATGTCGGTCTGTCCTATTAAGTGTTTAGAAATCCCTATTGATGACATAGCGTCCCATGCATCAACCAGAATTTATAAATACAAAGCAGAACAGATTAACACAATATCAAAATCTTTTATTAATACTAACAAATACGCTCTCTCATATATATATACACTCAGCGACTCCCATAGGGTATTACTACCCTATTAATAAAGAGTCAAACCCCACAAAGCCAAAGTTTATCGCTAAACCAAAGCTCTGATACCAAACTGTAACATCTCGCCTTTTCGCACACTTTAAATCGACACACGTGCCAATTCAAAGCATGCAGAAGGGCGGATTGTTATGGGGTAAATAAGAAAAACAGAGAAGAAATAAAACAAAATAGAATCTCACAGCGGAAGGATAAAATATAATAATAAATATACAGTTCATAAACAGTTTACAAACACTTGATTCTTCTTTATACAATAATATCAGAGTTACACATACCAATACAATCAATGCAGCGGAACAGTATGAGTGTGGTGCAATACTATAAATAATAATAATACGAATTCTTCGTCTTCGTCCTCCAAAGCTAAAGTCTTCGATCCTGAAACGCTCGGACTGACCCGAGCGAATTTGAAAAGACAAAAACACTCGAGTCGGACTAAAAGATCTTATGTGAGTTAAATTAACAGAAATAAATATGAGTACAGTAACTCAAGAGATGTTCGGGATTTACATCTCCTAAGGATCCGTTAAACTATTTACTATGTAGTATATTGCGCTATTATAATAGTGTCTATTTATAAAATAAACTTACTTTTAAATAGCGTTAAGGCTTTACATTTTCCACCTTAACACGTAAAATGCCAATAGTCCATACAGTACCGTAATACCTCCTGATCGGGAGGCTACCAAAGGATACTCCATAGGTACGACACAAATAGAAACTCGTAGTAAAGGCTCGGTATGGTAGGTGACACGGCACAACTAGGAAATGCCAGGGTAGATATACCAATTGCTATCCAGGCTGGTGGAAACGCGTAGCCGCAGTTACCGCCCACCTCGGACTAACTCCCCAAAATCAAAATATAGAAGTGGCCACTGAATCAATCCAAAATTAAAGTATAATATCGAAGAGGAGGGTCCGATCAGAGGAATGACCTCATTGGCCTAAGAATCGCTCCTGTTTTAGCCACCTTATGCCAACTCACGGGAGTCGGGTCCACGTATTTACCTTACAGGAAACGTCGCCACCACCTACTTCATTCTCGAATCTCCACCGCGTACACGGTCATTCAAAGTGGTTTTCGGTATCGACAGAGAGTATGTCCATATCCGATCCCGGTCTCTTTGCCAACCCATCGTTATTATAACACCGCGTTCATTTAAAAATAGGTTATACTTTAAAAATCAGAATAAACATTCCATTTCATAACCATGAATACGATATCATTTCAAAACCCAAAACCATATTTTATCACTTATCCCAAATATAATTCTTTTCCAAAATCATAATGCTTTAACTTCATAACGTCTGAAAATCAAATATTTTCAAAGCATAATATTTTGAAAATCATAATTTAAAACCATAACTTCTAAAAACTTGAATGGTTTGGACATTCAACGGTATATGAATTAAATGGTTTAACTTAAATGTTACTTTGTAAAGAAAATAGTTCTCATGGCTTTACAAATACATTTCTTTATTAAAGTCTAAACCAAAATTTATATTATCTCTCCCAAGTTCCAAAACCACTTCAATTTATTTATATATACGTATATCCATTTTGAGTATCAATATTTCAAACTAAAGTTGGATTTTATGCTTTCAACAAATCAATTGTTCTATTAATTAGTCTTAAATATTCATATAAAATCCATAAATAATAGGACTTCAATTTCTAGTAATAAAATATATATATTTTTCCCAATTCAAATTATACTAGAATATTCATTTCAATTTAACTTGGGAAAAATCCAATTATAAATATCATATCTTAAAATTTCCAAACTTAACATTTAAACATATGATATAAATTATTAAACTCCATTTTCTTAAAAAAATTTCCATTTTTAATAAAGATTTTTATACACCTTTTAATTTCAAAATTTTCAACTTCATATGTATATATATATGGAAGAAAAATATTTATACAATATAAAATTTAAGATTATTATAAACCGTATTCCATCCAAACCATAGAAATCACGTTAAAATAGTTATATATAGACCGCGGTGCCTGTATATAATTTTCTATCCTATGGTCAAGTGATACGGATATTTATCATTTCAATCCGCAATTTAAAAGATATAAAATTTTGCGGTTGTATATCATTTCAAACCACAATCCCGAATGAAAGGAAATATGCATGATAATTTGCAATTTAATGATATACAATAAAACATCCATCAACATCACCCATCATCCAATCACAATCAACAAGCAATATCAATCAATAACAATTTATATTTGATAATATATAACAGGTAATAACTGGCAATTTTATTCAGATTAAATTTAACAACTATTAATCTAACAGTTTATATTCAGTAATAATCTATATAACTGTTAACTAGCAGTTTATAGGCAAACAAATAAATTCTAACTATCAATTAATACGCAATAAATAAATTAAATTAACAGTTAAATTTAATAAATGCAATTCAACAAATATGAGTGAAATAAACATGCCAAATACTCATAAATAAATTTCTATTCATTTCTAAAATTAACTTAACAAACATAAAAGCTTCTAGTAGTTGTGAGTGGGTTTAAACACTCACCTTTTGAATTTAAATCGAACTTAAATTCGATTTAAACCCAAAAATTCGCCCTTCTCGGAATTCGTCCAAACCAGCGTCAAAATGTCAGAAATTCCGATACGATCCCAGCAAAACAAACCGCGCACGAATCCGAGCTCGTATGCAAAAGTTATGAAAATTTGAAAAATGGAAAATTCTGGTCCTGGGTCGACTTCGGGTTCGACTTTGGTGCGCCGCCTCAATTCCCCGGTGCCTGCTTGGAATTTTCGCCAAAACGACCTGGAGCGACCCAAGTCATTTTCTTCCTGACCCGAAGTCGCTCTACGGTTTTCTCCCTTGAAACCCGAAGCGCGACCAGAAGCTGCTGCAGATCCGCAATTTTTTTTTTTTTTGGAATTTGGGAATTAGGTTTTTTTTCTGCCATTAGAATGAGGAGGTGAGAAGGAGATGTATGTATAGAAAATGAAAATAAGGAGTGGCTAGGGTTTATAACCGTGCTTATATAGGTAGACTAGAGATAGCGTAGATAGACTAGATAGATGAACGTACGGAACAAACTAAGGCCCAAAAAGCCCGTTCTGTCCTCGGAACGAAATTCGTCAAACCCATATATCCAGATAGGTGTTTTAAAATATTCTGAACGCGATGGAAAAAGTTTCGCGTCCAAATTCGATCGTATGAAGAAGTTATGCTGAAAACAAGATTTCCAAATTGATTCCAAATTGATTTTAATAAAATTGATTTCAAGGCGTTTCGCGTCCGTACGATCAAATGACAGGTCCGATCGATACGAAACTTGAAACCCTAAAATAATTCACTGATACGGATCCGATGAAACTGGTTTCATCGAAATCCGAGTCCGTGACAAAAATGGCTATTTTTATATTCATTAATTAAATTAAAATAAATTACAAAAATCCAAATTTTATATTATATTCTAAAATTGTCCAAATTTTATTACTTATATAATTTAATCAATTTCAAATGATTTAACAAGCTTGGATGTGAATTAAAATTATAAGTATATCAATTTGCAGTGTTAATTTCTGCACTTTCCTATATTTAAGAATTATAAAATTAAATGCTCAAAACCCCATATATTAGATTTTAACTTTTATATACTCATTCTTTATCCAAATAGGGATGCCACATACTTTAGTTCATGATTCAAAATATTATTCTTAAAGTCCATTTTAAATTTCAGTAACGTAGTATTCAACGTTAAATTTAATAAATCCTGTTATTTAATAATTATTGCTTAGAACCTGATTTTAATCTTCCCATTATCTATTTAATTCCTTCTAGAATCATAGCTAATATTTGTCATCCCTTCATTACCCAAATGTTCTTATCCCATCAAATTTTAAGTTATCGAAATATTAAATGTCAATTTCTTTTAATTGCACTAAATTTATCTATTAAAGGTTGCACTTAACCCAAATACATAAAACTTGCCCAATTTCTCCTTAAATCAATAACCTTCATATACAAATATGTTTATCATAAATTTTATCTACTCTTCCTTTTTAGGTAATGTCCTATATATTATATTTCCATGTAATTTGCAATAAATCATACTCGTAGTTATATCACATTAAATGAATAAATAAGTGTTGACTCTATTCTTTTGATTCAATATTGGTTTACGTTATATTTCATTAATATTTCTACATACATCAGGATTTTTAAAAATGGTTGTAACGTGAAATCTCGTCTACTTCCCATTTTATATTTAAGGCTTCTAAAACCGATTCATATCATTTCTCTAGTCCAAATTTTATTAATATAACCTTAAATTTAATTTATTCCTATCGATGTAATGGTTAAACACAAATTTCACTTATTTGCAATAAATCCACAAATTGGATTTCAAATTTTCAAATAAATAAATAAATTTTAGTTTATCACTTCTTAAATACCCAAACGTCAATGCCTTAATTTAAACTGCATTTATTACATTTTATAAAAATCCTCCATCTTAAGTGACAAATCAAAACTACCCTAACTACACAATTTATGGTAATTAATTCCAATTGCTTTTCCATTAAACTACATAAATTGTCTAATTGCAACCTATGTAGATTGTTTATTTATTTACAATCCTACTGTTTAAATGAATTGATCCTTTACGGTATAATTCACATTTGACTTGATTTCTCATTTATTTTGCAAAACAGTAAATTTCAATTGCTACCAACATTATATTTAATATTAGATTTCCAATTAATTCTATTGGAATCAATATATCTTTATATATATACTTTACGTATAAATATCTAAATTACCAAATCAAGTACATTTATTAGAGACAACATTCAATAAAATTACTTATCACACTTATTGCATTGATTTATTCCAACGGACACTTTTATTTAGTCACTATTTATTATTACAACCAAATGTACAATCTCCACTATTTATTTTATATTAAATGAATTCCATTCTAGTAAATATTTTTATTAATATTCACTGATTCACATTTATATTGGTTTCTTATATTTAACTTATAACAAGGTGTGCAAATTTACATAGTTCAAATCTATTTCCATGTAACTATTAAATTGTTACATTAAATTCCAATTACTATAACAAATTACTACATTTTCTCAAATAAAATCTTAAGACCTTTATTTTATTCTAAATTAGATTAGAAACATATTAATTTAATTCATTTAACATTATCAAATTCAACGGGTCGTTACAATCTCCCCCACTCAAAACTTTTCGTCCCCGAAAGGGAAAAAGAAGGGAGAAGGAAGAATAAACAGTACATCTTATTTCAAATATTATTTATAAACAATAATTTACTAAATTTATTTTCTTAAATAAAATATACCTGTTTATAATCATTATATTCTTTTATACTTAGATTATTAAAGCTGGAAAACATTTTCACAAAATTCTATGTCCAAAATTTACGGAAAATTTTGGCAGAGTCTCCTTTGTACGGAGAGACTCTGGAGAAAATATAATATCAAAATATACAAATATATTACATATATTATCAAAATATTATCCCAACACGGGAAAAATTATATAAAATAGCGCTAAAACGTAATCCGGAAACGTACCTATTTGTCGGGCAATTACGCTAATTATTTTGGAACCAAAAGCAGTAGCAGTTGCTTCCATCACCTGTATCCACTTATATAATCTAAAAGGTTAAATATTTATTTTAAAGTGAACTATTCAAGTGGATTCAATCATTAATCAACCAAACAACTCAACAACCATCAACCTTACAAACAACATACATACACAAACAAAGCAACCATTTAATCCATCAACCAAATAGTTGTTTGGGTTCAAACTTGAAATTTGTATGAAGTGAAATTAACTATCAAGTGCATCCTTTACTCAACAGTCTTATATGGAACAAAGATAGATACTTATTCATTTAACCACTTCAAATTTCTTACCCAACAACATAAATCAAACAACACAATTCAAACCAACACCCAAATTTATGTATTATACATTTATCTCATGCTTCAATGGTTTGATTTTCTTTCTTTCATTTATGGAGTGATTTCTTTGTTTCTTACAAATTTTCATTTTCCATTTATCACAAAATTCATTATATTTGTATTCCAATTTATTTACTAAAGTTTCTATCATCTATTTATACTACTTACCTTTACTTATAGTAAAATTTCCAATTTAACTTAAGTCTATACAATTAATTCTCATTAATAATAGCAAATTAATAGAATACCGTTATTACCTTAGTCTTCACTTGTAAGATTTCCCCTTACATTTTCCTACTAACATTGCAACTTTTTATTATATGGTAAGTTATGTATGTTTTAAGAATGTAAGTGAAAATTTACAAGTTTCTTCTCAATTCCTTTAATTAATATATATTTGTTTTATAAATTACAATTTCAACTTACCTTTAATTTCATTCATTTTTTAATGTTGAAGTTTCTATTATATTTAATAGTAGTAACAATTTAATTACCCACTTTCTATTATATTTAATTACAGTAACCCCTTTTTAATTACACTTAAATTATTAACCCTTTAACCTTCATTCTTAAAATAAAGGATTTTATTAATTTATTTCATAGGGTTTACAGTCATTTATATATATTACCTACCCCTTTTTTTATATATATATATATACTAGTAGCATTTAAATCATACTTAAGTTAAAATCGACTATTAATAATACTTACCTTTAATTTTAGTAAAATTCCAATCATCACTTAAGTTAATACCATTAAATTCTTATTTATAACAGTAATTTATTGAATACTTCATTATTTCCAAAAATTCTACTTGCATAATATTCTATTCCACTCTTAATTTACATTTCAACTTTTTATACTTGGTAAGTTATTTATGTTAAAGAAAAAGCAGAAGAACTTATACAAGTTTAATCTCAACTCTTTTAATTCATTGATTACTTAACCTTTATTTCACTAACCTAAATTTTTTTTTTACAACTAATTATTGGAAATTCAAGAATTAATACCGGGTCAAATTCCAAAATTACTTTAAAATAATAGATAATTAATTTCTTACAACTTTTATATCTCTAATTACCTTTAAACAATTAAAATTTTAAATAATTTCAAAACAAATCTGCCGTAGAGTTTACTACAGTGGCCTTTCCCTTCGAAGCTCGAAAATGAAAGTCGATGATGCGGCCGTCATCACCGAAATTATTTTCCAGCGACAGAGGGGAAAGTACAAAATTTATTTTCTCCAACATCCTCTTTTAAAACAATTCTTCCGAATTATACTAAATATTTATATAAGAAATTACCTATAAACCAAATCATTATATTTCACAAATCCTTTGAAAGAAGATTTTCAAAAATCCCGGACTTAAGTTCTAAAATCTCCAATTTGATTTATTATAATTTCAACTTAGCTTCAATTTATTACAAATATTTTTATATTACCTAACACCCAATCTATAGCAACCAAATATATATATATATATATCTTTATAAAAATATTTTTATATATAGAAAATATAATAGGCAAAATTATTTCATTCACCTATATTAAAAACAAATATTATGTCGGTCTGTCCTATTAAGTGTTTAGAAATCCCTATTGATGACATAGCGTCCCATGCATCAACCAGAATTTATAAATACAAAGCAGAACAGATTAACACAATATCAAAATCTTTTATTAATACTAACAAATACGCTCTCTCATATATATATACACTCAGCGACTCCCATAGGGTATTACTACCCTATTAATAAAGAGTCAAACCCCACAAAGCCAAAGTTTATCGCTAAACCAAAGCTCTGATACCAAACTGTAACATCTCGCCTTTTCGCACACTTTAAATCGACACACGTGCCAATTCAAAGCATGCAGAAGGGCGGATTGTTATGGGGTAAATAAGAAAAACAGAGAAGAAATAAAACAAAATAGAATCTCACAGCGGAAGGATAAAATATAATAATAAATATACAGTTCATAAACAGTTTACAAACACTTGATTCTTCTTTATACAATAATATCAGAGTTACACATACCAATACAATCAATGCAGCGGAACAGTATGAGTGTGGTGCAATACTATAAATAATAATAATACGAATTCTTCGTCTTCGTCCTCCAAAGCTAAAGTCTTCGATCCTGAAACGCTCGGACTGACCCGAGCGAATTTGAAAAGACAAAAACACTCGAGTCGGACTAAAAGATCTTATGTGAGTTAAATTAACAGAAATAAATATGAGTACAGTAACTCAAGAGATGTTCGGGATTTACATCTCCTAAGGATCCGTTAAACTATTTACTATGTAGTATATTGCGCTATTATAATAGTGTCTATTTATAAAATAAACTTACTTTTAAATAGCGTTAAGGCTTTACATTTTCCACCTTAACACTTAAAATGCCAATAGTCTATACAGTACCGTAATACCTCCTGATCGGGAGGCTACCAGAGGATACTCCATAGGTACGACACAAATAGAAACTCGTAGTAAAGGCTCGGTATGGTAGGTGACACGGCACAACTAGGCAATGCCAGGGTAGATATACCAATTGCTATCCAGGCTGGTGGAAACGCGTAGCCGCAATTACCGCCCACCTCGGACTAACTCCCCAAAATCAAAATATAGAAGTGGCCACTGAATCAATCCAAAATTAAAGTATAATATCGAAGAGGAGGGTCCGATCAGAGGAATGACCTCATTGGCCTAAGAATCGCTCCTGTTTTAGCCACCTTATGCCAACTCACGGGAGTCGGGTCCACGTATTTACCTTACAGGAAACGTCGCCACCACCTACTTCATTCTCGAATCTCCACCGCGTACACGGTTAGTCAAAGTGGTTTTCGGTATCGACAGAGAGTATGTCCATATCCGATCCTGGTCTCTTTGCCAACCCATCGTTATTATAACACCACGGTCATTTAAAAATAGGTTATACTTTAAAAATCAGAATAAACATTCCATTTCATAACCATGAATACGATATCATTTCAAAACCCAAAACCATATTTTATCACTTATCCCAAATATAATTCTTTTCCAAAATCATAATGCTTTAACTTCATAACGTCTGAAAATCAAATATTTTCAAAGCATAATATTTTGAAAATCATAATTTAAAACCATAACTTCTAAAAACTTGAATGGTTTGGACATTCAACGGTATATGAATTAAATGGTTTAACTTAAATGTTACTTTGTAAAGAAAATAGTTCTCATGGCTTTACAAATACATTTCTTTATTAAAGTCTAAACCAAAATTTATATTATCTCTCCCAAGTTCCAAAACCACTTCAATTTATTTATATATACGTATATCCATTTTGAGTATCAATATTTCAAACTAAAGTTGGATTTTATGCTTTCAACAAATCAATTGTTCTATTAATTAGTCTTAAATATTCATATAAAATCCATAAATAATAGGACTTCAATTTCTAGTAATAAAATATATATATTTTTCCCAATTCAAATTATACTAGAATATTCATTTCAATTTAACTTGGGAAAAATCCAATTATAAATATCATATCTTAAAATTTCCAAACTTAACATTTAAACATATGATATAAATTATTAAACTCCATTTTCTTAAAAAAAATTCCATTTTTAATAAAGATTTTTATACACCTTTTAATTTCAAAATTTTCAACTTCATATGTATATATATATGGAAGAAAAATATTTATACAATATAAAATTTAAGATTATTATAAACCGTATTCCATCCAAACCATAGAAATCACGTTAAAATAGTTATATATAGACCGCGGTGCATGTATATAATTTTCTATCCTATGGTCAAGTGATACGGATATTTATCATTTCAATCCGCAATTTAAAAGATATAAAATTTTGCGGTTGTATATCATTTCAAACCACAATCCCGAATGAAAGGAAATATGCATGATAATTTGCAATTTAATGATATACAATAAAACATCCATCAACATCACCCATCATCCAATCACAATCAGCAAGCAATATCAATCAATAACAATTTATATTTGATAATATATAACAGGTAATAACTGGCAATTTTATTCAGATTAAATTTAACAACTATTAATCTAACAGTTTATATTCAGTAATAATCTATATAACTGTTAACTAGCAGTTTATAGGCAAACAAATAAATTCTAACTATCAATTAATACGCAATAAATAAATTAAATTAACAGTTAAATTTAATAAATGCAATTCAACAAATATGAGTGAAATAAACATGCCAAATACTCATAAATAAATTTCTATTCATTTCTAAAATTAACTTAACAAACATAAAAGCTTCTAGTAGTTGTGAGTGGGTTTAAACACTCACCTTTTGGATTTAAATCGAATTTAAATTCGATTTAAACCCAAAAATTCGCCCTTCTCGGAATTCGTCCAAACCAGCGTCAAAACGTCATAAATTCCGATATGATCCCAGCAAAATAAACCGCGCGTGAATCCGAGCTCGTATGCAAAAGTTATGAAAATTTGAAAAATGGAAAATTCTGGTCCTGGGTCGACTTTGGGTTCGACTTCGGTGCGCCGCCTCAATTCCCCGGTGCCTGCTTGGAGTTTTCGCCAAAACGACCCGGAGCGACCCGAGTCATTTTCTTCCTGACCCGAAGTTGCTCTAGGGTTTTCTCCCCTGAAACCCGAAGCGCGACCAGAAGCTGCTGCAGATCCGCAATTTTTTTTTTTTAAATTTGATTTTTTTTTTTTGGAATTTGGGAATTAGTTTTTTTTTTTCTGCCATTAGAATGAGGAGGTGAGAAGGAGATGTATGTATAGAAAATGAAAATAAGAAGTGGCTAGGGTTTATAACCGTGCTTATATAGGTAGATTGGAGATATCGTAGATAGACTAGATAGATGAACGTACGGAACAAACTAAGGCCCAAAAAGCCCGTTCTGTCCTCGGAACGAAATTCGTCAAACCCATATATCCAGATAGGTGTTTTAAAATATTCTGAACGCGATGGAAAAAGTTTCGCGTCCAAATTCGATCGTATGAAGAAGTTATGCTGAAAACAAGATTTCCAAATTGATTCCAAATTGATTTTAATAAAATTGATTTCAAGGCGTTTCGCGTCCGTACGATCAAATGACAGGTCCGATCGATACGAAACTTGAAACCCTAAAATAATTCACTGATACGGATCCGATGAAACTGGTTTCATCGAAATCCGAGTCCGTGACAAAAATGGCTATTTTTATATTCATTAATTAAATTAAAATAAATTACAAAAATCCAAATTTTATATTATATTCTAAAATTGTCCAAATTTTATTACTTATATAATTTAATCAATTTCAAATGATTTAACAAGCTTGGATGTGAATTAAAATTATAAGTATATCAATTTGCAGTGTTAATTTCTGCACTTTCCTATATTTAAGAATTATAAAATTAAATGCTCAAAACCCCATATATTAGATTTTAACTTTTATATACTCATTCTTTATCCAAATAGGGATGCCACATACTTTGGTTCATGATTCAAAATATTATTCTTAAAGTCCATTTTAAATTTCAGTAACGTAGTATTCAACGTTAAATTTAATAATTATTGCTTAGAACTTGATTTTAATCTTCCCATTATCTATTTAATTCCTTCTAGAATCATAGCTAATATTTGTCATCCCTTCATTACCCAAATGTTCTTATCCCATCAAATTTTAAGTTATCGAAATATTAAATGTCAATTTCTTTTAATTGCACTAAATTTATCTATTAAAGGTTGTACTTAACCCAAATACATAAAACTTGCCCAATTTCTCCTTAAATCAATAACCTTCATATACAAATATGTTTATCATAAATTTTATCTACTCTTCCTTTTTAGGTAATGTCCTATATATTAGATTTCCATGTAATTTGCAATAAATCATACTCGTAGTGTTATCACATTAAATGAATAAATAAGTGTTGACTCTATTCTTTTGATTCAACATTGGTTTACGTTATATTTCATTAATATTTCTACATACATCAGGATTTTTAAAAATGGTTGTAACGTGAAATCTCGTCTACTTCCCATTTTATATTTAAGGCTTCTAAAACCGATTCATATCATTTCTCTAGTCCAAATTTTATTAATATAACCTTAAATTTAATTTATTCCTATCGATGTAATGGTTAAACACAAATTTCACTTATTTGCAATAAATCCACAAATTGGATTTCAAATTTTCAAATAAATAAATAAATTTTAGTTTATCACTTCTTAAATACCCAAACGTCAATGCCTTAATTTAAACTGCATTTATTACATTTTATAAAAATCCTCCATCTTAAGTGACAAATCAAAACTACCCTAACTACACAATTTATGGTAATTAATTCCAATTGCTTTTCCATTAAACTACATAAATTGTCTAATTGCAACCTACGTAGATTGTTTATTTATTTACAATCCTACTGTTTAAATGAATTGATCCTTTACGGTATAATTCACATTTGACTTGATTTCTCATTTATTTTGCAAAACAGTAAATTTCAATTGCTACCAACATTATATTTAATATTAGATTTCCAATTAATTCTATTGGAATCAATATATCTTTATATATATACTTTACGTATAAATATCTAAATTACCAAATCAAGTATATTTATTAGAGACAACATTCAATAAAATTACTTATCACACTTATTGCATTGATTTATTCCAACGGACACTTTTATTTGTCACTATTTATTATTACAACCAAATGTACAATCTCCACTATTTATTTTATATTAAATGAATTCCATTCTAGTAAATATTTTTATTAATATTCACTGATTCACATTTATATTGGTTTCTTATATTTAACTTATAACAAGGTGTGCAAATTTACATAGTTCAAATCTATTTCCATGTAACTATTAAATTGTTACATTAAATTCCAATTACTATAACAAATTACTACATTTTCTCAAATAAAATCTTAAGACCTTTATTTTATTCTAAATTAGATTAGAAACATATTAATTTAATTCATTTAACATTATCAAATTCAACGGGTCGTTACAATGGTTCGTTGTTGATTCGCGCTCGCGTGGTGGTAGGATACTGGAGGGGTGGCGCTGTTTTCGAGCACGAAATTCTGAGAGCTCGACGGCGACGCCAGTGGGGAAGATGCAAGGGGTAGTGCCGATTCAAGGGATTGGAGGGTTAGGGCAAGACGCGATGTGAATCGCATGTGCCTGTGATGCTCGTGGGTCGCAGTGCGAACGTAGGGGAGGCTCTTATCTCAGCAAGGTATAGGTTTGATTTAGATTTAAAGAACACTTAGTTATGAATTTATCTGTATAAAAAAAATATAGAAGAGAGAAATTTTCTGTAAACACATGTTGTTGATTAACAGTAAGGTGTACTTATATACTGACAAATTATTTTCATAAAAAGAAACTTAAATCTAATTTTACACATATGTATATACTGGGAAATAGTATATAAGAATATTAGGAAGTTTATATAAAAAGTTAGATTTTGAAGCCTCTATGGATTATTTTTATATACAGTTTAGAAATGGAAATCTACCAGTTTATTTTAATAATGTATATTAGTGATTAAGGTGATTAATAAACTTAATTACCTTTCAGAAACTAATTAAAATTAAATAATTTGTTAATTACTTGTCCAATTAATTCGTATATTAATAAAATCATTTAATATTTATTCAAGGTCTGAAAACATGGGAAACAAGTCGAGTTAGAGTGGATTGCAAAACAAAGGCAAAGGTGAGTAAATCTCATGCTTTTGGATTTCGATTTAAATTTAAGTGGTTAAATTTAAATATTTGTTTGAATGATTGTATTGATGTACACTGTGAATTGATGACATGACTTTGGTTTGGTTGATTCTCGAGTTAATTGTGGTTTGACTCGAAGATGTGGGGTTTTAAGTTGTTTTAAATTTAAAATTATAAATAAGAAAATGCTTCATTTTAACGTTAATAAGGATTTAATGATTTGTGATTCATTAAATTAGTAGGGTAATTTAAGTGGATAACTAATTAATTCAATTAATTGATGATTTGAGTTGATTAATAAGAAATTAAGAGTTCGAACCAATTCATTGAGGTTTAAGTTAATTTATTAAGCTTCATTAATTTAGAATAATCAATTTATGGTTGATAGGTAATTACTTAATGTAATTAATAAAATATAATTATTTTGTGAAATTAATCAAGGAAGTAATTAAGATAGTTAAATAAAGGAGTAATTAAGTTATTAAATAAAGAGGATAGTTAATTACAGGTTGAGATTAATCGGGAATGATTAATATTGTGGTTGAATTAAAGTAATTAATTTAGATTAGAACAAATTAAAATATAATTGGAAATCCTTAATTTATATAATTAATATAATTAATGATGTAATCAAAGATTGATTAATTAAGATTGATTAATCCATAATAATTGACTTATGAAGTTAATTAATATAAGTAATTAAGGATTAATGTAATTAAAATAGTTAATTAATTCATGAAATAATTAAGATTACTTATTGATTTTGTTTAAGGATAATTAATATCGTGCAGTTAATTAAAGATAATTACTTGAATGCAATTGAAAGATAATTAATCAAGGGTGATAAATTAAGATGAAGAATGATGGGTTGACCAACTAATTGATTTAGGGTTAATTAATGTTAAATGAAGGAATCTAAGTGTTGAGGTTTGAAATTCAATTAAAATCAATTGAATTGATTTGTATGTGATTAAGCTTTGCTTATGGATGATTGAATGGTATCGAATGTTTTGATTGAGTTGATATCCCTGATATGAATGTTGTGTATTTCATTTGAATAACTTGGATTAGGATGACATGAGACTCGAAGAGGCCAGGATCGGGTATTGGGAAATACCCGAAACCACTTCAAATTTATATAAATTGATTTGTGAAATCAATACGATGAAATGAAACGATTTAAGTAAATTGGATTTATTTTATCTAAGTTTGGTACTTAGAAATTTATATGTGAAATAAGTGTTGTCTACAGCAAATTGTGAATTGGTTAAATTGATATAAGTTACCCGGGTTTATATAAGTTGTTTGCTTTGGTATTCCTTGTTAGTTGGGTTTACTCACGCTGGTTTCCAGCCTGACCCGGGTGTTACTTTGGTGTAATGCTCGGGTCAGACCAAGTATTACAGTTTTTCAGGTTAGGACATTCTGGAGCTGAGGAGGCGAGCTAGATGGCAATATCGTATAGAGTATATCCGCTGTATTTATACTATCGTTAATCTGTGACATGATAATTGTAAGTATTCAGTGGCTGTATATAATGTGAAACTCTGATGTATATGAAATGTTACCAACAGTTATAATATTCTTTTGTAAACTGTTATATTTATTTTATTTTATCCGCTGCGAATGTGAGATGTTTGGTGTTTATGTTCTTCTTCTTCTATCTCTTTCTTCTTTTCCATAACTATCTGAAATTTTCGGGTTCGAAAATTTCGGGTCGTTACAACTTTGCTGAGATTCTTATGTAGAGATGATTTTTCCTCTTGAGCTTTAGTGCATTCAGTAGCTTCTCTTACATTTGCTTGAATCTCTCCTATTCTCAAACCATTTCGAAATCTAATGAAGTTTAGAGCTAATAATGTTTTGTAAATACATCGGCACACTGTTAAGGTGTAGGTATGTGGTTAACTTATAGCTTCCATTTTAGAACTTACTCTCGAACAAAGTAGAGGTCAATCTCTATGTGTTTAGTCTTCGAATGTTGAACAGGATTTGTTGACATGTAAACCATGCTTTAATTGTCACACCATAATGTCGGTTTGCTATCTGTTTTGATGTTTAATTTGCTTAAAAGCGATTGCATCCACATTATTTCTGCGGTTGAACTTCATTAACTTTTGTATTTAGCCTCAGTTCTAGATCTGATATGGTTGATAATTTCTTCATGATATAAGATTATCACCAACATATATGCAGTATCCAATTACTGACTTCCTATCATCTAGATCAGTAGCCTAATCAGCATCAGAGTAGCCAGCTATATTGAAATTGTTGCATTCTTTTAATAGTAATCCATAATTTGTTGCTCCCGTAAAGTATCTTACTATCCTTTTTACTTCCTTCCAGTGATTATCCAGTGGTTCCTGCATGAATTGACAAACTTTATTAGTACTAAATGGTACATATTGTCTACTCACTATGCCACAAAGTGAAATCAAATAACAGTGATCATACAACATAAGGTAGATTTTCTCTTATCCTAATATTTACGCTGTTTCATACAACGTATGGAAAAATAATCTGTTGTTTAACATTGCCCCTGAAATCTCAATGTTCATGCTTGTCATTCGGACAACATTTTATTTTTGTCTGATTGAAATTATATAAAAAAAATAGTTTTAGCTCCACCTATATTTTGTTTTCCCTATCAAGTATTTATGGCCATTAGTTCTTTTAATTATTTCCCTCTCCTATTTCTCTAATTCCATTTTCCCCCTTCGAAGTCAAATAAACGATTATACTCCTCGTCCCATTTTCTTCTCCCCATACTCTGTCAATTTCAAAACCAAACCAAATCTTCTGGAATTAGGGTTTCAATCAGAAGAAATTTAATCTTGCCTTATCGATTGATCTACTGCCTTCAATTGTAAGAACCTTAATTTCGCCTTGTCGATAGATCTTCTAGAATTAGGGTTTCAATTAGTTGAGTTCTTTTGATATGAGAATTGGTATGTTTTTTCTAAATTGGATTTGATTTCTTCCTTTTGAACGTGAAAAATTATTGTTGATGATGATAATGGATATTTGTAGGAATTTGACTTGTTCATCCTTTGATTCCTAATATTTGATTCTGGTTGATTTCCCTGACTTCGGTCTTGACTTTGGTTTGTTGTATTGGTTGATTTCCTTAATTGTGAGTATTGGTTGACATTTTGTTGTTTGTTTTGTGATGAGAATCATAGAATTGTTGCCATGTTTTGGGAAGTTAAGTTTAACTGGTTTTGTTTGTGATTAATTTTGTTTTCAACTGATTTTGTTTAAGTTTTTTAATAATTTTTGAAATGTATGCTCTACCTTGTTCATTGTGTATAGTTATATGTATGTATATATATGTGAATGTTTGTAAAGCCGCTGCATACATGTATATACATACTTCCATGTATGTACATAATTTGTGGCATTTTGTTGGCACGAATCTCATGGCCGCGCTTTGATGTCGAACTTGAATGCCTGGATTTATTATTATGCGATGATGATCCATGTTGCTTTTTCACTGTGATTTCTTGTTATGTTGTTTTGGTTCATCCATACTCATGTGTTTGTATGTTTATATCTGCATACTACTACATATGTGTGTGTGTATGTGTGAACTTCCATGTATATACATATGTACATGTATATATATATATATATATGTATATAGGTGTAAAGTTCTTATATCTTCATATATATATATATATATATTTGTGAACTGCCTTTTGTATTTGAGTCTGACTTAGTTCATATCAAGTAATTTGAGACTTCCATGTATATACATACATATGTATGTATGTATGTTTGTATGTATGTATGTATATGTGTAAATGTTTCAAGAACTGCATATATATGTATGAACTACCTTTTTGTATATGAGTCTGATCTGGTTCAAATGAAGTAATTTGAGACTTCCATGTGTACACATATATACATACATATGTATATATATATATATATGTGTGTCAACATTTGTGAATGTTGCTTTTGCACTGTGATTTCTTGTTATTGTGTCTTAGTTCATCCATACTTATGTGTATATATGTTTATATATATATCTGGATCTATTTGTGAATTTCCATCTATATACATACATACATAACTATGTGTGTGTGTGAATTTTCTTATCTCTGCATATATATGTGTGAACTGCCTTTTATACAAGAGTCTGATCTGGTTCAATTGTAAATCTTGTTCCAATTATTTCTTGTATATACTTGTAGGCACTTGTACGTGCTTGTATATACTTGTATATGCTTGTATATAGTTGTACACACTTGTATATACTTGTATATACACCTGTATATACTTGTATGTTTATATGTAACACCCGAGTTGCTTTGAGCTTGAACTATTTTGAGGTTTAGTTGAACTTGTTTTCAGTTCTAAACCATTTTGAGTTTCTAAACTATTTTAAGTTGAACTTGTTTTCAGTACATAATTGATGTGGGTGCTGAGTTAGTTTCTTGATGTATATGTTATCGATTTGCGGCGGTGTGTATCTCCCGTTGATATACTATATATCTGGCTAAATCTTGTTTCCATCTTTTTGCCTAGTTCAATCTAAATCACAATTCATGCTTGCTATTGCATTATTGTTGACCTACTACACATGTACATGCATTTTGTTCATATCTGAATTCATATTCTGGCCTGAATCTGATTTCCATTCTATTTCATTTTGGTTTACTAATATGGTCTTATGCACTTGTGTTCGCTGTGCCATATTCTGGTTTTCACTTTTGTTGAACTGTCCATTTCATGGTGTTCGTTGCTCTTTTGTTCGCTACACCATATTCCGATCTTCACTTGTGTTCGCTCCACCATATACACAAGCATACATGTGTGTGTACGTATGTATGTGTGACCGTGTAATGCTGAATGCCTAATTTACACTGCTTGGTCTGACCTTGTGCACACTTGCCTGTGAGATTGGACTGAGGCTCAGCCTTGTGATATTCACCATGATGAACCGTGCATATCATAAGTTATCCATGCACGTGTATATTTGTCCCTGTCTAAAACATGAAAAAAACCCATAAACTGAGGAAATGTTAATATTCAAATTCAATTTTATTTCTGCAATTTAGGTTTGTTTCTTTTTTCATTTTACTACGTTGTTTATTTGACAAGTATAGGATGTGGCTAGTTGCAAGTTGGAGCAAGAAAATCAAGATCAACGACAAAAATAAACTCGCGCGAGTGTGTAAAAGATATGTTGTATATGAAGTGTATAGAAATATTTTATATATGGGAGTGATAATGAAAGCTGCGTTTGAAAATGTATGTAGAATGATAGTGAAAGTTGTATTTGAAAATGTATGTAGAGTGATAGTGAAAGTTGTATTATATTTGAATTTGAGTTTAAATAAAATATATATATGAATAAAATATTTGAGTTTATGAACAATTATTCATATAAGTCAATATTTATATACTGTCTAATAAGAATTTCTTGAAACGATACTATAACATTAGATAACATATGGTTTTTTTGTCGTGTTAGTGTACATCACACAACGGGGTATGTCTATGGTCGGATGTGTAATGAGATGGCACTAGATTTAAGGACATGTAGATATGCAATCAGATAATGTAGTGTATCCCTCATATGATATCTTTTTTCCCGTAGTTAGTTATTGTTGCATACTGTAAAGCACCAACGACACTTTTGTATTGTTTGGTGTTAGTTAGGTTCTCCGTTGTTTTTGGTCAATTGTTGATTGCTTATCATGGGGGTCGGTTATGGCTTTGCATTGTCCATCTTAGTCTTGATCAGCAGCTCTGAAATATATTTTTTTCCTCTTGAAAACATTTCTAAATTGGAAATTTTTCTGACTTATACGCCCACAATATAGCTTAAGCCCCCAAGATCCTTAATTGAAAACTGCTCATCTAGATAATGAGTGAGCTTGTTGATTTCAATTTCATTATCCCCTGTAGTAATTAAATCATAAACATATATTATAATATATATTTACTTCATTTTTTGTTGAGTTTGATAAATGAAGAGTTATGTGGTTTGGTAGACTTCTAACCTAAAGTAGTTAAAGTGGTTTTCAATCCATCAAACTACATTCTTAGTTCTTATTTAAGGCCAGATATAGCCTTATTTAGTTTGCACACAAGATTCATATTTTTCTTATATCCTTATGGTTTCTCAATGAATATTTCTTCCTGCAAAATGCCATTTAGAAAAGCACTATTGACATCAAGCTGCCTAATTCTCCAATATTTATGCAAGGTCATGGCTAAACTTATTCTTATGGTTGTTGGTTTAACCATTGGAGAAAATATCTCATTCAAATCAAACCCATAGTCCTGAGTGTATCCCTTAGCCACCATTCTAGCCTTGTATCTAGCCACTGTTCCATTTGGATTTTTCTTTACTTTATATGCCCACTTGCATCCTATAATAACGGGGATTTTCGACCCTCAAAATTCGACACTAATATGTCCACTGTATTAAATGTTGGAAAATCAAATGTCGAAAAACATGGGTTGTTAGAGGAAAAGAAAGAGGGAAGAATATAAGAAGAAGACTAAACAACACAAAATCTCACAGCGGAACGAATTATTATAATATACAACAATCTTTACGCAAAACAAACTTTAATGTATGTATATTCAGAATATCAATCAGAGTATACTAACCTATTTCAGCCTGGACAGCTATAACAACACGTCCTTACAATTATCGATAAATACAACAACAAACATAGCGGAAAATAATCATCTACGTGAATATGTCTCTGGACCTCCACCCTGTCTTCTGAAGCTCTAAGCATCCAAATAATCTATAATATGCTCTGTCTGACCCGAGCATTATAATAAAATGACACCCGAGTCGGTCTGAAAAACCAACATGAGAAAACATACCTAACTGAATTTTAAGTCATATAAAAAACATTTGAAAACAAAGGTATCTAGCAAGACCATACCATACATAAACACGGGCAGTTTTTTACCTTGGGATAACCAAACCCTTTTATAGAAAATCCACTGATATTATAATAATGTCTAGGGGTCAAAGTAAAATATGAACATAGCTGAAATGCTTGCATCTCACATTTCAACATATTTGGTATACAACTAAAACCGAAAGTCTCATATTGGAGAATTGATTCCATACGATGAAAAGGTAAGGGATTACCTTCTGAAGGTACATCTCCAGATAAATGCACTAGGGTCGAACAAGAACATCTTGTACCCCTGCTATACAGGAATGGCCTACCACTTGACTAGTGGTATCGAATATGATCATCCCTCCGTTAATGGGCCCCGAAGCATACAATGAGAGATAATAACCGATCTAGATTTGTAATGACCATCCCCTACTTGGGAACTACCCAATTTGGCTCTGCCACATAGGATTAGTAGCGATTAGCCCTTGCACTTTACATCTCTATCGTCGGTATCATGCTCTCCATGATGTCTTCACTTTGAAACTCATTCATTGGATCGAAGTAGTTTTCGGATAACATATCTGATCCCGGTCTCTTCGAAACAACGTTCGATAATTCCCGGTAAACTCAAACTCGATTGTTTAGGAAATAAACAGCCAAAGATAAGATCGAATATCGCCTCCTAACCGTTTGTGGATAGATTTCCTTATCATTTTCCTATAAGAATGAAACAAAATTTATACGCGCAATATAGCGTCATCGAAGATGACTGTGCCATATGCACGTGTTTCTCCTATATATTTCCAAAGTTAAGTTTGGGTCCAATCTCGATAGTCGATTGTTTAACTATCGAATAAAAAATATTCGATTAGGAATCTATTTCATAAGGAAAACCAATATTGATTAAGCATATATGCGACCACTGGCCTCGTTTTATAAGCCTTTTATGAATAACAACCACTTGTAAATTTCCTGCATAGGAATACTTTTACAAGATATGTCCACTGAATTCTATGTTTTCAATACTTTAGAAATTATCTATATACCTATCTCAATAGCATAAATATAGTTACAAAAGTGAGAAAGATTCTCTCTTCATTTTACTCTCAAATCATTTATAAACTTCCTTACAATTCTCTAAACCTTTACAAATCATTCTATAAACCTTTCAAAAAAACCCTTTTATAATTCCTTTATTAAAATTCAATCCTTTATAAGCTTCTTGTGCTTTTCAAAATCACTTATGAACCCTTTATGAACCCATAAACTATTTATAAAAACTTCTTTTATAAATCTATAAATCTGTTTCTAAAATTCATTTATAAATATCTAAGTATTTATGAACTCTTTCTCCTTGCAAATAACCATTCCTTAAGTCTCCAATCCATTTTATAAATCCATTTATAAATTCCAAGTCTTTCGACTCTACTTATAGTCTCGAGAAACATTATAAATAATTAAATCATTTACTTCAAACCATTATACAACAAATTTTATTAATAATAAACGTTATAAGTAAATGTAAATCATTTACTTTACATCCCTAAACTAATAATTATTAATTTAAAAATATAGTTTAAGAAATAATAATTAACCTTTACCAGTTTCATAAATAATAATAATTTCAAAACTTATTAATAATCCTTATTATTTATTTCCAAACCATAATTATCCTTCAATTTATTAACCTTTTTATAAATTGTTAAAACATATTAACTGTAACGAATAAATTTTAAACAATATGAAAATAATTAAATAACTTTCAAAACAATATTAATATGAAATTATAATTCTAAAACAATTTTAATATTTTTAAATAACTTTAAAACAATTTTAACATAACAAAATTATATTATTATAATTAAATAACTTTAAAATAACATTAACATAATTAATTATCTTTAAAATAATATTAATATAATTAATTAACCAATCCTCGAAACAAACTATTACCAAAACCCAATTTTGGATTTAAAAATTGTTTCTTGTCTAAAAACCCAATTTCGACTTAATCAATAATTTATAGTATTTTCAAAACACAGATTTGAGGCTAATAGCCATCCAACACTTAACCAATATCGATATTGATTTTCTATCACTACTGGTATTATTTTTAAATATATAACGTTGTTATCTCCATAGGGTCCGCAGTCAGGTTCATTATTCAATAATCCATATAAAATAAATATTATTGCAGCGGTTCAATAATAGCGAGGAATACCGTTGGATCCTTCCAACCAATTTTCATACATCACAAAAGTTATATAATCATAAAATATAAATCAACCGCTTCGAGGCATGATTCGTATACAAAAGGTCATCCGCTCTTATAGAGAACCAATAGGGTCGCATCCACTCCAATAGGAGGGAATATATCCAAACTAACTAATAAATATATTAACTAATCCAAATAGCCATTCAACAATTTTTATCAACAATACATTATACTAGTTATCCAAAAGGTGATATTAACTCACCGAAATTACTGCCGTCGCCGAGGAATTCCAGTTTTGAGCTAAAATCCAATGACGTCCAATTTTAGCCTGATTTTTGATAGTCTCTAAATCCGTCCGAACCAGCTCCATTGCAAATCTCTCATCGATATGACCGTAATGCATAAATTCACGTCTTGATTGCACCTCGTATGTGCAAGATACGATTTTTATAAATTTTGGATTTTAAATATAATTAATTGAATACTAATTACATGATTAATCTTAATTACCCAAACATAAACCTTCTTCCCCCAAATAACGTATGCAGTTTATAATAGGAAAAAGTTATCGGTCGTTGTGCATGGTAATGAGCATGAACGGTGCAGTTATGGTAGGGTATGGTCAAAGTATGGGCTAATGTAAATATATCTGTGTTATTTTAATTTAAAATATAAACTTTTAAACATATGAAAACTCCAAACTCTATGAAAGGCGTGTCGCTTGGCATTCTACATATTATACCTCTATTCCGAACACAATGGACCTAGTTTCGAGGCCTAATGTGATCGCAGTAGAAGATAGCGTTTTGAACCCAATTGTAACAACCCTGGTTTGGTGATTACCTGTTAAAATTAAATTATAACGGTAGTTATAATTTAATATTGTAAATGAAAATAAAATTTGAGATTTTAAATTGTTTATTTAGAATAAACAATGAACTTTGAAAAAAAATTATGGAAATAAAGTTTGGAGCTTTATTTTATTTGTTTGGGTTAAGAATGTATGGAAAATGGTTGTTATTTGAAGAAAATGCAATAATTTTATTAATTATTGCCAATTACTTCTTTTAATAATTTTTAAAGGAAGTATTTAATTTTTAAAGGGTTCAAATGAAAAGTTATAATCTGATTTTAAAATGAGTTTAAATTTGATTTTGAAATGGTTTATTAAATTTTTTAAGTAAGAAAATAATTGTTTTGGAATTTTAGAAGTTAAAAATATGGATTTGGGCATTTATTTGCGAAAACAGTGCTTTTTTGTAAAATAAAGGATATTAATAATAGAAAGGTTTTAAAAATATAAGCTAATATTTTTATATGATGGAAAATATTTTGTTTGGTTGAAAACTTCAAAGAAAATAACATTGGTTTTATAAAATAAGTGTAAATATGTGCATCTGTTTAAGTGTTGTATTAATTCACTTGGTATAATTCATTTTCTCTACATTAATTTAGTCCTAGAAGAACTAAAAAAAGTGTTGCCTGTACGTTCATTTGCATTTGCTCTTCTTCCTCAACCAGAAAATAAGAAAAATGAAACCCAGCTCCATTTTCTCCAATCCAAGGGTTTAAACTCAATTCCTTAAAAGCAAATTGAAATCCTTTTCAATCTAAAGTGTAAAGTAAAAGGTAATCTCACTACAAACCATCTCTATTTCATCAAAATCTTTATTTGAGAAAAGGATTTTCTAATTTACCGTAAATTTTTTTTGCATGTCTCTATTTGTAGTCTCCATAGGTTATAGAGGCCAAACCCACCTCAAAGCTTGCCTCTTTCAATACAAATTTGAGTTTTAATCTTCACAACAATAAGGTGAGTTTGTTAACTCACATTTCTAGCTGAAACGATGTTGGTAATGCAAAAATCTGGGCGAAATATTGCTTACTGTAAACAATTTTGAGAAGTTTCTATTTCAGTTTATATCTTTTCTTAGTTGCTTCTTCTAGTGATTATAACTTGCCGATCTCTTGATGAATTGTTGTTGGATCTTTTCTAGATCATAGTTTAGATGTTGTATTGCATGCATGCCAAATTTTGTAGCATAATTCATCCATTTGCTATCTTGGATCGCTATTGGAAAATCAATACGAAGAGGGGAAAATGTGCTGGAGAAAGTATGTAGCCTAGGTCTAGGGGTCGACCATGGGCCCTTGAAGGTCGAGCGTACAGTCGACGTAGAGGGGTGCAAAGTCGATCTTGAGGTCGACCATAGCGTCGACCTGGTGCTTGTGAGAAATGCGGATTAAGGATCTTAAGGCTAGGATAAACACTAGAAGGGGGTGAATAGTGTTTTAGAGAGTTATTATATCTTTTTGAGTTTTTGTTAATTTGAACACAAATGTATGCAATATTCAGACATAGATATGATCACAGAATCAAACACAGATGCAAATATAAAGTAAAAGCGGTAAAGGAAAGAACATACCGGATTTTATACTGGTTCGGAGTTACCCTACATCCCGTCCTGCACAGAAGTACGGATTTCCTTTCAAAAGTAATCCTTACAATTACACCCTCGATTTCAAGGCAACAAGGTACACCCTCCAGATTCACAATCCTATGGGTAGAGATACTTGATTTCTCAGACAACAAGTTCACCCAATTGATTTCCAAGGCTGCAATCACACCTTATCTCGCTTGATTGATTTCCAAGGCCACAATCACACCTTTTCTCGTTTAATTAATTACAAAGAAGCCTATAAATCTGAATAGCACAGAGAATCTTGTTGAGATAGTGATAGAGAATCAAACCAGAAATGATCTAGTTAGATTCAATGTTGATTTCAGTAGAGTAATGGTAAGAATATGTGTATAGAAATGTGAAAGAAGAAGAGGAGTGAAAAATCAAAAAATCTCTATAAAAATTCGTTGAAAACGGCCCCTATTTATAGAAGAACAACAACCATGTCCATTCGTGAAGAGATATGACGAGTAGACACTTCTTTTGAAATTTAAATTTTGAAACCAACTGACACAATGTCGACATGGGTAGGTTGAGCATGTCGACATCCCAAAGGAATTTTTGGTGGTTTGTTTTTCTTTGAAAATAACTTCTATCTCATATTAAAATTATTTTAAACTTTATAAATATAGCTAAATTACATAAGTAAATATGTAGAATAATGTATACAAAATTTTACTATAATTTTATATTTAAATATAAGTATAAATATTTAAAAGTTAAATATATTATTATTAAAGATAGTTTAAAACTACGGATAATTTGATTTTGAAATAAAGATTATTTTGAGGCTAAAAGTATTTGAAATCTGGATACATGTTTTTGATGATTTCAAAAGGAAGGTTTTGAAATCATTTTGAAAAAAAGATAATTTTGTAAAAACATTTGAATAAAAGATTAGCGGATACAAAACAATGTTCCACTAGATTTTCTGTAGGTTCCATCCTACTTAGGGTTCCATCCCTTTAACAGGCTCGAAGTGGATTCCATTCCATGAATAAATTGATTTTAAGATGTCAGTGCTTTTCTAGGAGTTTTAACAAAATTCCTAATAAATTAAAAGATGAATTACTTGAACTCTTGAATTCTTGATAATCTTGATATTCTTGATACTCATGAGTCTGCAGTCTTGATATCTTGAATCTCTTTATTGTACAGTCTTCATTCTTGTTACCTGCATGGTTAAATCCTGCATATACATATATATCTAAACCTATACTGTTAATATTTATATTTTATAATCTATTCTAAGGTTGTTGTCATCAAAACCATCATCTCAAGGACTAGCAATGCTTGTGTGTTCTAGCCTCTTCTCTCCCTTGTTTTACTGCTTGTTATAGCTTGTTTTGCATGCCATTTCACTTGATTTTGATGACAATTTTTTGCTGTTTTGAGAGCTATGATGCCTGCCAATAGGCTAGCTAAATTTGAGGAATTCGAGATTCAAATTTGAATTGAATTTGAGTTGAATTTGAATTGAATTTGAGTTATTGGTTTTGAGGTATTTTCCTTGTTTTTCATTGTTTTTGAACACAATTTTCTCCAAATGATTTTGAAACAATTTTTAAAATAAATTGGCATTTTTAATTATTATTGTATAATATTTTTAAATTATTTTTATGTTGTAAAATCTATTTATTCTCTATAATAAAGGAATTTAAAATATTGTTTTCAAAGTCATTTTCGAAAAATGGTTTTGAAGGCTCGTTTTCTCGAGTAAATTATTTTAAATATAAAATGCACATTTTTGCACTATTCAAACGTATGAGAAAAGGAATTAAACATTTAGTAAAATATGTTGTATGGGACACATGCGTTTGCTTTTTCGGTTAATTTCGAACTTGTACGATCGAAGCTATTCGAGATTATAATTTTCTGAGTTGATATTTGAGATTTGCCATTTTATGGCATGATTTAAGAATTATAAATTCCTCTTTTTAGGAATTATTTGAGATGGACAATATTTTGCGAGTTTTATGGTTTGATATCTCCTATTCTAGGAGTATGTCAATGAGGACCATCACGATGTATTTTTTATACTTGCCGATGATATGAGGCAAGTCTTGAGTTGAGATTTTCTATTTTAAGATTTATGGTTTATGAGAAACCATCACGATCTATTTAGTACTTGTCGATGAGATGAGACAAGTTACGATGTCTTTTGATACTTACTAATGAGATGACGTTAGTTATGATTTTGATTTGATGATGTTTTTGGTATGGTATTGACTAGCGGTTAGTAAACCGTTTAGTGAGAACGTATTGTATTGAACGCACGTTAACACTTTTCGGGTTCATATCTGTGAGTTTTTGATACATCACGATGTTATGCCAGTACTGTAGACCTTCGGGTCATCATGATGTATTACGACACCGTTCATCATGATGTATTACGACTTCGATCGTCACGATGTTCTACGACTTCGGTCGTCACGATGTATTACGACTTCGATCATCACGATGTTTATGTGACTTAGGTCACCAAGAGAGAGGTATAGTACTAGACAAGAGGTGGCACGCGTGGCATTGCTTCGGCATACAATCGGGGATCTGGCTGATCTAGGTTTTCTGAGTTTCCTGTTTTGTTATGATTTCACCATTTTGAGTTCTTTTTATTACATCGATAGCCTAGAGCTATATGAGACGTTATATATATGGTGATTTCATCTTATAAGTTTTGAGCTCTTATTGAGTTCCTCGAGTTATGAGTTTTCATGATTTCTTGATTTTGAGGATATATTCGGGGCTTTGCCGTTTAGCGAGTTAGAGTTTTGGGTTATATATATATATGTGTGTGTATGCATGCATGCATGTATGTATGTGTATGTATGTATGTATATTTATATATATGATGATGAGATGAGGCATAATCAAGTTCGAAGTTTATTCTATATTAAGATGCATATTTCCATTCCTTTGTGTTTAAGATTTGAATAAGCGAGGAGATAAGGCATATTTCGAGTTTTGGAATTTCCTTATTTTGAGATATTTGTATTGGTGATCTCTCCTATTTAGGAGATATGGTTCGTCGAAACCATTACAGTTATCACTGAGATTTCTCTAATGAGATGAGGCGTGTTTGATTCCTAATTGTGTACTATCATCGAGTTTTCTACTTTTGAGGTTTCATATTCTCAAGTGATATTAGAACACTTGAGTTATGAATATGTCCTTATTATCTCTTCTCATTCGAGAAGGATATCCTTTCTTTCTCTTATGTGAAGTAGTGTCATTCTCTTATTATGATTTCTTCTCGTTCGAGAGGAAACTCTACCTTGACCTCATATTATTGTCTATTCTTATTTAACTTATTGTTTTAGCTAGACTGACCCGTGTATTTTATACTCGAGTCAGACCGATTTGTTTCAGGTTAGACTCTTACTTTTGTACTTAGCTCTGCGTTGAAGCTTCCGCTTGGATTTCTCCTTATCACTATTCATAGCTATAATATTTTTAGAGTTGTATCTTGTGATGTGTATTTATTTGACTCGTCGTATATTGAGTGGTCGTCGTACCACTTATGATGTAATGTATTGTAATTGGGATGTATCATTGTATATGTGTGGATATACATATTTATTTGCTATTATGTGATGTGATATTTATTTAGTTGTTGTATTTTGCTCTGATAGATCCATCAGCCACTTATAGTATTGTATTAAGTATTTATTGGATATGTCGATCCACTTGAGTTAAAAAACAATAATAGAGCATTTACTAATGTATTCAATAGATATTCAAGATAAGGCTACAGATGGTCGCTCCTAAATAACTCTACTCTCCGTATTAGAAGACAGTATCACCCAATAATACTCTTTGTTAATGTCGGTCTCGAGATGGGGCATCACAGCTTGGTATCAGAGCTGTGTTCAAAACAAAGTATGATAAATACAGAACATAAGAATATATTATGATACATCCAAGTATAGTACGAGTGTATGAATCCCTTAATCATTGTGCCCTTTACCTTATCGTATGCTTTGAGATAGAAGTTTGGGGTATGTCTAGGAATATATTTTATTCCATAGTATTCCAATATTGAACTGAGGATATCCTATCTTAGGAGTATTCCTAATCGTGATTGTTTTATTCGAGTCCTCTTCAATATGGGTGCTTGACATTCATCCATATCGGAGGAAATCATTGATGTTATTAGATATTCTAACCTTGTTCTTCTTTGAGAATTGCGAATCATATTGGGGGATCCGCAATATTTGGCATTGTATATGAGAGTTTTGGGACTTATTCCTTGTAGTTTATCTTTTCATGTGAAATAGCATGCTTTTTCCTATCTAGAGTTTGGTAAAATTTGAGATGGAGTGGCTTGCATTTTTATCAAGCAATATTATGTGATTTGAAGGATCCTATATATTTAGGTATCCTAATTCGGCTAATTTGTAGCTTCTTGTTCTTCGGAATGCTAATGATGATTCTGAAGTCTCTGTATTCACTCTTGAGTATCGAGATGTTCACTGTGACTCTGTTGATTTCTATGAGTCTGTTAGGGTATGACACCCAATCGGGAAATCTAGTATTGTATTGACCTCATTCCCATTTTTGATTCTTCGACCATCCTTCCACGAGGATGTCCACTAGGGAAATGAGGCTATTGATTGGATTTAATTGAGGTTATATTTAAGAGAAATTGGTTTTGTTTGTGATTAATAAATAATATTTTGGGGATTATATATGGGATACTTCTTTTTATAGAAAATGGTTTTGTGTTGGGTTGTCCACCAAGTGTTTAAAAATTCTGGTCGATGCGCCTGATCAACGTTATTCATAGGTATTTCCTAAACGCTGTGATGAGATAATTAGACACGGTAAAATTGTGTTTTAATGGGGTTAAGTTCAAAAATAATAGTATGTCGTTTAGAATTGGAATTTTTATTTATGGCTTATGTAAACCGTTTTGGGAAATTTTTAGGAGTTTGAAAATTAAGAGAAGTGAGATCTTGAAAAAAAAATTTAAGAAGTGTTAACATGGATGTAGAAAATTCTTTTGGAAATCTAATTTTGTAATATGAAGCTATAAAAATTTAAAAGTTATTCATTATCATGAGGGGTTATATTAAAAAGTTTTGAAAATTTTAAAGTGTTGGAAATTACGATTTTGATTTTTGAAAATAATGAGTTTTGAGGCCCTAAGAATTTTTGATTGTAAATTAATTTTTTTTTAAAATATTTTGGTCTCTTGAGATTGTCTTGCCTTAGTGCAAACATCTAGCAACTTGCATTTTGCGGTCATTTGAGATTGGTGGCCCTTGAATTAACCACCTCTCATTGGATTTTCCTACCTCTCTTGTTGTTATTCTCATGTTGGTGTTGCTTTTTCCGTTGTAACACATAGGAAGTTATGTCGATAATCACCTTGTTGATTGGAATTCAAGATAAAAGTTGAACTAAAACCCGACTCTATTCGAAAAATTGCTAAGAAATCAATCTAACTCGATTGATTTTGGGTTGCATTCTGCTTTTGTGTTCTTATTTGAAGATGTGATGCCTTCGAAATCATGAGATATTGCTCGAAGATATTCTATAGTCTTAATCTCGATAAAGATATTCGAAAAATCATAGAATTTATCGAGCAATTTTATCTTGGTCTTCTTTTATCTTGAGTAGAGAGTGAGGAAATTTGATCTCATGCTTATCTATCCTTCTTTGGATTGATGAAATAATCATGTTGAACACAAACTCTTCTCTAGAAACTACGAAGATGCAATTTTAATAAGGGGTGAGTCTGTAACAACCATAGTTTGGAGATTAACTGTTAATATTAAATTATAACGATGGTTATAATTTAATGTTGTAAATTAAAATACAATTTGAGATTTTAAATTGTTTATTTGGGAAAACAATGAATTTTGAAAACGAAATTATGGAAATAAAGTTTGGAACTTTATTTTTTTTTTTTGGTTAAGAATGTATGGAAAATGGTTTTTATTTATAGAGTATGCAATAATAGTATTAATTATGGCCAATTACTTCTTTTAATAATTTTTAAAGGAAGTATTTAATTTTTAAAGGGTGTTTAATTAAATAAAAAGTTAGAATTTGATTTAAGAATGAGTTTAAGTAATAAATTTGAGTTTTAAATGGTTTATTATACTTTTCTAAGTACGAAAATAATTTTTGTGGAGTTTTAGAAGCTAAAAATGTGGATTTGGGCATTTATTTGTGAAAATAGAGCTTTTTTGTAAAATAAAGGATATTAATAATAAAAAAATTAAAAATATAAATTAATCTTTTTGTATGATGGAAAATGTTTTATTTCATGTGTATTAAGCTTACATACTTTTTTTGGTTAAAAACTTGGAAGAAAATAACATGGATTTTATAAAATAAGTGTAAATATGAGAATTTGTTTAAGTGTTGTATACTTGGTATAATTCATTTTCTCTAAATTAATTGGGTCCAAAAGGCCCATTGGTACTTTTATTTAGATAGAAGAAATAAGAAAAGTGTTGCATGTATGTTCATTTGCGTTTGCTCTTCTTCCTCAGCTAGAAAATAAGAAAAATGAACCCAACTCCATTTTGTCGAATCCAAGGCGTTAAACTCAATTCCTTCAATGCAAACTGAAATATTTTTCAATCTACAGTGTAAATTGAAAGATAATATCACTCCAAACCATCTCTATTTCATCAAAATCTTTGTTTGAGAAGAGGGTTTTCTAATTTACTGTATATTTTGTTTGCATGTCTCTGTTTGTAGTTTCTACAGGTTCTAGAGGCCAAACCCACCTCAAAGCTTGCCTCTTTCAACACAAATTCAAATTTTTATCTTCATTATAGCAAGGTGATTTTGTTAACTCACATTTCTAGCTGAAACGATGTTGCTAATGCAAAGATCTGGGTGAAATATTGCTTACTGTAAACAATTTTGAGAAGTTTCTGTTATCGTTTATATCTTTTCTTAATTGATTCTTCTAGTGATTATAAATTGCCAATCTCTTGATAAATTATTGTCGGATCTTTTCTAGATCATATTTTAAATGTTGTATTGCGTGCATGCCAAATTTTGTAGCATAATTAATCAATTTGCTATCTTGAACGCTGTTGGAAAATCAATACGAAGAGTGAAAAATGTGCTGGAGAAAGGACGTAGCCTAGGTCGACAGGCATGTCCACCTAGGGGTCGACCATGGACCCTTGAAGGTCGACCCTATGGTCGATCTAGAGAGGTGAAAATCGACCGAGAGGTCGACCACGGTGTCGACCTGGTGCTTGTGTGTTTTAGCCTCTTCTCTCCCTTGTTTTAGTTCTTTTCAAGCTTGTTTTGCATACCATTTCACTTGATTTTGATGACGATTTTGTGCTATTTTGAGAGCTATGATGCCTATCAGTAGGCTAGCTAAATTTTGAGAATTATAAATTCAAATATGAATTTATTTTGAGTTGAATTTGAATTGAATTTGAGTTATCGGCTTTAAGGTATTTTCTTTCTTTTTCATTATTTTCGAGCATGGTTTTCTCCTCAAGATTTTGAAATAATTTTTAAAATAAATTGGCATTCTAATTAGTTATTATATAATATTTTAAATTTTTTTAAAATTATAAATCTTTTTGTTCTCTATAATAAAGGAATTTCAAATATTGTTTTCAAAATCATTTTCGAAAAATGGTTTTAAAGGCTTGTTTTCCCGAGTAAATTATTTTAAATATAAAATACACATTTTTACACTATTTGAACGTATGAGAAAGAGAATTAAATGATTTAGTAAAACACGTGGTATGGGACACGTGCATTTGCTTCTTCGGTTAATTCCCAACTTGTACGATCTAAGCTATTCGAGATTATAATTTTCTGAGTTGATATTCGAGATTTGCCATTTTATGGCATGATTTGAGATTTATAAATTCCTATTTTTAGGAAATATTTGAGATGGCCAATATTTGGCGAGTTTTGTGGTTTGAGATCTCCAATTCTAGGAGTATGGTCAATAAGGACCATCATGATGTATTTTTTATACTAACCGATGATATGAGGCAAGTCTTGAGTTGAGATTTCCTATTTTGAGATTTATGGTTTATGAGAAACCATCATAATGTCTTTACAACTTGTTGATGAGATGAGACAAGTTATGATGTCTTTTGATAATTATCGATGAGATGAGATAAGTTATGATTTTCTAAGATTCATGATTTGATGATGTTTTCTAGTGTGACGTTGACTAGCAGTTAGTAAACCGTTTAGTGAGTGATATGGGATGTATGTTAACATTTTTTAGGTTCCTATCTGTGAGTTTGTGACACATTCACGGTGTTATGCCAGTACTGTAGACCTTCAGGTCGTCACGTTGTATTACGACTCTGGTCGTCACGATCTATTACGACTTTTGTCATTATGATGTTTTACGACTTCGGTCGTCACGATGTATTACGACTTCGAACGTCACGATGTTTATGTGACTTCGATCACCAAGAGAGGGACGTACCTATTATACAATACTGGATAAGAGGTGGCATGTGCAGCATTGCTTCGGCATGCAATCGAGGATCTGGTCAATTCCAGTTTTTTGAGTTTTCTGAGTTCTCTGAATTTCCTGTTTATTAGGATTTCACCATTTTGAGATTTTTTTTATTACATCGATAGCTTGGTGCTATATGAGATGTTATATATATGATGATTTCATCTTATGAGGTTTTGAACTCTTATTGAGTTCCTCGAGTTATGAATTTTCATGATTTTTTGATTTTGAGGATATATTCGGGGTCTTGCCGCTTTGGTGAGTTTGAGTTTTGAGTTATATATATAAATATATATATATGCCGATGAGATGAGGCATAATCAAGTTTGGATTTTATTCTATTTTGAGATGCATATTTCCATTCCTTTGTGTTTGTGATTTGAATAAGCCGAGGAGATGATGCATATTTTGAGTTTTGGAATTTCCTTATTTTGAGATATTTGTATTGGTGATCTCTCCTATTTAGGAGATATGATTCATCGAAACCATTATAGTTATCATTGAGATTTCACCAATGATATGAGGCGTGTTTGATTCCTAGTAGAGTATTATCATCGAGTTTTATTCTTTTGAGGTTTCATATTCTCAAGTGATATTAGAACACTTGAATTATGAATATGTCCTTATTATCTCTTCTCAATCGAGAAGGGTAACCATTATTTCTCTTATGTGAAGTAATGTCATTCTCTTATTATAGTTTCTTTTCATTCGAGAGGAAACTCTGCCTTGACCTCATATCATCGTCTATTCTTATTTTGCTGATTGTTTTAGCTAGACTGACTCGTGTATTTTATACTCGAGTCAGATCGAGTTGTTTTAGGTTAGGCTTTAACTTTTGGACTTAGCTTTACCATGAAGCTTCCGCTTGGATTTCTCCTTATCACTATTTATACCTATAGACTTTTTAGAGTTGTATCTTTTGATGTATATTTATTTGACTCGTCATATATTGAGTAGTCGTCATAACACTTACGATGTACCATTTGTATTATAATTGGGATGTATCATTATATATGTGTGTGTATTGATGTGATATCCATTTAGTTTTTGTTTTGTTCTGATTGATCCGTCAGCCATCTATAGTTTTGTATTAAGTACTTATTGGATATGTCAATCCACTTGAGTTAAAAAAAAATAGTAGAGCATTTATCGATGTATTCAATAGATATTCAAGACAAGGCTATAGATGGTCGCTTCTAACCAGCCCTATTCTCCACATTAACAGATAGTACTACTATCAAGGCCCGTTTTTCCACACCCTTTGAATCGACAATAAACCACACATGTCCAACTCAAATTGCACGAAAATATGAAACATGAAGGGTAATAAAGAAAAATAGACAGAACAGAATCTCACTCGAATGGAATAACATATAATATTGAACAAATATATTTACAGCGGAAAACTTTTAAATACATATATCAGAGTCTAACCTAAATTCAGCTTGGACAGTTATAAACATCTGTCCTTACAATTGCTGACAAACATCAACTAAAACAACTAAGTACAGCGGATAATAGAATGTGTCCATACATCAATGAATATCTCCAGCTCTCCTATGGAAACTCCAACCGTCTTTGACTAACCTGAAACTACTCGGATCTGACCCGACCATTGAAAATAGCCGGATCAGGCTTGATAAACCAGCGTGAGAAAAACTCAATAATAAATGACAGTGTCATATATCAGCCTTTGAATCAAATCCTTTGAAAATAAAGAGTATCTCATAATACCACGCCCACACATAAACACAGACGGGTTTTACCTTATGATAACTAAAACACTTTTATATCAAAACCTTTGATATTATTCTTAATGACATCTCTTTGAAAACATTTGCAAATAAACTTATTAATCTTAGCTGAAATCGTTGCCATTATTAAATTCCAGCGTGCTAGGCTCTACAAACAAAACCGTAGGTTCTTATTGGAAAATGGATTTCCATACAAATGACCAGGTGAAGGATCTACCTTCCGAAATGGGTACACCTCTAGATGGATGGCCCTAGGAACCATCACAAAGTTCCTCTAATAACACAAGACCGGCCTACCTCTTTAACTAGATAGTACCGAATATGTCATCCCTCGGTCGTTACCGACCATTAACCGAACGCTCGATTTCCAAACACCACATTAATTTACATCCCGAACGTCATAGCCGGAAGAAATATATCTTGAAGGGGATGGTCATACCCTACTTGGGAATGACCCACTTAGCCTTGCCGCATCTAATCCTGTTTCGGTCATTTTCGGTTTGATGAGGTTTGAGGTTACGATTACATTTTCACATAGCACATATCACATCTTTGAATGCCACATTGCCGTTTCTGTCAACTACTAATTTCCTTCCACAAAAATACAACTCTTCAGCTCATACGTCTCAAGGAGGGTGTCAAGCTAAGAGAAGTTACCTTCTCAGCCACCACTGATGTACGTTTGAAAAAACCAATGTACGTAACCTTCAGAAATGCAATGTCAAACAAACGTCCATACAAGCTGTCCAGGAACAGGACAAACCGAAAGCACTCTCCTACTACCACTAGTAGCAAGTAGTCTTTGCAATCCGAAAAATCTCCATCATGAGGAGACCACTGCTATAAATAACTCAATAAAGGGGGCCAACCAGAGCATGTTCAACAAGCGGTCTTCACGCTATGAAGATCCACAGTCTTCAATAATCATCATCTTCAACATGTCTTCACGTTCAAACGCATACATTGGTTTGAAGCAATGTTTGGATAGGAATTACCCAAATGCGAGATTGGTTCCTTCGAAATCCAATTATCGATACAAAGTGAATATGAGTATACAAAATTTATTAAGTCTCTTTTCACTTTAATTATTTTCCGTTGATTTCGAAATCTCTTTCTTCTGACTAAGGATAATTCTATGTAATTCATTCTTTTGCTTTGGATAATATCTCAAATTTTCTAACTTAAATCTCAATCCAAATTCCTTAACTTTTAGGCGGGTCAAAAACAATGTTATTTAAGAAATCGTGTACAATAAACCCTAAACCAATTTGAGAAAACATTTTAGAGTAAATAGGATCATAGAAATAATTCATTTTGGACATTGCTTAACTTTTGGATAATATCATTCTTATTTTATTTTAGAAACTTAACAGAATCTTTTTATTTAAGAGCATCCAGGCTTTTCTTTTCGATTTGTTCCACCCTTGCCTAAGAAAAGAAAACACAGGCCAGGTAAGTTCATGGCATAAGTTGCTCCATCCATAACCTTAGTTGAACACCATGTTTTGTCTTACCAGATCTCACAGGTGGGACAAATGTACTAATCGTTTCCGCATACTCAATTTGTTATTACATTCAATATTCTTCAATTATTGTTTAAGTGTTATAAACAATTCATCTTAGCCCTTTATTCAAAATTCTTATTAAAACTTTAAATTCATCTTGAAATGAATTAGAATTCCTTTTAAAAACATTCACAATTGATTCCTGGAGAAACCATTATGTTTAAACTCTTATTCATAAAGTTAAACAATTCGCAGCATAAAGGTGCTAGGAAAGTCCTATAAAAGCTTAATTGATTAAATCAACTTTTAAACATTCGATAATTCATATTTTCCAATTCAAAACTCTTTTAAACTATTTAAACAGATTTATCAAATTTATTATATATTTCTTCATAATTAAAAACGTTCATTTAAACAGGTTTCCTATTACGGTCACTTAATTGCACTAGAGTGATTTTTCTGGAAAATTGTTTTGGATTTAATTCAAAATCTATTCAATGAAATTTTGATTTTATTTCTTTGTTTAGAAGATATGGATATAATAATCCGGAATTTTATTATCTCGAAGAATTCCAAGCTATATTCCACATTACACATTCATTTGAACTTTTCGGCGTGAAATCGCGAACTACCGTTGCGCGACGCTCCTAGTTTTAACTTTTTTTTAATACTTGAAATAATCTATTCAAATTGAATTTTATTACTCATAAAATCATTACAAATCATTTTAAATCAATATTTTTACTTTTTGAAGTATTTAAAAATGAATTTTCACTATTACCATATTATTATATTCACGTTATTTTAATATTAAATTTTAAATTCCAATTTCAATTCAATTTCAATTCTAAATTCAAATTAAACACATTTAAAACTTAGATTTCAAATCTAATTTCAATTTAAACTTCAATTTTTCAAAATCGATTTTAATTTCAATTTCACTATTCATCTCAATTTTAATTTCAATTTAACAATCCTTTTCAAATCCGTTTCATTTCAAATTTCAAATTCTCTTTTATTTTAACTTTGATTTCACTTGTAATTGAAAAAAAAGACTTATTTTTTCAAAATATCTCATATCACTAAAATATGGTATTATTAATAAAGGTGATTACTTTTATCAGAATGAACATAACCAATATCCATCTTTATTACTATCATAACATCCATTCAATCAATCACATAACATATGATTTCAAATCCAACATTCACTATTTATACCATAACGAAATATATTATCATTATTCAATTATCTAACTAACAATCAAACATCCATATTAACACTCAAATAAATATTCATATGTCATAAGGGTATAAATATGATTGTTTTAACATAACCAAAATAAAAATTCGAAAGCGATGAGAATTTCTCACCTTTACCTAAAACGTTTAACTTTCTACCAACATTCATTAAATTAAACGCTTCACTAAACCACCACCTAAACATTCTTCCACCTTTTCCAAGCGCTCGGTCATCGCTTCTACATTTGCTTTGATCTCGACCAAGCCTTCCCACCTTCATATTTCTTACGGCCAAGCGCCATTTTTTTAAGAAGAGAAGAAGAAGAAATGAATTAAGAAGAGGTTAGAGAGTAACAAGTGGATTAGTGCTTAAGCACTCCACTATATTTAACCCTCCTACCTCTCTTAAAGAGAGAAGCCATTAAAATAGCTTAAAAGAAGAAGAATAAGATAATGATTTGTGTGAAAATGGAAGAGGTATGCATGGCTATTTATAGGAAAAAGTTTGAAATAAAATATTATTATGTAAAATGACCAAAATATCATTTACCTACTTTTGAAGAAACCTTACTTTTTTTAACACTTAATATCACATTTAAAATCATATTTTATGTCACTTTCACTTAATAAGTAAGAAAATATAGTAATAATTATATTTGGTTTGATTTGACATGTTTTATCCTTTTGTGTTTACTTTTGCACTCTTTTGTCAAATCATGTACTTTTTGATTTATTTGTAAACTTTGACTTTTCAAAGTGCATTTGTTAAATGTAACATGTAACATAGTTTGTTAAGTTATATTTATATGTTAGAAAATGTATCAAGTTGCAACAACTTGTTTCAGTTGAAAACGGTGTGTTTGTCGACAAATTTTACAGTCAAAATTTGACGTTTTTGTTAAACTATATATTGAAGTAAACCAAACTTTAAATGAACTTTTTACTTCTTTAAATAAATTTAAACATGTCTCTTTATATTCTAAAATTATATTTAATTAATATCAAAATCTTCATTTTTACAGTGTTTGTAAAACTGACAAAATACGACAAATTTAGTTAATTTTGTAAACGATTATTAACATATTTTTAAATAAATAAATATAATTTTATTATCTTTATTAGATGTTTTTAAATAATATTAACCTTTTTAAATAAATACTTAAATCCATTTATTTAATTATTAACAAAACTTAACTTTTGTCGATTTGTTCAAAAATCCAAATTTATACTTTTTAATTTATTAACTATAATAATGATTGATTATTTATTATATATAACATATTATTTTAATATTTAAACTCCTTATTAAATTTAAAACGAACGAAATATCTCATTTCCGAAGTAGCAAAATTACGAGTCGTTACATTCTCCCCTAATTAAAAGCATTTCGTCCTTGAAATGAAAGTTAGGTAAAGGAATCTATCTCATACTCATATCCTCAAATAATTTGACTTATTTCTACTGATGATAGAAAAGAAGAAGATCGATATCATAACAACACTAAAATAAATGATGCCAAACATACATACAAAGATTTTCCACATTAACCTGAGTATCTATCACGTACTTACAGTTATATGTACATACATCAAGTCAAGCTTCTATCCTACCCATCCTAGTTCATATTGCACACTTAAGATAATATATACAACAACCAAGCAAGACTATGCATCCAAAAACAACCATACTGATACTATATCAACATAAATGAATACATCCACATAACTCATCCTCTGTCTTGAGCATGTACTATACCTGAGGTCTATATATATACATACCAAAACATCAATCCGACCACTATATCTTAGTGGCTACTATTTGAGATAACTATCCAACCGCTAAATAGACAGACCGAAAACATCATTCTTTATGTGGTATTTGATTCGATCTATTATTCGAATTCTTAACTTTACTTCCGAACTAGTATCAATCCTCTGATTTTCTAGTGCAGGCATTAATCAGACTTCTTGATCACAAACCCTTGATTTCCTTGCATAGCTCTCAACTATGATAGAAAACTTGAGCATAAAATCATAAACTCTCATCAATGCTTGCCATTAGGAATCGAGTGATAAATCCTTCCTCGGATTGGTGTAGACAACTCAAAGTTCTGTACTCAAATTTTAGATCAAAATTTATGTGCTAAAATGATGTACGTTTAACTTATGTACTTATTCACATTCGTCTTTACCTAATACATTTCTAAAAAAAAATTCTATTCATCCAAGTTTATTTCATAACCATTTACTTTCTTCTAAATACATTATTGCCCAAACTTCAAATTGTTATTGGTTCAGCTAAGATGTTTAACTAATATAGAACTCTACTATTATCTCAAATTAATAAGTTATAAAACTCAACCCTTAGTTTTCTTTACCTAAGGTTTTCATTTATCTAATATTATTTATCCAATCCACATAATAATAAAACAACTTTACTAAATGCACCTTTTTCTCACTGATTCTATGATTAACTACTTAACTTATTTACCTATCCATTTTCTAAATCAAATTTCTTAACATTAAATCCATCAAATACCTTATAGTCAAATTGTGAAACTTAATTCACATGGTATTTGTTACTTAAATATTTTCATCCAACATTAAACCTACTAATCATATTATTCAAAAATATCCACTTTTAATCTTACTTCACTTTGAATTACAAATGTTACCCTAAATGTATCACTAATTCAAAATTTTATATTAGGATGATATTTCTTATACCTCTTGTTCCTAAATTTCACTTTGATTTTAACCTAGTCAAAGAGTCTAAATTTCAAATTAACTTATCTCCTTTATAAGTTATACAATTTATCTTTTTATATTATATTTAGTAAAATGTCTCAACTTAGGTTTATCTTTTTCCTATCTTGTTGATAAGAATTTTTTCTAAGTATGCATTTTCTTTTTCAGTTTCTCCAATTACAACTCGTAGCTTCAATATTATCATCAAATATCTTGCAGTCAAATTATGAATTTTACTTCACAATATATTTGTACTTAGCTTTTAAATCCATCCATTATGATAATCACTTAATCATTATTATTTCTTAACACTAAAAATTTAAGGGTCTATGATTAAAGCTTTAAATTCTAGCTTTCAACTAGTTAATTCTGTACAGAATATCTTATAGTAAAATTGTGCAATTCTAATCACAAGATATCCATTACTAAGCTAAATTACAACCAATCCTTAATTTCTAACCAAAAATAATAATTTCCTCTTTGTATAATTGAAATATAAATCCAAAGTAAAATTATTTCATTTACCAGTTTAAAACACAATCAACTTTATAAATTAACAAATACGCGCTCATATATATAATACTCTCATAATTCATTCTAGGATGTTGCTAACCCTATCTCTAATGAGTTACTCATCCTAGGATATTACTAATCCTATCTCTGATGAGACTTTACCCATAACAAAGCCCAGGTTCTTGCTTAACCTGCTGCTCTGAAACCAAATGTCAAGGTCCATTTTTCCGTACCCTTTGAATCGACAATAAACCACACATGTCCAACTCAAATTGCACGAAAATATGGAACATGAAGGGTAATAAAGAAAAATAGATAGAATAGAATCTCACTCGAATGGAATAACATATAATATTGAACAAATATCTTTACAACGGAAAACTTTTGAATACATATATCAAAGTCTAACCTAAATTCAGCTTGGACAGTTACAAACATTTGTCCTTACAATTGCTGACAAACATCAACTAAAACAACTAGGTAAAGTGGATAATAGAATGTGTCCATATGTCGATGAATATCTCCAGCTCTCCTCTGGAAACTCCAACCGTCTTCGACTAACCTGAAACTACTCGGATCTGACCCGAGTATTGAAAATACCCAGATCAGGCTTGATAAACCGGTATGAGAAAAACTCAATAATAAATGATAGTGTCATATATTAGCCTTTGAATCAAATCCTTTGAAAATAAAGAGTATCTCATAAGACCACGCCCACACATAAACACAGACAGGTTTTTGTCTTATGATAACTAAAACACTTTTATATTAAAACCTTTGATATTATTCTTAATGACATCTCTTTGAAAACATTTGCAAATAAACTTATTAATCTTAGCTGAAATCGTTACCATTATTAAATTCCAGCATATTAGGCTCTACAAACAAAACCGTAGGTTCTTATTGGAAAATGGATTTCCACACAAATGACCAGGTGAAGGATCTACCTTTCGAAATGGGTACACCTCTAGATGGATGCCCCGAGAAACCATCATAAAGTTGCTATACTAACAGAAGACCGGTCTACCTTTGTAACTAGATAGTACCGAATATGTCATTCCCCTATCGTCAAGAACTTTTAACCGAGCGCTCGATTTCTATACACCACATTAATTTACATCCCAAATGTCATAGCGGGAAGAAATATATCTAGAAGGGGATGATCATTTCCTACTTGGGAATGACTCACTTAACCTTGTCGCATCTAATCCTGTTTCGGCCATTTCCTTGTTTGATGAGGTCTAAGGTTACGATTGCCTTTTCATATAGCACATATCACATCTTTGAATGCCACATTGCCATTTCTGTTAACTACTAATTTCATTCCACAAAAATACAACCCTTGAGCTTATACGTCTCAAGGAGGGTGTTAAGCTAAGAGAAGTTGCCTTCTCCGCCACCACTGATGTACGTTTGTAAAAACCAATGTATGTAATCTTTAGAAATGCAATGTCAAACAAACGTCCATACAAGTTATCCAGAAATAGGACAAACAGAAGGCACTTTCCTACTACCACTAGTAGCAAGTAGTCCTTGCAATCTGAAAAATCTCCATCACGAGGAGACCACTGCTATAAATAACTCTATAAAGTTGGCCAACCAGAGCATGTTCAGTAAGCAGTCTTCACGCTATGAAGATCCACGGTCTTCAATAATCATCATCGTCAACATGTCTTCATATTCAAATGTATACATTGGTTTGAAGTGGTTTTCGGATAGAAATTACCCAAATCCGACCCTGGTTCCTTCGAAATCCAATTATCGATACAAAGTGAATATGAGTATATAGGATTTATTAAGTCTCTTTTCACTTTAGTTCTTTTCAGATGATTTCTAAATCTCTTTCTTCTGACTTAGGATAATTCTAAGTAATTCATTCTTTTGCTTTGGATAATATCTCAAACTTCCTAACTTAATTCTGATCCAAATTTCTTAACTTTCAGGCGGGTCAAAAACAATGTTATTTAAGACATCGTTTACAATAAACTCTAAATCAATTTAAGCAAACATTTTAGAGTAAATAGGATCATAGAAATCATTCATTTTGGAGATTTCTTAACTTTTGGATAATACCAATCTTCTTTTATTTTAGAAACTTAACAGAATCTTTTTATTTAAGAGCATCAGGGCATTCCTTTCGATCAGTTTCACCCCTCGCCTAAGAAAAGAAAACGTAGACCAGATAAGTTCATCGCACTTGTTGCTCCATCCCTAACCTTAGTTAAACACCTTGTTTTATCTTCCCAGATCTCACAGGCAAGACAAATGTGCTAGTCGATTCCGCATACTCAGTATGTTATTACATTCAATATTCTTCAATTATTGTTTAAGTGTTATAAACAATTCATCTTAACCCTTTATTCAAAATTATTTTTAAAACTTCAAACTAATATTTAAATGAATTAACATTCCTTTTAAAAACATTCACAATTGATTCTAGGAGAAACCGTTACGTTGAAACTGTTATTCAAAAAGTTATACAATTCGCATCATAAAAGTGCCGCGGAAAGTGCTATAAAAGCTTAATTGATTAAATCAACTTTTAAACAAAATTCATATTTTCCAATTCAAATCTCTTTTAAACTATTTAAATATATTTATCAAATTTATTTCATATTTTTTCATAATTAAAAACGTTCATTTAAACTGATTTTCTGTTACGGTCACTTAATTGCACTAGCGCTATTTTTCTGGAAAATTGCTTTGGACTTAATTCAAAATATATTCAAAGAAATTTTGATTTTCTCTCTTTGTTTGAAAGATATGGATATAATAATCAGGAATTTTCTTATCTCGAAGAATTCCGAGCTATATTCCATTCTACACATTCATTTGAACATTTCGGCGCAAATCGCGAACTACCGTTGCGCGACGCACTTGGTTTTAACTTATTTTTCAATTCTTGAAATAATCTATTCAAGTAGAATTTTAATATTTATAAAATCATTACAAATCATTTTAAATCAATATTTTCACTTTTTAAAGTATTTAAAAATGAATTTTCACTATTACAATATTATTATATTCACATTATTTTAATAATAAATTTTAAATTTCAATTTCAATTTCAATTCAATTTCCATTCAAAATTCAAATTAAATACATTAAAAACTTATATTTCAAATATAATTCCAATTTAAACTTCGATTTAACCTTAATCTCAAATTTATTTTTTCAAAATCGATTTTAGTTTCAATTTCACTATTCATCTCAATTTTAAGAACACATCTGAGTTTTCTTTTATGGATATATGGAACCATATTTCTGTGCTGGATTTTCTAGTCTGTGCTTGTGCTGTTCTTCAGCATTTTCTTCTATTTCGGATCAGAGTTGTGCAGCGGAAGCAGTTTGGGAATGTTTCTGTTTTGTTTTTCCGGATAAGGAGAGTTTGTTCTGTCTTCTTAACAACAGAAGATTAACTATCCTTTTCAAATCCGTTTCACTTCAAATTTCAAATTCTCTTTTATTTTAGCTTTGATTTCACTTCTAATTGAAAAGTGACTTATTTTTTCAAAATATCTCATATCACTAAAATGTGGTCTTATTAATAAAGGTGATTACTTTAATCAAAATGAACATAACCAATATCCATCTTTATCACTATCATAATATCCATTCAATCAATCACATAACATATGATTTCAAAACCAACATTCACTATTTATACCATAACGAAATACATTATCATAATTCAATTATCTAACCAACAATATAACATCCATATTAACAATCAAATAAACATTCATATTTCATAAGGGTATAAATATGATTGTTTTAAGATAACCAAAATAAAAATTCGAAAGCGATGAGAATTTCTCACCCTTACCCAAAAGGTTTAACTTCCTACCAACATTCATTAAATTCAACGCTTCACTAAACCACCACTTAAACATTCTTCCACCTTTTCCAAGTGCTCGGTCATCACTTATACCTTTTCTTTGATCTCGACCATGCCTCCCCACCTCCATATTTCTCATGGCTAAGCGCCAGTTTTTTAAGAAGAAAAGAAGAAGAAGTGAATTAAGAAGAGGTTAGAGAGTAACAAGTGGATTAGTGCTTAAGCACTCCATTATTTTTAACCCTTCTACATCTTTTAAAGAGAGAAGCCATTAAAATAGCTTAAAAGAAGAAGAAGAAGAGAATGATTTGTGTGAAAATGGAAGAGGTATGCATGGCTATTTATGGGAAAAAGTTTGGAATAAAATATTATTATGTGAAATGACCAAAATGCCCTTTACTTACTTTTTAAGAAACCTTACTTTTTTCAACATTTAACATCACATTTCAAATCATACTTTATGTCACTTTCACTTAAGGAGTAAGAAAAATAAAGTAATAATTATGTTTGGCTTGTGTTTGTACCCAAAGTAGGCGCAACACTCTTCGGAAATTTTTGAAGAGATAAAAATGAAGGATATAAATTTAAAATGAAGATTATCTAACAGAAACTCCAACAAACAGAAATGTAAATGCGCAGACAAGTAAATTAAAGTGGTTTGGCGTGTTGCCTACGTCCACTATGAAGTTTTTATGACTTTATTGATTCTCTTTCAACGATTACACGTGATTACAGTGAATAATAGTAGATTATAACTTGGAATTCGAATACAACAGCAAAACTCGATCCGGCAGAGTCTAGGCGCTTCAGAATCAAAAGATCCCTTTTCTGTAGCTCTGAGGCTCTATTTATAGGCGTAAGAGGCTGATATTTCACTCAAACTTCGGGAGACTCCTTCTGGCACGTGAGTGAGCCCACGCGATCGATCCCGGAGAGTTTTGACTCAATCTGTGATCGATATGAAATCAATTCGTATCGATCAAGATCGTGTCCAATGGAGCTGAAACTTGGTAGGAGCAATCTTTGGCTTGTATGCAATCTTCTGTGAAAATTTCATAGCATTTGGATCGGTGGATCTCTAGTTATGATCGATACGAGATTGAGTCCTACGATTGGCTGTCTGGTTCGAACCCATCGTTTTGAATCGATTGCTTCGAATCGATGACAGCATGTGCTAGCAAGTTGATGTGGCACGCGTTCTCCGTGTCGATCCACCCCTTTTGCTGCGTTGATCAAGTTGCTCCAGAGATTTCGCCGTGTTCGTGTCGAAAGTCAACATGTCAATCCAGGCTCCTTTGGATCAATGGATACGAACAAATCATCATATATGGATTCGAATAAAAGCCTCCAATGGGTATGAAGCAATCGTTGTCCGATGGATACAAAGTAAGATAATCCGATGGATGCAAAAAGCAGTTTCCTGATGGATTCGAGTTACTGCTTATCGACGGTTTCAAACTAGATGGATATGAAATAGGATCTAACCGATCGATACGAAATGAACGCTCTGTTAATAGATACGAACTTGATCGGTGCGAACTGAAGCCCCTTCATGGATACGAACATGATCGATGCGATCCAAGGCTTCTTGATGAATACGAAGGCACTGCCGCTCTGATCGATACGAAGGTGATGGATTCGAACTGGAGCTCGATGATGGATACGAAAATGGGGTTATTTCCTTCAACTTGCATCGATCATAACTTGATCATACGAAGTCGGATCGACCTGAAATTTGGAATGCTGTCTTTTATGCATCATTTGTCGTGTCCTATCAATTATAGCCTGATCCGAACTCAAAAAATTCATCAATATCCATAACGAACCGGTGCGTACTTGATATCTGGGACGAATGGTTCTTAGTTTTCAATCAGTTCCTTGATATCTCAGCCTTGCCAAAAGGCGGGATAACATTTTCCCCCAAAGTACGTCTTGTGGTAACATGACGTGCTTTGAAAAGCTGCAATCTTCATTCTGAAGTGTTATTGCTTCTTTGCTGAAGGTTGTAACCTTGTGTTGCTGTATGATAGTGCTCAGATGTATATATGCTAACCTGACTCTCATTAACGTTGCACGTTCACGAGTCGTTGTCAGTTTTCTTGTATTGAGTTTCGTATTGATCCTCTCCTGAATTGATACGAAACTTGCATTGTAACAACACGTGATGGTTGTCCTTGGAGGTTCCTTCGTATCGATCTTCTCCTGAATTGATGTAGAAGTTTGAAACATCGCACTCGCATTGATGGACTTTGTATTAATGAATATTATTCTAGCATTATGAATCGGTGGTTATGAGCATCGATGGATACGAAATTAACATTCGTATTGATGGTCCTCAACGCTGATGGATTCGAGCAGGTGATCCTCAACTTGTGCCGATAAATGCTGATTTTTTGTAAGATGGGAATCGATAGATTTGAAGAGTGAAGTTCGTATCGATGGGTCGTGGATGGAGTTGAAAAATCATCGACTCAAATGAAGGTTTCGCATCGGTGGGACCAAAATCCTTTAGTTTGACCTCATCGCGCACTTTGTACCGATGGACCCTGTTGTCCATTTCGAATCGATAGGAGTTTGGGCTGATGGATTCGAACCTACCATTCGAATCGTTGTGACGGTTGACCTATGATGACCGGTTGCATTTGACTAGGAGGAAAATCGCCACTTCCCTTCACACGCGCCCATATAAGTACTTCGGACTTCGGCCATTTTTCACTTTTTACTTTTTACTACGGCTTTTCTTACCTCTCGCTTCGCATCGATCCTGATAGAAGAAGATCTGCACTCTGCCTTCGAATCGATCAAATTCCTCGATTTGTTGAATAATCTACTTCAAATAGGTATTGTAGCAACTGACATCTAAATAGTGAGATTCGAATTCTTTGTTGCCTCTTTTGCTCTTACGATTTATTTCGATGAAATCAAGGCTAGGGACGAACCAAAGTGAGGTCGAGGATGGAGCACGACCATGGTGATAAGACTGTTTGGGGAAGAAGAAGTGTGGAGAAAGGTTTCAATCCTTGCTTCATCGCGATCATGAACGGCTATGCTCGAATCGATTTAGATGATAAAAGTGTCGTTTTGGGGTTCGTATCGATTCTGGAAATGCTAAATCGAATGGTGTGATTCGCATCGATTGAAGTTAGTGAGATTTCGTATCAACCAACGATGACCGATGTGTGGGCTTGTTTAATACGGTCGATGTGAAATTCTCATTTCTAGAGATCAATACGAAGCCCAAATGATTGATCGAAGCGATGCCAAGTGTTTTAGACTGATTCAAAATACATGCTTATGATCGATAAGAAATGTATCGATTTGAATGTGATCAATATGAAGCTTAGGCTTCCCCAATCGATTCGAACTTGGACCCTAACGACAGATTCAAAGCCATTGGTCTCGATGGATTCGGAGACGACCATTGTTGATCGATGTGAAGTGGATTCCTCTCGATTGATACGAAACCATCGAGTACCGATTGATATGAACGCGATTTTAGGTGGCCAATCTGAACTGGCACTTTGATGGATACAAACTCCAACCTAACACTTGAACTTCAATCGAACATATGACTTCGGCGAGCTTCACTTTTTCATATCTGAACTCAATTGATGAATTGTATATTTGACCGCCTTTCGAAGCTCGTTGATGTAACTGCAACTCAACAATATCTCAATAAACTGTAACTTGGATTGGTCTCTTAATTCTGAAGGGCATGGTTGTGACGGTCAGCGAGGGTGGTCATTCCAGTCTGAATTCTGAAGTTTTCATCGTTTGCAAAAAAAAATTAACTCTGCAAATTTTTTTCAAGTATGCACAACACTACACTGCACAACACACACTTTACACGAGGGGAGTACATGGGCTCTTTGTCGTCTAATGATGACTTCTCGTGAGTTAGCAAGTTATGGAAACTTCAAGCTCGCAGCCACAGGAAACTCGAAGTTCAATTCCTCCCATTCTTGAAATACCGGAGATTTAGGCCGAAGTCATCGATCCAGCCCCGGACGAGGCACCAGATGCATCTTTTACCAATAGTCCGCCAGACTCTGTTCCGTCCAACATTTTGGAAGATATGCTAGGGAGAATATGCCTAAGGCACGGTTTGTTAATGGACGATGTACTATTGTCGGGACCAAATGACAGACCACACAATCCACCGGAGGGGTAAACCGCATTCAATCGACATGAGTGCGCAGCTGGGACGCTCCCCCCGTTCAATTAATACATAAGAGAAGTGTTGTCTTTTCTAGGGATCGCCCCATCTCTGCTACACCCAAATGGATATGCTTTACTGAATAGCTTGTTCATTGTATTCATGAAGTATCTCTATCGACCACCCCGTCTGACCGAGATAAGATACTCGTTCAACTTCAAGAGTCGAACAGATAGTCCATCTTTCACATTCCTAGAGGTAGTGAGGAACTGTCAAGTGGTCATGGGGTCCTGCACTAGGCTGAGCTACTTCAAGATGGAGTGGTTTTGTGTACAATGCCCTCCAGGATTTGCCAGTCGATGGCTATTTAGACATGAGTAATTCCATATTCCCAGATGTTGATAAGATAGTTATAGATGAAGCCAAATTCATATCTCTTTTTCTTTACAGCGATAATTCAGCGACCCGAAGGCGGATATTACAAGGAGATAGTTTGGGTTCACCAAGAGGTCCCAAGCGAGGAGAGGAACATCGACTTGGTCTTGACGGATAGGAACCTTAGGATTCTTGGGCTAATTGAGCGAAGACAAAGTATAAGGCTCGACAGTGCACTAAGGACTATCTCGAGGGAACGAGTTAAGCGTAAGAAGCCCAGAGTTGTCACAGTTGAGGAAGCTGATTTCGAAAGAACTGATACTAACGAAGAACCTTTGGCCGAGCCTGCGGATGCAACCCAGCATTCTGAAGAAAAGAGAAACGGCAAGGCAGCCATTTTTAAGCAATCCAAAACGGGGAGATTGAAATCTGTGGTCATGTCCTGGCCTGCCTCCGGAATTAGAATTTCGGAGGTGTCTGCCCCAAGAACGGAAAATCTTTACGATGGGATCGTCGATCTTCCAATTCCGAACGACGTGTCCAAGCATCATGATACCGGATTGGATGAACTCCAACACGGCTCAGTTTTACCATCATGATGCCGGATTGGATGAACTCCAACACGGCTCAGTTTTAAGCGAGTCTCTGCCCATTAGCGTGGTCGACATATCCGATTTGTTGGGAAGTTGCGCATACATTCACACTTTACGACACTACACGATTTCTGACTGTAATATGCCCACTGAAAGATTACTAACTTTTTATCCCCGTTTTGCTTTGCAGATACCATGCCCGGTCAAGGCTCAATGCTTGGTAGTCTACGTAGAAAACGCCAACCTTCGTCATACTACGAATCACGTAGGAGAGAAGGAGACAGAGACTATTATCAGGTGTACTCTAATCAGAAGCGGTCTGATAGAGATAAGGGGTTTAGGCGTTGGTCTCGATCTCGTACGCCACCTCTCTGAGCTCCTTCATGTTTCACGACCCTCGGAAGTTCCATGGCACAAACCATCTTGCCAATTGTCTAGGCCTGAATCTCAACGTAGAACTGAAGTTGCAGACCCCTCAACTACTGCACAGGCCCTCGTCGAGCCCACGGGGAAGGAGCGATTAGGCTCGCTCAGATGAGAAAGGATTTTCCTGATATTTGTCTTGATGGGTTTGTCTTTCCTCCACGCTTGAAAAGGATCCCGGCGTCGACCAAAAGCTTGGTGCACGATTATGTCGTGGATATATTCTTCCAGTATGAGGAGTGGTCAAAAACTACGAAAAAGGCATCGAAAGTGGCCTTCGACCGAGTAGCCATGATTGAAAGGCTGGAGAAAGAACTTGGCCAGAAAGACCGGATCATTCAAGTGCTCCATAACAAGGCCGAGTCTTCTTGTGAATCCGAGATTGAAGCTCTTAAGAAGGTCGACGAGGCCCATGCGGCGATGGATAGAATGATACGGGAGCACTATGCCACGGTGGAGAACATGGGTCACAGGAACACCATCGTTACCACTGAGTGGGATGCAGCCCTGAAAGAGCTGAACGAGCTTAAGGCCAAAGTCTTGGAAATCATGAAAGAGAGAGATGTTGCTAATGTTTCCACACAAGAAGTGCGCAATCAAGCGGTGGTGCTTCAAAGGGAGTGTGATATCTCGGAATTTTTGACAATATCAATTTAATAATCTTTATATAAAATTAAATTGATTTGATGATAATTGATTAATAAAATATGATTTGGTTTAATAATCAGATTAAATAAATATTTAATTTGTGATTTTTATCTTTTAAAAGTTAAAATAAATGTTTTAAATTATAATGTATATACATTTGTATATATATATATATTATAGATTAACTTTGTTTTAGAATTTAATAAATAAATAAATTTTGTTTTTAAATTCTAATAATATATCTGGTAGTTAGGAAATTATGTTTTAAATTAATATTAAGCTTTTAAAAATCTATTTAAACTAGTAAGTATATGGTTTGTAATATTTAAAATAAATGTTAAATTGTTTAAGTTATATCTTAGCTTAAATTTTGTTTTAAATTTAAATAAAATTTTGTTTTATTTCTTTTTAAATATTATTGATAAATGTGATTTGAAAATATTATATATAAGTTTAAAATATAAAATAGCATATGGTTTAAATTCATTTAATAACAAAGTGATTTATAAATCTTTTTATAAATCGTTTAAAATTTGTTAAATTGTTACTTTCAAGCCATAATAATAAATGCACTATTTTCCCATAAATATAAAGAGGAATTAAAATAAGAAAATAGTATTATCATTTTAAATTAAATAAATTGATTTTAATTTGGAATTCAAAGGATCAATTTGAACTTGGAATTTTGTTTGAAATTCAAATTAATAGATTCTTTAAAAATATTTGTATAAGTTTTAAATTTATAATTTGTTATATTTACATTTTCTTTAGAATAAGAAATTTACATGAGTATGAATAAATTAAAGAAAACTCATTACAAACATTTAAAAATATAACTTAATTAAATAAAGACAAGTGTTAACTAGTAAACAATCTAAGCTACATGTGTTAAGTAGTAAAACAAATAAAATGACAAGTGTCATTTGATTTTAATCTTTTCTTTATTTTAATTAAATTTTATTTCAGTTCTTTTAAAACATTTCTCACTTTCCTTTATTCTCTTCTAAAAATCAAAAGCTTAGTGTATCAAAGAAAGAATAAAAATAAAATAAAAATCTGAAACTCAAACTTCCTCTCAAAAACAAGTTTGTGTCAAAGCAAATCCAAATTTTTTCACTCCTCAAAATTTAAATTGCAAACCAAAACTTGTAACAAGAAGATCAACATGCAATTTCAAGGTTCCTGCAAAATAAATTTCTGCAACAATCAAGTCTGCATTTCTTTCTTTTCAACCTAAAGACCAACTGCATTTGCATCTCTGGAATAACCTTTGAAAAAGGCCTGCATGCATGAAATTTGGACAGGAAAGCAAAAGCATTATTAGACCTGCATGTATGAAGTTTATAATCTGAGCAGTAACACTGCAGCATTTAAAATCAATAGACAAACTACTCCAAGCTTTAAAATTTGGATGCTATGTTCTCCTGTATAAAGGTGAGTAACACTTATTTTTAAAATTCTAAGATAATTCTAGTTGTTGAATCATGTTTTAAATAAGTTGTATTTGTATATGTGTTGAAAACTTATGTGCATTTGTGATGTGAGTTATCTGAAGATTTTGAAATACCTGTAGAACATTTCTGTTTTAAGATTTCAAGCCTGGATTCAACTTAAATCATTCCTCTTTGCATTAATAATTAAAACTTAGGATTTAGGTAAATATTGTTTGTTTAGGTTATAAACTAAATTTTTCAAATTTATTTAACTTGAATAAAAACTGAAATTGCTCTGGAAATAAAATTTAAAAAGGGAAAAACAAGTCTCTGTTAAAAATTCAAACTTGTTGATTGTGCAATTCAGATATACAAATCAAAACCTTAGACAAATTCATGATTTTTAAGAATAAAATCATAAATTCTAAGATTGGGTTGACTGTGCATTTCTGGTTTGACCCAAAATTGGGTTTTGAAGAGTCTCTTTTGGTTCAAGTGGATTTGGGGTTCATGTTTTTGTGTGATGGAAGATGGATGGTCGGAGCATCAAGGAAAATTACTAGTATGGTGATCAAGTAGGTGAGGAGACGGCGGTGATTAAAATTGTTCTGTAACCCTAAGTTTTTAACAAAGTAAGAAATTCGATGATCATTATCTCGAGGATTGTTCGAGTGTGAAGCAATTTTAGGGAAGTGTAGCTGGGACTATGACAAGGTTGTGGCCGAAGTTTCGACACAAACGATGGTCGAAGGGTGAAGAACACGCCGTTGAAAGGTTTTGGGGTTTTGGGGTACACTGTGTTCCAGATTTTAAAAGGCAGGCTGTTCTGTTTGATTTTGGGTAATTGGAGATTTTCTGATGTTTTGGGTGATCATGTTGGATTCAAGCGTGGTTGGTGGATTAAGATGATGATCGTTGATGATCGGAAACTGGCCATGGCTATGTGCATGTGCACAGAGGTCATTTGGAGGTGGTTTTGGTTTTCTGCAAAATTGTGGGAAGTGTTCTCGGTAAATTCTAGTGTAGCTTGTAGGTGTGACTCGAAGTTAGGTGGAAGTTTACTCGAAGCAATTGATTCCAGGCTCGAGTAATTTTGTTGTTTCGGGATTTGTTTTTCTGGAACCCTGACTATTACAGTTTTTTTTAAATTTAAACTTAATTTAAATAAAAGAAAACAAAGTAAGTTTGAATTAAGTTTAAGCAAGTTTAAATTATGAATTTAAATAGATTTGAATTCCAGATTTCAAATAGAAAAATTTGCAGAAATAAATTATTTAAAAACAAAAACCCGTACATTGTTTTATAAAATGATTTATAAATTTGAAAATGAGATTTAAAACAAGATTTAAAATCTAAGTAAAAATCTGGATTTGAAATCCTGAATTCAAATTTGAAATTTTAGTCTGAAAATTTCAAAAGGAAATAAGTTGATAAATTCAAATGTTATAATCAGGTTTGAATATTTTAGTATTTTATAGCATATATTTTATAAATCTGAAATGAAATTCAAAACAGGATTTTAAATTTAATTTTTTGAATCTGGAAACTGAAACACAATTTGAATTCTAGTTTGAAATGAAATAAGATTTTGACTTTAAAAGTTTCAGAATCACTTGAATATATTTTAAGTATAATTTAAATTTATTTAAATGGATTATGGGTTAAACTTTTTTAAATTTACCTTAAGTAATTCTATAAAAATAAAATAAATAGGTTTTTAATACTTAAACCTTGTTTAAGTTTAAATTTGATTTCATTTTAATTTTAATTTAAAATGGAATTTAAAGAAAATTTAAAAGCACATTATTTTTAAATTACTTTGACAAATAATAATTAAATCATTAATGAGATTAATGATTTTCATTAAGTTGATTTGAACTTAATAATTTATTAATTGATCAAGGTAATTAAGTTTATAATTAATTAATTTAATTAATTAATAATTAGGTTAATTAATTAAATAATTAAGGGTTTTATTTAATTAAATAAAAGGATTAGTAAGTTAATTAAAATTGATTAAATTTTAATTAAGAAATCAAATAATTAAATAAGGTCTGATTTAATTTAATTAATGAATTGAATTTATTAATCAAGTAATTAATATAATTAAGTTTTTGATTGTCACTTGATTAATTAAATAAATTAAAGATTAATTAATGAGTTTTATAAGTAAATTAAGGATTAATGTTGATTAATTCAGTTAATTACTTTGGAAAAATAATTTAAGTTTTTTTATTGGTTAATGAAGGTCATTAACTTAATATTATTTTATAATTAATTTATGTAATTAATTTTAATGATTTATTGGATTAATTAATTTAAAGATAATCAATTGAATTGTTTAAGTGAATTACTTAATGAAAGTAATTAAGAAAATAATTACTGATTGAAATTAATTAAGTTTATTTTGATTAATTAAGTTAATTAATTAAGTTTAATTAATTTGAATTAATCACTGGTTGATTTGGGAAGTAATTGCCAATGTAATTAAAAATGAATAATTACTTAGTGAAGTAATTAAGAAGATAAATTACTTGATGTAATTTTAATTGAAGGATACTTGGACGATGGAGGAGTTTTGGAATTCAATTACTTTGAGTAATTAATATGTAATTTGTATGCTGAATAATAACTTAAAGTAAGTAATTAATAATTAGTTACTTAGTGTAATTAATTTAGGGTTTTGATAATTGAGTTATTTGAAGAAAATAAATAGTTGTAATTAATTTAATGTAATTACTTAACGTAATTGATTAAGATTGATTAATCAATATGGATCATTGAAAATTAATTTAATAAGGTAATTATAAATAAAATAATTTGGGATCATTAATTAAAATAATTAATGATGTAATTAAGGATTGATTAATAGGAACAATTAATCGATGAAGGAATTAATTAATGTAATTAATTGAGGGTTAATGTAATTAATTATAATTAATTAATGAAGTTAATTACTACTTTGGTTTGGGATAATTAATTTGTGAAATTAATTGAAGGTTAATTACTTGAATGTAATAAAAGGGTAATTAATCAAGATGCTTAATTAGGGTAATTTATTTGAGGGTGATTAATTAATTGATTTGTAATTAATTAAGAGTATGCAAGTAAGATTTATATGGATGAGTAATTAATTTAATTTATTTTAAATTAATTAAGGAAGAAGTAATTAATTTAATTCATTTTAAATTAATTTTAGAATGGATTAATAAGTCTTTTCTTGTGAATGTTGATTGATACTGATTACCCTGAGTAGTTGAGATCTCAGATATGAGATAAGTGATGTTGTGTGTTTTGGATGCTATGGTTGCATTGAGTTGATGATATGAATTATCTGTTTGGAATGATAATATGGATTATCTGTTGTGATGATAATGATGATTACCTATTGTGATGTTGTGTATTATCTATTTGTATGTAAATAGATAATATTGAATTGAATTGTTTTAAACATTTAAAACAACTTGGACCTAAAAGACACGTTTTGGATTTCGATGAGACCGGGATCGGGTTTCCATATTTGGATATCCGAAAACCATATCGATCCAAATTAACGATAGGTCGAGAATCTCAAGTGAAGATGAAGATTCAGAGTGCAAGGGTTGTCATTGTTAACTCTGAGGGTGATTCCAAAATGAGTATAACGAGATAATGCCTTCGGTTTCATTCGAACCAGAATGAACTTGTATGGATTGAATGCTTTCAGAACATCGTCAGGTGGATGATGAGCATTCTAAGAGATGTGTTCTCTAAAGGTAATCGTAGCCTCAAGCCTCATCAACCGGGAATGGCTAAAACAGGGGAGGTGCAGCAAGGCTTCGTGGGTAGCTCCCATTGGAGAGCGAGATTTACCCCTGTCTAGAAGTCCCTTTATATTCGGCTGTGTGGGCAGTTGGTTGCAAACAACTGCGGGGTTGTCTTGTTCGAGACTGTTCAGTAAGGAATGGTTCCAGCCTTGTGTTGCAGGGGGGCGGGCGTACTCCTTGGTACGGTGATCTAGGTCACGTACTGTGACGGACGGTAACCCAGTAGCCTTGCCATTGTATGGAATCCAAAATCCAATAAGTGCCAACGGTTTTGATTGTATTACCCACTTTTGTGGCTAGTAGCTGGAATTTAATCATGTAACAATTTCGGCTATTTCTTATTTACTTGAAAACCCTAGACACTATTATAATATCACCGAATTTCCTATCAAATGTTTTGGTTAGCGTAAGGTAAAAACTTTTCCATGTTTATGTGTGGGAAGTCTTACGTGATACCTTTCTTTTCAAAAGGTTTTTAAAGTTAAGCAACCTTAACCTGTTACTCACACCAGACCCATGTCTGACCCGAAGTTTATCTTTGTTTTCTTAAACTCTTGGGTACTCAAATTTTTACGAGTAGCCAAGGGATTCACGTTAGCTTTGACGAATATTGGAGGAGCAATGGAGCAGGAGGCTTCTGCGTTAGATATATTGTTTCCGCTGTGTATTCTCTATGGTGTGTTGTATTGAGTTGTAAATACTTGACAGGTGTTTATAACTGTCAAGTATATGTGATGTGTGTGTTCTGTATCTCTGATTGATATTGTATATTATGTAAATACTTATGTTATTAGTATAATTTATTCGTTCCGCTGTTGAGATTCTAGTATTGTTTCTTCTTTCTCTTCTTTCTTTTCTTCTTCTATCCCTTTCTTTCTTAATAGATGATGCGATTTTTTGGGAGTAGAAAGTCGGGTCGTCACAGTTGGTATCAGAGCATTAGGTTAAGTGAATACCTAGGCTCTGGAGTGGTGTCTATCTTGAGAGAGCGTATTTGTAATTTTTTAATATATTTATATTTATTTATTTATTTTTACGTATCTATTGGGTTATCTTTTTGGGTTTTCCAATATAGGTTGTAAAGGTAGATTGGGGTAGTGGTGTGTATAACGCGACTGCCATTGGTTGGAGTTTGAATGATTGAGGTTGGAAGTGTATCTGTCGAGACTGTAGACCTAATAACGTCTCGAGTAAACTTTGAAGTGGTGCAAGGACTACATTGATCTCTGAAGGTAACCTGTTAAGGTTCGGAGTTCATCTTTGAAGTTGGATGAGTAGAGTTTAGATCTGTTGGCTGAGTAGAAGCGAGTGATGGTATCTTGATATCTCAGGGAATAGTAGGTGCGTGCTGAGATGCAGCGACTATGGATGTTTCCAAAGATAAGTTCTTTGGAACAAGTTTAAGGAAGTAGGTCTGTTTCGGTATTGTAACAGAGTTCAGCAGGGTGTTTCTGTGTGTTTGAAGTCCGAATTTCTTGAAGAGCTTTGGATTGGGAATTCTTTGGCATTGATGTCAGCAGTGCAGCTCGGAGTGATCTGTGTGTCGGCAGAATTTTCTGGCTTAGTAGTTTTCTGGAGATGGAATTTGAAAGCAGTGGAGTAGAATTCATTTCTTCGATGGATTGGCAAGACCAACATAAGTTGTTCTTATGGGTAAAGAGAGAACAATTCTCTTTGGATTTTAGTTTGGATTGATCGCAAAAGTGACTTGCGATGATTGAGTATTCTCTTGGATTGTTGGAGATTTTTTTTTCTGGATGTTTTCTGGAAGTCAGGAGTTGTCCTCATCTAGAGATTCAGTTTTCTTAATGTGGTACCGATGGTTCAACTAGTTGAAGGTTGGTTCCTTAAGATGGAGTTTGTTGAAGCAACTCAGGATTGGAGAAACTTCTGAGTCTTCTCTCGATTATCAGAGATCTTCTTGATTTTGTTGCCCAGATATGCTTGTGTTCTTCATCAGCATTCTTTTCTACTCCAAATCAGAGTTGTGCAGCGGAAGCAGTTTGGTAGTGCATCTGCTTTTCTTTTTTGGATGAGAGAAGTTTGTTTTCTTCTGATGGTTGTGAGTGGAGTTTGTTCTTGATCGTGATTGATCGGGGAGGATCATTCTGGTGGATTGAGTTTGGTCCAGTTTATTTCTTGAGACATCAGCAAGGATTGAGCTGATCAGGTAGGATGTAGGCAGCCCGAGATCGTCCGTAGGATTTTGTGGTTCTGATGTCGGAAATCTGATTTTGATAAGTTTTTCAGTTTTTAGGAGCTGTAAATTTTGGTAAGGTTGGATAAGCTAGCTCAGAGATGTTTTGGATTTCTTCCGTGTTGTGTTATGGATAAGGGTTTAATTTTCTGGATTGAATTGCCAGTTTGGACAACTGGAACTCAATTTGTTTCACGTATCTCTGAGGGAGTACGTGTATGATCTATTTCTGGTTTTGGAATCAGCTGTTCTGGGGGATTTGGTTTTTGAGTCAAACTTTTCTTTAGTCTGATATCTTGTTCAGTTATAGATCTAGATAAGTAGGAGTTCTGTAACTCAATAGTATTGATTGTTTGAGTTTTATAGAGCGAGTATCCCGGTGTTTACTTGGGAAATTCAAAGGAAACTCTATCCTGAATTTTGTTTGGATAGTTAATTTTGTTTGATTAGATAAATTGATTTCTATGGTTGTTAGCATATGTTTGATATATGCTTGGTTTTTAAAATTAAAATCTTAAATAGGTTATTAAATTACCTTTGTTTAAAATTTCGGGGACGAAATTCTTTTAAGGGGGAAGGAATGTGATATCCTGGAATTTTTGACAATACCAATTTAATAATCTTTATATAAAATTAAATTTATTTGATGATAATTGATTAATAAAATATGATTTGGTTTAATAATCGGATTAAATAAATATTTAATTTGTGATTTTTATCTTTTAAAAGTTAAAATAAATGTTTTAAATTATAATGTATATACATATATATATATATATTATAGATTATCTTTGTTTTATAATTTAATAAATAAATAAAGTTTTGTTTTTAAATTCTAATAATATATCTGGTAGTTAGGAAATTATGTTTTAAATTAATATTATGCTTTTAAAAATCTATTTAAACTAGTAATTATATGGTTTGTAATATTTAAAATAAATGTTAAATTGTTTAAGTTATATCTTAGCTTAATTTTTGTTTTAAATTTAAATAAAAGTTTGTTTTATTTCTTTTTAAATATTATTGATAAATGTGATTTGAAAATATTATATATAAGTTTAAAATATAAAATAGCATGTGGTTTAAATTCATTTGATAATAAAAGTGATTTATAAATCCTTTTATAAATCATTTAAAATTTGTTAAAATTGTTATTTTCAAGCCATAATAATAAATGTATTATTTTCCCATAAATATAAAGAGGAATTAAAATAAGAAAATAGTATTACCATTTTAAATTAAATAAATTAATTTTAATTTGGAATTCAAAGGATCAATTTGAACTTGGAATTTCATTTGAAATTCAAATTAATAGATTCTTTAAAAATATTTGTATAAGTTTTAAATTTATAATTTGTTATATTTACATTTTCTTTAGAATAAGAAATTTACATGAGTATGAATAAATTAAAGAAAACTCATTACAAACATTTAAAAATATAACTTAATTAAATAAAGACAAGTGTTAACTATTAAACAATCTAAGCTACATGTGTTAAGTAGTAAAACAAACAAAATGACAAGTGTCATTTGATTTTAATCTTTTCTTTATTTTAATTAAATTTTATTTCAGTTCTTTTAAAACATTTCTCACTTTCCTTTATTCTCTTTTAAAAATCAAAAGCTTACTGTATCAAAGAAAGAAAAAAAGTAAAAAAAATCTGAAACTCAAACTTCCTCTTAAAAACAAGTTTGTGTCAAAGCAAATCCAAATTTTTTCACTCCTCAAAATTTAAATTGCAAACCAAAACTTGTAACAACAAGATCAACATGCAATTTCAAGGTTCCTGCAAAATAAATTTCTGCAACAATCAAGTCTGCTTTCTTTCTTTTCAACCTGAAGACCAACTGCATTTGCATCTCTGGAATAACCTTTAAAAAAGGCCTGCATGCATGAAATTTGGACAGGAAAGAAAAAGCATTATTAGACCTGCATGTATGAAGTTTATAATCTGAGCAGTAACACTGCAGCATTTAAAATCAATAGACAAACTACTCCAAGCTTTAAAATTTGGATGCTCTTTTCTCCTGTATAAAGGTGAGTAACACTTATTTTTAAAATTCTAAGATAAATCTGGTTGTTGAATCATGTTTTAAATAAGTTGTATTTGTATATGTGTTGAAAACTTCTATGCATTTGTGATGTGAGTTATCTGAAGATTTTGAAATACCTGTAGAACATTTCTGTTCTAAGATTTCAAGCTTGGATTCAACTTAAATCATTCCTCTTTGACATTAATAATTAAAACTTAGGATTTAGGTAAATATTGTTTGTTTAGGCTATAAACTAAATTTTTAAATTTTTTTTAACTTGAATAAAAACTGAAATTGCTCTGGAAATAAAATTTAAAAAGGGAAAAACAAGTCTCTGTTAAAAATTCAAACTTGTTGATTGTGCAATTCAGATATACAAATCAAAACCTTAGACAAATTCATGATTTTTAAGAATAAAATCATAAATTCTAAGATCGGGTTGACTGTGCGTTTCTGTTTTGACCCAAAATTGGGTTTTGAAGAGTCTCTATTGATTCAAGTCGATTTGGGGTTCATGTTTTTGTATGATGGAAGATGGATGGTCGGAGCATCAAGGAAAATTACTGGTACGGTGATCAAGTAGGCGAGGAGACAGCGGTGATTAAAATTGTTCTGTAACCCTAAGTTTTTAACAAAGTAAGAAATTCGATGATCATTATCTCGAGGATTGTTCGAGTGTGAAGCTGTCTTGGGGAAGTGTAGCTGGGACTATGACAAGGTTGTGGCCGAAGTTTCGACTCAAACGTTGGTCGGAGGGGGAAGAACACGCCGTTGACAGGTTTTGGTGTTTTAGGTACACTGTGTTCCTGATATTAAAAGGGAGGCTGTTCTATTTGATTTTGGGTAATTGGAGATTTTCTGATGTTTTGAGTGATCATGTTGGATTCAAGAGTGGTTGGTGGATGAAGATGATCATCGTTGATGATCGGAAACTGGCCATGGCTATGTGCATGTGCACAGAGGTCATTTGGAGGTGGTTTTGATTTTCCGAAAAATTGTGGGAAGTGTTCTCGGGAAATTCTAGTGTAGCTTGTGGGTGTGACTAAAAGTTAGGTGGAAGTTTACTCGAAGCAATTGATTCCTGGCTCGAGTAATTTTGTTGTTTCAGCGTTTGTTTTTCTTGAACCTTGACTGTTACAGTTTTATTTTTTTAAATTTAAACTTAATTTAAATAAAAGAAAACAAAGTAAGTTTGAATTAGGTTTAAGCAAGTTTAAATTATGAATTCAAATAGATTTGAATTCCAGATTTCAAATAGAAAAATTTGCAGAAATAAATTATATAAAAACTAAAACCTGTATATTGTTTTATAAAATGATTTATAAATCTGAAAATGAGATTTAAAACAAGATTTAAAATCTAAGTAAAAATCTGGATTTGAAATCCTGGATTCAAATTTGAAATTTGAATCTGAAAGTTTCAAAAGGAAATAAGTTGATAAATTCAAATGTTATAATCAGGTTTGAATATTTTAGTATTTTATAACATATATTTTATAAATCTGAAATGAAATTCAAAACACGATTTTAAATTTAAATTTTTGAATCTGGAAACTGAAACACAATTTGAACTCTAGTTTGAAATGAAATAAGATTTTGAATTTAAAGTTTCAGAATCACTTGAAAATATTTTAAGTATAATTTACATTTATTTAAATGGATTATGGGTTAAACTATTTTTAAATTTACCTTTAGTAATTCTTTAAAAATAAAATAAAAAGGTTTTTAATACTTAAACCTTTTTTAAGTTTAAATTTGATTTCATTTTAATTTAAAATGGAATTTAGAGAAAATATAAAAGCACATTATTTTTAAATTACTTTGACAAATAATAATTAAATCATTAATGAGATTAATGATTTTCATTAAGTTGATTTGAACTTAATAATTTATTAATTGATCAAGGTAATTAAGTTTATAATTACTTAATTTAATTAATTAATAATTAGGTTAATTAATTAAATAATTAAGGGTTTTATTTAATTAAATAAAAAGATTAGTAAGTTAATTAAAATAGTTTAAATTTTAATTAAGAAATCAAATAATTAAATAAGGTTTGATTTAATTTAATTAATGAATCGAATTTATTAATAAAGTAATTAATAATTAATTAAGTTTTTGATTGTCACTTGATTAATTATATAAATTAAAGATTAATTAATGAGTTTTATAAGTAAAATGAGGATTAATGTTGATTAATTAAGTTAATTACTTTGGAAAAATAATTTAAGATTTGTTATTGGTTAATGAAGGTCATTAACTTAATATTATTTTATAATTAATTTATGTAATTAATTTTAATGATTTATTGGATTAATTAATTTAAAGATAATCAATTGAATTGTTTAAGTGAATTACTTAATGAAAGTAATTAAGAAAATAATTACTGATTGTAATTAATTAAGTTAATTAATTAAGTTTAATTAATTTAAATTAATCACTGGTTGATTTGAGAAGTAATTACCAATGTAATTAAAAATGAATAAATACTTAGTGAAGGAATTAAGAAGATAAATTACTTGATGTAATTTTAATTGAAGGATACTTGGACGATGGAGGAGTTTTGGAATTCAATTACTTTGAGTAATTAATATGTAATTTGTATGCTAAATAATTACTTAAAGTAAGTAATTAATAATTAATTACTTAGTGTAATTAATTTAGGGTTTTGATAATTGAGTTATTTGAAGAAAATAAACAGTTGTAATTAATTTAATGTAATTACTTAATGTGATTGATTAAGAGTGATTAATCAATATGGATCATTGAAAATTAATTTAATAAGGTAATTATAAATAAAATAATTTGGGATCATTAATTAAAATAATTAATGTTGTAATTAAGGATTGATTATTAGGAACAATTAATCAATGAAGGAATTAATTAATATAATTAATTAAGGATTAATGTAAATAATTATAATTAATTAATAAAGTTAATTACTAATTTGGTTTGGGATAATTAATTTGTGAAATTAATTGAAGGTTAATTACTTGAATGTAATAAAAGGGTAATTAATCAAGAAGATTAAATAGGGTAATTTTTTTGAGGGTGATTAATTAATTGATTTGTAATTAATTAAGAGTATGCAAGCAAGATTTATATGGATGAGTAATTAATTTAATTTATTTTAAATTAATTAAGGAAGAAGTAATTAATTTAATTCATTTTAAATTGATTTTAGAATGGATTACTAAGTCTTTGCTTGTGAATGTTGATTGATACTGATTACCTTGAGTAGTTGAGATCTCAGATATGAGATAAGTGATGTTGTGTGTTTTGGATGCTATGGTTGCATGGAGTTGATGATATGAATTATCTATTTGGAATGATAATATGGATTATCTGTTGTGATGATAATGATGATTACCTATTGTGATGTTGTGTATTATCTATCTATATGTATATAGATAATATTAAATTGAATTGTTTAAAACATTTAAAACAACTTGGACCTAAAAGACACGTTTTGGATTTCGACGAGACCGGGATCGGGTTTCCATATTTGGATATCCAAAAACCACATCGATCCAAATTAACGATAGGTCGAGAATTTCAAGTGAGGATGAAGATTCAGAGTGCAGGGGTTGTCGTCGTTAACTCTGAGGGTGATTTCAAAATGAATGTAACGAGATAATGCCTTCGGTTTCGTTCGAACCCAGAACGAACTTGTATAGAATGAATGCTTTCAGAACATCGTCAGGTGGACGATGAGCGTTCTAAGAGATGTGTTCTCTAAAGGTAATCGTAGCCTCAAGCCTCATCAACCGAGAATGGCTAAAACAGGGGAGTTGCAACAAGGCTTCGTGGGTAGCTCCCACTAGAGAGCGAGATTTACCCCTGACTAGAAGTCCCTTTATATTCGGCTGTGTGGGCAGTTGGTTGCAAACAAATGCGGGGTTGTCTTGTTCGGGACTGTTCAGTAAGGAATGGTTCCGGCCTTGTGTTGCAGGGGAACGGGCGTACTCCTCGGTACGGTGATCTAGGCCACGTATTGTGACGGGTGGTACCCCAGTAGCCCTGCCATTGTATGGAATCCAAAATCAAATAAGTGCCAACGGTTTTGATTGTGTTACCCACTTTTGTGGCTTGTAGCTGGAATTTAATCATGTAACAATTTCGGCTATTTCTTATTTACTTGAAAACCCTAGACACTATTATAATATCACCGGATTTCCTATCAAATGTTTTGGTTAGCATAAGGTAAAAACTTTTACATGTTTATGTGTGGGAAGTCTTACGTGATACCTTTCTTCTCAAAAGGTTTTTAAAGTTAAGCAACCTTAACCTGTTACTCACACCAGACCCATGTCTGACCCGGATTTTATCTTTGTTTTCTTAAACTCTTGGGTACTCAAAATTTTACGAGTAGCCAAGGGATTCAGGTTAGCTTTGACAAATATTGGAGGAGCAATGAAGCAGGAGGCTTCTGCGTTAGATATATAGTTTCTGCTGTGTATTCTCTGCGTTGTGTTGTATTGAGTTGTAAATACTTGACAGTTTTTATAACTGTCTAGTATATGTGATGTGTGTGTTCTGTATCTCTGATTGATATTGTATATTATGTAAATACTTATGTTATTAATATAATTTATTCGTTCCGCTGTTGAGATTCTAGTATTCTTTCTTCTTTCTCTTCTTTCTTTTCTTCTTTTTATCTCTTTCTTTCTTAATAGATGATGCGATTTTCTGGGAATAGAAAGTCGGGTCGTCACAAGGAGAGAGATGCAGCTATGAAAAAAGTCCGCAAAGTAGAGGCCGAGGTCGAGGGGAAGGTCCGATTGGCGGAGACCAGGCTCGAGGCGGATATAGAGGAGCTTCTTGTTACTTATAACGCCAATGTGATGAAACACAGGAATCTGGCTTGGCTTAACGATTACTCGACACATCTATACAACGCTTGGAATTTTCTGGTTGAAGAAGAGAAGGTGGTGCTGTCGGGTGGTGCCTACGACGAATTTGAGTTGGAGAACCGCATATTGAGCGAAGATGAAAAGAAGGTTTTTCATGACCCTATGATTTCTCATGCAAGGGAGAGGCTGGGCACCCAGCACTTAGAAATTGGCGAGGGCTTAGGCGTTGCACATCAAGTTACAAGCTCTGAGATGATTACCTCATCTGGGTCCGAGCCGATCTCGGTGATTGAGCCGCAGCCCGTCCCTGCCTACGACCCGGAACAGCCACACTTATCTCCTATAAGGGAGCATTCTTCGGAAGCTGTTCAGCCTACCATGAGTCAAGTTGAGAAAGGTACTTTGCACATATCTCATGTGCGTCTTAAATGAAGGTCTTGTTTTGAAGTTTATTCTAACAACTTCTTTTCTTCTTTGTCCAGTGACCGAAGTTACATTGGCAGCGCCTCCTGCAACCCAGGAATCACATCAAGTGCAGAAGGCCATCATTACCAAGGCGACCACCACAACAACGGCTGTGCCTATTGAAGTAATGCAGGGGAGCTCACTTTCTTTTGATGAGCAGATGATGAATGAGCTCCTGGGACGACAGAGCGACCCCTTTGCGGACTTACCATTCGTCCTTAGTGGATTTCCGCCTACCTCTAGTGCTTCGACACAAACGACTGTTGCCCCCAGTGTAGCCCACGCTGCTAGTGAAGTAGAGATACTGGCTGAAATCAATGCAAAGATGGAGGCAGCGGCATTCGTCAACACTAGCATGCCCATTCCGCCCCCAGTTATAGACCCAACTCCTTCGACTCCTCCTGGATGGAGTATTCCTTTAGATTCAAGTTCGAAGGAGGACGTCGATATCATGCCTTCGTCAGGGGATGATCCGCCAAAGGATAAAGGCTTGAAGCAAAAAACCATTAGTGGTTCTGGCTGTTCCGCGTCGAAGAAACAGTCGAAGAAGAAAATGTAGATAAGTCCCTCCAACATGATATTTGGTAGTTAGGAATTTGTTTTCCCTTCGTAAGCCGTGTATAGATGCGGGTTCGACCCCTGCTAGTAGGAATTTTTTAGGGAATAACTTGTATATGAATCTTCACATACAATTTAGTTGAAATGAAATTTTGTTTCTTGGTTTAACTTTCATTTCTTTTATGCTTAAGTATTGCGGTCTTTGAATTTCAGTTCAGTGTACTTATGGAGTTTGAGCCTTTGAGTCGAGTTTGTTTAATTCGCCAAGTTTGAAAATCATGGACACAAGTCATAACTGGGGATCGAGTTAGACTTGGATGTTGTACTGCTTCGCTCAACGATTAACACTCGAGCTTTGCCCCTAGTGCAGGAGATGAGTTACAAACATCGGCTAGCGATCGCAAATTGTTTCTAACCCTTTGGGTTCAACATCGTCGGACTGGTGCTAAAATAAGTGAGAGTTGAGCGGTTAAATCATGCTTGTTTATTTATAAATAGTCACATCCACACTTTGGGGATCAGCGCTTGTATTTCGGCAACCAGTCGCGCATGTCGAAGTTTTTAAGCACATGTCCACACTCTGGGAACTTAGGTTAACTTATGAGTGGTCGTCCGCATCCAAGTTATATTTATACTCTGACCGCACTCTGGGGGCTCAGAGTTATTTGTAATCGATAATCTGGTTCGCACTTTGGGAATATGAAAGTTATCGATGTTTGTAGCACAGTTCGCGCTCCGGGAACTTTGACTCGGTATTTATACTCCAATTCACACTGTGGGAACTTGGAGTTAGCGTTTATACTCCGATTCACACTCCGGGAACCTAGGTTTGATGTTTATACTCCAATTTGCACTCCAGGAATTTAGAGTTAATGTTTATACTCTGGTTCGCACTCCGGGAACCTAGAGTTGAGGTTTATACCCTAATTCGCACTCCGGGAATTTGAAGTTAGTGTTTATACTCCGGTTGGCACTCCGGGAACCTAGAGTTGATGTTTATACTCTAATTGACACTCTGGGAATTTAGAGTTAGCGTTTATACTCTGGTTCGCACTCCAAGAACCTAGAGTTGATGTTTATACTCCAATTCGCACTCCGAGAATTTGGAGTTAGTGTTTATACTCTGGTTCGCACTCCGGGAACCTAGAGTTGATGTTTGTACTCCAATTCGCACTCTGGGAATTTAGAGTTAGTTGAAAGATGGTCAGTCACATCTGTTTAGATTTTTTAGGAGGTCGTTCACACTCTAGGAACGATGAATTTATCGGGATCATGGATGGTTGGATCACATCCACCCTAAGTTAACAAGCGAGGTCGTTAGATGGATGGGGCCACCCTCCTCTAACTTGGTTAGGATACGGTTGAAGTCGTTAGGCACACGGGCCTGCCCTCTCCAAAACGGTATTCAGGATTTTTATGCTCCAACTCACACTTTGGGAGTTTGGAATTGTTTTAAGGATTGTCGTGTATCAATCCTCTTTGATTTTAGCATAGTGACTTGCCCCCGAGCTCGGGTTTCATTTAGTAAGTGACCGGTCATATCATAGTCACTCCCTATTTGAATAAATTTCACCGCTTGATGGAACTTAGCTCTCTGTGCATCGTGATGTCATACGTCATATTCTATAAATCATAGCTCTGGCTCGAAGAGATGGCATTTTAGTGCTGAAATGAGAAAATATGGCAAAGTCAGTTGCCTTATTACAAATTCAAATTTCGAAATGCGAAAACAAATTGTAAATGGAAAAATAGACTGAAGTAATTAAAGCCTGTCATGTGTAGTAGCGACGGAGACTCTCGCTATTCCAGGCTCTTGGTAAAGTAAGAACGTCGACGGTCAATAACTTGAACGTGCCATCTCCGAGCTTCTGTGTAATCGCATACGGTCCTTCCCAATTTGGTTTTATGTGTGAAACCGGATAGATTCGCTTAAGAACGAGATCGCCGAGTTCGAAGGTTCGTGGTCGAACCTTGGTATTGTATAATCAGGCGACTCGACTCCGACACACGGCTGCCCTCAAATCAGCTTCTTTCCGCTTCTCATCCAGTAGATCCAAAGATTCAGCAAGCAATATGGCATTTGTTTTCGGATCATAGCATGTCATGCGATGAGAAGATACTTCCTTCTCGACTGGAATAACGACCTTTGAGCCATAAGATAGAGAAAATGGAGTGTGCCGGTCATGGACTTATGGGTCGTTCGGTAAGCCCATAAAGCCATAGGTAGTTCATCAACCCACTTGCCATTGGCCATTTCCAGTCGCTTCTTCAGAATAGATTTGATAGCCTTATTAACAGCTTCAACTTGGTCATTCGCCTGAGGGTGTGCAACCGCAGAGAATTTCTTATGGACGTGGAATCGTCGGCAGAAATTCTTGAATTCAACACAGTCGAATTGGGCTCCTTTATCAATGATAATGGTATGCGGAAGACCAAATCGGCAGATAATATTGCGAACTATGTTGATTACTTTCTTCGTCGTGATTTTCGTAAGAGGTTCAGCTTCAGCCCATTTAGTAAAGTAATCAACTACGACGATGGCATACTTCGCTCCACCTTTGGCAAGTGGTAGAGCACTAATGATATCAATGCCCCATACTGCAAACAGCCAGGGACTGACCATTTGGGTTATCTTAGTAGGTGGGGCTCTTGGAATTCAAGCATGTTTCTTGCATTTACCACATTTCCTTGCATAGTCTGATGCATCACGGTTCACAATCGGCTAGTAATATCCATATCGGAGTATTTTCTTGGCAAGAGCTTTCCCCCCGGTGTGATCTCCACATTCTCCCTCATGCACATCATGTAACACTCATTTTATTTCATCATGTGCGATACATCGGAGGAGAGGGATGGAATATCCTCTTTTATACATGACTCCATTCTGAATGGTAAACCGCGAGGCTTTTCTAAGAATCTGCCTTCTCTCACTTTTGCGCTCAGGCAGCGTTCCATGCTCGATATAGTTTCGATATGGGGTCATCCACGACTCCTTATCGGGAGCGATTTCAAATATAAAATCCATTTCCATTTGATCAATGCTAGGAGAAGATAAAGATTCAACAGGAACGAGTCCCATCTGTTATGCTTCGCTCGTACTTGCTAACTTGGCCAATGAATCAGCCTTCTGGTTGTGCTCACGGAGTATGTAGAAAACGGCATAATAATCAAATTGATCAAGTATTTCCTGGACTCGAGCTAGATAAGAAGCTAGTCTTAGATCCTTGGTCTGATATTCACCCCGAACCTGGCATACAACTAACTGAGAGTCACAGTAAACTTCCACAGCAATAATTCTTAGATCACGGGCTAGCTTCAATCCAGCAAGTAAAGCATCATATTCGCACGAAACTCAAATTTCATAGCATAGCACATGGATCGACCGTTGGGGGTTTCAAGTACTACCCCAGCACCCGAGCACTGATCGTTGGATGCACTATTGGTATGCCGCTTCCAGATGTATTCGGGAGATTTACTAGTCTCGGGCAAGTCCTCTGGGTCGGTGAATTCGGATATAAAATCTGCTTGGACTTGACCTTGAATGGCTCTTCTTGGGGTATAGGTTTTATCGAACTGACTCAGTTCGATATTCTACTTAAGTAACCTACCAAACGTCTCAGGCCGCATAAGGACCTGTCGTAACGGCTGATCAGTGTACATAGTGACAGGATGAGCCTGAAAATATGGACGAAGCTTTCTCGAGGCAATAACTAGGCAGTAGGCCAACTTTTCTAGCTTTAGATAGTTTCTCTCAGCTTCGGTTGTCGCTTGCTAACATAATAGACCAGTTTCTGCACTCGGCCTTCCTCCCGAACTAGGGCAGCACTGATTGCATTTTCTGATACCGCTAGGTAAAGATATAACTGCTCATGGTCAATAGGCTTTGATAAAATCGATGGTGTGGAAAGATGTCGAACCAGTGCTTGGAATGCGCCCTCACACTCTGTAGTCCATTCGAAGTTTCGCTTTCCTTTTCGAATCAGATCAAAGAATGGGATGCATTTGTCGGTGGACTTCGATATGAACCTTCTTAACGCTACTACCTTCTCGTTGAGACTGTGGACTTGTTTTATGGTCCTTAGAGTTTGCAAGTTTTTGATTGCCCAGATCTTTTCGGGATTGGCTTCTATTCCTCGAGCGTTGACAATGAACCCAAGGAACTTTTCGGATGCAACTCCAAAATGACACTTCAGCGGATTGAGCTTCATCCCGTATTTTCGAATGATGTTGAACATTGACTCCAAACCTTTGATATGATTAGTGGATAACCGCGATTTCACTAGCATATCGTCTACATAAACTTCCATGGTCTTCCCGATCTGGTTGGCGAGAATCCGGTTGACTAGACGTTGGTATGTCACTCCGGCGTTCTTTAGTCCAAAGGGCATGACTTTGTAGCAGTAGAGTCCCAGATCGGTTACGAAGCTGGTATGTTCTTGGTCGGGTACATGCATGGGTATCTGGTTGTCAAGGAATAAGCATCCATGAAAGATAATAATTCGTGTCCAGCCGTTGAATCTACAAGCTGATCAATCCGGGGAAGTGGAAAACTGTCTTTTGGACAAGCTTTATTTAAATCAGAATAATCAACACATGTCCTCCATTTTCCATTTGACTTTTGAACAAGTACGGAATTGGATACCCACTCCGGGTACAAAGTATCTCGAATAAACCCATTTGATTTTAGCTTATCGGTAGATCTCTCTGGATCCATATCATGCCTTTTCTGTTTGACCGAGATACACCGCAGGTCAATATTCAAGGTGTGGCTTGCGATGTCCGGTGAGATTCCCCACATGTCAAAGTGTGTCCAGGCGAACACGTCAAGATTCGTCCGGAGAAAATCAACCAATTCTTGCTGTGTCTCTTGGCTCAACTGAGACCCAATCTTTAACATCCTTGAATCATCATCATCACCACCATCGATCGGAATATCGATCGTCACAGATAAGCTTGACTTTCTATAGATTCATCCTTGTTTTCATTGTCTCTAGGTTCAAGATCACTCTAGAATTGGTTGTGGTGCCCGGGCTGAGGCCCAGGCACCAATTGTCAATTGTCTGCAAAACGGACGCAGAGAGATTCCTCTACGCCCTTTCCTTTCTCCCTTCGTTGCACCTCGTCAGCTTAGCAACATAACAGGCTCTCCCAGCAGCCTGGTCTCCTTGAACGACTCCGATCCCACGATCGGTGGAAAATTGCAGAGTCAAACATCATGGGGCAATAGCTGCTCTGAATTCAGCAAGGGCTGGTCGACCCAAAAAAGCATTTTATAGGGAGTGAATATCTAAAACAACAAACTGTAGCATCCAGACTCTCCGTCGCTCCCCAACTCCCAGTTCCACTGGCAAATCCACTACTCCAGTGGGTATATTGGCACTTCCATCGAAGTTGTGGATTCTAGATTGACAAGGTTTTAAATCCTTGGCTTCCATTTGCATTAGATCGTATGCTCTCTTAAACAAAATATTTACTGAACTCCCACTGTCAACCAGGATCCTCTTCATCCAAGCAGGAACAACCTGGGCAGATATGACCAGTGGGTCAATAGTGGGGGCTTCGACCATGTCAGCATCTCGGCTTCTGAACACGATGTCATCAGTCATTGTCCTTTACTGTTTGGCCGGAGCCCCTTCATCAAAACTACTGAAACACTCGAAGTCTGCATGCCTGATAGAGCTGGCATACAACTCCATTTATCTCCATCTTCGGTCTGCTGGATGGGGACCACCACTAATTGTGTTTATTACCAACCTCCAGCCCGTACGAGCGGGTTCCTTCCGTCTTTCCTGATTCTGAGCATGATTTTGGTTTGATGGGCCCGCATCTCCAGACTGCGGCGCCCACACGAACTGATCTAACTTTCTCTCCTTGATCAACTTCTCAATGAGGTCCTGCAAATGTCTACACTCATTGGTATTGTGGCCATAACTCTCATGGAACCTACAAAGATTCCCATCTGAATCTGCCTCTCCGATGATAGATTCGGAGCAGGCTTCTTATACTGCATGGCATTGCAGGTTTGTACATACACGTTCTCCAGCGACGTATTCGATGGTGTATAGTTATCAAACATTGGAGCCCTACGTCGCGGGCCACGGTTTTGATCCCGTTTCTTATTCTGATTATCATTGTTTCACGGTTGAGATTGCTTGTTTTGTATATTCAGATGTACTTTCCTAGAACTCTCACCCTACTGTTTAACTGCCACATTGCTTTGAATCCCCTCACTGCTGGGTCCTACGTCGTCCTGCTTCCTAGACTGTTTCACGTCCTCTCGCCTTAAGAATTGGGCGGCTTTGGAGTAGAAACGGTCCAACGACGCGGGAGGCTTCCCAGCTAACCAATTTCCAAACTCAGATTCAGGGTCAATTCCCTTAGTTAGTGCCATTAAGATTGAGTTTTCGTTGGGGTACTGATCTCTGCGCATGCTACGTGGAACCTCTCTAAATAGCATGTAAGTGTCTCTTCTGGAGCCTGAGTGACACTAGATAAAGTGTTAACAAATTTAGGTCTAGCAACATGCATACGAAACTGTTCTACAAACTTTGTGGCCAACTGGTCAAACGAAGAAATAGATCAAGGTGGTAGTCTTGTAAACCACATTGTTGCAATGCCCCCCAAAGAGATGGGAAAACTATGGCACTTCACTGCATCATCGGTCCTTGTTGCGCTCATTGACCATTCATACTTCAAAATATGTTGATTAGGGTCGAAATTTCCTTCATACATTGGTAGCGTCGGCATCTTGAATCGCCGAGGAGGTTCAACATAAAGATCTCGTCCGTGGAAGAGGTATGACTCCGAGAGATTCCCCAGTCGTCTTTGGTAAGACCATGACTTTCACGGATCATTTGCCAAATCATAGTTGAAAGATCTGGCATCTGGCCCTGCGCACGTTGGGCCAAAGTGTGGTCGTGTTCCACATTGCGAGGTTGGACCGGGCGCTGTCGACAGTCCACGTCTCGCCTCCTTGGCTCAACATCTTCTGGAACGTAAGGCTCAGGAGTGCGTCCATGTTGATTCCGTGCATCAATCCCTGTTTCAACCGCGGCTGTGGTGGCACAGTTATCCGCGGTCTATTGAGGAATAGTTCCTCCCCGGGAAGAGGGTCCAGTATGGAAGCTGGCCAATGGGCCAACTCTCAACTGCCCAACGGTCAATGTGGGCTGATGTCCGGTGGCCTGTGCATAGCCTTCGTCCACTCGAGGACGAATGGATCTATGGTTGTAACCGAATAAGGCAGAACTTTCTGTGGAGGAGTGGGAACCTTGATCGCTTCTAGATATTCTACGCTTCTGGTGGTTTAGCTGGTTGGTCAGCTCAGCATTTGCATGTAGCTGTTCTGTTAGCTATTGATGACTCTGTGTCAATTCCTGGAGCAACAACTGAAAATTTTGCCTGGTAACCGAGCCTTGTGTCTCTGAGGGTCCGGCTGCATTTTGGTTGGTTGGTTGCAACTGCGCGGGATTTTGTCTATCCCGACCTTCTTGATCGGCATCGTTGGAGGTGATCCTTATGCTTACCATCTTGAGGGATGAATTCCTTTCCTAGACTTTGTGAAAGTCTGAATAGAATGGAAGGAATCTAGGTCAGAGATCTGGATCTTTCTCTTAGATTTATGCAATCCGGTATCGACGATAGATCCAAGGAGCAGGAGAAAACCTGAGTTCATTTCTCAGTGAAAGAACCAAAGTGTTTGTACCAAAAGTGGAAACAACACTTTTAGGAAGTTTTTGAAGAGATGAAAGTGAAGAATATAAATTTAAAATGAAGATTATCTAACAGAAACTCCAACAAATAGAAATGTAAATGCGCAGACAAGCAATTTAAGTGGTTCGGCTTGTTGCCTACGTCCACTATGAAGATTTTATGACTTTATTGATTCTCTTTCAACGATTACACGTGATTACAGCGAACAACAGTAGAGTACAGCTTGGAATTCGAATACAACAGCAAGATTAGGATGCAAAACTCGATCCGGCAGAGTCTGGGCGCTTCAGAATCAAAAGATCCCTTTTCTGTAGGCTCCGAGGCTCTATTTATAGGCGTAGGAGGCTGATATTTTGCTCAAACTTCGAGAGACTCCAAGCATGTGAGTGGGTCCACGCGATCGATCCTGGAGAGTTTCGACTCGATCTGTGATCGATACGAAATCAATTCATATCGATCAAGATCATGTCCAATGGAGTTGAAACTTAGTGGGAGCAATCTTTGGCTTGTACGCAATCTTCTATGAAAATTTCATAGCATTTGGATCGGTGGATCTCGAGTTATGATCGATACGAGATTGAGTCCTTCGATTGGCTGTCTGGTTCGAATCCATCGTTTTGAAACGATCTCTTCGAATCGATGAAAGCATGCGCTAGCAAGTTGACGTGGCACGCGTTCTCCGTGCCGATCCACCCCTTTCGCCGCATTGATCGAGTCGCTCCAGAGATTTCCCTGCATTCGCATCGAAAGTCATCATGTTAATCCAGGCTCCTTTGACTCAATGGATATGAACAAATCATCATATATGGATTCAAACAAAAGCCTCTAATGGGTACGAAGCAATCGTTGTCTGATGGATACGAAGTAAGATAACCTGATGGATGCGAAAAGCAGTTGCCTGATGGATTCGAGTAACCGCTTATCGACGGTTTCGAACTAGATGGATATGAAATAGGATCTAGCCGATCGATACGAAATGCACGCTCTGTTGATGGATACGAACTTGATCGGTGCGAACCGAGGCCCCTTCATGGATACAAACATGATCGATGCGATCCGAGGCTTATTGATGGATATGAAGGCACTGCCGCTCTGATCGATACGAAGGTGATGGATTCGAACCAGAGCTCGATGATGGATACGAAAATGGGGTTATTCCCTTCAACATACATCAATCATAACTTGAGCATACGAAGTCGGATTGACCTGAAATTTGGAATGCTGTCTTTTATGGCTTCGTTTGCAATGTCCTATCAGTTATAGCCCAATCCAGACTCGGAAAAAATTCATCGATATCCATAACGAACCAGTGCATACCCGATATCCGGGACAAATGATCCTTAGTTTTCAATCAGTTCCTTGATATCTCGGCCTTGCCAGAAGGCGGGATAACAGTTTGATTTGACATGTTTTGTCCTTTTGTGTTTAATTTGTACACTTTTGTCAAATCATGTACTTTTTGAATTATTTGTAAACTTTGACTTTTCAAAGTGAATTTGTTAAATGTAACATATAATATAGTTTGTTAAGTTATATTTATATGTTTGAAAATATATTGCAACAACTTGTCGACAACTTGTTTCGGTTGAAAACAGTGTTTTTGTCGACAAATTTTACAATCAAAATTTGAAGTTCTTGTTAAGCTATATATGGAAATAAACCAAACTTTAAAAAGAACTTTTTACTTCTTTAAATAAATTTAAATTATCTCTTTAAATTTTAAAATCATATTTAATTAATATCAAAATCTTTATTTTTACGGTGTATGTAAAACTGACAAAATGCGACAAATTTTGGTTATTTTTGTAAAACTATTATTAAAAAAATTTAAATATATAAATATATTTTTATTATCTTTATTAGATGTTTTTAAATAAGATTTACCTTTTTAAATAAATATTTAAATCCATTTATTTAAGCCTTTATTTATTATTAACAAAACTTAACTTTTGTCGATTTGTTCAAAAATTCAAATTTATACTTTTTAATTTATTAACTAAAAGAATGATTGATTATTTATTATATATAACATATTTATTTTAATATTTAAACTCCTTTTTAAATTTAAAATGAACGAAATATCTCATTTTCGAAGTAGCGAAATTACGGGTCATTACATTTACCCAGTAATACTCTTTGTTAATGTGGGTCTTGGGGTGGAGCATCACACCAATTATTAAATTAAATTTTCAATAACAATTTCAACGCGTTTCAATCTCGCACAACCGAATGATGCATCCGATCACTATGAAATTTGATGTCGTATTATATTTCATTACTATGGAGCCAATGAAACTAGTCTCGTCGATATCCAAGAATGTGCCCCAAAAGGTTATTTTCACTCGTTTACTAAAAGAGTTATTTTCAAAATAATTAAAATCACTTTTAAATCAATTCTTAAAGTTTTGTTACCTTTATATTTTATTAATAGAAAGTAAATAAGTTTTTAAATCATTTTTATCCAACTTAAAACCCAAGATTCAATTATTTTAAATAATTTAATTATCAAATAAGTTGTTATATTTGAAATTTAACTATTTGGGTTATAGAAATAATTATTCAATATTTAAAATCAATTAAACATTACAAAATAAAATGGCTAAAATTCTGGGTCGTTACGCTCCTTCCCTCTTAAAAGAATTTCGTCCAGGAAATTGCCAAGGTAAGAAAAATTCCCTAACCTACTACATATTAAAACCAATTAGTTGAAATAGATCACCAAAACCTTTAATCTTTTGACTTTTTCTAAAGATCAACTCGTTGGAATCTTGTCTCTGCTTTTATTAAACTTCTGAACCCATCCCTAGATTCCATCTAATATTATCACATTTAATCATTTCAGTTATAACTCAAAATCAGATTTTAATTATTTAAAATTTTCTTCAAAATTTCTCAAAAATTTCCTAACGCCTTAAATCTACGATTTTTTTTACTAGCATCTCCTTTGCACGGCTCGATCGAAACAACTACTCTCGCCACTATGGGCCCCGACCAGCAAAATAAAATAAAAGCCAAGTGGCTCAATCATCAAATTCAAACAACAATTTAAACATGTTCCATTTTGTTGGGCAACCCAATTTTCTTATGAAATCTAAAGCATCAAATTAGCTCTTGATTTTATATACCTGTATCGTATTTACTAGTGGCATCTAATCATATAGTTCATAATCATATTATTTTGTATTTTCAGTTGCCCGCCTTTACTTTACTAAAGCCCGTACGATGTGCATATATCATCCCTATGCAATATCAAATCCGATCTTTCGCTTGATCGCATAATTTCACTTTCGAACTAGTATCATTCATATGACTATTCTAGTACAAATTCAAATTTGGTTCCTTGATTAGAACCCATCGTCCTCTTTACATAGCCATATACTATGATAGAGGATTCCATATTCAATCGAAAATCCATGTCCAATGTTCGCCGTCGAGAATCGAGTGAAAAGTCCCAACTCGGACAATATAAATTACCTCGAAATTCAGTATTCGAATCTGGATCAAACCGCTATGCGAATAGAATAATATACGTGCAGCTTACGTATTCATTCCAATTGAATCCTTAGTTGTTCCAAATTCTCTTATTCACATTCATTTCATTTGCATTCAATTATTCACATTCATTATTCACATTGCTTTGTTCGCATCCATTATTTACTTAGTATATTAATCTCAATATTAATATCATTTAACACCACTCTGTTAACTTTTCTTAAATTTATAATAAACAATTCATTCAACACTTCTTATGTTTAATTCCACTTCACAACTTAAGTCCATATCCATTACAAACCAATTTCACTTCCATTTTACTCAATTCGTTTTCCAATTTCAATATTCAATTTTACCAATTAACATTCCAGAGCATATTCAATTCACAAATTAATTAAATTAGTTCCATCATCAACCCATTTCAATCACAATCAATTTTGTTTCCAAAATCATTTCATTTAGCCTCACCCAAGCTAAATTTCTTTCTAGAATCTATTTTATTTAACTTAAATTAAGTTTCATTTCAATTTTTCTTTTCTCTATAGTAATATCCAATAAATTTTAAAACTTTGTTTAACTTACCCATTTCTCAGAATTTATAAGTTATAAAACTTATTTTCTCTTATTTTCAACAAAAAATTTAAATGAAAATCCCAGATTTTAAACACCTTGTCCTTAAGTATTTCAAATCATTATAGAAATCAATATATATACAAAATCCCCTTGGCATATCATATCATTCCTTTGAATTTCAAAATCGAAACTAGTTTTACCCAAACAAAACTTCAATGCTAGCAATTCCTCTCTTGAAAGCTCGAAAATGAACGGTGGTGATGCTGCAGTCATCGCCAAATTATTTTCCTGTAACCCAAATGAGTTCGGTGCTTTCTACCTTCTTTAAATCCTTCTGAACATATTTTCATTCAAAAATATTTTCCAAATAATATTATTATTATTTTCCAAAACTTTGAGAAATCATTTTCAAAACCAACCGGATGTCAAATCTCAAATTCTCACCTTTAAAAGCCCTTTTACTTACAAACCAAATTTATAATATACTTCTGAAATTTCATTTCCTTTCAATTTATAAATCACATTTATAATTCATATCTGTATATTTCCATTTCGTTATATAAAATCAATTCTAAATTGTAAATCTTATTTTCACTATAATAATGACAATTTTTATGAGACACGACAATAACCACAAATGGTAATAATCAAATTTTATCATTCTCTAACAACCAAACACACCATATCTATTTTAATAATTTTATGAAAATTATTCCTTTATATATAAATGTAATAAGATAGACTATTTCATTTACCCAATTTCAAAACAATATCGTGTTGAATTATCCTTTCAAGTGTTTAGAGACCCATATCAATAACATTAATTACTCGCATTGACATGAATCCATAAGCCACTCAATAGACCAACCAATACAATATAAAACATTTTTATATCACTAACAAATACGCGCTCATAAATATATACACTCAAACTCATTCTAGGGTGCTACTGACTGTACCTCTAATGAGTGCTCCACCAAAGCCAAGGTTCTCGCTTAACCTTCATCTCTGATACCAAATGCAAAAATCTAGAATTTCGACCATCGAAAATCGACAATAATACATCCACTGTATTAGATGCTGAAAATCGAATGCTAGAAAACCCGACTGTTAGGAGAAAAGAAAGAAGGAAGAAGATAAGAAGAAAACTAAACAACACAGATTTGCACAGCAGAATTAATAATCTATAATATACATCAATTTTACACAAAACAAACTTTAATGTAGGTATATTCAAAACATCAATCAGATCATACTAATCTATTTCCGCCTAGATAGTTATAACAACATGTCCTTACAATTACTGATAAATACAACAACGAACACAATGGAAAATAACCATCTACGTGAATATGTCTCGGGACCTCCATCTTGTCTCCTGAAGCTCCAAGCATCCAAATAATCTATAATATCCTCAGCCTGACTCGAGTATTATAATAAAATAACACCTAAGTCAGTCCAAAAAACCAGCGTGAGAAAACATACCCAACTGTATTTTAAGTTATATAAAAAAAACCTTTGAAAACAAAGGCATCTAGTAAGACCATGCCGCACATAAAAAAAGATGGGTTTTTACCCTATGATTGGGATCGATTTCACCCTAGAAGGGGGTGAATAGGGTGATGGTATAAATTATAAAAATTAATCGCGGAAGCTTATAAAATAATTTTAACACAGATCACAGAACAATAGCAGCACAGATAATAGCAGAATAATAAATGCAGAAATAGAACGACACAGAATTTACCCAGCTTCGGCAAAACCCTGCCTACGTGCTGCCCCCAAGGTTTCTACTAGAAATTAGATAGTCCTTCGCTTACACACGTAAACTCGCGACACCCGCTATCGACTAAATCTAACTCTACGCTCAAAACCCTGCCACAACTCAGCCACTGAGTTGCGAATTCTCAAGCTACGCCACGTAGCTTGTCCCCTAGTCACACGACTAGAAATTTAAACGGTTTAAAAAGAAAATACAAATTAAAAACAATTTAAAACAATCTAAACTCAAAAACCCTAATTAATAAAATACACAAGCCCTTAAAATAACAGGCCGGCCCCCCTTTTATATTTTAACCCGTTCCTTTATTTGGAGATGGCGGCCGTTGTTCTCTCGTTCGTTTCTCCTTGCGAAATTAGGGCTTTCCTCCTTGATCCAAATGAGGGCTTTCGAAGAGCCGACTTTTGTTCGATCGAATATATGTTCTCTCGTTGCTTGTTTTCGTCGATCGTTTGCCTCACTGTTTTGCTCACGGCTCTTGAATTGATCGAGTTCGATTACAATTTCGGTAAGTACTTTATTCCTTTTGCTTTTCTGGATTTGGCTTGCTTGAACTCAATCGATTTGAGATTGCCGATGATGATTGTTCATATAGGGTTTGTAATGCTAGATTTGCGTCGTATATTCTCTATTTGACTTTGTCAACTGATATTGCTTGATCGTTGATTTTCGTATGGATGTTTATGATGTTACCGACTTCTTCAATTCGTATATAGTCGTGTTACTTGGTTGACACGGTGTTGATTCAATTTCATGGTCACCATGAAGTTTTTTTGCTTTTGACTTCGGCCATTTCTGATTTCATGAATTACGTGAATTTTTGGTCATATTCGTCTCTGGCCATATCTGTGTTCATCCCTCTGCTATTTGCATTTACTTCATTCTACTGTGCTTTTAGTCATGTTGAACTGTGTACATGCTTTATGATATTCTGGTAGCTCTCGAGTCTGTTGGTACTCTATACATTTGTTTGCACTGCTGATTGTTGCTTTTAACACATCATTTGATCTACTTGCATTTCAGTTGTACAAGATGTTGTCTTCATTTGATTGTTGTAGTTTTTGTATTGTTGAGTTGCCATATCTTTTGCTCGAGCTCTTTGCACACTGATGCATTCTAATCCTTGCTGTCAGTTTCTTGCTTGTGAAAAATAGTTGCTCATGTGCTTGTCGAATTTTCATGTACACTGTGTCATTTAAAGTTTGTTGTGGTCTTTGTAATTTCACCACCTATGTGTACTTGTGTCGAGGCTACTGTTCATGCCTTCATTGTGTATATCTCTCTGTTCATCCACTTAGATTCTAGTTTTGGTATCTTCGTTATTGAGGCTGGTGTATGTATTGTTTGGGTCTGCTCATGTTACTTGTATCACTGGTTATCTGTTTTGAGTCACTTCATATATGCACTGATGCATACTGGAGCTATGTTGGCTTGTTGGCATCTGATTGCTGTGGCTTCATTTTTATCTGGGTTCGACTTTGACATTAGTTTTTGTAGTTGGTTCCTTACTTTTCAATGTTGCTTGGATATGGAACTGTTTCATGCTTCACTGTATCTTTATTCATGTTGGTTTAGTTGGTTTTCTTCTGGTTTGTTCACTTCGGTCAGTTGCTTTGAATTGTTAAGAAAGGTTCGACATTGTGAATATACATGATGTCTTGAATTTGAGACCCCGGCAGTTTGGTTTCATTTGGTATCATTTGCCTATCTGCATCACTAACGCAGTCTTGCTGCCTCATCAACTTCAAAAGCCAAACAGTTCAAACAAAACATCCCCTCCATATTGCCATTTCATACCCATCACACTGGCATACATTCGACCTAATCATAGTAACAACCATTTGCATACATACCTGATTGCAGCAGCATATATATCTTCATAACAGTCCAAACCTCCATCTGCCATCACTTGCATACCATCTGAAGCTTGATATGCTTAGCTTGTAGTTTATGTGTTCATGTGCATGTATCTTGTAGTTCTAGATGTATAAGTGGACTTGATTATGCATGGTCAGGTTGCAGTGTTGGCTTAATGGTTTTCTTCTTTGGTTGTATATTAGAATCTAGTTAGATGAAACACTCCAGTTGAGCTTTCTGACTTCATGTTGCCTTGACTTTGTTTCCTGTGCATTATCTGTTACATGAAACTGTAATGTGAATGTTGCATATGGGTATTTGCAGTTTTGTTTTTCTGGTCTTGGATTTGTGATATTTGCATTTGAATTGTAGCATGGTCGTGGTTTTGAGAATGCGACTTCATCACTGATTTGGTTAACATTGATTTGTTTTGGTGCAACTGCCCTTGTGTTGAATCCAGCTAATAGCTCGAGTTTGACCTTGTGCGCGTGTTGTGATTTTATTTTTATTGCATTTGAGTTGAACCCGGCTTTTCATTTGGGTTTGACCTGTGCTCACCTGTCCCTGTAAATCAATCAAGTGTATATTTCGATGTGCATGGCCTTGTGGCATATACAGTGATACACTATGTATGTCACAAGCTGTTCGTGTATGATGAATTCAAATTTAAATGACGACGACCAACCCAAATAACTGAGGCAAATAATATTTTCAAAATCATCCTTTATTTTATATTGCAAAAATATTTCTTTTTCAATTTTACTACGTTAGTGTATATTTTTGCAGATTGCTCAGATGCTGGATTCTAACTGGAATGAGGTTGAAGATAAATTATGAGTGTGAGCGATATGTAGTGAGTACAACTGTAAATGTAAAATTGTGATGTATTTGAAATTGTATCAAAGTTGTATAGTGTATAGTGAGAGCTTGAATTTGTACTTTTCAAAATTGTAATAAATATTTGTTTTGAATAAAATTTCTGTTTGAATTCAAATTCTGTGTTATTTAATTTTATTCAGCAAATATTTATTTAATCTATGAAAAATAAAATAGTACATTAACAAATACATTTAAACGAATGTATATATGTTTATTATCATCAAACAAAAATCATATAAGCGCATATTCAACAATCTCCCACTTTTGATGATAACAAACATATATTTAAGATTTTGAATGTATTTGATCATTGATAAGCTCTAATTGCTCCCACTATATAAATGCTTTCTCTCTACACAAAGCTCCCCCTACAAATATGCATACAATTAAATAATATGCAAATGAGCCTAGATGAAAATGGAAAATATTTGACCTTTGCTTGATTTTATTTGACAAAATATTAACTTTTCTCTCCCCCTTTTGTTATCAGCAAAAGAATAATAGTATTAGAGAAAATAGAGATAAAGTGATCGATATTAATTCAACATTAAAACTCAATTGAATATAAATATTAAATTTCAATAAAATATCAAACAAAAATCATAAATATTTTGTTAGGCGCATATTCCACGTTTAGAATGATGGGAATTATGTCATCATATAAAACCATACAGTTGTGTCTATTTGTGGTATATTTATATCAGGAATTTGAATATCTACTAACCATGCATAACCGTTAGGACTTTTAAATGAGATTAGTAGTATTCCATTTTTTTTCTTAAAAATGAACTCAAGTGTCTTCTAACCACGCATAACCGTGAGGACTTTTAAATGGGATTAGAATCAACTTGTTTATTTTAAAAATCAACTTTTGATATGCGTTCCATACATGCATAACCGTGAGGACTTTTAAATGAGCATGGAAGCACATAACAGATTCCAAGTAATTCACCCATTCATAACCGTGAGGACTTTTAAATGAGAGTGAATACTTTGGTATTTATTTATTATTATTATTATTTTACTATATAATTATTTTATTTTATTTTTTGTTATTTTAAAAAAAATGTAAAAATGAAAAACGAACGATTCCTGTTTAAAGTACCACATATCGTCAAACTATATAGAATCTTGATGAGTGATGGTCGTTAGAAATATGATAGAGATAGAGATGGTCATGGAATTTTTACCAACAAATTTTTTTATAACTCTTGTTTAAATTTCTAAAGAAATTTACTAATTATATCGTCTCGAGTCATAATATATGATCTATATCAACACTCATCACTTTTTCAATCACTATTTTTCTTTTCGATAATCATTAGGGAGTCAGATTAGTCAAAATAGTCATTTAAAATCAAATTCAAACATAATTGTGCAACTAATTTTTCAAGACGACTAATCTGAAAATATGGTCAAAAATGATTTTCTCGAGGAGTTTTATAAGAAAATTTCTGCTATTTGAAAATTATTTGAAATGAAAAATATGCAGATATTTTCTTTGAAAAACGATGCAGTTACTAAATGTCTCAAAAATCACGTTCAACTAGTAATTTTTCTATCAACTAGATTACCAGTGTAATCTGCATCTGAATTTCTTTTTCACTCAAAAGTTATCATTAATTGAATTTGATCGACCAAACCATGAAGTGTGCATCAAAAATTTCAAACTCAATTTTAACAGCAATTTAAATGACATTCTCTTGAATTTGAAATGAAGTCGTGTAAATAATCAGACAAATATCATAATGTTAATCTTAGAAGCCATAGGATAAATAACTATATTCAAGAGTAATCATCAGCCATCATTATTATTCCAAACATATTCTAGAAGTTTCAAAAACATTTCTTAAAATCCTTTTTACAATTTTTAGATGAAAATCATTAGGATTTTAATTGAAGTTGTGTAAATAATCAGAAAACCGTGAATATAGAGTTAGCCACATTATAACAAAATGTATTATCCAACAAAAACACTATTATCAATCCAAATTAATATATGTGAAGTAATTCAAAGAATCTAGAGAATTTTATAGTGTTTTTGGCATAAATATAATTGGCTAACTATTTAGAATAAGTCAGAGTCAAAATCATCATCTTTTCATCATCTCAATATTGGCTGATTTTAATTCAGAATATGGTGCAGATTATCACATTTATTATATCGCTCAAATTAATATACCTTTACCTGTTTTACCTTTATGATATTTTTCATGGTTGTCTATTGTGATTCTGTCACCTTTGAACTAGGCTAAGGAACTTTACTTCGTCGTCCGTTGTGTTTCTGGAACAGCCAAAAATCCAGAGAACACTATTGTTGTTCCTTAGCCTGCCACCACACCTACACGATGAAAGATTTATGTGACCTATTTGTTTTTATAGGTCCATGGTTGTTAGTGGCAGAAAATTTTGAAAAACAATTTTGTAAAGACCCAAAACTATTTGTAATTGTTCCCTTCGGCACCTAAATTTGTTTAACTTTGAGAGATTTTATATTTGTGCCTTTTGGAACCCAAATCGTTATAGTTTTCACATGTTTGGGTCTATACCAACAATTATTGTGATCGTGTCCAAATTTTCTACAAATTGTGCACATTAAATTTTCTCGATTAATCTCATTTCTAACATTTTTAGATTGATTATATACAAGTCCTTGTCTAACTGTATTAACAGTTTGTTTCCCTAATAACATATTCAACGATTTTCCACTTTTTGAAAATTTATCTAAAGTCGTTGACAATTGTTGGACTTGTGTTTTGAGAGATTCATTTTCGTTCAATAATTGTGAGCACTTTTTAATAGAATATTCTCTTCTAGTATTTTCACATTCTTTTAAAATCAGAATTTCATTTTCAAGTGATTTTATATTGGTTTCTGATTTTTTAATTTCGTTTTCGAATGTTGGACACTTATCGCACTTAGGGATCCTACTTTGATAGGTTTTAACTAATTGGTCAAGTTGTTCATTTAATTCTATCAAAGTAACTTTTTGTGATTCAAGTTTAGCATATTTCTCCCTAAGTCGTTCAAAACAGCCATTTACTTCGTGGAAATAAATAAGTAATTCAGAGTGAGTAAGTTTTGATACCTCGCTTGGCTCGTCATCGTCGCTATCAGTTATATTTCCTTGAAGGCACATATCTGCTTTTTCACTCTGACTGCTAGAACTTTGATTATCTTCATCACTTGTACTCCACGTGGCTGCAAAACTTTTTCTTTTTGATTTCTTTTTAAAGTCGCGTTGATTTTGAGGACAATTGGGCTTGATGTGTCCGGGTTGGTTGCACTTGTGACAGATGATCTTCTGTTCTTCAGAGTATCTAGTGCTTTAGCTATTTTGCTTTTCGCTTTTTGAATTCGAGCAGAATTTCCATATTTGTAATTCCATCTTTTGAATTTCTTTATTAATAGCTCCAGTTCTGCTGCTGCATCATCATCATCACCATCACTTTCTGTTGTTCCTTTAAGAGCTATTGATTTCTTTCGAGTGCCGCTTCCTTCACGCTCTTCCTTGAATTTCATTTCCAGCTCATAAGTGGTGAGATTTCCAATGAGTTCTTCAACTTTCATTTGTTTTAAATCTTTCGATTCTTGAATGGCAGTCACCTTTGCTTGAAATTTTCGTGGTAGGACTCTGAGGATTTTTCGGACTATCTCCAACTCTGTGTATGATTTTCCAAGAGCTTTTGATTTATAAACGATATTGGAAAGTCGTCCATGCATCTCTTTGACATTTTCTTCCTTCGCCATTGTGAAGTTCTCGTATTCGCTGCTTAGCATGGCAAGGCGAGATTCTTTGACTTGAGATGTTCCTTCGTGAGTCACTTCTAGTGTGTGCCATATTTCCTGCGCAGTTAGACAATGTGAGACACGATTAAATTCAAATTGATCCAATGAACAGATAATAGAATTCATAGCTTTAGCATTAGTATTTTGTAATTTATTTTCTAGTCCTGTCCATTGTTCCTTTGGTTTATCTACTTCCTGATTATCTACAGTTATAGTCGGTGTTCTACAACCTGTCTCAACAATATTCCAAGCGTCAATGGTTTTCAGAAAGATTTCCATCCTATTTTTCCAATAAGCATATTCACCATTAAACATTGGTGGTCTAACTATGGATTGACCCTCAGCAAAAGCAGTATTAAAAGAAGCCATTTTAAAAATTCAAATTTTTTTTAAACAAAAATTGATTTTTGAAACACGAATTTTTAAAAAAATTGACTTCTATTCCTAGTTCTGATACCACTTGTAGGATCGATTTCACCCTAGAGGGGGGTGAATAGGGTGATGGTATAAATTATAAAAATTTATCGCGGAAGCTTATAAAATAATTTTAACACAGATCACAGAACAATAGCAGCACAGATAATAGCAGAATAATAAATGCGGAAATAGAATGACACAGAATTTACCCAGCTTCGGCAAAACCCTGCCTACGTGCTTCCCCCAAGGTTTCTACTAGAAATTAGATAGTCCATCGATTACACACGTAAACTCGCGACACCCGCTATCGACTAAATCTAACTCTACGCTCAAAACCCTGCCACAACTCAGCCACTGAGTTGCGAATTCTCAAGCTACGCCGCGTAGCTTGTCCCCTAGTCACACGACTAGAAATTTAAACAGTTCAAAAAGAAAATACAAATTAAAAACAATTTAAAACAATCTAAACTCAAAAACCCTAATTAATAAAATACACAAGCCCTTAAAATAACAGGCCGGCCCCCCTTTTATATTTTAACCCGTTCCTTTATTTGGAGATGGCGGCCGTTGTTCTCTCGTTCGTTCCTCCTTGCGAAATTAGGGCTTCCTCCTTGATCCAAATTAGGGCTTTCGAAGAGCCGACTTTTGTTCGATCGAATATATGTTTTCTCGTTGCGTGCTTTCGTCGATCGTTTGCCTCACTGTTTTGCTCACGGCTCTTGAATTGATCGAGTTCGATTACAATTTCGGTAAGTACTTTATTCCTTTTGCTTTTCTGGATCTGGCTTGATTGAACTCAATCGATTTGATTGCCGATGATGATTGTTTATATAGGATTTGTAACCCTAGATTTGCGTCGTATATTCTCTATTTGACTTTGTCAACTGATATTGCTTGATCGTTGATTTTCGTATGGATGTTTATGATGTTACTGACTTCTTCAATTCATATATACTCGTGTTACTTGGTTGACACGGTGTTGATTCAATTTCGTGGTCACCATGATGTTTTTTGCTTTTGACTTCGGCCATTTCTGATTTCATGAATTACGTGAATTTTTGGTCATCTTCGTCTGTGGCCATATCTGTGTTCATCCCTCTGCTATTTGCATTTACTTCATTCTACTATGCTTTTAGTCATGTTGAACTGTGTACATGCTTTATGATATTCTACTAGCTCTCGAGTCTGTTGGTACTCTATACATTTGTTTGCACTGCTGACTGTTGCTTTTAACACATCATTTGATCTACTTGCATTTCAGTTGTACAAGATGCTGTCTTCATTTGATTGTTGTAGTTTTTGTATTGTTGAGTTTCCACATCTTTTGCTCGAGCTCTTTGCACACTAATGCATTCTAATCCTTGCTGTCAGCTTCTTACTTGTGAAAAATAGTTGCTCATGTGCTTGTCGAATTTTCGTGTACACTGTGTCATTTAAAGTTTGTTGTGGTCTTTGTAATTTCACCACCTATGTGTACTTGTGTCGAGGCTACTGTTCTTGCCTTCATTGTGTATATCTCTCTGTTCATCCACTTGCATTCTAGTTTTGGTATCTTCGTTATTGAGGCTGGTGTATGTATTGTTTGGGTCTGCTCATGTTACTTGTATTACTGGTTATCTGTTTTGAGTCACTTCATATATGCACTGATGCATACTGGAGCTATGTTGGCTTGTTGGCATCTGATTGCTGTGGCTTCATTTTTATCTGGGTTCGACTTTGACATTAGTTTTTGTACTTGGTTCCTTACTTTTCAATGTTGCTTGGATATGGAACTGTTTCATGCTTCACTGTATCTTTATTCATATTGGTTTAGTTGGTTTTCTTCTGGTTTGTTCACTTCGGTCATTTGCTTTGAATTGTTAAGAAAGGTTCGACATTGTGAATATACATGATGTCTTGAATTTGAGACCTCGGCAGTTTGGTTTCATTTGGTATCATTTGCCTATCTGCATCACTAACGCAGTCTTGCTGCCTCATCAACTTCAAAAGCCAAACAATTCAAACAAAACATCCCCTCCATATTGCTATTTCATACCCATCACACTGGCATACATTCGACCTGATCATAGTAACAACCATTTGCATACATACCTGATTGCAGCAGCATATATATCTTCATAACAGTCCAAACCTCCATCTGCCATCACTTGCATACCATCTGAAGCTTGATATGCTTAGCTTGTAGTTTATGTGTTCTTGTGCATGTATCTTGTAGTTCTGGATGTATGAGTAGACTTGATTATGCATGGTCAGGTTGCAGTGTTGGCTTGATGGTTTTCTTCTTTGGTTGTATATTAGAATATGGTTAGATGAAATTGTCCAGTTGAGCTTGTTGACTTCATGTTGCCTTGACTTTGTTTCCTGTGCATTATCTGTTACATGAAACTGTAATGTGAATGTTGCATATGGGTATTTGCAGTTTTGTTTTTCTGGTCTTGGATTTGTGATATTTGCATTTGAACTGTAGCATGGTCGTGGTTTTGAGAATGCGACTTCATCACTGATTTGGTTAACATTGATTTGTTTTGGTGCAACTGCCCTTGTGTTGAATCCAGCTAATAGCTCGGGTTTGACCTTGTGCGCGTGTTGTGATTTTATTTTTATTGCATTTGAGTTGAACCCGGCTTTTCATTTGGGTTTGACCTGTGCTCACCTGTCCCTGTAAATCAATCAAGTGTATATTTCGATGTGCACGGCCTTGTGGCATATACAGTGATACACTGTGTATGTCACAAGCTGTTCGTGTATGATGAATTCAAATTTAAATGACGACGAACAACCCAAATAACTGAGGCAAATAATATTTTCAAAATCATCTTTTATTTTTATTTTATTTTGAATAAGGGTTCAATCTTTCTATTAGAAACCAAGAAAACAATAATGTACAAAGTACCACATGTAAACAAATACAAATACAAATATAACAGGCCCAACATGATAAACCACGTTAATAAGCCCAAATAAAAAGATAATTCGATAGCCTAAACGACTTCACCCGAAACCCAATAGAGTATTCGAGACATCTCGAACGGTAAATAAGGAAAGACAATAGTTGTATCCCACTTCATTTACTCCTCTCGAACGAAACTTAATAAAAGAATCGTTAATGGCGGCGAAAGAGAATAAAGGTTTATCTCTAGTCGACTTCGACTGCTGTAACAAATCTATGAAGAGTGAAACGGAAAACTTCAAATCCTTGTATCAGATCCTCCACGAGAAGAACAAAGACAGGTTAGAGTCTTAAACCCGTAAAGATTAAAACTTTTCGCTTTAAAAGAGAATCTAATAGCAAGTCACTGCGTTTTTGAACTCAAGATTGCAACTGGGAGGCCAGGAGCTTCAATTCCAGCAAGATCCAGAAGTCTCTACCCCTAAATCTAGCAGATCTAAGCCAGGAAAGTTACTGTCTTCTATAAAGATAGAGTCTTTATTCTTTAAATTAGTAACTAACCCATTTGACAACTTTTACAGAACTCGAAGCTTTACCAGCTTTACAGGGGGTCCTTTTACGTGATGCTTTCGAAATTAGGTCTTCCTCACAAGCTAAGTCTCTAACTCCCTGATGATATTTACTTGCATCTTAGAATTCAGAAACTAATTCGGTTTGAAATAAAATAGGTCTAGATATCAGTAAAGCGAAGCGGAGAACATCAATCTGCTATAGTTTTTGCAATCTTAAAATTTACAGACTAGATCTAAATATATTGTTAATAGTAAATATTAATGTAATTTAAAAGAGAGGAAGTGAGGTAAGTGTAAGAATAATACAGGTACAGATAACCTGAAACGAGACACTGAATTGACAAAAGCAGAAGGAGAATCGATACATATGATCAAGCCGATGAATCCCTAATTCAACATTGGGAGGTATTCCCCATTTCATTGCTACCATGTCTGTCTTGCCATTGATGTGCTTAAAATGTTTAGATTTTACCATTCTGATATTCATAGTCTGGAATATTTTTGAGCATATCTGCGAAGTATCATTGAATCTTTTATGGAAAATCCTGTCATTACGTTCTTTCCATAAGTGCCAGATACAAACAGACAAAGAGAGTTGGAACAAGTCTGAGTCTAGATTTTTTAATCTTGAGATATAAACAATTTTTTGCAAATCTTCCTTCAGAGTGAAAGAAAACAGACTTTTCGGCGAGTTAAAAATTTTTTTGCAATTCCATTGCTAAACTTTTTCTGTAAAATTACATTGAAAAAATAGATGGTCTATATTTTCAATGTGATTATTACAAAAAATACATGAGGGGTCAACAAGAATCTGTTTCTGTAGTAATCTCTCTTTGGTTAATAAATAGTCATTAATGGCTTTAAATAGGCATACCGCCATTTTAGGAACGTGAATTTTATTCCAAACCAGTGACGACCAAATTTTTATTTCGAAACTAGTTCTAACCGAGTTCCATACTTTTTTAAACTGGTATTTACCGTCCTTAGAACACTTCCATGACCATTAGTCCCGCTCTCTATCCTTATGAATCTTGACACCTTCAATTTCCTCATGGATTTGGAATAGAAAACTAAATGCGTTCCACTTCCACTCATCGTCTTTAACAATCCTATTAAGAGACAAATTTTCCGTACCCGTTCTGAAAACTGTGTCTATACCAATACGTTCCATAATTGAGCTTCCATTCAGCCATGGGTCGTACCAAAGAGAAGTAGTTTTACCGTCTGTAATATTAAGAGACAAGCATTTCAAAGCTTCGTGTCTATTTTTCAAAATGTATTTCCATACTCCTGAGTCATCCGTTCTTTGATTGATTTCCCAAAAACTTTTATTACTAATGTACTTACAATACATGAGATCTGCCCAAATTCCTTCTACATTGACGATTTTCCATATCAATTTAATGTACAACGCTTGATTCATCTCTTCTAAATTTCTCAGACCCATTCCTCCTTCTCCTTTTTGCTTCCACAAAATTTCCCAGGGAATCTTACTGCTACGGCTTTTCCAAAGAAAATTAAGAATCAGATGCTTTATTTTAAGAACCGTCGATTTTGGGAGACAAAAACATTGCATCCAGAATTGAATAATAGGGTAAATGGTAGATTTGATAAGTTCTAGTCTCCCAGCTAGGCTAAGCATTCTGGTTTCCCATCCTGCAAGTCTTATCTTGATCTTCTCTATCAAAAGAGAACAATCCCTGTCTCTCAGATTAGAACTAGACAAGGGGATACCCAGGTTGCAAAAATATATTTCTTTTTCAATTTTACTGCGTTAGTGTATATTTTTGCAGATTGCTCAGATACTGGATTCTAATTGGAATGAAGTTGAAGATAAATTATGAGTGTGAGCGATATGTAGTGAGTACAACTGTAAATGTAAAATTGTGATGTAATTGAAATTGTATCAAAGTTGTATAGTGTATAGTGAGAGCTTGAATTTGTACTTCTCAAAATTGTAATAAATATTTGTTTTGAATAAAATTTCTGTTTGAATTCAAATTCTGTGTTATTTAATTTTATTCAGCAAATATTTATTTAATCTATGAAAAATAAAATAGTACATAAACAAATACATTTAAACGAATGTATATATGTTTATTATCATCAAACAAAAATCATATAAGCGCATATTCAACAATGATGACCAAACCCTTCTATAGAAAATCCACGATATTATAATAATGTCTAGGGGTCAAAGTAAAATATGAACATAGCTGAAATGCTTGCATCTCACATTCCAACATATTTGGTACACAACTAAAACCGTAAGTCTCATATTGGAAAATGGATTCCATACTATGACAAGGTAAGGGATTACCTTTTGAAGGTACATCTCCAGATAAATGCACTAGGGTCTAACAAAAACATCTTGTACCCTTGCCACATAGGACTGGCCTACTACTTGACTAGTAGTACCGATTATGATCATCCATCCGTTAATGGGCCTTGATGCATACAATGAGAGATAATAATCGATCTAGATTTGGAATGACCATCCCCTACTTGGGAACGACCCAATTTGGCCCTGTTGCATGCCTAATTTTTGGCTTTCCCGGTTGGTGCGGCCTGAGGCTACGATTACCTTTGAAGAACTTTTACACTTAAAATGCTCGTTGCCCTCCAATGAAAATGTGCTGATAGCATTCATCTATACAAGTCCATTCTAGGTCTAAACGAAATCGAAAGCACTATTCCTACTACATCCATTTCAGAATCACCCTTAGGATTAGTAGCGATTAGCCCTTGCACTTCACATCCATATCCTCAATTAAATGCTCTCAATTCGAAATGCATTCGTTGGATCGAAGTGGTTTTCGGATAACATATGTGATCCCTGTCTCTTTGAAACAACATTCGAAAATTCCCGTAAACTCAACCTCGATTTTTTAGGAAATAAACATCCAAAGATAAGATCAGAGATCACCTCCGAACCGTTAGTGGAGGGATTTCCTTATCATTGTCCTAGAAGAATGAATTGACATTTATATGCACAGCACAACATCATAGAAGATGACTGTGCCATTTAGCCCACGTGTTTCTCCTAGATATTTCCAATGTTACGTTTGGGTCCAATCTCGATAGTCGATTATTTAACTACCGAGTAACAAACATTCAATCAGGAATCTATTTCATAAGGAAAACCAATATTTGTCAAGCATATGCATGACCACTAGCCTCGTTATATAAGCCTTCTACGAATAACAACTGTCTGTACCAAAATTAGGCACAACACTCGTCGGATGTAATTGAAGAGATTAGAATCATGAAATAAAATGGAAAATGAGGCTAATTTAACAATCACACCAAGAAAAGTAAGAAGTAGTAAAAAAAGACAAGATTTTATAGTGGTTCAGCGTTGAAGCCTACATCCACTTTGAAGAGTTTGATGTTTATTGCTAATTATTGACTGAGTTACAACAGTACAACAATTAACACACAAGTTACAATGGAGTTGCAGCAGAGCAGCAGCATAAAAGTCCCAAAAGTCCCTTTTTTAGTGGGCGTGGGGGTGCTATTTATAGGAGTAGAACCGGAAATATCTGCCTCAGTCCCAGAATACTCTTTGTCATGCGTCGGTGGGCTCACATGATCGATCTGGATTCGTTTGGGATCGACCCTAATCGATGCACGTGGATTTCTATCGATCAAGAATGGCTCCAATTGAGCTGCGATCGATCATGGATGTTTTTGAGTTGATATACAAGTTTCTGTGAAAGTTTGATGACATTTGAACTTGTAGTTTGAGTGATATGATCGACCCAAGGTTGTGTTTTCTGGTCAGGCTGAAGGCATCGTATCGATTCATTTTGTATCGATACTCTTCGTATCGATGATGTGGCATGAATTTTTTGTGGAGATCCATATTTCATGCTTAGAGACTGCTTCCTTTTGTTTGATTATGCCTTTGTATCCGTCATATACTTTGTTTTCGCATATCGATGCTTTGTCTATGGTTTCATATCGATCTCTGGCCCTATTCTTCGTATCGATCAAATAGGTGATCGATGCGAAACATATAGCTATTGGTTGAATACTTGTGGTCGATCCATAGAATGTTGAAGTCCATTGAAATCTTGATGGATGTGAAATGGATGGATGTGAAATGGATGGATACGAAATGAAAATGTTTCACATGGGTCTTGATCGATTCTTAACTTGACCATACGAACTCCAATTGACCTGAAATTTAGAATGTTGCCTTCCATATCTTTGCTTGTCATACCATGCTAATTGTAGCTCGATTCAGACTTGGACCAAGTTTTCCTGCATCCATAATGGACCTATAGATAACTATCTCCATGGCGGATTGTCTTCAATCTCTAGTCGGGTCCTTAGTGTCATGGACTTGCCAAAAGACGAGATAACATTTGCCCCCCAAAGTATGTCCTATGTGGACATGATGCGCTTTGAAAAGATGCAATCTTCATTCTGAAAAGGTTCAATCCGATTTGCTAAATAGTTGTAGTCCTTTCATCAAAGATGTAACCTTTGGTAGAATTCCAATAGTACAAATGTTGAGTTGTAGACTGCCAATGATCATGCAGTTTCTGTTGTAACTGAAGTTCGAGTGCTAGCAATTTGTTGTTCTGGCTGTCACCGGGCAAGCATCCAATTCCTTCTAACTTTGAAAATCAAATGTTAATCTGGCATACATGCATATATGTGACCTTGACTCCTATTCCTGGTTGCACGTTCATGGGTCACTGTCAAGTTCTTTTTTTATTTGGATCGAGTTTCGTATCGATCTTCTCCTGGATTGATGTGAAATCCAAGTTGTAACAACGGTCGATGGTTGTTTTGATTCCTTTCTTCATATCGATTCTCTTCTAAATCGACCTTGATTCCTTTCTTCATATCGATTCTATTATAAATCGATCTAGGATGTATGAAGGTAGGCTTCATATTGATGGTTACCAACACGAGTTAGACTGACATACAGCGTCCTTCGTATCGATCGATACAACATATTAGGTCTTGGAGCGATGGATATGAAATACTGGATTCACATAGATGGATATGAAATGCTTGCTTCGTATCGATAGGCATAAACAATCTAGGCATAATTGTGCAGCGCTCTTCGTATCAATGTAGATGTTGGTCGCTTCAAATGATTTTGTGACTGGGATAGACATCATTTTTCTTTGCATATGAAGGAGTATAAATATCTTTTGGACTTAGAATAATTGTCACTTGCTTTAGTCATTACTTTGCATCAATTGGACAAAAGAAAAGAAACTGTAGAACTCATGTCTTCAAACACTAAATTATTAAACGTAAATTCAGATTCTTCGAGCAAGCTAACCAATTGGCTAAAAAAATTATTAGAGTGATGAGATTCGAGTTTCACACCATTTCATCTAAGGCGATAGCCAACTCCGGTGTCGTTGGCGCCGGAGCTTGACTGAGGAGAGTTCGAGAATGTAGTTAATAGCCACTTAGAGGTTTTGAGAAGAAGAAGAGCACTGGAAGGAGTCGATGGAGTCATTGACTTCAAGTCTATCTCAAACTCGTATCGATGTGAGATGGGATCGACCAAAATGTTTTGGAGATTGTTGTAGGCAGTCCTCGTGATCGATACGAAAGGTAGTAGTTTATCGATCGATCTCGGATGGAGCGGTTTGTATCGATGTGAGTGGGAGGCGACGTGATCAATACGAAACCAAATACCTTGGATCGATACGAAGCGGTTGATATATGGAGCGATAGATATAAACGAGCGATCGATACGAAAAGGCCATCGGTCTAAGTCTAAGATCAATACGAATATAGGCTTCAAGGGAACGATCCAAAGTAAACCATGATGGATACGAAATCCATTGCTTTTGCATACTCGAACACTTAACTCCGATGAGCTTTAGCCTTGCATATTCGGACTTCATTATAAAATTCCATATATGAATATTCTTCAAAGCTCATCGATGGAATTGTAACTTGATAAAAATAACCAATTTTAACATGGATCGTTCTTCAAAGTGAGGATGGCATGGTTGAGACAGTCAGCAATGACGGTCACTTCGGTCGAATCTCGAAGCCTTGACGTTTTACCATCTTTCAAACTTGTAGAAATTCATAGTATTGTGTAGCACTTCACTACACAACATGATCACTCACTCTGCACCAAGTGAAACACGAGTTTCTTACCATCTAATAATGGTTTTTACTGAGTTCGATAACTATGGATCCCAAAAGCTCCGAGCAGTAGGAAGTTCAGAGTCCTCCGTTTCCTAGAATAGAAAGGCTAGACATCGCGGTAGACACAGTATACCTTGCTCCGGATGCGGTGTTGGTTATGAATTTGAAAGGACTCCGTCCAGTCCAAGATTTTAGAAGAAATGCTGGGCAGAATATTACTTGGACACGGGCTGTCTTTGGAAGAAGTCTGATTACCAGGGCCAGAAGATAGGGTGCATAATGCCCTTAAAGGATTTACCGCGTGCAATAGATTTATGTGCATGGCTGCAACAGTGCCCCCGTTTAACCATTTCATTCACATTGTGCTATTTTTTCTAAGGATCACGCCTTCTCAGCTTCATCCAAATGGATATGTGCTTCTCAATAGCCTGTACATATATTTATGGAGCATCTCCTTCATCCTCCGACTATCGATGAGCTCATATACTTATTTAATGTCAAGAGTCGGGGAGATAATCCATCATTCACTTTCCTGAAAGCGGTCAGGAACTGCCAAGTGGTGGCAGGTGCGTGGAGTAAACTGAGCTACTTCAAAACAGAATGGTTCAACGTGAGGTGCCCACTAGGGTTCGCCAGACGATGGTTGGTCAGACGTAAGTATTTTAACTTATTCATCAATTAAATGGGTAATATAAATCGATGCTGAATCCATTACTGTATTTGTTACACAACTTCTATTCCATGGCTTGAATTTCCAGGCGAATCTGCACATTATTCACTATCTTATATTTGATATGATTTTCGGGATGGATTGGCTTGCATGTTCAAGCCTGAATCCTATGTTTTGAAAGGATCCTATATCGTAGGCATCCTACTTTGGTTGATCAGTTATCTCTTATTCTTTGAAATGTTGAAGGTGATTTCAAAGCATCTTTATTTGTTCTTGAGTCTTGTGATGATGATGATGTATCTCGAGTCCATTCATTTGTGATTTTGCTGATGTATTTGAGCTTGTTTCAAGTTTTCCACCCAAGCGAGCAATTGAGTTCCGTATTGACCTCATTCCTGGTCTCAACCTATTAGTCGTCCTCCTACGAGGATGTCCACTAAGGAAAATAAGGAACTTAAAAAGCAATTGTTGGAGCATGAAGCCAAGCAATTCATTCAATCCAGTTCTTCATTGTGGGGTATCGTGATGTTAAGAAATTTTGATGGTACTCTTAGGCTTTGCATCGATTACCGTAAGCTTAACGAGTTAACATTTAAGAATAAGTATCCTTTGCGTAGGACCGATGACATATTTGATCTGTTGAGTGGTGCTAAGGTCTTTTCTCAGCCCGACCTTGCCATCGGTTTTCACCAGCTGTGAGTTGCGGAGGATAACATTCCTCTTACTGAATTTCGCACTTGTTATGGTTCTTATGAGTGGTTCGTTATGCCGTTCGGTTTGACGAATGCTCCAGCTTATTTCATCAATCTTATGAAACGAGTATTCCAGGAATATCTAGATAAGTTTGTCCTTGTATTCGTTAATGACATTCTTGTGTACTCTAAATCCGAAGTCGATCATGCTCATCATTTGAGGATTGTTTTAAATACTCTTCGTCGGCATCAACTGAAAGCCAAATTCTCCAAGTGCCATTTTTGGGAGAATAAGGTGAAGTTCCTTGGCCATTTTTTATCTTCTGATGGCATTTCTATCGATCCATCGAAAATAGACGCCATTTAGAATTAGAAAAATCCAGAGAATGTTTATGAGATTCGCCGTTTCCCTGGATTTGCCGAGTTATTACCATCGGTTTATCAAGGATTTTTCCCACATTGTTCTTCCTCTCACTATCCTTACTAGAAAGGGTGTTCGATTTATTTGGTATGATAAGTGTGAAGCTTCTTTTCAGAGATTGAAAGAAATTCTCACTAATGCTCTCATCCTTGTGGTTCCCGAAGGGAATCAAGATCTTGTTGTCTACACCGATGCTAGTAGATGTGGTCTCAGTGCTGTGCTTATGCATAGAGATCAGGTAGTCGCCTATGCTTCTAGGCAATTACATCCGAATGAAGTTTGTTATGCCACCCATGACTTTGAGTTAGTCGCCATAATCTTTGCCTTAAAGATTTGGCGCCATTATTTGTCAAGCAAATGCTTCATTCTTTATACCAATAATAAATCATTGAAATATCTATTCACCCAAAAAGAGCTTAATATACGTCAACAGCGTTGGCTCAAGTTCCTAGCATCTTATGATTTTGGTACCCATTACACTTCTAGAAAGAGGAACGGAGTTGCAGATGTGCTAAGTCGCAAGCACACAGCTGTTATTTCTATGATGTTAGCCGAGTGGGATATGTTGGAGACTCTATCTCTTTGTGATATTCATGATCATACTCCATCCTCAGAATCCCCTATCTTGTTATTTAGTTTGAAAGCTCGTCCAAGCTTACTGGACCGTATTGTTGATGCTCAGTGGCAAGATTTAGGTCTTGTGCGTCTTATTCAGCTTTGTAAATCTGAATCCCATGACGATGAGTTAAGGAATTTCCGCATTGATATTCATGGTTGTTTTCGTAAGAAGAATTGATTGATCGTGCCTTGTGCTTCTAATCTTAGGCGGGACATTCTTAATGATTGTCATCGTTCTTGGTATACTATTCATCCTGGCAGTAGCAAGATGTATGCCGATATGAGACGCTTGTATTATTGGAAAGGCATGAAGCATGACGTTGCAAGTTATGTAAGTAATTGCATGACTTGTCAACTCAATAAAGCTGAACATCAGCGTCCCGGTGGTCTTCTTTAGCCTCTTGAGGTCCCGTTATGGAAATGGAATCAAATCTCTATGGACTTTATTGATGGCCTACCTCGTTCGAGATCGGGTCATATCAGTGTTTAAGTTATCGTGGATCACTTGATTAAATGCGCTCATTTTATTCCTACTAATTCTAATAGGACAACTTCTCATCCATCGAAGCAATATATTAAGGAGATCGTGAGACTTCACGATGTTCCTAGTTTGATAATTTGTGATAGAGATCCACTTTTCACTAGAAATTTCTGATAGAGTCTTCAGAAATCTTTGAGTACAAAGCTTAACTTCAGCACAACTTATCATCCGTAGTCTGATGGAAGGCCTAAATAGGTGAATTATGTTCTTGAGGATCAACTTCATGCATGCATTCATGATTTTGGTGGTAGTTGGAAGACCACGTATCGCTTGTTGAGTTCTCTTATAACAACAGCTTTCAGTCCAACGGTATGGCTCCTTTCGAATCCCTATATGGAAGGTCTTGTCGATCAACTTCTTGTTAGCTGGAATCTGGGAAAAAGTTGATTTTAGGCCCTGACTCTATTCATGAAGCTTCAGAGAAGATCGATCTTATTCGTCGGTGAATGAAAGTGGCATAGAGTTGTCAGAAATCCTACGTGGACAACCGTAGGAAGCTTCTTGAGTTCTCCATTGGTGATCTTGTTTATATTCGTGTATCTCCCTTGAAGGAGGTAATGCTTTTCAGTAGGACTGGGAAATTGGCTCCTCGATTCATAGGAACATTTCCTCTTACTGAATATATTGGCCCAGTTGCTTATAGAGTATCACTTCCGGTCTAGTTTTCAGGTATTCATGACGTGTTTCACATCTCTCAGCTTCGAAAGTGCCTTCATGATTCAGATTCTGTTGGTTCTCCTTGTCTGCAAGAGCTTGAAATCTCACCTGATTTATCAATTATGCAACGTCCTGTCTATTTTCTTGCTTAAGAGGTGAAATGCTCGAAATAAGGATGTGTCGCTCATAAAGATTCAATGGTCCGCTAATCCCAATGAATGTACATGGGAAACCAGAGAATTTATCGAGCGATCTTATCCTGGTTTTCTATCTTCTCATGTTTAGGGTGAGAATTTTAAACTCAAGCTTATCTATTTTCCTTTGCTTAATGAAATAAATTGTATTGAATACAGCTCCTCTCTAGATATTGCGAGGACATAATATTTATATGGGGGGAGTCTGTAACAACCCTGGTTTTGGTGATTACCGGTGAAATTAAATTATAACGGTGGTTATAATTTAATAATGGAGAAATAAAACAATTTGGAGATGGGAAATTTGTTAAAATTGTTTATTTTAAATAAACAATGGATTTTGAATAAATAAAATGGAGTTAAGATTGGTTTGGTTGGTAATAAATTAAGAATAATGGTAATATGTTGAGTTGGAGATTAATTGAATTAAATAAGAATAAAAAATTTTAAATCAACATTAATTTGTTGAAGTAAATATGAAATGTCAACAATAAAGTTTTAGAAACTTTGTTATGTAGTTTGGGGTAAAAATGAGAATTATATGGTTCTTATAGGATAAAATGTAATAATTTTGGAGATTATTGCCAAATGTTGATTTTTGTTAATTTTAAATGAAATATTAGAATTTAAAATGGTAAATATTTCATATAAAAATGTGGATATTGGTCAAAATCAATATTTAGATGTAAAAATAATGTTAATAAGGTTTTTTATATTTAATTGGACAAAAGAAATAATTTTATGTAATTTTGGTGTTAAAAATAGTGTATTATGTAATTAATAATGTAAATTAAAACATTTAAATAAAAATAAGAATTTTAATAATGGAATATAGTTTTAAATGGCTAAATTAATTTTTTATGTTGTAAAAACATTTTTGTAAACATAGAAATATGTTGTATAAATTTATTTGGTTAAAATATATGTAAATATTGTAAAATAAAGATGTTAACATGAATTAACTATGTAAAAATTTAACTAAGATATATCATAGGCTTATTGGATATTGGGTTCAAGCCCAAAACCATTCTCTAGAATGAGCAGGAGAGAATGGTAATGAGCTGTACGTTCATTTTCTCCTTCTCTTTTCTAGCTTTCTTTGTAAAAGTCAGAAATTGCAAAAATGGCCTCCACTTCAAATTCTTTAAATTGAATCTCTTCAAAATTAAAGAAATCAAAGAGTGAAATATGATAAATCCTAATCTAATATAGGTAAACTCACCAAAATCATTGTTTCATCCTTTGTTTGTTTTATTTTGAGAGAAATTTGTGTCTGTAACTTCAGTTTTCTATTTGCATGTCTTCTGTCTTTTCTCTACAGGTTCCTAAAGCTTCTATGGACCAAAAAGATATCAGCTTGCAAGTTAAATTCGTCCAAAATCATATTAGGTGAGTAATAAATCACACCTCTTGCAAAAATAAGTAGCCTTTTGGTTTACTGTAAACTGCAGTTTGAAATCTGATGTTTACAGTGAATTCCTTCCCAGGGTTCAACTTTGTGAACCATATCTCCTTGATTTCATACCGAAAAATCTTTTTCGGATTGTTGTCTATGTTTTTGTTGTACGTGCATGTCAAATTTCATAGCTTGAATCATTGTGGAAGCACCTGAAATTAGTGCTCAAAGTTGCAATCAAAATAGGCAAAATTTCCCGTAGCTTCTCACGGCCATCAGGTCAACCCAGTGGCATGGGGGTCGACCCTAGGTTCGACCTAGGCTATTCATGGTCGACCTATAGGTCGACCTAGGCCTTATGAAGGTTGACCTATGTTGTTTAATTTGCCTATGTTGATTTCTTTTGTTCCTGTGCACTATTTTGCTTCTTTTGCTTATTCCAGTGATTCTTCTAACCAGTTTTTGTGATATTTTGGAGTATTTTGAGGGGATTAAACCTATCAATAAGTAATACAACATTATTGTTGATCCGTACTTCGAATTTATGTGTTTTTGAGATAATTTCATATGTTGATTTTATGGCCTATTCAGTGATTTTAGTTGTGTTGAATATGCGATTATATGATTTTTGTTTAATGATAATAAACATATATATATATATATTCGTTTAAATGTATTTGTTAACGTATTATTTTATTTTTCATAGATTAAAGAAATATTTGCTGAATAAAATAAATAACACGAAATTTGAATTCAAATGGAAATTTTATTCAAACAAATATTTATTACAATTTTTGAATAGTACAAATTTCAAGCTCTCAATATATATATATACACCTTCAATTAGAATACAATTTTGATTACATCACAATTTCACATTTACATTACACCTCATTACATATCATTCATTCACTCAACTCGTACTGATCTTCAACTTCATTCCAATGTGAATCCCGCATCTGAGTGATCTGCAAAAATATACATTGACGCGGTAAAATTGAAAATAAAATATTTTTGCAGTATAAAATAAAATGTGGATTTTGAAAATAATATTTGCCTCAGTTATTTGGGTTGTTCGTCATCATTTTAGCTTTGAATTCATCATACACGAACAGCTTGTGACATACACAATGTATCACTGCATATGCCACAAGGCCATGCACACCAATATATCACTTGATAGAATTACAGGGATAGGTGAGCACAGCTCAACCCAAAACACCGGGTTCAACTCAAGTGCAATAAAAATAATGTCACAATATCAACACAAGGTCTAACCCGAGCTCCAAGCTGGATTCAACTCAGGTGAACTACAAAATATCACAAAACTGTCAAGCACAAGAATTCAAATACAACCATGGCAGAATGAAGACAAATATTCTGAGTTTACTTTTAAATCAAAATCAAAGATGACTAGTTCATGGAAAAGTCTCGACCAAAATTCAAAATGTACTCAATACATCTATAAATGCACCAGCAAACAAAATCTACAATAATCACAAACCAAATCATATCACAAAACCAAACTCCAAAAGATACAACAGTTATGCAACTGCGAAACTGGACAGTGCATCAGAAATGAACACAAATGGCCAGAGGGACTAATATGCCAGAGAAAAGAAGATCGCATTTGAACATAGCATTAACAATGCAAACAAGTCACAAGGGTCAAGCTAATGATACATGTACAAGACTCAAGACTGCAACACTATGACAAATTCAAATGAACTTCACCATGAACTAGCAGGAAACGAAGTGGACAATGCAACAATACTAAAGTGAAGCCACCAATAGAACCAGACACGAGTCAAGCAGTGCACAGTGCAATGAAGAGCTTGAACAAGACTCGCAGTGCCAAAAGAACAGCAATCTAAATGAACAAGTGAAGCCACCGGAATTTCAAATCAAACAAGACAGTGGCTCAACATCAAAGTCGAAATGCTCAGCTCAAATAGAGTACAGATTAATGCAAACTGTCTCAAACAATAAGTGAACATCAAGCACATGAATGCACAAGAACAGTGACAAAGTTAACACACATGAAAACAACTTAGATGCAAGCACACTCAAGGCACAGTGCATATCAAACCAGAAGTGTGCTCAAAGAAAACTGGAAACATGAATGTACTGGCAACAAATAAACAGCATATGTAGTGAATAGTATGGCACAAGTTCGAACAAAGCTCAACAGCACAACATCAAGCAACATTAAGTTGAACAAGTTGATGCCAAAGTTAAGTGACGTCAAAGTCAGGTGATGTTGAAAAACAAGTTGAAGCAGAAAACAAAGATTAAAACAAATCAAGTATGCTACAGCAGTGAATTCAATCAGTGCCGAATTCAACATCGAACCAAGTCAGATAAATCACCATCGATCAAAAAATATGTTGAACAAGCTATGAACAACTGACCAGTGTCAAAATGAACAAAGACAGAGATGCCAAAAATTCGCAACCATAACGACCAAAGATTGAACACTTCAGAATCGAAGCCGTGGCAATCAAGGAATCGCGTGAAGTCAAAATCCAAACTGTCAATCAAGTAAACCAAATTACTCAATATGATCAAGTGAGAAATCATCATCAGCATCAAAATAAAATCGAATGGCCGAGATGAATAAATTGACAAATTCAAATAAATGTATACGAACGAAGATCAAGAGTTGCGAACCCTATATAAAAACCAAATCATCATCGACTTTCAATCAATCGAGTTCAAGTAAGCATAACAAAAAAGCAAAAGGAATAAATCACATACCCAATCACCGAACTTGACCGAGAAGGAGCAGCCGCGTGCAAAGTAACAAATACAATCAATCATCAAGCAATCACGAGAACAATCCACATGATCGATCAACAAAGTCGGCGCCTTCATTTCTCAAAGCCCTAATTTTTAATCAGAGAGGAACGAACGAAGAAAGACACCATTTTTCACAAGGAAGCGGGCCGACATGGATAAAAGAAGAAAGGAAATAATATTAAGTCAAATTGGGTCGGCCTTCTTTTCGTTGGTTTATAATAAAAGGGTTTTAAATTAGGGTTTAGTTTCTTTTGTTTTTAAATTGTTTTTTAATTTGTATTTCTCTTTTAAAGGTTGTAATTACTAGTCGTATGGCTAGGGGATAGCAAGGTTTTGAGCGTAGAGTTAGGTTAGTCAGTAGCGAGTGTCGCGAGTTTGCGTGTGTAAGCACGTGACTATTTAATTTCTAGTAGAAACCTTGGGGCAGCACATAGGCAGGGTTTTGCCGAAGCTGGGTAAATTCTGTGTCGTTCTATTTCTGCAATTATTATTTTGCTATTATCTGTGCTGCTATATTTTTGATTTATCTATGTTGAATTAATTTTATAAGCTTCCGTAATAATTTTTATAATTAACAGTATCACCCTATTCACCCCCTCCCCCTCTAGGGTGAAATCGATCCTACAAGCGGTATCAAAGCTAGGATTAGAAGTCAACTTTTGTTTTAAAAAATTCATTTTTTAAAAACCAATTTTTGTTTTAAAAAATTGAATTTTTAAAATGGCTTCTTCTAATAATGCTTTTGCAGAGGGTCGGTCCATAGTTAGACCACCAATGTTCAATGGTGAATACGCCTATTGGAAAAATAGAATGAAATTTTTTTTGAAAACCACTAACGCTTGGAATATTGTTGAGACTGGTTATAGAGCACCAACTATAACTGTAGATAATCAGGAAATAGATAAACCATGGATCAATGGACAGAACTAGAAAATTAATTACAAAATGCTAATGCTAAAGCTATGAATTCTATTATCTATTAATTAGATCAATTTGAATTTAATCGTGTCTCACATTGTCTAACTGCGTAGGAAATATGGCACATACTCGAAGTGACTCACGGAGGAACATCTCAAGTCAAAGAATCTCGCCTTGCCATTGTGAAGAACCGTAAATCCGTACTCCTTGAACAGACACTAATCTCCGGTGATTAACTCAAGATGAACGGAAATACGAACCCTTATGGTTGAAGAAGAAGAAAGAGGTAGAAGGTAGAGAGAAAAAGAGAGAAAAGAACAGAAAGAAACAACAGAACAATATCAGAATCTCACAATCGCAGCGGGACAACATATAATAAATAAATAAATAATATTTAAGCAAAGAACTATATCAGTTATTACATTACATCATCATAGTGTACAACAACAACAACAACAACAAACAGCGGAAAAGAAATACTATATACTAGTAATACGCGATGCCATCCAGCTTGCCTCCAGCAACTCCTGAATTCCAGAATATCCTGATAAACCTGACTCTTGACTGCCCGTGTGGAAATTGGTGGGCACCCAGAGTTTAGGAAGGAAAACAATAAACTCTGAATCAGTCATGTGACTGGTGTGAGAACTAAAACAGTTTATCTTTAAAACAAAGAACAGGATAATTTTAAAATAGATTCGCAATGCTTTTTAGAAAATGATACTACCATAAGGCCTCCCGCACACACACACACAATGCAAACGCAGAATCGGAGGAGATTTCTCCTTATGATAGTCAAAGATGCATGATACGCATTAAAAAGAAACATTTGATATTATTACTAGTGCATAGTGTAGGAAAAAATCATTTCGAAAATAAAGATATAAATCTTAGCCAGCATAGGCATTTCGCACTTATCCCTACTATAGCTACCATCCAAACAGTGGGGCGCCACCATAAGTGAATGATAGGTTCTACAACTAAAACCTTACAAGATCGTATTGTTTCTTCGGATTTCCAACAAATGGTCAGGCCAAGATACTTCCCATTGCCACATGGGTACGCCAAAGACGACCCGAGAACCAAACCGGATCTCTGCCAACATAAGGCCGGGTTACCCCTAACTGGGTAACTACTGACATGAATATGTCATCCCCCAATCGTAACCGATCTATCCGAGGATCCTCGATTTCCAACAACCACAAAGCAATAAATTTGCACCAACAACAAAGGTTAAGTATCTGGGCTCCATACCATGATACCACCTCTATCCAGAAGGAATGACATACACTAAAGGGGTGCTACCCCCTAATAACCTTGTTGCATCCTTCCTGTTTTGACCATTTCCGGGGTGTGAGGTCCGACGAAGTCTCGTCCATAAAGCCAAGCTTTATACAAAAGCTGTGCTTTGGGTCAACAGATGATCAAAGTAATGATCACCGAGATAAATGATCAAACAAATGATCATATCCCAAATGATCAAACAATGATCGTCCCGCAGCAACACTCAGCATGCCACACTACCAAATTAGGAGTATATCACTAATAACCTTCAACTACATAACCTCTGAGCTCGTACGTCTCAAAGAAGAGTGTTAAGCTAAGAGAATAAATTCTCCGCCACCAACAGAAATATATTAGAAAGAAATCAGCTTTATATCTCAACTTGTAATGTCAAACATACAATCCATGCAAGTCTGTTCCGGGCTCGACCAAAACCGAAGGCACTTACAAAGAAGTCCTTCCATTCCGGATAATTTCTAATCACGTCCGGACTTCCCGTCACTAAGGGTGATAAAACCTCTATATCGGAGATCAGCCTATGCAGAGCAACTCAACGGTAATCCTTCCATTTTCAAAAATATTCGGTCTTCAACACCGGTCATCGAATGCAATTCATTACGATGTATCACATATTCGGAATGGGTTATACGACCCCAAGGTCCTTTTCCGGCTAACCCGAATAGTGAGCGCTTATTCAAAAATAAGTGTGGCATTCAAATTCAAGCAATCACAACAAACACCTATTTAAAGGTAAATATTGATAGTCGGATTATTTAACTATCAATAGGCATGCTCAACATCACCAGATTCCAAATAATTTTCCAAGTTATTTATTTTCCAAAATATATTTATAAGATATATATATTTTCCACACTTCAACATTTGAAAACTAGTTTTCAAATCACTTTTCACCTTTACCACTTTTGAAAACAAATTTCAATCATTTTCGTTATGCGAAATACTTTCATTTCAACATGGTTCATTTAAACCAATTAAATAAATCCTTACCGATTTACTTTATATTTACGTTCCAAATCCGTAAATTAATTCCCACACTTCAAAAATAAATCAACGTTTATTTTTAAACAAATTCCCCTTTTCATTTATAAATTCCATAGTGAATTTACAATCCAAAATATCTATGAATATACAATTTCCAAATCAATTTCTAATATTCATTTTAAATTTATCTTTAAAATATAAAATCTCAAAACATGCACTTCATATTGGAAAACATTTCCATACTTATTTAATAATAAGTAATTCACAAATCCATTTATTTTCAACACTTGGGAAATATTCAATATACTTAAATCGAAATTAAGTATATATTTCATTCCTTAAGAAATCATTCTCTTAAACACATTTATTTGGGCCAAAACGAATGTTGCGTAAAACATCGTTACGACGACCTAAAATCACTAGTATAGGGTTCGAAATTTAGATAGATATATAAATCCCAATACTATATAAAACATTTCCTTTCGGAAACCATTTACTATAACGACAGTGTTATAGTCCATCATTTCCTTCTATTTCTCGAAAACGTCTATTTCAACAATAATTGTTGAAATCTATGGTTTCGATTCATAATATATTTTAAAACATCTTTAAATCGTTTTAATTCTATTTAAAACATCACTTCCCAAAATAAATCCATTTTATTTAATTATATATTCACTGTCCAAAATCGTGAATATACTTCCTTTAATAAGCGATAATAATTAACTTATCAAAATAAGTCGTTTTCGAATTTATAAACAATGTCTATAAATTCCATTTCTATATTTTAGAACAACTTCGTTTTATAAATCTACTTTATTAACCAATTCTATTTATATTCCATTTACATGTCGAAATCCGGTTTATAAGTAAATTACTTATAATTCATTTATTCACAAATCCATTCTTTTATATCAACAATAATGTATAAATCAAAAATTCTTATTTACTTATGAATCTAGGTTCAAACTTTATTTTGACACTTATAAAAGCTCGTTTTATAATTTCTATATTTTAATTTATAAATATCAATTTTATACAACTTTTATATAAATTGTTTATAATAATAAATCAAAAATCCTAATTTAAACTATTTTATAATTTATCAACTACTTATTTCAAAAATCACAATTCAGTTATATTTCGTAAAAAATCATAATTTTAAAATATTAAAATTTTAACGTTTATTTTATTTAAGATGAATCAATTCAAAATTTGAATAAAACGTATAATTTCAAAAATCACTTTAAAAATCCATTTAAAATCAAAATCGTTATTTTTAAACTTTAAAAATGGATTCGATGATGCAACAGCACCAAATAGTCAATCACGACATCCAAATATCATATATCGATATGATAATCAACAAATATCACAATATCTATAAATAAATCAATACAGTTGAGGAATCCAGTTGGATCCCTCTAACCTGTTTCCCTGCATCCACAAACATTAGTACAATACCAATTCCGTTCCAGTACGGAATTATCGCGGTATATGGGATTTATAAAATATTATCCGCTTAATAGACGGCACAATAGGGTCTCATCCGCTATATAATGCGGGAAAATCAACTCCAAGTACATATATAATACCAATTCCATACAATTTGGAATTATCGCGGTATATGTTTTAATAAATAACATCCGCTTACTAACGGCGCATAATGTCTATTTCAATCAACAACAGATAATAATTTATCATTCAGGCATACCATCAATAATTTTAAATCTAACTGTTTAAAATTTAAATCGAAACTGATTCGATTGAGTGACAAGTTCTCACCTTGCTTTCAATTCAGTTTTCGCGTTTTATTTCGAATAAAATTAAACGTGCGTTTAATTTTATCCAAAATTTTCACTAACCCCAAACGACTCCAAACCAGCTCCGTTGCGTAGTGCTCGACGAAACGAAGCCAACGCAATTCGTTTCGTGAAATTCCAACCTCGTATGACAAAGTTATCACATTTTAAAGATTGAACAAATTAAAACGTAAATTAATTAACATTTCTTTTTTTATTTCAAACCCTACGCGATCTCAGCCGTTGATTTCCAGCCCAACCAGATCAGGCCGCACCTTGTACTTTCTCCCCCATCTCCAGTTTCACGTTCAATACGTGAAAATGAACCCATAGCCGCCCATCTAGGGTTGAATTATACTCCTCCACCATCGACATATACCTCGATTAGAGAGTGCCATAACGAAGGCCATCTCGAGAGCTTCCTACGGCCGCAACCATGTCAAGCTCGGCCGCCTATATGCATGAGAAAACGTGCCCGTTCGTACGCCAATAACAAGCAATTTGCCGTTGATCCATTGCTTTATTTCCAATCTCCACCGTTGAGATTAAAGATCTCTTCGTCCTCTTCAAGTTTTCAGTTGATGAATTTTGCTAGTTGTTCACGGATTGGAAGTAATTGAGGGAAGAATGAAACTAATTTCTGGCCATTGGAGTTTTTAAGTGGCGGCTGAAGAAGGTTGTTAGGGTTAGGGTTTTTTTCTTTTGCAAATGAAGAAGTTAAGGTGCTTTTATAGAAAATTTCCCTAATTACTATTCATCCGAATTTTCCGAACTCCAAACGAAGCGTGCCGGTTGGCGTTTCTAAAGTTTACCCCGCGTTCCGAACACAATGGAATGTTTTTCGGAGGCTAATTCGATCATCTGTGTGAGTTACGGCAATAAACGATCGATTTTGAATTAAACCGATTAAGCAAATTTCTACACGTTTTGGCTTGCCCCGGGCAAACGGTAAATCCGATTGACTTGAAATTTGAAACCATGCAATAATATCACATTACGGATCCGATGAAACTTGTTTCGTCAAAATCCGAGATTGTATGAAAATGACTATTTTAACTCACCAAATTAATATTAAATAGTTTCGATGCGTTTCGAGCTGCCACGGTCAAACGAAAACTCCGATTTCTACGAAAATTGAAATCTGGTAATAACAAACTATTACGGATCCAATGGAACAAGTTTCGTCCAATTCCGAGACTGTTCGAAAATTGGCTATTTTTCAGTCGATAATTAAGTATTAAAATATTCAATTTTCACAAATTAACTTTTAATTCAATTTTAAAAGTTCTATAACATCTCTATAACTTCAATATGATTAAATAAAATTTTACAAATCATTTTCAATCATATTAAACTGATTTTCAATTATTTCTGTAATTTCAACTATTAAATAATCGATTTAATTATCCAATTAAATCCAATATTCGAAATAAAATTTTATTTGACTGTTAAATTTCACTTGTTAACAATTAAATAGAAATTCTGGGTCGTTGCAATCTTTCCCTCCTAAAAGAATTTCGTCCTCGAAATTACCAAGTAAGAAAAAGTTACAGAATCCGTTAACTTTCCAAAACAAATCGTTCAAATTAGATTTTTTTACAAATCTCTTAAGTATTTAACTTTCCCAAAATTCATAGTTAAACTTCTTACAAAATCTTTACTAAGTTTCCAAATCCAAACTTAGTTTTCAAAAATTTCCCAATTTTCTCAAAAATATTCTAACGCCTTAAATTTTCGAAAAAATTCGCCAGAGTCTCCTTTGCGCGGCTCGATCTGGAAAAAAAATGACAGTATATATATCACAAATATACATCTCATCAAGTGATGAGGCATCCCGCGGGGAAAAAAGTGTAAAAGTACGGTATGTAATCTGAGATATGTACCTTATTTATTATTAGCGAGCATATACGGCTAATATAGCGCGAAAGCGAGCTCCAAATGCGAAGCAAACGCGATCCGCACCTACTAAACGCTCAACAACAACATGAGAAACATGTATATAGAAAGTAATATTAATATACAACACATATCTACATATGCTAACATAGCAAATGCAACAAACGCAATAAATGCAACTACCAAACAACTAACCAAATAAATATTCATTCATATTCTCATTAATATTCAATGAATTGGTTTTCATTTTAATCACATTTGATTCATTAATAGTGGATGTTTTTACTAACATTCATTTTCAATTAGTTTATGTTCACTAATTCATATTCAAGTTGGTTCACTTCCAAATCAAATTCAATTCTATTCAAGTTTATTTTCTTCCAAGTTGGATTCAATTTCTTTAGCTTCCAATTTCGCTAATTCACTTTCATTAACACTTAATGAATTTATATATAATCAACTAACATCTATATAACAACCAATGTATATTCAACATAACCAAATTATTTAATTTACATTCTATTCGGTCCGACACTTTTTAACTCCAATTGGTTGATATTAAATTTATTCTCATTAAATTATTCAACTTCCAATAACATTAGCTTTTAATGAATTTACACTTTCATCCATTATCCCATATCAATTTTATTTACATTCAATTGATTTACATTCAATTCATTAGTTCAATTCAATTGCTAATTCCTTTAACAATATAAAGTTGAATTTCATTCATATAACTCAAGTTCAAATTCTTAATGACTTCATTTCATTAATGCAATTATTAATTTACTTTGACACCAAAAATCAACTTCATTCAACATCACTTAAGTTATATTCCATTTCAAACATCTTATCAAATCCAAATCAATTTATTTAACTTTCCTTTTGTTAAATTTCAAATCACATGTCTTTGATGACAACTCAAATTTATTTCAAATTGGATTTTATTGATTTACTTATACTTACTTTTAATTCTACTCCATCCTTTAAGTTAAATTTATTCTATTAGAACTCAAATTGTATAAGTTATCAACTCATTTATCATTTCCATAAATATTTTAAATAGAATTCCAGAGTATTTTCAACCTTTCAAAACCATTGTTGAAACCAATTCAATTATCCTTTGAATTTCGAAACCAAACCCAAATTTTCCAAACAACTTTCTTTTAAACAATTTGGCAGCAATCCCTCTTTTGGAAACCGAAAATGAACACTGATGATGTCATGATCATCATCGGAATTATTTTCCAGCGACCGAAAAGAGTTTTGAGCTTTAATTTCTCTAAAACAATTCTCCAAAATATCAAATCCTTTCAAAACACTTCTCTGGAATTTTATTTTCAGAATATAAATCATATTTATAAATCCTTTACTTATATAATTTCACTTCTTATATATAAGATTATTTCACAAGTGTAAATCATTTTAATTATAACTCCATACTTTATAATTCAATTGCTTATACAATTATTCTTTTACAGCTGTTGTTTTTATTTAACTTATTCAACAACCAAACAATCAATTTATATGCACTTAATAATCCTGAAAAATTATTCCTTTATATATAAAATATAATCGAGGTAAAATTATTTCATTTACCCTATTTAAAACGATATCGTGTCAATTTGTTCTGTACAAGTGTTTAGAGATCCCTATCAACAACGTTAATTACTCGTGTTGACCAAAATCCATATACCACTCAACAAACCAATCATCACAATATAAAACAATTTCATATTCACTAACAAATACGCGCTCGTAGCTATTAATACACCCAAACTCATTCTAGAGTACTACCGACTCCATCTCTAATGAGTAATTCCCAACAGAGCCATGGTTGTCGCTTAACCATATGCTCTGATACCAAATGTGAAGGCTCGAAAATCCGTACTCCTTTGAGCTGGCAACATTCCACAACAACCCAGCCACAGAGGAAAAAACTTACGAGTCTTTAGGTTTAAAGAAAAAGAAAAGATAGAAGAAGAGAGAGAAAGATAGAACAGAACAGAAAGAAAGAACAGAACAATATCAGAATCTCACAATCGCAGCGGGACAACATATAATAAATAAATGAATAATCTTTAAACAAAGAACTATATCAGTTATTACATTACATCATATTACATTACATTACATTACATCATCAGAGTGTACAACAACAACAACAACAACAACAACAACAACAACAACAACAACAACAACAAACAGCGGAAAAGAAATACTATATACTAGTAATACGCCATGCCATCCAGCTTGCCTCCAGCAACTCCTGAATTCCAGAATATCCTGATAAACCTGACTCTTGACTGCCCGTGTGGAAATTGGTGGGCACCCAGAGCTAAGGAAGGAAAACAATAAACTCCGAGTCAGTCATGTGACTGGTGTGAGAACTAAAACAGTTTATCTTTAAAACAAAGAATAGGATAACTTTAAAATAGATTCGCAATGCTTTTTAGAAAATGAGACTACCATAAGGCCTCCCGCACACACGCACATAATGCAAACGCAGAATCGGAGGAGATTTCTCCTTATGATAGTCAAAGATGCTTGGTACGCATTAAAAAGAAACATATGATATTATTACTAGTGCATAGTGTAGGAAAAAATCATTTCAAAAATAAAGATATAAATCTTAGCCAGCATAGGCATTTCGCACTTATGCCTACTATAGCTACCATCCAAACAGTGGGGCGCCACCATAAGTGAATGATAGGTTCTACAACTAAAACCGTACAAGATCGTATTGTTTCTTTGGATTTCCAACAAATGGTCAGGCCAAGATACTTCCCATTTCCACATGGGTACGCCTCTGGAAAGACGGCCCGAGAACCAAACCGGATCTCTGCCAACACAAGGCCGGGTTACCCCTAACTGGGTAACTACTGAAACGAATATGTCATCCCCCGATTGTAACCGATCTATCCGAGGATCCTCGATTTCCAACAACCACAAAGCAATAAATTTGCAGAAACAACATAGGTTAAGTACCTGGGCTCCATACAATGATACCACCTCTATCCAGAAGGAATGACATACACTAAAGGGGTGCTACCCCCTAATAACCTTGCCGCATCCTTCCTGTTTTGACCATTTCCGGGGTGTGAGGTCCGACGAAGTCTCGCCCACAAAGCCACGCTTTATACAAAAGCTGTGCTTTGGGTCAACAAATGATCAAAGTAATGATCACCAAGATAAATGATCAAACAAATGATCATATCACAAATGATCAAACAATGATCATCCCACAGCAACACTCAGCATGCCACACTACCAAATTGGGAGTATATCACTAATAACCTTCAACTACATAACCTCTGAGCTCGTACGTCTCAAAGAAGGGTGTTAAGCTAAGAGAATAAATTCTCCGCCACCAACAGAAATATATTTGAAAGAAATCAGCTTTATAACTCAACTTGTAATGTCAAACATACAATCCATACAAGTCTGTTCTGGGCTCGAACAGAACCGAAGGCACTTACAAAGAAGTCCTTGCATTCCGGATAATTTCTAATCACGTCCGGACTTCCTGTCACTAAGGGTGATAAAACCTCTATATCGGAGATCAGCCGATGCAGAGCAACTCAACGGTAATCCTTCCGTTTTCAAAAATATTCGGTCTTCAACACCGGTCATCGAATGCAATTCATTACGACGTATCACATATTCAGAATGGGTTATACGACCCCAAGGTCCCTTCCCGGCTAACCCGAATAGTGAGCGCTTATTCAAAAATAAGTGTGGCATTCAAATTCAAGCAATCACAACAAACACCTATTTAAAGGTAAATATTGATAGTCGGATTATTTAACTATCAATAGGCATGCTCAACATCACCAGATTCCAAATAATTTCCAAATTATTTATTTTCCAAAATATCTTTACAAGATATATATATTTTCCACACTTCAACATTTGAAAACTAATTTTCAAATCACTTTTCACCTTTACCACTTTTGAAAACAAATTTCAATCATTTTCCTTATGCGAAATACTTTCATTTCAACATGGTTCATTTAACCCAATTAAATAAATCCTTACCGATTTACTTTATATTTACGTTCCAAATCCATAAATTAATTCCCACACTTCAAAAATAAATCAACGTTTATTTTTAAACAAATTCCCCTTTGCATTTATAAATTCCATAGTGAATTTACAATCCAAAATATCTATGAATATACAATTTCCAAAACAATTTCTAATATTCATTTTAAATTTATCTTTAAAAGATAAAATCTCAAAACATTCACTTCATATTGGAAAACATTTCCATACTTATTTAATAATAAGTAATTCACAAATCCATTTTGTAACAACCCGCATATTTGTCGATTTTATATTTAAATATTTTATTTAAATATTTTATCGTTAGTCGGATTTTAGTCCAAAAAGCTACTTTTTGTATACGGTCGAATTAGGGCTCGGGACCACTCTCATTGAGTTTAAAATGCCGTTTGCGACCTTTTTGAGTATAAGCTTCGATATGTTTGGAGAAAGTTGATTTTTGCTACTTTTTACTTTGGGTTTGGTTTTTTGGGCTCAACCCTATGTTAACTTATGCTCAAATCTGAGCCACTCTTCCCCACTCACCCTCATTCTCTTCTCATTTCAGTTTTTAGAGTGTTAATGGTGGGAGAGATTGGAAATTAAAATTCCAAAACCCTAGTTTCTCTTGCAAATCAAATTCCTTGCTCCAAACTCAAGAAGAACCCATTGGTAAGCTTCTCTTCTTCTTCTCCAACTTATTCTCTTCCCAATTTTAGAAATTCCTAAACCTAATTTCGGGAATGTTCTTGTTTTTGAGCTTAGATTCAAGCTCATTTGGGTTGTGATTAAAGAGAGGTTGATTCTCCATTTGCTTTCAAGCTTCTTCTTGCTCGATTTTGTGAAAAGGTGAGATTTTTATCTCACATCTATGACTATTATTATCTTTGGTTGTTGGGTGTAAATTCCTAACACTTCTTCATGTGCATTTGCTCTTGATTTGGATTGGTTTTGTGAATATTCCAATTTTTGAGCTTTTAAGTCAAATTTGTGTGAAATCCTTTTATGGATGTTTGATCATGCTTTTGGTGATGCATCGAGGAGCATATAGGGCCGGGTTGCCGATTGGCATAAACCCTTAGAGCCAATGTCCGTCCGGTTGCATTTTGGAAGAGTTTGCTCTTCATTTGAATAAGGTTGAAAAACAGCCCAGGCATGATTCAGTCGACTGAAAACTCTGTTCAGTCGACTGAACCTGAAACCCGAGAGTTTCCAGGCATGTTTCAGTCGACTGAAAAACTCTGCACAGTCGACTGAAACTGAAAACAGAAAGTTTCCTGAACCTGGAAAATTTCCATGTACAGGGTCAGTCGACTGAAAATCTCTGCTCAGTCGACTGAACCTGCTGTTTGAGTCCAATTTGCCTTTTTGGATTGAAATTCCAAATTTAAATCGATTCGTGATAATCCTATTTGTTGTTATCATCCATTATGATTTTGATGACTCTTTTTAGGGATTTTTGAATATCCATTTCGATGGATCCTTTATCGATTTCGTTGGATTTTATTCACGTCTTCGTATGTGAATTTTTGTGATTGATTGTTCTTACAATCTTCTTCGTGATTTGTCACTTTAAAAATATAAAGGTTTTCTATACTAGTAGTAAATATCAAAACTCTTTCCTCAAACGATTTCAATACTATTTTAATACCAAATTCGTTTATAAAACCGTTTTCCAATCTATTAGTATATACAAACCTTTACCTCACTCGTATGAGAAATCTAATTAAACGGCTTAGTAAAACAAGTGGTATGAAACGCTTGCGTTTACTTTGTCGGTTAATTCTTGGACTTGTTCGATTGAACCTCTTGTGACAATTTTCTAGTGGAGATTTACAGTTTGTTCGTAAATATTTAAGTTAAGCAAGTGGTTATGGGACATGAAGCTAAACTCATATATTTACTAGCTTAGTGTAATCGACACTTCTCGCTGATCATGACGATCATCTTTGTGATTTAGACTAGCAATGTGCGATGTCTCTTTGTCTGCGAGGGAGACTAAACCCCGTTTTGTGGAGTTTCGACTCAATTTGTGATGGGGTAGCAACCCATGGTCTTCGGGCCGTTTGTGGAGCTTCGGCTCAATTTGTGATGGTTAGCGACTATGGAATTAGCGTTCCGTTTGTGATACACGTGTTGGTGGGCTTTATGCTCCCGTTTGTGATAGGCCTCCCCCCTTTGTGATTTCTGGATTTCTTGTGTAGATTCCTAAAATTTGTGTTTCACCAATTTTCGTGATTTCCATTGATAAGCTTTATCAATATTTGTGCATTGGTGAATTCGTGTGTCATTGACTTTTGTGATTTCTGGATTTCTTGTGTAGTCTTCTGGAATTTGTGCGTCTTTGACTTTTGTGATTGACATTGATATTATCGTCAATATTTGTGGTTTGATGAACGAAATAAAGAGTATGACACTTCTTTGATTCTTGTGTAGATTTGGTGACATTGATTAATCTCTTGATGATTATCAACTAAGTGTATATATATATATATATCACAGCTTGGCATTGTGATTATTATGTGTTTAGTCATATCTCTTATTCTATATCGTTTCATCTGATATTTATAGTTAGACTGATCCGTTTATTATTTCCTTATTAAATAATACTCGGGTCAGACCGAGATGTTACAGGTGCTTCTGCTTGACTTCTCATCCGGGATTAACTCCTTGACTTTTGGGTTAACTACTTAGATTAGTAGTTATTTTGTTGTATACATTTGAGATATAGACTCCTTAATGTATACTTATTCTTTTGTGTAGTTCGTGTAACTATTCTTTTGTGATATTGTGGATCTTTTTAGACCACTACTCTGATGTACACTTTCTAGTGTAATATTCATATCTTATTCCGCCTTTGTGATATGAATTGTCTGTAACTGATTTGTGTTATGCTTATTTCTATATTTGTTTTCCGAAGGATTTATATAGCCACTGTGTAGTAGCTTTGAGTTTGTGTCGGTATGTCGGATTTCCTCTTGAAATAGAATGCATGTTATATTATCTGACATATCGGTGCTCGCGCAAAGAAATTACATGGATGGTCGCTCCTCAACAGCCTTATTCTCCGTGCTAGTCGACAGCATTCACCGAAATGTTCTTGGCTAGCGTGGGTATAGAGGTGGGGCATCACAGCTTGGTATCAGAGCCAAACTTCGGAACAATATGGAATATTATAACAAGGATCATCGTCCTAAGTCCATCTTAGGAGTTGTGCTTTAGGATTTTATTCGGGTCTTCGTACCGTTCTATCCTATTTTCTTTATGATTCCTTGTTTTGTCTATCACGATTGCTTGATATTCAATTTGGTGAATAACCTTTTTCTTCCCCTTCTTTCTTTCTAAAGGAAGAGAAATGTCTAGACCAGGCCGTCCCAGAACCGTGCCATCTAGCACTCCGCCCCAGGATGGAGTTTTTATGACTGCTCAACAGCTTCTTGATTTGGTAACAAATGCTCAAGCAGCCGGAGCTAACCCGGAACCTACTCACCCAAAGTCGGGATTTGCACGCTTGTGTAGCGATTACACTAATTTGGGTGGGGAGCCATTCAAAGGTTCCGAAACTGTTATTGAAGTACAGGCTTGGCTAAGAATATGCGATCGCATCTTTTCGCGCATGAATCTTATTGACCTTCACCGAGTTCAGGTGGCCTCTAGTATGCTTCGAGAAAGAGCATTGGATTGGTACGAGCTTCTTATTTCTGAGATTAATGAAGCGGATCTCACCTGGGAGAAATTCCGAGAACGCTTCGAGTTGAAATTCGTACCGGAAGCTGAAAAAGTGACATTGGCTCGACGATTTATAGACCTTGTTCAAGGTGAGTCCTCCGTGACTGATTACGTCGCCTCCTTCGAGTCGCTTTCCAAATATGGGGTTGAATACATCAACACCCCTCTGAAGAAGAATCAGAGATTTGTTTATGGCTTAAACAAAAGTCTCAAGAAGCCATTACTTCTAAAGTTAGAAGTTTCTTTTGACCAACTCGTTGATATCGCTCTTCGTCTTGAAGAGGCGGATAGAGAGAATGATGTTGAAGTGGTGGGTTCCAAACCAAACTTCAACAACAAGAAGAGGCCAAACAAATTTAAAGGCCCTTATCCCAATAAGAAAGGGAGGCAAGCAACCTCCGTGACAAAGACTTCTTCCTTTGGTCGTGGGGAATGCTATAATTGTGGTTCGAAGGACCATTATGCGAACAAGTGCCCAAAGTCTCTTTCTTGTCGCTACTGCAAAGTTCCCGGTCATGTTATATCTTCATGCCCCAAGCTTCTGGGCAGGAAGGAGGGAAAGTTAAATGTTGCTCAAGCCCCTGGCAACACATCTCGTGGCCAAGGTATTTCTCATTCTATTCTAGATGGAATTATTTTGTTTCGTGATCATCCTATTCGAGTTCTTTTTGATACGGGTGCGTCCCATTCTTTTATATCAAAAGAACTTGTTGATGCTTTTTCTTTGGATGTTTTGTGTTTAATGACTTCTTTGAGAATTGTGAATCCGGTTGGTGGATCCGCAACAATCAGTTTATTGTGTAAAGATGTCGAGATTATTTTGTGTGATTTTCCTTTCCGAGCCGATTTGCATGTCATGCGTTATTTAGGCTTTGGAATGATTTTGGGAATGGATTGGCTTAACCGTTATGAAGCTCATATCCTATGTCCTGAGCGGACTATTCATCTTCGACATCCTCAATCTGTTAATCAGGTTTCCGTTATTCTTAAAGATTCAGATTCTGCTTTGGTTGCATCTTTATATTCTTTAAATCCTCGTGATGACGATGATGATGATGAGGGTGATATTATTTCTCTTATTCACGTCGTTTGTGAATTTTCCGACATATTCGAGCCCGTTTTAGGATTACCACCTAAGCGAGCAATTGAGTTCAGAATTAATCTTATTCCGGGAGCTCAACCTATCACTCGTCCTCCTTATCGTATGTCCAATAAAGAAAACGAGGAGATGCGTAAATTATTATCTGAATTGGAAACGAAGCAATTTATTCGCTCTAGTTCCTCGCCTTGGGGAGCTTCGGCTATTTTTGTGAAGAAATCAGATGGTACACTTAGGCTTTGCGTTGACTACCGCAAGCTTAATGATCTTACTATCAAAAATAAATATCCTTTACCTCGGATTGATGATCTATTCGATCAACTTAGTGGTGCTAGAGTCTTTTCACAATTGGACTTGGCTACCGGTTTTCATCAGCTTCGTATTGCTGAGGATAGCATTCCTTTGACATCGTTCCGTACTCGGTATGGATCTTATGAATGGCTTGTTATGCCATTTGGGTTAACTAATGCCCCGGCCTATTTCGTTGACTTAATGAATCGAGTTTTTAAAGACTTTCTCGACCGGTTTGTTCTCATCTTTATCGATGATATTCTTGTTTATTCTAAAACCGAGGAGGAGCATGAAAAACATCTTCGGATTGTGTTGGAAACTCTTAGGAGTAATCAATTAAAGGCAAAATTTTCTAAGTGCCACTTTTGGCAATCTCGTGTGAAGTTTCTCGGTCACATTATTTCTGAATCCGGAATTTCCATGGATCCTTCAAAGATTGAAGCGATTCAAGATTGGAAGAGACCAGAGAATGTGACAGAGATTCGTAGTTTTCTTGGATTGGCGGGCTATTACCGTCGTTTTATTAAAGACTTTTCTAAAATTGCCGTGCCTCTCAATAGCTTGACGAAGAAAGGTGTTAAATACATTTGGTCGGACAAATGTGAAGCTTCTTTTCAGAAATTAAAAGAACTCCTATCTAATGCTCATATTCTTGTGATTCCCGATGGGAATCAAGATTTCGTTGTTTATACCGATGCTAGTCGCATTGGTTTGGGTGTCGTTCTTATGCAAAAGGAACGTGTTATTGCTTATGCTTCTAGGCAATTAAAGCCTGCTGAGACTAGATATGCTACTCATGATTTAGAGCTCGCGGCTATTGTTTTTGCTCTTCGGATTTGGCGTCATTATCTTTTAGGAGAGAAATTTGTTCTTTACACAGATCATAAGTCTTTGAAATATTTATTCTCTCAAAAAGAACTTAATTTGCGTCAACAGCGTTGGCTCGAATTTCTTGCACCATATGATCTTGATATTCTTTATACTCCCGGTAAGGGTAATCGTGTCGCCGATGCTCTTAGCCGTAAACAACAAGTTGTTGTTTCTATGATGATATCTGAATGGAACGATCTCGAGATCTTATCCACTTGTGAGATTCGAGACCGTGTATCCGAGTTATGCTCATCATTTGTTTTATGTAGCCTTGAGGCTCATCCTTCTCTTTTGGACCGCATTCTTGAAGCTCAAAGGCTAGATCCCGAATTGGCTCTTCTTGGCCAGAATATTAAGGATAAAATTGATATTGAAGGTTTGAAAGACTTTGATATCAATTCTCGTGGCGGCATTCGGAAATTTGGTAGACTTGTCGTGCCAAATATTGGTGATCTTCGTAAAGATATTTTAGAAGATTCTCATCACTCTAAATTTACCATTCATCCCGGTAGTAGTAAAATGTACGTGGATATGAAGTGACTTTATTATTGGGAGGGAATGAAACTTGACATCGCTAACTTCGTTAAAAGTTGCATGACTTGCCAACTCGTTAAGGCCGAACATCAAAGGCCCGGTGGGTTATTGCAACCTTTAGAAATTCCAATTTGGAAGTGGGACCAAATTTCCATGGATTTTATAGATGGCCTTCCCCGTTCTCGTTCGGGTCATGATAGCTTATGGGTGATTGTTGATAGGCTTACTAAATCTGCCCATTTTATTCCCGTTCGGTCTAATCGAACCGTTCCTCTTTTGGCCAAAATATTTATCAAAGAAATTGTTAAATTGCATGGGGTTCCTACTTCAATTGTTAGTGATCGTGATCCATTGTTTACTAGTGGATTTTGGAAGAGTCTTCAAAAAGCTTTGGGAACGAAGCTTAATTTTAGCACCGCTTATCATCCCCAGTCCGATGGACAAACTGAGCGTGTGAATGAAACTCTTGAAGATCTTCTTCGTTCTTGTGTTCTTGATTTTGGTGGAAGTTGGGAAGATCATATTTCACTTGTTGAATTTTCCTATAATAATAGCTTCCAATCTAGTATTGGTATGGCACCTTTCGAGGCACTCTATGGTAGGCTATGCCGATCTCCTTCCTGTTGGCTTGAGGCCGGTGAGAAGCTGGTTTTTGGTCCAGATCTTATTCGTGATTCCACAGAAAAGATTGATCTTATTCGTCATAGGATGAAAGAAGCCCAGAGTAGACAAAAATCCTATGCCGATAACCGAAGAAGGAAGTTAGAATTTTCTGTGGGAGATCTTGTGTTTATTCGTGTTTCACCAATGAAAGGTGTTGTACGTTTCAGTCGATCGGGAAAACTTGCACCTCGATATATTGGGCCATTTCCTATCACCGAACGCATTGGTTCCATGGCTTATCGCCTTTTATTACCGGCTCAGTTTTCTGCTATGCATGACGTGTTTCACGTTTCTCAACTTCGGAAATGTCTTCGAGATTCCGATTCTATTCTTGAGCCCGGTGTTGTGGAAGAGATTGAAGTTTCGCCTAATTTAACTTATGAGCAACATCCTATTCGTATCATTGCTTCGGAAGTCAAACGACTTCGAAATAAAGATGTTCCGCTTGTTAAAGTTCAATGGTCTTCAAATCCTAAGGATTGTTCTTGGGATTCTAGAGAGTACATCGAGCGTACACATCCGGACTTACTTTCTCGTGCTCTTTAAGGTGAACTTCTTATTTCAAACTTCTTTTGTGTTGAATATGCTTTTATGGTTGTTACTATGTATCTTCTTCTTGTAATATTGCGAGGACGCAATTTCTTTAAGGAGGGGAGTCTGTAACAACCCGCATATTTGTCGATTTTATATTTAAATATTTTATTTAAATATTTTATCGTTAGTCGGATTTTAGTCCGAAAAGCTACTTTTTGTATACGGTCGAATTAGGGCTCGGGACCACTCCCATTGAGTTTAAAATGCCATTTGCGACCTTTTTGAGTATAAGCTTCGATATGTTTGGAGAAAGTTGATTTTTGCTACTTTTTACTTTGGGTTTGGTTTTTTGGGCTCAACCCTATGTTAACTTATGCTCAAATCTGAGCCACTCTTCCCCACTCACCCTCATTCTCTTCTCATTTCAGTTTTTAGAGTGTTAATGGTGGGAGAGATTGGAAATTAAAATTCCAGAACCCTAGTTTCTCTTGCAAATCAAATTCCTTGCTCCAAACTCAAGAAGAACCCATTGGTAAGCTTCTCTTCTTCTTCTCCAACTTATTCTCTTCCCAATTTCAGAAATTCCTAAACCTAATTTCGGGAATGTTCTTGTTTTTGAGCTTAGATTCAAGCTCATTTGGGTTGTGATTGAAGAGAGGTTGATTCTCCATTTGCTTTCAAGCTTCTTCTTGCTCGATTTTGTGAAAAGGTGAGATTTTTATCTCACATCTATGACTATTATTATCTTTGGTTGTTGGGTGTAAATTCCTAACACTTCTTCATGTGCATTTGCTCTTGATTTGGATTGGTTTTGTGAATATTCCAATTTTTGAGCTTTTAAGTCAAATTTGTGTGAAATCCTTTTATGGATGTTTGATCATGCTTTTGGTGATGCATCGAGGAGCATATAGGGCCGGGTTGCCGATTGGCATAAACCCTTAGAGCCAATGTCCATCCGGTTGCATTTTGGAAGAGTTTGCTCTTCATTTGAATAAGGTTGAAAAACAGCCCAGGCATGATTCAGTCGACTGAAAACTCTGTTCAGTCGACTGAACCTGAAACCCGAGAGTTTCCAGGCATGTTTCAGTCGACTGAAAAACTCTGCACAGTCGACTGAAACTGAAAACAGAAAGTTTCCTGAACCTGGAAAATTTCCATGTACAGGGTCAGTCGACTGAAAATCTCTGCTCAGTCGACTGAACCTGCTGTTTGAGTCCAATTTGCCTTTTTGGATTGAAATTCCAAATTTAAATCGATTCGTGATAATCCTATTTGTTGTTATCATCCATTATGATTTTGATGACTCTTTTTAGGGATTTTTGAATATCCATTTCGATGGATCCTTTATCGATTTCGTTGGATTTTATTCACGTCTTCGTATGTGAATTTTTGTGATTGATTGTTCTTACAATCTTCTTCGTGATTTGTCACTTTAAAAATATAAAGGTTTTCTATACTAGTAGTAAATATCAAAACTCTTTCCTCAAACGATTTCAATACTATTTTAATACCAAATTCGTTTATAAAACCGTTTTCCAATCTATTAGTATATACAAACCTTTACCTCACTCGTATGAGAAATCTAATTAAACGGTTTAGTAAAACAAGTGGTATGAAACGCTTGCGTTTACTTTGTCGGTTAATTCTTGGACTTGTTCGATTGAACCTCTTGTGACAATTTTCTAGTGGAGATTTACAGTTTGTTCGTAAATATTTAAGTTAAGCAAGTGGTTATGGGACATGAAGCTAAACTCATATATTTACTAGCTTAGTGTAATCGACACTTCTCGCTGATCATGACGATCATCTTTGTGATTTAGACTAGCAATGTGCGATGTCTCTTTGTCTGCGAGGGAGACTAAACCCCGTTTTGTGGAGTTTCGACTCAATTTGTGATGGGGTAGCAACCCATGGTCTTCGGGCCGTTTGTGGAGCTTCGGCTCAATTTGTGATGGTTAGCGACCATGGAATTAGCGTTCCGTTTGTGATACACGTGTTGGTGGGCTTTATGCTCCCGTTTGTGATAGGCCTCCCCCCCTTTGTGATTTCTAGATTTCTTGTGTAGATTCCTAGAATTTGTGTTTCACCAATTTTCGTGATTTCCATTGATAAGCTTTATCAATATTTGTGCATTGGTGAATTTGTGTGTCATTGACTTTTGTGATTTCTGGATTTCTTGTGTAGTCTTCTGGAATTTGTGCGTCTTTGACTTTTGTGATTGACATTGATATTATCGTCAATATTTGTGGTTTGATGAACGAAATAAAGAGTATGACACTTCTTTGATTCTTGTGTAGATTTGGTGACATTGATTAATCTCTTGATGATTATCAACTAAGTATATATATATATCACAGCTTGGCATTGTGATTATTATGTGTTTAGTCATATCTCTTATTCTATATCGTTTCATCTGATATTTATAGTTAGACTGATCCGTTTATTATTTTCTTATTAAATAATACTCGGGTCAGACCGAGATGTTACAGGTGCTTCTGCTTGACTTCTCATCCGGGATTAACTCCTTGACTTTTGGGTTAACTACTTAGATTAGTAGTTATTTTGTTGTATACATTTGAGATATAGACTCCTTAATGTATACTTATTCTTTTGTGTAGTTCGTGTAACTATTCTTTTGTGATATTGTGGATCTTTTTAGACCACTACTCTGATGTACACTTTCTAGTGTAATATTCATATCTTATTCCGCCTTTGTGATATGAATTGTCTGTGACTGATTTGTGTTATGCTTATTTCTATATTTGTTTTCCGAAGGATTTATATAGCCACTGTGTAGTAGCTTTGAGTTTGTGTCGGTATGTCGGATTTCCTCTTGAAATAGAATGCATGTTATATTATCTGACATATCGGTGCTCGCGCAAAGAAATTACATGGATGGTCGCTCCTCAACAGCCTTATTCTTCGTGCTAGTCGACAGCATTCACCGAAAATGTTCTTGGCTAGCGTGGGTATAGAGGTGGGGCGTCACACATTTATTTTCAACACTTGGGAAATATTCAATATACTTAAATCGAAATTAAGTATATATTTCATTCCTTAAGAAATCATTCTCTTAAACACATTTATTTGGGCCAAAACGAATGTTGCATAAAACATCGTTGCGACGACCCAAAATCACTAGTATAAGGATTCAAAATTTAGATAGATATATAAATCCCAATACTATATAAAACATTTCCTTTCGGAAACCATTTACTATAACAACAGTTTTATAGTCCATCATTTCCTTCTATTTCTCGAAAACGTCTATTTCAACAATAAATGTTGAAATCTATGGTTTCGATTCGTAATATATTTTAAAACAACTTTAAATCGTTTTAATTCTATTTAAAACATCACTTCCCAAAATAAATCCATTTTATTCAATAATATATTCACTGTCCAAAATCATGAATATACTTCCTTTGATAAGCGATAATAATTAACTTATCAAAATAAGTCGTTTTCGGATTTATAAACAATGTCTATAAATTCCATTTCTATATTTTAGAACAACTTCGTTTTATAAATCTCCTTTATTAACCAATTCTATTTATATTCCATTTACATGTCGAAATCCGGTTTATAAGTAAATTACTTATAATTCATTTATTCACAAATCCATTCTTTTACATCAACAATAATTTATAAATCAAAAATTCTTATTTACTTATGAATCTAGGTTCAAACTTTATTTTAACACTTATAAAAGCTCGTTTTATAATTTCTATATTTTAATTTATAAATATCAATTTTATACAACTTTTATATAAATTGTTTATAATAATTCAAAAATCCTAATTTAAACTATTTTATAATTTATCAACTACTTATTTCAAAAATCACAATTCAGTTATATTTCGCAAAAAATCATAATTTTAAAATATTAACATTTTAACGTTTATTTTATTTAAGATGAATCAATTCAAAATTTGAATAAAACGTATAATTTCAAAAATCACTTTAAAAATCCCTTTAAAATCAAAGTCGTTATTATTAAACTTTAAAAATGGATCCGATGATGCAACAGCACCAAATAGTCAATCACGACATCCAAATATCATATATCGATATGATAATCAATAAATATCACAATATCTGTAAATAAATCAATACAGTTGAGGAATCCAGTTGGATCCCTCCAACCTGTTTCCCTGCATCCACGAACATTAGTACAATACCAATTCCGTTCCAGTACGGAATTATCGCGGTATATGGGATTTATAAAATATTATCCGCTTAATAGACGGCGCAATAGGGTCTCATGCGCTATATAATGCGGGAAAATCAATTCCAAGTACATATATAATACCAATTCCATACAATTTGGAATTATCGCGGTATATGTTTTTAATAAATAACATCCGCTTACTAACGGCGCATAATGTCTATTTCAATCAACAACAGATAATAATTTATCATTCAGGCATACAATCAATAATTTTAAATCTAACTGTTTAAAATTTAAATCGAAACTGATTCGATTGAGTGACAAGTTCTCACCTTGCTTTCAATTCAGTTTTCGCGTTTTATTTCGAATAAAATTAAACGTGCGTTTAATTTTATCCAAAATTTTCACTAATTCCAAATGACTCCAAACGAGGTTCATTGCGTAATGCTCGACGAAACGAAACCAATGCAATTCGTTTCGTGAAATTCCCACCTCGTATGACAAAGTTATCACATTTTAAAGATTGAACAAATTAAAACGTAAATTAATAAACATTTCTTTTTTTATTTCAAACCCTACGCGATCTCAGCCGTTGATTTCCAGCCCAACCAGATCAGGCTGCACCTTGTACTTCCTCCCCCATCTCCAGTTTCACGTTCAATACGTGAAAATGAACCCATAGCCGCCCACCTAATGTTGAATTATACTCCTCCACCATCGACATATACCTCGATCAGAGAGTGCCATAACGAAGGCCATCTCGAGAGCTTCCTACGGTCGCCACCATGTCAAGCTCGGCCGCCTATATGCATGGGAAAACGTGCCCGTTCGTACGCCACTAACAAGTAATTTGCCGTTGATCCGTTACTTCATTTCCAATCTCCACCGTTGAGATTAAAGATCTCTTCGTCCTCTTCAAGTTTAAAGTTGATGACTTTTGCTAGTTGTTCACGGATTGGAAGTAATTGAGGGAAGAATGAAACTAATTTCTGGCCATTGGAGTTTTTAAGTGGCGGCTGAAGAAGGTTGTTAGGGTTAGGGTTTTTTTTCTTTTGCAAATGAAGAAGTTAAGGTGCTTTTATAGAAAATTTCCCTAATTACTATTCATCCGAATTTTCCAAACTCCAAACGAAGCGTGCCGGTTGACGTTTCTAAGGTTTATCCACGTTCCAAACACAATGGAACGTGTTTCGGAGGCTAATTCGATCATCTGTGCGAGTTACGGCAATAAACGATCGATTTTAAATTAAACTGATTAAGCAAATTTCTACACGTTTTGGCTTGCCCCGGGCAAACGGTAAATCCGATTGATAAGAAATTTGAAACCATGCAATAATATCACATTACGGATCCGATGAAACTAGTTTCGTCGAAATCCGATACTGTTTGAAAAATTACTATTTTAACTCGCCGAATTAATATTAAAACAATTTCGATGCGTTTCGAGCTGCCACGGTCAAACGAAAACTCTGATTGCTACGAAAATTGAAATCTGGTAATAACAAACTATTACGGATCCAATGGAACTAGTTTCGTCTAATTCTGAGACTGTTCGAAAATTGGCTATTTTTCAGTCGATAATTAAATATTAAAATATTCAATTTTCACAAATTAACTTTTAATTCAATTTTAAAAGTTCTATAACATCTCTATAACTTCAATATGATTAAACAAAATTTTACAAATCATTTTCAATCATATTAAACTCGATTTTCAATTATTTCTGTAATTTCAACTATTAAATAATCGATTTAATTATCCAATTAAATCCAATATTCGAAATAAAATTTTATTTGACTGTTAAATTTCACTTGTTAATATTTAAAATCAATTAAATATTCGAATTTTAATTAAATAGAAATTCTGGGTCGTTACAGCCATGCTAAGCAGCGAATACGAAAATTTCACAATAGCTAAGGAAGAAAATGTCGAAGAAATGTACAGACGACTTTCCAATATCGTATACAAATCAAAGGCTCTTGGACACAGAATTGGAGATAGTCCGAAAAATCCTCAGAGTCCTTCCACGAAGTTTTGAGGCCAAAGTAACTGTCATTCAAGAATCAAAAGATTTGAAGCAAATGAAAGTCGAAGAACTCATCGGAAACCTCACCACTTACCAGCTAGAAATGAAATTCAAGGAAGAGCATGAAGGAGGAGACACTCGAAAGAAATCAATAGCTCTTAAAGGGACAACTGAAAGTGAAGATGATGATGATGATGATGGTGAAGAAAAACTAGCACTATTAATAAGAAGATTCAAAAGATGGAATCGCAAATATGGCAATCCGGTCAAAAATCAACAAGTAAAGAGCAGATTAAACAAAGCACTAGACAAACCAAAAGAGCAGAAAATAATTTGTTACAAATGTAATAAACCCGGTCATATTAAACCAAATCGTCCCCAAAATCGACTCAGTCAAGAAAAGAAACTGAAGAGGAGAAGTTTTGCAGCTATTTGGAATGAAATCGATGAAGATGAAAGTGATAGCACCGGTAGTGAGAGTGAAAGAGAAAATTTGTGTCTTCATGGTGAAATAACTGACAGTGATGATCACCAGCAAAGTGAGGTATCAGAACATACTCATTCAGAATTGCTTATTTTTTTCCACGAAGTAATGGCTGTTTTGAACGACTTAGGGAGGAGTATGCCAAACTTGAATCACAAAAGGATACTTTGATAGAGTTAAATAAACAACATGACCAATTAGTTAAAACCTGTCAAAGTAGGATCCCTAAGTGTGATAAGTGTCCATTATTTGAAGAAGAAATTAAAAAGTCAGAAATTAATATAAAATCACTTGAAAATGAAATTCTGATTTTAAAAGAAAGTGAAAATACAAGAAGAGAAAATTCTATTAAAAAGTGCACACAATTGTTAAACGAAAATGAATCTCTCAAAACACAAGTCCAACAATTGTCAACGACTTTAGATAAATTTTCAAAAAGTGAAAAATCGTAGAATATGCTATTAGGGAAGCAAACTGCTAATACAGTTAGACAAGGACTTGGATATAATCCATCTGAAAATGTTGAAAGCAATATTAATCAAGTCAGTTCTATGTGCACAATTTGTAGAAAATAAGGACACAATCACAATATTTGTTTGTATAGACCCAAACATGTGAAAACTATATCAATTTGCGTTCCAAAAGGCACAAATATAAAATCTCTGAAGGTTAAACAAATCTAGGTGCCGAAAGGAACATATATAAATAGTTTTGGGTCTCCATAAAATTATTTTTCAAAATATTCTTCCACTAACAATCATGGACCTATAAAAACAAATAAGTCACTAAACTCTCTTCTCGTGTAGGTATGCCGGCAGGCTAAGGAACAACAGCAATGGTACTTGGATTCTGGCTGTTCCAGGCACATGATAGGAGATAAATCAAAGTTCATTAGCCTAGAAAAGTACAGAGGTGGCAGAGTCACAATGGGTAACAATGACAAGTGTAAAATTGTCGATAAAGGTAAAGTGGGTAACAATACATTTACCTTGAATGACGTACTATATGTTGAAAATCTGCACCACAATTTGATATCAATCAGCCAGCTATATGATAAAGGTATGAATGTTATTTTTGATTCTGACTTGTGCAAAATTGTTTACAAATCATCAAAAGAAATCTTATTCCCAGGTAAGAGGAAAGGTAATATGTAACGACCCGCCTTTTTGGACAGTTTAAACCGACGATCAAATACACATGTCGATTCCAAACCATTCAAAAAGGGCAGATGGTTATTGGGGTAACTAAGAAAAAAAAAGGAAGAGAAATAAAGGAAATGAAACAACACAGAATCTCGCAGCGGAACGATAAAATATAATAGTCAAATAAACAGTTCATGAAGTTGTCTACGATACTTTGACAATTGTTTATACAACATTTATCAGAGTTATACATATACAACAGAACAATTAAATAATGCAGCAGATAGCATGAAGCAAGGGTAATAATAGTAATAGTATACCAAATCTTCGTCTTCGTCCTTCAGAATCGATCTTCAAAAATCTGAAAAAACTCAGGACTGACCCGAGCGTAATGAAAAGGCAAAACACTCGAGTCAGGACTAAAATATCCTTATGAAAGTTAAATCAATCGTAAATAAATATGAGTGTAACGGCGTCAGAGATGTTTACGGGGTTTGACATCTCATATCCAGTGTCAACGTGCGTGCAATAACTCAAGAGATGTTATGGGATTTTCCATCTCTTAAGGATCCGTTAAACTATCTACTATGTAGTAATGTACGCTAAGTAGATAATGCCTATCAGTAATATAAAGTATCAAAATAGCGTTAAGGCGTTACCATAATCCCCCTTAACACATTTTTATAATGTCATAGTCTATACAGCACCGTAAGTCCCACCGTAAACTGGTGGTTATCAGAGGGTACCCCATAGGTATAACACAAAACCAAACGTAGTGGTCGCGAATATGATAGTCAGTATGACAAGGTACATGAGGCGATACCAACTAGGATACTAGTAGTTGCGTGATTCAGACTGATGTTGAGCATAGCCAGCAGCTACCCCAACACCGCGAAACAACACTCCCAAATCAAGGGGTGCACCCAAATTGAATCACAAATGTAATAGAAATGGTATCGAAGAAGCGTGTCCGCTAGAGGTGGCGAACCTCAATGGCCCGGCGCGGCTCCTGTTTTAGTCATGTCAGGGGTCATCCAATATCGTTCTCTTTCTTCAGTCAACGCGTTCACCAAATCATCCACTTCATTCTGGATCAACACTCCGCGTATAATAGTTATTAAAGTGGTGTTCGGTATCGACAGAGGGTATGTCCATATCCGATCCCGGTCTCTTTAATAACTACGTATTATTACACCGTTGGCTCTTTTACATTTCAAATCGATTCATAATTTATATCAAAATATCATATTCGCTTCAAAATCAAATCCATTTCAAATATCATCATATCTATTCAACTGTAAGATTCCGTTTCAAAAAAAACATTTTTCGCATCAATATCTCATTTCGTTTTCAAAATCATTTCGAATTTCAATTTAGGTTGCAACTTCATTTAACTCAATTCGTATTTAAATTCAAGATTTAAACATAAAAATTTCACCTTATTAACCAGTTTGGAATCTTAGAAAAAATAGGTTTAAGTAGTTTAAAAGTAGTTTAAATAATTAAAATACTTAAACTCTTAAAATGGATGTGAAATAGATAAATTAGTTTAAAATAATTTAAATCGGGTTAAGTAGATTTAAAATAGATTAAAACAGTTTAAGTATCCAAAATGGTTTATATAACCGAGTAATTTGGAAAACAAATAAAAAAGCTTCAAAACCAATCCATTTCAATTTATAACTTTCCAATTCAAATCACTTTCAATTTCCATTCTACCGATTCAATTTCGATTTCAATTCAAAACAACGTCAACTTTAACTTCAAGTCAATTCAATTCTACATTCACCTTCAATTTATTCAATTTCAATTTTTATCGATTTGGAGCTTGATTTCAAAATATCCATTTATAACACTTAACAAATTTTCCATCAATATTCAAGTTTAAATCCAAATTTCAAATATGGTTCAATTCCAAGCTCGATTTCAAAATATCATTTTTATATCACTTTTACTTAGTAATATTCAATGCTCGAATTAAGGTTAAATCTTTAAACAAATAAATTTCGAAATTCAATCATATCCTGATTTTAAATTCCAAAGTCTCCACTTAATTTTTTAACAATTTCTTTTAACCAAAATTTATTTCAACATTCCAAACTCAAATTTCGATAAATTCGATTTTTTATAAATTGATTTCTATTTATAATTTTTAAATCAAAACATTTAAACGAATTTCGAATCGACGATTTTTAAAATTATTAATTTAGCCAATCCGGTGTCCGTATATAATTTTCTATCCTATGGCCAAGTAATTATTTATTTCAATTAAATGTCAGGGATGAATATATATTACTTAAATCAAATCATAGTGTCATATGTATGCATAACAGTATATATAAGCAAATAAACATCCAAACATTTAAATATCAACCAACAACATCCATCAAAATACATCATCCAATAGACAATACAATTCATAGCAATTTCATAGTTATCAATGTCAGGTAATTTAATCGCAATTCAGTTTCAATTTCAATTTCAATTTAACTGTCAATTTAATTTCAACGATTAATTCAAATGACAATCTATATGACAATTAAATTTTATCAAACAACGACAAATAAAAACATAACACTTCATAATGTCAATTTAACTAGCATAAAGATATTTAGTACGTTGTGAGCGTTATAAAACACTCACCTTGATTTCAATGTAGTTCCAGCGCTTTATTTCGAATAAAATTAAACGAGCGTTTAATTTTACTCGAAATTTTCACTATCTCCAAATGATTCCAATTCAGCTCCATTGCGTAGTGCTCGTCCATACGGTTCCAACGCAATTTGATTCGTAATTTTTCGACCTCGTACGAAAAAGTTACAAAGTTTTAATGTTACACAAATTATAATATAAATATTTACAAATTTAATTTACATTTCAACCCAGACTCCATCACAGCCGCTCGTTCCTTGCATAGCAGATCTGGGCCGCACCCCCTCCCCCTTCTTCCTCACGCGTGAAAACGCGTACGCTTCCCAGTACATGAACCCAATCGCCGTCGTTTAGCCCTAATACACGCAACCCATACATCGACTTCCAGGACGATCGGGATACGCCATATCGAAGAGCATCTCAAGAGCCACCTGCGCCGGCCATGGGGTGGAGCTCGGCACAATCTACGGCCTGGAAAAACGTGAACAACGTGTTGACTTTGTGGTCAATTTCCCGACGATCCGTTGACCGAATCACGATCATGACCGTTGGATTTGTAGATCTCGTTGAGATCTACAACTTTGTAGTTGAGAGTTTTTGCTAATTCTTCACGTATTTGGAGATAATTGAGGAGGAAGTTCGACAATTTCTGGCCTTCGAAAATGAAAGTGGCGGCTGATCAAAAAGAGTTAGGGTTTGGAGCAAATGGAAGAGGATGGGTCCTTTTATAGAAAATTGCAAAAACACTATTCACCGAAAAAATTTCGATCTCCAAACGAAGCGTGGCGACAGGCGTTTCTAAGGTTTACCCCACGTTCCGGACACAATGGAATAGGTTTCGGAGGCTAATTCGATCATATGTGTGAGTTACGGCGATAAACGATCAAATTTAAATTAAACCGATTCAACTAATTTCTATGCGTTTTGGCTTGCCCCGGACAAATGGTAAATCCGATTGACATGAAATTTGAAATATTACAATAATTTCACATTACGGATCCGATGAAACTGGTTTCGTCGAAATCCGAGACCGTTAAAAAACGACTATTTTAATTCGCCAAATTAATGTTAAAACAATTTCAACGCGTTTCGAGCTGCCATGGTCAAACGACAACTCCGATTGCTACGAAAATTGAAATCCGATAATAACTAACTATTACGGATCCAATAGAACTAGTTTCGTCCAATTCTAAGACTGTTCAAAATTTGGCTATTTTCCAGTCGATAATTAAATATTAAAATATTCAATTTTCACAAATTTACTTTTAATTCGATTTTAAAAGTTTTACAACATCATTCAAACCTTACTATGATAAAATAAAATTTTACAAATCATTTTAATCATATTAAACCCATTATTCAATTTATGCAATAAATTCCAATTTTAAAATCTTATTAACTCTATTAAAATCCAAATATAAATTACATTCACTTAGGAAACCAAGTTGAATCATATTAAACCAAATTTCAGTTATTCACTCTATTTTCATATATTAAATTTCAATGTCAAATTAATCATATCAAATTCGAAATTTAATTTTCCAAACATTCGTAATATTAAATTTAAACAAATTTGATTATTCTTAAATCACTATCTTTTGAAATATTCAAACGAACTTAAAATTCAACAAATTCAAATTATAGAACAACCATTTTCATTAAACAGTTATTCAATTCCCGTTATTCAATTTATTCAATAAATTCCAAATATTAAATTTAAACAATTTAATTGTTCAATATTTGACGGATTTCAATATTGGATTTATTTAAATAAAATTTTTATTATCAGCCGATTTACTATATTACATCAAATGAACTCTACATTATTATTAATCCACAGTTAGAGATAATGCACTCAACTAATATATGAACTTTCATTTCAATTGCAATTGGTTCACAAATTCAATTCGACCAACTAAATGAATAGGTAACTTAAATAATTATCACCGTTAACTTTTAATTTCTTATAAGTTTATTATTTACAAACAAGTGTCACACTTACCTATACAATACAAATTCATTCAATTACCTGTGACTACATAACATTTCAATTGATTTGGGATTTCATTCAATTCATAAATAATTAACTTAGATAAAATTTGTTGCATTTCATTCTAGTATTTATTATTCCAACGACTTACAATTTTTTTTTCTAACACTAAATCACGAAATCTTATTTAAATTAGCTATTTTAATTATCGAAAATTTACGGGTCGTTACACTCTCCCCTACTCAAAACTTTTCGTCCCCGAAAAGGAAAAAGAAGGGAAAAGGAACTAAGTAAAGAATTCGACATTTGATATATTTTATTAAAAATTATCCACTTATAAACAATGAAATTCCATTTATAAAGTCATAACTACGCTTCCACTAAGTTACTCCAAACGGCTTCCTAACTTTAAAAGTTAGTAATCAAAACAAGTTATAAAATTTTTTAAAACTTGAAAAAATTTCTAACACCCGGATTTTACGGAAAATTTCGGCAGAGTCTCTTTTGCGCGGCTCGATCGGAAAAAAAATGACAGTATATATATATATATATATATATATATATATATATATATATCACAAATATACATCTCATCAAGTGATGAGGCATCCCGCAGGGAAAAAGTGTAAAATACGATATGTAATACGAGATATGTACCTTATATATTGTTAGCGAGTATATACGGCTAATATAGCGCGAAAGCGAGCTCCAAATGCGAAGCAAGCTTAATCCGCACCTACTAAACACTCAATAACTAAGTTAGAACCATGCATATAAAGATAGATCGATATACTTAGCCTACACAACATATATATAACATATTTAGCTTCAAAACTGAGATTCCAATTTCAAGACAGCAAACAAATCCTAGTTTTTAGGTCACCTAAACGATTAAATTCGGCAACAAAATCTAAACAAAAGTTGTTTCATTCATTTCAGGATTTCTAGAATGTCCAAAATCACCGAATTCAGACCATACATTCAAAAACTATGGCCGTTTTACTCAGAGGATACGCCTCAGCCTGGGCAATGAATTGCGTAGGCCAGCGACGTTCACCCACGTTTTCGACCTTCTAACCGACATCAAAACACAAAACACTTAAAACAAAAGTTTTATCTTAAGTTCTTAGCTTTCCAGAAAGTGCAAGATCATCAAAATCAGATGAACCAGTCAAAAGATATGGCGAAAATACTAAGGGTGTATACTACTGATTTTACTTATTTTTACACAGGACAGCGAGTAACATTCAAGTTTTTAACCTAGTAGACGAAGGAATTTTCTCAAGTTATCCAAACAAAAGCTGTGCTATAATTTCTAAGCTTTTCGAAAAGTCCAAGATCATCGAATTTTGTTTAGCCATTTAAAAGTTATGGTTGTTTTCGTTTCAGCATATATTGGACAATTTTGGATTTTTCCCAAAAATTTGCTTTTATTATTTCAAAGTGAAAACCATCAAAACTTCAAATTTCCTAAAGAACAATCATAAACACAAAGTCATTTATTTTCTTATTCATCCATGCAATAGGTTTACATTCAATTTGTTTCCGATTTATTCAAGTTTGTTTCATTCACATTTTAAATTCAAGTCAATTTGCTTCAATTTAAATTGAATTCAATTATATTTAATTTCACTTTGCTTCAAATTTGAATTTAATTTTTTTTAAATTTTATTCCGTTTATTCAATTCCATTAACACTAATGTATTCTACTTAATCAATTACCATCCATCTAACAACCAATGCATATCAAACATTAACATCCATCCAAAATCTACACTAAATCAATTATACATTTCCAAGTCAATTTTAATTTCATACACTTCCAAGTTTATTGACATTTAGTTATACTCAAATTTAATTAGTTTCCATTTACCAATTTTATTTTTCATTAATTTTAAATTTTATTCATTCACTTATATATATCATTCATTTTACAGCTTAAATTTCTTTTATATTTACAACTATCAATAGATCTTCACATTTTATTATTCATTCTCACACCGGTATATTATTTCTCTACTTATCCTTATTAGCATTTTAAACCTTTTAAGTATTTGGTAAGTTATAGTTATGCAAATAGAATGTAGTTAAACAACATACAACTTCTTTTCATTTAAAGTTGAATTTTCAATTAATTAATTCTTAAGTCATTACTTAAATTACACTATAATTTAATTTCACATTTACATTCACATATAGTATTTCCATTTTATATTAACATAATTGTGAATCACCTTTAAATGTTAATTTAAATTCCAATTATTTACTAAAATTTTTATTTATATTGGCAAACCATTAATTAAATGCATATTTCATTATTCAAACCTATACTTGTATATTATCCAATTAACAATTCATATGACATTTTTGAACTTCTTAAATATTTTGGTAAGTTATATCTATGCTATAGAATGAAATTTAATACTATGCGAGTTTTACAGTTTCAATTTTATTTCAAGTTCATAATTTCCTAATTCTAAGGATTTTTACTTCAATTGATATTTTCACTTAGCTCTTAGGTTCATTTCTCAGTTCACAATTCAGAAGTTCCTTAATGTTTCAAGTCTAAATTCATTTCAATCATTTAAAAAAATCATTAATTTTTAAAGGACTTAAGAATTCCAATCCCGGTTTCATTTCAAATCAAGTTTTGAAATAATATATACTTATATAATTTATATATCAAATCATACTATAGAGAATACAAAATAAAATAAAATTTGAATCAAACAAGGTTTAGACAAGCTATTAAGTGGTCTCTCCCACTCGGACTCTCGAAAATAAACGCTGATGATGCGTGCACTCATCACCGAAATTATTCTCTCGCATCAAGAGAAGGGAATATAACACTTATTATAAAAAAATAATCCTTCGAAAACAATTTCAACTCAATTATACTATCATATAATACTCATATTATATTTTTCAAATTCTTGTAAGTCAATTTCAAACACCGGAATTTAAATCCCCAAATCCAAGTTAAAATTCATTTATATTCATTATCAATTGTGTTTACAAGATTTCATTTTCCTAAATCCATTGTTATTTAATCAATTTTTTTGTAAATATTGATGATCAAACAATAACGATAATAATCTAATATTATCATCTCCTAACAATCGATTTAATCAAAATGAATAAATATTCAAATAATTCTTTTATATAAAATATATTCCAAAACGATATTGTGTTGGTTTGTCCTATTCGAGTGTTTAGAAATTCCTATCGACGCCTTGGCGTCCCAAGTATCGACCAGAATTCATAAATACTCAACGGAACAAAGTTAACACAATATAAACCATTTTATATCAAATAACAAGTACGCTCTCTCATATACACTCAACTCATTCATATAGTTTACCTCTATTTCAATGAGTTATTCCCCACTAGAGCCAAGGTTTATCGCTAAACCAAAGCTCTGATACCAACTGTAACGACCCGCCTTTTTGGACAGTTTAAACCGACGATCAAATACACATGTCGATTCCAAACCATTCAAAAAGGGCAGATGGTTATTGGGGTAAATAAGAAAAGAAAAGGAAGAGAAATAAAGGAAATGAAACGACATAGAATCTCGCAGCGGAACGATAAAATATAATAGTCAAATAAACAGTTCATGAAGTTGTCTACTATACTTTGACAATTATTTATACAACATTTATCAGAGTTATACATATACAACAGAACAATTAAATAATGCAGCAGATAGCATGATGCAAGGGTAATAATAGTAATAGTATACCAAATCTTCGTCTTCGTCCTCCAGAATCGATCTTCAAAAATCTGAAAAAACTCAGGACTGACCCGAGCGTAATGAAAAGGCAAAACACTCGAGTCAGGACTAAAATATCCTTATGAAAGTTAAATCAATCGTAAATAAATATGAGTGTAACGGCGTTAGAGATGTTTACGGGGTTTGACATCTCATATCCAGTGTCAACGTGCGTGCAATAACTCAAGAGATGTTACGGGATTTTCCATCTCTTAAGGATCTGTTAAACTATCTACTATGTAGTAATGTACGCTAAGTAGATAATGCCTATCAGTAATATAAAGTATCAAAATAGCGTTAAGGCGTTACCATAATCCCCCTTAACACATTTTTATAATGCCATAGTCTATACAGCACCGTAAGCCCCACCGTAAACTGGTGGTTATCAGAGGGTACCCCATAGGTATAACACAAAACCAAACGTAGTGGTCGCGAATAGGATAATCAGTATAACAAGGTACATGAGGCGATACCAACTAGGATACTAGTAGTTGCGTGATCCGGACTGATGTTGAGCATAGCCAGTAGCTACCCCAACACCGCGAAACAACACTCCCAAATCAAGGGGTGCACCCAAATCGAATCACAAATGTAATAGAAATGGTATCGAAGAAGCGTGTCCGCTAGAGGTGGCGAACCTCAATGGCCCGGCGCGGCTCCTGTTTTATTCATGTCAGGGGTCATCCAATATCGTTCTCTTTCTTCAGTCAACGCGTTCACCAAATCATCCACTTCATTCTGGATCAACACTCCGCGTATAATAGTTATTAAAGTGGTGTTCGGTATCGACAGAGAGTATGTCCATATCCGATCCCGGTCTCTTTAATAACTACGTATTATTACACCGTTGGCTCTTTTACATTTCAAATCGATTCATAATTTATATCAAAATATCATATTCGCTTCAAAATCAAATCCATTTCAAATATCATCATATCTATTCAACTTTAAGATTCCGTTTCAAAAAATCATTTTTCGCATCAATATCTCATTTCGTTTTCAAAATCATTTCGAATTTCAATTTAGGTTGCAACTTCATTTAACTCAATTTGTATTTAAATTCAAGATTTAAACATAAACATTTCACCTTATTAACCAGTTTGAAATCTTAGAAAAAATAGTTTTAAGTAGTTTAAAAGTAGTTTAAATAATTAAAATACTTAAAATACTTAAACTCTTAAAATGGATGTGAAATAGATAAATTAGTTTAAAATAATTTAAATCGGGTTAAGTAGATTTAAAATAGATTAAAACAGTTTAAGTATCCAAAATGGTTTATATAGCCGAGTAATTTGGAAAACAAATAAAACAGCTTCAAAACCAATCCATTTCAATTTATAACTTTCCAATTCAAATCACTTTCAATTTCCATTCTACCGATTCAATTTCGATTTCAATTCAAAACAACGTCAACTTTAACTTCAAGTCAATTCAATTCTACATTCACCTTCAATTTATTCAATTTCAATTTTTATCGATTTGGAGCTTGATTTCAAAATATCCATTTATAACACTTAACAAATTTTCCATCAATATTCAAGTTTAAATCCAAATTTCAAATATGGTTCAATTCCAAGCTCGATTTCAAAATATCATTTTTATATCACTTTTACTTAGTAATATTCAAAGCTCGAATTAAGGTTAAATCTTTAAACAAATCAATTTCGAAATTCAATCATATCCTGATTTTAAATTCCAAAGTCTCCACTTAATTTTTTAACAATTTCTTTTAACCAAAATTAATTTCAACATTCCAAACTCAAATTTCGATAAATTCGATTTTTTATAAATTGATTTCTATTTATAACTTTTAAATCAAAACATTTAAACAAATTTCGAATCGACAATTTTTAAAATTATTAATTTAGCCAATCCGGTGTCCGTATATAATTTTCTATCCTATGGCCAAGTAATTATTTATTTCAATTAAATGTCAGGGATGAATATATATTACTTAAATCAAATCATAGTGTCATATGTATGCATAACAATATATATAAGCAAATAAACATCCAAACATTTAAATATCAACCAACAACATCCATCAAAATACATCATCCAATAGACAATACAATTCATAGCAATTTCATAGTTATCAATGTCAGGTAATTTAATCGCAATTCAGTTTCAATTTCAATTTCAATTTAACTATCAATTTAATTTCAATGATTAATTCAAATGACAATCTACATGACAATTAAATTTTATCAAACAACGACAAATAAAAACATAACACTTCATAATGTCAATTTAACTAGCATAAAGATATTTAGTACGTTGTGAGTGTTATAAAACACTCACCTTGATTTCAATGTAGTTCTAGCGCTTTATTTCGAATAAAATTAAACGAGCGTTTAATTTTACCCGAAATTTTCACTATCTCCAAATGATTCCAATCCAGCTCCATTGCGTAGTGCTCGTCCATACCGTTCCAACGCAATTTGATTCGTAATTTTTCGACCTCGTACGAAAAAGTTACATAGTTTTAAAGTTACACGAATTATAATATAAATATTTACAAATTTAATTTACATTTCAACCCAGACTCCATCACAGCCGCTCGTTCCTTGCATAGCAGATCTGGGCCGCACCCCTCCCCTTTCTTCCTCACGCGTGAAAACGCGTACGCTTCCCAGTACACGAACCCAATCGCCGCCGTTTAGCCCTAATACACGCAACCCATAAATCGACTTCCAGGACGATCGGGATACGCCATATCGAAGAGCATCTCAAGAGCCACCTGCGCCGGCCATGGGGTGGAGCTCGGCCCCATCTACGGCTTGGAAAAACGTGAAAAACGTGTTGACTTTATGGTCAATTTTCCGACGATCCGTTGACCCAATCACGATCATGACCGTTGGATTTGTAGATCTCGTCGAGATCTACAACTTTGTAGTTGAGAGTTTTTGCCAATTCTTCACGGATTTAGAGATAATTAAGGAGGAAGTTCGACAATTTCTGGCCTTCGAAAATGAAAGTGGCGGCTGGTCAAAAAGAGTTAGGGTTTGGAGCAAATGGAAGAGGATGGGTCCTTTTATAGAAAATTGCAAAAACACTATTCACCGAAAATTTTTCGAACTCCAAACAAAGCGTGCCGGCAGGCATTTCTAAGGTTTACCCCACGTTCCGGACACAATGGAATAGGTTTCGGAGGCTAATTCGATCATATGTGTGAGTTACGGCGATAAACGATCAAATTTAAATTAAACCGATTCAACTAATTTCTATGCGTTTTGGCTTGCCCCGGACAAATGGTAAATCCGATTGACATGAAATTTGAAATCTTACAATAATATCACATTACGGATCCGATGAAACTGGTTTCGTCGAAATCCGAGACCGTTTAAAAAACGACTATTTTAACTCGCCAAATTAATATTAAAGCAATTTCAACGCGTTTCGAGCTGCCACGGTCAAACGACAACTCCGATTGCTACGAAAATTGAAATCCGATAATAACTAACTATTACGGATCCAATAGAAATAGTTTCGTCCAATTCTGAGACTGTTCAAAATTTGGCTATTTTCCAGTCGATAATTAAATATTAAAATATTCAATTTTCACAAATTTACTTTTAATTCGATTTTAAAAGTTCTACAACATCATTCGAACCTTACTATGATAAAATAAAATTTTACAAATCATTTTAATCATATTAAACCCAGTATTCAATTTATGCAATAAATTCCAATTTTAAAATCTTATTAACTCTATTAAAATCCAAATATAACTTACATTCACTTTGGAAACCAAGTTGAATCATATTAAACCAAATTTCAGTTATTCACTCTATTTTCATATATTAAATTTCAATGTCAAATTAATCATATCAAATTCGAAATTTAATTTTCCAAACATTCGTAATATTAAATTTAAACAAATTTGATTATTCTTAAATCACTATCTTTTGAAATATTCAAACGAACTTAAAATTTAAAAAATTCAAATTATAGAACAACCATTTTCATTAAACAGTTATTCAATTCTCGTTATTCAATTTATTCAATAAATTCCAAATATTAAATTTAAACAATTTAATTGTTCAATATTTGACGGATTTCAATATTGGATTTTTTTAAATAAAAATTTCATTATCGGTCGATTTACTATATTACATCAAATGAACTCTACATTATTATTAATCCACAGTTAGAGATAATGAACTCAACTAATATATGAACTTTCATTTCAATTGCAATTGGTTCACAAATTCAATTCGACCAACTAAATGAATAGGTAACTTAAATAATTATCACCGTTAATTTTTAATTTCTTATAAGTTTATCATTTACAAACAAGTGTCACACTTACCTATACAATACAAATTCATTCAATTACCTGTGGCTACATAACATTTCAATTGATTTGGGATTTCATTCAATTCATAAATAATTAACTTAGATAAAATTTGTTGCATTTCATTCTAGTATTTATTATTCCAACGACTTACAATTTTTTTTTCTAACACTAAATCACGAAATCTTTTTTAAATTAGCTATTTTAATTATCGAAAATTTACAGGTCGCTACATAATATATATTCTCTATCTTTTGATGATCTCACCCTTTCTAAATGTTTGGTTGCTAAGGGTATAGAAGTAAATTTATGGCATAGACGCTTAGGGCATGCGAGCATGAATTTGTTGAACAAAATAAGAAGGAAAAATTTGGTAAGAGGGTTTCCATCACATGATTTCGAAAGAGAAAATTAATGTAAAGCATTTACCTTGGGAAAACTTAAAAAATCATCATTTCATGCCAAAAACAATGTAAGCACTTCTAGAGTTCTTGAACTAGTTCATATGGATCTGTTTGGACCTAACGACATTGCTAGCTTAAGAGGTAAGAAATATTTCTTTGTGTTAGTTGATGATTACTCAAGATATACATAGGCATATTTCTTGGCTAAAAAATCAGAAACTTTTTCATACTTCACAAACTTCGCAAAATTAGTTCAAAATGGAAAAGGAGTTCCTATTATTTCGTTAAGCAGTGAACATGGCGGAGAATTTGAAAATTATGAATTTGAAAACTTTTACGATGAAAATGGTTTTAAACAAGAATTTTCTGCACCATGTACTCCACAACAAAATGGATTAGTTGAAAGAAAGAATCGAACATTGCAAGAGTTGGCTAGGTCTATGATAAATGAGTATAAGTTACCTTTGCATTTTTGGGCAGAAGCAGTAAATACAGCTTGTTATGTAATGAATAGAGTTATGATTAGACCGACTCTTAACAAAACACCCTATGAGCTATGGTTCAAAAATAAACCAAACATTGACTACTTCAAAGTATTTGGGTGTCCGTGCTATATTCTCAATACAAGTGATCAATTAGGAAAATTCGAAGCAAAAGCCGACGAAGGCATATTCATGGGATACTCTTCTAGAAGCAAAGCTTATAGAGTCTACAACAAAAGGGATAAAACAATCGTGGAGTCAATCAATGTGAAGTTTGATGAAGGCATTAATGAACAGGGAATGGTCAAAAGCAATGTTGAAGAGGAGAACGAAAAAGTTGAGAATGAAAAACCAAAAGAAACTGCAACAAAAGAAGTCCGAAGGAATCTAGATCCAGAGAGACTGAAATTCAAAGCAGATCATCCTCCAGAATTGATAATAGGAAATCCTATCACAGGTGTTCAAACTCGTTCCTCCTTTAGAAATTTGTGTGATCTGTGTCTATATAGTGGATTTATTTCAGAAATAGAACCCAAAGACATAGATACAGCTCTTAATGATGAAAATTGGTTCATGGCTATGCAAGAAGAGTTAAATCAATTTAAGCGAAATGATGTTTGGAGTCTAGCACCTAGACCTAAGGATTATCCATTCGTAGGAACAAAATGGATTTTCAAAAATAAATATGATGAATCTGGAAATGTGATTAGGAATAAAGCTAGATTAGTCGCTAAAGGATATAATCAAATTGAAGGAGTTGACTTCGATGGAACTTTTGCACCAGTAGCTAGACCTGAATCAATTAGGATATTGTTAGCTTTTGCTTGCTACAAAGGATTTAAGTTAAGACAAATGGATATTAAAAGTGCATTTCTTAACGGAATTTAAAATAAGATGTATTTGTTGAACAAGCAGAAGGTTTTGAAAGTCATGAATATCCTAACCATGTATATAAGCTTAAAAAGGCATTATATGGATTAAAACAAGCTCCTAGAGCTTGGTATGAATGCCTCAGTACTTATCTTCTTGAAAATGGGTTCAAAAAGAGCTGTGTAGACACCACACTATTTCTGTCGCGTGATAACGATGATCTTTTAGTTGTTCAAATATATGTTGATCACATTATTTATGGTGCTGCTAACAATTTGTTGTATGAGAAATTTAAAAAAGTTATGTAGGAAAAGTTTGAAATGAGCTTGGTTGGAGAGTTGAAATTCTTTTTAGGATTTCAAGTCGAACAAAGCGATAAAGGTACATTCATTTATCAAACAATATATATTAGGGAACTTGTAAACAAATTTGGATTAAAATATGCTAAACCAGCTAGAACCCCCACGAGCACAACAATTAAACATGACAATGATGAAAAAGGTAAGGCAGTTGATCAAAAGCAATATAGAGGTATGATTGGATCACTCCTTTATCTTACTGCTCCTAGACCTGACATCATGTTTTCTGTCTGCTTGTGTGCACGATTTCAATCTAACCCAAAAGAATCTCATTTAAAAGCCATTAAAAGAACTATAAAATATTTGTTGCACACCCCACGATTTGGTCTTTGGTATCCAACAAATAATAATTTTGAATTAAAAGGATTTTCAGATGCGGAGTATGTTGGAAGTCTAGTTGATAGAAAAAGTACTAGTGGTGCATGCTTTATGTTAGGACATTGTTATCCCGCCTTTTGGCAAGGCCGAGATACCAAGGAACTAACTAGAAAGAAACAGGACCATACATCTTTAGCTTTGAATGATTGTTGGGCAACTACAAATATCAACGAATTTTGCCCGAGTCCGGATCGGGCTACAATTGATAAGGCACGTCAAGCAAAGCTGTAGAAACCAACGTTCCAAATTTTAGGGAAATCCGAGTTCGTATACTCAAGATGACGCAAAAAGAAAATAAGGAGGGTAGGCCTTATTTCGAATCCATACGAGAGACCCAGGTTCGAATCGATCAGAGTTCGAATCCATCAAAGCGCGCATAGCTTCGAACCCAGGAGCGAGCCCTTGCCTTGAACCCATCTCACATGTCTACGTTCGAATCCATCTATACATGTCTCAGTTCGACTCCATCCAAAGAATGTAGGTTCGAATCCATCGAGGGCACGCCTTGTTTCGAATCCATCAGAGTGTTCCTGTCTTCGAATCCATCAAGCGAGAGTTCTTCGAATCCAACATACTGAAGCAACTTCGAATCGATCCGCAGTAGCTAACAACGATCGATCCGAACAAGTGCCAACATCATCGATTCGAAAGAAGGCAACCTTCGAATCCAACACATCGAACCCATCAAGTTGTAGCAGCTGAAACCAAGGATTCGACCCTATCGATTCGAAGACCGTGGATTCGAAGCACGCATATCAACTAAAAATGCAATCTTGAATCGATCATAACTTGAGATCTACAAGTCCAAATGCTATGAAATTTTCACAGGAGCTTGCACGTACTTAGAAGAATGTCCACGCCAAGTTTCATCACGATTGGACACTTTTTTGATCGATTCGAACCAAGGGTCGAATCGATCCAAAAGTGGGCCTGGATCTCCAGAATTCGGCCATGTGGGCCCCCCACACGTACCAGAAGTGGTCTTCCCGAATTTTAGGAGAAATATCAGCCTCCAGCACCTATAAATAGAGCCCCTGGTCATTCATAAAGGGGATGGGAGAATTGTGAAGAAAAAGCACGACTAGACGCTGCCATAATTGCTTCAGAGCACCACCACTGCCTTTGATTTTTAATTTTGGCTTGCTACTTGCTGTACTTTGACATCAAAAAGTTGTATTCTCCAAATATCAAGCAATAAAGTAACAAAACTTCATAGTGGACGTAGGCAAAACGCCGAACCACTCTAAATCGTTGTCTCTTATGCAATTTACTTCCTGCTATTTGGATTTTTTGTTAGATAATCCACATTTTAATTTAATTTCTTCATTTATTATCTCTTCAAAAACTTTTGACGAGTTTTGTGCCCAATTTTGACACAAACACTTTGGTGCTTTCACTGAGAAAAAACCCAGTTTTTTCCTCTTGCTCCTTGGATCTATCTTCGATACCGGATTTCGTAAATCTAAGAGGAAGATCCAGACCTCATATTCAAATTCCTTCCGTTCTATTCAGATTTGGTAAAAGTCTAGGAAAGAATTCAACACTTCAAAATGGTGAGTACAAGAACCACTTCTAACATTGGTGATCAAGAAGGTCGGGATAGGCAAAATCCCGCACAGCTACAATCTACTAATCAAGATGCTGCTGGGCATACGGATCAGTCAGGTCTGGTCACAAGGTAAGAGTTCCAGGCGCTGCTCCAGGAACTAACCCAAAGCCGACAACAGCTAACTGAGCAGTTGCGCGCTAACGCTGAGTTAACCAATCAACTGAATCGCCAAAAGCGAAGAAGATCCAAAAAGGATCATGCTCCTCATTCTTCCACCGAAAGCTCCGCTTCATCTGACTACAGTAACAGATTTATCCGTCCCAGGCTAGACGGAAACCATGCGCAAGCTGCTGACAATCAGCAGGCATTAACCGTTGGGCAAATAAGGGTTGGACCATCTACCAGCTTCCATACTGGACCCTCCTCCCGAGGAGGCACTATTCCACAATACACTGCAGATGATCGAGCTGCTACAGCCGCTGCAGTCGACATAGGAGTTGATGCTCGAGATCACTCCAATCAAAATTATCATCAGCAGGGACAGGCTCCAGAGCCATACGTCCCAGAAGACATCGAGCCAAGGAGGCGAGATGAGGATCGTCGACAACGCCCGATCCCACCTCGCACTATGGAACCCGACCATGCCTTGGCTCACCACCCACAGAATTTTCCAATACCAGATTTCTCAGCCATGGTACGACGAATGATTCGCGAGAGTTAAGGCCTAACAAATGACGACTGGGGGATCTCCCCGAGTTATACCCCATTTACCGATGACATATTATACGCTGAACCTCCTCGGCGATTCAGAATACCAACCCTTCCCATGTATGAAGGAAATTCCGACCCAAATCAACATATTCTAAAATATGAATGGTCGATGACTGCTGCGAGAGCTGATGATGCAGTAAAGTGCCGCAGTTTTCCCATTTCCTTAGGGGGAATTGCGACAATGTGGTTTACACGATTACCGCCACGATCCATTTCTTCATTTGACCAGTTAGCTACTAAATTTGTTGAACAATTTCGCATGCATATTGCCCGACCTAAAGATGTTAATACCCTATCAAGTGTCACTCAAGCTCCCGGAGAAACACTTAGACGATATTTGGAGAGATTCAATGCTGCCTGCGCAGAAATCACCAACCCCAATGATAATTCCATTCTAATGGCTTTGACTAAAGGAATCGACCCTGATTCCGAATTTGGAAATTGGTTAGCTGGAAAACCTCCCGCATTTTTGGACCGTTTCTATTCCAAAGCCGCTCAATTCTTGAGGCGAGAGGATGCGAAACAGTCTAGGAAGCAAGACGGTGCAAGACCCAGCAGTGAAGGGATTCAGAGTAATGTTGCGGTTAAACAATCCGGAGAAAGTTCAGGAAAAGTCGAATTGAATATCCAAAATAAACAGACTCAACGATCAAGAAACGGTGATAACCGAAACAAGAAGCAAGACCAGAACCGTGGTCCGAGACGTAGGGCCGCAATGTTTGACAGTTATACACCGCTTAACACGTCATTGGAAAACGTATACTTACAGACCTGTAATACTATGCAGTACAAGAAGCCTGCTCCGAAGCCTTCATCGGAGAGACAGATTCAGACAGGGAAGTTTTGTAGGTTTCATTAAAGTTATGGGCATAATACCAATGAGTGTAGACATTTGCAAGACCTCATTGAAAAGCTGATCAGAGAAAGAAAGTTGGACCAGTTTGTTCGGGCGCCGCAGTCTGGTGGAGCGGGCCCATCTAATCAAAATCGAACGCAGAATCAGGAAAGACAAGGTGAACCCGCTCGCACGGGCGGAAGGTTGGTTATCAATACAATAAGTGGTGGTCCTCATCCAGCAGACAGAAGATGGAGAGAAATGGAGTCATATGCTAGCTCAATCAGGCATGTGAACTTTGAATGCAACAGTAACTCGGAAGACGAAACGCCGACTAAACAACAAAGGACGATGGCTGATGAAATCGTGTTCAGAAATCGAGATGCCGATAGAGTCGAAGCTCCCACAATTGATCCGTTGGTCATATCCGCTCAAGTTGGTCCTGCTTGGATGAAGAGGATCTTAGTAGATAGCGGAAGTTCCGTAAATATATTGTTTAAAAGAGCATATGATTTAATGAAAATGGAAGCTAAGGACTTAAAGCCTTGTCAATCACGAGTCCACAGCTTCAACGGGAGTGCAACGATACCAACCGGGATAGTTGAATTACCAGTAGAGTTGGGGGCAGGAGAATGCCGAAGAGTTCGGATGTTGCAATTTGTTGTCTTAGATATTCCTTCCCCGTACAATGCTTTTTTGGGCCGACCGGCCCTTGCTGAATTTAGGGTTGCTATTTCCCCATGGTGCTTAACTCTGAAGTTCCCTACTGACCACGGGATAGGAGTTGTACAAGGAGATCAGGCTGCGGGAAGAGCCTGTTATGTTGCTGAGCTGCGGGAGGCGCAGCGAAAAGAGAAAGGAAAGGGCGTAGATGAATCTCTCTGCGTCCGTTTTACTGACGATTGACAATTAGCGCCTGGGCCTCGGCCCGGGCACCACAACCAATTCCAAAAGGATCTTGATCCTAGGGATAATGATAATAAAGAAGAATCTACGGAAAGTCAGGCTTCTCCGGCCGAGCTAACCATTGATGTTCCGATTGATGATGATCACGATGACTCGAGAATGTTGAAGATTGGGTCTCAACTTAACCAAAAACACAACAGGAATTGGTTGATTTTCTCCGGACGAATCTTGACGTGTTCGCCTGGATACACTCTGATATGTGCGGAATCTCGCCTGACATCGCGAGCCACACCTTGAACATTGACCCGCGGTATATCCCGGTCAAGCAGAAAAGGCGTAGTATGGATCCAGAGAGATCTGCTGCCCTAAAAGAAGAGGTCGATAAGTTGAAATCAAATGGGTTCATTAGAGACGCTTTATACCCAGAATGGGTGTCCAATCCCGTACTTGTCCGGAAACCAAATGGAAAATGGAGAACGTGTATCGATTACTCTGACCTGAATAAAGCCTGCCCGAAAGACAGCTTTCCACTCCCCCGGATCGATCAACTGGTAGATTCAACCGCCGGACATGAATTGTTATCCTTCATGGATGCTTACTCAGGTTACAACCAGATACCCATGCATGTACCGGATCAAGAACACACAAGCTTCGTAACCGACTTGGGGTTGTACTGCTACAAAGTCATGCCTTTTGGATTAAAGAATGCTGGCGCGACCTATCAACACTTAGTCAACCGAATGTTTGCCAATCAGATTGGAAAGACTATGGAGGTCTATGTAGATGACATGTTGGTGAAGTCACGGTACTCTGGTGATCATGTCAAGGACTTGGAGTCAATGTTCGACATCCTCCGGAAATACGGAATGAAGCTTAATCCACTAAAGTGTCATTTCGGAGTCGCATCCGGAAAATTCCTTGGGTTCATTGTCAATGCCCGAGGAATAGAGGCCAACCCCGAAAAGATCTGGGCTATCAGAAATCTCCAAACTCCAAAAACCGTAAAACAAGTTCAGAGTCTTAATGGAAAAGTCGCAGCACTGAGCAGGTTTATCTCAAAATCAACCGACAAATGCATTCCCTTTTTTGATTTGATTCGAAAGGGGAAACGAAATTTCGAATGGACTACAGAATGTGAGGGAGCATTTCAATCGCTAATTCAACATCTTTCCGTACCACCAATCCTATCAAAGCCTGTAGATCATGAGCAATTATATCTTTACCTGGCAGTATCAGAGAATGCAATCAGTGCTGCATTAATTCGGGAGGAAGACCAAGTGCAAAAGCTGGTCTACTACGTGAGTAAGCGATTAACCGGAGCCGAGAGAAATTATCCAAAGCTTGAAAAGTTGGCATATTGCCTAGTCATTGCCTCGAGGAAGCTCCGTCCATATTTTCAGGCTCATCCTATTACTGTGTACACCGACCAGCCGTTACGACAGGTCCTTACGCGGCCTGAGACGTCTGGTAGGTTGCTAAAATGGAACATCGAACTGAGTCAATTCGACATCACTTATACTCCAAGGAGAGCCATTCACGGCCAAGTCCTAGCAGATTTTATAGCCGAATTCACTATCCCTGAAGACTTGCCCGAGACCAGCAAACCTCCCAAATACCTCTGGAAGTTGTACATCGATGGTGCGTCAAACGATCGGTGCTCAGGAGCTGGGGTAGTGCTTGAAACCCCCGAAGGATGATCCATATGTTATGCTTTAAAGTTCGAGTTCCGTGCAACCAACAACGAAGCTGAGTACGAAGCCCTACTTACCGGGCTAAAGCTTGCCCGTGATCTAAAAATCATTGCTGTAGAGATCTACTGTGATTCCCAGTTGGTAGTATACCAAGTTCGAGGAGAATATCATGCCAAAGACCGAAGATTAGCTGCTTATCTAACTCGGGTTATGGAGATTCTTAACCAATTCGATTACTATGCCATTTTCTACATACCCCGAGAGCACAATCAAAAGGCTGATTCATTGGCAAAGTTAGCAAGTACGGGAGAGGCTCAACAGTTGGGGGCTGTTCCGATCGAAACCCTATCCTCTCCGAGCATTGATCAAAGGGAGACTGATTTCACATTTGAAGCTACCTCCAATAAGGAGTCATGGATGACCCCTTATCGAGATTATATCGAACATGGTGCATTGCCTGAGCGTCGAAGCGAGAAAAGACAAGTTCTACGAAAGGCCTCACGATTTGTTATTCAAAATGGAATCATGTACCGGAGAGGATACTCTATCCCTCTCCTCCGGTGTATCGCGCACGAGGAAGTCAAACGAGTGTTACACGATGTACACGAAGGAGAATGTGGCGATCACACTGGGGGGCAAGCGCTCGCAAAGAAAATACTTCGATATGGGTATTATTGGCCTACTGTTAATCGCGATGCTGCAGACTATGCTAGGAAGTGTGACAAATGTCAGAAACACGCTCGAATTCCTAGAGCTCCTCCTACTGAAATAACCCAAGTGGTCAGTCCTTGGCCATTCGCGATATGGGGAATAGACATCATCGGCACATTGCCTCTGGCCAAAGGTGGCGCGAAGTACGCCATCGTCGCAGTTGATTATTTCACCAAATGGGCTAAAGCTGAACCCCTTGCAACAATTACAACAAAGAAAGTAATCAACTTTGTAGTACATAACATCATCTGCCGTTTTGGTCTCCCACATACTATCATCACCGATAACGGAACTCAATTCGACAGTGCTGAATTCAAGAATTTCTGTCAACGAATCAACATCCATAAGAAATTCTCTGCAGTAGCGCATCCTCAAGCAAATGGTCAGGTTGAAGCTGTTAATAAAGTTATCAAGTCCATTCTAAAGAAGCGACTGGAAAAAGCTGGGGGCAAATGGGTCGACGAGCTTCCTATGGCACTATGAGCCTATCGAACGACTCATAAAACTACAACCGGTCATACCCCGTTTTCTCTATCTTATGGTTCTGAAGCCGTTATTCCGGTCGAAATGGAAGTACATTCTCATCGTGTAACGTATTACGACCCGAAAACAAATGCCATATTACTTGCTGAATCTTTGGATTTACGCGATGAAAAGCGCGAAGAGGCTGATTTGAGGGCAGCCGCATATCGAAATCGAGTCGCCCGTTTGTACAATGCCAAGGTCCGTCCGCGATCCTTCGAACTCGGCGATCTCGTACTCAAAAGGGTTTACCCGGTCCCTTCATGCATGAAGCCAAATTGGGAAGGGCCGTATGTAATTTCACAAAAGCTCGGGGATGGTACGTTCAAATTATCGACAGTCGATGGTCTTACTTTGCCGAGAGCTTGGAATAGCAAAAGTCTTCGTCGCTACTACATATAAAAAACTTTACTTATTTATTTTCTGTCAATTTATTCCTTTGCATTTTATTCTAACATTTCGAGATTTAAGTTTGTAATAAGGCAACTGACTTTGCCATACTTTCTCGTTTCAGCAATAAAATGCCATCTCTTCGAGCCAAAGCTGTGATTTACTGAATATGACATACAATATCACAATGCACGGAGAGCTAAGTTCCATCACGCGGCGGGATTTATTCAAATAGGGAGTGACTGTGATACGACCGGCCACTCGCTAAGTGAAACCCGAGCTCGGGGGCAGAACACTACATCAACATTCACAGGGATTGATACACGACAATCCCTCCTCCTACCCCAAATTCCCAGAGTGTGAATTGGGGAATAAACTTTAACTTTCGGTTCCCGGAGTGTGAACCGGAGTATAAATCCATCGCTCCCAGAGTGTGAGCTGACTCCAACTTCCCAGAGTGTGAATCGGAGTACAAATATTCAACAATTCGTTCCCAGAGCGTGAACGGACTCCAACTTCCCAGAGTGTGAATCGGAGTATAAATATTCAGCAATTCGTTCCCAGAGCGTGAACGGACTCCAACTTCCCAGAGTGTGAATCAGAGTATAAATATTCAACAATTCGTTCCCAGAGCGTGAACGGACTCCAACTCCCCAGAGTGTTAATTGGAGTATATACATCAAATCCATCGTTCCCAGAGTGTAAACGAATTCCTAAAAAGCCCAAATAGGTGTGACTGACCATCTATCGGCTAACTCCAAGTCCCCAAAGCATGAATTGTAGTATAAACATCAATTCCAGGTTCCCGGAGCGCGAACCATACTACAAACATCGATAACTCTCAAACTCCCGTGGTGCGAACCAAGTTATCGATTACAAATTATCCTAAGTCCCCAGAATGTGGACATGTACTCAGAGTTTACAAAAATGCACTCAACCACCAAAACACAAATGTTATTCCCCGAGACTAGGGAGCAAAAAAGCTAAATGTTAATCGCAAATCAAAGTGATACAATTTCCGAAGTCCGATTATTCATCGATTACGACTTGCGACCAAGATTCGTAGACTTGGCAAATAAAAATGAACTCTACTTGACGGTGAAAACACCACAAGTACACCGAACTATTAACTACAAATTATGTTAAGTCCCCGAAGTGTGGACATGTATACAAGGCTTATAGCATATGTGGGCATAAGCTAATTAATGCAACACTTGAACAAAAAAAAAGAAAAGAGTTGTTTTCCATGTTATCAACAAACAAAAAGAGAAGTTCGATTACATGATAAAACTAGAAACAATTCATAAGTGGGTGCCAAATCCACACTTATACACGGCCTACAAAAAAAGAGAGAGAGAATTGCCCTTTTGCAACTACATGGTAAAACAAGAAGTTCATTCTTTCTTCTTCCGGCGTTTCTTCTTCGGAGTTGAGCCACTGGATCCACTGCCCGGCTTCTTGCGGGATTTCTTGTCTTTCTTTGGAGCATCCCCAGGATCTTGCATGATATCCACATATTTCTCAGAGCCGGAAGGGATAGAGATCCTTTTGTGAGGACGAACCGGAGGCGGGGAAGCCGTAACAGGTGGCAAAGCTTCGACGCTAGAAGTTACAGTTGTGCCGGTGAGGGAAGTAACAATTGAAGGAGTTAAGCTTGGTAGAGCAACATCGCCTCCAGAACCACCAACTGCCGTCACCGTAGCCATTTCGGCGCTTATCTCAGCAAGAATTTCTTCTTCTCGGGTAGATCGAGCAGCGCTGGAAACACTGGCGGTCGGCATAAACGAGCTAAAAGATGAGGCAGCTCCACCCATTGTAAAGGAAGGATCAGGAAAAGGTTCACAAGGTTGCTTGAGAAGCTCCTCAATCATCTGAAAATCAAACAACATCGAGCTCCCTTCTCCCATCTCGCTGGTAAAGACAGTGGTCGTGATGGCCTCAGTAACAACGGCTCCTAGCATTGGCTGCGAAGCTTGTGGTATTGGAAGTGCTGGCGCATCACTTTCAGTCACTGATTAAACAGAAAAGAAGATAAATAGTCAAATGATTGGCTACAAGTTCAAAATTCCAGAAACACTTAAGCAACATTTAGAATACCTTCTTTGCTGCGGCTCGGTGATGGAACAGGTTCAGAAACGGTAGATGTACCGAGAGACAGTTCCGATCGATCCGGGTTATAAGCAGGGGTAACCTATGGACCGGCTGTAGTGACGACTCCAGATGAGGTTGAGGCATCAACTGGAACATTCTCACTGTAACGTGCGGCTCCAGAACCCTCACCAGTCTCCACATGGTGAAAACCAAGTCTCTCTCTCTCAGCGGAGATCATTGCGTCATGGAGAAGTTTCTTTTCTTCTTCGCTTAACAAGCGAGATTCAAGTTCAAATTCGTCTACGGCGCCATCAGGGAGAGATGCTCTTTTGTTCGCCACCAATTTTTTCCAAGCGCTGAGTAGAAGCGCAGAATAATCTCCGAGCCATGAGAGATTCCTGTGCTCGAGTACATTAGCATTATAAGTGTCGAGAAGATCGTCAAACTCAGCTTCTACTCTAAATATCTCTGTCTGAACTCTCCCTTCTACCTTTGCCTCCACCGCTTCAACTTTAGCAACCGCCGCGTCTCGCTCGGCTCGGAGAGACACAGCTTGCTCGCATGCTTCCTGTGCGACCGTATTAGCGTCATCTTTTTCCTTATTTAAGCTGGCGAATTTGGCTTTTAACTCCTCAAGTTCTCTGACCGCCGCATCTCGCTCGGCCTTAACATTCTTGTATCGATGGCCCAAATCTTCAATTAAAGTACAATGCGCTTGTTGCATTTTCGCCATCTCAGCCAGTGTCTCGTCAACCTTTTGTAGTGACTCCAGTTCAGCCTTGCGAGAAGATTCCGTTTCAGATTGAAGTACGTCAACAATACGGTTCTTCTGAGCCAAGTCCGCTTCCAGTTTCTCAATAACTTTGGCTCGTTCGAAGGCTACTTTCGAGGCTTTAACAGCCGCCCTGTACCATTCCTTATACTGAGCGTAAAAATCCCGGGTATAGCTAAGGGCGGTGGTCACGGCCTCTTCAGGAATCCTTTTAAGATTAGGTGGAAAGATATAAGCATCAAAGAATATCTCTGGAAAGTCTTTTTTCAACTGAGCAATTCTAATAGCTCCTTCACCAGATGGCTCAAGAGGTGCCTCCTCCACGGTTACGGTCGCAGCCGTCTCAGTCCTTGGACGATGTGGACCAGGTTTAGAAATTTGTTGAGATGGTTGTTGCCGTGTAGGCTCAACTGCAGGTGCTTGGCCCCTGGATGGCGGAGGAGAACGAGAGGGTGAGCGGTATCTTCGGTCCCTATCAGAGCGCTCCTAGCTAGAATAGTATCGGGAATGGTCCCTATCGCGATGCTCCTGCTCATAATATCTCCGCTCACGGTCTCGGTCAGAATCCCTACGGCGAGACTCATAATAGGATGAAGAATGGCGTACTCGCCGAAGTTTATCAAGTGTTGAAGGGCGATTCGACATGGCACCTATAAAAAAGGAACAATTCGATTAAATACCAAGATAAAACACTGCAGTGCGTGTGGAAGTCGTGAAGTGTTGTGAAAAGTGTATAAATGCGTAAACCCCCCGACCAACCAGAAGCGTCGATTACACTAACGGGTAAAGATTCGCTTATATCAAGCGCTCCCCGGAGCTCTTCCAAACCGGACCCGTGGTGGAGAGATACGTAGTCCGGAATGGGAATATCGTCCAACCCTGTGAAAAGGTCTCCGGACTGGTAAGGAGAGGCGCTGGAAACACTAACCCCAGGTTGGGAACGGGTTGTGACTACGGATTTCCATCTCTTAAACTTAGGTACAGCAGCCTTGCCTGTCTGACCCTCTTCTATTCGGGAAAGGTCGGCTGCTATCTCAGTGTCTGTAGGCGTTTTCTCATCGTCGCTCATTTCTCTTATCATAACGTCAGGTTTTCTTTTTGTCACTCTCTTCTTCTTCCTCGAGGACGATTTCGCCAAACCTTCAATTACAATACTCTGGCCCATCTCAATCAAACCCAATGTCCTTAAGTTATCATCGGTCAGCAGCAAATCTATGTGCCTTAAGTCGTGAGGAACCCTTTGCAAGTTTTGAACGACGCCTCTATAATGCCCACCAGTAGGTCTCGAAATGATAGCTGCAAGAATAGCAGGGTGTTGGTATAAAGTATCAAAAATGACCATTCAAGAATGAATTATGATACTTACGTCTGGATAACCATCTCCTGGCAAACCCTGGGGGGCATCGAACGAAAAACCACTCGTTCTTGAAATAACTAAGCCTAGTCCAGGCCCCAGTCACGACCTGACAGTTCCTAACCGCCTCCAGAAAAGTAAAAGACGGGCTATCACCCTTACTCTTAAAGTTAAAAAGGTGCCTGATCTCGTTGGGTCTTGGCGGGCGAAAAAGGCAATCCATAAATATGACGAAGACGTTGTTTAATAGTGCATGCCCATTGGGATGAAGCTGTGAAGGAGCGATTCCTAAATACGACAACATCTCTCTGATATATTGGTTAAAAGGAGGAAGTGATCCAGCCGCACAGGCATGACGGTAGAAGACAGTATATCCTTCAGGAGGATTGTGAGGTCTATCACTAGCAATGGGTAATAAAACATCGTCAAGAGATATGTTATGCTTCGAACATATCCGGCCCAACAGAGACTCTGAGATATTGGATTGAACAGAATCGACAGGATCTTCGATAAATATGGCCTCCGGCAATTCGTCAGGGGCCGGATCTACGACTTCAGGAGGGACGTCCGGAATCTCAAGCGCTGGAAGAGGCGAGCTTTGTGCTTCTTGTTGTTGAGAACTCGAAGACTCCATAATTAACTAACTCACCAGAAAGCGACGTTAAAAACGTAAAAAACCCATGCATTCCCGCGGTGCAAAGTGTATGAGTATGTTGTGCAATGCAAGTGCTAGGCAAAAAAAAAAAAAAAAAAATTAAGCAGATTTTACAAGATGAAACGAGGTGTCCGAACGACGAAACTTTGGAATTTGAGAATGAAAACGACCGTCATCGCTGACCGTCACTTTCACGCCACCCAGATGCTATTGGCCAATTCAAGTGATAAATTCGTTATATTTTGTTTAAGTCATGGTGCCATCGACGAGCTCCAACGGAGAGGTCAAGTTAAATTCGATTATGCAAGGCCGAAGCTCGTCGGGGTCAAGTATGCTAAAGTTCATTAAGCTCGTCAAAAGTTCAAACTTGAAATTGGTCATAGCTCAGAAGTTGGAGCCAATCAGAGAATTAGAAGTTTCAGATGTTCGACGTTCGAATCGATCAACTCGAATCGATACGAGTCGAATCGAAGACGTTCGAATCCATGCACCTCGAATCCAAGAAGGACGACTCGATGCAGCTTTAGGTTGGAGAAGTACTTTGAATCCATGAGCTATGCATAACTTCGAATCGATCCATACTGAGCACCTTCGAATCGATCAGGGTATTATCACCTCGAATCAATCGGCACAGTCCTTCGAATCCATCGATTCGAAATCTCGCAATCTTGATCGATTCGAACTACCTATTCCTACATCGATTCGAAGTCTCGCCTTCTTGATCAGTTCGAACTACTTATGCCCTAATCGATGCGAAGCAACGAAGGAAGATGACATCCAACATTGCCTACACTTCTCCCTGATAACACTCAGAATCAATACGACTTGAATGGTTTCGTTCCCCAGATCCATCGAGTCAACCCATTTCAGATCTCACTATCACTCATGGTTTTCGAAAGAAAAGATTGAAATCGATGTCAAATTTTCAGTTTTCATCGTTCTATACTCGGATCGATCCCTTGACTTACCTGATTGGATTCGATTACAGGTAAAAACTTGGAAAAATTGGATCGATTCGTGCAGAATGCAGTTGTATCTGGCTTTGGAGGATCGATTCGGAGATATAACTACAGTAAAAAGTGAAAAGTAAGAAGTTCAAAATGAAGACGGCCTTGGGTATTTATATGGGTTCCACATAAAACGCGTGGCTCTTCGACTCCCGGTTGTGTTTACTTCCTACCGCCGGTCACTAGCCAAACCCCATCGATTCGAACAATCGCTCGATAACCCATTGCGCTCGAATCCATCACAGTGTAGAGTCGTGATTTCGAATCCATCACACGGCTGAATCCATACTCCACTTCGAATCCATTACCTTCCAATCTTTTACACAATCGAATCCATCCCAGCTTAATTGATGCGAGGCACCATCGATTCGATGAAACACTGAGCAAAGGCAAGACCATCGATTCGAACATACATGACTTCGAATCCACCAAGACAGCATCGATTCGAAGCACTTGAATGAGGACCGAGTTGAAAAATACTACCGATTCGAAGTATCTATTCCATAACCAGCAATTCCATCGATTCGAAACCCTATCAGTTCGAACAAGCATGCTTCGAATCCATTAGGCACCGTCGATGAGAATGAATACAACACTTTGATATGAAAAATTAACGGGTCTACCTTTTACACCGATTCAGGAGAGGATCGATACAAAAGGATGATCATAGATGGCTATAACAACAATACGTTAACCCTAATCTCAAATCGGTTCAGGAGAGGGCCGATGCAGGATTCGATAACAAACAAAACTGGCAACAACTTGCAATCACGCAACGTTAACCAAAGTCAAGGTGATACACGTATACGCATATGTTTGACTAATATTTGATCTTTATCATTCACAGGGATCAGATATCCATCTTGTCATGGTTTCAACGACGAACAACCGATCACAATCATACGACAGTTGATAACAGCAATAAAGAATACAGCTTTCAGCAGAGCATGTCCTAATTGTCCAGCGTTAGATTGTAGCTTTTCAAAGCACGTCATGTTTACACAAGACGTACTTTGGGGGGCAAATGTTATCCCGCCTTTTGGCAAGGCCGAGATACCAAGGAACTAACTAGAAAGAAACAGGACCATACATCTTTAGCTTTGAATGATTGTTGGGCAACTACAAATATCGACGAATTTTCCCGAGTCCGGATCGGGCTACAATTGATAAGGCACGTCAAGCAAAGCTGTAGAAACCAACGTTCCAAATTTTAGGGAAATCCGAGTTCGTATACTCAAGATGATGCAAAAAGAAAATAAGGAGGGTAGGCCTTATTTCGAATCCATACGAGAGACCCAGGTTCGAATCGATCAGAGTTCGAATCCATCAAAGCGCGCATAGCTTCGAACCCAGGAGCGAGCCCTTGCCTTGAACCCATCTCACATGTCTACGTTCGAATCCATCTATACATGTCTCAGTTCGACTCCATCCAAAGAATGTAGGTTCGAATCCATCGAGGGCACGCCTTGTTTCGAATCCATCAGAGTGTTCCTGTCTTCGAATCCATCAAGCGAGAGTTCTTCGAATCCAACATACTGAAGCAACTTCGAATCGATCCGCAGTAGCTAACAACGATCGATCCGAACAAGTGCCAACATCATCGATTCGAAAGAAGGCAACCTTCGAATCCAACACATCGAACCCATCAAGTTGTAGCAGCTGAAACCAAGGATTCGACCCTATCGATTCGAAGACCATGGATTCGAAGCACGCATATCAACTAAAAATGCAATCTTGAATCGATCATAACTTGAGATCTACAAGTCCAAACGCTATGAAATTTTCACAGGAGCTTGCACATACATAGAAGAATGTCCACGCCAAGTTTCATCACGATTGGACACTTTTTTGATCGATTCGAACCAAGGGTCGAATCGATCCAAAAGTGGGCCTGGATCTCCAGAATTCGGCCATGTGGGCCCCCCACACGTACCAGAAGTGGTCTTCCCGAATTTTAGGAGAAATATCAGCCTCTAGCACCTATAAATAGAGCCCCTGGTCATTCAGAAAGGGGATGGGAGAATTGTGAAGAAAAAGCACGACTAGACGCTGCCAGAATTGCTTCAGAGCACCACCACTGCCTTTGATTTTTAATTTTGGCTTGCTACTTGCTGTACTTTGACATCAAAAAGTTGTATTCTCCGAATATCAAGCAATAAAGTAACAAAACTTCATAGTGGACGTAGGCAAAACGCCGAACCACTCTAAATCGTTGTCTCTTGTGCAATTTACTTCCTGCTATTTGGAGTTTTTGTTAGATAATCCACATTTTAATTTAATTTCTTCATTTATTATCTCTTCAAAAACTTCCGACGAGTGTTGTGCCCAATTTTGACACAAACATACATTCATTAGTTTCATGGTCAAGTAGAAAACAAAATTGTATTGCATTATCTACCATAGAGGCAGAGTATATTGCTCTGAGTGGTTGCTCTGCTCAAATCTTATGGATGATACAAACTTTGCAAGACTATGGTCTAAATTTTAAACATGTACCACTAGTATGTGATAGAAAAAGCTCAAATGTTTTCACAAATAATCCTGTACATCACTCACGAACAAAACATATAGATGTTAGACATCATTTTATTAGAGATCATATTTCCAAGGAAAATATCTGCATAAATTTCATTTCAACCGATCCTCAATTGGCAGACATTTTCTCAAAACCCCTAAGAGAAAATAGTTTTTGTAAACTACGTCTCAGCTTAGGTGTTTTAGAAATTTGACTAATATGACTCCCTAATAATTATCGAAAAGATAAATAGTGATTGGAAAAGTGATGAGTGTTGATATTTATCATATATTATGACTCGAGACGGTATAATTAGTAAATTTCCTTAGAAATTTAAACAAGAGTTATAAAACTTTTTGTTGGTAAAAATTTCATGACCATCTCTATTTCTATCATATTTCTAATGACCATCACTCATCAAAATTCTATATAGTTTGTCAATATGTGGTACTTTAAACAGGAATCATTCGTTTTTTTCATTTTACATTTTTTTAATAAAATAAAAAATATTAATAATAAAAAAAATCCAAAGTATTCACTCTCAATTAAATGTCCTCACGGTTATGCATGGGTGAATTACTTGGAATTTGTTATGTGCTTCCATGCTCATTTAAAAGTCCTTACGGTTATGCATGTACGGAATGCATATCAAAATTGATTTTTTTTTTAAATAAAAAAGTTGATTCTAATCCCATTTAAAAGTCCTCACAGTTATGCGTGGTTAGAAGATACTTGAATTCAATTTTTTTTTAAATTGGAATACTACTAGTCTCATTTAAAAGTCCTAACGGTTATGCATGGTTGGTAGATATTCAAATTCCTGATATAAATATACCACAAATAGACACAACTGTATGGTTTTATATGATGACATCATTTCCATCATTCTAAAAGTGGAATATGCGCCTACAAAGTATTTATGATTTTTGTTTGATTTTTTATTGAAATTTAATATTTATATTCAATTGAGTTTTAATGTTGGATTAATATCGATCACTTTATCTCTATTTTTTCTAACACTATTACTCTTTTGCTGATAACAAAAGGGGGAGAGAAAAGTTAAGATTTTGTCAAATAAAATCAAGTAAAGGTCAAATATTTTCTATTTGCATCTAGGCTCATTCGCATATTTTTAATTGTATGCATATATGAAGGGGGAGCTTTGTGTAAAGAGGAAGCATTCAAATAGGGGGAGCAAATGGAATCATCAAATACACTTAATATGTTCAAAATCTTAAATATACGTTTGTTATCATCAAAAGGGGGAGATTATTGAATATGCGATTATATGATTTTTGTTTGATGATAATAAACATATATATATTCGTTTAAATGTATTTGTTAATGTACTATTTTATTTTTCATGGATTAAATAAATATTTGCTGAATAAAATAAATAACACAGAATTTGAATTCAAACGGAAATTTTATTCAAACAAATATTTATTATAATTTTTGAATAGTTCAAATTTCAAGCTCTCACTATATATATATACAACTTCAATTACAATACAATTTTGATTACATCACAATTTCACATTTACATTACACCTCACTGCATATCACTCATTCACTCAACTTTTACTGATCTTCAACTTCATTCCAATGTGAATCCAGCATCTGAGTAATCTGCAAAAATATACATTGACGCATTAAAATTGAAAATAAAATATTTTTGCAGTATAAAATAGAATATGGATTTTGAAAATAATATTTGCCTCAGTTATTTGGGTTGTTCATCATTATTTAACTTTGAATTCATCATACACGAACAGCTTGTGACATACACAGTGTATCACTGTATATGCCACAAGGCCGTGCACACCGATATATACACATGATAGAATTACAAGGACAGGTGAGCACAGGTCAAACCCAAAACGCCAGTTTCAACTCAAGTGCAATAAAAATTATGTCACAATATCAGCACAAGGTCAAACGAGCTCCAAGCTGGATTCAACTCAGGTGCACTACAAAATATCACAAAACTGTCAAGCATAAGAATTCAAATACAACCAAGGCAGATTGAAGAAAAATATTCTGAGTTTACTTTTAAATCAAAATCAAAGATGACTAGTCCATGGAAAAGTCTTGAGCAAAATTCAAAATGTACTCAATACATCTATAAATGTACCAGCAAACAAAATCTACAATAATCACAAACAAAATCATATCACAAAACCAAACTCCAAAAGATACAATAGTTATGCAACTGTGAAACTGGATAGTGCCATCAGGAATGAACACAAATGGCTAGAGGGACTAATATGCCAGAGAAAAGATCACATTTGAACATAGCATCAACAATGCAAGCAAGTCACAAGGGTCAAGCTAATGATATATGTACAAGACTCAAGACTGCAACACTACGACAAATTCAAATGAACTTCACCATGAACTAGCAGGAAACAAAGTGGACAATGCAACAATACTAAAGTGAAGCCACCAATAGAACCAGACACGAGTCAAGCAGTGCATAGTGCAATGAAGAGCTTGAACAAGACTAGCAGTGCCAAAAGAACAGCAATCTAAATGAGCAAGTGAAGCCACTAGAATTTCAAATCAAACAAGACAGTGGGTCAACATTAAAGTCAAAATGCTCAGCTCAAATAGAGTACAGATTAATGCAAACTATCTCGAACAATAAGTGAAAATCAAGCACATGAATGCGCAAGAACAGTAACAAGATTAACACACATGAATACAACTCAGATGCAAGCACATTTAAGGCACAGTGCATATCAAACCAGAAGTGTGCTCAAAACAAACTGGAAACATGAATGTACTGGCAACAAACAAACAGCATATGCAGTGAATTGTATGGCACAAGTTCGAACAAAGCTTAACAGCACAACATCAAGCAACATCAAGTTGAACAAGTTGATGCCAAAGTTAAGTGATGTCAAAGTCAGGTGATGTTGAAAAACAAGTTGAAGTAGAAAACAAAGATTACAACAAGTCAAGTATGCTACAACAATGAATTAAATCAGTGCCGAAGTCAACATCGAACCAAGTCAGATAAATCACCATCGATCAAAAAATATGTTGAACAAGCCATGAACAACTGACTGGAGTCAAAATGAACAAAGACAGAGATGCTAGAAATTCACAACCGTGACGACCAAGGATCGAATAGTTCAGAATCGAAGCCGTGGCAATCAAGGAATCGAGCGAAGTCAAAATCAAAACCGTGTCAACCAAGTAAACCAAATTACTCAATATGAACATGTCAGAAATCATCATCAGCATCAAAACAAAATTGTATGGCCAAGATGAATAAATTGACAAATTCAAATAAATGTATACGAATGAAAATCAAGGGTAGCAAACCCTATTTAAAAACCCAATCATCATCAGCTTTTAATCAATCGATTTCAAGAAAGCACAATAGAAAAGCAAAAGTAATAAATCACATACCAAATCTTCGAACTCGATCAAGAAGGAGCAGCCGCGTGCAAAGTAACAAATACGATCGATCGTCAAGCAATCACGAGAACAACCCACATGATCGATCAACAAAGTCGGCGCCTTCATTTCTCAAGACCTAATTTTTAATCAGAGAGGAACGAACGAAGAAAGCCACCATTTTTCACAAGGAATCGGGCCGACATAGATAAATGAAGAAAGGAAATAATATTAAGTCAAATTGGGCTTTCCTTCTTTTCATTGGTTTATAATAAAAGGATTTTAAATTAGGGTTTAGTTTCTTTTGTTTTTAAATTATTTTTTAGTTTGTATTTCTCTTTTAAACGTTGTAATTACTAGTCGTGTGACTAGGGGAAAAACTATGTGGCGTAGTTTGAGAATTCGCAACTCAGTGGCTGAGTTATGGCAGGGTTTTGAGCGTAGAGTTAGGTTATTAAGTAGCGGGTGTCGCGAGTTTACGTGTGTAAGCGTGTGACTACTTAATTTCTGGTAGAAACCTTAATGGCAGCACGTAGGCAGGGTTTTGCCGAAGCTGGGTAAATTCTGTGTCGTTCTATTTCTGCATTATTATTCTGCTCTTACTTGTGCTGCTATAATTTTGATTTATCTATGTTGAAGTAATTTTATAAGCTTCCGCAATAATTTTTATAATTAACAGTATCACCCTATTCACCCCCCCTCTAGGGTGAAATCAACCCACAAGTTGTTTTCAAGCACGTGTTTTCTAAACTGATTTTTGAATAATTTTCATAATAAAATAGCTTTCGAAATAAATATTTTACAACATTTATAATTATTTTTGAAGCTATTAAAAATATACATATTCTCTATAATAAAGAGAATTTCGAAGATATGATTTCCAAATGGTCAAAATTTGATTTGAAAATTAGTTTTCTCGAAGCAAAATATTTTCTATATAAAAATACACGCTTTTGCACTCTTTGAGAAAATAAGGAAGAGAATTGAACGATTTAGTAAAACATGTGGTATGCGGCATATGTGTTTACTTTTTCGGTTAATTCCGGACTTGTTTGTTTAAAGCTATACCCATTTTTATGGACCTATGGATTGTTTTCCAGTACTGGACCTTCGGGTCATTTGGGCTTTTTAGTTGTTTGTCCTTCGGGATGTTTGACCTTTGGGTTGTATTGGGTGCCTTATTTGTGATACAATACTTGGAAGGCTTCGACCATTTTGATAAGCACATGCATCTTTTGTGATATTTCTTGATTTATTTGTGATTTACGAATTTTTTTGCCATTTCGAGATCATTGGGACATTTATCCTTTTGAGGATTTATTACATGGTGATTACATTTTTGGAGTTTTGAACTCTTAATCGAGTTCTACATGTTGTGATTTGTGGTTTCCATCCTTTGGTGTATTTTTGAGATTTATGATTTCCTAATTAGGAGTTATTGTGGTTGCCATTCTTTGGCGAGTTTTTGAGACTTATGATTTCCTCTTTAGGAGTTATGGTTGATGAAAGCCATTATATTGGCTATTGTATATGCCAATGATATGAGGCGATTATTTGTGATTAATTGATATTGTCATTGAACTTGCCTCTTTCGAGAAACTTCCATATGATGTATTTTAGAGATATTATCTCATATGAAGTAGTTGACATATATTTGGTGTTGCTTCTTCTCTTTGAGAAGAAATATTATCATTTATCCCTATATTTCATCTATCTTGTGCTAATCAGTTTATTTAAGCTAGACTAACCCGTGTATTTTATGTACTCAGGTCAGATCGAGTTATTTCAGGTTAGTCACCTGCTGTAGATTACCGCTATGCTGCCTTCGCTATGGATTTTCTTGCTTTCTTTTTTACGTTGGTCATCTTTTGTGTAGCCTTGTTGTGATTTTGTGAACTCTGACATGTCTCTATTCTTTTTGACTCGATGTATGTATTGTGGTCTATGTACCACCACTGTTGTATCACTATGTAGTGTGCTATGATGTATCTGTATATATGTATATATATGTGACTGCTACTCTACGATCTTTTATATTTGTTATTGTTATATTTTGTTCTAATAGATCCATTAGCCATCGTATTTTTAAGTTAAACATTTATTGGGTATGTCGATCCATTTGAGAAAGATAAATTGGAAAAAGATAAAAGAGAAGAAAAAAATTAGAGCACCTAATCGACGTATTCAATACATGCTTATGACAAAGATACAGATGGTCTTTCCTAATCAGCCCTATTCTCTGCGTTAACAGACAGTATTACTTTGTAATGCTCTTTGTTAGTGTGGGTCTCGGGGTGGGCATCATATGGAATGTAAGTTGATGCAAGCCTTGGTGTGTTGAGGGTGGAGCTCGACTAGATTATGCAACATTATGGTTAATGATGGAAGTTGAAGGCTGTGGTATGGGCTTGAGAGGCAATGTAGCGTACTGTAGGAGACAATTTCGGTTCACGTGGAAGAGGAGAAAGCGTTCAACAGCATTCTGGCTAAGCGAGAGCGTAATGAAAGAATGTCATGGTAACTGATTTAAGGCTTAAATAAATTGCTGAAATCAATGCAATTTGTTAGATTCCTTACATATCTAATGTCATTTGCATGCTATGCTTCCATTATACCATGTTTGAATTAGTTAAAGTTCCCATTTGTTTGGGAATTGATTTATTGCGTTATTGGAAGTGTAGAATTGCAAATGGAACTTTGTCGGATTGCATAGTGAATTTTACATTATCTTTTGTTGTTACATGTATATTGCTTGCACGATCGAGTTCACCAAAAGACAACTTGAATTGTTAGAAATACTTGGATGAAAATTTCTAATTCAATTCTACCTTATGTTCAACATGTTGGTTGAGTTATATTATGTTTCTAAAATAAAGGATTTTGAAATTTTGGTTATATTAAAGAAAAAATTATTTTTTAAAATATGAAATTTTTGAAAAGAAATTAATTTTCGATAGTCCAAATTACGGTTTTTTTTTATAAATTGATTTTTGAATAGGTATATTATTCATTCGTGTGTATAAAAGGATGTTTTTTTATAAAGAGGATTTAAAATTTATTTTTCAAAACAACGAGATAATCCTTTTTGTATTTTTGAATAAATGACAAGTTTTGAAAATAATATATAATATTTTAGGAAAAATAATTTTGAATTTTGAATTTGAGTTAATGACTAGAAAATACATTATTAATGGAAATTATTTTGAAAAGATATAAAGTTAATATTATGATGAATTCCCGATTGGATAAATCTTGTTATTACCTTTAAAGCATGGAAATGAGATTTCACATTGTTGAATTATTATTAGAAGACGGTTAGATGTATTACGAAATGAATAAGGAATTTAAAGATTGGATTCGAAATTAAATATTTGGATTTTTGTAGGGATTTGAAATTGATAATCATATTGGGAATAATAATATCTTATTAATTAATGTTTTAAGGGATGTTTGGTTTATAAACTCCATTAATTTTCCTTTATGGTTTTAAAGAGGATTTTTTAAGTGTATGAATTATTTAAAAGGTGTTTAGCGGATTGGAAATGAAAGAAAATTTGAAATGTTGATCTCTTTGAAATCAAATAAGAGGTTTAAATAAGGATTTTATAATAACAATATATATGTGTTTGTGAATATATAATCATATCAACATTACTTGTATATTTATAACGGAAATATAATAAATTTATACAATGACTTGAACAAGCTATGTTTTGATGCATGGTGCTTATCATTATTAGTGTAGAGATGGTTGAATATTCCATTGTACTTGGATCATTATTGTATTGTTTATATATATTTGTGTGTGTGGGTATATGTATACATAGTTTTTAGCAATTCGAGTTATATTATTTTATGTAATAAGGCTATACAGATCATTTATTTCATATTCTTTGTGTTTCATGTCCATTTAAATATAAGAATGTTAAAATAACCCTTTGTTACATAGGTTAAATTATGATTTGGTGGGTTACCATTGTAAATACAAACACGTAGAATGGATAATCGAAAATCTCATCGAAGTGATGTGAGATGACGAAATGAGCAAGATATCCATCCTAACTGGACCAACAAGATATTGCACCCCAAGTTCTGACAATTGGGCCCAATTGTCACTAATCTAATGATCTGCTACACGGGCATAAGAAGTAAGGATAGGAAATGTGATGTGATTGATGGATGGTGAGGATTGTCAGTGAGGACCGAAGAGGTATTTAGTGCAGCAAACAGATTATATGGCGACACCCACAATTTCTATGTCGAGAAGATGTCTCACCCTGGTAGGACTACTTCATGTCAACTCTTCTTTTGGTAGAGAGAAAATAACTAGTGTGTACTAGTTATATATATACACTTTTCAATAAAACTTAAAACGATGTGCGGTTTATACTAAATGTGACAATAAATAACTGTAATGAGGAGTGACTCGCAATTGCAAGATTTTCGATTGTGATTCGAATTATTATAGACAAAGCAAAGGATTATGGCATATAGCGATTGAAATTCAAGATGTGTAATTACTGAGTGTGCGATATTTACCTATATTTGTTTTCATATTTTACTATCATGTTACTGCATTGCACAATGATGCACTCATTGCTGGTACTAGCCTGATCAAGCATGTGTTATTTATTTAGCAACCTCGGGTCAGACCTAGTTATTTTTGACTAGATTTGTTATCCTGATTTTATATATTTACTTAGGATTCGATTTGATAAAGGAGCAGAAGATGATAGCCGTACTAGATGTTTTGTACTTAATGATATTGATTTGGCGATATCATGTATACAATATTATGTATTATGGATGAAGTTGTATATCACAATGGGGAGATAAAATTGATATTATTTGTTATATATATACATAATGAAATCTATTTTATTACGTTCTAAGGCTCTATGTTCTTTGTGTATATTATATATTGTTTTGATCAAGAAAACCAATATATTTATTGCTTTGTGTTGATATTAAATACGTATATTTGATGTATTTTATGAGATATGAATACATACATACCGATGTTAGCCCTAGGAATATTCATGTGTGGTTACCTAGAATAAGCCTTATTTGTCGTATTACTAGGCCATATCACTGTATAATATTCTTTGGTGGTACATGTGAAGAGGTTGGGTGTTATATTATTATTCAAAATGTATCTGAAGACATTTCAATTTATGATGGAGTGTTTTAATTTCAAATATTCATCTCAATTGCATTTCAACGTCTTTCAAAAACAACTCAAAACAATTCCATTTCATTTTTTATTTAAATACTGAAAATAACTTTAAGTAAATTGAATTAATATTTTCAAAGGTTTCATACTTTATTTTTAAGCATTTCCTCAAAGCCAACATAAAAAAAACCAAACATCCACATCTCTTCCATGTCATAAACACTTCATATTGTTACAAATGTATAATATTCCATTAATCACATCTAATTCAAATAATCCATCCTCCGATTTAAACTCATAGCAAGGCAATATTATGCATTAAATTAAATCTATAAACTATGGATATGACATATATTTATATTTTTTGGGAAAATAAAGACATGTGTACATTTATTTATTTTTGGTGCATCTTAAATAATTGAAAATTATATGAAACATTTTTTTTAAATAATTCAATAACGTTTCAAAGCAATTCGAAAATAATCCTTTTTCTTTTTCTTTTCAATTATTAAATAAATAAAAATAAACAAAATTTAAGATTTCTGAAATTTTATTCCACCTCAAACGCTTTACCATGTTATCCTTTAGTAGTTTGCATTAATCTAGGATTTTCGTAAATGGTTTCGTAATCATCACCATCTGTTCAAGTCAAACACTAATAGTAAATCAAACAACCTATTGATTCATCAAGTCCATGATTATAAAATATAAAAAATTCACACCAACACTAATTAAGAATTGATCATCACATATGTACAGGAAAATGAAGCTAAACAAATAAGTTATTCTTACCGTCAAATTCAAGAAAAATGGATATACTTACAAAAATGATTAAAATCCAAAATTTTCTTTTAATATTTAAATTTAGCAAAGATTTTATCATTTATATGCTCATTTATATTATGATTGAATTAAAACCAATATAGGTGAACAAGTATTAAAAGCAAGCTAAGTATAACAATATTCAGATATAGGTTATTTGTAACAACCTTGGTTTTGGTGATTTCCTATAATATTAAATTATAACGGTGGCTATAATTTATATTACAAAACGAAAATAAATTGAAGATCTAAATTTTTTTTTTATTTTGAATAAACAATAAATTTGGAAGGAATAAAATGAAGTTAAGATGATAATGTTGGTTATAAATGGTGAATATTGGAAATATGTTAATTTTGAGTTAATAAATTAATTTAGTGATTTAATTCAACATTAGTTTGTTGAAATAGATGTAAATTGGTTGAAGGTAAAGTTTTAAAAGTTTTATTATGTCAGTAGAGAAAAATGATCATTTTATTATTTTAATTTGAGATTATGCAATAATTTTGCATATTATTGTCGAATGTGAAGTTTTTATTAATTTTAAATGAAGTATTAGAGTTAATTAAGATATTTTATAAAATAAAAAGATTGGGTTTTGTTTAAAAATAATATTTGGAGTAAAAATGAAATTGATATGGTTTGATGTATTTAATTTGATGAGAAAATTATTTTGTGAGAATTTTGGAGTTAAAAATGGAGTTTTCTGGAATAAAGGAATAAATTGATGTATTTAATTAAAATATGGTTTTAATAATGGGAAATAAATTCTAATAGATAAAATGTCTTTTATTTATGGTATAAAACATATTTTTGTAAACATAAATAATTGTTGTACAAAAATTGTTTGTTTTTAAAATGAGTAAACATGCGAGAATATGTGTATACATTGAGTATATAAGTAAAAACATGAATTACTTAGTAAAATTAGGCTAAGTATGGTTATCGGACCAATGGGCTTGTAGGTAATGGGTTTGAAAACCAAATATCCACTTCTAGAACACTCGGTAGAAAGGAAAACTGAACGTAGTTCGTTCTCTCCTCATCTTCAGTTTCTCAAAACAAAAAATACAGTAAAGGGAAATGGCTTCTACTCACAATCTTGCCAAACTAGCTTTAAACCTAGATGAAAATTAAAGAGAAAATAGCAAAATTGAGGTTAAATATAGGTAATCAATATCAAAATCTCTAATTTGCCAAACTATCAATTTCCAGGTTCTTAGAGCTATCAATTTCCAGGTTCTTAGAGCATATAAAAGCCCAAAGATCTCAACTTTCTTCCGATTTCTTCAAGTTTTTCTCTTCAAAATTTCAAGTTGAGTGTATGCTCACAAAATCTATCTTAAGAAACAAATTTCTAGCTGAAAACTGCTCTGAATTGTTTACTGAAAAAGTTTTGTTTCCTCTGTTGATAGTTATAGCAAAATCAATTATATGTTTCCTCTTTGTGAGTTCATATCTTGCAATCCTGATCTTGAAATGTCTCTGGAATTCTTTTGGATTGTAGTTTGAGTGTTGAAGCTTATGCACATCAATTTTCATCCATTGATAAACCTATAAGTGTTAGAAAAATTCGTGCAAAAATCAGTTTGAAGAGGCAGTACCTGCCTATGGCACTTGCATGTTATAGGTCAACCTAAAGAAAGCTTGGGTCGATCCAAGGGTCGGTCTAAGGCTTCTTAGGGTCGACACCTAGGTCGACCTAGGGAATGTGTTTTTTCCTATGTGTTTTCTCTTGCACTTCCTTGTTTTCCAGCTTGTTCTCCGACTTCTGCACCTTGTATTTGTGATATTTGTAAGCAGTTTCGAAGGTGGTCTATGGCCATGAATCCTATCAATAGGCGAGCCAATATTTTGATGAATTAGTGATTCGAAATTGAATTGCTTTTGATTGATTTCGAATGTTGATTTTGGTGATTTTCGATGATTTTTCCTTGATTTTAAGCACGGGTTTTTCTAAATAATTTTGAAATATTTTTTTAAAATAAATTGGCTTTTGAAATAATTATTATATGATATTTATAAATTATTTTCAAGCTATAAAAACTATATATTCTTTATATTAAAGAGGAATTTTCAAAGAATTGTTTTCCAAATGATTTTAAAAGTTGTTTTAAAAACTAGTTTTTCTCAAGTAAATTATTTTATATATAAAATACACTATTTTGCGCTCTTCAAACATATGAGAAAGAGAATTAAATGATTTAGTAAAATATGTGGTATGGGACACATACTTTTAATTTTTTAGTTAATTTCGGACTTATCCGTTTGAAGTTATAGACCTTTGGGTTGATATTTGTGATTGTCATTCCATGACGTGTTTTGAGATTTGTAAATTCATATTTTTAGGAACTATTTGAGATCGCCATTCTTTGGCCATTTTTGAGGTTTGAGATCTCCTAGTTTAGGAGTTATGGTCTATGAAAACCATTGCGATGTCTTTTGTACTTACTGGTGATATGAGGAAAATTATGTGTTTGAAATCTCCTATTTTAGGAGTTATGGTTTGTAAAGACCATCACGATGTCTTTTGTACTTGCCGATGATATAAAACAAATTATGAGTTTGAAATATCCTATTCTAGGAGTTATGGTTTATGAAGACCATCACGATGTCATTTGTACTTGCCGATGATATGAGGCAAGTTATGAGAATGAGATCTCATCTTTTAGGAGTTATGGTTTGTGAAAACCATCATGATGTCTTTTTGTACTTGCCGATGATATGAGGCAAGTTATGAACTTTCTGATATTTTATGATTTTGATGATGTTGTTTTTTAGTGTGGCATTGACTAGCAGTTAGTAAACCATTAAGTGAGAACGTGAGGTATGAGACGCACTGTTAACACTGTTCGGATTCCTATTTGAAAGTTTGTGACAAATTCACGAGTTATGCCAGTACTATAGACCTTCGGGTCATCACAATGTATTACGACTTTGTTCGTCTGAGGTATTACGACTTTGGTCATCACGAGGTATTACGACTTCGTTTGTCATGATGTATTACAACTTTGGTCATCAAGGGATAGATCCCTAATATATATAGTACTGGACACAAGGATAGCACATGCAGCATTGCTTCGGCATGCAATCGGGGATCTGGCGATTCAGGGATTTTTTTGAGTTTAGATATTTTTATGATTTCACCATTTTCAAGATATTGTTTTATATATTTTATAGCCTAGAGCTATATGAAATTTTATTTATATGTGGTGATTTCATTTATGATATTTTGAAATCTTAATTGAGTTCCACGTGTATGAGATTTTCAGAATTTTGAACTCTTAATTGAGTTCCACGAGTTATGAGACTTTCTGGGTTTTCTGATAATTTCTGTGATTTCCTTCTGAATTTTGAGTGATTTATAGGAATTCCATATTTCGAGTAGTTTTTGAGTAGGAAACATTTATACTAAATTGATGTTATTCATGAGTTTACCCTTGAGATGTTTCTGTGTTTCCATCATTTGAACTTGAGAGAATCCGAGATCATTTCATTCCTTTTTATTAAAGAAATGTTTCCCTTATGAGACTTATATCCTACTTATCATTGCTAATCATTTTGTTCAAGTTAGACTGACCCGTGTATTCATTCCTCGGGTCAAACCGAGTTGCAGATTAGACTAGTTGGCTTTTGCTTAGCTTTTCTTCATGGATCATCTTATCGATCAATTGGATATGCATAGTTGAGTAGTTATCTTGTAGTAATTGGACTTGATTTTGTATATTCTTTTATGGGAGCTTAACGTATATTTATAAAGTGGTGTATCACCCCTCATGTTTGACATTTTATATTGTACTTAATGTATATATGCGTATATAGATGACTATGCCTACTGTTCTGTGATATGTGTATATTACTTCTATTGTGTTTTGTTATGAATCGATCTTGAAGCCATCATGGTATTGTATTAGACAAGGATTGAACATGTCGAACCACTTAAGATGAAATGAGAAATGGGAAAAAAATAAATGAGCACATTATTGACATACTTAATACTTATTTAATACAAGAGTATGATGGTCGCTCCTAAACAGCCCTATTCTTTGCACTGGCAGACAGTATTACCTAGTAATACTCTTTGTTAGTGTGGGTCTCGGGGTAGGGCGTTACAGCTTGGTATCAGAGCTGAATTTAAAGCATAATGTAGTAAACACAGAACAGTATACATACTAGATACATCAAGTATAATATGAGTGAAAATGTCATCCCTAATCGAATTGTTTCTAATCTTATCCTTAACCTTTTCGTGTCCTTAGGGGTAGATATAAGTTGGGAATATGTCTAGGAATGTAATTTGATTCCGTAGTACTCCAAAATTAAATTGCTAATATTTTACCTTATGAATAATCTTTATCATGATTGTTTTATTCGAGTTCTTTTCGGTATGGGTGCTTGACAATCATTCGTATGGGAAGTGTAACGATCCGTAATTGTCGATATATAGAAAAATTGTAAATTTAATAAGGTTTTACGATTTAATGTTGAAAGAAATAAATATTTGTGATTAAATAATAAGAATGTAACTGGATTAAGAGGTAATAGTATTAATTTAAGGTAATTTACAATTGCTTGAATGTAATTCAAATTAATTGAAAGGATAAAAAGTTATAATTGGTTATAGATTGTAAATTAATTGTAATGATGTATGTATAATTTATAATTGGATATAAAGAGCAATTGATAATTTAAATGTTGATTAATTAATAGAATAATGTGTAATAAATGGTAATTGGATGGAATTTGTATAGTATAAGTTGTTATAACATTTGGTTGTAAATGATAACTTATTAATGTGACTAAAAGTTAATGGTGGCAAACTATTATATGTTACCTATTTATTTAGTCTGTTAAATTAAATTAGAAATCAAATATAATTAAATTAAATTAAATGTTACATTAATGTGAGTTAAGACAATAACTGCAAATTGTGAATGTAACAAAAGGGTATAGAAATGTTGATTATATTTACAAGGCAATAATTAATGTAATAAAAAGAATGAAACCAAGACACATAAATTAATTGGGATTTTCAAACTTTGTGAAAAATCGACAAAATTCAATCTAATGGAAATATAGTAGCTAATACAAATTAAAAGTGTAAATTGTAGCATTGAAATAAGATATAAACAAATGTTAACTATGTTATTAAAGTAATAACTGATTGAATATGAAGATTGAAATCAAATTAAATCAATTTATTGGAATTAAATTATAATTAATTGGATTAGTTACAGTTGAAACTGAACAATGTATTTAGGTAAATAATTAACATTGAATGGACACGTAAATTTGTTTTAGACTATTGTAAATATCCAAGTAATCAAAAATGATAAAAATGGTTAGTTATAAATTTCAAAATTAAAAAGTAATTAATTAGTTTATTATTAATTTATTTAATTGAGGAAATAATAGCCATTTTGGCCACTGTCTCGGATTTCGACGAAACCAGCTTTATCGGATCCGTAATGATGAATTATTGTATGGTTTCATGTTTCGTAGCGATCGAACTTGTTATTTGATCGTACGGACTCGAAACGCCTAGAAATTAATTTAATTAAATTCAACTGAAATCAATTTGAAATAAACCTGATTTTAAGTTAACTTCTTCATACGATAGAATTAGGACCTGAAACCTATTCCATTGACTATAAAAATATTGAAAACATCTATTTTGATATATGGGGTGACCCATTTTCGTTCCGGAGTCAGAACGGGCTTTTTGGGTCATCTATCATTCAACTTTCAAACCAATCTTGTCTATTCATTTATACTTCCAATCTGCCTATAAATAGCCTGTTATAAACCCTAACTATTTCTTATTCCATTTGTCTATACGTACAATTCTGTCTGCTTCTCCCTTTCCAATGGCGGACAAACCAAAACCAATTTCAAATTCAGTTGCAATTCAAAATCAAATCAAAAATTTAAACTCCTCAAAAATATATCAAGTTATATATCGATTTGAAGCACTCGACAAGCGCAAGTAAATTCTGCAGTCTGTTCTTCAATTCGGGTTTCTACGTGTCCAGAATTCGAGGAATTATTTTCGGCTGTTCATCGCTCGCCGATCAACTTCAATGCATCGACGAATCGATGATATGGTAGTGTAGAGAGGGAGGAGGGAAGTTCATCTAAGTCGTTGGTTGGGTGAATAGGTGGCTAGATCGTCGGCGATAAGGGGATTAGGGTTCGAAGGTTTGGCTGGCTTGGCTTTTGGATGGCGACCAGAGGCACTGTCGTGGGTATAAGCGAGTGCGACGAAGGGAGACGTGGCCTTTGGTAGTGGTCGGCATCGCTCTTGTGACCGGTTGTGGCATGACCCCTTGGTCAAAGTATTCGACTATAGTAACGGCTCTAGCTCGCGAGCATGAATTAGGGTTTCAACATGAACAGGAGGTGGCGTGTCTTCTATTATTATTAATTACTTTTATTTAAATTTTAAATTTCAAAAATTATAACTTATGTAACTTTTACATAATAATTCGGATTCACACGCGGTTTGCTCCGCTGCGATCATATCGAAATTCCATACATTTCGATGCTAGTTTGGAAGAATTCTGACACTTTTCAAATTTTGGGCTATAATTGGATTTTAAATCAATTTAAAATCAAAGGTGAGTGTTTTAACCCACTCACAATTACTAAAATATCTTATGTTAGCTAAATTAAATTTATGATGTGATTAGAAATTAATTGATTGATGTTTGGTATGTTAAAATTGTCGTTCTGGTTAAATTTGATTTTTATTGCATTTAATCATCGTTCAATTAGTTATTTTATTTTCAATTGTAAATTTATTACCTGATATTGATTATCCGTTACCTATTAATGTTTATTGGTTGACTTGGATGATGATTGCGATGGATTTTTGATTGTTGACGTTGGACAAATAGATATTGTATTTTTATATTGTTGTAACAATGCAAGTTTCCAATGGGTTGAAATGATGCATACCCAAATGATCTATAGATTGGGGATAAAACGTTATCTTTTGTAATGATAGACTCAAGCGATTTTTATGGACTTTATTAATTTCGGGATTGCAGTTTGAAATGATATATATAACCGTAAAATTTTAAATTGCGGATTGAAATGATAAATATCTGAATCACTTGACCCTAGGGTAGAAAATTATATATGAACACCGGATTGGTTAAATTAAATGATTTTTGAAAATTTAAAGTTTTGAATTCAGTTAATTGGTGTTTTGAAATAGAAATTGATTTATATAAACCGAATTATTTTCGATAATCTAAGTTTTAATGCTGAAATTGGAATTGGTTTAAATAAATTGTTCAAAGGATTTAAACTGGAATTTCAAGATTGAAGTGTTGAATATGAATGAATTTATTGGAATTGAGTTATTGAAAATGTTTGGATATAGCTTTGAAATTTATTTGAAACAAATTTGAACTATTTCCATTAAATTAACTATTTAATCAATTTAAACTACTTTAATTTATATTAATCTATTAGAACCTATTTAATCCAATTTAATCTATTTTACCAATTTTAAACAAAGTAAATATTTTTAACGTATTTTAAATCTGTTTAAACTATTTTAAACCTATTTAATTTATTTTAAATCTATTTAAAACTATTTTAAATCTACTTAATCTATTTTAAATCTATTTAAACTATTTTAAATCTATTTAATATTATTTAAATCTATTTAAATCATTTTTAAATCTAATTTAATTAAATGTAAATCTATTTAAACTATTTTTACCATTCAAACTATTTTAATCTATTCAAACTATTTTTAACTATTATTGAAACTATCCATGACTATCTAAACTATTTCCTAAAATTCCAGACTGTGTAAAGTTGAAGTAATTATAATTAAATCCTTAATGATGATATAACTTAAGTTGTAATTTGGAATTGATACCTGTTTGAAAATTTACATATTGAGTAAATATATTTTTGAATGTGAAATATGATTTGAAAGTGAATATTAATTCCAAAAGTGCATACGATTTGAAAGTGAATATGAATTTCAAGATTGAATATGATTTGAAAGTGAATATAATTTTGAAAGTTAATATAGTTGGAAGGTAAATATGATTTCGAAAGAGATATTACTTTGAGAATATGACATTTTGACTACTAATGGTGAATTGACTTTTGAAATATAAAAGAACCATCCGGTGTGAAATAAGCGTTTGGTTGTTAAAGAGACCGGGATCAGATATTGTCATACTCTCTGCCAATACCCAAAAACACTTTAACAACTGTGCACATGGTGGAGATTCTAGAAATGAAGTAGGATGGTTTGGTATACGATTCTGTATGAGGTATTTACGTAGCCTTGACTCCAGTAAGTCAGCTTGATGTGGCTAAAACAGGAGCCATGCCGGGCCAAGTGAGGTCGCACCTCCGATCGGACACATTTCTTCGACACCATTTTATGACGTTGTGATGATTTGGTGGCCACCCCATGATTTTGATTTGGGAGTGTGTTCCGAGGTGGACGGTAGTAGCTCGATCCGGATACGCAATTGGTATATCTACCCTGGCATTGCCTCGAGCGCCATGTGGCATGCCCTATCACGCCTTCTATGAGTTTGTTTTGTACCATACCTGTGGAGTGCCCTTTGATAGCCTCCAGTTTACGGAGGAGTTATGGTACTGTATAGACTAGGGAATATATAAAATATGTTAAAGGGGATATGGGTAGCCTTAATGCTATTTTAATACTTTTACTTTACCATAGACATATTATAATAGTGTAATGTACTACATTGTATATAGTTTAACAGATCCTTAAAAGACGTGAATTCCGAACATCTCTTAAGTTACTGCACTCACGTTAGACACTGGATAAGAGATGTCAAACCCTGTAAACATCTTTGACGCCATTACACTCATATTTACCATTGATTTAACTTACATAAGATTTTTTAGTTCTGACTCGAGTGTTTTGTCTTTTCAATTCGCTCGGGTCAGCTTGATCATTTCAAGGTTGAAGACCTTATTTCTGGAGGACGAAGACGAAGAGTTGTACTATTATTATTATTTATGATATGTATTCCACTGCATAATGTTGTTCCACTGCATTTATTTATTTATCTCTGTTTTATGTAACTCTGATTTTGTGTTGTAAAAGAATAATCAAATGTATTTATAAAACAGCTTCACGAACTATTATTTGATTATTATATTTTTTATTCCGCTGTAAGATTTTGTATTTGTTATATTTCTTTCTCTTTTTCTTATTTACCCCATAACAATCTGTCATTTTGAATGGTTTGAGTCCGGCTTGTGTGTCTGCTTAAAACGTCCAAAAAGGCAGGCCATTACAGTTGGTATCAGAGCCAGGTTTAATGATAACCTTCGCTTTGTGGGGTCTGACTCATATAGAATAGGGTAGTAATACCCTAGAATGAGTCGCTGAGTGTATATATATGAGAGAACGTATTTTTTAGTGTTATAAAAAGTTTTACATTGTGTTAATTTGTTCCGTTATGTATTTATAAATTCTTGTTCGGAACATAGGATGCTATGACATCTATAGGGATTTCTAAATACTTAATAGGACAGACCGACACAATATTGTTTTGAAATATAGGTAAATGAAATAATTTTGCCTTTATATATTTTGTATATAAATAATGGATTTTATAAAAAAATATAGTTGGTTGTTATATATTTGTTTATTAGGTAGTGAAATCCTATATAAATACTGATTGGAAAAATATAAGAGTTGTAAATAAAATGGATATAAATTGAAATTTGAGAACTTAAGTCCGGGATTTTAAAAATTCTTTCAAAAGATTTTGAATATAATATTATTATTATTTGGAAGTATGTTCAGATATAAATATCCCAATATGATTTGAAAGAAATTTATTAAAAAGAAATTATGAAGGAAATAAGTTATATACTCCCCTCTCGGTCGTTGGAAAATAATTTCGGTGATGAGTGCACTCATCATCGACGTTCATTTTCGAATTTCAAAGTGGAAAGGCTGTTGTAGTAGTTTTACTACACATTTTTTTGATAACCAATCTAAATTTTTCTAAATATAATCGGATATATACAAGTTATGAGTGTGTGTGTATGTGTGTATTTAAAAATAATTGAAATGAAACTCGGCTGTTTTAATTCTTAAGGTACTAAAAATTAGAAATGGAAACTGTGATAATGAATGAAATCTTGACTATATTAATAATTGGAAACTTCTTAAGTGAAAATAAGAAATTTGATGTTAAAACGACTAATGAAATGGATAAGAAGCTGAAAATTTGAAAACTGTAAATAAAAGGGAAATGGAGATAAGAAAATGTAACTATTGGACATTCTGTTAATAAATATAATAATTTGTGTAACATTCTTACATTCTAAAAGACATATATATATATATGTATGTATGTATGTATGTATGTATGTATGTATGTATGTATGTATGTATGTAACTTACCAAATTATTAAAAGTTGAAATGTTAAAAAGAATATGTAATAGAATATTATACAAGTAAAATTTGGAAAAAAAATGAAAGTGTTCAATGGAATTACTTATATAAATAAGAATTTTAATGTTATAAATTGTTATAAACTGAAGTTAGTAGTTTCAAATGCTACTGATTAAATGTAATAAAAGTGAATAATGTAAGAAAAATGATTATAAACTTAAGTTAACATCTAAACTATTTATAATCAGATAATGGTAAAAGGTGGATACTGTAAGTGAATAACTATAAACTTGAATTAATATTGAAGCCATTTATAATTAAAATGAATACTATATATAAATTGAATGGATATCACTTCAGAAACCATTGAAATAACTTGGAAATGAAGTTAATATTCAATGATACTATATATGGAAGAATGAACGTGAAAAAGAAATAATCTATAAATGGTGAATTGAATTGTAAAGAAACTTACCTAATAATGTATAATCTAATAATTGGAAAAAAATAACTTATTTAAGCAATGAATGTAAAGTAATGAAATGAAAGAAATGACATTATATGAATAAAGAAGAAATGAACTTTTTAAGTAATAATGAATGTAAATTAATGAAATTAAACATTTTATGAATGAGAAAATAGAAGTTAATGATGTGGGAAAAAGAAAAAAGGGAAATTAAACTAAATAGTAAATGTGAAGTAAACTGAAATAAAATGTATACAATACTTAAAAAATAATGAATTCATTTGTGATCCAAATAATTAAAATGGATATAACCTATATAAGTAAAGAATGAAAATTAATGTAATAAGCCATACATGAATAAATGAAAATTCAAATTTTTTAAGTAATGAACGTGAATTAAAGAAAATCGTTGTATAAAAAAATGAATGAGCAATAAATGATGTAAAAAATTCAAATAGAGTAGACTTAAAAATGTGTTGAAATCTATGTTTGCTTGAGTCATGGATTGGTTGGGAAAGGATGCTTTTATCGCGTAGAATGTATAAATAATCTATAAAGTTATCTACGACTGTTGAATGTATGCTTTACTTCATAGTTTATTTATAATTTTATGTGATTAGAAGTTCTGAACCCAAACAAACATTTGTTTTTGGTTGCTATAGATGGATGATTGCTCTCTTTATTGATATGATGTTTGTCTTGTTGTTTGTTTGCAAATGAAATTATTGTTATATGGTGATGTTTTATTTGTTATTTATTGAACCAACTTGAATATTTCTCTTGATATAATTTGCTAACTTCTTTTAGATTATATAAGTGAAATACAGGTTTATGGAAGCAATTGTTACTGTTTTGGTTTCATAAAATAAGAGCTATTTGCCCGACAATAGGTAAGTTCTTGGATTACGATTTTTATATCGATATTATATTGTTTTTACCGTGGTTTGGGATATTTTATTTTGAAAAATGTTATATATATTGTTATTATTGATATTATTATTTCTTCCAAACCTCTCCGTACAAAGGAGACTCTGCCGTAATTTTCCGTGAATTCTGGACTTAGAAAAATTTTGTGAAATGTTTTCCAAACTTTTGTTAACCTGAATATAAAGGATTTAAGTGTTATAAATTGGTATATTTTATTTAAATTATTTAATTTTGTAAATTTATTTGTTATAAATTTAATATTTTGAATAAGATATATTGATTACTTGATCCCTTCTTTTTCCTTTTCGGGGATGAAAAGTTTTGAGTGGGGGAGAGTGTAACGACCCGTAATTTCGATAAATAAAAAAATTGTAAATTTAATAAGTTTTTATGATTTAATGTTGGAAGAAATAAAATTTTGTTATTAAATAATAAGAGTGTAATTTGATTAATGGGTAGTAGTATTAACTTAAGGTAATTTATAATTGCTTTGAATGTAATTCAAATTAATTGAAAGGATTAAAAGTTATAATTGGTTATAGATTTTAAATTAATTGCAATGATGTATGTATAATTTATAATTGGATATAAAGAGCAATTGATAATTTAAATGTTGATTAATTAATAAAATAATGTGTAATAAATGGTGATTGGATAGAATTTGTATAGTATAAGTAGTTATAACATTTGGTTGTAAATGATAACTTATTAATGTGACTAAAATTTAATGGTTGCAAACTATTATATGTTACATATTTATTTAGTCTATTAAATAAATTAGAAATCAAATATAATTAAATGAAATTAGATGTTACATTAATGTGAGTTAAGACAATAATGCAAATTCTGAATGTAACAAAAGGGTATAGAAATGTTAATTATATTTACAAGGCAATAATTAATGTAATAAAAAGAATGAAACCAAGATACATAAATTAATTGGGATTTTCAAACTTTAGTTAATGTGAATAATCGACAAAATTCAATATAATGGAAATATAGTAGTTAATACAAATAAAAGGTGGAAATTATAGCATAGTGAAATAAGACATAAATAGATGTTAACTATGTTTTTAAAGTAATAATTGATTGAATATAAAGATTGAAATCAAATTAAATCAATTTATTGGAATTAAATTATAATTAATTGGTTATAGATTTTAAATTCATTGTAATGATATATGTATAATTTATAATTGGATATAAAGAGCAATTGATAATTTAAATGTTGATTAATTAATAAAATAATGTGTAATAAATGGTGATTGGATGGAACTTGTATAGTATAAGTTGTTATAACATTTGGTTGTAAATGATAACTTAATGTGACTAAAATTTAATGGTGGTAAACTATTATATGTTACCTATTTATTTAGTCTATTAAGTAAACTGGAAATCAAATATAATTAAATGAAATTAGGTGTTACATTAATGTGAGTTAAGACAATAACTGCAAATTGTGAATGTAAAAAAGGGTATAGAAATGTTAAATATATTTACAAGGCAATAATTAATGTAATAAAAAGAATGAAACCAAGATACATAAATTAATTGGAATTTTCAAACTTTAGTTAATGTGAAAAATCGACAAAATTAAATATAATGGAAATATAGTGGCTAATACAAATAAAAGGTGGAAATTGTAGCAAATTAGTGAAATAAGATATAAATAGATGTTAACTATGTTGTTAAAGTAATAATTGATTGAATATAAAGATTGAAATCAAATTAAATCAATTTATTGGAATTAAACTATAATTAATTGGATTAACTGCAGTTGAAACTGAACAATGTATTTAGGGAAATAATTAACATTGCATGGACATGTAAATTTGGTTTAAACTATTGTAAATATCGAAGTAATCAAAAATTATAAAAATGGTTAGTTACAAATTACAAATTAAAAAGTGATTAATTAGTTTATTATTAGTTTATTTAATTAAGGTAATAATAGCTATTTTGGCCGCTGTTTCGGATTTCAACGACACTAGTTTCATCGGATCCGTAATGGTGAATTATTGTAAGGTTTCAAGTTTCATAGCGATCGAACTTGTCATTTGATCGTACGGACTCGAAACGCCTAGAAATTAATTTAATTAAATTCAATTGAACTCAATCTAAAATAAAGCTGATTATAAGTTAACTTCTTCATACGGTTGAATTAGGACCTGAAACCTGTTCCATTGAGTTTAAAAAATATTGGACACATTAATTTTGATATATGGGATAACCCTTTTTCATTTCGAATACATAACGGGCTTTTCGGGTCATCTATCGTTCAATTTCCAAATCAATCTTGTCCATTCATTTCTATTTTCGATCTGCCTATAAATAGCCTGTTATAAACCCTAACTATTTCTTATTCCATTTGTCTGTACCTGCAATTTTATCTGCTTCTCTCTTTCCAATGACAGACGAACAAAAACCAATTCCAAATTCAATTGCAATTCAAAATCAAATCAAAAATTTAAGCTCCTCAAAAATATATCATATTATATATCGGTTTGAAGCTCTCGACGAGCGCAGTTCAAATCTGCAGTCTATTCTTCGATTTGGGTTGCTATGTGTCTAGAATTCGATGAATTATTTTCGACTGTTCATCGCTCGTCGATCAACTTCGATGCATCGACAAATCGATGATATGGTAGTGTAGAGAGGGAGGGGGAGTTTATCCGAGTCGTTGGTTGGGTGAATAGGTGGCTACATCGTTGGCGATAAGGGGTTAGGGTTTGAAGGTTTTGCGGGCTGGGCTTTTGGATGGAGACCGTAGGCACTGTTGTGGGTATAAGCGAGTGCGGCGATGGGAGACGCGGCCTTCGGTGGTGGTCGGCGTCGCTCTTGTGACCAGTGGCAGCGTGATTTCTTGGTAAAGTGTTCGACTACAGTGGCAGCTCTGGCTCGTGAGCATGAATCAGGGTTTCAACGTGAACAGGAGGTGACGTGTCTTTTATTGTTATTAATTACTTTTATTTAAATTTTAAATTTCAAAAGTTATATCTTATGTAACGTTTACATATGAATTCAGATATACAAGCGGTTTGCACTATCATATCAAAATTCCGAACATTTTGACGCTAGTTTGGACGAATTTTGAAGCTGTCCAAATTTTGGCTATAATTGGATTTTAAATCGATTTAAAATCAGAGGTGAATGTTTTAACCCACTCACAATTACTAAAATATCCTATGTTAGTTAAACTAAATTTATGATGTGGTTAGAAATTAATTGATTGATGTTTGGTACGTTAAAATTATTATTCTGGTTAAATTTGATTTTTATTGCAGTTAATCATCGTTCAATATATTATTTAATCTTCAATTATAGATTTATTACCTGTTATTGATTATCAGTTACCAATTAATGTTTATTGGTTTACTTGGATGATGATTGTGATGGATGTTTGATTGTTGATGTTGGATAACTGGATATTGTATTTTTATATTGTTATAACAATGCAAGTTCCCTATGGGTTGAAATGGTACATACCCGAATGATTTATAAATTAGAGAAAAATTGTTATGGGTTAAAATGATAGACTCGAGCGATTTTTATGGATTTTATTAAATTCAGGATTGCGGTTTGAAATGATATATAACCGTAAAAAATTTAAATTGCTGATTGAAATGATCAATATCCGTATCACTTGACCCTAGGGTAGAAAATTATATAAGGACACCGTATTGGTTAAATTAAATGATTTTTGAATCTTTAAAATTTTGAATTCAGTTAACTTGTGTTTTGAAATAGAAATTGATTTACATAAACTGAATTATTTTCGATAATCCAAGTGTTAATGCTGAAATTGGAATTGGTATAAATAAATTGTTCAAAGAAATTAAATTGGAATTTCAAGATTGGGGTGTTGAATGTGAATAAATTTATCGGAATTGAGTTACTGAAAATGTTTGGATATTACTTTGAAATTTATTTTACACTAATTTAAACTATTTCCTTTAAATTAACTATTTTAATCAATTTAAACTATTTTAATTTATATTAATCTATTAGAACCTATTTAATCAAATTTAATCTATTTTACCAATTTTAAACAAATTAAATTTATTTAACTTATTTTTAATCTATTTAAACTATTTTAAATCTATTTAAAAGCTATTTTAAATCTATTTTAAATCTATTTAAACTATTTTAAATCTGTTTAATGTCATTTAAACCTGTTTAAATCATTTTTAAATATAATAGAATTAAATTTAAATATATTTAAACTATTCTTATCATTCAAACTATTTTAATCTATTCAAACTATTTTTAACTATTATTAAAACTATTCATGACTACCTAAACTATTTTCTAAAATATCAGACTGTGTAAAGTTGAAGAAATTATAATTAAATTCTTAATGATGATACAACTTAAGTTGTAATTTGGAATTGATACCTTTTTGAAAATTTACACATTGAGTAAATATGATTTTTAAAAGTGAAATATGATTTCAAAGCGAATATGAATTCCAAAAGTTAATGTGATTTGAAAGTGAATATGAATTTCAAAAGTGGATATGATTTGAAAGTGAATATAATTTTGAAAGTGAATATAGTTCGAAGGTAAATATGATTTCGAAAGTGATATGGCTTTGAGAACATAATACTTTGACTACTAATTGTGAATTGACTTTTGAAATATAAAAGAACCATCCGGTGTGAATTGTTAAAGAGACCGTGATCGAATATTGTCATACTCTCTGCCAATATCGAAAACCACTTTAACAACTGTGCACATCGTAGAGATTCCAAAAATGAAGTAGGATGGTTTGGTGTACGATTCTGTATAAGGTATTTACGTAGCCCTGACTCCCGTGAGTCGGCTTGATGTGGCTAAAATAGGAGCCACGCCGGGCCAAGTGAGGTCGCACCTCCGATCGAACACATTTCTCCAATACCATATTATTACTTTGTGATGATTTGGTGGCCACCCCTTGATTTTGTTTTGGCAGTGTGTTCCGAGGTGGGCGGTAGTAGCTGCTATGCGTTACCACCAGTCCGGATACGCAATTGTTATATCTACCCTGACATTGTCTCAAGTGCCTTGTCGCATGCCTATCGTGCTTTCTATGAGTTTGTTTTGTATCATGCCTGTGGAGTGCCCTCTGATAGCCTCAAGTTTATGGAGAAGTCAAGGTACTGTATGGACTATGGGAATATATAAAATGTGTTAAGAGGGATATGGTAACGCCTTAACGCTATTTTAATGCTGTTACTTTACTTTAGACATATTATAATAGTGTATTGTACTACATATTAGATAGTTTAACGGATCCTTAGGTGATGTGAATCCTGAACATCTCTTAAGTTACTGCGCACACGTTAGACACTGGATCAGAGATGTCAAACCCCGTAAATATCTCTGACACCGTTACACTCATATTTACCATTGATTTAATTTACATAAGATCTTTTAGTTCTGACTCGAGTGTTTTGTCTTTTCAATTCGCTCAGATCAGCCTGAGCATTTCAGGATTGAAGACCTTATTTCTGGAGGACGAAGACGAAGATTTATACTATTATTGTAGAAGTTGGACATGATTTTGTATATTCTTTGGTGGGGGACTTGATGTATATTTATAAAGTGGTGTATCACCACTCATGTATGACACTTTGTATTGTACTTGATGTATATATACATATATAGATGATTGTGTCTGTTGTTCTATGATCTGTGTTTATTACTTCTATTGTGTTTTGTTCTGAATAGATCCTCAAACCATCGTGGTATTGTATTAGGCAAGGATTAATTATGTCAAACCAGTTAAGATGAAATGAGAAATGAGAAAAGAAAATGAATGAGCACATTATCGACATACTTAATACTTATTTAATACCAGACTATGATGGTCTCTCATAAACAGCCATATTCTCTGCACTAGCAAACAGTATTACCTACAAATACTCATTGTTAGTGTGGGTCTCATGGTGGGGTGTCACATTATCACTAACTAACGTTTTTCTTAGCCCTATACATCGTCGCTACTCACATTCAACTCTAGTAGCTTATACAAAATCCACTAAATCGCATGCCAAAAGCATTATCGAGTTCAACATCGATAGCCACATCCCGAGACCACGACCTCACCATCAACATCACTTTCATCTTCACATTCAAGCTCTAGACCCTCTTCCTACTCTACATCCAAATTGCAGCACACCTTTGAAGCTTTGCCATCAATCGTGACTCCTTAACGAGGATGAAAAAATGGACACACCATTTATCCCTTGCTGTACCTCCATTTCCATACACGCATGGAATTACTTGATTGTATTTTTTTTCAAATTTGAATTTTTATGGGTAGGCCAAAGATAAGAATGATTTGGAGATAAGATTTAGACTGCTTATAGGGTTAAGGATGGGAATTATTTTAGTAAAGGGTTGATTTTTGCCTATTTAACAAAAAAAAATTCTTTTATGTGAATTATATAATCACTCAAATTCAAATATCTCTATAAAATTGTCCCAATTTTTTCTTCGTTCAAAATAATTTTTCGCTCTTTGAAATATTGCTTTCTAATCTTAAATAATATTTAACTAATTATTTATTCCAGTAAAAATTCCTAAAACAAATTGTATTTCACAAATATAAATTATTAATAACTTCTTAATTCATAAAACACGATGCAAAATTAAATTAAATTTAAGTCAATATTTCTCATTTTATTATCGAGTAGATCCAAATATCAAATTTACCAAGTAAAATTCAATAAATATTACCAAATACAGATCCATTTTAGTATATTTATTTTATTTAACTCTAGAAAAGGATGTTACATAATATATTTATATACTTATATATTTATAAAATTACAAATATGCTCTCTCAATACGTGCGTAGTCCCCAAATTAAAGATACATTTTGCTTCGATATCAAATCCATTGACATGAATTAGTTTCCCTAACCAACGTTAATACATCAAAAACCAAAAAGAACGAGTCACTAGGATATGGTAACTAGAAAACAGTTACAATTCTTACTCATAACTTCTAGATTCTCACAATGGAAGAAAACAAAGTATAATGTATTATACTAATAACCATCATCATTTCATAAAACTATAGTATATCAACAATGTCATATACATATGTCTTTATGTACCAATCAAACCCAGTCCACACATAAGCCATAGCCATGTCTTAACAAATACTTGCATTATCTGCATCAATGTCCACATCTCCAGCTCCATTGTAACGACCCAGAATTTCACTGCTTTTATTAGGAATATTTATTTAATTTTAAAAATTCAATATGTAGGTTTTATAATGAAAATAAACTCATTTTAATAAATTAATAATGATGATAAAATCATTTTCAACATTTGTCTGCCAAATTTAAATTGTTCATAGAAAAATAGAAAATGTGATCGAAGAACAATTTTCGAAATTTCGACCTCACGATGCTGAAAAGTTGTCGAGAATGTTGTTCGTGTTTGTGCACCATATACATCTATATACTTATAAGAGTTCATTAACAAAATAATAATACACTTAAAAATAAATTATCTTATGTTAATTTGGATTAGTAAGTGCTGTGACAAGACATAGTTTCAAAAATAATAAACTTATATATAAAAATATATATAAGTATTATAAAATCTTAGGTTATATATATAGTATTATCACATCTTAGATTGTAATCATTAAACAACATTATCCCTTGTCACTTCTTAGCTTTAATTAATAATTTAACTTATATATATAAAGAAAATGATGTGACTAAACGTAATAATTATATATATATATATATATATATATATATATATATATATATTAAACAAAGTGATGTGACTAACGTAATAATTAAATATATATAAAGAAAGTGATGTGACAAAATATAATTATACATGTATATAAAAGAGTGGCATGGTTAAACATAATTTTATATATATATATATATATATATATATATATATATATATATTATAAAAGATTTGTAATGTGACTAGATATAATTATGACAAGTTATATTATTTAATTCATTTTGCCTATATATATACCTACCTTTTCTTTTCTCTATGCTTCCATTTCCTTCTTCTTCCTTATTAATGTTTTTCATGGCTTCTTCTTTTAGCCTTGAGAGAAGAAAAGAAAAAAAATTCCTTAGAAAACTATTTTAAAATCCACTAAAAATCTTCTCCATTTTCATCATACTTCTTCGGTATAAATTCCACATTTCTTCTCCTAATCATGAATTTCTTTACTTCAGACCATATAAAAATATAGTGGCTAAAACTTTCATGTTCATCACTTCCTCAAGGTTTTTGTTTAGCAATGAAAAAAACGCTCGTCTTTAAGATGCATTTTCGGACCTCTGTTTTGAAGGCCGAAAATACCACCTTTTCTTTATACTATAACTTTCACAAAAATGATCCAAATTGAATGACTCTTATTAAAGATGATAGAGAAAAGAATTTCCTTAAACTTTATGTTAACCACTTTTTGAAATTCTGAGAGTAAAATGGTGAAAAGCGGAGAGCAAGATGACCTATTTTCAGGTTACTTTTTGGAGTTGTGAAGCTTTTCAAGTTCTAAAACATTTCAAGATTACGAAAGTTTTATGGTGAGTAAATTCTAATCTTTTTGGGAGAGATTTTATCTAATATATATTTGTGATTATGGCTAAATGGATGATGTTTGTTGTATGGATTATGACTTGGTTTTGATAGACATATGTGCTAATATGCAGTTAGCATTAGATATGAAAACGGTGATTTAAGTGCAATGTTTGGATAAAATTATGAACTTGATATGTTATGCAAATGACATGCTTGTGTATGAGAATCTCGAATTTTGGTCGAATGGTTTTGGAAAGATTAGTATTGCAATGTTGAAAGGACTAGAGATCCATTTGGATATCTAATCATTTACTAGTTTTGAGTGAGTAAATGCTTTTGTTTAAATTCTTAATCGAGTTAAGATTTTCAAAACCCTTTCTTTTATGTCCTAAAAGATAATAAAAAATGGAAGGTTAAAGTTTTATATGGTAACTTAGAGAAGCAAATTCTAAGTTATTGCGTCCATAGCGACTATATCGCTATGGATGCAGCTCGGGAAAGTTTGATTTCTAACTTTAAAGTACTTTCTAAAAATGATTCAAAAACCTATTTCAAACGTAATTAGCAACACATAAGTTAATAATAACTTGATTAAGTATGTTTAATAATTAATTAATTTATTAATTGAGGATAATTATTTATTAATTAAGCGGTAATTAGGTTAAGTAATTAGTGATAATTAAGTAAGTATCAAGAAGTTTTAATTAATGATTAATTAAGTTAAAAAGGGTAATTATTTTTATTTAATCAAGTTTAGTTATTTTAATTATTATTTAATTAAATTTGAATTATTTAATTAATTATTATTTAATTAAAGATTAATTATTTATGCTTAATTAGGGATCAATTTTAAGTAAATGTTTATTTGTTCAATGTTTAATTATTAATTTATTTTTATTAATTAAGACTAATTATGATTTTATTTTGATTATTAAAGATTTAATTAAGCTTTAATTTATATCAAATTATGATTTAATTATTAAAAGTTATTTTAAACTTTTTCGGTTATGTTTTAAGTTGGGTTCTTTTCTAAGTGGTTTGATTTGAAACGAAGGATCTCTTGTCCATGATATTAAATAGATAAACAACTTTGAATAAGTTAGAATGTGATTGTTTGTGTTGTATGGACATTCATTAGCAGAATAAAACACCGTACTACCAAACGGTAATTATTTGGATTGTTTGGACATGTGTTAGCAGAATAAATCATTGTTCTGCTATTAATGGATTAAATTGTTTTGGACTGTAACAACCCAAAAATTTTAATAAATATTTTAATTCATTTTATTTAAAAATTTGATGTTTAATTATTTAAAATCTGAAATTTTTAAATTTTTCAATATAATTTTGGAGTTTGTTTATAAATTATTTTCCTAAATTCAATAAAAAAACAATTTCTCAAATTTTTATATTTTGGTCAAACTTTAACTTTTATTTGAAAATTTTAAATTTTAAATTACAATCTTTTTATTTGAAGTTGGATATAATTCTGGTATCCATTTTGCTTTTTGTTTTGTTAAAATCTGATTTATACTTTAAAATTGGATAAAATACAGCGTTTTACACGCAGTTAATTTCTGTATTTTATTTTTTATTTTGCTATGTCCATCTTTTTATTTTATTTTTCTATTTCATTTTGTCTAGACTTTATTTTATTTATTGGATTTTACTTGTGTGTATCTTTTTATCAATGGCTTGAAAAAAATCGAAGAGACATACGTTACATTGTTTTAAATCTTGCCTTTTTATTTGCCTACCCTCTTTATAACTTCATAGCCGTTCATGCCTTCAAACCCTAGCTGCCACCTCCTTGTGTAAATCACGTACAAAAAATATCTAATCCCATATCATTTCTCATTTGCTTCCTGAAGAAAAATACAATAAGTTCCATGGCTTCTCCTATCTCCTTTTCCTGTTTTTCCATTTTCTTTTCTTTTATTTCTTCCTCTATGCTTGGCCTCTACCTTTCACCATCCATGTAACAACCCAAGGTTTTATAGCAATTAATTATCATCATTAGGCGATTAAATTGGCTAGCTAATTGCTATTTGGAATTTTTAAATCGGGTTGAAATTCATTTAAAAATTGGTTAAGGGTTTGCGGGCTTTAAAAATTTGATATCGGTCCACTTATTTTGGTGCCGTGACATTCATCAATACCCGTCCCCCTTTCATTCTTCATTCATTCGTGTAAACCCTAAAACTAAAACAAAGCGAACAAAAATGGTGGCGGCTTCGTTCTCATTCGTTCCTCGTTTCAAATCTAGGGTTTTGAGCTAATTCGAAGCGCCGACTTTAGGTTGATCGTTTGTCTCCTCGTTGCTCACTTCGGCTGCTCCTTTTTCCGTCGAGACTAAGGTGAGTGATTTTTGTCACTCACATCTAATTCAAGTAATGTGCTTCGGTCATTCATGTATATGTTGATGATTTTTGGCTCGGTATTGATATTTGACTTAGTTCGATTCTTGTTTTCCACGTCTTGATTTCTATTTGACTTCGGTCGCTTGATTTGTGTATGTAATGCCATGACTCTGTATTATCACCATAGTGTCGATAATATTTCTGGCTTGACTCTATTTGATGTTGATTTAGTGACCACCACTTGATTGAATTCTTTTGACCATATTGATTTCATTGACTTCGGTTATACCATGTTACTTTCTCTGTTTGGCATCAACTTGATATTGTTTGTGATTGTTACATTTGGACTTTGAGCTTAACACATTGGACTGGATTGTGATCGGGTTGCTTCACATGATTTATTTGAAGTTGTAGCCTTGTTTGGATTATCTTTTAGTCTTTTCTCTGCTGCATATATGCTTTATGCATAAGCATCGAGTCTTGAAAATTTGGGGACATTGAAAATATACAGTTTCAAATATGAATTTATGTCTTGACTCGTTTGAAACGTGTATCTTGATTTTACTTTGATTTTTTCATTGCTGTATATTTGAACTTGGTTTGGATTTTGCTTCGAGCATGCCTCGTGTTGATATACACCGTGCCTTGAACATGAGTTTGCACTGTGATTGTTCATCTCGGCTGTTGTCTTTGGTTTTATTGATGTGTTTTGAACTGCGGCTTGATATTGACTCTGTTCAATCGCCCATGGCTACTGTGAATATCTGGAAGTTTTGGTTTCGTGAATCTCTTTTGACATTGGTATTGACTTTAAGCTTGAAATTGATTTTGTTTTGTTTTGCATGGGGTTCGACACTGTCTTGGTGGCTTTGTTCGAGCTACCTATTCTCATGGGTATGCTGGTGCTGTTCCATTTTGATATAAATATGTATGCGTATCCATATATATATATATATATATATATATATGCATACATGCATTCTTGTAATTATTGCTTGCTGCCTTGAATTTGTTCACTGTGTTCACAGTGTTGCTCCTTGTGCTTGATTTGAACTGTGGCTTCACTGTGTCGAGTTGTACACAGGCTTGTTCTCCGACCTGTGTCATACACGTAGGCACCGCCTGTGTATGTTTCTTATGCACTCTTGATATTTGTGAACTTGAGTATTTTTCCGGTGCTCCAATGCATCGATGTCACCCCTGTCTGTTAGTCTTCACTGTGCATTATCTTGTACTAGTGATGCATTGCATTTGTTGTTTCCATTCACTTGGAGTCAGTTGCATTCTTGTTCTGGTTCCTGACCATGTGCAAGCTTCAAGTCAGGTTGCATACTCTCTGGTGCATTCTTGTATATGCTTTGCTTTCTTCGAGGTCTCTAGACATTGTAGTCGTCTGCACTTATAATTGCAGTGTGTATTTGATAGTCTCATGCCTTTGTGCATGGTTGCCATACTTGAACTGTTGTATGTTTCGAGTGGCTGCAGTTTCATTTTGTATGTAGTTGTGTTGAGTCATGATAGTAGTGACTTGACCTCTACAGTTTCGACTTGCTGTTAATATTAGGAGTTATAATGACATCATCACTGTAGTGGCGAAGCAGTGCACGCGAGCATGTACTGCAGCCATATGGTGTTGCTTTTATTGATATTCTATTTGCCTTGGATTTATTGATCTTTTGCGTATTTCAGATGCTATAGTGGCGAGGCAGTACACGCGTGCGTGTACTGCAGCCCTACCTGAGTTGACATTTTAATTGATATTTTAATTGTTTGAATTGTTTCGTATGTCCAATTCAATATTTTGAAATTATATTCCGATTTGGTTTGAATTGATCATTCTGTTTTTGTCTAATTATCTATTTGATAATTAGATTTGAAGTTTCTAATTATTTATTTAATAATTAATTTTGTGTTAATTTCCGTTTAGGCAATTCTGTTGTTTTCTAAATTATCTTCATTGATAACCTTTTTATTTATCTTCGTTGATAATTTGAATTTGTTGGTTTGTTGTTTAACACTGTTAAGTGTTACATTTACCGTTATCTGATTCCTTATTAAAGAATTGGATATACAAGAATTATTTTGACTGTCGTCTAATTATTATTTAATTATTATTGCTTTCGTGCATTAATAACTGAGTTTGAATTAGACTGACCCGTGTATTATTTTCTTTTGAATTTAATACTCGGGTCAGACCGAGTTATACAGATTGTAGATATCTTGGTTTGGGTTGCTGTTTGAGCTATGAAGTCTTTTCATATCTTTTGGAGTAGTCGTCGTCATTTTATAGTAGTCAGTGTATTTGTATAGGATGATATATATTCATGTATATTATTTATGCTAATGTACTTGTATATGTAACTTCCAGAGTCGACAGTTTTAGTTGTATCATATGTACTGTCTCACATGTATTATAACTGACATCGGTTATATATATATATAAAAGACTTTTGTTTTGTGTTCCGCATTAGTTTGTCTGTGTTATTATTATATATATTGTCCTAAACTATTATGAACCATCGTAGTTCGTTTTATACTGGAATTGGGTATGTCGATGGGAGTAAGTAAACAAGAGATGAAAAATAAAAATAAAAATATATACCACTCCTATCGAGATAACCAATACTAGTGTAAGGCCTAACTACGGATGGTCGCTCCTATCCAACCTTATTTTTCGTAATAAAAGATAGTATTTCTTTTAATACTCTTTGTTATTGTGAGCATAGAGGTGGTGCGTCACAGTTGGTATCAGAGCTTAGGGTTTATGGACATAATATAAAACATAACTTAGATGGAACATGTGTTACAACTTTTTGTCGATGTTTTATTGTGCTGTGAGTCAAAACTAAAGTTTTGAAATTATGATGAAATTTTTAAATATCTTTATTTAATAATAAAAGTGAAATTGTGTTTTGATGATTGAGAAATTTGTGTTCTGTTTATCAGAGTGCGCAGCGGAAACAGTGAGGCTGTTTTCGCTGAGTATAGCTGATAACCCTTTTGATTTAAAAATCAAAATATGAAATTGAAATAAATTTCATTTGTTATTTACATAGCTGTGTTTATTTTGTTTTCTTTGAAAATTTTGAATCCGATTTGAGGATTCGAAGCGATTGCAGTTATGTGAATTTGTTGAGTTTTTTGCTGTTTTGAATTATCTTCCTTGAAGATATATTCGAGTGATTTCTATGTTCATTTCGGAGTATACGTGCAAATTTGGGCTGCACGTTACTACATTAATTTTATGTTGAACCGATGTTTGGTTTTAAACATATTTTGTTGTCGTTATTTCATAACGGGGTTTTTACATCGGTGCTAAGTTTTTAAAGCACTGTGTTTTGTTGACATTTTTAATGAATGAAAATTCACTGGTATTATATTTTGATGCAAATTATTTTGATGAGATTTTGACGTTTAAAATTACTGTCGCTTTGACTTCAGTAACCGTCAAATTTTAAAGTGGATTTTCAATCGGTTATCCCGCAATGCTTATTTTGTTGTCCGTTTGAGAATGTAAATTATTACTTTTATAAAATAAACAAAATTGTTTTCAATACTTTTACAGATTACGCTTTCAAAAGAATGAGGAAGCGATTTAAATGTTTTAGCAAAATCGAGGACTATGACCCCTTTCTTTTACTGATTTGCTTAATTCGGGACTTGTCCGTTTGAGAATGTAAATTATTACTTTTATAAAATAAATGAAATTGTTTTCAATATTTTTACAGTTTACGCTTTCAAAAGAATGAGGAAGCAATTTAAACGTTTCAGCAAAATCGAGGACTATGACCCCTTTCTTTTACTGATTCGCTTAATTCTGGACATGTCCGTTTGAGAATGTGAAATGTTATTTTTAGAATACACAATTTTGCACTTTTAAGGAAACGATGAAGAGAATCAAACGATTTAGTAAAACACGTGGTATGGGACATGTGCGTTTGCTATTTCGGTTAATTCCGGACTTGTTAATTGAAACATCTGTTGTTTTGATGATTTTGATGATTTTGTGTGCTTACGAGCCACTATGTTGGAGCTTCGGGTCATATGTTGGACCTTCGGGTCATATATTGGACCTTCGGGTCAAATACCAGTACTAGACCTTCGGGTCGTACATTGGACCTTCGGGTCATATGTTGGGCACCAAAATTATGTTGACAGTACTTGGTAGGCTTCGGCCATATGTTGATGCATGTGCGGCGTAGCTTAGGCTCGCCATCTGATAGGATCGATCCAACCTTTTATATTGATTTTCTAGATTATCTTAATTGATTTCTAGATATTTGTTGTTTCCAATTATCTACAGGTAATTGGATATTTGTTGATATGAGTTCTAATTATCTTTGCTGATAATTAGATAATTGTTGTTTCTGATTATCTTTTTTTGATAATCGGATATTTGTTGTTTCTAATTATCGTTTTTGATAATTAGATATTTGCTTATTTGAAATTTCTGATTATCGTTTTTGATAATCGAATATTTGTTGTTTCTCATTATCATTTTTGATAATTTGATATTTGTTGATTTGAGATTTTTGATTATCGTTTGTGATAATTAGATCATTGTTGATTTGAGATTTCTGATTATCGTTTGTGACAATTAGATATTTGCTAATTTGAGATCTCTGATTATCGTTTGTGATATTTAGATATTTGCTGATTTGAGATTTCTGATTATCATTTTTGATAATCGGATATTTGTTGTTTCTGATTATCGTTTTTGATAATTAGGTATTTGTTGATTAGAGATTTCTGATTATCGTTTGTGATAATTAGATCTTTGTTGATTTGAGATTTTTGATTATCATTCGTGATAATTAGATATTTGTTGATTTGAGATTTCTGATTATCGTTTGTGATAATTAGATATTTGCTGATTTGAGGTTTCTGATTATCGTTTTTGATAATTGGATATTTGTTGATTTGAGATTTATGATTATCGTTTGTGATAATTAGATATTTGCTGATTTGTGATTTCTGATTATCGTTTTTGATAATTAGATATTTGCTAATTTGAGATTTCTAATTATCGTTTGTGATAATTAGATATTTGTTGATTTGAGATTTCTAATTATTTGATGGATAACTAGATATTTGCGATTTGTGATTTGGTGTTTTCTAATTAACTTTGTTGATAATTAGGTTTTGCTGTTTTCTAATTATCGTATCGATAATTAGATATCGCTGTTTTGTGATTTCTGTATTCTAATTATCTAATTGACAATTAAATATTGCTAATAATTACATTTATTCAGTTTTTTTGTTTTCTGATTATCTATTTAATAGTTAGATTTTGTTGAGAAATTGTGAATTTCTTTTATGAAATTAAAAGATTTCTTTGGTGTTTGTGTTCTTGACCTTTATTTTTCTAGCTTAACCAGTTTATGTTAGAAAAATAATTGTTATTGACACCTTTAATTATGAAAATTGCAGGGACGCAATTTTTATAAGAAAGGGAGTCTGTAACAACGCGGGGTTTTATAGCAATTAATTATCGTCATTAGGCGATTAAATTGGCTAGCTAATTGCTATTTGGAATTTTTAAATCGAGTTGAAATTCGTTTAAAAATTGGTCAAGGGTTTGCGGGCTTTAAAAATTTGATATCGGCCCACTTATTTTGGTGCCGTGATATTCATCAATACCCGTCCCCCTTTCATTCTTCATTCATTCGTGAAAACCCTAAAACTAAAACAAAGCGAACGAAAAAGGTGGTGGCTTCGTTCTCATTCGTTCCTCTCTTCAAATCTAAGGTTTTGAGCTAATTCGAAGCGTCGACTTTAGGTTGATCGATTGTCTCCTCGTTGCTCACTTCGGCTGCTCCTTTTTGCGTCGAGACTAAGGTGAGTGATTTTTGTCACTCACTTCTAATTCAAGTACTGTGCTTCGGTCATTCATGTATATGTTGATGATTTTTTGCTCGGTATTGATATTTGACTTAGTTCGATTCTTGTTTTCCACGGCTTGATTTCTATTTGACTTCGGTCGCTTGATTTTTGTATGTGATGCCATGACTCTGTATTATCACCATAGTGTCGATAATATTTCTGGCTTGACTCTATTTGATGTTGATTTTGTGACCACCACTATATTGAATTCTTTTGACCATATTGATTTCATTAACTTCGGTTATACCCTGTTACTTTCTCTGTTTGGCATCAACTTGATATTATTTATGATTGTTGCATTTGGACTTTAAGCTTAACACATTGGACTGGACTGTGATCGGGTTGCTTCACCTGATTTATTTGAAGTTGTAGCCTTGTTTGGATTATCTTGTAGTCTTTTCTCTACTGCATATATGCTTTGTGCATAAGCATCGAGTCTTGAAAATTTAGGGACTTTGAAAATATACAGTTTCAAATATGAATTTATGTCTTGACTCGTTTGAAACGTGTATCTTGATTTTACTTTGATTTTATCGCTACTGTACATTTGAACTTGGGTTGGATTTTGCTTCGAGCATGCCTCGGGTTGATATACACCATGCCTTAAACATGAGTTTGCACTGTGATTATTCATCTCGGCTATTGTCTTTGGTTTTGTTGATGTGTTTTGAACTGCGGCTTGATATTGACTTTGTTCAATCGCCCATGGCTACTGTGAAAATCTAGAAGTTTTGGTTTCATGAATCTCTATTGACATCGGCATTGACTTTAAGCTTGAAATTGATTTTGTTTTGTTTTGCATGGGGTTCGACACTGTCTTGGTGGCTTTGTTCGAACTACCTATGTCTCATGTGTATGCTGGTGCTGTTCCATTTTGATATAAATATGTATGCGTATCCACATATATGCATACATGCATTCTTGTAATTATTGCTTGCTGCCTTGAATTTTTTCACTGTGTTCACAGTGTTTCTCCTTGTGCTTGATTCGAACTGTGGCTTCACTGTGTCGAGTTGTACATAGGCTTGTTCTCCAACCCATGTCATACACGTAGGCACTGCCTGTGTATGTTTCTTATGCACTCTTGATATTTGTGAACTTGAGTATTTGTCTGGTGCGCCAATGCATCGATGTCACCCATGTCTGTTAGTCTTCACTGTGCATTATCTTGTACTAGTGATGCATTGCATTTGTTGTTGCCATTCACTTGAACTCAGTTGCATTGTTGTTCTGGTTCCTGACCATGTGCAAGCTTCAAGTCCGGTTGCATACTCTCTGGTGCATTCCTGTATATGCTTTGCTTTCTTTGAAGTCTCTAGACATTGTAGTCATCTGCATTTATAATTGCAGTGTGTATTTAATAGTCTCATGCCTTTGTGCATGGTTGCCATACTTGAACTTTTGTATGTTTCGAGTGGCTGCAGTTTCATTTTGTTTGTAGTTGTGGTGAGTCATAATAGTTGTGACTTGACCTCTACAGTTTCGACTTGCTGTTAATATTTGGAGTTGTGATGACATCATCACTGTAGTGGCGAGGCAGTGCACGCGAGCGTGTACTGCAGCCACACGGTGTTGCTTTTATTGATATTCTATTTGCTTTGGATTTATTGATCTTTTGCGTATTCCAGATGCTGTAGTGGAGAGGCAGTACACGCGTGCGTGTACTGCAGCCCTACCCGAGTTGACATTTTAATTGATATTTCAATTGTTTAAATTGTTTTGTATGTCCAATTCAATATTTTGAATTTATACTTCAATTTGGTTTGAATTGATCATTCTGTTTTTGTCTAATTATCTATTTGATAATTACATTTTGAGTTTCTAATTATTTATTTAATAATTAGATTTTGTGTTAATTGTCGTTTAGGCAATTCTGTTGTTTTCTAAATTATCTTCATTGATAACCTTTTTATCTATCTTCGTTGATAATTTGAATTTGTTGATTTGTTGTTTAACACTGTTAAGTGTTATATCTACCGTTATCTGATTCCTTATTAAAGAATTGGATAGACGAGATTTATTTTGACTGTCGTCTAATTGTTATTTAATTATTATTGCTTCCGTGCATTAATAACTGAGTTTGAATTAGACTGATCCGTGTATTATTTTATTTTGAATTTAATACTCGGGTCAGACCGAGTTATACAGGTTGTAGATATCTTGCTTTGGGTTGCTGCTTGAGCTATGAAGTCTTTTCATATCTTTGGGAGTAGTCGTCGTCATTTTATAGTAGTCGGTGTATTTGTATAGGATGATATATATTCATGTATATTATTCATGCTAATGTACTTGTATATGTAACTTCCAGAGTCGACAGTTGTAGTTGTATCATATGTACTATATCACATGTATTGTAACTGACATCGGTTATATATATATATATATATAAGACTTTTGTTTTGTGTTCCGCATTAGTTTATCTGTGTTATTATTATATATATTGTCCTAAACTATTATGAACCACCGTAATTCGTTTTATACTGGAATTGGGTATGTCGATGGGAGTAAGTAAATAAGAGATGAAAAATAAAAATAAAAATATATACCACTCCAATCGAGATAACCAATACTAGTGTAAGGCCTAACTACGGATGGCCACTCCTGTCCAGCCTTATTCTTCGTAATAACAGACAGTATTTTTTTAATACCCTTTGTTGTTGTGAGCATAGAGGTGAGGCTCACAATCCACCCCTAACCGACCTTCACAAGCCGCCGCCACCTCGTTATCCCCTCCATGCCATAGCCATGACCTTGATTCACCAAATATTGATTTAAAACCTAGCCGAGCCTATATGCATTCCCCCTCTTTGTTTGCCGTGGCCACACCTATTTCCACCACCTACTCCTCCTCCTTGCCTTGCCCTAGGCCGTGCTCCTCTGATTTGATCAGATCTGACCCAAAGCCTAGACATAGGCCGAGCTACATGGCCATAGGCCGAGCCTAAAGATCAACGCCCCTTGCCTTTACCTCCGCTTGACTTTTTCTTGCCATCCCCTTTCATATTTCATACCATAGCTGTGCCTTGTGACCCCATAACCAAGCCTAGTTGCCTCTAACACAACATGGTCGAGCAAAATATGGTGATCGCCGAGCCTATAGGTGATGTGCCCGACCCACTTATGAAATAAACCAAATTTTGTTTCAAATTGATTCATGTTTTACATTGTTGAATTCATATCTTGTTTGTGTTAAACCATATACTTATATTTGTTTTATTTATTTGATTACATGATTGAATTTGGGTGTTACTTCTTCTCGAATCTAGTGTGTGCTTGTCGTGCCTTTCAATGTTTGTTGTGTGCCTTTACTTTGTAATCTCTAGCTTCAAAAAGGTGAGTTATTCACTCTAGACATTCCGTGCTTATATATTTATGAAACGATGACAAGTGGACATGTAGTAATGAATTTGCTATGTTGATATGTTCATATATGCCTGTGATCTGTTTATATGATGTATGACCTGATTTTATACCTGTTACATCATTTATTTTCTGTATCTCACACTGCAAATTTCCTTATCAGTATGGGTTGAAATGATACATACCTAAACGGACTTTAGAATAAGAAAAAATCATTATGGGCTGAAATGATAAGCTCAAGTGATTTTTATTGTATTTGATTTACTTGGGATTGCGGGTTTGAAATGATGGAACCTGGATTTTTCTTTTTAAATTACGGATTGAAATGATATATTATCCATATCGCTTGACCTAGGTTAGAAAAATATTATACAAACCATGGTTAGTTATATATATTTTCTGAAATTTATAAGTATTTTTAAACGTACAAATATGAAATTTTAACTTAAATTGGATTTAGATAATTTAAATGAATCTATAGTGATTTATCTACAAGGTAAATGTATAAAGAATTAAATGGAAAGGTGTATTTTAAAAATATGACTTAACTTGGAAATTGGAAATTTGGTTTTAAATGGAAATTTTAAGTTAAGTAAATGAATGGAAATTTTATTTTATTTATGAAATGGGTATTTTAAAATAAACCATTAAGTTAATTGTTAAAAATAAAAAGTTGGAAAAATAGTTTACTTTTGAGCTAATAAGTGAATTATTGTTTAAATTGGATATTTATTTATTAAAGGTTTATTTTATTGAATCATGAGTTAAGTGATATCTAAATGAATATTTTTGAAGCGAAAAATATTCATTTTTATAAGTTAAAATGGCTACAATTGAAGTTTTAATGTTTCTGAAATTTTATATTAAATCTGGAATTAGTACTGGTAGCACTTCAGAAATGTTGTGGTTTTAAGACAGCATTTGTTAAGTGCTATCATTTCTGAAAATAAACTAAGTTCTGGAATAGTAAAGAGCTAATGCAGCACTTTGTAAGTGCTATTATCGCTGAAACTAAACTATATTTTGAAATAACTTAATAGCTACTGTAGCACTTGGTAAGTGCTGTTGTTGCTGAAAGTAAACTGTTTTGAATAACTAAATAGCTACTGTAGTATTTGGTAAGTGCTGTTGTTGCTGAAATGAAACTGAATTGTTTTAAATTACTAATACCTACAGTAGCACTTTGTAAGTGCTGCTGTTTTTGAAATTGAGTTGTTTTGAAATAACTAAATACCTACCGCAGCACTTTATAAGTGTTGTTTTGAATTTGACAATGTTTTTGAAATATTACTATATCTACCGTAACATTTTATAAGTGCTGTTATAGCTGAAATTTACAATTTTTTGAAAATTTTATAATTAAATGAATGAACTTAGAAAGGTTACAACTTTGAAAAGAATATTATTTGATATTAAATTTAAATGGTTTAAATGGATATGTTTTGAAGTGAAATATAAACCATTTTTGAAATTTATAACCACGGGTTATAATAACGATTGGTTGAAAAAGGGACCGAGATCGAATATGGGCATACTCTATGTCGATACCGAAAACCAATTTGACAACCGTGTACGCGGTGGAGATTCCAGAACGAAGTAGGATGGTGGCGACGTTCTATTGAGGTATGTATGTAGACCCAACTCCCGTGAGTTGGCGTAAGGTGGCTAAAACAGGAGCGATTTGCATGAGGTATTCACTCTAGACTCCCATGAGGAGGCATAAGGTTGCTCCTCTTATCGGACACAATTCTTCGTATGCCATTTTACTACTTTGTGATTGATTGGTGTGCACCTTTGATTTTGGGAGTGTGGCACGAGGTGGGCGGTAGTGGCTGCTACGCGTCACCACTAGTCCAGATGCGTAATTGGTATATCTACCCTAGCATTGCCTCGTTGTGTCGTGTCACCTACCTTAGCGTGCCTTGTATGATTTTGAATTTCTCCCGTAGCCTGTGGAGTATTTAGGGTAGTCTCTTGATCGGAGATGCGCTGATACTAGATAGACTACTGCGACTATTATGAGTTAAGGGGAATATTGGATCACTCCTTAATGCTATTTTATAGTAAGTTTATTTTACTTTTAGACATTATTATAATAGCGTACATTACTACATAGCAAATAGTTTAACGGATCCTTAGAGGAGGAGCGGTCCCAAGCATCCTTTGAGTTACCTATGCATTTCTATTGCAGTTCACTTGAGTTGGTTTACATTGTATAAGTATGTATGTCCTGACTCGAATGTTTTTGTTTTATTTTAAGCTCGGGTTAGCCTGAGTATCACAGCTATGATCTATTTTCTGGAAGCTAGAGATTTCTGGAGATTATCTGCATATCTAGTTTTTATCTATTTCAGTTCAGTCATTCTATTTCAGCTGATGTATAAGAGACTTATGTATTTGGGATTTCTACTGTATTTGTTTCAGAACTGTATTTGTTTCAGAACTATATATTTTGTACTTGTTTGAGACTGAGTTTGTAGTGGCTTCATGAACCACTATGGTTATTTTATTTCCGTTGGGAGTATTCTGATGTTCTGTGTTTGTGATTCTATGATTGGTTTTATTTTATTCAATTTTATTACAATCTACTGTTTTGAGCTATTCAAGTTTGACATATTCTGGTTTTATTGTCGAATTTGAGTGGTGCAAAATGGTGGGTCATTATATGGACATTTATTTAGCAGGACAAATCACCATCTTGTTATTATGTTGCTTAGATATGTATATGCTAATTGAGTTGTATTGACATGTTATTCCAAGATTTGATAATTGGTTGGATTTACATATATGTTAGCCTATGTAAATAATTGATAAGTGCCTTGGAATTAAATTGTAATAAGATTGTAACTTAAATCAATACCATTGGGACAGCTAAGCCTCACTTGAAATTTATAAAGCGTGTTTTTGAATTTACTTAAATTCTTTAATCAATTTGAGACTTAGAGTTTATAAATGGTTTTTTCAAGTTATATAATTCTTATAAAGGTATTTATAAATGATAACTTGTGTATAGAAATAAGTTTTACTATAGAAAGAGTTATTAAGGTGTTTTACAAATGGTATTTTGTAAATGATATTTATAAAGGAGTATAGAAAGGTTTATATAAAGAGTTTTAAAAATAGAAAAAAGTTCATAAATCATTTCAGAAATTTGGAAAGAGGTTTATAAATTAACTTAAAGATTTATAAAAGCAGGTTATAACTTTATTTTGAAAGTTATAAGTAAACTGAAATATGAGATGGGCTTTTAAAAATGAAATTTTTGATTAAAAAATAGGTGGAATGTTTTATTTGGAAGAAATGTTTGGTTATTTTATATGGGATTTGGGAAGAAGAAAAGTTTAAAAAGTTTGCAAATATACTTATACCAATGAGATAATATGATTTTGTTTCAAGGCATGAAAAGTAAAATGTTTTGGTAATATACTTATAATATTGGGATAAGTATATAAATGTTTTCCAAGTATAAAAGGAGATGTAAGGGGCTTGGGAATAATGTTTTGAAAAAATCTTGTGATCAGGTTTTATAAAGTGGTTTTATTAATTAAGAGAATTAATAAAGGCTCAGTGGATCCCATATGGAAATTAAACCATGAATGGATGTTTTTTTATTTGATAGCTTAATAACCAACTATCAAATTTGGAAAAAACGAAACTTTAAAAATATCTAGGACAACTACGATAATTATATGGTATAGTTACCGTCAAAGGTGTTATACTGTACGTATAAACCCACTTCGTTCTTATTAGACGAATGATAAGGAAATCCATCCAAAAAACGTTTAGGAGGTGAACTCTGCTCTGGTCATTTGTTTGTTTATTTCCTAAAGAACCAGGGTTCAATTTACCGGAAATATCGAAAGTTGTTACGAAGAGACTAGGATCGGGTCTGTTTCCATTGGTTGGATTAATTTTATAGGGGGTCTCACTTTCTGTTTTGTGGCGAGCAAGATACGTTTACCCCTGCACATTCTGAAGAGGTAGTATAAGGCCTTGATCTATTTGTTGCTAGGTGCTTACAGTCGCGAGGTTGTCATAAAAGCAAATTCGAGGTACCAGTGTAATGACACTGTGGTGCTGGGATGGTTGAAAAGCTTACCAGTAATCACTATTGATGCTTCAAAAGCCTAAACCATTATATTTGGTATTAGAATTGATAGTTAAGCGAGAGCCTTGGCTTTGGTGGGGTTAACTCATTAGAGATAGAGTAAGTCACGCCCTAGAATGATTTTGAGTGTTTATATATGAGCGTGTATTTATTAGTGATTATCAAATGTTTTATATTGTGTTGATTTATCGATTTAATGGCTTATAAACTCTAATCGATACAGGGTGTAGTGTACCGATAGGAGTTTCTAAACACTTATACTGGGAAAATCGGCACAATATTGTTTTGGAATGGGTAAAAGTACCCAAGGTACATAAAATATATAAAAGAATGATTTTCACAAATAGTGTAATATAGTTGGTTGAGGTGTTAGGAGATAATAATATGTTATTATTAATATCATTTATGGTTTTTTTAATCAAGCTCCTATAGTTGAGCATTGACTAAATTTAGTATGTTCCCTTTTTAAGATATGGACTAGGCAGATAAGGATTGGGAAAAATATGGAAATGAACACGTTGTGAATTAAGTTTCACAGTTTGACTAAAAGGCGGTCAATTTTAATGTTGAGGTAGAATTTGATTTCAAAGTTAGAATATTTTGAGTTAAATATTTAAAAATGGTTTAATAGAAGTGATTTATAAAATGAGTTTAAAAAATGTATCATTTATGTTGGAAGAAATTTAGGTTGAAAATTTGAGAACCTAAATCCCGGTGCTTTTAAAAAATGATTTTCAAGGTTTCGGGAAAATAATAATAATAATATTTGAAACCAATTTGTTTTTAGTATAAATTTATGGAATAAAAGTGTAAGTAAGAAGTGTTATCTTTGGATTGGTACATGGAACAAGTCTTGATTGTTTTATGATGATCAAAATAATCTTCTAAGTGATGATCAGATGTTTTCCTAGGTGAATATTGTGGAGTACTTAGTTAATTATTCTCTTTTTCATTGTACGATCGAAACAAGTTCAACCTGAACAAAACCAAACTGAGTTGGTGATTTATGTTGTAGGAAAATGTAAAGTATTGTTCCAAAAATGATAATTTGGAAACAAAAGGAACTTTTTAATTTAACTAGTTCAAGTGAATCAAAAATAACTTAAAACTGGGAAAGAATTGTGTTTAGATTGTAAACACTTCTCTTGAGCATTGCCTTTCTTAATAAGCGAATATATGATACTGTTTATTGATACCCAGTTTTTGAGTATCATTTTAGGGTTAACCGGGCTATATATATATATATATATATATATATATATATGATTTAAAATATAGAGTTCCATTTCAAATAGTTTTGAAAATAAAAGTTGAGTATTTGTATTTTGAATTATCTTAGGAAAATAAAAGCGAAGTGGAATAATGGAACCAAATAAGGATATATGATCTTAGGATGTAGTGGAGTAACATACAAGTTGTGACTAAGAATAATTTATGAAATGTTTTCATAAATAATTTGGTGGAAATAGAATTGGTATTAGGGAGAACCAATTACGTAAGTGCATAAGTTGGATTTAGATCATTTCACTTTCCATGTAAAGCGATCAAAGATTCGAGTACATGGCTTTGAGGTGTTGCATCATTCCGAATAAGGATCTATTACTCGATCTTTGACGGCGAGCACTTGATGAGGGTCTTGGTGTGGGACAAGGTTTTCTATCATAGTTATAATTATGTAAGGAGAATAGAAGTTCCAAATCAAGGATCCTGATAGGAGTCTATACTAGAGAATCGGGTGAGCGATACCAGTTCGGAAGGAAAGTTATGTATTCGAGTTATAAATATATATATAAGTATTGTCACATCTTAGGTTATATATATATATATATATATATATATATATATATTAACTTAAAGAAAGTGATTTGACTAAACATAATAATTAAACATAATAATTATATATATTAGCTCGAAATAATTAACTTATATATATAAATATATATATAAGTATTGTCACATCTTAGGTTATATATATATATATATTAAGTATTGTCGCATCCTATATTCTAATCATTAACTATCATTATCCATTGTCACATCTTAGCACTGATTAATATTTAACTTATATATATATATAAAGAAAGTGATTTGACTAAACATAATAATTATATATATAAGAAAGTGATGTGACTAAATATTATAATTATATATATATATATAAATAAAAGAAAGTGATGTGACTAAATATAATTATATATATAAAGGTTATGTGACAAACATAATAATGTATATATATTATAAAATATTTGTGATGTGATTAGATATAATTATGACTAGTTATATTATTTAATTCATTTTGCCTATATATACATGCCCACCTATTCATTTTCTTTTCTCCTTGCTTCCATTTCCTTCTTCTTCCTTGTTAATATTTTTCATGGCGTTTTCTTTTAGCCCCGAGGGAAAAAAGGAAAAGATATCCTTAGAAAACTTGTTCAAAATCCAGTAAAAATATTCTACATTTTCACCCTACGTCCTTCGGCCATAACTTCCACCTTTCTGCTCCAAATAATGATTTTCATTAATTCAAATCATATATGAATTCAATGGCTACAACTTTTATGTTTAACACATTCTAAAAATTTTAGTCTAGCTATGTCAAAAACGCTTGTCTTTGAGACGAATTCTCGGACCTATGTTTTGAAGGCTGAAAATATCACCTTTTCTTTTGACCATAGCTTTCTCAAAAGTGATCCAAATCTAGTGATTAATTTTTTAGAATGATAGAGAAAAGAATTTCTGAAAACTCTTCTATTGACCACTTTTTGAAATTCTGAGAGTAAAATGGTGAAAAGCCAAGGGGAAGATGACCTATTTTCGGATAACTTTTTGGAGTTGTGAAGCTTTTCAAGTTCTAAAACATTTCGACATTAGGAAAGCTATATGGTGAGTAAATCATAATCTTTCTAGGAGAGATTTTGTAACGACCCGTAAATTTTTAATAATTTTATTTGTTTTATTTATAATTTTATTTGTTTTATTTATATATTTAATTGAAATTTTGTGAAATTTAATCGATAAAATTTTGAAATATAAATTTGATATTTGGAATGCGTAGTTGAACATAGCAACTGGTAAATTTTCGTCCGAAAATATGAAAGTTTATTTCGTGCGTAAATTTACTTCAGTTAATCAGTTAAAAAGCGATGAAAATAAAATATTTTCGAAACCTAAATAATTTTACATTGAAAAATTCTAAATCATCTTCTGAGCAAGACGCCATTTTTCGTTTTTCCAAATTCGGACTTCTTTAGCTCCGTTGATCTTATTTTCCTGCGTTTTTGTTGCATTTTCTGCTATTAGAAAATTCGAATTTTTATAATTAAATTGTAACAGCCCGCAAATTCGTGCCCTTTGAGTCTACACTGTTCTACAACAACCAACTCAAGCTGCACAGAAATACGAACCATTGGGTTAAAGAAGAAGAGGTAGAAGAAGAAAATAGAAAACAATAAACAGAATCTAACCATCGCAGCGGAATAAAATATAATAAATAATAAATACTCTTTACTCAAACATCAAATATCTTGTTTATATATTACATCATCAGAGTACATCAATCACAGCTCAACATCAATGTCATACAAATGAATACACAACAACTCAACACAGCGGAAATATATAAATATACAAGTACGAGAGTACATATCGTCATCCAGCTCGTCTCCTGAGCTCCACAGCATCATATCATGTATCCTATAATACTCGGTCTGACCCGAGCATTACAGTTAAATAATACCCGAGTCAGTCTGGAATACCAGCGTGAGGAAATCACATCCAATTGATTATTAAAGTTTCAAAAATCCTTTGAAAAAAAAAGCATCTCGTAAGACCACGCCACAAATAAACATGTCGGGTTTTTACCTTACGATAGCTAAAACAATTTTTATAGAAATCCTCTGATATTATAATAGGGTCTATATACAAATACTTATAAAATAGTCGAAATTGTTACATCTATTAAATTCCAGCTACTAGCCACAGAGTGGGTAATACAAACAAAACTTGTACAAGGCTCGTAGGGAGAATGGATTTCCAACTAATGACTAGGCACTGGGGTACCACCTGCCACGGTACGGGGCCTAGATCACCGTACCGAGGAGTACGCCCACTACCCTGCAACACAAGGCCGGGACTACCCCTTACTGGATAATCCCGAGTGAGATCACCCCACGGTTGGGATCAGCAACCGCCCACTAAGCCGAAATGAAAAGGGACATCTAGACTGGAACGACCTCACCCTGCTTGGGTGCTACCCACCTAGCCTTGCTGCATATCCCCTGATTTTCAGTCATTCCCATTTGATGAGGGTTGAGGCTAAACGTTACCTTTTTAGAATATATCCCTTAGAATGCCCATCGTCCACCTTACGATGTTTCGCAAGCATTCATCCATACAAGTCCGTCCCGGGTTCGAACGGAACTGAAGGCACTATTCCTACTACATCCATTTTGGAAATATCCTCAGGATTAGTAGCGACTAGCCCTTGCACTTCACTGCTCCATCTTCGACTCCAAAATCATTTTCCACGAAACGTACAAACCGGATCGAAGTGGTTTTCGAGAAATAAATCTCGATCCCGGTCTCTTCGAAACGATCAACGCATTTGTCCAATATTGATAGTCAGTTGTTTAACTATCAATTTATATTCACAAACATCATCAAACAATAAATAATTTCCCAAATTGTTTATTTATCTCAAAAATATCTTCCCAAGATATGTGTTTACTTTTCAAATTTCTTTGAAAATAGTTTTCAAGGCTATCTGCCTTCTCAGAATAAAATTCAAATATTTTTATTTCTTCTGGAATCACCAAGCACAAAACCAGATTTTTCTAAATTAATTTGAAACACTTTACTTTTTAAAATATATTTTAAAACATTCAAGTTAAAATTACTTCAATAATTTATTAAAAATACCATACTACATGAATATTTGAAAATAAGGTTACTTCATAAATATACAGCTACATTTATACTTTTAAAAACATAATATTAAGTCATTCTTTAAACAATTACTAATATAATAAATTAGGAGAAAATACTTACTTTAGGATTTAAATATTATAAATAAGAAATTTTCCAAAACTTGCTTTTTAAAAAAAACTTTAAAAACCTTTAATTTGAATTAAAAGTTTAGTTTGAAGACGTACTTGGCTATCCAGAGAAAATTCCAACTTCAATCCCTTAAATCAATTTCCCAAATTGATTTCCAATTTATTTTATTTGAAATAAATTTCTTTAGTTACCTAATTCATTTCAAAATTCATTAAGTATGGACTTAATTATTGTTTTTATTATTATTATTATTATTATTATTATTTTCCATTTGATTTTAAAAATTTTAACTGAAATATACAAATTCCAGATTTTTCCCAACTTTTTCCTTTATTCTTTCAATAATTTAAATCTTAGCTTTTATATAAATGTTTTGTTATTTCAAATAACAACACTAAATTTTAAAATCCATCAACTTCCTGTTTATCCAAATTTTCCTTTCCATCCTCAGGATTCATTTATTAGAAATTTAAAGTCACTTTATTTCATTTCCAAGTTATTCTTAAATTTATTATATAATTATTTTACTTGAAATTTCACTTCTTTTGTTTTCATTCAAAAATCAAATTTATATTTTTTTGGTAATTCATTATTCTCAATTATATCGACCAAGCCATAGCATTCAATACTTCCACACAATTCATCATAGAATATCCAATAACCAGAGCAGAGAATATTAAATAATTTAAATAAAAGTTGAGGGGTCCAGTTGGATCCCTCCAACCTGTTTTCCCTGCATCCACAGATGTTAGCACAATAATATGCCAATTCCAGAATACACCATACTATAGCACATCAATCAATTTCAACCACTCAAACAATTATTTAAATTTAATCATTTAAATTTTAAATTTAACTGAGTGTGATTAACTCACCTTTGACTTAAAATTTGTAGAGCATTCCAATCCACTTTCAATCCAGCTTGTTTTCTTCTCAAGTTTTTGACCTTGTATGAATATTATATGATTTATTAATATTTGAATAAATTTGAACAATCAATTACCTCTATAGAAATTCAATTAACTAATGTTGTCATTTAACTAAAAAAAAATTCCTTTAGTAATTAAAATAAATTAGATAAGTTAATCAAACAAATTAATTTCCATTTATTTCAAAATCTCTATTTATTTTTATTTGAATAAATCAAACAATTAATCTCCATTCATTCAACCCAAATTAATAATTTGATTTAAACTATTTTTTCTTTTCTTTTCTTTTTTATATCCTCCATAAAGGAATTAAACTGTAACAAAGATAATAGATAAAATTAAATTCCAAAACAAGGTTACCTCACACGAACAGGAAATCACAACGAGCTCGTCTTCCTTGTCGTGCGCCTCCATACTCGAGTTGATGTCGAAGCATCGGTTCTCTGCCCTCGAACGAAGCCACTCGCGCAACTCACAGCATCAAGCCAGCTTCGGTCGTACGCGATACAACCCTACGTCGAGTACTCCCCCAATCGATGTGCCTGCTGCCCCGATGCCAAAACCCACGTCAAACCCTCCGCCATGCTCTCGTTCCCCGTCCCAAAATCGCGACTCCCAATACGAACAACCAAGATACGGCTTCTCGAATCGAACTGTCGTACTCGAGCTCGAGAAATAGGATGTTGCAGATTCTAAGGAGTGGGAAGGGATTGGATTCGAAGGGTTTCGGTTTACAGGAAACCGCACGCGACAATTTTTTTTTAGGTGAACGAATCTCGAATTTGTTCAAAAGAGAGAAGGAAGATGTGGTGTTTTAAAAAAAATTGAGGGGAGAGACGCAAATTTTGCCAGAACAATCGAAGGGGTATGCTATTATTCCCCCTTCGGCCATTTTTTATTCCTTTGTTATTTTTTTTCTGATATATGTCGAGAAGAAGAAAAGAAGAAGGTGCGAGGTTTCATTAGAAGGCTCAGCTTAAAGAGATAAGAAAATAGGCGTGCAGAAGAAGCTTAGCTACTGATTTAACTAGATTATATATATATATATTATATATATATATATATATATATATATATTATATATATATATATATATTATATATATATATATACGAATAAGCACACAACAACTCCGATCAATACGAAATTTGAAATCCGGTAAGAACTCAATATTACGGACCCAATGGAACTGGTTTCGTCTAATTCCGAGACTGCGCCTCGGAAGGCTATTTTTAAATTCAATTTAAACGATGAAATTTCAAAACTGAATAAATCTCTATTAAATTTAATGTTAAAACTTCTATTATCTTCAATATTATCAATATAAATTTTTTTCAAGCCTTCAAATTATTTTTAATAGGCTTAAAACTCCAGATTCAACAATTTACCCAACTTCATTTATTTAAATTTAGTAATTCAATCATCAAATAAATTGTGATATTCGTAATTTAAGTTGATAATTAACCTTTAAATAATTAAAATCAATTAAATATTCCAATTTTAAATGCTCGAAAATTCTGGGTCGTCACATAAATCGTACCACTGATATCAGTATACAGTTTTGATCGTCCCATCTTGCTGATCTCTACGGTATATTAAACTGTTAGATTTGGCATCCAGTACATAGTGAAATCTGCAAAATGGCCATCTGTTCGGTATCCGTTTTAGCTGTTATTCTCCTTATGTCTGTTATTTTTCCACCGTGAAAAGAGATTCAAATGCTATCAGTCACTTGACATAAATACTTGAACTCAGTGGTTTAACTTTTTATATTCCCATAATTTCATTTATAATTCCATCTATTAAATTCGTATTCTATTCATGAAAATACCCAAAGACTGTTTACCCCTTTCTCTTCTCATTTTTGGATCTGGCATGTGTACAATCTTGCTTCTCCTCCTATTAATTTTCCTCATACATTATACATTTACAGGCTAGATTAGCAAGACCACCACTGCTTCCTTTTCTCAATGGTCCACCTCCTTCCACCTCCTTCCTTTTCTCTCTCTCTCTCTCTCTCTAACTCTCTCTCTCTCTCGTGTAGCTCCAACCCTCTGTCTAACACCGAGCAAACCACCACCTCGCCCTAAGCCGACCGAGCATTTTTCCGCAACCACTCCGACCAATTCTCTCCTTCCTTCCTAGCCGACCTTTACCTAGTCGTCGTCTGGCCACCTACCACCCGAATTCCTCCTTGCTTCACCATCAACCCACTCACCTCCCACGTGCAGCTCGCAGCCTCTGCTTCTTAGATCCACTCGTCCAGTTTGGTCGAGCGCCTTGTTGTGTCAGGCTTCTTTGGTTTAAAGGTAGGTTTAAAGCATAATATAATTATAATATGTTAAGATGTTATAAAATATAAGGTTATATATAATAATTTATACAAGTCTGTTGAGTTTTTTTGTGTATAATTTATAACAGTCTATATATTATAAGCGGGTTTTTATATGTTTAAACATTGAAGTTCTTTGTGTATATTTATATTTGTTGTATATAATATGTTGTTTCTTTAAATATATGGGTTTATACTGAATTCTATATTGAATAATGTTTAAAGTATGCAAATTATATAACTGTTATAGTTCTAGTACATACACGTATATTGCAGTTACAATATATAAAACTTATATATGCTAGTACTATGGTGAGGTTTATATTCCATTTTATATACATTATTATTCGGTTTGTATTTTATGAAGCTTTGAAAATTTGGTTTTTTTTAGTATATATTTAGTTATTTATAAAACTGTACAAGTTCATTTATTTATATATTGTACTAAAGACAGATCTTTTGTATTGCTATAACTGTAATGTCCCATATATATTGGTTATATAAGTTGTGGTTTAGTTTATATATTATATAAACAGTTTGTTTTCTACATGTATATTGAATATATATTCATGCTCTCTATATATACACACGCACACATTTTCTAACCTGCAAGCTATTTTGACTCTTTGTCTTATATTTTACTTTATACATACATACATACATACATACATATATATACATATTTCTTATATAAAGATCTGTTTACATATACTGTTTATATATATATATATATATTGATTTATTTGTCTATATATGAGTAAATTATGTTTTGTTGGCTTCTTCATGATGGTATGCATGAGTTATATGTTGTATAATATGTTTAAAAGGGTTCATATGTAGTGGTTATCATATATATGCTATAATAGTGGTATATGTATGTTATTATATAAACTTATATTGGTATGATTTATGATACATAACATATATATTAATGATATATAGATTGTTATTTCAAAGTATATATATAAGCAGTTCTTTCAAAAGTATAAAATATATATACTATAAAATGAAGTGAACTGGTTTTGAGATATATATGTATGTATGTATAGGTTTTGATTTTTACATGTTTATGTTTTAAATTTAATATTGGTTTTTTAATAAGGATGGATCTTAAAGTATAATATGTTAAGTATACATATATTTGAGTTTAGGTTGGTATAAAAATATATGTTATTTTAATATATTTTTCAATTTAAATATTGATTTCATGGAAATGATAATAATATATATACTTGCTGTTTCTATCAAACTGATTCTAATTGTTCATCAATTCCTTATTTATCAGCTTGCTCGTCGAATTTGTACATATCTTACTTTGATTTGGAATTCATGCTGGATTCGTAACTCAATTCTAGTATTTATCTATCTAGCCTCGAAAGGTGAGCCATCACTCACGATTAATGTTCTTTTATTTATTAAATCTGATTTCAATTGAAACGACCATTGAAATATGCTGCTATTAGTTATTTACATTGTTATTTATGTACCAGTTCATCTGTGACATCCGACACCATTATCTGTTATTTATAAAATGATAATCCAGTTTGGTTGTTAAATAATTGATTGTTTGATGTTGACTTTGGTCGTGAAATTGTTAATGTTGTGAGTGATAAATAATTGGAATTGAAATTGTCGTAGGATAGTTCGATTTGATATATGTGTTAAATTGATTAGATGATATTTGCATAGTATGACCCCTTTAAACGTTAAATAAATTGACACGTAGAAAAATAGTGTTAACTACACCTTGAACCATTGAATGTATGTTGTTTAAATTGATGTTGTATGAAACTGAATAATAGATATCAAGTGAAAAACCGTATAAATATTTGTGAAATAATCTTTAATGTACATGAAATGATAGTGTAGATTTTAGAAATAATTATATTAATTTGCATAAACAACAATGTGAATTAATACAATTATTTCGGGATTATTTGAATTAATTATTGGTTTGTAGTTATTGATTGTTGTTATTGCTTGTTTATTTATTTTGACATCATCCCAGTTATTACACTGTAAGTTCCCTTTGCTATGCTCTGATTTTTGAATTGGAATGGAATTGGGTTGAAATGATAAATACCCAAAATGAACTTGACTTAGGATAGGGAATTAAATTAAACCCGATTGGTCAATAATGTGATAATTTAAAAATAAATAAAGATTTTATCTGAATAACAAGGTTTTGAAATAAAATTGGAATTTAAAATTTTAATGAAAAGAAATGTGAATATTTGAAATCTGAAACAAAATATTAACGTAGTGATTGATGAAAGAACGTGTTTAAAAGTTATTATTTAATAATTAAATTTGGAATTATTAATAAATAAGTTTGAAATCATTTGATAAATAAGTTTGAAATTATTTAATAATTAAGTTGGGAATTATTTAATAATTTAGTTTGAAATTATTAAGTTTTGAAATTTTTAATAATTAAGTTTTGGCATTATTTAATAATTGAATAAGATTGAATTGATTGATAATTAAATAAAAAATTTGAACTTCGTTAATAAATAAAATTGGGTTTCTTTATTTATTAAGTTTGGAAAATTATTTAAGTAAGTTAATAATTGAAATTGAACTTCTCGAATATGTGAGATTTAGTTTGTTTATTAATTGAGTTTTTGAAATTTGTAACTAAGTAAAGAAATAAGTGAAATTGAATTTCTTTAACAAGAAATAAAAATACGTTTTATTGAAATAAATGTAAGACTTGTAAATTTAAGAATTTGATTTGACGAATTAAATTTAAGTAAATTTGTAAGTTTTGTTATAATAAAGTTGAAATTAAGTAAGTAATTTAATGAATTGGAAATTATATTGAAATTGTTTTTAATGATAAATTAATTTAATGAATATCGAATGGAATAGATAAATGAGTTTAAATCGATTTGAACGTTAAATTAAGTTTAGTTTAAATGATTATGAAATGAAACTTATATATGGATTTAAATGAATAGTTTAATTTTTTAAATTGAAACTTTGAAAAATAATTATAGAAATTTAAAATGGAAATTGTGAAGTTATGAAATGTAAATTTTGGAAATTGATTTAGAAAGACAAATGAAATGTTGATTTATAAATTCTAATTGAAATTGAAATTGATTTGGTTTTGAAATATATGAATGACCAATTGGTGTAATAATTACGAAAGTTATTAAAGAAACCGGAATTGGTTATGGACATATTCTCTGTCTAAACCGAAAACCACTTTACTAACTATACGCGTAGTGTGATCCAGAATGAAGTGGTTGGAATGATGTATGTGATGACCGAAGAAAGAGAACGATAATGGATAGCCTTGACACTTGTGTCAAATTGAAAATGACTAAAACAGGAACTGTGCCGGGCCAAATAGGGTTAGCCACCTCGAGCGAACACACTTCTTCGAAAACTACTCATTACTTGTTATTGATTGGTGCACCCTCGTACTTTTGGGAGTGTTGTTTCGCGGTGTTGCGATCGCTGCGGCGATGCGTTCTCACCAGTCCGGATCAGGCAAATGGTAGTTTCACTGCCTTGGGTATTGCCTCATGTGCCCTGTCATACTTGTATCCCTATATATGCGACCACTACGAATTTGTTTTGTGTTATACCTATGGAGTACTCCCTGATGTCCCACTAGTTTACAGTGGAGTTTACAGTGCTGTATAGACTATAACGCTTACATAAAATGTGTTAAGGGGGATAATGGTAACGCCTTAACACTATTTTGATATTTATATTACTGATAGACATTATCTATTTAGCGTACACTACTACATAGTAGATTGTTTAACGGATCCTTAGAGGATGGTTATTCCAACATCCTTTGAGTTATTTGCATTTCAATTGTTATTTCACTTGAGTTGGATTTATTGATATAAGAATGTTAATCCTGACTCCAGTGTTTTGTGTTTTGCTTTACGCTTGGGTCAGACTGAGTGGTTCAGCTTTTGAGACTCACCTTTGGAGTTGGAGCTTCGCTTGGAGATCCAGCTATATGTTCAGCTTTCAGATATTCAGTTGATTCCAGTGATGTATTCTGATATTTTATTTGACTATTGTATTCGAGACTTCTGTTGTAACTCATTTAACTCTATTATATATATAGTAGCTTCATGAACTACTATCTTTTGTTTCCGCTGCATTTATTACTCTGTGTCTGTGACCTGTGATTATTTACTTACTGTATATGTTTGGTTTTGCCAAATTTAAATTAACAATTCGGTATTTTGAATTATTCAAGTCCGACATGTGCGGATGCGAATGGTCCAAAATAGCAGGTCGTTACAGTTGGTACCAGAGCTTTTGGTAGCTCTAGGCAAAACTTAACATATAGGGTAAATGTATTTACAGAATCACTCTCATTCGAGTTACGGTCCCTTCCTTTTGACTCAATTCCGTTGAATTTTGTAACATTCCCTGCAGTTCCAAAATTCATTCGTGTCCCTCACTATTCGTCTTCTGTCAATTCTGGAGCATCCCATAACTCCACTTCAAATGATCCTTAAATGAGTCGGCGGTCTCGCCAATTCTTCGAATTATTTGAAGTGGTGAAACTCTTTTACAATAGGCATCGATTTACCAGAGATTTCGGTATCCTCGGTTTACGATGCTATCTATCTCCTGCTATACCTGAGTTCTATTCCTTAAGATCGAATGAAGATTTGCCTCGGAATTCTGCATCGACCTTATTCTTTAAGTCACGGTCGACCCGGTTAAGTTTTCCCGTGAATTAAATAAGCTTATCCATCTCCCGATCCTATTAATTGAATTATCTTATCTTCTGTTTCGAACTTATTATCGAATCAAAATTCTCTTCGATTTGATTTCAATCAAATTTGAATCTCTATTCTTGTTTTGAAATCCATTCTTGTATCGCCATGTGAGGAAGTGTATTTATAAATTAGTAATAAAAAGCGTTATATATATATTGTGTTGTTTGGGTTGTTGATGTTGATTTGGGTTTCCGATCAATTCGTCTGATTAACGTTATCGATAGGATTTCCAAAACACTTGAACAGAGCAAACTGACACGATAGTATTTTCAAATTTAGTGAATAAAATAGTTTTGTAGGATTATAAAAAAAAATCTGAAAAAAATTGTGAATTTGTTGTCTGGAATATAAATAAATGAATTTATAAAATTTGGCTATAATTTGATTTGGAATTTGAAGTGGATATAAATTAGAATGTGGGAATTTAATTTTCAATAATTTCGAGTTATTGTTTTAAAGTTTAGAATGTATATTATTTAAATATTTTCGAATAGGAATGGTCTTTTAAAGAACTTTAAATGATTAAATTTGAGCTCTTCCTTTTTTTCGCTGGAAAATAATTTCGGTGATGGCGACCGCATCATCGACATTCATTTTCGAGTTTCGAAAGGAAGAGACCAATTCGTAGCTTTGCTACAGTTTTGTTTCAGAAATTAAATTGATTTAAATTTCTTCAGTATGATTTGAGTTATATATATATAGGTATGTAATTTGATTTGATATAATTAGTAATACATAATTATCTCTAAAATGGTTTGAAATTAATCGGAAATTAATTCTTAAAATTTTGATTTAAAGATGATTTTCAATGAAGTCAAAAGTTTTGACTAAACACTTAACTTGAAATAAGTAAATTGTAAAATTTTATTTGATAATACTCAATTGCATTATATATATAACTTACCTGAATTTTCAAAAGTTAACTATGTAATTGAATATTATACAATATAAAAGGATATCAAAGGAATTTTTAAATAAAATGGAGTAGTTATAATAAATGAAATATACTTAATATAAATTTGATAAGATATATTAAGTAGAATAAATTTAATAATAATTTGAAATTAAGAAGAATTAAATTTGTCGAATAAAGTATGATTATAATAAATGACTATTCAAATTTATGATCTTTGAAATTGTTAATTTAAGAAAAATTAATAATATATAATATAAAATTGTCTTTATAAATAAAATGTGAGTGCGTATAATAAAAGTTATTCACTTAAATTTTAACTATAAAATGTTTATGGAGATAAATAGAATAATAAGCTAAATAAATAATGGGTGTGATTAATAGAAGAAAATTTGTTTTGAATGTTAATAAATTGAATTAAATCAACTTAATGAGATATCTTGAATTAATTGAATTTAAAATTGAATTTCATTTGAAAGAAACATTTTGTACCTACCATTTATAAATGAGAAATCAAATCAATTTAATGGAAACCTGGATTTTAAAAACAAATTGTTGAATATAAGTTTATTTAAATTGAATTTATATGGTTTGGACCAATTGATTATTTTGTTTTTCATTCTATTTTATTCCGGTCGTTTCTATTACCCTACCTTCTTCCTTTTCAGGAACGAAAAGTTTTGAGTGGGGGAGAATGTAACGACCCGTAAATTTTTAATAATTTTATTTGTTTTATTTATAATTTTATTTGTTTTATTTATATATTTAATTGAAATTTTGTGAAATTTTAATCGATAAAATTTTGAAATATAAATTTGATATTTGGAATGCATCTTGTTGAACATAGCAACTGGTAAATTTTCGTCCGAAAATATGAAAGTTTATTTCGTGCGTAAATTTACTTCAGTTTAATCAGTTAAAAAGCGATGAAAATAAAACGTTTTAGAAACCTAAATATTTTTACATAGAAAAATTCTAAATCATCTTCTGAGCAAGAAGTCACTTTTCGTTTTTCCAAATTCAGACACTTTAGCTCCGTCGATCTTATTTTCTTGCGTTTTGTTGCATTTTCTGCTATTAGAAAATTCGAATTTTTATAATTAAATCGTACCACTGATATCAGTATACCGTTTTGATCGTCTCATCTTACTGATCTTTACGGCATATTAAACTGTTAGATTCGACATCCGGTACATAGTGAAATCTGCAAAACGGTCATCTGTTCAGTATCCGTTTTAGCTGTTATTCTCCTTATGTCTGTTATTTTTCCACCGTGAAAAGAGATTCAAATGCTATCAGTCACTTGACATAAATATTTCTTGAACTCGATGGTTTAACTTTTTATATTCCCATAATTTAATTTATAATTCCATCTATTCAATTTGTATTCTATTCATGAAAATACCCAAAGCCTGTTTACCCCTTTCTCTTCTCATTTTTGGATCTGGCGTGTGTACAATCTTCCTTCTCCTCCTATTATTTTTCCTCATACATTATACATTTACAGGCCAGATTAGCAAGACCACTACTGGTTCCTTTTCTCAATAATCCACCGCCTTCCACCCCCTTCCTTTTCTCTCTCTCTCTCTCGTGTAGCTTCAGCACACTTTCTAGCACCGAGCAAACCACCACCTCGCCCTAAGCCGACCGAGCATTTTTCCACAACTGTTTCGACCAATTCTCTCCTTCCTTCCCAGCCGACCTTTACCTAGTCGCCATCCAACCACCTACCACCCGAATTCCTCCTTGCTTCACCATCAACCCACTCACTTCCCACGTGCAGCTCGCAGCCTCTGCTTCTTAGATCCACTCGTCCAGTTTGGCCGAGCGCCTTGCTGTGTCAGGCTTCTTTGGTTTAAAGGTAGGTTTAAAGCATAATATAATTATAATATGTTAAGATGTTATAAAATATAAGGATTATATATAATAATTTATACAAGTCTGTTGAGTTTTTTTTTGTGTATAATTTACAACAGTCTATATATTATAAGCTGCTTTTTATATATTTAAACATTGAAGTTGTTTGTATATATTTATATTTGTTGTATATAATATTTTGTTTCTTTAAATATATGGGTTTATACTGAATTCTATATTGAATATTATTTAAAGTATGCGTATTATATAACTATTATAGTTCTAGTACATACACGTGTATTGCAGTTACAATATATAAAAGCTTATATATGCTAGTACGATAACGAGGTTTATATTCCATTTTATATACATTATTATTCGGTCTGTATTTTATGAAGCTTTGAAAAATTGATTTATTTTAGTATATATTTCGTTATTTATAAAACTGTACAAGTTCATTTATTTATATATTGTACTAAAGGCAGATCTTTTGTATTGCTATATGTGTAATGACCCATATATATTGGTTATATAAGTTGTGGGTTTAGTTTATATATTATATAAACAGTTTGTTTTCTACATGTATATTGAATATATATTCATGCTCTCTATACACACACACACACACATTTTCTAACCTGGAAGCTATTTTGACTCTTTGTCTTATATTTTACTTTATATATATATATATATATATATATATATATATATCTTGTATAAAGATCTATTTACATATACTGTTTATATATATATATATTGATTTATTTGTCTATATATGAGTAAATTATGTTTTGTTGGCTTCTTCATGATGGTATGCATGAGTTATATGTTGTATAGTATGTTTAAAAGGGTTCGTATATAGTGGTTATCATATATATGCTATAATAGTGGTATATGTATGTTATTATATAAATTTATATTGGTATGATTTATGATATATAACATATATATTAATGATATATATATTGTTATTTCAAAGTGTATATATATAAGCAGTTCTTTCAAAAGTATAAAATGTATATACTATAAAATGAAGTGAACTGGTTTTGAGATATATATGTATGTATGTAAAGATTTTGATTTTTATATGTTTATGTTTTAAATTTAATATTGGTTTTATAATAAGGATGGATCTTAAAGTGTAATATGTTAAGTATACATATATTTGAGTTTAGATTGGTATAAAAATATATGTTATTTTAATATATTTTTTAATTTAAATATTGATTTCATGGAAACGATAATAAAATATATATTTGCTGTTTCTATCAAACTAATTCTAATTGTTCATCAATTCCTTATTTATCAGCTTGCTCGTCGAATTTGTACATATCTTACTTTGCTTTTGAATTCATGTTGGATTCGTAACTCAATTCCAGTATTTATCTATCTAGCTTCGAAAGGTGAGCAATCACCCACGATTAATGTTCTTTTATTTATTAAATCTGATTTCAATTGAAACGACCATTGAAATATGCTGCTGTTCGTTATTTACACTGTTATTTATGTATCAGTTCACGTGTGACATCCGACACCATTATCTATTATTTATAAAATGATAATCCAGTTTGGTTGTTAAATAATTGATTGTTTGATGTTGACTTTGGTCGTGAAATTGTTAATGTTGTGAGTGATAAATAATTGGAATTGAAATTGTCATAGGATAGTTAGGTTTGATATATGTGTTAAACTGATTAGATGATATTTGCATAGTATGACCTCTTTAAACGTTAAATAAATTGACACGTAGAAAAATAGTGTTAACTACACCTTGAACCATTGAATGTATGTTGTTTAAATTGATGTTGTATCAAATTTAATAATAGATATCAAGTGAAAAACCGTATAAATATTTGTGAAATAATCTTTAATCTACATGAAATGATAGTGTAGATTTTAGAAATAATTATATTAATTCGCACAAACAACAATGTGAATTAATACGATTATTTCAGGATTATTTGAATTAATTATTGGTTTGTTGCTATTGATTGTTGTTATTGCTTGTTTATTTACTTTGACACCATCCCAGTTATCACACTACAAGTTCCCTTTGCTATGCTCTGATTTTTGAATTGGAATGGAATCGGGTTGAAATGATAAATACCCAAAATGAAGTTGACTTAGGATAGAGAAATAAATTAAACCCGATTGGTCAATAATGTGATAATTTAAAAATAAATAAAGATTTTATTTGAATAATAAGGTTTTGAAATAAAATTGGAATTTAAAATTTTAATGAAAAGAAATGTGAATATTTGAAATTAGAAACAAAATATTAATGTAGTGATTGATGAAAGAACGTGTTTAAAAGTTATTATTTAATAATTAAATTTGGAATTATTAATAAATAAGTTTGAAATTATTTGATAAATAAGTTTGAAATTATTTAATAATTAAGTTGGGAATTATTTAATAATTTAGTTTGAAATTATTAAGTTTTGAAATTTTTATAATTAAGTTTTGGTATTATTTAATAATTGAATAAGATTGAATTGATTGATAATTAAATAAAAATTTGAACTTCGTTAATAATCAAATTGGGTTTCTTTATTTATTAAGTTTGGAAAATTATTTAAGTAAGTTAATAAGTGAAATTGAACTTCTCGAATATGTGAGATTTAGTTTCTTTATTAATTTAGTTTTTCAAATTTGTAACTAAGTAAAGAAATAAGTGAAATTGAATTTCTTTAACAAGAAATAAAAATACGTTTTATTGAAATAAATGTAAGACTTGTAAATTTAAGAATTTGATTTGACGAATCAAATTTAAGTAAATTTGTAAGTTTTGTTATAATAAAGTTGTAAGTAATTTAATGAATTGGAAATTATACTGAAATTGTTTGTAATGATAAATTAATTTAATGAATATCGAATGGAATAGATAAATGAGTTTAAATCGATTTGAACGTTAAATTAAGTTTAGTTTAAATGATTATGAAATGAAACTTATATATGGATTTAAAATGAATATTTGAATTGTTTAAATTGAAACTTTGAAAAATAATTATAGAAATTTGAAATGGAAATTGTGAAGTTATGAAACGTAAATTTTGGAAATTGATTTAGAAAGAAAAATGAAATGTTGATTTATAAATTCTAATTGAAATTGAAATTGATTTGGTTTTGAAATATATGAATGACCAATCGGTGTAGTAATTACGAAAGTTATTAAAGAAACCGAAATCGGTTATGGACATACTCTCTGTCTAAACCGAAAACCACTTTAATAACTATACGCGGAGTGTGATCCAGAATGAAGTTGTTGGAATGATGTACGTGATGACCGAAAAAAGAGAGCGATAATGGATAGCCTTGACACTTGTGTCAAATTGGAAATGACTAAAACCGGAGCTGTGCCGGGCCAAATGGGGTTAGCCACCTCGAGCGAACACACTTCTTCGAAAACTACTCATTACTTGTTATTGATTGGGGCACCCTCGAACTTTTGGAAGTGTTGTTTCGCAGTGTTGCGATCGCTGCGGCGATGCGTTCTCACCGGTCCGGATCAGGCAAATGGTAGTTTCACTACCTTGGGTATTGCCTCATGTGCCTTGTCATACTTGTATCCCTATATACGCGACCACTACGAATTTGTTTTTTGTTATACCTATGGAGTACTCTCTGATGTCCCACTAGTTTACGATGGAGTTTACAGTGCTGTATAGACTATAACGCTTATATAAAATGTGTTAAAGGGGATAATGGTAACGCCTTAACACTATTTTGACATTTATATTACTGATAGACATTATCTATTTAGCGTACACTACTACACAGTAGATAGTTTAACGGATCCTTAGGGGATGGTTATTCCAACATCCTTTGAGTTATTTGTATTTCAATTGTTATTTCACTTGAGTTGGATTTATTGATATAAGAAGACTCAAGTGTTTTGTGTTTTGCTTTACGCTTGGGTCAGACTGAGTGGTTCAGATTTTGAGACTCACCTTTGGAGTTGGAGATTCGCTTGGAGATCCAGCTATATGTTCAGATTTCAGATATTCAGTTGATTCCTGTGATGTATTCTGATATTTTATTTGACTATTATATTCGAGACTTTTGTTGTAACATATTTAACTCTGTTATATATATAGTAGCTTCATGAACTACTATTTTTTGTTTCCGCTGCATTTATTACTCTGTGTCTGTGATCTGTGATTATTTATTTACTGTATATGTTCACTTTTGCTAAATTTAAATTAACAATTCAGTATTTTGAATTATTCAAGTCCAACATGTGCGGATGCGAATGGTCCAAAATAGCGAGTCGTTACATATTTTATCTATGTATATATTTGTAATTATAGCTAAATGGATGATGTTTTCTGTATGGATTATGACTTGGTTTTGATAGACATATATGAGCTAATATGTGGTTAGCATTAGATATGAAAACAATGGTTTAAGTGCTATGTTTGGATATAAAATTGTGAACTTGATATGTTATACAAATAATATGCTTTTGTATGTCAGATTTTGGATTTTGGTCGAATGGTTATGGAAAGATTAGTAGTTTGGAATGTTGAAAGGACTTGAGAACCATTTGGAAATCTAATCATTTACTAGTTTTGAGTTAGTAAATGCTTTTTTTAATTCTAACAAATGTTAAGGTTTTCAAAACCCTTTCTTTTATGTATGAAAAGATAATCCAAAGTGGAAGGTTAGAGCTTTAGATGGTAACTTAGATATGCAAATTCTAAGTTATTGCATCCATAGATATAGTCATTATGGATGCAGTTCGGGAAAATTTGATTTCTAACTTTAAAGTATCTTTTAAAAATGATTTGTAAACCTATTTTCAATGTAATTAGCAACACATAAGTTAATTATAACTTTATTGAGTATTTTTAGTAATTAATTAATTTATTAATTAAGGATAATTATTTGTTAATTAAGAAGTAATTAGGTTAAGTAATTAGTGATAATTAAGTAAGTATAAAGAAGTTTCAATTAATAATTAATTAAGTTAAAAATGGTAATTATTTTTATTTAATAAAGTTTAATTATTTTAATTATTATTTAATTAAAGTTTAATTTTAATTAATTATTACTTAATTAATGATTAATTATTTACTTAATTATTACTTAACTAGGGATTAATTTTAAGTAAATGTTTATAGTTCAAAGTTTAATTATCAATTTACTTTTAATTAATTAAGATTAATTATGATTTTATTTTGATTATTTAAAATTAATTAAGCTTTAGTTTATATTAAATTATGATTTAATTATTAAAAGTTATTTTAAACTTTATTGGTTATGTTTTAAGTTGGCTCCAAGTGGTTTGATTTTAACCAAAGGATCTCTTGGCCATGATATTAAATAGATAAAGAACAGTGAATAAGTTAGGATGTGATTGTTTGTGTTGTATGGATATTCATTAGTAGATTAAAACACCATTCTGCTATAGGGTAATTGTTTGGATTGTATGGACATGTATTAGAAGAATAAATCCGCGTTTTGCTATTAATTGATTGATTCTTTTTGGACATCTATTTAGCAGGACAAATCACCATCCTGCTATTATGTTGTTTAGACATGTATATGCTAATTGAGTTATATTAACATGTTATTCCTTGATTTTATAATTGGTTGGATTTACATATATGTCGGCCTATATAAATAATTGATAGGTGCCTTGGAATTAAATTGAAATAAAATGGTAACTTAAATTAGCACCATTGAGACTGCTAAGCCTCATTTGGAATTTATAAAGTATGGTTTTGAATTTAGTTAAAATCTTTAATAAATTTGGGACTAAGGGTTCATAAATGGCTTTTTCAAGTTATATAATCTTACAAAGGTATTTACAAATGATAACTTTTGTGTACAAAGGGGTTTTACTATTGGAAAGGGTTATTAAAGTGTTTTACAAATTATGTTTTGTATATGATATTTATAAAGGAGTATAGAAATGTTTATATAAAGAGTTTTAAAAATAGGAAAAACTTTATAAATCAATTCATAGATTTGGAAAGAGGTTTATAAATTAACTTAAAAGTTTATAAAAGTGGGTTATAACTTATTTTGAAAGTTATAAGTAAATTGAAATATGGGATTAGCTTTGGAAAGTAAATTTCTAATAAAGGATAAGTGGAATGTTTTATTTGAAAGAAATGTTTGGTTATTTAATATGGGATTTGGGAAGAAGAAAACTTTGAAAATTTTGTAAATATACTTATACTGATAAGATATATATATATATATATATATATATATGATTCCGTTTCAAGGCATGAAAAGTAAAATGTTTTGGTAATATACTTATGACATTAAGATAATTATATAAATGTTTCCCAAGTATAAAAGTAAATGTAAGGGGTTTAGGAATATGATTTTGGAAAGATCTTGTGACGCCCCACCTCTATGCTCACAATAATAAAGAGTATTAAAGGAAATACTGTCTATTATTATGAAGAATAAGGCTGGATAGGAGCGGCCATCCGTAGTTAGGCCTTACCCTAGTATTGGTTATCTCGATAGGAGTGGTATATATTTTTCATCTTCTATTTTTTTTACTCCCATCGACATACCCAATTCTAGTATAAAACGAACTACGATGGTTCATAATAGTTTAGGACAATATATATAATAATAACACAGATAATGTAAATGCGGAACACAGATATAACAGAAAGTCTCATATATATATATATAATATATATATATAACTGATGTCAGTTGATATACATGTGGTACAATACATATGATACAACTACAACTGTCGACTCTGGAAGGTACATATACAAGTACATTATCGTGAATAATATACATGAATATACAACATCCTATACAAATATACTGACTACTAAATTGACAACGACTACTCCAAAAGATATGAAGAGACTTCATAGCTCTAGCAGCAATCCAGAGTAAGATATCAACAACCTGAAAATACTCGGTCTGACCCGAGTATTATACTCAAAAGAAAATAATACACGGGTCAGTCTAATTCAAACTCAGTTATTAGTGCACAGAAGCAATAATAATTAAATATGAATATACGACAGTCACGGTAAATTCCGTCTATCCAACCCTTCTAGAAGAGAATCGGATAACGGTAAATATAACACGTAATAGTGTTAAACAATAAATCAGCAGATTCACAATATCAACAAAGATGAGTGAAAAGAATATCCATGAAGATAATTTAGAAAACATCAGAATTGTCTAAACGACAATTAACACAAAATGATTAAATTAAATCAAATCAATTCAAATAATTGAAATGTCACTTAACAACATCAAAACCGATTGGCTGCAGTACACGCACGCGTGCACTGCCTCGCCAATACGGCATATAAAATACGCAAAGGATCAACGGATCAAAAGTAAAAGAAATACAAATAAAATCAATACCGTGTGGCTGCAGTACACGCTTGCGTGCACTGCCTTGCCACTACAGTGATGATGTACCCAACGAAAACCGTATGGCTGCAGTTCACGCTTGCGTGCACTGCCTTGCCACTACAGTGATGATGTACCCAATGAAAACCAACAGCAATCAAAAACTACAGAGGTCAAGTTTGGACGACATAAATGCGAACCCAAATGTACGCAATGGACGTACACTACTGGTTGCACATGAATAAAATGAAACTGAGGTGCAACGAGAAACCGTATAACTCAAATGAGTAAATGCACAAGGCAGTGGAACGAATTCAATAAAACAGCTGAATGATGGTGTAAGCACCAAAGATATAACAATACAGCACATAGCACTGCATATAAAGGTATAGCAACAAGGCACAAAGGTCAGCCAATGATACATGTACAAACAGCACCACTGTGTATACGGTGGAATGCATATGCATAAGGGAGTTGTGCAGTGACTTCAAGTTCAGGTCTAATGCACAGTGAAGTACAACCCCATGCAATAGCGTGAAGGGTCACAGAGATGAATACACCAATATACAAATGCAGTTGGGAAATAGGGTAACACTGGTTAATGACATGAACGGTGCATAAAGGCTACAACAGTGCACTATAAATGTGAACAATTTTCGACCAAATCAAAATGTATTTATGCAACAAAAAATAGGACCGTGCAGCCTTCAAAGTATTAGACTCAAATTCATCAGGTCCGGGAATAAAAAGGTACAGAGATCACTGCAATCATGAATACAAGTGCAGAACAAAACGGTGAAACAGCAGTATACAGGGAATGCAAAGGAATCAACAGAGTCGAGCCCGGGGCAACATGAATGTGAACCCAGTTGTACAAAATGAATGTACATTACTACTGCACATGAGCAAAAAATGTAAACAGAGGTACAACAAGACACAAAGGCAAGGCACCAATACAACTTCATGAAACAAGATAACATGAAGTAGTAAGCTTAGCACATGAACAAGGAAGTAAGGCACTAGTATAACTACTCAATGCACAGAGAAGTGAAATCGAGACAAAGAAGCATATATGGTCATCAATCCACCAGATTTAAAGAATGCAAACATGATGAAGTCAGGGCCAACAATAATGGCAGCAACTCGATCCAGTCACGAGTTATCGAATGCAGACAGATGAACCATTGTCACGATAAATATACAGTGTAATGAGTACTATAAAGAGATGAACCAATATACTATGCTGTGGGTAATGCAAGTACAACATCAAGTGCCACAACTACACATGCCTGCATAGTACAAAAGTGGTCAGTGAAGCCAAAGACTACATGAAATAGGTAGGCAAGCTGTCTCAATGGTCAAGGCAGCAAGCATTGATGAAACACAAATACAAACTGAATAACTTATGTGGAAAAATTAATATGCACAGTGCACAGTGAAGCTCAAGTGTTCAGTTGTGCCACTCGAAACAATGCACCAAATTCATATGTACAACAAACAACACAAGTGATACAACTGCCAAATACCAACCTACTTCAAGTGCGACAGGTAAGGGGTGAGCACAGAGATGGTCAGAGCCGAAGCTCGCAGAAAATAAAGTTGAATTCACAAATCAAGACTAAAGTTGACCAAGTCAAAATAAATGCCGAGAATATCAAGTAACAAAATCAACATCAGTAAAAAATCAAGCTTATACCGACAGAAATTCACGCAACAAAATAAGTCGAAGACCAAGCGAACAGCATTGACAAAAGGATTCAACATCGAAAGACATCAAATATACGAATTTGAATTAGATGTGAGGGTTACTCACCTTCTTCGACGTGGCAGCCGTGAACAACGAGGAGGCGATCGATTGAACAGTTGAAGACGACTTCGATTCTCGCGAAGCCCTAGCTTTTTTTTGAGGGATGAACGAAAACGAAAGGGAGTGGCCGCCATTTCTATACCTCGTTCGATTTTTTACTTTTTAGGGTTTTATTTTCGAATGAACGAAAAGTGGAAAGGGGGTGGGTATATGTCTTGCAAATATATCAGAGCCCAATATAAAAATGGGTCACTATTAAATTTTTAAAGAATTTCAACCCGGTTTAAAAACTTCGATTAGCAATTAACGACCCATATAATCATCATCTGACGATAATCAACTGTTACTAAACTCCGGGTTGTTGCAGACTCCCCTCTTTATAAAAATTGCGTCCCCGCAATTTTCATAATTAAGGACGTCAATAACAATTATTTTTCTAACATAAACTGATTAAGCTAGAAAAATAAAGTCGGGAATACAAACGCCAAAGAAACCTTTTAATTTTCAATAAAAGAAATTCACTAATTATCAACACAATCTAATTATCAAAAACGATAATCAGAATTTTCAAATCAACAAATATTCAATTATCAAAAGCGATAATTAAATCTCAAATCAGCAAATATTTAATTATCAAAAGCGATAATTAAATCTCAAATCAGCAAATATTTAATTATCAAAAGCGATAATTAAATCTCAAATCAGCAAATATTTAATTATCAATAGCGATAATTAAATCTCAAATCATCAAATATTTAATTATCAAAAGAGATAATTAAATCTCAAATCAGCAAATATTTAATTATCAAAAGCGATAATTAAATCTCAAATCAGCAAATATTTAATTATCAAAAGCGATAATTAAATCTCAAATCATCAAAAAATATTTATTATCAAAAGCGATAATTAAATCTCAAATCATCAAATATTTAATTATCAAAAGAGATAATTAAATCTCAAATCAGCAAATATTTAATTATCAATAGCGATAATTAAATCTCAAATCATCAAATATTTAATTATCAAAAGATATAATTAAATCTCAAATCAGCAAATATTTAATTATCAAAAACGATAATTAAATCTCAAATCAGCAAATATTTAATTATCAAAAACGATAATTAAATCTCAAATCAGCAAATATTTAATTATCAAAAGCGATAATTAAATCTCAAATCAGTAAATATTTAATTATCAAAAGCGATAATTAAAACCCATATCAACAAATATTTGATTATCTCAGGCGCTAATCAAATCTCAAATATCTAATTATCAAAAACGATAATTAGAACTCATATCAACAAATATTTGATTATCTCAGGCGATAATCAAATCTCAAATATCCGATTACCAAAAACGATAATCAGAACTCATATCAACAAATATTCGATTATCAAAAACGATAATCAAATCAACAAATATCCGATTACCAAAAACGATAATCAGAACTCATATCAACAAATATTCGATTATCAAAAACGATAATCAAATCAACAAATATCCGATTACCAAAAACGATAATCAGAACTCATATCAACAAATATTCGATTATCAAAAACGATAATCAAATCAACAAATATCCGATTATCAAAAACGATAATCAGAACTCATATCAACAAATATTCGATTATCAAAACGACAATCAAATCAACAAATATCCGATTATCAAAAACGATAATCAGAACTCATATCAACAAATATTCGATTATCAAAAACGATAATCAAATCAACAAATATCCGATTACCAAAAACGATAATCAGAACTCATATCAACAAATATTCGATTATCAAAAACGATAATTAAATCAACAAATATCCGATTATCAAAAACGATAATCAGAACTCATATCAACAAATATTCGATTATCAAAGCGATAATCAAATCAACAAATATCCGATTATCAAAAACGATAACCAGAACTCATATCAACAAATATTCGATTATCAAAAACGATAATCAAATCAACAAATATCCGATTACCAAAAACGATAATCAGAATTCATATCAACAAATATCCAATTACCTGCAGATAATTGGAAACAACAAATATCTAGAATCAATTAAGATAACTAGAAAATCAACATAAAAGGTTGGATCGATCCCATCAGATGGTGAGTTTTAGCTACGCCGCACGTGCATCAACATATGGCCGAAGCATACCAAGTACCCAACACAATTTTGGCGCCCAACATATGACCCGAAGGTCCAACATATGACCCGAAGGTCTGGTACTGGTATTGACCCGAAGGTCCAACATACGACCCGAAGGTCCAACATATATTCAATTAACCGAAAAAGCAAACGCACATGTACCATACCACGTGTTTTACTAAATCGTTTGATTCTCTTCATCGTTTCCTTGAACGTGTGAAATCATCAAAATCATCGAACAACAAATGTTTCAATTAACGAGTCCGGAATTAACCAAAATAGCAAACGCACATGTCCCATAACCACATGTTTTACTAAATCGTTTAATTCTCTTCATCGTTTCCTTGAAAGTGCAAAAATCGTGTATTCCAAAAATAACATTTCACATTCTCAAACGGACAAGTCCGGAATTAAGCGAATCAGTAAAAGAAAGGGGTCATAATCCTCGATTTTGCTAAAACGTTTAAATCGCTTCCTCATTCTTTTGAAAGCGCAAAATACAAAACTTCTGAAAACAATTTCATTTATTTCATAAAAGTATTAATCTACATTCTCAAACGAATAAGTCCGGAATTAAGTGAATCAGTAAAAGAAAGGGTTCATAGTCCTCGATTTTGCTGAATCATTTAAATCTCTTTCTCATCCTTTTGAAAACGTAAACTGAAAAATTTTGAAAACAATTTTTATTTTAAAACGCTTTTTACACGTGATTAAATCAGCAACATGAGCAGCAATTTCAACAAGAAAATGGTACTTCTCAAAACAATATAAAACTAATCTCAAAATCAGCATTGCGGGATAGCCGCTTGAAAATCCACTTTAAAATTTGACAGTTACTGAAGTCAAGGTGACAGTAGTTTTTAAATGTCAAAATCTCATCAAAATAATTTGCATCAAAATATAATATCAGTGAATTTTCATTCATTGAAATATGTCAACAAAACACCGTGCTTCAAAATATAGCATTGGTGTGAAAAGCCCGTTATAAGAATAACGGCAACAAAATACGTTTCATAACCAAGCATCGGTTCAACGTAAAATTAATGCAGTAACGTGCAGCTTGAATTTTGCACGTACACTACAAAATGAACAAAGAAATCATTCGAATATATCTTCAATGAAGATAATTCAAAACAGCAAAATCTAATCAACGTGTGATTAGCATCAAAGGAAACCAGCAAAATTTCAACAAAACCACATGGCTGCAATCGCTTCGAATCCTCAAATCGGATTCGAAATTTTAAAGAAAACAAAATAAACACAGCTATGTAAACAACGAATGAAATTTATTTCAATTTCATACTTTGATTTTTAAATCAACATAATTATCATCTGTACTCAGCGAAGTAGTCACACTGTTTTCGCTGCGCACTCTGATAAACAAAGCACAAATCAATCAATCATCAAAACCCAAATCAACTTTTATTTTTAAATAAAGCTATTAAAAAAAATTTATCAAAATTTCAAAACATTAGTTTTGACTCAAAGCACATATAAAACATCGATTAATAGTTGTAACATATGTTCCATCTAAGTTATGTTTTATATTATGTCCATAAACCCCAAGCTCTGATACCAACTGTGACGCCCCACCTCTATGCTCACAATAATAAAGAGTATTAAAGGAAATACTGTCTATTATTATGAAGAATAAGGCTGGATAGGAGCGGTCATCCGTAGTTAGGCCTTACCCTAGTATTGGTTATCTCGATAGGAGTGGTATATATTTTTCATCTCTTATTTTTTTTACTCCCATCGACATACCCAATTCTAGTATAAAACGAACTACGATGGTTCATAATAGTTTAGGACAATATATATAATAATAACACTGTTAATGTAAATGCGGAACACAGATATAACAGAAAGTCTCATATACATATAATATATATATAACTGATGTCAGTTGATATACATGTGGTACAATACATATGATACAACTACAACTGTCGACTCTGGAAGGTACATATACAAGTACATTATCGTGAATAATATACATGAATATACAACATCCTATACAAATATACTGACTACTAAATTGACAACGACTACTCCAAAAGATATGAAGAGACTTCATAGCTCTAGCAGCAATCCAGAGTAAGATATCAACAACCTGAAAATACTCGGTCTGACCCGAGTATTATACTCAAAAGAAAATAATACACGGGTCAGTCTAATTCAAACTCAGTTATTAGTGCACAGAAGCAATAATAATTAAATATGAATATACGACAGTCACGGTAAATTCCGTCTATCCAACCCTTCTAGAAGAGAATCGGATAACGGTAAATATAACACGTAATAGTGTTAAACAATAAATCAGCAGATTCACAATATCAACAAAGATGAGTGAAAAGAATATCCATGAAGATAATTTAGAAAACATCAGAATTGTCTAAACGACAATTAACACAAAATGATTAAATTAAATCAAATCAATTCAAATAATTGAAATGTCACTTAACAACATCAAAACCGATTGGCTGCAGTACACGCACGCGTGCACTGCCTCGCCAATACGGCATATAAAATACGCAAAGGATCAACGGATCAAAAGTAAAAGAAATACCAATAAAATCAATACCGTGTGGCTGCAGTACACGCTTGCGTGCACTGCCTTGCCACTACAGTGATGATGTACCCAACGAAAACCGTGTGGCTGCAGTTCACGCTTGCGTGCACTGCCTTGCCACTACAGTGATGATGTACCCAATGAAAACCAACAGCAATCAAAAACTACAGAGGTCAAGTTTGGACGACATAAATGCGAACCCAAATGTATGTAATGGACGTACACTACTGGTTGCACATGAATAAAATGAAACTGAGGTGCAACGAGAAACAGTATAACTCAAATGAGTAAATGCACAAGGCAGTGGAACGAATTCAAGAAAACAGCTGAATGATGGTGAAAGCACCAAAGATATAACAATACATCACATAGCACTGCATATAAAGGGATAACAACAAGGCACAAAGGTCAGCCAATGATACATGTACAAACAGCACCACTGTGTATACGGTGGAATGCATATGCATAAGGGAGTTATGCAGTGACTTCAAGTTCAGGTCTAATGCACAGTGAAGTACAACCCCATGCAATAGCGTGAAGGGTCACAGAGATGAATACACCAATATACAAATGCAGTTGGGAAATAGGGTAACACTGGTTAATGACATGAACGGTGCATAAAGGCTACAACAGTGCACTATAAATGTGAACAATTTTCGACCAAATCAAAATGTATTTATGCAACAAGAAATAGGACCGTGCAGCCTTCAAAGTATTAGACTCAAATTCATCAGGTCCGGGAATAAAAAGGTACAGAGATCACTGCAATCATGAATACAAGTGCAGAACAAAACGGTGAAACAGCAGTATACAGGGAATGCAAAGGAATCAACAGAGTCGAGCCCGGGGCAACATGAATGTGAACCCAGTTGTACAAAATGAATGTACATTACTACTGCACATGAGCAAAAAATGTAAACAGAGGTACAACAAGACACAAAGGCAAGGCACCAATACAACTTCATGAAACAGGATAACATGAAGTAGTAAGCTTAGCACATGAACAAGGAAGTAAGGCACTAGTATAACTACTCAATGCACAGAGATGTGAAATCGAGACAAAGAAGCATATATGGTCATCAATCCACCAGATTTAAAGAATGCAAACATGATGAAGTCAGGGCCAACAATAATGGTAGCAACTCGATCCAGTCACGAGTTATCGAATGCAGACAGATGAACCATTGTCACGATAAATATACAGTGTAATGAGGACTATAAAGAGATGAACCAATATACTATGCTGTGGGTAATGCAAGTACAACATCAAGTGCCACAACTACACATGACTGCATAGTACAAAAGTGGTCAGTGAAGCCAAAGACTACATGAAATAGGTAGGCAAGCTGTCTCAATGGTCAAGGCAGCAAGCATTGATGAAACACAAATACAAACTGAATAACTTATGTGGAAAAATTGATATGCACAGTGCACAGTGAAGCTCAAGTGTTCAGTTGTGCCACTCGAAACAATGCACCAAATTCATATGTACAACAAACAACACAAGTGATACAACTGCCAAATACCAACCTACTTCAAGTGCGACAGGTAAGGGGTGAGCACAGAGATGGTCAGAGCCGAAGCTCGCAGAAAATAAAGTTGAATTCACAAATCAAGACTAAAGTTGACCAAGTCAAAATAAATGCCGAGAATATCAAGTAACAAAATCAACATCGGTAAAAAATCAAGCTTATACCGACAGAAATTCACGCAACAAAATAAGTCGAAGACCAAGCGAACAGCATTGACAAAAGGATTCAACATCGAAAGACATCAAATATACGAATTTGAATTAGATGTGAGGGTTACTCACCTTCTTCGACGTGGCAGCCGTGAACAACGAGGAGGCGATCGATTGAACAGTTGAAGACGACTTCGATTCTCGCGACGCCCTAGGTTTTTTTTTGAGGGATGAACGAAAAAGAAAGGGAGCGGCCGCCATTTCTATACCTCGTTCGATTTTTTACTTTTTAGGGTTTTATTTTCGAATGAACGAAAAGTGGAAAGGGGGTGGGTATATGTCTTGCAAATATATCACAGCCCAATATAAAAATGGGTCACTATTAAATTTTTAAAGAATTTCAACCCGGTTTAAAAACTCTGATTAGCAATTAACGACCCATATAATCGTCATCTGACGATAATCAACTGTTACTAAACTCCGGGTTGTTACAGATCTTATGATCAAATTTTATAATTTGGTTTTATTGATTAACGAGGACCAATAAGGCTTAGTGGATCCCATTGGAAATTAAACCATGATCGAATATTTTTTATTTAATAGCTAAATAACTAAATATTAAATTTGGACAAAGCATAACTTTGAAAATATCTAAGAGAAACACGAGAATTATATGGTACAGTTATCGTCGAAGGTGCTATGTTATACGTATAAACTCGTTTGAGTTCTTATAGGACGAATAATAAGGAAATCAACCCACAAACGGTTTGGAGGTGAACTCCGCCCTTTTCATTTGTCTACTTATGTCCTAAAGAACCGAGGTTGAGTTACTAGAAATGTCGAAAGTTATTTCGATGAGACGCGGATCAGATATGCATCTGAAAATCACTTTTGATTCAACTCAAGCGTTTCGAAATGAAGAGTTCTTGAGGTGCAAGGGTTTCTTGCTACTAATTTGAAAGGTGGTTCCAAAATCGATGTAGTAGAAGTAGTGCCTTTGGTTTATTCTTATCTTGGAGAACTTGTATGGATGAATGTTGGCACTGCATTGCTGCCTAGAGGCAGTGTTAGAATTCCAAGAGGGATTGTTATTCAGAAAGGTAAAACATAGCCTTGAGCCTCATAAACCGAGAATGACTAAAATAGGAGAGATGCATCATAGCCATGTGGGTCGCACCCATTAGGGTATGTGTTCACCCTTCTAGATATGACGCATCTACATATTTATGGATTGGTTATGCATGAGAGGTCGATATGAAAAGGATTACAAAGCAACTAAGGTGATGACTTATTCGGTATTATCCAATAAGGGGTAGGTTGGTCTTCTGTTGGAAGAGGTCATTAGGTACGATCTCGGTACATTTTCTATACATGTATTGTGATTGGCAGTGCCCCAGTAACCCAGTCATTAGTTGGAATCCATTCTCCAATACGAGCTTTATAGTATTAGTTGTATAATAAACATGTTGGAACATGAGATGCAAGCATTCCAACTATTTTAATGTAACGACCCAGAATTTTTGATAATTAAAATTTGAATATTTAATTAATTATAAATATTAATAAGTGAATTTATAAGTCGAATAAATTTTTATTTGAATTTTTGGATTTAATTGAATAATTAAATCGATAAATTAATATGTGAAATTATGGAAATAATTGTAAATTGGGTTAAATATGATTGAAAATGATTTGTAAAATTTTATTTTATCATGTTAGAGTTAGAATGATATTTTAGAACTTTTAAAATCGAATTTAAAGTTAATTTGTGAAAATTGAATATTTTAATATTTAAATCGACTAGTGAAAATAGTCAATTTTTGAACAGTCTCAGAATTGAACGAAACCAGTTCCATTGGATCCGTAATAGTTAGTTATTACTGGATTTAAATTTTCGTGTCAATCGGAGTTATCGTTTGATCGTGGCAGCTCGAAACGCATCGAATTATTTTTAATATTAATTTGACGAGTGAAAATAGCCATTTTTCAAAAAGTCTCGGATTTCGATGAAACCAGTTTCATCGGATCCATAATGTGATATTATTGTAAGGTTTCAAATTTCAAGTCAATTGGATTTACCGTTTGTCCGATACAAATTAAAACGCCTAGAAAATCGCTTAAATCGGTTTAATTTAAATTAAGCGTTTATAGCCATAACTCGCACAGATGTCCGAATTGGCTTCCGAAACCTATTCCATTGTGTCCGGAACGCGGGGTAAACCCTAGAAACGCTGGTTACGGCGCGTAAATCGGAGTTCGGAATTTCCGGGATGAATAGTGTCGTTCGTTCCTCTATAAATACACCCCCTACCCTTCATTAATTTAAAAAAATAAAAATAAAAACCTAATATAAACCCTAGCCGGCCCTAGAAATTGGATGGCTGAAATCATCTCATCTTCTTCCATTAATCTCTCTCAATCCGTAAGGAATTACGCGAAGTGCTCAACTACAAAGTCGAAGAGCTCGACGAGAGCTTCGATTCCATACGGTGATGATGGGTTTTGGTGCAACGTAGGAGGAGCAAAAATGGGCCGTTCGCTTCAGGTCACGCACGCATTTCGAGGAGTTTGGGGGGGCCGAGCTTCAGGTGGTTGGTGGTGGAGGTAGCTCTCGCGAAGGGCTTCGACATGGCAGTGGTTTGATGAAGTTTCGTTGAGCGAGGAGATGGTGAATCGAAACCCTAGTATTTGCTATGTGGGTTCTTTTTCACGGCTTGGATACTGGAGATGGTGAACGTGAGAAGAAGGTGGGGTGCGGTCATGATGGAAGGGGAGTGATCCTATGGCTGTGATTAAAAGCTAGGTTTATTTATGTTGTAATAGTTTATATAAATCGTGTACAAACTTCAAAAATTCATAACTTTTTCATACGAGGTCGAAAACGCACGAAACCAGTTGCGTTGGAATCGTATGGACGAGCACTACGCGATGGAGTTGGATTGGAGTCGTTTGGAGTTAGTGAGAATTTTGGGTAAAATTAATATTCGAAATAAATCGCTAAAACGGAATTTGAAATCAAGGTGAGAACTTCTCACTCAATCGAATTAGTTTCGATTTTATTTTAAATAGTTAGATTTAAAATATTTGAATGCATGTTTGAATGTTGATTAATATCTATTGATTGTTAAAATAGACATTATACGCCGTTAGTAAGCGGATGTTATTTATTAAAAACATATACCGCGAATATTTCATAAACAGTGAAATTGGTATTATATATAATAGCAATATATATATTGGCATATGTATATATTGGAGTTAGGCATTTCCCGCATTTTTTGTTTAGCGGATGAGACCCTATTGCGCCGTCTATTAAGCGGATAATATTTAAATCCCATATACCGCGATAATTTCGTACTGGAGCGAAATTGGTATTGTGCTAATGTTTGTGGATGCAGGAAAATAGGTTGGAGGGATCCAACTGGATTCCTCAACAGTATTTATTTGATTTCAGATATTTTGATATTTGATGGATTATCATATCGATATATGATGGATCGTTGTAGTCGTGATTGACTATTTGGTGTGTAGCATCATTGGACCAAATTTTGGGATTTTAAAATGATTTTTAAAGTGATTTTTGAGAATATACTATATTTTGGAATTGATCCATTATAAATAAATAAACGTTATAATTTTTAAAGTTATAAAAATTATGATTTTTAAGAAATATAGTTAAAAGCTGATTTTTTTGAAAATAAGGAATTAATGACTTTATAAAATAGTTAAATTGGGATTTCTGAAATAATTGTGAAAAGTTTAAATATAGGATATATAAAATTTGATTATTTTATAAATCAAAATGATGAAATTATAAAGGAGATTAAAGACGTTTTAAAGAATAATATAAATTTATTTATATTAAGAGATTTATAAATGGATATGTATAAATTGAAATATTGACATTATAAAACGAGTTTTTATAAGTGTTTGAATGAAGTGAAAATAAATTTTGTAAATGAATGGAATTCATAAAATTATAAATGGTGAAGTTATAAATGAAATTTATAAATAGTAAGATTTATAAATTTTGTGAAATTATTAAAGAATATATTTGGATGAATAATTGAATCTTATAAGTTATAAGATTTATAATTATGAAGTTCAAAGGAACGATTTTGCAAACGAATAAATTATAAGTATTTCACTTATGATATGAATTTTTGTTTATAATTGAGTTATAAACTGGAATAGGTTAATAAAAGAATTTATAAAAGAAAGTTGTTATAAAATAAATAGAAATGGAGTTTATAAACGTTGTTTTATAAATTCGCAAACAACTTATTTTGATAAGTAAATTGTTATAATTTATTTATGGAGTTATAGTCACGTTTTTGGACTGTGAATAATCCTTTGAAATAAATTGAATAAAAAGGATGAAAATTGTTAACGTAGTTTATTCACGTTTTTGAATAGTGAATAATATGTTGAAGAAATTGTTTGAATGTGATGTTTTAAACAGAATTAAAACGATCTAACGATGTTTTAAAATGCGTTGAGATTCGAAACCATAGATTTCAACATTGATTGTTGGAATAGACGTTTTCGAGAAATAAAAGGAAATAATGGACTATAACACTGTTGTTATAGTAAATGATTTCCGAAAGGAAATGTTTTGTATAGTATTGGGATTTATATATCTATTTTAATTTCGAATCCCTATACTAGTGATTTTGGGTTGTCGTAACGATGTTTTACGTAACATTCGTTTTGGCCCAAATAAATATGTTAAGAGAATGATTTCCTTAAAGAATGAAATATATACTTAATCTCGAATTAAGTATATTGAATATTTTCTAAGTGTTGAAAATAAATAAAATTTGTAAATTACTTATGAATAAATAAGTATGGAAATGTTTTCCAATATAAAGCGAATATTTTGAGAATTTATCTTTTTGAAGATAAATTGAAAAGGAATATTGAAATGAATAATTGAAATCGTATATTCATAGATATTTTGAAATATAAATTCACTATAGAATTTATAAAAGAAAGTGGAATTGGTTTAAAAATAAATATTGATTTATTTTTGAAGTGTGAAATTATATATCTTGTAAAGATATTTTGGAAAATAAATAATTTGGAAAATTATTTGGAATCTGGTGATGTGTGTATATCCATTGATAGTTCAATAACCGACTATCAATATTTCCCTTTGAATGGGAAATTGATGTGATTTGTTTGAATTTGAATGCCACACTTATTTTTGAATAAGCGCTCACTATTCGGGTTAACCGGGAAAGGACCATGGGGTCGTATAACCCATTCCGAATATGTGATACGTCGTTGTGAATTGCATTGATGACCGGTGTTGAAGACCGAGTATTTGTGAAAGCGATAGGATGACCTATCGATTGTCTCTGCACTGGGTAGCTCCTGGTATAGAGATTTCCTTAAGTGATGGGAAATTCGATCGGGATTGTGAATACCCGGATTGCAAGGGCTTCGTAAGAAGTGCCTTCGGTTTTGTTCGAGCCCGGAACAGACTTGTATGGATTGTATGTCTAACATTACAAGTTGAGATATAAAGCCGATTTCTTTCAAATATATTTCTGTTGGTGGCGGAGAATTTATTCTTTTAGCTTAACACCCTTCTCTGAGACGTACGAGCTCAGAGGTTATGTAGTTGAATGTTATCAGCGATATATTCCCAATTTGGTAATGTGACATGCTGAGTGATGCTGAAATGATCATTGTGTTGATTATTTGTGATAGGATCGTTTATTTGATCGTCTATCCTTGTGATCATTGTGTTGATCATTTGTTTGACCCAAAGCATGGCTTTTGTATAAAGTATGTTTTTGTGGACGTGACTTCGTCGAGCCTCACACCCCGTGAATGGTCAAAACAGGAAAGAAGCAGCAAGGTTATGAGGGGTAGCACCCTTTAGGATGTGTCCATTTCCTTCTGGAAAAGGGTGGTATCATGGTATGGAGCCCAGATACTTACTCATGTTGAAAACACTTTGTTATGATTGTGTGAATTGATTACGAGCGCTCGGTGGAAAGGTCCCAAAGGACCGGGGGATGGCATATTCGGTCAGTTGTTACTCAGTTAGGGGTAACCCGGCCTTGTGTTGGTAGAGATCCGGTTTGGTTCTCGAGGATGTCCATCCAGAGGCATTCTCATGTGGCAATGGGAAGTTCCTTGGCCTGATCATTCGTTGGAAATCCAAAGAAACAATACGTGACTTGTACGGTATTAGTTGTAGAACCTATCATTCACTTATGGTGTCGCAACACTGTTTGGATGGTAGCTATAGTAGGCATACGATAATGGTCGTATGTTGGCTAAGATTTATATTCTACTTTCGAAATGAATTTTTCCTACACTATACACTAGTAATAATATCAAATGTTATTTTTAAATGCGTATCAAGCATCTTTGACTATCATAAGGAGAAATCTCCTCCGATTCTGCGTTTGCATTGTGTGTGTGTGCGGGAGGCCTTATGGTAGTCTCATTTTTAAAAGCATTGCGAATTGAATTTAAAAATATTCCTCTATTTCATTTTCAAAGTTAAATAAACTGTTTTGAGTTCTCACACCAGTCACATGACTGACTCGGAGTTTATTGTTTTCCTTCCTAAACTCTGGGTGCCCACCAATTTCCACACGGGCAGTCAAGAGTAAGGTTTATCAGGATATTCTGGATATTCTGTAGTTGCTGGAGGCAAGCTGGATGGCATGGCGTATTACTAGTATATAGTATTTCTTTTTCCGCTGCACTGTATGATGTTGTATATTGTTGTACACTCTGATGATATGATGTAATGTAATGTGATAAAATGTAATAACTGATATAGTTCTTTGTTTAAAGATTATTCATTTATTACTATATGTTGTTCCGCTGCGAATTGTGAGATTCTGTTGTTGTTCTGTTGTTTTCTGTTCTGTTCCGTTCTATTCTCTTTTTCTTTCTATTTTAAAATGATCTATTTTCTTTCTGTTCTATTTTTCTATTCTCTCCTATGTGTTCTATATTCTATTCTCTTTCCTCTATGTTTTCTCTCCTCTCTATTTTCTACCTTCTTATCCCTTCTTCTTTCTTTTTCTTTTTCTTAAATTCTTTTTAAAACCCATAACTATTCGGTTTTTCGGCAACGAAAAATCGAAAACGTTACATTTGGTATCAGAGCTTATGGTTAAGCGACAACCATGGTTCTGTTGGGTATTACTCATTAGAGATAGAGTCAGTAGTACTCTAGAATGAATTTGAGTGTAATAATAGCTATGAGAGCGTATTTGTTAGTGAATATAAAATTGTTTTATATTGTGATGATTGGTTTATTGAGTGGCATATGAACTTTCGTCAGCGTGGTCCGCAAGACTATGCCGAAGGGGTTTCTAAACACTTGAATAGAACAATTCGACACAGTATTGTTTTAAATTGGGTAAATGAAATAATTTTACCTTGAGTATATTTTATATATAAAGAAATAATTTTTCAAAATTATTAGGGTAGATAAGTTGATTGTTTGGTTGTTTGAATAATCTAAATAAAGGAATAATTGTATAAGCAAATGAATTATAAGAATTGAATTATAATTAAAGTGATTTACAATTGTGAAATAAACTTATATATATGAGAAGTGAAACTATATGAATATATATTTATGAATATGAATTGTAAATAAAAATGAATGTGAACTAAAGTTATATAAATGAAATTCAACTTTGGTAATAGAATTGAATGAATGGATTGAATATTAATCAATTAAATGTGAATTAAGTTGATATGAAATAATGAATATAAGTGTAATTCATTAAAATCTAATGTTATTAGAAAGTTGAATAATTGAATGAAAATCAATTAAATTAAACAAATGATAAGCAAAGGAATTTGGTTGTAATTAATATACATTGATTGTTATATGATTGTTAGTTGATTGTTGATTGATTATATGTAATTCATTAAGTAGTTAATGAAATTGGAAAACTAAAGTAATTGAAATTCAATTGAAAGTTAAGTGAATCTTGAATAAAATTGAACGTGAATTGAATTTAATTTGGAAGTGAACCAACTTGAATATGAATTAGTGAATGCAAACTAATTAAAATTGAATAAGAATGAATGTTGATAAAATCCAATGTTAATAAATCAAATGTGATTAAATTGAAAACCATTTCATTGAATATTAATGAGAATATGAATGAATATTTATTGGTTATGGATGATAGTTGGTTGATGGTTGCATTTGTTGCTTTTACTTCATTTGCTGTGTTGACATATATAGTTATTATGTTGCTATATGTTGTATGTTGATACTATTGTCTATATGCATGTTCTCATGTTGTTTGTTGAGTGTTTAGTAGGTGCGGATCGCGTTTGCTTCGCATTTGGAGCTCGCTTTTGCGCTATATTAGCCATATATGCTTGCTAATAAAATATAAGGTACATATCTCGGATTACATACCGTACTTTTACAAATTTTTTCCCTGCGGGATGCCTCATTACTTGATGAGATGTATATTTGTGATATATATACTGTCATTTTTTTTTCGGATCGAGCCGCGCAAAGGAGACTATGGCGAATTTTTCCGAAAATTTAAGGCGTTAGAAAAAATTTGAGAAATTTAGAAATTTTTTGAAAACTTTAACTTTGATTTTGGAATTGAAAGTTAAACAATAGTAGTTGTATTTGAAAAGATAATTAAGTATGATTTGAAAACTTAGTAAAGTTATTGTAAGAAGTTTAACTATGAATTTTTGGAAAGTTAATAAATTCTATAACTTTTCTTACTTGTAATTTCGAGGACGAAATTCTTTTAAGTGGGGAAGATTGTAACGACCCAGAATTTTTGATAATTAAAATTTGAATATTTAATTAATTATAAATATTAATAAGTGAATTTATAAGTCGAATAAATTTTTATTTGAATTTTTGGATTTAATTGAATAATTAAATCGATAAATTAATATGTGAAATTATGGAAATAATTGTAAATTGGGTTAAATATGATTGAAAATGATTTGTAAAATTTTATTTTATCATGTTAGAGTTAGAATGATATTTTAGAACTTTTAAAATCGAATTTAAAGTTAATTTGTGAAAATTGAATATTTTAATATTTAAATCGACTAGTGAAAATAGTCAATTTTTGAACAGTCTCAGAATTGAACGAAACAAGTTCCATTGGATCCGTAATAGTTAGTTATTACTGGATTTAAATTTTCGTGTCAATCGGAGTTATCGTTTGATCGTGGCAGCTCGAAACGCATCGAATTATTTTTAATATTAATTTGACGAGTGAAAATAGCCATTTTTCAAAAAGTCTCGGATTTCGACGAAACCAGTTTCATCGGATCCATAATGTGATATTATTGTAAGGTTTCAAATTTCAAGTCAATTGGATTTACCGTTTGTCCGATACAAATTAAAACGCCTAGAAAATCGCTTAAATCGGTTTAATTTAAATTAAGCGTTTATAGCCATAACTCGCACAGATGTCCGAATTGGCTTCCGAAACCTGTTCCATTGTGTCCGGAACGCGGGGTAAACCCTAGAAACGCTGGTTACGGCGCGTAAATCGGAGTTCGGAATTTCCGGGATGAATAGTGTCGTTCGTTCCTCTATAAATACACCCCCTACCCTTCATTAATTTAAAAAAATAAAAATAAAAACCTAATATAAACCCTAGCCGGCCCTAGAAATTGGATGGCTGAAATCATCTCATCTTCTTCCATTAATCTCTCTCAATCCGTAAGGAATTACGCGAAGTGCTCAACTACAAAGTCGAAGAGCTCGACGAGAGCTTCGATTCCATACGGTGATGATGGGTTTTGGTGCAACGTAGGAGGAGCAAAAATGGGCCGTTCGCTTCAGGTCACGCACGCATTTCGAGGAGTTTGGGGGGGCCGAGCTTCAGGTGGTTGGTGGTGGAGGTAGCTCTCGCGAAGGGCTTCGACATGGCAGTGGTTTGATGAAGTTTCGTTGAGCGAGGAGATGGTGAATCGAAACCCTAGTATTTGCTATGTGGGTTCTTTTTCACGGCTTGGATACTGGAGATGGTGAACGTGAGAAGAAGGTGGGATGCGGTCATGATGGAAGGGGGAGTGATCCTATGGCTGTGATTAAAAGTTAGGTTTATTTATGTTGTAATAGTTTATATAAATCGTGTACAAACTTCAAAAATTCATAACTTTTTCATACGAGGTCGAAAACGCGCGAAACCAGTTGCGTTGGAATCGTATGGACGAGCACTACGCGATGGAGTTGGATTGGAGTCGTTTGGAGTTAGTGAGAATTTTGGGTAAAATTAAACGTTCGTTTAATTTTATTCGAAATAAATCGCTAAAACGGAATTTGAAATCAAGGTGAGAACTTCTCACTCAATCGAATTAGTTTCGATTTTATTTTAAATTGTTAGATTTAAAATATTTGAATGCATGTTTGAATGTTGATTAATATCTATTGATTGTTAAAATAGACATTATACGCCGTTAGTAAGCGGATGTTATTTATTAAAAACATATACCGCGAATATTTCATAAACAGTGAAATTGGTATTATATATAATAGCAATATATATATATTGGCATATGTATATATTGAAGTTATTGATTTCCCGCATTTTTTGTTTAGCGGATGAGACCCTATTGCGCCGTCTATCAAGCGGATAATATTTAAATCCCATATACCGCGATAATTTCGTACTGGAGCGAAATTGGTATTGTGCTAATGTTTGTGGATGCAGGAAAACAGGTTGGAGGGATCCAACTGGATTCCTCAACAATATTTATTTGATTTCAGATATTTTGATATTTGATGGATTGTCATATCGATATATGATGGATCGTTGTAGTCGTGATTGACTATTTGGTGTGTAGCATCATTGGACCAAATTTTGGGATTTTAAAATGATTTTTAAAGTGATTTTTGAGAATATACTATATTTTGGAATTGATCCATTATAAATAAATAAACGTTATAATTTTTAAAGTTATAAAAATTATGATTTTTAAGAAATATAGTTAAAAGCTGATTTTTTTGAAAATAAGGAATTAATGACTTTATAAAATAGTTAAATTGGGATTTCTGAAATAATTGTGAAAAGTTTAAATATAGGATATATAAAATTTGATTATTTTATAAATCAAAATGATGAAATTATAAAGGAGATTAAAGACGTTTTAAAGAATAATATAAATTTATTTATATTAAGAGATTTATAAATGGATATGTATAAATTGAAATATTGACATTATAAAACGAGTTTTTATAAGTGTTTGAATGAAGTGAAAATAAATTTTGTAAATGAATGGAATTCATAAAATTATAAATGGTGAAGTTATAAATGAAATTTATAAATAGTAAGATTTATAAATTTTGTGAAATCATTAAAAAATATATTTGGATGAATAATTGAATCTTATAAGTTATAAGATTTATAATTATGAAGTTCAAAGGAACGATTTTGCAAACGAATAAATTATAAGTATTTCACTTATGATATGAATTTTTGTTTATAATTGAGTTATAAACTGGAATAGGTTAATAAAAGAATTTATAAAAGAAAGTTGTTATAAAATAAATAGAAATGGAGTTTATAAACGTTGTTTTATAAATTCGCAAACAACTTATTTTGATAAGTAAATTGTTATAATTTATTTATGGAGTTATAGTCACGTTTTTGGACTGTGAATAATCCTTTGAAATAAATTGAATAAAAAGGATGAAAATTGTTAACGTAGTTTATTCACGTTTTTGAATAGTGAATAATATGTTGAAGAAATTGTTTGAATGTGATGTTTTAAACAGAATTAAAACGATCTAACGATGGTTTAAAATGCGTTGAGATTCGAAACCATAGATTTCAACATTGATTGTTGGAATAGACGTTTTCGAGAAATAAAAGGAAATAATGGACTATAACACTGTTGTTATAGTAAATGATTTCCGAAAGGAAATGTTTTGTATAGTTTGGGATTTATATATCTATTTTAATTTCGAATCCCTATACTAGTGATTTTGGGTTGTCGTAACGATGTTTTACGTAACATTCGTTTTGGCCCAAATAAATATGTTTAAGAGAATGATTTCCTTAAAGAATGAAATATATACTTAATCTCGATTTAAGTATATTGAATATTTTCTAAGTGTTGAAAATAAATAAAATTTGTAAATTACTTATGAATAAATAAGTATGGAAATGTTTTCCAATATAAAGCGAATATTTTGAGAATTTATCTTTTTGAAGATAAACTGAAAAGGAATATTGAAATGAATAATTGAAATCGTATATTCATAGATATTTTGAAATATAAATTCACTATGGAATTTATAAAAGAAAGTGGAATTGGTTTAAAAATAAATATTGATTTATTTTTGAAGTGTGAAATTATATATCTTGTAAAGATATTTTGGAAAATAAATAATTTGGAAAATTATTTGGAATCTGGTGATGTGTGCATATCCATTGATAGTTCAATAACCGACTATCAATATTTCCCTTTGAATGGGAAATTGATGTGATTTGTTTGAATTTGAATGCCACACTTATTTTTGAATAAGCGCTCACTATTCGGGTTAACCGGGAAAGGACCATGGGGTCGTATAACCCATTCCGAATATGTGATACGTCGTTGTGAATTGCATTGATGACCGGTGTTGAAGACCGAGTATTTGTGAAAGCGATAGGATGACCTATCGATTGTCTCTGCACTGGGTAGCTCCTGGTATAGAGATTTCCTTCAGTGATGGGAAATTCGATCGGGATTGTGAATACCCGGATTGCAAGGGCTTCGTAAGAAGTGCCTTCGGTTTTGTTCGAGCCCGGAACAGACTTGTATGGATTGTATGTCTGACATTACAAGTTGAGATATAAAGCCGATTTCTTTCAAATATATTTCTGTTGGTGGCGGAGAATTTATTCTTTTAGCTTAACACCCTTCTCTGAGACGTACGAGCTCAGAGGTTATGTAGTTGAATGTTATCAGCGATATATTCCCAATTTGGTAATGTGACATGCTGAGTGATGCTGAAATGATCATTGTGTTGATTATTTGTGATAGGATCGTTTATTTGATCGTCTATCCTTGTGATCATTGTGTTGATCATTTGTTTGACCCAAAGCATGGCTTTTGTATAAAGTATGTTTTTGTGGACGTGACTTCGTCGAGCCTCACACCCCGTGAATGGTCAAAACAGGAAAGAAGCAGCAAGGTTATGAGGGGTAGCACCCTTTAGGATGTGTCCATTTCCTTCTGGAAAAGGGTGGTATCATGGTATGGAGCCCAGATACTTACTCATGTTGAAAACACTTTGTTATGATTGTGTGAATTGATTACGAGCGTTCGGTGGAAAGGTCCCAAAGGACCGGGGGATGGCATATTCGGTCAGTTGTTACTCAGTTAGGGGTAACCCGGCCTTGTGTTGGTAGAGATCCGGTTTGGTTCTCGGGGATGTCCATCCAGAGGCATTCTCATGTGGCAATGGGAAGTTCCTTGGCCTGATCATTCGTCGGAAATCCAAAGAAACAATACGTGACTTGTACGGTATTAGTTGTAGAACCTATCATTCACTTATGGTGTCGCAACACTGTTTGGATGGTAGCTATAGTAGGCATACGATAATGGTCGTATGTTGGCTAAGATTTATATTCTACTTTCGAAATGAGTTTTTCCTACACTATACACTAGTAATAATATCAAATGTTATTTTTAAATGCGTATCAAGCATCTTTGACTATCATAAGGAGAAATCTCCTCCGATTCTGCGTTTGCATTGTGTGTGTGTGCGGGAGGCCTTATGGTAGTCTCATTTTTAAAAGCATTGCGAATTGAATTTAAAAATATTCCTCTATTTCATTTTCAAAGTTAAATAAACTGTTTTGAGTTCTCACACTAGTCACATGACTGACTCGGAGTTTATTGTTTTCCTTCCTAAACTCTGGGTGCCCACCAATTTCCACACGGGCAGTCAAGAGTAAGGTTTATCAGGATATTCTGGATATTCTGTAGTTGCTGGAGGCAAGCTGGATGGCATGGCGTATTACTAGTATATAGTATTTCTTTTTCCGCTGCACTGTATGATGTTGTATATTGTTGTACACTCTGATGATATGATGTAATGTAATGTGATAAAATGTAATAACTGATATAGTTCTTTGTTTAAAGATTATTCATTTATTACTATATGTTGTTCCGCTGCGAATTGTGAGATTCTGTTGTTGTTCTGTTGTTTTCTGTTCTGTTCCGTTCTATTCTCTTTTTCTTTCTATTTTAAAATGATCTATTTTCTTTCTGTTCTATTTTTCTATTCTCTCCTATGTGTTCTATATTCTATTCTCTTTCCTCTATGTTTTCTCTCCTCTCTATTTTCTACCTTCTTATCCCTTCTTCTTTCTTTTTCTTTTTCTTAAATTCTTTTTAAAACCCATAACTATTCGGTTTTTCGGCAACGAAAAATCGAAAACGTTACATTTAATAATTACTTTGAACCTATAGACATTATTATAATATCACTGAATTTCTATAAAAATGTTTCGGTTATCATAAGATAAAAATCCATCCGTGTTTATGTACGGTATGATCTTACGAGATACCTTTGATTTTGAAAGTGTTTTAAAAATAATAATTCAGTTGCTATGAGTTTACTCACACCAGACCCATATCTAACCTGAAGTTTTATTTTCTTCCCCTAAAACTCTTAGATGATCAAATTTTTACTAGCACCTAGTAGTTCAGGTTTCTACGGATGCATTTTCTAGGAGAATCTTAGAGCATGAGGCTTAATCGATAGATAGTTATCATCTTCTTCCACTATATATTATGTACTCTATATCTGTGTATAATGGCACGCTGTTATAACTGTCCTATGTAAGAAATTGTATTAGTACGACTCCAATGTGCCTTGTGACACCCAGATATTTTACGGGAAATATAATTAAAAAGAAATTAAAAGTGCATTTGGTATAGTGGTAAAGACGCATGTTTACTTCCTTAGTGACCAGGGATCAAGTCCCGTTGTCACCCAAAATCTAGAGCGATGTTTTTTTACTTGGTTCATTTCCAGCGATTTTCCTACGTATTTCAGCATTAATTTTGACATGTGGCGGCTTCTCATTCACTCCAGTGATGTAATAGGATGAGATGGCTAAATTTTATTGGTTGAGGGATGTGTATGGGCTAGAATGTATAACCATTAAGTGTATGAAAGAACCAGATTTAAATCTAAAACAATATAATGGATTATATTCTCAAACAGTCTATAAATAAACCATCTAACCTAAACCTAATCTCTTATTCAGCCGTCACCATAATTCTACAATAAAAATTAGTGTGCATTATTCTTCCTCCTTTTCTCTACTAAATAAAAAAATCTCTATCAAATTAAACTATCTACATATATATTCAAGCAATTTGGGGAGTTTAGAAGAATCAAAGGGAGAAAGATTAAAGCAAAGCTTTTTCAAATTTATACAAGATCAAGTGCCATGTGAGTGAGAATTAATATGAAATAGAACAATAAAGTAGTTCGATTTCAGTTCTTTTCTGACATGTTAATATGAATTAATTTCTGTTTATTAATTGAGAATAGTTGTAAATTATTGCAACTTCTTCTTCTTCCACTACTCAAATCTAATTCATGTTTGGTTCAAAATATGGGGCATATAATTGTCTATTCACGTTTGATGGCATAAATAAGATTGAAATTTATGTAAATTATTGTATCATCTCCTTCTACCACTTCTCAACTCTAATTCGTGTTTGGGTTGAAATTCAGAACAAACAAATTGTTATTCATGTTTCATGGCGTAAATAAGATTGTTTTTTTGAATTAGAATTGTTATTCAATTTCTAATGGTATAACAGGTTAGTTGAATAAATTCAAAATATGTTACTTGAATAAAATTGTGGATTTGATTGATATAATTACATAATTTTGAATATGGTTTTTGGAAAAAAAATGGGAAGTCTAATTGGCATAATAGTTTATTTCATATGTGGCCTAAAAATGTAAAAGTAGAATTTTGTGTTACTAAATGGTTTGTGGCTATTGGATTAAAAACTTGTACAGATTAAATCTCTAAAAGGAGAATGTTGTTAGTCCGTGAGATGATGGTTTTGATGACAACAACCTTAGAATAAATTATAAAATATAAATACTAACATTATAAGTTTAGATATATATGTATATGTAGGATTTAACCATGCTTGTATCAAGAATGAAGACTGTACGGTATAGAGATTCAAGATATCAAGATTGAAGACTCATGAGTATCAAGATTATCAAGAGTTCAAGAATTCAAGTAATTTATTCTTTAATTAGAAATTTTGTTAAAATTTATAGAAAAGCACTGGCATCTTAAAAATCCAGTTTATTCGTGGAATGGAATCCACTTCGAGCCTGTTAAAGGGATGGAACCCTAAGTAGGATGGAACCTACGAAAAATCTAGTGGAACATTGTTTTGTATCCGCTAACTTTTTAGTCAAAATGATTTTTCAGAATTATATCTTGTTTTTCAAAATGATTTCAAAACTTTCCTTTTAAAAGATTCAAAAACCGCTATCCTGATTTTAAATAATTTTAGCATCAAAATCATCTTTAATTTCAAAGTCAAATTACTCCCGATTTTAAACTATCTTTTAATATAATATATTTAACTTTTAAATATTTATACTTAGATTTAAATATAAAATTATAGTTAAATTCTGTATATATTATTCTCTTTATTACTTATGAATTTTAACTATAGTCAGGTATATTTTATAAAGTTTAAAATAGTTTTATTATAAGATAAAGGTTATTTTCAAAGAAAATCAAATCATCAAAAAATGCTTTGGTATGTCGACATACTCATGGCGACCATGTCGACATGGTCTCAGTTGAGTTCAAAATTTCAATTTCAAAAGAAGTGTATATTCGCCATAACTCTTCATAAATGGACATGGTTGTTGTTCCTCTGTAAATAGGGGTCAGTTTCAATGAATTTTAACATCAGATTTTCTGGTTTTTCACTCCTCTTCTTCTTCGACTTTTATTAATACATACTCTTACCATTACTCTGCCGAAATCAACATTGAATCAAATTCGATTACTAGTAGTTTGATTCTCTATCACTATCTCAACAAGATTCTCAGTGCTATTTAGAGTTATAGGATTTTTGTAATCAACTTAGCGAGAAAAGGTGTGATTGTAGCCTTGAAAATCAATCAAGCGTGATAAGGTGTGATTGTAGCCTTGGGAAATCAATTAGGTGAACTTGTTGCCCGTAAAATCAAGTGGGTGAACTTGTTGCCCGGAAAATCAAGTATCTCTACCCAGAGGATTGTGATTCTGGAGGGTGTACCTCGTAGCCTTGAAATCAAGGGTGTAATTATATAATTGCCTTTGAAAGGAAATCCGTACTTGTGTGCGGGAATGGATGTAAGGTAACTCCGAACCAATATAAAATCCGGTGTGTTCTTTCATTTACTACTTTTTATTTTATTTCTGCATCTGTGTTTGTTTCTATGATCATATCTGTGTCTGCATATTGCACACATCTGTGTTTAAATTAACATAAATCCAAAAGATTTAGTAATTCTTATAAACACTATTCACCCCCCCCTATGTTAATCCTAGCCTTAATATCCGTAATCCGCATTTCTCACAATTGGTGCCAAAGCAAGGTTTTCAAAGTTTCATAATCTTATTTTTGAAAAAGCTTTTAAAATGGCTGTATTTATTAATACTAGTTAAGAAATATTCAAATCTTCATTGTTTCATGAGTCTGCATATAATCAATATTTAAATTCAAGTTATCTACCAAAATTATTTGATGTGCAGGAATCATGCTTTATGGCTGTTGAGGAATCAATCCACAACGGACAAATTGTGCAGATCAGAAAGAACAAAAGGATACTTGATAGTGGATGTTATAGACACATGACTGGCAATCCAGATATACCGAATGATATTATATACAAAGACGGAGGACTGGTTAATTTTGGAGACAATTCAAAAGGATATGTGATTGGCATCGGCAAAGTCGGTAATTCTAAAACTCCTACTATTGCTAGTGTTTGGCAGTTAAGAATCTGAAACATAATCTGCTAAGTATAAGTCAACTATGCGATAAATGATATAAAATTAAATTTGAAAAAGGTAAATGTCACATTGAAGATAATAATTCAACCATTACATTTGAGGGAGTTAGGAAAAAGAATATTTATATTCTTAGTATGAAAGTTTCAAATGATAACCTGTGTCTATTGGCAAATACAAGTGACCCTTGGATTTGGCATAAGAGATTTGGGCATTTGAATTTCAAACTCTTATCTAGACAATCAAAACATGATCTAGTAAGAGGGCTTCCTAAAATGAATTATAAAGTAGATAGTCTATGTGATGCTTGTCAATTAGAAAAACTTAGAAAAAGTTCTTTTAAATTAAAAGATATGATTTCAACTTCAAAACCCCTTGAATTACTTCATCTTGATTTATTTGGTCCATCTCAAATTCTGTCAATAAATCATAGTAAATATGTTGTTTTAATTGTAGATGATTATTCTAGATTTACATGAACAATATTTTTGAAACATGATATTTTGAATGTTTTAAGAACTTTTCAAAAAGAATTCAAAATCAATTTTCTTTAAAAATTATAATATTCGTAGTGATCACGGTGGTGAATTTGAAAATGAAAAGTTTGAGAAATTCTGCAATAAAAAAGGAATAACTCATAATTTTTCATTTTTGAGAACTCCACAACAAAATGGGGTAGTAGAACGTAAAAATAGGATGATTCAAGCGTGTGCGAGAACTATGCTTTCAGATAGTAATTTACCAAAGAATTTTTGGGCAGAAGCAGTTGCTACCGCCTGTTATATTTTAAATAGAATTTTAATTAGACCTTTAACTGATAAGGTATCTTATGAACTTCTTTATTCAAAGAAACATAAGATATCTTATTTCAGAATTTTTGGAAGTAAATGCTTTATTTTAAATACAAAAGATAATTTAGACAAATTTGATCCTAATCCGACAAAGGAATCTTTATCGGATACTCTAATAGAAGTAAAGCATACAGAGTGTTTAATTTAAAAACTAACACCATCGAAGAAATAATGCATGTTTCATTTGATGAAAATTTAAAAAAAATTAAAGATACAAATGATGAAGATGATTTAATCGCTCAAAATGAAACTAATAATGAAATTAATCATCTTAATGAAAGGACTAAACTTTTAAAAGATCATCCTATAAAAAATATACTAGGAGATATGCAATCTGTTGTTAAAACTAGAAATCAACTAAGTCAAATGAGTAATGTAGCTTTTATATCAACTATTGAACCCAAAAATCCAAAAGAAGCATCAACTGACGATTCATGGATTTTGATATGCAAGAAGAATTAAATCAATTTACTAGAAATGATGCTTGGGAACTTGTTCCTAGACCTGAAAATAAAATTATAATTGGAACTAAATAGGTTTATAAAAATAAAATGAATGAACAAGGAGAGGTAGTTAGAAATAAAGCTCGATTAGTCGCTCAAGGTTATTATCAAGAAGAAGGAATAGACTTTGATGAAACCTTTACTCCCGTAGCAAGATTAGAAGCCATTAGGATTCTACTTGGTTTCGCAAATCATAATAATTTCAAATTATTTCCAATGGATGTTAAAAGTACCTTTTTAAATGGATTCGTAAAGGAAGAAGCATATGTTGAACAACCACCACTTTTTGAAAATGATAAATTACCATCATGTTTACAAACTTAAGAAAGCTTTATATGGTCTAAAACAAGCTCCAAGAGCCTGGTATGATAGACCAAGATCTTATTTATTACAATCAAATTTTGACATTGGTAAAGTAGATAATTCTTTTTATATTAAAAGAATTAAAAATGATATTCAACTAGTACAAGTTTACGTAGATGATATCATTTTTGGATCAACTAATTTTGAAATGAATAAAGAATTTTCTGAAATAATGATAAAAGAGTTTGAGATGAGTCATATGGGTGAGTTAAATTTCTTTTTAGGATTACAAATAAAACAATTAGATAATGGTATCTTTATTAGTCAAGAAAAATATGCTAAAGACCTAATTAGTAAATTTGGTTTGACTACTGCAAGTGGAAAACCCACTCCCATGGCAACTAATGAGTACCTTAGTAAAGAAGATCTCTCGAAAGATGTAGATCAAAAATTATATAGAGAAATGATTGGATCACTACTCTATATTACTGCTAGTAGACCTGATATCATGCATAGTATTTGTCTCTGTGCCAGATATCAATCACAACCTAAAGAGACCCACTTAAAAGCCATAAAACGTATCATAAGATATGTTAAACACACATCTGATTATGGTTTATTTTGCCCTAAAAATGATTTTTTTGACTTAATATCTTATTGTGATGCTGATTATGCTGGTGTAAATTAGATCGAAAAAGTACAAGTGGGACTTGTCACTTTGGGGCATTATCTGGTTTCCTGGTTTAGTAAAAAGCAAAACACGGTTTCTTTATAAACAACTGAAGCAGAGTATATTTCTGCTGCTTTGGCTTGTTCTTAAGTAATATATATGCAACAAACTTTAAAAGATTATGGTATAAATATCTCAAAATCACCAATTTATTGTGATAATACTAGTGCAATAAATTTATCCAAAAATACTACTCAACATGCTCGAACTGAACATATTGATATCAGACATCATTTTCTCAGAGATAATTTAAGTAAGGAAATAGTTACTTCGATTATATCAATACTGAGAATCAAATTGCTGATATTTTACCAAAACCCTTAAATGAATCAATATTTACTAAATTAAGAAGATAATTAGGTATTTTTCAATAGTTGAAATATAAGATATAAATATCCATTATAATAAATAATTAATACTAAAATAAATCAAATGGTAAAAATATAAAGGAGCATGTCGACATCCCCCATATACCCATGTCGACATATAACGTTTTTTTATTTTTTTAAATTTTTCCCACCAAAATTCAAAAAATTGGTTATATATTCTTCTTATTTTCGAATTTTTGATCATTCTCTCTGTTCTCTTTCTATTCTATCTTCTAAAATAAATAAAATCATGGCTTCATCTTCCAAATCAAACATAAATTCAACATTTTCGTTTCCCTCTCCTACTTCTGGTCCATTTCAACGTACTACTCTCGCTCGTGTAACAAAAATGGAGGAATTTCTGAAGGATGCACTTCAGATGATGACTGAAATTCAAGTGATTCAACTCCGTATGGCAAAGGAACAAGAGAGGCAAGGCAAGATTCTTAGGAATTTGTAAAAATTTCTAATGGATAATCAAGCCAACCCTATCTTGATTGATGAAAATTCTTCACTCAATCAAGAACAAGAGGCCAGCGAAGAAGAAGAAGAAGAAGAAGAAGAAGAAGAACCCATTGAAGAAGCACAAGCGGAAGATGACGACAAAGTCGTTTGCGTTGGAGAAGTGTGCTTTGATAAAGATGGAAATCTTGTTAAACAACGTGGAAATTTCAATTTCCACTATCCGCATTGTTCGATTCATAGATCTCCTATTTAGATTCTTTTCTTTCTTCTCCATTGATTGTGTTTCTTTATGTTCTCTAAACGCTCATGTTCATACAACTTTATACGTAATGTGTGTTCTTATATGTCTTAATTATAAGTATTATCATGGATTTTAGTTAGAATAGTTAGTAGTAAGTTTTAGTTTTAGATCTAAGTGTTGATTACTTATGATAACACTATCATTATAATCACATATCATAGGGTATTAGATTTAGGGGGAGTTATATAGTTTGGAGTTATAAAGTTTAGAGTTTGTTTTTGTTGATGACAAAGGGGGAGAAGTAGAAAATAGGGTAATTAGGGCATAGATTAAGGGGGAGTTATTAGGATAGAAGTAATATTTTATAAACAAAGGTTGTCATCATCAAAAAGGGGGAGATTGTTAGTCCGTAAGATGATGGTTTTGATGATGACAACCGTAGAATAAATTATAAGATATATATACTAACATTATAAGTTTAGATATATATGTATATGCACAATTTAACCATGTAGGTATCAAGAATGAAGACTGTATAGTATAGAGATTAAGATATCAAGATTGAAGACTCATGAGTATCAAGATTTTCAAGAGTTCAACAATTCAAGTAATTTATTCTTTAATTAGAAATTTTGTTAAAACTCATGGAAAAGCACTGCATCTTAAAAATCCAATTTATTAGTGGAATGGAATACATTTCGAGCCTGTTAAAGGGATGGATCCCTAAGTAGGATGGAACCTACGAAAAATCTAGTGGAACATTGTTTTGTATCCGCTAACTTTTTATTCAAAATGATTTTTCAAAATTATATCTTATTTTCAAAATGATTTCAAAACTTTTCTTTTAAAAGACTCAAAACCTCTATCCTGATTTTAAATAATTTTAGCCTCAAAATCATCTTTAATTTCAAAGTCAAATTGCTCCTGATTTTAAACTATCTTTTAATATAATATATTTAACTTTTAAATATTTATACTTAGATTTAAATATAAAATTATAGTTAAATTCTATATATATTATTCTCTATATTTACTTATGAATTTTAACTATAGTAAAGTATATTTTATAAAGTTTAAAATAGTTTTAATATAAGATAAAGGTTATTTTCAAAGAAAATCAAATCATCAAAAAATGCTTTGGGATGTCGACATACTCATGGTGACCATGTCGACATGGTGTCACTTGAGTAAATTTCAATTTCAATAGAAGTGTCTATTCCCTATAACTCTTTATGAATGGACATGGTTGTTGTTCTTCTATAAATAGGGGTCAGTTTCAACGAATTTTAACATCAGATTTTCTGGTTTTTCACTTCTCTTCTTCTTCCACTTTTCTTAATACATACTCATACCATTACTCTGCCGAAATCAACATTGAATCAAACTCGATTATTCGTAGTTTGATTCTCTATCACTATCTCAACAAGATTCTCAGTGCTATTCAGAGTTATAGGCTTTTTGTAATCAACTTAGCGAGGAAAGGTGTGATTGTAGCCATGAAAATCAATCAAGTGTGATAAGGTGTGATTGTAGCCTTGAGAAATCAATTGGGTGAACTTGTTGCCCGTAAAATCAAGTGGGTGAACTTGTTGCCCGGAAAATCAAGTATCTCTACCCAGAGGATTGTGATTCTGGAGGGTATACCTCGTAGCCTTGAAATTGAGCGTGTAATTTTACAAATGCTTTTGAAAGGAAATCCATACTTGTGTACGGGACTGGATGTAGGGTAAATCCGAACCAGTATAAAATCCAATGTGTTCTTTCCTTTACTTCTTTTTATTTTATTTCTGCATCTGTGTTTGTTTCTGTGATCATATCTGTGTCTGTATATTGCACACATCTGTGTTTAAATTAACATAAATCCAGAAGATTTAGCAACTCTTTATAAACACTATTCTCCCCCTGTTAATCCTAGCCTTAAGATATGTAATCCGCATTTCTCACAAATGTAAATTAGGGTGGAAAAAAATGTAAATGAAATGTACCCTACAGTCTAGTGTAAATCTGTAACAAAATGGTAAGAAAAGATTATAGACAAACCATGTGGACTGAACGGATGTGAAATTGAAACACCATTTATATAAGAAAAAGGTAAATTGTGAAACAACCAAATCAGATGTAAAAATGTCGTAAAGAAGATTAATGGAAATAAATAGTATGTAAACTATAATGGTAAACTTAATTAATTTGGAAGCGATTTGGTAGGCAGACCTTGTAAAGGTCTGGATAGGTGTTTCATGCAGTTAAGACCAAAATATAGTTTTACTTGACGTACTAGGAGCGGAAAAGTAGGCCGCAAGGATGTTTGTTACCTTTCATAGGTTGCTAGTACGTAGGATAGACAGCATCCGCAATTGTAGGCTTTTTTAGTAGATTGAGGCAGACGGAACAGGACGAGTGAGCTCCACGTTGGCTTCTTTAGGCAGATCGTTGGAGGATTTTGCGCAGCCGACCCAGCTATGGGCATTCTCTCAAAGGACCGACACTTTGGATAGGAGCAAGTCCACATTGGTAACCGAGGAGATAGGAGGATAGGAGCCCGGTTTGGCGGAGCCTGAGCAACTTCGGGGTCCTGAGAGGTTGTTTGAGTCGGCACCGGTCAGAGGTAAGAGGTATTTAGTCACAATGCGCGGGAGAAGAGCATGACTCTTATGTTGTAGCACGTGGATAGGTAAGGATAGCAGGTCCAACAGGCCGATTGACGTCTAGTATTACTGCATGGTTAACTTTCCTAGAGTGGCCATGGACTCTGACTTCTTAGGAACTGTATCTAAGTAGAATTCACTGTGTAATGACCCATCTTTCACTCCACAAAAAGACGCATCATTAGTAAGAAAGAAAGGGATAGAAAAGAGAAAGAAAGGAAAGAAGGAACTAAACAATATCAGAATCTCACAGCGAAACGAATAAAATATATTAATCACATAGTTAATACATAATATACAACATGAATCATAGTTACACAGCTTGTACATCACAAACTAGGCATTTATAAAGACCTGTCTATCATACAACTCCATTACAATACAGACACCATCACAGAGATACAACACAAAGGAACCACTAGATATCTATATATGCTGAAGCCTCCTTATCCATATCTCCTCCAGAAACTCGTCAAATCTAACCTAAATCCCTTGGCTACTTGTAAAAATTTGAGTACCCAAGCGTTTAATAAAACAGAAGATATACTCGGGTCAGACATGGGTCTGGTGTGAGTAAACCGGTTAAAGTTTCTTAACTTTGAAAAACCTTTGAAAATAAAAGGTATCTTGTAAGACTTCCTACACATAAACATTGAAAAGTTTTTACCTTACGGTAACCAAAAAATTTGATAGGAAATCCAGTGATATTATAATAGTGTCTAGGGTTTTCAAGTAAATATAAAATAGATGAAATTGTTACATTATTAAATTCCAGCATGCTAGCCACAAAGTAGGTTATACAATCAAAACCGTAAAGGCGCGTAGGGAAAATGGATTCCCATCAATGACAGGGCTACAGAGGTACTGCCCGTCACAGTACCTGGTCTAGATCAGAGTACCGAGGATCCACCCTGATCTCCTGCAACACAAGGCCGGAACCATCCCTTAATGGATAATCCCAAACTAGACAACCTCGTAGTTGGCGCGACCAACCACACACTAAGCCGAAATAAAAGGGACCTCTAGACAGGGGAAAATCTCGTCCAACTTGGGCGCGGCCCACTTAGCCTTGCTGCACCTCCCATGTTTTTTCCATTTTCGGTTGATGAGACTTGAGGCTACGATTACCTTTTTAGAACACATATCTTGGAATGCTCACCATCCTTCGTTGATGATGTTCTGAAAGAATTCATCCATACAAGTCCGTTCTGGGTTCGAACAAAACTGAAGGCACTATCTCGTTGCACTCATTTTGGAATCATCCTCAAAATTAACGATAATAGACCTTGCACTCTAAATCTTCATCTCGAACCTGAAAGCACTATCTCCGTTAAACTCATCTTGGAATCACCCACAGAGTTTTAACGACGAATAGTTCTTACACTTCGAGTCTTCATCTTGATCTTCACTTGAATTCACGACTTAACGTTTAATTTGATCGATGTGGTTTTCGAATATTCAAATTTGGAAATCTGATCCTGGTCTCAACGAAATCCAAAACGTTGATTTAATGTCCAAGTGGTTTAAGAGTTTAAATTATATAATCTATCATTTATATTAAGGGTAATATATTTACACAGATAGATCATTCACATTATCAAAGATCGATAATCCATATTATCACATTTTAACCAAAACATCTCATATCACAAAGAAGCACATATCACATATCAGAGACATCACAAAATCCAGGGCAGTCGATACCATTCAATCACCCATAAGCAAGATTATCTAGTCACACGATCTCTAATTAATTTAATTAACCACAAATGAATTAAATTAATTATTCAAATTTAATTAACCACAAATGAATTAAATTAATTATTCTAATTATTTTTAAATCCTGCTTACTTAACATTAATTAATTACAAACCAAGTAATTAATCATCCACTAGTTTTCCATCTTAATTAATCATCCTCGATTAGTTATCCTTAATTACATTAAAAGATTAGCCTTTAATTAATTTCACAAATTAATTATCCTTAATCATTTACAGTAATTATCCTTTAATTACTCTCATTAATTACATTAATTAATGATCCCCTAATTACTTCATTAATTAATTAACTATAATTAATTACATTGATCCTTAATTAATCAATTATACTTTAATTAATCACTTCCCTTTAATTAACCTTAATTAATTACAAACAGTAATTAACCATCCTGAAATTACCTACATTAATCAACTCCTTGATTAATTAAATTAATTAATCCTTTAATTAATTACATTGAGTAATTATCCTTAATTACTTCCATTAAGTAATTTCTTTAATTACTTCCACTAAGTAGTTGTCCTTTATTAATTATATTTAGTAATTATCCATTAATTACTTCGCTAATAATTACACTTTATTAATTTCATTAAGTAATTATACATAATCAATCATCAAGTGATTATCTTTAATTAATTAAACTAATTAATTATCTCAAACTAATTACATTAATTAATTACATTGAGTAATTAATCTCTTTAATTACTTCCATTAAGTAATTACTCTTTAATTAATTACCTTTAATTACTAAGATTAATTGTAATATCCCGGAATTTTTAACAATATCAATTTAATAATCTGTATTAAAAATTAAATTGATATTGATATTCTGTTAATAATTATTCAAAAAGATTTAATAATCTACTTTAATAAATATTTAAATTGGTTATTTTATCTTTTAAAAATAATAAATTGATTTCTATTTATAGATAAATATATGATTTATATTTTAAATAGATTGGTATTGTTTTAATTTTAATAAAGCATATTTTCTAGTTTTTTAATTTGTAGTAATTTGGAAAAAAAAAATTATTTAATATTTCAGCTTTTCAAAGTTAAATAAATGATTTTGGTTTAAATTTAATAAATGAACCATGTTTTAAAAATTCTAACATATACATTATAATTTGGAAATTTTGATTTTTATTAGTATTGGGTTTTAAAACTATTTTATAAATAAATATATGATTTTAAAATTGATAAGAAAAATATTAAAGTGCTTAAATTAAATTGACTTGAGTTTAAATTTAGAATTAATTTAACAAAATGGTTCATGGCTTAATAACATGGATATTTTATTAATAAAAATATAGTTTCTTATAAAATAATTTTAACTTAATAATAAGAGAATTATTAAAACAATATTGATATTGTATTGTCTTTATAAATAAGTTTTGAATAGAATTTGTAATTTTTATTTCAAATTGAATTTATATTCATAACTAGATTTGAAATATAATTGATTTTGAATTTAGTTTGAATTTAAATTTAAAAGTATAAAATCTTAATTGTTTTAATTTTTATATGTATAAGTTTCAGTTTGTAAAACATGATTTATTTTTGTTTCATTTATAAATTTATACACATATTCAAATATAAACTAACAAAATTAAAATTTAGGCTAACACATTAATGTGTAAATCAAGTATTAATTATTTTTAAAGAGACAAGTGTTGCATTTTTTTTAACAAGTGTTACATCCATTTAACATGTGTTTAAAAATTAATATAACAATTTGACAAGTGTTTTAAAGTTTGTACAAGTTTTAAATTTATTTTAAATTTTCTTTTATTTCATTAAATCTGAAAATACATTAGTTTAGTTTGCATCTTCATTCGTGCATATTTTTTTTCATTTCTTTAATCAAATACATCACATCTAAAATCAGTAATTCCCACATATTCAACACCAAATCTAGATCACCTCTTCAAAAACCTGCATATTCAAAATCAATAACCTGAAAGCAAATTGCAATCCATTTCTACATTTCCAAACCTGCATGCAATTGAAGACCTCTGCATCTCTGTTTGAAAACTTCTTCAAGCCTGCATTTTTTCTGGAAATCAAGCATGCAAATGATGTCTGCATGCACCTGCAAGTTTCAAATCTGCATGTCATAAAAAAAAGGAGAGCCTGCATTCTGTTTTTAAGACCTGGAAATATAAAGCATCTGCATGCATATGGGAAATTGGCAGTTGCATTTACTTTCCGCATGCAAGTAATTAGAGTATGGGATCATGAGCATGTAGATTTCATCAGGATAGCAACTCGGATTAAAAACAATATAGTGTCAAGCCTGCATACTACAAATTTATAAAAAGGAAAACAGAGCTCTGCATTCAAAGGCGAGTAACTTAAAGTTTTAAATTTTAAATAGGTTGCATGTTAATGTTGGATATAATTTAGAAATGTTTGTGTTTATAAAAGCCTGGTGTAAATATGTTTGTGTATGCATGTTTGCCTATGCTCTGCGGTGATTCTAAACTCAACTTCCTATTTAAAGGAATCCTCCAAAATATTGTTTAAATTTGTGTTAGTACCTGTTCTTAAAATAATTAAAAATTGTTTGCTTATTATAGATTAGAATCAAAATATTTTTAGGTGGAGTGATTGACTGCCTGAAGTTAATTAAACTTAAGCAAGTTAAAGATATAAGCAGTGTGACCTCTGCATGTTAATTCAAACCAAAATTTAATGAGTTAATTTTGTATTTCAGTATCAGTAAACTATGTTATTAGTTGAAACTTGATTTTTAAATCAAGTATTAGTATTTTTAGGTGTATGTTTCAGTAGCAGTTTGTTCTTAAAAAAAATGAATTTGAGCTAGTGCTTGAAATCTGTGGTTTAAGGAAACTTAGAATTCTTCTGAGTTATAGAGGAAGAAACATAGATCCTTAGAAAAATCAGAAATGGGAATATAAATTGTTAGATTGGTTGCAGTTTGAATTTAAATTTTTAAACCCTAGTTTGAGAAGGTATGAAGGAATCAGGCATTACGGGAAGAATGATTGATCGGCTGTCTTGGTATTTAGGGAATGTGTAGTAGGTGTATGAAGGAGCTCGAGGCTGGAATGGGTGGACCTCAGATGGTCGGAGCGACACGAATTCGTCGTTGACAGGTTGGGTCTGAAACCTGAAGCATGTTTTCCAGGTTTGGGTTCTTTGAACTCGAATTTGATTCTTGATTTATTTGTGTGATCTGGTGATGATTTGAGGGTAGTGATGAGTTTCTGGTCGAGGATTGATCACCTCTGATGATCAAAGAGGGCGAGGATCGCCGTGCATATGCACGGCGATGAGTTTTCTGGCGATCTGTTGGGCTTTGGTTGTTGCAGGGTAGGTCTGTGATTTGCTCGAAGCAAGTAGATATAAAACTCGAAGTAGAGCAGCATAAAACCCGAAGAAGTTCTGGGAAAGTCTCGGGTTGATTTTTGTGTTCTAGGTTTTTCAAAAACCTGTATTTCAGGTTTTATTTTTCTTTAAAAAAATCAGAAAGTATTGAAGAGAAGTTTTTAACCAAATTCAAGTTTAAATTGAATCTAAGTTTTAAATTCAAAGTTTGAATTTTTGAAATTAAGTCCAAATTTAAATCTCAGATTTCGAATAAAGTTTTAAAAATTTAATTTAACTAACTACTTCACTTTATAAATAGTAGTTGAATTTTTTTTAGAATGAAGTTCTTGTGAAAATAGAAGCAAGTTTAAATGAAATTTAAAATCTAAGTTTAAATATGAACTTCAGTTTTAAATTTAAAAGAAGATTTAAATTTGAAAGTTTTAAACTAAGAATGGATTGAAATTTCTAAAATTTTGAAATGAATTTAACTTGGATTAATTAATTTTAAACACTTGGATTTTAAAAATAATTACTGTGTGTAATTAATGATTTTGGAATTTACTTAGTTAAGTAATTGATTAATAATTACATGATTATAATTAAGTGGAGATGTTTAAGTATGAGGTAATTTGGTTTAATTATTTAATAATTAATCAAGGGGTTAATTAAGTAATAAATTAAGTAATAAATTAAAGGATAATTAATTTGTTTTAATATAGTAATTAAGCTAATTAATTACTAAATGTAATTAATCTGTGATGATGATTAATAATTATAAGTTAATTACTTAAGGTAATTAAAAGGGGATCATTAATTATTTAATTAATGATGTAATTAAAGTTGATTAATTATGATTAATTAATCAATAATAGGTAATTAAAGGTAATTAATTAATTCATTAATTAAGGATTAATGTAATAATTATGATTAATTGATTAATTGAAGTAATTAAAGGTTAATTACTGTTTGATTGAGAATAATTAATTTGTGAAATTAATTAAGGATAATTACATGAATGTAATTAAGGATAATTAATCAAGAGTGATTAATTAAGGTGATTAATAATGAATGATAAATTGATTGTAATCAATTAAATGATTAAGTAAGCAAGATATATATTGGTGAAGTAATTAATTTAATTTAATTTAAATTAATTAAGGATGGAGTAGTTAATTTAATTCATTTTAAATTAACTAGAGATAGAGATAGTTAATTTAATTCATTTTAAATTAATTATATTGTAATGAATAAATCATTTGCTTATGTATGAATGGATGACATTGATTGTCTTGGATGCTTTGTGATCTCAGTAATGAGATAAATGATATTGTGTGGTATGAATGCCTTGATTGTATTGTGACGATAACTTAGATTATCAATTTGGATGTTGATATATGGATATTTATTTTGATATTGATGATGTGGATTACCTGTTAGGTGATAATGTTGATTATCAGTTGTGATTTATGAATTATCTATCTGTGTGTGTATAGATTGTATTAAATTGTTTTAAACTTTTAAAACAAATTGAACCTAAAAGACACGCTTTGGATTTCGATGAGACCGGGATCGGGTTTCCATATTTGGATATCCGACAACCACATCGATTCCAAATAACGTTAGGTCGTGAATCTTATGTGAAGAGTGAAGACTCGAGGTGTAAGGGCTATACGTCAGTATAACTCTGTGGGTGATTCTGTAATGAGTTTGACGGAATTAGTTCTTATAGATTCGAGATGGTGATTCAGAGTGCAAGGGTTATTGTCGTTAACTCTGAGGGTGACTCCAAAATGAGTGTAACGAGGTAATGCCTTCGGTTTCGTTCGAACCCGGAACGAACTTGTATGGATTGAATGCTTTCAGAACATCGTCAGGTGGACGATGAGAATTCTAAGTGATATGTCATATAAAGGTAATCGTAGTCTCAAGCCTCATTAACCGGGAATGGCTAAAACAGGGGAGGTGCAACAAGGCTTCGTGGGTCGCACCCACTGGAGAGCAAGATTTACCCCTGTCTAGAAGTCCCTTTATATTCGGCTGTGTGGGTGGTTGCTAGCTACAACCACGGGGTTGTCTTGTTCGGAACTGTTCAGTAAGGAGTGGGTCCGGCTTTGTGTTGCAGGGGAGCGGGCGTACTCCTCGGTACGATGATCTAGGCCACGTACTGTGACGGGCGGTACCCCAGTAGCCCTGCCATTGTATGGAATCCAAAATCCAATAAGTGCCAACGGTTTTGATTGTATTACCCACTTTTGTGGCTAGTAGCTGGAATTTAATAAATGTAATAATTTCGACTATTTCATATTTATTTGAAAACCCTAGACCTATTATAATATCATCGGTTTTCCTATCAAATGTTTTGGTTAGCATAAGGTAAAAACTTTTCCATGTTTATGTGTGGGAAGTCTTACGTGATACCTTTATTTCAAAATGTTTTTAAAGTTAAGCAACTTTAACCTGTTACTCACACCAGACCCATGTCTGACCCGGAGTTTATTTTTGTTTTTCATAAACTCTTGGGTACTCAAATTTTTACGAGTAGCCAAGGGATTCAGGTTAGGATTTTAGGTTGGCTTGACGAATTCTGAAGGAGCAAATGGAGCAGGAGGCTTCTGCGTATAGCTATAGAGTATTTCGCTGTGTGTTGTCTGAGTTGTTGCCTTTGTACTATATTGAGTTGTATAATTAAACAGGTGTTTATAACTGTCTAGTATGTGTTATATATCTGTGTAACTCTGATATTTGTTGTAAACTATGTAATGTTTATGTTATTAATATAATTTATTCATTCCGCTGTTAGATTCTGATGTTGTTTCCTTCTTCTCTTCTTTCTATTCTCTTTTTTATCCCTTTCTTTCTTAAAAATGATGCGATTTTCTATGGTAAGAAAGTCAGGTCGTCTCATTTGGTATCAGAGCATTAGGTTGAGTGAATACCTAGGCTCTGTAGTGGTGTCTTTCTTGAGAGAGCGTATTTGTAATTTTTATATAAATATATATTTATTTCTACTTATCTGTTAGGTTACCTGTTCAGGTTTTCCAATATAAGTTATAAAGGTAGATGGGGTAGTAGTGTGTGTAACACGACCTACCATTGGTTGGAGTTTGAATGTATGAGGTTGGAAGTATATTTGTCGAGACTGTAGACCTAATACCGTCCTGAGTGAGTTCTGTAGTGACGAAGGACTTCATTGATCTTTGAAGGAAACCTGTGAAGGTTCGAAGTTCATTTCTGAAGTTGGATGAGTAGAATTTGGATTTGTCGGCTGGGCAGAAGCAAGTGATGGTATTTTGAAACCTCGGGAAGTAGTAGCTACGTGATGAGATGCAGTGACTATGGATGTTCCCGAAGATGTTTCCTTTGGAACAAGTTAAAGAGGTGAGTCTGCTTCAGTGTTGTGGCTATGTTCAGCCAGAGTTTCTGTTTGCTTTGAGATCCGAGTTTCTCGGAGAGCTTTGTTTTGGAATTCTTTGGCATCCGTTGCAGCAGTGCAGTTTGGAGTGCTCTCGGTGTTGGCAAGAGATCTTCTGGCTTAGTAGTTTTCTGGAGTAGAGTTCAGAAACATTTGGGTGGACCTGTTTCTTTGATGGGTTGGCTAGTCAAGTGTAAGCTGTTCTATTTGGTTAAGGGAGAACAGTTTTCCTTGGATTTGGTTTGGGTTGATCGCTAAATTGACTTGCGATTGTTTGATTGTTCTCTCGGGTTATCTGAGTTTTCTGGATATCTTCAGGAAATCAGAGTTTGGTTCGCATCTGGAGATTGAGCTTTCTTATTGTCTAGGATTCCAAGAGTGGTACTGGTGGTTCAGCTTTATAGAAGAATAGATCCTAGAGATTGAGTTGGTGTAGCAGCTCAGAGTTTTGGAGGAACTTCTGAAAGTTTCTTATGGATTTGTTGAATCATATCTCTGGGGTGTGTTGTCCTGTTTGTGCTTGTGTTCTTCTTCAAGCATTTCTTCTACTTCGGATCAGAGTTGAGCAGCGGAAGCAGTTTGGAAGTGTATCTGCTTTTCTTTTCTGGACAGAAGAAGTTGTTGTCTTCTGATGTTGAGGAGTTGAGTTTGAGATCTTGATCTTGGTTGATCTAGAGGAGATCATTTAGTTGAGTTGAATGGTCTAGTTTGTTTCTAGAAGCATCAACAAAGGTTAAGCTAATCAGTAAGTTTGTAGACAGCCCAGGATTATCTGAAGAGTTTTGTGGATAAGAGTCGGAGGGATTTGGACTCTGAAGTCGGAGATTTAATTTTGGATAAGTTTTCTCCGATCAAAAGTGAGCTATAAGTTTAGGTAAGTTTGAGAAGCTAGCTCTGAAGTGTTTTGGATCTTTTCTGTGATCTTGGAGAATAAGTGATTGATCTATAGGATTGAATTGCCAGTTTGGATAACTGGAATTCGATGAGTTTCACGTATATCTGAGGCAGTACGTGTACGATCTATCTCTGGTTGTGGAACCAGCAGTTCTGGAGTTTTGGTTGTTGAGTCAGACTCGTTTGTAGTCTGATATCTTGTCTAGTGTTATAGATATAGTTGTATAGGAGCTTTGTAGCTTCATAGTATTGATTGTTTGGATTCTCTAGAGCGAGTATCCCGATATATATATATACTTGGGGAAACTCGATAAAATTCTATCCAGAATTTGTCTGGATAATTAGATTTGTTTGATTGGTTGTTTTTGGTTGTTAGCATATGTTTGATATATGCTTGTATTTTTAAATTTAAAATTTAATAAGATTATTAAATTACCTTTGTTTTAAATTTCGAGGACGAAATTCTTTTAAGTGAGGAGGATTGTAATATCCCGGAATTTTTAACAATATTAATTTAATAATCTGTATTAAAAATTAAATTGATATTGATATTCTGTTAATAATTATTCAAAAAGATTTAATAATCTTCTTTAATAAATATTTAAATTGGTTATTTTATCTTTTAAAAATAATAAATTGATTTCTATTTATAAATAAATATATGGTTTATATTTTAAATAGATTGGTATTGCTTTAATTTTAATAAAGCATATTTTCTAGTTTTTGTATGAATATGCGCTTATATGTTTTTGTTTGATGATAATAAACATATATATTCATTTAAATGTATTTGTTAATGTACTATTTTATTTTTCATAGATTAAATAAATATTTGTTGAATAAAATAAATTACATGGAATTTGAATGGAATTTGAACTCAAACAGAAATTTTATCCAAAAAAATATTTATTACAATCTTGAATAGTACAAATTCAAGCTCTCACTATTTATATACATCTTTGAATACATCACAATTTAATTTACATTAATAACCTCATGCATATCACTCACACTCGTATTTTTTCTTCAACTGCATTCCAGTTTGAATCCAGCATCTGAGCAATCTGCAAAAATATTCACTAACGCAGTAAAATTGAAAAAGAAATGTTTTTGCAATATAAAATAAAATATGATTTTTGAAAATATGATTTGCCTCAGTTATTAGGGTCGTTCGTCATCATTCATACTTGAATTCATCACACACGAACAATGTGACATGCACAGTGTATCACTGTACATGCCACAAGGCCGTGCACATCGGTATACACTTGATAATGCTACAGGGACAGGTGAGCACAGGTCAAACCCAAATGAAAAGCCGGGTTCAACTCACGTGCAATATATTGAAAATCACGACACGAGTACAAGGTCAAACCCGAGTTTTGAAACTGGATTCAACACAAGGCAACATGACATGAATGCAACGAAGACCAACAGCAAAATGGACTGCAACAATCATGTATGCAGACCAGACCAGACCAAACTACAAAGAACATCAACAATGCAACAATGTGCACAGCAATGAAAGCAACATGACCACCAGAATCTCAAACATGAAAGCAAGCAAGTTCTACATACAAAAACCATGGATCAAAATAAATACCAAATACTACAAGATGAACCAGACAGTGATGCACAAGTAAAGTTAAGAACAGACCAAGGCTACAACCCCAAATGAAGTACAAAGCATGCATTGATGAACATGTGTACATATGGTGATACAGCAAGTCAATGTGGATATGTAAGTAGTGCAAAATCAAATGCCACTGGAACCAGTGAATATCAGGTGCACATGGATGTCAAACTGCAAACTACACATGAACAACATGACATGAACAATGCAATCTATAAATGCAATTCGAAGTGATGTAACAGCAACTACAAGAACTCAACAAGTTGAAGCAGTAACTCGAAAGTTCACAAGTGAAGCCAAATATACACAAGTACAAAACCAAATGAACACCATGATATTCAGCTCAGTGAAACAAGATTAACAAATGCAATGTTCAAGTGAAATGAAGAATGAAAACAGTGATGGCCGAAAATGATGCAATACCAAACTTCACGAGCAATGACCAAAGCATCACATACATATATATGTACATGAGAAATGGCCAAGACTACTAGTAAATCAACATAGCAACAAAATCAGCAGATTTGGAAATGTGGCACAACAGTTTTTGAAAAGAAACATCAGGAACATGGATTTCAAAGGCAATACACAAGTGGCAGTGCACTAATAACCAGAATGATGCAAGACCACAAGTACAACAACTCCAGACCATGCTACAGAATGGATGCAGTGATACAAGACTCGAGTGAATGCAACTGCAATACAATTAAACCAACATGGCCAGTTACAACTACAAGAGTAACACAACAATATGCACAGATGCATTCAAGAATAAAACCAGGCAACAGTGAATGGGAAGACACACATGAACATGAAATCAATCCAGTTCCAACACAACAAACTACTGAATCAAGTGACCAACTACAAGTCAACATGACCAGAAAGTAAATTAAGCAATATATATGCAACAGGGCCAGAGCAACTCAGTGAGTATATGCCGAAGTCAGAGACAAGTAGCAGTATGAAAAATGGAGTGTTGCAACATGATGAATCAGTGTTGAAGACACGATAGATACATGCAGCGAAATCGAGTACAGATAGTAAAGACTTAAATGTATAGGCCAGTAAACAAAAAAAAATGGCCAGAGTCGAAGCACAAAGAATAAAACAGGTCAAGTATGCTACAGCATTAAATTCAATCAAAACCGAAGTTAAGATCATCGTCAAGTCTAATCAAACCGTGATGACCAAGGCAACAAGTTCGTACCAAAAATGCCAGCAAAAATCGAAGTTGAACAAGTCAGAATTTAATACCGTGGTGGCCAAGCAAAGCCAAAAGTAATCAAATATACGAAGTGTCAAAATTGACAAAGTCAGAGAAATCACCAACATCCAAGCATAATCAAGCGGCCAGAGAACTAAAAAAGTCAAATTCGTATCTTTGAAGAAGTCAAAACAAATTGCCGTATGAATCAAGTTTAAATCGAACGCTGCACAAACAAGGCCGTGCGTAACAAGTCGAAAGTAAATCAGGAAAGCCGTGCGCATCAAGGAAAGAAGAAATTTGGAAAGTATCGAATTGATACGAACAAAATCAAGTATCACGAATTCATATAAATACTAAACCTCAATTATCATCATCGGCATCGAGTCCAGCAAATCACTAAACCATCAACGAAAGGGAAGTAAAGTACATACCGAAATCACAGAGGAACTCGATCCAAATTGGAGAAGCTGTGTGGTAAAAAGGAGAGCATCGATCGACAAAGGAGCACGTCAATCATTATTCGATCGAGGAATTCAACCAGCGCTTCAATTGGTACAACCCAAATTTTGAAAGCAAGGAGCAAAAGAGTCGAAGCCCTAATTTCAGAAAGACAACGAAGTCTCCATTATTCTCACAAGCAAAGGAACGGGCCAAGCAAAAGAAAAAGGAACGGGTTATAGAATTTAATTGGGCCGGTCATATTTCTTTAAAAGGGGTTTTTGGTTTAATTAACTAATTTAGGGTTTAGGATTATTTATTTTGTTGTCTTTAAATTATTGTCTTTTATATTTCAAGTCAAAGTTTTGTAAATCACCACTTAGGTTGTAGGTAGTGTCAGATTGTCTAGTTAGAATTAGTTCAGTGAGCAGGGTGTGCGAGTTTGCAAAACTCTATAGGCGGAGCAGAGTTTGCGAGTAAGCGAAACTCTATAGGCGGAGCAGGGTGTGCGAGTCTATGAGAGTGTTTGTGAGCGGGAGCAAAAGGGTTTGCGAGTCTAGTAGAGTGTTTGTAAGCGGGATACTGTTTAATTCTAATAGAAATCTGGGAATGCAGTAGTAGGCAGGGGTTGCCGAAGCTGGGTAAATTTTGTGTGTGATTTACTTTTCAGCATATTTATTTCTGCAGTTTGTTTTTACGTTTAAATCGAGAAAATTTGCTATAACCCTATTCACCCCCCCCTATAGGGTTAATCTAGATCCTACAGTTTTATTATTTGTAGTAATTTGGAAATTTTGTTTTATTTAATATTTAAGCTTTTCAAAGTTAAATAAATGATTTTGGTTTAAATTTAATAAATGAACCATGTTTTAAAAATTCTAACATATACATTATAATTTGGAAATTTTGATTTTTATTAGTATTGGGTTTTAAAACTATTTTATAAATAAATATATGATTTTAAAATTGATAAGAAAAATATTAAAGTGTTTAAATTAAATTGGCTTGATTTTTAAATTTATAATTAATTCCACAAAATGGTTTCATGGCTTAATAACATGGATATTTTATAAATAAAAATATAATTTCTTGTAAAATAATTTTAACTTAATAATAAGATAATTATTAAAACAATATTGATATTGTATTGTCTTTATAAATAAGTTTTGAATAGGATTTGTAATTTTTATTTCAAATTGAATTTATATTCATAACTTGATTTGAAATATAAATGATTTTGAATTTAGTTTCAATTTAAATTTAAAAGTAGAAAATCTTAATTGTTTTAATTTTTATATGTATAAGTTTCAGTTTGTAAAACATGATTTATTTTTGTTTCATTTATAAATTTATACACATATTCAAATATAAACTAACAAAATTAAAATTTAGGCTAACACATTAATGTGTAAATCAAGTATTAATCATTTTTAAAGAGACAAGTGTTGCATTTTTTTTTTAACAAGTGTTACATCCATTTAAAATGTGTTTAAAAATTAGTATAACAATTCGACAAGTTTTGTAAAGTTTGTACAAGTGTTAAATTTATTTTAATTTTTCTTTTATTTCATTAAATCTGAAAATACATTAGTTTAGTTTGCATCTTCATTCATGCATATATTTTTTCATTTCTTTAATCAAATACATCACCTCTAAAATCAGTAATTCCTACATATTCAACACCAAATCTAGATCACCTCTTCAAAAACCTGCATATTCAAAATCAATAACCTGAAAGCAAATTGCAATCCATTTCTGCATTTCCAAACCTGCATGCAATTGAAGACATCTGCATCTCTGTTTGAAAACTTCTTCAAGCCTGCATTTTTTCCTGGAAATCAAGCATGCAAATGATGTCTGCATGCACCTGCAAGTTTCAAATCTGTATGTCATAAAAAAAAAGGAGTGCATGCATTCTGTTTTTAAGACCTGGAAATATAAAGCATCTGCATGCATATGGGAAATTGGCAATTGCATTTACTTTCTGCATGCAAGTAATTAGAGTATGGGATAATGAGCATGTAGATTTCATCAGGATGGCAACTCAGATTAAAAACAATATAGGGTCAAGCCTGCATTTTTTTTCTGCAAATTTGTAAAAAGGAAAACAGAGCTCTGCATTCAAAGGTGAGTAACTTAAAATTTTAAATTTTAAATAGGTTGCATGTTAATGTTGGATATAATTTAGAAATGTTTGTGTTTATAAAAGCCTGGTGTAAATATGTTTGTGTATGCATGTTTGCCTATGCTCTGCGGTGATTCTAAACTCAACTTCCTATTTAAAGGAATCTTCCAAAATATTGTTTAAATTTGTGTTAGTACCTGTTCTTAAAATAATTAAAAATTGTTTGCTTATTATAGATTAGAATCAAAATATTTTTAGGTGGAGTGATTGACTGCCTGAAGTTAATTAAACTTAAGCAAGTTAAAGATATAAGCAGTGTGACCTCTGCATGTTAATTCAAACCAAAATTTAATGAGTTAATTTTGTATTTCAGTATCAGTAAACTATGTTATTAGTTGAAACTTGATTTTTAAATCAAGTATTAGTATTTTTAGGTGTATGTTTCAGTAGCAGTTTGTTCTTAAAAAAAATGAATTTGAGCTAGTGCTTGAAATATGTGGTTTAAGGAAACTTAGAATTCTTCTGAGTTATAGAGGAAGAAACATAGATCCTTAGAAAAATCAGAAATGGGAATATAAATTGTTAGATTGGTTGCAGTTTGAATTTAAATTTTTAAACCCTTGTTTGAGAAGTTATGAAGGAATCAGGCATTACGGGAAGAATGATTGATCGAGTGTCTTGGTATTTGGGGAATGTGTAGTAGGTGTATGAAGGAGCTCGAGGCTGGAATGGGTGGACCTCAGATGGTCGGAGCGACAAGAATTCGTCGTTGATAGGTTGGGTCTGAAACCTGAAGCATGTTTTCCAGGTTTGGATTCTTTGAACTCGAATTTGATTCTTGATTTATTTGTGTGATCTGGTGATGATTTGAGGGTAGTGATGAGTTTCTGGTCGAGGATTGATCACCTCTGATGATCAAAGAGGGCGAGGATCCTCGTGCATATGCACGACGATGAGTTTTCTGGCGATCTGTTGGGCTTTGGTTGTTGCAGGGTAGGTCTGTTATTTGCTCGAAGCAAGTAGATATAAAACTCGAAGTAGAGCAGCATAAAACCGAAGAAGTTTTGGGAAAGTCTCGGGTTGATTTTTGTGTTCTAGGTTTCTCAGAAACCTGTATTTCAGGTTTTATTTTTTTAAAAAAAATCTGAAAGTATTGAAGAGAAGTTTTTAACCAAATTCAAGTTTAAATTGAATCTAAGTTTTAAATTCAAAGTTTGAATTTTTGAAATTAAGTCCAAATTTAAATCTCAGATTTTAAATAAAGTTTTAAAATTTTAATTTAACTAACTACTTCACTTTATAAATAGTAGTTGAATTTTTTTTAGAATGAAGTTCTTGTGAAAATAGAAGCAAGTTTAAATGAAATTTAAAATCTAAGTTTAAATATGTACTTCAGTTTTAAATTTAAAAGAAGATTTAAATTTGAAAGTTTTAAACTAAGAATGAATTGAAATTTCTAAAATTTTGATATGAATTTAACTTTAAAAAATTTCATAGCACTTGTTTGATTTGCAATTTTAAAAAGTTTTAAATTATTTAAACTTTGATAAGTTTTAATATTATTCTATTTTAAACCTTGTATTTAAAATGAAAATTTAAAAGTAGTTCAAAAAGTACTTGTTTCAATTAAATTGTTTTAAACATAATTAAGTTATGTTTTATCTTGAAAATTTAATTAAGATTAATATTTCAGAATTAATTTAATTGATAAGGTAATTAAGATAAATTAATTAATTTAATTAATTAATTGAATTTGGAATTAATAATTGATTAATGATTAATCAATTTATAATTAAGATCATTAATTAAATTATTAATTAATGATGAATGAATATTGTTAATTATGTAATTAAGTTTTAAATCAAGGTTAATTAATTTAATAATTAACTTTAATTAATGAATGATTAAAGATAATTTAAATGGTAATTAATTTAAGTTAATTACTTTATAAAATGATTAGAGGATGGTTAATGAAGGTCATTAACCAGGATTATTTAATAATTAATTAATATGGTTAATTTTTATGATTAATTAGATTAATTAATTTAATAAAAATCAATTATAAATGGTTTGAGTGTAATTACTTGATAAAGTAATTAAGAAATTAATTACTGAATGTAATTAATTTAGTTTAATATGATTATTTATTTTAATTAAGTAAGTTTAATTAATTTTAAACACTTGGATTTTAAAAATAATTACTGTGTGTGATCAATGATTTTGGAATTTACTTAGTTAAGTAATTGATTAATAATTACATGATTGTAATTAAGTGGAGATGTTTAAGTATGAGGTAATTTGGTTTAATTATTTAATAATTAATCAAGGGGTTAATTAAGTAATAAATTAAAGGATAATTAATTATTTTTAATATAGTAATTAAGCTAATTAATTACTAAATGTAATTAATCTGTGATGATGATTAATAATTATAAGTTAATTACTTAAGGTAATTAAAAGGGGATCATTAATTATTTAATTAATGATGTAATTAAAGTTGATTAATTATGATTAATTAATCAATAATAGGTAATTAAAGGTAATTAATTAATTAATTAAGGATTAATGTAATTAATTATGATTAATGATTAATTGAAGTAATTAAAGGTTAATTATTGTTTGATTGAGAATAATTAATTTGTGAAATTAATTAAGGATAATTAATCAAGAGTGATTAATTAAGGTGATTAATAATGAATGATAAATTGATTGTAATCAATTAAATGATTAAGTAAGCAAGATATATATTGGTGAAGTAATTAATTTAATTTAATTTAAATTAATTAAAGATGGAGTAATTTATTTAATTTATTTTAAATTAATTAGAGATAGAGATAGTTAATTTAATTCATTTTAAATTAATTATATTGTAATGAATAAATCATTTGCTTATGTATGAATGGATGACATTGATTGTCTTGGATGCTTTGTGATCTCAGTAATGAGATAAATGATATTGTGTGGTATGAATACCTTGATTGTATTGTGACGATAACTTAGATTATCAATTTGGATGTTGATATATGGATATTTATTTTGATATTGATGATGTGGATTACCTGTTAGGTGATAATGTTGATTATCAGTTGTAATTTATGAATTATCTATCTGTGTGTGTATAGATATTGTATTAAATTGTTTTAAACCTTTAAAACAACTTGGACCTAAAAGACACGCTTTGGATTTCGATGAGCCCGGGATCGGGTTTCCATATTTGGATATCCGAAAACCACATCGATTCCAAATAACGTTAGGTCGTGAATCTTATGTGAAGAGTGAAGACTCGAGGTGTAAGGGCTATACGTCAGTATAACTCTGTGGGTGATTCCGTAATGAGTTTGACGGAATTAGTTCTTATAGATTCGAGATGGTGATTCAGAGTGCAAGGGTTATTGTCGTTAACTCTGAGGGTGATTCCAAAATGAGTGTAACGAGGTAATGCCTTCGGTTTCGTTCGAACCCGGAACGAACTTGTATGGATTGAATGCTTTCAGAACATCGTCAGGTGGACGATGAGCGTTCTAAGTGATATGTCCTATAAAGGTAATCGTAGCCTCAAGTCTCATCAACCGGGAATGGCTAAAACAGGGGAGGTGCAACAAGGCTTCGTGGGTCGCACCCACTAGAGAGCAAGATTTACCCCTATCTAGAAGTCCCTTTATATTCGGCTGTGTGGGTGGTTGCTAGCTACAACCATGGGGTCGTCTTGTTCGGAACTGTTCAGTAAGGAATGGGTCCAGCTTTGTGTTGCAGGGGAGCAGGCGTACTCCTCGGTACGTCAATCTAGGCCACGTACTGTGACGGGCGGTACCTAAGTAGCCCTGCCATTGTATGGAATCCAAAATCCAATAAGTGCCAACGGTTTTGATTGTATTACCCACTTTTGTGGCTAGTAGCTGGAATTTAATAAATGTAACAATTTCGGCTATTTCATATTTATTTGAAAACCCTAGACCTATTATAATATCATCGGATTTCCTATCAAATGTTTTGGTTAGCGTAAGGTAAAAACTTTTCCATGTTTATGTGTGGGAAGTCTTACGTGATACCTTTCTTTCAAAATGTTTTTAAAGTTAAGCAACTTTAACCTATTACTCACACCAGACCCATGTCTGACCCGGAGTTTATTTTTGTTTTCCATAAACTCTTGGGTACTCAAATTTTTACGAGTAACCAAGGAATTTAGGTTAGGATTTTAGGTTGGCTTGACGAATTCTGAAGGAGCAAATGGAGCAGGAGGCTTCTGCGTATAGCTATAGAGTATTCCGCTGTGTGTTCTCTGAGTTGTTGTCTTTGTACTATATTGAGTTGTATAACTAGAAAGGTGTTTATAACTGTCTAGTATGTGTTATATATCTGTGTAACTCTGATATTTGTTGTAAACTATGTAATGTTTATGTTATTAATATAATTTATTCGTTCCGCTGTTAGATTCTGATGTTGTTTCTTTCTTCTCTTCTTTCTATTCTCTTTTCTATCCCTTTCTTTCTTAAAAATAATGCGATTTTCTGTGGTAAGAAAGTCGGGTCGTCTCATTAATTAACCCTTAATTTATCATGTAATTAACTATCCTTAATTAATCAAATAATTAACTATCCTGAATTAATAACATTAATTAATCATATTAGTTAATTAAGTAATTTACACTTTTATTAACTAAGACTTTTAATTAATTAAGATAACCATTCACCTTAATTAAACACTTATTTAAATTAAATTAAATTAAATTAATTGCTTGAAAATACAACATCACTTAGAGATTTCTTTGGTTAATTAAAGTTAATCACTCTTTCTATGACCACACCTTAATTTCAAAACATCATCTTTTTACTTTTAAAACACTTAGGAATTTAATTTCAAAATTAATATAATTACTATAAACAAATCAGTCTCAAACAATTAAATCTTTAACACTTGTTTAACTTGTTTTATTACTTTAGTGTATATTTTTTTGGAAATCTATTCATTTTAAATATTCTTTTAAACTAGGCTAAACATTCTTTTGAAAACTAAATTATTTTCAACAACTTAAAAATAAATTTTAAAACTAAACATTCTTTTGAAAACTAAATTTATTTTTAATAACTTAAAAATAAATTTTAAAACATTTTACTTTGGAATCTGATAAATACTTAAACCTAGAAAACATATTTTCGTTTGCTTTTAAATTTGTATTTCTTATGTTTTATAAAACTATTTCATATTTTACTTTACTTCAACTTGATTTTCCATTTTTAAAACATGATCATTACTTCACAAAACATGTTCTTACTTTGTTTTGAAATCTGGATTCTGTTTTCACTTAAATATAAAAAACTGTACAAGTTTTTATTACAAAAATTTTAAATCTGGAAACAAGAGTAAAACAACCCAAACCTAACATGACTTTTCCCTAAGCAAAACACGAGGCACTCGCGAAACCTTCCTGCTTTGAGTCAATAACGAAATCTACTCGAGTTCGACCCCGGGAAAAACATTCTTCCCAAAGCTTGACAATTCCAGATACACAAATGTGCACCATGCACATGCACGCACCATCGCCAAAGCTCCCACCTCAGCCGTGACCTTCGTCAAGTCGACGACCACCTAGATTTGCCAATTCATTAGCAAATCAAAAAAGAACCCAAATCGACCAAGCCTGGAACCCTCCTCGATTGGAAAACCTCTCTCTGGCCATCGCCTCTGACCTCAGGAACACGCGTCGATCAACCCAAAACCACGCCATGCCATGACGAACCATTTACCCCACACGCGATCAATCCCGATGCGCTCTCGTCGTCAAGATCACCTAGGTGACCATATCCACAAAAACTGCTCCCAAACCCCTATATTGCCGTCGTCTGGCCACCACGGCCCACGATAAATTGCTTCACCAATTTTCCTGAGGTCGTCAACACCCCGGCCACCTCCAAACCTAACCCTGACACCCACTTCACCGCCGATCATTGGTAAACACAAAAATACCCAAATTCGAACATCTCCAACTATCTCAACAATCACTTATCTAAAAGTCACAATTTCTCTATCTAAATTCAAGATTTAGCACTACAAATCAGATTCTAAAATCAAATCTTGAAAATAACATCATCGATTATTGCCATATTTCTGATCATTACTGTATTTCTTTATTTTTTTAATATTTACTAAATGTAAAATCTTGAAACCATTTTTAAAATAAATGTTACTATGTTACAAATCTTTTTACTTCAAAGATCTTAGTCTGAAACTCATTTGTTTGGAAGATATCAATTTTTTTATTCATGAAGTTACCCTTGTACTTCAACGGAGAAGTGAACATCTTCCTATAAACAGACATATCACATATTGATATATACATACATTCAAATACATGCAAATATTTCATGCTATACAACTTCAATATCTCATTACATGCATCAAGGTTAAATCTCAGACTTGAAAAGTATTTATAAAGTTAAAGTTTACTCACTGGATAGTGAAACAGAGGGCAGGCTTCAGGTTTTAAATCTGGAACTTAATTGCCTGAGTTAGATTTGTTGAATTGATCCTTATGCTTGCTGTTTTGATTGAATCTGGGTTGAATCTTGCTTAATCTTCGAATTGTATTCCGGCTGAGTTGAATTTGAAGCTTCTCAAGTTACAGTTGTTATTGAATTTGATTTTATTTTCCTTTGAATTCTGGTTTCCAGTTCTCTTCTTTTTTTTAAAGATGAAAAGAAGATGAGTTCAAGAAATTTTTTGAACTGAGCTTTTAAAAGGGTCAGGTTCCTCTAATACTTATTTTTATAATTTAATTTAAAAAAAATGAATGTTGCCACTTGTTTATTTGCATTATACAAAGCTTACGCATGTTATCATATTTTATAAATGTTTTAAATACATTGTTATCTTCTTACAAATGTTAAATATATGGATTATTGTGTCTAAACCCTCTTTTTTTTAAAGTACTTAAGTTTTTATAATTATGCAATGTGATTTAATTAATTTATGTAATGTGATTTTATTATTTTATGTTTTATATGTTTATTTATATATACAAACTATCTTATTGAAATTTTAAACTTAAGTAGAAATATATTTTAAACAAATAAACACTAAATATATTGCTAACTTTCAAATAGCTTCTGAAAAGTTTTAAATTGAATTTAAACATAACTTTCCAAATTATAAAATATGTATTAAAATTTGAAATCATGTTTTTATTTGTTAAATTCAAACTAAGGCTTTCCCATTTAAAGTATATATAAATATATATATATACATTATAAATAGAAAGCATTCTAATATTAGCCTTGAAAATTACTATATTGAATTTTAAAACAAATTTTCCAATTACAATACACACACACATATATAAATACATTAAAATTAGACAACATATTTATATTAGCTTTAAAAAACTATTGTATTATATTGAATTTAAAACAAGGCTTCTAATCACATTATATATACATATATACATATATATATATATATATATATATATATATATTAAAATTAGAAAAAATATTTTTATTAAATTTAAAACAAAACTTCTTATTCACAATATCTACACCAATGTACATATATATTATAAATAGAAAATATATTTATTAGCTTTGAAAGATAAATTTTACCAATAAAATATTATTAGTTTAAAAAAAATTTGTTAATTTTAAATAATTAGATTATAAATCAATATTGTCAAGTTTAAACAATTATTAATGAAGATTATCAAATTGCTATTGCCCAAAATTCCAGGACCTCACATTCCTCCCTTTTAAAAAATTTCATTCCCGAAATTTAAAAGCAAAGATATTTTAATAATCCTGTAAAACTTTTTGAGACGACCCAACTTCCTACCTCCAGAAAGTCGCATCATCTTGAAGAAAGAAAGGGACGGAAGAAGAAAAGAAAGAGAAAGAAGAAAGACAACAACATCAGAGAACTCAGCGGAACGAATGAAATATAATATATCACATAAGATATTACATAGTACTAAATTTCATTCGAGTACACAACTTATACAACAGATATTAGACAGTTATAAACATCTGTCTAACTATACAACTCACAATATACAAGAAACAAATACCAAACAAACACAGCGGAACCATAATATATCTACACGTGGAAGCCTCCAGCTCAATATCTCCTCCAGAATTCGTCAAGCAAACCTGAATCACTTGACTACTCAGACAAAATATGAGTACCCAAGAGTTTAATAAAACAGAAAATAAACGCTCGGGTCAGACAGGGATCTGGTGTGAGTAAATGGGTTAAAATTGGTTAACTTTAGAAAACCTTTGAAAAGAAAAGGTATCACGTAAGACTTCCCACACATAAACATGGAAAAGTTTTTTACCTTACTCTAACCAAAACATTTGATACGAAATCCAGTGATATTATAATAGTGTCTAGGGTTTTCAAAATAAAATACAGAAATAGCTGGAATGCTTACAAATCAAATCCGTAAAGGCACTTATTGGGTTTTGGATTCCATCAATGGCAGGGCTACTGGGGTACCGCCCATCACAGTACATGGCCTAGATCACAGTACCGAGGAGCCACCCTAACTCCCCTGCAACACCATGTCAGAACCATCCCTTACTGGACAGTCCCGAACAAGACCACCCCGTAGTTGGCGCGACCAACCACACACAAAGCCGAAATAGAAAGGGACCTCTAGACAGGGGTAAATCTCACTCTCAAGTGGGGGCTACCCACGAAGTCTTGCTGCACCTCCCCTGTTTTAGCCATTCCCGGTTGATGAGGCTTGAGGCTGCGATTATCTTTATAGAACACATCTATCTTAGAATGCTCATCGTCAGCCTGACGATGTTCTGAAAGCATTCAATCCATACAAGTTCGTTCCGGGTTCGAACGAAACCAAAGGCAGTATCTCGTTGCACTCATTTTGGAATCACCCTCAGAGTCAACGACCATAGCCCTTGCACTCTAAATCACCATCTCGAACCTATGAGTACTATTCCGTCAACTCATTACGGAATCACCTACAGAGTTATACTGACGTATGTTCTTACACCTCGAGTCTTCACTTGCTCCACTTCGATTCACGATCTATCGTTTAATTGGAATCGATGTGGTTTTCGGATATCCAAATATGGAAACCTGATCCCAGTCTCATCGAAACCAAACAACATTTTAATGTCCAAGTTGTTCTTAAGGGTTTAAACAATTAAACTCATATTCAGGATGATATATAAACAGATAGATGAATCACATTATCATAATAGATAATTCATAACAAACATTCATCTCACAATGCAGCATATCACATATCATAGATATCCAAATCATCTAGTATAAACCAATATCCATCACCCAATATCAATCACCCAATATCAATCACGCAATATCAATCACTCAATATGGATCATCCAATATTAATCAATCAACCAATATTAATAAATCATCCAAAGCAGAATTAATTAACTCTTAATCAATAGGATTACCTAAATCCTTCTTCATTTATTTATTCCAAATAAATAAATTGATCATCTCTAATGATCTTCCTCTAATTGTCCACCCTTTCCAAGCGTGATTTCTATGTTATGTATGGCCGTGCCTAAGGGCATATCGGTAGAAGTAGATTCTTCTTTTAAAAACCTCTTCCCAAACTGTATAAGCTTCTTCCAAAGCATACGGCTTTCTAGATGTATATGATGATATCTAGACAGATGGATCTTTATCTTATATGAATCGTCCTTAATTATAAATAATTAATGATCTTTTATTCTACTTCCATTAATTAATTAACTATGATTAATTGCATTAAACCTCAATTAATTACAATTAATTAATCACACTTAAATTAAATCACTTATATTAATCAACCTTGATTAATATTATTTATTAACTAATGAACCTTATTAATCAATAATTCCTTAATTATTCAAACAATTAATTTGCAACTAATCATCTCATTAATTCATAAACAGTAATTAACAATATGTAATTACTTATCTTAGTTAAATTAACATTTTAATTAATTATATTAATTCTTTAATTAATTAATCTAATTAATTAATCTTTAACTACTTTATTAAGTAATCATTTAATTAATTTAAATCAACAAATAATCTTTAATTAATTACTTTATTCATTGATTTCATTTTAATTAATTACACTTAGTTAATTAATATTAAATTAATCTCATTTATTAATTAATTAATCGCATTAATTAATTAGCTAAAATAAATTAAGTAATTAATTCTTAATAACTTACATAAGTAATTATCTCTAATTACTATCATTAATCAATCTTGATTTCTCTCTTCATTGATTACTTAACGAGTAAATAATTTCCATTATTAGTAATCCTAAATTCTTTAATTTATTAATTACTCCATAATTAATTACCTTCAAATAATTATATTAATCAATTCTTTAATTGACAACATTAAGTTATTCCATTAATCACTTCAATTAATTACTCCCATGAGCAACTTCTCTAATTACTTCCATAAGTAGTTTCCTTTTTCTTAATTGCATTCAATAACTCACAATTAATTACTTCATTAAGTAATTACACTTAATTATTCATAATTAAGTGATTATTTAAAATTAGATATTTAATTAACTAATTATTCAAAATTAATTAAACAATTAATTAATTAACTTATTTTATTCTTAATTAAACTTTTCTTATTAATAAATCATACCTAATTAAGTATCCTTAAATTCCTATCAAATAATTATCTATCTTCATAAATAAATTATTTGAATTAAATCAAATTTTAATATCTTAAACAAATTTTTCAATTTGGTTTTCAAAATCATATCAATAACCTTATTTTAAAATAAGGCATTTAGAAATCAATTCCAAAATTTAAAATACTTTAAATTATCTAAATTTTAAACTTATTCAATTTAAATAAAATTTTAAAACTTTTAGTTTTAAAACCATTACTTAAAAATTAATTTAAACTTTGATTTAATTCAAATCACTCTTTTAAAGTGAAAATTCAAAATTTAATTAAGGTAATCATTTACTAGAGAAATCATCTTAACTTTTAAATTTGAATATAAATTTTATTAACACCTTAAAGTTTGATTTATTACTTTATTATATATTTTTTTAGAACCAATTTTACTTATAAATTTGCTGCTCTTATATAAACTTGTTCTATACTTGCATGCTTGATTTATATTTATTTCAACAATAAGCAAAATTACACTTTAACACTTACACAGTACAACAGAAACACGCAACACAAAACTCGAGTTCAACCCCTAGTTTCCCCGTGCTTGCCTCGAGAAACACCCAACTCCTCAAATCTTTGAGTCATCGCTGAGCATAATACGAGAACCAACCCGGGTAAATCCTTCTCCCCCAAATCCCATTTTTTGCCAAACCCAAAACTGTGCACGCAAAACACGGTGCACATGCACCTCCGCCGCCGGCCACCAACGTACGTCGCGACAACCAACTTCGGTCACAAAATTACTCTCGATCACAACTGCAAACCCAGATTCGAGAACTATAAATCGAATCGAAATTCGACCATATCAACTCGAAACTTCAGCAGTTCAAACCAAAAACCCAACGTCGTTGACCATTTCGGCAACGATTACCTTCGCCGACCACACTACCGATACGCCCGATCCTGAACACCATCCTTCCCAAACGCGAACGCCAACGGTCCACCATCCAAGTCGCGATATCCCCTGCAGCCAAGCCGAAACCCAATACAAACTAAACCCTAATTTGTTCGAATTCGAACAAATCAAACATTTGAAAAAAATCCTTTGCATTTTTCCTATAATCTATGATTCTTAAACAAGCTATGATCGAAATTTCAGCTGCAAACATCATGTCGTTCTTTGGCAATTCACAAAAGTTTCCAAATTGAACAAAACCCAAATCCACACGAAATACCCAATTAAAACTTATGATAGTAACATCTAAATCATGATTTTTCATCACAATTCCATGCATGCAATCCAAACTTGAATTTAAAGCAGTTAATTTTTGACCAAAAATTAAGTTTCACCGTGTCTTCTATTTTTAAAATTATTTGTAAATTTAAAAATTACAGAAACTATATTACAGTCATCATTAATCACTTACAAACAACTTTTATTCAAATATTCAAGGCTAATAATGATCAAAGAGTGAGTTATTAAATTCTAAGAGGGAAAATATTTAGATCTGTTAAAATAACAAAACTTTCATTTCCATTACAGGTATACAGATTCATCATGCATTCAAGTAACAAATTTTCAATCTTCAAGCAAATTTAATCATATGCATCATCAATTCAATCACAAGTTAAACTAAAAAATTTTTTAAAAAAAATTATTTACTCTCCTATTTTGATTGCAGAGCAGATTTGTGAATTTCCAGGCTTTCAATTGATGTTGAAAAGCTTTGAATAAGAAATCCTACTGCATGCCTTAATTGATGATGTAAAATGTTGAACTTCATTTGGATTTGCAGAAGACTTGGAGTTGCAGCTTTAATTTTGCTTTGCAGATATAGTCTTACTTCAGATTTGATTTTGGTTGCAGGTTTGATTTTTCTGATTCTAATTTTGCTTTTGATTTCCATTTGAATTGCACAGGATTTGAAATTACATTTTTTGATTTCCTTTTGATTTTAATTTCAGGTTTGAGAAAGATTTCCTGGTTTGATCTTTAATTCATGAAGGAAGAAAAATAATTTGAGAGGAAGAAGAAAGACTGGAAATTGGAAGAGAAACAAATTCCCTTATGTTTAAATGAATTATGTTATGATAGTAAAAAATTTAAAGAAAATAAAATTTAAAGGAAGACACTTGTCACTTATAAATCTTAATTTACTTACAAGTGTTATTAAAAGTTTTTAACATGTTTACACATGTCTTAAGCAATTTTTAATTAATTTTTTACTTAATTTAAAAGTGAATATAACTTACTTATTAAATTTACTTTATAAATAAATATAAGTTTACCTTTAAAAGAAATATTCTAACACTAATAAAAATGCAAATAATTCTTATACATGTTATTGAAAATCTAACATTTATATTTATCATTTATAACCATTTATATTAGGTATATTTAAAGAAAACAAAACAAAATGTTTAAACTATCATTAAAATAAACATTCATCTTATTTGAAAACAAATGATTATCTTATAATTGAAAACAATTTGAATTAAACTAAATTATATTTTTGAAAAATATTTAAATTTAAAACAAAGCTCTAAATTACAATACATCCAAATATAAATTATAAATAGATTAAATTAAATTTCAAAACAATTCCAAATTGTAACATATACATACATATATATTTCAATTTGAAAAATACAATCTTTATTTAAACAAAAGATATTCTATTCACAATATATATCAAATATATATTATAAACAGAATAAAATTTCATTAGCTTTGAAAAATAAATCTTATCAATATTTTAAATTATCGGAAAGATATTGATCACAATTATCAGATTAAATATTTATTAATCTTTAAAAGATTAAATTTATTAGTTTAAATTAAATTGTAAAGAAAATTATAAAACCAGTTAAATTATTTGTACAGATTATTAAATTGATATTGCCTCAAATTCCGGGTCGTTACAGTTTTATTTTCAAATGGCAAAGCATACATCAACCATCTACTAACAATCATAGCAACCAATTCATCTAAACATACAAATCTAGGTAGGACTCCCTAATACTATCAAGAGTTTCCCAGTTACAAATACTGGGATACTCACTCTACTGAATCTAGACTACCTATACCACTCTAATCCAAAGCTCCTTCTCATCTTGATCTATAATCTAAACAAGATATCAGACCACAGTCAAGTTCGAATCAACTTCCAAATCTTCCTGAACTGCTAGTTTTACAATCAGTGATGGATCTTACACATACTCTCTTAGAGATACGTGAAATACCTTATGAATCCCAGTCATCTGAACTGGCAATTCAATCCTGTAGGCCAAGGAACTTATCCTTCTGAGAACAAAGGAAAGAAATTCCAAATACCTTGGAGCTAGCCTTTTAGTCTTACCAAATCTTATTACTCCTTTGATTGGAGAAAACCTCCAAATTTCCAACTTCGAAATCCAAATTCCTTCGTCTCTTAACTACAAAACTCTTCTGACGGTCCTGGGATGCCCTTATCCTACCTTTATCGACTAAACCTTCGCAGATGCCTCTCAAAACAAATCTGGATCAAGAACAAGATGATCTTTGGATTCTACCCAACAAAATGATCCTCTCAAGATCTACCAAAATCAGTAAACAAGCTCTACTTCATAAGCATCAGTAGACTTCAAACCAACCTCTCCCCTACGGTATAGCCAGAACAGGTGCACTTGCCAATCTCGCCTTCAGGTTCTAAAAGGCTTCTTCGCATTAAGAGGTCCACTTGAACTTCCTGTACAAACCCTCTAATCCAAAACAAATGCGAATTTTCAGAGGAATCTGTGGTTGCTTCCACTCTTGCACAGCTGCTACCTCGCTTCTGCTGCACAACTCTGATTTGGAGATGATGAGAATGCTGTTGATGAACACAAGCAAAAACTTGATCAACACATCCCGTAAGATACGATTCATCAGATCCATAAAGGAGAAAACGTAGAAGCTCTATGAAATCCTGAGTCTGCTTCACCAAACTCTCTCTCTAAGAACCAAGTCGATGCGGAACTCAATCTCCAATGCTAAGGCAAACCTTGACTTCTTTGAAGACATCCGGTAAAATCTCAAACTACTTCGATAGCTTCTACTTCCACTTGAGATGCCTCATTCTATCCAAAAGATTACTCACGAGAACACTCAACTATCGCTAGTAACTTTTGTGGTCCCTCTAAGTTTAGTTTCCAAAGAAACTGTTCTCTCTTCACAAATCAGAACAACTTATGCTTATCCTACAGAAGAAGTTGGTGGTCTATCTTCAATAACAAACACCATGCTCTACTGAGCTTCCAAAAGTCTTGGCTGCTGACAGTTGAAAGACTTCCGAACCATCGGAGGTGCTGCTTCCGAACTCCACCTTTAGGATACTGCTAAGCCAAAAGACCTTCCTGCTGCCCATAAAACACTTCTGAGCTGCACCGCTGCTACAGATGCCAAAGACTTTTTTATCTAAAAGCTTCTCGAACCTCAAAGCTATAACAAACAACTCCACAATATAGCTCTGAGATAAGCAGACATCTCTTCAAGAACCTCGGGCCTCAAACCAAACACAAACATTTCTCTCTTCTTAAGGGGGTGGCAATGAGACCATGTCCTTAGCGACAACTTATAGATCTTAGTCTCATACAGACAAACTTCCTCGCTTCTGCTCATCCGACAGATCCAAACTCTAGAAAATCCGCTCACACGAGCGTGACCAAACTTGCACTTTAATGATGGACTCTGAACCATTAAAAGGCTTCCTTTCGAGATAGGTGAAATCCTTACACTATGCCGCAAAGCTTACTTGAGGCGGTATTGGGTCTACAGCTTCGGCAGATACTCTTCCAATTTCAATACTCGGACTTCTCCCATTGGTAGTCGTGCTACACACACCACTACCCCTCCTACTCTAGAACTCATGTTGGCAAACCCAAACAGGTAACCCAACAAAATAGGTAGATATATAGATATACACAAAATACAAGTACACTCTCTCAAGAAAGATATCACTCCAAAGCCTAGGTACTCACTCAACCTAGTGCACTGATACCAACTGTAGTGACCCGTCTTTCACTCCACAGAAAGAAGCATCATTAGTAAGAAAGAAAGGGATAGAAAAGAGATAGAAAGGAAAGAAGGAATTAAACAATATCAGAATCTCACAGCAGAACGAATAGAATATATTAATCACATAGTTAATACATAATATACAACATCTATCAGAGTTGCACAGCTTGTACATCAAAAACTAGATAGTTATAAAGACATGTCTATCATACAACTTCAGTACAATACAGACACCATCACAGAGATACAACATAGAGGAACCATTGTATATCTATATACGCTGAAGCCTCCTACTCCATATCTCCTCTAGAAACTCATCAAAGCCAACCTGAATCCCTTGGTTACTCGTAAAAATTTGAGTACCCAAGAGTTTAATAAAACAGAAAATAAACTTTGGGTCAGACATAGGTCTGGTGTGAGTAAACGGGTTAAAGTTGCTTAACTTTGAAAAACCTTTGAAAATAAAAGGTATCTTGTAAAACTTCCTATACATAAACATGGAAAAGTTTTTACCTTACTATAACCATAACATTTGATAGGAAATCCAGTGATATTATAATAGTGCCTAGGGTTTTCAAGTAAATAGAAAATAGTTGAAATTGTTACATTATTAAATTCCAGCATACTAGCAACAAAGTGGATTACATAATCAAAACTATAAAGGCACGTAGGGAAAATGAGTTTCCATCAATGGCAGGGCTACTGGGGTACTACTCGCCACAGTATCTGGTCTAGATCAGAGTACCGAGGATCCACCCCGATCCCCTGCAATATAAGGCCAGAACCATCCCTTACTGGATATCCCGAACAAGACAACCACGTAGTTGGCGCGACCAACCACATACTAAGCCAAAGAAAAAGGGACCTCTAGACAGAGGAAAATCTCGTCCTACTTGGGCATGACCCACTTAGCCTTACTGCACCTCCCTTGTTTTAGCCATTACCGGTTGATGAGGCTTGAAGCTACGATTGCCTTTTTAGAACACATATCTTGGAATGCTCACCATCCTTCATTGACGATGTTCTGAAAGAATTCATCCATGCAAGTCCGTTCCAGATTCGAACGAAACCGAAGGCACTATCTCATTACACTCATTTTGGAATCACCCTTAGACTTAACGACAATAGCCCTTGCACTCTAAATCTTCATCTCGAACCTAAAAGCACTATCTCCGTAAAATTCACCTTGGAATCACCCTCAGAGTTTTAAGATGAATAGTTCTTACACTTCGAGTCTTCATCTTGATCTTCACTTTAATTCACGACCTAATGTTTAATTTGGATCGATGTGGTTTTCAGATATTCAAATTTGGAAATCCGATCCCGATTTAACCAAAATCCAAAACATCATTTTAATGTCCAAGTGGTTTAAGAGTTTAAACTATATAATCTATCAGTTATATTAAGGGTAATATATTCACACAGATAGATCATTCATATTATCACAAATAGATAATCCATATTACCACATTTTAAGCAAAACATCTCATATCGCAAAGCAGCACATATCTCATATCAGAGACATCACATAATCCAGGGCATTCAATATCATTCAATCACCCATATGCAAGATTATCTAGTCACACCATCTCTAATTAATTTAATTAACCACAAATGAATTAAATTAATTATTCTAACTTAATTAACCACAAATGAATTAAATTAATTATTCTAATTACTTTTAAATCCTGCTTACTTAGCATTAATTAATTACAAACCAATTAAACACTAATTTTCCATCTTAATTATCATCCTCGATTAATTATCCTTTAATTACATTAAATGATTAGCCTTTAATTAATTTCACTAATTAATTATCCTTAATCATTTACAGTAATTATCCTTTAATTACTCATTAATTACATTAATTAATGATCCCCTAATTACTTCACTAATTAATTAATTACATTGATCCTTAATTAATTAATTATACTTTAATTAATCACTTCCCTTTAATTTACCTTAATTAATTACAAACAGTAATTAACCATCCTGCAATTACTTACATTAATCAACTCCTTAATTAATTAAATTAATTAATCCTTTAATTAATTACACAGAGTAATTATCCTTAATTACTTCCATTAAGTAATTTCTTTAATTACTTTCACTACATAATTATCCTTTACTAATTATATTCAGTAATTATCCATTAATTACTTCACTAAGTAATTACATTTTATTGATTTCATTTAGTAATTATACTTAATCAATCATCAAGTGATTGTCTTTAATTAATTAAACTAATTAATTATCTTAAACTAATTACATTAATTAATTCCATTAAGTATTTAATCTCTTTAATTACTTTCATTAAGTAACTACTCGTTAGTTAATTACCTTTAATTACTAAGATTAATTAACCCTTAATTTATCAAGTAATTAACTATCCTTAATTAATCAAATAGTTAACTATCTTGAATTAATAACATTGATTAATCATCTTAGTTAATTAAGTAATTTATACTTTAATTACTTTTATTAACTAAGACTTTTAATTAATTAAGATAACCATTTACCTTAATTAAACACTTATTTAAATTTAATTTAATTTAATTAATTCCTTGAAAATACAACATCACTTAAAGATTTCTTTGATTAGTTAAAGTTATTCACTTTTACTTTAACCACATCTTAATTCAAAACATCATCTTTTTACCTTTTAAAACACTTAGGAATTTAATTTCAAAATTAATATAATTACTATAAACAAATCAATCTCAAACAATTAAAACTTTGAATACTTGTTTAACTTGTTTAATTACTTTAGTTTCTATTCTTTTGGAAATCTATTCATTTTAAATGTTCTTTTAAACTAGGCTAAACAATCTTTTGAAAACTAAATTATTTTCAATAACTTAAAAATAAATTTTAAAACTAAAAATTCTTTTGAAAACTAAATTTATTTTTAATAACTTAAAAATAAATTTTAAAACTTGTTAAAACAATTTACTTTAGAATCTGATAAATACTTAAACCTAGAAAACATATTTTCATTTGCTTTTAAATTTGTATTTCTTATGTTTTATAAAACTATTTCATATTTTACTTTACTTAAACTTGATTTTCCATTTTTAAAACTGTTAGGAAATCAAATCTACGGTTTCGATGACAACAACTATACAATAGAAATCGAATATGCATATATATTTTTATTTACAGGTAATTGCTAGAGTAACATCACTAGAGAGACAAGAACAAGGCTCAAAGAATGTACCCAAATTTGCCGAATAAACAAATTATTTATTTAAGTGGTGAAAATAATTTGTTTAAGTGGTGAAAATAATTTGTCAAGTCGACGACCACCCCACCATCCCACACGACCACCCATATTTGCCGATTCACCAGAAAATCAAAAACGAACCCAAATTGACCAAGCCTGGAACCCCCCTCGATCGAAAAACCTCCCTCTGGCCATCGCCTCAGACCTCAGGAACACACGCCGACTAACCAAACCATGCCACGCCATGACTAACTGTTTACGCCACACGCGATCAATCCCGATGCTCTCTCGTCATCAAGATCACCTCGGCAATCATCTCCACAAAAACTGCTCCCAAATACATGCAAATATTTCATGCTATACAACTTCAAGATCTCATTACATGCATCAAGGTTAAATCTCAGACTTGAAAACTATTTATAAAGTTAAAGTTTACTCACTGGATAGTGAAACAGAGGGCAGGCTTCAGGTTTTAAATCTGGAACTTCATTGCCTGAGTTAGATTTGTTGAATTGATCCTTATGCTTGCTGTTTTGATTGAATCTGGGTTGAATCTTGCTTAATCTTTGAATTGCATTCCTGCTGAGTTGAATTTGAAGCTTCTCAAGTTACAGTTGTTATTGAATTTGATTTTATTTTCCTTTGAATTCTGGTTTCCAGTTCTCTTCTTTTTTTTAAAGATGAAAAGAAGATGAGTTCAAGAAAATTTTTGAACTGAGCTTTTAAAAGGGTCAGGTTCCTCTAATACTTATTTTTATAATTTAATTTTAAAAAAAATGAATGTTGCCACTTGTTTATTTGCAATATACAAAGCTTACGCATGTTATCATATTTTATAAATGTTTTAAATACATTGTTATCTTCTTACAAATGTTAAATATATGGATTATTGTGTTTAAACCCTCTTTTTTTTAAAGTACTTAAGTTTTTATAATAATGCAATGTGATTTAATTAATTTATGTAATGTGATTTTATTATTTTATGTTTTATATGTTTATTTATATATACAAACTGTCATATTTAAATTTTAAACTTAAGTAAGAATATATTTTAAACAAATAAACATTTCCCTTAAGTGTTTTGAAAATATATTGTTTACTTTCAAATAGCCTTTGAAAAGTTTTAAATTGAATTTAAACGTAACTTTCCAAATTACAAAATATGTATTAAAATTTGAAATCATGTTTTTATTTGTTAAATTCAAGCTAAGGCGATCCCATTTAAAATATATATAAATATATATACATTATAAATAGAAAACATTCTAATATTAGCCTTGAAAATTATTATATTGAATTTTAAAAGAAGTTTTCAATTACAATATATATACATACATATATATATATATATATTAAAATTAGACAATATATTTATATTATCTTTGAAAAGCTATTGTATTATGTAAAACAAGGCTTCCAATCACATTATACATACATACATATATATATATATATATATATTAAAATTAGAAAAAATATTTTTATTAAATTTAAAACAAAACTTCCTATTCATAATATCTATACCAATATATATATACATATATTATAAATAGAAAATAAATTTATTAGCTTTGGAAGATAAATTTTACAAATTAAATATTATTAGTTTAAAAAAATAAATTTTGTTAATTTTAAATAATTAGAGTACAAATCAATATTGTCAAATTTAAACAATTATTAATGAAGATTATCAAATTGCTATTGCCCAAAATTCCAGGACATCACACACTGTACTATATTATTCACCCTCTGCGATATTTGGGAAAGACCTGGAATTAAACTATTTTATTCTTTCTGCTTCAATTTATTTCTCATTCATCAGACTTTATGTCTGACCCAATCTTATTTTTCCTATTTTTCCCAAATCACAGGAGGGCAGGTCTAGGTTGTAGTTCTTGGCAGCTTGGAGGGTCATTGGAGCGGTTGTTTATCTTCAGCTTTGGTTTCTTTTGTTTCATGTACTTTGCTTCTCTTTTTGTACTTTACTCTATATATGGGAACCTATATTGTGAACTTTGTTATGTTTTATTTTTTAGTGGAGACTACTTGGTACTTTTGGTTTTAGAAATAAATTTGCGATAACGTTGTTTTTAATGAAGCTGTTTGTTATTAATTTATAATTAGTGAAAGTTTTCTTCCGCTGTAATATTTTAATCATTTTATGTTGTTTCCTTAGTCTTTGTGCTATGTTATGGATTTTTATTTCACCCGATCACCCGTGCTTCTAGTCATGTCCGATTTTCGGGGTGCCTAGAGCTGTAGGGTGTCACACTTAGTATCAAAGCTAAGGTTTTGGAAATCCTAAAAATATTTTAACAATATAAAGTTTTTTGAATAATTTTTAAAGGGTATTCCAAATAATACTTTTAAAAGTATATGTATATATTTTGGAAAGAAAAGAAATTTTAGAAATGGGTCCCTCGTATATCTTCCTCCCTATCTATTGAACTATTTATGGAGTAACTAATCCCATCATTTTAATATCCAAAGATAGCAATGTATAAATCATAGGATATCCTTGAAATTCTAGGCCTTAATATGCCTACTTGGTTCTGAAGTTATTCGCAAGCTACTGCACGAGCAGAGCCACCAACTAGGGATACTACTCCAGTGGAAGGGGCTCCGACCCGTCTGACAGGCATTCCTGATTTTCCCAAGTTATGCAAGGACTACATCAGCTTAAGGGGCAAGCCATTTCTTGGCACCGAGTTATATACTAAGGCGAGAGCTTGGATCCATAGTTGTGAGCGGATATTTGGACTTATGGGATTGGAGGACTTGGCTCGGAGGTAGTTGGCTTCATGGGAGTTGCAGGAAGAGGCTCTTTGTTCGTGGGAGACCGTGGAGGCCAAGGCTAATAATTTGACTTGGGCGGATTTTCGTACTAGATTCGAGAGGAAATTCTTATTGCAAGCTAAAGAGGGAGTGCAGCTAGAGAAATTTATATAGCTCAAGCAAGGGGATATGATAATTAAGGGCTCTGTTAATCAATTCAATGAGCTTGATAGATTTGGACTAAACTTGATCAATACTCCTCAGAAGAAGGCGTTGAAGTTCACTAAGGGTTTGAGTCAGCCAATGCAGAGTTTGGGGTGAGCCACATTCCGATGGGATCCACTTTCGAGGGATTGATAGAGATGGCTTTACTTGTTGATACTGAGAAGAAAGGAGATGTGGTGTAGAAGAGTGATGGGAAAAAGCAGTTGAAAGGAAAGAGGAGAGGAGGAGGGTATGGTGGAAAATGGAAAGTTCCAAGGAAGGACTGGAAGTGAAATACTTGTGGGAAACCAGGTCATCTTGCTAAGGATTGTAGAGGGGTATGAGAGCGACCGAGACTGAGGGGCAATCTTTGCGATCAAGTGGGGTATATAAAGAAGGACTATCCGTCGAAGCCTAAGGACAGTTCATGGATACCTTCACAGCCTGCTCAGGCTTATGCTTTAGAGGCAGTTCCTTCCTCTAGTACTCGTCCGGTTGTGGACAAGGGAAAGAAGGTGATCATCGAAGGTCTGTTATCTGTCTTTTATTTTCCAGTTCGTACCATATTTGATTCTGGAGCTTCACACTCTTTTATATCTAGTACTCTTATAGAGAGTCTTGGTCTTGGTCTTGTTGCATGCTTAGTAATCGACCGGTAGTAGTATCTAATCCCATAGGAGAATCGGCATATTTTTCCTTGTTATGTCGTGATTTGAAATTGTTTATTTTAGGGATTGAGTTTGATTGTAGTGCCTTTGTATTGGGATTTTTCAGGTTCGGGTTGATTCTTGGTAAGGATTGGCTATCCCTGCATGGTTATGTCCTTGATTCCGGTAAGAGGGTAGTGAGGTTAGGCACTTGTACTGGATGTACCTTGGAGGTATCTTATGATCCTAGAGGATCAGTCATGTTGAGCTACCTTTATTCTCTTGGCTTATCGCCCGATAGTTTTAGTTCGGTACCCGTTGTTAGAGACCATCCATATGTGTTCGAGGAGGTTGCTGGCCTTCCATCTCGAAGAGAGATGGAGTTCAAGATTTATCTTGTCGATAATGCCAAACCGGTTGCTTTACCAATAAGGCATATGGCTTCTAAGGAACGTCGTCAGTTAAGCAAGTAGATTGGACAGCTTTTAGAGAAGGGCTTCATTCGTAGGGGCATTTATGAGTGAGGCGCACCCACCATCTTTGCCACTAAGGCGGATGGCTCTCTCAGCTTTGCGTGGATTAAAGGGAGCTTAATAAACCAACGAAGAAGAATCATAATCCTCTTCCCCGTATAGATGATCTCTTCGACCAGCTAGTAGGAGCCAAGGTATTTTTGCAGCTCAATTTGGCCATGGGATTTCATCAGTTGCGTGTGGCATAGGATAGCATCGAGAAAACTGTGTTTAGGAGTCTGAATAGGTTATTTGAGTGGTTAGTCATGCCAATTGGGCTAACGGATGCTCCGGCATATTTTATGGACCTGTTGAGTCAAGTATTTCATGAATCGTTGAAAAAGTTTATGGTGGTATTCGTCAACGACATTTTGGTTTATTTGCGAAGCAATGAGTAGCATACCGTTCACTAGGAAGAAGTGCTTAGGACTCTGCGAGCACATAAGTTGAAGGCGAAGTTCTCCGAGTGCCACTTTTAGAGGGATGAGGTCGCTTTTTGGGACACATCATTTTGGAGGATGGACTTGCAGTAAATCCGGCGAAAGTGGCAGTAGTACAGGATTGGAAGACCCTTAAGAATGCCACGGACATAAATAGTTTCATTGGTCTTATGGGCTACTATAGGAAATTCATTAAGGACTACGTAGGATAAAAGCTCCACTTACCCACCTTACCAAGAAGAATTCAGCCTTTGTTTGGGATGCCAAGTGTGAGGATGCCTTTGGTCGATTGAAGGAAGCTTTGACTACCGCACCCGTATTGGTATTACCAGATGGAACCAAGCCTTTCTCAGTTTATATGGATGCTTGTGGTATGGGGCTAGGGGCGGTACTGATGCAAGAGGGTAGGGTAATGTGCTATGCGAGTAGACAGTTGAAAACTCATGAGAAGAACTGGCCAACGCATGATCTTGAGTTGGTAGCTATAGTTTTTGCTCTTAAGTCTTGGAGGCACCATCTCTCTTAGGAGAAAGATTTGAGCTATTCATGAATTACAAGTCTTTAAGTATCTATTCTCTCAAGAAGACTTGAATTTGAGATAGCAAAGATGGATGGAGTATGACTTTGAGATTTCCTATGCTCCTGGCAAGGGTAAAATACTGGCAGATGCGTTGAGTAGATGCAAAGTGGTTTTGAGTCCTCTGTTTTTGGAATGGAAGCATTTGGAGTACACTTCTACCTTTGATTTTAGACCTCCATCGGATTTAGCTCCGAGATTGTTAGCAGCCCTCGACATCCAACCTACTTTGATGGAGCAGATTGAGCAAGGCAAGGTGAGGATGAAGAGTTAAAGGAAATTTTAGATAAGCTTGGTAAAGGAGCGTCATCACCACTTCTTAAGCGCTATACCATAGACAATAGGGGATGGCTTAGAAGGGATGGTAAACTTTTTGTTCCCCATAGTAAGGATTTAGTAGATGCAATGTTGGCCGAGTCACATCATTCTAGGATGGCAGTGCATCCTGGTGGTGATAAGATATACCGGGATATGAAGAGGCTATTCTGTCGAGCCGGAATGAAGAAGAGGGTAGCAGAGTATGTATAGAAGTGCATCACTTGCCAAAGTGTAAACGCGGAATAGAAGAAGCCCAATGGACTGTTATAGCCATTGGATACTGCATTATGGAAATGGAAGAGCGTCTCTATGGACTTCGTGGATGGATTACCAAGGTCATGGAGAGGGAACACGAGCATTTGGGTCATTGTGGATAGACTGACGAAGAGCGCTTATTTTATACCCAATAAGAGTAATAGAACGGCGGCTTCTTTGGTAACTCTTTAAATAAAGGATATAGTTAGGCTTCATGGAGTTCCCGCCAGCATTGTAAGCCATAAAGATCCATTATTCATCAGCGATTTTCGAAGGAGTCTTCAGCAAGCCTTGGGAATGGAATTGAATTTGAGCACGGCATATTACTCTCATACAGATGGAAAAACTGAGAGGGTAAATAGGTTTTTTGGAAGATTTTCTCAAATTGTGCATCATTGACTTCGAACGCTCTTAGGGAGACCACCTACCATTGGTGGAGTTCACGTATAATAATAATTATCAAGTAAGCATTCGGATGGCAACGTTTGAGGCCCTCTGTGGCAGACCATGTAGATCACCAGCCTGTTGGTGGGATACCACCGGTAGGATCATACTTGGACCTGACTTGGTTAGGGAAACTTCCAAGAAGGTGGATTTGATTCGCAAGAGGTTGAAGATTGCACAAGATAGAAAAAAGTCATATGCCGACAGAAGACGTTCATATTTGGAGCTTAAGATTGGAGATATGGTTTTTTTCAAGGTTTCTCCTTTGAGAAACGTTATGAGATTTGGCTCAGTGGGTAAGTTGGCATCGAAATTTGTAGGAACCTTCCCTATTACTGCACAACTTGGAAAAGTGGTATATAGAATTGATCTTCCAGATAAGTTGGCAGGAGTTCACGATGTTTTTCATGTTTCGCATCTGAGGAAGTGTCTACATGATTCCGCAATAGTAGTAGAACCCGATCAGCTAAGGGAAGTGGAGGTAGAATGCGAATCACTTGTGCGTCGTACACCCACCCGTATATTGAAACACTACATCAAGAGATTATGCAACAAGGAAGTTCTTCTAGTGAAGGTTCAGTGGGGAGATGACCCCAAGGAGTGCATATGGGAATATGAGGAGAGAATTCGAACTTCTTATCCTTTCTATTTGAAGGTACACTTCAAATATCCTATCTTTGATTTTTAATGTTTGATCTTTCCTTAGTTAGGGTCTTTTCGATAATCTTTAGATGAAACCTATGGATGGTAGCTTGGTTGTAAACATGTCATTAGGGCATGTTATGTTTAATGGATGAATAAGATTGCAAATGAATGCCAATGTTTGCAAATGGATGCATTGCATGCACTAGATAGATATTTATTAGGATAATCGACCAACTAGGTACACACACCTGCATATTCGTGCCTATTATCTATTGCATTTGCATATGGTTGTGTGTGTATATGTGTGTGTGTGTGTGGATAAATGGATGTTTCATATAGATGGTGCATTTGAGTGAATGATTGAAACATACATATAGAATTATCAATTATACTAGAGTAATTGCATGCATTTAGTTGCATGGCAAAAGCATATTTGCATTGCAAGAGGTCAACTGAATCAGTAGACTGACTACCTTTTTGCATAGGTAAGTCATATGCATTTCACTTTGCATATTAAAAATAAGGACAATGGTAGAAATGGATGATGGTTGAGTAGATGGTTGTAGTTATTGGATGTTAGTTGTTAATTACGTTTTCTGTCTTTGGAGATTTCTGGGATGAAATCCTTTAAGGGGGGAGAATGAGACACCCCGATATTATATGGGAAATATAATTAAAAAGAAATTAAAACTACATTTGCTAAGTGGTAAAGGCGCATGTTGACTTCCTTAGAGACCAGGGATCAAGTCCAGTTGTCGCCCAAAATCTGGAGCGATGTTTTTTTAACTGGTTCGTTTCCAGCAATTTTCCTATGTATTTCAACATTGTTTCTGACATCTGACGGCTTTCCATTCTCTCCAGTGATGTAATAGGATGGGATGGCTAAATTTTATTGGTCGAGTGATGTGTATGGGCTAGAATGGATAATCATTAAATGTATGAAATAACCAAATTTAATCTAAAATAATTTGATGGATTATATTCACTCAAACAATCTATAAATAAACCATCTAATCTAAACCTAATCTCTTAGTCGGTCGTCGCCATAATTCTACAGTAAAAATTAATGTGTATTATTCTTCCTCCTTTTCACCACTAAATGAACAAATATCAACCAAATTAAATTATCTGTATATATATTCAAGAAATTTGGAGAGTTTAGAAGAATCAAAGGAGGAAGGTTAAAGTAAAGCTTTTTCAAATTTATACAAGCTCAGGTGTCAGGTGAGTGGGAACTAATATAAAATAGAAAAATAAAGTTGTTCAATTTTAGTTCTTTTCTGACACGTTAATATGAATTGATTTCTGTTACTAATTGAGAATAGATGTAAATTATTGCAACTTCTTCTTCTTCCACCCCTTCTTAAATATAATTCATGTTTGGTTTAAAATATGCGACATATAAATTGTCTTTTCATGTTTTATGACTGTTACCCGACCACGTGACCTAGCTACAAGGCGATAGTTGTAGAGGTTGTGATCAGAGAACTCAAGTCACGATAGGACTAGAAGTGTGATGCTCGATATGACTTGACTGGGTCGGCCTGTATATGTGGTTCGGTGATGGACATTCGGCCTACCTAGATCGGTCTGAGCAGGCCGGTCAAGATATCCAAGGAGAGGTGGATCGGCATGAATGGCTCGGCAAGGATGGTTTGGCACGTAGTGGTTTATCTTTGGTAGTTAGGTGTAAGTTTGGGTCAGCATACATGTGTGGCTCGGCATTTGGTGGATCGATCTTTGAAAGATTGGTTCATCTGGCTCGGTGCTTAGTGGGTCGCCCTCGGGGGGATTGTTTCGGATGGCTCGGCCATGTTGGTTCGGCCTTGGTGGGTCGGTCAAGGTAGATGAAGTAGAAGTGGGTCGGCCATAGTAGTGAGGTCAGAGTGATACGACCGACATTCCTCTGCTCCAACTCAAACCACCACTTGATTCGAGTTACGTGACAGCAAACTTCGAGTCACTGGCAGGAAAACCCGAGATCCGCCAAAGTGGGTCGGCAACCACCGTTCGGCATTTTAGGGTTGGTATGCTTGGATCAGTGCACAAGAGTTGTCTGCTGTGGGCCAAAGTGTCTTGGTCATGGGCCTGCACAGGGGAACCAGCCTATATTCGTCTATAAATAGAGGAGCAGGGTTACATTTGAAGGGACCTTTTTTTGGGAACTCCAAAGATACTCTACCATTTTTTGTACTCGGTTCTTTTATGTTCAAATTTGCATTCAAGATGTTTTTTACGGATTGTATTTATACTCAAGTGATTGGAAAAGTAATAAAGATCATATTCAAAGTGGACGTAGGCAATTACGCTAAACCACTATAAATCTGGTATTTCCTTTTTTGTAGTTATTTTTGCACTCAATCGCGTTAGTCCTCTGTTTTAATTTACTTTCTTCATTAATCTCTCTACACAACTCTATTCAAGGGTGTTATTGACCAATTTTGGTGCTAACGTTTTGGTGCTTTCATTGAGAATGTCCATTCTCAGACTGCTAGGATCTGCTTTGTTGCAATTAGATTGAGAAAATCCTACGAAAGAGATCCAAGTTCGTTCTCAAGAGCTCATAGATACTACTTAGAGTTCCTACAGATACATCTAAAATGGCAAGACCACGTACCATATCCGCCTCTCATAGCGCGGATGTTAATGAGACTGCCAGCGTCCAACAAGTGGGACTTAGTACTCAGCAAGCTAATGCAGGTGCAGAGCCCACCACCACCCCAAACCAACCAGAAGCCGTCACCAGGGAAAAGTTCAATGAGATGATGAGGGAGCTCAGGGAAAGCAGGAGACAGCTTAACGAGCAGATTCAAACGAATGTCAACCTGATGACCCAGGTCGCTCAACAGTGGCATCAGAATATTGAAGGAAGTCCAGTTTCCTACTCATCATCCGACAGCTCCGCTTCGTCAGATGAACACCATAGGCGTAGATGCCGTAGGATAAAAACGGCACAAACTGGTGCAATAGAGCAATTGGTGACGACTCGCCAAGAGCAAACCAACCGAAATGGCCCAGAGTCCCTACATGGAACCATGGCTTCTCATTTGCACTTGGGGAGTCGCTTCCAACTTAAAGGGGGAAACTTAGGACCTAGAGCATGCTTGGGAGCTGGCCTACTACCTCATTAGGGTCGTAGTGAAGCAGGTCCTCGGGATGTGCACTTAGATGATCGCCTGCCGAGGAGGCACCGGCCAGATCGATCACGCAGAATAGATACCAACTTACCACCTCCCATTCAGACTCCAAATTTAACAGCTATGGTCAGGTAATTGATAAGGGAGAATTATGGCTTATCCAACGATGATTGGGGTGTATCTAGAAGACATACTCCATTCACAAATACTATCCTACAGGCCGAGTACCCTCGAAAGTTTGGTATGCCTACTATTCCAGCTTATGAAGGTAAGACTGATCCCCGACAGCATATAATGAGAAACGAGTGGATGATGGACTCGGCACGGGCAAGTGACGCGACCAAATGCAGATGCTTCCTAATAACTTTATTCAAAATCGCTACAATGTGGTTCACCAGACTTCCCGCACGATCGATCTCCGGTTTGATGAGCTAGCGGTGAAATTTGTGGAGGAGTTTAGGATCCATGCCACTCGCCTAAAAGACGTGATGTATTTATCCAGTGTGATCCAGCCTCCAGGGGAGTCGTTAAAGGATTATTTGCAAAGATTTCACATTGCTGCTATCGAAGTTAGCAATCCGAATGACCAGGCTATACTTATGGTCGTGATGCGAGGAGTAGATCCAAACTCAGAATTTGGTGATTGGCTGGTTGGAAAACCACTGACTACTCTGGAACGCTTTTATTCAAAGGCGAACCAATTCATGAGAAGGGAAGAGGCCAGGTGGTCAAGACGAAGCAGTGGACCAAGGCCCAGCAAGGAAGCAGTGCAAAGCAACATTGCGGTAAAGCAATTTGGCGAAATCTCTGGCACGGTCCAAGTTAGTGTTCAAAATAAGCTGGAGAAATCTAAAGGATCCGGAGGAGCAAATTCCAGAAGAAAGAGGGAAGCAAGAAAGTGGAAACCAAAAATGCCAACCTATGGCGAATACACTCCTCTGAACACATCTCTGGAAAATATTTATTTATCAACTTGTAATGCATTCCAATACCAAAAGCCGCGCCCAAAGGAATCCACTAAGGAACAAAAGCAGACTGGAAAGTACTGTCGGTTCCACGAGACCTGCAGGCACAATACTGAAGAGTATAGACAGCCCCATGATGCTATAGAAAAGCTGATTCGCCAGAAGAAGTTACAGCAGTTTGTTAAGAACCCACAGGAAGGTGGACAGGGGACATCCGACCCCAATCGCGGGCAGGCTTTACATCTACAAGAGGTGCCCGCTCGGACTGGAGGAAGGGTGGTCATAAACAAATAATTGGTGGACCTCACCTGGTATACAAGAGTTGGCAAGAAATGGAACGATATGCTAGTTCCTTGAATCATGCAAATTTTGAATGCTGCTCGAATATAGAAGACAGAACTCTAGTAAAACAATAGCGAATGATGACAGATGATATAGTATTCAGGAGCAGGGATGTCGATTGGATGGAAACACCTACCATTGACCCGATGGTTATCTTGACTACGATTGGACCGGCGCTAGTGAGAAGTATACAGATTGATTGTGGGAGTTCTGTTAATATTATCTTCAAAAATGCATATGACCAAATAAATATGGAGATGAAGTATCTAAAACCATCTAAAGCCCGCATTCATGGCTTTAATGGTGCGGCTACTAATACAGTAGGTTTGGTTGAACTGCCAGTTGAAGTAGGGGAAGGTGAATGCAGGAGGGTATGGATCCTATCGTTTATTTTTATGGATGTTGATTCCCCGTATAATGTTGTTTTTGGCCGACCAACCCTAACGGAATTTAGGGCTGCTTTGGCCCTATGGTTTTGACCTTGAAATTTCCAACGGACAGAGTAGTTGGTGTAGTGCGCAGCGATTAAGCGACTGGTCATACATATTATGTGGTTGAGTTGAGAGAGGCCCGGCGAAGAGAGAAGGGAAAGGGTGCAGACCACTCTTTCTGCATCCGTGTTGCTGAAAATTCACAAGTAATGCCCAAGGCTTTCCTTGGGCAATAGGGTCGGATGTATAGAGACATAAATCCGAGAGATGACGATGAAGAACCTAAGGAGGCTAAGGCAGCAACGGATGAACTGACGATTGACATTCTAGTCAGCCATGATAACCTGTCGCAAGTACTTAAGATTGGATCACAGCTCAACCCCTTAATGATAGAGGATCTTACTGATTTCCTCCGAGCAAATCTAGATGTTTTCGCTTGGACCCATTCCGATATGTGTGGGATGTCTCCCACCGTCATAAGTCATATGTTAAACATTAACCCGAAGTATGTGCCAGTATAGCAAAAAAGGAGAGGCATGAACCCGGAGAGGTCCGCTGCTTTCAGAGAGGAGGTGGATAAACTCAAGCCTAATGGGTTCATCCACGATGCCCCTTACCCTGAATGGGTATCTAATCCTGTACTAGTGAGGAAGGAAAAAGGGAAGTGGATGACCTGTGTTGATTACTCAGACCTGAACAAGACGTGCCTTAAGGATAGTTTTCCTTTGCCCAGAATTGATCAGCTGGTCGACTTGGCAACAAGACACGAATTATTGGCATTCATGGACGCGTATTCAGGATACAATCAGATCCCGATGCACATTCCAGATCACGAGCATACTACTTTCATCAGAAACATTGGACTGTACTATTACGTAGAGATGCCTTTTGGTTTGAAGAATGCAGGAGCGACTTATCAGCATTTGGTGAATCGGATGATTAAAGACAATATTGGTAGAATGATGGAAGTCCATGTGGATGATATGCTTGTGAAGTCACGACAGTCAAACGACCACATTCGAGACTTAGAGGAGATGTTTGATATACTCAGATATTATGGAATGAAAATCAATCCACTGAAATATTCTTTTGGTGTTGTGTCGAGAAAGTTTTTAGGTTTTATTGTCAACGCACAGGGAAAGGAAGTCAACCCAGAAAAGATTCAGGCTATTCGAGACATACAAGTGCCCAGAACTATAAAGCAAGTACAAAGCCCGAATGGAAAAGTCGTCGCGCTGAGTCGATTTATATCAAGAGCAACCGACAAATGTATTTCGTTCTTTGATGTGATAAGGAAAGGGAAGAGAAATTTTGAATGGACGTCGAACTGTGAGGATGCATTTCGAGCTCTGGTGAAACACTTGGAGAGGCCCCCGGTTCTATCAAAGCCTGTAGATCACGAGGAGTTGTATATTCACTTGGCTATATCTCAACATGCCATCAGTGCGGCTTCGATTTTTGGAGAGGGCCGAATTCAAAACCCAGTGTACTATGTTAGTAAACATTTAATGGGGGCAGAGAGAAATTATCCAAAGATTGAGAAGCTAGCCTACTACCTGTTGATCGCATCATGCAAGCTCCGTCCGTATTTTCAGGCGCATTCGGTCAGTGTTAATACCGATCAACCTCTGTGGCAGGTGCACCAGCGACCAGAGACTTCTAGAAGGTTACTCAAATGGAATATTGAGCTGATTCAGTTCGATATCACTTACGTGCCATGGAGAGCTATCCAAGGGCAAGCGCTAGCAGATTTCATTGTAGGATTTACCATATTAGACGAGCCAAGTGGTGGTTATGCAGTTCCCGCCGTTCTATGGAAACTGTACACCGATGAGAATCCAACGACCATTGTTTTGGGGCTGGCGTTATTGTTGTAACTCCCGAGAATTGATCAGTTGTTATGCTTTGAAACTTGATTTCCCCGCGAAAAACAACGAAGCTGAGTATGAAGCACTGATTGCTTGTTTGAAGCTTACCAAAGAACTTGGAGTGAAATCGATTGAAATCTTTTGTGACTCACAATTGTTGGTGTACCAAGTACGGGGAGATTATCAGACAAAGGGGCAAAGGCTTGCCCAGTACCTCGCTCGGGTTCAAGAACTGTTGGCGGGACCTTGAATATTATGATATTTTACACATTCCATGCGAACAAAGTAGGGAAGCCGACTCGTTGGCAAAATTCGCAAGTACTGGTGATGCACAACAGATGGGCTTGGTTCCCATCGAAACCTTACATGCCCCAAGTATTTACGAAATGGAAGTAGATCTTATGTTAGGAACGAAAACTGAAAGGGAGTCGTGGATGACCCCGTTCAAAGAATACCTACTGCATGGAACCTTACCTAAGTGAAAGAATGAAAGCCGAAAAGTCGTTCGCAAGGCCTTGCGGTATATAATGCAGGGTGGAATAATGTATCGAAAGGGATTCTCAGTTTCCTTACATAGGTGCATCGCCCACGATGTGATAAAGCGGGTCTTAAAAGAAGTTCACAAAGGAGAATGCAGTGACCGTACAGGAGGAAAGACGCTAGCCAAAAAGATCCTCTGCTATGGATACTGTTGGATGACTGTAAATCGGAACGCCGTGGACTATGTAAGGAAATGCGACAAATGTCAAAAGTACGCAAAGATCTCGAGAGCACCGCCGACGGAACTTACGCAAATAGTTAGTCCATGGCCATTTGAATTATGGGGGATCGATGTAATAGGCTCCTTGCCAATCTCCAAAGGTAGTGCGGAATACGCAATTGTCGCGATCGATTATTTAATCAAGTAGGCAGAAGCGGAGCCCTTAGGTATGATCACACCAAAAAGGTCATTAATTTTGTTGTACGAAACATTATATGTCGCTTTGGTCTCCCACGAACTATCATTACTGACAACGGAACTCAATTTGAGAGTAGAAAGTTCAAAGTGTTCCGCCAAAAATATTGCATTGAGAAAAGGTTTGCAGTAGTCGCTTGTCCCAAAGCAAATGGATAAGTTGAAGCCGTAAATAGGATAATCAAGTCCATATTGAAAAAAAGTTTTGAGAAGGCTAGAGGCAAGTGGGTGGATGAACTTCCAACAACACTCTAGGCCTACAGAACCACCCACAAGTCCGCGACTGGACACACTCCATTCACTTTGGCATACGGCACTAAAGCTGTTATACCGGTGGAACTTGAAGTTCCCTCTCACCGGGTGACTCATTATGATCCTAGGATGAATCGGGATCTTTTACTGGAATCGTTGGACTTTGTCGACGAGAAATGTGAAGGAGCTGATTTAAGGGCGACTGCATATCGAAACCAAGTCACTCGATATTATAATGAAAAAGTTCGACCGAGAACCTTCGATGTGGGCAACCTCGTTTTGAAGCATGTTTTACCAGTCCCATTGTATATGAATCCCACATGGGAAAGTCCTTACGTCATCGAACGGAAGCTTGAAGAAGGAACCTTCAAGCTAGCGACTGTTGATGGTGAGACACTCCTCAGAGCATGGAATAGCGGGCATTTGTGCCATTATTATACTTAGTCCATTTCTTTTGCATTTTAGTAGCAATTGTTTCCAGTAACTGTTTCTTTTGTTGTTGTTCTCGATTTCTGACATGTAATAAGATAATTCAGTTTATCCTTATTTTCTATAATCAATAAAGGCTTGAGGCTGTTTTCTATGTGTTGTTAGTGTTTTGTGATTTGTAATTTCATGGAAAAATAAACTTGCATTAATCTTCCTGACGTATGAACGTACGCACAAAACTAAAAGTCGATCGGCTAACGGTTCAAAAAATCTCTAAGTCCCCGAAGTGCGGACTAGAGTGCTCTGAGACCCCGGAGTGCGGACTAGAGTATAAACAATTCAAAAATCTCTAAGTCTCCATAGCGCGGAGCAGAGTACTCTGAGTCCGCAGAGTGCAGACTAGAGTATAAACAATTCAAAAAATCTCTAAGTCACCGGAGCGTGGATTAGAGTACTCTGAGTCCCCAAAGTATAGACTAGAGTATAAACGATTCAAAAGTCTCTAAGTCCTCGGAGCGCGGACTAGAGTACTCTGAGTCCCCGGAGTGCGGACTAGAGTATAAACGATTCAAAAGTCTCTAAGTCCCTGAAGCATAGACTAGAGTACTCTGAGTCCCCAAAGTGTAAAATAGAGTATAAACGATTCAAAAATCTCTAAGTCCCCGGAGCGCAGACTAGAGTACTATGAGTTCTCGAAGTGTGGACTAGAGTAAAAACGATTCAAAATTCTCTAAGTCCCCGGAGTGCGGACTAGAGTATAAACGATTAAAAAATATCTAAGTCCCCTGAGTGCGGACTAGAGTACTCTGAGTCCCCAGAGTGTGGACTAGAGTATAAACGATTCAAAAATCTCTAAGTCCCCAGAGTGCGAACTAGAGTACTCTGAGTCCCTGGAGTGCGGACTAGAGTATATACGATTCAAAAATCTCAACGTTCCCGAAGCGAGGACTTGAGTACTCTAAGTCCCTGGAGTGCGGACTAGAATATAAATAATTCAAAAATCGACAAGTCCTGTGAAAGCGGACAGGAGTTTACGTGACCCACAAAACTCTAAATTTCCATTGCACGTTAGGCGATAGCTAAGCGATGAAAGTCTGAGAATACAAAGAAATGAAATTTTGTTTACTAATTAAAAAGAAAAATGTTTCATTATAATTTCGCCAAAGTCCGGAGCCAAAGACTACATACAATGACTATAAAAATGGAAAACGCCTACATGATTTTGGCTTATTTAAGCTAAATAAGACATGACCAGACAACAGCTACTTTTTCAACATTTTTCCTTCTTCGGCTTCTCCGAAGCCTCCTCGACTGAACGTTTTCTCCTGGACCCCTTGCTTCCAAGCGACGTGGTATCGGGGGAGGAAGGGGAACTTCCAAAGGCTTGATCCCACCGGGTAGAATGACCTTCAAGGCCCTATTTAGAAGATCATCGAGTTCCACCACCTGAGGTTCTATTTTAACTTTGGTTTTCTTTTTCTCCTCCTCCTCGATTTGCTCCTTCATGCTAAGCTTGGAAGTATGCTCGTAAGCACCTATGATTTCGACCTCGTCGTTTTCATCTATAGGCGAGGGATTCTCAAGTTTATCCTCATCTAGCACCCCAATAACTTGAGCATCGGAACCAGGGGTATCCCCCGTATGAAGTGCCTCAGCCACTTTCTCTTCCCGCTCCATGGTGACATTGCTCCTTAGGTTCGGTTCGGGACCGAAATGGCCTATATGAAGTCACAAAAAGAAAATGTTAGAATACATTTGTTACTCACCAAAAGCGATGGTTTACTGAACTCTAGAAGGTGAAGCTATGTACTAGCATCCAACTGACTTTCAGTGGTCCTTGGTGTATCACCCTCAGGGATTAGGGATGAAATGTGAACGCCAAATTCGGGCTTCTCCATGTCATAACCGACACGTTGCTTGGAAGGCCCAAGTGACGAGTTATTGGTTGGCTTAATGGGAGGAGGAACTAGAGACTCAGTGCCGGACGAGCCAGCAATATCGTCCTTACCCTTTGATAATGGGGAGCCTCTTCCAAAGAGGTCTTGTGCCGTGATAAGTCTGAAGGCTCGTTTCCACCAAGCACTTCCCTCACAAGAGCTTCTTCATCAACCTCTTCGACGCTTAGATCGACTCTTTTAATCTTTATTAAAGTATCACATGCTTCGGCTAATAATTCGAGATAACCATCACCTAGAAAAGATAAGGCACGATGCCTGAGAACTTGTGCATTATATTCGACGATGTAGGGATCGAATAAGCACTTAATTTCTTCTCTGCCAGCCTGAGTAGCTGCCTCAAGACGAGAGTCGACTTCTATGAGCGCCATCTTCTTACCCTCCTCGCAGGCTGCCTCTTTTAGCGCTTCAACCTTGGAAAGCTCCTTATCGAGTTTTGTCTTTAGAAGTCATGCTACGACAATTTCATCGCGGTATCTTTGTGACTCTTCATGCGCAGCAATTTTTTCTTCTCTCCTTAATGAGCAGCTCCTCCGGCTCTTTAACCCATCGAGCGAGAATATCTTTTTCTTTTTGGATAGAGTCTTTCACTAAAGCTAGAGCACCGCTGAGTTGAATTGCCTCATCGATTTCTTTCTTATGAGTGGCCTCCAAGTGACTAACTACCTCGGCTGTCTCCTTGGCATTTTTCTGGGCAGTCTTGAGTTGAGATTTATATGAGGATATCTCTTCATCTTGGCCTTTAATGATATCTTTGTCATGAATAGCTTCGAGTTTGAGGCGATCAATTTCCTATTGATGTTCCATGGAAACCGTTGAAACTTTCTCCACCAAGTGTACGAATGCATCATGCTAAACATAAACATTATTATTGTAGGAAATGGAGATTTATTTGGCATGTTTGGGGATAGGATGGATAGCAGGGAGGAATTTCAATCCATCGAAGCATATCTTCAGGAATGTAGCCTTGAGCTCGGCTAATTTTTCCACCGTCGACATGTCGTGAGCAGAGGCTGGAGGAGTCTGCCTAGCCGTAGTTACAGATTTTTTATAGGGCTCACGAGATTTCTTAGTACTCGAAGAGCCAAAATGTTAGTCATGAGGAACTTTGGAATGGGATCCCTTCTGAACAGACTTCTCCTACTATGCTCCGGATGAAGAGGAGGATCGTTTGGATATGAAGAATGGCCACAAGTTCTCCTTCTAGAAGACAATGATTCTCTGGGATGATAATCTCTATCACCGATGTCGTCCCTGTCTCACTGTTTCCTAGACCCTGAGTCTCGATTGAAGTGGTAAAAAAGGGAATATCCACAGAGGCGGTCAATGCCATGTTTACCCTCTATGTCACCTGCTCATAAAGCCAAGTGAGGATGAGTTAGTAGGAATCATTTGATGAGTGAAATTCAAATGTGTGGTGAAGTGTAAGTGTTTGTGTGTGTCCTAGTGCATGCCCCCCAACGGACCGGAATTTTTCGCTTTGCTCATAGGAGTTTTCTCTCCTTGATGATGAGTTTGAGCGCCTTCATCCTTCTTGCAGGAGAATTAAATCCCATTGCCTCGGGGTTAGTAAAACCGTAATCCAATATGTCACCAGGGATAGTCAAGTCAGATAGGCCCTTGAATGAGCCTTCTAAGTTCTAGGAAGATGACTTCTTGTTGATCGGAATTAACCTTTGAGGTTCCGTCCACTATTTTCTTTTTTAACTTATTAGCTAGACTCTTTTTCCTCTTTGAAAGGGGAGGCGGTTCGTCGATGCCGGGTGTGTCAGCCATTGGAGCTAAGTCAGAATTTAAATTCTCGTCAATCGCTTCTGGCACCTCGTTTTCTTTGATTTCACCTTCATCAGTTGTATCAGGTTCCCCTTCAAGGAAGGGTACCGAAGGTTCAGCTTGCTCTTTTCTGGTTCCCACAGCTGTTCCTGTTATAGTCGCACCGATAGGAAGGCTAGTTCGACGGCCCTCCTCCAGTAATCTGAACCTCGAAAGTAGTTCATTGGAAATAATAGATTTAATGTCCCGGTCTCTCATGGGAATAGCTCGAATGGCCTTGACGGCCTCAGAATACCTAACACCTTTAAGTCATGGGCGGATACCTATAAGAGTCGAAAGAAGTTCAGAAAGAATGCACTTTGAGCCTTAGACAAATATTAGACAAAAAATGAAATTTACGCCCTTCTAGCCATCTTCTTGCAAAACCAGGAGGGTAGCGTACATAAAACCACTCTTGTTTATACTGGGGAAATTTACTCCACGCACCCGTCAGGATTTGGCATTTGGGGTGTGGCTCGAGAAATATGAAGGATGGGGTCGTTGGTTCATCTTTTGAAACGAAAAATATAACGGATATCATTGGAAGTATGGGGTCTAAATAAGACGCTCATGAAAAGAGTGCATGTACCATGAATAAATGCATGGCTATTAGGGTGTATTTATGCTAGAGCAATCCATGTATACTGCAACACTTCACGGAGGAATGAGTTGAAAGATGGCGCACTTCCAACCCAACACATAAATTTTTTGCATGCGTATATTTGGCTGGGGGCAAGTGAGGCCGATCTAATGTCGACGAGACAAGAACGTCCTCCAAGGGGATTTCATGAATAGAACAAAATCGGTGTAGCAGATTCGTCGATTTTCGAGGCTTGGGAGTCGATGGGATCATCCAGAATAACGGCCTCGTCTACAGCATTGGGAGCTAGGCCTATAATCGCAACAAGCAGATCTAGGATGCCAGGTGTAGGGATTGACGATGGATTCAAAGTTCCTACTACCGAGAACTTGGCTCAGGCTTGTCAGAAACTATAGCAGAGCTTGATTTTTAGGACATCTCTAAAGGACGATCGATGAGAACAGATACATGTTCAAGCTATACTTGAAAGAAAATAGATATCAGATATAACAACAAAGTATTCCCCTGTGTTGTGTGTGAACTAATGCGATGATTTAAGCAAAGAGTACAGACAAATTAAGGCCCTAAAGAATAATATAGCACAATGAAGCTTAAAATTATCATCTTTGAAGACCGTTATTATTAACCGTCACCAAAGTTTGTCCTATGATCGGTAGCAAAAGTCTTGGGATCATACATTAGTATCGTATACTGCGAAGGCTATTTCTTGCTTTTATTTAGTTAAATATGCATTTACAATCATTAAAATTATGGAGTTGTTGGTCCAAATCAGTTCTATATGTTCATATGCTTTGGTTCTTCTTATCGTTCATTGTTCTGTGATCAAGCGTAGGAATGTGTGGTCTTGGTTTATATTATGTTCAAGGTGAGATGGTTTTGGTTGCCAATGCTAATCCCAAAGACTCGGTTCCAACCCACAAACCTTCTTATGAGCCACTAAACGACTTTCTAGACCAAGACAACCGACTAACTCATTCTCCTCTCTCACTCTCTAATCACCTAACAACCCTCTAGGTCTGTACCGACCGACATTCCTAATTTCCTACCGGCCCATGCTCTTCCTCAATACCGAAAGACTCCCTCGCTCGGTACCAATCCGCTCATCTAGTCTCCTACTACCAACCCACCAGTTAACCTAAACAGTCGAATCACTCTTCCTCTCAGAACACCGATCCAAACTTGTAAGCCACCCTACCGACCGAACATTGTTTTATGTTTTTATTATCCGATTCCCCCTGAGAGGGGTTCGCCTACAAAAATTGCCAACTGGACTTGCTTGGTTCTTAAGCACCTTACCCTCTCCTCCTACGAATTGCAGACCTCCCTAAACCCATCAAGGATCAATCCTCTCCAATTAGCACGAATCCATGCGACACCTACATCCTAATGCGCTTACTCACCCTAATTTTCTTCTCTCCTACTCTTCACGGAAGTATGTATGTACACGATAAATCCAATGTGAAGATATGAATCCTTACCTTCGTATTCATTCGAGGTTATGGGAAGTTTTTTGAGCTTGAAATCAAGGGCTATGATGGCAGCACGAATGGAAGATGGCGAAGTAGCGTTATAGGGTAGTTCGGTGGGTTAGAGGAGGTAGGGCTCAAGGCTGTGTTGGAAAAGAAGAAGAACGAAATAAGAAGCAAGAGGAAAAGAATGGAGAAATTGGCATTTATATGTAGAGAAGCGGAGGTAAACGGGCCTTACCCTGTGGAACCGGTCAAAACAGTGGTTCGGTGAGTGAGCATGCCAAACGACACCAGTAGACCGAACATGTGGTTCGGTGTTCGTATGTCGACCCATCCATTTAAAAAAAAGATATAAATAAACAAATATGCACATATAATGTTAGGAAAATCCACCATGATTCGTTCTTAGAGAGGTTGTGTACACCCAGCTTTTGAAAAGTTAAAATCAGGATTTAAACGACGGACGGCTATCTTTCTGAATGAGCTATCTTTTGAAAGCAAGGACTAATTACCGATTCAAAGCGTGTCATATTGATTCACACAACGCACTTTGGAGAGAAAATGTTACGCAACCACATGACCTGACTACAAGGAGATAGCAGCAGAGGTTGTGATCAGAGAACTCAAGTCATGACAGGACTAGGAGTGTGGTGCTCGATATGACTTGACTGGGTCCGCTTGTATATGTGGTTCGGTGGTGGACATTCAGCCTACCTAGATCTGCCTGAGCGAGCCGGTCAAGATATCTAAGGAGAGGTGGATCGTCATGAATAGCACAGCAAGGATGGTTTGGCACTTAGTGGTTTGGCCTAGGTAGCTCGGAATAAATGGGGGTCGGCATACATGTGTGGCTAGGCATTTGGTGGATCGGCCTTAGAAAGATTGGTTCATCTGCCTTGGTGCTTAGTGGGTCGGCCTTGTAGGATCGATTTCACCCTAGAGGGGGGGTGAATAGGGTGATGGTATAAATTATTAAAATTAATCGCGGAAGCTTATAAAATATTCAATTCAGATCACAGAATAGCAGCACAGATATCGCAGAATATAAATAACAGAAAAACAAGAACAACACAGAATTTACCTAGCTTCGGCAAAACCCTACCTACGTGCTGCCCCCAAGGTTTCTACTAGAAATTAGATAGTCCCTCGCTTACACACGTAAACTCGCTATACCCGCTATTGACTAATCTAACTCTACGCTCAAAACATTGCCACAACTCAACCACCGAGTTGCGAATTCTCAAGCTACGCCATATAGCTTGTCCCCTAGTCACACGACTAGAAATTTAAAACGGTTTAAAAAGAAAATACAATTAAAAACAAAATAACCATATTTAACAAATTTAAAACCCTTAAAAAATAAAAAGGTCTAAACAAAATTAATCCCTTTTTTTTCTTTTAACAAGGCCGGCCCCTTTTATATCTTCGTTCACCCTTGCCCGTTTCTTTTTGCCTCGTTCCTTTGTGAAAATGGTGGCTCTGCAAGTTAGGGCTTCGTTCCTCTTTGAGATAGTGGCGGCTCTGTTCGATCTTAGGGCTTTGTTTCTTGCGATCCAATTTAGGGCTTTCGAAGAGCCGTTATTACTTCGATCGAATTAGTGATTGTTCGAGAGTTGCCTTGCTCGATCGATTTCTCGTTGTTGCTTACTTCGGTTGCTTCGAGTTGATGGAGTTCGACTTTGATTCGGTATGTGATTTTCGTTTATGCTATGCTGTTATGCTTGATTGAACTCCACAGATTAATTGCCGATGATGATTAGGGTTTTTATAGGATTTGATTTCCTATTTTTGCGTTCGTATATGTTGATTTGAATTTGTCTTCGCCCGTTCGATTATGCTTGGATGCTTGGGATTGATCTGACTTTTTCAATTTCGTATTTTTGATGCTTGGCACTCACGGTATTGATTTGTTACTTCGCCCACTTTTTGACCACCACGTCTCTGACCTGTTCAACTTTGATTTCGATCACGGCTTTGATTTGTGAATTCATGTGCTTGCTTCGGCCCTGTGAATCATTGTACTTAGTTGTGATGTTACTCTGTCTTTGTGCATTTGTAACGACCCCGGATTTTTATGAATTTAAATTGATAATTTAAATGAATTTTTGAATTAAAATTTGTAAAATTGATTAAATGGAAGCGAGTTTCCCCGATTCGACTAGAAAATATATAAAGTCATATGGATTTGACAATTTGTATATATGTGAATATATATGTATATATTGGATTAGAAATAAAATCTTAAATAAATGGTTTTAAAAATAAATAAAATAAAAATAAGTAGTCATGTAAGAATAGAAATAAATATATAAGCTAATATAATAAAAATAAATATGACAACTTTTATAATATGTACATAAAGTAAAATAAATATGTATCAAACATAAACAAAGCAAACAAATGAAAATGTAAATACATAGGCATATAAAACAAGACAAAAGAAAGAAATATAAGTATGCAGGCAAGGAGACAATAAACATATAATGAACTCAAGCAAAGTAAAAAGAAAAGTAATATAAAATCACTACAGCCACCAAATGTGCAGACAAAGACAAAATAAAATACATACATAACAATACATAGCATAAGAGTGTAAACAAGAAAAGAAGTAAGTCATGGCTGAAGACATAAAGGACTAAGGTAATAAATGCAACATACTTCTAGCATTTAATGCAAGCACCCTTAGCATGCCTTTTGTACACAAGAAACTATCAGCCTACAAAACCTGTCAATTTTATCACCCTGTACAACTCCTCTCTTATATATATCAACCTATAAACTTGCTTTCCTATATATTTTCATCAGTTCGTTCCTTGAAGCTAAAATCTGAAGTAAACAAATCATTCAAACTTAAACACCATTCAACTTAAATAATACAATCAACTTCAAATCAGAGGATCAAATTAAAAGCTTCAGCTTAAGAATGCAAGTCTGTTTCAAAATGGAAGAAGTCTCTGTTCAAATTTATTTCCAGGTGAGCAACTTCAAATTTTTCTAAAACCAGTTTTTTTTTCTTCCATTGCCTGTGAATCTGTGAGAAAACTATTCTTTTATTTATTATGTTGTGATGATTTAAGCAGTAGTATAGTTGCAATTGTTTTGTGATGATGATTGTGTGTTCAGATTTTGAATTTGTTGAGTGATCCAAACCTGTAAACTACAGAGAGCCTACTTATATATATAAATACAGTCACTATACAAGCAATTCAAATGTTTTGGAAATGGATTGGCTATAAAGTGGAAAAAAAACTTTTGAAATGGAATTTCAAAGACGAATTTTATTTTTAATAACTTGATTGAATTTTGAAATTTAAATATTTTGATTTAAATTCAATAATTGAAATTGAATTCTATGATCTTGAAACTAGGGACTAAAGATGTTATACCAGTTTATATGGGTTAAACTATTTTAAAGATATTGATTTGAAAATTTGAATTTAAATTCAAAGGCTTTAACTCGTGTAAGTAAAATTGGATCTTTCTGAGACGAAAACTATTTGTTTCCAAATAATAAAAGCTTTCATATAGGAAGTGAACTTCCAAATTGTGTTAAAAAGGATTTCAAGTTAAAATGAAAATGATTTCCCAAGTTGTCGAAACTATTTGAAAGTTATAAGATAAAATCTTGATTTAAAGATTTAAATGAATTAATCCAATTAAGATGAATTTGTTTTGAAATCCGGGAATGAATCTTTGTGAAAATGGGTGAACTTAGTGAAATAAATCTTTTGTTTAAAAGATTTGAAAATGGTAATTTGTTTAAACCATTTGAAAGAAAGTTTTGAATTATTAAGTTGTGACTTAATTGAAATCCCATATCCATATATTTTTAAAAGTTGCGCTCACTATTCGGGTTAGCCGGGAAAGGACCTTTGGGTCGTATAACCCATTCCGAATATGTGATGCGTCGTTATGGATAGCATTTGAAGACCGGTGGTGAAGACCAGGTATTTGCGAGAACGATAGGATGACCTATCGATTGTCTCTGCACTGAGTTGCTCCGGTATAGAGATTCCCTAAGTGATGGGAAGTCCAATCGGGATTGTGAATACCCGGATTGCAAGGGATTCATTGGAATTGCCTTCGGTTCTGTTCTAAATCCAGAACAGACTTGTATGGATTGTTATGTCTGACATTACAATTTGAGATATAAAGCTAATTTCTTTCAAATATATTTCTGTTGGTGGCGGAGAATTTATTCTCTTAGCTTAACACCCTTCTCTGAGACATACGAGCTCAGAGGTTATGTAGTTGAAGGTTATTAGCGATATATTCCCAATTTGGTAATGTGACATGATGAGTGTTGCTGTGAAATGATCATTGTGTTGATCATTTGTGATAGGATCATTTGTTTGATCGTTTATCTTTGTGATCATTTCTATGATCATTTGTGGACCCAAAGCATGGCTTTGTACCAAAGCGTGGCTTTGTGGACGAGACTTCGTCGAGCCTCACAAACCGGTAATGGTCGAAACAGGAATTGTGCGGCAAGGTTTTCAGGGATAGCTTCCCTAGGGTATGACCATTCCATCTGGAAAAGGGTAGTGTCATGGTATGGAGCCCTGATACTTACTCATGTGGACACACTATATTTATTTCTGTGTGGTTGTTGGTTTAGAGGCGCCTCGTATAAAGGTCCCAAAGGACCGGGGGTGGCATATCTGAGGTTTTGTATATTCCCCGGGAAGGGGGGTAGCCGGCCTTGTTTGGAAGAGATCCAGTTGGGTTCTCGGGGCGTCCTTCCAAAGGCGTTTCCATTTCGGGGTTTGGGAAGTTCCTTTGCCCGACCATTTGTTGGAAATCCATTCTTCAAATACGTACCTTGTACGGTTTTAGTTGTAGAACCTATCATTCACTTATGGTGGCGCCCCACTGTTTGGATGGTAGCTATAGTAGGCATAGTTCGAAATGTCTATGTTGGCTAAGATTTATATCTTTACTTTCGAAATGATTTTTACTACACTATGCACTAGTAATAATATCAAATGTTTCTTTTTAATGCGTATCAAGCATCTTTGACTATCATTAGGAGAAATCTCCTCCGATTCTGCGTTTGCATTGTGTGTGTGTGCGGGAGGCCTTATGGTAGCCTCATTTCTAAAAAGCAATGCGAATTGATTTTTAAATATTTCGTTGTTTGTTTTTAAAGATAAACTGTCTTTGTTGCTCACACCAGTCCCATGACTGATCCAGAGTTTATTGTTTCTTTCCTAAACTCTGGATGCTCAAAATTTTCTACACGAGCAGTCCAGAGTTGGGTTTTTCAGATAGTTAGATTTAACAGATTGTCTGGAGCTAGTTCAATCTTTGGATCAGACTGCAGTTGCTTATCTATGTGCATCGTTATTGGGAGTTCGAGCTATTGATGGATTGGTTTTTTGGAAATGGATTTGCAGTTCTCGGAGTTCTCTTTTGAAGACTATCTTAGGGATATATTGTTCCGCTGCTGGATGTTATCTATTTTTCTTTTCCGCTGCTATTTATTGTATCATATCTCTGATGTATATTGATGTAACGACGCGAATTTTGCCCGCTCGAAAATCGACATCCATACTTCATATCGTATTCGAATGCCGTAGATTCGACCGTTCAAATCCGATTCGCCGGAGCTTATAACAACATTAAGTAAATAACACAGCGGAATAAAAGAATAATACATTGATATACAGCTTTGATACAATATCTGATACAACAGATGATCCAATAGATATCAATATACATCAGAGACATGACACAATAAAATAGCAGCGGAACAATATAACTCTAAGATAGTCTTCAAAAGAGAACTCCTAGAACTACAACTCCATCTCCAAGAATCAATCCAGCAATAGCTCGAACTCCCAATAACGATGCACCAAGCTAAGCAAGACTGGTGTGGTCCAAAGACTGAACTAACTCCAGATAATCTACTAGACCTGACTATCTGAAAAACCCAACTCTAAACTGCTCGTGTAGAAAAATTTTGAGCATCCAGAGTTTAGGAAAGAAACAATAAACTCCGGATCAGTCGTGGGACTGGTGTGAGCAACAAAAACAGTTTATCTTTTAAAACATTCAACAAAAGATTTTCTCAGTCAATTCGCAATGCTTTTTAAAAATGAGACTACCATAAGGCCTCCCGCACACACACACAATGCAAACGCAGAATCGGAGGAGATTTCTCCTTATGATAGTCAAAGATGCTTGATACGCATTAAAAAGAAATATTTGATATTATTACTAGTGCATAGTGTAGTAAAAATCATTTTGAAAGTAAAGATATAAATCTTAGCCAACATAGACATTTCGAACTATGCCTACTATAGCTACCATCCAAACAGTGGGGCGCCACCATAAGTGAATGATAGGTTCTACAACTAAAACCGTACAAGGTACGTATTTGAAGAATGGATTTCCAACAAATGGTCAGGCCAAGGAACTTCCGATTGCCACATGGAAACGCCTCTGGAAGGACGCCCCGAGAACCAACCGTTCTCCGCTAAACAAAGCCGGGAATCCCTTTTCCCAAGGAATATTACAAACCCTCAGATATGCCACCCCCGGTCCTTTGGGACCTTTAAACGAGAGCTCTCTAACCAACATCACACCATAATAATAAGTGTTTCAACATGAGTAAGTATCTGGGCTCCATACCATGATACTACCCTTTTCCAGAAGGAATGGTCATACCCTAGGGAAGCGATCCCTGAAAACCTTGCCGCACAATTCCTGTTTCGACCATTACCGGTTTGTGAGGCTCGACGAAGTCACGTCCACAAAAACATACTTTATACAAAAGCCATGCTTTGGGTCAACAAATGATCATAGAAATGATCACCAAGATAGACGATCAAATAAATGATCCTATCACAAATAATCAACACAATGATCATTTCACAGCAACACTCAGCATGTCACATTACCAAATTGGGAATATATCGCTGATAGCTTCAACCACATAACCTCTGAGCTCGTACGTCTCAGAGAAGGGTGTTAAGCTAAGAGAATAAATTCTCCGCCACCAACAGAAATATATTTGAAAGAAATCAGCTTTATATCTTAAATTGTAGTGTCAGACATAACAATCCATACAAGTCTGTTCTGGTTCGAACAGAACCGAAGGCACTTCCAAAGAAGTCCTTGCAATCCGGATATTCACTAATCACGTTTGGACTCCCCATCACATATGGAGTCTCTATACCGGGGACCATTCGATGCAAAGACATTCGACGAGTTGTCCTTATGTTTTCGAAAATATCCGGTCTTTACCACCGGTCTTCAAATGCTATCCATAACGACATATCACATATTCGGAATGGGATATATGACACAAATGTCCTCTCCCGGCTAAACCGAATAGTGAGCGCAGTATTTAAAACATATGGATAAGGAATTTTAATTAAGTCACAACTTAATAATCCAAAACTTTTCTTTCAAATGGCTTAACAAATTACCATTTTCAATCTTTAAACAAAAAGATTCATTTTCACAACCTTTAACGGTTTAAACAATTTTCACGTTTTAATCTTTTAAACAAAAGATTCATCACAGATTTTCCAAATCAATTTTCATTTCAATTTGATTAACTCGTTAAATCTTTAAATCAAAGATTTAACTTATAGCCTTCAAAACAATTTCATTTCAATTTGATTTAAACAAATCATCAATTTAAATCTGTTAAAAAATAAACAGATTTGATTCATAGCTTTCAAAAAGAATTCATTCATAACTTAGGAAAATCATTTCTCTATTCAATCTTGAAATTCCCCTAATTAACTGGAATCTCAGTTCTTATCTAAAAGTGTTTATCATTTGAAAACAACAGTTTCCATTTTGGAAATCTGATTCATTTATACGAGTTGAAATCCTTGGGTTAAATCCAAATTCTCAAATAATACTTTTAAAACTGGTTTAAATTCATATAACTTATACAGCATCTTAAATTCCTAGTTTCGAATCATAGAATTCAATTTCAAACTTGAATTTAAATTTAAATCAAATTATTTAAATTTTCAAAACTTAATTAAGTTATTCAAAATAACTTTTATCTTTGAAATCCCATTTCAAAAGTTTTTCACTTTAAACCCAATCCATTTCCAAAACATTTGAATTCAAATATTCAAATTCAAAATTATTTTCAAAACTCTGTGACTTAATCGATTTGCTCGTGAAATCCATATTGTTGTGTGTATGGTGTGGTCCAGGAGTTTAACACAATAGTGAAACATCATACAATCATCACAGATCAGAATACAGAAATATAGTTGATAAGCGATATAAAACTTATAACGCTCATCGCCCATTCACAGATTCACAGATAATATACAAATGCAAATAAATATACACTGCTCAATCTACAGAACAAAATATCACAGATCAGATAGGATAATCAATTCAAGGCATCTCATAAAATAAAATCATTCATAGTAAGGCAAACACTCAATAATCATTTATAAGTAGGATTTATAAATCGTTTAATCCTAATTTATTTCCAAGTAAATTAATTGCTTACGAATTAATTACCCAATCTTGATTTATTAATTACAAATCATTTGATATAATTAATTAATCAAACTCTTAAATTAATTAAATTATTCTTAATTAATAACTTAATTAAATTAACCTTAAGTTAATTACAAAATCATTCAACCTTAATTAATTTCATTAAATAACTATCTTTAAGTAATTTATTACCTTTATAAATAAATCAACTTTTTATTACATTAAATGTAATTATATATTGATCACTTGATTAATTACCATTTACTTTAATAAAATTCCAATAAGTGATCATCCCTAACCACTCCATCAATTTTAACCATTAATTACTATAAATTAATCACCTCAAGTAATCTTTAATTTATCCCATAATTGATCACTTAATTGATCACATTAAATAAGTCTTTACGTAATCAAGTATTAATCCCTTGACAATTAATCTTAATTATCCATTCTTTAATACATCAAGTAATTTCATTTAATTGTATTTGAAAACAATCAAAATTTAATAGGATAATTAACTTAATACCAAATTATATAAACCAAACAAATTTTAAAACAATTAAACTTTTAAAATCTAAATCCATAAAACTTGCCTATTTTACCTTTGAAAACATAATTTATATTTCTTAAAATCTTATTTTAAAGCTTGCTTAAAATTTGAAATCTGGTAGCGAGTTAAACGAACCCGAGCCTATTTTAAAACTCCCCCCCTTTTTTTTCTTTTATTTAACTTTAATTGTTCAAACTAGGCAACAGGAAGCACACTCGCGAATGCGAGTTCCTCCCCGAAGCCAAGCACCATCTCCCCCGAGTATTTTCACAAATTCTTCGAGACGAACCCGAGCCTTCTTCTTCTTCTCCTTCCTATATTTCCCAGTTGCACAAGCTTGCACGTACACGTGCACAAACGCCACGACCAACTCCGGTCAATGACGCAGCCCCACCCAAGTCATCAATGACCATCCCAAACGTTCCGAGCCATCCACGATGCAAAATCATCACCGAAACAAAATCGAGCAAGTACAGAGCCAACTCCCTTCTTCCTGAACCCATTAGATCATCAAAAACCCGCTTCGCCCCACCACGTGACGTCACCGGAGTCCACGCGAACCTGACCAAACCTCCGCCACTCATCCTCGAGTCCATCCCCATAGGTGCGATCGCCCAGATTACCGTGATGAAGACGCGATTTTCTCGTGAACAACAGCAAACCAAAATGAACCCAAAACCCTAGTTGCGCCTCGTTCTAATATCTCACGCAATAGAAAAATCATATGATAATTTTCGCAAATTCATCGATGGCCAAGTTTGCTTCGAGCAAAATTTCAATACCCAAAATTCATTCAATCGCCAGTAATCGATTCAAAAGTATATTCTATTCAAATATGAACTGCACATAAAATACTTGATTAAAAATCATCGTATTGATTTTAAAAATCATAACTTTGTATGTTTATACAAGTTATATAAACAAATCCAAAATTTACTACATTCCAAATTTTCATGTGTTCATACTTTTACTGTAAAACTTGATTTACAGAACCCATACTTCAATATCAAGCTTAATATAAATCCTAAGCCATGATTTAGGTTTAAACAACTTGTTAAAATTTAAAATTCTAAGCTTAAAAATGTGGTATGAAGTTATATAAATTTTTCCTCTACTTTACTTTACTCTGTAGCCCAAAACCAGAAGAAGAACAACATCTTCCATTTACACAGGAAAATCACAATCTTGTACATAGAGCTACAACTTGAACATTTATACACAAAACCCAATATATTATGCACAGATTTTACGATACTTAAGTATTGGAAGAGTTTGTTTACTCACCTGTCATGAAGAAATAAACAGAGCTCATTTGTTTAATTCAATCTTCTTTTGATTTACTCTGATTTTCATTCCAGGTTTTGAGATGATTTGTTTTTTTTTTCTAATTGAATGAATTGTTCAAGTTTCTATGGACGAACTGAAAATGAAGAGAGGCTTGATAAAAGAATGTGTTTGATATAAGAAAATGAATTGTACAGGGTAATACTTCTTTTAGTACAACCAAGCAGTGATATCTTTTTCATTACTTAGTGGCTGATATCTTGTGTACTAAAGATAATGGCATTACATGCCTTAGTACTTTATGTCTACACCCTCACCTTACTTGCTTGTTTTTCTAGTTCATAAATATTTTACTTTACTTATTTTCTTAATTACCTGGCAGCTTATGCCTGCATACTTAGGAATATAAGTGAAGTCCTTTTACTTGCCTGCAGGTCGCATACTTAAATAAATTTTATCTTGTTTCTTTCTTTTGTTTTATCTTGTCTACACTATTGGCTGCATTATATTGAGTCTGGTTTTGTTTATGCTTATATTTGTATTTGTTTGTATTATTTTTTATTGCATACTTTTGTTTATGTAAGGTTGTGATGAATATTGTTTTGACATATATATTGTTTTCTTGTTTTATAAAAGTTTCATATAAGTTTATATGTATTTCTAGGTCATTTTTATAACCATATGATCTTATTATAACATACATAAGTGAATGTATTTTATTTGTTATCATTTTATACTTTTGTTTCGTTTATTTTGCATATTTATTTTCAACTTTGTTTCATATTTAAATGTCATTTCTTTTCTTATGACTTACATATTAATTTTCAACTTAAATACTTATTGCGTTGTATTTTTATTCCTATTTTATTTTAACTTAAATTGTTTATTTTACTTTAATATTTATTGTTTTATATTAAATTTATAAATTCAAATTATTATTAACCATCAATTGTAATACTTATTATTATCAATTATTATTAAACCATTCATTTACAATTCATATCTAATGTATACACATATATATATATCTATATTTATTTTTAAAATCATTTATTAAAATTTTTATTTCAAATCCAATTTAAATATATATTCACATATATACAAATTGTCAAATCCATATGACTTTATATATTTTTCTAGTCGAATTCGGGGAAACTCGCTTCTATTTAAATCAATTTTACAATTTTAATTCAAAATTTTATTTAAATTATCAATTTAAATTAAATTAAAATTTAGGGTCGTTACAAACTTTCCCCCTTAAAAGAATTTCGTCCTCGAAATTTGCAGGCACGAAACAACACAGAGATAGACTCAATCTCTACAATTTCTCAAATACATGATATGGATTTCAAATTCAAGTCGGAATATCTCAAAATATATACCAATTTGTCCCTCTTCGGACTTCGACCAACCCAAGAAATTACAACAGAATTTCAAATTTAGTTTTAAACAAAATCGTTTTATCGATACTATTCAAATTTATCCTTCATATTCCATTAATCAATTTTAACTCAATTTAAAATTTCTAATCTATTTAAATTTTCAATTTCAAATTTCCCATTTATACAGAATTTCCAATTCATATTCATTAAGGTTTAAATCAAAAGCTGAAAAGAAACTGATGAAATACGAAGTAAGAATCTTCTACAACGATTCGTAGAGCCACCATCACACCGAAATTTCTTTCTGGAGCTATCACGAAGAAATCAAAAGAATTTAGAACGAATCAAAGAAAATTGATAGAGAAAGTTATTTCCACTGTTGTTACAGAGTATTTACCAATTATACTCGTATTTCTCTGTCCCCTATCTCGTCCTCTTCTTGCACTCATACTCACTATCACTGGATAGTAAGAGAATTTATTTAGACGTTCAAACGGATATCTTAGGGATTTACTCATTCTAGGATATACTTCACCCTATCTCTAATGAGCTACTCAATGTGTTACACTCCTGAGCTAAAGTTCAACCTGGCTCTGATACCAAATGTAACGACGCGAATTTTGCCCGCTCGAAAATCGACATCCATACTTCATATCGTATTCGAATGCCGTAGATTCGACCGTTCAAATCCGATTCGCCGGAGCTTATAACAACATTAAGTAAATAACACAGCGGAATAAAAGAATAATACATTGATATACAGCTTTGATACAATATCTGATACAACAGATGATCCAATAGATATCAATATACATCAGAGACATGACACAATAAAATAGCAGCGGAACAATATAACTCTAAGATAGTCTTCAAAAGAGAACTCCTAGAACTACAACTCCATCTCCAAGAATCAATCCAGTAATAGCTCGAACTCCCAATAACGATGCACCAAGCTAAGCAAGACTGGTGTGGTCCAAAGACTGAACTAACTCCAGATAATCTACTAGACCTGACTATCTGAAAAACCCAACTCTAAACTGCTCGTGTAGAAAAATTTTGAGCATCCAGAGTTTAGGAAAGAAACAATAAACTCCGGATCAGTCGTGGGACTGGTGTGAGCAACAAAAACAGTTTATCTTTTAAAACATTCAACAAAAGATTTTCTCAGTCAATTCGCAATGCTTTTTAAAAATGAGACTACCATAAGGCCTCCCGCACACACACACAATGCAAACGCAGAATCGGAGGAGATTTCTCCTTATGATAGTCAAAGATGCTTGATACGCATTAAAAAGAAATATTTGATATTATTACTAGTGCATAGTGTAGTAAAAATCATTTCGAAAGTAAAGATATAAATCTTAGCCAACATAGACATTTCGAACTATGCCTACTATAGCTACCATCCAAACAGTGGGGCGCCACCATAAGTGAATGATAGGTTCTACAACTAAAACCGTACAAGGTACGTATTTGAAGAATGGATTTCCAACAAATGGTCAGGCCAAGGAACTTCCCATTGCCACATGGAAACGCCTCTGGAAGGACGCCCCGAGAACCAACCGTTCTCCGCTAAACAAAGCCGGGAATCCCTTTTCCCAAGGAATATTACAAACCCTCAGATATGCCACCCCCGGTCCTTTGGGACCTTTAAACGAGAGCTCTCTAACCAACATCACACCATAATAATAAGTGTTTCAACATGAGTAAGTATCTGGGCTCCATACCATGATACTACCCTTTTCCAGAAGGAATGGTCATACCCTAGGGAAGCGATCCCTGAAAACCTTGCCGCACAATTCCTATTTCGACAATTACCGGTTTGTGAGGCTCGACGAAGTCACGTCCATAAAAACATACTTTATACAAAAGCCATGCTTTGGGTCAACAAATGATCATAGAAATGATCACCAAGATAGACGATCAAATAAATGATCCTATCACAAATAATCAACACAATGATCATTTCACAGCAACACTCAGCATGTCACATTACCAAATTGGGAATATATCGCTGATAACTTCAACTACATAACCTCTGAGCTCGTACGTCTCAGAGAAGGGTGTTAAGCTAAGAGAATAAATTCTCCGCCACCAACAGAAATATATTTGAAAGAAATCAGCTTTATATCTCAAATTGTAATGTCAGACATAACAATCCATACAAGTCTGTTCTGGGTTCGAACAGAACCGAAGGCACTTCCAAAGAAGTCCTTGCAATCCGGATATTCACTAATCACGTTCGGACTCCCCATCACATATGGAGTCTCTATACCGGGGACCATTCGATGCAAAGACATTCGACGAGTTGTCCTTACGTTTTCGAAAATATCCGGTCTTCACCACCGGTCTTCAAATGCTATCCATAACGACATATCACATATTCGGAATGGGATATATGACACAAAGCTCCTCTCCCGGCTAAACCGAATAGTGAGCGCAGTATTTAAAACATATGGATAAGGAATTTTAATTAAGTCACAACTTAATAATCCAAAACTTTTCTTTCAAATGGCTTAACAAATTACCATTTTCAATCTTTAAACAAAAAGATTCATTTTCACAACCTTTAACGGTTTAAACAATTTTCACGTTTTAATCTTTTAAACGAAAGATGCATTCACAGATTTTCCAAATCAATTTTCATTTCAATTTGATTAACTCGTTAAATCTTTAAATCAAAGATTTAACTTATAGCCTTCAAAACAATTTCATTTCAATTTGATTTAAACAAATCATCAATTTAAATCTGTTAAAAAATAAACAGATTTGATTCATAGCTTTCAAAAAGAATTCATTCATAACTTAGGAAAATAATTTCTCTATTCAATCTTGAAATTCCCCTAATTAACTAGAATCTCAGTTCTTATCTAAAAGTGTTTATCATTTGAAAACAACAGTTTCCATTTTGGAAATCTGATTCATTTATACGAGTTGAAATCCTTGGGTTAAATCCAAATTCTCAAATAATACTTTTAAAAGTGGTTTAAATTCATATAACTTATACAGCATCTTAAATTCCTAGTTTCGAATCATAGAATTCAATTTCAAACTTGAATTTAAATTTAAATCAAATTATTTAAATTTTCAAAACTTAATTAAGTTACTCAAAATAACTTTTATCTTTGAAATCCCATTTCAAATGTTTTTCACTTTAAACCCAATCCATTTCCAAAACATTTGAATTCAAATATTCAAATTCAAAATTATTTTCAAAACTCTGTGACTTATCGATTTCCTTGTGAAATCCACATTGGTGTGTGTATGGTGTGGTCCAGGGGTTTAACACAATAGTGCAACATCATACAATCATCACAGATCAGAATACAGAAATATAGTTGATAAGCGATATAAAACTTATAACGCTCATCGCCCATTCACAGATTCACAGATAATATACAAATGCAAATAAATATACACTGCTCAATCTACAGAACAAAATATCACAGATCAGATAGGATAATCAATTCAAGGCATCTCATAAAATAAAATCATTCATAGTAAGGCAAACACTCAATAATCATTTATAAGTAGGATTTATAAATCGTTTAATCCTAATTTATTTCCAAGTAAATTAATTGCTTACGAATTAATTACCCAATCTTGATTTATTAATTACAAATCATTTGATATAATTAATTAATCAAACTCTTAAATTAATTAAATTATTCTTAATTAATAACTTAATTAAATTAACCTTAAGTTAATTACAAAATCATTCAACCTTAATTAATTTCATTAAATGACTATCTTTAAGTAATTTATTACCTTTATAAATAAATCAACTTTTTATTACATTAAATGTAATTATATATTGATCATTTGATTAATTACCATTTACTTTAATAAAATTCCAATAAGTGATCATCCCTAACCACTCGATCAATTTTAACCATTAATTACTATAAATTAATCACCTCAAGTAATCTTTAATTTATCCCATAATTGATCACTTAATTGATCACATTAAATAAGTCTTTACGTAATCAAGTATTAATCCCTTGACAATTAATCTTAATTATCCATTCTTTAATACATCAAGTAATTTCATTTAATTGTATTTGAAAACAATCAAAATTTAATAGGATAATTAACTTAATACCAAATTATATAAACCAAACAAGTTTTAAAACAATTAAACTTTTAAAATCTAAATCCATAAAACTTGCCTATTTTACCTTTGAAAACATAATTTATATTTCTTAAAATCTTATTTTAAAGCTTGCTTAAAATTCGAAATCTGGTAACGAGTTAAACGAACCCGAGCCTATTTTAAAACTCCCCCTTTTTTTTTTCTTTTATTTAACTTTAATTGTTCAAACTAGGCAACAGGAAGCACACTCGCGAATGCGAGTTCCTCCCCGAAGCCAAGCACCATCTCCCCCGAGTATTTTCACAAATTCTTCGAGACGAACCCGAGCCTTCTTCTTCTTCTCCTTCCTATATTTCCCAGTTGCACAAGCTTGCACGTACATGTGCACAAACGCCACGACCAACTCCGGTCAATGACGCAGCCCCACCCAAGTCATCAACGACCATCCCAAACGTTCCGAGCCATCCACGATGCAAAATCATCACCGAAACAAAATCGAGCAAGTACAGAGCCAACTCCCTTCTTCCTGAACCCATTCGATCATCAAAAACCCGCTTCGCCCCACCACGTGACGTCACTGGAGTCCACGCGAACCTGACCAAACCTCCGCCACTCATCCTCGAGTCCATCCCCATAGGTGCGATCGCCCAGATTACCGTGATGAAGACGCGATTTGCTCGTGAACAACAGCAAACCAAAATGAACCCAAAACCCTAGTTGCGCCTCGTTCTAATATCTCACGCAATAGAAAAATCATATGATAATTTTCGCAAATTCATCGATGGCCAAGTTTGCTTCGAGCAAAATTTCAATACCCAAAATTCATTCAATCGCCAGTAATCGATTCAAAAGTATATTCTATTCAAATATGAACTGCACATAAAATACTTGATTAAAAATCATCGTATTGATTTTAAAAATCATAACTTTGTATGTTTATACAAGTTATATAAACAAATCCAAAATTTACTACATTCCAAATTTTCATGTGTTCATACTTTTACTGTAAAACTTGATTTACAGAACCCATACTTCAATATCAAGCTTAATATAAATCCTAAGCCATGATTTAGGTTTAAACAACTTGTTTAAATTTAAAATTCTAAGCTTAAAAATGTGGTATGAAGTTATATAAATTTTTCCTCTACTTTACTTTACTCTGTAGCCCAAAACTAGAAGAAGAACAACATCTTCCATTTACACAGGAAAATCACAATCTTGTACATAGAGCTACAACTTGAACATTTATACACAAAACCCAATATATTATGCACAGATTTTATGATACTTAAGTATTGGAAGAGTTTGTTTACTCACCTGTCATGAAGAAATAAACAGGGCTCATTTGTTTAATTCAATCTTCTTTTGATTTACTCTGATTTTCATTCCAGGTTTTGAGATGATTTGTTTTTTTTTTTCTAGTTGAATGAATTGTTCAAGTTTCTATGGACGAACTGAAAATGAAGAGAGGCTTGATAAAAGAATGAGTTTGATATAAGAAAATGAATTGTACAGGGTAATACTTCTTTTAGTAGAACCAAGCAGTGATATCTTTTTCATTACTTAGTGGCTGATATCTTGTGTACTAAAGATAATGGCATTACATGCCTTAGTACTTTATGTCTACACCCTCACCTTACTTGCTTGTTTTTCCAGTTCATAAATATTTTACTTTACTTATTTTCTTACTTACCTGGCAGCTTATGCCTGCATACTTAGGAATATAAGTGAAGTCCTTTTACTTGCCTGCAGGTCGCATACTTAAATAAATTTTATCTTGTTTCTTTCTTTTGTTTTATCTTGTCTACACTATTGGCTGCATTATATTGAGTCTGGTTTTGTTTATGCTTATATTTGTATTTGTTTGTATTATTTTGTATTGCATACTTTTGTTTATGTAAGGTTGTGATGAATATTGTTTTGACATATATATTGTTTTCTTGTTTTATAAAAGTTTCATATAAGTTTATATGTATTTCTAGGTCATTTTTATAACCATATGATCTTATTATAACATACATAAGTGAATGTATTTTATTTGTTATCATTTTATACTTTTGTTTCGTTTATTTTGCATATTTATTTTCAACTTTGTTTCATATTTAAATGTCATTTCTTTTCTTATGACTTACATATTAATTTTCAACTTAAATACTTATTGCGTTGTATTTTTATTCCTATTTTATTTTAACTTAAATTGTTTATTTTACTTTAATATTTATTGTTTTATATTAAATTTATAAATTCAAATTATTATTAACCATCAATTGTAATACTTATTATTATCAATTATTATTAAACCATTCATTTACAATTCATATCTAATGTATACACATATATATCTCTATATTTATTTTTAAAATCATTTATTAAAATTTTTATTTCAAATCCAATTTAAATATATATTCACATATATACAAATTGTCAAATCCATGTGACTTTATATATTTTTCTAGTCGAATTCGGGGAAACTCGCTTCTATTTAAATCAATTTTACAATTTTAATTCAAAAATTTATTTAAATTATCAATTTAAATTAAATTAAAATTTAGGGTCGTTACAGTTGATATCTACGGGATCATCTGTTGTATCAGATATTGTATCAAAGCTGTATATCAATGTATTATTCTTTTATTTCGCTGTGTTGTTTACTTAATGTTGTTATAAGCTCCGACGAATCGAATTTGAACGGTGAATCTATGGCATTCGAATACGATATGAAGTATGGATGTCGATTTTCGAGCGGGCAAAATCCGAAACGTCACATTTGGTATCAGAGCTAAGGTTGAAACTTTAGCTCCGGAGTATAACACGTTAAGTAGCTCATTAGAGATAGGGTGAAGTATACCCTAGAATGAGTATATCCCTAAGATATATGTTCGAATGTCTCAATAAATTCTCTTACTATCCACTGATAGTGAGTATGAGTGCAAGAAAAGGACAAGATAGGGGATTGGGAAATACGACTATAAATGGTCGATGCCCTGCAACAGTGGAAACAAACTTTCTTTATCAATTTCTTTGATTCGTTTCCAAATTCTTTTGAATTCTTCGTGACAGTTACAAGAAGAAGTTTCGGTGTGATGATGACCCTATGAATTGTTGTAGGAAATTCTTATTTCATATCTTCATCGATTTCTTATCATTTCTTTGATTAAAACTTTAATGAATATGAATTTGAAAATTGAAATTGGAAATTTTAAATGAATTAGAAATTTTAAATTGAGTTAAATTGATTAATAGAATATGAAGGATAAATTGAATTAAATCAATAAAACGATTTCGTTTGAAACCAAATTTTGAAATTCTATTATAATTTCTTGTGAATACCAAAGTCCGAAGAGGGACAAATTGATATGTATTCTGAGATATTCCGACTTGAGTTTGGAATTCATATCTTAAGATTGAGGAATTATAGGAGATCGAATCTGTCTATCTCTGTGTTGTTTTCGTGCCTGCGAATTTCGAGGACCAAATTCTTTTAAGGGGGAAGGTTGTAACGACCCCGGATTTTTATGAATTTAAATTGATAATTTAAATGAATTTTTGAATTAAAATTTTAAAATTGATTAAATGGAAGCGAGTTTCCCCGATTCGACTAGAAAATATATAAAGACATATGGATTTGACAATTTGTATATATGTGAATATATATGTATATATTGGGTTAGAAATAAAATCTTAAATAAATGGTTTTAAAAATAAATAGAAATAAAAATAAGTAGTCATGTAAGAATAGAAATAAATATATAAGCTAATATAATAAAAATAAATATAACAACTTTTATAATATGTACATAAAGTAAAATAAATATGTATCAAACATAAACAAAGCAAACAAATGAAAATGTAAATACATAGGCATATAAAACAAGACAAAAGAAAGAAATATAAGTATGCAAGTAAGGAGACAATAAACATATAATGAACTCAAGCAAAGTAAAAAGAAAAGTAATATAAAATCACTACAGCCACCAAATGTGCAGACAAAGACAAAATAAAATACATACATAACAATACATAGCATAAGAGTGTAAACAAGAAAAGAAGTAAGTCATGGCTGAAGACATAAAGGACTAAGGTAATAAATGCAACATACTTCTAGCATTTAATGCAAGCACCCTTAGCATGCCTTTTGTACACAAGAAACTATCAGCCTACAAAACCTGTCAATTTTATCACCCTGTACAACTCCTCTCTTATATATATCAACCTATAAACTTGCTTTCCTATATATTTTCATCAGTTCGTTCCTTGAAGCTAAAATCTGAAGTAAACAAATCATTCAAACTTAAACACCATTCAACTTAAACAATACAATCAACTTCAAACCAGAGGATCAAATTAAAAGCTTCAGCTTAAAAATGCAAGTCTGTTTCAAAATGGAAGAAGTCTCTGTTCAAATTTATTTCCAGGTGAGCAACTTCAAATTTTTCTAAAACCAGTTTTTTTTCTTCCATTGCCTGTGAATCTGTGAGCAAACTATTCTTTTATTGATTATGTTGTGATGATTTAAGCAGTAGTATAGTTGCAATTGTTTTGTGATGATGATTGCAGGTATGTACATAAAGATGATATGCTTGTATAGTGACTGTATTTATATATATAAGTAGGCTCTCTGTAGTTTACAGGTTTGGATCACTCAGCAAATTCAAAATCTGAACACACAATCAATTTTAAGTCTTGATTTATAAATGAAAGATGATTGAATTTATGTAACATCATCATTAAAAATAACCACAGGAATTCATATTCAACATTTGTCTCGAAATTTTGTAAATAACAGTAACGTATACAATTGGGTCAAAAATCAATGATCGAAATTTTTTGTTTTGAATTGATAAACAAATTCGAATTCGAAAATGGTGATTTTAGCAAATCACTTCAGTTTTTTTCGTTCATTAAATTGCGAGAAAATGGGGGTTGAATGGAATTTGGCTTTTGAGGTATCTCTGGTGATCGGTAGCATAGTTAGCCTCGCGATCGTGGATGAAGCTTGCTGGGGGGTAGAGTAGTTTGGGAAAAATGATCGAATAAATTTTAGTTCATCGTGGGTGGTGGACGAGTTGGATTTAGGGTTTAGAATTCAAAATGTGTTAAGGTCGAAAATCTGGTCACTGCGCCGACTCTTGGCCATCGGCGATCACGGACGGTGGGGGATCGGAGCGTTGATGTGTTCCGATGCTTTGGACGAAGTTATGGAGGTTCTGGTGAGCTAGTTCGTCGGGGCGAGGAGGTTTTTCCATCGGCAAAATTTGGTCCCAGTCAAGCCAAAGTGATCGATTTTGATCGACGAAGAAATTGAATTGTTCATTGATACGTGGTTGATGTCGAGGTCATTGTCGACTTATGGGAGATCAGGAGGATGACCGGAGGTGGGTGGTGCGTCGGTACACATGCACCGTGCACGATCTTCTTGGTTCTGGATAAAACGAAATGGGTTGAAGCAAGGAAAATGGACTCGAGTTTCACTCGAGTGATTCCTGCGTTTTGCTCGAAGCAGGTAGGGGATGGACTCGAAGCAAAATGGGTTTGTCTCGAGTCAGTTTAGCCTGGTTACAGTTTTTTTTTTTTGTAAACCTGTCTGAAATTTGAATTTAAGCAAATTTAAATGGAATTTAAATTTATAAAATAGATTTAAACTAAGTTTAAATCCGATTTTAGCTAGATTCAAATGAACATAGAATCTTAAAGTTTTAAAAAATGAAATTTGGTTTTTAAATCAAAATTTGAATTAAATGGTTTTTTTCAAAAAAAAATAATAATAATAATTTGTAAGTTAAAAATGTAATGAAATTTGAAAGCTTAATTTTTTAATAAAAATTAAGTAGATTAGTTTTAAGAGCTTTCTCTTATAAGTAATATATGTTATTTACATTTATTTTTAAGAATTTTAAATTGAAACTTTAAATTGGTTAATATTTGAATATAAGTTCATTTTGAATCTTAAGTTCAAATGGAATTTAAATTTAAATCTAAAAGTGTAATGTCTAAATTACACTTAAATGATTAATGAAATCATTAATAAAGAAATTATTATCTTAGAGATAATTAAGGTAATAAAATGATTAAATTAATATGGTAATTAAAGAATGATTTATTTAATTTATAAATAAATAATTTGGATTAATTTATAACTAGAAATGATTAATAATGAATTAATCTAAGATAATTTCTTAAGAGAGTAATTAAGAAATATTATTAGTTAATAAAGATAATTAACTAAGGATTATATAAGTATTGATTAAAGTGATTAATGTTATTAATTAATTAAATTTATTAATTTAGACAATCAATTATAAATTGCTTAAATGTAATTACTTAATGAAAGTAATTAAAAGATTAATGACTTATTGTAATTAATTTTGGATAAATTGATTAATTAAAGTTAAATTATTTAGTTTAATTAATTTAAGAAAATTATTTGATAATTGGATAGGTGAATTTATATGTGAAATTTATGGACATAATTAATTATGGGATAATAAATTTATTTAATGAGTAATTAAGGAATTGATTAATTGATGTAATTAATTAAGGTGATTGATTAATAAATTTATATCAAATGATCTGTAAATAAATAAAATCAAGGTTGGATACTTTATTCATAAGTAATTAAATGTAATTATCGTATTATATGTGATGCCTTGAATTGATTGTCCTAACAGATCTGTGACATTTTGTTCTGTGGATTGAACTGAGTATTTTATTCATTTATTGATGATACATCTGTATATTATCTGCGAATGGACGATGAGCGTTATAGTTTATATCGCTTATCAACTATATTTCTGTGTTTTAATCTGTGATGATTGATTGATGTTGCACTATTGTGTTAAACCCCTGAACCACACTTATACACACACAAATATGGATTTCACGAGGAAATCGGTTAAGTCATAGTTTTTGAAATGATTTTTTTTATTTGAATATTTGAATTCAAATGTTTTGGAAATGGATTGGCTATAAAGTGAAAAAAAAAACTTTTGAAATGGAATTTCAAAGATGAATTTTATTTTTAATAACTTGATTGAATTTTGAAATTTAAATATTTTGATTTGAATTCAATAATTGAAATTGAATTCTATGATCTTGAAACTAGGGACTAAAGATGTTATACCAGTTTATATGGGTTAAACTATTTTAAAGATATTGATTTGAAATTTTGAATTTAAATTCAAAGGCTTTAACTCGTGTAAGTAAAATTGGATCTTTCTGAGACGAAAACTATTTGTTTCCAAATAATAAAAGCTTTCATATAGGAAGTGAACTTCCAAATTGTGTTAAAAAGGATTTCAAGTTAAAAATGAAAATGATTTCCCAAGTTGTCGAAACTATTTGAAAGCTATAAGATAAAATCTTGATTTAAAGATTTAAATGAATTAATCCAATTGAGATGAATTTGTTTTGAAATCCGGGAATGAATCTTTGTGAAAATGGGTGAACTTAGTGAAATAAATCATTTGTTGAAAAGATTTGAAAATGGTAATTTGTTTAAACCATTTGAAAGAAAGTTTTGGATTATTAAGTTGTGACTTAATTGAAATCCCATATCCATATATTTTTAAAAGTTGCGCTCACTATTCGGGTTAGCCAGGAAAGGACCTTTGGGTCGTATAACCCATTCCGAATATGTGATACGTCGTTATGGATAGCATTTGAAGACCGGTGGTGAAGACCAGGTATTTGCGAGAACGATAGGATGACCTATCGATTGTCTCTGCACTAAGTTGCTCCGGTATAGAGATTCCCTAAGTGATGGGAAGTCCAATCGGGATTGTGAATACCCGGATTGCAAGGGCTTCATTGGAAGTGCCTTCGATTCTGTTCTAAATCCAGAACAGACTTGTATGGATTGTTATGTCTGACATTACAATTTGAGATATAAAGCTGATTTCTTTCAAATATATTTCTGTTGGTGGCGGAGAATTTATTCTCTTAGCTTAACACCCTTCTCTGAGACGTACGAGCTCAGAGGTTATGTAGTTGAAGGTTATTAGCGATATATTCCCAATTTGGTAATGTGACATGTTGAGTGTTGCTGTGAAATGATCATTGTGTTGATCATTTGTGATAGGATCATTTGTTTGATCGTTTATCTTTGTGATCATTTCTATGATCATTTGTGGACCCAAAGCATGGCTTTGTACCAAAGCGTGGCTTTGTGGACGAGACTTCGTCGAGCCTCACAAACTGGTAATGGTCGAAACAGGAATTGTGCGGCAAGGTTTTCAGGGATAGCTTCCCTAGGGTAAGACCATTCTTTCTGGAAAAGGGTAGTGTCATGGTATGGAGCCCTGATACTTACTCATGTGGACACACTATATTTATTTCTGTGTGGTTGTTGGTTTAGAGGCGCCTCGTATAAAGGTCCCAAAGGACCGGGGGTGGCATATCTGAGGTTTTGTATATTCCCCGGGAAGGGGGGTAGCCGGTCTTGTTTGGCAGAGATCTAGTTGGGTTCTCGGGGCGTCCTTCCAGAGGCGTTTCCATTTCGGGGTTTGGGAAGTTCCTTTAACCGACCATTTGTTGGAAATCCATTCTTCAAATACGTACCTTGTACGGTTTTAGTTGTAGAACCTACCATTCACTTATGGTGGCGCCCCACTGTTTGGATGGTAGCTATAGTAGGCGTAGTTCGAAATGTCTATGTTGGCTAAGATTTATATCTTTACTTTCGAAATGATTTTTACTACACTATGCACTAGTAATAATATCAAATGTTTCTTTTTAATGCGTATCAAGCATCTTTGACTATCATAAGGAGAAATCTCCTCTGATTCTGCATTTGCATTGTGTGTGTGCGGGAGGCCTTATGGTAGTCTCATTTCTAAAAAGCATTGCGAATTGATTTTTAAATATTTCGTTGTTTGTTTTTAAAGATAAACTGTCTTTGTTGCTCACAACAGTCCCATGACTGATCCGGAGTTTATTGTTTCTTTCCTAAACTCTGGATGCTCAAAATTTTCTACACGAGCAGTCTAGAGTTGGGTTTTTCAGATAGTTAGATTTAACAGATTGTCTGGAGCTAGTTCAATCTTTGGATCAGACTGCAGTTGCTTATCTATGTGCATCGTTATTGGGAGTTCAAGCTATTGTTGGATTGGTTTTTTGGAAATGGATTTGCAGTTGGCGGAGTTCTTTTTTGAAGACTATCTTAGAGTTATATTGTTCTGCTGCTGGATGTTATCTATTTTTCTTTTCCGCTGCTATTTATTGTATCATATCTCTGATGTATATTGATATCTACGGGATCATCTGTTGTAGCAGATATTGTATCAAAGCTGTATATCAATGTATTATTCTTTTAGTTCGCTGTGTTGTTTACTTAATGTTGTTATAAGCTCCGGCGAATCGGATTTGAACGGTGAATCTATGGCATTCGAATACGATATGAAGTATGGATGTCGATTTTCGAGCGGGCAAAATCCGAAACGTCACAGCATTTCTCTGCGTTCATTTGAGTTGTTGTAATTCCACAGCTCTGGTTTCTGTTATTATGTCACTTAACTTGATACTTGCACTGGTCTGGATCATCAGCCTATTTGATTTGACATTGCTCTTGGTTATGTTGGTCTTGTAATATGATTATAGCCATAGTTTGCTGGTGCCATGATTATTGTTGCTGTACACTTATCTTGATAATTGCCTGGTCTGGTTGGTGCATTGCCACACTGTACTGATGCATTAGTTGTTGGCATATTTGCTTGTTGGTTTTCATGAGTGATCTTGTTCATCTGATTTTTGGTATTGTGTCGCTGTTTTCATATTGCCTCGAGCAGTGATCATTTGGTCTGTCCATTGCCTTGTTGTATTGAGCTTTGATAGTTGCTGGCTTGCATCGTCACTGCCTGAACCTTTGCATTTCATACATATGTATATGCTTACTGTCTTTGTACCTGTCTCTGATGATGTTGAACTTCACTGTTGCATTCCATTTGTGTTTGCTGTCAGTTGATGTTCTGTTGCACTTGTGTTCTGTTCATTCCTAGTTGCCTTGTTGCAGTTTGATTGTTTTGTTTACATTCATATCCTTGTAGAATTTGTGAAGTGTCGTGACTGTTGTTCGTTCCACTGTGCACTGCTCGACTCGAAGTCTAGTTGCCTCCTTGTGATGATCACTTCTGCATTGTATATGTTGTCATTACTTTGTGTATTCATATAGTCTGGCTGCATGGTCATCTTAGTTTTGCTCGAGTCTTGATTCTACTTGCTGTTTCGACATGAGTCCACTGTTCTTGGCCTTGGTTATATTGATTTGGTGCAGGCTTTCCATTTTCCTTTAATTCACTGTGTATTGGTTCCTTTGTTCAAAACTGCTGTGTCAGCGCATACATGTATATTTGTGTATCTGCTCATGTATATATGTATGTGATGCTTTGCTTGGCCATATGTATTTGTCTGCAGTTTTGCCGCTGAGTTGAATCCGGTTTTTAAAAACTCGGGTTTGACCTTGTGCTGAGAGTTGTGACATTTATGTTATTGCACGTGAGTTGAACCCGGCTTTTAATTTGGGTTTGACCTGTGCTCACTTGTCCCTGTAACATTATCAAGTGTATATCGATGTGCACAGCCTTGTGGCATGTACAGTGATACACTGTGCATGTCACATTGTTCGTGTGTGATGAATTCAAATATAAATCATGACGAACAACCCAAATAACTGAGGCAAATAATATTTTCAAAAATTCATATTTTATTTTATATTGCAAAATTATTTCTTTTTCAATTTTACTGCGTTAGTGAATATTTTTGCAGATTGCTCAGATGCTGGATTCAAACTGGAAGGAAGTTGAAGATAAATACGAGTGTGAGTGATATGTAGTGAGGTCAACTGTAAATGTAAAATTGTGATGTAATTGAATTTGTATCAAAGTTGTATAGTGAATAGTGAAGTGAATAGTGAGAGCTTGAATTTGTACTATTCAAAATTGTAATAAATATTTGTTTGAATAAAATATTCGTTTGAATTCAAAATCTGTGTCATTTATTTTATTCAGCAAATATTTATTTAATCTGTGAAAATAAATAGTATATTAGCAAATACATTTAAACGAATGTATATATGTTTATTATCATCAAACAAAAATCATATAAGCGCATATTCAACAATCTCCCCCTTTTGATGATAACAAACATATATTTAAGATTTTGAATATGTTAAATGTATTTGATTATAGATATATCCTAATTGCTCCCCCTATTTAAATACTTCCTCTCTACACAATACTCCCCTACATATATGCATACAAATAAAAATATGCAAATGAGTCTAGATGCAAATGGAAAATTATTTGACCTTCGCTTGATTTTATTTGACAAAATCTTAACTTTTATCTCCCCCTTTTGTTATCAGCAAAAGAATAATAGTGTTAGAGAAAATAGAGATAAGGTGATCGATATTAATTCAACATTAAAACTCAATTGAATATAAATATTAAACTTCGATAAAAAAAATCAAACAAAAATCATAAATATTTTGTTAGGCGCATATTCCACTTTTAGAATGATGGAAATGATGTCATCATATAAAACCATATAGTTATGTCTATTTGTGGTATATTTATATCAGGAATTTGAATATCTACTAACCATGCATAACCGTTAGGACTTTTAAATGAGATTAGTAGTATTCCAATTTTATTTTAAAAAAATGAATTCAAGTATCTTCTAACCACGCATAACCGTGAGGACTTTTAAATGGGATTAGAATCAACTTGTTTATTTTAAAAAATAAACTTTTGATATGCATTCCATACATGCATAACCGTGAGGACTTTTAAATAAGCATGGAAGCACATAACAAATTCCAAGTAATTCACCCATGCATAACCGTGAGGACTTTTAAACGAGAGTGAATACTTTGGTATTTATTATTATTACCCCTTTTTTTTAAAAAATGTGAAAAATGAAAAACGAACGATTCCTGTTTAAAGTACCACATATCGACAAACTATATAGAATTTTGATGAGTGATGGTTGTTAGAAATATGATAGATATAGAGATGGTCATGGAATTGTTTACCAACAAAAAGTTTTATAACTCTTGTTTAAATTTCTAAAGAAATTTATTAATTATATCGTCTCTAGTCTTAATATTTGATCAATATTAACACTCATCACTTTTTCAATCACTATTTTTCTTTTCGATAATCATTAGGGAGTTAGATTAGTCAAAATAGTCATTTAAAATCAAATTCAAAAATAATTATGAAATTAATTTTTCAAAATGACTAATCTGAAAATATGGTCAAAAATGATTTTCTCCAGGGGGTTTTAAAAGAAAATTTTCTGCTATTTGAAAATTATTTGAAATGAAGAATATGTAGATATTTTCTTTGAAAAACGATGCAGTTACTAAATGTCTCAACAAAAATCACGTTTCACTAGTAATTTTTCTATCAACTAGATTACCAGTGTAATCTGCATCTGAATTTCTCTTTCACTCAAAAATCATCATCAATTGAATTTTATAGATCAAAACATGAAGTGTGCACCAAAATTTTCAAATTCAATTTTAACAACAATTTAAATGACATTCTTTTGAATCTGAATTGAAGCCGTGTAAATAATCGAAAACCGTGAATAAAGAGTTAGCCATATTATAACCAAATATATTATCATCTAACAAAACACTATTATTAATCCAAATTAATATAAAATATAGAGAATTTTATAGTGTTTTTGGCATAAGAATATAATTGACCAACTATTTTAAATAAGTCAGAATCATCATCTTTTCATCATCTCAATATTGGCTGATTTTAGTTCAGATGGTGCAGATTATCACATTTAATATATCGTTCAAATAAATATACCTTTACCTGTTTTACCTTTACGATATTTTTTGTTGTTGTCCGTTGTGATTCTGTCACCTTTATACTAGGCTAAGGAACTTTACTTTGTCGTCCGTTGTGTTTCTGGAACAGCCAAAAATCCAGAGAACACTGTTGTTGTTCCTTAGCCTGCCACCACACCTACACGTTGAAAGATTTATGTGACCTATTTGTTTTTATAGGTCCATGATTGTTAGTGGCAGAATATTTAGAAAAATAATTTTGTGAAGACCCAAAACTATTTATAATTGTTCCCTTCGGCACCCAAATTTGTTTAACTTTGAGAGATTTTATATTTGTGCCTTTAGGAACCCAAATCGATATAGTTTTCACATGTTTGGGTCTATACCAACAATTATTGTGATTGTGTCCATATTTTCTACAAATTGTGCACATAGAATTAACTTGATTAATATTGCTTTCAACAATTTTCGAATTATTATATCCAAGTCCTTGTCTAACCGTATTAACAGTTTGCTTTCCTAATAACATATTCAACGATTTTTCACTTTTTGAAAATTTATCTAAAGTCGTTGACAATTATTGGACTTGTGTTTTGAGAGATTAATTTTCGTTTAACAACTGTGTGCACTTTTTAATAGAATTCTCTCTCCTAGTATTTTCATTCTCCTTTAAAATCAGAATTTCATTTTCAAGTGATTTTATATCGATTTCTGATTTTTTAATTTCCTCTTCGAATGTTGGACACTTATCACACTTTGGGATTCTACGTTGATAGTTCTTAACTAATTGATCAAGTTGTTCATTGCATTCTATCAAAGTATCCTTTTGAGATTCAAGTTTGGCGTATTTTTCCCTAAGTCGTTCAAAACAGCCATTTACTTCGTGGAAATAAATAAGTAATTCAGAGTGAGTAAGTGTTGATACCTCGCTTGGCTCGTCATCGTCGCTATCGGTTATATTCCCTCGAAGACACATATCTGCTTTCTCACTCTCACTGCTAGAACTTTGATTATCTTCATCACTTGTATTCCACGTGGCTGCAAAACTTTTCCTTTTTGATTTCTTTTTAATGTCGCGTTGATTTTGAGGACAATTGGGCTTGATGTGTCCGGGTTGGTTGCACTTGTGACAGATGATCTTCTGTTCTTCAGAGTAGTCTAGTGCTTTGGCTATTCTGCTTTTCGCTTTTTGAATTCGAGCTGAATTTCCATATTTGTAATTCCACTTTTTGAATTTCTTTATTAATAGCTCCAATTCTGCTGCTGCACCATCATCGTCATCGTCATCACTTTCAGTTGTTCCTTTGAGAGCTATTGATTTCTTTCGAGTATCTCCTCCTTCACGCTCTTCCTTGAATTTCATTTCTAGCTCATAAGTGGTGAGATTTTCGATGAGTTCTTCAACTTTGAGTTGTTTTAAATCTTTCGATTCTTGAATGGCAGTCACTTTCGCTTCAAAGCTTCGTGGAAGGACTCTGAGGATTTTCCGGACTATTTCCAATTCGGTGTATGTTTTTTCGAGAGCTTTTGATTTGTATACGATATTGGAAAGTCGTCCATACATCTCTTTGACATTTTCTTCCTTCGCCATTGTAAAGTTCTCGTATTCGCTGCTTAGCATGGCAAGGCGAGATTCTTTGACTTGAGATGTTCCTTCGTGAGTCACTTCTAGTATGTGCCATATTTCCTGCGCAGTTAGACAATGTGAGACACGATTAAATTCAAATTGATCTAATGAACAGATAATAGAATTCATAGCTTTGGCATTAGTATTCTGTAATTTATTTTCTAGTTCTGTCCATTGTTCCTTTGGTTTCTCTATTTCCTGATTATCTACAGTTATAGTTGGAGTTCGGTAACCTGTCTCAACAATATCCCAAGCGTCAATGGTTTTCAGAAAAAATTTCATCCTATTTTTCCAAAAAGCATATTCACCATTGAACATTGGTGGTCTAACTATCGATTGACCCTCTGCAAAAGCATTATTGAAAGAAGCCATTTTAAAAATTCAAAATTTTAAAACAAAAATTGATTTTTTCAAAAAAAATCGAATTTTTAAAACAGATGTTGACTTCTATTCCTAGCTCTGATACCACTTGTAGGATCGATTTCACCCTAGAGGGGGGGTGAATAGGGTGATAGTATAAATTATTAAAATTAATCGCGAAAGCTTATAAAATATTCAATTCAGATCATAGAATAGCAGCACAGATATCGCAGAATATAAATAACAGAAAAACAAGAACAACACAGAATTTACCCAGCTTCGGCAAAACCCTCTCTACGTGCTGCCCCTAAGGTTTCTACTAGAAATTAGATAGTGCCTCGCTTACACACGTAAACTCGCTATACCCGCTATTGACTAATCTAACTCTACGCTCAAAACCTTGCCACAACTCAACCACCGAGTTGCGAATTCTCAAGCTATGCCACGTAGCTTGTCCCTTAGTCACACGACTAGAAATTTAAAATGGTTTAAAAAGAAAATACAATTAAAAACAATTAAAAACAAAATAACCCTATTTAACAAATTTAAAACCCTTAAAAAATAAAAAGGCCTAAACCAAATTAATCCCTTTTTTTTTCTTTTAACAAGGCCGGCCCCTTTTATATCTTCGTTCACTCTTGCCCGTTTCTTTTTGCCTCGTTCCTTTGTGAAAATGGTGGCTCTGCAAATTAGGGCTTCGTTCCTCTTTGAGATAGTGGCGGCTCTGTTCGATCTTAGGGCTTTGTTTCTTGCGATCCAATTTAGGGCTTTCGAAGAGCCGTTATTACTTCGATCGAATTAGTGATTGTTCGAGAGTTGCCTTGCTTGATCGGTTTCTCATTGTTGCTTACTTCGGTTGCTTCGAGTTGATGGAGTTCGACTTTGATTCGGTATGTGATTTTCGTTTATGCTATGCTGTTATGCTTGATTGAACTCCATAGATTAATTGCCGATGATGATTAGGGTTTTTATAGGATTTGATTTCCTATTTTTGCGTTCGTATATGTTGATTTGAATTTGTCTTCGCCCGTTCGATTATGCTTGGATGCTTGGGATTGATCTGAATTTGTCAATTTCGTATTTTTGATGCTTGGCACTCACGGTATTGATTTTTGACTTCGCCCACTTTTTGACCACCACGTCTCTGACCTGTTCAACTTTGATTTCGATCACGGCTTTGATTTGTGAATTCATGTGCTTGCTTCGGCCCTGTGAATTCATTGTACTTAGTTGTGATGTTACTCTGTCTTTGTGCATTTCTCTACGTTCATTTGAGTTGTTGTAATTCCACAGCTCTGGTTTCTGTTATTATGTCACTTGACTTGATACTTGCACTGGTCTGGATCATCGGCCTATTTGATTTGACATTGCACTTGGTTATGTTGGTCTTGTAATATGATTATAGCCATAGTTTGTTGGTGCCATGATTATTGTTGTTGTACACTTATCTTGAAACTTGCCTGGTCTGGTTGGTGCATTGCCACACTGTACTGATGCATTAGTTGTTGGCATATTTGCTTGTTGGTTTTCATGAGTGATCTTGCTCATCTGATTTTTGGTACTGTGTCACTGTTTTCATATTGCCTCGAGCAGTGATCATTTGGTCTGTCCATTGCCTTGTTGTATTGAGCTTTGATAGTTGCTGGCTTGCATCGTCACTGCCTGAACCTTTGCATTTCATACATATGTATATGCTTACTGTCTTTGTACATGTCTCTGATGATGTTGAACTTCACTGTTGCATTCCATTTGTGTTTGCTGTCAGTTGATGTTCTGTTGCACTTGTGTTCTGTTCATTCCTAGTTGCCTTGTTGCAGTTTGATTGTTTTGTTTAATTCATATCCTTGTAGAATTTGTGAAGTGCCGTGACTGTTGTTCGTTCCACTGTGCACTGCTTGACTCGAAGTCTAGTTGCCTCCTTGTGATGATCACTTCTGCATTGTATATGTTGTCATTACTTTGTGTATTCATATAGTCTGGTGGCATTGTCATCTTAGTTTTGCTCGAGTCTTGATTCTACTTGCTGTTTCGACATGAGTCCACTGTGCTCGGCCTTGGTTATATTGATTTGGTGCAGGCTTTCCATTTTCCTTTAATTCACTGTGTATTGGTTCCTTTGTTCAAAACTGCTGTGTCAGCGCATACATGTATATTTGTGTATCTGCTCATGTATATATGTATGTGATGCTTTGCTTGGCCATATGTATTTGTCTGCAGTTTTACCGCTGAGTTGAATCCGGTTTTTAAAAACTCGGGTTTGACCTTGTGCTGAGAGTTGTGACATTTATGTTATTGCACGTGAGTTGAACCCGGCTTTTAATTTGGGTTTGACCTGTGCTCACTTGTCCCTGTAACATTATCAAGTGTATATCGATGTGCACAGCCTTGTGGCATGTACAGTGATACACTGTGCATGTCACATTGTTCGTGTGTGATGAATTCAAATATAAATCATGACGAACAACCCAAATAACTGAGGCAAATAATATTTTCAAAAATTCATATTTTATTTTATATTGCAAAAATATTTCTTTTTCAATTTTACTGCGTTAGTGAATATTTTTGCAGATTGCTCAGATGCTGGATTCAAACTGGAAGGAAGTTGAAGATAAATACAAGTGTGAGTGATATGTAGTGAGGTCAACTGTAAATGTAAAATTGTGATGTAATTGAATTTGTATCAAAGTTGTATAGTGAATAGTGAAGTGAATAGTGAGAGCTTGAATTTGTACTATTCAAAATTGTAATAAATATTTGTTTGAATAAAATATTCGTTTGAATTCAAAATCTGTGTCATTTATTTTATTCAGCAAATATTTATTTAATCTGTGAAAATAAATAGTATATTAGCAAATACATTTAAACGAATGTATATATGTTTATTATCATCAAACAAAAATCATATAAGCGCATATTCAACAATCTCCCTTTTGATGATAACAAACATATATTTAAGATTTTGAATATGTTAAATGTATTTGATTATAGATATATCCTAATTGCTCCCCCTATTTAAATACTTCCTCTCTACACAATACTCCCCTACATATATGCATACAAATAAAAATATGCAAATGAGTCTAGATGCAAATGGAAAATTATTTGACCTTCGCTTGATTTTATTTGACAAAATCTTAACTTTTCTCTCCCCCTTTTGTTATCAGCAAAAGAATAATAGTGTTAGAGAAAATAGAGATAAGGTGATCGATATTAATTCAACATTAAAACTCAATTGAATATAAATATTAAACTTCGATAAAAAAATCAAACAAAAATCATAAATATTTTGTTAGGCGCATATTCCACTTTTAGAATGATGGAAATGATGTCATCATATAAAATCGTATAGTTATGTCTATTTGTGGTATATTTATATCAGGAATTTGAATATCTACTAACCATGCATAACCGTTAGGAATTTTAAATGAGATTAGTAGTATTCCAATTTTATTTTAAAAAAATGAATTCAAGTATCTTCTAACCACGCATAACCGTGAGGACTTTTAAATGGGATTAGAATCAACTTGTTTATTTCAAAAAATAAACTTTTGATATGCATTCCATACATGCATAACCGTGAGGACTTTTAAATAAGCATGGAAGCACATAACAAATTCCAAGTAATTCACCCATGCATAACCGTGAGGACTTTTAAACGAGAGTGAATACTTTGGTATTTATTAGTATTACCCCTTTTTTTTTAAAAATGTGAAAAATGAAAAACGAACGATTCCTGTTTAAAGTACCACATATCGACAAACTATATAGAATTTTGATGAGTGATGGTTGTTAGAAATATGATAGATATAGAGATGGTCATGGAATTGTTTACCAACAAAAAGTTTTATAACTCTTGTTTAAATTTCTAAAGAAATTTATTAATTATACCGTCTCTAGTCTTAATATTTGATCAATATTAACACTCATCACTTTTTCAATCACTATTTTTCTTTTCGATAATCATTAGGGAGTTAGATTAGTCAAAATAGTCATTTAAAATCAAATTCAAAAATAATTATGAAATTAATTTTTCAAAATGACTAATCTGAAAATATGGTCAAAAATGATTTTCTCCAGGGGGTTTTAAAAGAAAATTTTCTGCTATTTGAAAATTATTTGAAATGAATAATATGTAGATATTTTCTTTGAAAAACGATGCAGTTACTAAATGTCTCAACAAAAATCACGTTTCACTAGTAATTTTTCTATCAACTAGATTACCAGTGTAATCTGCATCTGAATTTCTCTTTCACTCAAAAATCATCATCAATTGAATTTTATAGATCAAAACATGAAGTGTGCACCAAAATTTTCAAATTCAATTTTAACAACAATTTAAATGACATTCTTTTGAATCTGAATTGAAGCCGTGTAAATAATCGAAAACCGTGAATAAAGAGTTAGCCATATTATAACCAAATATATTATCATCTAACAAAACACTATTATTAATCCAAATTAATATAAAATATAGAGAATTTTATAGTGTTTTTGGCATAAGAATATAATTGGCCAACTATTTTAAATAAGTCAGAATCATCATCTTTTCATCATCTCAATATTGGCTGATTTTAGTTCAGATGGTGCAGATTATCACATTTAATATATCGTTCAAATAAATATACCTTTACCTGTTTTACCTTTACGATATTTTTTGTTGTTGTCCGTTGTGATTCTGTCACCTTTATACTAGGCTAAGGAACTTTACTTTGTCGTCCGTTGTGTTTCTGGAACAGCCAAAAATCCAGAGAACACTGTTGTTGTTCCTTAGCCTGCCACCACACCTACACGTTGAAAGATTTATGTGACCTATTTGTTTTTATAGGTCCATGATTGTTAGTGGCAGAATATTTAGAAAAATAATTTTGTGAAGACCCAAAACTATTTATAATTGTTCCCTTCGGCACCCAAATTTGTTTAACTTTGAGAGATTTTATATTTGTGCCTTTAGGAACCCAAATCGATATAGTTTTCACATGTTTGGGTCTATACCAACAATTATTGTGATTGTGTCCATATTTTCTACAAATTGTGCACATAGAATTAACTTGATTAATATTGCTTTCAATAATTTTCGAATTATTATATCCAAGTCCTTGTCTAACCGTATTAACAGTTTGCTTTCCTAATAACATATTCAACGATTTTTCACTTTTTGAAAATTTATCTAAAGTCGTTGACAATTATTGGACTTGTGTTTTGAGAGATTAATTTTCGTTTAACAACTGTGTGCACTTTTTAATAGAATTCTCTCTCCTAGTATTTTCATTCTCCTTTAAAATCAGAATTTCATTTTCAAGTGATTTTATATCGATTTCTGATTTTTTAATTTCCTCTTCGAATGTTGGACACTTATCACACTTTGGGATTCTACGTTGATAGTTCTTAACTAATTGATCAAGTTGTTCATTGCATTCTATCAAAGTATCCTTTTGAGATTCAAGTTTGGCGTATTTTTCCCTAAGTAGTTCAAAACAGCCATTTACTTCGTGGAAATAAATAAGTAATTCAGAGTGAGTAAGTGTTGATACCTCGCTTGGCTCGTCATCGTCGCTATCGGTTATATTCCCTCGAAGACACATATCTGCTTTCTCACTCTCACTGCTAGAACTTTGATTATCTTCATCACTTGTATTCCACGTGGCTGCAAAACTTTTCCTTTTTGATTTCTTTTTAATGTCGCGTTGATTTTGAGGACAATTGGGCTTGATGTGTCCGGGTTGGTTGCACTTGTGACAGATGATCTTCTGTTCTTCAGAGTAATCTAGTGCTTTGGCTATTCTGCTTTTCGCTTTTTGAATTCGAGCTGAATTTCCATATTTGTAATTCCACTTTTTGAATTTCTTTATTAATAGCTCCAATTCTGCTGCTGCACCATCATCGTCATCGTCATCACTTTCAGTTGTTCCTTTGAGAGCTATTGATTTCTTTCGAGTATCTCCTCCTTCACGCTCTTCCTTGAATTTCATTTCTAGCTCATAAGTGGTGAGATTTTCGATGAGTTCTTCAACTTTGAGTTGTTTTAAATCTTTCGATTCTTGAATGGCAGTCACTTTCGCTTCAAAGCTTCGTGGAAGGACTCTGAGGATTTTCCGGACTATTTCCAATTCGGTGTATGTTTTTTCGAGAGCTTTTGATTTGTATACGATATTGGAAAGTCGTCCATACATCTCTTTGACATTTTCTTCCTTCGCCATTGTAAAGTTCTCGTATTCGCTGCTTAGCATGGCAAGGCGAGATTCTTTGACTTGAGATATTCCTTCGTGAGTCACTTCTAGTATGTGCCATATTTCCTGCGCAGTTAGACAATGTGAGACACGATTAAATTCAAATTGATCTAATGAACAGATAATAGAATTCATAGCTTTGGCATTAGTATTCTGTAATTTATTTTCTAGTTCTGTCCATTGTTCCTTTGGTTTCTCTATTTCCTGATTATCTACAGTTATAGTTGGAGTTCGGTAACCTGTCTCAACAATATCCCAAGCGTCAATGGTTTTCAGAAAAAATTTCATCCTATTTTTCCAAAAAGCATATTCACCATTGAACATTGGTGGTCTAACTATCGATTGACCCTCTGCAAAAGCATTATTGAAAGAAGCCATTTTAAAAATTCAAAATTTTAAAACAAAAATTGATTTTTTCAAAAAAAATCGAATTTTTAAAACAGATGTTGACTTCTATTCCTAGCTCTGATACCACTTGTAGGATCGATTTCACCCTAGAGGGGGGGTGAATAGGGTGATGGTATAAATTATTAAAATTAATCGCGAAAGCTTATAAAATATTCAATTCAGATCATAGAATAGCAGCACAGATATCGCAGAATATAAATAACAGAAAAACAAGAACAACACAGAATTTACCCAGCTTCGGCAAAACCCTCTCTACGTGCTGCCCCTAAGGTTTCTACTAGAAATTAGATAGTGCCTCGCTTACACACGTAAACTCGCTATACCCGCTATTGACTAATCTAACTCTACGCTCAAAACCTTGCCACAACTCAACCACCGAGTTGCGAATTCTCAAGCTATGCCACGTAGCTTGTCCCTTAGTCACACGACTAGAAATTTAAAATGGTTTAAAAAGAAAATACAATTAAAAACAATTAAAAACAAAATAACCCTATTTAACAAATTTAAAACCCTTAAAAAATAAAAAGGCCTAAACAAAATTAATCCCTTTTTTTTTCTTTTAACAAGGCCGGCCCCTTTTATATCTTCGTTCACTCTTGCCCGTTTCTTTTTGCCTCGTTCCTTTGTGAAAATGGTGGCTCTGCAAATTAGGGCTTCGTTCCTCTTTGAGATAGTGGCGGCTCTGTTCGATCTTAGGGCTTTGTTTCTTGCGATCCAATTTAGGGCTTTCGAAGAGCCGTTATTACTTCGATCGAATTAGTGATTGTTCGAGAGTTGCCTTGCTTGATCGGTTTCTCGTTGTTGCTTACTTCGGTTGCTTCGAGTTGATGGAGTTCGACTTTGATTCGGTATGTGATTTTCGTTTATGCTATGCTGTTATGCTTGATTGAACTCCATAGATTAATTGCCGATGATGATTAGGGTTTTTATAGGATTTGATTTCCAATTTTTGCGTTCGTATATGTTGATTTGAATTTGTCTTCGCCCGTTCGATTATGCTTGGATGCTTGGGATTGATCTGAATTTGTCAATTTCGTATTTTTGATGCTTGGCACTCACGGTATTGATTTTTGACTTCGCCCACTTTTTGACCACCACGTCTCTCACCTGTTCAACTTTGATTTCGATCACGGCTTTGATTTGTGAATTCATGTGCTTGCTTCGGCCCTGTGAATTCATTGTACTTAGTTGTGATGTTACTCTGTCTTTGTGCATTTCTCTACGTTCATTTGAGTTGTTGTAATTCCACAGCTCTGGTTTCTGTTATTATGTCACTTGACTTGATACTTGCACTGGTCTGGATCATCGGCCTATTTGATTTGACATTGCACTTGGTTATGTTGGTCTTGTAATATGATTATAGCCATAGTTTGTTGGTGCCATGATTATTGTTGTTGTACACTTATCTTGAAACTTGCCTGGTCTGGTTGGTGCATTGCCACACTGTACTGATGCATTAGTTGTTGGCATATTTGCTTGTTGGTTTTCATGAGTGATCTTGCTCATCTGATTTTTGGTACTGTGTCACTGTTTTCATATTGCCTCGAGCAGTGATCATTTGGTCTGTCCATTGCCTTGTTGTATTGAGCTTTGATAGTTGCTGGCTTGCATCGTCACTGCCTGAACCTTTGCATTTCATACATATGTATATGCTTACTGTCTTTGTACATGTCTCTGATGATGTTGAACTTCACTGTTGCATTCCATTTGTGTTTGCTGTCAGTTGATGTTCTGTTGCACTTGTGTTCTGTTCATTCCTAGTTGCCTTGTTGCAGTTTGATTGTTTTGTTTAATTCATATCCTTGTAGAATTTGTGAAGTGCCGTGACTGTTGTTCGTTCCACTGTGCACTGCTTGACTCGAAGTCTAGTTGCCTCCTTGTGATGATCACTTCTGCATTGTATATGTTGTCATTACTTTGTGTATTCATATAGTCTGGTGGCATTGTCATCTTAGTTTTGCTCGAGTCTTGATTCTACTTGCTGTTTCGACATGAGTCCACTGTGCTCGGCCTTGGTTATATTGATTTGGTGCAGGCTTTCCATTTTCCTTTAATTCACTGTGTATTGGTTCCTTTGTTCAAAACTGCTGTGTCAGCGCATACATGTATATTTGTGTATCTGCTCATGTATATATGTATGTGATGCTTTGCTTGGCCATATGTATTTGTCTGCAGTTTTACCGCTGAGTTGAATCCGGTTTTTAAAAACTCGGGTTTGACCTTGTGCTGAGAGTTGTGACATTTATGTTATTGCACGTGAGTTGAACCCGGCTTTTAATTTGGGTTTGACCTGTGCTCACTTGTCCCTGTAACATTATCAAGTGTATATCGATGTGCACAGCCTTGTGGCATGTACAGTGATACACTGTGCATGTCACATTGTTCGTGTGTGATGAATTCAAATATAAATCATGACGAACAACCCAAATAACTGAGGCAAATAATATTTTCAAAAATTCATATTTTATTTTATATTGCAAAAATATTTCTTTTTCAATTTTACTGCGTTAGTGAATATTTTTGCAGATTGCTCAGATGCTGGATTCAAACTGGAAGGAAGTTGAAGATAAATACAAGTGTGAGTGATATGTAGTGAGGTCAACTGTAAATGTAAAATTGTGATGTAATTGAATTTGTATCAAAGTTGTATAGTGAATAGTGAAGTGAATAGTGAGAGCTTGAATTTGTACTATTCAAAATTGTAATAAATATTTGTTTGAATAAAATATTCCTTTGAATTCAAAATCTGTGTCATTTATTTTATTCAGCAAATATTTATTTAATCTGTGAAAATAAATAGTATATTAGCAAATACATTTAAACGAATGTATATATGTTTATTATCATCAAACAAAAATCATATAAGCGCATATTCAACAATCTCCCTTTTGATGATAACAAACATATATTTAAGATTTTGAATATGTTAAATGTATTTGATTATAGATATATCCTAATTGCTCCCCCTATTTAAATACTTCCTCTCTACACAATACTCCCCTACATATATGCATACAAATAAAAATATGCAAATGAGTCTAGATGCAAATGGAAAATTATTTGACCTTCGCTTGATTTTATTTGACAAAATCTTAACTTTTCTCTCCCCCTTTTGTTATCAGCAAAAGAATAATAGTGTTAGAGAAAATAGAGATAAGGTGATCGATATTAATTCAACATTAAAACTCAATTGAATATAAATATTAAACTTCGATAAAAAAATCAAACAAAAATCATAAATATTTTGTTAGGCGCATATTCCACTTTTAGAATGATGGAAATGATGTCATCATATAAAATCGTATAGTTATGTCTATTTGTGGTATATTTATATCAGGAATTTGAATATCTACTAACCATGCATAACCGTTAGGAATTTTAAATGAGATTAGTAGTATTCCAATTTTATTTTAAAAAAATGAATTCAAGTATCTTCTAACCACGCATAACCGTGAGGACTTTTAAATGGGATTAGAATCAACTTGTTTATTTCAAAAAATAAACTTTTGATATGCATTCCATACATGCATAACCGTGAGGACTTTTAAATAAGCATGGAAGCACATAACAAATTCCAAGTAATTCACCCATGCATAACCGTGAGGACTTTTAAACGAGAGTGAATACTTTGGTATTTATTAGTATTACCCCTTTTTTTTAAAAAATGTGAAAAATGAAAAACGAACGATTCCTGTTTAAAGTACCACATATCGACAAACTATATAGAATTTTGATGAGTGATGGTTGTTAGAAATATGATAGATATAGAGATGGTCATGGAATTGTTTACCAACAAAAAGTTTTATAACTCTTGTTTAAATTTCTAAAGAAATTTATTAATTATACCGTCTCTAGTCTTAATATTTGATCAATATTAACACTCATCACTTTTTCAATCACTATTTTTCTTTTCGATAATCATTAGGGAGTTAGATTAGTCAAAATAGTCATTTAAAATCAAATTCAAAAATAATTATGAAATTAATTTTTCAAAATGACTAATCTGAAAATATGGTCAAAAATGATTTTCTCCAGGGGGTTTTAAAAGAAAATTTTCTGCTATTTGAAAATTATTTGAAATGAATAATATGTAGATATTTTCTTTGAAAAACGATGCAGTTACTAAATGTCTCAACAAAAATCACGTTTCACTAGTAATTTTTCTATCAACTAGATTACCAGTGTAATCTGCATCTGAATTTCTCTTTCACTCAAAAATCATCATCAATTGAATTTTATAGATCAAAACATGAAGTGTGCACCAAAATTTTCAAATTCAATTTTAACAACAATTTAAATGACATTCTTTTGAATCTGAATTGAAGCCGTGTAAATAATCGAAAACCGTGAATAAAGAGTTAGCCATATTATAACCAAATATATTATCATCTAACAAAACACTATTATTAATCCAAATTAATATAAAATATAGAGAATTTTATAGTGTTTTTGGCATAAGAATATAATTGGCCAACTATTTTAAATAAGTCAGAATCATCATCTTTTCATCATCTCAATATTGGCTGATTTTAGTTCAGATGGTGCAGATTATCACATTTAATATATCGTTCAAATAAATATACCTTTACCTGTTTTACCTTTACGATATTTTTTGTTGTTGTCCGTTGTGATTCTGTCACCTTTATACTAGGCTAAGGAACTTTACTTTGTCGTCCGTTGTGTTTCTGGAACAGCCAAAAATCCAGAGAACACTGTTGTTGTTCCTTAGCCTGCCACCACACCTACACGTTGAAAGATTTATGTGACCTATTTGTTTTTATAGGTCCATGATTGTTAGTGGCAGAATATTTAGAAAAATAATTTTGTGAAGACCCAAAACTATTTATAATTGTTCCCTTCGGCACCCAAATTTGTTTAACTTTGAGAGATTTTATATTTGTGCCTTTAGGAACCCAAATCGATATAGTTTTCACATGTTTGGGTCTATACCAACAATTATTGTGATTGTGTCCATATTTTCTACAAATTGTGCACATAGAATTAACTTGATTAATATTGCTTTCAACAATTTTCGAATTATTATATCCAAGTCCTTGTCTAACCGTATTAACAGTTTGCTTTCCTAATAACATATTCAACGATTTTTCACTTTTTGAAAATTTATCTAAAGTCGTTGACAATTATTGGACTTGTGTTTTGAGAGATTAATTTTCGTTTAACAACTGTGTGCACTTTTTAATAGAATTCTCTCTCCTAGTATTTTCATTCTCCTTTAAAATCAGAATTTCATTTTCAAGTGATTTTATATCGATTTCTGATTTTTTAATTTCCTCTTCGAATGTTGGACACTTATCACACTTTGGGATTCTACGTTGATAGTTCTTAACTAATTGATCAAGTTGTTCATTGCATTCTATCAAAGTATCCTTTTGAGATTCAAGTTTGGCGTATTTTTCCCTAAGTCGTTCAAAACAGCCATTTACTTCGTGGAAATAAATAAGTAATTCAGAGTGAGTAAGTGTTGATACCTCGCTTGGCTCGTCATCGTCGCTATCGGTTATATTCCCTCGAAGACACATATCTGCTTTCTCACTCTCACTGCTAGAACTTTGATTATCTTCATCACTTGTATTCCACGTGGCTGCAAAACTTTTCCTTTTTGATTTCTTTTTAATGTCGCGTTGATTTTGAGGACAATTGGGCTTGATGTGTCCGGGTTGGTTGCACTTGTGACAGATGATCTTCTGTTCTTCAGAGTAGTCTAGTGCTTTGGCTATTCTGCTTTTCGCTTTTTGAATTCGAGCTGAATTTCCATATTTGTAATTCCACTTTTTGAATTTCTTTATTAATAGCTCCAATTCTGCTGCTGCACCATCATCGTCATCGTCATCACTTTCAGTTGTTCCTTTGAGAGCTATTGATTTCTTTCGAGTATCTCCTCCTTCACGCTCTTCCTTGAATTTCATTTCTAGCTCATAAGTGGTGAGATTTTCGATGAGTTCTTCAACTTTGAGTTGTTTTAAATCTTTCGATTCTTGAATGGCAGTCACTTTCGCTTCAAAGCTTCGTGGAAGGACTCTGAGGATTTTTCGGACTATTTCCAATTCGGTGTATGTTTTTTCGAGAGCTTTTGATTTGTATACGATATTGGAAAGTCGTCCATACATCTCTTTGACATTTTCTTCCTTCGCCATTGTAAAGTTCTCGTATTCGCTGCTTAGCATGGCAAGGCGAGATTCTTTGACTTGAGATGTTCCTTCGTGAGTCACTTCTAGTATGTGCCATATTTCCTGCGCAGTTAGACAATGTGAGACACGATTAAATTCAAATTGATCTAATGAACAGATAATAGAATTCATAGCTTTGGCATTAGTATTCTGTAATTTATTTTCTAGTTCTGTCCATTGTTCCTTTGGTTTCTCTATTTCCTGATTATCTACAGTTATAGTTGGAGTTCGGTAACCTGTCTCAACAATATCCCAAGCGTCAATGGTTTTCAGAAAAAATTTCATCCTATTTTTCCAAAAAGCATATTCACCATTGAACATTGGTGGTCTAACTATCGATTGACCCTCTGCAAAAGCATTATTGAAAGAAGCCATTTTAAAAATTCAAAATTTTAAAACAAAAATTGATTTTTTCAAAAAAAATCGAATTTTTAAAACAGATGTTGACTTCTATTCCTAGCTCTGATACCACTTGTAGGATCGATTTCACCCTAGAGGGGGGGTGAATAGGGTGATGGTATAAATTATTAAAATTAATCGCGGAAGCTTATAAAATATTCAATTCAGATCATAGAATAGCAGCACAGATATCGCAGAATATAAATAACAGAAAAACAAGAACAACACAGAATTTACCCAGCTTCGGCAAAACCCTCTCTACGTGCTGCCCCTAAGGTTTCTACTAGAAATTAGATAGTGCCTCGCTTACACACGTAAACTCGCTATACCCGCTATTGACTAATCTAACTCTACGCTCAAAACCTTGCCACAACTCAACCACCGAGTTGCGAATTCTCAAGCTATGCCACGTAGCTTGTCCCTTAGTCACACGACTAGAAATTTAAAATGGTTTAAAAAGAAAATACAATTAAAAACAATTAAAAACAAAATAACCCTATTTAACAAATTTAAAACCCTTAAAAAATAAAAAGGCCTAAACAAAATTAATCCCTTTTTTTTTCTTTTAACAAGGCCGGCCCCTTTTATATCTTCGTTCACTCTTGCCCGTTTCTTTTTGCCTCGTTCCTTTGTGAAAATGGTGGCTCTGCAAATTAGGGCTTCGTTCCTCTTTGAGATAGTGGCGGCTCTGTTCGATCTTAGGGCTTTGTTTCTTGCGATCCAATTTAGGGCTTTCGAAGAGCCGTTATTACTTCGATCGAATTAGTGATTGTTCGAGAGTTGCCTTGCTTGATCGGTTTCTCGTTGTTGCTTACTTCGGTTGCTTCGAGTTGATGGAGTTCGACTTTGATTCGGTATGTGATTTTCGTTTATGCTATGCTGTTATGCTTGATTGAACTCCATAGATTAATTGCCGATGATGATTAGGGTTTTTATAGGATTTGATTTCCTATTTTTGCGTTCGTATATGTTGATTTGAATTTGTCTTCGCCCGTTCGATTATGCTTGGATGCTTGGGATTGATCTGAATTTGTCAATTTCGTATTTTTGATGCTTGGCACTCACGGTATTGATTTTTGACTTCGCCCACTTTTTGACCACCACGTCTCTGACCTGTTCAACTTTGATTTCGATCACGGCTTTGATTTGTGAATTCATGTGCTTGCTTCGGCCCTGTGAATTCATTGTACTTAGTTGTGATGTTACTCTGTCTTTGTGCATTTCTCTACGTTCATTTGAGTTGTTGTAATTCCACAGCTCTGGTTTCTGTTATTATGTCACTTGACTTGATACTTGCACTGGTCTGGATCATCGGCCTATTTGATTTGACATTGCACTTGGTTATGTTGGTCTTGTAATATGATTATAGCCATAGTTTGTTGGTGCCATGATTATTGTTGTTGTACACTTATCTTGAAACTTGCCTGGTCTGGTTGGTGCATTGCCACACTGTACTGATGCATTAGTTGTTGGCATATTTGCTTGTTGGTTTTCATGAGTGATCTTGCTCATCTGATTTTTGGTACTGTGTCACTGTTTTCATATTGCCTCGAGCAGTGATCATTTGGTCTGTCCATTGCCTTGTTGTATTGAGCTTTGATAGTTGCTGGCTTGCATCGTCACTGCCTGAACCTTTGCATTTCATACATATGTATATGCTTACTGTCTTTGTACATGTCTCTGATGATGTTGAACTTCACTGTTGCATTCCATTTGTGTTTGCTGTCAGTTGATGTTCTGTTGCACTTGTGTTCTGTTCATTCCTAGTTGCCTTGTTGCAGTTTGATTGTTTTGTTTAATTCATATCCTTGTAGAATTTGTGAAGTGCCGTGACTGTTGTTCGTTCCACTGTGCACTGCTTGACTCGAAGTCTAGTTGCCTCCTTGTGATGATCACTTCTGCATTGTATATGTTGTCATTACTTTGTGTATTCATATAGTCTGGTGGCATTGTCATCTTAGTTTTGCTCGAGTCTTGATTCTACTTGCTGTTTCGACATGAGTCCACTGTGCTCGGCCTTGGTTATATTGATTTGGTGCAGGCTTTCCATTTTCCTTTAATTCACTGTGTATTGGTTCCTTTGTTCAAAACTGCTGTGTCAGCGCATACATGTATATTTGTGTATCTGCTCATGTATATATGTATGTGATGCTTTGCTTGGCCATATGTATTTGTCTGCAGTTTTACCGCTGAGTTGAATCCGGTTTTTAAAAACTCGGGTTTGACCTTGTGCTGAGAGTTGTGACATTTATGTTATTGCACGTGAGTTGAACCCGGCTTTTAATTTGGGTTTGACCTGTGCTCACTTGTCCCTGTAACATTATCAAGTGTATATCGATGTGCACAGCCTTGTGGCATGTACAGTGATACACTGTGCATGTCACATTGTTCGTGTGTGATGAATTCAAATATAAATCATGACGAACAACCCAAATAACTGAGGCAAATAATATTTTCAAAAATTCATATTTTATTTTATATTGCAAAAATATTTCTTTTTCAATTTTACTGCGTTAGTGAATATTTTTGCAGATTGCTCAGATGCTGGATTCAAACTGGAAGGAAGTTGAAGATAAATACAAGTGTGAGTGATATGTAGTGAGGTCAACTGTAAATGTAAAATTGTGATGTAATTGAATTTGTATCAAAGTTGTATAGTGAATAGTGAAGTGAATAGTGAGAGCTTGAATTTGTACTATTCAAAATTGTAATAAATATTTGTTTGAATAAAATATTCGTTTGAATTCAAAATCTGTGTCATTTATTTTATTCAGCAAATATTTATTTAATCTGTGAAAATAAATAGTATATTAGCAAATACATTTAAACGAATGTATATATGTTTATTATCATCAAACAAAAATCATATAAGAGCATATTCAACAGGCCTTAGGGGGACTGTTTAGGATGGCTCGGCCATGTTGGTTCGGCCTTGATGGGTCGGTCAAGGTAGATGAAGTAGAAGTGGGTCGACCATAGTAGTTAGGTCAGAGTGATGCGACCAGCATTCCTCTGCTCCTACTCAAACCACCACTTGCTTCGAGTTACGTGAGAGCAAACTTCGAGTCACTGGCGGGAAAACCCGAGATTGGCCAAAGTGGGTCAGCAACCACCGTTCGGCATTGAAGGGTCGGTATGCTTGGATCGGTGCACAGGAGTTGTCAGCTGTGGGCCGAACTGTCTTGTTCATGGGCCTGCACAGGGGAACCAGCCTATATTAGTCTATAAATAGAGAGGCAGGGGTATAGTTGAAGGCACCTTTTTTTAGGAACTCCAGGGATACTCTACCATTTCTTGTACTCGCTTCTTTTCTGTTCAAACTTGCATTCAAGTTGTTTGTTTACGGATTGTATTTGTACTCAAGTGATTGGAAAAGTAATAAAGATCAAATTCAAAGTGGACGTATGCAATTACGCCGAGCGACTATAAATCTGTTGTTTCCTTTTCTATTATTCTTTTTGCACTCAATCGTGTTATTCCTCTATTTTAATTTAATTTCTTCACTAATCTCTCTACACAACTCTATTCAAGGGTGTTAGTGACTAATTTTGGTGCTAACAATGGCATAAATAAGATTGAAATTTATGTAAATTATTGTATCTTCTACTTCTACCACTTCTCAATTCTAATTCATGTTTGGGTTGAAATTTGGAATAAACAAATTGTTATTCACGTTTCATTCATAAATAAGATTGGTTTTATTAAATTAAATTAGAATTGTTATTCAATTTATAATGGTAAAACAGTTTAGTTGAATAAATTCAGAATATGTTACTTGAATAAAATAGTGGTTTTGATTGATATAATTACATAATTTTGAATATGGTTTTGGAAAAAAATTGGAAAGTCTAATTGGTATAATTGTTTGTTTCATATGTGTCCTAAAAATGTAAAAGTGGACTTTTATGTAACTAAATGGTTTGTGGCTATTGGCTAAAAAAATTGTACATATTAAATCTCTAAAAGGAGAACGTATATTAGGGTGGAAAAATGTAAATGAAATGGACTATAAAGGCTAGTGTAAATCTATAATAAAATGGTAAAAAAAAGATTACGGACTGAACGGACGTGAAACTGAAACACCATTTATGTAAGAAAAAGGGAAATCATGAAATAACCAAATCGAATGTAAAAATGTCCTAAAGCAGATTAATGGAAATAAATAGTATGTAAACTGTAACAGCAAAATTAATTAATTTGGAAGCAATTTGGTAGGTAGACCTTGTAAAAGTCTGGATAGGCGTTTCATGCAGTTAAGACCAAAATTTAGTTTTAGCTGTATGTACTAGGAGCGGGCAAGTAGGTTCGCAAGGACGTTTGTTGCCTTTCATAGGTTGTTAGTATGTAGGATAGATAGAATCCGCAATCGTAGGCTTCTTCAGGTAGATCGACGCGGATATAACCGGACAAGTAGGCTCTGACATACTCTTCTTTAGGCAGATCGTTGGAGGATTTTGCGCAACCGATCCAGCTGCGGGCGCTCTCCCAAAGGACCGACACTTTGGATATGGGCAAGTCCACGTTGGTGACCAAGGAGATAGGAGGATAGAAGTCCAGTTTGGCGGAGCCTGAGCGCAACTTCGAGGTCCTCGATGTTGTTTAAGTCGGCGCTGGTCTGACATAAGAGGCATTTAGTCACAATGCACGGGTGAAGAGCATGACTTTCATGTTGTAGCACGTGGATAGGTAAGGATAACAGGTCCGACAGGCCGATTGATATTTAGTATTACTGCATGGTTAACTTTCCTGGAGTGACCATGGACTTTGGCTTCTTAGAAACTATATCTAAGAATGATTCACTGCATTATATTATTCACCATCTGCGATATCCAGGGAAGATCTAGAATTAAACCGTTTTATTCTTTCTGCTCCATTTTATTTATCATTCACCAGACTTTATGTCTGACCCATTCCTATTTTTCTTGTTTTTCCCAAATCACAAGAGGGCATGTCTAGGTTGCGGTTCTTTATAGCTTGGTGGGTCATTGAAGCAGTTGTTATCTTCAGCTTTTGTTTCTTTTGTTTCATGTAATTTGTTTCTCTTTTTGTATATTACTCTATATATGGGGGCCTATAATGTGAACTTTGTTATGTTTTATGTTTTGGTGGAGACTACTTGGTACTTTTAGTTTTAGAAATAAATTTGGGATAATGTTGTTTTTAATGAAGTTGTTTTGCTATTAATTTATAATTAGTGAAAGTTTTCTTCCGCTGTAATATTTTAATCATTTTATGTTGTTGCCTTATTCTCTGTACTGTGTTATGGATTTTTATTTCACCCGACCACCCGTCCTTCTAGCCATGTCCTATTTTCGGGTGCCTAGAGGTATGGGGTGTTACATATCTTTTTGTAAATGACTTTGTAAAGTATTATGTGATTAATATATGTTATTCCGTTACATTGTGAGATTTTGTATTTATTCTTAATTCTTCTATCTTCTTCTTTCTTTCCTCTAACAACCAGTGTTATTTACGCCTTTGATTACTCGGCATGTAATACACTGGATGCATTATTGTCGATTTTCGAGGATCAAAAAGCCAGGTTCATTACATCCATCTAGTCACGAAGCCCCATCAACCTAATGATATAAATAAAAAAGAATCAAAAATTTGGTCAAATACAAGACTAAGTGAGTGAATCGTGTCAATTCTACATATCCTACAAATACAATATAATATGACAAGTGTCCAACACGTTCTAAAACTACCTAACACACTATAAGCCATGATAAACTTAATCAATTAGGAACCTCAAATTCCACTGCTTAAAGTAAAATGGCATTGTCAAAACATCACACTTCTTCGGCCTACCTCATGTGATATACAACATCTTAATGCCCATGCTTCAATAATACGTAATGGACTCAGGACCTAGATCATACCCATTGCACTATAGGTACCAACCTCTCCTTTGTAGACCCCCTCCCCTTTCACAATATAAGAGTATACTACCTAGGCCCGCCGATTTATGCTTTTTTTGTTCAAATAATTGCTGAATTTTTCCTAATTGGTTATCCCGATCGTAAATTTTAATAAAATCATTATAGATTTTAATAAGAGCTAGATTTCAGTGAGATCAAAATAAGAGTAAGATTTCACTTAAATATGTATTTTAATGAGATCGGTACACATTTCAATGAGATGAATTCATCCGTCTCCATTCTCTACGTCTCTCCATCCCCTTTAAATCATAGCAGCACATCAGAATTATTTAATTTATGCGCGAAACGCACCATTAAAAACAAATAGTAATAATTATAAATCAATGTTGGAGACACAATGGGCACACATGGTATAGCTAAAACGGGGGTAGAAGTATAGTGGTCCATTTTAACAATATTAAGAAATTAATGAAATCTAAATAAGTATATGATTTAATGAGATATTAAGGCTATATATCCCTACCTTTTATAAAATAAAAGAGCTCGCTTATTATTAGGATAAGATAAGCTAAGGCTTTAAGATTAAAAATAAACAAAATATTTAATTAATATCAAAAATTAATAAGCAAGTATAGAATTTCATCTTCTATTACAACAATTATGTATTTGGATAATGCTATAAATATTATGTACTTGTTCATAACAGTGCATAAAACAAACAAAAATAAAAACTAATAATGTCATATACCCTAATTGTGGCAATTTGCACTTCTCCATCCAATTTAGAAGTAGTAAGGAACTAGTAAGCAAATCAAGCTGCAATATTACAGTCAAAGTTTTTTCAGATTAGAGTTTGATTTCGCAGCATCTTTGGACAATGTCGAATTTCTGGCATAGTGGAATGTGAGTTGGAGGATGATGAAGCTCCAGGTAATATCTTAACAAAGTAGTTAATATAACCTAATCTAAGTCTATAGTATCTAATTTTACTATTAAATTTGACAGATTCAGCAGATTCTAACGAGGAAATCATCCATGATGAACGAATTAGACAGGAAGCGTGAGAAAGTAAAAAGAATATTCTAATTGTAATACTTGGAGATTATGTTGAACTTTTTTAAAATTTAGTTATTACTGATGATGTTGTAGTAAAAGACAAATATCACTTGTTTTACTCCATAAACCCTAGCTTTGTAGATCGTTTTGAGTATAATATGAAAATAACCAAACTCATGCTATGTACACGACATAGCATACATGTAGTAAAATACTTTAATTACTTGTAAAATATGATTTGTAAAGTAGGTTCGTCACTCATTAAATTACCATAACCTTGGATTTGAACATACAATATAGTTATTATAATAATGCCACAATTCTAAAACAAATGGGCATGGAATAGATAAGAAGATAATAAAAATTCATGCTTGATATTAGTGAATTGCATTACCTCGTAATTATGTTTATATCTCTTTCCTTTACAAATTCACATCTGCCTTATTAATGACATTACCTACTAAATGTTGTCTATATTTCTTGCCTTACAAGTTTTAATACTTATCTCGCATAACATATCATATTTGCATTATTATCATATCAATATAATCATGGGGTACTATTAAGGCTAATTCTATTATCACCCCTCTTCTTGCCTTTCCCACCCCAGCATTTCAAAAATATAGCACACGCCCTAGTTTTTTCTTTTCCCACCCTAGTTTATTCTAAGACTGCCCTTGCCTCATTTACCTTCTACTTCATTTAGTAAATATATATTTCACCGTGTCCTATCTTCTTCAACCAACACACTATTTCCAAACCCTAGCACCTAAAAACACAAATCAAAACCAAAATCTCTTCAATTAATGTTTGTTACTTTTGTATTGGTTCGTTGATATTTATGTTAGTGCATGTAATGTTAGTGGTTATTTTTTTGTGCCTGAATATTAGTATAGCAAGACTATTCATATATGAATCATGTTGTTGCCATTTGCCATGGCTTTGTTTGAAGTCAAGAAACGGTCCAGGAAAGAAAAGAAGTGTCCATCATGTGGGAGTACTGTTCCTTGAATTGATTTCATTTAGCATGTATGCAATGTGAATATAGATACCTATGTGCAAAATGAGGGAGTGGTGTTTCATCAACCGAGGCAATTAAGAAATCAAATTTTCTTATGCAAGTGGTGTACATCATAAACAGCATCAACATTTAACGTGGAACATTCACAAACCATGTCAAAGAATCACGCTGATATATCAATACGATTGTCCTGCCTCGCACTGTGGAAGTAGGAAAACTCTCAAGATGGATGATCCCTACATACAACATGTAACAACCCGGTATTTCGTACCGATTAATTATCGTCTTTGGACGATTATTTTTCCTAGCTATTGCCAATTGAAGTTTTTAAATTTAGTTGAAATTCTTTTATAAATGGTTAAAAGGATTTCTGGGCTTTGAATTCTCGGCCCACGATTTCATTTGTTTGGCCGTGATAATTCTCTAAGTAAAAACCCGTTCCCCTTTCTTTTTGCGTTCATTCGAAACCTAATCAAAACATACGAACGATAATGGCGGCTCGTCCCTCCTTCGTTCGTCTCCAAAATTAGGGCTTCGAGCAAGAGATCGCCGCCTCGCCAAATTGAACGCGACGATGCTTCAATTCCTCTCAGAGATCGCGGCTACTCTTGTACGCGTCGAGTAAAGGTGAGTAATTTCTATTGCTCGCATCTAATTCATCTTAATTGATAGGCTTCAGATGTTCGATTTTGTTTTGAGGTTGATGTTTTATCCTACTTTGTTTATTTGGTATGCTGTGTATTACTTCATGACTGCCACGGCTTCGGCCATCGTTGTGTTCATCCCTGTGAGCATCGTCTCTGGCCATTCCTCATATGAATTGATTCATATTTGATATGTTGGCTTGTACTTGATATTGTTGACTTGAGTTACTTTTATCTTGTATCTCACTGTCTTTGTTCCTATGCATATATGTATATGCCTCTGTTTGACTTTGGTTATGTGTACATGCCTGAATGTAGCTTGATTCATTGCTTTGTACTCTGGTTTTCATGCCTGAATGCCTGCATGTAACTTGCCTTTGTATATTTTGTGGTCTGGTTGTACATATGAGTATTTTTGAAGCTTTGCATTTGAATAAAGCTTTTATGAAAAATTTGCAGTAGTTTGCTAGTTATTTCTTTTGAAATGTTTGCTGGTTATCACCATGTATATACATACATATATGTATGTATATATGTGTGTGTGAATGGCATTACTGTAGCTCCAATGTGTTCATTGCTGTGTTGTTTTCATGCCTTCTTTTTGTTTGCGTATATATGCTCCAATGTGAGTTACACTGCTCTGGTCTAGTTGATTCTTAACTAAACTGTTCTGGACCTGGTTGCTTTTGAATATTGTTCCTTTGAACCCTTGTGCACAGTTGTGTTTGTCTGCATTAATGACCGTTCTTGCCTTAAAAAAATAGCTGTCTGGTTCTGGTTTGAATCCATGTTGTATGTGTTGCAATGTTTTCATGCTTCAAGTTAAACTGTGTACATATGTAGTGCACTTTGAAGTCTATGAACTGTAGTCATGTTGCATATATATGTGTGTGTACTTCATGTGTTTAAGTGTTTTCATGTATATGTTTGAAGCTTGTTGTTTTGACTTGCCTCAAGTTAAACAACTTTATCCTTCCTTGTGCACATTTTGCGGTTTATTTGCTGTTACATGATTATATCTAGCTGTAGTGTTATTGTGTTCATGTTGCATAACTACTTGAGTTTGCACTGTTGGTCGTATTGCCTCGAATTTGCATACGTAATGTTACTTGGTTTTGTTTGTTATTTTGAATTGAGTTGCATACTGTGTCTGGTACACATTCTTGGTTTGTTGGCACTGTTAAACTTTATGTTGAGGCTGCACTTCCATGTCTGCGGCTTGACTCGAAGTTTGGCCCTCATGTAGCTTGTCTGCACTTATATATTTCTTGGTTGTTGTGGCCACTGCCTGTTTCAATTTGCGTACGGTTTTGGGTTAAAGTCTCGACTCTGTCCACTGTTGCCTTATGTTTTACCTGTGTTGCACTTCTGTACACTATGCAGTCTCGTCTTGATGTAATACTTGGAGTGGTAGTTGCTCTGTGCATGCCTGTATATGTACAGGAGTCAGATATTTTTGAAGCTTGCATTGTCTAATTTCACTATCGCATTCATGTAGTTGTCTTTCCTGTCCACTACTTGACTTAGTGGCCTTCCACTTCGCATTTCAATGATTTCATATAATTCATGTTATGGTGGCGAGGCAGTACACACGTGCGTGTACTTCAGCCACACTGTAGTGACATTATTTTATTGGACTTGAGTTGAATCCGGTAACTCGGGTTTGATCTTGTGTTTGTTTGTGAATTTTCATTGGGTACATCATCACTGTAGTGGCAAGGCAGTGCACGCAAGCGTGAACTGCAACCACACGGTATCGATTTTGATTGATATTTCAATTGTTTGAATTGTTCCATGTTGCCATTTCATCATATTTTGAAGCGTATTTTGATTTCATTTAATTTTATCATTTTGTTGCTTAACACTATTATGTGTTATATTTACCGTTATCCGATTTCTTTACTTAAGAATCGGATAGGTAAATTTATTGTGACCGTCATCTATTCGTTATTTAACTATTATTGCTTATGTCCATTAATAACTGAGTTTGAATTAGACTGACCCATGTATTATTTTCTTTTGAATTTAATACTCGGGTCAGACTGAGTTATTACAGGTTGTAGATATTCTGCTTTAGGTTGCTGCTAGAGCTATGAAGTCCTTTCATATCTTTTGTAGTAGTCGTAATGCATTTTATAGTAATCAGTATAATTTTATAGGAAGATATGTATTCATGTATATTATATACGTTAATGTACTTGTATATGTAACTTCCTGAGTCTACTGTTGTAGTTGTATCATATGTACCGTGTCAAATGTATTGTAACTGACATTAGTTATTATGTATATGAGACTTTCTGCTTTATCTGAGTTCCGTATTTATATTATCTGTGTTATTATTTTATATTATGTCCTAAACTATTATGAACCATCGTAGTTCGTTTTATACTGGAATTGGGGTATGTCGATGGGAGTAAATAAATCAGTGACGAAAAATGAAAGAATATATGTACCACTCCTTTCGAGATAACCAATACTAGTGTAAGGCCTAACTACGGATGGCCGCTCCTCAACAGCCTTATTCTCCGCGCTAGTTGACAGCATTACACCGTAGTGTTCTTGGCTAGTGTGGGTATAGAGGTGGGGCATCACAGCTTGGTATCAGAGCCTGGGGTTTAGGACAAATATAAAACATAACTTAGATAGTACATGTGTTACAACTATTTGTCGATATTTTATCTCCCATCTTTGTATATGATTATCTTTGATTGTTAGGTATGAATTCCTAACGTTTATTCATGTGCATTTGATTTTTATTTCGTGAAAGTATTTTGGCTTCGGCCTCCGTTTGCTTTGCGAACTCAAGTTGAGTTTTTGATGATGAGGATTTTGTTCTTGTGTTTTCGGCTTTGAATTGATTTAGCTGACGTTGATTTTGTTTGAATTTGGCCAATTAAAGCAATTTTGATCTCCTTGCATTTTGTGGTAGTCCACTACCTTCTCGAATTTGCAGTGTACATATTTCACATTCACTTGCTGGAAGCTTTTCACTACTGTCACTTGCTTATTGCATTTGTTTGCACTGTGAATTCTTGAGCATTGGCCTTTGTGCCTTGTTGTTATTTCTTTATATGCTGATGTGGCCATTACTTGTTGACTTCGACATTGACTTGATTTTTACTTTTGCTGAAGTCATTTATGTATTTATGCTCGTTTTGCTTTGTTTTTCCAATTGTTAATCGATTCTTCTTTTCTGATTAGTTGTTATCACCTTTGTCGACCTTGATAACTTCTATTTCTGGAATTTTTGGGTATTCCTACTTTGATGGATTTAGAATCGAATTCTTTGGATTTTATTCACGTCTTCGAATGTGAATTTTAGTGAATCGATTTGGTTTCCAAATTTAATCAATTCTTGATTATTTCCCCGATTTGTTGCTATCATTTATTTGCAACTTTGATGACATTTTCTTCGGGATTTTTGTGAACATACCTTTTGATGAATTCAGTATCGATTTCTTTGGATTCTATTCACATCTTCGTATGTGAATTCTTGCGATTGATTGCTTCTACAATCATTTTTGTGATATGTCACTTTAAAAATATAAAGGTTTTCTATACCAGTAGTAAATATCAAAACCCTTTTCTCCAAACGATTTCAAAACAATTTTACTACAAAGCTCTTTTCCTAAACCGTTTTCCCAATCTACTAGTATATACAAACCTTTACCTCACTCGTATGAGAAATCTAATTAAACGACTTAGTAAAAACGAGTGGTATGAAACGCTTGCGTTTACTTCGCCGGTTAATTCTTGGACTTATTCGATTGAATCTTTTGTGACAATTTTCTAGTGAAGATCTACAGTTTGTTCGTAAATATTTAAGTTAAGCAAGTGGTTATGGGACATGAGGCTAAACTTTTATATTTACTAGCTTAGTGTAATTGACACTTCTCGTTGATCATGACGATCATTTTATGATTTAGACTAGCAATTGTGCGATGTCTCTTTGTTTGCTTTCTGGTTAGGCTAGACACCACTTGTGTGATTCCATTCACACATACCTTTTTGCTTTTTGGTTAGCCTAGACACCACTTGTGTGATTCCACTCACACATATATTTTTGCTTTCTGGTTAGGCTAGACACCACTTGTGTGATTCCATTCACACATACCTTTTTGCTTTTTGGTTAGCCTAGACACCATTGGTGTGATTCCATTCACACAAATCTTTTTGCTTTCTGGTTAGGCTAGACACCACTTGTGTGATTCCATTCACACATACCTTTTTGCTTTTTGGTTAGGCTAGACACCATTTGTGTGATTCCATTCACACATACCTTTTTGCTTTTTGGTTAGCCTAGACCTCATCCGGGTGATTCCGACTCATCCATATGGGTAGCTCCCCATGGTCTTCGGATCGTCATGTGATGGGCCTCTTTCCCTCTTTGTGTTTTCTGGATTTCTTGTGTAGATTTCTAGAATTTGTGTTTTCTGGATTTCTTGTGATGATTTCTAGAATTTGTGCTTCACCAATTTTCGTGATTTCTATTGATAAGTCTTATAAATTTTTGTGCATTGGTGAATTCGTGTGTCATTGACTTGTTATGAATACAAGTTTAGGGTATGATATCCCTTTCTATCTTTGAGAAGATTCTTGTGACATTTTTGATGAATGAAAATTCATTGGTATTATATTTTGATGCCAATTATTTTGATGAGATTTTGACGTACTAACTTCAGTGACCGTCAATTTTAAAATGGGTTTTCAAGCGGTTATCCCGCAACGCTCATTTTGTTGTCCGTTTTTACGGAATTTTGAGAAGTGCAATTTCCTTGTCGAAATTGCTACTGACGTTGCTGTTTTAATCACATGTTTTAGAAAGAAAAAAAAATTTAAAATTGTTTCAAAATATAAATTAAAATTGTTTTCAAAATTTTTACACTTTACGCTTTCAAAAGAATGAGAAAGCGATTTAAACGTTTCAGAAAAATCGAGGACTATGACCCCTTTCTTTTACTGATTCGTTTAATTCCGGACTTGTCCGTTTGAGAATGTAATGTTATTTTTAAATTACACAAATATGCACTTTCAATAAAACGATGAAGTAAATTAAACGATTTAGTAAAACTCGTGGTTATGGGTCATGTGCGTTTGCTATTTTGGTTAATTCCAGACTCGTTAATTGAAATATTTGTGATTTGATTATCGTTTTTGATAATCGAATATTTGTTGTTTCTAATTATCGTTTGTGATAATTAGATATTTGTGATCTGATTATTGTTTTTGATAATCGGATATTTGTGATTTCTGACTATCGTTTTTGATAATCAGATATTTGTTGTTTCTGATTATCGCTTGTGATAATCAGATATTTGAGATTTAATTATCTCTGTGATAATTAAAAATTTGTTGATTTAATTATCGTTTGTGATAATTAAATATTTGTGATTTAAGATTTAATTATCGTTTGTGATAATTAAATATTTGTGATTTAAGATTTGATTATCGTTGTCGATAATTGAACATTTGTTGATTTGAGATTTGATTATCGTTTTTGACAATCGAATGTTTGTTGATGTGATTATCGTTTTTGATAATCGAATATTTGTTGTTTCTAATTATCGTTTGTGATAATTAGATATTTGTGATTTGATTATCTTTTGTTATAATTAAATATTTGCGATTTAAGATTTGATTATCAATTGTGATAATTAAATATTCGTTGATTTGTGATTTCTGATTTTCGTTTTTGATAATCAGATATTTGTTGTTTCTGATTATCGCTTGTGATAATTAGATATTTGAGATTTAATTACCGTTTGTGATAATTAAATATTTGTGATTTAAGATTTGATTATCGTTTTGATAATCGAATATTTGTTGATTTGATTATCGTTTTTGATAATCGAATATTTGTGATTTGAGATTTCTGAATTATCTTTTTGATAATTAAATTTTTGAAGAGAATTTGTGAATTTCTTTTATGAAATTAAAAGATTTCTTTGGTGTTTATATTGTACTACGCCGGTGTACCGGCTCTATTTTCTGCTATTCATGGCGTTTTCCACATCTTCCAATTACGGTAATGGCTTAGGGATTCCGATTTTTACTCTTGAGCCCGGTATTAATGAAGAGAGTGAAGTTTCACCAGATTTGACTTTGAGCAACATTCTATTCACATCAATGCTTCGGGGGTTCAGCACCTTCGAAATAAAGATGTTTTTCTCGTGAGAGTTCAGTGGTTCTCAAATTCTAGGGATTTCTCTTAGGAATCTAGAGAATTCATTGAGCAAACACGTTCAGGCCTTCTCTTTCATGCTCTATATGGTGAACTTCCTATTTCAAATTTCTTCATCTTGTGATGATGTTTTTTATGGTTGTTACCTTTTGTCCCTTTATTCTTTATGATTGCGAGGATGCAATTTCTTTAAGGAGGGGAGTCCGTAACAACCCGGTATTTCGTACCGATTAATTATCATCCTTGGACGATTATTTTTCCTAGCTATTGCCAATTGAAGTTTTTAAATTTAGTTGAAATTCTTTTATAAATGGTTAAAAGAATTTCTGGGCTTTGAATTCTCGGCCAACGATTTCATTTGTTTGGCCGTGATAATTCTCTAAGTAAAAACCCGTTCCCTTTTCTTTTTTCTTTCATTCGAAACCTAATCAAAACATACGAACGATAATGGCGGCTCGTCTCTCCTACGTTCGTCTCCAAAATTAGGGCTTCGAGCATGAGATCGCCGCCTCGCCAAATTGAACGCGACGATGCTTCAATTCCTCTCAGAGATCGCGGCTACTCTTGTACGCGTCGAATAAAGGTGGGTAATTTCTATTGCTTACATCTAATTCATCTTAATTGATAGGCTTCAGATGTTCGATTTTTTTTGAGGTTGATGTTTTATCCTACTTTGTTTATTTGATATGCTGTGTATTACTTCGTGACTGCCACGGCTTCGGCCATCGTTGTGTTCATCCCTGTGATCATCGTCTCTGGCCATTCCTCATATGAATTGATTCATATTTGATATGCTGGCTTGTACTTGATATTGTTGACTTGAGTTACTTTTATCTTGTAGCTCACTGTCTTTGTTCCTATGCATATATGTATATGCCTCTATTTGACTTTGGTTATGTGTACATGCCTAAATATAGCTTGATTCATTGCTTTGTACTCTGGTTTTCATGCCTGAATGCCTGCATGTAACTTGCCTTTGTATATTTTGTGGTCTGGTTGTACATATGAGTATTTTTGAAGCTTTGCATTTGAATAAAGCTTTTCTGAAAAATTTGCAGTAGTTTGCTAATTATTTCTTTTGAAATGTTTGTTGGTTATCACCATGTATATACATACATATATGTATGTATATATGTGTGTGTGAATGGCATTACTGTAGCTCCAATGTGTTCATTGCTGTGTTGTTTTCATGCCTTCTTTTTGTTTGCGTATATATGCTCCAATGTGAGTTACACTGCTCTGGTCTAGTTGATTCTTATCTAAACTGTTCTGGACCTGGTTGCTTTTGAATATTGTTCCTTTGAACCCTTGTGCACAGTTGTGTTTTTCTGCATTAATGACTGTTCTTGCCTTAAAAAAATAGCAGTCTGGTTCTGGTTTGAATCCATGTTGTATGTGTTGCAATGTTTTCATGCTTCAAGTTAAACTGTGTACATATATAGTGCACTTTGAAGTCTCTGAACTGTAGTCATGTTGCATATATATGTGTGTGTGTACTTCATGTGTTCAAGTGTTTTCATGTATATGTTTGAAGCTTGTTGTTTTGACTTGCCTCGAGTTAAACAACTTTATCCTTCCTTGTGCACATTTTGTGGTTTATTTGCTGTTACATGATTATATCTGGTTGTAGTGTTATTGTGTTCATGTTGCATAACCACTTGAGTTTGCACTGTTGGTCGTATTGCCTCGAATTTGCATACGTATTGTTACTTGGTTTTGTTTGTTATTTTGAATTGAGTTGCATACTGTGTCTGGTACACATTCTTGGTTTGTTGGCACTGTTAAACTTTATGTTGAGGTTGCACTTCCATGTCTGCGGCTTGACTCGAAGTTTGGCCCTCATGTACCTTGTCTGCACTTATATCTTTCTTGGTTGTTGTGGTCACTGCCTGTTTCAATTTGCGTACGGTTTTGGGTTAAAGTCTCGACTCTGTCCACTGTTGCCTTATGTTGTACCTGTGTTGCACTTCTGTACACTTTGCAGTCTCGTCTTGATGTAATACTTGGAGTGGTAGTTGCTCTGTGCATGCCTGTATATGTACAGGAGTCAGATATTTTTGAAGCTTGCATTGTCTAGTTTCACTATCGCATTCATGTAGTTGTCTTTCTTGTCCACTGCTTGACTTAGTGGCCTTCCACTTCGCATTTCAATGATTTCATATAATTCATGTTATGGTGGCGAGGCAGTACACGCGTGCGTGTACTTCAGCCACACTGTAGTGACATTATTTTATTGCACTTGAGTTGAATCCGGTAACTCAGGTTTGATCTTGTGTTTGTTTGTCAATTTTCATTGGGTACATCATCACTGTAGTAGCAAGGCAATGCACGCAAGCGTGAACTGCAGCCACACGGTATCGATTTTGATTGATATTTCAATTGTTTGAATTGTTTCGTGTTGCCAATTCATCATATTTTGAAGCGTATTTTGATTTGGTTTAATTTTATCATTTTGTTGCTTAACACTATTATGTGTTATATTTACCGTTATCCGATTTCTTTACTTAATAATCGGATAGGTAGATTTATTGTGACCGTCATCTATTCGTTATTTAACTATTATTGCTTATGTCCATTAATAACTGAGTTTGAATTAGACTGACCCGTGTATTATTTTCTTTTGAATTTAATACTCGGGTCAGACTGAGTTATTACAGGTTGTAGATATTCTGCTTTGGGTTGCTACTAGAGCTATGAAGTCCTTTCATATCTTTTGGGGTAGTCGTAATGCATTTTATAGTAGTCAGTATAATTGTATAGGAAGATATGTATTCATGTATATTATATACGTTAATGTACTTGTATATGTAACTTCCTGAGTCGACTGTTGTAGTTGTATCATATGTACTGTGTCATATGTATTGTAACTAACATCAGTTATTATATATATGAGACTTTCTGTTTTATCTGAGTTCCGCATTTATATTATCTGTGTTATTATTTTATATTATGTCCTAAACTATTTTGAACCATCGTAGTTCGTTTTATACTGGAATTGGGGTATGTCGATGGGAGTAAATAAATCAGAGATGAAAAATGAAAGAATATATGTACCACTCTTATCGAGATAACCAATACTAGTGTAAGTCCTAACTACGGATGGCCGCTCCTCAACAGCCTTATTCTCCGCGCTAGTTGACAGCATTACACCGTAGTGTTCTTGGCTAGTGTGGGTATAGAGGTGGGGCGTCACACAACAAGGTTTAAAATGTAATCTCATTTAAATGGAACGTTGATAACATAAAAACTTCGATGGCGGTAAACGTGGTACCCGTTACCTACCACATTTTGTTCAAACAACGTATAAAAGGTAACCACATACAAGTGTAATATTTATTTTTGAAGCAATTAAATTTCTCAGCCAATAATATCATAACCAATATTTTAAAAAATCAAACCACCACCAATATCTTAAATAATCAATATCATAACCAATATCTTAAATAACCAAAATAAGTATCATAGCCAATAACGTATCGTTAGAGTTTACAAACTACATCAAATAACATGTTTAATTAGATAATTCATTTCAGTCTAATTAGTCTGAGGGTAAAATGTCAAATAATTTTAAAAAAGTTTAATGGGTTGGCAAATGCAAAAGGAGGGATGGGAATAGAATTACCTACAATTAAACTAGCATACTCTTATCATGGGCGAGTCAGTATCATATTTACTAGTATTAAAAAATCAAACATGTACTTATAAATACCCATAACCATTCAAAACACATTTATCATCAAAATCAATTGCATCTCATTTCATTCAAATCACACTATGTAATTTAATTCATAAATCATGTAGTTGACTATTATTAATGATCAAGCTTCAACAAATCACTCATGCCCTTACTTTATTTCAAAACATGCCATAACATTGGGAATATTAAAACTTGCATTTTAGACCAGGGTGAAGCATTTAATATGTTGTGCATTTGTCAAAAAAGACCAACTTATTTTAATCATTCATTGATGTACATAAAATTTGCACTCAAATTCATTTTAGTCAAGTTATATCAACCGATACTTGGCAATACTGCATATAAATATTCAAGTATTCAAGTCATCAAGCATCAACGTACAATGTATGGCATGTAAACATTTCACTTTTCTTTCATCATATGGCTTTGCTTTTTAACTAGATAAACATCATATAAATATGGTAATTATTTATAACAACCATACCTTCTATGTCATAATAATAAACTAGTTTAATTAATATAAATATTCAAATTCAATTTTGGATAATATTATATTTTATTTTGGAATGAATTAAAAAATTTGGTAATGAATTGAGTCAAATAATGAATTCTTTTTCAAAATATATTGAACCTAAATATAATATTTATAATGAATATAAATTATATTTATATTGTAAATAATTTTCCTATGATTGAAATGTAACAAAAGAAGCATTGTTCGACATTAATAAAATTAATAAATTAATGAAGAGGACTAAGTATTCAATTTAAATATTTTGTAAAACTTATACGAGTATACTTTGTGAAGTATATAATAGACCAATTTAAATTGAAAGTGAATCTACAATTCAACAATAAATTTATTTATATGTAAATAAAGGGATTTTAACTTATTGACAAAAGTGATAAGCACAAATTTTCATTACATAAGAGGTTTAATTTAGAACTAAGAGTGACTAACTCCCTTATTTCTTTCTGTTATTCAAAAGCATGCCACTCTCTCCTCATCAAACTTGTCTCCTTATCCCTAGCTCTAATCTATGTACATCAGACCAATTTTGATATTAAAAAAATGTGAAAATTCAAGAAAAAAGGAAAGTCATACGTGACCTAGGCGAAGACGACGACGTGGCTTGATGCGCTGAAGGTCGAGCTTGACTTGAGGGTGCAGCGCCATTGCTAATGACAAAATTGAAGGAAGTGGTACATGCTTGAGATGGCAATGTAGCAGACTGGAGGAGGTAACTTTGGTTCACGTGTGAAATGGAGAGATCGTTCAACAATTGTTAAAAGAATATGCAGAGACACGATGAGAGAACACTGTGTAAACTTTTTTGGGTCTTAAATAATTAATTTGCTGTGAAATCAATGTTAGCAATTAAATTCCCACCTAATCTAATGTTATTTGCATGCTATGTTTTCATGACACTATGTTCGAATCTGTTGAATGTGGCTCTTTGTTTTGGAATTGATTTATTAAGTTGTTGAAAGTGTCGAATTGCAAACGAAACTATCTACGATCGTGAATTGAATTTTATTTATTGTTTATTATTGCACATGTATTGTTTGCATGACCAAGTTCATCAAAAACCAACTCAGGCCATTCAAAATCCTTGGATGAAAATTTCTAGTGCGGTTCCGCTTTATGATTTGCATGTTGGTTGGGTTATATTAATTTTTTCTAAAACAAAGGATTTTAAAATTTGATAATCCAAAAGTATAAATTTAATATTTTAATATGGATAATTTAGAATTTTTGAAAAGAAATTAATTTTCAAAAGTTGAAATTATGGTATTTGTTTTATAAGTCAATTTTTGAATAGGTATTTTATTCAACAATGCAATAAAAATATGATAGATTATTTTTTTATAAAGAGGATTTAAAAAAAATTCCAAACTGATAGAGATAATTATTTTTGATAGTTTTGGATAATGACATATTTTGGATAAAATAAGTAACATTAAAGGAAAAAAATTATAGATTTTGAACGTAAGTTAATGTTTGGGGAATATATTATTAATGTAGATTACCTTGATTGAATTAAAGTTAATATTATAATGAATTTTCGATTGGATAAACCTCATTTTTACTTTTAAATTATGGAATGATATTTCAAATTACATTAGATTTTTGCAAGGGTTTAAATGTGGTTAAATGTGTTGGCAAGTGAACAAGGAATTTGAATATTGGATTTGAAATTAAATATTAGATTTTTACAGGGATTTGAAATTGAAGATCATTTTAGAAACAACAATAATAATATATCATTAATTTGATGTTTCAAGGGATGTACGGTTTATAAACTCCATTATCGATATTTGTAAGGCTTTAAAGAGAAATTTCTAAGTGTTTGACTTATTTTCAAAGGATTTTAAAGAAGTTTCGAAATGTTAATTTCTTTAGGATTAAACATGGGGTTTGAAAAATTATTTTAGGATAATAATATATTTATGTACTTGGGAATATATAACCGTATATACATTATTATTTTATTTATAATGGAAGTATAATAAATTTATACTATGACATGAATATGCCATGGATGGTGCTCATTATTGTTGTGGGCATGGTTGAATATTCCATTGTACTTGGATTATTATCGAATCGCTTTTTTTATTGCTTATGTATATTAAGTTTTCAGCCATGTAAGTTATATTATATCATGTAGTAATGCTATATTGATTATTTACTTGGTACTGTTTTTATTAATGTCCACTTAAATATATGAATGTTAGAAAACCCCTTGGTAGCACTCGGTTAAATGACGTAATGTGGGTTACCATCGTAAATATAAACATGTAGAACGAACAGTTAAAAATTTGGTCAAAGTGGTGCAAGATACAAGATAAGATAGATATCCATCCTAGCTTGGCCGACCGTGTGGTAGTGCCCCGAGTTGTGACAATTTAGCTCCATTTTCACGGGTCCAACGAGCATGTAAAAAACCATTGAGGGTAGACAAATATGACATGATTGATGAATAGTAAGGATTGCCAACAAGGAACATAGAAGCATTTAGTGCAACTAGTATATCATGTAAGGGCACCTGTAATTTCTAAGTCGAGAGGGATCACCCTAGCGGCATCATTTGGTATCGACTTAGCTTCCGATAGGGAGAAAATAACTAATATGTACTAGTTAATTATATATAGATACTTACCAACTAAAATTTAAACGATGTGTGCTTGATAAAATATGTGATGGGAAATAATTGTGACTAGAAGTAAATCGCAGTTGAGTGGATGTGCAATCATGAGTCTCATTATTATAGACATAACTGGGAGTTATGACATTATGTGCTTGAGAATAATGCTTGAGATACAAAATGTGTAGTTATCGAGTGTAGGATATTTACCTACATTTGTTTCATATGTTATTATGATGTTATTGCATTGCACATTGATACACTCACAGCAAGTTCTTGCCTTACCCAAGGTATGTTATTTATTTAACAACCTCGAGCCAGAATGAAGTTGTTATGTTAACATGATTGTATATTTCTCTCAGGATTAAAGTAGGTGAAGAAGCAGAGGATGATAACGATACTAGATACTTTGTACTTATGGCACTGATTTGGTGATATCATGTATATAATGTGATGTATTATGGATGATGTTGTATATCATTATGGGGAGATATAATATGTATTATTTGTTATATACATATATGTTTATATATATAATGATATTCTCAATTTCACTACATTTTGAGGCTTTGTGTTCTTCGTGTATATTATGCATTGTCTTATCTGGAAAACCCACGTGTTTACTGCTTTGTGCTGATATCAAGTACATATATTTTATGTGTTTTATGAGGTAAGAATATGTACCTAATTAACCTAAGGGAATATTCAAGTATGGTTTCCCCCAACAAGCGTTATCTCTGTATTACAAGAAAATATCACTATAAAATATATATGCTGGTAGTATGGGTATAGATGTAGGGTGTTGCACAGTGGCATTAGAGAAGGTTCAAAATAATATAGAATATAAGTAGAACACAAATCATGATCATAGACGAGACTTAGATCCCATCTCCCCTTGGGTTTGTGGTAGAATCATATATTAAAGGGATAGTTAGAGTATCTATGTTTACTAATCTAATCATCTAGGATGTATTTGTACAACCTGAAATTTGTTGCTACCTTAATTTGACATTTAAAAATATTTTGGAAATAAGAATAATATTTAATAATTTTTGAAAATTGAAAAATAATGTTTTCTTAAAAGAAAATCACTATAGAATAAAATAATATTTTGATAAAATGCTCCAGCGAATTTTTAAATGGATGTAAAATGTTTGTTTAAAGACGATTCGAGCTATTGATGGTTAGGGGTACCGGTTTATTTAAGAAAGACGGAAGTTTCAATTTTTCCTCCTCTTCTACTGGACTAACATTTCCATTCTTATCCTTATCCTATCCAAGGTTACACCATCTTCCTTCCTCCATTGGACCACCCTTGTACCCCTTATCCTAATACTTAAGCTTACACCATAAGCCTCCATCTCCCAAGCTTATAGATACCCAAGTCCATATCTCATTTTAATTCATTTACAAACTAAAACAAGAAATCAAATACATCTTCATCTTCAAGGCAACCAAAGTTTCCATTTGCTTCATAAAATCAAAAGATTTATAAGTGTAGAAAGTGAGTAAACTTCTCCTACTTCTACTTTTGCAAAATTGAAAATAAAGCGTAAAGCATAGAATTATGTAGAAATGAAGGGTAGTGCGTCCCCTCTTGTTTTACTCTACTATTACTTATTGTGTTATGTTATTTTTGCAAGGGTAGGCACTACCATCACCGCACTTTGATATTTTATTTTTGCAAGTGTAGGCTCTACCACCACCGCACTTTGTTATTTTATTTTTGCAAGTGCAATAACCCTGCTTTCTATGCCATATAATTGATAAAAGATTTATTAAAATAAAAATGGTTGAATTCAAATAGTGATGACTATATTTTAAAAATAAATTTTTAATTAATTATGTTCGGTTAATAAAAAAAATTGTTGTAATAAATTTAATTTAATTAATAAATTCTTTCTAATAATTTGTTATAATCAAATAAAATGTTTTAGATCAATAAAAAAATATTTTTAAGGGTAAATAAATTTTTATGAGGTTGTAATAAATGAAAAATAAATTTATTTTGAAATAGAATGATGAAAGATTAAATAAAAAACGAGCATCAAATCGAACAAAATTGTTCAATTATCAAAATATATTTGGTACAATGGAATGTAAAACAATTTAAATTAGATTTGAATTAATTTACAAATAAATTAAATGCGTTGTTACAAGAAAGGGAAAGAGCAAATGATTGAGTAAAGTAAATTATTTAGAATCCATCCATTGACTGAACGTGGTCGGGCTCACTTTCATTCTCTATGTGCTTCTAGAAATTGCTACCCACTTCATCATGCAAACCCGAACCCTCAAATTATTGTATGTGCCCTAATTTTCATTGAATTGGAAAATTTGCGACCTTTACTTATTGAAAAAATAGAACTACATTCACGCCTGGCATACGACGAGAGGTGCCATACTGGTGCTGCAATCCGATGGAGGCAAACAATGATGAGAGTGATCGCTTCTTGGGGCTCGCATAGTTTGAGGATGAGGAACGACTTAGGTAATCACACTAGGTTTTGTGTGGAGATGATGTCGACTTAAAAGCATAATCGACCGATGATGCAAGTGAATGGAGCTGGGACAAGGTGGTGCGTGTAGGGCTGCGACTATATCTAGTCATACAACAACATGTGGAGAGTTCGACTATGGGTGTGTTTGTTGTCAGCTTGTTAGTGTCGATTGTGATGGCTATAGCAGTAATACGTCTGGAGCGATGCAAGTGAAGGAAGCAATGGTTATGGACTTGGCGTGGCTAAGACAATGGGATAAGCATTGGCAGTAAGGGATTTTCTTGGAAATTGGTGAGTTTCCCTCACTCGCATCTATATTATTTTCCTTTTCATTGTATATTTATATCGATTTATCCCGACATTTAGCATTACTTGGCTGGATTTATTGGTAAAGCTGATTGAACTGTTTGGGTGGAATGATTGTAGTGATATTGGATATTTTTATGTTCGATGATAGAGTTTGTGTTTGTTGCATGTTTGAAATGCAAGGGAGATTGTCCTTTTGCATTTCAATTTATGTCATTTTATTTACGTTGTGCGTACAGTATAGATGGCCGAATTCGATCGAATCCAACTTGGCCATTTATAGTTGTTTCGTTGTTAATTTTTCAGAGAATTTTAATCCACGGATTTTAGTTTAGACGATTTATTGATTATTCCGTTTTATAATATTTATGAAAGCTTTAGGTAATCATTTATGGGACTTGTTTTGGAAATAAAAAAAGTTGACTTAAAATATAGAGAATTTTCAACACGGTGTAATGTATGGAATTTCATAAGTATAAATGAGAGGTTTTTAATAACGTTTTCCGAAAGGAAATGCTTTTGTAATATATTTAATTAGTATAATTGACGTAGGAAATATTTCAAAAAAGGGGAATTTGAGTATAAAAACCTATTTTAAGAGATTTGAAAGTTATTTGTCCTTTTATATATTTAATGGCTCAAAGTTAGTTTATTTGAAGATTTTGTATAATTAAATGATTTTAATAGTAGTTTCCAAAAGGAATTTATTATCTAAAATGATTTTGAATGATATTTATTTATTTATCATTTGAATATGTGATTTTATTGTAAAGAATATATTATATTGGGTATTAGTTTATTATCTAGTTAATTATAGAATATTTATTTATTATTCGTTTTGAAGTATTTTACGTATAAGATTATAATTGCGATTGAATTATTATTGAATATTCGTTTATTTTTTGTATATATTTTGGTATATATGTGTATTTCGATAAATTGTATTATCTTACTTTTCATATCCCTAGTTCTATATATATATATGTGTGTGTGTGTGTGTGTGTGCGCCTGATGCCCTGACCAAGCTATATTAAGTTGATCGCGCAAGACAGATTCGACTATTGATAAGAAGAATGACCATAAGGTAATGACTAAATGACCCAGATATAAAGTCCGAGCATTTATACAAAGCCCAGGTTGAACAGAGTTGACAGACAGACAACACAGGATGTCGGAACTATGGAGATTAGCTTGAATGGATAGGAATCGGCATGGTCATTTCATATATAAAAGGTTCGGCTTTGGTGGTTATTCAAGGGGTCGGCATACATTTGAGGAGTAGGGTTTTGGCATGACATTATATGGATGGATCAGCATAAGTCTAGGAAACCAAAGGGATCGAGATAGTGAAGGGTTACCATAGGGTTCGGCAAATATCTTGCAATCATTATGGATCGAGATATATCTCAGAAACGTTATGGGCCGGCATAATTCAAGGAAATGAAAGGGAATGACAGTAGGCAAAGGCATGCGAAAGGGTTCAGTATGTCATACAAGTAAAGGATCGGCATTCTTCAGGTTAATAAGAAGCTAAACCATGAATCAGGCAAAAGCAAGAGCTCAGCACATCTAAACACCCTGATATTTGGAACACCATCATGCTAAAGCATAAGGGAGCTACCGTAGGGGTTGTTGCCCCCAAACAGAACACATGGAGAGATAGGTATCGATCCCTATCTATTGTGATTTGGGCCTAGCCCTCACTATGGTGGGCCTATATGGTTGAAACGGTCATGTCGCCGAAGTTCCGATCAGATTGGAGGCTGCCTTCATCTATAAATACAGGCCTAGGGGAAATTTTAGGACTTTTACGTTGTTGGCTAGACAACACTATTACTATAATCAACTTCCTCTATTACTCTCTTATCTCTTGTTATTTCTTATTGTTCTAATTGTAATCGAGTTAATTGAAAAGCAATAAAGAGAATATTCAAAGTGGACATAGGCAATCAACGTCGAACAACTATAAATCTTGTTGTTCCTACTTTCTGCTGTATTTTTCTTGTTATTTTTTCATATTCCTCTGCTTTCATTTATTTCATAACTTAAATATATTCTTGGGTGTTTATGGCCAATTTGGTTGCAATTATTTTGGTGCTTTCACTTAGAGTCTGGTTCTCAGCCTATTAGGATCACCTTTGTTGCTACTGATTAAGAAAAATCTTTCGAAAGAGATCCAAATCCATCTTCAAAAGCTTCTATATACTACTCAGAATTACCAGAATCCAACTAAAGAAATCTAGAATAGTGAGGCATACCAGATCAACTTTCCAAAACGTTGATGCAAATGGAACTGCCAGCATCCGACAAGGTGCTCCAGGTAACCAGCCTGCTGATGTGAATATTGAGCATGCTGAAGTCCAAAACCCCATTAATTCCATAACTAGAGCTGAATTCAACAAATTAATAAGAGAACTTATGGAGAGCCATAGGCAGATGAACGAGCAAATCCAGACAAATGCCAACCTGATGAATCAGATTGCTCAATAGTAGCGTCAAAGCGCTAGATGGGATCTTGCTTCTTACTCGGTGTCGGATAGTTCAACCTCATCAGATGAATATTACAGGAATAGGAGTCGTAGGGTCGAAGCGGCGCAAGTAAGAACATTAGAGCAACGCTCAGAAGAACAACATGGTCTGCCAAGATGGATCGTTGTTTTCCCCTCCTTTGGGATCGGTGTCGATCCCTCAACTAGAGGAGTTGTTCCTCAAATGCAATTGGGGAGCTGTGCTAGAGCTAGGTCCAGGAACATGGATGCTGCAGTTTTAAATGCTGGTCAAATACTTCTTCGAAACGATGATAAGATGAATATTCATGATGCACATCAGAAGGATAATAGGCCAAGGAGTTATGAGATGACCCGTAGACACTGACCAGAACATTCACGCGAGGTGGAACGTGACCACCACTTGGCACCATCTATCCAGAAACTGGACTTATCAATGATGATCAAACAATTAGTGAGGGAGAACCATGGTATGGAAAATGATGATTGGGGAATTTCGAGGAGTCATACTCCATTTATTAGATAGTGTTATGCATGCGGAGTATCCTAGAAGGTTCAATAAGCCTACGATGCCTACCTATAGAGGGAAAAACCAACCCATGCAGCACATCATGAGATATGAGTGGTTGACGGACTCAACAGGAGCAAATATGCCACCAACTGTAGATGCTTCCCCCTAACTCTCTACAAAATTGCAACGATGTGGTTTACAAGATACCCCTATGATCAATCTCAATATTCGATGAACTGGGAATAAGGTTCGTAGAGCAGTTTCAGAACCACGCTACTCGCTCCATAGACGTGATGTCATTGCCAAGTATGATCCAGGCTCTGGGGGAATCACTGAATGACTACTTGCAAAGATTTCAAGTCATTTCCACTGAAGTTAGTAAGCCAAATGACCATGCCATACTCATGGCTGTAACAAGGGGGCTTGACTAGGAATCCAATTCGGTGATTGGCTAGCTAGAAAATCGTCGGCCATGCTGGAACATTTCTATTCAATGGCAGCTCACTTTACAAGGAATGATGGAGCCAGGTCCCCTAGAAAGAGCAATGATGTGGGACCAAGTGGGGAAGCAGTGCAAAGCAACATTGCAATAAAGCAGTCTGATGAGAGTTCTATGAAGGTTCAGGTCAATGTTCAAAAAAAAACTAAATCAACAGTAGAGAAGTCTAGGATTCGTGTGTATGAAAACTACACACCTATGAATGGATCCCTGGAGAATATGTGTGTGTGTGTGTGTGTGTGTCCACCTGTAATACTTTTCAATGTAAGAAGCCGAGTCCGAAAAAGTTGATAGAGACACAAAAGCGGATTGGAAAATATTGTCGGTTTCACAAGTGTTACGAGCATAATACGAACGAGTGTAGGCATCTTCAGGACGCTATTGAGAAGTTGATTTGGGAGAATAAGCTGTAGCAGTATGTGAAAACTCCACAGGACCGTGGACATGCGACGTCCGACCCCAATCGAGGACAAGCTCCGTGCAGAGCTGAGGAGCCTATGCGAACCGGAGGAAGATTGGTGATAAACATGTTGGACCGCATCCTGCGAATAGAAGTTTGTAGGAAATGGAGCACTATACCAGCGCGATGAGACATATGGATTTTGAATATTGTTCTAATACATAGGACGGAACTCCACCAAGCAAGAGTGTACAATAACTAATGGTATAGTGTTCAGGAGCAAGGATGACGATAGAGTAGAGGCTCCTACTGTTGACCAGATGGTCATTTTAACCATGATTGGCCCTGCTCTGGTGAGGAGAATTTTCATTGATTGAGGGAGTTCTATAAACATATCTTTTAAGATGGCTTATTATCAAATGAGGATGGAGGCTAAGGATTTAAAACATCTAAAGCTCGTATACATGGTTTCAACGGCATGGCGATTAAGGCGTTGGTTATGCGGAGTTGCCGGTTGAGCTGGGGAAGGTGAATGTAAGAGAGTGTGGATCCTTTCTGGGCCGTTCGGCCATGGCTGAATTTCAAGCAGCTCTCTTCCCATGGTGTTTGACTTTGAAATTTCCGACTGATAAAGGATTAGGAGTTGTGCATGGTGATCAAGAGATTAGACATGTTGTTATGTGGCTAAGTTGAGATACTCTTAGTGTAAAGAGAAGGGAAAGCATGTGGACAAGTCTGTCTGCATCCAAGTTACTGAAGATTGACAAATGGAGCCTGAGACTTGGCTTGGGAACCACAGTTGGTCCTATAGAGCTATAGATTCAAGAAGTGATGAGGAGGAGACCAAGGAGACAAAGGCGGCACCGGCTGAGCTGACGATCCATATAACATTCAGCCACGATGACCCATCATGGGTCTTGAAGATTGGATTGCAACTTAGCCTTTCAATGATGAGAGAATTTGCTGATTTTCTCCAAGCAAATATAGACGTATTAGCTTGGACTCATTCTGCCATGTGTGAGATCTCGCCTGCCATTGCAAGCCATGCATTAAACATTGATCGGAAATATGTTCCATTGAAACAGAAAAGGCGGGTTATAGATCCGAAGAGGTCCATTGCTCTTAATGAGGCGGTGGATAAACTTAAAGTCAATTGGTTTATTTGTGATGCTTTCTATCCCGAATAGATATCCAATCCCATGCTGGTGAATAACGTGAACAGAAAGTGGAGAACGGGCATCGACTATTCAGACTTGAACAAGGCATTCCTTAAAGATAGTTTGCTTCTTCCAAGAATCGATCAGTTAGTTGATTCAACTATAGGGCATGAATTGTTATCCTTTATGGATGCATACTCAGGGTATAACCAAATCGCGATGCATGTCCTATATCAGGAACATGCCAACTTTGTAATGGATGCTGGATTATACTGTTACGTGATGATGTCGTTCGGTTTAAAAAATGCTAGAGCAACCTATCAATGTTTGGTTAACTGGATGTTTAAAGATCGAATTAGTAGGATGATGGACGTATATGTGGATGCTATGCTCGTGAAGTCATGGCGGTCAAATGAACACATTCGAGACTTGGTGGAGAAATTCGAAATCCTTCGATTCTATAGCATGAAAATCAACCCTTTGAAGTGCTCATTCGTCGTTGTGTCATGGAAGTTCTTGGGATCTATTATCAGTGCCCGAGGATTAGAAGTTAATCCAGAAATAATTCAGGCTTTTCAACATAAACAAGCGCCTAGAACCATTAAGCAAGTGCAGAGTCTGAACGGGAAGATTGCAGCTTTGGGTTGATTCATCTCCAGGGAAACTGATAAATGCAATCCTTTCTTTGATTTGATAAGAAAGGGAAAGAAGAACTTTGAATGATGTACGATTGTTAAGACACATTTCGAGCTCTGATAAATCATTTGGAGAGACCCCATGTCCTTTCAAAGTCGGTTGATCACGAGGAGTTGTATCGTCACATGCTATAAGTGCCGCCTTGTTTCGCGAGGAGAACCGGATTTAAAGACTAGTGTATTACATCAGTAAGGGACTAACTGGTGTAGAAAGAAATATCTGAAGATAGAAAAATTGGCGTGTTGCTTGCAAGTCGCATCATGGAAACTTCGCCCATACTTCTAGGGACATCCGATCAATATTTACACCGACCAACCGTTACGACAGATCCTATAGCGACATTAGATGTCTAGGAGCTTGCTTAATTGGAACATCAAGCTCAGGCAGTTCGACATCACATATCTGATGTGAAGAGCTATCCAGGGTCAAGCGTTAGTGGACTTCATAGCGGAATTTACCATGCAACACGAGATTCTAGAAAGTAGCATAATCCCTACTGTGATTTAGAAGTTATACATTGATGAAGCTGTTTGCACAAAAAAGGGGCAAACACCTCCAAGTCGTATGATTTAGTTGATTATATGTTGTTCTGAATGGTTTGGGTGATTTATGCAAATATATGAAATAGATGGACTAAACTGTAAAAGACATACATATTTATAGTGGTTCGGCCAGAACGTGCCTACGTCCACTTTTATATGTTATTCTCCTTTTCTATTCAGATTACAAGTACAAAGCTCTAATTACAAGTAACCGAAAGTTGTTTGAAAGTTCTATCCGTGCTTGAGCTCTCAAACTTGTCTGCCACTGTTGTACCCCTGCCCCTCTATTTATAGAGTGAAGCTGGGGGCAAGGGTCCTGGATGTATATAGCTGCTGGTGGGCCTGGGCTGATGCAATCTGGCCTGGCAGTGTTAGTTCGGCAAGGCTTTGGTCTGGAGATAGTTGGAGCGGCTTCCGGTCCTGTAGTGGTTAGTCCGGTAGGGGTTCCCTTCATCTAGTTCGGTGGTAGAGGGTTGAGTTGGTATTGGCTCGGCAGTGGGTTGGACCGGTAGGTGATTGATTCGGCAGGGAAGTGGATATGTGTCGGTCCGGTGGTGACTTGTGAGTGGATTGTTGGAGTTGCTTTGGTCCGGTAGTGGGTTGATCCGGCAATGGGAGGAGTGGTAGATGGATCGGCTATGTAGAGAAGTGGAGTTGATCCGGTTATGCAGGTAAGTGTAGTTGGACCGGTTGTGCTTGGAGAGGTGGGTGGCTCGGTGGACCGGATGGTTCGGTGAACTTGGTCCGATGAAGGGTGGAAACGTGCCCAACATTTGCCCCCCAAAGTGGGGCATATGCCATCATATGTCGCGCTTTGTTTTAGCTTAGGTGATTCTCATCCGGTCTCATCTGCCAAACCATACGGTCCGGTCATCCTGTGTCGTCTATAAATAGGGGTGTTAGGCCATCGTTATCCCTTTATCATTTTGAGATAGCCGAATACCGGATCAACTAAGTGCCGAATCAACTAAGTGCCGAATCTAAGTGCCGAATCAACCAAGTGCCGAATCAACTAAGTGTCGGACCAGGTTTGTTTTTATACTACCGAATGTGTTCTTATGAGGGGACTACTGAATGAAACATTGTGTTCGGATACCAAATGAATCCTCATTTTTGAATTGACGAACGAGACTTGAGGATTCGAGTGCCGAATGACCCTTATATACTTGAATTATTGCAAGTGAAATTCTGGATTACATATACTTGCATGTTTATATCTTCTGTTTTAACGATGTGTTTGTTTTTGGTGTTGCAGATAATGTCTCGCAAAGTGGAGACTCGATCAGAAAAGAGAAAATCATCGGATATAAGAGAGTCCCCTGTGGTGCCCCCAGCCCAGCCAGGGCCGGGACGACAAGGACCCAGCCCGAGATCACTAGTGGACGGATATGGTGCTCAAGAGCTTCTGAACTCTCCTCCCGATTGCTTTCCGAGCTCCCTCAAAGAGGCACAACTTGATGTCATCGCTCGCTCCTTTGGGATTGACAGAGCGAGTATGTTGTTGTCGGGAGATGGTGTGATGCCGTATGATCCTCCTGAAGGATATTTCGCCTATAGCCGATACCATTGCATGTGCGGGGCCATTCCTCCGATCAATGCCTGGATAGTCAGCTTCCTCATTACTTGAAGGTGGCTCCATTCCAGCTTCAGCCCAACTCCTATGCTATCCTGGTGTGTTTGTTCATTATTTTCCAAAGGAAATACGGGCGCCCCCCTTCCAACCGGGAGATTCGGTACCTATATAATTTGAGAGGTTACAAGAAGGGGTCCCTATACATCAGTTTGGAATCGGTCGTGTCCTTCAAGCCAGTCTTGGACTTATACTCGAAGTTCACCATGTTTAAGAAGGAATGGTTCTTCGTCAAGGACGACTCCGTTTCTTTTCGCCTTTTCACTTCTGGCTGTAAGTTGAATTCCATTTGTAATTTCTCTGTCCCGACTGCAATGCTTCTTCTTATATGCTTCTGTTTCTTGCTAGCGACAGGCGGCTTTACGGTCGTGGAGAATGATCGCCTGGTACAGATGGTTGCGGAAATAAAGGCCATTTCGGGACGGGATAGGTCGCTTCTTACCTGATCAGGAACGCCACTCTCCTGGAGTACAACTTAATTCTGCCACGTCAATTTGTGGTTAAGCAGAGAGATACAGCCGAGGAGAGGGCTGCCAAAGCTAAAGACAGGGCTACTGTGAAGAGTAGCAAGAGGAGACCTTTCTCGGTGCCTCCAGTCGTCGGAGGAAAGAAGCTTAAGAAATCTGATGGACCCTCTCCCAGCACATGCCCGGATGTTCCGAAGGAGGAAAGTGGAGAGGAAGAAAGAGGCGAGGAGGAGAGCGGAGGTGATGGAGAAGGTGACGGTGGTAACGGTGGCGAAGGGCAGAGTGGTAGTGGCGTTGGTGCCTTGACTTCTGGGCAAGCGGGTGAGATTCAAGAGTGGACGGATGATGCCTTCCGTCAAGCCTTCGAGGGGTTGGGGGAAGGGCCGGCCTTGGTGGAGAAATCGAAGAAGTCTGATAATGCCGGGACGGGCGCTAGTCTATCTTCTAAGAGTATTTCAGCTAAAGCAACTCCGGCGGTTCAAGATGAATTCTTAACTTCCGCAGACTCCCTTTATGATAAGGACTTAGTAATATTTTATGGCCAGCTCCCGTCCTGGAATGAGATTCAGGACTTATTGCAGTATCCCACTCCCCCTCAGGGTTTGTAAAATAAATGCGTTTTCCTACCCCTTTTAACTTAACATATTTCCCGGATCATAGTTTCATGCATGCTTGTAACACTTGGTTTTTATTCCAGGAACGGGTAAGGTGACCAAGACATCAGATATTCGGCACCGCCTTGAATAGTACAAGCTACTCAAAATGTGACGACCTTCCATGACTCCCGCACGGAAACAAGGGAATAGTGCGCTGAAAGTATGCCAGGCAGCCATGAGTGACCGTCAAGGGTAAAATAAACATCGCAGACTCTATCGTAAAACTCACAGCGCATGGATAAAATAAAATAGAGAAATATAATACAGTGAAGCTCCCATAGAACAGAATATCATCATCTAATCATAATAGCTTTATACAAACATATGAATCATCCATACATCAAAGCCTCACTACATAACACTCAAACAAATACAGCAGCGGAACACCCAGTACATATAAAAGGAAATAATATGCAAAATCCTCCTGCTCGTCTTCGTCATCATCAACGTAGACCTCCATGAACTGCACCTGTCACCTGCTACCTAGACTGCCCATCCCAACATGGATGAACAGCCCAAGGTAATAAGAGGAGACATAAAACCTTGAGTCAGACAAAGTCTTAGTGAGCAGTAAATCAACTATCAAACATACCAAAAGAGCATAAAGGATAAAAGGAATAGGAACCAAACCATCCCACTCCACCTCTTTATACAGTGATAGCCCCCAGACACACACTAAGGAGAAACAGCATAACATGGCAGATAATTAAGTAAAGCAATAATCACTCGAGTCAAGGTCGATGTTTTCCAAATACAAACCCCCAAGGCCTAAAGCAAGATCAGATAAGCACCCAGAAAACACCGCTCTTGAGGCCGAATGATGGTACAATCAAACATTCATGACTCTGGCTATCACTGTTAACCTTGCTTCGAAATCACCGTTAATTGAATGACCGACTCCTTCCTGAGCCATCTATCAAGGGCTAATGGTAACACTGGTTCTAGACATAACTCTGCACGTCGTCATGACCCGTGCCTAGGAATTTTCGCAACTACCCAGAGTACTCGACCACCTACCTGTAGTCTTTAGGGTGTCCAGACCACCTACCTGTAGTCTTTAGGGCAACCCTTGTTCTCTTGCTTTGAGTCTGCTAGAACCTTCAACAACGATGAAATCCAAGCCTTCTAGTCATCCTCCTTGACGACTATTCTCAACCTAGCCCAAACTACCTCTTTAGCCATCCATTATCAATCAACTCGAACTACCCTTCAGGTTATCAACATGCTTGGAGTAATCCTTCTCGATTATACCAAGATTACATCACATCATGCCTCGCCTCATCTTCATCATAGAAAAGGCTCATCTTAACATCATGGTTTGCCTCATCGCATCATGGCAAAATTCCATCTCAACATCATCCAATCCATACATATGAGCTTCAACATCCACTACATATGCCTTAAGCAACTTTCACCATTCAAAAGCCTCTTCCGTAGCTTTTGAATCGTCTTTGACCATACTTGTCCAAATCTATCAACTAGATAATTCATTCACAACAATCAAACAAGGCAAACATTAATCCAAACAAATAAGTAATCAATCAAGATCTAAATAGGCATTTATAGCTAAAATGGCAATTTCGTAAATAAATGATCATGGATCTAACATACATGAATCAAGGGTTTTTAGCATAGATCTAACAAATATAAATCATGGGTTTTGTCTCTACAACTTGATAAATGAACTTGCATAAGTAAACATCTTCATAAGTAATGGATCTACACTTGGATCTAAAGAAATATGCATAAAATCACTATCTACAACACTCCAACAAACCACCAATCCGATATACTCCTTTGGGTCCGCGTGAGAGATAACCACCACTCACCAAATCACCCAAACACTACAAAAACTATCAACTCCAGACCTGGACAGCGAAGATCTAAGCTTGATTCGTCGAAATCCCGCTTGAAACGATGAAATCTAGCTTTGTTAGATGAAGATCTTCAACTTTGGCTCTTGGATCTTCGATCTTGAATGGATGTTAGAACTAGATTGGAATGGAGAAAAGGAGATGAAGAAATGCTGTAGTCGAGCTCTCAAAATGGCAGCACTTCGTCGCTTCAAAATCCGGTGCCAAAAAGTGAGCCAAACCCCTCTATTTATAGGCTGAAATTTCCCCATGAGTCGTCCGCCCCTATGAGTCGTCCACGATTCATGACTCACGACTCAAACCACTATGACTCACGACTCAACGCGGCTCAAGGCAAATACGACACAACACACACACACGGCACAGCAGCACACGACTCAAGCCCCTACCGACTTAACACCACACAGGGCCACACGATCTAGTTCCCTGCTGACCTAACACTAAGTCGTCTGGACGACTCAACTACCAACCGACTCAACTACCAACGACCTAAGCCTTAACTCCTTAAGCCGTTAACCTATGAGTCGGCATCCCCTAAGCCGTTAGTTCCTTTAGGTCGGCCAATCACCTTAAGTCGTTCCATCCTATGAGTCGGTCCAATACATGAGTCGGTCACCTCTCTTACTCAGTCACCCCAATGAGTCGCCACTCTACTAAGTCGCTAACTCCTCTAACTCGCTAACTCTTAGGTTGGTCACCCCTATGAGTCGGTTATCCTATGAGTCGCTCACTACCTTGACTCGGTCCAAACCTTAAGCCGCTGCCTACTAACTCGTCTACTGTCTTAGGTCGTCCAAATCACTAGGTCGCAACATGTTAACACCTTAACTCGTCCAACTGCTAACTCGTCCAAACTTCTATAGCTTCCCCACACAACTTAGGCTATGGACGACATAAACAACACTAACAACCTAGTAATTCTGCGATTATATCGACACGTAAAATACGGGTCGTTACATTCTCTCCCCCTTAGGAATTTCGTCCCCGAAATTCCAAACAAACAACAGCAATCGAAGCTATTCTGCATGCCTACCATCCATAGCAACCAACAAACCATGCATCCAATTCTAGCCTAGCATGCAGAATTCTAAGACTTAGAACAAGCTACAAATTCATGAGATGTCACGACACCTTAGGGCCATACCTCGAAGAGTTCGGGATGAGCTGCCTTCATCCTCTCTTCCTCCTCCCACGTACAGTCGTTAACATCATCACTCCATTGTATCTTGAGCAACGTAATCGTCTTCCTCCTAAGTTGTTTCGTGTCGGTTTCAACAACACGAAGCGGCTTACAAGGTCTCGTAACCACTGGATCAACCTCTAAATCTTCACAGTTATCGGCAGAAACCACTGTATTCGAGTCGTGCACATACTTCCGTAGATATGATACATGAAAAACATTGTGCACACCCGCCATCTTCTCCGGTAACTCCAATCTATAAGCGAGCTTTCCAATTCGCTCGATAACCGGGAATGGTCCAACAAATCTCGGAGTTAACTTTCCTTTCTTCCCGAATCTAATAACATTCTTCAGAGGAGAAATCTTCACAAAAACCATATTACCTACGTCGAATTCCAAATCCTTACGACGATTATTGGCATAACTTTTCTGACGATCTTGGGCTGCCTTCATTCGTTGCCAAATGATCTTTATACAATCCGAAGTCTGTCGAATCATCTCTGGCCCAAGTATCAGTTTCTCCAGTTTCCAACCAACATGTCGGAGAGTTACACGGTCTTCCATACAGTGCTTCATATGGTGCCATACCAATACTTGACTGGTAGCTGTTATTATATGCGAATTCCACCAAATGAAGGTGATCTTCCCATGATCCTCCGAAATCCAAAACACAGGCTCTGAGAAGATCTTTCAAAACTCGGTTGACTCTTTCAGTCTGACCATCTGTTTGAGGGTGATAAGCTGTACTCAAACACAACTTGGTTCCCAAAACTTCCTGGAAGCTCTTCCAAAATCTACTAGTGAACAATGGGTCTCGATCGCTCACTATACTTTTCGGAATACCATGGAATCGAACTATCCACTTAACATACAACTCAGCCAACTTTGATGCAGCCCTAGTCGATCGAACAGGAATGAATCTTGCACTCTTGGTCAACCGATCTACTATGACCCAAATCGCTTCATTTCCTGCTCTTGTTCTAGGTAGACCATCGATAAAATCCATCGATATCTGTTCCCACTTCCATGTAGGAACCTCTAATGGCTGAAGCAATCCACTTGGCTTCTTCTGCTCTGCTTTAACCAACTGGCAATTCATACACTTGGAAATAAAATTTCCAACATCCTTCTTCATGCCTGCCCAATAATAGGTTCTCTTTATATCCCGATACATCTTATTTCCACCTGGATGAATTGTCAACTTCGAGTGATGACTTTCCCTAAGAACTTCATCTCTCAATCCATCTACATCGGGAACAACTAGTCGTCCTTGCTTTCGAAGCCAACTCTCTCGATCGACTTCAAATCCGTTATCCTTTTCTGGATTCAATCCAGATTCCAAATCTCGGATAATCTTGACAAGCTTATCGTCTCGCTTTTGGCTCTCGCCAATTCTCTCTACCAGAGTAGGCCTTATCGATAAGTTTGCCAACATCTCAGGTTCCAATTCACATCTAGGCCTAAAGTCAAATTCAGCTAAATACTCGAGACTCTTCCATTCCGAAAACATGGCTCCCAATCCTGCATGTCTTCGACTCAACGCATCTGCCACTGCGTTACCTTTTCCCGGAGTATAGGCTATACCAAAATCATACGATGCCAAGAACTCTAGCCACCGTTGCTGTCGAAAATTCAAATCCTTTTGAGAGAACAGATACTTCAACGACTTATGATCTGTAAACAACTCGAATCTAACTCCCAGTAGATAATGTCTCCACATCTTCAAAGCAAAAACAATTGCCGCTAACTCCAAATCATGAGTCGGGTAATTCCTTTCATGCGGCTTCAGTTGTCGACTAGCATACGCAACAACTTTATCCTTCTGCATCAGCACTGCTCCAAGTCCAGTACCACATGCATCGGTGTAAACCACCATCTCATCATTCCTACTTGGAATAGTCAAAACAGGAGCACTTGTCAGTCGCTCTTTCAGGATTACGAAAGCTTGCTCACACTTATCATCCCAGCTGAACCCTTGGTTCTTTTTCGTCAATCCTGTTAACGGTGCAGCTATCTTGGAAAAGTCTTTGATAAACCGACGATAATATCCTGCTAATCCAAGAAAACTTCTCACATCAGATGCATTCTTAGGTCTAATCCAATCCTGGATCGCTGCCACCTTAGCAGGATCAACCGCTATTCCATTTCCAGAGATAACATGGCCTAAGAATCTCACTTCACTCTTCCAGAAGTGACACTTCGAAAACTTAGCCTTCAGCTGATGTTTCCGCAAGACTTCCAAAACAATCCTCAAGTGTGTCTTGTGTTCCTCCTCAGTTCTGGAATAAATCAGAATATCATCCACGAACACAAGCACGAACTTATTCAACTGATCTCTGAACACTCTATTCATAAGATCCACAAAATATGCTGGTGCGTTAGTCAATCCAAACGGCATTACCAGCCACTCATAAAATCCGGATGGTGTCCTAAAAGCAGTCTTCGGCACACTGTCCTTTGCCACTCTCAACTGGTGAAATCCCGTTGCCAAATCCATCTGAGAAAACACCTTAGCATCGTGAAGCTGATCAAACAAGTCATCTATTCTCGGCAATGGATACTTGTTCTTCTTAGTCACCTTATTCAGCTCACGATAATCCACACACAACCTCAACGATCCATCCGCTTTGGTTGCAAACACAACTGGTGCACCCCATTCGGACACACTACGCCGAATAAATCCTTTTCGCAAAAGGTCATCAACTTGCACCTTCAACTCTTGCTGTTCCCTAGGCGCCATCCGCCTAAGAGGCATCACAACGGGTCTGGCTCCCTCAACTAGATCGATACGAAACTCGATCTCCCTATGCGGCGGTAATCCTTTGACTTCGTCAAAGACATCCTCACATCCATTCACAATAGGCACCGATGACAGTCCATCCCGTGGAACAACCAGCGAATACATGAAGCTCATGAAGACGCCTTCTTCATGCTTACATCGTATCACAACCTTTCGCCCTTCCATATTCCCGACTGTCACCTCCAGCCTCTCACAGTCAATCCTTACCGCATACTTCCTAAGCCAGTCCATACCCAAAATAATTCCGAACCCCACAAAGTTCAAAACAAAGCAATCACAAGCAAAAGAGCAATCATGACTCGACACAACTAAACCACGGCATATCATACACAAACAGGACGAACCCCCAACTGGATTAGTCACAACCAATGGTCTATCAACAATATCCGGTTCCAAACCTAACCGGCCTACAAGATCATCACAAATAAAAGAATGCGACGCTCCAGTATCAAACAACACTCTAACTGGAACACCACAAATAGAAAGAGTACCTTGAACCACCACACTCTTCCCCTTTTCTTCAGCAGTAGGAGCTTTTGAAGACGACGGCACAGCTCCCATAGCATAAGCTTGTACAATCTGCCTATCTTTCCTTGGTTCTGGGCAATCCTTCTTGATATGTCCCAGCTTATCACAGTTGTAACACTTTCCCGGCACCTTGGGATTCTTGCAATCTCTGAAGAGATGGCCCTTCTGCTGACAGTTGTAGCAGGTCACTTCACCCTTCGGCTTCTTCTGGCCATCCTTACCCTTCTGTTGCTGCTGCTTTCTCTTCTTGTTGCCACCTTGCTGTGGTTTAGATCCTTCCTTGGTTACAGCAACAACAGAACTCTCCCTAGGAAACAAACTCTCATGCCTAAGAGCTTTCTCCACAAGCTTCTCAAACGGATCGTCTAGATGATCCACCAACTGTCTCCCAAGATAAGTGTCCAAACCGGTCACAAACTTCTCATTCTTCTGATAGGGAGAATCAATATACGATCTGGCATACTTGGACAAAGCCTCAAACTCAGAAACATACTCAAGGACCGATCTCCCACCTTGCTTGAGCTCTACAAACTTCTTGAACAAAACAGATTTCTGAGCTGTAGAGATAAACTTAGCTTCAAATCTGACTTGGAATTGCTCCCAAGTAATCTCCTCCTCCGGAATATCAATGGTGATAGAATTCCACCAATCTGAAGCTCTCCCTTGAAGTTGCCTTGATGCAAGCTTCCTCTTAGTTGCATCCTCGATTCCCAAATCACCAAAGATCCTCCTACAAGTATCAATCCATCTCTGTACTTCAATAGTTGATTCCGTTCCCAAGAAAACCTTTCCTCCAAGAGAAGTATAGTCCTTACAAAGCTTAGTAAAATCCACCGGTCTTCGAGCTTGAACTTGAACTCCAACATCTACTGATGACCCCGAAGCTGGTATCCTCCTCATGATCGAAGTCATCATGGCTTCAAACATAGCTCCATAATCAGAAGCTTCCCAAGTAGCACGGTTTTCTCTAACAGCTGGTCTCCCTCTTCGACTCATCCTTAATATCTACAAAAAGGAATGATTAGAACACCTTGAGAAACAACTGCATGAGAAGTTCAAATCCTTCTAAACTACTATATTATATATATAGTAATCATCCATCAAAAATACAATTACGTCTCTCTTACGTAGTTACGTCAGCGAGCGTTGGCTAAAATCGATTAACCAAAGCTCTGATACCAAATGTGACGACCTTCCATGACTCCCGCACGGAAACAAGGGAATAGTGTGCTGAAAGTGTGCCAGGCAGCCATGAGTGACCGTCAAGGGTAAAATAAACATCGCAGACTCTATCGTAAAACTCACAGCGCATGGATAAAATACAATAGAGAAATATAATACAGTGAAGCTCCCATAGAACAGAATATCATCATCTAATCATAATAGCTTTATACAAACATATGAATCATCCATACATCAAAGCCTCACTACATAACACTCAAACAAATACAGCAGCGGAACACCCAGTACATATAAAAGGAAATAATATGCAAAAGCCTCCTGCTCGTCTTCGTCATCATCAACGTAGACCTCCATGAACTGCACCTGTCACCTGCTACCTAGACTGCCCATCCCAACATGGATGAACAGCCCAAGGTAATAAGAGGAGACATAAAACCTTGAGTCAGACAAAGTCTTAGTGAGCAGTAAATCAACTATCAAACATACCAAAAGAGCATAAAGGATAAAAGGAATAGGAACCAAACCATCCCACTCCACCTCTTTCTACAGTGATAGCCCCCAGACACACACTAAGGAGAAACAGCATAACATGGCAGATAATTAAGTAAAGCAATAATCACTCGAGTCAAGGTCGATGTTTTCCAAATACAAACCCCCAAGGCCTAAAGCAAGATCAGATAAGCACCCAGAAAACACCGCTCTTGAGGCCGAATGATGGTACAATCAAACATCCATGACTCTGGCTATCACTGTTAACCTTGCTTCGAAATCACCGTTAATTGAATGACCGACTCCTTCCTGAGCCATCTATCAAGGGCTAATGGTAACCCCGGTTCTAGACATAACTCCGCACGTCGTCATGACCCGTGCCTAGGAATTTTCGCAACTACTCAGAGTACTCGACCACCTACCTGTAGTCTTTAGGGTGTCCAGACCACCTACCTGTAGTCTTTAGGGCAACCCTTGTTCTCTTGCTTTGAGTCTGCTAGAACCTTCAACAACGATGAAATCCAAGCCTTCTAGTCATCCTCCTTGACGACTATTCTCAACCTAGCCCAAACTACCTCTTGAGCCATCCATTATCAATCAACTCGAACTACCCTTCAGGTTATCAACATGCTTGGAGTAATCCTTCTCGATTATACCAAGGTTACATCACATCATGCCTCGCCTCATCTTCATCATAGCAAAGGCTCATCTTAACATCATGGTTTGCCTCATCGCATCATGGCAAAATTCCATCTCAACATCATCCAATCCATACATATGAGCTTCAACATCCACTACATATGCCTTAAGCAACTTTCACCATTCAAAAGCCTCTTCCGTAGCTTTTGAATCGTCTTTGACCATACTTGTCCAAATCTATCAACTAGATAATTCATTCACAACAATCAAACAAGGCAAACATTAATCCAAACAAATAAGTAATCAATCAAGATCTAAATAGGCATTTATAGCTAAAATGGCAATTTCGTAAATAAATGATCATGGATCTAACATACATGAATCAAGGGTTTTTAGCATAGATCTAACAAATATAAATCATGGGTTTTGTCTCTACAACTTGATAAATAAACTTGCATAAGTAAACATCTTCATAAGTAATGGATCTACACTTGGATCTAAAGAAATATGCATAAAATCACTATCTACAACACTCCAACAAACCACCAATCCAATATACTCCTTTGGGTCCGCATGAGAGATAACCACCACTCACCAAATCACCCAAACACTATAAAAACTATCAACTCCAGATCTGGACAGCGAAGATCTAAGCTTGATTCGTCGAAATCCCGCTTGAAACGATGAAATCTAGCTTGGTTAGATGAAGATCTTCAACTTTGGCTCTTGGATCTTCGATCTTGAATGGATGTTAGAACTAGATTGGAATGGAGAAAAGGAGATGAAGAAATGCTGTAGTCGAGCTCTCAAAATGGCAGCACTTCGTCGCTTCAAAATCCGGTGCCAAAAAGTGAGCCAAACCCCTCTATTTATAGGCTGAAATTTCCCCATGAGTCGTCCGCCCCTATGAGTCGTCCACGACTCATGACTCACGACTCAACGCGGCTCAAGGCAAATACGACACAACACACACACGGCACAGCATGCACACGACTCAAGCCCCTACCGACTTAACACCACACAGGGCCACACGATCTAGTTCCCTGCCGACCTAACACTAAGTCGTCTGGACGACTCAACTACCAACCAACTCAACTACCAACGACCTAAGCCTTAACTCCTTAAGCCGCTAACCTATGAGTCGGCATCCCCTAAGCCGTTAGTTCCTTTAGGTCGGCCAATCACCTTAAGTCGTTCCATCCTATGAGTCGGTCCAATACATGAGTCGGTCACCTCTCTTACTCAGTCACCCCAATGAGTCGCCACTCTACTAAGTCGCTAACTCCTCTAACTCGCTAACTCTTAGGTTGGTCACCCCTATGAGTCGGTTATCCTATGAGTCGCTCACTACCTTGACTCGGTCCAAACCTTAAGCCGCTGCCTACTAACTCGTCTACTGTCTTAGGTCGTCCAAATCACTAGGTCGCAACATGTTAACACCTTAACTCGTCCAACTGCTAACTCGTCCAAACTTCTATAGCTTCCCCACACAACTTAGGCTATGGACGACATAAACAACACTAACAACCTAGTAATTCTGCGATTATATCGACACGTAAAATACGGGTCGTTACACAAAACTTCCGCCAAACTGAAGCCGTCAACTAGCCGTCCGGAGATGTGGTTGGCTATCGCCCTCTTCTCGGAGTTATTGAAGAAGATATGCAAAAGAGGAAGAAGGGCCGAACTTTGTTTGAACCTTCACCTGGCCCTCAGCCTCCATTCCAGCCTATCCATGATATTGCTGAGGAAGATACTGAGTTTATGCCTTCCCCACAACTGTCCGAAAATCCAACCGTCACCCCGATAGACCACCCTGGTTTGGTTCGCAACCCATTCGCCGGCCACCCAGATCTGGACCCGAGTTTTCAGTACATTTCTTTTGACGAGGCCACGGGTGAGCATCTTCTTCCACGCAATCCCATGGTACGGGTGCTTGATGAGGCTAAGTCCTTAGACCTCGATTTGCTTACTACTCGGATTGTGACCATGGGGAATGAGGCCAAGGCGAACATCGATCGGGTGGCTGAAGAGACCAAGAGGCTAATGGAGCATCACGCTCGACTGGCCAAGGCTGGAGAGGAAATTGGAAGTGCTAACATTCGGTTGCGGCTAAGGGTTTTTGATCAGGCCAAACAGCTTGCCGATCAGGCTATCCAGATATCCCAGCATGAGGCGGCCTCCAGACGACTAAAGAAAACCATGGAAGAGGCTAGCAAGGCTGAGTTGCGAAAAATGGAGGCTGTTTGCAAAGAACGAATTGACATGGCCATCGCAACGGTGGATGAGGTTCGGAGAGCGGATCTTGAGCAGGTAGAGGAGTTATATGGGAGGCTTGAGGCCGCAGAGCTTGCTCAGGCCAAGCTAAAGGAGGTGATGGAAGTGATCCGGAAATCCCTTCAGGCTGACTGCTCGAGATACCGATTGGAGAGAGATGCTGCCGTCGCACGGCTGTCGCTTCCGAGGCCCGGATGAAAGAGTTTGAGGAGAACGTGGGGATGATGGATGAGATGCTCCAGGACATGTATTTCCGAACTTGGAAGCAGGGCAACCTATCCTGGATGGACGACTATCCCCGGGTCATGGCTAGGATATATCTTCGGGCTTTGGAGGAGGCTAAGACCGATGCGGATAAGGAAGGTGGTGCGGCTTTCAGGATGGGTGTGGTTACAGCCCAATTTACTAAGGAAGAGAAGGTAGCGGTTAAGGAGGGCATGCGGCTGCTCGCTGCGGATGAGGTAAGCGTGCAGCTAGATGATGATGAATCAGGGAGCAGATGCTGGTAAGTCTTCCCTCTCACTCTTTCCTTAACTTGATTGCGTATAATTTATCTGATGGATTCTTTTCCCGTATCGGACAGGTGGGATCCCTGGCCAGCATGCTGGGAGTTCTGACCCTACGGTCAAGTAGATCCCGGAGGGCGAACAGGATAGAGGCGGAGCCCTGCTGCAGCTGATTATTTTTTGGCCTACTTGGCATTCCTGTATATACTAGTCCCAAAACATTAATGTACTTTTGGGTTGTAATTATATCATTTGTAATGAACGGCTTTATTTTTTGACATGTAATTTCATATCATAAACTGATTCTGCTATATTTGAATGCTTTTGTTACTTTGATGTGTTGCATAAGAAATATAGCCGTGCATGTGCTAGTGATTCAATTGTGTTTAATGCTAAGTTCTTGCTTAGAATGTAATTTCATATCTTGCAATTTTTGTGGGATGTGCGAATAAATTATGGTTACATATTTGTGTATAAGAGAAGAAAGTACCGCCCTTCAAGTTTTAGCTGTAGACGGTAGCTTTGAATGTCTTGTGTAACTGAGTATGGAATGCAGCTGAGTGTCTTGTCAACCAGTTTGCGAGTCTCCTATTTGGTGTCCTGTACTTTAGGGATCGTTATATAGGATAGGAGAAAAGCTTTTAAATGAAATGGAAATATAAGAAACAATAAAACTACCAATCACGGAAGGCCGTCGATATGCTTAAGTTCGTGGCAAACGGGTTTTGTAGTCACTTTCCCTAGTTGTGGGTCTTAGAGACATTTGTCACCCATCTTACGCCTCCGCGGGGAGTTTATCTTTTTTACCACAGCCGCACTTAAGATATATCGGAGCCGAGATCGCGTACAGTAACTACCCGAGCCATTATAGCCCGTAATCGTGGGTATTATTCGATTTACTGTGGCCGGCTAGCGTGGGTGCCGATCGTCAACCGTGAACTACCCCTGACTGGCCACACCTTATGTTGGGGCTTAAAGTAGGTTCACAGTTGCCGGCGAGACGAACGCCGTAATGAACTGCCATCGGCTATAGTCGGCCTTCTTGATGGCTTATAATCGGCTCATTACAGTTGGCTTTGAGGGCAGTCGCGAGCAATGAGTTAACCCGCAGCAGAGGGATGCTGGAGCAAAAGTGTCTCATTGGCGAGTGCATAGATTCGCATAGTACCTGTTGGGTCTTGTCCAGGTGAGGTTGTGCCGTGAAGTGTCCAGAATGAAAATGTCGTTATGCATGATTTTGTTCAACGGAAAAGGATAAAGCTTAACAAGCAGCCAAGATATAAAGGAACAAGTTAAAAAGAGACAAGATTTTTAAAGTGGTTCAGCACAAAAATGCCTACGTCCACTGATTCTCTTTGTTAATTCACTTCATATGGGCAGTACAAGTCAAGAAAAGTATCGACGGAGGTGTTGGATGTTCCATGCCCTCTGGAACACCTCTCCGTCCACTGTTGACAAAATATAAGCTCCGTTGTGGAGATCTTTATGAATTACATAGGGTCTGTCCCAGATTGGATCTAGCGCTCCGGGGCATGGGAAAATCCGCTTGAGGACAAGATCTCCTTCTTGTAAGCTGCGGTGCTTGACTTTGGAGTTGTATTGTGCTGCTACTTTTTGCTTGTGAGCTGCTGCTTTGAGTGCTGCATCATTTCTTCTCTCCTCAATTAGATCCAAAGACATGTGGAGGAGTTCTTCGTTCTCTTCTGGGTTGTAGTGGATCCTACGGTGGGAAGGCACTACAGTTTCAACTGGGAGCATGGCCTCCGATCCGTATGCCAAAGAGAAAGGAGTATGCCCTGTTGATGTTCTGTAAGATGTGCGGTAGACCCAAAGTGCTGTAGGAAGCTCATCCACCCAAGCGCCTTTTGACTTTTCAAGTTTCTTCTTGATTAGAGTTTTGAGGATTTTGTTGACAGCTTCGACTTGTCCGTTTGCCTGGGGATAAGCCACAGATGAGAAGCTTTTGTGAATTACATGCTCTCGGCACCAGTTGGTGAATTCCTCGCTGTCAAATTGAAGTCCATTGTCCGATATGATTTTGAGTGGAACCCCGTACCTGCATAAAACATTTTTGATCAAGAAGTTAATAACTTTTGCCGAAGATATTTTATTTAGAGGCTCCGCTTCCACCCATTTGGTGAAATAGTCAACTGCCACTATGGCATATTTGGCTCCGCCTCGGCCCATTAGCAGTTCGCCAATCAAATCAATTCCCCATATTGCAAAGGGCCAAGGGCTAGTCATTTGAGTAATCTCATTTGTGGGCAGTCGAGGAATCTTAGCAAATTTCTGACATCTGTCACATATTTTGACGAAGTCTAAGGCGTCTTTGTTTAGAGTGGGCCAGTAATACCCGTATCGGAGTATTTTCTTTGCTAGAGTTTGCCCTCCGGTGTGATCTCCGCAACTTCCTTGATGGATGTTGGACAAGACTTCCCTGGCTTCCCTTCCAGCGATACACCTTAATAAGGGACTAGAGAAGCCGCGCCGGTAGAGGATGCCTTCTTGTAATGTGTAGCGGGAAGCTTTCCTTAAGATTTTCTTAGCTTCGTTACGCCCGTTGGGCAGTGTGCCACTTTGTAAGTACTTCCGGATGGGAGTCATCCAAGTTTCCTCTTCGATTGCAGCTATCATATTCATTGGCTCGTAACTCGGGGCCAGTTGTTTTGAGATGGTTATTGTTCGGGAAGCAGCACCTTCCTTCATGCTAGCTTGCTTTGCCAGTTCGTCGGCCTTCTGATTCTCTTCTCGAGGAATGTGTTTGATTAAATAGTGATCCAATAGATTGAGCAGTAGCTCGGTCTTCTTTAGATATGCGGTGAGTCGTTCTCCTCGAGTCTGGAATTCTCCCAGTATCTGATTTACAATAAGTTGAGAATCACTATGGAGACATAAAGAACCGACTCCAATCTCCAGGGCAAGTTCTAATCTGTCTATCACTACTTCTTATTCTGCATCATTGTTGGTGGCAGCGAATTCCAACCTTAGGGCGTAGTGCGGCTTCCTTCCCTTGGGGGTGATTATCACAACACCTGCCTCTGAGCCCTATTCATTTGATGCTTCATCTACGAAGAGGTCCACTTGATATTTTCTGCTACTTCAGATTGCTACTTACCTTCGCTAGTAGTGAATTCGGCAATGAAATCAGCTATGGTTTGCCCCTTGATAGCGGTGCGAGGATGGTAGGTGATATCATATTGACTCGGTTCAATGCACCACTTAAGTAGTCGCCTAGAAGTGTCGGGGCGATGGAGTACCTGCCTTAGCGGTTGATCGGTTAAAATTCTGATGGAATGAGATTGGAAATAGTGTCGCAGTTTCCGTGATGTGATTAGTAAACAGTATGCTAGCTTTTCAAGTTTAGGGTATCTGGCTTCTGCCCCTGTAAATCTTTTGCTTACAAAGTATACGTGCCGCTGCGCGCGGTTGTCTTCTCTCACCAAAGCGGCACTTAAAGCATGGGACGATACAGCAAGGTATAGGTATAGTTTCTCGCCTTCATTTGGAGTTGAGAGTACTGGTGGTCTCTGGAGGTGTTTGATTAAGTTAAGGAAGGCTGTCGAGCATTCGCCAGTCCATTCGAACTTTCCTTTGTCTTTCTTTAGAGCTTCAAAGAAAGGGATGCATTTGTCGGTTGCTTTAGAGATGAACCTGCTTAGGGCGGCCACTTTCCCGTTTAGGCTTTGCATCTCTCTTCGAGTGGATGGTATCTTGATATCTTGCAAAGCCCGAACTTGTTCGGGGTTTGCTTCAATCCCCCTGGCATGGACGATGAATCCCAAGAACTTTCCCGATGATACTCCGAAGGAGCGCTTTAGAGGGTTCAGCTTCATCCCATATTGGCGAAGTACTTGAAACATCTCTTCCAGGTGGTTTATATGATCGTTGGCTTTTCTCGATTTTACCAGCATGTCATCCACATAAACTTCCATAGTTCGTCCTATTAGTTTCGCAAACATCTTGTTGACGAGGCGCTGATAAGTAGCTCCGGCGTTTTTAAGTCCAAAAGACATTACTCTGTAGCAGTACAATCCCCGTTCAATGATGAAACTAGTGTGGTCTTGATCGGGGGCGTGCATAGGGATCTGGTTATATCCTGAGTATGCGTCCATAAAGGATAAGAGTTCGTGTCCGGCTGTGTTGTCCACGAGCTGATCGATTCGGGGGAGTGGGAAACAGTCCTTTGGAAAAGCGTCATTTAAGTTAGAGAAGTCGATGCATGTTCGCCACTTCCCATTAGCCTTTTTTACCAGTACCAGGTTGGCGATCCATTCTGGGTAGATGGCTTCTCGTATGAAGTTATTGGCCAGTAGGCTCTTTACTTCTTCCTCGAGGGCTGCTGATCGTTCTGCCCCCATGCTTCTCTTTTTCTGCTTTACTGGCACCTTGGTGGGATCGATGTTCAGCACGTGGCATGCTACATCTGGGGAGATTCCTGTCATGTCAACGTGCGTCCATGCAAATACGTCCATATTGTGGCGAAGAAAATCAATGAGTTGATCCTTTAATTCTTCTTTTAGTTGAGATCTGATTTTCAATAGTCTACTTGGGTCATGTTTGTCTACAGCTACGAATTCCATAGCCTCTGCAAGCTCGGCGGTGGCCTCCTCCTCTTTGTCCCTGGGGTCTAATTCATTGAAAGGGTCACTGGTATATCGAAGAGGAGGGGCTTTCTTTAGTTGCTATGCTTCCAAGTTTTTCATGCAGAGAGTAGTCTCTGCATTTTTCCCTTTATCCTTTCTACGGTTATTGCAAAGTTCAGTTACATAGCAGTCTCGAGCAGCGTCTTGATCTCCCTCCATTTCTCCTATTCCGTTATCTGTTGGAAATTTCATCTTCATGCACCATGGGGCTAGGACAATTTGGAAGTCGGACAAGGCCGGTCTTCCCTAAAAGGCGTTGTAGGCCGAATGGTTATCTATTAGTACAAACGTTTGTTTCGCACAGCGGAGCGGGGTTGACTTCCTATTTCGACAAAGAGGTCCAGTTGCCCGAGGGGTATCTTCGCATCTCCAGTGAAACCATCTAGTGGTTTGTTGCAGGGAGACACATCCTTCATTGACAGCTTCATTTTGTCGAAAGCATGCTTAAATAGGATATTTACTGAGCTTCCAGTGTCTATTAAAATTCGGAAAACTTTGGCTGGACCGAACCAGGCAGAGATGACCATAGGATCCATGTGTGGGTACTGTCTTCCCTCTATGTCACGCCTACTGAATGTGATGTCGTCGGTCTCTTTCCGTTTCGGGTGGCGTTCTTCCATGACAGAATTAACGTAGCCTTCATCGTTCCTAAGTGACTTACCATATCTTTCCATCTCTGCCCAGCTCCTGTCGGCGATGTGCGGTCCTACTGATATGGTATGGACCACTATCTTCTCTTGACTAGAGCCGCTGGTGTTGCGATTTCCTCCGCCTACTTCCCGGAGGAGTAACCCTGGATTCTCATCGGCAGGAGTCGAAGTCCTGTTCTGACCTTTCACATAGCGCTCTAGTCTTTTCCTTCTGATGTGTTATTCAATCAAGTCCCGGAGATGGTGGCATTCGTTGGTGTCATGTCCATGGGATTCGTGGAAGCGGCAGAACTTTCCAGACTTGAGTGCGTTATCTGATTCCTTCTTGTGTGGGGGACGCTTGTATCTAACTTCGTCTTGGGTTGCTAGGAAGATGTTTTCGATTGTTTCATTCAAAGGAGTGTAAGAGTCAAATCTTGGTCTTGGTCGATATAAACGCTTTTCTCCCTTCTTGCCTCCAGCATTGTCTCTAGAGTCATTTCTCCGAATATCCTTTGCTGCAGCGAGAACCCTATCTGGAGTTGCCTTAGCATGTTGTCCTGACTGCCTCTCAGTGGCAGCGTCTTTAAATCTCATATATTTTCCAGCTTCATGGAAGAAATCGGGTAAAGTGGTTGGTTTTTCGTTTGTTAGTCTTCTAGCAAATTTAGTATACAGGTGCACGCCACTGCAGAGGGCCATTAGGATAAGTTTCTCATCAGCATCTTGAACTGCAGTCGCTGCGGCGTTGAATTGGGTTAAATATTGCTGCACTGTCTCTCTAGGCTTTTGTTTGATGTTAGATAAGGAATAAGCGTCCTTGGGTTGTTCCACATGAATGCGAAACTGGCTGATGAACTTTTCTTTCAACATTTCCAACGAGCTGATGGACCCTTGGGGTAGGTGGCAGAACCAGGAGGTAGCTAGATCTGCTAAAAATAGTGGGAAGCATTTACACAATACTCCCTCTGTTGCTCCGCTCATGAGCATATGTTGTGTGTATCTTTGTAGGTGTACGACGGGGTCAGAGGTTCCCTTGTAAGGTTCCATTGTTGGCATTTTCCATTCTCGGGGGTGATGGCAATTTCGATATTACGGGTGAAGGGGCTGGTTACCCTAGCGCTTATCCCACTATCTCTTTGGTCCCATTGGACGCACTCTCTGAACAATTCGCCAACCTTTCATCAGAACTTGGAGTGGATAGAAATGAGTTTGGTTCTTCCCAGCGGGATTGATTCCGTCCATATAACCTGTAGGGATGGTATCGTCTATCACTCCTAGCATTCTCTAATGGCTGCCTCTGGTCTTCCGGGGGCATGCTGGGGTCAGCCACAGTCGGCCCTTGCCTTGATCTTTCCTTATTGGGTTCTCTTCTCAGCACTTCCTCGGGTCCAACTTCGGGCTGGACTCCAGCTCGGCCCCGTTCCTTGGTGTTTCTGTGGTTAGGTAGCATGGCGGGCTCAGTTACATCCGACCCTCGCCTGGTACCTTCCCCGTTGGGTTCGGTTCCAAGCGTTTCCTCGGGTCGGAATTCGGGCTGAGTCCAGGCTCGGCTCCTACCATAGTTGTTTCTGTTGTTAGCCTCTTCGAAGGAGAAAGACCCTTGTCGTCTCCTAGATCCTTCAGACTGGGACTCACCCCATGATTCAGTGTTGCGGTTGGTTTTTTCGACATCCCTTAAGCGTGACATGAGTTGATCCACTAAGGCTTCTTGTTGAGATGCAAAGCGGATAGTTACTTCAGCCACAACCCTGTCCAGATCCGCCCTAGTAATTGGTTGTTCCGTAGCAGGGGCTGCCGGATCTGCCTGATTTAAGTTTGCTGTTGGAACTGGACGATTGTCTTGGTCTCTGATCACTGGATCTGGGATACTGCCAGTTGCGATGTTCTTTCCTTTGTTAGCATCTTTCTTCCGTCCGAGAGGCATGTTTTCCAAGCAATGAATGATGTTGATAGGAAAAGGGTTGAGTGGGAGAAGCTTGAAGCTTCTAGCTCGAGCTCTCAATGAAAGCACCAAAAATGTTTGCACAAAAAATGGGCAAACACCTCCAAGTCGTATGATTTAGTTGATTATATGTTGTTCTGAATTGTTTGGGTGATTTATGCAAATATATGAAATAGATGGACTAAACTGTAAAAGACACATAGATTTATAGTGGTTCGGCCAGAACGTGCCTACGTCCACTTTTATATGTTATTCTTCTTTTCTATTCAAATTACAAGTACAAAGCTCTGATTACAAGTAACTGAAAGTTGTTTGAAAGTTCTATCCGTGCTTGAGCTCTCAAACTTGTCTGTCATTGTTGTACCTCTGCCCCTCTATTTATAGAGTGAGGCTGGGGGCAGGGGTCCTGGATGTATATAGCTGCTGGTGGGCCTGGGCTGATGCAATCTGGCCTGGCAGTGTTGGTTCGGCAAGGCTTTGGTCTGGAGATAGTTGGAACGGCTTTCGGTCCGGTAGTGGTTAGTCCGGTAGGGGTTCCCTTCATCTGGTTCGGTGGTAGAGGGTTGAGTTGGTATTGGCTCGGCAGTGGGTTGGACCGGTAGGTGATTGGTTCGGCAGGGAAGTGGATATGTGTCGGTCCGGTGGTGACTTGTGAGTGGATTGTTGGAGTTGCTTTGGTCCGGTAGTGGGTTGATCCGGCAATGGGAGGAGTGGTAGTTGGATCGGCTATGTAGAGAAGTGGAGTTGATCCGGTTATGCAGGGAAGTGTAGTTGGACCGGTTGTGCTTGGAGAGGTGGGTGGCTCGGTGTACCGGATGGTTCGGTGAACTTGGTCCGGTGAAGGGTGGAAACGCGCCCAAAAGAAGCATCTAAAGATCACTATTCCGAAGCTAGGATTGTACTTGTAACCCGTGAGAATCGGTCAATTTGCTATACTTTGAAGCTTGACTTTCCTGCTATAAACAACGATGCTGAATATGAAGAGTTAATCACTGGAATTAAACGTGCTAGAGAGCTCGGAGTGAAGTCTCTTGAAATCTTTTGTGACTCACAATTGGTAGTATATCAAGTCAGAGGAGGCTATCAGGCTAAGGGACTATGACTTGCCCCATATCTTACCCGAGTCCACAAGTTGTTGGCGGATATCGAATATTATGACATTTCACATATCCCACATGAGAAAAATTGAGAAGCCAGTTCATTGGCAAAGTTTGCTAGTACTGATGTTGCGCACCAGACGGGCTTAGTTCCAGCCAAGACATTACATACCCCAAGCATAAATATGATGAAAGTTAATCAAGTAATGGAAGTGGAGCCCGATAGGGAATCGTGAATGACTCCCATTAAAGATTTTTTTTGCATGGAATCCTGCCTGAAAGTATAAACCAAAAGAGACTAGTCATTCATAAAGCCTCGCGGTATATTATGCAAGAAGGAACTATGTATAGAAAATGGTTTTCCGTTCTCTTACTTCGGTGTGTCGCTCATGATGAGATAAAGCGTGTTTTGAAAGAAGTTCATGAGGGAGAATGTAGTGATCACACTTTAGGGAAAACTTTGACAAAGAAGATACTCCATTATGGATATTACTGGCCAACCGTAAACCAGGATGCGGTTGATTATGTGAGAAAATACGACAAGTGCCAGATATATGCAAAAGTCCTTAGGCTCCGCCAAGGGAGATCATGCAAATGGTGAGTCAATGGCCATTCACGATGTGGGGTATCGACATCATCTGCACTTTACCAATCTCTAAAGGTGGTGTGAAGTACGCAATTGTCACGATTGACTACGTCACTAAATGGGCCGAAGCGGAACTGTTGGCTACAATCATAACCAAAAGTGTTATCAATTTCGTTATTCGAAATATCGTATGTTGCTTTGGTCTTCCACGAACTATTATGACAGATAACTCGGTTTGATAATGCTGAATTTAAAGAAATTTATCAGAGATATCATATTTAAAAGAGGTTTGTAGTGGTTTTCACCCTCAGGCGAAAGGGCAAGTTGGAGCTGTAAACAAAATTATCAAGTCTATTTTGAAAAAGCGTTTGGAGAAGGTTAGAGGAAAATGGGTGGATGAAATTCCTACAGCTCTTTGGGCCTACAAGACCACTCACAAGTCCACGATTAGCCATATTCCATTTGTAAAGACAGAGGGTTTATAAGGACAGAGGGTTATAACTATCCAGGTTGAGTCTAGGTTAGATTCTAATATTGTATTCAAAATTTTCCATTAAGATTATTATTGAAATAATATATGTTATTCCATTCATGTGAGATTATGTGTTGTCTTTATTGTCATTTCCCCAAGCAATCAGTTTTTCTGGCACTTGATTTACGGCAAGTGAATAAAGATGATGAATTAATGTCAATTTTCGAGGGTAAAAAATCTTGGATGTTACAACTGCTGGCAAAATAGATTAGAAAAGTATATTTTTCAAAAATGAAGAAAGTTTATAATTCAGGGAAAGGAAGGCAATTGAAAGATAAAAGATGAACTGAAATTTCAGCATTAATTTTTAAAAGGAGAATTTATAATTTAGAGAAGGTTCTCGAACAATCGAGTAGAATATTGCAAGGAAATGTTTGGTTATTTGAATGTAAATTTTGGTGATTTTGAATTTATAGTTAAATGTTGATTCTTAGGGAAACTGTAATGTGTGTAAAGTGGGGAAGACAAATGATATATGAATCTGATATTTTGAACAAAAGATTTTAAAGAAAAATTTATATAAAAAGTTTTTGAATATTATGGAACATTTTTGAAATAAAATGGCTATAAGGTAAATAATTATGTTTTAATTTTAAAAAGTATGTATATTATGGAATTATGAAGAAAATAAAATATTAACAGAAAACAATTCTTTAATAAAAAGAGTTTATAATAAACTCTACATAGAATTATGAGTTTTGAGGTTTTAACATCAATTTTGAAAATTAGTTTTGGTAAAGGGTTTCTTTAAATGAATGATGGGCTTTGAACAAACATAATAACCAAAATATCTCGAATTTAGTGGGAGCGACATTGAGTTTGTGAGTTTTTGGATATAATCCAAAAACATATATGAAAGTGTTTTTTGACAAGCATCAAAATTAAATTAATGTTTCGATAAGAATATCAAATATTTTTATCGATCAAAATGTAGAGGAAGCATGTGCTCATAAGAAAGAGCGTTAAAAGGTACATTATATTTCTAAATTACAAATAAATAACACATTGCTAATTTTAAACGTTCGCTTATGTTAAAATCAGCCTTAGTTGTTTTGATACTCGACGTTAGATTTGTAATGATGTCTTTTATAGTAAGTATGAAATATATTGGGAATGTCCCAAACAATATTCAAGAACACCTTATTAAAATGATTAATAAGCAATATGTAGAAAGTTACTTATGTATTAGCAATAGGAATTATCATACATGTTATGTTATCTACGATATTGTGATTTATTTATGTATTTGATACATGAAGCCAATATCAAATCCAAATTGATGTTACTGCATGGTTGTTTGAAGTGTTCTCGTGTATGTAGAAATACTATAGAATTGTTTACAAAAACAACAAGATCCATATGAAGTAGTGTTTGGACTAAAACTTCATAAGTGATATTGAGTATAATATGTCAATAATAAATTCAAGTTAAGAATCTTTTAGTTGGAAATGTTTCAAATTAAAGACAGTGGCTGATTCAATGAAAAAGGCTGAGTGCATCGTCTTGAATAATGCTGCAATAAAAGCAATGCATATAAAAATAAATGCACAAATTTATAACTGAGCTGAAGGTGGTTCCAAATGTTGTCAATCCTATAACGTTGCTAAAAGGTAACAATGTCATAAAATGGTTCATAATAGCATTTAGAGCTCACTTGAAGTCGAGTGACATACTCCAAATTGTTCCTTATGATACACTAATTATCACCGATGGACAGCGTAGTTTGACAGAATAGATAATTGAGACATAATAACACACCAGTTCACTAAAGGAAGGACCTAATTAGTTTCAAGAAAATCTATTGGAGAAGTTGGAATAAGATTTCATAATCGACCCCAAGTGCAAATGGGAGATTGATAGAGTTAAAGGTATGCCTAGGGGTAACAATGTAATTTATTAATTATATTAAACTTTATAACCATTCTTTTTCAAACTAAAAGATGTTTTACTTCTATTATATACTTGATATAATGATTTATATTAATTGATTAATTGAATTAAAAGTATATTTAATAGAAAACCCATAAATGATATGATTTGTGATAGTAATTACAAAGTGTTGTAACCGTGAGTAATTTATCACAATAAAAACGAATATACTGTTTTAAGTATTCCTAGTCAAGTTGTATCGAGACTGGATATCGATACATCCATTGATACTAAGTACATAACGCTTTCCAAATTTTGGGCAATTTATTACTCAATGCAGCTGGGTACACCAAGAGGCTACGTACTGGTTTTTATGGGATGGCTATGTAATGATTCACTTGATAGTTTTCTGTTGGTTAATATAACTACGATCAAATAGAAAATATCGATATGACTAATTTACATAGTTCTCTTGACTTATGAATACAATTGATTTTCAATGTGGAAGCTCCGCTTTGACTATAGTTAAATCATGGCATGATATCCATCGAATGACTAGAATTGGTTCAAGTGAAAACAATGGAAGTAAAACATTATTCAAGAGAGGATTCGTCGCCTTAGTTATATGAGGTTGGTATCGTGGTCAACTAATGTCAACTCAAAGTCAACATCTCCGATTAGAGCAGCTCGATTAATAATTATTATTATTTTTGGACCATGTACTTTGTGTTTGGAATAAAGTTGAATGTAGATGATATTGGAATTTTGACTGTTACCAAATTCCATAATTCCTAATGTGATATAGTTTTTGACGAAGAGAATTGATATAAGTAATTGTCACTATGGGGTGTCGTTTATAATAAATAAAATTGGATTTTATCAAAAGACGCGTAAAAAATAAATTCAGCCAAATTGACCATCGGCTAAGTGATGTGTAAATGCTAATATTTGAATAGTTCGATAATAATCGCTGACTGAATTTACACTTTTAAGTCGCACGACCGTAACGATGAATTCTCTATAAAACCACATGATTTATCCAATTTATAAAATGTTATAAACTGATTTAATTGATTTATATTTGAGAAATATTAATTATTATTTAATTTATTTGATGATAGGAAGTTGTATATAATTATTTTAATGCATTTACAAAAGTTATATTTGCGCATAAATATATGAAATCGATGTAATTTAAATAAAAGATAATTGCATGAAATGATTCATGGAAATTTTATGTCATTTGATGACACGATTCATCGAAATTTTATGCAATTTGATGATATATCATGTGAAAAGAAAGGATTGGAGAGACAGACAATCAAGGGAATTAATTAGTGCAGTATTAACTAAAAAATGGGAAAAAGTTTCATTCTTTCAAGTAAAACATATTATTTAATTCATTCTACAAGTAAAACTCGTCTTTCCCTAATTAATAATTTATGTTAAGAGAAAGAAATAAAAGGTTTCTTTCTCTAACTGTTTGCGTGCTTATTTACATGATTTTATGTTCTGCTCATACATTGTTCATATCATTCGAACACATGGATGTACTTGATACATCATCATATTACATATCTATTTGAATTAAATTTAAAACTCCTTTAATTAATAAATAAAATAAATTATTGATCTGGTTTAAAAGAAACTAAGAAAAGTTCTAAGTATATTTAGACTTCACAAGCCCATTAAGATCCAAAATGGAAAAATACAATTGAAATTCACTCACTTCTTCTAGGGTGGCTGGCCTAGTTCAAACAATGCATATTATCATATCTTACTATGTGTAAGTAATATTTGAATTTGAGTGAAGAATAGGCGCTCAAACAACACGTGTAAACGTTGGTCGATTAATGTGTGATATTATGTTGTTTCCACAAGTTTCAGAATGCCTTATTGATTGAGATGTGTGTGTGTGTGTCTATATATATATATATTGATTATATGTCATTGCCATTATTCAAAACGCTCTCATAAAAAGGAAACTCTGCCAAAATTTTCTAGAAATCCAATGCATAGAAAAAATTTATAGAATTTTATCGTATACGGAAGATATAGAGTTGATGAATGAGTCTATGTAAATTTGTTGCATATGATAAAATGACTTAAAGTGAGAGATACATAGAAGATTAAGTATGTATAAGCTTAGTAGAGGTTTATAATATACGAAGAAAGTAATGATGTGTAGTGTAATGATGTCTTCCCTGTATGAAATTGCGAGAACGTAATTTCAATAAGGGGAAATCTATAACAAACACCTTCTACACTGTATATTAAGTAAATTTAATTAATATAAAATGTTTGAATTCAATTTTAGATAGTATTTTATTTTATTCTGGAATGAATTAAAATTGTTTTGATAATGAATTGAATCAATTAATAAATTCTTTTTTAGAATATATTAAACTTGAACAAAATATTTGTAATGAATGTAAATTATTATATTGCAAATAATTTTACCACGGTTGAAATATGTTAAAATAAATATTATTTCATATTAATAAAATCAATAAATTTACGAAGAGGAATAAGAATTCAATTTAGATATTTTGTAAAATATATCAAAGTATACTTTGTAGGATATATAATAGACCGATTTAAATTGAAAATGAATCAATATTTCAATAACAAAATTATTTATATGTAAATAAAGGAATTTTATCTTATTGATAAAAGTGATAAGCACAAATTTTCATTAATAAGGGGCTTAATTATAGAACTAAAGAGTGATTAACTCCCTTATCTCTTTCTACTATTCAAAAGCCCAAGCCCAATCCCTCCACACCAAACCCGTCCACTTATCCCTTAGCCTTAACCACAAATCCATTAGATCGATTTTTAAATTAAAAAAATGAGTGACCAAGAAAAAAAGGAATGTCTTGAGTGACTTGAGAGTAGACGATGCATCAGGTGGAGAAGAGAGACGCGAGTTGATGCAAGCCTCGATGCGTTGAGGGTCGAGCTGGATTTGAAAGTGGAACACCATGGCTAATGATGGTACTTGAAGGCAATGGTGTGGGCTTGAGAGGCGATATAGCGTACTAGAGGAAGCAATTTTGGTTCACGCGGGAGAGGAGAGAGCATTCAACAACATTCTGGCTATGCGAGAGCATAATGAAAGAATGTCGCGGCAACTGATTTAGGGCTTAAATAAATTGCTATGGAAATCGACGTGAGTTGTTAAATTCCCTACCATATCTAATTTCATTTGCATGCTATGTTTTCGTTATACTATGTATGAATTAGTTAAAAGTGCCCATTTGTTTGGGAATTGATTTATTGCGTATTGGAAGTGTAGAATTACAAACAGAACTATGTCAAATTGCAAAGTGAATTTTATGTTATCGTTTGTTGTTGCATGCATATTTTTTGCACGATCGAGTTCACTAAAAGACAACTCAAATTATTACAAATCCTTGGACGAAAATTTCTAGTACGATTCTACCTTATGTTATACATGTTGATTGAGCTATATTATGTTTCTAAAATAAAGGATTTTGAAATTTGGTTATTTTAAAGGAAAAAATTATATTTTAAAATATTAAATTTTAGAATTTTTGAAAATAAATAAATTTTCAAAATTTAAAATTACGGTTTTTGTTTTATAAATTGGTTTTAGAATAGATATATTATTCATCTATGTATATGTGTATAAAAGGCTATATTTTTATAAAGAGGATTCAAAATTTATTTTTCAAAACAATGGGATAATCCTTTTGGCATTTTGAAATAAACGACAAGTACAGGAAAAAAATATAATATTGTGGGAAAAGTAGTTGTAAATTTTGATTTGATTTAATGTTTGAAAAATATATTATTAATGGAAATTATTTTGAGAAGAAATAAAGTTAACATTACAATGAATTCCCAATTGGATAAATCTTGTTATTACCTTTAAAGTATGGAAATGAGATTTCACATTGTTGAATTATTATTAAAAGGTGATTAAATGTATTAGGAAATGAATACGGAATTTAAACATTGGATTTGAAATTAAATATTTGAAGTTTTGTAGGAATTTGAAATTGATAATCATATTGGGAATAATAATGATAATAATGTCTTATTAAATAATGTTTTAAGGGATGTTCAGTTTATAAACTCCAATATATATACTTTTAGGGTTTTAAAGACAATTTTTTAAGTGTATGAATTATTTTAAAAGGAGTTTAGCAGATTGAAAATGAAAGAAAAGTTGAAATGTTGATTTCTTTGAAATTAAATAAGAGGTTTAAATTAGGATTTTGTAATAATAGTATATATGTATTTGGAAACATATAATCAAATCTATATTACTTTTCATTTATAACGGAAATATAATAAATTTATACTACGACATGAAAAAACTATGTTTTGATTGATGGTGCTTATCATTTTTAGTGTAGATATGGTTAAATATTCCATTGTACTTGGATCATTGTTGAATCATTATTGCACTGCTTATATATATATATGTATGTATGTATGTACGTACGTATGTATGTACATATGTATGTATATATGTATGTATGTATATAGTTTTCATTCATGTGAGTTATATTACATCATGTAATAAGGCTACATGGATCGTTTACTTGGTATTCTTTTTGTTTCATGTCCATTTAAATATGAGAATGTTAAGATACTCCTTAGTTACATGGGTTAAATGATGATTTGGTGGGTTACCGTTGTAAATAAACACGTAGAATGAATAATTGAAAATTTCATCGTAATGATGTGAGATGCCGAAATAAGCAAGATATCCATCCTAACAGGACCAACAAGAGGTTGCACCTCGAGTCATGACAATTTGGCCCAATTGTCACAAGTCTAATGATCTGCTACACAGGCACAAGAAGTAAGGATAGGAAAATTTGATGTGGTTGATGGATAGTGAGAATTGCCAGTGAGGACCAAAGAGGTATTTAGTGCGGCAAATAGATTATCTGGTGGTACCCACAATTTCTAAGTCGAGGGGATGTCGCATCCTGGTAGCATTACTTCATGTCGACTCTTCTTTTGGTAGAGAAAAAATAACTAGTGTGTACTAGTTATTTATATATAGATACTTTTCAATCAAACTTAAAGCAATGTGCGCTTTATATTAAATGTCACAATAAATAATTGTAACAAGGAGTGACTCACAAGTGACTAGATTTCCGACCATGCTTCGGCTTATTATAGACCTAGCAGAGGGTTATGACATTGGGTGCCTGAGATTCAAGATGTGTAATTATTGATTGTGCGATATTTACCCGTTTTTGTTTTCATATTTTGCTAGCATGTTATTGCATTACACAATGATACACTCATTGCTGGTTCTAGCCTGATCCAGGGTGTGTTATTTATTTAGGAACCTTGAGACAGACCTAGGTTGTTTTTTCCTAGATATGTTATCCTGGTTCTATATATTTTCTTAGGATTTGAGTTGGTAAAGGAGCAGAAGATGATAGTGGTACTAGATATTTTGTTGTTAATGATATTTATTTGGCGATATCATGTATACAATATTATGTATTATGGATGAAGTTGAATATCATTATGGGGAGATATAATCTGTATTATTTGTTATATATATACATAATGACATTATCGATTTTATTACGTTTTAGGCTCTGTGTTCTTTGTGTATAGTATATATTGTTTTGTTCTAGAAGCCGAGATTCCCAATTCAGGGGACAAATCTTATCAAAAAACGCGGAAAGTAGACAGCTGATATTAAGTACGTATATTTGATGTGTTATGCGATAACAATATGTAACGATGTTATTCCTAGGGAATATTCATGTGTGGTCACCTAGAATAAGCCTTATTCGCCGTATTACTAGGCCATATCGCTGTATAATATTCTTTGGTAGTATGGGTAAAGAGGTTGAGCGTTACATTATTATTCAATATATACATGAAGACATTTCAATTTATGATGGAGTGTATTAATTTCAAAAAATTCAACTCAAAACAATTCCATTTCAAATTTTTTTAAATACTGATAATAACTTTAAGTATATTAAATTAATATTTTCGAAGGTTTCATACTTTATTTTTTGGCATTTCCTCAAAGCTGGCATAAAAAAACCAAACATCCACATCTCTTCCATATCATACACACTTCATAATGTTACAAATAATACAGTATTCCATTAATACACTTGCGCATCTACTTCAGATAATTCGTCCTCCAGCTTAAACTCGTTGTAAGGCAATATTACATACTAAATCTATAAACTATCGAAATGACATATATTCATGTTTTTTGGGAAAAAAAAAGACATATGTATATTTATTTTTAGTGCATCTTAGATAACTAAATAATTATTTGGAACATTTTTTTAAAATAATTCAATAAAAATTTAAAACAATTCAAAAATAACCCTTTTCTATTTTCTTTTCAATTATTAAATAAATCAAAATAAATTTAATTTAATATTTTTGAAATTTTATTCCACCTCAAACGCTTTACCATACTCATCCTATAGTATTTTGCATCAATTTAGGATTTTCATCAAATGGTTTCATAATCATCACCATCTACTCAAGCCATACACTAATATTAAATCAAACAACTCATTGATTCATCAAATCCTTGGTTATAACATAAAAAATTCGCACCAACACTCATTGAGGTTTGATCATCACATATGTACAGCCAAATGAAGCTAAACAGATAAGTTATTCCTACCGTCAAATTCAACAAAAATGGATATACTTATAATAATGATTAAAATCCAAAGTTTTCTTTTAATATTTCAATTTAGCAAAGATTTTATCATTTATATCTTCCTATACATTATAACTAATATTAAAATTAATGACAAGCAAATTGTCCAAGTGGTTAAGTGATTCGGTTTTGGTGCAAGAGTCACAAGTTCGAAACTAGTGTAGCGTGATTCGAACATTTATTGACATATGATATGTTGTCCTAGTGACATATTGTATATAAAGTACCATTTCAAAAAAAATATTAAAATTAATACAGGTAAACAAGTATTAAAAGGCGAGATAGGTAATAACAATATTCATATATAGATTATCACTAATTAACATTGTTTTTAGCTGTATACATCGCCGCTACTCACAATCAACTCTAGTAGTGCATACAAAATCTAATAAATCGCATGCCAAAAGCATTATTGAGTTCAACATCCATTGTGAAATCCTTAGACCACGACCTCACCATCAGCATCACTTTCCTCTTCACATTCAAGCTTAGATACTCTTCATACTCCACATCCAAATTGCAGCCAACCTTTGAAGATTTGCCATCAATCGCAAATAAGGATGCAAAAATGGACGCACCAGTCATGCCTTACTATGCCTCCATTTCTATACATTTCTATACACGTAGGTAATTACTTGATCATATTTTTATTTTTCCAACTTTGAATTTTTATAGGTAGGCCAAAGATAAGAATGATTTAGTGAAAACGATTAGATTGGTTATATGGTTAAGGATGGGGTTATTTTCCAAGGGTAGGTTTTTGCCCATTTAACAAAAGAAAACCTTTTTCTTTTATGTGAATTATATAATCACTCAAATTCAATTGTCTCTATAAAAATATCACAATTTTTTCTTTGTCCAAAATAATTTTTTACTCTTCAAAATATTGCTTTCTGATCTTAAATAATATTCAACTAATTATTTGTTCCTCTAAAAACTCCAAAAACATATTTTATACCACAACTATTAAATTTAATAACTTCTTAATTCATAAAACACAATGCAATTTCAAATTTAATTTAAGTCGATATTTCTTATTTTATTATCGAGTAGACCCAAAAATCAAATTTACCGAGTCAAATTCAACAAATATTACCAAATCTATTTTAGTATATTTATTTAACTCTAGAAAAGGATGTTACATAATATATTTATATACTTATACATCCATAAAATTACAAATGTGCTTTCTCAATACGTTCCTATTTCCGAAATTAAGGATATACTTTACTTGGATATCAAATGCATCAACCCGAATTAGTTTCCCGAACCGATGTTAATGCATCAAAAACCAAAAAGAATGAGTAACTAGGATATGGTAACTAGAAAACAGTCACAATTCTGACTCGTAGCTTCCAAGGTCTCGCAATGGAAGAAAACAAAGCATAATATAATATCAATAACCATCATCATTTCATAAACTATAGTATATCAACAGTGTCATATACATATGTCTTTATGTACCAATCAAACCCAATCCGCACACAAGCCATAGCCATGTTTGTTTTAGAATATTAAGAACAATATCCACATCTCCAGCTCCATCTTGTAATTAAAGCCCCATCAACATAATGATATAAATACATAGGAAAAAAAATTTGGTCAGATACAAGTCTGAGTGAGTGAATCGTGTCAACTCTACATATTCTGAAAATACAATGCTATAATGTGACAAGTGCCTAACACGTTCTAAAACTACCTAACACACCATAAGCTATGATACGCTTAATCAATCGTGGACCTCAAATGCCACTGCTTACAGTAAAAATGGCATTGTCTAAACATCTCACTTCTTTGGCCTACCTCACGTGATACACAGTTGCTAAATGCCCATGCTCTAATAACACATAATGGACTTACGACACTACAACATAAACCATTTTTAATAGCGTTGAAAAAACACTATCATAGGGTTTAATAGCATTTTAAAAAACGCTATATAACGACATGCTATAACATGTTTGATACTTATGGTAACAGTTTTAGAAATGCTATCATATGTTACTCAATGATAGTATTCTTCCAAGACTATACTACGATAATATACATAGCAGTATAAAATGCTATAATACAATGATAGACACGCTATCACGCAAGCTTTTATAGAAATGATGTCTTTGGGGTATCTATCTAAGAGCTGTCTTACGGTGCATCTAATAATTCTCCCATATGCATAGCTAAATGAACAAAAATTACAGAAAGTACAATCGATAATCAACACATAATATACAGTAAACAAAATCAAGTTTACATCATATTTGATATACCAAATAAAATAAAATAAATTATACATAGTTGCAACGTTATAAGGGAACTGCACCTCATTCAAACTCAATCTTATGTTTCTAAATATCAATCCTAACATCATAATTACATTCAAAAGTAACCTCATTATGGAATCCTAAAAGATACCTGATGCTTTGAGGTGTACACTGTTAACTATGCTGACCACAAATATCCAACTTTCATACCAGGTTGTAGGAAATCATTAGCATAGCTTCCTCTCTCTTCAACACCACTATCTGTATCAACAATCTAAACATAACAAAATATAATCAACTGCTGTCATGTTTAGTTAGTGTTAACGCTAAAATTTGAACGCTAACACCCCGGTGTATAAAGTGTAGTTGTGAAAGCACCACCCGATGATTCGCGAACAGAGTATAAGCAGAAAATCACAGAAAAAAAAAGCAGTGAATAACAACGATTTTATAGTGGTTCGGCTCAAGGCAAGCCTACGTCCACTTTAATTCTCTTTCTTGCTAAATCGATTACAACTTTACAACAACCTTCAATTACAATTATGACGAGACAAACAACTAGAACTTCGGTAGAGAAGAATTCTTCGAATCCATGTAGATTGCGTTAGATTTTCCCTTGAAGTTAGTTGAGATGCCTTTCGAACTTGTAGTGTCGGGTGAGTTGAGAATTCAGCAGAGTATTGGCGCTTGAAGTGATTGGTCCAAAAGTCCCTTGAATGTTGGAGGTGGTCGCGTATTTATAAGGATTCTTGGTGTCAAGTTGTAAGCAGCGGCCGAGATGAGTTGGATCGTGAGTCGGCTCCGGGCTAGGCTAGGTCGTAGGTCGCCCTCTTTTATTCATGTATGGCCTACGGTTTAGATGAGAGATACATGTTCTTCTGGCCCCAAATCTCAAGTCCTAAGTCGCTGCCGAGTTATCGTGCCGCGTGTGTAGCTGTTGCACCGCGTTGTCATTCTTATGCCTAGATCGCGAACGACCTGGCTTAAGTCATAAGTCGGTCGCGACTCAAGTGTAGTTCAACTTGTCCATAGCAGTTAGGTCGGCAATTTCCTTAGGTAGCTAGATCGGTAGTCAAGTTAGGCCGGCAGGTTTTCGTAAGTCTTAGGTCGGTTCTTCCTTTGAGCCCTAAGTCGGCATTACCTCAAAGCTTAGGTCGGTCTCCTTTAAGGCATTAGGTAGTTAGGTCAGCGTCCATTTGTTAAGACTTTGGGTCGGCATCTCTCTCGAGCCTGTTAGGTCGGTATCCCTCCTAAGCCTCGAGTAGTTAAGTCGGTCTTCCATGCTAAGATACTAGGTCGGCATCCCTTCGTACCTTAGGTCGGCTGAACGCTGGGTCGCTAACTATTTGATGTGTTAGATCGGTGAGTCACGGCCGAGATGGAGTTAACATTTGCCGCTCGACGCATATGCCTAATTGTTAGGTCGTGTGCTTCGATACCTCTTAACTCGTCCACTTTTAGGTCGGTAGGTCGTGTGCGACCCATCAGTTAGATCATATGCGCCGCTCCAGGTCTCTCCACTGCAGGGTATAAGTTAACCTTCTTTTTCTTTCTTAATTACTTTCTCTATTGCTTGATTCCGCCATTAATATATTCTCAAGTTCCTGAAGGCGATTTCGTTCCAACTGATCACTGATAATTTCTACCATTCATTGCGTAAGTGATTTTACTCTTCTTTCGACCGGAGATTTCTATCGATTCGTGAATCCTGGCGCTCGAACTCGAATTGCCTCCTTGTACGTTGCTCCATCACGAATCCTATCACATTTATAGCTGATGAAGCCTAGTTCGCTCGATTCGGCTTCAGATGATCATTTAAACGATGAAGATGGTTTACCACCCCAAGCTCAATGATTTCTGATGGCAGGGCTTTGAACTTTTTATTGGGTGATCTGATAGTTTTGAATGAAATGAAGGCTGTTGTTGATGGAACGGCTATTGGGTTAGCGGGTTGATGGAGTGAAATGCTGGTTCGGAGGCGACTCAGCAAATTCGGATGACCTAATTCTTTGGCCGACCTAAACTTTAAGAATTGAATCGTCGCCGAGTTAACACTTGGGGAAATTCCCACTTCTTCGAACCGGAGCCCTTCTTCTGATTACTCCACGACCTAGAGGACTACCGATTTAAGGAACGAAGGAACTTAGCCTTAACTCGCGAAGGAATTTTAAATCGTAGCCGACTTAATACTTAAGCTTTGGACGTGTTGTCGTTTAGGAGCATAGACCCACTTTGAGTATTTGACTTGAACTGCCGAACTAAGTTGTCTGAGTTTTGAACTGCCTCAACTCTAAACTTGCTTGAATCTCATTGTATTATTTCACAGACCGCATTAACTTATAAGCTGCCAACCTGCTGAAAATAACAAACAACGAAACCAAGGCGAGAATACTGCCATTGACTGCCCACATCAAATGACAGATTAGTCGAGATGAAACAAGCAACTTAAATATATTGCATGAAATGTTTGTGAATCAATCAACTAAAGTTAAACATCGATGCAAAATATCAACAATCTGAACTGATTTGTCTGCATCAACATTATACTTGCATATTTAAGCTTAAAACAATAGTCCCTGGATTTTATAACTAACAAATGCTTGCTAGTTTTCATTCCAGTTATATTTGTTTATTGCTTTGTTAATTTTACACAACACTTCACACATTTTAGGAAACGTGCACCTTGATGTTTGAATATCCAGTTATTTATTTAGAATGACTTCCCATCAAGAAGAAATGGCAGCTCAAGAGGAAGAAACTTTTCCGTTAGCTCTACCTATAGAGAACCCTCCAGAGAGAACTCCAACCATTCTAACCCCGAGAGCATTTACTCAGCTGCGCACTCAATTTGGTTTTACTGAGAGTGATGTCCTACTCCCTGGGCCAAGTGATACTGCCGACAATCCTCCCCGTGGTTTATTGCAATCAATCGTCAAATGTGTTTAAGCGGAGCGATCCCTCCTTTTAATGACTTTCTCCGAATTCTTCTCCTTCGGTTGTCAATCTCTCCGTCCCAACTTCATCCTAATGGTTATGCCATCTTGATGGGGTTGTGCGTTTTGTTCAGAAGAACTTTTGATCGCTTACCAAGTTTTGAAGAAATCCGTTACTTATGCTCGTTTGCAAAGAGTAGAGATCATCCTTCCCTTATAATTGTGAGGAGTGCTAGAAACCGCAAATTTATTTCTGACCTTACCGAAAGCGTTCATGGATTTCTGAATCAATTTTTCTTTGCCCGCTGCCCCCCAGGGTTTTATGCCGATTGGAGAGTAGGAAGTAAGATTACTTGTCTCCATTTTTAAACTTTCTCGAGATCCGAATTACCAATTGCTAATTTCATTTTTTGCTCTTTTCAGCACTTCCTCTTCCCTCTAGAGATCCGATCCATAAGCAGACTTTTGATAGATTGAGTGTCGTGGCCGTAGCAGAGAGAAGCATCAAGTTTTTGTTGGGGGATGAATTATTGCACCAATACGGGCTTTTGCATACTTCTCGTTCTACACATCCTCATGAAATCCCAGACTCCCCGGCTAGAGCATTGGATGCCCCAGTTTCTACAGATACATCCAAACCAAAAGGACCTGCTCCCGAGGCTTTGCTAGTGAAATGTTCCACTTCTGTTGATGTTGCGGGGCCATCTGACGAACTTGCCCCGGTTATTGAGGAAGAGGAGCCTCAGGGATCTCTCCGACGTTCACAGAAATCCGGCGAAGAAGCCGAGAAAACTAGCCTTGCCAAGCAGAGCAGGGATGATACTTTCGAAGGGCTGAGCGACCTCTTTGCCACCTCGCAAGAAATCTTTAAAGATGATCCTATCACTACCGGGGTTTCTTCTTCAGTAGTCGAAGCAACTTCCATCCTGCAACAGACTCCGTCAACTCAAGAGTTGACGCTAACTATTACACCCACAACCACTCCTCAATTAAAGAGTGGTTCGTAGTTTGATGCGCGTAGTTTGCACATCACACACACTTAGAATTTTTTCGGCACTTTTATGTTTCTCACTTTTTGTACTTTGAAGAATTCTAAGATTTAGCTCTTTTTTATTTCAGATCCTCTGATGGGGCGCAGCGGATCTTATTATGATGATTTCCAGCGCTACGGGAGGCGTAGCCAGTATGATTACAGGCGTTACCTTCCCTCTTACAGAGAATCTGATGAAGAGAGAGCCGCTCGAAAGGCTCAAGAAAAGAGGGCTCAAGAGGAGCGCTATGAAAGAAGAGAGAGGGAAGAGCGCCACGATTCTTCACAGAGAGGTGACGATTCCCATAAAAGAAAAATCCATGATGACAGAGGAAAAAGTCATGTGGTTGAAGATTCGAGCAAGCGAGCCCAACATGGTGAGAAGCACACCACTATAACTCCTGAAAAGGTTACTGCCCCTGCCTCGCTTGATATTCCTTCCGGCTCTCCCGCTCTCGGGAAGTCAGACATCCAAACTATAATTAGCAGACCCAAATTCCAAGTTGGACCGGGTCCTGCCACTTTGCAAAGTCGGTTTCCTCAGTGGTGTTTGAAGGGAGTAAGGTTTGACCTTGACTTGGTCCCCATTGACAAGTCTGCTATGTTACGAAACCTTGACGCCGTCAAGCTTGATATTGAGAGGATGTCGAACTGGCAGAAACTTGTTGACGAGCTTCAGAGAGTTAATCGTGCAAACATAGAGGCCGTGCTCACCACGGAAAATGATAAAGCCGAATGGCAAAAGGTGCTTGAGCAACATGACACCGAGATGAGAAGCATTGCTTCTTACAATGAGGAGCTTGAAGCAAAAGTTGAAGAACTGAAACAAGAGCTTGCTGCTTCGTCTACTTCTTATTCTCAAAAATAAGAAGTGCTCCTTAAACAAGTGAGAGATGCTCATGCTAGCCAAAGGGATGCCGAATACAGGCTCGAAGTGCAGAAAAGAATTAGCGAGGGCTATGTCGCTGACATTGAAGAGCTTCGGAAGAAGAATAACTCCCAAGAGGCGGAGATCCAAATGCTTAAGCTTCAACTTTCTAAAGTTGAAATGGAGCGTGATGAGGCCGTTGCCGGCAAAATTGCAGCTGAAGAATCTCACAAGGCAACGAGGGCCAACATCAGCTCAACATTATTCGATTTCTATCTGCATAGCATCTTGGGGCGCGGTAGCCTCCCCTTTCTAGGCCCCAAGTATGAAATTACACTGGCTGAAGTTTGGGAGGCAGCACTCGATATGCTCGGTGGTAAAGGCGCTGGCTACGCTGAGTCAGCTCTTGAAGAGCATTATCTTGATGATGATGCTCGCGCCGCTCTTGCCAAGGGGAGAGAACAGCTTGCGAAATTAAGGGCCGAAACAACGGCAGGAGAATATTCAGGAAAAATCACCTCAACTACTCCAATTCAACCTTCTCCTTCAGCCGAAATTGACATTATCGGTTCTAGTTCTCATTCCCCATCTCATACTAAAGTCACCACTGATATTACAAGCATACAAGGTGGAGATGAGGGCGGCGAGAGTGCCGAGGCACAGGCTTACGAAGTTGACGTCAGGGAACCGACTTCTGCAGGTAACCCTACTGACAATCTTGCCCAAGTAGACTGCTCATATGTTTCTTATGAACTTGATGGGCTTTTTGACTACTTCTTGAATCTCAGCGAACCTTTATCTCCGCTTTTTGCTGACTTAAACTTTTTTCCTTCTGCAGAGAAAACGTCGGGCATTGTTCAGGCTTCTCCTCCTTCAATTATTCCTTCCCCGTCTCTTAAGGTCACTCCTCCTTCTGCCTCGCAACCCGGATCACAAGAGGAGCAAATAGAAGCTCTTCGCGGCTTAGATGATCCCGTTACTTCTCAAGATCCGAAAGGAGAAGAAACTGAAGGAAGTGAGAGGACTCCAGAACCAACTGGCTCCGACGCTGAACCGTTATCCAAACTTCTTTCTCCAGGGAGTGGGTCTTCCTCCAAGAAGAGAGGAAAGCAGGGAGTTTCCAAGAAGAAGAATAAGAAGGGATCTTTAACTGGCGAAGAAGAGACGGAAGAAAGTCCGATCGAGCCCCTTTCTCCTTCATCTCCTACCCTTACAAGCCGACCTAAAAAGTTGGTCATTCGGCCAGGTGCGGGCTCAAAAGGTGGGCGGAAGAAGAAATGATGGCTTTGGTTCTGTGGCTTCCATATCGCTTTTTTGCCTTTTTTGCATGCAATGACCGAAAATTGTGCGGGTACCGGCCCCCCGCTTTTCTTTTGTTGTTTTTTTTTTACTTTGGAACCTGTACCTGTATATAAAATAGTGTTGAATAAAATGATTCTTTTTCTTTGTACAAACTTCTGTCTATATCTGAGAATGCATTTACTATTCATTTTTGTACAAGTTTCTTTGTACGATATTGCAGTGAGCTTGTGGTATATATTGCTCGAGCGCAATTTTACCAATGTAGTTATGCCATGATGCCCCTATACCATAAGCCCATTGTAATATTTTATTTTATGAGGAACTTGTGCTTTTATTCTTTAGAGAATAACTATTCCACATTTGGGGGAATATGATTTCATTAAAAAATAGAGCACAAAGAAGTTTCTACGCTTCAACCTTCGAAGATATCACTCTTTAATTTGTGCATATACAGATTTTATTGAATGAAATCTTCTATGTGGTAAAGCGGATATTTGTAAGGTACTTCAACTTCTTTTTGAGGAAGATAATTTTCTAGAACAAGTAATTCACTCTCCCTTTGAAAGTTGAAGTGTGCTTTTAATGAGGATTTTTTTTTTAAACTTGCCACAGTAAAGGGCTTCTTGATTTTTGTTTTTTTGAAAAGTTGCACCTCTGAGGAAGACTTTTTCACGTTTCAACACTTGGAAGTTTTACTTCAATCTTGGTGAAACGTGTGCCTCCGAAGAGGTCTTTCTGCTTGATTGTGCCTCCGGGAGGAGGTCTTTTCATTTCTGCCTCTGGGAAGAGGTCTTTCTGTCTTATTGTGCCTCTGGGAAGAGGTCTTTCTGTTTCTGCCCCTTGGGAGAGGCTCTCTTTTTTATTTTTATTTTATTTTTTAGCATTTCATCTTTGGTGAAGTGAAACTTCGAAGAGCGGCTGTTGCACTTCAACTCCTGGCGAAATGGGCCTTCGAAGAGGGCTTTTATTTTGTTTTACATTTCAACTCTGGTGAAGTGAACTCCGAAGAGCGGTTGTTACACTTCAACTCCTGGTGAAATGGGCCTCCGAAGAGGGCTTTCATTTTGTTTTACATTTCAACTCCGGTGAAGTGAAACTCTGAAAGAGCGGTTGTTACACTTCAACTCCTGGTGAAATGGGCCTCCGAAGAGGGCTTTCATTTTGTTTTACATTTCAACTCCGGTGAAGTGAAACTCCGAAGAGCGGTTGTTACACTTCAACTCCTGGTGAAATGGGCCTCCGAAGATTGCCTGGAAGTTACTCTCTCATGGTTGGAGGGTCATGACTCCTCCAATCTTTTTTGGTTGAGTAGAGAACTTTATTTTTTGCGGCATATGCTTCGTTAGAGGTCTTTATCCTCCGAAGAGTTGTGCCTCCGAAGAGGACTTGTGCCTCCGAAGAGGGCTTTAGTTGTTTCTTGTCCACTTGCTTATGCCTTTTCAGTAATCCTCTATTTTTTTTTTTTTTCAAGCTTGCACTCCCTTCTCTTACAAGTAGTTTGTTTAATCCAAAAAAGTGTACTTCATTGCTAGGCCAGTTCACGAGAACGGACATAAGCTTCTTAATCGGATGTTTGTTTGTTCAAACTTCTCAATTTATTAGCTAAAGCCCGTTTTCGGCGAAATCATTGACCGTTCAATTGAAGCACTTCTTATCTACGATTTAAGCTCGGGAATTTTGTGACTTGGAATTTGTTTGTTGAATGATAACAAGAATCACTTGGTCTTGTAATGTGCAAGTTTTGTTTTCGTTGCCTGCAAAAATTTAAATCGACATTTCAGTAATACATTTAACGTACTTTTCATATCGAAAATAAAACAAACATGTAATAATAATAAGGAACACAAGATTTATAGTGGTTCGGCCAAGAATTTGGGCCCACATCCACTTTATAGTCTTTCATTATTCACTTGCATCGGTTTTACAATCGCTTTCAATTACAGGAATCATACATTCATAATTCTTTTTACAATATTTCAACAAAGCTATCAAGTAAAGTATGGACGCAAGTGATTACTGTTCCAAGCTCTTGGAATTTGATCTCCTTCGACAGTAGTGAGTTTGAATGTGCCGTCAAGAAGCTTCTGACCTATGACATATGGTCCTTCCCAATTTGGCCCAAACACACCTGTCGTTGTCATAATTCTCTTTAGGACTAGATCTCCAATTTCAAAGCTGCGTTGGCGAACTTTGGAATTGAAATGTCTGGCTATCCTTTGCTGATGAGATGCGATTCTGAGCTCAGCCTCTTCTCTTTTTTCATCAAGGAGATCTAGTGCCTCAAGCTGTAGTTTTTCATTCTCCGCTTGATTGAAATGGGTTCTTCTATGTGAAGGGACCTCTGTTTCTACCGGAATCATTGCCTCTGATCCGTATGCCGATGAAAACGGAGTATGCCCAGTCGCAGTTTTGTGGGTAGTTCTGTATGCCCATAGTGCTAGTGGTAGCTTATCGACCCAACTACCTTTCGCTCTTTCAAGCTGCTTCTTGATGGTTGACTTGATAATTTTATTTACTGCTTCCACCTGCCCGTTTGCCTGCGGATGAGCTACTGCTGAGAAGCTTTTTCGGATTTTGAATCGTTTGCAAAAATCTTGGAATTCTTCACTTTCGAACTGAGTACCATTGTCTGTAATTATTTTTTGAGGCACACCATATCTGCAAATGATACTTTTAGTCACAAAACTTATCATCTTTTTTGAGGTGATAGTAGCCAGTGGTTCAGCTTCTGCCCACTTAGTAAAATAATCTACAGCAACAATGGCATATTTAATTCCAGATTTGGCAGTTGGTAACGGTCCTACAAGGTCTATCCCCCATATTGCAAACGGCCATGGACTGACCATCTGTGTGAGTTCAATGGAAGGAGCTCTAGGAATTTTGGCGAATCTTTGGCATCTGTCACATTTTCAGGAATAGTCTGCTGCATCTCGATTAATTTCTGGCCAAAAATATCTGTAACGGAGAATCTTTTTCGCTAAAGTTTGACCACCTAAATGATCACCACATTCTCCCCCATGCACCTCAGCTAGGATTGTTTTGGACTCTTCCCTGGATACACATCGAAGTAACGGCATTGAAAATCCCCGTCTGTATAACTGGCCATCCTGGACTATATAGCGAGAGGCTTTCCTCAGTAGCTTCTTTCGTTCTTTTGAATTTTCCGGTAAAGAGCCATTGAGCAGATATTCTGTTATTGGAGCCATCCATGATTCTTGCTCTTGAGACACGCTCATGATCCAATCAATATCCATCTCATCAATGCTCGGAGTCGACAGGACCTCCACTGGAGTTAACCCCAGAAATTGAGCTTCGCCTGTGCTAGAGTACTTTGCGAGAGAATCTGCTTTCATGTTTTCTTCTCGAGGAATATGACTTATCATGTAATGATCGAAATCACCCAGGAGTTCCCAAGCCTTTGACAAGTAGGCGGGCAGATTTCCCCCTTTCACTTGGAATTCCTTCTTGACTTGGCATACAATAAGCTGAGAATCACTGAAGATCTGTAATGCTTGGATGTTTAGTTCTTTAGCAATCCTTAAGCCAGCGATAAGGGCTTCGTATTCTGCTTCATTGTTTGTTGAAGGAAATTCCAATCTTAGTGCATAGCATAATGATCGACCTTCAGGGGTCTCAAGTACAACTCCGGCTCCAGAACAATAGTCGTTTCTCGCGCCATCGACATATAACTTCCATTGGATTGGGGAATCGTCGATCGTTTCCTTCTCACTGTTACCCTTATCTGTGAATTCTGCGATGAAATCCGCTAAAGCTTGTCCGTTGATTGCTTTTCGGGGATGATAAGTGATGTCATATTGACTGAGTTCAATATTCCACTTTAGAAGACGACCCGAAGTCTCAGGGCGAAACAGGACTTGCTTTAAAGGTTGATCAGTGAGGACTCTGATAGGATGAGCTTGGAAATATTGCCTCAACTTCCTGGATGCAATCAGTAGGCAATAGGCGAGTTTTTCCAACTTAGAGTAATTCATCTCTGCCCCAGTGAGTCTTTTGCTGATATAGTAAACTGGATGTTGAATACTCTTGTCTTCTCGTATCAGCGCTGCACTTAAAGCATGAGAGATACTGCCAAGTATATAAGAAGAACCTCGCCATCGCCAGGCCTAGAAAGTATTGGAGGCGTTTCCATATGGCGAATCAATTCATCAAAGGCTTTTTGGCATTCGGGAGTCCAATCGAAGTTTTTCTTTCCTTTCTTTAGGGCGTCAAAGAATGGGATGCATTTATCTGTGGCTTTGAAAATGAACCGACTCAAGGCGGCGACTTTTCCATTGAGACTTTGCAATTCCTTCTTCGTTCTAGGAGCTTTGACTTCCTTTAAGGCGGTAATTTGAGCTGGACTAGCCTCAATGCCCCTAGCGCTCACGATGAAATCTAAAAACTTTCCGGATTCCACTCCAAATGAACATTTTAAAGGGTTGAGCTTCATTCCGTACTTTCGGAGGACTGCGAACATGTCTGCTAAGTGTTCTATGTGATCCACTGCTTTCTTAGACTTTACTAACATGTCATCGACGTAGACTTCCATAGTCTTGCCCAATGCGGTTTGAACATAGCATTAACAAGTCTTTGGTATGTTGCCTCTGCATTCTTCAGCCCGAAGGGCATAACTCTGTAGCAGTAAAGACCAACGTCGGTGATAAAGCTCGTGTCCTCCTGATCTGGCTCATGCATCATGATCTAGTTATATCCAGAGTAGGCATCCATAAAAGATAACAATTCGTGTCACGCTATTCCGTCTACCAGTTGATCGATCCTGGGTAATGGGAAGCAGTCTTTGGAGCAGGCCTTGTTTAGATCTGAAAAATCGATGCACACTCTCCATTTTCCGTTGGCTTTCTTAACCAGCATTGGATTTGAAACCCAATTCGGATAGGTAGATTCTTTGATAAAGTTATTCTCCATGAGCCGATCAACTTCTTCTTTTAACGCTGCTGACCTTTCTGGACCTTGAGTTCTCCTTTTCTGCTTCACAGGTGTAAATTTTGGATCAATATTCAGGGCGTGTACTGCAACTTCTGGGGATATTCCGCACATATCGGCATGAGTCCAAGCAAAAATATCCAAATTTGCCTTTAAAAAAGATATTAAGATATTCCGAATTGACATATTAAGTTGTGAACCCACATTCAACACCTTGTTTGGGTCCTTTGGGTCAACAGGTACTGGTATTGTCGTTTCCACTGGTACCACTCTATTCTCCCCTGCATTGGCTTTCCTAGGATCCGTCTCTTTCCGTGCTCCGCTGTGCTCGCCAGTGCAGGGTCCGCCCTGTAATTGCTATAAGGCTGGTTCTTTGATGCGGACTGGGGTTGCCGCATCCTTTCCCATTTCTCTTTTCCTTGTTTCTCGTAGCTCTGTCAGATAACAATCCCTCCCAGCATTCTGATCCCCTTTTATAACTCCCACTCCATTATCTGTGGGAAATTTAATGGTGAGGCACCATGGGGCCAGAACAGCTTTGAATGCTGCGAGAGTTGGACAGCCAAGGAAAGCATTATAAGCAGAAAATTCGTCGACAATCACAAAAGTTCACTTGCGGACCACTTTTCTTTCTCCCTCTCCAAGTTCTACAAGCAAACCAACGGTTCCTATCGGCTGTTTTGGCTCCCCAGTGAAGCCAGCGATTTTCTGCGATGAGGCTTGCACATCAGCCATTGGGATCTTCATTTGGTCGAATGTTTTCTTGAAGAGGATATTGCAGGACGCGCCACAATCAATGAGAACTCTTCTGACAATAGCTGGTCCGATACCAGCCGAGATGACTAGGGGATCCAAGGTAGGAGCTTCAATACCTGTGGAATCCCTGGCTCTGAACACAATATCATCATTGAAAGTTTTTTGTTGCTTCAGGGGCATAGCACCTTCCAAAACAAATACATCTTCCTCGGTCGGTACATACTTCAAAGCTCGGGTATATCTTTCCATCTCACCCCAGTTCCTGCCTGCTGGGTGAGGTCCTCCCGTAATGACATTGATTACAGGCCTTCCGGATTCATGCCCTGCAGTCTTCTCACCTATCCTGGGTTGATGAGCAGGAGCTCGTTGCCCCTGACTAGACGAAGCGGGATTGTTGCTATTCTTTTCCACAAATTGTTGCAGCTTGTTTTCCCTTATCAATTTTTCAATCAAATTTTTCAATTGGCGGCATTCGTCGGTATCATGACCGGGTTGATTATGGAAGCGGCAAAACTTTCCGCTTTGTACAGCTTTTTTCCCGGTTCTCAGAACGGGAGGTTTAGGATAATCAACAGAATCTTTAGTGGCAAGGTAAATACGCTCCGGCGTATCTGATAAAGGGGTATATTTCGATGGCTTGAAGGAACGAGGCTTCTTCAGATTTTTCTGTTTCTTCCCATCGTTATTTTCCCTTTTCTGTCCTACAGATTCACTCTTGCGTGGAGCAACAATGTTATCTTCATCTTTTTCCAATGCTGCCTTTACCGGTACATGACGGCTTTCCAGGCGTATGAACTCATCTGCTTTCTTGTAGAATTTTTCAAGGGAATTTGGTTCCTTCATGTTAAGCCATTTTCCAAATTCACTCGACTTGTCGATGGCCCTCAATAGATAGGTCAAGATCATCCGTGGTTCTGCATTGTCTACCTCGGCCAGCGCTATATTAAAGCGATTCAAGAAAGATCTGATAGTTTCCCCTGGATTCTGTTCTAAACTTGACAATGACATGATATCCTTGGCTTTTGAAGCGTATAGTCTGAACTGCTCCTTGAATTTCCGGGTTAGGTCAGAAAACTGATCTATAGATCGAATTGGTAGCTTGGTGAACCAAAGCAGAGCTACACCTTCCAAATATGCAGGAAAATATCGACACTTTATTTCATCAGAAGCTCTGGCACCTGTCATGTGCCAATCATACTTATACAAGAATTCATTCGGATCACTTGTTCTTTGTAAGCTGGGATAGTTGGAGGGACGAACTTCCTTGGGAACTCAGCCTTTAAGATCCTTTCGGTAAACGTGGTTTTACTTGGAGCGAAACCCCATTCCTTCTCGTCTTCATTCCTTTGCATGCTTTCTTTCATGATTTGTCGAACCATTTCAGAAAGATACCCCTCATCATTTCGAGCTTTAGATCCACCAACTTCAGGAAATGTCCGCTCAAAGGGGCTGGCAGCCCTCTCAGGAATGTTTCTTTCTTCATCCTCATGAATGTTGCCAGCAAAGTTCCTTTCATTACCCGTTGGTTGACGGTTTACCCCAAGCAAGTCATTCAACTTATTCAAAATTAGGGCATTTTGGGCATTCTGAGCTTCCAATCGTGCACTTTGGGCATTTATCTGCTGGTTCGGCCCTAAGATTACAGCATCCAACTCCGCTTTTGTAACCCCAACAGGTGGAGTGGCTTGATTAAGTACTGGGGAAGCGGAGGTTCCCTCTTGAACATTTCCAGATCTAACAGATCTACTCTTTCTCCCCGGAGCCATGATTTCAGATAAACTTCTAGTCTTCAGAGATGTTACTTCAACAAACTTTCGTGGAGCAATGATGATAATTGTCCTGAGTTCAATTCTCAGTGAAAGCACCAAAAATGTTAACGCTAAAATTTGAACGCTAACACCCCGGTGTATAAAGTGTAGTTGTGAAAGCACCACCCGATGATTCGGGAACAGAGTATAAGCAGAAAATCACAGAAAAAAAAAGCAGTGAATAACAACGATTTTATAGTGGTTCGGCTCAAGGCAAGCCTACGTCCACTTTAATTCTCTTTCTTGCTAAATCGATTACAACTTTACAACAACCTTCAATTACAATTATGACGAGACAAACAACTAGAACTTCGGTAGAGAAGAATTCTTCGAATCCATGTAGATTGCGTTAGATTTTCCCTTGAAGTTAGTTGAGATGCCTTTCGAACTTGAAGTGTCGGATGAGTTGAGAATTCAGCAGAGTATTGGCGCTTGAAGTGATTGGTCCAAAAGTCCCTTGAATGTTGGAGGTGGTCGCGTATTTATAAGGATTCTTGGTGTCAAGTTGTAAGCAGCGGCCGAGATAAGTTGGATCGTGAGTCGGCTCCGGGCTAGGCTAGGTCGTAGGTCGCCCTCTTTTATTCATGTATGGCCTACGGTTTAGATGAGAGATACATGTTCTTCTGGCCCCAAATCCCAAGTCCTAAGTCGCTGCCGAGTTATCGTGCCGCGTGTGTAGCTGTTGCACCGCGTTCTCATTCTTATGCCTAGATCGCGAACGACCTGGCTTAAGTCATAAGTCGGTCGCGACTCAAGTGTAGTTCAACTTGTCCATAGCAGTTAGGTCGGCAATTTCCTTAGGTAGCTAGATCGGTAGTCAAGTTAGGCCGGCAGGTTTTCGTAAGTCTTAGGTCGGTTCTTCCTTTGAGCCCTAAGTCGGCATTACCTCAAAGCTTAGGTCGGTCTCCTTTAAGGCATTAGGTAGTTAGGACAGCGTCCATTTGTTAAGACTTTGGGTCGGCATCTCTCTCGAGCCTGTTAGGTCGGTATCCCTCCTAAGCCTCGAGTAGTTAAGTCGGTCTTCCATGCTAAGATACTAGGTCGGCATCCCTTCGTACCTTAGGTCGGCTGAACGCTGGGTCGCTACCTATTTGATGTGTTAGATCGGTGAGTCACGACCGAGATGGAGTTAACAGTTAGTCATTCATCCACAACATATAAATAATCTTAAAGGCAAAAAATTTTGAAATTATGCACCTAATAAATAAGAATATTAGGCTAATAGACATTGCTAAGTTAGTTATTTAGTCTAATATATTTATTTTAACTACTTGGTAGAGAAAGTAAATTAACTTCAGAAGGAAGAACTAAACAATGAAAATAATATAAAAACTGCATAAGAAAAACCTAAAAAGGATATAAAAATGCATGAAAATGAAGGTGTTCAAACAAAGTACTTTTGATAAAATCCATAGAATTCTTTATTAATGACTCGATATAGTTAGAATGTAGAAATGTATATTGCTTTTTAAATTATTTCTAAACTGAAAATAGTATAGAAAAACTGTATGAATTGCAATATTTACTTAATCGAGTAAATTCCATTAATACAAAAATAAAATAAAGGAATACACATAATACAAAGACAACTAAACCAAAAAAAGTCTATATCATGTTCCCTTTTCAGCATACAGAGATATATGAAGAAACTAATTATACTCTGCATCAAACTACTATTAAGCTGGTGTTAAATGTAGAAAGATAACTCTAATTATATTGATCCACTATCCATCACTCCAAGTAAATATATGGAAAACCAGTTGTACTCTACATGAGAAAAAGAAAAATAATACAAACCTGAGAGCAAAGATCTTTATCTTGTCTAAAAGAAGCTCAATTTTCCACACAGTTAAGAATTTAAAAGGGACGATTTCTTAGAAAAGAGATATTCAACATTCATAGAAGACATGTTAATGACATGCCCATATATGCAAGAGTTTATTATTCATTCACTAGGCATTTATACATATAGCATGTCTTCCCTAACCCGAACCATTTACTATAGCTCATCTATTCTAGGTTGCAACAAAACCCATTCCACACGATTGCAAATTCTAGGTATGGATCACAACATCCAATGGTTTACCGTATTTTCATCATCACACCCCTCCACACCCCCACCCCTCCTCCCCCTCTGTGTGTCTATTTGTATTTGTGTATTTGTATATATGTGTTTGTGTATAAACACACCCATTCTCACATCCCATGAAATACTGAATAAACAAAACCAAAGGACTAATGTGGTATAAGCAAGTAGCAGAACCTGAAATATAAGCAAGCAAATAGAACACCAAAAATTTATAAGCAAAGATTTTTAAAATGTCAACTAATGGCTCTCATCACTAAACTAATAACAAAAGGTATTGATACATTAAAGAGGCATGGATTGAAAATGACCATTTCAATGGAAGATCGATGAAATCATAAATTGATTCAAATGCTCCATTGAGAGACAAAAAGACAGTAATCATGACAACCACGATTAGTAAAATATCATATTGTGCAGTATTTACCAATTGTAAATGAGAAATGACTGCAATGATAATTTGTTAATTCTCCTGAATTTTATACTTGCAAATCAAAGATATTGCAGCTGCCAATAGGTAATGAGTTCAAAGAAGCATATGAGGACTAATGGTTAAAACTCCTAGAATAATAGGAAGTGTGATGAGAATTTATACATTCTGAACTTTACTTGAAGACCAACAAGCACAAAATGCAAGCCTAGGCTCTTTTTTTTGAAAATGATTAAACTGGTTTAGCATTTGACATAGAGATAATATCTATTTCCTGTTTGAACGAGGAAACTCGTAAAATTTTGATATTATTCCACAGTTTATCTCTCTTTTTCCGCCTGGATGAGTATTCATATAGAAGTATAGCTTACAAGTAATCCTAAAAAAGGTTAATTAAGTATCAAAATAAACACTTACAATATAGAATATTTTCCTATCATAAGTAATAGGTATGTGCTTGGAAATTAATTTTGGATTAATAACATTACTAAAATAATTTTGCATTAGCATTTGAATATTGGTTAAAATTTGATAGCATTCCGTGGATAATTTTGCATTTCATAACATGGTAGTATTAGTTTCTTGCTATAAGTAATAGGTACGTGATTCAATTTGGTAACAAAATATTAAATTATGTGCTTCCAAAAATCAAAACAGAATGTACCTATTCAATAATATATAACACTCCAAAAAAGTCAACCTTCAATAAAATTTGTCGTTAAAAAGTAGTATATAATATTTCGAAACTTAATTCTATTTCAATTAACATTAAGGCCCTCATAGTTGGTTTATCATCAATTTTAACAATTTAGTACATGTATGTAATGGTATATTTAATCTGCAAAGCAACTGAAATTTTTGCCCAGATCTTTTCAGATTATATAGTTCTTGAAAATTGAAATCATAGGTTCATATACAAGTTAAAAAAACAATGGTTGTTAAGGAAAAACTTTATAATATTTAATATTTAACATGAAATATGCTTGATTTAATTAAGATTTTACATGTAATATTCGCTAATTAAGTACTGTATGCAATTGTAAGACGATTTTATAAGTTACATGATGCTTATGAAAGAAAATTATTTTAGTTAACCTTTTTAGCATCCATAAACCCAATATCAAGGGATATGACATTTTTTCTACGTTTACTTCAAAGGTAAGCAACAAAAGATATAAATATATTGTAATAAGCTCTATAATAAATATTAATCAATTAATCAGAGTCCATCTGAACAAAAAAATTTCATTTATGGTAGCAAAATAAAATACCACGTGGACTCACTTCAAGTCACCTGACATCTTTGTCCTTTTGCTCTCTTTTTGGCTGTAGGGTAAGTAAACTCCTCGCCTACAATTGAAGGAAAGTTTAGTCCAAAAAACATAAAAACCCACGGAAGTAAAGAAAATTGTGATAAATCACATAACATTATAACATCTGGTACAAGCCTAACTATTTTTCGGTTATAAATAGACAAGTTAGATAATATTTTGATGAACATTTTAATATAAGGCCTGTAGTCCCTTGCCTTGTTGTGTGTAGTATTCATTTATGTGTTTTTGCATTCATTTAAGTATCATATTTTCCTAAAAATAAATAATAAAATTTACTTAATCCAGCATAAGTACACCACCAACAAATAAAGAAGTAAATTTTGATAGAAAAAACTCCCTGAACCAAAAACAATTCACATGTTACAGATAACCAGAGATTTTGTTGAAAAATAATGTCCATGATTGGATTTTCTCATATATGTCGGCAAAAACATGATGAGGATCACATGCCAGTTGACAGCCATATTTTTTCTGTTTTGCTTATAATGAATTTGCATGGCTACTAATTAAAGCTGAGAAAGTTCATAGATAGAACAAAAGAAGCATACATATTGCAAATTGAAGCATATTTCATTTAAATATTATCAAGTACAATATGACCGTTAAACCTTACTGTTTACTTAATAAAATAATTTTTCAAATACTTGTTTGATGTATCTTATAAATTATGTTCACAAGTGTAAGTAAATGCATTATAAACAATCAACCTCGAAAAAATCAACACAACAAAAACATAAGAATATAAGTTAAAGAAACCACAAATTTTGAATTCATACAAATGGAGTTGCAAACTAGTTTCTAATCCATAGAAGCAATCAGACTCTTCAAAAAAATTGTTCAGTATTTCGGCCCTGAACATCCAATTATTTATAAAATGAAATCTTTACTGTAATGAATTCACGGCTTAAGAATGAGATACACTCCCAACAATTGCTCCTTCATGATTGTATTAGTTAGTCACTTAACTTAAATGGCTATTATGTAAACTGAATAAAGGAAGTATATAAAATAAAAATTACAAATTTTTATAATTTTCAAAGGTAAAAAAAGAAAAACGTGATTGGGATAGCAGAGAAAAAGTGAAGCTTAGATTTCAACATCCATTTATCACTTGTCTTAAACTTATACCTAATAATCTCAACTAGAAATTCAAGTTAAGGCCTCTTGTGAAACCTAGAAAAATGGATCGATATATTCAATAAACCAGAGTTTTAAGATAAGTTTATTCTCAACAAACCGATACGAAAACATATTACGTAATTTAAAACTATAGACACGGATGATATACATGCATAGTAGTGATCTTACGTAGTGATCTTTGTGCTTATTTTTTTTAATTCTAATAATGTTTTTCTAAATTTTAATCATAAGGCTTTATGAGGACTTCAATTTGGAAAGTGGATGATGCAAATCAACACCAAAAAAATGCTGAGATAATAAAAAAATACAACTTCAATAAATATTACACTTTGCAACATTCAATTGCTCAAATTGCTAGAATCTAGCTAATGGAAGTTAATTATGATTATAAAGTTATCATACAAAAGAAATGGCCGAACAAATGTTTGAGATAATTCAGTAATAACTGAGGAAAGAATACAAATTCCGAGTACTACCAAACACATGTTTCTTAACATGAAAAGTTGATTAATGTTTAAACTATAGTTTTCTAATATTATTTTTAAAACAGCCAAGCCATTAGTAGAGGGAATTAATAATGTTATCAAAAGCAAGAGTAGCCTAATATGTTATTTGTCTCGTTTGAAATCTTTTATGTTTATAAATTTACTTACAAACATGTTGATACCACTTTAGCTCATACGATAGCTTAATTTTCTAACATTGCAGCTGATGTTTACTACTTGTGACATATTGAATATTAATTGCTAACCAATTACATTTAATCAACTGACCCAAAATTATGTGTTTGAATCTAAATTACATAGACAACCATTGACATGGCGACAACGATATCTTGTGACATGAATTTCTAAGGCAATAATACAATCAAAGATAAAAAATAATTCCTATTTCTTCGCATATGACATCTGATGAAGTAAAACTCATCCATTAGACAGTATTAATTATACACTCTTCATCAGATTTCCTAACCAAGCCATTTATCAGATTCATGCGGAAACTTTAAACTTGATAAAACTAAAAAATTCTATAATAAATTTAACCTTCTATGCAACAACGTTTGAGTAGTTTCCACCTTTTGAACAATGTTCTTTTCAGCATCTGCAGAGTACAGAAAAGTCTTCATTTCCCCACCGAGCAATCAAAACAACAATTTAAAGCTTCATTATAAGAAGAAATCAACCAGTAAAATAAGTTAGATGTTAATGTAATAATAAAAATTCAATCTCAATGAATAAAACAAATAAGAAAGAAATTCAAGCATTCCCACTTCATCTGATTCCTTCTTGTAAAAATATTAATACAATTAAGCAATTAACAATTCAACACAAGAACACGATGAAATCCAAATATGGCATTCAAAATGCAAAAAAAAAAAAAAAAAAAAAAACCAGTAATTTGAATGAGTTTTAGGAATATAAGAAAATCAAAGGTGGAGAAAGTTTACCCATGAACTAGCAGGAATGAGCTTTTGGCAAGGTGGCAGCAAGGAGCTATTGATGACTTGAAATTTGGTGAAATTACATCTAGGTTTTTTCCTATTGATTTGAAGTGAAGAAAATTTCAGTTGAGAATCTTGCAGACTCTTGGCTGAAAGTGACTCTTGGCTGAAAGTTGAAAGGAATTGTTGTACGGAGGAGGAGGTAGAACGAAGCTTCGTGGCATCGATGCTGAAAAAGGAAAGGGGATTGTATTAGGGTTTCCTTTGTTTTTCCTTTGCTGCAAGAGGATGAACTAATCAATCCGACCGTTGGGACTGGCTAAAATCAATTTTTTTGAAGCTCGAAAAACATACATGCTTAGTGTCTCACTGCGGTTTACAAGCTTTCTCTTCCGTAGTAAGAATAGAATCTCTCTCCAATATGCCGTTCAAATTCCAGATCCGATGAATTCTTCTCAGAAAAAAAAAATCGAACAGTTCGAACCCTAAATCAACGCATCAAACCTACAGCCCAGATCTCTACCGCCCACCACCAGACGTAACAAAACACCTATCGACATCACCAGGCCCGGCCCTTAAGCAAAGCGGCAGAAGCAACCACCTAGGGCCTCAAAGAATGTAGCGTGCCAAATTCAGCGATAAGAAACCAAAAAAACCCTACATCCCGATTCACGAACGTGGCGAACGAACCGGCGACGGCGGCTTAAACTAGGTGGCGAGCTCCTCCGTCTCGGCACTTTGGTAGATAGGGCACAGTGGCACAGGCAGCAGCAAGCTCCATCTCCTCCTCGGTAGCTCGAGCATTAACAAAACTCCTAAATTTTGAAATTCAGTTTAACTATTGAAGCCATGAAGTTGAAGGTACAGAATACAGATTACTGATACTACTTAATTGGGATTTTCATTTTGTATCATTTAAACTTTTAATTATTATTGAATACTGATACTACTTGAAAAGTGAAGTTGAATGCTAAAATACACTGCTATAATGATTTCATAAAATAATTTTCAAAACAATATCATCTATCCATTATTAACGTGAACATAAATATATGTCTTGGTTCAATTTATTTATATATGGATTTTGGGATGTGTACATAAGTGCATATGCTTCCTCCAGCAACTAGTTTAGTTATTTATGAATCTTGCTTAGCTTTTACTCATATTAATCCTTTGATTTTAATTTATACAGCATTAAAATCATTGTTTGCTTGAACATACTGATATTTATGTGCAATATGCATGTGTAGAATCGCGTTTTCATTTTGTTATTATCAGTATGTAAACATCTATATTTAATGTGAAGTGTTGGCATTTGTGTATATAATTATTGAATCAACAATTTTTCTTGTAATATTTCTGCAATCTCACAGACACCCTACGTTTTATCCTTAATTTTATTCAAACAAAAATGTGTAAAATGAGTAGCTTTTAGTGTAAATATGCCTGGTTTCCATGCATTTAGGTATAGTAGACCATGTTTGATTGTTTATTCAATCAAACTACTGTTTTTAGTTATAGTCATCTCACCTATAGAGAAGTCGGCTTCTTCTTCTTTTTCTGCGTTAGAGCTGGATCCATTACTGAAAGATAAGAAGAATGTTACTTCATTGGCAGCTGAACTTAAGGAAGTGAGAAGTAGGTTAGCTTTACAAGAGAATGTTACTTTATCGGTTGATCTTATATCCGCCTTCTTATAAGTGGATAAAATGACTGCTTACGTTTGCACTAGTTTTATTAAAATTAGTGTTAACGAACAATAAAATAGGAAAAGTTTGTGTGTTTTGTTACTTCCCTACCAAGATTATTTCTATATCCGCAAACTCGTACTTTTTTCAATATTAACTGTAATTATATTGTATTAAAGAAATGCTTATGTGTACGCGTAGGCGTTAATGTGGTCCTAGTTGATGTTGATAAACGGATCATGTAGTTAGAAAGAAGTGTAGATGCAATACGGTTTACTCAAACAAGTCCTGTTGAAAATCAATAAGTCTTCCCAATTGTTATCACCGAGTAGGGAAATAAATCTTCCCAATTATTATCACTGAGCAGGGAAAAAAGCATTGTTATACCATGAGATTTATGTTTTGATTAATATTGGTTTGATAATTACGATTTAAAGAGATGTGTGTTTTTCTGAATACCGCACTAAGTGTTTATGTCATTGTGGTATTTTACTTTTAACTGTATTAATGTTTGCTATAGCATCTGCCTATGTTGTTCCAGTGAACTGCCTTTTTTGTTGCAGTTAGAATAAATACTGACATGGTGTACTGCTAACTGATTATATTGAGAAGTATAGTAATATTATGTATCAATAGAAGATTTGTTATGTTTTTCATGAAGTATTTTATTTTGAAAATTTTATTTTGCCCAGTTCATTAGTATACAATATTGAGATGTTATGTGCATTAATTTAATATTACTTTCTTATTATTAGTTGATCTTATACCTCAGCAGTCTTTTTTTTTCTTTTTTTTTCTTTTCTCTTTCCCGTAGCTTTTTGTTGATGTTGATTTACTACTGCTAACGCATAACCAAAAGTTAGTTGGAATATTGGCCTGAAGAGTTGTGTATTTTGTTTGTAGGGTATTAAAATCAACTTAATTTCTTGAAAAGCTTGCCTTTGGACTATAAGTCCACTTTCATTTATATCACAATTTTACTGCTAATCTATTTACTACTGGTATAGTTGAGTTTGCATATTTTTCTTGTCTGCTTAATACTACTTGCGCAAACTCTCTTTTTGTAAATATTGTAGTTATATACTTTCGTATATCATTCGCAAATGACACATTTAAATACCGTATTTGATGTTAATTCATCACTGCTAAACGATTATTTTCTCTAATTTTACTTTTGAAAAGTATATGATTGAACGGTCGGTTTTTCCACCGTTGTGCGATTATACTAGTTAAATAAGTTGCAGCAGCTAAAATAATAACATACCTCGTGTTAGAAAAAAATTGGGATAGTACACATATAGTGTTTCCCTATTCTTTAATTGTTCCAATAAGCGAAAACATAACTACTTTCTTTCAAATGCTTTTTTTAGCTATTTCAATGCTATTAATAGTCATTTTTCCTCTAGTGGAACCTAGATCCTACCCAATGCACTATAGGTCACTTACCATCGCCCCCTCTGTAGATCCGCTTTTTGCAATATAAGAGAGTATACTACTTGGGGCCGCCTATTTATGCGTTTTTTATTCAAATAATTATCCAATTTGTCATAATTAGTTATCCCTATTGTAGACTTTAATTTTAATGAGATCATTATATATTTTAATAAGAGCAAAGATTTCAGGGAGAATAAAATAAGGGTAAGATTTCAATTAAATGTATATTTTAATGAGATAAGTACACATCTTAATGAGCTGAATTCATTTGTCTCCATCTTCAGTCACCCATATCCCCATTAAATCACAGCCACACGTTATAATTACTTAGTTAATACGTGGGATCAATCGTAAAAACTAGCAGTGATTATGTATAAGTTAATAATGGAGATACAATGGGTACCGGTATAGCCAAAATGGGATAAAAGAATAATTGTCTATTTTAATACTAATAATAACTGAATGAGTTCTAAATAAGTATATGATTTAGTGAGATTTTAAGACTGTATATCCCTATCTTTTATAAAATAAAGAAGCTCACTTATTATTAGGATAAGACAAGACTAGACTTTAAGATAACAAAAGTAAATAAACAAAATATTTAATTAATATACAGATTAATAAGTAAATAAAGAATTTCATCTTCTATTACGGCAATTATGTATTCGGTAATACTATATATTATGTAGTTTTTTACAATAGTGGATAAATAAATAAAATGAAAACTAAACAGGCACTTCAAATTATGTCGTGTGTCCTACTTGTTGCAGTTTGCTCTTCTCCATCCACTGTAGAAGCAATAAGGAACTGTGTAGAAAAAACAAAGTGTACTATCACAATTAATGTCTTTTCTAAGATTAGGATTCGATTTCGTAGCATCTTTGGACGTTGTCGAATCACTGGAGCACTTGAATGTGAGTTAGAGGATGATGAAGATCCAGGTAATATCTTAAAAATGTAATTAATATAACATAATCTAAGTCTAAAATATCTAATTTTACTTTTAAATTTGACAGACTTAGAAGGTTCTAATGAAAAAAACTACTCACGATGAATGATTTCGAGAGAAATCAAGGGATGGTAAAAAGAATGTTCAAGATATATGTTTGGAATCTATGTTATATGACATTGAACTGAAAATAATAAAAATGAAAAATTTATGATCTCAAATTGATTAAATTTCATTTAATTTATATTTTGAGTTCTGTTGTTTCCATATTATATGCGGCAATGGTTTTGTTTAAAGTCAAAAGACATTCCAGGAAAGAAAAGAAATGTCCATTATGTGGGATAATTATTCTTTGAATTGGTTTTATTATGCATATACGTAATGTACGTGTGTAAAGAAAACGGAGAGCAAATTTATTTATCATGAATTAATGGCCATATGCATAAATAAAAGTCCCCTAGCCTATAGATATTTGTAGTCATAATTCGATAACTTAGATCATGTCTAATTTCCTAATGAGCAAGTTTAAATTTAGGAACTTTTGTAAAAATACCCTCCTCAAGTTTTAAAATACCAAACATATTATAAAAAAACTCGTATTTTTAAGCTCTCTCCAAATAACTATAGAGAAATCTATAGATTTTAAAAAAATTGGATCATAAATATTTGCAAAGTAAAACTTCATTTAAAGGTATTTCCATTATGCATAAGTACAATGGCACATCCTATGGACATGTGCATAGAAAACAGTTAGCAGTCTTGGTTATTTCAAAAGATTTCATGTATCACTATGAGTACCAAATTATATGAGGCCATAAAGCTATTAAATAATGCTTCTGGATATGTAACATATACTGTGTAATATATACTGAAAATTGATGTATAATGATAATAATAAGCTCAAACAAAAGAAAATTTACAAATATGCAATGGCAAGAAAATCCAACACTAATGTAAAATTTTCACATGTGAGTAAACGGATAAATGGTGAGAAGACCTAATATCAAACAAAAATTGCAACAAAAAGCCAACCAATCATTCAATAAGTGTGTGCATCATTAGAAAAAATGAGGTAAAATCTTTGATATAATAAATTTACATGAAACTAATTTAACTCCAATGCGTTTGGAATTGTAACTTAATGCATTTGGAACTGATCTTACATAGCATACAGCAACATGAAGCTCTTCTTTCCTTGGTTGTTATCATTTTAGTAGCTCATGCTAGAATTTTTTTTTTGCATGCCTTGTATTGATAACTACAACGGTGCTTTCCAACAATGCACTTGCTTTAAGCATACATATTTTGTTCTATCACATCCTTGATAGCATTGCCTACATGAAATGACGCTGTTTTTTATGAGAATAAGATAATGCTACTTTTGGTTGGCAAGCACTTGCAACAATAGAATATCTAAAGAAAGAGCTATCCACGGTAGAACATAATATTTTCATAATTTCTCAGAAAAGAGAAGAACTTGAGGATACAGTAGAAAAATTGACGGAAGTCACCTCAATGCAGGACAGAAAATTAGAAGATGCCAATGCGACTATAAGATCATTGGAAGATCAACTTGCAAAATTAAAAGAATTTGAAAAATTGAAAGAAGAGAGATCTTTATACATCAGCAGAATGGAAGATTCTTTCGTAGTAATAAATTCGTTGGAAGATGCATTGGCCCAGTCTTTAAAAAGTGCATCTAATGTTGAAGCCGAAAAAAAAAATTGAGATAAAAGTAAACCTACAACAGCAGTTGGATGCGCTAAATGAAGAGCTCTTTACCGAGTTTAAGCATCTTTATATGATTAACCATGATGAAGGTCTATTTTTTCTAATGGCCGAAGAATTCAGGAAAAAGATTATGGTTTTAAGCAATAATGGAAGTCCAATTCAGAACTACACAATAGGCTCATTGCAAAGGGGCTGCATTATCAAGCCAACTTCGAGGTATTTATTCCCGTTTTAACTTTTAACATACTTTTTTTTTAATTTGCATTTGTATAATTTGATGTTGTTTTTCAGAATATATACATACCATTATTTTTACATGCTTGCTCATATCTCAATATAAAATTGAATACATTTAAATTTTTGGGGTTCTCTTTTAATTAGCTCTAGAGAAATGTATTTTTCTCTACCCTTTTAAGTTTCTAATGTATACCTACTGTAAAAAGAATTTTATATCTGTGCCATATTACTTGTGAGGCATGTAAAATAGGAAATTGATCAGATTTTACAAATAAATGATGCATGATTTAGATTATACATATACACACCCTTTCTTGAGAAAATTTTCTACTGTATTCAAGTTCTTCCCTTTCCTGAGAAATTCTGAAAATATTATGTTCTACCATGGATAACTCTTTCTTTAGATATTCTATTGTTGCAGGTGCTTGTCAATCAAAAGTAGCATTATCTTATTCTCATCAAAAACAGCGTCATTTCATGTAGGCAATGCTATCAAGGATGTGATAGAACAAAATATGTATGCTTAAAGCAAGTGCATTGTTGGAAAGCCCCGTTGTAGTTATTAATACAAGGCATGAAAAATTTCTATAAATGAGCGTGAGCTGCTAAAATGATAACAACCAAGGAAAGAAGAGCTCATGTTGCTGTACGCTATGTAAGATCAGTTCCAAATGCATTGAGTTACAGTTCCAAACGCATTGGAGTTAAATTAGTTTCATGTAAATTTATTATATCAAAGATTTTACCTCATTTTTTCTAATGATGCACACACTTATTGAATGATCGGTTGGCTATTTGTTGCAATTTTTGTTTGATATTAGGTCTTCTTACCATTTATCTGTTTGCTCACATGTGAAAATTTTACATTAGTGTTGGATTTTCTTGTCGTTGCATATTTGTGAATTTTCTTTTGTTTGAGCTTATTATTATCATTATACATCAAGTTTTCAGTATATATTACACAACATATGTTACATATCCAGAAGCATTATTTAATAGCTTTATGGCCTCATATAATTTGGTACTCATAGTGATACATGAAATCTTTTGAAATAACCAAGACTCTGCTAACTATTTTCTATGCACATGTCCATAAGATGTGCCATTGTGCTTATGGATAATGGAAATACCTTTAAATGAAGTTTTACTTTGCAAATATTTATGATCCAATTTTTTTAAAATCTATAGATTTCTCTATAGTTATTTGGAGAGAGCATAAAAATACGAGTTTTTTTTATAATATGTTTGGTATTTTAAAACTTGAGGAGGGTATTTTTACAAAAGTTCCTAAATTTAAACTTGCTCATTAGGAAATTAGACATGATCTAAGTTATCGAATTATGACTACAAATATCTATAGGCTAGGGGACTTTTATTTATGCATATGGCCATTAATTCATGATAAATAAATTTGCTCTCCGTTTTCTTTACACACGTACATTACGTATATGCATAATAAAACCAATTCAAGGAATAATCATCCCACATAATGGACATTTCTTTTCTTTCCTGGAATGTCTTTTGACTTTAAACAAAACCGTTGCCGCATATAATATGGAAACAGCAGAACTCAAAATATAAATTAAATGAAATTTAATCAATTTGAGATCATAAATTTTTCATTTTTATTATTTTCAGTTCAATGTCATATAACATAGATTCCAAACATATAACTTGAACATTCTTTTTACTATCCCTTGAAGAAATCAATCATCGTGAGTAGTTTCTTCATTAGAACATGTTAAGTCTGTCAAATTTAAAAGTAAAATTAGTTATTTTAGACTTAGATTATGTTATATTGATTACCTTTTTAAGATATTACCTGAATCTTCATCATCCTCTAACTCACATTCAAGTGCTCCAGTGATTCGACAACGTCCAAAGATGCTACGAAATCGAATCCTAATCTTAGAAAAGTCATTAATTGTGATAGTACACTTTGTTTTTCCTACCCAGTTCCTTATTGCTTCTACAGTGGACGGAGAAGAGCAAACTGCAACAAGTAGGACACACGACATAATTTGGAGTGTCGGTTTTGTTTTCATTTTTTTTATTTATCCAATATCGTAAAAAACTACATAATATATAGTATTACCGAATACATTATTGCCGTAATAGAAGATGAAATTCTTTATTTACTTATTAATCCGTATATTAATTAAATATTTTGTTTATTTACTTTTGTTATCTTCAAGTCTAGTCTTGTCTTATCCTAATAATAAGTGAGCTTCTTTATTTTATAAAAGATAGGGATATGCAGTCTTAAAATCTCACTAAATCATATACTTATTTAGAACTCATTCAGTTATTATTAGTATTAAAATAGACCATTATTCTTCTATCCCATTTTTGCTATACCGGGTACCCATTGTATCTCCACTATTAACTTATACATAATCACTAGCTAGTTTTTATGATTGATCCCACATATTAACTAAGTAATTATAATGTGTGGCTGTGATTTAATGGAGATAGGTGGGACTGAAGATGGAGACAAATGAATTCAGCTCGTTAAGATGTGTACTTATCTCATTAAAATATACATTTAATTGAAATCTTACTCTTATTTTGTTCTCCCTGAAATCTTGCTCTTATTAAAATCTATAATGATCTCATTAAAATCTACAATAGGGATAACTAATTAGGACGAATTGGGTAATTATTTGAATAAAAACGCATAAATAGGCGGACCCAAATAGTATACTCTCTTATATTGCAAAAAGCGGATCTACAGAGGAGGGGATGGTAAGTGACCTATAATGCATTGGGTAGCATCTAGGTTCCACTAAAGGAAAAATGACTATTAATAGCATTGAAATAGCTAAAAAAAAAAGCATTTGAAAGAAAGTAGTTATGTTTTCGCTTATTGGAAAAATTAAAGAATAGGGAAACGCTATATGTGCACTATCCCATTTTTTTTCTAACACGAGGTATGTTATTATTTTAGCTGCTGCAACTTATTTAACTAGTATAACCGCAAAACGGTGGAAAAACCGACTATTCAATCATATACTTTTCATAAGTAAAATTAGAGAAAATAATCGTTTAGCAGTGATGAATTAACATCAAATACGGTATTTAAATGTGTCATTTGCCAATGATATACGAAAGTATATAGCTACAATATTTACAAAAAGAAAGTTTGCGCAAGTAGTATTAAGCAGACAAGAAAAATGTGCAAACTCAACTTTACGAGTAGTAAATAGATTAGCAGTAAAATTGTGATATAAATGAAAGTGGACTTATAGTCCAAAGGCAAGCTTTTCAAGAAATTAAATTGATTTTAATACCCTACAAACAAAATACACAACTCTTCAGGCCAATATGCCAACTAACTTTTGGTTATGCGTTAGAAGTAGTAAATCAACATCAACAAAAGCTACGAGAAAAAGAAAATAAACAATAGGAAAAAAAATGACGGCTGAGGTATAAGATCAACCAATAATAAGAATGTAATATTAAATTAATGCACGTAACATCTCAATATTGTATACTAATGAACTGGGCAAAATAAAATTTTCAAAATAAAATACTCCATGAAAAACATAACAAATCTTCTATTGATACATAATATTACTATACTTCTCAACATAATCAGTTAGCAGTACACCATGTCAGTATTTATTCTAACTGCAACAAAAAAGGCACTTCACTGGAACAACATAGGAAGATGCTATAGCAAACATTAATACAGTTGAAAATAAAATACCACAATGACATAAACACCTAGTGCGGTATTCAGAAAAACACAAATCTCTTTAAATCGTAATTATCAAATCAATATTAATCAAAACATAAATCACATGGTATAACAATGCTTTGTTTCTCTGCTCAGTGATAACAATTGGGAAGATTTGTTTCCTTGTTCAGTGATAACAATTGGGAAGACTTGTTGATTTTCAACAGGACTTAATTACTTAATTACAAAAATATCATGCATCCACACATACTATATATTGATGATGCATGAATTCTTCGATTATCTATACATAGGTACACATATATCCTAATAACACATTAATTATATTGTTTAAACAAATACACACAGACGCTTAGTATAGAAGCAGCAACATTTGTAAAACTGTCAATGAAAATTTGGTTGAAAATGACATGAGTGTATTTACACATGCAATTGCAATAGCAACTTTAAAAATTATAGGATATGTGCAATGCTAAAATGAAAGAATAAACATATAATTTTGATTAGTGGCATAATGAGAGAGTTCTGGACAATAATTAATTATTAAACAATGTACTTATACACATCATTAAATTATACACTGCCAAGATTAATTGATCTTCATGTAGCATAAGCCATCGTTTTGGACAATAACTAATTATTAAGCAATGTATTTATACATATCAGTAATTACCATTATTAAAAAGTTATTTGTAGTCATAATTCGATAACTTAGATCTTGTCTAATTTCCAAATGAGCAAGTTTAAATTTAGGAACTTTTGTAAAAATACCCTCCTCAAGTTTTAAAATACCAAACATACTATTTAAAAAACTCGTATTTTTAAGCTCTCTCCAGATAACTATAGAGAAATCTATAAACATTAAAATAATTGGATCATAAATATTTGCAAAGTAAAACTTCATTTAAAGGTATTCCCATTAACATAAGTACATTGGCACATCCTATGGACATGTGCATAGAAAACAGTTAGCAGAGTCTTGGTTATTTCCAAAGATATCATGTATCACTATGAGTACCAAATTGTATGAGGCCATAAAGCTATTAAATAATGCTTCTGGATATGTAACATATACTATATATATTGAAAAGTTGATGTATAATGATAATAATAAGCTCAAACAAAAGAAAGTTCAAAAATATGCAATGGCAAGAAAATCCAACACTAATGTAAAATTTTCACATGTGAGCAAACGGATAAATGGTAAGAAGACCTAATATCAAACAAAAATTGCAACAAAAAGCCAACCAATCATTCAATAAGTGTGTGCATCATTAGAAAAAATGAGGTAAAATCTTTGAGATAATAAATTTACATGAAATTTAACTCCAATGTGTTTGGAACTGTAACTTAATGCATTGGTATTGATCTTATATAGCATACAGCAACATGAAGCTCTTCTTTCCTTGGTTGTTATCATTTTAACAGCTCATGCTCATTTATAGAATTTTTTTCATGCCTTGTTTTGATAACTACAACGGGGCTTTCCAACAATGCACTTGCTTTAAGCATACGAATTTTGTTCTATCACATCCTTCATAGCAGCCTACATGAAATGACGTTGTTTCTCATGAGAATAAGATAATGCTACTTTTGATTGGCAAGCACTTGCAACAATAGAATATCCAAAGAAAGAGCTATCCACAGTAGAACGTAATATTTTCAGAATTCCTCAGGAAAGGGAAGAACTTGAGAATACAGTAGAAAAATTGACGGAAGTCACCTCAATGCAGGACAGAAAATAAGAAGATGCCAATGCGACAATAAGATCGTTGGAAGATCAACTTGCTAAATTAAAAGAATATGAAAAATTGAAAGAAGAGAGATCTTTATACATCAGCAGATTGAAAGACTCTTTTGTTGCAATAAATTCATTGGAAGATGCATTGGCCCAGTCTTTAAAAAGTGCATCTAATGTTGAAGCTGAAAAAAAATTGAGATAAAAGTAAACCTACAACAGCAGTTGGATGCACTAAATGAAGAGCTATTTACCGAGTTTAAGCATCTTTATATGATTATCCATGATGAAGGTCTATTTTTTCTAATGGCTAATAAATTCAGGAAAAAGATTATGGTTTTAAGCAATAATGGAAGTCCAATTCAGATCTACACAATCGGCTCATTGCAAAGGGGTTGCTTTGTCAAGCCGACTTCGAGGTATTTATTCCTGTTTTAACTTTTAATATACTTTTAAAATAATAATTGCATTTGTATAATTTGATGTTGTTTTTCGGAAAATATACATACCATTATTTTTTCCATGCTTGCTCATATCTCAATATAAAAATGAATACATTTAAATTTTTGGGGTTCTCTTTTAATTAGCTCCAAAGAAATGTATTTTTCTCTACCCTTTTAAGTTTCTAATGTATACCTACTGTAAAAAGAATTTTATATTTGTACCTTATTACTTGTGAGGCATGTAAAATAGGAAATTGATCAGATTTTACAAATAAATGATGCATGATTTAGATTATACATATACACACATACTTAATTACAAAATTACCTGTGATATCCCGGAAATTTTAGCAATATCAATTTAATAATCTGTGATTAAAATTAAATTGATTTGATAAAATTTTGTTTATAAAATAAACTTGATTGAATAATTCAATTAAATAAATGTTTAATTGATAAATTTTATCTTTTAAAAGCTAATAAAATGATTTCCTATTTATAATGTATGTATATATATTTATATATATATTGTAAATGGATAAGTTTTGAATTGAAATTAATTAACAAATAAAATCTTGTTTTAAATCCTAATAATTCATTTTGATAATTTGAATTGTTTAAGTAAATTTAAAATACACTTTTATATATAAATATTGTTTCATTTAAATAAGTTAAATAAGATAAGTGATATATAATTTCTTTTATAAATGATTTAAATTGAATAAATATTTTATTTTTAAATAATAATAATAATAAATGTGTAATTATAGATATGTTTTAAAAGACAATATTATTATTTTTAAAATTAAGTATGTTAATATAAATTAGTTTTAACCTTTGATTTTGAATGTATGAATAAAATTTGAACTTGAATTTATTTTGAATTCAAATAAATTAACATATATGAATAACCATATTTAAATTATGTAAGCAAGTTTTCACTTTTATATAAATTGTTTCATTTCTTTTTCATTAAAAAGAAATACATATACAATTAAAAATGAAGATAAAATATATGTACATAAATAAAGAAAGAGGTTTTCATTAAATAAAAAAAAAAAAAAACAAATTAAAAATAAGTAACATGTGTATAATAACAAATGTTAACATTTTAAGCAACTAAAGAGACAAGTGTTGGCATATTAATATGGGTTGAGACAAGTGTCTTTATTTTTATTTTTTTCTTTTAATTTGTAAAATAAATCATTACACTTACATAAAACATGTTTTCCTCACTCTCATTCTTTTTCTAATGTGCATTTGTTTTCAAAGTCAAGAAGAGAAATATTCTCAGCTAAACAAATCTGTAACTATATTCCTCAAACCAAAATCATATTCAAAATTTGATTCCCTTTTTCAATACTCAAATTCCTCTTCAAATCATTCTACAAATTTCCATATACAAATCTGTTCAAACATGCAAGCCTGCAGTTTTTAAAAAACTGTAAAATCCATTTCCAAAGCTTGCCTGCAACCTGAAATTCCATTCAAAAGGAAATTGTAATACCTCTGCATTTTCTTTAAAAATCTGGGGATTAAGTATATGTTTGCATTTCTTTCTCTGGAAACAATCCTCTAAGCCAAATCCCTCTGAATCATACCCAAACTTGTAATACAAACCATATAAACCTGTAGCTCTTCATTTCAAATGCCTGAAATCGATTTGCAATTTAAAAAAAAAAAACTGCATGCAACTATTAATCTGGAAGCAAAACCAAACCTGCATTGTTTTCTGGAAGCAAAGGCCCTGCATTTCAACATTTTGGTGATCAAAAATAAAGAATATGCCTGCATGCAAGTTTATGTGCAAAGCAACAGCAAGTCCATGTTTCAAAAAAAAAAAAGCATGCATGCCAATTTAAAAGCTAAGCAATTCAAGTTTTATCAAAGTCTGCATACAAGCTTTTAAACAAAGATTCAGCAACTCAAAATAAAGCTCTGTTTCATAATTCCAGGTGAGTAACTCTTTTTGAAAATTTAAATATAAACTGTTGCTTTAAATAGGTATGTTTGTGTATGATTATTTGAATTGAATGTTGATGTGTTTGCTGTGCATATGATTTTTAAATTGCTGAATATATATGCATATAAATTATTGCATGTATGTGACTGTGCTCTTATTATTCTAGTTCCTGATTCTTATACACATAAATTAAGACAAAATCCTTTTGTTCTTGATAAATTTTGTTAAGGATTAAATCTTGTAGCAACTGTGATGATTTAACCATAGTTTAGCTTGGAAACATATTTAAGTAAAAATCAAACTGGGAAATGTCTCTGTAGATTGAAAAACTTCAGTGAATATTAAATCATGTGCAAACTCAAACATTATAAAGTATAAGTTCAGTGTTATAATTTGAAAACTTAAACAAAATAATGATTTTTAGAGCTATAATCAAATTGTTTAGACAGAGATTGAAACTACAGTTTCCATTTGAACTGAAATGGGGTTTTGGTCAATCTCTGATGACCAAGCTAATTTGAATGTTTGGGATTCATGGAGATGGTAGTGGGATGATCAGGGGATGTGGGAAAAATGCCAGAGGAATGAATAGGTCATGGCAGAGGTGATAGGAAGTGGATGAAGTCTGTAAACCTAGTTTTAGGGTACTGCAGTAATTTTCTTTTGTATGGAAGATTCAAGTGATCGAGTGCAACAAATTTTGAGGTGATGGAAGCTCGGGTATTGAAGAGAAGATGGCCGGAGTCCCAGAACCTCCGATGGCCGGAGGAGAGAGGATGGGGGATTTTACAGGTTGATGGTGGTGTTGTTCTCTTCTGTTGCCAGGTTTCTGTTTGGGTTGGAGAAACTCGATTGCGATTTCGAATGGGAGGTGGATCTTTGATGGTCGCGAGTTGACGCAGTGATGGACAGCGACTTGTTTGTTGGCTGGGAAGTGGCCGGAGGTGGCTACGACCACCGTGCATGTGCACGGTGAAGAGACTGTATCAGGTGGAAATTTGTTTGGGGGTTGCTGTGTTTGACTCGAGATTTTCTCGAGTAAGTTGAGTTTTTGCTCGAAGTAGCTCTTCGGTTTACTCGAAGTAAATAATGGGTGGACTCGGGTATCTCAGAGGTTACAGGTTTTGCAAAGAAACCTGAAGGTTTCAATTCTGAAATTAAAAACAAAGTTTGAATCAAGTTTAAAGTAAACTGTAAAGCTTAAATTTTAAATATGGATTCAAACTAAGTTTGAATCCCAGTGTAAAATGTAATTTAAATTTTATAAATCAAAATGTTTAAACAATTTTAAAAAAAGGGTTGAATGGTTTAAGTTTAAAGTAAAGTTTTAAATAAAAGTAAAGATTTAATTTAAGTTTAAATCTAGATTCAAATTTAGGATTGAATCATTGTTTAGAAATAAAGGAAGTTTCAAAATTTAAACTGTTTAAATACAACTTTGAATGTTTAAACATATTTAAAATATGATTTGTATTTTTAAATGAATTTGGGTTTAAATTTCTTTTAACTTCTTTTATAAAATAAGAAAATCTTTAGTATAAGTTTTAAAAGGGTTTTAAGATGTTTTAAAACTTTGATAAGTTAAGTTTTTGATTTCATTTTAAATTTTAAATTTAAAATGTAATTTGAAACCAAATTTTAAGATAAGTTGTTCTAAAATACTTTGTTAATGATAATGTGATCATTAATAAGAAATGTTTTATTTAAAAGTAATTCAAAGATTTAATGATTTTTGATTCATTAAATTAGTAAGGTAATTTAAATAATTTAATTAATTAATTTGTTTAATTAATTAAAGGTTTGAAATAAATTAAGGTTAATTAAATTAGTAATTAATTTAAGTTAATTACTTAAGAAAGGTAATTAAGAATTTGTTAATAAGTTAATGAAGGTCATTAACTTATGGTTATTTATTAATTAATTAATGTAATTAATTTTAAATAATTAATTAGGTTAATTAATTTAAATAATCAATTAGGAATTTAATTAAGTATGATTACTTTTTGGAAATAATTAATGATATTAATTACTCTTTGTAATTAATTTATTAATTGGATTAATTAATTAAGTTTAATTAATTTAGAATAATCATTAAATAAGTTGATAAGTAATCATTGAGAAATAATTACTTAGAGAAGTAATTAAGATAAGAAATTTCCTGAGATAATTAATTGAAGTATGGTATTTTTGGATTAATTACTTTGTATAAGTAATGTAAAGATAATTTCTTAATGTAGTGATTAATAATTAATTACTTTGTGTAATTAATTTAAGCATTAATTGATTAAATCATTTTTAAAATGATTAAGTGATGTAATTAATTAAGAGTAATTAATTACTAATGAGTTTAATCGGGGATGATTAATAAATTAATTAATTATTAATTGTAATTAATGTAAAGGTAATTAAAGAAGTAATTAAGGGTGTTTAATTACTAAAGGTAAGTAATCAAGAATGATTAATAATTGTGGTTTAATTAAGATTAATTACTTAATGTAATTAACTTAAATAAGTAATTAATTTAAATTTAATTAAGGATCATTAATTAATATAATTAATGATGTAATTAAGGATTAATTAATTAGGATTTATTAATCAATGATAAGTGATTAAGGAAGTAATTAATTAATGTAATTAATTAATTAAAGAAGTAATTAAAGGTTAATTACTGATTTTGGTTAAGGTAATTAATTTGTAAATTAATTAAGGATAATTACTTGAATGTAATTAAAGGATGATTAATCAGGGGTGATTAATTAAGGTGATTAATTGAGGATAATGATTTAATTGATTGGAAATCAATTAATGGTTAAGTAAGCAAGTTTTAAATGAGGAGGTAAATAATTTAATTTATTTTAAATTAATTAAAGATAGATTAATTAATTTAATTCACTTTAAATTAATTAGAGATAGAAGTAATTAATTTAATTCATTTTAAATTAATTATAGATGGTATGATTATAGATCCTTGCTTATGAATGGATGATTTGGTTTGACTTGAATGGTTTGAATCTCAGATATGAGATTAGTATTGTGTGATATGGATGCATTGGTTGCATTGTGGTGGTGGTATGTGTTATCTATGGATGATGGTAATATAGATTGTCAATTTGTGATGATTACCTATTTATGATAATATTGTTGATTATCTATTATGATGATGTGAAGTATCTATTTCTGTGTATATAGATAATTTGAATTGAATTGTTTTAAACTTAAAACAACTTGGACCTAAAAGACACGCTTTGGATTTCGATGAGACCGGGATCGGGTTTTCATATTTGGATATCCGAAAACCACATCGATTCCAGTTAACGTTAGGTCGTGAATCTAAGTGGAGCGAGTGAAGACTCGAGGTGTAAGAACTATAAGTCAGTATAACTCTGTGGGTGATTCCGTAATGAGTTTGACGGAATAGTACTTATAGGTTCGAGATGGTGATTAGAGTGCAAGGGTTATTGTCGTTAACTCTGAGGGTGATTCCAAAACGAGTGTAACGAGATAATGCCTTCGGTTTCGTTCGAACCCGGAACGAACTTGTATGGATTGAATGCTTTCAACACATCGTCAGGTGGACGATGAGCATTCTAAGATTTGATGTCTTATAAAGGTAATCGTAACCTCAAGCCTCATCAACCGGGAATGGCTAAAACAGGGGAGGTGCAGCAAGGCTTCGTGGGTAGCCCCCACTTGAGAGCAAGATTGACTCCTGTCTAGAAGTCCCTTTATATTCGGCTGTGTGGGGTGGTTGGTTCGCGACAACTGCCGGGGTTGTCTTGTTCGGAACTGTTCAGTAAGGAACGGGTCCGGCCTTGTGTTGCAGGGGAGTTAGGGTGGCTCCTCGGTACGGTGATCTAGGCCACGTACTGTGACGGGCGGTACCCCAGTAGCCCTGCCATTGTATGGAATCCAAAATCCAATAAGTGCCGTACGTATTAGTTGTGCCCAACTATGTTGGAATGTGAGATGTAAGCATTTCAGCTATTTCTGTATTTTATTTGAAAACCCTAGACACTATTATAATATCATCGGATTTCCTATCAAATGTTTTGGTTAGCGTAAGGTAAAAACTTTTCCATGTTTATGTGTGGGAAGTCTTACGTGATACCTTTCTTTTTAAAGGATTTTGAAAGTTAAGCAACTTTAACCTGTTACTCACACCAGACCCATGTCTGACCCGGAGTTTATTTTTGTTTTTCATAAACTCTTGGGTACTCAAATTTTTACGAGTAGCCAAGGGATTCAGGTTAGGATTCAGGATTAACTTTGACGAATAATGGAGGAGCAATGGAGCAGGAGGCTTCCGCATTGTAGATATTTAGTCCGCTGTGTTTTGTATCTCTGAGTTAATTGTGATGTTGTATTGAGTTGTAAATACTAGACAGGTGTTTATAACTGTCTAGTATATGTGATGTGTATGCTGTGTATCTCTGATAGATATTGTATATTATGTAAATACTTTTGATTATTAATATAATTTATTCGTTCCGCTGTTTAGATTCTGATGTGTTGTTTCTTCTTTCTTCTCTTTCTTTCTATTCTCTATCCCTTTCTTTCTTTTTAGCGATGCAATTTCCTGGAGATAGGAAGTTGGGTCGCTACAGTGGTATCAGAGCGATAGGTTGAGTGAATACCTAGGCTCTGTAGTGGTGTCTTTCTTGAGAGAGCGTATTTGTAGTTTTGATATATATCTATATATATTTATTATTTCTACCTATCTGTTGGGTTACCTGTTCGGGTTTTCCAATATAGGTTATAAAGGTAGATAAGGTAGTGGTGTGTGTAACACGATTACTACCATTGGTTGGAGTTTGAATGTTTGAGGTTGGAAGTGTATTTGTTGAGACTGTAGACCTAATACCGTCTCAAGTGAGTTATGCAGTGTGTAGAGATTTCATCGATCCCTGAAGGTAACCTGTTAAGGTTCAGAGTCTATCTTTGAAGATGGATGAGTTGAGTTTGGATCGATTGGTTGGCAGAAGTGTGTGATGGTATTTTGATAACTCAGGAAGTAGTAGCTGCGCGATGAGATGCAGTGACATTGGATTGTATCCGAAGATGTTTTCTTTGGAAACAAGTTTTGGGAAGTGAGTTTGCTTGGTGTTGTGGCTGAGTTCAGCTAGTTGTTTGTGTTTGGCTTTGAGGCCTGAGTTTCTTGAAGAACTTTGGATCAGGAAGTTGACTGGCTGAGTAGTTTCTGAAGCTGGAGTTCAGAGGCAGTAGAGTGGATCTGTTTCTGCGATGGATTGATTAGTTAAGAGTGAGCTGTTCTGTTTGGTAAAGAGAGAACAATTTTCTTTGGAATTGGTCTAGATTGATCGCAAAAGTGACTTGCGATAGGTTGAGTGTTCTTTTGAGGCATTGAAGGATTTCTTGTGATAGTGTTTGGTGAATCAACTCAGGATAGATCAGAGTTGTGCAGCGGAAGCAGTTTGAGAATGTTTCTGTTTGTCTTTTCCTAGAAGAAGTGAGTTTGTTCTTCTGATGTTTGAAGAGTAGAGTTGGTGATCTTAGTCTTGGTTGATCTTGAGGAGATCGTTGTGTTGGGATGTTTTTGGTTTAGATTGTTTTTAGGGTATCAGCAAGAGTTAAGCTGATCAATTTGGATGTAGACAGCCCAGGATCAACAAGAAGAATTTTATGGATAAGAGATAAAGGAATTTGGATTCTGGAGACGGAGATTTGATTTGGATAAGTTTTCTCCGATCAAGGGAGCTATAAGTTTTGAGTAAGTCTGAGAAGCTAGCTCCGTGATGTTATAGATATCTTCTGTGTTTTGGTGTTTAGTTTTCAAGAATTGAATTGACAGTTGGATAATTGGATTTGGTGAGATTCACGTATCTCTGAGGGAGTACGTGTATGAGTTAGCTCTGGTTGTGGAACCAGCTGTTCAGGAAGGTTTGGTGGTTGAGTCAGACTCGTCCGTAGTCTGATATGTTGTTTAGTTCTGTAGATCTAGATGAGTGGAAGCTCTATAGCTTCGTAGTTTTGATTGTTTAGATTCTGTAGGGCGAGTATCCCGGTATATATATATACTTGGGGAAACTCGAGAAAAATTTATCCAGAATTTTATCTGGATAATTAAATTTGTTTGATTAGATAAATTGGTTGCTATGGTTGTTAGCATATGATTGATGTATGCTTGTGATTTAAAATTTTAAATTTTAAATGGGTTATTAAATTACTTTTGCTTTTAAATTTCGGGGACGAAATTCTTTTAAGGGGGGAGGAATGTGATATCCCGGAAATTTTAGCAATATCAATTTAATAATCTGTGATTAAAATTAAATTGATTTGATAAAATTTTGTTTATAAAATAAACTTGATTGAATAATTCAATTAAATAAATGTTTAATTGATAAATTTTATCTTTTAAAAGCTAATAAAATGATTTCCTATTTATAATGTATGTATATATATTTATATATATATTGTAAATGGATAAGTTTTGAATTGAAATTAATTAACAAATAAAATCTTGTTTTAAATCCTAATAATTCATTTTGATAATTTGAATTGTTTAAGTAAATTTAAAATACACTTTTATATATAAATATTGTTTCATTTAAATAAGTTAAATAAGATAAGTGATATATAATTTCTTTTATAAATGATTTAAATTGAATAAATATTTTATTTTTAAATAATAATAATAATAAATGTGTAATTATAGATATGTTTTAAAAGACAATATTATTATTTTTAAAATTAAGTATGTTAATATAAATTAGTTTTAACCTTTGATTTGATTTTGAATGTATGAATAAAATTTGAACTTGAATTTATTTTGAATTCAAATAAATTAACATATATGAATAACCATATTTAAATTATGTAAGCAAGTTTTCACTTTTATATAAATTGTTTCATTTCTTTTTCATTAAAAAGAAATACATATACAATTAAAAATGAAGATAAAATATATGTACATAAATAAAGAAAGAGGTTTTCATTAAATAAAAAAAAAAAAAAACAAATTAAAAATAAGTAACATGTGTATAATAACAAATGTTAACATTTTAAGCAACTAAAGAGACAAGTGTTGGCATATTAATATGGGTTGAGACAAGTGTCTTTATTTTTATTTTTTTCTTTTAATTTGTAAAATAAATCATTACACTTACATAAAACATGTTTTCCTCACTCTCATTCTTTTTCTAATGTGCATTTGTTTTCAAAGTCAAGAAGAGAAATATTCTCAGCTAAACAAATCTGTAACTATATTCCTCAAACCAAAATCATATTCAAAATTTGATTCCCTTTTTCAATACTCAAATTCCTCTTCAAATCATTCTACAAATTTCCATATACAAATCTGTTCAAACATGCAAGCCTGCAGTTTTTAAAAAACTGTAAAATCCATTTCCAAAGCTTGCCTGCAACCTGAAATTCCATTCAAAAGGAAATTGTAATACCTCTGCATTTTCTTTAAAAATCTGGGGATTAAGTATATGTTTGCATTTCTTTCTCTGGAAACAATCCTCTAAGCCAAATCCCTCTGAATCATACCCAAACTTGTAATACAAACCATATAAACCTGTAGCTCTTCATTTCAAATGCCTGAAATCGATTTGCAATTTAAAAAAAAAAAACTGCATGCAACTATTAATCTGGAAGCAAAACCAAACCTGCATTGTTTTCTGGAAGCAAAGGCCCTGCATTTCAACATTTTGGTGATCAAAAATAAAGAATATGCCTGCATGCAAGTTTATGTGCAAAGCAACAGCAAGTCCATGTTTCAAAAAAAAAAAAGCATGCATGCCAATTTAAAAGCTAAGCAATTCAAGTTTTATCAAAGTCTGCATACAAGCTTTTAAACAAAGATTCAGCAACTCAAAATAAAGCTCTGTTTCATAATTCCAGGTGAGTAACTCTTTTTGAAAATTTAAATATAAACTGTTGCTTTAAATAGGTATGTTTGTGTATGATTATTTGAATTGAATGTTGATGTGTTTGCTGTGCATATGATTTTTAAATTGCTGAATATATATGCATATAAATTATTGCATGTATGTGACTGTGCTCTTATTATTCTAGTTCCTGATTCTTATACACATAAATTAAGACAAAATCCTTTTGTTCTTGATAAATTTTGTTAAGGATTAAATCTTGTAGCAACTGTGATGATTTAACCATAGTTTAGCTTGGAAACATATTTAAGTAAAAATCAAACTGGGAAATGTCTCTGTAGATTGAAAAACTTCAGTGAATATTAAATCATGTGCAAACTCAAACATTATAAAGTATAAGTTCAGTGTTATAATTTGAAAACTTAAACAAAATAATGATTTTTAGAGCTATAATCAAATTGTTTAGACAGAGATTGAAACTACAGTTTCCATTTGAACTGAAATGGGGTTTTGGTCAATCTCTGATGACCAAGCTAATTTGAATGTTTGGGATTCATGGAGATGGTAGTGGGATGATCAGGGGATGTGGGAAAAATGCCAGAGGAATGAATAGGTCATGGCAGAGGTGATAGGAAGTGGATGAAGTCTGTAAACCTAGTTTTAGGGTACTGCAGTAATTTTCTTTTGTATGGAAGATTCAAGTGATCGAGTGCAACAAATTTTGAGGTGATGGAAGCTCGGGTATTGAAGAGAAGATGGCCGGAGTCCCAGAACCTCCGATGGCCGGAGGAGAGAGGATGGGGGATTTTACAGGTTGATGGTGGTGTTGTTCTCTTCTGTTGCCAGGTTTCTGTTTGGGTTGGAGAAACTCGATTGCGATTTCGAATGGGAGGTGGATCTTTGATGGTCGCGAGTTGACGCAGTGATGGACAGCGACTTGTTTGTTGGCTGGGAAGTGGCCGGAGGTGGCTACGACCACCGTGCATGTGCACGGTGAAGAGACTGTATCAGGTGGAAATTTGTTTGGGGGTTGCTGTGTTTGACTCGAGATTTTCTCGAGTAAGTTGAGTTTTTGCTCGAAGTAGCTCTTCGGTTTACTCGAAGTAAATAATGGGTGGACTCGGGTATCTCAGAGGTTACAGGTTTTGCAAAGAAACCTGAAGGTTTCAATTCTGAAATTAAAAACAAAGTTTGAATCAAGTTTAAAGTAAACTGTAAAGCTTAAATTTTAAATATGGATTCAAACTAAGTTTGAATCCCAGTGTAAAATGTAATTTAAATTTTATAAATCAAAATGTTTAAACAATTTTAAAAAAAGGGTTGAATGGTTTAAGTTTAAAGTAAAGTTTTAAATAAAAGTAAAGATTTAATTTAAGTTTAAATCTAGATTCAAATTTAGGATTGAATCATTGTTTAGAAATAAAGGAAGTTTCAAAATTTAAACTGTTTAAATACAACTTTGAATGTTTAAACATATTTAAAATATGATTTGTATTTTTAAATGAATTTGGGTTTAAATTTCTTTTAACTTCTTTTATAAAATAAGAAAATCTTTAGTATAAGTTTTAAAAGGGTTTTAAGATGTTTTAAAACTTTGATAAGTTAAGTTTTTGATTTCATTTTAAATTTTAAATTTAAAATGTAATTTGAAACCAAATTTTAAGATAAGTTGTTCTAAAATACTTTGTTAATGATAATGTGATCATTAATAAGAAATGTTTTATTTAAAAGTAATTCAAAGATTTAATGATTTTTGATTCATTAAATTAGTAAGGTAATTTAAATAATTTAATTAATTAATTTGTTTAATTAATTAAAGGTTTGAAATAAATTAAGGTTAATTAAATTAGTAATTAATTTAAGTTAATTACTTAAGAAAGGTAATTAAGAATTTGTTAATAAGTTAATGAAGGTCATTAACTTATGGTTATTTATTAATTAATTAATGTAATTAATTTTAAATAATTAATTAGGTTAATTAATTTAAATAATCAATTAGGAATTTAATTAAGTATGATTACTTTTTGGAAATAATTAATGATATTAATTACTCTTTGTAATTAATTTATTAATTGGATTAATTAATTAAGTTTAATTAATTTAGAATAATCATTAAATAAGTTGATAAGTAATCATTGAGAAATAATTACTTAGAGAAGTAATTAAGATAAGAAATTTCCTGAGATAATTAATTGAAGTATGGTATTTTTGGATTAATTACTTTGTATAAGTAATGTAAAGATAATTTCTTAATGTAGTGATTAATAATTAATTACTTTGTGTAATTAATTTAAGCATTAATTGATTAAATCATTTTTAAAATGATTAAGTGATGTAATTAATTAAGAGTAATTAATTACTAATGAGTTTAATCGGGGATGATTAATAAATTAATTAATTATTAATTGTAATTAATGTAAAGGTAATTAAAGAAGTAATTAAGGGTGTTTAATTACTAAAGGTAAGTAATCAAGAATGATTAATAATTGTGGTTTAATTAAGATTAATTACTTAATGTAATTAACTTAAATAAGTAATTAATTTAAATTTAATTAAGGATCATTAATTAATATAATTAATGATGTAATTAAGGATTAATTAATTAGGATTTATTAATCAATGATAAGTGATTAAGGAAGTAATTAATTAATGTAATTAATTAATTAAAGAAGTAATTAAAGGTTAATTACTGATTTTGGTTAAGGTAATTAATTTGTAAATTAATTAAGGATAATTACTTGAATGTAATTAAAGGATGATTAATCAGGGGTGATTAATTAAGGTGATTAATTGAGGATAATGATTTAATTGATTGGAAATCAATTAATGGTTAAGTAAGCAAGTTTTAAATGAGGAGGTAAATAATTTAATTTATTTTAAATTAATTAAAGATAGATTAATTAATTTAATTCACTTTAAATTAATTAGAGATAGAAGTAATTAATTTAATTCATTTTAAATTAATTATAGATGGTATGATTATAGATCCTTGCTTATGAATGGATGATTTGGTTTGACTTGAATGGTTTGAATCTCAGATATGAGATTAGTATTGTGTGATATGGATGCATTGGTTGCATTGTGGTGGTGGTATGTGTTATCTATGGATGATGGTAATATAGATTGTCAATTTGTGATGATTACCTATTTATGATAATATTGTTGATTATCTATTATGATGATGTGAAGTATCTATTTCTGTGTATATAGATAATTTGAATTGAATTGTTTTAAACTTAAAACAACTTGGACCTAAAAGACACGCTTTGGATTTCGATGAGACCGGGATCGGGTTTTCATATTTGGATATCCGAAAACCACATCGATTCCAGTTAACGTTAGGTCGTGAATCTAAGTGGAGCGAGTGAAGACTCGAGGTGTAAGAACTATAAGTCAGTATAACTCTGTGGGTGATTCCGTAATGAGTTTGACGGAATAGTACTTATAGGTTCGAGATGGTGATTAGAGTGCAAGGGTTATTGTCGTTAACTCTGAGGGTGATTCCAAAACGAGTGTAACGAGATAATGCCTTCGGTTTCGTTCGAACCCGGAACGAACTTGTATGGATTGAATGCTTTCAACACATCGTCAGGTGGACGATGAGCATTCTAAGATTTGATGTCTTATAAAGGTAATCGTAACCTCAAGCCTCATCAACCGGGAATGGCTAAAACAGGGGAGGTGCAGCAAGGCTTCGTGGGTAGCCCCCACTTGAGAGCAAGATTGACTCCTGTCTAGAAGTCCCTTTATATTCGGCTGTGTGGGGTGGTTGGTTCGCGACAACTGCCGGGGTTGTCTTGTTCGGAACTGTTCAGTAAGGAACGGGTCCGGCCTTGTGTTGCAGGGGAGTTAGGGTGGCTCCTCGGTACGGTGATCTAGGCCACGTACTGTGACGGGCGGTACCCCAGTAGCCCTGCCATTGTATGGAATCCAAAATCCAATAAGTGCCGTACGTATTAGTTGTGCCCAACTATGTTGGAATGTGAGATGTAAGCATTTCAGCTATTTCTGTATTTTATTTGAAAACCCTAGACACTATTATAATATCATCGGATTTCCTATCAAATGTTTTGGTTAGCGTAAGGTAAAAACTTTTCCATGTTTATGTGTGGGAAGTCTTACGTGATACCTTTCTTTTTAAAGGATTTTGAAAGTTAAGCAACTTTAACCTGTTACTCACACCAGACCCATGTCTGACCCGGAGTTTATTTTTGTTTTTCATAAACTCTTGGGTACTCAAATTTTTACGAGTAGCCAAGGGATTCAGGTTAGGATTCAGGATTAACTTTGACGAATAATGGAGGAGCAATGGAGCAGGAGGCTTCCGCATTGTAGATATTTAGTCCGCTGTGTTTTGTATCTCTGAGTTAATTGTGATGTTGTATTGAGTTGTAAATACTAGACAGGTGTTTATAACTGTCTAGTATATGTGATGTGTATGCTGTGTATCTCTGATAGATATTGTATATTATGTAAATACTTTTGATTATTAATATAATTTATTCGTTCCGCTGTTTAGATTCTGATGTGTTGTTTCTTCTTTCTTCTCTTTCTTTCTATTCTCTATCCCTTTCTTTCTTTTTAGCGATGCAATTTCCTGGAGATAGGAAGTTGGGTCGCTACATTACCATGCATCCACACATGCTATATATTGCGTGAATTCTTCGATTATCTATACATATGTGCACATATATCCTAATAACACATTAATTATATTGTTTAAACAAATACACACAGACGCTTAGTATAGAAGCAGCAACATTTGTAAAACTGCCAATGAAAATTTGGTTGAAAATGACATGAGTGTATTTACACATGCAATTGCAATAGCAACTTTAAAAATTATAGGATATGTGCATTGCAAAAATGGAAGAATAAACATATAATTTTGATTAGTGGCATAATGATTGTGTTCTGGACAATAATTAATTATTAAGCAATGTACTTATATACAGCAGTAAATTATACACTACCAAAATTAATTGATCTTCATGTAGCATAAGCCATCGTTCTAGACAATAACTAATTATTAAGCAATGTATTTATACACATCGGTAATTACCTTATGATTAGTTTCTAAAAGAGATGATGTATATATGACTGTAAATGTTATTATTCAATTAATACTTTGGTCCAAAAAGAGTTACCGTAATAAAATGTAATTATCATGTACGGAGCTTGAGAGAAACAAAAATCATAAATTACTTATTAATTGCGAAAAAGAGAATGGATAAGCAAATACAGTGATAATAGTGACGAAAATGAAAAAATAATGTACACATAAAGTTAAATTTCTTAATTGGAATAATATGCCCCGAAAGTTATAAACACGGTATTAGCATTTTCAAGTTTATCATGAACTCCAAAGGTTACATGTAAAATGCATGAATGAGAAGCATGTATATAAGGACATAGCTAAGTGTAAAATGATATTGCATCAAACCCTTCAATTTTAACATGCAACCGATTTTCCTTCTTTCTACCTTAACTCTGCCAGTATATCCAACTCTCATTATCATAGAGTTCAGTCTATTCTTCTTAGTCTTTTATATCTGGTAAAATAGGAACAATATAACATCGATTCAACTGTCTAATATATTCGTATAATGAGTTTCAACTATATACAAAATAGATGAGTTGGGGCATAAGAGAATAACACAATTTTAGGATTCTTATTAGGATTAACTTTTCAGAAACCAATGTAGGCGTTGTCTTGCAAAAACGATCACCGATCCTTGTAAGAAACCTAACTAATTTTATCAGGTTGTTCTAACTAAAACAAAAAAATTGTCACTTTAAACTTTAAAAAAATATATTCTAATGTGCAAACAAATGGCGTTTTATTTGCTTTCCTTCTTATTCTTTCTAAAATATGTGGATTAAATAGCGTGATATTAGTCGATGTTTCATCAAAAACTGAAAAAAGCCTAAATAATTGAATATATGGCTGTGTGAGGAATTATATCGAATGTTACACGGGGGTATTATAAATCCAATCCATATTATAACTAAAACATTTCAACAAAATAACAAAATCTGCAATATGGTAGATGGGAATTTGCATAATAATATCAAAGTTAAAAGTTGAAGTCTAAGCACCATCGATAATAGTAGATCTGTAACAGTAGAGCTTGTCAAATAGATGAAAAATAGCAATAAACCAATAACGTAGAAAGATTTGCATAAAACCTGAGCATGGGTTCAACCTTAGCCGCCTAGAAGTTTACGCCACCTCCATCTGCTTGAGTAGTTCTTTCAAGATGCATGCGGTGGGTCGTCGAGGAGCAACGGTGGTTGGGAGGGACATCGCACTAGTTACGGAAGTTAGTTGTAATCGGAAGACGGCTTCCACCATTTTTTATTGAATTATTTATTTTGATTAGGGAGTAATTATAACATGGAAGATGGTGAAAAATTGGAATGTAAAAAAGAGAATAAAAAAAATTAGAAGTTGTGATGGATGTGCTGCAGGAATGTGGGAATGATCTTGTATAATTACTAAAACAACCACTTTAATATGAGGGCAACTAAGGGATATTTTCGTAATTACAAAAGCTTCATTTGACATTATTCTCATTATAATATAGATAGATATCGATTTTGGGATGTGTAGTTAAGTGCATATGTTTCCTACAGTAACTAGGTTTACTTATTGATGAATCTTGCATAGTTTTTACTCATATTAATTCTTTGATTTTAATTTATACAGCATTAAAACCACTGTTGGCTTGAACATAATGATATTTATGTGTAATATGCACATGTAGGATCGCGTTTTCATTTTGTTATTATCAATATGTAAACATCTATATTTAATGCGAAGTGTTGACATTTGTGTATATAATTATTGAATCAACAATTTGTCTTGTAATCTTTCTGCAATCTCACAAACACCCTACGTTTTATCCTTAATTTTATTCAAACAAAAATGTGTAAAATAAGTAGCTTTTAGTGTAAATATGCCTGGTTTCTAAGCATTTAGGTAGAATACGTGATTCTGAATAGACCATGTTTGATTGCTTATTCAATCAGACTACTATTTTTAGTTATAGTCATCTCACCAAGTCGGCTTCTTCTTCTTTTTCTTCTTTTTCTGCGTTAGAGCTGGATCCATTACTAAAAGATAAGAAGAATGTTACTTCATTGGCGGCTGAACTTAAGAAAGTGAGAAGTAGGTTAGCTTTACAAGAGAATGTTACTTCATTGGTTGATCTTATATCCGCCTTCTTATAAGTGGATAAAATGACCGCTTACGTTTGCACTAGTTTCATTAAAATTAGTGTTAAAGAACAATAAAATAGGAAAAGTTCATGTGTTTTGTTATTTCCCCACCAGGATTATTTCTATATCTGCAAACTCGTACTAATTTCTATATTAACTGTAATTATATTGTATTAAATAAATGCTCATGTGTATGCGTAGGCATTAATGTGGTCCTGGTTGATGTTGATAAATGGATTATGTAGCTAGAAGGAAGTGTAGATGCAGTACGGTTTGCTCAAACAAGTCCTGTTGAAAATCAACAAGCCTTCCCAATTGTTATCACTGAGTGAGCAGGGAAACAAAATTTTCCAATTGTTATCACTAAGCAGGGAAACAAAGCATGGTTATACCATGTGATTTATATTTTGATTAATATTGGTTTGATATTTACGATTTAAAGGGATGTGTATTTTTCTGAATACCGCACTAGGTGTTTATGTCATTGTGGTATTTTACTTTTAACTCTATTAATGTTTGTTATAGCATCTGCCTATGTTGTTCTAGTGAACTGCCTTTTTTTGTAGTTAGAATAAATACTGACATGGTGCACTGCTAACTGATTACATTGAGAAGTATAGTAATGTTATGTATCAATAGAAGATTTGTTATGTTTTTCATGAAGTATTTTATTTTGAAAATTTTATTTTGCCCAGTTCATTAGTATACAATATTGAGATGTTACGTGCATTAATTTACTATTACATTCTTATTATTGGTCGATCTTATACTTCAGCAATCATTTTTTCCTTTTGTTTCTTTTCTTTTTCCCGTAGCTTTTGTTGATATTAACTTACTACTGCTAACGCATAACCAAAAGTTAGTTGGCATATTTGCCTCAAGAGTTGTGTATTTTGTTTGTAGGATATTAAAATCAACTTAATTTCTTGAAAAGCTTGCCTTCGGACTATAAGTCCACTTTCATTTATATCACAATTTTACTTCTAATCTATTTACTACTTGTAACATCCCGCCTTTTCGCGCGCTTTAAATCGACACACGTGCCAATTCAAACCATACGGAAGGGTGGATTGTTATGGGGTAAATAAGAAAAAACAAGAAAAAAAAAACAGAATCTCACAGCGGAAGGATAAAATATAATAATCAATATACATTTCATAAAACTGTTTACAAAACATTTGATTCTTCTTTATACAATAAATATCAGAGTTCACATACCAATATATATTAATGCAGCGGAATACAGTGTAGTGGAACCATATAGTATATAATAATAATAATAAAATCTCCATCTTCGTCCTCCAGAAAAAAAATCTTCAAATCCTGAAACGCTCGGACTGACCCGAGCGAATTGAAAAGACAAAACACTCGAGTCAGAACTAAAAGATCTTATGTAAGTTAAATTAACTAAAATAAATATGAGTGCAGTAACTCAAAAGATTCTCGGGATTTACATCTCTTAAGGATCTGTCAAACTATTTACTATGTAGTATATTTCGCTATATAATAAAGTCTAATTGTAAAATAAACTTACTTTTTAATAGCGTTAAGGGGTTACCCATATAGCCCTTAACACAAATAATGCCAATAGTCTATACAGTACCGTAATACCTCCTGATCGGGAGGCTACCAGAGGATACTCCATAGGTACGACACAAATAGAAACTCGTAGTAAAGGCTCGGTATGGTAGGTGACACGGCACAACTAGGAAATGCCAGGGTAGATATACCAATTACGCATCCGGGCTGGTGGAAACGCGCAGCGCGCAGCTACCGCCCACCTCGAACAAACTCCCCCAAAATCAAAAATAAAGGTGGCCACCGAATCAGTCCAAAGTCAAAATATAGTATCGAAGAGGGGTGTCCGATAAGAGGAATGACCTCATTGGCCCAAGAATCGTTCCTGTTTTAGCCACCTTATGCCAACTCACGGGAGTCGGGTCCATGTATTTACCTCAAAGGAAACGCCGCCACCATCCTACTTCATTCTGGAATCTCCACCACGTACACGGTTGTTAAAGTGGTTTTCGGAGTTGGCAGAGAGTATGACAACTTCTGATCCCGGTCTCTTCGACAACCAAACGTTATTATAACACCGCGGTCTTCAAAAATAGTTTGTACTTTAAAAACCAGAATATAATTTACCATTTCAAACCCATAAATACGATATCATTTCCATTTCCAAAACAAACTCATTTTGATATTATTATTATTTTTTAAACCCAAATCAATGATATCATTTTATTTCAAATATATTTCTTTTCCAAATCATACTGCTTTAAATTTTCTAATATTTGGAAACCAAACATTTAAATTATAACTTTCAAAACACAATACTTCGAAATTCATAGCTTTAAAACCATAATTTCTAAAAACTTGAATGGTTTAAATATTCAACAGTATATAGAATAAAATGGTTAAATTTTAGATTTACTTTGTAAAGTAAAATAATTTCCATGACTTTACAGATATATTTTCTTTAGATAAAGTCTAAATCATACATTTACATTTCACCTTCAGTTTCCAAAACCACTTCAATTTCAATATATATCAAATTTGAGTACTAATAAATTTCAAAGCTAAGGTTGGAGTTTCATTCTTTCAACAAATTCACCGTCCTACTATTTAGTCTTGAACATTTGCATGATAAATCCATAATCATTTATATAAAACTCAAATTTCCTATAACTAAATATTTCCTTCCATTTATTTATACTAGGAATATTCATTTAATTTATCTTGAAATAAAATTACAGTTATAAATATCATACCTCTAAAATTTCCAAGCTTTAATAAGTTTTACATCAACTTGTGGAGTTTAATTTTTTAAATAAACCCAATTTCAAATAAATTTCAATTTATCTTTCAATCTTAATTGATTTGAATCATTTAAAACTCTATATATATATACAAGATCTTAAACCTGTACTTAATCATATAATATAAATTATCAAATTTCATATTCAACTTATTTATTTTTATTTAACAGATTTATGCATAGATTAAATTCAACAATTTAACTATATATGTAAATATAAAATATATTTATATCATATCCAAATTTAATATTTATTAAACCTATCATACCAAACCATAAAAATCATTTCAAAAATAGTTTTATATATATACCGCGGTGCCTGTATATAATCTTCTATCCTATGGTCAAGTGATACGGATATTTATCATTTCAATCCGCAATTTAAAAATAAAAATGTGGTTGTATATCATTTCAAACCGCAATCCGGAAAAAAAATGAAAATGCATAATAACTTGCAGTTTGTATAAGAAAGAACACATCATCCATTCACCCAATATCAATCATCAACCAATTTATTTCAATCATCATCAAATTAAACAAACATCAATATATACCATATAAAATGTAACAGGTATCAACGAACAGTTTATATTCAATAATAAATTTAATAACTGTTTAACTAGCAGTTTATATGCAAAAATAAATAAGATAACTGTCAATTAATATGCAGTAATAAAATTAATCAACAATTAATTTAAATAAGTGCAATCTAACTGAGATGATGAATAAAAACATGTCAAACAGTCATGAATGAATTTCTACTCATACCATAAATCAATTTAACAAACATAAGAAATTTTAGAAGTTGTGAGTGGGTTAAAACACTCACTTTTGAATTTAAATCGAATTTAAATCTGATTTAAACCCAAAAATTTGACAATCTCCAAATCCGTCCAAACAAGCGTCAAAGTGTCCAGAATTTCGATACGAACGCAACGGAGAAAACCGCGCGTCAATCTGAGCTCTTATGCAAAAATTATTCGAGTTAAAAGGTTTAAATGTTAATATAACATAATTAATTAATACATAAAAAATATATAACGTACCATCCTCTTCTTCCTTATCCACAAACCTACTAAACCATCACGCACGCGCCACTTTCTTCCGTGCGCACGCAACTCGAGACATATAGAGTTCGATCGGGAGAAAATATAATATCCAAATATAACAATTATATTACATATATTATCCAAAATATAATATTCCTTTAACGACCCAAAAATTTCGATCCTGAAATTTTCAGATAGTTAGAGAAAAGAAGAAAAGAGAAAGAAGAAGAAACAGAAACCAGTCACAGAAACCTCATCTTCGCAGCGGATCAAAATATAATATAACATAAATAACGGTTTTACAAAGAAGAATCATCATTAGTACAATTATATTTTTATACATCAGAGTTTCACATATACATAAACACTGGACAAACAATCATGTCCAGATACTACAATATCACAGTGGGAATTCTCTATACGTCCCTGCCATCCAGCTCGCCTCCTGAGCTCCAGAACGTACTTACCTGAAAATTTGTAATACTCGGTCTGACCCGAGCATTACATCAAAGTAACACCCGGGTCAGGGTGGAAACCAGCGTGAGAAAAGCCCATATAACAAGGAAAACCAAAGCATACAACTTATAGAAACCCGGGGTAACTTATCAATTTACAATTTCACAAACTATTATAGACCTTACTCATTTCACACATCAATTTCTAAGTGCCAAACTTAGATTAAATGGTCTAATACACTCAAATCATTCCAAATCAGCACATTGATTTCCACATATCAATTTTATAAAGAATCGAAGTGGCTTCGGGTATTAACTAATACCCGACTCCGGTCTCTTCGAATCCTATGTCATCTAAATCCAAGTTATCCAATTCAATTTTTAATTACAGGATGTCAAAGTAATTCATCATCAAAAGAAAACCACATCATCACAGTTTAAATTAAACATATCTTATCACATAGCATCACGAACCACACATTAGGGACAACAATTAACCAAAGACTTCCCATATCATTCTATTTACCCCTTAATTAATTTCACAAGTTAATTTATCCTTAACCAAATACAGTAATTAACCTTTAATTACTTCGTTAATTAATTATTAACCATAATTATTAATCACCCTTGATTAATAACATCCAGAATTTAACTACTCTTAATTACTTCATTGAATAAATTAACCCTTAATTTATTCCCTAATTAATCCCTCGATTAATTACAAAGTAATTAAATCTAAATTACTTCCATTATTAAAACATCTTTAATTACATCCAGTAAATATCAATTAATTACTTTCCTAAGTAATTACAATCCCATTAATTACATTAAGTAATTATTCATCAATCATCAAGTGTTTAAATTAATTAAACTTAATTAATTAACCTAAACAAATCACATTATCCCAATTAATTTCATCAGGTAATTAATTCATTAATCACTTCTATTTAAGTAATTAACCATAAATAATTTAACAAACGATTATCATTAATTAATTAATCTAATTAATTATTAAAAATTAATTACATTAATTAATTGTTAAATAATCTTAAGTTAATGACCTTCATTAACAAACCTTAATTAGTTCTCTTAAGTAATTAACTCAGATTATCCAATATTAATTACAAATTAATTAATTACCAAATAATCTTAACAATTCCTAATTATAGATTAATTAACCTTAATTAATTAATCTCAAATCTTAATTAATCAATTTAAAAATTATTAATTACTTAATTAATCATCCATATTATTAATTAATTAATTATTTATTTACCCATTTAAATTAACTTAATAATTTAAATGAATCTAATTTCTTAAGTTCTAACTTAATTTAAGATTCATTTCTTACTTATTTAAAGTATTTTTAAACAAATTGTTTCCAAATTTATTTTAAACTTCACTTTAAATTTCATCTAAAAACTTTAAGATTTTAAAATGAATACAATTTATATAAACAAGGTTTTAAACAAATTTAAAATCTTTTTATCTCATATGTTCAAGAACATCCCTTTTATAAAATAAAGGTTTAAAGGATTATAAAAAAAATTCATTTTAAACATCCCAAATTATTTTTAAACAAATTCAATAAAAAAATTTCTTTTAATTTCAAACTGAAATGCAGTTTAAATCTTCATTCCAGAATTAAACTTAAAACTTTAAAGCTTTACTTACATTTCCATTTCCAATTATTTTTTTTAAAAACATGAAATTTTAAACCAAATTCCAGATTTCACAAATTCAGATTCTAAACTGGTTTTAAATTTCTATTTTACAGATTTTTAAACTTCAGTTTTAAATCCAAAACTAGTTACACTTAAAAATTGTTTAAAACCAGCTTTCAAATTTTAAAACTCAATTTATTTTAAATCTCAGATTCAAACTATTTTGAATCCCTATTCAGTTTCAGATTTTTAAACTTTGTTAAATTTCCAGATTGACATTTTCTACTTTACATTTGAAATCAGAAAACAGGGTTTCTGATTTATTTAAAATCCAAACTAAAATTTAAAAACTCAATTATCACAAAGACCAAGATTTAAATTATTTGAATTTATATCTTGTAACGACCCAGAATTTTTAGAAATTAAAATTTGAATATTTAATTAATTATAAATATTAATGAGTGAATTTATAAGTCAAATAAATTTTTATTTGAATTATTGGATTTAATTGGATTTTTAAATCGATAATTTAATATGTTAAATTATGGAAATAATTGAAAATTGAGTTAAATATGATTGAAAATGATTTGTAAAATTTTATTTTATCATATGGGAGTTAGAACAATATTTTAGAACTTTTAAAATCGAATTAAAAGTTAATTTGTGAAAATTGAATATTTTAATATTTAAATCGACTAGTGAAAATAGTCAATTTTTGAACAGTCTCAGAATTGAACGAAACCAGTTCCATTGGATCCGTAATAGTTAGTTATTACCGGATTTCAAATTTCGTGTCAATCGGAGTTATCGTTTGAGCGTGGCAGCTCAAAACGCATCGAATTATTTTTAATTTAAATTTGACGAGTGAAAATAGCCATTTTTCAAAAAGTCTCGGATTTCGACGAAACCAGTTTCATCGGATCCGTAATGTGATATTATTGTAAGGTTTCAAATTTCAAGTCAATTGGATTTACCGTTTGTCCTGTACGAATTAAAACGCCTAGAAATCGACTGAAATCGGTTTAATTCAAATTGAGCGTTTATAGCCATAACTCGCACATACTTCCGAAGTAGCTTCCGAAACCTATTCCATTGTGTCCGGAACGCGGGGTAAACCCTAGAAACGCTGGTTACGACGCGTAAATCGGAGTTCGGAATTTCCGGATGAATAGTGTTCGATTTTCTTCTATAAATATACCCACAACCATCACAAAATAAAAAAATTAAGAAAAATATTCTAAACCCTAATTTGAGCTGCAGGCCGCCTCCATGTATAATCAAGGGCCGAAATCATCTCGTCTTCCTCCCCCATTTTCTTCGAATCCACAAAGCAATCGCAAAAACTTCCAACACGAGAAAGATGGAGCTTGGCGAGATCTCTACATCTATACGGAGATGATCATGTTTAGCGAAGCAAGGAGGTTGCTAGGGGGCCGCGTTCATTACCGGCAGTGCACGCATTTTCACAAGGTAGGGGGAGCCGAGCCTTGCAGTGCTCTGGCCGAAGGCGTAGGGGGAGGTAGGCGTTCTAGTGGCGATGTTTGATCGTCGGGAAATGGATCGTAGGAGGTGCGGCATGTAACCCTAAGTCACGTTAATGGGTTGGTCTCGTTCTATTTACCTGGAGCACGAACGGCCTGGGGAAGAAACATCAACATGCGGCCTAGATTCACTCTTCAAAATCATATGGCCCTGATTTCCCTTAGGTTAAAATTATAAAAGAAATTTGTAATTTAATTTTATTATAATTCGTGAATGTTTAAAATAGTATAACTCTTTGCTGCGAGGTCGGAAATTACGAATCTTTTTGCGTTGGAATCGTTTCGACGAGCTCTTCGCAATGGAACTGATTTGGAGACGATTGGAGTCAGTGAGAATTTTGGATAAAATTAAACACGCGTTTAATTTTATTCGAAATAAGAAGCTGAAACGAATTAAAATCAAGGTGAGAACTTCTCACTCAATCGAATCAGTTTCGATTTTATTTCAAATAGTTAGATTTAAAATATTTGAATGCATATTTGAATGTTGATTGATATCTATTGATTGTTAAAATAGACATTATACGCCGTTAGTAAGCGGATGTTATTTAATAAAAACATATACCGCGAATATTTCATAAACAGTGAAATTGGTATTATAAATAATAGCAATATATATATATTGGCATATGTATATATTGGAGTTATTGATTTCCCGCATTTTTTGTTTAGCGGATGAGACCCTATTGCGCCGTTATTAAGCGGATAATATTTAATAAAAACATATACCGCGATAATTTCGTACTGGAGCGAAATTGGTATTGTGCTAATGTTTGTGGATGCAGGAAAACAGGTTGGAGGGATCCAACTGGATTCCTCAACAGTTTTTATTTGATTTCAGATATTTTGATATTTGATGGATTATCATATTGATATATGATATCGTTGTTGTCGTGATTGACTAATTGGTGTGTAGCATCATTGGACCCAGATTTTGGAATTTTAAAATGATTTTAAAGTGATTTTAGAAAGTATACGTTTTATAAAATAATTTTGGAATTGATCCATTTTAAATAAATAAACGTTATAATTTTTAATGTTATAAAAATTATGATTTTTAAGAAATATAGTTGAAAGCTGATTTTTTTGAAAATAAGGAATTGGTGACTTTATAAAATAGTTAAATTGGGATTTCTGAAATAATTGTGAAAAGTTGAAATATAGGATTTATAAAATCTAATTATTTTATGAATCAAAAGGATGAAGTTTTTAAAGGAATTTGAAGACGTTTTAAAAGAACAATATAAATTGAATTATATTAAGAGATTTATAAATGGATATTTATAAATTGAAATATGGACATTATAAAACGAGTTTTTATAAGTGTTTGAATGAAGTGAAAATGAATTTCATAATTGAATGGAATTTATAGAATTTTAAACAGTGAAGTTATAAATGAAATTTTATAAACAGTAGGTTTATAAAATTTATAAAGTTATTAAAAAATGGTTTTGGATAAATAATTGAATCTTATAAGTTATAAGATTTATAATTATGGAGTTCAAAGGAACGATTTTTGTGAACGAATAAATTATAAGCATTTAACTTATAATATGAACCTTTGTTTTATAATTGAATTATAAATCGAATAGGTTAATAAAGGAATTTATAAAAGGAAGTTGTTATAAAATAAATAGAAATGGAGTTTATAAACGTTGTTTTATGAATTCGCAAATGACTTATTTTAAGAAGTAAATTGTTGAAACCTATTAATGGAGTTATATTCACGTTTTTGAATAGTGAATAATCCTTTGAATTAAAATGTATAAAAGGATGAAATGTGTTAACGTAGTATATTCACGTTTTTAAATAGTGAATAAGATGTTAAAGAAATTGTTTTGAATGTGATATTTGAAATAGAATTAAAACGATCTAACGATGTTTTAAAATGTGTTGAGATTCGAAACCATAGATTTCAACATTTATCGTTGAAATAAACGTTTTCGAGAAATAAAAGGAAATGGTGGACTATAACACTGTTGTTATAGTAAATGATTTCCGAAAGGAAATGTTTTGTATAGTATTGGGATTTATATACCTATTTTAATTTTGAATCCCTATACTAGTGATTTTGGGTTGTCGTAACGATGTTTTACGCAACATTTGTTTTGGCCCAAATAAGTATGTTTAAGAGAACGATTTCCTTAAAGAATGAAATATATACTTAATTTCGATTGAAGCATATCGAATATTTCCAAGTGTTGAAAATAAAAGATTTGTGAATTACTTATTAAATAAGTATGGAATTGTTTTCCAATATAAAGTGAATATTTTGAATTTATCTTTTTTAAGATAAATTGAAAATGAATATTAGAAATCGAATTGAAATCGAATATTCATTGATATTTTGGAATTATAAATTCACTAAGGAATTTATAAAGAAAGTGGAATTTGTTTAAAAATAAATATTGATTTATTTTTGAAGTATGAAATTATATATCTAGTGAAGATATTTTGTGAAATAAATAATTTGGAAAATTATTTGGAAACTGGTGATGTGTGCATATCCAGTGATAGTTCAATAACCGACTATCAATATTTCCCTTTGAATGGGTATTTGATGTGATTTGTTTGAATGTGAATGCTACACTTATTTTTAAATAAGCGCTCACTATTCGGGTTAACCGGGAAAGGACCATGGGGTCGTATAACCCATTCCGAATATGTGATACGTCGTTATGAATTGCATTGAAGATCGGTGTTGAAGACCCGGTATTTGCGAGAGCGATAGGATGACCTGTCGATTTACTCTGCACCGAGTAGCTACGGTATAGAGTTCTCCATATGTGATGGTGAATCCGATCAGGATTGTGAATATCCGGATTGCAAGGACTTCTTTGTAAGTGCCTTCGGTTCTGTTCGATCCCGGAACAGACTTGTATGGATTGTATGTCTGACATTACAAGTTGAGATATAAAGCCGATTTCATTCAAATATATTTCTGTTGGTGGCGAAGAATTTATTCTTTTAGCTTAACACCCTTCTCTAAGACGTACGAGCTCAGAGGTTATATAGTTGAAGTTATCAGCGATATATTCCCAATTTGGTAATGTGACATGCTGAGTGATGCTGAAATGATCATTGTGTTGATTATTGTGATAGGATCGTTTATTTGATCGTCTATCTTGGTGATCATTGTGTTGATCATTTGTTGACCCAAAGCATGGCTTTTGTATAAAGTATGTTTTTGTGGACGTGACTTCGTCGAACCTCACACCCCGGAAATGGTCAAAACAGGAAAGATGCGGCAAGGTTATGAGGGGTAGCACCCATTAGGGTATGTACATTTCCTTCTGGATAGAGGTGGTACCATGGTATGGAGCCCAGATATTTAACCTATGTGGTTACTGCGAATTTATTACTTTGTGGTTGTTGGTTTTCGGGATCCCGTGAGAAAGGTCGTTTACGATCGGGGAATGGCGTGCTCGTGTCAGTAGTTACCCAGTTAGGGGTAACCCGGCCTTGTGTTGGCAGAGTTCCGGTTTGGTTCTCGGGGATGTCTTTCCAGAGGCATTCTCATGTGGCAATGGGAAGTTCCTTGGCCTGACCATTTGTTGGAAATCCAATTCCCAATACGAAACTTGTACGGTATTAGTTGTAGAACCTGCTATTCACTTATGGTGGTCACCACTGTTTGGATGGTAGCTATAGTAGGCATACGATAATGGTCGTATGTTGGCTAAGATTTATATTCTACTTTCGAAATGAATTTCTTCTACACTATGCACTAGTAATAATATGAAATGTTCTTTTAAATGCGTATCAAGCATCTTTGACTATCATAAGGAGAAATCTCCTCCGATTCTGCGTTTGCATTGTGTGTGTGTGTGGGAGGCCTTATGGTAGTCTCATTTTTAAAAGCATTGCGAATTGATTAAAAATATTCCTCTATTTTGATTTTAAAGATAAATAAACTGTTTTGAGTTCTCACACCAGTCACATGACTGACTTGGAGTTTATTGTTTTCCTTCCTAAACTCTGGGTGCCCACCAATTTCCACACGGGCAGTCAAGAGTTAGGTTTATCAGGATATTCTGGATATTCAGGAGTTGCTGGAGGCAAGATGGATGGCATGGCGTATTACTTATATAGTATTTCTTTTTCCGCTGCACTGTTTGTTGTTGTTGTTGGTGTACACTCTGATGATATGATGTAATGAAATGTGATGTAATGTAATAACTGATATAGTTCTTTGTTTAAAGATTACTCATTTATTATTATATGTTGTTCCGCTGCGAATTGTGAGATTCTGATGTTGTTCTGTTGTTTTCTGTTCCGTCCTATTTTCTTCTGTTTCTCTTTTTCTTCTATTCTCTTTTCTTTCAATTTTAAAATTTTCTATCTTCTTTTCCCTATCTAAATTTTCTATCTTATGTTTTCTCTTCCCTCTATTATCTATTTTCTTCTTCTTTCTTCTTTTTCTCTCTTCTTCTTTTCTTCTTTTTAAAAACCCTCAGTGTTCGGTTTTCCGTCGTTCGATTACTCGGCAATCGATAAAGTGAGTATCGATGTTGAATTTTCGGAAGACGAAGAATCGTGTCCTGACAATGTGGTATCAGAGCTTATGGTTAAGCGACAACCATGGTTCTGTTGGGTATTACTCATTAGAGATAAAGTCAGTAGTACTCTAGAATGTATTTGAGTGTAATAATAGCTATGAGAGCGTATTTGTTAGTGAATATAAAAATTGTTTTATATTGTGTTGACTTATCGGTTGATTGTTTATAGATTCCAGTCGATGTAGTCTTGCTAACTATCGTAGATAGGAGTTTCTAAACTCTTAAACAAGATAAACCGACATAATATTGTTTTAAATTGGGTAAATGAAATAATTTTACCTTGATTATATTTTATATATAAAGGAATAATTTTCAGAATTATTAAAGTGTATATAAGTTGATTGTTTAGTTGTTTGAATAATCTAAATTGAAGAATAATTGTATAAGCAAAAGAATTATAAGAATTGAATGATAATTAAAGTGATTTGCAATTGTGAAATGAACTTATATATATGAGAAGTGAAACTATATGAATATGAGTTGTAAATATAAAAATGAATTTAAGTTATGTGAAAACAAGTGATGTTTGTAAATGAAATATAACTTAAGTGATATTGAATAAAGTTGATATGAAATAATGAATATAAGTGTTAATTCATTAAAATGTAATGTTATTGAAAGTTGAATAATTGAATGAAAATCAATTAATTAAACCAATTGTAAGCAAAGGAATTTGGTTGTAATTAATATACATTGATTGTTATATGATTGTTAGTTGATTGTATACAATTCATTAAGTGTTAATGAAATTGATTAGTGAAATTTAAAGCTATGTAAATTGAATTCAAATCAGAAGTAAATAAATTTGAATAGAATTGAATTTGATTTGGAAGTGAACCAACTTGAATATGAATTAGTGAATATAAACTAATTGAAAATGAATGTTAGTAAACATCCACTGTTAATAAATCAAATGTGATTAAATTGAGAACCAATTCATTGAATATTAATGAGAATATAAATGAGTATATATTGATTATGAATTTGTAATGTTATGGAGATATATGTTGTATATTGATACTATTGCATATATACATGATTCTCATGTTGTTTGTTGAGTGATTAGTAGGTGCGGATCGCGTTTGCTTCGCATTTGGAGCTCGCTTTTGCGCTATATTAGCCGTATATGCTTGCTAATAAAATATAAGGTACATATCTCGGATTACATATCGTACTTTTACACTTTTTTCCCTTCGGGATGCCTCATTACTTGATGAGATGTATATTTGTGATATATATACTGTCATTTTTTTTCGGATCGAGCCGCGCAAAGGAGACTATGGCGAATTTTTACGAAAATTTAAGGCGTTAGAAAAAATTTGAGAAAATTGAGAAAATTTTGAAAACTTAAACTTTGATTTTGGAATTGAAAGTTAAACAATAGTAGTTGTTTTTGAAAAGATAACTAAGTATGATTTGAAAACTTAGTAAAGTTATTGTAAGGAATTTAATTATGAATTTTTGGAAAAATTAATAAATTCTGTAACTTTTCTTACTTGTAATTTCGGGACGAAATTCTTTTAAGGGGGGAAGATTGTAACGACCCAGAATTTTTAGAAATTAAAATTTGAATATTTAATTAATTATAAATATTAATGAGTGAATTTATAAGTCAAATAAATTTTTATTTGAATTATTGGATTTAATTGGATTTTTAAATCGATAATTTAATATGTTAAATTATGGAAATAATTGAAAATTGAGTTAAATATGATTGAAAATGATTTGTAAAATTTTATTTTATCATATGGGAGTTAGAACAATATTTTAGAACTTTTAAAATCGAATTAAAAGTTAATTTGTGAAAATTGAATATTTTAATATTTAAATCGACTAGTGAAAACAGTCAATTTTTGAACAGTTTTAGAATTGAACGAAACCAGTTCCATTGGATCCGTAATAGTTAGTTATTACCGGATTTCAAATTTCGTGTCAATCGGAGTTATCGTTTGAGCGTGGCAGCTCAAAACGCATCGAATTATTTTTAATTTAAATTTGACGAGTGAAAATAGCCATTTTTCAAAAGGTCTCGGATTTCGACGAAACCAGTTTCATCGGATCCGTAATGTGATATTATTGTAAGGTTTCAAATTTCAAGTCAATTGGATTTACCGTTTGTCCTGTACGAATTAAAACGCCTAGAAATCGACTGAAATCGGTTTAATTCAAATTGAGCGTTTATAGCCATAACTCGCACATACTTCCGAATTAGCTTCCGAAACCTGTTCCATTGTGTCCGGAACGCGGGGTAAACCCTAGAAACGCTGGTTACGACGCGTAAATCGGAGTTCGGAATTTCCGGATGAATAGTGTTCGATTTTCTTCTATAAATATACCCACAACCATCACAAAATAAAAAAATTAAGAAAAATATTCTAAACCCTAATTTGAGCTGCAGGCCGCCTCCATGTATAATCAAGGGCCGAAATCATCTCATCTTCCTCCCCCATTTTCTTCGAATCCACAAAGCAATCGCAAAAACTTCCAACACGAGAAAGATGGAGCTTGGCGAGATCTCTACATCTATACGGAGATGATCATGTTTAGCGAAGCAAGGAGGTTGCTAGGGGGCCGCGTTCATTACCGGAAGTGCACGCATTTTCACAAGGTAGGGGGAGCCGAGCCTTGCAGTGCTCTGGCCGAAGGCGTAGGGGGAGGTAGGCGTTCTAGTGGCGATGTTTGATCGTCGGGAAATGTATCGTAGGAGGTGCGGCATGTAACCCTAAGTCACGTTAATGGGTTGGTCTCGTTCTATTTACCTGGAGCACGAACGGCCTGGGGAAGAAACATCAACATGCGGCCTAGATTCACTCTTCAAAATCATATGGCCCTGATTTCCCTTAGGTTAAAATTATAAAAGAAATTTGTAATTTAATTTTATTATAATTCGTGAATGTTTAAAATAGTATAACTCTTTGCTGCGAGGTCGGAAATTACGAATCTTTTTGCGTTGGAATCGTTTCGACGAGCTCTTCGCAATGGAACTGATTTGGAGACGATTGGAGTCAGTGAGAATTTTGGATAAAATTAAACGCGCGTTTAATTTTATTCGAAATAAGAAGCTGAAACGAATTAAAATCAAGGTGAGAACTTCTCACTCAATCGAATCAGTTTCGATTTTATTTTAAATAGTTAGATTTAAAATATTTGAATGCATATTTGAATGTTGATTGATATCTATTGATTGTTAAAATAGACATTATACGCCGTTAGTAAGCGGATGTTATTTAATAAAAACATATACCGCGAATATTTCATAAACAGTGAAATTGGTATTATAAATAATAGCAATATATATATATATTGGCATATGTATATATTGGAGTTATTGATTTTCCGCATTTTTTGTTTAGCGGATGAGACCCTATTGCGCCGTTATTAAGCGGATAATATTTAATAAAAACATATACCGCGATAATTTCGTACTGGAGCGAAATTGGTATTGTGCTAATGTTTGTGGATGCAGGAAAACAGGTTGGAGGGATCCAACTGGATTCCTCAACAGTTTTTATTTGATTTCAGATATTTTGATATTTGATGGATTATCATATTGATATATGATATCGTTGTTGTCGTGATTGACTAATTGGTGTGTAGCATCATTGGACCCAGATTTTGGAATTTTAAAATGATTTTAAAGTGATTTTAGAAAGTATACGTTTTATAAAATAATTTTGGAATTGATCCATTTTAAATAAATAAACGTTATAATTTTTAATGTTATAAAAATTATGATTTTTAAGAAATATAGTTGAAAGCTGATTTTTTTGAAAATAAGGAATTGGTGACTTTATAAAATAGTTAAATTGGGATTTCTGAAATAATTGTGAAAAGTTGAAATATAGGATTTATAAAATCTAATTATTTTATGAATCAAAAGGATGAAGTTTTTAAAGGAATTTGAAGACGTTTTAAAAGAACAATATAAATTGAATTATATTAAGAGATTTATAAATGGATATTTATAAATTGAAATATGGACATTATAAAACGAGTTTTTATAAGTGTTTGAATGAAGTGAAAATGAATTTCATAATTGAATGGAATTTATAGAATTTTAAACAGTGAAGTTATAAATGAAATTTTATAAACAGTAGGTTTATAAAATTTATAAAGTTATTAAAAAATGGTTTTGGATAAATAATTGAATCTTATAAGTTATAAGATTTATAATTATGGAGTTCAAAGGAACGATTTTTGTGAACGAATAAATTATAAGCATTTAACTTATAATATGAACCTTTGTTTTATAATTGAATTATAAATCGAATAGGTTAATAAAGGAATTTATAAAAGGAAGTTGTTATAAAATAAATAGAAATGGAGTTTATAAACGTTGTTTTATGAATTCGCAAATGACTTATTTTAAGAAGTAAATTGTTGAAACCTATTAATGGAGTTATATTCACGTTTTTGAATAGTGAATAATCCTTTGAATTAAAATGTATAAAAGGATGAAATGTGTTAACGTAGTATATTCACGTTTTTAAATAGTGAATAAGATGTTAAAGAAATTGTTTTGAATGTGATATTTGAAATAGAATTAAAACGATCTAACGATGTTTTAAAATGTGTTGAGATTCGAAACCATAGATTTCAACATTTATCGTTGAAATAAACGTTTTCGAGAAATAAAAGGAAATGGTGGACTATAACACTGTTGTTATAGTAAATGATTTCCGAAAGGAAATGTTTTGTATAGTATTGGGATTTATATACCTATTTTAATTTTGAATCCCTATACTAGTGATTTTGGGTTGTCGTAACGATGTTTTACGCAACATTTGTTTTGGCCCAAATAAGTATGTTTAAGAGAACGATTTCCTTAAAGAATGAAATATATACTTAATTTCGATTGAAGCATATTGAATATTTCCAAGTGTTGAAAATAAAAGATTTGTGAATTACTTATTAAATAAGTATGGAATTGTTTTCCAATATAAAGTGAATATTTTGAATTTATCTTTTTTAAGATAAATTGAAAATGAATATTAGAAATCGAATATTCATTGATATTTTGGAATTATAAATTCACTAAGGAATTTATAAAGAAAGTGGAATTTGTTTAAAAATAAATATTGATTTATTTTTGAAGTATGAAATTATATATCTAGTGAAGATATTTTGTGAAATAAATAATTTGGAAAATTATTTGGAAACTGGTGATGTGTGCATATCCAGTGATAGTTCAATAACCGACTATCAATATTTCCCTTTGAATGGGTATTTGATGTGATTTGTTTGAATGTGAATGCTACACTTATTTTTAAATAAGCGCTCACTATTCGGGTTAACCGGGAAAGGACCATGGGGTCGTATAACCCATTCCGAATATGTGATACGTCGTTATGAATTGCATTGAAGATCGGTGTTGAAGACCCGGTATTTGCGAGAGCGATAGGATGACCTGTCGATTTACTCTGCACCGAGTAGCTACGGTATAGAGTTCTCCATATGTGATGGTGAATCCGATCAGGATTGTGAATATCCGGATTGCAAGGACTTCTTTGTAAGTGCCTTCGGTTCTGTTCGATCCCGGAACAGACTTGTATGGATTGTATGTCTGACATTACAAGTTGAGATATAAAGCCGATTTCATTCAAATATATTTCTGTTGGTGGCGAAGAATTTATTCTTTTAGCTTAACACCCTTCTCTAAGACGTACGAGCTCAGAGGTTATATAGTTGAAGTTATCAGCGATATATTCCCAATTTGGTAATGTGACATGCTGAGTGATGCTGAAATGATCATTGTGTTGATTATTGTGATAGGATCGTTTATTTGATCGTCTATCTTGGTGATCATTGTGTTGATCATTTGTTGACCCAAAGCATGGCTTTTGTATAAAGTATGTTTTTGTGGACGTGACTTCATCGAACCTCACACCCCGGAAATGGTCAAAACAGGAAAGATGCGGCAAGGTTATGAGGGGTAGCACCCTTTAGGGTATGTACATTTCCTTCTGGATAGAGGTGGTATCATGGTATGGAGCCCAGATATTTAACCTATGTGGTTACTGCGAATTTATTACTTTGTGGTTGTTGGTTTTCGGGATCCCGTGAGAAAGGTCGTTTACGATCGGGGAATGGCGTGCTCGTGTCAATAGTTACCCAGTTAGGGGTAACCCGGCCTTGTGTTGGCAGAGTTCCGGTTTGGTTCTCGGGGATGTCTTTCCAGAGGCATTTTCATGTGGCAATGGGAAGTTCCTTGGCCTGACCATTTGTTGGAAATCCAATTCCCAATACGAAACTTGTACGGTATTAGTTGTAGAACCTGCTATTCACTTATGGTGGTCACCACTGTTTGGATGGTAGCTATAGTAGGCATACGATAATGGTCATATGTTGGCTAAGATTTATATTCTACTTTCGAAATGAATTTCTTCTACACTATGCACTAGTAATAATATGAAATGTTCTTTTAAATGCGTATCAAGCATCTTTGACTATCATAAGGAGAAATCTCCTCCGATTCTGCGTTTGCATTGTGTGTGTGTGCGGGAGGCCTTATGGTAGTCTCATTTTTAAAAGCATTGCGAATTGATTAAAAATATTCCTCTATTTTGATTTTAAAGATAAATAAACTGTTTTGAGTTCTCACACCAGTCACATGACTGACTTGGAGTTTATTGTTTTCCTTCCTAAACTCTGGGTGCCCACCAATTTCCACACGGGCAGTCAAGAGTTAGGTTTATCAGGATATTCTGGATATTCAGGAGTTGCTGGAGGCAAGATGGATGGCATGGCGTATTACTTATATAGTATTTCTTTTTCCGCTGCACTGTTTGTTGTTGTTGTTGTATACTCTGATGATATGATGTAATGAAATGTGATGTAATGTAATAACTGATATAGTTCTTTGTTTAAAGATTACTCATTTATTATTATATGTTGTTCCGCTGCGAATTGTGAGATTATGATGTTGTTCTGTTGTTTTCTGTTCCGTCCTATTTTCTTCTGTTTCTCTTTTTCTTCTATTCTCTTTTCTTTCAATTTTAAAATTTTCTATCTTCTTTTCCCTATCTAAATTTTCTATCTTATGTTTTCTCTTCCCTCTATTATCTATTTTCTTCTTCTTTCTTCTTTTTCTCTCTTCTTCTTTTCTTCTTTTTAAAAACCCTCAGTGTTCGGTTTTCCGTCGTTCGATTACTCGGCAATCGATAAAGTGAGTATCGATGTTGAATTTTCGGAAGACGAAGAATCGTGTCCTGACATATCTAAATTCAGGTTTCAAACTTAGTTTCAAATTTTAGTTTGCATTTTTATTTTTTTTACTTCGAATTTTTAAAACTGGAAACCGGTTTCTATTATTTTTATTAAAGTCTGAAACAATTTCAAATACCCGAGCCTCCCTATATTTACTTCGAGTCAGAAATCTACTTGCTTCGAGCAGAAACCCAATTTCCTCGAGTCAAACCTGATGCGAACAAAACTGTAACCACCAATATTACACTAGCATCACCACACCCCCTGTGCACGTGTACGGCGCCTCCGGTCATCACTGACCAACTACGAGACCGCCCCACAGTCGACCTTCAACTCGTTAGACGATCCAAACAAAAATCAAATCGTCACTTGCCCTAATTCAAAATCGAGACACAATCCAAAACCTGGAACAACTGACAGTACCCATTACTCCAATCTGTCAACGTCATCCCCTCGAAACTCCGACCACCGTTGCCTTTGTAACTCCGGCGACGTCTTCAACAACTCATCCTCTTCCAGTACTCCAGACCTCAAGCAACTCGATCAATGGAGGAGGTCGAATCTAGGAAAAATATGTAACCCGGTAAAAACTAGGGTTCTAGGATTCAAATCAAAATCATCACCACCAAAATGCAATGCAACACGATCTAAGAATTTTCTCCTCATCCCTAATTATTCCTCGACCTCCAGAAACAAATTCAACTCAATCGTACTCAATGATCATCAGTGCTACCCCAAAAAGCAAAGTACAGCCAATATAGAGCTATCTTCTAATTCTAACACTAAGAATTGTAATTTCTCTTTTAAAAAAAACAATTTTGTTTAGGGATTTGATTAATAACTCTGAATCCATGCATTACTAAATTTACATGTTTGACTTAGCTTTAGGCATTCCTGAACTTATGGTTTCCAGAACCAGATCTAAATTTGTTCTTACTTAGATAAATTATTAAGCTTTAATTTATGCTAAATCAATCAAGTTTTGTTTTAATCCCATGTCCAAACAACAAATAGGCCAAAAGATGATGATTTTTGAATCAAATCAGTTGCTTGGATTCACAGAACAGAGCACACTAATATTCAACAACATGCACACATATATTGTCATATTCACAGCAGATTTCATAATATACATATTCATTTCAAATTATGTAGCATGCAACCAAATTTTCCTACCGAAATTTTTATTTAGAAGTGAAGTTACTCACAGTTTTGAAGCAGTGAACAGAGGGCATGTTCTTGCTTCCAGGCTTGTTTGAATTCCTTTTTGCTTTAGTTGAATTTGAATTGTTTTGTTGTTGCATCTATGAAGCTTGTTGTTCATCTTTATTTTGATTTGCAAATTCTCAGATTGCATTTGAAAATTTGAGCGGATGTTGAATCTTCCTTCCTAGATTTAGTTTTCAGTCTCATTTCCTCAGATTTCCAGTTCTTTTTCTTTTGATTTGAATTTGTTTTTAGTTGAGATGAAGAAAAGAAGATTTGAACTGAAAAGTAAAACAAATTTCTTTTTCATATTTTTTTTTAAATTTCAAGTTTTAATTATCAAATAAAGCCACTTGTCTACTTATGAGCTAATTGGCTTACAAATGTTGAAATTATGACTCTATAAGTTTACAAGTGTTTAAAGACAATATATTTTATTTGTTCGACCTATAAATCAGTATTTTCAATAGTTAAATTCAGTTACTTTATCAATTACAGATATTCTGAAATTCCGGGTTATTACAATTCCAAACCTGGGAAAATATATAAAATACGCTATAACCGTAATCCGAAACGTACCTATTTGTCGGCCAATCTACGCTTAATTAATGGAACCAAAAGCAGTAGCAATTGCTTTCATAACCTGCATTCCACTTATAAAATCCAAAGGGTTAACAATTTATATAAAGTGAAATATTTAAGTGGTTTCAATCACTAACAACAAATCAATACAACAACCATCAATCAAACAAACAAATAGTTGTTCAGGTTCAAAATTTTTAAGTTGTACGGAATGAAAAATAACTATCAAGTGCATCATTTACTCAATAGTCTTAGATGAAACAAAGTAGATTATATTTTTCCATCCAAACAATTTCAAATCTCCTTACCCAAACAACCATAACCAAACAATAACAATTCCAACCAACAAATCAAATTAACTTATTATTAATTTTATTTCATACATTAGCTGTTTGATTTCCTTTCTCTCATTCATTGAGTGATTACTTCATTTATTCTCATTTATTACTTAAAATATTCATTTTTTTTTTCATTTTAATGTCATGTAAGTTTCTTCTTTATTGCATCATATTCACTCATTTCTTAATACTTAATTTCGTGTATTTACTTAAGTTTTTAGTTGCTTACTTACAATACCTACTTTCCATTATATTCAGTTAGTAGCATTCAATTATACTTAAGTTTATACAACTACACATCAATTCTTATTTCTTGAGGAACTTCATTAACTTCTTTCATTACCTCAAATTTATTTCTTGTATAATATCTATTACATCCTCTTATTAATATTTCAACTTTTAATATTTGGTAAGTTGTATATATGCTTTAAGAATGTAATTGAAAAATTATACAAGTTTTCTCATTACCTATGATTAATTTTATGTTCAATAATTATTTATTTATTTATTTATTTATTCTTATAAGTTACAATTTCAACTTCCTTTTTATTTCCTTTATAACTTGGCATTAAATCTCTTACCCAAATTAGAGGTTTCGATTATTAATTAATAACCTTTAATTTCACTACAATAATTGAAACAATAATTAACGAAAATTTGAGAATTTAATACCGGGTTAAATTTCAAATTATTTTAAAATCATAGATAAATATATTCTTACAACTTATATATCTCTAATTATATTTAAAACAATTCAAAATTTATATATATATTTTTCAAAAATGAATCTGCAGTGAAACTACTACAGTGGCTTTCCCCTTCGAAACTCGAAAATGAAAGTCGATGATGCGGCCGCCATCACCGAAATTATTTTCCAGCGACAGAGATGAAAGTACAAAACTTATTTCTCCAAAATCTTCTTTAAAACAATTCTTCCGAATTATAATAAATATTTATATCAGAAAGTACTTATAAACAATATTATTATATTCCAAAATTTAATCGAAAGAAATTTCAAAACCCCGGATCTTAAGTTCTAAATTTCCTAAATTTCATTTATTTTATTTTCAATCTTATTTCTATTATTATTTATACACTTTATTACCTAACAACCAATTTATTGCAGCCAAATATAGATATCATTTGAAATTTTTTATTTTATATAGAAAATATAATAGGCAAAATTATTTCATTCACCTATATTAAAAACAAATATTATGTCGGTCTGTCCTATTAAGTGTTTAGATATCCCTATTGATGTCACAGCGTCCCATGCACCAACCAGAATTTATAAATACAAAACGGAACAGATTAACATAATATAAAAACCCTTTTTATAACACTAATAAATATGCTCTCTCGTATATATACGCTCAGCGACTCCCATAGGGTATTACTACCCTATTAGTAAAGAGTCAAACCCCACAAAGCTAAGGTTTATCGCTAAACCAAAGTTCTGATACCAGATGTAACATCCCGCCTTTTCGCGCGCTTTAAATCGACACACGCGCCAATTCAAACCATACGGAAGGGCGGATTGTTATAGGGTAAATAAGAAAAAAACAAGAAAAATAAAACAAAACAGAATCTCATAGCGGAAGGATAAAATATAATAATCAATATACAGTTCATAAAACTGTTTACAAAACATTTGATTCTTCTTTATACAATAAATATCAGAGTTCACATACCAATAAATATTAATGCAGCGGAATACAGTGTAGTGGAACCATATAGTATATAATAACAATAAAATCTCCGTCTTCGCCCTCCAGAAATAAAATCTTCAAATCCTGAAATGCTCGGACTGACCCAAGCGAATTGAAAAGACAAAACACTCGAGTCAGAACTTAAAGATCTTATGTAAGTTAAATTAACTGAAATAAATATGAGTGCAGTAACTCAAAAGATGCTAGGGATTTACATCTCTTAAGGATCCGTCAAACTATTTACTATGTAGTATATTTCGCTATTATAATAGTGTCTAATTGTAAAATAAACTTACTTTTTAATAGCGTTAAGGGGTTACCCATATAGCCCTTAACACAAATAATGCCAATAGTCTATACAGTACTGTAATACCTCCTGATCGGGAGGCTACCAGAGGATACACCATAGGTACGACACAAATAGAAACTCGTAGTAAAGGCTCGGTATGGTAGGTGACACGGCACAACTAGGCAATGCAGGGTAGATATACCAATTACGCATCCGGGCTGGTGGAAACGCGCAGCTACCGCCCACCTCGAACAAACTCCCCCAAAATAAAAAATAAAGGTGGTCACCGAATCAGTCCAAAGTCAAAGTATGGTATCGAAGAGGAGTGTCCGATCAGAGGAATGACCTCATTGTCCCGAGAATCGCTCATGTTTTAGCCACCTTATGCCAACTCATGGGAGTCGGGTCCACGTATTTACCTCAAAAGAAACGCCGCCACCATCCTACTTCATTCTGGAATCTCCACCGCGTACACGGTTGTTAAAGTGGTTTTCGGAGTTGGCAGAGAGTATGACAACTTCCGATCCCGGTCTCTTCAACAACCAAACGTTATTATAACACCGCGGTCTTTAAAAACAATTTGTACTTTAAAAACCAGAATATAATTTACCATTTCAAACCCATAAATACGATATCATTTCCATTTCCAAAACAAACTCATTTTGATATTATTATTTTTTAAAACCCAAATCAATGATATCATTTTATTTCAAATATATTTCTTTTCCAAATCATACTGCTTTAAATTTTCTAATATCTGGAAACCAAACATTTAAATTATAACTTTCAAAACACAATACTTCGAAATTCATAGCTTTAAAACCATAATTTCTAAAAATTTGAATGGTTTGGATATTCAACAGTATATAGAATAAAATGGTTAAATTTTAGATTTACTTTGTAAAGTAAAATAATTTCCATGACTTTACAAATATATTTTCTTTAGATAAAGTCTAAATCATACATTTACATTTCACCTTCAGCTTCCAAAACCACTTCAATTTCAATATATATCAAATTTGAGTACTAATAAATTTCAAAGCTAAGGTTGGAGTTTTATTCTTTCAACAAATTCATCGTCCTATTATTTAGTCTTGAACATTTGCATGATAAATCCATAATCATTTATATAAAACTCAAATTTCCTATAACTAAATATTTCCTTCCATTTATTTATACTAGAAATAGTCATTTAATTTATCTTGAAATAAAATTTCAGTTATAAATATCATACCTCTAAAATTTCCAAGCTTTAATAAGTTTTACATCAACTTGTGGAGTTTAATTTTTTAAATAAGCCCAATTCCAAATAAATTTCAATTTATCTTTCAATCTTAATTGATTTGAATCATTTAAAACTCTATATATATATACAAGATCTTAAACATGTACTTAATCATATAATATAAATTATCAAATTCCATTTTCAACTTATTCATTTTTATTTAACAGATTTATGCATAGCTTAAATTCAACAATTTAACTATATATGTAAATATAAAATATATTTATATCATTTCCAAATTTAATATTTATTAAACCGTATCATATCCAGACCATAAAAATCATATCAAAAATAATTTTATATATATATCGCGGTGCCTGTATATAATCTTCTATCCTATGGTCAAGTGATACGGATACTTATCATTTCAATCCGTAATTTAAAAATAAAAATGCGGTTGTATATCATTTCAAAACGCAATCCGGAATAAAATGAAAATGCATAATAACTTGCAATTTATATAAGATAGAACACATCATCCATTCACCCAATATCAATCATCAACCAATTTATTTCAATCATCATCAAATTAAACAAAAATCAATATATAGCATATAAAATGTAACAGGTATCAACGAACAGTTTATATTCAATAATAAATTTAATAACTGTTTAACTAGCAGTTTATATGCAAAAATAAATAAGATAACTGTCAATTAATATGCAGTAATAAAATTAATTAACAATTAATTTAAATAAATGCAATCTAACTGAGATGATAAATAAAAACATGTCAAACAGTCATGAATGAATTTCTACTCATGCCATAAATCAATTTAACAAACATAAGAAATTTTAGAAGTTGTGAGTGGGTTAAAACACCCACTTTTGAATTTAAATCGAATTTAAATCCGATTTAAACCCAAAAATTTGACAGTCTCCAAATTCGTCCAAACTAGCTTCAAAGTGTCCGGAAGTTCGATACGAACGCAACGGAGAAAACCGCGCGTCAATCCGAGCTCGTATACAAAAGTTATTCGAGTTAAAAGATTTAAATGTTAATATAACATAATTAATTAATACATAAAAAATATATAACGTACCATCCTCTTCTTCCTTATCCACGAACCTACTAAACCATCACGCACGCGTCACTTTTCCGTGCGCACACAACTCGAGACATATAGAGTTCGATCAGCGACTACCAGTGTGTGCGCCACCTTATGAGCCACCTACGGACCAAGTTTCACATCACCACTCGCTACCGTTTGCACGCAATCCAAGAAAATACGTCCATGCTTCCAAGCCAGATTCTGGCGAATCTGTGGTCCAATAGCATAGATCAACTGTGTGGATTTGAAGAGCTCGCCGAGATCTACAACTTTGCTTTTGGAATTTTTCGATTTCGTTAAACGGTTGAAAGATATTGAGAAAAGAAGATAAGCAATTTCTGGCCATTGAATAAGTGGCGGCCATGGTATAGAATTAGGGTTTCTGAAATAAAATAATAATAAAACTGTCTCGGTTTGCGTGCGTATTTGTATAATTTAACGTCAAAAATAGGCCAGAGTTCAATTTAAGCGTGCTGACAGGCGATCCTAACATAAAAAGGCCTTCTGAACGCAATGGTACTGGTTTTGAAGCCCAGTTCCGTCATTTTCGTAAGTTACTGTTCTAGTCAATTTGTTTGAATGACAAAAATGCCCCTGAAAAGTCTGTTTCGGCTCCGGAACGAAAATGAATCATCTCATATATCAAAATAAATGTTTTTAAATATTTTAAACGCGATGGAATAAGTTTCAAGCTCAAATTCCATCGTATGAAGAAGTTATGTTAAAAACAATATTTTCAAATTGGTTTCAATTGATTTAAATTACATAAATTTCAAGGCGTTTCGAGTCCGTACGATCAAACGACATGTCCGATCGCTACGAAACTTGAAGCACTATTATAATTCATCGTTACGGATCCGATGAAACTGGTTTCGTCGAAATCTGAGTCAGTGGCCAAAATGGCTATTTTTATATTAATTAAATAAATTTAAAACAAATTAATTAAATCAAATTTCGCGTTAAAAATTCTGAACTTTGCAATCTTTATCAATTTATAATTTTCAAACATTTACAATGATTTAACAATTTTTTTAAAAAGTCAATTTATTAAAGATTAATCAATAGAAATCTTCAATTTCATAAAATTCAAAATTATAAATAAATTTCCATTAAATTGAATTTACCCATAATTATTCCATTCATAATTTCAAATAGAAGGGTTTACCATTGGATTTAAAAATTATCACATAAATATTTTCCCTTTTCAACTTCATTTTTTAATTAACGTAATAATTAAATATTTGATTTCATTTATTGGCAATAAATCTAACTATTGTAAATTTAATAAATTAACTCACTATTAAAGATTTAAATTCTATAATTCATAAATTCCATCATCTTGATTTACTTATTAATTTATAATTCCTTGAACCAATTCCCATCCCAGTTTAAAGTAACTTAATTCATCTATTATAGAACTTATTTCAATTTCTTAAAATAACCTCTTGATTATACATTGAATCCAATTTATTTTAATAAGTTTCCAAATTAAATGGATTAAATTCAATTTCAACCTTTTTTACTTAACTTAAGTTTAGGTTATATTTATTTATAACGTATTACTTCCTTAGTTATTACTTTACGTACTTCCCGTATTAATTTCTCCAATAATCATAATTATTAAAGTAACGCTTATAATAAATACGACCCTATAATTACTCGACATTTAAACGAACGTTATTTCATTTCCATTAGTGTAACATTCATTTATGTTATTATCAATTATTACAATTCCTAATTCCATTGACAAATAAGCAGGTAATTTATAATATGTGTTACAAATTTTTAATTAATCACTATTCATTATTATTCACTTTAATTTAACATTACTTACCTTGTATTAACATTGTTACTTAAAATCCCTATCCAATTGCAATTTATATTCTAATGAATACATCTACTCTTTTCTGTTATGTTATTAATTATCATCAAAGCACATCTAATTATCTTTATTGGTAAATGAGTGAATTTACTAGTAACCCACTATTATAACCTTTAATATACTTATATATTTATTTATCAATCAATGTTTACGTTTTTTTTTCATTCAAATTAATTGATAACCTAATATACATTTATTTTAGTCCCATTTCATTCCATTCATTAATGGGTATTGCACTAATCTTATTACTTTACATTACATTCAGTTTCCAAATTTTATAGGATTAAATTCTAATTACTTACCATTTAGTCCATCAATTATTGATTCTATCCAAACATGTAACTTATAATAACTGCTTACAAAAATGGAATTATCATTTATTCCAATATTTTCTAACTTTACATTAACATATTAAATAAATTCCCTTTAAATGAATTTATATTCAGGTATATTACTTACCCCATTTCGTTTATTGAAATTTATTCAAATTGCTAGTAAATAGGTTTTAAGTCACCATTTATATATTTTAATTTAGCGTTCATTTCAATATTCGTTTGTAAAGTTTTTTTTTCCTTTCTTTCTACTAAATTTAATTACAAAGCTCATTAATTCAACCAAATTAAATGCACGAAATTTACGGGTCGTTACACTACTGGTAAAGTTGAGTTTGCATATTTTTCTCGTCTGCTTAATACTACTTGCGCAAACTTTATTTTTGTAAATATTGTAACTGTATACTTTCGTATATCATTGACAAATGACACATTTAAATACGGTATTTGATGTTAACTCATCACTGCTAAACGATTATTTTCTCTAATTTTACTTTTGAAAAGTATATGAGTGAACGGTCGGTTTTTCCACCGTTGTGTGGTTATACTAGTTAAATAAGTTGCAGCAGCTAAAATAATAGCATACTTCGTGCTAGAAAAAAAATTGGGATAGTGCACATATAGCGTTTCCCTATTCTTTATTTTTTTCCAATAAGAGAAAACATGACTACTTTCTTTCAAATGCTTTTTTTAGTTATTTCAATGTTATTAATAGTCATTTTTCCAGCAATGGAACTTAGATCCTACCCAATGCATTATAGGTCACTTATCATCTCCTCCTCTGTAGATCCTTTTTTGCAATATAAGAGAGTATACTACTTGGGCCGCCTATTTATGCGTTTTTTGTTCAAATAATTATCCAATTTATCCTAATTATTTATCCTCATTATAGATAGATTTTAATGGGATCATTATAGATTTTAATAGGAGCAAGATTTTAGGGAGAACAAAATAAGAGTAAGGTTTCAATTAAATGTATATTTTAATGAGATAAGTACACATCTTAATGAGCTGAATTCATTTGTCTCCATCTTCAGTCTCCCTATCCCCGTTAAATCACAGCCACACATATTATAATTACTTAGTTAATACGTGGCATCCAACATTATAATTACTTAGTTAATACGTGGGATCCATTGTAAAAACTAGCTAGTGATTATGTATAAGTCAATAGTGGAGATGCAATGGGTACCCGGTATAGCCAAAATGGGATAGAAGAATAATGGTCTATTTTAATACGAATAATAACTGAATGAGTTCTAAATAAGTATATGATTTAGTGAGATTTTAGGACTACATATCCCTATCTTTTATAAAATAAAGAAGCTCACTTATTATTAGGATAAGACAGGACTAGACTTTAAGATAACAAAAGTAAATAAAAAAATATTGAAATAATATATGGATTAATAAGTAAATAAAGAATTTCATCTTCTACTACGGCAACTATGTATTCGATAATATTATGTATTATGTAGTTTTTTAGAACAATGAGTAAATACAAAAAAAATGAAAACTAAACAGGCAATCCAAATTATGTCGTGTGTCCTACTTGTTGCAGTTTGCTCTTCTCCATCCACTATAGAAGCAATAAGGAACTGGGTAGGAAAAACAAAGTGTACTATCACAATTGATGACTTTTCTAAGATTAGGATTCGATTTCGTAGCATCTTTGGACGTTGTCGAATCACTGGAGCACTTGAATGTGAGTTAGAGGAAGATGAAGATCAAGGTAATATCTTAAAAAGGTAATTAATATAACCTAATCAAAGTCTAAAATATCTAATTTTACTTTTAAATTTGACAGACTTAGCAGTTTCTAATAAAGAAACTACTCATGATGAATGATTTCGACAAAAAGCATGGGATAGTAAAAAGAATGTTCAATTATATATTTGGAATCTATGTTATATGACATTGAACTGAAAATAATAAAAATGAAAAATTTATGATTTCAAATTGATTAAATTTCATTTAATTTATATTTTGAATTTTGCTGTTGCCATATTATATGCGGCAACGGTTCTGTTTGAATTTTTAATTCATCTATTTAATTCATTTTCAAATTTATTTTATTAATACAAAGCCATTCTCTATTTATTTCTACGCACCTGGGTTATGTTTGCAACTCAAATCATTTCTATTATAATTCAATTCCATTTTATTTTCTACAATATCTCCGCTTATTTTAATTCATTATCAAATCCAAGTCGAAATCTATTTATAATTCGAGTTCATTTCCAAATTCCATTATTAATTCCCAATTCAACTTCTATTTACCCAATTTAAATTTTATTAACATATTCACTTAACTAATTTATGTGGCTAACTAGCTTGTCAGGACCCGATTCCTCGACTCTCGAAATTCGACATCAATAAGTCCACTGTATCGAATGCCGATCAGTCGGATGCCGGAAAACCGAACACTGAGGGTTTAAGAAAGAAGAAAGAGGAAAAGAAGAAGTAGAAGAAGAAGAGAGAAAGAAAAACAGAACGGAAAGAAAATAACAGAACAACATCAGAATCTCACAATTCGCAGCGGAACGACATATAATAGATAAATGAATAATCTTTAAACAAAGAACTATATCAGTTATTGCATTACATTACATTACATCATATCATCAGAGTGTACAACAACAAAGAACAACTAACAGCGGAAAAGAAATACTATATAAACTAGTAATACGCCATGCCATCCAGTTTGCCTCCAGCAACTTCTGAATTCCAGAATATCCTGATAAACCTTAACTCTTGACTGCCCGTGTGGAAATTGGTGGGCACCCAGAGTTTAGGAAGGAAAACAATAAACTCCGAGTCAGTCATGTGACTGGTGTGGGAACTCAAAACAGTTTATTTATCTTTAAAATCAAAAATAGAGGAATATTTTTTAAAGTCAATTCGCAATGCTTTTAAAAATGAGACTACCATAAGGCCTCCCGCACACACACACATGAAAACGCAGAATCGGAGGAGATTTCTCCTTATGATAGTCAAAGATGCTTGATACGCATTTAAAAAAGAACATTTGATATTATTACTAGTGCATAGTGTAGAAAATCATTTCGAAAGTAAAGATATAAATCTTAGCCAGCATAGACATTTCGAAATATGCCTACTATAGCTACCATCCAAACAGTGGGGCGCCACCATAAGTGAATGGTAGGTTCTACAACTAATACCGTACAAGATCGTATTGTTTCTTTGGATTTCCAACGAATGGTCAGGCCAAGGAACTTCCCATTGCCACATGAGAACGCCTCTGGAAGGACGTCCCCGAGAACCAAACCGGATCTCAGCCAACACAAGGCCGGGTTACCCCTAACTGGGTAACTACTGACACGAGCATGCCATCCCCCGGTCCTTTGGGACCTTTAACCGAGAGCTCTCTAATCAACATCACACCATAATAATAAGTGTTTCAACATGAGTAAGCATCTGGGCTCCATACCATGATACCACCCTTTCCAGAAGGAAATGCACATACCCTAAAGGGAGCTACCCCTCATAACCTTGCCGCATCTTTCCTGTTTTGACCATTCCGGGGTGTGAGGCTCGACGAAGTCACGTCCACAAAAACACGCTTTATACAAAAGCTGTGCTTTGGGTCAACAAATGATCATAGAAATGATCACCAAGATAGACGATCAAACAAATGATCCTATCACAAATAATCAACACAATGATCATTTCACAGCAACACTCAGCATGTCACATTACCAAATTGGGAATATATTGCTGATAACCTTCAACTATATAACCTCTGAGCTCGTACGTCTCAGAGAAGGGTGTTAAGCTAAGAGAATAAATTCTTCGCCACCAACAGAAATATATTTGAAAGAAATCGGCTTTATATCTCAATTTGTAATGTCAGACATACTATCCATACAAGTCTGTTCCGAGATCGAACAGAACCGAAGGCACTTACAAAGAAGTCCTTGCAATCCGGATATTCACTAATCATGACCAAATTTCCCATCACATATGGAGATCTCTATACCGGGGATCAGCCAGTGCAGAGACAATCAACAAGAAACCCTTTCGTTTTCGAAAATATCCGGTCTTCAACACCGATCTTCAAATGCATCGTACGCCTATTTGCTCGCGAATCCCTAGTCGACTCCCCAAGCCGAGCTCGAGCGTGGCGACGAGTTTACTCCATGGAATCACGACCTTCAATTTCGCGAAACCCCCCTTATGCGCGCGCCCTCATTTCATTTAATACTCGGCTGCAGCCATGAATTGTTGATGTGAGGAGAGAAGAATTGAAAAGGGGGAAAGGACTCGGTTGAAATGAATTGAAGGGACGAAGATAGTATATAAGATTTATCCATCTGCCATTAATTTGTTTTCAAACGAAGAAAACATTTGCTCGTGCTATTTTAAAAGGAGCAGCAGGGGAACAAAGTTACGTGATTCAACAGAGAGAACGTGTTTGCACATTTTAGCCATGATTTTAGGCGTGATCGAAGGAGTGATTTTAGGCTTGAGGTTAGGGATGCTGTCTTTTATTTAATTTAAATTTAAATTGAATCCAATTTAAATTTGCAACGCGTTCACTCAACGTACGCTCACATATCAACTCAGAAAAATACGAAATTTGAAATCCGAGAATAATTCAATATTACGGACCCAATGGAACTGGTTTCGTCGAATTCCGAGACTGTGCCTCGGACGACTATTTTTTGAATATCGATTCAAACGATATATTTTCAAAACTGAACAATTCACTTTCAAATTAAATTCTGAAGCTTCTATTATCTTCAGTATTTTCAATATGAATTTTTACAAGCCTTTGAAATAATTTTAATCAGCTTAAAATTGAAGATTCAAATTTTTATTCAACTTTCAATAGATTAAATTTTATAATTTAATCGCCAAATTCAAAGTTATATTGAAATTTCAATCTAAACCATCATTTAAATATTAAAATTAATTAAATATTTTCAATTTAAATTGTTCAAAATTCAGGGTCGTTACAATCTTCCCCCCTTAAAAGAATTTCGTCCCGAAATTACAAGTTAAGAAGAATGCCCTTATCACGTCTTTTATTTTTTTCACAATCCAATAGTTTTATCAACTTTCTAAAACAAATCTTTTTACTAGAGATTCATTATCATTTCAACTAGCTTTCCAACTTCAATTATAAGTTTCAAACAACATTGTTTACTTCAAAATTCAAATTTAATTTTAAATTCAAATTTCAAACTTTCAAATTTTCTCAAAATTTTTCTAACACCCTAAATTTTCGAAAAATTTCGCCAGCGTCTCCTTTGCGCGGCTAGCTCGGTACGACTACAAAATGGCACCACGGCCCCTCAGAATCAAAAAGAAAAGAGAAAGCCAAGTGGCTGGAGAAGAAAATCATCAAATTTCATACTGAAATTGAAATACGTACCTTTTTGTCGAGCAATTCAATTTTATCTTTGAAATCAAAATCCCAATTCCTTTATACACCTGTATATCCTGCTATCCATAATATTCAATTCCAACATTCAACTATTTTGCCAATTCCATTACAAAATTTCCAATATATGCTTCCTATACATTTTTACTTCACTATTGAAGTTACACATTCATTTCATTTAATTTTACATTTCAATTTAATTCCATTCAATTTCATTTGAATTCAATTCAAAATTTCAATTCTATTTGAATTCAATTCATAATTTAAATTTCATTCGAATTCAATTCTCAATTAAATATTGAATTCTAACGATTAACTTTCATTTACTAATTCATATTACTACTTTAAATTAGTTTCATTCACTAATTCTTTTCAATTTGCAAATTTCGAAATCGATTTGTCGTTAACTAAAATTTTTCAATAAATTTTCAAAAAAAATTTCTAACTCCCAAAATTCACGGAAAATTTTGGCAGAGTCTCATTTGTACGGAGGAGCTTTTGCAATTTCACAATATGTATAAATATGTATACATCGACCCACACGGTCGGAAAACAGAAAAAATGTTCATATTTCCTATTTTTATTGCGTAGGCGTACCTTATTTAACATTTTTAAGCAAAGCGGCTAATTATTAGCTTATTAGCACAATCAAATCCAGCCCAACTACTTCGCTGAACCTGTACTTACTTAGTTTAAACACGTCAGTGACAAATATAAGAAATTTATTAACATTCCATTCATTTTCAATAACAAATATATATATATTTCGTTAGCAATACATCCAAGATAAATTCCATTAGCAATACATATGGTTTTAATTCATCTTTAGTCGCTTACGACTAAATCACATGACATTTCCATTAAATCGAGTGGTTTACAACTCATTTTCTTCATTCTATTCATTTCTAAGCAAAACGAATTCATAGCATTTTAATTGATTCAAAAATCAATTTTATTTGCTTTCATTAACTCATATAATTTTATACAATCTTGTTTGTGTCGAACGACAATTATTTCTATGCAAATTTAATGATATTCACTTAATAGAATATCTATTTTAGTTTATAACTAATTTAAGTTGATGCCAACTCAATTTATTTTAATTCCACTCCAATTCAATTTGCATTTCATATTTTCATTCGGTTTATTTTATCAACCAAACAAATTTCATTCAAACCATTTCAAATCTATTCCCTTCACTAATTTAATTCAATTAGTACATTCACTTATTCATTTTAAATTTCAATTTCCATATTCAATTCATCTCGAATTTACTTAATTACTAATCAAAGGGAATTTCAATTTATTTCTTTTACTTACTTGAATTTATATACAAATTCAAATTTATCTTCAAATTTAGCTCACAACTAAACTTGTAACAACCCGATATTTTCGTCAATTTTCAAATTGAAGTTTTTAAATTTTAAATTACAAATTTTTATAAAGATTGATGGGCTTTGAGAAATTAAATGGTGGTCCATTTATTATTGGGTCGTGAAAAATTTACAGGGCTAATTGTCGTTCTTTTTTTTTATTTTTAAAACCCGTCCCCCTTTCTTTCATTTTTCCCATTCACTAGCCCTAAAACGAACGAAGGAAGAAAATGGCGGTCTCGTTCGTTCCCCCTCTTCTAACATTTAGGGTTTCGTTTCTTCGCTCCAATTTGGGGGTTTCGATTCCGATGGTTGCTCGTCTCTCGTGGTGCTCGCGGCCGCTAGATTCGTAACCATTTCTGCTTCAATTCGTCGACAAGGTGAGTGGCCTTACACTCACATCTAATTCAAGTCGTTTTCTTTTTCCTTTGTTGCTTTGATTTCCTGACTCTTGTTGAAATGAATTCGTGAATATCATGGCTCTAACTGTTTTGGAATTTGGCTTGTTCGACTTTTGCCGTGTTCGATTTTTTATGTTGTCTTCAACAATGCTCGACCTCGTACTGTTGAGTTTTGTTCGAACCCACCACCATGGCACTGATTTAGGTTTGCTGGTTCTCTGTTTTGTTCAAAGTGGATACATGTATTTGATTCCAGTCACTAAGCAAAATTCGTATAAATTGCTACTGCTTGTTCATTTAATTGTTACCTTAAATTCTTTGTTTAGGTTGCCTGGTCTGACTAAACAAATTAGTTGATGTTCATTGGCAGTCTTTTAAAACAATTCCTTGCTGATGCAAAATTATTCGAACTGTACATTGGTTTTAATTTTCATGTTCACACATTGATTTTGAGTTTTGTAGCACTCGAGTCTTTCTTGATTCTCTATTGCTACATGGTCGTCATTGCGTACATGTTGCAGCGTGATTTTATAGTGTCACTACATGCATACATGTTGTATTTGTTATATTTTGAGACAGATCATATTCTCAAGTGACTATTCTGGTTGCTTGATGCATTTTGGTGTAGAAGTTTCATTGTTGCATTCATGTGTACATCACTTGTTGTTGTTCCACATGTTTGTTTCTCTGACCTGATTTCTGACTTGTTCTTGCTGTTCAATTTTTGCCTTGCCTTTATTTGTGCTTGCTGCATTTTAACTTTGGGTTCGACCCAGTTTTAATGGTTCTGATCGAACTATCTTTGGCAATTGCCTATGCTAAGTGCTATTTCAATTGGTGTAATATGTATGTGTATTCATACATATGCATGCATGCAGCCTTGTTGATTTCAATTTTCCTATGTGTTTTATTTGGACTTGCCTCTGTTGGGTACTGACTCTCTATGTTCTTTTATGTTGTGTTGTGGTGCCATGTTTATGGTGCCCCCACCTTCATTTTTGATGACTTTATGTAGTAACCGTGCCTATGTGCACTTGTGTGTTTGGTCAGTAGCTTGATCATTGCATTATTGTTAATAGTTTGGCTTTGCTGCCTTCATACAGCAGCTTTTATTGTTTTAGTGGTGGCACAGTATATATGAACGTGATTCATTTGATACTGTGCACCGAGCTATCTTGTATTTTGGATTGCTTGACCATTTTGATTTTTTCTTTGTGGCCTGGTCCCTTCATGTGGTTGTACCTGACTCACCACTGTTGTGAGCTGTGTCGCTGCTGCATTTCCTTATCTTTGAGCATTTATGATCTACTTATTTAAGTGAGATTGTTCGAGTTATGTGTTGTCTTATTGTATTTGCATTGTGCTCGACCTGATGCTGCACTGTTGCTTGTTGTCACGATTGCTGTGGCACTTACTTAGTGCATTTGTTTGCACTGTGCATTCATGTGTATTGGTCCGGTGTTCCATCTCGTAGTATTCACTTTAACTTTGAACTGTGCAATTGTATATGCACAGTACTTGTTCATGTGCATTTATATATTTCTGCAGCTCCAAGTTGCATCTCAGTTTCATTTTTTTTTTGTCCTTGTGCAACCAGTAGTGTACGTCCATTGTGTACAATTGGGTTCGCATTTATGTCGTCCAAACTTGACCTCTGCAGTTTTTGATTGCTGTCGGTATTCAATGGGTACATCATCACTGTAGTGGCACGGCAGTGCACGCAAGCGTGAACTACAGCCATACGGTATTCAATGGGTACATCATCACTGTAGTGGCAAGGCAGTGCACGCAAGCGTGAACTGTAGCCACACGGTATGGTTTTATGATATCTATCTTGTTTTGATTAATTGATCTTTTGCATATTCCATATGCTGTAGTGGCGAGGCAGTGCACGCGTGCGTGTACTGCAGCCCTACTCGACTTAATATTTTAATTGATATTTAAATGTTTTGAACTGTTTTGTTTATTTCAATTCAATATTCTGAATTGCATTCTGATTTGGTTTAATTACTGTCGTCTATTCATTATTTAATTATTATTGCTTCTGTGCACTAATAACTGAGTTTGAATTAGACTGACCCGAGTATTATTTTCTTTTGAATTTAATACTCGGGTCAGACCGAGTATTTCAGGTTGTAGATATTCTGCTTTGGGTTGCTGCTAGAGCTATGAAGTTCTTTCATTGTAACGACCCGCTATTTTAGACCATTCAAATCGACAATAAACCATACATGTCCGACTTGAATAATTCAAAATACCGAATTGTTAATAAAATTTGGCAAAACTTAAAATATACAGTAAATAAATCAATTATAGATCACTTACACAGAGTAATAAAATGCAGCGGAATAGATAAAGAATAGTAGTTCATGAAGCTACTATATACCTCAGCGTTAGAAATAAAATACAACCGAATAGTTCAAATGCCATGAAGTCTCCAATGTAACAGATGGCTTCTCTGAACAAATCAACTGGATGACTGAAGGGATAGATAGCTGGATCTTCAAGTAAAGCTCCAACTTCGAAGATGAGTCTCAAATGCTGTATCTCTCAGTCTGACCCGAGCGTAAAGCAAAACACAAAACACTCAAGTCAGGATTAACATTCTTATATCTATAAATCTAACTCAAGTGAAATATCAACTGAAATATAATTAACTTAGAGGATGTTTGGGATAACCATCCTCTAAGGGTCCATGGAACTATCTAGAAGATAGAAATATACACTATAACACAGTAGTCTTTTCAACTTAATTTATACTTCAAAACAAAGTATCATTTTCACTTCAAATATCTCTATACTTCCTAAATAGTATTTTTATATATTAAATAATTTGTACAGTAAAGAAATTTCAATTCCCTCAACTTGACAAATCGTTTAACATCAACCTGACCACCCCATTTAAATCTATTTCAATCTCAATTTATTAATTTAAATTCAACTCAATTTCTAAAATAACCACTTCAATTTTATCGATTTCAAATTCGGATTTGAAATCACAAAATACCCTTTATGTTCAATATATTTCAAAACTTTAAGTATTCAACGTTTCAACTAACTTTTTAATCAATTTAGTTTCTAAATACTAAATTCAACTATACTGATTTCAAATACATATCCGAATCTCAAAATAAACCATTTAAATCCCAATATAGTTCAAAGCTTTAATATTTAATTAAATGTTCAATCTAATAGTTCCATATAGATCTCGATTTAACCTCATTATTATCTAGTCTTAAATAATCCCTCATTAGATACAATATCATTTAAGTGACCTTAAATTACATTTTACTCAATATTTTCTTTAATTTATTTAAACGTGAAATATTCATTAAATCGCTTAAATAAAAATCCAGTTACAAAATCATACCCTTAAATTTCCCATTCAAAAATTTCAAATTGATTTAATTGAATAAATCCTTATTTAAATACCATTTAGATAAACCCACATTTATCTCCCAATCTTAGTAAATTGCAGAATACTTTTGGAATAAAATTTACATAAATATTTAGCATAATTTATGTATTAAATCAAATTTTGACTAAACTAAATATTATTAAATCTATATATCATTACCCTTTATATATATAAAAAATTTAAGGATTAACATTTAATAAGACCGTATATTTCTTTCCAAAACAATGAATTAAATTTCAAAATATTTATATATGTGGACCAACGATGTCTGTATATATTTCTTATCATATGGTCAAGTGTTACGGATATTTATCATTTCAATCCGTACACTATATGTATACGGGTGGATAGCATTTCAACTCGTAATCCCAATTCAATTAAATGAAAATCGCTTGGGTTTATCATTTCAACCCATAACGATTTTCTCCTATTCTAAAGTCTGTTCGGGTATGTATCATTTCAACCCATAGTGATTTGTATACTAACAGGGAACTTGCAGAGTGATAACAGATATGTAAATATAATAACAACAGGCATATACCATCAAAATAAATATATAAACAATAGGATATGGTGTCATATCCCATCAGTGAATACCTACAGATAATAGCATATATAACAATTTAAATAACTACAGCCTCATATTTCAATTGTCGTCCCAATTGAAATCAAATTTAGTAAATAAAAGAATGTAAATCGTGAGTAATTGCTCACCTTTCGAGGTTAGAGGATATAGACAACGAAGTTGAGTTACGAAATCCAAGCATGAATTACGAAGCAAAGCACGAAGGACATGGGTTTGTCGGACAAGCTGATAAATAGGAGTTGACAAAGTCAAATCAGAACTGGATTGATAAGGATAGATGGTATAATTGAATAGATACACCGTATAAAGTTTATGTATGTTTATATACAAATCATATTCAAATTTTTAAACCCATATTGATGTAATATATATATTATTTTCTCTTCTTAAAAATCAATATGTTACTTTAAGGAAAATAAATATACAACATAAAATCATAGGTTTAAATTTTTAAACCCATGATGCAGCTATACAAATAAACGTATAACAAGTAGATTCTATGTTAAATATATTTATGCTTATACTTTATAACCAGACTTATACATAAAGAAACTGTCGATTATAACTTAATATAGTACGCGTGTAAACTCAGGTATTAAAACTGACACACTACACAACTTAAAGTATATAGACTGACCTGTTACAAATATCCTATAATATAAAACCGATAACTTTATTTAATAACTACAGATCCCTTAACTTATATACAAACCAAACTTATATACGCGTAAATTATAAATTATATACAGCAGCTTATGTGTATACTAACTAACATCTTTAAACTAATATATGAATGTACCTAGCTTATAACTTTTATAAACCTTACATATAAATGTACTGTGTTGTGTTTTTTTTTTTTTAAACACATTTCAAATAAATCTATAAATATACTCACTTTAAAAATCAATGTTATTACAACATATTTAAAAACAAACTACAGACTAATATAAATTTATATAAAAACTATGACACGTATCATCAATCAAATCTACCTTTAAAAAAAAACTGTACCAAATTTATAACTTACTATATGTATACATAACAATTTACAAACTTATTTACTTATGTATGCTAACAGAATATATTAAACCTTTAGAACCGAATGCGAAATTTGAGAAGTATAAAACAACGGATACAAAGCTTGATATATATAACTAATTAATAGGGCACGTGCCTAAATTATTCATGCCGATTTTTATAGGCGAAAGAGGAAGGGTAGGCAAGGTAAAAATATATATGCAGTTATCACTTTATATACTTACCACATAATATCTTCCATTCAAAAATACAGAGGCGAAAGAGGGGATAGGAACAACTTCACGGCAAGGATGGAACGTTGGCTGGAAGAGCAGCATGCGGGAACGGAGGTGAGGTGATTTTGATGGGTTGAGGGATGAAGGAAATTTTTTTTTTTATTTCACAAAGAAGTGGGTTGCCTTTTGTAGTAGATAGGAGAGATAAAAGAAGTAAGTATATATCAGTAAAGAGAGGAAACGTAAAGGAAGAAATAAAAGAAATGAATGGATGCGTAAAGAACGTATAGAATTTTATACGTTTCAAAATCAACGGTGCAATTAAAGCAATTTTTATTATTTGTCAGGTTATACGTTTTATATTTATTTCTTTCCTAGATCTCAATTGATATCCGATTATAATATGCAGATTTATTATTATTATCAAACGTTCAAAAAATTTATCACCCAAAATATAGAAATGGCATATCAACGTCTAGAAGCATAGATTTAGGAAAAAAATATTGAAATAATAAATTAAAGGAAATATAAAAAGGTATGTACCAATCAATAGTCAAACCCTGAATTTAGGGAATAAAAAGGTGAGCTACTATTTGGTCTTAACCGATAGAAAATTTGAATGGACATGTAAATAAAAGTAATTGATACTGTGAAGTCCCCTGATTTCAGGAGAATTATTTAGCAATTAATTGTTTACCTTGGGTAGCACTTTCAAATTTGAAACTGAAGGAAGAATGAATAAGAAACAGCTACAGATCAATTAAAGAAGGAGAGGAGTGTGCGAATTTGTATTCCCAAAGCAAAATGGAAAAATATAAAGAGAGGCAGAAGAATAAATTGAAAAGGAACGTTACGCATGATTTCACTGTAACGACTATTGGTATAAAATCAACGCGCAAATTGAATGGTTTAAAGGAAGGAATCAGTGGACTGAAGGAAAGGAAAGGAAAGGTCAGCAATTAATAATTGTGACCCTAAAATTTTGAAAAATATAAAAGCAACGACTATGATTTAGCGGAAAATAATTTATGCCAAGAATGGACAGCACGTTTGAATTTTGAAATGGAAGGAAGGGATAGAGGAGCAGACAGAGGCAAATAAAAGAAATGAATAGAGAAAAAAAAAACAAAGAAACGTACCATATGAAATAAAGTGTAATGATGAGAATGGTAACGTCTGTCCATTGACATACTTATTAAAGCAATTAAAGTGAAACGAAAGGAACGGTGAAAAATTAGCCCGGAATTCAGGCAGAAATAAAACAAATTTTTATGTACTAGCAACGGTCACCCATTTATTTAGCTGACAAATATTAAGGCAATTGATTTATGCGCGTTTAAAATTTGAAACGCAAAAGAAATTAGATGGTCACGGATCTGGAGGAGGATATTTAGGAATGGTATATGAAGAGATATTGAAATACATTTGTGTCCATAAATAACGTAGATAGTGGACTAATAAATGAAATATCAACGTTTGATACATTGATTCAGCAGAAAAATTAAAGCAAATTTGTTACCATAGTTTGGAGAGCAATAAGGGGGAACGGATATTATTATTAAAAATGAAGGATCTATGATTTAGAATTTTCTTATGCAAAAATATTCAGGCTTAGAAATAATTTTTTTTTTATCAGCAATATTTAACCGATATAGATTGAAATAGAAATATAAAAAAAATAAACTCCTATATAATTAAGTGAAAATTCACTATTTGCTGTATCTTCATATACGTATTCTAAATATAAAATTTTTATTTCAAAATTCAATTATTTAAAATTTTCTCAAAATTGAATTAAATATGAAAATAAAACCATTCAAAACTATTAAAATATTATGGGTCGTTACACTCTCCCCCACTCAAAACTTTTCGTCCCCGAAAAGGAAGGAGGTAGGAGAATAGAACAACCAGAAATAAAGGTAGATTGAAAGTCAAGGGTAATTTAAATTTTTAAACTATATAAATTTTACTTGAAATATTCATTTGCAATTCAGTTGTCTTTAATACTTTAAAATTTTCAAAACTCATTGGAATTTAATATGTTTAACTAACATCTTTATACATATGCGAAAGCTATTTGAAAACAATTATTTGCATCATTAGTTATATTTACAAAGAAGCTATTGAAAACATTAAATCCATAATTCATAAACTTATAAATTTATCTCAAGATACTTTTCAAATATTATCAATAAATTAATAATCATTTTCTTTAAATATGTTTTATTTAATTAATAACTTCAAAGATATTTATACCACTAAAATTTTATATAAAACAATGCAGTATACAAATAAGCAATATTTAAAAGATTTACTCAAAAAGGAAAGGAAGGTAGATTCCGAAAACGGAATATAGATGAAAAATGAAGCTGAGCAGATGAGGTAGATTCAAAAGAATAGAATCGGGTACGAATAATTTATTTCAAACCATAACAATTTAAATTTCAAATATTTATTCAAAATTTCTTTGTTGGGAAAAATATTTTTATAATAAAATACCTTTATAAATAAAATATTTTTATATCAAAACCAATTTTTTTTTCGAAAATACTTTTATAACTCAATGTTTTAACAAGTTTATCCTCATTCTTGCAGACTCTGGCCATGCGTTGATCAGGCGCAAAGCTAGAATTCTTCAAGTACTAAGTAGACTTGTTTCAACACCCAGTGAACATACTTGAAAACCTTTAAAAACAGATATGGAAAGTACAATCCAAACAAAACAACCAAACCAAAACCTTTGTCCGATCATGGTTCGCAGATACACAATGGTTACGCCTGGGTCCCCCAGGAAACAATCCATATCCGTTAGCTTTCTCAGCCCTGCGAGTTACGCCATGATGACTAGTAGAGTGCAGGATACACAATGGTTACGCCTGGATCCCCCAGGAAACAATCCGTACCCCCAGGCAAGACTCAGCCAGGCACTTGCGCTACTATTCGCGACCTACACAGATTGCAGAATACACAATGGTTACGCCTGGATCCCCCAGGAAACAATCCGTACCCCTAGGCAAGACTCAGCCAGGCAATTGCGCTATGCATTCGCGAGAGAAAAAAAACCATGGGTTACGCCACGGTGGGAAACACTCGAGTATTACATCCGGAAAACCGAAAATCAGAGAGAATAATATCGATAGAATGAATCCACGATGTGGCCATAAAGCGGATATCAAGCAGAAGGCACTTTCCATATCTTTACTTCGAAAATATATATCATATAGTACCTTTTCAAATCGCTTTCAAATATCATACTTATATAAAGTCCATTATATATAGGATTCCCTTTTTCCCAAATCGAATACTTTCCAAATCAATAGTAGATCAAATCATACTTATATAGACTTCGATTATATAAAATCTCTTTCCAAATTGAGTACCTTTCAAATCAATAGATTTCAAATCAACTTCATACTTATACAATCCATTTTATATAATTTCGACCACTCCCAAATCAAGTGCTTAGTAATCTAAGGTTCTCAATTTCAAATCATTTCAATATCAATTCAGTTTCAAAATCATATATGATTTCACCAAATTTTCTTTCGAATTAAACATCTAATATTTCAAAGTTCCCAAAAAAAATAGGTTTAGAAAATTATCCCATTTTCCAAATTAAAATAATTCAAGTCAAACAGATTCATTTCCAAAAATCACCATATAAGTACTGGTTTTTGATTCCAATTTAATTTCAAAACCAAATATTTTCCCAAAATTAATTATACTCAAAATGGTTTCCAAATTTATAATTATCCCTTCTTTTTTTTTTACTTTTAAACTATCTTTTTCTATGTGAAATATCCAATTTACCTTTTTGAAAACCATTATTCAACTATTTTTTTTTTCAAAACATTTCAAAACTAAATTTATATTCTTTATCAAACATTTTATACTCTTCGAAATTTCTTAGCTTTGAAAATTTTAATCTCGATTTGGAAGTGTTCGATCATTCAAAATAGTTAGGGAAATCAAATTTTAAATTCAAGAGTTGAAAATCAACAATAAATCAATTATTAAATCTGAAACTCGAGGACTGAACACCGGTCTCATTTTAAATTGTTTCAAATATATACATATATCTTTCGAAAATATCAAATTATACTTTGGAATTTGAAATCATAACGGCTTTACAAAATCACTCGCATAGCGAGCTATTAAAGTGGCCTCTCCCCCACTCTGAAACTCGAAAATCAATGTCGATGATGCGTGCACTCATCACCGAAATTATTTTCCAGCGACATACGTGAGTTCTGGACTTCTATTTTCTTGAAAACTTCTTTGAAATTTCTTCAAAATTATTGGAATTCTTTTGAACTTATTTCAAACATTTCTTATTCGGAAAATACTTTTAAATCGTATTATTTATATATATTTTCCCAAAATCTTAAAACCAATTTCAAAATATCGGAATTCAATTCTCGAATTTCAAATTTAACCCTTCAGTTATAAATCCTTTTTATATAAATCACTTTCTTATAAATTTTCAAAATTTCCAATCCTTTCAAAACTTTTATATATAGAATAACATTTCTTATTCGTTTTATATATAGGTATATAATCCTTATCGAAAACATTTTCACTTTTCAATATAGAATAAAATCATAGTTATCAAAATAATAATTTCGTATAAAACAATTTTAAAATACAACAAACCCGATTTTCAAAGGATGATTCAAGAATGGATTTCAAAACAAAGATAGAGATTTAATTTAGAGGAACTCTAATCAATAGAATCCTGATTCGAAGATAGGCTCAAACAAAGTTGAGAAAATCAAATTACAAAATAGAAGATGGATATACTTCTATAAATCTCAAGCGACCTTAACTGGGTCAACCGTGACTTCAGGAATATAATTGATGCGGAATTCTAAAGCAAATCGACATTCGATTGCCAGAGATAGAATTCGGCATACCAAGATATAGCAGCATCGTAAACCGAGGATACAGAAATCTTCGGTGAATCAACGCCAATTGTAAAGGAGTTTTCACCCCCTTTACAAAACATTCAGTGGAGTTGTGGGATACTCCAGAATCAAACGAATATAAATAGGGAGAGACAGAATGAATTTCGAAACCAAGGGACATTCCAAAATTCAAAGGAAATCGAGTCAAAGGAAGAGATTCAACTCGAGCGAAAGTGATTCTGTAAACAAATTTACCGTATATGCTAAGTTTTGCCTAGAGCCAAAGCTCTGATACCAACTGTAACGACCATTGGTATAAAATCAACGCGCAAATTGAATGGTTTAAAGGAAGGAATTAGTGGACTGAAGGAAAGGAAAGGAAAGGTCAGCAATTAATAATTGTGACCCTAAAATTTTGAAAAATATAAAAGCAACGACTATGATTTAGCTGAAAATAATTTATGCCAAGAATGGACAGCACGTTTGAATTTTGAAATGGAAGGAAGGGATAGAGGAGCAGACAGAGGCAAATAAAAGAAATGAACAGAGAAAAAAAAAACAAAGAAACGTACCATATGAAATAAAGTGTAATGATGAGAATGGTAACGTCTGTCCATTGACATACTTATTAAAGCAATTAAAGTGAAACGAAAGGAACGGTGAAAAATTAGCCCGGAATTCAGGCAGAAATAAAACAAATTTTTATGTACTAGCAACGGTCACCCATTTATTTAGCTGACAAATATTAAGGCAATTGATTTATGCGCGTTTAAAATTTGAAACACAAAAGAAATTAGATGGTCACGGATCTGGAGGAGGATATTTAGGAATGGTATATGAAGAGATATTGAAATACATTTGTGTCCATAAATAACGTAGATAGTGGACTAATAAATGAAATATCAACGTTTGATACATTGATTCAACAGAAAAATTAAAGCAAATTTGTTACCATAGTTTGGAGAGCAATAAGGGGGAATGGATATTATTATTAAAAATGAAGGATCTATGATTTAGAATTTTCTTATGTAAAAATATTCAGGCTTAGAAATTTTTTTTTTTATCAGCAATATTTAACCGATATAGATTGAAATAGAAATATAAAAAAAATAAACTCCCATATAATTAAGTGAAAATTCACTATTTGCTGTATCTTCATATACGTATTCTAAATATAAAATTTTTATTTCAAAATTCAATTATTTAAAATTTTCTCAAAATTGAATTAAATATGAAAATAAAACCATTCAAAACTATTAAAATATTATGGGTCATTACATTCATATCTTTTGGAGTAGTCGTCGTCATTTGTAGTAGTCTGTAAAATCGTATAGGAAGATATGTATTCATGTATATTAAATACATTAATGTACTTGTATATGTAACTTCCTTAGTCGATTGTTGTAGTTGTATCACATGTACCGTGTGAATGTATTGTAACTGACATCAGTTATTATATATATATATGAGACTTTCTGTTTCATCTGTGTTCCGCATTTATATTATCTGTGTTGTTATTTTATATTTTTGTCCTAGACTATTATAGCCACTGTGTAGTAGCTTTGAGTTTGCATCGGCATGTCGGATTTCCTCCTGAAATGAAATGCACGTTTTTACTATCTGGCATATCGGTGCTCGCACAAAGCAATTACACGGATGGTCGCTCCTCAACAGCCTTATTCTCCGTGCTAGTTGACAGCACTACACCGTAGTGTTCTTGGCTAGCGTGGGTATAGAGGGTGGGCGTCACAGCTTGGTATCAGAGCCTGGGGTTTAGAACAAATATAAAACATAACTTAGATAGTACATGTGTTACAACTATTTGTCGATGTTTTCTCTCTCATCTTTGCTTAAGATCATCTTTGATTTGTTAGGTATGAATTCCTAACTCTTATTCATGAGCATTGCTGCTATTCTCTATTGCACTTGCTCATTTCTGTATGCACTGCTAAGTATCATTGTGTATATGCTTTACCAAGTTGCATATTGCTGCAACTCGTACCACTTCAATTTGAACTCGCATTGTTTATTCGAACTGCTGTATATATGCATTCTTGTCTCCGATTCGTGTACTTAATGCAGTCTCCATACAATTAGGTTTTTGGGTATCAATCTTTGAGACAAATTGCATTTCAATTGTCGACTCTGTCTGCTTATCCATGGTTTTTGGTTTTCATGTGCCTCTCTCTGATAGTTTTAAAATATCTTTGGTATAAAAGAAATTGTCTTGGACTTTGCCTTGTCGATATCGACATTGACTTGACTTTTACTTTTGCTAAAGTCATTCAAGCATTTAGGCTCGTTCTGCTTTGTTTTTCCAATTGTTGATCGATTTTTCTTTTCGATTAGTTGTTATCACCTTTATCGACTTTGATAACTTCTATTTCAGGAATTTTTGGGTATTCCTACTTTGATGGATTGGAATCGAATTCTTCGGATTTTATTCACGTCTTCGAATGTGAATCTTAGTGAATTGATTTGGTTTTTGAATTTAATCGATTCCTGATTATTTCCCGATTTGTTGCTATCATTTATTAGCAACTTTGATGACCTTTTCTTCGGGATTTTTGTGAACATACCTTTCGATGAATTCGGTATCGATTTCTTTGGATTCTATTCACATCTTCGTATGTGAATTCTTGTGATTGATTGTTTCTAAAATCATTTTTGTGATTTGTCACTTTAAAAATATAAAGGTTTCAATACTAGTAGTAAATATCAAAACTCTTTTATCAAAATGTTTTCAACTCTATTTTCAATATAAAACTCTTTTTCTCAAACCGTTTTCTAATCTACTAGTATATACAAGCCTTTACCACACTCAGATGAGAAATCTAATTAAACGGCTTAGTAAAACAAGTGGTATGAAACGCTTGCGTTCACTTCGTCGGTTAATTCTTGGACTTGTTCGATTGAACCTCATGTGACAATTTTCTAGTGAAGATTTACAGTTTGTTCGTAAATATTTAAGTTAAGCAAGTGGTTATGGGACATGAAGCTAAACTTTTATATTTACTAACTTAGTGTAATTGACACTTCTCGTTGATCATGACGATCATTTTTACGGTTAGACTAGGCCTCATCGGTGTGATTTCGTCTCACACATATCTCTTGGGCTTTGAGGATTGTCTAGACACCGTTTGTGTGATTTCGTTCACACATACCTTTTCGGTTAGACTAGGCCTCATCGGTGTGATTTCGTCTCACACATATCTCTTGGGCTTTGAGGATTGTCTAGACACCACATGGGTGATTTCATTCACACCTACTTTTCTTTTGATTGTGAGGTTAGTTTTGACCTTAATCTGTGTGATTTCGTCTCACACATGTGGGGTAGCGCCCCACGGTCTTCGGACCATTCGTGTGTCAAAATTAATGGCTTGCAACCATGAGATAGCGTCTCGTTATGCGTTGCACGTGTTGGTGATTTTCATGCTCATGTGTAGGTAAGATTCCGTGCTCCCGTTCTCGCTTTGCGTTGCACGTGTTGATGATTTTACATGCTCGCGTGTAGGTGAGATTCCGTGCTCCCGTTCTCGCTTTGCGTTGCACGTGTTGGTGATTTTCATGCTCACGTGTAGGTGAGATTCCGTGCTCCCGTTCTCGCTTTGCATTGCACGTGTTGGTGAGTTTTCATGCTCGCATGTAGGTGAGTTTTTGTGCTCCCGTTCTCGTTATGCGTTGCACGTGCTGATGAATTTTCATGCTCGCATGTAGGTGAGTTTTCGTGCTCCCGTTCTCGCTTTGCGTTACATGTGCTGATGAGTTTTCATGCTCGCGTGTAGGTGAGTTTTCATGCTCCCGTTCTCGTTATGCGTTACATGTGTTGATGAATTTTCATGCTCGCGTGTAGGTGAGTTTTCATACTCTCCTTCGAGTTTTCATACTCCGTTTGAGTTTTCATACTCTGTTCGAGTTTTCATACTCCGTTTGAGTTTTCATACTCTACTTCGAGTTTTCATACTCCGTTCGAGTTTTCATACTCTCCTTCGAGTTTTCATACTCCGTTTGAGTTTTCATACTCTGTTCGAGTTTTCATACTCCGTTTGAGTTTTCATACTCTACTTCGAGTTTTCATACTCCGTTCGAGTTTTCATACTCTCCTTCGAGTTTTCATACTCTGTTCGAGTTTTCATACTCCGTTTGAGTTTTCATACTCTACTTCGAGTTTTCATACTCCGTTCAAGTTTTCATACTCTGTTCGAGTTTTCATACTCCGTTTGAGTTTTCATTCTCTCCTTCGAGTTTACATACTCCGTTCGAGTTTTCATACTCTTATCTTGTGATTTCTAGATTACTTGTGTAGATTTCTAGAATTTGTGCTTCACCAATTTTCGTGATTTCTATTGATAAGTTTTATCAATTCTTGTGCATTGGTGAATTCGTGTGTCATTGACTTGTTATGAGTACAAGTTTAGGGTATGATATCCCTTTCTATCTTTGAGAAGATTCTTGTGACACTTTTGATGAATGAAAATCCACTTATCGAAGTTGCTACTGATATCGCTGTTTTAATCACGTGTTTTAAAAATTGTTTCAAAATAAAAATCGTTTTCAAAATTTTTATAGTTTAAGCTTTCAAAAGAATGAGGAAGCGATTTAAACGTTTCAGCAAAATCGAGGACTATGATCCCTTTCTTTTACTGATTCGTTTAATTCCGGACTTGTCCGTTTGAGGGTGAAAATTTGTAAATTCCTTTTATAAAATTAATAGAATATTTTGTGATTGTATTGCCCATTGAGTGCTTTAAGAATTCTGGTCGATGCGCTTGATCAACGTTATCGATAGGAATCTCCTAGACGCTTTGATGAGACAATCAGACACAATAAATTGAATTTTAAAATGTAAATTTTTTCTGAAAAGATAATTACATGAAGTAAATTGTAAATTTCGAAAGTTTTAGCTTTTCGGGAAAGAATATTATTTAAAACAACTCTTTTCCGACACTTCTATTCTGGTGATTCCCGTGGGAACCAAGACTCTATCGTTTGTACCAATGCTAATCGTGTTAGTTTGCATGCCATTCTCTTGCAAAAGAGAACGTGCTGTCTCTTGTGTTTCTAAATCATTAATGCCTATTGAGACTAGATATGTCACTCATGATTTAGTGCTCTTGGCTATTGATTTCGTTCTTCAAGATTTGGCATCATTATTTTGGGTAAGAAATTTGTTCTCTACCCTGATCATGAATCTTGGGAATATTTATTTTCTCATAAGGAACATGATTTGCGTCAACCACGTTGACTCGAGCTCCATACATCTTATGATCTTGATATTATTTACCACTCCCGAATGGGAAATCGTGTTGCCGATGCACTTGTCGTAGGCAAACAAGTGGTTGTTCTTTGATGATGTCCGAATGGAATCATCTTTTCACCCGGTTCATCATACGTTTCGATGTACTTCGTTTTATTGAGCTTCGTCTCATTCCTTTTAGGGACTTACGTCTGATGTTCTTTTATGTTGATCGGTTCATTGGACGTACCGTTTTTGTACTACGTCGGCGTTCCGAATTAATGAAGCTTTGATTCATCTGGCGTATCGTTATTGTACTACGCTGTTGTTCCAAATTAATCGTGTTTCACCTATGAAAGGTGTTGTGCTTTTCAGTCGGTCGGGAAAGTTAGTGCCTCGATATATTGGGCCATTTCCTGTCACTGAACGTATTGGTTTCTTGGCTTATCGCCTCTTATTACCGGCTCAATTTTCTGTTATTCATGACGTGTTTCACGCGTCTTTCTTTTACGGAAATGCCTTAGGGATTCCGATTTTTATTCTTGAGCCCGGTATTATTGAAGAAATTGACGTTTCACCAGATTTGACTTTGAGCAACATTCTATTCACATCAATGCTTCGGGGGTTCAGCACCCTCGAAATAAAAATGTTTTTCTCGTGAAAGTTTATTGGTTGTCAAATCCTATGGATTTCACTTAGGAATCCAGAGAATTCATCGAGCAAACACGTTCAGGCTCTCTCTCTTTCTCTCTCATGCTCTATATGGTGAACTTCCTATTTCAAATTTCTTCATCGTGTGTTGATATATTCTTATGGTTGTTACCTTTTCCCCATTTATTCCTTAAGATTGCGAGGACGCAATTTCTTTAAGGAGGGGGAGTCAGTAACAACCCGATATTTTCGTCAATTTTCAAATTGAAGTTTTTAAATTTTAAATTACAAATTTTTATAAAGATTGATGGGCTTTGAGAAATTAAATGGTGGTCCATTTATTATTGGGCCGTGAAAAATTTACAGGGCTAATTGTCGTTCTTTTTTTTTTATTTTTAAAACCCGTCCCCCTTTCTTTCATTTTTCCCATTCACTAGCCCTAAAACGAACGAAGGAAGAAAATGGCGGTCTCGTTCGTTCCCCCTCTTCTAACATTTAGGGTTTCGTTTCTTCGCTCCAATTTGGGGGTTTCGATTCCGATGGTTGCTCGTCTCTCATGGTGCTCGCGGCCGCTAGATTCGTAACCATTTCTGCTTCAATTTGTCGACAAGGTGAGTGGCCTTACACTCACATCTAATTCAAGTCGTTTTCTTTTTCCTTTGTTGCTTTGATTTCCTGACTCTTGTTGAAATGAATTCGTGAATATCATGGCTCTAACTGTTTTGGAATTTGGCTTGTTCGACTTTTGCCGTGTTCGATTTTTTATGTTGTCTTCAACAATGCTCGACCTCGTACTGTTGAGTTTTGTTCGAACCCACCACCATGGCACTGATTTAGGTTTGCTGGTTCTCTGTTTTGTTCAAAGTGGATACATGTATTTGATTCCATTCACTAAGCAAAATTCGTATAAATTGCTACTGCTTGTTCATTTAATTGTTACCTTAAATTCTTTGTTTAGGTTGCCTGGTCTGACTAAACAAATTAGTTGATGTTCATTGGCAGTCTTTTAAAACAATTCCTTGCTGATGCAAAATTATTCGAACTGTACATTGGTTTTAATTTTCATGTTCACACATTGATTTTGAGTTTTGTAGCACTCGAGTCTTTCTTGATTCTCTGTTGCTACCTGGTCGTCATTGCGTACATGTTGCAGCGTGATTTTATAGTGTCACTACATGCATACATGTTGTATTTGTTATATTTTGAGACATATCATATTCTCAAGTGACTATTCTGGTTGCTTGATGCATTTTGGTGTAGAAGTTTCATTGTTGCATTCATGTGTACATCACTTGTTGTTGTTCCACATGTTTGTTTCTCTGACCTGATTTCTGACTTGTTCTTGCTGTTCAATTTTTGCCTTGCCTTTATTTGTGCTTGCTGCATTTTAACTTTGGGTTCGACCCAGTTTTAATGGTTCTGATCGAACTATCTTTGGCAATTGCCTATGCTAAGTGCTGTTTCAATTGGTGTAATATGTATGTGTATTCATACATATGCATGCATGCAGCCTTGTTGATTTCAATTTTCCTATGTGTTTTATTTGGACTTGCCTCTGTTGGGTACTGACTCTCTATGTTCTTTTATGTTGTGTTGTGGTGCCATGTTTATGGTGCCCCCACCTTCATTTTTGATGACTTTATGTAGTAACCGTGCCTATGTGCACTTGTGTGTCTGGTCAGTAGCTTGATCATTGCATTATTGTTAATAGTTTGGCTTTGCTGCCTTCATACAGCAGCTTTTATTGTTTTAGTGGTGGCACAGTATATATGAACGTGATTCATTTTATACTGTGCACCAAGCTATCTTGTATTTTGGGTTGCTTGACCATTTTGATTTTTTCTTTGTGGCCTGGTCCCTTCATGTGGTTGTACCTGACTCACCACTATTGTGAGCTGTGTCGCTGCTGCATTTCCTTATCTTTGAGCATTTATGATCTACTTATTTAAGTGAGATTGTTCGAGTTATGTGTTGTCTTATTGTATTTGCATCGTGCTCGACCTGATGCTGCACTGTTGCTTGTTGTCACGATCGCTGTGGCACTTACTTAGTGCATTTGTTCGCACTGTGCATTCATGTGTATTGGTCCGGTGTTCCATCTCGTAATATTCACTTTAACTTTGAACTGTGCAATTGTATATGCACAGTACTTGTTCATGTGCATTTATATATTTCTGCAGCTCCAAGTTGCATCTCAGTTTCATTTTTTTTATCCTTGTGCAACCAGTAGTGTACGTCCATTGTGTACATTTGGGTTCGCATTTATGTCGTCCAAACTTGACCTCTGCAGTTTTTGATTGCTGTCGGTATTCAATGGGTACATCATCACTGTAGTGGCACGGCAGTGCACGCAAGCGTGAACTGCAGCCACACGGTATTCAATGGGTACATCATCACTGTAGTGGCAAGGCAGTGCACGCAAGCGTGAACTGCAGCCACACGGTATGGTTTTATGATATCTATCTTGTTTTGATTAATTGATCTTTTGCATATTCCATATGCTGTAGTGGCGAGGCAGTGCACGCGTGCGTGTACTGCAGCCCTACTCGACTTAATATTTTAATTAATATTTAAATGTTTTGAACTGTTTTGTTTATTTCAATTCAATATTCTGAATTGCATTCTGATTTGGTTTAATTACTGTCGTCTATTCATTATTTAATTATTATTGCTTCTGTGCACTAATAACTGAGTTTGAATTAGACTGACCCGAGTATTATTTTCTTTTGAATTTAATACTCGGGTCAGACCGAGTATTTCAGGTTGTAGATATTCTGCTTTGGGTTGCTGCTAGAGCTATGAAGTTCTTTCATATCTTTTGGAGTAGTCGTCGTCATTTGTAGTAGTCTGTAAAATTGTATAGGAAGATATGTATTCATGTATATTAAATACGTTAATGTACCTGTATATGTAACTTCCTTAGTCGATTGTTGTAGTTGTATCACATGTACCGTGTGAATGTATTGTAACTGACATCAGTTATTATATATATATATATATATATATATATATGAGACTTTCTGTTTCATCTGTGTTCCGCATTTATATTATCTGTGTTGTTATTTTATATTTTTGTCCTAGACTATTATAGCCACTGTGTAGTAGCTTTGAGTTTGCATCGGCATGTCGGATTTCCTCCTGAAATGAAATGCACGTTTTTACTATCTGGCATATCGGTGCTCGCACAAAGCAATTACACGGATGGTCGCTCCTCAACAGCCTTATTCTCCGTGCTAGTTGACAGCACTACACCGTAGTGTTCTTGGCTAGCGTGGGTATAGAGGTGGGGCGTCACAGCTTGGTATCAGAGCCTGGGGTTTAGAACAAATATAAAACATAACTTAGATAGTACATGTGTTACAACTATTTGTCGATGTTTTCTCTCTCATCTTTGCTTAAGATCATCTTTGATTTGTTAGGTATGAATTCCTAACTCCTATTCATGAGCATTGCTGCTATTCTCTATTGCACTTGCTCATTTCTGTATGCACTGCTAAGTATCATTGTGTATATGCTTTACCAAGTTGCATATTGCTGCAACTCGTACCACTTCAATTTGAACTCGCATTGTTTATTCGAACTGCTGTATATATGCATTCTTGTCTCCGATTCGTGTACTTAATGCAGTCTCCATACAATTAGGTTTTTGGGTATCAATCTTTGAGACAAATTGCATTTCAATTGTCGACTCTGTCTACTTATCCATGGTTTTTGGTTTTCATGTGCCTCTCTCTGATAGTTTTAAAATTTCTTTGGTATAAAAGAAATTGTCTTGGACTTTGCCTTGTCGATATCGACATTGACTTGACTTTTACTTTTGCTAAAGTCATTCAAGCATTTAGGCTCGTTCTGCTTTGTTTTTCCAATTGTTGATCGGTTTTTCTTTTCGATTAGTTGTTATCACCTTTGTCGACTTTGATAACTTCTATTTCAGGAATTTTTGGGTATTCCTACTTTGATGGATTGGAATCGAATTCTTCGGATTTTATTCACGTCTTCGAATGTGAATCTTAGTGAATTGATTTGGTTTTCGAATTTAATCGATTCCTGATTATTTCCCGATTTGTTGCTATCATTTATTAGCAACTTTTATGACCTTTTCTTCGGGATTTTTGTGAACATACCTTTCGATGAATTCGGTATCGATTTCTTTGGATTCTATTCACGTCTTCGTATGTGAATTCTTGTGATTGATTGTTTCTACAATAATTTTTGTGATTTGTCACTTTAAAAATATAAAGGTTTCAATACTAGTAGTAAATATCAAAACTCTTTTATCAAAATGTTTTCAACTCTATTTTCAATATAAAACTCTTTTTCTCAAACCGTTTTCTAATCTACTAGTATATACAAGCCTTTACCACACTCAGATGAGAAATCTAATTAAACGGCTTAGTAAAACAAGTGGTATGAAACGCTTGCGTTCACTTCGTCGGTTAATTCATGGACTTGTTCGATTGAACCTCATGTGACAATTTTCTAGTGAAGATTTACAGTTTGTTCGTAAATATTTAAGTCAAGCAAGTGGTTATGGGACATGAAGCTAAACTTTTATATTTACTAACTTAGTGTAATTGACACTTCTCGTTGATCATGACGATCATTTTTACGGTTTAAGAAAGAAGAAAGAGGAAAAGAAGAAGTAGAAGAAGAAAAGAGAAAGAAAAACAGAACGGAAAAAAAATAACAGAACAACATCAGAATCTCACAATTCGCAGCGGAATGACATATAATAGATAAATGAATAATCTTTAAACAAAGAACTATATCAGTTATTACATTACATTACATCATATCATCAGAGTGTACAACAACAAAGAACAACTAACAGCGGAAAAGAAATACTATATAAACTAGTAATACGCCATGCCATCCAGTTTGCCTCCAGCAACTTCTGAATTCCAGAATATCCTGATAAACCTTAACTCTTGACTGCCCGTGTGGAAATTGGTGGGCACCCAGAGTTTAGGAAGGAAAACAATAAACTCCGAGTCAGTCATGTGACTGGTGTGGGAACTCAAAACGGTTTATTTATCTTTAAAATCAAAAATAGAGGAATATTTTTTAAAGTCAATTCGCAATGCTTTTAAAAATGAGACTACCATAAGGCCTCCCGCACACACACACATGCAAACGCAGAATCGGAGGAGATTTCTCCTTATGATAGTCAAAGATGCTTGATACGCATTTAAAAAGAACATTTGATATTATTACTAGTGCATAGTGTAGAAAATCATTTCGAAAGTAAAGATATAAATCTTAGCCAGCATAGACATTTCGAACTATGCCTACTATAGCTACCATCCAAACAGTGGGGCGCCACCATAAGTGAATGATAGGTTCTACAACTAATACCGTACAAGATCGTATTGTTTCTTTGGATTTCCAACGAATGGTCAGGCCAAGGAACTTCCCATTGGCACATGAGAACGCCTTTGCAAGGACGTCCCCGAGAACCAAACCGGATCTCTGCCAACACAAGGCTGGGTTACCCCTAACTGGGTAACTACTGACACGAGCATGCCATCCCCCGGCCCTTTGGGACCTTTAACCGAGAGCTCTCTAATCAACATCACACCATAATAATAAGTGTTTCAACATGAGTAAGCATCTGGGCTCCATACCATGATACCACCCTTTCCAGAAGGAAATGCACATACCCTAAAGGGAGCTACCCCTCATAACCTTGCCGCATCTTTCCTGTTTTGACCATTCCGGGGTGTGAGGCTCGACGAAGTCACGTCCACAAAAACACGCTTTATACAAAAGTTGTGCTTTGGGTCAACAAATGATCATAGAAATGATCACAAGGATAGACGATCAAACAAATGATCCTATCACAAATAATCAACACAATGATCATTTCACAGCAACACTCAGCATGTCACATTACCAAATTGGGAATATATTGCTGATAACCTTCAACTATATAACCTCTGAGCTCGTACGTCTCAGAGAAGGGTGTTAAGCTAAGAGAATAAATTCTCCGCCACCAACAGTAATATATTTGAAAGAAATCGGCTTTATATCTCAATTTGTAATGTCAGACATACTATCCATGCAAGTCTGTTCCGGGATCGAACAGAACCGAAGGCACTTACAAAGAAGTCCTTGCAATCCGGATATTCACTAATCACGACCAAATTTCCCATCACATATGGAGATCTCTATACCGGGGATCAGCCAGTGCAGAGACAATCAACAAGAAACCCTTTCGTTTTCGAAAATATCCGGTCTTCAACACCGATCTTCAAATGCAATTCATAACGATGTATCATATATTCGGAATGGGTTATACGACCCCAGGTCCTTTCCCGGTTAACCCGAATAGTGAGCGCTTATTTTTAAAAAAATAAGTGTGGCATTCAATTTCAAACAAATCACAACAAATACCTATTCAAAGGTAAATATTGATAGTCGGTTATTAAACTATCAATAGATATGCCAACATCACCAGATTCCAAATAATTTTCCAAATTATTTATTTTCCAAAAATATCTTTACAAGATATATATTTTCCATTCTTCAAAAATAAATCAATATTTATTTTTAAACTCGTTTTCCAAATTCCATTTATAAATTCCATATTGAATTTATATTTCCAAAAATATTCATGAATATACGATTTCCATTCGATTTTTAATATTCATTTTCAATTTATCTTTAAAAAGATAAATTCTCTATATTCACTTAATATTGGAAAAACATTTCCATACTTATTTATTTATAAGTAATTCACAAGCCTTTTAATTTTACACTTGGAAAATATTCAATATACTCTAATCGAAATTAAGTATATATTTCATTCTTTAAGGAAATCATTCTCTTAAACATATTTATTTGGGCCAAAACGAATGTTGTGTAAAACATTCGTTACGACAACCCAAAATAACTAGTATAGGGATTCGAAATTAAAATAGATATATAAATCCCAATACTATACAAAACATTTCCTTTCGGAAATCATTTACTATAACAACAGTGTTATAGTCTACCATTTCCTTCTATTTCTCGAAAACGTCTATTTCAACAATGAATGTTGAAATCTATGGTTTCGATAGTTAATACATTTTAAAACATCTTTAGATCGTTTTAATTCTATTTAAAACATCACATTCAAAACATTTTCTTTAACATATTATTCACTATTTAAAAACGTGAATATACTTGTTAACAAATTTCATCATTTCTATTCCTTTTATTTTAAAGGATTATTCACTGTCTAAAACTTGAATATAACTCCATTAATAAATTACAACAATTTTACTCATCAAAATAAGTCGTTGCGGATTTATAAAACAATGTTCATAAACTCCATTTCTATTTATTTTATAACAACTTCCTTTTACAAATTTCCTTTATTAACCTATTCGATTTATAACTCAATTATATACCGAAAGTCCATATTATAAGTTAAATGCTTATAATTTATTTGTTTACAAAATTGTTCTTTTAACTTCATAATTATAAATCTTATAACTTATAAGATTTATTTATTTATCCAAAATCTATTCTTTTAAATAACTTTACAAATTTTATAAACTTACTGTTTATAAAATTCCATTTATAACTTCACCGTTATAATCCTATAGATTTCATTCATTTATGAAATTCATTCACAATTCATTCTAACACTTATAAAAGCTCGTTTTATAGTTCCAATATTTTTAATTTATAAATATAAATTTATAAATCTTTTATATGGATCAATTCATATTATTCTTTTAAAACGTCTTTAAACTCCTTTATAATTCATCATTTTGATTTATAAAATAATCAAATTTCATAAATCCTATTTTTTTACTTTTTATATTAAATTCAGAAATCCTAATTTTCACTATTTTATAAAATCATCAATCCCCTATTTTCAAAAATCAACTTTTAACTGAATTTCTCAAAAATCATAATTTTTATAACATTAAAATTATAACGTTTATTTATTTAAGATGAATCAATTCCAAAAATATTTTATAAACGTATATTTCCAAAAATCACTTTAGAAATCCCTTAAAAATCAAAATCGTTATTTTTAAACTTCAAAATTGGATTCGATGATGCAACACATCAAATAGTCAATCACGACTTTTCAATATCATATATCGATATGATAAACAATCAAATATCACAATATCTGAATCAATAAATATTTGTGAGGAATCCAGTTGGATCCCTCCAACCTGTTTCCCTGCATCCACAGACATTAGCACAATACCCATTCCACTTCGAGGTGGAATATCGCGGTATATGGGATTTATAAAAATATTATCCGCTTACTAACGGCGCAATAGGGTCTCATCCGCTATACAAGGCGGGAAATCAATCAACTGCAATATATACATATGCCAATATATATATTGCTATATACTAATATAATACCAATTCCACTTCGAGGTGAAATATCGCGGTATATGGGATTTATAAATAACCTCCGCTTACTAACGGCGTATAGGGTCTATTCACATCCAATATATATATATATATATATATATATATATATATATATAACAATCATCATTCAAGCATTCAATCAATACAGTCTAACAATTTTAAATCTAACTATCTAAAATTTAAATAAATCCTTTAGAGTGAGAAGTTCTCACCTTTGCTTTTATTAGCAATCCATTTCCAATTCAACTTGTTTTCTTCACTATTTTTGAACCTTGTATAAATATTATACACATTCATTAATATTCGAACCAATCAATAACTAATTTTCGTTCTTGACTGTTTAATTAATCAATAGTTTTATTTAAACCAATTTCTTCTTAAATAAATTTATTTTAACTAATTTTCCTTTTAAAATAATTCTAACTAGAAATTTCCAATTGAACTAAATTTCCTTTTTATAAATTAAATCAACTAACACATTTTGGTTTTAACTATTAAATTTGTTATAAATAAATTTCCTTTTAAATAGAATATTTGAACTAAGTGAAAAATCACTTAACATTTAATAACTTAATTAACTAATGCTTTTGTTTCAAACTAATTTTTCTTTAATAAAATATTTAACTAAAAATTTAAATTTCCTTTTAAATAAATTATTTTTAACCTAGATTTTATTTTAACTAACAAATTCCTTTTATTCTAAAATCTAATTTATAATAAATTACTTATTTATCTTTCTCACTGTTAATTAATTTTTTATTTATTTTTTATAAACTTTCAAATTAATTAAGGTTAGCTAAAAATCAAAACTGCTTCAAACTTCACCATACTGTAATAAAATTTTATTTCCTTTTTCTAACCTATATATTCTGCAGTGAATAAGAATTAAATTTCCTAGACTGTAAAAATAATCCTGCATAATATATTTTTTTGTTTTTAAATTAAAACATGTCTGTGAATATATTTATATCTACATATATTTCTATTTACAAAAATTATTCTTCACTTTACTGCAAAAATTCCTGCTTTCACATAAATTTATACATTTATAAATTTTTCTGTTTATATATTAAATCGGGTTTAAACAAATACCTTACTGTAAATTGAAATCCCAATCACGCAAGATCCTCCACCACTACCAAGCTTGGCCGCGACAATGCCCTAGCCGCCTCCATCATCTCGCGCGCCTCCAATAACCGCCGTGCCAGCCTCGAACTCTAGCACTCGCGATCCTCCCTCTCCACGCGGCCCACACGCGCACGTCCCCTCGCTGCTACCACGACCTCACCATCGCAACTGTTGCTCGACATCTCCATCATACGACCGCGCGCGCCTCGACTTCGTCTTCCTTACTAGATCGAGTAGCCATCACCGCGAACCCTTCGCGCGACTTCAACCCTTGCCGCATCGTACGCCTATTTGCTCGCGAATCCCTAGTCGACTCCCCAAGCCGAGCTCGAGCGAGGCGACGAGTTTACTCCATGGAATCACGGCCTTCAATTTCGCGAAACCCCCCTTATGCGCGCGCCCTCATTTCATTTTAATACTCGGCTGCAGCCATGAATTGTTGATGTGAGGAGAGAAGAATTGAAAAGTGGGAAAGGACTCGGTTGAAATGAATTGAAGGGACGAAGATAGTATATGAGATTTATCCATCTGCCATTAATTTGTTTTCAAACGAAGAAAACATTTGCTCGTGCTATTTTAAAAGGAGCAGCAGGGGAACAAAGTTACGTGATTCAACAGAGAGAACGTGTTTGCACGTTTTAGCCATGATTTTAGGCGTGATCGAAGGAGTGATTTTAGGCTTGAGGTTAGGGATGCTGTCTTTTATTTAATTTAAATTTAAATTGAATCCAATTTAAATTTGCAACGCGTTCACTCAACGTACGCTCACATATCAACTCAGAAAAATACGAAATTTGAAATCCGAGAATAATTCAATATTACGGACCCAATGGAACTGGTTTCGTCGAATTCCGAGACTGTGCCTCAGACGACTATTTTTTGAATATCGATTCAGACGATATATTTTCAAAACTGAACAATTCACTTTCAAATTAAATTCTGAAGTTTCTATTATCTTCAGTATTTTCAATATGAATTTTTACAAGCCTTTGAAATAATTTTAATCAGCTTAAAATTGAAGATTCAAATTTTTATTCAACTTTCAATAGATTAAATTTTATAATTTAATCGCCAAATTCAAAGTTATATTGAAATTTCAATCTAAACCATCATTTAAGTATTAAAATTAATTAAATATTTTCAATTTAAATTGTTCAAAATTCAGGGTCGTTACATAGCTTATTTCCAATTTTTATATCAATATTCAAATCTATTTCAAAAATCACTTCATTAAATTTTCCCGAGTTCATTTTTTTTTTCATAACTCCAGTTTGGATTTTCTTTCATTTTGCAAAATTCTAACATTTTTATTTTAAAATTTTGGAAATACCATTAAATTCACAAAATATTATTAAAATAGCTTTTTATAAAATACTTCTTATAACTCGATGTCTCAACCAGTCCATCCTTGTTTTCATAGAAATTACGTCATAAGTTGATCAGGCGTAGGAATGAAAATTTATAAGTACTTGGTAAACCCGTTTCAACACCCAGTGAAAATACTTTGGAAAATAATTTTATTGAAAATATAGAAAACAGTTTTTGAAAATAGAGGAAATGTCTTTGTTGAGAATGCTCTGGAAATCATCACCCCCATCCATGGTCGCAGTTACATCCTGGGTTACATTGCCATCGCAGCAAAAGTCCATGTAACTGTAGGCACTTCGTGCCCCTCCATTACGCCATGAAACCCACAACAGATCGTAGTTACATTCCAGGGTTACGTTGCCATCGCAGCAAAAGTCTATGTAACTGTAGGCATCAGCGTCCTTGATTTTCGCTGTCAAAAATGAAACTTCTTCACTCCTACATAGGTCCCAGTCTAAGGATGTAAAATCAAACGCAGACTGTTGGCTCTCAGCGGCACACATGACTTTCGCTACGTTACCATAGGTCGCAGTCTACCGATATAAAATCAAACGTGGACCATTGGCTCTCAGCAGCACACACGACTTTCGCTATGGTCTGCAGTAGACCGCAGTGACATCGAGTTACACCGTCGTCACAGCATAAACCAAATGCCTCTGTAGGCATCAGCGCCCCTCGACTTTTGCTACACACTACTCATAATCCTCAAGAACTAGTTTTGTCCGGACTCCTCACAGGATCAACTTTAGAACCCCGCTTAGGGTTCAAGGCAGCACCACCTGATGACACTCTTGAGAAGTTCATTTCAAGGGTGCGCCTTTTTCTCCAGAGCCATTATCAAAACATTTTATACTATACACAAATGGTATCTTCCAAATCATATACCTAGAGTGAATCTCATAAAAATCTTTTTTTCTCAAAATCGATTATCTCAAAATCAATAATTCTCAAACTAGGCTTTTCAACTTCCAATATTGATTTTACCCAAAAATCAAAAGCCTTTCCAAATCCAAAGGTTCCCAAAACCCTTTTCCAAAATCCTCATAAGATCCTTTATATATATATATATAAAAATTTTTAAAAAAAAGTTGTTTCCATCTTACTTATCATCATAAAATATCTAATTTTCACTTTTACCCATTTTATACTTCACAAAATATACTTTCATTTCAAAAGTAATCATTTCCCATTTCTTATTCACAAATTTTCAATATCAATTTCATTTAAACCCGTACGATGTACACATATCATCAGTATGCTATACTAATCTGATCGCTCACACGATCACACAATTTCACTTCCGAACTAGTATCGTCCACCCGACTTCCTAGTGCGGACATAGATCTGATTTCTTGATTAGAAATCGTCATTCTCCTTACATAGCCATATCTATGATAGAGAATATCCAGAACCAATCAACAATCCATATCCAGGTTCGCCGTCAAAAATCGAATGAAAAATCCAAACTCGGATCGATATATCTATCTCGAAATTCTATACTCGAATCTAGATCAAATTACTATGCGAATAGAATAATATACGTATATCCTACATATTTAACTTCATTGGTTATTATCCAAATCAATTTCCTTTCTATTCATCCTCACTTCGATTTTATTCACTTATTCACATTTACCTTAATCCTTATTTGGATTATCACTTCAATTCTTATCTCCGTTGGGTATTTAATCAATAACAGTTAAAACTCCAACCAGTTTATATTTAGAAAATAACTTGAAAATTTTAAAAATAAATAGATAAGTAGTTGAAAAATAATTATTAGTTTGCAAAATAGCTGTAAAATAATTAACTAATTGTAAAATAGTTGGAAAATAGTTAAATAGTTTCAGAAATTATAGATAATTGCAAAATAGTTGTAAAATAGTAAATAATTTGTAAAATAGTTGAAAAATAGTGAGTAGTTTATAAAACAGTTGAAAATTTGTTAAATAGCTCCAAAAATAATTGTAAAATAAATATAAAATAATTTGGCTTTAAAAAGAAAAATTGTATATATTGAATAGCTTGGAAAAATAAGTTTATATTAAAACAATTTATATCGAAAATAGTCCAGAGTCAAAACTGTTCACTTTCCCATCGATTCAATTTAAATTTCCACTTCCATTTAAATTGACTCAGTTCCAATTTGAATAACTTCAATTTCCGTTGAAATTGATTTAACCCCAATTCAAGTTGAAACAATCTTGACTTCTTTCTAAATTCAAATCAAATTCCATTTGATTTTAAACCTATTCAACTTTAATTACAATTTCAAATTATTCCAATCAATTTGGACTAGTATCAATTGAACCCACTTCAACTTCAAATCATTTCAATTCAATCCAATTCAAATTTTCCATTAAATTTTTTAAACTTATACATCTTCAATCAGAAATCTAATTAATTCAAATCAAATTCAATTTGAACGAATTCTATTCAAATTTCAAATTTAAACATCCCGAATTATATAATTTCGAGTTAAATTTTCAAATGTTGATTTAATCCTTTAAATCAAATCAACTTATCTCTTTAAACCATTTAATTCTAAATCCATTTCAAACTTATCTTCATTTAATTTTAATTTGATTGTATTTCTATTACCACTTAAGTTAATTCCAATTCAAGATTTCAATTTGATTGTATTATATTACTTCTTAATTTAATTCCAATAATCTATCAATCAATCACTTAAATATTTATTAGAAGGAAATATTGCTTTATATATCAAAATAGATTCTTATATAAAATCATTTAAAATCTTTATATAAGCAAATAACAAGTACACTCTCATACACACACACACACACACACACACACACACACACATACATATATATATACTCAACTCATTCTAGGGTACCATTGACCCTATCCTTAATGAGTAATCCCACCAGAGCCAAGGTTCTCGCTTAACCTTTCAGCTCTGATACCAACTGTAACGACCCGAAATTTTCGATCCCGAAAATTCCAGATAGGTATGAAAAAAAGAGGTCAGAAACATCAACATCTCACATTCGCAGCGGATAAAATATAATAATAAATAATAACAGTTTACAAAAGAATACTATTATGTCGATTACATTTATAGTACATCAGAGTTACACATATATACAGACACTGGAAATACACAATCATCATGTCTCATATATACAGCAATATAATACAGCAGAAATACTCTATGCGTTCTTGCCATCCAGCTCACCTCCTGAGCTCTAGAACGTCCTTACCTGAACATGTGTAATACTCGGTCTGACCCGAGCATTACATCAAAGTAACACCCGGGTCAGGCTGGAAACCAGCGTGAGTAAACCCAACTAACATGGAATACCGAAGCAAACAACTTATATAAACCCGGGGTAACTCGTACTAATTTACAAGGTCACAATTTATTATAGACATCACTTATTCCACACATCCATTTTCTAAGTACCAAGATTTAGATTTAAATAGTCCAATTCATTTAAATCACTTCATTCCAGTCTATAGATTTCACACATCAATCTATAAAAATTCGAAGTGGTTTCGGGTATTTCCTAATACCCGACCCCGATCTCTTCGAGCCTCATTCAAGGCATCCAATACCATCCAATAATCCATAAGAAACTTGATTTCCAAATTTATTTAATTAATTCAAATTGCATTACTAACCTCGATCACTTAGATTCCTTCATTTAACATTAATTAATTGTAAATCAATTTATTTATCATCCCTTGATTATCCATCTTAATTAATCACCCTGGATTAATTATTCTTCAATTACCTCCAAGTAATTATCTTTAATTAATTTCAAAAATTGAATATTACTTAACTAAAATCAATAATTAATCTTTAATTACTTCACAAATTAATTAACTATAATTAATTACATTAATCATTAATTACTTATTATTTATTTCTCATAATCACTTATTATTGATTAATTAATCTTAATTACTCAATCTATAATTACGTCATTGATTATATAAATTAATGATTTTCCATTTACATTTCAATTTATCCTAATGTAATTTAATTACATTAAATAATTAATCATTATTTAAACCACACATATTAAGCACTCTTGATTTATCTCATCTTGTAATTATCTACCTTTTTATTTACTTCACTAAATAATTTAATTACTCCTTAATTAATTATTTTATTTAGTCTCTGATTAATTACACAAAGTAATTATACCCAATTTACTTCTATTAACAAATCATCATTCAACTGTTACATCCAGTAATTGTTTGTTAATTACTTCCCTACGTAATTATATTTTATTAATTACATTAAGTAATTACCTATCAAACCACCCAATTTATTCTATTTATATTATAAATCCCAAATTATACTTACCCAATCATAACACAACACAACAATTCAATTTAACCATTCAACCAATCATTTAAATTTAACCATTTAAATTTAAATAAAAACCCAATTGAGTGAGATTAATTCACCTTTAATTTGTCTGCGACCCATTTCCATTTCGCCCTGTTTTCTTCCCATATTTGGCCTTGTATAACAATTTACGATTCATCAACATTCGAACTTATCGAAAATAAATTTCCATTTATTAATTTGATTTAAATTAAAATTTTAATCTTAACAAATTTTCCTTTTACATAATAAACTATATACATTCCGAAAATCTAACCTTTAAAACCTCTCCAAGATTTTAAAATCTTATATTTCCCAAAATCATTTATAAATGTACATATTTACTATTTATCTATGTAGATCTATATTTTAAATAGATAAAAATAATTTCCAATTAAGAAGAACATTGTATATTAAAGCAAAAATCTATATAGATTTTTGAAAACTTTTCAACATTAAAAATTCCTACTATATATTCCTATCCTACCAAAATTAAAACCTTTTCTTTTCAAATCTTATCTATAAAAATAATTTTCCTATTTCCTGTTTTAAATAAAAATATGTATGTGAGTTAATACACACACACACACACATATATATATATATATATTTACTAAATTATAAACATAGTTACTTTTATATCCTACTGTATTTATATTCTCTTATTATCTGTAAAATAAAAACAGTATTTAACTATAAAATTTTAAAACTAAAATAAATAATTTAGCTAGCCTAATTTACATTTCACTGTTAATAAAAGTAACAAAAGTAAACTCGAATACCGCACAACGGACAGCAAAACCAAATCAACGAGCTTCAGCTCGAAATCCAAGCCGTGCCTCGTCGAGCTCATCGCCGCAACCGCCAATCTATACAATGCCAGCTGCAACCTGATTCAACATCAAATTCACCTCCACCCAATTCAGCATCGAGCACATAACCTTCACCTCTGGCCTTCCTCGTACCCACGAACTCCTTCCAACATCTCCAGCCTCCCCTTACATCGAGTCGAACGTGACTTCATGCCCAAAAAACCCCAGACCAGAGAATCTCACGCAGATTGTCGACCCACAACCCAACCTCGAACGCCACTACACCCACTCGCCACGAGCGCCTCCTCGCCATTACGAAGCTTTAGCCAAGCTCTAGTTCATTGAAGAAAATGAAGATTCGCGATTCGCTTTCGTTTTTAAGTGAAGAGGCTTTCGGTTTTTGAATTGAAAATAAAGGAGAGGAAGAGATGAATTTCGATTGGCCATTAATCCCTTTTTCGATTTTGGTTTGATTTATCTGAAAAAGAAAGAAAGAGATATTTCCTATTAGAAAGGAAAAGTGGCTTCGGGTATAAGCTAGACCGTAATCACGTGGTTAGGGTGATTCAGTTTAGACTTTTAATTGATTTTGTATAATTGAATATTGAAAATATCTCGTGTTACATGCCATGAAATTTCGAACTCCTAATGAGGCGTGCGACCTGGCGTTCATAATGTTATACCCATATTTCGAACGCAATGGAAAAGGTTTCACGCCCTAATTCGATCGTATGTAAAAGATAGCTTTTTGGACTCAATTATTATATTAAATTTCGATATAAATTCAGTGCGTTTATATATCGTACGCTCACACAACAACTCCAAACACTACAAAAATTAAAATCCGATAATAATGCAATATTATGGACCCAATGGAATTGATTTCGTCGAAATCCAAGACTGTGCCTCAGAAGGCTATTTTTTTAAACGTCAATTTAAACGATATATTTCCAAAACTTAACACCACATTCCCAAATCCAATTTTAACACTTTTACTATCTTCAGTATTATTAATATAAATTTTACAAGTCTTCAAAATATTTTTAATAGGCTTAAAACTCCAGATTCAACATTTTACCCAACTTCAGTTTATTAAATCAAATACTTAATTGTCATTAATAAAAATATTTGAATTCAAGTTAAAAATTAACTTTTTAAATATTTACAATCAATTAAATATTCCAATTTAAATTGTTAGAAATTCCTGGTCGTCACAAATGAACAATTAAAAATTTGACCAGAGTGATGCGAGACACCAGATAAGTTAGATATCCATCCTAGTTTGACCGACCATGTGGTAGCGCCCCGAGTTGTGACAATTTAGCCCCATTATCACAGGTCCAAAGAGCATGGAAAAACCAGTGAGGATAGGAAAATATGACATGATTGATGAATACTAAGGATTGCTAGTGAGGAACATTGAAGTATTTAGTGCAACCAATAGATCATGTGGGGACCTGTAGTTTCCAAATTGAGGGGATTTCGGCACCCTAGCGGCATCACTTGATGTCGACTTAGCTTTCGATAGAGAGAAAATGACTAATGTGTACTAGTTAATTATATATATACTCTTATCAATCAAAATTCAAACGATGCGTGCTTAATAAAAAATGTGATGGGAAATAATTGTGATTAAGAGTGAATCACAGTTGAGTGGGTTTGCGATTGTGAGCCACATTGTTATAGACACAATTAGGAAGTTATGACATTATGTACTTGAGGGATAAGATGTGCAGTTATTGAGTGTGGGATATTTACCCACATTTGTTTCATATATTATTATGATGTTACTGCATTGCACATCGATACTCCCACAGCTAGTTCTAGCCTTAGCCGAGGTATGTTATTTATTTAACAACCTTGGCCAGACTAAAGTTGTTATGTTATTATGATTGTATATTTCTCTTAGGATTCAAGTAGGTAAAGGACCAGAGGACGATAACGATACAAGATACTTTGTACTTAAGGATACTTATTTGGTGATATCATGTATACAATATAATGTATTATGGATAATGTTGTATATCATTCTGAGGAGATACAATATGTATTATTTGTTATATACATAAAAGTTTATATATATTATGATATTATCTATTTCACTGCATTTTGTGGCCTCGTGTTCTTTGTGTATATTATGTATTTTTCTGTTCTAAAAAACCTTCGTGTTTATTGCTTTATGCTAACATCAAGTACATATATTTTATGTGTTTTTTGAAGTGAGAATATGTACCTATTTAGCTTAAGGAAATATTCAAGTATGGTTGGCCCCAACAAGCACCATTCTCTGATAAGAAAATATCACTATAAAAAATATATGTTGGTAGTATCAGTATAAACGTAGGGTGTTGCAAAGTGGCATTAGAGAAGGTTCAAAATAATATGGAATATATGTAGGACACAAATCATGAACTTAGACGAGACTTGAATTCCCTTTCCCCTAGGGTTTGTGGTATAATCCTATATTAAAGGGGTAGTAAGAGTATTTACGATTACTAATCTAATCATCTAGGATGTATTTGTGACAACCAGAAATTTGGTGATGCCTAAATTTGGCATTTAAAAATATTTTAGAAGCAAAATAAATATTTTATAATTTTTTAAAATTGAAAAAATGTTTTTAAAATAGAAAATAACTTAGAATAAAATAATATTTGGATAAAACATCTCGAGTGGAATTTTAAACAGACGTGAAATGTTTGTTTAAAGACCGTTCGAGTTATTGGACGGCTAAGGATACATGTTTATTTAAGAATAGGAAAACAGTTTGAATTTTTCCTCCTCTTCAACTAGACCACCATTTCCATTCTTATCCTTATCTTATCCAAGCTTACACCATCTTCCTTCTCCCATTCGACCACCCTTGTCATCCTTATCCTAATACTTAAGCTTACAACATAAGCCTCCTCTCAAACTTATAAATACCCAAGTCCACATCTTATTTTAATTCATTTAATTGAAAAACGAAACCAAATACATCTTCATCTTCTTGAAAACCAAAGTTTCCATTTGCTTCTTAAAATCAAAATATTTAAAAGTTTAGGAAGTGAGTAAACTTCTCCTACCTTTACTTCTGCATAATTGAAACTAAAGCGTAAACAATAGAATTATATAGAAATCAAGGGTAGCGCATCCCCACTTGTTTTACTCTGCTGTTATTTCTTCTGCTATGTTATTTTTGCAAGGGTAGGCACTACCACCACTGTACTTTGTTATTTTATTTTTGCAAGGGTAGGCTCAACCAACACCCACTCTGCTATTTTATTTTTGCAAGTGCAATAACCCTACTTTCTACGTCGTATAATTAATATAAATTTTATTAAAATAAAAGTGGTTTAATTCAAATAGGGATGATTATATTTTAAAAATAAATTTTTAATTAATCATGTTCAGTTAATAAAAGGATTTTGATGTAATAAATTAATTAATAAATTATTTCTAATAATTTGTTATAATCAAATAAAATGTTTTAAACCAATATAAAACATTTTGACATGTAATTTTTTATGAGGTTGAAATAAATGAAAAATAAATTTATTTTGAAACAGAATTATGAAAGAGCAAATAAAATAAGAGCATCAAATTGAAAAAATTTGTTCAATTATCGAAATATATTTGGTATAAGTGAATGTAAAACAATTTAAATTTGATTTGAATTAACTTACAAATATACTAAACAAGTTGTTACAAGAAAGGAAAAGAGCAAATGATTGAGTAAAGTAAATTATTTAGAATCCAGCCCTTGACTGAACATGACCATGCCCACTTTCATTCTCTATGTGCTTTTGGAAATTGCTACCCACTTCATCACGCAAACCTGAACCCTCATATTATTGTTTGTGCCCTAATTTTCGTTGAATTGGAAAAATCGCGACCTTTACTTATTAAATAAATAGAACTACATTCACACTTAGCATATGACGGAAGGCGGCAAACTAGTGTTGCAATCCAATGGAGGAAAACTTCGATGAGAGTGATCGCGGTTTGGGGCTTGCATATTTTGAGGATGAGGAGCGACTTAGGTAATCATGCTAGGTTTTGTATGGAGATGATGTCGACTTGGAAGCATGATCGATTGATGATGCAAATGAATGGAGTAGTGACAAGGCATTGCGGGAGGGATAGGGCTGTTTCTGGTCAACAACATGAGGAGAGTCCGACTACGGTGTGTTTACTGTCAGCTTGTTGGTGTCAATTATGATGGGTGTAGTAGTAACTAACGTCTGGAGCGATGAGAGTGGAGGAAGCAATGGTTATGGACTTGGCGTGGCTAAGACAATGGGATAAGCATTGGCGGTAAGGGATTTTCTTGGAAAATTGGTGAGATTCCCTCACTCACATCTATATCATTTTCCTTTGCATCGTATATTTATATATCGATTTATCCCGATTATACAACATTACCCGGCTGAGTTAATTGATAAAGCTGATTGAATTGTTTGGGTGAAATAATTTCAGTAATATTGAATATTTTTGGTGTTTAGTGATGGAGTTTGTGTTTGTTGCATGCAGAAATGCAAGGAAGATGTTATCCTTTGGCATTTCAATTTATGTCATTTTATTTATATTGTGTGTACAATATAGATGGCCAAAATTCGATCGAATTCAACTTAGCCATTTATTGTTGATTTTTTAAGAGAATATTAATCCATGGATTTTATTTTAGACGATTTATTGAATTTTCTATTTTATAATATTTATGAAGGCTTCAGGAAATTATTCATGTGAGTTGTTTTGGATATAAAAGTTGATTTAAAAACAAAATAGAGAATTTTCAATAATAATGTTTTCCGTGAAGGAAATTCTTTTGTAATACATTCATTTAATACAATGGATGTAGGAAATATTTAAAAAAAGAAGATTTTGATCATAAAAATCTATTTTAAGAGTTTTGAAAGTTGTTTGTCCTTTTTATATATTTGTTGGTCAGAGTTAGTTTATTTGATGATTTTGTATAATTAAATGGTTTTGATAGTATTTTTGAAAAGGAATTTATTGTCTAAAATGATTTTGAATGATATATTTATTTATTTATTTATTTGAATGTTTGATTTTATTTTAAAGAATATATTATATTTGGTATTAATTTATTATCTAGTTAATTCTAGAATATTTATTATTCATTTCCAAGAATTTTGTATATAAGATTATATCTGTGATTGAATTATTATTGAACATTTTGTGTGTATATTGGTATATATGTGTATTTCGATAAACTGTATTATCTTATTTTCTAGATTCCTAGTTCTATATATATATTTAACCTAAAATGCCCGGTGCCCTGATCCGGCTAGATTGGGTAGATCACGTAAGACAGATTCAATAGTTGATAAGAAGAATGACCATGAGTTAATGACTACATGACCTAGATATAAAGTCCGAACAATTATACCAAGCTCGGATTGAATAGAGTTGATAGACAAACAACACAGGATGCCAGAACTATGGAGATTAGTTTGAATGGAATATGGATCAGCATGGTCATTTCACATAGGAAGGGGTCGGCTTTGGTGGTTATTCAAGGGGTTGGCATACATTTGAGGAGTAGGGGTTCGGTGTGACATTACAAATGAATGGATTAGCATAAGTCTAGGAAACTAGAGGGATCAGGTAGTTACCATACGGTTCGGCGTATATCTCGCAATCATAATGGATCGACATATATCTCAGAGACGTTATGGGTTGACATAATTCAAGGAAACCAAAGAGATTGGTAGTAGAAAAGGCATGTTCAAGCTTTCGGTGAGTCATCCAAGGAAGGGATCGATATTCTTCAGACTAATATGAAACTAAACTAAGAATTGGGCAAAAGCAAGAGCTCCGCACATCCAAATACCCTGATATACGGAACACCATCATGTTAGAGTAGAAGAGAGCTAGCATAGGGTCGTTGCCCCAAACTTAACACAAGGAGGGATCGATACTAATCCCTATCCATTGAGAGTTGGGCCTAGCCCTCCCTATGGTGGGCCTATATAGTTGAGAAGGTCTAGTTGCCGAAGTTTCAATTATTTTGGAGGTTTCCTTCATCAACAAATAAAAGCCTAGGGGGCCATTCTAGGATTTTTACGTTGTTGGTTAGGTAACACCATTATTGTAATCAACTTCCTCCGTTACTCTCTTATCTCTTACTAATTCTTGCTGTTTCTAATTGTAATCAAGTTAATTGAAAAGCAATAAAAAGAATATCCAAAGTGGACATAGGCAATCAATGTCAAACCACTATAAATCTTGTTATTCCTGCTTTCTGCTATGTTTTTCTTATTTTTTTGTCATATTCCTCTATTTTCCTTAAGTTTCTTCATTTATTTCACTACTTAAATCTATTATTGGGTGTTTATGGCTAATTTGGTTGCAAACATTTTGGTGTTTTCACCGAGAGCCGGGTTCTCAGACTGTTAGGATGACCTTTGTTGCTACTAGATTGGGAATATCCTACGAAGGAGATCCAGATCCATCTTCAAAAGCTTCCTAATACTACTCAAATTTACCATAATCTAACCAAAAAAATCCAGAATGATAAGGCATACTATATCAACTTCCCAAAACGTTAAAGCAAATGAAGCTGCCAACATCCAACAAGGAGCTCCAATTAACTAGCTTACTGATGTGAATGTGGAGCCTATTGAAGTCTAGAACCTCGTTGGTTCCATAACTAGAGCTGAATTCAACAACTTGATGAAGGAGCTGATGGAGAGCCACAGGTAGCTGAATGAGCAAATCCAGACTAATGCCGACCCGATGAACCAGATTACTCAACAGCAGTGTCAAAAGCGCCAGAAGGAATCTTGCTTCTTACTAGACATCAGATAGTTCAACCTCATCATAAAAATATCACAGATGTAGGCATCGCAAGGTCAAAGCAGCGTAAGTAGGAACATCAGAGCATTGCTTGGCATACCAACATGGTCAGTCAAGACGGATCGGTGTCGGCCCCTCCCATGGGATCGGTACTGATCCCTCAACTGGAGGAGTTGTTACTCAAATGCAAATGGGGAGCCATGCTTGAGCTAGGTCCGGTAGCTTGGACGCTGGAGTGCGTCTGAACGCTGACTAACAACCTCTCTGGAACGATGACGAGATTAATACTCGTTATGCACATCAGGAGGATGACAGGCCAAGGAGGTATTGAAGGCCCGTAGACGCCGGCTGGAACATTCACGCGATGTGGAGCACAACCACCACTTGGCACCACCTATCCAGACATCGGACTTATTGACAATGGTCAGACAGTTGGTGAGGGAGAACCAGAGTTTTCCAAATGATGATTGGGGAAGTTCGAGGAGTCATACCTCATTTATTGACAGTGTTTTACATGTGGAGTATCCTAGAAGGTTCAACATGCCTACGATGCCTACCTATGAGAGAAAAACTGACCCAGGCAGCACATCATGAGACATGAATGGTTGATGGACTCAGTAAGAGCAAATGATGCTGCCAAATGTAGATGCTTCCCTATAACTCTCTCTGGGATCGCAACGATGCGGTTTACAAGGTTACCCCTGCGTTCAATCTCAAGATTTGATGAACTGGCAACAAGGTTTATAGAGCAATTTTGGATTCACGCTACTTGCCCTAAAGATGTGATGTCACTTGAAAGCGTGATCCAGGCTCTGAGGGAATCACTAAAGGACTACCTGCAAATATTTCATGTCGTTGCCACTAAATTAAGTAACCCAAATGACCATGCCATACTTATGGCTGCAACGAGAGGTGTTGACCCAAAATCCATATTCGATGATTGGCTAACTGGAAAACTGTCGGCCATGTAGGAACACTTCTATTCAAAGGCAACTCAATTTATGAGGAAGGAAGAAGCCAGGTCCTTTAGAAAGAGCAATGCGGTAGGACCAAGTGGGGAAGCCAAGCAAAGCAACATCATAATAAAGCAGTCTGATTAGAGTTATGGGAAGGTTCAAGTCAATGTTCAAAACAAACTGAATCAATAGAAGAAAAGTGGTGAAGGGAGTCGAGACTAAAAGAGGGACCCTGGGAGGCCAAAGCCCAGAATTCTTATGTACAACAACTACACACATCTGAATGCATCCCTAGAGAATAATTATCTATCCACATGTAATACTTTTCAATATAAGAAGCCACATCCGAAGGAGTCGATAGAGACACAAAAGCAAACCAAAAAATGTTGTCGGTTTCATGAGTGTTACGGGAACAATGCGAATGGGCGTAGGCATCTCCAAGATGCTATTGAGAAGTTCATTTGCGAGTAGAAGTTGCAGCGGTTTGTGAAATCTCTACAGGATGGCGGACAGGGGACGTCCGACCCCAATCAAGGACAAGCTACGCTAGTTTAACAGGTCCTAATACGGCCTGAGACGTTTAGGAGGTTGCTTAAATGGAACATCAAACTCGGCCAGTTTGACATCACATATCTGCCACGAAGAGCTATCCAGAATTAAGCATTAACGGACTCCATAGTCGAATTTACCATGCAAAACGAGCTTCTAGAAATTAGCATAATCCTTACTATGCAGTGGAAGTTATACACTGACGGAGCCTCTAGTTATCACTGTTCCATATATGGGCTTATACTTGTAACCCTTGTGAATCAGTTAATTTTCTATGCTTTGAAGCTTGACTTTCCTGTTACCGACAACGAGGTTGAGTATGAAGCTTTGATCGTTGGACTCAAACTTGCTAGAAAGCTTGGAGTGAAGTCTCTTCAAATCTTTTGCGACTCACAATTGGTGGTTTATCAAGTCAGAGGAGACTATCAGGCTAAGGGACAATGACTCGCCTCATACCTTACTCGAGTTCAAGAGTTGTTGGCAGATATTGAATATTATGACATTTTGCATATCCCACATGGGAAAAATGGAGAAGCCGACTCATTGAAAAAGTTTGCTAGTATTAGTGTTGCACAATAGAAGAGCTTGGATGTTCTGGTCATGACATTACATATCCCAAGCATAAATAGGATGGAAGTTGATCAAGTGTTGGAAGCGGAGCCTGGTATGGAATCGTGGATGACTCCCTTTAAAGATTATTTGTTGCATGAAATCCTGCCTGAAAGGATAAACGAAAAGCGACAAGTCCTTGATAAAGCCTCGCGGTATATCAAGTAGGAACTATATATAGAAAAGGGTTGTCCGCTCCCTTACTCTGGTGTATTGCTCATGACAAGATAAAGCGTGTCCTGAAAGAAGTTCACGAGGGGGAACGTGGTGATCACACTGAGGCAAATTTTAGCAAAGAAGATACTCTATTTCAGATATTACTAGCTAGCTGTAAACTAGGATGTTTCTAATTATGTGAGAAGATGCGGTAAGTGCCAAATATATGCAAAAGTTCCAAGAGCTCCGCCAACAAAGATCGCACAAAATGATGAGTCCATGGCCATTGGCGATGTGGGGATAACGACAACATTGGCTCTTTAACAATCTCCAAAGGTGTTGTGAAGTACACAATTGTCGTGGTTGACTACTTCACAAAATGTGCCGAAGTGGAACCGTTGGCCATGATCACAACCAAGAAAGTTATCAACTTTGTTGTTTGTAATATCATATGTCGCTTCGGTCTTCCACGAACTATCATAACAAATAATGAGGCTCGGTTCGATGGTGTTGAATTTAAAGAATTTTTTGGAGATATCGTATTGAAAAGAGGTTTGCAGCGGTCGCTCACGCTCAAGCGAATGGATAGATTAAAGCTGTAAACAAAATTATTAACTCTATTCTGAAAAAGCTTTTGGAGAAGGCTAGAGGCAAGTGGGTGGATGAACTTCCTATGGCACTTTGGGCCTACAGGACCACTCACAAGTCCATGGCTGGCCATACTCCATCCGCTCTTGCTTACAGAATCAAAGTGGTTATTCCAGTAGAACTCAAAGTCCCTTATCATCAAGTGACTTATTACGACCCTATAACAAACAAAGATCTTCTCTTGGAGTCTTTGGACCTTATCGATGAGAAGCGTAAGGAAACTGATTTGAGAGCAATAGCACACTGATATCGAGCCATAGGATATTACAACACAAAAGCATGATCGAGAACCTTTGAACTTGGTGATATCGTCCTAGAACGAATTCTGCTCCCATCACACATGAATTCGATACGGAAAGGATCGTATGTCATAGAACAGAGGCTTGGGGAAGCGACTTTCAAGCTAGCGACTGTCGATGACATTACACTCCCAAGGGTGTGGAATAGCGAGCATTTACGACGTTATTTCATTTAGATCATTTCCGTTTTATTTTAATACTAATTACTCTCAACATTTGCTTTAGTTTTTGATCTTTTGGATGTATAATAAAACAATTAGTTTGTTCCTTTTCGTATGATAAATAAAATCTTGAACTTCCTATACATAAGTGATTGTTATTGCATATTATGCTAAGTATGCAATGAAACTGATTGATATTGATTTGTGTGATGTCAAAACAGATTCATGAAGTTTGAAATCGATCAATCTTACCGATCCCCAATGGGATCGAACAAGATGAGCTCCATATATTTTCTTGATTGATGTCTCCCGTGGATGAATCAAAGGGCGGTACTAAGGAACAAAGGTCGCCAACAATTGGAGATAGAAAAAATCAAAATCCTCGAAGTATCGACTGGAGTATAAACAATTCAGGCGGAAACATGACCGTCCGTGAGAAAACTCTAGGTCCCAGAAGTACAGACTAAAGTATAAATGATTCGGATGAAAAACCAACTGCCTACACAAAAAATCAAAGTCCCCGGAGTGCGGACTAAAGTATAAATGATTTAGGCAGAAACATGACTGCCCACGAGAAAACTCTAAGTCCCCGGAGTGCGGACTGGAGTATAAACGATTCGGGGGAAACATGATGACCCACGAGAAAAACTCTAAGTCCTCGGAGTGTGGATTGGAGTATAAACAATTCGGGAGGAAACATGACTGCTTACGAGAAAAATCCGAGTCCCTAGAGTAGGGACTGGAATATATATAATTTGGGCGGAAATACGACTTTCCACGATAAAATCTCTAAGTCTCCGGAGTATGGACTGTAATATAAACAATTTGGATATGATCGACCAACGATAATAAAACTCTAAGCCCTCGGAGTGCGGACTAAAGCAAAAGCATAAAATGAGTGTGAACTGACCGCTCACAGAATAACTCTAAGTCACTAAAGCATAGTCTGACTTGAAAACTAAATCGGTAGAAGGACGAATTTCGACTGTTCTCTATCCTATGAATTCCAACCTGAAATTGACGGAAGAAATTCAGATCACTAAAGGCTGGATATGGCAGCTCATTACAGTTCCGGCTTAATATTCCTTATGACTTAAGGCAATGACTGTAGAGAGGCCTTGAGATGGAGATAATAAATTGTCAACAGGATTTGCAATCAAAAAATTACAAGTACATGGACGGGAAAGTAATTTTTCAGCTATCAAAGTAACGATTCACATGAAGACTGATCAAAAGAAAAAACTTTTATTCACAGGTCTCAAAATTTCATTACCAGTTATTCCAAAAGTTCGGGATTTGTACCCATACACTTATTACTAAGAAAAGAAAAGAATTCAAATTATTCAAACTATGTACAACGATACGGTGTAGTGACTACTTCTTTGACTTTTTCTCCTTCTTCGGCTTTTTAGGAGTAGAGTCCGTTGAGCCTCTCTTCCGAGATGCTTTTGCCACCCTTAGTTAAAGCGCTTGAAGAAGGAGGAATTTCACCAGGAATCGTCCTGATGGGTAGAATGACATGCGGAGGTACTAGAGCGGGATTTTCGACTACAACCTCAACGGGCTCACCTTTGACTTTGACTTTGTGCTTTGACTTCTCCTCCCCTTCAATCTCTCCTTCAAGCTGGTTTTGGTGGTGTGCTCCGAAGCACCCGTGATCATTATGTCATCTAATTCTGCGGCAAGGGACGGGTATTCGGGCTTATCTTCGTCAAGCGCACCGATGACTTAGCATCAGGCCCTAGAATATCTATTGCGGCTGGAGCTTCGGTCATTTTCTCTTGTTGCTCCATGGCGACATCGCTCCTAGGAATTTGTTCAGGACCAGGATGACTTGCAAAAAATTTGTTAAATAATGGACATTAGTTAAAGGTCGTATGCATCAAGAATAACTTTTCGAATTCAAAGAAGTTCAATGTGATACCAACATCTGATTGACTTTCAATGGTCAATGGAGTGCTCCCTTCAAGATTGGAAGATGGCATCTATGGACCACGTGTCTATCCAGATCATAGTCGATATTTTGCTTCATGATACAAGAAGATGATGTTTCGGCTACTTGCGTAGAAGAAGAACCCTTGGGATCGGTTTTAGAAGATTCGATGATGCCCTCTCCTTCCTTAGCCGGTGCGGGAGTCTTAAAGAATTGAAGTTTAGCGGGGTCCAGATCAGACGGCTCATTTCCTTGAAGCACTTCTCGCGTAAGTGCTTCTTCATTAAATGTTGCTTCTCCCAATTCTTCCTTCTTGATTTTGATAATGTGTTCCTAAATGATTCAAGATAACCCTCGCCAAGAAAGGTCAAGTCGCGGTGGGGAAGGACTTTCGCATTATATTCGACTATAAGCGGATCAAACAAGTCCTTGATCTCATTCCTTCCAGACTATATAGCAGCCTCCACTTGGGAGTTAATTTGCTCAAGCACTTCCTTCCTGCCCTCTTCGTGAGACTCATGTTTTAAAGCTTCAATCTGGGCAAATGTTTGTCGAGCTTTGTTCTTAAGCTTCTTGCCTCGATGATCTCCTCGCGGTATCTCTGCGATTCTTCTTTTGCCTCAACTTTTTCCTCCCTCTCTTTCTTCAATAATTTTTCGAGCTCTTCAACTTGACAGGCTATTTTTCTTCTTTAGCAAGTAGTCCTATTCTAAGGCCAAATGCCACTACGATGAAGCGTTGCATCAAGTTCTTTTTCGTGCGAAGTCTCTAGATGATTTACCAAATCTGCCATTTCTTTTGCATTTTTTTCTGCTTTAGCAAGTTGGGTTTTGTACTCAAGCAACTCAGCGTCCTGATGCTTGATGATGTCCTTGTTGTGGACAGCCTCCAACTTGAGGTGGTCGATCTCATGTTGGCATTCGATGGACACTTCGAAAATTTCTCAACCAAGTGAATAAATGATTCATGCTAAACGAACATGTTGTTCACGCATGCTAGTGAACATTCCTTGGTACTTCCAGGAATGACATGAATAGAGGGAAGGAACTTAAGTCCATTAAAGAAGATCTTTGGAAAAGTTGCTTTGAGTTTAGCTAACTTTTCCGCTGTAGTAGAGTCGGAAGCGGGAACCTTCGGAAGCGGATCAGAAGTAACAAGTGGATGCTTGCCAAAGCGGCACTCACATGAATGCCATGATCTGGATGACCTAGAATGTTAGTCATGAGGTGTGGCTGCGTGAGAGCCACGATATGAAGACTTATCTCTGCTATGAGCGAGAAGGTTAGGGTGATCATTATGGCGTGGAGTGTATGATTGAGACTTCCATTTAGACAAGGAAGAAGATTACCGTGAATAATAATCTTTATCTCTTCCATCGTCTCTTTCCCTACATCTCCCAGACATAGAATCTCGAATCGAGCGGTAATAGGTAGAAGAACCTCGAAGATTGTCAAAAGCACAGGATTGAGGCTTTGCACCTGTAAAGAACCAAATGAGAGCATGCTAGAAGTTGTTGCATGAAGAGGTAACAACAAGTGTATAGTGAAGTGCAAGTGCTTGTGTGTGTCCTTAATGTTACCCCCGATGGACCAGTATGGTGGCTTTACTCATCGGAGTACTCTCCCCTCTATTGGAAGGTTGGACGCCTTTGCCGCTTCTAGTTTGGGAGTTAAGCCCTTCGATATAGATGTTAGGAAAGTCATAGTTCATTATATTGCCTTTAGATGGTCAGATAATCCCTTAAATGAGCTTACCATGCGTTGAAAGGATTGCTCCTTTTCAAGCAGAGTAATGATGAAATTTGGATCTGCCCTGGCCTTAGTTCTGCGCGGCCGGTACACTAACTTTTTCTTTCTTTTTTGGGTGTGTTTGCATTTTACTAACCTACGGCGGTTCAGCCACCTACACTTTTCCAAAGCCTGCATCTTTATTTTTCTGTCCAACATCTTAAGATTCTTTGATCTCCCCCTCCTTGGTCTCTTCCCGAGTTCCCTTGGCAGGGGCATAACTGGGTCGTTTGTTTCTACTCTTCTTTTACCAACAATTTTCGAAATTGCTTTGCTCTCGGGGAGACCAATCTTTCGGCCGTCTTCCAACGGTCCGAATAATGAAAGCAGTTCATTAATAATGAGGAGTTTAATATCCTGATCCTCAACGGGAGTGCCACGAGTGGGGGAACGACTCTAGAATACCTGACGGCTTCGGGTCGAGGATGAACACCTGAATGAACTTCGCATGTTAGTATATTCAAAGGAGAAGTTATGACGTAAGTCATCGAACTTGAGAGGAAAGCAGAAGTAAAAATTACATCCTTCAAACCCTCTCCTTGCAAAGCCAGGAGGGCATCGTATGTAAAACCACTCATGCTTGAATAAGGGTAGCTTGTTCCATGCGCCCGTCAAGACTTGATAGTTAGGCAAAGGCTCAAGGAAGACATATGAGGGATCCTTGATCGTCATTTGAAGTTGTAAATATATCTAATATCTTCGGGGGTCAGTGGATGGAACAGAACGTTCATAAATAGAAGGAAAGTCCCTTGGATGAAAGCATAGTTATTGGGATGCAACTAGGTATGAGCGATCCTTAAATACCTCAACATTTCCAAGACGAAGGAGTTGAAGGGTGGAACACATCCATCCCATCATATAAGCTTGTTGCAAGCAGTATATTTGGCTGGTGGCAAGTGAGGTCTCTCTTGCCTTGCCAGAAATAAAACAACTTCGAACGAGATTCCATGAATGGAGCACAATCGACGAAGAGCTGCTTCGCTGATTCTAGAAGCTTGTGAATCAATAGGTTATCTAGAATGATGGCACCCTCAACGGCATCGGGAGCTGAACAAATGGCTTCTATAAGTAGAAAAGGAATATTAGAAAAGAGATGCATTTGTGGGTTTGACACTTCTACTTGTTCTATGTGGTGGCTCGAAGAAGGTTTTTCAGATATGGTGGTAGAGCTTAATCTTGCTTTGGAACCAGTGTGTCTTGTAGTTGATTAAAAAGACATTTTAACCGAGCGCTTCGTGCGATTGAGATCTATGTCAGCTATACTTAGTAGACAATCAACATTAGAAATAAAAACCTATCCCCCATGTGTCTTGTGTGAATTAGTGCAGTGCAGTGTGAAACAAGTATAAACAGTTTGCAATTAGAAAAGCAAAAATAAAACGAAAAAACTTGGAGTTTTATCTAGAGAGACCGTCATAGCTGACTGCCTCAATAGACAAGGAAGTTGATCGGTAACAGAAGCTTTAGGAAGGTCATCAACATTTTGAATTATAAAGTTCGTTGCTCGAGTTTGTTAACCAGATCTTTATTTAGTCTAGAAGTATTTTCACTTAAACTTAAGTTCGACGGTTCAAATATGCAAGTCGTGTTATCTATAGTTATTATTCAAGCAAAACGGTATGAAGTTAAGTATTGGAGAACTTAAGATAAACTAGCCTTTTAAATACTGATCCCTATCCTTCTGCGCCGATCCCTCACCCCAATCGCAATACCGATCCCTATACCTCATCTACCAACATTGATCCCTACAATCAAGTCGCTAATATCTATCCCTCATCAATATAACAACGTACCGATCCCTCATTCACTAGCATGATCTACCTAACCCTCATCTGGTACAAACTCCTACCGATCCCTCGTAAAGCCACTTCTTACACCGATCCTTAACGTTAACTCCTCTTCATCCCATCACCAAAATACTTCATACCGAACCCTCTCTTCGCTGCTACGTCCTACTGACCCTGCGTCAATGATCTTTGCCGATCCCTTTTCAACTAGAAACTAGTGATCCCTCATTTATTCTAATTTCCTCTTCTCAAACCCTAAAAATAACCTCTCCTCCATCCCTTCCAAGACATCAATCGAACCTCCCGTCTTCGTCTTCTTCTCCATCTCTTTCTCCTTCACCTCCTTATTTTCATATCCCATTGCAACCTGCTAAATTATTCACCTAAAAATCACTAGAACTCACGCAAGCTCAAGATTCAAGACTCGACTAACACATTTAAAAGGAGCTCGCACCTATGTATGTATCAAAGTCAAATTGGAGAGGCAAACATTCGAACATACTGAATTTGAAGATGATAAAGGAGCGGTTTTTGGGCGAGGTTGAGTTCAAAGCTTGGATTCGAATATGAGCTAAAGGACTATCGGTCGGAAAGATGGTTTTGGTGTTATAGGTTAGGCAAAGAAGGAGTTTGGAAGGGTAAAGACAGTTAAATGTTAAAGTAAAGTCCGAGAGCAAGAATGAAAAGATACGAAGGTAAGAAGGTAAGGGAGATGGGCTTATATACCTACATGTGCGAAGGGAAGTGAAACCGATCATCTCAGGTTACTTGGTCAAGGAGTTGAAAAGGGATTAGCAAAAGAACTCACAGATCCTTATCCACTTGAACTCACTAAGGGATCGACATATCGGATGTCGAACCCTCCACAAGGATTTTTAAAAAGAATAAAAAAACGATAATGATGATGAGAATGAGTGAAATAAAAAATGGAAGTAGAGAAGTGATAGACAACTAGGAAGAGTCAGACGATCATTATCATGAGGGTTCGGCTGTAGACATAAGTGTACATGACACTATTAAAGTTGGCAACTACCTGATAACATTCGAATACGTCCGGGAGCCAACAACAGAAATGTGCAAGTGAATGTGCTTGAGAGCAATTCATGAGTTCAACCTTTTGAAACCACGATCAGGCCTAAATAAAGTTCGAGATCGAGATTGAATCAGGTAAAGAAAACCTATGAGCCCCGCAATAGCGAATTTGAATATGCTAACGGAATACAACATCAGACTTGTATTATTGAAGGGTAATAAAGGAATGTAAGTCAACCAAGGAGTTAGATCAACTTATTTCTAGCAACCCAGACTTTTTTCAATTCAAAGCACATCATGTTACTCGCAAGACTTACTTTAAGGGCAAGTGTTTCCTGGTTCCCTGACTTGGCTATATTGGGCTAATCGTGCAAACAGATTCGACTGTTGATAAGAAGAATGACTACGAGGTAACGTCGACATGACCCAATTATAAAGTCCGGATAGTTATACGAAGCTTGGATTGAACAGAGTTGATAGACAGACAACACAGGATGCCAAAACATGGAGATTAGTCGAATGGAATAGAGATCGACATGGTCATTTCACATATGAAGGGGTCAGCCTTGGTGGTTATTCAAGAGGTCGGCATACATTTAAGGAGTAGGGATTCGGCGTGACATTACAAATGAATGAATAGGCATAAGTCCAGGAAACCAGAAGGATCGACATGGTGAAGGGTTACCATAGGGTTTGGCATATTTCTCGCAATCATTATGGATCAGCATATATCTCAAAGACGTTATGCGTCATCATAATTCAATGAAACCAGAGGAATCAGCAGTAGACAAAGGGATGCACAAGGGTTCGATAGGTCATCCAAGGAAGGGATCGACATTATTTAGGCTAATATAAAACTAAACCAAGAATTGGCCAATGGCAAGAGCTCCGCACATCCAAATATCCTGGTATTTGGAACACCATCATGTTAGAGCATAAGGGAGCTACCATAAGGGTCATTGCACCAAGCTAAACACATGGAGGGATCGGTACCGATCCCTATCCATTGAGAGTTGGGCCTAGCCCTCCCTATCGTGGGCCCATATGGTTAGAAGGTCATGTTGCCAAAGTTCCAGTCAAGTTGGAAGCCGCCTTCATCTATAAATACAGGCCTAGGGGGCCATTTTGGGTTTTTTACACTGTTGGTTAGATAACACCATTATTGCAATCAAATTTCTCCATTACTCTCTTAACTCTTGTTGTTCCTTGATGTTTCTAATTGTAATAAAGTTAATTGAAGAGTAATAATTAAAGAGAATATTCAAAGTGGACATAGGCAATCAACGTGGAACCACTATAAATCTTGTTGTTCCTGCTTTATGTCGTGTTTTTCTTGTTCTTTTGTCATATTACTTCATTTTCATTTAGTTTCTTCAGTAATTTCGTTACATAAATCTATTCTTGGGTATAAACGGCCAATTTGATTGCAAAAACCTTTTAACATCTCAATGTTAACTTATAAATATACCACATCACAACCAAGTTCACAGTCATATCATATCCAAACTTACAACCAACATCAAATCCAAAGTTTATAAGCTATATCATAACCAAAGTCAACAAGTTTACAACAATACTAAGGTAGACCTCATTTCAAGTCCACTTTTTCTATCTCGAATCATCAATGTCCACAAATAATCAAATATACGATAACTCAAACATATTTCACTCACATCATAAAGCAATAAATCAAAAAAATTCACTGGGAAATAGGTCATCTTCTCACTGATTTTTGATCATCTTACTTTCAGAATTTGGACAAGTCATAAAAAGAAATTTTTAGGAAATTCTTTTCTCTACAATTTGATAAAAAATAACTTAATTCCTATTTCTTTTTAGGGAGATATGGTCAAAAGGAGTAGTATTTTCGACCTTTTTAATATGGGTCCAAAAATGGGTAAAAAAAATGCAATTTTAACAAAAAAGTATTCGAAAACTAAAAAGATGGTGTAAATAAAAGTTGTAGTCACTAAAATTCTATATGGTTTGAAAAAAAAATCTTGATTTGGAGTAGTGTGGATAAGGTTATGGCCAACTAAAATGGTAGGAAAATGGAGAGAGAAGAGTTTTAAAACAAGTTTGAACATTAAAGAAAAAATTGAAAATTTTGATTTTTAAAATCTTAAAAACTTACATAAGAAGCCATTTAAAATTTCATGAAGCTAAAAAAAGATGGAGATGCGATGAAAAATAGAAAGTGAAATGGAAAATAAACGGGAATGGAAAAGTAGAAAATGCTTTTATATAAAATGGTATAAACGAATTACCAAGATACCCCTATGAACATTACCCTCCATTCAAGCCTTGCAACCTCACACCATGTCTCCTCCATTCTTGAAAATCATGAAAATCTTATCCCCTCTTAATACTTTGAGCCAACATGCATTTATGTGCATATGCACCATTTATATACATGTTTAAACATGTCTCCCTATGATGTGACACTTACTTTTTACTTTATTTTATTTTATTTTATTTTTAAACCCTACACACCCAAGTATAAATACATATATACATATATTAATACACACATATATATATACCCTAACTCATATATTTATTTGTGTTTTATTTACGTAAAAGAGTTCACAACATTTACAATAGCTTTTGCCTGACGAAAATTCAAAACAAATTCCGTTCACATTTTCAATTTCTCTCCGAACCAAATATTCTTGTAAAAAAAGCTTGACAATGATTTCACCATCATTAATTATTATTTATAATAGTTTTTTTTCATTATAAAACCTATATATTGAATAATTAAAATTAATTAAATATTCGCATATCAAAGTAGTGAAATTCAGGATCGTTACATGTATACTCAATTAACTTCTCAGTTCAACTACATTCCATTTGCATTTTAGATTTTGTGCACCTACATGAAGGTACCTTTACCCACTTCATTCAACTAATACAGCCACTGGTTCAGTTTGTAGATGTTGCTCATCAGTTTCAGCTAACCATTCTTGTTTACTTTGGCCCTTCCTATCTCAGTAGTGCACGTTCAATTTGCAAGTGCTCTCTACTGATCAATGGTGTATCTGAATAGCTGCTACCTCCCATGAACTTAAATACTATTTCAAGATCTCAATTCGGTCACTTCGCAAGTTTCAACTTGTATCCAGATTATATATTACTTGCTCCTTTTGAATCTAATACAAGTCTATAAATGTAGGAGACAATAAAGAATTGTGAAACAATTTAACTATAGATGGCAAAAAATGTACCTGTACAAGCCAAACATCTGCTAGGAGTATAAATATAATAATAAAGGGGTTTTAAATCTATTTTTTTGCTAAGATTAATCACAAAAGGTGGATATAGTCAGACTTCAAATTAGATAATTACCATCATAAAATATCTGATTCTAAAATAAAAGATGGACTTTATAAAGTGAAATGCAAGAACGTTTCAAAAGAATACTTCTACATAAAGGCTATGTGAAAGCGTGGTACTAATTACAAATAGCTTGGACAAAATTATAAGATATTTTAAGTATTCTACCTATGAATTAATATAATAAGTTGTGGTTCAGGCACTACAACAGCCTTTTTGCACTCACATTACAACACACTGAAAGTGACTACAGAATGGCTAGCTATCACTTAGGATCGTGTAATATCGAACATATTTAAAACTAAAAGTGGAAAACAGATGATAATAGCAAAGTAAATAAAAATGAGCACACTAGGAATTTTTATACTGGTTCGAACTTCCCGTTCTACGTCCCATCCCAGACTTCCCTCTGGAATTTCTTATAATAACCGCTCACTTAACCCAGAGAAATAGGTATACAACACCTGAGCAACCGATCAGGATTTTTCCACCTCTAACAGCCGAAAGAGGACTTTACCCGCCTAAACAACAGAATAGGACTTCAACAGATTCACTAAAATTGCTTTGACACTTTGTTTTCTTGATAACGTTGATTTGTCTTTTATGGTACAACCTTCCTATAATCTTTCCTCATGTATACATGTGCGTATAAAGATATAGAAAGGAAAAATATCGCTTTGAATCAAAGAATACGATAATTAATTCAGAGATTCAAGCAATATATGTAAGTTGTGATTGCTTTTCAGAATGCAGAGATAGCAGAAAGTATGATCAGAAAATCGATAATATATGAAGTGAGTTTTGTGTGTTTATATAGTTGATAAAGAGATGCAACCATTCACGAAGAGTTCCGATCAAAAGAAGCATCCATACCTCTTCATTTTAGAACGTTACTCTTGGCAAATGGAAGTGTCTATTCAGAAAAAATAGCTGTTGAAAGAATTCAGTCGACTAACCCAAAACGTCTGGCCAACTGAATGTTCAAAGTTGTGCAAAACAGAGGGTTTCTGTGTACCTATGCAAATTCAGTCGACTGGCCATATACGGTCAGTCGACTGACCTAACAGTCAAAGCACAATCTTCATATATTTTAAAAAATTTAAAGTTTAAAACAACTTAACTACTTGAGGATAGATTTTAACATTTCTAAGACTAAAAACTTCAATAAATTAACATACTATACGCAGTTTTGTAGGCTTGTCAGCATAATTCCTTTTCTTTTTGTCGGTTATCCATATAGTCTAATTCACTGCTTTGTCATGAATCAAAATATATGATTCAACATTCTCCCCATTTTGATTTATGACAACCTGTTATATGTGATACTTTATTTTTTTGAGAAATATATAACAGTTATATATATCTCCCCCTGAATATATGGCGACATTTTTAATCCCTGCGTGAAATGGTTAGTCATACAAATTTCTCCCCCTTTGTCATCGACAAAAAGGAAATGATAATTTAAGCATTAAACTAACACAATAGAATAAAAATACTAGTTACAATCACAGAAATTAGTTTCAATTGTTATGAATACAAACTTAGAGATAGAATGTTCGGAACAAGTAAATAACTTACCACCACTTAAAAGATAACGACCTCATTGAGAATAAGATTCTGTCTCCTCTTCTTCAACTTGCATCAGTCCTTTTCCTCTTGAGGAACTTCCCAAAAACTGTCTACCACCTCCATTGCCACTGATGTCAAACTGGTATGTTCTTCTGATGTTGACCATGTAAAGTGAGGGGCTGGGCGTTTGCTTGGATCATGTTGAGAAGTCTCTGCAGTGGTGGAAGAGGAGCAAGATATCGCATCCCATAAAATCCCGAAGAAACTCTTAATTTTGTCAAATTTTTTGTCAATTTTCTTATCAAGATTTTTAATGCGGGAATCCAAGATGACTTGATTTCCTACGGTTAAATCAATAGATTCTCGAGTGCTTTGGGATGGAGTTGGCATTCGGATGTCATCTCTTGATTGTTGTTGTTGTTGAGTGGAAGTCTCTTGGCGAGGTCGAGATTTCCATTCTTGAAAAGTCATGATAGTAAGAGGTCTTGGTGGTAGTTTCATAAGGCTTATGTGCGGCTATTCAGAGTTTTTTGAATAGTGGTATTAGATTCTGGAATAGGAACCTGTAGATTCATAAGTAGCTGCATAATATATTCTCCAAAATAAATAATATTCATACGACCTTGGTTGAATGACAGAAATTCGTCTAGAATGAGTTTTGGCCAATTTATTTCAAATTCTCCCCAAATAGCATATAATGCTTTGTAGTTGTTTGGATAAACAAGCATACAAGAGCCAATATGGGGTAGAATTGTGTGCATTAAAGCTCTATGCATAATTCTGGCCGTAGGTTGTAATGCAATAGACTTGATGCGACGACCCGAAATTTTTAAGCATTTGAAATCGAAATATTTAATTGATTGTAAATATTTAGAAGTTAAATTCTTTACTTGAATTCAAATATCACCATTTATTTGGTAATTTAATTATTAAATTAAATAAGTTGAAGTTGGGTAAAATGTTGAATCTGGAGTTCTAAGTCTGTTAAAAATAATTTGAAGGCTTGTAAAATTTATATTGATAGTACTGAGGATAATAGAAGTTGTAAAATTGAATTTAACATTGGTTTGCTCAGTTTTAAAATTTTATAGTTTAAATTGAATTTAAAAATAGCCTTCTGAGGCACAGTCTCGGAATTCAACGAAACCAGTTCCATTGGACCGTAATATTGTATTATTATCGGATTTCAATTTCTGTAGCGTTTGGAGTTGTTGTGTGAACATACAATATATAAACGCGTTGAAATCTATGTTAGAAAATTAAATGATAAATGAGTTCAAAAAGTTTTCTTATCCATACGATCAAATTAGGACTCGAAACCTTTTCCATTGCGTTCGAAATATGGGTATAACATTATAAATGCCTAGCGGCACGCATCGATAGAAGGTCAAAGTTTTAAGCTGCGTAAATTGAGACAAATTGTATTTAATTAATATATATGTCCTTGTCAACCACAGCTGAAATTCTTTCTTATCAGCTTTTCATCTCAGCCCCTATCATATCCTCTACAAGCCGACCTAGGAAGCGTGCTCCAGACACTTGCTCCCTTTCAGTCCGACATCGTCTTTCTCTTCGTTTTAAATCACGATGTAACCTCATGAAAGAAAACAAGCCCTGTTATCTTTCTAAAACACTGCTTCCTCTCGTTATTTTCAAATCAAATTCTCAAAATGGGGAAACGACGAAATCGCTCGGTATAGAATCGCCTCGACTTCGTGGAGGAGGCAGGCGTGTACGATTTGGGATAAGGCGAAGGACGCTCAGATGTCATGGTCGAGAATGGCGCCGAGTATATTTGCAATCGATCGTATCGATCTATTCGAACTCGCGTATGATGGCAACGGTGGGAAGAGCGATCAAAATTAGTTGAGGCAAGCTTGTTCACGTCGGAGTTCTGAGCGATGCAGGGTATTTGTGGTTGACTTGGTTCGAACTCGAGTTTGAACGACGGGAAGCGGCGCGTCAAATTCGTTGGGGGTTGCGACACGAACGAGCTTCAGGCGATGCTCAGAAGGGTTGCTCGTGAGTGGAAGTGCTCGATTTAGGGATTCACGAATCAAGACGGCAGTAGTGGGAAGTGGAATCGCTCGAGTGAGGGCGCTTGGTGGGATGTCTACGTCAGAGGATTTCGCAGCCAATCTTGAATGCTTGCTCGTGCGTTCGTCTAAGCGGAAGGGGTCGTGGCAACGAAAGTGAGGCCGAGTCGATTTCTAGTAATCTCTTGACTTGAATAATAATAGTTATACTCTGTAGGGCATATGTATATAACTAAAAAATTTAAATAGTAGAAGAAAAAGAAATTTATTACTGTATTTGTATATAGTAAAGAGAAAAGAAAAGTATATAAGGATTTTAACTGCCAAAGAATTTTATAAAGGGCTAGATGTTTGAATCTATAAAAAAATAGTGTATATTTGAAAATTAATTTATTTAATTAACTTATTTAATTTTTTGGATGCTATTATATTAAAAAGGGAATTAGTTTTGTAACGACCCCACTTCTTATGCCCAGGAAGTAGCATCGTTAATAAGAAAGAAAGAGGTGAGAAAATAGAAAAGACAGAGAAGAAAGAACAACAACATCAGAATCTCACAGCGGAACGAATAAAATATAATAATCACATAAGTATTTACATAGTATATAACATCAATCAGAGTGATACATATAGAACATCACATACTAGACAGTTATAAACACCTGTCTAGTTAATACAACACAATATACAATACATCACAGAGATACCACACAGTGGAAACTATATATATATATCTATAACGTTGAAGCCTCCTGCTCCATTGCTCCTCCAGAATTCGTCAAAGATAAACCTGAATCCCTTGGCTACCCGTAAAAATTTGGGTACCCGAGAGTTTATGAAAAACAAAAATAAACTTCGGGTCAGACATGGGTCTGGTATGTGTAACAGGTTAAAGTTGCTTAATTTTGAAAAATCCTTTGAAAACAAAAGGTATCACGTAAGACTTCCCACACATAAACATGGAAAAGTTTTTACCATACGCTAACCAAAACATTTGATAGGAAATCCAGTGATATTATAATAGGTCTAGGGTTTTCAAGTAAATAGAAAATAGCCGAAATTGTTACATGATTAAATTCCAGCTACTAGCCACAAAAGTGGGTAATACAATCAAAACCGTAGGCACTTATTGGATTATGGATTCCATACAATGGCAGGGCTACTGGGGTACCGCCCGTCACAGTACGTGGCCTAGATCAACGTACCGAGGATTACTCCCTTCATCCCCTGCAACACAAGGACGGAACCATTCCTTACTGAACAGTCCCGAACAAGATAAACCCCGCAGTTGGCTGCAGACCAACTGCCCACTAAGCCGAATAAAAAGGGACATCTAGACAGGGGAATATCCTTGTCCTGCTTGGGCATGACCCCCCTAACCTTGCTGCACCTCCCCTGTTTTAGTCATTCCCGATTGATGAGGCTTGAGGTTACGATTACCTTTATAGAACATATTTCTTAGAATGCTCATCGTCCGCCTGACAATGTGTTGAAAGCATTCAATCCATACAAGTTCGTTCCGGGTTCGAACGAAACCGAAGGCATCATCTCGTTACACTCATTTTGGAATCACCCTCAGAGTTAACGACGATAATCCTTGCATTCTGAACCTTCATCTTCACTTCAGATTCACGACCTACCGTTAATTTGGAATCGATGTGGTTTTCGGATATTCCTAATGTGGAAACCCGATCCCGGTCTCATCGAAATCCAAAACGTGTCTTTTAGGGCCAAGTTGTCTATTTAGTCTTAATAGTGAATTCAATATCATCAATATGCACAGATAGATAATTCACATCTCATAATAGATAATCACATCATCATAATAAACAGATAATTAATATCATCATCCAAACAGATAATTAAACATTATCATACTTAAACCAAGCATCCATATCACATAGACATTATCCATCCCATTCCTGAGATCATAATCAATCAATGAAATATCAATATTATCCATCAGTAATGATTTATGAATCACAAGCTATAATTAATTTAAAATGAATTAAATTAACTACTTTCATCTTTAATTAATTAAATTAATTACTCATTTCATAAATCCTGCTCTCACAATTATTAATTAATTATAAATCAAATTAATTAACCATTCTCTAATTACAAGGAGTAATTTAGTCTTTCATTAATTTCTAAAATGGATTATTCTAAATTATTCGTAGCAGATTACATTTAATTACTTACCCATTAATTATTCCTTAATTTACAATTCTTAATTACATCATTAATTATATTAATTAATGATCTCCAATTTATATTACATCACTTATTTAAAATAATTAAGTGATTAATCTTTACTTAAACACAGTTATTAATCGCCCCTTGATTAATAACAAACCTGTAATTAACTACTCTCAATTACTTATTAACAAATTAATCATTCCATGATTAATTATTCCCATAAATTAATCCCTTGATTAATTACAAAAGAAATTACTCACATTACCTCATTTACAAATCATCTTGTATTAACTTCATCAAGTAATGATCATCCAATTACTATTCTGAGTAATTATGCTCCATTAATTACACTAAGTAATTACACATACCAAATCATAAATTACTTATATATTCAAATTAATCATCTTTGATTTAAATATCCTTTACTGCATTCCAGAAGTTTCCTTTAATTTATTTACAGAAATTAATCTTGAATAAATCCATTAATTACATTTATATTGATTTATTTCCATTTAATTATCTTGTTGATTAAATCAATTTCTCTAATTCCCATCATTAATTATATTAATGATTTCTAATTTCATTTTCATTTGTTAATTATATTAAAAATACACATCTTCAAAACACAAATATTAATCCTCTTAATATATACAGTAATTAATCATTCAAAATTAATTACTTCTCAATAATAAGCTTAATTAATTCCTTGATTAATTTCAAGTAATTATATTTTCAATTACTTCCATTAACAACATCACCCAATTTTATTACATCCCATAATTATCCTTCAATTACTTTTCTAAGTAATTTACTTCCTAAATATCAGTTAATTAAACTAAATTAATTAACTCAAATTAATTTACACAATTAATAAGTAATTAATTTCTTAATTACTTCTCAATAAATAATTTCATTTAAATTATTGAATTAATTAATTAATCTAATTAATTTATTGCAAAATCAATCATATTAATTAATTATAACAAAAATCTGGTTAATAAACTTCATTAATAATTATTTAATTATTTCCTTCTAACATAATCAACTTATATTAATTATTAATTATAAATTAATTAACCATTACTAATTTAAAAATCTAATCTATAGTTCTAAATCACATATTAGTTAATTAATTTATTAATTAACTTTAATTACTACTTTTACACTATAATTACTAGCTTACTTAATCAACTTAAGAGTTAATGCATATAAAAATTCTAAAAAAAACTTAAAGTAAAATTCCAATATGTTTAAAACATTTATTTTAATTTACTTTTTAATTAAAAACCAATTTATCATTAATAAAGTTTTATAACTAATTTATTTTAAAACCCCTTTGCAACACACATGTTTAATTACAATTAAAACTCATTTGAATAAGTTTAAATTATAAAACTTTATTTTATTACAAATCTAGAATCTCAAATCCAAACTCTAGATTTCAATTTTTTTTTCTTTTTTTTTTTCTTGAAATCCAACTCTCTTGAATGTACTTAAAACATTAAGCACTTTTTAGTTATTAAAATTATTTAAATTATAGAACTTTATTATTACCAACCCTATTTCAAAACTGACTTAAATTCAGTATTTAAAACTTGTTTTAAAACTGGGTTTGGCTTTGTTTTAAATTTGAAACAAAATTTCAAGTCTGTTTTAAAAACTGTTACAGGTTGAAATAAAAAACAACACACAGAACACTTACTACCCGAGCCCCCCTGCGTTTGCTTCGAGTAATAACGAAGTTTCCCCGAGAAAACAATCAAGCTGCTTCGAGTTATCCCCCCTGCACAAATCTTCTCCTCCTTCCTTTCTTCCCAGTTGAAAACAAGTTCAAGCCCAACAAAAACAGCACGCAAAACTCGAGTCGACCCCGAAGTAACCCACGTCTCGAACTCCTGTACTTCTCTTCCCCAACTACCCACACAACCCAGACCACCAACGTGCCTGTGCACGTGCACCATCCCTCTAGCCATCGCCGGCCATCCACTACAACTGCTTCCCATCGGCGACCATCTCCAGATGTTGTCACGACCATCCAAACCCACTGCAGCACCTCGTATCAAAATCGAGTTGCCTGAACAAACCTGGAGCACCACAGTTATACCACTCGATCCTGGAAACTTCGCCGCACACCAAACTCCGACCACCGGAGTACCACCACTTCCGGCTACAGCTCCAACTACCTTCCCTCTACCGATCCCCAAGCCCACGTTGAACTCGATCGCCTCTGGTCACCGAACGAGACCAATACCCAAAAACAGTGCAACCCAGAATTGCACTTTCATTTCTAATCTAAGAATTTTGATTCTAGCTTTAAAAATCATGTCATAGTTTAAAGATTTAATTTATACACCTGAATTGTAAAATTATCATGTTTGAATTTTTACAGAGATTTGAACTTCCTGTTTAAACTTTTATTTCCAAAGCAATTCCTGTCTTAATTTAAACTAAATAATTTTTTTAAATCTTAGTTCAGAATCAAACAAGCAATATTTGTTTGGATCTTAAGTCCAAACAATCCATAGATCAATCCAGAAATGATTTTTTTTAAATAAAGCATGAACTTGAAAACTTAATATACAGAGGTGTATTACAGGTTATAAACATGCATGGATCATTTCACAAACATCCAAGAGTGTATAAACACATATTCATACTTAGTTCAGGCATAAATTATCAATCATATGTAAATATACTTGAGCTTTTCTTTTTTTTTTAATTTTGAGTTACTCACAGAATTTGTGGAAGAACAGAGGCACCTTTTGCTTTGCAACAAGTTTGCAACTTTCAGGTTGAACTCCTTTTTGATTCTCTGTTGAACTGAATTTTGATTGATGTTCAAGTAGAAGCTAGTTTTATTTTAAAATGAAGTTTATTCTAGATTTTACTTAGTTCGAACTGAATATGCAGATTTATATATGCAAGAAGTTTGATATTTATAAATAAGTTACAGTGTACATTATTATTATGTTTCATACTATTAAGACAATATTTGCATACAATCTTGTTTGTACAGATTTTCAAACCAGAGATATTTATTAAATTGGAGGCTGATATAAATACAATTATGTACTAAAAAGATTTTACATTAATTACTTTTTGTTGTTAGCTTAAAGATATTTAACAATGTCTTCCTTCACAAGCTTCTCACATATTTACAGTTGTATTTATTTGGCCTGCACACATAGATATTTTATATCTTTCATTTTGTTTGTATGACATGTATTTTTATTACTGTCCTTATTGCTAGATATTATTATGTTTCAACAACTAAAATAAAACATAGCAATCTAGTTTAACCTGCACACACTATTGTTACTATCTTTATTTTGTTTGTATAACATATATTTTATTACTGTCCTTATTACTTTACTTCAGCCTGCACACATATCTAAATTGGTTTATACTAAACTTGAATGTATAATTTGTTTGTAATTTAATTGTTGCATAATTATTTATAGTGTATTCATTTTATATTTTACAATAAAATTTAACTTATGTATATTTGTCTTATTTCTATGTTTGAAAACTAATTGAACTTTATAGTTATTATGTTACTCAACCCAATTTATCTTATAAGTCTTGTATTTTTATTTATTTATATTATTTAAAAGTAACTCATTTATCAATTTGAAATAATAAATAAATTAAATCATCTTTTTATTATAAACTACATATTTATGAATGTATGTTAATGTATTTATTGACAAAATTGCATTAAAGACTCATATATATTGTTCAAATCCATGTTTTAATCAAGTTATACTAAAAGAAAAGAAAACAAACCTTTTTGTTAATAAATGTTAATTTTAAACTTAAGTTAAAATAAGTTTTAATCTATTTAAACATTTACTTATGTATTTAAAACCCTGTATTTATTTAGCTTTGAAAAGTTTATATTAAATAAAACATAATTTCTAATCCACTAAAATATATTTTAGTATTTAAAACAAAATTTATTAGTTAAACTTTAAAACAAATTCTCATATATTTGCAATGTATACAAATATATACATATATAAATAGTTAACAAACAATTAATTTTTAACAGATAAAATTTACCAATTAGATATTTATTAAAAGAAGAGTATCAATTTAGATCAAATTAACAAAATATATCAAATCAATTTAATATTTAATGCAGATTATTAAATTGATATTGCTAGAAAATTCCGGGTCGTCACAAGTTTAAAACAAATTTACTTGTTTAAAAATGAAATCACTAGTTAATTGAATTATAAATGGAAATTTAATTGTTCAAATTGACTCAAACGTTGAAGAAAAAAATATGTAATGGTTCTACAAGGTTATAAACTGGGAAATCAAGGTAGAATTGAAGTGGATTGCAAACAAATGCAAAGGTGAGCTAATCTCATTCAGCTGAATTTTTATTTAAATTTAAATGGTTAAATTTAAATAATTGGTTGGATGATTGAATTGATTTGATGTGCTATATTATAGTATATAATATATCTTGGAATGATTGATATCCCGCATTATATAGCTACGAGACCCTATGCGCCACATAATAGCGGATGATTTATATTAATCCCATATACCACGATATTCCACCTCGATGTGGAATTGGTATTTATATTATGCTAACGTCTGTGGATGCAGGGAACAGGTTGGAGGGATCCAACTGGATTCCTCAACATTTATTTAGATTATTTAATATTCTCTGTTATGATTATTTGATATTCTGTGATGAATTATATTGGAATATTGAATGCTATAGTTTGCTTGAATATTTCGGTACACTGAGTTATCTAAATATATAGAATTAGATTTTTGAAAAGAAAATAAAAGAATGAATTTGTAAGTAAAATGATTATATAGAATCTGAATAAATTGAAGGATAAATTGGAAAAGAATAAAAGTGATTTTAAAATTCTAATAAATAAATCTCGAGTATGAAAAGGGGATTTTGAATAAACAGTGAAATAATGAATTTTAAACCTTAAGTGACATTATTTAAAGGAATAAAGAATTTATTTTAAAAATCCAAGTTTTAAATTTATTGAAATAGATAAAGAAGGAATTTATTTCAAATGGAGTAAATTGGAAATCAATTTGAAAATTGATTTAAGGGTTTGAAAACTGGAAATTTAAAGGAGAATGTGACTAAGGAACTTATAAACTGGGTTTATAAAAGTGAAGTAATATATCGATGGATATTTGGAAAATATAAATTCACGATGGGAATTTATTAAAGGAATGAGAACATTGTTTAAAATAAATATTGATCCATTTCTAAAGAATGTGAAGAGAAGTATATTTCCCTGGATAGCCAAGTACGTTTTCAAAGTAAATTTTTAAATATAAGATAAAAGTTTAAATGTTATTTTAAAAAGCATGTTTTAGGAAAATTATTATTTCTAAATATTTAAATTCTAAGATAAGTATTTTTCAAATCTATTATCATGGTAATTATTTAAAGGTGACTTAGTATTTTGTTTCAAAGGAGAAAATCTAGTTTATATTTTATGAAATAACCTTATTTTAAATATTCCTAAAATATTATCTTTAATTATTAAAGTAGTTTTCTAAAATTTAAATGTAAAAGCATATTTTACAATAAAGTGTTTTTAAATTATTTAGAAATCTAAATTTTGTGCTTGGTGATTTTAGTGGAAATAGAAAATATTTGGGAATTTTATTCTGTAAAAGGAAGGTAGTTTGAAACTATTTCAAAAAGGGTTGAAAATGGAAATATATCTTTCAAAGATATTTTGAAATAAATAATTTGGGAAATTATTTATTGTTTGATGGTTGTTGTGAATGTTAATTGATAGTTAAATAACCCACTATCAATATTGGCCAAATGCGCTGATCGTTTCGAAGAGACCGGGATCGGGATTAATTTCTCGAAAACCACTTCGATCCGGTTTGTACGTTTTCGTGGAAGACGAGTTTGGATTCGAAGATTGGAGCAGTGAAGTGCAAGGGCTAGTCGCTACTAATCCTGAGGATATTTCCAAAATGGATGTAGTAGGAATAGTGTCTTTGGTTCCGTTCGAACCCGGGACGGACTTGTATGGACGAATGCTTTCGGAACATTGTCAGGTGGACGATGGGCATTCTAAGTGAAACGATCTAAAAGGTAACACTTAGCCTCAAGCCTCATCAACCGGGAATGACTCAAAATCAGGGGTTATGCAGCTAGGCTAGGTGGGTAGCACCCATTTCAGGGTGTGATCATCCCTGTCTAGATGTCCCTTTTTATTTCGGATTAGTGGTGCGGTTGCTGATCACAACCGTGGGGTGATCTTACTCGGGATTATCCAGTAAGGGGTGGTCCCGGTCTTGTGTTGCAGGGGGTCGGGAGTGATCCTTGGTACTGTGATCTAGACCACGTACTGTGACAGGTGGTACCCCAGTGCCTAGTCATTATTTGGAGATCCATTCTCCCTACGCGCCTTTTACGAGTTTTGTTTGTATTACCCACTTTGTGGCTAGTAGCTGGAATTTAATCCTGTAACAATTTCGGCTATTTTAATAAGTATTTGTATATAGACCCTATTATAATATCAGAGGATTTTAATAAAAAGTGTTTTAGCCATCGTAAGGTAAAAACCCGACATGTTTTTGTGGCGTGGTCTTACGAGATGCTTTTGTTTCCAAAGGATTTTGAAACTTTAATAATCAATTTGAGTGTGATTTCTCACGCTGGTATTCCAGACTGACTCGGGTGTTATTTATTTATAATGCTCGGGTCAGACCGAGTATTATAGAATACAAGAAAGGATGCTGTGGAGCTCAGGAGACGAGCTGGATGGCGAAACGTACTTCCATATTTGTTTATTATTCCGCTGTGTATCCAATTATATGTTATTGATGTGGAACTCTGATGATGTACTCTGATGATGTATGTATAAAACAGATATAGTTTTCTTTTGTGTAAAGATCTATTATTATATATTATATTATTCCGGTGCGTTGGTTAGATTCTGTTGTTGTTTTCTGTTTTCTCTTCTTCTACCTCTTCTTCTTTAACCCTGATGGTTCATATTTCTGTTCAACTTGAGTTGATTGATGTAGAATAGTGTCGACTCGAGGGGTACGGATTTGGGGGTCGTTACACTTCGTATCGGAGCTTAGGTTGGGGATAACCTTGGCTCTGATGGGAATTACTCGTAGAATAAAGTCCATAGTACTCTAGAATGAGCTTGAGCGTATTAATAGATATGAGTGCGTATTTGTTACTGTATATAAAATTATTTTATATTGTGTTGATTTGTCGGTTGAGTGTTTATGGATTCTGGTCGATGTGTGGGACGCCATGTTATCGATAGGGATTTCTAAACTCTTAAACAAGATAAACCGACACAGTATTGTTTTAAATAGGGTAAATAAAATAATTTTACCCAAAATTATTTTTGTACATAAAATAAATGATTTTTTATAATTGTTATAGTTATATATGGACGCTTGGTTGTTAGGGATGATGATATTAAATTATTGTCATCAATGTGTAAAATTGAATGAGAAATTGAAACAATAACCAAAGATGAAGGAATAAATTAATAAAATAAATGGAATTTGTAAATGTGATTCATAATTGAATAAGGAATTGAAATCATAACTAAAAGCTAAGAAACAAATTCATATACAAAGGAGATTTGTAAATGTAACTATAAATGTGAATTATAGGGTGATTAATAATTAAAATAAGATAAAATTCCAAAGTAACGTTTGAATATAAATTTAAATGATTTGGAATTTGAAAATTTGGAAATTTAAATTTCCTTTGAATTTGAAAATGATTCTCAAAAAGTTGGGAAGATAATATATATTGAGAAATATTTTTGAATCGGATTTGAAATCTAGAGAGATTTGGAATTTAAAAATATTTGAAGGGTTTTAAAAGAGATAAAAGCATTGAACTCTTTACGGTCGTTGGAAAATAATTCCGATGATGATCGCGACATCATTGGTGTTCATTTTCGAGTTTCCAAAAGAGGGATTGATGCCGGGATGTTTTGGATTAATGTTTGTTGGAGAAATTTGGTTTGATTTTGAAAATGCAAAGGAATAGTTTGGTTAGATATATATGTTTTCAAAATTGAATGTTGGACATTTTAGTAATGAGTTCAAACGTGTAAGGAAAAAAAAGAAAAAAGAAATTTAAACTGAATGTTGAACTTAAGTTTGAATGAAAAAATTAGTCAAGTTGGACTAAATAAACAAAGTTTTAAGATTAAAATTAGTAAGTAACTGATTGATTTATATGGTATGCAAATGAAACTGAATATTGGATAATGTTTGATTTAAAATTGTGTAAAGTAAAGAGCAGAATTAGTTCAAATGGACTAAAAATAATTAATGTTTGGAAATAAAATTTACTGGTTGAAAATGAATTTGTGAATGAATAAGTGAATTTATAATTGTAAGTAAATGAACTGAAATTGGATATTGGAATGATATTAAATGGAATTAAATCCTTGCTTAACAAAATTCAAAGGAATGGTATGTAGCAAGATTTAACTGGAGTTAAGCTAAATAAAATTGAATTGAAATTAATTCAGTTGAGTTATAGATAATATTGAATGGAATAAAATTCTTACTTAAATAAATAAATGTAAATAAGTAAGTATTGAATAGGATTAAAATAGATTTGGAGTGAGTTGTAAACAAATCCAATTCAAGCATAAATTGAATGACCTTATTATTAATAAATTCAATAATGAATTGTTAATGTGAATTAAAATTAAGAACGGATAAAAGAATAAACTAATCAAATAAATTGGTAAAATGGTTGGAGATTTGATCAAAGGAAAAATCAAATCAAAGATTTAAATGGAGGTTGGTGGAGTAAAATAAACTTAAGTTATTGGGTGGAATAGTTTGAAGAAAATAAATAACTTAAGTAAATTGTGAGATGGTTATTTAATATTGGTTGTCGAGTTTAAAAAAATGGTTTGGAATCAAACTTTTTGGAAATGAAAGAAAATGCAATGAAAAGTTTGAGAATAAATTTAGAATGGGATGGAATCAAGTGTAAATTGAGTTGGAATCAATTTAAAATTGTTATAAAGCTTAAGTAATTATTTATTCACAATAATATTGTCGAATTGCATAAGAAAATGGGTCGTTCGATGTAAACGAGATTAGATAAAATCCTATGAGTTATTAGAAGTGAAATAGGATGATTTTGAAATCAATTGAAATGAATATGAGTTTGTTTTGCGTAAAATGAATTAACTATAAGCGTGTATGTTGTAAATCGCTTAAACTGAATGAAATGGTTTGAGAATTGGTTGTAAGCAATTGAAATAAGTGTCGGAACCTTATACGTGCTTATGGAAATTATATAACATGCATTATATGTGAAATATATGTGTTAGCTATTGAAAGTAAGTGAAATGTTGATAAATTGCATATATTTAGTACTTATATGTTTGAATTGAGTAAGTACAGGTACCGGGAAGCCGTTTGGCTGGATTTGGTCGCGCTAATTGCTAAATAATAAGCCGCTTGCTTAAAAATGCTAAATAAAGGTATGCCTACGCAATAAAAAATAGGAAATATGAACTGTTTTTGTTTTTCCAACCGGGTGGGTCGATGTATATATATATTTATATCTCTTGTCAAATTGCAAAAGCTTCTCCGTGCAAAGGAGACTCTGCCAAAATTTTCCGAAAATGGGAGTTAGAAAAAATTTGAAATTTTTTGGAAAATTTTTGTTAGCGATAAAACGATTATAAATTAGAAATTGAAATAAATTAGTGGATGAAACTAATTGAAAATAATGATATGAATCAGTTATAAATGAAAGATAAAATTCAATATTCAGAATTGAAGATAAATTGAATTCAGATAGAAATGGGAGAACCAATTTGAATAGAAGTAGATATAAACTAAAGTGGTAAAGTGAAAAAAATAAAGATGCATATAAAATGCTTATACTAAACTTAAGAAAGGAATTGTGAATTCTTAATTGGAAATTGATATTACAAATATATTCTAAGTTAATATTTGAATGAATAAATATTGACATTTTATAAGGAAGTCGATAAAATGTTTTTGAATGTTGTGATTGGGTATTATTGCTATGTAGGATATACAGGTATTATAAAGGAAAAGGAAAATTAGTTTTGATTTTAGAAGATAAATTTGAATTGCTCGACAAAAAGGTATGTGTTTAAAATTCTGCATGGAATTTGATTGGTTTTTTGATCTAGCCATTTGGCTTTTGTTTTCTTTTGAAATCTGGGGTCCCGTAGAGACATTTTGTAGTTGTACCAAGCTAGCCGTGCAAAGGAGACGCTGGAGAAATTTTTCAAAAATTTAGAGAGTTAGAATTTTTTTAGAAAGTTTGATAATTTAACTTTGGATTTAAATTAAATTTGAATAAGTGAAATAAATAATGTTGTTGGAAACTGTGGAAGGTTTTGGAAAGTTGGTTGAAGTAATAGTGTGTCTTTAATTAAGATTGTCGGGTTGTTGTTAAAACTGTTAGGTTTTGAAAAATAGTAAAGGGTATTGAATCATTCTTCCTAACTAGTAATTTCGGGGATAAAATTCTTTTAAGGGTGGAGTAATATAACGACCCAAAATTTTTGAGCATTTGAAATCAGAATATTTAATTGATTTTAAATATTTAGAATTAAATTCTTTACTTGAATTCAAATATCACCATTTACTTGGTAATTTAATTATTAGATTAAATAACTTAAAGTTGGGTAAAATGTTGAATCTGGAGTTCTAAGCCTGTTAAAAATAGTTTGAAGGCTTGTAAAATTTATATTGATAGTATTAAGAATAATAGAAGTTGTAAAATTGAATTTAACAGTGGTTTGTTCAGTTTTAAAATTTTATAGTTTAAATTGAATTTAAAAATAGCCTTCCGAGGCACAGTCTCCGAATTCAACAAAACTAGTTCCATTAGATCCGTAATATTGTATTATTACCGGATTTAAATTTTCGTAGCGTTTGGAGTTGTAGTGTGAACATACGATATATAAACGCGTTGAAATCTATATCGGAAAATTAAATGATAAATGAGTTCAAAAAGCTATCTTCTCCATACGATCAAATTAGGACTCGAAACCTTTTCCATTGCGTTCGAAATAGGGGTATAACATTATAAACGCCTAGCGGCACACATCGATAGGAGGTCGAGGTTTTAAGCTACGTAAATTGAGACAAATTGTATCAAATTAATATATATGTCCTTGTCAACCACAGCTGAAATTCTTTCTTATCAGCTTTTCATCTCAGCCCCAATCCTATCATGTACAAGCCGACCTAGGAAGCGTGCTCCAGACACTTGCTCCCTTTCAGTCCGACATCGTCTTTCTCTTCGTTTTAAATCACGATGTAACCTCGTGAAAGAAAACATGCCCTGTTATCTTTCTAAAACACTGCGTCCCCTCGTTCTTTTCAAATCAAATTCTCAAAAATGGGGAAACGACGAAATCGCTTGGCATAGAATCGCGCTGACTTCGTGGAGGAGGCAGGCGTGTACGATTTTGGATAAGGCGAAGGACGTTCTGATGTCATGGTCGAGAATGGCGCCGAATATATTTGCAATTGATCATATCGATCTATTCGAACTCGCATATGATGGAAACGATGGGAAGAGCGATCAAAATCAGTCGAGGCAAGCTTGTTCGCGTCGGAGTTCTGAGCGGCGCAGGGTATTTGGGTTTGACTTGGTTCGAACTCGAGTTCGAACGACAGGAAGCGGCGCGTCAAATTTGTTGAGGGTTGCGACGCGAACGAGCTTCAGGCGATGCTCGGAAGGGTTGCTCGTGAGTGGAAGTGCTCGATTTAGGGATTCGCGAATCAAGACGGCAGTAGTGGGAAGTGGAAACACTCAAGTGTGGGCGCTTGGTGGGATGTCTGCGTCAGAGGATTTCGTAGCCAATCTCAAATGCTTGCTCGTGCGTTCGTCTAGGCGGAAGGGGTCGTGGCAACGATAGTGAGGTCGGGTCGATTTCTGGTAATCTCTTGACTTGAATAATTATTTCTTAGTAATAATAGTTATACTCTGTAGGGCACATGTATATAATTAAAAAATTTAAATAGTAGAAGAAAAAGAAATTTATTACTGTATTTGTATACAGTAAAGAGAAAAGAAAAGTATATAATGATTTTAACTACCAAAGAATTTTATAAAGGGCTAGATGTTTAAATCTATAAAAAAAAATAGTGTATATTTGAAAATTAATTTATTTGATTAACTTATTTAATTTTTTGGATGCTAAAATGTTCTATTAAAAAGGGAATTAGTTTAAAACAAATTTACTTGTTTAAAAATGAAATCACTGGTTAATTAAATTATAAATGGAAATCTAATTGTTCAAATTGACTCGAATGTTGAAAAAAAAATATGTAATGTTTATACAAGGTTATTAACCGGGAAACCAAGACAGAATTGAAGCGGACTGCAAACAAATGCAAAGGTGAGTTAATCTCGCTCAGCTGAATTTTCATTAAAATTTAAATAGTTAAGTTTAAATAATTGGTTGGATGATTGAATTGATTTGATGTGCTATATTATAGTATATAATATATCTTGGAATGATTGATTTCCCGCATTATATAGCGGATGAGACCCTATGCGCCGCATAATAGCGGATGATTTATATTAATCCCATACACTGCGATATTCCACCTCGACGTGGAATTGGTATTTATATTGTGCTAACGTCTGTGGATGCAGGGAACAGGTTGGAGGGATCCAACTGGATTCCTCAACATTTATTTAGATTATTTAATATACTCTGTTATGATTATTTGATATTATGTGATGAATTATATTGGAATATTGAATGTTATAGTTTGTTTGAATATTTCGGTACACCGAGTTATCTAAATATATAGAATTAGATTTTTGAAAAGAAAATAAAAGAGTGAATTTATAAGTAAAATAATAATAGAAAATCTGAATAAATTGAAGGATAAATTGGAAAAGAATAAAAGTGATTTTAAAATTCTAATAAATAAATCTTGAGTATGGAAAGGGGATTTTGAAATAAACAGTGAAATAATGAATTTTAAACCTTAAGTGACATTATTCAAAGGAATAAAGAATTTATTTTAAAAATCCAAGTTTTAAATTTATTGAAATAGATAAAGAAGGAATTTATTTCAAATGGAGTAAATTGGAAATCAATTTGGAAATTGATTTAAGGGTTTGAAAATTGGAAATTTAAAGGAGAATGTGACTAAGGCATTTATAAACTAGGTTTATAAAAGTGAAGTAATATATCAATGGATATTTGGAAAAAATTAAATTCACGATGGGAATTTATTAAAGGAATGAGAACATTGTTTAAAATAAATAGTGATCCATTTCTAAAGAATATGAAGAGAAGTATATTTCCTTGGATAGCCAAATACGTTTTCAAAGTAAATTTTTAAATATAAGATAAAAGTTTAAATGTCGGTCTAAAAAGCATGTTTTAGGAAAATTATTATTTCTAAATGTTTAAATTCTAAAGTAAGTATTTTTCAAATCTATTATCGTAATAATTATTTAAAGGTGACTTAATATTTTGTTTCAAAGGAGAAAATCTAGTTTATATTTTATGAAATAACCTTATTTAAATATTCCTAAAGTATTATCTTTAATTAAGTATTAAAGTAGTTTTCTAAAATTTAATTGTAAAAGCATATTTTACAATAAAGTGTTTTTAAATTATTTTAAAATCTAAGTTTTATGCTTGGTGATTTCAGTGGAAATAGAAAATATTTGGGAAATTTATTCTGTAAAAGGAAGGTAGTTTGAAACTGTTTCAAAAGGATTGAAAATGGAAATATATCTTGCGAAGATATTTTGAAATAAATAGTTTAGGAAATTATTTATTATTTGATGGTTGTTGTGAATGTTAATTGATAGTTAAATAACTGACTATCAATATTAGCCAAATGCGCTGATCGTTTCGAAGAGACCGGGATCGGGATTAATTTCTCGAAAACCACTTTGATCCGGTTTGTACGTTTTCATGGAAGACGAGTTTGGATTCAAAGATCGGAGCAGTAAAATGCAAGGGCTAGTCGCTATTAATCCTTAGGATATTTTCAAAAATGGATGTAGTAGGAATAGTGACTTCGGTTCCGTTCGAACCCGGGACGGACTTGTATGGACGAATGCTTTCGGAACATCGTCAGGTGGACGATGGGCATTCTAAGTGAAACGATCTAAAAGGTAACGCTTAGCCTCAAGCCTCATCAACCGGGAATGACTGAAAATCAGGGGTTATGCAGCAAGGCTAGGTGGGTAGCACCAATTTTAGGGTGAGGTCATCCCTATCTAGATGTCCTTTTTATTTCGGCTTAGTGGTGCGATTGCTGATCACAACCTTGGGGTGATCTTACTCGGGATTATCCAGTAAGGGGTGGTCCCGGTCTTGTGTTGCAGGGGGTCGGGAGTGATCCTCGGTAATGTGATCTAGACCACGTACTGTGAAAGTGGTACCCCAGTGCCTAGTCATTAGTTGAAAATCCGTTCTCCCTACGCGCCTTTTACGAGTTTTGTTTGTATTACCCACTTTCTGGCTAGTAGCTGGAATTTAATCATGTAACAATTTCGGCTGTTTTAATAAGTATTTGTATATAGACCCTATTATAATATCAGAGGATTTTAATAAAAAGTGTTTTAGCTATCGTAAGGTAAAAATCCGACATGTTTATTTGTGGCGTGGTCCTACGAGTCGCTTTTGTTTTCAAAAAAATTTCAAAGGAATTTTGAAACTTTAATAATCAATTTGAGTGTGATTTCTCACGCTGGTATTCCAGACTGACTCAGGTGTTATTTCACTATAATGCTCGGGTTAGACAGAGTATTATAAAGTGCAGGAATGGATGCCGTGGAGCTCAGGAGACGAGCTGGATGGTGATACGTACTTCCGTATTTGGTTATTATTCTGCTGTGTATCCTGTTGTATGTTATTGATGTGGAACTCTGATGATGTACTCTGATGATGTATGTGTAAAACAGATATAGTTTTCTTTTGTGTAAAGATCTGTTATTATATATTATATTTTATTCCGCTGCGTTGGTTAGATTTTGTTGTTTTTAGTTTTCTCTTCTTCTACCTCTTCTTCTTTAACCGTGATGGTTCGTATTTCTGTTCAACTTTAGTTGATTGACGTAGAATAGTGTCGACTCGAGGGGTACAGATTTGCGGGTGGTTACACTTGAGTTCTGTCATGTCATCTTCTAATAATCGATGACTTACTCCATCTCTCTCGCCTAAGGGTGCATTTAATTCTTGTAAATCAATACCACTTGTCGGAGTATGAAGAATATGACCAATTCTATCTAAAGAAAGAAACACTTATCAGCCACATACTAAACTCCAGACACAATTGTCATGATTGCATGGGTTTTGATGGCCTAAATTTAAATTAGCATTGAAAAGTTTTACCAAGGTATGATTTATCTTGGTATTATTTTGGTTGTGATCTAGGAGTGATTCTAGATGGCTTCTTCTTGTTAAATCTTGAATCCTATATGGTGTAAAATCAGGAAAAATAACAAAATAACCTTCAAAGAATCGGGCTTCTTTCATCTTATTCCATCTTTGGATTGCAGTAGCATCGTATAACCATTGAGCGATTTAAGAACCAGTTGGCTCAGAGGAAGAAGAAGCATGCCTAGTTCTCTTTTGTTGACGAGGAGCCATTTAAATTAATCAAAGTAGTGAAAAATTTTGGTAAAAATTTGGGAACTAGGGTTTTAGAATTCTGGAGTATGGAGGTAAATGTAAAAAGTAAAAGAGGAGTTAAACGGTTGGAGTGTTAAAAAGTAGGTAAAAGGTGAAAAGGTAGGCTCAGATTTGAATTCAGTTGACTAAACGATTATGGTCAATAGGCTGAACCATTTTCCCGAGAGTTCTGTTTCAGATTCAGTCGACTACGCCAGTCGACTAAATAAGCCAATTTGCTCTCTGTTTAATCATTCAGTCGACTGGTGGCTTTCGATCAGTCGACTGAATAATGTATGAAAACATCCAGTATACAGCTTCAGTCGACTGATTGAAATTTCGGTCGACTGAATAAGTCTTGCAACATATTCAGTCAGTTTTGTACACAAACAAACAATATATAAATTATATATTAACACAATGCATATAAAGCACGGATAAAAAATAATTAAAAAGGTAGACAAAACTTAGTTATTTGGAAGAAGAGGTTGATGGAGACTTGGAATTTGTCGGTTCATCCTTCGTCTTCTCTACATATGGTTGCAGTGGCAACCAACGGTTTCCACGCTCCCATGAGTTTGGAGAGACATGCAGAGCTTGAGGTGACCTATCCTATGGACTCCGAGATGACAATGGTGTAGGTTGATGAACCGTAGAGGAAGATGAACCGTCGAATTTCCATTCAATCTGCTCTAGAAAACTCAGACGTCTTGAATTCATTTTCTGTTCGTAATACATCTCACGCTGAAGCGCTATCGATTCCCTCTGGTAATTATGCAAATCATCAATTTTTTGTTTGGTTTGAGGAGAACCAAAGAATAGAAAACGTCTTGCTTTCTTTTTCTCGGATGTATAACCCATGCGATAATTTGACGGTCTTGTAGGTTCATGAGTAGGAGTTGGTGTAGGAAGGTTTGACGATGCAGATGATGGTGTTGCAAAATCGATAGATGAGTAAGCCGATCCATCTGATGAATCGTGTGAAGATATTTTGATGTTGTAAGGAGGTTTAGAAATTTATGTAGAGGATAATAATATGTTTGAGAAAAAAAATTCTTTTGGTGGAGAAAGGAACACAGTAACCTGAAATATATAGGAAGAAATGCAGTTAGAAAATGATGGTTCTACGTGTAAACTGTAAAAGTGAGGATGATAATTAAACAAGAGTTTGTGGCTGAAAATTTATCATAAAAATAATTAAAAATATAAAGGAAAATAATGTATAAGAATTAGATGTGAAACACTAAATGGTCAAGTGGAAGTGACATAGGCTTATCAAACCCGAGGTGCAGAGTTCGAGTACCCCAAAAATTTAAAAAATTAAATTTAATTAATTAGCAATTTTTATGATTCTTTTAAAGAAATTATACCTAGTTCTCTTCTTAATCTTATAAAACAATTTTCATTAAGTGGTTTAGTGAAAATATCAGCTAATTGATTTTTAGAATTTACAAATTCTAAATTTATTATATCCTTTTCAAAATTATCACGAATAAAATGATGACGAATGTCAATATGTTTAGTTTGTGAGTGATTGATAGGATTTTTAGATAAATTTATTGCACTAGTGTTATCACAATATATTATAGACTTATTTAATTTTATATTAAAATCTTGTAATGTTTGTTGCATGTAGATTACTTGAGCACATGCTAAAGTTGCAGATATATACTCTGCTTCACATGTCGATAGTGAAACACAATTTTATTTCTTACTAAACCAAGATACTAAGGATCGTCCAATGAAATGACAAGTTCCACTTGTACTTTTTCTATCTGTCTGACTTCCTCCAGAATCAGCATTACTATATGGTACTAATTCGAAAGGACCTTCTTTTGGATAAAGTAATCCTAACCTTTGATTTTGTTAAGATAACGAATTATACGTTTAACTGCTCGCATATGTGATTCTTTAGGATTTGCTTGAAATTGAGCACATAAACAAACACTCATCATAATGTCAGGTCGACTAACAGTTAAGTAAAGTAGTGATCCAATTATAGTATGATATAGTTTTTGGTCAACACTCTTACCATTTTCATCTTTTTCAAGATTATAGTTGTACTCATAGGGGTTGGTTTGGCAGACGTGTTTTCCATAGCGAATCGTTTAATTAGATTATTACAATACTTTTCTCGATTAAGGAAAATGCCATTTTGCATTTGTTTGATTTGCAATCCGACAAAATATGATAGTTCTCCCATATGTGAAATTTAAAATTCATTTGTCATGATAGTCGAAAATTCTGGACATAATTTTTCATTTGTTGAACCAAAAATAATATCATCAACATATATATGAATAATTAAAATATCTTGTTTAGATTTCTTAATAAATAATGTTTGATCAACTTTCCCAACCTCAAAACCATATTCTAGTAAATAGCTTTTAAGTCGGTCATACCAAGCACTAGGTGCTTGTTTTAAACCATATAAAGCTTTCTTAAGTTTATAAACATGATCTGGAAATTTTCCATGAGTAAATAGAGGAGATTGTTCAACATAAACATTTTCTTTTATAAAACCATTTAGAAAAGCACTTTTAACATCCATTTGATATAATTTAAATTTATGAAAACATGCAAAGCCCAGTAGAATACGTATAGCTTCTAGTCTTGCAACTGGAGCAAACATTTCTTCATAGTCTATTCCCTCTTCTTGATTATAATCTTGTGCTACTAATCTAGCTTTATTTCTAGTAATGTTACCTTATTCATCAGCTTTGTTTTTGAAAGCCCATTTTGTACCAATGACTGATTGATCGCTTGGTCTAGGAACTAATTCCCAAACTTCGTTTCTTTCAAATTGATTTAGCTCTTCTTACATAACTATAATCCAATAGTCATCAGTTGAGGCTTCTTTAATATTTTTAAGTTCTATATTAGAGAGAAGAACTATATGGCCATTTGATTTAATTGTTGTCTTGTTCTTAGATTTGAATTTACTTCTCCAATTATATTTTAAACAGGGTGATCTCTAAGAATTCTTAGAGGAGATCATATTATATTATTATTATTAATAGTATTTAAATTTTCTAAAGTAACATCAGAATTATTATCTTGAAGAATAATATCATCATCTTTTGAATTATTTGTTAGAATTATATTTGTATTATTTTCCAAATTTGTATTTTTAGAAGAAATTTTGACATTTTCATCGAATGACACATGAAGAGTTTCTTCGATAACTTTAGTTCTTGTATTAAAAACCCGATAAGCTTTGCTTCTTTTCGAATATCCTATGAATATTCCTTCGTCGGATTTTGGATCAAATTTGCCAAGCCGATCTTTAGTGTTAAGTATAAAACATTTTGAACCAAAAACTTTAAAATATGATATATTTGGTTTTCTACCATTTAAAAGTTCATATGGAGTATGTTTTGTTAATGATCGAATAGAGACATGATTCAAAATATAGCAAGCAGTTGTAACAGCTTCTACCCAGAAATGCTTAGGTAAAGTGCTTCCATTTAATAGAGTTCATGCACATTCTTATAATGTTTTGTTTTTCCTTTCTACAACTCCATTTTGTTGTGGTGTTCTAGGAAAGGAGAAATTATGATTAATTCCTTTCTTGTTACAAAAATATTCGAAAGCTTCATTTTCAAATTCACCTCCATGATCACTTCTAATATTTTTAACTTTTAAATTCTTTATATTTTGAATTCTCTTTACAAAAATTTTGAAATTTTCAAAAGTATCACTTTTAAGTTTCATAAAAATAGTCCATGTATATCTTGAAAAATCATCTACAATAATAAACACATATATATTGTCATTAATAGATTGAATTTGAGTAGGTACGAAAAGGTCCATATGTAATAGTTCAAGTGGTTGTGTTGTAGATATGATTTTCTTAGATTTAAAAGAAGATTTTGTTAATTTTCCTAACTGACATGCATCATAGATATTATCAATTTTTAATTTCATATCAAGTAGTCTTTTAACAAGTTTATTTTTAACTAATTTATTAATAGTATTAATATTTATATGACAAAATCTTTTATGCCATAACTAAGAATTCTTTTCTGTAGCCACTAAACACATATTTGTGTTATGATTTATATTTATATTTAAAATATAAATATTTTTATCTATTATACCTTCAAAAATTAATTTTTGTTTTTTATCAGAGATATTACATTTATTTTCTGAAAAAGATATATTAAAGCCTTTATCACATATTTGACTTATACTTAATAAGTTATGTTTAAGTTTTAACTAGTAAAACATCAGTAATGAGAGGTGAGTTAGAGATACCGTTATTGCTCACATCGCCTTTGCCGATGACATAACCTTTTGAATTATCTCCAAAAGTGATCGATCCTCCATTTGAGTAGACTATGTCTTTATCACCAGTCATGTGTTTTGAGCAACCACTGTCTAGAATCCATTTTCCTCTCTTTTTAAGTGGTACCTGTAAAAAATAAAGATTAAGATGGTACCCACTCTTTCTTTTTAGGGCCTAAGAGTTAGGTCTTAGGAAACCAAACTCAAGAAGGTTTAGAATTCCTTTTATAAATATAATTCTTATTTTTATGAACAGTTTCTATAAACGTTTTGATATGTTTATCCCTAATCAAGTTATCATTTGTTTTAGGAATCTATATTTTAAAAGTTCTAAAATCTTTCAAAATCGTTTTCTTTAAATCTTTACTAATTTTGTTTTTAAACTTATTTTTAAGCTTTCCAGATTTTTTAGGATTTTCAATTTTCTTAAATCCTAATCCTATTTTATTTGAAGTAGACTGAGAATTTTCTATTATTTTAGAAAGATTTTCTCTTCCTTTATTAAAATTGGAAATATTTTAATTAATATCTTCTAGCTTAGTTTTATGACTAGATTTTTCTAACTCTTATACTTTAGTGTTAGATTTTAAATCATTAATTTCAACATATAAAACATCATTTTTATTCTTTTGAAGTTCTAACTCCTGAGTTATCATAGAAAGTTGAGAAGGTAGATTAGAATTAGATTCTTGAGATTTTGCAAGTTCTTCTTCGAGAATTTTCTTTTCATCTCTAAGCATACTAATTTCTAATTCAGATCTATTCAGTTTTCCTTGTAACTCCTTATTATGTTTCTTGGTTTGTTTTACAAAATCTACTAGTTCATAATTAAGTTCAACTAAATCTTCAAAACTTAGTTCGCTTACATCATCGTTTGTAGCCATGAAGCATACATTTGCTTGCTCTGTGTCACTGTCACTACCGCTTTTCGATGATGAAGAATCTGAATCATCCCATGTTACATAAAATGCTTTCTTCTTGAATCTGTTCTTCTTGAATTTGTTTTCTGTTTCTTTGGACAATCTTTCTTCATATGACCCTTCTTATGACATTCGTAACATTCCATGATGGTTTATTGCTATTATTTTTGCTAGAGTTATTTTTGAAACTCTTCCCCTTGTTATTCTTTTTGAATTTCAAAATTTTTTTGAAATTCTTAACAATAAATGCCATATCCTCTTCATCTGAGTTAGAGTCATCTTGTTCAGCTTGAATTGCTAGATTTTTCTTATCTTGTGCTTGAACTTTCTTTGCCTGCAAATTCACTTCGTATGACATTGGATTTCCTATTAACTCTTCTGGTTTCATAGTTGAAAGATCGTTTGCTTCCTCAATAGCTATGACCTTTCTTTCCCATTCATCCGTTAAAGAGTTTAAGATTTTTGATACTTTATCAAAATCAGAGAATTTTTCTCCTCGTGCCAATAGTGAATGGTATATATCTTGAAATCTAGAATACATGTCATTTGTATTTTCATTTGATTTCATTTTGAAGTTTTGAAACTGATTTTTCAACATTGAAATTTTGCTTTGTTTGACTTTGTTAGTTCCTTCATGAGTTACTTTTAGAGTTCTCCATATCTCATAAGCATATGTACACATACTAACTCTACTAAACTCATTTCTATCTAATGCACAAAATAGCATATGCATTGCTTTTGCATTTGTAGTAGCATCAGTTTTCTGTGAAGTAGTCCAAGTTGAAAAATCTTCTGTTGGAGTAGTGTATTCGTTTTGAGTACTGTTCCAAGTTTCAAAACCATTAGATTACATATATATTCTCATTCTAGTTGACCAGTAATTATAATTCATGCCATTGAATAGTGGAGGTCCTGCATTAGATTAACCTTCAATAAAACTACTGTTAGTGACGGTGCTTGTGATGTTGTTATTTTCCATATTAACTAATGACAAATTATCAAATAACCGTGTTATGGTTATAGGATAACCCTGCTTTGATACCAAATGAAAGTGACTGCAGAATGGCTAGATATCACTTAGGATCGTGTAATATGTAATATATTTAAAACTAAAAGCGGAAAAAAATGATAATAGCAAAGTAAATAAAAATAAGCACACTAGGAATTTTCATACTGGTTCGAACTTCCCATTCTACGTCCAGTCCCAGACCTCACTCTGGAATTTCTCACAATAACCCCTCACTTAACCCGAAGAAATAGGTACACAACACCTGAGCAGCCGATCGGGATTTTTCCGCCTCTAACAGCCGAAAGAGGACTTTACCCGCCCGAACAACTGAACAAGACTTCAACAGATTCACTAAAATTGCTTTGACACTTTGTGTTCTTGATAACACCGATTTGTCTTTTATAGTACAACCTCCATATAATATTTCCTCAAGTATATATGTGTGTAAAGATTTAGAAAGGAAAAATACCGCTTTGAATTAAAGAATAAGATAATTAATTCAGAGATTCAAACAATATATGTAAGTTGTGATTGCTTTTCAGAATGCAGAGACAGTAGAAAGTATGATCCGAAAGTAATCAGAAAATCAGTAATGTGAAGTGAATTTTGTGTGTTTATATAGTAGATAAAGAGATGCAACCATTCACGAAGAGTTCTGATCAAAGAAGCATTCATACCTCTTCATTTTAGAACGTAACTCTTGGAAAATGGAAGTGTCCATTTAGAAAAAATAGCCATTGAAAGAATTCAGTCAACTGACCCAAAACATCTAGTCAACTGAATGTTCAAAGTTGTGCAAAACAGAGGGTTTCTGTGCACCTGTAACTACTTGAGGATAGATTTTAACATTTCTAAGACTAGAAACTTCAATAAATTAACATACTATACGCAGTTTTGTAGCATTGTTTCCTTTATAGTTTGAACAGCATTATTCTTTTTCTTTTTATCGCTTATCCATATAATCTAATTCACTGCTTTGTCATGAATCAAAATATATGATTCAACACACACCATGTCAATACTGTTAACATACATTATTATTGGGCAGAACAAATTATCCTAATTATAAAAATGATGCAAGTTAGCTTGTATCATATACATGGGTATAAACTGAATTCACCGTTTGCATCAAATACAAGGATGTTTACAACAATCCATAGCCCCTCACCCAAACCACTTTGCCCCACCAATTTAGCTGACTTACCTGCATCGATAATCAATGAAAATCCTCTAAAAATTACCATACAAGGGTGTGTTGGATATGCAAAATGTGTATTATGGAACTCCATATGCCCGTTCACTTTATTGGGTACATACCCATTCAGATCTTTTAGGTTGATGGAGATGGTGCGATCGAGGATGGAAAATAGTGATGTAACCATGGAGGGGCCACTTGCAAGGTCAGTGGTCATGCTATCGGCCTCAGCTTCTGTTCGACAAGCGGTGATGAGGATTATAATGGTTTGGAATATTTCTTTTGGGGTAATATAGCCCTTTGATGGTAGTTGTCCTCTATACCTGAATGTATGCGAACAAATAAATATAACCTCATTTTTCGTTCCTAATTGCACAAATCTTCAATTATTTTAAAAGACTCATATTTATAGATATCGAGGCCAACATACCAGAAATTAAGGGCCAAACTACAAGCAATAAGTGATTGGGACAATCACAAACAACATTATTAAGAAAGTTAAATTAGTTATTAACATGATTCATTTGTATTTGTTTGGATCTGGGTAATACGACCATTATGTAAATATATTATAGACAATTAAGGAATTGAACACCTACTTAGTCAATGTGATCTGAATTACAACTGCTCTTTATTGCACCATGATATAGTTTTACCATTTGATGTTGTACTGAATTGTATTAAAAATCAACCAAGTATATTCTTCTAACATCAGTAAACAAAAAACGTGAAAATTCATAAGATTTCAACAGAAATATATAGTAATAGACAATTCAATGAAATTTAAAAAAATGAGAGTCAGAATTTACAGCTTGTGAGCTTGAATAATGAAATTAGTATTATGAGCTTTAACCATGAATTAGTATTATGAAATTAGCATTCAATGAAACAGTAAGATTCAAATTCACAATTATGAGCTTGAATTTACAACTTTAAACATCTCAATTCCTACTTCAATTGAATGAAGCTTTCATGCTTTCATTAAGTTAGAGTTGTGCAAGTATGCATATGATGAGAGCAAAGTTAAGATGCATGATTAGATGCATGAATAATGGTTTGAGGGAGGAGGACATTGTTAGCATGTATGATTTACTATCGTAGTGCACATAAGATTATGTATAATGCACCTTTTTACTAAAGTATGGAAATAATTTTCAAACAAATGAATTATATCTACAATAAATTATTATTATCAACCGTGCTAGTTATAACATTGTTTAGGGAATGTTAATCGGATTTTGCACATTTAAAATCTTAATGTTCATACATTAACTTCAATAACTAAATTATTATTGTTTGTTGTATGAACAAAATTCATTCGTAATACTAATAAAATTTCAGTTGTTCCATAATAAATGCATTACATAAAGATTAATTGATGATGTATAGTTTAAAGAACCTAATGATATTGAGCAAACTAATAAAGAGAGTGTGCTGCTATTGGTACCCCCGATTTCTTCTTCTAGCCACCATTATAGTTTTAACAGAAATGAATTTTTTGTATGCGCTTCTGGCCAACAATATCATATTCCTTCACTCAGTTATAAACGACCATTTATATCAGCAGTTCTTCGGTGGTTTAATGTCGTACGGCTGTTGGCAACCGAAACTTATTCATGGCAAACGGCCGAAGGTGGCCAAATAGTGTTTCGGTCCTTTGCAGCCGATCGGGGCGCCGCTTGATTTGGAGAGAAAAATACACGGTGCTAGGAAGAGAAGTGCACGTTATTTTGGGGTGGCCTTCAGTGTAGGTGACCAGAAGAGGAAACCGGGGTATCAATAGCAATACACTAATGAAAAATATGAATATTGTAAATAGAAATTATAGTCATTTAGTTTTTTCTTTCAATAAAGTCTGGCGGCCTATTTGATTCATGATAATATATTATTGCAAGCGGCTAGAGCAACAACACACAATAGAGCAGCAGTACATGCACAGTTGATTATATTATTAATATCCACTAAATATGTACTGCTAAAAGTTAAGAAAAGAACAGTTCATGAAAGCAAAGGATTTCTAAAATTGAAAGTAAGATCATCATTGCTCTTTTCAAGGAGATAAGTAACCAATCCAGGCCAGTAAGATTAATCAATTTTTGCATTAGTAGCATTAACCAATATTGAGATATTTTCTGCCCACAATAAGAGCAAGTATAAACTAACAATTGAATTTACTAAAAAAAACTCTATTAGCCATTATTTTAGAAGCTAATAAAGATGATATAACTTATTTAAAACTAAGTTTTCGACAATTGGCAATGAAACTTGATCAGAGTCAAATAAGACCTCGCAAAATAATTGCATCATATAGGATTAAAATTTAAATCACCAAATAAGACTGGATATAACTACTAAACTTAATTCAGTAATTTCAATCATATAATTCCATTAAAATTTTGAAATTTTAGATCAAAGTGGGGGAAATACATAACCTGAACACATTGCTAGACATACAGAATTAAAAAAAAACAGTATGCATGAATGCACACCATGCACATAGATTACATAGAGCCCTAATAAAAAATTATCCTCAACCATGAAGATGATCAGTACAATGGGTGAACCAGTGGGCATATGTACATAAATGACATGTCTAGAAGAAAAGGAAGAAAAACAAATTCACAAATTATTTTATAGTTTCAACTTTCTACACATAGATTTTCAGTAGAATCATACAAGCATATGAATAGAAAGAAAGACTCTATAAAGCAAGTCTAAAGCAACATTTCAGTTAATATTTTCCAATGACTGAGCTGCAAATTCAAAATATTCTAGCTATATGCATTGAAATTTTCTTCATTTTTATGCATGTGCACACATGTACAGAACCTAAGCATGCATAGGAAAGAGAGGCAAAGGCAAGATATATAGAAGTACTCTAACTTCATTATTGCTTTCAGTACAATCACCATCAAAGGCAGACTAATGATACTACCAAAATCCATTTCAAGTTGGCCTCAAAACCCTTGTTTGTTCTCACTCTCATCGAAAAAGATTGCTTCCCGCACACTTTCCTAAATTTCATAACTTTTAGCTTCACAATAACTTTAGCATATTTCAACAACATATTTATCAATCACAGTCCCAACATTAGTAACAGTGTGATTCATACAATAACACCATTAGAAGATAAAGGAAGAGTGATACCATTTTGTGTTTTTATAATATTTGTCATCTCATATATTAGTATATTACTACAATATCAACAACAAAAGTTTCATTTTAAAAACTCATTGCATGGAAGAAGATTGTTTTGTATGAATTCAATGACTCAAATGATGCAGCCTTAATATTCAAGTATTATATTATATGATCAAGCTAATATTGAATCTGCAAATTTTGGTTAACTCATTGCTAAAAATACGAGTCTTTTTTGTTATTAGAAGTCAAATACTGAATTTCTTAGTTTATAGGTAAATTGGAGTCATATTAGTCTAACCTCCTTGGTATAAGTCTTATATTTTTCCCTTCATTTTTCCCTTTTTGGTTGTTTATGCATACATGTCATAAAAATCTTAAATTATATTTCTAAATGTACTATTCGTTTACTTTTTTGAGTAAAACCTAGAAATTCGAAACTAACGTATGAATCAGAGTAGTTCGACTAAGCGTAATGAGCACTTGAGATTGAAGTCCAAATAAACCTAAAAATTCATATCTGAATCAAAGTCTGAATAAACTTGAAACTTCGTGTCTGAATCAAAGCCTGAATCAAAACCGAGACTTCTAGAATCAACGTTCTGACGAAAATAAAATTAGCACATGATCCATAGATCCAAAAATAAAAAATGAGAATAATTAGAGAAATACTTATATCGATCGAGGTACCTAAACGAGGGAAGTAGGGCACAACGAAATTGAAGAACAAAGGAAATGAAAATAAGATGAGAGAAAACACAAGTTTTTAATGAGAGAGGTGGCGACAAATGCTTTGTTTGGTAACCCTAGTAATTCTTATTGTACGAAAACATAATTCATTTGAAATAACTTTTAATCGCATTTATGGAACGAATGCTGAGAACAATCGCATTTAAAAGCGACTTTGATGAAGTATATAAAGAAAGAAAACACTTTTTATTTCGAATAGGACTGATTGTTGAGTTCGATATATGTAGCCAATTATATAATTTCCCCTAGGACTTAACTCTATCACTCTTAGCTTGGTTATTCCCCCACCGGACCCTAACCAGCTTCACTACTTTGACCCTAAGTCGCTTTGCCCCATGCTCGATAATGCAGGCAGGACCAAAAGATGAACTCGATACTTGTTCTAGTTCTACATCCTCTATTTGATTACGCTCGATCACGATGGTTGGATCATGTACACGTACTCATAAACAAAATAGGTGGAATATATTATCGACTCCCGTCATCTTCTTTGGAAGCTCGACTCTATAAGCTAAACCCCGTATTCTCTCCAACAGTAGAAATGAGTGAACAAATTGTGGTGCTAACTTTCCCGAACATCCGAATCTCACTATCCTCTTCAAAGGCGAAACCTTTACAAAAATAAAATCCTCGACTGCAAACACCAGATCTTTTCATCCCTTATCGGCGTATAATGCTGATTTGGTGCGGCTTTCATCCTCTTCCTAATAAGCTACACCTTCTCCACGGTATCTCTAACCATCTTTGGCCAAGCAGAATCTTCTCTATAGACTCCCCAAACATGAAGGCGACTTAAATAGCTTTTCGTACAATGCTTAAAATGATGCCATTCGCACACTGGCACTATAGTTGTTATTATATGAAAATTCCACGAAAGGTAGTTGATTCTCATAGTATCATTTCAATTCCAATATAAATGCCCTTAAAAGGCCTTCTAACACCTGGTTTACCCTCTCAGTCCATCCGTAGTGTTGCGGGTGATATGTCATACTCAAATTCAGCTCAATTTCCAATGCATTCTGTAGCCTCCTCCAGAATTTTCTTGTGAAAAGTGGGTCTTGATCACTTACTATACTTGGTAGTAATCCATGCAATCGAACTCATTCCTTAATATATAACATTGCTAGTATTAACGACGTCCTCATATTTCTCACAAGAATAATGTTTGTGCCTATCTTTAATCGATCCACTATAACCCATATGCTTTCATTCTCCCTTTTGCTCCTAGGTATTCCATCTACGAAATTCATAAATATGCATCCTGCTTCCAAAGCGACTCGTCTAACAGAAGTGGTAATCCACTCAGCTTCTTCTGTATTGCCTTCGTCTTTTGGCATGTGATACACATCACTACATGCTCTAAGACATGCCTCTTCGTCCTTGGCGGTACAATACCTATTTCAAGCCTCTATACATCTTATCTCCTCCTCGATGAATAGTCAACCAAAAATGAAGACACTCGCCCAAACCTCCTCTATCAACTCCCTGATCAGTGGTACACACAACCATCCATCTCTCCTCAAACAACCATTCTAGTATCTGGAGTAACAATCTAAATGACTTGATCATGTAGATCTTTCAAATTCTTTATGATACTAACCTATGATGCATCTGACCCTTGACTCAACCCAATACGAATGCCGGCCTAACCTCCATTGCAGCAACAAGCCATGTGTGTAATATGATCAAGGTTGTAAATCAAAACCTAAATAAAGTCTTAAATTTTAAACTCTAATACATAGAACTCACCTCAAGGTGCCTCCAACTTAAGGCACCAACAACCACATTCCATTTTTTGGAGTATAAGCAATCCCAAGGTCATATGACGATAAGACCTCATCCATCATCGGTGTCTCAAATTCGAGTCCATCTAGGTGAATACGTACTTGAGGGACTTGGGATTTGTAAATAGCTCAAAAAACTCCCCAGATAAATTGTTCTTCTAGGACTTTAGTGCAAATATAATAACAGCTAGCTCAAGGTCATGTGTTGAGTAATTCTCCTCATGTGTTTTAAGTTATCGACTCATATACACTACCATCTTCCCTTCTTACATAAGGACGACAAAAGGCCAGTTCACATGCATCAGTATGCAAAATGAAAGGTTTGGTACCGTTAGGAATAGTTAAATCGGCGCGCTAGTCAACAATTCCTTCAACGTAACTAACATAGCTTCCCACTCCGAGCTCCATGTATTTTTCAGGCTCTTCTTAGTCAAATGAGTCAAAACGTTGATGTCTTTGCAAAATATTCAATAAACTTTTGATAAAATCCCACCAAACTTAAAAGAGCTATGGATATTTGAAGCACTCTTTGATGTCTTCCAATCTCTGACTGTAGCTACCTTCCCTGAATCCAACGACAACCCATCTACCAATATTACATGCCTTAGGAAACGAAACGCTTTCTCTAAAAGTGACATGTTGAGAACTTAGACTTCGATTGATTCCTTCTCAAGACATCTATCTCCTCTCCCAAATGAACTCTATGCCCCTACTCACTTCTAGAATAAATTAAAATATCATCCCCGAAGACTGCCGCAAAATTACTCAATGCTCCTAAAATACTCAAAACGTCAAATCCACAAAATAAGCCAAAGAATTAATTGGTTTGAATGACATAGCTACCTATTCAAATAAGTAGAAATTAGCCACAAGGGTCTCTTTAGCAAGTGCAATTAGTTTCTAGGACACACAATTGAAATAATTACTTTTAAGGACAAAATGCAAAATAATTACTTTTTAAGGCCTAAAAACCTTTGAATTTATGTTCTTGAAAGTAATTGGACTGCTGATTTTGTCCTTAAAAGTAATTATTTTGGTGATTTTGGCCTTGAAATTAATTTCTATGGATGTGTGTTGTAGAAACTAATTGGGCTACAAAATTTGTCCTTCTAGTGAAATGCCCCTTCAAATAATATGTCAGGTGTACAATGTGAATTTTGGGATACTATCTTCAACTGCTGTCAGCTGGTGAAATTCATTGGTTAGACAAGTTGCAAGAAAACGTTTCCCCAACTAGTTAATGGAAGTGATCATAAATGCGTGGCAATGGATAGCGGTTTTTCCCTGTCAGGTTATCCAATTCTCCACATTGAATGCCTAGGTTGAGAGAGCAATCAACCTTGGTGGCTAAAACGGCGTGCACTCCCCACTCCAAAATACTCCTTCCACTATAAGAGAATAGGGTATTTATAGCACTCATCCATAGCGTTTCTGCCTCCGATGCTAACAAAATCATATGGATTAAAAAACTTACAAATACTAAATACTATATACTTCCCATAGACCCCTGTACCAAACTCTCATGTTCCCTCTGTCCCCAACCAATCGATGACACCGATTTTCAGTCATTTTGCAATTAAACGCACAACAGCAGATGAGAAAAGAAGGGTTTAAATGTAAAATGCTTGAAAATTGGTGTTTTCGATTGGTTGGAAATAGAGAGAACATGAGAGCTTGGTACATGAGATTTGCTCTCCTTCCCATGTATAGGCGCAATGAGTATTAAAATTCAGTTAAAACTATGCATTTCACTTAGACCCAATTGAAATAAAAATAGTAAAACAGTCAACGCTATACATTTGCGCGGGTTCTTTTCATTCCCCTTTTTCGTTTGCCTTCTAAAACTTCATTTCCCAACAATCCGCTACTTCGGACTGGCAAATTTCAAGCCCTAGATTTGTATCGCAACTCACGTTAGATCACAGCTTGCATAAAAATGAATCCCATCGCAAATTTCACGCCCTAGCTTCCTCAACTTTGATTGATCGCAACTATCCAGATCTCGTTGGGCTAAACCCTAGTTTCGTTCTCTATTATTTCAGGTATCTTCTTTAAAAAATTGTTGCTTCTTCTAATGGGTATTTTCTTTAAAGCCGTTGCTTCTTCTGTTCGGTATTTTCTTTAAATCCACTTCTTCTTCTGTTCGGTATGTTCTTAATGGTTCAGTAGTTTGAAGTTAACACGTAGTATGGAATTCAAGTCATATGATTTTCTAGGAATATTATAAAGTATATAATGAGGTTAAGAACAATGACATTTACAGTTGGAAACTTCTTATTGTGAAGATGAGCTATCAAAGATGGATATTTCTGGTTGAAAATGATATAAGTTGGAGATAAGCAGTGAGAGAATCATAGATGGATTTAAGGAAATTGGTTTCTTTATTACTACTAGCACAGTACTTGACATGTGAAACATTTGTCATAAATTTCCCTTCACTGTCCAGTGTACAGTTTATCCTTCAACTATTAAAGAGTGCATTTTAACTTAAGGATTAAAAAAATAAAACAAATATAATAAAAGAGTATATAAAAGCACTAAATTTAGGATAAATTTGGGAAAATATAATCGAAGAACATATATATGATAGTGTTTATTACAGGAGAAGAGAAATCTTACATAACTTGGTTCTAAGTCCACCTTCAAGCTGTCACTGGTTTGAAGATCTGATGCTAGTTGTATTGTTCTCCTACTCTTTTATCTTACGTTTACCATTATTCCTTCCGATACTTTTAGTTTTGCGTTGTTGTCCTTGAGTCTTTTCTCTATTTTGGTAGTAATAGCTACATCCTTCTTAAGATCTCCTATTAACAGAACAACTTGTTTCCTTGTATTTTCTTGTTCTATTCATCTCAAAACAATAAATTCCTTAGTTTAGTATATTGAGTTGTGACTGTTTGTAACTTAGAGGTCAGAGTTTTTATTATGTCATATTGTTCACCCTTCAGCTGCCTTAGTGAATGCAGTTCTTCAATCATTTTATTTACTTCTTCTTTCGGCACCGAGTACTCTTTTTCAAGCACGATGCTCTCATTGTTTCTTTCTTGCAACAACATACGAGTTTCTTCTGTTGTTAATTTAAGATTCTTGGGATACTCTTTGCTTTCCTTCTGTAGGTTATCAATTTCCTTGTTTTGATATCAATCAGGCTCAGAAGTTGATGACATTTTACTTGGTTTTGGCTCTTCATTGATGAAAATTCTTGAGTCATTTTCCTTACTAATGAAGCTAGATAAAAATTCTGTACGTGCAGATCTCTACATTTGTCTAGTGTCTCCATCACCACTTACTCGTTTGCACAAATTGATGTTAAAAATTGTGCAGAAAAACCTTTTAGTTCATATTGAAGTTGTTCGATCGTGTTTGCATTCATCCATCTTGTTTTTTTTAATTCTTCCTCTGCCTCTCTCTTCTTTAACTTTGGCTTGTATTATGTTTGCCAAATTGGCTTCTTGTTCCTTAGATTGTTTCTCAAGTTCCTTGTCTAAGATCTCAATTGAAATTCAAGATCATGAACAATGGTTGTATGTGCTGAACATTCATACTGCGTCCTAAGCTGCAGTTGTGCATTCTCTAATTTTGAAGAGATGCTACGATTTTCTGGTTTTAATATCTCGTAATCCAACGCTAGCTGTTTCATGTGCACTTGTAAGTCTTAGCGGTCTTTCTTGCTGAATTCTAATTCACTCTTCAGGTAAATTAACTTTCCTCTTGCGAACACGCCATCTCATCACACTCTTTATCTTGGTCTCTTGAATCTTTAGAACATGTAAAGTAATCACTGTATATCATATCCTGTTTTTCTTCAAATGTACATGTCATTTCTTTGCTTTTCTGCTCAAGCTGCTCCTCCAGATCTCTTACACTAAGCATCAACTCAGAGTTTGCATCTTGCATCTTCCGCATTTCCGATGTAATATTAGTATTCAAGTTTTTCTCATCATACATATATTTGTTCCTTTCTTTTATCATGTGTTCAGAATTTTCACTTTGCGAGTACAGTATTGCTCTTTTCTTCGATGCCTTAAGATCTTCACATTCCTTTTTAAAGAAGTCTCTTTCTACATTTGGAATGCCTAATTCTCTGAAAATATCCTCACCTTGTCTTTTCTCCTTCAATACCTGTTTTCTTAATGTTTGCAATTCTATTTTCGAAACCTGTATGTTCCTTGTCAGACCACCATGATCGCTTTTTTGTTTCTCAAGTGTGTTTTCTGTTGCAATCCCTCCTGAACTATCAATTGAATTTGCATTCCAATCAATATTTTGCGAATGAAAAAGTGCACTATCTTGATGTAGATTATTGTTTATGATTCCATTTCCATTAGATGTGTATCGTTCTGTACTGCTTTCTGAACATGAAATAAGATCCATGCTGCTTGATTTATCCATATTTCTGTTCAAGTTATTTTATTGAGTCTTCATAAGTTCTGTAAAAATTTGATCCTAACAAATAACAGGGCAATCACACATCCAGTTTACATTATTAATGGTTGATGAAAAGAACCTTTTGCCAATGACAATTGGATCATAGCACTTGTGGTTGTAGATGCAAATTTGTTGGTTGTCCATTCACACATAATAGTTAATCCTTCTGTCAATTATCGAACTGACCGAAGGGTGACTTTTCCATTATAGAAAACTACACGGGGCAAAATTTGCAGATGGAAGCTCTTAGGACTACTTGTTTTTACCCTTATTTCGGTTTGCTCACATTCAGTCAAGGCAAATTCTGAACCTTGAAAAATGTTTCACGCTGTTCCACTGCATAGTAATTACTTTTTTTCTGTAGACATCTTACATTTTCTTTAAAATAAGCATATGCATTTGATATATTTGTATTTATTATTCATAGATATCACTATTTAAAGTCAACAGTTACGACATTGTTAGTTTGATCATCTAAAACAACAACTATCATTAGTTATCTGAGGAAAAAGACTGCCACTCTATTATTGTAAGAAAGGTCATGGTGTGCTATGTTTTGGAATTTGTTTATTTGCTAACCATAGAACCCGTTATAGGAGTTTTAGTTGCTTTTTCTAGCAAAAAGTCTATATAATAGATCAGCTCCTCTATTGATTGCTTGAATTTAAAGAATGTTGGAGGGAAAATAACATACTCTTTAAAATCCATACTATTATTTTTAAAAGGAAAATGTTAGCCTTTAAGAATCGAATTTAAGATATCGTTCTGTTAATTAAGTTTAGGAGTTATAGTTAGATTTCTTGGTTTGAATGTTATACTTGTTTTTATAACATCTTTTGTTACAAACAATTATAGGAGATGATAGTAACCTTTTAGCAATGATAGTATAATTTCTTTTAAGATTGCAAGAGCACCTCCAACCATGATGGAGAGAGTATTTGAGAACATATCACATTTGTATTGTAGTCTGGGTGAGTTCTCGGAAAGTAAGTTCAGTCTTTGTGCTTGTCGAATGTGTTTTCAAAGTTTTTATTTAATAAAAGAATAACAAATCACAAATTTTGTAGTCCCTGTTTTAGCATCCAAATCAACTAAAAACAAACTTTATAATAATATTTTAGAACAGTTTAAAGAAATGCAGAGTTTCTATTTACAATTGATTTAGACGTTAAGGAAGTTGTATTCAATTTTAGGTTTATTTAGCATCCACATGGGAAAAGTTTCTATGTTCTGAAATAATCGGTTGATAAATGCCAAGTAATACATAAATTTTAATTCACTTCAAAGCACAAACTAAAATTAGATTTTATAATACCTTTTTCCTCTTCATATGACAGGCTCAACAATCTCCAACTACAAGTAAGTTATTGTTCATTTCTAATAGTATCAGTTCACGTTTGAACTCCACAACAAACTCGATTGGTATAAATAAAGTCAGAATAATTATAATGAGGATATTAATCCAGGAAGATTTACTTTTCGGCCTCAACTGAATGCTCCATCACCATTCATTCAAGTCAAGATAACGACACAAGTATATTGGTAATGGACAAGATAACTAAATGTGATCATTCTTGAATACATTTTGGTTTATGCATATAGTTCTAACCTGTAATTTACCTGCAGTCCATCCAAGGTGTAGAAATATCTATGGATAAAGGCTTCAAATTTCAAACTAAATTATCTAGGTTCTCTATTAGAAAAGATACCAGATGATGGTACCAAGAGTTTCACTATACCAACAGATGTCTTTATCGACAATGAACAGTCTCCCTTTGAACCTATGCAGGATTAGCTAAATGGAGCAGAGATGCAAGAAGAGTTTGAGAGCTCTGTGCCTGTAGCTCAACCAGCTGAAGATGGATTCAATTGGAGAAGAGTAATATATGCGGTATTTGAGAGTTAACCTAACTGCTTGGTTGTTTTATATATTTCTGTGTGGGAAAAGCTTTTCTTTGTTTAGAAGCATTTCAAATGCTTTAAAATACGATAAAGGAGGAATACCCAGCCTAGCCAGCGCCTTCCTATTTACTTATGATCGTGGTACATACAGTACATTGTGCATGAATATTCTTGAAAAAAAAGTTATTGGATCAATTTTTCACTCTAGCTTTTCTTAGTACATATATATGCATAATGCATACGTTGTAAAATAGATAAATGTATTCAAACATTTATTCAGTATGCATAGGGAATGAAACTTAGATATAACATCCTTAGTACCTATGTACTTAATATTGTTCAAAATCTACTTTGTTAATCTATTCAGCTATTATTACCAACTTCCATATTGTTATATGATTATATATCTTAATAGAAACCGGAATTTAAAATTTTCAAATTCTCAACTTTCTATTCATTTTACATGCAATTTATATTTTATAAATCACCCTTACACAATTTCATTTTCTTATAATCATATAATAGCTAATAGTTTAGGAATATTGACTATTTAAACGATAATGGTTAATATTATCATTTCTAACAACCAATTCACACTATATATACCTTAATAATTTTTGAAAAAATATATCGTTATATATAAAATATAATCGGGGTATAATTATTTCATTTATTCAATTTTAAAACAATGTCATGTCGGTTTACCTTGTTTAAGAGTTTAGAAACCCCTATTGATACAGTTATACTTTCCGTACCGACCAAAATTCATAAACACTCAACCGATAAGTCAACACAGTATAAACATTTCACTACAAATATGCGCTCATATTTATTAATACTCTCAGACTCATTATAAGGTGCTACTGACCCTATCTCTAATATGTTGCCCAACAAAGATAAGGTTATCGCTAAACCTGGCTTTGATACCAACTGTGACGATCCACATTTCGGAGGGTTTAAATTGACAATAATCCACACATATCTAACTTAAACAATTCGGAATATAGTTAATCAATGGGGTTAAATAAGGAAATAAGAAAAGAGAAAAAGAAACAAACACATAATCTCACAGTGAAATGATAAAATATAATAATCAAATAACAGTTCATAAAGCTTTTATACAATACATTTGATTGTAATTAATATAACATTTATCATACTTATATATACATTATGGATAAATAAAGTAATGTAGCAGAAAATATGATGCAGGGATAATAATAGTAGCAGTGTACCAAATCTTCTTCCTCCCGAGTAAACCTTCAATAAGTTGAAAAGATCAGGGCTGACCTGAGCGTAATGAAAAAACACACTCGAGTCAGGACCAAAATATTCTTATATGAGTCAAATCGATATCGCATATAAAATATGAGTGTCATGACGTCAGAGATGCTTACGGGATTTTACATCTCCTATCTGATGTATAACATCAGTGCAATAACTCAAAAGATGTTACAGGATTTTCCATCTCTTAAGGATCCGTCAAAATATTTATATATAGTATAATACGCTACATATATAATGTTTAATCAATAAAGTAAATATTTTTCTTAACGTTAAGGCTTTGCATTGATCCACCTGAACCCGTTTTTAAGCATTGTCATACAGTTTGCATATAAAACATTAGTAAACGGTCGGTGGATGGGGATGCGCCGTGATACGACAACACTAAACCAAAATCGTATGGGTCTATTATAGAGATAAAAGTATGACAAGGCATGTGAGGCAGTGCCCAAGGTAGGATACTACCAGTTCGGGTTGTAGGGTTGGCGGTAACGCATTATAGCTATGACCGCCCACCGCGTCCATCCATCTCCTATCGAGTCAAAAGGAGGCTATCCTAACCAAGGTGCACCAATCAAAATCAACAACAATAGTAATAATATGGACCGAGTCCAAGAAATCGAAGAACAGATGCCTGCTAGGGGTAATTAGCCCACTTGGCCCTGTCAAGCCGTCCTGTTTTTGTCATTTCAAATTGGCACAAATACCGGGGTCCATCCATCATCGTTCTCTTTCTTCAATTCCAGCAATCGTCGCCAAATCCGACCACTTCGTTCTGCAGTCTCCTCCGCGTACACAGTTGTTAAGTAGTTCCGGTATCGATAGAGAGTATGCCTATATCCGACCCTGGTCTCTTTCACAACCAAACGTCGTTTTACACACCGGTTGGTACTTTTACATTCCAAAAACAGTTCATATTTGATGTAAAAATATCATATTCGCTTCAAAACCAAATCCATTTCGAAATCATCATATTTACTCAAAATATACAATTTCAATACCAAATCATTTTCGTCTTAATATCCCAATTTCGCTTCCAAAATCGTTTCCGAATTCCAATTTCGACTATAACTTCATTTAACCCAATTTGTATTTACATCCGTGAATTAAAAATAACATTCCACTCTTGATCAGTTTGAATTTTTTAAAAATAGTTTGAATAGTTTAAAATAGTTTAAATAATTAAAATAGTTAAAACAGTTTAAATGGTTAAAATAGTTAAAAGTAGTTTAAATGGTTTATGTAGTAAAATAATTTGGAAAATCAAAATAATTTGAATATTTAAAGAATATAGATTTGAAAAGGTTTATACTAAAATAATTCATTGGAAAATAGTGTCAAAGACAAACGATTCAATTCCAAACTTCTCAATTTAAGTAAATTCCAATTTTCATTTGATCGATCCGATTTTGATTTAAATTCTAGTAAGTTTCAACTTCGATTCTAAATTACTTCAATTCCACTTCAATCAAACTAATTCAATCCAATTCCAATTTGACTTAATTTCAATTCAATCCTCAATTTAAATTATTTCGATATATATCAATCCCAAGTTGGATTTCCAAAATATCGATTTAAAACTTTAATCAAATGTAACAACCCGATATTTTCAACCATTCGCATCCGCACATGTCAGACTTGAATTGCTCAAAATACCGCGTTGTAAATAAATTTGGAGCAAATGAAATACAATCACAGAATCACAGACACAGAAATATTAGAATAACTCGCAGCGGAAATAAAATACATAGTAGTTCATGAAGCTACTACGGCAGAGTCTCAAACCAAATACATAATACAGTCTGAAAACAACATAATAGAAATCCCAAATACATAGAAGTTCACTAATACATGAGATAAACTAGAACAGCTGAAACAGAGAGTAGATATAAATGTAGATAAGCAGAAACTCCAGTAAAGACCAGCTCCAGAAAGAGAATCCAAAGCTGTGAATACTCAGGCTGACCCGAGCGTAAAGTAAAACACAAAACACTCGAGTCAGGACAATATATACTTATATAATGTAAACCAACTCAAGTGAACTGTAGTAGAAGTACACAATAACTTAAAGGATGCTTGAGATCGCCCATCCTTTAAGAATAAGTTAAACTATAAATTAAATACATCCCGTGGTTAAAATTTCAAAATGGTATTTTATACTTCAAAATCAAATATCATTTCAAAATTCAATATCATTCAAAATCCATTTCAAAATATCAAAAATATAATATCTTCCAAACCACATTCATTTTTATTTAATTTAAATACCATTACAAAACACATTTCAAAATAGTTTATATTTCAAAACAAATTACTTCATTTTAAATCATAAAATGAAGTTATTATATTTAATAATTAAATTATTAAATTTACAAAATTTTAGTCTTTCAAAATTCATTTATCCACTTTATTTATTCAAACAGATGAAAATTTAATTTTCGCAGCATTTAGAAATTGCTACAGAAAGTTACATTCAAAACAGTTCAATTTAACAAAAGATAGCATAAAAAATGCTGTAATAGGGTTACATTAGTTTCAAATAAAACTTAGTTACATTCAACAATTATAACATTTACAAAAATGCTATAATAGCCTTTAATCAAACTTAGCCATTTGGTTCATTATTATCAACTACAGCATTTACAAATGCTGTATTATCATTTACATTAGAATTAATAGCATTTCTGAAATGCAGTTAATTAACTTCTAATATTCAGTATAATTTCACAAACAATTATATTTTTATTTAAATCATTTTTAACTTATAAGATCATATAATTTCACTTTTAGAACAATCATTTAAATACCCTTATATTCATGATTTTATAAAGTTAAATCTCCATTCAAAAATCAAAATTTAATAATAATTCACTTATTAAATTCCAACCTTAAATTTTAAATTCATTAAATTAGATTTAAATTAACACTTAAGTTTAAAATTTTCAAATATAAATTAATTTCATTTTTATTTACTTAACTTAAAATTCACTTTCAAGCCAAATTCACAAATTTCCAATTTTAGTTATATTTCAAAATTTCAACTTAAATATTCATTCATTTCACACTTTAAATTTATTCAAAATCATTAATATATTATAAAATCATTTTAAATTCATTTAATCCAAAATTATCATGAATTTATCATATTTTCAAATTTAATTTAAATTCCAATTATCACCAAATTTAAATTTCCAAAAAAAACTTACATTTCAGATTTTCTAACTTTACCATTTATTTATTTCACTTATAAATTTTTAGAAAATCATTAATACTTTACAAAAATCATTTTTATCAAATTTAAATCAAAATATTATAATATTTATATTTCTAAAATATTTTAAATTTGTTAGAAAAACATATTTTAACAACAGGTTTGTATTTCATTTTCTAGCCTAGGTAAAGTGATACGGGTAATATATCATTTCAACCCGTAAGTTACAAAGAAAACCCGGGTTTGATCATTTCAAACTCGCAATCCCAAGTAAAAGAAAATAATTGAAAATCATTCAGGCTTATCATTTCAGTCCATAACGATTTTCTCCTATTCTAAAGTCCGTTCGGGTATGTATCATTTCAACCCATAGTGATTCTAGTCTACAGGAAACTTGCAGTGTGATAAACTGATGAAAGTAACAGAATAGCATGAAATAACAGTAACATATGATATAACATGTGTAAATATAGGTGCGAACGTCATATGAATATGATATAGCAGTTATAACAGGATGATATGCATTTACAGATTCAGGCGATGTCAGTTTATCACTACATAAGTACATATTAGTGTGGTGAGATTTACTCACTGTTTTGAGCTGATGACACAATGACGAATTGCACAACGGGATCTACACAAGCACAAAAGCACGATACAGATACGAAATGGAGGAGCCAATGATTAATTCCCTTGAATACAAATCAAACAAACCATATAACAATTATAAGGTTTCAGACCAAAAATACGATAAACGATGCTAGAAATAACTTCATAAAACAAAGCTGAAATGCTTTGCACTTGCTTCCGACATCTCATAGGCTCGGCCAGAGGTAGAGTACAGGTCTAAGACAATGATTTAGGGTCAGGTCTGGGTTGCTAAGGTCGGCCTAACATGAGTTTCAGTGATGGTGTAAAGGTGGGTGAAGGCAAGTACACAAAATCATGCATACACATGGGTTTTGGGCCATGAATTGGGCTCGGCCAAGGCCCTAGGTGTCACGGCCAGAGGAGTGGGGTCCACTGTGGTGGTGTGGCCGTGGGTGCTGGAGGTGGTGGTGGAGTAGGGGCGGCCATGGTTGGTGGAAGTGGTGGATATGAAGCTAGTGCCCGGCTAGGTCAATATGAAGGGTGTTTTGAAACTTTTGCGGATATGCATCACCAAGGGGGTTCATGGCTTAAGTGGCTGGTGAGGAGGAGGTGCTGGTGGTGTGTCATCAGGTGGTGGAGGCGGCTAGGCAGCAAGGTGGCATAGTTGAACCTACATGAGGTGAAGCAAGTGCAAAATCAAACTAGAAAAATCAACATAAGTGAACAAAAGAAGATAAAAGGAAATAGAATTTTACCAAACTTCTCATTCAAGAGGAGGCCGAATTTTTTTTCAGAAAGGAGGAAAAAAATGTAGGCAGCTGAATTATGTGAGTAGTTATTGCTAATTTATGGCAAAAGTAAGTTAAAATGTGAAAAGGTGGAAAAATCAAAAGCCATAGGAAACAAAAGGTCACAAACCCTTTCAATTTACCTTTTATTATTTATATAAATTTATGTAGCTGAAATAATAATAATATCAGATAAGATTTCGAAATTTTTAACAAATATACAAATATGTATAATATTTATCAATTATGTAAAGTAAAATTAAGGAAAATAGTTAAAACAGTGAACTAGACTAGCAAAATTTGAAGTTAAATGAAATAATTTTTAGAAAATTCATATAAGCTTGTAAAGTATTTTTAAACATAAATAATAACATAAAATACAAATATATTCAAAAAATAAATATTTAAAATTTAATTTAAATATAAATTTTTAATGCAGAAAATAGCAGAAAATGGGAAAACAACCCTTAAAAATAGGAAATCAACACAGTAATTTTTGGAAAAATTCTATTATTATTTTAAAAATATTTAGAGATGAATTTTCACAAATAAAACAAATTTAAAATAAAATAAAGAAATTTAAAATGAAGAAAATGGCAGAAAATTAGAAAACAGCCTTTAAAAATAGGAACTAAATGCAGTAAGTTTTGAAAAAAATTATATTATCATTTTAAAAATGTTTAGAAATGATATCACACAAATAAAACAAATTTAAAATAATTTAAAAATGAAATAAAGTCAAATTTAAATATATAGTCAAAATATAGGGTTGTTACACTCTCCCCCACTCAAATCTTTTCGTTCTCGAAAAGAAAGGAAGCGGAGAAACAACAAGAAAGAGCAATAGGTTGGAATACATCCTCGAAAGAAGGTAGAGAAAAAAAGATAGCTAGGAGGTAAAGCAGGTTGGAAGACAAGGATGAACCATTATTTGAACCATTATACATTTCAATTTAATAATTTTTTTTAGTATGATGAATAGTCATTTGATTCACATCTGATGGTTCAAAGTAAACAATATTTAAAACATTTTAAATTTTTAGAAGGGAAAATAACTGATCAAAATATTCTTTATATAATATTTTATCAAAATACTTTTATAACTCGATGTCTTAACAAGTTTATCCTCGTTGCTGTAGATTCTGGCAGTGCGTTGATCAGGCGCAAAGCTAGACTTCTCCAGGTACTTTGTAGACTTGTTTCAACACCCAGTGAAAATACTAGAAAACTCTTTTAAAAAAACAGACATGTAAAGTACAATCCAAACAAATCAACCAAACCAAAATAGTTGTCTAACCATGGATCGCAGATACACAATGGTTACGCCTGTATCCCCCAGGAAACAATCCGTATCCGTAAGCTTTCTCAGCCCTGCGAGTTACGCCATGATGACGAGTAGAATGCAGGATACACAATGGTTACGCCTGGATCCCCCAGGAAACAATCCGTACCCCCAGGCCAGCTCAGCCAGGCATTTGCGCTACTAATGCGACCTACATAGAGTGCAGGATACACAATGGTTACGTCTGGATCCCCCAGGAAACAATTCGTACCCCTAGGCCAGCTCAGCCAGGCAGTTGCGCTATGTAGTCGCGATCATAAGACCATGGAGATCACCATGGAATTCGATGGACACTCGAGTATCATATCCGGAAAACCCAAATCAAAGAGAGAGAATAATATCGATAGAATGAATTCACAGTGTGGCCACCAAGCGGTTATCAAGCAGAAGGCACTTTCCATATCTTTACTTCAAAAATATGTATTATATAGTACCTTTCAAAATCACTTTCAAATATCATACTTATATAAAGTCCATTGTATATAAGATTTCATTTCAAGTCAAATACTTTTCAAAATAATAGTATATCAAATCACACTCATATAGATTTCGATTATATAAGATTTCAATTTTTCAAAATTGAGTACCTTTTCAAGTCAACAGTTTACAAATCTATAGTTTCAAATCAACAGTTTTCAAATCAACTGCATGCTTACACAAATTAATTTTTATATAAGTTCGATAACTCCCAAATCAAAGTATTTAAATAAACAAGGTTCTCAATTTCAAACCATTTCAATATCAATTCAGCTTCAAAATCATATATGATTTCACCAAATCATTTCTTTCAAATTACATAAATTTAATTTCAAAGTTTCTTAAACAATAGATTTAGAAAATAATCCAAATTTCCAAATCAACAAAATTTAGATCAAATAAATTCATTTCCATTTCAAACATGTATTCACTTCAAAAATCATAATACTTTCAAAGTTATAAATCTTTCGAAACCAAATACTTGAAATCATTTCACTTTGAAAATCTTAACATTTTGAAATCATACATTTGAAATCATAGAACATGCTCTTAATTCTTTACATTTCAAAAATTTATTCAATTAAACCAAAATCTAAAATTTCCAATTTAATTCAATTCAAACCATCAGTTTCAATTTAGTTTTCCAACAAAACCATTTCAAATATTATCAAATTTCAAATATAGATTTGATTTATAAAATAAACTATTAAATCTTAAATATGTTTCAAGGCTTAAATATACCATATTTCAAAACTAAATTTCATAATTTCATATATCTCAAATTTTACTTCATTATTACTTAGTGTTGAAATATTTATTTCATAAATCCATTATCTTTAAATAAAATCAAATTACAGGTAAACCAAATATCCTTTCATACTAATATAAGCTTCAATTATTGATTTATCAAAATCAACGGTTTTCAAAATCATTTTATACTTACATAAAGTTTATCTTATATAAGGATCAAAACTTTCAAAAAAAAAAAAAAAATTCGCTGCATAAAAAGCCATATGGGATTTAACATCTTTGCTTACTAAAAGATTTTTAATTAAGAATAGTTTTGTATATAAAGTAGTTGTTATGAAAAATAGAATAAAACAGTTAGTTTAAGAAGAATAAAAGAAAAATGGTTTTTTGAAAAATGGTTTTAAATTTGATAGTGGTTTTTCATGAAAGAAAAATTCCAATTAAATTACAAAGAAATCCAACCTAACAACTTTCAATTTCAGCGTCAAGTATACCAATGATATTAGGATATAAGATGTACATATGTCATCATTTCGCAACATTACATTCGATTGCTCGCTCGATCACACAAGTTCGCTTTTGAACTAGTATTGTCCATTCGACTTCCCTAATGCGGACTCCGATATGGTTTCTCGACTAGAAGCCATCAGTCTCCTTGCATAGCCATATACTATGATAGAGAATTCTAGAATCAAGCCCAAAATCCATATCAAATATTTGCCATCAAGAATCAAATGAAAAATCCTAACACGAAATGGTGTAATTCACCTCGAACTTGTGTACCCAAACTTGAAACAGATTAATTATGTGAACAAAACAGCATACATACAACTTATGTATCTATTCCAACTTGTTAAATAAATAGTTTCATAAAGATGTTACTAAGTTAAAACATTTAAAACCAAATTTTTCTCAAACATTTAAAGACTAATTTTTATCCAAAACATTTCAAAACTGAATTTCATATTAGTATAATTCAAAATAGTCTTATTTATTTACTTAACAAAACAGTTTCAACTTATAAAAATCATATTATTTCATACTTGAAACATACAAACTAAACTTGTATTCTTTATCAAATACCTTATACCTTTCAAAATTTCTTAGTTTTGAAAAGTTAAAGTTGATTTGGAAGTACTCGAACCTTCAAAATAGTCGAAGAAATCATATTTTCAAATCCAAGAGTGGGAAATCACTAACAAATCAGTAAATCAATTCCAATAGATAAGGTTATAACAAAACAAATCTGAATCTCGAGGACTGAACACCGACTTGCTTTAAATCATTTCAAATATGTACACATACATATATCTTTCGAATATCAAACCATATTTCAAAATCTGAAATCAAAATTGGTTTCACAAAATCACTCGCATAGCAAAGCTACTAGAGTGGCCTCTCCACACTCAGAAACTCGAAAATCAATGTCGATGATGCATGCATTCATCACCGAAATTATTTTCCAGCGACATAAGTGTGTTCTGGACTTTTATTTTCTTGAAAACTTCTTCAAAATCTCTTCGAAATCCTTGGAATTCATTCGAATACATTCGAAACATTTCTTATTCAGAAAATATCTTCAAATCATAATATTATTATATATTTTCCAAAATCTTTAAACCGATTTCAAAACACCGGAATTCGATTCCTCGAAATTCAAATTCAAAACCCTTCAGTTATAAATCATTTTTGTATAAATCAAGTTCTTATAAAATTTTCAAAATTTCAAATTCTTTTGAAATTTCAAATTTTCATTTTTGAAAGGTATATAATCCTTATCGAAAACATTTCACTTTTATATATAAAAATATGGCCATCCTTAATAGTATGCACAATATCAAAATACAATCAGACACAAATTTCCAAAGGATGATTCAAGAAGGATTTCAAACAAATAAAGATTCAAAATTAGAGGAACTCTAATCAAATAGAATTCTAGTTCGAAGATAAACTCAAACGAAGATGAGATAATTTAATTACCAAATAGAGGATAGATAAGCCTAAATAAATCGCGGGCGAACTTAACCGGTCAACCGAGACTTTAGGAATATAATCAATACGGAAATCTAAGGCAAATCGACCATCGATCGCTAGGGATAGAATCCGGGTAGAGCAGGAGATAGATAGCATCGACATCCGAGGATACAAAAATCTTCAGTGAATCAATGCCAATTGTAAAGGAGTTTCACCCCTTTGCAAATCATTCAAAGATTTACGGAATCACCGCTCTTTAGAGAGGTCATTCCAAAGTAGATTTACAGAATGATTCAAAATTAAAAGGAAAAATGGGGAAAACAAGACTGGATTCCAGAACAAGTGGGAGTGTTCCAAAGTTCAAGGAATCCTAGTCGATAAGAATCTTAACCAAGTGATTTCTACCAAGGTGGATACCGAAGAGATGAAGTTTAGAAAATCTTGATTTCGAAATAAGAACATTTTTATCTCAAAATAATCTTTGAAAATCCTTTAAAAATCATTTGGAAATCATTTTATACTTCGAAAATACGTTCTCTCACAAAGAAAGGATTCTGAGATTGATTTCACTCATTCTAGGGTATTTCTACCCTATCTCTAATGAGTTTTTGCTCCGCAGGCTAAGGTTTGCGTAAAACCAAAGCTCTGATACCAACTGTAACAATCCGATATTTTCAGCCATTCGCATCCGCACATGTCGGACTTGAATTGCTCAAAATACCGCGTTGTAAATAAATTTGGAGCAAATGAAATACAATCACAGAATCATAGACACAGAAATATCAGAATAACTCGCAGCGGAAATAAAATACATAGTAGTTCATGAAGCTACTACGGCAGAGTCTCAAACCAAATACATAATACAGTCTGAAAACAACATAATAGAAATCCCAAATACATAGAAGTTCACTAATACATGAGATAAACTAGAACAGCTGAAACAGAGAGTAGATATAAATGTAGATAAGCAGAAACTCCAGCAAAGACCAGCTTCAGAAAGAGAATCCAAAGCTGTGAATACTCAGGCTGACCCGAGCGTAAAGTAAAACACAAAACACTCGAGTCAGGACAATATATACTTATATAATGTAAACCAACTCAAGTGAACTGTAGTAGAAGTACACAATAACTTAAAGGATGCTTGGGATCGCCCATCCTTTAAGAATCAGTTAAAGTATAAATTAAATACATCCCGTGGTTAAAATTTCAAAATGGTATTTTATACTTCAAAATCAAATATCATTTCAAAATTCAATATCATTCAAAATCCATTTCAAAATATCAAAAATATAATATCTTCCAAACCACATTCATTTTTATCTAATTTAAATACCATTACAAAACACATTTCAAAATAAATTACTTCATTTTAAATCATAAAATGAAGTTATTATATTTAATAATTAAATTATTAAATTTACAAAATTTTAGTCTTTCAAAATTCATTTATCCACTTTATTTATTCAAACAGATGGAAATTTAACTTTCGCAGCATTTAGAAATTGCTATAGAAAGTTACATTCAAAACAATTCAATTTAACAAAATATAGCATAAAAAAATGCTGTAATAGGGTTACATTAGTTTCAAATAAAAGTTAGTTACATTCAACAATTATAACATTTACAAAAATGCTATAATAGCCTTTAATTAAACTTAGCCATTTGGTTCATTACTATCAACTACAACATTTACAAATGCTGTATTATCATTTACATTAGAATTAATAGCATTTCTGAAATGCAGTTAATTAACTTCAAATATTCAGTATAATTTCACAAATAATTATATTTTTATTTAAATCATTTTTAACTTATAAGATCATATAAGTTCACTTTTAGAACAATCATTCAAATACCCTTATATTCATGATTTTATAAAGTTAAATCTCCATTCAAAAATAAAAATTTAATAATAATTCACTTATTAAATTCCAACCTTAAATTTTAAATTCATTAAATTAAATTTAACTTAACACTTAAGTTTAAAATTTTCAAATATAACTTAATTTCATTTTTATTTACTTAACTTAAAATTCACTTTCAAGCCAAATTCACAAATTTCCAATTTTAGTTATATTTCAAAATTTCAACTTAAAAATTCATTCATTTCACACTTTAAATTTATTCAAAATCATTAATATATTATAAAATCATTTTGAATTCATTTAATCCAAAATTATCATGAATTTATCATATTTTCAAATTTAATTTAAATTCCAATTATCACCAAATTTAAATTTCCAAAAAAAACTTACATTTCAGATTTTCTAACTTTACCATTTATTTATTTCACTTATAAATTTTTAGGAAATCATTAATACTTTACAAAAACCATTTTTAATCAAATTTAAATCAAAATATTATAATATTTATATTTCTAAAATATTTTAAATTTTTTAGAAAAACATATTTTAACAATGGGTCTGTATTTCATTTTCTAGCCCAGGTAAAGTGATACGGGTAATATATTATTTCAACCCGTAAGTTACAAAGAAAACCCGGGTCTGATCATTTCAAACCCGCAATCCCAAGTAAAAGAAAATAATTGAAAATCATTCAGGCCTATTATTTCAGCCCATAACGATTTTCTCCTATTCTAAAGTCCGTTCGGGTATGTATCATTTCAACCCATAGTGATTCTAGTCTGCATGGAACTTGCAGTGTGATAAACTGATGAAAGTAACAGAATAGCATGAAATAACAGCAACATATGATATAACAGGTGTAAATATAGGTGCGAACATCATATGAATATGATATAGCAGTTATAACAGGATGATATGCATTTACAGATTCAGGCGTTGTCAGTTTATCACTACATAAGTACATATTAGTGTGGTGAGATTTACTCACTGTTTTGAGCTGATGACACAATGACGAATTGCACAACGGGATCTACACAAGCACAAAAGCACGATACAGATACGAAATGGAGGAGCCAAGGATTAATTCCCTTGAATACAAATCAAACAAACCATATAACAATTATAAGGTTTCAGACCAAAAATATGATAAACGATGCTAGAAATAACTTCATAAAACAAAGCTGAAATGCTTTGCACTTGCTTCCGACATCTCATAGGCTCGGCCAGAGGTAGAGTACAGGTCTAAGACAATGATTTAGGGTCAGGTCTGGGTTGCTAAGGTCGGCCTAACATGAGTTTCAGTGATGGTGTAAAGGTGGGTGAAGGCAAGTACACAAAATCATGCACACATGGGTTTTGGGCCATGAGTTGGGCTCGGCCAAGGCCCTAGGTGTCACGGCCAGAGGAGTGGGGTCCACTGTGGTGGTGTGGCCGTGGGTGCTGGAGGTGGTGGTGGAGTAGGGGCGGCCATGGTTGGTGGAAGTGGTGGATATGAAGCTAGTGCCCGGCTAGGTCAATATGAAGGGTGTTTTGAAACTTTTGCGGATATGCATCACCAAGGGGGTTCATGGCTTAAGTGGCTGGTGAGGAGGAGGTGCTGGTGGTGTGTCATCAGGTGGTGGAGGCGGCTAGGCAGCAAGGTGGCATGGTTGAACCTACATGAGGTGAAGCAAGTGCAAAATCAAACTAGAAAAATCAACATAAGTGAACAAAAGAAGATAAAAGGAAATAGAATTTTACCAAACTTCTCAATCAAGAGGAGGCCGAAATTTTTATCAAAAAGGAGGAAAAAGATGTACGTGAATGAAGAATGGAGGTAGGCAGCTGAATTATGTGAGTAGTTATGGCTAATTGATGGCAAAAGTAAGTTAAAATGTGAAAAGGTGGGAAAATCAAAAGCCATAGGAAACAAAAGGTCACAAACCCTTTCAACTTACCTTTTATTATTTATATAAATTTATGTAGCTGAAATAATAATAATATCAGATAAGATTTCGAAATTTTTAAAAAATATACAATTATGTATAATATTTATCATTTATGTAAAGTAAAATTAAGGAAAATAGTTAAAACAGTGAACTAGACTAGCAAAATTTGAAGTTAAATGAAATAATTTTTAGAAAATTCATATAAGCTTGTAAAGTATTTTTAAACATAAATAATAACATAAAATACAAATATATTCAAAAAATAAATATTTAAAATTTAATTTAAATATAAAATTTTAATGCAAAAATAGCAGAAAATGGGAAAACATCCCTTAAAAATAGGAAATCAACACAGTAATTTTTGGAAAAATTCTATTATTATTTTAACAATATTTAGAGATGAATTTTCACAAATAAAACAAATTTAAAATAAAATAAAGAAATTTAAAATGAAGAAAATGGAAGAAAATTAGAAAACAGCCTTTAAAAATAGGAAATAAATACAGTAAATTTTGGAAAAATTATATTATCATTTTAAAAATGTTTAGAAATGATATCACACAAATAAAACAAATTTAAAATAATTTAAAAATGAAATAAAGTCAAATTTAAATATATAGTCAAAATCTAGGGTTGTTACAATTATCTTCAGTATTCTCTAATTTTCAAATATAATTCAATTCCGAGCTCAATTTCGAAATATAATTTTAATATCACTTTTACTTAGCAATATTCAAATTTCGAATAAAAATCCAATCTTTTAAAATAATCCTATTTTTGAATTTCAAATCTTATTTCCATTAGAACTTCAAAATCTCAACTTTAATTACTTAACGATTTCTTTTAACCAAAATTTATTTCAACATTTCGAACTTGAATTCGAGATTAATTCGATTTATATAAATTTTATTTTTATTTCTTTTAAATCAAAACCATTTAAATAATTTCAAATCAAAGATTTTCAAATCATTAATTTAAGCAATCTGGTGTCAGTATATAATTTTCTATATTATGACCAAGTGATCAGTTGTTTCAGTTTAATTTCAGGGATGGATATATATCATTTCAATCCAAATCACAATGTTATAGGTACATATCATTTCAATCTATTTCTTAATGTATTCGAAATAATTCAATTTATAGTTTTATACATAGTATATATAATATACAGGGTGATAACGGGATAAATATAAACAAATAAACATCCAAAAATTCAAATATTAGCCAATTTGCATCCATCACGATCAAGCATATAAACAGACAATATAATTCACAATAGTTTCATAGTTATCAATATTGGGTAATTTACATTCAATTCAATTTCAATTTCAAATTTAACTGCCAATTTTAATTTATAACGTTTAATTCGAATGACAACCAAATTTATCAAACAACGACCAATAAATTCATATCACTTCATAAATTCAAATTTAACTAGCATAAAAATATTCTAGTACGTTGTGAGCGTTATAAAACACTCATCTTGATTTTTCGTTGTCATCAAGACGTTCCGGTTTGGAACTAAAACAGAACAACGTCCGATTTTGGCCCAAATTCCAAATGTCTCCAAATCTACCCAAACCAATTTATTGCGAAGCTTTCGTCATCACGATTGCAATGCAAAAAGCTTCCTCCCAATCAGACCTCGTATGTAGAAGTTATACATTTTATAAGTTCGTCGATATTTAAATTTACAGAACAATTTAATTATTTTAAAACAACCTATACCGATACAACGTCCCAAGGCCTAAACACAAGCTTCTTCTTCCCCTAACTCTTCGGCTTGTACATGAGATATCCAATCCTCCAAGCCGTGCACCATTCGAGTGATACGGTGCATTTCTCGATGAAATCGAGTCCCGTCTTCGCTGATCAACTTCTCTCGACAAGCTACACATGCTCGCCCCTTCGATCACCCTGTCATCCTCCTAGCAAAATTTGACCTTCCCAATCTTCTTCACGCACGTGTCCAGGTCACCCTCCCCGAATCACGACTGCACATCACAAAAACGTGGTCGGAGATGCTATTTTCGATGGCGAACTCGAATCCAAAGCCCAAAACTTCAATCGAGCCCAAATCTCCAATCGATATAAATTTCAACGTGTTTCTATTATGTACGACTAAATGATAACTCCAAATGCTACGAAATTTGAAATCCGATAATAATACGCTATTACGAATCCAATGGAACTAGTTTCGTCGAAATTCAAGATGTGTCCTGGATCACTATTTTTTTAATGTCTCGATTATAATATAAAATTTTCAATTTCTAATTATTCACTTTAAAATCCAATTTTAAATGTTAACAATCTTCATTGTTGTTTAAATAAAATTTACATCAACTTCCGATATCATTTTCCGTCATATTAAATTCAGAATTCGATTATTCAATTATTTTACAATATTAAATTTAAACAATTTAATTGTTCAATATTCAAAAAAATTCAATATTAGATTTTAAATGAGTTTTAGTTATCAATCAATTACTTTATTTAAATCTAGTTAATCCAATATTTATTATTCAACTTCAGTTATTGATTATAAACCCAGTTAATATATATAATGTCATTTCGGTCTCGTTATTGCCAAAACTTCAAAATAAATTTATTTTAAAATTTATTCAAGTTCATATCCAATACTTTACATTCAAAATTATTAAATTTATATTTATAACCATTTTTATTAAATAATTACATTAAATTTAATAATTTAAACTATCTAAAAATATGGGTCGTTATAAGACGAATCATCTCTTGAAAAGTGCTCCACTTCCAATACTTCCACTCGACCCAACTACAGTCACTTGATGGAACACCATGCCTTTATTTGATATAATTAAAGTGGAGCTTACATATTGAAGATCTACAGTATTCTCAAGTCGAAATAACTGTAGATTAGCCACATCGACATTTTCTGTTTGATCTTAGTTATATTAACAAACAAAAAACTGTAGATTGACTAGTTCCAAGTTATCTAATAACCATCAGTACGTAACTCATTAGTGCTTCAACGACTATGGGTAATACACCGTCCAAAATTTAAAGAGTGTTGAGTACTCTAGTCTCAACGGATACATAGACATCCAGTTTCGAGGCATCTTGATTAGGAACATTTTGAAATGGTATGTTTATTTTTATTGTGATAAATTACTCATGATTACAACACTTTGTAACTACTATAACAAAACATATCGCTTATGGATTTCTATTAAACATACTTTTAGTTAAATTAATTAATTAATATAACTACATTCTATCAAGTATATAATAGAAAGAAAATACATTTGATTTCAAACAAGATTGGTTACTGAGTTAGATATATGTAACAAATTATATAATTGCCCCTATGGCATACCCCTAACTCTATGAGTAGAGGCAGCATTATTGCAGTCCGTGGATGGAGGAACGGGCTAATCATTAATTAAAATAGTAGAGAAAAACAAGAAAATAAGCATAAGAATAATGTTCCTTAGTTTGAATAGAAAACAACAATTACTGCGTGTAGAGGATGTCAGAAAGTTGGACATATTAAGAAGAATCGTAGGGTGAGTTTTTCAAAGAGTAGGTGCAACAACTAAAATCAAGTTCAACAATTATTAAATGATTGTGAGGTAGCCTCAGCTCAACAAAGATGAAGTGTTATAATTGCGACCAATTTGTTCACATGAAGAGGTGATGTTTAGAGCTCCAGATGGAAGGACAAGTGTTATGGCATATGCTCTGGATGTTATTCAAAATGCTAGTACCACGCAATCGACGGTTTAAGACAAAGGGAAGTAGACTATTATGAATGGTATTGACTTTATCCGATTCTCTTTATTTTATTTTATTTGACACTGGTGCATCCCACTCATTCATAGTAAGTACATTTGTTGGTAGTTTAGCCCTTAAAACATACACCATGCACAAATCCATTTCTATATCGATTTTTGTTTAGGGGATCGACACACTTATCTATGATATGTTATAATTTGAAGTTGGTCATAAGTGGTGTTGTGTTCCCTTATGTATATGTACTTAGCTTTTTTGTACGTGGGTTGATTTCGAGAATGGATTGGATGTCGTATTATGTGGTAGTATTGGATTGTGACAAAAGGTAGTTCTTCAGAGAAGTGATGGGGGTGTGATTGTATTTTGTTTTGTGATCCTGATATTTCTATTATGGGGACTTAATTATATTTTCTTAGCCTATCACAAGAATAGCTATAATCTATCCTCGTGGTGAAAGATTATCAAAGTGCATACGAAGAAGTTTATAGTCTCCCATCCGAAAGTGATATTGACTTACGGATTGATCTCAAGAAAGACACAAGACCAATGGTAATGCCTCTTAAGAATAGGGCTTTGAAGGAGGTGAGAGAATGAGATAAGAAAGTTTCAAAAATACCATAGAAAGGATTTATTCGAATACTACAACAAACTGAAATTTCATAGCGTTTGAAAAACGCTTTTATAGTTTACCAAAGCGTTTTAGAGAACGCTGTGGAACAACATGCTAAGTAGACCATCAATTTGTAATAACAAAAATAAAATGCTATAAAAAAACCCTGTTTTCAAAGCGTTTCCAAAGCGCTATTAAAATTAAATGCTACAAAAGACCATCAGGTTGTAACAGCAAAAAAAACGCTATAAATAACCATATTCCCATAGCATTTTAAATTTTATGCTAGTGATTACTTTTCTATAGCATTCTCATTTGAATATTGTTTTTAACACGCTATAAAATGCAATATCATTTAACAGCTTTTATTCAATGTTTTTACCTTTCATAAGCATTAATTAATTAAGAATATACAAATAATATTACAAAGTTTCACATATATAATATCCTTTTATACATTTTTCATCCTATACCTAAATATAATAGTTTTTCGTATATATTGTATCACCCAAAACAAAATATACAAATTAAAGCACATGATATTTCATGCATATACTTCAAAAAACTTTTTACATATTCATACATAATATTTCATACAAATTACATATTTGCAAGAACTGCTTGACAAACAACTTCCTAACAAGAAGGTTTCATATTTATCTCCTAACAAATGATGCATGCCATAGCAACTCACCTAGAAAAATGATATACACTATAGCTAGTGATATTCCACTCCTTACACAATCCAAAACTAGCCATCAACAAATTTCATCAATTCCTGCATGCCAAAAAATATAGAGGTTGATATGTTTTAACTTGAAATTTTGCTAAATCTATGCATTAACAAACATTTACAGAAATTTATAGTGTACATATTTACAGATATAAATATAGTGAACACATTTACAAATAAACTTAATCTATGCATTTATATAGACTGAATCTAAGCATATCCACCATTCATCCAAATTAGAGCTATCATGATGTGAAATATAACTAAAGCATGTTTGCAATTCTTTACAGGTAAAGATAGATATTTATAGTGGTATAATAATATATAATTAGGCAAATTAGCGTGCTACTATGTAATAGAAATATGTGCATTTGTCCCCGTGTTAGGTGTAGGAACATCAATATGAATCCCAATATGATCATATGAATCTTTTGCATAAAAACTCCAGCGAGAGATACTATAAAAACCTTTAATAATCCTAATAAGAAAATCATTTTTCATGGTCATCCGCTCTTACAAATATTTACAATTCTGTAAATATTTTTGCCATAATCATTTAAAGCTTCTTTTTAAGAACTAATAGAATTTTTGCAATTACGTTTCTACACTGATGCAAATGGTTCACACCTGCAAATTCCCTATAGATCACAATGATATTAAATCCTAAGATAATAGAAATAGTTTAGCCATTGCAAAATAATATTGTCCATGTAAATAAATTTAGTAATAAAATTTAGAAGGTGCATGTGATTATCTTATTTACATGTACAAACATAAATGAGAAAATCAAAGGATACAAAATCGAAGAATATTGCTGGTCTTAAAGTTAATAATGAGTATATAGCATGTTGAAGTGAAAAAATAAGTATATGTGTACCATAAAGTAATGTAAACCTTATATGTATGAAGATGATTAGTCAATTTTACTTATGTTATACATTAGATTAAAAAACTAAACATCCACGCTAGATTAAATTTGCTTTAACAATTTAAAGAAAGTACAGAAACCAAAGGCTTCCACACAAAAAATGAAAATACTAACCAATGATTAGGAAAAAAAAATCAAGAGAATAACTATGATAACCATGTAGTCAAATATTTATGATAAATCCATGACAATGGATAAAATTACTTGAGACTCCATAAACAAGCATTCAATAGTGTCTGCACGTCTCTACTTAATACCCTTGAACGTGCATTGGTAAAATTTTCTATAGCATGTGCATGTAGATTTATAACCATTATTGTAAGTTTCTGTCATTAGGTAGGAAAATTAAACTGAAAGAATAAAAGTAAAGAGGACATACACGAGTAAACCAACCATTAACAATATAGCTGAGCTAGCTCCAGCTTTGGCCTGCAGACAATTGTAGTAATCTTCATAATGAAACATAGTCATTCACCATTGCTTCTAAGAAAACAGTTCATGTGCTTTGTATGGAATTGTAATCCAATCCATTATAAATGAACTTCGAAATCAAATCCAATGTATTCTGATTCGCTTCTTGCATGAACTATAAAATACCAATAGAGGATCAATTTCCATGAGTTTTGAAATCATTAGCATGCAAAGTTATCAAAACCAACTACATGTGTGTGTGGAAATATGCTACTTATAAACACTTAATGGTTTCACTGATAAAATAAATACAAATATTTGGCACCATGAAATTTACCATACCTTACCAACTTCTTTCCCTCCATTTGTACGTGATTAGTTAAATGTTTAATTCTTCAATGGTGAATTAGACTGGAGGCTTAACCTACATGGATAAATGCTTAACTATAATCATATTTTACATCTCAAAAAATGATATGATATCTCATGGTTCCAATGAAAACTCATAAACTATAATGCTAAGCACAATGGTAAACCATAACTTCTTTATACACCAAGCCGTTTGTGTAAGTAAAGGAATTAGCGAATCTCTTTCTCCTCTTGTCTATTTAAACCAACTTTCAAAAATAATAAAACAAACTAGTATCAATACTAAAATATTGATAAAAAGAAACTTGTATTGTCACTTTTGAACTCTGATAGAGATGAATATGGTGATGTCATTTGGCTTTTATTTTTCCACGCCAATGCTTTGGATATAAAGTAAGAGAAGAATTAATGGACACCAAAAATGATAGGAATAAGGAAATGCATGAGTTGATTATAGACAAAAAGAGCTTTAAATATTAATATTAATATTTACTACCATTATATACGCAGTTCCTCAAGGAAATGAAGCTAAAGTACAATGAGAAAGTACAATGAGAAATGATATAATTCTGAAAATATCACTTGTTCCACCTATCCCTTATTATTGCTCACATTTGTTTGGATAAAAAAAAATAGATTATTATAAATAACTGATATAATATACATCAACACAAATGTGTTGTTTAATATAATTTTTCCTAACTTTGTTATTTGATCTACCCAAGATAAGCAAATGCAAGATTGTACATGGTTGCCTAAGCTTGTGCTTAAAAGGCCAGAAGAGAAGAAAGGGATATAGAAATAGGAGAAACAAAATTACTTTGAAACTGATTAGAGTCGATAATATGACGAGGAAGCTGTTACGATGACATATATTGTAACGACCCGTTAAATTTATGATATTTAATAAAATGAATTAATATAATTTCTAATTTGGTTAAAAATAAATGTAGAAATTTGGTATAGTGGTTGCTATTTAGTGTAACTATAAAATTTTATGATAATAGATGTGGATAATGTAAATTTTCACAACTTGATTTAAAGTAATTTTTAAGAAACAAATAAATGTTAAATTTGTGAATGTTAGTATAAACATTAATTTGAATGGTATTCATTAATACAAAGATGCAATAAGTGTAGATAGTAAATTTAATGTCTGTAGAAAGAAGAAAAAGGGGTCTAATAGAAACATAAACTTTAATCATATGAAAAGGTATAGATCTGAACCAATTTATGAAAATTGATAAGAACAGTGTTTGTAATCAGTTTGGTCATTTAATATTTGAAGATAGAGATGTGTAAATATGTTAATGAATTTATAATGGGAAGGAATGGTAAGAATGAGAAAAATATATATAATAAGCATTTGATTCAATTAAGGGAATTAAATTATAATAAATGGTCATTTAATAAATTCAACGTTTGTGAGAAATCATAATAGTTGTGTAAAATGTGTACAAACTTGGATTTGGAAGTTTATTGGATTTATAACGGTTTTGTTATTAAGTGTATGAGTTTAAAAGTTATTCCCTTTTGTAAAGTAATAGAAGAATGCATAAAGATATAAATAGGGCTTAATAGAATTGACACTTAATGAATTGAATAAATTACCCATTTATGTAGATATGTATAGTGGACTATAAATGGCCTAAGCAAATATAAGATGGAATAATCATTGAGATTTGTACTATGAAAATAAATAGTAACATTTATTTGCAAGGAATAAAAGCCTATTTAGGTGACTAGAATTTGGAGTAATGACTATTGTATGTTACCTACCCTTGTTTCTTGTTAATTTAGATTTTGGGAATCAAATTCAATTTATCCGCCAATTTACCGCAGTTATAGTGAAATGAATTGGTGATTGAGAAATGTTAAATACAAATAAGAGGTAAACCAAAGAAAATCCCATTTGTAATAAATTATGTAGAATAAAGTAAAGAAATTAGGAAATGAAAATGTGAAAATGTGGATGCAGTGAGATCTTAGGTGACAATAACCTTGTTAGGCAAGTGATAACGGAATTTTGTGTATAACCAAATAAAAATCCAAATTTATTTGGAAATAAATTGCAATCAATTGAATTTATTGCAATTTAATGGATTTAATATTTATTAGTTTATGTAATTATTATTTGGAAGAAATTGGAGTTATTTGTAAAAAGGTATGAACCTAATGTTAATTTTTCTATAGGATTGACAATTAATATGGAATGAAAAGAAGAAAATTTGGGTCAATAAAATTTAGAATTTATGCAAAATAAAACGGATTCTAACGTTAATTAGGACGTTATTGAGTTTAGATTTGAATTGGTAAACATTTGAGTGAAATCTTAAACTAATGTCCATATTGACAACGATAACTTAGAAATATAGAAAGGAAGTAAATCTAATAAATTTATCAAATTCATAATGTTGAATTCATTTGGATGGGAATTAATAAACAAATTGAGAAAAAGGAAATGGAAATAAAAGTTTATTTTTAATTTGGGATTTTTAATTTATGGTAAAAAGGTTAATTGCAATTAAAAATGAGTTGAAATGGAAATCAAGTTATTTATTTAATTAGATTTAAGATGAGAGTATAAAAGTATATGATTTAATAATTGGTTTTGCGAATAAAATTTATAATTCCCAAATAATAAGGAAACGCAGAGATTAACACTGCAAAATTGATATACTTATAAATTTTAATTCACATCCAAGCTTGTTAAATCATTTGAAATTGATCGGATTATATAAGTAATGAAATTTGACCAATATTGGAAGTTGAAGAATAAAATTGGATTTTTATAATTTATATAATTTATTTAATAAATATTAAAAATAGCCATTTTTGGCACGGACTCGGATTTCGATGAAACCAGTTTCATCGGATCCGTATCGTTGAATTATTATAGGATTTCAAGTTTCGTATCGATCGGACTTGTCGTTTGATCGTACGGACGCGAAACGCCTTGAAATCAATTTTATTAAAAATCAATTTGAAATCAATTTGGAAATTTTGTTTTCAGCATAACTTCTTCATACGATCGAATTTGGTCGCGAAACTTTTTCCATCGCGTTCAGAATATTTTAAAACACCTATTTGGATATATAGTTTTAACAAATTCGGTTCCGGAGGCATAGCGGGCTTTTTGGGCCATAGTTTATTCCGTACGTTCGCGTATCCAGTCTAGCTACCCTACCTCTAGCCTATCTATAAATATGCATTTATAAACCCTAGCTCCTTTCTTTTTTTCATTTGCTGTACGTTCATTTCTTCACTATTTTCTCTTCCCCAAATGTATACATCTCAGATCCAATTCCAGATCTATCCACAGTTCAAAATCAAAGGTCAAAACTCAAAAATTTCAGAAAATTCCAGAAAAAATATATGTTGATGTTTTCGATACGCGTAGTCTACTGATGCAATTCGTTTTTCAATTGGAGCTGTCGTTCATCCAGAATAAATTCAAACAGCCCCAAACCGTTCATCATCGTCGCACAAAACTTCCTCGGATCGAGATTCTGTTTCTGGGTTTTGGAGAGGGAACCGAGGGGATCGCATCTATGTTGTTTGTTTTGAGTTTCAACGGTTGGATTGGCGGGAAAATTCGAATTAGGGTTTCGGCCCTAGGATTGAACGGCGGCGGCGGAGGCACTAGGGGCGACCGGACCTGTGTGGTTGGGTGCGGCCGATGATGATGAGCTCGTCGACGGTGGTGGCACAACGTATGGAGGTGGCTAGTGACGTGTACAGGCGGTCAAAGTCTCGGCTGGAATGGGTTTCGTGCGTTCTGGGATGTATGTTGCGTGCTCCTGTAGCCCTAAGCGTGATTTTGAAGGTGACGTGGCATTTGGTGATTGTGTTCTCTTTTGCCTATTTATTTATTTTGATTTCAATTCGATTTTCCATCATAACTTTCTCATATGTGATCCGATTGAAGCGCGGTTTCTTTTGTCAGGATCGTAATTTAATTCCGGACTTGATGACGCTGGTTTGGACGAATTCTGAGACGGGCGAATTTTTGGGTTTAAATCGAATTTAAATTCGATTTAAATTCAAAAGGTGAGTGTTTTAACCCACTCACAATTACTAGAAGCTTTTATGTTTGTTAAATAAATTTTAGAAATGAATAGAAATTTATTTATGAGCTTTTGGCATGTTATTTCACCCATATCTGTTGAATTGCATTTTATTGAATTTAGCTGTTAATTAAATTGATTGATTGCGTATTAATTGGCTGTTAGGAATTATTGTTTGCATAAGAACTGCTAGTTAACAGTTATGTCAATTATCACTGAAAATAAACTGTTAGATAAATAGTTGATAAATATAATTTGAATTAAACTGCCAATTATTACCTGTTGTATATTTTCAAACATATTTTGTTATTGATTGATATTGCTTGATGTTTGTGACTGGACGATGGATGTGTTGTTGAATGGATGTTTTATTTGATATCATTAAACTGCAAGTTAGTATGCATTTACATTTCATTCGGGATTGCGGTTTGAAATGATATACAACCGCAGTTTGTTTTAAATTGCGGAATGAAATGATAAATATCCGTATCACTTGACCATAGGATAGAAAATTATATACAGGCACCGTGGTCTATATATATAACTATTTTTAATGTGATTTCTATGGTTTGATAGAATACGGTTTATAAATCCTAAATTTTATATTGTATGAATATTTCTTCCATAATTATATACATACGAAGTTGAAATTTTGGAATTTAAAGGTGTATAAAATCTCTGTATTAAATTGGAAGAAAATTTAGAAATGGAGTTTGATAAATCATAGGTTTAAATGTTAAGTTGGAAATTTTAAGATATGATATTTATATTTGGATTTTTTTCCAAAATAAAGTGAAAAGAATATTCTAGAAAAATTTGAATTGGGAAAATATATATATTTTATTTCTAGAAATTAAAGTCTTATTGTTTATGGATTTTATATTCAAGACTAACTAATAGAACATTTGATTTGAAAGAATAAAATCCAACTTTGGTTGAAATATTACTCAAATGGATAAAAATTATATATATATATATATAAAATTTAAATGGTTTGGGACTTGAAATAATATTTGGATTATGGTTTTAACTTTGGGTAAGGAAACATTCATAAAGCCATGTAAATTATTTTCCGTACAAATCTACCGTAAAGTTAAAACCACTTATTCTATATATTGTTGAATATCCAAACCATTTAGTTTTGAAAGTAATGTGTTAAAGTCTATGGATTTCGAAGTATTATAATAAGAGTTAATTCCCAAATATTTGGTTCAAGGAATTTTAATAATAAAAGGTGACAAAATTTTGGGAAAGGAAATTTTGGGAAACGATATCATTGATTTGAGTCTTTATAAATTAATATCAAAATGAATTGTTTGGGTCTAAAAGAAGAAATGATATCGAAATATTATGGTTTTGAAATGGATTATATTCTGGTTTTTAAAGTATAAACTGTTTTTAAATAACCGCGGTGTTATAATAACGATTGGTTGGCAAAGAGACCGGGATCGGATATGGACATACTCTCTGTCGATACCGAAAACCACTTTGACTAACCGTGTACGCGGTGGAGATTCCAGAATGAAGTAGGTGGTGGCGACGTTGCCTGTAAGGTAAATACGTGGACCCAACTCCCGTGAGTTGGCATAAGGTGGCTAAAACAGGAGCGATTCTCAGGCCAATGAGGTCATTCCTCTGATCGGACGCTCCTCTTCGATATTATACTTTGACTTGGATTGATTCAGTGGCCACTTCTATATTTTGATTTTTGGGGGAGTTAGTCCGAGGTGGGCGGTAACTGCGGCTACGCGTTTCCACCAGCCTGGATAGCAATTGGTATATCTACCCTGGCATTGCCTAGTTGTGCCGTGTCACCTACCATATCGATCCTTTACTACGAGTTTCTATTTGTGTCGTACCTATGGAGTATCCTCTGGTAGCTTCCCGATCAGGAGGTATTACGGTACTGTATAGACTATTGGCATTTTACGTGTTAAGGTGGAAAATGTAAAGCCTTAATGCTATTTAAAAGTAAGTTTATTTTACAATTAGACACTATTATAATAGCGCAATATACTACATAGTAAATAGTTTAACGGATCCTTAGGAGATGTAAATCCCGAGCATCTCTTGAGTTACTGTACTCATATTTATTTCTGTTTATTTAACTCACATAAGATTTTCTAGTCTGACTCGAGTGTTTTTGTCTTTTCAAATTCGCTCGGGTCAGTCCGAGCGTTTCAGGATATCAGATTTTAGCATTGGAGGACGAAGACGAAGAATCAGTATTATTTTACATATAGTATTGCACCACACTCTTTCTATTCCGCTGCATTGCTTGTATTGGTATGTGTAACTCTGATATTTATTGTAAAAGAAGAATCAAGCTTTTGTAAACTGTTTATGAAACTGTATATTTGTTATTATATTTTATCCTTCCGCTGTGAGATTCTATTTTCGTTTTATTTCTTCTCCATTTTTCTTATTTACCCCATAACAATCCGCCCTTGCGTATGCTTTGAATTGGGACAAGTGTCGGTTTAAAGTGTGCGAAAAGAGTGGACGCTACATATATACATAATTAAAGATATAATTATTGATACTGTTATGATTTTTCAAATATCTTAGACTTTAGCGTTTGAGACTTTAACCTACGAACAAAATTAAATTATATTTAAAATTCAATCAAACTTACAAGTGAATAAGAGCCCTAGCACACCTTTACGAAAAACTCTCTCATGTCCATGCCGATTCAATGCTTCCGTCATGCCCTTCTATTTGGCTGGCCACATTTCATGCTTGCTTTAGTCATGCGTGATTCAATGATTCATTCCACACTTGCCCAAAAAATGTTCTCATTATTTATTGATAGTTTTAGTTATGTTAATACTTTTATCAGTGAATAATAAAGAATAATTAGGAATGAACTCTTTAAAGCAAGTGTTTGTATTGTCATATATTTATAGTCTTTGATGAATTGTTAAGTTTTATGTATTAATCAAAAATTAATAATAACCAAGCAAAAGCTACTTAAATTAGTGAACAATATTGTCACTATTGTCAACATGTGATATTAACTCCCAAAATGTGATATTAACTGTATAAAGCTTTTAAAGATAAAACAATATTGTCAAAATGTCATATGAAGTTATGGAATAGTACAAGTTATCAGAAATCGAGCTAAGTAGAAAGAACACGACAAATCTAATCAGAACAACTATTGCTAATATAGTGCAATGTTGTTAACACGACAGTATTGACAATTAATGTATATAAAAGTTGACTATTTTTATTAACTGAATAAATTAAATTAGTTAATAGACATAAGGTATTTGGAAACCTGTTCACAATGGACATTATGCTTAATAAATTAGTACAACACAACTTATTAAATAAATAGAACCCAACTTATATTGGCATTGGCTTGCTTATAGAGATTTGTATAATTTAATGAAAGTTTATCCAAATAAAAACTATCCGATTTCCTCCCTAGTTCAGTCCCTACCCAAATCCTTAGCAAAATATAAATAACAACGCAAAAATTTAAAATAACTCCTACATTATATTTTCTCTCGGTGATGCTTTTTGCTCCAAAACTAGTTAATTTTTATGATGGTCTCAAGTTGTGACACGATTGCCAAACAAAATAGATGATGAAATGCTAATAGAATAGAAGAAACACTCCATTAATTGATAGAACAAGGACATTTTCATTTATATTTTTTGTGGATTCATTGATAGTACATGTAAATGTACAAAAATTGCAGACTTATTTAAATGTCGATTACTCGGCAGAACCGTTTCTATTAAGATATATAATCATATAACAATATGGAAGTTGGTATAGCTAAATAGATTAACAAAGTAGATTTTGAACAATATTAAGTACATAGGTACTAAGGATGTTATATCTAAGTTTCATTCCCTAGGCATACTGAATAAATGTTTGAATACATTTATCTATTTTACAACGTATGCATTACGCATATATATGTACTAAGAAAAGCTAGAGTGAAAAATTGATTCAATAACCTTTTTTTTCAAGAATATTCATGCACAATGTACTGTATGTACCATGATCATAAGTAAATAGGAAGGCGCTGGCTAGGTTGTGAATTCCTCCTTTATCGTATTTTAAAGCATTTGGAATGCTTCTAAATAAAGAAAAGCTTTTCCCATACAGAAATATATAAAACAACCAAGGTTTGAAAAATAATATTAGTATTGTCTAAAAGTGTATACAAATACAAATTGTTTTCAAATAAATCTTAAAAGGAATGAATTCAGTACTCCCCTCTTCTGTCGTTGAAAATAATTTCGGTGATGACTGTGCAGCACCATCGATGTTCATTTTCGAGTCTCAATGTGGGGAAGACTTTTGAGAAGCTTTGCTTCGAAATTGTTTTGATAAATGGATTCGGTTTAAATTCCAAAAGTATGATTTAATGTATAAAAGAGATAAATATATATACTTATTTCAAATGATTTGAAATGTGCTCGGTGTTTAAATTTTTAAGTCCTGTTAATTAACAATCTTTAAATTATTTAAATGAAATGAAATATTTGAATAATCAGAACTTATAGAATAAGAGGATTAAGAAATGTAAGCCAAATGTTTTAAGAAACTTTAAAGTTGAAGTGTGCAACTCTTAAATTGAAAGTAAAGAAAATTCGAACAAGTTAAAAAGTGAACATTCTAATTAGTAAAATGAATCTGATTAATTTGTATAATACCAAATTACATTCTAATGACATGTAATGAGACTTACCAAATGTTAAAAGTTAAAAGAATGATCTAGATATGTAATGAGATATTATACAAGTAAACAAAACGTAAAAGTAATTAAAATGTATATAAATGGAAATTTAGTTGTAATAATAAATGCTATATAGTTAATTAGTATATTATGAAATGATTAATGACTAAATGAAATAAGTAAGTGGAACTTAAGAAAGTAGACAAATGAATTAAATAATATCTTTGTAGATTGGCTATAGAGTTAAATATAAATTTGCAAAGAAATTGTGAAATTGAATTTGTAACTTCTGAGATAACTATAAACTTAGAAAAGTCAATTATAAGAACTCAGTCTTTTATAGAATGATTATAAAATAAAGTGATGATTAATCAAATATTTCACAAATAAATCTGTTATTAAAGGAAATTATGAAAATGAATGTGAATGAAAAGAAATTTGTGTAACTAAGATTCAGTTGGAATGAGATTAAATTTAATTACATTGTATAGAATGTTTAAAATGAACTTAAGCAAGACAATTCTATGGAATGATGTTTAAGAAATGATAGTATAAAAGAATATGCATGTAAAGAAATGGATATACTATGTAAATAAGGGACTTGAATAATGGATTGTGAACAATTGACTGTAAATGAAATGAAGGTAAGTAAAAGAAATTTAATATAGATGAACTGGATAGAAATCTATTGAAAGTTAATACGTAAGTTGTACGTATATTATTTTATTCGCATAACGATTTGATACAGATTCGAGCACAGAATTTTGAGATAATTTATATCGATCTAAGTTAGGATTTTTCACTCGATCATCGACGACGAACCCTGGAAATGGATTTTTGATTGATTGTAAAATTCTCTATCATAGTATATGGCAATGCAAGGAGAATGACGGTTTCTGATAAAGGAACCAAATCTGAGTCCGCACTAGAGAGTCATGCGAACGATACTAGTTCGAAAGTGAAATTGCGTCACCGAGTGAGCGATCATGTTTGATGTTGCATACAGATGATATATGTAAATCGTATGGACTTAAGTAAAGCTAATACTGGAAATTTAAATTGCCAAATATAAAATGATTTTAAACTATATGAATGGATATCATTGGTAATTAAGATGCAGGATTTAAAATCAAGAAAAATTTGGACCGCCCGACAAAAAAGGTACATGTTTATTTTGTCAATTGATTTGATGGTTTTATGATCGAGCCACTTGGCTTTTGTTGGTTTAGGGACCATAGTGGCATCTTGTAGTTGTTTTGATCGAGCTGCGCAAAGGAGACTCTGCCGCCGTAAATCTGGTGTTAGAAAAATTTTACAACTTGTTTTGAAAACTAACTTGCAAAATTTCGTAAGCTGATCAGAGCAGCGTAGTAAAAATTTTCTAATGGATTTTATGTTTTATAAGTTGATTTTTTTAAAATATATTAAATGTTAAATTCTTTATATAACATCTTTTCGAGGACAAAAATTTTTAAGTGCGGGATGTTGTAGCGACCCGTATTTTTAGCTATTTTAAATTATTAAATTTAATGTAGTTACCAAATAAAAATGGTTAAAAATATAAATTTAATGATTTTAATGTAAGGTATTGGATATGAACTTGAATAAAATTTTGAAATAAAATTATTTTGAAGTTTTGGCGATAACGAGACCGAAGTGAAATTGTATATATTAACTGGGTTTATAATCAATAACCGAAGTTGAATAATAAATGTTAGATTCATTAGTTGTAAGTAAAGTAATTGATTGATAACTAAAATAATTTAAAATCCAACATTGAAATTTGTTGAATATTGAACAATTAAATTGTTTAAATTTAATATTGTAAATTAATTGAATAACCGAATTCTGAATTTAATATGATTGAAAATGATATCGAAAGTTGATGGAAATTTTATTTAAACAACAATAAAGATTGTTAACATATAATTTGGATTTGAAAGTGCATAATTAGAGATTGAAAATTTTATATTATAATCGAGACGTTAAAAAATAGCGATTCGCGACACAGTCTCGAATATCGAGGAAACCAGTTCCATTAGATCCGTAATAGTGCATTATTATCAGATTTCAAATTTTGTAGCATTTGGAGTTATCGTTTGGTCGTATGGAACAGAAACACGTTGAAATTTATATCAATATTCAATATAATAATTGGATCCAAAAGGCTATCTTCTCCATACGATCGAATTAGAACGCGAAACCTTTTTCATTGTGTTCAAAATAGGAGTATAACTTTATAAATGCCTATTGGCACTCCTTAATAGGGGTTCGAGATTTTGAGTTACGTTATTGAGACGGTTTGAGAATTTAAATAATAAATATATATTTGTTGACTTGACCTTTAATTCACATCAGTTGCTTTCTCTCACCTCAAAACACTGTAGCAAGCCACCTACACGCCAACGTCACTTCTCTCCTTATTTTAAATAGCACACATCTGTTACAGTAAGAAAGAAAGGGAAAAAAAAATCAAACTTCAAAAATTATTTTCTCTCATTATACAAACTTAAAAATCATGAAACCAATTCCTAAAATCCTATTTCGTCGAGTGCTTTCGATATGGTATGCTCGTTGGAGGGTGCGGCTGTGATCTGGGAGGGTCGACAGTAGGGGCGAACGACCTTTGTTCCTAGGGTTTGCATTTCGCGTTGATTTAGAGCTCGGTTGGAGATTTGGGCTATGGATTCGAGTTCGCCATCGAAAATAACATCTTTGACCACGTTTTTGTATTGTGCTGCCGTGATTTGGGAAGGGCGATCTAGATGCGTATGTAAAGGAGATTGGGAAGGTCACGTTTTGCTAAGAGGATGACGAGGTGAGTTGAAGGGGGCTAGCATGTGTAGCTTGTCAAGAGAACTTGATCAGCAAAGACGGGACTCGATTTCATCCAGAAATGCTCCATATCACTCGAATGGTGCATGGCTTGGAGGGTTGGGTATCTCGAGCACAGGTAGAAGAGTTAGGGGAAGAAGAAGCTTGTTTTGGGCCTTGGGACGTTGTATTGGTATGGGTTATTTTAAAATAATCAAATTGTTTTATAAATTAAATATCGATGAACTTATAATATGTATAACTTCTACATACCAGGTCCGATTGGGACTAGACTTCTTGCATCGCAATCGTGATGACAAGAGCTTTGCAATGAAACTAGTTTGGATGGATTTGGAGATAGTTGGAATTAGGGCTAAAATCTGACGTGTTCGGTTTTAGTTCCAAACCGAAACGTCTCAGCAACAACGGAAAATCAAGATGAGTGTTTTATAACGCTCATAACATACAAGAATATTTTTATGCTAGTTAAATTTGAATTTACGAAGTGATATGAATTTATTAGCCGTTGTTTGATAAATTTGATTGTCATTTGAATTAACCATTATAAATTAAAATTGGTAGTTAAATTTGAAACTGAAATTGAATTGCCAGTAGATTACCCAATATTAATAAGTATGAAACTATTGTGAATTATATTGTCTGTTTGTATGCTGGATTGTGATGGATGCAAATTGGTTGCGTTTGGATGTTTAGATGTTTATTTGTTTATATATATCCCGTTATCACCATGTATATTATTTACAGTGTATAAAACCGTAATCTGAGTTATTTCGAATAAATTAAGAAATAGGTTGAAATGATATATAACTATGACATTGTGATTTGGATTGAAATGATATATATCCATCCCTGAAATTAAATTGAAATAACTGATCACTTGGCCATAGGATAGAAAATTAACAGAAATAAAAATAAGATTTATAGAAATCGAACTAATCTCGAATTCGAGTTCGAAACGTTGAAATAAATTTTGGTCAAAAGAAATCTTTAAATAATTAAAGTTGAGATTTTGAAGTTATAATTGAAATAAGATTTGAAATTCGAAAATAAGATTGTCTAAAAGGTTGGATTTTTATTCGAACTTTGAATATTGCTAAGTAAAAGTGATATTAAAATTATATTTCGAAATTGAGCTCGGAATTGAATTATATTTGAAAATTGGATTTTTAGTTTAGTATTGAAGGTAAATTTGATTAAAGTTTTAAATCGATATTTTGGAAATCGAACTTGGGATTAATATAAATCGAAATAATTTAAATTGAGGATTGAATTGAAATTAATTCAAATTGGAATTGAATTAGTTGAAATTGGTTGAATTAATTGGATTGAAGTGTAATCGAAGTAATCTGGAATCGAATTTGAAATTACTAGAATTGAAATCGAAATTGGATCAATCGAATGGAAATTGGAATTTGGTTAAATTGAGAAGTTTGGAATTGAATCTGTTTGACTTTGAAACTATTTTCCAATGAATTATTTTAATATAAACTGTTTCAAATCTATATTCTTTAAATATTCAAATTATTTTAATTTTCTAAATTATTTTACTATATAAACCATTTTAATCATTTAAACGATTTTTAACTATTTTAACCATTTAAACTATATTAACTATTTTAATCATTTAAACTATTTTAAACTATTCAAACTATTTTTCAAAAATTCAAACTGGCCAAGAGTGGAATGTTATTTTTAAATCACGGATTTAAATAAATTGGGTTGAATGAAGTTATAATCCAAATTGGAATTCGAAACAATTTTGGAAGCGAAATCGGGATATTAAGGCAAAAATGATTTGGAATTGAAATATTATATTTTGAGTAAATATGATGATTTCGAAATGGATTTGGTTTTGAAGCGAATATGATATTTTGATATCAAATATAAAATGTTTATGGAATGTAAAGGTGCCAACCAGTTTGTAAAACTACGTTTGCTTGTTAAAGAGGTCGGGGCTGGATATTCTCTGTCGATACCGGAGCCACTGTAACAATTGTGTACGCGAAGGAGACTCTAGAACGAAGTGGTGGTATTTGGGACAATGCTGGATTTGAAGAAAGAGAACAATGATGGATAGACCCGAACACTTGTGCCAATTTGAAATGACTAAAATAGGATGGCTTGACAGTGCCAAGTGGGCTAATTACCCATAACGGGCATCCGTTCTTCAATTTCTTGAACTCGGTCTATTTTATTACTCTTGTTGTTGATTTCAATTGGTGCACCTTGATTGGGATAGCCTCTATTTGACTCGATAGAGGATGGATGGATGCGGTGGGCGATTATAGCTTTGATGTGTTACCACCAGCCCTGCGCCCTGAACTGGTAGTATCCTACCTTGGGCATTGCCTCACGTGCCTTGTCATACTTTTATCCCTACACGAGACCCATACGATTTTGGTTTAATGTTGTCGTATCATGACGCATCCCTATCTGTGCAGTTAATCCGTTCGGTAGATGCAAAGCGGTGGAGGTGCAAAAAGTCATAGCGGGGATACAGCGAGGATATAGCGGGATATAGCGGATGGCTCTAAAATAGCCTATAAAACTCGTACTTAATATTTTTACAAATATATAAATGGTAATTAAATGAAAAATTATCATTCAATTGAATTATAAATAATACATAAATAATTTTAAATAAAAACATGTGCGAATATACTTTAAATAAACGAAAAACTGTTATATAACATAATTGAATTTGGTATAATATTAGAGTATTTTCATTTCTAAAAATATATTAAAAATTAAATCAAATAAATTAGTTTCATAATTTTATAATGTATAAATGCAAATTTTCAATTCATTTTACTAAAAAAGATATAGCGGGAATAGCGGAAATAAAGGGATATAGCGGAAATAGCGGGGATTAAAGCGGAAAGGCTATATTCTGGAAAAATCGTAGCGGTAGAAATCTGCTATGAGATATAGCGGGGTTATAGTAGGGTAATAGCGGGGTATTAACTACACAGATCCCTATCCACCGACCGTTTACTGGTGTTTTATATGTAAAATGTACGACAATGCTTAAAAATGAGTTAAGGGGGATCAATGTAAAGCCTAAACATTAAGAAAAATATTTATTTTATTGATTAGATATTATATGTGGCATATTATACTACATACGAATATTTTGATGGATCCTTAAGAGATGGAAAATCCCTTAACTCTCTTGAGTTATTGCACTCACGTTATACACCAAATAGGAGATGTGAAATCCCGTAAGCATCTCTGACGCCATGACGCTCATATTTTATATGCGATATCGTTTGACTTGCATAAGAATATTTTAGTCCTGACTTGGTTTTTTGTCTTTTCATTACGCTCGGATCAACATTGAGCTTATCAGCTTGTAGCAGATTTACTCTGGAGGATGAAATGAAGATTTGGTATACTACCACTATTATTATCCCTGCATCATGTTGTCTGCTGCATTACTTTATTTATCCCTGATGTATATATAACTCTGATAAATGTTGTATTGATTACAATCAAATGTATTATGTAAACAGCTTCATAAACTGTTATTTGATTATTATATTTATCGTTTCGCTGCGAGATTCAGTGTTTGTTTCTTTTTCTCTTTTCTTATTTCCTTATTTAACCACATTGATTATCTATATTCCGGATTGTTTAAGTTTGACATGTGTGGATTATTGTCAATTTAAACCTTCCGAAATATGGGTCGTCACACGTCTCCTCGGTTATATTGGGTTAGTTTCATGGTCAACTCAACTTAAATTCAAGGTCTCTGACCAAAGTATTTCGGTTAATAATAATTATGACTATTGAACCAAGGACTCTTCTTTTTGATTATAAAGTTTAATAAATATGATATTGGAATTTTGATAATTACCAAATTCTATGAGTCTATAGTGATAAAGTTTTAACAAAGAGGATTTGTGTAAATAAAATGTCACAACAAAGTAACGCTTATCAAACTAAATTTAGATTTTACTAACATCGAGTATGCGATAAATCTGGTCATAATGTCACAAAACTTACTAAGTAACGTGTGAATAATAACATTTAAATAGTTCGATGTTAATTGCTGACCAAATTTATACCCAAGTGTTACACAACCGAAATGATGAATTCTCTTTTGACCAAAAGATTTAATTAACTAATAATTGTTATTAATTAATTAATATTTATGAAATATTAATTATTAAATTTAAATATTTTTTTGAGAAATTAATAGTGGTATATATATTTATAACATTTTTAGATATATCGATCGATATGGTATATCGATAACAAGTGGAATTAAATATAATGCATACATTTAATTTGGGTTAAATGGGCTATTGGTCCATGATTGTTTAAGGGTTAGGATCGACCACTGTAGCATTGGTAAAGGGTGGAAAAAATCAAAGTAATTCATTTGGAGATGTATGGCTGAGATTAAGGGAGAAGAGTAGTAGATATTTCCTATTTTCTCTCTTCTTTAACTATTTATATGCTGATCTCAAAATCTAATTCACTAGACTTTTTGGCCACCTCTTTCACTTTCTTCCTGGCTGTATACACTACTTCAAATAATCCTAAATTCTTCGATCAAATTTAGTTTAAATTCAATAAAATTTGTGTAATGAACCGACTTTTCGACCCTTGAAAATCGTCACTAATACACCCACTATATTGCATGCCAACCATTCAAGTGCCAAAAATATCGATTGTTAGGGGAAAAGAAGAAGATAAATGATAGAAGAAACTAAATAGTTACATAATCTCACAACACAACAGAATAACATATATTAATCAATAATACTTTATAAAGTCATTTCAAAAATGACACATCATAGTCATACTAATACTAATTCTACCCTATGATAGTTATAACAGGCTTTCCCTACCTAATTGATACAGGATACATATAATACAGCAAAAGGAAGATAATAACTAGCCATCGATGAAGCCCCCGCTCCAAGCTCCTCTAAAATGCATCCGTGGGAAAACTTGAACTACTTCGCCGCTGATAAAGAATTGAGCACCCAGGAGTTTTAGGGAAAAAAATAAAACTCTGGGTCATATATGGGTCTGATGTGAGTAACTAAAACAACTAAATTATTATGTTTAAAACCCTTTTAAAGTCGAAGGTATCTCGTAAGACCACATCGCATATAAACACGGATGAGTTTTTACCTTGCAATAACCAAAACATTTTTTTATAGAAAATCTAATGATATTAAAATAATGTCTAGAGTATAAATACTTATTAATCATAGCCAAAATTGTTTCATTAATTAAATTCTAGCATACTAGTTTCTATAATCAAAACCGTAAAGGCACGTATTGGAGATTGGATTCCATGCCATGACAAGGCATCGGGGTGCCACCTATCTCGGTACATATCTAGAAAATGTACCGAGGACCTCATTAGGATCCTCTGTGAACACAAGGCCGACCTACTCTTTGATTGGATAGTATCAAATATGTCATCTCCTCGGTTGCTTTACAATCCTTTTGTTGAGATCTCATGCACAACCAATCCATAAATACGTAAATGTATCCAGAAAGGTAATGACACACCCTAACTGGAGCGACCTACTTAGCCTTGCTACATCTCCCCTGATTTTAGTCACTCTTGGTTGACGAGGCTTGATGCTACGCTTACCTTTTGAATGCCAATCCCACTTGGAATGGTAATACTGCCTCCCAGGCAGTAATGCAGTGCCAACATTCATCCATACTGGTTGTCAAGATAAGGACAAACCGAAAGTACTACTTCTACTACATCCATTTTGTAATCACCCCTAGGACTAGTAGCAAGAAGCCCTTTGTTAACGTAAAAATCAGACGCTAACACCCCGGTGTAGATTGAAGTTGAGCGAAAGCACCACCCGTGAACACGGGAACTAAAAACAAGTAGAAAAGTCACAGAGAAAGCAGAAAAGACAACAGCTTTTATAGTGGTTCGGCTTAGGGTAAGCCTACGTCCACTTTAATTCTCTTTATTACTGAATTGTTTACAACTTTACAACAATCTTCAATTACAATTCTGATGAGACAAACAACTAGAACTTTGATGCAGAAGAATTCTTTGAATCCATGTAGATTGCGTTAGATTTCCTCTCGAAGTTAGTTAAGATGCCTTTTGTACTTGAAGTGTTGAGTGAGTCTAGAATTCAGCAGAGTATCGGCCCAAAGTCCCCATCATGCTTGAGGTAGGTTGGTATTTATAGGGAAATCCCCCGCTTAGGTCGTAAGTCGTGACCGGTCTAAGGTAAGTCGTGGCCGACTCATCTAGCCCCTCCATGGTTTCACAAAGGTTTGTTTGTATAAGTCTCAGGTCGCCCCCGAGTCAACACAACCTTGTCTCAGTAATACGGCATCGGGCTTTCATTTAGTAGCTTTAGGTCGTGGACGACCCAAGCTAGGTTGTGAGTCGTGAACGAGTTAACTGATAAGTCGCAAGTCACGGCTTAACTGGTAAGTCCTGGATCATGTACGAGTTAAGAGGCCACTGTGCCAAGTAGCTGCATTGAACTTGCCTTTCTTTGCTTGGGTCGTGAGCGACTTAACATAGGTCATACGTCGGTTGCGACTTAGGTCGGTAGCTATCTTAGGTCGGCAACCTTGTTAAAGCATTAGGTCGGTAACCTTGTTAAAGTATTAGGTCGGTAACCTTGTTAGGCCTTAGGTCGGCATCCTTTTTAGGCCTTAGGTCGGCATCCTTTTTAGGCCTTAGGTCGGCATCCATGTTAGCCTGTTAGGTCGGTATCCTTTTTAGGCCTTAGGTCGGCATCCTTTTTAGGCCTTAGGTCGGCATACATGTTAGGTCGGCAACCCTTTTGGGTCGGTAATCTTTCAAGTCGTTGAGCCATGGCCAGGGCGGAGTTAACAATTGCCCCTCGAAGTATACGCCTACTGGTTAGGTCGTGTGCTTCGATATCCTCTAACCCGTCCACTCTCTAAGTCGGTAGGTCGTACGCGACCTAATAGTTAGGTCGTACGTGCCTCTTCAGATCCTTACACTGCAAGGTATAAGTCACATCTTCTCCTTCCTTCTCATTACCTACTCCCTTGATTCTGCCATTAAAAACTTTCCTGAGCTCCAAAAGGCGATTTTACTCCAATCAATTACTGACAACCTTTGCTACTCATTGCATAAGTGATTCTGCTCTTCTCTTGATCCTTTATTGTCATCGATTCACGAATTCCATTCAAACCAAACCCACCCCTTGCGCACTGCTTCACTGCGAATCTCATTACACCTGTAGTTTGTGAGCCCAAGTTAGCTTGATTTTGGCTTTAAATGACCGATGAGATGATGAAGATGGTTTATTGCTTCTGGCTTGTTGATTTTGATTCGCGTTAGGATTGCAAGGTGTTGAATTCGTAGCGGTTTTCAATTGGTTTATTGGATGATCTGATAGCATGACATAGCATAAATGAAATGAGGGTTTTTCGGTTGAGGGAGTGGCTATCGGGTTAACGGGTTGGTGGAGTGAGATACTGGTCGAGGGGACGACTTGTAATTCTCACGGCTTAGTTAGCTTCTGAATCTACCGACTTAGGAATTTCTTGCAACCTCGGCTGCACACGACTTAGCTTTTAGGTCGTATTGATTTCCTGACGACTTAGGACTTAGGCTGTACGAGCGACTCAACCCTTTGGATTCTTAACTCGACCCATCTTTTGGCCGACCTAATTTGATACGATTTAATCCTTAGATCGTGGCCGGACTAGCACTTGGGGAAATTCGCCGACCTAAGCCTTGTACCGTGGCCGAACTAACACTTAGAGAAATTCGCCGACCTAACTCTTGAACCGTGGCCGAACTATCACTTGGAGAATCCTGCACCACTTTTTTGAACCGGAGCCTTTATCCTTCCTACTTCTTACGACCTAAAGAACCGCCGATTTAAAAAAAAAAATCAGAAACTTGGTCTTAGCTCGTGAAAGATTCCTTGAGTCGCAGCCGAGTTAACACTTGAATGCCCAACTTGAACTCTCACTTAAAAGCATAGTTCCAATTTGAATTCTTAACTTGATCTATTGTACTGAACTGCTTAAATTCTGGATTATTTCAACTTTACTGCCTTATTTCGCAGACCACATTAACTCATAGGCTAACAACCTGCTGAAAACAACAATCACAAAAAACCAAGGCGAATATACTGCCATTGACTGCCCACATCAAATGACAGATTAGTCGACATAAAGTAATCAACTTAAACACATTGTATGAAATGTTGTGAACTAATCAACTAAAGTGAAGTATTAATGCAAAGCATCGGTAACTTGAACTGATTTGTTTGCATCAACATTACACTTGCATATTAAAACAACGTACCCTGGACTTTATAACTGACAAATACTTGCTAGTTTTTATTCCAGTTACGTTTTCTTATTATTTGATTGATTTTACACAACACTCCACACACTTTAGGAAACGTGCACCTTCATGTTTGAATATCCAGTTGTTTGTGTAGAATGACTTCCCATCAAGAAGAAGAAGGGGTAGCTCAAGCTGAAGAGACCTTTCCGATAGCTATTCCCGTAGAGAACCCTCCAGAGAGAACTTCGACTATCCTAACTCCGAGAGCGTTTATTCAGCTACGTACTCAATTTGGTTTTGCTGAAAATGATGCCATACTTCCCGGGCCAAATGATACTGCCGACAGTCCTCCCCACGGTTTCGTCGCAGTCAATCGTCAAATGTGCTTAAGCGGGGCGATTCCTCCCTTTAACGACTTCCTTCGAACCCTTCTCCTTTGGTTGACAATCTCTCCATTCCAACTTCATCCTAATGGCTACGCCATCTTGATGGGGTTGTGTGTTTTGTTTAGGAGAACTCTTGATCGCTTACCAAGTTTTGAAGAAATTCGCTACTTATGCTCGTTTGCAAAGAGTAAAGACCATCCTTCCCTCATTATTGTGAGAAGTGCTAGGAACCGCAAGCTTATTTCCGATCTTACCGAAAGCGTTCATGGATTTTTGAACCTGTTTTTCTTTGCTCGCTGCCTCCCAGGGTTTTATGCCATCTGGAGAGTAGGAAGTAAGATTACTTGTTTCTATTTTCTCTATTTTTAAACCTTTTCGAGATCCGAATTACCAATTGCTAATTTCATTCTTTGCTCTTTTCAGCACTTCCTCTTCCCTCTACAGATCCAAGCCATAAGCAAATCTTCGAAAGATTGAGTGCCGTGGCCGCAGAAGAGAGAAGTATAAATTTTTTATTGAGGGATGAATTTTTGCATCAGTATGGACTTTTATACATTTCTCGTTCTACACATCCCCATGAGGTCCCAGACTCCCCGGCTAAAGCATTAGATGCCCCAGTGTCTTCTGACGAACCCTTACCAAAAGAAACTGCCTCCGAAGCTTCTCCGGTGAAGTGTTCTACCACTGTCGATGTTGCGGGGTTATCTGGCAAATCCACACTTGCCCTAGTCATTGAGGAAGAAGGGCCTCAGGGATCTCCCCAACATTCACATAAGTCTGGCGAAGAAGCCGGGAAAACAAGCCCTGTCAGGCATAGCGGGGACGACACTTTCGAAGGGTTGAGCGACCTCTTTGTCACCTCACAGGAACTCTTTAAAGACGATCATGTCGCTACTAGGGTTTCTTCTTCAGTGGTGGAAGAGACTTCTTCTCTGCAACAAGCTCCGTCGACCCAAGAGTTGACGTTGACTACTACCCCTATGATTACTCCGCAATTAAAGAGTGGTTCGTAGTTTGATGCGCGTAGTTTGTACATCACACATACTTAGAATCTTTTGGCACTTTCATGCATCAAACTCTTTGTACTTTGAAGATTCTAAAGTTACACTTCTTTTCTCTGAAGACTTTTAAGACTTGTCTTCTTTTAAATTTCAGGTTCTCCGATGGGACGCAGTGGCTCTTACTATGATGACTTTCAGCGCTACGGGAGGCGTAGTCAATATGATTATAGGCGCTACATTCCCGTTCATAGAGAAACCGACGAAGAGAGAGCCGCTCGGAAGGCTCAGGAGAGGAGGGCTCAAGAAGAGCGTTATGAGAGAAAAGAAAGAGAGGAGCACCACGATTCTTTCCAGAGAGGTGACGACTCTCACAAGAGAAAGTCACATGATGATCGGGGAAAAAACCATATGGTCGAGGACCCAAGCAAGCTTGCCCGGTACGGTGAGAAGCATGCTTCTACAACTCCTGAAAAGGTCACTGCCCCCGTCTCACTTGACATTCCTTCTGGCTCTCCTACTCTTGGGAAGACATACATTCAGACAATAATCAGCAGGCCTAAATTCCAAGTTGGATCAGGCCCGGCCACTCTGCAAAGCCGGTTCCCGCACTGGTGCCTAAAGGGAGTGCGGTTCGATCTTGATTTGGTCCCTATTGACAAGCCCGCCATGCTACGAAATCTCGATGCCGTCAGACTTGATATTGAAAGAATGTCGAACTGGCAAAAGCTTGTTGACGAGCTTCAAAGAGTAAACCGTGCGAATCTCGAGGACATGCTTACTATGGAAAATGACAAAGCTGAATGGCAAAAGGTTCTTGAGCAGCATGATACTGAGATGAGGAGCATTACTACTTATAATGAAGAGCTTGAAGCGAAGGTCGAGAAGCTTAAAGAAGAACTCACCACTTCTTCTACTTCCTACACTCAAAAAGAAGAAGTGCTTCAGAAACAAGTGAGAGATGCTCATGCCGGCCAAAGAGACGCCGAAGACAGGCTCGAAGTGCAAAAAAGAATCAATGAGGGCTATATTGCTGATATTGCAGAGCTTCGGAAGAAAACCGACTCTCAAGAGGCGGAGATCGAAATGCTTAAGCTTCAACTCTCCAAAGCTGAAAGAGAGCGTGATGAGGCCGTTGCCGGTAAAATTGCAGCTGAAGAATCTCATGAGGCAACGAAGAACAGCATCAGCTCGACATTATTTGACTTCTACCTGCATAGCGTCTTGGGGCGCGGTAGCCTCGCCTTCCTAGGTCCCAAATATGAAATTACTCTGGCTGAAGTGTGGGAGGCCGCACTTAACATGCTTGGCGGTAAAGGTGCTGGCTATGTCGAATCAGCTCTTGAGGAGCATTACTTGGATGACGACGCTCGCGCCGCTCTCGCCAAGGGAAAAGAACAACTTGCAAAATTAAGAGCCGAGATGGCCGAAGGGGAATGTTTAGAAAAAACTACTTCAACTATTCCAGTTCAGCCTTCGCCTTCGGCCGAAATCGACATTGTCGGCTCCAGTTCCCATTCTCCATCCCTGGTTAAAGTTACAACTGAGATCACAAGTGCACAGGGTGGAGATGAAGGCGAAGAGAGCGCCGAAACGCAGGCTTATGATGTTGATATCAGAAAGCCGACTTCTCCAGGTAACTCTACTGTTAATCTTGCCCAAGTAGACTGCTCATTTACTTCTTATGAGTTCGATGAGCTTTTTGACTATTTCCTGAACCTCAATGAGCCTTTATCTCCTCTCTTTACTGATTTTAACTTCTTTTTTTCTGTAGAGAAAGTGTCGAGCATCGTTCAGACTCCTCCTCCTTCAATTATTCCTCCTCTGCCTCTCCAGGTCACTCCTCCATCCGCCTCTCAACCCGGGTCGCAAGAGGAGCAAATAGAAGCTCTTCATGGCTTAGATGATCCTATTGCTTCTCAAGACCCGAAAGGAGAAGAAACTGAGGGGAGTGAGAAGACTCCAGAACCAACTGGTTCCGATGATGAACCGTTAACTAAACTTTTGTCTCCAGGGAGCGGGTCTTCTTCCAAGAAGAGAGGGAAGCAGGGAGTCTCTAAGAAGAAGGAATCTTCAGCCGGCGAGGAAAAAACAGAAGAAAGTCCAATTGTGCCCCTTTCTCCTTCGTCTCCTACTCTTACAAGCCGGCCTAAGAAGTTGACCATCCGGCCGGGCGCAGGCTCAAAAGGTGGAAGGAAGAAGAAATGATGGCTTTGGTTCTGTGCTTTTTATATCGCTTTTTGCTTTTTGCATGTACTGGCCGGAGATTGTGCGGGTACGGGCCTCCGCTTTTCTTTTTCTTTTTATTTTGAAACCTGTACCTGTACAAAATTTTGATAGTATTGAATAAAATGATTCTTTTTGTTTGTACAAACTTGTCAATATTTGAGAATGCATTTACTATTCATTTTTGTACAAGTTTCTTTATATGATATTGCAGCGAGCTTGTGGTATGTTGTTTGAGCGTAATTTTTACCAATGTAGCTATACCATGTTGCCCCTATACCATAAGCTCGTTGCAATATTTTATACTTTGAGGGGACTTGTACTCTTATTTTTTGGAGAATAACTATTCCATACTTGGAGGAATACTATTCTGCTCAAAATAGAGTACAGCTCACTCCATATGAGTTTCTACGCTTCATCCTTCGAAGATATCACCTTTTCTTTTGTGCTTTCACACATTTTTACCAAGTGAATTCTTCTATGTGGTAAAGCGGGCCTCTGAAGGGCACTTTAACTTCTTTTTGAGGAAGAGTATTTTCAAGAATAGAAGAACCAGTATTCCTTTGAAAGCTAAAGTGTGCCTTTGAAGAGGGCTTTTATTTATATTGCGCCTCGGTGGAGGGCTTTTGATCTTTGATTTGCATTTCAGGTGAAATGCTTCTTTGAAAAGTTGTACCTCTGAGGAGAGCTTTTTCACGTTTCAACACTTGGAAGTTTTATTTCAATCTCAGTGAAACGTGTGCCTCCGAAGAGTTGTGCCTCCGAGGAGGGCTTTCCACGTTTCAACACTTGGAAGTTTTATTTCAATCTCGGTGAAACGTGTACCTCCGAAGAGGTCTTTCTGTTTGATTGCACCTCTGGGAAGAGGTTTTTTGTTTGATTGTGCCCCCGGGAAGGGGTCTTTTTGTTTGATTGTGCCCCTGGGAAGGGGTCTTTTTGTTTGATTGCGCCTCTGGGAAGAGGTCTTTTGTTTCTCCCCCTTGGGAGAGGCTTTTATTTTTCCCTGTTCGTTGGGAAGCGGGCCTCCGAAGAGGGCTTTTCACATTTCGTCTCACGGGAGTGTATCACCGATCACGGTGAAACGTGTGCCTCTGAGTAGGGTTTTTGCCTGAAAGTTTGGAGTTTCTTTCTCTCGGTTGGACGGATTCACGGGAGTGTATCGACCGATCAGTCCGCAAATTTGTATCGAGAAAGATCTCTCTTTTTCTGGTTTAGCACGCTCGAGGTCTTTTAGCATTTCAACTGTGGTGAAATGGGCCTCCGAAGAGGGCTTTTCACGTTTCAACACTTGGAAGTTTTATTTCAATCTCGGTGAAACGTGTGCCTCTGAGTAGGGCTTTTGCCTGGAAGTTTGGAGTTTCTTTCTCTCGGTTGGACGGATTCACGGGAGTGTATCGACCGATCAGTCCGCAACTTTGTATCGAGAAAGATCTCTCTTTTTCTGGTTAAGCCCGCTCGAGGTCTTTATCCTCCGAAGAGTTGTGCCTCTGAAGAGGGCTTGTGCCTCCGAAGAGGTCTTCTGCTGTTTGATGCCTGCTCGCCCATGTCTCTTTGCCATCTATTCATGTTGGCGATCCCCGTTGTTTTTTGCAAGTGTCATTCCTTTTTAGTTGCCAATAATTTCCCTTATCCAAAGAAATATACTTCATAGTTAAGCGAGTTGGTGGTGGTAGACGCAGGCTATTTAACTGGTTGTTTGTTTGTACAAACATTTGCAGTTAGTTAGAAATGGTCCACTTTCATCCACATCGCTAACTTTTGTTCGAAGCACTTCTTTTGTAGGATTTGAGTATGGAAATTTTGAATGGTTTAGCGTTTGCTTGCTGGGTGATGTCGGAGATCGCTTGGTCTTGCGATGGGTAAGCTTTGTTTTTATGGCCTGCATTATTAAATCGACATTTTAGTAACACAATTAACGTATTTTATATGTCGAAATAAAACAAAGCAGTTTATAATAGTAGAGAACACAAGGTTTATAGTGGTTCGTCCAAAAGCTGGGCCTACATCCACTTTATAGCTTTTCATTATTCACTTGCTTTACAATTTCTTTCAATACAAGAATCATATGTTCGTAATTCTTTTACAGCATTTCAGCAATGCTTTCAAGTAAAATAGGGACGCAAATGATTGCTGTTCCAAGCTCTTGGGATTGGTTCTCCTTCGACAGTTGTGAGTTTGAATGTGCCATCAAGAAGTTTTGCGTCAATAACATATGGCCCTTCCCAGTTTGGCCCAAACACGCATGTGGCTGTCATAATTCTCTTCAGGACTAAGTCCCCAACTTCAAAGCTGCGCTGACGAATTTTGGAATTGAAGTGCCTGGCTATTCTTTGCTGGTGAGCTGCAATTCTAAGTCTAGCCTCTTCTCTTCTTTCATCGAGGAGGTCAAGTGCTTCCAATTGCAATTTTTCATTCTCATTTTGATCAAAATGGATCCTTCTGTGTGAGGGGACTTCAGTTTCTACTGGAATCATCGCTTCTGATCCGTATGCCAATGAAAATGGAGTATGCCCAGTCGCAGTTTTGTAGGTGGTTCTGTATGCCCATAGTGCAAGCGTAACTTATCGACCCAACCACCTTTTGCTTTTTCCAGCTGCTTTTTGATGGTTGATTTGATGATTTTATTTACTGCTTCCACTTGCCTGTTTGCCTGCGGATGAGCCACTGCTGAGAAGCTTTTTCGGATCTTGAATCGTTTGCAGAAATCTTGGAACTCCTCACTTTCAAACTGAGTACCATTGTCTGTGATTATCTTCTGAGGCACACCATACCTGCAAATGATATTTTTAGCCACAAAACTTATCATTTTCTTAGAGGTAATAGTAGCCAATGGTTCGGCTTCAGCCCATTTAGTGAAGTAATCAACAGCAACGATAGCATATCTAATTCCCGATTTGGCAGTCGGCAAAGGCCCAATGAGATCTATTCCCCAGATGGCAAACGGCCATGGACTGACCATTTGTGTTAGCTTAGTGGAAGGTGCCCTAGGAATTTTAGCGAATCTCTGGCATTTATCACACTTTCGGAAATAGTTAGCAGTATGCTGATTAATTTCTAGCCAAAAGTATCCATAACGGAGGATTTTCTTTGCTAAAGTTTGACCACCTGTATGATCCCCACATTCCCCTCCGTGTACTTCAGTCAGAATTGTCTTTGCTTCTTCCTTTGTCACGCATCAGAGTAATGGCATTGAAAATCCTCGTTTGTACAAATGACCATCTTGAACTATATATCTGGAGGCTTTCCTCATCAGCTTCTGTCGTTCTTTTGAACTTTCTGGTAAAGAACCATTGAGTAAATATTCAAGTATCGGAGTCATCCATGATTCTTGTTCTTGGGATACATTCATAATCCAATCAACATCCATTTCATCTGTGCTTGGATCTGACAAGACTTCGACGGGAACTAATCCCAATAGTTGAGCTTCACCAGTACTCGAATATTTCGCGAGAGAATCCGCCTTCATGTTCTCTTCTTGGGGTATATGGTTTATTGAATAACGATCAAAATCTTGAAGGAGCTCCCAGGCTTTTGATAAATAGGCGGGTAGATTCCCTCCTTTAGCTTGAAATTCCTTCCTGACTTGGCAAACAATAAGTTGAGAATCACTGAAGATCTGTAATGCCTTGATGTGTAGTTCTCTAGCGATCCTTAAACCAGCGATGAGAGCTTCATATTCAGCTTCATTGTTTGTCGAAGGGAATTCTACTCTCAGCGCATAACATAGCGATCGCCCTTCTGGGGTTTCAAGGACAACCCCTGCTCCAGAACAGTAATCATTCCTTGCACCATCGACATACAATTTCCATTGGATTGGGACGCTATCAGTGACTTCTTCCTCACTACCACCCTTATCCGTACATTCTGCGATGAAATCTGCCAAAGCTTGTCCATTGATTGCTTTTCGAGGATGGTAAGTGACGTCATATTGGTTGAGTTCAATATTCCATTTCAAAAGACGGCCCGAAGTCCCAGGACGGAACATGACTTGCTTTAGAGGTTGATCAGTGAGGACTTTGATGGGATGAGCTTGGAAATACGGCCTCAATTTTCTTGATGCGATCAACAAACAATAGGCGAGCTTTTCTAATCTTGAGTAGTTCATCTCTGTCCTAGTGAATCTTTTGCTGATATAAGAGACTGGGCATTGAATCCTTGCGTCTTCCCGTACCAACACTGCACTGAGAGCATGAGACGAAATTGCCAAATATATGAAGAGATCTTCACCACTGTCAGGCTTTGAAAGTATCGGAGGCACTTCCATATGACGAACCAACTCATCAAATGCTTTCTGACATTCAGTGGTCCACTCAAAGTTTTTTCTTCCTTTCTTCAGAGCATCAAAGAATGGAATGCATTTGTCAGTAGCTTTGGAAATGAACCGACTTAAGGCAGCAACCTTTCCATTGAGACTTTGCAATTCCTTCTTCGTTCTAGGAGCCTTGACCTCTCTCAGGGCAGTGATCTGAGCTGGATTAGCTTCAATGCCCCTAGCGCTCACAATGAAACCCAAAAACTTTCCGGACTCCACTCCAAATGAACATTTTAAGGGATTAAGCATCATTCTGTACTTTCGGAGTACTGCGAACATCTCTGCTAAGTGATCCATGTGGTCCACTGCTTTCTTATACTTTACTAGCATGTCATCAACATAAACTTCCATTGTCTTTCCAATCTGTGGTTTAAACATGACATTAACAAGCCTTTGGTAAGTTGCCCCTGCATTCTTGAGTCCGAAAGGCATGACCTTGTAGAAGTAGAGTCCAACATCGGTGATGAAGCTTGTATCCTATTGATCTGGCTCATGCATCATAATCTGGTTATATCCGGAGTATGCATCCATAAAAGATAACAATTCATGCCCTGCCGTCCCATCCACCAGCTGATCAATCCTGGGCAGCGGGAAACAGTCTTTGGGGCAGGCTTTGTTCAGATCTGAAAAGTCAATGCACACTCTCCACTTTCCGTTAGCTTTTTTAACCAGCACTGGATTTGATACCCAATTTGGATAAGTGGATTCTCTGATGAAACCGTTCTCCATGAGCGGATCCACTTCTTCTTTTAACGCTGCTGTTCTCTCAGGACCCTGAGTTCTTCTTTTCTGTTTCACAGGTGTAAACTTTGGATTAATGTTCAGAGTGTGTACTGCAATCTCTGGGGATATTCCACACATGTCAGCATGAGTCCAAGCGAATACATCCAAATTTGCCTTCAAAAACGAAATCAGAACATTCTGCACCGTTGTGTTGACTTGTGAACCCACATTCAGTACTTTGTTCGGGTCCTTTGGGTCAACGGATACCGGCACTGTTACCTCTACCGGTACTACCCTATTCTCCCCTGCACCGGCTTTCCTTGGATCCATCTCTCTTCGTGCGGCACTACATTCACCAGTGCAGGGTCCACCCTGTAATTGCTACAAGGCTTGTTCTTTGGTGCGGACTGGAGTCGCCGCACCTTTTCCCATTTCTCTTTTCCTTGATTCTCGCAACTCTGCAAAGTAACATTCTCGCCCTGCATCTTGGTCTCCTTTAATCACACCAACTCCGTTATCTGTGGGGAATTTTATGGTCAGACACCATGAGGCAAGAACAGTTTTAAACGCAGCAAGAGTCGGTCGGCCTAGAAAGGCATTGTAGGCAGAGAATTCTTCAACAATTATAAAGGTTTGCTTTCGAGCCACCTTCCTCAATCCTTTTCCAAGTTCTACAAACAAATCTATGGTCCCAATCGGCTGTTTGGGTTCTCCGGCAAACCCAGCAATCTTAAGTGATGAAGCTTGAACATCAGCCATTGGAATTTTCATTTGATCAAAGGTCTTCTTGAAGAGAATGTTGCATGAAGCTCCACAATCAACTAGAACTCTTCTCATAGTTGCCGGCCCAATACCAACGGATATGACCAAAGGATCTATGGTCGGAGCCTCGATACCCAAAGAATCCCTGGCACTGAACACAATATCATCTGTGGAAGTCTTTTGTTGCTTTAAAGGCGCATCAATCTCTAAAACAAAAACATTCTCTTCAGCTGGTACGTGCCTCAAGGCCCGGGCATACCTTTCCATCTCGCCCCAGCTTTTGCCTGCTGGGTGAGGTCCTCCAGTTATTATATTGATGACAGGCCTTTCTGATTCATGCTCTACGGCCTTCTCACTTGAACCAGGACGGTGAGCGGGAACTTGCTGTCCTTGAGTCGATGAGGTTGGGGCATTTCTATTTCTTTTCACATACTGCTGGAGCTTGTTCTCTTTCAAAAGTTGTTCAATTACCTCTTTCAACTGACGGCATTCGTTGGTGTCATGGCCGGGTTGGTTGTGGAACCGGCAGAACCTTCCACTTTTTTCCATCCTAATCCCAACTCTCATTTTAGGTGGTGTCGGATAATTGACATCATCTTTGGTCGCAAAAAAGATGTTCTCAGGGGTATCGGTCAAGGGTGTGAAATTGAAAGGACGGCCTTTCTTAGCATCTCCCTGTTTCTTTCCACCATCATTTCCCCTTTTCTGAGTGTTAGGTTCTTTCTTGTTCGAAGCAGCACCATTGTTCCCAGCTTCCGCTGATATCACCTTAGCCGGTGTTTGGAGGCTCTCCAAACGCACGAATTCATCCGCTTTCTTGTAGAATTTGTCAAGTGAGTTTGGTTCCTTCATTTTTAACCATTTTCCAAATTCACTCGATTTGTCAATCGCCCTCATCAAGTATGTTAGGACCATGCGTGGCTCAGCATTATCTACCTCAGCCAATACTATGTTAAAGCGATTCAAAAATGATCTGATGGATTCTCCCGGATTTTTCTCTAGATTTGACAGCGACATTATATCCTTTGCTTTAGAAGCATACAATCGAAATTGCTCCTTGAATTTCCTGGTCAAATCGGAGAACTGATCGATGGACCTGACCGGCAGCTTTGTAAACCACAATAGAGCCACACCTTCGAGATATACTGGGAAATATCGACATTTAATTTCATCCGACGCCCTGGCACCGGTCATATGCCAGTCGTACTTATACAGAAACTCGTTAGAAACACTCGTCCCCTTGTAAGCCAGAATAGTAGGGGAACGAATTTCCTTGGGAACTCTGCCTTCAAAATCTTTTCAGTAAATGGAGTTTTGCTTGGAGCAAAACCCCACTCGTTCTCATCTTCATCTCTTCGCATATTTTCCTTCATGATTTGACGAACCATACCCGAAAAATGCTCTTCATCATTTAGAGCTTCTGGAGGGCAAACATCAGCCACTCTCTCTGAATTCTGTCTTGACAATCGTTCACGGAGGGTCGGCTGCGGCCCTGATCCCCCAACTTGAAGAGGAGTTCTTTCCGCAGGGTCTGCGGCTCTTTGAGAAATGTTCCCTTCAACATCCTGAACTCCCACAGTAGGGTTCCTATCATTATTAACCGATTGACGGTTTGCCCCTAGCTGATCATTAACTTACTTAAGATCAGGGCATTCTGAGCATTCTGAGCTTCCAACTGCGCATTCTGAGCATTCAATTATTGATTCAACCCCAAAACTACGGCTTCCAATTCTGCTCGCGTAACTCCAACAGTTGGAGCTGCCTGACTTGAAGGAGGAGAGGTAGCAGTATTCTCTTGAACATTGTCGGATCTCACAGAACTTCATTTTCTCCCAGGAGCCATTATTTCCAATAAACTTCTGGTTTTAAAAGAAATCCTTTCAACAGACCTTTGCGGAGCAATAGTGGAAGTTTCCTGAGTTGGGTTCTCAGTGAAAGCACCAAAAATGTTAACGTAAAAATCAGACGCTAACACCCTGGTGTAGATTGAAGTTGAGCGAAAGCACCACCCATGAACACGGGAACTGAAAACAAGTAGAAAAGTCACAGAGAAAGCAGAAAAGACAATAGATTTTATAGTGGTTCGGCTTAGGGTAAGCCTACGTCCACTTTAATTTTCTTTATTACTGAATTGATTACAACTTTACAACAATCTTCAATTACAATTCTGATGAGACAAACAACTAGAACTTTGATGTAGAAGAATTCTTTGAATCCATGTAGATTGCGTTAGATTTCCTCACGAAGTTAGTTGAGATGCCTTTCGTACTTGAAGTGTTGAGTGAGTCGAGAATTCAGCAGAGTATCGGCCCAACGTCCCCCTCATGCTTGAGGTAGGTTGGTATTTATAGGGAAATCCCCCCTTAGGTCGTAAGTCGTGACCGGTCTAAGGTAAGTCATGGCCGACTCATCTAGCCCCTCCATGGTTTCACAAAGGTTTGTTTGTATAAGTCCCAGGTCGCCCCCGAGTCAACACAACCTTGTCTCAGTAATACGGCATCGGGCTTTCATTTAGTAGCTTTAGGTCGTGGATGACCCAAGCTAGGTCGTGAGTCGTGAACGAGTTAACTGGCAAGTCGCAAGTCACGGCTTAACTGGTAAGTCCTAGATCATGTACAAGTTAAGAGGCCACTATGCCAAGTAGCTGCATTGAACTTGCCTTCCTTTGCTTGGGTCGTGAGCGACTTAACATAGGTCATAGGTCGGTTGCGACTTAGGTCGGTAGCTATCTTAGGTCGGCAATCTTATTAAAGCATTAGGTCGGTAACCTTGTTAAAGTATTAGGTCGGCATCCTTTTTAGGCCTTAGGTCGGCATCCATGTTAGCCTGTTAGGTTGGTATCCTTTTTAGGCCTTAGGTCGGCATCCTTTTTAGGCCTTAGGTCGGCATCCATGTTAGGTCGGCAACCCTTTTGGGTCGGTAATCTTTCAAGTCGTTGTGCCATGGCCGGGGCGGAGTTAACACCCTTGTAATTCAATGCTCCATCTTCGATCCCATATTCTTTTAGATGTCTTTAGTTCAAAATGCTTAAGGTGGATCGAAGTGGTTTTCGATAACATATCCGATCCTAGTCTCTTCAAAACAATTTTCGACAATTTTCGGTAAACTCAGCCCCGATTCTTTAGGAAATAACTAGACAAAGATAAGAATGGAGTTCACCTCCTAAACGTTAGTAGATAGATTTCCTTATCATTTATCCTAGAAGAATGAAATGAGGTTTATATACACAGTACAACGTCATTGGGGATGACTGTGCCATATATCTCACATGTTTCTCCTAGATATTTACGTTTTGGTTTAGATTTGGTAGTCGATTATTTAACTATCAATTAAAACATCATTCAACATTGATTTGATTCTATATGGGACGTAGTAAGCCTTTATTAATAGATCTTTAATTAATAAAAACACTTTGCAAAACTTGATTGAAGGATCTTTTTAAAACATTATTCCTAAAACCCTTTACATTCCTTTTATACTTGAAAGAAAACATTTATATACTTACCTCAATGGTATAAATAAATTTTTCAGACCATACAAAAGTTTCCTACTTTTCAAATTCCGTATTAAACGGACAAGAAATTCCCTTTTCATAAGATCGCTTACTATAAAACCATTCGCTTTATAAAGCCCATTCACTTATCCCTTATAAAATTCTTTTTATAAGTTCACTTCATATTTCAAACCTCCTTATATATCTTCAAAGTATATTTAACTTCTTTTTAAAATCTCTGAAATGATTTATAAAATCTGTTTCTATGTACAAAAGTCTTTATAAAATTTTCTTTATAAAATATCTTTGACATTACAAAATCTCATTTCAAATCACTTTAAATAACCTCTTATTTTAGTAAAACCCTTTTATTTAAATAAGTTATTATTTATAAATATCTTTTTAAAAAAATTATGTAACGTGAAGGTCACTTATAAACTTTAAAACCCCAGACTGATTAATGAATTGAAGTTAATTCAAAATCATACTTCATAAATTCAAAAATATGCTTACCAATCCTAATAATACTAATTTAAGTTACCATTTAATTTCAATTTCATTTTTGAGTCATTCAATAATTTATTTACATAAGTCAACATATATGTAAATATACACTTCATATCCAAATCAAAAAATAGTATGTCAATATAAAATAACCAGTATTAACATGTCCACATAACTAACCGGGTGTATAAACAAATCAGAAAATAGCATGTCAATAAGTTCATCCAATTAAATAGATGTCCAAACAATTCAATTAATTTATAGCAGAACGTGGATTTATTCTACTAACATATGTTCAAACAATCAAACAATTTATATTATAACTTATTCACAGTTATATGGTTTCTTAATGGTACCGACAGATGAATCCCTTGAATTCAAACCATCTTTGAAAAAGAAGTTCCTTCAAAACAATTCGATTCCTATAAAAACAAAGGAGTTTGGACATTGAAACCCTTTTTAAAATAGTTAATTATAAGTTAAATCCTTATTTAAATTATAATTAATCTTAACTGAATCTTAACTTAATTGATTAAATAATTAAACAGTTATTAAATATTAGTTAAACCCTAATTAATCCTTTATAAATTATTTAAAAATTATTAAACCTCCTTTCATAGCTAAATATTAGTTGATCTTAATTAATTAAATTATCTTTTGATTAAAACTTAAATAATAAATTAAACCTTTAATAAATCATTTACCTTAAAATTAAACCTTAATTAATTTATCATTAAAAATAGTTAACAGTTGATTAAATAAATAAATAACCTTATATTTGATTAATAATTAATTAAAAATAAATCATGTATTTAACTCATTATTAATTTAAAATTAATCTTTCTTGATCAAAAATTAACAAAATTAATCATACTTTTAAAACATAATTAATTAGTAGTTAATCTTCACTTAATTATAATTAATGAACTCTGTTTAATACTTAACTAAGTATTAATTATCAAAGCTTAAATGATTAAAATTAATTATTAAATAATTAATTAACTTTCTAAAACACCATTATCAGGCTTATAAAACATTTTAAAGACACTTTTAAGTATGAAAGCTAAATTTTAAAAAAAATCCGACTTTTTAATCGAAACTGCACCCATAGCGACTATCGCTATGGACACCATTACCTGAAAACGTTTTGACTTTCCTAGTTGAAACCTCAACACTTAAATACTTACAAACTTATCATAAACTGCAATGGCCTATAATTTTCGATAATTAAATTTATTAATTAAGTAATTTTTGGAAATTAATGTTGTGGAAAATTAAAAATTTAAGAGTTATTAAGGAGAAAAATAACTAGAATGAAATGTAATCATGTTAATTTAAGGTAATGGATAACTATGTTAATGTAATTTCAGTTGATTGAAATAATTGTAAAGTTAAATTGGTTAGAAATTGTAGATAAGGAAATAAATTAAGTGTTATATAAAATGGGTGAAATAATATATAATAAATTGCAATTGGATAAAATCCATGTTATGTAAGTAGTTATAACATTTGTTTGTAGATAATAAAATTATAAACGTACCTAAACTAAGTAAAAGGTAGCAATTGTCATTTATCATCTATTTATTTAATCTGTTGTACTAAATTGGAAATCAATTGCAATTAAATGTAATTAAATATTACGCTAATATGAACTAAGATGACCATTGTAGAATATAAGTTCAATAAGATACGAACCAATGTTAATTATATCCATAAGATGACAATTGATTGAATAATAAGATGACAAATCAATTAAATGGATTATTGGAATTTAAATTAATAATCAATTAATTTATTTCAACTGAAATAGGAACACTGAAATAAGCGCAATATTAATAATTGAATTGACATGGAAAATTTATTTTAAAAGATATTAAATTAGTAGTTAACCAAAAATGATAAAATCTGTTATTTATAAGGTTTAAATTTAAAAAGCGATTTAATTAATTTAATAATAATTTGTTTAGTTAGTGTGAAAATAGCCATTTTGGCCACTGTCTCGGATTTCGACGAAACCAATTTCATCGGATACGTAATAGTGAATTATTGTAGGATTTCAAGTTTCGTAGCGATCGAACTTCTCATTTGATCATGCGAGCTCGAAACGCGTAGAGATCAATTTAATTGAATTCAATTGAAATAAGTAGATTTTAAAAGCCAACTTCTTCATACGATGGAATTAGGACTTGAAATCTGTTTCATTGAGTTTAAAAATATCGAAAACATCTATTTTGAAGTATGGGATTACCCATTTTCGTTTCGGAGGTAGAACGGACTTTTCGGGTCGTTATTGTCAATTCAAATCAATTCAAGTGTTATTCATTCTTATCGGGCTTTGTTCATATAAATGGTTTTGTTCTAACCCTAGCAGCCTTTTTATTTCTTATTTTGTACGTACATCAACTTCTGTCCGTTCCTTCTTCAATGGAAGAAGCAAAATCAAATTGCAAACCATCGATCAAATTTCAAAACCAATTTCAAAATTCAAACTCTCCAAACCCTATCGTATTATAAACCGATTCAAAGCTCTCAACAAATGCAATCTAGATCTGTAGTTTTTTTTATATGGGTCTCCGTGTGTCTAAAACTTGAGGGATAAATCTCGGCCGTTCAATTGGAGGAAGATCAACGTCATCAAATCGTCGATTTGTGGGTATGGATGCATGGAGGTCGTCGATTGGATTGTATCCATGCAGTTCTTTTAGCCTGTGATGGTTCGATCGCCATGATAATTCGATCTAGGGTTAAGAAAACAACGGTGGCTTATGGGTCTTAAGGATTCTTTTAGCGATTGGTGGGTGTCATGATTGCCGGGGAAGGTATAGGCGAGGTGGCGTGTCGTTCTGGTTAGCCGCACGTGGCCTTGGATGGCATGGATGAGAAGGACTTGCTGGCGGCTGAGGGTTGTGTTCAAACAAAGATATGCTGTTAGGGTTCTGGGAGATAGAACGATGAGGTGATGTGCAATTCTAGTTTATTATTTATTTAATTATATCATAAATCGTATATCGTTCTAATTTACATAACTTTTGCATACGAGGCCGGATTTATGCGCAGTTTGTGCTATTTGGTGTATCGAAATTTCGGATATTTTAGAACTGGTTTGGACAAATTTTGAGACTGTTGACTTTTGGGCCTTATTTTGGATTTCAAATCGATTTGAAATCAAAAGTGAGTGTTTTAATCCACTTACAACTACTAAATTGCCTTATGTTGGTTATATAAAATTTATGGTGTGATTAGAAGTCGATGGACCGCTGTTTGATATATTTAAATCGTCATTCCAGTTAAATTTGAATTTATTAAATATAATTGCCATTTAATATTAAATTTTATATGCTAGTTTATACGTGTTAATGAAAATCAGTTATCCATTGATATTATTGGTTGATTTGAATGATGATTGTGATGGATGTTTGATTATTGATTGGATGACTGGATGTTATATTTTATATTGTTATAAAAATGCAAGTTTCCTTAGTTATTGCTAGGAAAATCACTATGGGTTGAAATGATACATACCCGAACGATCTTTTGATTAGGGAAAATCATTACGGGTTGAAATGATAAACCTAAGTGATTTTATGGATTTTAATTTATTTTGGGATTAAGGGTTGAAATAATATATACCCGTAAAATTTATAATATTTGCGGATTAAAATGATAAATATCCATATTACTTGACCATAGGGTAGAAAATTATATACGAACACTGGATTGGCTAAATTAAATGATTCTAAATTCTTAATTTTTTTGAATTCAGTTAAATGTTATTTCGAAATAAAATTTGATTTATATAAACTGAATTATTTTCAAAAATCCAAGCTTTAAATATTGAAGTGGAATTGTTTAAAAGAATTGCTTAAGAAAATTAATTTGAAATTTCATAGTTGAATTGTGAAATATAAATGAAATTTATCGAAATTGAGTTATTGAAATGTTTGAGCATTGAACTTTGAAATCTATGAAATGGAAGTGTATTAACATTGTAATTCAAACATAGTTTGAAATTGATATAAATTAAAATAATTTTTATGGGAATTTGAATTGAATGAAATTTAGCTATATTGAAATCTTGATATGACCCAAATTTGTCGAAAGGAAGAAATAGTTTAATTTGACATAAATTTCAAATTTATTATTTTAATATAAACTATTTAAAAATATAACATTTTAAATCCCAATTTTTAAAAATTTCAAACTATTAAACTAATTTAATCTATTTTAGACTATTTTAATCAATTTAAACTATTTTAGTTATTTTAATCTATTTAATCCAATTTAATCCTTTTTAACATATTCTAAACTAATTAATCCATTTTAAATCTATTAAATCTGTTTAAATCATTTTAATTCTATTTAACCTATTTTAAATCTATTTAAGTTATTTTAAATCTATTTAAATCATTTTAAATCCATTTATCTATTTAAACTATCTTAAATCTGTTTAAACTATCTTCATCAACTTTTAAACTATTTTAAAGTATTTCAAACTATTTAAATTTATTTTTAAACTATGATAAACTATTTATGACTATCTAAACTATTTTCAAAATTTTAGACTATTTAAAGTATATTTAAACCCTTGATTTTAAAGCGAATGCGATTAAATGATGTTATGACCTAAGTTGGGATTTAAATGACTTATTTGAGAAAATGATGATTTTAAATTGAGGGTGACCTATTTTGGAAGTATGATTTCGAAAGTAAATATGATTTCCGAAGTGAAATGACTCCAAATGTGATACGTTTTTGAAAGTGAATATGATTTCAAAAGTGATGTGGTTCGAATTGAATATGATATTTTGATATCAATTATGAAACGGTTTTGGAAATTTAAAAGAACCATCCGGTATGAAATAAGCATTTGGTTGTTAAAAAGACCGGCATAAAATATTGCCATACTCCCTGCCAATACCGAAACCACTTTAACAACTGTGTATGTGGTGAAGATTCCAGAATTAAGTAGGACGATTTGGTGAACGATTCTATATGAGGTATTTACGTAGCCCTGACTCTCGTGAGTCAAATTGATGTGGCTAAAACAAGAGCTATACCAGGCCAAGTGAGGTCGCTTCTCCTATTGGGCACATTTCTTTGATACCATATTATTACTTTGTGAATGATTTGGCGGCCACTCCTCGATTTTCACTATGGAAGTGTGTTTCGAGGTGGACTGTAGTAGCTGCTATGCATTACCACTAGTTCCGGAGTGCAAATGGCAGAATCCTACCCTGGAATTGCCTCACGTGCCTTGTCACATGCCTTATCATGCCTTCTACGAGTTTGGTTTGTATTATACCTATGGAGTTCTCCCTGAGTATCCCATCAGTTTGGTAGGGCTTAAAGTATCTGTATAAACTACGGGAATATATAAAATGTATTAAGGGGGATATGACTAATGCCTTAATGCTGTTTTAATACTTTACTTTACTTTAGACACTATTATAATAGCGTATTGTACTATGTATGTAGATAGTTTAATGAATTTTTAGGAGATGGAAATCCCGAACATCTCTTAAATTATTGCACGCATGTTAGACACTGGATAGGAGATGTCAAACCCCATAAACATCTCTGGCGCCGTCACACTCATATTTATTTACTGTTGATTTAACTTGCATAAGACCTTTTAGTTCTGAGTCAATCGTCTTTTCAATTCGCTCGGGTCAGTTTGAGCTTTTCAGTGTATCGAAGACCGTTTATCTCTAGAGGACGAAGACGAAGATTTTATACTATTTTTTATATTCATATTACTGCATCATGTTATCGTCACATCCCACTTTTCCCGTACAGTTCGGACCGACATTTTACTACACTTGTCGAGTCCAAACTGAACAGAAAAGCAGATAGTAAAAAAAGAAAGTAGAAAGAAAATAGAAAGAAATACAACAACACAGAATCTCACAGCAGAGACGAACAATCTGAAATGTAGAACAGGTCTTTACATAAATCAAAATTATAACTTAACTTATACAGACATCAATCAGAGTATACAACCTATTCAGCATTGATAGTTATAACAACATGTCCTTACAATTGCTAATAGACACTCCTAAATGCCATGGAATATAATCATCAACGTGAACACGACTCTGGTCTCCAGCTCCTCTCCTAAAGCTCCCATCTTTCCAGCCAAACTTGGAAATATGCTCGGTCTGACCCGAGCATATAGGAAAAACCACGCCCGGGTCAGTTTGGTAAAACTAGCATGAGAATTTAAATCACAAGGAATTCTATTCGTTATAACTTTTGAAACCCTTTTGAAAATCAAAAGTATCCCATCAGACACGCCACACGTAAACAAGGCGTGTTTTTCCCTTACGGTAACCAAAACGCTTTCATAGAAAATCCGATGATATTTTAATAGTGTCTAAGTACAAATAGTTATTCAAATAGCTGAAATTGTTACATTAATTAAATTTCAACAAACTAGGCTCTACAACCAAAACCGTAAAGGCACATGTTGGAGAATGGATTTCATACGAATGACTAAGCACTGGGGTACCACTAGTCATAGTACACGTCTAGAAACAACGTACCGAGGACAACTCTAGGATCCCCTGCCACACAAGACAGGACTATCCCTAACCTAGATAGGCTGAATATGCTATCACCCCGGGTGTTTCCACCCTCTCTGAGCTCCTTCCATGTATTGTGGTGATAGAATGATATCCGAGGTTATCTAGAAGGGTGATAAACATACCCTACTTGGGTGCGACCCACTTAGCCTTGCTGCATCTCCCTTGATTTTCAGTCATTCCTAGTTGATGAGGCTTAGAGGCTACGATTACCTTTTTAAGGAATATTTACTTAGAATGCTCATTGTCCTCCAATGACAATGTACTATATCATTCGTCCATACAAGTCCGTTCTGGGTCCGAACGGAACCGAAGGCAATATTCCTACTACATCCGTTTTTGAATCATCCTCAGGATTAGTAGCGATTAGCCCTTGCACTTCAATGCTCCATTTTCAACTCCATGCTCTTGTCTTCATTCGAAAATGTACTTGTTGGATCGAAGTAGTTTTCGGATAACTTATCCAATCCCCATCTCTTCGAAACAACGTTCGATATTTCCCAATAAAATCAACCCCGGTTCTTTAGGAAATAAACAGATGAAAATAAGATCGAAGATCACCTCCTAACCGTTTTGTGGACGGATTTCCTTTTCACCGTCCTAGAAGAACGAAACAAGTTTATACGTACAATATAGCACCTCGAATGGTAACTGTACCACATAATTCCCATGTTTCTTCTAGATATTCCCAGAGTTATGTTTTTGGATCCAGATTTGATAGTCGGTTATTTAAATATCACATATACAATCAATCAAACAAAAGTTTTTATTTCCCATTGAAAACATTAAGCCTTATTAATTTAGATTTCAATATATTAAAAATTAATTAATCAAACATCATATGTTTATCCCACTGGATAAGTATATTCACAAAACCATTCATTTCAAATATTTGCAAACCCTTTCAAATAAATCTGGGAAAACACCACTGCAGTATCAATAATGGATTCATAGCTCAATGTTTATGTCTCTATCCCAGAGGAATCCAAGACTTAACTGCAGACACTCACCGCCTCTGATAACGCCATAAAAGCGTACCATTACTTTTCGAAAACTTTGTTTAATAAATTTTTTCAAAATAATATTTAATTTTTTTTCCAATATAATCTTTCCAAGTTCTAATCAGGTACAATTCTTACTTATAATAGTCTATATATAATATACTATTTGAAAAAAACATTACTAATATTTTATAAACTTATCTTTGAATAAATATACTTTAATACTAATTAATCCCTAAGTAATAATTACCTTTAAACCATCACTATAAAATAACTTTTAACTAATGATTAATATAACTTAGACAATTTAGATAATTAATAAATCTAAACAGTAATTAATATTTTAAAAATAATTTTTGAGAATAAAATAATTACTTTATATCATTATCAAAATATTTACCCATTAACCATAAAAATATCATTGATAAATAATAACCATCTTTAAACAATTTTGGTTCAAAATCAATCCAAATTGGAAAAGAAGGCTTAACAATTCCAATAGCACTTAATCAAGCTACTATTCAATTCCATAACAGTCTATAATAATAGATGCAGATATTCATATCAATCTGTTTTTTTAACAATCAATTCAACATCGTATTGCCAATAAAATTATCACAGAAAAATAAATAGATGTCCGTACAAAATAATAGCATCTCAGGGTTTTATTTCTACTAATAATGCCCACAACAGATATATAGAAAAATAGTGATTTATTCTGCCAACAGAGGTCCAATCAAACAATTAACGGAATGGAGTTTTGTTCTGATAAACAGATGTCAAAACATCATAAATTAAATTAAATTAAATCGTTATTATTTTTATCTGGCAAAACACTTCAATATTTGGGTCATATAAATTCAAATGATGATATATATATATATATATATATATATTTAAATTGGTTACTTAAATATCTGTGCATTTCAAATTACTATAAAATTTCACGTATTCAAACTCGTTAACGGGTCATATGACGGTGCAATGTCCATCGATACGAAACCATCGCAACGAATCTCGCGTAAAACGGGATTCATATGAACGTGTTATGATATTTCAAGTTTTGCTAGATATAAGGATATAATTTAAAACATTTTAAAATAAAATGTTCCCCTTCACAATTCTAGGCCTAGCCCAATACCTATGAACCATCACCTTCTTCTTTTCTTCCCTTTCTCTTCCTTAATCACTTGAGACTTCCGCTTACTAGATTCAACCCAAACGTTCGTTTCCACACCTCGTTCGATCTTACCCAACCAAACTATAAGCAACTAGCATCATCCCAGGCTACCGAACCCAAAGACGTGCATGCAGAAATGCACGCGTGTATGTGCACACGAGCTCCCAACCTCCAATAGCCACGACGATCACGACATCAGACCCGACTTTCCATCTCGGTGTGCCTCTACCATTTCCTTAGCCCTTGCCACTTCCTCCAAATTTTTGAGCCATCATCGAGAATCCAAAAGTCTTGGCGAACGAACACGCGACCATCGCCCCCAATCCTTCACTATTTTACCTGGCACTACTCCTAAAAGAACCATCAACCTCCACACCTCCTTCCAGCCAACTCTTCCTTAAACCCTAAAAAACCCACGCCAACCCAAAACAAAGCTAATTTCGACAAACTGCAATGGTGAACCCCTTGATCTTGACACAATGTTCCTTCCCGGCCAACCCGCACCACCTGTCTTGCCTAGATCGCCTTAAAACATTTTTCAAACCACTTTCGGCCATCTCGAGATTTCACTTGATTTAAGCCACTAAAAATCATGATATTTTCACCAAAAATCCTACTTTTACTTGATGAACATGATAGTATATATGAATCAATGTCTTAAACATGTCATTTTCAACAAAATCCAAGTGGTTTACTGTATTTTTCAATTTTCTCTCAATATAAAGAACGAACAGACCCCAAATCATTTTTAACATGATCTATGCTAAAAAACAAACACTTTATTCGTCTACCTCGTTTGCAACTTCAAATTGAGGTGAGAGATATTAATTTTTGAAGTTTAGGCATGTATATATATTTTCCTCTATTAACCTGACAGAGAATGATTTGAACATTTAGGCATTTACATTTAAATCCTCACCTTCCACATTACTTTAATCTTTGAAACTTCAAGTTGAAATTTTCGTCTTCGATATGAAATCTTGAACCACCTTGTTATCTTTGGATCTGAAAGAGTTTGCTTCCTTTTCCTTTTTACTTAACAGTGTCTTTTTAGTTTATAGAACTTTTATACTTTTTTTCTTTTCACAGTTTACAGACTTTTGAAACTGAAGCCTATATGTATATATTTATACAGGTATGTGATGATGTATACGTTCAATGTTTGATAGACTGATGAGATTTTTATTAAAACTTAGTTAAAATTTTGAGATTGAAAAGAAGCTAAATTGTACATTTTGGTTTTTACTGTTTTGAACCAGACAGTGCTTTTCTTTATTTTTCTTTTTCCTTTTTCTTATTTTCCTTACTTGGCTTGTTTTCCTAAGTTGATATTTATTTATGCATCAACCTTCACATACTTTTTATTTTGCTTGACCAAGCAAATGTTTAATTTACTTGTTACTTTGTTGTTTTATCTTTTTAATTCACCTAGTTAACATTCTTCTTATTTGAAGCATCCTTTCATACACATTTTGAAAATAACATGTAAAAGGGTTTTAACTAAACAATTTAATCTTCCTATTTTATATGTATATTTTTCTATTAATATACATATGCGCGCACACACACACACACATATAACTCAAGGCCTTTTTAAAAGACTATTCATTCTATTTTAATATATTAACATTTATGTTTTTTTCATTGCTTTTATATTTTAAAAATGAACATTCAAAACAATGGAAATTTGTGCTATTTCATTTTTAAATGTATACAATAACAGTTTTGTTGCAACATTATTTTTCAAAGGATTTCTTATTTAAAGATGATTTTATAATCTTCCCATTCCTATTATATATTTTCGCATGTATATCTTTTCTTCCCATTATCCAATATATATGTATATATGTATTATTTTTAACAACTATATCTATTTAGTTCATATATATGTATATGTATGCATGTGTGTGTGTCGATATATATATATATATATATATATATATATATATATTACTCACCATTTCGTATATGGTTTTTCAACATACTATTGGCTTATATATACTTTACATTTCTTCTTAACTAGTATGCATATATGTATATATATAGGAAAATCCAATTTAAACTTTCTTTTCCTATTTATACTACATTGTATTTTCCATAAGTCATATTTTCCTATTTATACTACATTGTATTTTCACAAGTCATATTGTTTCTATTTATAATGTATTCTTCTTATTTCATTTGTATTTATCTGAATTTAATTTGTTTTCAATCTATATGTACACACATACACACACACATATATATTCTATTGTTCTGGATATATGTATATATATAAGAAATTCCATCTTAAATCAATTTCCTATTTTATAATTAAAAATCTGGGATTCAAAAATATTATTTTGGTTTGAAAACTGTATATTATTATCAACTGTTATTTAACGGGGATTTTGTTGATTAAAATATCATATTATTAAATATTGAAAATTAATATTCAAAACTCGGGACGTCAAAAATCCCTGGTCGTTACAGTTATTCTGCTGCATTATTTATTTATTTATTTATTTATTTATTTACTCTTGTTGTATGTAACTCTGATCTGTATTGTAAAAGTGTAATCAAATGTTATTTGTTAAATAGCTTCATGAACTGTTTATTTGATTATTATATTTTGTCATTCCACTGTGAGATTCTGTGTTTGTTTCCTTTCTTTCTCTGTTTTTTTCTTATTTACCCCATAACAATTCTCCTTTTGGAGGAAAAAGTCTGACGTGTGTGGTTTATCGTTGATTTAAACCGTCCAAAAAAATGGGTCGTTGCATTTGGTATCAGAGCTTTGGTTTAGCGATAATCTTAGCTTTGTGGGGTCTGACTCATTAGAAATATGGTAGTTATACCCTAGAATGAGTTGTTGAGTGTGCATGTGTGTGTGTGTGTGCATATGAGAGTGTATTTGTTAGTGATTACAAAAAGTTTTTTGTATTATGTTAATTTGTTCTGTTTAGTATTTATAAATTTCAATCGGTATATAGGACGCTATGGCATTGATAGAGATTTCTAAACACTTAATAGGACAGATCGACAAAATATTGGTTTTGAAATATAGGTAAATGAAATAATTTTGCCTAGAATTATATTTTGTATACGAAAGAATAATTTTATAAATGGGGTAATTGGATGTAATATGTTTGTGGTTAGGTAGTGAAATTTTATAAATATTGATTGAAAATAGGATTTACAAATAAAGTAAATGTACATTGGAAATTTGAGAACTTGAGTTCTAGGATTTTGAAAAATTATTTCGAAAGATTTTGGAATATAATATCAGTATTGTTTGGAAGTATTTTCTGATATAAATATTTCAATATGATTTGAAAGAAATGTTTTAAAAGAAATATTAAAGGAAATAAGTTCTGTACTCCCTCCTTGTCGTTGGAAAATAATTTTGGTGATGAGTGCTCGCATCATCGACGTTCATTTTAAAGTTTCAAAGTTGAAAGACCACTGTAGTCGTTTTATTACATATTTGTTTTGATAACGAATCTTAAATTTTAATCTCTAAATATGATTAGATATATAAGTGATATGTATGTGTGTGTGTGTGTATTAAATGATCTGAAAGGGAACCCGGTATTTAGTTCTTAAGTTTTCTGTAAATAGGAAATTTTAATTATTGGAATGAATAAAATCTTGAATATATTAATAATTGGGAATCCATAAAATGAGAAAATAAGAATTAGAAGCTAAGTAATTAATGAAGTATACAAGAAATTAGAAATTTGTAACTTGTAAATTGGAAGATATGAGCTATTGAACATTTTGTTAATCGTTTGGCCAGAAATCAAGGATGAATCTCAGTCGTCTATTCCAGGTTTTGATGATCCAACGGTGGATTTTCATCCGATCATCGATCGGAAGGTGGCGTTGGTAAGATAGAGTCGAGCATGTCTCAGTGGTATAGTCCGCTCGTATTATTGGGACCCAAGGTGGCCGCGATTGGTGGTTGAACGTGTGGTGGCGTTAGGCCTTTTTCGGCAGTCTGAGGCATGCACGACTTGGCCTAAGGGTCGCTTGGACCGGGCGAGCACTGTGGTGATGGTGGTCGGGTTAGTATCGTGCAACATGGCGGCAATAATTGGTCGTGTGTGTATCGTGCATCTGGAGCTAGGGTCGTGTGTGTGGATAGTGCTGTGGCTAAGGTAGCGCATTATTCAGGGTGACGTGGTAGGTTATAACGTTACTCATTTCTTTTTATTTTATTTTATATAATTTCAAATTGTTCTAACCTCAATAACTTTCGCATACGAACTCAGATTTGGGCAAGACTTTTTTTGTTGGGATCGTATCGAAATTTTAGACATACTAAGGCTTGTTTGGACGAATTTTGAGACTGTTCAAATTTGGGCCCTACTTTGGATTTCAAATCGATTTGAAATCAAAGACGAGTGTTTTAACCCACTCACAACTACTAGATTATCTTATGTTAGTTAAATTAAAATTATGATGTGATTTGAAATTGATTGGTTGATGTTTGGTGTATTTAAATTGCCATTCCAGTTAAATATGACTTTTATTGCATTTAATCGTCATTTATTCAATATTGAATATAATAATCAATGAATACCTGTTGATGGTAATTAGTTAATTGATGTTGTTTATTAGTTGATTGAATGGTGATTGTAATGTATGTTTGATTGTTTGATATTGGGTGACTGGATGTATTTTTATATTGTTATAACAGTGTAAGTTCCCTATGGGTTGAAATGATACATACCTGAACGATTTATATGTTAGGGAAAAATAATTATGGGTTGAAATGATAAACCCGAGCGATTTTATGGGTTTTGAATATTATTCGAGATTGCGGGTTGAAATGATATATATCCATAAATATAAAATATTTGCGGATTGAAATGATAAATATCTGCATCACTTGACCATAGGGTAGAAAATTATATACGGACACCGAATTGGTTAAATTAAATAATTTTAATTCTTTAAATGTTGAATCTTGTTAAATGATATTTCAAAGAAAATTTGATTTATATAAACTATTTTTTTTTGAAAATCCGAGTTTTAAATGTGAAACTGGAATTGATTTAAATTGAAAATTTAAAGTTAGATTGAAGCATAAATAAAATTTATCGAAATTGAGTTATTGAAAAGGTTTGAAAATGTAACTGTGAAATCTACTAAATTTGAAATAGTTTGGATTTATTGTTCGAGCTCGGATTTGAAATCGTATTGATTAAACGGTTTAAATGAGAATTTGAATCGAAGGACAAAATATAATTTTTTGATTTGAAAGCTAGACATGGTCTAGATGTGTGGAAATGAAAGAAATAGTTTAATTTGATATTAATTTCAAATTTACCATTTTAATATAATCAGTGTAAAAATGTATTATTTTAAATCCTGATTATTAAGATTTTCAAACTATTAAACTAATTTCGTCTATTTTAAATCTATTTAATTTATTTAAATCTATTAATCTATTTTAAATCTATTTAATCCAATTTCAATATATATAATCTAATTTCAATCTATTTTAAATCTATTTTAAATCTATTTAAACTATCTTAAGTCCATTTAAACTATTTTAATCTTTTTTTACAATTTTAGAGTATTTTAACTATTTAAAAATTTATTTTTACTATGGTAAACTATTTAACTATTTATAACTATCTAAACTATTTTCTAACTTTCAAACTACGTAACGTAGAAGTGGTTATATTTAAATCTTTGATTTAAAAGCAAATATGATTAAATAACGTAATAACTTAAGTTGGGATTTAAATAACATATTTTGAGTAAATATGATGATCGGAAATGAGGGTTTGTAACGACCCGATTTTTCGACACCCGAAAGTCGACATCAGTACGTCCACTGTATCAAATGCCGAACAATCGAATGCCGGAAAATCGAACTGTTAGGGTTAAAAAAGAAAAAGATAGAAGAAGAAAACAGAAATAATATCAGAATCTCACATTCGCAGCGGATCATATATAATCGATAAATGAATAATCTTTAAATAAAAGAACTATATCAGTTTATACATTACATTATTAGAGTATTACAACAACAAAAAACACAACACTGGCAGTTATGATAACCTGCCCATATAGAAATTAAATTTTGCAGCAACCCATACGCAGCGGATACTACATAATATAAGTGATACGTCTCGTCATCCAGCTTGTCTCTTGGTCTCCACAGCATACTTTCCCGACTTCGCTCTAGAACAACTGATATCCTTACTCTAGGCTTTCCGTGTGGAAAATTATGGGCACCTAGAGTTTAGAAAGTGAACAATAAACTCCAGGTCAGTCATGAGACTGGTGTGAGATCTTAAAACAGTTATTTGCACAAAAGAAAGGAAAAGAAATCCGTTATGCTTTCGGAAAATGAAACTACCATAAGACCTCCCGCTACACATACAATGCAATCGCACACTTAGGAGAGATTTCTCCTTATGATAGTTAAACATGCTTGATACGTGAAAATCTTTTTGATATTATAATTAGTGCACAGTGTGGAAAACATTTTAAAAGTATAATACAAATCTTAGCCAGCATATATACCATTATGGTATGCCAACTATACCTACCATGTTAAATGGTAGGTTCTATAACTAAAAACCTACAGGGCTCGTATTTGGTGATTGGATTTTCAACAAATGGTCAAGGCTAACGAACTTCCTTCACCGAATGGGTACGCCTCTGAAGGGACGCCTCGAGAACCTAACCGGTTCTCTGCCAACACAAGACCGGATTACCTCTGTAACTAGGCAACCAACTGTCAAGAGTATGCCATCTCCCGGTCTAGACCGACCTTTTCCGAGGCGCCTCACAACCAACAACCACATAACTAAATAATCTGGGCTCCATACCATAATACCACCTTTTATCCATACAAGTTAAATATCTAGGCTCCATACCAGATACCACTTTTTATCCAAAAGGAAATGCACATACCCTGAGGGGAGCGACCCCCATAACCATGCTGCATTTTTCCTATTTCAACCACTTCCGGGATGTGAGGTTCGACGAAGTCTCGTCCATAAAGCCACAAAAGCCATGCTTTGATCAACAAATGATCAACACTTAGAATGCCACATTACCAAATTAGGAATATATCACTAGTAAATATCAACTACATAACCTATGAGCTCGTACGTCTTGGAGAAGGGTGTTAAACCAAGAGAATAAATTCTCCGCCATAGACAAAAATGTACTTGATAGAAACCAGCTTTACATCTCAAAGTGTAACGTCAGACATACATCCATACAAGTCCATCTTGGGTCTGAATGGAACCGAAGGCACTTCCTCCAATTAAGGAAAGAAGCCCTTGCAAATCCGGATATTCCCTAATCACGTCCGGACTCCCCATCACATAGGGTGATATAAATCTCTATACGGAAGCACTCGGTGTAGAGACATTCAATAGGCAATCCTTTCGTTTTCGAAAATACCTGATCATCAACACCATCTGCAAATGCAATCCCATTTCGTCGTATCATTATTCGGAATGAGTTTTATGACTCAATGTCCTCTCCCGGTTAATCCGAATAATGGGCGCTTATTTAAAAATAAATGGTTACATTCAGATTTCAAGTAAGCCACAACAAATTTCCATATTGATATTTTAAACAAAAGATCCATCACTAAGATTCGATGTGGTTTTTGGATAACCGTTTGAAATCCGAACCCCGATCGCATCGAAATTCAAATGCCGTTTAAAGGCCAATATTGATAGTCGGTTATTTAACTATCAAACAACATTCACAACAATCACCATATTTAAATAATTTCCCCAAATTATTTATTTGAAAATATCTTTGGAAGATATATTTTCACACTTCAACCCTTTGTAAACAAATTTCAAATCACTTTCTTCACATGGAATAAATTTTCAAATATTGTTTATCTTCACTGAAAAATTTGCCGAGTCCGAATAATTTAAAAATAATTTAAATCATTTATCCAAAAATATATACTTAGAAATACTTAATGTAACAACCAAAGTTTTTAATAAATATTTTTATTCATTTTATTTAAAACTTTGGTGTTTAATAATTTAAAAAATTGAATTTTGGAAATTTCCCTAAATTGGTTATAAATCATATGCCCAATTTTATTTACTATAAACAATTTCTTGAATTTTAGACTCTGGGTCAAATTTTGACTCTAATTGAAATTTTAATATTTAAATGCTAACTTCTAATCTTTTATTTAAACTATATATATTTACAACATTTGTTCCACTTTCGTTTCATTGAATTTGGGTATATACTTTGTAAATTAAGTAATAAACAATGATGTCAAAAGAAATTAATTTATACGTTTCTTTTATACGTTTCTACGTCCGTTTTCTTAGTTAAGTAATAAACAAATCAAAGGGATATGTAACAAATCAATTTTATAAATTAAGTAACAAACAAATCAAAGGGATATGTAATAAATTAATTTTGTAAATTAAGTAATAAACAAAGTTGTAAATAGCAATTTATTTATACGGTTTATTCGATACGTTTCTACATCCGTTTCTTGTTTTTTATTCTTTGATGTTTATATATACGGTATGTTATTTACTGAGTTGTTCTTTAGCTTATATTTTATTAAATAAATAGGAAACAAATAAATATAAGATACGTTACTTTGTTATTAATTTTGAGCATACGTTTCAATTTATCTCTTGCCTTTATAATACACACTCCTTTGATTACATACCTTAGCCTTTCAAATCAACAGCTGTGCATTTCTAAAAGGAAGGAATTAAAACCCTAGCCGCCTATTTGCCTTGCAATCACGTATAATATTTCATCTCATTCCACTTTTCCATTTGCATCTCTTTATTTAATAGGAATAAAATCCTTAAATTTCTCTAGCCATTTCAAATATTATTTCCTGCCATTCTTTCACTTAATTAACGTGAAACTTCTCTGTTAAGTACAAACTCACGTACAAAATTACCTTACCGCATCTCATTTGATTTCATCTTCTCATGTGAAGCTCTCTGTTGTAAGTCATGGCTGCATATTCTTTTTTTATTTTTCTTTTTCTTCTTTCTTTGTTTTTCCTTTTATTATATTGTCTGTTCCACCTAAGTGCTCAACCCATCCACCTATCATGACCGACCTATAGATCCTCCACCACCACCAGTACGGCCTCCCCCATGATGTTCAGATTTGACCGTAACTTGCTGTTGCAGATCGCCACCACAAACCCTATAGCAGAGCCTTGCCGATCCACCATATTTCCTCCACCATCATGTGTAGCCCCAGCCACCACCACCGCAGCCTCTACTCTAGCCTATGACGCTGCCTCTGACCATGGCCGCACCCCCTGTAGATGATGGTCAGACTGTGACCAAGCCATGCACCAAGCCGAGCCTCCTTATGCTTAGGACCAAACCAATGGACCCAATTCCATTCACCACTTTGCTGTTGAAAATCACAGCCTAAACTCTTCAACTTCCCGCTGTCTTGCGAACTTTTCAGACCTTGAATCTGGTTATGGCTGAGTTATATGGGATGTTGGTTGAGTCGTGTGGTGAAGGGGCTGAGCCACTTTGTTGTTCATGTCATCTTATTTAACTTATTCCTCCATTTTTCTTTATTCACATTTTTGAATTCTTATGTGAATTAGCATATACTTAGAGTTGATTTATTTTTGTTTCAAGATTGAATCTGGTTGTCACATCCTCTAAAATCTTATCGTTCCTTCTTATGCTCTTTGGTGTGTGGATATTGTTATTTTGAATCAAACCTCTAGCGTCGAAGAGGTGAGTATCACGCTTGACATTCATACTTATATAATTGTAAACTGACGGCAAGTAAAATTGTAGAATTGTTATATCATATTATACTTGCCTGTAATATGAATTTTATGATGTTAAACCCTGTTATAAACTTGTCACTACATCCACTATGTTATATGCTGATTACTATTCATTTATTTCCGTTTATCACACTGCAAGTTCCTTGTAGAGTAGAATCACTATGGGTTGAAATAATAAATACCTGAACGGACTTTAGAATAAAGAAAAATTGTTATGGGCTGAAATGATAGCCCCGAGCGATTTTTATTTATTTTATTTAACTTGGGATTGCGGGTTTGAAATGATAGAACCCAGATTTTTCTTTGTAAATTACGGATTGAAATGATATATTATCCATATCACTTGACCTATGTTAGAAAATATTATACAGACCCGTGGTTATTTTACATATATTATTCTAAAATTTTTAAGTATTTTAAAATTGTATATTGTAATATTTTGGTTTAAATTGAATTAGAAATGATTTTTATAAAGTGTTAGTGTTCTACAAGTTAAATATGTAAATAAATGAATGGTTAAGTGGAAATTGAAGTATAAATTTATTTTGAATTTGTGATTATGTTTAAAAATGGAGTTTAAGTTAAGTAAATTAAGTATGATATTTTGGTATAAATTTGAATTTAAAGTGAATTAATAAAGTGTTATTGAGTTTTCTATGAATTAAATGGTTAGATAAATGTATGTTTAAAAGTGTAATTTGAGATATAACTTGACTTGGAAATATGAAATTTGGTTTAAAATAAAAGTTAAGTTAAGAAAATAAAATGGAAATGTAGTTTAATGTATGAAATGGTAAATTAAATTTAAGTGTAAAGTAATTGCAAATGAATAGAAAATTGTACATTGACTTTAATAAGTGAAGCATTGAAAATTTGATATTTATTGTGAAATTTACTTTATAAAAATCATAAGTTAAAGGGTATTTAAATAAACATTTTTGAGTTGAAAATATGATATTTATAAGTTAAATTGGTTTAAAAGTTTAATGGTTGCTGAAATTGTATTATAATCTGAAAATTTAATTAACAGCACTTCAGGAATGTTAACATTTCTGAAGTTAACTTATAAACGGTTGCAAAGGATATTACAGCAGTTTGTAAGTGCTATAGTTGATGCAAATAAACTAAAGGATAAAATTAAATAAGGGTTATTGCAGCACTTGGTAAGTGCTTTGGTTGCAGATTGAAAACTAAAATATGAAACTAATAAAAGGCTACAGTAGCACTTGCTGCAGTTGGCTGAAATGAGATTTTTCCGTGAAAAGATGAAATTTCATTGTTTGTAGTTTTACCGAATAAATGAAATCAGAAAGGCTAAACTTTTGGGAATTGAATATTTGATTGGTAAGTATAATAACTTCACTTTTAGAAATTTTAAAATGAAGTATTTTGATTTACATATAAACTATTTTTGAAATTTATAACCATGGGTAATAATAACGTTTGTGGTTAAAAAGATCGGGATCGGATATGGGCATACTCTTTGTCGATACCGAAAACCACTTTAACAACCGTGTACGCGGTGGAGATTCCAGAACAAAGGAGGATGGTGGCGATGTTCTATTGAGGTATGTACATGGACCCGACTCTCTTGAGTTGGCATAAGGTGGCTAAAAATGGAGCGGTCGACGGGCTCAGGAGTTAGCACCTCTTATCGGACGCACTTCTTCGTTTGCCATTCTATTACTTTGTGATTGTTTGGTGCACACCTTTGATTTTGGAAGTGTGGTTCGAGGTGGACGGTAGTAGCTGCTACGCGCTACTACCGTTCTGAAAGCGTAATTGGTATATCTACCCTGGCATTGCCTAGTTGTCCCATGTCACCTACCCTAGCGAGCCTTATACGAGTTTGGTTTTCTCCCGTAGCCCGTGGAGTATCCTCTGATGGCTTCTCGATCAGGAGGGACTATGATACTGGATGGACTACTGGGACTATTACATGTTAAGAGGAATATTGGGTCAATCCTTAATGATATTTATAAGTAAGTTTATTTTACTAATAGACACTATTATAATAGCGAAATATTACTACATAGTAAATAGTTTAACGGATCCTTAGAGGATGCGCGGTTCCAAGCATCCTTTAAGTTACTTGCGTTTATATTACAGTTCACTTGAGTTGGTTTACACTGTATAAGTATGTATGCCCTGACACGAATGTTTGTTTTTATTTCTTATGCTCGGGTCAGCTTGAGTATTAGTTTGGACTTCATTTCCTAGAGCTAGGACTGCTGGAGATCATCTTTATCGAGCTGCTATCTATTTTTTTCCGTTCAGTCTTTTATCTTAGCCTATGTAATTGAGACACTGAATTTGGGATTTCCTGTGGTTTTTTCAAACTGTATTGGTTTTAATACTATGTAATTTATACCTATTTTGAGACTATGTTGGTAGTGGCTTCATGAACCACTATGGTATTTTATTTCCGCCGCGAGTTATTCTGATTTTATCTGTGTCTGTGATTCGGTGATTGGTTTTATTTGCACCAAATTATATTACAATCTTCTGCTTTGAATCATTCAAGTCAGACATGTGTGGATTTATTTTCGATTTGAATGGTCCAAAGAAGGGGGTCATTACAGTCGGTATTAGAGCTTTGGTTTTTAGGCAAACCAAAGCCTACGGAGCAAAAACTCATTAGAGATAGGGTAGAAATACCCTAGAATGAGTGAAGTCAATCTTAGAATCCTTTCTTTGTGAGAGAACGTATTTTAAAGTATAAAATGATTTTAAAGTATTTTCAAAGAAGTATTTTGATATAAAACTTTCTTGTTTTGAAATCAAATTTTTTCGACTACTTCTTTTCCTTTCTCCACCTTATGTAATTAGGTCCTTTGTTGAATGTCTGTTCTAGTTGAACTTTGTCTTATCTAATCTATCTTGGTCTCTATTTTTCTCTGCCCTTAAATTCATTCTTGATTTCTCAGGATGAATCGAGGAAATGCTAGAGGTAGGGGACGTAGTGCTGTCCCAACTCCTGCACCCGCTGCCCCAGTTAGGTTCACTAAGATTTGCAAGGAAAATACCGAGCTTGGTGGCACCAAGTTCACGGGATCTAAGAGCATTATTGAAGCTCAATAGTGGTTGAGAGATTTGGAGAGAATCTTCTCCGATCTTGGGATCACGAATGCCCAGCAACGTTAGTTGGCAGCTTGGCAATTGAAAGGAGCAGCTTTGAATTGGTGGCTGTTTGTTACATCTCACACCGCTGAGGCGGACATTTCTCGAGAATAATTTTGGTATGTTCTTCTGTTGTTCAAGTTTGGTTCGGTTTTCTCCCTTTTGAAATCTGTCTTATATCTTATCGTGTTTTAGGGATGCTTTTCTTGTGAAATGGATGCCCGAAGCAGAAAAATCTCAGCTGTATTGGGAACTCATGGATTTGAAGCAAGGTGATATGCCTTTGCTGAATGTGAGAGGAAATTCAATGAGCTATCGCATTATGGCTTTAATCTGATAGAAAATACTCTCAAGAAGAATGAGAAGTTTATTGTTGGTGCACGTCCGGAGTACTATGATCGCGTCATAACCCACGTGCATAGTCCTTTCACCTCTCCGATGGACATGGCCATTAGATATGAAAATCCTACCTCTAAGGATCTTCCAGCTACCCATTCTGCTCCATATAAGTCTTTTTCTGGTAGTTCCAAGAAGAGAAAGCCCCACTTTCAACATCGGTAGAGCAATCAGAATAGGACTCCAAGGTTGGGATCATCTTCTTCATCTCAGAGACAGCCTGTAGACCTATCTGTCATTACTTGCTACAGATGTGACTAGAAGGGACATTATGCTAATAGTTGTCCTACCTTGGGCGCTGCTATTCCTCCTCCTGCTCAGTTGTCCAGGCGTGACCTCTGCCACATTTGTCTACAACCTGGACATTTCAAGAAGGACTGCCCTACACAGACGACGGGCAAGGCATCTGGTATTTTTGCTGTGACTTCTGCATCTTCTCTAGCCCCACCGCCTGCACCTACACCTGCTCTTGCTCCTAGTGATGACCAAGGTACACTTCAGGGTTCTTTTTCTCTGTTTAATTTTCCTGTTCGTGTTCTCTTTGATACTGGAGCTTTCCATAGTTTTATCTTAGTAGATCTTTGTAATAAATTTGAGAATCTTCTTTCTTACGAGTTTACTTATGTGCCTTTATGTGTTTCAAATCCTATTGGTGGCCTTGCAAACCTTAGTAATATTTATAGGAATGTGAAACTCTTCCTTGATAGCTATCGGTTTTTCGGTGATTTCTATGTTCTGGGTTTTGATGCTTTTGATTTACTGCTTGGGGGAGATTGGTTGAATAGACATGATGCCCATATCTCTTGTAGCTCTAGTACATCTCTCTCATTGGTGATAAAGTTGATTCATTGGTGATTCAGTGTAGTTTGCCCTAGGATTTTGCTGGTAGTTTTATCTATTCCCTTGATACTTTCCCTAGTGATATCCATTCGACTCCTATAGTCAAACTATTTCCCAAAGTATTTGGTGAAGTCACTTCTCTACCTCCTAAGCGGGAAATTGATTTTCATATTGATCTTATTCCAGGAGCTCGATATGTAGTTCTTCCACATAGAAGAATAGCACCCGTGAGCAGGTTGAGTTAAGGAAGCAAATTCAGGACTTGTCCTCTAAAGGTCTGATCAAACCTAGCTTTTCAGAATGGGGAGCAGCCGTGATTTTCGTCACCAAGTCTGATGGTTCTCTCTGGATGTGTGTTGATTATAGCAAGCTGAACAAGCTCACTATGAAAAACAGATATCTTATACCTCGCATTAATGATATGTTTGATCAGCTCTATGGAGCTACTATTTTCTCTCAGCTTGATCTTGCCACAAGTTTTCACCAACTCAGAGTTGCTGAGGACAGCATTTCCAAAACTGCTTTCCATACTGAGAATGATTTCTTTGAATGGTTATTTATGCCTTTTGGTTTAACTAAAGCTCCTGCTTTTTTTGTCGATTTGTTGAATCGTGTCTTTCATGATGTGCTCAATAAGTTTGTTGTAGTCTTTATTGATGACATCCTTGTCTTCTCCAAAACAAGAGATGAGCATGAGTTGCATTTGAAATATGTTTTAGAGAATCTTCGAAAACATCAGTTGAAGGCTAAATTCTTGAAATGCCATTTCTGGGAAGAGGAGGTTCGATTTCTCGGATATATTGTTTCAAGTGATGGAGTTTCTGTTGGTCCAGTCAAGATCGCTGTGATCAATGTAAGTCTTTCCCTCCTCTCTCTTTCTGAATTTGATCACTCTATCTTTTTCGAGGTCTTTATTTCTCCCTATTCTGTTACAGGATTGGGAAATTCCTATGACTCCGACTGATATTCGCAGTTTTTTGGGCCTTGCCGCTTACTATCGGAGGTTCATTGAGAACTTTGCTCAAATTTCTGCACCTCTCACTGCTTTAACTCGGAAGAATTCTAAGTTTATATGGGATGATAAGTATAAAGTGGCATTCGAAGAGTTAAAGAATAAGCTTACTTCCGCACCGGTGCTTACCGTTCCGAATGGAAATGAGGGATTAACGATATACATGGATGCTTGTCGCGAGGGTTTAGGAGCTGTTCTAATGCAAGATGGGAAAGTGATCACTTATGCTAGTCGCCATTTGAAGAATCATGAGGCTAATTATGCTGCTCATGATTTAGAATTACTTGCTGTTGTCTTTGCTTTGAAGCTTTGGAGACATCATCTCTTAGGTGCTAAGTTTGACCTCTTCACTGACCATCAGTCTTCAAAGTATATATTCACCCAGAAGGATTTGAATCAGCGTCAAGTTCGGTGGCTTGAGTTTCTTGCTTCTTACGATATTGACATTGACTATACCCCTCGGAAAGCTAATGTTGTAGCGGATGCTTTGAGTAGAAAGAAGGCCCTATTGTGCCAGCTTGTTGTTTCTTCTCCTCTTTTGGATCGTATCATGGCCAAGCAGGATGAGGATGTAATGCTTAGAAGTATGAAGGAGAATGTCCATAGCAGAGGGGGAAGTAATTTGATGGTAGTGGAGCTCAGATTGATGATAGAGGGATTTTGAGGATTAATCACAGGATTTATGTCCCGAATGTTGATTGTTTGAGGCATGAGATAGCTCGGGAACATCATCGATCCAAACTTTCCATTCATCCTAGTGTGGCTAAGATGTATCAGGATATGAAGAAGCTTTATTGGTGGAGAGGTATGAAGCGTGATGTCTCTATCTTTGTTAGTAGGTGTGCGACTTGTCAGCAAGTCAAGGCGGATCATCAGAAGACCCCTGGTTTGTTGCAGCCTCTTGGGATTCCCAACTAGAAATGGGAACAGGTTTCCATGGATTTTATTGATGGTTTACCGAGATCTAGGAGGAAAAATGAGAGCATCTGGGTTATTATGGATAGACTGACTAAGTCCGCTCATTTTGTCCCGGTCAAGTCTACCCGTTCGGCTTCGAGCTTATTTGAGATTTATATGAGGGAGATTGTTCGCCTTCATGGTGTTCCCCTAAGCATTGTTTGTGATCGAGACCCTATCTTTACCAGTCGGTTTTGGAAAGCTTTCTACGAATCTTTGGGTACTCGTCTGAATATGAGCACTGCTTACCATCCGTAGACAGATGGTCAAACGGAGAGAGTAAATCAGATTCTAGAGGATATTCTTCATGCTTGTATTTTGTATTATGGAGGATCTTGGGAAGTTCATCTCCATCTTGTTGAATTCACCCATAACAATAGTTATCAGGTAAAATTCCAATCCTCTGTTCTTTTCTTATCTTAATCCTCTATCTGTCTCATTCTATCTTTTGTTCAGGCCAGTCTTAAGATGTCTCTGTTTGCTGCTCTTTACGGGCAACCTTGTAGATCTCCAACTTGCTTGATTGAATTCGGTAATCGTTTAGTTCTTGGTCCTGAGATGATTTTGGAAGCTTCGGAGAAGGTCGAGGATATTAAGAGGAGGTTAAGGATTTCTCAGGATAGGCAGAAGAAATGTGCTGATCGGCGCATGAGAAGTTTGGAATTTTCTGTTGGTGATTTAGTTTTCCTTAAGGTCTCTCCCTTGAGGAATGTGATTCGGTTTGGGATTAGAGGGAAGAAAAGCTCCTAGGTTTGTCGGTCCTTTTCGCATTGTGGAAAGGATTGGGTCTCTTGCTTATCGTCTAGATTTTCTCGAGAAATTCGCTGGGGTACATAATGTATTCCATGTATCGCACCTTCGTCGCTGTCAGCATGATCCATCTCTTATTATCCAGCCTTCTTCTCTTGATAGTTTGGATATTGAGCGCAATCCGACTGTTGAGAGGAAGCCACTTCGTATGTCGATTGAGGTACGGAGCAGCTAAGAAGGAAATCGGTCAACCTGGTCAAAGTGTAGTGGAGCACTGATGAACGGGATTGCACCTGGGAGACGGAGGAGAGCATATGTGCTTCAAATCCGGAATTGTTTGTTTCAGGTACTTTTGCACTACTATCTTATCTTCCTTTGTTTTTCTTTTTTTCGTTCCTTTTCAAGGACGAAAAGTTTTGAGTGGGGGAAAGTGTAACAACCCAAATTTTTTAATAAATACTTCTATTCGTTTTATTTAAAACTTTGATGTTTAATTATTTAAAAAATTAAATTTTGGAAATTTTCCTGAATTGGTTATAAATCATTTGCCCAATTTTATTTACTATAAACAATTTCTGGAATTTTAGACTTTGGGTCAAATTTTGACTCTAACTGAAATTTTAAAATTTAAATGCTAACTTCTAATCTTTTATTTAAACTATATATATTTACAACATTTGTTCCGCTTTTATTTCATTTAATTTGGAAATATACTTTGTATATTAAGTAATAAACAATGTTGTCAAAAGCAATTAATTTATACGTTTCTACATCCGTTTTCTTAGTTAAGTAATAAACAAATCAAAGGGATATGTAACAAATCAATTTTGTAGATTAAATAATAAACAAATCAAAGGGATATGTAACAAATTAATTTTGTAAATTAAATAATAAACAAAGTTGTAAATAGTAATATATTTATACGTTTTATTTAATACATTTCTATATCCGTTTCTTTTTTCTCCGATGTTCATATATATGGTATGTTATTTACTGAATCGTTCTTTAGCATATATTTTATTAAATAAATATGACACAAATAAATATAAGATAAGTTACTTTATTATTAATTTTGGGCATGCGTTTTGTTGAATATGCGCTTAGATGATTTTTGTTTGATGATAATAAACATATATATATATATATTCATTTAAATGTATTTGTTAATGTACTATTTTAATTTTCATAGATTAAATAAATATTTGCTGAATAAAATTAAATAACACAGAAATTTTATTCAAAACAAATATTTATTACAATTTTGAATAGTACAAATTCAAGCTCTCACTATACACTATACAACTTTGATACAAACTCAATCACAATACAATTTCTGATTACATCATAATTCAATTTACATAAATTCCTCACTACATATCACTCACACTCGTAGTTTATCTTCAACTTCATTCCAGTTAGAATCCAGCATCTGAGCAATCTGCAAAAATATTCACTAACGCAGTAAAATTGAAAAAGAAATATTTTTGCAATATAAAATAAAATATGGTTTTTGAAAATATTATTTGCCTCAGTTATTTGGGTTGTTCGTCATCATTTACATTTGAATTCATCACACACGAACAATGTGACATGCACAGTGTATCACTGTACATGCCACAAGGCCGTGCACACCGATATACACTTGATAATGCTACAGGGACACGTGAGCACAACGTCAAACCCAAACAAAAAGACGGGTTCAACTCAGGTGCAATAAAAGTGTACAAACTCAATAAATTGATCAGAGGTAGCAGCTTTGAGCTACAGATCGAGCAAGTACATATACACAAGCAACTATAGCCAACATGATCAAAGAAGCATAACTCAAACTCAAACCTGGCCGAGAACCGACACAAGGCAAGACCAACAAAACTAGAGGCAACTAGCAGCTACAATGCAGATAGGACTACTAGGCCCATCAAACCAAGTGCACCAAAGGAATAACAACAATGCACAAAGGCTACAGTTCTGAAACTCCAAGTCAGACTCAAGTAAAATGCAAACCCAGACCCAAGCCAACATGCAAACCAAAGTAGTAAAACTGCACACATGCAGTGCATACACAAAACCAAATGAACAAACAAATGCCAAAGCTCAGTGAAACTCAAGCAAGTGCACAAACTAAACCAACATGAATGCAACACAGTGAAGATACCAAATACAAAAACAAGTGCAGACGACCCGAGCTCAATCACAGCAATATGTAAATCCAGACTCAAGCAAAAATGATACATGTGAATAGTGCAGTGAAATCATGGCAAAAAGCAATATTGTTACATCAATGAAATTATAAACATCAACTACAAGCCTAAGTGACGATATGACGACAACAAATACAACTTTAATGCAAACAGTCGAAGTGGACAATGCAAGCACAGCCTCAACAAGGAAATAGCTATAAATAACCATACATGAACACTTGTAACATGTATATGAAATGATGATGAATACACATGAACGGATTGCACAGGTCAGGGAAGTAATAAATGTACAGAGACATTAACCACTTCATCAAAGTTCAAATAAAATCAAGACAAGCACTGAAACAAAAATGGTCAGACAAATGCACAAAGCTGCTACAGGGATGAACTGAAGGGCCTTGAACAACATCGCATTAACAAAGTCAAAGAAATTCGAATGTACAAGTCAAGGCCAGAAATTCATGAAATCAAAAATACCGAAGTCGTGGCAATCACATAGCCGTATAACCAAGTCAAAGCCAGTGGTAACCAAACGTCTCAAATTCAAGGCATCGAGTCAAGTCAGAGAAATTCACGGAGCCATGTTCAAACATAAATTCAAAGCCGACGATTTTAAACCAAGTCAACCGAGAAATAACAAGAATATTCGCATATGAATTAGTCAAGGAAAAATCGCAAGTATCCAAGCATAAACGATCGGCAGAGATAATTTCAAATATATACTGTACGAATGAAAATTAAGGATTAAAAAAATCCTATATAAACCATTCATCATCGGCAAATTCAATCCATCGAGTTCAAGTACGAAAAATCAGAAGAAGCAAAAGCACAAATTACATACCGGAGCAAGATCGAACTCGATCATCGAAGGAACCGTGAGCAAAGTAAAAAGACAATCGTTTGCCGACGCAAATCAGAAGATCAATTGCAAACGATCAACAAATCAATCGGGTTCTTCAAAACGAAGCCCTAATTTGCGCAAAGCCGAAGCACTAGCAAATCTCACAGGAGCGAACGCGAGGCCAAAGCCATAGCCAATCTCATAGGAGAGAACGCAAGGACAAAACCCTAATTTAGATAAAGAGGAACAAACGAAAAACGAGTCCGCTATTTATTTTTCACAAGCTAGAGAAAAGAAGACCGGGCTAAAATAAAAGGGAGAATAGGGCCGGCTGAATAATAATAGGATTAAAGGGTTTTGTTTATTTTTTAAAATTAAGGGCTATTTGTTTTTAATTTTAAAATTCTCTTTAAACCGCTGTTTTTTTCTAGTCGTGTGACTAGGGGACAAACTACGTGGCGTAGTTTGAGAATTCATAACTCAGTGGGTGAGTTGTGGCAGTGTTTTGAGCGTAGAGTTAGGTTTAGTCGATAGTTGGTGTCGCGAGTTTACGTGTGTATGCGTCTGACTATCTAATTTCTAGTAGAAACCTTGGGGGAAGCACGTAGGCAGGGTTTTGCCGAAGCTGGGTAAATTCTGTGTCGTTCTATTTCTGCATTTATTATTCTGCTATTATCTGTGCTGCTATTGTTCTGTGATCTGTGTTGAAGTTATTTTATAAGCTTCCGCAATTAATTTTTATAATTAACACTATCACCCTATTCACCCCCCCTCTAGGGTGAAATCGATCCTACACGTTTCAATTTATCTCTTGCCTTTATAATACACACTCCTTTGATTACATCCTTAGCCATTCAAATCAACAGCCGTTCATTTCTAGAAGGAAAGAATTAAAATCCTAGCCGCCTATTTGCCTTGCAATTCACGTATAATATTTCATCTCATTCCACTTTTCCATTTGCATCCCTTTATTTAATAGAAATAAAATCCTTAAATTTCTCTAGCCATTTCATATATTATTTCCTGCCGTTCTTTCGCTTAATTAACACGAACTTCTCTGTTAAGTACAAACTCACGTACAAAAATACCTTATCGCATCTCATTTGATTTCATCTTCTCGTGTGAAGCTCTCTCTTGTAAGTCATGGCTGCATATTCTTTTTTCATTTTTATTTTTATTTTTCTTCTTTCTTTGTTTTTCCTTTTATTCTATTGTCTGTTCCACCTAAGTGCTCAACCCATCCACCGATCATGGCCGGCCTACAACTCCTCCACCACCGCCAGTACGGCCTCCCCCATGATGTTCAGATCTGGCTGTAACTTGCTGTTGCAGATCTCCACCACAAACCCTATAGCAAAGCCTTGCTGATCCACTATATTTCCTCCACCATCAAGTGTAGCCGCAGCCACCACCGCCACAGCCTCTACTACAGCTTGCGTTGCCGCCTCTGACCAGGCCGCACCCCCTGTAGACGATGGTCAGACTATGACCGAGCCATGCACCAGGCCGAGCCTCCTTATGCTTAGGACCAAACTAATGAACCCAATTCCATTCACCACTTTGCTATTGAAATCACAGCCTAAATTCTTCAACTTCCCACTGCCTTGAGAACATTTCAGACCTTGAATCTGGTTATGGCCGAGTTATATGAGATGTTGGTTGAGTCGTGTGGTGAAGGGGCTGAGCCACTTTGTTGTTCATGTCATCTTATTTAACTTATTCCTCCATTTTTCTTTGTTCAAAATTTGGAATTCTTATGTGAATTAGCATATACTTAGAGTTGATTTTTTTTGTTTCAAGATTGAATCTGGTTGTCACATCCTCTAAAATCTTACCGTGCCTTCTTATGCTCTTCGGTGTGTGCATATTGTTATTTTGGATCAAATCTCTAGCGTCGAAGAGGTGAGTATTCATGCTTGACATTCATACTTATAGAATTGTAAATTGACAGCAAGTGAAATTGTAGAATTGTTATATCATATTATACTTGCTTGTGATATGAATTTTATAATGTTAAACCCTGTTATAAACTTGTCACTTCATCCGCTATGTTATATGCTGTTTACTATTCCTTTATTTCCGTTTATCACACTGCAAGTTCCTTGTAGAGTAGAATCACTATGGGTTGAAATGATACATATCCGAACGGACTTTAGAATAAGAAAAAAATCATTATCGGCTGAAATGATAGGCCTGAGCGATTTTTATTTATTTTATTTAACTTGGAATTGCGGGTTTGAAATGATAGAACCCAGATTTTTCTTTGTAAATTGTGGATTGAAATGATATATTATCCGTATCACTTGACCTAGGTTAGAAAATATTATACGGACCCGTGGTTATTTTATATATATTGTTTTGAAAATTTTAAGTATTTTAAAATTGTATATTATAATATTTTGGTTTAAATTGAATTAAAAATGATTTTTATAAAGCGTTAGTAATTTTCTACAAGTTAAATATGCAAATAAATGAATGGTTCAGTTGAAATTGAAGTACAAATTTATTTTGAAATTTTTGATTTTGTTTAAAAATGGAGTTTAAGTTAAGTAAATCAAGTATGATAATTTGATATAAATTTGAATTTAAAGTGAATTAATAAAGTGTTATTGAGTTTTCTATGAATTAAATGGTTAGATAAATGTATGTTTAAAAGTGTAATTTGAGATATAACTTGACTTGGAAATATGAAATTTGGTTTAAAATAAAAGTTAAGTTAAGAAAATTAAATGGAAATGTAGTTTAATGTATGAAATGGTAAATTAAATTTAAGTGTAAAGTAAATGGAAATGTATTAGAAAATTGTACATTGACTTTACAAAGTGAAGCATTGAAAATTTGATATTTATTATGAAATTTTACTTTATAAAAATCATAAGTTAAAGGGTATTTAAATAAACATTTTTGAGTGGAAAATATGATATTTATAAGTTAAATTGGTTTAAATTGAAGTTTAATGGTTGCTGAAATTGTATTAAAATCTGAAAATTTAATTAACAACACTTTAGGAATGCTAACATTTCTGAAGTTAACTTAAAAACTATTGCTGAGGATATTACAGCACTTTGTAAGTGCTGTAGTTGATGCAAATGAACTAAAGGCTAAAATTAAATAATGGTTATTGCAGCACTTGGTAGGTGCTATGGTTGCAGAATGAAAACTAAAATCTAAAACTAATAAAAGGCTACATTAGCTATTGATAAGTGCCGCAGTTGGATGAAATGAGATTTTTCCGTGAAAAGCTGAAATTTCATTGTTTATAATTTTACCGAATGAATGAACTCAGAAAGGCTAAACGTTTGGGAATTGAATATTTGATTTGTAAGTATAATAACTTCACTTTTAGAAAATTTAAAATGCAATATTTTGATTGAAATATAAATTATTTTTGAAATTTATAACCACAGGTAATAATAACGTTGGTGGTTAAAGAGACCGGGATCGGATATGGGCATACTCTCTGTCGATAACAAAAACCACTTTAACAACCGTGTACGCGGTGGAGATTCCAGAATGAAGTAGGATGGTGGCGATGTTCTATTAAGGTAGGTACGTGGACCCTACTCTCGTGAGTTGGCATAAGGTGGCTAAAACAGGAGCGATCGACGGGCTAAGGAGGTAGCACCTCTTATCGGACGCACTTCTTCGTATGCCATTCTATTACTTTGTGATTGTTTGGTGCACGTTAGATTTTGGGAGTGTGGTTCGAGGTGGGCGGTAGTAGATGCTATGCGCTACCACCGTTCCGAAAGCGTAATTGGTATATCAACCCTGGCATTGCCTAGTTGTGCCGTGTCACCTACCCTAGCGAGCCTTGAACGAGTTTGGTTTTCTCCCGTAGCCCGTGGAGTATCCTCTGGTGTCTTGCCAATCAGGAGTGACTATGATACTGGATGGACTACTGGGACTATTACGTGTTAAAGGGAATATTGGGTCACTCCTTAATGCTATTTATAAGTAAGTTTATTTACTAATAGACATTATTATAATAGCGAAATATTACTACATAGTAAAAAGTTTAACAGATCCATAGAGGATGGACGGTCCTATGCATCCTTTAAGTTACTTTCCTTTATATTACAATTCACTTGGGTTGGTTTACACTGTATAAGTATGTATGTCCTGATTCGAGTGTTTGTGTTTATTTCTTACGCTTGGGTCAGCCTGAGTATCAGTTTGGACTTTATTTCCTAGAGCTAGGACTGCTGGAGATCATCTTTATCGAGATGCTATATTTTTTTTTTTCTGTTCAGTCTTTTATCTTAGCCTATGTAATTGAGACAATGAATTTGGGATTTTCTGTGGTTGTTTCAAACTGTATTGGTTTTAAGACTATGTAATTTGTATCTATTTTGAGACTATGGTGGTAGTGGCTTCATGAACCACTATGGTATTTTATTTCCGCTGCGAGTTATTTTGATTTTATCCGTGTCTCTGATTCAGTGATTGGTTTTATTTGCTCCAAATTATATTACAATCTTCTGTTTTGAATCATTCAAGTCAGACATGTGTGGATTTATTTTCGATTTGAATGGTCTAAAACAGGGGGTCGTTACACTTAAAATAAAAACTATTTTTAAACACTTTATTTTAAATATTAGTTATGACATTTTTATACTAATATTTCATATAAAACTTATGCCCAAAACAAATTTTAAAAATGAAATTATTAGACAAAGTGTAATTATTTAAATAATTATTTTCTAAATCAAATACCAATTAAATCTTTAAAATAATCACTTCTATAATTAACTTAATAATTATTTACTTTAAAGATTTAAAAACTATTTAAGAAAATAATTTCTCCAAAAACATTCTGTTTCAAACCGACTCTATAACTTCTAATTTATATTTGAAAGCTACTTTGAAAACATATTCAGCTTTCCAGAGAAAATACACTTTCCATTTCAAAATGATCCATTTAAATCAATTAATAAGTCCTTCTCGATTTATTTCAATTTATATCCCAAATTCATAAATTTTCTTTCCATACTTTTGAAAATAACCCAATTTTTATTTTTAAAACAAATTGCCCATTCCTTTATAAATTCCAATCGTGAATTTATATTTCCAAATACAGGAAATTATTGTTAAGGACAAAATTTCACAGCTTTTTAGCCGCAAGGACAGACCTTCAATATTTTATCCTGAAGGACAACTTTCTGTAGGTATCAGTTTTTAGTTATTGATAGCAGTTTTTAGGTATCAGTTTTTAGTTATCGGTAGCAGTTTCTAGGTATCCGTTTTTAGCTCGGTAGCAGTTTTGTTGTCCTTATGAATAATTTTGGAAAATGTTTGTCCTTATGAATAATTTTTAGAAGAATTTTTGTCCTTGTGGTAAAAATATTGAGGTCATGTCCTTGAGGCAAAAAATATACAAATATTTGTCCTTTAAATTAATTCCCCCTTCCAAATATCCATTTATACACAATTTTCAAATCGATTTGCATATATTCACTTTTCAAACACCAATTACAAATTGATTTCCAAAAATTTACTTTCAAACACCAAATCAAATTCGAAATTGATTTCTAAAATTTTACTACCTTTTAAAATAAATTCCTTTATTTCTCTGAAACTATTTAAAATCCGAATTTTAAATAAATTCTTCAATTTTTAAACAATATTACTCAAAATCCATTTATTTCCATTAATTAAAAACTTTTCCCCATACTTGGAATTTATTCGATAGGATTTCAAAAATCAACCTTTACCCTTATCAAATTCCTTCTTTAAATTTATTCAATTCTCTAAAATAAATTTACACAAAATTTCCTACTTTAATTTCCTTTCAAAAATCCAAATCTTTATATTTCTGGTATTTAAAAAAAATACCAAAATAATTTGGCCAAACCATAGCCTTCAATAATTTCAATCACCAACGTAATCATTAATAGATTGTCAATAAATCACATGACAATATATGACATAAATTCAAACAATTTGAGGAATCCAGTTGGATCCCTCCAACCTGTTTTCCTACATCCACAAATGTTAGCACAATATAAAATACCAATTCCACTTCGAGGTGGAATATCGCGGTATATGGGGTTATATTATCTCATCCGCTATTATGCGGCGCATAGGATCTCATCCGTTGTATAATGCGACAAATCAATCATTCCAATATATATATATACAACCCTATATATAACATCGCACCAATTGAAGCAATCAACCAATATTTTAAATTTTAACTATTTAAAATAACTGTATCCAGATGTGAGTGAGAAGATCTCACCTTTGCTTTTGTTATGCAATCCAATTCCATTTTGACCATTTCTTCACGGTTTCAGACCTTGTAAAACAATTGTATGATTTTATTAACATTCGAACCAATCGAACAAATTAAATTTCCATCTGATAATTTTAGTTAACCAATGATTTTATTTAAAACAATTAAATTTGATTTTTAAACAAATTTTCTTTTTAATAAAAATATTTTTAGTGACAAAATAATTGAATAAGTTTGTTAAACAAATTAATCATCTTAGTGCTTGTTTTAAAATAAATTAGTAAAATTAAAATTGTATGTATATATATATGTTTGTTAAATTAAAAACAGAATCATTCATTTCATCATTAATTTATATGTGTATACAAATTGAAAATCTGTTTCCTTTACATCTCTAAGATATTACAAATTTAAAATTTTCACCAGTTAGCATTACTTACTGCTAAGTATCAATAACCAACAAATTTAATAAAAAGCTTAAACTTGCATATGATTAGATTTAAAAAGGTCTAAAAATGCAATTACCTAAACTCGTTCACGTCGACTACCACGCTCTGCAGATCTCGACCTGATGCTCAAGAATAGTCGAACCCTTACTGCTTGCGATACTCCTCAGGTCGATCGAACCCACAGAAAAAAAATCGACTCCACTACGCCTACCCTTAAATCCAAGTCGCCAAGCCCATTGAGTCGCCGTCGCCTACACTGGCTCATGCGAGTGCCTCCAATCGACAAAGCCGCCTCCTCGAATGAAATCTCCATCCTCCTCCAATGCTCGCACGAGAGCCAACATTGCAAAACCCTTGCCATACTCGAGCCTGACATCCAATCGCCTTAGCTCTGATGCCTTGCTGACGCGAGAACAACTCGCGATTCACCTCACTCTCTCGATTTCGATTTCATTTATTTTGAGATGCTCGGCCGACTCTATTTCATTTGATTATATTTTTTTATTTTTTTCGAATGATTTGAAGAAAAAAGCAACCATGGTTTCCTGAGATCTCGTTTAAACGTGAGATGGCTTTGTTTTTTTTTTCTTTTGAATTTTGTTATGAAAAGGATTCTTGATTTTTTAATCTTAAGAAGAGAAAACGAACGCGTGTAAAAAGAAACAGAAAGAAAAGAACAAGTGAATAAAATTGCTATATGTATTGCAAAGGCTGCACAGTAATTATATTGTTTGTATTTAAATTTAAATTCAAATTTAAACCATCTCAGTTTCCGGAACACAAAATCTTGATCTCCAATCGAGGCGTGCCGCTAGACGTTTATAATGTTATACCCTATTCCAAACACAATGAAAAAGATTTTGAGTCCAAATTCGATAGTATGGAGAAGATAGCTTTTTGAACTCAGCTATTAAATTAAATTTTGGTATAAATTTTAACACGTTTACCAATCGTACGATCACACGACAACTCCAAATGCTACGAAAATTGAAATCCGATAATAATACACTATTACGGATCTAATGGAACTGGTTTCGTCGAATTCCGAGACTGTGCAACGAAAGGCTATTTTTAAATATCAATTTAAACAATATAAATTCAAAACTGAACAAATCACTTTCAAATTCAATTTTAAAGTTCTATTACCTTCAGTATTATCAATATGAATTTTCTAAGCCTTTAAAATATTTTTAACAAGCATAAAACTGAAGATTCAACATTTCATCCAACTTCAATAAATGAAATTCAATAATTTAATTGCCAAATTCATAATAGTATTTGAAATTCAAGTTAAACTAACTTTCAAATATTTAAAATCAATTAAATATTTCAATTACAAATGTTTAAAATCTTTGGGTCGTCACATTCTTCTCCCTTAAAAGAATTTCATTCTGAAATTACTAGTTAAGATGAATGATCCATAACCCGTTTACTATTTTCCCAGTCCAAATTGTTTTATCAACTTGGCAAATATTTTTATTAAAGACCCATTATCACTTCAACTAACTTTTCAAAGCCTTTCATAGTTTCCAAACAATATTATTTTCTCAACAATTAAAATTTAAATTTAAATTCAAATTTCAAATTATCAAAATTATCTCAAAATTTTTCTAACTCCTTAAATTTTTGAAAAATTTCGGCAGCTTCTCCTTTGCGGCAAGCTCGGTACGACTACAAAATGCCACAACGGGCCCCCAGATTTCAAAAAGAAAACTAACGGCCAAGTGGCTAGACCAGAATTTCATCAAATTTCATATAGAAAGTTAACTACATACCTTTTTTGCCAAGCAATTAAATTTATCTTTGAAATTAAAAATTCCAATTTCCTTTGCCTTTAACACACATGTATATCCTACTAGCAATAATGTCCAGTTATAATATTCAAAATCATTTTGCACATTTCTTTACAAAAGTTTCAATATTTATATCATTCAAGTCCGTACGATGCACACATGTCATTCATATGCAATATCAAATCCGATCGCTCACTCGATCACACAATTTTACTTCTGAACTAGTATCGTTCGCCCGGCTTCCTAGTGTAGACTCAGATCTGGTTTCTTGATCAGAAACCGACATTCTCCTTGCATAGCCGTAAATTATGATAGAGAATTTCGAAAATCAATAAAAAATCCATATCCAGGTTCGCCGTCGAAAATCGAGTGAAAAATTCCAATTCAGATCGATATAACTATCTCGAAATTTTATGCTCGAATCTGGATCAAATTGTTATGCGAATAATATACGTACATCCCACGTATTTATTTCTAATTAGCTATATCAATTCCCTTTTATTCACATTTACATTGATTTCTATCCATTTATTCATCATTATCCATTTCACAGCTTTACTGGATCCTTATTCAAAATTTATTTAGAAATTTCCTCAACTCCAAATTTACTTAATAATTTTGCCATTTATTTCTTAAGTTCAATATAAGTATTTTTATTCATGTTTTCATTTTCAAATTCATTTGAATTCAATTTATCTTCAAACTCTGAATATTGAATTTTTTTCAACTATCTTCATTCATATTTACATCATTACTTAAATTGGTTTCATTTACCATTTTATTTCAATTCCACTTTACTTAATCATAATTCAAATCGACTCAAATATTAATTTTTTTTATAACCATTCCATTTAGTCTATTTAGAACCTTTTCTCAAATTCACTTTTTTATTTAACTAGATTCAATTCACCTTCTAATTTCATTTACATTTTAAATTTGTATAAGTTTCCAACTTATTTTCATTCCAAGCAAATTTCCAAATTTAATAAATTATCAAACCCTTTATGATTCCATAAATATTTTAAATAAGGTTCCAGAGTCTTTCCATCATTCCAAAATTATTTTTGAAATCATTATATCCAAAATCAAATTATTTCAAAATCAAACTCAATTTCACAAATATTCCCAATTCAAAACATTTCGATAGCAATTCCTCCATTGGAAACTCGAAAATGAACACCGATGATGTCGCGATCTTCATTGGAATTATTTTCCAGCGACCGAAAAGAGTTTAGTACTTTTATCCCTTCAAAAACATTTTCCAAATATTTTTAAATTTAAAACTCCACCAAATTTCATATCCAATTCAAAAACATTTCCCGAAATAATATTACCATTATTTTCCAAAACTTTGAAGATCATTTTCAAACTCAAGGGAATTTAAAATTTTCACCAAATTTTCAATTTTCAAATCCTTCAACTTTATTTTCAAATATTACTCTAGAATTCTATTTCAAACTATAAATCACTTTTACAAAATGAATTTATTTCTTATCTTTTAGTTATGATTTCAATTTCTTATTCAATAATGAATGATAATAATTTAATATTATCACTTCCTAACAAATAAGCAACCATATATAACTATAACAATTTACGGAAAATTATTTCTTTTATATAAAAAATTATTTCAATTACCCTATTTTAAAACAATATCGTGTCGAATTGTTCTATACAAGCGTTTAACGATCCCTATCAATAACATTAATTACTCGTATTGACCAGAATCCAATACCACTCAACAAACCAATCAACACAATATAAATCAATTTTATATTCACTAACAAATACTATCTCATATCTATTAATGCACTCAAAATAATTCTAGAGTACTACTGACTCTATCTCTAACAAGTAATCCCCAACCGAGCCAAGGTTATCATTTAACCAACTGCTCTGATGCCATGTTGTAACGACTCGATTTTTCGACGTCCGAAAGTCGACATCGATACGTCCACTGTATCAAATGTCGAACAATCGAATGCCAGAAAACCGAACCGTTAGGGTTAAAGAAGGAAAAGATAGAAGAGAAAACAGAAACAATATCAGAACCTCACATTCATAGCGGAATAATATATAATAGACAAATGAATAATATTTAAACAAAAGAACTATATCAGTTTATACATTACATTATCAGAGTATTACAACAACAAAAAACACAACATTGGCAGTTATTATAACCTGCCCGTATGGAAATTGAATTTTGCAGCAAAACATACGCAGCAGATACTACATAATATAAGTGATACGTCTCATCATCCAGCTTGTCTCCTGGTCTCCACAGCATACTTTCCAGACTTCGCTCCAGAACAACCAATAACCCGACTCTAGGCTGCCCGTGTAGAAAATTATGGGCACCCAAAGTTTAGAAAGGGAACAAAAAACTCTAGGTCGGTCACGGGACTGGTGTGAGATCTTAAAACAGTTATTTGCACAAAAGAAAGGAAAAGAGACCCGTTATGCTTTTGGAAAATGAAACTACCATAGGGCCTTCTGCCACACACACAATGCGATTGCACACTTGGAGGATATTTCTCCTTATGATAGTCAAACATGCTTGATACGCGAAAATCCTTTTTATATTATTATTAGTGCATAGTGTGGAAAACATTTCGAAAGTATAATATGAATCTTAGACAACATATGTACCATTATAGTATGCCTATTATGGCTACCATGTTAAATGGCAGGTTCTACAACTAAAACCGTACAGGGCACATATTTGGTGATTGGATATCCAACAAATGGTCAAGGCTAAGGAACTTCCTTCACCGAATAGGTACGCCTCTAGAGGGATGCCCTGAGAACCTAACCGGATCCTTGCCAACACAAGGCCGAGTTACCTCTGTAACTAGGTAACTAACTGTCACGAGTATGCCATCCCCCGGTCTAGACCTACCTTTTCCGAGGTGCCTCACAACCAACCACCACATAAGTAAATAATCTGGGCTCCATACCAGAATACCACTTTTTATCCACAAAAGTTAAATATTTGGGCTCCATACTAGATATCGCCTTTTATCCAGAAGGAAATGCACATATCTTGAGGGGCGCGACCCCCCTAACCTTGCTGCATCTTTTCCTGTTTCAACCATTTCCGGGGTTCGGGTTCGATGAAGTCTTGTCCACAAAGCTACGCTTTTCACAAAAGCCATGCTTTAATCAAAAAATGATCAACAGTTAGCATGCTATATTACCAAATCGGGAATATATCACTAGTAAATATCAATTACATAACCTCTGAGATTGTACGTCTCGGAGAAGGGTTTTAAGCTAAGAGAATAAATTCTTCGCCACCAACAGAAATGTATTCGATTGAAAACATCATTACATCTCAAAGTGTAACGTCAGACATACATCCATACAAGTCCATCCTGGATCTGAGTGGAACCGAAGACACTTCCTCCAATTAAGGAAAGAAGCCCTTTCAAATCTGGATATTCCCTAATCACGTCCGGACTCCCTATCACATAGGGTGGTATAAATCTCTATACCGGAGCAACTTGGTGCAGAGACGTTTGGCAGGTAATCCTTTCGTTTTCGAAAATACCCGGTGTTCAAGTCCATCTTCAAATGCAATACCATTTCGTCGTATCATTATTCGGAATGGGTTTTATGACTCAATGTCCTCTCCCGGCTGATTCGAGTAATGTGCGCTTATTCAAAAATAAATGGTTACATTTAGATTTCAAGTAAGTCACAACAAATTTCCACTTTGATCTTTTAAACAAAAGATCCATTACTAAGACTCGATGTGGTTTTCGGATAACCGTTTGAAATCCGACCCCTGATCGCATTGAAATTCAAATGTCGTTTAAAGACCAATATTGATAGTCAGTTATTCAACTATCAAACAACATTCACAACAATCACCAGATTTAAATAATTTTCCCAAATTATTTATTTCCAAATATCTTCGCAAGATATATTTTCACACTTCAACCCTTCGAAAACAAATTTCAAATCACTTTCTTCATGCAGATAAATTTTCAAATATTGTTTATTTTCACTGAAAAATTTACGAGTCCGAATACTTTAAAAATAATTTAAATCACTTATCCAAAAATATATACTTGGAAACACTTAACATAAAAACTATTTTTAAACACTTTATTTTAAATATTAGTTATGACGTTTTTATACTAGTATTTCATATAAAACTTATGCCCAAAACAAATTTTAAAAATAAAATTATTAGATGAAGTGTAATTATTTAAATAATCATTTTCTAAATCACATAGCAATTAAATCTTTAAAATAATCACTTCTATAATTAACTTAATAATTATTTACCTTAAAGAATTAAAAATAATTTAAGAAAATAATTTCTCCAAACACATTCTGTTTAAAACCAACTATAGAACTTTTAATTTATATTTGAAAGCTACTTTGAAAACATACTCATCTTTCCAGAGAAAATAAACTTTCCATTTTAAAATGATCCTTTTAAATTAATTAATAAACCCTTCTCGATTTATTTCAATTTATGTCCCAAATTCGTAAATTTTCTTTCCTTAAAAATAACGCAATATTTATTTTTAAAACAAATTACCATTCAATTATAAATTCCAATCGTGAATTTATATTTTCAAATATCCATTGATATACAATTTTCAAATCGATTTTCAAATATTCACTTTTCAAACACCAAATCAGATTCCAATTTGATTACCAAAAATTTACTTTCAAACACCAAATCAAATTCCAAATCGATTTCCAAAATTTTACTACCTTTTAAAATAAATTCCTATATTTCTCCCAAACTATTTAAAATCCGAATTTTAAATTAATTCTTCAATTTTTAAACAATATTACTTAAAATCCATTTATTTCCATTTATTAAAAACTTTTCCCCATGCTTGGAATTTATTCGATAGGATTTCAAAAATCAACCTTTACCCTTATCAAACTCCTTTTAAATTTATTCAATTCTCTACAATAATTTACTTAAAATTTCCTACTTTAATTTCCTTTCAAAAATCTAAATCTTATATTTTTGGTATTTAAAAAAAATATCAGAATATATTCAGCCAAACCATAGCCTTCAATAATTCCAATCACCAATGTAATCATTCACATATTATCAATAAATCACATCAAAATATATGAAATGAATTGAATCAATTTGAGGAATCCAGTTGGATCCCTCTAACCTGTTTCCCTGCATTCACAGATGTTAGCTCAATATAAAATACCAATTCAACTTCGAGGTGGAATATCGTGGTATATGGGTTATATTATCTCATCTAATATTATGCGGTGCATAGGGTCTCATCCGCTATATAATGTGGAAAATCAATCATTCCAATGTATATATACTACTATATATAATATCGCATCAATTCAAGAAATCAACCAATATTTTAAATTTTAACTATTTAAAATAACTGTATCCAGATGTGAGTGATAAGATCTCACCTTTGCTTTTGTTATGCAGTCCATTTCCATTTTGACCATTTCTTCATGATTTCAGACCTTGTAAAACAACTATATGATTTTATTAATATTCGAACTAACCGAACAAATTAAATTTCCATCTGATAATTTTAATTAACCAAAGTTTTTATTTAAAACAATTAGATTTGATTTTTAAACTAATTTTCTTTTTAGTAAAAATATTTTTAATGACAAAATAATTAAGTAAGTGTGTTTAACAAATTAATCACCTTAGTACTTGTTTTAATATATTTAGTAAAATTAAAAATGTATGTATATATATATATGTTTGTTAAATTAATAACAGAATCATTCATTTCATCATTTTTTTATATGTATATACAAATTGAAAATCTGTTTCCTCTACATCTCTAAGATATTACAAATTTTAAATGTTCACATGTTAGTCTTACTTACTGCTAAGTAGCAATAACCAACAAATTGAATAAAAAGCTTAGACTTGCATATAATTAGATTTAAAAAGTCCAAAAATGCAATTACCTAAACTCGTTCACGTCGACTACCACGCTCTGGATATCTAGACCCAATGCTCAAGAAGAGTCAAACCCTTACTGCTTGCAACACTCCTCAGCTCGATCGAACCCACAGAAAAAAATGGACTCCATAACTCCTACCCTTAGATCCAAGTCGCCAAGCCCATCTAGTCACCTGCACTGGCTCACGTGAGTGCCTCGACTCGACAAAGCCGCCTCCTCAAACGAAATCGCCATCCTCCTCCAATGCTCATGCGAGAGCCAATATCGCGAAACCCTTGCCATACTCGAGCCTGACATCGTAATCGCCTCAGCTCTGATGCCTTGCTTACACGAGAACAACTCATGATTTACCTCACTCCCTCGATTTCGATTTCATTTATTTTGAGATGCTCAGCCAACTCTATTTCATTTGATTATATATATATTTTTATTTTTTTGAATGATTTGAAGAATAAAGCGGCCATGGTTTTCTGAGATCTTGTTTAAACAAGAGAAGGCTTTGTTTGTTTTTTTTCTTTCGAATTTTTTTTGAAAAGGATTCTCGATTTTTTTTTATTTTAGAAGAGAAAACGAACGCGTGTGAAAAGAAACAGAAAGAAAAGAACATGTGGATAAAATTTCTATACGTGTTGCAAAGGTTTCACAGTAATTATATTGTTTGTATTTAAATTTAAATTCAAATTTAAATCGTCTCGATTTCCGCAACATAAAATCTCGATCTTCAATCGAGGCGTGCCACTGGGCGTTTATAATGTTATGCCCCTATTTTGAATGCAATGGAAAAGTTTTCGAGTTCAAATTCGATCGTATGGAGAAGAAAGCTTTTTGGACTCAGCTATTAAATTAAATTTCGATATAAATTTTAACACATTTATCAATCGTACGATCACACGACAACTTCAAACGCTACGAAAATTGAAATCTGATAATAATACACTATTACGGATCCAATGGAAACTGGTTTCGTCGAATTCCAAGCCTATGCCTCAGAAGGCTATTTTAAAATATCAATTTAAACAATATAAATTCAAAACTGAACAAATCACTTTCAAATTCAATTTTAAAAGTTCTATTACCTTTAGTATTATCAATATGAATTTTCTAAGCCTTTAAAATATTTTTAACAAGCATAAAACTGAAGATTCAATATTTCACCCAACTTCAATAAATGAAATTCAATAATTTAATTGCCAAATTCATAATGGTATTTGAAATTCAAGTTAAATTAACTTTCAAATATTTAAATTCAATTAAATATTTCAATTTCAAATGTTTAAAATTTTCTAGTCGTCACAGGGTTTAACCTGTTTTGAAAATATGATTTCGAAAGCGAATATGATTCTATGGTTTGAATTGGATATGATATTTTGATATCAATATGAAATGGTTTTGAAAATGTAAAAGAACCATCCGGTGTGTAATAAGCGTTTGGTTGTTAAAGAGACCGGGATTGGATATTGTCATACTCTTTGCCAATACCTAAAACCACTTTAATAACTGTGTATGTGGTGGAGATTTCAGAATTAAGTAGGATGGTTTGGCGAACAATTCTTTATGAGGTATTAACGTACCCCTGACTACTGTGAGTCAGCTTGATGTGGCTAAAACAAGAGCTATACCTGGGCCAAGTGAGGTCGCACCTCCGATCGGACATGCTTCTTCGATACCATATTATGATTTGTGATTGATTTGGTGACCACCCCTCAATTTTGATTATGGTAGTGTGTTTCGAGGTAGGCGGTAGTAGCTATTATGCGTTGCCACCAGCCTCTTTATGGAAACAGTAGAATCCTACCCTGGCATTGCCTCACGTGCCGTGTCACATGCCTTATCGCGCCTTCTACGAGTATGGTTTGTGTCGTACCTATGGAATGCTCCCTTATAGCCCAGCAAATTATGGTGGAGATTACAGTATCTGTATAGACTACAGAATTATATGAAATGTGTTAAAGGGGATACGGGTAACGCCTTAATGCTATTTTAATACTTTATTTATTGTAGATACTATTGTAATAGCATATTTTACTATGTATGTAGATAGTTTAATGGACCTTAGGAGATTAAAATCTCTAACATCTCTTAAGTTATTGCACTCACGTTAGACACTGGATATGTAACGACTCGCTATTTTGGACCATTCAAATAGACAATAAAACCATACATGTCCGACTTGAATAATTCAGAATACCAAATTGTTAATTTAAATTTGGCAAAACTTAAACATATACAGTAAATAAATCCATCACAAAATCACAGATACAGAGTAGTACAATAATATGCAGCGGAATAAATGAATAATAATTCATGAAGCTACTATATAAACATCAGAGTTAGAAATAAAGTACATCCGAATATCTCAAATACAGTGAAGTCTTCAGTACGAACCAATGACTCCTCTGAAATAATCAACTGGAAAAGCTGAAAGCTGAATCGATAGTTGGACCTCCAACGAAGCTCCAAACTCCAAAGGTGAGTCTCTAATGCTGTGTCACTTAGTCTGAACCGAGCGTAAAGCAAAACACAAAACACTCGAGTCAGGATTAACATTCTTATATCTATAAATCCAACTCAAGTGAAATATCAACTGAAATATAATTAACTTAGAGGATGTTTGGGATAACCATCCTCTAAGGATCCAAGGAACTATCTACAGGGTAGAAATATACACTATAACACCGTGGTCATTTCAATTTTATTTATATTTCAAAACTAAAATATCATTTTCATTTCAAATATCTCTATTTTCCAAATTAGTGTATATATATATATATATATATATCCAATAATTTATGAAGTAAAGTATTTTTATTTCCTCAAACTTCACAAATCGCTTCAAAATCAACTCGACCTTCCCGTTCAAATTTAATTAAATCAGAATTTATCAATTTCCATACAATTTAGTTTCTGACTAAACTAATTCAAATTTTATCTATTTTAAATACGGATTTGAACCACAAAATTAAACATTTAAATTTCAATATAATTCGAAGTTAATATATTTCGGAGCTTTAAATATTCAACATTTCAAAGACTAAATTTTGATAGTTGTGTTTATCTCCCAACTTGACTTCACTATTATTTAGTTTTGAAATATTCACTTAATAAATTCAATATTATTTATATGACCTTAAATTTACGTTTTCTATATATTACCTTCGATTTCTTTGGACATGAAACATCCATTAAATTTCTTAAATAAAAATTCAAGTTATAGGATCATACGCTAAAGTTTCGAATTTAATAGTTTCAAATTGATTTAACTAAATAAAATCCTTAATTAATGAAAAATTCATATAAGTCCCATATATATCTTCAAACCTTAGCTTATATAATTTATTACACAAATCTATTTCAGAATTACAAATTTAATAAATCCTTAAACATATTTCATATTAATAAAATCAATCTTAATTAAATTATTTTAATATTAAATCTATATATAAAATAACCTTTATACATAATACTTTAAATCAATATTCATTAAAACCATATATTTCTTTTCAAGACCATAGAAATTATTTTCGAAACATTCATATAGACCACGACGTCGATGTAAAATTTTCTATTATATGGACAAGGGATACAGATATTTATCACTTCAATCCGTAAGTTAAATATATACGGGTGGATATCATTTCAACCCGTAATCTCAAATTCAATTCAAATGAAAATCGCTTGGGTTTATCATTTCAACCCATAACGAAATTCTCCTATTCTAAAGTCCGTTCGGGTATGTATCATTTCAACCCATAGTGATTTCTATACTAACAGGGAACTTACAGAGTTATAACAGATATGAAAATAATAATAACAACAGGCATATATCATCGAAAATAAATATAAACAATAGGATATGGTGTCATATACCACAAGTGAACAGTTACAGATAATAGCATATATAACAATTTAAATACTACAGCATCATATTTCAATTGTCGTTTCAATTTAATCAAATTTAACAAATAAAAGAATGTTAATCGTGAGTGATTGCTCACCTTTTGAGGCTAGAGAATACAGAAGATGACATGGATACGCACATTGATACGGACACTGAAATTTGAATTATAAATCCTAGCACGAATTTCAAAGCAAAGTAGGATTGGCACGAATTGGACGAACGAGGCTGATAATCAAGAATTGATGAATTGAATCAGAATCAGTCTGATATATACAGAAATTTTTGCTATTTTAATAAAAATCAAAATTGCATCTCTAAGAAAAATTTAAAGTCAATTCACACACACACACATATATAATTTACCTTTTTTTTTCATACATAAACCAATAGTTTTAACATTTGAAATAAAACATATATGTTAAATAAAAATCCTTATAATTTTTCCAAACCATTTAAATTTTTACACATAGATCAAAATTTCTACTTGCAAATCGAAGACCCAAACCACCCCATACGACCTATGTATATAATATCATTAAGATTTATATTTTAAAATAAGATTAATATATAAAACTTCAACAAATTACACTGTTCAAATCTCATTTATAAACTACTATATACGTATGGTACAAAATCCACTTCACAATACAATTATAAATTTTAAACACTTTACCTATATATATGAACTAATATATAACTACCCATACATAAACGGTAAAGCCTATAACACAGACTTATATAAAATTTTAGGCAATGGATGTACGAATTACTTATATAACTTATATTATAACATATTTTATAAATATATATAATATTGTAACCTGTGCAGATCGAAAGTACAAGTTAGAATGTAAAATTTATACAATATATATAAATAGCAACTAATATAAACTTTAAAATATATACATTTTTTTTGCGAAAGCAACTGGTCTACACTAAAACACATATACACCTGGCTACTACAAATATAAAACAGACCATATATATTAATAATATATATATATATAATGCAGACACTACTACCCTTTACGTAATTATATAGAAAAAAATAAACGATGTATAAATATAAATTATAATAACACGCACACAAACACGAATTCACTTACGCAATAGCCACAAGAACCTATTTTGTTGTTTCCAGTACATTGCATTAAGAAAGAGTAATATATAACAAAACAACAAAACTCCAAAAAGATTCAAAAAAAAGTATATATATTTTTAAATCACTTTATATTATTTCATTTAATAACATGATATGAAAAGCTTCACTTAAATCAAATTCACATTTAAAATATTATATATATAAAAAAAACAAAATACTAAGCTTAAACAAATTAGAACAAAATGCAACTTTACATACAGCAGCCGAAAAAGGAAAACTTTATTTTATAAACTAATATAACAGCATATATACATATATACACAAATACATTTACATATATAAAAGAATAACTTTGACATATATATAAACCATATAATAGACGCTGCAAAATTTGTATAATATATTATTAAACTGGAAACAGGGAAACCCAAGATAATATAACCCATGTAACAAATTCACTCATATATATATATATGCTAACAGACAGAAGTACTATACCTAATGTATGCGAACGTATGCAAGCTAGTGGTGACGAGTGTCTGATGGGTGATGGCAATAGGAGTATCGGCTGTTATGGCCTTGAAGAGGCGCTATAACAACTTGGGAAAGAAAGAAAATAGGCTTCAAGGAGGAAGAGGAAGCAATAGTAGGTATAAACCCAAAGTTATAAAGGCAGAGGAAAAATGCTTTGCACAATTTAAGGTGAGCTTTAAATTTTTAATAAACACAAATACGTTTATAACTTTCCAGCTGTAGTGTATATATATAATGAACGGTCATAATAAAAGAAGTGGAAACAGGGAGCGTAGGAAAGGAAAGGTTAGAAAAATAAAATTTTCACCCTTAAATTCTGGAGAATAATAAGATAACGTACCTCTTTAATGAAATGTACAGCAACGGTTACAAGCTAAAATTTAGCTGAAAGTTTAAAGAAATGAGAGGAAGATGGGTTTTTAAATTTATCACTTCCCAGAATTAATATGTCAACGAAAAAGGAAAGGAGATGAATAAGGGAAACGTATTATAACTTATATATAACTATTAAACGGATAGATGGAAGAAAGGGTGAGCATGTGAGAAAAAGTGGAAACTGATTTATAACGAAATGGAATGTGTGCTGTTGCCTGGGAAGAAAATGGAACAGTTTAAAAATTAAAGGCAATGGACTGCTGAAATTAAACGAGTATAAAACGTGTAAAAGTTATATACTGAAACGGCTATAAATTTCAATTATTATTTTAAAAGAGGAATAACGAAAGGCAAGGACGATGCTTTCAAAGTTTATTAATGGCTAGGAATGGGGAAGTCTATCTGTGAATTGGAAAAATTATTAAGCAATTGAAATTTTAACGGTAGAAAAAGTAACAGCTACACACTGTTTTAGAAAAAAATCAATGCAATTAATAGCTTGATTGGACAACATGAATAAATATGGAAGGACACGTTATAAAGGCAAAATGAACCGTTTGAAAATAAATAAAAGAAATGATGGAAATAAAACTGCCACGCCTTGAATTTCCCAAGATAAATTATTTTCTGAACATCAATTATTACCGACTTAAATTGAACAGAATCACACCCTAAAATATACTTTCTTAATTTTTGATGAAAATTTATCATTTGCCACATTTAACTATACATAATCCAAATGTAAGATTTTATTTCAAAATATTATTATTTAAAATTTCTCAAAATTCAAATTAAATACGCTAAATAAAAGCATTAAAAATTATCAAAATTTTACAGGTCGTTACAGGATAGGACATGTCAAACCCCATAAACATCTCCGATGCCGTTACACTCATATTTATTTACTGTTAATTTAACTTACATAAGATCTTTTTGTTCTGACTCGAGTGTTTTTTTCCATTTCGCTTCGGTCAGTCATAGCTTTTTAGTGTATCGAAGACTGCTTTTCTAGAGGAAGATGACGAAGATCTAGTACTTTTATTGTTTATTATACTATTTCCACTACATTGTTATTTATTTATGTTGTATGTACTATGATTCTGTATTGTAAAAATGTAATCAAAGGTTATTTGTAAACAGCTTCATGAACTGTTTATTTGATTATTATATTTTATCATTCCGCTTTGAGATTTTATGTTTTGTTTTCTTTCTTTCTCTGCTTTTTCTTATTTACCCCATAACAGTCTGTCTTTTTGAATGGTTTGAATCTGACGTGTGTGGTTTATCATCGATTTAAATCGTCCAAAAAGGTGGGTCATTACATTTGGTATCAGAGCTTTGGTTTAGCGATAACCTTAGCATGTGGGGTCTGACTCATTAGAGAATAGGATAGTAATACCCTAGAATGAGTCATGAAGTGTATATATATGAGAGAGCATATTTTTTAGTGTTATAAAGGGTTTTGTATTGTGTTAATTTTTTCTGTTTTGTATTTATAAATTCCGGTCGGTACATATGACGTTATGGTATAGATAGGGGTTTCTAAACACTTAATAGGGCACACTGACACAATATAGTTTTGAAATATAGGTAAAAGAAATAATTTTGCCTAAGATTATATTTTGTGTATAAAAAATAATTTTTATAAATGTGTATATACATATATGTGATATGTTTGGTTACCTGTTAGTAAGTGAAATTTTATAAACATTGATTGAAATATAAGATTTACAGATAAAGTAAATAAGAACTGAGGATTTGAGAACTTAAGTTTCGGGAGTTTGAAAATTTCTTTCAAATGATTTTGGATTATGGTAATAATATTATTTAGAAGTATTTTCTGATATAAATATTTCAAGATGATCTAAAAGAAATGTTTTAAAAGAATTTTTTTAAAGGAAATAAGTTCTGTACTCCCCACTCTGTCGTTGAAAAATAATTTCAGTGACGAGTGCACGCATCATCGACGTTCAGTTTCGAGTTTCAAAGTAGGAAGGCCGCTGTAGGAGTTTACTACATATTTGTTTTGATAAAAAAATCTTAATTTTTATTCCCAAATATGATTTAATATATAAAAGATATGATTATATATATATTATTTTAAAATGATTTGAAAAGGAACCGGTACTTAGTCGTTAAGTTTTCAACAAATTAGAAATTTCAATTATTATAATGAAATGAAATCTGAACTATTTTAAAATAATTGGAAGCTTTTAATATGTGTAATTAGAAACTAGATGCTAAGTGATTAATGAAAATATAAGAAATTGAAATTTTGTAACTATAAATCAGAAGGACATGAAAATGAGAAATGATAACTATTGAACATTTTATTTACTAAGCTAATAAGATAAACTTGTGTAACATTCCATTACATTCAAAAAGACACATATATAACTGACCAAATGTAAAAAGTTGTAATGTTAAATAGAAATATGTGATAGAATATTATACAAGTTAACTTTAGGTAATGAAAGCGTTCAGTAGAATTATTTCAATAAATTAGGATTTTGATGTTGTAAAATGTTATAAATTTGAAGTGCTTCAAATTAAATGTAATAGAAAAGATGAATACTGTAAGTAAATAATTATAAACTTAAGTTAATGTTGAAGCCATTTATAATTAAACCGAGTACTATATTAATTGAATGATTATAACTTCAGAAAACATTGAAATGATTTAGAAATGAATTTAATATTCAATAATACTATATATGGAAGAATGGATGTGAAAAGGAAATAATCTATTAATGGTGAATTAAATTGTAAAGAGTCTTACATAATAATGGATAATCTAATAATTGAAATGGAAATAACTTATGTAAGCAATGGATGCAAATTATTGAAAAGAGGGAAATGCCATTGTATAAATGAATGGGAAATGAATTTTGTTAGTGGTGAATGTAAATTAATTAAATAAGCTTTTTATGAATGAATGAAAATGGAAAAAACAGTAAATAATATGAAAGAAATTTGTAAGAATAAACTTAACGACATTTGGAATTCATTGTTTGTTTTGGCTTGTGGGATGTTTGGGATGAGGTAGTTCAAATTGTTTAAGATGTATAAATAATTTGGTAAGTTTTATCTAAGACTGTTTAGTGTATGGTATACTTAGTAGTTTATTTGTCATTTTATACGATTAAATTTTTTTAAACTCGAACAAACCATTTGTCGGTTGCTATGGATGTATAATTGATATCTTTGACTACATGTGATGATTGTATGATTTATTTATAAGTAATTGTTGTTTTGTTGTGTTGATTTATTGTTATTAATTGAAACAACGTAAATATTTCTCTTTGCATAATTTTAACTCCTTTGGATTTTATAAGTGAAATACAGGTTTATGGAAGCAATAGCTACTGCTTTTGGTTTCAAAAAATTAAGCGTTGTTCGCCCAACAAATAGGTACGTTTTCGGATTACGATTTTCTAGCGATATTATATTGTTTTCCCATGGTTTGGGATATATCATTTTGAAATATGTGGTCTATATTGTTATTATTGCAATTATTATTTCTTCCAGTCCTCTCCGTATAAGGGAGACTCTGTCGAAATTTACCACGAATTTTGGATTTAGAATTTTTTTGTGAAAATAGAAATGTTTTCAAACTTTTTTAAGAAAGGATTTAATTGTTTATAAATTGACATATTTTATTTTAATTGTTTAATTATGTAAATTGATTGTTTATAAATTTAGTACTTTGAATAAGATATATTAATTTCTAAATTCCCTCTTCCCCTTCTTTTTCCTTTTCGAGGATGAAAAGTTTTGAGTTGGGGAGAGTGTAACAACCCATAATTTTCGATAATTAAAAATTGTTAATTTAAATAAGATTATGTAATTTAATGTCGGAAGAAAATAAAATTTATGATGTAAGAATGGGAAAACTAACTAGAATAAAGTTTAATAATGTAAATTATTGTAATAGATGACTATTTGAATGTAATCTCAAGTAATTGTAATAATTGTAAGTTATAATTGATTATAAATTTAAAATAAGGAATAAATTTAAATGTTATCTTAATTGATGAAATAATGTGTAATTAGATAAAATTAGTATTGTGTAAGTTGTTGTAACATTTGTTTGTAAATAATAAACTTATAAATGTGATTAAATTTAGAAAAGAGGACAATTGTGATATGTTACCTGTTAATTTAATATATTGAATTAAACTGAAAATCAATTGCAATTAAATGTATAAATATTACGTTAATGGAAATTATGATGAAATTGGAAAATATTAATGTAATAAGATATAAACCAATGTTAACTATGTCCATAGAGTCAAGATTGATTGAATAAAAAGATTGAAATCAAAATAAATGGATTTAATTGAATTTAAATTTTACTTAATGAATTTATTGCAATCGAAATGAAATACTGTATTTAGTGTAATATTTAACACTAAATTTGATATGTCAATTTGTTTTAAATTATTAAGGAATCAAAATGATAAAATTTGTTAATTATAAAATTTGAATTGAAAAAGCGATTTAATTAATTTAATATTAATTTATTTAATTAACGTGAAAATAGCCATTTTGGCCACTGTCTCGAATTCCGGTGAAATCGGTTTCATTGGATCTGTACGGTAAATTATGTAGAATTTTAAGTTTCATAGCGATCGGACTTGTCGTTTGATCGTACGGGCTCCAAACGCGTATAAATCAATTTGAAATAAGCTGATTTTCAAGCTAACTTCTTCATACAATGGAATTAGGACCTGAAACCTATTCCATTGAGTTTAACAATATCGAAAACATCTATTTTGATATATGGTATGACCCACTTTCGTTTTAGAGGCAGAACAGGCTTTTTGGGTCCTATTCGTCGTTCGTGCAAATTCGATATTGGTTTATTTTTTTATCGGGCTTTTTTAAAATAAATAGATCTTTTCAAACCCTAGTAGCCTTTTATTCCTCATTGTTGTATGTACAATTCTTTCTGCTTCACTCTTCTCAATGGCAGAAAACGGTTAAATTACAAACCCTGCAATTCAATCTCCAAACCAATTTCAAAATCAAACTCCTTCAAGCCATATCGTATTATATACCGATTCGAAGCTCTCGACGAGCGTAACCCAAATTTGCAATTTTTTTTCAATTAGCTTCATCGTTTGGTCAAAAATCAAGGACGAACCTCAGCCATCCATTCTAGGTTTTGACGATCAAACGGTGGATTTTCATCCGATCATCGATCGGGAGGTGGTGTTGGAAAGCTGGAGTCGAGCAGGTCTCAAGGGTATGGTTCACTCGTACTATTGGGACCCAATATGGTCTTGATTGGTGGTTGAACGTGCGATGGCGTGAGGAGTTTTTGGGCAGCTTGAGGCCTGCGGCCTAGGGGGCGCCTGGACCGGGTGAGCACAGTGGTGATGGTGGATCAGGTTAGTATCGTGCAACGTTGTAACAACCCGCATATTTATCGATTTTATATTTAAATATTTTATTTAAATATTTTCTCGTTAATCGGATATTGGTCCGAAAAGCTACTTTTTGCAAACGGTCAAATTAGGACTCGAGACCACTTCCATTGAGTTCGAAATGCCGTTTACAACCTTTTTAAGTATAAACATTGATAGGTTTGGAGTTAGTGGAATTTCACTAACTTTTCCCGCTTTGGACTTTGGGTTAGTTTAGCCTATTAAGCCCAAGTTCCAACCCCCTTCTCCTCACTCTTCATAAATTTCCTAACTAACTCAAGCTTTGGCATTAATGGCGAAGAGAATGGAAATTAAAATTTCAAGCACAAATTCAATTGCAAATCCAACATTCAACTCCAAATTCAAGTAGAAGATATTGGATTCAAGCTTTGGATTGCTTCTCTTTGCTTTCAAGCTTCATCTTCATAAATTTTAGTGCAAAGGTGAGATTTTTATCTCACAATTCTAGTCTATAACTATATTGGACTGTTGGGAATGATTCCCCATCACTTTAGCATGTAAATTTGCATTTGGTTTGGATTGGGTTGGAGAAAGACTCCAATTTTTAGTGTTTTTGGTGAAAAACTGCACTTAGGTCGTTCTGCCTATGTTAGGCCGTTCGCGTTGAAAAGTCACTCAGAGAATAGCTCGTTTCTGGCCTTAAAACCGTTCGCCTCGGAATTAGGTCGTTGGGTCTTAAGTCGTTAGGTCGCTCGCGACCTAACCCTTAGGTCGCTCGCGAGTTAAGCCTTAAGCCGAAGGTCGTTCGCGAGTTAAGTCTTAGGTCGTTTGGCCTTTATAATGTTAGGTCGCTCGGTGTTAAAACTTTAGGTCGCGCTGGCCTTAAGTCGTAGGTTGTCTCCGACCTAATATTGCCTCTTCTATTTCACTAGGTCGCGCGGGCCTTAGGTCGTAGGTCGTAGGTCGTGAGTCTCCTAGGTCGTAGGTCGCTCGGTCCTACTTCTGTCCCTAAGTCGCGTAACCCCATCACCTTTAGGTCGTTAGGCCTTTATGTCGTTAGGTCGTTACACCTATAGCCCGTTAAGTCGCGAATACCTTTAGGTCGTGAACCCCATTAGGTCGCAAACCCCTTTAGGTCGTGTGGCTTCGAATTCCTTAGGTCGTAACACCGATAGGTCGCGTGCCCCTTTTTCTCCGATAGGTCGCATGCCTCTTTACTTCGATAGGTCGCTCGGCCTTGCCTTCCATTTTTAGGTCGCAACACTGTTAGGTCGCCTGACCTATGTACCGTTAGGCCTTAGGTCGTTGGAACTATAACCCGTAAGTCGTTAGACCGTTAACCCACTAGGTCGAACCCCGTGGAAGGGGCGTTGCCCCCGCACCCCCACCTTGGGGGGTTGCCACCCCCTGGACCCCCCCTCCGTAGGGGATCTTATCTGAAAAACATTCAATAGAACTTGCTTTGTTGAGATGCTGAGTTGACCATTCTTCGAGGCAGAGTATCTTGCGCTTCTCGGTCGATTTTATGGATTTTTGAATATCTATTTCGATGGATTCTTTATCGGTTTCTTTGGATTTTATTCACGTCTTCGTATGTGAATTTTTATGATTTATTGTTTCTACAATCACTTCTATGATTTGTCAATTTAAAACATGAAGGTTTCAATACTAGTAGTAAATATCAAAACTCTTTCAACAAAATGATTTCAACTTTATTTTCAATAACAAAGCTCTTTTCTTAAACCATTTTCCAAACTACTAGTATATACAAACCTTTACCTCACTCGTATGAGAAATTGAATTAAACGGCTTAGTAAAACAAGTGGTATGAAATGCTTGCGTTTTCTTCGTCGGTTAATTCCTGGACTTATTCGATTGAATCTCTTGTGACAATTTTTTAGTGAAGATTTATAGTTTGTTCGTAAATATTTAAGTTAAGCAAGTGGTTATGGGACATGAAGCTAAACTTTTATATTTACTAGCTTAGTGTAATTGACACTTCTCGTTGATCTTGATGATCGCTTTACGAATTAGACTAGCAATTGCGCGATGTCTCTTTCATTGCAAGATTAGGCTAGACACTACTTGTGTGATTCCACTCACACATACCTTTTTGCTTTTTGGTTAGCCTAGACACCACTTGTGTGATTCCATTCACACATACCTTTTTGTTTGCGAGGTTAGGCTAGACACCATTTGTGTGATTCCATTCACACATACCTTTTTCCTTTTTGGTTATCCTTGACCTCATTCGGGTGACTCAGACTCATCCATATGGGGTAGCTCCCCATGGTCTTTGGACCGTCATGTGATAGGCCTCTTTCCCTTTTTCTATGATTTCTGGATTTCCTGTGTTGATTTCTGGAATTTATGTCATTGACTTGTTATGAGTACAAGTTTAGGGTATGATGCCCTCTTTGGATCTTTGAGAAGATTCTTGTGATATTGATTTATCTCTTATTGATTGATCTTCTGTTGATCATCATTTTCATACTTATAGTAGTATGTCAGTATGGATATTTTATGTTATGCCGTATCTTTTATTTTATACCATGTCATCTGATATTCATAGCTAGACTGATCTGTTTATTATTTTCTTAAATAATACTCGGGTCAGACCGAGATGTTACAGGTGCTTCTGCTTGACTTCTCCCCCGGGGTTTGCTACTCTGACTTTTGGCTAACTATTTAGATTAGCAGTTTTTGTTGTATACGCTTGAGATATAGACTCATAGTTGTATTCTTTTGTATAGCACGTGTTGCTATTCTTTTATATTATTGTGGATCTTTTTGACCACTACCCTGATGTACACTTTCATGTGTTAGTTATATATTCATATCTTCTTCCGCCTTTATGATATGGATGTCTGTGAATGATTGGCATTATGCTTATTTCTATGTTTGTTTCCGAAGATTATTTATAGCCACCGTGTGATAGCTTTGAGTTTGTATCGTAATGTCGGACTTCCTCCTTAAATGAAATGCATGCTATACTATCTGACATATCGGTGCTCACACAAACAAGTTACATGGATGGTCGCTCCTCAACAGCCTTATTCTCCGTGCTAGTTGACAGCACTACATCGTAGTGTTCTTGGCTAGCGTGGGTATAGAGGTGGGGCGTCACAAACGTGGCAGCAATAATTTGCCAAAGGTGAGTCTTTTAACCCACTCACAACTACTAGATTATCTTATGTTAGTTAAATAGAAATTATGATGTGATTTGGAAATGATTGGTTGATGTTTGGTATATTTAAATTGCCATTCCAGTTAAATATGACTTCTATTGCATTTAATCGACATTTAATTTAATATTGAATTTAATTATCAATGAATACCTATTGATGTTTATTGATTGATTGAATGGTGATTGTGATGTATGTTTGATTGTTGGATGACTGGATGTTATATTTTTACATTGTTATAACAGTGCAAGTTCCTTATGAGTTCAAATGATACATACCCAAATGATCTATAGGTTAGGAAAAATCGTTACGAGTTGAAATGATAAACCCGAGCGATTTTATGGATTTTGAATTTTATTCGAGATTGCGGATTGAAATGATATATATCCGTAAATATAAAATATTTGCGGATTGAAATGATAAATTCCGTATCACTTGACCATAGGGTAGAAAATTATATACGGACATCGAATTGGTTAAATTAAATGATTTTAAATCCTTAAATTTTGCTAAATGATATTTTGAAGAAAATTCGATTTATATAAACTGTTTTTTTTTCGAAAATTTGAGTTTTAAATGTGAAATTAGAATTGGTTTAAATTGACATTTTAAAGTTAGATTTGAAGCATACATAAAATATATCGAAATGAGTTATTGAAAACGTTTGAAAATGTAACTGTGAAATCTACTAAATTTGAAATAGTTTAGATTTATTGTTCGAACTTGGATTTGAAATCGATATTGATTAAATGGTTTAAATGAGAAATTGAATTGAAGGACAAAATTTAGTTTGTTGATTTGAAAGCTAGACATGGTCGAGATGTGTTGAAATGAAAGAAATAGTTTAATTTGATATTCATTTCAAGTTTACCATTTTAATATAATCTGTTTAAAAATATATTATTTTAAATGCTGATTATTAAAATTTTCAAAATATTTAACTAATTTAATCTATTTTAAATCTATAAATCTATTTAAATCTATTTTAAATCTATTTAATCTAATTTCAATCTATTTTAAATCTATTTAAACTATAATCCATTTAAACTATTTTAATTATTATTTTTACTATTTTAGAGTATTTTAACTATTTAAAAATTTATTTTTACTATGTTAAACTATTTAACTATTTATAACTATCTAAACCATTTTCTACTTTCAAACTAGGTAAAGTAGAAGTGGTTATATTTAAACCTTTGATTTAAAAGCAAATATGATTAAATGACGTTATAACCTAAGTTGGGATTCAAATAATATATTTTGAGTAAATATGATGATTTTGAAATGAGGGTTTAACCTATTTTGAAAATATGATTTCGAAAGGGAATACGATTCTATGGTTTGAATTGGATATGATATTTTGATATCAATATGAAATGGTTTTGAAAATGTAAAAGAACCATCCGATGTGTAATAAGCGTTTGGTTGTCAAAGAGACTGGGATCAGATATTATCATACCCTCTGCCAATATCGAAAATCACTTTAACAACTGTGTACATGGTGGAGATTCCAGAATTAAGTCAGATGGTTTGACGAACGATTCTGTATGAGGTATTAACATAGCCCTGACTCTAGTGAGTCAGATTGATATGGCTTAAAAAGGAGCTATACCTGGGCCAAGTCCGGTTGCGCCTCTGATCGGACATGCTTCTTCGATACTATATTATGAATTTGTGATTGATTTGGTGGCCCCTCCTCGATTTTGATTATGGGAATGTGTTCAGAGGTGGGCGATAGTAGCTGCTATGTGTTGCCACCAACTTGATTATGCAAACGGTAGAATCCTACAATGGCATTGCCTCGCGTGCTGTGTCACATGCCTTATCACGCCTTCTAAGAGTTTGGTTTGTGTCGTACCTATAGAGTGCTCCCTGATAGTCCACCAGTTTACGATGGAGTTTACAGTATCTGTATAGACTACGACATTATATAAAATGTGTTAAGGGGGATATGGGTAACGCCTTAACGCTATTTTAATACTTTACTATAGACACTATCGTATTTTACTATGTATGTAGATAGTTTAACGGAACCTTAGGAGATGGAAATCCCGAACATCTAGGAGATGTCAAACCCCGTAAACATCTCTGATGCCGTTACACTCATTTTTATTTACTGTTGACTTAACTTGCATAAGATCTTTTAGTTCTGACTCGAGTGTTTTGTTTTTCAATTCGCTCGGGTCAGTTTGAGCTTTTTAGTGTATCGAAGACTACTTTTCTGGAGGACGAAGAGGAAGATCTAGTACTATTATTATTTATTATACTATTTCTCCTGCATTATTATTTATTTTTGTTGTATGTACTCTGATTCTGTATTTTAAAACTGTAATCAAATGTTATTTCTAAACAGCTTCATGAACTATTTATTTGATTATTATATTTTGTCATTCCGCTGTGAGATTCTGTGTTTTGTTTTCTTTCTTTCTCTGCTTTTTCTTATTTGCCTCATAACAATCTGCCCTTTTGAAAGGTTTGAGTCTGACGTATGTGGTTTATCGTCGATTTAAATCGTCCAAAAAAAGTGGGTCGATACAGCAATCTAGATCTGCAGTTTTTTTTGATGTGGGTCTCTATGTGTGTAGAATTTGAGGGATAAATCTTATCCGTTCAATTAGAGGATGATCAACGTCATTGGATTGTCGATTTGTTGGTATGGATGCATGGAGGTCGTCGAGGGGATTGCGTCCATGCAGTTCGTTTGGCCTGGTGATGGTTCGATCGTCGTGATAATTCGATCTAGGTTTATATATGTATATCCAATATTAATTGATTCTTATACGTTATAATTTTTTTCCTATTTGAATTCTTCAATTACTACCTCTATTAATTGAATGTATATAAAAGCTACACTTTTTAATTTATTCCTATTAACTTACCTTCATCATAAACCTAATTACTCTGTTTGATGTTTGTACGCATTTCAATTCTTTTTTTTCTTTTTAACTTGAAAACAAATAATCCCATAACTGGCTTTTTTCTAGCTAGTTAATTTACATTATTAGCCATTGTAACAATGGCATATTCTTTGATAAATTGACACCCATTTTAAAACGCTCAATATATTGCCAATTAATTAATCGACATGTTTTCCCATTTTAATCGATATCCAAATTAATTTCTGTGCGCAACTAAATCACACATTTATTAGTTGTACGTATTTAAACCGCCAATTAATTACCTAATTAATTGACATATAATTTTCTCTTTTTTATTAATTGACGCTTACTTAATGTCTTTAATTAATTTCTTAATTAATTTACCGCGTCAATTATAAATTAATATATCTATGTTATTATTTAATTTGTTCCCCACATACATTTTTTTACTCTTACATCTAATTCTCTTAATAATTTGCATTCATTACAAATATAATAAATTTGTTACTACTTTTATAAATATCCTATGAATTAATGGTAAACGTTTATAATTTATAAAATTTCCATATGACCAATTAATGTTAATTAATTTTCTCCACTAGCTGATTTGATTACATTGCCTGCTAATGTTAATTAATTAACTTTAGTTACTGATATCCATTAATTTCCTTTATGATGGCAATGTTAATTAATCACCTTTTTGGCGCGCATCTATTTTAAAATTCAAATGCGCATTATTTCTGGAATTTCATATGCACATATATTTATTATAACAAATATATTTACATACATATACATGTATAATTATTTTCCAATACAAAACTTCGAACGTCAATAACTTTTTCATACGAACTCCGTTCAAGACATATTATATATGTAAATCGATTAGAATATCACCATGAACGTCAATAACTTTTTTATACAAACTCCATACAAGACATATTATATATGTAAATTGTTCAGAAAATTACCACGAACACAATGATATAAGTTTTGAGGCCATATTTTGGCAGTTACCAAAAAAATTTATTTTCACTATTCATCGTTATTTGATTACTAAATTATATAAAGATGCGGTATGTTACATTCTCCCACCCTTTAGGAAATTTCGTCCCCGAAATTTGACAAGGGTAAAATTATGTAATTTCTCGCATTAATCACATCAATTTTGTGTACATCCAATTTTGCAACAATCCGTGCATAGTGCAAATTGCAATACATCATAAAATATATGTATGTACAAGAATTTCTACACGGTACCTCCTATACGAATGCTTTTTCTTTTAGAAATTCCTTTTAAAACATGATGCACACAACCTAAATATACTTGCAATTTCAACATGAATGCAATTTTTTAAAAACTCAAAACATTTTTCATTCAATTTTTCTCACACTTTTACTGAATAGGAGCATAGTTCAACAAATTTTTATGTCCAAACCTACCACACAACTTTTAATTTTCGAACTTTAGAAAACTCTAATTTTCCAAATTCGATTTCTTATGTTATAAAGAAGGTGAATGGAAAACCTCACATTTTCCGTTTTACTTCTGTGCACCTTTTTCTCTATACTTGGGACTTATGCCACTATTCTATTGAAATCCCTATTTTCTTTCCCAAGCACAGTTTACATGAGAAAATTTTCTTTTCAATTTTTTTCTTCATTTACAGTTCTCATTTCTTTTAGTTGTCGTCTTTGATTGCTTTCTTTTAATTTGATGTTTTCCTTTTAATTACACTCTCTTCTTTTATTTTCTTATTTTATTGGTCACTTATTTCCAGCTCCAGCATGCCCAAGAAATATTCCTAGGCTCTATAGTACTTTACACAATCTACGGGAACTCCCCAGTACTCCCTAAAAATAAATCTTGCCATCTTCTTTATAGCCTCAAACGTTTCCCGTCTTACCTAAGTACATATCCTCATCTACTCCATATTTTAAAACTTGGTTTGGCTGTACATGTATTGTCTTATACTACTTATAGGACTTGATGGTTTCCCATGTATGACAGTAGCTGATATCCTGCTTTATTAATAATGACGAAGCCGAATTTTCAAATGGTCGACTCCTCTATACTACATTTACCAAGCTACTCAACTATTCTATTATTTTATAACTTACTGCTTTATTAGTGTGGTTCCCTTAAATTTGTATTCCCATGCATAGTTTGTTTCGGATGGTAATGATGAACATTGTCCTGTTAACTAATTAATAAACTTTATAATACAAAACCCTGCACTTTGTATTTTTTATATGTGTATGTGCAATATTCAAGTTCGATAACATGGCACACCAAAATTACCCTTTTTGACGGATTGATCGATGTTCATGTTCAACCTGTAGTTAGTGATATAACATAAGGAATAATAGCATACCTTGCATCATGTGTTCAATCATAATTCGTATAATAGTATCATTTAACTATGGAAATTAGTGAACAACAATGATCGGTTATTGGTATAAATAAATATATTAATTTCTGAATGTTTATTTATCACGTACTGTACATTTTCATTTTCAACTAAAAAGGTCCTAACTATTTTTCTCCATGTTGGTTAGTAGATACTGTCCCGATGCTTGTATGCCTTTAATTTTCCATCCCTTCTTTTGATTACGGATCCAACAACTTTAATCCTTATTGTAAGGACCGTGTTTACTTACATCTAACAGTTCATATGTTGAATATTTAGTTACTTTATTGCTTTCTTTTCTGTTTTTTCTACCCTATGATAAATGTATTATTTCTATTGAAGGAAAAATGTTTTCTACGCAAAACCTAGGGCCTCCTGGTTGTACGTGTAGTCATGGTGGTGCATTTTTGTGGTTTCACGAAAGGGCTAAAAATGGAAGTATAATTTCTAATTCCTTATTCTCTATTTACTGCCAAAAAGGAAAATTTCAACCCCTAGTATATCATCCATGCCCTGAAAATTTGATGAATTTAGTACGCTACAATGGGGGCCAACGTTGTCGAAATTTTAGGGGAGAACATTCGAACTTACAGCTCGATATTGCTTTCACATCAATGGGTCAACATGTTGACAATTCTATAAACAATGGTCGAGCACCATACATCTTCGTATAAATGATCAAAATTACCACAGAGTAGGATCCTTATTGCCTATTACTGGTAAACCTAAATTTGAACAACTGTATGTTTATGACATTGCAAATGAAGTTGGGAACAGGTTAATAGCATACAGTGCGAATGGAAAAGATAGACTAGATGTAGAAATTGTAAATCATTTAATACTCATGTTTGACCAATGCAATGTGCTAGCGCAAGTTTTCAAAATGGAAAGAGATAGATTTCATAACACCAGATACCAACCAATATGTTTGACGATGTGTGAGAGAAGATATAGGGACGATAGACAGTATATTCTTCCCACTTGATCCGAGATTGTGGCATCAATTGACATTGCAAATGTCCACTCCTGTGGTGTAGAGACATCATTATAGAGGAGTGAAGCGGTTTATTTAAGAAAATAAATGAGAATCATTATTCTTTTATCTCTATGCAGTATCTTATTTTATTTCGGTATGGTGAAAATGGTTTTCGACCTAACATATAATATAGATCTCATGATAACAGTAGAGAAATGAAGCCGTTGACGGTTACAATGTGGGAGTACTATGCATATTGCCTTCACCACAGAAAAAAAGATGGACCTATGTTGTTGATGGGTGGATGACTTTTCCAGCAGTTTATTGTTAATGCATATACATGTATTAAAGAAGACAGGTTGTCATGGGTAAGAGGTCATCAGGCAAGTTAGGGTGTGAGGTTTATAGTGGTTTGCGTGATGCGATAGGCACTGGTGACATATCTACATATTACATAGGGAAAAAGATTATACTACCTTTGAAATACGCAAACAAATATATTAACAAGCATCACGATAGGGCTAACATAATCATAGACGACAACGTTAACAGTGGTAAAACTTTTGTTCATGAGGCCGATGAATTTAAGACATATCTTGACGGTAGACGTGTGTCAGCTTCTGATGCAACTTGGAGGATTTTTAAGTTTGACATTCAGTATCGTGCACCAGTCGTTGAGAGACTAATGTTTCATCTTCCCAGTGAGAAAACTATTTTTTTGATGATACAGACGATTTGACTAATTTGCAAAACTGGCCTAATTTGGACAAATCAATGTTTACCGAATGGATGCAAACAAATAGGTCTTGCGATAGTTCCCATGAGCTTACTTACATTGAATTTCCTACAAAGTGGGTATGGGATAAAGGGAAAAAGGAATGGAAAGTAAGGAAGAAAGGAAACATGATAGGATATATATATATATATATATATATATATATATATATTATGCTCATCCTACATCTGAAGAGAGGTTTTACCTTCGTATATTACTAAACATAGTTAAGGTTCCTACTTCCTTTGAAGATATTTGGATGGTTGACAATGTGTTGTATGGTAACTTCAAATATTCTTACATTGCTCATGGATTACTGAAGATGACAATGAGTGAGATGAAGCACTAAATCAAGCAACCATATGAGCATCGCCATCATCGTTGCGTGATATGTTTGCGATGATGTTTATGATCTGTGAGGTAGCTAAACTTGAACAGTTGTAGGAAAAAAATTAGGAAAATTTATTTGAAGACCTAATATGAAGAGAGCAAGAAAAGTTAGGTAATAGTACTTCCGTGCACGTAAACCATTATTTTGAATCTACTTCACTTGTTGAGCTGGACAAAATATTACATAGAAGTGGTAGAAGTATTATAGAGTTTTGGGATGTTAACTTGGAATATATTTTAACTGAGTGGCGTAAATATAATGCTTTAATAGTTGAGGAAGATGGATATGATTCTCTATCATTAATGGAGAAAGTTAACAACCTGTTACCATGTTTAAACATTGGTCAAAAAATGTATTTGACGTTGTTTGTGTTGCGGTACATATGTCGTTGGGTGATTTTTTTCTTTGTTTATGGAAGTGGAGGTACAGGAAAAACCTTTTTGTGGAAGATTATAATAGCTTGCTTACGAGCGGAGGGGAGAATTGTATTAGCAGTTGCTTCATGTGATATTTCAAAGCAGTCTTCTCTTATTGATCTTCTATGTAAAGATGATTTAATTATATGGGATGAAGCACCCGTGATACGCAGTAATGCATTAGAGGCTTTCGAGAAAGTCTTAGGGATATTTTAAGCACTAATTCAAATGCTCCTAACAAAAATATTTTGGAGGCTATCTTACATGGAGAGGATTTTAGACAAACATTACCGATTGTTCCAAAAGGATCTAGACAAATGATTGTGCGTTCTGCTGTTAACCAATCTTATTTGTGGAGCCAATGTGAAGTTTCCACATTAAAAGTCAACATGTGGTTGCACTGTGGCAATTTTACTAAAACCAAAATTGATGACCTTAAAAATTTTCGTAATGGATTTTGGACATAGGCAATGGTAAAATACCCACTTTTTCTTAGGTTGATGGTGAAGAGCCAAACTAGATTGCTACCCTTGCTAAATATCTTGTATCTTCCAACGCAAGTGCATTAAAGCATATAGTTGGTAGCATTACCCTGATTTGAATAATAGTGTAATAAACCATGCGTACCTTAGAGATAGGTGTATACTGGCACCAACCACTGATTGTGTAGAGGAAATTAGTCCTTATGTGCTAAGTGTCTGTGATGGGTGTCTCACAAGCTATTTAAGTGTAGATTCAATTACTTCAATTTCCGATTCGAATGAAGATATACAAAATTTGTATCCATCACGGTTCTTAAGTAGTCTTAAAATTTTAGGTCTGCCTGATCATGAACAACGTTTGAAAATTGGTGTCCCAATAATGTTGCTTCGCAATTTAAATCATAATTTGGGTCTCTGTAATGGCACAAGACTTATTGTCACCCAACTGTCAAAAGGGTCATAGAAGCTAAGATCATGACTGGGACCAATTTTGGCAATAAAGTTTTAATCCGATGAATTATTCTTACATCAAATGATACAAAATGGCCTTTCGTTTTATAACATAGACAATTTCCCGTTAGGGTTTGTTTTGCGATGACGATCAACATAATAATATATCCACCACTGGGCCAGCCTTACTGGTTATTCTGCCCTTAACACCTCAAAAATGCACTTATGGGTTAATTTTAAACTGAAAATGTTTACAGAAGAAGCACCCATGATAATTGATCATAACATAATAATATAAACATCTATGGTTTAATTTCCTTGTAATCATTTCTCAAATGAAACATGGTTAATACCTTTAACCAATTATCTTTAGTAAGGAAAGCTTCTTTAAAAACACTAAAGTTAAATGCCATTTCAAAACTCTTTCACGTTACCACGAGTGTATCTTTAAAATTGAGATTGAGTTTCTTGTTTGAAAACTAAGGCTTTCGAAACCTTAGGTCTTCTCTTTCAAAACCATTATAAACCCATCTTTCGAAAGTATTCAAACATTCCTTTCAAAACATTTAAAGATATATCTTTCGAAACACTCAATGCATTCCTTTCGAAAGCACTGAAACCTTCCATTAGAAATCATTAAAGATATACATTTCGAAACACTTAAAACTTTCCTTTCAAAGGCACTGAATTCTAAGTAAAATTAATGGAAGTATTGCTTCGAAACCATTTAAGAGTATCTCTTTCAAGATCATTGGGTTTAACAAAGAAAACAAAAGCGAAAGTAATCCTTTCGAAAGCGTTGATCAATAGATAAAAGAATTGGATGAAAATATAGCTTTTAAACCACCCTTTTGAAAGCATTGATAAGCGGCTGTAGAAACTTCATCGAAAGCATTGATTTAAAAGTTATAAAGAAGGAGCGCTTTAAAAAATTCGAAAGGCTTGAATGTGGCAGCTAGATTTTGAATAGGTTCAATATACCGCTACCCTTTCGAAAGCTTTTTGTTAAACAAATAAGCGGCAACTCATTCGAAAGCTTCTTTTGAAATAAAGTAAGCAGCCTTGGACAAAGGTAAGTTAATTGATTCAAAAGCTTCACCCCTTTCAAAAGCATCTTTTAACAAAACAAAGATAAGTATTGTATTTGAAAGCTTCTAGGAATGACTTCAACCCGTTCGAAAGAAAGCCTTCGACACCCACCTTCTGCCTTTCTCCAATACACTACGTATAAATTTTTGATACCAAGTGCATTTGTTCTGAAAGGGTTCGAAAGACCTACCAGGCATGGTTTTGGAAGCGAAAAAATGGAAGTAACAAAGTTGAAATTCGAAACAAAATTGAGTTTATGCCTTTAAAAGCAATTCTATTTTACCCAATTTAACCAATTTCTTAAAATATGATTGGTTACCAAATTATTCATAAAATACCTTTCTAAAAAGACCGCCAAATTCAATAATTTATAATTGACATTATTTTAACAAGTAAGCCATTCCCTTCTATAAAACATTTAAACATTTAAGTCCTTCAACTTAAATAATTTGATAACAACAGTAAAGCATTTCGAAAAAATCCCCAAAAATCATCATAATTCCCTTTTATTATGTCTTCTAACATGTAACAACCAGGTATTTTCAACCATTCGCATCCATTGTAAGTGTATGGGTAGACACTCATGCCGGAATTGAGTTGCTCAAAATACCGCGTTGTAAATAAAAATTTGGCAAACCTCAGAATACACAGTAAATAAAAATCACAGATCACAGACACAGAGTATATGATAATGCAGCGGAAGAAAAAGAGATAGTAGTTCATGAAGCTACTATATAAAATATAAGATACGTCACAGTTAAATAAGATACAACAGAAGAGTAACAGGATACATCAGGTACAAATCAGACACATCACTGAACCACTGGATACTGAAACAAAATAGATGGCTGGATCTTCAAGGAAAGCTCCAACGCCGAAGGTGAATCTTGAATGCTAACTCAATCAATCTGACCCGAGCGTAAAGCAAATCACAAAACCCTCGAGTCAGGACATAAATACTTATAAACTGTAAATCGACTCAAGTGAACAGTAACAAAATGCAACAGTAACTTAAAGGATGCTTGGGACCGCCCATCCTCTAAGGATCCGTTAAACTATTTACTATGTAGTAATATACGCTATATACGGTAGTGTCTAATCAGTAAAGTATAATCATATAGAAAATAGCGTTAAGGGGATGGTGAACCTTAACGCGGTCGGATCTTTAAAACCAAAATCGTAGTGGGCTCGATATAAGGATATGACACGGCACGCGAGGCAATGCTAGGGTGGATACACCGTTTGCACTCCCGGACCGATGGTGACGGCAAGCCAGCAGCTTCCGCCCACCTCGAACAATACCCCCAAATCAAAAGTGGCGCCACCGAATCGAATCACAACAGTAATAGAATGGTTTCCGATGGAGCATGCTCGATGAAAGGGTGCGACCCTTTGTGTAGCCCGGTATAGCTCCTGTTTTAGTCATATATGCCAACTCACGGGAGTTGGGTCCACGTAATATATACCTCGAGAACGTCGCCACCATCCTACTTCATTCTGGAATCTCCACCGCGTACACGGTTGTTAAAGTGGTTTTTGGTATTGGCCGGCTATAAGACAATATCCGATCCCGGTCTCTTTAACAACCAATCGTTATTATAACCCGTAGTTATAACTTTAAAAATATTTTATATTTCAAAATAAAATATCCTTTTCAATCCAAATCTTTATCAAAATAAAGATTAAATCATTTCCAAAACCATTTCAATATATCATCGTAAAATATCTTTCAATTCAAATATTTATCAAAATAAATATCAAGTCATTTCTAACCATTTCAATATATTAAATTTTCATACCCTTTCAACACTACCTTTCAGTTCCAAAATATCATATCTTTCAGAACTTTTTTTAAATCATGTTAATATCAAAATGTCATATCTTTCAAACTCCGTTTTTCAAATCATTTAATATCAAAAATATCATATCTTTCAAAACTTCGTTTCAAATCATTTTAATATATCAAAATATCATATCCTTTCAAAACTTCAGTTTCAATCATTTTAATATATCAAAATATCGTATCTTTTCAAAACTTCATTCATTTCAAATCATTATTCATTTTATTCAATTTAAAATACCATTTCAATTCATATTTTAAAACAGTTTATATTCCAAAAATTCTTTTTTTCCATTTCAATGAAGTTATTATGCTTAATAACTAAATTATTAAATTTCCAAAAATTTCAACTTCCAAAGTTCATTTATTCACTTAAGTTTATCAAAACGATGAAAATTCACTTTTCGCATCATTTAGAAAACTCTACGGAAAGTTACATTCAAAACAGTTCAATTTAACAAAAGACGACGTTTAAAAATGTTGTAATAGAGTTTTCTTAAATTTCAAATAAACTTAGTTAAATTCAAAAATCATAGTACTTACAACAATTTCTATAATAGTTTTTTTTCCAATAGCTTTTTTTTTAGTTCATTATCATCAACTACAGTATTTACAATTGTTGTAATATCATTTACATTGTAATTAATATCATTTCAAAAATGCAGTCAATTAACTTCAAACATTCAATAAAATTTCTCATCCAGTTATACTTTTATTAAAACATTTTTAACTTATAAAGTCATACATTTATCACATTTATAACATCATTTAATTTTCCTCAAGTTCATGATTTTACAGGGTTAAATTTCCATTCAAAAATCAAGATTTAATAATAATCCACTTATTAAAATGCAATGTTCAATTTTAAAATCCATTACATTAAATTTCAACTTAACACTTAAGTTCAAATTCTCAAATATAACTTAGTTTTATTTTTATTTGCTTAACTAAAAGTTCACTTTACGTCAATTTCATAATTTCCAATTCTTGTTATATTTCAAAGTTTCGGCTTAAAATATTTATTCATTTCACATTTCAACTTTATTAAAAAATCATAAATATGATAAAAAATAATTTTTAAATTCATTTAAATTCAAATTATCATAAATTTATCATAATTTCATACTCAATTAAATTTCCAATTAAAATTAAATCAAAATTTTCAAAATAACTTACGTTCAAAATTTCTAACTTCTTCATTAATTCATTTCACTTACAATTATTCAGAAAATCAATAATAATTTACAAAAATCCCTTTTTTTTAAATTTAAAATCAAAATATTATAAAAATTAAATTTCTAAAATATTTAAAATTTTAGAAAAACATATTTTAACTACGGGCCTGTATATAATTTTCTACGCTAGGTAAAGTGATATGGGTAATATATCATTTCAACCCATAATTTACAAAGAAAATCCGGGTTTTATCATTTCAAACCCGCAATCCCAAATCAAAATGAAAAATTTAAAACCATTCAGGCCTATCATTTCAGTCCATAACATTTTTTTTCTAACAGGGAACTTGCAGTGTGATCATATGCAGAAATAATATAAACAAGGTCATTATCACAATATACAGTCATATATCAGATGTCAGGTGAAAATTAACAGTTTAAACATGGTAATAACATGGCATAGCATATCATATGATCATCATTAACTTTCATAAACATTTTATATTACTAAACACTTGTCATCAATTCACTTTTCATAAGTATAAATGTCAGAGTGAGAAAGACTCGCCTTTTTCAAAGCTAGAGACCAAAACAACATACAAGCACGACTCCAAAGGCACGACAAGCAAAATTGCACGACTTTTGATTTGAGTTGAAAGATAGCCAATATATGTTTTGTATCAACAACCCAAAACAAAACAAACAAGACAATATATAAACATTCAACATAAAATAACATTGAGACAATTTTGAAATACAAAGCAAAATGAGCAAGATAGATTGGACCTTGCTTCAACCACTTCAATGCTTGGCCTAAGGGACACTTATGCTTGGCTATGATGATGCTTTGGCTCAGGTATGACATCATATAGGTCAGGTTCAACATCATATAGGCAAGGCAACAAGTGGAGATGAAGGTGTAGTGGTGCAACATAAAGCATATATAGGGTCAAGGTTAAATAAGTTGAGTTTTTGTGACATTCTTGGCTCGGCCATGGGCATGTGGTGGCTTGGCCATGCTTGTACAGGTCTGGTCAGAGGCTAAAATAAAGTGTAGTGGTGGTAGCAAGGTGGTGGTCATGGCTAGAGGTGGTGGCCATGGTGAAGTAATAGTGGTGGCTAGTGCATTGTTTTGGACATTATTTGCAATTTTGTGGAGTTTTGTCACCAAGGGAGGTGTGGCCATGGATGAATCTGAAATGATGGCTGGAGATGATACCAAGGAAGAGTGGTAGGGGATGGTGGAGAGTATGGTGGTGATGGTGGGTGGTAGAGGCCAATCCAGAAAGCATAGAAAACTAGGCAAAATACATAGAAAATGAGAAGAAAAAGGTAGAAAAAGATGTAGACATTACCAGATTTTTTCTCAAGATGGAGGCCATGATTTTTAGGGTTGAGAAAGAGAAAATTTTCGTGACAAATTAGCAAGGGAAGTCAGCTGGAGATGGTATAGGGAAATGTCAAAAAAACAGATGTATTGATGACAAAAGAAACTGCAAAATAAACAGTGAAACGTTTTTACGTTTCTTAGCCTTTAACCCTTTCAAATTTCTCACATATATTTATATACATCTAAATAACTGAAAATAATTAAAATCTTAGTTAAAATTTGAAAGTATAACAGATGAACAAAATATTAATAATTAAATATTAATTAGATATGATTAAAACAAGAAAAATAGCACAGAAAATGAAAACTTGACTTAAGAATTAGAAATAACTTCAATATACTTTGGAAAAATTTACTTTAATTTAAATACATGTAAAATGTACAAAATAAAGTAAAACACAGCAAATAAAAGTGAGTGCATAAAATAAATAAATAAATTTTAATTATATATAATTAAATTAAGAAAATGGCTTAAAATTGTAGACTAGGCTTTAAAATTAGAAATAAATTCAAATGAACTTTAGAAAAATTATATTATCATTTTAAAAATACTTAAAAGTCAAAATATACATAATATAACATATTATCACATATTAAAGAAAAATATAACAAAGAAGAAGTAACTTATACAATTTAAAATAGTCATTGTTAAATAACCCTATATACGCACAATATTGTAAAGGGTATAACTTTCACAATTTACATCCGATTTCAACGAAACGAAAAGTGATGTTCTTAGAATTTTATGTACTTTCATAATAAAATAAAAAAAATTAAAATTTTAAAATTTTAAATTGAAAGTCACAGTTTGACTAGTTTGACCAAAATCAGCATTTCAGGCAAATATTCAACTTACACAAGTTTGGAATTATAACTCATATAAAAATCAAGATTATATTTAAATAATAAATTTAATCATTTCAAATAAGTAAAATAAGTTTTTAAATCAAAATCTCACATTAAAAATAATTAAAATATACAATAAAATAATTACAAAATACAAGGTTGTTACACTCTCCTCCACTCAAAACTTTTCGTCCCCGAAAAGGAATGAGGTATGGAAGGGCACAGAAAAGATAGAGTGAAATAGGATTAAGATAAGATGACAAGAAGATTGAAGTTATACCTGATAACTGTTGTTATAGGTAAGTTTAACAAGGTGGAGGTGATCTTTCCAAGATCCTCCAGAATCAAGAACACAAGCACGAAAAAGGTGGATTCAAAATGATTACCAAAGGTCTATCAAAGATTATAGAAAGATTTCTAAACAGAAAGATTATAGAAAGATGCCTATACCGGTCTATAGCAAGATAATGATAATAAGGACAACCAAAAGATAGTTTGAAAAACAAAATAAGGAAATGAATTTGAAAGCATGGAGATTTCAACTTAAACAGAGAATAAATCTTTACACAAGTTAAATAAATCTTAACTATCTCAAATTTCATTATCTTATTATCCAATCATCTAAAATTAACCATTTTTAAAACCATGGGTTTGAAAAATAATCATTTATTGCACTCAAAATGTACTTAATAAATTTTATTCTTCTTTATTCCTAATCAAAATTAAATTTATTCCTCTCAATATATTTATCACTCATGTTAAATATACTTACACTTATTATAACTACTTTCTTTTATTCTTAGTTCTTTTAAAATTAATTTATTGTAAGTTATTCAATTACCCTTTATTATATTTACCCCTGTTAATCATTAAAATTTAAATGTATAACATTTATTATAACCACTCAGATTTTATTTATAAAATCTTTTTATATTGTATATTATCCAATTACATTGTTAACTTCTGAAATTAAGGTAAGTTATATTGGAATGCAATTGTATTATACAAATAAAACTTTCCAATTCAATTATCTCAAGTTTGAATCATTTATCCAAATTTTTGATTTTCTTTTTACAATTGAAATTATTCTTCAAGGTAAAATTTAAGAATTAAATTTCCAATTACATTCAAACCATTTAGAGATAAGTAATAATATATACATAATATGTCAAATCAAATTTCAATCATATATATATATATATATACATATATATTATAATCAAGTCATATTTTAGAAATTCAAATCAATTTAATTTCCCAAAACAAAGCTGTAGCAAGACTACAGAACAGTCTCTTAACTTCGAAACTCGAAAATGAACATCGATGATGTCGCGATCATCACCGAAGTTATTTTCCAGCGACAAAGAGAAGAGCACTAATTTTAAACCTTTAAAATTCTTTGAAAACAAATTCTATTCAAAATACTTTAAATAATATAACCTTTTAAAACTTTAAACCAAAGTTCGAAATAATCGGAATTTAAATCCTCAAATTCTTGTTTTAAATTCATTTCAGTTCCCAAATAAATTAATAAACAAATATTTATAAATTTATTTCTAGAACAATAAATGATAAATCAAGTATTATCATTTCAAATTATCAATTTAAATCATTTCATTAAGTTCCATAAATTTACTTATATATCAAAATTTATTTCATTAACCAATTTTTTTTAAAATATATTATGTCCGTTTGTTCTGTCAAAGTGTTTTGGAAATCTTATCGATAGCGCTGATCAGACGTATCGATCAGAAACCCAACTCAACATCAACAACTCAAACAACACAATATATAAAACATTTTAAATTTTAAATACTAGTTTACAAATACACTATACATGAATAGATTTTCAAAGAAGGATAGAGATTCAAATTTTTTGATTAACACAAATCAAAGGAGATTATGATTTAAAATAAGTTGGAAACAAGGATGACATGATTAAATAACAGAATAGGAAGATGGATAAGCTTATATAAATCACGGGCAACCTTAACCGGGTCAACCGTGACTTAAAGAATAAGATCAATGTTGATTTTTCTAGGGTAAATCTACATTCGATCTCAAGAGCTAGAGTTTGAAATAACAAAAGATATTAGCATCTAAACCATGGATAGATATAAATCTCTAGTAAATCGATGCAAATTGTAAAGGAGTATTCCCCCTTTTTTTTATTAAATTTGAAATTGGCGTGACCGCCGACTCACTAGAAAGATAATTCAAAGCGGAGTTATGGAATGCTCCAGAGTCAAAAGAAGATGAATAGTGAGGGATACGAATGGATTTTGAAACTGTAGGGAATGTTCCAAAATTCAAAAGGAATCGAGTCAAAAGGGAGAGATTCAATCTCGAATGAAAGTGATTCTGTAAATACATTCACTCCATATGCTGAGTTTTGCCTAGAGCTACCTGGCTCTGATACCAACTATAACGACTCGGTATTTTCAACCATTCGCATCCATTGTAAGTGTATGGGTAGACACTCATGCCGGAATTGAATTGCTCAAAATACCGCGTTGTAAATAAAAATTTGGCAAACCTCAGAATACACAGTAAATAAAAATCACAGATCACAGACACAGAGTATATGATAATGCAGCGGAAGAAAAAGAGATAGTAGTTCATGAAGCTACTATATAAAATATAAGATACGTCAGAGTTAAATAAGATACAACAGAAGAGTAACAGGATACATCAGGTACAAATCAGATACATCACTGAACCACTGGATACTGAAACAAAATAGATGGCTGGATCTTCAAGGAAAGCTCCAACGCCAAAGGTGAATCTTGAATGCTAACTCAATCAATCTGACCCGAGCGTAAAGCAAAACACAAAACCCTCGAGTCAGGACATAAATACTTATAAACTGTAAATCGACTCAAGTGAACAGTAACAAAATGCATCAGTAACTTAAAGGATGCTTGGGACCGCCCATCCTCTAAGGATCCGTTAAACTATTTACTATGTAGTAATATACGCTATATACGGTAGTGTCTAATCAGTAAAGTATAATCATATAGAAAATAGCGTTAAGGGGATGGTGAACCTTAACGCGGTCGGATCTTTAAAACCAAAATCGTAGTGGGCTCGATATAAGGATATTACACGGCACGCGAGGCAATGCCAGGGTGGATACACCGTTTGCACTCCCGGACCGGTGGTGACGGCAAGCCAGCAGCTTCCGCCCACCTCGAACAATACCCCCAAATCAAAAGTGGCGCCACCGAATCGAACCACAACAGTAATAGAATGGTTTCAGATGGAGCATGCTCGATGAAAGGGTGCGACCCTTTGTGTAGCCCGGTATAGCTCCTGTTTTAGTCATATATGCCAACTCACGGGAGTTGGGTCCACGTAATATATACCTCGAGAACGTCGCCACCATCCTACTTCATTCTGGAATCTCCACCGCGTACACGGTTGTTAAAGTGGTTTTTGGTATTGGCCGGCTATAAGACAATATCCGATCCCGGTCTCTTTAACAACCAATCGTTATTATAACCCGTAGTTATAACTTTAAAAATATTTTATACTTCTAAATAAAATATCCTTTTCAATCCAAATCTTTATCAAAATAAAGATTAAATCATTTCGAAAACCATTTCAATATATCATCGTAAAATATCTTTCAATTCAAATATTTATCAAAATAAATATCAAGTCATTTCTAACCATTTCAATATATTAAATTTTCATACCCTTTCAACACTACCTTTCAGTTCCAAAATATCATATCTTTCAGAACTTTTTTTTAAATCATGTTAATATCAAAATGTCCTATCTTTCAAACTCCGTTTTTGAAATCATTTAATATCAAAAATATCATATCTTTCAAAACTTCGTTTCAAATCATTTTAATATATCAAAATATCATATCCTTTCAAAACTTCAGTTTCAATCATTTTAATATATCAAAATATCGTATCTTTTCAAAACTTCATTCATTTCAAATCATTATTCATTTTATTCAATTTAAAATACCATTTCAATTCATATTCTAAAACAGTTTATATTCCAAAAATTATTTTTTTCCATTTTAATGAAGTTATTATGCTTAATAACAAAATTATTAAATTTCCAAAAATTTCAACTTCCAAAGTTCATTTATTCACTTAAGTTTATCAAAACGGTGAAAATTCACTTTTCGCATCATTTAGAAAACTCTACGGAAAGTTACATTCAAAACAGTTCAATTTAACAAAACACAACGTTTAAAAATGTTGTAATAGAGTTTTCTTAAATTTCAAATAAACTTAGTTAAATTCAAAAATCATAGTACTTACAACAATTTCTATAATAGTTTTTTTTCAATAGCTTTTTTTTAGTTCATTATCATTAACTACAGTATTTACAATTGTTGTAATATCATTTACATTGTAATTAATATCATTTCAAAAATGCAATCAATTAACTTCAAATATTCAATAAAATTTCTCAACCAGTTATATTTTTATTAAAACATTTTTAACTTATAAAGTCATACATTTATCACATTTATAACATCATTTAATTTTCCTCAAGTTCATGATTTTACAGGGTTAAATTTCCATTCAAAAATCAAGATTTAATAATAATCCACTTATTAAAATGCAATGTTCAATTTTAAAATCCATTACATTAAATTTTAACTTAACACTTAAGTCCAAATTCTCAAATATAACTTAGTTTTATTTTTATTTGCTTAACTAAAAGTTCACTTTACGTCAATTTCATAATTTCCAATTCTAGTTATATTTCAAAGTTTCGACTTAAAATATTTATTCATTTCACATTTCAACTTTATTAAAAAATCATAAATATGATAAAAAATCATTTTTAAATTCATTTAAATTCAAATTATCATAAATTTATCATAATTTCATACTCAATTAAATTTCCAATTAAAATTAAATCAAAATTTCCAAAATAACTTACGTTCAAAATTTCTAACTTCTTCATTAATTCATTTCACTTACAATTATTCAGAAAATCAATAATAATTTACAAAAATCCTTTTTTTTAAATTTAAAATCAAAATATTATAAAAATTAAATTTCTAAAATATTTAAAATTTTAGAAAAACATATTTTAACTACGGGCCTGTATATAATTTTCTACGCTAGGTAAAGTGATATGGGTAATATCATTTCAACCCATAATTTACAAAGAAAATCCGGGTTTTATCATTTCAAACCCGCAATCCCAAGTCAAAATGAAAAATTTAAAACCATTCAGGCCTATCATTTCATCCTATAACATTTTTTTTTCTAACAGGGAACTTGTAGTGTGATCATATGCAGAAATAATATAAACAAGGTCATTATCACAATATACAGTCATATATCAGATGTCAGGTGAAAATTAACAGTTTAAACATGGTAATAACATGGCATAGCATATCATATGATCATCATTAACTTGCATAAACATTTTATATTACTAAACACTTGTCATCAATTCACTTTTCATAAGTATAAATGTCAGAGTGAGAAAGACTCGCCTTTTTCAAAGCTAGAGACCAAAACAACATACAAGCACGACTCCAAAGGCACGGCAAGCACAATTGCACGACTTTTGATTTGAGTTGAAAGATAGCCAATATATGATTTTGTAATAACAATCCAAAACAAAACAAACAAGACAATATATAAACATTCAACATAAAATAACATTGAGACAATTTTGAAATACAAAGCAAAATGAGCAAGATAGATTGGACCTTGCTTCAACCACTTCAATGCTTGTCCTAAGGGACACTTATTCTTGGCTATGATGATGCTTTGGCTCAGGTATGACATCATATAGGTCAGGTTTAACATCATATAGGCAAGGCAACAAGTGGAGATGAAGGTGTAGTGGTGCAACATAAAGCATATATAGGGTCAAGGTTAAATAAGTTGAGTTTTTGTGACATTCTTGGCTCGGCCATGGGCATGTGGTGGCTTGGCCATGCTTGTACAGGTCTGGTCAGAGGCTAAAATAAAGTGTAGTGGTGGTAGCAAGGTGGTGGTCATGGCTAGAGGTGGTGGCCATGGTGAAGTAATAGTGGTGGCTAGTGCATTGTTTTGGACATTATTTGCAATTTTGTGGAGTTTTGTCACCAAGGGAGGTGTGGCCACGGATGGATCTGAAATGATGGCTGAAGATGATGCCAAGGAAGAGTGGTAGGGGATGGTGGAGAGTATGGTGGTGATGGTGGGTGGTAGAGGCCAATCCAGAAAGCATAGAAAACTAGGCAAAATACATAGAAAATGAGAAGAAAAAGGTAGAAAAAGATGTAGACATTACCAGATTTTTTCTCAAGATAGAGGCCATGATTTTTAGGGTTGAGAAAGAGAAAATTTTCGCGCCAAATGAGCAAGGGAAGTCGGCTGGAGATGGTATAGGGAAATGTCAAAAAAACAGATGTATTGATGACAAAAGAAACTGCAAAAGAAACAGTGAAACGTTTTTACGTTTCTTAGCCTTTAACCCTTTCAAATTTCTCATATATATTTATATACATCTAAATAACTGAAAATAATTAAAATCTCAGTTAAAATTCGAAAGTATAACAGATGAACAAAATATTAATAATTAAATATTAATTAGATATGATTAAAATAAGAAAAATAGCACAGAAAATGAAAACTTGACTTAAGAATTAGAAATAACTTCAATATACTTTGAAAAAATTTACTTTAATTTAAATACATGTAAAATGAATAAAATAAAGTAAAACACAGCAAATAAAAGTGAGTGCATAAAATAAATAAATAAATTTTAATTATATATAATTAAATTAAGAAAATGACTTAAAATTGTAGACTAGGCTTTAAAATTAGAAATAAATTCAAATGAACTTTAGAAAAATAATATTATCATTTTAAAAATACTTAAAAGTAAAAATATACATAATATAACATATTATCACATATTAAAGTAAAATATAACAAAGAAGAAGTAACTTATACAATTTAAAATAATCATTGTTAAATAACCCTATATACGCACAATATTGTAAAGGGTATAACTTTCACAATTTACATCCGATTTCAACGAAACGAAAAGTGATGTTCTTAGAATTTTATGTACTTTCATAATAAAAGAAAAAAATTAAAATTTTAAGTTGAAAGTCACAGTTTGACTAATTTGACCAAAATCAGCATTTCAGGCAAATATTCAACTTACACAAGTTTGGAATTATAACTCATATAAAAATCAAGATTATATTTAAATAATAAATTTAATCATTTCAAATAAGTAAAATAAGTTTTTAAATCAAAATCTCACATTAAAAATAATTAAAATATACAATAAAATAATTACAAAATACAGGGTTGTTACATAACATATGTAAATTTTAGATCGGAAATCATTATATTATTGTCTTAAATAATTTAAAGCCAAAATTGTCTATTTCTTCCATTCAAAAATCCATAATAAATGATCCATGCTTGGAATATCATCAAATTTTAAACACATCTCCAAAATAATGTTTTACATGACATACTCAACCATTATGGCATTCAAAATCAATTTACATGATTTTTAACCTTAAAATTGAGATATACTATCACATAGAAACCCTTGTTTGAATCAAAACATGGCATATAATCAAAGCATATCATCATTCATCCATCTAAATGGTTTAAGTCTTAAACCCAAAATTAAAACATTCAATAAAACATATATGATGTGCTTTAGATTGTTACTCACCTTATTTGAATAAGGAAATTGAGATTTGTTCTTCAATTTAATCTTCCTAGCTTGAATCTTAGATTCTAATGATTTTGAACTCCTTTTCTCCTAGGGTTATGGCCGGCCTTAATCTCCTTAGTTTATGTTTATGTTTATGTTTTATGAATGTATGGAAGAAAATGAGGTAAGGGTTTAGGTGTTATGGGGTTATGGTGTATGACTATTTCTCATATTACCCTTACCTTACGCTCTTAAGTATTTACTTATGATCCATTTTATAAATCCATTAATTAAGACATAACCCTAATTAGTTTTCATATTATAATCCCCTTATCACTCTAGTCTCTCCATTATTCTATTTAATTTATGTAACTAAATTTGCTGAATAATGTTATTCAAAATTAGGGGCGTTACAGACTCTCCTCCTTAAAGAATTTCGTCTTTGAAATTCAACAAGTACTAAATACTAATCATAGCAATCATCTGTAACATCTCCTAACTACCATACTAGCCTATCTGACTATCAAACAGTCTATATAAAGCAAATATAGAACATACCCTTACAACAGATCAGGATAAGTATCTCCAATCCTGTCTTCTGTCTCCCAAGTATAGTCTTTCTCATTGTCTCTTCACTAATATTTCAAAAAATTGACTGTTTTGTTTCTTAACCTCTTATCATCTCTCACCACAACTCAAACTGGTTGTCTAACAAAAGTAAAATTCTACTCTACTATTAATTATTCAACGCAGCAGGAGGAATAACAGTCTTTGAATCATGCACATACTTACGAAGATGAGACATATGAAACACGTTATGGACACCTGCCAAACTGCTCAGAAATTCTACTTTGTATGCGAGCTTTCTGATCCTCTCTATAATTAGGAATGGTCCAACATATCTCGGTGCCAGTTTCTCTAACATTTCGAATCGTACCACACCCTTCATCGATGATACTTTAACGAAAACTTTATCTCCAGCAGAGAACTCTAGATTCTTACACCTCATATCTGCGTTACTCTTTTGTCTAGAATGAGCTTCCTTCATCCTACCTTGGATCAACTCAATCTTCTCTATACTCTCTCTTACCAAATCTAGACCAAAGTCTATTCTGTCTCTAGTTTCCAACCAACGTGCCGGTGACTTGCATAGCCTTCCATACAAAGCTTCGAAAAGCGTCATTCCTATACTAGCCTGATAACTGTTATTATAGAAAAACTTGTGTAGGTGATCTTCCCAAGATCCACCAAAGTCTAGCACACAATCTCTTAACCAATTTTGAGTGCCTTTTTGACTCTCTCCGTCTGCCCATCTGTTTGAGGGTGTTGAGGATGCTCATTTTGAGTTTGGTACCTAAAACATCTTGTAGACTCTTCTAGAACTCGCTAATGAACAAAGTATCTCTATCACTTATTATACTACTAGAAAATTCCATGCAGTCTAATTATGTTCTTCACAAATAATTTAGATAAAATAGGTGCCATCCTGGTTGACTTAACTGGAATGAAATTGGCACTTTTGGTCAAACTTTCCACTATGACCCATATACTTTCATTTCCTTGATTCAACCTTGGAAATCCATCTATGAAATCTATGGATATCAAATCTCATTTCCAAATTGGTATCTCTAAGGGTTAAAGCAACCCATTCAGCTTCTGATGCTTGGCCTTCACTTATTGACAGTTCACACACTAGCTTACCCACAAGCCAACATCCTTCTTCATACCTTCCTAGTATAAACTCCTTTTCATGTCTTGATACATCTTTGTTCCATAGGATGAATCGTAAATTTGGATCGATGACATTTCCTGAAGACTTCTCTCCTTAAGTCCACAATATTTTATCAACCATCCCCTCTGGTCAAGAATGAAATCTTTTAGATCATCAACCTCCAATCCAACCTCAAGTCTTTTAATCTTCTCAACTAGCAATGGATCCTCTTTCGGCTTAGAAGCGATCCTTTTGATTAGTATTGATCGAACTTTGAAGCATGATAACATGGCAGTGCTCTGACTAAAACTAGCAATCGATCTTAACTACACTTTGCAAGTTGTCAAAGCCTCTAAATCTTTCAATTACGTTACATATCTAACACCACATTCTGCTGTTTTCTACTAAGAGCATCTGCCTATTTTATTTTATTTTTCAGGGGTATACTCTGTACCAAAATCATAAGCAACTAAAAAAATCCAACCACCTCCGTTGTCTCATATTCAATTCCTTCTGAGAGAATAAATACCTTAAGGACTTATGATCTATGTATAACTCAAATCTCTCCCCTAAGAGAATGTCTCCATGTTTTCAATGCAAAGATCGCCGCTGCCATCTCTAGATCGTGAGTAGGATATCTCACTTCATGCGGTCTAAGCCGACGTGACGCGTTTGCAATAACATTATCTTTCTACTTCAACACAGCCCCTAATCCAGTTCCACATGCATCAGTATACACTTCTTGGTTTCCGTTCGGAACCACCAACATAGACACGTTGGTTAACAATTTCTTTAACTTAAGGAATGTTTCCTCATATTCGTTAGACCCAAATAAACTCACATTCTTCCTGTTTAGCTTGGTCAAAGGCACTGTCATCGACGAGAAATCCTTAATGGATCTCCATAATAGCCAGTGAATCCAAGAAAAACTTTCAATCTCATTCATCGTCTCTGGTCTCTTCCAGTTGTTAATAGCTTCGGTCTTATCCAAATCACTGGAAAATCCTTCTTTGAAATCATTCAATCAAGAAACTTAACTTCTTTCTTCCAGAAACAACGCTTTGAAAATTTTGCTTTCAGCTGATGCTGCCTCAGCGTCTCAAGCACTACTCTAAGATGAACTTCGTGCTTTTTTCATCCTTAGATTGTATTAAAACATCATGTATGAATACCAATACTAACATATCCAGGTGCTCTCGGAAAACTCGGTTCATCAAATCCACGAAGAAAGTTGGTGCATACATTAACCCAAATGATATCACTAACCATTCGTACAAATCATATCTAGTCCAAAATGCCCTCAACAGAATACAGTCCTTTGCCACTTTTAGCTGATGGAAACCTGTCGCCAAATCCATTTAGGAAAATACTCTAGATCCACATAACTGATCGAATAAATTGTCGATTCTTAGCAAAGGATACTTATTCTTGATCATCTTTCCGTTCAACTTACGATAGTCGATACATATCCTTAATGACCTATCCGGTTTCCCTACGAATATAACAGCCGCTCCCTAAGGAGAATTGCTTGGTCTAATAAAATTCTTTCTTTCTAATTCCACTAGATGCACTTTTAATTCTCTCATCTCGGTAGGTGCCATCCTACTAGGTGGTCTACTTACATGTTCTGCTTCTGGCATAAAATCTATCCGAAAATCAACGGCTCGTTTCAGTGGTAGTCCTATGATTAGCTCAAAAACATCTGCAAACTCTCTTGCTACCAAAACTTGACTCAACCCTTCTTCTACTTTCATTGAATTTTAGCGAAGCATAAGCACTTGAGTCTAATTTCTCCACCGAGTATATACTTCGATCATGATTATTACGGGTTCTTAATGTTATTTCCCTATCTTGGAAAAAATATCCTAGCATCATGTTTATCTAACCAATCCATATCCAAAATGATCCTGAAGCCTACGAAATAAAAAACATACAAACTGCATGCAAACTTATAACCTAATCATTCAAGTTCTAACTAGTAACATCTCATCCCTAGCGTTGCATACCCTCTTATCGGATTTGCAACCCTTAAGGAAGTAACAAGGTACGAGGGTCCTAAATATAACCAATCTATTAAACACTAAGATATAAATGAATGTGATGCGCCGGTATTAAATAGTCCCTAAATGTTATATTTCGAATCAAAAGTGTACCTTCCATCATAGTCTATCCTTTCTTAGCAGCGATTGGCCTAGTAGACGATGGTCCTAAATCAAAAGTGTACCTTGGGCACTGATTCTTGTAATGCCCAATCTGGTCGCAGTTGAAGCACTTCACTCCCTTCTTATCTCCAATGTTCTTTCCTTTTCCAGTTCGATATTCATGAGCATAATGTCCCTTCTTATCACACTTAAAGCAAACCAGATTATCTTTTCCATTCTTGGCAGCTCCTCCCTTTTGGGTTCCTTATTGAAGAACTTCCTCTTCTTGCCCTGAAAAACTTGGGTTTCAACCTGCTAATCCTTCCTATAAGTGGAATGCATCTCTTCATTATGAATTGCCATCTCCACCATAACTGTACTTGGATCATGGAGATATGACATAGTTTCTTTAGCAATCTTGGGTCTTAACCCTCAAATAAATTTCTCATTTCTTTAAATGACAGTGTCAATGGTAGCATATCCATATCTGGACAATTCATCAAACTTCGTAGCATACTCAATCACCGACATCTCACTCAGCACTAAGTCTATGGACTTTCTCGGCAACACTAACTTGGCAATATCAGACAAAAATCTTTCTTCGAATCTCCTTTGAAATTCGGCCCAAGTCAACTTTTCCTATGGAAATCCTACACTGTTCCACCAATAAGTGCTACTTCTTGCAACTGTCTAGAGGCAAGTCTCCTCTTCTGCTCATCGTTTAATCCCAAGTCAGCAAAAATCCTTTCACTGTGCAATAATCGGTTTTCTACTTCGACTACATTCTCTGTTCTTAAAAATGGCTTTCCACCAAGACTGATATAATCCTTGTTCAGCTTAGCATAGTTACTGCCAACTAGGGCCATGGGATTTGCTCCTCCAACATTCACAACATTACCCCCAGCTACTCCTACAGCTGCGCCAGCTTGCATCAGATTGATAAGGAACTGGTACATCGTCCCCATATCTACCGGTGGGGTTCCGGCACCTAAATTGGCATTTGAATTTGGATTAGCATTTGCCTGTCGATCTGGGTTTCTCATGGTGTTGGGTCGAGCATTTCCATCAATAACGATGCTTCCTCCACCTATATTTACTCTTCCTTCCCTGCCTCCATATCTTCCTTTCTTATGAATCTTCATTTGAGCCTTAGTATGATACATAAGAACGGTCTAAGAGAGAGGGGAGTACGTACTTATGGATATATACATAACAAACACAAGTACATTACTATAGCATTAACTTAAACCCCGGTCTCACTTTCTATTCAGTGGATTATGTTTTGTAAATCTTTTAGGCTTAAATTTCTTTTTAAATTTTCATGAACATATGCTTTGATACCAACTTGTAACATACCTCATCTAGAGGCATGAAACTAACTACTACGGATGTTGCAGTCATCCATGGTTATTAATTCTCGGTGACCAAATGCGGTAATGTTAGATACATTAATGTAATAGAAACACATGAATAAAAAAATTAAAATCAGAAAATAAATTTCTCATTCCACTTCAGGTCACATTTCAAATCATTACATAATCCCAATTCATAAACCACGTTCAAAGAAATATAATTATTATAAAATACGCCAAGAGCGATATATGAAGATGCCCCCATGGTTGATCAGATTCTAAATATAGGCAGATAAACAACTTTTCCATTATAACCAAAATGTAGAAAAATCAAACAAAAAGAACTCCTGATAGCTTGCTTGCCTCCTACACGTTTCCCGAAGCTTATTCGTCTAAAGGAGAACCTAAAAACTTTAACTCTCAACCACTTAAATTCAATTAAGCACGTGAGACATAAAGAGGAAAACATAGATTTGAAGTCAGACAAAAAGTTTGGTATGAATAATAACTTACCATATAGGTCCACATAGATATTTAGTGAGACCACGCTACTTTGCGGAATGAGTTTTTCCCTCACTTGTATCTTAATTCAATTTATAATAACCATATACATTGCACCTGCTTCCACGATGGTCAAGACATAACATAATAAAATGTATCATGATAATATGAAAACATGCAATATGTTATGGATTTCCCATCCCCATTCATCTAACTATCGATCTCAAGTTATAGTTTCTAGGGTCGTATTAACCTATTAGTTTTCATGGGCTAACTAATAATATATTCCAAGCTTATAAACTATCTGTCTGGTTTCATATTTTTCATGGTATCTCCAATAATTTATTGGTATCTACCAAAAACATCATCCAATTATAGTTTCATGGGCTCGCTATGAACCTATATGAACCTACTGGGTTTTCCAATAACTTTTCTCCTGTCATAATTTTCATAGGCTAACTATGAATCTATTGATCTCTATCAATAACTTATTCCCGACGTTGTTCTCTTGGGTTCACTAAGAACCTATTTTCTCCTGCCAATAATAATTTCCATACATAGTTTTCATGGGCTTACTACAAACTTGTCTAAACCAATAATTCTTTGATTGGTCTTTAGGGATCCTATATTCCGATCTACATAACCTCATGGATGCAATTCTACTCACATATGAGTTAACTCAATTCACTACTTGTCAACCTAGCTGGTTATTCTTCCCTTAACACCCCAAAACGTACTTGTTGGCTAATTATAAAGTGAATATGTCTGCAGAAGAAGACATATGATAATTGATCGTAACATAATAACATAAACATCCATGGTTTAATTTCCTTGTAACCATTTTTCAAATGAAACATGGTCTATACCTTTAACCTATTATATTTAGCAAGGAAAGCTTCTTCAAAAACACCAAAGTTAAATACCATTTCAAACTCTTTCATATTTTCATGGGTGTATTTTTAAAATTGAGATTGGTTTTCTTTTTTGAAAACTAAGGCTTTCAAAACCTTAGGCCTTCTCTTTTGAAATTATTAAAAACCTATCTTTCAAAAGTACTCAAACCTTCAATTTAAAACACTTAAAGATATATCTTTCAAAACACTCAAAACATTCATTTCGAAAGCATTGAAACCTTCCTTTAGAAGCCGTTAAAAATATACCTTTTGAAACACTTAATACTTTCCTTTTGAAGGCACTTAGTTCAAATAAAATTAATGGAACTATTTAGCTTCAAAACCATTTAAATTTATCTCTTTTGAGATCATTGGGTTTAACAAAGAAAACAAGTGAAAGCAACCCTTTCAAAAGCTGTGATCTTCATATAAAAGAATTGGGGAAAAGTATAGCTTTGAAACCACCATTTCGAAAGCATCGGTAAGTGTGGCTACATGAACCCTTTCGAAAATATTGATTTAAAGTGCTAGTTCTTGAGATGATGGTTTTGATGACAACAACCTTAGGACTTGTTATAATATATAAATACTAATGTCTCTGTCTAGATATATATGTAGATGTAGGATATATATATATATATATATATATATATATATATATATATATGCAAGTAACGAGAATGAAGATTGTACAGTATAAAGATTCAAGGCTTAATATAAAGATTCAAGATTGAGTATAAAGACTCAAGACTAAGTATAGAGATTCAACACTAACGAATTCAAGATTATAGAAATCAAGACTAAAGACTCATGAGTATCGAGATTATCAAGAGTTCAAGATATCAAGATAAGTAATAGAGTCTAGACTTATGTTAAAACTTCATAATAACACTTAAATCTTTATTCGGATTTTAATTGTGGAATGGAATCCACCTTCTCGCTTTAATAGTGGGATGGAACCCTCGACCTCTTTCGTAGGATGGAACCCACGACCTTCTCTTGCGGAATGGCATCCACGAAATTTTTAAAATGATTTATTTTTTCAAAACTATCTTTTTAAAGTCATCCTTATCAATTTAAATATTTTAGCATTAATTCAAAAACTATTTTTTAATCATATTAATTTCAAAATCATCTCTTATTTTTTAAACTATCTCTTGATTTTAATACTTTAGCTTTAATATATTTAAAAGAAATCTATACTTAGTTTTTAATATACTTTTATATTATAGATTATATATTTTAAGATTACTTTCTAAAACTCTTTTATAAGTTTAAACTATATTCAAAATGGTTTACATAGTTTAGAAATTGTTTTGACAAGTTTTAGAATAAAAATTATTTTAATGCAAAATCTATTTTCTACAATAACATAGGCACGTCGACATTCCTCATCCCCCCATGTCGACATGGTAGCCGTAGATTTCAAATTTTAAATTTTCAAAAGAAGTGCCTATTCATCAAAACCTTTCGCGAATGGACATGACCGTTGTTCTCCTATAAATACCAGTTGTTTTCAACGAATTATTAGTTAGTTTTTCTTCATTTCTTCACTCTTTATTCTCAATTCAAATATTATCTTATATTTCAAATGCTTTAACAAAACTCTGTCGAAATTCTAAGTGAATCAAACTCGATCATCTTTAGTTTGATTCTCTACCACTCTCTCTCAAAGATCCCAGTGCTATTCAGAGTTATAGGATCATTTGTAATCAAAGATCGAAAGATCGAAGTGTTTCGAGTCTCTATCTATCAAAGTGTGATTGGAAACGGTGTGACTGTGGCATGTAAATCAATTGGGTGTGATTGTGGCCCATAAATCGATTAGGTGATCTTGTAGCCTGGTTAAATCAAGAGAGTTTGCCCTGGACTCGGAGATAGGAGGGTGTATCTTGTGACCTTGAAATCGAGATTATAATATCGACATTATATTTGAAAAGAAATCCGCATAAGAAATTGTATGAGACTGGATGTAGGGTAATTCCAAATGAGTATAAAATTACGGTGTGTTCTTTCCTTTACTGCTTTTATTCATTATTTTCATTTGTTACTGATTATGTGATTGTTTCTGTATTTGTCAATTTCATTTGGATTTAATTTGGAAAGATTCAAAAAGATTCATAAAACAATTTAAATATTATTCACCCCCCCCTCGCTAGTATTAATTCTACCTTAAGATCCGTAATCCACATTTCTTACATAAAGTTATAAAGAAGGCGACCTTCAACTAATTTGAAAGGCTTAATGCGGCGGCAAGGTTTCAAATAAGTTCAAAATGTAGCTACCCTTTTGATAGCTCCTTTTAAACAAACAAGCGACAACTCATTCGAAAGCATCTTTTAAAATAAAGTAAGTGGCCTTTGAACAAATGTAAGTTAGATTTGAAAGTTTCACCTATTCGAAAGCATCTTTTAAAAAACAAAGGTAAGTATTGTATTCGAAAGCTTATAAGAATGACTTCAACCCCTTCAAAAGAAAGCCTTCAACACCCCCTTCCTCTTTTCTCCAATACGCTACGTACCAATTTCTTGATACCATGTGCATTGATTTCGAATTGCTTTGAAAGTCCCATTTGGCATGGTTTCTGAAGCGAGAAATGGAAGTGACAGGTTTGTAATTCGATAAAAAATTGAGTTTAAGCCTTTAAAAGAAATTCCATTTTACCTAACTTACTCAATTTATCAAAATATGATTGGTTACCAAATTCTTTATAAAATCCTTTTCTTAGAAGGCTACCGAATTCAATAATTTGTAATTGAAATTATTTTAACAAATAAGTCATTCCCTTCCATATAACATTTAAACATTTAAATCCTTCAACTTAAATAATTTAACAATCATATTAAAACACTTAGAAAAAATCCCTAAAATCATGATAATTCCCTTTTTATACGTTTCTAAGATATGTAAACTTTAGATCCAAAATCATTTTATTATTGCCTTAAATAATTTAAACCTAAAATTGTCTATTTCTTCCATTCAAAAATTCATAATAAATTATCCATAACTTGGAATAGTATGAAAATTTAAACCTATCTCTAAATTACGTTTTATATAATATATTCTTCCATCACGGCATTCAAAATTAATTTATATGATTTTTAACCTTTAAATCGAGATATATTATACCATAAAAATCCTTGTTTGAATCAAAACATGGTGTATAATCAAAGCATCATCATTCGTACATCTAAACGATTTTAAATCTTAAACCCAAAATTAAAATGTTTAATAAAACATATATGTGATGATTAGATTGTTATTCACCTTGTTTGGATAAGGAACTTGAGATTTGTTCTTCACTTTAATCTTCCTAGCTTGAATCTTAGCTTCTAATGATTTTGAACTCCTTTTCTCCTAGGTTAATGGCCGGTCTTGATCTCCTTAGTTTATGTTTTTATTTTATGAACGTATGAATGAAAATGAGGTAAGGGTTTAGTGGTCATGGGGTATGGTATACGGCCATTTCCCATATTATCCTTGCCTTAACCTCTTAATTATTTACTTACGTGCCATTTTATAAATACATTTAACCAAGGCACGACCCTAATTAGTTTTCAAATCTCAATCCCCTTTATCACTCTAGTCTCTCTATTGTTCTATTTAATTTATCTAAATAAATCCCCTGAATAATGTTATTTAAAACTAGGGGTGTTACATGTATCTTTTTTTCCCATCCTTCTAAGAAAAGATAAGAATATCATCAACAAACAGAACCACAAACTTATTTGATTGTTCTCCGAAAACATGATTGATGAGATTGATGAAGTACGTTAGTGAATTGGTTTGCCAAAATGGCATAACCAATAACTTATAGAATCCCGATAGTGTATGAAAAATGGTAATCGACGCACTCTTCTTAACCATTCTTAGCTAGTGGAACCCCATCACTAAGTCCAACCGAGAAATCATTCTAGCTCATTGGGCAGGTCAAACAAGTCATTAATTTGTGGGGTGGACAGTTGTTCTTCTTTGTCAAACTGTTTAGCAGACAGAAATTGACATAAAATCTCAAGGAGTCATCTACCATCATTATGAACAGTACATGTGCTCCCCACTCAAATATACTTCTTCGAATGAACTTTTAATTAATAGGTCATTCACTAGCACTACAAGATCATATTGATCTTTAGGTGTCATACGCCTTAATGGCATAAATACTGTCCTCGCATCTTTCACTAAGTCGATAACGAAATCAATCTCATGTTGCGGAGGAAATACGATCAACTCTTCGAATATATATGGATATTCCCTCACCATGGGTGCTGACAACAATTCCTCATAGGGGACCTCGAGCGAATATAAGAAACCAACTATCACTACAGCCTCGAACATTCAACTCAATTCTAAACTATGCTTATCATCTCTCGTGATTGTCACAAAAAATCATTCATAGTCCACTATTACCCCATATTTATTCAACCATACCCAATATGATACCAAAATCAAAAAACTGAGTACAAATCAATCACACAAGAAAACACATCCATGACGCAACAACACTAAGTCGCGACATACCATATACAAACTAGTCGAACCATCCACATGATTCGTCACTACCAGAGATCTGACCATTATGTCTGGCTTCAATCCTAGTCTATTTACTTGGTCATTAGAAATAAAAGAATGCAAAGCATCAATATCAAATATAAAAAATGTATACCATAATCAGAAAGCATGCCTTGGATAATTATTCCCTTTCCTTTCTCTTTCACCGACGGAGCACCCAACAAATCCGAATGACATCGAGTGCAAAACCAGACACCATTTTCTTGTTCTTCAGTGGCTTGGGATAATCCTTCTTCAGATTCCCTGCCTTATTATAATTGAAGCACTTTTAGGTATTCTTTGGATTTCTTGTAGTTCTTGCTAAGCTAGCTCTCCTCATTGCGGTTAAAGTAGACGAGCTCCCATTTTCCTTTCTTTCCTCAGAGCTGCTTCCTTCCTTTGTTGTTCTTCTATTTTCTTTTTCCACCTTTGTGCACTTGCGGCTTAACGTAACACTCCGTAAATTTATGCAATTAAATTAAAAATGGTAAAATTATAATTTTAAATAAAGAAAAAAATAGTAAACTCTTATAAGATTTGGACTTAAGCTTCGATGCTTATTCCATTATTGGAATGTCATTTACGGTCAGATAACATATGTGACTTGATGAATTTGGTCGAATGAATATATAATAGAAGAAGTCAAATCTATTAGCATTTTTATAATATATTAATTTCGAGATGTTAGGCTAAACATACGTAATTTCAGCCTATAGATATAAATGTAAATCTTATTCTTTGATCCATTTTAATCTAAACACATTACCACTAATCTCCATCAACTCCTAAAAAAGTTAAAAACAATTTTTTTTTAACTATTTCATTTCTTCTTCCTCTTCCCTCTTCTCCACCAAACTTTGAAAATTGATAACCTCTCCACTTCTCAATAGATTTCGATAAAACCTGTGGCAAATTGAACGAGGTGAAGAATACTATGATCTCATATGATTTTGAAGGTGGAATTTCTATGATCAGTGGTTTAGCAGATCCGGATAACAAAGAAAAATGATGAAACCAAAATCTTTTAATAGAAATTGTTTAAAAATAAAGCCAGGTGTAAATTGTTTCAAGTTTATAGCAAACAATGTTTTAATACACTTAGTATTATAATTTGTTTTAAAAAAAAAAGAATATTTCAAGGAGTTTTTTTAATGTTACAGATATCTAAAAAGTCAAAATCAAGCCTAAGTATAGATCAAATGAGGTAAAAGTTTAATTCATTTATTAATGGATCTAATTCCCATACATAAATAACTTTTTATTTTCGATAATTGATTTACCGATTAACAATTTCGATTCCGCTATATTTTTTGTAACGATCCATAATTTTCGATAATTAAGTTTGTAAATTTGGTAAGATTTTCGTAATATAGTATTGAAAGAAATTAAAAAAATAGTAAATTAAAAATGAAATAGTAACTAAGATAAAGCGTGACAAGGTTAACTAAAGTTAGTAATTAACGAATTGAATGAAATGCCAATTAATGAAAATAATTTAAATGTTATACTTGGCTATAAATGGAATATATGAAAATAAACGCAAGTTAATTATCAATAACCTGAATGGGATTCCAACCAATTGAATTTATGGAAATGTTATAACTTAGTTATAAGCTTAACACAAGAAAACCAATGTAAATGTTTAATTGTGTAATGAAATAGTATAATAAATGGTAATTGAATAAAACCATCATTGTGTAAAGAATATAATATTTGTTGTATTAATGGGTGCATTAATTTATAATGGGATATAAAATGTAACTGATAATTTAAAATGTTGACTTATTGATAAAATAGTGTGTAATGAATGAAAATGGAATAAAATTAATGTGATGAAGGAAATGGTAACATTTGCTGTAAGTAATAAACTTATAAATGTAATTCAAATTGAATAGTGACAATTATTATAAGTTACTTGTTAGTTAGTTGAACTGAAATTAGAAATCAAATTTTGCAATTTAATGAGATTAAATACTACGTTAATTGAAATTAGATGAATTGGAATACAAACCATGATAACTATACCATAAGATGAAATTGATTGAACAATAAATGAAAAGCAAATTAAATTGAATTATTGGAAATTTATGTACTAATTTAATTGTGAAATTTAATATATAAAAATAATGTAAATAATTGAATTTAGATTTAATATAAATCAGAATAATTTCTAATATGGATATAAATTCTATTTGAAATATAATGGAGTTAGCAAGTTTTTAAAATTGAAAATTTAAACAATTTCGACGATTTAGAAAAATCGCTCGATTTAATCGATGGTTAAAATAGCCTTCTAGGACACAGTCTCAGAATTCGACGAAACGGTTCCATTAGATCCGTAATAGTGTATTATTATCATATTTCAAATTTTGTAACGTTTGGGGTTACCGTTTGGTCGTACGAGATAGAAACGCGTTGAAATAAATATCGAAAATTTTATATTTAAATTCGATTCAAAAAGCTATCTCCACATATAATCGAATTAGGCTCCGAAACATGTTCCATTCTGTTCGAAATAGGAGCAAAACATTATAAACGCCAGGCATCACGTCTCGTTTGGACTTTGTTCGAAAAAGCACGTTAACGTCTGAAATATTATTAAAATAATGTGTGTAAACGTTATAAATACGTGAACGGTAAAACCTAGCTTCCTATAGAAAATGCAGCTACCATCATTAAAGATTAATGGCCGAAAAGAAATCCTCTTCTCCCTAATTTTTCTTGTAATCCATGCAATATCGTTGAAAAGTTTCAACTCAAAAATGCTAAGCTCGGTGAGCTCGTGAGACCCAACGGTGATGATCGTTTATAGCGCGACGAGGTGGGAGAATTTAAGGCACGAACTCCGGTCGTTCATCGATGAATTTCTCGGCCATGAGATGACCGAGCTAGGCGATGTTCAAGGAGTAGGTGCACGTGGATGAAGGCTTCGTGATGGTAGCCCCTGATCATCGTATAGTCATTGATTGGAGGAGCAGCCTCGAGCGGAAGCAATGTGGGTATGGGTTCGATACCCTGGTAGCGTATGCGTGTAGGAAGAAAGTAGGAGTGGCCTCGATTTCGTGTTCCAAAATGAACGGAAGATTTGGTTTGTAAAAAAGGGAATTGTAATTTATATATAAATTTATATTCAACTTATAAAAATCATATCTTATTCATACGAGGTCGAAATCAGACGAAACAAGAGGCGTTGGAATCGTGGCGGTGAGCAGTACATTCTAGAGCTGATTTGGAGTCGTTTGGAGTGAGTTAAAATCTTGGTTAAATCGAATGTCATTCGATTTGATTTGAAATTGAAAACTCAATGCATATGTTTTAACCCACTCACAACTTCAAAATTTTCTTATGTCTGTTAAATTAAATTTATAATGTGATTATAAATTTATTTATGACTTTTTGGTATATTTTAAATCATCATCTCAATTAATTTGAATTTATTTGAATTAAATAGTTATTTAATTTATTATTGAATATATATTGCCAGTTAAATACGTGTTATTGACTATCAGTTCTATATTGATATTTATTGTTTGATTTGGATGTTATTTGTAATGGATGATGATTGTTGATATTAGATGAATGGATGTTTTATTTTATATCATCATAAACTTCAATTTCACTATGGGTTGAAATGATGCATACCCGAATGATCTATATATTAAGGAAAAATCATTATGGATTTAAATGATAGACTCGAGCGATTATATGGATTTTAATATTTTCGGGATTTTGGATTGAAATGATATATAAATATAAAAATTTAAATTGCGGTTGAAGTGATAAATATCCGTATCGCTTGACCCTATGGAAGAGAATTATATACGGACACCAGATTGGTTAAATTAAAATCTTTAAATCTTTGAGTTGAGTTAAATGATATTTTGAACTAAGAATTTGATTATATAAGTTGGATTATTTTGGAAATCAAGTTAATGATAAAATTGGAATTGGTTTAAGGGCATTGATAAAAGGATTTAATTGAAATTTCAAAGTTGAATTTGGAATAAAAAGTGAAATTTGTCAGAATTGAATTATTTTAAATTCTTTGAAATATAAATTTGAAATATATTTAATTTTGAGTAATTTAAAGTGATATTTCGAGCATGAATTAGAGGCGATATTGAATTAAATATTTTATTGAGAATTGGAATCGAAAATTTTGAAATTGGGTTTTGGGATATTGAAATGGTCCAAATGTATTGGAATGAAATAAATAGTTTAAATTGATATAAATTTCAAATTCATATTTTTATATAAATTGTTTTAAAAAAATATTATTTTAAGACTTTAATTATTAAGATTTTCAATTTTTAAACTAATTAACCCATTTTTACTTATTTTAAATCTAATTAATCTATTTTAAAGTTATTTAATCTATTTTAAATATATTTAATCTATTTTAAATCTATATTAACTATTTATAACTATTTAAAACTATTTTCTTCTAAATTCCAAACTAAGTAAAATGGATGGGTTTATATTCAAATTCTCAATTTTTAAGTGAATATGGTTAATGATGTTATAACCTAAGTTGGGATTTAAATAACTTGTTTGGTTTAATACGATATTTTGAAATGAGAGTTTAGCCTATTTTGGAAATATGACTTTTGAAAGGAAATATAATTTCCAACTTTGTTTTCAAATGTGATATGATTTCAAAGGTGAATATGATTTCGAAAGTGATATGATTTGAATTGAATATGATATTTTGATATCAATTATGAAATGATTTTGGAAATGTAAAAGAACCATACGGTGTGTAATAAGAGATTGGTTGTTAAAGAGACCAGGATTGGATATTGTCATACTCTCTGCCAATAGCGAAGACCACTCTAACAACTGTGTACGTTGTGAGATTCCAGAATGAAGTAGGATGGTTGGCGACGATCCTATATGAGGTATATACGTGGACCCGACTCCCATGAGTTAGCTTAAGGTGGCTAAAAAAGGAGAAATTGACGGGCTAACTGAGGTCATTCCTCCGATCGGATACACTTCATCATTAGCCAATCTATTACTTTATGATTGATTTGGTGTGCACCTTTGATTCAGAAGTGTGGATCGAGTTGTGCGGTAGTTGCGGCTATGCGTCACCAATAGTCTGGAAGTGTAATTGGTACATCTATCCTGGCATTGCCTAATTATGTCCTGTCACCTACCTTAGCGCGCCATCCACGAGTTTGTTTTATGTCGTACCTATGGGGTATTCTCTGGCGGCCCCAATTTACGAGGAGTTACGGTACTGTATAGACTATTGGCATTGTAAAAATGTGTTAAGGGGGATAATGGTAACACCTTAACGCTATATTAATACTTTTACTTTACTGTAGACATATTATAATAGCATATTGTACTACATAGTAGATAGTTTAACGGATCCTTAGATGGTATGAATCCCGAACATTTTTTAAGTTACTAGACTCACGTTAGACACCGGGTAAGAGATGTCAAATCCCGTGAACATCTCCGACGCCGTTTACACTCATATCTATTTACCGTTGATTTGACTTACATAAGATCTTTTAGTTCCGACTCCAGTGTTTTGTGTTTTCAATTCGCTGGGTCTGCCTGAGCATTTCAGGATTTGAAGACTTGTTTTCGGAGGACGAAGACGAAGATTGCATTATTATTTACTATATTATGCCACTGCATCATACTGTTCCGCTACATTATCATTTATTTATCTATGATATGTGTAACTCTGATTTTGTATTATATAAGTATAATCAAATGTTATGTACACAACTTTATGAACCGTTGTTTGATTATTATATTTTGTCATTCTACTGCAAGATTCTGTTTTGTTATTTTGTTTCTTTTTTTTTATTCAACCCAATAACAATCCGCCCTTCTGTATGGTCTGAGTCGGCATGCGTGTCCGCTTAAAATGTACAAAAGGCGGGATGTTACAGTTGGTATCAGAGCTTCGGTTTAGCGACAACCTTCGCTTTGTGGGGTCCGACTCTTTATTAATAGGGTAGTAATACCCTATGATGAGTCGTTGAGAGTATATATATGAGGGCGCGTATTTGTTAGTGTTATGAAAGGTTTTGGTATTGTGTTAATTTGTTCCATTTTGTATTTATAAATTCTGGTTGGTGCATAGGACGCTATGACATCGATAGGGATTTTTAAACACTTAATAGGACAGACCGACATAATAATTATTTCGAAATATAGGTAAATGAATTTTTTTACCTATTGTATATTTTTATATATAAAATAATGATTTACAAATTATAATATATTGGTTATTAGGTAGTGAAAATTTATAAATGTTGGTTGAAAAAAATTATAAATATAATAAATGAAATTTGGAAATTTAGAACTTAAGTTCCGGGGTTTTTTGAAAATTTCTTTCGAATGATTTTGGGATATAATAATAATAATATTGGAAGCATTTTCTGATATAAATATTTCAATATAATTTGAAAGAACCATTTTAATGAAATTTAAAAAGAAATGAGTTTTGTACTCCCCTTTTTGTCGTAGGAAAATAATTTCGGCGATGAGCGCATGCATCGACATTCATTTTCGAGTTTCAAAATGAGAGGGCTGCTGTAGTAATTACTACACGTTTGTTTGGTAAATAAATCTTGATTTTTATTTTCGAATAGGATTTGATAGATATATAAAGATATGGTTATATATTATTTCAAATGATTTGAAATGGAACTGGCATTTAGTTCTAAAATTTCTATGAATTAGAGATTTCAATTATTGAAATGGAATGAAATTTTAAATATTTAATAATTGAAACTTCTAAATGAAAATAAGAAATTGTATGCTAAGTTATAACTGAAATGTACAAGGAAATTGAAATTATAACTTGTAAACGAAAAGAATATGAAAATATGGAATGATAATTATTGAACCTTAAGTGAATTAAAATAAGTAAGTCAACCTTTGTAACTTTCAATCACATTCTTAAAGACATATATACAACTTACCAATTATAAAAAGATGAAATGTTAAAAGAATATGTAATGGAAATTTTTACAAGTAAAACTTATGCAATGGAAGTGTTCAATGAAATTTACTTTTATAAATAAGAATTTAATAGGAAAATAGTTATAAACTTGAGTTAAAATTGTAATACTACTAATTAAATGAAATAGAAAATGAGTACTGTAAGTAAAGATTATGAACTTAAGTTAATATTGAAACTATTTATAATTAAAGTAAATAATAAAATGAATGTAATGCAATAAAAGAAATTGACATGATATAAATAAATGAAAATGAACTTTTGTAAGTAATAAAAGAAAATAAATGAAATAACACTGAATGAATGAGTGGGAATAAAATTTTATAAGAGATAAATGTAAGTTAAAAAAATAATCCTTGTATGAATGAAAAGAAAAGCAAAAACTGTAAATGTTGTGAAAGAAATTTAATAAGAATAACTAAAGTACATTGTAAATTATTGGTTGTTTTGGTTTATAGGTTGTCTGGGATAGGATACTTCTAATTGTTTAAGATGTATGAATAATCTATTGAGTTCATCTAAGAATGTTGAGTAAATGGTGCACTCAGTAGTTTATTTGTCATTCTAGGTGGTTAAAAGATTTATGAACCTGAACAAACCGTTTGTTTGCTTGCTATGAATAGATAGTTGATTTTATTAATTTCAAATGATGATTGTATGCTGTGATTGCAAGTGATTGTTATTTTATATTGATTTTTTTTGTTAGTGATTGAAACCACTTTAAATATTTCATTTTATATAATTATTAACTCTTTTAGATTATATAAGTGAAATACAGGTTATGGAAGAAATTGCCACTGCTTTTGGTTTCGTAATTAAGCTTGTTTTCACAACAAATAAGTACGTTCTCGGATTACGGTTTTATAGCGATATTATATTGTTTGCCCGTTGTTGGGATATACTATTTTGGAAAATTATGATGTATATTGATTATTTTGAAATTATTATTTCTCCCAAACCTCTCCGCACAAAGGAGGCTCTGTCGAAATTTTTTCGTGAACTTTGGACTTAGAAATTTTTTAGAAATATTTTCCAAACTTTATTACTTTGGGTATAAAAGGATTTAATGGTTATAAATATTTATTTAAATTATTTTATTTTTTAAATTTATTGTTTATAAATTTAATATCTTGAATAAGTCATTAATTTCTAAATTCCTTCGTTTTCCTTCCTTTTTCCTTTTCGGAGAGAAATGTTTTGAGTGGCGGAGAGTGTAACGATCCGTAATTTTCGATAATTAAATTTGTTAATTTGGTGAGATTTTGGTAATTTAATATTGAAAGAAATAAAAAAATTGTAAATTAAAAATGAAATAGTAATTATTGTTAGTCCGTGAGATGATGGTTTTGATGACAACAACCTTAAAATAGATTATAAAATATAAATACTAACATTATAAGTTTAGATATATATGTATATGCAGGATTTAAGCATGTAGGTACTAAGAAAGAAGACTGTACAGTATAGAGATTCAAGATATCATGATAGAAGACTCTGAGTATCAAGATTATCAAGAGTTCAAGATTTCAAGGTTAAGTATTTTTTATTATTTGGAATTTTGATAAAACTCATAGAAAAGCACTGGCATCTTAAAATCCAATTTATTCGTGGAATGGAATCCACTTCGAGCCTGTTAAAGGGATGGAACCCTAAGTAGGATGGAACCTACGAAAAATCTTGTGGAACATTGTTTTGTATCCGCTAACTTTTTATTCAAAATGATTTTTCAAAATTACATACTGTTTTCAAAATGTTTTCAAAACTTTCCTTTTAAAAGATTCAAAACCCTCTATCCTGATTTTAAATAATTTTAGCCTCAAAATTATCTTTAATTTCAAAGTCAAATTACTCCTGATTTTAAGCTATCTTTCAATATAATATATTTAACTTTTAAATATTTATACTTAGATTTAAAATATAAAATTAGAGTTAAATTCTACAGGTAAATAAGCATAAGGAAGAAGTTGCAAAATAATTTAGTCTCAAGGACAACAAGTTTGTTCTTTAGTCTGAAGGACACTTTTTAGTGTAAACTGAAAATGATAGTTACAACTATCATTCTGTGAATTACACTAAAAAATGTCTTTCAGCCTAAAAAACAAACTTCTTGTCCCTGAAACTAAATTTTTCTCTAACTTCTTCCTTGAGCCTAAAAACCCCTAAATTCTATATATATTATTCTCTATATTTACTTATGAATTTTAACTATATTCAAGTATATTTATAAAGTTTAAATTAGTTTTAATATAAGATAAAGGTTATTTTCAAAGAAAATCAAAACATCAAAAATTCTTTGGGATGTCGACATGCCTATGCATCCCATGTCGACATGGTGTAAGTTAAGTTCAAAATTTAAATTTCAAAAGAAGTGTCTATTCGCCATAACTCTTCACGAATGGACATGGCTATTGTTCTTCTATAAATAGGGGTTAGTTTCAACGAATTTTATATCAGATTTTCTGGTTTTTCACTCCTCTTCTTCTTCCACTTTTATTAATACATATTCTTACCATTACTCTGCCGAAATCAACATTGAATCGAACTCGATTACTTCTAGTTTGATTCTCTATCACTGTTTCTACAAGGTTCTCAGTGCTATTTAGAGCTATAGGCTTTTTGTAATCTATCAAAAGAGAAAAGGTGTGATTGTAGCCTTGAAAATCAATCAAAAGAGATGATTGTAGCCTTGGCAAATCAATTGGGTGAACTTATGGTCCGGAAATCTAGTATCTCTACCCAGAGGATAGAAATTCTGGAGGGTGTACCTCGTAGCCTTGAAACCAAGGGTGTAATTATACAATTGCTTTTGAAAGGAAATCCGTACTTGTGTTGCGGGACTAGATGTAGGGTAACTCCGAACCAGTATAAAATCTGGTGTGTTCTTTCCTTTACTGCTTTTATTTTATTTCTACATCTGTGTTTGTTTCTATGATCATATCTGTGTTTGTATATTGCATACATCGGTGTCTAAATTAACATAAATCAAAAAAGATTTAGTCATTCTTTATTAACACTATTCACCCCCCTCTAGTGTTAATCCTAGCCTTAGGATCCGTAATCCATATTTCTCACAATTGGTATCAAAGCAAGATTTTCAAAGTTTCATAATCTGATTTTTGAAAAAATTCAAAATGGCTACCAACACTGGAACTGTTACGAACACTAGTATCTCTGTCACTAGTTCATTTGTAGAGGATCAATCTACTCTCAGACCACCACTTTTTAATGGCAGTAACTATGCATATTGGGCATGTAGGATGAAAATATATTTACAATCTATAGGATTAGACACTTGGAATATCACATAAACTGAATATTCTGAATCCACAACTAATTTTGCACAGTGGACTACTGAGTAAAAGACTACAGCACAAAATAATTTTAAGGCAATGAATATTCTATTTTGTTCACTAGATAGAAATGAATTCAATAGAGTGTCAGTTTGTAAGTCTGCATATGAAATCTGGAAAACTTTGCAAGTTACTCACGAAGGAACAAGCAAAGTTAAACAGACCAAAATTTCCATGCTCACAAATCAGTTTCAATTATTTAAAATGAATCCTAATGAGTCTATTTCAGATATGTATAGTAGATTTCAGGATATTGTGCATTCTCTAATATCTTTGGGAAAGGAATTTTCTGAAAAAAATCAAGTCAGAAAAAATTTAAATTCTCTAACTCCAGAATGGGATCAAAAGACACTTGCGATCGAAGAGGCAAATGACATCAGTACTTTAAAGATAGAAGAATTAATTGGAAATCTAATGTCGTATGAAGTTCAAATGATCGAGAGAAGAGAAAGTAAAGCATCTAAAAAGAAATCAATGGCATTCCATGCATTAACCGATGGATCAGACTCAAACAGCGATAATGATGAAGAGATAGCCTTTGTGACCAGAAATTTTAGGAAATTCCTAAAATAAAGAAAGATGAATAATCTCAAGAGAAACAACTATAAGAATTCTGGAAATCAGAATGTAGTGCCAAATAATGACAAATGTTACAACTGTGATAAACCAAGCCATTTCAAAAGAGACTGTCTGTATCCAGATAGGCCAAATTCTCCTATGAATAACGATCCAGCAAACAAACGGAAGCGTGCATTTACTGCTACTCTAGATGACTTAGACTCGTTCTTAAGTGATGATGATAAAAAAACAGATAATTTGAATTTGTGTTTCACAGCTGTTCACGACTCAGACGAATTAAAGAAATGGACTTAGAAAAAGGTACACGTTTATAATACAATTGGTTGAAATTGCTTGCTTAGAATTAGTTGCTTGATTGTTTGATTGATTGGTTTTGAATTGGTGTGTTGTTTGAATTTTAAAATTTGTTTTTTATTTTTTATTATTATTTCATTATTTTTATTAATTTTTAATAGTACAATAATATTTTCTGAAATATACTTGAAGTTTAATAATATTTCAGATATATATATAGGCATTAATAATAATAATAATAATTATATATATTAGAGAACTTAGGAAAAATCAGTTCATGAAAATTCAAAGGCATATGTCGACATGGTCCCTACCATGATGTCGACATGGGTACCTGGATTTGAATTTCAAAATTTGAATTCAAATGTTTGAATTTCCCTCCACCTTTTCACTTTATTCAATTCTCTAAAAAGCTACTTTTTGACCAGAGAATATGTCCTTTGAGAATCTATTTATTCACTATCTTTTATCATATCTTTTCACTCTCATTTTCAAATTCAAACTCTCTCTTCATAACTTCAAACTCTCTACTCTCAACTTTAATGGCTTCTTCAAGCAACCCCTCCACCATGAGAATTTCCAGAAAAATCAAAGAGCAATTATTCAATGATCCGGAGGCAATAAAAGCATACATCAATTATGCTAACTACGCCAAAGTCCATCCCGGAAAAATTGCTATTTTTCAAGATTTTTCTTTTTATGAACTTGATTCTCTTTTTGCAAACAATGGAGTTCTTAGTCTCATTGATGCTTCTCATAATGATTTTGTTTGCTATCCAAATCTTGTCAAAATTTTCTATGCTAATTTAAACCGTGGATTTTATCATGGAAATGAGGATGAAATTTGAAGTACTGTCAAAGGCACTAGAATTGTTTTGAATTGTGATCTTTTGGGTACCATTCTCAATTGCAAGTGTATGAGAATGGATCTTTCTAATTTTAAAATCGATGAAAATGATCGTGAGACATTTCATCACATTTTCGAAGGAATTGATAATTTTGGATTCAAAAATCGAAATTTTCGACCAAAGGCAAGTATTGTCAATCTTCTTTTGCAACATACTTTGACACCAAGATCGAAGAATTTTAACAATCCTACTTCAAAAGTTTGCAAAGCTCTTTTTGCTATTTTCGAAAATTATGACATAAATTGGGCGCAAGTTATTTTGGATGAACTTCGTCCTAAAAATCTTGAAATAGGTGAGAATACCTTATACCATGGAATTTATCTCACTCGGATTTTTAACTATTTTAGAGTGGATTTCAAAGGCGAAGAATTTGTTTCTAGAAAAGTTTTCAACCATTCCAACATCTCGCTTATGAAAATTCCTTTTGTTTTTCAACCTTACGAGACCCGTGCCGAAAAGGAAGAGCGTTTGGCTCATGAGGAAATGGAAGAAGAGGAAGAAGAAGAACAAGAAGGGGATGAAATGGAAATTGAAGAAGAAGAAGAAGGTGAAACCTCTTTGGAAAGCATTGACTATCCTCCTAATCCATCCACCAAAACCCTTCTCAAAAACCAAAAGACGATTGTTGAGAATCAACGGATTCTTAAAAGATCCGTTAGTAAGAAGTTGGACAAAATTTCATCCAAGATGAACAAGTTCGTTTCCAAAGTCAGCAAGAAACTTGGACTATCTTCATCTTCATCATCCTCTAACTAGTCTTATCTTTTCATACCTTATTGTATTTGTTTTAGTTTTCTTTATTTCGAATGTTCATGTAGTTTGTTGTGTATAATCGTTGTATTATTGTAGTATGCAATGCAATGAAATTTCCTTTCTATTATCTATCTTATCTTATCTCCAGAATAAATGTTAGTATAGTGTGTGTATATATATGTATATACACACAATTATTCACAAAATCAAATTAGTCATAATTTTTCACTGACCCATGTCGACGTCCCCTATACGACCATGTCGACATGTACTGGTGAGAAATGACAATTGATTTTGAATTTGAAATTTGAATAACTACCAAATGTCTATTCATTTCAAACAAATTTCTACACCTATAAATACATGTTTCTTCCAGAATTCTTCACTAAAATTCATTTCTTTCCATCTATATCCTTTATTTCTTTCATAACTTCAACTATGGCTAATCTTATTCACAATCTATCCGAAAATCTTGAAAAAACTCTTAATTCGTTCAAGAATATTCTCTCATTTATTCTACGAAACCAGCGTCACTTAGAATTGAGTCAAATGCAGATGATCAAGGAACAAGAAAGGCACTTCGATGCGATAGATGATCTCCTCTCTGCAAAAGGATGACAATGAAGCACATCCTCCTGTCTCTTTCACCCATGACAATGATAATTGAGATGCTATTAAGGCAGACCCAATCTTTGGAGTAGAAGGATAGGTGGAAGTTCCACGTAACTTTGATTTTTATTTGTTTGCTTTGTTTGATTTGCTTGAATTGATTTGGTTTGGATTGATACTCTGTGTGGATTGATTTCTTGATATAGGTTTGAAATATGTTGTATAAAACATATATATGTATATATACACACATTGAAATGTATATAGACTTTGATTAGTTATCATGTTCATAAGTATAATTATTTCTTAATCTATATATTCCATTGCATAGTTTATCAATGCAGGTACTGAAAAATGAGGGGGAGTGAATTTTTTTTGTTGTTGACAAAGGGAGAGAAATATAAAATAGGGTAGTTAGGCATAGATTAAGGGGGAGTTATTAGTTTTATGGGAAGTTATTAGGATAGAAGTAATATTTTATAAACAAAGGTTGTCATCATCAAAAAGGGGAAGATTGTTAGTCCGTAAGATGATGGTTTTGGTGACAAAACCTTAGAATAGATTATAAAATATAAATACTAACATTATAATTTTAGATATATATATGTATATGTATATGTAGGATTTAACCATACATGTACTAAGAAAGAAGATTGTACAGTATAAAGATTCAAGATATCAAGATAGAAGACTCATGAGTATCAAGATTATCAAGAGTTCAAGATTTCAAGGTTAAGTATTTTTTATTACTAGTAATTTTGTTAAAACTCATAGAAAAGCACTGGCATCTTAAAATCCAATTCATTCGTGGAATGGAATCCACTTCGAGCCTGTTAAAGGGATGGAACCCTAAGTAAGATGGAACCTATGAAAAATCCAGTGGAACATTGTTTTGTATCCGCTAACTTTTTATTCAAAATGATTTTTCAAAATTATATCCTGTTTTCAAAATGTTTTCAAAACTTTCCTTTTAAAAGATTCAAAACCCTCTATCCTGATTTTAAACAATTTTAGCCTCAAAATTATCTTTAATTTCAAAGTCAAATTACTCCTGATTTTAAGTTATCTTTTAATATAATATATTTAACTTTTAAATATTTATACTTAGATTTAAAATATAAAATTAGAGTTAAATTCTATATATATTATTCTCTATATTTACTTATGAATTTTAACTATATTCAAGTATATTTATAAAGTTTAAATTAGTTTTAATATAAGATAAATGTTATTTTCAAAGAAAATCAAAACATCAAAAAATGCTTTGGGATGTCGACATGCCTATGTACCCCATGTCGACATGGTGTCAGTTAAGTTCAAAATTTAAATTTCAAAAGAAGTGTCTATTCGCCATAACTCTTCACGAATGAACATGGCTATTGTTCTTCTATAAATAGGGGTTAGTTTCAACGAACTTTATATCAGATTTTCTGTTTTTTCACTCCTCTTCTTCTTCCACTTTTCTTAATACATATTATTACCATTACTCTGCCGAAATCAACATTGAATCAGACACGTTTACTTCTAGTTTGATTCTCTATCACTATCTCTACAAGGTTCAGTGCTATTCACAGTATAGGCCTTTTGTAATCTATCAAAAGAGAAAAGGTGTGATTGTAGCCTTGAAAATCAACCAAAAGAGAAAAGGTTTGATTGTAGCCTTGGTAAATCAATTGGGTGAACTTGTGGCCCGAAAATCAAGTATCTCTAGCTAGAGGATAGAAATTCTGGAGGGTGTACCTCGTAGCCTTGAAACCGAGGGTATAATTATGCAATTGCTTTTGAAAGGAAATCCGTACTTGTGTTGCGGCACTGAATGTAGGGTAACTCCGAACCAGTATAAAATCCGGTGTGTTTTTTCGTTTACTGCTTTTATTTTATTTCTGCATCTGTGTTTGTTTCCATGGTCATATCTGTGTCTGTATATTGCATACATCGGTGTCTAAATTAACATAAATCGAAAAAGATTTAGTAATTCTTTATTAACACTATTCACCCCCCCTCTAGTGTTATCCTAGCCTTAAGATCCGTAATCCGCATTTCTCACAACTAAAATGAAGCGTAACAACGTTAATTAAAGTTAATAATTAATGAATTGAATGAATTGCCAATTAATGAAAATAATTTAAATGTTATACTTGGCTATAAATGGAATATATGAAAATAAATGTAAGTTAATTATTAATAACCTGAATGGGATTCCAACCAATTGAATTTATGAAAATGTTATAACTTGGTTATAAGCTTAACAAGAGAAAACCAATGTAAATGTTTAATTGTGTAATGAAATGGTATAATAAATGGTAATTGAATAAAACTAGCATTGTGTAAAGAATTATAATATTTGTTGTATTAATGGTGTATTAATTTATAATGGGATATAAAAGGTATTTGTTAATTTAAAATGTTGACATATTGATAAAATAGTGTGTAATGAATGAAAATGGAATAAAAACTAGGGTGATGAAGGAAATGGTAACATTTGCTGTAATTAAGAAACTTATAAATGTAATTAAAAGTAAATAGTGACAATTATTATATGTTACCTATTTATTTAGCCAGTTGAATTGAAATTGGAAATCAAATTTTGCAATTTAATGAGATTAAATACTACGTTAATTGAAATTAGATGAATTAGAGAATTTTAATGTACTAAGATATAAACCATGATAATTATACCATAAGATGAAATTGATTGAATAATAAATGGAAAGCAAGTTAAATTGAATTATTGAAAATTTATGTATTAATTTAATAGTGAAATTTAATTATATAGAAATAATGTAAATAATTGAATTTGGATTTAATATAAATCAGAATGATTTCTAATATGGATATAAATTCTGTTTGAAATATAATGGAGTTAGGAAGTTTTTAAAATTGAAAATTTAAACGATTTCGATGATTTTGAAAAATCACTCGATTTAATCGACACGTTAAAATAGCCTTCCGGAACAAAGTATTGAAATTCAACGAAACGGATTCCATTGGATTTGTAATAGTGTATTTTTATCGGATTTCAAATTTCGTAACTTTTGGAGTTACCATTTGGTCGTACGAGATGAAAAAGTGTTGAAATAAATATCGAAAATTTTATATTTAAATTCGATTCAAAAAGTTATCTTCCACATACAATCAAATTCTCCAAAACACGTTCCATTCTGTTCGGAATAGGGGTAAAACATTATAAACGCTAGGCGTCATGTCTCGTCTGGACTTCATTTGAAAAAGCACGTTAAAATCAAAAATAATATTAAAATAATGTGTGTAGACGTATATAAATACGTGAACGGTAAAACCTAGCTTCCTCTAAAAAACACAACCGCCACCATTAAAGATTAATGGCCAAAAAGCAATCCTCTTCTCCCTCATTTTTCTCGTAATCCACGCCATATCGTCGAAAAGTTTCAACTACAAAAATGTTAAGCTCGGTGAGCTCATGAGATCCAATGATGATGATCGTGTAGAGCGTGGCGAGGAGGGAGAATTTGAGGCTCGAACTCCGGCCGTTCATCGGTGTTCACGGTAATGAGATGACCGAGCTCAGCGACATTCAAGGCGTGGGTGCACGTAGGTGAGGGCTTCGTGATGGTAACCCCTGATCATCGTATAGTCATCGATTGGAGGAGTGGCCTCGAGCGGAAGCAACGTGGGTATGGATTCGATACCCTGGTAGCGTACGCGTGTGGGAAGAAAGTAGGAGCGGCCTCGATTTCGTATTTCAGAATGAACTGCAGATTTGGTTTGTAAAAAAAAGGGAATTGTAATTTATATATAAATTTATATTCAACTTAAAAAAATAATATCCTATTCATACGAGGTTGAAATCAGATGAAACAAGAGGCTTTGGAATCGTGGCGGCGAGCAGTACATTCTAGAAATGATTTGGAGTCATTTGAAATGAGTTAAAATTTTGGTTAAATCGAAAGTCATTCGATTTGATTTGAGATTGAAAACTCAAGGTGAGTGTTTTAACCCACTCGCAACTTCTAAAATTTCTTCTGTTTGTTAAATTAAATTTATAACGTGGTTAGAAATTTATTTATGACTGTTTGGTATATTTAAATCATCATCTCAGTTAATTTGAATTTATTTGAATTAAATCATTATTTAATTTATTATTGAATATAAATTGCCAGATAAATATCGGTTATTGATTATCAGTTCTATATTTATATTTATTGAGTGATTAGGATGATGTTTGTAATGGACGTTGATTGTTGATATTGGATGAATGGATGTTTTATTTTATATCGTCATAAACTGCAAGTCCACTATGGGTTGAAATAATATATAACTGAATGATCAATAGATTAAGAAAAAATCATTATGGGTTGAAATGATAGACTTGAGCGATTTTATAGATTTTAATAGTTTTTAGATTTTGGATTGAAATGATATATATCCGTAAATATAAAAATTTAAATTGTGGATTGAAATGATAAATATCCGTATCACTTGACCCGAAGGTAGAGAACTATATACGGACACCGGATTGATTAAATTAAATTGTCTTAAAATCTTTAAACCTTTAGTTGAGTTAAATGATATTTTGAAATAAGAATTTGATTATATAAGTTGGATTATTTTGGAAATAAAAAGTGAAATTTCAAAGTTGAATTTGGAATAAAAAGTGAAATTTGTCAGAATTGAATTATTTTAAATTGTTTGAAATATAACTTTGAAATATATTGAATTTGGAGTAATTTAAATTGATATTTCGAACATGGATTGGAGGCGATATTGAATTAAATATTTTATTGAGAATTGAAATCGAAAATTTTTAAATTGTGTTTTGGGATATTGAAATGGTCCAAATGTGTTGGAATGACATAAATAGTTTAAATTGATATAAATTTCAAATTCATATGTTTATATAAACTATTTTAGAAATATATTATTTTAAAGACTTTAATTATTAAGATTTTCAACTTTTGAACTAATTAACCCATTTTAACTTATTTTAAATCTAATTAATCTATTTTAAAGTTATTTAATCTATTTTAATTATATTTAATCTATTTTAAATTTATATTAACCATGTACAACTATTTAAAACTATTTTCTTCTAAATTCCAAACTAAGTAAAATGGACGGGTTTATATTCAAATTCTCTATTTTTAAGTGAATATGGTTAATGATTTTATAACCTAAGTTGGGATTTAAATAACATATTTGGTTCAATACGATATTTTAAAATGAGAGTTTAGCCTATTTTGGAAATATGACTTTTGAAAGGAAATATAATTTTGAACTATGATTTCAAATGTTATATGATTTCAAAGGTGAATATGATTTTGAAAGTGAAATGATTTTAATTGAATATTATATTTTGATATCAATTATGAAATGATTTTGGAAATGTAAAAGAACCATTCGTGTGTAATAAGCGATTGGTTGTTAAAGAAACTGGGATCAGATATTGTCATACTCTCTACCAATACCGAAAACCACTTTGACAACTGTGTATCCGGTGGAGATTCCAGAATGAAGTAGGATGATTGGTGACGATCCTATATGAGGTATATACATGGACCTGACTCTCATGAGTCAGCTTAATGTGGCTAAAACAGGAGCAATTGATGGGCTAAGTGAGGTCATTCCTCCGATCGGACACACTTCATCGTTAGCCATTCTATTACTTTGTGATTGATTTGGTGCGCACCTTCAATTCAGGAGTATGGATCGAGTTGGGCGGTAGCTGTGCCTATGCGTCACCAACCGTCCGGAAGTGTAATTGGTATATCTACCCTGGCATTTCCTAGTTGTGCCGTGTCACCTACCCTAGCGTGCCTTCTACGAGTTTGTGTTATGTCGTACCTATGGGGTATCCTCTGGCGGCCCCAGTTTACGGGGAGTTACGGTATTGTATAGACTATTGGCATTATAAAAATGTGTTAAGAGGGATATGGGTAATGCCTTAATGTTATTTTAATACTTTTACTTTACTCTAGACATATTATAATAGCGTATTGTACTACATAGTAGATAGTTTAACGGATCCTTAGGAGATGTGAATCCCGAACATCTTTTAAGTTACTACACTCACGTTAGACACTGGATAAGAGATGTCAAATCCCGTAAACATCTCCAACGCCGTTTACACTAATGTTTATTTACCGTTGATTTGACTTACATAAGATCTTTTAGTTCCGACTCCAGTGTTTTGTCTTTTCAATTCGCTCGGGACAGCCTGAGCATTTCAGGATTCGAAGGCTTGTTTTTAGAGGACGAAGATGAAGATTGTATTATTATTTACTATATTATGCCACTACATCATACTGTTCCGCTGCATTATCATTTATCTATCTCTGATATGTGTAACTCTGATTTTGTATTATATAAATATAATCAAATGTTTTGTATACAACTTCATGAACTGTTATTTGATTATTATATTTTGTCATTCCGTTGCAAGATTCTGTTTTGTTATTTTATTTCTTTCTCTTTTTCTTATTCACCCTAATAACAATCCGTCCTTCTGTATTGTTTGAGTCGGCATGTGTGTCTGCTTAAAACGTACAAAAAGGTGCGATGTTACATTACTTGTATTTAGTCACTCTAAGACGATGTGTGCTCTATTCGAGCTTTGTTGTCCCTTGTCAAAAATTACTAAAACCAAAAAGCAAGTAAGGGGACATACCCTTCTAGTCATTGTTGTGCTTTGTCATTTTAAGACGATTTATTGCTTATTTTGAGTATTGTCATCAAACATTGTGGAAAACTAAAACCAAAAGGATAATGGGAGCTAAGCCATGTAGGTCGCACCCATTAGGGTATATTCACATTCATCCATAGAAGTTAATAGAATGCACGTGTTGATGTGAGTATATTCCTATGCATGTGGATTTAACAGTGTCCAAATTGGAAGTCCCAGGAGTGTTCCGTTTTCGGCGTGGACTCTCAAGTATATTTTATCTAAAGGTACACTTTTGGTGTAAGAGGGAGCACCCTCCTAGTTATGTTGGATAAAATCATTTTCCTTGTTTCTACCTTGAACCTTATAGTTGATCTTTTCAACCGAGTATTGCTATCCTTTACTAGAAATGACTAAAACAAAAGAGCGGATAAGGGGGCACACCCCTTATCATTTGTTAGAAAATTTTCCCTTTTCTTATTTAATTCAAATTTTTGAGTTATGCATTGTAATTTACATTAAGAAGTGTCTGAAACTCTTCTCGACGTCTAATTATATTTGGCTATACTAAAAGTTTGGATTTTGTTTCTATCTATGTATGTCCTTTCTTATTTGGATTGTTGTTTTGATTATTTCCATTTCTTTATATATGGATATTATTCTTGTGGGGAGAAAACCCATTTCGTATTTAGCGGCGTAGTCTGACAGAATTATTCAATTTTAGCCTTATTACTTGAGTTTTCTCAAGCTGATTTTCCAAACTGATTTTTCAAGTTACCTTTAGTGGGACATGAGCTCATGGAGTAATGTTCACCTGTCGTAGTAATTTATTTTTCTATTGTATTATATATATACACACACATATAATATATATATATATATGTATGTATGTATGTATGTATGTATGTATATACGCAATTATAAGGTTAGGATTTTATAACTGTCCAGGTGATAAGGTTTGTTTTTAACTTTGATGTACTATGTATTTTGGAGTGATAGTTTTTACTATCTTTGTTATATTATATGTATTCGATTCCACTATGAGATTCTAATTTCCTCATTCTCTATTCTTTTCATTTTATATTACCCTACCAGTCTGCCTTTTCAAGATTGGATGTTCGACATCTGAATATGGTGAATGTATTAGTTGTCAACTTTCGATGGTTGAAAAGGTGGTTTCTATAATCCCATAACATGCTACAACAAAAACTTACTTTCATGGCATTTATTCTCAACGTTTAAATATTAAATGCAGTAAAACTTATTTCATTCAGAGAATAATTTGCGCTCAAACGTTGAGAATACTTTTATGTTCCAACGCCTATCATCTTCTGCCTCTCTCATATACTTTTACCAAACATTTCAGTTTCCCTCTTCTATCAAAAATACTACTCCCTCATTTATTCAGTTTCCCTCATATTTCGCTTGTCCTTCGATTTTACTCAAGTGGAGTTGATAGTTACCATCCTACTTATGCGTTCATACTTCTGGTACCCTAATTACCATTATTTATCTTTATTCAATTCATCAATTTTTAGGTTTATTTTGTTTGTTAATTCGAATTACATATTCTAGATACTATGATTTATGGATTGCCATAAGTCAAACTTTGTTCGATTATCAATTGCGAAATGGCTTTCTCAAAACTCGACGAAGTCGAGCTGCTAATAAAGTTCGATTGATATAGTTAACTTTTGGTTCTTCGGTAGATGAAAAAAGCACTTTTATTTGATTTATTACTAGGATGCGTTTATTTTTACAAAACAATGCTTATCAACTCATCTCATTACTAGTTCAGAAGCTTGTTTATAGTTTGTTTTTTAGTAAGACTCCTTGTACTGATTTTATTTTAGTTTTTGTCCTCAAATGTGGTTTATTTTCAATTATTTTGCTCCATTGCACTGATTTTTTTCACCTACCATTAATATTCAGTGAGTTCTTAGACACATCGAGTGTGTAAGTGCATTTAGTGCGTTGCTTGTTTAGAAAATACTCTTCAGTGGGGTTTTATCCCACTGGAGTACACTTGTGACTGTCAAAATTTGTTCCATTCTCCTTTAGTATGATTTTTAGCTAGTTATTTCCTAAGACGAATCTCTTATGAATGTTCTTTCAGAGGATGCAATATGAAAATATTAGGTTTATACATGTGATACTGTAATATTTCCATGTAGGGCTAAGGAGTCAAGATAGTATGTGATGATTGTATAATCGATAATGGTTTTAGAAAAGACATAACTTTGTATGGCTAACCTACTAGGAATGAAGTAGTTGATGATTTGAACATCTAATCATACTATGTGTGTCGATTGTTCAATACTTTTTTTGTGATAACGGTTGCCATTAGAACACATCCATGTATAGTTGTAGATTATTGAACGTAAAAAGGTATTCCTTGTTGCTTATTTTTATATTTTAACCAAACTAAGCTAATTTGTATGATGGTTTATACTAACATCTTGTAAGCTAAGGTGTACTTGCATATGTTGTACTAAGCTAATTTAGTGAGATCATTATTATCTCATAGAGCTACTCCAAGGCGCACTTGCATAAGTTTCTGAATCATTGTTTAGCATTTGAGGATAGGGCTAAATAGTTTTTTGATGATAATATACACAATTTTTTATTATATAATAAATTTCCCATGGCATGATCTTGTACTTAATTTGAAATCCTATCATAATGTTTATTATGAATTTGGACAGAAATGATTACAGAAATGATTTTATGCAATATTTTAATTATATTGTACCGACAACTTTTACTTTCAGTCATTGGATAATGTGATCAATGCTTTAATATTAAAAGGTGAAAATCCTTCTTTTTTTAGCAATTCACTAGTTGAGGCTATCCTTGGTTTCAATTACTAGACATATGCATAATGCCTATGAATTATCATTTGTACTTGTTAGTATAATGAAGGCTAATCTTTGTCGCATTACTTCTTTATGCAGCTTGAAACTTTGTTGAAAACCGAACCAAAGAGTGGCGGCCTTTTGTTTTCATTTTATTTGAGATATTTTGGACTAAAGATTAAAATCATGTTATCCTATATAATAAAATCCGGTTCTCATGAACTGTGCAGTACTAACAAAAAGAGATTTCTAAGATACCGGGATGAACTCTTAGGCATACTCGAAAGTAATGGCATCCCCTTTCATTAGGTATTATATTTATTTTCTTTGACTTCATAATATGACATGCAAAAATCATTTTAGGTACTCTAAGAATTTTCCGAATCAAAAAATAAATTCTAAGGGTAACAATACAATCATATACAACTCTACAGAATAGCTGGAAAGCCCTTTTTATGCAACATGGAATAGCTTTCATTCAATATGATGGATTACTTTTCATCTAGTTCCGTATGCTCATGGGATAATTTAAACCATTGAACCATACATTCGATTGGTAAATTATCTTTATTTAACAAGAGCTCATTTCTTGACATGGAAAACTAATATATCACCAAGCATAGTTTAGTTTGAGATTAAGTAGCAAACTTGTATGAGTTTTTTCTGTCAAACTTGTTTAAAAGTTGAAGCGACGTTGGATTCTTTGATGGTGTAAACAATGAAACAAGAAGTTATGGAAGTAAAATTATGAAGACATCCTGGACCATCAAACAAGAACCTGCTTTATAGGACATGGAAGCCTGAACCGTAAAATGCAATCATGCTTACTATATGTTTAGAAAAACCGTAGAAAAACTCAATCTTGGACCATCTAAATTATCTATAGTACAATCATTTAACAAGCGATACAAGTATGGTTTATTCAATCTTATTCGCATATCTACTGTCGCAACTTACTTCAAACATGTTTGTCGGATACTCTCTTAGATACTCAAATGTATTTACTTATTATTTATATAATTATGTTTGTGATGATTATTTTATTGTTTCATTCGAAAGCCCAAAAATAATCAAAGTCCATTTTTATAGTTTAGATATGTGTGTGTAAAACTTATAATTTTATATGTTTTACAATTTTAAATCTAGTTTTGAATTAGGATGAAATTCAACATTAAAATCTGAATTTTGCACAAAAGTCCTTTTATAAATTTTGAATTGAAATAATATAAAAAACATATGTATATAACAATCAAAGTATTTGATATTCAAAATAACATATGTGTGTGTGTAAACACACACACATACTGTATGAATATGCGCTTATATGTTTTTGTTTGATGATAATAAACATATATATTCATTTAAATGTATTAGGTAATGTACTATTTTGTTTTTCATAGATTAAATAAATATTTGTTGAATAAAATAAATTACACAGATTTTGAATTCAAACAGAAATTTTATTCAAACAAATATTTATTACAATCTTGAATAGTACAAATTCAAGCTCTCACTATACATATACATTTTTGATTACATCACAATTGTTTTTACATTAATAACCTCACTACATATCATTCACACTCGTATTTTGTCTTCAACTGCATTCCAGTTTGAATCCAGCATCTGAGCAATCTGCAAAAATATTCACTAACGCAGTAAAATTGAAAAAGAAATATTTTTGCAATATATAATGAAATATGATTTTTGAAAATATTATTTGCTTCAGTTATTTGGGTTGTTCGTCATTATTCATATTTGAATTCATCACACACGAACAGTGTGACATGCACAGTGTATCACTATACATGCCACAAGGCCGTGCACATCAATATACACTTGATAATGCTACAGGGACAGGTGAGCACAGGTCAAACCCAAATGAAAAGCCGGGTTCAACTCACGTGCAGTATATTGAAAATCACGACACGAGAACAAGGTCAAACCCGAGTTTTTGAAACTGGATTCAACACAGGGAAGTTCACAAGTCAAAAACAGAGCATCAAAACAATGTCGAAGTCATTCCAGCAATGTACATGTACCAGTGAAACTCAAGAAAGTGCACAACCAAACCAATATTGCAAGAGGCAACAAGAATGGTGAAGCAGTGCAAATGAGCAGGTGCAACAGTGAATCGAAACATGCACTTGCAAATGAGCAACTACAGGGATGAATACAATGTCAAAGCACAGAGCAATCAAGTATTAACAATCAATCAACAAAGATCAAATACACAGCAGTCTCAAGTGATACAAATGCACAACGAAAATGAAGACTGCAAGAAGTATGCAAGTCAGAGCAACAAATGTGCAACACAGTGAAGATGACAAGTGCATCCAGAAGTTCAACAAAGACCAAGTCAAAGTCCAGTGATGTGAACAGTGAAGAACATGGATGTCAAAGGCAAGACACATGTCAATGCAACACTGCATGCAACATGGTGCAGAAACAAAACTAAGGAATATACAATACAGTGTACATGGAACAATGCAACACAGACCAAATGCTCAAGCCACCAAGAATCAGTACAATGACCAATAAACAAACTCAGGAAAATGTACATAGTTCATCCACAAATGTTCATTGACTACATGAAGCCAACAATTCATGAAGCAACACAGCAATAAACTCAACAATGAAAGTTCAAGTCAGACCAACACCAACAAAGAACAGAAACCAAGCAATGACCAGAACAAAATTGCCAACATCATGAATACTGCAACAACCAGAGTACAACTACAGAGACCAAGTTCATATAAACAGCAATGCATGCAAGTACCATATTGAACAATTATAAACATCAACTACAAGCCCAAGTGAAACCATACCACAAATGCACAATCAGTGATCAACACAGCGACTCAGAGACCATTATGCAGTAGACAGAGTGCAAATATCAAAGAGACAACATCAGCAGATACATGAGCAATGAAGACTACTGCAAATATACCGAAACAACACAAACTAGTTGCAACATGGATGTCACAAGTACAACAATGCACAATGATACAAAGCAAGTTCGACAGGCAGATTTGAAGAAATGAAACAATGCATTGGATCAACACAATCAAGTCCAAATGCATCGGTGAGGAAACTGCAGTGGACATGTATACAACAGAAGAAGACTACAAGATGAACCACGACCATGTTACAGGAATATTTGCAGTTAAATGTCAACGCAATTGTAATGGCAAGTCATGGAGACACAGTCACAAAATCAGATGACCATGAAAGAAATCAACACAGTACAAAAATGGAAATTGCCGAAAACAGGAAAGTCAAAATTCAGGTACGTATTTTTGAAAAGGTCCAAAGTCAAAGCAAATTAAAAAGAGGAAAGTTTCTACCTTTTTATTCAAGAAAACTCGAACGCGTGAAAATCAAAGTCGTGAGTAACAAGTCGAAAGAAATCAGGAAAGCCGTGCGCATCAAGGATTGAAGTTTTGGAAAGTATCGAATTGAAACGAAGCAAATACAAGTGTCACGAATTCATATAAATACAAAACCCAAATTATCATCATCGGCATCGAGTACGCAACAAGAACAAGCAATAATTCAAGCAAATTAAACCAGCAAAGAGAATACATACCAATTTATCAAACCGATCAAAGGAGCAGCTACGTACGATTAGCAATCTCGAAGTCAACCAGAATCAATCATCAGAGAACGAGCGTGAGCAAAGAGTATCACAAACCAGAGCCGAAGCCCTAATTCGAGAAAGAAGCCGAAGCTCTAATTCGACAAAGAAAGGCCGCCGTTTCTCCTTCACAAACAAAAGAAAGAAGATCGGGCTAGAGGAATAAAAGAGGGCTGGCCGTGATTTATAAAAAAAAGGGTTTTATTTTTAAAGGGCTCTAGTCAAATTTTAATAGGGTTTCTTAATTTTTATTTGAGCAAAAATTAAGCATTCAAAGTTATATTTTAATTTTTGCTCCTGTTTTATTTTTGAAGTTGTTTTTACTTTTCAAGTCAAAGAATTTGTAAATCACCCCCTAGGTTGTAGGTAGTGTCAGATTGTCTAGTTAGAATTAGTTCAGTGAGCAGGGTGTGCGAGTTTGCAAAACTCTATAGGCGGAGTAGAGTTTGCGAGTAAGCAAAACTCTATAGGCGGAGCAGGGTGTGCGAGTCTATGAGAGTGTTTGTGAGTGGGAGCAAGGGTTTGCGAGTCTAGTAGAGTGTTTGTAAGCGGGATACTGTTTAATTCTAATAGAAATCTGGGAATGCAGCAGTAGACAGGGGTTGCCGAAGCTGGGTAAACTTTGTGTGTGATTTACTTTTCAGCATATTTATTTCTGTAGTTTGTTTCTGTGTTTAAATCGAGAAAATTTGCTATAACCCTATTCACCCCCTCCCCCTCTAGGGTTAATCTAGATCCTACACGTACATGTACATGAAACTTACATCTTATTTTATAAGATACCTTCAAATAGATTATGTATGTGTTTCACTTATATTTGTATATGAAATATATTATAAAATAATTCAACTAATTAAAAATTAGACCAACATCTCAATTATTTTTCACTAAACTTTTATTTCTGGAACAATAGCAAACAAAAAATTAGGCAACATAAGCATATACAAATTCGTTGAAAAAGATATGAGACCTAAACTAAATTTACAATATGTAACATATAATCATAATGAGATCTAAAAATAGGGGATCCAAATAATTCCAACGAATAAAGAATCTCAATGCCGAGAGAACTGTGTTGTATCGTCACTTTAAGATTCTTTATTTGACCTTAGTCATACTAATCAACAAAAAACTCTTAAGTCATTCTGTATTTATTTGATAACCATCGATACGTAACCCCTTGGTGCCCCAACAATAATGAGCAATACATTACCGACGTTAGGAGAGTGTCACGTGCTTTATTATGAACAGATGTATCGATATTCTGTCTTAAAACAACCTGACTAGGAATATTTAAAATAATATGTTATTTTAATGTGATAAATTTCTGATGATTACAAGACATTGTATTTATATCACATAACATATCATTTAAGGATTTTTTCTATTAAATATATATTAAATTAATTATTTAACTAATTATACCGTAGCACAACAAATTATATTATAGAAATCAAATATCTTTATTACATAGTTACCTCTAGTGCATACCTCTAACTCTATCAATCTCCTACTTGTACTTGGATCATTATGGAATCTTATTCCAACTTATTCGGTTGGTTTTCTATAAAACTAATCGGGCCAGTCGCTTAATGCATAGTTATGCTATGTTGATTTAATTATATATTCTATCAATTAACCCTCTTTGATGCTAATAAACTGACTTTATCACGTAGAATCCTTTGGAGCAATTTTTTCGACTTCTAGTGAGATTTAGGTTTTTTATGAACTGCATCACAACATTGTCATCATATAACAATGTAATAAATTCCCAACATCTTGAATCAGCTCTATCTCAGTTATAAATTTGTGCCTTTATACTTTTTATATTGCAATGTTATTTAAGGCGATGCACTTAGCCTTTGATTAAATCAACCACTGCTTATTATTTGGAAAATTTCTTAACATTAAGTTCTTAAATTAAGATTGAACATGAAATTAGGACTGACATACCATACTGGATATTACTTATGACGTTCGAGTTTGAATACTCCTTCATAAGGAGTTCACTATTCCTACAAACAATTCACCAGTATTTCGTAAATATTTGAGAAAATTCTAAACAGTCATTTAGTGATTTTATTTGGATTTGATACTTGCCCAGTGTACCACATAAACAAGTGAAATGCGATACTATAAAAAATATAACATGTATGATAATTTCTATTGCCAATGTATAAGAAACCCACCTTACATTTTCCATATTAAACATTTTAATATGACATCTATGTATATCTTTTTGGGACAATCCAAACATCCTTCTATTCTGATTACAAAGGAGTCAATTTTAAACAACCAAACTAAAATGATTTTAACATGAGTACATCATTAACAATCATAAGTTGGTTATTTGCTTATAATTATGAAATATTTTAGTGTCTTTATAGTGCTTTCTTATAGACGCACATGCTTCCTCGGCATTTCAACTGAAATCCAAACTGTTTGATTTTTCTATCGAAATATTTACTCAAATCTGGCGCTCGTTGAGAAATACATTCATATCGGTTCTTTGAGCTTATCCAATAACCCACCAACTCAGAATCCCTCCCTCTTACTTTGAGACATTTTGGTTATTAAGCACAAGCACCATATTCTAAAGCATTATTTAGAATTTCAGTTTCAACAAACATATACCAAAACTCAAAACCACATCGAGTGATAAGAGTAAAATCCAAATTAATTTAAGTACGTTGGATGATGTATCTGTTACGCTATTTAAATATTTGAATTTACAATATTATTCTACCAACATAGTTTATCACATTCCAACTGCATCGATCTTTCTCACGGAGATACTATTGCGACCGTTGGATCATTTCCCTTCATGTACAACAATCAAAATCATATTTGATAACATACTTGGCATCCATTTCGGATTTGCGCATCATGTCATATGGTAGAGTTAACGCTCTTAATGATTTACTGAAAGCTGGAAATTCATTTCTTGGGATTAATGAGAAAATCTTAGTTTCTCATTAACGCATCGTAACTCGTCTAGTGAATATGGTAATAATACTACACAAAACATGCATAGCTTGAGTTTGCTCAATAAATAAAGAGTGTGCAAGTAATCTATTGATATATTAATGGTAAATAACAACTCAGTTACTATACATTCATATTTTTAACACACACATGGAGTTCTATCGATCCAAGAAATAATGTGTTCTTATAAAGCACCATCACGATTCATGTATCAGACAAATCTGCAATCACGGTATACATACCATACGTATATGTTTATTCCGAAAATCCGAGTTGGGTTTCTTACAATTCCACTTATGTTATACATCCATATCAAATAGTTTAATTTATAATTTAATTAAACTTATATAATATTTTATGTATATTATTACAGTTTATTTTTTAATAAAATTTGTAAAATTTTATATTTCTCATCTTAAACTCTTTAAGATAGCTAATTATTTATGTGTACATGTCAACATGTATACGTTTTCATTAATTAAATTTTAATTAATTTTATTTAACCAAAAAGTTTAATTAAATAATTATTATTAATTTAAATAGCTAATTTAGTTTATCATAAATAATTTTAAGATAAAATAACTATAAAATTTATAGTTATACACACATATCAAAATATATGTTTTAATCAATCAAACTTTAATTAATTATTTATTTAATTTAATTATTCATATTAATCGAATTTAAAATTTCAAAATTAATTATTTAATTTCTTAAATGATTTTAAAAATTTTGAATGCTTTTATAACTTTTATAAAATTTTCCTTTTATATTTTAGTCTTAACGTTTAAATTTAAAACATATTTAAAATTTTTAAAATTAAATAGAAAATTAACAAAAGGCCCAAACAATTTTGGGATATACGGTAGGGATAATCTTTTGGCTTACATCATCCTTTGGGCCAAGCCAGTAGCCTGATAGGACAAAGTATTTGATTGTCTTAACCCAAATTTAAGCACTACTTTCCTATACATCCTACTAAATGGTAGACTTCAATAAGTTAGATCTAATATTACTAATTTACACCGCATAGACCATTAGACTCTAATACCAGTGAAGGAACTTCCCATTTAAGAGGGATAAAACGGGTTGATTTCAAAAAAATTCTTCATTTCGATCTACTTGGCCCATGAAGCCTAAACAATTTATTAAATCCAATCCGGTATTGTTTTAGATAAAATATTATTTTATTAATTTTTTTAGTCAGAGTTATATCTAATTTCAATTAAATATGTTATAATGAACATATCAAATACACTTATATGCGTACAATGCGAGTACAATATATAAACAACGTACATGGTTAATGTTAGGGGTGGGCGCGGGTCAGTTTGGTGCGGTTTGGAGTTCAAACCACTTTCGCACTGCATCAAACGATTAATCAAAAATACAAATCATTATACAAATCTTTTAAACGGTTTGATTTCGGACCGGTTTGAATGTAATACGGTTGGGTTTCGGTCCGGTCCGGTTTGAACCCATATTAAATATGAAATAAAATTACTTCCATCAACAATCAATTTACGAAGGCAACCGTGTGAAACTTGTACACTTACAGGTTAAAACACACAATGCTATACTGAATGAAAGATTAGTTCTTAATTGTATGAATATTTCAATTTGACATTTACCTACAAGTGAGATTTTTTTGGGTAGATTAACCAAACATCAACATTAATTAATGCATAATCATTAAGGAAAATGACTAGAATAAGATTATAATTAGAATTTATCCAAAAAAATGAGATGAAAAATATTATACCAAAACCATAATTTCTTCCTTTATGACAGCGATTATTATTAATATAACAACAACATATGCTAAAAATTGAATGTACATCATTAGAATCTAAAATAAGATAGGAGTTGATTATATTTTTATCATAAGATTACTAGTGTAAATTTTCGGTTCGGTCCGGTTCAATATGGTTTGTTCAATCGTCCAAACCGCAACCGAACCGTATTGATGCGGGTCAGTCCGGTTTGAGGTATCTGCTTTGGTTAGAAGATTCGGTGCGGGTTTCCGCACCGTTTTTGTGGTCCGGTGCAGACGGTTTCCATATAGCAGTTCGGTTTATGCCCACCCCCAGTTAACGTGTACGTTTATAGGTGCTATGATTTACAACACTACACACATTTGTTCCTTTATACGTGTCTTTGTTGTCTATAGTTTTATAATTATATATAACAATTATATATGTATACATATGCATATGCACATATATTAAAAGTTGAAAAATTGATTTCAACTATTTTACATGTTTTGAAATCTAAAGCTAGCAATTCGAAATCCGATTTTGACTTTCACCGATTACTATCAAGCGCCCCTAATTAAACCCTCAATTAAATGTCTCTTTAATTCCTCAGCAAATCTCAATAAAATCAAGTGCCTCTCATCCACAAATGTTAGGCCAAGAAAGAGATCATAAAGGCTTTCAAAGATCCCAAACCCATTTGGTAATTAATTGATCTAAATCAAATTTAAATATCATATCGATATCGTACATCGATACGTGCTAAATATCTTCTATACATATGCGTTTCATCAAATATTAATAGAATTCAAACATCACACCAAATAAAATGTAATAATTAATATTTAATATTTAATATTAAATTATTTACAACAGTTTAACTAAATCATGTGATTTTTCGAAGAACTCATCATTAAGGTTGTGCGATTCAAAAATATAAATTCAGTCAGCTATTAATATCGAATAATTCGAATACTAATATTCACACGTTACTTAGTTGTAACAGTTTGGTTGAATTTATCACTTATATATATTTTATGTAAAATTATAATTTTACTATTATAAGTGGTATTCAGTGGCAATGATTATTTACATCAATTCTCTTTGTCAAATCTACGCCACTTTAAGACTTATGGAATTTGATTTTGGTCAAAATTTCAATATCGTCCACATTCAACTTGATTGGTCCAAAAACAAAATCTTTAGTTCAATAGTAACAATTATTATTAATCGTACCGCTCTAACCAAAGGCTTTTACTTTGAGTTTACTACAGATGACCGTGACACTAACTCTGCATAACTAAGGATACAAATTCTTTATTGAATAATATTTCACTTCCAACGCTTCAACTCAGACCCAACTACAATCGTCTAATGTATCGTCATGCTGTGGTTTAATTATAACCACAGTGGAGTGTCCACATTAAAGTTCCGTAGTATTCTCAAGTCGAGGGAACCATGTATCACCATCACTTCAAGATTCTCTATTTGACCTTATATATATTAACCAATAGAAAACTCTTGAGTGAATCATTCTATAATTATTTGGTAACTATTAGCAATAACCCTTTGGTCCCCCCAATAGCCATGAGTAAGTAACACACTATCCAACATTTGGGAAGTGTTATGTACTCTAGCCTTAATGGATGTATCGGTATCATGTCTTAAAACATCTTGACTATGAATATTTAAAATAATATGTTATTTTAATGTGATAAATTTCTCACGACTACAACACATTGTAATTACTATCACATAACATATCATTTAAGAATTTTATATTCAATATACTTTAAATTAGTTAGTTAATTAATTATATCATAATGTAGCAGTATACTATATAAATCAAACACCTTTATTATGAACAAAATTGGCTATCGAGTTAGATATATATATAAAAAATATCTAATTGCCCCTGGAGCATACACCTAACGTTATTAAATAACACCTTACCTTATTACTTTCTTAGCCAACTCTATCCTAATTGAATGACCTCCGCAAAATCCCTCGTGTGCTTCAATTAGCAATTTCGTCCCTTTTATCAGTGTTATGCATCGAAGATATCATACAGAATATCCTTTCTTATACAATATTCCATTTATCATGGTGTAGGAAGGGGACTGATATGTCACCTTCTTTGACTCATTTCTATCTTATGGTCATACCCCCTTTTCCAAGTATTCTACTATTGGTGTCATCCAATTATTTTTGTATTGATCATCTTGATGATTTCAATTTGCGCTTGTATTCAACCTCTCATAGTCTGTTCTTTAATTACCATCATTTTCGGGTCGATTCTCATTGTTTCATTATTTTTTAGCATGAGAACAAGTTGTTACTAAAACTTTTTCGTTTAATTCTTCTACTTTGATACTAGACTAGAATCTTTCTAGATTCATAGAGGAAATATTTTTACCTTAGGGGCTCCTCATGAACTAGCCAATTTTGCTAAGCAATCTGCCTGAGCATTTTTCTTCCTTGGTGTTTGGTGGACTCGGAAATACTCAAATAGTTAACATCTCATGGATTTTCTTTACAAAATAAGATAACCTCGAGTTCTTTATTTGATAAGCCTTATTTATTTGATTCATAATTAATTGTGAATCACTAAATATTTCAATTTTTTGGATTTTCAGTTGTCTTGCTCAAGGTAAAACCAGCCATCATGAATTCATGCTCGATGACGTTATTAATTGCAGTCTGGAATGATTATCATATATCCAGCTCCACTTACTTATTAACTAGAAACTCCGCCTACAAATAATTATCACTTTGACTCATTTCTCTTTCCCCTTTCCATTTGATCCTCAATGAATCAAATGCATTCGGTTATAAGGTCAGCTAATGCTCGTCCCTTTATTGAAAACTCGTAAGATATGTCACATTAGCTTGATTATATTCCCTATTTTATCAGCCTCTCATATGTTTTTGGTTTACTAAACACTTGCTTGATTGGGTAATTGGTTAAAATCTTTAAGGGATGTGCCTAGAAAAATTATCTTAACTTTCAGGCCAGAAGCACTAAAAAGTAGGTTAATTTTTCCATGACTGTGTATCTAATTTCTGCATTTTTCAACCTTTTACTCATATAATACACAGGTAATTGAACTCTTATCAGGACCAAGCTTATGGCGTGTCCTGATATTATCATGTATAGGAACAAATCTTCACTTTCCACTAAACTATAAGAACGTGAGATCTCCAAATGGTCTTTTAAGTTCATGGAAAGCTTTCCGACATTAAATATGACATTCATTTATCCATTCGAAAGTCATATGTTTTTTTGATTACACCGAAAAATGAGACACGTTTATTAGTTGTTTTGGATATAAACCGATTGACTACAGTCACCCTTCATTTAACCTTATTACATCTTTGCTGGTATTCTGTTCTGCCATGTTTCTAATAGCCTTTATCTGGTCGGGATTAACCTCAGTCGTACATGCACTGACTATTACCGTAGAAATTTCCCTGGTTGTATCCCAAAGGAACATTTCTTTGCAGGTTCACATCATATTGTATTTAACGCAAGACTCCAAGTCTTTTATTTGATCAACTTCTTTCTTTGACTTGACCAACATATCATCTTCATATTGACACTTTCCCCATTTGGTTTTTGAATATCTTGTTGATCAATCATTGATGTAGCCTCTATATTCTTAAGCCCAAAAGGCATTACCGTATAGCAATATGTTCTCCCGCTAATTAAAAAACTAGTATATTGTTCATCAAGCTCGAACATAGGGATTTGATTATAGTGGTAATAGGCATCCGTGAAAGATAATAACTTATTCTTACTAGTTTTGTCTAATGGTTGGTTTATTCTTGGAAATGGATAGCAATCTTCTGGGCAAGCTTTATTCAAATTCATGAAATCATTACACATTCTCCACTTTTCATTTGATTTCTTAACTAATACTGGATTTGTTAACCATCTTTGGCAATAAACCTTCCGGACAAATCCATTTTCCAACAATATTTTAATCTCTTCCTATAAAGCGAATGACCGAACCCTATCCAACTTTCTTTTCCTTTATCCAACTGGAGTAAAGCTTGGATCTACATTTAAAGTGCGACACATTATTGTAAGATCAATCTCAACAATATCTGCATGAGCGTAGGCAAAGGCATCCATACTTGACTGAAGTAACGTAGTTAATCTTTCTCTCATATGTGCATCAGTTCTTTTTCTATTTGACTACTTTTGTTAGATCTTGGGGATCTATGGTAAAATTTTCCAATTGTTTGGACCTCCGAGGCGCCCTCCAAAAATCTAAAGATCCATTATTTTTCGGATGACTGAAGAAGAAGCCTTTTCTTATAAGGAGAGCTCCACAGAAAAGAAGGAGGAGAAGGAGGTGAAGACTCCAAGAAACATCGTGATAGACTTCCAATCAGGAGCGACAAACGTGGGAGATGGCAGTAGGCGATCAGCTTGGGCTTTGGAAGACATTTTCCATTATCTTTTCTGCATTTTTTTCCGTTAGTATTTCCTGTATATAGACCGTCATTGTGTGGGAGCAGTCCATGCAATTTGTATAAAAAGCTATGTGAATAAAAGACCATTTTTGTTCAGTATCTTATGTATTTACATTTCTGTATCCTTTGTTTTACTTGCCTATATAGTCTACATATATATTATAATCATCTATAGTACAATCGCATTTATGTCATACATGTATGTGTGTGCAATGTCATTATTATAATAATTCTGTACATATAAATAAATTTCTACAATTGCTCGGTATTATTTCATTATTTACCTTTGTTTATCATTGCTAAAATATTTCTCTCTTAACTATACAAGACCATATTTCCCCGAATAACTTGCCATAGGCTGAGCATATCTTGCCCAACTATAAGTAAAGCTACATCACTTTGGCTAATTCTGTGGCCAACCTTGTTTAATTTCGACTTGGTTCCATTCAACCATAATCAAGGTATTTACAACAACCATTAACTATGCATCATTTTCCGTCTCTAGAAAACGGGAGTGTGAAAGTCTATCTCTAGACATCCACTTTTAATTTCACCTATTTCTAAGTGATAAGTAAAGTTAACTTGTCAACCGACCTCGTTTATAATTAGCCAACATATCACGTTGGGCTGTAAATGTTGTTGCACCTGCAAAAATTTCAATTATGCACCGACTCCTATCTCTGTGAATTGGTGCCTCGGATTCCTATCTCAAGGCGTTATAAAAAATATCCACTGACCATCTTCGCTCATCTTCGACCGAGCGCGTCTCACCAAGCCGTAAGCATAGTCATGTCTGCAAAAGTTTCAATCATACACCGATTCTATCTTTCGAAATTAGAGTTTCAAATATTTATCTCTGGATATCCATTCTTGATCTCACACGCCCCAGGGCATTGATCTGGAGTATTCATTGACCATCATTGCTTATCTTCGACCAAGCACATCTCGCCATGCCGTAAGCGTGGTCAATCCTATAACAAGATGTAAGTCTATATCTGCTCCTATCTCTGAGATCCGGCGTCTTCGATGCCCATCTTCGGGCATCGATCCCTGACTTGGCCAATCTATGGGCACTAGTCAAATATCAAGTGTAAAAGGGCTATAGTCTGATCGACCATAGCACAGTTATACTCCTTTATCCCGATCATGGGTCAAAGACGTTCATCGATACCTATCTCCGGGTACCTGTTTCTATCGCTAACCATGCGACACAAAGTTAAACTTTGAAGAATACGATTCTATTCCAAAAGCGAACTATATTTATAAATGAAAAGATATAGATAGCCTTGCCTTATTACATTGCCCCAGTCACTCGAGGTGGCTTATTCATAGAAAATAAATAAATCTAAGTGAAATAGCATCTAGGTGCTCGCTATTCCTTACCTGCGGATTGGGGTCCCATCGACAATCAACAGCTTTAAAGTTCCATCTTCAAGGTTGTTCAATTGCATAAGGACCTTCTCAGTTCAGACCAAACACCCCCATACCAGAAAGAACTCATTCCAAAACGAGGTTTCGCCCACCTCAAAGGTACTGTTTCTAACTTCGATGTTGAAATGTCTTTATACGCTTTTCTAATGAGCAACTACCCTTAGTTTAGCCTCTTCTCGTTTTTTCTCGACTAAGTCAAGGGACTCAAGCAAGAGTTCCTCTTTCATCTTGGGATCATAATGTTTTCTTCGATGAGAAGAGACTTCTAGTTCTATTTGGAGTCATGGGCTTAACTTCGTATAAAAAACAAATGAAGTATTTTCGGTTATGGACTTGTGGGTTAGCCTATAAACAAATAATGCTAGTCGTAACTCATCAATCCAATTGCTCTTAATTTTCATCAATCGTTTCTTTAGGATATATTTAATAATCTTGTTCACCTCATGCAGCTGTTCATTCGCATATGAGTATGTAACTACCGAAAAGCTCTTCTCAATTTGGTACCGACTAAAGAAGTCTTTGAACTAGATACTCTTGAATTAAGTTCCATTATCAGTGATAATCTTCTGCAGAAGTCCAAATCTGTATATGATATTCTTTACCACAGAGTTGATGAATTTCTTCATAGTGACATGGCCTACATTTCCACTTCAGCCCACTTTGTAAAGTAGTCCCCAACTATGTTAGTGTACTTTGCTCCGCCTTTCAACATCGATAGTACACTGATCATGTCATTTCCTCAAACTACAAACGACCACTAGCTAACCATTTGCGTAAGCTCTGTGGATACTTCTCGTGGTATCTTCGCAAACCTGTGGCATCTATCACATCATCTGGTGTATTCAAATATATCTCGGTTGATCATTGGTCAAAAGTAACCATAGAAAAGAACCTTCTTTACCAATGTCTGCCCCTCCCCCTCCCCCACATTGTGGTCACCACAACTTCCTTCATGCACCTCAGCAAGGATTTTCACTTCATATTTGGTGAAGCACCATAGCATGGTGCTAAGAATTTTCCCTATACAACGGTCCTTCTTGCATAATAAATCGAGATATCTTAAGGAGCATTCACCATTCATTCCTTCCATTCGAGAGAGTTCCCTTTAACAAACTTTTGTTGGAGTCATCCATGACTCATTTCTTCTTCGATCTTCAAGATCAAATCAACGTCGAACTGGTCAATGCAAGGAGCCGGTAAAACCTCAGCTAGAACAAATCTCATAAGCTGCATATCCCCGAAGTTGGCCAGTTTGCCTTATGAATCAACTTTCATATATCTTCCCTAGGAATGTGCATTATCATATATGTGCAGTATCTTGACTCCTAACTCCTTTGGTATCTTGAGTCTGATAATCAGCATTTAATATTCGGCTTCATTGTTCGTTGCTAGGAGCTCTAGCTTCGAAGCATAGCATATTTTTCGTCCTCCTAGGATTACAAGAATCACTCCTTCCTTAGAGAAATATCCCTTGGAAGCTTTATCTACGTACAATTTTCACTCGAATAGTAGGTTCATAACTTCTTCAACTTCTCCATCCTGAAGGATAAATTCAACAATGAAATCAAACAATGTTTATCCTTATATCACCCTCCTAGGATGGCATGTTATAATACTGTATTGGCTGAACTCGATATTCCATTTAACTTTTATCGGATAAGCCTAGAAGTATGGTCATAACTTCCACGAAGTAATGAACAAGCAGTACATGAGCTACTCCAACTTTGGATAATTTTTTTCCTACTCCACTAAACCATTTTCTGATATAATATATGGGCCTTTAGATTGTGGACTCCTCACATACCAAGGCCGCACCTAATTCGTGAGCAGATACTACTATATAAACAAATATATTTTCTCCCTTCAAAGGCTTTGACAAGATTGGTGGTCTCTTTATTTGCTCTAGTAAATTCTGGAAAGCATCCTGACACTTCTTCGTTTAGATAAATTTTTCGTTTTCTTTCTTGAGGGCACAAAGGACCAACATACATTTGTCCGTCACATTTGAGATAAATCGACTCGGTGCAACGACCTTTCCATTCAAATTTTGCATTTTCATCCTTGTTTTTAGGGCGGTAACCTCTTTCAATGCTTTAATTTGTGCGTTAGCTTCAATGCCCTTTGAGTTCACAATGGAATCCAAAAATTTGTCTATGTGGCCCTAGAAGAGAACCTCAATGGATTAAGCCTCATCATGCACCTACGAAACACATCGAACATTTTAGAGAGGTCATTCATGTGATTCATCGACTGATGTGACTTTACAAGCATATCGTCCACATATACCTTCATTGTCCATCCGATTTGATCTTTGAACATCTTATTTACTAGTCGTTGGTAAGTTGCTCCAGCGTTCTTTAAACCGAGCGACATCGTCCGATAACAGTACAAGCTCAAATCAATGATGAAATTCGTATGCTACAGATCTAGAACGCGCATTATTATTTGATTGTACGCAGGATATGCATCCATAAAAGACAGTAGTTCACGTCCAACTGTTGAGTCCGCAAGTTGGTCGATCTTCGACTGTGAGAAGCTATCTTTGGGGCATGCTTTATTCAGGTTCGAATAATCGATGCATGTTCGTCATTTACCATTTAGCATCTCGATGAACACAGAGCTCCTTACTCAATCAGCGTACAATGCATCGTGGATAAAGTCATTTATCTTCAACTTATCCACTTCTACTTTCAGTGCAACGGATCATTTCGAACCTAGGCTGCATCTTTTCTACTTCACATAAGAGCATCTTGGGTCAACATTCAATGCATGACACACTGTCTCTAGCGAGACTCCACACGTATCAAAATGCGTCCAAGAAAGTGCATCCAGGGTTGCCTCGATAACTAGGAGAAACGCTATCAACCCTTTTTCATTTTCATGCGGAGCCGAGATCCGACCTAAAGAACCTGAGTAAGATCCTCGTTATTGATCAGGAAGTTGATCGTTAGCTCCGCCCGAAGGTGTCCTCTCGTCCTTTGGCTCTTTTCGAGGGTAGAATGTACTATGAAATCCCAGTCAGGGCTTGGACAGTAGTTGTTATGCATCAACGGCCTTGATGTAAAAAATCTTATTCGCATCCTTTCCTTTCTAGTGTCGCTTCATCTCTCCAAGCTTAATGGCACAACATTCTCGACCAATGCTCCGGCCGTCTTAGATAGCTCCAACTCCGTTCTCGATGACGGGGAGGGGTTTCATCATTAAACGCTAAAAAATGGGCGATATCCTAATGCTAACAAGGGTTGACCGATTCCAAAAAGCATTATAGGCCGAGAATTCATCGACCACCACAAAAGTTTAAATCCGCAAGATCTTGTGGCTTCCCTCGCCTGATTCCACGACAAGTCAATGCATCTCATAGGCTCTCTTTATCCTCTCCATTAAATCCCTAGATACGAGGTTTACATGGCTTCAGATCGTTTGGACTGATCTTTATATGATCAATGGTTTACCTGAATAAGATATTAACTGAAATTCCACATTCAATCAAGAAGTCGACGCACGGTTGTCGATCCAACAACGACCGTAATCACTAAGGAATCAAAGTGTCGGCACTTCGATCCCGTCACAATATTTGTTCCAAAAATTAATATCATTGTTCATTGTTCTTTATTGTTTCGTCGAAGCTGCATCTTCAACCGTGAAACAACTTTCCTAAATCACATGCTTCAATGAGTTACCAAATCTTTCCATTTCATTCCAACTTTTCTCCGACGGATGTAGTCCTTCAAACATGGTGTTTATCACAATCCTGCTCTCTGGTCTCCTCGACCCCTTTCTACTAGACCTAGGTTGATCCCTTTGGTCATTCCACCCTTGGGGTCTATTATTCCGCCCTTCATCCTGCAGATCCTTCTCATATTACTATAATTTTATTCTTTCGAATTAAATTTTCAATTACATCTCTCCGGTGACGACCCTAATTGGCATTGTGCCCATGAATATCGTGTAATCATACTTCCCGGAGTACCGTTCAGCTTCAATTGCCTCCCTTTAAGTCGGCTTCTTATGATTCTCCATACCGTCCATGGCAAGACAGATGTTCTCAACGGTAACATTCAAGAGAGTGTAGTCTCCTGATGTCATCACAGATGCTTGTTGGTGTTCTGCATTTTCCCACCAACGCCTTTGTTTATCCTCTTCTGATTGTTATTCTCAATACTCATTGCAACATTTCTCGTATTTTCACCTATACGCTTGACGGAAACGTCACACTGCACTAACTCACACGACGGTCAACTACCACTTAGTCCTACGATCAGGTCTGCCTCTTCCAAGCGTAGAAACATGAACGTCTTTCAATAAAATTCTTCGACGGTAGGGTGGCCGCTTTCTTTTAAGCCATCTGTCGAAGTTTGTATCAAGGTGAACATTCGAATCAGTGCCATCAATAGCCTCCTTCGGATTACTAACTTCGGTTACCGTAGTACTAGACCGCTTCAAAAAATCCTCAGAGCCTGTAGGACGTTAGACAAGGACGTCACACCTTTTGATTTGGTAGTATCGAGTCTAAACTACTCCATGAACATCTTTCCTAACTAATCGAAAGATATGGACATTGATACAAGTCAAGTGAATCACATCGTAGCCACCACGTGTAAGAATATGGGAAAGCACTTGCATCTCACTACATCAGTAGCACTAACACCATCCATATGTTATTCATACTTCAGTAGATGTTGCTTTGAATCTGTCATTCCATTATAAGATGACATCATTGGCATCACAAACTTCTTGGGATAACTCTCCTGCAATGCATCAATAGTGAATGAAACCTGCTGGGCATCGAACCCCATTCGTCGTTACTTCTACTCTGATTTTCATTTAGCAATCTCCTAATCTTATCTGCTATGAACTCTTCGATGATTTGGGCAGCTTTACGGTGACTGTCAAGCACTACACTTAGTGTGACTCCGCAGATGCTCTCGTTTTGTCCCGTAACGTCTAGATCTTCTGTCTCTAGAGAGCCACTCGTCCATACCCTCTGCAACGTCTTGTCGGTTCTGCGGCATTCGTCTGAACTCTATCATTCTGCGCACCAGCATTATGCCCAATGTCATTACCAGCATCCTGCAAATCATCCTCGTTGTTTGAAAGGTCCACTGCATCAAGCGATTGTCCATTTACCCTTCCTTCAACATGCTCGATGCCGAGTTGATTATGGTCGATACCGACTATGTTGGTCGTGGTCAAAACAGTGTCACTTCCTCCACTTTGCTTATTCGTTGCCCAACAATCTTTTTCTTTATCTTTTGCTTGCTTTCTCCCCTAATATGATCCGACGAAGATGATCTACCCTTTTCAAAACTTGAAGTAAGTAAATCTCTACGATTCTTCATACGCCTTTATGATCACTGGGCCAACATGGCATTGCTTTTCTCTATTCTTTCAAAAATAACATTCTGACTATCCAACTTTTGTTCATTTCATCCATCATCCTATCAAGTTTAGCTTTGGTCACCGTCTCCTGCAAGAAGGTCCTCGCAAAGCATGGGTTGGCTGTGTAGTTTCTTCATTGTGCAAGAAACTTCATCTTCTCCACCGACAACTCCATATCTCGTGGAAGCTACCTTAGGTGTCTTTCAAATAGATGTAAATTCTTCTTCAAATCTCAGTAACTTAAGATATATAGCTATAAAATTCTAGATCTAACTTTTGGATACTCGACATCCAAAGTTCTGAGCCAGATCTTTCACTTGAGAAGCTCGTTTCTCAGTAAACACCAAAACATTTGGATTCAAAAGTGACATAAAACACAAATAGATTAAAAACGAGAATATATCAATCAAAAACGAGAAAGAGCAGTATGAACACACAAATTTTATAGTGGTTCGACCTTAAATCACTTCTGCATCCACTTAGTTTTATTGCTTGTGGATTTATCAGAAAATGCGATTTACAATTATTTCAAGTCTATAAAACAAGATAATCTCGGTTTGATAGCACTTCGTAGCAAAGAATTAAATCTAGGAAGATAAGAGTGTAAAGAACAAGAACTCTAAGATCCAAAGACGTAGAAGTCCTTTTCACCTTGCTCTAACTTTTATATTTATAGTCGAAATAGTCTGTCATAGTCGCTAGATTACGGAAGACCAAATAAGAGCTCAGGTCCGTGGAAGTATGAAGGAAAACAAGCCAATTCTATGCACCAAAATCATGTCAACCAAAATATAGTATGAGCATATTTGCTCATCACCAAAGTGCACGCTTCTTTGTATCTCAAGTCTTCAAACTCAGAGGTGAGTCCCCCTTCAAATCAACTCGATACTGACCATAATTATGCTCCAATCCACTTCAAATTCTTGTGCTTTTTCATTCCATCATCCCAAGCATCCCTTATATTTTTTATCCATTTCGTCTTTGTTTTGAAGTCTAGATTCACTTAGAAGTTGCTCGGTTCAAATACTTAATAATAGCAAGTATTTACGATTTTAATTTTGAGCAAGTATTTACGCTTTTAATTTCGATCACAACTGATAAAAAGACAATATTTCATTTTTTTTCTTCAGTTTTTGAAAATTTGCAAGTCCTTGTGTGTATCGATATCAAAATATGTGGTTAAACAAACATTTGATTTCATTACTCTTTTCAATTAATATTTATTTAGGAATAGCCAACAAAATCTCTACTTGCCTTTAAAGTTTTGTTCATATTTGGACATAATATTTATAATTTCATATGACTACGAGAATTACAAATTCTGGATTAATAAATAAATAAATAAATAAAATAAAAATAAAATAACATTGAAGAAAATACTTATATATATACATACACATATACACACACATATATATACTAACAAATAAATAAATAAATAAAAATGTGTATCGTTTGACTTTCAGCAACATTGAAGAAAATACTTATAGTTGGATATCACATAGGTCACTACCAATACCACTTTAATTTAACTATTACCCCATGAGAAGTAGTAAGAGCATTACATAGATTTTGAATCTATTTTATATTAACTTCCAAGTAAAGTGAGTGTCATTGCATGAAAATAACATTATCGACGAATGTGCATGTGAAGTGCGCGCTTATTATAAAATAAGGATGCAGGAGCACATCCATATCAAATCATAACCCACCAATCCAATCTAATCGATATAAACCTGATTCAACCCAAACTGCCTCGGATTAAATATGGATTATAATTCGTAATTTATACCATCGTACGGATCAGTGTAGTATTGTATTCATTGATCCAAGACAAAAAACACCAAACACAAAAAGGCAATGTGTGATTATAATTTCTAATGTACTTCGAATCTTTGATACTACATTCCAAATTTATTAACTTAATAGTGTGGTAAACCATGCCTAGGTGGATCTAGAAGGATAGCTAGGCAGTAAGTCTCATTTAGCATCTAGACGTAGCTTGGGCATCGGCCTAGGTAGAGCTTAGGCCGATGTCCAGAAGGATATTTTTACAACAGAAGCAATACGCCACCAATTCTAACTCACACTATTAACTGAATGAAGAAACTCAAAGAGTTTGCAAAAAAGAAGACAATGCAAAGCAATAGAACAATGGTTGGAAGAACAAAAAAAACAAAATGTAACAACTATATACATGATGATGAATAAAACTTGTTAGTTTGTACTACATTCAACTATATTATTTAGGTAATCCATGAATATCAAAGACACTAAACAAACATTAAAATAACAAAATATCATCATAATTCACCAATGATTTACATCAAAATTTACCATAAGAAAACAAATAATAAAACAATGTGGAACATTATACGGGCTCATCACCTTCTAAGCACACTTTCAACAAGCGCTTGGTCTTAACTTTTAAGTGTTAGTGCTTTAAATAAGCATGCTTATTGAACAATTGTCAAATCCTAAGCGTTTATTCAAGAATCACCTACTAATTAAGCGCTGGAAATTTCTCATCTACCATTATTAATATTACAAACAGCAAACTATTTCAAATAACATAAAGGCAGTTTGCACCTGCACATTACCTACCAGAGTTCTAGCAAGATTCCGTACCAAAAGAAAGAACTCCCATCATAGCTATTTATTCAAGCATGCACCAACTAAAAGTGAAATCAGATAACCATTAGCCTTCACCATCAATGAAGTCATCTTCATAAAATGTGCACATTTAACACAAATAACACCAAAAATAACCTACATTGCAATGTGCACAATACTAAGTGTATCAGGCGGATATTGACACAGCGAGCCTACGCTAAAACATATAATTCATACATAAACTAACTACTAAAACAAACAACCAAAGCAATGAAAACCAAATGATCCACCAACGATGAAGTGGCTTAAAGATCAAATATGCATACACTACATCTAATGCAAACGTCAATGAGTAACAATTTAAAATGCCTTTTAATACCTACGTTAAGACGTGAGAAAACTACTAGCAAGAGAAAGCAAAAGATGCACCAAATCACCTGAACAAGAGAACTTACTTGATATATTGGATATCAAGAAAACAAAGCCTAAAGCCATACCCACTTCAAATCCCCAATTTTGGAGGTCTGCCCCTACCTTTCTTAACAGCACCATCATTCACTCCAGCCTCTGATTTCGAAGGCACGTTCTCCTCATCACTTTTTGCCTTCTTTGGAGGCCTGCCTCGTCCCTTTGACTCTGGTGTTGCAACAGCTTCATCACCTGCTTTTGCTTCAGTTTTATCCTGTGGTTCTGCATTATTTTCGCCTTCTGATTTTGGGGGTCTTCCACGTCCCCTTTTGGGCTTTGGAGGACCAGACTCTGCTTTTGATGGATCCTTTGGTTTTGGAGGGCGCCCTCTCCCACGTGTAGGGGGCGCATAGATCCCAGGTACATAGTAGTTGTTTTTTGCCTGAATTATTTCTCCACATTCCTTCATGCGGGCTAGCTCAGCCACCATGAGATTATAAAAGGAGTCAGGAAGTTGTTCTGCATACTTGGATTCAAGGTATAGGCAGATTGATGTCTTGTTTGACCCAGATTTTTCATCTAGAGCTTTGATTGCATCAAGAATCATCTGCATATATATTTTACGTTTGAATTTCAGACAATGGAGACAGTTGATTCAAGAAGTAAGGGGAAAGACTAGGGTCTAAAAGCAAGAAAGAAATGCACTAACTTCTGGTTTTCCATTAAAAAGATGTGAAAAACATACAAAGAAATAACTAAATTTAAGATAAAGAATATTTATTCAGTTTCAAATTTTGATTTTGAAAAGTGATTTCATCAGTCGTCTCTAATATAAAATTTGGGTATTACAAAAATCTTGAAAAACTTCATAATTTTTATCTTAAATCGGGATACGGTTTACGTTACAGTCTTGAGGTGCAAATTATGCTCGGTAATTCAAAATATACATTTGCAAAGATTAAATAAAGTTAAGTAGTTCTCCCCATTCCAGCTAAAAATTACCATAAACATATGCATACAAATGACAATCAAGCTCATATAAATCGATTGAAATAAAACAGAATATTGACCTAAAGATGACTTACTTCAGAGTACGGAGGGAGAGACGAAGTTTTGGTGGGTTCAATAATCGCCATAGCAGAAAATGTTGAAGAAATCTGTTGATTAATTAGGGATGTAGGAAACTAGGGTTTAACCGACATAAAGAAAACTAAGAAAAGGTAAAGATGGGAAAAAGGAAAGGCCAATTCAGTTTAAAAACAGAAACTATGCAGCCCTCTACAAAAATCCAAAATGTCCATGTTTTTGTCAGTACAGTGCACGGAGCTGTATGTGCATTTGTCTTGTGCAGGCCGATCTTATGTGAAATGTTTTTAAAACATTTTTAATCAGTGCCATCCCACAGGTAAGAATGCAGTCTTATATACATACCATCCAATTATATCGTTTGTTTCAGATTTGAAGATATTGTATACAGTTGTTCCATGAGGTAAATCTCAAGCTTGGCAAACGGAACACCAAGATTGCAACTTCTTAGAAAAAAGATTTGCAAGTAACAAACATTTGAAAACCGAGTAGAATGCATTAGTCACCAACTCTTAACGTACTCCAAATTTGATAAGCATATAGTGTGTGAAAAATTGAATGAACTTTGTTTCATTTTCCTGGTATGTAACTGTATAACTTGTTGTACGATGAGTATACGAAAACAGAGATGAATCACTTATAAACTCCTCACAAAAGTTTACAAATTAGATTTCCACTACTTTGAAATTGTATGTCGGTAATTTTGAACAATAACTATTGTCGTAATGAATTTACAACAACAAAGTACAGCAATAGTAACAAGAAAATGTTGCGTTAAACTATAACAATAAACAATCATTGTACTACTTCATAGAAACAGTACAACTTTGAAACAGTAAGATGACAGAATGATGTGTGTGTATAAACAAACAAGAAATCTAACCAGATGAAGAAGGAAATTTCATCCGAGCCTTGCTGTAATAATTTCCTTATGACTTTATTCGAAATCTCTCTAGATACAACAAACGTGATATGCTCGAGATTGTGGTGTGTATGATCTTCTATGTGATACGCAGGACCGTTTGGATTTTAGAGTTTTCAGAAACGAGAAGGAAGAGAAGAAAAATTCGAGTGGGAAACTGGTCAGGTTTTCTGCTCCTTTTATAGGCGAATTCCCAATGGTTATGTCCCTTGGGAATAGCCTCATTTTTTCGTTTGCAACGGCCAAAAGCAGTTGCTTCTCTTCGTTTGCAATAGTCGCATTTTTTCATTTGCAACGGCAATTTCTGTTTGAAAAGCAGCGTACGTTCAAACAGTTCGCAACGGCCATTTCCGTTGGTGAATCTGTGTCCATTCAAATCCAACAGTCGCTTCTGTTTGAATTTGAACATTAGAGAAACTTTCACTTTTGTGAAGCAAAAATATTACACGGTCCGCTCTTATTGGACCCGCACCCGGTTCGGTTAGGAACGGACGGGCGGCGCGCGTATGTTAGTTCGTAGCCATATAGTTCCTTCCCCTCGCATAAAATTACCTGACCCTAAGGTCAATATGGATTTGAGGGAAGTAGTATATAAACATGAATACTAACTTATTTTTGGCGATGTGGAATAATATCTCATTCATCTATAAGGGCCTCTAACAATCCCCCATATAGATGATAATGTATGTCTCCCCCACACAAAGTGTAATATCACACAGTTCATATAGAAATAATGCTATATCAAGGATAAATATATATTTCACTTTGAACTTTCCTTAGTTAAAACTCATCGGATATACTAAGTTAATCGGTGAGTTATTTCATCTTGAATCGCCAGCCGTTTGTGCATAACCAGACAATAAGCTTTACAAAGCATTGTTTCTCTTCACATCCAATTTCTTGGTTGTGTTCATTTCGATTCTGAACAAATTTGGTTCTGTGCATGTTTTAAAAAATTCAAGCCTTTAATATTCTCATAGAGCCGACCCAGCTCACACTAGCATAGGTGATCGTAACCATTAAGAGTATCATACATATACCCCACTTGTTATTTTCAAGATATGGTCATCACTAAAAAACATAGCATTTTCCTTTTAATTCTTCTGTAGGCATGCATTCTATTGTGCACCATAGGAATGGGGTAGGACTAAGTCCGAACAAATGCATTACTTCTTGAGTTACTCAGAACTGGTTTGCCTATTGATCCTAGTCTGTGGGATCTCCAATCGCTACGATATGTTTCCGTATAAGATTATTCTTGTTGGTTTAGGCTTTTGAACTCATTCCCCTTGATGCATAGTCTATTTTCTCTCTTGATAAACCTTTAGTAAATGGATCCGCAGGGTTATCAGTAGTTCTCACATAATCAATGGAAATAGTTCCATTTGAGAGTAAATTTCTAATTGTGTTATGGCGTCGACGAATATGTCGGCACATTCCATTATACACAAAGTTTTGCGCTCTGCTTAACGCTGCTTGATTATCACAGTGTAGGCATATGATCGGTACAGGTTTAGGTCAAAATGGAATATCTTCTATAAAATGACGTAGCCGTTCTGCTTCTTCACCTGCTTTATCTAAAGCGATGAACTCTAATTTCATAACGGATCGAGCTATGCACGTTTGTTTAGTAGATTTCCATGACGTTGCTGCTCCTGCTAAGGTGAAGACATAACCACTAGTTGATTTAGATTCCTATGAATCATAAATCCAGTTTGCATCACTATATCCTTCTAAGACGGTAGGATATTTTCCATAATGTAGGGAAAAGTTCGTGGTACTCTTCAAATATCCTAACGCTCTCATTGATGCTTTCCAATGTTCCTTTCCTGTTTTGCTTGTATACCTACTTAGTCGACTTACTGCATAAGCTATATCCGGTATTGTGCAATTCATGAGGTACATTAGACATCGTATTACACAAGAATATTCTAGTTGCATTACACTCTCATTAATGTTTTTATGCAGTACTTCCGATGGATTAAAAGGTGTCCTTACTCCTTTAATTCCGTAATTTTGGAATTTTTCTATCACTTTGATTGAGATAGTTTAATACCATTAGGTATTTTTATTATTTCAATTCACAAAATAACGTCTGCAACTCCTAAGTCTTTCATATCGAAATTGTTGATTAACATTTTCTTTACGGTCTTTATTACCTTACTATTTGGACCGAAGATTAGTCATTTCTTCTTTGCCCTTTTGTAACAAGTGCCTCTTCGTCTTTGAGTTGTGTGATTCCACGATCATCTGCCTCAATTTTTAGTCTGACAATGAGATCTTCTAAGGAAATCTCATTTTTCTTATGTTTCGGATAGTTGTGGTAGTCGTTTCAGGAAGGAGGTAATTTTCTTGTTATCGCTTCAATAAGGAATGACTCTCCAACTCTATATCCTTCCAATTCAAGTTCATGGATTATCAGTTGGAGTTCCTGCACTTGATTAGTTACGGATTTGGAATCCACCATCTTGTATTCCATAAATTTGTCCATTATGAACTTCTTCAAACTGACATTAGGTGTCTTGTATTTATTTGCAAGTGCAGTCCATAGGGCTTTTGCTATCTGGTGTGGCTAATACACTTTATACGGTATTTTATCCAAATAATTCAGAATGTAGTTTCGGCACAAGAAGTCTGAATGCTTCCATGAATCAATTTTGAGAAAAACTTCTATGTCTTTTTCTCTAGTCTGTCCGTCTTTGGGCTTTGGTTCATCCTTCTCAATGCACTTTTGCAGTCCTAAAGTAGTGAGATAAAACAACATTTGATTCTGCCATGTCATGAAGTCATCACCGTCTCCTCTAAACGAATTAGGCCTGTTGCAGGTTGTAGTTTTTGTTGATAGTTCAACTACCGCCATCTCTGTTTTAGTGAAAACTGGAAAGTCTCAAGATGTTATACGGTCTGTATACAAAAACAGAGATGAATCACTTATAAACTCCTCACAAAAGTTTACAAATCAGATTTCCACCACTTTGGAATTGTATATCAGTAATTTTGAACAATAACTATTGTTCTAATGAATTTACAACAACAAGCTGCGGCAATAGCAAAAACTAAGTGATGCGTTAAACTATAGCAATAAACAATCGTTGTACTACTTCGTAGAAACATCACACTTCGAAATGGAAAGGTGGTAGGACGATGTCTATATATATACACACACACATAAAAAAACAAGAAATCTAACCGGATGAAGAAGGAAATTTCGTTTAAGGCTTGACGTAACAATTTCTTAAGACTTTATTTGAAGTCTCGCAAGATGCAACAGACGTGATCTGCTCGAGGTTGCGGTGTGCATGATCTTCTTTGTAATATGTACGATCGTTTGGATTTTAGAGTTTTTCAGAAACGAGGAGGAAGAGAAGAAAAACTCGAGTGGGAAACTGATCAGGTTTCCTACTCCTTTTATAGGCGAATTCTTCTTAACGGTTATGTCCATTGGGAATTGCCGTGTCTCTTCGTTTGCAACGGCTAAAAACGGTCTCGTCTCTTTGTTTGCAATAGTCGCATCTCTTCATTTGCAATGGCTATTTCTTTTTAAAAAGCAGCGTCCGTTCAAACATTTCGCAATGGCCATTTCCGTCGAAAAATCCGCATCCATTCAAATCCAACAGTCGTTTCTGTTTGAATTTAAGTAGTAGAAAAACTATTCACTTTTGTGCAGCAAAAATACTACACGGTTTGCTCTTATTGGACCCGCACCCGGCTCGGTTCGATACGGGACGGGCAAACGGCCCGCGAGTGAGTGTGTTATTTCATGACCATGTAGGTTTTCACCCTCACATAAAATTACCTGACCCTAAGGGCCAATATGGATTTGAGGAAAGTAGTATATAAACATGAATACTAACTTATTTTTGGCGATATGGGACAGTATCTCATTTATCTATAAAGGCCTCTAACAATCTTCCACATGAATGATGATATATATCTCTCCCACACATAGTGTAATATCACACCATTCATATGGAAATAATGTTATATTGAGGATAAGTAGATATTTCACTTTGAACTTTCCTTAGTTAAAACTTATCGGATATACTTGGCTAATCAGTGAGTTATTTCATCTTGAATCGTCGGCTATTTTTGCATAACTAGACAATAAGCTTTACACAGCATTATTTTTCTTCATATTCAATCTCTTAGTTGTGTTCATTTTGATCCAGAACAAATTTGGTTCTACGAGTTTTTTTGAGAATTTTGGCCTTTAATATTCTCATAGAACCTACCCAGCTCACACTAACATGGGTGATCGCAACCATTAAGAGTATCCTACTTATATCCCGGTTGTTATTTTCAGGATATGGTCATCATTAAAAATTATAGCTTTATCCTTTTAATACTTCTGTAAGCATGCATTCTATTGTGCACTATAGGAAAGGAGTAGAACTAAGTCCAAACAAATGCATTACTTCTCGAGTTACTCAGAACTGGTTTGCCTATTGATCCTTGTCCATGGATCTCCAATCGCTGGGATAGGTTTCCGTATAAGATAATTTTTGTTGGTTTAGGCTTTTAAACTCATTCTCCTCGCTGTGCAGTCTATTTTCTCTCTTGATAAACTTTTAGTAAATGGATCCGCAAGGTTATCAGTTGTTCTCACATAATTAATGGAAATAGTTTCATTTGAGAGTAATTGCCTGACTATGTTATTGTGTCTACGAATATGTCGGGACTTTCCATTATACACAAAATTTTGCGCCCCGCTAAATGCTGCTTGATTATCACTATGTATGCATATGGCCGGTACAAGTTTAGGTCAAAATGGAATATCTTCTAAAAAATGACGAAGCCATTCTGCTTCTTTGCCTGCTTTATCTAAAACGATGAACTCTGATTCCACAATGCATCGAGCTATGCATGTTTGTTTAGTAGATTTCCATGACACTACTGTTCTGCTAAGGTGAAGACATAACCACTAGTTGATTTAGATTCCTATGAATCATAAATCCAGTTTGCATCACTATATCCTTCTAAGACGACATGATATTTTCCATAATGTGAGAAAAAGTTCGTGGTACTCTTTAAATATCCCAACGCTCTCATTAGTGCTTTCCAGTGTTCCTTCCCGGTGTTGCTTGCATACCTGCTCAGTCGGCTTACTGCATAAGCTATATCTGGTCTTGTGCAATTCATGTGGTACATTAGTCATCCTATTACACGAGAGTATTGCAGTTGCATTACACTCTCATTAGTGTTTTTATGCAGTACTTCCGATGGATTAAAAGGTGTTCTCACTCCTTTAATTTCGTAATTCTGAAATATTTCAATCACTTTTTCCATATAGTATGACTAAGATAGTTCAATTCCATTAGATGTTTTTATTATTTTGATTTTCAAAATAACTTATGCAACTCCTAAGTTTTTCATATTGGAATTGTTGATTAACATTTTCTTTACGGTCTCTATTACCTTACTATTTGGATCAAAGATTAGTCCTTTCTTCTTTGACCCTTTTGTAACAAGTGCCTCTCGCCTTTGGGTTGTGTTATTCCACGATTATCTGTCTCAATTTTTAATCTGACAATGAGAACTTCTAAGGAGATCTCTTTCTTCTTATGTTTCAGAGAGTTGTGGTAGTCTCTCCAAGATATGGTAATTTTCCTGTTACCGCTTCAATAAGAAATGATTCTCCAACTTTATGTCCTTTTGATTCAAGTTCATGGATTATAAGTTGGTGTTCCTGCACTTGGCTAGTTTCGGATCTGGAATCCTCCATCTTCTATTCCATAAATTATTCTACTATGAACTTCTTCAAATCGACATTCTACGTCTTGAATTTATTTGCAACTGCACTCCATAGAGATTTTGCTGTCTGGTGTGGCTGATACACTTTATACAGTATTATATCCAAATTATTCAGAATGTAGTTTAAGCACAGGAAGTCCAAATGCTTCCATGAGTCGATTTTGAGAAAGACAACTACGTCTTTTTCTCAAGTCCGTCCGTCTTTGGGCTTTGGTTCATCCTCCTCAATGCAGTTTTGAATCCCTAACGTGGTGGGATAAAATAGCATTTGATTCTGCCATGTCACGAAATCATCACCATCTTTCCTAAACGGATAAAGCTTGTTGTGAGTAGCAGTTTTTGCTGATAGTTTAACCGTCGCCGTCTCTGTTTTAGTGAAAACAAGAAAATCTTAAGATATTAGATGTAGGGAATTAGAGAGGGCTAGTTCAGTTCATTTATGAGGATCATTAGTTGGAACATTAGAGGTTTGAATGATTTAAATAAATGTGATAAGGTTAGAGTATTTTTTAAAGACTACTCTATAGATGTTGTTTTACTTCAAGAAACTAAAATTAACTATCCTGATGTCCATTTCTTTAGACAATTAGGTGGTTATCATTTCAGAAAATGGGTTTTTTTAACCTTCCGTGGGCTCTTCTGGGGGATTAATGTTAGGTTGGAGAGATAATTATTTTAAATTTCTTCAATGTATTGTTAAGCAACATTCTCTTCATGTTATTCTTATTAATCTTTCTAATAACTCTTTATTAAATATATCTAACGTCTACGGACCTAATTCTAAAATTAATAGGAGAATTTTATGGAATGAATGCCTAGAACTCAGATCTCTAGCCCCGGGTTCTTGGATTATGGGGGGTGATTTTAATGTTACGCGTTTCATAGGTGAGCGTTTTCCTAGGGAGGGGGATTACTCTACTATGGAGGAGTTCGATCAATTTATTTTTAACTCTAACTTGATTGAAATTCCTCTCTCTAATAGAGAGTTTACTTGGAGTAGCGCTAGAGAGTCTCCATTCATGGCTCTTCTCGATAGATTTTTTGTTAGTGATGAAATAGAGGATAAATTTCCAATCTGTAGAGTCAATGGCTTACCTTATACCTTTTCTGACCATTGTCCTATTATCCTTTCTTGCGAGTATCAAAGAGCTATTATAAACAATTTTAAATTTGAAAAGATGTGGCTTTTAGAACCTAATTTTGTGGACTTAGTTATATGTAAATGGAATTCTTTGAGTTTTCATAATTTCAAAAATCAGAAAAATTCTGCAAAAGCTTTTGTTTCTAAACTTAGAGATCTTAGGATTTTTCTTAAAAATTGGAACAAAAATGTTTTTGGTAATTTAAAAATTAAAAAAGATAATATTCTTAATGAAATGCTTAAAATTAACAAGATAGAAGAATCTAGACCCCTAAATCTAGGTGAACGTAATGTTCTTTCTAATTTAAAAGATGAACTAAATTCTATTTTAGAAAAAGAAGAGGTGATGTGGAAACAACGATCCAGAATTCAATGGATCAACGAAGGGGATAATAATACTAATTTTTTCCATAATATTGCTAAACGTAGAAAATGCTCTAATACAATTAACTCTATATTTATTAACAATATAGAGTTAGTTGATCAAGGAGACCTCAACAAGGCTATTACAGACTAATATAAGGGTATTTTTGGTTCCAAAATCAATCATAGAATCAATGTTAGATGGACAGATCTGTATCCATCGGACTCTATTGTTGATTTATCAAAGTTAGATAATTCTTTTTCCGAAGAGGAAACTGGGAAAGCTATTAATGATATGCCTAGTGATAAATCACCGGGGGCTGATGGGTTTCCTATATTATTTTACAAAACTTTTTGGGATGTTTTAAAATTTGACTTAATTAATTTGTTTAATGATTTTTATAATGGTAACTTGCAATTAGGGAGATTTAATTTCGCAAATGTTATTTTGTTGCATAAAAAAGTAGGAGCTAACAACTTAAAAGACTTTAGGCCTATTTCATTGATTAACTGTTCAGTAAAAATCATTTCTAAAGTCCTTGCTAATAGACTTAGTAAAAGAATGAACGATTTAATTGATTGTTCACAATCGGCTTTTATTAAAGGGAGAAATATCACTGATGGAGTGGCTGCTGTTCAAGAATATATTAATTACTGTTGTAAGAACAGCATAACCTATGCGATTTTAAAACTTGATTTTGCAAAAAGCTTTTGATTCAGTAGATTGGGATTTTCTTGTAGATATTTTTCATGCAAGAGGATTTGGACATAGATGGATTAGTTGGATTTTGACTCTGCTTAAAACTGGAAACTCTAGTATTATGGTTAATGGTATTCTAGGTAATAAAATTCAGTCCAAGAGAGGTCTAAGGCAAGAGGATCCCTTATCACCCTTGTTGTTTAACCTAGCCGTTGATGTTTTTGCCAAAATTATTAAGAAAGCAGTGGATAATGGGTCTCTAAGAAGTGTTGGTGATGACATATCGCGTAATGGTATATCGGTTCTGCAATTCGCGGATGATACCTTACTTTTTTCATCTCATCTTCCTAGACACATTATTACTCTCAAGTTTATTCTTTATAGTTTCGAGATTTTATCTGATTTAAAAATTAATTTTGACAAAAGTTCAGTTCTTGTTTTAAATGATTTTAAAAAAGTAGAAAACTTAGTAGCTAATACTCTAAATTGCTAAAGAATGAATTTTCCTTTTGAATATCTAGGGTTTGTGATTAGACCTACAAAACTCAAACATGATGCTTGGCTTATTATTATTGGTAAAATTAAAAATAAGATATCTAACTGGAATGGGAGATTTCTATCTAGAGCAGGTAGGCTTGTTTTAATAAACTCGGTTTTATCAGCCTTACCGATCTATTGGATGTCTATGCATCTGTTTTCAAATTGGGTTATCGATAAAATTAGAAGAGATTTCTTATGGAGTGGGGATAATATTATTAACGGTATAAAATGTCTAGTTAACTAGGAAACTGTTTGTAAAGCTAAAAAGGAAGGCGGTTTAGGAGTTATAAATTTGGGTAACATGAATTTGTCTCTTTTAGGTAAATGGCTTTGGAAGTTTAAAGATGTAAATGATAACGCTATTTGGAAAGTGATCATTTCCAAATACTATTATAACGATAATATCAATTTACACCAAATTGATTATTCCTTTTCCCATACATTCTCTAATTTTTGGAAAAACATTTTAAAATGTTATGATATTTTTAATTTAGGAACAAAGACAATAGTGCACTCAGGAAATTGTACTTCTTTTTGGCATGACTGTTGGATTTCGATTTTGCCTCTTAAGTTTGAATTTAAGGATTTGTATGATATTTGTAAGTTTAAGTATGCTTTAATTAATGAAGTTTATTCTCAGGAAAATGATCCTCCTTGGTATTTTAGTTTTAACAGAATTTTAATAGGACCTAACCTTAGGCAACTTTCTTTGCTTTATGCCAGATTAAATCTTTACAACATTGCTAATGATAATGGTTTTATTAGTTGGGAATGGGATAAGAGTAAGAAATATACTCCAAATTCTTTTTATAGATTTATCAATTTTTCGGGAACTTTAAATAACTCTTTTAAATACATGTGGAAATTTAATGCTCCTCCTAAATCCAAAATTCACATGTGGCTAATACTTCATGAAAAACTTAATACAATAGAATTTTCAAAGAGAAAAAATATTCAAGACTTCAAAATATATTTTCAAAGGAGTATCCGAAGATACATGAAACTGGAGTGCATACTGAAATTCCAGGTAAATCAGACATTCATAACTGGTGCAAACAAAATATATTTTGGGAGTTACCCTCTTGGAAAGATCTCCTACTCCGACATAATATTGACGTGATGCACAACGAAAAAAACGTGTTTGATAATGTGTTTAATGCAGTTATGAACGTAAAGGGGGAAAAAAGGACGATTTGAATTCAAGACTTGATATAGCAAACTTTTGTAAACGTCCCGAACTTCATATGAAACCCAATGACCATAAAAAACCCAAAGCATGCTATGAGCTAGACATTAAGCAAGTAAAACTCGAGCTAAAGTGGGTGGAAGCACTAAGATATCCCGATGGGATTTCTTCTAATCTTCGTAGATGCGTTGACTTTAAAAACAATAAATTGAGTGGGATGAAAAGTCACGATTACCATATCATGATGGAATATCTATTACTCGTGATTCTCAAAGAACTATTGCCCGTAAAGGTATGGAGCATTATAACAGAATTAAGTTTGTTTTATAAACAACTTTGTTCGACGATGTTATAAGTCGACCGTATATGTGGAATTGAAGTAGAAATTCCTAGACTACTCTGCAAGGTGAAAAAAATATTTCCGTTAGGTTTCTTTAATGTAATGGAGCATCAACCTGTTCATCTTCCATTCGAAGCACTTCTTAAAGGTCATGTTCAATATGGTTGAATGTATCCATTTGAAAGGTAATATTGAATATCAGCAATATTTATGTTAGTTTAAAATTCAGTTTTATATACCTAAATTTAAAATAAATTTGTAATAGGTACTTGAATCATTTGAAGTAAAAAATTAGGCAAAAATCATGAGTTGAAGGTTCGATTTGCAAATCATATCTTGAAGAAGACGCTTCATTCTTTTTCTCTCATTATTTTAGTGATCATGTGAACTTATCTTTTGTAAGTGTTCCTCGTAATGAAGAAGTCGTTGAACATGATTCTTATCAAGCAATGTTATCTATTTTTAGCCAACATGGCTGACATGCTGGAAATATGGTTAGACGGTAGAGATCACTATGTAGCATACACATATGTTCTTCTAAATTGTCCAGAAGTTGCACCATTTGTCAGGTAATTATAAATTCATATATAATTCAATTATACTTACATATTAATTATTTTAAAATATATTACATATTTGTAGTATATACGAATCACTGCATCCATCTGGCGATCTCAGTAAAGAATTTGCTAAATGGTTTTCAAATTATGTTTATGATCCAATAAACTGTGTCGTTGACGAAGGATTATGATATCTTGCGATCGGAACAAAAATAAATGTCAAGACGTATCCAATATTCTTCGTCAATGGATTTAAATTCAACACCAAAGATTATGGTGTCGAAAAATTAACATATAACAGCGGTGTATTTGTCAAAGGTAGTGACGATCCAGATGAGCATATAAAAGATTTTTACGGCGTCTTAACAAAGGTTTTAGAGTTGACATATTACATACAACCTGTAGAAAAAGTTTTTTTTTATTCAAATGCAACTGGTTTAGCAATGTTCCTGGCACTAGAATCAACGTGTACAAAGATTATAAACTTATTGAAATAAAACATACCTCACATTACTATAAGTATGATCCTTTCGTATTGGCCAAGCAAGCGTTACAAGTTTATTTTGCTCCGTATCCATCCTTGAAAATAGATAAAGCGGATTGGTCGGCTGTTTTTAAAACAAAGGCAAAATTTACATTTGATGGAAATAATATTCCAGACGAAACAGCATATCAAGCGGATCTTGAGCCAAATACTGAAGTAATAATAACCGTTGACATTGATGGAGGGTTGTTGAATGATGAATCAAATGTTTTGGTAGAAGCATTTGAAAGTGTTGAAGAAAACGATATAGAGTACGAGATCGAGTCTGAATCAGAGAACGACGAAGATTGATAATTTTAAATATTTGAATTGCATGTTGTATAATGTATTTTTATGACATACGTAATATTTAGATCTGAATATGACATATGTAAATATTTGAATTGCATGTTGTATAATGTATTTTTATGACATATGTAATACTTAAAGTCTGAATCAAGTGGAATGTTTTATGCGATGATATGATATGATATGTTCTGATATGATATGATATATTCAGATATGATATGTTCTGATATGATATACGATATATGCTATGATATGTTTGAGGCAGATATGTCTTACAGGAGACACGGCAGTAGGTCGGAGCCTTCTCCTTCTCCCGACGCAGGTGCCAGCAGCAGTGCGTCGGATTTACCCCCCATTGCTGAGTTAGTTTCGAAGACGGCAGGGTAAGTATCCAATATATTTCAAGTGTGTTATTTAAAATATATTAAATATGTACATCAAAATTTATACAGGGGCTTTGAGGTGGAGCCGTCAGATTTTAATTTTACAAACGTCGAGACAGGCGTTTATGAGTAGGATGTCCGGTTGTTGGCTACGGTGGGACGACATCCCAGCGCCTGTAAAGAACGCAATATGGGTAGATTTGATGGTAATTAAGTATAAATTTTTGTTTGATTTGAATGTCAATAGAATGTTTATAATTCAAGTTAATTTCAATATGCAGGCTGCCGTACGTGTTAAGCCCCAGGATCTGGATGTGTTTAGAAATTGTTGGAATCAAAGAATGAGAAATAATTATAGAAACACGATAACTAAAGCAAAGAGTGCGGGAAAAAAGCCAAGTTGGATGAGCGCTGACGTATATAGTGAGTTTCTTCGGCTTTGGATACTCCTGAATTCAAAGTAAGCTATCCACTTTCGAATTGTAATTTAAATTTTTTAAGATTTCGTATATTAGTTGCATTAATATAGTTAACCTTGTGTTTAAATATATAGAAAATATCAACGCGGAATCGTGAAAACAGGAATAAGAATCCTGTTATACATCGTGGTGGCTCGAAATCTTTTCAGCAACATAAAAAGGAATTGGTAAATTTGTAAATTGTGTTTATAAATATCTGTAACATTATTTAATCATACTGGTAACATTATTTATTCATATGTATATTTTTAGTCTAAGAAGTACAATCGCGAGCCTACGATGGCTGAGTTGTTTACTACCACACATGCTGTGGAGGAGACAGACGAGGAAGGAAATGTTTTGTATAGATGGACAGATGCCAAATCTCAATCTGTAATGGTAAACATGCTTACCCATAATGATAGTGTTTGATAATACTTTATTTCACAGCTAAAAAATCGTAAAATAATTTTTTTTCGTGTCAAACTTTTATTTATAATCGCAGGAGTCATATGAGGCGGAGCGGACACATGTGGCGTAGACCATCGGACGTGAGGAGTTGACCGTTGAGGAGTTAAACCATATTTGGGACGCCTTTGAAGATCCGCCTACACGAAATAGGCGATATAGTTATGGAAATATGGAGGTAAACTGCTTCATTAACTAATATATACATCTAACATGATACAAAGCATAAATTATAACTAGCTATTAACTATTTCACAGGTGATATCGTCCCAGAGGGCTTACAGGAGATCCCAGACAGAGGAAGAGATATCTTTGTTGCGTCAGCAGATTGCAGAGATCAATGACTGGCGGAAGAGCGATGCTTTTGCTCAGCAGCTCGATGCACATATCACGGCATACCTGGCAGAGCATTGAAGAATGCCTGAGAGGATGCGTCTGGAGATGATGAGTAGGTAAGGTTGTGCTTGTCACATTTTTTGCGTCGTTTTGTGTTGAACTTATTGTTGCTTGATGTATGATGATGAGTAGGACAATGATGTATGATTTGTTTGATAATACTTATATGTATTGTTGTGTATGATGTATATTAGTGAACGTTGTGTTTGATTGATGAGTTTTTGGATATATAGTTGTTGTTTGATGGAAAATTGTGAATGTTATGTTTGATTGATGAGAGGTTGGTGTTATAATTGTGTTGGAAGATTGAATGTTGTTATAGTTCGACGGAAATTGTTTATATTATGGTTTGAGGGCGCAAACAGCAGTTGTTTACAAACAGCAGAACATAGGCTTGCATCGGCTGGAATCGGCTTGCGTCGGCTCTTTTGTTACAGGATGGCGTCGGCTAGTGACGGCTAGAATCGGCTTTGTGGTTACAGGATTGATCGGCTAGAATTGACTTGTTGCGGCCAACGAAATTTTGAAAAAAAATGGCCACGTGGATATAGCCGTCACTTCCCGACACTAAAGTGGTGATGAAGCCGACGCAAAACCCGACTTGAATGCTTGGTGGTGACTTCTATTTTTGCGTCAGTTTTTAGAATCGGCTTGCGTCAGTTAGTGACGGCCGGCATCGGTTATCTGCCGACGCAAATATCGATTTTCCTTGTAGTGATATCACCTTTATAATAATTTAAAAATGGCAATATAACCATTACATGTAATGAAACATTGTTAATAATTTAATATTAAATAAACAATGAACTATCAGACATGTATGTTGAACTTGTAAATATTTTCAGAAACCACGTTGCGTAGATGTAAACGACACTAAAAATCAGATGGAAAATTGTAGGGTTAATTGCATACACCTATTTGATCTATGAGTTTTAAGTTAACCATAAACGACCTTCCAACCGTACAATGTCACACGGTCTGTAAATGCTGCCAAGCTGTGTCTTCATAATAGAACAAAGTTAACGGTATTAGAACATAAAAGCATATTGTGCCGAAATAGTTAGTTAACATTGAGTTGACAACAACATAGAGCAATTTAAACTGAAATGAGGCCAAACAAGGATGATAATCAATAAACATATCAGTCAACCTATGAACCAATGTATGATGCAAATAAAAAATTCGTTCCATCTGTATACACTTGGAATTGGGCAGGAATGTAGTTAGGATACTTCTTTTAAACCCACTTTGATATCACATGTTGCCATTATTTTGACATAGTTATTTGCAACTTTTGTTGCAACAAACAACCTAGCGCAAACTTAAATGCGATAAAGATGGAAAAGAAGGACGAGTATGGACCTAATTCAATTATCGAGTCAGTTCAAACAGTAAATACGAGTACATCACCTATTAACTGCATTGTTCTGAAATCAATGAGAAACAAAGCTAAAACACAGATAACTACGACAAAATGAGTTTAATCATACCATGCGTGGGTGCGGCGCTGTGGAAAGGAGGTTGGGTTTTGGTAAAAACGATCCAGGTTCGATTCCTACCATATGCTTCCCTATCCTATATATTCTGTTGCCGATTGCAGATAACGTGCGTTAGAATATATTTCAACAACCTGGCTACGTAAATAAAAATAAAATATTTCATGCTATTTTTGGTGTGAAGTTTGACTAATGTGATAAAAATTTGAATGTAAATGGCCTAAGGACATAATTATCATGATATTAACATATAGATACTGTGTCAATTCTAATCTGTTGAAGGGCCAAATAAAAAAACAACACCATAAATAAAGGGTTCTAGTCCCCAATTTGCATAAGCTATAATTATCTATGGAAATAATCCAGATCTAGGATTTCTGTCACTTAGAAAGATCAAACCAATTCTTCTTCTTTTCAAATAGCAATTATGGATAAAGGTATGGCTACTACTGACTTATTTAAATTCCTCTGATTTCTTTTTAAGAAATTTACCCATTCGGATCTAGGGTTTCATGATTAACTAATTCTAAAATATATTGAAATCCTAACAAGCGGTATCAGAGCCGTCCATTATCGATTTCATTGGGAAATTTTATGTTTTTTTCATTATGAGTAAGTTTTGAGTTAAACTTTATTTATAATTCATTAGATTCCATTTAAATTTCAAATCTACTTAATCTATGTATTAAGGATTTTTTTTGTGGTAATGATTTTGAATTTGGTTTAGTATCAAATATTTTTCTTCCATATATTGTAAATTGAAATACTGATTTGTGAAACTGTTTTGATGTGGAAATATATATTTAAATTACATATATGTTATTTGTGAAATAAAATAAAATTTTGAAATTGTTAATCTTTTCAAAAATAATCTAAATTCCTTAAAATTTCGAAAACAACTTATGTTGATTAAAGCATCCATATGCTTATTTTTGTATATTTTGTAAATAACTTATGAATTTTAATGTGATGAATACTTTGGATCTGATATGTATAATTATTTTCTTTCACTGTTTATTAATAGTATAGATAGATCTGTATAATTTAGAACCACTTATACCAGAAAATATAAATTCGGTTCCTTGATTATTTTACCTTACTTAACTTTTGATTAAGTAATTTACGTGTGCATCTATGTATACGCATGTGTATCAGGTATTTGGGTTATTTCAGAAATTTTATTAATTAGAAATAAATTATACCCATTTAAGGTGTTTGTGTTTATTTATTGAAATAAGTTCTAGTATGAAACTAATTTACATTTTAGACCACATAACGGTCAACTGTATTTATTTTTATCATAAATGCATTAAATGTGGTTGTTACAGTAATGCTAACGATAAAATTCACTTAAAAAAAATAAAGGTATGAAAGAAGGCTCATAAAACGTGCTAGGCTCCATAAGAGTTGAAGACATGGGTTTCGCCAAAGTTCAAAAGTAGTGTTTCAAAGGTATTCTTTCAAAGGAGTTAATATGAAGTCGCAAGTTCCTGGTTCACTCACGAATGTGAAGCGAAACAAGAGCTTCAAAAGGGTAGAAAAGAAAGCAAAGCAACGCTTCCGCCTCATCTAGACCATTTGACGCAGTTGAATCCACATATGTAACAGAGTCTCGTATGGGTTGAAACACTTTTTGGAGGTATTGAATGATAGACTAGCATACAAGAATCAATTCCTTTAAAATAGTGGGTTTCATCGTTAAGCCTACTACTTGAAGAAAAAAATTCCAATACGCACCTTTCGAAAGCAGGAACAAGCCTTTCGAAACAGTTGGAGCCCTTTAAAATCATGATGAAAACTCCACATGAAGGCCAATTGTCCTTTCGCAAAGATCCAGTCGCCACCCACCATTCCTTTCGAAGCTATATGAAAGCTCAACTCATCTTTTATTTGCATAGCACAGCAACACAAAGTGGAGAGCGCACGTGTCCCCCTTTCGATGAAGTCAAAAGCAATCAAGTAAAAAGCAAAGTAAAAGGGGCATTAAAACTTTAATAGCAGAGGAAGGTTGTTAAGATAATCCTTTCGACTGGATTAAAAGGTTTGATATGAAAGGGTGGAGGCGTAAGAATGAATGAGAAAGGTTAAAAGAAAAGCCTTTTGACCGCATCGAAAGGAGACAAGTGGAAAGTCGAAGGAAGGCCCTTCTACTACATCGAAAGGATGCACGTAGAAGATTGAAGGAAGGCCTTTCGATTGAAACGAAAGAATGAGCACGAAAGGGGGTCAACCTGCATCTATAAATACGACCCTAGGGTCTGATTGGGGGACCGAAATTTTGAATTATAAATTCTCTCTAAGTTCATAGCAAATCAAATCTTTGTGATCCTAAATCAATTTGGGGGTAACTCAATTTGGATAAATTTATAAAGTGGAAGCGTATGGATTCAATAAAGATTTTGAACGAAAAATCATTTCGGTCATTAGCCTGTCTAATGACCAGTTGCACATGACGCTTACTTATTTTCTTAACTCCTATTTGACTTATGCGATGCAATGGGATCAACTTTGACAATGTGTATTCGAATCAAATTATCATCATGTTTCAGGATATCAAATGTTAAACTAAGATGATGATAGTGTTTCGATGTTAATAATTTCATGGAATTATATTGTTCGAGATGTTATTCCATTTCATATTGAACATAAGACTTGTATACTGTATATTGAGTCCACTCTGAAAGAGAAAACACCATTTCGATCTGATCGAAAAGGACGTTTCAAAAGGGACTCGACACATGAATGCTAAGTTATGCTAGCTGGTTGGATATCTTCGAAAGAAGTACTTATATTACAAAACATATAACCCATCCGAAGGAGTTCTTTCTAAAATAACATAAACAATACCGTCGAAAGTAAATTCTTCTTTCCGGGATAGGATGGACTTTTCGACACAATCGAAAGAGATAAATGGCCTATGAAAATAACCATTTCGACTCACTCGAAAGGGGTTATGAAGGAGATGTTCTCTCCTAAACCTTCATTCTAGAGGGTTGATTGAGCTTCTTAACTACAATTAACATTTCTATAAGGCCTCCCTTCAAAAGGAATCCATCCTAATCAACTCATTCAAAAGGGGTTTCGAAGAGATTGGTCATTTCCAAAAACTTTCTTTTATGGTGTTAACAACATTTCTTATTAACAACTTAGTTTTAGGATGTTGATAAGTTTTCTTATTAACATTTTTGGCGCTAAAAGGAGGGCTCGAGCCTCCGATCTTGTGGATGCCTGATAGACTAATTATGGACTGTTTAACTCGGTGTAAGAAAATGAAATCTAAAAGGCTTAGTCGAATGAATGAAGAAGCAGTACACACCATAAATTTTGAAAACATGACACCAACTTTCAACTTGGAGGGAGTCGTGCAAAGGCAACCTTCAATCCCAACTCAACAAGACGACAATGCAATCAAAATACAGCACTTGGTGCTATAATTGCTGGAAATACAGGAGCTTCTCAAAGCAGCACTGTCTCAAAAGTCTTCCAAAACTATAAAACCAACAACCGGAGATGAAGTTATCTCCCTAAGAAGAAATCTAAAAGCTTATAACAATAAGGGCAAGAGAAAAATTGATCCGACATCATCAAAGAAAAAGGAGCATCATTCAATTAAAGTTGGTTATCAAAGAAGAATACTAGATAAATCTCTCGAGTAATCTAGAAACTCGACCTTAGAAGAATACAACCCAAACTGAAAAAGCTATCAAGACACTGAAGCCTATTTGAAATATGTAGCAAAAAAAGTGGTCAAAGATACGATGAACGCAAAAGGAAAGAGAACACTGGATAAACGAACGAATGACAATGAACGAGTAGCACTGTTCATAGATGAGATCATATCAGCGGTTATCCCATCTTATGCCAAGATCTCAACCATGAAATATCATGGTACCACTGATCTTGATGCTCACTTGATGGTATTTGATAGCAAAATGGATTTGTATTATGCATTTGGGGCAGTTCAGTTTAGATTCAGTAACACTTCAAGGAACAGCCGCAAAGTGGTACTGTCAATATCGCAAGAAGACTATCTATTCATGGAAACAGTTTTCTTATAAATTCTTTGCCCAATTCTGTATATGCAAGGATCCGACCGTTGATTACACTATTTGTAACACCCTTAATTTTTATGGACATTATTCAGGAGATTTAATTAGAATGAATTAAATAAAATAATGCAGATAAGAAAGTTGAGCTTGAGTAATAAACTAAGTGGTCGTGCTTATTTAAATCAAATAAACTTATAAATAGTTGAGTGTTAGCTAAAATAAAAATAAAGGCATTAAGGTAATTGTCGTCCACATTATCCACCCTTATACCATTTTCTTTAGACCATACACGTTCATTTTATCACAAATAAAAAAATTAACCATAAGAAAGAAGAGAGTCAGCCATTATGAAGATAACAAAGAAGAGAAAATCAGTCTTAAGTTTAGGATCAAGCTAGAAGAAATCAATCTCAATCAATCTTCAATTTTCTTATCCAATCTAAGGTGAATAATAATCATTACAACTCTATTTTGGTTTTATAATCATATAGTTTCGGATTTAAGGGAAAAATTCGTTTTTATGTTATATTGAATGATGATATGCTTGGTTTGTAATTTATATGGTTTAAACAATGATGTTTAAATGGAGATATACATAGTTTTAGGGTAAAACTGAAGTTAAATGATTTTAAATGCCACGTGAAAATTATAGGTTATGGAAAACATGATTTTGGAGTTGGGTTTTAATTTTTATAATTTTCCAAGTCGTGGAGAATATGTTACGAATTTTTGAAGGAAAATATGATTATTTAGGTTAATAAATTTATTTTCGAAAATATATTAAGAATTTGGGTCTGAAATTTTGATATGTCAGATAGCATGATTAAAGTGAACTTTTGAAATTTTTGGGGATTTTACTAAGTGAATAGTATGAAAATCAATTTATTTTGAATGGAGAACCTAAGTGGTTTAATTATTTTGTTAATAGGAAGGGCTTAATTGTTAAAAGTTAGCATGTTTTTAGATCTGAGAAAATGCGGCACATTTTAGTAAAATAATTTGAAAGTTAATGTAGCCAATCATGTGTTTACAAGTAGGCAAGTTTCTTATAAAAATTTACTTTATTTGGTAAAAACAACATTTTCGCTTAGAAAAAGGGGTTCCGCCTTCTTTAGAAGGTCCCTTTGACCAAGACCTTTCATCTCCAACCTAGTCGAAACTAATAAACCAATACATATGGTATCATTTAAATGGTACGTGGTGGTTTAGAGAAAGGCAGAAGGTAAGATATCGAAAGGTAACTTACGAAGGGGTTGGTTCCTTTGTTTTACTTTGTTTGAAAGAAAAGCACTTGCTTGTTTTTAAAGAGGTTTTGGCATAGTCGAAACCTATGGTTTCGAAAGGGTATTTCAAAGATGCTTTCGAAAGAGAGCTGTCGTCTTTGCTTTAAAGAAGCAGCGTTCGAAGGAGTTACTTAGAGTTTGCTTAAAAGATTTTGGAAGGGGTAGCTTTGACCAAGTCGAAACCTTTATATTTATTGGTGACTTTTCGATGACATCGAGGGCATCAATATTGTTGAAAGGTTCAGTTATTTTGTAAATACAAGCCACTTCCTAATACTTTCAAAAAGGGTTAGGTATTTCAAAGGTAATGGTTTCGGAAGGGGTTTCGAAGCTAACCTTCAATTGTTTTACCCAGATGTTTCAATACTTTCGAAAGGATGGTTTCAACACCATCAGCCTTTCCCAACACTTTTTGAATTAAAGAATGGTTTCAAAAGAGATGATTTCTCTTATGTTCACTTTGACCCAAAAATGATGTTTTAAGAATAAATCCAGTGCTTTTGAAAGAGGGACTTTCAATTGTTTCGAAGGGTAACCTTCATTGGTTTCGAAAGAGCGCTTTCAAATGGTTTTGAAACTATGCTTTTATATTTATATGATAATATTTTAAAATGGTCGAAAGGTTTTGAAAGTGATGTTTTAAAGTATTCAAAAGGTAGGAGCCTTATGTTTTAAAGATGGATTTTTGGGCTTTCGAAGGAGGTCATCCTATGAGATCGAAAGTAAAGGTTTCGAAAGGTAGGAGCCTTATGTTTTAAAGAAGGACTGTACTTAGGAAACAGTTGACATGATTCGAGATACTTATCCTGATTTGCTTTGATAATATGTCTATATTAGATTTATATAGATTAGTTGCTAGTCGGGTAGGCTAGTATGGATGTTAGGAGTTGTTGCAAATGGTGGCTATGGTTGCTAGTTAGTCCTTACTGAATTTTGAGGACGAAATTCTTTAAGGAGGAGAGCCTGTAACACCCCTAATTTTTATTGATATTATTCAGGAGATTTAATTAAAATGAATTAAATATAATAATGTAGATAAGAAGGTTCAGGTTGAGTAATAAGTTAAGTGGTCGTGCTTATTTAAATCAAATGAACTTATAAATGGTTGAGTGTTAGCTAAAATAAACATAAGGACAGTAGGGTAATTCCCACCCACATTCTCCACCCTTATACATTTTCTTTAGGCCATACACGTTCATTTTATCCCAAGTAAAATATTAACCATAAGAAAGAAGAGGTTCGGTCGTTAAGAAGATAAAAAAGAAGAGAAAATCAATCTAAAGCTTAGGATCAAGCTAGAAGAAATCAATCTCAATCAATCTTCAATTTCCTTATCAAATCTAAGGTGAATAATAATCACTACATCTCTATTTTGACTTTATAATCATTTGGTTTCAGATTTAAGGGACAAATTCATTTTTATGTTATACTGAATGATGATATGCTTAGTTTATAATTTATATGGTTTAAACAAGGATGTTTAAATGGAGATATACACGGTTTTAGGGTAAAACCGAAGTTAAACGATTTTAAATGCCATGGGAAAATTATATGTTATGGAAAACATTATTTTGGAGTAGGATTTCAATTTTTATTATTTTCTAAGCCGTGAAGTATTAGTTACGAATTTTTGAAGGAAAATATGGTTATTTGGGTTTATAAATTTACTTTGGAAAATATATTAAAAGTTTGAGTCTGAAATTTTAATATGTTAGATAGCATGATTAAAGTGAATTTCTGGAATTTTGGGGGATTTTACTAAGTGATTTAGTATGGAAATTAATTTATTTTGAAAGGAGGACCTAAATGATTTAATTGTTTGTTAATAGGAAGGGCTTAATTGTTAAAAGTTAGCACGGTTTTAGATCTAAGAAAATGTGGTAAATTTTGATAAAATAATTTGAAATTTTAATGTAACCAATCATGTGTTTACAAGCAGGCAAGTTTGTTACAAAATGTTTACTTTGTTTGGTAAAAAAACGGCTTTTTTGCTCAAAAAAGGGGTTCCGCCTTTTTTAAAAAGGTTCCTTCAACCAAGACCTTTCGCCTCCAACCTAGTCGAAATCTCTTAGATCGAAACCAGTAAACCAATACACATGGTATCATTTAAATGGTACGTAGTGGATTGGAGAAAGGCAGAAGGTGTAGGATCGATTTCACCCTAGAGGGGGTGAATAGGGCGATGCTGTTAATTATAAAAAATTAATTGCGGAAGCTTATAAAATTATTTCAACAAAGATAAATCAAAATTATAGCAGCACAGATAATAGTAGAATAATAAATGCAGAAATAGATTGACACAGAATTTACCCAGCTTCGGAAAAACCCTGCCTACGTGCTGGCCCAAGTTTTCTACTAGAAATTAAGTAGTCACATGCTTACACACGTAAACTCGCGACACCCGCTACTGACTAACCTAACTCTACGCTCAAAACCCTGCCACAACTCAGCCACCGAGTTGCGAATTCTCAAACTACGCTACGTAGTTTGTCCCCTAGTCACACGACTAGAAATTACAATGGTTTAGAAAGGAAAAATACAATTTAAAACACAATTAAAAATAAAAACCCTATTTTAAACTATTAAGCCTTATAATTGAAACAAGGCCGGCCCAATCCCCTTTTCTTTTTATTATATCGGCCATTCCTTTTTCCTTTGCTCTGTATAATGGCGGCTTGTTCTCGTTTTCCTTTGCTTGCAAATTAGGGATTTTTTTAAAATTGAAGAAGCCGACTTTAATTTCTAAAGCTTCGTTCCTCTTTCTCTCCGTCGATCGCTTTCGGCTTACTTCAATTCAATTGAGTTGATCTTTGATTCGGGTATGTAATTTATGCTTTTTTCTCTCTAGTTTGAATACTTGAACTCAATGGATTTTAGCCGATGATGATTATGAGTTTATATATAGTTCGATCTCCTTATTTGTCGTTCGTCTGATAGTTGTTTGATTTTGTCAATACTGTGCTTCGGCTATTCGATCTTCGATCTTCATTTGGATGCTTGAGATTAATTACTGACCTTTTCAATTTACTTGAATAACACGGTGTTGATTTTGAACTGTTCATTTTTTTCTTGGTCATCACGGTTCCGATTTTGGTTTGACGATGTTGATTTTGTTCTTTGTGACTTCGGCTTGATATTGTGATAATGTTTAACTTCGGCTCTGACTAACTTCATTGCTGGTTTAGATTCACTGTTTAGTTTCAATGCACAACATATATGTGTGGTTTCATATTAGTAGCATACTCGATTCCTTGCTGTAGCACACTTGACTTGTTCATGCGATTCCATGACTTAATATTATCGTCGGCCTTGACTTCTGGTAGCACTGGCTTTGACAATTTGATTGATGCTTCGAGTTACTGCAGTTTTCACTCTTGTTTATGCAGCTTTCTTCATTTGATGTTTGTTTTGTGGTCTTGAGTAATCTCCCTGTCCCCTACTGTTGTAATGACTTTGCATATATTTGAAAATACCTGCTTGCTTTTGTCTCGGCCTGTACCTTTGCATTTCATACATGTATGTATATTCTCACTCATGTAGTTTTGAATGTGGTCTGTGCCTTGTCTGGTTCACATGTGCGCTGCCTATATATGTGTTCATTTACGTTTGCATCGACTTTTATCCACTGTACTACGAGTCATGTTGAGCTGTTTACATGCAGATTGATATGATTGTTATTCTGGTCATTCATACTTTATGTTGTACATTTGTGCATTTGTATCCTCGTTTATATGATATCACCTCTGTTTCACTGGTACATGTGTTGGTTCATTACTTGTGTTATGTAATGTTGCATTCCTGTATATGCTGTTCTTTGTGATGGCACTGAGTTGTTTGGTCAACACTTGCAGTTCACTTGCTTATGCTGGTTCATATATTCATTTGTTGATTTGTAGCTGTAGTGTCACTCCGTAGTATTGTGTCTTGATTTCATTGATGATCGTATTTGTTGTATATATGAGTTGCTGTCAGTTGCATACATGTGTGATTATGCATCCATGTTGTCCAAACCTGTAGCATGCATTGTTCATGTCATTCCTTTGGTGTAGTTTCTTTTGCATCTCCATTTGTACTCGAGTTATTCGATTGCATTGAGTACTGAATTGCATTCACTTGTGTACATATGCTGTTTGTCATTGTTGCATCAATTTTGGTTGCTGTTGTTTTGTGTAGTAGCTTAGTTTGTTGGTGCATATGTTTCATTTTGAAGTTGCCGTGTATGTGATGCATGTTTTGTTGACTTTGTTTGCTACCAGGTCAACATGTATATATACATACTTTGATCATAACATTCATTTAAGTTGCACCTATGTTGAATCCAGCTTTAAAGATCGGGTTTGACCTTGTGCTGAATATTGTGACATTATTTTTATTGCACTTGAGTTGAACCCGACATTTTGGGTTTGAGCTGTGCTCACATGTCCCTGTAATTTGATCAAGTGTATATATCGGTGTGCACGGCCTTGTGGCATATACAGTGATACACTGTGTATGTTACAAGCTGTTCGTGAATGATGAATTCAAAATTAAACGACGACGAACAACCCAAATAACTGAGCCAAATATTATTTTCAAAATTCACATTTTATTTTATACTGCAAAAACATTTTATTTTCAATTTTACTGCGTCAATGTATATTTTTGCAGATTACTCAGATGCTGGATTCATATTGGAATGAAGTTGAAGATCGGTACGAGTTGAGTGAATGAGTGATATGTAGTGAGCTGCAAATGTAAATGTGAATCGTGATGTAATCAAAATTGTACAGTAATTGAAATTGTATATATATAGTGAGAGCTTGAAATTTGTACTATTCAAAGATTGTAATAAATATTTGTTTGAATAAAATTTCTGTTTGAATTCAAATTCTGTGTTATTTATTTTTATTCAGCAAATATTTATTTAATCTATGAAAAATAAAATAGTACATTAACAAATACATTTAAACGAATATATATATGTTTATTATCATCAAACAAAAATCATACAATCGCATATTCTACAATCTCCCCCTTTATTTGATAACAAACATATATTTAAGATTTTGAATAAGTTAAATGTATTTGATCATCGATATACTCTAATTTCTCCCTCTATTTAAATACTTCCTCTCTACACAAAACTCCCCCTTTATATATGCATGCAATTAAAAATATGCAAATGAGCCTAGATGCAAATAGAAAATATTTGACCTTTGCTTGATTTTATTTAACAAAATCTTAACTTCTCTCTCCCCCTTTTGTTATCAGCAAAAGTGTAATAGTGTTAGAGAAAGTAGAGATAAAGTGATCGATATTAATCCAACATTAAAACTCAATCGAATATAAATATTAAATTTCAATAAAAAATCAAACAAAAATCATAAATACTTTGTTAGGCGTATATTCCACTTTTAGAATGATGGGAATGATGTTATCATATAAAACCATACAGTTGTGCCTATTTGTAGTATATTTATATCAGGAATTTGAATATCTACCAACCGTGCATAACCGTTAGGAATTTTAAATGAGATTAGTAGTGTTCCAATTTTATTTTAAAAAATGAATTCAAATATCTTCTAACCATGCATAACCGTGAGGACTTTTAAATGGGATTAGAATCAACTTGTTTATTTAAAAATCAATTTTGATATGTGTTCCATACATGCATAACCATGAGGACTTTTAAATGAGCATGGAAGCACATAACAAATTCCAAGTAATTCACCCACTGCATAACCGTGAGGACTTTTAAATGAGAGAGAATACTTTGGATTTTATCTTATTTTATTTTATTATTATTATTTTTGTTATTAATATTTTTTTATTATTTAAAAAAAATGTAAAATGGAAAACCAATGATTCCTGTTTAAAGTACCACATATTGACAAACTATATAGAATTTTGATGAGTGATGGTCGTTAGAAATATGATACAAATAGAGATGGTCATGGAATTTTTACCAACAAAAAGTTTTGTAACTCTTGTTTAAATTTCTAAGAAAATTTACTAATTATACCATCTTGAGTCATAGTATATGATAAATATCAATACTCGTCACTTTTTCAATCATCATTTATCTTTTTGACAATTATTAAGGAGTCAGATTAGTCAAAATAGTCATTTAAAATCAAATTCAAAAATAATTATAAAATCAATTTTTCAAAATGAGTGATCTGAAAACATGGTCAAAAATGATTTTCTCGAAGGGGTGATATGAGAAAAATTTCTGCTATTTGAAAATTATTTGAAATGAAAAATATGCAGATATTTTCTTTGAAAAACGATGCAGCTACTAAATGTCTTAACAAAAATCACGTTCAACTAGTAATTTTTCTATTAACTAGATTACCAGTGTAATCTGCATCTGAATTTCTCTTTTACTCAAAATTATCATTAATTGAATTTGATAGACCAGAACATGAAGTGTGCAACAAAAATTTCAAAATCAATTTAACAGCTTTTTAAATGACATTTTCTTGAATTAGAATTGAAGCCGTGTAAATAATCAAAAACCGTGAATATAGAGTTAGCCGTATTATAACCAAATGTATTACTATCCAACAAAACACTATTATTAATCCAAACTAATATATATGAAGTAATTCAAATGCTCAAGAGATTTTTATAGTGTTTTTGGCATAAGAATATAATTGGCCAACAATTTTAAATAAGTCAGAATCAAAATCATCATTATTTCATTATCACATTATTGGCTGATTTAACTCTGATTATGGTGCAGATTATAACATTTAATATATCGTTCAAATAAATATACCATTACCCGTTTTACCTTTACTATATTTTTCGTTGTTGTCAATTGTGATTCTGTCACCTTTATACTAGGCTAAGGAACTTTGCTTTGCCGTCCGTTGTGTTTCTAGAACAGCCAAAATCTAGATAACACTGTTGTTGTTCCTTAGCCTGCCACCGCACCTACACGGAAAAGATTTTTGTGACCTATTTGTTTTTATAGGTCCATGGTTGTTAGTGGCAGAATATTTAGAAAAATAATTTTGTGGAGACCCAAACTATTTATATATGTTCCTTTGACACCCAAATTTGTTTAACTTTGAGAGATTTTATATTTGTGCCTTTTGGAACCCAAATTGGTATAGTTTTCACATGTTTGGGTCTATACCAACAATTATTGTGATTGTGTCCATATTTTCTATAAATTATGCACATAGAATTGACTTGATTAATATTGCTTTCAACATTTTCAGATTGATTATATCCAAGTCCTTGTCTAACTGTATTAACAGTTTGATTCCTAATAGCATATTCAACGATTTTTCATTTTTTGAAAATTTATCTAAAGTCGTTGACAATTATTGGACTTGTGTTTTGAGAGATTCATTTTCATTTAACAATTGTGTGCACTTTTTAATAGAATTCTCTCTCCTAGTACTTTCACTCTCTTTCAAAATCAGAATTTCATTTTCAAGTGATTTTATATTAATTTCTAATTTTTTAATTTCTTCTTCGAATGTAGACGCTTATCACACTTAGGGATCCTACTTTAATAGTTTTTAACTAATTGGTCAAGTTGTTCATTTAATTCTATCAAAGTGTCTTTTTATGATTCAAGTTTGGCTTACTTCTCCCTAAGTCGTTCAAAACGGTCATTTACTTCATGGAAATATATAAGTAATTTTGAGTGAGTGAGTTTTGATACCTCGCTTGGCTTGTCATCGTCGCTATCAGTTATGTTATCTTGAAGGCACATATCTGCTTTCTCGCTCTCACTGCTAGTACTTTGATTATCTTCATTACTTGTATTCCACGTGGCTGCAAAACTTTTCCTTTTTGATTTCATTTCAAAGTCGCGTCAGTTTCGAGGACAATTAGGCTTGATGTGTCCGGGTTGGTTGCACTTGTGACAGATGATCTTCTGTTCTTCTGAGTTGTCTAGTGCTTTGATTATTCTGCTTTTCAATTGTTGATTTGGAGATGGATTTCCGTATTTGTGGTTCCACTTTTTGAATCTCTTTATTAGTAGCGCCAGCTCAGCTGCTTCATCATCATCATCATCCTCATCACTACTGTCGTCTACCAATCCTGTTAAGCTCGTTTCTTTAACTGAGTCAATTGAGGATGATTTCTCATTGTTGTTGACTTTTGCACCATATATTGCATCAAAAGCATTCCAGATTTCCTCTGCATTTTCACAATGAGAGAAAAAGTTAAAATTATCTTGATTAATATGAGAATATAATATATGCATAGCAAGATCATTAATCGAGATAATTTTCTTGTCGGTTATATCACACCCATTTTCAATATTATTCCAACATTTTGTATTAACAGATTTCAAATAAAATTCCATTTTTAATTTCCGATTCAAAAAATCTATTCCATCAAAAAGAGGAGGAATAATATTGGAATGACCCTCAGCAAAAGTTTCCATTTTAAAAATTCAAATTTTTAAAACAAAAATTGGTTTTTGTAAAATCAAATTTTTAAAACAAAAACGGTTTTTGCACCTAGCTCTGATACCACTTGTAGGATCGATTTCACCCTAGAGGGGGGATGAATAGGGTGATGCTGTTAATTATAAAAAATTAATTGCGGAAGCTTATAAAATTATTTCAACATAGATAAATCTGAATTATAGCAGCACAGATAATAGCAGAATAATAAATGTAGAAATAGAACGACACAGAATTTACCCAGCTTTACTGAGTAACCTAACTCTACGCTCAAAACCCTAGCACAACTCAACCACTGAGTTGCGAATTCTCAAACTACGCCACGTAGTTTGTCCCCTAGTCACACGACTAGAAATTACAATGGTTTAAAAAGGAAAAATACAATTTAAAACATAATTAAAAATAAAAACTATATTTTTAACTATTAAGCCTTATAATTGAAACAAGGCCGACCCAATCCCCTTTTCTTTTTATTATATCGGCTGTTTCTTTTTCCTTTGCTCTGTATGATGGTGGCTTATTCTCGTTTTCCTTTGCTTGCAAATTAGGGCTTTGTTTAAAATTGAAGAAGCCGACTTTAGTTTCTGAAGCTTCGTTCCTCTTTCTCTCTGTCGATCGCTTTTGGCTTACTTCAATTCCATTGAGTTCGTCTTTGATTCAGGTATGTAATTTATGTTTTTTCTCTCTGGTTTGAATACTTGAACTCAATGGATTTTAGCCGATGATGATTATGGGTTTATATATAGTTCGATCTCCTTATTTTTCGTTCGTCTGATAGTTGTTTGATTTTGTCAATACTGTGCTTCGGCCATTCGATCTTCATTTGGATGCTTGAGATTAATTACCAACTTTTTCAATTTACTTGAATTACACGGTGTTGATTTTGAACTGTTCGTCTTTTTCTTGGTCATCACGGTTTTGATTTTGGTTTGACGATGTTGATTTCGTTCTTTGTGACTTCGGCTTGATATTGTGATAATATTTGACTTCGGCTCTGACTAACTTCATTGCTGGTTTATGTCACATTCCAAAATTATCAATTAAAATAAACAATATATTTTAAACTCTTGGAATTTGATTTGGATATAAATTGAGAAAAAAATCTTAAACAAATAAAAATAAGTGATAATAATATATAGAAAAATTCCAATTTTATTTTGAGTTTAAAATATTGTAATGATGAATGTTTAAAATGTCATTTAAATTTAAAATCTTATATATATATCTACTTTGCATATATGAGTAAATGGAATACATATTGAAAATTAATTTAAATTATTTAGGATAAGTGTGAGTATAACAAATGGGCATAAATGTTTATATTTCAAGTTTAAAATTGAAATTTAAATTTAAGATAAGTGTTTTAAAAAAAATAAGTAGCATTTAAAATCATTGGGAAATAAAGTATACAATGGTCAAAACAACTTTTCTTTTAACATTGTACATATACACACACACACACACACACACACACACAAATAGATAAAGATATATATTTATTTATAAAAGTGTATATAATATAGAAAATAAAATATATAAAACCTTCTTTTTCCTTGTAAAAATAAAAAGGCTGAATATACATTCACAATAGAGTTGAATAATTTACAAAATATAGAGCTTAAGATTTCTTTTTACAAATGGCACAAACCATCATTACTCAAATAAAAAAATTATGAAAAACTTTTCACCTTCCAATTCAAATTTTTAAAGCTCCAATCCCTGAAGTTTAGTAACCAAAGGATTTTACCATCTTCAAACTCCAATACTCAAGCAAGAAAAATTCAAGAAAAAAAGGAGAAAAAAAGAAGAAAAAACTACCTATCTTCAATTCAATTCAAAAGAAAAAGAAAATATCTGAATCATCTTAAAGCTTTAGGCTCAGGTAAGTTTTTAAAACTTTATAATTAATGAAGTTATGATTTTAAAATCAAGTTTTAACAACAAATTCACATCAAAATTGCAGATTTGTCTTAAAACAGTGAAGCTTTAGGTTTGCCAAAGAGCAGTGCAAAGTCTTTTTTGGAAATAATTGAAATAGCAAGTAACTTTCTTTTGAAATTTGAACTTGAAATTTAAATCTCTAATGAAGAAAGAATGTAATACAACAACCTTCAATCAATTGCAGGAATATCAAGATCCAAGATTAATTTACCTCTGGTTTTCAAGCTGCAGAAAAATAAAGAGGCTTCTCTGTTATATACATTTAACTGTAAGTAGTAATTTTTTTATATATTATCATTGATGAATTGAATAAGTGAATACAACAAGAAGTAAACACAGATTTGTAACCATCATTTGCAGATCTAAAACTTAAAAGAATTTAAAGTAGAAAAAAAAAGAAATTTGCCGGCATTCATCTTTCTTTTGAGAAACTGTCAGGAAGACACTTCTATCTTCTGGAAAATAATGTGAGTAAACCCCTCTTTTCTTTTAATAAATTTTTTTTGTGTGAATGCTTGAATGATTAGGGAAGTTTAGCCTTTGGTTTGCTTGCAAAAATCTTGAATATATGATTGAATTGGCATGTGCATGTTGATTTTACAAGATGCTAATCACTGTTTTAGCTTCAGAAAAAAAAACCTGTCAACTCTTTTTTTTTTTACCTCTGTCTCTATTTGATCTGTATGTTAAACTAGGGTTGGTCGTGCTTTATGTTTCAGTTAACATGTTGGGATTTTTTTTAAACTTACACTATGGTTTCCAGTAATTAATCAAAGCAGGGTTGAAACTTTCTTTTTTTACTGGGTACTTAATAAACACGGTAATTTTTGGTTTACATGTTAACCAATATCCAAACAAATCTGAATCTTCTCTCCTCCATTTCTTCTGAAAGTAAATTGGGAACAAATCATTTCTGATTGAAACAAAGATGATTCATACAATAGAGGTGGAACGAGATGGGATAGCCAAAAAAATAAATTTGGCATACACAATTTTTTAATATATGAATCATTATATAGTGAACTCAATGGTTCCAAGATAAATGAAAAAGTTGGAGTTTTTGTTCAAACTTGTACTATGCTTTTCAGTAACAAATCAAAACAAGTTTTGAAATTTTCTTTTACTGAAAAAAAACATAGTGACACCTAAATTTGGTTACAGGTTAAACCATATCAAAATTTTAAATATCTCTCTCCCTCTTGCTTCAGAAAAAAAAATTGTAAACAAGTTCAAAATATTGTTTAATCTTGTATTTTGTTTCAGTAATGAATTTGAAGCAACTTTTCTTTTGTGATTTTCTTTTATTGGAAACAGAACTACTTTGAAGTATCAGGTTTAACAAAGTAAACCATTTCAAAATTTCAATAGCAAGTTGAAGTTTTGCTTTAAAAATTGTAATACGTTTCCGTAATAAAAATTTAAGCAAAGGTTATTTAGTTTTCACTCGAAATTTATTTAAAAGCAGTCACTACTTGATTTTTGCAAAAATTCGAACTATACAGATTTCAATTTCAGTAATATCATTTGAATCTACTTCAAAAATGATGATTTTTGAAAAAAAATGCAAATTTTTTATTATGCTTTGGCCGAGATAATGGAGGTTGAACTGAAAGTAAACTTTTGCCAAATCCTGGTGATCCAAACGATGGTGGGTTTCGAGTTCATCGTCTGGGGTAGATTAAAGGTGCGAGATTACAAGAAAAATACTAGATTAATTTATCAATCTGTAAATCTTTGATTCGAGAGCAAACTAGGGTTTAAGAACCCATTTTGCTCACGCTTGAAACTACGGTGCTACGCCATCTAGGAGTGATCGGACTATGTAGCGACGGTGCGAAACGACGCGTGACACGATGACGAAGCTTTGGACCAAATTGGGTGGCCGATAACGGATTGGGGAGGCAGCGTGAGGCGATTTACTGAAGACGTTCCTGATGATGGTTTTGGCTCGTAATGCTTCAATTCGCGGTTTCGAAATAAAGTTGGATTCTGGGTGTTTGCAACGTTTTGGGGGATAGATGTCGACGTGTTGGTGGCCGCAGCATCGACCAACGACAGCGAAAGGGGCCGTGCACTTGTTGGGTTTGTGTGTCAGTTGTGATGAGTTGGGGAAGAAAGGTGGTAGCTCGAAGTGTTACGTGGGGATTCTGGGTGGAAAGTCGAAGGCGAACTCGAGTTGGTTTAGCTTGGCAGAGGGTTGATTTTAACACTTAAGAAAAATTTTGAAAAAAATGTGTCACTCAGGTCTAAATGGGGAAAAACTCGAAGTTGGGGGTGTTTTTCCTCGGGTATGACTCGAGGAAGGCTCGGGTAGTCATGAAACAACAAGCAATCCAGTTATTTTTTTAACTAGATTTTTGAAACACAAGTTAATTAATTTTTCTAAATTAGTTAATGGTAATTGTAAATGGAATTTTAGGTAAATGGTATTAAATCAATTATTTAAAAATTTGTGAAGTTCAAAGATATTTTAAATCTCGTATTTTCCTTTAAATAGGAGTTTGTTTTAAAGGTTTAACTTAATAAAAAGTTTTATAATAAATCAAATACCCAAGTGTTAACTTTTAACCAAATTTATTTTGAAATAGTAATTAACGATTAATGTTTTGTGATGATTTTATAAATAAATAATTAATCAATTAAAGAACAGCCAATGAATAAAGGTAATTAGACTAAATTAGTTAACAACTAAGAATTCATACATTAAAATAATAAATTAAAGAATAATTAATTAATTAAGCCAACTAAATTAATTCATAATTAAGTACAAAAAATTTAAACATTGGTTTCAAAATAATTAATAAAGATAATTATATGGTTAATTCAATTTAATCACAATCACCTTAATCAAAGATGATTGACCATCATCAAATACTCTGTACTGGATTGATATTTCTGTTCTGACACTGTGATGAGCTGTGATTTGTGATTTGTTCCTATATGTATTTGAAAACCCTTTTTGCCCATAAAACGGCATTTGAACTTCGATGCGACAGGGAGTCGGATTTCAGTTTGTTATCCGAAACCCACATCGAATCGTAATGATGAATATTTATGATTGATAAATTTACTTTATCTATGAATCTGTGAATGAGGATGAGCGTTATGGGTTATACCGCTTATCAATATCGATGTTGATATATCTGCGATGATTGATGTTGTGCACTATTGTGTAAAACCCCTGGACCACACTTATACACACACAAATATGGATTGCACGTGGAAATCGGTTAAGTCACAGATTTTTGAAATAGTTTTAAATTTAAAAATTTGAATCCAATGGTTTTGGGAATGGATCGGATTTAAAGTGAAAAGCTTTTGAAAAAGAATTCCAAAGATAAAAGTTATTTTTGAATAACTTAATTTAGTTTTGAAACCTGATTTAAATTTGAATTCAAAATTTGAAATTGAATTCTAATTTGAGAATTTTAGATGTAAAAAGGTTATACAAGCTTATATGGGTTTTAAACCATTTTTGGAAGTGTTGTTTTGGGAAATTTGAATTTAACCCAAGGATTTTAACTTGTATAATTGAAATCGGATTTTTCCAAAATGAAAACTGTTTGTTTTCAAATGATAAAAGCTTTCATATAAGATATGAAGTTTCCAATTTGTATAAAAGAAATTTCAAGCTTGAATTGAAATGATTTTTCCAAGTTATGAATGAATCTTTGGAAACGGTCTTGAAAGCTATGAGTAAAATCTTGGACTTACAGATTTAATGAATTAATCCAAGTAAAATAGAAATTGTTTGAAATCAGTAAATAGATCTTTGTGGAACTGGGTGAACTTTGTGAAATAAATCTGTTTGCTAAATATTTGAAATGGTAATTGGGTTAAACCATTTGAAATAAAGATTTGGAATTTTAAAGTTGTGACTTAACTAAAATCCCATATCCATATGTTTTTAAATATTACGCTCGTTATTTGGTTTAGCCGGGAGAGGACCTTGTGTCATATAACCCATTCCGAATAATGATACTCGTTATAGATAGCATTTGAAGACTGGTGGTGAAGACCGGGTATTTGTGAAAACGATAGGATGACTTATCGATTGTCTCTGCACTGAGTAGCTACGGTATTGAGATTCCCTAAATGATGGGAAGTCCGATCGGGATTGTGAATACCCGGATTTGCAAGGGCTTCTTCGAAAGTGCCTTCGGCTCTGTTCGCACTTGGAACAAACTTGTATGGTTGTGTGTCAGACACTACATTTTGAGATGTAAAACCGATTTCTTTCAAATACATATCTGTTGGTGGTGGAGAATTTATTCTCTTAGCTTAACACCCTTCTCTGAGACGTACGAGCTCAGAGGTTATGTAGTTGAGGTTATCGGCGATATATTCCCAATTTGGTAGTGTGGCATGCTAAGTGTTGCTGTGTGTCGACGATCATTTGTCGATCAAAGTATGGCTTTGTGAAAAAGTGTAGCTTTGTGGACGAGACCTCATCGAGCCTCACAAATCGGTAATGGTCGAAACAGGAAAGATGCGGCAAGGTTTCAGGGGTAGCTCCCCTAGGGTATGACCATTCCTTTTGGAAAATGGTGGTATCATGGTATGGAGCCCATATACTTACTCATGTGGACACTGTAGTATATTTATTACTGTTTGATGTTGTTGGAGGGCCCTCGGATAAAGGTCCCAAAGGACCGAGGGTGGCATATCTTAGGTTTTATTCCCCGAGAAGGGGGTAGCCGGTCTTGTTTGGCAGAGAGCCGGGTAGGTTCTCGGTGCATCCTGCCAGAGGCGTTCCCATGTGGCAATAGGAAGTTCCTTAGCCTGATCATTTGTTGGAAATCCAATCATCCAATACGAGCCCTTTACGATTGCAGTTGTATTACCTGCCACCTCAGGTCGTAGCTATAGTAGGCATAGTATAATGGTACCAATGCTGGCTAGGATTTATATTATACTTTCAAAATGTTTTCCACTATGCACTAATAATAATATCAAAAGGATTTTCGCATATCAAACATATTGTACTATCATAAGGAGAAGTCTGCTCCAATTCTGCATTTGCATTGTGTGTGTGGCGGGAGGCCTTATGGTAGTTTCATTTTCCAAAAAGCATTGCGGATTGAACTTTAAAAGCTTTGTTGTTTGTTTTAAAAGATAAAACTGTTTTGTTTGCTCACACCAGTCCCACAACTGACCTGGATTTTATTGTTCCTTTCCTAAACTCTGGGTGCCCACTATTTTCCATATGGGCAGTCTAGAGTTGGGTTTTCAGATAATCCAGTAATAAGTGTAGATTCGATAGCTTTCGAAGTCTTTGGATTGGTAGTTTTCAGTCTTTAGGGTCTTCTTCAGTCTTGGATGGACGAGACTTGCTTATCTTGGTGAAACGAGATGTGGGTTCGAGCTGGCTTTGGATTGAAGATGGAGTTTTGGAGTTTGGCATTGAAGAGTATCTCTCCGCTGCTATTTCTTGTATCTCTGATTGTATTGATATCTGTTGTATCATTCTATTGTATTCAGTTGTATCAGATATTGTATCAAATGTTGTAGATCAAATGTATTCATTTCTTTCTTCCATTGTGTTTTACTTATTGTGTTATAAGCTCCAGCGAACCAGGTTCGACGTTTGGATCTGCGGCATTGGAAAACGAGTGTCGTATTCGGTGCCGATTTTCGAAGGTCGAGCCAGGGTCGTTACAGTTTAGATTCACTGTTTAGTTTCAATGCACTAGATATATGTTTGGTTTCATATTTTTAGCATACTCGATTCCTTGTTGTAGCATACTTGACTTGTTCATGTGATTCCATGACTTAATATTATTATCGGCCTTGACTTCTGATAGCACTGGCTTTGACAATTTGATTGATGCTTCGAGTTACTGCAGTTCTCACTCTTGTTCATGCAACTTTCTTCACTTGATGTTTGTTGTGTGGTCTTGAGTAATATCCCTGTCCCCTACTGTTGTAATGACTTTGCATATATTTGAAAATACCTGCTTGCTTTTGCCTCGGCCTGTACCTTTGCATTTCATACATATATGTGTATGCACACTCATGTAGTTTTGAATGTGGTCTGTGCCTTTTCTGGTTCACATGTGCACTGCCTATATATGTGTTCATGTATGTTTGCATCGACTTCTATCCACTGTACTTCGAGTCATGTTGAACAGTTTACACGCAACTTGATATGATTGTTATTCTGGCCATTCATACTTTATGTTGTACATTTGTGCATTTGTATCCTCATTTATATGATATCACCTCTGTTTCACTGGTACATGTATTGGTTCATTATTTGTGTTATGTAATGTTGCATTCCTATATATGCTGTTCTTTGTCATGGCACTGAGTTGTTTGGTTGACACTTGCAGTTCACTTGCTTATGCTGGTTCATATATTTCATTTGTTGATTTGTAGCTCCAGTGTCACTCTATAGTATTGTGTCTTGGTTCCATTGATGATGCTATGTGTTTGTTGTATATATGAGTTGTTGTCAATTGCATACATTTGTGATTGTGCATCCATGTTGTCCAAACCTGTAGCATGCATTGTTCATGTCATTCCTTTGGTGTAGTTTGTTTTGCATCTCCATTTGTACTCAAGTTATATGATTGCATTGAGTACTGAATTGCATTCACTTGTGTATATATGCTGTTTGTCACTGTTGCATCAATTTTGGTTGCTGCTGTGTTGTGCAGTAGCCTAGTTTGCTGGTGCATATGTTTCATTATGAAGTTGTCGTGTATGTGATGCATGTTTTGTTGACTTTGTTTGCTACCAGGTCAATATGTATATATACATACTTTGATCATAACATTCATTTGAGTTGCACCTGTGTTGAATCCAACTTTAAAGCTCGGGTTTGACCTTGTGCTGAATATTGTGACATTATTTTATTGCACTTGAGTTGAACCTGGCGTTTTGAGTTTGACCTATGCTCACCTGTACCTGTAATTTTACCAAGTGTATATATCAGTGTGCACGGCCTTGTGGCATATACAGTGATACACTGTGTATGTCACAAGATGTTCGTGAATGATGAATTCAAAATTAAATGATGACGAACAACCCAAATAACTGAGGCAAATATTATTTTCAAAATTCACATTTTATTTTATACTGCAAAAATATTTTATTTTCAATTTTACCGCGTCAATGTATATTTTTGCAGATTACTCAGATGCTGGATTCATATGGAATGAAGTTGAAGATCGGTACAAGTTGAGTGAATGAGTGATATGTAGTGAGGTGCAAATGTAAATGTGAATCGTGATGTAATCAAAATTGTACTGTAATTGAAATTGCATATATATAGGGAGAGCTTGAAATTTGTACTATTCAAAGATTGTAATAAATATTTGTTTGAATAAAGTTTCTGTTTGAATTCAAACTTTGTGTTATTTATTTTTATTCAGCAAATATTTATTTAATCTATGAAAAATAAAATAGTACATTAACAAATACATTTAGATATGATGCTTCCAGGGAGTCGGAGAGACCAAAAATATGATGCTTAAACTTTGAAGTTGTCCAAGAGATAGGTCCATAGTAAATTTATGAAAACTATGTATTAAGGATAGTTGGCAGGGGCTAATTGGTTTATAGTGAACCCATGAAAACTATATCCAGATTAAGAATTGACATCAGTCAATAGGTTCCTGGTCAACAAATGAAACTAGGATAAGAAAAGAGTTAATGGAAGCATAAGTAGGTTCCTAATCAACCTAAGAAAACTAGGATGAGAAGTGAGTTACTGGATTAGTCCTTAGGTTCCTAGTCAACCCATGAAAACTAGGATAGGGGCATTAGTTATTGGAATGACTAATAGGTTCAGGGAATCCCATGAATTAATTAAGTTAATTGGCAGGAGCCTACAGGTTCTGAGTGATTCTATGAAAACTATGAAATATGATAGGGTGTCCATGCATAATGAAAAAGGTTACTAGTAAACCCTTGAAAACTAATAATTTAATAGTGACCCTAGAAACTATAATTATGACTGAGTTTCATTGTAAACTAGAGATGGGAAATCCATGATGTTTTTATATATGCATATCACCATAATATTTTGAAATGTATTTTTTTAACCATTGTAGATGTAGGAACACTATATATGGTTTATAAAGGTTTTAGGATAATAGTGAGGGGAAACCCCGTTCCGCTAAGCGGCGTGGTCTCACTAGATATCTAAAAGGATTGAGATATTAGATTATTACTCATAGCAGGCTTTATGTCTAATCGAAGTTTTTGTTTTTCCCTTAAACTCTCAGGTACTCAATTAATTTTGAGTTGTTTGAGGTTTAGGGTTTTTAGGTTCTCTTCTTAAACGAATAAAGCTTTCGAAGGCATGCTGTAGGCAGTTAGTTATTTAGAGTTATTTTTTTCCGTTGTATGTTTGGATGTAAAGGCGGATTTATTAGCCTTATTATATACTCTGATCAACCGAGTGGACATCTTCATATGTCGCTCATGGCGTATGTGTGATGATTATAGTGGTTATCGTTTTTGGGATTATGTAATGAAGATCAAATGTTTTGAATGGAATGTGGACATGTGTTTTAAATTGTTAAATTTTTTCCATATTCTTGTGATCTGTGTATAAATGAACCTAGTACCATCGTAACTAGTCATCGAAGATCAATAACTATGCATGACTGCAGCATCCACAGCCGTTAGTTTTGGGTCTTCAAGTAGGGGGATGTTACACTGTTCTAGAAAACATTAAGCAGAGACAGGGGATTCAGTTAATGATTATTTCGGAATTTTCAATACAGAAGCATTGAAAGTTAAATATATGAACGATAGGGATAAGCTGATAATAGTGCATACTGGGCTAATAGAGAATACACCATTATGGAATGAACTCTTTGTGCATGGATGTAAGGATATGCAGGATTTCCATTTCCAAGCTAATTAATTCATTCGAGTGGATGAATGATATTACGCTAAAAAGAAAGCTAATCCTAGGAAGGAAGGTGGAAGATTTCGTTCGGATTGAGGACACAAAAGAATAAAATGGAAGGTGCCTACTACTAATTCAATTGTTTTAAACAAGCCATTATCTTATATATATGTAAAAGCCAAGGAGAAGGTTAACTTTTCGACTTAGTTTAAGGTCAAAAATTACCCTTAACAGAGAAAGGAGATGATATTGCACTTATCACAAAGCAAATGGTCATAAAATTAATGAATGTCGGGTGTTGGCTGGAATCATTTAGAAACTAAACTGTGTAGGGCAATTAAAGGAATTTATCCAAGACAAGCAAAAGGCACCACGGACTGGTGATGGTCCATAAAATTTCCTAGTAACGCTGTCAACATCTTGGTAAGAAGAAGATCCATTAAGCTTGAGTCGGCCATTAAATAGGATTGATGTAATCCAAAGGGGGCCACACCCAGCAGGGACAAGCAAGGGGGCCATAAACAAATACATTAAAGAAGCTAGAGAGGGAATGTTCTCCATTCAAGAAGATCTCTTGGATAAAAGTCAACGATTGAACGTATTGACGTTAAATCTTGTTGTTACTCCCCAAGAGATAAAGAAAGGGATCCATCACCCTCATAACGGCCCCCCTCATGATTATGGCCCAAATTGGACTGTCTATAGTGTCCAAGATTTTTGTAGACATACGTAGGGCAGTCAATGTTATTTTCAAACATGCCTTTGATCAATTAGGCATCCTAGAAGATAATCTAGAACTCAGCCTTGAGCCTATCTTTGGGATCAACAACAAGGGATTGACTCCAATATGATAAGTGAAGTTGCTAGTTTAGATGAGAGTACCACCGTGCTGTAGGACTTTTGAAACACTATTCGTAATCATCAACCAATCATCATACTACAATACTTTCTTTGTGCGGCCTGCACTTGATGAGGTAGACACTTTTATCTCACCAAAATATCTAATGGTAAAATTCTTAACTAAGAGGGGTTGGGGAACTATCCATGGAGAACAATTCAGCTCCCGTGAGATGCACTTTGTAATGCTTGATTAATAGAAGAGGGATTATTCTGCTTACTTTGATTCTTTTACTATTTTTCAGCCTTTGGATGATGGATTTTTACATCCAACATTTGAAGCAAAAGTGAGATCTAATAAAACTAATAAACATATGTTTGAAAGGTACATTTCACTTGGAAGCAAGAGAAAGAGGACTGCTGCTAATTCCGTAGAAGAAGGAGAAATCATCTTAGAATTTGATTGCCGTGGGAAGTGGAAAGGATAAAACCTATAGAAGACCTTGAGGAGACATGTATAGACCCAAATGATTCAACCAAAATAGTCAAAGTGGAAAAGGAGTTGGGAAGCCGCTTGAAGAAAGACTTAATTTAGTTTCTTAAATCCAATAGAGATGTGTTTGCATGGTCTCATTCAAATATGGTTGGGATTGATCCATCGGTTATGTTCCATGCACTAAACATTAATCTAGAATAGACCTCCATCAAATAGAAGATGAGACAATTGGATAAAGTGCGGTACAATGCCCTAAAAGAGAAAGTTAAAAGGCTACTCGAAAATGGATTCATCTGAGAAGTCTTCTACTCAAAGTGGCTAGCGAATCCTGTATTGGTAAAGAAGTCGAATAGCAAGTGGAGAACTTACATTGATTATACCGACCGGAACAAAGCATGTCCAAAAGATTGTTACCCATTACCCTAGATAGACCAATTGGTTGATGCAACTAGTGGACATAGATTGTTTTCCCTCATGGATGTTTTCTCAGGATATAATCAGATATCCATGTTCAAACCAGATGAATAATATACAATTTTCATTATCGATTGGGAATTTTTTGCTGCACAGAAATGTCTTTTGGGTTAAAGAATGCATGGGCTACCTATCAAAGATTAGTCAACATAATGTTCAAGGAAAAGATCAGTCAAAATATGGAAGTTTATGTTGACGATATGCTAGTAAAATCTTGTGAAGCTAAAAGCCACTTTGAAAACCTAAAATAAATGGTCAAATTATTATAGAAATACCAAATAAACTAAATCCCTAGAAATGCTCTTTCGGGAGTTCATTCCAGGAAGTTTTTAGGCTACATTGTAAGCGCTCAGGGAATTGAGGCCAGTCCAGACCAGATTCAAGCTACCAAGGACATGGCTGAATCAAAACTAGTAAAGATGTAATGAGTTTAAACAATAGGGTAGCCACCCTAACTAGGTCCATCTCCAAAGCAACTGATAGGTGCATTCTCCTTTTCAATGTGATCAAACAGAAGGTAAAACTTTGAATGGGGAGAAGACTATAAGAAAGCCTTCCAAGAGTTGAAAAATCATTTGGAAAGACTAGCAATACTATCCACCCGTGAGAATGGGGAAGTTTTGTACTTATATATGGCAGTTTTGGAACATGAGGTTAGTTTAGTTCTGATTAGAGAAGAAAATAAGACTCAAATTCCTATTTATTACAGGTGGTTAAAAGATGCAGAGGTTTGATACCTAGTAATATAAAAATTAGCTTACTGCTTGATACTTATAACACGAAAACTTAGAGCATACTTACAAGTGCATCCATTCAGAGTATTGACCAACTTTCCACTCAAACAAGTTTTTAGTAAGCCTGAAACTTGGGGTGGGATAGTAAAGTAGGGAATTGAGCTTAGCCAATATGACATTGAGTTTCATCCACAGGCAGCTATCAAGGGTAAGCATTAGCAGACTTTATTAATGAATGTACAAACTTCGTTAAAGAACAATCAGAGAAAGTAAAGGATCGAAAACCTATATGACAGTTATTTATGGATGGCGCATCGAATGAGAAAGGAGCTGGAGCAGTATATGTCATAATAACACCAAATGGACATCGACTACACTACGCAATGAAGTTAGAGTTTCCCACAACAACTAATATAGCCGAATATGAATCAATGATTATAGGATTGACTTTAGCCTTAGAGCTCAAAATCCAATGAATTCAAGTCTTTAGTGATTCTCAACTAATGGTAAACCAAAAAAGCAAGCATATCAGACTAAGGATGTAAACTGTCTTTATATGTAAATAAAATATTGAAAATGCTCGCTTTATTTGAAGATTTTTCTATACATCAAGTTCCAAGGGGAGAAAACTTTTAGGCATATTCATTAGCAAAGTTGGCTAGTTCAAGAGGAGCCCTAGGAACGCGAATCGTGCCATTAAGGTACCAAATAAATCCAAGTATTGAAGAAGAAACACCCAAATAAGGGAAGGAATTGATAGTCCTAACTAGATCCCAAGCCATGGATCAAGAGAGAAGAAAGGGAAATTAATGAAGAAATCCCAAATGAAAGGATTAATCATCCATGGACAAATGACTGTTATAGTGACACTTCAATGTCGCCTATTGTCAAAAATCTTTCTAAAGGTATATTGCCATCTAACAAAGTGGAAGCTAGGAAAATCAGGCAACATGCTCTGACTTTCACAATGGTGGATGGAAAAGAAAGGATACGCTTACCTTATTTAAGATATGTGAATCTAGAAGATGGGATGAAATTGTTGGTGGAAGCACATGAAGGATTTTGCAGAGACCACTCCAACGGGGCAAAGTTGGCAAAGAAAATAATAAGACAATGTTTATATTGGCCTCAAATGGCAAGTCAAGCTATTGGATATGTAAAGAGATGTTAAAGATAGCAGAAATTTTCAAAGATTCCTCGATTTCCATCAAGTCAATTAACTTTGATTTTAAGTCCATGGCCCTTCGATATTTGGGGAATTAACTTATTCGAGCCACTACCAATTTTCTAAAGAGGAGCAAGGTATGTTGTGGTTACCATAGACTACTTAACTAAGTAGGTGGAAGTATAGCCATTCCCCAAAATCACTTCTAGGTAAGTGCTTAGATTCGTCATTAAAAACATTATTACCAGATTCAAGATCCCCTATAAGATTATATATGATAGTGGAACACAATTTGAAAGTGCAAAGCTTTCTTGGTTTTGCCATAGGAACAGGATTAATAAAAGCTTTCTTCCATGGCACATCCAAAGACGACTGGAGCCGTTGAAGGTGCAAATAAGACAATTATGACCATCTTGAAAAAATGATTGAATAAAGTCAAAGGGAATTGGGTAGAAGAACTTCCACTTGTACTCTGGACTTATCAAACATCCACTAGAGCTGCAATGGGACATACCCCTTATTCTCTAACATATGGGTGTGAAGCGATGTTACCAATTGAAATTGGGATACCCTCATATCGAAGAATCACACATGCATTCGATCAAAACCAGGAATTGAAGTAAGCATCATTAGATTTAATACATGAGTTAGGGCATAAAGAAGCTATCCGAATAGTAGAATATCAGAGAAGAATCTCGAAATAGTAAAATTCAAAAGTGAAGACAAGATCATTTCAAAAGGAAGACTTAGTACTATGAAGGGTAATGGAAAACACAAGAAATCATACGAATAGACCGCTAGGATCAAATTGGGAAGGCCCCTTATTTATATGCAAAGTAATTCCCTTTGGAGCTTACAAATTATGCCGACCAGACAGAAATATGGTTCCCAAAACGTGGAATGCGGAATACTTGTGACCATATTTTCTTACAATGAATGAAAAAAGCACTTCTTCCTTAAAGAAATGTCTACATGGTTGGGGGTAGAATTCTCCTTGCACTTGGACATTAACTTAAACGATCAAAGCCTTTGTCCGTGCCGAGTTGGCCAAGTCAAAGCTCCTCATAGAGGGAGGTTAGAGTAAGCCTTTATTCGTTCCACGCTATGGCCAGATTAAAGCATCAACAAGCCCTTGATCGTATTACGCTATGGCAGGTCAAGGAACCTCCTGGAGGGGGTATGGAGTAAGCCTTTGGTCCCACCATGCTATAGCCTGGATAAGGCACTGAACAAGCCTTTGATCGTGCCATGCTATGGCCAGGTCAAGACGCCTCTTGGAGGAAGGACGGAATAAGCCCTTGGTCCCGCCATGCTATGGCCTGGCCAAGGCACCGAACAAGCCTTCAGTTCCGCCTATAAGGCCTGGCTAGAGCGCCTCCTGGAGGGAGATTGGGTAAGCCATTAGGTCATGTTTATGGATAAGCTAACAAAGCGCATCAGAAAACAATGGATTAAGATGTCAAGCCCAAGAAGTGGCATATCAAACAATGGACTAAGACGTCCAAGCATAAGAAATGGCATATCAAACAACGGACTAAGATGTCCTAGCCCGAGAAGTGGCATGTCAAACAACAGACTAAGATGTCCCAGCCCGAGAAGGAGCATGTCAAACAACGACAACATATAAGGCCAAAAGTTTGGCACATATAAAAGGAATCAAAACCTAAAGAGTGGCGTAGAAGGAAAAGCTTAAATAGGAATCTACAGCCTCTAATTGGTACCCAAAAGAGGATTTCAAGACTTCATTTATTAAAACCTGAATCTGGGTTTCGGGGTTATTCCTATTAGTTCCTAGACTGCACTCATTGAGGCTCGGATCTGGGCCATGAACTTCAATTACGGATATGGAGATCTTTATCATGGATTTCTGGCTATCATCCACCAATACTTAAATCTACGTATTAGATCTTTTGACTTTTGAATTTCATTCAAAAATTATCAAATTGGGGCTCTAGACTTTTATTATGGAGACCATTGTTATGAATTTCTGGTTATCATCTACTAAAACTCGAATTTGAGTTTCAGATCTCTTACTATTGACTTCTAAACTTCATTGATTAATACTTGAATCTTGGTTTTAGATCTCTATTCTTCAATTAATACCTGAACTTGAGTTTCGGGTCTTTTACCACCAATTTTTGGATTTCACTTGTTAATGCCCAAATCTAATTTCCAAGGTAGTTGGTATTAAGATCTCAATAGACTTCTGGTCTTCAATTAAAATTTTGAGTTTGTCTTATCAATACCCGAATCAGGGTCACTAGTTTATTACTACCAACTTTCGAGCAACATTTATCAACATCTGAATCTCGGTCCCTGGATCATTATTATTTCCAATAGGGGTTTCTAATACCTACTACTTATCCCCAAATAAGAATTCATGGTTTTCTATTACTTATTTGCAGATGATAACTCATGGTCTTTTATTACCAAACATTTATTTCCACCAGTGGAAAACTCATGGACTTCATTATTATACATTTGGTTTTATTAAAGTGATGGGAGTTTAATTTTTGAACTTCTTTTGTAACTACAAAAGTTAGATGGTGTGACTTCTGTTATTACCAGACAAGAGTTCTTAGTTCCCAATCATTTACAATTGCGAATTTCTTATCACTTATTAAATCCAAATAATGGTCCACTAATTTTTATTACTTCCAGGCTTAGAGTTCAGGAACTCTACTATACTAACATCATCTTCAATTATATGGAAAAAAAATCACTGAACATATTTTTATATAATTCTTGATCTAACAATAGAGAATTTTATTTACTTTGAACTTTACAGGGAAATTAGGTCATTAAGAATGGAGTAGTTGTTAAATTTTTGTCCTAAAGAACAAAAGCTTCTTTCATACAGGGAGGGGGGAGGAAATGTTAACCATAAAATTCACTTAAAAATAAAGGTAAGAAAGAAGGCTCATAAAAAGTGCTGGGCGCCACAAGAGTAGGAGACATGGGTTTCGCCAAAGTTCAAAAGTAGTATTTCGAATGTATTAGGATAGCTTTCGAAGGAGTTAGGATGGAGTTGCAAGCGCCTGGTGCACTTACAAATGTTAAAGTAAAAAGGAGCTTTGAAATGGTAGAAAAGAAAAAGCCACCCTTCTACCTCATTTGTACCATTCGACGTAGTTGAATCCACATATGTGAGGGAGTCTATTATGTGTTCGGAATACCTTTTGAAGGTATTGAATGATAGACTCACACATAAGAACCAATTCCTTCAAAATAGTGGGTCTCATCATTGCTAATCAATTACTTAAAGAAAAGATTCGAATATGCACCTTTCGAAGGCAAGAACATGTCTTTCGAAATGGTTGGAACCTTTCGAAAGCATGATGAAAACTCCATATAAGGGCCAAGTGTCCTTTCGCAACGATCCCGTCCACCATTCCTTTCGAAGCTATATGAACACTCAACTCATCTCCTACTTGCAATATCATAGCAACACAAAGTGGAGAGCGACCTATCCCTCTTTTGACGAAGTCGAAAGCAGTCAAGTAAAAGGGGCACTCAAACTTTAATAGCAGCGGAAGGTTGTCAATGTAATCCTTTTGACTGGGTCGAAAGGTCTGATATGAAAGGGTAGAGGTGTAAGAATGAATGAGAAAGGTTAAAATAAATGCCTTTCGATCGCATCGAAAGGAGGCACGTAGAAGGTTGAAGTAAGGCCTTTCGACTGCATCGAAAGGATGTGCACATAAGGTTGAAGGAAGGCCTTTCGACTGAAGCGAAAGAATGGACGCGAAAGAGGGTCAACCTGCATCTATAATACGACTCTAGGGGTCCGAGTTGGGGGATCAAATTTTGGAATTCTAAAATGTCTCTCTTATTTCATAGAAAGTCAAATCTTTGTAACCCTAAGTCAATTTTGGGAAAAACTCTCTTCATTTGTAACTCAATTGGATAAATGCAAAAAGAGGAAGCACATGGATTCAATAAAGATTTCAAATATGAGAAAGATCATTTCGGCCATTAGCTTGACTAATGACCAATTCCACACGATGCTTACTTATTTTCTTAACTCCTATTTGACTTATGCGATGCAATGTGATCAACTTTAACAATGTGTATTCGAATCATATTATAATCATGTTTTATGATATCAAATGTTAAACTATGATGATGATAGTGTTTCGATGTTAATAAGTTCATGGAACTTATATTGCCCAAGATGTTATTCCATTGCATATTGAACATAAGACTTGTATATTGTACATCGAGTCCACTTTGAAAGAGCAAACACCCTTTCGATCTGATCGAAAGGGACTCGACACATGAATACTAAGTTATGCTAGCTGGTTGGATATCTTTGAAAGAAGTGCTTATATTACAAAACAAATAACCCATTTGAAGGATTTCTTTCCAAAATAGTAGAAACAATATAGTCGAAAGTAAATTCTTCTTTTAGGGGCAGGATGGACCTTTCGACACAATCGAAAGAGATAAATGACCGATGCAAATGACCCTTTCGACTCACTCGAAAGGGGTTATGAAGGAGATGTTCTCTCCTAAACCTTCATTCTAGATGGTTGATTGGGCTTATCGACTACAAATAAAATTTCTATAAGGCCCCCCTTCAAAAGCAATCTGTTCTAATCAACTCATTCGAAAGGGGTTTCGAAGAGATTGGTCATTCATAAAAACTTTCTTTTGAGGTGTTAACAACATTTCTTGTTGACAACTTAGCTTTGGGATGTTGACAAGTTTTTTTATTAATAGGTAATAAATTAATTAACTTATTATCCGAAATGCACTAAATATGTTAGTTACAATAAATTTAATGATGCAGCATGTTTGTATTTGGAATAAGAAAAGACATATTTTATTATTTAGTACATTTATATTGATAGATACAAATATTTTATAAGTATGAACTATGCTCATTGAATATATGTTTCACTTTCATACTTCGGTTATGTTAAAATAAAAGTAGCAATAGTTTTCATATTTTGCCAAAATGTATGGTTACTGACCTTAATTAAGTATTCAAATAATAAACTAGAGATATAGCAATATGGTAGCATTCTGTATAGCTATTTTTGGTTCAGAAATACATCATAACTACTACATTCATGTTATTTATTATGACATTTACTATATCATTTATATATAACTCAATGCAGCATTTAATTCTGGCGTTTATCTATGACATTTGTTATGTAATTTATTTACGATGCCTTGTACCATGTTTATTTAGGAAACGTCATGAATGTAGTCACATGCTTAAAGCAAAATATTGTAACATCTATGATTAAAACATGTGCCGCGATTATAATTTTGAGATTTTCAAGTGTCATATAGAGCTAAAGCATTTTTGAGAGTGTTTTATAGTACTCGAAATATATTGTAGATACATAAAGAAATAAATTTAAATATATTTTCAGTGTGTCTTTGCAAACTAATTGTAAATATCTTATATTCTACGTGAGCTAATTAAAATAACATATCAACAAAGTGGTCTTTCTTATTTTAGTTTTTCATGAAAATGTATGATATTTGTATGTATTTATTCATACCGATATTAGTCGACCCAAAAGAAGACTAATATTTGATTGAATCACTTAGACATGTGTGATGATAAATATGTAACAATTATAGGTTTTACAAGTGAATAACTAATCGGCCCAAAGGAAGATTGTTATTTGATTTGAATTTAATATTAGTGTTTGACCATTACAACAAAAGAACCACTTATAGTTAATATTACTGTTCAAAGACTTGATATTAATATTGTGACAAGTATCTTAAGAAAATATGATTATTTGAATTTTCGATGGATGATATTTGGATATGAGCATATACCGTCAATCTTTATTTTTTGTTCAATTTTAAACTAATTTGACTAAAGTGTTTGCCAATTTTAAACATGCTCTCATCTTGTTCATGACCAACTCTAAGGATTAGTAAGAAAACATGTTGTTTATTCTTGACCGTGTGGATTTGTATCTTGCATTTAGGAGGATTACATCAGCCTCTATTACAGTTGAATGTTCTTTAATGTTATGAACAACATCATGAGGTAGGATAAATCAAACTGCAAGAGTCAAATGGTTATAAGGAATAATATTTCAAAAATTTCCAAAGGTGTGATATCCATAGAGATAATCAATTTAAAGAAGTTCTTTACAAACTGAAATATGTTTTCCCAAAAACGATAAGGGGAACAAGAATGCTTTATATTGCTTAATTCCATAAACTCAAAGTAATGGATATATAAATGAATTCTATATGAAAGATGTTGTTTCAAAAGTCAAAGGTACTCATGTTATTGTCAATTTTTTGGTACTCTATTTATTCACAGTATAACCATTTTAAGATTATTATTGATTGGTATTTTTCAAAATAAAATGACTTTTCATTGAGCTCATTTCGCATTGTAGGAAGAATGAAGCATGATAAGATAAAAGTACTCATTTAATGTACATTGTGAATAAATGTATAAATAAGGATAAAGAAACCGCTAAGGATCTAGAAGAAAAGAAATAACATACGGATGTATTTATAGTTGTTTCTTTTATGAAACTTATGGATATATAAAAAGATTTTTTTTTACTAGATATCACATATGCCTATCTAGAAAGATATGCATATTATTTGGATTTTTTGATTTTTTATACCGTTTCTTGCATAGATTTTGGTTTTTGATTTTGATATGAATAAATTTGGTTATTATTATTCCTAAAATAACAAGATCAATCTATTAATAAATACATACATTATTGGAATTGAATATCTTGAAATTCATGATAAATACCTCTTATAATGAAGCCTTGAATTGGATATGATGATTAATGTAATTATTTATTCCATCTTTCTAAATATTTTTAGATCGAGGCACTAAAGATAGCAAATACTTTATTGATATTCTAAGTGACTTAAATGCTATGAGTTTTATAAACACACATTAAGGAAAAAAAAATTAAGATGGAAATTGCTATAAATTCTGAGAATTTTGAGTTGGGAGGAGATATAAAGTATGGATCACTGTCTTTAAAGGGAATCATTATTTTTGATCCACTACAGTTACTTCTTCGGATAATGTATATGATTTTTTTCTCATTGATAAGTAAATTAAGAACCATTATAAAACAATTGTAACGTTCTTGATTTTTGAGTAAAATTAAATTTAGTAATTGATACAAATTTGTGAATTTAAATTGTAAATTAAATTAATTTTTCCAAGATTAAATAGGATATTTGTTTATTTGGACATTGATTTTAAAATTTAACTATGGATTTGAAATTCTATTTTTAATACCTTATAAATAAATAAAATTTGGATTTGAAAACTATATAATTTTATACTAGTAGAAATTTGTTTTCTAATTTTAAGAGACATATGTAATATTTATTTTGAAAGTTATATTTTGAATTAGATATAAATGATTCTCAAAACAATTGTTTAAAACTAAATACCATTATATATGTGTTTATTTATTAAAAGCATAATTAGTTTAAAATCATTTCTTTCTTTAAATTGATGTAAGTAGAAATAATAAACAAAATGTATATAAAAAAAGAAATAAAAGTTTAAAATAATACATATATAGATAATTATTTATTTAAAAGTATAATAACTAGAATTTAAATTTTAAAACAAGAATGAATGAAGGCTTTAGATATGTATACATAAGAAAATGCATTAATCAGGATTCAAAATGGGATAAGTATATATAAAATATATGTGTTAGTGTATAATTTGATTTTTAAATCATATTTCTTTAAAGAATATAAATATATATATCACTAAAAGTAAACTAATATACATATTAATATTTTATTACTACAAAGCTTCGATATAAATGTATATTTTGAAAGTGTAAAGTTTAAAATACATAACATGAAAACATATATGTGTAAAGTTAAATTGAAATCTTATATATATAAACATAAGTACTAAAACAAAAAGGTGTTTAAAATACAAATAGGAAATTATAAAATGACAAGGGTTTAAAACATAGTTTATTAAACAAGGGCTTAAACATAAATTTAAAAATGTTAACAAGTGTAAGCCATGCACAAAAGAGACTAACAAGTGTAAATAAATCATCGTGCAAATTTTACAAGTGGCAACATCACTTTTTCTTTTGAATTAAATTTGAGAACATGCAAGAGAAAAGAAAAAAATAACCAGGCTGAGATATCAATTTTCTTCTCATCTTCATTCATCTCAAATTCGAAATCTGGAACCAGATCGAACCAGAAAATCTTCAGCCTGAAAAACAGGAAAAAAATTGGAAACAAATGAAAGAAAAATCAAAGTTTCAAACTGGAAATTCAAAACTCACCCACAAATCTGAAAAGCATGTTTCAGAATTCAAAGGATTAAAGCAATGTAAAGTTTCAGATTTTAAAGCCCGAGCAGTGTTCAAGAAAAAGGAAGCAGTTCAAATCCGAAGAAAGCAATTCGAAGCTTTAAACAAATTCAGCTGTTAAGATCAACCAAATTTCTTCAAGCCTAGGAAATTAACTCAAGCATGCAAATCAACCTGAATGAAGTTTCAGGCAATCTAAAAACAAAGAAACAAAAAATCTCAAATTCAATGCAAAGATCTGAACAATTCCACTAAAGCAATTCAGGCTCAAATTCTTCTTTGTTCTCTGCTTTAAAAATCATCTTCAGGTGAATAAACTTTAATTCTTAAACCTGTTTCTTTGAAATTTCATGCTTGTGATGATAGTGTTGATGGTTGTGAATATGCCTGTGTATATATACGTGTGTGTATATATATATGTATGAAAATAGGTGTGCATGTCTGTATGTAGGGAAGTTTGCTCTGTTCTAAAAACTTACAGGCCTAGATAAGTTTTAAAATTTCAATTCCTCTTCCCCAGATTCTCTTTAGACCTTGTTGTATGAACAAAATCTGTTAGAAATAACGAGATAAAGATTTTAAGAAATATTATTAAGTATACTGATAAATAGGATTACTGGAAATAAGAGATAACAGTAGAAATCAAACAATGAGTCAAAATTAAATGTTCATCGTTTCAAATTTGGATTACATAATATGATTTGTAATAAGAAATAATGATTTTTAACAATTAATCATAATTTTTCATCAAGTATTCTCTAAGAAAAATGGGGATGATCTGAATCGTCTTTTCCACCAAATGCTGGTGAACGAAGTAATGATTAATCTTGAGATCGGAGTCGGAGCATGGTTGGAGGTCCGAGATCATAGGAAAAATACTCGCACATTTTTTTGTTGATTGTGGCAATGGCGTGATGAAGTTTTAGGGTTAAAAATGGAAATTTAATAGTGATCGGGAATTGAGTCGCTGTGTCATATTGGACGAACCGGATTTGATCGCCCCCATGGGGAATGAAGCAGGGGACTGCGGTAAAGCTGGGTTGTGGGTTCCATGGTCTCTGGTGATCTTGATTGGCGGGTCGAGGAGATTTCAGGTGAACGATTTTGTTCTAGGGTGTAGCTGGGTAGCTCGAATTTGAATTTTGGGATACTTCGTTGATCTGAGTGGTTGTGATGTTAGAGGGAAAGGTTGGCGATTCGATGGTGGTCAGAACTATGGTCAGAGGTGGGCCGACTGATGGTGCACGTGCACGGCTAGTAGTTTGTGTCAGTGGAAAAGAGTGGGGGAATGTCAGGACCCGATTCTTCGACCTCCGAAAATCGACATCAATACATCCGCTGTATCGAATGCCGATCAATCAGATGCTGGAAAACCGAACACTGAGGGTTTTATTAAAGAAAAAGAAAGAGAGAGAAGAAGAGATAAAAAGATAGAAAATAGAGAGAAAAGAAAATAGAACAACAGAACAACATCAGAATCTCACAATCGCAGCGGAACAACATATAATAATAAATGAATAATCTTTAAACAAAGAACTATATCAGTTATTACATTACATTACATCATCATCAGAGTGTACAATATCATACAACATCAAACAGCGGAAAAGAAATACTATATACTAGTAATACGCCATGTCATCCAGCTTGCCTCCAGCAACTCCTGAATATCCAGAATATCCTGATAAACCTAACTCTTGACTGCCCGTGTGGAAAATTGGTGGGCACCCAGAGTTTAGGAAGGAAAACAATAAACTCCGAGTCAGTCATGTGACTGGTGTGAGAACTCAAAACAGTTTATTTAACTTTAAAAATCAAAATAGAGGAATATTTTTAAATTCAATTCACAATGTTTTTTTAAAAATGAGACTACCATAAGGCCTCCCGCACACACACACATGCAAACGCAGAATCGGAGGAGATTTCTCCTTATGATAGTCAAAGATGCTTGATACGCATTTAAAAGAACATTTTATATTATTACTAGTGCATAGTGTAGGAAAAATTCATTTCGAAAATAGAATATAAATCTTAGCCAGCATAGACATTCCGCACTTATGCCTACTATAGCTACCATGCTCAATAGTAGGTTGCCGCCACATTCTATAGCAGGTTATACAACTAAAACCGTACAAGTCTCGTATTGTTTCTTTGGATTTCCAACGAATGATCAGGCCAAGGAACTTCCCATTGCCACATGGAAACGACTCTGGATGGACGTCCCGAGAACTTAACCAGCTCTCTGCCAACACAAGGCCGGGTTACCTTTATCACTAGGTAACTACTACACGAGTATGCCATCCCCGGGTCCTTTGGGACCTTTCACCGAGCGCTCGTAATCAATTCACACAATCATAACAAAGTGTTTTCAACATGAGTAAGTATCTGGGCTCCATACCATGATACCACCCTTTTCCAGAAGGAAATGCACATACCCTAAAGGGAGCTACCCCTCATAACCTTGCCGCATCTTTCCTGTTTTGACCATTCCGGGGTGTGAGGCTCGACGAAGTCACGTCCACAAAAACATACTTTATACAAAAGCCATGCTTTGGGTCAACAATTGATCATAGAAATGATCACCAAGATAGACGATCAAACAAATGATCCTACCACAAATAATCAACACAATGATCATTTCAGCAACACTCAGCATGTCACATTACCAAATTGGGAATATATCGCTGATAACCTTCAACTATATAACCTCTGAGCTCGTACGTCTCAGAGAAGGGTGTTAAGCTAAAAGAATAAATTCTCCGCCACCAACAGAAATATATTTGAAAGAAATCGGCTTTATATCTCAACTTGTAATGCCAGGCATACAATCCATACAAGTCTGTTCCGGGCTCGAACAGAACCGAAGGCACTTACAAAGAAGTCCTTGCAATCCGGATATCCACAATCCTGATCGGATTCCCCATCACATATGGAGAACTCTATACCGGAGCAACTCGGTGCAGAGTCAATCGACAGGTCATCCTATCGCTCTCGCAAATACCGGGTCTTCAACACCGATCATCAATGCTATCCATTACGTCGTATCACTATTCGGAATGGGTAATCCGAATAACGAGCGCAATAATTTAAAAATAAGTGTGCATTCAAATTCAAGCAAATCACAACAAATACCTTTCAAAGGTAAATATTGATAGTCGGTTATTGAACTATCAATGGATATGCACACATCACCAGATTCCAAATAATTTTCCAAATTATTTATTTTCCAAAATATCTTTACAAGATATATGATTTTCAATACTTTAAAAATAAATCAATATTTATTTTTAAACAAATTCCACTTTATTTTATAAATTCCATAGTGAATTTATAATTCACAAAATATCTGTGAATATACGTTTCAATTCGATTCCTAATATTCATTTTCTATTTATCTTCAAAAAGATAAATTCTCAAAATATTCACTTATTTATTGGAAAACAATTCCATACTTATTAAAAATAAGTAATTCACAAATCTTTTTATTTTCTACACTTGGAAAATATTCAATATACTTAAATCGAAATTTAGTATATATTTCATTCTATTAAGGAAATCATTCTCTTAACATACTTATTTGGGCCAAACCGAATGTTACGTAAAACATCGTTACGACAACCCAAAATCACTAGTATAGGGATTCGAAATTAAAATAGATATATAAATCCCAATACTATACAAAACATTTCCTTTCGGAAATCATTTACTATAACAACAGTGTTATAGTCTACCATTTCCTTTTATTTCTCGAAAACGTCTATTTCAACAATGAATGTTGAAATCTATGGTTTCGAATCTCAACACCTTTTAAAACATCGTTAGATCGTTTTAATTTTATTTAAAACATCACATTCAAAACAATTTCTTTAACGTATTATTTACTATTCAAAAACGTGAATATACTACGTTAACTAACTTCATCAATTCTATTCTTTTTAATTTAAAGGATTATTCACTGTCTAGAACGTGAATATAACTCCATAAACAAGTTATAACAATTTACTTATCAAAATAAGTCGTTTGCGAATTTATAAAACAACGTTTATAAATTCTATTTCTATTTACTTTATATCAATTCCTTTTATAAATTCCTTTATTAACCTATTCCAGTTTATAACTCAATTATAAACTAAAAGTTCATATTATAAGTTAAATACTTATAATTTATTCGTTTACAAAAATCGTTCCTTTGAACTTCATAATTATAAATCCTATAACTTATAAGATTCAATGATTTATCCAAAACCATTCTTTTAATAACTTTATAAAATTTATAAATCTTACTATTTATAAATTTCATTTATAACTTCACCATTTAAAATTTTATAAATTCCATTCACTTATGCAATCCATTTTCACTTCATTCAAACACTTATAAAAACTCGTTTTATAATGTCAATATTTCAATTTATAAATATCCATTTATAAATCTCTTAATATAAATCAATTTATATTATTCTTTAAAACGTCTTCAAATTCCATTATAATTTCACCATTTTGATTTATAAAATAATCAAATTTTATAAATCCTATATTTAAACTTTTCACAATAAATTCAAAAATCCCAATTTAAATTACTTTATAAGATCATTAATACCATATTTTCAAAAAATCAACTTTTAACTATATTTCTCAAAAATCGTAATTTTTATAACATTAAAAATTATAACATTTATTTATTTAAAATGGATCAATTCCAAAAATATAGTATACTTCAAAAATCACTTTAAAAATCATTTTTAAAATTCCAAAATTTGGCCTAGTGATGCTACACACCAAATAGCCAATCACGACAACAACGATATCATATATCGATATGATAATCCATCAAATATCAAAATATCTGAAATCAAATAAATAATGTTGAGTAATCCAGTTGGATCCCTCCAACCTGTTTTCCTGCATCCAAAAACATTAGCACAATACCAATTCCGTTCCAGTACGAAATTATCGCGGTATATGGGATTTAAAATATTATCCGCTTAATAACGGCGCAATAGGGTGTCATCCGCTAAAAAAAATGCGGGGAATCAACAACTGCAATATATACATATGCCAATATATATATATATATATTGATATTATATATAATACCAATTTCACTGTTTATGAAATATTCGCGGTATATGTTTTTAATAAATAACATCCGCTTACTAACGGCGCATAATGTCTATTTTAACAATCAATAGATAACAATCATCATTCAAACATGCATTCAAATATTTTAAATCTAACTATTTAAAATAAAATCGAAACCGATTCGATTGAGTGAGAAGTTCTCACCTTGATTTCAATTTCGTTTTAGCGATTTATTTCGAATAAAATTAAACAGACGTTTAATTTTACCCAAAATTTTCACTAACTCCAAACGACTCTAATCCAATTCCATAGCGTAGTGCTCGTCCATAGGATTCCAACGCAACTGGTTTCGCGCGTTTTCGACCTCGTATGAAAAAGATATGATTTTATGAAGTTTACATGATTTAAACTATATAAATTACAACTTTCTTTTATAATTTCAACTTCAGCCTTTGGATCCATCATTCCCCATCGTGACCGCACGTTAGCTTCCATCTCCCTCACGTTCATTTCCAGATACAAGAGCACGCAAATAAACCCATACAACAAGCAACTAGGGTTGAATTATGCTCCATCCACGAAGGGTTTGAAGACGATCGGGCAGTGGCATTTCGAAGCTCTTGCCAAGAGCTATGCACGGCCACCACCACTCAGAGCTCGGCCACATGTAGCTCCTCGAATGGCATGCGCGACCTGCAGCAATCGGCCCCCTGTAGCTTCCCCTCTGACGCTCCGTTTTCGATCATCTCCGTATGGATCGAAAGCTCTTGCTAAGCTCTTCGACTTTCGTGTTGAACACTTTGGCTAAATGTTTATGGATTGGAAGTAATTGAGGAGAGAAAGGTGTTAATTTCTGGCCATTGATGAGAAGGGGGGGTGGCGGCTGCAGAAATAGACCTAGGGTTTTAATATTTTTGCAAAAATGAAGAGGGGAGGGGCTTTTATAGAAAATTCGCGCGACACTATTCATCCCGGATTTTCCGAACTCCAAACGAAGCGTGCCGGTTGGCGTTTCTAAGGTTTACCCCGCGTCCCGGACACAATGGAACATGTTTCGGAAGCTAATTCGGACATCTGTGCGAGTTATGGCTACAAACGATCGATTTAAATTAAACCGATTTAAACGATTTTCTAGGCGTTTTAATTTGTACCGGACAAACGGTAAATCCAATTGACACGAAATTTGAAACCTTACAATAATATCACATTACGGATCCGATGAAACTGGTTTTGTCGAAATCCGAGACTTTTTGAAAAATGGCTATTTTAACTCGCCAAATTAAAATTAAAAATAATTCGATGCGTTTCGAGCTGCCACGATCAAACGATAACTCCGATTGACACGAAAATTGAAATCCGGTAATAACTAACTATTACGGATCCAATGGAACTAGTTTCGTTCAATTCTGATACTGTTCAAAAATTGACTATTTTCACTAGTCGATTTAAATATTAAAATATACAATTTTCACAGATTAACTCCAAATTCAATTTTAAAAGTTCTAAAATATCATTCTAACTTCAACATGATAAAATAAAATTTTACAAATCATTTTCAATCATATTTAACTCAATTTTCAATTATTTCCATAATTTAACATATTAAATTATCGATTTAATTATTCAATTAAATCCAATTATTCAAATAAAAATTTATACGACTTATAAATTCACTTATTAATATTTAAAATTAATTAAATATTCAAATTTTAATTAATAAAAATCCTGGGTCGTTACAGGGAAGAAGGGCTTGATCTCGAAGCAAGCTTCGGGAGAGTAGCTAGATAGCTCGACTTTCAACTCGAATAAAATTTTGATATACCAAGTAAACACTTAGAAAAATTTAAGTTCTGAAAAAAATTTAATTCTACTCGGGCTGATCTGTGGGAAACTCGAAATGGTGAGGCATTTTGATCGGGTATAACTCGAAGTAGCCTCGGCTCTATATGTGAAACAGTTTTTACCTTAAAAATGAAATTCAAACTTTTAAATGTTTTTAAAATCATGTTTTCAAAATGATGATTTTGATTAAAGTTTGAATTAATTAAGTAAGATGTTCTTTTTTTGAAAGGAATTAAATTAAATTTATTTAATTTGGTACATTATTTTATTAAGTTATTTATGTTAAACGAATAACATAATTCAAAGGATGATTAAGATAAGATGTTATTTAAACCATCTTAACCTTTTAAAGCAACAAATGAATAAGGATGATGATTAAACAAGGTTTAAAAAGATAAAAAGATTTATCTTTTAATTTATTAAGTAATTAATGGTTTGTTAATATAATTATTTTAAAAAGTAATTACTTAATTAATTATTAAATATTAAGGATAGATTTAATATATAATTAAGGTTAATTAATTTGTAATTAAAAATTTAATTAATTAAGGGTTAAACTTAATTTCTTGAATAAATTAATGTGTTAATAATGATAAATTATAAGGTTGTTAATTAAATATTTTGATATGGATGATTAAAGAATGATTAATTTATTAAAGGCTAATTATTGAATGAAGGTGATTAAGGAATGATAATTAATTAAGGATGATTAATTACTTAAAAATAATTACTTAATAAAAGTAATTAAGGATGAATAATAAATGATTAAAGATTAATTAATCAAGTGCTTAAAGATTAATTAACTTAAAGAATAATTAATTTATGTGATTAATTGATTAAGGTAAATAATTTGAGAATAATTAATTAATTAAAGGTTAATTAATCAATGAAAGTAACTAAGGGATGATTATTAATTAAGAGTTAATTAGTTAATTAAGGAAAATTAATCAAGGTGTTAGTTATTAATTAAAGGTCAATTAATTTATTAATAAATGATTAAAGAGTAATTCTTCAAAATGGTTTGTAATTTATTAATGTTAATTAACCCGGATTAGCAATTCATAAGTAATTATTCTGATTTGAATTAATCAGAATTAACTGATCTCACTTATGAATGTTGGGATTCTATTGGATGATTGAATTGTTTGATATCCCTGATTGTGATGCTCTGTTTTGATTTGAGCTGTGTTTAATGTAATTTATTATCTGTGATATATATCTATGATCTGTGAATGAAAGATAAGCGTTATAGTTTATACCGCTTATCAAACATATTGCTGTATTTGAATATGTACTGATTAATGATGTTGTGCTTCTATTGTGTAAAACCCTTGGACCACACTTATACACACATAAATATGGATTGAACGTGGAAATTGGTTAAGTCACAGTTTTTTTTGAAATAGTTTTAAAATTGAATTTTTGAATCCAAATGCTTTTGGAAATGGATTGGGTTGAATATAAAAAGCTTTTGAAAAGGAATTTCAAAGATAAAAGTTATTTTTGAGTAACTTGATTAAGTTTTGAAGTTTAAATAATTTGATTTAAATTTAATTCAAAATTCAAAATTGAATTCTGTTTGTGATTTGAAAAAAAGGGTTATACAAGTTTATATGGGTTTTAAACCATTTTTAAAGTGTCGTTTTGGGACTTTGAGTTTAAACCAAAGATTTTAACTTGTATAAATGAAATCGGATTTTTCCGAAACGAAAACTATTTGTTTTCCAATAATAAAAGCTTTCATATAAGAAATGAACTTCCAATTTGTGTTAAAAGGATTTCAAGTCTAAAAAATGAAAACGGTCTTCCAAGTTATGAATAAATCTTTGGAAACGGTTTGAAAGCTATAAGTTAAATTCTTGATTTAAAGATTGGATGAGTTAATCCTAATCGAAATGGAAATTGTTTTGAAAACCTGTGAATGAATCGTTGTGAAACTGAGTGGGCTTTGTGAAATGAATCTTTTTGTTTAAAAGATTTGAAATGGTAATTTGTTTTAAATCATTTGAAGAAAGGTTTTGGGTTGCGACTTAAATGAAATCCCAATATTCATATGTTTTAAAATATTACACTCATTATTCGGTTTAGCCGAGAGAGGACCTTGTGTCATATAACCCATTCTGAATAGTGATACGACGTTATGCATTGCAATTGAAGACCGGCGGTGAAGACAGGGTGTCTTCGAGAACGATAGGATAACCTGTCGATTGACTCTGCACTAAGTTGCTCCGGTATAGAGTTCTCCATATGTGATGGGGAGTCCGATCGGGATTGTGGATACTCGGATTGCAAGGGCTTCTTCGTTTATTGGACGAAGTGCCTTCGGTTCTGTTCGAACTCGGAGCAGACTTGTATGGTTGTATGTCTGACATTACACTTTAAGATATAAAACTAATCTCTATCAAATACATTTCTGCTTGGTGGCGGAGAATTTATTCTCTTAGCTTAACACCCTTCTCTGAGACGTACGAGCTCAGAGGTTATGTAGTTGATAGTTATCAGTGATATACTCCCAATTTGATAGTGTGGCATGCTGAGTGCTGCTGTGTATCATTTGTTGATCAAAGCATGGCTTTGATATAAAGCGTAGCTTTGTGGACGAGACTGCATCAGGACCTCACACCCCGAAAATGGTCGAAAAAGGAAAGATGCGGCAAGGTTATGAGGGTCGCCCCCTTTAGGGTGTGTCATTCCCTTTTGAAAAAGGGTGGTATCATGGTATGGAGCCCATATGTTTAACTCATGTGGTCACTGCAAATATATTACTTTGTGATTGCTTTGTGGTTGAGAGGCGCCTTGGATAAAGGTCCAAAAGGACCGGGGGATGGCATGCTGTGTAGCAGTTACCTAGTTACAGAGGTAACCCGGCCTTGTGTTGGCAGAGAGCTGGTTAAGCTCTCGGGACGTCCCTCCAGAGGCGTAGCCATGTGGCAGTAGGAAGTTCCTTAGCCTGACCATTTGTTGGAAATCCAATCTTCAATACGCGCCTTGTACGGTTTTAGTTGTAGAACCTTCCATTTACTTATGGTGGTCACCACTGTTTAGATGGTAGCAATAGTAGGCATAGTTCGTAATGTCTATGCTGGCTAGGATTAATATTATACTTTCGAAACGGTTTTTTTCTACACTATGCACTAGTAATAATATCAAAGAAATTTTCTCGTATCAAGCATATTTGACTATCATAAGGATAAATCTCCTCCAATTCTGCATTTGCATTGTGTGTGTCGCGGGAGGCCTTATGCTAGTTTCATTTTCCAAAAAGCATTGCGGATTTATTCTAAACTCTTTTGTTGTTTGTTCTTAAGGATAAACTGCTTTGTTTGCTCACACCAGTCCCACGACTGACCTGGAGTTTATTGTTCCTTTCCTAAACTCCGGATGCCACAATTTTCCCATACGGACATTCTAGAGTTGGGTTTTTTAGATAATCAATAATATGTATAGATTTGATAGCTTTCGAAGTCTTTGGTTTGGTAGCTTTCAATATTTGGAGTCTTCTTCAGTCTTTGGACGGCTGACCTTGCTTAGCTTAGTGCAACGTTATTGGGAGTTCGAGCTATTTATGGATTGGTGCCTTGGAGATGGAGATTACCGATACTGGAGTTCTCTCTTGAAGACCATATCGGGGATGTTGTTCTGCTGCTGGTGTTATCTTTTCTCTCCACTGCTATTGTCTTGTATCATATCTCTGATGTATATTGATATTCATTGTATCATCATTGTATCTGAATATTGTATCAAATGTTGTATATCAAATGCATTATTCATTTCTTCCGCTGTGTTGTACTTAATGTGTTATAAGCTTCGGCAAACCAGATTCGACGTTTGGATATGCGGCATTTGAATACGAGTGTCGTATTCGGTGCCGATTTTCGAAGGTCGAGCCAGGATCATTTCAACAATGTTCAACAAAATTTTCTTCAAACTAAGGTTGATGTTTCAAGAAACCAAACTCAACAATCTCAAGGTGCAAAGTCGCTAAGGAAATGCACTTGAAGAGGAAGAAATACTATTTCAGATGATTATGTAGTATTTCTCCGCAAAGATAAATAATGATTGATGAAGATGGTTCTATTGGCTTACATCAACCCATACAATATATCTATATTATACTATTAAACATGAGTATTTATCTCTACATTCTCCTTGCTCCTGGACTATCTGTTTCTCAACACATTCCGAATAGCCATATGTCGAAGCACAAGTATTGACACGTGTTCTCGTATTTTAACATACATTCCTAATTAGGCGAGCCGTCATTTCAAATAAGCCCTCGTCGAAAATCAAAATAATTATCATGCCCTGATCTTCTTTATATAATTCGCCATAGCCTCTCATCACCATGCCTTCCAACCTCGCACAGGCTGATGGCCTCTGATTTTGAGCTACTTGATAAGTTTTTTTCGATCAATATCCATGTCTTTAAGGTACTCTCTATTTCTTTAGTCGGTTTTATTGTTCAATTTTTTTTTAGTTTTCTGATTTCAAACCTGTTACACTATTATCTTTACCTAAAATATGATATTTTAGTAGGTTTTAATGTTGGATTACCAAGGTACAAAATTCATCATTTGCAAAATATGATATAATTTAAGCATTTTGGATTTTGCATCTACCCAATATATTGTTGATCACTATAATTTTTTTGGCAAAATATCCTTTTAGGCCAATTTTTGTTGGTTTGAATATCAAAAGAAGGATCTCCGTACACATGTTCAGTATATTAAGTAGCTTTCTTGCCTTTTCTACATCGATATGTCATTTGAGATTTTGTTCCATAATGGTATTTGTTAATTTTTTCTTAACAAATTAGAGAATATTTTTGGCTAAACCAATTTATTTAATAAATTGTAGATTTTAGTTGATGATTAAATTAAATGACATTATTATTGAATGATTTTTTTCCAGCTCTCTACCTATATCTTTCATCATACCATTTCATAACGACTCGCTTTTTTGATAATTAAAAATATTAAGTTAAATAAGAATTTGGAATTTAATATTGGGAGAAATTAAATTTATGATTTATAAATGGGAACAAAATTTTCAAATGTAATTTTAATAATGTTGATTGAATGAAATTGACAAATGTTAATGTGATTTCAATCAATTATGATGATAAATCTAATTGGGAATGTAATTGCAGAGCTTTTGGAAATAATTATAAAGTTTAATAAGGAAGAAAACAAATGACTGTATGAATGTAAATTCCAATTGGTTGGAATAATGAATGTTAAAATAAAAGAATAATATATGTTTCTTTACTAAATAAAATATCATATGTTTATTTATTTGAAATTGGTAGCTGAAATTTTTTATTACAGGAATAAGAAATCAATTATTTAATAATAAAATAATAACTTTTGGTTTGTATACAATAATTCTGTAAATAAGTTAAATTACTGTAAAAAGGAATTGAATTGTCTCATTTCTTTTTAACATAGAAATCAATGACAACTAATGTGATTGGAATCTTTTTATCAAAAAGGGGGAGGATGTTAATTGTAAAAATATATTAAAATAAATTTAAATTGGGTGATTTATTTCCAATTAATTCAGTTCATGCTTCAAAATTTAATGTTAGTTTACTGCATATATTTATACCTAAATATAAACTTATGTTTTAGATCTAGTTAGATCACAAAAAAAAGGATTATTTAGGTTTGAAATCTCGTATGGTATTAAACTAAATATTAATAGGAGATGATAAAGGGGTTAAAATAGATTTACATTTGACTATTTCCTTTTCAATTAGACTTGATTAGATTTTTATCGCAACATAATTTACCTTTCCATCTTTACTCTTCGAATTTACTCTTACATTCATTGCCTCCTTATGTGGATTATTTTCATACCTTTACTTATGAATGTAAACTACAAGTGGCGATAAAGATGTGTGTGGGTGTGTGTGTGTGTGTGTGTGTATATATATATATATATATATAATACACCTGTTTATATTACCTTATTTATGCTACCATACTTTTGAATGTATGTTAATGCATTCCTAGTAAAACATTCAATCGAAATGTTAACATGTTTGTTTAAATTCCCAATCTAATCAAAGAGAGAGAAGTGAAAAGTTTATATTCTTTTAATATATGACACAAATTTATGTAGAGAATTTATTTTCATTTATTTTGAGTTAATTAAATCTTTACTGGATGCCAATTTTGGTAAGTTTGGGGTTAACAAAATTAATTAAGTGAACAATTGTTTTTGAAATTTGAATTCCAAAAGTTTGTTTACAGTATAGAATTGGTCCATTCATTCCCTTTCCAATTAATAATTGTCGCATTCTTTTCATTACTTCCTCATTTATTCCATTACTTCTTTCCATTTACATTGTTTGAAGCTTTTCCATTTTGCAAACGTGAACTACTTTTCATATTTTTAATTCTTTCTTTTACCTCTTTTTAATACCTGCTACTTTTAAAAAGGCTGTTCATATTTACTTTATTTCAATATCTAGTTTGTTCATATTTACTTTATTTTTTCGTTCATTTTCCAACTTCATTTCCTGAAACCTCATTTCATTTATTTCTAATTAATAGCAGCCTCTCTTTTCAAATCTCATTGGCCTTAAACCTAACTCTAACCATATAAATAAGATATGATGCAGATGAAACCTTAGCCTCCATTCTAATCTTCTTATATTCCAAACTTTCTTCTTTCTTTTCAAATCTTTATTTCTCTTTTATTTTCAGTTCTTCTTGTTTTAATCCTTTTTTTCAATTCTTCTTTTTCAATTCTTTTTTTCTTCAAACCTTCTACACACACACACATATATATATTGATATAATAAGGAGGAAAATTAAAGTAAATCAAACCGAAATCAAAATTAAGGAGCAAAGCTGGCAATCAAGAAGGAGACTAAGAAAACATAAAAAGGAGCTATTGATTAGAAGTCTACTATTTTCATATTCATATAAAGGTGAGTGATTTAACCCACTCACGATTACTAAACCTTATTATGTTAGTTGAATTAAATTTATGATGTGACAAGGATATTATTGGTTGCTAATTGGTAATTTAATTTGAAATTTTAATTAATTGCCATTTAAATTGTTAACTAAATACCTAATAATGATAACCAATTAATTATTGTGATTTGTTGGCTGATTTGGATGATGATTGTGATGGATGTTTATCTGTTGACATTTTTGGATGATTGATGTTTATATCTCTGTTTTCACTATGAGTTAAAATGATACATACCCAAATGATCTTATAAATTAGGGAAAAATCAATATGGGTTGAAATGATAAACTTGAGCGATTTTATTGATTTGGAAATTTTTGATTCGGGATACGGGTTGAAATGATATATACCTAGAAAATTTACTATTTTAGGGTTGAAATGATACATACCCTATCACTTGACCATATGGTAGAAAATTATATAGGACACAACTGGTCGATTTTCAATTATTTTATAAAATAGTAAGGTATGTTTGATTTATAAATTTGATTTATAAATTTAATTTAATGATTTTATTTAAAATTTATATTTAGAAAATAATTTATTTTATATGTTTTAAAGTTTCAAAGTTTCAAATTTAAGTTAAATATATGGTTTAAAAGTAAAGTTAAGATTTTACTTATAATTTTATATGTCTTTAAAAATATATTTAAATAGTTTAAAATTTTAATTCAATATAATATTTAATATAGTTTTAATATATATATATATATATTAAATTTAATTTAATATAATAAATATAGTTTTGATTTAAGGTAATAAATATAGACTTTTATAATAACTTTAATAGATAAAATATTTTTGAAAATGATTCTAGATACTTTGTAAAAGGTTTTGTAAGGAATTTATAAAAGTTTTATAAGAGATTTTATAATGGATTTTATAAAAGGATTTTTATAAAAGATTTTTTAAAGGATTTTATAATAGTTTTATAAAGTAGTTATAAAGGTTTTAAAGGATTTGATGAAGGGGTTTTATCAAAGAACTTGTATAAATGGATTAGGAAGCGTTTTAAAGGAATTTGCATTGAAGTTTATGAAAAGGGAAATAGTTGTAAACTGTTTTAAATTTGTAAATAGCTTTATAAATGGCTCTAAAGCATATAAATAGTTTGTAAACGGTTTGAGAGAGATTTATAAATTATTTTTGAAATTGATTGAAAGAAATCTTAGTCGGTATTTATGAATATATTTATACCTTTGGAATAAGTATATGGATATCTTGATATGAAAGTATGGGCTGTTTTCTAGATTTATTATATAAATGTTTTATAAATGAATACGGTGTGAAATAAGCGTTTGGTTGTTAAAGAGACCGGGGTCGGATGTTGTCATACTCTCTGCCAATATCGAAACCACTTTAATAAATGTGCACGTGGTGGAGAATCCCAATGAAGTAGGATGGTTTGATGAACGCTGATGCAATGAAGTAAGAGAACGATGATGGATAGCCTTGACTTTCGGGTCATAATTAAATGACTAAAGAAGGAGCTATACAGGGCCAAGTGAGGTCGCTCTTCCGATCGGGCACATTTCTTCGGTACCATATCTGTTACTTTGTGATTAATTGGTGGCCACCCCTCGATATTTGATTATGGAAAGGCGGTAGTAGCTGCTATGCATTACCACCAATCCGGGAGTGCGAAACATTAGAATCCTACCTTAAGCATTGCCTCGCGTGCCTTATCATATGCCTTATCGAGCCCACTATGATTTTAGTTTGTGTCGTACCTATGGAGTGCTCCCTGATAGCCCACCGGTTTGGTGGAGTTTACAGTAGTGTATAAACTACGACATTTACAAAAAAATTATTGAGCGGGGTACGGAAAACGCCTTAACACTATTTTAATACTTTACTTTACTTTACTGATAGACACTGCATATATATAGCGTATTTTAATACATATAGATAGTTCAACGGATCCTTATGAGATGGAAAATCCCGAAACATCTCTTAAGTTACTGCACGCACGTTATACACTGATAGGAGATGTAAAATCCCGTAAACATCGATGAAGCCATTACACTCATATTTATTTACTTATTTTGATTTAACTTACATAAGATCTTTTAGTTCTGATCGAGTGTTTTGTCTTCTCATTATGCTCGGGTCAGCCTGAGCTTTTCAATGTTGAAGACATTATTTTGAAGAACGAAGTTAGAGTTTATATTATATTATTATTTTATCCCACTGTATCATGTTGTTCAGCTGCATTTTTTATTTATTCCTGATGTATGTATAACTCTGATTTGTATTGAAAAGTCTAATCAAATGTTATTTGTCAAACAACATGATGAACTGTTTATTTTATTATTTTATTTTGTGATTCCTCTTTGAGATTCTGTGTTTTGTTTTTCCTTCTTTTCTCTTATTTTCTTATTTGCTCCATTAACAATCCTCCCTTCTGAATGATTTGAGTTGACATGTGTGTTTTGTTATCAATTTAAACCGTCCTAAAGGTTGGTCACTACACATTTGATATATGGTTGTTTACAACAAAACATTATCACTACGTTTTTATATTTGACTTATAACCAATTGATGTGCTAAAAGTAACTTTCTTACCAATTCTTATATGATTTTGATTTTATTCAATTTTAAATTTCTATCATTTGGTAATGTATCATTTCCTTTAGCAAATTCTATTATTTTCAAATAAAAATTCTATCATGTACAATATAAAATATAGTTCTTAAGATGAACTTGCAGCAAATATTTAGGAATGCATTCTAATAACCTCAGAGGTTTTGTAGATCGAATCTATTAGCAAGTCGTTTTGAAAATGTTATTGATTTCTTAATGTTTGTTGGGTATTTTCTTGGTTAACGTGAAGACCGACCTGACTTGGGCTATTTTCAGTCTATCCTACACATGCATTCAAGATTGGTTTTATAAGATAGTCGAGCAATTATGTGTCTTGCGTTTACAAACTAGTGGGTAATAGATTGAGTTTTTCCTTTCTACAAATGTGAGTATTTTGGATTTTTATTTAGCTTAAATTATAAATATCTAGACACCTCTCATGCGTCCATACACACACCCTCAACATACATACTCACTCTTACACATATATGTATATGCATGTATCTATGTGTTTATTATCGTGTTCGTGTCAATTGCAGTTTCATCCATAAATACCACTAAGTAATCACGTCAGTGACATGCTACTCCTTCAAAAGGATGAAAGGAAGAACTGGATGTTTGGAAATATGTTTCATATCTCTTGTTTGATGTTGCCATATTTTTGTTGAATATTTTTTGGAGAAAGAGGGAGAGAATATAAGAAAGAGGAGTTTTATTTTATTGTATAAAACTGTTCTTTATTGATGATTTATTTCTTGCTTGATTGATACAAAATGAGGAGAGAGCTCCTCTATTTATATGACTCAATAGAACATTCTAGATATAGAATACTCTAGAAACATGACTCATTTGATAACTATATAAATGACTTTTTAGGAAACTCCAGAAACATAACTATTATATAATTCTTATTTCTAGCAACTAATATAAAATTGTAGAGCTCTCACCAAATTCAATCAAATACAAGAAGACTCTAGAAACTTTAATAATAAGAAACTTCTAGAAATTAACAAATCAAGTTTAATATTTCAACACCCCTTTTTAAACTTGAGTTGTGTCTCTAAGCATATTTCTCAACCGTACAAAATCTTCATGCTTGAGAGGCTTGGTGAAGATATCAGCTACTTGATCATGTATCTTCACATATTCTAGTTTTGGGAAACACACTCTCTAATATAGTGATAGCGTGTATCAATATGCTTTCTTTGGTCATCAAAACTGGATTCTTAGCCAAAGCAATTGCTGATTTGTTGTCCAGAAAAATCTTAGTCGGCTTCTCTTGTGGAAGTTTCAACTCCTTTAGTAGATTTCGTAACCAAATTTCATGGCAAACACATGAAGTAGCAGCTACATACGCTGCTTCGCATGTGGAAACAGTGACAATCGACTGTTTTTTTGACATCCATGTGAAGGCTATATTTTCCATGTAGAACACGAAGCCACTTATGCTTTTTCGGTCATCGATATCTCCACTCCAATCACTATAACTATATCCAACAAGCTCGTAATTATCAGAAATAGAGTAGTACAATCCAAAGTTTGTTGTGCCTTTAACATAGCGAAGAATCCTCTTTGTTGCCTTCAAATGTGTTATTGTTGGGTTCTCCATATATCGACTCATAACTCCTACCGCATATAGAATGTTAGGTCTTGTGCATGTTAAACATCGCAAGCTTCCAACCAAGCTTTTGTAGAGTGTTGAGTCTATTTTTTCTCCTTCCTCATGCCTTGACAACCTGGTTTCACATTCCATTGGTGTGCAAACTGGATTAGAGTCATCCGTCTTGAACTTCCTCAATACTTCCTTAGCATGGCCTTCTAGAGTGATTAGAATGTCTTTATCTTCTTGTTTTACTTCAATGTTGTGTTAATAAGACATGAGCCCAATATAAGTGATCTCAAACTCTTTCATCATCTGTTTCTTATAATCTTGAAACATGCTTGGATTGCTACCTGTAATGATCAAGCCATCTACATACAATCATCTAATCAATGTATCATCATTATGGATTTTAATATAGAGTGCAAGCTCATATGGACATTTGATGAAGTTTCTCTCTTGGAGGTACTTTTCAATTTGAGCATTCCAAGATCTTGTAGCTTGTTTCAACCCGTAAAGTGCCTTCTTTAGCTTTAAAACCTTATCTTCTTCTCCTTTGACTTCATAGCCTTGTGGTTTGTTGATTTAAACTTCTTCTTCAAGAACTCCATTTAAGAAAGCAGGTTTCACATCCATTCGATGTATCTTCCAACTATTTTTACCTACTAAAGAGAATATTAGTCTAACAGTTTCTAATCGAGCGATTGGAGCGAGTACCTCATCATAATCAATACCAGCTCTTTGACTATAGCCTTTTGCCACCAATCTCGCTTTGTATCTTTTAATTTCTCATTTGGCATTTTTCTTTGCTTTGTATACTCACTTCACACCAATCGCCTTGTGTCCTTTTGGAAGTGAAGCTAACTCCCATGTGTCATTCTTCACAATGGCCTTGATTCCTTCGTCCATAGCATTTTTCCAATTCTTCTTTTGCAAAGCTTCTTGAAAGTTCATAGGCTCACAATCTGCAAATAAACAAAAGAGAGTAAGATTGTCTTGATTTTCTGTTACCTCATAAAATTCTTAAAGGCTTTTAAAGCGTGGATCCCTTTCACTTGAGCTGTCACCTTCTTGAAAACTTTTGGTAGGAGAAACTAGTGGGGAAGTAGGCTCCTCCCTTAATTGCTCGATCCTTCGTTGTGGTATTTCATCTTCTTCAAAGTATGGAAAGAAGTTGAAATTTTCATTATGTGATCTCCAATCCCATTCTCCTTCTTCATCAAACACAACATCTCGACTAATTATTATCTTCCTCATATCAGTATTGTAGAGCTTATATCCTTTAGAGTTGGTGTCATAACCGATGAAAATATACTTCTCACTTTGGTCATCCAATTTACTTCGCTTCTCGTCTGGTACATGTACATGAGATATTCTTCCAAAGACTCTTAGATGGAAAATACCAGGCTTCCTTCCACTCCATGCTTCTTGTGATGTCTTTCCCCACATACTTCTTGTTGGAGATCGGTTTGATAGATAAATCACACATGCCATAGCTTCCGCCCAAAATTCCTTTGGCAACCTCTTACTTTTGAGCATGCTCCTTGCCATTTCAAGAATTGTCCTATTCTTCCTTTCTGCTGCTCCAATTTTCTAGTGGGATCTAGGCACTATCAGTTGTCGTCTGATTCCATTATTTTCACAATACTTTTGGAATTCTTTTGATGTGAACTCTTTTCCACGGTCAGATCTCATGGCTTTAATCATAAGGCCACTTTCCTTTTCAACATAGGCCTTGAACTTCTTGAAGTTCTCAAAAACCTCTGATTTCTCTTTTAAAATATACACCCATGTTTTTCTTGAAAAATCATGGACAAAGAGAAGAAAATAGTTACTCTTACCAAGTGAACTTGGCTTGATCGGACCACACATATCCATATGTATGAGTTCCAACGGCTTTTTAGCACTTGAGTATGACTCCTTTGGAAAGCCCATTTTAAATTTATTTCCAAGTAAACATCCTTCGCACACTTGATTTGGATGGCTTGTGCATGGTAATCCTCTTACCATTTCCTTCTTGGATAGCAACTCTAGTCCTCCGAAGTTAAGATGTCCAAAACGAAGATGCCAAAGCCAAGTAGTATCTTTATAGCACACCTTAAGGCATTGTGCGACATCACTTTGAATGTTGAGCATAAACATTCTATTTCTTGACATTGGTACCTTTGTAATGAAGTTACTTGCACCATCTCTTATAGAAAGATTATTATCTTTTAATCGAATATCATAACCTTTCTCTAAGAGTTGTCCTAAGCTCAAAATGTTGCTCTTCATGTTTGGCACATAGTAAACATTAGAAATGAATTAGTGCTCTCCATTCTTTAATCGGATAAGAACCTTTCCTTTACCTTTCACTGCTATCTTTGATTCATCTCCAAATGCCACATTGCCGTTCACTGATTCGTCAAGCTCCACAAATATATTTTTTCTTCCACACATATTGTTGCTTTCACCACTATCTAGGTACCATTGGTTTTCCTCTCTTTTTTCATTTTCTTTGTAAGCCGGTAATAATGTACCATCCTCTTGGCTTTTTACTTCAACGTAATTGGTCTTCTCTTCAACTTTATTATGCTTTGAAGCTCTGCATTCAGAAGCATAGTATCCAAATTTCTCACAATTGTAGCATTTAACACGTGTCTTTTCATACCTTGAATTTCCTCTCCCACGACCTCTTGTTGAGTTTTATCCTCTTTTATTGTTGTTGCTATTGTTGTTTTCATAGTTGGGCCTCCCACCTCGTCCATGTCCATGTGCACGACCTCTTCCTCTTTCTTGGCCACCACCCCATTTTTGTTGGCTTCAATTACTTTCTTTCTTTTTTGAATCAATCCGTGTCTTAAGGACTTGCTCCACAGTCTCTTCGTTCTTCCTTTTCTTTTCTTCATAAGCTTGCAGTGAGTCTAGAAGTTCCTCTATTGACATGGTTTCCAAGTTTTTTATTTCTTCAATGATGGCGATAATATGTTCGAACTTTGGATCTAATGGTCTAAGAATCTTCTCCATAATTCTTACATTGTCTAAGTTCTCACCATTTCTTTTAAGATTATTACTAACCACTAGAACTCTTGAGAAGTAACCAGAAACAAGTTCACCTTCTTTCATATGCAAAGTTTCAAACTCTCCTCTTAAAGTTCGATGGTGTACCTTTTTGACTTGATCAGCTCACTTGTAAGACGTTCGAAAATTCTCCCATGCTTCTTTGGCCGATTTGATCCAGAAATTTTTTCAAAGGTATCATCATCCAATGCTTGATAAATTAGAAAAAGTGCCTTTTGTCCTTTGTCCTTGATTTTCTCAAACCATCTCTTTGAATTTGAGATAAACCATCTTCATTCTCATGTTCAGTATAGCCATTTTCAACTATCTCCCCCACATCGTGTGCTTCAAGAAGAGCCATAATCCTTAAACTCCAATTATCATAATTGTTCTTGGTGAGCATTGGAACTTGTACGGGAACGCCATTATTCGCCATTTTAAATCTTTTTTTAAATCCTCACTCCAATACCACTTTGTTGAATATTTTTGGAGAAAGGGGGAGAGAATATAAGAAAGAGTATTTTTTATATTATTTTATTGTAGAAAACTTTTCTCTATTGATGATTTATTTCTTGCTTGATTGATACAAAATGAGGGGAGTGATCCTCTATTTATATGACTCAATAGAACATTCTAGATATAGAATACTCTAGAAACATGACTCATTTAACAACTCTAGAAATGACTCTTTAGGCAACTCTAGAAACATAACTATTATATAATTCTTATTTCTATCAACTAATATAAAATTCTAGTGCTCTCACCAAATTCTATCAAATAAAAGAAGACTCCAAAAACTTTAATAACAAGAAACTTCTAGAAATTAACAAATCAAGTTTAATATTTCAACAATTTTAAGTTTTTTTACAAGCGGTGTTGTGAATTTCAACAATGACCATGAAATTCCATAGGTTGCTGCCAGGTGAATTCGTAGCCACTCTTGATGGTTGTGGTAAGGTTTTCCTACTATTTTACGTTAATAAATTTTACATACGATGTATAACAGATGCATTGCTTATATTTAAGTGACTTAGTTGAAAATATTTCTTTTATTTAGAGTAACTGAAAGTAGCCTTTATATTTTTTTTGACTAAATAAGCAGCCATTATATTATATGGTGTATCACTTCTATTTGTGAAAACAGAAGTTGAAACGATTATTTTCATGTTTCGAATTTTTTCCCTTTACATTTAACTTTGTATTTTTATGTTTTAAGTACAGTTTTCTGTTCAATGAAGAACAAAATGAGTTATTCTTAAAATAACTGTATGAATCTTCGGGAAGTAAAGGTATATCATACATGCTTTGTTTTTACTCCTAATTCTTTCCATTTACTATGCAAATAACATCTCCTCTTGATCGTTTTCGTAAGATGAATCATTCAAATCGTGTGATGCTACACAAGCATATCGTACGTTATTTTATTTGTAGAGTATATGATTAGAAGTGCTTGAGTAAAACCGAGTACCAACACACTTACATAAATTTTAATGGTTAAGTACATATTATAAATTTCTATGTACATATGTATTTTTTTGTACAAAATTATAAATGGTTCACATGGAATCGTAAGAGAAATCTTTCAAACAACTTTTTTTGTAGCATTCATCTCAAATCCTCCCATCACCAAGATCATACTTGATGCCTAAAGTGATAAACGTGAAGACAAATATATGCATTAATCTAATTTAAGGATGATAGGAATGAAAAATAGTGAGGGTATTGTCTGCCACCAGGATACTAATGCAATTTATTTTTAATTAGATGCATCTTCTTATATGTTTGTGTTTGACATAATATCAGTGATGCATAAATCATTTAGAATGATGACAAGCAAGCAAACAAAATTTAGACTATAGACATAGGGAAATCATTTTAAATACAACCGATGAGAAATTCTGCTGAAATAATGTTGACTGTAGAATTTTGATGGATAATTGATGGGATTATATTACATTTGTTTAGTAAACATGCAAAACATTTCCCATTGTTTGATTCACATGTAGGAGTCATTACTATGTTTCGAGATTTAACACATTAGCGAATTTGCACGGTTAAATTACAAAAAATTCACCTTTTTAGTACATTTGTTTGATAAAAAGAATATATAAAACTTGTTAGAATTCTCAAAATAAGGGTGAATGAGATATGTCCTAAATCACCGAAAATGTGTTCATTTTTTGGTTTATATAGTATACTCTCAATCCCTATATTGGCCCTAAGGGTCAGGTAATTTTGTACGAGGGGGAGGACCTATATGGCCATGGACTAACACATGCGTGCACCGCCGCCTGCCCGTCCGACCGAACCGGGTCGAGTGCGGGTCCAATAAGAGTGGACTTGTACAGAAGTGAATAGTTTTCTACTGTTTAAATTCAAAAAGAAGCGACTATTGCAAACTACAACAGTTTCTGGCCGTTGCAAACGAAGAGACGCGACTGTTGCAAACAGAAATAGTTTCTGGCCGTTGCAAACGAAGAGACGCGACTGTTGCAAACAGCAACAGTTTTCGGCCATTGCGAACGAAGAGACGCGACTGTTGCGAATAGCAACAGTTTTCGGCCGTTGCAAACGAAGAGGTGCGACTGTTGCGAACTGTGACACTTTTTGGTGTTGCAAATGAAGGGATGCTACTTTTCTCAACGGATGTAGCCACTGGAAATTCGGCTATAAATAAGGAGGAAACCTGATCACTTTCCTTACTCAATCAATTCTGAATTTTCTCTTCTTCCTCTTTGTTTCTTAATGTGTACAATCCGTGCGCTTTTTCATATCACACAGAAGATCATACACATCATAATCTCGAGAAGATCACGTCTATTGTATCTTGGAAGACTTTGAATAAAGTCTTAAGCAAATTATTACGATAAGCCTCAGAAGAAATTCCTTCTTCAACCGATTAGATTTCTAGTTGACTTATATATATATCGTTTTCTTTCTACATTGTACTATTTCTTTAAATAGCATAACGTTTGATTTAGTACTATAGTTGTCATTGCTACAGTTGTTACTTTGTTGTTGTAATTAATTACAACATACTTAGTGTTAAAATAACTAATACATAATTCTAAAGTAGTGGAAATCTGAGTTGTAAACTTGTGAGACAAGTTTATTATTGATTAGTCTCCGTTTTGGTATACTAGACGTATAACATCTTAAGACTTTCCTGCTTTAACTAAAACAGAGATGACAACAGTTGAACTATCAACAAAGGCTGCTACTCACAACAGGCCTGATCCGTTCAAAAGAGATGGTGATGACTTCATAACATGGCAAAATTAAATGCTATTTTATCTCACTAGTATCTCGAGGAGGAGGATCTGATTCCTACACCAGGCATGGAATCAAATGTTGATATGTGGAAGCATTCCGATTTTCTATGTAGAAAATATATTCTGAATTGTCTCGACAAAGTGCTATACAAAGTATATCAGCCTCTAAAGACAGCAAAATCACTCTAGAATGCACTTGCCATGAAGTAAAAGACGTAGAATATCTGTCTTAAGAAATTCATTGTAGACAAATTCATGGACTACAAGATGATTGACTCCAAAACGATGACTGTTCAACTACATGAACTGCAAATCATCATTCATGAACTCGAAGCGGAAGGTTACAAGGTTGGAGAATCTTTTTTGGTCGAAGCCATCACGGGAAAACTACTGCCTTCATGGAGAGATTACCGCAACTATCTAAAGCATAAGAAAAAGGAAATCTCTTTAAGGATCTCATAGTCCGACTAAAAATTGAGGCAGATAACCGTGAAGTTACAAATCCAAGCAAGGAGGCATTTATGGCTGAAGGGTCAAAGACCAAAAACAAAAGGAATAATTTTCAAAATAAAAGGCAAGCTCCAAACAACAAACCAAAAGATAACAAACGAAACAAAAAGTTTAATGGCGAGTGTTGGGTTTGTGGAAAGGTTGGACATGCCGCTAAAGATTGCAGACACAAAAAGGAACGCAACAAAGAGGTAAATATAGTAGACAACATGGAAGTAGACGAGTCCAACTTCTCGGCAGTTGTATCTGAATGCAATTTGGTTTAGAATCCTAACCAATGGTGGATAGGCATAGGCGCTACTCGTCATGTCTGCTGTGACAAATCCATATTTTCTACATACCAGAAATTCGATCACGAAGAAAAACTCTATATGGGTAATTCTGCAGTATCCATGATCGAAGGCAGTATCACAATAATCCTCAAGTTTACTTCTGAAAAAACTGCCAAGTTGAATGACGTGCTCCACGTTCCAGACATACGCAAGAATCTCATCTCTGGTGTAGTGCAATCAAAGAAAGGATTCAAAATGGTGTTTGAGTCAGACAAGATGGTTTTGTCCTAGGCTGGAATGTATATCGGAAGGGGATATTTGTGTGATGACCTATTTAAGGCAAATGTAGCTGTTATCGGCAATCAAACTATGTATTCTAATTGTGCTATTAATAAAATTGAAGTTTCTTACTTGCTTGAGCATGAAATTTTACTATGGCATAATAAATTGGAACACATAAATTTCCAAAAAATTAAAACATTATCAATCTTGGGATTAAATCCAAAATTCCAAGTAGATAAGAACTACAAATGTAAGACATGTGTAGAAGCACAAATGGTTAAAAAACCATTTCAGTCTGTTGATAGAAGCATCGAACCACAAGGTTTGGTTCATACATATTTATATGATTTTAAATCATTACCTATAAGAGGTGGGAAAAAGTACCTTTTCATGTTTATTGACGATTATACACGATATTGCTATATATATCTTTTGAATAGTAAAGATGAAGCAATTACATCATTTATAAAATACAAGGCTGAGGTAGAAAATCAGTTAAATAAAAAGATCAAGATATTGAAATCTGATCGAGGTGGAGAATATGAATCACCATTTAAACAGTTCTGTACTGAAAATGGTATAATTCATCAAACAACAACTCCATATTCACCACAAAAAAATGGTGTAGCCGAGAGGAAGAACAGAATATTAAAAGACATGATTAATGCCCATGCTTTTAACCTCTGGTCTACCAAGAACTTGTGGGGGGAAGCCTTAAATATGTCCAATCACATATTAAACAAAGTCCCTCATAATAAAACAGGAACAATTCCATATGATTTATGGAAAGGACACAAACGAAACTTTAAATACCTCAAAGTGTGGGGGTGCTTGGCAAAAGTTCCAGTTCTGCCTCCCAAGAAAGTCAAACTTGGACAAAAACAGTAGATTGTTACTATTTAGGGCCAACCCAAAATAGTAGATTTTTGGTATTCAATTCTGATATAGCTGATATTCATGTAAATACAATCATGAAATCTAGAGATGCCTTATTCTTTGAAGACATGTTTCCGCACAAAAGGAATGAAGGGAATAATGACCCTAAAAAGACAAGAGAAGAATCAATTGAGGAAATTGAACCAAGAAGAAGCCTAATGGCTAGGACTTCCAAGACATTTGGTTTAGATTTTTTCACATATGTGTTATAACACGAACCTCAAACGTACAAGAAAGCAATGTCATCTTCTAAATTTTCATGTTGGAAAGAAGTAATCCAAATTGAAATTGATTCAATTCTAAGTAATAAAACTTGGGAAATTGTTGATATTCCACCAGGAATAAAACCTATTGGCTGAAAATGGATTTTCAAGAAGAAAATGAAAGCAGATGGCTCTATCGACAAGTATAAAGCTAGTTTAGTAGCCAAAGGATATCATCAAAAAGAAAGAGTAGACTTCTTGGATACATATTCGCCGGTAACACGAATAACCTTTATAAGAATGCTAATAGCAATTGCATCGATCTATAATGTAATATCCCGGAAGTTTGGCAATTTAAATTTAATAATCTATATTTAAAATTTAAATTAATTTGATAATTTTTGATTACAAATTTGAATTGATTCAATAATCTTCTTTTATTAAATAATTATTTAGTGAATTTATTTTTAATAAGTTAATAAACTGTTTTCTATTTATAATATGTATATATATTTATATATATTTTAAATAGATAAGTTTGGTTTTAAATTTAATTAGTATGGCATATTTCCTAATTTTAATATTTTGAAATTGGAAAATTATGATTTATTTTTGAATTAAGCTTTACAAAACTATTTAAATAAAATAACTAAATGATTTTAAATATATAAGATAAATGTTTTATTTGTTTAAAATGTATTTTTGACTTAAGTTTGTATATTAAAATAAGTTATAAAAATGTTGTTTTATTTCTTTTTAAAATATTGATTAATAAATGTGATTTGTAAAATTTAAATATGAAATTTAAAATACAATTAATAAATGAAACACTTATTCATCTAAATAACAAATAAGTTATAATCTCTTTATAAATTTATTTTAAATGATTAAAAATATTATTTTTAAATAATTGATTTGTATTTTTTATATATTTATAATAATACTTTTTTTTATTCTTTAAAAATTATTTATCTATATACATAACTAAGTATTAGAAACTAATTAATTAACTTTAAACTTTCTTTAACACTTAATTAAAATAACAAATCACTTAAAATGACACGTATAAGTATATTAAGGCTTAAGTTAATATGTGTTGAGTGTTTAAATGAGGATATTAACAAGTGTTAAAATACAAGACATGTGTCAAATTTTAATTTTAATTTTCTTTAATTTTAAATTTATCATAAAGAAAGTTATATAAACCTACATTTTCCCATTTCCTTCCTTTCTCTCATCTTTATTTCTTAACAAAGAAATTGTTTTTCAGCTGAAAACATTCCACCTTAAAAATCATATTCAATTCCCTGTAAAAAAAATTGCAATCCTCAAATCATATTCAACCTGCAAATCAAAAATCTGTTCATTTGCATCCTGCATTCAATTTTTCTAAATATCTGAAAATAATGCAAACAAAGGCCTGCATTTTTTTGGAAATCAAGGAAAGCTTGCATTCATTCACTCTTCCCAAAAAGCTACCTGCATGCATTTCTTCTTCAATCTGCAACCTGAGAAAATTGCCTCTGCATACAACTATCTTTCAAAAAGCAAGTTTCATAATGATTTAAAGGCTGTGCAATAAAAAATCAGGAAGCTCAAGTTTTAAATGCATTTAACAACTCAGGTCATAAAGGCATTCAAGCAAATTGCAAATGATGTTCTGCATGTTCAAAATAATCATGCTCTGCTCATCAGGATTTAAAACTGTGAGTAACTTTTCTTAAAAAAATTTAAAGGTTAAAAATTTGTTGTATGCTAGTATACTAAAATATATAAATTTTGCTTATGTTTATAATTTAACTGTCTACCGTGTAAATATATTTGTATGTATGTTGTTAAATTTTCTTGTTCTGTTTTGTTTCCTGGCACAAGTTTTTATTTAAATTCTTATATCTTTAACTAGTTTCTGTTAAATTGTAGGATTTAAACAAGATATATATGTTGGCTTCAAAGATTAGGCTTTAAGATTTTATTCAAGTAAAAATTAAATAGGAACTTATTGGAAATGTAAGTAACAGAGCAATTAAATTGTATAAGTGAAAATATAAACATTTGAAATCAATATTTCAGGATTATAATTCAAAACATCATGTAAAATTATGATTTTTAAAAGTAAAACTACAATTTTTATTGCTTAAACCAGAAAGCAATTCAAACTTCACTGTAATATACATTTTGGGTTAGTTCAGATGATATTTGTGTTTGATTGGGTTGAAATTGTTTCTGGAGGAGTAGGAGATATCAGAGATGTTGGGAAATTTTTTGGATTGGGTTGAATTTCGATTTGGAGGTTGAAATTTTGATTTTCGGTTTTGAACCTTAGTTTTTTCTGGGTTTGTGATAATGGATCATTCCGGCATGTATAGATGTTCGAGCTGCTTAGGGTTTTGGGGAAATGAGGTTGATGGGTTGTCGAAGCTTTCACCAAAGTTTGAGTGGCAATGGTGGCCGGTGGCGTTGGGGGAAGGTGATGACAGGTTTGGATGAGGTTATTGTCTGATGTTTTCAGGTTTGGGAAATTTGGTCGAAATCCTGAATTAGAGTATATGTTGATCGAATCGTTGTTTGGAGGGTCAGAGTTGATGGTTGCCGACTGTGGGGTGGTCGTGTGGTTGGCCAGTGAAGGCCGGAGTCGATGTACAGGTGCATGGTGAAAATGGTGATATTGGCGAATGTTGTTGGCTATAGTTTTTGGTTGCCTCGCGATAGTCTCGGGGGAGTTGGGTTTCTGCTCGAAGCAGATAGGTGACTGACTCGAAGCAAAATATGGTGCTCGAGTAAATGCTTGGTTTTAGGTTTTTCAATAGAACAAAACCTGTTTACAGTTTTTAAATTTAAAAGTTAAAGTTTAAAATGTAAACTTAAATTTGAACCTAGAATTTAAAACCTGAATTTAAATATGAATTCAAATAGTTTGAATTCTGGTTTTTGAAATAATTTGAATTCAGAAAAATTTAAGTTTGGTTTTAATAAAAACAGAAATTTGTTTTCTATTTCTAAAATTAAAATTAAGTTTAGATATGCAACTGGAAATTTAAACAAAGTTTAAAATCTGAAACTGAATATGAATTCAAAGTAGTTGAATTTGAGTTTGAATTTAATTTAAATTTGGAGTTTAAATTTAGATTTTAAACTTTTAAAGTATAAAAGAACATTGGTTTTGAATTTAAACTGTGAGTTTTAAATTTGTGAAATAGAAATTTAAAATAAGTTTAAATCCAGTTTTAGAAACCTGGAATTTGATTTGAATGTCAGTTTTTAAATAAAATAGGTTTTTAAATTTAAATTTGTTTTAACTATTTTAGAAATGGTTAAATAATTTGAATTTAAAAATGAAGATGGAAATGCATGTAAAGCTTTAAAGTTTAAGTAAAAAACTGGAATAAAGGATACAAGTTGTATTTCAAATTTGAAATTAAAAGTACATTTTTTTTAAAATTGAATTTGTTTCAAAAATAATTTGGAAGGTTAAAGTGAATTTGTTTTATATTCATATAAACTTATATTATAAAATAGTTATTCTTTAACATAGGAGATAAAATGGTTTTAAGTTGTTTTTTTAAAACCTTGTTTAAATAAATTGTATTCATTTTAAAATCTTAAAATTTTAAAATGAAAGTGGTATTTAAAGTAATTTTGAAACAAAGTGTTTTTAATTACTTTAAATAAGTAAGAAATGTTTTAAATTAAGTTAGAATTTAAGGAATTCGATTCATTTAAATTATTAAGTTAATTTAAATGGATAATTAATTATTTATTTAATTAATTAATAACATGGATGATTAATTAAATAATTAAGAATTTTTATTTGGATTAATTAAGATTTGTGATTAATTAATTAAGGTTAATTAATCTATAATTAAGGATTGTTAATTAAATTTTAATTAATGATTAAGATTTATTAATCAAGTGATTAGTGATTAATTAAGATTTTTAATTAACACTTAATTGATTAATAATTAGAGATTAATTAATTAATTGATAATTAAATATTAATTAATTGGTAATTAATAATGATAATATAAGTTAATTTCTTAATTAAGTAAGTAAGAAATGTTAATGAAGGTCATTAAATTAAGATTGTTTAATAATTAATTAATGTGATTAATTTTTAATAATTAATTAGATTAATTAATTAATAATAATCATTTTTTAAATTTGTTTAAGATTAATTACTTTATGGAAGTAATTAATGAATTAATTACTTAATGTAATTAATTGTGTTAATGTGATTAGTTTAGATCAATTAATTAAGTTTAATTAATTTAAACATTTGTGGATTGATGAATAATTACTTTATGTAATTAATGGGATTGTAATTACTTAGGGAAGTAATTAATTGATAATTTCTGAATGTAATTAAAGATGTTAACGATGGAAGTAATTGAGATTAAATTACTTTGAAATTAATCAAGGGATTAATTGGGATAATAAATTAAGAGTAATTAATTTATGAAATGAGTAATTAAGGATAGTTAATTACTGGATTGTTATTAATCAAGGGTGATTAATATATATGTGGTTTAATTGCAAATTAATTACTTAAGTAATTAATTTATATGGAGAGATTTATTAAATGTTATTAGAAGTCATTAATTAATTAATGATGAATTAATTAATTAAGGAATAATTAATAAATGAAGTAATTAATTAATTAAAGGATTAATGTGATTAACTTTAGTTAATTAATTGATTAAGTAATTAAAAGTTAATTATTGTAAATTGTTAAGTATAATTAACTTGTGTAATTAATATTAATGGCTAATTACTTATTGTAATTAGAAATACTGTTAATCAGTAAGAATTGATTATTGAGATGGTGATTATTTGATTGATTTGTAATCAATTAATGATTAAGTTAAGCAGGATTATAATGATGAGTAATTAATTTAATTCATTTTAAATTAATTAGAGATTAAGTAATTAATTTAATTCATTTAAATTAATTATAGATGGTGTGATCATTAGATCATTGCTTATGTATGAATGATTGATATTGGTTGCCATGTATGATTTGTAATCTCAGCTATGAGATGAGTGTTATATGATATGGATGCATTGGTTGCATTGTGAATGCTGATATAGATTATCTGTTGGTAATGATAATGTTGATTATCTATTGTGTTGTGAATTATCTATCTGTGTGTATATAGATAATGAATTGAATTGTTTTAAACTCTAAATAACTTGGCCTTAAAAGACACGTTTTGGATTTTGATGAGACTGGGATCGGGTTTCCATAATTAGATATCCGAAAACCACATCGATCCAAATTAAAGTTAGGTCGTGAATCTGAAGTGAAGATGAAGACTCAGAGTGCAAGGGTTATCGTTGTTAACTCTGAGGGTGATTCCAAAATGAGTGTAACGAGATATTCCTTTCGGTTTCGTTCGAACCCGGAACGAACTTGTATGGATTGAATGCTTTCAGAACATCGTTAGGTGGACGATGAGCATTCTAAGTGATATGTCCTATAAAGGTAATCGTAGCCTCAAGCCTCATCAACCGGGAATGGCTAAAATAAGGGAGGTGCAGCAAGGCTAAGTGGGTCATGCCCAAGTAGTACGAGATTTACCCCTGTCTAGATGTCCCTTTATTTCGGCTTAGTGGTGCGGTTGCTGATCACAACTGTGGGTTGGTCTTGTTCGAAACTATTCATTAAGGAATGGTTCCGGCTTGTGTTGCAGGGGAGCGGGCGTACTCCTCGGTACGGTGATCTAGGCCACGTACTGTGACGGGCGGTACCCCAGTAGCCCTGCCATTGTATGGAATCTAAAACCCAATAAGTGCCAACGGTTTTGATTGTATTACCCACTTTTGTGGCTAGTAGCTGGAATTTAATAGTTGTAACAATTTTAGCTATTTCATATTTACTTGAAAACCCTAGACCTATTATAATATCATCGGATTTCCTATCAAATGTTTTGGTTAGCATAAGCTAAAAACTTTTCCATGTTTATGTGTGGGAAGTCTTACGTGATACCTTTTCTTTTCAAAGGTTTTTCAAAGTTAAACAACTTTAACCTATTACTCACACCAGACCCATGTCTGACCCGGAGTTATTTCTGTTTTTCTTAAACTCTTGGGTACTCAAATTTTTACGAGTAGCCAAGGGATTCAGGTTAGCTTTGACGAATTGTGGTGGAGCAATGGAGAAGGAGGCTTCTGCGTATAGATATATAGTTTTCTGCTGTGTTGGTATCTCTGAGTAGTTTATGTATTATGTATTGAGTTGTAATAACTAGACATGTGTTTATAACTGTCTAGTATGTGATGTATTGTCTGTGTAACTCTGATAATTGTTGTATACTATGTAATACTTATGTTATTAATATAATTTATTCGTTCCGCTGTTGAGATTCTAGTGTTGTTTCTTCTTTCTCTTCTTTCTTTTCTCTTTTATATCCCTTTCTTTCTTAAAGATGATACGACTTTCTGTGGAGAAAAAGTCGGGTCGTCTCATATAATCTAGAAATTCATCAAATGGATGTAAAGACAGCATTCTTAAATGGAGATCTCGATGAGGAGATCTACATGGAGCAACCCCAATGTTTTGTTTCCAAAGGAAATAAAAACAAAGTCTGTAGATTAGTAAAATCATTATACGGATAAAACAAGCTCCAAAACATTGGCATGCAAAATTTGATAGTGTCATGATGAGAAATGGTTTTCGTGTAAATGAATGCGATAAGTGTGTTTACTTTGAACAAAATATGTGATGATTTGTTTATATGTAGACGATATATTAATATTTGGTCCAAATACGCAGGTAATAGAGACCATAAAGAAGATGTTAATTAGCAATTTCGATATGAAAGACTTAGGAGTTGCAGACGTTATTTTGGGAATCAAAATAATAAGAATACCTAATGGAATTGAATTATCTCAATCACACTATGTAGACAAAGTGATTGAAAATTTTCAAAATTTTGGAATTAAAGAGTAAGAACACCTTTTAATCCATCAGAAGTACTGCATAAAAACACTAATAAGAGTGTAATGCAATTGGAATACTCTCGTGTTATAGGATGTCTCATGTATCCCATGAATTGCTCAAGACCAAATATATCTTATGCGGTAAGTTGGCTGAGCAGGTATACAAGCAATCCAGGAAAGGAACACTGGAAAGCACTAATGAGAATGCTTGGATATTTAAAAAATACCACAAATTATTCCTTACATTATGGAAAATATCCTACCATCTTAGAAGGATATAGTGATGCAAACTGGATTGCTGATTCAGAGGAATCCAAATCAATGAGTGGTTATGTCTTTACCTTAGCAGGGGTAGCAGTGTCATGGAAATCTACTAAACAAACATGCATAGGTCGATCCACTATGGATCAGAGTTCACCGCTTTAGATAAAGCAGGTGAAGAAGAAGAATGACTTTGTCATTTTTTAGAAGATATTCCATTTTGGCCTAAACCTTTACCAGCATATGCGTACACTGTGGTAACCAAGCTACGCTAAGCATAGCACACAACTTTGTGTATAATGGAAAGTCATGACACATTCGTCGACGCCATAATACAGTTAGACAATTACTCTCAAAAGGGACCATTTCCATGAATTATGTGAGAACAAATGATAACCTTGCGGATCCATTTATTAAAGGTTTATCAAGAGAGAAAATTGACTGTGCATCGAGGGGAATGAGTTTAAAAGCCTAAACCACCAAAAGCTATATTATACGGAAACATATCCTAGCGACTGGAGATCCCACGGACTAGGATCAATAGACAAATCAGTTTTAAGCAACTCAAGACGTAATGCATTTGCTTGGACATAGTCCAACTCCATTCCTATGGTGCACAATATAAATGCATGCCTACAGAAGTATTTAAAGGTTAAAACTATGTTTTTTAATGATGACTATATCTTGAATATAACACGTAGGGTATATGTAGGATACTCTTAATGGTTGCGATCACCTATGTTAGTGTGAGCTGGGTCAGCTCTATGAGAATATTAAAGGCTTTTATTCTCTAAAAACACTCGCAGAACAAAAAAAATTGTTCATGACCAAAAAGAACACAACCAAGAGATTGGATGTGAAGAGAAATAATGCTTTGTAAAGCTTATTGTTTGGTTATACAATAACGACTGACGGTTCAAGATGAAATAATTCACTGAATAGCCAAGTATATCCGATAAGTTTTAACTAGGGAAAGTTCAAAGTGAAATATCTACATATCCTCAATATAGAATTATTTTCATATGAACTGTGTGGTATTACACTTTGTATGGGGGAGACATATATCGTCATTCATGTGGGGGATTGTTAGAATTCTCAAAACAAGGGTGAATGAGATATGTCCCACATCGCCAAAAATATTTTCATTTTTTGGTTTATATAGTATACTCTCAATCCCTATATTGACCCTTAGGGTCAGGTAATTTTGTGCGAGGGGGAGGACCTATATGGCCATGGACTAACACATGCGCGCACCATTGTCCACCCGTCCGAACGACTGAACCGGGCCGGGTGCGGGTCCAATAAGAGTGGACCGTGTTATATTTTTATTGTAGAGAAGTGAATGGTTTTCTACTATTTAAATTCAAAAAGAAGCGACTACTGTATTGGACGGGACTGTTGCAAACAACAACAGTTTCTGGCCGTTGCAAATGAAGAGACGCGACTGTTGCAAACAGCAACAGTTTCTGGCCGTTGCAAACGAAGAGACGCGACTATTGCGAATAGAAATAATTTTCGGCTGTTGCAAACGAAGAGACGCGACTGCTGCGAATAGCAACAGTTTTCGGCCATTGCAAACGAAGAGGCGCGACTGTTGCGAACTGCAATGCATTTTGGCATTGCAAATGAAGGGATGCTACTTTTCTCAATGGGTGTAGCCATTGGGAATTCAACTATAAATAAGGAGGAAACATGATCACTTTCCCCACTCAATCAATTCTGAATTTTCTCTTCCTCCTCTTCATTTCTTAATATCTACAATCTGCGCGCTTTTGCATATCACACAGAAGATCATACACATCACAATCTGGAGCAGATCACGTCTGTTGTATCTTGGAAGACTTTGAATAAAGTCTTAAGGCAATTATTACGACAAACCTCAAACGTAATTTCCTTCTTCAACTGATTAAATTTCTACATGATATATATGTATATATATATATATCATTTTCTTTTTTACGTTGTACTATTTCTTTAAATAGTATAACGCTTGATTTAGTATTATAGTTATTATTGCTATAGTTGTTACTTTGTTCTTGTAATTAATTACAACATACTTAGTGTTAAAATAACTAATACAGAATTACAGAGTAGTGGAAATCTAAGTTGTAAACTTATGAGACAAGTTTATTATTGATTAGTCTCTATTTTGGTATACTAGACATATAGCAAAACTCTCATTAAAGTGGAATGTTATAAGTTATATATTCATTATTATTGATAGTATTTGTTTTCCTGTTTTCTTTCTTTAACATATTTTGGTTGTATTTCACCAAGAAGAAAACAAGAACTTTTGCATATGAATACAGTGGAAAAATTATGAGAGAAACGTTTTACCAATGAATAGATGAGGTGGTAGCAATAACGGTTTACAAAATACTAGTTGTTTTTATGAAAATTATACAACAAAGATGTCAACTTTTTGATGGATCATATATAAAATGTTGAAGGTAATGCATATCCATGTGGATTTGAACCATCTATGGACAGCATGCTAACTTCAAACAATATCATAGATAAGGAGTTGTTTCAGCACTTATTGTTTTCTTCACAAAAGTAGTCGACGATTGCAAAGACCGTGATCTAGGAGTTGATGCTAACAAAAAAAAATTGATGGTAAAAAGGTAAGTACAGATCGTTTGGTCAAAGATTGTAAGTCTTTTAGAGTGTGGTTTTTATTAAAAAATTTGTGATGTATTTCTACGAAGTTATCCATAAGGGATTATTATTTGAAAAGGTTGATCAGATTGTTGGACTCTACGGAGATTGACATGTTGTTGGTTTTTGCTTCTACTTTCTTTAATGTTTAATTGATATGACTGTACTTTTCGTAACCTCCAACTGAATACCAAGTATTACTACGAGTGGTACGACACGTGCTTTGCGCGTGATGATAACACGCACTTTGCATGTGAATTCTTTTTACAAATTGTATATGTTTAACTCTATCGAAAAAATATGATTTGCACAAATATTTAACCATATTTTTGTGTAAATAATATGCAATTAGTTTTAATTTTACTTACTAAATTACAACATCAAATTTTTTGTTAATCTGAATTTTTATTTCTATTATTAATTAATAAAGAATGAATTTAGTTTTTTATTAGTTTGAGTTTTTATTTCTGTTATTGATTAATGAAAGACGACTTTGAAAAAAAATATTATTTGTTAGATCCTATTTTTAAGTGATATTAAGATTTCGATAATATCCATATAGAGATGTTTTGAATCGCTAAAGGAAACTTATCTATTGGATCTTATTCTTAAGTGATACAAATATCTAATAGTATTTGTAGAGGGGTATTTATGTCTGATCGATTCAATAATTGAATTTTCTTTAAAGGATATATCATGGCCTTTAAAAAATTCTTCTTAAGAACTTGTTTTCATGTCTAATTATTTTTTGGGACATATTTACAAAGTTTAACTCTCTTATAAACAAATGTCGGATGCAAGATTGAAACTTTAGCTTCATTCACGCATTTAATATTCATTCATCCAGCTTTGAGTGTTTCACATAGTAAATAACTATTGGTGCATGTATTTACTGAAAGCTTTAATTTCAAAAAAAATTTGTAAATAATTCATTTTTATTTTTTATCCGTATTTTTTGGTTTGGGCAATTTGGTCTTTGTATTCATTTAAGATTAGATAGCTTAAATGTGATTTTCGAGCAAATCAATATTCTGATGGTTTATGTCTCCTTCTATACTAGTTTTACTAAATGAAACATTTGTAGCAAACTGAGTTATCTACCATAGTACTCTGTCTGTAAATTTCATTATTACCAAATAGTACCTAAGTAGAGTACAGTAGTGCTTTGCCGAAATGATCATGGGGTAGGAGATACTTACAACAGAATTGTGCTATAAAGATTTGTAAAACTATCAGCCAAGTATTCAAATGTTGCAAATTACAATGGTACAATAATAGATGATTTAGGCTAAAATGTTTGGGTATCAAGAGAAACCAAGCTTACTATATTTTCATTACTTTTGTGCATGTAGGAAAATTTCATCAACTTTGCCCATTTTTTGAATAGGCATGCTATAAGAATACAAGATGTTTGGGTCTTAAAATCTTCAGCATATAATTGATGTTGTTTCATAGATGGTATGTATATTACTCTATTCATATATGAAAGCTTCATACACTTAAATTAATTGACATAAACAAAAAATGTTTATCACTTCAAAAGATTATCTTCAAGACACTTTAATATAATACACTGAAGCTTAATGGTAACAAAACGACATAAAAATACATGGGAACAATTGATTTATATATAAAAAATATTGTATGTGTGTCAAATATTTATATATTTTATGTCATGTTGAATATAGATAATATTCCATGACAAAATTATTACGTGAATATAAAATATACATCTTATGTTCATTCGAATAGGATGAATGCACATCTTACTGTGTGAACAATTAGCACTTCTTGCAAATCTTGTACTCATGATAAATGTTTAGTTAAAAAACTCTCTCTAAGTAAAAAAGGGCATCCATGTCAATTAAGAATAATCCAATCTTTGATAGCAATCCTGATCAGAATTCTAGAGAGTCTCCTCCTCATGATCTCAATCCTTCTTCTCTCTATCCTCCATCATTCTTATCAAATTCGAAGGATAAGCTCCCTGATCAAGATGAGGATGGCTCCCAAATTGTTAAAAATTGACGCAGAAACAGCTCTGTAAAATCTTAAAATTCATCGCAAGGGCAATTAGAGAATACATCGGCCAGACCTCTGTCCATAAGGCAGAGATCCAACCAAAGTTTCCTCAATAGGCAATCAAGATTCAACCAACTTACAAAACCTTCAAGAATTTAAACATCCACTGCGCGCAATTCTTCCAAGCCATCATCATCTTGGGCAGATTTAGTTAAGAATAGTGGTTTTAGAGCTAATGTTGATTTAAACTTTTTTGCCCCCATTAAATTGAGATCACAAAATAGTTGTTGTTAAGGAGGAGATAAGCCGAAGGATGGAGAGTAAGAGGAGTAACTCTATTATAGCTTATGTATATGGCACTCGTCCATATTATCATCACTTCAGGAATTTTGTTTCAAAAACTTGAAACCCAATTGGCAATTTTGAAATCTTAACAAGAAACAATGGTTTCTTTATCATTAAATTTTCAGATGAACAAGATTGTATCAAATTTACTCAAAACGGTCCTTTCTTTATTAGCGGCAAGTTAATAATCTTGAAAAGATGGGACAAGAATTATATTATTGACCGAGATCTTCTTTCTACTTATCCAATCTGGATTAGGTTGCCTGAACTAAATCTCAGACTATGGGACAAAGTGGCTTTTGCCGCCATTGCTAGCGTAGTGGGTAAACCACTAAAGCTAGACGAGCCTACAACAAAGGAGACTCGCCTCAGCTACGCCAGAATATTAGTTGAAATAAGAGCTACAGATGAACTACCAGATCATGCTTTAATTTCTATGCATGATGGTGAAAGCATTACATAAAAAATCAAATATGAATTTATTCCATCTCGACGCCGGAAATGTGATTGCTTTGGACACCTCTCAGAATCTTGCTCTTGGAAAGCAGTTTGGAAAGAAAAAGAATCTTCAAATAACAATTTAGATAAAAATTCTTTGACAGTTACAGAAAACATAAGAGGTCTAAATCAAGAAAACCGGCTTTCGAAGGAAATTTCTCCTGTTATTAATATTTTTACTCCCTCTGTTCCTGTTACTATTTTGGATTCTGGAAATTCTTTTCAAAATATTGAAATTAGTTCAAACACGATGGTAACAAAAGGAAGTATTAAAAAGAGTTCTATTGATTTGACTGAGCAATCTGAGAGTTTCATCCCACAAGAGATTTCAAGAAATAATAAAGCAAAAGCCTTTAATCTTAATGTAGCCATGGATACTGATCAGCAAATGACTGAGACAGATCTTGCTCTTTCAGATCCTAATGGAAATTTTCAAGTAAACAAAAGTAATCAAGCTCAGAGCAAAGAGGATTATAAAGAACAGTTCTTGCTTCCTCCCTCCAGTAGCAAAAAGCAATTTTAGTTACAGACATAGATACAAATTATTCGCAAATAGTAGATATAACACTCTTAAAAAACAGTATCTCAGAAAGCACAGCTTTGCCTGATTCTATGTTAGAGAATGCTGGATTACTTTTTTCCTCCGCCTCATTGTGACGCCCCACCTCTATACCCACACTAGCCAAGAACACTACGGTGTAGAGTTGTCAACTAGCACGGAGAATAAGGCTGTTGAGGAGCGACCATCCTCGTGATTTCTTATCACGCGGTGGCTATAATAATCTTCGGAAACAAACATAGAAATATGCATAACACAAATCAGTCACAGACATCCATATCACAAAGGCGGAAGAAGATATGAATATATAACTAACATATGAAAGTGTACATCAGAGTAGTGGTCAAAAAGATCCACAATAATACAAAAGAATAGCTACACGTGCTATGCAAAAGAATACATCTATGAGTCTATATATCAAGTGTAAACGACAAAAACTACTAATCTAAAAGGTCAGCCAAAAGTCAGAGTAGTAAATCCCTGGGGGAGAAGTCAAGCAGAAGCACCTGTAACATCTCGGTCTGACCCGATTATTATTTATAAGAAAATAATAAATGGATCAGTCTAGCTATAAATATCAGATAACATGATATAAACAATAGATATGGCAAGAACATATAGTAACCATAAAGACATACTATGATAAGCATGTAAATGAAGATCATCAAGAGATCAAACAATATCAAAAGAATCTTCTAAAAGATCCAAATTCACCTAAACATAAAAGTTGGAAAATCATAACAATGAAAGTCATGAAAATAGGTGAAGCACAAATTCTAGAAGACTACACAAGAAATCCAGAAATTACAATATAGGAGCATGAAAACTCACAAAATGGGAGCATGAAAACTCACCTACACGTGTAACACAAAGCGAGAAGCTATCTCATGGTTGCAAGCCATTAATTTTGACACACGAATGGCCCGAAGACCGTGGGGCGCTACCCCACATATGTGATGGCGAAACATCACACAAATGAGATGGCGAAACATCACAAGAGCGGGGACTAGTCTCCCTCGTAGACAAAGAGACATCGCACAGTTGCTAGTCTAAAACACAAAAATGATCGTCATGATCATCAAGAAGTGTCAATTACACTAAGTTAGTAAATATAAAAGTTTAACTTCATGTCCCATAACCACTTGCTTAACTCAAATATTTACTAACAAACTGTAGGTCTCCACTAGGAAATTGTCACAAGAGATTCAATCGAACAAGTCCAAGAATTAACCGACGAAGTAAACGCAAGCGTTTCATACCACTTGTTTTACTAAGTCATTTAATTAGATTTCTCATACGAGTGAGGTAAAGGTTTGTATATACTAATAGATTGGAAAACGGTATAAGGAAAAAGCTTTGTTATTAAAAATAGAGTTGAAATCGTTTTGCTGAAAGAGTTTTGATATTTACTACTAGTATTGAAACCTTTATTTTATTAAAGTGACAAATCACAAAAACTTCGCGTTCAAAGACGTGAATGAAATCCAAGGAAATCAACTCAAAATGCATCTTTCATCAAAGAGCCCCTACGGAGGGGGGGTCCGGGGGGGTGGCAACCCCCCAAGGTGGGGGTGCAGGGGCAACGCCACCGCTTACGGGGTTCGACCTGTCCGGTCAGGTCGCGGGGGTCCAGGGGGCAGCGCCCCGTCCAAAACGGTACGACCTAGTGAAGACAAAATGAGGTCTAACGACCTAAGAGGAATTGGGTCGAGCGACCTACTGGTTGCGACCTAAGGGTCTTCGCGACCTAACGACCTAAACAAGGTCGAGCGAGTTAAGGTGATGCGCGACCTAATGTGTCACGCGACTTAACGAAGGCAAGGCCGAACGAATTAGGGGGATGCACGACCTAACGGAGGCGAGCGACTTAAGGGACTCGCAACCTAACAGAGGTGAGCGACTTAAGGGTCTCGCGACCTAACAGAGGTGAGCGACTTAAGGGACTCGCGACCTAACAGAGGTGAGCAACTTAAGGGTTATAAGGTGGAACGACCTAACTGATACGCGGCTTAAAACCCACGCGACCTAACGACCTAACAGGTCATACGATCTAGTGGTCGAGCGACCTATCGATTTTAACTCGCGAGCGACCTATCAGTTCTACGACTCAAGGGGTCAACGACCTACGGGATATAGATCACGCGACCTAACGTTTTAACACGCGAGCGACCTAACGTTATAAAGGCCAAACGACCTAAAGCTTAACTCGCGAACGACCTACGGCTTAAGACTCAACTCGCGAGCGACCTAACACTGCAGAGGGGGTTTAAGGCTAGCAACGACCTAAGTGTTCGCGACCTAACGACCTATGGGCCAAACGACCTACGACTTAAAGCCCAACGACCTAATTCCGAGATGACAATACGTGCAGTGCGACCTAGCGCGTTAACACGCGAGCGACCTAAGGGTTATGTCGCGAATGACCTAACTCCGAACACACGAAAATGGCCAGAACGACCTAAATGCAGAAAATTCACCAAAACGCTAAAAATTGGAGTTTTTCGCAAATCCAAACCAAATGCAAATGTGCATGAAAAAGTGATAGGGAATCATTCCCAACGGTCCAATATAGTTATAGGCTAGAATTGTGAGATGAAAATCTCACCTTTGCACTAAAATTTATGAAGATGAAGCTTGAAAGCAAGGAGAAGCAATCCAAAGCTTGAATCCAATATCTTCTACTTGAATTTGGAGTTGAATGTTGGATTTGCAATTGAATTTGTGCTTGGAGTTTTAATTTCCCATTCTCTTCACCATTAATGCCAAAGCTTGAGTTAGTTAGGAAATTTATGAAGAGTGAGGAGAAGGGGGTTGGAACTTGGGCTTAATAGGCTAAACTAACCCAAAGTCCAAGGCGGGAAAAGTTAGTGAAATTTCACTAACTCCAAACCTATCAATGTTTATACTTAAAAAAGTTGTAAACGACATTTCGAACTCAATGGAAGTGGTCTCGAGTCCTAATTTGACCGTTTGCAAAAAGTAGCTTTTCGGACCAATATCCGATTAACGACAAAATATTTAAATAAAATATTTAAATATAAAATCGATAAATATGCGGGTTGTTACACTCATCTTCTCCTGTCAAAAGCAAAAGCAAAAGAGAGAAAGCCATGAAAATGTACATCCATGAAATATTGAATAAAAATGCAGATGATAGTCCAATTCCAAATGCAATCTTTTTGAGAAGAAATACATAATTAGAAATCCTAAATGGGAGGAGTTTCTCAAAATTCAAGGCAAAAAAGACTATAAAAGGAAAGGGGAGAAGACTACCGTAAGCATGGGAATGAGCAACAAAATCTCAATTTAGCTGCTGATATATCCTTTATACAATTATAATTATGAATATTGTTACTTGGAATGTGAGAGGTCTTAATTTCCCCGAAAGGAAATTAGACCTTGCAAATTTATTGCTTCCCTATAAACCATCTTTAGTAGGCATTTTTGAACATAAACTCTCTGATAAAAACATTGATTTGCTTATGATTAATAACCTAAACAATTGGCATCTTATTCACAATATTTCGATGGGGGGAAAAGGCGGGATCATTGTTTTTTGGGATCCCAACATCTGGGACCTTTGCAATTTTACTCCTAATCTTCAATATATTCAATGCAATTTTAAAAATAAAGGGGGCCTACAAATGTATGTCTCTTTTATGTATGCCTCTAATTTTGAAAATGACAGAATTCAGCTCTGGAACTCTCTGGACAACCTCAATTCAAATATTAATTCCCCCTGGGTGATTGTGGGAGATTTTAATACTACTATGAAAGTAAATGGAAAAAGAGGAGGAATTCCAGTTACATTCAAAAAAATTGGAATTCTTCTCGAACTTTCTCATTAAAACTGGACTTATTGAACCTAACATTAAAGGTAATAAATTCACCTGGAAATCAGGTGAATATAGAAATCTTCATTGTAAGCTTGATAGAATTCTAGTCAATCGAGCTTTCATCAACATTTCAATGACTTTAACTGTTACACCTTACCCTAATACACTAGTGACCATACACCTATTCAGCTTATTTTTCCTGAAAACATTTCAACCAAAAAAAAATTCCTTTTAGATTTAAGAATGGATAGGTCCAAGACCCTGATTATAAAACCATCATTCAAATCTGTCTATAATTTTCCTTAAATGGTTCTGCCCAATTTAAACTGTTAAAGTTCCTTTAACATACTAAAGAAAATCTCAAAGCATGGAATCTAAATAATAACAAAAACAAAAATGAAATCAACCAAATTAGAGAGGAACGTGTGAAATTACAAGACAGTATTGATTTTGACGGCTCAGATTAAAATAGTATTAAAAAAAAATCATTTGCAAAAATAACTTTCCAATTCACTTCACTCTGAGGCTGCCAATCTTAAGTAGAAAGCTAAAGTTAACTGACTTTCTCATGGGGACTTACGAACCAAATTTTTGTATGCTAAAATGTCCTGTAGAAAGTATCATAACAACATAGGAAAATTAATCAATAGCAAGGGTAAGATTATTAATGATGCCTTTCTATTAGAGAAGGAAGCTATTCTTTTCTTCTCTGATCTGTTTAATTCTTAGGAGATCCCAATTACTTTTCCAACTATTTCTTCTAAATTCTTACTTCATCCTAATAGTGAGGAAATCCTTCTTGCTCTTATAGGTATAGATGACATAACAAAAATTATTTTCTCTGCCAAAGATGATAAAAGTCCTGGCCCAAATGGGTTTGGGGCTAAATTTTATAAAACTCATTGGAATGTTTTAAAAAACACGATTCTTGAAGCTGTCAATGAATTTTTCTCAACTGGTAGACTTTTAAAAAAACATAAATCGTACTTTTATAACACTTGTCCCTAAAACTAGAAACCCTTCCTGTATAGGGGAGTATAGGCCAATTGCATGATGTAATTTCTTGTATAAAATTATGCTTCTATTTTAAGTAATAGAATTATTATTTTTTTAAATTCCTCATTTCAAAAAATCGACGTGCTTTTATACCAGACAGGCTTATAGCTGAAATCAGTCTACTTTCTCATGAACTAGTAAGGGATTTTAATCAGGCTGGCAAAAATAAAATGTGCTTCAAAATTGATTTACACAAAGCATTTGACAAAATAAACAGAAGCTTTGTTATTTATATGACGAGTCAACTAGGTTTCAATGAAAAATTCCGCAACCTAGTCAAGGAATGTATTTGTAATGTATCCTATTCCATACTTATTAATGGATCTCCTTGTGGGTTCATGCATAGCAATAGAGGTATTAGACAAGAAGATCCTCTATCTCCCTACTTATTGACAATTGCTATGGAATACTTTACAAATGGATAAGGAACTATTGTATAACAACTTAAAACCAATTAATTCGATTATTCGTCGATTTCCTCATCTATTATATGCTGATGACTTATTAAATTTTTTAAATGCAGACATACAAACTGCAGCTACTATTAAGAAAATCTTTGACAACCTCAGTCGGCAAGCTGGTCTTCAAATTAATCAAAATAAAAGAATTTTTTTTGAGTAAAGCTTGTAAGAATAAGATAGAGATCCTCAACATTCTAAAATTCCAATAGATTTCTTGTCAAATATCTTGGACTCCCCTGTGATATCCCAGAATTCTAGACATCTGTAATTAATAAATAATTAGGTTAATTAATAGGATATTGATTTATAGATTGAGCAAATAAATCGGATAATAAATATTTATACTTGGATAGATATTTATTAGATAATCTTCTAGTATAATTATTTTAAAATTTGTAAAATCATTATTTTCAAACAAATGTAATGTGTGTTTGTTTAAATATGTATATGAGTCAATTTAAATTGAATTTGAATTTGAGATTTGAAATTCAAGGAATAATTATATTAGTGTATAATTAAGATTTTTAAATCTTATCTTTTGAAAGTTATATATATATAAATACTAGAAAGGTATGAATATAAATATAAAATATAAATTGATCAAAATTATAAGAAATGATGAATTACAATTTCAAAATATTGAGTGTTAAAATCCGATCTTTCTAAAAATTCATTTTTGAAATTTCAAATCTAAAATTTCTATCTACAATTTATCTATGTAAACTAAGATTTATAAAAAAAGGTTTAACGTACCCTCTTTTAAAATTTTATATGCTTAAGTATAAACCAAACTAAAAGCATAATATAAAATCATATTATAAACATTTAATTACATGTATAACCATTAAATACAAAAGCTTTCAAAATCATTTAAAAATTGTAAGAAAATGAATAAATACAAATGTTTAAATTATGAAGTTCATTGTTAACATGTGTAATGAGATTATAATGATATTTTGACAAATGCAATTAATTTGAACAAGTGTCAAATTCTTATTTTAAATTTTATTTTACTTTTAATAAATCTAACTTAAACTTGTATAAACAAACAAACTTCCTCTTCATTTTTTTCCTTTTCATAGAGCTGCAAACATTTTAAAAACCACGAAAGAAAATTTGTCCCTAAAACCTGTATGACAAAAACACCAAAGATCAAACTCAACCCTGTAAATCATTTTTTTTCACAAGCCTGTAGTTAAATTTTCAAACCAGATGAGTTAAAGCAGCAATTTCAAAACTAGAGATTAGTCAAGCAAACCTGAAATCAAAGGCATCATCATCTCAACATCAAAAGTTTCCAGTTAATCAAGCTTCAGATCATTTTAATCAAACACCAGGTTTCAGGAATGATCTGTTCTCTATCTTTCAAACAAGGTGAGTAAACAGAACTATCATTTGTTAATCTATTGCGTATGATGAATATGTTATATAATGATGTGAAAATTGTTTGCATAAGTGAATTTTGGCTTTCATGTTATAAATATGAAGGTTTGTAAGTATGCATGTCTATGAATCTATTCATATATCCGTTATATAAACCACAGATGTTATTGACTCAGTTAAACAGTGAATTTTTATGTTCATTCCTGTTTCAAAAACACATATCTTTAATTCTAGTTTGAATCTGATGATGTGGTCAACTAGGGAAATGATTTTTTTAGTATGTAGTTTGGGTTAAAAATAATTTTATGAATGGTTTATGTTATATACCGGTCTCAGATTTGTTTACAATAGATAGCCCCATTTTTGTGAAAATCCAATATAATTTAAAAATGAATTCAAGCGTGTAATTTGTTTTCCTTTATAAAAATAGGATTTTTAGAAGTTAAATTGTAATTTTTAATAGATTATAATGAAATAAAATTTAGAATGGAAGATTTCTGTTTAAAAATCAATTTTCGTCGATCTAGTCAACGAGAGATGGCGCAGTCTCGACTGGAGAGGCAGGTGGTCCTAAGGAAGAAATCGACCGTGGCCGTTTGGTTGATTTGGGTTTGATTTTGGGGATTGAGTAAGTTTTAGGGTTTTGAGTAGTTAAGGGAGGGCCGGTGTGATAACCTGAATTTTCTGGACACCAATAATTGATAATATAATTGGGTTAATTAATAAAAATATTGAATTATAGATTGAACAAATGAATATAATTAAGTAAATATTTATATTTGTAATTGTGTTATGTGTATATATATACATAAATTTTAAATAAAGTTAATATTTTTAAATTTATTTTGTGTTTGTTTAAAATTAATATATATATTGGAGTTGATTTTAAATTAGAATTATTATAAAAAAATGGAATTTGAATTTGTTAAAATAGTATGTATTCATCAATTGGATTTTTAATTTTAATTTGAAATCTAAATTGAATTTGGATATTTAAAATTGAAGTCAAAAGATATATATATATACACACACACACACACACACACACCTTAAATTATACTTTGATTCTAAAATATGTTTTACTTGATTTTATGGAGAACATAAATTGTTTGTATTATTTTCTTTTTAAAGAAATTTATTTATATAAATTAGAATATTTGTATATAAATTAGAAAATTAATTAAAAAAGCATTTAGTAAACTAGAAATGTATTAACTAATTAGGATATTTACATAAAAGCTTTTTAAATCAATTTAAAAATAAATGAAAATGCACAAATACATGTGTTAGCATATAAATTTACTTGATAACGAGTGTTAAGAAATTAAATGCGATAAGGGACAAGTGTCACTCCTTTAGTTTATTTTTCTTAATTTTTATAAAATCATAAATTAGATTATATAAGTGTACATCTTTCATACTTATTTCGTTTTCTAATCTTAATTCTGTACTCAAGGGAAAAAAATCAACCTGGTCTATCCTACAAGCCACAAAGAAAATCAGTAAGCAATCTTCTGTCTAAATTTTCAAGCTGCTGCAAAACTAAATTCAAGCCAAAATCAAGTCCTATAGCAAATTCTCAAGTAACCTGTAAATTTCTTAAACAAGATCAATCAAGGATTCATTTTCAAATGAAAACTGACTCAAAGACATCTCAGTTTCAAAGCTTTCTAGTTTTAAATCGAAAGCAAAAACAAGCTTTTCAAGTTTCAAAGGAGATCAGTAATTCAGTTTTCAAGGAAATCAAGGCTCTGTTCAATTTTTTTTAAGGTGAGTAAACTTTTAAACTAAAACTTATGTATCAAATAGGAGTTGCCTATGAATTATTGCGATTAACGATAGATCTGCATGAATGTATATATGTGTGCTTTTGTGTGTTTATAGGGTATGTTTATCTGCTGATTTTAAGGCATTTCTGTTCTCATCCTAAGTCTCTGATTTTTAAAATCTGTAAAATGAATCACCTTCAGATTGGATGCGTAAGTTAAATGGTTGAAGTAAAACTTGTGATCTATGTTTGAAAAGGGGTTTGCATGATGGTTTTAGGATTCTAAATCATGTTTAAATGTATGTATTATATGTGCATGTCTGAAAATCAGACATAGGAATTTTTTTTCTTTTTTCTTTCAGACTTACAGGTTCTGATTTGTTCAAAAAAAATCATTTCCCAAATTCTCTAATTCATTTCATACAATAGAATCTAATAGTTTAATAAGATTCAAAATTTAAAAACTAATTCAAAGTAAAACAGAGGAAAATCTGTGGGAAACATTTGAATTGCAGTCAAAGTTTAAAATATGTTGAAATTCAAACATTAATGTTTATGGTTTCCAGATTGTAACTAGAATCTATCTAGGAAGCTATGATTTTGAAAACATAAATCAAATTTTTAAATAAAGCATTGAGGTTGCATTTTGGGTTTAACTGGAAATCTTATTTGAGGCAACCTCTGGCGATAGAGGGGTAGGGAGGACTCGAGGTTTTTTTATAGAGCTAGTTTGAAGACCATGGATGTTGGGAAAAATGGCGGCGGTGGCGATTATAAACCGCATCGACGGCGGTGTGACGTTTTTGGTTTTAACCCTAATTATTGTCGAGACTGAAAAAATGGGCACTGCATCATTCCTAAGGCATCGAGTCGCATGGATTTTGGGAGATGGTTGTGTCGATGATGCGTGGAGCCAAGGCTGGAATCGCAGTAAATTCTGGTGAACGGCGGTGTGGATTCGAGGTGTTTTTCTGGTGATATTGATTCCCTATTTTCATCTGCACTACTCGATTCTGTTTCGAGGCTCGTGCTTACGTTTTGGTGATTGAGATCGGTTGCTTCGATGAAGATGGATATGGAGGAAGGTTCATCAATGATCAGAGGAGGCGCCGGAGTTGGTGCACGTGCACCAGTGAAATTAAGTCTGAATTGATGGTTGTTTGAGGAAGTCGTTGTGTCCTCGGGTCTGCTTCGAGTAAGTTTGGGTTTTGCCTCGAAGTAGGAAGTTACGCATGTGACTCGAGGTAAACTATGGAAGGGCTCGGGTTGGTTCCAGGGTGAACCCGAAGTATAGGGTTTTACAGTTTTTTTATAAGGGTAGTTCAAATTTAAGTAATCAAGTTCTACAGATTTTAAAAGATTTATTACTTTGTGTAGTAGTGTTATTATTACTGGTTTTAGAAGTTGTATAATAGGTTTTACTTAAAATAAATTGATTCTTAAGTTTATTTAAAACTTAATTAAAGTATATAATTAAGAAATAAATTTAAAAAATTAAGTTATGTGTTATAAAAGATTAAGTGATAAATTAGGATAAATGGGTTTTGTTTTAGTAAATCAAGGACTGTGGCGATTAAAAATTAATAAAATTAAGAAAATTTAAAGAGAAATTAAGTTATTAATGATCAAGGATTAATAATTATGGGTTATAAATTAATTAATTTGAGATTAATTAATTGGTAATTAGTGATCAATTAATGTAAGTAATCAGAGCTTAATTACTTACATAGTTAACTACTTAATGTAAGCAATTTAAGGATAATTTGATAGGAGTTAACTAATTTAATTATGAATAAAAGGTTAAATTAATTAATGATTAGAGATTAATTAATTGAGGATTAACAACCAAAAGAATAATTACTGGATGAAAGTAATTTATGGAAATTTACTTAGTGGAGGTAATTAAGGATTAATTACTTGGTGTAATTTATTATAGAATTGATTTATCAAGAATTTATTAATTTAGGATTAATTAACTAAAGGACTGATTGATTTAGGAAATTAATTAATGGTTAGTTAATTGATGGGTATGATTAATTAAAGGATAGCTAATCAATGTAGGTGATTATAAGATAATTAATTTGAGTACTTAACTCAGGATAAATGTGATTAATGTAAATACGTGTAGAATAATTAATTTGTATTATTAATTAACGCTAATTACTTAATGTAATCAAAGGGGATAATAAGGGATGATTAATTAATGGTTTGTAATTAATGTTAAGTAAGCATGATTAAATGATTAAAGGAATCTATTTAAATTAATTAGTATGGTGTGGTTAATTAATCTTGCTTATAGATAATTGAGTGATATTGAATGCCTTGGGTTTGATATCTTTGATATGAGATGCTATGTGGTATGTTATGTTGGATTAAAACTGTGATAATATGGTTTGTCTATCCGTGATGAACGACAATGTAAACATGTAATTCTGGATAAATGGAATTGTTTTAGACTTAAACAGCTGTTATGAATGACATTGAAATCGAAGAGACCGCGGTCGGGTATCAATAAATACCCGAAACCACTTCGAATTGTAATCTGAAACGAATCTTTATGAATGTGATTAAATTATTGGAATTAATAGACTGGAATGAAATAAATGATGTAAGCATGGTCATTTAATCTAAGTAGTGATGCATAGTTATGATTGTAAGTTGTGATTGACTATGATAAGTAAGAACTCGTAAAGGTACGAGTTACCCGGGTTTTAAATAAATATATTGCATTGGTATTTTCATGTTTGATGGGTTTACTCATGCTGGTTTCCAGCCTGACCCGAGTGTTACTTTGATGTAATGCTCGGGTCAGACCGAGTATTACAGATTTTCAGGTAAGGACGTTCTGGAGCTCAGGAGGCGAGCTGGATGACAGGAACGTGAATAGTATATCCACTGTATTATAATATTGTAAATCTGAGACATGTTGATTTGTATATGTCCAGTGTTGAATATTTGTGTTACTCTGATGTATTTAAATGTAATCAATAGATATAGCATTCTTCTGTAAACTCTTATTATTTATTATTATATATTATCTGCTGCGAATGTGAGATATTGATGTTTTGATTTTCTTTTTCTTCTTCTATCTCTTTCTTCTTTTTCATAACTATCTGAAATTTTCAGGATGAAAATTTCGAGTCGTTACACTTGGTACGGGTTAAGCGAGAACCTTGGCTCTGTTGGGATTACTCATTAAGGAAAGAGACAATGGTACCCTAGGATGAGTTGAGTATATATATGAGAGAGCATACTTGTTATTTTCTTATATAAAGATTTTAAATGATTCTTATATAAGATTATATTTAATATATAAAGCAATATTTTTCTAATATTAAGTTAATTGGTTGTAAACAATTAAAAATTTAAGTGGTAACCCTATAAGAATTTAAGTGGTAAATTTATGTAGCCGAGTAGGAATTGAATAGAATGTACCATTCATATCAGGAACATTAGAATTAAGGTTGGATTCAAATTGTTGAAGGAAATGATAAATAATATTATTCAGAATGGTTTTGAAAAGTAACCTGATTTTGAAATAAGAAGTTGTTTGAAACTTTATTTGAAATTAAAAACCAAAGATGTTAAAACATAAGGTATAAATTAGTAATCTAATTAAGTCTAATTTATAGGTTAGGAAGCTCCTCTAGAATTCAGTCCTTGAGAGAGATGACTAAGAGTGAAGAAGGGAAGGTTAGGCGCACAGAGCAAAGAGCAGCTGCATGTAGGGATCGAGAAGAAGGAATTCGAGAGTATGAGAAACAGGTTAAGGAAAAGGCTGAACAAGGACCTTATGATAATGTCACCTACTACAGATGTTTCAGTAAGGGACATTACGCAGCCAAGTGCAGTAAAACAAGGGAGGAATTGAAGGGTACCTTCCATCGGTTTCGCTCTGAGATCTTGTGCTTTAAGTGTCATAAGAAAGGACATTTTCTAAAACATTGCCCTGAAGTGAGAAAGGCGAAGCGTAAACCTGTGGAACCGGTCAATGAGTCGACTATCTGCTATCATTGTAAGAAGACATGACACATTGCTAGGAATTGTTCCGAGAGGTAGAAGAGCAGCAAGGCTGTAGAATGTACTGTTGGAGGCGTGAAGGTTATCCAGATTGATGACAGGGTAGAAACATTTTGTGGTAAATGTTATAAGTGGAGACACACCTTGTTGAGAAATGTATGTTCGGACTTTTCCCTTTGGAAGGAAGTCCATAGGAAGGATACTTGTAGGAGTATTAGGGCTCTGTTCTTTCCAAACCTCTAGGTAATTGAAAGACATCTCGATTTATGACTTTTGTAAGACTCTTATTTTGGATTAATGTATGTAATGTAAGAACTACTAATATGTAGTGAATTAATGTATGGAATCATTTTGGACTTAAGATTGAAATGTTTAAGGTAAAATTTCAAGGGTTGGGTTATAAAAATTTAAGTTTGGTGATAAATTGAATTTCAAAGATTTAGTTGTTTAAAAAGGATTTGAATTATTATTATTTGAACTTTGAAATAGAATTTGGATTTAGAATTAAATGGTTTAAAGATATAAGTTGATTTGATTTAAAGGATTGAATCAATATTTAAAAATTTAACTCGAATTTATATAATTCGGGATGGTTTAAATTTGAAATTTGAATTGAATTAGTTCAAATTAAATTTGATTTGAATTAATCAGAATTGTGATTGAAGATGGATAGGTTTAAAAATTCAAATGGAAAATTTGAATTGGATTGATTTGAAATGAAATGGAAGTTGAATAAAGTTAAATTTGGAAAGAAACCGAGGTTAATTCAACTTGAATTGGGGTTGAATCAATTTCAATGGAAATTGAAGTTATTTAAAATTGGAATTGGGTCAATTTAAATAGAAGTGGAAATTTAAATTGAATTGATGAGAATGGAAATTGGAAAGTGAGCAGTTTTGACTCTGGACTATTTTTAATATAAATTGTTTTAATATAAACCTATTTTTCCAAGCTATTCATTATAAATACAACCTTTCTTTTAAAAGCCAAACTACCTTATACTTGTTTTACAATTATTTTTGAAACTGTTTAACGATTTTCCAACTGTTTTATAAACTAATTACTATATTCCAACTATTTTACAAAACTAATTATTATCTTACTATTATTTTGCAATTATCTAAAATTTCTATAATTATTTTAACTATTTTACACCTATTTTACAAACTAGTAATTATTTTCCAACTACTTATCTATTTTTAAAATTTCAAGCTATTTTTAAAATTAAGTCTGAATTGATGGTTGTTTGAGGAAGTCGTTGTGTCCTCGGGTCTGCTTCGAGTAAGTTTGGGTTTTTCCTCGAAGTGGGAAGTTACGCGTGTGACTCGGGGTAAACTATGGAAGGACTCGGGTTGGCTCCAGGGTGAACCCGAAGTATAGGGTTTTACAGTTTTTTTATAATGGTCGTTAAAATTTAAGTAATCAGGTTCTACAGATTTTAAAAGATTTATTACTTTGTGTAGTAGTGTTATTATTACTGGTTTTAGAAGTTGTATAATAGGTTTTACTTAAAATAAATTGATTCCTAAGTTTATTTAAAAATTAATTAAAGTATGTAATTAAGAAATAAATTTAAAAGATTAAGTTATGTGTTATCAAAGATTAGGTGATAAATTAGGATAAATGGGTTTTGTTTTAATAAATCAAGGACTGTGGCGTTATAAATTAATAAAATTAAGAAAAATTAAAGAGAAATTAAGTTATTAATGATTAAGGATTAATAATTATGGGTTATAAATTAATTAATTTGAGATTAATTAATTGGTAATTAGTGATCAATTAATTTAAGTAAATAGAGCTTAATTACTTAAATAGTTAACTACTTAATGTAAGCAATTTAAGGATAATTGTACAGGAGTTAACTAATTTAATTATGAATAAAAGGTTAAATTAATTAATGGTCAGAGATTAATTAATTGAGGATTAACAACCAAAAGAATAATTACTAGATGAAAGTAATTTAAGGAAATTTACTTAATGGAGGTAATTAAGGATTAATTACTCGATGTAATTTATTATAGAATTGATTTATCAAGAATTTATTAATTTAGGATTAATTAATTAAAGGATTGATTGATTTAGGAAATTAATTAAAGGTTAGTTAATTGATGGGTATGATTAATTAAAGGATAGCTAATCAATGTAGGTGATTATAAGATAATTAATTTGAGTAATTAACTAAAGATAAATGCGATTAATGTGAATAGGTGAAGATTAATTAATTTGTATTATTAATTAACGCTAATTACTTAATGTAATCAAAGGGGATAATAAGGGATGATTAATTACTGGTTTGTAATTAATGTTAAATAAGCTGGATTAAATGATTAAAGGAATTTATTTAAATTAATTAGTATGGTGTGGTTCATTAATCTTGCTTATAGATAATTGAGTGATATTGAATGCCTTGGGTTTGATATCTCTGATATGAGATGCTATATGGTATTTTATGTTGGATTAAAACTGTGATAATATGGTTTGTCTATCTGTGATGAATGACAATGTAAACATGTAATTCTGGATAAATGGAATTGTTTTAGACTTAAACAGTTGTTATGAATGACATTGAAATCGAAGAGACCGGGGTCGGGTATCAGTAAACACCCAAAACCACTTCGATTGTAATCTGAAATTAGTCTTTATAAATGTGATTAAATTATTGGAATTAATAGACTGGAATGAAATGAATAATGTAAGCATGGTCATTTAATCTGAGTAGTGATGCATAGTTATGATTGTAAGTTGTGTTTGACTATGATAAGTAAGAACTCGTAAAGGTACGAGTTACCTGGGTTTTAAATAAGTATATTGCATTGGTATTTTCATGTTTGATGGGTTTACTCATGCTGGTTTCAAGCCTGACCCGGGTGTTACTTTGATGTAATGCTCGGGTCAGATCGAGTGTTACAGATTTTCAGGTAAGGACGTTCTGGAGCTCAGGAGGCGAGCTGGATGACAGGAACGTGTAGAGTATTTCCGCTGTATTATAATTTTGTAAATCCGAGACATGTTGATTTGTATATGTCCAGTGTTGAATATTTTTGTAACTCTGATGTATTTAAATGTAATCGATAGATATAGTATTCTTCTGTAAACTTTTATTATTTATTATTATATTTTATCCCTGCGAATGTGAGATATTGATGTTCTGATTTTCTTTTTCTTCTTCTATCTCTTTCTTCTTTTCCATAACTATCTAAAATTTTCGGGATGGAAATTTCGGGTCGTTACAGCCGGTGTTTGTGATAGAATTTGGAGACGAAGTGGCGAACGAGTTCGTCGGTTTTGAGCTGAAAGGAGGAGCATGATGTGGACATCCGACTGGGGTAAGTGGCGTACGTAGCAGTGAATGATCGACGGTGTAGAAGTTCAATCTGTGGTGGTATTGTGTTATCGAGTTTTGGAAATTTGTGTACTGGGGTTCGATTTCCGATTGGTGGTGAACTTTGCTTCGGCGAGTGGCAAATTGGGGGTTGGCATTGATGTGGAGATGGGAGGAGGGGCCGCGGAGGCGAGATAGTCGAAGATTTGGGCGTACACGTGCACGTATATCATCGTGCACGATGTAGCCGAGCAGGTACGGTGGTTCGTCGACACGATGGATGGTTCGAAACGTTTGGGTTCAGTGCTGGTATTGGTTGATTCGCATAGTGTATTGATTGTTTGTGTCATTATTTTTGCCATTTGTTTCGTGGTTATTCTGTGAGGTGAATTGGATCGGAATTTGGGAAGAAGGAGCGATGACATCAGGGTGTTTTTTGTTGGGCTTTGGCCCATGCGTTGTGATTGGAAGGAATGTTCGGGCCTGTTAGTTTGGGTTGTAGTTTGGGCTAGGGTCCTTTGTATATTTAAGCAAGGTTTATTTATGAAGGGAATTGATATTAAAATTAAACAAAAACCTATAATCAATTTACTTTCCAAAGGATATGACAAACATGATATTTTAAAATAAATATTTTTTAAACCAATTTACTTTAAAGCAAATGTTGTTTAAAAATACTATATATTCAAAGAAATTTGGAAAATAAACTTGATTTTCTCTAAATTTCTCACCTTCTAATCTTCTTTAAGATTTGATCTATAAACTAAGCTTGTTAGTAATAACAAGATAACTATATTAAGTGGATCAATTTAAGTGATTGATAAATGTTCAAACCAAATATGTGATTTGGTATTTAATAAAGGAAATGATTTTATTTTAATCAATTTAGGTTTTGATAAATTTATGAGGTAATGGAAGAGAGTGATTAAATTATCAAGGAAATTAATGATTAAGGATCAACTAATTTGTAATTAAGGGTTATAAATTAATTAATTTGACATTAAGGGTTGTAAATTAGATAATTAAAACCTAGCTTCAAATTTTCGAATGCTCGAGCCAAAGCAAGTTCCGAGTTCTCTCGGAGCAATATCGTTAAGGACGAGCTTCGGGTACGTAACCGCTTGACCCGAAGCACGCTGGCAGTTTTTTCGTGCTCGGCTCGGAGCGGGGACTTCCTCGGGCTTGCTTCGGGAAATTTGTCGAATGACCCGAAGTGCACTCTGAGTTTTCCACAGCACGACTCGAAGCAGAGGCATCCAAGTGCACGCTTCGGGTATTTACCACTCTGACCCGAAGCGCAATCAGAGTTTCCACGTGCACGACTCGAAGCAAGGCCGTGGTCGGGCGTGAACTTGCGCTCCGATCCCGATTTTGGGCGGGATCATCAGGCCGGACTGGGGCGTGCGCTGGGTGATTGCCAACTCGTGTGGTTCCCAAAAGCATGTCGATTTGCCGGACGCACGACTGAGTGCACGGTTACGGGGGATGGCGGACATATTTCTCGACCTGACATTCAGCCCGACTCGGAGCGCGCTTTTGTCATTCGTACACTCGATTCATATCCTCGTTCCATACCCAGCTTCTAGTTATCGAATGCCCAAGCCAAAGCAACTTCCGAGTTCTCTCGGAGAAATATCGTCCAGGGCAAGCTTCGGGTACGTAACCCATGACCCGAAGCACGCTGGCAGTTTTTTCGCGCTCGACTCGGAGCAGGGACATACTCTGGCTCGCTTCGGGAAATTTGCCGAATGACCCGAAGCGCGCTTCGAGTTTTCCTTCGCGCGACTCGACCTCGATGTTTAGGCGGGTTCATCGGGCTGGACCGGGGCGTGCGTCGGGTGATTGCCAACTCGTGCGGTTCCCAAAAGCGCGTCGATTTGCCGGACGCACGACCGAGTGCGCGGTTATGGAGGATCGAGGACCTATTTATTGCCAGCTCGAGCGGTTTCCAAAAGCGTTTCGATTTGCCGGACGCACGACCTAGTGCAAATGATTGGAGATTAATTAATTGAGTAATTAAGTTGTAATCAAGTATTAATTAATTAAGTTATTAGAGATTTATCAACTGTTAATTAAGGATTAATTAACTAGTAAATAAAAATAAATTAATTATATTTAAGTTTAATTAATTGATAATTAAGTTTATTCATTAATTAATAAGGGATAATTAATTTCTGAATGAGATTAATTAAGGTTAATTGATAAATGTGATTAATTTAAAATTACTTGTTAAATGTAATTAATTAAAGAATAATTAATGACTAGAAGTGATTAAGGATCATTAATGAATGTCATTAATTAATTAAAGATTAATTAATGAGAATGGTTAAGAATAATTTAATCGATGTAATTAATTAAAGGTTAATTACTTAATGTAATTGAAGAATGATTAATTAAGGATGATTAATCATAATGAATAATTAATAGATTATTAATTAATTGAATACAATTAATTTAAATAAGCAAGATTTACAAAGTAATTAATTTAATTCATGCGTAGTTAATTAAATTAATTAGAAATGGTATGATTAAATTTATCTTGCTTATAGATGATTGCATGATATTTGAATATCTTGGGTTATTTGTTATCCCTGGTGTGTGATTCATGATGCTATGTGATATGATATGTTTGGTTTAAATTGTGATGATGTAGTTATCTATTGATGATGAATTACTGGGACACCCTATATTTAAAATTGAATTGTATTTCACTTGAATAACTTGGGTTAAGATGACACTGGATTCGAAGAGACCGGAGCCGGGTATTAGTAAACACCCGAAACCACTTCGATTCTTTATAGATTGATTGTGAAATCAATAGGCTAGTATGGAATGATTTAAGTCAATTGGACCATTTAATTTAAGTATTGGTATTTAGAAATTGATGTGTGAGGTAAGAGATGTCTAAAAAAATTGTGAGTTTGTAAATTGATACGAGTCATCCGGGTTTTATATAAGTTGCATGCTTTTGTGTTCCTTGTTAGATGGGTTTACTCACGCTGGTTTTCAGCCTGACCCGGGTGTTACTTTGATGTAATGCTCGGGTCAGACCGAGTATTACAGATTTTTCAGGTAAGGACCTTCTGGAGCTCAAGAGGCGAGCTGATGACAGGAACCTATAGAGAGAATTCCGCTGTATATATTATAGTTTATCTAGGACCTGTTTGTTTAAACTATCTAGTGTTGTGTATTGGTTGTAACGCTGATGTATAAAAATATAAGTGTACTGATACAGTTCTTCTTTTGTAAACTGTTATTTTATGGGATATTATATTTTATCCGCTGCAAATGTGAGAATCCGTGTTTTGTTTCTTTTTCTTCTTCTATCTCTTTACTTCTTTCCCTAACTATCTGGAATTTTTGGTTTCGAAATTTCCGGGTCGTTACATTTGGTATCAGAGTAGAAGGTTAAGCGAGAACCTTGGCTCTGGTGGGATTACTCATTAAGGATAGGGTCAATGGTACCCTAGAATGAGTTGAGTGCATATATATATATATATGAGAGCGTACTTATTATTTTCTTATATAAAAATTTTAAATGATTTTATAAGAAATATATTTTGATATATATAGCAATATTTCTTCCTAATAAATATTAAGGTAATTGGTTGTTAAATTACTGGAATTAAATTAAGTGGTAATAGAAATACAACCAAATTGAAATTAAGTAAAGATAAGTCTGAAATGGATTTAAAATCTTGAGTTTGGAAAAGAGTTTCAGAATAAGATAATAATGTGTGTTAATGAGTAAGTAAAATGGGATGTTTTAAGGAAGTAAAACATTTGGGTAAGTACGACTTATAAATTGGAACTGAAGATGATTTATATTGTGAAATTTTAAATCTAGGTCCAAAAATTTGAAATTTGTTTCAAATTGATAAAGAAATAATAAATAATATTATTTGAATAAAAGAGCTTGATTCAAACAGGAGTTGTTTGAAAATTTTAAAAGAATTTGTTTGAATTAAAACCAAATGTGGTTTAAAATATAAAGTAACTTGGTGTGTAAAGGGAATAATATGTATATATGAGGAATATACATAATATCAATGATGGTTTGAAATAAACTCGAAATGTTGAGTTTTAAATTTGGAATGAGATGTGATACCCAAAGTGATAAGTTTTTGAACTTAATAAGTGGAAAGATTATTAATGTGAAGTTTAAATTTGAAATGGTAATTCGAATTTGAGTAGGGTTAACGGTATTTAAATTGATTTTAACTTAGAGGAAGTTAAATAAGTTTGAATGGACAACCTGATTTGGAAATTTTAATATGAAACTGGGATTTAACTTGGGAAGTTAAATGGTTAATTTGAATTGGGAGATAGTGTGATCTCAAAATGGGTTTGAGATCCGTGAATTGGAAATGCATGGGTGTTTTAAAATAATTTGGATAATATTATCCTATTAATAATCTTTAAACTGGAATTGGATTTGAATTATTATTTGAACCTAGAAATAGGTTTATGAAGAAGTAAAGGTTAAACTGATTTAAGAGAATTAAATCAACATTTGAAAGTTTAACTCGAATTAATATAATTCGAGATGATTTAAAGTGAGATTGAATTTTAAAATAATATAAATTGAAATTGATTTAAATAATTTGATTTGTGATTAAAGTTGAATAGTTTTAAATTCAAATGGAATTTGATTTGAATTTGGAAAGAATCAAGGATAATTCAACTTGAATTGGGATTAAATTCAAACTGGGTTGAAAAGAATTGAAAATCTAAAATTGGTTCAGTTTGAAATTTATTTGAATTAATTGGAATTATGATTGGAGATGGATAAGTTTAAAAATTCAAATGGAAATTTGAATTGGATAACCTGAACAGGAATTGATGTTGAATGAGTTCAAATTCAAATAGGAAGTTGATTTGAATTTGGGATGAGAATGGAAGTTAACTTAATTTAAATTGAAATTGAAAGTTAAAATTTATTGGAATTGGGATCAATTCAAATTGGAATTGAATCGATTTAAATAGAAGTGGAAATTTAAATTGAATTGATTGGAAATGGAGGTTGGGAATTGAACAGTTTGACTCTGGACTATTTCAAAATAAATTGTTTTAGTACAAATCAATTTTTTCAAACTATTTACTATACAACCTTTCTTTTTAAACCTAAAACTATCTTATACTTGTTTTACAATTATTTTTGGATCTATTTAACAATTTTTCAACTGTTTTATAAACTAATTACTATTTTCAACTACTTTATAACTAATTACTATTTTATAGCTATTTTGCAATTATTTAAAATTTCTATAACTATTTGACTATTTTTCAACTATTTTACAGTTACTTTACTATTTTGCAGTTATTTTACAAACTAATAATTATTTTTCAATTACTTATATTTTTTTAAACTTTTCAATCTATTTTCTAAATTTAAACTGGACAATGTTTAAACTATTTATGATTGAATACCCAATTGAGATAAGAACAGAGGTGATAATCCAAATGGGATTGAAGCAATTGTGAATAAGTGAATGAAAATTAAAGTGAATGTGAATAGCAAAAAAATTGATTTGGCTAATAATCAATGAGATAAATACGTAGGATGTACGTACATCATTCATTCGCATAGTGATTTGATCCAGATTCGAGCACAGAATTTCGAGATAATTATGTCGATCCGAGTGGGGATTTTTCACTCGATTTTCGATGGCGAACCTGGATATGAATTGTTGATTGGTTCTGGATATTCTCTATCATAGTTATGACTATGCAAGGAGAATGACGGTTTCTGATCAAGAAACCAGATCTGTGTCCGCATTAGGAAGTCGGATGGACGATACTAGTTCGGAAGTAAAATTGTGTGATCGAGTAAGCAATCAGATTTATATAGCGCACGAATGATATGTGTACATCGTACGGTTTTGAATGAAATTGTACTGGGAATTTGTGGACAATAATTGTTAATGGTTTTTGAAATGTGTAACATCCCGCCTTTTGGCAGACTTTAAACCGACACACTTGCCAATTCAAAACATAACAGAAGGGCGGATTGTTATGGGGTAAATAAGAAAAACAGAGAAGAAATAAAAACAAAAATAGAATCTCACAGCGGAAGGATAAAATATAATAATAAATATACAGTTCATAAATGGTTTACAAAACACTTGTTATTCTTTACACAATAAATATCAGAGTTACACATACCAATGCAATCAATGCAGCGGAACAGTATGAGTGTGGTGCAATACTATAAATAATATAATACGGATTCTTTGTCTTCGTCCTCCAAAGCTAAAATCTTCGATCCTGAAACGCTCGGACTGACCCAAGCGAATTTGAAAAGACAAAAACACTCGAGTCGGAACTAAAAGATCTTATGTGAGTTAAATTAACAAAATAAATATGAGTACAGTAACTCAAGAGATGTCGACACAAATAGAAACTCGTAGTAAAGGCTCGGTATGGTAGGTGACACGGCACAACTAGGCAATGCCAGGGTAGATATACCAATTGCTATCCAGGCTGGTGGAAACGCGTAGCCGCAGTTACCGCCCACCTCGGACTAACTCCCCAAAATCAAAATATAGAAGTGGCCACTGAATCAATCAAAAATCAAAGTATAATATCGAAGAGGAGGGTCCGATCAGAGGAATGACCTCATTGGCCTGAGAATCGCTCCTGTTTTAGCCACCTTATGCCAACTCACGGGAGTTGGGTCCACGTATTTACCTTACAGGAAACGTCGCCACCACCTACTTCATTCTGGAATCTCCACCGCGTACACGGTTAGTCAAAGTGGTTTTCGGTATCGACAGAGAGTATGTCCATATCCGATCCCGGTCTCTTTGCCAACCCATCGTTATTATAACACCGCGGTCATTTAAAAATAGCTCATACTTTAAAACCAGAATAAACATTTCCATTTTAAAATTATGAAGACGATATTATTTTAAAACCCAAAACAATATGATATCCTTTATCCCAAATATAAACCTTTTCAAAAATCCAAATGCTTTAAAATTTATAACGTCTGAAAGCCAAATATCCTTTCAAAGCATAATATTTCGAAATTCATAATTTAAAACCATAACTTTTAAAACTTGAATGGTTTGGATATTCAACGGTATATGAATTAAAAGGTTTAACTTAAATGTTACTTTGTAAAGAAAATAGTTCTCATGGCTTTACAAATACATTTCTTTATTAAAGTCTAAACCAAAATTTGTATTATCTCTCTCAAGTTCCAAAACCACTTCAATTTATATATATATATACGTATATCCATTTGGAGTATTAATATTTCAAACTAAAGTTGGATTTTATTCTTTCAACAAATCGAATGTTCTATTAATTAGTCTTGAATATTCACATAAAATCCATAAATAAATAAAAACTCCAATTTCTAGTAATAAAATATATATTTTTTTTCAATTCAAATTATACTAGAATATTCATTTCAATTTATCTTGGGAAAAATCCAATTATAAATATCATATCTTAAAATTTCCAAACTTAACATTTAAACATATGATATAAATTATCAAACTCCATTTTCTTAATTTTTCCATTTTTAATAAAGAGATTTATACACCTTTTAATTTCAAAATTTTCAACTTCATATGTATATATATGGAAAAATAATATTTATACAATATAAATTTTAAGATTATTATAAACCGTATTCCATCCAAACCATAGAAATCACATTAAAATAGTTATATATAGACCGCGGTGCCTGTATATAATTTTCTATCCTATGGTCAAGTGATACGGATATTTATCATTTCAATCCGCAATTTAAAAGATATAAAATTTTGCGGTTGTATATCATTTCAAACCACAATCCCGAATGAAATGAAATATGCATGATAATTTGCAATTTAATGATATACAATAAACATCCATTCATCAACATCATCCATCATCCAATCACAAACATCAATCAATACAAATCAATAACAATATATATTTGATAATATATAACAGGCAATACTGGCAATTTTATTCAAATTAAATTCAACAACTATTAATCTAACAGTTTATATTCAGTAATAAATTATATAACTGTTAACTAGCAGTTTATATGCAAACAAATAAATTCTAACTGTCAATTAATACGAAATAAATGAATTAAATTAACAGTTAAGTTAAATAAACGCAATTTAACAGCTATGATAGAATAAACATGCCAAATACTCATAAATAAATTTCTATTCATTTCTAAAATTAATTTAACAAACATAAAAACTTTTAGTAGTTGTGAGTGGGTTAAAACACTCACCTTTGGAATTTAAATCGAATTTAAATTCAATTTAAACTCAAAATTTTGACGGTCTCAGAATTTGTCCAAACCAGCGTCATCAGATCCGGAATTTAATTTCGATCCTAACAAAAGAAATTTCGTTTGAATCCGAGGTCGTATGAGAAAGTTATGGCGAAAAATGGTGATTGAATTCAAAATTAAAAGTAAACAAAATGACACACATTCCCAATCACCTGCCACGTCACGTGGCAATCTTCCCCAAGCTACAGGTCAACACACGTTCGATCGAAGAAATACGCACGCTACCTCCAGTTCGCCTCCTCCGCCCCTCTGTTCACCGTGTTCGCCTCCTCCAGATGGCCTGCCGCGACCGCTCCCACCCAAGGCCGAGACGCCTCCTCCAGATGGCCTGCTGCCACGCCTATCGCAGCGTCCAAATGAACGCAGCCGCCACGAATAAACCCCCCAGGCCGAAACCCTAGGTCGAAAAATCTCCCAATCTAACCGTTGATTCTCGAAACAAAACACATAAATGCGTTCCCCATCGTCCATACTACAATACCTAGAAATAGAATTTCGATCAGGCGAACTTTGATGCGACGCTGATGAACGGCCACGAACTGTTTGAATTTATTCTGGGTAAACGGTAACTCCAACTGAAAAACGAATTTCACCATGGGATTACGTGTTTCGAGAAGATTAACATATATTTTTGTGGAATTTTTCTGGAGAGTTTGGATTTTCACTGAAATTTGGATTGGGGTAGATCTAGGTTTGCATTCATTTGAGGAGGAGAAGGAGATGAAGAAATGAACGTACAGCAAAAGGGAAAATAAAATGGGGCTAGGGTTTATCACAGTATATTTATAGGTAGGGTTGGGTTAGAGTAGATACACTAGATAGATGAACGTACAAAACAAACTAAGGCCCAAAAAGCCCGTTCTGACCCCGGAGCGAAATTTGTCAAACCCATATACCAGATAGGTATTTTAAAATATTCTGAACGCGATGGAAAAAGTTTCACGTCCAAATTTGATCGTATGAAGAAGTTATGTTGAAAACAAAATTTCCAAATTGATTTCAAATTGATTTCAAATTGATTTCTTAATTAAATCGATTTCAAGGCGTTTCGCGTCCGTACGATCAAACGACAGGTCCAATTGATACGAAACTTGAAACCCTATAATAATTCACCGATACGGATCCGATGAAACTGGTTTCGTCGAAATCCGAGTCCGTGACAAAAATGGCTATTTTTAATTTTCATTAAATAAATTAAATAAATTATAAAATCCAATCTTGTATTAATATTCTAAAATTTGTCCCAATTTTATTGCCTATATAAATTAATCAATTTCAAATGATTTAACAAGCTTGGATGTGAATTAAAATTGACAAGATATCAAATTTCAGTGTTCATTTCTGCACTTTCTTATATTTAAGAATTTTATAAATTATATTCTCAAAACCCATACTTTAGACTTTTAACCTTTATATCCTCAACTTTCACCTAAAATAAAGACGTTACTAACATTAGTTCAAGATTTCACTCTAATGTTCACAAATTCCGTTTTATATTCAATAACGTAATATTTTACGTTTAATTCCATTTTATTTGTAATAAATACCAGTTGTTGAATTTTTATACTCAAATTATACATATAAATCTTGTTTTCTAAAGTCTATAACAACCAATGGTCAAATAAAAAAAAATAGTATTGACCTCACCTTAAAGAATTAACTACTGCAATTACAAAGCCAAAACTACGCTAACTGCAAAAAATTTAGTGAATATATTTGAGATTGATTTCAACATAACTTAACAACAAATAAGATAGGTGACAAACAATGATTATTGTTATTGAATCTATTCCAAAAGTCTACACTCAAATATTACCTTAAAGTAAATCTTATGTTTCTATAAATTTATTCATACTTCTGTTACTATATTTATACTTAATAAAGTAACGCTCATTCTTAATAACTATATAATAACTATTCAACATATACAAGAACTCTATTCCTAAATACATTCATTTATATTTTATTTCCTTATCTCCTTTATTGACTAGACACATCAATACCCAAAATAATTTATTTAGATTCATTTACGTCGAGTGCCCTTCTTAACTATATACTCAATAAATGTTAAATCAAAATAATTGTTACCCTTTTATTCAAATTCACCTACACCATCAATAACAAAAATGTTGCCCTAAATTTAGATTCAATTATATACATTAGATAAATGGGTAAACTTTTGTAATTATACTATATATGAAAATATTTTTATGCATAAATTTCCACTTACTTACTATGCATTCATTTATTAAATTACTAATTGCCTTAGTCAACTTATTCCCTATTTACTACCAAATTTCTCACTTGGTTGTAGTTTATCAATATATATACATACCTAGGCAAATCAAGTTCTAGTCCTTTTGTTATTTATATTATATTAGGTATGCACAATTAAGTTGTTAATTAACTATTTCTACAAAATTATCTTCATACATTCAGTTCCAAATCTTATAGGATTAAATTCTAGTTACTTACACTAAATCCATGAATTTAACATTCTATCCAAAACATGCTTTTAAATCCTTTTTACTCTAAATAAATTTATTCAATGTTAACATCCACAAAAAATCCAATTCCCTTCCATAAATATGGTTGCACTTAAATTCAGTTATTATTACATTAATACTATTTCAAATTTTATTCTTTTAGTATTAATTAAACAATCGTATTAAATTAAGAGGTTATAATGATTTTCACTATTTATATACACTCCATTTAAAACCCAACAGTCGTTTCAAACACCTTTGTATTGCATTATATTGGTTTCTTAAAATTAAATCTCTTAACAAAATGTGACAAATTACATTATCCAAATCTATTATCATAAAATTTTATTGTTACATTAAATTCCAATTACTATAACAAATTACTACGTTTTTCTCAAATAAAATATTAAGGCTTTTATTTTATTCTAAATTAGATTAAAAATTATATTAATTTAATTCATTTAACATTATCAAATTTAACGGGTCGTTACAAAATGAAAGGTCTATTTTTGAAATATATGATGAAGTAAAATGGAAATTGGACATTTCTATAATAGAATTTACTTTATGTAAGCAAGTGATATGATAAGTGATTTTGTAAAGAGAAATCAAATTGGAATATTTGATTTGGCATAAACAAAGTTATATATCTTTGTTATATAAGATAAATCTCCCTTTGTGAATCTATAGCTAGAAGAAAGGGTTTTGTAAATATTTAAAGTATAAAAGGGGTTTATACAAGTTTGAAATGATCCAATTTTTTTTCAAGATTATATATATATCTATCTATGTGCATATATATATAAAGGATCTTATGAGAATGATTTTGGAGGAAAGGTTTCTGAAACCTTTGGATTTGGAAAGGCTTTTGATTTTTGGGTAAAATCAATATTGGATTTGAAAAGCCTAGTTGAGAATTATCGATTTTGGGATAATCGATTTTGAGGAAGGAGATTTATATGTGATTCATACTAGGTGTATGATTTGAAGATACTATATGTGTATAGTATAAAGTGTTTTGAAAATGGCTCTGGAGAAAAAGGTGCTCCCTTGGGATGAACTTCTCAGGACTACCATAGGTTGGTACTGCCTTGAGCCTCTAAGGGGGAGGTTATAAAGTTGATCCTGTGAGGAGTCCGGACAAACTAGTTCCTGAGGATTATTGGGTAGCGAAAGTTGAGGGTAATGATGTCTACAGAGGCATTTGGGTTGTGCTGTGACGACAGTGTAACTCGATGTCGCTGCGATCTACTGTGTGGACTATAGCAGAAATCGTGTGGAGCTGAGTGTCAACGGTTTACGCTTGATTTTGCCGGAAAGGCAACGTAACATCGGTAGACTGCGATCTATGTTCAAGTGGAGTGGAGAAGTTTCATTCTTTTTGGAGCGAAACTCGAGGGCGCTGAGGTCTACAGTTATATGGGTTTTTGCTGTGATGGCAACGTAACCCCAGTTATAACTGCGATCTGTAGCGGGTTCCATGGTGTAATCGACAGGCACGTAGGCCGACAGTTACCTATGGATTTTGTCGGGATGGCAACATAACCATCGAGTAACTGCGACCATGGATGGGGGTGATGTTTTCCAGAGCATTCTCACCAAGATATTTCCTCTAATTTCAAAATAAATGATTTTCTATATTTTCAATAAAATTATTTTCCAAAAGTATTTTCACTGGATGTTGAAGACAGGTCTACTAAGCACTTATAGATTTTCAGTCCTACGCCTGATCAACGTATGACCGAATTTCTACGAGAACGAGGATGGACTTATTGAAACATCGAGTTATAAAAGGTATTTTTATAAAACTATTTTGGCAGTATTACAGATTTTAAAAGTGTTTTAAAATGATCAAAGAATATTTTAACTGGTTTTAAAATATTTAATAAATTCTGCCTTCATTCCTTTTCGAGGACGAAAAGGAATGAAAGGGGGGAGGAATGTGATATCCCAGAATTCTAGACATCTGTAATTGATAAATAATTGGGTTAACTAATAGGATATTGATTTATAGATTGAACAAATAAATCTAATAATAAATATTTATACTTGGATAGATATTTATTTGATAATCTTCTAGTATAATTATTTTAAAATTTGCAAAATCATTATTTTCAAACAATTGTAATGTGTGTTTGTTTAAATATGTATATGAGTCAATTTAAATTGAATTTGAATTTGAGATTTGAAATTCCAAGAATAATTATATTAATGTATAATTAAGATTTTTAAATCTTCTCTTTTGAAAGTTATATATTTATAAATACTAGAAAGGTATGAATATAAATATAAAATATAAATTGATCAAAATTATAAGAAATGATGAATTACAATTTCAAAATATTGAGTATTAAAATCCAATCTATTTCTAGAAAATTCATTTTTGAAATTTCAAATCTAAAATTCTATCTACAATTTATCTATGTAAACTAAGATTTATAAAAAAAGGGTTTAACATACCCTCTTTTAAAATTTTATATGCTTAAGTATAAACCAAACTAAAAGTATAGTATAAAATCATATTATAAACATTTAATTACATGTATAACCATTTAATACAAAAGCTTTCAAAATCATTTAAAAATTGTAAGAAAATGAATGACAAATGTTTAAATTATAAAGTTCATTGTTAACATGTGTAATGAGATTATAATGATATTTTGACAAATGTAATTAATTTGAACAAATGTCAAATTCTTATTTTAAATTTTCTTTTATTTTTAATAAATCTAACTTAAACTTGTATAAACAAGCAAACTTCCTCTTCATTTTTTTCCTTTTTCTAGAGCTGCAAACATTTTAAAAATCAGAAAAGAAAATTTGTCCCTAAAACTTGTATGACAAAAACACCAAAGATCAAACCCAACCCTGTAAATCGTTTTTTTTCACAAGCCTGTAATTATATTTTCAAACCAGATGAGTTAAAGCATCAATTTCAAAACTAGAGATTAGTCAAGCAAACCTGAAATCAAAAGCATCATCATCTCAACATCAAAAGTTTCCAGTTAATCAAGCTTCAGATCATTTTAATCAAACATCAGGTTCCAGGAATGATCTGCTCTCTATCTTTCAAACAAGGTGAGTAAACAGAACTATCATTTGTTAATCTATTGCGTATGATGAATATGTTATATAATGATGTGAAAATTATTTTCATAAGTGAATTTTGGCTTGCATGTTATAAATATGAAGGTTTGTAAGTATGCATGTCTATGAATCTATTCATATCTCCGTTATATAAACCACAGATGTTATTGACTCAGTTAAACAGTGAATTTTTATGTTCATTCCTGTTTCAAAAACACATATCTTTAATTCTAGTTTGAATCTGATGATGTGGTCAACTAGGGAAATGATTATTTTAGTATGTAGTTTGGGTTAAAAATAATTTTATGAATGGTTTATGTTATATAGCGGTCTCAAATTTGTTTTACAGTAGATAGCCACATTTTTGTGAAAATCCAATATGATTTGAAAATGAATTCAAGCATGTAATTTGTTTTCCTTTATAAAAATTGGATTTTTAGAAGTTAAATTGTAATTTTTAATAGAGTACAATGAAATAAAATTTAGAATGGAAGATTTCTGTTCAAAAATCAATTTTCGTCGATCTAGTCAACGAGAGATGGCCCAGTCTCGACTGGAGAGGCAGGTGGTCCTAAGGAAGAAATCGACCGTGGCCGTTTGGTTGATTTGGGTTTGATTTTGGGGATTGAGTAAGTTTTAGGGTTTTGAGTAGTTAATGGATGGTCGGTGTCTGCGACAGGATTTGGAGACGAAGTGGCGACCGAGTTCGTCGATTTTGAGCTGAAAGGAGGAGCATGGTGTGGACTTTCGACTGGAGTAAGCGGCGTGCTTAGCAGTGAATGATCGACGGTGCAGAAGTTCGATCAGTGGTGGTATTATGGTATCGAGTTTTGGAAGTTTGTGAACTGGGGTTCGATTTTCGATTGGTGGTAAACTTTGCTTCGGCGAGTGGCAAATTGGAGGTTGGTATTGATGTGGAGATAGGAGGAGGGGTCGCGGAGGCGAGATAATCGAAGATTTGGGCGTACACGTGCACGTGTATCATCGTGCATGATGGAGCCAGGTAGGTACGGTGGTTCGTCGACACGATGGATGGTTCGAAACGTTTGGGTTCGGTGCTGGTATTGGTTGATTCGCGCAGTGTATTGATTGTTTGTGTCGTTATTCTTGCGATTTGTTTCGTGGTTATTCTAGGAGGTGAATTGGATCGGAATTTGGGAAGTAGGAGTGATGACATCGGGGTGGTTTTTGTTGGGCTTTGGCCCATGCGTTGTGATTGGAAGGAATGTTCGGGCCTATTTGTTTGGGTTGTAGTTTGGGCTAGGGTCCTTTGTATATTTAAGCAAGGTTTGTTTATGAAGGGAATTGATCTTAAAATTAAACAAAAACCTATAATCAATTTACTTTCCAAGGATATGACAAACATGATATTTTTAAATAAATATTTTTTTAAACCAATTTACTTCAAAGCAAATGTTGTTTAAAAATACTATATATTCAAAGAAATTTGGAAAATAAACTTGATTTGCTCTAAATTTCTCACCTTCTAATCTTTTTTAAGCTTTGATCTACAAACTAAGCTTGTTAGTAATAACAAGATAACTATATTAAGTGGATCAATTTAAGTGATTGATAAATGTTCAAACCAAATATGTGATTTGGTATTTAATAAAGGAAATGATTTTATTTTAATCCAATTTAGGTTTTGATAAATTTATGAGGTAATGGAAGAGTGATTAAATTATCTAGGAAATTAATGATTAAGGATCAACTAATTTGTAATTAAGGGTTATAAATTAATTAATTAGAAATTAATTAATTTGACATTAAGGATTGTTAATTAGATAATTAAAGAATTTTTTTATTCATGATTGGAGATTAATTAATTGAGTAATTAAGTTGTAATCAAGTATTAAATAATTAAGTTATTAGAGATTTATCTATTGTTAATTAAGGATTAATTAACTAGTAAGTAAATATAAATTAAATCTATTTAAATTTAATTAATTTATAATTAAGTTTATTAATTAATTAATAAAGGATAATTAATTTCTGAATGAGATTAATTAAGGTTAATTGATAAATGTGATTAATTTTAAATTACTTGTTAAATGCAATTAATTAAAGAATAATTAATGACTAGAAGTGATTAAGGATCATTAATGAATATCATTAATTAATTAAAGATTAATTAATGAGAATGGTTAAGAATGATTTAATAATTAATTAAAGGTTAATTACTTAATGTAATTAAAGAATGATAAATTAAGGATGATTAATCATGATGAATAACTGAGGGATTATTAATTAATTAAATACAATTAATTAATGTTAAATAAGCAAGATTTACAAAATAATTAATTTAATTCATGGTAGTTTATTAAATTAATTAGAAATGGTATGATTAAATCTATCTTGCTTATAATGATTGCATGATATTTGAATATCTTGGTTTATTTGTTATCCCTGGTGTGTGATTCATAATGCTATGTGATATGATATGTTTGGTTTAAACTGTGATGATGTAGTTCTCTATTGATGATGAATTACTGTGACACCCTGTGTTTAAAATTGAATTGTATTTCACTTGAATAACTTGGGTTAATATGACATTGGATTCGAAGAGACCGGAGTCGGGTATTAGTAAAAACCGAAACCACTTCAATTCTTTATAGATTGATTGTGAAATCAATAGGCTGGTATGGAATAATTTAAGTGAATTGGACCATTTAATTTAAGTATTGGTATTTAGAAATTGATGTGTGAGGTAAGAGATGTCTAAAAAAAAGTTGTGAGTTTGTAAATTGATACGAGTTACCCGGGTTTTATATAAGTTGTATTCTTTTGTGTTCCTTGTTAGATGGGTTTTCTCACGTTGGTTTCCAGCTTCACCCGGGTGTTACTTTGATGTAATGCTCGGATCAGACCGAGTATTATAGATTTTTCAGGTAAGGATGTTCTTGAGCTTAGGAGGCGAGTTGGATGACAGGAACATATAGAGAGAATTCCGTTGTATATATTATAGTTTATCTAGGACATGTTTGCTTAAACTGTCCAGTGTTGTGTATTGGTTGTAACTCTGATGTATAAAAATGTAAGTGTAATAATACAGTTCTTCTTTTGTAAACTGTTATTTTATGAGATATTATATTTTATCTACTGCGAATGTGAGAATCCGTTTTCTGTTTCTGTTTCTTCTTCTATCTCTTTACTTCTTTCCCTAACCATCTGGAATTTTCGGGTTCGAAATTTCCAGGTCGTTACACCCCCTCAGGAACAACCAGATCAAAGAAAGAGATTGTGTCAAACTATACCATACCATTCAAAGTAAAATAAACAATTGGCCAAGTAAAATGCTATCTACTGTAGGAAGAGTAGAGCTAATTCATACTGTCATCACTACAGTCATCATGTACTGGTTGCAATCTCACAATATTCCACCAAAAACAATAGTGAAAATTAAAAAATTATGTGCCAACTTCATCTAGAATGGAAATTTTCATAAAATCTCTTGGAACATCATTACAAAAACTAAGGAAACGTGGGATTAGGAATCGGAAACTTTTCAGATATTAACGAAGCATGCAAGTTTAAACTTTTCTGGAAATTCGTAGAAGGCAAAACACTTTGGGCTGGATGGATGAGAGCTAAATATGTGCAAAAAAAATTCTAGTCCATGCCCATTAAAAACCACTATTCCTACGCTTGGAAAAATATTTTAAAATGCAGGGAAATTGGAGCCAAACTTTTAGAGAGAAAATTTAAAGATGGTAGTAACACCAGCCTCTGGTTTGATCCTTGGATCAATGGTAATTCTCTTATCAATTTACTAGGTTGGAATAATCTTTATTGCTTTGGCAAAGTCAATGCTAAAGTCGACAGTATCATTTAAAATTCAATTTAGAATACTCAAGCATACCCTGCAGCTACTATCTTTAACTCTTTAATTAATAAAATAGAAATTGACCTAAATCAAGATGAAGGTGTTTGGTGTTGGAAATTATCTTTAAAAGGAAAATTTACTTTCAAAGATACTTAGGACTTCTTAAAAGGAGGGGAAATGGAAGTTGATTGCTATAAATCAGTTTGGAATTCAGCCAACTGCCTAGAAATGGCTTTCTGTACCTACTTTGCATTATCAAATCGTCTATCAACAAGAGAAAGATGTGGAAAATGGAACAAAACTCTAGAAATATCAACTGCCTACTTTGTAAAACTGAAATTGAAAACACTGATCATCTCTTTTTTGATTGCTCATACTCCAGACATGTTTGGTTCATTGCCAAAAATAAGCTCAATATAAATCAACATTTGGCTCTCCAAAACATAAGAGATAGTATACAATATTTTCAAAAAGCATTCAAAGGCAAGAAAGCAGAATTCAACAAAGCAACTGTAGTTCTTACTACAGTTATTTACTTTATTTGGAAAGAGAGAAACAACAGGCTTCATAATAAAGTTGAAATTGATAGCATACAACTTTGGAAAACCATTGAAATAGAATTCAACATCATTCTTCAAAAAGCAAGCAATACAAACAGAAATAGCAATCAAACCCATAATATTTTAGAAGCTGATAACTACGAAGACTTTGTTGAAGAATATTTACAAAAGGAAAATTTTATCAAAAATTATCATGTTACTAATAGAAGATACTTGGGGATGTCAACAGAGTCCATTGATCCCAGTGCCTCAATTGAAGGTTGCTGCTCCAATACCCATACCAGGAATATTTCCTGTAAGGGAAGAAAGCATCTTATTAGTATTAATCCTAGTTATATAAAAAAAATTGATATAAATTTTCATACTATTTTACCTGATATGAATAGGAATAGTCGTCCATCCAACTTTGAGCATCTGCTTCTCAATGACTGTACCTTCAAAGCATCAACATAAGGACAAATGCTATGGACTTTAGAGATAAAGCCAAAAATTATGTCAAGCATTTATCTTCTTTGGATCAAGTTAATGGAGCTAACAAGTTCACTGCTGACAACCTCCATATCAATCAGCTCAAAGCTTGCAAGGGAATTAACAGGGCTTATATTAATAACAATTCTAATTTTGATAATGGTTCTCACACTAATACAAATATATTTTTCCTAATTCTAGCAGGAGGAGCCATAGTATTGTTGAAGATGACAACAATTTTCTCCTGGCCATCAGTGAACAAAGATTAAGGGACTCCTTCTATATTAGCAAGTTAAATAAGCAGATCTACCACTTATCTGTCTGGGATAAAGGAGAGACTAGCAAATCTTCCTTAGTTGCTTCTATCAAGCGTTCAAGGATTAATTTAAAAGAGGATCAAGCTTCGATTTTCCCTTCTTTCCCAGATCTAAAGTCTGGAGGCATGTATGATAGTAAAGAGGTTGGCTTCAACGATACGAAGACTAAAACAACAAGATATAGCCATTTTAGTCTCGCTCCTGAGCTATCTAGACTTCAAACAAAAGAAATAAAGGAGTGGAAGCCTCCCTAAAAACAATTCTCACATTTTCTATCGCCATGGTTGATGCTCCGCCATTATTCGGCTTTCCATGTGTTTCGGAGTGGAGGCGCATATGATGCCCTAGTTTATGTTTAAGGTTTAAGTTATGTGATGTAGTATGATGTATCGGGTATTACCCGTTAACTTTTGGGGTTTAGCCTTTTTTAATATATTTTCAAAAAAAAAGAAGATGAATGCACATCTTTTGATTTCTCTTATTCATTTGTTGGGCCTATCTAATTATATGTTCTATGTAATAATTGCTGTGCAATGGTTCAGTATGCTTGAACATAACTGTAACAACCCATACATTTTAATAAATATTTTTAATTCAATTTATTTGAAACTTTGATTTTTAAATCATTTAAAATTTGTAATTTTCCAATGAATTCTTGGATTTTGTTTATAATTATTTAAATAAAATAAAATAATGATTTTTTGAAAATTTTATATTCTGGTCAACTTTGGTCAAAGTTTGACTTTCAGTTGAAATTTTTAAATTGAATTTTTATTTTCCTAATCTTTTTCTTTGAAGCTGAATTTGATTCTGATATTCGTTCTGCATTTTGTTTCATAAAATTCTATTTTATACTTTTTAAATCTGATAAATTTCAGCGTCTTTCACGCGATTATTTTCAGTATTTTTTTTGTTTATTTTTCTATTCTATATTTTCTATTTCACTTCTATTTTTATTTTGGTTTGGACTTTGATATTTTTCTTGAATTATTGAGCTTGTTTTGATTTGGGCTTGGCTAATGAGTGTAGGAAATTCAAAAGACATGAGTTTCTTTTTCTTTAATGTGAAGTGAGGCCTTTCCAATACTTTAGCCATTCAAAATGTTCCCATGACCTAGCCGTACATAACATTTCTCTTTTCATCTCTATTCTCATTTTTCCTTCTCGTGAACAAAAGAATTTTACAGTAAGTTGTCTCCTTTCTTCCTCTTTTCTATCTATCTTTTTTTCTTCTATTTGCAAGCATAGCTCAGCCATCACCTCCTTTTACCGACCATCTCTCCACCATCCACCACCTATGGCCGGCCACCTCCATCACATCATCACTATTCCTAGCCAGGCCGTGACCACCATAGATCCAAACCCACCTTCCATTTGCCTTGAAAACCCTAGCCGTGCACCATATTTTCCACTTTCCTCCTTGCTAGCCTCGGCTACCGCCAATTCCACACCTTCCATTCCCTTGCCGTGACCAAAAGCATCTTAGGCCGTGCATATTCAGTTGTCTTGACCCAAGCCTAGCACCATGGCCCAACACATTAGACATAGGGCCGAACCACTTGACCCTCTTGACCATTCACCTGCCTTGCCTTTTTGCCTTCCTATTGAGTTTTTCCTTGCCATCCTTGCACATTCTAGCTCATAACGGTTTATTTTTTACCCTGACTGAGCTTTGTTTGATGATGGCCGAGCCCAAAGTGGCATGACCAAGCCCAAAACACATGCGGGTGAGCCTATTTATGTTGATGCTTGCCTATTTGCTTTGTAATTTATCTTATTCTTTTATGTATAAATAGTTGCTTATATGTGTTTGGTATTTGTTGTTTACAAGACTTGAATCTTGGCTCTCCATCTACTTGAATCTAGTTCGTGCTTTGTCGTGCTTTTCGGAGTTGGGTTGTGTGTCTCGAATTGTCATCTCTAGCTTTAGAAGGCGAGTTTATCACTCTCGACATTCGTACTTGTATAGTTGTGAAACAATGACATGTGAATTGCAGTAATTGATATGCTATGTTGATAGTAGCTCATATATGCTAGTTACATGACTTTATATGATGTTATAAGCTGATGTATACCTGTTACATCACCTGATATGATATGTTATGATTTGTTGTTTATTTATTTTCTGTTTCTCACACTGCAAGTTTCCTGTTAGTATAGAATCACTATGGGTCGAAATGATACATATTCGAACGTACTTTAGAATAGGGAAAAATCGTTATATGCTGAAATGATAGGCTCAAGCGGTTTTTATTTTATTTGACTTGTGATTGCGGGTTTGAAATGATAAAATCCAGAATTCTATAAATTACGGATTGAAATGATACATATCTGTATCACTTGACCTAGGTTTGAAAATATTATATAGACCCATGATTAATTTTAAATAATAATTTTCTGAAAATTATTAAGTATTTCAAATCTTTAAATATATGAAATTTTAATTTGAAATTTGATTTAATGATTTTTAAATGTAATGATATATTGGAATTTTATAAGTAAATAATTGGTTTAAAACAAAATTAAAGATTTTATCTATGATAAATAACTTAATAATTTAAATTTAATTTAATAGGGAATTTTAATTCTAACCTAATAAGAATAATAGATTTTATTTATGAAACAGATATGTTTTGTACAAATAAAACTATGACAAAAACTGAAATAATATGTTTTAAACATGTTATATTAGTATTTATAGCATTTTTAAATGCTATGTTAATTTAGTTATGTTTTAAAAATGCTATGTTACTTTTAGGTTATGTTTTGAAAATGCTACAATTTCTAAATTGCAATGTTGTCCAAAGTGCTATTATATAGGAATAACATTTTCAAAGTGTTACATTTTCTAACCTATCACATTTTAAAAATTCTATAATAAGTGCACGGTTTTGAAAGTGTTATGATTCTAAAGTTTTACATTTTAAAAGTGTTATAGCTAATATATATGGATTTGGAAATATTACCATTTTTGAAATGGATATTATTTTGGAAATACTAATAGTATTTGATTTTAAATGGTTTTGAAATAGATATGTTTTGAAATAAATATCCATGGGTTATAATAACGTTTGGTTGTTAAAGAGACCGAGATCGGAAGTTGTCATACTGTCTACCATTTTGAAAACCACTTTAACAACCGTGTACGCGGTGGAGTGTCTAGAATGAAGTACGATGGCGGCGACGTTCTATTGAGGTATGTATGTGGACCCGACTCCCGTGAGTTGCATAAGATGGCTAAAAGAGGAGCCATTGACGGGCTAATGAGGTAGCTCCTCTGATCGGACACACTCCTTCATATGCCATTCTATTACTTTGCGAGTGATTAGTGCGCACCTTTGATTTTTGGAAGTGTGGCAACGAGGTGGGCGGTAGTGGCTGCTATGCGTTACCACCGGTCCAGAAGTGCAATTGGTATATCCACCCTAGCATTGCCTAGTTGTGCCATGTCACCTACCCTAGCATGCCTTGTACGAGTTTTGATTTGTGTCGTACCTATGGAGTATTTATGGTAGCCTCCCGATCTGGAGGTACAATGGTACTGTATAGACTACGAGCACTATATATGTGTTAAGGTGGAAAATGTAAAGCCTTAATGCTATTTTTAAGTAAGTTTGCTTTATTTAGACATTATTATAATAGTGTATATTACTACATAGTAGATAGTTTAACGGATCCTTAAAGGATGAGCAATCCAAAGCATCCTTTAAGTTACTTGTGCATTTCTATTGCAGTTCACTTGAGTTGGTTTACATTGCATAAGTATGTATGTCATGACTCGAGTGTTTTGTGATTTTCTTTACGCTCGAGTCAGCCTGAGTATCAGCTTTGGATTTCATCTTTTGGAGCTAGAGGATTTGCTGGAGATTATCTATCTATCTAGTTGTCATCTATTTTTATTCAGTATTTCTATTCAGCTTATGTATTAGTGGACATTTATGTATTGGGATTTCTGTTGTATTTACTTTCAGTTTCTGGTATTTCGTACTTGTTTTGTGACTATGTTTGCAGTAGCTTCATGAATTACTATGGCTATTTTATTTCTGCTGTGAGTTATTTCTGATTTATCTGTGTCTATGATTCCGTGACTGGTTTTATTCGCTCCAAATTATATTACAATGTATTGTTTTGTATTATTCAAGTCCGACATGTGTGGTTTTATTGTCGATTTAAATGGTCTAAAATAGTGGGTTGTTATGTTTGGTATCAAAGCGAGGTTTTAGGAAAACCTTAGCCTACAGAGCAAAAACTCATTAGAGATAGGGTAGAAATACCCTAGAACGAGTGAAACCATTCTTGGAATCATTTCTTTGTGGGAGAACGCATTTTAAAGTATAAATGATTTTCAAATGATTTTTCAAAGGATTTTCAAAGATTATTTTGATATAATTTTTATTGCTTTGAAATCAAAATTTTCTTAGTTTCATTCATTCCTTTATCCACCTTGTTAATTAAATTCCTTGACTAGGATTTCTATTTTGGTTGAATCTTGTCTTTTGATTGTTAATTACCATTGTCCTACTCAGCAGAAGGGCAAGTCATTTGTATTTTGCTCTTACCTCTGCTCTACTCCTAGGGTTACCCAAGGTACTCTTCAGAGGACCTTTGTTCTATTTTTTTGTTCGTGTTTATTTGATACTGGAGTTTCCCATAGTTTTATTTCTGTGGATCTTTGTGATAAATTTAAGCATCTTCTTTTGCCAGAGTTTGCTTCTGAACCTTTATGTGTTTCAAATCCTATTGGCAGTCTTGTGAATCTTAGTAGGATTTGTAACCAAGTGAAACTCCCCTATTTTGATCACCGTTTCAGTGGCGATTTCTATATTCTGGGTTTCAATGCTTTTGATCTATTGCTTAGGGTGATTGGCTGAAGAGGCATGAAGCCGTTACCTCTTGTAAAACCCGGACTGTTTCTCTTGTTGATGATTTTGGAAGTTCTTTGGTGATTCAGTGTTGCATGCCTCAGGATTATGCCTGCAGTTTTATTTATTCTCTTGACTCTTCTCCGGATGATCTTGATTCTACTCCTGTGGTCAAACTATATCTCGATGTATTTGGTGAAGTCACTTCTTTACCTCCTAAAAGGGAAATCAACTTCTGCATTGATCTTATTCCTTGAGCTCGACCTGTAGTTCTTCCTTCCAGAAGAATGGAACCCCATGAGAAGGTTGGGTTAGGGAAGCAAATTGAGGACTTGTTCTTCAAAGGTCTGATCAGACCTAGCCATTCAGAACGGGGAGCAGCGGTGGTTTTTGTCACTAAGTCTGATGGTTCTCTGAGGATTGTGTTGATTATAGGGAGCTAAACAAGCTCATTATGAGGAATTGATGTCCTATGCCTCGCATCAATGATATGTTTGATCGGCTCCATGGAGCTACAGTTTTCTCTCAGCTTGATCTTACCGCAGGTTTTCACCAGCTCAGAGTTGCTGAGGAAAGTATTCCCAAGACTACTTTCCGTACTGAGAATGGTTTCTATGAATGATTAGTATGCCTTTTGGTTTGACTAATGCCTCAGCTTTCTTAGTTAATTAGATGAATCATGTTTTCGTGATGTGCTTAATAAATTTGTTCTTGTCTTTATTGATGATATTCTTGTCTTCTCTAAGTGTGTGAAAGGGTATGAATCCCATTTGAGCTTTGTCTTGGGAACTCTTAGGAGTCATTAGTGGAAAGCTAAATTCTCGAAATGCCATTCTGAAGTCCGATTCCTTGGTAATATTGTTTCTAGTAATGGAGTTCCTATTGATCTAGTCAAAATCGATGCAATTAATATAAGTCTTTCTTCTCTTCTCTCTTTGTGGATAGATTGACCAAGTCAGCTCATTTCATTCCGGTCAAGTCTACCCATTCTGCTTCTTATTTGGAAGAGATTTATATGAGGGAGATTGTTCATCTTCATAGAGATTCCATCTTCACCAGTCAGCTTTGAAGAGCTTTTTCAGGAACTTTTGGGTTCTCATCTGAATTTGAGCACTGCTTACCACCCGCAGACCAATGGTCAAACGGAAAGAGTGAACCAGATTCTAGAGGATCTTCTTCGTGTCTGTATCCTTGATTATGGAGGATCTGGGGAAGATCATCTCCATCTCATTGAATTCACCTATAATAACAGTTATCAGGTGTAATTTCAATCTTCTAGTTCAATCTTGTCTTAATCCTTTATCTATCTCATTTTATTTTTGAACCTCCCAAAATTGGAATTTTATCCTTATATAGAAATCCATTCTGGAAACATCGAGTGAAGGAGTGTATTTGTATTAATATTGAATGTTTTATACGTTGTTTAAGTTGTTGATTTTGATTTTCGAATGATTCGTCTGATCAACGCTATCGATAGGATTTCCAAAACGCTTGAACAGAGCAAACCGACACAATATCGTTTTCAAATTTGGTAAATAAAATAAATTTGTATGATTATTATATATATGTAAATTTTCTAAAGGATAATTGTTAAATGAACTGGTTAACAAAATGATAAATTTTGATTTTCATTTATTGTTTTTTTAAACCAATGATTATTGCCTTATAAAATAAATAAATGGAATTATAAACAGTTTATAAATTGTTTTAGAATTTTAAGCATAGGTTATAAACTGCTTTGGAATTTAAATGAATTTAAATTATGGATTTTAGAATTTAATTTTGGTGATTTCAAATTTTGGTTTTAATGTTTAAAATGTATATCATTTAAAGGTACGTTTGAATACAAATTTTAAAATGTTTAAATCTATGCTCTTCTCTTATGTCGCTACAGAATAATTTCGGCGATGGCGGCTGCATCATCAACATTCATTTTCGAGTTTCGAAGTGAACAGACCAATGCGTAGCTTTTCTACACTTTTGTTTGAAAGAAAAATTTTGATTTAAATTTCTTATGTACGGCTTGATTTAATATATAAGTATATGGTTTTAGATTTGATTTAATCTGATATATAGTGTGTGTGTGTGTGTGTGTGTGTGTGTGTGTGTGTGTGTGTGTGTGTGTAATCTCTTAATTGTTTAAGGTAAATCGGAGATTTAAATTCTTTAATTTATGATTCAGGGTTGATTTCAATTATAAACCGAAAAAATAAATAATTGAACTTGAAATAAATGAATTGGAAAAATTGTGGATAAAAAATTTGAATTTAGGATAAATAATTGGATTGAATTTTTTTATTTATAATACTACATTGCATTCCAATATAACTTATCTAATTATTCAAAAGTTAGGTATGTAATTGGATAATATACCATATAAAATGATGTTACAGGAATCTATAAATAAACTTGAGTAGTTATGATAAGAGTAAATATACTTAATATATGCATAGGATAATATTAAGTGGAATAAATTTAATAATAATTTGGGATAAAGAGGAAAATGAGGGAAGCTTGCTCCTTCGTCGATATTTGCATGATCCATCTTTGATTCTTCAGCCTTCTGCTCTCGAGAGTTTGGATATTGAACCTAATCTTACTGTCGAGAGGAAGCCAGTTCGTATTATCGATAGAGGACTGAGAAGGAAATCTGTCAACCTGGTCAAAGTGCAGTGGAGTACGGATGATCGGGGTTGTACCTGGGAGACGGAGGAGAGCATGCGTGCTTCGAATCCGAAATTATTTATTTCAGGTACTATTTGCTTTTCTATCTCATCTTTATTTGTTTTCGTGCCTCATTTCTTTTAGAAGACGAAAAGTTTTGAGTGGAGGAGACTGTAACAACCCATAAATTTTAATAAATATTTTAAATTCAATTTATTTGAAACTTTGATTTTTAAATCATTTAAAATTTGGAATTTCGGAATTTTCCAACGAATTCTTGGATTTTGTTTATAATTATTTAAATAAAATAAAATAATGATTTTCTGAAAATTTTATATTCTGGTCAACTTTGGTCAAATATTGACTTTCAGTTGAAATTTTTAAATTGAATTTTTATTTTCCCAATTTTTTTCTTTGAGGATGAATTTGATTCTGATATTCGTTCTGCTTTTCGTTTCGTAAAATTCTGCTTTATACTTTTTAAATCTGATAATTTCAGCATTTTTCACGCTATTATTTTCAGTATTTTTTTGTTTATTTTTCTATTCTATATTTTCTATTTCATTTCTATTTTTATTTTGGTTTAGAATTTGATATTTTTCTTGAATTATTGAGCTTGTTTTGATTTAGGCGTGGCTAATGGGCTTAGGAAATTCAAGAGACATGAATTTCTTTTTCTTCAATGTGAAGTGAGACCTTTCCAATACTTTAGCCGTTCAAAACTTTCCCACGCCCTAGCCGTACATAACATTTCTCTTCTCATCTCTGTTCTCATTTTTCCATCTCATGAACAAAAGAATTTACAGCAAGTTGTCTCCTTTCTTCCTCTTTTCTATCTTTATTTTTTCTTTTATCTGCAAGCATAGCTCGGCCATCGCCTCCTTTTGCTGACCATCTCTCCACCATCCACCACCTATGGCTGACCACCTCAATCACATCAACACCATTCCCAACCAGGCCGTGACCACCATAGATCCAAACCCACCTTCCAATTGCCTTGAAAACCCTAGCCATGCACCATATTTTCACTTTCCTCCTTGCTAGCCTCAACCACCACCAATTCCACACCTTCCATTCCCTTGCCATGACAAAAAGCATCTCAGGCCATGCCTATTTAGTTGCCTTGACCTAAGCCTAGCACCATGGCCGAGCATATTAGCCATAGGGCCGAACCACTTGACCCTCTTAACCATTCACTTGCCTTGCCTTTTTGCCTTCCCATTAACTTTTGCCTTGCCATCCCTTCACATTCTACCTCATAGCCGTGCATTTGTGACCATGGCCGAGCTTTATTTGATGATGGTCGAGCCTAAAGTAGTGTGACCAAACCCAAAACACATGTGGCCGAGCCTATTTGTGTTGATGCTTCCTTATTTGCTTTGTAATTTATCTTATTCTTTTAAGTATAAATAGTTGCTTATATGTGTTTAGCATTTGTTGTTTACAAGACTTGAATCTTGGCTCTCCATCTACTTGAATCTAGTTTGCACTTTGTCGTGCTTTTCAGAGTTGGGTTGTGTGTCTCGAATTGTCATCTCTTGCTTTAGAAGGCGAGTTTATCGCTCTCGACATTCGTACTTACATAGTTGTGAAACAATGACATGTGAATTGCAGTAATTGATATGCTATGTTGATAGTAGCCCATATATGCCAGTTAAATGACTTTATATGATGTTATAAGTTGATGTATACCTGTTACATCACCTGATATGATATGCTATGCTCTGTTGTTTATTTATTTTCTATTTCTCACACTGTAAGTTTCCTTTTAGTATAGAATCACTATGGGTTGAAATGATACATACCCGAACAGACTTTAGAATAGGGAAAAATGGTTATGTGCCGTGTAACATCCCGCCTTTTCGCACACTTTAAAACGACACACGTGCCAATTCAAAGCATACGCAAGGGCGGATTGTCATGGGGTAAATAAGAAAAACAGAGAAGAAATAAAAAAAATAGAATCTCACAGCGGAAGGATAAAATATAATAACAAATATACAGTTCATAAACAGTTTACAAAAGCTTGATTTTACTTATACAATGAATATCAGAGTTACACATACCTAATACAACAATGCAGCGGAAAAGAAAGAGTGTGTAGTGCAATACTATATATATAAAATAATACTGAATCTTCGTCTTCGTCCTCCAAAGCTAAAATCTGCTATCCTGAAATGCTCGGACTGACCCGAGCAAATTTGAAAAGACAAAAACACTCGAGTCAGACTAGAATATCTTATGTGAGTTAAATAAACAGAAATAAATATGAGTACAGTAACTCAAGAGATGCTCGGGATTTACATCTCTTAAGGATCCGTTAAACTATTTACTATGTAGTATATTGCGCTATTATAATAGTGTCTATTTATAAAATAAACTTACTTTTTAATAGCGTTAAGGGGTTACCCATATAGCCCTTAACACGTAATAGTCCCAGTAGTCCATCCAATATCATAGTCCCTCCTGATCGGGAAGCCACTAGAGGATACCACACGGGCTACGGGAGAAAACCAAACTCGTACAAGGCGCGATAGGGTAGGTGACACGGCACAACTAGGCAATGCCAGGGTAGATATACCAATTACGCTTCCGGGCCGATGGTAACGCGAAGCCGCAGCAACCGCCCACCTCGAAACAACTCCCCAAATCAAAAAAATAGAAGTGGCCACTGAATCAATCCAAAGTCATAGTATAATATCGAAGAGGAGTGTCCGATCAGAGGAATGACCTCATTAACCCGTCGATCGCTCCTGTTTTAGCCACCTTATGCCAACTCACGGGAGTCGGGTCCACGTATTTACCTTACAGGAATCGTCGCCACCAACCTACTTCATTCTGGAATCTCCACCGCGTACACGGTTAGTCAAAGTGGTTTTCGGTATCGACAGAGAGTATGTCCATATCCGATCCCGGTCTCTTTGCCAACCAATCGTTATTATAACACCGCGGTTATTTAAAAACAGTTTATACTTTAAACAAGAATATAATCCCTTTCAAACCATAATATTACGATATCATTTCTTCTTTAAAAACACAAACAATTTATTTTCATAATATTTTATAAAAGCCCGAATCAATGATATCGTTCCCCAAATAAAATTTTCCTTTCCAAAATTATGTCACCTTTTTATTATAAAAATCCATTGAACCAAATATTTGGAAATTTAACTCTTCATATAATACTTCGAAATCCATAGAATTTGAAACCATTACCTTCAAAACTAAATGGTTTGGATATTTAACAGTATATAAAAATAAGTGGTTTAACTTAAATGTTACTCTGAAAAGAAACATTTCTCATGGCTTTACAATACATTTCTTTATTTAAAGTTAAAACCACAATTAAATATCGCTTCAAGTTCCAAAAACCATTTCAATAAATTCATATATATATACGTATATCCTATTTGAGTATAAATATTCGTCTAAAGTTGGATTTTATTCTTTCAAATCAAATGTTCTATTAATTAGCCTTGAATATTCACATAAAATCCATAATTAATAAGACTTCAATTTCTAGTAAAATATATATATATATTTCCAAAATCAAATTTTTACTAGAATATTCATTTCAATATATTTTGGGAAAAATCCAATTATAAACATCATATCTTTAAAATTTCCAACTTAATATTTAAACATAGGATATAAATCATCAAACTCCCTTTTCTTAATTTTCTTCCATTTTTATAAAGAAATTTATTCACCCTTTTAATTTCAAAATTTCAACTTCATAGGTATATAAATATGGAATAAAATATTTATACAGTATAACTTTTAAGATTATTATAAACCGTATTCCATCCAAACCATAGAAATCACATTAAAATAGTTATATATATAGACCGCGGTGCCTGTATATAATTTTCTATCCTATGGTCAAGTGATACGGATATTTATCATTTCAATCCGCAATTTAAAAATAAAACTTTGCGGTTTTATCATTTCAAACCACAATCCCGAATGAAATAAAAAAAATGCATACTAACTTGCAGTTTAAAGATATCAAATAAAACATCCATTCAACAACACATCCATCATCCAATCACAAACATTAAGCAATATCAGTCAATAACAATTTATGTTTGGTTAATATACAACAGGTAATAATTTGCAGTGTTATCTCAAATTATATTTATCAACTATTTATCTAACAGTTTATATTCCCCAATAATTTATATAACTGTTAACTAGCAGTTCATATGCAACAATAATTTCTAACAGCCAATTAATACGCAATCAATCAATTTAATTTAACAGCTAAATTCGATAAAATGCAATTCAACAGATATGGATGAAATAACATGCCAAAAGCTCATAAATAAATTTTTATTCATTTCTAAAATTTATTTAACAAACATAAAAGCTTCTAGTAATTGTGAGTGGGTTAAAACACTCACCTTTGGAATTTAAATCGAATTTAAACCCGATTTGAACCCAAAAATTTGATGGTCTCCAAATCAGTCCAAACCAGCGTCATCAGATCTGGAATTAAATTACGATCCTAACGCAAAAAAAATCATGTGAATCCGATGTCGTATGAAAAAGTTATGATGGAAAAACGATTGGTAAACAAAATAAATTAACAAATGTTAAACTTGCATAATGTTGCCACGTCTACCTTCTTCTCACGCGTGAAACCACTCAGCTTCCTCACGCATCCCTCACACACGGAGCAGCCTTCCTTCGCCGTTGACCATGACATTGAGACCACCACGACCTTCAATTCGCCACGTCGATGCCACCAGGGATACCGCCTCCACCTCCTCTTTAGACCGCCAGGGGTGCGGCACCCCCTAGTGCCCGCCGCCGCCACTAGTGGTTAGGGTTTCGAAACCCTAATCGGCCAAATTCTAGCGCCCCTGACCACAATACAAGCTGCAACCACCATCGATCTACTCCCCACAGCGATTGCTACCAAACCCCTCAACCAATTTCGTCGATTGAACCCGAAATCAAAAACGCCCAAATCTAGCCTTAGGGTTTCGAGTTTTTGGCCTTTGACTGAGTTTCCAGGACGATTCGAGCATCGATTGCAAAAACAGATGTCACATATAAATTCGTATTGAAGAAATCTACGACATATAATTTTTTGGGAATTTTCTGAAGACTTTGAATTTTCACTTTGATTTGCAAATTTGAAATTGGATCTGAGATGTATACATTTGGGGAAGAGAAAAGAGTGAAGAAATGAACGTACAGTAAAAGAATAGGGACTAGGGTTTATAGCCATGTATATATAGGTAGGCTAGAGATAGAGAAGATGGACTGCATAAGCGAACGTACGAAATAAATTACGGCCCAAAAAGCCCCCTATGCCTCCGGAATCGAATTTATTAAATCTATATATCCAAATAGGTATTTTAAAATATTCTGAACGCGATGGAAAAAGTTTCGCGACCAAATTCGATCGTATGAAGAAGTTATGCTGAAAAACAAGATTTCCAAAATGATTTTCAAATTGATTTTAATAAAATTGATTTCAAGGCGTTTCGCGTCCGTACGATCAAACGACAAGTCCGATCGATACGAAAATTGAATCCCTATAATAATTCACCAATACGGATCCGATGAAACTGGTTTCGTCGAAATCTGAGTCCGTGACCAAAATGGCTAATTTTAATATTTATTAAATCAATTAAATAAATCATAAAATCCAATTTTATTCTTCAACTTCTAATATTTTCCAAATTTCATTACTTATATAATCCAATCAGTTCCAGATGATTTAGCAAGCTTGGATGTGAATTAAGAATCTATAAGTATCTCAATTTGCATTGTAAATTTCTGCATTTCTTATTATTTGGGAAATATAAATTTTTTATTCAAAAATCCAATTATTTAATCTTATACTTTTATACTCTCATCTTAAATCAAATTAAATAAATAACTTGATTTCCATTTCAATTCATTTGATTGCAATTCCTTTTTACCATAGATTAAATTCCAAATTATTAATAACCCTTATTTTTCTTAACTATTTATTAATTCCAATCCAATCGAATTCAACACTATAAATTTGATTAATTTATTATATTCACTTCCTTTCTATTATTCAAAGTTATTGTTGTAAATACGACGAATACTAACATTAGTTTAAGATTTCACTCAATGTTTACAAATTCCATTTCAATCTAATAACGTAATATTTTACGTTCAATTCTATTTTATTTGTCGTAAATACCACTTGTTGAATTAAATACTCAAATCTTAAATAAATCTTGCTTCTAAAGTTATACCAACAATGGTCCAGTTAAATTTGAATTAGCTTTACCTTTATTTTATGAAATTAACTATTGCAATAAATCCAGATTTATAAATAAGGCTTGATTCCTATATTAACTTCTTTGGTCTCAATTAACCTTTTATGGCGAGTATGAATTTCAATGTATAATTGAAATCTTTATATCCATTTAATTTTACTATCATCCACTATCTACATATTCTAGCTAAATTCCAACTAACATATAAATTAGCTATTCCAACTTCCATTAATTGCGATTATCATACTATAGAAATTAAATTCCATTAACCACATAAATAAAAGTTGATCCCCATCTATTTACATTATTTCACGTTTGCATAAATTTATTCAATGGTCACTTTTAATTAGTAACTATCCATTTTCCAATCCAAATGTAAATCTTCCACTTTTGAATTCTTATATTAAATGGAATTTATTCTAGGTAATATTTTTACTAATATTTACTGATTCAACATTTATGTTTCTAAAATTTACTCCAACCAAATGTGACAATCTACATTTCATTTCTATGCAATATATACTCTTTTTTTTTTATTCCATTCATTTGGTTACTGCGTTGAAATCTATTTATTACTAATACTAACGTTATTATCATCAATTATAATTGGATTCCAAATTTTTATTCAATACTGTGAAAAATAACTTTCATATAAATCAAATCCTTTTTATACCTAATCCAAATTGGATTATATTCCAATTCCTATAACTAGGTCTTCAGTCACCATTTACATATTTAGCGTTTATTTAATTCTCCGTTTATAAATTTAGAGTTTCTACTAAATTGAATTATACAACTTATGAACTTTAACAAATTTAGTCCACCTAATAAATTTTCTAATGTTTATACATTTGCAATCCAATTCAGCTACCATTTCATTAATACCTTTTAAATCAACTAATTATAACTAATAACTACCCACCAATTTACGTTAATCCAATCTATGCCACATAAATATTTAATTGTTAACATTAAATTATAATCACCATATCAATTCCTATATTTACTCAAATAAAAATCTTAAGACTTATATTTCCTTCTAAATTAGATTAGCAATTCTATTAAATTCAATTCATTAAATATTATTAATTTAACGAGTCGTTACAATCTCCCCCACTCAAAACTTTTCGTCCCCGAAAAGGAAAGAAGGGAGGAGGAAGAATAACAGTGCATTTTACTTCAAATATTTACTTATATTTTACTGGATTAATTTCCTTAAATGAAATACACTGGTTTTATAATTATTATATCCTTTAATACTTGAATTATTAAAGTTGGAAAAATATTCTCAACAAAATTCTAAGTCCAAAATTTACGAAAATTTTTGGCAGAGTCTCCTTTGTACGGAGGGACTCTGGAGAAAATATAATATCCAAATATACAAGTATATTACATATATAATCAAAATATTATATCCCAACACGGGAAAAATATATAAAATAGCGCTTTACGTAATCCGGGAACGTACCTATTTGTCGGGCAATATACGCTTATATTTTTGTGGAACCAAAGCAGTAGCAGTGGCTTCCAACACCTGTATTCACTTATATACTCTAAAAAGTTAGATGTTTATAATACAGCGAAATGTTTGGGTAGATTCAATCATTCATATCCAATCAAATGCAACAACCATACATTTTAACAAACAGCACACACCACAAACAACAATCATTCAATCAAACAAACAATCAGTTGTTCGGGTTCAAATTTTGAAGTTGTACGGACGAAGAATAACTATCAAGTACATCCGTTGCTCAACAGCCTTCGATGGAACAAAGGTAGATTGTTTGTTCATCCAACAACTCCACAACTCCTTACCCAACAAACATACATCAACCAAGCAATTCAAATCAACACCAAATAGCTTATTATACATTTATTTCGAAATTCAGTGTTTTGATTTTCATTCCTTCATTTATGGAGGAATTTCTTTATTTCTTACAAGTTTTATTTTTCAATTATCCCAAATTTATTTCAATTGTATTTCCTTTTTATTACTTAAGTTTATAAAATAAATTCCCATTAGTAACAACAAGTATTTTGAATATCTTCATTTCCTTACTCTTCACTGGTAAGATTTCCCTTAAATTCTAAATCTACTAACATTCATTCTTATAAGTGGAAGTTTTTATTTATTCATCAACTATTAATTTCAGTCATTTCAATTTTCCTACTTTCCACTATATTGGAATAGGGGAGATTAAAACATACTTAAGTGAATAATCATATAATAAATTCTTATTTTGAATTTCATGTTATATACTCAGGTTCATATCATCTATTAATAATCCTTAACTTTAATTTCAATAGAATTTTAATTATCACTTAAGTTTATACCATTTAGTTCTTATTTGTACGGTAATTTATTGAATACTTCATTATTTCTAAAATTCCTACTTAATTCTAGTTCCTTATTTAACATTTCAACTTTTATATATATGGGTAAGTTATTTATGTTAAAGAAAATTGCAATTGAACTTATACAAGTTAAGTCTCCATTCTTTAATTAAATTTAATGTTTATCCATATTACTCTTTGTCTCATATGTATGCAAATTCCTCTTTATAGCTTTGCAATTATTTTCTTATTTAAATTAGAGGTTTCAATTCATTTATTACTTAACTTTTATTTCACTAACAATTTATTAATGGGAGATTTAGAATTAAATTCCGGGTTAAATCTCAATTTATTTCAAAATAATAAATAAATAAGTTCTTACACTCAATATCTCTAATTATATTTAGAACAATAAAAGAAAAATTTTAGAAATTTCAAAATAAATCTGCAGTAGAATTTACTACAGTGGCCTTTCCCCTTCGAAACTCGAAAATGAAAGTCGATGATGCGGCCGCCATCACCGAAATTATTTTCCAGCGACGGAGAGAAAAGTACAAAATTTATTTCTCCAAAATCTTCTTTTAAAACAAATTTCCCGAATTTAAAATGGAATATTCATATCGGAAAATATATATATGACAATATTATCATACTTCCAAATTATACTTTTTATATAAGAAATTCCTTATAAACCAAATCATTATTTTTCATAAATTCTTTGAAAGCACATTTCAAAAATCCCGGACTTAAGTTCTAAAATCTCCAATTTGGTTTATTATAATTTCACTTAGCTTCAATTATTATAAATATGTTTATTGCCTAACATCCAATCTATAGCAACCAAATATATATATATATATCTTTATAAAATATTTTATATATAGAAAATATAATAGGCAAAATTATTTCATTCACCTATATTAAAAACAAATATTATGTCAGTCTATCCTATTAAGTGTTTAGAAATCCCTATTGATGACATAGCGTCCCATGCATCAAACAGAATTCATAAATACAAAGCGGAACAGATTAACACAATATTAAAATCTTTTTATTAATACTAACAAGTACGCTCTCTCATATATATACACTCAGCGACTCCCATAGGATATAACTACCCTATTAACAAAGAGTCAAACCCCACAAAGCCAAGGTTTATCGCTAAACCAAAGCTCTGATACCAACTGTAACATCCCGCCTTTTCGCACACTTTAAAACGACACACGTGCCAATTCAAAGCATACGCAAGGGCGGATTGTCATGGGGTAAATAAGAAAAACAGAGAAGAAATAAAAAAAATAGAATCTCACAGCGGAAGGATAAAATATAATAACAAATATACAGTTCATAAACAGTTTACAAAAGCTTGATTTTACTTATACAATGAATATCAGAGTTACACATACCTAATACAACAATGCAGCGGAAAAGAAAGAGTGTGTAGTGCAATACTATATATATAAAATAATACTGAATCTTCGTCTTCGTCCTCCAAAGCTAAAATCTGCTATCCTGAAATGCTCGGACTGACCCGAGCAAATTTGAAAAGACAAAAACACTCGAGTCAGACTAGAATATCTTATGTGAGTTAAATAAACAGAAATAAATATGAGTACAGTAACTCAAGAGATGCTCGGGATTTACATCTCTTAAGGATCCGTTAAACTATTTACTATGTAGTATATTGCGCTATTATAATAGTGTCTATTTATAAAATAAACTTACTTTTTAATAGCGTTAAGGGGTTACCCATATAGCCCTTAACACGTAATAGTCCCAGTAGTCCATCCAATATCATAGTCCCTCCTGATCGGGAAGCCACTAGAGGATACCACACGGGCTACGGGAGAAAACCAAACTCGTACAAGGCGCGATAGGGTAGGTGACACGGCACAACTAGGCAATGCCAGGGTAGATATACCAATTACGCTTCCGGGCCGATGGTAACGCGAAGCCGCAGCAACCGCCCACCTCGAAACAACTCCCCAAATCAAAAAAATAGAAGTGGCCACTGAATCAATCCAAAGTCATAGTATAATATCGAAGAGGAGTGTCCGATCAGAGGAATGACCTCATTAACCCGTCGATCGCTCCTGTTTTAGCCACCTTATGCCAACTCACGGGAGTCGGGTCCACGTATTTACCTTACAGGAATCGTCGCCACCAACCTACTTCATTCTGGAATCTCCACCGCGTACACGGTTAGTCAAAGTGGTTTTCGGTATCGACAGAGAGTATGTCCATATCCGATCCCGGTCTCTTTGCCAACCAATCGTTATTATAACACCGCGGTTATTTAAAAACAGTTTATACTTTAAACAAGAATATAATCCCTTTCAAACCATAATATTACGATATCATTTCTTCTTTAAAAACACAAACAATTTATTTTCATAATATTTTATAAAAGCCCGAATCAATGATATCGTTCCCCAAATAAAATTTTCCTTTCCAAAATTATGTCACCTTTTTATTATAAAAATCCATTGAACCAAATATTTGGAAATTTAACTCTTCATATAATACTTCGAAATCCATAGAATTTGAAACCATTACCTTCAAAACTAAATGGTTTGGATATTTAACAGTATATAAAAATAAGTGGTTTAACTTAAATGTTACTCTGAAAAGAAACATTTCTCATGGCTTTACAATACATTTCTTTATTTAAAGTTAAAACCACAATTAAATATCGCTTCAAGTTCCAAAAACCATTTCAATAAATTCATATATATATACGTATATCCTATTTGAGTATAAATATTCGTCTAAAGTTGGATTTTATTCTTTCAAATCAAATGTTCTATTAATTAGCCTTGAATATTCACATAAAATCCATAATTAATAAGACTTCAATTTCTAGTAAAATATATATATATATTTCCAAAATCAAATTTTTACTAGAATATTCATTTCAATATATTTTGGGAAAAATCCAATTATAAACATCATATCTTTAAAATTTCCAACTTAATATTTAAACATAGGATATAAATCATCAAACTCCCTTTTCTTAATTTTCTTCCATTTTTATAAAGAAATTTATTCACCCTTTTAATTTCAAAATTTCAACTTCATAGGTATATAAATATGGAATAAAATATTTATACAGTATAACTTTTAAGATTATTATAAACCGTATTCCATCCAAACCATAGAAATCACATTAAAATAGTTATATATATAGACCGCGGTGCCTGTATATAATTTTCTATCCTATGGTCAAGTGATACGGATATTTATCATTTCAATCCGCAATTTAAAAATAAAACTTTGCGGTTTTATCATTTCAAACCACAATCCCGAATGAAATAAAAAAAATGCATACTAACTTGCAGTTTAAAGATATCAAATAAAACATCCATTCAACAACACATCCATCATCCAATCACAAACATTAAGCAATATCAGTCAATAACAATTTATGTTTGGTTAATATACAACAGGTAATAATTTGCAGTGTTATCTCAAATTATATTTATCAACTATTTATCTAACAGTTTATATTCCCCAATAATTTATATAACTGTTAACTAGCAGTTCATATGCAACAATAATTTCTAACAGCCAATTAATACGCAATCAATCAATTTAATTTAACAGCTAAATTCGATAAAATGCAATTCAACAGATATGGATGAAATAACATGCCAAAAGCTCATAAATAAATTTTTATTCATTTCTAAAATTTATTTAACAAACATAAAAGCTTCTAGTAATTGTGAGTGGGTTAAAACACTCACCTTTGGAATTTAAATCGAATTTAAACCCGATTTGAACCCAAAAATTTGATGGTCTCCAAATCAGTCCAAACCAGCGTCATCAGATCTGGAATTAAATTACGATCCTAACGCAAAAAAAATCATGTGAATCCGATGTCGTATGAAAAAGTTATGATGGAAAAACGATTGGTAAACAAAATAAATTAACAAATGTTAAACTTGCATAATGTTGCCACGTCTACCTTCTTCTCACGCGTGAAACCACTCAGCTTCCTCACGCATCCCTCACACACGGAGCAGCCTTCCTTCGCCGTTGACCATGACATTGAGACCACCACGACCTTCAATTCGCCACGTCGATGCCACCAGGGATACCGCCTCCACCTCCTCTTTAGACCGCCAGGGGTGCGGCACCCCCTAGTGCCCGCCGCCGCCACTAGTGGTTAGGGTTTCGAAACCCTAATCGGCCAAATTCTAGCGCCCCTGACCACAATACAAGCTGCAACCACCATCGATCTACTCCCCACAGCGATTGCTACCAAACCCCTCAACCAATTTCGTCGATTGAACCCGAAATCAAAAACGCCCAAATCTAGCCTTAGGGTTTCGAGTTTTTGGCCTTTGACTGAGTTTCCAGGACGATTCGAGCATCGATTGCAAAAACAGATGTCACATATAAATTCGTATTGAAGAAATCTACGACATATAATTTTTTGGGAATTTTCTGAAGACTTTGAATTTTCACTTTGATTTGCAAATTTGAAATTGGATCTGAGATGTATACATTTGGGGAAGAGAAAAGAGTGAAGAAATGAACGTACAGTAAAAGAATAGGGACTAGGGTTTATAGCCATGTATATATAGGTAGGCTAGAGATAGAGAAGATGGACTGCATAAGCGAACGTACGAAATAAATTACGGCCCAAAAAGCCCCCTATGCCTCCGGAATCGAATTTATTAAATCTATATATCCAAATAGGTATTTTAAAATATTCTGAACGCGATGGAAAAAGTTTCGCGACCAAATTCGATCGTATGAAGAAGTTATGCTGAAAAACAAGATTTCCAAAATGATTTTCAAATTGATTTTAATAAAATTGATTTCAAGGCGTTTCGCGTCCGTACGATCAAACGACAAGTCCGATCGATACGAAAATTGAATCCCTATAATAATTCACCAATACGGATCCGATGAAACTGGTTTCGTCGAAATCTGAGTCCGTGACCAAAATGGCTAATTTTAATATTTATTAAATCAATTAAATAAATCATAAAATCCAATTTTATTCTTCAACTTCTAATATTTTCCAAATTTCATTACTTATATAATCCAATCAGTTCCAGATGATTTAGCAAGCTTGGATGTGAATTAAGAATCTATAAGTATCTCAATTTGCATTGTAAATTTCTGCATTTCTTATTATTTGGGAAATATAAATTTTTTATTCAAAAATCCAATTATTTAATCTTATACTTTTATACTCTCATCTTAAATCAAATTAAATAAATAACTTGATTTCCATTTCAATTCATTTGATTGCAATTCCTTTTTACCATAGATTAAATTCCAAATTATTAATAACCCTTATTTTTCTTAACTATTTATTAATTCCAATCCAATCGAATTCAACACTATAAATTTGATTAATTTATTATATTCACTTCCTTTCTATTATTCAAAGTTATTGTTGTAAATACGACGAATACTAACATTAGTTTAAGATTTCACTCAATGTTTACAAATTCCATTTCAATCTAATAACGTAATATTTTACGTTCAATTCTATTTTATTTGTCGTAAATACCACTTGTTGAATTAAATACTCAAATCTTAAATAAATCTTGCTTCTAAAGTTATACCAACAATGGTCCAGTTAAATTTGAATTAGCTTTACCTTTATTTTATGAAATTAACTATTGCAATAAATCCAGATTTATAAATAAGGCTTGATTCCTATATTAACTTCTTTGGTCTCAATTAACCTTTTATGGCGAGTATGAATTTCAATGTATAATTGAAATCTTTATATCCATTTAATTTTACTATCATCCACTATCTACATATTCTAGCTAAATTCCAACTAACATATAAATTAGCTATTCCAACTTCCATTAATTGCGATTATCATACTATAGAAATTAAATTCCATTAACCACATAAATAAAAGTTGATCCCCATCTATTTACATTATTTCACGTTTGCATAAATTTATTCAATGGTCACTTTTAATTAGTAACTATCCATTTTCCAATCCAAATGTAAATCTTCCACTTTTGAATTCTTATATTAAATGGAATTTATTCTAGGTAATATTTTTACTAATATTTACTGATTCAACATTTATGTTTCTAAAATTTACTCCAACCAAATGTGACAATCTACATTTCATTTCTATGCAATATATACTCTTTTTTTTTTATTCCATTCATTTGGTTACTGCGTTGAAATCTATTTATTACTAATACTAACGTTATTATCATCAATTATAATTGGATTCCAAATTTTTATTCAATACTGTGAAAAATAACTTTCATATAAATCAAATCCTTTTTATACCTAATCCAAATTGGATTATATTCCAATTCCTATAACTAGGTCTTCAGTCACCATTTACATATTTAGCGTTTATTTAATTCTCCGTTTATAAATTTAGAGTTTCTACTAAATTGAATTATACAACTTATGAACTTTAACAAATTTAGTCCACCTAATAAATTTTCTAATGTTTATACATTTGCAATCCAATTCAGCTACCATTTCATTAATACCTTTTAAATCAACTAATTATAACTAATAACTACCCACCAATTTACGTTAATCCAATCTATGCCACATAAATATTTAATTGTTAACATTAAATTATAATCACCATATCAATTCCTATATTTACTCAAATAAAAATCTTAAGACTTATATTTCCTTCTAAATTAGATTAGCAATTCTATTAAATTCAATTCATTAAATATTATTAATTTAACGAGTCGTTACATGCCGAAATGATAGGCTCAAGTGATTTTTATTTTACTTGACTTGTGATTGCGGGTTTGAAATGATAAAATCCAGAATTCTATAAATTACGGATTGAAATGATACATATCTGTATCACTTGACCTAGGTTTGAAAATATTATATAGACCCATGGTTAAGTTTTAAATAATAGTTTTCGAAAAATTATTAAGTATTTTGAATCTTTAAATATATGAAATTTTAATTTAAAATTTGATTTAATGATTTTTAAATGTAATGATATATTGGAATTTTATAAGTAAATAATTGGTTTAAAACAAAATTAAAAAATTTATCTATGATAAATAACTTAATAATTTAAATTTAATTTAATAGGGAATTTTAAATTTAACCTAATAAGAATAATAGATTTTATTTATGAAATAGATATGTTTTGTACAAATAAAACTATGATAAAAATTGAAATAGTATGTTTTAAACATGTTATATTAGTATTTATAGCATTTTTAAAATGCTATGTTAATTTAGTTATGTTTTAAAAATGCTACGCGTTACCACCGGTCCGGAAGTGCAATTGGTATATCTACCCTGGCGTTGCCTAGTTGTGCCGTGTCACCTACCCTAGCGCGCCTTGTACACGTTTTGATTTGTGCCGTACCTATGGAGTATTTATGGTAGCCACCCGATCTGGAGGTACGATGGTACTGTACAGACTATGGGCACTATATATATGTTAAGGTGGAAAACGTAAAGCCTTAACGCTATTTTTAAGTATGTTTACTTTACTTTAGACATTATTATAACAGTGTATATTACTACATAGTAGACAGTTTAACGGATCCTTAAAGGGTGGGAGGTCCCAAGCATCCTTTAAGTTACTTGTGCATTTCTATCATAGTTCGCAAGAGTTGGTTTACATTGTATAAGTATGTATGTCCTGACTCGTGTGTTTTGTGTTTTTTCTTTACGCTCGAGTCAACCTGAGTATCAGCTTTGGATTTCATCTTCTAGAGCTAGAGGATTTTCTGGAGATTATCTCTCTATCTAGTTGTCATCTATTTCTATTCAGTATTTCTATTTAGCTTATGTATTAGTGGACATTTATGTATTGGGATTTCTATTGTATTTACTTTCAGACTCTAGTATTTTGTACTTTTTTTGTGATTGTGTTTGTAGTAGCTTCATGAACTACTATGGTTATTTTATTTCCGCTGCGAGTTATTCTGATTTGTCTACGTCTGCGATTCTGTGATTAGTTTTATTTGCTCCAAATTATATTACAATCTACTATTTTTGTGACGACCTGAAAATTTTGAATATTTGAAATTGGAATATTTAATTAATTTTAGATATTTAAAAGTTAATTTTTAACTTGAATTTAGATATTACTATTTATTTGATAATTAAATTATTGAATTAGATAATTTGAAGTTGGGTAAAATGTTGAATATGGAGTTTTAAGTCTGTTAAAAATAATTTGAAGGCTTGTAAAATTTATATTGATATTGCTGAAGATAATAAAAGCTTTTAAATTGAAATTAGAAGTGATTTGTTCAGTTTTTAAATTTTATCATTTAAATTGAATTTAAAAATAGCCTTCCGAGGCACAGTCTTGAAAGTTGACGAAACACCTGCCATTGAATCCGTAATATTGTATTATCATCGGATTTTAATTTTCGTAGTTCTTTGAGTGATCATTTGGCCGTACAGTAGATAAACGCGCTGAAATATTATCGAAATTCAATATAATAACTGAGTCCAAAAAGCTATCTTCTCCATACGATCGAATTAGGACATGAAACCTTTTCCATTTCGTTTGGAATAGGTTATAACATTATAAACGCCTAGCGGCATGCCTCGATAGGATGTCGAGATTTTTAGCTACGAATTCGAGTTGATTTAAATTTAAATTTAAAGATAATTTGCACTTTGTTGACCAGTCGGACCCTTTCACGTCAACTCTTTTTTCCCATCAACTACTTTCCCTTTCCATCACGACATAGTAGCCTTGTTTCTCCCATATACTACCGTCACCTTAAATCGCGGCTCCTTGTCCCCTATCAATTTCATATTTTGCTGAATTCCTTTCTTCTAAAGTAAGAATAAAAAAAAATACTCGAGACCGCCTTCTTCACTTATAAAATCACAATTGAAAATAAAATTACAGCAAGAGGCGACTTAAAAAAACAAAAAGATGAGATCGTGATTTTCTGCTTTGAAGAATTGTAGTTCGCTTGCAGCAATTGGGATTTGGGTATTTTCTTTTCGCGTTGTGGTGGTCGACGATTGACGGTTACGACCCATCTTCGTCGATGTAGTTTGGATTGGGGGTTTCGAGAGTCTTCATGTGCACTTCTGGAGGCTCGAGTGGCGGAGGCTTCGTAGAACGTGGGTCACGATTAAGAGAAGGGTTTGGGCTTGTCTCGAGGATGGTTAACTGAAGGGAATTCGCGATTTTGGGGACGATGGTGTCAGGTTGGATGCCACAAGGATGGCGTAGTCTTGTTCGCGAGTGAGTTCGCGATGGGAAAGAAGGGGGTCGGAGGCATTTGTGAAGGGAAGCGAGCCACCTACTAGGTTTGTCAAGGAGGGCATGGTTTTGGGGGCAGTGCAATGGTGCAGTGTTGTGCGTTCAAAGCAGGAGTTGAGCTCGAGGTTCATCAGTTTGTTAGAAGGTAAATTCATATATTAGTTTACTAATTAAGCTAATTATACATATAGTTATGTTATAAAAAAAGAAATCGACATTTTGGGTTAGTAGGAACCAGACTAGAAGTTGTGAGTATTGCTTACTTATTAATATATAAAATAGGTCCGACTATAAAATAATTTCTGGTAATAATTTTATATTACTTGTATACTTATTCTAAAAGAAAAAAAAACATATTGTATAAACATATTATATACATATACACATTTTAAACTTATGGGAAAATGGTAAAAACATGTATTATGGTAATTAGGGTATGTAAATCATATCTTAAAGCGAATGTTTATGAACTTGTAAATTGTTATACAAGGTCCGAAATCGTGAAGAAAATAATCGAGATGGAAGTGGATTGCAAACAAAAATCAAAGGCGAGTTAATCTTACTCATCCGTTAATTTAAATTTAAATGGTTAAATTTAAATAATTGGTTGAATGGTTGAATGGTTGGATTGTTTTGATGTGCTATATTATAGTATATAATACATCTTGGAATGATTGATTTCCCGCAGTATATAGCGGATAAGACCCTATGCGCCGTATAATAGCGGATGATAATATATTAATCCCATATGCTGCGATATTCCACCTCGAAGTGGAATTGGTATTGTGCTAACATCTGTGGATGCAGCGAAACAGGTTGGAGGGATCCAACTGGATTCCTCAAAAGTTTATTTAGATTATTTAATATTCTCTGTCATGAATATTTGATATTCTACGATAAAATATATTGATAATCGGAATATTGAATGCTATGGTTTGCTTGAATATATTTCGGTACACTAAGTTATCAAAATATATAGAATTGGATTTTCGAAAAGAAAATAAAAGAGTGAATTTGTAGGTAAAATAATTAAAGAGAATTTGAATAAATTAAAACGAATTGAAAAAGAATAAAAAGTGATTTTTGAATTTTGATAATTAAAAATTCTAAGTGCAGGAAATGAGATTTTGAATAAATGGGAATAAGAAATTTTAATTTTAAACCTAAGTGATGTTAAATCAAGAAATAAAGAATTTATTTTAAAAATTCAAGTTTTAAATTTATTGAAATAGATAAAGAAGGAATTTGGAAAAAGGGTATGAAATTGGTATTTTTAGTTAAAGGATTTTAAATCATAATGAAGAAATAAAATCTTAAGTTAATGGATTTTGAAATAAATGGAGTAAGTAAGGAAATTTATTTAAATTGGAAATCAATTTGGAGATTAATTTAAGTGTGTAAAACCAGGATTTTTAAAAGAGAAGTGAGACTTTGGAATTTATAAACTGGGTTTATAAAGGTGAAGTAATATATCTGTGGATATTTAAAAAATAAGTTCACGATGGGAATTTATTAAAGGAATGGGAAAATTTATTTCAGATAAATAGTGATTTATTTTTAAAGGATGTGAAGAGAAGTATATTTCCTTGGATAGCCGAGCACGTTTTTCAAAGTAAAGTTTTAAATATCAGTTAAAGGCTTTAATGTTGTTTTAAAAGGCGTGTTTTAGAAAATTTATTATTTCTAAATGCTTAAATTCTAAAGTAAATATTTTTCAAAACTATTATCATAGTAATTATTTAAAGATGACTTGGTATTTTGATTTAAAAAGAGAAAATCTAGTTTTATATTTTATAAAATAACCACATTTTAAATATTCCTAAAGTATATATTTTTAATAAAGTATTAAAGTAATTTTTAATTTAAATGTTTTAAAGGATATTTTATAATAAAGTGTTTTTAAATTATTTTTAAAAATCTAAAGTTTTTGTGCTTGGTGTTTTCAGTGGAAATAAGTATTTAGGAACTCGTTCCATGAGAAGAGTATGGTTTGAAAACTAATTTCAAAGGGGTTGAAAAGTGGAAATGTATCTCGTGAAGATATTTTGAGGTTAATAAATAATTCAGAAAATTATTTATGGTTGATGGTTGTTTTTGAATGTTAATTGATAGTTAAACAACCGACTATCAATATTGGCCGATGCGTTGATCGTTTCGAAGAGACCAGAATCGGGATTTAATTCTCGAAAACCACTTCGATCCGATTTGAATGTTTTCGTGAGGAAGACGAGTTTGGATTCGAAGATGGAGCAGCGAAGTGCAAGGCCTCGTTGCTACTAATCCCGAGGATGATTCCAAAATGGATGTAGTAGGATTAGTGCCTTCGGTTCCGTTCGAACCCGGAACGAACTTGTATGGATGAATGCTTTCAAAACATCGTCAGGTGGACGATGAGCATTCTAAGAGATGAGTTCTCTAAAGGTAAGGCTTAGCCTCAAGCCTCATCAGCCGGGAATGCTTGAAAATTAGGGGTTATGCAGCAAGGCTAGGTGGGTAGAACCCATTTAGGGTAAGGTCATCCCAGGTTTGATGTCCCTTTTATTTCGGCTTAGTGGTGCGGTTGCTAATCCCAACCATGGGATGATCTTACTCGAGATTATCCAGTAAGAGGTAGTCCCGGTCTTGTGTTGTAGGGGGTCGGGAGTGATCCTTGATATGCCGATCTAGACCAGGTACCGTGACAGGTGGTACCCCAGTGCCTAGTCATTAGTTGGAAATCCATTCTCCCTACATGCCTATATGGTTTTGATTATGCCCAACTATTGCTGAAACGTGAGATGCAAGCATTTCAGCTAGATTCTGTTTTACTTTCTATAGACACTATTATAATATCAGAGAACTTTAATAAAAAGTGTTTTAGCTATCATAAGGTAAAAGCGACATGTTTATTTGTGGCGTGGTCTTAGGAGATGCTTTTGTTTTCAAAAGAATTTTAAAACTTTAATAATCAATTTGAGTGTGGTTTTCTCACGTTGGTATTCCAGACTGACTTGGGTGTTATATAACTATAATGCTCGAGTCGGACCGAGTATTATAGAATACATGATATGTTGCTGTGGAGCTCAAGAGACGAGCTGGATGGCGATACGTACTGCCGTACTTGATTATTATTCCGCTGTGTATGCAGTTTTGAGGACAAGTTTATATGATTGTCCAATTGTATGTTATTGATGTTGTTGAACTCTGATGATGTATTCTGGTGATGTATGTATAAACAGATATAGTTTTCTTTTGTGTAAAGATATGTTATTATCTATTATATTTTATTCCGCTGCGACAGATAGATCCTGATGTTTTTTATATTTTCTTCTTCTACATCTTCTTCTTTAACCCAAATGGTTCGTATTTCCGTACATCTTGAGTTGATTGATGGAGAATAGTGTTGACTTTAAGGGGTACAGATTTGCAGGTCCTTTCACTTGGTATCAGAGCTTTGGTTGGTGATAACCTTGGCTTTGGTGGGAATTACTCATAGAATAGAGTCTGTAGTACTCTAGAATGAGTTTGAGTGTAATAATAAATATGAGCGCGTATTTGTTAGTGGATATAAAATTGTTTTTATATTGTGTTGACTTATCGGTTGAGTGTTTATGGATTCTGGTCGATATATGGGACGCCATTTCATCGATAGGGGTTTCTAAGCTCTTAAACAAGGTAAATCGACACGGTATTGTTTTAAATAGGGTAAATGAAATAATTTTACCCAAATTATTTTTATATATAAGAGACATAATTTTCTAGAAATTATTATAGTTATATATGCTTGCTTGGTTGTTAGGAGATGATAATATTAAAATATTATCATTGTTAAGTGAAAGTTGAATAAAGGGTTATAATTTTAACTAAAGGTTAAGAAATAAATTTATATACAAATGGAAATTATAAATGTTATTTATAAAATGAAGTAAAATTCCGGAGTAATAGTTGAAAATGAATTGGAAGAATTTGGAATTTGAAATTTTTGGGAAAGGGTTTAAAATTCCTTTGGATTTGAAAATGGTTTTCAAAGGTTTTGGAAAAATATAGTGGTATTATTTGAGAAATATTTTTGAATTGGATTTGAAGTCTGGTGAGATTTGGGATTTAAAAATATTTGAAGGGATTTTAAAGAAATACAAGCATTGAACTCTTTTCGGTCGTTGGAAAATAATTCTGATGGTGATCGCGACATCATCGTTGTTCATTTTCGAGTTTCCAAGAGGGGGATTGCTGCCTGGATGGTTTGGATTAATGTTTGTTTGTGAAATTTGGTTTGATTTTGAAAATGCAGAGGAATAGTTTGGTTTAGATATATATGTTTTCAAAATTGAATTTGGAACCTTTTTAGTAATGAGTTTAAATGTGTAAGAAAAATGGAATTGAAACTGAATGTTGAACTTAAGTTTGAATGGAAAAAATTAGTCAAGTTGGACTAAATAAAACAAAGTTTTGAGATTAAAATTAGCAAGTAATTGATTGATTTATATGGTATGGAAATGAAATGAAATTGAATATTGGATGATGTTTGATTTAAAATTGTGTGAAATAAAGTGCAGAATTAGTTCAAATGGACTAAAAATAATTAATGTTTGGAAATAAAATTTATTGGTTGAAAATGAGTTTATGAAATTAAAATGCATGCTTGGCTAAATAAGTGTATAATCTCGAGTAAAAAAATGAAATATGAATATAGTCAAGCTTAAAATGGGTAGAAGTATGAAAAATATAAGTGTGAGACTTATAAGAAAAAATGGTGAAGTAAAATAGTAAGCCACAATAAAATTGTTTTGGTATTTTGGAAAGTGAAATAGAAATCTAAACTCGAATTATAAATTAGATTGAACTTAAGAAAATTAAATAAAATGGTTTTGACGATAAATGAAGAAAAAAAATCAAGTATGGGTTATAAATTGAAAGTGTGGTCGCATGAAATTGAATTGGATTAAAATAGATTTGGTGTGAGTTGTAAACAAATCCAATTCAAGCATAAATTGAATGGCCTTATTATTAATAAATTCAATAATGAATTGTTAATGTGAATTAAAATTTTAAAATAGATAAAAATAAACTAATCGAATAAATTAGTAAAATGGTTGGGATTTGATCAAAGGAAAATCAAATCAAAGATTTGAATGGAAGTTGGTTGAATAAAATAAACTTAAGTTATTGGGTGGAATATTTTGAAGAAAATAAATAACTTAAGTAAATTATGAGATGGTTATTTAATATATTGGTTATCGAGTTTAATAAAATGGTTTGGAATCAAACATTTTGGATATGAAAGAAAATGCAATGAAAAGATTGTGAATAATTTAAAATGGGATGGAATCAAGTGTAACTTGAGTTGGAATCAATTTATATGGTTATAAAGCTTAAGTAATTATTTATTCACATTAATATGGTCGAATTGCATAAGAAAATGGGTCGTTCGATGTAAACGAGGTTAGATAAAATTCTATGAGTTATCAGAAGTGCAATTGGATGATTTTAAAATCAATTGGAATGAATATAAGTTTGTTTTGCTTAAAAATGAATTGAATGTAAGCAATTGAGTTGAAAACCATTTAAATTGAATGAAGTTGTTTACGAATTGGTTTTAAACAATTAAAATTAATATCGGAACCCTATAAGTTGCTTATAAATGTTGTTTAACCTGCATTTGCTTATAAAAACTTGTATGTTTGCTAGTTAAATATGTTAAATGTTGTTAAATTACATGATTTTGGCACTTACATGTTTAAATTAAGTAAGTACATGTACCGGAAAGCCGTTTGGCTGGATTTTGGGCGCGCTAATTGTTAAATAATAAGTCGCTTGCTTAAAAATGCTAAATAAAGGTACGCCTACGCAATAAAAATAGGAAATATGAACTGTTTTTATTTTTCCGACCGAGTGGGTCGATGTATATATATTTATAACTCTTGTCAAATTACAAAAGCTCCTCCGTACAAAGGGGACTCGGCCAAAAATTTACGAAAATTTTGGGAGTTAGTAAATTTTTTGAAAATTTTTGGGAAATTTTTTGCTAGCGACAAAACGATTTCAAATTGGAAATTGAAATAAATTAGTGGATGAAACTAATTTAAAATAATGATATGAATCAGTTATAAACGGAAGATAAAATTCAATATTCAGCGTTGAAGATAAACTGATTTCATATGGAAATGGGAGAACCAATTTGAATAGAAATAGATATAAACTAAAGTGGTGAAGTGAAAATAAATAAAGAAGCATATAAAATGCTTATATTAAACTTAAGAAAAGAAGGGTGAATTCTTAAGTAAAATTGGGTATTAGAAATATATTCTAAGTTAATATTTGAATGAAGATTTAATAAAAGTGATAATTGGGGATAAGTGAATAGAAATCAAAATGAATATGAATAAAAGAGAATGGATATAAATACATAGGATGTACGTATATTATTTTATTCGCATAGCAATTTAATCCAGATTCGAGCATAGAATTTCGAGATAGTTATATCGATCCGAGTTAGGATTTTTCACTCGATTTTCGACGGCGAACCCTGGATATGGATTTTGATTGATTCTAGAAATTCTCTATCGTAGTTATGACTTTGTAAGGAAAATGAAGGTTTCTGATCAAGAAACCAAATTCGAGTCCGCACTAGAAAGTCGGGTGGACGATACTAGTTCGGAAGTGAAATTGTGTAATCGAGCGAGTGATCGAATTTGATATTGCGTACGAATGTTATATATACACCGTACGGGCTTGAATGAATAGATATTGAAAATTTTGTAAGGAAGTCAATAAAATGATTTTGAATGTTGTGATTGGATATTAGTGCTAAGTAGGATATACAGGTATTATAAAGGAAAAAGAGAAAAATTGGTTTTGATTTCAGAAGATAAATTTGAATTGCTCGACAAAAGGTATGTATTTAAAATTTCTATATGAAATTTGATTGGGTTTTTGATCTAGCCACTTGGCCTTTTGTTTTCTTTTGGAATTTGGAAGCCTGTAGAGGCATTTTGTAGTTGTACCGAGCTAGCCATGCAAAGGAGACGTTGGTGAAATTTTTTGGAAATTTAAGAAGTTAGAAAATTTTTGAGAAAATTTTGATAATTCAAAATTTGGTTTTAAATTAAAATTTGAATGATTGATCAAATAGTATTATTTGAAACTATGGGAGAGTTTGGGAAGTTAGTAAGAATGATAATGGGTGTTTTATAAAAAGATAAAGTTAGTAAGAATGATAATGGGTCTTTTATAAAAAGATAGTTGGTAGGATGTTGAATTGTTGGTTTTGAGGATAGGTTAACGGGTATTGGACCATTCTTCTTAACTAGCAATTTCTGGGACGAAATTCTTTTAAGGGGGAGGAATGTGACGACCCGGAAAGTTTTAATATTTGAAATTGGAATATTTAATTAATTTTAAAGATTTTAAAGTTAATTTTTAACTTGAATTCAAATATTACTATTTATTTGATAATTAAATTATTGAATTAGATAATTTGAAGTTGGGCAAAATGTTGAATTTGGAGTTTTAAGTCTGCTAAAAATAATTTGAAGGCTTGTAAAATTTATATTGATATTGCTGAAGATAATAAAAGCTTTTAAATTGAAATTGGAAGTGATTTGTTCAATTTTGAAATTTTATCGTTTAAATTAAATTGAAAAATAGTCTTCCAAGACACAGTCTCGGAAGTCGAAGAAACCCATGCCATTGAATCTGTAATATTGTATTATTATCGGATCTTAATTTTTGTAGTGTTTGGAGTGATCGTTTGACCGTACGGTAGACAAACGCGTTTAAATTTTATCGAAATTCAATATAATAACTGAGTCCAAAAAGCTATCTTCTCCATACGATCAAATTAGGACTTGAAACCTTTTCCATTTTGTTCGAAATAGGGGTATAACATTATAAACGCCTAGCAGCACGCCTCGATAGGATGTCGAGATTTTAGCTACGAATTCAAGTTGATTTAAATTTAAATTTAAAGATAATTTACACTTTGTTGACCCGTCAGACCCTTTCACGTCAACTCTTTTTTCCCATCAAATACTATCCATTTCCATCACGACACAGTAGCCTTGTTTCTCCCATATACTACCGTCATCCTTAAATCGCGGCTCCTTGTCCCCTATCAATTTCAAAATTTTCTAAATTCCTTTCTTCTAAAGTATGAATATAAAAATACTCGAGACCACCTTCTTCACTTATAAAATAACAATTGAAAAAAAAATTACAGCAAGAGGTGACTTAAAAAAAACAAAAAGATGAGATCATGATTTTCTGGTTTGAAGAATTGTAGTTCGCTTGCAGCAATTGGGATTTGGAGATTTTGTTTTCATGTCGTGGTGGTCGACGATTGAGGGTTACGACCCATCTTCGTCGATGTAGTTTGGGTTGGGGGTTTCGAGAGTCTTCACGTGCACTTCTGGAGGCTCGAGTGGCGGCGGCTTTGTAGAACGTGGGTCGCGATTAAGAGAAGGTTTACGCTTGTCTCGGGGATGGTTAACTGAAGGGTATTCGCGATTTTGGGGACGATGGTGTCAGGTTGGATGCCGCGAGGATGGCGGTAGGCTTGTTCACGAGTGAGATTGCGATGGGAAAGAAGGGGGTCGTAGGCATTTGTGAAGGGAAGCGAACCGCCTGCTAGGTTCGTCAAGGAGGGCATGGTTTTGGGGGTAGTGTCATGGTGCAGTGTTGTGCGTTCGAAGCAGGAGTTGAGCTCAAGGTTTGTCAGTTTGTTAGAAGGTAAATTCATATATTAGTTTACTAATTAAGCTAATTATACAGATAGTTATGTTATATAAAAAAATCGGCATTTTGGGTTAATAGGAATCAGACTAGAAGTTGTGAGTATTGCTTATATACTTATTAAAGTATAAAATAGATCTGACTATAAAATAATTTCTGGTAATAATTTTATATTACTTGTATACTTATTCTAAAAGAAAAAAAACATATTATACTCATATACACATTTTAAACTTACGGGAAAATGGTAAAATATTTATTATGGTAATTAGGGTATGTAAATCATATCTTAAAGAGAATGTTTACGAACTTGTAAATTGTTATACAAGGTCCAAAATCGTGAAGAAAATAGTCGAGATCGAAGTGGATTGCAAACAAAAATCAAAGGTGAGTTAATCTCACTCATCTGGTTTAATTTAAATTTAAATGGTTAAATTAAAATAATTGGTTGAATGGTTGAATTGATTTGATGTGCTATATTATAGTATATAATACATCTTGGAATGATTTATTTCCCACATTATATAGCGGATAAGACCCTATACGCCGCATAATAGCGGATGATATTATATTAATCCCATATGTCGTGATATTCCACCTAGAAGTGGAATTGGTATTGTGCTAACATTTGTGGATGCATGGAGACACGTTGGAGGGATCCAACTAAATTCCTCAAAAATTTATTTAGATTATTTAATATTCTCTGTTATGAATATTTGATATTCTACGATAAAATATATTGATAATTGGAATATTGAATGTTATGGTTTGCTTGAATATATTTCGGTACATTGAGTTATCAAAATATATAGAATTGGATTTTTGAAAAGAAAATAAAAGAGTGAATTTGTAGGTAAAACAATTATAGAGAATTGAATAAATTAAAATGAATTGGAAAAGAATAAAAAGTGATTTTTGAATTCTGATAAATAAAAATTCCAAGTTCGGGAAATGAGATTTTGAATAAATGGGAATAAGAAATTTTAATTCTAAACTTAAGTGATGTTAAATAAAAAAATAAAGAATTTATTTTAAAAATTCATGTTTTAAATTTATTGAAATAGATAAAGAAGGAATTTAGAAAAAGGGTATGAAATTGGTATTTTCAGTTAAAGGATTTTAAATCATAATGAAGAAATAAAATCTGAAGTTAATGGATTTTTGAAATAAATGGAGTAAGGAAATTTGTTTAAATTGGAAATCAATTTGGAGATTTATTTAAGTGTGTAAAACCGGGATTTTTAAAAGAGAAGTGGGACTTTGGAATTTACATACTGGGTTTATAAAGGTAAAGTAATATATCAGTGGATATTTAAATAATTACTTCACGATGGGAATTTATTAAAGGAATGGGAAAATTTATTTAAAAATAAATAGTAATTTATTTTTAAAGGATTTGAAGAGAAGTATATTTCCCTGGATAGCCGAGTACGTTTTTCAAAGTAAATTTTTAAATATAAGTTAAAGGCTTTAATGTTGTTTTAAAAATCATGTTTTAGAAAATTTATTATTTCTAAATGCTTAAATTCTAAAGTAAATATTTTTCAAAACTATTATCGTAGTAATAATTTAAAGACGACTTGGTATTTTCATTTAAAAAGAGAAAATCTAGTTTTATATTTTATAAAATAACCTCATTTTAAATATTCCTTAAGTATATATTTTTAATAAAGTATTTAAAGTAATTTTTAATTTAAATGTTTTAAAGGATATTTTATAATAAAGTGTTTTTAAATTATTTTTAAAAATCTAAAGTTTTTGTGCATGGTGTTTTCAGTGGAAATAAGTATTTGGGAACTCATTCCATGAAAAGAGTGTGGTTTGAAAACCGTTTTCAAAGGGGTTGAAAAGTGGAAATATATCTCGTGAAGATATTTTGAAGTTAATAAATAATTCGAAAAATTATTTATGGTTGATGGTTGTTTGTGAATGTTAACTGATAGTCAAACAACCGACTATCTATATTGGCCAATGCGTTGATCGTTTCGAAGAGACCGGGATCGGAATTTAATTCTCGAAAACCACTTTGATCCAGTTTGAACGTTTTCGTGAGGAAGACGAGTTTGGATTCAAAGATGGTGCAGTGAACTGCAAGGGCTAGTGCTACTAATCCCGAGGATGATTCCAAAATGGATGTAGTAGGAATAGTGCCTTCGGTTTCGTTCAACCCGGGACGGACTTGTATGGATGAATGCTTTCATAACATCGTCAGGTGGACGATGAACATTCTAAGAGATGAGTTCTCTAAAGGTAATGCTTAGCCCTAAGCCTCATCAACCGGGAATGACTGAAATCAGGGGTTATGCAGCAAGGCTAGGTGGGTAGCACCCATTTAGGGTGAGGTCATCCCTGTCTAGATGTTCCTTTTATTTTGAATTAGTGGTGCGATTGCTGATCCCAACCGTGGGGTGATCTTACTCGGGATTATCCAGTAAGGGGTAGTCCCGGTCTTATGTTTCAGGGGTCGGGAGTGATCATCGGTATGCTGATCTAGACTAGGTACCGTGATAGGTGGTAACCCAGTCCCAAGTCATTAGTTGGAAATCCATTCTCCCTACACGCCTGTACGGTTTTGATTGTGCCCAACTATTGCTGAAACGTGAGATGCAAGCATTTCAACTAGATTCTATTTTACCTTCTATAGACACTATTATAATATCAAATAACTTTAATAAAAACTGTTTTAGCTATCGTAAGGTAAAAACCAGACATGTTTATTTGTGGCGTGGTCTTACGAGATGCTTTTGTTTTCAAAAAATTTTTAAAACTTTAATAATCAATTTGAGTGTGGTTTTCTCACGCTGGTATACCAGATTGACTCGGGTGTTATATAACTATAATGCTCGGGTTAGACCGAGTATTATAGAATACATGATATGTTCTTGTGGAGCTCAGGAGACGAGCTGGATGGCGATACGTACTGCCGTACTTGATTATTATTCCGTTGTGTACGCAGTTTTGAGGACAAGTTTATACGATTGTCCAGTTGTATGTTACTGATGTTGTTGAACTCGGATGATGTATTCTGGTGATGTATGTATAAAACAGATATAGTTTTCTTTTTTATAAAGATATGTTATTATCTATTATATTTTATTCCGCTGTGATGGTTAGATCTTGATGTTGTTTTCTATTTTCTTTTTCTACCTCTTCTTCTTTAACCCAAATGGTTCATATTTATGTACATCTTGAGTTGATTGATGGAGAATAGTGTCGACTTTAAGGGGTACGGATTTGCGGGTCGTTTCAGTTTTGAATTATTCAAGTCCGACATGTGTGGTTTTATTGTCGATTTGAATGGTCCAAAATAGTGGGTCGTTACAATAACTTGTTACCTACACGCACAAACACTAATCATATATATTATTAGTTGGATTCCATATTATCTTATTTTCATTAAGCAGTATGCACTAAATATAATTTACTATGCAGAATTTGCATAGGTGCCATAGCATTACTACAAGAGACGTGATAAAGATGCTACTATTGAAAAAAAAGCAAAGGGCAAAAACAAACTCTGTAACTTTTGCAACATCTTTACATTTCTAAACTACGGCCTTAAAATATTCATGCAACAGCTAATGTTCTTTGCATTTTGTTATGATAGTGCCCTCTAATTCACATTCCATATATGCTTAGTACTCATATTGTCATCCATTACCTAATACCATTAATTTTAATTGATTTTTTATTAGAAAGTATGATTATAATTATTTTGATGAGGACAAGATTTAAACTTGCTGCATGAGACATCCAAAAGAAAGGGATGTTACACCTTTGTATATGCATCATCTAAACATTATTGTTATGCATTTTTTCAAAAACTATCAAATAATAGTTAATGATTTAAATCTTAATCAATATGGTAGGAAACAAATTATATAATACTCGAATATCCATGGGAGGTATAAAGTTTTTCCTGGTGAAGTTATTTTTATATGTATCCTACATCAGCATTTTGTAATAAAAATAATTATTGTCTTTTGAGTAGACAAATCATTCAATAAAAAAAGAAACACTAATTGATTATAGTAAATAGATAAAGAGCTATTTAGCCAGAAAAAAATTAACGGAATATTATTGTTTTGATATAAGTTCTATGTACTGGTTCATGCTATTGTTTAGACACTTTGTGATGCTATATAATCACAGTTATGCATACTAAAATAATAATAATAATAATAAATTTTAAGCTTCCTGCATTTAAATAATCTATGATGCTATACTACGTTTGTTGCAATTTATTATGATTTTTGATGTTGATGCCAGAATATAATGTTTAAGATAATGTTTAATTGATTTTCCCATGGTAGCAGGAAAGCTTACTATAAGGCTGCCAATGAGAATTTTTGAGTTTTAATTAAATGATGTGAAAATTGAATTCTTAAAAAATAATGTAATGCGTTCTATGTATGATAGAATGGTTGCCTTTCATCATATTGAAAGTCTTGAATTATTTGAAAGTTAAGCATAATATTAGTGTTTTTCAAGTTCAAGTTAATTTTCTTTTATTCTTCCTTTGGCGGTGGGTTCGATTTTGGTTTTCGAAAGTGATTCTTATGAATATATTCTTTGTTGGAAATTTTTTTTTAAATTGTACCACTTACCTAAATTGTTCATATGTTTAGTTGTGAAATTCAAACTGAAAGCTTCTTTTGATTAACCAAGATAGTACATATTTCTTGTTGTTCAGTCAAAACCAAAAGTATTGATGGAATACTGATTACACAGGTTAGTAACTAAGTTAATAAAGTATTATATATCTTTTTCATGTTATACTAGACGTATATTACCTTAAAAATATATGCATTACATAATATATTAATGCAAAACTATGTTAAAATGTCATGAATATATTTCATCACTGCCAGTGGAATTATTGAAATGTGACGAAGTGTACGTATTTTTGGTAAAGTAACATGAATATAATAATGCAAATTAATTATTATTGAATTAATATGCCCATTATTGGTTATTAGTTCATTTAAGCATCAATAAAGATTAATTATTGAACTAATAGATAATTAGCTATTTAATTCAATCAAAATCGACTAGAGAGAGACCAATAGAAATTAATTTGGGTTGATTGTATTTAATTATCTATTTAGTTTGGACTCAAATTTAAAATAATAGATCAATAATTACTCCATTGCATGTGACAATGAATATACTTTCATTTCCACATGCTCCTCAATCTTACGTTGATTAGTATTAGAAATTTTTATGCATAATTTGATTATCATTATATCACTATTTATCTATAAAATGAAATAAATTTAATGTCATTTATTGATCAAAGTTTAAATTATGATAAATATATTCATCATTTTAAATTTGAGTTGACGTTATATAGAATTAATTCTAGTTAGTTACTATTTTTAGCTTTCTATTTCTGTTACAATATGAATAAGAGTCATATCAAATAATATTATCATGATTCATAAAGTTGGTAAAAGGATTAAGTGCTAACAATCTGATTTAAAAATTAGTTAGCATTCTTAGTAACGTAATGCTTCCAAGAATAACTTATAATTGATGTTAGTGTTTGCCGTATAAAGTCATTGTTTCTAAAACTATTAATTATTGTATGCCTTGAAGTTATTAAAGCACTTTGTTAGTAGCGTCCAAGAAAAGGCAAACCACTAAACTACAATTCAAAAGTATATGTTTCACCTTATATAATGATCAATAGATTATGTGGACCCCATGTATGTGGCACGGGTTCACACTAGTTGATTTGAAATATGGATTTAAGAAATGAATATATAGTGTAAATCTACAAAGGATAATAAATTTGAGATCTTTCCCTCTACCCTATGGTAATAAAATCATTGGTTATGAATAACTATATATAGCCAAAAGGATTAAGTGGACAATGTGGAAATGTATCAGGCTCATTATAGAAAAGCCTATATTCAAACGGGAAACGATGTTTTCTTTTTTAAAGAGATTTCTCTTTGATTTTACTGAAAAAAAATTTAGAATAATTTTGGAACTTGTTATGGATAATAATTTTAAGCGATATCGAAAGGATATCAAAGTTTGTGTGTAATGACTCAGATTTTTCGTTATTTAATTTTAAATATTTATATGATTTTAAATATTGAACTTGAAGTATAGACTGATTTTGAATATGAAAATTTGGGTTTTTATTTATTAGATAAATTCAGGATTTAAATATAGCGATTTATTGGATAATTCAATTATAGAATTTTTATAATAGAATATTGGGTAAATTTGTGTATCTTGAGTTTTAAGATCGATAAAAATATTTTAAAGGGTTGTAAAATTTATATTGATAATAACGAAGATAATAAAAGTTTTTAAAATTGAATTTAAAACGTGATTGTTCAGTTTCAAAAACATATCGTTTAAATCGACATTAGAAATAGCCTTCCATGGCACAGTCTCAAAAATCGATGAAACCATTTCCATTGGATCCGTAATATTGTATTATTATCGGATGTCAAATTTCGTAGCATTTGGAGTTATCATTTGGCCGTACGGTATAGAAACGCGTTGAGATTAATATCGAAATTTAATATAATAATTTGGATTCAAAAGCTATCTTCTCCATACGATCGAATTAGGACTCGAAACATTTTCCATTGCGTTCGAAATAGGGGTATAACATTATAAACGTCTAGTGGCATGCCTCAGAGATCAAAATTTTAGGTTGCTAAAATGAGATATTTTATAATCAAACAATATATATATATATATATATATATAAATCAGTTCAAAGTCAAAATCTGATCAGTCCCCTTCTCCATTCAAACATGCCACTTTACATTCCTTAACATGCAGCCGTTTTCTTTTGGATCTCGAGCGCCTCCCCTTCTTTTCACGTTCAATTCAAATTGAATACAAGAGGAAAAAAAGAAAGAAAAGGAGACAAGTAAAAATCACGACTTACCTCCATAAATCTGCAGAACGAAAAAACAATGGCGGACAAATCAATTCGAATAGCAACACAAAAAGGGCGATAATATCATTCGCCTTAGTCGTAGTCTTCATCACGAAGGGGGGAGAATTGCCGTGAATCAGGCGATTCACGCGATGGCGATTTGGGATTCGAGAGTGGTGATGCATTAATGGCGCGACGGTGGGTTCGAAGTTCGTAGGGTCTAGTGCCGGCACATGGAGGCACGACTTGGAAAGAGATAGGAGACAGTGGAGTCGCGTTTTGGTAGCAGCGGGTTGCATGATGGAGGCGATAAAATTCTAGAGGTCTACGGTGGCCTTGGAGGAGGGGCAGTCGCATGGTGGAGGCAGGAAGCGTGGTTCCTCTGGTGGTTGTTCGATGGTAGCAGCTCCGGGATGATGGCCAGAGTTCGTGTGAGGGTTGGTGGTTCGAGGAAGGTTGCGACCATGATTTGGTTGATGAGGGATACGGTCTGGATTTGCTGTGTGGGTGATTAAGGTAGGTAAGCAGGGTAAATAATGTTTTAATAGATTTAGTATTAATCAAAATAATTTTAACTAGTAATTCGGTAGTTTTAAAAAAATCAATAACCTTGTTTTACGGGGTCAAAAATTGGTATCAATGTCGTGGTGCATTCGCTTGGATATCATCTATATTCTGGAGATTTGTTCGGAAATTTTTGAAGATGGCTGGAATTTTTAATCAAATTGAACGATGTTCAATTTGATTTAAAATTTGAAATGGATTGCAAATGAAATCAAAGTTAAGAATTCCTCAATCAATTGGATTACCGTATTTAAATTTAACTGTTTAAATTTAAATTATTGGAGTTGTCTGAAATTGCGGAAGCGTGGTTCGATCAAGCTGCTGAGTATGGGAAACGGGCTATAGCGCTTATTCCAGGTAATTATATTGAAGCACGTAATTGGTTAAAAATCATGAGACATTTCGAATAAAACCATTCGTTAATTCAGTAGAATTTATTCTTGGATCCATAAATCAAATAAAATAGATCATTACCATAACATGATTGGATTGATAAATTTATAATTACCTGCTGGATGACTATTTATATACAGTAATACATACATACATACATATATATAATCCTTACCCATTTACAATTTATATATATATATATATTAGAGCGATATTCCCGCGCATTTTACCGGATGAGACCCTATGCGCCCCGTAAAATAGCAATGACCATATATACCGTGATATCCCCCTCAAAGTGGGATTGATATTTTTATTGTTGTCTAACATCTGTGGATGGAGAAAATCAGGTTGGAGGGATCCAACTGGATTCCTCAAATATATCAATAATTTTCATATATATAAAATGCTGGATTATTATGTGTTGTAAAATTTTAAATGCTAAAATAGCATGGAAATTAATTTTGGGTATATTAAATACCGTAGATATTATTTTAAAAGTTTAAGTAATTAAAAATAGAATTTTAAAATAAAAATATGTATATCGAAAATTTAGATTAAAAGAGACTAGTTTGAATAAAAAATGGTGAATTTTGATTGTATTAAATGATGCCGAAAAAATATTTTAAATAGAGGATTTAAAATAAATTAAATAAAGAAATTTTAAAGATTGGATTTTTAAAATGATAATTTGGAAAAATATAAAAAGAAGTTGAAATCGATATTAAAAATAAATTAGCAAAAATAAATGGGTTTCTAAAGGAAAAGAATTTATAAAATGGAAATTTATAAATGATATTATTTTTAGATAACTCAAAAGGAGTGATAGAAAATTTATAAACGAAGTTTATAAATGAAGGAAAGTGATATTGAATGACAATTTGGGAATATATATTTAAGAGAAGAATTTATGTTGGAATATGGAAATAAGGTGAGAATAGTAGTAGATACTTTTTTTTAAGGTGAAATGGTTAAGGTGACCGGAATGGAAGTAATGTGATGGAATTCAAGAAGATTTATAAATTCAAATTTGGCTATTGAGATTTTAAAGATTTATTTTATCGATAAGTTAAAATTTTATTTTAAAAGGAATTTTTTTATTTATTAAACTATACGAAGTTCAAGGTTAGTTGGTGTGGAAATATGTCAGAAGTTTTTTAAAATACCTAATATCTTTTTTAATAAAAATCCTAAATGTTTAAACCTGCTTTGAAAGTGATGTTATAAAAAGTGTTTCAATATTCTAAATAAGTATTTAATAATGCCTTAAAAACAAATTATTATTATTTCCTTTAAATGCTTATTTTTATTTACATATGTATATATATAAAGTTTTGAAATTTTTTAAATAAACCTTTTCGGAAGCCTGAAAATGGGATTATTCAATAAATATGATTTATAAGAGAATTTTTAAATAGAATTGGGAAGAAAAGTAAGAAAATTTTCGAAGAGGTAAATAAAAGTGAACGTCGAAGAATGAAATAGAATTCGTTAAAGAAGTAAAAGGGGAAACTGGAATTATAAGTAAGTATAATTGACTTTGGAAATATTGAAGGAAATTAATTAAAAAAAATTGGAATTTATAAAATTCGTGTAAACGAGTTGAGAAATTTACAAATAAAATTGTAAATGATTTCAAGAAAGAGAAACAGGAATCAAAGGGGTATTTCCTAAGTATGAATTTAAAATGAAATGGAGAAAAATATTCTAAGTGTTGAAAGGAGTGGAAATTTCTGTTGGAGATATAAGAATTTGGAACTGTTTTCAAAATGCGAAAGTACAGAAAGTAATATCTTATAAAGATATATGAATAAATTTTGAGAAAATATATAATAAGGTTCGATGATTGTTTATGGAGGTGTATTGATAGTTAAATAACCGACTATCAATTTTAGCCAATTTTCGTTAATCGTTTCGAAGAGACCGAGATTAGATTTAATTATCCGAAAACCACTTCGATCCAGTTTGAATGTAACGAATGAATAACGTGAAGATGATGAAGATAGTGATTCAGTTTGTCCAGACCCAGGATAACTTGTATGGAGGAATGCTATCAGAACATCGTCATTGGAGGACGATGAGCATTCTAAGTAGAAATTTTTTCTTGAATGTTACACTTAGCCTCGAGCCTCATCAACCGAGAATGACTAAAACAGCGGAGATGCGGCAAGGCTAAGTGGGTCGCACCCAAGTAGGCTATGTTATCACCTCTCTAGATGTCCTCGGAAACCATATTTATCTTAGATACGAGCATACATAAAAGAAGAAGAGATTTATGGTAAGGGTGGGAACACCTGGGATAATAACATATTCGGTCTATCCAGGTTAGGGGTAGGCCAATCTTGTGTAACAGGGGATCTCGGCGTGGTCCTCGGTACATAGTTCTAGAGGTGTACTATGACGGGCGGTACCACAATGGTCCAGTCATTCATTGGAATCCATTCTCCATTACGAGCTTACAGTTTTGTTTGTAGAGCCTAATATGTTGGAATTTAATTAATGTAACAATTTCAGCTATTTGAATAAGTATTTGTATTTAGACACTATTATAATATCACTTGATTTTCTATAAAGTGTTTTGATTATCGTAAGGGAAAAATCCATCGTGTTTATTTATGACATGGTTTTACGAGATACCTTTATTTTTCAAAGGATTTTAAAAAGTTAATAATTCAAATTGAGTGTGTTTTCTCACGCTGGTTTTCCAAACTGACTCGGGTGCTATTTAATTGTAATGCTCGAGTCAGAACGAGCATTACAGATTCAGGAAAGGATGCTATAGAGCTCAGGGAACGAGCTGGATGGCAAGGTGTGCTTCCGTACTTGATTATAATTCCGCTGAATAAGGACAAGTTATTAAACTGTCCAGATTTGATGTATTGGAATGTTGTACTCTGATAGTGGTATGTATATTAACAGTACAGTTCTTGTATTTAAAATCTGTTATTATATACAATACTTTGTTCCGCTGCGATTATGAGATTCTATGTTGTTCTTTTCTTTCTTCTACCATTTTCTTCTTCTTCCTAATGAACTGGCATTTATGGCACTCGATTGCTCAGCATTTTATATAGTGGACTATTGATGTCGATTTTCGAGGGTCGAAAATTTTGGACCGTTACATTGTGTTTCTCAATAAAGACATTGATGAAATAAGTAAAGAAACCCACTTATGGTTTACTCTTTTACGTTAGGGATTCAAATACACCGTTATTATTCATGTTGATATTTGGATTATCACAAAAGAGCTAGGCAGATAAGCGCATATAAAGGTATAGTATGCAAATTACAAATCAATTGATTCTCTTTTGCCAAAAGAGACAAATGTTGTCTCATATAGTAATAAAAGAACATCCTTAGGCTAAAGAAATGCAAAAGATGCCTTATGCGTTTGTGGTGTGGAGTCTAATGCATGCTAAGGCATATACACATATGGATATTACGTGTATTATTTGGCAAGTATCTTACTGACATTGAAAGTAGATCAATGGTTAGTAATCAGAATGAATATGGGATATCTTTAAGGAACAAAAAGATTATATGCTCATCGACAAAAGATTGGATTGGTTGGAGATCATAAAGCATTATGATCCGAAAATTTTGGATACCAAGAGTATAAAAGGTCCACTTCAGGTAATAATGATATTACCATTATTTTCTTGGGTGGTGCTAAATAAGGAAAGCTGTCATACAAACATTTATAGCCTCCTCTACTATGGAACTAATTTTTATTTTTCTGTTATGGTGATTAAACCATGGAAAATAATTACAATATTTTATCACAAAGTCGTGGAATATTGAAAAAGCAGTTGAAAGACCATTAAAGTGTTAGGAAATCAAATATACGGTTTCGATGACAACAACTATACAATGGAAATCGAATATGCATATACATTTCTATATATAGGTACTTGCTAGAGAAACATCACTAGAAAGAAAAGAATAAGGCTCAAATAACGTTACAAGAGACTACAATTCGATAAGATAAAGAAAGATGCACAAAACAGACATGCACAACTTTCAAACGTCTGGATGCACAAGCTAGACGTTTGGAAAAGTCCTCTGGAATGACAAAAAAGAAAGAACCAGATGTCTGGTAGATGCACTCAGACGTTTGAAAATCTACTATATACAAAAAGTATATAGTGTCAGACGTCAGATTTCGAACTCGGAATTTAATTTCAAATTTCAACGGCCATATTTGAATAGACATCTTCGCTTCTCTTCGCTGCAACTCTTTACCATCAATAGAAACAATTGTAGAGCACTTATTAATGGATGCAACTACTCAAAGAACCTTTCTACAACTATATATACCATCAAGAAATCAAGAGAACACTTATCTTACTCACGTGTGCTCTCTACTTATATACTCTATTATATTCTTGATCTCTAGCAATCTATACTTGTATTTCACTCTTTCATATATTCAGTTCTTCACTGTAAATACTCTCTAGACATATATTGGAAGCTTTTGTACTTATTAGTCAATATCCATGTTATAGAACACATATTTGACAAGAACAATTTATTGTAACCAAGCATATTCCTCCAAAAGAAGCGAGGATATTTGATAGTCTAATTTCGAAGGGGCGCTTCGAGACTGGACGTAGGACGAGAGGTTCGAACTAGTATAAAATCCTGGTGTGCTTATTCTATATTTACCTAGATTAACATTGTTTTAGTTGCATCATATATTTTGTCACATATACTTGCATATACACTACACGATCCACATATAGACTTACAATTGGTATCAGAGCAAGGTTAGATCAAAATAAGTAACACTTTTTTGAATCACTATAATATGGCAAGTATTTTTCAAGAAGGTCAATTCATAGCATAAGCCCCACTTTTTAATGGTTCTAACTATGAGTATTGATCAACACGTATGAGAAATTTTATGGAAGCCAATGGATTAGAAATTTGGACAGCCACTTAAAATAAATATGAAGCACCCGACACTGCTATGAACACATGGATTAATGCATAAAAAACTACAACTTCTAATAATGTCAAAGCTATGAATGTTCTATTTGTTCACTAGATAAGAATGAATTTTCACGAGTCATGTTATGTAACACTACATTTGATATTTGGCGTACCTTACAAGTTACACACAAGGCACAAACAAAGTTAAAAAAACTAAGATTTCAATTTTACAAAATCAATTTTCATCATTTAAAATGAAACAAAACGAATCTATAGTAGACATGTACTCTAGATTCCAAACCATTCAACGCGATTTAATGGCACTTGGAGTCAAGTTTATAAATTTTGATTTAGTATGTAGAATACTCTATTCTTTAACTCTAGAGTAGGAAAGAAAAGTATTAGCTATCGAAGAAGCTAATGATCTCTTAGCACTCTTATTTGAAGGATTGATAGAAAATTTAATGTCATATGAAGCTAATTTGCAGGCACAAAAAGAACAAAATTTGAAAAAGAAGAACATAGCATTCCGAGCAACAAATGAAGACTCCGACTTAGATAAAGAATAAATTGTATTTATTGCCAAAAACTACACCAAATTCAATAAGTTTAGGAAAATGACTAAATTTCAGAAAGGAGGAAAATCAAGCTCAACAAATCAAACATCAATCAAATGCTATGAATGTGACCAATTTAGACATATGAAGAAAGACTGTCCCAAGCTCAACAATGATAAAAAGAAGAACAAATTTGAAAAATTCAAAAATAATAAAGCTTTCAAAGTAACATGGGATGACTCAGATTCTTCATCATCATCAGACGGTGATAGCGATAGTGACGGAGGACAAGCTAATGTGTACTTTATGTCACAAACTGATGAGGTATGTCTTGAATTTAGTTATGATGAATTATTAGAACTTGGCATGGAATTAGATGATAAATTTACACAAAATTAAAAAATTGAAAAAAGAACATAGAGCCAAAATAAATAGATTAGAACTTGAAGTAGGAATGTTAAAAGATGAAAAAAATATTTTTGAAGAGAAACTAGAATTATCTCAAGAAAAAGTAAAAATCATTTGGTCGAAAATGAGACTATTACTATTGATTTTGATAAAATTATATTCGAAAAGGATAACTTGTTAAAAGGAAATGTCAACTTGAAAGAGTAATATTGAAAATTGAAAATTTAGAATTAAAAGAAAAATTAGATAAAATTACGAATAATGTTTCAAAATTTAATAAAGGAAAACAAGCTTTGGAAAATCTTATCAAAACTTCAAAACCATCAGATAGTAGAAATGGAATAGGATTTAAAAATATTCTTAAACAAAAAGGGAATGATATTAAGAAATATAGTTGTATTTATAAAAAGACTGAATGTTCACCTAAGTCTAATACGAATACCAGAAATGTAAAAGTACGGATTCCTAAGACAACTAATAATTGGATTAGACAAAAACATAATAATATTTTTTTAGAAAATGTAGTCTATAGTAAAAAAATTATTCATAAACGAACCAAACCTTCTTGGGTATGGCTACCTACTTCTCCTAACATCTAGGACCCTAACAAAATATACAGGTACCAATTAAATCATCTTTTATTTTATTGGTACCCAAATTAAAAAATAAGGACAAATGGATGCTTGAAAGTGGATGCTCCAAGCATATGACCGTGAATTCAAAAATATTATCAAATATAACATACATTGAAGGTGGAACGGTAACTTTTGGAGATAACTAAAAAGGATATGTTGTGGGCATTGGAGAAGTCATCAACTCAGGTATTTCTAACTCTCCTATTATTACAAATGTTTTGTTAGTAGAAAATCTAAAACACAACCTATTTAGTATTAGTCAATTATGCAATAAAGGTTTTCAAATCTATTTCAAAAAAGATAGATGTAATATTTTCGATAATAACAAACAACTTATATTTGAGGGTTTTGGAAACAAAAATATTTATGTCTTAAATATGAATATAAATAGAAATTCAAATTTGTGTTTAACCGCCAAACATGACGATCCATGATTGACGCAGCGGATAATTCGAACAAAACTTCAATCGATGAAATGTAGCAATCGGTGAGTTGAAGATACCAAAATGCCCAAGTTCGTTGATCCAAAGATACCGAACTCTAGCTATCTCAAACACGTTGATAGCGCACTATACCGTGTTCAAAGATCTACGATTCTTCGCACGTTGATCTAGCGCACTAGATTCCGTGAATCGGCTTCAACAAACGTGAATTCGAGCGCACTCGAATGACGTAAGTGGAGATAGGAGATTACACTCAACTACCAATTGGTATGAAAGCACAAAGCTAACAAAAGAGAAATTTTATTCAAATTCAACCACCTCAAAATATACAACACACCCTCTATTTATAGCTTGACACAACGGCCCCTTTAACTCGTTGCCGACTCATAGGCTCCGACTCATCATAAGTCGTTGCCGACTTAACATCGCAACACAATCTACACGACTCAAAGATAACAAACGACTCAACATACAACATAACATATACGACTCAACACGACCGAGTCATATACATTACCGACTCAACATATTACATACTGACCGACTCAAGCTATTTACAAACATATTACAACTTTACGACTTGCGACTCATGAGACATACGACTCATCAAATTACAACACAATACGACACATCATAACAACACAGGTTACACGACTCACGACATAGCACTGACTCGCGACCTACGACTCAGCTTAACTCGGCAGCGACTTATGGAAGGCCTTTATCTTCGAACGACTCATCTCCGAGCGACTCATTCCTGGACGACTCATCTCTATGTGGTCTAACTCCGTTCCTTCATTAGGTCGTATAATGATAGGTCGTAGCTTGTTCCTGTTAGGTCGCGGCAACGACTTATCATAATATGGCACTACCTTGTTATCTCGTAAGTTGATGAGTCGGGTTTCCTTTAGGTCGTAACTCGTAGACTCCTTAGGTCGTAAACTTAATGCCACTTCCCTCTCTGGTTCCTTGTTAAGTCGCAGACGACTTATGGATGAGTCGTTGTGTCGTGTACGACTCATCAAACTCGAACACCTCAAACTCTTATTAAATCGTAACTCCTTTGCATCCTTCTCGTTAAGTCGCAAATGACTTAAGATCACTCCGTTAGGTCGCAAACCATTGGAAATAAGTCGCAGCTTCTTTATCTCGGACCTGTTAGGTCGTAGCCTCCCTTTACTCGCCGTGTTAAGTCGTGGACGACTCATGTTAGGTCGTGGACGACTCATAGTTGCTTCTTTAACTCGTAACAACTTAGGTCGTGACCCTCTTCTGTTGAGTCGGAAACGACTAAAAATTCCTGAATGACTTAAGATTGTGGCCTTCTCCCAACGACCTAAAGAACTTGAACACTTCAACCATACTAATTTCATAGATCGTTTTGCATCATGACTTGAATCAATCGATCCCTCCTCCTGGCCTGCATCATCCTCCCCTGGTTGGGAAGAATTCGTCCTCGAATTTACAAACTTTCTTCTCCGAGATGCTGTCTTCCATTCATTATCTGGTTTGATGTGGCTCTGGCGATAACCACTCTTGAGATTGTCCTTGTCTCGACCCTTTAACGATGCGGTTTGGAATAAACAATGCATAGAATAGAATATACGTGGCATTAGGCAGGCGGCATAAGGAAGTGATCTAAGAGAGATGACATCTGAAACGATGCGGAATAAACTAAGCACTAGGTACCAAATCCACTTTATGTAGCACAGGACTTCATAAAAATAGTGTCGTAAACCATATTGTTTCTGCCAATAGGACGACGTGATATAGAACCAAAACTCATCCAAAATGTGAGACGATATAAGGAAATTTAAAATCATAGAATGACTTAGGAAATCCTGTCCTAAGAAGTGTGATGATTCATGCTCAGATTCTTGTCTTTCCGTATATCGTTCAGAGATGTTATCATCTAGCATCTGTCCTCGAAGTGTGGTATCAAATTCTCCTGACTGAAATGAACTCCCGCTCACTTCTCCTTCAACATAGTTATTTCCATAAGATAGTTCCAAGCAATTGACACTGGCAATGTTTGCAGGGTGGACATCATCAGACGACTTTAACTGGCAATCATTCTCTTCCTCCTGTCGTATCAACTCTTCCTGTTCTTTCGGACTCACAAGATCATATGATACTGGCAGTGAAATAGCTTCTGGTAGGAGTTCAGTATGAGGTTGAACGTCCTGGAGTGATGGTAACTCTTCGGATAATGCCTCAGAATATTCGACTTCAGACTCATCGAATTCTGATCCAACTTCCTCGAAAACATCAAGATCTTCACTCGCTTCTTGCTTGGTCAATTCAAACACTCCATTCCTCATTTCCACATACTCTTTCAAACATACAAAATTAGTTTCTTCAGGTAGTTCCTCAAACATTTCATCTTCACATACTTCATCCTCCTCAGGGTTCTCAACATCAAAATCTTTTCCGGATTCAATCAATATTGATAACTCCTCATCATCTTCCATTTCATCGACGAACTCTCTTAAAGATAATAAACAATCTAATTCTGCCTTTTCTTCGATTTCACTTTCATTTTGCCCAGGCTCCTCGAAAACCACGGAATTAATACTTGGCTGGTTCTCATCCATAAGCTCAGGTGTCAAACAAAAATCCTCCATCAACAAATGACTTCCCTCAACTCCGAACACAATTTCTTCGTCCACATACTTTGACTCAATCTCTTCGTTATCATCAAATTTCAGCGGTTGATAAAAGTCAAATTCATCAGTCCTCCTCAACATATTACTCTCCTCATTACTTGACAAAGATTCTTCATCGTTATCAAATTGTGGTGCTTGATAAGAATTAACTTCGTCAATCCTCCTCAACAAATTACATTCTTCGTTCTCTAACTCGAGCTCTTCATCCTCATTATCAAACTTTAGTGGTAAGGCTGCGAATGATTCTGTAGGACCAACCTCTTCTAGCTCTTCCAACATTGGTTTAACTTCCTCCGGAAATTGAAGTTCTTCTCTTGCCTCATACATAACCAATGTTTCAGCAGTACCTTCCGATTCTTCAACACTCTCGCTGAATGATATTGGACTAGTCTGTTCCTCTTCTTCTTCTGTCCCGCTGTCAGTAGAATCATCCACTTCCTCACTTTCACATTCTTCTATAACAAAGGGTTTCTTCTGGGACTTTGTACTTTCAAAACTTCGATGGTTAGACTCCTGATAATGATAGCGCTTAACTTGGTCATCAACATTCGTCGTAATGATTCTGTGTGCAACTGGTTCGTTGATTCTCTTGGAAACTTCTCTATTGTAAGGAACGCCATCAAACTGATCGCTGGGTCTTATAACTATACCCTTCCCTTGACTACCTGTATTCCTCTTCTGCAACGGTTGGATAACACGAGCTTGATAATTGTAGGGTAAGAAATTTGCTTTCATCATCCTTTTCATCTTATCCCACTTGACAACTTTAGATTTCTTCATTCTCTCTCTGGTTGATTTAGTTTGTTGCCACCAGTCCATAGCTCTACCTCTCAAGCTTGCAACAACTAACTTAACTTGGCGATCTTCAGGAATATCATTGAGTTCAAACATTCTTTCAACCTTTGACAACCAATCAAGGAATTCCTCTGCTTGTAACCCACCTCGGAATTCTGGAATTTCTGTATCCTTCCTAGATTCCTGAAATCGAAAATGAACACTATCACCATAACGATCTTCTTCAAATTTAGATGAGCTTCGATATCGATTCTGAACATTGCTTCTGCTATGAACATGCTCATCCTTTCTACTTCCTCTTTCATAATCACGATGATCTCTCCTCATCGAAACTGATGATTCTCTTCTGTCACGACTAGATGATGGTAACTCCCTCCTCGCTTCCGTAACCAATGGCGAAACTCGGTTTCCTCCATGGTTCGAGTTTGGTGATCTCCTCCTTTGATTCAAATCAGTCATCAATCTCTCCAATTTACCAATGCCTTCATCAAACTTTTCATTAATACGTTGTTCCATAAGCTCGGCTTCTTCTCTACGATACAAAGCTTCAACGTTTTGATGTCGGTTAGCTCTCCTTGGTGGCATGGTTGTAAACTTCACAAGACTTCAAAAATTCAACACAAGACTTCAATCAACAAGTCACGGTTCAACAATGTCTCGGCTCCAACTGGTCTCGGCCTTGACACTTCACGGTTCAACTTAGGTCGATTTCAACAATGCACAACTCAATCACTTGGCACGGCTCAAACTAGCTCGCACCAATCTATCTCGGTTCACTTGCTTAGCTCGGCCTACAACTCCAAAACCCTTCAAAATTTGGCGCGCAAAACTCCAATTCAAAATCCAAACAAAGTCCAACTCCTCGATCCAAAATGAAATGGATCAAACTCTCCAAACTTGATGCAACTTCAATATGAACACGATGAACTCCTTCCAACTTCAAAAACTTCAAAAACTTGGCTCCAAGAATCAAACTTAGCTATGATTGGCTAAGTATGGCTCTGATACCAAAACTGACGCAGCGGATAATTCGAACAAAACTTCAATCGATGAAATGTAGCAATCGGTGAGTTGAAGATACCAAAATGCCCAAGTTCGTTGATCCAAAGATACCGAACTCTAGCTATCTCAAACACGTTGATAGCGCACTATACCGTGTTCAAAGATCTACGATTCTTCGCACGTTGATCTAGCGCACTAGATTCCGTGAATCGGCTTCAACAAACGTGAATTCGAGCGCACTCGAATGACGTAAGTGGAGATAGGAGATTACACTCAACTACCAATTGGTATGAAAGCACAAAGCTAACAAAAGAGAAATTTTATTCAAATTCAACCACCTCAAAATATACAACACACCCTCTATTTATAGCTTGACACAACGGCCCCTTTAACTCGTTGCCGACTCATAGGCTCCGACTCATCATAAGTCGTTGCCGACTTAACATCGCAACACAATCTACACGACTCAAAGATAACAAACGACTCAACATACAACATAACATATACGACTCAACACGACCGAGTCATATACATTACCGACTCAACATATTACATACTGACCGACTCAAGCTATTTACAAACATATTACAACTTTACGACTTGCGACTCATGAGACATACGACTCATCAAATTACAACACAATACGACACATCATAACAACACAGGTTACACGACTCACGACATAGCACTGACTCGCGACCTACGACTCAGCTTAACTCGGCAGCGACTTATGGAAGGCCTTTATCTTCGAACGACTCATCTCCGAGCGACTCATTCCTGGACGACTCATCTCTATGTGGTCTAACTCCGTTCCTTCATTAGGTCGTATAATGATAGGTCGTAGCTTGTTCCTGTTAGGTCGCGGCAACGACTTATCATAATATGGCACTACCTTGTTATCTCGTAAGTTGATGAGTCGGGTTTCCTTTAGGTCGTAACTCGTAGACTCCTTAGGTCGTAAACTTAATGCCACTTCCCTCTCTGGTTCCTTGTTAAGTCGCAGACGACTTATGGATGAGTCGTTGTGTCGTGTACGACTCATCAAACTCGAACACCTCAAACTCTTATTAAATCGTAACTCCTTTGCATCCTTCTCGTTAAGTCGCAAATGACTTAAGATCACTCCGTTAGGTCGCAAACCATTGGAAATAAGTCGCAGCTTCTTTATCTCGGACCTGTTAGGTCGTAGCCTCCCTTTACTCGCCGTGTTAAGTCGTGGACGACTCATGTTAGGTCGTGGACGACTCATAGTTGCTTCTTTAACTCGTAACAACTTAGGTCGTGACCCTCTTCTGTTGAGTCGGAAACGACTAAAAATTCCTGAATGACTTAAGATTGTGGCCTTCTCCCAACGACCTAAAGAACTTGAACACTTCAACCATACTAATTTCATAGATCGTTTTGCATCATGACTTGAATCAATCGATCCCTCCTCCTGGCCTGCATCAATGATTGTGGCATAAACGATTTTTTCATATTAATTTTAAATGTATAAATAAATTAGCAAAATATGAGCTAGTTAGAGGTTTATAAAATAAATTACAAAGTAGAAAATTTATGTGACGATTGTCAAATTGGAAAACTAAATAAAAGCTCTTTTAAATCTAAAAATAATATTTCTACAGAACAACCATTAGAATTATTACATTTAGATTTATTTGATCCAATTCAAATACGATCTATAAATCATAACAAATATGTCTTCGTAATAGTTGATGGTTTTTCAAGATATACAGGGACTTTATTTTTAAAATATAAAAGTGACACCTTTGTTATGTTTAATTTTTTTGCTAAAAGAATTAAAACACAAATGGATTTGAAAATTAAGAATATTTGAAGTGATCACGGTAGAGAATTCGAAAATGATCTTTTTACTAATTTTTATAATAAAAAGGGTATAAGTCATAAATTTTCTTTTCCCCGCACACCTCAACGGAATGGCGTAGTAGAAAGAAAAAATCGTACGTTACAAGAATGTGCTCGAACACTATTAAATAGTAGTGGTCTACCAAAACTTTTTTGGGCTGAAGCTATTGCCACAACTTGTTATGTTTTGAATCGAGTAGCTATACGACCTATGACTAAACAAACTTGTTTTGAAATATTTTTTGGAAGAAAACCTAAAGTATAATACTTTAAAACTTTTGGATCAAATTTTTTTATATTAAATACAAAAGATAATTTAGGAAAATTTTGGCCGAAAGGCCGATGAAGGATTCTTTGTTGGATATTCATATCATAGCAAAGCATATAGAATTTTTAATTACGAAATAACACTATTGAAGAAAGTTTTCATGTTTCATTCGATGAAAATCTTCTTAATCATCATACTAATGACGATGAAGAAATAATTCCAATAACAAATACAACAAATTCATTTAATAATGAGACAAATGCGTAAAATAATACATTAGTATCATCTCCTAGAATTCTTAAAGAACATCCAAAAGATAATATCATTGGAGATGTCAATTCTAGAGTAACTAGAAATCAACTTAACCAAATAAGTCATATAGCATTTGTGTCAAATTTTGAACCAAAAAGTTATAAAGAAGCGTCAAACGATGACTTTTGGATAATACCTATGCAAGAAGAATTAAATCAATGTGAACGTTATAATGTTTGGGAATTAGTACCGATACCAGAAAATCAATCGGTTATAGGAACAAAATGGGTATTTAAAAACAAAGTAGATGAAAACGGAAATATAGTAAGAAACAAAGCACATTTAGTTGCTCAAGGTTATAATCAAGAAGCAGGCATCGACTACGACTGTAACGACCCGAAATTTTAGCAGTATTATTTTAATAAATATTTAATCCAATTAAATAAAATGTAAACTGATCATTTTAAAGTAAATAGGATTTTTGGAAATATTTTCCATTTGTTTATATACATTTGTATTTTGAGAAGGAAATTTGATTTTGGAAATTTAAAATAAAATCTCTTAATGATATATACCATAAAATTTATCTTATATAATTGAGTTAAAATACTTTGCCTTGTTAATATTTGGTGAATATATATATATATATATATATGGATGATAATGTTTGAAATAGAATCAAATTCTATCAATATAAAAATAAGTATAAAATATAAGTAAAACACATGAATATAATTTAAATATTGATAGTTAAAATAAAAATAAAAATGAAAACAAGGATCAAGTAGTTAAGGTATGCATACAACAAAGGTTTAAAATTGTAAGAACGAGGTATAAAATAAAGTAAGCACAAAGTGTAAAATAATACCAGACAAACATATACATATACATATATATATATATATATATATATATATATATATATTATTCAAGCTAGAAGTCTTCATACAAAATATCTATATATACAACAAAAATATAATAATAAGTATGTAAACAAATAGGGAAACCAATGCATTAATTGCCATTATCTCAAGCCAAAAAAATTTCATTTCAAATTTTACAAATCTTTACATTTCAGAAGAGAAAATCTGATCAATCAGAACAAAGATAAGAAAACAGCTAAACCAGTTACAACCTTCCTTATACATCCTGTTCTCTTCTATATATATGTGGCCATCTTTCTACTTTAGTTCGTTCAGCAAACATAAGAAAACCAGAGAATAAGAAATAAGCAACTTCATCTTTCTAAAACTAAAAACATCATTCAATTCAAAACAAAAACAGGAAAGAACTCAGGAAGTTTCCAACTACAAGATTTCATAACATTAGAGTGTTCTTTGTTCAACAACCTTTGTAGGCGAGTAAACATCAACTTAAAAGCTTTAAGTTTAAATTAAAATAAAAAAGATGATTCACTGATTATGTGGTATTGTATATGCTTTATTCTTGAACATAATTCTGTGTGGCTCTGTATTTCTCTGTAAATTGTTACAGGTTGCATATTTTGTTCAAAAACTCAAATGATTCTCATCAAATCATTGTTAAGCTTTAAGTTTCAACTGAAACAAGATGTTTAAACTTAAACTAAGATTTTGTAAAGCTGTTTAAAACATCTTTGTAAAAGTATACTACTGTAATATTGTTTTACAGGCAATCAAGTAAAATTTGATAAATTTGATTGTCATAAGAAGCTAATTCAAGTTTATATCTTGAATGCTTACTACAATTTATGATTTTTAAAACAAAAATGAAGATTTTTAGTTTGGTATTCTAAGAGCAGTTTGTATTTGAACTAAATTTATACTTTTCTCATTTTCAGACAATTGAATCAATTTTAAATATTGAAATTTGGATTAAAGCAAGTTTGAACATCTATAATATTGAGAAAATTGTTGAATCAAATGCAAGAATTGGTCGAACGAATCCAATTTAGGGTTTAAGGTTCGTTTGTGATATGATTAGTAAACGAGGCGTGTTTGTCCTCTTTGCATGATCGAGTTGCAAGAAATTTTGGAGGATGGTTGCTTAGTGAGTTATCGTGGTGTGGACGAAGTTTGAACGTCTCTGGTGGCCTGTACGGCGGTGGCGAGGCATATTAGTTAGTGGTCGTGTTTGCAGTTTTTCGAGAAGTATGCTAAAATTCGATTCAAAATTTTTGCGGTCGAATTGAGTTTGGTTTTCGTGTTTTTGTGTGATTTGTGATTTGCCTGAGGCGTTGGTGTTCGTCGGAGTTAAGGCTCGTCGCCGTGCACGTGTACGGCATGAGGATGATGTCAGCGTCATTGATGGGTGATCGATCTCGAGTCGTTGCTCGAGTTGTCAAGGTATTTGCTTCGAGTTTTGGGACGTGTTCGTGAGAAGGATCCCTGATACTATAATCTTTGTTTAAACTTAAACTTAACTACTGAAAAAAAAGAGAAAAAAAAAAGAAGAAGAAGAAGAAGAAGATGCGTACGGGTGTAACGGTGAAGAACTCAAAGTGATACTCGAGTTAACACAGGAGAGTCTCGGGTGGTTTATATCTCAAACTGCAATGTTATAAAGATGAAGTTAAGCAAATTGTTCTCAACCAATTTTAAGCATTGTAAATTTAATAAATGTTTAACAACTTAAGTTAAAAACTTAAATACAAGTTTTAGTTATCTTAGTTAATGCTTAACAATGTTTTAAACACTTAATTATTATTTTAATTAAGTAATTACTTTAAGTTAAGTATAAAATTAATTAACATTTAAGTTTATAGTTGGTAGTAATTTGATTTTCAAAGTTTAAAGAAGAGCTTTAAAATGTTAATTAAAATGAATAGTAATTAAATAATTATTTTAGAAAGTAATTAAGAGTAATTACATTATAATTGTAATTAGAGTTTGGATTAATTAATGACTAAGTAATAAATAAATTTGTAATTAACTACTTAAAGTTAATTAATGCATGATTAGTAATTAAGTAATTAAGTAATTTAATTAAGGATTAATAATTGATTAATTAAGTAATTGGTGGTTAATAAATGGGTAATTGTTTTATTAATTATTAACTAAAGTTATTAATTAAGTAATTAAGGTTAAATAAATTAATTAAGAAATGATTAATTAATTAAATGATTTGAAATGGAATAGTTAATTAATTGATGATTAAACAGGATTTAGTAATTAACTCTTAAGTAATTTATTTTAAATCGAATTAATCATAACAAGAATTAAAGATGTTTGCTTATGAATGTTGTATAAGTAGAATATCTGATTTGTGATATTTACTTGGTGATATTCTGTGATGTTCTATGATATGCCTTGATATATCCATGATGATTGTGTACGATTTGTCTGTGATAAATGCTATATGAATTCAAAGTGTTGAATTTAAACTGTTTAAAACTATTAAACAACTTGACCTTTCAAATGGCGTTTGGGTTTCGATGAGACCAGGATCGGATATCAATTTGGTATTCCAAAAACCACATCGTTCCAAATTAAACGATAGGTCGTGACATCTCAAGTGAAGGTCGAGATGGTGTTTCAGAATGCAAGGGTTATTGTCGTTGACTTTGAGGGTGATTCCAAAATGAGTGTAACAAGATAATGCCTTCAGTTTCGTTCGAACCCGGAATGAACTTGTATGGATTGAATGCTTTCAGAACATCGTCAGGCGGACGTTGAGCATTCTAAGAAATATGTTCTATAAAGATAATCACAGCCTCAAGCCTCATCAACCGGGAATGGCTAAAACAGGGGATGTGCAGCAATGTTAGGTGGGTCATACCTAAGCAGGACGAGATATACCCCTGTCTAGATGTCCCTTTTTATTTCTGATGTGTGGGCGGTTGTTAGCTACAACCGTGGGGTTATCTTGTTCGGGACTGTTCAATAAGGAATGGTTCCGACCATGTGTTGCAGGGGATTTAGGGTGGATCCTCGGTACGGTGATCTAGGCCCCGTATTGTGACGGGCGGTACCCCAGTAGCCCTGCCATTGATGGAAACCCATTTTCCCTACGAGACCCAACGGTTTTGATTTGCATTACCCACTTTCGTGGCTAGTAGCTGGAATTTAATGAATGTAACAATTTCGGCCTTTTTCTATTTACTTGAAAACCCTAGACACTATTATAATATCACTGGATTTTCTATCAAATTGTTTTGGTTAGTGTAAGGTAAAAAATTACCCGTATTTATGTGTAGGGAGTCTTACGTGATACCTTTATTTTCAAATGTTTTCAAAGTTAAACAACTTTAAACCATTTACTCATACCAGACACATGTCTGATTCGGAGTTTATTTTTGTTTTTCATAAACTCTTGGGTACTCAAATTTTTATAAGTAGCCAAGTGATAGGTTTTGGATTTTGGTTCTAGAGGAGCTTGAAGCAGGAGTTCCAGGAGTATATATCTATCTAGTTCCGTTGTGTAGTTGATGTATGCTATATTTTGGGATGTATGTAGTGACAGATGTATATATGACTGTCATGTGTATGATATAGTATAACTCTGATATATGTAAAACTATGTAATAGTTATGTGATGTATTATATTTTGTTTCGTTCCGCTGTGAGATTCTGATGTTATTTCTTTCTTTCTATTCTTTTCTATTTCTATCCCTTTCTTTTCTTATTGATGATACGTCTTTCTATGAGTAGAAAAGCGGGTCGTCACAACGACGAAACCTTTGCTCCAGTAGCGAGACTCGAGGCCATACGTATATTACTCGCTTTTGCAAATCATCATAATTTTAAACTATTTCAAATGGATGTAAAAAGTGATTTTTTAAATGGTTTTATTAAAGAAAACGTATATGTTGAACAACCTCCATTATTTGTTTACAAAATATCTCGACCATGTTTTTAAATTACAAAAAGCCTTATATGGTTTAAAACAACCCCCCCATGTCTGGTACGAATGCCTTAAAAATCATTTAATTACATTTGATTTTCAAATAGGTAAAATCGATACAACTTTATTTATTAAACGAGAAAATGACGATTTTTAGTTATGCAAATTTACCTAGATGATATTATTTTTGGTTCGATTAACGAAAGTCTTTGTAATCAATTCTCAAATATTATGAAAAATGAATCTGAAATGTCTCATATGTGAGAATTAAATTTCTTCTAGATTTACAAATAAAACAACTTGAAATTGATATTTTTTTCATCAAGGAATATAATGCAACAATCTATTACATCGTTTTGAAATGGATAAAACTTAAAGCAAACCAACATCGATGAGTACTAGTGTTCACTTAGAAAAAGATAATAACAGAAAAGATTTCGATGAAAAATTATGTCGGAGTATGATTGGCTCCTTACTCTGTTTGACGGCTAGTCGACCCGATATTATGATGAGTGTATGTCTTTGTAACGACCCGAAATTTTCACTTCCGAAAATTCCAGATAGTTATGGAAAGAAGAAAGAGATAGAAGAAGAAGAACAGAAATAATCAACAACCCACATTTGCAGTGGATAAAATATAATAATAAATAATAACTGTTTACAAAAGAATACTATATCTATCGATTACATTTAATATACATCAGAGTTTCACGTATATACAGTCACTGATCATATACAAATCATGTCTCGTTTATATATAATGATATACTGCAGCGGAAATACTCTATGCGTACTTGCCATCCAGCTCGTCTCCTGAGCTCTAGAACGTTCCTACCTGAAAATATGTAATACTCGGTCTGACCCGAGCATTACACCAAAGTAACACCCGGGTCAGGCTGGAAACCAGCGTGAGTAAACCCAACTAACATGGAATACAAAAGCTTACATCTTAAATAAAACCCGGGTAACTTAACCCAATTTATCCAATTCACAATTTGCTATAGACAAGGCTTATTTCACATATAAATTTCTAAGTATCAAACTTAGATAAAATAATCCAATCCACTTAAATCACTTCATTTCAGCCTATTGATTTCACAAATCAATTTATCAAAATTCGAAGTGGTGTCGGGTATTACCCAATACCCGACCCCGGCCTCTTCGAATCTCATGTCATCCTAATCCAACTTATTCAAACGAAATACACAACATTTCATAACAGAGATATCAACTCATTTAAAGCATCCAGTACCAATCAATCATTCATAAGAAAATTTTATAGCTTCCAAATTGATTCAATTGATTCTAATTGAACTTCTAACCTCCAATCACTTAGATTCTTCACTTGTCAATTAATTCAAATCAAATAATTCAATCATCCCTTCATCATTCATCTAAATAAATCAACCTGGATTAACTATCATTTTATTTCATTCAAACAACTGTCTTTGATTAACTTCTCCATGTTGTTTATCCTTAACCAAACAATAAGTAATCTTAATTACTTCATGAACAAACAAATTGTTTAGTTACATTAATCCTTAATTATTTATACATTGACTTCTCATAAGTCACTTATTATTGATTAATCAATCTCATTTAATCAATCTTTCATTTCGTCATTGGTTATATAAATTAACGATTCCCAATTATATTTTAATTGATCCTAATCTAAATTAATTACATTAACTTAACCACAACATTAATCATTCTTGATTTATCTCAATCCTGTAATTAACTCCATTTATTTACTTTATTAAATAAATCAAATTCTCCTTAATAAATCAACTTAATTAATCTCCTGATTGATTTCACGAAGTAATTATATTTTTATTAATACCATTAAGTAATTTCTATCAAACCATCCATTGGTTTTTCTAACTTAATTCGACTAAATTAACTTAAACCTTAATGAATTCAAATCTTTACTTACTAATTAATCAACTTGATTTGTTATTAATTTAATTAATAAATTATCTATTTTAATTACCCTACTATTTCGATGAATCACAAATCATTAAACTTCTAATTTATGATTTAAGTTTTAAACAATTTAAAAACCAACATACTTCGAGTCAAACCACAGTTAACTCGAGAACCAATCAAAACCAAAGTCACATCATCATCAGTGCACATCAAATTAATTTAATCATTCAAAGAACTATTAAAATTTAACCCTTTAATTTAAATTAAAATTCAACCTAGTGAGATTTACTCACCTTTGTTATTACATGAATCAATAGAATTAATTCATCATCTATCTTTCCCGCTTAAGTAATTACCCTGAATTACTTAATCATCCCTTAAATCATTATATTATTTATTCTTTGGTTTATTATTTACATTGACCAATAAGCCCTTAAATTATTTACGTAATTATCTTGAATTAATTTCATTTCATAATTCACTTTAAATAAATTAATCGTCTTGAAGTATTTTAACTTACTTATCACATCAACAAATCAATCCTTAAAATTTATTACCCAAATTTATCAACCTTTAATTAACCATCTTAATAAATTGATTAATTACTCCTTAAACTTATTAGATTAACTATTTAACCATTCTCAAATAATTAATTCTCGAGTCAAGTAATATCTAATTCACGTCTGAAACACGTTGAAATTGACCTATTACAAATTGTTTAAACAAACCAGTTTTGAATTTAATTTTTCTTTCTCCATGAACATAAATGGAGTTAAATTAAATAGGGCAGAAAATCTCACCTTGTTTCAAGTATCGCTGACGAACAGCCCAATCGTCGTTGCCGCGTCCATCACGTACACCCAAAACTCACGCGCGCCGAGCCACTCACGAATGTAGCAACCTGGACGTGCCACCGCGCCTCCTGCGACGCGCGATTCAAAACCCTAGCCTCCGGTCTCTTCGGTTGATGTCGCTCTACCCTTAGACTTCCAGCTTCGACTCCAACACACGCGCTCCACTGATGCTTGAACTCGAGTTCATCTCACCGGCGCCTTCTTCAAGCGCAGGAGCAGATCAAACAGTGGCGTGCGAAGATTGGTCGGCTACTCCCTTCAGGTGTCGAATTCATTTGAAAAAAAGGAAGAGATTCGGCCTCGATTTGATTGCGAGCAACCGTATTTTTTTTTTTAATTCTGAGAGTTCGATTCTTTATGAGAATAGAGAGGGGGAACGGGCATAAGATAGGATAGGGGAAGCTTCTTGTGAACGCTTGTTTCCATAACAAAATATCAAACGTACTTTTAAGTTTTATTATATTAGAAAATTTCCAAAATGCCCTAGCTAATTTCCATATAAAATTTGAAACTCCGCTTAAGAGATGTCGCTAGGCGATTATACAGCTTTACCCGTATTTCGAACACGATGGAACGTGTTTCGGAAGCTAATTTAACCGTATGAGCGAGTTACAAAAGAAAACGATCAATTTTAAATTAAATCGATTAAAATAGTTTTACGCATTTCGAGCTGCCAGAGTCAAACGACAATCCCGATTGCTACGAAAATTGAAATCCGATAATAACTAACTATTACGGATCCAATGGAACTGGTTTCGTCGAATTCCGAGACTGTGCCTCGGAAGGGTATCTTTAAATATCGATTTAAACGATATATTATTAAAATTGAACAAGTCACCTTTAATTTAAATTTCAACCGTCCTATTTTCTTTAGTATCATCATTATAAATTTTATAAGTCTTCAAATTATTTTAAAACAGACTTAGAAATTTATAATTCAACAATTTACCCAATTCCAATTATATAATTCAATACTTTAATTGTCTAATAAATATTAATATTTGGAATTCAAGCTAACATTAACCTTTCAAATGTTAAAATCAATTTATTATTCCATTTTAAATCGTTAAATTTTCCGGGTCGTCACATTCCTCCCCCCTTAAAAGAATTTCGTCCTCGAAATTACTAGTTAGGAAGAATGGACCAACCCCTTTTACCTTCTCTCCAAAACCAACAGGTTTATCAACTTGCCACAATATCTTTTATTAAAGATTCACTATTACTTCAACTAACTTCCAAAACCTTCCATGGTTTCCAACAATCCCCTTTTCACCCCATCGTTTAAATTTCAATTTAAAACCAAATTTTAACTTCTCAAAATTTCCTCAAAATTTTTCTAACTCCCTAAATTTCCAAAAAATTTTGTCAACGTCTCCTTTGCGCGGCTAGCTCGGTACAACTACAAAAGGCCTCTACGGGCTCCCAAATTCCAAAAGAAAACAAAAGCCAAGTGGCTACATCAAAAACCCAATCCAATTCCATACAGATATTAAAATACATACCTTTTGTCGGGCAATTCACATTTATCTTTTGGAATCAAATCCAATTTTTTTTCCCTTTAATACCTGCATACTCTATTTAACAACAATATCCAATCGTAACCTTACAAATTATTTTATACATTCTCATATATAGGTTTTCACATATATTGTTATTCAATTTTGTTGTTCCCGTTTTCAGATGAATTTAATTTTATTTCGATTTCTAATATTGAAATTTATCTTCCATTAAAACTGATTCATGTTAGTTTCATTTACTAGTTTACTTTAATTTCAAATTTTAAATTGTTTTTTCGTTAACCAATTTTCCAAAAAATTTCTAACTACCAAAATTTTCAGAAAATTTTGGCGGAGGAGCTTTTGCAATTTGACAAAAGATATAAATATATATACATCGACCCACACGGTCGGAAAAAGCAAAAACATTTCGTATTTCCTATTTTAATTGCGTAGGCGTACCTTTATTTAGCTTTTAAGCAAGCAGCTTATTTATTTTAGCAATTAGCATACCCCAAATCTAGCCAAACGGCTTCCCTGTACCTGTACTTACTCAGTTTAAATATGTAAGTGCCATATACAGAAATTCTATTAGCATTTCACTTACTTTCAATGGCTAACACACAAGCATTTCAAAAACACCAAACGCTTACCATAAGCGATTTATATAATTTAAAGCTAATCCAATTGCTTTCGACCAAATTTATATGCCATTACATTCAATTCTAATGGTTTACAATGCAATTGTTCACATTCAATTCATTTTTAAGCAAAACAAGCTCATATTCACTTCAATTAACTCAAAAATCAATTATATTTGCTTCCACTAATCCATAAAATTTAATTAAATCCAGTTTACGTTAAACAACAATTATTTCTACGCAATTTGATAGCATCCATGTGAATAAATAATTACTTAAGTTTTATAACCTATTAAAATTGATTCCAACTCAATTTTATTTACTTCAATTCCATTTTAATTTATTCACAATCATTTTATTTAGCTCGACACATTCCATTCTTATAAATTCATAACTATTCCCCAAACTAATTTAATCTAAGTTTTTATTTTATGGGCTTTCACTCTTAGTCGAAACCAAGCTTCCATGAATTTTAAACTTAAGTTGATTTACTTCAGTTGATTCCAATATCAAACTTAAGTTTACCTTTACCTGATTCTCATTTAACCAAATTCCATTAAATTCAGTTAGCCCATCCATTAAATTTTAATTTCCACTTCACCTTCTCTATTTATTAAAATAACATTCAAGCACATATGCCACCAAATTTAAGTTTAGTCTGATAATCCAATTCCAATTACAACTTAAGTTTGATTTTTTTTTTATTCTATCAGACTTCATCCATTTATTATTTAACCCAATTAACCCGTTTTAAAATTTTAATTTTCTTACTTAATTCGTTATCGAATTTATTTTATTAATACAAGGCCACTCTCAATTTATTTCTATTCACTTGGGTTTTGTTTTGCAACTCAAACATTGCTATTATAATCACTTTTCTTATATCCAATTTTCTTGCAATTTCATTAAACATTATTCAAATCAACCTTGAATTTTATTTGTAGTTCAAACCATCACATTTTCAATCCAACTCTATTTTTATTTTACAACATCTCTTCTTATTTAATTCATTATCAAATCCAAGTCGAATTCTATTTACAATTCGAATTCATTACCAAATATTATTAATTTACAACCCATTTGTTTACCCAAGTTAAATTTTATTAACATACTCAATCACACAATTATTTAACCAATTAGCTTATTTCCAATTCCTAAATCAATATTCGATTTTAATTACAAATCACTTCATTGAAATTCTAGTTTAGATTTCCTTTTTATTTTCCTAAAATTCCAACATCTTTTTTTTTATAAAAATTTTAAAAATGCTTTTAAATTCAGATATTACTATTAAAATAGTTTTTAATAAAAATACTTTTATAACTCGATGTCTCAATCAGTCCATCCTTGTTCTCACAGAAATTCAGTCATACGTTGATCAGGCGTAGGACTGAATATCTATAAGTACTTGGTAAACCCGTTTTCAACACCCAGTGAAAATACTTGGAAAACAATTTTATTGAAAATATAGAATATAGTTTTTTTTTTTTTGAAAATAGAGAAATATCTTTGGTGATAATGCCCTGAGAATCATCACCCCCATCCATGGTCGCAGTTAACCCGATGGTTATGTTGCCATCCCGAACAAATCCACAGATAACTGTAGGCCTCCGCGCCCCACGATTACACCATGGAACCCACGACAGATCGCAGCTACAATTAGGGTTACGTAGCTATCACAGCAAAAACCCATATAACTGTAGGCATCAGCGCCATCGAATTTCGCTTCCAAAAATGAAACTTCTCCACTCCACTTGACCATAGATCGCAGTCTACCGATGTTGCATTGCCTTTCCGGCAAAATCAAGTGTAGACCGTTGACACTCATCCTCCACACGATTTTCGCTATGGTCCCCACAGTAGATCGCAGCGACATCGAGTTACACTGTCGTCACAGCATAACCCAAATGCCTCTGTAGGCATCAACGCTATTGACTTACGCTACCCAATAATCCTCAGGAATTAGTTTTGTCCGGACTCCTCACAGGATCAACTTTAGAACCTCCCCTCCTTTGGGGCTCAAGGCAGCACTACCCGGTGGCACTCCTGAGAAGTTCATTTCAAGGGAGCGCCTTTTTCCCCAGAGCCATCATCAAAACATTTTATACTATACACATATAGTATCTTCAAATCATACACCTAGTATGATCTCATACAAAGCTCATTTATACAAAATCGATTATTCCAAAATCGATAATTCTCAACTAGGCTTCCTAAATTCTTATATTGATTTTACCCAAAATCAAAAGCCTTTCCAAATCCAAAGGTTCCCCAAAACTTTTTTCCAAAATTCTCATAAGATCCTTTATATATATAGATATATATAATTTTAAAACTTTAGACCACTATAAACTTGTATAAAATTTCTTATACTTCAAACACTTCCAAAATCATTTTTCTTCCAACAATAGATTCAACAAAGGGATTTAATCTTAAATAAAACAAAGATATATAACCTTGTTTATTCAAAATCAAATATTCCAATTTGATTACTCTTTTCTATCAATTTCTTTTCCATTCATTTATCCACCTTTACATTAATCCCCATTTGGATTATCACTTCAATTCCTATCTCGGTTGGGTATTAAATCCATAACAGTTTGAACTCCGACCAGTTTATTTAGAAAATAGCTTGAAATTTTTAAAAACAAATAAGTAGTTGGAAAATAATTACTAGTTTTGTAAAATTGTTAGAAAATAATTAACTTAATAGTAGAATGGTTGAAAATAGCTGAATAGTTTCAGAAATTTTAGATAATTGTAATATGGTTGTAAAATAATAATTAATTTGTAACATAGTTGAAAAATAGTAATTAGTTTAGAAAATAGTTGAAAAATGGTTAAATAGCTTCAAAAATAATCTGGCTTTAAGAAAGAAAGGTTGTATATATTTAATAGCTTAGAAAAATAAGTTTATATCAGAACAATTTATATTGAAAATAGTCAAGAGCCAACTGTTCACTTCCCCAACAATTCAATTTAAATCTCCATTTAAATTGTTCCAATTCCAATTCAAATAACTCCAAATTCCATTGGACTTTATTAGTTCCCAATTCAAGTTGAATCAATCTTGATTCCTTCCCAAATTTAAATCAAATTCTAGTTGATTTTAATCCTGTTCAATTTAAAATTCCAGAATCCAAATCACTTCAATTTAATCCAATCCTATTTCCCATTTAAATTTTAAACTTATACATCTTCAATCACCAATCAAATTACTTCAAACAAAATTCAATTTTGAACTAATTCAATTCAATCTTGAATTTAAACTACCTCGAATTATATAAATTCGAGTTAAATTCTCAAAGGTTGGTTTACCTTTTTAAACCAAATTAACTTTTATTTAAAGTTTTTAAACAATCTTAAATTTCTGAGTCCAATTCTTCATTTCAATTTATCTCTACTTATATTTTTCAGATTCAAATAAGAGCTCAATACAATTTTATTTGTTTTCAAAATTTAATTTATTATTCAATTTTATCTTCCCGTTTGAAGCCAGTTCTTAAACAAGTTTAATTTACAATTTAATTATTCAAATTATCTTTGGATTTTATCTGTTCAATACCATTCTCAATTTAAAGATTTTTATTAACAATAGGATGATATCATCCAATTTATTTTAAAACGTCCATCCATTTTAAAATTTTAAATCTCAAACCCGTTTGAGATCACACAAATTCTCGATTCAAATCAACCATTTAACTTTCCAAGTTAAATTCCAATTTCATCTTAAAATCATCAATCCAAGTTGTTTATTCAAACTTATTTAACTTCTCCCAAGTTAAATTCAATTTACTTAATTCAGTCAACCTCATTCTCACATTGAATCCCCACTTCAACTTCTTTCCCTTTTATAAGTTCAAAACTTATATCACTTAGGTTTTTATATCACATTTCAGGGAAAAATCAAAACTCAACCTCATAGAGTTTATTTCAAATTATCTTTAATATCATGTATATCCATACATATATACATATTTATTTCTTGGCCCTCTCCAGCCATGTTTTACAATTTTTAAACCACCCAGGGTTTTAAATTCAAATCAAATTTCAACAACCCATTGTTTCCGACAAGTCCCAATTATCCAATTAATACTTATTTATTATTTCTCATAACTTTGACCCCAAATTTCCAAATTCTGGGATTAGATTTAGAATTTCATTTTCAATCACTTAAATTTTAATTTACTTGTATTTTTGTTCCTACTTAATTTAATTCCAATTCTAAACTTCAGTTTCAGTTTGAATCCATTTCAAACTTATCTTTATTAAATTTCAGTTTGGTTGTATTATATTACTTCTTAATTTTAATTTCAATACTTAACAACCAATCACCATAATATTTATTAGAAGAAAATATTGCTTTATATATCAAAATAAATTTTACACAAAATCATTTAAAATCTTTATATAAGAAAATAACAAGTACGCGCTCATATATATATATTCTCAACTCATTCTAGAGTACTATAGACTCTATTAAATGAGTAATCCCCACCAGAGCCAAGGTTCTCGCTTAACCTTTCAGCTCTGATACCAAATGTAACGACCCGAAATTTTCACTCCCGAAAATTCCAGATAGTTATGGAAAGAAGAAAGAGATAGAAGAAGAAGAACAGTAATAATCAACAACCCACATTCGCAGCGGATAAAATATAATAAATAATAACTGTTTACAAAAGAATAAATGTAACGACCCATAAATTTTTTAACCCGAAAATTCCAAATAGTTATGAAAAAGAAGAAAGAGATAGAAGAAGAAGAACAGAAACACCAAACATCTCACATTCGCAACGGATAAAATATAATAATAAATAATAATAACCTACAAAAGAATACTATATCTGTCGATTACATTTAATATACATCAGAGTTTCACATTATTTACAGTCACTGAATTTTTACATAATATAAATACAGCGGAAAATACTCTATATGATATTGCCATCCAGCTCGCCTCCTGAGCTCCAGAACGTCCTAACCTGAAAATCTGTAATACTCGGTCTGACCCGAGCAAGAAGAACAGAAATAATCAACAACCCACATTCGCAGTGGATAAAATATAATAATAAATAATAACTGTTTACAAAAAGAATACTGTATCTATCGATTACATTTAATATACATCAGAGTTTCACATATATACAGTCACTGATCATATACAAATCATGTCTCGTTTATATATAATGATATACTGCAGCGGAAATACTCTATACGTACTTGCCATCCAGCTCGTCTCCTGAGCTCCAGAACGTTCCTACCTGAAAATATGTAATACTCGGTCTGACCCGAGCATTACACCAAAGTAACACCCGGGTCAGGTTGGAAACCAGCGTGAGTAAACCCAACTAACATGGAATACAAAAGCTTACATCTTAAATAAAACCCGGGTAACTTAACCCAATTTATCCAATTCACAATTTGCTATAGACAAGGCTTATTTCACATATAAATTTCTAAGTACCAAACTTAGATAAAATAATCCAATCCACTTAAATCACTTCATTTCAGCCTATTGATTTCACAAATAAATTTATCAAAATTCGAAGTGGTGTCGGGTATTACCCAATACCCGACCCCGGCCTCTTCGAATCTCATGTCATCCTAATCCAACTTATTCAAACGAAATACACAACATTTCATAACAGAGATATCAACTCATTTAAAGCATCCAGTACCAATCAATCATTCATAAGCAAATTTTATAGCTTCCAAATTGATTCAATTGATTCTAATTGAATTTCTAACCTCCAATCACTTAGATTCTTCACTTGTCAATTACTTAATTCAAATCAAATAATTCAATCATCCCTTCATCATTCATCTAAATAAATCAACCTGGATTAACTATCATTTTATTTCATTCAAACAACTGTCTTTGATTAACTTCTCCATGTTGTTTATCCTTAACCAAACAATAAGTAATCTTAATTACTTCATGAACAAACAAATTGTTTAGTTACATTAATCCTTAATTATTTATACATTGACTTCTCATAAGTCACTTATTATTTATTAATCAATCTCATTTAATCAATCTTTCATTTCGTCATTGGTTATATAAATTAACGATTCCCAATTATATTTTAATTGATCCTAATCTAAATTAATTACATTAACTTAACCACAAAATTAATCATTCTTGATTTATCTCAATCCTGTAATTAACTCCATTTATTTACTTTATTAAATAAATCAAATTCTCCTTAATAAATCAACTTAATTAATCTCCTGATTGATTTCACGAAGTAATTATATTTTTATTAATACCATTAAGTAATTTCTATCAAACCATCCATTGGTTTTTCTAACTTATTTCGACTAAATTAACTTAAACCTTAATGAATTCAAATCTTTACTTACTAATTAATCAACTTGATTTGTTATTAATTTAATTAATAAATTATCTATTTTAATTACCCTACTATTTCGATGAATCACAAATCATTAAACTTCTAATTTATGATTTAAGTTTTAAACAATTTAAAAACCAACATACTTCGAGTCAAACCACAGTTAACTCGAGAACCAATCAAAACCAAAGTCACATCATCATCAGTGCACATCAAATTAATTTAATCATTCAAAGAACTATTAAAATTTAACCCTTTAATTTAAATTAAAATGCAACATAGTGAGATTTACTCACCTTTGTTATTACATGAATCAATAGAATTAATTCATCATCTATCTTTCCCGCTTAAGTAATTACCCTGAATTACTTAATCATCCCTTAAATCATTATATTATTTATTCTTTGGTTTATTATTTACATTGACCAATAATTCCTTAAATTATTTACGTAATTATCTTGAATTAATTTCATTTCATAATTCACTTTAAATAAATTAATTGTCTTGAAGTATTTTAACTTACTTATCACATCAACAAATCAATCCTTAAAATTTATTACCCAAATTTATCAACCTTTAATTAACCATCTTAATGAATTGATTAATTACTCCTTAAACTTATTAGATTAACTATTTAACCATTCTCAAATAATTAATTCTCGAGTCAAGTAATATCTAATTCACGTCTGAAACACGTTGAAATTGACCTATTACAAATTGTTTAAACAAACCAGTTTTGAATTTAATTTTTCTTTCTGCATGAACATAAATGGAGTTAAATTAAATAGGGCAGAAAATCTCACCTTATTTCAAGTATCACTGACGAACAGCCCAATCGTCGTTGCCGCGTCCATCACGTACACCCAAAACTCACGCGCGCCGAGCCACTCACGAATGCAACAACCTGGACGTGCCACCACGCCTCCTGCGACGCACGATTCAAAACCCTAGCCTCCGGTCTCTTCGGTTGATGCTGCTCTACCCTTAGACTTCCAGGTTCGACTCCAACACACGCGCTCCACTGATGCTCGAACTCGAGTTCATCTCGCCGGTGCCTTCTTCAAGCGTAGGAGCAGATCAAACAGTGGCGTGCGAAGATTGGTCGGCTACTCCCTTCAGGTGTCTAATTGATTTGAAAAAAAGGAAGAGATTCGGCCTCGATTTGGATTGCGAGCAACCGTATATATATATATATATATATATATATATATATATATTTTAATTCTGAGAGTTCGATTCTTTATGAGAATAGAGAGGGGGAACGGGCATAAGATAGGATAGGGGAAGCTTCTTGTGAACGCTTGTTTCCATAACAAAATATCTAACGTACTTTTAAGTTTTATTATATTAGAAAATTTCCAAAATGCCCTCGCTAATTGCCATATAAAATTTGAAACTCCGCTTAAGAGATGTCGCTAGGCGATTATACAGCTTTACCCGTATTTCGAATACGATGGAACGTGTTTCGGAAGCTAATTTAACCGTATGAGCGAGTTATAAAAGAAAACGATCAATTTTAAATTAAATCGATTAAAATAGTTTTACGCGTTTCGAGCTGCCAGAGTCAAACGACGATCCTGATTGCTACGAAAATTGAAATCCGATAATAACTAACTATTACGGATTCAATGGAACTGGTTTCGTCGAATTCCAAGACTGTGCCTCGGAAGGGTATCTTTAAATATCGATTTAAACGATATATTATTAAAATTGAACAAGTCACCTTTAATTTAAATTTCAACCGTCCTATTTTCTTTAGTATCATCATTATAAATTTTATAAGTCTTCAAATTATTTTAAAACAGACTTAGAAATTTATAATTCAACAATTTACCCAATTCCAATTATATAATTCAATACTTTAATTGTCTAATAAATATTAATATTTGGAATTCAAGCTAACATTAACCTTTCAAATGTTAAAATCAATTTATTATTCCATTTTAAATCGTTAAATTTTTCGGGTCGTCACGGTCTTTATGCCCAATTTCAAGCAAAATCAAAAGAATTGCACCAAAGAGCTGTTAAACGTATCTTACGATATCTATCTAGTAATAGAGATTACAATTTGTTTTACCCTAAGGGATCATCATTTGAACTAGTTTCATACAGTGATGCGGATTTTGGTGGATGTAAAACAGATCATAAGAGTATTGGTAGAACATGTCACTTTATCGGACAATCATTAGTTTCATGGTTTAGCAAAAAGCAAAATTATGTCTCCTTATCTACTTGCAAAGCCGAATATATTTCAGCAGCTCTAGCATGTGCACAAGAGATATACATGCAACAAACACTTACGGAATTTGGCAAAGTTATCAATAAATCACCAATATATTGCGATAACACGAGTGCAACAAATCTATCAAAAAAATCCTGTAAATCACTCACGTACTAAACATATAGATATACGACATCATTTTTTACATGACAATGTAGAAAAGTGAACTATTACATTAGAATATGTAAATACCGAGAATCAAATAGCAGATATTTTCACAAAACCACTAAAAGAACAAACTTTTGTTAAACTGCGATGCAATTTAGGAACATGCTCTCTTAATGATCTTCTAAACTAATAACCACATCTTCATTTGCTCTATGTTTAGCTAAAAGTTTTTTATCCACAAATTAAAATTGATAATTCCTCCACCTTAAAAATTTTGTGTGGTTTGCATCTGAAAATTACCTATAAATAATTTTTGAAATTATATATAAATCTTTACACAACAAGAAGTAAAGAACATACAGATTTCATATTTTTACAACTGAATACATAATCATGTCTTTTGAAAATTCTCATCTATCCTTCTCGACACCTACAACGGATAGCTCAGCTGATACACCTCAACGCCTTTCTACACCTACCCTAAATCAGGAATCGACGTATAGGTGGTCCTTCTATCACATGGGATTCACTCTCGATAACAAGAAGTCCAAACGAGCTCTTTTTGTCTCTCCTAACACCAAGGAGAAAACTGACAAGATACATCACTATCAAAAGCAACAAATAGATCTACAACGAGAATTATATTTTGAAAAAAAAGTTATGGTGCGACGATTAAGTTTTCTGGAGCAAGTAGCGATAAAATTTTGTAATTCACGGAAGAAGGATTTACATGAACCACTTCCGATTCCTTGCAGTTGTTTGGATCCCTCATCCTCGTATCGTACAACTTTGGATCCTTCGCTAAGGCGATTCACTGGTTCCCCAAAAACCCATGAACGTGGAAATATATGGTCTCCACTCAAGCCATGGAGGGATGACAAGTCAGAACATCGTAAAACTCCAACGCCGTCTAAATGGATTAAATTATTTTCATTGTATTTGTATCTACGTATATTTGTAATTCTGTTTCACAAAAATTATACTATTTTAAAAAAAAAATCGAAAAATAAGCAACACCCTTCAAATTTAGGCTACTTTTAGAAAAATTGGTCATTTCAGACGTCTAAACATTCCTCAGACGTCTGACACTGTGATATCACACAAATTGTACACCATCATGCATGTGTCAGACATCTGATATAACCTTCCAAACATCTGAAAATTGTCTCTGCTTACTTAAAAATAGAAACCAGACTATTTCAGACGTCTGAACTATAAACAAGACGTCTGAATAAAGTCTCTATCACCATATTATAAATATTCAAACGTCTACTATTTATACCAGACGTCTAAGCAAACTATATGTTATTCAGAGATGAAAATTCGATCTATTCCAAACGTTTGATAATACAAATAGACGTCTGAAAAATCTCTCTGACTATCAAATTTTACAACTCGACAAAATCCAGACATCTACCACAAAAAACCAGACGTCTAATTCTATTTACTGTTTTAAAACTAGGTTAAATTAGACGTCTTATTTACATTCCAGACGACTGAAGTTCAATCGACACATTTATACGTCCAGATAACATCTATTTTTTAACCTTTTCATTTCATTTTATCTCTATCGCGATTTCGATTTTTTGCTTCTCCAAAATCCTTCTCTTCCAAACTTGATCCAATTTGATGGCTCCTAAAACAAAAAAATACTAAAATCTCTAAGCGAAAACAAGATCAAGCAACTTCCTCAAATCCTCAAGTTTGCTCCGATGATCAAATTGAACGATGGATGAATCGATTACCTCATTCACTCAAGAGATATAAGGATATTCAAAAGAAGAAACGCCACACAGGTCCATTTTATAACTTACTCAAGTTCCCAATGTACGATTTAGATGAAATGTGTGAAAATGCCAGTTTAGAAACGTTGATATCTTTCAATCCCAGTAACATCCAAAATGATCAGTTGGCTATATTTCTCTTTTATGCTAATTTGGATTGTACAGCAGTTTGGAACACTAAAAACGAGGATAATTGGTTATGGTCTAGTGTATGGCAATACAGATAGGCTCACTCTAGGAATCATCAGCAGAACTCTCGGATGTTCCGATTCCAGAGAAGATTTATATAGTATTCCCGATATGCGTATCAAACCAAGAGACAATATAACACATCAAATATGGCAAGATGAAATGCCAGAATTTGCATCCAAATATCTATGACCTAAGGCGAGACTTCTAACTCGAATGATTATCATAACTATCTTTCCTCGTCTTGGTAGTCATGAATAGATAACGGAATCAGAGCACAAGCCCCTGTATGCTATATTCAACGGAACAAGGGTAAATTAGGCTAAATTTATATTTGACGAGCTCAAACATTTTTGGACTCGATCACGCCAGTCGATTATCTACCCCACATACATCATGAGGCTCCTATGTGGATCACAACATCCCCTCCTATTTATCCACTTTTAATGAAATTTCTCCAAAATATGCTTCCACGAAATTTTTCTCCATGATGCACCTATCGGAAAATCCTCCGGAGTTTATATCTTTTGAAGAGTAGATGCAACATCGTCAAGCCAGACAAGCTGGACCTCCACCTCAACCACACCCTAAACCATCACAAGAAGTTGAACAACATCGTGAAGCTACTCCTCCTCCTGCACCATTTAATTATACGTGCCACGATGAGATTTTGGAGACTCAAATAGAGACGAATCCAAATGAAAGTAATCGAGACCTCACTCTTCAAAATCAGCATATCTTATCTCAAAATCAAAAAGTTTTAGCTAAGCACATTGACAACTTTGAAACATCTTTTGCAACACGCCTAGCCACAGTTGAAACATCACTTTCAACTGTATTATTAATTCTTAAAGAGGTTCTTCAAAGGGTTCGTGGCCCTACACCACCATCCGAAGATTGGCCAACCCCAGTACCTTCTCCTCCTTTGAAACATTCCAAATTTTTTGAGGAGAATGAACCTCTAGAACAAGCTCCAACATCTCCTACAAACCAACCTAGCTCTTCCAAAAGTGAAGATAAAGGAGATGATCAACAAAAAGCTTCCCCAAAAGACTCATAGATTTTTATGATTCCATATTATGTAAAATTGTTAAAAATCTATGAATATACTCGATTATAGTAAATTAATGAAATTTCTCTTTTGGTATGTTATTTCTGTATATATCTCTGTCTTATAACGATTGGTCCATATTTAATAGTTTCTATATTTAAAAAGTTATATATCCTTTTTGATAATGCCAAAGGTAGAGAAATAATAAAGATCACAATAAGTTATGAAAAGCACATATTCAGGGGGAGATTTATGAAATTATATTTAAGTACATTGTATAGTTGCCATCATCAAAAAGGGGGAGATTGTTAGAAATCAAATCTACGGTTTCGATGACAATAACTATACAAAGAAAATCGAATATGCATATATATATATATATATATATATATATATATATATATATTTCTATATACAGGTACTTGCTAGAAAAACATCACTAGAAAGAAAAGAGTAAGGCTTAAAGAACGTTACAAGAGACTATAAGTCGATAAGATCAAGAAAGCAGCAAGAAAGATGCACAAAACAGACATGCACAACTTTCAGACATCTAGGTGCACAAGCCAGGCGTTTGGAAAAGTCCTCTGGTATAAAAAACAGACCGAACCAGACATCTGGTAGATGCATTCAGATGTTTGAAAATCTACTATATACAAAAAATATATAGGATCAGACGTCTTATATAAATACCAGACGTCTGATTCAAACTCGGAATTTAATTTCAAATTTCAACTGCCACATTTGAATTGACATCTTCGCTTCTCTTCGCAGCAACTCTTCACCATCAACAGAAGCAACTGTAGAGCACTTTTTAATGGATGCAACTACTCAAGGAACCTCTCTACAACTATATATCATCAAGAAATAAAGAGAACTCTTACCTTAGTCACTTGCACTCTCTACTTACATACTCTGTCATATTCTTGATCTCTAGCAATCTATACTTGTATTTCACTCTTTCATATATTCTTTTCTTCATAGTAAATATTTGTAGACATATATTGGTATCATTTGTACGTATTAGTCAATATCTGTGTAATAGAACACATATTTGACAAGAACAATTTATTGTAACCAAGCCTATTCCTTCGGGCGAAGCGAGGTATTTGATAATCGAATTCTGAAGGGGAGCTTTGGGACTAGACGTACGACGGAAGGTTCGAACCAGTATAAAATCCTGGTGTGCTTATTCTGTATTTACCTAGATTAACATTATTTTAGTTGCATCAAATATTTTGTCATGTATACTTGCATATACACTACACAATCCACCCTATAGACTTACATAAAGTAATATTGTGATAATAAACAACATATTATTTTCCGGCAAGGGGAGAGTGCAAAATAGATTGTAATTCATATAGCCTATTATCACAAACTCCACTGTGGAGGATTTTCTTAGAAAAGGATTATCGTCCAAGGTCTTTCATGAGCATGTTGCTCAATTGATGTAACTTTTGTGTAAAGATATTTTAATTCAGAGGGAGTTTGTATTTGGCATAGTCATATGAAGCATTGCTTTATACTTTGGTTATAGATATATTTCTGATCAGAAATAAAGATATAAAATTTTCTTCGCATCGCATGAAGTTCAAATATCGAACATATTTTTCAATCTCACTAAAGTTGAACTAGTTGGAAATAGACATGCATATATCACATTTTTGTAATTTCCATGCTACGCATCCATATCCGTGATTGATTTATGTCATTTGATTCTGCTTGTATATGTGACCATTGATGAGTTTAGTTACACTAAGGTAACAAAAGTCGCTTTGATTCTTTGCCAGCATAGCTAATGGACCAGATTGTTTCAGACCTTATGTTATATATAGTAAATTTTGAAGCTCATATGTTATACACATTTATAAGGATGTTACATACGTGACTTGGGGGAAAATTGTTGGAATATTTCAATAATTTGGGTCATATATGTAAAAATAAAATGTGTTGTGCTATTTTGGTGTAAAGCCTAATCAAAGTAATCAAATATTGAATTAAAGATAAAAGACTTAAGGATATAATTACCATGGAATTAATATGTAGATACCGGGACGATTCTAATTTGTTGAAGGGTCAAACTAGAAAATGTCAACATTATAAAGAAGAGGATATAGTCTTCAAATTACATAAGCTTTAGTTATTCTCCTAATCTCTTTTATGGAAATAATTCAAATATAGGGTTTGTGTCAATTTGGAAAATCAAACCAATTCTTCTTCTCTTTCAATCAACAACTATGGATTCAGGTTTAGCTTCTGCTAATTTATTTAAATTTCTATGATTTCTTCTCAATCAAATCAACATTGATTACCTATTCAGATCTAGGATTTCATGACTAATTAATCCTAAAGTATATTGAAATCCTAATAAAGTAATTATAAGAATGTTCGAACTAAACAGAATTGGGCAAAATGGGTTATAAGATCAAAAATGAGAGGAGGAAGGAAATTCAAAATTGGGATTTACAGATTATGTATCCAAATGTATGTGGACAACGATACATCTAAGTAAAATTCAGAGCTGTTTATGGATTTGGGAGGAACAAAGTTTTACTGTTTTAAAATAGGAGTACATAAAGAGTTGCACTTAAGCACTGATTCGTTCATGTTTTCTTGTTTTAACACACACACACACACATATATATATTAAACATATTTTTCAATTAAAATTTCCTTTTATATCCTTACCAAAATCTAAATCTATTCACTAATCACATACTTGTTCGACATATCATACACTTTAGCCGTGTGATTTTCCACTTATTCACTCGATCGATTTTTTGTAAATTGTACATTTTCAAATAAAGTAAAAAACAAAACAAAATAAAATTCAAGTTTTACATCATCTGTCGTTATATTTGTATTATCATAATCACAATACATCATTCAAATAGATGTGGGAATTTTTTAATAATATAATTATATTATTGTGGTTTATTTGATAAGAGAACTAAAAGAATGAAAACATGATGAAAGGTAAGAAGATGGACAAATGAAATAAGGGTTGAAAAACATTTGCAATCACTCAGCAAGATTTTATGATTAAATAAAATTAGCCAAACAGAAAATGTTGCTACAACGTAATGAAATTTCATTTCTTGTGAAATTCAAATGGATGAGCAAGATTTTATTGTTGCTAATCTACGGGTGAGTTCTTGTATTTGATGATTGAGACACTAGAAGATATATTTGAAAAGGGCACGAAAAAAGAAGGTTGGATGAAAAGAGAGTGCTTCTTGTGTTACGAAAGAGACATTTGAAAGGGGTATTTAAATTATTTTTTATTTTTTAATTAATATTAAATAATTTGGTTTAATGAATTTATATTATCTATAAATAACGAAATGTTAGAAAAATACAATAAAAAGACAATTTATATACACGCTAGTATTTTGGAATAAAAATACAAAACTACTATCTCGTCTAGATTTTCCTACTAGACAAATCACAAGCTGCCCAAGTTATCCGAGCTTGTCCATCAGAAAACGAATAGATCTATAGTCTACCTTCTTCGTACTTAGAATGTACATAACTTCTAATTCCTCAAATGGGTCGACCTCCTACCACATAACCATACATCTACCAATGGTCTGTGTCATCTCCAAGTCTTGCGAAGAAGCTACACTCGACTGATGTCTATGAGGAGCGAAAACGGTAGTAGGGCGATGCAGATGTGAAGAAGCTTGGTGAATGAGAGAGCTAAACTCAGTAGCATCGCTTTAGAGAAAATGGGCATACAAGTCTGTGTCGAACCGAACATCGGAAGGTGGTGCCTTCGAAACTATGAACGTGTGGGTGGGAGTTCTGATGCAGCCTTTGAATATCAAATTTAACTTCCTAAATTTTGGAGATGATTTCATCGTACGGATAGCCAACCAGACCTTTGTGAGATCTAACGTTGACTAGGTAAATGTCAGTAAAAACAAATGTCTTTTCTCAATCTAGTCTACGATTTGACGAATGGACAAACCAGAAGACACATGGGTAGACATTTTGGAAAAAAGTAAAAAAAAATTGAGAAAATAGGAGGTAGATATAAGTATAAAAACATAAATTCGAAGAAATTTACCTCGAAAAGGCGAGATAGAAGTAGCAAAAAATGTTTGAATTTTCGGATTTGGTGAAGAGGTGGGGATTTTTTGGTGAAGATATAGGAAGATAAGAGTGGAGAATAAAAAGATAGGAATGCGACATTGGAAAAGATGGTGCAGTTCGATGTGTCGAACACATCTAATGCATCAGAAGCTATTCAATTCCAATGGTTCACTTGAACGGAGTAAATATGTAGGCTCCATGGCTGACACGTCTGCACGATGCCAACTATTACTAACCATTTTTCAACCGCGAACGCTACCTATATATTAAATAAGACTAGTAGGGGGAAGCACACTTTTCTTTATTATAGACTCGTGTTTTTCCCACCCACTAAAAACATTGAACATAATTCGTAAATACATATACATCCACTCAAATATACATACGTACACAAATACATATACATAAACATATGCATATACATACACATAAACATATGCATATACATATATATAAACATATACGTATACGTATAAATATATATAAATATACATATACATATGTGTGAATGTGTATAAGTGGGGTTCAATAGAACCTCAATATAGAGCACCCTAAATGCCTCTTAACTTCCACCATTTAATTCATCAAATCAATGGATGTGAAAGAATGAAAAATGTTATATGCAAGGGAGTGAAAGTTTTAACTTTATTCACTTTTGTTTTTATTCAAATTCATCCATTGATTTGATGAATCCAGCGGCAGGAGTTAAAGGACAAATAGGGTGCTTCAAATTGGGATGCTATCAAACCATTATGTTTGTGTGGTGGGTGGAGTCCTAAGTTTATAACTAAAATACCCCACTCTCATTTATCCACTTTATTATAAAGCAACATTTAAGTTTGAATCTCAATTGTCCAATACATTTTATAATCATTCCCCCTCTTTGGTTTACTCTATTCCTAAAGGAGAACCAAATTTGAATACTGATCAGCTCATTTTCTTTCTCGAATATACTTTATAATTATACAATATTATGTTTCAAATTATAAATTATAAATCCAGGTTAAAAATAACATATTTTAAATATTTAAGATAATACTGATAAGAATGAAAAATATAAAATTAAATACATAACTATAACATTAATAAAAGCAACAATCAATACCAAAACATAAAAATTAAATGTTTATGCATTTACTCAATTAGTGAATTACAATTTTATTTTATATTATTTTATTTCCCCATATTTTTAGGAAAGATTTAGATTTAACATGTTATCGAAGATTTTTCAAAATCGACAATTCAATATTATCGCATTGCAAATTGACGAAGGAATGGATGCTAGACTTAAAAATGATCTAGTACGAGGATAACTAAAGAAGAATGGGAAAATCGACCAAATCTATGGATCTGCCGATAAATCATTTTCACCATTTGTTGCCTTCTTTCTCAGTGAATATATGGAACATTAAGCTAAAAAGTGTCATGGAAGGATCACATAATGGAATAAAGCAACATGTCTTGAAGAAAATGGGACGGAAGCGAATTTTTAATGGATCGGTATCGATTCATCGATGGATCAGTACCAACCCATCATGTTAATGATATTTTGATACGTTATACCCCTATTTCTTTAATCTTGATCTATGACAGGTTATATGGAGTAGGAATGCAATCTAACGACTCTGTGGTCCAGTAACAGCATTACAGTTATAAATATGGGCTTGCATGCAATAGAAAAAGAATTTCGTCTTGGATGTTGGCAGATTGCTCTTATACACCCTAGGAGAAGTGTTGCCATTACAATTTCATACTGTATTTTGAGATCGTAATTAGTATTCTTATGGATCCAAGAAGAAGCAACGAGGATTGGGGTCACCAATGAGGAGACATTATTGATGGTATCCCACTCTGAAATAAGAAGAAATAAAATATATGGGATAAAAACAGTAGGAGAATTTGTGGAAGCATGAAAGTTCTCTACGAAAGAGCTAGCGAATGCATATATATGTATTGAAAAAGCAACAGCAGTCGAAGGAATTTCCATTGATAGGTCCCAGCAAACAGTGATAGAAAGAGAGGGGCAGAAACGTACAACCTGCCTACTAAAGACTGAGAGAATTAACTTTACAACAAAAACCCCACTCATTCACACTCCATACCATATTTACAAACTAACCAGGACAGAATTAGTGTGTAATGTCCCAAATAAAAGGAAGAAAGTTGAGCTGAATAAAGATGGCACATATTGTAGGTTCCATAGAGTAAACGGACACCATACGAAAAACTACCACCATCCAAAGAATGAAATTGAAAGGCTTATTCAGACAGGTTATTTGGGAACTGATCAAAAGATATTCCAATCACTCCTATGCAGAACTAGTCTCCTGCTCCTCATGGAGATCTGGTAGGGAACCCCAATACTCTCGTCACTTCCATCATTAGGGAACTACCTTGCAAGCCAAAGTAGAAAGACACAAGAGAAGTTTATGCAAGAAGCTTATACTGAGCAACAAACTTTATTCCATATCAAGTAGATGCCTATGTTAGATATTACTTTTACTTCTGAAGACTCGTCTGGGGTTACATTTGGAGATCAAGACCCCATGGTAGCGACTGTGCAAACCTCAAACTAACTGTGAAGAAAGTTTTGTGGATTCACACAACTCGATGAATGCCACATTTAAAGCGGATTATGACAAAATAAGGCTTCCAGCTTAGATCTTGAAGCCAAGTCCAGAACAGATATATGGCTTCAACAACACAACAATAGTGTTAATGGGAATAGTCTGACTCCTTATTATAGTTGGAACTTTGACGCTGCATATATCCTTCTATACAAGCTATCTTATCATCGACCAATAATCTTCGTACAACGCCTTCCTAGGGAGGCATGAATTTAATAGATCTAAGAGTAGTTATCTCCCAAAAAGACTTGCTTATTAAGTTCCACACTTTTGCAGTGGAAGTGGGTAATGTGAGAGGAGAACAATTATTAGCTAGGGAACTATACAATGTATTTTGAATCCTATCGGTAAAGTTATTTAGAACTATACCATTGCGTCTTCTAAATTATGTAAAAATAAGACCGAAAATAAAAGCCAGCTCAAAGAACTGCATTGGAACTATTTCAAGGCAGATATTAAAACATGTCATCCTACGACCATAGTATCTGCAAGAAAAGAAAAAAGGAATGCAATGACTATGGTTAACCGTGGTAGTAGTCTCATACAACTGAGAAGATGAATTCTCTTCGAACAGTGCTTCACTCCCAATGTTTCAATCCAGACCCAACTATAGTCATCTGATGGATTCTATACCGCGATTTAACTATAATCAAAGTGAAATTCCATATTGTAGTTCTACGGTATTCTCAAGTCGAGGGAATTGTGTAACATTTTCTCATTCATGTTTTCTACGTGGCCTAGTTGTTGTCAAACAAGAAACTCTCAGATACATCATTCTATAGTTATCCAATAACTATGAGTACCTAAACCCTTGGTCCCTTATTAGCCTTGAGTAATATACTACGCAATATTGGAGAGTGTTACGCACTCTAGTTTCAACAAATGCATCGGTATCCTTTCTCAAAACATCTTGATTAGGAATATTTAAAACAAAATGTTATTTATTTTATGATTAATTACTCGTGATTGCAACTATTTGCAACTACAATTATATAACACTTTATTTAAGGATTTTCTTCGTATTGTACTTTACTTAATTAACTATATCACAATACAACAAAGTATATAATAAAAATCAAACACCTTTATTACAAACAAGATCGACTACAGAGTTATATATATAATTATAATAATAATAAATTACATAATTGATTCTATGTCATTCCACTAATTCTTTCAATCTCCCACCTACACTTGAGGTCAATTATTGAATCTTAATCGCATTCCTCTAATCTGTTCAGAACTGATTGTGCTAGTCCTTTAGTAAATGTATTCGCCATATGATTTTACTATCTACTATGTCAGTTAGCATCCCTCTATCATTGATAAACTGCCTTTATTATTTTGAACTTTAAGAGCATGTGTCCAGACATCTTGTGAGCCCTAGGTTCTTTTATGAATTGTATTGCGACATTATTTCCGCAAACAGCATCATGTGATTCACAAAATTTAGAATCACCCCTAGCTCAATTCTAAATCTGTATATTTATGTATGCTACTTTTATTACGGTGTTATTCAGGCAATCTACATAGTTTTGGATGAACTAGCCATCACCACTCGTTTGGAACATTTCTAACTCAAATCTCCCTAACTAAGGTCGAATATGAATTTAGGATTAACATGTTGTATTCTATATCACTTATAAAGATCAAGTTCGAATATTCCTTCATATGAGCTCGTTGTTTCCATAAACAATTCTGTAACATTTCTCACATGCTTCAGAATAATCATAATTACCATTTAGTGATCTTAATTTGGATATGATATTCGCTCAATGCATCGATTACATAAGCAAACAACAATATAATAGACAACATAACATATATGATAATTCATATCTTCGATGCATAAGGAATCCACATCTTATGCTCCATGTTAAACAGTTTAATATAGTGTTAAATCGTTTGGGACAATCTCAACATTCTTACTTCTAGTTTTAGAAACATTTTAGAACCTCTTCATATTTTTCTTATAGGTACATGCTTCCTCTGCATTTTGAATGATAATCAAACTATTTTATTTCTCTATCAATATATTTTTAATTCAAATGATTGTCAAACGATAGTATTGTATCAATTCTTGGATCTTATCCAACACTTCCAAACTCTGTTACATTTCCACTGACATCGTGGCATTTTGGTTATCATGTGCAAACATTCTATTCAAATTCATTATTTAGAATTTCTATCTCAATAATGATGTACCAAAATTAAAAGTCATATTGGATGATAATTTGCAAGTAGAATCCTAATTAACTCAAGTGTTATGGCTAACGAATCTGCTACTGTAATTTTAATAATTGAAATTATGAGGTTATTCTCATTAATGCAGCTTACTATAGTCCAACTGCATCGGTCTTCCCTTTTGAAGACACATTTATGGCCGGTGGATCATGTAACGACCTGGCTATTTTCAACCATTGGCATCTACACACGTCGGACTTGAATTGCTCAAAATATCAGATTATTAATTTAAATTTGGCAAAGCTCAGATATACAGTAAATAAACCAATTACGGAATCACAAAACCAGAGTAATATAATGCAGTGGAATAGATAAACAGTAGTTAATGAAGCTACTATAAACATTAGAGTTAGAAATAAAATACAACAGAATATCTCAAATACGGTGAAGTCCCTGGTACGAACAGATGACTTCCCTGAACAAATCAACTGGAAAGATGAAAGCTGGATCAATAGTTGGATCTCCAGGCAAATCCCCAAACTCCAAAGGCGAGTCTCAAATGCTGAAATACTCAGTCTGACCCAAGCGTATGACAAAACACAAAAATCTCGAGTCAGGATTAACATTCTTATATCAACAAATCCAACTCAAATGAAATATCAACTGAAATACAAGTAACTTAAAGGAAGTTCGGGATAACCATCCTCTAAGGATCCATAGGACTAAATGTCATTATAATACCGGGGTCCTTTCAAAATAATTAATACTTCAAAACCGAAATATCATTTCCATTAAATATATATATTTCCTCAATTTCACAAATTGATTCCAATCAACTCGAGTTCCAAATTCAAATTTAATTCAATCTAGATTTATCCATATTTATTCAATTCAATTTCTATATAACAAATTCAAATTATATTGATTTCAAATACAGATCTGAATCATAAATTAACCATTTAAATTCTAATATATTTCAAAGCTTTAATATTCAACATTTTCAAAGTTCAACTTAACAGTTTTATGCATATCTTGATTTAACCTCATTATTATTTAGTTTAGAATATCCACTTAATAAATTCAGCATTATTTAAATAACCTTAAATTACATTTAAACTAAATATTCCCTTTGATTTATTTAACTTGAAATATCCATTTAATCACTTTAAATCAAAAATCAAGTTATGAAATCAAATCTTAAATTTCAAATTCAATAGTTTAAATCGATTTAATTCAGTAGCATTCTTAATTAAATACAATTTCAATTAATTCGACTTTATTAAATTAAAGATTATTATTAAATCTACTTTATATTAAAACTTATTCCTATATAAAATATTTCCAATATTAAATAAAACCATATATATTCCGGTTCAAAACCATAAAAATCATTTTAAAATATTTATATATAGACCAACGGTGTCTGTATATAACTTTCTATCCCATGGTCAAGTGATACAGATATTTATCATTTCAATCTGTAATTTAAATATATATACACGGATATATATCATTTCAACCTGCAATCCCAAATACAATTCAAATGGAAATCGCTTGGGTCTATCATTTCTACCCATAACGATTATCTCCTATTATAAAGTCCGTTCGGGTATGTATCGTTTCAACCCATAGTGAATTCTATACTAACAGGGAACTTGCAGAGTGAAAATATGTATGATAATAATAATAACAGGCATATATCATCAATAACAATATAATATAAACAACAGGATATGGTGTCATATCCCACGGGTGAACAATTACAGATAATAACATATACAACAATTTAAATAACTACAGCAACATATTTTAATTGTTGTTTCAATTGAAATCAGATTTAATAAATATAAGAACATTAATCGTGAGTAATGCTCACCTTTCGAGGCTAGAGAAGTTTGACAATAGAATAAGCTACGAATTGCAAGTACGAATCCCAAAGCAAAGGTAAATTGGCACAAATTGGATAGACAAGTTGATGATAGAAATTGATGAGAGCAAATCAAAAATCCGTTTAACATAAACTGAAACAAAATAAATGTCATATCCATATCTCTAATAATTAATATAAATTTTAGAATCATATTTTAAGAGTAATATATGTGTTACTAAAGAAAAATCCAAATATCAATATTTGTTATACAATTAATATAAACCATTTATTAAAATATATATAACTAAACAGAAATTGATAAATTGTAAAAATCTATATATATATATATACACATTTATATATATATATATCAGAAAATCGGTATAAACCAGTACCTACTTTTATATAAAATAAGACGGTAGAAACAATATTTTACAACAATGTTTATATATATACGTTAATCACAACAAGCTGATATATGTAATATAATAAAATCAGAAGATGATAAATTATACAGACGCATGATAAAATATGATAATATAATCTCAATATATACTATAGACAGTACTAATATATATTCACTATTAAACAGCCTATACATATCACTCAACAGTTTTAAAGTAAAATATATATAAGTATAATACTGACTAACAAAAAGAATCTGCATAGCCAAACAGAATCACAGACGCAGAGTAATATAATGCAGTGGAATAGATAAACAGTAGTTCATGAAGCTACTATATAAACATTAGAGTTAGAAATAAAATACAACAGAATATCTCAAATACAGTGAAGTCCCCGGTACGAACAGATGACTTTCCTGAACAAATCAATTGGAAAGATGAAGCTGAATGAATAGTTGGATCTCCAAGCGAAGCCCCAAACTCCAAAGGTGAGTCTCAAATGCTGAATTACTCAGTCTGACCCAAACGTAAGGCAAAACACAAAAAAATCGAGTCAGGATTAACATTCTTATATCCATAAATCCAACTCAAGTGAAATATCAACTGAAATACAAGTAACTCAAAGGATGTTAGGGATAACCATCCTTTAAGGATCCATGGGACTAAACGTCATTATAACACCGTGGTCCTTTCAAAATAATTTATACTTCAAAACCGAAATATCATTTCCATTAAATATGTATATATTTCCTCAATTTCACAAATTGATTCCAATCAACTTGAGTTCCAAATTCAAATTTAATTCAATCTTGATTTATCCATATTTATTAAATTCAATTTCTAAATTACAAATTCAAATTATATTGATTTCAAGTACAGATCTGAATCACAAATAAACCATTTAAATTTCAATATATTTCAAAGCTTTAATATTCAATATTTTCAAAGTTCAACTTAACAGTTTCATATAGATCTTGATTTAACCTCATTATTATTTAGTCTGGAATATTCACTTAATAAATTCAACATTATTTACCTTAAATTACATTTAAACTAAATATTCCCTTCGATTTATTTAGCTTGAAATATCCATTTAATCACTTTAAATCAAAAATCAAGTTATAAAATCAAATCTTAACTTTCAAATTCAATAGTTTAAATCGATTTAATTCAGTAGCATTCTTAATTAAATACGATTTCAGTTAATTCAACATTATTCAATTTAAGATTATTATTAAATCTACTTTATATTAAAACTTATTCCTATATAAAATATTTCCAACATTAAATAAAACCATATATATATTCCCTTTCAAAATAATAGAAATCGTTTTAAAATATTAATATATAGACCAAAGGTGTCTAACTTTCTATCCCATGGTCAAGTGATACGGATATTTACCATTTCAATCCGTAATTTAAATATATATATACAGGTATATCATTTCAACCTGTAATCCCTAATGCAATTCAAATGAAAATCGCTTGGGTCTATCATTTCAATCCATAACGATTTTCTCCTATTCTAAAGTCTGTTCGGGTATGTATCATTTCAACCCACAGTGAATTCTATACTAACAGGGAACTTGCGGAGTGATAACAGATATGATAATAATTATAACAAGAATATATCATCAGTAACAATATAATATAAACAACAGGATATGGTGTCATATCCCACAGGTGAACAATTATATATAATAGCATATATAACAATTTAAATAACTACAACAACATAGTTCAATTGTCGTTTCAATTGAAATCAAATTTGATAAATATAAGAACGTTAATCGTGAGTAATTGCTCACCTTTCGAGGCTAGAGAAGTTTGACAACAGAACAAGCTACGAATTGCAAGTATGAATCCCAAAGCAAAGGTAGATTGGCACGAATTATATAGACAAGTGATGATAGAAATTGATGAGAGCGGATCAAAAATCCGTTTAACATAAACTGAAACAAAATAAATGTCATATCCATATCTCTAATGATTAATATAAATTTTAGACTCATATTTTAAAAGTAATGTGTATGTTACTAAAGAAAAATCCAAATATCAATATTTGTTATACAATAAATATAACCATTTATTAAAATATATATAACTAAACAGAAATTGATGAATTTTAAAAATCTATATATATATATATATATATATATATATCAGAAAATTGGTACAAATCAGTATCTACTTTTATATAAAATAAGATAGTACAAACAGCATTTTAAAACAATGTTTATATATATACGTTAATCACAACAAACTGATATATGTAATATAATAAAATCAGAAGATGATAAATTATACAGACGCATGATAAAATATGATAATATAATCTCAATATATACTATAAACAGTACTAATATATATACACTGTTAAACAGCCTATACATATCACTCAACAGTTTTAAAGTAAAATATATATAAGTATAATACTGACTAACAAAAAGAATCTGCATAGCCAAACAAACGTGTTTGCATAAACACGTATAAATAATAGATTATAAATATACAAACATAACGGAAATAATATATATATATATATAATTTATAACAAAATTTTTACTAAATTAATATACTGTAAACATATCTGTAAAACCGCAACCAATATATAAACTCGCCTAACCAACGCATTAAATTAATACATATATATTAGGAATACAGATCACAAAACTAGGTACCTGTACACGTGTAAGCCAAAGAAGAGGGGCGGAGAAGAGGAGCAACCCATGGCCATGAATGGTGATCACGTGCATGAAGATGGATGAAGTTTGGTTGTTGCTGTTCTATTTTGTTGATGTATTGCTTCATTTTTTAACTCAAACGAAGCAAACAGTGGCCACGCCTGAAGGAGAGGCAGCAGCTTCGAATAGGTAGGAGGAGTATGGATGTGAATAGAAGTTATAAATTTTATATTATAAATTTTCTTTAACCGAAAATAGAACTTGCAGAGTCTCTAAATGAACTGGAGATAAAATAGTCAATTAAATTGAAAAGTTGGAAATAGCAAAGGTCAGGCGATGCATTTAAGAATATAAAATTTTCAGTGACTGTTTGTTATATATGGTGGTAAATTGAAAGGCTGAAGACAAAAGGTCCTAAAGCGGAAACGATATGGTAGTCGTTTCGTCGATTGCTCCGCGCGTCGGACTCCAAAACAGAGAGATAAATATATCATAAAGATCAGCATGATGAGACGATCAAAACGGTATACAGATATCGGCGGTACGATCATCCTATCAAAAGTCGATAGTCGGTACCGAAAATGCTGCTAATTTGCTAGAAATAAGATAACAGAGCATTAGTAGTCCAAATTTGGAAAACCGAAATATGTCGTATCACTCGGAAGATGATTTGGAATTTTTTTATAGAAAAATATTCAAGTTTGGAAAACATTTTATTATCATCAATTATTTACTGATTTGAATTTAAATAGAATTACACCATAAAATAAACTTCCATATAATTAACTGAAAATTTACCATTTGCTATATTTAATTAGACGTATTTCAAATAATAAATTTTTATTTTCAAAATTTATTGTTAAAAATTTCACAAAATTTCAATTATTTACGTTATTAAAAACCATTAGAATTTTCGGGTCGCTACAGATCATATCCTTTCAGGCATAGAGTTCAAAATTGTATTTTAATAATGTACTTGGAATACATGTCAGATTTAAAGCATTATGCCATATGCCTGAGTTTATACTCTTCATAGTTTATTGAAAAATGGAAAAGTTTTTATTTCTAATAATTCTTTTTCCAAACACTATAAAAAACTCACGGTTTCTCTTTAAATATACAAGGATTCTTATTAGACATTCCAATGAGTTATGTTCATTTTAGACTTGGTTAATTTTATTTCATCTTATGTAATTAGTTTCAATGTTGGAGATCATATTCAAGTCCACTATATTGCCACTAATTTCTACTGGTGGTCGTCCCGAAATTTCTTTGGGTGGTTCTCAAAAGATTCCTCATGAGAGAATCTTACATGCAGCATTTCGACTGACACAATGTTTTATTTCCTAAAACAACGATTGTTTCTTAAAGAAATGGAAAAGGCATTCATAGACATTTTATGAACCACCTTTATACTTACATAAAATTGACTCGGTTTCGAATCTACAAAACTTATGCTCATAACATGAATAAAACAATCAAACTTCTTAAACTAATTAAAATTTGGATTTCTTATCAACTTTTTTTTATACAATGTTGTGTACTAAGATTTAGTTGAAATTATATTTAACACATGTTTAGAGAAAGCTGTTAACTCAACCCCACTTGCCATTAATCGTTCTTTGTATAAAAATTATCGATCGCTCCTTATCAAGACATCATTGTGTATCATATGGAAGAATGACTTTGGGATTGAATCTTATTCATTTTAGGTATTTTGGAACTCTTTTCATTATATGCTTACTTATTTGATTATTTTATTTCCTTCGTATGTTATGTTTTCTACTTCCAGTCTATATTCAATAAACATATCGCAATATACCATCTGTGTATCAAATACACATGTTCTTGTCTGCGATAATTCATCGGTGAATATAATGATATAAGTGGATCCATTTTGATATCTTTAGACCTTGGAATACATCTATAGGTATCAATCTGAAGAGTACATTAACTATTTTATCACTCTTCCTAAATGGGCGCTTTGCCTTTAATCTTTTAAGATAGAGTTCATGAGTATAACATGATTCATAATCATATGATCAATGGATTAATTTTCAAAATATGCCTTAATCCATAATTTCAAAATAACTATAATTATTTTAGATAGTTTTGTATTTCCTATAATTAATGCATCACTATGGTTGTGAAAACAAACACCGTTATTATTATAGATTTATTTTATAATGAATATTCAGAATATATAAAACCACGTCTTCTTTCAATCAATAATAAAAAAACTATTATTTCATAAATAATACTTGGTATATATATGATGGAAATCTTTTATAATTTGATGCATCCACTAATAAGTGTCATATGGTAAGCTCCTACTATTTCTGCCATTACTATAATTGTGCATGAAATACAATGCTCTATTCAACCACTTATTATGAGCTGTTTATTTCATTTATTACAACTAGTTTATGGTTAAGTGTTTTATATTAAATATCTTGAAATTAAATAAATAGCCTTTATAAAAAATGATTTTATGTAAAATACACTTGGAATATAAATCAGAACTCTCATTCCATATTGAGTATTTACTAGTATTTTTTATAATTCTCATTTCTAATGCTTCTTTATAAACAGAGGCGACTATTCACTCCATACATCTCAACCATGCATGTGTTGAATCCAAACTCTTAGACATTCGTTTTTTTTCCTAATGGTTGAACTATTCAAAAGGAAACCCTTATTACAAGACTGCATCAATTTATTTTACATTTGGATATCCATAATATTTCGGCGACATCACTTAAGTAAACTTATCAAGATTGGCAATTTTAGAGATTGAATTCCTAGGTTGATATTTTAGTCCTTACTCTAGTGTTATTTTCAGCACAATGAGATTTTCATTATATTCAATCGTATTGAACGCATAATCTTGCAATATGTTTTACTTGCTCATTTCGAATGAACCAATTTCATCAAGATTTCATATATTATGAACACAGTTATTTACAATGCAACTTTTGTATATGATCTAATATGAATCAAACATCGATATCCTTGTATTTCTTTATAGTTCAAGACTCACTAAAGACAATACATAGTCTTGGGAAAATAAACACTTAAGTGACTAAGGTAGGTACGAATGTATTTATTAGTTGTATGGTTTGACTCTTACATGGGTCTTGAAATGACACATGCCAAATGATTTATTGGTAAGTATATTTTAATTTTCTTTGTCAATCTTTCAATTCGTTAATATATTTCAATTGATAACCAATTTTACCAATTAAATTAGCTGCATTTAAAGAAGATAATTTTAATTTTATACAGCATGTGTTCATACAATTTTAGAAACGTTAAATGTAATCATTTCATTTTTCTAATAAGGCACATTATATTTTTATATTCTTCAAAATCATAAAAGAAATATAGAAATCGTTCGATTTCTCTAGTGAGTATAGACTCGTTTATCTTGGAATTCTAACCTTAGGCTTGCACAATAAACTCATAGGCTTGTAAGTGGTGGATAAATCTTTGTCACATACAAATCCTAGCCGTGGTCTTTGCCCTACTCTCGACCTTGACCTTGAGTTTTCTCAACAAATGAAGAGAATCCATCATTTTTTGATGGCCCAATTATAATGCACATATCTTGCTCAACAAATACATGTATGTATTTACTTTATGCATGCAACATATTAATAGTACTACATATAAAGCTCTAGCTTGAGTTCACCGAACAAATTGTGCATATGCAAGTAATACATCAGTATATTAATCATATAGAGCAACTATATTAAAGTTTCATAATCTTTAATATACATTGAGAGAAATTTATTCAACAAAAAATATATTACTTATGAAATGTCCTCATGATTCAAGTGTCAAACATATTTATGATCATGACGTATGTACCATACATATTTATTATTCCAAAAATCTATTTGTCTTTTTTCATTTTAGCATAGGCAAATGCCTGAAACTAGTCTGTTGCTTGCGACAGCAGTTATACACACACCAAAAGCAAGAAGCATCATCTAGCCATATTTATGCATCACCTGAATCGAAGAATCAAAATCCTACAAAGCCTCTTCTCAACTGATTTCTTGGCTCTATCTTGTTCAATCAGAATTAGCAGCCTTTAGCATAGGCAAGCACCCAAATGCAACTCTACATAGCTCTTTGATTGGCTGTGTTGGCTTCTCAATTGTACACTAGAATGCATGTAACTAGGTGTCTAAAAGATAATAATGCACCTTGAATACAATAGTCATCACCCTCCAATTAGTTACATTCTAAAGGTTTATCATCATCACTTAGTTAATCACCTAGATAATCATTCTCGCGTCACGCTTGCTCTTGCCATCAGCACTCAACTTTTCCATGCAAGCCTACTTAGTAGCCTTTTTTCCAATAGAATTAATTGTAAATATAGTGCATTTTATTAATACTTTCAGTCATGTTCTGATGATCACCATAAAGATGATCTTATATATTAATACTTATTATTCCCATCAAATATTTATGTGGATTTTGTTTATATTTAATAAAATTGTGAGTTCTCTCCTTACAAATGGACCTCTCTTTCATCAAAAAAAGTTTAATTTATTTATAGCTATTATTATTTAATTAACTTATATAGTACTTATATGTGTTTTATTAATTAAATCATATTTCATAAATCTTGATTTTTAATTTAATTAATAAAATTTTATTTTAAAATTTTAGAATATGGCTTAGACATGTATTCAAGTGTATATTCAAAACTAAGCAATATTAACTAGCAGAATATAGTAAAGAAAAGAATAAAAATGATTGCACCAGAGTTTATATATTGGTTCACGCCTTCCATCCTATGTTCAGTCCTGAAGCCCCCCTTCGGAAATTTCCACTAACCAAATACCCTTACTTCGCTTGGAGGAATTGGAAATACAGCAGAGTTTCTGACTAACAACCTTATGTTCCTTCAACATAGATTTTGAATGATAGTACATGACTTCCTATAATCTCCTTGTTGATTCAAGATGCATGCTTTAAGATTATTGGAAGTGTATGAGTGATTTCTTGAGTAAAGAGTATAGTTTGAATGCAAGAAAGTTCAAGAGTGCTCAAGAGAAAATAGAGATCAAGAAAGTAAGTTGAGAAAGTTAAAATAATTCCTGAATGTTGATTACATTTTTAGTGATATCAAAAATTTGCATCGAAGAGTTATAGTCGCTCAGAACAGCTTTTACTATTCGCAGAGATGCTCTTAAACGATCACAACCATTCGAAGTGACTTATCAAAAATTAGCCATTACAGGATAATCGATCAACTAAGAATAAAAATTCAGTCTACTAAATGTAAACAATCATTATGCAATAAATTTAAAAATAAGTGCATAAAAAAATGTTCATGTTCAGTCGGTTGGAAATATTTTCATTTGACTGCCCTTAGTCGACTGAAAATATTTTTGATCAACTAAACTATATAAATTTTCTTTTTATATAGACAGCCTAATTTAAATTGTTTTAACTCTTTTAGTTTTCGAAATCTTTGTATATAGGTGTGTGTAAGTGTGCATGTGATCCATTTAGGAGATTTTAGGAGTACATCTAAAACCAAATACATACATTTGACTTGAGGATTCATATTTTCTTAGCTTTTTATATAGATGATACACTTTTGTTTCTCCTTGATTCTTTGATTCAAGATCTTCTACAACCTGCATAATATAATGTTCTAGATATATACAGAGATATAGTTGTCATCATTAAAAAACACAAATAGGTTCTAACAATCTCCCACTTTTTGATGATGAAACCTATATAAGTTGAGATGAGATAATATATCAACTCTCCCCTTTAATACATGCTCGCTTTATCAATATACTCTCCCTACTTTATCATCAACAAAGAGAAGAGAATACAACAAAGGTGAGATAAAACAAATAAACAATGTAGGGGATACACACAAAACATGGTAAACAAAATTAAACACAAGGGTATACAATATTATCACAATTAATCAATCACAAAACAAAACTAAAACATAAAAAATAGAGCACTTAACACACAAGAGCACATGATATTAACATATTACATAAAAAAACATAAACAAACACAACATATGTCCTTACATTTTCAAATCAACATACACACAACTACATAAGTACCAATACTAAAACACTTAAGTTTAACTATTACAAGAGAAACTAATGTAAACAAACATAAGCAAACACAAACCTACCAACGAAAGGCAATAAGCAAGATCTAGCTTTCCGGTTCTGAGTCATATGGAGAGGATGGACGAGAGCATGAAGATATTTTGTTTCATATCTTCACCGAAAAGCCAACTATGGGCTTTTCAAAATTCTTTTATCGCTTCATTAATTTTCTTTATTTTTAAAAAGAATCTCTTGATTCTTGAGGATGGTGTTATTGGCAGAGATAGTCATGGAAGGCTTGAAAATACAAAATCCTTAACACTATCGAAACTCCAATTAACCTCTTCTTCAATTTCTAGTTAAGTGGTTTGCTCCACGATTGGTTGAGCTTGTGATGAGGATTAGATAATGTTTCTTGAACTAAGTAGGATGGATAAACATTGTATGGCTCAAAAGACTCAATCGTTGATGGTGATTTCATGAAAGGGATAGATTTTTGGCCCATGACTTAGGTAAGGTAAAATCCTACAAACTATCGGTATCAATTTCAAAATGAATGAAAATATCAGTCAAATAGGATGCAGAGAACATACCGTGTCAAAACTGAGCATGGAAACTCTTAATCTCATCGTGAATTATTTTAGCCTAATTCAACTTTTTATTTGAATAAATTGCATACAAAATTTTGTAGTTATTGTCATACATCTTCTCGTAGCTGCCGATTCTTGGCAAAATAGTGTAGGTAATCATTTGATTAAGAATTCACGCTTAGGGACGAAGACTAACCAGAATGTTAGGAGTTTGTTCGGCATGAAGTAGATAGCTAATTGGATTTTAAGCGAATTCATCGTGATCGATGTCATCTAAGTCACAACTTGAACAAGCACAACCTAATATTATCCCTAAATTTTCCACAAACAACTTAATTTTAACTCCTAATACTTTGCTCCATGAAATTCCCTCATCATTATCTGGTTTATAAGTGTGGCTACACAAGTTTGCATAGACATTCTTACTAAGAAAGGATAAAATTTTCACCTTGCTTTGATTTGCATCGATTAGTGCTAAAAAATCATGCTCCTACATTATATCCTCAATTCCAAACTTTGAAAAATCCTACATTTTATAGAAAGTCTCTTGGAACACTCATTTTTCGTTGAGTTCGTTGAAATGCTTGAAAGCAATTTTTCTATGATTCAGCTAAATTTGAATTTGCCCATCGGAAGCAAATTCAAAATATGAAGGAGTAAATTATGAAGGAGCTTTCCTTCTTTGAAATTATAGCCTTTTCTTAGAAACCGGAAGTTATGTTTTAAAGCCATGGATTCGAAATAGAAGCTTTTGAAAACCAGGGTTTTGAATTTGAAAGAGGAAAGTTGTGAAGTAAGTGGAAAGGTCATGGCTGTTCGTTTTATAAAAAAAAAAGCTACGAATTCCATTGACTGGCAATAAATTTCAATCGTCTGAATGCATTTAACTTGCATTCTAGAGAATAAGGTGCACTTTATTCCACTCGATAATAAGAAATCAGCCTTCTGAACTACCCAGATTCAGTCAATTGGGAAAAGTTCAGTCGATTGAATTAGTGTTTTTTTGAGGGCAGAGAATAAGTGTGAATTCAGTCGATTGTTTTATAGAACTTAGTCAACTTGAATTGTTTTATAGAATTTAGTCAACTTGTTAACTTTTTATAATATACCCCATGTTTCGATCGATTGGGCATTTTATTTAGTCGATTGGATGAAAGAAAAAACAAGTGTTGTGTATTTTTGTTTGAATTTTTGAAAATAATTTATATATACTTTTTTGTTCGCTTATATATGTATATAAAAACTTATTTATAAAATACATAAACTTTTATTATACGTATTTGAATAATAAAATAATAAAAAATATCAAACTTATAAGTTTCACAATGCCATTAGTAAAAACTCAAATCAACCTTAGTTTATCGATGGATCGATTCCTCCTCGGATGGATCTGTGTCCCACGAATTTTCTATATAAGGTTCATATATTTTTATTGGGCTTGCTGGTTGTTTTGATGAACTAAGCTACTTTGAATGACTAAGTTGTTTTTATGGACTTCCAGTGGAATGAATACACTGCTTGGTTAGTGATTTTCTGCAAAATAAGCATTATAGATCTTTCTATAAAATTTATGTTCACCCTATCGATGTTGCTGTCAATAAATTTCTTTTTACAACCGCATAGATTCTCTTTAATAGTGAGCTATATCATCAATACACTTATCTTATGTCGTAGTAATTTTTCCTTCAAACTAGATCTACTGCTTAACTTTTTTTTCCTTTTAGGGAGTAGCTGGTACGTTCTGAAGGGGATGAGGTAATTTCGAAATATGAGGATGATTATCTGATGTTGACATTATTTTTAAAAAAAAATTCTTAAAAAGTGTATTTAGTATTGAAGATGAAAATCAAATTGCTCTTTATATATATTAATAAGTTTTACTAATAACAGTGGTAAAAATTATTAGCAGGTAAATATTTTACTACAAAATTTTCTATCCACTATCTATTTATAGAAAAACAAATACTATATAGAGGAATTTTAGAATGTGAGCATGAGTCAACCATAGTCTTAGATAAGAATTTTTACCAAGATATTTTTAGATAAATTTGTATTATACTAAAAAAATGATATTTAGAATCACATTAGTGGTAACATTATGAAATTACTTCATTTAATGAACAAATGCCTAGATCTCTACATAGTTTCCAAAAGGTAGATTTGCCAAAGGAGTTTGGTAAATATATCAGCTATTTGGTTTTTGGCATTAGCAAATTCTAGAGTGATACCTTTTTCTACATTATCCCAAAGAAAATGATGGTGAATATCAACATGTTTTCTTGAGAGTGATTAAAGGAATTTTCCAATAGATTAATAGCATTGGTATTATCACAGTATATAGTAGATTTTTTTTATTATTTCTCCAAAAACTTTGAGAGTTTGTTGCATGTATTTAACTTGTGCACATGCCAAAGCTGCTGAAATAAATTCGACTTCACATGTCGATAGTGAAACATGATTTTGTTTCTTACTAAACTACGAAACTAAGTAGCCATGAAAATAAAAGAGAGCTTGTCTTTCATTTTTGTACCTAAACTAAAACTAACTAAGAGGAAAAAGGTTACATGTAGATATGGGGTATTTATACATGTTAGAAACCCTAATTCATATTTTTAGGGAATGACCAAAATACTCTTGAGGTAGTGTGGTGGCCAAGTAATTATTAGTATCCAATAATCACCCATTAAGTGTGCATGAAGATTTAATGGCCTCTTAGCTTGTGCATTAGCTCCTAAGTGTACATTAAGATAAGAGGGTAAGTGGGGTCCTCCACAATCCATGAAATGAATTATTTCCATCTCCATTCCTTTATATTCACTCTTGTGCATGCATATATCTTCATGAAGCCACTTGTATTTGAACTTAAATTCATACAAAATAACATAGAAATTTTCAATTAAATTTTAGAAAATTAGTATATTCACAAAAATAACCATTTTTCCCTTGGATGAAGATGAATATGTGACGATTTCAAATAATTTGAATTTTTGGTTTAAACAAGTTAAAATACCCAATATGATCATTTATTTAATTTAAATAAATTAAATATGGTGGTAAAAATATGCACATTTACGTTCACATCAAATACCCCCACACTTATCTTTTTATTCGTCCTCGAATAAAGAGGAAAAAAACTAAGATAAATCTGTTTTCATAGGGAGCATGATTGCATTGAGCATATGCCCGTTAAATCTATGGGTGTCCCCAGTAGGACAAGTGCTGTCTCATGAGGGTTATCAGCGGATACTACCCACAAAATCCAAATGCATAGTGAAAATATTTACAAAATGCAAGATTTATTTACAATGGGATGAATACAAGTTTTTGAAAATATTTATAAATGAAGGATTTACTTTTAAATTAACACAAATATAGTTAAATATAGGTTTTGGTTATTATTTTGAAAATTTAAGCCATTTACTCGTCAAAATTTCCAATAAAAACGAAGTTATCGTAATAAATAAGCTATAGTTTAACTCGTTGTTTCAGTCGATAACAAAGTGCAACCTTGAAATAGATCCTTAGTTGATTATCAAAGTTTATCAAAGTGGTAATTTCATTTCTTTTCAATTGCAAGTCATATAAAATAAGTAACAATAGTGCTTCGATTTTAATTTATTACTCTCTCTTGTTTGAAAATTTCATTGATATTAACAATATTTTCATATTCCTAACACGGGTAATCTGAGGCCAGATATATTACCCGCGCACTGCCTTGCGGACTTACGTGAAGGGAATACAGAGCGTGGCGAGTGAACACACAAGTGTGAACACTTATTGACTGTAGGCATTATTAGTAAAATAATTTTTATATACACACCTAACTCAGATAAACTGAGGCAAAATATACTGATCATGCACTGCCTTTCGGGCTTTCATGAGAAGGGTGTTTGCACCAAAATTGTTCACAACACTCTTCGGAAGTTTTTGAAGAGATAATAATGAAGAATATAAATTGAAAATGAGTATTATCTAACAAAAACTCCAATCAACAGGAAAGTAAATGCGTAGACAAGCAATTTAGAGTGGTTCGGCGTGTTGCCTACGTCCACTATGAAGTTTTTTGCAGTTTTATTGATTCTCTTTCAATGATTACAGGTTGTTACAGCAATCAACAGTAAGTTACAACTGAAAATTCGAAATTGACAGCAAGAATATGGTGTAGGATGATGGAGATCTCGATCCGGTAGAGTCTGGACGCTTAAGAGTCCAAAAGTCCCTTCTCTGTAGGCTCTGGGCTCTATTTATAGGCGTAGGAGGCTGATATTTCGCTCAAAGTTCGGGAGACTCGTTCTAACACGTGAGTGGGCCCACGCGACCAACCTCAGGAAGTTTCGACTCGATCGGCGGTCGATACGAAGTCATTTCGTATCGATCAAGATGACGTCCAATCGAGCTGAAATTTAGTGGAGACATTCCTCGGCATGTACGCAGGCTCCTGCGAAAATTTCATGGCATTTGGATCAGTGGATCATGAGTAATCGTCGATACAAAATGGGGTTTCTCGGTGGCTAATTGGTTCGAATCCACCATTTCGAATCGATCCCTTCGACTCCATCAACTCACGTGGTCTTGTGATGATGTGGCACGCATACTTTGCCTCGATCCGGTCTTTACTCCGAGTTGACCGCATCGACTCCATAAATCTCATCTCGTTCGTATTAAGGGATGACACGTCACCCTGGTCTATTGACCCGATGGATTCGAATAAGGCCTCAATGATGGATTCGAACTACTGATGTTCAATGGTTACGAACAAGTCTTTCCTTGATGGACATGAAACCAATCGATGCGAACTGGAACCTTTCGATGGATACGAAGTAGGACAATTTGACGAATACGAAGTGCCCTGCCTATGATGGGTTCGAAGAGAGGTTTCCACGATGGATACGAAGTAGTGACCGTTGCCTCGGTTGATGGATGCGAAATGCTCTATCTGCCGATGGATACGAAGTAGGGAGATGTCAATGGATTCAAATAAGGAAGTGCTCACCGATACGGAGCGCGGCTTTATGATGGGTACGAAGTCCATCGATACGAACTCGATGGATTCAAACACAGCCAAGTTCATCGATACGAACTGGTGCTCTTTGATGGATACGAAACCGCTGGACCCATGATCGATACGAAATCAATCGATACGAACTGGAGCTTGATGATCGATACGAAACCGAAGCTTTTCCCTTCAACTTACATCCATCATAACTTGAGCATACGAACTCGGATTGACTTGAAATTTGGAAAGTTGGCTCTCTTGGCTTTGCTAGTCATGTCTTATCATTTGTAGCCTGATCCGGGCTCGGAAAAAATTCAGCGATATCCATAGTGAAGCAAAGTATAACCAATCTTTGAGACGAACTGTCTTTTGTTTTCGATCGATCCTTTGGTATCACAACTTTGCCAAAAAGTGGGATAACATTTGCCCCCAAAGTACGTCTTGTGGAAACATGACGTGCTTTGAAAAGCTGCAATTTCTCTCTGAACAATCGTTGCTCTCTTTCGTTGAAAGTTGTACTCTGTATCGCTGTAACCTTGCATTGATATAACTGATTGTTGTATAATAGTGATTGGCTGTTTGTCGCCATAATCATAATGAGGTGAGTATTCGATCCCTGTGAATGTTGAAAATCGAATATTAGTCCGACATACATGCACATATGTTAACTTGACTTAGTTTTTCGTTTGTTATAGTTTTTTTTCTTTCTAAATATCGAATTTCGTGTTGATCCTCTCCTGAACCGATTTGAAATTCGAGTTGAAACAACACTTGATGGTTGTTTTTGACTATCCTCTTGTATCGATCCTCTCCTGAATCAATGTAAAAGGTTGAAAAGTAGTTTTTCATATCGATGCGAGTCGAAACGATGGATACGAAATGACCGTTCGTATTGATGTGTCCTGATGGATACGAAATATTCGTTCGTATCGTTGAGTTTTGATGGATACGAAATTGCTGTTCCTATCGATATGAAGCGGATGGAGTTGCGAACTTGTTGATGCAAACGAGGGCTTCGAGCCAATGGACTTCACAATCTTCAGCTGTCCTTGCTGCGTGCTTCGTATCGATGGATTTACTGTCCATTTCAAATCGACAGAAATCCTTGGTCCGATGGATTCGAATAGGGCGTTCGATTCGATTCGCGGTTTGACCGGTTGCGACCGGTTAAGTGGACTGGGAGGCGAATCGACCCGGTCCCTTTCTAAGTTCCATATAAATAGCTAGGACTTAGCCATTTTTCACTTTTTTACTTTTCACTGCCGTCTCTAATCTTCGTATCGATTCGAAACATCGGAAAAGATAGAACTGCGTCACGCCTTCGATTCGACAAGATTCATCCCTTAAATTCTTCGAATCCCTTTCAAATTAGGTAATCAAACATGAATCCAAGCAACGAAACTATTCCAGTTCTACTCTTCCTTCATTGATTATCCATTCGGGTAATTGATAAAGCCAGATCTGGTTTGGAGAAGAAAGAGTGGGGAGGACAAAATCAAATCGATCTGGGGACTCGTGTTCGAATTGATGAAGGCAGCAATATTTTGCTTTGGATTTCGCATCGATCCCTGGGATGCTCTAATGGAGATGATGCAGTTCGTACCGATAGCTATGGTGATGGATCGTATCGATACGAAATGATCGATACGAAAAAATAGGTTGACGGTCGATTCGAAGTCCTTAACTTTAGATCGATATACACTACATCTCTATGATCGATACGAAAAGTATCGAATCGAACGTGATCGATGTTAAGTTGAGGCCTTCCTGATCGGTACGAACCAGGCAACCAAGGATCGATTCGAAGTCATCTCACCTTGATCGATACGAAATCGGCCCTTGACCATCGATTCGAAACGTACCCCCTTGTATCGATTCGAAGTGATATCCCGATGGATTCGAACGAGCTTCCTGTGATCGATTCGAACCCTTCCTTTGATGGATATGAAATTTTTAGCAATTGATAGCATGATTCCGACGAGCTTCATCCTTGCATATCTGGGTTTAACTATTAAACTGCATACTTGACTATCCTTTCGAAGCTCGTCGATGGAACTATAACTTAACACCGTGATAACGAACTTTAACTCGAATCGATTACCAACATCTGGATGATACGGTTGTGACGGTCAGCGATGACGGTCACTCCTACTGGACTTTGATTATCTTTGTTGCTTGCAAGTTTTCTTTAATTCTGCAAAATCTTTTCTAGTAATGCACAGCACTGCACAACACACATTCTTACACGTGGGGAATACACGGGTTCTTTATCGCCTAACGATAGTTTCTCATAAGTTAGCCAGCTATGGAACCATCAAGTTCGCAGCCGCAAGAAGCTCAGAGTTCAGGCCCTCCCGTGCTTGAAGTACCGGAGATTGAGATTGAAGTTATCGGTCCAGCTCCGGACGAGTTACTTGACACATCCTTCATTAGTAACCCATCAAACTCTGTTCCGTCCAACATTTCGAAAGACATGCTAGGAAGAATATGCTTAAGGCATGGTTTGTCGATAGACGACGTATTATTGTCGGGACCAAATGATAGATCGCACAATCCACCGAAGAGATATACCGCATTCAATCGCCACGCGTGCGCAGCTGGGACACTCCCTCCATTTAACCAATATATAAGAGAAGTATGTCGTTTTTGGGGATCGCCCCATCTCAGCTGCATCCGAACGGATATGCGTCACTCAATAGCTTGTTCATTGCATTTATGGAGTATCTCCATCGACCGCTACTCCCGATTGAGATCAGATACTTGTTTAACTTCAAGAGTCGGGCTGATAGTCCATCTTTCACATTCCTGGAGGCGGTAAGAAATTGCCAAGTGGTCACAGGGGCTTGGACTAGATTGAGCTACTTCAAGACGGAGTGGTTTTATGTTAGACGCCCCCCAGGGTTTGCTAGGCGATGGCTATTTAGACGTGAGTATTGCTATCTTCTTGAGTAGTTGATAAAACTGATGTATTTGAAGTTTAACTCACATCTCTTTTCCTTTTCAGCCATAATCCAACGACCCGAAGGTGAACGTTTCAAAGAAATAGTTTGGGTTTTTCAAGAAATCCCAAGTGAAGAGAGGAATATCGAGTTGCTATTGATAGATAGGAATCTTAGGATTCTTGGGCTGATTAACGAAGACAAAGTATAATGCTCGACGGTGTCTTAAGGACTGCATCGAAAGAACGAGTTAAACGAAGTAAACCTAAAGTTGTCATAATTGAGTAGGCTGACTCCGAGAGAACTCACACCGATGAAGAACCAGTGGGCGAATCTGCGGATGTAGCCCAGGCTACCGAAGAGCAAAGAAAAGGCAAGGCAGTCGTTGTTAAGCCACCTAAAAAGGAAAGGTGGAAATCGGTTGTCACGGCCCGACCCGCCTCCGAAATTAGAATTTCGGAGATGTCTCCCCCAAGAACTGAGAATCTTTATGAAGGGCTCGCCGATCTTCCAATTTCGGACGATGTGTCCTTGCAACATAATTATGGATTGGACGAACTTTCAGAAGCCTTAGTTTTAAGTGAGTCTCTGCCCACTAGTGCGGTTGACACATCTGGTTGGTCGGGGGGTTGCACCTACATTCACACTTCACTGCACTACATGATTTCTGAGTGTAATACGCTCACTGTGAGAGATTACTAACTTCGTTTTATGTTTTTGCTTTGCAGATACCATGTCTGGTAGAGGCTCGATGCTTGGCAGTCTTCGCAACAAACGCAAGTCTTCTTCATATTATGAATCATATTGGAGAGAAGGAGATAAAGACTATGACCATGGGTACTCGAGTCATGAGCGTTCTAACAGAGACAAAGATTATAGGCGTCGGTCTCGATCTCGCATGCCATCTCCTAGAGCTCCCGCACCGCCTTCGGTTCATGTTTCAAGGCCTCCAGAAACTTCGCGGCACAAGCCGTCTTCCCAATCATCGAGGTCTGACACTCATCGTAGAACGGAGATTGCGGCCCCCCGACAACAGAGCAGACATTAACTGAGCCTTCGGGGGAAGGAGCAGCGAGGCTTGCTCAACTAAAGAAAGATTTCCCTGAGATCTGCTTTGACCGGTTTGTCTTCCCACCGCATATAAAAAGGATACCCGGCGTCAGTTGCACTTATGATGCATGATTATCTCTTAGATATATTTTTTCAGTATCAGGAATGGTCAAAAACCACGAAGAAAGCGTCAAAGGTGGTCTTTGACTGGGCGTTCGCGATTGAGAAGTTGGAGAAAGAACTTGGTCAAAAGGACTGAATTATTCAGGCGCGCGGCAGTGAGGCCGAGTCTTCTCGAAAATCAGAGATTGAGGCTCTTAGAAAAGTTGATGAAGCTTAGGCAGCAATGGATGCGTGAGCATTACACTACGGTGGAGGACATGGGCCACCAAAACACCATTGTAACTGCCGAGCGGGATGCGGCCTTGAAAGAGCTAAATGAGCTCAAGGCCAAAGTTTCGAAGATTATGAAGGAGAGGGACATCGCTGACGTTTCCGTACAGGAAGAGTGCGATCAGGCGGTGGAGTTTCGGAGGGAAAGAGATGCAGCCTTGGAAAAGGTCCGCGAGATGGAAGCCGAAGTCGATGAGAAAATTCGTCAAGCAGATATCAAGCTAGAGACGGAAATAGAAGAGCTTCTCATTACTTATAATGCTAATGTGCCGAGGCACAGAAATTTGACGTGGCTTGAAGATTATCCGACACACTTATTTAACTCCTGGAATTTATTAGTTGAAGAAGAGAAAGCAGCACAGCCGGGCGAAGCTTTTGATGAGTTCGAGTTGGAGAACCGTATATTGAATGATGATGAGAAGAAGGTTCTCCACGATTTCATGATCTCTCATGCTAGAGAGAGACTGGGTACCCAACACTTAGAGGTTAGTGAGGGTTTTGGCGTCGCACACCCAGCTACAGGTTCTAAGATGATTACTTCATCTGGATCCGAGCCGACGCCAGCGATTGAGCCGTAGTTGGTCTCAGGTTATGACCCTGAGAAGCCACGCTTATCTCCTATAAGGGAGCATTCTTATGAAGCTGTTCAGTCAGCCACGAGTCAAGTTGAGGAAGGTACTCTGCACAAATCTACTGTATGTCTGAACTGAAGTATTTGTATTGAAGCGTGTTCTGGCAACTTCTTTTCTTTCTAGTCCAGTGAGCAAAGTTACACCGACAGCGCCTCCTGCAAGCCAAGAATCTCATCAAGTGCAGGAGGTCATCACTACTGAGGCGGTTATCACGACTACGGTTGCGCCGACGGTGATGGCACAGGGGGGTTCAATTACTTTCGACGAACAGATGATGAATGAACTCTTGGGCCAACACAGTGACCCTTTTGCTGACATGCCATTTGTTCTTGGTGCGTTCCCACCTGTTTCTATTGTATCGTCACAGTCCACCACTGCCTATCGTGAATCTCGTGCTGCTTGTGAGGCTGAGATACCGGCTCAAATCAATGCAGAGATGGAGGAGGTAGCACATGGTGGTAGTTCCGAGAGTGTTACGACGGCGGTTGGCCCCACTCCTCTTGTGGTGGTATCTTCTGGGGACATGCTTGTCGGAACTAGCGCGCCCACTCCCCCCTGGTGGTAGACCCGACTCCTCCGATTCCTCCAAAAGAGAATATTCCTTTAAGTTCAAGTTCGGAGGAATATATCGATATCATGCCTTCATCAGAGGAAGATCCGCCAAAGGATACGGGGTCGAAGCGGAAGACTGTTAGTGGTTCAGTGGTTCCGCGTTGAAGAGAAAACCGAGGAAGAAAAAGTAGACGATCCTCCTCTGGTGCACTTTTGGCAGTTAGGAATTCACTTTTATTTTTCTTTTGTAGGCTATGTATAGATGCAGGCTTGGCCCCCTGCTAGTAGGAATTTTTGGAACAACTTGTACATTAATCTTCACATACAGTTAGTTGAAATAAAATTTTGTTTCTTTGATTCAACTCTCATTTCTTTTGTGCTTAAGTATTTGCAGTATTTGGCTTCCAGTCCAGTGCACTTGTGGTGTTTCTACCTTCAAGTTGAGTCTGTTTTGTTTGCCAAGTTTGAAAATCTTGATCACATGTCGTGATTGATGAATGAGTTGAATTTTGGACATTGTATTGCTTTGGTTAGTGATTAACACTTAAGTTTTTTTGGCCCCCAGTTTCAGGGAACAACATTTGTATTTCGGTGGTCAATCGCACCTATTGCAAATCTTGAGCACATGTCCACACTCCGGGGACTTAAGATGATCCGTGATCGATAATCTGGTTCGCGCTCTGGGAATTCGAGAGTTATCGATGTTTGTAACACGGTTCGTACTCCAGGAACCTTGACTAGGTATTTGTACTCTAATTCACACTCTGGGAATTTGGAGATAGCATGCATATTTCGATTCGCACTCTGGAAACTTGGAATTGATGTTTGTACTCCAATTCACGCTCTGGGAACTTGGAGTTAGCATTGATGTTTCGGTTCGCACTCCAGGAACCTGAAGTTGATGTTTATACTCCAGTTCGCGCTCTGGGAATTTGGTGTTAGCCGACAGATGGTCAGTCACATCTGTTTGGGCTTTTATGGAATTCGTTCACACTCTGGGAATGATGGATTTATCGGGATCGTGGATGGTCGGATCACATCCACCCCGAGTTGACAAGCGAGGTCGTTAGACGTACGGGTCCATCCTCCTCAAACTTGGTTAGGGTACAGCCGAAGTTGTTAGGCGGACGGGTCCACCCTCTCCGGAACTGCATTTATATGTTTATACTCCAAATCGTGCTCTGTTATTATGGAGTTGGTGTTTATGCTCCGATTCGCGCTCTGGGAACCAAGAGTTGATGTTTATACTCCAATTCGCACTTTGGGAATTTGGAGTTGAGGTTTGTACTCCGGTTCGCACTCTGGGAACCAAGAGTTGAGGTTTATGCTCCAATTCGCACTCTGGGAAAGTGGAGTTAGGATTTATACACCGGTTCGCACTATGGGAACCTAGAGTTGATGTTTGTACTCTAATTCGCACTCTAGGAATTTGGAGTTGAGGTTTATACTCCGGTTCGCACTCTGGGAACCTAGAGTTGAGGTTTATACTCCAATTCGGGCACTCTAGGAATTTGGAGTTAGTTGTAGGACTGCTGTGTGTCGGTCCAATTCAGCCTTTGACGTGATGGCTTGCCCTCGAGATGAGGCTTCACTTAGTGAGTGGCCGGTCGTATCACAGTCACTCCCTATTTGAATAAATTCCATCGTACGATAGAACTTAGCTCTTCGTGCGTCGTGATTGTTGAATGTCGCATTCGATGAATCACAGCTCCAGCTTGAAGAGATAGTAATTTATTGCTGGAACGGAAAAACAAGGCAAAGTCGGTGCCTTATTACAAATTCGAACTTAAAAATGCATAGGAAATTGCAAAGTATTCATAGACTAGATAGAGCCTGTCATGTGTAACAGTGACGAAGATCCTCGTCGTTCTAGGCCCCTGACAAAGTGGGTCCGCCACTGACGGCGTTTATCACCAATCTCCCGCCGGGACCGGTAGAGTCCTCGTGTCTCGGTCGATTGGGTTCATTATTTTGATTTGATGGGCCCGCTTCTCCAGGCTGCGACGCCCGAACAAACTGGTCCAGCTTCTTTTCTCTAATCAATTTTTCTACGAGATCTTGTAAGTGACGACATTCGTTTGTATTGTGCCCGTAGCTTTCATGAAACCTGCAAAATTTTCCCGTCTGGATTTGCCTCTCTGACGATGGTTTTGGAGCAGGTTTTTTGTATTGAATTGTATTACAGGTTTGTAAATACAAGTTCTCCAGTGATGTATTCAAAGGAGTGTAACTGTCAAACATAGGGTTCTTGCACTATGGGCCACGATTTTGATCTTGTTTTCTAGTTTGATTCGCGCTCTCCCTTCGCTGGGTTTGTTTGTTTTGGACGTTCAATTGAACTTTTCCAGAGCTCTCACCGGACTGTTTGATCGCGACATTGCTTTGGATTCTTCCATGCTTGGCCCTGCATCAGTCTGCTTCCTAGACTGTTTCGTATCTTCTCTTCTCAGGAATTGAGCCGCCTTGGCGTGGAAACGGTCCAATGATGCAGGTGGCTTTCCAGCCAACCAGTTGCCAAACTCAGAATCGGGGTCAATCCCCTTAGTCAACTCCATAAGGATGGAGTTATCGTTTGGATTGCTGATTTCCGCACATGCAGTATGAAATCTCTCTAAGTAGTGTCTGAGCGTCTCTCCAGGAGCTTGGGTGACGCTAGACAGAGTGCGGACGTCTTTCGGTCTTGCGATGTGCATGCGGAATTTCTCAACAAATTTTATGGCCAACTGGTCGAATGAAGAGATGGATCGAGGTGGCAGTCGAGCGAACCGTATGGTAGCGATGCCCCCCAAGGATATGGGGAAACTATGACACTTTACTGCATCGTCAGCTCTGACAGCGCTCATCGACCATTCATATTTCATAATATGTTGGTTGGGGTCGGAGTTTTCCTCGTACATAGGTAGAGTTGGCATCCTGAATCGCCGTGGGGGTTCAGCAGTAAGAATATCGTCCGTAAAAGGAGTGTGACTTTGGAAAATTCCCCAATCGTCATTGGTGAGACCCTGGCTCTCACGGATCATCTGACGTATCATGGTCGGAAGATCCGACATTTGTACGTTTTGCGCGGCTTGCGCCGGAGTGTGATTGCATCCTACATTCTGGGGTTGGACCGGATGCTGTTACGGTCCAAATCTTGCCTTATTGTCTCATAGTCCTTTGGGACGTACGGTTCAGGAGTACGCCCATGCTGACGGCGGTCCAAGTTCGGCTGATTTTGGGCATCGACCCCTGGTTCAACCACGACATTAGTGGCGCGGTATTCTGTGGTGTAATGAGCAATGGCACCTCCTCGGAAGGAGGGCCTGGTTTGGAAACTGGCCGATGGCCAACTCTCAGTTGTCCAATGGTCATTGCCGGTTGATATCTAGCAGTTTGCATGTGACTCCCATCTAGCCAGGGTCATGGAGATCGATGATGATAGTCAGAAGAGGAGGAACTTTCGCTGGAGGAGCAAGAAGCATGGTCTCTCCTAGATCTCCTTCGCTTCTGGCGATTCAGCTGGTTGGTCAGCTCGGCGTTAGCGCGTAGCTGTTCTATTAGTTGCTGCCGACTCTGGGTCAGCTCTTGGAGCAGCAGCTGAAACTCTTGTTGGGTAACTGGACCTGATGGTTCTGAGTGTCCAATAGTGTCTTAGTTAGAGGGAGGTAGTGGCGCAGGATTTTATCTATCTTGTTCTTCTTGATTGATAGCGTTAGAGGTGGTCCTTGTGCTAACTATCTTGAAGGTTGAATTCCTTTCCTAGACTTTATGCAAATCTGAATAGAAGGGAAGGAACTTGAATTTGTGATCTAGATCTCACTCTTAAATTTATGCAATCCGGTATCAATGACAGATCCAACGAGCGGGAGAAAATATGGGTTTTCTCAGTGAAAGCACCAAAGTGTTTGCACCAAAATTGGTCACAACACTCTTCGGAAGTTTTTAAAGAGATAATAATGAAGAATATAAATTGAAAATGAGTATTATCTAACAAAAACTCCAATAACAGGAAAGTAAATGCGTAGACAAGCAATTTAGAGTGGTTCGGCGTGTTGCCTACGTCCACTATGAAGTTTTTTGCAGTTTTATTGATTCTCTTTCAATGATTAAGGTTGATACAACAATCAACAACAAGTTACAACTGGAAATTCGAAATTGACAGCAAGAATATGGTGTAGGATGATGGAGATCTCGATTCGGAAGAGTCTGGGCGCTTGAGAGTCCAAAAGTCCCTTCTCTGTAGGCTCCGGGGCTCTATTTATAGGCGTAGGAGGCTGATATTTCGCTCAAACTTTGGAAGACTCGTTTTGACACGTGAGTGGACCTACGCGACCAACCTCAGGAAGTTTCGACTCGATCGGCGATCGATACGAAGTCATTTCGTATCGATCAAGATGACGTCCAATCGAGCTGAAATTTAGTGGAGACATTCCTCAGCATGTATGCAAGTTCCTGTGAAAATTTCATGGCATTTCGATCAATGGATCATGAGTTATCGTCAATACGAAATGGGGTTTCTCGGTGGCTTATTGGCTCGAATCCTCCATTTCGAATCGATCCTTTCGACTCCATCAACTCACGTGGTCTTGTGATGATGTGGCGCACACACTTCGCCTCGATCCGGTCTTTACTCCGAGTTGACCGCATCGACTCCATAAATCTCGCCTCGTTCGTATCGAGGGATGAAACGTCACCCTGGTCTATTGACCCGATGGATTCGAATAAGGCCTCACTGATGGATTGGAACTACTAATGTTCAATGGTTACGAATAAGTCTTTCCTTGATGGACACGAAACCAATCGATGCGAACTGAAACCTTTCGATGGATACGAAGTTGGACAATCTGACGGATACGAAGTGTCCTGCCCATGATGGGTTCGAAGAGAGGTTTCCACGATGGATACGAAGTAGTGACCGTTGCCTCAGTTGATGGATGCGAAATGCTCTATCTGCCGATGGATACGAAGTAGGGAGATGCCAATGGATTCGAATAAAGAAGTGCTGACCGATACGAAGTGTGGCTTTCTGATGGGTACGAAGTCCATCGATAAGAACTCGCTGGATTCGAACACAGCCAAGTTCATCGATACGAACCGGTGCTCTTCGATGGATGCGAAACCACTGGACCCATGATCGATACGAACTGGAGCTTGATGATCGATACGAAATCGAAGCTTTTCCCTTCAACTTACATCCATCATAACTTGAGCATACAAACTCGGATTGACTTGAAACTTGGAAGTTGGCTCTCTTGGCTTTGCTAGTCATGTCTTATCAATTGTAGCCTGATCCGGGTTCGGACAAAATTCAATGATATTCATAGTGAAGCAAAGTATAACCATTCTTTGAGACGAACTGTCTTTTGTTTTCGATCGATCCTTTGGTATCATAGATTTGCCAAAAAGCGGGATAACAAAGGGTACAGAGCATGATGAGTGAACACACGATTGTGAACACATGACTGTACGTGTTTATTAAAAACTATACATATATACAAGAAATATTTTTGTTTTTTTTTGAAGAGAGAGTTTTGCAAAATTATCTTAGCACCATTTAACTTAGAAGACATAAAATGTTATATCCTTTTATTTGAATTCTCCACTTTTTAAAACAAAGATTTTCAATTAGAATATTTTATAATTAACACGTATGAACCTTCCTATACACTAGTTAAACCATTCTTATTTGTAATTAAACTTCATTTTTATTTTTGTTAAGACAAATAAATTTTCAAAATTTCAGTTTAATAAACCAAAACCATTATTTATCCTATAGTGCTCCTTTAAAAATAAATCAAAACGCTTTTAAAAAAATTGATATTTTCTTTTGGGGTTTGAAAAAAAATGTAAAGTAAACAATGAAAAATCAAAAAGAATACGAAACTTCCCCCACATTTGATTTTGACTGTATCCCCATAGTCAACCCAAGTGGAAGGAGAAAAATCAAACGAAAATAAAAAGATAACCTATATTTAGATGAGGGTGATCGGTATTTACACGAGATTAGAAAATATATCATCAAAAAGTAAATGAAACGGTCTTCCAAAGACCGATTTGTTTCATTTGTCTCACCAAGTATGCGAGACACATCTTAAGCTCGAAAAACCAAACCATAAAAGATTTCGAAGTTGAATGTGGATTTGGAAAAACGAATGTCGTTTTATTGAAAATCGTATGAGTTGTTTTATTTTCGATGACTTTTGGGGTTGATAAAACAATTGATTGAAGTTCAAGTTTATTTTCACCAAATTGAAATTCAAGCTTATGATCGAAAACTTCTTCAGTATTTTCGATTTCAAAATCAAAATGGTGTTTTAAATCATCCCCTTCAGAATTCAACAACTTGTTTTCAAAATTCCAAAAAATTCGTGTTTATTAAATTCGTCTTCCTTTGAATTATCAACAACTTTACTGCATGTGTTAAGCTCAAAATCCAAAGATGTTGTATTCAAATTTTTGTGATCGGAAAAAAGAAGATCGAGTTTCACACCCTCAAAAGAATTGAAATCCAAGTCAATTACCAAATTTTCAACAACTTCGTTAAGATTTTTGTTTTCTATTTCAAAAGTTGTTATTTGAAAATCGTCAATTTGGGTAAAAGATGGATTATTGTTTGACTCGTCGCATGTTGGAATTTGATTTTGGTTTTCACGTTGTTTCATATAAGTTTCAAACAATGATTCCATGTGATCATCATAAATTTCGTTCATTTTCTCATCAAAATCCAACTTATAGTTATTAACATGAGGATTTTCACTTCGAAATTGTTGAAAACAAAGATTTTCAATCCTAACGTGGTTAAGATTATTCCTATTGTCAAATTCATTTGAAAAGTTGTTTCTTTTGAGTTTGAAATTCATTTTGAAGTTCAAAATTGAATTGGCATGGGTTATAATCTAAGTCATTTAAATTTGGAAGTGAATTCAAATTTTGATTATTTTAAAAACTTTGACTCGAGTTATCGCACAAATAAGAATTACACAAATCATTTATCATTTGATTTTGTTGTGTAGAGATTTCAAGTAAAGATGAAACGTTATTTTCAAGACTTGAAGGTTGATCATCATTTTGAAATTTTGTGGTTCAAAATTTAAATCGTTTAAACAATAGTTGTTGTTGAAATATCCATAAGAATTTGGTGTGAAATTATATGGATTATATTGATTTTCGAAACTATTGTAAAATTCACGTAAGTGGGGAAACTCGGACATTTTCAAGAATGATTTTGGGTTTTTTATATAGGAAAAATATTTACAAACAGAATTTTTATTTTTCAAAATGAAAAATAGATTTTTGTTTTGTTTTTTGGTTTTTCAAATTTTCTCCTTTATTTTTGAAAAGGTTTTATAAAAAAAATTAGACTTTGGTTTTTCTAATTTTTTTTGGACTTTTGAAATTTCAAAGTAAAAGGATTAAAAATTTCAAAGGAAAAGGAACATTTACAATTTTTTTAGTTTTGGATTTTTGAATTTTTTTTAAATATGCATGAACAAATGCAACTAAATAAATGTAACGGTCTAATTACAAATTATTTATCCTACATTAACCCAAAATTGTATAATCACATTTTGTCTTAAATCAACAAGATAGTTCTCAGCGAGGTAACGGGTATGAGTTATCGGTGCACCACGAATCACCATAGCAAAGCAGCCGAAGGTTTAAGTACCTTTAGAGGAACAACCACTGTAATATTTATAAATGGTAATTACTCTGCCGTAGTCTTGACACTAAGAAAGTAAATTGTTGAAAGAAGACAACTTATCAATATACAATTAAGTGTTATTAATATCTAACCTTTATTATTAATCAAAAATTTTAGAATGAATTACAAAGAAGAAATTAAATGTGTATTAACAATGCAACTACGAATGAAATTTGTTTTTGAAACTTTTTTTATAAAATGCAAGTAACCAATAATGCAAGGCAAATAAAAACAATATATAGGGGTTAAAAATAGCAAATTATTTTTTATAAGCGAGCAAACAAAGCAGTTTATTTTTTTGGAAGCGGTTCCGACCTCTATCTGCTTTGGCAACCTGAAATAAAAACAAGATATATACAATTTTTTTTATTAAAATAAAAAACTAAATAAAATATTTAACACTCAAACAAAACTGAAAAGAAAGTTTTTACTCAAAACTAAACAAAGGAATTTAAATAAACACTAAAGCAAACTAAAAGAAGAAAAAGAAAAGAAAACAAAACTACTAAACGCAACACAAATCAACTCCCTAAACCAACGCTCATGAACCAACCCAGCCCAACGTTTTTTTTAAACCAATACAACCCATGGCCCAAAAAAAAAAAAAAAAAAAAAAAAAGAGGAATTTCCTCCTTTGATCAAAACAGTGAAGTAAAACAACTCAACACACTCACGCAATCTAAACGGTGAAATAAAACAACTTATACCAATTCTTCTCTAATCGGCTCACTAACGCATGAAAAAACAAATTGAAATCAAATCAAATGCGGTGAAGCTTGGTGGCACCGGTGTTGAAGTCAATACTTTTGACGTCGATTAAGGTCGTGGGTTTCATGGAGGATTCGCGATTGAGTTTTGTTGTGGCGTTCGATTCCAGTTGCTGTAGTTGTTCTTGATTTTGGGTTTTGGAGTTCGTGAAGGGTGTGCTTTGAGGCAATGGAGGCGATTGTTTGTGGTTGGTAAGTCGATTGCTGTTATTGTGGTGCAGGCTGAAGGTCGTAGGTGGTGGGGTTGCGTGAAGTCCCGTGGCGATTGCAGGCGATTTAGGGAAGGTTCTGGTGATGATGGTTGCAAATGGGATGAAGTATAGTGGAAAAGATGGTAAGAGAAGCTTGTATGGGTGAAGGCACGGAGGTGATGGGTGAAGACTTGTGGTCGGGAAATTGTGAAGGTGTGTTAGAGGAGGATGAATGTAGAGGCTGTTTGAATTGTAGAGCAGTGGTTGTTTATGGCGAAGGCTACCGTGGAAGGTGATTTTGTTGGTCAGAGATGGTGGTTTGGAGGTGATAAGGCTGTAAAAGGAGGTATCGACAGTTTTTGTTTTTTTGTTTCAGGACATGTAGTGGGAAGATGTTGACTGTTTTGTGAAGTATGGTGTTGCAGTGTTCGAATATGGTGAAGCGTTAGTTGATGAAGTTTGAGGAGCTAGTTGGATGGTATGGGAAGTGAGGTGTCTGTATGATATGGTAGTAGTGGTGAAGTCAAGGCAGATGGTTATGAGGGGATGATTAGGTGGCTGATGAGGATGAGATGGTGGTAGTTATGGATTGAAGTCTTGTGAAGTTGAACTGTGAGGCTTTTGATGCTGAAGGCAGATGTGTGCAGTTTTTGGTTTCAACAGTGGAGTTTGAAGTTGAATGTTGAGAGGCAAGCAGTAGTGGTGGAAAGCAGGGTGGTCTGGTATGTACTGTTGTGGTGAAGCTTGCATAGTGATGTGGTCTGGAAGCGGTCGGGTTACTGATGGTGTGCACTGTGGTCGTGAAAACTGCTTTGGCAGGTGACTGTGTAAATTGTAAGTGTAGAGGCTGTTGTATTCGTGGATGAATTGTTGAAAGTTTATGAACTGGTAGGAGGTTGGGTAAAGTGATGGTCTATGTCAGTAGTATCGCTTCAGGCAGGTAGGATGGTGATTAGATGAAGTTGTAGAAGAAGATGGTGATTGAGCAGTGAACTGTGGTGATCAGTGTTGTAATGTTTGTATTTGTATGGCACCAGGATATTGAAGTATGGATGGTCAGGGCAATAATAGGTTCTGGTTTGTAAGGGCGGGGAGGTAAGTGGAGTGGTTGCTGACTGGAAGTGGTAATGTTTGGGTAAGGTGCTGTACGATGGTGGTTGATTCTTGATGTTGTTGGTGCAGCAATGTGGAATTGTATGGTTGTATCAGTGGCCAGCTGAAGTAGGAAGGCAGTGGAGAAATGCAGAATGAAGATGCACAGATAACAGTTTATAATGTGTGTATTTTTTTTTTTTTTTTTAAATGTAAAGAAAAGAAAGAAATGAAAATTGTGAATGCAAAGAGAATTGTAAACTGTCAATGAGTTGTAAACAAAAAGTGAAAATGAAATGCAATGTTTTTTTTTAAAAAAAAAATATGCAAATGAAACAAAAAAAATGAACACACAAACCATTGCCACTAAAATATAACAACACACAAGTCAAAATATTTTTTTTGTAAAAATACAAACACAAAAAACGAACACACAATAATAAAAAAAATCAAACGAAAATAATCCGAAGAATAGAAAATCAAAATAAAAGACAATTCTCCGGAATCGGCGCCAAAAACTTGTTTAACGGCAAATTTTCTATTGAGGTAGAAAACCGTCGATAAATTTTGAAATAAAAATAATCGCAAACGCACGGTGTACGCTTGTATCACGTATGCGAGTACGGGTCGATCTATAGGGAATTGTTTGATTTTAAATCTCTATTCAATCAAATTAACCAAAGTTGAAAGTGATTGGCTAAAAAATGCAAGAAAAAATGACAAAAAAGAAAGTGATAAAAATATGAGAGTAGAAAGACAATTTAGAGATAAATGATAAATTCACTCTCTAGATCACACTGTTCAACAAAACATGAAATTATTATCTCTCTTTTTTAGTCATTAGTAAGTTTAATTGATGTGCTTATTATAAGTATGACACATTTGTGCTATTAATTAGCTCAACATAAGACATCAAACTATAACACACCATTTAAATTACTTTTCAACTCTCATAAAAATTGACAACAAATTTAAAGCAAAATTTATTTTAAGTATGGTCTATTAACCATTAATTATAAATATAGACCATCAAATTTCAATTTAAACATTCATTTCTTTGCCATAATCATATTTAGATGAAGAGATAATTTTTGTTTGTGATTGTTTAAGCATAGCCTATTTGTTATAAATAACACAGACTATCAAATTCATTATGAAACAATAAATCACATCAACATTTATTTAATCACAAAAAAGAACAATAATTATCAAAATGTTGAAACTACATGATTAGAGGCTTCGTTACAACTAAATTGAAGGGATTAGCATCTCATTTATGTTATCATATCAACACTTGTAGTTTGCAACATGAAATTAAAAAAAGGGTAAAAAGAGAACAAAATGAAAAGAAAAGCTAAGTAAAAAGAAGTAAACATTAATCTACTTGCATGAATAACAAACTACACTACTAACATAAGAAGAGAAGCATGTAAATGAAAAGAAAGCAGTAATTAAGATTGCATAAAAAAAGAAAAGTTACATGAAAGAAATGGCTAAGTAGCTATGAAAAGAAAAGAGAGCTTGTCTTTTATTTTTGATCCTAAACTAAAACTAAGAGAAAAAGAGGATTACATGAAGATATGTGGTATTTATACAATTTAGAAACCCTAATTCATTTTTTTGAAGAATGCCCAAAATATCCTTGAGGTAGTATGGTGGCCAAGTAAGCATTAGCATCCAATAATTACCTATTAAGTGTGCATGATGATTTAATCGCCTCTTAGCATGTGTGTTAGCTTCTAAGTGTAATTAAAGTAGGTGGGTTGTAACAACGCTATATTTTGTAATTATTTTATTGTATATTTTAATTATTTTAATGTAAAATTTTGGTTTTAAAAAAAAACTTTTATTTTTACTTATTTGAAATGATTAAATTTATTATTTAAATATAATCTTGATTTTTATGAGTTATAATCCCAAACTTGTGTAAGTTGAAATATTTGCCTGAAATGCTGATTTTGGTCAAAATAGTCAAACTGTGACTTTCAACTTAAATTTTAAAAGTTTAAAAGTTTAATTTTTTTCTTTTATTATGAAAGTACATAAAATTCTAAGAACACCACTTTTCGTTTCGTTGAAATTGGATGTAAATTGTGAAAGTTATACCCTTTACAATATTGTGCGTATATAGGGTTATTTAACAATGACTATTTTAAATTGTATAAATTACTTCTTCTTGGTTATATTTTATTTTAATATGTGATAATATGTTTTATTATGTATATTTTGACTTTTAAATATTTTTAAATGATAATAGAATTTTTCCAAAATTTACTGTATTTATTTCCTATTTTTAAAGGCTGTTTTCTAATTTTCTGCCATTTTCTTCATATAAATTATATTTAATAATTTTTTTTTTTGTGAATGCACTATTATTATTTTTTATTTATTTGTTATAAATATTTTACAAGTCCATGAAGATTTTCTAAAGTTCATTTGGATTTATTTCTAATTTTAAAGCCTAGTCTACAATTTTAAGCCATTTTCTTATTTTAATTATAAATAATTAAAATTTATTTATTTATTTTATGCACTCACTTTTATTTGCTGTTTTTTACTTTATTTTATTCATTTTACATGTATTTAAATTAAAGTAAATTTTTCCAAAGTGTATTGAAGTTATTTCTAATTCTTAAGTCTAGTTTTCATTTTTCTGTGCTATTTTTCTTATTTAATCATATCTAATTAATATTTAATTTTTAATATTTTGTTTATCTGTTATATTTTTGAATTTTAACTGAGATTTTAATTATTTTCAGTTATTTGGATGTATATAAATATATATGAGAAATTTGAAAGGGTTAAGAGCTAAGAAACGGAAAAACGTTTTATCCGTTTCTTTTGCAGTTTCTTCTGTCATTAATACATCAATTCATCTTAGCCATTCCTTTCCCCATCCTTTGCAGCCGACTTTCTCTTGTCATTCACGAATTTTTGAAGCCCCAAAATCCTAAAAATCATGGCCTCCACCTTAAAAAATATATTAGGTAAATCCCTCACTTCTTTCTACTTTTCTTACTTTTCTATGCAATTTTGCCTTGTTTCTCTTCTAAGTTTGGATCGGCCTCTTCTCCATAGCCGCAGCCACAAACTCCTACATCTCTTCCATGCCTCCAACACCATCTACTCCACCAACCATGACCATGGCCGAGCCATCTATGGTGGCCAAACCCTTCAAATTGCAACCTACATGCATAAAAACAATGTTTTTGACCATTGTTGCCTCATTCCCTTCATCTCCACTTGTTGCCTTGCCTATATGATGCTAAACCTGACCTATATGATGTCATACCTGAGCCAAAGCATCATCATAGCCAAGCATAAGTGTCCCTTAGGCCAAGCATTGAAGTGGTTGAAGCAAGGTCCAATCTATCTTGTTCATTTCGCTTTGTATTTCAAAATTGTTTCAATGTTATTTTATGTTGAATGTTTATATAGTGTCTGGTTTGTTTTGTTTTGGGTTATTGATACAAAATCATATCTTGGCTATCTTTCAACTCAAATCAAAAGTCGTGAAATTGTGCTTGTCGTGCCTTTGGAGTCGTGCTTGTATGTTGTTTTGGTCTCTAGCTTTGAAAAATGTGAGTCTTTCTCACTCTGACATATATACTTATGAAAAGTGGATTGATGACAAGTGTTTAGTAATGTAAATGTTTATGCAAGTTAATGATGATCATATGATATGCTATGCCGTGTTATTACCATGTTATTACCATGTTAAAACTGTTAATTTTCACCTGACATCTGTTACATGACTGTATATTGTGATATTGACATTGTTTATATTATTTCTGTATATGATCACACTGCAAGTTCCCTGCTAGGATAAAAATCATTATGGGATGAAATGATAGGCCTGAGTTATTTTATTTATTTATTTAAACTTGGGATGCGGGTTTGAAATGATAGAACCCGGATTTTTACCTTTTAAACTGCGGATTGAAATGATACATATCCGTATCACTTGACCTAGGTTAGAAAACTATATACAGACCCGTGGTTATTCTATAAAGTGCTTTGAAATATTAAGTATTTTAAAGATATAAAATTATGAAATTTGATTTAAATAGATTTTGAAAGGTTTTAAAATAAATAAATTATGATTTTTCTATGTGTTAAAAATGTAATTTATGAATGGATTAACTGGATTTTGAAATATAACTTATGTTTGAAATTTGGAATTTTGACTAAAAATGATATTTGAGTTACATGAATAAAATGGACTTTAGTTTTATTTGGAAAATGGTAAATATGATAAATTGATTTATATTTGAATTTAAGTGATTTATTAAAGAATTATTGATTTTCTATAAATTTAAGTGGTTGAATAAATGACTGTTGAAAATGAAATTTTAAAATATTACTTGACTTGAAAATGTGAAATTTGAGTTTTAACTAAAGATGTTAAATTAATTAAATAAAATGAAAGTTTAGTTAAATTTGTGAAATGGTAATATAAATCTGAAATGTTAGGTTTTAAGTAATGAAAGAAACGTATAGGTTTTAATTTATGAAAGAAACGTATAGGTTTTAATTAATGAAAGAAACGTATAGGTTTTAATTTATGAAAGAAACGTATAGGTTTTAATTTATGAAAGAAACGTATAGGTTTTAATTAATGAAAGAACGTATGGTGTTCTAATTAATGATAGGAACATGTAAATTCCTAATTAATGAAAGAAAGGTATAAGTTTTAATTAATGAAAGAAACGTATAAGTTTTTAATTAATGAAAGAAACGTGTAAAGTCCTAATTAATGAGATAACATGAAAGTTTTAATTAATGCAAGAACATGTAAAGTTTTAATTAAGAAAGAAACATGTAAAGTTTTAAGTAGCGTGGTATTGATTTAATTAATAAATGTTCATTATTGTAATAGGAATATAAAATTTAAAACGTACATTTGACACGTAGATTTTAATCAATGTAATGGTGTATTTTAAATTGATTAAAATGATAAATGTTACTTACTGTAATAATAAAATGTAAGTTGATAACGTACATTTGATAAGCAAGTTTTAATTTATGTGAATGACATACTTTAAATGATTAAAATAATAAAGTTTCTTTATTGTAATAATAATGTAAGTTAATAAGGTGCTTTTAACTTAACATAAGAATTTCGGTTTAAATTGTATATTACAGTAAGAAAGTTTATTTAACTATAAGGCTATGATAAATTGACATGTTAAAATTTTAAGCTTATCAATACTTTGAATTATATACAATGTAAAGTGGAAAGTAGTACATTCCAAAAATGCTATGATTCCTTAAGGTAACATTTCCAAAATGCTATGATAATTTAAAGGAATATTTCAAGTTTAATAAATTTAAAGAAATATTCAATGATTTGAAAATTTGGGTTTTATTTGAATGATATAATATTGAATTATTTTTGAAATGGAAATGATACAATTGTGATATTGTTTTGAAATGAGTATGATATTTTGGTATTGAAAGTATAAATTATTTGAAATAAATATCCATGGGTTATAATAACGATTGGTTGTTAAAGAGACCGGGATCGGATATTGTCTTATAGCCGGACAATACCGAAAACCACTTTAACAACTGTGTACGCGGTGGAGATTCCAGAATGAAGTAGGATGGTGGCGACGTTCTCGAGCTATGTTACGTGGACCCAACTCCCGTGAGTTGGCATATATGACTAAAACAGGAGCTATACCGGGCTACATAAAGGGTCGCACCCTTTCATCGAGCATGCTCCATCGGAAACTATTCTATTACTGTTGTGATTCGATTCGGTGGCGCCACTTTGATTCGGGGGTATTGTTCGAGGTGGGCGGAAGCTGCTGGCTTGCCGTCACCACCGGTCCGGGAGTGCAAACGGTGTATCCACCCTGGCATTTCCTTGCGTGCCGTGTCATATCCTTATATCGAGCCCACTACGATTTTGGTTTTAAAGATCCGACCGCGTTAAGGTTCACCATCCCCTTAACGCTATTTTCTATATGATTATACTTTACTGATTAGACATTACCGTATATAGCGTATATTACTATATAGTAAATAGTTTAACGGATCCTTAGAGGATGGGCGGTCCCAAGCATCCTTTAAGTTACTGAGCATTTTGTTACTGTTCACTTGAGTTGATTTACAGTTTATAATTATTTATGTCCTAACTCGAGGGTTTTGTGTTTTGCTTTACGCTCGGGTCAGATTGATTGAGTTAGCATTCAAGATTCACCTTCGGCATTGAAGCTTTCCTTGAAGATCCAGCCATCTATTTTGTTTCAGTATCCAGTGGTTAAGTGATGTATCTGATTTGTACCTGATGTATCCTGTTACTCTTCTGTTGTATCTTATATTTTATATAGTAGCTTCATGAACTACTATCTCCTCTTTTACTTCCGCTGCATTATTACTACTCTGTGTCTGTGATCTGTGATTTTTATTTACTGTATACCCTGAGATTTGCCAAATTTTTATTTACAACGCGATATTTTGAGCAATTCAGTTCCGGCATGAGTGTCTACCTATACACTTATAATGGATGCGAATGGTTGAAAATATCTGGTTGTTACAGTTGGTATCCGAGCTTTGGTAGCTCTAGGCAAAACTCAGCATATAGAGTGAATGTATTTACAGAATCACTTTCATTCGAGTTTGAATCTCTTCCCTTTTGACTCGATTCCTTTGAATTTTGGAATGTTCCCTGCGGTTCCAAAGTCCATTCTTATTCCTCGCTATTCATCTTCATTTGATTCTGGAGTATCCCACAACTCCACTTCGAATGATCTTTATAGTGAATTGGCGGTCATGCCAATCTCAAAAATTTTCTTGTAAGAGGGGTGAAACTCCATTACAACAGCATCGATTCACCAAAGATTTTATATCCTCGGTTTAGATGCTAGTATCTCCTATTATCCCAAACTCTAACTCTTGAGATCAAACGTAGATTTACCCCAGAAAATCCACTTCGATCTTATACTTTAAGTCACGGTTGACCCGATTAAGGTTGCCCGTGATTTATTTTAGCTTATTCACCTCCCTACTCTATATTTAATCATCTTGTCTTTTGTTTCCAACATATTTTCAAACATTTTGAATTGTATTTGTCAATCTATATTTTTTTATATTGTGTTGTTGGAGTTGTTGATGTTGATTTGGGTTTCCGATCGATTCGTCTGATCAACGCTATCGATAGGATTTCTAAAACACTTTGACAGAACAAACTGACACGATATTATTTTAAATTTTGTTTTGGTTAATGAAATAAAATTTTGATATATATACTTATGGAACTTAATAAAATGATTCAAATTGATAATTTGAAATGATAACACTTGATTTATCATTTATTGTTCTATAAATGAATTTATAAATAATTGTTTATAAATTTATATGGGAACTTAAATGAATTTAGAAAAAGAAATTTGAGAATTTAATTTCCGATAGTTCCAAACCTTTTGTTTAAAAGTTTAAAGGGATATAATATTTAAAATATTTTCAAATAGAAATTTGTTTCCAAAGAATTTTAAGTTTAAAATTATTACTTTTCTCTTTGTCGCTGGAAAATAACTTCGGTGATGACTGCAGCATCATCGACGTTCATTTTCGAGTTTCGAAGTGAAGAGACTGTTCTGTAGTCTTGCTACAGCTTTGTTTTGGGAAATTAAATTGATTGAATTTCTAAAATATGACTTAATTTATAATATATATAGATATATGATTGAAATTTGATTTGACATATTATATATATATTATTACTTATCTCTAAATGGTTTGAAGAAATCGGAAATTTAATTCTTAAATTTTATTTTTAACAATAATTTCAATTATAAAAAGAAAATCAAAAAATTTGGATAAATGATTAAACCTGAGATAATTGGATTGGAAAGTTTTATTTGTATGACACAATTTCATTCCAATATAACTTACCTTAATTTCAGAAGTTAACAATGTAATTGGGTAATATACAATATAAAAAGATTTTATAAATAAAATTTGAGTGGTTATAATAAATGTTATACACTTAAATTTTAATTATAAAACGATTAACAGAGGTAAATATAATAAAGGGTAATTGAATAACTTATAACAAAATAATATTAAAAGAACTAAGAATAAAAGAAAGCAGTTATATTAAGTGTAAGTATGTTTAACATAAGTGATAAATATAGTGAGAGGAATAAATTTAGTTTTATTTAGGAATAAAGAAGAACTAAATTTATTAAATACATTGTGAGTGTAATAAATGATTATTTTTCAAACCCATGGTTTTGAAATTTGTTAATTTATGATGATTGGATAATAAGATAATGAAATTTGAGATAGTTAAGATTTATTTAACTTGTGTAAAGATTTATTCTCTATTTAAGTTGAAATTTCCATGCTTTCAAATCTATTTCCTTATTTTGTTTTCCAAACTATTTTTTGTTATCCTCCTCCTCCTTATCTTGCTATAGATTGGTATAGGAATCTTTCTATAATCTTTGATAGATCTTTGGTAATCATTTTGAATCCACCTTTTTCGTGCTTGTGTTCTTAATTTTGGAGAATCTTGGAAAGATCAGCTCCACCTTGTAAAACTTACCTATAACAATACCCAGCACGTATAATTTCATTCTCCTTGTCATCTTGTCCTAACCTTATTTCACTCTATCTTTCTCTGTGCTTTCTCATACCTCATTCCTTTTCGGGGACGAAAAGTTTTGAGTGGGGGAGAGTGTAACAACCCTATATTTTGTAATTATTTTATTGTATATTTTAATTATTTTAATGTAAAATTTTGGTTTAAAAAAAACTTTTATTTTTACTTATTTGAAATGATTAAATTTATTATTTAAATATAATCTTGATTTTTATGAGTTATAATCCCAAACTTGTGTAAGTTGAAATATTTGCCTGAAATGCTGATTTTGGTCAAAATAGTCAAACTGTGACTTTCAACTTAAAATTTTAAAAGTTTAAAATTTTAATTTTTTTTTCATTTATTATGAAAGTACATAAAATTCTAAGAACACCACTTTTCGTTTCGTTGAAATTGGATGTAAATTGTGAAAGTTATACTCTTTACAATATTGTGCGTATATAGGGTTATTTAACAATGACTATTTTAAATTGTATAAATTACTTCTTCTTGGTTATATTTTATTTTAATATGTGATAATATGTTTTATTATGTATATTTTGACTTTTAAATATTTTTAAATGATAATAGAATTTTTCCAAAATTTACTCTATTTATTTCCTATTTTTAAAGGCTGTTTTCTAATTTTCTGCCATTTTCTTCATATAAATTATATTTAATAAATTTTTTTTTTGTGAATGCACTATTTTTTGTTATTTAATTAGTTATAAATATTTTACAAGTCCATGAAGATTTTCTAAAGTTCATTTGGATTTATTTCTAATTTTAAAGCCTAGTCTACAATTTTAAGCCATTTTCTTATTTTAATTATAGATAATTAAAATTTATTTATTTATTTTATGCACTCACTTTTATTTGCTGTGTTTTACTTTATTTTATTCATTTGACATGTATTTAAATTAAAGTAAATTTTTCCAAAGTGTATTGAAGTTATTTCTGATTCTTAAGTCTAGTTTTCATTTTTCTGTGTTAATTTTCCTATTTAATCATATCTAATTAATATTTAATTTTTAATATTTTGTTTATCTGTTATATTTTCGAATTTTAACTGAGATTTTAATTATTTTCAGTTATTTGGATGTATATAAATATATATGAGAAATTTGAAAGGGTTAAGAGCTAAGAAACGGAAAAACGTTTTATCCGTTTCTTTTGCAGTTTCTTCTGTCATTAATACATCAATTCATCTTAGCCATTCCTTCCCCCATCCTTTGCAGCCGACTTCCTCTTGTCATTCACGAATTTTTGAAGCCCCAAAATCCTAAAAATCATGGCCTCCACCTTGAAGAAAAATATATTAGGTAAATCCCTCTCTTCTTTCTACTTTTCTTAATTTTCTATGCAATTTTGCCTTGTTTCTCTTCTAAGTTTGGATCGGCCTCTTCTCCATAGCCACAGCCACAAACTCTTACATCTCTTCCATGCCTCCAACACCATCTACTCCACCAACCATGAGCATGGCCGAGCCATCTATGGTGGCCAAACCCTTCAAATTGTAACCTACATGCCTAAAAACAATGTTTTTGACCATTGTTGCCTCATTCCCTTCATCTCCACTTGTTGCCTTGCCTATATGATGCTAAACCTGACCTATATGATGTCATACCTGAGCCAAATCATCATCATAGCCAAGCATAAGTGTCCCTTAGGCCAAGCATTGAAGTGTTTGAAGCAAGGTCCAATCTATCTTGTTCATTTCGCTTTGTATTTCAAAATTGTTCCAATGTTATTTTATGTTGAATGTTTATATAGTGTCTGGTTTGTTTTGTTCTGGGTTGTTGATACAAAATCATATCTTGGCTATCTTTCAACTCAAATCAAAAGTCGTGAAATTGTGCTTGTCGTGCCTTTGGAGTCGTGCTTGTATGTTGTTTTGGTCTCTAGCTTTGAAAAAAGTGAGTCTTTCTCACTCTGACATATATACTTATGAAAAGTGGATTGATGACAAGTGTTTAGTAATGTAAATGTTTATGCAAGTTAATGATGATCATATGATATGCTATGTCGTTCTATTACCATTTTATTTAATTTTCACCTGATATCTGATACATGACTGTATATTGTGATATTGACATTGTTTATATTATTTCTGTATATGATCACACTGCAAGTTCCCTGTTAGGATAAAAATCATTATGGGCTGAAATGATAGGCCTGAGTTATTTTATTTATTTAAACTTGGGATTGCGGGTTTGAAATGATAGAACCCGGATTTTTACCTTTTAAACTGCGGATTGAAATGATACATATCTGTATCACTTGACCTAGGTTAGAAAACTATATACAGACCCGTGGTTATTCTATAAAGTGCTTTGTAATATTTAAGTATTTTAAAAATATAAAATTATGAAATTTGATTTAAATAGATTTTGAAAGGTTTTAAAATAAATAAATTATGATTTTTCTATGTGTTAAAAATGTAATTTATGAATGGATTAACCGGATTTTGAAATATAACTTATGTTTGAAATTTGGAATTTTGACTAAAAATGATATTTAAGTTACATGAATAAAATGGACTTTAGTTTTATTTGGAAAATGGTAAATATGATAAATTGATTTATATTTGAATTTAAGTGATTTATTAAAGAATTATTGATTTTCTATAAATTTAAGTGGTTGAATAAATGACTCTTGAAAATGAAATTTTAAAATATAACTTGACTTGAAAATGTGAAATTTGTGTTTTAACTAAAGATGTTAAATTAATTAAATAAAATGGAAGTTTAGTTAAATTTGTGAAATGGTAATATAAATCTGAAATGTTAGGTTTTAATTAATGAAAGAAACGTATAGGTTTTAATTTATGAAAGAAACGTATAGGTTTTAATTAATGAAAGAAACGTATAGGTTTTAATTTATGAAAGAAACGTATAGGCTTTAATTTATGAAATAAACACATAGGTTTTAATTTATGAAAGAAACATATATGTTTTAATTTATGAAAGAAACGTATAGGTTTTAATTTATGAAAGAAACGTATAGGTTTTAATTAATGAAAGAGCGTATGGTGTTCTAATTAACGATAGGAACATGTAAATTCCTAATTAATGAAAGAAAGGTATAAGTTTTAATTAATGAAAGAAACGTATAAGTTTTTAATTAATGAAAGAAACGTGTAAAGTCCTAATTAATGAGAGAACATGAAAGTTTTAATTAATGCAAGAACATGTAAAGTTTTAATTAAGAAAGAAACATGTAAAGTTTTAAGTAGCGTGGTATTGATTTAATTAATAAATGTTCATTATTGTAATAGGAATATAAAATTTAAAACGTACATTTGACACGTAGATTTTAATCAATGTAATGGTGTATTTTAAATTGATTATAATGATAAATGTTACTTACTGTAATAATAAAATGTAAGTTGATAACGTACATTTGATAAGCAAGTTTTAATTTATGTGAATGGCATACTTTAAATGATTAAAATAATAAAGTTTCTTTATTGTAATAATAATGTAAGTTAATAAGGTGCTTTTAACTTAACATAAGAATTTTGGTTTAAATTGTATATTACAGTAAGAAAGTTTATTTAACTATAAGGCTATGATAAATTGACATGTTAAAATTTTAAGCTTATCAATACTTTGAATTATATACAATGTAAAGTGAAAAGTAGTACATTCCAAAAATGCTATGATTCCTTAAGGTAACATTTCCAAAATGTTATGATAATTTAAAGGAATATTTCAAGTTTAATAAATTTAAAGAAATATTCAATGATTTGAAAATTTGGGTTTTATTTGAATGATATAATATTGAATTATTTTTGAAATGGAAATGATACAATTGTGATATTGTTTTGAAATGAGTATGATATTTTGGTCTTGAAAGTATAAATTATTTGAAATAAATATCCATGGGTTATAATAACGATTGGTTGTTAAAGAGACCGGGATCAGATATTGTCTTATAGCCGGACAATACCGAAAACCACTTTAACAACTGTGTACGCGGTGGAGATTCCAGAATTAAGTAGGATGGTGGCGACGTTCTCGAGGTATGTTACGTGGACCCAACTCCCGTGAGTTGGCATATATGACTAAAACAGGAGCTATACCGGGCTACACAAAGGGTCGCACCCTTTCATCGAGCATGCTCCATCGAAAACTATTCTATTACTGTTGTGATTCGATTCGGTGGCGCCACTTTGATTCGGGGGTATTGTTCGAGGTGGGCGGAAGCTGCTGGCTTGCCGTCACCACCGGTCCGGGAGTGCAAACGGTGTATCCACCCTGGCATTTCCTTGCGTGCCGTGTCATATCCTTATATCGAGCCCACTACGATTTTGGTTTTAAAGATCCCACCGCGTTAAGGTTCACCATCCCCTTAACGCTATTTTCTATATGATTATACTTTACTGATTAGACACTACCGTATATAGCGTATATTACTACATAGTAAATAGTTTAACGGATCCTTAGAGGCTGGGCGGTCCTAAGCATCCTTTAAGTTACTGATGCATTTTGTTACTGTTCACTTGAGTTGATTTATAGTTTATAAGTATTTATGTCCTGACTCGAGGGTTTTGTGTTTTGCTTTACGCTCGGGTCAGATTGATTGAGTTAGCATTCAAGATTCACCTTCGGCATTGGAGCTTTCCGTGAAGATCCAGCCATCTATTTTGTTTCAGTATCCAGTGGTTAAGTGATGTATCTGATTTGTACCTGATGTATCATGTTACTCTTCTGTTGTATCTTATATTTTATATAGTAGCTTCATGAACTACTATCTCCTCTTTTACTTCCGCTGCATTATTACTACTCTGTGTCTGTGATATGTGATTTTTATTTACTGCATACCCTGAGATTTGCCAAATTTTTATTTACAATGCGGTATTTTGAGCAATTCAATTCCGGCATGAGTGTCTACCTATACACTTATAATGGATGCGAATGGTTGAAAATACCTGGTTGTTACATGGGTAAGTGTGATCCTCCATGATCCATGAAATGGATTATTTCCATCTACATTCCTTTGTATTCACTCTTGTGCATGCAAATATCTTCATGAAGCCGCTTGTATTTGAATTTAAATTCCTACAAAACAATATAAAAAGTTTCAATTAAATTTTAGAAAATTAATATATGCACAAAAATGACCATTTTGCACTTGGATGAAGATGAGACGATTTAAAATAATTTGAATTTTGGTTTAAACTAGTTAAAATACTCAATTTGATCATTTATTTAATTTAAATAGATTAAATATGGTGGTAAACATATGCACATTTTCGTGCACATGACATATGGAGTTATGGTTTGGGAGATATGATCGATCCAAGATTGAGTTTGCTAGTGAGGCTGAAGCTTTCGTATCAATACTTCAATATCGATCCTTTCGTATCGATGACGTGGCATGCGTGCTTTGTGGAGATCCATAATCCATGCATAGTGAATGCTTCTTTTGAGTCGACCGCGTCTCTCGTATCCATCCAATACTTTGCTTCTCATATCAATGCTTTGTCTCTATCTTCGTATCGATCATCCACCCTACCCTTCGTATTAATCGGATAAGTGATCGATACGAAATATATAGTTGCTGATCGAGTGAAGTGTGATCGACCTGGGAAGCGCTGAAGTCCATCGATATAGGTTCGAACCTTATGGATACAAATGATGAATGCCAAGTGATGGAGTTATGTTCACTTTTATCGACGGTGATGGATACGAAATGATGGATACAAATGGATGGATACGAAATGGACATGTTTCACATGGATCTTGGTCGATTCACAACTTGACCATACGAACTCCGATTGACCGAAAATTTGGAATGTTGCCTTTCATAGCTTTGCTTGTCATACCATGCTAATTGTGGCTCGATCCAGACTCGGACCAAGTTTTCCTGTATCCATCATGAGTATGCAGATAATCGATTTTCGAAGCGAACTGTCTTCAGTCTTTAGTCAAGTCCTTGGTATTACAGCCTTGCCAAATGGTGGGATAACACTTGCCTCCCAAAGTACATCCTGTGTGAACATGACATACTTTGAAAGGCTGTAATCTTTATTCTGAAAAGGCTCTATCCGATTTACCGAACTATTGTTGTCCTTTCATCAAGAGATGTAACCCTTGGTTAATTTCTAGTAGTATATATATTGAGTTGTAGACTGCTAACGATCATGCAGTTTTTGTTGTAACTGAAGATCAAGTGCTAGCAATTCATTGTTTATTGTTCTGTCTGTCACTAGGCAAGCATCCAATTCTTGTTAACTTTGAGGATCAAATGTTACTATATCATGCATGCACGTATTTCAACCTGACTCCCAATCATGCTTATACATTCGTGGGTCGTTGTCAAGTTCTTTTTCCTTTTTTGGATCTTGGTGAAAATAAGTTCCTTACAATCGAGTTTCGTATCGATCCTCTCCTGGATTGATGTGAAATCTGAGTTGCAACAACGATCGATGGTTGTTTTGATCCCCTTCTTCTTATCGATCCTCTCCAGGATCGATCCGGGGTGCATCAAGCCTGATTTCCTATCAATGGGGATCGATGTGAGATGGATTTATAAAAGGTGTACCCATAATGATGGATATGGTTTGGCTTAGGTTGTAGGACGATGGACTCTTCGTATCGATGGATATGAGATTTGTGCTTCGTATCGATGGATATGAAACATGTATCTCGTATCGATGGACATGAAATGTTGGGATTCATATCAATGGACACGAATGATTCAGACACAAGCGTGCAACATTCTTCGTATCGATGGGCATGTTGGCCGCTTCAACCGGTAATGTAATTGGGAGACGAATCGTTTTTTTCTTTGAATACGAAGGAGTATAAATACGTTTTGTACTTATAATATTTTTCACCGTGCTCCTGTTGCTTTTTCATATCCATCAAGGAAGAAAAATAAACTTCAGATCTTTCGTCTTCAAATACCAAATCAATAATCCCTAACTTAGATTCTTCGAGCTAGGCAATCAATTGATAGAATAATGTTTAAAATGATGAAACTAGAGTTTCATGCCATTTCATTCATGGCAACGACCATCTCCGATGTCGTTGGGGCCAGAGTGTGGCTAGGGTGTGGTCGAAAGCATGGTTAATGGTGATTTGGAGAAGAAGGAAAGTAGCCGAAGGAGTCGATGGACTTAGAGTTTTGAAGATAATGGATGTAGTGGGAAGTTGTTTCCACGAACGATCCAGGAAGAGTGGCTTAATGATCGATCTGAGGTGGAGCAGTTTGTATCGATGTGGATGAGATGTGATGTGATCGATCCGAGACGAGATTCCTTAGATCGATACGAAGTGGTCGATACGAAGTGATTGATATGAAGTGATTGATATGAAGTGATCGATACGAAAAGGTTATCGATCTAAGTCATTAATCGATACGAACAATGACAACCGATCGATATGAAATACTTGCTTTAGGGGAACGATCTGAAATGAGTTCTAATGTACACGAACTTTATGAATTTTGCATATTCAAACACTTAACTCCAACGAGCTTTAGCCTTGCATACTTGGACTTAACCATAAAACTGCACATGTGATTATCCCTCAAAGTTCGTCGATGGAACTGTAACTTGTTAAACGTAATCAAATTTGAACATGGATCGTTCTCCGAAGTTAGAATGGCACGGTTGAGACGGTAAGTGATGACGGTCAGTCCGGTTGAATCTTTAAGTCTTGTCTCTTTACTATCTTTTAACCTTATAGGTGTTTTAGAGTATTGTGCAGCACTTCACTACACAATACGATCACTCACTTTGCACCAGGAGGACACATGTCTTTCTTACCATCTAATAATAGTTTTTACTGAGTTCAATAGCTATGGATCCTGGAAGCTCAAAACAGTAAGAAGTTTCAAGTGCTCTATTTCCCAAAATAGAAAGGCCGGTATCTCGACAGATACAGCGAATCCCGCACTGGATGAACTGCCAGATGCAGTGGTGATATTCAATCTGAAAGATTCCATTCGATTCAAGATTACAGAAGAAATGCTAGGAAAAATTTGCCTTAGAAATGGACTGTCTTTGGAAGAAGTTTGGTTGCTAGAACCAGAAGATAGAGAGCATAATCCCCCGAAAGGTTTCACCGCATGCAATAGATTCATATGCTTGGCTAGAACATTGCCTCCATTCAATCATTCCATTTGGGACGTGCTATTTTTTCTGACGATTGCGCCTTCTTAGCTTCATCCTAATGGATACACGCTTCTCAACAGCCTGTACATTATATTTATGGAGCATCTCCTCCGTTCTCCGACCATCGATGAGATCAGATTTTTTTATTCAATGTTATGAGTTGGGGGATAATCCGTCATTCTTCTTCCTGGAAGCTGTCAAGAACTGCCAAGTGGTGGCTGGTGCATGTAGCAAGTTGAGCTACTTCAAAACAGAGTGGTTCTATGTGAGATGCCCACCAGGGTTTGTTAAGCGGTGGCTGGTCAGACATAAGTTCAATTGCTTGTTTCATAGCTAACCATGACTAGATAATAAGAATGATGTTGAATTCATGTTGTGTTTCTCTTACAACTGTTATTCCACGGCCCGAAGGAGCATAATATAAAGAGTTAGTGAGGACACTCCAAGCGGTGCCTGCTGAGTTAAGAGAAATAGATGAAGTTCTCACCGACGTTAACTTGATTACCACCGGGCTTATAGAAAGAGGACAGAGCATAGGGATGTCAGGGATACCAAGAGTTGTCCCAACAAGATAAGGTGGAAGATGGGCTCCTTTCGTGCCCCCAGTCAAGTGAGCCCAGGCCACGCCCGGCACAATAGTCGTCGAACCTCGCGATGATGAGGGTACAGAAGCTGGTCAAGAGCTTGCAGTCGTGCCTCCGCTAGGCCCTCAATCATATGTGTTAAAGAGAAAAGGCAAAACTCTTAACCAAAAAACCATGAGACAAAAGGGGACCGAAGCAATCTAACTTGTTACTGCTTCCATAGGTTCGGAGACCTCTTCCCCGCAGATAGAAAGTTCATCGAAATGGCTGTCGGATATTCCTACCCCGGAGGAGATATCATCATTCTCTGATCTCGAGCCAGAGGGGCTTCAGTCCCCTTTAAGAACCATCAGACCTGACCTTAATAGACATTGGGGAGCCGATTCCAATAAGAAAAGTTGCAACAACCGGTCGGTTGGTGAGTTTGCACATGCATACACACATTTCACGGCACCATACGACATTCCATCACATGCTTCTTAACCTTTGGCGATGACTAATTTTATTCCACTTTTCGTTTTTGCATATACAATTGTGAGACAAGGCTCCATGCTTAGCAAACTCTACTCTTCGCACAATTAATATGGATTGCATTTCGAGTCACATCGTCGCGAGAACGAAAGAGATTATGGTCATGGCCACCATTCTAGCCACGAACGCGAGCGTTATGATAGAGATAATTAAAAATCAAATAAAGAAGGCACCAATATAAGTCACGATCTCCACCACCAAAAAGGCCTTCTAAACCCTCTAGCTCCAGTAAGCCTTCTTTCGAATCTTCACATCAAATAGCTTCGTCTCATGCTCCAAAAATCGAGGATCAGCGCTGCAGAATTGAAATACCGTCGTAGAACAAACTACCATAGAGCCAAAGGGGGAGGGAGCCATTCGCATCGCCAAACTGAAGAAATATTTTCCTAACATATGTTTCGATGGCTTCCACTTTACTCCCAACTTGAAAAAAATTCCAAATGACATAGAGAAATCAGTGCAAGACTATGTGCATGACACGTATAGCCAATATCACGAGTGGGTTAGGACGGCAGAATGGGTTTCGATTGTGTCCTTTGAGTTGGCCAAGGATATTGAGAAACTGGAAGGCGATATGTCTCATAAGGACAAAAAATAGAGGTGCTCTCTAATAAACTTGAGTATTCTAAACAAACTGAGATAGAAACCAAACATAGAGCCGAGGAAGCTAGAAAATCCATGAATGAAATGAGAAAGTCTCATATGGACTTAGTGCAGGAGATGATTCATTGCAACACTGTTATCATTCGAGAAAGGGATGCCTCTTTGAAAGAAGTTGTCGAATTAAAGACAAAGTTGACTGAGGCCATTAAAGGAAAAGATGAAGCCAACAAAGTTGCTCAGGAAGCGTGCGAGGAGGCGGTGAAACTTAAAGAAGAAAGGGATACTACGAATCAAAAGGCCGAAGAAGTCGACGCCAGGATTGAAAGGGAAATAAAATCCGTTGAGGCCAAGATGGAGAGTGAATTTGAAGATCTCTTGGTCACTTATAATGCAAATGTCCTAAAAAATTGCAACCTGAACTGGCTTAGCGAGGACTATCCCTTTTAGTTTTATAAGGCCTGGAACCGCTTGATTGAGGATGAAAAGGCGATCCATGGAGTTGTAACTATCGATGAGTTTGAATTGAAAGCTCAAGTGTTATCAGAGATGAGCCTAAAGTCCTTCATGACATGGAGATCGCGCTTTAGAGATAAGATCTAGCTGCTAAATACCTAGAGGCCAGAGAAGGATCTGGGGGTGAATACCATGCCGTATCTTTTGAAGTGCCCCCGTTGTCTCAAAATGCACCCATATCTTCTGCTGATCCCCCAGTCGTCCTAGGGTACGATCCTGACAAGCCATATCTCTCTCCAATCGTCGACCATAGCTCGAAAGGCCCATCGGACCAACCTGGGAGCCAACTCGAGGAAGGTATTCAGGACGCTTCTCCTATTCCTCAAAATGTAGGGACACTATCAGAAGATATTACTAATATATTCTCCTATCTTCATTCAGTCTTAGATTCTTCACCGGTCGACCCACTTGCAACTTAAGAAGTTCATCACAAGCAGAAGGCATTAATAACAGAGGCCACAACCGTGACGATCGCCACTTCAGCTGGGGAGATGTATGTTAGAAGCTATGTATTTTATGACCAATTGATGGAAGCACTTCTCAGCCGCCAAAGCGACTTGAGCATCGAGATGCCCTTCAACGTGGATGAAAATGTTATTATCACGGGCTCCTCAGATTCAACCGATAGTCTCCTGAGGGGCGAGTGCATGGACCGAGAGGAAAAAATAATGGAGGAGATTAAGGCTGAGATTGAGGAGGCTCGTAGAGCCAGTGGAGGTATGGAAGGCCCTGGTCCTACCCCATTCCTTGTGCTCTCTTCGGGTGGCACCATAGTTAACACTAGAGCGCCTCATTTTTCTAGTATTGAAAGCGCCACCATTCCACCGGTTCCACACACAGAGGATACTTTAGTCCCTATGGGCTCTTAAGAGGAGATCGCGTCGATTTTCCCAGCCGGAGACAAGCCAGCTGGAGCAAGCCGGGAAGGCAAGGGTTCAAAGAGAGGTCTGGGCAATAGCTTAAGCGGATCTACGCCAAAGAAAGTCAGGAAGAAACTGATGGCATAGATTTTTATTTTTGCTTCCTCTTTTGTAGATGGCTAGAACAAGCTTCTCTTTTGCTTTTCGTAGGCCATGTATAGACCGTGCTTGGGCCCCCACTTATAGGAATTCTTTGAACAGATTTTGTACTTCCTTTCTCAAAGTATAGTGTGAATAAAATTTCTCCTTTGCTTTTTGCATAACTCTCTGTTTATTTTTCTAATCACTTTAGCACTCACATTTCAATTCAACGTGCTCGTAGAGCTTTAGTATCTGAGTTGAACTTGAGTCTGGTCTTTAAGTCCTTAGGTCATGGCCTTGGGTCATAATCAAACGTTGAGTCGAGTCCCAACGTTGCGCAATGGTTGGAACTTGAGTTATGCCCTCAGTCCTAGGGAGAATTGAAGTAGTTAGTTGGCACTCGTCCTCTGCCTTTACCAACTTTGATTTAACTTAGTCAGAACAAAGTTAAAGTGACACGAGTTTGAGTAGTCGGATCACACTCGCTTGCTTGCTTGTATTTGCATCCACACTATAGGGACTTAGAGCTGTATGCCGGTGGCGGACCATGCCTGCTTATTGTTTAGAATTATATCCATACTCCAAGGACATAAGTTATTTTATGGGCAGTCGGTCACACCCGTTTAAGTTCTAGGATCTTATTCGCACTCTAGGAATAAAGAGTTAGCCAAGGTTGTGATGGTCGGATCACATCCTCCTTGATCTGGTAAGTGACGTCATAGATGGACGGATCCATCTTCTTCGAGCTTGAAATAATAAGGTGAAGTCGTGGGTGGATGGGTCCACCCTCCTCGAACTTCGAAATGAGCGAGGTCGTGGATGGACGAATCCATCCTCCTTTAGATTTGGATATAAGCGAGGTCATGGATGGAGGGATCCATCCTCCTCGAGCTTTGGAAATAAGCGAGGTCGTGGATGGACGGATCCATCCTTCTTGAGCTTTAGAAATAGGGTATGATCGTGGATGGATGGGTTCACCCTCCTAGAGCTTTGGAAATAAGCGAGGTTGGGGATGGATGGATCCATCCTCCTCGAGCTTCGAAAATAACCAAGGTCGTGGATGGATGGATCCATCTTCCTTGAGCTGGACGGTCGATTCACGTCCTAACCTTGGACTTTGCACTCTAGCTTGGGAGCTAGAGTTGGCCGAAGAATTATTGCGTTTCAATTCCCTTTTAATTGATTGTTGTTTTTTCCCCAAGCTCGGGGTTTTGTTTAGCGAGTGACTGGTTGGATTGCGATCACTCTCTATTTGAACGGGTCCCATCATAAGATGGAACTCAGCTCTCCATACATCATGGTGGTTGCATGATGCATTTAGGAATCATTCATTTGGCTTTATGAGTCTGCGCTTTATTGTTCAAATAAGAAATCATGGCAAAATGAATTACCCTATTACAAGTACAAATTTTTGAATTGCATAAATAAACTTGAAAAAGGAAAGCAGACTAAATGAATGAAAGCCAATTATATGTAATAGCGACGGAGACTTTCGCTGTTCCTTGCTTTCGAAAGAGCGAGACCATCAACAGTCGATAGCTTGAATGTGCCGTCCCCAAGCCTCTGTTCGATGACATACGGTCCTTCTCATGTCGGTTACATGCGTGAAGGGACTAGATAGACCCATTTGATTACGAGATCGCCAAATTCAGAGGTTCTGGGCCAGACCTTAGCATTATACAATTGGGCGACTCGGTTGCGATGTGTGGCTGCCCTCAAATCAGCCTCTTCATGTTTCTCATCTAGTAAATCTAGAGATCCTGCGAGTAGGATGGCATTCGTCTTTGGATCGTAATAAGTCACACGGTAAAAAAGCACCTCTAACTCAACTGGAATAACGGCTCCAGAGCCATAGGAAAGTGCAAATGGAGTATGGCTAGTCATGGACTTATGGATTGTTTGATATGCCCATAGGCCATGGGAGCTCATAGACCCACTTACCTCCAGCCATCTCCAGTCGTTTCTTCAAAATGGACTTGATGACTTTGTTGACAACTTTGACTTGTCCATTCGCTTGAGGGTGAGCTACTACCAAGAATTTCTTCTGGATGCGTTAGAGTTGGCTGAAATTCTTAAACTTGGCCCTATCAAATTGAGCTCTGCTATCAGTTACAATTATTTGTGGGAGGCCAAAATAGTAGATGATGTTGCACACAACAAAGTTGATTACTTTCTTCGTCATGATAGTAGCAAGGGGCTCAGCTTCTGCCCATTTAGTAAAGTAGTCAATTGCAACGATGGTGTACTTCGCACCACCTTTGGCTAGAGACAAAGACCATATTATATCATTGCCCCATGTGGCAAACCACCATGGGCTGACCATTTGAGTAATTTCGGTTGGCGGGGCTCTTGGAATTCTGGCATGTTTCTGGCACTTATCACATCTCTTAGCATAATCCGATGCGTCTCCATTTACGGTTGGCCAATAATACCCATATCTGAGAATCTTTATCACAAGGGCTTGCCCCCCAATGTGATCGCCAAACTCTCCCTCGTGCACATCATGCAACACTCGTTTGATCTCATCGTGAGCGATACAATGAAGTAAAGGAATAAAATATCCCTTTCTGTATAGGAATCCATCCTGGATAACAAATCGTGAAGCCTTTCGGAGAGCCTATCTTTTTTCACTCGTGCGTTCGGGTAATGTTCCATGCTCAAGATAATTTCTAATCGAAGTCATCCACGACTCTCCCTCGGGTGTCGCCTCATGCACCCAGTCTATCTCCATTTGATCGATACTTGGAGTAGTGAGTGTTTCCACGGGAACAAGTCCCGTCCGCTGTGCTTCGCCGGTGCTGGCCAGTTTTGCTAAAGAATCGGTTTTTTGATTTTGCTCTAGGGGTATACAGTGGATAGTATAATAGTCAAACTTGTTCAATAATTCTTGGGCCCGTGTAAGGTAAGAGGCCAACCTTTGATCTTTGGCTTGATACTCTCCTCGAACCTGGCACACCACCAATTGTGAATCGTAGTAAATTTTCACAGCGACGACTCCCAAATCCTTGGCAAGCCTTAATCCAGTGAGTAAGGCTTCGTACTCATCTTCGTTGTTAGTCACACAGAAGTCAAACTTCAAAGTAGAGCACATGGATCGACATTTTGGGGTTTCGAGTACCACTCCAGTGCCTGAGCATCGGTCGTTTGATGCACCATCGGTGTACAGCTTCCATATACATTTGGGAGATTCACTGGCCCTGGGAAAATCCTATGAATGGTGAATTCAGCTATGAAGTCTACTAGAACTTGTCCTTGAATAGCTCGCCATGGTGTATAAGTGATATCAAATGGACTCAGCTCGATGTTCCACTTGAGCAACCTTCCAGACATCTTAGGTCATGTCAGGATCTGTTGTAACGGCTGGTTGGTGTAAACAGTAATCGGATGAGCTTGGAAATATGGGAGGAGATTTCTTGAGGCTACAACAAGACAATAAACCAGCTTCTCTATCTTCAAGTAGTTTATTTCTGCCCCCGTCAATATTTTGCTGACATAATAGACCGGTCGTTGGATCTGATCCTCTTCTTAAACTAGCGCAGCACTGATTGCGTTTGCTGAAATCCAGATAGATATAAAACTTCTCATGATCAATCGGCTTTGACAAGATGGGAGGTGTTGTTAGATGTGTACTAGTGCCCTGAATGTTCCCTCGCACTCCTCTATCCATTCAAAATTCCGTTTCCTTTTTATTATCAGACTGAAGAAGGGAATGCACTTGTCCGTGGATCTGGAAATGAACCTGCTCAAAGCTGCACCTTCCCATTAAGACTTTGCACCTACTTTATGGTTCTGGGAGTTTCGGGATTTCAAATCGCCCAGATCTTTTCGGGTTTAGCTTCAATCTCTCTGGCGTTGATAATAAACCCAAGGAATTTTCCAAACATGAATCTGAAATGACACTTCAACGGATTGAGCTTCATTCTGTACTCTTAGAGTACGTTGAGCATTGTATTTAAATCATTGATATGGTTGTTGGATAGTTGTGATTTCACGAGCATGTCATCTACGTACACCTCCATAGTCTTTTCGATCTGATTTGCACACATTCGGTTTACGAGCCTTTGATAAGTTGCTCTAGGGTTTTTGAGTCCAAACAGCATCACCTTGTAACAATAAAGTCCCAAATTAGTGATAAAGCTAGTGTGCTTCTAGTCAGGAAGGTGCATCGGGATTTGATTATAGTTGGAGTATGCATCCATGAAAGATAAGAGCTCATGTCCGCTTGTTGAATCCACCAGTTGATCGATCATGGAAAGCAGGAAACTGTATTTGGGGCAGGCTTTGTTCAGATCTAAATAGTTCACACATGTCAGCCATTTTCCATTTGACTTTCTGACAAGTACTAGATTCGATACCCACTCTGGGTATAAAGCATCAAGAATAAAGCCATTAGCCTTGAGTTTATCCACTTCTTCCTTCAGGATGGCAAATCTCTGTGGATCCATACCGCGCCTTTTTTGTTTCATCGGGACATGCCGCGGGTCAATATTTAATGCATGACTCGTGATATTTAATGAGATCCCACACATGTCTGAATGAGTCCAGGCAAACACATCGAGGTTTGCTTGGAGAAAATCAATCAGTTCCTGTCTCGTATGAGGGCAGAGCTGGGATTCGATCTTTACTACCCTGGGATCATCTTCATTGACCGGACATCAATTGTCAACTCTGTTGGGGAAGCCTAGTATTCTTCCTTTCATCATCGCTTTCTCTAGGATCAGGATCTTTAGGAAACTGGCCATGGCGCCAGAGCCTCGGCTCAGGCGTTAGTTGTCAATCCTCCATAGAGCAGATACAGAGAGATTCCTCCGCGTCCTTACCTTTTTCCTTCCGCTGCGCATCCCACAGCTCCGCAACATAACGGGCGCGTCTTGCTGGCAGATCATCATGTATCACCCTGGCTCCATTATTAGTGGGGAACTTCAGAGTTAAACACCAATGGGCAATCACTGCCATGAACTCCGTAAGGGCCGGTCGGCCCAGGAAAGCATTGTAAGGAGAATAAATATCCAATATGGCACACTGTAACATCCAGACTCTCCGGCAATCACCAACACCCAACTCAACAGGCAACTCCACCATCCCTGTTGGTTACGCGACTGACACGGTTTCAGATCCTTCGCTTCCATTGGCATTTGGTCGTAAGCATGTTAAAAAGTATGTTTACAGAATTTCCACTATCAATAAGATCCTCTTCATCCGGGTAGGACCTATTTGGGCAGAAATAACCAATGGATCAATAGTGAGGGCCTCGACCCTGTCGGCATCACAGTTTCTGAAAATGATGTCATCTATCATCGTCCTGTGTTGCTTTGCTGGGGCCCCTTCGTCGGCACCACTACAACATTCGAAGTCCACATGCCTAATCGAACTAACATATGACTCTATTTCCTGCCAGCTCCGATCAGCTGGATAAGGACCACCACCCACGGTATTAATCACTAGCCTCCTGTTAGTACGTGCAAGTTATCCAGATCTAGCTTAGCCTTGGCCTTGATTGGGATTAGATGGGCATGCTCTTCCATTCCGTGGAGCCCAGACAAACTTCTCTAACTTTCTTACTCTAATAAACCTTTCAATAATATCGTACAGTTGACGGCATTCATTAGTGTTGTGGCCATAACAATCATGATATCTACAAAACTTTCCGATTTGAATCTGCTTCTCTGACCATGGTTTTGGGGGTGGCTTCTTGTACCCCTTGTATTGCAGGTCTGAAGATAAACATTCTCTAGTGACGTGCTCAAAGGAGTATATCGATCGAACGTTGGAGCTCTGGGTCTCATACGATGAGGGTGTCTCTTCCATTCTTGACCTCCATCACCCTTCTGCCGACTTTGCTTATTTTGAATATTCAACTGTACTTTACCTGAACTCTCCCTGGTCTGCTTCACTGCAACATCACTCTAGATACCTTCACTACTGGGCCCTGTGACATCCTGCTTCCTAGACCGTCTAACATCGTCTCTCCTCAAAAACTAGGCTGCCTTTGCATAGAAACGGTCCAACGAAGGGAGAGTTTTCCAGCCAACCAATCACCAAATTAGAAATCAGGATCGATCCCTTTAGTCAATGCCAACAAAATAGAATTGTCATTGGGATTGTTGACTTCGACACAAGCAGCATGGAACCTTTCCAAATAATTCCTTAGAGTCTCTCCTGGAGCTTGAGTAACACTGGATAAGGTATTGACATCCTTCAGTCTTGCAACATGCATACAAAACTGTTCAACAAATTTAGTAGCTAACTGGTCAAAATATAAAATGTATCTGGGTGGTAGACGGGTGAACCACATAGTTGCAATGCCTCCCAAGGAGATAGGGAAGCTTCTACACTTAACAGCATCATCATCTCGAGTGGCATTCATAATCCATTCATATTTCAGAATGTGTTGGTTGGGATCCCAATTTCCTTCATACATCAGCAAGGTCAGCATCTTGAATCGACGTAGTGGCTCCGTATAGAGAATGTCATTAGCAAATGGGGTGTGACTTCTAGAAATTCCCCAGTCATCATTCATGTGGCCTTGACTTTCTTTAATCATCTGGCATATCATGGTTGGAATATCAGGTATCTGGGTATTCGAAGCCAAGGCATGGTCGGGTTCCGTGTCATGAGGACGGTCCGTTCAGTGTCTACGGTCCGTTCCATGCCTCCTTGGCTCCTGGGCTTCAAGAAAGTGAGGATCCTGAGCATGAATATGGTGGCGAGGGGCTGAATCTAGTTGGTTCAAGATCTCGGCATCCAGAGCTATAACTGCAGCTATTGCTGCTGCGTGGTCATGAGTAGTGTTGTAGGGAAGTGTCCCTCCTCGGGAGGGTGGCACAGCTTGATGCCCTGTGGAAGGACCTATCCCGGCTTGTCCAGGATTCGCAGCACACAGGTGCCCGGAGGCTTTCGCATAATTCCCATCTAATAGACGGAGTGTAGATCTGTGATTAAAGTCAGATGACACCAAGCTTTCCGACAAGGAATAAGAGGCATGCTCCCTTCTAGATCTCCATCGCCTTTTGTTCATTCAACTGGTTCACAAGTTCCATGTTGACACGGATCTGTTGAGTGAGCTTTAGATGGCATTGAGTGAGCTCCTGCATAAGGGTCTGCAATTCCTCTCTAGTTATCGGACCAAGTGGATCTAGAATTCCAGCTGACATTTGGCCTGCTGTGGTTGACTGTGCAGGATTTTGCCTATCCCTTCCTTCCAGAATAGCAGCATTGGAAGCGGTTCTGGTAGTGCACACCATGTTGAATAAAGTTCTTTATAGATCTGGAACAATCTGAATAGAATGGAAAGAACCTTTGGAAGATGGATCTGGATCTCTTCCTTAGATTTTAGCAATCCAACAACGGTAGGGGATCCACGGAATCGAGAGAAAGCGCAGCTTTATCAGTGAAAGCACCAAAGTGTTTATACCAAAAATGGGCACAACACTCATCCGATGTAATTGAAGAGATTAGAATGAAGAAATAAAATGTAAAATGGGGCTAATCTAACAATCACACCAAGAAAATTAGCAGTAACAGGAAGAAAACAAGAATTTATAGTGGTTCGACATTATAGACTACGTCCACTTTGAAGGATTTGATGTTTATTGCTGGTTATAAATTGAATTGCAACAGTACAATGACTAACGCTCAAATTACAATGGAGTTTAACCTAAGCAGTAGCAAAAAAGTCCCTTTTTAGTTGTAATGGAGGTGCTATTTATAGGTGTGAAGCTGGAAATATCTGCCTTGGATCTCAGAATACCTTTTCTCATGCGTAAGTGGGCTCACACAATCGATCTGAAGTCGTTTGGGATCGATCCCTGATCGATCCATATAGCTTTCGTATCGATCAAGAAATGCTCCAATCGAGCTGCGATCGATCATGGATGTTCTTGAGTTGATATGAAATCTTCAATGAAAATTTCATGGCATTTAGAGTTGTGGTTTGTGAGATATGATTGATCCAAAATTGAGTTTTCTAGTGAGGCTGAAGCTTTCGTATCGGTCCTTTCGTATTGATGACGTGGTGCGCTTGCTTTGTGGAGGTCCATAATTCGTGCATAGTGACCACTTCTTTTGAGTCAACCGCGTCTCTCGTATGTATCCTATACTTTGATTCTCGTATCGATGCTTTGTCTCAGTCTTCGTATCGATCATCCACCTTGCCCTTCATTTCGATTGGATAAGTGATCGATACGAAATGCATAGTTGCCGATCGAGTGAAGTATGATCGATCCGGGAAGCGCTGAAGTCCATCGATATAGGTTCGAACCTTATGGATATGAATGATGGATGCCGAGTGATGGAGTTGTGTTCACTTTGTATCGATGGTGATGGATACGAAATGATGGATACGGATGAATGGATACGAAATGGACATGTTTCACATGGATCTTGATCGATTCACAACTTGAGCATACGAACTCCGATTGACCTGAAATTTGGAATGTTGCCTTTCGTAACTTTTCTTATCATACCATGCTAGTTGTGGCTCGATCCGGACTCGGACCAAGTTGCCTATATCCATTATGAATCTGCAGATAACCGATTTCCTGAGCGAACTATCTTCAGTCTCTAGTCAAGTCCTTGGTATCACGGCCTTGCCAAAAGGCAGAATAACACATATCCCCTCTACGGCGATATATGCATGATCCGGAACAGATTATAGAAACAACTTCCCCAGAAGATTTAGAAGTAGAACCAAACTTGGTAGTTATCAGATGACCAGTTCGAATCGTGGATCATGATGAGAAGTGAATGAGAAAGAAGGTGGCAATGTTAGTTAAAGTCCAATGGAGTAGTGCTGCCGAAGACTACAAATTAGAATAGAAGATAGAACGAGGAAAGCATATCCAGAATTTAGGATTAATTTATACTTGGCATGTGGTATTGAGATAGTGGACTCGCCACCTGTGGTATGGTCACTTATCATATCTTGTATATATTCCCTTATCAATTTTATGTATTCCTTTTTTGAGTAATTTTCTTCTTATCCTTAATTTCGAGGACGAAATTCTTTTGAAGGGGGAAGTATGTAACGACTTGCAAATTCATCACTTTAATTTTTTTTTGAAATATTCAAGTATAAGAATTTTTAACATAAATGATAATGTTTTGAACAATAAATAATATTTGTAATTTTATTTTGAATAAATATTTACAAAAATAAAATATATCGATAAAATAACTGAAAACCGTTTTATCAATAAACAGTTCTTGGACCATCTGACATCATGCATGGAGCTGAATGCATACACTCATTTATGTATATGAGTGAGAATATGTAATATAATTATTTATTTTTATTTTGAAAATAAAATCTTTTTATGACATCAATAATGATATCACTGTTTTAGAATAAATGATTTTGGAATTTAAATTGAGTTTAAATGATTTAATAATTATTAAATAAGCCCTTTTAATTATTATATAACGATAGAAATATTATTATCAAACTTTGTTTACAAATATATATTAAATAAGAATGAAAATATGACCGGAAATCGAAATCCGCAACGATTCAACGTTGAAAAGTTGTGCAACATTGTGAATCATTTGAGATATACATATGCACACGGACATGTACATACACATGAACACATTCACATGCATATGAACACATATATACATACAAATATACTTATATATATTACAAAATATCCAAGATATTTTTCCAAAATTTAACCCTTAAGTAAATCCAAATCCAAATTCAAATTCTTACACGCTAAGTACAAGCACATGGATACACAAATGTGGGGGGAGTACATGACCAAACATGATGAAGGGAGGGGGTGAGGTATTGTGGTGATAAAATGGTAATATGTTTGTGTGGAAATATTCATGATATTTTCCTCCTTACTATTTCCTATAAATAACACCCACCTCTCTTCACTTCATTCACACTTCTTCTTTATAAAATTCCTAAGCTTCTTCACTTCTTAAACTCTAGATTAATGGCTACTACCTAAAGAAAGTTATGTCAAAAATTATGGCAAAAAGAAATCAAATTTATATAGTAAGTATATATTAACAAAAATCTTCAAAATCAAAGCAAATCCACTCCTTTCCACCTCTACAAACCACATCACACCATCCATTAGCAAGGCCTAGCCCATCTCCATTAGTAAGCATAGGCTGAGACTTCCCAAAGGTCCAAGGCTCAATTCCCAAGGCTCAATTCCATAGACTTCAGTGCGATTGTAGCGAAGCTATAATAAATTTCCGCAAAATTAGAAACGAATTCAAGCGACAAACTCTATATATATATATATATATATATATATATTGATGAAGTAATATGATCGCTATGGGTGTTTACTACGTTTGATCATCAATTTTGGATTTTGATTATATGTATTTTGATGTTGAGACAATACACGTTTAATACACGTCGAATGTCACAAAGGAAATTACTTTCCTTTAATAAATAAAGTGGTGTATATGTGATTGTTAATACTCTTTAAAATGGTTTATAAATGTTCCATAAACATTAAAACTAAATTTGGTGAAGTTTTGATAAGTTATGAAAATTGAGTCAAAAATAAACGATCGCGTAACGGTAGTTTGCAATCTCATGTCGTAGAAAGTTAAATCCATTTATACGGTGGATTTGAAATCGGAATTCTTTGGAATAAGAATTTTTTGAACTCTTATAATCATAATTTTCAAAAAAAGGTTGAGATTTCGTTTAGTTGGTTTTCAAATATGAGCAAATCATGTTTCCAAAGTAGTCGTGGTTTAGCAGTTTGAAAACCAAAGAGACAAATTCTTTAAAATTGATATTTTTAATTCTTTAAAAATATGGAATAAATTCAGTAAATATTATAAAATGTTTTAAAAGAGACTTGAGTTATAGAAATGGATTTATAAATAATCAAAAAGTTGTTTTGATCAAATAAGCCTTAAAAGCACTATTCGCCATACTTTTTGCAGCACTTTCAATAACTTTTGAAATACGGATTTAATTTAAGTATTCTTTTCTAAATTTTTATAAATGTTTTCAAATAAATAATTAAGTATTTTGAAGGTTTTTTAATTTAACTTAAAGAGTTTAAATAAATGATTTGAAGAAAAGCTGTTAAAATCAAGTGATTTAATTTTGGCTCTAAAAGTCGATGTACAGACTAGATTTTTCTATTTGTGAGATCCATATGTGAGGTGCTTAAACTAAGGAGAAATTCAGGAGTATCCAGGGCCGTGGCTCACCTGGCCTTTTGCCTATACGAGGAATAGAAAAGGTCAAAATGTTAAAAATGAGGAAAGTATAAAAGATACAATTTTTTTTCAAATTTAGTACAACTTGGATTGTAAAGAAATAATCTTTTTATACTTGGTATTAAATTCCAAGGAGGGAACCCGTGCTATCCTAGTGAATTTAAAAGGTGATTTCACCATTATTGAACGGATAATAAAGGTTGAATACAGAAATTAATGTCGAGTAAAATTTGTATAATTTCTATCGATCTTTTTTAACTCAATAATGTTTTCCAATATGACTTATGAAAATGACATGGTATTTCCAAAGTTAAAGAGAGATTTAGTGATTCCACATATATCAGAAAGATTTAAAGATATATGTGTGTGTATATATATATATAAGATATTTTTGATAAAAAGAAGGTAATTAATCAAATGACAAGTACCTATTTTCTTACCATATTTTATCGATGATTTGTTTGAAGGAATCGGGGTCGGATTTGAGCAATTCGTATCTGAAAACCACTTTGAACCAATTCACATATTCGAACTGAAGACATGGAATGATAATAAATGGAATGACGGGCTGCTTGTCACTAACCCTCGACGTATAAGGCAGTAGTATCTTCATTTGATCTTCGATGCAAGGGTTGCTCACAACTAATCCTAGGATGGTTCTCGATAGGATGTGGTAAGAGAGTTCCTTCAGTTTGTCCTATTCCTGGACAATTTGTATGGACGAATGTCAGACATTTCATTTCCAACATGCGCGTACATTGATTTTTATGAACATACATCTATTTGGTAGTGTAGGAAGTAACTCTCTTACACTTAACACCCTTCTCTGAGATCTATGAGTTTAGAGGTTTTTCATTTGTAGAAATCAATTGTGTGTGATGGAAATGGCAATGTGGCATTCAAAGTGGAATGTGCTATGTGAAAGGTAATCATTATCACGGGCCTCATCACCTGAAAATGGCTTAAACAGGGCATGCCCTAAGGCTATGTGGTTCACAACCATTAGGGTATGGTCATATCCTTTCTAGATTGCTATAAATATGTTGAGTATGTTATATATGCTATAAGATCCCGAATAGGTCGGTTACGACTGGAGTGATGTCATATTCTGTTTAATCCGCCACTAGATGTGTCTGTGGGTAGGTCGGTCATTCCAGGTGCAGAGGTTTCAAAGTTGTTGATCCTCGACACATCCCTCTAGAGATGCACTGTATGGAAGGTAGTTCCTTACCTGCCGTTATATAGAAATCAATTCTCCAATAGGTGCCTTCGGACTTGATTGTAGAACCTATTATGCTAGAATTTTATCAATGTAACAATTTTGGCTAAGATTATATAAGTTTACTTGAAAAGTGTTTTCAAAAGAATTTCATTAAAAATAAAATCCCCAGATTTTGCGTAGCAAATGATTTGGTTATCATAAGGTAAACACCCTTTCTGTGTTTATGTGCGGCGTGGTCTTATGAAATACCCTTTGTTTTCAAATATTCGTACTTTGAGTTTCTCATACCAGTTCAATGACTAACCCGGAGTTTATTTTCCTTTTTCCCTTAAACTCTAGGTTCCCTATTTTTTCGGGCATCCAAGTAGTTAGTAGCATGGAACATTTTAGGAGAATCTCGGAGCATTTTGGATGGAGCATGAAGCTGGAGGATCCTATATAAATTGTCATCTATTTATATTTTCGTTGTATTAAGTATCTACCAGCACTTGTGAGGATAGGTAGTTATGACTATACTGGTTGGATAAGTACTTACTAGAACTCTGATGGAGCAATTTGGAGTAATTGCATGTACTACTCATATGTATAATTAAATGTTGAATGCGCTATGATATTCTTTTTTTGTCTTCTCTCTTCATTTCTTTACCCCATGATAATCTGCCTCTCTGGCACTTAGATTTGCAGCACGTGAATACTGAGGATGTATTAGTGTCGATTTCTGAGGGTCGTAGAGGTGAGTCGAATCACAAGCAGAAACTTGATTCTCTCACATGTGACTTTCAAATTCATTTATCATAATATTTATAAAAACATTGCATAGATTCTCATTTGTAGATCTGAATATTACATCATCTGCGTAAATTTAAACAGTTGATATATCATCATTTTCCTTCTTAATAAATAATGTAGTGTCTATTTTACCAATTTGAAACCCAGAGTTCAATAAATGATTTTTAAGTCTATCGTACTAGGCACGAGGTGCTTGTTTTTATGCTTTTTTGAGTTTGAAAATATGAATCGGGCATTTTTCATGAACAAACAGTGGTGGTTGTTCAACATATACATTTTCCTTAATAAAACCATTTGAAAATGCGCTTTTGACATCCATTTGATATAATATTAAATTATGATGGCATGAAAAAGTAAGTAAAGTTCATATAGCTTCTACTTGAGCTACATGAGTAAATGCCTCTTCATAGTCAATCCCTTCTTCTTGATTATACGCCTGAACTACTAATCTAGCTTTATTACAGATTATATTTCCATTTTCATTGGCTTTGTTTTTAAATATCCTTTTCCTTCCAATAACGGACTGATCATCCGTCTTGGCATAAGTTCCCAAACTTTATGACGTTTAAATCAGTTTATTGCCTCTTCCATTGCTAAAATCTAAAAATCATCTTTAGCAGCTCCTTTATAATTTTTCGGTTCAATATTAGAAATAAATGCTACATTGTTCAATTGATTTAATTGACTTCTAGTTGGAACTATATTGTTTACACCACCTATTATATTGTATATTGAATGGTCTTTTTAAATCCTAGGGGGTGATCTTAAAATATTATTTCATTATTTTTGTTTTCATTTTCATTAATATTACTTTTTTGGGGCAAGAGTTTGATTTATTTTCAATATTTCTTCATCTTCATTCTCACTTTTATTTTTAAAACCTTCATAAACTCTCTTCAATAGTATTGGTTCATTTATTAAAAAATCTATAGGCTTTACTTTGTTTCAAATATCCAAAAAAAATTCCTACATCGGCTTTTGGATCGTATTCGCATAAATGATCTTTAGTATTCAATATCACACATTTTGAACCAAAAATTCAAAAATGGGAGACTTTTTGTTTCTTTCCCAAAAACATTTCATAAGAGGTATCTTTAATCATAGGTCTTAATGATACACAAATAAGTATATAGCAAGCAGTAGCAACAGCTTTGGCCTAAAAATTCTTTGGTAAGTTATTGCTACTTGGCAATGTTTATGCATATTTTTAAATGGTACGATTTTTCCTTTCATCTACACCATTTTGTTATGGTATGCATGGAAAAGAAAATTTGCGACTAATACCCTTGTTTTACAAAAATTTCAAGTAATTCATTTTCAAACTCTCCTTTATGATCACTTCTTATATTTTTTTAATTTTTTAATTTCTTAGATTTTGAATTCTTTTAGCAAATATTTTAAACATTTCAAAACTACCATTTTTGAGTTTTAAAAATAAGGTTAAGTAAATCTCGAATAATCATCAGCAATCACAAAAACATACTTATTATGATTTATCGATTGTACATGAGTAGGACTGAATAAATCTAAATAAAGTAGTTCTAATGGTTGTTTTGATGAAATTTCCTTTAAGGATTTAAAAGAGGTTTTCTTCAATTTTCTATATTGACGAGCATCACATAAGCTTTTAACTTTAAAGTCTATTTTTGCTAATCCTCTAACTAGTTTATTTTTGGCTAATTTGTCAATATATTTCAAATTAATGTGACAAAACTGTTTGTGGCAGGGCCATGGATCATTATGATTGACAACTAGACACAATTCATTGTCATGTTCAATATTCATACTTAAAATATAAAGATTATGTTTTCTTATTCCTTTAGAAATCAAGTTTTTATTTTGATCAAAAATATTGCATCTATCTTTTTCAAAGTTAATTTAAAAACCTTTATCACATAGCCGACTTATACTCAAAGGTTGTGTTTTAAATTTTGTACAAATAACACATTAGAAACTATAGGAGAGGATATACTGACATTGACAATGTCTCTAATTCCAACCGTGAATCCCTTCGAGTTGCCTTTGAATGTTACGGTACCTTCATCGATATATGTAATATTAGATAACATATTTGTGTTACCCATCATGTGTTTGGAATATCCACTATCGAGTATCCATTCCTTCTTATTATTATTTTTGGGCACTTGCAAAAGAATATAAGTTTCGTTGGTACCCACTTCCTATATCAGAGTCCTACATATTAGTAAAAGAAGGTATTCATACCCAAGAAGGTTTGGAACCTTTAGAAATATTATTACCATTATAAACAACATTTTCTAGATAGTCATCTTTATATTTTTGCGTAATCAAATTATTATTAGTTTTAGGAATCCAAATTTTTAAGATTTTTGACTTTGAACTACTTGATTTAACACTATCTTTGGACCTTTTAAACTTAGTTTACAAAGTACTGTATTTCTTATGACTTTATTTAGCTTTGAAACCAAGTCCATTTTTATTGCCAGAAGGTTTTGAAATTTTAATTAAATTTTCTAAACTCTTTTTTCCTTTGTTAAATTTTGAAACATCGTTAGTAATTTGTTCCAATTTTTGTTTTAGTTCAACAATTTCATTTCTAGCAGAGTCTGGACTAGATTTTAATTCCCAAATCTCATTAGTAAGCTTATCATTCTCAATTTTTCTAGCTTTAATCTCATCATTTAAAGCGGCATTTTGAGAGGATAAGTTCTCACGAGATTTTTGTGAGATTTCTAGTTCCTCCTCTAGAATGCTTTTCTCATCATTCAGTAAACCAATTTCTAGTTCAGCTTTATTTAGTTTTCCTATATTCTCACTGTATAATTTCTTTAAATATTTAAGTTTATCATCTAATTTGATACTTATTTCCAAAATATCATTATAAGAGAGTTTAGGACTTGCCTCTGCAGTAGTGGCTATGAAACAGATGTTTACTTGTTCTGAGTCATTATCGCTATCAATAGCTGAAGAAGATGAATCAAACCATTCCATGTAACTTGGAAGGCCTATCTCTTCTTCTTGAATTTTTCGAATTTGTTCCTTTTCTTCTTCTTATTGTTTAATTGTCGATAGTCTTTCTTCATATAGCCAAATTTATTGCACCCATAGCACTTGATCGACGTTAGGTTAGATTAGCTAGTTGAGTTGCCACCATTTTGAGCTTTTGTGAATTTCTAGAATTTTCTGTAATCTTTGGCAATGAATATGATCTCAAAATCATCCAAATCTCAGTCGTCGTCATTGGCTTGGAAGGTTGTACTCTTTTTCTCTTAGTTTTACTCTTTCCTTACCTGCAAATTAGCTTCATACAACATCAGATTTCTAATTAATTCTTCAACTTTAAGTTGAGGAAGATCGTTAGCTTCTTCAATAGCTAAAACTTTTCTTTCCTATTCAATAGTTAAAGAATCCAAAATATGTGTGATAAGATCAAATTCTGTAAAAGCAACTACTAGAGCCATAAGATCATGTTGAATTGTTTGAAATCTAGCATACATATGTCTATAATGGTCTCATTTGCTTTCATTTTAAATGATGAAAAATGATTCTATAGAATAGATATTTTAGTTTGTTTTATTTTGTTCGTGCCTTTATGAGTGATTTCTATGTGCCAAATATCAAATGCATTTTTACAAAGCATAACCTTAGAGAACTCATTCTTATCAAGTGAACATAATAAAACATTCGTATCTTTTACATTGTTGGTTGCTATGATCTTTTGAGCATCTCAAGTACTCATTTCAGTAGTAGGTGCCTCATCCTTAGTTTGAGTAGCTTGCCAAAATTCAAGACCGTTAGATCTCATAAAAATTCTTACACGAGTAAACCGGTAAGCATAGTTAGATCCGGTGAATAGTGGAGGACATACAGTTAACTAACCTACTAGACAAGTGTTTGCCATATTATAATGTTATTCAAGAACTTTGTTATGGTCATTGAAATGACCCGCTCTGATACCAAATGAAAGTGCACATGGATCTCGTTGAATATGGCCTTGATGTGTATTTAAGTGTAAATCCAAAAGTAAGTTATACTAACTAGCATAATATAGTAAAATAAATAAAAACAGTCAAACTAGAGTCTTTATACCTGTTCAGACCTCCCGTCCAACGTCCAGTCCCAATGCTCCCCTTTGGAATTTCCACTAACCAAATACCCTCACTTCGCCATGAGGAATAGGCAATACAGCAGAGTTCTGACTTGACAACTTTGGGTTCCTTCAATACATATTTTGACTGATAGTACAAGACTTCCAATAATCTCCTTGATAATTCAAGATGTGTGCTTCGTGATTATTGGAAGTGTATTGAGTGAGTCTTGAGTAAAAAATATAGTTTGAATGCAAGAGAGTTCAAGAATGCTTAAGAGAGAATAGTGATCATGAAAGTAAGTCGAGAAAGTTGAAATGATTCCTGAATGTTGATCTCTATTTATAGATATTAAAGAGTTGCATTGAAGAGTTGTAATCAGTCGGAATAGCCACTACTATTTGTAGAGATGCTCTTGAACAATCACAACCATTCGAAGTTACTTTTCTGAAAATAGCGTTACAGAATGATTAGTCGACTAATAATAAAAAGTCAATCTATTGATATAAACAATAATTTACATGGAAAATTTAAAAATAAATTTGTACAAAAAAATGTTCATGTTCAGTTGATTGGAAATATATTTAGCCGACCGCCCTTAGTCGACTGAAATTATTTTCATTTGACTAAACTATATAAAATCCCTTTTTTATATAGACAGCCTAATTTAAATTCTTTTAACTCTTTCATTTTTGGAAATCTATGTATGTAGGTGTGTGTGAGTGTGCATGTGAACTATCAAGGAGATTTTACAAGTATATCTAAGACCAAATACACATATTTGACTTAATGATCCGTATTTCCTTAGCTTTTGATATGTAGATGATCCACTTTTGTTTTTCCTTGATTCTCCGATTCAAGATCTTCTAGAACTTGCATAATATAATATTCTAGATATATACAGAGATATAATTGTCACCATTAAAATAGGCAAACATGGTTCTATCAAAGAAGAATAACCAACTATAACCTTTTATATATATATATATATATACACCAAATATATACGTGTGTTAATCAACTATTTAATTGATTATTTAATTAAATATTTAGTAATTTTCCAAAGTTTATTATGTTTAATTTCTCAAAGCATTTTGATAAAATGAAAACATTTAAATTATTAAACTAAAACCTTTATAGTTTTATTTACGTATAAACTTTATAGTTTAAATCAAATTAATTACACACTTTTAGAAAAAATTACATATTTTCTCAAAACAATTTTGAATTTTTTTGATTTATTTTATAACATTTATAAATTTTCCTTTTATATTTAAATTTAAATTATATTTATATTTTCAAATCTTAATTAGAAAATTAGCCCAGGACCCAAAATACTCCGGACCTTAAATCTGGGCAACCTTTTGGACTTATCTACCCATTGGGCCAGGCTAGTTGCCAGAGAGGAGAAAATACTTTTTATTTGACCCCAAGCCTAAACATTATTATTATATATCTATCAAACAGAAAAGTTTGCTAGTTAGCCCTAAGTGTTGGATAATTAGATTACACAGACTGGGCTATGTACTATTGTAACGACCTGGAATTTTGAGCAATATCAATTTAATAATCTTTGATAATAAATAAATTAATTTGATCATTTTACATTATAAATTGATAAGTTAAAATTCTTTTAAAAGGCTGATAATATAATTCGATAATATATATTAACATTTTTCCTAACAATATAAAATTGGCAAGTTTAATTCTTTTGAAAATTTATAATATTTTAATTTAGAAATATTTATTTTAGCAATTTGAAATTGGTAATATTTATTTTTCCAAAAGCTAATCAAAATATTTTCTATTTATTATATATATATAATTTTTAATTTGAAATGTTAATTTGATTTAATACTTTTGGAATGGTATTTGAGATTTAAATTTTTATTACAAAGTTAATTTTTATTTAATATATATATATATATATATATTTTGTACTTAAGTTCTAAATAAGATTTAAATTAAAAGTTCATTTGTTTTAATATTTTTCAATTTTAATTTTAACATAAGATAAATTGTTTTAAATTTTTTATATAAGGAGTTAAACTCAATTTCTCAAATTTATAAACATATGTTATATGATTTGATCAAAATATAAATTATTTGAATTCACATGAATATTTATTAAAGAGATAAGTATACACATTTTATAATTATATAGATAATACGTAAATACATGTATGTAGCTTAAATAAATTATTAAAAAGAAAATAACATTTAAAACATTAATAAAACATTAGAAAGTAACTTTCGTAAATATTAATTAAACATTAAATTACACTTGTAAGTATATTAATATTGGTTAATGACACTTGTAAATCCTTAAGCATAGGTGTAAAATAACTAAGGCATTTAAGTGACAAGTGTTATTCTCTTGGTAAAAATAGAAATTTAAGTTGTAAAACTAAAAGAAGAATTTAGTCTTCAGCAAATTAGTTTCTTCTTTCAGCAAAATTTAATGCAAAACAAAGATCAAAACAATAAAAAGGGAAAGACATTAAAACTGTAAAATCTGGAAAATAAGAAAGGAAGAAAATCTGTAGAATCAGAAACAAAAGGAAGATGATCTGGGAAAAAAAGGCAAATGCAAGTTCATCTTCAAGTACAATAAGCAATGCAGACAAGAAAACTAATTTATCAACATGCAAATCTAGAATCAATCAAGAAATTCAACATGCAAAGTGAATTTCAAAAGCCTGGAAACATTTTCTAATCCTCTACAATAAAAAGGTGAGTAAATGAAATCTTTTAAAAACAGTTTAATTCCTGTTTTAACCTGTTATTGCGATGAATATTTTGTTGTTAATGGAATACTTGAATTTAATCGAATTGCATGTTTGAGTATATGGATTGAATGCATGTATAACTAAAAAAATGTTACTATGTTTATAAAATAGTTTCAGATTCTATAATAAATTCAATAATTTGATTTGGAATTCGAATTTGACTTTGATTTGTAAGTGGAAGTTGTTTGAAATCAAGTGAGCTATCATCTTAAAATAATTACAATTTTTTAAAATGAATAATTGGTTAAAAATCTTTGAATTTACAGTAAAGTTCAATTTGGGTCAAAATTTTATGTTTTCAATTTTTAATTTTGATTTCATAATTGAATTGCAAATAGTAAACCATGATTTTTAAAGCTTGTATCATGATTTTTAGATTAGTGGTTGAGGAGAATTTTCGAATTTTATGTTTTGTACATTTTGGTCATTTAGAGGCGGACGACGGCGAACTGTGCACCGTCGTTGGGCATGGAGGTTGAGGGAATGTTGATGATCATCAGAAAAATAATTTGGTGATTTATTTTTGGATGAGGTAGCCGGAATTGTTCGAAGTAGGGTTTTATACCTTGTTTTTGCCGACGTTGTTCATTTGGTTTTCACGGCGTCGAAATGCTACCGGAGTGGATCGCGTGCGTTGCCGTGGGATTAGGGGATCGTGACGAAGCTTCGGTGGTGATGGTGGGTTTTCTCGAGGCTTGGATTGCCGTGGGAGGTGGTTTTTCTGGTGATGGTGGTTCGAACTGATGGGTTCGATAGGCATAATTTGATTCTCGATCATATTCAAGTTTCTGGGTTGTGCGTTGTGTCGTAGGGGTCGATTTCGACTTAGTGGAGGCCGACGTGGAGTTCGCCGACGACCGGAGAGGAAGTGCACGTTGATGTGCATGATTTTCATGCACCAGTATTGGGTAATGGAAGAGAGGAGGTTAGAGCTCGAAGAAGACTTTAGGTATTTGCTACTTTGGCACGAAGCAAGAATGGGTTTTGGGTAACTCGGGGTTGATGCGAGGAAGTATTATGGACGGCTTGAGTTTGCTGTGCAGTTTTTGTTGTTCTGGGTTTTAAAATAAACAGTAATTTTTTTTAAGGTTTGAAACAAAAGGGATTTGACATTGTAAATGATTTAAGTTTCTCTTTCTTTTCTTCTTCTATCCCTTTCTTTCTTAAATAGTGATGCGTCTTTCTGGTGTTAGAAAATCGGGTTGCTACAGTTGGTATCAGAGCATTAGGTTGAGTGAATACCTAGGCTCTGGAATGGTGTCTATCTTGAGAGAGCATACTTGTAATTTATATATATAGATATATTTATATATCTACCTAATCTGTTGGGTTATCTGTTCGGATTTTCCAACACAGGTTATAGAGGTAGATAAGGTAGGAGTGTGGGAACACGACTACCACTAATGGTAGAGGCTTATATGTTGTGGTTGGAAGTGTGTTTGTCGAGATTGTAGACCTAATACCGTCTCGAATAAGCTTTATAGATTGGTAAAAGGATTTCATTAATCCTAGAGATAGTATTTTCAAGAATTAGAGTATATTCTTGAAGTGTGAGGTTGATTTACTCTCGAGTGAGCAGGATTTCCAAAAGTTGAATCTGTCAGCTGAGCGGAAGCAGGTGATGGTATCTTGGTGACTTCAGGAAAGAATAGCTGTGTGGCGAGATGCAGTATCCATAGATGGTTCTGAAGATGTTCTTCTGAAGCAAGATTTAGAGGGTGTTGAAGGAACATTGATGCCTACTGCAGGGAAAATTTGGATATTTAGAGATTTTCTAGATCTTAAGTATGGGTGTCTTATCTATATTGAAGTATGAGACTAAGGTCGATGAGTTATCTCATTTCGGACATGGTCTCATTGTTTTCCATAAGAAGAACAAGTGGTTGGTGTTTGATTTGGAGCCGAGTTTCTTGAGAAGATATCTACTCGTCTCAAGGATTTTTAGTGGAATTGGGTGATAGTTTTGAGTTTCAGGAAGCTTGAGGTTAAGGATGATCTTTTGGCTTAGCAGTAGCATTGAAGTGAAGTTTGGAAGCAACAGCGTGGATTCCTTTCTTCGATGATTCTAAAATCTTTGGGATTCTACTATCAACAGACCAGGCAGATAGTGAAGGCTTATCCTTTTCTGCTGGAAGCTCAGCAGAGCAAGATACTTGCTGGAAGTGATCTATCAGTTTTTCTGGTAGATAAGCCATTCTTGAAGATTGATCTCGATTAGGAAAAGCTGCTCTAGTTGTGAAGATAGTTCTTTGGAATTTGAACTAAGTAGGATCGCAAAAGCGACTTGCAATTAGTTTGGGAAATCTTTGAGTATTCTTTGGCTTGGGGAATTGAGGCATCTCATATGAAGGTAAAAGCTATAAAGCAGTCAGAGCTTATCTTGATGATTTTGAGGAAATCAAAAGTTACCCGAATCGGAGATTGAGTTTCTTATCGACTTGGATTTTCAGGAGTAATATCGATGGTTCAACCATGTAGAGGGATGACTCTTGAAGCGAGAAGAGTTTGATGAAGCAGCTCGGGATTCTTGAGGAGGGATTGATCATCTAGTTTCTAGTTAAGATTCTGTTGGAATGTTTTGACTAAGTGGAATGGGTCACTAAGATTTTAGTGAGGTGGATGAACAGGGTATGGAGAAAGTTTGTGCTCGAGTTCTTCGATAGCATTCTCATCTACTCTAGATCAGAGTTGTGCAGCGAAAGCGAGATAGCAGTTATTCTAGAATGGAAGCAACCGAAAGTTGCAGTTTTCTTGGATTAAAGGATTTCTACAGGGAATTCAAGTATGAAGGAATTTTTTGGATTTGAAAAGTAAGGTTGTCAGGTGCAACTGTTTGGTTATTCCAGATAAGAGATGTGGGTTGAAGACCAGTAATGCTTGTGGAATAGAATTGTGTGCTGGATTTCAGCAAATTTTTGGGAGAGCCATTTTGTTGAGTAGGACCTGGAAATTGGTTTGATTTTGGTCCAGTTGTTTCATGAAGCAATCAGCAAGGGTTAAGCTGATCAGGAAAATTGGAGGTGACTCAGAGCATCAGAAGAGTTGTGCAGTTAAGACTTGAGGAAATTGGGAATTGAGAAGTTGGAATTTAGATATTGTTTTATCCGATCAAAGGAGTTATAAGACTGGGTAAAACTGGAGAGCTAGCTCCGGAGGTATTTTGAGTTTTCCTGTAGTCTTTGGAGATTAGATTTTGATCTGCAGGATTGAATTGCCAGTTCGGATTGCTGTAATTCATTGTATTTCACATATCTCTGAGGAATATGTATATGATTCATCGAGTGATAGAATCAGCAGTTCAGAAGGATCTGGTGGTTGAACTGATCTTGAGTTTAATCCATTATCTTGTTCAGATTTGTAGGATCAGATGAGGGAGTTCTTGATTATAGTAGTGTAGTTACTTAAGATTCTGTAGGATGAGTATTCCAGTATAGGTACTTGGAAACTCTTGATAATATTAGGAAGTTCTATTCAGAATTTTGTCTGGATAATTAAAATTATTTGTTTAAATTGGTTTGCTATGATTGATAGTGAATGATTGATTGTGTGATTGCTGATTGAAATTTAAATTCTTTTGCTGGGTTATTAAATTATCTTTGCTTTTAAATTTCGGGGACGAAATTCTTTTAAGGGGGGAGGAGTGTGACGACCCGGAATTTTGAGCAATATCAATTTAATAATCTTTGATAATAAATAAATTGATTTTATCATTTTACATTATAAATTGATACGTTAAAATTCTTTAAAAGGCTGATAATATAATTTGATAATGTATATTGACATTTTTCGTAAAAATATAAAATTGGCAAGTTTAATTCTATTGAAAATTTATAATATTTTAATTTGGAAATATTTATTTTAGCAATTTGAAATTGGTAATATTTATTTTTCCAAAAGCTAATCAAAATATTTTCTATTTATTATATATATATAATTTGTAATTTGAAATGTTAATTTGATTTAATACTTTTGAAATGATATTTGAGATTTAATTTTTTATAACAAAGTTAATTTCTTATTTAATATATATATATATATTGTACTTAAGTTTTAAATAAGATCTAAATTAAAAGTTCATTTGTTTTAATATTTTTCCATTTTAATTTTATCATAAGATAAATTGTTTTAAATTTTTTATATAAGGAGTAAAACTCAATTTCTCAAATTTATAAACATATTTTATATGATTTGAGCAAAATATAAATTATTTGAATTCACCATGAATATTTATTAAAGAGATAAGTATACACATTTTATAATTATATAGATAATACATAAATACATGTATATAGCTTAAATAAATTATTAAAAAGAAAATAACATTTAAAACATTAATAAAACATTAGAAAATAACTTTTGTAAATATTAATTAAACATTAAATTACACTTGTAAGTATATTAATATTGGTTAATGACACTTGTAAATCTTTGAGCATATGTGTAAAATAACTAAGGCATTTAAGTGACAAGTGTTATTCTCTTGGTAAAAATAAAAATTTAAGTTGTAAAATTAAAAGAAGAATTTAGTCTTCAGCAAATTACTTTCTTCTTTCAGCAAAATTTAATGCAAAACAAAGATCAAAACAGTAAAAAGGGAAAGACAATAAAACTGTAAAATCTGGAAAATAAGAAAGGAAGAAAATCTGTAGAATCTGAAACAAAAGGAAGATGATCTGGGGAAAAGGGGCAAATGCAAGTTCATCTTCAAGTACAACAAGAAATGCAGACAAGAAAACTAATTTATCAACACGCAAATCTGGAATCAATCAAGAAATTCAACATGCAAAGTGAATTTCAAAAGCCTGGAAACATTTTCTAATCCTCCGCAATAAAAAGGTGAGTAAATGAAATCTTTTAAAAACAGTTTAATTCCTGTTTCAACCTGTTATTACGATGAATATTTTGTTTTTAATGGAATACTTGAATTTAATTGAATTGCATGTTTGAGTATATGGATTGAATGCCTGTATAGTTAAAAAAAAATGCTACTGTGTTTATAAAACAGTTTCAGATTCTATAATAAATTCAATAATTTGATTTGGAATTCGAATATGACTTTGATTTGTAAGTGGAAGTTGTTTGAAATCAAGTGAGCTATCATCTAAAAATAATTACAAGTTTTTAAAATGAATAATTGGTTAAAAATCTTTGAATTTACAGTAAATTTCAATTTGGGTCAAAATTTTATGTTTTCAATTTTCTATTTTGATTTCATAATTGAATTGCAAATAGTAAACCATGATTTTTAAAGCTTGTATCATGATTTTTAGATCATTGGTTGAGGAGAATTTTCGAATTTTATTTTTTGCACATTTTGGTCATTTACAGGCGGACGACGGCGAATTGTGCATCGTCGTTGGGCATGGAGGTTGAAGGAATGTTGATGATCATCACAAAAATAGTTTGGTGATTTATTTTTGGATGAGGTGGCTGGAATTGTTCGAAGTAGGGTTTTATACCTTGTTTTTGCCGACGTTGTTCATTGGGTTTTCATGGCGTCGAAATGCTACCGGAGTGGATCGCGTGCGTTGCTTTGGGATTAGAGGATCGTGAGAAGCTTCGGTGGTGATGGTGGGTTTTCTCGAGGCTTGGATTGCCGTGGAAGGTGGTTTTTCTGGTGATGGTGGTTCGAACTGATGGGTTCGATAGGCATAATTTGATTCTCGATCATATTCAAGTTTCTGGGTTGTGCGTTGTGTCGTAGGGGTCGATTACGACTTAGTGGAGGCCGGCATGGAGTTCGTCGACGACCGGTGAGGAAGTGCACGTTGATGTGCACGATTTTCATGCACCAATATTGGGTAATGGAAGAGAGGAGGTTGGAGCTCGAAGACGACTTCGGGTATCTGCTACTTTGGTTCGAAGCAAGAATGGGTTTGGGGTAACTCGGGGTTGACGGGAGGAAGTATTGTGGACGGCTCGAGTTTGCTGTGCAGTTTTTGTTGTTCTGGGTTTTAAAATAAACAGTAATGTTTTTTTTAAGGTTTGAAACAAAAGGGATTTGACATTGTAAATGATTTAGTTTTAAAACAAAAGTGAAACAAGTTTTTATTTATAAAACTAAATTTGTTCCAAAATTAAATTTTAAACATGTTTTATGTATATAAAATTATGAAAGATTTTAAAATAAGATAAGTGGATTTTGAAATAAAATTAGTATTAAGTTTTATTAAATAACTTTGGAAAAGTTTTAAAAGATTTAAAAGTTTAATTTAAAATGTGTTTAATTATAAATTAATTTCTTAAATGTTATATTTTATTTTAAATTAAGTGTAATGATTTAGAATTTGGAAATCAATTATAATAAAGATTTTCTTAAGTAATTTAGAAATTTGATTTAATTTAAAGTTAATCAAATATATGAAGATAATTGGAATACTTCAATTATGATTAATTATTAAAGTGTTTTGGTTAATATTAATAATTAAATTTAGATAATAGGTTTCTTAATTAAGAATCTTTTTAAAATAAGAAGTTAGGAATCATTTAATTAATTTAAATGATTAAAATAAATAATTAATTAAATAATTAATTAGTGATTAATTGATGATAATCACTTTGGAGTTAATTAAGTATAATTGATTGGTAAAGTAATTAAGTAATTGATTACTGAGGTAATTAAGTAAAGGGAATTATTGATCAAAGTAATTAAAGGATAATTACTTTATGAAAGTAATTAAGTGGATGTGATTAAGCATTAATCACTTGAGTTGTTAATTAAAGAATAAATTAATAAAATTAATTAAAGGTTTAAATTATTTAATTAATGGTTAAGAGTATTTAATAATGTGATTAATTACTTGTTAAAGTAATTAATTAAAAAGAAATTTAATTAATGGAGGTAATCATTAATTAATGGAAATAATTAATTAATTGTTAATTAATAATTAAAGGATAATTAATTTATAATTAAGTTTTGATTACTCAATGTAATTAAAAAAGTAGTTAATTAAATGTGATTAATTAAAAGTAATTAATCAAGTAAATGTAATTGAAAGTAATTAACCAGGTGTGATTAATTCAAAGGTGATTAATCAGGTGTGATTAAAGGATAATTAAGGAATAATTATCAGAATAATTAAAGAATAATTAATCAAATGTGATTAATTTAAAAAGGGTAATTAGGAGATAATTACTTGGGATAATTAAGAAGTAATTAATCAAGATGATTAATTAAATTTGTAATCAAGGAATAATTACTTAAAGTAATTAAGTAGTAATTAATCTAGGATGATTAATTCAAAGTGGATAATTAAGTGATGTTTAGTTAATTAATTTGTAATTAATTAATGAATAAGTAAACTGGATTGATGATAATCCAAGTGTTTAAGTAAGGATTAATTTAATTAAGGATCAATTAAATTAATTAAGTTTGGATCAAACCTTGTTATGGATGATTAATGATTGGATGATAAGTATCATTGGATGAGTTAAAGATATTGGATGATATTGATTGTCATTGGTTGATATGTGATGATATGAATGTGATATATCTGAGATGTGATATATATGCTGCTTTATGATATGCATGGATGAATGTGATAATAGTGGATTATCTATCTGTGTAATGTGAATCATCCATTTACGTTAAGTGATATTCTGAATATCTACTGTTTAAATCCCTTAAGTACAACTTGGACATTAAAATGGCGTTTGGATTCGGTGAGACCGGGATCGGGTTTCCATATTTGGATATCCGAAAACCACACCGATCCAAAATAAACGTTAGGTCGTAAATCCAAGTGGAGTGCAAGTGAAGACTCGAGGTGTAAGAACTATTCGTCAGTATAACTCTAGGGGTGATTCCATGATGAGTTTGACGGGAATAGTACTTACAGGTTCGAGATGGTGATTCAGAGTGCAAGGGCTATGGTCGTTGACTCTGAGGGTGATTCCTAAATGAGTGCAACGAGATAGTGCCTTCGGTTCCGTTCGAACCCGGAACGGACTTGTATGGATTGAATGCTTTCAGAACATCGTCCGGTGGACGATGAGCATTCTAAGATAAATGTGTCCTATAAAGGTAATCGCAGCCTCAAGCCTCATCAACCGGAAATGGCTAAAATAGGGGAGGTGCAGCAAGGTTAAGTGGGTCATGCCCAAGTAGGACGAGATTTACCCCTGTCTAAATGACCCTTTTTATTTCAGCTTTGTGGGCGGTTGGATCTGCAGCCAACTGCGGGGTGGTCTTGCTCGGGGCTATTCAGTAAGGAATGGTCCCGGCCTTGTGTTGTTACTTCTCGGTATGGTGATCTAGGTCACGTAGTGTGACGGGCGGTACCCCAGTAGCCCTGCCATTGTTGGAAACCCATTCTTCCTACGAGACCCTACGGTTTTGTTTGTATTACCCACTTTTGTGGCTAGTAGCTGGAATTTAATCATGTAACAATTTCGGCTATTTCATATTTATTTGAAAACCCTAGACACTATTATAATATCACTGGATTTCCTATCAAATGTTTTGGTTAACGTAAGGTAAAAACTTTTCCATGTTTATGTGTGGGAAGTCTTATGTGATACCTTTCTTTTCAAAGGATTTTCTAAAGTTAAGCAAATCTTATACCGTTTACTCACACCAGACCCCTGTCTGACCCGAGAGTTTATTTTCTATTTTATTAAACTCTTGGGTACTCATATTATGTATGAGTAGTCAAGTGATTCAGGTTATCCTTGACGAATTCTGGAGGAGCTTTGGAGCAGGAGGCTTCAGCGTGTAGATATATAGATAGAGTTTCCGCTGTGTGTTATTCTGTATAGTTGTTCTTGTATTTTATATTAGACAGAAATGTTATAACTGTCTAAATTGAGATGTATAGTTGTGTGCTCTGATGTATATGATACTATGTATATGTTATATATTATATTTCATTCGTTCCACTGTGAGATTCTGATGTGTTGTTTTCTTTCTTCTCTTTCTTTTCTTCGTCTATCCCTTTCTTTCTTAAATAGTGATGCGTCTTTCTGGTGTTAGAAAGTCGGGTCGCTACAACTATTATTGGGTTTAGGCTGTTATGGCAGAGAACGAAATGGGCAATTTTCAAACATTCATCCCTATTTGGACCTTAATGGACCTATGAATTCTAATAACTAGCATTAGATCCAATCTATCCATTTAAATAAATCATATTTTATTTAAAATATTCTTATATTTAGTTAAATAATCACATTAATCAATAATATTTAAGGATTACTTTGATTATATATCTTATATATTTCTAACATGGCATGATAGTATGATGTATAAACATTTACATAACTACATATGTATGTATGCATGCAAATGTAGATATTATGATTTATATCTATTGTGTGTGCACGTGTGTGCATGTTATACTAACATATGTATATGATAGTTTAATATGAATATCCGAGATACAAATGCCTATGTGTGGGTGTCCATACACATACATATACACTGACTATAATATATTTGTATATTGTTTGTATATATATATAGTGCCATATATAATATAATATATATACATATATTTAAATATACTATAATATATTTGAATATTGTTTGTGTATATATATATATATAGTGCCATATATATATATTGTGTATTGCCGTGTTATTAGTTATTTCACATAATTTGAAAATAAATCTATATCTTAAAATATATGTGAAGATTTAGCGATATAACAGAAAAGGGAAAGTGTCTACCACCTTCCTCGTTTGCAATCTTTTGATTAAAACAAGATATAATCTTTTAGAATGAAATGAAAATATAATTCCCTAAATATTTATAAACAAAATTATTTTACATTAAACTTGCTGGATTTGAAATATTGCACAAAGGTATATAAATCAAATCGCCTTTTAAACAGTTTTACAACTAAGATATCTCAATCATTTGAAATTTCATTCCAATATTCATAAATAATCTCATCCTTTGTCAAATATGTATCAAACAACAACAAAATTCTAAATAGAAAAAGAAATTAAATTAAACAAAAAACATTTAAGATCTAAACATGTGCGTGTTTACATATATGAAATAATATTAACTATAACATAACTCAACATAACATATTATATTAAATGTATATAAATGTTTGTATGTCTTTAAATAAATAAATAAGTGTTCATATATAAATAAATTTGTATTTTTTCTATTAAATCAGATCTAAATAAAGTTGAGTCCAACCTTACAAAATCAATAACCAAATCCAAACATCAATAATATACATGTGTATAATTTTCTCATCTATAATTCCAGTAATTTAAAATTTCTTAAAGATTACGAAAAGAATTCAGCCATGGGCGAAAAAGAAAGAATAAGCGGCGGCCACAAAAGAGGAAGAAGAAGAGGAAAGACTAAATGAATATAACAATGATGAAGATTTCTTTTATAGAGAGACTGAGAATCTTTCCCATTCTCTCTTTTAAAACCTAAATCCTTCCTCTTTAGCTCCTCTGTTAAATCCAAATTAATATTTAGACCATTTCTTTTTTTCTTATGGTAGGCCATTATTTTGTCCTATGCGGATCAAATAATCCTAAGGCAAAGCTATTTAAGTAGATAAATATATTTAAAGCTTGTTCAAATATATATCGACAGTGTATATCGATACATGTGTAGATAACTTTTATGTACACATCCAAATAATTACCAATAAGTATCCAAACATCAAATGCATTAGTAATTTATACTAACTAAATATTGGAAAATCCTATTTATACACTAGAAATCACCTAACATACTCCATTATTTTGCTAAAAAAATGTGACTAAGTTACCCTTATTCTTAAATGCAATTTTTAATCTTTTTCTTATAGCCGGTCAAATTAAAACATTAGAATTAATTATATATGAACAAATCTATACATTTTTAATGAAATTAATGAAACATAAATATCAATTAAGACTACCATCATAACTAATTGCTCTAATTTAAAAGTATATGATTGTTCTTTCTAAATTAAAGTTGATTTCATTAAAAGTAGGAATTTTCGAACAAAACAAGGAAGTTGCAATATTAATGTCAAACATAATGTTCATTTTGTTGAATTTGTACTTAATTTAGTGCTAAGTAGTTTTGTGTAAACGAGCTTTAAGTTTTAAAGAGGAAAGATGACGAAGATGCAAATATGGGTAGTTTTGTGAAATAGATGTTGTCTGTAAAGTAATTATTGGTGTATACCGAATTATTGTATTTTCTAGTTTATGTTAAAAGATTATTAGTGTATGAATAAAATTAGCCTTACATATTAAATAATTTAATTAATCTATAATGCTTTATAAATGAATTGAATTGCATGTTTTTTCAGAGAATTCACAAATACAGTTGTGAGACTCGGTGGCATGTATTCAGCAAGTGATTAGTATCTAATAATTTAAATATTAGTGTTCACACATCACCTTTGCTAGTGGTGTGATGGTTTGACCAAATTCATCGCTTATAGATCTTTTTAGCAAAAAACATATTTTTATATTATCTTAAGTGGTATTAATAATGATGATAATTTTCACAAGTTCTCTTCGTCAACACAATATTATAATAGGATGCATGGAATTTTGTATTGGTTAAAACTCCAATATTATCGACACGCTACTTAATTCGTAAACGAAGTCCTTTCTTCAATAATAATATTTATTATTGATTGTTCTAGTCCGGTCAAAGATTTTTTACTTTGATTTAACTATAGTTTACCATGATGCTATCTTCGTACAACCAATAAGACAAATTCTCTATTAAATAGTACTTCACTCTTGTTTTGACTCAAATCCTAGTATAGTTATGTCATAATTTAACTATAATCAATGTAGAGTATCCAAATTTCTATAGTATTCTCAAATTAAGGGACCGTGTAACATCATCACATTGAGATTTCATGTTTGGCCTAGCTGTTATCAACCAACATGAAACTCTCAAATGAATTATTTTATAGTTATCGAATGACTACGAGTATAAACCCGCTTGATTTCCCCGGCAATCATGAGTAATACATTGCCTAACATTTGGAAAGCATTATGCACTTTGGTCTTAATTGAATACCGATATCATTTCTCGTAACGTCTTGACTAGTGATATTTAAAACAAAATGTTATTTTATTTATGAATATATACTCATGATCACAACTATTTGCAACTACAATCACATAACATTCTAGTTAAGCATTTTTTATATAATGTATTTTAAATTAATTACTTAATTAATTAAATCACAATATAATAAAGTATATAAAAGAAATAAAACACTTTCACTATGAACAAGATGAACTACAGAGTTAAATGTATGTAACAAATTACATAATTGCTCCTAGGGTATACCGTTAACCCTTTTAGTGTCCATATATACAATATATACATAAGTAAGATCTTCGTCATCTACACCTCCAATGTCACTTACACTCCAACGTCTGAGTGAGTGAAATAAATCTATTTCACGTACACTACAAAATATTTATGACAACTTTGTTATCTGACATATATGTTGACATACGTTAATACTTTATGCATCCACCAAGTCAAATCAATGTTTATGGTTAACTCCTTAATTAAGGTCAAGTTGCATTCAACAACACTATATATAACAATGACACTAAAATGTGTCCTATGCTCATTATTCATTCAATAACCCGTATACATAGTCGTAGGTAATCCGTCAAAGGTTGTGTAAGCCTGAAAATGGACATCTCTCCTCTCTCATGATCCACGTACTAGATCTGTGTGACTTATGATGCCATGGCTGTTGGAACTGGGCCAACCCATAGTGTAAGTAATGGGTGAATTTCAAAAAGAATTCCCTTATTGGATCTATATTGGATCTATGAAGTCTAATTCATTTAGAACATTTTTAAATATTATTTAAAAAATACCTTTCATTTTATTTAAATTCATAAATAACTTTATTTAATTTATATACTAATATATATATATATACATATATATATATATATATATATATATATATATATATGCATATATGTATATGTACCATACGCGCGCGCACGCGCGCACACACACACACACATATATATTTGTGTGTGTGTGTGCGCGCGCATACACGCACGTGCTTAACATGTCAAACTGTGCAAGATGTAACATGCCTGCATGTAGTTGTTGGGATTTACATCGCAACGAACATGTTAGCTCATCCGATATGTAAATATATATTGTCCAAATATATGCATGTATATAAACTATAAATTATATATAAATATTATAAATATATATGTGTGTGTGTACATTCTAAGTTTATTTAAATAATATATGCAAATGTGTTATATATATATATATATATATGTATATGCAAATATAAACATATAAAATCTTATAAATAAAATATCTATATATATTTGCAAATTCTTATAATATTTATTTAACATAAATAAGTTATTTAGATATTAAAATAAATAATAAATTATTTTAAATTGTGAAAAATGGATATATTAGTATAAATATAATAACAAAATAAAATAATATTATTTTAATATATATACACATAAATTATAATACATAAACATATATATTAATTAAAATTATTAAAATATTTTTAATAAAATTCCAGATCATGTGTACAACATAGGAAATATTTATTATTTTTTTATTATTTTAAAATATATTTTAATTGAATATTCAATCCAAATTACATAAAATATTAATAAAAAATTATCATCGAAACCTTTTCAAAATTTTAAATTTCTAGTAAATCAAAAATGATGATTTGAAGTTTGAAAAAAATTTCACATTTTTTTAGTTCAAATTTATTTTTAAATAATTTAATAGCTTTCGATTGTATTAAATAATAATTTTTTATTTTCTAGTCGAATGCTTATCTAATGTTAAAATAATTTTTCATAACATATTTGATTTTATCTTATTTATTTATGTAGTACATTGATTTAAATAATATTAAGTAATAATAAATAATTATAAAAATTAGTTCCTTACTGTTGAAAATTACTATTACTATAAAACTTTATTTATAAAGTTATATGACCAATTTCAACCATAGTATGATGATTTAATTAAATGTGAACCATATATATGTAATCAAATAATATATATATTTAGGAAGAAAGGAATTCATATAAGAACCCATATATTTAATTAAATTATAGGATCCTTACTGTTTAAAGTGCTCAAAAAATTCATATATATTGTTTGGGAGGAAAGGAATTTGAGGCATTTTGTTGGAGTATCTAGAAACTTGAATAAGTTATATATGGTGATTGTAAAAAATATGCATGGCCAAATTTGAAACCTAAATAATACTGCCTTATATTAATTAGGGTTTCCACTTTTGGCTATTGTTAGTTTTCTTTTTTAGTATTTGCAATCTTATGCATGTACCCTTAATTTTTTCTTAATAAAATAGTAAGGGCCCATTCAACCCCGTTGGCTTTTCCAACGCACACACACATACATATATATATGCGCACACACACACAATTTAATGCAAATTATTATAATATATGTTAGGCGGCTATACCAGTCTAATATGTATGAAAAATATTTTTTTTAACATTAGTACATACATGCATATAACCAAACTAATTTGTGATAACATTGTTATATATCAAAATCGGCACATAACTAAGAATGCAATAATAATATCTATATAAAATAAAATATTATATATAAAATTATAGTCTATAATTTGATAAAAACCCTACCTAAGTACCAAAGCCTTGGGAGTATACCTTGAAAAGTTGAACTCTCCCCTTTGAAACTTTTTTCGATTCAGCAGATTGCTAATCCTTGAATCGTGGACCTTTAGCTATCGAATAACGATTGAATCTAACTTGATTTGAGTTTGTATTGATGGAGATGCTATGGTATAATTTTAGATAACAAAGGATGGAATAAGAGGTAGCAAAAAGATCCTTCGCAATTAGGGTAGGAATGCTTAAATAGTGGATAGAAGAGAGAAAAGAGTCGATCTCATCTCGTACTCTTTCTCCCACAATCTGAGCCATCTAAAATCAAGCATTTCCAACTCCCATTTGAGCCACCCTATGCCCATGCTGTTGCCATAATTTTATCCACCGTGATGGGCCTGATACCCATTTAGGCCCAAGGAAAGTTTGTTTAATTAAATCCAATTTAATCGCTTATCGATATCGTATATCAATTGATATATTTATAACTATTACAAATATATTTAATAATATTTATTCCTTAAAGACAACTCAAAATTTTCTAATTAATATTTCATAAATATTAACTAATTATAATAATTATAAACTAATTAAATTGTTTGGTCAAAGGAGAATTCATCGTTTCGATTGCGTGACTCATCAGGTGTAAATTTGGTCAGCGGTTAATATCAAGCTATTCGTATATTAAGTTTACAGATCATTAGTAGGTGGTATGACCTTTTAGTCAAATTTATTGCATACTAGGTTTCGGTAAAATCTAATTTCACTTTGTTAAGTATTACTTGGTTATGATTTTTATTTACACTAATTCTCTTCATCAAATTATATCATTTTCGACTTATGGAATTTAGTAACGGTCAAAATTCCAATATTGCCCATATTCAACTCTATAATCTAAACACAAAGTCCTTGGTTCAATAATAGCAATTATTATTAACTAAAATTGCTTTAGCCAAAAACTTTGACTTTGAGTTGACTTGAGTTGACCGTGATACTAACTCCATATAACTAAGGAGACAAATCCTCTCTTGAATAGTGCTTCACTTCCAATACTTCCACTCGACCCAACCGTAGTCACTCGATGGACGTTGTGCCATGATTTGACTATAACCAAAGCGGAGCTTTCATATTGAAAATCCAAAGTATTCTCAAATCAAGATTACTATGTAAATCAGTCACATCAATATTTTCTTTTTGATCTCGGTTATATTAACCATCAGAGAACTATCAAGTGATTGTTCCATGATTATTTAATAACCATCAATACGTAACCTCTAGGTGCCCTTAGTAGTCATGAGTAACGCACTGCTTAAAATTTGAAGAGCATTACGTACTCAAATCTCAATGCATACATTGATATCCATTCTCAGTGCATCTTGACTAGGAACATTTAAAATGGTATATTTGTTTTCATTGCGATAAATTACTCATGGTTACAACACTTTATAACTACTATCATAAAAGATACCATTTATGGATTTTCAACAAAATATGCTTTAATTAAAGTAATATAACACATTATATCAAGTATACAACAGAAAGAAAGCACATGTTATTTTGAACAAGATTGGTTATTGAGTTCATATGTGTAAAAAATTACATAATTGCTCCTAGGACATACCCCTAACTCTTCTATCAATCTCCTACTTGCACTTGGGGTCGGTTATGAAATCTTATTCCAACTTCTTCAATCGGTTTTCTCAAAACTAATTGGATCAGTTTATCAGTGAATGGGTATATTATTATGTTTCAATTATCCACTCTGTCAATCAACTTTGCCTAATGTTAAATAAACTATTTTTCCATATGGAACAACTCAAAGTATGTCTCTTGACTTCTAATGAGCTCTAAGTTTTGTTATGAACTGTATCATGACATTGTTATCATATAACAATGTTACGGGATTCTCAACATTTGGAATCACCCTTGATTCAGTTATTAGTTTGTGCATTTATGTTTATATACATTGTTTTATTGTAGCGCTATTCAAGGCAATGTACTTAGCCTTCTTCATTGAATCAGCCACGGTTTTTGATTTATAACATTTCCAGCTCAAAAAATTTTAACTTGAATTTATTATTTGCATATTATACTCAATATCACTTACGAAATTTTTAGTTCTAATACTCCTTCATAAGGAGTTTATTGTTTCTGTAAATAATTCTCTAACATTTCATAAATACATGAGAATACTCTAAACTACTATTTAGTGATATCAATTTGGATTTGGTATTTGCTTCATGTATCAAATACATAAACAGATCACGATATCGTAGACAACATAACATTTATGATAATTCCTATTGCCACTACATAAGAAATCCATCTTACATGTTCCATATAAAACATTTTAATAAGGTGTCGTGGCGTATTTTTTAGGGATAGTCTTAACAATTTTTGTACTTGCTAGAAAAGACATTATTCATAAATCCAACTTTGAGTATTAAAACAATAAATCAATTATTAACATAAGTGTATCATTAACGATCAGCAGCTTGTTGTTTACTTATGGTTTAGAAATATCAATGTAACTTTTAATGTTTTTTCTTATAAACACACTTTACCTCTGCATTTCGATTGATAATCAAATTATTTGTTATTTCTATCAAAATACTTGTTCACTTTTTATGCTTTTCGAAATGATACTTTCATATCCTTTCTCAGGTCATATCCTTTAAACCCAATATCGCTCCCACTGACTTTGAAACACTTTGGTTACTATGTGTAATCAGTTTACTATAAATCATTATTTAGAATTTTCTATTTCAACACATAAGTACCAAAACATAAAGTCATAGTATGCAATAATTTTGTGAGTAAAATCCAAACCTATTTGAGCACATCGAATGATGAATCTGTTATATGTATTACAATAATTGAAATTCATGGTAATATTCTTATCAATGTGGCTCATTATATTCCAACTGCAATTGTCCTTCTCATAAAAACACATTTGCGGCCAATGGATCATATCCCTTCGGGTACAACCATCCAAACCATATTTTGATAATGTACTTGGAATCTATTTTGGGTTTTTGCACCGTACCATATCATAGAGTTAATACTCTTAATGGTTTAATCAAACAATCGATGATTATTTATTCGTGACATTGAGAAGAAACTCATAGTTTCTCTTTAACGTACAAGAGTACTCGTCAGACGTTCTAATTTAATTGTAACAACTCACCTTTTTGGACAGTTTAAATCGACAATAAACCATACATGTCAACCAAAACCATTCAAAATGGGGGATTGTTAATGGGGTAAATAAGAAAATAAGAGAAAAAGAAGAAGAAACAAACACAGAATCTTACAGCGAAACGATAAAAATATAATAATCAAATAAACAGTTCATGAAGCTTTTTAATATACTTTTGATTATCACTTATACAACATTTATCAGAGTTATACATATACAAAAGAAATAAATGAATAATGCAGCAGCCAACATGATGCAGGAATAATGATAGTAGCAGTATACCAAAACTTTGTCTTCGTCCTTCAGAATAGATCCTCAGTAAGCTGAAAAAACTCAGGATTGACCCAAGCGTAGTGAAAAATACAAAACACTCGAGTCTGGACAAAAATATCTTTATGTCGGTCAAATCAATATCGCACATAACATGAGTGTAACGGCGTCGGAGATGTTTACGGGATTTCAGATCTCCTATCCAGTGTATAATGTGCGTGCAATAACTCAAGAGATGTTATGGGATTTTTCATCTCTTAAGGAGCCTTCAAAATATTCATATGTAGTAGAATACTCTATATAAATAATGTCAAGTCAGTAAAATAATTATTAAAACAGCGTTAAGGCTTTACATTAATCCCCCTTAACTCATTTTTAAGCATTGTCGTACAGTTTGCATATAAATACCAGCTAAGCGGTCGGTGGATAGAGATGCGTTGTGATATGAAAACACTAAACCAAAATCGTATAGGTCTCATATAGGGATAAAAGTATGACAAGGCACGTGAGGCAATGCCCAAGGTAGGATACTACCAGTTCGGATCGCAGGGCTGGTGGTAGCGCATCATAGTCATGACCGCCCACCGCGTCCATCCATCCCATATCGAGTCAAAGGAAGGCTATCCCAATCAAGGTGCACCAATCGAAACCAACATCAAGAGTAATAATATAAACCGAGTCCAAGAAAATTAAAGAACGGATGTTCGCTCGGGGTAAGTAGTCCACTTGGCCCTGTCAAGCTATTCTGTTTTAGTCATTTCAAATTGGCACAAGTGACGGTGTCTACCATCATCGTTCTCTTTCTTCAAATCCAACAAACGACGCCAAATCCAACAACTTCGTTCTGGATCATCACTCCATGTACACAGTTGTCAAAGTGGTTCCGGTATAGACAAAGAGTATGCCCATATCCGGCTGCGGTCTCTTTATCAACCAAATGTCATTTTACACACCGGTCGGATCTTTTACTTTTCAAAATAGTTCAAAGTTGACATCAAAATATCATATTCGCTTTGAAATAAAATCCATTTTTAAATCGTCACATTTACTCAAAATATACCATTTCAATTCAAAATCGTATTCACCTTAATATCTCGATTTCAATTCCAAAATAGTTTTAAATTTCTGATTTGATTTATAACTTCAATTAAATCTGATTCATATTTTAATCCAAGGCTTAAATATATACATTTCACTCTTGACCAGTTTGAATTTTTTTTTGAGAAATAGTTTGAATAATTTTAAAATAGTTTAAGTAATAAAAATAGTTTTATATCAAATAGTTAAAATAGTTTAATATAGAATAGTTTAGTATAAAATGGTTTATATAGTAAAATACTTGGAAAACCAAGATAATTTAAAGGTTTAAAGAATATACATTTTCCAATCAGTTTATACTAAAATAATTTACTTAAAATAGTTCCAAAATCAAACTGATCAAATCCCAACTTCCCAATTCAAACCAATTTCAATTATTTATTTAGTTGATTTAATTTCGATTCTACATAAAATCGATTTCACTTCGATTCCAAGTTAATTCAATTCCATTATCAAATCAATCAATTCAGCTAAATTTCAATTCGATTATCAATTTCAAACCATTCACTTTACATCAATTCAGAGTTCGAGTTCCAAAATCATCGATTTAAAACATTTCACCAATTTGCCTTCAATATTTAATTTAAAATTCCAATTTCGAATATACTTCAGTTCCAAGCTTAACTCAAAAATATCGAGGTTCGAATGAAATCTATACTTCTAAACAATTCTACTTTCTAAACTTCAAATTTATATTTCAATCATAATTTCAATTTCAAATTAGCTTATTTCAAACAACTTCGATTTTCACAAGTCTAGTTCACAAATTTAAACTCAAATTCGAATATAATTTGATTTCTAAAAATTCTATTTTTTTCCTTTTAAACCCAAATTCAATAAAATAGTTTCAAATAAAATATTTAAAATCAATCCATTTAATCGATCCTATGGCCAAGTGATCAGTTATTTCAATTTAATTTCAGGGCTGGATATATATCATATCAATCCAAATCACAATGTCATAGGTATATATCATTTCAACCTATTTCTTTGTTTTTTCGTAATAATTCAATTTACAGTTTAGTAAAATTGTAAACAATATATAGGGTAATAACAGGATATACCAAAATAATAAACATCCAATCATCCAAAATATCAACCAATAGCATTCATCATAATCAATCATACAAACAGACAATATAACTCACTGTAATTTCATAGTTGTCAATATCAGGAAATATACTGGCAATTAAATCCCAATTTCGATTTGATGGTCAATTCTAACTTTTAACAATTAATTCAATGATAATCTAGATGATAATTAAATTTATCAAACAACGACCAATGAAAATCATATCAATTCATAATATCAAATTTAACAAGCGTGAGAATATTTTTGTACGTTGTGAGCATTATGAAAAACTCGCCTTGATTTTCAATTTTAAATTAAATCGAGCGACGTACGATTTAACCTAAAATTGTAGTCAGCTCCAAATGCTCTCGGATCTGCACCCGGCGTAGCGCTCGTCTCTGCGATCCAGCGTCGCCAGTTTTTTCTGATTCCGACTCGCACGGATGAGATATGAGATTTTAAAGTTTGAATATATAATTATAAACAATTTCTTTTTTTTTTATAACTTGTACGTATTAGGTCCGTACAAATGAAACAAGGAAATCAGGGCTGAACATTCTCCTTCCTTTTTATTCATCTTCCAAGATTTAACGAAACCTATCCCCCTTGCTTTGACCAACGATCGCCCCTCCATCGATGACATTTGAGATGATCGAAACCCACCAAGCTCCCATCGTCCTCCACCGTTGGTCAAAAAATGGGCATGCTCGGCGACCCCTATCTCCCAAAAAATGCGAACGAACGAACCCGCTTTGCCACGCGATTGACGATGATTTCCTCACCAATACCCAATCATAGCCGGTCGATTTATAGATCTCAACAAGATCTATGATTTTGCAGCATAAAGTTTTTGATAAAAGTTTGTGGATGGAGAGAAATTGGAGAAGAAAGCAAAAGCCTTTCGACCATTGAAGCTATACACGGCGGCTCGTAGAAAATAACTAGGGTTTCGGCCTGTGAACAGTATTTATGTACGTATTTAATATTATTTTATTAATATATTCCAATATTTTACATATTTTTTCCAAATGAACCCCAAACACGACGCGTCGCCAGGCGTTTATAATGTTTTACCCACGTTTCGAACAGAACGGAACATGTTTTAGGGACAAATTTGATCGTATGTGCGAGTTACGAAATAAACAATCAATTTCAAATTAACTCGATTAAATTAATTTCTAAGCGTTTTCAGCTGCCACAGTCAAACGAAACTCCGATTGCTACAAAATTTAAAATCCGATAATAATAAACTATCAAGGATCCAATGAAATTAGTTTAGTTAAATTCCGAGACTATCCCCAGAAGGCCATTTTAACTCGTCAATTGAATTGATGACTTTTCAAAATTTACAGAATTGCTTAAAATTTCAATTTTAAAATCTTATTAACTCCATTACAATTCAAATATAATTTATATTCACATTGGGAACCAATTTGAATCATAGTAAATCAAATTTCAATTATTAACTAAATTTTCATATATTAATTTTCAATATTGATTTAATATATAAATTTCCAAATTGACTTATCAACTTTTAATTATAAGCAATAGTCCAGTACTACAATCCTAACTCCAATGGAACCTTAATTTACCTTAGAAATCATATTATATTCATAATTCAATTGTCGGAATATATTTCCAATATTAATCAAACAATTTAATTATTCAATATTAAACAAAATTCAATATTTGATTTCACTTGAATTTTATTTAACCATCAACTTCTTTATTTCCATTTACTGAATTCAACATTTATTATTTAACCCAACTGATGATTGAAAACCCATTCAGTAAGTAGCATTTATTTTCAATACTGTTACTACTTAAATCTTCGAAATTAGTCTATTTCAAAATTTCATTCAAGTCCATATCCTATAACTTATATTCAAAATCATTAAAAAATTATTTTCAACCATTTTTATTTAATAATTAGATTAAATTTAATAATTAAAATAGCTAAAAATACGAGTTGTTACAATCTCCCACGCTCAAAACTTTTCGTCCTCGAAAAGGAACTATGTAGAGAATTCAACATTTTGATATTGTTTATTCAAAATTATCAACCCATAAAGCAATAAATTTCATTTATAAAACCATTACCATGCCTCTACTAAGCTACTCTGATTGGCTTTCGGGATTACAAGTTAGTTATCAAAACAAGTTATAAAATTTTAAAACTTCAGTATTTCCTAACACCCAAATTTACGAAAAAAATTCAACAGAGTCTCCTTTGCACGGCTCGATCAGCACAACTACAAAATACCTCTACAGTCCTCAAACAAACAAAAGAAAACCAAAAGCCAAGTGTCTCAATCAAAATCACCAAATCCAATAAAAAAATAAACACGTACCTTTTTGTCGAGCCATCCTAATTTTTCTTGATTTTAAATACCTGCATCTTAATTATCAATGATATCCAATCATATAATTTAAAATCATTTTATATTATTCATTTTCAATTTCCAATATTAGCTTTACTTAAGCGCGTACGATGTACACATATCATTCGTACGCACTATCAATCTGATCACTCATTTGATCACACAATTTCACTTCTGAACTAGTACCGTTCACACGACTCTCTAGTGCGGACTCAGATTTGGTTCCTTGATCAGAAACTGTTATTCTCCTTGCATAGCCATATACCATGATAGAGAATTCCAAAATAAATCAAAATCCATTTTCAGGGTCCGCCGTCGTAAATCGAGTGAAAAATCCTAACTCGGATCAATATAAATTATCTGAAAACTATGTGCTCGAATCTGGATCAAATCGTTATACGAATAAAATAATACACGTACAACTTATGTATTAACTTTCAATAGATTTCTATACAATCCATCTATATTATATTATTTTACTTACCTTCGTTTCATCTACAATTAATTATTTACAAAGCATTATTCATATCCCCTATTTACTTAGTATATCCATTTCTTTACATAGCATATTCTTTAATACTATCAATTCTTAAACATCATTTCCATAGAATTTGATTATTCAAGTTCGTTTTAAACATTCTATATAATTCAGTTAAATTTCAATTTTAATTTCCATTGATCCTTAGCTATACCAAATTCCTCTATTTACATTTACTTTATTTTCATAATTTCAGTCAATAACAAATTTATTTATGGAACATTTTTATTAATCATCACATTAGTTTATAATTTCAATAAAAGTCGTATATAAGAAGTAGGAATTTATCTAAGTTTATAATTACCTCAAAAGCTACAAATTTCAATTTTACAACTTCTTTGCAAATTTATATTCAATTCTATAACAAATTTGCAAAGATACTATTTGATTCATTTGTCTGCTTTCTTAATTCCACTTACTTATTTTATTTTGTCATTAATCATTTCATGTTATTTTTAAGTATATAACATTTTTCTCACAACCAAATTCCATTTATATACATTTTAATTACTTTTAAGTTCTGCTTACTTGTATATTTCAATCACTTTTAGGTTTTGTTTGCTTGTATAATATCCCATTATATATCCAAACCATCATTTTAACTTCTTTTTTTTCATTTGGTAAGTCTATTATATGGTATTAGAATGAAATTTGATATTATACAAATTAATAGGAATCACTTTACTTAATTAAGATGTTCACAATTTTACCTGTTTAAACTTCCTTTACCTTTCAATTTTAAGAGTTACAAACTCTAAAGTTTTCGCAAAACATTAAGCTTAGAATTCTAATTCTCTTATTTTTATAAGCTCTGGTTATTCAATATTTCATTCAAATAATTTAGAGATTATTAATTAACAGAACTTAAAAATCTAAACACGGGTGCATTTCAAATCATTTGAAATAAGTATATATACCTATCTCATTTATATATCATATCATACTTTTGGAGTTTAAACCAAAATCCAATTATCAAACAATTTTGAAGCAAAGCTTCTCAAAAGTCTCACCACTCCGAGACTCAAAAATCAACGTCGATGATGCTGCGCAGTCATCATCAAGATTATTTTCCAGTGATAGAAGTGGGAAGTGCTGAATTCATTCCTTTAAAATTTATTTGAAGACAATTCGTATTTGTATATACTTTTAAACAATGCTAATATCATTTTCAAAACCTTGAAAACCATTTTCAGAAACATCGAATTTTAAATTTTGAATTCTCATCTTTATATCCATTTTACTTGCAATTTATATTTTATAAATCATACTTATACAATTTCATTTTCTTATAATCATATAATAGCCAATAGTTTAGGAATATTGACTATTCAAACAATAAATGATGATGATCAATATTATCATTTTTCATGCAAATTCACACTATATACTATAATAATTTCTGAAAATTATTCCTATATATAAAACATATCAGAGTAAAATTATTTTATTTACCCAATTTCAAAACAATATCGTGTCATTTTACCTTGTTTAAGAGTTTAGAAACCCCTATCGATACAGTTGTACTTCCCGTACCGACCAGAATTCATAAACACTCAACCGATAAGCCAAAACGATACGAAACATTTCATATTCACTAACAAATACGCGCTCTCATATATACACTCAACCGACTCATCCTAGGGTATTACCACCCTATCTCTAATGAGTTACCCCACAAAGCTAAGGTTATCGCTAAATCAAAGCTCTGATACCAACTGTAACAAACCATCGTTTTGGACAGTTTAAATCGGCAATAAACCACACATGTCAACTCAAACCATTCAAAAGGGAGGATTGTTAATGGGATAAATAAGAAAATAAGAGAAAAAGAAGAAGAATCAAACATAGAATCCCGCAGCAGAACGATAAAATATAATAATCAAATAAACAGTTCATGAAGCTATTTAATATACTTTTGATTATCACTTATACAACAATTATCAGAGTTATACATATACAACAAAAATAAATGAATAATGCAGCATACAACATGATGCAGGAATAATGATAGTAGTAGTATAGCAAAACTTCGTCTTCGTCCTTCAGAATAGATCCTCAGTAAGCTGAAAAAACTCAAGACTGATCCGAGCGTAATGGAAAAGACAAAACAATCGAGTCGGGTCTAAAATATCCTTAATTCAGTCAAATCAATATCGCACATAACATAAGTGTAACGGCGTTAGAGATGTTTATGGGGTTTCACATCTCCTATCCAGTGTAATGTGCGTGCAATAACTCAAGAGATATTACGGGATTTTTCATCTCTTAAGGATCCGTCAAAATATGTGACGCCCCACCTCTATACCCACGCTAGCCAAGAACACTACGGAGTAGTGCTGTCAACTGGCGCAGAGAATAAGGCTGTTGAGGAGCGACCATCCATGTAATTGCTTATCACATGGCGGCTATAAATAATCTTCGGAAACAAACATAGAAATAAGCATAACACAAATCAGTCACAGCATCCATATCACAGAGGCGAAAGAAGATATGAATGTATAACTAACACATGAAAGTGTACATCAGAGTAGTGGTCAAAGAGATCCACAATAATACAAAAGAATAGCAACACGTGCTATACAAAAGAATACAACTATGAGTCTATGTCTCAAGTGTATACAACAAAAACTGCTAATCTAAATAGTTAGCCAAAAGTCAGAGTAGAAAATCCTGGGAAGAAGTCAAGCAGAAGCACCTGTAACATCTCGGTCTGACCCGAGTATTATTTAAGAAAATAATAAACGGATCAGTCTAGCTATAAATATCAGATGACATGGTATAAAATAAAAGGTATGGCATAACATAAAAAATATCCATACTGAAATACTACTATAAGTATGCAAATGATGACCAACAGAAGATCAATCAATAAGAGAGAAATCGATATCACAAGAATCTTCTCAAAGATCCAAAGAGGGCATCATACCCTAAACTTGTACTCATAACAAGTCAATGACATAAATTCCAGAAATCAACACAAGAAATCCAGAAATCACAGAAAAGGGGAAAGAGGCCTATCACATGACGGTCCGAAGACCATGGGGAGCTACCCCATATGTGTGAGTCGAAATCACACAGATGAGGTCTAGACTAACCAAAAATCAAAAAGGTATGTGTGAGTGAAATCACACAAGTGGTGTCTAGTCTAACCTCGCAAACAAAAACGTATGTGTGAGTGAAATCACACAAGTGGTGTCTAGACTAACCAAGAAGGTAAAAATGTATGTGTGAATGAAATCACACAAGTGGTGTCTAGTCTAACCAAGCAAACAAGAGACATCGCACAATTGCTAGTCTAAATCATAAGAATGATCGTCATGATCAACGAGAAGTGTCAATTACACTAAGCTAGTAAATATAAAAGTTTAGCCTCATGTCCCATAACCACTTGCTTAACTTAAATATTTACGAACAAACTGTAAATGTTCACTAGAAAATTGTCACAAGAGGTTCAATCGAACAAGTCCAAGAATTAACCGATGAAGCAAACGCAAGCGTTTCATACCACTTGTTTTACTAAGCCTTTTAATTAGATTTCTCATCCGAGTGAGGTAAAGGTTTGTATATACTAATAGATTGGAAAACGGGTTAAGAAAGAGCTTTGTTATTAAAAATAGAGTTGAAATCCTTTTATTGAAAGAGTTTTGATACTTACTAGTTTTGAAACCTTTATTTTATTAAAGTGACAAATCACCAAAAAAACTTCACGTTCAAAGACGTGAATGAAATCCAAGGAAATCAGCTCAAAATGCAACTTTCATCTAGGATCCCCTACGGAGGGGGGGCCCAGGGGGGTGGCAACCCCCCAAGGTGGGGGTGAGGGGCAACGCCACCGCTACGGGGTTCGACCTGCCCGGTCAGGTCGCGGGGGTCCAAGGGGCAGCGCCCCCGGCGGGGTGCGGGGCAGCGTCTCGTCCAAAACGGTACGACCTAGTGAAGACAAAATGAGGCCTAACGACCTAAGGGGGATAGGGTCGAGCGACCTAACTGGAGCAACCCTGCGGTCATGCGACCTAACTGAAATGGCCAAGCGACCTAATGGTTGCGACCTAGGGGTCTTCGCGAGTTAGCAGAAGCGAGCGACCTAACATAGGCGAGCGACTTAAGGGACTTGCGACCTAACAAGGTAATAAGGTCGAGCGACCTACGACCTAACGAGGTGAAGGCCTAACGACCTAGTGAAACACGCGATCCTAAAAAATGGAAGACAAGGCCGAGCGACCTATCAAAGTAAAGGGGCGAGCGACCTACTGGAGAATAAGGTCTAACGACCTAATGGTATATAGGTCACGCGACCTAACGGGATATAAGGACTTACGACCTATTGGTTTATTAGGTCATGCGACCTAATAGTGATGCGACCGAAGGGTCCTGCGACCTAAAGGAGCGCGACCTAAAGAGGTGCACGAGCTAAATGATGGCGGAACAACTCAGGGTTTAACGACCTAGGGGGGCGACCTAAGGTCTAACGACCTAAGACCGAGGAGACGTTTCCAACAGAGGGAACGACTTAACGACCTAAGCCAAACGACCTACGACCTAAGGTCCCACGATCTAACGAGGCAGGCAAGGCCGAACGACCTATACGCGAACGACCTAAAGTCCAACGACCTACGACCTAAATCCGAGGCGACCTAAATCCGAGGCGAACGAAATATGCAGGCCTTGACTTTTCCACACGCGCGAGCTAATGATTCCGAGCGACCTATACCTGGGCAGAGCGACCTAAGCTCAGGAAATTCACCAAACAACTAAAAATTGGAGTTTTTCGCCAATCCAATCCAAACCAAATGCAAATGTACATGCTAAAGTGATGGGGAATCATTCCCAACAGTCCAATATAGTTATAGACTAGAATTGTGAGATAAAAATCTCACCTTTGCACTAAAATTTATGAAGATGAAGCTTGAAAGCAAGGAGAAGCAATCCAAAGCTTGAATCCAATATCTTCTACTTGAATTTGGAGTTGAATGTTGGAGTTGCAATTGAATTTGAGCTTGGAGTTTTAATTTCCCATTCTCTTCACCATTAATGCCAAAGCTTGGGTTAGTTAGGAAATTTGTGAAGAGTGAGGAGAAGAGGGTTGGAACTTGGGCTAATAGGCTAAACTAACCCAAAGTACAAAGCGGGAAAAGTTAGTGAAATTTCACTAACTCCAAGCCTATCGATGTTTATACTTAAAAAAGTTGTAAACGACATTTCGAACTCAATGGAATTGGTCTCGAGTCCTAATTTGACCGTTTGCAAAAAGTAGCTTTTCGGACCAAAATCTGATTAACGATTTAATATTTAAATAAAATATTTAAATATAAACTCGATAAATATGCGAGTTGTTACAGACTCCCCTCCTTAAAGAAATTGCATCCCCGCAATATATATGTAAGATGGAAATAAAAAGTAACAACCATAAAAGCATATTAACACAAGAGAAATTTGAAATAAGAAGTTCACCTCAAAGAGCAGAAGTAAGCAAGACCGGATGTGTACGCTCGATGAATTCTCTGGATTCCCAAGAACAATCCTTAGGATTTGAGGACCATTGAACCTTCACAAGCGGAACATCTTTATTTCGAAGTCGTTTAACCTCAGAAGCTATAATTCGAATAGGATGCTGCTCATAAGTTAAATTCGGCGAAACTTCAATTTCTTCCACAATAGCAGGCTCAAGAATAGAATCGGAATCCCGAAGGCATTTCCGTAATTGAGAAATGTGAAATACGTCATGCATAGTAGAAAACTGAGCCGGCAATGCAAGGCGATAAGCCATTGAACCAATACGTTCAGTGATAGGAAAGGGCCCAATATATCGAGGCGCTAACTTCCCCGATCGACTGAAACGTACAACACCCTTCATAGGTGAAACACGAATAAAAACAGGATCTCCAATAGAAAATTCTAATTTCCTTCTTCGATTATCGGCATAGAATTTTTGTCTACTCTGGGCTTCTTTCATCCTATGTCGAATAAGTTCAATCTTCTCTGTGGAGTCTCGAATAAAATCTGGACCTAAAACCAGCTTTTCACCGGCCTCAAGCCAACAAGAAGGAGATCGACAGGGCCTTCCGTAGAGTGCCTCGAAAGGTGCCATACCAATACTAGATTGGAAGCTATTATTATAGGAAAATTCGACGAGTGAAATATGATCTTCCTAACTTCCACCAAAATCAAGCACACAAGCACGAAGAAGATCTTCAAGAGTTTGATTCACACGCTCAGTTTTTCCATCGGACTGGGGGTGATAAGCGGTGCTAAAATTAAGCTTCGTTCCTAAAGCTTTTTGAAGACTCTTCCAAAATTCACTAGTAAACAATGGATCACGATCGCTAACAATAGAAGTAGGAACTCCATGCAATTTTACAATTTCCTTGACAAATAGTTTGGCCAAAAGTGGAACGGTTCGGTTAGACCGAACCGGAATAAAATGGGCGGATTTAGTAAGTCTATCAACAATCACCCATAAGCTATCATGACCCGAACGAGACGGGGAAGGCCATCTATAAAGTCCATGGAAATTTGATCCCACTTCCAAATTGGAATTTCTAAAGGTTGCAATAACCCACCAGGCCTTTGATGTTCGGCCTTGACAAGTTGGCAAGTCATGCAACACTTAACAAAGTTAGCAATATCAGATTTCATTCCCTCCCAATAATAAAGTCGCTTCATATCAGCGTACATTTTACTACTACTGGGATGAATGGTGAATTTAGAACGATGGAATCTTCTAAAATATCTTTACGAAGATCTCCAATATCTGGTACGATAAGTCTACCAAATTTTCGAATGCCGCCACGAGAATCAATATCAAAGTCTTTCAAACCTTCAATATCAATTTTATCCTTAACATTTTGGCCAAGAAGAGCCAATTCAGGATCTAGCCCTTGAGCTTCAAGAATGCGGTCTAAAAGAGAAGGATGAGCCTCAAGGCTACATAAAACAAGAGATGAGCATAAATCGGATACGCGCTCTCGAATCTCACAAGTGGATAAAATCTCGAGATCATTCCATTAGGATATCATCATAGAAACAACTGCTTGTTGTTTACGGCTAAGAGCATCGGCGACACGATTACCCTTACCGGGGGTATAAAGAATATCAAGATCATAAGGTGCAAGAAACTCGAGCCAACGCTGTTGACGTTAAGTTCTTTTTGAGAAAATAAATATTTCAGAGACTTATGATCCGTATAAAGAATAAATTTCTCTCCCAATAGATAATGACGCCAAATCCGAAGGGCGAAAACAATAGCCGCGAGTTCTAAATCATGTGTGGCATATCTAGTCTCGGCCGGCTTTAATTGCCTAGAAGCATAAGCAATAACACGTTCTTTTTGCATAAGAACGGCAACCAAACCAACGTGACTAGCATCAGTATAAACAACAAAATCTTGATTCCCTACGGGAATAAGAAGAATAGGAGCATCGGAAAGGAGTTCTTTCAATTTTTGAAAAGAGGCTTCACATTTGTCCGACCAAATGTATTTAACTCCCTTCTTAGTCAAGCCAGTAAGAGGCACGGCAATCTTAGAAAAGTCTTTAATAAAACGACGGTAATAGCCCGCCAATCCGAGAAAGCTACGGATTTCAGTCACACTCTCAGGTCTTTTCCAATCTTGAATCGCTTCAATCTTTGAAGGATCCACGAAAATTCCGGATTCGGAAATAATATGACCGAGAAACTTCACACGAGATTGCCAAAAGTGGCATTTAGAAAATTTCGCCTTTAATTGATTACTCCTAAGAGTTTTCAATACAATCCGAAGATGTTTTTCATGTTCCTCCTCGGTTTTTGAATACACAAGAATATCATCAATGAATATGAGAACAAACCGATCGAGGAAATCTTTGAAAACTCGATTCATGAGGTCAACGAAATTAGCTAGAGCGTTCGTTAACCAAAATGGCATAACAAGCCATTCATAAGATCCATATCGAGTACGGAATGATGTCAAAGGAATGCTATCCTCTACGATGCGAAGCTGATGTAAACCGGTAGCCAAGTCCAATTGTGAAAAGACCTTAGCACCACTAAGCTGATCGAATAGATCATCAATCCGAGGTAAAGGATATTTATTTTTAATAGTCAGATCGTTAAGCTTGCGATAGTCAACGCAAAGCCTAAGCGTACCGTCGGATTTCTTCACGAAAATAGCCGAAGCTCCCCAAGGTGAGAAACTAGAGCGAATAAATTGATTGCAAAGGCATTCACTAAATAGCTTTTATTTTTCATTACTTGGATAATTATTGTTGCAATTCATTCCAGTTATTATTATTCTAAACGAATTACAAATTTTTTTCTAACACTAAATCACGAAATCTTATTAAATTAGCTATTTTAATTATCGAAAATTTACGGGTCATTACATAAATACTTAATTAGCTAATGGAATAATAATATAGTTAATGGTAATTAAATATAAGTAGAAGTATTTGAGAATTGTAATATTTGCTTGATAATAGGGAATTCATAAGTGCAATTAAAGTCTTGGTAACACTTGTTATAAGTTACCCGTTTATTTGGTTAAATAATTAAAATGGGAATCAATTAGAATTAAATGAACTTTAATGTATATTAATGAGAATTTATGCAATAACTAAAGGTGTGAATTTAATAAATACAAACCAATGTTAATTTATGACACAAATTTGTGTAGAGAATTTATTTTCCTTTATTGTGTGTTAATTAAATCTTTAAAGGATGTTAATTTTGGTACGTTTAGGGTTAACAAAATTAATTAAGTGAACGTTTGTTTTGAAATTTGAATTCTAAAAATTTGTTTACAGTATAGAGTTGGTCCATTCATTCCTTTTCTAATTAATAGTTACCTCTTTTTAATACCTGCTACTTTTAAAAAGGCTGTTCATATTTACTATATTTCAATATCAAGTTTGTTCATATTTACTTTCTTTTTTCGTTCATTTTCTAACTTTATTTTACTGAAACGTCATTTCATTTATTTCTAATTGATAGAAGCATTTCTTTTCAAATCTCTTTGGCCTTAAACCTAACTCTAACCTTATAGATAAGATATGATGCAAATGAAACCCCAGCCTCCATTATAATCTTCTTCTTTTTTTTCCTTTTTTTTTCTTCTTCAAATCTCCTTATTATCTCTCATTTTAATCTTTCCTTCCTCTTGAAATATTCTTCTTCTTCAAATTTTATTCTATTTCAAACTTTCTTCTTTCTTTTCAAACCTTGATATTCTCTTCCATTTTCAGTTCTTCTTATTTTAATCCTTTTTTTTCAATTCTTCTTTTTCAAATATTTTCCAAACATTTTAAAAATACATACATAAATACATATATATATATATTAATATAATAAGGAGGAAAATTAAAGTAAATCAAAAAAAAAATACGGAATAAAGATAGCAATCAAGAAGGAGACTAAGGAAACATAGAACGAAGCTATTGATTAGAAATCTATTATTTTCAAATTCGTATAAAGGTGAGTGTTTTAACCCACTCACAACTTCTAAAATTTCTTATGTTTGTCAAAGTGATTTATGATGTGATTAAAAATTTATTTATAGCTGTTTGGTATATTTTATCATCATTCCACTTAAATTGAATTTATTTAATTAAATTGTTATTTAATTTATTATTGAATATAAACTGCCAGTAATTACCTGTTATTTATTATCTGTTTTATATTGATGTTATTGTTTGAATTGGATGATGATTGTGATAAATGGTTGATGGTTGATATTGGATGAATGAATGTTGTATATTATATTGTTATAAACTGCAAATTGTTATGCACCTTATTTCATTTGGGATTGCGGTTTGAAATGATATATAACCTTATTTTTATTTTAAATTACGGATTCAAATGATAAATATCCGTATCACTTGACCATAGGATAGAAAATTATATACAGACACCGTCGGTCTATATATATAAATATTTGAAAATGATTTCTATGGTTTTGGATAGAATTATACGGTTTAATAAATATTGATTTTTTTTATATTATAAAAAAATTAGGGTACTTTTGGCACATGTCCTTATTAAGTTTCAAAATTCACGAAAAGTCCTTCACTAAATTTCATTGTAAATTAGGTCCTTGTTTTTTATTCACGATTATTACAGAGCATGATGCAACTTTTCATAAAAGTTGCTGACATTTCCGCAACTTTTCTGTACACTGTGAACAAGTGTATGGAAGCTGCTGAAATATCAGCACTTATTTATAAAAGTTGCTGACTTTTCAGCAACATTTATGTACACTGTAAACACAGTTTATGAAAGTTACTGAAATATCAGCACTTATTTATAAAATTTGCTGACATTTTAGCAATAGATTTTCTTTGTTTCTAGAAAATAGGGACCAGATTTACAATGAAATTTTGACAGGGAAAGTTGTTGAAATATCAGCACTTATTTATAAAAGTTGCTGACATTTCAGCAATAATTTTTCTTCGTTTCCAGAAAACAGGGACCCGTTTTACAATGAAACTTTGACAGGGACCCGCTTTACAGTATGAAAGTATGATAGGGATGCCTCTCTAATTTCCACAAAAAATTATATATAGTTAAATTCATGTACTTAAGCTATGTATAAATTTGTTTATTAATAATGGAGTTTGATTTTATTAAAATAAAATATAGTTAAGTATTTAAATCATACTTTAATATAGAGGTTATAATGATTTAAATAAATTAAGATTGGAAGGTAAATTGGAAATTTATTTGAAATTGAGCTTATTTAAGGATTAAACTCCATAAGTCGATGTAAAATTTATTAAACTTGAAATTTTAAAAGGTATGATATTCATAACTAGATTTTTATTCAAGATGAATTAAACGAATATTTCTAGTCTAAATAAATTGAAGGAAATATTTAGTTATTGGTAATTTGAGTTTTATTTAAATGATTATGGATTTATTATGAAATATTTCAAAACTAAATAATAGGACATTGAATTGTTGAATAGTAATTTCCAACCTTAGTTTTGAAATTGTTTAATACTCAAACTTTGAAATATATGGAAATTAAAAAGGTTTATTTGGAGGTTCAAATCGGTATTTGGAATTTATTTGTGAAATCAAAGAAGCTATTTTATTATATAAAGTAATTTAATATTTAAACCATTTAAGTATTGGAAGTTATGTTTCAAAGCTATGGGTTTCAAGGGATTATGATTTGAAAGTGCTATGATTTTGGAAAAAGGATATATTTGAAATAAAAAAAATGATATCATATTGATTTGGGTTTTAAAACGGAAATGATATCGTCTGGTTTTGAAATGGATATTATATTCTGGTTTTGAAGTATAAATTATTTTGAGAAGATCGCGGTGTTATAATAACGTTTGGTTGTTAAAGAGACCGGGATCGGAAGTTGTCATACTCTCTGCCAACTCCGAAAACCACTTTAACACCCGTGTACATGGTGGAGATTTCAATGAAATAGGATGGTGGCGGCGTTTCCTTTGATGTAAATACATGGACCCGACTCCCGTGAGTTGACATAAGGTGGGTAAAACTGGAGCGATTCTCGGGCCAATGAGGTCATTCCTCTGATCGGACACACTCCTTCGATATTATATTCTGATTTTGAGATTTATTTAGTGGCCATTTTTGATTTTTTTTATTTGGGGGTGTGGCTCGAGGTAGGCTGTAGTAGCTGCTATGCGTTACCACCAGCCCGCATAGCAATTGGTATATCTACCCTGGTATTGCCTTGTTGTGCTGTGTCACCTACCTTAGCGCGCCTTGTACGAGTTTAGTTTTCTCCCGTAGCCTGTGTGGTATCCTCTGGTGGCTTCTCGATCAGGACAGACCATGATATTGGATGGACAAATGGGACTATTACGTGGTAAGGGCTATGTGGGTAACCCCTTAACGCTATTTTAAAGTAAGTTTGTTTTACTATTAGACATTGTTAAATATTACTACATCGTAAATAGTTTAACGGATCGTTAGGAGATGTGAATCTCAAGCATCTCTTAAGTTATGGCACTCACGTTAGACACTGGATAGGAGATGTCAAATCCCATAAACATTTCTGACGCCGTTCCACTCATATTTATGCATGTTGGTTTAACTTACATAAGATCTTTTAGTTCTGACTCGAGTGTTTTGCCTTTTCAATTCGCTCGGGTCATCCTAAGCATTTCAGGATTTGAAGACTTTATTTCTGGAGGACGAAGACGAAGATTTTATTACTATTATTTATTATATTATTCCACTACATCACATTGTTCCGCTGCTTTAATTATTATTCTCTGGTATGTGTACTCTGATATGTATTGTATAAATATAATCAAATGTTTTGTAAAATAGCTTCATGAACTGTTTATTTGATTATTATATTTTATTGTTCTGCTGCAAGATTCTATTTTGTTTTTTCCTTACTTTTTCTTATTTACCCCATAACAATCCGCCCTTCTGTATGGTTTAAGTCTGACATGTGTGGTTTATCGTCGATTTAAAGCGTACAAAAAGGCAGGAAGTTACATCTGGTATCAGATCTTTGGTTTAGTGATAAACCTTAGCTTTGCGGGGTCTGACTCTTTATCAATAGGGTAGTAGTACCCTATGATGAGTTGTTGAGTGTGTGTGTGTGTGTATGAGAGAGCGTACTTGTTAGTGTTATAAAACAGTTTTAATATTGTGTTAATTTATTCCGTTTTGTATTTATAAATTCTGGTTGGTGCATGGGACGCAATGACATCGATAGGGATTTCTAAACACTTAATAGGACAGACCGACACAATATTTGTTTTGAATATGAGTGAATGAAATAATTTTGCCTATTATATTTTCTGTATATATATGAAATAAATTTTTATAAATGATATATATATTTGGTTGCAATATATTAGTTGTTAGGTAGTGAAATTTATAATAATAGTTGAAATGAGATTGAAAATAAAATAAATGAAAATTAGGAATCTAGAACTTAAACCCGGGGTTTTAAAAATTTCTTTCGAATAATTTTAGAATATAATAATATTGTTTATAAGTATTTTCTGATATAAATATTTCAATATAATTTGAAAGAATTGTTTAAGGAAAATTTGATGAGAAATAAGCTCTGTACTTCCCTCTCTGTCGCTGGAAAATAATTTCGGTGATGAGTGCACGCATCATCGATATTCATTTTTGAGTTTTGAAGTGGGAAGGCCACTGTAGTAGTTTTACTACGAATTTATTTTGATAACCAAATAAATTTTTTAATTGTTTTAAATATTATTGGATATATAAATACGTTTATCTATTATTTTAAAATGATTTGAGATTTAACCCGGTATTTAATTCTTAAGTTTCCATTAATTAATAATTTCAATTATTGTAGTGAATTGGAACGTAGGTAATTAATAATTGAAACCTCTAAAGGAGATAAGAGATTTAATGCTAAGTTATAAATTAAATAAAAAGAAAATTTAAATTTGTAACATGTAAAACAAAGGATATTATTATTGAACATTTAATTAATTAAAAGAATTGAGAAAAATTTGTATAACTTTCAATTACATTCTTAAAGCATATATATATATATATATATATATATATATATCTTACCAAATATTAAAAGTTCTAATGCTTATAGGAAAATGTAACGGATAGTGTACAAGTAAAAATTTGAGGTAATGAAAGAATTCAATGAAATTTTTAATAAATAAAAATTTGATGTTCTAGTGTTATGAAATTAATAAGAATGAACTTAATTTATTGTTTGAAATTGTAGTTCGTCTTGGTTTATGGTTGTTTGGGCAAGGATACTTTAAAATTGGTTGGATGAATGAATAATCTATTTAGTTTCATCTAAGAATGTTGAGTAAATGATGCACTTAGTAGTTTATTCTTTATTCTGTACAATTTAAAGTTTTTAAACCTGAACAACTATTTGTTTGTTTGATATGAATGAATAATTGATTTGTGTTGATTCTTTATGATGGTTGTATGTTGTGATTGAAAGTGATTATTATTGATTTGTTGTTAGTGGTTGAACAACCTTAAATATTTCATTTTATATATGTAACGTACGCGATTTTTCGTTCCCAAAAAGCCGAATAGTTAGGGTTGAAGAAGAAGAAAGAGGTAGAAGAAGAAAGAAAAAGATAGAAGAAGAACAGAAAAGAAGCAACAGAACAACATCAGAATCTCACAATCGCAGCAGAACAACATATAATAGATAAATGAATAATCTTTAAACAAAGAACTATATCGGTTATTACATTACATCATCAGAGTATATAACAACAAACAACAACTACCAGTGGAAAAGAAATACTATATACTAGTAATACGCCATGCCATCCAGCTTGCCTCCAGCAACTCCTGAATTCCAGAATATCCTGATAGACCTGAATCTTGACTGCCCGTGTGGAAATTGGTGGGCACCCGGAGTTTATTGTTCAGAGTTTAGGAAGGAAACAATAAACTCTGAGTCAGTCATGTGACTGGTGTGAGAACTAAAACAGTTTATTTTTAAAACAAAGAACAGGATAATTTTAAAATAGATTTCGCAATGCTTTTTTTAGAAAATGAGACTACCATAAGGCCTCCCGCACACACACACAATGCAAACGCAGAATCGGAGGAGATTTCTCCTTATGATAGTCAAAGATGTTTGATACGCATTAAAAGAGACATTTGATATTATTACTAGTGCATAGTGTAGGAAAAATCATTTCGAAAATAAAGATATAAATCTTAGCCAGCATAGGCATTCCGCACTTATGCCTACTATAGCTACCATGTTCAATAGCAGGTTACCGCCACATTCCATGGAAGGTTATACAACTAAAACCGTACAAGATCGTATTGTTTATTTGGATTTCCAACAAATGGTCGGGCCAAGGAACTTCCCATTGCCACACGGAAACGCCTCTGAAAGGACGTCCCGAGAACCTAACCGGATCTCTGCCAACACAAGGCCGGGTTACCCCTAACTGGGTAATTACTGACACGAATATGTCATCCTCGATCGTAACCGATCTGTCCGAGGATCCTCGATTTCCAACAACCACAAAATTTGCAGCAACAACATAGGTTAAATATCTGGGCTCCATACCATGATACCACCTCTATCCAAAAGGAATGACATACACTAAAGGGGTGCCACCCCCTAATAACCTTGTTGCATCCTTCCTGTTTTGACCATTTCCAGGGTGTGAGGTCCGACGAAGTCTCGTCCACAAAGCCACGCTTGGGTACAAATCCATGCTTTGGGTCAACAAATGATCAAAGTAATGATCACAAAGATAAATGATCAAACAAATGATCATATCACAAATGATCAACAATGATCATTTCACAGCAACACTCAGCATGTCACATTACCAAATTGGGAGTATATCACTAATAACCTTCAACTACATAACCTCTGAGCTCGTACGTCTCAGAGAAGGGTGTTAAGCTAAGAGAATAAATTCTCCGCCACCAACAGAAATATATTTGAAAGAAATCGGCTTTATATCTCAACTTGTAATGTCAGACATACAATCCATACAAGTCTGTTCCGGGCTCGAACAGAACCGAAGGCACTTACAAAGAAGTCCTTGCATTCCGGATAATTTCTAATCACGTCCGGACTTCCCGTCACTAAGGGTGATAAAACCTCTATATCGGAGATCAGCCGATGCAGAGTAACTCAACGGTAATCCTTCCGTTTTCAAAAATATCTGGTCTTCAACACCGGTCTTCAATGCTATCTATTACGACGTGTCACATATTCGGAATGGGTTATACGACCCCAAGGTCCTTTCCCGGCTAACCCGAATAGTGAGCGCTTATTTTTAAAAATAGGTGTAGCATTCAAATTCAAGCATTCACAACAAATACCTATTTAAAGGTAAATATTGATAGTCGGTTATTTAACTATAAATAGGTATGCACAACATCACCAGATTCCAAATAATTTTCCAAATTATTTATCTTCCAAAAATATCTTTACAAGATATATATATATATATATATATATATATATATATATAATTTCCATACTTCAAAAATAAATCGATATTTATTTTTAAACCAATTTTCCCAATTTTATTTATAAATTCCATATTGAATTACATTTCCAAAATATCTGTGAATATACGATTTTCAAATCGATTTCAAATATTCACTTTCAATTTATCTTTGAAAAGATAATTCTCAAAACGTTCATTTCATATTGGAAAACATTTCCCTACTTATTTAATAATAAGTAATTCAAAAATCTATTTATTTTCAACACTTGGAAAATATTCAATATACTTAAATCGAAATTAAGTATATATTTCATTCTTTAAAGAAAACATTCTCTTAACACATTTATTTGAGTCAAAACGAATGTTGCGTAAAACATCGTTACGACGACCCAAAATCACTAGTATAGGGATTCAAAATTTAGATAAATATATAAATCCCAATACTGTACAAAAGCATTTCCTTTCGGAAATCATTTACTATAACAATAGTGTTATAGTCTACCATTTCCTTCTATTTCTCGAAAACGTCTATTTCAACAATGAATGTTGAAATCTATGGTTTCGATAGTTAATACATTTTAAAACATCTTTTAAAACAATTAACTTCATTTTAAAATTTCACTTCTCCAAATCATACCCGGTTTATTCAATAATATATTCACTGTCCAAAATCATGAATATACCTTATTGACCCAATTCAACACTTCCACCTATTTAATTAAAGGATTTTCCACAGTCCAAAATCGTGGATATAATTCCTTTAATAGTTTCTATATTTACTTATCAAAATTATTTGATTAAGGATTTATAAAACAACGTTTATAAATTCCATTTCTATTTCATACTACTTCGATTTATAAATCTCCTTTAATCACCAATTCTATTTATATTTCGTTTACATGTCGAATCCAACTTATAAGTAAATCACTTATAATCCATTTATTCACAAATCCATTCTTTTATATCATCATTAATTTATAAATCTAAAATTCTTATTTACTTATAAAACTAGGTACAACTTTATTTTAACCCTTATAAAAGCTCGTTTTATAATTCCAATATCTTTAACTTATAAATTATCAACTTTATAAATCTTTTATATAAACCGTTTATAACAATTTAAAAATCCCAATTTAAACCATTTTATAAATTTATCAACTATTTATTTCAAAAATCATGCTTTGGTTATATTTCACAAAAATTCTAATTTTTATAACATAAAAATTTATAACGTTTTAATTTTTTAAAATGAATCAATTTGAAAATTTAATAAACGTATAATTTTCAAAAATCACTTTAGAAATCCCTTAAAAATCAAAATCGTTATTTTTAGACTTCAAACATGGATCCGATGATGCAACACACCAAATAATCAATCACGACATCCAAACATCATATATCATCATATGATAATCAACAAATATCACAATACATGTAAATAAATAAATAAATACGGTTGAGGAATCCAGTTGGATCCCTCCAACCTGTTTCCCTGCATCCACAAACATTAGCACAATACCAATCCCGTTTCAAGACGGGATATCGCGGTATATGGGATTTATAAAATATTATCCGCTATTATGCGGCGCAATAGGGTCTCATTCGTTATATAATGCAGGAAATCAACAACTCCAATATATACATATTCCAATATATATATATTGCTATATATAGATATATCCTACTATATCTAATATCGCAACCAAACAGCAATCAATAACTGCAATCCAAATTTTCAATTTGAGTGAGAAGATATCACCTTTGATTTTAATTTTGCAGTCCATTTCCAACTCATTTCCATTTCCGGCTTGTTTTCTCGATTTTAAACCTTGTATAAATAATTTATATAATTTATTGATATTCAATATAAATCAAAAAAATCGATTTCTTTTCAATAAGTTAAATTAATTAACACTTTTAATTTAACCTAATCTAAAAATTAATTCACTTTCAATTAATTAACTAGTGATCTAATTCTAAACTGATGATTATATTTTTAACTAATTTCATTTAATAATTTTCATTTAACTATGATTAAATTTAAATCTAAATTAACCCAACATTTATTTTTATAAAATATCCATATATATATTCACTACAGAAATCTTAAAATGGTGTATAAAGTTTTTTTTTCTTATTGTAAAAATTTTATTTTCTGCATATATAAAAAATTTAGTAAATTTAAACAAATTCAAAATATACCTTACTGCAGATTTAAAGATCTATTTTCTGCCAATATATTTTATTTTGTTTCATTTTTTTTCTGTATATCTATAAAAATCTGCGGCATATCATTTTGCAAGCTACTGAATCTTTTAAAATTCTAATCTAACATCAAATTTTAAACAAGTTATAAACATTACCTAATTGCCTTGTCTCTGAATGAATCCCTAGCCGCGAACGGCCATGGCGACGCCCCACACTCGAGACCATCTCCCAGATTACACTGTGAACGACTCCGCTGCAGTCGCCCATCGACCAGAATGATTTTCACCTGACTTTGACTCCTCCTCCACGCGAACGCGACCCAACTCACTAAACCTCTCGCCGAACTCTATCTCCACCATGCATCGATGTCGTGCCTTGATGTCGTTGCGCCACTGCCACGACGAGATCGAGGCTCCTCCATTGCTGACGAATTGGAACACGGCGGCGCCTCCCTCCTTTTTCCCTTCGAACTCGGCCGCCGCAGATCCTCTATTCGAACTTAGGATTTAACGAATCGATCTTGATTCCCTTTTTTTTATAAACCGAGGAAGAGGGGGAATGAGGGGTAACAAATTTGATTTTGGGGAAGAAGTGAAAATTGGTTTCGATTTGTATAGAAAAGGAAGCGGCCATTTTTTCGTTTTGAACTTAACGTTTTCTTCTAAAAATTGAATGGAGACAGAGATGATTTAAGGATGAGGGGGAAACGTGCTTACACGATTTTTTTGTTCCATGATTTTAGGCGTGGTTCAAGTGCGTGATTAAAGGAAGATAGTGTACTGATGTTGACCAATTATATTTTTAAATTCAAATTTAAAAATTAAATTGAATCCAATTTAATTTCAACACGTTTACTTACCGTGTGCTCAACTTCGAAAAATACGAAATTTGAAATCCGATGATAATTCAATATTACGGACCCAATGGAACTCGTTTCGTCGAATCCCGAGGCTGTGCCTCGAACGACTATTTTAAATATCGATTCAAACGATAAAATCTCAAAACTGAACAATTCACTTTCAAATTAAATCTTGAAGCTTCCAATATCTTCAGTATTATTAATATGGATTTACAAGCCTTTGAAATATTTTTAATCAGCTCAAAACTGAAGATTCAAATTAATATTCAACTTTCAATAGATTAAACTTTATAATTTAATCGCCATTTTCAAAGTTATTTTGAAAATTCAATCCAAACCATTATTCAAATATTTAAAATTAATTAAATATTTTCAATTTAAATTGTTCAAAATTCTGGGTCGTTACAATATAATTGTTAACCTTTTTGGATTATATAAGTGAAATAAAGGTTATGGAAGCAATTGCTACTGCTTTTGATTTTATAATTTAGCGTAATTACCCGACCAATAGGTATGTTTTCGGATTACGGTTTATAGCATTATTATATTGTTTTTCCCGTGTTGGGAAATATATTATTTTGGAAAATATATGTTATATATTGTTGTATTTGATATTATATTTTCTCCCGAGCCTCTCCGTACAAATAAGACTCCGCCAAAATTTTCCGCAAACTTTGGACTTAGAAAATTATTGAAATGTTTTCCAAACCTTATTAATTTAAGTATGAAAAAATTTAATGGTTATAAATTGGTTTATTTTATTTAAATTAATTAATTTTGAAAATTTATTTGTTTATAAATTTAATATTTTATGTAAGATATATTGATTTCTTAATTCTTCTTTTCCCTTTCTTTTTTCTTTTCGGGGACGAAAAGTTTTGAGTGGAGTAGAGTATAACGACCTGTAAAATTCAATAATTAAATTGGTTAAATTAATAAGATTTTCATAATTAAATTTAGAAAGAAATAAAAGATTTATAATTTATATTGAAGTAAATGTTAAGAATGAAAAATAGCTATGGTAATTAAAACTAATTATTTGTAATTTGAATAAAATTCTAATAAATGAAGTAGTGAAAGTGTTATACCTGGATATAAATTGAATATGATAAAATAAAGGTAAGTATTGAATTAATTAATGAAATAACACATTGTTAATAGTAATTGGATGGAAATTAAGGAAATATGTTAGTCCAAGTTAATAATTAATGAACTTGAATGAACATGCTAATTAAGTAAAATAATTTAAATGTTATGACTTAGTTATAAATGGAATATAATAGAAACAAATGTAATTGTTGTATTAATGTGTGAAATAATATAATAGATGGAAATTGTTTGTGAAGAATAGACATACAAGTATTATAAAGGGATAATGGTGACAATGGTAGTCGTTACCAGTTAATTTGCCAATTACAAGTAAGGGTAATTAAATGTTACTTTAATGATAATTAATATAATAGTGGAACGTGTATATGTAAATTTAATAGAAACGTAAATTTATTTATAAGGTAGTAATTGATGTAATAAAAGTATGAAACCAAGTAAATAAATTAATTGAGAATATAAATCGTAAATAATGTACATATTTGGCAAATATAATAAAATGAAAATAGTAGTTAATACAAAGGAAAGATGGATATTTGAATATAGCAGTGTAATAAAAGACAAACAAATCATTCCATTGAAATCTAATTTATAATAAGTGTAATTATTGTAGCAATTGGAATTAAATATTATGCAATTGAAATAAAGATGAAAAGGGAAATATTGAAGTATGTAATGCAAGGGTATCATAAATAGCAATGGAATAAAATTAGTGTTATATATGGATAATAACCTGGGTTGATAGGTAACAAACTTTTAAATGCAATTAAAAGCAAATAGGTAACAATTAATGTAGGTTGTTTATTTATTTAATGTGTTAAATAAACTTTGGTAATCAATTACAATAAATCTTAATTTAACGTTTTGTTAATGTATTAGGATATATACCAAAGTAAATGGTACATAAGATGATAATAAATGGAATAATTGCAATTAAATGAAATTTAATATTTAATTATTACATTAATTGAAATTAAAATGAAACTTAGTATTACATTTATGAGTTTAAGACAATAATTACAAGATATGAAGATAATAGGATGAATTGAAATGTTAGTTTATTTGTAAAGAAATAAGTGATGTAATAAAGGAATGAAATCAAGATAAGTAAATTAATTGAGACTTTAATTACAAATAATGTGTGAAATTGACCAAAATATAGTAAATGGAAATATGGTAGTCAATAAATAAAGGATGGAATGGGAGCACTAATGTAATGAATGTAAAATTTAATAAATGGATAAATTGAAATGAAAGGTCTGGTGAAATATTGAAACTTGTTATAATTGGTTATGAGATTGAAATGTAAGAAACGAATGTAAATACTTAATTAGCTAATGGAATAATAATATAGTTAATGGTAATTAAATAAAAGCAAAAGTATTTAAGAATTGTAACATTTTCTTGATAATAGGGAATTCATAAGTGTAATTAAAGTCATGGTAACACTTGTTATAAGTTACCCGTTTGTTTGGTTTAATAATTAAAATGGGAATCAATTAGAATTAAATGAACTTTAATGTATATTAATGAGAATTTATGCAATAACTAAAGGTGTGAATGTAATAAATACAAACCATTGTTAATTTATGACACAAATTTGTGCATAGAATTTATTTTCCTTTATTGTGTGTTAATTAAAGCTTTAAAGGATGTTAATTTTGGGACGTTTAGGGTTAACAAAATTAATTAAGTGAACGATTGTTTTCAAATTTGAATTCTAAAAATTTGTTTACAGTATAGAGTTGGTCCATTCATTCCCTTTCTAATTAATAATTACTTCTTTTTAACACCTGCTACTTTTAAAAAGGCTGTTCATATTTACTATATTTCAATACCAAGTTTGTTCATATTTACTTTCTTTTTTTGTTCATTTTCTAACTTCATTTTACTGAAATGTCATTTCATTTATTTCTAATTGATAGCGGCCTTTCTTTTCAAATCTCTTTGGCCCTAAACCTAACTCTAACCTTATAAATAAGATATGATGCAAATGAAACCCCAGCCTCCATTCTAATCTTCTTCTTTTTTTCTTTTTTTCCTTAAAATCTCCTTATTATCTCTCATTTTAATTTTTCCTTCCTCTTCAAATATTCTTTTTCTTCAAATTTTACTCAATTTCAAACTTTCTTCTTTCTTTTCAAATCTTGATCTTCTCTTCCATTTTCAGTTCTTCTTATTTTAATCCTTTTTTTCAATTCTTCTTTTTCAAATCTTTTCCAATCCTTTTGAAAATACATACATAAATACATACATACATACACACACACACACACACATATATATTAATATAATAAGGAGGCAAACTAAAGTAAAACAAAATAAAAGAAAAATTACGGAGCAAAGCTAGCAATCAAGAAGGAGACTAAGGAAACATAGAACGAAGCTATTGATTAGAAGTCTATTATTTTCAGATTCGTATAAAGGTGAGTGTTTTAACTCACGCACAACTTCTAAAATTTCTTATGTTTGTCAAATTGGTTTGTGATGTGATTAAAAATTTATTTATAGCTGTTTGGTATATTTTATCATCATTCCAGTTAAATTGAATTTATTTAATTAAATTGTTATTTAATTTATTATTGAATATAAACTGCCAGTAATTACCTGTTATTTATTATCTGTTCTATATTGATGTTATTGTTTGAATTGGATGATGATTGTGATAAAATGGTTGATGGTTGATATTGGATGAATGGATGTTGTATTTTTATTGTTATAAACTGCAAATTGTTATGCACCTTATTTCATTCGGGATTGCAGTTTGAAATGATATATAACAGTATTTTAATTTTAAATTATGGATTGAAATGATAAATATCTATATCACTTGACCATAGGATAGAAAATTATATACAGACACCGTCGGTTTATATATATAAATATTTGAAAATGATTTCTATGGTTTTGGATAGAATTATACGGTTTAATAAATATTGATTTTTTTGATATTATAATTTTTTTTTATATATAGTTAAATTCATGTACTTAAGCTATGTACAAATTTGTTTATTAATAATAAGTTTAATAATGGAGTTTGATTTTATCAAAATAAAATATGGTTAAGTATTTAAATCATACTTTAATATAGAGGCTATAATGATTTAAATAAATTAAGATTGGAAGGTAAATTGGAAATTTATTTGAAATTGAGCTTATTTAAGGATTAAACTCCATAAGTTGATGTAAAATTTATTAAACTTGAAATTTTAAAAGGTATGATATTTATATTTGGATTTTTAGTATAAATAAATTGAAGGAAATATTTAGTTATTGGTAATTTGAGTTTTATTTAAATGATTATGGATTTATTATTAAATATTTCAAAACTAAATAATAGGACATTGAATTGTTGAATAGTAATTTCCAACCTTAATTTTGAAATTGTATAATGCTCAAACTTTGAAATATATGGAAATTGAAATGGTTTATTTGGAGGTTCAAATCAGTATTTGGAATTTATTCGTGAATTTAAAGAAGCTATTTTATTATATAAAGTAATTTAATATTTAAACCATTTAAGTATTGGAAGTTATGTTTCAAAGCTATGGGTTTCAAGGGATTATGATTTGAAAGTGCTATGATTTTGGAAACATGATATATTTGAAATAAAAAAATGATATCATATTGATTTGGGTTTTAAAACGGAAATGATCGTATTTATATAGTTTTGAAATGGATATTATATTCTAGTTTTGAAGTATAAACTATTTTAAAAAGACCGCGGTGTTATAATAACGTTTGGTTGTTAAAGAGACGGGGATCGGAAGTTGTCATACTCTCTGCCAACTCCGAAAACCACTTTAACAACCGTGTACGCGATGGAGATTTCAGAATGAAGTAGGATGGTGGCAGCGTTTTCTTTGAGGTAAATATGTGGACCCGACTCCCGTGAGTTGGCATAAGGTGGCTAAAACAGGAGCGATTCTCGGTCCAATGAGGTCATTCCTCTGATCGGACACACTCCTTCGATATTATATTCTGACTTTGAGATTAATTTGGTGTCCACTTTTGATTTTTTTGATTTTGGGGGTGTGCTCGCGGTGGGCGGTAGTAGCTGCTACGCGTTACCACCAGCCCGGATAGCAATTGGTATATCTACCCTGGCATTGCCTTGTTGTGCCGTGTCACCCACCCTAGCGCGCCTTGTACGAGTTTGGTTTTCTTCTGTAGCCCGTGTGGTATCCTCTGGTGGCTTCCCGATCAGGAGGGACCATGATATTGGATGGACTACTGGGACTATTATATGGTAAGGGCTATGTGGGTAACCCCTTAACGCTATTTAAAAGTAAGTCTATTTTACTATTAGACATTGTTATAATAGCGAAATATTACTACATAGTAAATAGTTTAACCGATCCTTAGAAGATGTGAATCCCGAGCATCTCTTAAGTTACTGCACTCACGTTAGACACTGGATAGGAGATGTAAAATTCCATAAACATCTCTTACGCCGTTCCACTCATATTTATTCCTGTTGATTTAACTTACATAAGATCTTTTAGTTCTGACTCGAGTGTTTTGTCTTTTCAATTCGCTCTGGTCAGCCTGAGCATTTCAGGATTTGAAGACTTTATTTCTGAAGGACGAAGACGAAGATTTTATTACTATTATTTATTATATTATTCCACTGCATCACATTGCTCTGCTGCATTAATTATTATTCTCTGGTATGTGTACTATGATATGCATTGTATAAATATAATCAAATGTTTTGTAAAACAGCTTAATGAATTGTTTATTTGATTATTATATTTTATCGTTTCGCTGCAAGATTCTATATTGTTTTTCCTTTCTTTTTCTTATTTACCTCATAACAATCCGCCCTTCTGTATGGTTTAATTCTGACGTGTGTGTTTTATCATCAATTTAAAGCATACAAAAAGGCGGGCGTTACAATATTAATGACTTTATGATATTGATGCCAAAGGTTATCAATTTCAACATTCCCATATTTCCAAGTTTAAAAGTGGTATACTACGCAAACATCATAACTTATATTCTATGTTATCCGGCATAGACGATATTAGCTTTATTATTTTGTGATTTATAAATCAGAATAAACTATATACTTTCGTTATAAAGAGGTGTGACATTGTATATCGGCCGTAGTGATGCAGTAGGTCACTGATTTAATGGTTATATTTTAAGAGGCCTGATTGCCTAAAGTTTCAAGGTGCAATAACCTATAATTAATTTCAAAGTTAATGAAAGCTATTTCATAAAAGCATATATCTTGGCATAATATTTTGGATAAAGTAAGGGCTATAATTTCCTTGTTTTAAATACGATTTCAAGGGTTAAATCGATTATAAAGAATAATGTTTTCAAGGGAATAAAAAGGGTAATTAGTCCAAGATTTTAATAGAGAGATTTTTATCATCTTAAGGTAAATTTTGATAGGATAAATTGACTTAAGAATTAGAGAATATAAAACCAAATAATGGGACTGGTGTACGGTAGCGTCTTATGCTTCAACTGTTAGACCCTAGTTGATATTAGTTCGCAATTCATTGATTTGTTAAGGGCACACTAAAAGTAGGTTACACACCGAAAGAAATGTATAACTTGATATGTTATTGGTTGACCTGCAAAACCGTTAGATTCATGGTGAGCCTAGAAAATTTATAAAATTGACAGACAATCAGGATAACACTAAGGTGATTGTGTTTGGATGGACAGTCTAATTTCCTCCTAACTGTAAGTTGGAGATTTTTATAACAAATCGGATTTTCGACCCTCGAAAATCGACACCAATACGTCCACTATATTGCGTGCCGAGCAGTCAAGTACAAGGAAACAACGATCATTAAGGGTAAAAGAAAGAAGAAAGAATAGAAGAAGAAGAAACTAAACAATCACAGAATCTCACAATGCAACAGAACAATATATAATATAAAAACTACCCTTACAAAAGGAAAAAAATATAACATGCATACATCCATCAGAGTACAACAATAAATAACTAATCATCAGCCTGAAAAGTTATAAAAACCCGTCCTCACAAATGCTGATGATTTAAATAACTAATAGAGCGGAAATAAGATAATAACTAGCTATCGATGAAGCCTCCTGCTCCAGGTCCTCCAAAATGCATCTGAATCTAATCTATAAATGTACTTAGTCTGACCCGAGCATTAAATGGGAATAACACCCATATCAGTCAGGTAAACCAGCGTGAGAAAACACATCTCAATTGGATTTTTAAAGTTATAAAAACCTTTCAAAACAAAGGTATCTATTAAGGCCATGTCGCACATAAACACAGACATTTTTTTACTTTATGATAACTAAAACACTTCATATCAAATCCTATGATATTATAATAATGTCTAGGATACAAATATATATTAATCATAGCCGAAATTGTTACATTTATTAAACTCTAGCATAGTATACTTTACAATAAAAACCATAAAGGCATGTATTGGAGATGGATTCCATACAATGATAAGGTAAGTGACTACCTTCCGACGGTACATCTCTAGATGAATGCACAGAGGTATAGCCCCGCTGCCCTCTACCAACACAGGACCGTCCCACTACTTCCATAGATAATACCGAATATGTCGCCATCTAGGTCATTCCCGAAATATCCATAGCCACAGCATATACAACAACCCAAAATATAGAGGGTAATTTAGAAAGGTGATGCACATCTCCTAATGGAAGAGACTTACTTAGCCCTACCGCATCTACCATGTTTTTGTCAATCCCAACAAGTGAGGCCTGAGGTAACGTTTTACCTTTCATATGAAAAATCCCACTTTGAATGAAACATTGCTATTTCCAACAACACACTAATTGATTTTCAAAAATATAACACCCGAGTTCATACATATCAGGAATGGGTGTTAAGTGTAAGAGGGGCTACCTCCTACACCACCAAATAGACATACGTTTGTAAAACCAACGTATGTGGTCTTAGAAATGCAATGTCAGACATTCATCCATACAAGTTGTGCAGGAACAGGATAAACCGAAGGTACCCCCTACTACATCCTATTTGAGAATCATCCCAAGGATTAGTAGCAAGCAGTCTTTGCAAATCGAAGATTTTCATAATGAAGGCACTATTGCCACCATATACATAAAATATAGGAATCACCCGAAAGGTTAGTGGCAAGCAGCCCTACATCAATAAGATCTCCAACTTCAAAATCATTGTCTTCAAGCAAATTTCATTTTCGAACGCATATGTTGGTCCAAAGTGGTTTTCAGATAAATCTGATCCGGATCTCTCCGAACCAACAATCCATAAGAGGTCCTCAACCTCATATGTAAACCAAGTCACGTAGACTTATCACGTGTTCAAGTCTCAACCTCCTAACCTTCGACCAAGAAGGATGCCTAATAGATTGGAGTGCCATAATCACTCCACTCTACTTAAATCATCATTCTTAACATCAAACGATAATCAAGCCTACTTAATTGGCTTCATGCTAAGTAGACGACTAATCAGTTAATGTTACAACCCGTAGATTTAACCGGTTTTAATAACGTTACTAATTGAATTTTTGAAATTTTAAAAGATAAAATTTTGAAATATAAATTTGATATTTGAAATGCGTCTAGTTAAACATAGCAACTGGTAAATTTTCGTCCGAAAATATGAAAGTTTATTTTGTGCGTAAAATTAAAAAAGCGATGAAAATAAAAAGTTTTCGAAACCTAAATATTTTTACATAGAAAAATTCTAAATCATCTTCTGAGCAAACGCTATTTTTCGTTTTTTCAAATTCTGACATTTTTAGCTCCGTCGATCTTATTTTTCTGAGTTTTTCATACATTTTCCGCTAGTAGAAAATTCGAATTTTATAAATTCAATCGTACCACTGATATCTGTATACCGTTTTGGTCGTCTCGTCGTGTTGATCTCTACGGTATATTCGTATTTGTGTTTCGACGTCCGATGGACGACGAAATTTGTTAAACGATTTCCGTATCGGTACCATTTTAAACTTCTGTTTCCTTTCCTTTTCAAATGCCAGCGTGTAATCCAAGCAACACTTAGCTTTAATTATTTCACCTGAATTCATGCTCTGACCTTCAACTATTTATCGGAAGAATAAACATCTTTTTGAATACTAATAATTTCGAGAATTTGTTTCTATTCCCAACATATTAACTATTTTGGTTCGCTTCATTTCCGGTTCTTCTCATCCTTTCACTCAGCTCGAAATTTTGATTGAAAAAAAACACATAAACGCAATGAACATTGCAAGCTTTACTGTGTGAAAGCTTCACTGTGAATATTACTAGCTATCTTCTCGACCATGCATGCAGGCACCACGGCATCAAACTCTTCCACCTCGCTTCCTCAACACCGCCCCTCGCCACCCCTCATCCTTGCAACCAATCCCACGGCCTTCGGCCGATCGCCATCGTCACCACCCTCACCGAAACAGCTCCACCCCTCTAGCCGAGATCACCTCTTTCCCTTTGCCACCGTACTCCGCTTGTTACCTACTACTTGTCGCTATCGCCAACTTTCCACCTGTGCTCATCTTCCTACCGAGGCAAACCCGATCCACCATGAACCGCTATTTCCCTTGCCTCCTCCTCCTTCTGCCTTGCACCATCCTCTGCTATCTTGGTATGTACTTTCATGATGTAGCTGTGTATGGTCTTTATATCATATGGTGCATTATTGTCCATGTGTTAAAATAATCAAACATGTTTATAAACATCAATTATTGATTTTGGTCAAATAGCATCAGAATTATACTGGTAAATACTAATTAGTAAACCGCAGAGATGACGAAATAAGTTGATATTGGATTTGATTTTTTTTGTAAAATATGTTTCCAATTCTCAAATGATTTGTTGACATTGGAAAACTCATACATAATTCTAACTCATCACAAACAACTGATCAATCAATTTTTCAGAACTTTCAAGTGCAAGGCATTGCATGTTTTTCTTTAATACTCAATACATTATTCTCTAGAATTAATCCTCCCAACTACCTACTGTGAATACAAGATCATTAATGCATGTAGCAATGTAATGTAACCACCATATCATATCACACACATTACTTTAAAACAAAATGTACACCGCAGAAAAAAAGAAAACAATCTGTATATTTGTATAAAGGCTGGGAAATAAATCATATGAACTTATAAGTTTTTATAATCGGTTATATATATTAATGCATAAGTGTATAACTGTTTGATATACATATATATTCGACCGATCATTTACAAAAGATGTATATGGTTTTATACATATATATATTTGTTTATATATGTAAAGGTTATTAAATTATAGGGTTGTAACAGCATATTGTATATACATATATTTGTTTAAACTTTACTATATGTTGAACAAGTTTAAAACTTTACTTTGAAAAGATATTAAGACATAATATTTATATATTTGCCGTGGAGTTATTTATATTATGTTATGTATCTATTACAGTTTTATAGTTTATAATTTTAATCTTACAAAAGTTGTTTACATTGATATATTAAGTTACAGTATGTTTATATAATAAAGTTATGATATTCCTTTGTTTTGTATAAGTAAGTTTTCAAACTATATATAAGTTTATAACAGATTTGTTTACAGACAAGGTGGATTATATGTTAATAATATAACGTTTATAAGATTTAATTTTGTATTGTATATATAGAATGATATATATGTTGAAATCATTGTGATACGTGCCTGCGTGTGTTTGGGTTTTTAAAAGAAGAAGAAAAAAACTAAAAGTATATAAAATGGTATTTTAAACGGTAGGGATTTTAAATACATACGTATCGTTTTGATAGGATATGAGTTTTGTTATATACAGTCGTATGGTTTAACTAAACATATAAGTGTATGTTCGTTTATTTACTGGTTTGGATATACTTGGTCGCAGTTTTATATATAATATATGTGTTAAGTTTATATTAGTTCTATAAAACATTGGTTATAATATTATAGATATTGTTTTAAATATAGTATAGTATATACATATTTTGATTATATTAACACATGAATTAGCTTTGTATATTTCTAAGATGTGTTAAAAAAAAGAGTTTAAATATTTTATCTTTAATAAAAATACATTTTATATATTCCTGTCTCTATCAAATTGATTTTTGTTTTCATTGATTTTATCTCCCAGCTTCGATCGTCAAATTCGTGCCCATCTCACTTTGCACTGGATTCGTAACTCTTTTCTGTGTCAAATTTCTCTAGCATCGAAAGGTGAGCAATCACTCACGATTAATGTTCTTTTATTTTTTTTAATTTGATTTCAATTGAAACGACAATTGAAATATGTTGCTGTTAGTTATTTACACTGTTATATATGCTATTACCTGTATCAGTTCACCAGTGACATCTGACACCATTATCTGTTATTTATGCAATGATAATCCAGTTTGGTTGATAATTGATTGATTGTTTGTTGTTTATATTGGACGTTAAATTGTAAGGTATAAAGTGACAAATATGACGAAATTGAATTTGACGTAGGATAGTTAAAAATTTGAATCGACATATGTGTTGAATTTGATTAGTTAAATTTGTGTATATGACCCCTTAAATGTTTAAATAAATTGACCCGTAGAAAAATAGTTAATTACCCTTGAACCATTTGAATTTGTGTTGTATTAATTAATGAAGTATGAAATTGAATAATTGATGTCAAGTGTAGAATTGCATAGAATAATTAGTGTAATAATCTTTAATTTACATGAAATGATAGTGTAGATTTTAGGAATAATTATATTAATTTGCACAAACAAAAATGCGAATTAATATGATTTTTTTGGGATTATTTGAACTAATTATTGGATTGTTATTGATTGTTGTTATTGTTTGTTTATTTACGTTGACACCATCTCAGTTATCACACTGCAAGTTCCCTTTGCTATGCTTTGATTTTTGAATTGAAATGGAATCGGGTTGAAATGATAAATACCCAAAATGAACTTGACTTAGGATAGATATTAAATTAAACACGATTGGTCAATAATTTGATTTAAAAATAAAATGAAGGTTTTATTTGAGTAAATAATAAGTTTTGAAAGGAATTGGAATTTGAATTTAATGAAAGGAACTGTTAATATTTAATATTTGAAACAAAATATTAACATAATAGTCGTTGAAAGAACGTTGTTTTATAATAAATTATTTGACAATAAAATTTGGAATTATTCATTGAATTAAGTTTGAAATTATTTAATAATTAAGTTGAAATTATTTAATAATTAAGTTTGAAATTATTTAAAAATTAAGTTGAAATTATTTAATAATTTAGTTTGAAATTACTTAACAATTAAGTTGGAAATTTATTAATAATTTAGTTTGAAATTATTAAATTTTGAAATTATTGAATAATTAAGTTTTGAAATTATTTAATAATTAAATAAGATTGAATTATTTGATAATTAAATAAAATTTGAATTCTTTGATAAGAAAAATTGAACTTTTGAATAAGTGAATTTGAACTTCGTTAAAAAAATGAAATTGGGTTTCTTTATTAATTAAGTTTTGGAAAATTATTTAAGTAAGTTAATAAATGAAATTGAACTTCTTGAATATGTGAAATTTAGCTTCTTTATTAATTGAGTTTTGAAATTTATAAGTGAAATTGAATTTCCTTAACAAGAAAAAATGTGATTTATTGAAATTAATGTAAGACTTGTAATTTAATGAATTTGATTTGTCGAATCCAATTTAATTAAATTTGTAAGCTTTGATAATGAAATTGAACTTAAGTAATTGATTTAATGAATTGGTAATTTAATAGAAATTATTTTGAATGTTAAATTTACCTAACGAATATTGAATGTAATTGATAAATGAATCCAAAATTTATTTGAATGTTAAATTGAATTTATTTAAATGATTACGGGATGAAACTTATATACAAACTTGAACAAATATTTGAATTGTTTAAATAAAATTTGAAATTGAATTATAAGATTTTGAAATGGTAATTTGGAAGTTTTAAACGTAAAATATGAAAATTGATTTAGAAAGACAAATGAAATGTTGATTTAAAAAAATTGAAATTGATTTGGTTTTGAAATTTATTAAACGACCAATCGGTGTAATAATTACAAAAGTTATTAAAGAAACTGGAATCGGTTATGGACATACTCTCTGTCTAAACCGAAAACCACTTTAATAACTATACGCAGAGTGGATCCAGAATGAAGTGGTTGAATGATGTACGTGATGACTGAAGAAAGAGAATGATAATGGATAGCCTTGACACTTGTGTCAAATTGGAAATGACTAAAACAGGAGCCGTGCCGGGCCAAATGGGGTTAGCCACCTCAAGCGAGCACACTTCTTCATAAACTACTCATTACTTGTTATTGATTGGTGCACCCTCGTACTTTTAGGAGTGTTGTTTCGCGGTGTTGCGTTCGTTGCGGCGATGCGTTTTCACCGGACCGGATCAGGCAAACGGTAGTTTCACTATCTTGGGTATTGCCTCATGTGCCTTGTCATACTTGTATACCAATATACGCGACCACTACGAATTTGTTTTGTGTTATACCTATGGAGTACTCCCTGATATCCCACTAGTTTACGGTGGAGTTTACAATGCTGTATAGTCTATGACACTTATATAAAATGTGTTAAAGGGGATAACGGTAACGCCTTAACACTATTTTGATATTTTATATTACTGATAGACATTATCTATTTAGCGTATATTACTACATAGTAGATAGTTTAACGGATCCTTAGAGGACGGTTATTCCAACGTCCTATGAGTTATTTGAATTTCAATTGTTATTTCACTTGAGTTGGATTTATTGATATAAGAATGCTAATCCTGACTCGAGTGTTTTGTGTTTTGCTTTACGCTCGGGTCAGACTGAGAGTACCAACTTTCGAGACTCACCTTTGGAGTTGGAGCTTCGCTTGGAGATCCATTTATCTATCCAGCTTTTAGATATTCAGTTGATTCCAGTGATGTATTCTGATTATTATATTTGACTATTATATTCGAGACTTCTGTTGTAACTTATTTAACTCTGTTATACATATAGTAGCTTCATGAACTACTATCTTTTGCTTCCGCTGCATATTATTACTCTGTGTCTGTGATTCTGTGATTATTTATTTATTGTATATCTGAGTTTTGCCAAATTTAAATTAACAATTTGGTATTTTAAATTATTCAAGTCCGACATGTACGGATGCGAATAGTCTAAAATAGCGGGTCGTTACAGTTAACACATCCAGTTAAGGAACCAAAAATAAAACCTAGCATACAAGTAGTCACTAAGCCTGTTTAATTAATGTTTTATTAATTAAACCATTTTCTAAATATTTATGTCAAAATATCTTTATGAAGATATATTCTCAAAACACTTTTAGTCTTTCGACTTTTGAAAAACATTTCATTTTCAACACTTAGAAAATACCTCTATATATACTTAAATTCGTAATAAGTGAATTTTACTAAATCTTTGACGAAAGCTTCATATTTTCCAAAACACACTTTGTTGGGTCAAAAAGAATGTTGCGTAAAAGCATTGTTACGAAAACCCAGAAAACACTAGTATAGGGATCCGATTAGTTATAGGTAATATAAAACTTCGAAGATGAAATTAAACTATTTATTAGTTAACAATGAAGCCATTCAAGTTGGGATATCATTACCTCTCAGACCTTAAATGGATGACATTTTTAACTTCGAAATAGATATAAGTTACCCACCTCGAATACTAACATCAAATATAGGATATGAATAAATCTCATATACTGTAGAAAACACCTCCACTTAGATATCACTTACTATAACAACAATGTTATAGTCTATATCTTCCTAACTTTCTCGAAAAACAGTTATTACAACAAAAATGTTGAAAATGATGTCTTCCTACCACTTAACACATTTTAAATCACTTTTAAAACCATTAAACTCCATTAGCAAATATCACTTTCAACACATTCCTTTAAGAGATTATTTTAACTTTTAAAACGAAATGTACCCCCTCTATAAAAGCCTTCCTCTACTTATCAAGATAAACCTTTTTATATTTATAAAACCATGTTTTATTATCTCCTACCTATTTTATAAAATTCCTTTTTATAAAATCTCTTTATTTATAAAATTCCATTTATAAATCTTTTCCTTTCTAAATCTCATTTACTTATAACATCCCATTTATAAATATGTTCCTTTCTAAATCTCATTCATTTATAAAATTCCATTGATAAATCTATTTACCAAATATCAATTACAAATCCTTTTTTAATATTTATAAAACACCGCTTATAAATCTATTACTTTATTTATAAAATATTACTTTTATAAATCTTGTATATATAAACCGTTTTGGAAATATTTGTTTCAAACTATTTCTATCTTCTTTAAAACTGTATTTCTGTTATAATAAAAGATGGACTTGCTTATTAAGTTTTAAAACCTTTATAATATAGTTCAAAAATCTCTATTTAAAATACTTCACAAAATGGTTAAATTGATATTTCGAAAATCATTTTTTTATTTCATTTCATTAAACTCTACTTTTAATAATTTATAAATAATTATTAAAACATGTTTTATTTCAAGTATCACATTAAAAATCATTTCAATTCAAAATTGTTATTTTATAGTATTTCAAAATACTAAAAATAAGGCCAGTGCTACTATAGCACTAAATAAGTGAAACCATGTCCATGTCATCAAATATGGCATCCAACGAATCATATATTACAATATATATATATATATATATATATATATATATATATATATATATTTGAAAAGTAAAATCAACAGTGTGAGGAATCCCATTGGATCCCTCTGACCTATCCCCCTACGTCTCATCTCACATATATATCAACACACATGTGTGTGTGTATATATAATCATCAATGGTGAGGTATCCTATTGGATGCTTCCAACATGTCCCCTACATCACAAACAATATGTAATCATATAGTATAGGTCATCCGCTACTAGGTGGGTATATATAAAAGGTCATCCACTCCAAGGGCGGGAATAAATAAAAACCATCTAATAAAACAATAATTCATCCAAACAAGTAACAAACATACATCAATAAAAATATCCGCACTTGTGTAAAATAAGAGCGGGCCAGAGAGGTGAGTTAACTCACTTTATAACCCGACAACGTCGATGTGCTTTTGCTTAATGTAGTAATCGAACAACATTTAATTTTTCCCATAATTCCTACAAGCTCCGCTCTAAACCAATCCAAATCGACGACATAGATATCATCGCTATAAGTCCAACGCAACTGACCACGTCCAAATTCGATCTCGTATGAACAAGATACGAATTAATGAATGTTTGAGAATAATTTAATTAACTAAATCAATTAAGGTAATTAAATTAATCACCTTCTTCTCTCTTGTTCAAACCCAAAACCACATTTGAACATCGGCCGCTGATTTCATCTTCACCGTGCCATCGCCTCGACGCACTAGCCACCGCCACTTCTTTACTGTCGACGCACCTAGCCAAGATGACTCCAATGCAGCGAACCTCGTCTCAATTCATCACTTGTAGCCCCCATGCAAACCCAAAAACGATAACGCCGTTCATCTCGACTTCGCCGCCGCCTTGCTTCACCACGAACCATCCACCACCACCGATGAGTTCCAATGACTAACGCACACAACTTTCATGTTAGGCACTTTGTCTGAAATGGCTCTGATCGTCATGGATAATCTAGGCCGTTGGATGGAACGGTGGCTAGGGTTCTATTTTTTAGGGTTTTAGTGAATGAGAGAAAGTGTGGGTCCTTTTATAGAAATTTTCAAACACTATTCACCCTTTAAAATCTAGAACTCCAAGTGAGGTGTGCAGCCTAACGTTTTATTCTAAATACCTCTTTTTCAAACACAATGTAACTAGTATAGGGGAGCCTAATTTCATCATATACAGAAGTTAGTTTTCAAATCAGATTATATTATATTAAATTCCTATAATTAATTCCTACACTTTTTGAGCTCGCACGACAACACAATATGTCCGATCATCGTTAAACTCGTCGGCATACAAGAATTCCCTATTCTGGATCCAATGACACTAGTTTGTCAAAATCCGAGACAGTGCCCCAAAATGCTAATTTCACTCGTTAATTAAACAAATTATTAAAACATTTTTAATTACTTTTAATTCTAGGTTAAAGTTTACACTGAGTAATTATTACTTAAATTTAAAGTTAAATAAGCTTTTGAAATCCGTTTATTAAATTCAAGATTCAATCATTTAAATAATTTCGATGTTTAAATCACTATTATAATATTTAAATAACCTTTATACTTGAAATTTAAGTTGTTTGACTTACGAAACTAAAATATTTCAATATTTAAAATTAATTAAATATTTCAAATTCAAATGTCTAAAATACTGGGTCGTTGCATTCTTCTCCCCTTAAAAGAATTTCATTTCTGAAATTACTAAGGTAAGAAAAATGTCTCCAAACCCATTAGCTTTCCAAAATATGTTAGTTGAATTGAATTGTAAATTTTCTAAGTCTTTAAACTCACTAAAAATTTTGGCAGCGTATCCTTTGTGCGACACGATCAAAAAAGCTACAAATCATTGCTACGGATCCAAACCAACAAAAGAAAAAAAAGCCAAGCGACTAATCATAAAATCATAAAATCCAAACCACAACATAAGTATGTACCTTTTTGTCGGGCAACCAAACTCTACTCATGAAACCAAAGGCGTCAACTAACATTTGTTTCCATAAACTTGCTTCTTACTTACAGATAATATCCATCCAAACTTGCATTTCCTAACATCAATCAACATATAATTTAATAAAGCCTGTATGATGTACATATACCATACGTATGAAATATCAAATATGATTGCTCGCTCGATCATCTGGTTTTAGTTCCGAACCAGTATCGCTTACTTGACACTTTAGTGTGGACCCTATCTGGTTTGTTAATTAGAAACCGTTGTTCTTCTTGCATAGCCATATACTATGATAAAGAAAATTCAGAATCAAATCAAAAATACATATACAATGTTCGTCGTCAAGCATCAACCAAATATTCCTTATTCAAACCAAATAAATCACCTCGAGATAGTGTACCCGAAACTGGATCAAACAATTATGCGGAAAAAATGATCGACGTACAACTTACGTATTTATTTCAAAGGTTTCCAAATTTAACAGTTCTTTTACTCACATTCATTATTACTTAGTATATTTCCTTTAATATTAATGACACTTAGGAACAATTCCATAAAACCATTACTTAAGTTTATTATAAATATTTTATATAACACAACTTATATTTATTATCACTTCAAAACTTAAGTTCATATTCATTGTAATCATAATAAATTTCATTTAACTTTAATTAAGTTAAATTTCATTTCATAGTTTAATTTTTGATTTTCTTTTCTTAACATGCATATCCAACAAATTTAAAATTTGTTTTAATTGATTAATTCTCAAATTTACAAGTTATATAACTTATCTTCTATGTTTTCTCAAAATATTTAAATTAATTTATTCCAACTCAGAAGTTTTTGACTCCAAAATTGTCGAAAATTCCACTTTATTTCCATAGATAAAAATTTGCAAATACCATCTCAAAATGAGATGCACAAACCCAACTTATCCTAAGGGATATGATGCATGAGTTTATATAATAGCACTTGACTGAAAATTCAAGAATTACACCTGGTTTTTATTTCAAATTATTTTAAAATAATAATAATATACACAATTCCTTTGTATGTAAAATTATATTTTGGAATCTTAAACAAATTTGTTTCACAAAAACAAAACTTCTATGGTAGTAATCCGTCTCTTAGAAACTCGAAAATGAACGTTGATGATACTGTAGTCATCGTAAGAATTATTTTTCAACGACTGAAGTGAGTTCGGTGCTTTTATATTCTTCGAATCCTTTTAAAATATTTCTATTCAAAAATACTTCCACAATCATACTATTATTAATTTCCACAACACTTTGAAAAATATTTCCAAATTCTCCAGGATTTAAGTTCCTAGATTTCCAATTTAAATCTTTTTAATTCATAAACCACATAGGTAAATCATATTCATAAAATTCACATTTCTTATATAAAATAATTTCACAATTGTTTATCTTTGTTTAGATTATAATAATAAACAACCTTTATTAAAGCATAAACAATAAACAATAAATGATAATAATCGAATATAATCTTTCTCTATCAACCGAACACACCATATATAACTATAATAATTTCTGAAAAATTATTCCTTATATATAAAATAAAATCAAGGTAAAATTATTTCATTTACCTAATTTCAAATTAATACTATGTCGAATTGCTATGTTAAAGTGTTTAGAGATCCCGGTCAATAACATTAATTACTCGTATTGATCAGAATCTATAAACCACTCAATAGATCAATCAATACAATATAAAACATTTTTATATCACTAACAAATACACGCTCATATATATGATCCCAAACTCATTTTAGGGTATTAATAACCTATATATAACGGGTCTATCCCACCGAAGCCTAGGTGTTTGCTAAACCTAAGCTTTGATACCACGTGTAACGAACTAGATTTTCGACCCCTCGAAAATCGATAGTAATACATCCACCATATTGCATGTCAATCATTCAAATGCCAGAAACACCGATCGTTAAGGGTAAAAGAATGAAGAAAAGAAAAGAAGATAAAGAAACTAAACAATCACAGAATCTCACAAAGCAACGGAACAATATATACTATAACAATGTTCTTTACAAAAGGGAAAATACTATAATATACATACATCCATCAAAGTACAACAACAAATCACTAATCATCAACCTGGACAGTTATAACAACCCGTCCTCATAAATGCTGATAATTTTAAATAATCAGTGCTATGGAGATAAGATAATAACTAGTTATCGATGAAGTATCCTGCTCCAGGCTCCTCCAAAATGCATCCGAATCAAATCTATAAATATACTCCGTCTAACCCGAGCATTAAAAGGGAAAAATACCCAAATCAGTCTGGTAAACCATTGTGAGAAAACACATCTCAATAGGATTATTAAAGTTATAAAAAAAATTCAAACAAAGGTATCTCATAAGACCACGCCGTATATAAACACGAACGAGTTATTACCTTACGATAACCAAAACACTTCATATTAAATCCCATGATATTATAATAGTGTCCAGGATACAAATACATATTAATCATAGTTGAAATTGTTACATTAATTAAATTTCAGTATACTAGGCTCTACAATCAAAACCATGAAGGCGCGTATTGGAGAATGGATTCCATAAAATGACAAGGTAAATGACTACCTTCCGACAGTACATCTCTAGAAGAATATACCGAGGCACAGCCCTGCTGCCCTCTACCAACAAAGGACCGGCCTACATCTACTATATATAGTACCGAATATGTCATCACCCCGGTCGTTATCGACCAATCCATAGCCACAACATACACAACAACCCGAAATATAGAGGGTTATCTAGAAAGGCGATGAACATCTCCTAATGGGAGCGACCCACTTAGCCTTGCCGCATCTACCCCGTTTTTATCATTTTAATGTGTGAGGCCCGAGGTAACGTTATACTTTCACATGAAAAATCCCACTTTGAATGCCACGTTGCCATTTCCAATAGCACAATAATCGATTTTCAAAAAAGTACAACCCATGGGTTCACACGCCTCGGGGAAGGGTGTTAAGTGTAAGAAGGATTACCTCCTACACCACCAAACATATGTATGTTTGCAAAAACCAATGAATGCAGTCTTAGAAATGCAATTACAGACATTCATCCATACAAGTTGACAAACCAAAGGTACTCTCCTACTACATCCTGTTTGGGAATCATCCTAAGGATTAGTAGCAAGCAGTCCTTGCAAATCAAAGATTTTCATAAAAAAGGCACTACTTCCACCACATATATAAAATATGAGAACCACCTAAGAGGTTAGTGGCAAGAAGCCCTATGTCATGAAGATCACCATCTTCAAAATCATTATTTTCAAGTAAATTTCACTTTTGAACGCAAATATTAGTCCGAACCGATTTTCAGATAAATCCGATGCTGATCTCTCTGGACCAACAGTTGATAAGAGACCTTCAACCTCATATGGAAACCAAGTCCTGCAGACTTACCAACTTTCGACTTGCAATCATTCAACCAAGAAGGAAGTCCGATAGATTGGAGTGCATAGTCACTTCACTCTACTTGAATTGTGATACTTAACATCAAACTATAATCAAGCCTAACCAGTTGGCTTCATGCTAAGTGCATGACTAATCAGTTGACACATCCAGCTAAGAAACCATAATAAAGTCTAGCACACAAGTAGTCATTAGGCCCGTTTATTTAATCTTTTATTAACTAAATCACTTTCTAAATATTTCTATCAAAATATCTTTATGAAGATATATCATTTGGAAATTTTTTCCATATACTTATCTCAACGATATAAGTATATTCACAAACCATTTCATTTTTAGCACTTAGAAAATACCTTTCTATATTTAAATCCATAATAAGTATATTTACTAAATCTTTAAGGAAAGCTTTGTATTTTCCAAAATGCACTTTATTGGTCAAAATGAATGTTGCATAAAACATTGTTACGATAACCTAAAAAACACTAATGTAGGGATCTGATTAATTATACTTAATACGAATCTTCGATGTTGAACTTAAACTATTTATTAGTTAACAAAGCCAATTAAGTTGGGGTATCATTACCTCTCAGACCTTGAATATATGACATTCTTAACTTCGAAATAGATATAAGTTAACCACTCGAATTTTAACATCAAATATAGGATATAAATAAATCCCATATACTATATAAAACATCTTCTTTCGGAAATCACTTATTATAACAACAGTGTTGTAGTTATGTCTTCCACACTTTCTTGAAAAATAGTTATTATGACAAAAATGTTGAAATCCATGTTTTTTTAACGATTACACATTTTAAATCACTTTTAAAACCATTAAACTCCATTTGCAAATATCACTTTCAAAATATTCCTTTGAGAGATTATTTTAACTTTTAAAATGAAATATATCCCCTTTATAAAAACCGCCCTCTACTTATCAAGATAAACCCTTTTATATTTATAAAACCATGTTTTATTATTTTCTTCCTTTTTTATAAAACTTCTTTTTATAAAATCTCCTTATTTATAAAATTCCATTTATAAATATATTCCTTCCTGAATCTCATTTACTTATAAAATCCCAGTTATAAATCTATTCCTTTCTAAATCTCATTTATTTATAAAATCCCATTTATATATCTATTTGCAATATATCAATTACAAACACATTATTAATATTTATAAAACACCATCTACAAATCAATTGCTTTATTTATAAAATATTGCTTTTATAAATCTTTTATAAATAAACAATTTCAGAAACATTTGTTTCAAACTATTTCTATCCACTTTAAAACTGTATTTTCTTTATAATAAAATATGGACTTATTTATCAAATTTTAAAACCTTTGTAGTACAGTTTGAAAATCTCTATTTAAAATACTTCACAAAACGGTTAAATTGATATTCCAAAAATCATGTTGTTATTTCATTTCAGTAAACATCTTCTTCTAGTAATGTATAAATAATTATTAAAACGTGTATTATTTTAAGTGTCACCTCAAAAATCATTTCAATTCAAAATTGTTATTTTATAGTATTTCAAAATACTTAAAATAGGTCCATTGCTACTATAGTACTAAATACCTGATATCATGTCCATGTCATTAAATGTGGCATCCAACAAATCATATATCATAATATATATGAAAGGTAAAATCAACAGTGTGAGGAATCCCATAGGATTCCTCCATCCTACCCCCCTGCATCTCAGCTCACAACATATCAACACACACACACACACACACAATATATATATATATATATATATATATATATATATATATCCGTGTGTGTGTAAATAAAATCGACGTTGGTGAGGAATCATGTTGGATCCCTCTTACCTATCCGCTTGCATCACATACGGTATATAATCATCTAATATAGGCTATCCATTACTATGCGGTACATATAAAAGGTCATCCGCTCCTATGGTGGGAATAAATCCAAACTAACTGATAAAGAAGTAATTCATACAAACAAGCAACAAATTGCATCATTTAAAATATCTGCACTTGTATACAATATAAGTGCACCGAAGAGGTGCGTTAACTCACTTAATAACCCGATAACGTCGATGCGCTTCTGCACAATGCAGTAATCAAACAACGTTTGATTTTTCCTAAAATTCCAACAAGCTCCACTCTAAGCCAGTCTAACTCGACGATATAGATATTACCGCTATGAGTTCAAAGCAATTAACCGCATCCAAATTCGACCTCGTATAAACAAGATACGAAGTAATGAATGTTTGAGAATAATTAGATTTTAATTAACTAAAATAATTAAGATAACTAGATCAATCATCTTCCTCTCTCTCTTGTTCAAACCCAGAATCTCCTTTAAGAAATAGTTGCTTCTTCACCATCGATGCGCCAGGCCAAGACAACCCCTATGCCAAGAGCTTCGTCTCAATCCACTGCCTGTAGCCCCATATAAACTTAAAAACGATGACGCCGTTCAACTTTAACTCACTGTTGCCTCACTCCACCACGATCCTATCCTCTACTACATATGAGTTCCCTCGGCCACCATGCATAGCTTTCATTTTATCACTTCACCTAAAATGGCTCTGATCGCCATGAATAATCTTGACCGTTGGATGAAATGGAGGCTAGGATTTTAGAAAATGAGAGAAAGTGTGGGTCCTTTTATGGAAAATTTTCGTACACTATTCACCCTCCAAAATCTCAAACTCTAAAGAGACATACCGCCTAGCGTTCCATAATAAATACCTTTATTCCGAACACAATGGAACTAGTATCATGGCCTAATTCCATCATATACGAAAGTTAGTTTTCAAAATAAAATTATGTTGTATTAAATTCCTGTAATTAATTCCTACGCATTTTGAGTTGTAGGACCACATAATACGTCCGATCTCACAAAACTGATCGGCATATAACAATTCACTATTTCTTATCTAACGACACTAGTTTTGCGACGATCCAAAAGAGTGCCCCAGAATGCTAATTTCACTCGTTATTAAATGAATTATTGTTAAATCAATTTTAATCACTTTTAATTATAGATTAAAGTTTACACTAACCAATTATTATTTAAATTGAATTTAAATAAGCTTTTGAAATCCATTTATTAAATCCAAAATTCAATCATTTAAATAATTTCAATGTTAAATCACTATTCCAATGTTCAAATGACCCTTATACTTGAAATTTAAGTTGTTTGACTTATAAAACTAATATTTCAATATTTAAAATTAACTAAATATTTCAAATTCAAATGTCTAAATTTCTGAGTCATTACATGAATATCTGGTAGGACCGAGCCATCCATTTAGTTTGTAGCAACCTAGTGAAAAATATGAAGTAGGGGTCGACAGTCAATTAATTGAGACATATTGGTTAGGTTTACCCATTTAGCATGCATGCATATAATTGTTTATGTTTGTTTAATCATTATGAATGTAGAAGCATGATTGTGTTGGTAGATTTTCAGAAGATACTAGTGAGGGAAAAACCTATTCCGCTCAACGGCGTGGTCTCACTAGATATCTATTATCGAGATGGCGTATTATTATTCACATCAGACATTTTTTTTGACCCAAAGTTTTTTCTCCTTTACCTCTCCGGTGCTTATCTGAGTAGTTCGAGAGTAAGATTTTCAGGTTTTAGGTTTAACGAATAAATCTCTCAAAGATGTGCAAGAGGCAGAGCTAGCTATGTAGGAGTCTATTTATGTCCGCTGTGTTAGTTATCGTTTTGTTTGAATGCATGTATGGCAGAAGTTGAATCTGTCTAGTGGTAAAATCTGATCAACCAAGGAGGCATCTTCATATGTCGCTTTTGAAGTATTTTATAATAATCATATTTTATCTGAACCTGGATAGCATTTTGGGATTATGTAATGAATATGGAATTTAATAATGAAATGTGTTTTATAAGTTTTCATATTCCTGCATTTCCAATGTTAAAAATACTATTAACGGATCTCATTTTGTCACCGGAGAATAATACTATTGATGGCTACAGTATCGGTTGCGCTTATTTTTTAGCCTTATAATAAGGGATGTTACAACATCATTGCGTATTATAGGGAGGCGTAACCTTTGATGCTGAATCTTTATTCATATTAGGTACATACAGAACTATTTCCAACATGCTAACTTAATCGAAAAAATCAAATCATTTATGTTGCATGTTATATTAGTTACTTTTGCTTTATATTCTATGCTTATCATAGACTTATACTGTGTATCAAATCTCATGTCTATGATAACACATCAGTGAATATGAAAAAGTACGTGAAACAATTTTGGTATTAATAGACTTATGATTGCATGAATCTATATGTATCAATCCGAAGAGTTCATCAACTCTTATGATGCTCCAGCCAAATGGGTACATAGCCCTTAGTTGTTTGAGATATAATTAATCGGTATCCTATGATTCACATCATACAATAAAATAATTTCTAATACTCCAGCTTAGTCTATAGTTCCAAAATAATTATATATAATTTTAGATACCTTGATATTTTCCAATGCATCGCTTTTTATGATAACGAATATCACATTATAGTTTTATTTCATAACGAACATTCATAATATTCACATTGAAATAAAACTATGTCTATTATTTAGCCATCCCCAAAGAACATACATTATTTCATAAACAATGTGTGGTATATTTTACGAAAATAATTTTCATAACTTGATCCAATCAATAAGTACTATATGGAATGCCCCTACTATTTTCGACATTACTATAATAGCGTAATAAATTCTGAGGTCCATCATTCACTTAATATAGATTATTTATATTACATACTGCAACTAGTTTACAACGGAGAGTACTTTGATCAAATATCTTGAACTCAAAGAAATAAATATTATAAAAAATAGTTTTTATATGAAAAATACATTTCAACATATAAATTATTTCTTATTCCAATATTAATATCAATTATTATTATAATTTTTTTTGATGTTTCCTTATAAAGCGGAAGTGACTATTTACTCTCTTCATCCTAACTGTACCTTAGGTCACATCTACTCTTGTACATTCGTTTTTCTTTCTATATGGTCGAACCAATCAAAAGAAATGCCTTACCACAATATCATAACAAACACTTTACAAAAAAACAATTGATCATCCTTAGCATTTAAGAACATTAAATATGTAGCATTATACATAAACTGATTAAACTGACATTTCAGCGATCGAATTCTTAGATTTATCTTGTAGTTATGATCTAGTGTTTTGACACAACACAATTTTAGTGTAATCATTCAAATTAAATACTTGATCTCACAGTACGGTTTATTTTCTTATTTCAGATGAATTAATTTCATCGATATATCATACACTATGAACTGCGATCGTTCATCATATAATATTTATATGCGATTTTATATGGATTGAATATCCATAGCTTTGTATTGCTTTTGAGTTCGACACACATAAAATGCAATATATGGTCTTGATCAAATAAATACGTAAGCTACCAAATTAAGAACATATATAGTAGTTGTAAAATCAGGAACTTGCATGGGTGTTGAAACATAACATGTGATAATCATTTATTAGCAAGTATATGTTATATTTTTATTTGACAAACTTCAATTTAGTTCGTTTGTATATCTTAATTGATAGATGTTTTATCAATTATATTAAATGCATAAAATTATTAATGTAGATCATTATAACATTATATAACATATGTACTTACAATATGAGAAAGTTTAAATGTTATCGTTTCATTTTTCTAATAAGGCTTCCACTAGTCTTTTATGTTTCACCAAGCCCCAAGTCAAAACATACAAGTATTTCAACTTTACAAGTGGGTATTAGGACTCGTCCGTCTAAGAATTCTGACCTTGAGTTTGCTCAACAAGTCATAGCTCCACGAATAATGGATAGTCCCTTATCAGTTGTATAACATACATCTCCTAACTCTTTGAACCTTGTTCTAATTTCACTATGATCTTGAGTATGCACAACAGATAGAAACGAAATTATTCGCTAGTACCTACCATATCGCGATGGCCTAAGCATAGTATAAGTACTTTGAGTTTGGTCAACAAAACATAGTCACCTTACTTCATCTCAATATATTAGTAATACTACACATAACATCCTCAGCTCAAGTTTGCTCGACAACTAAGGAGCATGCAAGTAATTTTGTTAATATATGGTAGAGAACAACATTATATTGAATATTCATAATTCATAATATATTGTGTTAAGTAATATCAATTGATTGAATCATTTACTTCTTATGAAATATCTCTCGTGATTCAAGTGTCGGACATATCGAAAACCATGGTATACATACATTTACGTATGTATTTCTTTCCTAAGTCAATTTAGGGTTTCTTAATGTTTCACCTTTCATTTATACATTTATATTATTATATAACTTTTATATTTCATATTACTTATATGATAGTTTTATGTATAATATTAAAATAATTAAATCCTATTTAATTAATTTTAATTATTTAACATTTTAATTAATGTTATATTAATTTATTATAAAACTTATATTAAATATTCATGATATACAATAACTTTAACACACGTATCATATACATGTGTATATCATTTAACTAATTAACCTTTTAATTAATTTATTTAATTAAACAATTTTAATTAAATTTATATTAATTTCAAAATTTATATATATATATATATATATATATATGTATACATATGTTTATATTTATTAATTTATCTATTTATTTAATTAATATGTTTATATTAATCTTATTAATAAATTTTATAAAATTTTGAAATTAATTTATATTAGTTTTCAAACATTTTGAAAATTTTCATTATATTATAACTTTTTTAGTATGTATACATTATATTTTAAATTTGACTTTTAAATTAAAAAATCTTAAAATTTATGTTTTGAAAACAATTTGAAAATTTATATCATCAAATTTATAATACATTTCTTATTTTAAATTTAAAACTTTTATTTCATATTTCAAAACAATTTCGAAATCAGCCGAAGGCCCAATTCAAAATAGACCTTTTCTGTTAGGGATAACCTTTTGGGCTTACCTTGTCATTTTGGGCCAGACTAGTAGATAGGTAGGCCAAAATACTTGATTATCCAAGCTCAACCTTAAACATTACTTTTTTAGACACCCTACTATATGGGTAGGCTTTAATTAGTTAACCCTAATATGACTAATTTAGACCGCGTAGGCTATTGGGCTATGATATCATTGTTGGAACTAAGCCAACCCATAGTGGAAGTTATGGGTGAGTTTCAAAAAAAAATTCCTTATTGGATTTATATTGGGCCTATGAAATCTAATTTATTTAGAATATTTCTAAACATTATTTAAATACTTTTTATTTTATTTTATTCAAACTCATAAATTATATAGTTTTATTTAATTTATATATATATATATATATATATATGCACATATATATGTATGTATTATATACACGTATATGTGTGTGTGTGTGTGTGTGTGTGTGTGCATATGTAACATATCACTCGTACAAGGTATAACATGCCTTTGTACCGAAGTTGGGATTTATATAGCAATGGACATGTTAGCTCATACGATATATGAGTATATGTTATCCAAATATATGCATGTATAAAAACTATCACTTATATATAAATATTATACACATACACGCATGTTAAGTATGTTTAAATAATCTATGTAAATGTATAATATATTTAAATACATTAATACATATGTATGTATGTATGCATGCATGTATATGTATATATAAAATCTTATGAATAACATATTACTATGTGCATGTACATATTGGACTACTGCTACTATTACTACCGACTAGGCATGTTAGTTGGGTGTTTTACATTATCTATGCATATTATGGTTGTGCGGCTTCATGCCACATATCCTTCTAATCAAATATATATATATATATATATATATATATATATATCAAGTTCATATATATATATATATATATGTAGACACACACATATATGCATATTATTATAATATACCTATTTAATATAAATATAAGTAATTTGAATATGAAAATAAACAATAATACTTTTTAAATCGTGAAAACTATATATATTAATATAAATATAATAATAAAATAATATTTTATTTTATTGTAATATATTTATACACATAAACAAATTTATAATATATAAATATATATATTATAACTAATAAAATTATTGAAATATTTTATTATAAAATTCCTGATAATGTGTATAGCATAGGAAAATTGTAATATTAAAACATATTTTAATTGATTATTCATTTGAAATTACATAAAATATTAATAAAAAATTATTTTTGAAACCTTTTGCTAAATTTTAAATTTCTAATATATTATAAATGATATTTTGAAGTTTGAAAAAATTATATCTTTTTATTTAAATTTATTTTTAAATAATTTATTAATTTTTAGTCGAATTAAATAATAAATTTTAAAACAACAAAAAAGTATTTTATTTTTTATTTTCTAGACAAGAGCTTATATGATGTTAATACAATATATATATATAATTTAAAAATAATTTTTCGTAACTTATTTAATGTTATATGATTTATTTATTTAGTATATTGATTTAAATAATATTAAATAATTATAAAAATTATTTCCTTACTGTCAAAAATTACTATTACTATAAAACTTTATATATGAAATATATAACCAGTTTCAACCATAGTATGAGGATGTAATTAAATATAAACCATATATATGCAATTACATAATATATATATATATATATATATAATTTAAGACAAATTAATTATAATATATATATATATATATATATATTATGCGGCTATACTGATTTGATTTGTATAGTTAATTATTTATTTTTAGTATAAGTATATACATGCATATAACCAAACTAATTTGTGACAAAATTGTTACATATCAGAATCATCATCTAACTAAGAATGTAATAATAATATTTGTATACATTAAAATATTATACAATAAATTATAACTATAATTTGATAAAAAACCATACCTAAGTAGCAAAGCCTTGAAGTACACCTTGAAAAGACGAACTCTCCCCTTTGAAACCTTTTCTGATTCAGCAGATCGCTAGTTCTTGAATCGTTGACCTTTAGTTATCGAATAGCGGTTGAATCTAACTTGATTTGAGTTTGTATTGGTGGAGATGCTATGGTATAATTTCGACCAACAAAGAATTAAAGAAGAGGTAGCAAAATGATCCTTTGCAATAAGGGTTAGGAATGCTTAAGTATTAGATAAAAGAGAGAAATGGATCTCATCTCACACGATTTCTCTCTCAATCTAAGACATCCAAAGTCAAGCATTTCCAACCCCTATTTGAGCCTCCCTATGTCCATGTTGCTACCAAAATTTTATCCACCGTGATGGGCCTAAAATGCATTAAAGCCTAAGGAAAATATTATTTAGTCAAATCCAATTTAATCGTTTATCGATATCGTATATCGATTGATATGTTTATAACTATTATAAATATATTTAAGAATATATATTCCCCAAATTATTATCAAAATTTTATAATTAATACTTCATAAATATAAATTAATTTAGCTAATTTATAATAATTATAAACTAGTTAAATTGTTTGGTTAAAGAAGAATACATTATTTTGGTAGTTGGGTACATCAGATGTAAATTTGGTCAGCAATTAACTATTCAAATATTAACCTTTACAAGTCACTTGGCAGGTGATGTGACATTTTGGCAAAATTTATCATTTAGTCGGTTTTGATAAAATCCAATTTTGCTTTGTTAAGCGTTACCTTCTTGTGACTGTTATTTACACTAATTTACTCCACCAAAACTATATCACTCTGGACTTATGAAATTTAATAGTCAAAATTCCAGTATCGTCCATATTCAACTGTATAGTCCAAAAACAAAGTTCTTGGTTCAATAATAATTATTATTATTAATCGAACTGTTATAGCTAGAGACTTTAACTTTGAGTTGACCGTGATACTGATTCCATATGACTATGGAGAAGAATCATCTCTTGAACAGTACTTCACTTCTAATACTCCACTCAACCTAAATATAGTTACTCGATAGATGTTGTGCCATGGTTTGACTATAATTAAAGCGGAGCTTTCAAGATCCACAGTATTCTCAAGTCGAGAGAACAGCTGTGACGCCCCACCTCTATACCCACGCTAGCTAAGGACACTACGAGGTAATGCCGTCAACTAACGCGGAGAATAAGGCTGGTTAGGAGCGACCATCTATAGCCTTGCTTTAACTATCTATTGAACACATCGACAATTGTCATACAAGCAGATCGACATATCCAATGAATACTCAAAACAAAACCATAGGTGGCTAGAGGATCTATCAGAACAGAATATAACAACTTAAATGTAATATACATCACAGAACAGTAGATCATCATATACACATATACTGATACATAACAGAGTATACAAAATGATACATGTCAAGTGGTATAGCAAACCACAATATGTAGGCGAATCCAAAAGAATACATATCATAGTTACAAAAAAAAGGACTACACAAAAGCTATAACAAAAAGGAGCAAGCTGAATAGTCCATGCGAAAGCAAAAGAGGCTAAGTCCAAAAGCACCTAACCTGAAACAACTCGGTCTGACTCGAGTATAGAATACATGGGTCAGTCTAGCTAAGCAAATCAGTTAGATAAACCGAACAACAATAAACCTGCAAGGTCATAAAGTATAAAAAATATCTCTAAAAGAGATAACACAATCATCTAACAAAAGATGAATCATAACAAGACAAGCCTCATATCAATGGCAACTCAAATAAACAAAGGATATGAATATCCCAAAACAAGCCAAAAAGGCAATAACAAATACCAATGGAGGTAACACAAGTTCCACAAGGTAACCGCTAAACAACGTGTGGCTCAAAAAGACCAACACCGAATGGCGATACCTAGGGAATATACATATCAATGAAACATCAGAAAATTTGCACGTGCTCGGTACTGTATAAACAAGGATCCATTAGCCCAAAGACTCCAAACCCAATATCACTGGAGCGGTGACGAATGACCAACTCCAAAAGCGATACAATAGGGCAACAAACCCGAAGGCACAAACCCGAAGGCAACATACCCGAAGGCAACATACCCGAAGGCAACATACCCAAAGGCAACAAACCTGAAGGAGACAGTCCGAAGACACTATCCCAAAGGCAACAAACCTTAGCGATGAAGGTCCGGAGGCCCAGTACTGGATACCACTAACTGGCAGAATATGTCATAACTCTCAAAAAGGAATCCGAAAAGTAGTAACGTGAGTCCCACAACCACCCGTTCGCACTAAACGGTTTACTATCCGTTAGTTAATTTCACACTCAAAGCAGTACAAAGTTTACCTCATCTCATTGGTAAACCAGACCAAAAGGTCAAAACAGTCAATCGAATAGGTCGGGGATTAATCGGAAAGATAAACGCCCAGATTCATGGTCCGTGTTTTACCTGACCATTTAATCTCCTTTCCACTTCGCTCGAAGTGCGAAATTATGTGTGTGTTTTAAATAGAATTTATAAATTAGAGAAGTGAGCTTTTAATACGATTTGAAGAGATCATTTTATAAAAACTCGTGTATGAAATCAAAAAGGAATCATCAAAGTCAAATATGCATAAATAGCTAATTGGAATCAACTCGCGTCGATTAAAATTGGATAATCAAGCAAAATAGGAAAATCGACAAAAGACAGCAGATTCAGACGTCTGAAATAGGTGGTTCAGACGTCTGTATCTGGAAAATTAAATGTTTTCCAGAACGTAATTCAGACGTCTGAACCAAATTTTTCAAACGTCTGAAATAGGTGTTTTTTTTAGCCTATTTCCTTTCTGCTTGAAATTGAACCAATTCAGACGTCTGGAATTTCGATTCAGACGTCTGAATACTGAGGAATAAAATTTCCCAGTATAATATTCAAACGTTTGAAAATGAGGATTCAGACGTCTGAATTCTGTTGTTCAGGCATTTCCTGAACCTAGGCCATTGATGGCCAAAACAAATCGAAAGCGATCGGATGGGCGATGATTACGGGCTTACGTCCAACGACTACCCAACCTTAACGACTCACCCAAACACTCCGAACAACATAAACATCAACCATATGAGGATTTCATAGATTTGGCTTCAAAAAAATCATAAATTGGCAATTTCACCGAATCAATCCAAATCGAAAGCAAACGAACATGTAAATATGTTAGGAAATTCATTCCTAACAATCCAACATAGTTGTAAACATAGATGTGAGATAAAAATCTCACCTTTTAACTCAAAAACAAGGATGAGAAGCCCAATTGCAAAGAAAAGACCAACCACTCTCCACTTCAACTCTACAAGCTTCAATCTAAGATCAAAACAAGTATTTACTAAGTTAGGTTTAGGAAACTCTCTGAAATTGAAGGAAGAAAGAGTTGAAGAAGATGAAGAGAGGGCTTACCAATAGCTTCTCTTGGATTATAGAGCAAGAATTTGAGTTTGCAAGAAGATACCAGGGCTTGGAATTTCTAATTCTTCTTCCTTTTCCCCATTTTCGGTTTAGCTTGAGTTAAAGAATTGAAAATGAGTGAATGGAGAAGAGAGGGGACTGAGTTAAGGGTATTAAGCTAGCAAGTGGGCTGAATCCAAACCCAAAGCCCAATAGAAAAAGTAGCAAAATTCGACTTATTCCAAACATACCAAAGCTTATACTCAACGAGATCGGAAACGCCATTTTAGACTCAATGGAAGTGGTTTCGAGTCCTAATTCGGCCGTTTGCAAAAAGTAACATTTCGGACCTAAATCCGACTAACGACGCTATATTTAAATAAAATATTTAAATATATAATCGTTAAATATGCGGGTTGTTACAGATCTCCCCTCCTAACAAAATTGCGTCCACGCAATTCCTAGAGACGATATTTGTAACAACTATATACATACATCATTCAAAAGGAAAAGAAAATAAGCCTGAGATAAAGAGATATTCTCACTGTTGCCTAGCAAAGATAGAAAACCTAGATAGGATCACTCGATAAACTCTTTGGTTTCCCAAGTACAGTCATTGGGATTAGCGGACCATTGAACTTTAACGAGCGATACGTCCTTGTTTCGAAGGTGTCGTACCTCCGTGGCAAACACGCGAATAGGTTGATGTACAATAGATAAGTCCGGTGAGATCTCAAGCTCTTGCAAATCAGGGGAATCGATAACTGAATCCGACTCTCGAAGACACTTCCGAAGTTGAGAGACGTGAAACACGTCGTGAATGCCAGATAAATGAGTAGGAAGTGAAACTCTATAAGCCACATGGCCAATACGTTCAGTAATAGAAAATGGTCCTACAAAGCGAGGAGCCAATTTCCCAGTCGTACTGAAACGCATAACCCCTTTCAAAGGAGAAACACGAATAAAGACAAGATCACCAATCGAGAACTCGAGAGGCTTCCTACGGTTGTCCGCGTAGGATTTCTGGCGGCTCTATGCCTCTTTCATTCTCAAACGAATCAAATCAATCTTCTCAGAAGAGTCACGAACAAAATCTGGGCCAAGAATAAGCTTCTCCTCAGATTCCAACCAAAAAGAAGGTGATCGACATGGCCTTCCATATAAGGCTTCGAAAGGAGCCATACTGATACTAGACTGAAAACTATTGTTGTAGGAGAACTCTACAAGAGGTAGGTGATCCTCACAACAACCCCCGAAATCAAAAATACAAATACGGAGGAGATCTTCCAAGATACGATTCACCCGTTCAGTCTGTCCGTCAGACTGTGGATGATAAGCTGTGCTAAAATTAAGCTTTGTTCCCAATCTTGCTGAAGACTCTGCCAAAAATGATTCGTGAATAAAGGATCACGGTCACTCACAATAGAACTAGGAACGCCGTGAAGTCTCACGATTTCCTTGACATACAACTTAGCCAATTACGAAGCAGTCCTGTTAGACTTAATAGGAATAAAATGAGCAGACTTGGTGAGGCGATCAACAATAACCCAGATGCTAGAATGGCCCGATCTCGAATGAGGTAGGCCGTTAATGAAATCCATGGAAATCTGATCCCATTTCCACAGTGGAATCTCTAGAGGCTGAAGAAGACCCGAAGGACGCTGATGTTCGGCCTTAATACGCTGACAAGTTATGCAATTACTCACATAACTACTACATCGCGCTTCATGCCTTCCCAATAATAAAGACGACGCATATCGGCATACATCTTACTACTACCGGGATGAATAGTATACTTAGAACGGTGACAGTCATCAAGAATGTCATGTCTAAGTGCAAAATCAGAAGGCACAGAAAGACGGTTCTTCTTACGAAGACACCTATGAGAATCAATGCTGAAATCCTACAACGCCTCATCACAGGATCCAGACTCACAAAGTCGGATAAGATGCAACAAATTAGGATCACGCCACTGAGCATCGGCAATACTATCCAATAAAATGGGTCGAGCTCCCAAACTAAATAATAGAATAGGAGAATCAAAAAATGAAGCTCGATTACGAATTTCACAAAAAGATAGAGTCTCAAGAATATCCCATTCGGCAAGCATCATAGAAACTACAGCCGAATGTTTGCGACTAAGCGCATCAGCAACACGATTACCCTTACCAGGGGTATACTGGATATCAAAGTCATAGGAGGCAAGAAACTTGAGCCAACGTTGTTGCCTCATATTGAGTTCCTTCTGAGTGAACAAATACTTCAAGGATTTATGATCGGTATAAAGAATGAAGCACTCGTCCAATAAATAGTGTCGCCAAATCTTCAAGGCAAAGACAACGGCGGCTAACTCAAGATCATGAGTGGCATAGCGAACTTCATTCGGACGTAGTTGCCTAGAAGCATAAGCAACTACCCGATCCTTCTGCATAAGAACAGCACCGGGACCACTACCACAAGCATCGGTGTAGACAACAAGATCATGATTCCCCTCGGGAACCACAAGAATAGGAGCATTAGTGAGAAGTTCCTTTAATGTCTGAAAGGAAGCTTCACAATTGTTGGACCAAATACAGTGAATGCCTTTCCGAGTAAGGCTGGTGAGAGGAAGCACAACACGGGAAAAATCCTTAATGAACCGACGGTAATACCCCGCCAATCCAAGAAAACTACGAATCTCATACACATTCTCAGGCCTCTTCCAACTCTGGATGGCTTCGATCTTTGAGGGATCGACAGAAATGCCGTCGGAAGATACAACATGGCCTAAGAAATTAACCTTATTCTCCCAAAAATGGCACTTGGATAATTTGGCTCTAAGCTGATGATGACGGAGAGTACTTAAGACAATTCTTAAGTGACTAGCATGCTCAGCTTCAGACTTAGAATAAACAAGGATATCATCGATGAACACAAGGAGGAACTTATCGAGATATTCATGGAATACTCGATTCATGAGATCAACAAAGAAAGCAGGAGCGTTCGTCAAACCGAACGGCATAATGAGCCACTCAAAAGAACCATATCGTGTGCGGAAAGCTGTAAGAGGTATGCTATCCTCCGCAACTCGTAACTGATGAAAACCCGTGGCAAGGTCGAGCTGAGAAAAGACCTTAGCACCACTCAGTAGATCGAACATATCATGGATCCTAGGCAATGGATACCTATTCCTGATGGTTAACTCGTTAAGCTTGCGATAGTCAATGAAAAGCCTAAGAGTTCCATCAGACTTCTTCACGAAGACGATCGCGGATCCGCACGGAGAAAAACTGGACTGAATCAACTGCGTGGACTCATGCTCTAAAAGCCGCTTCTTGAGTTCCTCATTTTCCCTTGTAGGCATCCTCGTGGGAGGACAACTAACTGGCTGCGCGCCTTGAATGAGATCAATGCGGAACTCAATTGCCCGCTTAGGTGGCAAACCCGAAACAGGCTCAAAAACATCAAAAAAGTCACAAGCAATAGGTATACGAGATATATCATCATCATCTCGCGAGTCAAGAGAATGTAAAGCCATTTCGGAATTATCGACATCCCGTAGAACAAGTGATAGCCGAGTAAAAGAATCCGGATGTCGAAGATATAAAATCCTCTCAGAACAAATAATCCTGGCATCGTATCTCACTAGCCAGTCCATTCCCAAAATCATATCAAATCCCAGACAAGAAATAACGTGCAGATTCGCACGAAAAGAAAATCCACATAAAACAATCTCAACATCATCACAAAGCATGCTAAGGGTCGCGGATCCCCCAATAGGATTCACAATCCTTAAAGAAGTAACCAAACAAGAAACATCCAAAGATAAATCATTGACAAGCTTTTTCGATACGAAAGAATGTGAATTACCCGTATCGAAAAGAACTCGAAGACTATGGCCATGAAATAAAATAGAACCTTCCAAAATAGATGGAGATATACCTTTGGGTTGAGAAGAACCTTCAGAAGCCTTAGCAGTATAAAGCTTGCTAGACTTGGCACCGGTAGGAACAGTAGGGCAGGTGGAAACATGATGACCTTCCTTCTTGCAATAACGGCAGAAGAGAGGCTTAGGACAAGCTCGAATCATATGATCAGGAGAACCACAATTGAAGAACTTCTGAATGAAAGGTGTTCCAGCAGACTGAGGCTGAGAATTAGAACCATCAGTGTTCTTCTTCTTAGAAGGAAAAGACCTGGACTTCTGAAATGGAAACTGCCTCTTGTTGGGGTTCTTGGAAACCTCAACATCATCACCACTATCAAACTCCTTCTCGATGGCTTCAAGATGAAGCGCAGAATCTACTAACTCCTCAAAAGAAAGCTTAAGCTGGAGCAACAAAGACTTCTTAAGATATTTCTTAAGGCCAGAGACAAACTTCAGATTCTTCTTATAAGAAGTGCTAATGAATTCAAGACCATACTTAGATAAAGCCTCGAATGACGCAACATACTCAGAAACAGAAGACTTCCCTTGCTTCAACTCAAGGAAGCGACGGGTCAATAAAACTTTTTCAGATTCAGGAACGAACTTGAGTTCGAATCGTCCCCAAAACTGAGTCCAAGAAAGAGTAGACTCGTCAATTTCGGCAATAAGAAGCTCGTACCAATCAAGAGCATGCCCGTACAATAAGCTAGAAGTTACAAGAACTCTATCATGATCAGAAAGATCCATGCGAGAGAAGATACGCTCGCACGTGCGAAGCCAAGCTTGGACTTCAAGAACAGACTCGGAGCCTTTAAACGGCTTTCCCCCAAGATGAGAAAAATCACTGCACAGACGTGCAAAGGCAGACTTGCGAGGTGGAGATACTCAAGGAGGAATTGGAGGCTGAGTGCTCCTAAACAACTCCAAAAACTGATCAACAGACATATAAACGCCATCCGGATGCGAGCCACTGGATTGCCCAGCATCCGAACGTCGTTCCCTGCCTCCTCCAGCCATACGCTGAAAGTAAGATAAGAACAAGATTATTCACAAGGTAGATGTCATTAATTCAAATGTGGAATACTATGGAACAAAATGCATTCCAAGACGTATTCCCACATTCTATCTACCATCAAGGCACAGAAGGAATGTAGAGGTACGATGGTTCAAAGATTTGTAACACTTATACACTTTGATATACCAGAATATGTGCTTCTATTCTGTGTTTATCATATTTTGTTCTGAACCTGCTTTGATACCAAGCTGTGACGCCCTACTTCTATACCCACGCTAGCCAAGGACACTACGTGGAAATGCCGTCAACTAACGTGGAGAATAAGGCTGGTTAGGAGCGACCATCTATAGCCTTGCTTTAGCTATCTATTGAACACATGGACAATTGTCATACAAGCAGATGGACATATCCAATGAATACTCAAAACAAAACCATAGGTGGCTGGAGGATCTATCAGAACAGAATATAACAACTCAAATGTAATATACATCATAAAACAGTAGATCATCATATACACATATACTGATACATAACAGAGTATACAAACTGATACACGTCAAGTGGTATAGCAAACGACAATATATAGGTGAATCCAAAAGAATACATATCAGAGTTACAACAAAAAGGACTACACAAAAGATATAACAAAAAGGAGCAAGCTGAATAGTCCATGTGGAAGCAAAAAGGCTAAGTCTAAAAGCATCTAACCTGAAACAACTCGGTCTGACCCGAGTATAGAATACACGGGTCAGTCTAGCTAAACAAATCAGTTAGATAAACTGAACAACAATAAACCTGCAAGGTCATAAAGTATAACAAATATCTCTAAAAGAGATAACACAATCATCTAACAAAAGATGAATCATAACAAGATAAGCCTCATATCAATGGCAACTCAAATAAACAAAGGATATGAACATCCCAAATCAAGGCAAAAAGACAGTAACAAATACCAATGAAGGTAACACAAGTTCCACAAGGTAACCGCTAAACAACGTGTGGCTCAAAAAGACCAACACCGAAGGGCGATACCTAGGGAATATACATATCAATGAAACATCAGAAAATTTGCACGTGCTCGGTACTGTATAAACAAGGATCCATGAGCCCGAAGTCCAAACCCAATATCACTGGAGCGGTGACGAATGACTAACTCCAAAAGCGATACAATAGGGCAACAAACCCGAAGGCACAAACCCGAAGGTACAAACCCGAAGGCAACATACCCGAAGGCAACAAACCTAAAGGAGACAGTCCGAAGACACTATCACAAAGGCAACAAACCGTAGTGGTGAAGGTCCGAGGGCCCAGTACGGGACACCACTAATTGGAAGAATGTGTCATAATTCTCAAAAAGGAATCCGAAAAGTAGTAACGTGAGTCCCATAACCACCCGTTCGCACTAAACGGTTTACTATCCGTTAGTTAATTTCACACTCAAAGCAGTACAAAGTTTACCTCATCTCATTGGTAAACCAGACCAAAAGGTCAAAACAGTCAATCGAATAGGTCAGGGATTAATCGAAAAGATAAACGCCCGGATTCATGGTCCGTGTTTTACCTGACCATTTAATCTCCTTTCCACTTCGCTCGAAGTGCGAAATTGTGTGTGTGTTTTAAATAGAATTTATAAATTAGAGAAGTGAGCTTTTAATACGATTTGAAGAGATTATTTTATAAAACCCGTGTATGAAATCAAAAAGGAATCATCAAAGACAAATATGCATAAATAGCTAATTGGAATCAGCACGCGTCGATTAAAATTGAAAAACCAAGCAAAATAGGCAAATAGGCAAAAGATAGTAGATTTAGATGTCCGAAATAAGTGGTTCAGACGTTTGAATCTGGAAAATTAAATGTTTTCCAGAACGTAATTCAGACGTCTGAACCAAATGTTTCAGACGTCTAAAATAGGTGTTTTTTAGCCTATTTCCTTTCTGCTTGAAATTGAACCAATTCAGACGTCTGGAATTTTGATTCAGACGTCTGAAAATGAGGATTCAGACGTCTGAATCCTGTTGTTCAGGCATTTCCTGAACCTAGGCCATTGATGGCCAAAACAAATCGAAAGCGATCGGATGAGCGATGATTACGGGCTTACGTCCAACGACTATCCAACCTTAACGACTCACCCAAACACTCCGAACAACATAAACATCAACCATATGAGGATTTCATAGATTTGGCTTTAAAAAAATCATAAATTGGCAATTTCACCGAATCAATCCAAATCGAAAGCAAACGAACATGTAAATATGTTAGGAAATTCATTCCTAACAATCCGACATAGTTGTAAACATAGATGTGAGATAAAAATCTCACCTAACTCAAAAACAAGGATGAGAAGCCCAATTGCAAAGAAAAGACCAACCACTCTCCACTTCAACTCTATAAGCTTCAATCTAAGATCAAAACAAGTATTTCCTAAGTTAGGTTTAGGAAGCTCTCTGAAATTGAAGGAAGAAAGAGTTGGAGAAGATGAAGTGAGGGCTTACCAATAGCTTCTCTTGGATTATAGAGCAAGAATTTGAGTTTGCAAGAAGAAACGAGGGCTTGGAATTTCTAATTCTTCTTCCTTTCCCCCATTTTCAGTTTAGCTTGAGTTAAAGAATTGAAAATGAGTGAATGGAGAAGAGAGGGGACTAAGTTAAGGGTATTAAGCTAGCAAGTAGGCCGAACCCAAACCCAAAACCCAATAGAAAAAGTTGTAAAATTCGACTTACTCCAAGCATACCAAAGCTTATACTCAAAAAGATCTCAAACGCCATTTTGGACTCAATGGAAGTGGTTTCGAGTCCTAATTCGGCCATTTGCAAAAAGTAACATTTCAGACCTAAATCCGACTAACGACGTTATATTTAAATAAAATATTTAAATATATAATCGTTAAATATGCGGGTTGTTAAACTGTGTAACTCAGTCATGTTTATATTTCTTTTGTTTGACCTAAGTTATATTAACCAATAGGGAACTTAGAGCGAGTCGTTCCATAGTTATCCAATAATTGTTAGTACGTAACCCTAGGTGCTCCGGCAGTCATTTGTAATACACTGCCCAACTTTTGGAGGTCATTACATACTCTAGTCTCACAGATACATCGACATCTAGTCTTTATGCATCTTTACTAAGAACATTTAAAACAGTATATTTATTTTCATTGTGATAAATTACTCACAAAATAAATTACTCGCAGTTACAACACTTTGCAACTACTATCGCAAAACATAACATTTATGGATTTCCTATTAAATATTCTTTTAATTAATTAATTAATATAACACATTATATCAAGTATATAATTTAAAGAAAATACTTTTATTTCGAACAAGCTTGGTTATCGAGTTAGATATATGTGACAAATTACATAATTGCCCCTAGAGCATACCCCTAACTCTATTAACGATAAGGCATAAGGGCAACTAACATCAAGGAATCATTTAATACAACCATAGAATACATGCATGAACATCCATACATCCTGCAATATATACGTCTCATCAGGTCAAGGTCACACTAGGCTAGACCTCTCTGAAATGTATCAAAGAAAATAGATGATCTCGACCCAATATGCTTGCCCCATTTGATTTGGCCATGTTTGGGTTAAATTTCATACTGACCAAGACTAGCCTGAGTGTTAGACCGCATGGGTCCTTGATGGTTGACCTCTTAGGTTGTTGGCCGAGCACAGTTCTGTGTTGTATATTTTTGTTTTGATTTATTTATTTCTTCATATTTTTATTTTAGTCTTCCATTACTTTAGTTATCACTCAATATCACATCATCATATAATCATTTAACATCATTTCAAGTTATATAACCACATCTATTATCAAACATATTTATATCTAGTTTTATGATAATAATCAGTTTTATTTCTCTAGTCTCAATATCAACATTCTTTCTTAGACTGTGGATCGTCATTTTTTATCTCTGTATTTTTTGAAATTATCATAATTGATATCCCATACACTTGCTTCTATTATTTATGTCATATCCAAAACAGTTTATTTTTTATTATATTTCAAATACTTCATTTACTTTCCTATCGATTATATATATATGTATGTATGTATGTGTTATGTAGTAAATTAATATCATCTAATTAGAAATTTCCCTTAGTTTTGTATCAAAACTATGATATACAATATAATTGCAATACAAGTAAAAGAGACGGATTCCACTCACTATTTTATAATTAAAGCCTTCCTATTTGACTAGAATCCACCTAATTACTTTGTCAGCCTGAAGTATGTGGTTCTTGAATTTCCTCGGTTCGACTTAAAATTAACATCTGTGCATGTTCCTCGCCTTACTCATTGTTTGAGAGAAAGTTTACGCGATACATTATGGAAATGAGAAAGTTATGACAACCTAAAGTTTTCATAAGAAGAGTTGTTACAAGGAAGAAGATGAGATACGAAAATTGAATTTGTGCGTTGGTTTTTGGGTTTATAATGATGCGAACAACCATTTAGATTTTGAATTAAAAATTTTGGGCTTTTTACCCATTTCAACCTACTATGAACCCACAACTAAAAATGTTTGTATCTCCTTCATATAAAGTTTGATTCTGATGATTATATAATCGAAATCGATCAAAAAAATTCGACCTACACAATGGCACAACTCTCATTATCTAATTATATTGTTTCCAAAATTACTTTTGTACCCCAAACAATTGAAACAACCATATCATCCCTGAAAATCATCTTCAAATTTTTTAGTGTTTTACAATCTCCCACTTAAAAGAATTTCATCCTTGAAATTCCTCAAGGATAGAAGATGTAATTCGCACTCTCACGTATCGCGTATATACACAACATGCACAATTAATCATCCAAATAACCATAACATACCATATATTGGTGAACATATAGAACGTTATAGTAGTATGTACATGTATACTTGTTGAGACATGAATATATATAGCAACATATCATAACACACATATATGATCTTCGCATATGATTATTATACAAAATGTAAGAATATATCTACCGGCCCTCCTATATGAATGGAATGGCATGACATATCAGGTGCTTAAGAAAGCATCCTAGTGTGAGAATATAAATTCTACATGTATGCATCAATTCAAACATATTAAAAAGTAAGTGAAAAAACCAGCAAATTTCATAAATTAAGATTCATTAAGCACACCAAGGTCAAGTAAACATAATTCGTACCATACATGAAACAAATAAATCAAATAATGATATTTATATATAAAAACTATTCAATCATACCTAAATAACATAATTACACTAATAGAGAAAAAATAGAAAAATATTTCAAAAAGAGTAGAAATAAAAATCTTGGATTCTCACGTCCCTTTCCAAATACTCTCGGCCGAATCATTCTTCCCAACTTAACTTGATAAAATCTACTTCCTGGTATACCCCCATTCCCAAACACTAACAAGAAATGTATGTGCATAATTATGACTTGTACGATTCATGCTACTAGCTCTAATAAACTGATGCCAAAATGTACAATAACCAGTAGCCACGGCAGTCTCCAATTGAAATGCAACCATATACAACACCTAAATGCACATATATAACACTTAGATCATACTAATGGCATACCTATCACTTCATCTTTTGAATGCTAGGAGAAGATAACTCAAAAATGGATAGTGTCCCACCTAAGCGAACCAATTACTTGAGTTACTAGATGATCCCCACTTCATCACTTAAGAATATCAAAATCGGATGACATCCTAACCTGGTAAACATAGTTAACTTCAATTCAACTTAAGTGATATCATTTAACTTAGGATATTACTTCTTCAAACACCACATAATCATGGTGCCAAAGTTTCATGCTCTTAATCTACAGGAGATGTACTATTTTATCTTAGGTACTATAATACACAAGTAAATATTTAAACAAAAGAAATCCTACACTATCCAAATATTCAATTATAGCAAATGATAACCCTAAATTTATGCATAAACCTATGTTAAAATTATGATAGTTCTAAGTGATGAATTAAGTAGTACTTCTTCATGTGCATCGGGTATGAAACATAAACTATTCATACTTAAGTTTCTTCTTTTTAAAAGCTTCCTTGAATTAATAGCTTCTTTTCAATCAAAAGGATGATTAAAAAATTCTGTCTATCATTTCATCAAACCATATCTGAATCTCCAAATTCCACTTTCCATGAGAACCGCCTATGCATAACCAAAATACCTTTTCCTTGATCCTTCTAACCATATCTATCAATGCAACATGAAATACTTCATCCCACAACATCGGTAGCACATACTTGTGTTTGGCACCAACTTAGGTCGGAGTACCATTTATACCTATAAATCAACCTCCAATATATTCCTTAATACCAACGGTATTTTGGAAATTTCCCTTAACATAGCTTCTCATCATCTTGCTTCTTAAGTACTAACACTGTATAACCATCGCTACAAACATACAAGGTGAGATGATAACTTGCTTGCATGGTGTTCTATAACCTCCCAATATAAAACAAACATGTATGGTGCAATGTTAACTGAAACGTCAGATCAATGACACTCAGCCACAATCTAACCAAATCATCCATTTTCGCTGGCTATATCAAACAATAAATCATATAAATGTTTGTTCCATCATTGATCATTACCAAAATGATATAGTATGAAAGAATGTGAATACCAACAATTCCAAGAAATTAAACCATGAATTGAAAATCAATTCAGAGCACATAGATACACTATTGGGTCTTCGATACCCCATCACCTAATAAACCCTGTGCTCTCTATATCAAATTGCCAATTAAACCATATCATATTTTCGATTGATTGGTTAGTGGGTCATAGTCAACTAATTTTTTTACATTATTAACGTCTCTTCTACTATCCATGCTTTCTGAGTGAAATTCCATCTTTAACTATACCGTTGAAACTTCTAATATATGATGTGAGTGTAACATTGGCCTTAATACGAATATTTTGATGTTCTGTTAACATCTCTTCTCTATGACATTTTGACAAAATAATTGGCTCATCCAACTCCCGACCATCTTCTAGAGTCATATGCCTAAGTAGCATGTGAACAAGCATAGTTAATATTATTTATTTGGGAGGAAGGCCAAATCTTTTTGTGGAGACATTTGGAATTCCTACGTTATTTAATAGATAACAACTCATCACCATAGGATTGTTGGGATCATGACATACAATACGACTGTTCCCCACCACTAGTCATCATCAAGCCATCCTCCTATCATAATATCATCCCATAACGAGTCATCCAGTCTATTCCAAAATCAATTCATATCCCAAGAAACTCAGTAAATATGCATCACCAAAGGACTCCACACCGTGTATAGCTTATTCCAACTCATAGCATATCATAATTAAATAGTTCATGAACTATGTGAAATTTAAAGTCTAAACTGCGTACTATAACTATCCATATCTAAAAGTAATAACTCACCTTCTATCATGATCTTCTTCCTCTTCTCCTGAGCAGATGTTGGTATAATACTGGCACTTGGAATAACATCCAATGCGTAAGCTTTAATGACTTCTCCTCCTTTTGGTAAAGTTGGGAACTCCCCCTTCAGATGCCTTAACTGGTTACAATTGTAACACTTAGCCCTTGAAATATTCAGCCTACAATCCCTTGCTATATGGCCCCTCATGTGGTATCGCTTATAGGTGATCGCCTACTTCTTATATTGTCCTCCTTGAGGTCCATTCCCTTTGTGTTCCTATATTACGGATTTACCTCCTTCTTTGGCCAACCCTTAACCCTCTCTCCATTGACATAATTCAACAAACCTGCTTCTACTAGTCGTTCAAAGGTAGCACCATACAGAATCTAATTGGGTGCCTGCTCCTTAAGGGGAGAATTCAATCCTTTTGCAAACTTCATTGCCTTCTTATCTAGAGTATTAAAAAAATCTACGCCTCAAAAGCTCCTTAAACTAGTTTATATATTCTCCAACCGACAAATCTCCTTGCTTCAAATGGATAAACCTTTCTAAAAAATTCCCTTTTTAGCCCCTAAGTAAACTTAGTCTTAAATTTTCTCTTGAAATATGCCTATGTGATATCCCACGCACTGACTTTTACAGTATAAATCTTTCACCAGTCTGCTACATCTTCCTTCAAATACCAATGAGCCAATTGATTTCTCGTAATATCACTTAAGCCCAATATATTAAAGATTCTCTTACAACAGGTTATCCATGCCTGCATCCCTGCATAAGGTTCAGTTCCAACATATGGCCTAAACTAAGGATATCTTTACACAACTTTGGGAAATCCATATTCAGTGGTGGTCATACATGAACCACTCCTTGTATAGTAGATTCAATCACTACGGGGTTGACACTAGTATGTCTTATTGCCTGTGGATATCAATGAAATCAAATGAGAATGTTCACTCAGGGATTATCCACATTATTGGCTCTAGTTTCAACCTCATTGGTTTTAGTTTCTATTCCATTTTCTATCTTTTTTAAGTTACTCATTCTTGGCTATCTAGAATTTGGATTGATTTGCAACTCCCAACTAGATAGTTAACAAAACTAGAATGATAAATGGGTTGTCTGTATTTGCTCAACATACATACACACACATTTAAAAAATACAAATATGCTCTCTCTACACGTCATAACTCTTAAGTTAGGATAATTTTTTCTCTAATACCAAATGTAACAACCTGCCTTTTTCGACCCTCCAATTTAATGTCTGAATCGACATTCATACTATGAAAATTAGAAACTGCAGATTATTAGGGTTAAATATAAGATAAGTAGAGTAATACTCTAACTCAAGATTCAAAGCATATAGCGGAAGGAATAATGTTTAATTACCAAGTAATCCATATTTTCAAACCAAACCGTAGTTATATATGCATAGTCATAGATCTGTACAATGCCAATCCATCAATCATATATATATTATAATACTTAATAATCTCAAATGTCAATATGTACAATATGTCAATAAATAATGTCCTCATCATTTTCACCTCCAACGCCACTTACACTGACACGAACCAGTGACGTATACAAAGAAAAATATGGAGAGGGGTTAGACATCTGTCTGAGTGAGTGAAACAAATCAATGTACAATATACTACAAAAATATTAGTATAACATCATCATTGTCTAACACATATGTTAACAAACCTTAAACTTTTGTCACATGCATCAATTGCGTTAAGTCAATAATACATGTATTAACTCCTTAATTAAAGTCATGCTACATTCAACTATGCAGTATATAGCAATGACACAGTAAATGGTGCCCAATGCTCACTATTCATTTAACCCATGGACATAGTCATTGTTATACTCACTTATGGATAAATAAGCCCACATATAAATATCTCCACTTCCTTAAGATTCACGTATTTATGGTATCCAAGGAAACCTTTGTCCTATTTCCAAGAATACATCCTTCAAAAAGCTTAGTTTTGGATGATGAATGCCATCAACTTAACCCTAGTTTTTTTAACTTCTCCAAATCGTGCTCTCATATATTTCCCATCCTTAAATGCGATGATTTAGTAAAATAAAATTAGAAAATTTTACAAAATTTGATCCCCAAGAATAGTGGTGCCATTTAACAAACAAAGATTTTCAACCCTTACAGTTTTGACAGCAATAAAAAATGCTTCGTCGCCTTTAATCTTTAATCCAAACATACTAAAGAATTGATAGAAATCAAGCTTCTCCTTAAATCAAACACTTGCCTAACATTAGAATCGTCCTAAAATTATCACCAACTATCATAATATTTACACTCCCAATACCCACGAAACAACATGAAGCATCATCACCTATGAAGATCTCTCCTCCATCAACCTCATGGTAGGTGGAAAAATAGTTCTATTAGCTATTATATGATAGGATGCACCAAAATCAATAACCTACAATTACACTTAGAAGAAAACCTATAAATATAAAAGCATTGGTGTCAGTCTTAATCTCTAATGTTTATTTAGTACATACTGAATTTTCTTTGGATCTTCATTCTTTATAGTTTTGGACACTTAATAATAAAGTGCTCAAGCTTCTTACAATGATAGATAGCTCTAATATTAGTATCCTAGGCCAAAATATTTATTTTACTTCCACTAAAATTAGGCTTATTCTTATCCTTCCTCCACAAAAAGATAATCCTTCCGAGTCAATATTTTAATTCATATTAGTTAATCTATCCCTGAATACTTTAACCTTCAAATTTGATAAACTAATCTTGTTATGCCCATATATTTGGGAATTCAAAAACCAAGTATATTCCTTAGGCAAAGAACATAATAGAATGCTTTATCTGTAATCTCAACATCTATTGCCTTAAAATTCTCGATCAATGTAGTTAGGGAATCCAAACATTCATCAAGATAGTCAGTAAGTTTCATCTAGAAGGAACATGGTTTTTGTCGAAGGATGAACAGTTAGTGAGAGACTTATCCTAATAGAAATTTGACAATTCCTCATATATTTCCTTCGCCTTCTTTTTATTAGAGATCTCTTAAGAAGTTCATTTGATAGGCTTAATTGTATGGTATTAAAAGTCTTCGTTTCCACCTTCTCTAAAGCATCGACTTCTAGGCCTTTCAATGTATCCAAATACAAACTATCTTAAACGTTTTTCTCCTTTTTCAACACCGTCTACATCTTCGTCTCCTAAGTTACAAAAGCTTTATTTCCATGGAATTTAGTAAATATGAAATTGCTGTTAGGTCAAATATTTATTAGGTCAACATATGTTCTTCACAAAAACCCTCCACTGATACCCGACCTAAAAAAACAACCAACTTTGGTAAAAATTTATAGTAAAAATCTTATCAATTATGATAGAAACAAAGAATTTTATCTATAAGTTAAACACAATCAACTAACACAATACATCAATTACCAACATAAATCTAAACTAACAGAAATCAAAAGATACATTGGGGATTTAACCCGGTTAATTCAGATTGATATACATCCGTGGAGACCCAACAACTTCTGCTTCGATAATTATAATAGAATATAATAACTAAATCATCGAAGGAATACTACAATAAGATGGACAATCTCTTTAATCTCCATAAGAAACTAAGACCTACGATGAGCACTCAATAATATTGTAAACCTTACATTAAGCACGTAATAATATTATAAACCACCAAATTTTAAAGCACAATAGGGTCAAGTTTTCATTTCTAATTGATTTTATGGAAAGTCAATGAATAATTAATAAATGAAGAAGATTAAAATGTTTTATATAATCTCTATCTCGTTGGAACCAATGGATAAAGTCAAGAGAATCAACATTGTCATTATGAAACCAACACACAGCAAACCCCCACCACCCCACCCTCCCCCCTACACACACAAACACAAACCAAATGGAAGAAGGATCGTTCGACCATCGAGGGGCTTGGGTTGATCAATCGATTAAATGATTCAATTTAATGGCCTTAAGGTGATGAGTGACCAATAAACTAGAGAGGGGTGTGATGATCAACCACTCTGCTCATTGATTACCCCAATCACGAATGTTGTTAAAGTCGATTTTTCATCTAAACTTTAATAACTTTCACTAAGTAGTTCCAAACAACTCATATTTCTTTCATTAAAAAACTTTTGAACTAATTTTCAACTTTGACTCATATTTGAATCATACAAATTCAATATAATACACATCACAATAATCAAATATGTAGGGTTAGGGATGTTATGCTTGTGATGCCCATCTTTATCATCTCTGAATGAAATTGTAATAGTTTATAATGGTTATCCATATGAAATTTTCTATTTCTAACCATTATGGTTACCTATGTGAAATTTGAAACTACGTATATGAACATTATGGCTCTGCCTATTTCCACCCTTTTATTTGTTGTTCACCCCCTATTTAAAATATTAAAACAATAGTATTAATTTTACCCTCTGATAACTGATTACATGTTTTTACCAAAACTAATTCTATTCATACACCAAAACTTTTTTAACGTACATCAAAGAATATAATAAACTACTATACACCAAATATTACTTTACATACACCACGTCTTTTACAAAATTACTGTTATTATAATCTTCCTTGTCTTCCTTCAACTTAAAATTCACTTTCACAAATTTGAAATTCATAAAAAAATTAAGTTAAATTCAAAAAAATTGAACCTTTTATTTCTCCACTAATATTGTAACTTTTTAATTTAAAAAATTCTTAGTTTTCGCAAAATCTACTCTATCTTTAGCAAAATAAAGTTAAATACCATTAAATATACAACAATTAGCTGTGAATCTTGTCTAAATGATATTTTAGGTTTTATAATAAAATAATTTATTATATTTCTCATCAAAATATATAGATTGGACCATATTTCATTAAATTTTAAGTTTATTTGACAAATTATATGAAAAATACTAAAAATATAATTAAGAAAAAAAAGGGTATTTTATTCTTATATTTTTGTAGGAAAATAATTGCGCATGTTAAGTGATTTTTGGTATATGAATAGAATTTGCCTTTTTCCAATGTGTCCGTCCTTCTACCACCATTTCTTGGTTGAAATTGTGAAAGAGATAATGAAATTTTCAAGAAAGCATTGATTCGATGACATATTCTATAGACGTCGTATAAAAAAATCAGGTACATTTCCTTGTTAGTTGGCACTATACTAGGATAGGTATAATCAAGGGCCATGGACACTAGGAATTGCTCAAAACCTAGTGCCACGACACAAGAAAAACAATGCTCAATAAACCATATATTTATTTTTAACTTTTTAAATTGCAATGATGGCCAAAGAAGATGAAGAAATGGTTATGGATTATAGTAATGAGTTCATAATATATGATGTATGTAATTTATGTTAATATTCTATTAATCAACTTATTTTCTAAATTGAAAATTTCTCATCTTTTTTTAATCATATGAAGGTATTTCTAGGTAGATTTAAAATGAAAGAATGCGTTAGTTGCACGGCTAGATAGAAGTCAATGATAGTGGTCGTTTTAAAATTAGATATTACTTGTGTTTGTACCAAAATTGGACACAACACTCTTCGGGCATGTTTGAAGAGATTAAAGTGAAGAATATAAATGGAAAATGAGGTAGATCTAACAAACACACCAAAAATAGAAAAACAGGAGTATGAAAACACAGAGATTTAGAGTGGTTCGACGTTCTACCCTACGTCCACTGTAGAAAGTTTGCTTTCTATTAATAATTCTCACTGATTACAATTGTTTGTAACAGAACACTTAAGGTACAATGAAGGTTTCGGCGGAGTATCGACATTCCAAAGTCCGAAAGTCCATTTTCTGAAGGCCTAGGGCTGCTATTTATAGGTGTAGGCTGCAAATATCTCGCTCTAATCTCGAAAGACCACTTCTCTTACGTGGGTTGGCCCACATGATCGATCCTTGGCCATTTGGAATCGATCCATGATCGATATGGGCTAAACTTGTATCGATCCAAATTTGGTCTTTTTGGGCTGAGATCGATCATGAGCATTCTTGAGGTAGTACGCAAGCTCTTATGAAAATTTGGTAGAAATTAGACTTGTAGATTTTGAAATATGATCGATACAAGTTTGGAATTGCAAAGCACCATTGCCTTCATATCGATACTTTACATATCAGTCGCCTCATATCGATGGTTTTGCACGTGTTGGCTAGATGATGTGATGATTCTAGGATTGATCCACTTTTCATGCCGAGTGATCGAGTCTTCCTCTCTCTTAGGTTCCGTTCGTATTGACCTGATGTGGTTTCTTCGTTCGATCATGAGATGTTGCTTCGTATCCATAGTAGTTGGTTGACTTGGTATCGATGGTCAATCGCCGCTTCATGTCGATGGCTCTTACTTCGATTTGCACCGATATGAAATGTTTCCTTTCGTATCGGTATTTGTTTATATATTTTCGTATCGATCTTCGGTCGATCGCTACGAATAGCTTCAAAACCAGAATTATGGAGGTTTGATCATCGTTGGCCATTGATGGAAACAAAGGGGACGGTGAAGCATGGATACGAACCTAACCCTTCTTTCATGGATACGAACGTGGTGTTTCAAATAGGACTTGATAGATACGGATTCACATGGATACAAATGGAATTGTTTTCCTCAACCTTGATCGATCAATATCTCAGCATACGAACGCCGACTGACTTGAAATTTGGAACGTTGGCTTTCATGGCATTGCTTGTCGCGTCATATCGATTGTAGCTCGATCCAGACACAGGCAAAATTTAAAAATATCCATAGTAGACCTGTGTATAACCGTTCTTTGGGACAGCCTATCCTTGGTTTTCAGTTAATTTCTTGTTGTCATGGCCTTGCCAAAAGGCGAGATAACATTTTCCCTCCAAACTACGTCATGTGTAGACATGACATACTTTGAAAAGCTGCAATCTTTAGTCTGAATAGTTCTGCCCGATTCGTTGAGTAGTCGTTGTCTTTTTGTCAAAAGATGCAACCTTCGACTGATTCCCGGTAATATAAATACTAGATTGTTGACTGCCAATGATTGTGTAGTGCATTGTTGTAACTGAGTCTCGAGTGTTAGCAAACTATTATTCATCGTTGTAATTGTCACTAGGTGAGTGTCTAATTCCTGTGAATTTTGAAAGTTGGATGTTAATTCGTCACACATAAATGTATGCTAACTTGACTCCCATTAACATTTGCATGTTTACGAGTCGTTGTCAGGTTTTCTTTTGTATCAAATTCTGTATCGATCCTCTCCTGAATCGATGTGAAATTCGAGTTATAACAACACTTGATGGTCATTTTAGTGTATCTCTTCATATCGATCCTCTCCTCGGTCGATGTTAAAAGTTGAAAAAAATCTTCTTCGTATCGATGGTGATCGACACAAATCAATTGGCTTCCCAAAACATTTCATATCGATGGATACGAATCTCCATGGGCTTTAGGTTGGTAGATACAAGCTCATCATTTAGTATTGATACATTCCCAATGGGATTCGAACGGTCCGAACGAGTTTTAGCCCTGTGTTGCGTATCACTCATTGGATGGATACGAAGTTAGTTTCGTACGGATGATGTTGGAATTGTTTTGGTCGGTCACTGGATACTAATAGTTCATTGGATACGAGTCAGTTGTTTCGTATTTTTTAGGCAAAGGGATGCGAGCAAGGTTTTTTGTATCGATGATGTTGGAGACCATTTCTTAACCGGTTACTCCAACCAGGAGACAAATTGACAATGCTCCAGGGAGACCCATATATATACTTAGGGAGATTTTTACTTTCTCACTCTTCTCTTGTCTTCGTATCGCTCCGAACAAGGGGAAAATAAAATCGCCATTACATCCAAACCAAATCAAGCTCTTAATTCCAGTCACTAATCGCCGAAACTAGTAATTAGGCAATGGATTAGTGTCAAAAATGATGAGATTTTAAATTCTTTGCCATTCCACTTGCTTTTGTGGCCGATTCTGGTGAAGTGGTGGCCATTTATGGTCAAAATAAGTTTGGAGAAGAAGGAGACGACCTTTGTGAGGTTTTGGAGAAGATGAAGTACAGGGATACGAAGGGAAATGCTCGTATCGATCTGGGAAGAAAGGAGGGACCGTATCGATCTGGGCACGAGGGTATCAAACAAAAGACGTGTTTCGTATCAGTTGGTGACAGACTATTTGTATCGACTAGCTAATGGTGGTGTTCATATCGATTGGTAACCAATAGCATTTGTATCGATATGCCTTGATCGATACAAATTATGGAACTAGAAATCAATAACTCGATTGATACAAAATTGTGATTCATCGATCGATACAAAGATGCTTATTTTTGGAGTGATATAAAGTAATGTTTTAGTATCAGTACGAATTATACTTGTTAATCGATACAAAACTGTTCTACTGAAGACCGATATGAATTGTCACCCCATGACCAAAACGATCTATCCATTTGGAGATCGATCCAAGTTTGAACTCGATGGAGATGAAGTCCTTTGCACGCTTGAACATTTAACTCCGACGAGCTTCTACCCACCAGTACTTGACTTAACCGTTTCATTGCATATCTGATTGCCATTCGAAGCTCGTCAATGGGACTGTAACTTGACAAAATTTGAAGAACTTTAATTCGGGTCTATCTCCGAAGTATGGATGGCATGGTTGTGACGGTCAGCGATGATGGTCATTCTTGTTGAATTTCGAAGTCTTGTTGTTCAAATACCTTTCAACTCTCGTAGAACTTTTAAGTAATATGTAGCACTACACAACACAATCATGCACTTCACATTGGGGAAACACGGGTTTTTTGTCATTTAACGATGATTTTTGTTGAGCCGATTAGCCATGGAACCCAGAAGTTCGCAGCTGCAGGAGGCTCAGAGTCTGCCTCTTCCTATAGTCAAGATGCTGGCAATCGCAGCCGAAGTTATTATTCCTACTCTAGATGAACTACCAGGAGCAGCCTTCATCGCGCATATGCAAGACACATTTCCGTCCAATATCTCTGAAGACATGCTAGGAAGAATTTGTAGAAGGCATGGATTGTCGAGAGATTATGTCCTATTGCCAGGGGCAGAAGATAGAGCCTATACTCTCTTAGAAGGGTATACAACCTTTAATAGATTCTTGTGTGCAGCTGGGACACTCCCTCCATTCAATCAATTCATCCGAGAAGTGTTGGTCTACTTAAAGATCGCTCCATCACAACTGCACCCGAACGGGTATGCTTCACAAACAGCCAATTCATTGTCTTCATGAAGCATCTTTTCCGACCTCGAACTCTAGAGGAAGTCAGATACTTGTTCAAAATAAAAAGCAGAGGAGATAATCATTCCTTCACTATTTTAGAAGCAGATAGGAACTGTCAAGTTGTGGTCGGGGTGTGGACCAATCTAAGCTATTTCAAGACCGAATGGTTCTATATTCGGTGCCCACCGGGTTTCGCTAGATGGTGGCTAGCTAGACTTAAGTGCTTTAACTTCTATGTCGATTAACCCGATAGTACTTGATTTCAGGTTTAACACTTCTTTTCTTTCACAGCTTTGATTCCATGACCCGAAGGGGCTCAGTTTAAGGGAATTGTAAGAGTTCTTCAAGTGGTGCCTACAGAGTGCAGAGAGATCGATGAGGTCCTCACCAATGAAAATCTGAGTGCTTGGCTAATTAATAGAGATCAAAGCATCAGTCTTGAAGGATTTCTCAGGACAGCTCTAGCACAGCAATTCAAGAGGAGAGTTCCTAGAATCATGATCACCGAGCAAGGTGACGATGAAAATATGCCCGCTGGAGACGAGCCCACACCCGGGCCTTCAAAAAGTCAACGACATTCAGAGAGGATAAGGAAAGCAAGGTCGTTGCCCACAAAGCTCCGAGACGCAAGTCTGTTGTAATGTCTTTGCCAGCAGCAACTATTGTAATTTCGGAGGCTCCCTCTTCACAAATAGAGAGTCCTTTTGAAGGACTTGTGGATATTACCATTTCGGATGATGTGTCTCTTCACCAAGATACCAGATTAGAGGGGCTTCAAAGTGCCTTAGATTTAGGAGAGCCAACCCCTCCGAGTACGGCTGCTACATCCGGTTGGTTGGGGGTTTACACATGCATGCACACACTTCATGGCACCACACAACTAATATTCACAAGCTGTTCAATCTCCAGAGGTAACTAACTATGATTCTTTTTTCACTTTACAGATACAATGTCGAAGAAAGGATCCATGATCAGTAGCCTTCGTGCCGCATGCCAATCTTCCAGTTCATACCGAGAGTCCCACAGGCACGAGTCCAATTATGATCGTCGCTACTCTAGTCAAGATAGGGATCACTATGATAGGGAGAGAGACAGAGAAAGAGAGAGAGGGAGGGGAAAAGAGTGGCGAGATAGGCGTTAATCCCGATCGTGCTCTCCTACACCTAGAGTTCCCTTGCCACCCTCGGGTTCTAAAACACACACTGTTGACACTCTATGCCATCCAGTGCCTCCAAAAACTTCAAGGCCTGGTTAGAAAACCACATAACTAGAGCGGACGCTCCCGTTGTTACCACATCAATGGCTACAGAGCTCACAGGGGAGGGAGCGGCTCGAATTGCTCAGCTAAAGAAGGAATTCCCTAACATTTGTTTTGACAGCTTCCACTTCCCTCTAAATTTGCAGTTGATTCCAGAAGGGGCATCGAAAACTGTGCACAACTATGTTTATCATGCTTATAGCCAATATCGAGAATGGAAGAAACTTGCAGAGAAAGCCTCGGCTGTTGCATTTGACCGGGCGAAGACAATCGAACAGCTGAAAAAAGACCTCGCTCAAAAATACTGCATAGTTCAAGTGCTCACTGGTGAAAGTGACACCGTGAGGAATTCAGAGATAGAGGCCTTGAAAAAAGTCGATGAGGCCAACAAGAAAATGGAGAAAATGAGAAAAGAGCACTTGAAACTAGTCGACAATATGGGCCACAGAAATGCCATCGTCATAGCTAAGAGAGACAATGCGCTCAAAGAGCTTAATGAGCTTAAAGCTAAGTGTACTGAGGTCGTCAAGAAAGGGACGACGCAAATAAGGCTGCTCAGGAGGCATGTGATCAGACTATCGAGCTTAAGGGTGAGTGGAATTTGTTAGTTCTGAAGGTTCAGGAAGTTGAGACTAGGATTGATGCCGAAGTTGGGGCAGTGGAGGCTAGGTTAGAAGGCGATATGGAGGCCTTCTAATCACTTACAACGCTAATGTCTTGAAATACCATGGCTTGAGCTTGCATATTGACTATCGGACTCATTTGCATGATGCCTAGCCGCTTGGTGGATGATGAGAAGGCTGAACACCACACTACATCTATCAATGAGTTCGAACCGGAGAATTGGGTGTTGACCAAAGATGAGAGGAAGGTTCTCCATGAGGCCATTGTTACATTTGAAAAAGAAACTTGTCACTCAGCATCCGGAGGTCGGAGAGGGTTCTGGTGTTGAGCATCATGGCACAAGTTCTGAAATTCCCATGCCAACCCAGCCTGAATCTACCCCTACAGCGGATCCTTCACCTGTGCCTGCTTATGATCCAATCAATCGCAATTGTCTCCAGCTCGCGGGCACATTTCAAAAGGACCCCCGGCTCCACCCGTGAGCCAGCCTGAGGAAGGTATTCTGAAAACTTCTCAAATTTATTCAAATCTAAAGTATTATCATAAGAAGTCACCAATAATTTTTTCTTATCTCCATTCAGTTATAGGAGCTAGACCGGTCATCCCCCCGCAACCTAAGAGCAGCATCAAGAGCAGGAGGCTATTGTGATGGAGGCGGCAACTACTACAGCTACCGCGTCGACTGAGGAAGTTCATGTGAGTGCTTTTATCTTCAACGAACAGATGATGGAAGAACTTCTCGGTCACCAGAGCGATCCACTTACAAACTTTCATTTTGTCATGGGCGAAGGCGCGTTCACAGCCAGCTCTTCGGCCCCAACTTCCAGCATCCCACCGACACTCAAGCAGCTCATAATGAGGCGATAATGGTGGAGATCAGTGCCACATTGGGTAGCGGTATTGAAGGCGGAATGGCAGGTACTGGCCTGGCCCCTTTACGTATGGTCTCTCCGGGTGGTACAATCATCATCATCGAGGTGCCCCCTGTGTCTCCTCACATAGAAAGTGCCCCCATCACTCTGACCATGCATTTCGAAAGCATTCCAATTTCCATGAGTTCGGTGGAGGAGATTACAATTCTACCCTGGTTGGGGATAAGCCGGGTAAAGGCAAGTGTTCGAAAAGGTACCACAGCGGTAGCTTCAGTGGATTGATGTCGAAGGGAAGGGGAAGAAGAAGAAGAAACATAAGGAGTAGGCATGTCTCTTTGTGTCCCTTTTTGGTATATAAGTAGGAATTCCTTTTTTGCTTTCAATAGGCCGTGTATATATGCGAGTTCGGCCTCTGCTAGTAGGTGTTTTTGGGATAAGCTATTTTGTACTTCTTTTGTTTCTAAAGAATAGATGAAATAAAATCTCCTTTCGCTTTTTGGCATACTCTAAGTTTATTTTGCCTAAGTGTTCCAGCACTTGAATTTTTATTCGATACACTTATGAAGCTTTAATCTTTGGATAGGACTCATGTTCGGCTGTTAAATCTCGGAGCCATGGTTCCGAGCCATAACCAAATGTTAAGTTGAGTCCTAATGTTGTACTATCTCAATTGGCAGTTGGTGCTCGAGTTATGCCCCCAGCCCTCGAGACGAGTTGAAGTGGTCGGACGATGATTGCTTTGCAACTTCAACACTCATAATATTACTTAGTTGGAACTAAGTTGTTGTGAGATGAGTTCGAGTGGTCGGATCACACTCACTCATGTATTAACAATCGCGTCCACACTTTGGGGATTGAACTCGCATGCTGGCGGTCGGTCACGCCTGCGTAATGTTTAAAGGTGCATCCATGCTTTAGGGACTTAAGTTGTTTTTCGGGCGGTCAGTCACACCTGTTTTAATAATCGGAATTGTGTCCACACTTTGGGGAATTAGGTCGATTTATGGGTGGTCAGTCACACCTAATTTGTGTTTATACTCCAGTCCATGCTCTGGGGACTTAGAGTTAGTTAGGGGTGGTCAGTCACACCTAATTAACGTTTATACTCCAGTTTGTGTTCTAGGTGTTTGGAGTTAGTTAACAAACGGTCGATCACATATGTTTTGAGTTTTGAGATCTCGTTCGCACTCTAGGAATGATGAACTGATTAGGATCATGGATGGTCGAGTCACATCCACACTAAGTAAACAAGCGAAGTCGTAGATGGACGGATCCATTCTCCTCGAGTTTAGACTGTACAAGGGTGAAGTCATGGGTGGACGGATCCACCCTCTTCGAACCCATGTTTTTGGATTTTAAGTTTATACTCCAGCTCGCACTCTAGGAGTTGGAGTTAGTTAGAGGATTGTTGTGTATCAATCCTTTTTGGCTACAGTGTGACATCTTGTCCCTGAGCTCAGGTTTCACTTAGCGAGTGGCCGATTGTATCACAGTCAATCCCTTCTTGAATAAGTCCCTCAATAGGATGGAACTTAGCTCTCTGTGCATTGTGAAGGTCGCATGACGCCTTCCAAGAATCACTACTCCGGCTCGAAGAGGTTGCATTTTATTACTTAAAAATTATGGCAAAGTCAGTTGCCTTATTAAAAGTTAAAATTTTTAAATGCATAAACAAATTGCAAATGAAAAGAAAAACAAAGCCTGTTATGTGTAGTAGTGACGGAGATTTTCGCTGTTCCAAACTCTCGGCAAAGTGAGACCATCAACAGTAGAAAATTTGAATGTACCGTCTCCAAGGCTCCATTCGATAGCATACGGTCCTTCCCATGTTGGCTTCATATGCGAAGGGACCGGAATAATTCCCTTGAGCATGAGATCACTAAGTTCAAAGGTTTGGGGTCGGACCTTAGCATTGTATAATCGCGTGACTCGACTTAGGTACACGGCTGCCCACAAATCGGCCTCTTTACACTTCTCATCTAATAAGTCCAGAGATTCGGCAAGCAATATAGCATTTGCCTTCGGATCATAGTAAGTCACAGGATGAGAAGGTATTTCCAATTCGACCGGAATGACTGCTTCAGAACCATAGGAAAGTGGAAATGGAGTGCGGCCGGTCGTGGACTTGTGGTTAGTTTGATATGCCTATAGGGCCATGGGAAGCTCATCGACCCATTTGCCTCCGGGCTTTTCCAATCGTTTTTTCAGAATGGATTTGATAACCTTGGTTACAGCTTCGACCTGTCCATTCGCTTAAGGGTGATCAACTACTGAGAACTTCTTTTGAATGTGAAATCTTTGACAGAAGTTCTTAAATTTGACACTACCGAATTGGGCTCCGTTATCAGTGATAATGGTGTGTAGGAGGCCAAAACGACAGAAAAATGTTGTGCACAACAAAATTGATTACTTTTTTCATCGTGATAGTAGCAAGGGGCTCAACTTCCACCCATTTGGTAAAGTAGTCAACGGCAACGATAACATACTTCGCACCACCTATAGCCAGAGGTAAAGATTCAATTATATCGATGCCCCACATGGCAAACGGCCATGGACTGACCATTTGAGTAATTTCAGTAAGTGGAGCTCTTGGTATCCGAGCACGTTTTTGACATCTGTCACCTCTCTTGGCATAGTCTAATGCATCCCGATCACAGTCGGCCAATAATACCCATATCGAAGTAACTTCTTAGCAAGGGCTTGGCTCCCAGTGTGATCGCCGCATTCTTCCGCATGCACTTCATGTAACACTTGTTTGATGTCGTCATGGCTTATACACCGAAGTAAAAGAATAGAGTATCCTCTTCTATATATGACTCCATTCTGGATAATTAATCGTGAAGCTTTTCGGAGAACTTGTATTTTCTCACTCCTACGCTCAGGCAGGGTTCCCTGTTCAAGATAATTTCTGAAAAGGTTCATCAATGACTCCTTCTTGGGTGTGGCTTCATGCACCCGATCTGTCTCCATCTGATCGATACTCATAGAGGTAATTGTCTCCACAAGGACAAGTCCCATTTGCTATGCTTCACAGGCACTGCCCAGTTTTGCCAGAGAATCAGCCTTTTGGTTATGGTCTCGGGGTATGCAATAGATGGCGTAATAATCGAACTGATTCAATACTTCCTAGACCCGAGCAAGATAAGCAGCCAATCTCTGGTCTCTAGCTTGGTATTCTTCCCGAACTTGACATATGACCAATTGTGAATCGCAGTAAATCTCCGTAGCAGTAATTCTTAAGTCTCCGGTGAGTCTAAGTCCGGCAAGTAAAGCTTCATATTCGACCTCATTATTAATTGCATCGAAATCGAACTTCAAGGCATAGCACATGGATCGATCTTCTGCTGTTTGAAGTACAACTCTAGCGCCTGAGCAACGGTCATTTGATGCACCATCGGTATAATTTCCATATGTATCTAGGATATTCACTAGTTTCGAGCAAGTCCTCTGGGATAGTGAATTCAGCCAGAACTTATCCTTGAATAGCCCGCCTTTGTGTGTAAGCAATATCAAACTGACTCAACTCGATGTTCCACTTTAGCAACCTACCAGACGTCTCAGGCCGCATAAGGACCTATCATAATGGTTGGCCAATGTAGACTGTGTTAGGATGAGCCTAAAAGTAGGGACAGAGCTTTCTCGAGGTAATTTAGTAGGCCAGCTTTTCCAACTTTAGATAGTTTCTCTCTACTCCGGTCAATCATTCGCTAGTGTAATAGACTGGTCATTGTATCTGATCCTCCTCCCGAATTAATGCAGCACTGATTGCATTCTCTAACACTACTAGATAGATGTATAGTCTCTCATGATCAATCGGCTTTGACAGAATTGGTGTCGTAGATAGGTGTTGAAATAGTGCTCGGAATGCGCCCTCACATTCCTTAGTCCATCCAAAGTTCCGCTTTCCTTTCCTGATCAGACCGAAGAAAGGAATACATTTTTCGATGGATTTAGAGATGAACCTGCTCAATGCTACTACCTTCCCATTGAGGCTTTGCACTTGCTTTACAGTTCTGGGAGTTTCGAGATTTTGAATCGCCTGGATCTTTTCAGGATTGGCTTTTATTCCTTGAGCATTATAACAACCCTACATTTTTTGCATATAATTTAAATTTGACCTTATTTTATTTTTAAATTATTTTAAAACTTGTTTTATTTCAAACATTTCATTTTAAATATAAATGATGATTATTAAGTGATTTTGACTCGGAATTATTATTATTTCCAGAAATATAAAGTTATATAAATAAAATAAGGAAATATGAAGGGTTTTTGACTTTTGAATTGCCTTTTGCCTTTTTGAATTCCGACCTTTCATTTTCTCAACTCCACTCTTTAATGATTTTTTGTCGTGCTTCCATTTCTCATTCCAGCTGCATCTCCCTCATTTTTCACGTATTCTAACCTTCTCAAACTCAGAAAAAATTTTCAAGGCCATTGCTTCAAAGGTTTGGGTAAAATTCATCTCCTTCTTCCTTGTTTTTCTAGTTTTCTATTGAATTTTGTATATGTTCTCTACCTTCATAGCTGTATTCCCCCTCCTCCAAGCTGTGGCCGACCACCACCACCACTTTTTCCTGACCATCACACATCCTAACACCTCTCCTCCTCAGGCCAAGCCAAGCCATGGTGAAGATCATCACAAAAATCCATCTAAACTAGCACTAGCCATCACCTGTACCAAACCTAGTCTAGGATTGCCATCTCCTTCTTCCTCCACCTTTTGCCGCCACCACCACCACCTCTGGCCTGTCCTCCACCTTCTGCCACATCACCCACCACCACCTAGAGCCACTGGTCGTGTCCTACCTGATGTTGGCCGTGACCTTTTGTTGCATGAAAATTTGTTGTATTGCCTTGTGCAGTGTAGTTCCATGCCTATCTCTTTGCATCAATTTTGCCCATCCCCATACATGCTAGGCCGACCTTTAGGAACCCAAACCAGATCCTAACCCACTCCGTAGCCATGTATTTCAGATCTATATCTGAAGCATAGGTGGTAGAAAGTAAGTGCAATGACATTGGAATTGTTTTATACATTTATTCTTAACATCGTTTATTCATTTTGAGTTGAAAACTTATGTTATATTTATTTGTTTTGTCTCATGTATTCAAGGCAATTAACCTTGTCTCTCTCTCTCTCACTCAAATCATTTTCGTGCCTTCATGCTTTCCGGGCCTTTGTTTGTGTGTCTGAATCTGTTATCTTCAACTTATAGAGGTGAGTTATTCTCACCAGACAATATGTACGTATATAACTAGTAAATTGACCCCTTTTGAATCTGTAAAATGCATTATCATGTTACACCTGCTATATTATGATTTTATGATGTTCACCCATGCTTAAACACCTGTTATAACATATGTTACTGTTATATTATGTTGTTCTGCTACTTTTATCAGTTTATCACACTGCAAGTTCCCTTTAGATTAGAATCACTATGGGTTGAAATGATACATACTCGAACGGACTTTAGAATAGAGGAAAATCGTTATGGGCTGAAATGATAGGCCTAAGCGATTTTCTATCTGTTTTATTTACTTAGGACTGCGGGTTTGAAATGATAAAACCCGGATTTTTCTTTGTAAATTACGGGTTGAAATGATATATTACCCGTATCACTTTACCTAGCGTAGAAAATTATATACAGGCCCGTAGTTAAAATATGTTTTTCTAAAAAATTTAAAATATTTTAGAAATTTAATTATTATAATATTTTGATTTAAAATTAAATAAAAATATAATTTTTGTAAAATATTATTGATTTTCTGGAAATGTATAAGTTAAATAAATTATGGAAAAGTTAGAAAATCTAAATGTAAGTTATTATGGAAATTTTGATTTAATTTTTAATGGAATTTAAATTAACTTAGAAAATATGATAAATTTATGATATTTTGAATTTAAATCAATTTAAAATGATTTTATAACATATTAATGATTTTTGAATAAAGTTAAAATGTTAATGAGTGAATATTGAGTTGAATTTGGAAATATAACTTAAATTGGAATTTATGAAATTGGTTTAAAAGTGAAATTTTAAGTTAAGTTAAACAAAATGGAATTAAATTATATTTGAAATTTTAAAATTAAGTGTTAAGTTGAAATTTAATGTAATGAATTTAAATTTGAATGTTGAAATTTAATAAGCGAATTATTAATAAATACTGATTTTTGAAAGGAAACTTAACTTTATAAAATCATGAATTTAAGGAAAATTAAATGATGCTTATAAATGTGAAAATCTATGATTTTATAAGCTAAAAATGATTTAAATAAAAAAATAAGTGTTTGTGAAATTCTATTGAATATTTGAAGTTAATTAACAGCATTTTTAAATGCTGTCTTTTGTTAAATTGAATTATTTTGAATATAACTTTCTGTAGCATTTTCCAAATGCTGCGAAACTTGAATTTTCATTGTTTTAATAAATTTAAGTGCATAAATAAACATTGAAAAGTTTAAATTTTCGAATTTAATAATTTAATTATTAAATGTAATAACTTTATTTTTATGATTTAAAATGAAGTAATTTATTTTGAAATATAACTATTTGATATATTAAAATGATTGAAATGTGGTTTCGAAAAGATATGACATTTTGATATATTAAAATGATTTAAATTGTGGTACTGAAAGATATGATATTTTGGTATATTGAAATGATTTGAAAGGTGGTTTTGAAAAAAAAAAGCTATTTTGATATATTAAAATGATTTGAAATATGGTTTTGAAAAGATATGATATTTTGATATATTAAAATGATTTGAAACGAAGTTTTGAAAGATATGATATTTTGATATTAAAATGATTTGAAAAGAAGTTCTAAAAGATATGATATTTTGGAAATGAAGCTTTGAAAGGTTATGATATTTTGATATATTAAAATGATTTGAGAGGAAGTTTTGAAAGGATATGATAATTTAATATATTGAAATGGCTAGAAATGACTTGATATTTATTTTGATAAATATTTGAATTGAAAAATATAGTATGATGATATATTGAAATGGTTTGGAAATGATTTAATCTTTATTTTGATAAAGATTTGGGTTGAAATGATATTTTATTTTGAAGTATAAAATATTGTTTTAAAGTTATAACTACAGGTTATAATAAAGATTGGTTGTTAAAGAGATCGAGATCGGATATTGTCGTACAGCTGGCCAATACCGAAAACCACTTTAACAACTGTGTATGCGGTGGAGATTCCATAATGAAGTAGGATGGTGGCGACGTTCTCGAGGTATATTACGTGGACCCAACTCCCGTGAGTTGGCATATATGACTAAAATAGGAGCTATACCGGGCTACACAAAGGGTCGCACCCTTTCATCGAGCATGCTCCATCGGAAGCAATTCTATTACTTTTGTGATTCGATACGTGGCGCCATTTTGATTCGGGGGTATTGTTCAAGGTGGGCGGAAGCTGCTGGCTTGCCGTCACCACCGGTCTGGGAGTGCAAACGGTGTATCCACCCTGGCATTGCCTCGCGTGTCGTATCATATCCATATATCGAGCCAACTACGATTTTGGTTTTAAAGATCCGACCGCGTTAAGGTTCACCATCCCCTTAACGCTATTTTCTATATGATTATACTTTACTGATTAGACACTACTGTATATAGCGCAATATACTACATAGTAAATAGTTTAACGGATCCTTAGAGGATGGGCGGTCCCAAGCATCTTCTAAGTTACTTGTACCTTTACTACAGTTCACTTGAGTTGGTTTACATTGTATAAGTATGTATGTCCTGACTCGAGTGTTTGTATTTTTATTTACGCTCGGGTCAACCTAATTATTCACAGATTTGGATTTCCACTTTCTGGAGATTGGAATCGCTGGAGATTATCTACTTGTCAATTTTTATCTTTTGCAGTCTGTTGGTCCTTTCCAGCTATTGTATTAGTAGATTTCTATATATTGAGACTTCTTTTGTACTTTATTTCTTCTGTTGTATCTTATGTAACTCTGATATATTTATATAGTAGCTTCATGAACTACTATCTCTTTTACTTCCGCTGCATTATTATTACTCTGTGTCTGTGATTTGTGATTTTATTTACTGTATATTTTGAGATTTGCCAAATTTTTATTTACAACGCGGTATTTTGAGCAATTCAATTTCGGCATGAGTGTCTACCTATACACTTATAATGGATGCGAATGGTTGAAAATATCGGGTCGTTACAGTTGGTATCATAGCTTTTGGTAGCTCTAGGCAAAACTTAGCATATGGAGTGAATGTATTTACAGAACCACTTTCATTCGAGTTTGAATCTCTTCCTTTTTGACTCGATTCCTTTGAATTTTGGAACACTCCCTACGGTTCCAAAATCCACTTGTGTCCTTCACTATTCATCTTCTTTTGATTCTGGAGTATCCCATAACTCCGCTTCGAATGATCTTTTAGTGAGTCGGCGGTCTCGCCAATTTTAAATTGAATTGTAAAAGGGTGAAACTCCTTTACAATTAGCATCGATTCACCAGAGATTTATATCTATCCTTGGTTTAGATGCTAATATCTTTTTTTATTCCAAACTTTATCTATTGAGATTGAATGTAGATTTACCCTAGAAAAATTCACATTGATCTTATTCTTTAAGCCAGGGTTGACCCGGTAAATGTTGCCCATGATTTATTTAAGCTTATCTACCTCCCTGTTTTGTTATTTAATCATCTTGTCTTTTGTTTCCAATCTATTCTTCCAAACATTTTGAATTGTACTTGTATATCTATATTTTGTTTTATATATTGTGTTGTTTGAGTTATTGATGTTGATTTGGGTTTCCGATCGATTCGTTTGATCAACGCTATCGATAGGATTTCTAAAACACTCTGACAGAACAAACTGACACAATGTTATTTTAAAATTTGGTTAATGAAATAAATTTTGATATATATGTAAATTTATGGAACTTAATAAACTGATTTAAATTGATTATTTGAAGTGATAATACTTGATTTGGGAACTGAAATGAATTTAGAACAAGAAATTTGAGGATTTAATTTCCGATGGTTTCAAACCTTTTGTTTAAAAAGTTTCATAAGGGATATATTATTTAAAGTATTTTCAAATAGAAATTTGTTTCCAAAGAATTTTAAAGTTTAAAATTAGTGTTCTTCTCTTTGTCGCTGGAAAATAACTTCGGTGATGATCGCGACATCATCAACGTTCATTTTCGAGTTTCGAAGTGAAGAGACCGCTCTGTAGACTTACTACAGCTTTGTTTTGGTAAATCAAATTGATTTGAATTGAATTTCTAAAATATGACTTGATTTATAATACATATATAGATATATGATTGAAATTTGATTTGACATATTATGTATATATTATTACTTATCTCTAAATGGTTTGAATGTAATCGGAAATTTAGTTCTTAAATTTTATTTTAAAGAATAATTCCAATTATAAAAAAAAAATCAAATCAAAATTTTGGATGAATATCAAGCATGAAATGATTTAATTGGAAAGTTTATTTGTATAATACAATTGCATTCAAATATAACTTACCTAAATTCAGAAGTTAAAAATGTAATTGGATAATATACAATATAAAAAGATTTTATAAACAAAATTTGAGTGGTTATAATAAATGTTATACACTTAAATTTTAGTTATAAAACGATTAACAGAGGTAAATATAATAAAGGGTAATGGAATAACTTACAATAAAATAATGTTAAAAGAACTAAGAATAAATGAAACCAGTTATAATAAGTGTAAGTATGTTTAACATAAGTGATAAATATATTGAGAGGAATAAAATTTAATTTTAATTAGGAATAAAGAAGAATAAAATTTATTAAGTACATTGTGAGTGTAATAAATGATTATTTTTCAAACCCATGGTTTTAAAAATTGTTAATTTAAGATGATTGGATAATAAGATAATGAAATTTGGGATAGTTAAGATTTATTTAACTTGTGTAAAAGATTTATTCTCTATTTAAGTTGAAATTTCCATGCTTTCAAATTTATTTCCTTATTTTGATTTTTTCAAACTATCTTTTGGTTGTCCTTATCATCCTTATCTTGCTATAGAATGGTATAGGCATCTTTCTATAATCTTTCTGTTTAGAAATCTTTCTATAATCTTTGATAAATCTGCACCTTATAAAACTTACCTATAACAACAGTTATCAGGTATAATTTCAATCTCCTTGTCATCCTGTCTCAATCTTATTTCACTTTATCTTTTTCTGTGCTTTCCCGTACCTCATTCCTTTTCGGGGACGAAAAGTTTTGAATGGGGGAGAGTGTAACAACCCTACATTTTTTGCATATAATTTAAATTTGACTTTATTTTATTTTTAAATTATTTTAAAACTTGTTTTATTTCAAACATTTCATATTAAATATAAATGATGATTATTAAGTTATTTATAGTTCAAATTAGTATAAATTGAATATTTTACTGAAAAGTGAATTTCTGATCAAACTGTTCAAACTGTGACTTTTAAACTTCAAATTTAAATTATTTAAAATCTTAAATTTTATCTTTTATTATTAAAATAGATGTAATAACTTGAACACTGCTTTTCGTTTCGTTGAAAATGGAGTTAAACTGTAAAAGTTATGTACATTTCAATTTTGAGTGTAATTTGATTTATTTAACAATTTTGTCTATTTTAAATTATAATTTTTTTTCTTCGTCATATTTATTTTAATATGTTATTGTATGTATATTTTTGTATTATAATAATTTTAAAATGAAGTAAACAATTTTCCAAAGTCAATGGTGATTATTTGTAATTTCTGGACACCGTTTTGGATTTTTAAGCAATTTATTTAAATCTTTTTCTATTTTCTTTAAAAAAAATTATATGTGTTAATATGTTATTTTAAGTATACTTTTGTCTTTTAATATTTTTAAAGTGATAATATAATTTTTCTAAGGTCTATTGAAATTTATTTTCTATTTTAAAGCCTAGTTTCTATTTTCTTTGCTATTTTCTTCATTTAAATTTTATTTATTAAATTTATATATTTATTTTGTGAATGAATTTTTATTTTTATGTTATTATATTTGTTATAATTATTTTTCCAAGTCCATATAATTTTTCTAAAATTTATTCTGTTTATTTTCAAATTTTCTAGTCCAGTTTGCATTTTTTTAAGCTATTTTCTTATTTTACCTTATATAATTAATAAATTTTTATATTTTGATAAATTTTCGAAATCTTATATGGGATTATTATTATTATTTCCATGAAATATAAAGTTATATAAATAAAATAAGGAAATATGAAGGGTTTTTAACTTTTGAATTGCCTTTTGCCTTTTTGAATTCCGACCTTTCATTTTCTCAACTCCACTCTTTAATGATTTTTCGCCGTGCTTCCATTTCTCATTCCAGCTGCATATCCCTCATTTTTCACGTATTCTAAGCTTCTCAAACTCGGAAAAAAATTGCACGGCCATTGCTTCAAAGGTTTGGGTAAAATTCATCTCCTTCTTCCTTGTTTTTCTAGTTTTCTATTGAATTTTGTATATGTTCTCTACCTTCATAGCTGTATTCCTCCTCCTCCAAGCTGTGGCCGACCACCACCACCACTTTTTCCTGACCATAACACATCCTAACACCTCTCCTCCTCAGGCCAAGCCAAGCCACAGTGAAGATCATCACAAAAATCCATCTAAACTAGCACTAGCCATCACCTGTACCAAACCTAGTCTACGATTGCCATCTCCTTCTTCCTCCACCTTTTGCCGCCACCACCACCTCTGGCCTATCCTCCACCCTCTGCCACGTCAGCCACCACCACCTGGAGCCACTGGCCGTGTCCTACCTGATGTTGGCCGTGACCTTTTGTTGCATGAAAACTTGTTGTATTGCCTTGTGTAGTGTAGTTCCATGCCTATCTCTTTGCATCAATTTTGCCCATCCCCATACATGCTAGGCCGACCTTTAGGAACCCAAACCAGATCCTAACCCACTCCGTAGCCATGTATTTCAGATCTATATCTGAAGCATAGGTGGTAGAAAGCAAGTGCAAAGACATTGGAATTGTTTTATACATCTATTCTTAACATTGTTTATTCATTTTGAGTTGAAAACTTATGTTATATTTATTTGTTTTGTCTCATGTATTCAAGGCAATTAACCTTGTCTCTCTCTCACTCAAATCATTGTCATGCCTTCATGCTTTCCGGGTCTTTATTTGTGTGTCTGAATCTGTTATCTTCAACTTATAGAGGCGAGTTATTCTCACCAGACAACATGTACATATATAACTAGTAAATTGACCCCTTTTGAATCTGTAAAATGCATTATCATGTTACACCTGCTATATTATCATTTTATGATGTTCACCCATGCTTAAACACCTGTTATAACATCTATTACTGTTATATTATGTTGTTCTGCTATTTTTATCAGTTTATCACACTGCAAGTTCCCTTTAGATTAGAATCACTATGGGTTGAAATGATACATACCCGAACGGACTTTAGAAAAGGGAAAAATCGTTATGGGCTGAAATTATAGGCCTGAGCGATTTACAATTTATTTTATTAACTTGGGACCGCGGGTTTGAAATGATAAAACCTGGATTTTTATTTGTAAATTACGGGTTGAAATGATATATTACCCGTATCACTTTACCTAGCGTAGAAAATTATATACAGGCCCGTAGTTAAAATATGTTTTTCTAAAAATTTTAAAATATTTTAGAAATTTAATTATTATAATATTTTGATTTAAAATTAAATAAAAATATAATTTTTGTAAAGTATTATTGATTTTCTGGAAATCTATAAGTTAAATAAATTATGGAAAAGTTAGAAAATCTAAATGTAAGTTATTTTGGAAATTTTAATTTAATTTTTAATGGAATTTAAATTAATTTAGAAAATATGATAAATTTATGATATTTTGAATATAAATTAATTTAAAATGATTTTATAACATATTAATGATTTTTGAATAAAGTTAAAATGTTAGTGAGTGAATATTGAGTTGAATTTGGGAATATAAATTAAATTGGAATTTATGAAATTGGTTTAAATGTGAAATTTTAAGTTAAGTTAAACAAAATGGAATTAAGTTATATTTGAAAACTTAAGTGTTAAGTTGAAATTTAATGTAATGAATCTAAATTTGAATGTTGAAATTTGATAAGCGAATTATTAATAAATATTGATTTTGAAAGGAAACTTAACTTTATAAAATCATGAATTTAAGGAAAATTAAATGATGCTTATAAATGTGAAAATGTATGATTTTATAAGTTAAAAATGATTTAAATAAAAAAATAAGTGTTTGTGAAATTCTATTGAATATTTGAAGTTAATTAACAGCATTTTTAAATGCCGTCTTTTGTTAAATTGAATTGTTTTGAATATAACTTTCTGTAGCATTTTCCAAATGCTGCGAAACTTGAATTTTCATTGTTTTAATAAATTTAAGTGCATAAATGAACATTGAAAAGTTTAAATTTTTGGAATTTAATAATTTAATTATTAAATGTAATAACTTCATTTTTATGATTTAAAATGAAGTAATTTTTTTTGAAATATAACTATCTGATATATTAAAATGATTGAAATGTGGTTTCGAAAAGATATGATATTTTGATATATTAAAATGATTTAAAATGTGGTACTGAAAGATATGATATTTTGGTATATTGAAATGATTTGAAAGGTGGTTTTGAAAAATATATATAGCTATTTTGATATATTAAAATGATTTGAAATGTGGTTTTGAAAAGATATGATATTTTGATATATTAAAATGATTTGAAATGAAGTTTTGAAAGATATGATATTTTGATATTAAAATGATTTGAAAAAAATTCTGAAAGATATGATATTTCGGAAATGAAGCTTTGAAAGGTTATGATATTTTGATATATTAAAATAATTTGAAAGGAAGTTTTGAAAGGATATGATAATTTAATATATTGAAATGGTTAGAAATGACTTGATATTTATTTTGAAAAATATTTGAATTGAAAGATGTAGTATGATGATATATTGAAATGGTTTGGAAATGATTTAATCTTTATTTTGATAAAGATTTGGGTTGAAATGATATTTTATTTTGAAGTATAAAATATTGTTTTAAAGTTATAACTACGGGTTATAATAACGATTGGTTGTTAAAGATACCGGGATCAGATATTGTCTTATAGCCAGCCAATACCGAAAACCACTTTAACAACTGTGTACGCGGTGGAGATTCCAGAATGAAGTAGGATGGTGGCGACGTTCTCGAGGTATATTACATGGACCCAACTCCCGTGAGTTGGCATATATGACTAAAACAGGAGCTATACCGGGCTACACAAAGGGTCGCACCCTTACATCGAGCATGCTCCATCGGAAACCATTCTATTACTTTTGTGATTCGATACGTGGAGCCATTTTGATTCGGGGATATTGTTCGAGGTGGGCGGAAGCTGCTGGCTTGCCGTCACCACCGGTCCGGGAGTGCAAACGGTGTATCCACCCTGACATTGCCTTGCGTGCCATGTCATATCCTTATATCGAGCCCACTATGATTTTGGTTTTAAAGATCCGACCGCGTTAAGGTTCACCATCCCCTTAACGCTATTTTCTATATGATTATTCTTTACTGATTAGACACTACTGTATATAGCGCAATATACTACATAGTAAATAGTTTAACGGATCCTTAGAGGATGGGCGGTCCCAAGCATCTTTTAAGTTACTTGTACCTTTACTACAGTTCCCTTGAGTTGGTTTACATTGTATAAGTATGTATGTCCTGACTCGAGTGTTTGTATTTTTATTTACGCTCGGGTTAGCCTGAGTATTCACAGATTTGGATTTCCACTTTCTGGAGATTGGAATCGCGTGAGATTATCTACTTGTCAAGTTTTATCTTTTGCAGTCTGTTGGTCCTTTCCAGCTATTGTATTAGTAGATTTCTATATATTGAGACTTCTTTTGTACTTTATTTCTTCTGTTGTATCTTATGTAACTCTGATATATTTATATAGTAGCTTCATGAACTACTATCTCTTTTACTTCCGCTGCATTATTATTACTCTGTGTCTGTGATTTGTGATTTTATTTACTGTATATTCTGAGATTTGCCAAATTTTTATTTACAACGCGGTATTTTGAGCAATTCAATTCCGGCATGAGTGTCTACCTATACACTTATAATGGATGCGAATGGTTGAAAATATCGGGTTGTTACAAGCATTGACTTGAATCACCTGGATCTTTTCAGGATTGGCTTCTATTCCTTGAGCATTGACAATGAATCCAAGGAACTTCCCGGATGCGACTCCGAAGTGACACTTCAACGGGTTGACTTTCATTCGGTACTCTCAGAGGGTGTTGAGCATTGTTTCCAGGTCTTTGACATGATTAATGGAGAGTCGCGATTTTACAAGCATATCTTCCACGTACACCTCCATAGTTTTCTCGATTTGGCTAGCAAACATTCGATTGACAAGTCTTTGATAGGTCGTCTCAGTGTTCTTAAGTCCAAATGACATCACTATATAGCAATAGAGTCCTAGGTCTATGACAAAGCTGGTATACTCCTGATCAGATAGGTGCATCGATATCTGATTGTAGCTGGAATATGCATCCTTAAAAGACAAGAGCTCATGTTCGGCCGTTGAATCTACAAGCTGATTAATTTTAGGAAGTGGAAAACTATCTTTAGGACAAGCTTTACTCAAATCTGAGTAGTTTACACAAGTCCTCCATTTCTTGTTTGGTTTTTTGACATGCACCAGGTTGGATACCCACTCTAGATATAACACATCTTGAATAAACCCACTGAGTTTATCCACCTCTTCCTTAAGGGCGGCAGATCTCTCTGGATCCATACCGCGCCTCTTTTGCTTGACCGGGACATGCCATAGTTAATGTTCAATGTGTGGCTCGCGATGTCCAGCAAGATCCCACACATGTCTGAGTGCGTTAAAGAAAACACATCGAGGTTTTCCCAAAGAAATTCGACCAATTCCTCTCTCATTTGTTGGCTTAGCCGAGATCCGATCTTTATCATTCTAGAGTCATCATCATCATCGATTGGAACATCGATCGTCAACTCTGCCGGGGAAGCCTGACTGTCTTTGACTTCCTCTTCATTATCATCATCTCTCGCATTAAGATCTTTTAGGAATTGGTTGTGGCGTCCGAGCCCAGGCCGAGGCATTAGTTGTCAATTTTTAGTAAAACAGACACAAAGAGATTCCTCTACGTCCTTGCCCTTCTCTTTCCGCTGCGCCTCCCGCAGCTCAGCAACATAATAGGCGCGTCGAGCCGCCTGATCTCCCTGAACAACTCCAATACCGTTGTCAGTAAGGAACTTTAAAGTTAAACACCAAGGGGAATAGCTGCCCTGAATTCAGCCAGGGCCAGTCGGCCTAAGAAATCATTATACGGTGAATTGATATTCAACACAATGAAATGTAATATCCGGACTCACCAGCGATCTTCGATTCCCAATTCCATTGTAATTCTGCCATTCCAGTGCGTACAATTGCACTTCCATTGAAGTCATGTATACGAGACTGACATGGATTCAAGTCCTTCGCTTCCATTTTCATTTGATCATACGATCACTTGAAAAGAATATTCACGGAGCTTCCACTGTCCACTAAGATCCTCTTCATCCAAGCAGGACCTATCTGAGATGATATGACTAGTGGATCAATGGCTAAGGCTTCGACTCTATCGGCATCCCAGTCTCGGAAAACAATGTCGTCTTTCATTGTCTTTTGTTGCTTAGCCGGAGCCCCATCGTCAAGATTATTTCAACACTCAAAGTCCGCATACCTAATTGAACTGGCATATGACTCCATTTCCCTCCGGCTCTGATCCCTTGGATGAGGACCACCACTGAATGTGTTAATAACCAACCTCCTGTCAGTACACATGGGTTCCTCCTGTCTAGCCTGATTCTGATTCGATGGGCCCGCACCTCCAGCCTGCAACGCCCGGACGAATTGTTTCAACTTCCTCTCATGAATTAGCTTCTCAATAATGTCCTGTAAATGGCGACATTCATTGGCATTGTGACCATAGCAATCAAGGAATCTACATAATTTTCCAGATCGAATCTGCTTTGCGGACGACTGCTTCAGAGCAAGCTTCTTATGTTTGCCAGTATTACAGGTATGTAAGTACACATTCTCCAGGGATGTATTCAAAGGTGTATATGTGTCAAACATGGGAGCACTGCATCGCGATCCACGATTTTAGTCCAGCTTCTTGCCCTGACTTCCATCGCCTTTCTACTGATTCTGCTTATTCTGTATATTTAAATGTACTTTACCAGAACTCTCACCGGTTTGCTTCACAGCGAAGTTACTTTGAATGCCTTCCACAAAGGGCCCCACGTCATCCTTCTTCCTGAATTGTTTAGCATCTACTCTTCATAAGAACTGGGTCGCTTTAGAATAGAAACGGTCTAGCGACACGGGGGGCTTCCCAGCCAACCAGTTGCCAAATTTGAAATCAAGATCGATTCATTTAGTCAGCACCATCAATATGGAATTAACATTAGGGTTACTAATCTCCGCACAAGCGGCATGGAATCTTTCCAAATAACGCCTAAGCGTCTCTCCCGGAGACTAAGTGATGCTGGATAAGGTGTTAACATCCTTAATTCTTGTGATGTGCATACGAATCTATATGATGAATTTCGTGGCTAACTGATCAAACCATGAAACGGATCGAGGCGGTAGGCGAGTAAACCACATGGTTGCGACACCACCGAGGGAGATAGGAAAAATTCTGCATTTGACCGCATCGTCATCTCGTGCGGCATTCATCAGCCATTCGTACTTCAAAATATGTTGATTAGGGTCTGAACTCTCTTCATAAAGATATAAAGTTGGCATTCTGAATCAACGGGCCAGTTTAGCATAAAGGATGTCATTAGTGAAGGGTGTATGACTCCGGGAGATTCCCCAGTCATCATTGGAGAGGCCTAGACTTTCACGAATCATATGATGAATCATGGCCAGGATGTTTGGCATTTAGACATTCTGAGCATGCTGAGCCAAGGTGTGGTCAGGTTCCACGATGCAAGGATGGCCTGGGCACGGTCGACAGTCCATACCTCGCCTCCTTGGCTCCAGGTCTTTGGAAACATAGGGATTAGGAGTACGATCACATTGACATGGGCTCAGATCTGTTCGGTCTCTAATGTCAGCTTCTACGTCGACGGTGGCGGCAGCAACACGGTTATTATTAATGTGATAAGGAATTGTCCCTCCTCGAGAGGAGGGTCCTACCTGGTGACTAGCAGATGGACTAGGTCCTGCTTGTCCTAGATTCAAAGTGCGTTGATGCCCAGGAGCTTGCGCATAGCTTCCATCCAGTCGTGGACGTGTGGATCTGTGATGGTAATCAGAGGAAGCTAAGCTCTTAGTGGATGAGTAGGAAGCATGATCCCTCTTGGATCTTCTTTGTCTTTCCTGATTCAGTCGGTTGGTTAACTCCGTGTTGGCATAGATCTGCTAGGTAAGCTACTGGCGGCTTTGGGTCAGTTCTTGCATCAACATCTGGAACTCCTCCCTAGTGATAGGGCCTTGTGGATCTGAAGGTCCAGTTGAGTTTTGGCCTATGGCGAGTAGCTATGTAGGGTTCTGTCTATCTCTCCCTTTCTGATCTGTAGTGGTCGAGGCAGTCCTTGTAGTAACCATGGTGAATGATGTAGCTCTCTCCTAGATTTGATGCAATCTGAATAGAATGGAAGAACTAGTAGATGTGAGATCTGGATCTTCCCCTTAGATTCTTGCAATCCAACACGGTAGTAGATCCAAAGAGCAGGAGAAAAGTTCAGTTTTCTCAGTGAAAACACCAAAGTGTTTGTATCAAAATTGGACACAACACTCTTTGGGCGTGTTTAAAGAGATTAAAGTGAAGAATATAAATGGAAAATGAGACAGATCTAACAAATAAACCAAAAGCAAACAAACGCAAGTACGAAAATACAGAGATTTAGAGTGGCTCGGCGTTCTAGCATACGTGTACTGTGGAAAGTTTTCTTTTTATTAATAACTCTCACTGATTACAATTGTTTGCAATAGAACACTCAAAGTACAATGAAGGTTTCGGTATAGCATTGGCATTATAGAGTCCAAAAGTCTATTTTTTGAAGGCCTAGGACTGCTATTTATAGGTGTAGGCGGCAAATATCTTACTCCAATCTCGAAATACCCCTTCTCTCACATGGGTGGTCCCACATGATCGATCCGTGGCCATTTGGAATCTATCCATGATCGATACGTGCCAAATTCGTATCAATCCATATTTGGTCTTTTTAGGCTGAGATCGATCATGAGCATACTTGTAGATTTTGAGATATGATCGATACAAGTTTGGATTTGCAAAGCACTGTCGCCTTCGTATCGATACCATTTGTATTGATTGCCTCATATCGATGGTTTTGCACGTGTTAGCCAGATGACATGGCGCTATATACTAGGATCGATCCATATTTCATACCAGTGACCGAGTCTTCCTCTCTCTTAGGTTCCGTTCATATCGACCTGATGTGCTTTCTTCGTATCGATCATTCAAGGTTGCTCGTATTATAGTACTTGGTTGACTTCGTATCGATGGTCAATCGCCGCTTCGTGTCGATGGCTCTTACTTTGATTTGCACCGATATGAACTGTTTCCTTTCACATCTGTATTTCTTCATATATTTTCGTATTGATCTTCGGTCGATCGATATGAATTGCTTGGATAAGAATAGCTTCAAAGCTAGAATTATGGAGGTCTGATCATCGTTGGCCACTGATGGACACGAATGGGATGGTGAAGGATGGATACGAACCTAACCCTTCTTTCATGGATACGAATGTGGTGTTTCAGTTGATGCTGGATGGATACGAATTCGCATGGATACGGATGGAATTGTTATCATCAACCTTGATCGATCAATATCTTGTGCATACAAACTTTGATTGACTTGAAATTTGAAACGTCGGCTTTCATGACTTTCCTTATCGTATCGTAATACGATATTGATACAGGCTTGGGAAAAATTTACCTGTATCCCTAGTAGACCTGTGTACAACCGATCTTCGGGATGAATTGTCCTTGGTTTCCAGTTAATTTCTTGTTGTCATGGCCTGCCATAACAACTTATAGCAATAGGAATCCAAGACTTATATTAATGTGATAGAAGTAGAGCATATAAAGAGTATAAACATAAGAAATCTAACAATAGCAGATTAACAAGTACAAAAAAGTGTAACTGTCCATTTCGTTTGAAACATGTCAGACTTTCTTATTTAAGTGAGTGGAGAATAGAAATAATATGTGGTGTTCATGATCATTCTACACTTCATGGTTCAAAAGGCCATTCTTTTATAGGTTGATTAATAGAAGATGAGAAAAATTAGCAATTGAAATATACAAAAATATGGTGAAGCCAAAATCTATTTTACACACCATAAAGAAAAATGATTCATTCAATAGTACAACAATAAAAACGATTTATAATGTCCTTTCTAAGCATAGAAAAATGGATACAGCAGGCCGTTCTCAAATATAATATCTTTTAGACAAGCTTACGGAAAAAAATTTCAAATGGATGTAAGAACTAACATATTATTGGCTCTTCCTATGAGTATAAATTTGTTGAGAACATCTCCACATCTTGTTATGGATTGTACTTGTAAAATGAACAAATATAGAATGTCGTTGTTGAGGATTGCCGGTGTCACATCAAAAAATTAAACCTTTTGTGTTGCTATTGCATATCTTGTATTCAAACATGAAAATTACTATTTTTGGGCTTTAAAACGTCTTCAATCTGTAATGATTGATTATGATGTAGAAATGTCAAGTGTTATTGTCATAGACAGAGATATATCTTTTATTAATGCTATTAACGTTTTTTTCCTAAGAATCCCATATCTTATGCAAGTGGCATATTAAAAAAAATCTTATTTTTATTTAAAGAAGGGTGACGGGTATGAAAAAGGAAGTAAAAAAACATTTTTCAAGGTTGGGCCAATTTATGCGAATATGAAAATGTTATGTAATATAAAACGATTTGCATATGAAGTATGATGAGTACTCGAAGTTAATAAAATATATTCATGAAAATTGGCTAGACATGGAAAATTGATTTGTGCATGCTTGGTCGACAGTTTTATGCAATTTGACAACCACACATCGAATAGGTAAAGCACTTACTTTAGTATTTATTTAATTACTTTAGATTTTTTATAGCAATAACTTAATATCTATTTGCTTTTTAGAGCGGAGGCTGCACATGCTAAATTGAAAAAACATTTGGCTACGATCAATGCAACTTTGAAAAAGCATGGGAGAGCATGTGTTCACTTCTAAAACTATCTTTTACGGGACTAAAAGCTTCATTTGGAACAAATTTATTAAAAGGGATTCATGTATATCATAAAAAATAATTTAAAATTTTATTACATCACTTGCGGCATTGGAGCTTATTCATTCCGAACTTCTAAAAATAAATTCTTACAGAACTGTAAATAATAATTAAAACACTTGGACTTCCATGCTTGCATGAATTGGAAAAACTTGGTCGAAATGTAGAAATACCTTTGAATTTGATTCATATTCATTAGACTAGGTTGATATTATTGAAATAGGAGAGAAAAGGATTTTAACTTGAAGAAAAAGTTTAAAGAAATGTTGAATGAAGTTATGAAATTGGAATTACCGCATCAAATGTAAGTTTATAAGAAAATAAAAGAAGTTCTTTACTTGCAAATGTCAACTATTTCACCTCTGATTAGTAAAGTCAAAACTCGTGAAAGATCTTATAACAAAATTGATACTTCAATGAAATGGCTACCTTCCATATTTGAGCTAAGTGAATGTGCTTCAACCGAATGTAGTATAGCTAAAAAACAAAAGTTGATCCCTATACTTCAGTGAAAAAAGAAAAGATAAGTGTTTATAGACTAAAACTTAAAATTTAAATGTGTACGAAAGTTGTATACCAAGGGAGTGGAAGCCATATATTGGAGAAATTGTAGAAGTCGGTATGGATGATAATTACAAAATTAGGCATATTGCTTCTTTTTTTAGGAATGGGAGAAGTCCGTTGGTGGTAAGTTCGTAAAGAAATAATGGAAGAACTAGATGAAGAGCTTTATGAGTGTTTTGTAAAAAAGATAGAAGCAACTTTTTGCTAAATGTGCTTAACCATGAAACTAGTAGTGATAAACCAAGTAAATGGATGGTTATGCCCAAGATTAGATACATAATAGCCACTTAGTATAATGTTGTTGTTTTTAGAATTAGCGAGAGTTTGAATCTGACTATACCACCATTAAGGAGGAAAATTCCATATCCATCAAAACATTATGAATTAGGAATTCTTCATGCAAACAGTGATCATTTTGTCCAACTATTATACAGTATTCATTTTGATTTTTAGTTAATAAAAGGAGGATTTTGCTGGCAATATATTGTTTCTAATTTGTATACGTCGTCTTACAAGCTAATCATCCATTACCACCGACCTATATTAAGTGGTTTGCTAATCGTCATCTTGAAGTTTAAATATGGGAGCATTATTATGGGATAGAATGATATTGCTCACTCATGTAATGATTTTGCCATTCATTCCATAAGTTTCCCACGAAGTCATAAAGAACTTTATAAGCTGTCGAAGTAGCACCTTTCTTTTTGCTTTTCGATGGAATAATAGGTCGTGAAATATTCTAAACCCTACCAAATTGCCTCAAAACTCAGGTACGATGGTACGGTTCAAGAACATTTAAGCATAACAAACAAATGAAGTACCAATTTGCGAAAAAGGATGAAATTCTCATACATGAGTGTATGGATTAAAGATTACCTATATATTACACGAGCAACAAATTTTTATCATAATCCTAATATGATAAAAGACCAAAAACACATTATAGACTTTCGATTTAGAAAGTACCTCATGTTATTGAATATTGTTAAGAAAAATTCTTGGAAGCTTAATTGAATAGTAGTAATCATTTGCAGGATCCCAATAAGCTGCTCTTGATGAAATTTTGTTATAAAATTTAGCTGATGGATGCAAATGCAGAAAACGCTCATGGATCCAAGATTCAAATAATCCTAAGTATCACCTATCTGTTTTGCCTCCACTCTACACACTAACACAAGTTGTCTATACAATCAACATAGAGTTATTGACCCCTAAGTATAATTACATATTTCATCCAAATTAGCAAGTTGTTTAAGTATTGTACGAATACATGCAACTTACTTTTATTCATGAATAATGTATTTCCAACTAAACATAAAAAATATGTACTATAACTTGTTGGTTTTTCAGCTTTCCATTCATCACAAACACCATCAAAAGTTTCATACAACTTAGTAATGGTTATTTTATATCCTGCACCATCCATCATTATTTCTTTTAGTTTTTCCTCACTAATTCCTAAGCCGTTGACTACCAAATCTATCATATCATTTCTAGAATGTTCAAATGCTTGTATTGGTAATCCTTTAACTGGAGTATATAGTAAAAAGTAACATCATCTAATGTTATAGTCATCTCTCCAAATGGTATGTGAAAAGTTTTTGATTCGCAATGCCAACGCTCGACTAATGCAGTGATAAAATACTTATTGATCGTGTTATGACAAATTTAAAAAATAGCATATAAGCTTGAAGATTCCAAATACCCCCAAAAAGTTTTTGCATTATTAAGAATTTCCTATTTTAAAGGCTTTGTTCCATGATTTAAGTATATAAGTGTCTCACGTTCCTAAAAAAATCTTGAATTAAATTAAAGTTTAAAAATGTATTTTTTATTAGTAAGATATACCTTGCCACTTCATATCGATGAAGCAATATGGGTGTCATAACTACTAATGATGTTAGTAATTTTTGGTCCACCATAAGCTATTGGTGTGTCGGGTCTTGGTGAAGAGATACCGAGGACATCATGGGTTTGTTGTTTTTTAATATTCTGCTCTTCAATATTTTGGTTTTCAATATTTTGCTCCAAATTTTATCTTTAAAATTTGTAAAGTAGAATGTAAATTGAAGTAAACATTTGTAATATCGATACTCATTAACTTTGTACATAGTTTGTGTATTTATACAGTAACGGCAGCCACATATCACATGCTTAAAATTGCAATACCACCCTTGTATATTACATAATACTATATCAATCTAATATAATACAAATATTTACATTTATCTTATTATCCTCCTTCAATTAGGTCTAGGGTTTTCTACCCCCTTTCTACTTCCACGGACATCTCATATTTTCATATCCCTTTTCAATCTCTCAAGGTTCTTGATTGATAATGGCTTTGTGAGGATGTCCGCTCTTTGGTAAGTTGAATGTATGTGATTTGTGTTTAGGTTCCCATTCATGACTTGTTTTCAAAGAAAGTAAAGATTGATCTGCATATGCTTTGTTCTAGAATGTAAAATCGGGTTTGCTGATAGTAAAACAATACTTAGATTATCACACCATATTGTGGATTTGTTGTTAGTTTGAAATCCTAGTTCATATAGCACTGATTGCACCCACATAATCTCTATAGTAGCACTTGCCATACTCCTATACTCTGCCATTGTACTTGAACGGGATATAGTTAGTTATTTATTAGAGTGCTAAAAGATCGTGTTTTCACCAAAATATATATAGTAACCAAAAGTTGATCTTTGATCATCTGGGTCAGTAGCCTAGTTAGCATCTGCTTATCCCAAAAATTTTAGAATCTTGCATGACTTTAGACATAATCTTGGATTTATTGTGCCTTTTAAATATCTGAGAATTTTCTTTACTGCTTTCTAATACTCATCTAATGGTTATTGCATATACTGACACCCTTTATTTACATTGAATGTTATTCCTGGTCTTATTATAGTTATATACCACAGTGCATCCACAATGCTTCTGTACTGCTTTTCACTGAGTATAGCTTTACCTTTGTGTTTAGATTAGTGTAGATTGCTTGTCATACGAGTTGGTAGAGGACTAACTTGATCCATTTTGACTTTGATTTGAATTTTTGAAATATACTTTCTTTGACATAAAAATAATTTGAGTTGGAATTTTTCTTCACTTCTATACCCATAAAGCAACTAAGATCTCCCAAGTCTTTAATGGAAAATTCCTGATTTAGATAATGAATTATATTGTCGATTTCAACTTTGTTGCTCCCTGCGATCATGAAATCATCTACATAAACGAGTGTGTAGGTTGTTGTGCATCCACTATGTTTTATGTATAGTGAGTTGTCTGATTTTGTTGGTTGGAGTTGCTTCTAGTTTGTCATGCGATACCCTTGGAGCTTGCTTGAGTCCATAGATTGCTTTATTTAGCTTACATATGATCCAAGAATGATCACTCTGTTTAAATCGCGGCGGTTGTTCCATGTACACTTCCTTTTGTACCTCATCATCTAAGAGTGCATTATTCACATCAAGCCACCTAATTTTCCAATATCTATGAAGAGCAATGGTAAGGGTTATTCCAATAGTGGTTGGTTTTATAACAGGGGAAATTTTTTCAGTGAAATCAGATCCATATTGCGTTGTGCACTCTTTTTCAACTAGTCTTGCTTTGTGTTTGGCAATAGTTCCATCTGGGTGTCTTTCTAACTTGAAATTCCACTTACATCCAATCGCATACTTGTGTTCTGGGAGATGTACAAGCCTACATGTCTTATTTCTTATGAGAGAATTATACTCTTCATTCATTGCTAATTTCCATTCATCACTTTTTATTGCATGTTCTAAGTGGCAGGCTCTTTTGGTTCTAATGATGCTGCATATATTTTTGGCTTAAATATTCCTCTCTTTGCACTTGTAATCATGTGATTCCCAGTTCTTGCAGGTGGCTGTTCTGTATTGTTATTGTTATTTCCAGGTTCATGAGAGCGAGAAGTTTCATGAGATTCTGGTTCATTGTTTTGAACTTGCACTTGACTTTGACTGTGTCTACTTTGAGAGGGGTTGTTGGAACATCCTAATGTATTTGTAGTTTCATGACCTGGTCTGGATGTGCACTTTGTGTGTTATGGACCAGTTTCACCATTATTTTCTGCACCAACTTTCTCAATCTGTTCGTCATTGTACAATGGTATGGGAGGAATTAATGTTTTAGCATTGTACACCTTTTGAGTAGTTTTCATTTCAGCAGCTACAAAAGGAAAATGTATTCATTAAAAGCAACATGCTTTGATATAATTATTTTACCACTGCTGTTTAAACACCTATATTCTTTTTGATGTGATGCATAACCTAGGAAAGTGCATGATGTGGATTTGAAACTTAGTTTGTGAGCATTGTATGGCCTCAAACATGGAAAATACAGGCACCCAAATGTCTTAAGGTTCGAATAATCAGGCCTTGTGTTAAATAGAACTTCGGTTGGAGTTTTGTTCTACAGGACTTTTATTAGTAGATTTTTGATTAGATACATTGAAGTAGCAATTGAATCTGGCCAGAATTCAGGGGCAATAATGCTTGAGCAAGAAAGGTGAAACTAGTTTCAAAAATATACCTATGCTTTCTTTACACCAGTCCAATTCTGTTATGATGTATGAGGGCGGGTAGTTCGACGGATGATTCCACTTTTCAGGAAGTACTCTTTTAAAGGTTTGAATTAGGTTCCACCACCAGTCTGCATGATCTTCAGTTGATGATTAGTCTACTTTTCTGCTTGATTTATAAACTAAATCGTTGCATGTTTCTGCCTAAAATAAATCCATGTAAATATGGAATATGCATCTACAAGTGAGATATAGTAGTTGAACCCATAATCAGAGTTAACTGGGGATGGACCCCATAATTCTGATGTAGCAAAGGTCAGGGTGATGAGGTTTCTCAAACTGACCGTATGGCAAGGCATAATTTTCACATCTTGATATTTTATTAACAGGTTCTTGAAAGAACACAAAGTTTTTGGTCGAAGGGAAGGGAATTCTCTGATGATGAAGTTATTTCTGAAGATAGCAGTAACACAGCCTGCTTTAGATGATTATCTATATACCGACGAGGCTTAAACAAGGCATTTGGTGCTATTAGGCAAGGGTGGCTCTGATACCATAAAAGAGAATGTAAACTGATGCAAACCTTTGTAATATTGGTACTGATTTACATTGTACATAGTTTGTGTATTTATATAGTAACGACAATCGCATATCACATGCTTCAAACTACAATACTGCCCTTATGTATGCAATACCATATCGATGTGATAAAATATCGATGTTTACATTTCTCTTATTAATTTGACTGATCCATATTACCTATGTTAACATTTTTCCTATATGTTTGTTTATTCTGACTTTTTTTTCTTTCTTCCGTCTACTTCTTTCCGACGCTATTAATCGAGTTCAGGCATGAGTGTTATCTTCAAAAACTTCAGAATAATCTATAAACAATGTTAAAACAAACTTTATATTGTCCATGTTAAAAAAAAACCTAGGAATGCTCAAAACCAGGGCAAGGAAACTTCATAAATTTCCAATGTTAAAAATTAAGGTAAGGCACTGGATTAGTGTTGATTTAAATCAATCGACGCCACCCTCTGGCATTGTTTGATTTCAATCAACGCTGATAAGTGGTGTTGATTGGTGTAAATCAACACCACCAAACGGTGGCTGATGGCAGGTTACCTTGCATAAAAAAAGTGAAATTTGCAACTCTTACAATGGCGTTACTTTGATCTTCTTTCTCTGTGTCTATCTCTATCTCCATCTTACGTCGATGTCCTCCCTTTCTTCTTTTCATTGCTAAGATGCTTTGAAATTTCTAGGGTTTTGCTTAGGGCCGACCCAAGGGGAAGCCCCAAGCCCATAAGCTTGGGCAACCACTTGGGCCGAGGGCAACAAATGAAAATTAGTATACTTATGTATATAAAATATAGTTAAGTAATTTGATTCATGAGGATATATGGTCAAGTGGTAAGTTTTGCAGCAATAAAGGTTGTGGGTGGGGTTCGAAGCTATGCTAAAAAGTTATCTTTGCATTTTGTTTATTCACATTAACTAAAAAGTTCGATTTGGCAAGGGCAATACTAACTTTGGGCCGACACTAATTTTCCTTTGGAAAAAAAGAAAGCTTTACCATGCAAAGAAGAAAGAAAAGAAACGTAAGTTTTGAAGGGATAAGGGTAGTTTGTGTTAGTGTAAAATTTTATAAATTTTGGTGTAAGTTATTTTGTTTTTAAATAAGAAGAAGAAAAAGGGAAAAGGGATTAGGAATAGTTCCACATCATAGTATATTGAGAAATATTTTTGTTTAAATATATTTTTCTCAAGGGAAGCTTGGACACTTTAGGCACCAAAATGTTTGCACTATTGTGAGGAGGAAAGACATGCATAGCCACCACATACGCATGCCGCCGCCGCCGTCTGTCCAATCGACCAAACCAGGCTGGATCAGGTTTGAGTCTAAATTATATTTTGGATAGAATTATACTAGTTAAAATGGGCCAGATCGAAACTCATTAACAAGCCCAGAATATCAATTTGAATGGGAATAAATGGAGAGGGAAAATAGACGCGACTATTTGAATTTGCGGAACATTTGAAAATTCAGACGAAAGGAAGCGTAGTTTGGCAGAAAATGTGACTGTTACAAATGAAAATACAACTCTCTTCACAACTATAAATAACAACTCTCGAGAGTCGTTTCAGATCACTTTCTTCTACCTAACAGTTTGCAGCATCTAGGAAGTGTTCTAATACACTTTCATCTTCCTGAAATCAGAAATGCCTGAAAGGTGTTGCAAATAAGAAATGCTTAAAAGGGGTTGCAAATCTGCTTCTCTTCTTATCTCTTCTTTTTTTTTCAAATAATTTCGAGTTTGTGATACTGCAGATCACAAATTCGGTACTCTTGTCACTGTAGTCAATTTAGAAATAGTTTGAATCGATTTCGACAGTGCTATCATAATCGATTAAAAAGAATAGTCATCTCAGCTCCATTATATTTTGGGAGACAATTTACCTTAACTCATAACACTTATTTATTTGTTTAAACCAGTGGTGAGGGCAAATAACGTCTTAAAGAAAGAATCATCGATATGCCTTGGAGCGATCTATATAGATTTATTTTTTTATCACCGCTGTGCCACTTCACCAAAATTCAGAAATATAATCGAACAATCTTAAGATATTATTCGACAATGGCACCACATAGTTTAAGAGAACTCGCTTCTAATTTCACCAAATTAGAAAGGTTTGATAGCGTTAATTTCGTACGTTGGTAGAAGAAGATGCATTTTCCATTGGCCGGACTAAAGTGGTTTATTCTCTTATGACGCCAAAGCCGGAGGAAATAGAAAACGACACTATTGCGCAAGTACGATCAAGACTAAAATGGAAACAAGATGATTACATAAGCAGGGGGCACGTATGAAATGCAATGAAGGATACTCTATTCAATATGTATTACAACAAATCAACTGCTAAAGAAGTAGGGGATGCACTAGAGGTCAAGTGTAACGACCCTAATTTTGATTAACATTATTTAGGATATATAATTCATTAAATAAAATAATATGATGATTAGAGAATTGAGATTTGTGTTAATAAAAAGGTAGCCGTGCCATATAACAAATGAACTCAAGGGGGGCTAAAATAAATCCGGCAAGCAAATAGATGAGGGTAAAATAGGAATAAGTATATTCTTACACCCTAAACCCTTAGGCTATTCATTCTACACGTTCGTTTGCAAAAAAATTAAACGTAAGAGGTCGGTCACTATTAAGAAAGGACAAGAAGAAGATAAAGCAATCAAAGGAAGGAAGCTTAATCAATTCAAAATCATTCCCAAAGCTCAACTCCTTAATTACAAAGCTAAGGTGCATAATGACTACAACTCGTGTTTTTTTTTTTTTTTTGGTTTTGGGTTAAACTCGAACTATTTTGCAAGGTTTTTCCATGTTTTTTATTGTTAAAATGGATATATATGCTTATTGATGATTTATGCAAATTCATATGAATTTTATGATATGTTTTAATGTGAAAATCCCATGAAATGACAACCAAATGCCTCACGATGTCAGAAATGATATTTTAGAGATGAGTTTCAATTTTCACAATTTTCTAAATTAATGTGGATTTAATATTAATTTTCTAGTGAAGAAAATGGTATTTGGGTTTAAAATTAACTACGGCTAACATATGTATGTTATGGGTCAGAAATTAATATATGTTAGAAAACATATTAAAAATGATTTATGAGAATTTTTATAGGTTTTTCATAAATGTTTTAATAAGTATATAATATTATTTAAGGTATGAGACTTAAATGTTTTATATATTTATAAAAGGAGAAGTTGCATTTTGTATATAATTTAATTTGTTTATTTCAAAATTTTCGTCAGTACTTCTAGAAGAGAAATTAGAAACCAATCATGTTTGGACAAACAAGGCAGGTTGGTTGAAAAGAATTGCTTTAAAAAGTTAAAAATCAGCTTATACATGCTTTTTACATGTTTTGCCACTTTCGGCACCTAGCCTTTGACACCTTACTTCCACCCCCATCTCTATCGAAACCAAAGCACAAGGTATCAAAGACTTGGTACGTATGAATTGGACATAGGTGAAAGGTACTAGGTTGAAACAAGGGGTTCCGAAGGGGTCGAAGCCTTACTTTTTTTTAATGAAAATGCACCTGTTTTACTTTCGAAAGGAATGCTTTCGACATGGTTAGCTTTCAACTTGGTCAAATTATTTTAAAGGAATGGTTTCGAAAGAGGTTGTGCCCTTTGTTTTAAGTAAATGCTTTCGAAGGGGTCAAGACCTCTTGTTGCCACTTTCCACCTTTCGAAGCATATGGTTTCGAAAGGGTTACTTTCTTTTTAAAACTTAGCCACATCTTTAATGCTTTCGCAGGGTTGATTTTGACACTATCACTTTTCGACTTAGGAAATAGCTTTCAGAAGAGTGCTTTCGACTTAGTTGTTTTATGACCTTTTTGTTCTATTGAAAGTTAAACCCAAAAGGTTTTGAAAGAAATAGTTTCTAATGGTTTCAAAAGATTATTCCACATGTTTTACTTGAACCCAAATGCTTTCAAAAGATTTGATTCTACGAAAAGAATTTAGTGCTTTCGAAAGGTTTAAAATAAATGTTTCAAAGGGGTGGTTCCCCAAAGGTTTCGAAAGGTTTTAAATGGAAGGTTCCAATGTTTCGTAAGGCAATTTTTATAATGTTTTGATAAGAAGATGTCTAAGTTTTAAAGCTTTCGAAAGAAAGGTCATTCAATGTTTTCGATAGGTTTATTAAGAATTTTTTCGAAAGGTATGTTTTGGCCTTTCGGCCTAAATTTATAAAGCAAAGTAGTTACTTGGTTTTGAAAGGGGTACTTTCAATGGTTTCGAAAGGGGTACTTTCAAAGTCTGAAATGTTTTCATAGACAGACTTTTGTGTAAAGTATATATAACATGGCAAGGTGATTTGAGTAAAGAATAGAGTATATTTTCCTTTTTTAAAGTATGATTTGAAGGTTTAAATAAATTTGAGAGAAAATGCTTTCAAGGAAAATTTTATGGGCATACGACCCGTAAGTAAAATGAATCAGATATTAGAATACCAAATGAGACTTGTATGGGGTCACGTCCTATAATTTAGCTAGTAACCCCTAGCTTATATAAGTCCAAAATTTCAATGTGTAGGGCTTTGTCATAGGTAAGACTTAGATGATGTTACACACAGAAAGAAATCTACAGAGGAGAGATAGGTTATTGGCGAGTCTGCAAAACCATTAGGATTAGTTGACCCTAGGAGAACTAAGTTAGGGACAGATCATCCGGAAGAGAAGTATCTAACAGAAGTTAGATTCTTTGAGTATTTTTTTCTGGTAAGCCCGAGTCAGCGAAAGATTGGTAGTTAACCAAACAAACTATAGTGTTCGGACACATAGTTCATTTGTTACCTGATTTGTATACATACATGATATTGCTTTATTGTATTAACCAATTCTGGTTGTAGGTTCTGATTTGCAAAGGATAAGGTTTTAAAAGGATATTAGTGAGGGCAAACCCATTTTGCTAAGCGACGTGATCACTCTTAATATCATATAGCTAAGATGTATAGTATTATTCACACCAGGCTTTTCCCCTTAAACTCTCGGATGCTCAAAATTGATTTGAGTGGGCTGAGGATTGAGGATTTACAGGTTTTAATAGGTGGACGAATAAAGCTTTTGAATACGAGCAGAGGCTGAAGTTAGCTATTTAGGAGTTGTTATGTTTTATTTCCGCTGTCGTATTAAGTCTGTTATGACTATTTAGTGCTCTGGTCATCCAAGGGGCATCTCATATGTCGCTCTTGGCGTATTTACGTAATAATTATATTTGATCTAAATCTGGGAAACGTTTGAGATTATGTAACTTGGAATATGAAATGTTGTTTTGAAATTTAATCAGAAAAGTGTTTTAATCTATGATGATTTTATTTCATAATCAAGTGCTTTTGATATTATGGATATAATTAACATTACTGTATTTGGTCATCGAAAGTTAGTACTATAGATGAATGTAGCATCTGTAGCGCTTAGCTTTAGACCTCCACATAGAGGATGTTACAACTTGGTATCAGAGCATAGGTTTATGAAAAACTTCAAACTAAAATGATCTTTGGAAACTTAATCCTGAGGAACTAGAGATAAGATCAGGGTATGGGATAATGCTACAGTAACGTACTTGTATTTGCTATATATAAATATACGCTATATCTCTATTCTTCTATCTCTATTAGGCTATCTTTTGTATCTTACGAAGGCTCGAATGTAGATATGGACGACAGAAGTGGGAGAGTTAATCTTGGAAGATGTAGCACCACAACAAATGGAAATGCCAGACCAAATACTAGGAAAAATCAAGGTCAGGTACAAGCTGGAAATGTGGGTGATGGAGTCCTACAAGTCAACATGGGAGCAATGTATAAGTTCTTCATAAACATGATGCAAGCAGACGTTACTGCTCGAGTAGTTGGAGAAGGAGTTCAGGATGCTCCAGTGGTCAACAACTATGCTATTCTGAGTAGAGATTATGTTTGGTCGGGAGGAAAGCTATTCATGGGTACTGAGGATGAAATCGAGGTAGAGAATTGGATGCTTCATTGTGAGAGGATTTTTGTCAATCTAGGGCTCAATGATGGGAAGAAGAGGAGGCTTGCTTCGAGACAATTGTAAGGAATAACGCTGTACTGGTGGAACATTGTGACGGTTGGAGTTAATGAAAAAACAATGACATGGGATGAGTTTAAAAGGAGATTTGAGGAGAGGTTTATGTCTGAGATTGAAAAATCCACTTTGCTCAGGAAGTTTCTTGAGTTGGAGCAGAGGGATATGACTGTGCTTGAGTATAAAATGAGATTTGAGGAGCTGGTAAGGCATGGTTGTGCTATTGTTGATACTGTGATTAAGAGAAATGAGAAGTTCATTAGGGGTTGAAGCCAAATCTTGCTAGTGTCCCATTACCTCATATCAGGGACCAATGTGATGTCGTAGTGGAAATGGCTTTGAGACATGATGAGATACTAGCTTTTCTGGAAAGGAATAAGGCAAAGGATGTTCAAGCAGTGCACAGTCAAAAAAGGAAGTTTTTCCATAAGAAATGAGCTCGAAAGGGAGAAGCTGCTAAGAAAGGGAAGATAGAAGCTGTCTGCTATAAATGTGACAAGAAAGAGCATTTCGCAAATGAATGTCGCTCGGGTGATGGAAAGAAAGTGATTGGGAAGAAGAATATTAGATGCCTCAACTGCGATCAAATTGAAAATTATAAGAATCAGTGCAAGGAGCCAGCTAAGGATACTGGTGCACTTATGATTCATGGTATGTCGGTTAGCATTCTATTTGATACTGGTGCATCACATTCTTTTATATCTCATTGTTTGGTAGATAAGCTTAACCTAGAACCCTCATACTTAGTTACTTCCTCAAGGGTTGCAAATTCGATAAGAGGGTATGCAACACTTGGGATGAAGTGTGACCACCTCGAGATTGAATTGTTAGGTCATACCTTTGTTTGCAGTTTGCATATATTTGATTTCATAGGGTTTGGAATTATTTTGGGATGGATTGGTTAAGTAAATACGATGCTAGGACATTTTGCCATGATAGGAAAATGTTGTTTAGACACCCTGAACGTAGTGATCGGATTATGTACTCCGTAGAAAACCCTAGTTGTGAGGTTAACACTTTATTGGATATTGTGGAGGTAGAAGATGAGTTGAATCGAGTTTTAGTTGTTAAAGAATCTACAGATGTCTTTGAACCTGTAGTAGGATTGCCACCGAAATGAGCCATTGAGTTTCGGATAAATTTAGTACCTAGAGCAGAACTAGTAAGTAGATCACCAAGCAGAATGATACCTACCGAGATGAAAGAGCTAAAGATGCAATTGGTGGATTTGGCAGGCAAGAATTTTGTCCGACCTAGTAGTTCGCCTTGAGGAGCAACTACAGTGTTTGCGAAGAAGCCAGATGGATCATTAAGGTTATGTATCGATTATCGTAAGTTGAATGAGAAGATAATAAAGAATCGATATCCGTTACCTAGAATTGACAATTTATTCGATCAGTTGAGTGGGCTAAAGTATTTTCCCAATTGAATTTGGCGATAGGGTTCCATCAGCTTAGAGTAGCAGAGGATAGTATTCCTTTGACCGCGTTTAGAAACAAATATGGATCGTACGAACGGTTAGCGATGTCTTTCGGACTAATTAATGTACAAGCATTCTTTGTAGATTTGATGAACCAAATTTTCCGAGAGTACTTGGATAGGTTCATCTTAGTTTTCATAGATGATATTTTAATATACTCTAAGGATGAAAGGGGGCATGAAGTTCATCTTAAAGTGGTGCTTGAGACGTTGTGGCAACATCAATAGAAGTCAAAGTTTTCGAAGTGTCACTTCTGGAAGAAGAAAGTGAAGTTTCTTGGTCATGTAGTCTCAGAGAAAGGGTTGTCTATAGATTCGACTGAGATCGAAGCGGTAAATAATTGGAAGAGACCCGAGACAGTGATTGAGATAAAGAGTTTTCTTAGATTAGCTGATTATTATCGAAGATTCATTAAGGATTTTTTGCAGATAGCAGCACCGATGACCAAGCTAACGAGAAAGGATGTGAAGTTTATGTGAACCAATAAGTATGAGGAAGCATTCCAGAGCTTGAAACACTTATTGACTAATGCACCTGCGTTAGCTGTTCTGGAAGGGAATCAGGATTTATTAGTATATACGAATACATGTGGAACTAGGTTAGAGCTTGTTAATGCAAAGAGGTAAACTGATTGCTTATGCCTCACGACAGCTTAGACCGCATGAGGTTAGGTACCCGACTCATGATTTGGAATTAGCCACCGTGATCTTTGCATTGAAGATGTGAAGACATTATCTTTTGGGAGAGAGATTCAAGTTGTACACGGATCATAAGTCGTTGAAGTATTTATTCTCTCAGAAGAAGCTAAATATGAAAGATAGAGATGGTTAGAGTTTTTAGCCGCTTATGACTTTGGAATTGAGTACACACCAGGGAAAGGTAATAAGGTTGCAGACGCTCTTAGCAGAAGGCATCAGAATGCAATGTTGGTGATGATAGCTGAGTTGAAGGATTTGGAAACATTGACTACATGCAGAGTACAATAGAGATTTAGGAGTAGTTCTAGTACCGAAACTTCCCTGCTGTCATGTTTAGAAGTTCAACCAGTTATGATTGAAAGGATTTCTTTTAAGCAAGAAGAGGACCCGGTGTTGGCTAAGTGGTTAAAGAAGTTAAGGGATGGAGCTGAGAGCGATAACTTGAAGGATTTTAGTTTTGACCCAAACGGGTGGTTGAGAAAGAAAGGAAGATTATGTGTTCCGAATGTGGAAGACATTAGGAAGGAAGTTCTTGAGGAATGTCATCGTTCGAAGTTCACCATTCATCCGGGAGAAACTAAGATGTATTAGGATATAAAGAGAAATTTCTTCTATGAAGGTATGAAGAGAGATGTAGGCTTATGAGTGAAGCAGTGTTTGAACTGTCAACAAGTAAAAGCCGAACATCACAAACCAAGTAGATTACTTCGGCCATTAGATGTTCCAGTATGGAAGTGGGGTTCTATTTCTATGGCTTTTGTAAACGGGTTGCCAAGATCAAATCGAGAAATGAAAGTATATGGGTTATGGTGGATAAGTTGACCATGAGTGCCCATTTCATTCCCGTTAAGTCAACTAGGATGGCACCTATTTTGGCTAAGTTATTCATGAAGAATATAGTTAGACTTCATAAAATTCCTAGTAGAATAGTAAGTGATAGAGATACCTTATTCACTAGTGAGTTCTGGAGAAGTCTATAGGAGATTTTGGGAACCAAGCTCATGATGAGTATCGCTTATCATCCACGGACAGATAGAAAAACGGAGAGAATTAACAAAGTTTTGGAAGATTTGTTATGGGCTTATGTGTTATATTTTTGGGGATCATGGGAAGACCATCTACACTTAGTCGAATTTTCATATAACAACAGCTATCAAGCTAGTATAGGATTGGCACACTTTAAAGCTTTATATGGAAGGCCATGCAAATCTCTAATTTGTTAGTTAGAGACTGGGGATATGTTGGTTCTTGTTTCAGATTTAGTTAGAGAAGCTGCAAAGAAAATTTAGTTGATTCGGCCTAGGACGAAGGAAGCTCAGTCTAGGCAAAAGATTTATGCAGATAGAAGACGGAAGGACTAAGAGTTCTCAGTAGGAGATCTTGTTTTCGTCAATGTATCACTGATGAAAGGTGTAATTCGATTCGGGAAATCAAGGAAACTAGCACCGAGATTTGCTGGACCATTTCCTATTGTAGAGAAGATCGAGAAACTCGCATATAGAATGGAGTTACCGAACAGTTTGGTAGGAGTACATGGTGTTTTTCATGTTTCTCATCTGAGAATGTGTATTCGAGACCCAGAGACTACTATAACATCGACTATATTAGAGGACTTAGTAGTAGAACCAAGTTGGACTATAGTTAGAAAGTCAGTTCGTATAGTTGCGAGAGATAAGAAGAGGGTGAGGAACAAGACAGTCAGATTAGTTGAAGTCCAGTGGAGCGACGATAAGAGAAGCTGTACTTGGGAGACTGAGAGCAGGATTAGAGATGTTTATCCTTACTTGTTTGATGGTATGTTTTACCTTTTTGATTGATTAGTTGAGTACCTTATCATAATTTCGGGGATAAAATTCTTTAAGGAGGGGAGTCTGTAATGACCCTAATTTTGATTAACATTATATAGGATATATAATTAGTTCAATTAAATAAAATAATGTGATGATTAGGGGATTGAGATTTGTGTTAATAGAAAAGTAGCCGTGACATATAATAAATGAACTAAAGAGGGACTAAAATAAAATCGGTAAGGCAAATAGATAAGGGGTAAAACATGAATAAGTACATTCTTATACACTAAACCCTTAGGCTATTCATTCTGCACATTCGTTTGCAAAAAATTAAACATAAGAGGCCGGTCACCATTAGGTAAGAACAAGAAGAAGATAAAGCAATCAAAGGAAGGAAGCTTAATCAATTCAAAACCATTCTCAAATCTAAACTCCTTAATCGCAAAGCTAAGGTGAATAATGACTACATCTCATGTTTTTGATTGCGTTCAGTTTTGGATTAAACCCAAACTATTTTGCAAGGTTTTGTCATGTTTTTTATTGTTAAATTGGATATTTGTGCTTGTTGATGATTTATGCAAATTCATATGAATTTTATGATATGTTTTAATGTGAAAACCCTATTAAATGATATCCAAATGCCTCGCGATTTTAGAATAAGGTCAGAAATAATATTTTAGAGATGGATTTCATTTTTCATAATTTTCCAAATTAATTTGGATTTAACATTAATTTTCTAGTAAACAAATGGTTATTTGGGTTTATAATTAATTACGGCAATTATATATATGTTTTGGGTCAGAAATTAATATATGTTAGAAAACGAACTAAAATGATTTATGAGAATTTTTATAGATTTTTCCTAAGTGTTTAAAAAGTATGTGAAATTATTTAAAAGATGAGACTTAAATGTTTAATATATTTATAAAAGGAGAAGGGGCATTTTGTAAATAATTTAATTTGCTTATTTTAGAAATTTCGGTAGTACTTTAGAAAAGAAATTAGCAACCAATCATATTTTGAAAAACAAGGTAGGTTAGTTCAAAAGAATTGTTTTAAAAGGTTAAAAATCGGTTTATACATGCTTTTACATGTTTCGCCACTTTCAACATCGAGTCTTCGGCACCTTACTTCTGCCTCCATCTCTATCGAAACCAAAGCACAGGGTATTAAAGACTTGGTACATAGTGAATTGGACATAGACAAAAGATACTGAGTTGAAGCAAGCGTTTTCGAAGGGGTCAAAGCCTTACTTTGTTTTTAAATGAAAATGTGCCTTCTTTGCTTTCGAAAGGAATGCTTTCGACTTGGTTAGCTTTCGACTGGGTCAAACTGTTTTAAATTAATGGTTCTGAAAGAGGTTGTGCCTTTTTGTTTTAAGTAAATGCTTTCGATGGGGTCGAAACCCCTTATTGTCGCTTTCTACCTATGGAAGCAAATGGTTTCAAAAGGGTTACTTTCTTTTTAAAACTTAGCCACTTCTTTAATGTTTTTGAATGGTTGGTTTCGACACCATCACTTCCCTACTTAGGAAATAGCTTTCGGAAGAGTGCTTTCAACTTAGTTATTTTATGACCCATTTGTTCTATTGAAAGTTAAACCCAAAAGGTTTTAATTTCTAATGGTTTCGAAAGGTTATTCCACATGTTTTACTTGAACCCAAATACTTTCGAAAGGTTTGATTTTATGATAAGGATTTAGTGCTTTTGAAAGGTTTAAGATAAAGGTTTTGAAGGGGTGGTTCCCCAAAGGTTTCGTAAGGTTTTAAATGGAAGGTTCTAATATTTTTGAAAGGCAATGTTTATAGTGTTTTGATAAGAGGATGTCTAAGATTTTAAAGCTTTCGAAACAAAGATCTTTCAATGTTTTCGAAAGGTTTATTAAGAATGGTTTCAAAAGGTATGGCATTTCGGACTAAGGTTATAAAGCAAAGTAGTTACTTGGTTTCAAAAGGGGTACTTTCAAAGATTTAGATGTTTTCATCAACAAAGTTTTGTGTAAAGTATACATAACATGGCAAGGTGATTTGAGTAAAGAATAGAGTATATTTTTCTTGTTTAAAGTATGATTTGAAGGTTTAAATCATTTTGAGAGAAAATATTTTCAAGGAAATTTTTTTGGGTAGACGACCCTAAGTAAAATGACTCAGATATTAGAATACTTGATGAGACTTCTATGGGTATACTTTAGCTAGTAGCCCCTAGCTAATATAACTCCGAAATTCCAGTGTGTAGGGCTTTGTCACAGGTAGGACTAAAATGATGTTACACATAGAAAGGAATCTGTGGAGGAGAGATAGGTTATTGGTGAGCCCGCAAAATCATTAGGATCAGTTGACCCTGGGAGAACTAAGTTAAGGACAGACCGTTCGGAAGAGAAGTATCTAACAGAAGTTAGATTATTTGTTTATTTTTTTCTGGTAGGCCTAAGTCAGCCAAAGTTAGTAGTTACCTAAATAAAGCTATAATGTTCGCACATATAGTCCATTTGTTACCTAATTTGTATGCATACATGATATTTTTTTATTGTTTTAACCAGTTTGGTTGTAGGTTTTGATTTGCAAAGGATAAGTTTTTGAAAGGATATTAGTGAGGGAAAACATGTTCCGCTAAGCGGCGTGGTCTTACTTAATATCATATAACCAAGATGTATAATATTATTCACATCAGGTTTGATGTCTGACTCAAAGTTTATGTTTTTACCCTTAAACTCTCGGGTTCTCAAAATTGATTTGAGTAGGCTGAGGGTTGAGGATTTATAGGTTTTAATAGGTGGACGAAGAAAGCTTCCAGAGACGAAAAGGAGGCTAAAATTAGCTATTTAGAAGTTGTTATGTTTATTTCTACTGTGTTGTATTAAGTCTGTTATGACTATTTAGTATTCTGGTCAACCAAGGATGCATCTTCATATGTCACCCTTAGCGTATTTATGTAATAATTATATAGATGAATGCATCTTTGTAGTGCTTAGCTTCAAGCGTCCAGATAGGGGATGTTACATCAAGTATATAATGAAGGACGCAGCAAGTAAGAAATTTTTTACTACTAATTTTTTTAATTATAAAATGACTGATGCCAGGCCGGTAGTAGAGCAATTCAATGATATTATACATATCCTAAGCCAATCACCTAGCATAATACGAATATGGATGAGGAGATAAAAATCTCATCCATAATAGACAAACTCCCCCCAACTTGGAAAGATCAAAGGAAAATCCTTAAACACAAGAAGTAGGATATGAGTCTGGATAATATTGAATGGTATTTGCAAGTAGAAGAACAAGTTAGGTAGAAAGAAATCACTGAACCAACAGTGTTTCCATCTAAGATCCACATAGTGGAGGAAAAAAAGAAAAATAAAACCTCTGGGAACCTTTTTAATCAAAAGAGGAAATTTCAGAATAAGATAAATTCGATAACAAGAAGGCTAAGAAAATGAATGGGTGCTATAATTGCAGAAAATCTGGTCTCTTTTAAGAGAGATTGTCGTTTTCCCTAAAAAGAAACCTTAATCGACAAAAGAAAACTTGGCAACGGTAATCTCTAAAGTCAATTGATTGAAAGAGAGGATGTATTATGGTTCGACACTGGTGCTACTAAGCATATCCGTAATGACAATAGTCTATTCAAGAAACTTGAACCATTTGAGGATGAAAATCATCTCTATATGGGAAACTCAACGAAAGCAATGGTCAAGGGAAAGGGGACAGTAAACTTGGAGTTCACGTCCGGGAAGATTCTGACATTAAATGATGTCTATTATGTACTCAAGGTTAGAAAGGACCTTGTTTCTGATGGTCTGTTAAATATATTTGGTTTCAAACAAGTATTTGAGTCAGATAAATATGTATTGACCAAATGTGGAATGTTTGTTGGAGAAGGGTACATGTGTGATGGAATCTTCAAATTGACAGTTAATAAAATGGTTGCTTTGACTCATATTTTTGACACTTTCTTTATGGCATAGTAGACTAGGACGTGTTTGTTTGCTCCAAAATTGGTCACAAACACCCAATCGTAGATGAAAGCACCAATTCACAGTCGCAGACCACAAATAGAATATGTGAAGAGGATATAAATACGAAGAACGACAGAAATTAAAAAGAAAGCAGTAAAAAGACGAGATTTATAGTGGTTCGGCGTTGTAGCCTATGTCCACTTTGAAGAGTTTGCTGTTTATTGATGATTCTCAACTGATTTACAATAGTACAATCAATAGCACTCAAGTTACAATGGAGTTTCAACAGAGTAACGGTGCAGAAGAGCCAAAAGTCCTTTTTCGGTAGGCGTAGGGGTGCTATTTATAGGAGTAGATCTGGAAATATCTCCCTTGAACCTCGGAATACCTCTTCTCATACATGAGTGGGCCATCAGATCGGTCTAAGGTCGTTTGGGATCGATCCTGATCGATCCAAGTTCGTTTCGTATCGATCCAAAAATGGCCCAATGGAGCTACGATCGATCGTAGACATTCTTGAGTGAATAAGAAAGCTTCTGCGAAAATTTCATGGCATTTGGACTTGTAGTTTTTGAGTTATGATCGATCCAAGATTGGATTTGCAAGTTAGCTGAGCACTTCGTATCGATACGTGCGTATCGATGGGCTTCGTATCGATGACATGGCTCGAGTGTTTTGGGGAGATCCATGTTTCACGCTTGTAGACCGCTTCCTCTAGCTTGACGGTGTCCTTCGTATCCATCTAGCACCAAGCTCTTCGTATCGATGAATTTCCATTGCTTTTGTATCGATGCTTTCGTGTGGTTTCGTATCGATGCTAAAGTTCTTCCTTCGTATTGATCAAGTGGATAATCGATACAAAGCATGCTGCTAATGAATGATGAGGTCGGTCCAAACCAGATGGATACGAAATGGATGGATGTGAAGGAGATGGATGCGAAGCAGATAGATACGAAGCAGATGATACGAAATGATGTGAATCATATGGATATTGATCGATCCATGACTCTGACCCGTACTAACTGCCTCCTTGACTCGAAGTAACCCTTCCAGTGACTCGAAGTAGATGCTAAGATGACCCGAAGCAAGATAATGATGATCCAAAGAGGTCCAATGCCATCCCCTTCAAGGAATTCCCTATCGTGACCCGAAGCAAACACCTCTTTGTCTCGAAGTAATCCTCCTGAAAACCCAAAGTAAACCCATTATGATCCAAGAGCAGCTCGATCTTTGTCAAAAACCCATACTCAAGTATCCCGTGGTGCTTGTCCATCGACTATGCTATATCCTGGCCTCATAATCATGTTTATTATCCGTGATTGATCGTCCATCCATTTGTCTGAACCAAGTCCGTGACAATCCAGCTTCGATCACTATGCAGTCGGTTGGGTTAAATCCGCTTATATGCTGTCTTGCCAAAAGGTGGGTTAACAATGTTAATAGTAGAAGTATGGAAAATATAATTTGATTAAATATGATCTCTAAATATGATAAGAAATTTGATGAGAAGTGTACGATATGCTCATTAACCAAAATAACTAGAAAATTGTTTCCTATAAAATCTATTAGTATCACTAATCTATTACAATTGATTCATGGTGATGTTTATGATATGATAGTGCCCCTACTAGAGGAGGAAAGAAATACTTTGTCACATTTATGGATGACTATTCAAAATACTATTATATTTATTTAATGCATACTAAGGATAAAGTATTAAATTCATTTATGACCTATAAGACTGAAGTAGAAAACAAATGTGATGTTAAAATTAAGACCCTTGGATCAGATAGGAGAGGTGAATATCATTTCCCTGCAATTTGTGAATCTATAAGAATCATACATGAGACATTAACTTATACACCACAACAAAATGGAGCAGCGGAACGTAAAAATAGAACCCTTGCTAAAATGGTTAATGCCATGTTATGTAATTTTGGTCATAATACTAGTTCCTGGGGTGAGGCATTCCTTACCAACTTTTACATCTTAGATAAAAATACCTCATAAGAAAACCAAAGTCACACCTTATGAAATTTGGAAGAAACATAAACCAAATCTTGATTATGATTGAGTTTAAGACTGTAGAGCTATTGTTCGGTTACCTGAACAAAAAATCAAGAAATTATGACAAAAGGCATTGAGTGTATTTTCTTAGGATTGCTCAACATAGCAAGGGTTCTAGGTTTCTAGTAATAGAACTAAAAATTCAATTAAGGTAAACACAATAATAGAATTTAAAGATGCAGTGTTCCATAAAAATAGATTCACGTCTATCTCATCAAATCCATCTATTTATGAAACGGTGGAGGTTAATACACCTATTCGTGAAATGGTGAAGGTCACTGACCCTATTCGTGAATATGAGAATACTCGAGAAAATAATGTCAACCTGGTGAAACTCTTAGAAGAAGTCAAATATTGAGGACTGTTCGGCCCACATTTTTATTACTTATTTGGTTGAAGGATCAAGAGATGGTATTAGAAATCAAATCATGCTTTCTACAACCACAAAATTTGATCCTCTAACATATACCGAGGCCATAAAGTCTCAGGATTCAGCATTTTGGCAAAAAGCCGTAAATGATGAAATGGAATCTATTATGGTAAATCAAACATGGAAATTAGTAGACTTACCTTTTGGTTCTAGACCAATAGGATGTAAGTGTATATTTAAGAAAAAATTAAGAGCAGATGGTATGATAAATTTTTTAAGGCTAGATTAATTGCTAAGCGATTTGCTCAAAAAAAGGATAGATTATTTTTATACCTATGCACCTGTAGCTAAAATTTCAATAATTAGGACATTGATTGCATTAGCATCTATTTATAAACCTAAAATTCATCAAATGGATATTAAGACTGCATTCTTAAATGGAGAACTTGATGAAGAGATATATGTGTCTCAACGAGAAAGTTTTGTGATGCTTGGACAAGAATGTAAAGTATGTAAACTTATTAAATCACTTTATGGTCTTAAACAAGCGTCAAAATAGTGGCATGAGAAATTTGATAAAAACATGGTATCAAATGGTTTTAGGATTTGCGAATCAGGAAAATGTGTCTATAACTAATTTGGTGCTAGTAAAGGTGTAATTATATGCCTTTATGTTGATAATATGTTCATTTTGGGACTGATGCCTCTGGCATTGAAGAAACAAAAGGATTTCCATCTTCATGTTTTGACATGTAAAACATGGGGGAAAACCGAAGTGATTGTAGGAACAAGAATCATAAAAACACCAGAAGATTTGATCATTACCCAGTCTCATTACATAGAAATGATTCTAAAAAGGTTTAGCCAATTTGATTGCAAAGTAGTAGGAACCCCATTTGATCCAAATATGCAAATATACTCTAATACTGGTAGATCGATAGATCAACTAATACGCTAAAGTTATTGGTAGTCTACTGTATGTCATGACATGCACAAGACCTGATATTTCTTACGCTGTTGGCAAAATGAGTAGATATACCAGTAACCCTAATCATATTCATTGGCTAGCTGTACAAGGAATTTTAAAATAGTCAAAAGAAACCGTGGACTATGATATATTGTACAGTGGATATCCAAGTGTAATAGAAGGATACACAGATGCCAGTTGGAACACTGGAAGGGAGGATAATAATAAATCAACTAGTGGATGGATATTCACTCTTGGTAAGGAAGCGATATCCTGGATCTCAAAGAAACAATTGTGTATTGCAGATTCTACCATGGTTGCTGAATTTATAGCACTGGCTTCCTGTAGTAAAGAAAAGGAGTGGTTAAAAAATTTACTGTTAAAAATTCCTGTATGGCCAAAACCAATGCCTCCGATATCTGTGCATTGTGATAGTCAAGCAACATTATCAAGAGCATATAGCCAGGTATATAATAGCAAATATGGGCATATTGGCCTTAGGCACAATACAGTGAGGCAAATGCTCACTGACAGGGTAACTACCATAGATTTCATGAGATCTAGCAAAAATTTGGCCGATTCATTAACAAAAGGACTTGCAAGAGATTTGGTGTTGAAAACATCAAAAGGAATGGATCTAAAGCCAACATGAAAAACGCTTATGATGCAAACTCAACTCGACATAATGAAATTCATTATCTTGAGTTCAATGAGCAAAAGTACATTATACGATGTGATTTAAAGCACTATAATATAATCTGAACAACTAATATTATATTCATTCCAAGAAGAGTGCTTGGTACCCATAATGATATTATGGAGGTTGTACTACTTAGTACTTAATAGGTTTATAACATAAGTACTATATATTGAAGTATGTATTTATAGGGCACTTGAAATAAATCTACCTATACGAATGCATGAAGGTGGTGTCGTCTTCTGCTAAACCATGACTTAAGTCTCTAAGGGCATTTTATGAAACCAAGATATAGACACAGGACCAATCCACGTGTCGACTTATGAACTATCTAAAGAAAAGAAAACGAGTGTGTGGAAAACATTTGGTACGTCGCATAAGATCGTTCGATGAATGCTTGTCAACCATTCCATCCTGGCATGCCTTGATAGGTTATCACTATGTATAGATTCAAGTCCATAAGACATCTATACTTATGCATAGGTTCTCCTGCAACATATGACAAGAGAAATTTTATTAAAATTTGATGGAGAATTGTTAGTGTAAATTTTATAAAAAAAATTGTGAGTTATTTTGCTTTTAAATAAAAAGACGAGAAAAGGAAGATGGATTGGGAATAGTCTCACATCTTAGAATATTGAGAAATATATTTGTTTAAATATAGTTTTCTCAAGTGAGGGTTGCATCCTTTGGGCATCCAAATGTTTGCTCTATTGTGAGGAGGGAAATCATGCATAACCACCACACCACATGAGCACCGCCATCGTCCTACCGACCGAACTGGATCGTGTGTGAGTCAAAATTATATTTTAAACAAAATTATATTAGTTAAACCAGGCCAGATCTAAACCCGTTAACAAGCTCACAATTTGAATGGGAATAATCTTCTTTCTTTTAAATCATTTTGAGCAGATCACAAATTCGATACTGTTGTCACTGCAATCAATTCGGAAGATAGTTTGAATCGATTTCGACAGTGCTATCGCAATGAATTAAAGAGAATAATCATCTCGGCTCCATTGTATCTTGTGAGACGATTTGCCTTAACTCAGAGTACTCATTTGTTTGCTTAAACGAATAGCGAGGACAAATAACGTCTTTAGGAAAAAAGCATAGACGTGCCTTCAAGGTATCAATACACATCTGTTTTTTTTATCATCCCCGTGCCACTTAACCAGAATCATATAATCCAACAGTTTTGGAGTAAACCGATGGCAATAGACGGACCGAACATCATAGGCAAATATGCAATGTTTTGTAGACCACCCCATTGGGTATGTCAAGTGTTATGTTGAGCCGTCCATTGAACACTCTTTTTGTATAATAATAGAATAAACTTGTTTATCTTTTGAAGACCTCCTCCTCCTTTTTTTTTTCCTCTCTTTTTAGTCTTCTTTAATTTTGTTTTGACCGGGACCTTCTGAACATCGTCTTATAAGGTTTGGGGTTATGAACTGGGTTGTAAAGGTGTTCGTATTGCTTGAGTCTGTTCACCGCGCCATTACATATAAAACTGATATGGCGGTGAAGGCAGCTGCTGATTCGGCAAATTCTTCCTGCTTGATTGTTAAGGTTTTTCAGCTCGCCTTTTAAATTTTCTTGTTTACCTTCTGCACTTAAAGATGTTTGCCAAAATGCCTCGTATAATTCATGGTATTATTATTACAGTTTAATCCTGTGCATGCCATATATCATATAATTTCATGTACTTGGTTTTGGCATGCAACAGTCTTGATCAAACAGATCGTGGACGTCCTATGTTCTAATAACTAATTTGTGATCGTACTGAGTTACCATGTACTTTATTGTGTTATAACAGTTTTAAGCAATCAAACTGTAATAGTAAACGCAAAAATAAAGCCACTTGCCGTGTTGTTTTCTTCAATACGTGACCCTTATAGGTTCTGCTGCAAAGGAATTACGAATATGAATAAAAATGTCTACAACCAACCCATGTGAATAAACATATAGTCTAATTTGTCAAACGTTCATGATAATATGGATAGTATAGAATGTCTGAACAACAGAGAGCGCCAGTAGGACTGATATTGCAATGTACGTACTTCTTTCTCCACCTGTAAAACTTAATCTTGCGGTAGCTTCCTCCATAATAATCCAAAAACATTTTGAGAAAGTGGAGAAAGATAATACTTGTTCTGGCCTAGATAAATCCCATTGCAAAGATTATTTGAAAAAATCGGCCACTGTTGTCATGTCTATTGTCATTTTTCAATAATACCTTCTATAACAATAGCTACATTTACAGTTGAATATATAAGGTAGTCTGAAGGCATTGCATAGGCAGTAGATTGGTTTCATGCTTACTGGTGCATTGTTCGTAAGCCATGGAATTTTGAATATCTGCAAGCATCCTTTCATGAGAGTGTAACGATTGAATCTTGTTGTTTCCCCTCCCAATTTGTGATATATCCATTAGATTGTACTCCATATCAACATACTTCTTGAATGTAAAACCTGCCTTGTTGATAACATATATTTGGTATTGACAATACCGATCTGTTTATTTGTTTTTGTAATTAACCTTATGAATAGTTTAGAAGTAAAATAATCCAAAATTAAGGAAGTACATGGGGTTTATCATCCTTATGGGAAAAGAATGCAAAAACTCAATTGGGTAGCCAAAAAACCAACCTAAATTTGATGAAAACTCTTTCAGTATATTTGCTTTGAGGTTGTAGTTAAAATATCAGTCGGTATATGATTCCAAAGTTGCATCTGTAGTCGGAGGAGATATCAAACTAAACACTATTATTACTAAATGCGATTTCCATAAAATACACATTTTTACAAATTTAGCTGACTCTTCTTATCATTGAAAACCCCACTTTATAGATAACTCAACAATAAAGCAGCTATCGACAACCATAACTTCTACAAAACATTTCATGATCTATTTGGCCTAGACTTCAAATTTTACTTATTGCTTTCAATGCATACTGCCAAACAATCTAGATGTAGATTTCTAGGTTGTTTGATAATTGGCTCCTACTAGTAAGTTTGGGAAATTGCTTTAACACATTTGAGTTCTTTTAAATTAGCGTTCCCATGTGGTATTGAACAATAGAGGACAAGTCTGAGGGAAATGATACTGTATCTTCTTTTTCGCATAGAGAGCAATATTTATTGATCATGCTCATGATGCAACTCTACAAATATCTCGTCTCAGTGGACTTACTATTTTTTCTGTTTGTTGACACTGTTGACGCAATTTCTTACATTATCTCTTCATCTGTTCTTCTTCTTTTCCCTGATTTAGTACTTAAATTTCATAGTTGGTATTGTTATATATCAAAGTCTCAAAGAGGAAATGCTGATTAATATACATTGTTCATGGGCACGAAGGCTCGAATTAAATACATGTTAGTCTGTATAATTTGTTTATTCTCAATTTGTGGATTTAAGTTAATAACTTAATATATGTTGGAATGATTATCAGTGAACAATGTAGCAGGTCTTCTTTGCACTGATATTTCATCAATTATCGTCAAAAGTTTTTTAAACTGAAAAGAAAGGGATTAACAGAAGTACTTCAATTATGCACGTTCGAATTGTTATTAAAAGTAAACATTTTATTTTACTTGTTAAGTATTGTTAGGGCGGTCAACTGATGAAGGGTCGAGTAAGATCCAGTTACAAAGTAGTTAAACGAGTGACATTAATAATTGTTATCCAAGTATCAAAGATTCAAAGGTGTTCGTTAAACATTTCAGTTACAGCTAGTGATGCAATCCTTGTCCGGAAATTTTATTCAATAACACAACTAAATAAAACAGACTACTTGACACTATGTTACAGCACTTAAGCGACCCATACAAACAAAATAATACTTACATATGTTCCTCACAACTTATTTCCTTTCATTCTTTGAATAAAACCTGAGGACCATGTAAAAGAATAATCTATATAAAACCCCCCAAGCAAGCAATATCGCAATATCAGCCCACACACTCTCGAACTGAAGACCCATGGTTGAAAGCACATCGTCGCCTATCAAAGGACATGTAACATTTGCCGTATGCAGTTTGCTAAATGTTATTTCGCCTAATGGACCAGGTGACAAATCTTGCGGTCTACCAAAGTAGCACTTCTCATTTTTAAACTCATTCGTAAGCAACGCCTCAAATGGATACTTTATAGCTGACACATAATGAAGCCACTTCCAGTAGGAAGGTATCTGTGGCCTTTTCAAGAAAAAGCCACACGTTAAGAAGAAAAGTGCAGTAGTTGCAATAACTACTGCATATCCAGTTATGTAGCTTGGAACCAAAGCACTAACAAGCATCACGTAGGCATTGGTGGTGATCAATGAAGCATAAAGAATAATCCAAAAGTAGAGCAAGCTACTATTGAGCTTAAGCATGACCTTTGTAATGGCAGCAAACGTTAAAGCTTGAATCGCAAAAAAAGGGAGGTACACAATCAGTGAAGATATGACATAAGAAGATGCTCTATATGCATTGTGCGACGTTTCACGTATGAAAATGAATCGTTCCTGGATGAAAGTAGGCACTGCATCATTGGACGAAAAGAACACAAGGCATACTGCAAATATGTAGAAGTTTAAAAGCCGGTTGATTGTAGTGAAATCATTATCTTTCAGCCTATGGAAGAGAGTAGAAAGGATCAAAGCCATGACAGTGAGGACAACTTCACGGGAAAGAAATAACTCAGGGGTGCGCAGAACATTTAAAGTGGTGCGCCATGAGAGTATGTACACCTCTCTTAGCCATGGATTTGCAAATTTTGGGCCATCAGAGTGTTCCTCTATGTCTAGAACTTGTGGAGGTGGTGGTTGCACAAAGGTTGGTTGTGGTGTCTGTGGAACAAAAATAGGAGTTTTCGGTTGCTGATAGTAATTTGACATAGGGGTTTTCATTGGTGTTTGAGCTGGAGTCCATGAAGGAGCATGACGAGGGGTGCCTTTAACACCATTGTATATCCAAACCGAGAAGTCCTTGTAGAAATGAGAAGCGAGTCTAGGGTAGACTCCACTAGGCATTGGTGTTTGAGGCACTCTTTCTAAGGAGTTATCAAACTCGTCTTCATCATCTTCTTCGATTTCATCCTCATAGTAGTTGAAGTTTGCTTGGCTTGGGGTATTGTTACCAGCATACCCTGAGAAGTTCTGACTTTGGAGAGGGATGTGGTTCATGGATTTTTGATATGGGGTCCTTGGTGTTTTTCGTATGGGGGTCATGTCTGCTTGGGTTGGTTTGAGACCGTCTCTTTGGTATTGTACTAGAGGTTCTAGGCCAAGGGTTGATTCATCGTACTCCTTGATGACATCGAGTAGGTATTCCATGCTATTTTCTCCATCGGGGACTGGGCGACCGAAACCTGACAGGTGTAATGGAAGGGCTGTTGGACTTCCTAGGTAAATCAACCTTCCTCTGCATTGATTTCATTGCAAGACATTAGTTCCATTTTAATAAGCATCCACATCATCTAGTATTAATATAGAAAATTGATGATATAGGATTCATCAAAGTTCCATCATTTCAATCATCATCAAGGTTACACAAATAACTTTTCAGTAGTTACACATTTTATTACATCTCTGTATCATGTGCATGCACTTCAATAAAATTATAAATACACTTTATACATTGGACTGAGATCTAGTACCATAAAAGGTTTCACAGAAGTGTCAATCATTAGAATTTATGATATAATGATTTTGAAATTTCAATGCATTTTAACTTTTTTCCTCTTAGAGGTACTAATTTTTCTAAGATGCATAAAACATTTTATAACTCTTCAATTGTAGATCCAATTGCTCGTATTTGGATGAGCATCTGCTCTATTATTCCAATAGAAAATGTGATTTAATGACATTTTGATAGAATATAAACATTTCTCTCCCTGTTTATTAATGACTAGAATTTAGATGGATATTGTAGCCTATTCATATTTCAGTGCGAACCACCTGGTTCCTAGGTTCTCAATTCCGGTATGTCAAACCGATCAAATCATATAATTTTTTTGCAAAAAATCCATTGCACTTGCACGATGTGGATCTAATTGCAAATACACTATTATGTGTCAAGATTTGGTTGGTGTGACACGTGAAGATCGAGAACTTAGGGACTAAATGCTTTGCTCTCATACTAGATTTCCAAGGGTATTTGAAAATTGAATATGATGCAAAGACAGAAAATACTATGAGAAGTATCAATATCCAATGATGGTCAAAGTTCAATGTCAAAATTGGTTTAATCAACAACGTATCTAGTAAACATGTTATGGCTAAAATAAAACTGGAGAGGGGTCAACTGCCTTCTGCAACCATTATGTTGTTTAGCAGCGACTCCAAGGACCGTTAGAGTAAAATTAAATCTAAAGAAACACTTATTGATAGAAAAAATGATTATGGATTGTTGGACAGCTGAAATCAAAGTAGCACGGCCAAAAAAGATCAGCATCCAATCGATTTGATCATTTAATGTATAATGAGATAATCTATAACATTTCAAATTTATATTCTTTAATTTATGCAGCTACATGGACAAGACTAGGAGTGAGATTCATACTCACCTAGCAAGAACAGTAATCCGATCAAGGAGCATTTGAATTCTAAATGAAGGTTGGTGGATGGTCATGAGAACAATGCTCCCTGCCTTTGCTATATCCTTCACTTTCTCAACCACACTGTGCGCACTGGTTGAGTCAAGCCCTGAAGTTGGTTCATCAAGGAACAACAGTGATGGTTTATGTATGATGTCTATACCAATCGATACTCTTCTACGCTCTCCCCCAGAAACTCCACGTCGGCCTTCATCTCCTATGTATGTATGAGCTGTTGTCTAATTGTTTCAACAACATAAAAGCCATGACATCAAGATTAAAAGCACAATATCTTCTGTTCTAAGAAAGAATGCTAAATATCCAGTTCTTACCTGCAAGCCAAGTTGTTCAAGCAGTTCCCACACTCGTTGTTTCTTCTCATATTTGGATATAGATGGGGAAAGCCGTACCTCAGCAGCAAACATAAGCGTCTCATACACGGTAAGCATCGGAAATAGCTGGTCATCTTGCATCACATATGATGATATCTTCTTCATGTAGCTTGTTGTCACCTGTGCATGACATTCATATAGTGTAACCGCTTTCCTTGATTATGCAAAATATGTTTTTGTTCAAAAAAGTTATAATTGAAAAGGAAAAAAAATTAAAAATAAAAACTAATAAGAAATTTGGTTGAAGGATTTCTTAGTTAAGCGTAATTAGTTTCTACGACAGCACTTCAGAATAATTAGTTTCGAACACAAAAGATGCAAGATTTTTTTTTTTTTTTTTAAAGTAGCGTAATTGTTTTCTACGACACCACTTCAGAATAATTAGTTTCAAGTTTCAATTGCAAAAAATACAAGATTTTAAATACTAATAAATAAAAAATGAAGGTGGTACTTAATGATACTTTCTTATATCAATTCTCATTACAACTAATTATTCTGAAGTGTTATCATAGAAACTTATTACCATACACTAAGAAGCCTTTTAAGTGAAAATCTTCAAAAACTAACCGGGCAACCATCTATTCTTACAGAACCTTCAAGACTACCACGAGCAATTCTTCCAGCTAATGCATCGAGGAAAGTTGATTTTCCAGCACCACTAGGACCCAAAATTGCAGTGACTTGCCCTCTAAGAGCTTGTCCAGATATATCATGAAGAAGAAAAGCTTGTTTGGCAATCCACTCTCCATCTTTCTTTTGCTTTTTCAGAACACTGTATGAAAGGTTCTCGAACTCTAAACCTTGACCTGGATAGAACACTAGTTTCTCAGTTGGTTGTTCAATTCCTTGCCTTTTGATTTTCGGGTCATGCTGGTCGAGTAAAGACTTGAGATCGCTTGTATTACTTGTATGTCTTGCCATTTTTAAGGTTTGTTTATATTTGTTTAACTTCTTAGAAGCTAGCAGCGTGAATTTATAAGAAGTGCTAATAACTTTTATTTGGTAATGCCAGATTGGCGACTCCTTGGATGTTGCAGAAGCTTGCTATTCTTTTTTCTCTCTTGGGTGTTAATAAAGACAAGTGAAAAGAATGTGCAATGGCGATACAGTCTGAGTATTTTGGTTCATTTTAGTATTGAATGTATTGCATTTAACTTTACTACTGGATGGTATATGAAGCTGTGACAACTTTGTTAGTTACAAAGTTTACAGGGTTAATACAGGGCAAATGATGGGTGAAAATTACAAAGTGAATTCAGAATCTACCAAAAGTAGGCTAAATTCCATCTTAAGTTATTTATTTAATTGAATCACCATCATGATATCGTAGATTATAACAATGAAAAGTTGATGTTTTAATTGCAGACTTGGTGGTATGTATGACTGACTTGAGTATACAATTCTATATGTTCCAAACTGTATCTGTTAATGTCTGATTGAAAGAAAAAAAGAATACTGCTATTGGGAATGATAGAAGCCAGGATCCGAGACGTTCAACATATTTTTCTTGCAGGATAAGATGAATTTGGAATAATAGAAAGTTCCAAATAGAATGCCTGCAGTGATCAGAACTCGATTCAAGTGGAAAAATAATAAAAGGATCAAGAGTCAAGAAATTGACGCAGCACACGGTGAAGTCGATAACCATTTAAGGAATCGATATGTATACGTAATACACAACTCAAAATCATCATTACGTAGGTAATCCTAACACGTTCAAAATCATGCTTTAAATCAACGATGAAAATAAATGTTTTAACGATTGATATTCAAAACATTCTGAATATGCTGGGAGTTTCGAATTTTTTTTATATAATATGATGTTCATAGCGTAGATTGAACGTCATCAATATTTCATTTGATTTGAATAGCATAACATCAAAAACCGTAGAGATGGAGCAAAAAAGAGATGTCAATCCTTGTGAATGAGCATTCATAATCAAACTTCATGAATGATATACAATATAATATGCCAATTTAAGATCATATTCAACATTAATCAAGGAGTTTTGAGTTGGAAATGTTTCAAATGAGCAGTGTGGCTCATTCGATCGAAATGTTAAGTACATCACCTTGAATAGCACCACAATGAAAGCAGCATAAATATAAATGCATAAATTTATAATTGAGTTAGAGGTTATTCCAAACGTGGATAATCTCATGACATTGTTTTGTAAAAACAATAATGCGATGCAAATCATAAAAGAAATTAGAGGTGGGCGCGGTCGGTTAACCGAACCCCTCGGTTAATTAACCGACTTAGCCGCTCAGAAAATCACGGTTCGGTTAACCGAACCGACATTGCATTTGAACAACTTATACCGACCGAACCGCCATAGTTTAACCGCGGTTAACCGTATTAAAGTATTGGTTAACCGCTCAGCTAAATCGGTTAACTGAAATCCGGTTAACTATGTTTAACCGAAAATGTATGCACAGTCAAGCCAACGGATAAAGATTTACAGACACATAAATATTACATACACACTACATACATAATTCAAACTACAAAGCACTGCATACATATTACAAACTACAAAGCACTGCATATATATTGCAAACTATAAAGCACTGCACACTCATTGTGCACACATGCATATTACAATGACATAATTCAATATTCAATAGTCAATACCATTGTGCACTCGGCACTACATACATATTAGTATGTTACAATGTCAATAACATATTAATTCAAACTACAAAGCATTGCATATAGCCATACATATTACAATAACATATTAATTCAAACTACAAAGCATTGCATACATAATTGCATATTACAAACTACAGAGCACTTGCGCACTCATTGTGCACACATACATATTACAATGACATAATTCAATACTCAATACCATTATTGCATACATACTTATTAGTATATTACAATCATATAATTATTAAGTTCATAACGCAGCATCAGCCAACTAGGCAACTACAGAGTACAACCAGAGACAACCAGTGAGCCACCAAATGCAAGGCTGAAGTGAAGGCAGCATGCCAGTAACAGCAACAACAACTAGCAAGTGTGCTTATCTGCTTCAAGGAAACCGGAAATTAATTATTTATAAGGCAATGACAGTGCTTATAAACTACGAAGGTGAGCATCATGCAAGAGACAAACAATTATGCTATAATATAAGTGTAATATCAACCATGACAGTGCAGTATCAAACGATTATGCTTTGATATAATTATAAGCTACCATGAGTCCATGATAGTGCACTAGTGCTGTGAATCTATGATACAAATGTTTGCTTAATATATTGATTCTTACTTCTTACATGGAATATACTTGAATTGTTAATATATTGGTTCTTATTTCTTGCATGGAATATACTTGAATTGTTAGTATATAACAGTATACAACAGTACATAAGTTGAAGAAACTAGTAGATGGCAGATTGGTATATTTTTTCTTTTGGGTGAGACCATAAAGGCAAAACAAGATAACAGAAACTGACCCAAATCTATGCAATGAAGCATAATTTTATATGTACAGTCTACAATGAAAGAGATACAAAAATGATAAAAATTTAACTTACCTCAATGTAGCCTATGGATGATGATCGATTCTCCGTTGACGTTTCCACAGTTAAAGAAGTTCTTGAACCACGCCCATGTACAAACTCTATAGCCAAACAAGTCAATGATAGGGTGTATTCAGTATGTGATGATTAAATAATCATAATTTACAAATCAAAGAGAAATATTACCTGAAAAAACGACATCATAATAACTCACATCATCCCAAGGAACCTCAATTCGGTGATCTACAAAAATAGGTTTAGACCTTAGCCAATTTTGGATTGTAACCAATGCCTCAACCATCCTTGGGATTAAAGAGCTGCTGAACTTTAAAGTAATGTCATAATAAAATTTCAAAAATTGTACACAAAATTCAGCATTTTTCCAATCTAGCGAATTCGAAGGTTGGGTTTCATTATTGAAATAGGCAATATAAATACCATCGCTTTCTTTCATTCATTAAAAACTTTCTTATATTTCAAAGCGGCTTCCAACATTAAATATGTAGAATTCCACCTAATAGGGACATCTAAAGCAAGCATAGACTTATCATCAATTCTCAAATTAACATAAACCTCTTTAAATTTAGCCAATCTAGCAGGGGATGATCTTACAAATCTAATGGCAGTACGAATCCCAGTAATACTGCTACCAATTTCTTTCAAACCATCATTAACAACTAAATTAAAAATATGAGCACAACAACGTATATAATGGAATTCACCATTCATAACACAACTATTGCATCCATCATAATCATTCAACGCATTTTTCACATAATTAATTGCTACTTCATTAGCACTAGCATTATCAACTGTTGTAGACATTATTTTCCTAAGTTCCAAATGTTTGATGCAAGAAACCATAAGTTTTCCAATGTTCTCTCCTTTATGACTAGTGATCACACAAAAATTATAAATTCTTTTATGCAATTTCCAATCATTATCAATGAAATGCGCAGTTAAAACCATAATTCACATTTTGACATGAAGTCCATGTATCGATAGTAAGACATACTCCATGCAAACAATTAGAAAGCATGATTTTAAGACAATTTTTTGTGTCTCCATATAAGTTAAGCACATCCCTACAAATTGTTCTACAGGAAGGCACTTCAAAACTAGGGCACATGTTCCGACAAAAATCAAGAAACCCTTCACTCTCAACAAAACTAAAAGGAAGCTCATCAATAATTAACATTCGAGCTGGAGACCATCTACACTCATCTTTGTTAAATGTCCATGTAATAAGGGTGTTACTTGCCTCACTTTCACTATTTTTTGTAAAAGCTAAACATTTTTGTTTTTGATTACTTTCTCGAGGAATTGACCTATAATCTTGCTTTATATGATAGATTAAATGTGAAGTACCATTTACTTTGTCATCACAAGAAAATTGTGCATGATAATAGTTGCAAATACACTTAGGATTTAAAGGATTCTCTTTAGTAAAATGTTTCCATACCATAGATGGTTTTCTAGTAGAGGCTTTGCTCTTAAGATTTAACGGAGGCTTTCTTTCATTGTTAGGCTCTACAACCAGCTCTTTTTTCTCATCGTTATCCTCAAGAATTTCCACTTCTTCAATCCAATCTTTCACCAGTAAGTCATCAGCAGTGCCAACTTCCATCCGAAAATAATAATATAAACGTTGATCAGAACATTGTATTCATATCACGTACAAGCTGAACTTATTTATTTACAAAAACCGAATTAGTGAAAACAATTGTTACATATTTCGATTGATGAGTGGCAAAAATGTAGTTACTAGTGGAAACAACTTTATGCCGAGAAGTGATTGTCTCAAAAAGAAGGTCACCAAATCATGAATAAGGAGTTGCTACTGATATTGGTTTTGTTATACATCAAACTAAAACTGTGCAGTGTGCACTTGACCTCAGGTGCATATATAGGCTCAAATACATGATTTAGATCTCTTAAGGTTGTCTGTTACAGAACAATCTATATAGGTTTTCTACGTATTTTGGTTACTGAAGTTCAAAGACATAAAAAAGCACTAATATTCAACAATATTCTATTATATTAAGTCAGTAAACATCTCCTAAATGATCACAATACCGAATCAATGATTATTGAACAGTTGAACTTGTTGAAATTGAATAATAGGCTAACAACAATTAACTAGCAGTTATCAACTTAGCAAATTAGCAATCTAAATCTAGCTTAATAAAAAATTATACTCATGTTCTTTCTCTTTCTTTTCGTCGATGGATTCGTTGACGTTGCCATGTCTATCTATAATAATAACTCGACTCGAAGTCGAACTCGAATAGTTGAAGGCTTGAAGCCTGGCTAAAGGTGTTGGTGTGGCGTTCAAGAGTAGCAACAACCAACAACAATCTTTGCAGCTGCTGTAGATCAGTAAATGCGCTTGAGGCTCAAGCGAATGGGATTCAAAGGCTTCGACTTCGACTAACAGCGGCGGTAGTGCGCTCAAGCGATTGGAATTTGGGGGAGGCTTCGACTAACGTCACAGATCTTGAGTTTTTTTTGTCTTTTTTTCGAAGTACGAATTTGTTAATTGCTAATTTTCTATTACAGCCTTATAGGTAGCCAGGTCACGAGACTACTGAAGTCTCAAGAGACAATTGTTAACGGATAGTGGGTCAGTAGTAGGCTGGGCCCAAAACTAAATGGATTAGAAAATAAAATATTCGGTTAACGGTTAACCAGCTGACCTAATTTTTGTTAATCGTTAACCGAACTGAAAATATTTGATTAAGGTCGGTCGGTTAACCAATGATGTCGGTTAATCAATTTTAACGGTTAAGTCGGTTCGGTAGTGGTCAGTTTAGTCGCCATGTCGGTTAAGTCGGTTAAATGCCCACCCCTAAAAGAAACTAGGGCCGACGGGATTTCTAAACACATGCTTGGAAAGTTCCATGTAATAAAGGAAATTTATCAACGCTGGAGAGATATCGGTTGACAGAATGGATAATCTATACTATTATATTATTATTGAGTTTCATTTCAAGCGCACACAGGCCACCTCAGTATCTTTAGAAATGAACGGCCGCACTCCCTTTTTTTCCTTTCTAAATGTCTCTTCTCCCCTTCCTCCTTTTACCTAGCCTCCTGGGTTTAATTTTGCTCTTCTTATACCTCGCCTCTCACCTTCACTGGAATTGATTCATCGAAGGTGTTTTCAAGATTCAACATGAAAATTGCATGAGTTTTTGAATCGTGAGCTCATCTCAAGCTTTTAACTTTCGCTTTACACCTCTGTTTCTTCGCCCATCCTCAAGCGTCGATGGTGACTTTTGCTGGCCCTGATTTCCCTCCCTTGCCTGCCGCTTCAATTAGATCTCTTTTGGTTTTTGAGCTCGGGGCTATGAAGTCAGCTGTTTCTGGGCACGGCCATCTAAGGACGCCATTGCCACGGTAGAGTTTGTAAACTATCTAGTGTTGGAGCTGCTTCTGGGCCATCTTCGAGTACTGCTGCTATTTTGGACGTTTGTTCTGTTGTTAGTCCTGATTCTGGGCTACCGATCTTTCATCCTCGTCTCTTCCAACGAAGGTAATTCCTGTACCCTCATTTGCTTCCTCCTTGGTTGGGGTTGCGCATATGAAATTTTAACTTTTTGGTGGTGTGGTGTATTTAATTGTACTAAAAGCTTATATTATAACATTGTAATAGTTATTAGTACGAAATGTGAAATCTGGTTTCCGTGACATTGTAATATACAAATCCCAGACTACATTTTTTATTAGCTATATGAATAAGACGACAATGCTGGTTGGATGTAGACGTAAAACTACCAATTCTTCCAAAATGGTAGATTACTTAATTGATAATATTGTGATTTAGGAATGGAAGTAATAGTTTTGACTGATAGTAAAAGTAAATTCTTGGTTGCTTACCTTGAAGTTTGGCATGCAATTTGTGGGTATTTAATGAAATCATATATCTAAGCATTTAATCATGGTTGGATAGTTGTTTTAACTACAATATATCCATATCAATAATTTAACTCCTGTACAAGATGAGGTACAAAATATTATATTGGAACCACATGGTCAGACACATAGTTTTACATGCTTTCTCCAAGCAGATGGTCGGACATTGATCTCATAGCAATAGTTATTTACAAAAATCTCAGATAGCCTTAGTGGCATACTTTCTAAAGAAGCAATCTCTGTGGATTAAGGAGTAACTACCAATACTCTTGATTTTTTTATACAAATTAATAGATCGGCTAAATTTACAAACTTTAAATTTAAATAGCTATGTGTAGTAGTTCATATGTGAAACAAGATGTCAATTAAGTAATTGGTGTTTACGGTAGAACATTTGAGATTGCATGATCTTAAATATGTCTGACTGGACACAATATTATAAGAATAATGGCTAATGTGAATTTAAATTAGTGTTATCATGCAAGTAAATGTGACATCTCTTAATTTAGCTCTTTATTTTTCCATTCTTAAATAATATATCTATTTTTGATAGTTTATCAACTCCACAATTAAGCTGCATTAATTGAGGCTCTGTTACTATAGACATTGACTGTAACAACTCAGAATTTCTGTCATTTAAAATTCGTATATTTAATTGATTTTAAGTATTCACAAGTAAAATTTAATAACTGAATAACTTATATTTGAAATATAAAAATTTAATTGGATAATTAAATTGTTAATTTAATATTTGAAATTATGTAAATAATTGGAATTTGAATTTTATATGAATAAAAATGATTTACAATGTTGAATTAAATTTTTAATTAGAATGATGTTAGAGAATTTTTAAAATTGAATTAAAGGTTAAATTCTAGAAATTGAATATTTTAATGTTTAATTGACGAGTGAAAATGGTCATTTTTCAAACAGTCTCGGATTTCGATAAAACTAGTTTCATTGGATCTATAATGTTATATTATTATAAGATTTCAAATTTCGTGCCAATCGGATTTATGGTTTGTCTGAGGCAAGCTAAAACACATAGAAATCTGTTTAAGTGAATGTTAAATTTAAATAGTTGATTCGAAAACCTATCTTCCAAATCGATCGAATTGGCTCCCGACATATATTCCACTGCTTTTGAAATAGGGGTAAAACATTATAAACGCCGGACGGCACGCTTCGTTTCGAAGAAGAAAATTTTGACGATGAATAGTGTGTGTAAATTTTCTATAAAATGCCCCATCTTTCTTCATTTTGCTAAAACCCTAGGCAAATTAGGGCAGGCCGCCACTTCCTATTCTAATGGTAACAATTTCGTTTGAATCTTCCTTCTTTTTCTTCCAATCCACCAACAGTTGTCAAAAACATCCAACTACAATATCGTAGAGGGCACCAAGATCGTTCAATCCATCGGACATGGTCGAAAATAATGTCACGGATCGACGACAATCTTTGTTTGAATGACCCGCATTCATTCACGTTTTTTGAAGCAACCACATGATCAAGTTCATCGTCGTCGTTGCCATGAGAGGAGCTTGTTTCGGTGCATTGCTCGACAGCATTTGATCGACGTCTCGATCGAGGGAGAGGTCGCGTTAATTAGGGTTTCGAACGGCTGTATGGGTTTAACTCGCGTTCGAATTTGAACATGGGGGAAGAAAAAGAGCATGCGGCCACATATGATGAAAATGTAATCAACGGCCGAGATGGATTAAAGGTTTAAAATTAAAAAGAAATTGTAAATTTATATATATTATAATTCATATAAACTTCTAAACGCTATAACTTTGTCATACGAGGTCGACAATTGACGAAACAAATTGCGTTGGGTCCGTATGGACAAACACTATATTATGGAGCTGGATTGGGATTTATTGGAGCTAGTGAAAATTTTGGTTGAAATTAAACAATTTTTTAATTTTAATCGGAATTTATCGCTATCGCGACGACTATAAGCAAAGTGAGTACAACTTACTTTTTCTGCCTCACTGATATTTCTATATAAATGAGAAATAATTTATTATATGATGATTGATGATTATTTGGATGATATATGATATATTTATTGGTATTTGGATACATTCTTGCCCAGTGGAGCAGATGGCCCTATACGTTCCCATGTATGAGCGGATGACCCTTTGTACGCGCGTCTGCCTCGAAGCGGACATTGTACACATATTCTAATATGTATATTTGTTGCAGACGACAGGTTGGACGGATCCATCTGGATTCCTCACCCATATTGATTTATTTACAAATATTATGATATATGCTATTATCATATTATATATGACATTTTGGATGCCATGATTGATGTATTTAGTGCTGTTGCAGTATTGGAGCCTATTTTTGGACTTTTAAAAATGTTTAAGTGATGATTTCCAAATTTAGAAGGATTTTAAAGTGATTTTGAAAATAAACGTTTTATTGATTTTTAAATTGTAAAGGAATTGAATTTATTTTGAATAAATAAATATTATAATTTTTATGTTATAAAAATTATGATTTCTGTAAAATATAGTAAATTATGATTTTGGAATATGAAATGAACTATGTTGTAAAATATTTTAAATGGAGATTTTTTAAGTTATAATAAACGGTATATATATATATATAAGATTTATAAAATTGATATTTTATAAATCAAAATGTTAAAATTATAAATGAGTTTTATAAGTGTTAAAATGAAGTTATAAATGGAGTTTATAAGTGCATAAGATTTATAATTGTGAAGTTATAAAATAAATGAATTTGTAAAATAAATGATTTATAAGTAATTGACTTATAAATTGGATTTTGGCATGTAATTAAGTTACTAAATGGAATTAGTTAATAAAGGGAGTTGAAGTTTTTATAAAATATAAAAGGAATTTATAAACATTGTTATATAAATCCGAAATCAAATTGAATTTGACAAGTTAATTATTATAATTTATTAAAGGAATTTCATTCAGGATTTTGGATAGTGGATAATCCTTTAATAAATGTGTAGAAAATATTAGATTTGGTAAACGAATTTTATTCACGATTTTGGACAGTGAGTAATATATTAAATATAATGAATGTTTTGAAAGTGAACTTTTAAATGAAGTTAAATAAGTTGAAGATGTAAAATCTGTTAACGATCGAAACCATAGATTTCAACATTGATTGTTGAAATAGACGTTTTCGAGAAAAAAGGAAATGATGGACTATGACACTGTTGTTATAGTAAATGATTTTCGAAAGGAAATGTTTTTATATAGTATTGGGGTTTGTATATCTATCTTATTTTCGAATCGCTATACTATTGATTTTGGGTTTGTCGTAACGATGTTTTATGCAACATTCATTTTGACCCAAATAAAAGATGTTTAAAGAGAATATTTTCCTTAAAGAATAAAATATATACTTAATTATGATTTAAGTATATGTAATATTTTTTAAATGTTGAAAATTAAGTGAATTGTGGATTACTTATTATTAAATAAGTACTTGGAAATGTCTTCCAATGTTGAAATGATTTTGAAGGTATATATTTTTAAAGATAATTTAAGGTGAATATTTTGCAAATGGTTTAATTAATAAAAGATTAATTAGAAGGGCCCAGTGATTGTTATGGTGCTGAATATTTTTTTGTTTGTGTTGATAGTTAAATAACCGACTATCAAACTTGGCCAAATTTTTAGTTCCTCGACTTAATGTGGGAACTATTTAGTTGTACACTTAGTATGTAGCCATCTGTATAGGCTTGATTATCATTTGTGTTGAGGATGTTGATTCATATAGTGCAGAGTATTACTCCAATCTATCGAGCTTCCTTCTTGGCCCGAAGGATAACAAGTTGAAAGTTGGAAACATGATAAGTCTATGAGACTTAGTTTCTGTGTGAGGTTGAGAAATGCTTTTGCATTGTTGGTGCGAAGATACCGGGATTAGATTTATCTGAAAACTACTTCAGACCAATGTATATGCGACTATTGTGCAGGTTATTGATGATATTGATATTTTTGGAGTTTCATAGTGGGGGACTGCTTATTGGTCGTTTGTGGTTAAAATCCCAATATACATCCAGTAGCAGTGGTTTCTTCATTATGAAATATCCAATGCAAGGACCATTCGCTACTAATCCTTGGGATTTCTCGATAGGATATGGTAGGAAAGTACGTTCGGTTTGTCATGTTCCAGGATAACTTGTATGGATGTTTGTCTGTCATTGCATTTCTACAGATTACGTACATCGGTTTTGCTTGATTTGTTCAGCCTGATATGGGGTTCTCGCTTCTTGTTAGGTAGCGAATGGATGACTCTTTCCCTACACGTCCCTAGAGTGAAAGGGTTGGTTGTAGTCGAGAGGTTGGCCGTCAAATCAAAGCGTGAGGTATCAGTGTGAGCTACGGTGGGTATTACCCACTGGTTGCGTCTCGTCACACGTGGTATCAGAGCTTAGATTTTGTATATTCCTAAGCTTTGATGTGTCTCAGTATAGGTAGGGACAGTAGCACCCTAGATTGAGTTTGAGTATATTATATATATGAGTGCGTATTTATTAGTGAATATAAAATATTTTGTATTGTGTTTGCTTATCCGTTGAGCTGTTTGTGAATTCTGGTCAGTATGTGCGATGCCATATTATCGGTAGGGATTTCCGAACACTTAAACGTGGCAAGTCGACATAGTATTATTTTAAATTGGGTAAATGAAATAATTTTACCTCAATTATATTTTACAGGTAAATAGGCACAAGGAAAAAGTTGAAAAAAAATTCAGTCTAAAGGATAACAAGTTTGCTTTTTAGTCTGAAGGACACTTTTTATTGTAAACTGAAAATGATAGTTACAACTATCATTCTGTGATTTACACTAAAAAGTGTCCTTCAGCCTAAAAAGCAAACTTTTGTCCTTGAAACTAAATTTTTTTCTAACTTTTTCCATGAGGCTAAAATCCCCTATATTTTATATATAAAGGAATAATTTTTTAAGAATTATTAAAGTGTAAATAAATTAATTGTTTCGTTTTTTGAAAATGTAAATATATATAAGTTAAATAAAAGCTGTTTGAATAATCTAAATTGAAACAACAATCGTAAAAAAATAAATTATACAAGCAAATGAATTATAAAGTATGGAATTATAATTAATATGATTTATAATTGTGATATCATATTATATATAAGAACTGAAACTATATGAATATATTTATAAAAATGAGTTATAAATAAAAATGGATTTAATAAGAATTTGTGAAATCTGAATCCCATTGATTTTGAAAGTTGTTTTCAAAGTTAAAGAGGTTATATTATTATAAATAGAAAATAAGTGAAATTATATAAGTAAAATATTTGTAAATGTGATTTATAAATAGAAAGAATTTTGAAAAAGAACAGAAAGCACTGAATTCACTACTGTTACTGAAAAATAATAAGGGTGATGAATATAGCATCATCAGTATCATTTTCGAGTTTCTATGTGATGAATTTGCTACCAATAGTAAATTAGAAATTTTAGTTTTATTTTGATAAACAAATTTGATTTAAAATCCAAGTTGAAATTGATAAATATAAGTGAAATGAGTTTTGGATTTATAATATATGAGATAATAAAATTTTAGCTTTGGTAAAGTTGAAATAAATGTGAGTTAGCATAATAAATATATGATTTGAAATTTAACTAAAGTAAGTTAATAAAGTGAATTGGATTTGAAATTATGAAGAATGAGTTTAGTGAAGGGAAGTGAAGCGAACTTAGGTAGATGTTCATGGAATTATGAATAAATAAGTTGTATAACTTATAAAATGAGATAGGGGTAAGTAAAACGAATTGTTAAAATGGTTAAACAATATTGTTAAGCAAAACAAAATCTGAATTTGAATAGTGATATGTAATTTGGCTCAAGTGAAAGTTAAACAAAATGACTTTAGAGATGAAATGAAACATAACTTAAGTAATGTTGAATGAAGTTGATTTTGATATCTAAATGAATTAATAGAGTGAAGGGTGAATATGAATATGAACTTGAGTTAATAATTAAATTCAACTTTAATTGTAAAATGAATCAGCATTAGAAATGTTATTATTAGAATTTAATAAACTTAAGTTGTTGATTGATAATAAACATTAGAAATGCGATATAAAAATGTGAATATAGTGAATACTAGAATGTAATCGAAATAGATATTAAACCAAAATTGAATGAAAATGTAGTAAATATGAATGTTGAAAGCAAAGTAAATAAATTTGGTTAAGATTGGATATACATTGGTTGTTAGTTGATTGTATAGAAATTCATGTGGAATTGAATTAATAAAATTGAAAGCTAAATAATTGAATTTGAATATGAATGAATGATTAGTAAAATCCAATGTTAATGAATCAAATGTGATTAAATTGAAAATCAATTCAATGAATATTAATGAGAAGTGAAAGTGTATTGATTTGATTATGGATTTTTTGGATAGAGATTGATTTTTTGGATGCTAGTTGGATGATAGTTGGTTGATGGTTGGATTTGTTGTGGTGATTGCATTTGCTATATTGTCGTATATAGTTGTTATATTGATATATGTTGTATATTGATATTATTTTCATATATACATGTTTCTCATTTTTGTATTGAGTGTTTAGTAGGTGCGGATGGCGTATGCTTTGCATTTGGAGCTCGCTTTCATGCTATATTAGCCGTATATGCTCGCTAATAATATATAAGGTACATATCTCAGATTACATATCGTACTTTTACACTCTTTTCCTACGGGATGCCTCATCCTTGATGATGAGATGTATATTTATAATATATATATATGTATGTGTGTGTGTGTGTGTGTTGTGATCCTACTACGATCGAACCGTGCAAAGGAGACGCTGGCGAATTTTTTTGAATTTGAGGCGTTAGAAATTTTTGGAAAGTTTGGAAAAAAAATTATACCTAAATTTTGATATTGAGTTAAAATTAAACGATATTAGTTGGTTTTGAAAAGATAACTGTAAATGGATTTGAAAACTTAGAAAAGTTTTTATAAGAAGTTTAAGTAATGAATTTTGGAAAATGTTAAAAGGTTAAATAGATTTGGTAAATCTAAATTGAAAAAATTGGTTTGAAAATTTAATGGATATTGTGACTTTTTCTTATTTAGTAATTTTGAGGACGAAATTCTTTTAAGTATGGAAGAATGTAACGACCCAGAATTTCTATCATTTGAAATTCATATATTTAAATGATTTTAAATATTCATAAGTAAAATTTAATAGCTGAATATCTTACATTTGAAATATAAGGATTTAATTGGATAATTAAATTGTTAATTTAATATTTGAAATTATGTAAATAATTGGAATTTGGATTTTACGTGAATAAACATGATATATAATGTTGAATTAAATTCTACTTGAATTAGAATGATGTTAGAGAACTTTTAAAATTGAATTAAAAGTTAAATTCCAGAAATTGAATATTTTAATATTTAATTGACGAGTGAAAATGGCCATTTTTCAAACACTCTCGGATTTCGACGAAACTAGTTTCATTAGATCTATAATATTATATTTTTGTAAGATTTCAAATTTCGTGTCAATCGGATTTACGATTTGTCCGATGCAAGCTAAAACGCAAAGAAATTTGTTTAAGTGAACTTTAAATTTAAATAGTCGATTCGAAAACCTATCTTCCAAATACGATCGAATTGGCTTTCGATATATATTCCATTGCATTTGGAATAGGGATAAAATATTATAAACGCCAGGCGGCACGCTTCGTTTCGAAGAAGAAAATTTTGACGATGAATAGTGTGCGTAAATTTTCTATAAAAGGCCCCCGCTTTCTTCATTTTTCTAAAACCCTAGGCAAATTAGGGCTGGCCACCACTTCCTATTCTAATGGCAAGAATTTTGTTTCGATCTTCCTCCTTTTTCTTCCAATCCACCAACAATCGTCGAAAACATCCAACTACAATATCGTAGAGGGCATCAAGATCGTTCAATCCAACGGGCATGATCGAAAATAACGTCACGGATCGACGACAATTTTTGTTTGAACGACCGGCATTCTTTCACATTTTTCAAAGCAACCATACAACCGAGTTCATCACTGTCTTTACCATGAGAGGAGCTTGCTTCGGCGTATCGCTCGGCGGCATTCGATCGACGTCTCGATCGAGGGAGAGGTCGCATTAAGTAAGGTTTCGAATGGCTGTATGGGTTTAACTCGCGTTCGAATTTGAACGTGGGGGAAGAAATACAGTATGCGGCCAAATATGGTGCAAATGCAATCAAGGCCAAGATGGATTAAAGGTTTAAAATTAAAAAGAAATTGTAAATTTATATATGTTATAATTCATATAAACTTCTAAACGCTATAACGAAACGAATTGGGTTGGGTCCATATAGACGAGCACTAGATTGTGGATCTAGATTGGGATTTATTTAAGCTAGTAAAAATTTTGGTTGAAATTAAAAGATGTTTAAAGAGAATGTTTTCCTTAAAGAATAAAATATATATTCTTAATTTTGATTTAAGTATATGAAATATTTTCTAAGTGTGAAAATTAAGTGAATTGTGAATTACTTATTATTAAATAAGTATTTGGAAATGTTTTCCAATGTTGAAAGGATTTTGAAGATATATCTTTTTAAAGATAATTTGAGGTAAATATTTAGCAAATGGTTTAATTAATAAAAGATTAATTAAAAAGGCCCTGTGATTGTTATGATGCTGAATATTTGTTTGTTTGTTTGTTTGTTTAGATATTTAAATAACCGACTATCAAACTTGGCCAAATTTTTAGTTCCTCGACTTGATGTGGGAACTATTTAGTCGTACACTTAGTATGTAGCCATCTTTGTAGACTTGATTATCATTTGTGTTGAGGATGGTGGTTCGTATAGTGCGGAGTATTACTCCAATCTATCGAGCTTCCTTCTTGGCCCGAAGGATAGCAAGTTGAAAGTTGGAAACGTGATAAGTCTATGAGACTTAATTTCTGTGTGAGGTTGAGAAACGCTTTTGCGTTGTTGGTGCAAAGAGACTGGGATCAAATTTGCCTAAAAACCATTCAGACCAACGTATATGTGACGATTGCGTAGGTTATTAATGATACTGAAATTTTCGGAGTTTCATAGTGGGGGTTGCTTGTTGATCGTTTGGGGTTAAAATCCCAATATACATCTAGTAGCAGTGGTCTCTTCATTATGGAATATCCAATGCAAGGACTATTCGTTACTAATTCTAGAGATTTCCCGACAGGATGTAGTAGGAAAGTACCTTCGATTTGTCCTATTCCTGGACAACTTTTATGGATGTTTGTTTGACATTGCATTTCTACAGATTATGTAGATTGGTTTTTAGAAACGTACATCAGTGGTGGCGTAGAAGGCAACTTCTCTTAGCTTAACACCATTCTTGAGACATATGAGCTTAAGGGTTGTATTTTTGTGAAAGGCAATTAGTAGTCAAAAGGAAATGGTCGTGTGGCATTCAAAGTGATGTGATATGTGATTGTGAAAGGTAATTGTTACCTTGTCAACCCTCATCAACCGGAAATGACCAAAATAGGGTTAGATGCAACAGGACTAAGTGAGTCATTCCCAAGTAGGATAAGATCATCCTCCTTTACATGCTATGACGTCGTGTATCTGATTATTGTGATTTGTATGCTATCAGGGCCCTTGGTAAAGGTCGATAACGACCGAAGGATGACATATTCGGTACCATCTAGTTATAAAGGTGGGCCAGTCTTGTGTTGGTAGAGGGCAGATGTACTGTGCCTCGGGACATCCATCTAGAGGTGTACCCCTTCGAAAGGTAGTCTCTTCACCTGAGCATTTGTATGGAAATCCAAACTCCAATATGTACCTTCCATTTTATTTGTAGAGCCTGGTATGTAGGAATTTAATAATGGTAATAATTTTGGCTATTTTGAGTATTTTTTGTATACTAGACACTAGTATAATGTCACATGAGTTTGATATGAGATGTTTTAGTTATCGTAAGGTAAAAACATGTCTGTATTTATGTGTGGACTTGTCATATGAGATACTTTTGTTTTGATAGAAGAAATTGTTTGGTAATTTAATAAATTCAGTTGAGTGTGTTTCTCACGCCGGTTTACCAGACTGATCCAAGCGTTCTTCCCTTTCGATGCTCAGGTCAGACCGAGTATATTTACAAGTTCAGTTTTGGTGCTTTTGGAACTTCAACAGGAGAGCTGGAGATCTTCATTTTCATACACACGTATTTGTTTGATTATCCGCTGCATTGTCGCTTAGTTGTTTAAATTTTCAGCATTTGTAAGGACAGTTTATTAAAACTATTCAGGCCGATAATTATTGGTTGATTGTTGAACTCTGATTGATGTATGTATATATATACAGTTTCTTCTTTGTAAAGATCATTGATATGATATTATATATATTCCGCTGCAATGTGAGGTTCTATATTATTCTGTTTGGTTCTATCTTCTCTCTTTCTTCTCTTCTCTTTTCTTCTTCTCTCTTCTTTTCTTTCTCTTGACTTTTCATCAGTCTATGCTTTTTGGATCGGACATGTGTGGACTATTGTTGATTAAAGGGTATGGATTTTCGGGCTATTACATTGACAGACATTTGTTCAGTTCTAAAAGACTGATATAAGGGAGTTCACACCTATTTATCTTAATAAAATCAACTCTACCATCACTTGGGGTCGAATCCTTCTACCACCGGCTTAAATTGCCATTGACCGATGTTCATTTGGGTAATGTTTATAACTTCAACTCTTTGCTATTAATTAGTTGAAAGATTATTTTTGAATATGTGATTGTAATGTTGCGCTTAATTAACTTTTAACTTACAATAATTCTGTTTTGGTTTAAGGGATTTTTTCTGCCTTACCGCAAACTTACCGTTATCGGTTTCATGCTTCTTACCTTCAGTTATCGATAGTTTCATCCTCTAAATGATGCTATCTTTGCGGCACGTTCCATCTACTTTTGTTCATCTATTTTTTCAATCTTGGTTAGAATAATGAATTTTGAACTATTAAACTGATGATTATTGGCATTATTTTAATACTATAAAGATAAATTTGAAAACATAGGGTTGTGGGAGTACGTTAGGTTCATTAAAGCAACAATGAATGAAGGATTTGACCAATCCATGTAGCCAAATTTTGATGCTTTTATTGAAGATTTACATATATGTATTTTCACTGTTATGTGTAGACTCATTCAATAAGTGATAATTTCATTCAAAAATTTTAAGCTCAACCATCATGCTTTTTTATTTTTTCTTTTCCATGCGCATCTTGACCCTTCCTCACATATCGTTCTAATATTGTTCTGTCCCTAATTTATGCCTTTGGACATACATGCATGACGACCTCTCCTCTAATAACCGTCGCTAGCTCCTGTAGTTCTGAAACTCTGCCCGACCCCTATAGCTGTAACTCTCTGCCCGATCTACTTCCTCCCATATTTATACTGGTATGATATAGGCAGTTTTATCTAGTGGGCTGATTTTTCTTTTTTGAATGGATTTGCAAGAAATGTCTGGAGTGCCTACTTCCAATGAGGTTTTATGGAAATCATTGTCAGGTAATATTTCTATTTCCATCTACTGTCATCTACTTTTCTGCCTAAGACTATTAGGATAGGTTTATCTGATGCACTGATAATCATTTATATAGTTTTCATAATACAAAGTGAAAAACAATAAATCAAAACAACAATATGTATAACAAACTTTTTCACATGTGTATAACTAACCTTTTCATATGCTCCAATGGTATCCATATACTTCTTCATTGGTCTGTACTACCAAAATTACATTTCTATGGGACTATTTTGTGGTTAAGTGATAAAGTTTTTCAAAGTTCACATGATTCTAACGGAAATAGTAAGTGAATGTTTGCTCTATTACCTCTTAAATAAGCTGTACTTCCTCATTTTTACTCATTTAATCGCTATTTTAATGGCATAGAGTAAACTAACTATTTTTGTAAGTTGACTTCACATCTACAAATATCCTCTTTTTTAGTCTTTAGTTATTTCATTATATCTTTTCTTTGATTTTTTTCCAACCACAGTCTATTCAACTTAATTATCTCTGCTTTGTTTGGTGGTCAAATGTTTGTTTCTCCTTTATGTTTTAACTTTCAACTTAATAGGTTCAATTTTCATCTTCAATAATGTCTCATAGTATGCTCAAGAATATTCTATTTTGTGGCCTATTTGTTTAATACATTGCGTTTTCGTTTGATTATTCTGAATCTATAAAATAAGAACTTTAAGCAAGCATTTATGATACCATGTAATATATAAATAGAAAATGAGTTTATATTTTGTAAAATCCTTATATCATTATAATTTATAGATAAAGTTAAATGCTATATTTGTGTAAAGCAGTGATTCTATAAACTTTGGAATAATCCTAAGTTTCACCTTCTGTAGATACAAGTTAAATTTTATTCACTTATATGGTGTGTAGTTGGTCTTTTAGAAAAGTATTTACTTTTTCTAAAGATATATGTTTCTACGACAGCATGTTTTACACTTTTCTACTTTTGACTATTAATATACCTTTTTTGAACTACTTCAATGATCACTTCATTATCATTTTATACATGATTTTCAAAGATGGTAATGACAATATCCTTAACCTGTATGGTATTTAAACATAGCGATATATAGAGGACTGCTCATTTGTGCCATTTGTTGCTTTAGCCTTAAGAGTTTTGACTTAATAGGTTCAATTTATGGGCGATATTGAAACTGCTACATATAAAAATCTGTCACAAATTTGACCGTGTTATATATTATGGACATTTAGATTATGAATATTGACCAAATATTCAACAAACTACCAAATAATGACTTATTGTTATACTATCTGCCGACAAACTTGATATCGGGTACATTTTTGATTTATTAAATGCAATTACTCTTTGTGGGTACTTTCATCCTCAAGGTAATTAATTTCAAAATTATATATGTATCCATATACACAGTAATTTGGTATGTTACAAATTAACTAGTATAGAGATTGAGGAGGAGAGATCCACATGGATCAGGTATCCCCCTTCGTTATCTGTTGGGTTTGAATTTTATTTCGAATATTTAGTCAATGGAGCAAACACTAATTACTTATTGTTTGGTCAATACATCGATTACTTTAAGTGGGATCTGTATTAGGAAAATCCATCTGCATTCTAATATATTTAACATATCTATATGTTTTCAAACATTCTTATCAATGGTTTTACATTTTAGTTTTAACATAATTAATATTTCTGCAAATCTTTCTATAAGCAACAAAAGGTGAAATTCTTGGACAACCATAGACTTCCAACTGTGGTGATATATCCTTATGAGATTCCCCAATAAAGTAAAAGTGGTATGTAATTACCTAATAATCAGCATTTTGTTAAAATGAAGTTGCATATTTTTATTATGCTATTAGGTTCATTTTTTCTCTCCTTCTTCTTCTTTTATCTCATTTCCCCATTGTCCGGTTGGCTTTATATGGAATTTTCCTTCTTTATGTACCATTCAGTTCGCGTACAAAAAGACTTGAGTATGTTTTTTTAATACTATACTTATTTCTCTTACAAATATCTTCATCCAATAGTTTATCTAAATCTAGACCACCACTGTTATTCCAATTTATTAAAGACAAACCCTGACTTCTTTTATTCTTCAAGCTAGGAGGTGGGTATTATTCTACGTATCATCATAGTATACATAAGAGCGGAAAGTAAGCTACCGTTAATACATAATCTGTACACAATCTAACAGCCATGAAAGGATCAAGGCCCTTTAGTTTCTTCGTTAATTTATATTGATACAACCATTCAAATTTGTCATCTCCTGCTTCATTTTCATTGTTTATATAAAGCATGTGCTATGGCCAAATGAGGAAATAAATTCATATTGAAAGTTATCTATGAGGGGTTAGTTGGATCGAAAATAGGTAATTTTTTGAATTGCCTTAAAAGGAAATTTTATATAAAGATAAAATTTAACCTATTTGGTTCTAGAAAAATGTAAATATACTTAAACATCAAATTTCCTCCTATAATTTGCAAAAAATAGAGTATAAAAAAATAACAAAAGGAACAATACATCCTTGAAACTGAAATTTATTCGTTCTTGGTTCAAATCTTTTGTCCATGATTGATTTGGTCTTATCCTTAACGTTTGGTTAAAATTATTAGTAAATCGAATAAGGTAACTCATTTGTTTCAACATTCTTTTAATGCGAATGAATATTTAGTAGTAAAATTTTACCAATAAAAAGTCATATCATAGGCATTAAATTCAATGCAGAAGGGAGTTATTTGTAAATGTTACTTGATGTAGACATACTCCTTGATAAAGGATCAATAGGGGTACTTGCAGGTAATCAATTTTGTTATAAAGGTTTCTTTCTGTAGCTATAGGTCATTATTTGCATCAATCATTTTCTTTGCATCATTATGAATCTTTTTTTGTCATTTGCATTACTCTTTGAATCTTGAAGTGCAGTTGAAAACTAAAATGATTTCAAAAGTTATTTTTTATGTTTTTGAGTAAACTTTATTGGGGTTCGCTGTTTATTATTTTTCGTATGCGAAAACCATGCTTGAAACAAACAGGTTCACTTATAAACCCAGTTTAGGCTTTAGGCCGAGAAATGAACTTCACTATTAAAACATTTAAACAAGCTCTGTCAATTTAAGTTAAATAAGTGTTTTAAACAATTTTGAAAGCTTTTATGGCTCATTTCTTGCTAAAGTTATTTCTTGAAGGTTCATTAGCTTACAATTCATGTAAATAATTTTTTTGATTTTATTAAGAAGTTACATTGTGCATAATTTATTAGATACCTGTGTTAAGTGTGAAATTTTAAACTTAAAAAATACGTGTTTAAGTGGTTGAGTTGTATCAAAGTAATCGAGCTATATTAATGGTTGAGGAAAAGCTATTTTGTAAAATAATAACACCTTATATTAAGCTTATTATATTAAATTTAATTCTTCATATACACAGCTTTGTTGAGGAAAAATTTGGACCAATTTTTATTTTAGCATTATATCCTTAATTTTTGTTCGCGGCATAATTTATTGGTTGACTAGATATAATCCTTACTTTCAAAGTACAATATTTTTTTAGCATTATATTAACTCACTCAATATATGCTTGTGTTTTGAGAGGATTTAAAGGATAACCATATTGTTAATATAAAGTCAGTTAAAACTGTAGAGTGATCTGTAGTTTGCATCTGCTAAATTTATGCAAAAGTCATTTCCTATTATGAAACAAAGTACTAGAACCAAGTATGCTTTAGGTAGAACAGTGGTTTTGTTAATACTTCAAACACGTAGTAACAGCTTAACACTTAAAGACTACAAGTAAACATAAAAGAAATTATATATCACTCAAACTAAATTCATAGACTAGCATGCCTACAACTTCATTCAAATTTAACTAATGCCACCATTTACCTTTGGGGAAAGAATAAATCTATATTCATGTTGTTTTACTTTGAGCAACATTCCAAAATTACATTCGGCGGGTCTTATTCTATCAAAATGTTATTATTCGTCATCTTACTCTAATTTCCTTACATTTTCATTTTTCACACTTTAGTTTACATTTTGGAGGTAGTATAGGTTTTTATAAGTGTGAAATTTTATGAAACCAATTTGAGAAACTGTGCTAAATTTGTTCTTTCTTCCATTCATTAATAACTTAGAGTATACAAATTGTAATCGACATATTTAATCATATTTAAAATATGATTATGCTAAACAAATCTCTCTTTTGATTCTTGTGAACTGATCTATTTTATTTGGTTTAAGGATGCAGTTGCTGATTTGATAACTTTTATCTGATTTATTTCTGAAGTTTGCATTAGGAGAATGCTCCATAAAAGTAATACATGTAATATTTTGGTATGATAATAATACTGACTATGATTTCCTATCTAACAACATTTTCATTTTATTTCGGATTGGAATGTCCATAAGTTGGATCTAGAACTTTTAATTATTTATTTGGACATTCAATTACTGAACTAATGACCCCTAGGAGATTTTATAGATCTGGAGCAGTTGCTAGTGGAGAAGATGAAGCTTCTCACCATAATGAGGAGACTAATCAGCCGACAACCACATTGCTAGGACCATCTTCCCTCAAGATATGATGTCGAGAGTTGAGTCCCATAGGATAATGGCAGAGTTAAATCAAAGAATGGTAGATACCAGAGGGTATCCTTGATAAAGATGAATACTGGCATTGCCTTGCTAACCTTGCAGTCACAAAGGCCTAGGAGAAGCAAAAGAGAAGTCACCTTCTTGTTTTGATGATAATTCATCCGCTTCTAGCCAGAACAAAAAAAGAGATGGGAAGCATGGAAGAAACTTAGAGGAAGTGGCCAGAATGTTGTAGAGGAATTCATATCGGTTCCAACCAAAATCAAATTGATACCGACATGAATTTAAGGAATTTTGCAGGTGGGTCGTCCCGATGTCATCGATCTATTAGATTCTGAGGACGATTTACAGGACACTGGCAATGAGATTGGACCAAATAATGAAGCACATGATGCTAGAACTCAAAAAACTATCATGGAACGGGTTATATGTCAAATAAGATTCAGAGATGTGGTTCTCCTAGAGGCAGGAGAGCCTAGACGTCCACGAGTGAACCAAGATTGTTTACGGAGTTAAACACTTAGCGTTGCTCCTAATATTTGTTTTTCAGATCATTAGGCTAGTAAGGAGCATATTCCTGCTATGATAAAGTAGTGATAGAATAAAACCAATGGAGAAAGAACGAGAAATGGAGTTTTGGGCCTAGCAGAATACCATTGACGAAGAATATCCCGCTGCAATATCCTAGGAAATTTACAATGCATTTAATGTCGTCGTACAACAGGACGACTGATCATATGTAGCATTTATTTAAGTATGAGTGACACATGGATAATGTCGGCACGACAGATGCAATTCGATGCAGCAGTTTTCCCATCATTTTAGATGGGGTGTAACAATCTCTCCAAAATGGGCCTAACTTTTGATTCAATAGAAGCCCATCGAGCCTTAGGATCATTCCAAAGTTGGTTGTTGGTTAATAAAATTGATATAATGAACAACATATAAGAGCTATCTACCTATGCTTTAAGAATCTCACAGTGGAAGGGATAAATTATAATAACAAAAATAAGTACCCATTTCACAAAAAATTAAATCTTAGAAATACTACATATAATCCCAAAAGATCCATAACATAACATGTTAAAATAACATCAATATGTCTGAAAATGGGCACATCATAATATATCAAAAACATATATATATATATAGAAAAACTACCAAAATCTTCACTGTCTCCTTTGTCCTCTCCATCAGAAACTGATTCTTTCTAACCTGTGGGTTGTAATGAGGAGGGAGACAAAATAACAATGTTTGGTGAATGACAAGCTCAAGCCTTACCATAATATATTTGGACAGTGTCTTTTAGATAATAAGTCTTTTGCATTCTATACTACATCTTACCAAGTATACTTCTAACTTTAAGCACAAAGGCTCTTCCAGTCCAACTCCATAACTTGGATACAACAAAACTACCATCAATCATGCCCTAACAATGTGGAAGAAAGCACCTAATCCCCTTAATACCACTTTAATGGGAATTAGGCAAACTTTCACCATTTAACACTTATACGCTAGACATATCCTTGTCATTTAATATCTAAACCCTAGGTGGACCCCTCTCTAGTATTCCCTAACTAACATCGTTTGAAATCTCACCAGGCCACTTAATACTTCTTTTTATACTAAGAGACGAACCCTACAATAGCCACTTAATACCTCAACCTTGAAGTAGACCCCTAATAAAGATTTCCCATTACTTCGCCTTAAAGACAATCCTGACCATTTAGTACTTCTTGAGTAGAATGAAGAGGACTCTATAACAACCACTTAATACCCCTAACCCAAAAGCAGGCCTTTGTTGGGATACCCGTAGTATTACTCGTAACTCAAAATGTGATGTCTCATATTAGTCCAACTATTCGTAGGCTGGTAGACAGATTAGTTGGGCATACTTACTCTATAGAATTGGGACTAACCTCGTGTCCGCCGTGGGTATTTATTATAGACAATGTCTCACATCATCCCCAAAGTCACACTGTTGGTAGCCATATTAGCTGGACAGACCTTCGCATGCTTTTGATTGACCTTGCATCCCTATAACTTAGTTATATTTTCCCACTTCTAACATACTATAATATCTCACCACATTGATGACTTAAGGCCATATAAGAAGAACTGCTTATTTCACCTTTAGTTATGGGCTAATGTCCATAATTATCCTTAATTTCCTTTTTATGGGGTTCAATGCTATTTACTAACCTATTTATTTTATACGATACAAATAATACATTATTATTAATACACTATTAATGCACTTATACATTATTGATATATTTATATGTACGTAATTTAGGCTAGCTTAGAAATATTTAAATTTTAAGAATGAAGCTTCCTATATTAATTGTTAAAGTGTCAAAACTTCCATATTCATACAAGCCTAAGTTTCATATAATAATTTGCAGACTAACTAATATGCTTAGCCGGACAAAATAGACTTGAACAAATATATTCAAAAATGGAACAAAATACCAAACTTGTTTTACATTAATATAATAGAATCCATGGCTATATTCAAGGAAAAAATTTACAATTTAAACTTTTATGTTCTATTCAACTTTTACATATATAATTTTGAAGTGGAAAAAGGGATCCATATTTATTTATATTACGAAAATTGGCGGTGCGAACTTAAAATAAGAAAATCCATATTTTGCACACTGTTTCCTAACAATTTTCTTTTTCAACCCTTTCAATGCAACAACAGAAATTGGAAGTGGAATAGAACATAAATTATTCAAATTTCTAATAAAAAAAATTTAATTCTACTACATTAACATAAAATAAATGAAATCCTAATAAATTCAAGAAGTGACATTTTATTTGGATGAATTTTGAGGTTTGGATTTAGCATTTTTTCGTATACAAAATTTTCGATGGCATAAAACAAATCCAAACTTTTACTACACAAACTACTAAAATGTGAAATACTAAGTTTTCCACTCATAGATAGTTTCGTGCTTCCTTTGGATTTGATTCATGTCATTGCCTAATTTCCCATTCAGACTACTTCTCTTTGGAATATATAACTATTTAATTGTGTATAAATTAGATTCAGAATTTAGAGATTATGGAAGCATAAGAATAGAAAAACATATTTATATAAACCTATTACCTTTTTCCTTTGGGGTTGAATTCTTGAATCTAATCGAAAAGAAGATTGACAAAGCTTCGCTAGAGTTCCAAATATTTTTATGAATAAAAGTAAGTGGGCTAGCCTTTTATTTATAGTGCTTAGAATAAAATATGGGCCATTCATGACCAAAAATAACCCTAGCCGACATTTACTAACCGATCGACCACTCTTACCTAGGCGGTCAACCGACCTATTAATTTTGCTCATGAATTATTGCTTATTGTTTGTTTTGATTTATTCCTTTTTTTAATTACTAACGTTAATGTTTTTCCCTAATGTCAATTTTCCCTAATGTTAAACTATTTATTGCCAATTTTAATTTCCATGTTAACGTTATTTCAATTTAAAATTTAGCCTAGTTTGAATTATTTTTAATTCGAAAACTTCAAATGTCCTTAACTTTTCCGTTTAAGCTCCAATTACAAAACTCTGTGTGAAGGTGTGTCCAACGAAGAGAAAAAAATGTTGCCCTTTGCTTCACTTATCATCGACTGTAGCTTCGGCCATCTCAAACCCTAGATCGTCCATGGATGATGGATCTCGGCCAATCCTTATTGATTAAAATTCTGCCACGGTCATCAGGAAGCCCTCATCATCCAAGCTTATCAAATATTTTTTCATGATTTTTAGTAAAGCGGATCTCTCGTTTTTTTTTGAAGTGGATTGAGAAGAGACCATGGATTTCTAATGGAACAGCAACCGTGAAATGTAAATGAGAGGAAGAAAGTGTTTTTGGATATTTATATTTTATTATTTGTTTATTTAATTTCTCAAATAAATGGTCATACATTTCGAGTCCGTACAATCACACGGCACGTCCGATTGCGATGAAAATCATCTGTATATATCACCTCATTTTTATAGATCCAATGATATAAATGTCGTTGCAATCCGAGACTACGCCCTGGTATGCTAATTTCGCGTATTCCAAGATAATTTCAATCATCGAATTGTCCGATCTTCAAATATAGCGATCTTTATATTTATTTTAATTTGCAACGTCAATAGAAACTCATCGGAAGTGGTCTCGAGTCCAGATTCGGCCGTATGCAAAAAATAACATTTTTGGGCCTTCATTTAATTAACGATTAAATAATCAAATAAATTATTTAAATATCCAATCATTGAAAATATGGGTCGTTACATGGCTCCTTTTGGTCTTCTTTTGATGCTTTTTGTTTCCTTTTGTACATAAGTTGAGCTTGTATAGGACTAGTCACCGCATCATTTTTATGAAAACTGGTTTTAAACAAAGGTTATTGTTTTCTGCACTACCTTTGTTCATATTTACATTCCCATACTTTTTTGCCTATATACAACTGCCTGCATGTATAATATGACTGCCTATGCTATGATCCACTTATATTATACATGCTTGTATATGTGTAATTATATTGCTTATTGTAATTATATATATATATATATATATATATATATATATATATATATATATATATATATAAGTAAAGTTCTACGATTGCTCAGTTTTATTCCTTTGCGTAGTATTGTTTTACCATTACCAAAATATTTCTATCCTGGTCAAACATAACTTGTTATTCATTTGGCTATCTCCTTAGCAGACCTTGTTCATCCTCGACCAAGCTCCTTTTGGTCAAAACTCTCTAACATATACACTTAAAGGGTTATTGAATGTGCATTTTCATCATGATGGAGTGAACTTAAGAAGTTTATAAATATAATCTTATGGTACTTAAATAACTTTAACCGCGATGGACGGTATTTGCATTTCGAATAATATCTTAATGCTAACTTAAACTCCATACTTGTTTTTGCCTTCACAAACTTTCATGCTTTTGATGTTGATATGTTTTAGATTAATCCTTTCCTCTTTGGTCTCTGCTTTATTTATTTTTTTCAAATCAATTTGCCTTTTAAGGATCTCCAAAGTGTTCCCATTTGTTGAAAAATGGATTTCTTTGCCAATCCTCTTCCAATTTAAATCTAGCCTGCAATAATTAGATAAGAACCGATTTTATTGATTGTAGGTAAATAAATAACTTTGCAATCATACTAATTACATATTTCAAAGTTTATTTAGTGGCTTCTTCCAGTTATTGTAGAGGCATCTCCATATCATTTGTCATAAAATCTAGCTATTTCACATTTTTCTTCCTACTTTTCTCGTATTAGAAAAAATATATAAATACAACTTATATCATAGCTATATAATATAACTAATATTTAACATAGCGATACATGTAGACAAAATGAATTAATTGTTGAATATAACATACTGATTATAAAATAAGTAACCATGATAACTTAAGATGAAAAAAAAGAATTGCACATAAGAATCACATATGCATATGCATATATATATATATATATATATGTATATATATATATAGGGACTTGTCCATACCTAAGTGGATTCCCACAAAACAACTTTAATTCATCACTTATAACCCTCTAACAATCAAGTGTGTATGGAATGTGTCCCGTACAAGCGGCCCAAGAAAAGAAGATAAATGTATCAACCCTGTTCGATTGGCACAAGTACATCATTGAACTCAACTTTAATTTGATTTAGATGGTTTAATGGGAGGTTTTTGCTTTTGTTAAGCCTCTAGCACCTCTTTCCCAAGTTGTGTTTTCAATTTTAGCTTCGCTTGCTCTATCGGTTTCCATCTCAGCATCATTATATAGGTTACAAGGCATTTCATTTTCTAAGCAAAGCCTTTCTTCTCCTGACAAATCCCTCTCATCACAATGCATTTCTTCATATGAAATTCACATTGTATCATGTCCTAATGCTTGTTCTTGGCCTAAATTACAAGCATTGCTTGCTTGTTCTTGGTTTACATTACAAGCATTGATGTAACATGTCGTAAAATAAAAGGAAATTAAATAAAAATAATTAACTAGTAATTATTAAAACCTAAAAAATAGAATTTTTGCAAATATCAAAATTTGGCTATGAAAATTGCACCCTTGTGTTCGTGGTTATTTTTTGATCAATTTTCAAGTATAAAGTTTTACGATCAGATCAAATGAAAAAGTTTTTAACATTTGAAGTTTTCGAATCGAAAATAATTTAGAACCAATTAAGAAAGTAATCGTTAATAACTTAACATTAAAATAAACATCGAATATAAATGTTAACATTAAACTAATTGGCCGTGTTAGATCTAAATAAATTAGCACTGAAAAGGAAATAAATGAAGATTGATGTGGGTAAAGTTAATAAATATCAAGTTTAAAAACAAAGAAGGCGATAAATATTATGAATTTAACGTTATAGAACCATTAAATACAAATATTATTTAGCAACATTAAATCAAATTAAATTTAAGCATGGGAGGAAACAAATGATAATTAGTTAAGTCAAGACCAAGAAAGTTAAGAAAATCGAGATATAAATAAGAAAATAGGGCAAAAAAATAAACAATCCACCGGTCGTCCCCAAGGATCAACTGGTCAACCACTAGTGGTCGACAGTGAGTATGAAGTGATCGAATGGTAGATGGCTGGCAGTTGAGAATTTGAACCTAGGCCGAACGGCGTAGATTTAAAATAGTTAAATCTAACAGATAAAATTGATTGTGTGTCTACAAATACAGATCTTGCCCCTCACTTCTCTTCTTCACAAATTCTAGGATGTATATATGAATTGTAAAATAGTACATTATATATATAAGTGGAGAACAACTGGTAAATAAGAGAGAAGAAGAAAGGAAACGAATCGATTCTACAAAAGAAAAGGTAAGTTCTAAATCTAAAATTTTACAACTGCGTTTAATTCAAATCTCTTCTCAGATCTGTAAATCTAACAAATATGTAACTTTAATACATATTTTAGTAGAAGAAAAGGGAGTCAAATAAGAAAAATAGATTTAGATATGGAGATTTGGAAGCCAAGAGGTGGGTGAGAAATTATATATTTTTATATAATCTTAGATTTACATTGTTATGAATCTGTTCCTTTATGCTTAATTGTAATTTTTAAGATTGAAGGATGAAATATATATATGATAACCTAAGATCCTTGCCTGCATATTCCATGAATTGTTAACTTTATTTCATATGTGTGTGCATGTGTGTATGTAAATCTAGAATTTAAAGGTGAAAGTAGTCCCAAGAAGTTATTAAAATAAGTCTGTAAAAAATTGTCTGTTAATTCCAGTTTTAGTTAATTGAATGTTATAAATTGTATTACTTGAATTAAAAATTAATTACTAATTGGATTGGGATTTGTGTTTATATTTCAATTCATTGGAGTGAAGAATGTTTCTACGTAATTCCTATAAATTATCCAACTTCACGGTTATATGATTAAATGTGTGTTGTTTGAAATCATAAGGAATACACCTGAAAGAAAGAGATGTGCAAAGTAAGGATGCATATCGTATTTTGCACTGTCTATTTCAAATAATACAGAAAAGATAGTTTTTTGTAATTCCGAACACAATCCAAATCTTCTTTTATATAATTTATGGGAAATTACAGTATCAAAATTTCCTTTTAGAAAGATGTAGTTCCAATGCATTAGAATGTAGAAATATCTAAAAGTGAAAATTAGAATGTTATAAATATAATTAATAATAATCCCATTGTCATTAAAATATGCTAGGTAATAAACAATAAGCGCTAACTTGAATATGACAATGAACTAAAGGATTGGAAAATTTATAGTAATTTCATTCAAGCAGGCATGAATTGAAAAGAAGCAGTAAATATGCTCAATTGTATAAATTGAAAAGAAGTAGTAAATTATATCTAATTGTAATAATTATAAATGGAATGGTAATAGATACTAAATCTTTTAAACTAGAAGGAAGTAATAGATGACATGTACTGACATTAATGCAATAAGAAGTAAATTTAGGAAAAAGTAAAGAAATATTAATAATTGAACTTAAGAGGCTTAATAGCAGCCAAAAGTTATAGTACAATTATGAAAGTTGTGAATTGTTAGATATAGCTAATATTTAAATTAATTATATGTGGCATAGTCATTTGTATGGGTTGTAATGTGAGGTCAGTAATGCTATATGCCCTCCGTAAGGGACTACCAACAATTATATATGCATTTTACTAACGTGGGACACTTCCAACTATAGGACCCATGGGAATATACATTTGCATAAGGTTATACACCAAAGTGGGGATCGCCTCCTGTTTAAAGTCTTAAATGGCCAAGTAGGGTCTGCTTCAATCCTTCTAGGGGTACTAAGTACCTAATTAGGCATTTCCTTGATTGGATTAGGTGATCTAAATGGGACAGTAAGCATGGACTCGGCTCTATATCAGCTAGGTTGGTACCATATATATGAGAAATAGGGTTGTACACATAGGTCGAGAGCGTCATTGATCCTAGAGTGGTCATAAGAAAGACTTGGGTTATGCCTAGACATAATACATCTCCTACTAATGTAGGTTCTGTGCGGGATATGCACTGCCTCAAAGTTGTTTGTAAGTTTGTTTGTCATTAGGAGGCAAGACTAGATAACCTTTAGTTAAATCTTTCGGACGAATTAGAATATGATAATCCGAGTCCACAACAGTCTGAAAAGCTAATTCCTTGATAGCCCACGAAGTGGAGTCCTCATCATAAAGCAGCTAGATAAGTCTTGGAGATGAAATAGAGTATGACTAATTAGTTGTAATGCCATCATTAGACACAAAAGGACGTTCCTCGGTGTACGTTGGCAATTCTACCTAGACACAAATAGTGGCTACATGTCATGGTGTAGAATTAAGGATACTAGCGGGGAATATATCCTGGTCTACGAGGGACTACAATGTGCATGTGTGTATGTGTCTTTGTGTGTGTCGTATGTGTACATAAAGTCAAAATGACTAAGCTTTAAATAATAGACATAACTCAAAATGGAAAACAATCGGTATAAACTTGTGTTATAGATAAAGTATGTAATATACCAGTCACTATACGTTGTTCTGACCCCTTCCTCATTACAACCCACATGATAGATTTAGAAGAACATGTATTGGTTCAAGGCGGGAACTGGGAAGGACGGAATTCCTTATGCATACTCTGTACTAACATGGGAACTAAATACCAAAGATATTAGCCTTAGTAAATAATTATATATTTTATACTATACTTTATTATTCACCTATGAGTTCTGATCGATGGCTCTTTAATACTTTTGTTTATTACAGGATATCAAGACTAACGATACATACCCAAGTGGACTTGGGTCTTCTCCTTACATTTGACCATTGAATTATACTTTCAGATTCCTCTTTGGCTTTTCTGATGGTGAGTACGTATAGATTTTGTAAATTTACCTCTTTTCTGCAAATAAAACAAAATACAGTAAAGCATCAATGTTAGATTGATTTTACTAAACATAAAAAATAACATTATTAACATAAAAGTAAATATGCAGTTGCACCATGTAATAGAAAACAAAGTCGAAATACAATTTCACCATGCACTAGAAAATAAAGTTTGTTTCATGTCAAGCCTATTATAAAATAGTGGTCAAGTCTTTGAAAAAAATAAAGGAGAAGATATGCAGAGGTAAAGTTAATTAGCTACTCATATCATATTTTTATTATTAAATGGACTTATATTGCTTGACTTATTTGGTTTAATTAGTAACTACATTTAGTTCGTATTAGTTAATTTAACCTCGATGTTCTAGTTGTGAATACGTTCTCTAGATGGGAATTTTTTTTTATATTTCTTTGATTGCTGGTGTATTAAGAAGGGTTAAAATTTTACTTTTCTTATTTAAGGTATTGCAGTGCTAAAAACGACATCCTTTTCTTATTAAAACATAATTTTTTCTAATTTGAAAAAATAGTACAATACCTTCAATATACTACTAAAAAGGGAAAATAAAAGTAACCCTTCTAAAAACAACCACTTAATAAGATATGGAAGAGATTGAGAAAAATATCTGGTGTGGGAATATTGAAGACACGATTAAAAAGACATAGGTTTAGCTCATTCATATTAATAAAAAAATAACTAACCATTTTTCTATATGTTTAGCAAGTCGAGGACTCAAGCAAGAATTCCTCATATCCCCTTGGGGTCATAGTGCTTTTTTCGATAAGAAGAGGCTTTCAGTTCTATCAGAATCATGGCTTCAGCTCCAAAGGATAGAGCGAATGGAGTATGCACAGTCGCAGACTGGTGGGTCTTCCTATAATCCCATAGTGCAAGTGGAAGTTCATCAACCCAACTACCCTTGGCTTTGATTAACTGTTTCTTTAAGATGGACTTGCTGATTTTGTTCATCGCTTCCACCTGTCGATTCATTTGGGGATTTGCTATTGCCAAAAAGCTTTTTTCGATCTTGTACCGGTTGTAGAAATACTTGAACTTGGTACTCTCAAATTGAGTTCCATTATTAGTTATAATTTTATGGGGCTCTATGTATCTATAGATAATGTTCTTTATCACAAAATTGATCGCTTTCCTCACTGTGATTGTGATAAATGGTTCCGCTTTATCCCAGTTTATGAAGTAATCCATCAAAACAATAACCTACTTAGCTCCTCCTTTTGACATCGGTAGTGCATCGATTATATCAATTCTCCAAACTGCAAATGGCTAGGGTTGTAAGCAGATGTAATCGAATATGGATAATGTTTTATCCGTATCCATATCCGAAAACGAAAATTCATATCCATATCGGATATCTATGGATACCAATTGAAGAATATTTGTATTCGTATCCGTGGATATTTTCGGATATCCAAAAATTCCCTTATCCGCCATAGCGAATACAAATATTTTCAAATATTTTCAAATATCCATATTCAAAACTTAAAAATGCTTATAGGGTACGGATATCCAAAAATATCCGAAAATAGAACAACAAAAATTCATTTGTTCATTTTTAATTAAAAAATCAGATACGCTAATAATAAAAATTGATTCATAAAATATTTAAAAAAAGGCTAAATACATTTCATTAACAATAACCAATTTGACACCAATCGCGTAATTTCCATACAATATGAAAATCACGATCTTAGGACTAAAATAAAATAAAACATAAATCATAGAAGGAATTACATCATTCACGTTTTAAATAATAATAAATACCACAAATTATAATTAGCACATGACTTAAAATGCTGCACAATACCAAATATAAATATACCATTCCTTTTTTTTGCATATGACTTAGATGATAGAGTCAAGAGTGCTTTAACCTTTACTTCAACCTGAAAAGTGCTGGTTATTTGACTAACTAAACTTTTCCTTCAACCTTAAAAAGAACAAATGAGCAAAACATAATGCTAATATTCAATAGTAGTGCATGCTTGCTGAGAAAAAAGAATAAGTGTTTGTTAAGAATAGCAAGCTTGCTATTGAGCTTGTACTTGTTATTGAGAAACAACTTGATATTCCAAGCTTGTTGGGTGCAAGCTTGCACCAGCAAACTTGCTGTTGGGTGAAAGCTTGCTCCAGTAAGTTAAGCTTGCCTGGAGAAGCTTGCTGGTGCAAGCAATTGCGTGTGCAAGCTTGCTGGTGCAAGGTTGCAACATCAAGCTTGCCGGTGCAAGGTTGCAACAACAAGCTCGATAATAAGCTTAAGCTTGTTATTCCAAGCTTGCTGTTGCAAGCTTGCATAAGCAAAATTGATGCATTATTCATAATTAAATGAAATAATTATTGAATAATTAAAAACAGATAAGAAATGAAGGAAGATAAAAACATATCATGTGTGAAGGATACCTATGATTACAGTGAAGCCAATGCATCGTCCACGTGCTCAACATTATTACCTATAAAAAGAACAAGAATTGAATAATTATATGAAATAATTATTGCATTTAACCAAATAAAAAAAACTAATCAATATTAGATGGTAACAAATCTTTCATACAAGTTAGTGCTTCTGTTATATGTAACGACAATAAAGATCTACCTTCGAGAATCAATCTACTACTACTAAAAGCCGACTTGTATGCAACAGTTGATACTGAAACAACTAAGATATCACGAGCAATCTTTACAAGAATATGAAAAGTAAGGCTACTAGTTCCCTGCCATGTGATAGTCCGCTTTTCCGTACCCCTTGAAGTGACACTAATCTCCATCGATTAACTCAAGATGAACGGAAATACGAACATTAGGGTTTAAGAAAAAGAAAAAGATAGAAAAAGAGATGAGAAAAGATAGGACGGAACAGAACGGAAACAACAGAACAATATCAGAATCTCACAATCGCAGCGGAACAACATATAATAAATAAATGAATAATCTTTAAACAAAGAACTATATCAGTTATTACATTACATTACATTTCATTACATCAGAGTGTACAACAACAAACGACATCAACAGCGGAAAAGAAATACTATATACTAGTAATACGCCATGCTATCCAGCAACTCCTGAATTCCAGAATATCCTGATAAACCCAACTCTTGACTGCCCGTGTGGAAATTGGTGGGCACCCAGAGTTTAGGAAGGAAAACAATAAACTCCGAGTCAGTCATGTGACTGGTGTGAGGACTCAAAACAGTTTATTTTTCTTTAAAATAAAGTGCAGGATAATTTTTTTTTAAAATAGATTCGCAATGCTTTTGAAAATGTAACTACCATAAGACCTCCCACCACACACACAATGCAAACGCAGACTTGGAGGAGATTTCTTCTTATGTTAGTCAAAGATGCTTACTACGCAAAAATCAAATCAATTTTGATATTATTATTAGTGCATAGTGTAGAAAACATTTCGAAAGTAGAATATAAATCTTAGCCAGCATAGTTACCATTATATTATGCCTACTGTTAGCACCAAAATTGGTCACTAACACCCTTGAGTAGAGTTATGTAGAGAGATTAATGAAGAGAGTAAATTAGGACTGAAAAATAGTGTAATTCAATGAAAAAGAATAACAAAAACGAGAACACCAGATTTATAGTGGTTCGGCGTAACTGCCTATATCCACTTTGAGTTTAATCTTTATTGCTTTCTCAATTACTTGAATACAGATACAATCCGTAAATCAATCACTTGGATACAAGTTTGAATTAAAAAGAGGAGAGTATAAGAAATGGCAGAGTCTCCCCAGTGTTCCCGAAAAAAGGGTCCATTTCACTGTGCCCCTGCCCCTCTATTTATAGACGAAGATGGGTTGGACTTCCCTGGTGGGCCTGGTAGTTGAATAACTCGGTCCAAATGGAGTAAGTCCCGTGTGTCGACCCAAATAGGCTGAATGACCAAACGCCGAACCTTCATCTTTATGCCGAACGAAGTGAGGCTGGACGCTCTGCGTGCCGAACGAAGTGAGGCCGGATGCTCTGCATGCAGCACGAGATTTGTGCCGAACGGTGCAAGGTGTTGAGTGAGAGGTGTAGGCCGAATGAGGCTGGTAATGCCGAACAGTCCAGGAATGCCGAGTGAAGCATGAATGCCGAGCGCTCTAGAAGTCAAACGCTCTTAAATACCATTTGACCCATACGTGCCGAACGTATCTTGTATGCCGAACGTTCATGGATGCCGAACGTTCCTCGTATGCCGAACGTTCATGGATGCCGAACGTTCCTCGTATGCCGAACGTTCATGGATGCCGAACGTTCCTCGTATGCCGAACGTTCATGGATGCCGAACGTTCCTTGTACGCCGAACGTTCTTGGTGCCGAGTGCTCCTATATGCCGAGCATTTCATAATTGCCGAACGATATACAATATCGAACGATTCTCAATGCCGAGCGTCCTTCTAACGTCGAACGCTCTTGATTGCCAAAACATGTCGACTGTATCAAACCCATATATCCTCAGGCCCTTCTTGGTCAGAATCTTGTCTAATGCTAATGATAATTTCTTCAACCGTCGTCTTGTAACCGGGCCAAGATGTCGGTTAACATTTGCCCCCCAAAGTGTGTCGTGTAAAGCAACACAACACGCTTTGAATCAACGAGTATTACTTTTCTTCAGAAAGAAATCCATCACGTTTCCTGAATAGTCATTATCGTTCGACTTTATCCTCCCAAGCTGTCATATCCTTCTTTGGCCGTCTTGACGCTTGGTTGATTCCCAATATTATAAATCTAGGGTTGTAGTTCATCAGTGACCACCCGTGTCTGATTCTTCAGAGCTAGCAAGCTTCGGCTATCTGATCTAGTCTTTTCTTAATAACCCTTAGTGAGAATTCAATTTCTGTTGATTTCAAGAAGTCGGACTTGTTCGGATGTACACATGCACGTTTGGGTACATGTTCTTTCCATTGGCTCTCGGATGCGTTTTATATGCTCATAAGTCGTCGCTAACTCCGTCCAGTTTAATTGCAATTCAATTGCGATTCCTTGTTTGTATTTTCTGTGAAATAAGGGTTGCAATCAGCCACTTGAGGAGTTTTCCAAACCCCTCTTCAGTAAAAGCTCTATGATTTTTCTCACAGCTTTAACCTGTCCATTTGCAGGTATAATGGATCATGGAAGGTCATAAGGACAGATGACGTTATGGATGAAGAAGTTGATTATTTTCTTCATCTTGGTCGTGGTTAAGAGTTCTTTATCTGCCCATTCGGCGAAGTAATCAATTACTATGATGGTGCATTTCGTTCTACCTTTAGGATTGGTAAGAAGAGGACGTCAATGCCCACAAGTGGGAAACGGCTGTGGACTAGCCATTTGAGTAATTTCCATCGGTGGGGTTCCTGGATTTTTGCGAACATCTTGCACTTTTCGCATTGTCTAGCATGATCGACCGTATCTAGATTGATAGTTGGCTAGTAATACCTGTAGCAGAGTATCTTCTTTATCATGGTTTTCCCCCTGATGCTATTACCGCATTCCTCTTCATAGAATTTGCTCAAGATATCATCATGGGCGATGCGCCGAAGCATGGGGATGGATAATCTCCTTTTGACACACGACTTATTCTTAGATGATTTGGCATGAAGATTTGAGGAGGATCTGTCATTTTCCATTCCTTCGTTCAGTAAGAATTCCTCATTGTAGATAGTCTTCGACAGGAATCAACCATGACACCTTTTCATTTTGTTCGTTGAGTACGTGTGTAATGATGTAATACGTGAAGTCGGTTAGTGGCTCTTGGGGTTGGCCGAGATAAGGAGCAAGACAATGCCCCCTAGCAAGATCAACTTCCTTAAATTTGTATACAACTAATCAAGAATCACAAAAGATATGTAAAGTTTTCACTTCAAATCCTCTAGAAAGCTTGAGGCTGGCAGTCAAGGTTTCATACTAAGCAGCGTTGTTTGTTATAAATAAATCGAGTTTCAGGACGTAACAGATTGATCGTTCCTAAAGATTCATTATCATGACTCGAGTCATTATCATGACTCCTATGCCATAATACTTGATAATTGGATGCTTCATCCACGTACATTTTCCATCTTATGGTTGGTTCTCTACTACTCTTCAAGTAGTCATCTGAGGTAGTGAATTTGGGTGTGAGGTCTGCTAATTTCCATCCTTGGATAGCCCTTAGAGGGAAATAAGTGATATCGAATTAGCTTAGTTCAATATTCTATTTAAGTAGTCTTTCAAACATCTCAGGTCATTGTATGCCCTGTCGCAACGGCTGGTAAGCATGGACGCAGATGGAGTGAGCCTAAAAGTAAGAGTGGAACTTTCATGATGAAATCAATAGATATTGTGCTAGCTTTTGTAGCTTCGGGTTGATATTCAATGCATGGCTCACGATTGTTAATGAAATCACATATGCATGCCAGAATGGGTCCAAGGAAGCATATCATCATTATTTCAGAAAAATCCAACTAATTCTTCTATCATCACTACACTGAGCTATGATCCGATATTCAGCACTCGGGATGGCACCCGGGATGGGGTCACCATGGCTGGCTGTAATGTTGACCGTCAGCTTAGCAAGTGCCATCCCAGATTCTTTGAGTACAGATGTAACTATTTTGCATAACATTCAATGTGAAATATGGTTGGGACGACCAATGTTGACGGTTACTCTGGTCGAATCCTAGAGTCTTGCCATGAGTTATTATGTCTAATAGTGAAGGACTCTGAATGCTCTAAAAGATTATCAGCGAATGGCTAAAGATCAGGCTTAAAAGCGCATTGAAGGAAATGTCGGTGGGGGTCAGCCTCGAGCGGCGTGCAACTGTATAGCTGGATCTTGCTATGAGTTTGAATTTGCTTGTATATTCGAGTAATGCACTTTCTATTCAATGCATTCGCGATCCTTTACCCGTCCTTCGAGTTGGAGTGAAAATCAATTGCTCATGAGCTAAGGTGTCAATTCAATGATTCAATCTCTAGGCATCCTTTCGGTCGTCTCCTTGAGCAACTGTAAGCACTATATATAAGTTTTAATACTGAGCTACCGTAGCCAGTTTTAGGATGACCATGCGTCTTCTCCCAGTCTTGGGTTGATAAATGTACTGCATGGACGGTTAAGTCTCGTCCTAGCTATGTTTATGTTTTCACCTAAGTTCCAAAGACATAGAGGTGATCAGTGAATAGTCGGTTCACATTCATCTTGCTCCTTGCTCGTGCCCCCAGGTCTGGGGCATATACCGATAAGTAGGAAGGCCAGCCACGCCCACTTTAGCTTTACTCTCTTTCCCGTTGAATCGTGGGATCATGTCAATCGATGGGAGACTAGGTCTCACCTATCTCAGATTTTATCGTGGTTTTTCATTCCAAGAGGAATACTTCGATGCCACGTCAGTTTCAGGGCGTAATTTGGACAGTGGATGGTCATCTACGTCCACTTTGGTTCATGCTCTGTAATCAGTTCTCGGGGTAAAGTTGGCTACAAATGCAGTCGGGTTATGCTCATCCAGTTTCATACTCCTCCTGACGAATCGAATGAGGGGGCTGGAGAATTTTTGACCAAGTATTCAAGGTTTACCCTCCTTTCCACACTCTGGAGGTCATAGTTTTTCAAGAAACATCCGAGTCACATTCGTATGTGCTTGGTGCGGATCGGTATTGACCCTCGATCTGAGGTATGATATAGTCGATTGCTCGTAGCTTTGGATGCCATTTCGATTGGTTTTGTATTGGGGCTTCCCTGCAGTCGTTGCTTCAAGTTATAAAGAATGCCACGCTAGAGCTATAGTAAGCTATCGTATTCAGCTTTTTAGTGATTTGTACCCATGCTCCCAGCATTGATTTGGCCAGGCCACTAGTTGGATGGTCGAACTCCATCCTTAGCGGGTTAATAATCCTTCGGTCGATTCCATGCCGAAGTTTGCGTATTAGAGAATGGTCGGAATCCACTCGTCTATTTATCGATGTTTATACACCACTCTGCATTCTGGTGACTTAGTGTTATTCTCCCCCCGGTTGATTCGTGCCCAATTTGTACTCATGCTTCGGTCCATGCTCCGAGGACATAGAGATTTGTCGAACGGTTTATGCTTTAGTCCACAGTTCGAGACGCAGGGATTTTTGTCAACTCGCTTATACTCCAGCCCGCATTTTGGGATTTTAGAGTAATCTAGTCCGCTTCTGGGATTTGGAGATTCTTCTCAAGTCTTCTATAATCTAGTCCGTGCTCTGGGGACTGAGAGTACCGTAGTCCGCACTCTGGGGATGTAGAGGTTTTTTAAGCCGTTTATACTCTAGTCCGCACTCATGGGACTTAGAGCACTTTAGTCCGCGCTCAGGTGATTGGATTGCTTGATGAAGACAAGTCCGGAACCTCCTCCTATACCGACGGGGGTTATGAAATAGAAATTACAGGTGCCTCTAATCACACATCGGAATTGAGCATGAAGGAGCGGCTCGAGAAAGAGAAGGTCAGGGTCAAGGTCGAGCCCCGAGTTGTGGACTTGGACGATCCTTTGAACAAGCCGTTGAAGGTCATCCTTCCTGGCGGGTCCAAGCCTATGGAAGTTCTCCATACTTCTTCAGTTGCTACCCCTCTATCAAAGAAGAGTACCAAGGGTAAATGCTATGGAGAGGAGCCGTCCGGAAAGGAGTTGAAGAAGTACAAGAAGTGATTACTATCCTCGTTCAACGAGAGTTAGTTTAAGTCATGTAATTATTTTCATCTATTTCCTTAGTCCTTGTAAATAGAATGTCGACTCCGAACTTTGGAGGGGTTGTAATAGGAACTCATTTCTCATTAAAGTTTAGTTTCTTTTTCCGTCTTACAAAAGACTCTTATTGTTCAGTTTTCTTTGTGATTGTGATGTTGATACAAGCAGTTGTGAGTAACATAGACTCCTCGGTCCATCTTCATATAACTCGGAAACACTTCGGGAGTTATTGAACTTCCATTCTGTGCTTCGAGCACTTAGAATACATTCTAGCCCGTATGTCAGGGATTTGACAAATTCAAGTCATCTGTGTCATAGTTCATATTCAGGGAACTAGGAGATCTGAATTGCTTATATTTGAGTCCTCACTCTGGGGACTTAGAGTACTCCAGTCCGCACTATGGGGACTTGGAGGTTCAAGTCATTCATACTCTAGTCCGCGCTCTAGGGACTTAGAGTACTCCAGTCCGCGCTCTGGGGACTTGGAGGTTTAAGTCATTTATACTCCAGTCCGCACTCTGGAGACTTGGAGATTTGAGTCGTTTATACTCTAGTCCGCGCTCTGGGGACTTAGAGTACTCCAGTCCGCACTCTGGGGACTTGGAGGTTTAAGTCATTTATACTCTAGTCCGTGCTCTGGGACTTAGAGTACTCCAGTCCGCGCTCTGGGGACTTGGAGGTTTAAGTCGTTTATACTCTAGTCCGCGCTCTGGGGACTTAGAGTACTCCAGTCCACGCTCTGGGGACTTGGAGGTTTTAGTCGTTTATACTCTAGTCCGCGCTCTGGGGACTTAGAGTACTCCAGTCCGCACTCTGGGGACTTGGAGGTTTAAGTCCTTTATACTCTAGTCCGCGCTCTGGGGACTTAGAGTACTCCAGTCCGCGCTTTGGGGACTTGGAGGTTTAAGTCGTTTATACTCTAGTCCGCGCTCTGGGGACTTAGAGTACTCCAGTCCATGCTCTGGGAACTTGGAGGTTTAAGTCGTTTATACTCTAGTCCGTGCTCTGGGGACTTAGAGTACTCCAGTCCGCACTCTGGGGACTTGGAGGTTTAAGTCATTTATACTCTAGTCCGCGCTCTGGGGACTTAGAGTACTCCAGTCCGCGCTCTGGGGACTTGGAGGTTTAAGTTGTTTATACTCTAGTCCGCGCTCTGGGGACTTAGAGTACTCCAGTCCACGCTCTGGGGACTTGGAGGTTTAAGTTGATAGTAGTCGTATTTCCACTCTTTAATTTGTATTCATCTACCGTACCGAGGCTAATGTTGTCGAATGAACAGTCGAACCACGTTTGCTCATGGAATGGGATCTTGCCCCCAGCTCAAGGGACGAAATTTGAAAAATGGACGATCGATTCTCGTCCGCCTGGTAATTATCGCTCTTCCAATCGAGTCAAGGAAGGAGGTATATGACAGATGGTTGGATCACATCCATGTTGGGTTAGATAGCAGAATCTCTTACAATTTGCTCCGTATCTCCTTCTTTTGTGTTGAAGGCAGGATTTGGTGTGTAGATGATCAAATCACGTCCACTCTAGACAGATCTTGGCGTCACTGAGCTTCAGAAGAGGCCTCTGTATTTTGTCAAACTTTGTTCTATGACTTGATTTGAGTGGGCGGTCAGGCCATACTAATTCCAAGCCTTGTTCAGGTCTCCGAGTCAAATGTGGAGGTCAATGAATAGATGGTCAGTCATGTCGACTTTATATTTGGGCTCTAATCGTAATGAGCTTTTCAATCTCTAGTTCTTGGCCCTAAATTAAAGGCACATGATTGATGATGAGCGATTGAATTATTCTCATCTAGATGTACTCCACACGTCCGATCATGGTCTGCGTGGATTGGTTGGTGACCAAATCTGAGTATCCAATCTCCTGCATCGTTTTGAAAGTAGTTTAGTTAAAGTTAGTCGTAGTTCATAGAACAATTGAAATAGAAATGGAAATGATTCAAAGAAGATTATGATAAATCTCATTGATAGATGAAGTAGCATCGTGTGCTTGTTATTCGACTTTTGCCCTTGGCTCCTTTCAAAGGGATGTCGGCCGTCAGCAGTCCAATTGATAATCATAGCCCTTTATTAATAGGCATCGGATATTCGCTGCCCACTATTCTGCAGGACATGTACATACTATTGACGCTTTACTTTCTAGATCAGCTTTTTGATCACACCTCGGAGGTGTTTGTAATCGCCCGTGTTAGGATCAGTGAGCATTTGGGAATATACAACATTCCCCTGATTTTCTTTAGACTTTGGTGTACTCTCTCGAGGTTGGTTTCCAATATCACTCCGAGTCGTGAGTCTTCAAGTAGAGGTTGTCAATTGAATCTTTCAAAGAGCATATGATCTGAATTTTGAGGTCTTGTCTCGGCTACTAGGATCTACATCCTTAGTCAACGGGCCTTCATTGTTATTTTCCTTAGTCTGTTCCGCTCCTCCACACTTTGATTCAGATTCATTACTGTCATAGAGACGATCCACGGTCGTTGGAGGCTCTCCAGCTAACCGGCTGCTAAAATATATATGGAGGTCTATTATCCTCAAGTGATTAATATGATATCCCTTTGAGAGTATCGTTCGAGTAGCAGTCGTTTGTCCACTCCCTTTTTGTCGTTCAGAAGCTGTCGCTAGATCCTCTATGCCCCGGTCGATCAGGGGATGTAAGGGTAGATAGAATGTTCCTTTATTAAGTTGAGTTTTGAATTCACTATAGGGGTCGTATAAGAGACTGGTGTAACTTAAGTTTGGAATGGTCTGGATGCCGCTCGGCATATACAATACCGTTCGGCATTATAGAGGTGGTCGGCATAGAGGTATGTTCGGCCTGGAAGAGCGTTCGGCCTAGAGGTGTGGTCGGCCTGGAAGAGCGTTCGGCCTAGAGGTATGCTAGGCCTGGAGGAGTGTTCGGCCTAGAAGTATGGATCGGCCTGGAGGAGCGTTCAGCCTAGAGGTATGGTTGGCCTGGACGAGCGTTCGGCCTAGATGGATCGGCCAGGAGTGTTCGGCCAAGATGGATCGGCCAGGATGGATCGGTCAGGATGGATCGGCCAGGAGTAACTCGGCATACACCTTTTCTGCAACGATCGGCATAGACTTTTTCTGGGGCGATCGGTTGAATTGCCTTTAGAGGAGGGTTGGCCTTCATTCAACTTGAGTGCAAACTTCAACATCCAATCGCCAAATCTTGCGTACATCGGTGAATCCAATCTACGGCTATCAGCTTCCTTTAGATTTCTTTCAAATCTGAGTAGAATAGGAAGTTTTCTATTAGACAACTGGATCTATCTCGCGAATATGGAAATCCAATAGTAGATGATGAGATCCAATCAAGCTGAGAATTCAATTCTCAGTGAAAGCACCAAAATGTTAGCACCAAAATTGGTCACTAACACCCTTGAGTAGAGTTATGTAGAGAGATTAATGAAGAGAGTAAATTAGGACTGAAAAATAGTGTAATTCAATGAAAAAGAATAACAAAAACGAGAACACCAGATTTATAGTGGTTCGGCGTAACTGCCTACATCCACTTTGAGTTTAATCTTTATTGCTTTCTCAATTACTTGAATACAGATACAATCCGTAAATCAATCACTTGGATGCAAGTTTGAATTAAAAAGAGGAGAGTATAAGAAATGGCAGAGTCTCCCCAGTGTTCCCGGAAAAAGGGTCCATTTCACCGTGCCCCTGCCCCTCTATTTATAGACGAAGATGGGTTGGACTTCCCTGGTGGGCCTGGTAGCTGAATAACTCGGTCCAAATGGAGTAAGCCCCGTGTGTCGACCCAAATAGGCCGAATGACCAAACGCCGAACCTTCATCTTTATGCCGAACGAAGTGAGGCCGGACGCTCTGCGTGCCGAATGAAGTGAGGCCGGATGCTCTGCATGCAGCACGAGATTTGTGCCGAACGGTGCAAGGTGTTGAGCGAGGGGTGTAGGCCGAACGAGGCTGGTAATGCCGAACAGTCCAGGAATGCCGAGTGAAGCATGAATGCCGAGCGCTCTAGAAGTCAAACGCTCTTAAATACCATTTGACCCATACGTGCCGAACGTATCTTGTATGCCGAACGTTCATGGATGCCGAACGTTCCTCGTATGCCGAACGTTCATGGATGCCGAACGTTCCTCGTATGCCGAACGTTCATGGATGCCGAACGTTCCTCGCATGTCGAACGTTCATGGATGCTGAACATTCCTTGTACGCCGAACGTTCTTGGTGCCTAGTGCTCCTATATGCCGAGCATTCCATAATTTCCGAACGATATACAATATCGAACGATTCTCAATGGCGAGCGTCCTTCTAACGTCGAACGCTCTTGATTGCCAAAACATGTCGACTGCATCAAACCCATATATCCTCAGGCCCTTCTTGGTCAGAATCTTGTCTAATGCTAATGATAATTTCTTCAACTGTCGTCTTGTAACCGGGCCAAGATGCCGGTTAACACCTACTATAGCTACCGTATTAAATGGCAGGTTCTACAACTAAAACCATACAAGTCTCGTATTGTTTCTTTGGATTTCCAACAAATGGTCAGGCCAAGGAACTTCCCATTGCCACATGAGAACGCCTCTGGAAGGACGTCCCCGAGAACCTAACCGGATCTCTGTCACACCATAATAATAAAGTGTTTCAACATGAGTAAGTATCTGGGCTCCATACCATGATACCATCCTTTTCCAGAAGGAAATTCACATGCCCCAAAGGGAGCTACCCCTCATAACCTTGCCGCATCTTTCCTGTTTTGACCATTTCGGCGTGTGAGGCTCGACGAAGTCTCGTCCACAAAGCCACGCTTTATACAAAAGCTGTGCTTTGGGTCAACAAATGATCATAGAAATGATCATAAAGATAAACGATCAAACAAATGATCATATCACAAATGATCAAACAATGATCATTTCACAGCAACACTCAGCATGTCACATTACCAAATTGGGAATATATTGCCGATAACCTTCAACTATATAACCTCTGAGCTCGTACGTCTTAGAGAAGGGTGTTAAGCTAAGAGAATAAATTCTCCGCCACCAACACAAATATATTTGAAAGAAATCAGCTTTATATCTCAATTTGTAATGTCAGGCATACTATCCATACAAGTTTGTTCCGGGATCGAACAGAACCGAAGGCACTTACAAAGAAGTCCTTGCAATCCGGATAATCTCTAATCATGTCCGGATTTCCCATCACATATGGAGATCTCTATACCGGGGATCAGCCAGTGCAGAGACAATCGACAAGAAACCCTTTCGTTTTCGAAAATATTCGGTCTTCAACACCGGTCTTCAAATGCAATTCATAACGACGTATCACATATTCGGAATGGGTTATACGAGCCCAAGGTCCTTTCCCGGTTAACCCGAATAGTGAGCGCTTATTTTAAGAAAAATAAGTGTGGCATTCAAATTCAAGCAAATCACAACAAATACCTATTTAAAGGTAAATATTGATAGTCGGTTATTGAACTATCAATGGATATGCACAACATCACCAGATTCCAAATAATTTTCCAAATTATTTATTTCCCAAAAATATCTTTACAAGATATAAATTTTCAATACTACAACCATTTGAAAACAAATTTCAAATCAATTTCCTTAAACGGAAACACTTTCAATTATTTATCCATTTTAAAATTTAAAATGGTTCATTTAAATAAATCAAATAAATCCTTACCGATTTACTTTATATTTACAATCCAAATCCGTAAATTAATTCCCACATTTCAAAAATAAATCAATTTTGATATTTTTAAACAAATTCCCCTTTCCTTTTATAAATTCCATAGTGCATTTACATTCCAAAATATCTATGAATATACGTTTTCAATTATTCATTTTCAATTTATCTTCAAAAAGATAAATTCAAAATATTCACTTAATATTGGAAAAACATTTCCATACTTATTTATTTATAAGTAATTTACAAGTCTTTTTATTTTCTACACTTGGAAAATATTCAATATACTCTAACCGAAATTAAGTATATATTTCATTCTTTAAGGAAATCATTCTCTTAAACATATTTATTTGGGCCAAAACGAATGTTGCGTAAAACATCGTTACGACAACCCAAAATCACTAGTATAGGGATTCGAAATTAAAACAGATATATAAATCCCAATACTATACAAAACATTTTCTTTCGGAAATCATTTACTATAACAACAGTGTTATAGTCTACCATTTCCTTCTATTTCTCGAAAACGTCTATTTCAACAATGAATGTTGAAATCTATGGTTTCGATAGTTAATACATTTTAAAACATCTTTAGATCGTTTTAATTCTATTTAAAACATCACATCCAAAACATTTTCTTTAATATATTATTCACTATTAAAAAAGGTGAATATACTTGTTAACCAATTTCATCATTTCTATACATTTTGTTTTAAAGGATTATTCACTGTCTAAAACATGAATATAACTCCATTAACAAATTACAACAATTTACTTATCAAAATAAGTCATTGCGGATTTATAAAATAATGTTTATAAATTCCATTTCTATTTATTTTATAACAACTTCCTTTTGTAATTTCCTTTATTAATCTATTCAATTTCATATCTCAATGATATACTAAAAGTTCATATTATAAGTTAAATACTTATAATTTATTCGTTTACAAAAACGTTCTTTTAAACTTCCCAAATTTATAAATCTTATAACTTATAAGATTCATTTATTTATCCAAAATCTATTCCTCTAATAACCTTACAAATTTTATAAACCTATTGCTTATAAAATTCCATTTATAACTTCACCGTTTATAATTCTATAAATTTTATTCATTTACGAAATTCATTTACAATTCATTCTAACACTTATGAAAACTCGTTTTACAATTCCAATATTTTTAATTTATAAATATCAATTTATAAATCTTTTATATGGATCAATTTATATTATTCTTTTAAAACGTCTTTAAACTCCTTTATAATTTCATCATTTTGATTTATAAAACAATCAAATTTCATAAATCCTATTTTTAAAGTTTTTATAATAAATTCAGAAATCCCAATTTAAATTATTTTATAAATTTATCAGCTATTTATTTTCAAAAATCATGCTTTGGTTATATTTCACAAAAAATCCTAATTTTTATAACATAAAAATTTATAACGTTTTAATTATTTAAAATGAATCAATTCGAAAATTTAATAAACGTATAATTTTCAAAAATCACTTTAAAAATCCTTTAAAAATCAAAATCGTTATTTTAAACTTGAAAAAAATGGATCCGATCATGCAACACATCGAATAGTCAATTACGACTTCCAAACATCATATATCAATATGATAATCAATCAAATATCACAATATCTAAAATCAAATAAATATTGGTGAGGAATCCAGTTGGATTCCTCCAACCTGTTTCCCTGCATCCACAGACATTAGCACAATACCCATTCCACTTCGAGGTGGAATATCGCGGTATATGGGATTTATAAAATATTATCCGCTTAATAGGCGGCGCAATAGGGTCTCATCCGCTATACAATGCGGGAAATCAATCAACTGCAATATATACATATGCCAATATATATATATATATATATTGCTATATATAGATATATCCTACTATATCTAATATCACAACCAAACAACAATCAATAAATAACTGCAAATCCAACTTTAAATTTTTGAGTGAGAAGTTCTCACCTTGATTTATGCATGCAAACCATTTCCACTTCAGATTGTTTTCTTCACAATTCTAGACCTTGTAATCAATTATGATTTTATTATTAATATCTAAATCAATCAAACAATTGAAATTTCACTTGATAATTTTAAATTAACAATTTGGTTTTAAATGAATAATTTGATTTCAATGAATTTGAAAATTGTTCCCGATTTTTAAACCTTATATAACATTTATATAATTTATTAACATTCGAAGTAAATTGGACAATTCAAGTTGTCATTTTAAAATTTTATTAACTAACTATTTAATTCGAAGCATTCTTCCTTTTAAATACCTTATAGCAACTAAATAAATTAAATCAGTTTATAAGTATTCATCTCCATTATTCACTTTCTTTTCAAAATTCGATTAGTAATTGAAAATATGTATATTTTAAAATCTTATCTACCATAATATACATTTTTTTTTCAAATTCAATTAACATAACAAATCCTATACCTTTCCCGGTACTTTTAATATAAAACTAATTCCTTTTAGTTTTAAACAGATTACTCTTAACAATTTATTTAATTAAAATTAAATTTCAACTAAATTTACTTAAATAAATTATTCTTCCCTTTCTCTTTACTTGAATCAAAGCATTTTAAACTTCTGTAATAATAATTTTCCTGTTTTAAATATATTTCTACAATACCTAAATTCATTAAAATTAATTAAAGAAATTACCTAACTCCTCGTCGCTGCCACTCGATCCTAGCGTGCCTCGACCACGAACTCCCCCGCTACCCAGGCCACGTCGCGCACGTCCCCCCGCTGCTACCATGACCTCACCATCTTCCAATTCGAGCTTCACTCGACTCCTCTCGAACGCATTGCCACGCGCCTCGTCGTTGCGGCCTCGAGCGCGCCCTTGCCTTCAAGGCTCCACCATGCTCGAGAACTCACGGCGTCACGAATGCCATCGCGAATCGCGATCCACTGCCGCGCCCCACTCGATTGAGTCGCCGCCGTGCCCTAGCCCGCGTACGTCTGCGCCACCATGCCTTCTACATCGCGATTTGGATCGCGAATTACTGCTCGCAATTTACTTTTTTTCTTTTCTGAGTCGAATAGGGGATTCGATTCTTTGAATTGGGAAGGAGAGGAGGAACAAACTAAATTTGGTTATGGAAAAAAAGATCTCGTGCCCTTTTATTTTTTCTTTCTTTGCTCGGCCATTTTCATTTCTTCTGAGATTCAATTTTTTATTTTTATTTTGTACAGATAAAAGAAGAAGGTATTTAAAAATGAACCGAGGCATGCTTTACACGATCTTTTCCACGATCTCTTCACGATTTCAGGCGTGATTTTAGGAGATGACGTGCTGATGTTTTAAATTTGAATTTAAATTTAAATTCACTTTGTTTCAATACAACTTTCAACGCGTTTATGTGTCGTATTCTCACACAACAACTCCGATCGATACGAAATTTAAAATCCGGTAATAATTTAATATTACGGACCCAATGGAACTGGTTTCGTCGAATTCCGAGACTGTGCCTCGGACGGCTATTTTTAAATATCGACTTAAACGATAAAATTTCAAAACCGAACGATTCGCTTTCAAATTAAATTCTGAAGCTTCTATTATCTTCAGTATTATCAATATGAATTTTACAAGCCTTTGAAATATTTTTAAATCAGTTTAAAATTGAAGATTCAAATTTTTATTCAACTTCAATAGAGTAAATTTATAATTTAATCGCCAAATTCATTCTGATAATTTGAAATTCAAGTCAAACCATCATTCAAATATTTAAAATTAATTAAATATTTTCAATTTAAATTTTCAAAATTCTGGGTCGTTACATGCCACATCAAAATATCAAAGTTATCTTCATCCTCACCTATTGGCAACAATTCAGCTTGCAAATACTTATCTAGTTCCGTCTTCAAGACATGTGATTTTCCAACTTTTTGTTCAATATAATTTCTCCATTTTAAATCAATTTTCATTCCCTTTTTAGAAGCACGGGTAAATGAATCCACAATATCACAAGAAGAAGTAGTAGATCCATTTAGAAATGAAGTGCATTCCTTTTCCATATAAAGATAAAAGAACCTTTAAAGATTCACTTATTTTTCTAATATGAATACGTGAATTTTCTCCATAGATCAAGTCAGAAAAAACTCTATATAAGTCATCCTTTAACGGGGATCTAAAATCATATCAAGACTCATCATTAGATTACAAGTGCTCCAATACTTATCAAATTTAATTCTCATCTTTTATGACATGGCTTGAATATATTCACGTTCACTTAACTCCCAACTTAAAATGTTTTCATAAATATCATACACACTTTTGAAATATAGATTAGTGGTTAACTAGATATTTAACCCTAGGAAATTTAAGTGTAACTTCATAGAAAATTCTCAAACATTCACTAATGTTTTTTCCAACTTTCCTTCTTCGCTTGAGGGCAATGATTTGAAATCATCAATCGAATCTACTAATCGTTCAAATGCGGAACACACTTGAAGTTAACTTTCAAGCATAAGATATGTAGAGCTCTAACATGTTGAAACATCATAAGAAACTCCTTTTTCAATTAATCTAGTTCATATTAATGCATTTTCCCAACTTTTCTTTCTACTTTGTGATGATTTCGTAAAATTGACACTTTCTCTTATCTTTTCAATAAGCATGCACAATTTTTAAACTGTCTTGTATAATCAAATTTAATATATGTGTGCTACATTGCATATGGAACAATACAACATTTAAAGGGAAAACATTTTTACCAACTAACGATTCTTTAAAATCTTTAAACATAACATCCTTATTTGAAGCAATATCAATAGTAAGTGCAAATAGCTTTTTATCAGTATTCCAATGCAACATTTTTAACTTCATGGCAGCACTAAATGCCAATCTGGTGTAAGGAAGAGGCAACTCATGATAAGCAATGATTTTTTTGTAATTTATCATCATCAATATAATGATAAGTTATGAAACAATAGCTAATATTTTGATGCACTAATGTCCATAAATCCATACTAAGACTAATACGAGATGATAAATGATCAAAAATCTCTTGAATTTCACTTCTCATATCTACAAAAAATTAGAACGTCGCGTCTTATTGTATTTCTAGAAATAGTTTTAACCATTGGATTAATGCTTATAACATATTTGGAAATAAACTTGCTAGGTTATATTAAATGGATAATCATGCTTAGTAACCATACGAGTAAAACACATTCGAGTCCTATTTTGATCAAATTTCCAACTTGATAATTTGAAAGACTTATTTGGAGGATGTCTATTAGTCAAAATTAGCCTTTTATAAGAGTTTTTTTCGGACAAGTTTTTATATGGTTTTCAACTGAATTGTTCCCATAGAGACGACTCCATTAAATACCCTTGTACAATGTTTGCATGTGGTTTTAATACGGCTAATACGATCTTCCAATACTATTTATCTATCAAAATCTTTCCATACATTGGATTTTAAGGTTTTCAAGTTTACGGGCGCATTTTTATCCACATTTGTTGAAAGTTCTTGACTTTTTTACAAACTACTGTTTGGGTTTTAAATTTCTTGAACGATGCATACATTATCATTGACATTAGCATTAGCCATTGATGTACAAGGAATGGACTTTTCTACTATAGCTCGATGGTGTATTTGACATTTTAGGAGTCCACAATACAAAAATATAAAAACATATAAATTATTTTTTTATTCAAATTTTTAAAACATCATAGATTTAAACATATAAAATAGATTTAAATTACAATTCATTTAAACATATAACTTAATTTTACCAATTTAGTAATATAAATGTCTCGACATTATGAAATCCTTGACTTGTTATATTCATTAAAACTATTTGAATCCATTTAAACTACAAATTCATTTACGCCAAACAATTCATTTAAGCTAATTACATATTTAACCATTTAAATTGCAAGATTAAACTTAATATATTTCACCTAACATTATTCAGTATAGCATAATTGGTGTTTATTTCCATTCAAACAAGTTCAGATTTAAGAATAATGTAGATTTAGACAAGTGCGGTAAACAATAAACAAAAATAAGAAAATATTCCTTAAAGGAGATATCAATTGAAGTAATTAAAGCAGTATGCGGCAGGCGAAAAGCAAACCTAGAAGTAGTGGCAGCAGCAGGCGAACTTGGAAGCGATGACAATGGTAGGAAAACTTAGAAACAGAAGGCAAACTTGGAAGCGGTAGGTAGAAGGCAAGCACCATGATCAATGTGAAACTAGGCTTGTGTGCATAGAGAGATTAAATCTATTAAAGGCTAAGGTTTTATTTTTTAGGGGAGGTAGATTATTTATAATGGCAGCTATAGCTGTTTAGAAGGAAAATAAAAAATAAATGAACGAAAATGAGAAATGAAGGCTAGGGTATTGGTTTTCTCATTTTCGAGTGCGTATTGATCTGGCCCATCTGGATATATAATCCAATGGTTGGTATTAGTTTAACAATGTTAAGGAAATTTATTTATTAACTCAAGCTTATGAGTTAGCTTAATTAAACATTATATATACATGCATAAATATATATACACGCATTAACCATATCCGTATCTAAAAGAATTTCGGATATCGGATCTTTCAGGTACACATTGACAGCCCTATATAGGCTAACCATTTGCATAAGCTCTGTAGATCGAGCTCTTGGAATTTTCACCAACTTTTGGCATCGATCGCACCGTCTGCTGCAACTGGCTGTATAATAGTTTATCATTGGCCAGAAGTACCCATAGCATTGGTACAATGTTAGGTAGATTCACAATAATAGTGAGCCATGGTATAGTAGAACCATGCATTGGGTAGAATCCAAATTAGCTTAGAATGCTGGGTAGATTCCAAATAGTAGTGAGCCATGTTCTAGTAGCACCGTACATTGGGTAGATTCCCAATTAGATTATAATGTTGGGTAGATTCCCAATTAGATTAGAATGTTATTTGGATCCCCAATCAGATTAGAGTGCCGAGTAGATCCCAATAATAGTGAGCCATGCATGAGAAGTGCCATGCATTGGATAGATTCCCAAGCATAGTGAGCCACGATCGAGAAGTATCATGCTTAAGTTTAGAATCGGAAAGAATTCCTAGTAAGATTGGAGTTTAGGAGATATAAATAAGTATGAGCATTGGGTAAGGATCCCAATCTAAGCCGTAAAGATGGCATTAAGCTAGTAAGGTTGTACATAAAAAACCCTGATACGTTAAGTACCAAGGGGCAAGAAGAACCTCGAGATAGAATTAGGAAAGACAAGCAAGACGGCTCGAGTTGAAATGACTAGTTAACCAAAAAGACAGAAGGAGGCTTCACTGTTATAGATAGATTAAATGGTTATTAGTACAACTAGAATACAATATACAAGAAGGAAAGAGGAAGTGGTAATGCCTCATAAGCCTTCATACATGTTTTTGATCTTAGTTTCGGCCTCCTTAACAATTTTCTCTAGGCAAGACTTGAAGTGATCCTCCATCTTGTCATATGTCTTAGATACCCATTTCTTCTTAAACTACTTGAACGAGATTCTTCAACCATCCTTAGTACTAACAAGTATGTATGATGTATTAAGTACTGGGGCTAAAGGAGAACTCCTCTAGAGTTGAGGATGAGGCCCAGAAGGGAAAATAGTGGTTCTTTAAGAAGAAGAAAGTTTCATATCGGCACAAACTCAACCCCTTCCACGAGCTGAAGGGGCAGCAACTGTTACTTCGTTAGTTCACTTATTTTTAGTTTCTAGTTCTTGTAATTTAATTGTTGAAAGCTTTTGGTGAGCTACATCCAATTGATGTTGGAGAATAGACGCGGACTTCTATAAATTAGAAACGGCAGATTGGGAAGCCTAACTAGTAACCGGCATAACCTCCGAAATAGTGGACATCTTTTGGATAACTCTTTGAGAGTTTGCTTCAAAGATTCGTTGTCTTTCAAGACAGCATGAATATTAGTACCAAGATGATGATCACTATTGTTAGTTTAGCTATTTTATCATCACGACTCCGCTGTACGTATGCACGGTCTCTGTCTAGTTGCAAGTAGTTGGGACATGATTGCCCCTAAACGAAATTCAAACTAAAACCAGAAAAGCCAGATCATTGTAAAGGTAATTTTATTAAAAATTAGTAAAGAATAAAAAAAGAGGATATAAGATCTATGGTCCAGTATGATGAGAAAATTTCTCCTTAGTGGCCAAAATAATCCTAAGGCCTCTACTCCTAATACCAGCAAGGGACCTGAGGGTCCATCCATATTGGAGAAAGAAATGTCCTTCCCTAAACTACCCTTTGGTATAGAAATGTCTAAAGGAGAATAATCTACTAGGGATCGATTAAGGTTAGCTTCCAGAACATATTAAGAAACGTATTTCGAAACATGTTCACTTTCAAGAGTCTTTCCTTCAGCAATATCTTAGGAAGACAGGGTTACACTTCGGTAACCAGGTAGAACCTTTGGAGTTATAGTTAGACTGGATCATAGAATCTCCTGAGGAAAGATACTCTTTTATTCTTCAACAGAGGGTCTCTTGGATGTAGCTTGGAGAGTCGGGCAAACTCCTGAAAGGCCTCGTATCGGACATCTAATGCAAGCTTTAATTTAACCCTAAGACCCAAGACTTGGTCAGTTAATCTTGTACCTCTAAGCCTAAAGGATTTAATTGATTTGGCACAAGTTTGGTGGTGTGTTTCTTGTACTTCCTTGATCTTATTGGATAAGTTTACATTCCTTAGTCTACTGGATGTTAGTTGGGATTTAAGGGTACCTATGGTTGCTAACAATTTCGAGTTTCTGGTTTGACTACTCTTCCATGATACTTCATAGTGGGAGGTAAAACCTAACTTTTATTGTTTAAAAATAGGTAAAGAAAGAAGTACTTCGGAATAAATGTGACGGATTCAATAAGGAAAATAGTTCACAAAATAACCAAACATCAAACAGAGGTATCATCAAAGCCAACCACCACCACTAAAAATCATACAAAAGGGAAATGTACCAAAAGTATTACAAACTGAAAAGTCGAAGATTACCAGCAGTAAATTTTTAGGAATATGAATGGTGACTTGCCCCACCTTTATCAACATTCTCCTCCACTGGAACTAAGGTTCCAATACCTGATGAGGCCTATTCTTTCTTCTACCTCTGGGAGAGTCTATCTTCAATCCTTTTACCACTGGCGTTGAAGCCCACAGAGAGAATCACACCCTTGTTCTAGTTATGATCATAAGCTTCATAAAGAATTTGAAGGCTTCAGTGGCAGCCACCTTTTCAACCTCTTCTTTAATATTCAGGTCCTTGACCCTTTTCATAGCTTCTGCTAATTCCCGTTTGGCCTTTTGACGCTTAGCCTCTTGTCTTTTAAAGCATTCTCCAATTCTGAAATTTTGGTCTCGGAAATTTCACTTCCTTTATCATCTTTCCCCTCTCGTCCAGGGCCTCCTTCTCGGCCTTCTCCTTATAATCAGCAAACTTCTTCTCAATGGACTTGGCCTTTTATTTGTACTAATCCAGTTTCCTACCAGCAGCATCAGCCTTCACCAATTATCCCTTTAGCTTTTGGAACCCATGGTGGAGAACCAAGAAGTTAGCTAGGACCTTAAAAGAGAAGGTCATCACAAAACTAGAAAGATAAATATTTAATAAGAAAGAAGAGGTCTTTACACTGAGGTGGTTCTCCATCCCATTCTCATCATCCTCCTAAAGCTATCAATGTCGTCAGCTAACTCCACTCTGGAGTTCCCTACAACCTTGGGTAGGTAATCATCAATTACAGAATAAGTTACATTAACTGAGACAACCGCCCTATACCACTGGCGTAACTGGAATAATAATAATGCACTGCTATCGTGCTCGATTGATATAGAACGATCATCTAGATTTAAAATGAGTAAATGCAGCACATAACCCGTCGTATATCTCTTAGTGCATGGACAAAATATAATATCATATATACAATAGAAGAGACAATACTAACAATGTGAACATATCATCATCATCCTAGATCACAAAGTTATATACAAATATTATAGAGTTTTTACAAATAAAATAACTCAACAACTATCTTAATACACATAAGCAGAAATAAACAATCATTGTCATGGGATTCATAGTATATCTCAGCAGAATAAGCAAGGACTCCATATATGTATAGACTATGAGATAGCTCCATCTAGCTCATCCTTCGAATAGCTACTACGTCACCTAGACCTGCTCTCTAGTCTACTCATTTAAGAGTGCCCAAGATAATAAGAAGCAAAGAATAAAACCACAAGTCATAAAATAGTCTAGTGTAAGCGGTAAACGAATCTCAAAATGCTATATAGGTAAATGTGGTAAGGATTATACGAATTGTGCTTGACATGTCCCTACAACAAATAGATATCACATAACACTATAATATGCTACACTACAATATCATAAAGATACACTATCAACCAAATAAAGGATATCATTCTTTAGGGTATTCCTGCCCCCCAGTACCTACTTCCCATGATATCTCCGAATGATTGTCTACCCTAGAAAGCAACTAAAGCTTCCAACAAGCAATCCTAGCTATCACTCCTTCCCCATGCCTTGAATATATGGCAACCAGTATGACCACCAAGTCAGCAACTAATGGAAATCTTGGTTCTCTATTGCACTCTCCCTACACCGCCAATACCCATGAGGCACTAGACCGAATACCCATGGGTATAGGGTATATGGATCCTCACTATCAATCCATGGGCATCCCCATTTATAATACCCTTACTTCGAGTACAACTGAAAAACTCTTCGAGTGTCAACGATTCCTTAGCACGTATAACTGATCTCTCATTTACTCCATTTGGATATTGAGCCTTGCTCAATCCAGTTTCCATTATTCATAACGAACAATACCCACATTCCCTGCTCCTACAGATCCCTCTATTACGAGCCGCTATCTTCAGAACCTACTCCTAACATGAGCCAATATCCAAAGGCCATTTCCTTTATCATGTTGTTATATCGTCATCCACCCATGATACGAATGAGCCATCACCTCTAGCACGACCGTAGAACCTTAAAAACCATCCTAAGAAGCTTTACCTCCCCATAACTCATTATGGGAAGTCGGTACCGACCACTCCATGCGGTGCCGAGCTCTATACTTAGCCTTCTAGAGGCTGAGTTTCCTTCCACTACTCCCTTGCTTCCATTACTCCTTACCCAGATGCTTTGCCCCCGACTACTCTTTATATTCAAGTCACCATCCCCTTTCCAAAGCACTCTTCTTTATATCCAAGATACAAGTCGGCATACACCAATTTGCAGTCAATCACTGATCCAACCATTTAAGCGACCTTCATTAGCAACACCTTTTCCCCTCTCAAAGTCGCTACCCCTATGGACTATCATACACATGTTAGTGCCAACCTCTTATGTCGATGTCGACATATGTGCTTTGTGAAATTGAACTTGAAACTTGGAGTCTATGCTCCTCTCACGCTTCAGAGACTCTACTTTAAGTTTCATCCAATTTTGACCGTCTTTACCTTTGATATGCCCTAAATTTCTGTGCAATCACAATGCTAGCAAACAGCATCAAATCATATCATATAAGCATACAATATCAATAAATTTCATTCATTCAATCATGCAATTCATAAAAATAAGATAACAAGCCAATTTCTATCATAGATCTACATATAGCATGAATATACGAGCAAATTTAACATGCCATTAGAGTTAGAAAAGGTTTCATAGCCAAAAATCAAATTAAACATGTTAAATCCTATGATTCTATGATATGAACATGCATAGTGTAGTAAGAAGGCATAAGCCACTCAATGAATATCGAATCTAATTGATATGAATGAAGATCTAATCCGAACAGTGATGAAATGCACACAAATCAAGCAGTTTGATGATCTCTAATCATCTATTTGATTCTATACTCACTAGTCAACTATCTAGCTTGATTTACAGAGAAATTAGGATGAATTTAGGATTATTTTGGATCTAGACCCGATTTAGAATGAGAGGGAAAGTTTTAATTTGACCCTTATAGCCCCTATTTGTAGTGGTTCTCCAAACAGTCTAATCGGCGAACTAATGGGCTTCACTAATTACACACTTAAGCTGACCAGTAGTTTTCAAAACTTAAAATAGGCATAACTCACTAACCATAAGTCCATTTTTCTTTTACGATCACTCTACGAAATGGTAAACCATCATCCTAAATGGAACTGGTTTGAGACCATAATTCAACTCCTATCAAAAGTTATAGCCCAAACAAGGTTTTCAAAATAAAAATGGTCGCATAGAAATTTGGAAAAAAAATAGGTGTATAAAATATCCTTAAGTGTCATATCCCAAAATTATAAAATCATACGACCTCATATGAATAAAATAAAATTATCCTACGATCCTCCGATACGTAAAATATGGGCCGGTCCCTTTTCCGAAACCCCACATGCTGTATTTGTAGGCAAATCCAAGTAGTTGGGCTTCCTGAGTAACCTGGGCGCAGCAAGGCCATAGCCGGACCACTATAAAATCTGTTATTATTTACTGCTTTGACTTTAATTTTTGATGTTCTTCATATTAATGTCCTCCACGTATATTCTATCTGTGAGCTGTGACTGGTATTTGGTGCTTTCGCTTGGATTTGGGCTAGCTCTCTCAGTGAAAGCACCAAAATGTTAGCGCCAAAATTGGTCACTAACACCCAAATCCAAGCGAAAGCACCAAATACCAGTCACTGCTCATATATAGGATATACGAGGAGGATATTAATAAGAAGAACAGTAAAAATTAAAACGAAAGCAGTAAAGAACAACAGATTTTATAGTGGTTCGGCCGACTTCGGTCAGCATCAACTCCAAAAATTTCCTTTTTTATCGATGTAATAATATATTACAGTTACAAAATGGCGGAGTATTCCTAGCCTTAGAAAATAGAAAGCCAAGGAACAGAAAGAATATCCCTTTTCCAGAACCCCACATGTTGAATTTATAAGCAAATTCAGGTAGTTGGGCTTCCTAAGTAACCCTGGCCCAGCAAGGCCATGGCCGAACCAGAATTATCATTGCAACCGACCCCGAGTAGTCGACATGTCGAACAGAAGTTCCCCTGGCGGCGACTTGAAGTAGATCAACGCCGAACCCGCTCCTTCACTACACCGATCCATTTAGCCGACCCATGTTTCACGCCGAGCTAAAGCCTCTATCCAACGCCGATCGAGAATGCCGATCCCATGCCTCACTTGCTGACCGTCTCACTCTAGTGCCGAACGGCTCATATGCCGATCCACTCACGTCCTATGTCCTTGACCGAAGCACCTCATCTAAGCCGAACCACCTCACCAAGGTCGAATGACCGATGCCGACCGACCCATGCATGGTCTCCACTCCTCAATCGAGCCATGCTTCCACCTCGATCCACATCACCAAGTTGTGCCGCCTCCAATGTCGAGCCATCCAAATGTCGAGCCACCCACCAACATGGCCGAGCCACCCATGCCAAGCCACCCAAGCCGAGCCACCCATGCCGAGCCGCCCATGCCGAGCCGCATCATTTTAACCAAACGACCCACATCGAACTATCCGTAACCAAGCTTCTATCCACCCAACCAACTCAAACCTATCGTATTCCAACCTTGGAAAACAAGTAGTCGATTTAATTAAATCTGCTTGCTTGTGGCCTTGCCAAAAGGCGGGTTAACATTTGTCTCCCAAAACATGCCTTGCTTTGTTAGGTGTGTTTTGAATAGGCTCAAATCCTTAGCTGTTCAAAGCCAATATCGAAATACATAACCTCTTCGGTTTCTTGTCAAGCGCAACCTGCATCTGATGACCTATGTCTGTAATGCCATGGTGTTCTTGTTTCAGTGTCCTTGGACACTAAGCAATGTCGTGGCTTAAGTCCTAAGCCGAATCGTGGCCGCTCAGGACCCTTGCCGAGCATAGTCCATACTCGACGACCTAAAATAGTAATCGATAAATAATATAGGGCCTATGTCTTAGGCTCTTCGGACCCTTGTCAAGCATGGTCCATACTCGATGATATCTTAACCAAAAACCAGAAAAAAAAGTCAACCAAAATCCAAAAATCCAAAATCTAGATTCAAACCGAAAAACCGAAAATCCATATCAAAAGCCTAGATCAATATCCAAATCGAACCAAACAAAAATCCAAATCAAGAAACAATCAAAACCAGGAGTTCAAACCGAATACCAAAACCAAAACAGGAAAAGCAAATGTCCAAGTCAAAGAGAAAAAACAAATTTCACAAACTGGAGTGTCTCGATAAACCATCATCTCGTAGCATGCCTAAGGGTTATCTTCGACACCGTACATGAGTAAGTGATTTAGCAGTTTGCCCAAAGTTTGTTACTTATTCCAAATCATCATGACTAGTTGATAACCAACCGGCCACCATTCCTTGGCCTTATGCCTTCGTCGTTCAAGATAGGCGGTGGCTGCTCATGTTCCACTACTGCATTCTAAGTTCTGACATATTGCCGCAACTGACCATTTCTTACACGTTCCTCGATTACGTCCTTCAAATGCCGGCAGCTGTTAGTATCATGCCCGCCCAGGTCATGAAAAAGACAGTGCCTTTCTGATTCTGTTTCGCGTTCTAAGGGCTCCTTCCTTGTCGGAATTTGATATGGAAGGCAGTCTCGAGTATCTCAGAATATCCGCTCCAATGTTGCATTCAATCCTTTGTAAGTGGAGAATTTTGGTTCTCCCCAGCGTTTCCTTTTCCCTTTATCCTTGTCCTTACCCGAGCTTTCGTCGGGCAGTCCTCCATCCATAACCATTTTTACTTCCCTTAACCTCATATCCAAACATGCATCCTCTTGTCAAAGAAATCTCTTAGCTTGATGAAAGAATTCCTCAAGATCCAATGGTGGGTCTCGTATCAACGATACTTTGAAATCTAAGTTATCCCTGACTCCTGATACCATAGCCATCAGAACCAATTATGGATCCAGTCGGTCCACGGAAGCAACTGTTGCATTAAATTGAGTTAAGAATGTCATAAGAGATTCATTCGTCCCCTGTTCAATTGACAAACTGACCTAAGAACTTGTCCACCAGTCCTGTCCATGTTCCAATGGATCCATCCGCCAGCTGTGTGAACCGTATAGCAGCTATATCGGTCAAGTACAGGGGGAAACATCAAGCCATAACCTCCTCGGTTGCCTCCAGCACTTCCATGTGCCTTGTGTACCTCATCAAGTGGTCGGTGGAATCCGTCTTTCCATTGTATACTTCCAGAGTGGGTAGCTTAAAATCGGGTGGATTCCTAGCTGCCCTGATGTTTCGGGTAAACAGACTTTTATTGACTCCCTCCGAATCCCTGCTTGCCAGACCTTCGCGAATAGTCCGCCCAATAATGTCAGCCAATCCAGCATTTCCAACCAAGGGTTGCCTCCTATCTATATTTCCTTGCTGCTCTCCAACTCCGTGTAGGAATTCTGGCACATATTCCTCGTCACGTACTCCTGTGTTTCTGTTGAAGCCGAGTTGCATAGCATCACCTGATATCCCTCCAAGGGTTGGTCCAACATTATCCGACGGTGTGCCCCCAAGTCTTGGTCCATCCAAGTTAATAGTTGTTTGTTGAATGGGAGATGCCCTCTGCTGAGTCAGTCCATCTGCCTGCTGGTTGAGTCCCTCAAATCCAGCTCCAAGAACTCGAGCACCTGCAGTTCCTGATTGCCTAAATTGCCTAAGAAGAGCTTGCATCATCTCCTCTTGTCGTTTCATCATCTGCTCCTGCATGGAATTCATCATGACCTGCATCTCGTCCCTAGTGATGTAGATGGAGGCTTGTTTAGCTCTAGAGGAAGCCTCATAACTTCCCTCTTGCTGACTTCTTTCCACCACCTGCTTTCTCGTTGGTGGTCTAGCCATTGCTTTCTAGAATTCAAGTTCCAAAATCCCTAAGTGCTAGCTCTATCGGTGAAAGGACCAAAATGTTAGCGCCAAAATTGGTCATTAACACCCAAATCCAAGCGAAAGCACCAAATACCAGTCGCAGCTCACAGATAGGGTATACGTGGAGGGTATTAATATGAAGAACAGTAAAAATTAAAATGAAAACAGTAAAGAACAGCAGATTTATAGTGGTTCGGTTGACTCCGGCCTAGTCCACTCTAGAAATTTCCTTTTTTATTGTTGTAATAATTTATTACAGTCACAAAATGGTAGAGTAGTCCTAGCCTTAGAAAATAGAAAGCCAAGGAGAAAAAAGAAGATCCCTTTTCCAGAACCCCACATGTTGTATTTATAGGCAAATCTGGGTAGTTGAGCTTCTTGAGTAACCCGGGCCCAGCAAGGCCATGGCCGAACTAGAATTATCATTATAACCGACCCTGAGTAGTCGACATTCCGAACGGAAGTTCCCCTGGCAACGACTTGAAGTAGATCAACATCGAACCCACTCCTTCACGACACCGATCCACTTTAGCCGATCCATGTTTCACACTGAGCCAAAGCCTGTATCCAACGTCGATCGCATCCCATGCCTCGCTTGCTGACCGTCTCACTCCAATGTCGAACAGCTCATAGACCGATCCACTCGCGTCCCACATCCCCGACCGAACCACCTCATCTAAGCCGAACCACCTTACCAAGGTCGAACGACCAATGCCGACCGACCCATGCATGGTCTCCACTCCTCGACTGAGCCATGCTTCCACACTGATCCATGTCACCTAGTTGTGCCACCTCCAGTGCCGAGCCATCCAAATGCTGAGCCACCTACCAATATGGCCGAGCCACCCATGCCGAGCAGCCCATGCAAGCCGCATCATTTTGACCGAACAATCCACATCGAACTATCTGTAACCGAGCTTCTATTCGCCCAACCAGCTCAAACCTATTGTATTCCAATCTCAGCAAACAAGTAGTCGATTTATTAAATCCGCCTGCTTGTGGACTTGACAAAAGGCGGGTTAACAGTTACGTTCTCTCCCTAGGAATTTTTCTCTCGAAATCCTAAAAAAATAAGGTATAAATTGCGAGCAACCATTAACCATGTCAGATAAGCAACCATGCAATCAATAGCCATAGCATGTGGAATACTAATTCATCAAAAAAATAAAATGATGAAAGTAGATATGATAAACAGTGGTTCTTACCATCCAAGAGCTTCGGACACTGGTGCTCATGCTTTCATCTCCTAAGTACAATCATCATCACTTTCACTCCATTATACTTTCACTAGTTTCACCATCTTCCTCCTAAGCTGTTTCGTATGATACCCAACAATACGAAGTGGCCTACAAGGTTTAGCAGCTTTTGGTTTTACCTCAACATCTTCTAGCTGATTCGATGTAACCATTACGCCTGAGTCGTGCACAAACTTCCATAGGTAAGAGATATGGAAAAAATTATGCACACTCACTATCTCTGAGGTAAGTCGACCCTATATGCTAACATTTTAAGTCTCTTGATTATTGAAAAAGGTCCTACAAATCTTATTGCCAACTTCTCCTTTCAATCCAATTTAACTACTTTCTTCAAAGGAGAGATATGCACAAATACCATATCACCGATAAAAAACTCTAAATCTCTTTATCTCTTATCTGCATAGCTTCTCTGCCAATCCTAGGCAGCTTTCATTCATTGCTGAATGATCTCAATATTTTTCGATGTCTCTTAAATCGTATTTGGCCCAGGTATCGGCTTCTTTCCCTCTTCTCACCAACATGAAGGAGCGTTACAAGGTCGGCCATGCAATGTTTCCTATGATGTTATACCAATTCTCGACTAATGGCGGTTGTCATAAGCAAACTCCACCAAATGGAAGTGACGATCCTATGATCCTCCAAAGTCTGAGTGCATGCTCACATGATATCTTCAGATATATGATTTACCCTCTTAGTTTGCCCATCCGTTTGCGAATGATAAGTTGTACTAAGGTGCAGCACCATCCATAATGCCTCTTATAAGCTCTTCCAAAACCCATTAGTGAACAATGGGTCTCAGTCGCTTACAATGCTCTTTGGCACACCATGAAATCATATTATCCATTTCACATACAACTATGCCAACTTGGCTGTCATTCTACTTGACTTAACAAGTATAAATCTTACACTCTTGGTCCACCAATCTACTATAACCCAAATACCATCATACCCTGCTTGAGTCCTTGGCAGTCCATCTATAAAATCCATCAATTCTTGTTCCCATTTCTACCCAAGAATTTCTTGTGGTTGCAATAGTCCACTAGGGTTCTTCTGCTCCGCTTTCACTAATTGGCAATTCATATATTTCGAGATGAATGCTCCGACATCCCTCTTCATTACTTATCATAGTAAGTCTACTTTATATCTCGATACATCTTGTTACCACCAGAATGAATAGTCAACCTAGAATGATGACACTCTCTTAACACTTTCATCAACATCGGGAATAAACAATCTTCCATCCTTACAAAGGTAACCTTCTCGGTCGAGTTCATAATGCTTCATGTTTTTAGATTCTACTCATTCTTCTATCCTTACTATGATCTCCGCTAGCCTGGCATCATGATTTTGACTAGTACTGATTTTTTTGTAAGAGTTGGTATGATCGACAAATTTGCCAACATCTTCGGTTCAAGCCTGCAATGAGGTCTAAAATCATATCGAGCAATGCACACTATCTATTTCCACTCTAAAAACATTGCTCCCAAATTTGAATATCTTATACTTAATGTGTCGATGACTACATTCCTTTTCCTAACGTATAGGAAATGTCAAAATTATAAGAGGCCAAGAATTCCAAACACCACTACTGACGAAAGTTAAGATCCTTTTGAGAGAAAATGTACTTCAAGGATTTGGGTTCTGAACAACTCAATCCTCTCTCCCAGTAGATAGTGCCTCCATATCTTTAAAGAAAAAACAATCGCCACCAACTCCAAATCATGAGTTGAATAATTCTTTTTGTATGACTTTAGCTGCCGGCTAGCATGGGCAATAAATTCTCCTTTCTGCATCAACACCGCACCCAACTTAGTACCGCAAGCATCCGTGTATATGTTAACTCCTCATCCCCACTCGAAATAGTCAACATTGGTGCGCTCATCAACCTTTCCTTCAAAATTACAAATGCATGCTCACACTTTGCATCCCATGCGAAATCCTAATTCTTCTTCGTCAAATTGGTCAACGGTGTTGCTACCTTTGACAATTCCTTTATGAAGCGTCTATAGTATCCCGCTAACTTTAGGAAACTCCTCACATCCTTAGCATTCTTGGGCTGATTCCAATCTTGGATTGCCGCCATCTTTGCAGGATTCACTACTATACCTTGTCCTGAAATGACATTACCTAAGAATCTCACTTCTTCTCTCCAAAAGTGACACTTTGAGAACTTTTCTCTCAACTTGTGCTTCCTCAGTATCGCTGGTACAATCCTGAAGTAAATCTTGTGCTCCTCTTTAGTTATGGAGCAGAAACGACAATAGCAGTCCTAGTTTTAGTGTATAATATCTCATGGCATAGTGCCTTCTCCACTAGCTTCACAAAAGGCTCTTCATATGGTCCACAGTCTTCTCTCTAAGGTAGTCATCCATGCCAATAACGAACTTCTCATTTTTCCTTAAGGGAGTATAGATGAATAACATCCCATACTTGGACAAAGCATCGAATTCTGCCACATATTCAAAAAAAGTTTCTCTTTGTTTGAGATCGGTAAATTTCCTAAACAAAACCAACTTTTGAGTTGCCAGAATAAATTTTTCCTCATATCTTGACTTGAACTGGTCCCGACTAAACCGATCCTCCAGAGTAGCAATAGTAACTGCATGGCTCGACCTTGCAGATTCCTTGAAGCCACTTTCTTTTTATGGCATCTTCCACCTTCATGTCCTTAAAGATGCGATAAGTACCAATCCGGTCTTGCACTTCTATAGCTGATTCAATCCCTTGGAATGGCTTTCCTCCAAGAGTAGAGTAATCCTTGTTTAGCTTGGCAAAATCAGCCCTAAGCATTGCACTAGAGCATCTCCACCTTCCTTTATTGCCGCTCTAGGAGTGTTCCTCATCATGTTACCCATTATAGCAGTAAACATGGCTTAGAGGTCAGGCATAACAACTGCTAATCTTGCCACCTCCTCTACCCCTAAAGCATATCTCATAGTGTTTCTTGTACGCTGGCTCATTCTTACATGTAACAAGAATGGTCATTCTCCCATAATAGAAAACTATGTTTATAGGGCTCATGTGCATGAGACTTATACTATAATTATATAGTTTTGAAAATCAAAGCTCATAACAAGCATGCACTTTCTTGTACATATACACTCAAGATCTAGTCTGAGGTGACAACACCTTCCTTATTTCTACTGGATCGCTCTAACTTAAGTTAATCTTGTAACCTTTGCTCTGATGCCAAATGAGATGATCGTCCTATAACACCAGAACCAATAGAATAATAATAATAATGCGCTACTATCGTGCTCGAACAAATAGAACAATCTTCTAGATTCGAAGCACATAAGCTATCGTATATCTCGCATTACATGGATAAAATATAATACCACATATACAATAGAAGAGACAATAATAACAATGTAAACATATCATCATCATCCCATATTAAAAAATTATATACAAATGTAGTAGAGTTAGTACGAAGGAAACAACTCGATAACTGTCTTAATACAATATAAGCATAAATAAGAAATCATTGTCACGGGTTCCACGGTGTTGCTTAGCAGAATAAGCATGGAACCTATATATGTATAAAATACAAGATAGCTCCATTCAACTCATTCTTTGAACAGCAACTACGTCACATAGACCTGCTCTTTAGTCTACTCGATTAAGAGTACCCTAGATAATAAGAAGCAAAACATAAAACCTCGAGTTAGATAACAATCTTTTATGAGCGGTAAATGAATCTCAAATGCTATACAGTTAAATATGGTAAGGAATAAAAGTATATGAACCATACTATAACGACCCAAAATTTGACCACTTTAAAATATAATATTTAAAGTGATTTTAAAAATAAAACATGCAAAGTTATATGATTCAAACATTATTAGATAGGATTTGGTAAGGGAAGTATACACAAAAATAGTAACATTTGCCTATATCGACAAAAGTGACAAAATGCTGATTTTAGAAAAGTAAGTTTCAATGGTTAAATAAATTATTTTAATTTATCTATGAGTGTTTATACTTTTAAATAGCATTATACAAATTTATTTTAAAATTTAGTTTAATAAATAAACAGTTTAACTAAATGTCAAATTGTGACCGTAAAATATTTTGTCGAAAATCAATGTTTTGTCGATTAAAAGTTGTCGCAACTTTGTTGCATCTTTATTTTCTTATATATGAACATATATTCAAATAGTATAAGTATTATTTAATTCACTAATCAAGTTTACTTTTAATAAATAAGTTTAGAAACAATTAGCAAAAGTAAGCACAAAAGGACAAAGCATGTCATGTCAAATCCAACCAAATCTTTACTTTTCTTTACTTAAATATTAAGTGATTAAGACATAAAGTGATGATGTGATAAGGTGATGGTAAATGTTGAAAAAATTAAGATAAAGTAAGTTTATTTTGGTAATTTTGTAAAGGGTTAGTTTTATAACTTACCACTCTTTACTTTTCCTGTAAATACCCATCCATTCTTCTCATTTTTCACACAAACCATTCTCTTCTTCTTCTTTCTTTAAGCCATTTTAATGACTTCTCTCTTTAAGAGAGGTAGGATGGTTAAAAATAGTGGAGTGCTTAAGAACTAATCCACTTGTTACTTTGTAACCTCTTCTTAATTCACTTCTTCTTCTTCTCTTCTTTAGTGGCGCCTGCTGGAACCCGTTTTCCCTTGCTTTTAGGGCCATGAGAAATATGGAGCTGCGGAGGCATGGCCGAGATTAAAGCAAAGGTAGAAGCGATGGGCGAGAGTAAGGAGTAAGAAGGAGTTGAATTGGGAAAGTTTTGGTTGAGTTTGGTAATGATTTAGGTGAAGTGTTGTTATGATTTGAATTTTGGTAGGAAGTTAATCAATTTGGTTAAAGGTGAGAAATTATCATCGCTTTAGAATTCATAATTTGGTTATGTTAAAACAATCACATTTACACCCTTATGACATATGAAAGTTTATACCAAATTGATTGTTAATATGGATGATTTGATAGTTTGATTATATAATTGAATCGCGATAATATATCCCATTATGATATTAATAATGAATGTTGGATTTGAAATTATATGTTACGTGATTTTTTGAATGGATGTTATGTTAGTAATAAATATGGACATTGGTTATGTTCATTTTGTTTAATAGATCCCTTTATTTAATAAGACCATATTTTGGTGATATGATATAATTTGAAAAAATAAGTCTCTTTTCAATTACAATTGAAATTAAAGTAAAAATAAAAGAGAATTTGAAATTTGAAGTGAAACGGATTTAAAAAAGATGGTTAAATTGAAATTGAAATTTAAACGAACAGTGAAATTGAAATTGAAAACGATTTTGGGAATTGAATTCGAACTTAAGGTTGAATTTGAGTTTCAATTGAAATTAGATTTGAAATATAAGTTTTAATGAGTTTAATTTGAAGTTAGAATTGAATTGAATTGAAATTGGAATTTAAATTTTAATATTAAAATAACAGAAATATAATAATATTATAATATATGGTAATAGTGAAAATTCATTTTAAAGCTTTAAAAAGTGAAATATTGATTTAAAATGATTTGTAATGATTTTATAAGTAATAGAATTCAATTTGAATAAATTATTTCAAATATTGAAAAATAAGTTAAAACTAGGTGCGTCGCGCAACGGTATTTCGCAATTTCGCGCCGAAAAGTTCAAATGAATGTATAGAGTGGAATATAGCTCGGTATTCTTCAAGATAAGAAAATTCCAAACTATTATATCCATATCTTCTTAACGAAGAAATAAAATCAAAATTTCATTGAATAAATTTTGAAATAAGTCCACATCAATTTTCCAGAAAAATCGTGCTAGTGCATTTAAGTGACCATGACAAAAAATCTGTTTAAATGAACGTTTTAAATTATGAAATATTTTGAAATAAGTCCACATCAATTTTCTAGAAAAATCGCGCTAGTGCAGTTAAGCAACCATGACAGAAAATCTGTTTAAATGAACGTTTTAAATTATGAAATAAATTTGATAAATCTATTTAAATGATTTAGAAGAGATTTGAAGTTGAAAATATGAATTTCAAATACTTAAAAAGTCGTTTAAATCAAATAAACTTATATAGTACTTTCCATGCACTTTTATGCTGCGAATTGTACTTTTGAAATAATGAGTTTGAACGTAACGATTTTTCCTGAAATCAATTGCGAATGTTTTTAAAATAAAAATTAATTGTTTGAAAGATAATTTGGAATCTTTATCAATTCCTAAATGAAGTTAATAACTGAGTATGCAGAAATGACTAGTACATTTGTGCCGCCTGTGAGATATGGGAAGATAAAACAAGATGGTTAACTAAGGTTAGGATGGAGAAACCAGTGCCCTGAACTTACATGATCTATGTTTTCTTTTCTTAGACGAGGGTGGAACAAATCGAAAGGAAAGCACGGATGCTCTAAAATAAAAAGATTGTATTAAGTTTCTGAAATAAAAGAAGATCGGTATTATCCAAAATTTAAGCAATCTGCAGAATGAATGATTTCTATGATCCTATTTACTCAAAAATGTTTGCTAAGATTATTTTAGGGTTTATCACAAACGATGTCTTAAATAACATTATTTCTGACCCGTCTAAAAGTTAAGGGATTTGGATCAAGAGTTAAGTGAGGGAAATTGAAATATTATCCAAAGTAAAAGAACGAATTACTTAGAATTATTCTAAGTCAAAAGAAAGAATTTCAAAATCACCAAAAAGAATTAATGTGAAAAGAGACTTAATAAATCCTATATACTCATATTCACTTTTTTATCGATAATTGGATTTCGAAGGAAACGAGGTCGGATTTGGGTGATTCCTATCCAAAAACCACTTCAAACCAACAAATACGTTTGAATTTGAAGACATGTTGAAGATGATGATTATTGAAGACCGTGGATCTTTATAGCGCGAAGACTGCTTGTTGAACATGCTCTGGGTAGCTTCCATTATAGAGTTATTTATAACAGTGGTCTCCTTATGATGGAGATTTTCGGATTGCAAAGACTACTCGCTACTAGTGGTAGTAGGAGAGTGCATTCGGTTTGTCCTGTTCCTGGACAACTTGTATGGACATTTGTATAACATTGCATTTTTAAAAGATTAAGTGCACTGGTTTTTACAAACGTATATCAGTGGTGGCGAAGAAGGCAACTTCTCTTAGTTTAACACTCTCCTTGAGACGTACGAACTCAAGGGTTGTATTTTTGTGGAGGGCAATTAGTAGTCAACGAAAATGACAATGTGGCATTCAAAGATGTGACATGTGCTATGTGAAAAGGTAATCGTAGCCTCAAAGCCTTATCAAACCAGAAATGACCAAAACAGGATTAGATGCAGCAAGGCTAAGTGGGTCATTCCCAAGTAGGGTATGACCATCCCCTTCCAGATATATTTCTTCCTGCTATGACGTTCGAAATGTGAATTAATGTGGTGTATGGAAACGAGCGCTCGGTTAAAGGTCGGCAACGACATGAGGGATGACATATTCGGTACTATCAAGTTACAGAGTTAGGCCGGTCTTGTGTTGATAGAGGGAATATGTTATGTGCCTCGGGACATCCATCCAGAGGTGTACCTATTCGGAACTTGGTCATTTGTATGGAAACACATTCTCCAATAAGAACCTACGGTTTTGTTTGTAGAGCCTAGTATGCTGGAATTTAATAATGGTTACTATTTCGGCTAAGATTAATAAGTTTATTTGCAAATGTTTTCAAAGAGATGTCATTAGAAATAATATAGTATGTTTTGATATAAAAGTGTTTTAGTTATTGTAAGGTAAAAACTCGTCCGTTTTTATGTGTGGGCGTGATCTTATGACATACTCTTTCTTTTCAAAAGAATTTTATTCAAAGGCTGATATATGACATTGTCATTTATTATTGAGTTTTTCTCACGCTGGTTTATCAAGCCTCATCAGGGTATTTTCAATACTCGGGTCAGATGCGAGTAGTTTCAAGTTTAGTCGAAGGCGGTTGTAGTTTCCATAGGAGAGTTGGAGATATTCATCTATGTATGACATATTCTATTATCTGATGTGCTTTGTTAAGTTTTAGTTTGATGTTTGTCATCAACTGTAAGGACGGATGCTTATAACTGTCCAAGCTAAATTTAGGTTAGACTTTGATATATGTATTTAAAAGTTTTTCGCTGTAAAGATATTGTTTAATATTATATATTATTCCATTCGTGTGAGATTCTGTTTTGTCGTATTTTCTTTATTACCCTTCATGTTCCGTCTTTTCATGCAATTTAAGTTGGACATGTGTGGTTTACTGTCGATTCAAAGGGTACGAAAAAAGGGGCCATGACATTACTTGTCCCTACAACTAAAGTGTTAGCACATAACACTATAATATGCCACTCTATAATATCATATAGATATACTACCAACAAAATAAAGGATATCATTCTTTAATGTATTCCTACCCACAATACCTACTTTCTTTGATATCTCCAAGTGATAGTCTACTTAAGGAAGCAAATAAAGCATCCAACAAGCAATCCTAGCTATCACTCATTCCTCGTGCCTTGAATATATGACAACTCATATGACCACCAAGCTAGGGACTAATGGAAATCCCGATGCTCTATTGTATTCTCCCAAGTGGACCTAACACCCATGGGTCTAGGGTACACGGATTCTTGCTACCAATCCATGGACGTCCCTACTTTACAGTACCCCTACTTCGAATGCAATTGAAAACTCTTTGAGTGTTAACGATTCCTTAGCACGTATAACTGAACTCTCCTTTGCTCCATTTGGATATCGAGCCATGCTTGATAAATCTAGTTTCAATTATTCAAGAGGAATAACACCTGTTCCCCGATCCTACGATTCCCTCCTTTATGAGCCACTATCTTTGGAACCTACTCCTAACTCAAGCCAACATCCAAAGACTATAGCCTTTATCATACTGTTACATCGTCATTCACCCATGATGAGAACAAGCCGAACCTCTAGCATGATCCATAGAACCTCAGCAACCATCCCAAGAAGTTTTATCTCCCTATGACTCAATATGGGAAGTCGGTACTGACCTCTCCATGTCGGTGCTGAGCTCTATGCTTAGCCCTTTAGAGGCCGAGTTTCCTTTCACTACTTCCTTATTTCCATTACCCCTTGTCCATATGCTATAACCATGACTACTCTTCATAATCAAGTTGTCATCCCCTTTCTAAAACACTCTACTTCATATCCTGGAAACAAGTCGGCATAGCCACCAAAATGCAGTCAATCACTGATCCAACCATTTAGGCGACCTTCTTTAGCAACACCTTTGCCCCACTCAAAGTCACCACACCTACGGACTATCCTATGTGCATCAGTGCCAACCTCTCATGCTCCTTCCATGCTCCAGAGCCTCCCCTGTAAATTTCGTCCAATTATGACCATCTTTACCTTCGATATGCCTTAACTTTCTATGCAATCACAACACTAGAAAACAACATCAAATCATATCATCCAAGTATGGAATAGCAACAAATTTCATCCATTCAATCATGCAATTCATAGAAATAAGATAATAAGCCAATTTCTATCATTACATATAGCATGAATATATGAGCAAATTTAACACGTCATTAGAGTTAGAAAAGGTTTTATAGCCAAAAATCAATTTAAAGATGTTAAATCCTATAATTCTACCATATGAACATGCATAGTATAATGAGAAGGCATAAACCACTCACCAATTACCAAATTCATTTGATATAAATGAAGATCTAATCTAAACAACGACGAAATGTACTCAAGTCAAGCAGTTTGATGATCTCTAATCTTTTATTTGAATCTCTACCCACTAACCAACAATCTAGCTTGATTTAGTGACAAATTTGAATGAATTAGGACAGATTTAGGATTAAGTTAGATTTAGACCTAATTTAGGATTAGAGGAAAAGTTTTCATTTGACCCTCACGGCCCCTATTTATTGCGATTTTCTAATTAGAATAATGGGCCAACTAATGGGCTTCACCAATTGCACACTAAACCTGACCGATATTTTCCAAAACTTACAATAGGAATAACTCCCTAATCGTAAATCCATTTTTTTATTATGATCAATCTACAAAATGGTAAACCATCATCCTAAAGCAATGGAATTGGTTTTTGACTCTAATTCAAATTTCATCAAAAGTCATAGCTCAAATAAGTTTTTTAGTGTCAAAATGGTCATATAGAAATTTAAAAAAATCGTAGGTGTATAAAATGTCCCTAAGAGTCATTTTCCAAAATTATAGAATCATACGACTCAAACAAATAAAATAAAAATATCTTAGGTTTTTTGATATTTAGAAAGCGGGTCGTTACATTACCTAGTTCACCTGATCCTTTAGAGAAGAAGCTAAAATAAGAATGTCTGAAACAAGCATGGATTCAAAAGGAGGAATGTTTTTTAAGCTTATTGGGTTAGGATGGATCCTTCAAAGGTGGCTTCGGTCGAGTAGAAGTATATGATAGCTTGTTCATGAGGAACTCTCCTATTGCAAGCATATTGTCAAAAGCCACTGCCATATAAGAAAAAGAAAGCAGGTTAGATAAACAAACTTATATTTCATGAAAGTTATATCCTAGAACACATGTTATAAGATATTTAGAACCGAGGTTTACCCTTAGGATCAGCATCTTGTCTTTCAGTCTCAGCGTTTTTAGGAAAAGGTCGAGTGGATTCCTCAAGATAACATAAATTAATAACATTTAAGGCATGGCTTCAACTAAGGGGGGATCAAATCAAAGAAATATAGCCAAGGTTGATAGCATCCCACAAGCCCTGAGATTGGCATAGGAAAGAACAACATGCCTAAGCCTTTCCCCTTTTTGAATTTTCATGACTTCCACATACCTAGCATCGAAAAGATCTTTAAGGGTTGGGGCCTTGTCCATCCTAAGTTTAGCTAAGGAGATAAACAAGAAAAGATATTAGGGAATAATGAGACCAAAACATAGAAGCAGGAACTTCCTAAACAAGAAAAATTCGAAAACTTACATGTCTCTAGCAGTTCAGTAATAATTCGAGTATCATTTTCCTTCATGAAAAATTAGTCGCATGTTACCTTACTATGTACCTTGAATAAGGGCATCTTTTTCCAAAAATGAAAGAAACACACGGGACCTGCAGGACCACCAGATGTCCTATATAGATTATATAAGTAATGGATCTTAGAAGTAGTCATGTTATGGTACGCCTTCTTCAACCACAAGATTGCTAAAGCAGACAAGGTGTCGTACGAGACCACCCCAAGTTGAATTGGGTTAATTCCATAGAACTCCAGGATCCTAACAAATAAAGGAGCAAGAGGGATTGATACCCATTTCCTAAATGCTCTAAGGTCCAAGTAAAGAACCCTTAAGGAGGTTCACTACAGTCATCTTCTAGACTTGAAGCCTTGACTTTGACTCCTTCAATCTCGTAACTTTCCATCCAATTCTCCAGCTCTTCTTCATTAGTTATAATTTTTTCCATCAAAAGGTCTAAGAAGGGCCAATGTTAAACTAGTTACTTATTAGAAATTGCAAAACTCCTACCGAAAAGGTTTGAAATCTTATGGCCCAAAAGGAAATTGGGCCTAAAACTAGATGCTACTGCCCAAACTAAAAGTTCTGGACTCTTTCAAAGAACCGTTCAAAGAACCGTCTTATTAATAAAAAGATTATCAACTTAAGTGAAAGGTTCGGTTTGAGGACAAAATCTTACTTTGGCAAATAACAAGCATCATGGATTAACTAATTGGATAATACCCCAAATCAAGATCGATCGTTAATATCACAATGGAAATCAAAATCGAAATTTTCATAAATTCAAAAAAGGAAATGCTTATAAATAATAGCAGTAAAAGATACTAATAAAACCATATGAAAGATAAAATATTTACTGATTTCCAGTTGAAGATTTGCGATAATCTGTAAAGGTCTCTGGGCTCTAATGAAAAATGCAGCTATTGGAAATATGAGTGAAGAAGGGTAACAAAAGGAAAAGGCTTATTAAAAGCTTCAGGACCAATTGCAGAGACTACCTAGCAAATTGGATCTTGGCCGTAGACTACATGTGGAAAAATCAAAAATGAGAATCATCCTTGAGCAAGGAAAAGGAATGCACATTTCAGAGAAATCAATAGAATCATCGCAGTTGGCAAAGGCATTTAATGGAAAAGAAGGACCCATCCTTTCAAAATCAAACCTCGAATTTCCTTTGAATCTTACAAGACAAGTGTCTCCAAGGTCTCAAGGCCTCAATTTAGATTTTGGTTTTCAACGCCAAAACAGTTTCATTTCTCACTTAGTCTATTGCTTCAAGTGTCAAGCATGATTTTAAAAAGTTTGGACTTCATGGTCTCGAATCGGATTTTGCCTTTCGACACTAAAACAGTTTCACTTGTCACTTAGTCCAGATGGCATCAAGTGTCAAGCAAGATTTTCAAAACTTTAGACCGTATGTCTCAAACTAGATTTTGCCTTATGGCATCGAAAGGCTTCAAATGTCAAACATAATTTTAAAAGTTTAGATCTCCTAGTCTCAAATTAGGACTTTTGGCACAAAAACAATTTCGCTTGTCACTTAGTCCAGATGGCTTCAAGTGTTAAACATGATTTTCAACATTAGACCTTGCAGTCTCGAATTAGATTTTTCTTTTCGGCACCAAAATAATTTCGCTTGTCGCTTACTCTAGATTTTTGAAGTGCCAAGCATGATTTTCAAAATTTTAGACCTCCTAGTCTCAAATTAGATTTTTCCTTTTGGCATCGAAAAAGTTTCTCTTCACTTAGTCTTGATGGCTTTAAGTATCAAGCATGATTTTCAAAAGTTTAGACCTTATGATCTCGAATTAGATTTTGCCTTTTAGCACCGAAATAGTTTATCTTATCACATAGTTTAGACGGCTTCAAGCGTCAAGCATGATTTTCAAAAGTTTAGACCTTCTAAATTTAAATTAGATTTTATCTTTTGACACCTAAAAGTTTCGCTTGTCACTTAATCTAGATGGTTTTAAGCGTCAAGCATGATTTTCAAAAGTTTAGACCTCATGGTCTTGAATTTCATTTTGCCTTTCGGCACCGAAACAGTTTCACTTGTCACTTAGTTTAAATGGCTTCAAGTGTCAAGTATGATTTTTGAAAGTTTAGAACTCACGGTCTCGAATTAGGTTTTGCCTTTCGGCACCACAATAGTTTCGCTTATCACTTAGTCTATATGGCTTCAAGTGTCAAGCATGAGTTTCAAAATTTTAGATCTCATAGTCTCGAATTAGATTTTGCCTTTTGGCACTGAAACAGTTTCACTTGTCACTTATTCTAGATGGATTCAAGTGTAAGCATGATTTTCAAAAGTTTAGACCTTTGGTCAAATTAGATTTTTCCTTTCGGCGTCGAAAAAGTTTCGTATGTCACTTAATCTAAATGGCTTCAAGCGTCAAGCATGATTTTCAAAAGTTTAGACCTCACAGTCTCATATTAGATTTTTGCCTTTTGGCACCAAAACAGTTTCTCTTGTCATTTAGTCTAGATTGCTTAAAGTATCAAGCATGATTTTCAAAAGTTAAGGCCTCATGGTCTCAAGTTAGAGTTTTCCTTTCGTTACCAAAAAAATTTCACTTGTCACTTAGTCTAGATGGCTTCAAGTATTAATCATGATTTTAAAAAGTTTTGATGTCATGGTCTCGATTTATATTTTGCCTTACGATGTTCAAACATTTTTCACTCATCATCTAGCCTAGATGGCTCATAACGAATATGATTTTGAAAGTTTTTGACCTCTTAGTCCAAGTGCCATAACATATTTCATACATATAGTGTAGTTTGACCTCAGAAGACAATCAAGAAAAATAAACCAAACCTATACACTTCAAATGCCCCTCCATATTTCATATATGAAGTAAACTTTGAGGGGCATATGTTATATGAAAAAATCTCAAAAAATGATTATCTTCCTAAGGAAAGTCCAATGCTCTGTACCATATGTATTGGAAGAGTTACGACGGTTAGGCATTTAAAGAGAAAATGGGTTGAACCCGTCTTGAAAGAACAATATCATAGGCCAAAAGAAATAGCCTATTAGTAGATCCAAATCCCAAAGCACCAATCTATAACAAAAGGAATCAACGATCAAAGTGATCTATAAGACAATATGCGGCTCGAAAAACAAGAGGCCATTTAGGTGGGAGGATAATTCATCAATCCTCACTCCCTAAGTAGCAACCTTAGATGCTCAGAACAAACTCCAATTATAGCCGCACATCAAGCAACCTTAGCAATCCAAAGAGAGGATTCTCCCCTAATGGCACTATAGCTTGCTGGCTATAAATAGGCAGCAATCCCTAGGTACAATGGATCTACTTTGGGGCAAAAGAAACTTACATAATCTTATAGTACTTTCCTATATTAGAGCTCTATTCAAAAACTCATTAATGGCGGAAACGTCTAGATTCAATGCAATAAGCCTCTCTGGTCAACAAGAGTAATCAAATAAAGGATAGTGGATGTAGGGATTTTCAGCCCGAACCACTATAAAATGCCTTACGTTATTTACTTTCTGCACTTTATCTTCTTCTCGTTTACCATCACGACTTTATAGCTCAACCTTCCATAACTCCAATTTATTTGCTTCAAGTCTTAGTAACCTCATACCCAGAACCCATAATTAAAGTAACTTTTGGAATTATGTCTTCAAACCTTGGGGTGTTGGTGTAGACGAAATTCTATGCTAACACTTTTACACTATTTCCTGTTTGATTTCTTGACCAACACAGGGTACGATACCCATTCAATATATAAAGTGTCTCTGACAAAGTTGTTTACTTCATCTTATCCACATCCTCCTTCAACGTAGTGGATTGCTCTGGACCCAGAATACGTTTGTCCTATTTTACAGGGAGATATGTCGAGTCCACATTTAATGCATGGCATGCTATCTCCAACAATATCCTACATATATCTAAATGCGCCCAAGCACGTCTAGGTTTGCTCGAAGAAAACTAGTTAACTCTTTCTTCAATTTGGTGATAAGCTGAGATCCGATCTTAAGAACCTAGGTAGGATCGTCTATATCGATGGGAACAATGATTTTCGTTTCAACTGGTGCTGGTCGCACTTCCTCTGGCTGCTTGCTTTGATCCACAGGCTTAAAGATTTTTCTATGGTTCCTGAACCAGGGCTTGGGCATTGGTTTTTATGCATCTATATTCCTAGAGCTCTCTTTGAATCTTTCCCATTCATCCATTGCATGGCCTCTTTGAGCTCAGCACGTAACATTCTCGACAGTACTTTGGTCAGCTCGAATTGATCCAACCTCATTCTTCGTAGGGAACTACATCGCCAAGCGCCAAACAGCCGGTGCTACTCTGAAACTGGCTAGGACTGGTCTACTTTTTCGCATGATCTTCTGAAACTGCATGATCTTGCGGTCTCCTTCTCCCAACTTCATGAACAAATCTATTGTCCCTTTGGGTTCTTTTGCCCTTTCAGTAAATCCTTGAATCCTGGATTTACAAGGCTTAGTGTCCTTTGGACTGATTCTCATTTGATCAAAAGTCTTTTTGAATAAAATATTAAACAAACTTCCACAATCCATTTAGACACGATGTATAGTAGTTGGGCCTACAATGATCATTATCACCATGGGACCAAACATTGGTGCTTCATTCCCATCATAATCCCTATTACCAAAGAGTATATCATTAGCCATCAATTTATGCTACTTGGCTAGAGCTCCATCCTCAAAAGCAAAGAAACTCTATTATGGTACATGCTTTAAAGAATTCGCATACCGCTCCATCTCATTTCAGCTTTTCTTTGATGGTTGAGGTCCTCCAATTATAATGTTAATAACAATTCTTCCATTAGGTCACCTAGGCCCTTCTCCACTGGGTTTAAGCAGGTTCCCTTGGGCATTCAGCCCTTGTGGTCTAACATTCTTTCTACCATCCTATGGCTCTCTAACATATTGTTGCAATTTTTTTGTAGATTAACTTCTCAATGATATCCTTCAAGTGACGACACACATTTGTGCTATGTCAATGGGTCTCATAGAACCGAAAATACTTTCCAAAGTATCTCTTGGTTTTTGTTGCCTCCCTACGAGGTAGCTTTCTATATTTCTTAGTTCCTTGCATAGCGACGTAGATATTTTTCAGTGAATCATTTAGAGATGTGTACTCTTTTGGTCTCATATTCCTTGGATGCTTTTTCGCATCATTCCATGTGCCTCCAGCGTCCTGATTCCTTGTTCTATAGTTACTAGAATTTTCAGCATTCATAACTACATTACCGTCCCTTACACCAGTCTATTTAATAGCTACATCATTCTGAATAACTCCCTTAGATTGCCCAACGCCAACTTTTCTGGAAGCCAGGTTTGCCTCTTCCAAGCACGAGAACTGATTAGCCTCTGTATGGAATTCCTCATTAGATGTCAGCTACTTAGTCCTCAGCCACTTTTCAAAGTCCATATCTGATGTATCCCCTAGACCAAAGCCATCAGCATTATATCCTCATTCGAACTATTTACCTCCATGACCGCAATATTGAACCTATTTAGAAAATCCTTCAATGACACTTCAGGTCCTTGAGAAATGCCCGACAAGGCCATCACATCCTTGGGCAAGAGCATGGAGCCTGAATTACTCCACAAACTTCTTAGACATTCTATCAAACATCGAGACGGACATCGGTATGAGCAGAGTGAACCACATCAATGCAACCCCATGTAAAACCCGTACAAATTAATAAGAACTTGATTAATTAAAATAAGATTAAAATGGAAATTTCATAAATATTAGAATTTGACCATGAAAGTTACACTATTGCATTCATAGCAACTTTCTGATAAAATTTCATATATAAAGTTTTATAATCAAAGAAAAAACGGAAAAGATACTAACATTTGAAGTTTTTGAATTTAAAATAATTTAAACGACATCAAATTAAAATTTGAATAATGTTAACGTGGAAATTAAAATGGGCAACAAATATTTTAACGTTATAGTTATTTGACGTTAGGGAAAATGTTAATGTTGGTAATTTAAAGAGGAATAAATCAAAATAAATAATAGGAAATAATACAACCAAATTAATAGGCCGATCAATCACTAATAATTGACCGCCAGTGGTTGACTGCCTAGGAAGGAGTGGTCGACCGATCAGTGAATGTCGGCTAGTGATATTTTAGGCTACGAATGGCACAGATTTTATTATTTTAAAACAACTATAGTCCAGATTACATCTAAACACTACAAATTAAAGGTAGCCGCCTCATTTTTATTCACAAAACTACTTGGAATGCTAGCAAAGCTTCATCAGTCTTCTTCCTTGATTAGATTCAAGAATTCAATACCAAGGAATAAAGGTAATATGTTTATATAGACACACACACACGCATTTTTCTATTCTTATTCTTCCATAATCTTTGGATTCTGAATCTATTTATATGCAATTAAATGATTGTATATTCAAAAAGAATGAATATGAAGGAGGAGTTAGGAAATGGTGTAAATCAAATCCAAAGAAAGTAGAAACCATCTGTCAGTGGAAATCTTAGTTTTTCACATTGTAGTAGTCAATGTAGTAAATGTTTAGATTTTTTTATGCCTTGGGAATTTTGTATACGAAAACCCAAAATCTCTAAATTCTCCAAATAAAATATCAATTCTAGAATTGATTGCGATTTCAATTATTTTATTTTAATATAGTAAAATTAAATTTTTTGCTTCCGATTTGAATAATTTATATTCTCTTCCACTTCCAATTTTTGTTGTTATGATAAAAGGGTTCAAACAAAATTTTGTTAGGAAATGGTGTGCAAAGTATGGATTTTCTTATTTGTTGTTTGCACCACTTATTTCAGTAATATAAATAAATATGAATCCCTTTTCCCGCTTAAAGGTTGTATGTGTAAAAGTTGAATATAACATAAATGGTTTAAATTATAAGTTTGGTTTCCTGGAAATAGAGGCCTGGATTCTATTATATTAATGTAAAATAAGTTTGGTGTTTTGATTCCTTTTTTAATATATTTATACAAGCCTGTTTTATCTGGCTAAGGATATTAGTATTCTATAAATTATTATATGAAGCTTAGGCTTATATGAATATGGAAGTTTTGACATTTTAACAACTAATATAGAAGGCGTTAATCTTAGAATAGGAATATTTCTATGCACGCTTAGGAATATTTGTTAGCCTAACTTACGTATATATAAATATATTAATAGTACATAAGCATATTAACATTGTGTTATATTAATGTATTATTGGTACCGTATAGGATAAATAAGTTAGTAAATAGCATTAAACCCCATAGGAAGGAAATTAAGGACAATTATGGAAATTAGTCCACAATTAAAGGTGAAATAAGGGTTTTTTTCATGTATGGCCTTAATTCGTAAATGCAGTGAGATATTATAGCATGTCAGGAGAGCGGAAATATGACAGTCATAGGGATGCAAGGTCTGTCAAAAGCACATAGAAATATACCCGGATAATCTAGCCACTAGTAGTATGACTTTGAGACTAATGTGAGACATTATCTACAATAAGTACTACGGTGGACACGAGGTTAGTCTCAATTATGTAAGGTAGCATGCCCAGCTAATCTAGCTAGCAACTTCTACAAATAGTCGGACTGATGTGAGATATCGCGGTTTGGATTATGGGTCATACGACGGATATCCCAGCAAGGGCCTGCTTTTGGCTTAGGGGATTAAGTAGTTGTTGTAGGATCCGCCTCCTTCCTACTCAAGAAGTATTAAATGGTCGAGATTATATTTTAGGTGCGATAATGGAAAATCTTTGGTAAGGATTTGCTTCGAGATTAAGGTATAAGTGGCTATTTTAGGGTCCGTCTCTTTCCATAACTAGAAGTATTAAGTGGTCAAGTGAGATTTCTTACGATTTCAGTTAGGGAGTACCAAAGAGGTCTCCGCCTTGCGTTTAGGTATTAAATGATGAAGATCTGTCTAGGGTATAGGTATTAAATGGTCAAAGTCTGCGTAACTCCAATTAAAGAATTATTAAGTGGTTTGGGTGCTTTCACTTGCATTATTAGGACATGATTGATGGCAATTACATTACACTAACGTTAGAGCTAGGAAATTGGACCGGAAGAGCCTTTGGGCTTACAGTTGAAAATATCCTTGGCAGGACATAATATAGGATGTGTAAGACATATTACTTACCTATGTGATGCTGCCCAAATATTATTATGGTAAGGTTTGATTTTCATTCGCTAGATATTGTTGTTCTTACTCCCTGCACATTACAACTCACAGGTTAAGGGGAATCAGATGCTGATAGAGAAGACACAAGCAAAGGTGGAGATTTGTGGCAACTTATCTATTTATATATGTTTTTTATTATTACGATGTGCCTAGTTTCAGACATATTGATGTTATTTTGAGATTTTGTATTATGGATATCTTGGGATAATATATTTTATTTTTGATATTTGAATTTTTATAAAATGGGTACTTATTTCTATTATTATATTTCATTATGGGATTTTGAAAACATAAATATATAGCTCTGTATATTGTACATTGTATTAATTTTATCAACCAAAAGCTGGCTTTGGAATGGTCTTAAGGCTCTATGGGTTTTTATTATATTGAAAATTAGGCCCATTTCGAAGAGGATTGTTACATTTTGTGTTAAAGCTTTGATTGCCCAATTAATAGGAATATGCATATGTAAGAGTGTGTGTTCGTTATTTTTGAAAGTATTTTTCAGATCCCTACTGCACACATACTGTAAAAGCCCTGTTGTTAATTACCTAGTTAATTAAAATTAATTATGGATAATTAATTTATAATTACAATTTGTGAAATTTAATAGTGGAAGTAAATTTAGCGTTGAGAATAATTGATTAGATTTAATTAAGGAATGAGTATCATTTCTTAAATAAGGTTTCAATTTAAAATTTAGAAATATTATTAAATCAATTATTTGAATTTGGTGTTTAGAGTAAAGTGTTAATATTGAGAATTGTTGTTAAAATTCAATTTTTAAATCGTTAATTGGTTTTGTCAAATTTGAGAAACCAGTGAATAATTTTATTAAAACATTGTTAGAATTTTTTTTTATTAATGATAGAACTAAACAAATATTAGTCACACTCAGGAGAATTAGCAACACCCTGTTAATGGATCCTCATTTCAACTCTCTTGACCCATTAGTGCAAATAAGAGTAATTATATCTCCTTAGTATTCATTTGTTAGGAACTGAGTTGATGATGTTTTGATGACAACAACCTTATATAGTTATTATACTTTACTTTATAAAATATATACTAACATTTCCATATATATATATATATGTATATAGGAAGTATATGCAGGTATCATCGAAGACTGATCAGTATAAAGACTCAAGCATCAAGATGAAGATTAAAGATTCAAGATTCAAGACTCTAGAGAATCAGGATTTCAAGATCTCAAGATAAGTGTCTAGTATTTTGTTAAAACTTCATAATAGCACTCTCATCTTTCTTCCAATTTTCTTTTGGGATGGAACCCAATTCTATCGAAACCAGTGGCTTACAAACCCACGACAAATAGCTTACAAACCTACGACAAGTGGCTTACAAACCCATGAAAATCAAAATCATTTGAACTACTTTATACAAGTTCTCGAGTCCTATGGAGGAGCTGTAGGAAGGTTCTTGCAATTTCAGTTTAAATAGATTTTTCAAAATGTTTTTAAATCTGTTTTCAAAATGTTTTAGCTTTCAAAATCATGTTTTCAAAAAGATTTTCAAACTTTGTTTTAGCCTTGAAATATTCCTCTATTCTGATTTTAAAAACTTCTATTTTTAAAAAACATTAAAACTTATTCTGATTTTAAATATTACTTATATAATTGACGGTCTATATCAATTATATACATATATTTAAAATAATGTTTTATATTCATTCTCTATCTCAAAATATTGTTTAAACACTTTACTTTGCTTCAGAGAAGTTTCAACTTGTTTTAAATTCAATTGTCTTTACAAAACAACATCTCTATAATTTTGAACTGAGGGATGTCGACATATGGGGATACCCAATGTCGACATGGTGACAGTTGGATTCAAAATTCAATTTTCAAAAGAAGTGTCCATTCGTTCAAAAACCTTTCGCCAATGGTTATGACTGTTGTGCATCTATATAAAGGCTTCCAAAACGAATTTTTTTAATAACTACTTTCTTATTTTCTTCACTCTTTCTTCTCCACCATTCCATATCCATAAAACTTCATATTTTCAAGATCGTGCCATCATTCTGCCAAATTCTCAATAGGAAATCATTTAGATACTCTCTCTATTTGATTCTCCATCATTCTACTAAAGAACAAAGTGCTATTCAGAGTTATAGGATTAATTTGTATTCAAAAAGTCCATAGAGTCTATCCATTCAAAAGGATTGTTATTAAGAAGTATTAGGGTGATCTTGTGTCCCTTAAATCAAGAGAGTTAACCCCAGACTCGGATATAGGAGGGTTCCTCAAGGCCTTAGAAATTGAGGGTTGTAATTTGGATATTGGCTTATAAAAATCCGTACAAGGATATTGCCTTGGTGCAGGACTGGATGTAGGAGGATTCTGAACCAGTATAAAATCCGGTGTGTTCTTTCCTTTTACTTGCTTTACTTTACTATTTGCATTTGTTATATGTTCTGTGGTCATTCTGTGTTAGAATTCTGTTTAGATTTGTGTTGAAAGTTTTAATTTAGTCATATAGTTCATATATTCTTTAAAACACTATTCACCCCCCCTCTAGTGTTATTTCTGCCTTAAAATCCTTAATCTGCATCCCCAACAATTGGTATCAGAGCATTGGTTTTCATTGTTTTCATAATATGAAACTTGAAAAATATAAAAATGGCATTTTTGGAAAATTGTGTTAAAACTGTTTTGAATCTATGCATTTCATCAAAGTATCATAAGTCTGCATTATAGTTATTTTGAAAAATCAAGTTATCTACCGAATTGGTGTGTTATGCAGGGACATACATGTTATATGGCTTTTGACGAATCAACACCCAATGGACAAACTGTGCAAATTAAGAAAGATAAATGGATACTTAATAGTGGCTGTTCGAGGCACATGACTGGAAATCCCGAGATACTCAAGGACATTACTTATCAAGATGGTGGATTAGTCAATTTTGGTGACAACTCTAAAGGATATGTGGTTGGCGTCGGCAATGTCGGTAACTCTAAAACTTTACTTATTTCTGATGTTTTATTAGTTAGGAACTTAAAACATAATCTGCTTAGTATAAGTCAACTTTTCGATAAAGGTTTTAAAATTAAATTTGAAAAAGGTAAATGTCACATTGAAGATGATAAGTCTAATATAATTTTTGAAGGTATTAGTAAGAAAAATATTTATATCCTTAGTATGAAAATTTCAAATGATAATCTATGTCTTTTGGCTAATACAAGTGACCCTTGGATTTGGCATAAAAGATTTGGCCATTTGAATTTCAAATTATTATCTAGGATATCAAAACTTGACTTAGTTAGAGGTCTACCCAAGTTAAACTTTAAAGTAGATAATATTTGTGATGCTTGTCAATTAGGAAAACTTAAGAAAAGTTCATTTAAATTAAAAGATGTTATTTCTACCTCTAGTCCTCTAGAATTACATCATTTAGATTTATTTGGCCCATCTTAAGTTCAATCAATTAACCATAGTAAATATGTTTTTGTTATAGTAGATGATTATTCAAGATATACTTGGATAATCTTTTTAAAACATAAAAGTGATGCTTTTGAAATATTTAAAAACTTTTCTAAAAGAATTCAAAAACAACATTCTTTCAAAATTAAAACTATTCGAAGTGATCACGGTGGTGAATTTGAAAATGAAAATTTTGAGAATTTCTGTATTCAAAAGGGAATTACTCACAAATTTTCATTTCCAAGAACTCCACAACAAAACGGAGTAGTAGAACGTAAGAATAGAACGATTCAAGAGTGTGCTCGTACAATGCTTTCTGATAGTAATTTACCTAAACATTTTTGGGCTGAAGCAGTTGCTACAGCTTGTTATATATTAAATAGAATTTTAGTTAGACCATTAACAAATAAAACTCCATATGAATTGCTTTATAATAAGAAACCTATAGTTTTTTATTTTTAAAGTCTTTGGGAGTAAATGTTTTATACTTAATACAAAAGATAATTTAGATAAATTTGAACCAAAAGCTGATAAAGGATTCTTTATTGGTTATTCTAATAGAAGCAAAGCATTTAGAGTTCTTAATTTAAAAACTAATACTATTGAAGAAACTATGCATGTATCTTTTGATGAAAATCTTAAAGATATTGTACAAATAGATGATGAAGAAGATTTTATAAATTTAAATCAATCTAATGAAACTATTAGTGAAATAAATCAACCTAATAGGAGATTTAAAATATCAAAAGATCATCCTATAGAGAATGTTTTAGGAAATATTGAATCTGTAGTAAGAACTAGAAATCAATTAAATAGTATGAGTAATGTAGCCTTTATATCAACAATTGAACCTAAAAATCCAAAGGAAGCATCGTCTGATGATTAATGGATTCTTGCTATGCAAGAAGAATTGAATCAATTTACCAGAAATGATGTATGAGAACTTGTTCCTAAACCTGAGGATAAAAGTATAATTGGGACTAAATGGGTTTATAAAAATAAAATGAATGAACTCGATGAGGTCGTAAGAAATAAAGCTCGTTTAGTCGCGCAAGGTTATTGTCAAGAAGAAGGAATTGACTATGATGAAACCTTTTCCCCCGTAGCAAGATTAGAAGCTATAAGAATTCTACTTTCTTTCGTTAATTATAATAATTTCAAATTATATCAAATGGATGTTAAAAGTGCTTTTCTAAATGGTTTTGTAAAAGAAGATGTTTATGTTGAACAACCTCCACTTTTTGAAGATAATAAATTTCCAAACCATGTATACAAGTTAACGAAAGCTCTATATGGTCTAAAGCAAGCTCCTAGAGCCTGGTATGAAAGACTAAGATCTTATTTACTTCAATCTGGTTTTGAAATTGGTAAAGTAGACACAACACTTTTTGTTAAAAGAAATAATCAAGATATTCAACTGGTTCAAATATATGTAGATGATATAATCTTTGGATCAACTAATAACATAATGAATAAAGAATTTTCAGATATAATGACTAAAGAATTTGAAATGAGTCACATGGGAGAATTAAGTTTCTTCTTAGGGCTTCAAATTAAACAACTAGAAAATGGAATCTTCATAAGTCAAGAAAAATATGCTAAAGACTTAATCAATAAATTTGGTTTAAGCACCTCTAGTGGGAAACCAACTCCAATGTCAACAAATGTAGGTTTAAGTAAAGAAGATAAATCAAAAGATATTGATCAAACTTTATATAGGGGAATGATTGGTTCACTACTCTATATAACAGCGAGTCGTCCTGATATTATGCATAGTGTTTGTCTCTGTGCAAGATACCAATCACAACCTAAAGAAACTCACTTAAAAGCTGTTAAAAGAATTTTGAGATATGTAAAATACACTTTAGATTATGGTTTATTTTATTCTAAAAATAATACTCTTGATTTAATATCATATTGTGATGCTGATTATGCTGGTTGTAAATCAGACCGAAAGAGTACAAGTGGAACTTGTCACTTTCTAGGACACTCACTGGTTTCCTGGTTGAACAAGAAACAAAATACTGTTTCCTTGTCAACAACTGAAGTAGAGTATATATCTGCTGCTCTGGCCTGTTCACAAGTCAAATATATGCAACAAACTTTAAAGGATTTTGGAATTAACATAAGTAAATCACCAATATATTATGATAATACTAGTGCAATAAATCTATCTAAAAATCCAACTCATCATGCTAGAACTAAACATATTGGTATAAGACATCATTTTCTTAGAGATAATATAACTAAAGAAATAATAACTCTAGATTATATAAATACTGAAAAACAAATTGCTGATATATTAACTAAACCATTAACCGAACAGAATTTTACTAAATTTAGAAGAGAATTAGGTATTTGTTCAAAATCTGAAACATAAAATAATATAATATAATAATCAATAAAAATTCAAAATAAAAATTACACTTTTCTGAAGGACATGTCGACATGCCCCATCTCATGATGTCGACATACCCAAAATTGAAAATTGAATTTCCCTCCAAAGTATTTATTTGTTTATTTATCTATTTATTTCGTTTTCTCTCCTCTTTCTTCACTATATTCTCTGTAAATAACTTATGAAACAATAAAATAATGGCCTCCTCTTCTACTAATGAACCCACTTCACCCACATCTCCTCATTCTGGTCCATTTCAACGAACTACGCACGCTCGAGTGATCAAATTGCAAGAGAAGATGAAAGATATCCTTCAATTGATGACTGAAATTCAAGTAAGTCAACCTAGGATGGCTAGAGGACAACAAAGGCAAGGGAATATTATTAGAAATGTACAAAAATTCCTTATGGATAGCCGTACAAATCCTATTAATATTGAAGACTCTTCACAAGCCATGGAATCCGAGGAAGAAGAACCTATGGAAGAACCACAAGAAGACCAAGAGGAAGATCAACCTTTACCTCAACCCGAAGTCCCTATGAATACGGACAAGAGCGTTATTTGCGTTGGTGAGATCCTTGTTGATACTAATGGAAACATAATTGAACAACGTGGAAACTTTTGTCTCCACTACCCCAATTGTTCGATTCATAAGTCTCCTATAGTTAAGGATCGCCATTAAAGCGTACTTTCGTTTTTATTCTTCGTATTAAATTGTTTTGTTTGTTCGTGTTTATGTATGTCTTATATATGTTGTAATAACTAAAATGTGTTCACTTATACTCATTGCTTCATGCTTGTTCTATACACATTATTTGTTCATACTAATCATTCTTGAATTCTTAAGTAGTTAATAGTTTTTGTTGATGACAAAGGGGGAGATAGTTATAAAAATATATGTGCTTGGTGTAAGAGGGAGTCATGGTGTAACGACCCGTAAATTTTCGATAATTAAAATAGCTAATTTAATAAGATTTCGTGATTTAGTGTTAGAAAAAAATTGTAAGTCGTTTGGAATAATAATAAATGTTGAATCCATTAGGTATAATAGAGTAATTGATTAATAAGTAAAATCTATTTAAATCAAATATTGAATATTGAACAGGTAATTGTTTAAATTAAATATTTAAAACTTATTGAATAATTGAATAACTGTAAAATGAAAATAGTGTTCTAAATTGTGAATTGGTTTTAAAAGTTGAATCTTATAAGTTCAATTTCAATATTTCAAAAGATAATGAATTATTGGATAATCGAAATTGTTTAAATTTAATATTTGGAATTTATTGAATAATTTAATAACGGGAATTGAATAACTGTTTAATGAAAATGGTTGTTCTATAAATTTGAATTTGTTAAATTTTATAAGTTCGTTTTGAATATTTCAAAAGATAGTGATTTAAGAATAATCAAATTTGTTTAAATTAATATTACAAATGTTTGAATAATTAAATTCCGAATTTGATATGATTAAATTGATGTTGAAATTTAATATATGAAAATAGAGTGAACAATTGAAATTTGATTTAATAGGATTCAAATTGGTTTCCAAAGAGAATGTAAGTTATATCGGGATTATAATAGAGTTAACAAGATTTTAAAATTGGAATTTATTGGATAATTGAATAACGGGTTTAATATGATTAAAAATGATTTGTAAAATTTTATTTTATCATATTAAAGTTAGAATGACATTGTAGAACTTTTAAAATCGAATTAAAAGTAAATTTGTGAAAATTGAATAATTTAATATTCAATTGACGAGTTAAAATAGCCATTTTTCAAACAGTCTCGGATTTCGACGAAACCAGTTTCATCGGATACGTAACGTGATATTTTTGTAAGATTTCAAATTTCGTGTCAATCGGATTTACCGTTTGTCCGGGGCGAGCCAAAACGCCTAGAAATTCGTTTAATCGGTTTAATTTAAATTTGATCGTTTATTGCCGTAACTCGCACAGATGATCGAATTGGCTCCCGAAACCTATTCCATTGTGTCCGGAACGCGGGATAAACCCTAGAAACGCCGGTCACCGCTCGAGATTTGGAGTTCGGAAATTTGGAGTGAATAGTGTTCGTTAAAATTCCATAAAAGGCCACCCATTTTTACAATTGCAAACCCTTCTCCCAGAAACCCTAGCCACCGCCTGTATCATTTTCTACGCCAGAAAATTTCGATCTTCCCTCCCTCCGATCTCCTTATCCATCAACAATTAGCTGAAACTTCCAACTGCAAAAATATAGAGCTCCACGAGTTCTACAAAATCAACGGTGATGATCGGAAAATACAGAGCAGATCGATGGGAATTTGAGTTCAAAGTTCCACGTTTGTTCTCGTTTTACGCGCAGGGGGGTTGACCGAGCTTGACCATATTCGCAGCGAAGGTGGCTCACGGGGTGGGCTACACGACGGTAGTTCCTGATCGACGAATAGATGAACATGGTGGTTGCGAAATTGATGGAGGAGGGTCGACGTATGGGTTCGAACGATTGCGACTTAGCCTGGGAAGATGAGTCTCGCGCGTGCGGCCTGGATTGGGAAACGAATTTGAACGGCTGAGATTTTAATCTGGGTATAAAATGAAATAAAGTTGTATAATTATTTATATTCAAATCCGTATAAACTTTGAAATGACTAACTTTTTGATGCAAGGTCCGTTTCGGACGAATCAAATTGCGTTGGAATCGTTTTGACGAGCACTACGCAATGGAGCTGGATTGGGAGCGTTTGAAGCTAGGAAAAATTTTGGATAAAATTAAACGCTCGTTTAATTTTATTCGAAATAAAACGCTGGAACTACATTGAAATCAAGGTGAGTGTTTTATAACGCTCACAACGTACTGAATATCTTTATGCTAGTTAAATTTGATATTATGAAGTGATATGAATTTTATTTGTCGTTGTTTGATAAATTTAATTGTCATATAGATTTTCATTTGAATCAACCGTTGAAAATTTAATTGACGGTTAAATTGAAATTGAAATTAAATTGCGATTAAATTACCTGACATTTATAACTAGGAATTTGTCATGAATTGTATTGTCTATTGGATGATGTATTTCGATGGATGCTATTGGTTGATATTTAAATGTTTGGATGTTTATTGGCTTATATATATCCTGTTATACATACATATGACACTGTGATTTGATTTAAGTGATATATATTCATCCCTGACATTTAGTTGAAATAAATAATTACTTGGCCATAGGATAGAAAATTATATACGGACACCGGATTGGCTAAATTAATAATTTTTAAAATCGTTGATTTGAAATTTATTTAAATGTTTTGATTTAAAAGTTATAAATAGAAATCAATTTATAGAAATCGAATTTATCGAAAAATTGAGTTTTGAATGTTGAAATAAATTTTGGTTAAAAGAAATTGTTAAAAATTTAAAGTGGAGACTTTGAATTTTAAATCGGGATATGATTGAATTTCGAAAATTGATTTGTTTAAAGATTTAACCTTAATTCGGGCTTTGAATATTAATAAGTAAAAGTGATATAAAAATGATATTTTGAAATCGAGCTTGGAAGTGAATCATATTTGAAATTTGGATTTAAACTTGAATATTGATGGATAATTTTGTTAAGTGTTATAAATGGATATTATTGAAAAATCAAGCTCCAAATCGATATAAAATTGAAATTGAATTAATTGTAGGTGAATGTAGAATTGGATAAATTTGAAGTCAAAGTTGACGTTGATTGAATCGAAATCGAAACTGAATCGGTAGAAGGAAAATTGAAATTGTTTTGAATTGGGAAGTTATAAATGAAATGGTTTGGTTTTGAAGCTGTTTATTTTGTTTTCCAAATTACTCAGTTATATAAACCATTTTTGAAAACTTAAACTATTTTAATCTATTTTAAATCTAATTAACCCAGTTTAAATTATTTTAAACTAATTTATCTATTATAAATCCATTTTAAGACTTTAAGTATTTTAACTACTTTAATTATTTAAACTACTTTTAAACTACTTAAAACTATTCTTCTAAAATTTCAAGCCGGTCAATAAGGTGAAATGTTTATGTTTAAATCTTGAACTTAAATACGAATTTGGTTAAAGGAAGTTGCAACGTAAATTGAAATTCGAAATGATTTTGAAATCGAAATGAGATATTGAGACGAAAAAATGATTTTTGAAACGGAATCTTACATTTGAATAGATACGATGATATTTGAAATGGATTTGATTTTTTTGAAGCGAATATGATATCTTGATATCAAATATGAAATGTAAAAGAGTCAACGGTGTAATAATACATAGTTATTAAAGAGACCAGGATCGAATATGGACATACTCTATGTCGATACTGAAAACCACTTTAATAACTTGTATACGCGAAGTGTTGATCCAGAATGAAGTGGATGGTTTGGTGAACGCGTTGACTGAAGAAAGAGAACGATATTGGATGACCCCTGACATGACTAAAACAGGAGCCGCGCCGGGCCATTGAGGTTCGCCATCTCTAGCGGACACACTTCTTCGATACCATATCTATTACATTTGTGATTCGATTTGGGTGCACCCCTCGATTTGGGAGTGTTGTTTCGCGGTGTTGGGGTAGCTGCTGGCTATGCTCAACATCAGTCCGGATCATGCAACTACTAGTATCTTAGTTGGTATCGCCTCATGTACCTTGTCATACTGATTATCCTATTCGCGACCACTACGTTATGTTTTGTGTTATACCTATGGGGTACCCACTGATAACCACCAGTTTACGGTGGGGCTTACGGTGCTGTATAGACTATGGCATTATAAAAATGTGTTAAGGGGGATTATGGTAACGCCTTAACGCTATTTTGATACTTTATATTACTGATAGGCATTATCTACTTAGCGTACATTACTACATAGTAGATAGTTTAACTGATCCTTAAGAGATGGAAAATCCCGTAACATCTCATGAGTTATTGCACGCACGTTGACACTGGATATGAGATGTCAAATCCCGTAAACATCTCTAATGCCGTTACACTCATATATATTTACGATTGTTTTAACTTTCATAAGGATATTTTAGTCCTAACTCGAGTGTTTTGTCTTTTCATTACGCTCGGATCAGTACTGAGTTTTTCAGATTTTTGAAGATCTATTCTGGAGGATGAAGACGAAGATTTGGTATAATATTACTATTATTACCCTTGCATCATGCTATCTGCTGCATTATTTTAATTGTTCTGTTGTATATGTATAACTCTGATAAATGTTGTAGAAATAATTGTCAAAGTATAGTAAACAGCTTCATGAACTGTTTATTTGACTATTATATTTTATCGTTCCGCTGCGAGATTCTGTGTTGTTTCTTTTCCTTTATTTCTCTTTCTTTTCTTTTCTTATTTACCCCAATAACCATCTGCCCTTTTGAATAGTTTGGAATCGACATGTGTATTTGATCGTCGGTTTAAACTGTCCAAGAAGGCGGGTCGTTACAGTTGGTATCAGAGCTTTGGTTTAGCGATAACCTTAGCTCTGTGGGGTTTGACTCTTTATAAATAGGATAGTAATACCCTATGATGAGTCGCTGAGTGAATATATATATGAGAGAGCGTATTTGTTAGTGATATAAAATGTTTTATATTGTGTAGGTTGATTTGTTGAGTGGCTTATGGATTCTGGTCAATACGAGTAATTAAACGTCATTGATATGGATCTCTAAACACTTAAACAGAACAATTCGACATAGTATGGTTTGAAATTGGGTAAATGAAATAATTTTTCCCTAATTATATTTTGTATATAAAGGATTTATTTTCTGAAATTATTGAGACTTATCTAGTTTACTTGGTTGTTAGAAATTATATATGGGTTGTTATCATTAATTGGATATTGTAATTTAATAAATAAGGTGAATTGCAAAATTAACAATGATAAAACTCTTGTGGAATATTTTAAGAAAGAAAATCCTATAAGAATATTTATAAAGGTGACTTAAAAATTAAAATAGATTTAAATTGGAAAATATTGAATTTAAGACCCGGACATTTTGAAAAATGGTTCTCAAAGTTTGAAGAAATATATAGTAATATTAGTTGGAAATTGTTTATGGAAATATTTTGAAAGGATTTTTAAGAAGGAATGAATTCAGTACTCCTCTCTTATGTCGCTAGAAAATAATTTCGGTGATGACTGCGCAGCATCATCGACGTTCATTTTCGAGTCTCAAAGTGGGGGAGACTTCTAAGAAGCTTTGCTTTTCTTCGAAATTATGTTGGGAAAATGGGTTTTGGTTTAAACTCCAAAGGTATGATTTGATATATATTAAAGATATAAGTGTATATGTTTATTTCAAACGATTTGAAAAGAACCGGGCATTTAAATTTCTAAGTTATGTTAATTAGTAATTTTCAAATTATTTGAATGAATTGTGAATAACCAAAATTTATAAAATAAGAGGATTAAGATATCTAAGCTTATGTTTTGGGAAAACTTTAGAGTGGTAGTGTACCTTTAAAGTTGAAAGGTAAAGAGGATTTAAACAAATTAAATTTGTGAACATTCTAATTAAGCAAAATGAAATTCTATAAATTTGTATAATACCAAATTTGCATTCTAATAACATATAATATGACCTACCAAATATTAAGAAGTTGAAATGATGTTTTGGAAATGTAATGAGATATTGTATAGATAAACAGAACTGGAAAGTAATTGGAATATACAAGTAAGGAAAACTCAAAGGGAATTAAATGTATACAAATGGAAATTTTGGTTGTGAAATTTTTTTTATATATACTTAAATATAGCATGAAACGATGAATGGATAAATGGAACAAGTAAGTGAACTTAAGAAAGAAGACAAATGAATTGTATAATATCTTTTGAAAATTGGTTATAGAAAATAAATATAAATTGCATAGAAAATTTTTTGAGTTTGTAACTTTGAGATAACCGTAAACTGAGAAAAGTCATATATGGGAAGTTAGACTTTTATAGGATGATTAATAAACTAAAGTGATGGTTAATAAAATGTTCCACAAATAAATTTGTATTAATTGAAACTATGAATATGAAGTAAATGTAAACAAAAGAATTTGGTATAGCTAAGAATCAATTGGGAAAAGAAATTGAGTTTAATTAAATTATATAGAATGTCTAAAATGAACTTGAATAAGCAAATTCTTTGATATGATGTTTAAGAAAAGATAATGTTAAAAAAAAAATATGCTATGTAAAGAAATGAATATACTAACTGAATAATAGATTGTGAGTAATTAAGTGAAAAAAAGAAGTCAATAAAATAATTTAGTATAGATAAATTGGATAGAAATCTATTGGAAGGTAATACGTGAGATTGTACGTATATTATTTTATTCGCATAACGATTTGATCCAAATTCGAGCACAAAATTTCGAGATGATTTATATCGATGCAAGTTAGGATTTTTCACTCGATTTTCGACGGCGAACCCTAGATATGGATTTTTAATTTGATTCTGAAATTCTCTATCATAGTATATGGCTATGCAAGGAGAGTAACAGTTTCCAATCAAGGAACCAAATCTGAGTCCGCACTAGAGAGTCGTGTGAACGATACTAGTTTGGAAGTGAAATTGTGTGATCGAATAAGCGATTAGATTTGATATTGCTCACGGATGATATATGTACGGCTTACGAACTTAATTAAAGTTAATATTGGAAATTAAGGATGCCAAATATAAAATGATTCTTTTAAAATTATATAACAGGATATATACAAAAGAGATAAACCAAATTGAATGTAAAATTAATAATTTGGTTATGTTGGGTATGATTTGGTTGTTATATGATTGTTAGTTGATTGTATATATTTCATTAAGTGTTAATGAAATTAAAAGCTATAAATCATTGAAATCAAATTGGAAGTTAAATGAATTTAAAAGAATTTAATTTGATTCAAATTGGAAGTGAACTAATGTAAATATAAATTAATGAATGTTAACTAATTGAATTGAGAATGAATGTTAGTAAAATCCAATGTTAATGAATCAACTGTGATTTAAATTGAAACCCAAGTTAATAAATATTAATGAGAAGTGAATTTATATTGAACGGTTATAGATTCATTGGATGATAGTTGATTGATGGTTGCATTTGTTGCTTTTGTTGCATTTGCTATGTTGGCATATGTAGTTGTTATGTTGCTATATGATGTATATTGATATTATTTTTCATATATGCATGTTTCTCATGGTTTGTTGAGTGTTTAGTACGTGCGAATTGCGCTTGCTTCGCACTTGGAGCTCGATTTCGCGCTATATTAGCCGTATATGCTCGCTAATAATATATAAGGTACATATCTCGGATTACATACCGTACTTTTACATTTTTTCCCTGCGGGATGCCTCATCACTTGATGAGAGGTATATTTGTGATATATATACTGTCATTTTTTTCGGATCGAGCCGCGCAAAGGAGACTCTGCCGAAATTTTCCGTAAATCCGGGTGTTAGAAAATTTTTCAAGTTTTAAAACTTTTTATAACTTGTTTTGATAACTAACTTTTAAAGTTAGAAAGCCGTTCGGAGTAACTTAGTGGAAGCGTAGTTATGACTTTATAAGTGGAATTTCATTGTTATATAAGTTGGTAACTTTGAATAAAATATATCTAATGTTGAATTCTATACTTAGTTCCTTTTCCCTTCTTTTTCCTTTTCGGGGACGAAAAGTTTTGAGTGGGGGAGAGTGTAACGACCCGTAAATTTTCGATAATTAAAATAGCTAATTTAATAAGATTTCGTGATTTAGTGTTAGAAAAAAATTGTAAGTCGTTTGGAATAATAATAAATGTTGAATCCATTGGGTATAATAGAGTAATTGATTGATAAGTAAAATCTATATAAATCAAATATTGAATATTGAACAGGTAAATTGTTTAAATTAAATATTTAAAACTTATTGAATAATTGAATAACTGTAAAATGAAAATAGTGTTCTAAATTGTGAATTGGTTTTAAAAGTTGAATCTTATAAGTTCAATTTCAATATTTCAAAAGATAATGAATTATTGGATAATCGAAATTGTTTAAATTTAATATTTGGAATTTATTGAATAATTGAATAACGAGAATTGAATAACTGTTTAATGAAAATGGTTGTTCTACAAATTTAAATTTGTTAAATTTTATAAGTTCGTTTTGAATATTTCAAAAGATAGTGATTTAAGAATAATCAAATTTGTTTAAATTAATATTACAAATGTTTGAATAATTAAATTCCGAATTTGATATGATTAAATTGGTATTGAAATTTAATATATGAAAATAGAGTGAATAATTAAAATTTGATTTAATAGGATTCAAATTGGTTTCCAAAGAGAATGTAAGTTATATCGGGATTATAATAGAGTTAACAAGATTTTAAAATTGGAATTTATTGGATAATTGAATAACGGGTTTAATATGATTAAAAATGATTTGTAAAATTTTATTTTATCATATTAAAGTTAGAATGATGTTGTAGAACTTTTAAAATCGAATTAAAAGTAAATTTGTGAAAATTGAATATTTTAATATTCAATTGACGAGTTAAAATAGCCATTTTTCAAACAGTCTCGGATTTCGACGAAACCAGTTTCATCGGATCCGTAACGTGATATTATTGTAAGATTTCAAATTTCGTGTCAATCGGATTTACCGTTTGTCCGGGGCGAGCCAAAACGCCTAGAAATTCGTTTAATCGGTTTAATTTAAATTTGATCGTTTATTGCTGTAACTCGCACAGATGATCGAATTGGCTCCCGAAACCTATTCCATTGTGTCCGGAACGCAGGATAAACCCTAGAAACGCCAGTCACTGCTCGAGATCTGGAGTTCGGAAATTTGGAGTGAATAGTGTTCGTTAAAATTCTATAAAAGGCCACCCATTTTCACAAATTGCAAACCCTTCTCCCAGAAACCCTAGCCGCCGCCTGTATCATTTTCTACGCCAGAAAATTTCGATCTTCCCTCCCTCCAATCTCCTCATCCATCAACAATTAGCTAAAACTTCCAACTGCAAAAATATAGAGCTCGACGAGTTCTACAAAATCAACGGTGATGATCGGAAAATATGGAGTGGATCGATGGGAATTTGCGCTCAAAGTTCCACGTTTGTTCTCGTTTTGCATGCAGGGGGGGTTGACTGAGCTTGACCATATTCGCAGTGAAGGTGGCTCACGGGGTGGGCTACACGACGGTAGTTCCTGATCGACGAATAGATGAACATGGTGGTTGCGAAATTGATGGAGGAGGGTCGACGTATGGGTTCGAACGATTGCGACTTAGCCTGGGAAGATGAGTCTTGCGCGTGCGGCCTGGATTGGGAAACGAATTTGAATTGCTGAGATTTTAATGTGGGTATAAAATGAAATAAATTTGTATAATTATTTATATTCAAATCCGTATAAACTTTGAAATGACGTAACTTTTTGATGCGTGGTCCGTCTCGGACGAATCAAATTGCGTTGGAATCGCTTTGACGAGAACTACGCAATGGAGCTGGATTGGGAGCGTTTGAAGCTAGGGAAAATTTGGGGTAAAATTAAACGCTCGTTTAATTTTATTCGAAATAAAACGCTAGAACTACATTGAAATCAAGGTGAGTGTTTTATAACGCTCACAATGTACTGAATATCTTTATGCTAGTTAAATTTGATATTATGAAGTGATATGAATTTTATTTGTCGTTGTTTGATAAATTTAATTGTCATATAGATTGTCATTTGAATTAACCGTTGAAAATTTAATTGACGATTAAATTGAAATTGAAATTGAATTGTGATTAAATTACCTAACATTGATAACTAGGAATTTGTCATGAATTGTATTGTCTATTGGATGATGTATTTCGATGGATGCTATTGGTTGATATTTAAATGTTTGGATGTTTATTGGCTTATATATATCCTGTTATACATACATATGACACTGTGATTTGATTTAAGTGATATATATTCATCCCTGACATTTAGTTGAAATAAATAATTACTTGGCCATAGGATAGAAAATTATATACGGACACCGGATTGGCTAAATTAATAATTTTTAAAATCGTCGATTTGAAATTTATTTAAATGTTTTGATTTAAAAGTTATAAATAGAAATCAATTTATAGAAATCGAATTTATCGAAAAATTGAGTTTGGAATGTTGAAATAAATTTTGATTAAAAGAAATTGTTAAAAATTTAAAGTGGAGACTTTGGAATTTTAAATCGGGATATGATTGAATTTTGAAAATTGATTTGTTTAAAGATTTAACCTTAATTCGAGCTTTGAATATTACTAAGTAAAAGTGATATAAAAATGATATTTTGAAATCGAGCTTGGAAGTGAATCATATTTGAAATTTGAATTTAAACTTGAATATTGATGGATAATTTTGTTAAGTGTGATAAATGGATATTATTGAAAAATCAAGCTCCAAATCGATATAAAATTGAAATTGAATTAATTGTAGGTGAATGTAGAATTGAATAAATTTGAAGTCAAAGTTGACGTTGATTGAATCGAAATCGAAATTGAATCGGTAGAAGGAAAATTGAAATTGTTTTGAATTGGGAAGTTATAAATGAAATGGTTTGGTTTTGAAGCTGTTTATTTTGTTTTCCAAATTACTCAGTTATATAAACCATTTTTGAATACTTAAACTATTTTAATCTATTTTAAATCTACTTAACCCGGTTTAAATTATTTTAAACTAATTTATCTATTTTAAATCCATTTTAAGACTTTAAGTATTTTAACTACTTTAATTATTTAAACTACTTTTAAACTACTTAAAACTATTCTTCTAAAATTTCAAGCCGGTCAATAAGGTGAAATGTTTATGTTTAAATCTTGAACTTAAATACGAATTTGGTTAAAGTAAGTTGCAACCTAAATTGAAATTCGAAATGATTTTGAAATCGAAATGAGATATTGAGACGAAAAAATGATTTTTGAAACGGAATCTTACATTTGAATAGATACGATGATATTTGAAATGGATTTGATTTTTTTGAAGCGAATATGATATTTTGATATCAATTATGAATCGATTTGAAACGTAAAGGAGCCAACGGTGTAATAATACGTAGTTATTAAAGAGACCGGGATCGGATATGGACATACTCTCTGTCGATACCGAAAACCACTTTAATAACTTGTATACGCGAAGTGTTGTTCCAGAATGAAGTGGATGGTTTGGTGAACGCGTTGACTGAAGAAAGAGAACGATATTGGATGACCCCTGACATGACTAAAACAGGAGCCGCGCCGGGCCATTGACATTCGCCATCTCTAGCGGACACACTTCTTCGATACCATATCTATTACATTTGTGATTCGATTTAGGTGCACCCCTCGATTTGGGAGTGTTGTTTCGCGGTGTTGGGGTAGCTGCTGGCTATGCTCATCATCCGTCCGGATCACGCAACTACTAGTATCCTAGTTGGTATCGCCTCATGTACCTTGTCATACTGATTATCCTATTCGCGACCACCACGTTATGTTTTGTGTTATACCTATGGGGTACCCTCTGATAACCACCAGTTTACGGTGGGGATTACGGTGCTGTATAGACTTTGGCATTATAAAAATGTGTTAAGGGGGATTATGGTAGCGCCTTAACGCTATTTTGATACTTTATATTACTGATATGCATTATCTACTTAGCGTACATTACTACATAGTAGATAGTTTAACTGATCCTTAAGAGATGGAAAATCCCGTAACATCTCTTGAGTTATTGCACGCACGTTGACACTGGATATGAGATGTCAAATCCCGTAAACATCTCTAACGCCATTACACTCATATTTATTTATGATTGTTTTAACTTTCATAAGGATATTTTAGTCCTGACTCGAGTGTTTTGTCTTTTCATTACGCTCGGGTCAGTCCTGAGTTTTTTAGATTTTTGAAGATCTATTCTGGAGGATGAAGACGAAGATTTGGTATACTATTACTATTATTACCCTTGCATCATGCTATATGCTGCATTATTTTAATTGTTCTGTTGTATATGTATAACTCTGATAAATGTTGTAGAAATAGTTGTCAAAGTATAGTAAACACCTTCATGAACTGTTTATTTGACTATTATATTTTATCGTTCCGCTGTGAGATTCTGTGTTGTTTCTTTTCCTTTATTTCTCTTTCTTTTCTTTTCTTATTTACCCCCAATAAGCATCTGCCCTTTTGAATGGTTTGGAATCGACATGTGTATTTGATCGTCGGTTTAAACTGTCCAAAAAGGCGGGTCGTTACACATGGAGTAAGGGGGAGTTGTAGTTTTAAGAAGTCACGGAGTAAGGGGGAGTTATGGTATGGTAAGAATATTTTATAAATAAAGGTTGTCATCATCAAAACGGGGGAGATTGTTAGGAACTGAGTTGATGATGTTTTGATGACAACAACCTTATATAGTTATTATACTTTACTTTATAAAATATATACTAACATTTCCATATAGATATATATATATATACATATATATATATATATATATATATATATATGTATATAGGAAGTATATGCAGGTATCATCGAAGACTGATCAGTATAAAGACTCAAGCATCAAGATGAAGATTAAAGATTCAAGATTCAAGACTCTAGAGAATCAAGATTTCAAGATCTCAAGATAAGTGTCTAGTATTTTGTTAAACTTCATAATAGCACTCTCATCTTTCTTCCAATTTTCTTTTGGGATGGAACCCAATTTCTATCGAAACCAGTGGCTTACAAACCCACGACAAGTAGCTTACAAACCTACAACAAGTGGCTTACAAACCCATGAAAATCAAAATCATTTAAACTACTTTGTACAAGTTCTCGAGTCCTATGGAGGAGCTCTATAGCAAGGTTCTTGCAATTTCAGTTTGAATAGATTTTTCAAAATGTTTTTAAATCTGTTTTCAAAATGTTTTAGCTTTCAAAATCATGTTTTCAAAACGATTTACAAACTTTGTTTTAGCCTTGAAATATTCCTCTATTCTGATTTTAAGAACTTGTATTTTTAAAAAACATCAAAATATACATATATTTAAAATAATGTTTTATATTCATTCTCTATCCCAAAATATTGTTTAAACACTTTACTTTGCTTCAGAGAAGTTTCAACTTGTTTTAAATTCAATTGTCTTTACAAAACAACATCTCTATAATTTTGAACTGAGGGATGTCGACATATGGGGATACCCCATGTCGACATGGTGACAGTTGGATTCAAAATTCAATTTTCAAAAGAAGTGTCCATTCGTTCAAAAACCTTTCGCCAATGGTTATGACTGTTGTGCATCTATATAAAGGCTTCCAAAACGAATTTTTTTAATAACTACTTTCTAATTTTCTTCACTCTTTCTTCTCCACCATTCCATATCCATAAAACTTCATATTTTCAAGATCGTGCCATCATTCTGCCAAATTCTCAATAGGAAATCATTTAGATACTCTCTCTATTTGATTCTCCATCATTCTACTAAAGATCAAAGTGCTATTCAGAGTTATAGGATTAATTTGTGTTCAAAAAGTCCATAGAGTCTATCCATTCAAAAGGATTGTTATTAAGAAGTATTATGGTGATCTTGTGTCCCGTAAATCAAGAGAGTTTACCCCAGACTCGGAGATAGGAGGGTTTCTCAAGGCCTTAGAAATTGAGGGTTGTAATTTGGATATTGGCTTATAAAAATCTGTACAAGGATATTGCCTTGGTGTAGGACTGGATGTAGGAGGATTCCGAACCATTATAAAATCCGGTGTGTTCTTTTCTTTTACTTGCTTTACTTTACTATTTGCATTTGTTATATGTTCTGTGATCATTCTGTGTTACAATTCTGTTTAGATTTGTGTTGAAAGTTTTAATTTAGTCATATAGTTCATATATTCTTTAAAACACTGTTCACTCCCCCCACCCTCAAGTGTTATTTCTGCCTTAAGATCCTTAATCCGCATCCCCAACATCATTCACGTTCATTCTAAAGTTAGAAAAGAGAAAACAAAAAACTAAACTCCTCCTTCTCAAAGTTTAAAACCCTAGTTCCTAATTTCCAAATTCAAAGCTCAAATCAAAGGGATTTTGTCCAATAATGTAGAGTAAGTGTTTTAAACTCTCTCTCTATCCCTTAGAACTCTAAAAGAATGATTTTGATCCCCTTTTCAATTTGATTGCTGTCCGAATTTCGTTCGAGATTTTAGGTGATTTTGAAGAAGCTAAGAGGTTAGCAAGGATTAAAAGAGGATTTAACAAGCTATAGGAAAATAATATGTCAGTTAGTCACTCATACTAATATCTCTAACCCATAAGAATAATTTTTAATTTGTCTTTAGATTAAATTGGCCATTTTGCTAATTAAATTGTTTTCAATTTGATTGTGAATTTTTTGTTTGAATTTGGTGATTATTTGATTGTTTGCTGAAAATTGTTTATAAAAATCGCTATGGTAAAACAACGATATCTTAATTTAAATTTATCCAAATTAGCTCAATCTTTTTGCAGTTGAAATAAAATTCTGTTAGCTACAAGTTCTCTTTTAATTACTTTATGAAATTCTATTGTTTAGAGGGTCGAAATTGAGTTTTGATTTGATGGTCTAGCTCTGGCCTGTGCAATTTGTTTTAAGTCGAAACCAGATATTAAAATGACCATAACTTTTGATCAGTATAAAAAAATTAAGTGAGGTTTTTTTTCAGTTGGAAGGTATTTTTATAAGGAACAACTTTTAGGTTCATCACTCTTTTATGTTCATTACTTTTTGTCACTAAGCAGTTTACTAAGAGTAATTTGGGTTTGAAGAAGATGTAACCTCTCTTTCCTGTGTTTTATTCTTAGCTTTGAAACGCAGGAATTGTTTTAGGCATATCTTTCTCTTTTCTTATCGGATTTAGATGACTTTTAATGTTCCAAAAAGCTTATTTTGTGTGTGACAACTCTTATGTCGAATATATTTGCAAATTTTGAATATAGGTTGATCAAAATCCTGTTTCAAACTCTCAGCTTTGTCACTGTGATAATTACGTTCTCTAAACTTAACAGTTAGTAAATTAGGCATATCTCTCTCATTTATTATCGAAATTTGATAATTTTTAATGTTATTCAAAACTTACTTTGTGTTTGACAACTTTTATGTTTTGATTTTTACATAATTTGGAAGTTTAAATGATCAAAAATTCATTTCTTTGTCGCTGCTCTGTCAATGAAAGAGAATTGTTTTTTAAATTTTCAAATCTTAGAATTCTTTCTAAATTATGTTAATAAATATTAAAAATGAATTTTTTTTAACAAGTTATATATATTAAGAATTTTTAGTAAAAATATTTATGAATATGAAAATATGACTTTAGAAACACAAATCTTATTAATTTTTACATAAAAATGGTTATGGAATTGGAATATAAATATTATGGTTTTATTACATAAATAATTTAGGATTCATGGAATTTAGAAATGTTGTTTTGAAAAGCAAAAACTTAGTTTATTTTTAAATAAAAGGTTATATTTTAATATGGATTTAGAAGAGTAATAAAATATGATTTTAAAAATATAGTTTAGTGAATTATACAACCATATGGAAATTTGAGACAACTTTGTGTATATAAATAAATCTTGAAAAATTCAAAGTTATGGAATATTTTAACAAATCTGTGAATATTTTTACAAATTTGAATAATAAACGAATTTATGGAAAATTGTAATAAGTGTTTTAAATAATAAACTCAAAAGAGAAAAATGTTTTGAGAACCTTAATTCTATAATTTGAGGAGTACTAATATAATTTGAGGAGTACTAATATAATTTGAGGAGTACTAATAATCGACTTAGTGCCATCGATTGGTTTAAAATGCTTTCTAATAACTCTTCTTCGAATATGGTCTAACTCATTGAATAGAATATTTGAGTGGAATTTAGTAGCCTACTAACGAATACTCGAATTTCACTGGGTAGTATGGGATTCCTTGGTTAAATTCTTGTAATCGTATTTGCGAAAGTACTTAACACTTTAGAGTTGTATTCTCTTCTGGTGTGCGACAAGTGGTTGCTAGATCCTTAAGAGAATATGGTTTAGGTTTTCCAGTGGCATCTGCAATAAGAGATATTTACTAGCTTTTAGTAAATACTTCAGTTTCACCATACGGTATGGGACGTATTGGTCAAATGTCAGTGATTACTAAAGGTGACAGTATTTGGCACTTTAAAGTTTACTCCCTTTTGGTGTGTGGCAAGTGGCTGCTAGATCCTTAAGAAGTTTATTCCAGGATTTCTTTTCTAACATAATAATTTAATAATATTAAATAAATATGGAATTATCGAGTCATGGTTTTTACGATCACGTTGACCGGTATGGACTAACCTTGAGATCATTTTGCGATTCTGTGATTCTGTGTTCCCGGTCTGAATACGATCCTTGGTATCAGATCGGTTCGAATGATACCAATTTGTTTGTTTGTTTGCCATGGGTTTTGAGTACAATCATTGTGATTGTTTTGGACGATCATTACGATCGGTTTGGATTAAGGTCTCTTAGATTCTAGATATATAGATTCTGCGACTGCTCTGTATTCGTGAAATAAGTATATATTCTTGTGTCTTGTGTTTGTGAAAGAAACATATATTCTTATGTCGTGTGTTCATGAAACAAATATATGTTTTTGTGTCTTGTGATGGATGTTAGTTAATTCTGTGATTTTGTGTTTAGTGACTAGTTCGTGTTTGTGACACCCTATACTAAGTTAATCATTGATATTTGCGTGCCTTGAGATATTATGTTTTGTTCTGTGAATTCAATCCTGAATATATGTATTTACTTATATGTTGTTTGTTCATGTGCTTTATCTTGTTCTCACCCTTTTGGATGTTTAGAGATAGTCTGACCCGGTGTTATTTTGCTTGGGTCAGGCCGAGACTTTTCAGGTTACAGGTTAGATTGACCTTTGAATGGTTGTGCTAGCAAGGAGATAAAAGTTTGAACTTTTAGTTTATCCCATTTAGGAATTTGGACCTTGTATATAAAATGTATAATTGAGATTAGAGAATTGTTAAATTTGTATAACAATCGGGTTTAGTATTTCATTTTGTAAACTAAATAATTTGTATATGTATAAATTGAGATTTATTCCAGTGTGATTTGTGACTGTTATTTATATGATATATTGTTCTGATTATGAGGATTCGGTGTGTCTATTACTTTGTATTAGTATTGTACACGTCAAATTTAGTTCAAATATTAAGTGAAGATGTATAAATGACGTGTCAATATTAGTATCAGGATATATTCACATTCGATCGCCCTTAAAAAGCTGTATTCTCCTAATTAGCAGACAACAATACTTGTAATGTTCTTTGCTAATCTAGGCATCGCGGTGGGATCGTTACATATACACTCTTTTACGAACATATGCAAACACATTAGACGAATCTTTATTTCAACAAATAATACTATTTTAGGAAGTTGTAACTAAAATATCAAACCCACAGATAGTTTATTATAGCTGAAAATAATAGCTCGGGTGCTAGGAACTCCTCCACTCAAGAAATACCCACCATTCGAGGTATGTCTGAACGGTTCAAGCAAAACCTAAGGCATGCTTGGCAAGTTACCGTTCCTTAACAAGTTGTGCCGGTAGCACCAGCTGCTCTGCTTACTGAAGCAGCACCCCACCCACTAAACTTCCCTCAAATGTGTAAAGACTTACAGAATATGGAAGGGCAGGTGTATGTGGGAGATGAAGATTTTTTTATACGAAGGCTTGGATTAACGACCGTGACCGTATATTTTGGGAGCTATGATGGGAAGATCAGTTAAAGAGGAGGATGGCTTCATGGCGTTTGATGGGGGAGGCATTAGATTGGTGAACCATTATAGTTAAAGAGAATGCATAGGAAGGAATTATTTGGGCAGAATTTAGGGCTCACTTCAAGTCATTATTCATGTCCGAAGTAGAGGTTAGTTTTGATTGAGTTTGATTGACACTCCTTCGAAGAAGGCTATAAAATTTGTTAAAGGTCTAATTTCCATACTTAGGGAGCTGTTTTTATCCCAAGTTCCGGCGGGTGCCACATATGAGATGATAGTTAAAATGGCGTTACTTCAGAATGTTGATATTGAGGAGTAGGGGAAGGTCAGACATGTGAAAAGTCAAGGTAGAGCTAAGGAAGGAGGGTTTCGGATGGGCAAGATGGCCAAGGGAAAGATCGAGAAAGGAGGGGTGACATGCCGTAGATGTCAGAAAAAGGGACATATTGCTAAAGACTGCAAGGTGAGTTTAATAAAGGAGGATTCCATGGGGAGGTGTTATTACTACCGTGAGGAGGGAAACTACAAGAATCAATGCCCATAGCCATCGAATTGGGGACAAAGCGGGAAACCTTATACCATTGAGGTTATTCTTAAATCAGGTAGACCTTCCTAGAGACTAAGGAAAAGCTGCAATAGAAAGTACAACTATTATCTCTGAAAATACTATTTTTATATGACTTAGGAGGATCCATCCGTTCATAGATAGATAGTCAAATCCTTGGGTCTAAATACCCAAGCTGTCACCAACCCAATAGTCGAATCAAATCCTACTAGGGGTTGGCACATCTTTCTTTGATCTGTAAAGACTAGTTATGGATATATGTAATGATGATTTTAAATGTAATGCATATGTTCTTATTTTTGAGGGATATGGACTTTTCTTTGGGATGGATTGGTTATCTTACTAAGAGGTTGTCTTAACTGTAATAGAAGGGTCGTTTGGTTAAAGAGTTATAAGGGGCGAGATATTGATGTTTGTGGTACACCAAAACTCAGTCAAGTTAAGCCATTTATATTCTTTTAACCTATCACAAAAATGATCACTCGTCTGTGCCTGTAGTCCGAGATTTTCCAGACATTTTGAAGAAGTCTCGGTCTCCACTTTGAAGGAAGATTGAGTTTACGATTAATTTAGAGAAGGACGCTAGACCAGTCATGCTGCCATTAAGGCATACCCCCCCCCCCCCAAAGAAAGGTGACAGATAGATAAATAGATTTCGAAGCTATTGCAGAAGGGATTCATTCACTATAGTGCTTTCGAATAGGAAGCACCAGTTGTCTTTGCAACTAAAGCAGATGGCTCAATAAGGCTATGCGTTGATTGTAGAGAGTTTAGCAAGCTGACCAAGAAAAATAGGTATCCCCACAAAGAATTGATGACTTATTTGACTAGCTTATTGGATTCAAAATATTTTCTCAATTGGACTTAGGCACTGGATTCCACCAATTAAGAATAGTCGAGGATAGCAAGCAGATGATCATTTTTTGCACTCCAGGCGGACTGTAAGAATTAGAAATAATGCCTTTGGAATGATGAATCCTAGCATACTCTATAGGTTTGATGATTAAAGTATTTATGGGATGGCTAAATAAATTCATCCTAATATTCGTAGGCGATAGTCTAGTATTCTATAAAAATGAAGGTGGCATGAAAATAGCTTGAGGAAGGTACTAGGGACATTGAGAAGGCACCAACTACAAGCCAAATTCTCATAGTGCCACTTTTGGAAGAAGGATGTATGATTTCTCCATCATATTATCTCCGAGAAGGGATTGTCAGTTGATTCTGCAAAGGTGGAAGCTATTCAAGACTAGAAGGTTTCGAAGAACGCCACAAAAGTTAGGAGTTTTCTTAGATTGGGGGTTACTATAGGAAATTCATTAAGGACTTTACAAAGATAATGGTCCTACAGACTCGCTTAACCAAGACAAATTTAGCTATTTCATAGGATGATAAATGCATGGAAAAATTCGACAAGGTGAAGGAATTAACTAGTGCGGCGGTACTTACCATTCCCAATTGGAAAAATCTTTTCACGATTTACACCGACACATGTGGTATGGGGCTAGGAGCCGTTCTTATGCAAGAAGGTAGAGTGATATCCTATGCAAATGGGTGGTTGAAGGACCATGATAAGAGGTACCCAATTCACGACTTGGAGTTAGCGACTATCATCTTTGCTTTGAAGATGTGGAGGCAATATCTTTTTGGAGAAAAGTTTGAGTTATTCGTTGATAAAAAATCCCTTAAATACCCGTTTTTCCAAAAAGATTTGAATCTTAGACAGCAAAAGTAGATGAACTTTATAGTATTATATGACTTTGAGATACAGTACACCCTTGGAAAAGGGAATGTTGTTGCCAACGCCCTTAGTCGGTAGATGTGCCAACTTAGAAGTGTGTTATCAATGGACTTTATAAATGGGCTACCTAAGAGTCAAAATGGCTAGTCCATTTGGATTATAGTGGATAGGCTCGCTAAAAGTGCCCACATTATTCCTGTGAGGAGTAATAGGACTGTAGCATCTCTGGCACAAATTTATATCAGAGAGCCGGTGCTACTGCATGGAGTTTCGGTCAATATTACTAGTGATAGAGACCCCTTTTGAAGAAGTTTGCAGTCAACGCTAGGGATAACATTGAATCTTAGCACCGATTATCACTTGTAGACAAACAGTCGGACCGATAGAGTGAATATGATTTTGGAAGATTTGTTGAGAGCTTGCATCGTGGATTTTAGAGGAAATTGGGAGAAAAATTTACCGTTGGTAGAATTCGCATAAAATAATAGTCACCAACCAACGATTGGCATAACACCGTTTGAAGCCTTATACGAAGGCCATGTTAATTGCCAAATTATTGGTGGGAAACTACCGACAAAAATTCTACTTGGACTAGATTAATCCACGAGACCTCAGAAAAGGTAGAGATGATTAGGCAGAAAAAGAAGGTCGCACAAGACTATCATATCTCCAAGCTAATAGACAAAGGAAATAACAAAAATTTTCGGTTGGGGATATAGTGTTTGTTAAGGTTTCCCCTCTTAGAAAGGTTATTAGGTTTGATACATCAGGAAAGTTTGCATCGAGATTTGTTAGGCTTTTCCCGATTTTGAACAGGGTAAAGAAACGTGAACATTGAGTAGAGCTTCCCAATAAATTAATGGGAGTCCATGACGTCTTTCATGTTTCGCACTTAAGGAAATGCCTTCACGACGCTACCACAATAATCAAGCCTGATAAGTTAGTAGATATAGAAATAGAATCGATAGCACCATGTGCCACCGTACGCATAGTGGAGCACAGAACTAGGAAGCTTCTTAATAAAGAAATTAAGCTGGTCTAAGTGTAACAGGGAGATAACCCAGCGGAAAACACATGGATAACCGAAGAGAAGATGCATGCTTCGCATCATGAGCTTTTCCCTGATAAATTTTCTCTCTTCAAAATGTAGTATAGTATAGGTTTTAGTTGCATTATGGCTATAAGATTGGATGGTAGGAGATGGTTGCTGCACTTTTTACTATTACTTTTGCACTCATGTAGAATCTTATGCATGTCCAGGATGCTTACATACATGCATGTACTTCACAGTCTTGCATTCATGCTAGGATTGAGCTCACCTATATATGTTGCATACATAATCACATTTCATTTTTAGTTGATTAGATGATTATGTAGATAACTTGATTGCATAACATGGTTGTAGAGTGCGTGTAACACTATTTGCCCTTGAGGGATTTCGAACAATTTCAAATTGGGGAAGAGAGATTAGCTAAGGTAATTAGCTTAATTAATTGTTTAGTTAAGTACCTTAATAATACAAAATCTTATTTAATTCATATCTTTTGCATATGAGGTCCGTTTGAATATGGTTTCTTGCGTTGCGCTCACGATGGAGAGATCTACGCTTTACTATAGCTTTGGATAGATTTTATGGAAGAGATTGATGTTGTCTCGCACCATACTATAATTGACTGTATACTATTAAATCTACGTTTTGGAATGATTTTTGGTTTTAAAATATGATTTTTTTTATGCTTATACACATATGATTTTTTTATAAAAGAAAATAAAAGTATTTGAAATTGATTTACATCAGATAAGACATTTTTCCAACGACGTGCCATTTTTAGGGAATTGTTAGATTTGGGCTATTTTTGATAATTCCTCATTGGTTTATATGGATGTATTATATATGTCGTATGTATTTTTTTGGATGTATGTGTGGATGTCGGTTGCACGATTGATTGTTTTGTTGTTTGGTGGTTTTTGATTGAAAATGTCGATTAGTGTGATCGGGCGTCTGGTGAATATCTTATATGCTGTGGTGCAGAAACCTAACGAACGAGATCAATTATAAAATAGTGTTAGGATACGTGCCGATGAATTTAAAGATGGAAGATGAAGCTTCAGACTTCAAGATTGATGCTAGAGTTTCCCATTAGTTTGTACTTATCCATTTTGGTTAAGTGCAATACCAAAGTGGTTGGAATTGACCACTCCACAATTGACCACTGTGGAGTGGTCATTTTCCATCACTGTTGTTGATTGGCAATTTGATCGATTTATGACTTGGATGTTGAGGAGATTTCGTGATGCATGATTTGATAAATTATTAGAGCGACCAACTTAGAGTCTTATTGTTATTGCTCTAGGGCAAGTGATTTCGATGGTGTGGTGATGATGTGGCGCTTTGACATAAGAGTTGGTACTTTGGATTATGACTCGACGGTGTATGGAGTAGGTTCCAAGGTAGATATATTTAGGACTCTATCGATCGTGCTGGAGGTGTTGGCTCGTTCACATCATGGAGGATGGAGATGTACAACATGATGAAAAGCCTTGTATCTTCGATTTGTGACTCATGGGGCAGTAGGTACTGAAGATTAGACGCTCTGCATCTTCGGTTTGTGACTTGAGTAGGGAGTACTGAAGAGGCTCATGGGGGAGTTGTGGAGTAGAGGAACATGGTGGGTTCTAGATAATGGAAATTGTATTGATCTAGTAGGGTTTAAATGGATATTCAAGTGCTAAGGGATCGTTCATGACTCGGAGAGTTTTCTGTTTTACTCAAGGCAGAGCTATTGTATAGCGAGGAAGCCCATGGATTGGTAGCGAGGGTCCATATACTCCGGACCTATTGCTTTGGGTCTAGTGTCTAGCTTTAGACTCGAGATATGTATCCAGATTTATGCTGTGAGATATGAGAGTATGGCGAAGAATCATGATTACCACTAGTCCCTGGCTTAGGGGTCGTACAAGTTACCATATATTTAGAGTACACAAAGTGATAGTTAGTATTGTTTAATGGATGCTATGTTTGCTCTGGTTGCTTCACTAGCCACCTATCACCATAGGGTTGTCACACGAGGTAGGAATTATGCATAGGGATACCTAAATACCCACGACAGTTTACTTAGTATGTAGTAAGTATTGTGCATGGAGATACCTAAGTACCCTGATAGTTTACTTAGTATGGAGTACCCTTTTATGATGTTAAAGAGTAGCATATTATCGATCTTATGTGCCGACTCTTTGGTTGTAGGGGCAGGTTGGGTATGGTTAATATATCCTCCTTTCCATACACTATATTGGCTTTTATAATATTCTGAGAGTGTATGTCGCTCACACCAAACTGTTGCCTTACCTGAAGTTTTATGCTTTTCTTCTTATTATCTCAGGTACTCTTAAAAGAGTAGATTAGAGAGTAGGTATGGATGACGTATGGAGTTCTACTGATGGAATAGAAGGAGGTAACGTTTACTCATACTTATATTTAAGTTGTTTTTTATATATCCCATTGTGTGACATTATAAAGCCTTGACAGTGTTTGACTTATTTTTATTAGAGATAGTGTATCAATTGAGTTTACGTGTCCATTGTATAAACACTTTTACTATGTTGTATATCTCTATGGATCTTATACTCCGATGACTAGTTTACATTGTTATTACTGTCTCAACTGTTTTAAATCTGTGTTGGCTATTATATTTTATCTAATGCATTATGAGATATATGATAGGCTATGTGATTATTTGATGTTTCCTTTTTCTTCTTTTCCACTCTCTTCTCTTCTATTTCCTCTTCTTTACTTCTTTTCTTTCTTTTGACAACCATTCTGCACCATAGGTGTTGGGTGGTCATTACATTTGGTATCAGAGCTTAATTAACCTAAGTTGATACCACGATTTAGTAAAGATAGGGTAGGATTTATCGCGTTAGACTAGATCTAGAGTATGTATATATAAGAGAGAGTTTGTATTTGTTGTAGAAAAATTCAAAATAATATAGTAGTATATATAGTGTATAAGCTGTATTACACACACGAACGCTGTTGATGCATTTTTTTGAGAGACTGATCAACCTTTCTATAGAATAGGAATGGTTTGGCATGTGAGAAATACTATTATTGGCTATATCTTCAGAGCTGAGGATTGGGCAGGATCGGGATACTAACCCTGATCGATATGATATGTTTGTAGAGATGGTGTGGATGATTTCTTAAAATGCCTAGTTTGTTCTGGATGGTTATGATGCTCAAGTGCAAATAGATAGATTCGATTTTGTTGATTTGTATAGAGACTACGCCAGTCTAGGAGGCAGATCATTCTATGGAACGAAGTCGGCTGTTAGGAGGTAAGATTGGATGGTTACTTGTGAGAGGATCTTCGATGACTTGGAGTTAGATGATGTAATGAGGTAGAAGTTAACCTCTAAATAACTCCATAAATGAATAATGAACTAGTGGAGTGCCTCTATATCTTTGATTCCCAAGGATCGTTTTACTCGGATTAGATCATAGTTTGCTTTGAAGAAGATTTATTTTGATGTTTCTAAAGTTGGTGTCAGTTAGAGAGTTCATCGATTTGAAGTTTAGCGATATGTCTGTATCGGAGTATGTGTTCGATTCGATGTGCTATCGTAGTATGCTCTATTTCCCATTGATATCCCATACAACAAGAATAGAGAGTTTAACATTGGGTTGAGTGATCATCCTGGAAAGCGATTGATTGGTCATATTGACGAGGACTTCGAAAAGATGATCAATGAGGCTTTATGATGTGAGAGCCTATACCCAGTGTAGAAGGGTTGTCCCAAACCAACTAAGTAGGGATAAATCATGGAAGCATATGCATTAATTGTCATTCTGATTTCATTAAGTGCTTAATCGAAAAAAGAGAAGTGAAATGGTATTGCCGTTTGAGGTATTCTTTCCACTTATGGTGTTTTTATACATATTTTATTTGACATCGAGGTTTCATATCTCTTCATATCTAGATTTAGTGGAGATATTAGGATTGAGACTCGAGATGGTTAACCAACCCTTAATTGTGATGGACCTAGTCAAGGGCATGGCCATCCTATACATGGTTTGTCAAGACTTTGTCTTAGAAGTCATGGATGTCTTGTTTACTATTGATTTGTATTTGGATTTGATATTATGGTTTGGGAATGGACTACCTAAACACGATGCGGAATAATGGTGGACTATGAGAGGCCATTAGTGACGGTTTGGGTTGTGGAAGAGCGAACGATAGTGGTTGGTTGCCTATAGAGGATAGGGTTATGGTTAGACTTCTATATTCGCTTGATATTTCACATGATGAGTTGACATCTGTGCCTATAGCTAGAGTGTCCAGATATATTAGATGAGATGATCGGATTAACACCATATAGAGATTGAATTCCGTATCAATTTGGTTAGAGAATCTAGACTCATAGTTATGCCTTTAAGGCATATGATAGCCAAAGAGTAGAGGAAGTTAAAGGTTCGAGCAAATGACCTAGTGAAGTGATGGTTCATTCATAGGAGCATATTTGATAGAATGCACCTATAGTGTTCATCATTAAGGTGGATGCCTCTTTAGGGTTGTTTGTTGATTGTTGTGAGCGGACCGAGATGATGAACAAGTTTCCGCTCCTGTTTGTTGATGGCTTGTTTGATCAGCTCTATAGCATGAGGATGTTCTCTTAGTTGGACTTTGTGAAGGGCTTTCACCAATTGAGAGTATTTTGGGGAGAGTGTGCCAATTATAATGTTTCGTACGTTACTCTGATTTTGGTTGGTTGGTTATGCCATTCGGGCTAACAGACATGTCTGCATGCCTATTTGATCTTGTGGACCATGTTTTGGGAGGTCAATTAAATGGGTCGTGCTTGCATTCATTGATGATACTTTTGTCTACTCATGGATGAAAGAAGAGCAAAAGGTATGATTGATGATTGTATTGTTAGTGTTGAGATGACACTGATTGATGATAAGATTTTGGAGTATCACTTCTAAAGGAGGGAAGTGAGATGTTTGGATCACGGTGTTTCAGAGTAGGACATTGCTGTATATCCTGCTGTCACGGTAGTCCCAAATTTGAATAGACCCAAGGTAGCAGCATCATTAACCAATTTGATAGGAGATGATCAGACTTTTATTGGAGATGTAAGGACACGTGTTAGAATTCGACCGATAGGTTGACAAGTGCACCGATATTACTCATTCCGAGCGGGAATTAGGTTACAATAGTACACACTTGCCTATGTTGCTTAATTGGGCATGGTATTGATACCGAAAAGTAACGTTGTCACATGTTATTCAACAATTGAAATCACATGAGAGGAAGTATCTGACACTTGATTCGGAGTTGGCGGCAATAGAGTTTGCTTTTGGAGATTTGGAGGAACTATCTAGTAGGAGAGGAGTTTGAGTTGTTCAGTGATTCCACATTATTAGAGTATCTCTTCTCCAAGAAGGATCTTGACCTTCTCCAGTAGCAATGGCTAAAAATCTTAGCCTCCTATAATTTTGGCATTTCATATACGTCCGTAAGGGAAATGTAGTTGTTGACGCTTTGAATGGAAGACATACCAGTTTGTGAAAAATATTCCTAGAGTGGGCATTGCTTGAGCTTATCGCTAGGTATGACTTTAGAACCCGATTAGTTATGGCCAAAGGGGATGGCTAATTTGACCATCAGACCTACTTTTATTTAGCTGATTGGTACTGGACAAAGGCGTTATGCTAGACTAGTAGAGATCAGAGCTAAATTAGAAGAAAGAGTAGTATCTGTCGAGGTGATGTAGTGCCGACCCGACCGAGGCTGTTGCTTCCATAGAGATGATAGATTATTTGTTCTTAAGTAGTGAGAACATATGTTATTAGGCTGCATCGATGATTGCCAATGGCTGAGAATAGTAGGATGGCATTTGTGTCACGGTCGATTGATTAACGAAGAATGCTAGGTTTGCATTCCTTAAGTCTAGTAGAATGACATCTGTATTTGTTTAATTATATGTGAGATGGATAGTGTGATTCCATTATGTGCCGAGAGCGTTGTAAGTGGCTGAAACCTGTTGTTTGATAGGAGAACTTACAAGTGGCGTATGGAGATTTGGCACCGAATTGATTATATGATATTGAGACTAAACGAACAACTTTAGACCTCGTAGGCCTACCCGTATCGATAGATGTGGTACGAAACAGGTTAGAAAGAGGATAGTGGAGTAGTAGAGGTTCAATGGAATGAAAGTGAAGGTGTTGGGATATGGGAGTTCGAGAAGAGCTTGAGAACCGCTTATCCGGAGCTTTTTTGGTGAGTTTTCATTTTTATCGTCGGCTTTCATATTGGATATCATATTCGATTTTATAATAGATGGTTTTGTTTTCCACATGCCAGTACACGCATGGATGTTACTTTTTGATGACAGATCTCGTGTACGCATGTTTGATTTGATTATTAGCATTTGAGATGATAGCTTACGTTTGTATGGTCATTAGGCGTGCGGGATAGTTATGGTTGGATATAACATATTTATTTGAGATGATTACAATATATGATCTAGTTTGTTTAAATATACAATATATATATATATATTTTATATTAGGATTTTTCCTGGACCTAACCGGGCAAAGGAGGTGCTAGTGGATTTTTCTGAAATCTGAGAGTGTTTTGAGGGCCTATGGGTTAGGAGATCTTCTTTTCACTTTGTGATTTCGAGGATGAAACCTTTTTAAGTAGGGGAGAATGTAACAGTATGTGTTTTTAATGATCGTATATTTAAATAATTGATTTAAATATTTATCCTTAATTTATGAATGCCTAAAAATGTGATTTTTCGCATACATTCAAATCAGAATTGGAGACTATTTCCGTTGAGTTCGTATTAATGTTGTGAATTAAAATAAGTATATAGATTGTAATATTTGAAGATCGGATGATCCAGTGGCCAAAATAATCTTGAAATGCATGAAATTAAAATTCCAGGATGCAATCTTAAACAGTGATAAGATTTATGCCATTAGATCTGGAAAAATGAAATGATGTACGCAGACAAGTTTCATCGCGATCGGATGGGTCCTGTAATCGTATAGACTCGAAACACACAACTGTTTTCTTGAGAAATCGAATAAACAATAATAAATTATTAACATAAATATCCCCAAATCACTCTCTCCCTCTCATTTACATTTCACGGTTATTATTCCATTAGAAATCCATGGCCTATTCTAGAATCCACTTCAAAAAATAAAATCAAGAGATTCGTTCCATTAAAAATCATGAAACTAGATCCGATGAGCTCATATCGATAAGAGCTTCGCGATGACCATAGTGGAATTTTGATCAATAATGATTGGTCAAGATCCATCATCCATGGTCGATCTAAGGTTTGAGATGACCGAAGCTATGGTCGACAATAGAAATAATGGAGGGCACCATTGTTTTTCTCTTCGCGAGACATACCTTCACCCAAAACTTTGACAAATATGACCTGCTCTATCAAACCGCATCCATTTGGAGAAGGAAGATGGTTCACCATGTCATGACTTAAAGGAGGTAGCCAAGCCTGGGTTCTCTGAGTCTTGGGCAGAGCACGCGCATAGTGGAGTCTATTACAATCAACAGCGCATTGGTTCGTTAAGTATTGACCGAGACATGGATGGGAGAAGGAAGTGGATTATGGGTTTCATGGCGCACGACATGTATGGGCAAATTTCAAATTGGGGAAGAGAGAATAGCTAAGGTATTTAGCTTAATTAATTGTTTAGTTAAGTAATTTAATTATCTGAAATCTTATATAACTCATATCTTTTGCATACGAGGTCCATTTTCGATGTGGTTTCTTGCGTTGTGCTAATGACTAAGGGACCAATGCTTTGGCATTGATTTAGACAAGTTTGATGGATATGGGTGATATTTTCTCTCATCATACTATGATTAGTTTTATAGTATTACATCGACGTTTTGGAATTATTTTTGGTTTTAAAATATGATTTTCTTATACTTATACACCTATTTGATTTTTATAAAAGAAAAAAGTATTTTAAAATAATTGTGCCATTTTAAGGAATTCTTAGATTTAGTCTAATTTTGATCTGATTTCCCTATTGGTTGATATGGATGTATTATACATATTGTATGTATGTTGTTTTCGATTTATGTATGGATGTCGGTTGCATTTTTATTTGTTTAGTTATTTGGCTATTTTTGGTTGAAAAGGTCGATTAGCGGTGATCGGGTGTTAGGGGAATATCATGTATGTTGCGGTTTCATACATGTGGAAACCTAACGAACGAGATAAGTTGTAGAGTGATGTTAGGATATGTGTCGATGGATCTAAAGATGGAAGACGAGGCTTCAGATTTTCGGATGGATGCTGGACGTTTTCATTTGGTTTGTACTTATCCATTTTGGTTAAGTACAAGACCAAAGTAGGTGGTATTGACCATTGTAAAATGGTCAATGTCCATCACTATTGTTAATTGGATATTTGGTCGATCATTAGCTTAGAATTGAGGAGATTTCATGGTGCACGATTTAGTGATTTATTCATGCGACAGACTTAGAGTCTTTATTTTATTGCTCTAAGGCGAGCGATTTTGATGGTGAGGTGATGATGCGGTGCTTCAACATGATAGTTAGTACTTTAGATTATGACTCGATAGTGTATGGAGTAGGTTCCAAGGTAGATAGCTTCAAGACTTTGTAGATAACACTGGAGGTGTTGGCTTGTTCACATCATAGGAGGAAGGAGATGTATAACATGATGAAAAGCCTTGTATCTTCGGTTTGTGACTCATGGGCTAGTAGCTACCGAAGATTAGACACTTCGTATCTTTGGTTTGTGACTCGAGTAGGGAGTTATGGAGAAGAGGAACAGGTGGGTTCTAGATAGTGGAAATCGTATTTAGCTAGTAGGGCTTAGATAGATATGCTATACCAAGGGATCGTTGATGATTCAAAGAATTTTATGTTGTACTTGAAGCAGGGGTATTGTATAATAGGGACGCCCATGGATTAGTAGCGACGATCCGTATATCTAGGACCTATGGCTTTAGGGCGAATGTCTAGCTTTAGGCTGTGAGACAAGTATCTAGTATTGGGCTACAAGATACGAGAGTATGACGAAGAACCGAGATTACCACTACTACCTGACATGTGGGTCATACAAGTTATCATATATCTAGAGCACACTAGTTAACTGTTAGTATTGTTTGATGGATCATATATTTGTTATTGTTTCTTTATTGGCCACCTATAACCTCAGGGATGTCATACAATGTGGGTGTTGTGCACAGGGATACCTAAACACCTCGGACAGTTTACTTAGTATGGAGTAGGTATTGTTGGATGGAGATACTTAGGCACCCCGATAGTTAACTGAGTCTAGATTACCCTTTTATGATGTTATAGAGTAGCATATTATTGATTTCATGTGTTGTGCTAACTCCTTGGTTGTAGGCACAGGTCAGGTATGATTCGTATACCCTCTATTCCATATACTATATCGACTTTTATAGTATTTGAGATCGTTTATCACTCACACAAGAGTTTTGTCTGATCTAAGGTTTTATGCTTTGCTTCTTGTTATCTAAGGTACTCTTAAATGTGTACATTAGAGAGCAAATGTGGATGACATATAGAGTTCTGTAGATGGACTAGCAAGAGGTGACGTTTACTCATACTTATATTTGATTTATAATTATATATTCCGTTGTGTGACACCGTGCAGCCTTGATAGTGTATGACTTATTTTTATTATAAACAATGTATCGGTCGACTTTATATGTCCGCCATGTAAACTCTTTTGTTGTGTTGTATAACTCTGTAATTCTTATACTCTGATGATTATTTCACATTGTTATTACTATCTCGACTGTTTTATGTCTGTGTTAGCTATTATATTTTATCTGTTGCGATGTGAGAAATACGATAGGTTGTGTGATTATTTGATATTTCCTTTTTCTTCTTTTCCATTTTCTTCTCATTTATTTTCTCTTCTTTACTTTTTTTGACAACCGTTCTGCACCATAGGTGTAGGTTAGTTATTACAAGCAGTCTTCGAGGTATATCAAAATGCAATGAAGCTACTTTTGCAATATCTAAATAAGGAGGCCTACTTCTACCCTTTCTTACTGTCGCCCCTAGGATCATCCTTCATTGGGCACTTCTTTGACTCCTTCATGTCTTTGGATTTCCCCTTTTCAGGCATTCCCTACTCAAGGATGCTATTCTCTATATATGAGGTCTCCTCGGTAGTAATGATTATGTAGTCTTCATGCTTGTCGACGATTGTTTAAGAGGATCTCGAGAAGCCGCAAGTACCGCTACCCATTGGAGGTTAAATTTTGAGGGAAGGAATCTTTGGAGTAGAGTCTGGTTGTCTTGGGATGGTGGGTTCTTCAGTCCTAGGTTGTTCCTTCTTGATTCTGATTTTTAGCAAGTCAAGCTTAAATCCCTTCGCCCTATAAATTAGATTGGTTGGGCCTGTGTGGTGATTGTAATGTCTTCCCCAAAGGAATGTGAGGTATCATTGAATCCCTCTAGAGGCTCGATCTTCTACGAATGAGGAACAGGGACAGACATGGAACAATTATTCTCGTAGTGATGGCGGTTGATTAGATAGAGAAAGCATTGGGACCCAAACCCTAAGTAATTGATAGTGGAGGAGGAGGAGCAACAGATGACCTATAAATTCACAAACAACAAAGTAAAGGTTATTGACAACCTCCAACGAGAACTGAAGCTTCTCAAATACAGCAGAGACAAAGGAAATACCTTCGCTAGTTGGAGTTTCTTTGGTAGGGAATGTTGTGACTTCATCGATTTATATTGTTGATTGTATTGATTGAGCAATAGAAAGGAATATAAGGCTCATCGGTAACCATGGCAGTAGAGGCTAGATTTGCAATAAGGGTGGCCTTAGCCACGAAAGTTGGAGTTTCAATCGCAAGCACTTTGGATTTTAGGGATTACGATTCTGCTTGACCCAATGCACTAAGACCAATAGGAGCCTCGAAGAAAGTTTTACTTGTAGCTTCATCCCCTACATATAGGATTTCCTTCCCTTCCTCTAGGGCATCGACATCCAAGTATTTGGCTTTTAGTTAGTCTTTGGTAAAGCTTTCACTAGACGCAGCTGAACTGCACAAGATTTTCTTCCAAGCGTCTACTAGAGTAGTGAGATAGCCACTTCTCAACCACTTCAGATGTAACGACCCACCAATCCACAACTTTCAAGCTGACAACAACCCATGCATATGTCCAACCCAAAGTTGAGGAAAAGGCGGAGAGTTTTGGGAAAGAAAGAAGAAAGAAGAAGAAAAGAGAAGAAACTAAAATAACACAGAATCTCATAATCGCAGCGGAACAATATATAATATAGTATCGGTGATCTTTACAAAAGAGGAACTATTATATACATACATCAAATTAGAGTATACAAATAACCACTCATCAGCCTGGACAATTAAAACAGTCTGTCTTCACAAATGCTGATGATTTCAACAACAAAGCAGCGGAAACAAACATATACATGAATACAACTTAAAGACCTCCAACTCGTCTCCTAAGCTCAAACACATCCAAAGCAATCTGTAAATATGCCCGATCTGACCCAAGCATTATAAATAAATAACATCTGAGTCAGCCTGGTAAACTAATGTGAGAAAACACACCTAGTTGAATCCTTAAAGGTACCAAACTCTTTTAAAGATAAAGGTATCTCCTAAGATCACATCACATATAAATACAAACGGGTTTTTACTTTACAATAACAAAAACAATTTCTATAGAAATCCATTTATTTTATAATAATGTCTAGGGATCAAGGTAAAATATGAATATAGCTGAAATTCTTGCTTCTCGGTTTCAGCATAGTTGGGCACAACTAAATTCGTATTGCGCTTATTGGAGAACGGATTATATACAATGATTGGGCTACTGGGGTACTTCCCATCATGGTGCATCTCTAGATAAAATAATACCTAGGACCTCATTGGGATCCATGCCAACACAGAACCGATCTACCACTTGACTAGTAGTACCAAATATGATCACCTCTTCTTTAATGGGCCCCAAAGCACAAAAATGGGAGATAATATCGATGATCAAACCATATTTGGGAGCGACCCATTAGCCTTGCTGCATCTCCCATGTTTTAATCATTTCTGGTCGATGAGGCTTGTGGCTACGTTTTACCTTTTATATAGCACTTTCCACTTGGAATGCTAACATTGACCTCCAGGCAGTAATGCAATGCCAGCATTTATCCATACAAGTTCGTTCTGGGACTGAACGAACCGCTTGAGATCTTTTTCTTCAATTCTATCATCTTCAGGATATCTTTACATCAAAATGCCTAAGTCGGATCGAAGTGGTTTTCGAATAACATATCCAATTCCGGTCTCTTCGAAACAACATTCGATAATTTCTAATAAACTCAACCCCGGTTCTTTAGGAAACAAATAGTAAAAGATAAGAGCGGAGATCACCTCCTAACCATCAGTGGATAGATTTCCTTATCGTTTCCCCTAGGAGAACGAAACGAGATTTATACGCACAATACAACACATAGGAGATGACAATTATAATGATCTAGAATTTTAGCCATCCAAATTTGGAATATTTAATTGATTTTAAATATTCAAAAATTAATTTTATGAGTTGAATAACTTATATTTCAAATATAATGATTTACTGGATAATTAAATCGTAAAATTTAATATTTGAAATTGTTAAATAATTAAATCTTGAATTTAAAATGAATGAAAACGATTTATAAAGTTAACTAAAATTCTATTTTGAATCAGATGGAAGTTAGTAAACTTTTAACCTGGATTTAAAAGTGAAAAAATGGAAATTGAAAATTTTATGTTTTAATCAACATATAAAAATAGTCATTTTTGGCGCTGTCTTGGATTTCGACAAATCCAGTTTCATTGGATCCATAATAGTGAATTATAGTATGTTGTCGAATTTCGTGTCGATTGGACTTATTTTTTGGTCATGCGAGTTCGAAACACATAGAAATTAATTCAAGAAATTTAATTAAAATAATTCGATTTTATAAAGCTAACTTATATATATGATGGAGTTGGCTTCCGATGTATATTCCATTGTGTTTGGAATAATGTATAACATATAGAACGCTAGGCGACACGATTCATTTGGAGTTCAAAATTTTCACGGATGAATAGTGCTAAGGGAAATCTTCTATAAATAGCCCTCAACTCTTCTCATTTGCAAATCCTAATATTTCAGCCCCCATTTCTAAACCTCCATCCGACGGCCATCATCGATCGGAGCCACTGGAAGCAAAATTAGCCTTCGACTTCAACTAGGAAATGTAGAGGATAATGATACGAAGCTATCCAACGGATAGATCCTCAAATGGCAAGCTGAGGTGGCCGAAAAGAGGCCGCATTTGTATACAAAAAACGGAATTTTTGGGCTTGTTGTCGTGACGCGCGCGTAGGTGCTAGGGGGACAGGAGGTGGCCGCGCTGGCGTGGGGTAGGGCGGTCGTCGAAGTGATAGTGGCCAAGCACGTTTCTTCGATCCCATATAAAAAAACATTGCGCGTATGCACGTAAAGCCTGGGGTGGCGACGCGACTGGGTGATGATCCGAGGCGAGCGGCGGCGTCATTCTGGGCGGTAGTGGTGCGATTTGGGCAAAAAAAAACACAAGATTAAAAAAAATCTTCGTTTATTAGTGCGGCTTGAGCTGTGAGGAGGGAAATGAACGTGCATAGTGAAGTTTTAAAAAGTTTTAAGTTTAATTAAATTTGTTTAAGTCAATTGTATTATTAATCATCTGATGGTTATTTATTCATATCCTTCTCGTACGAGGTCCGTTTCGAGCGCGATAAGTCGCATTTCGTTCGTATCAGCGAGCACTACGTATGGAGTTGTATTGGTTGAATTCATAGTTCGTAGGGATTATGAGTCAAATTGAATGACCGTTCAATTTTAATTCAATCCGGAGTGCTTTGGCGATTTTTGGCCTTTTTTGTGAGTAAACTCACCCCTCTGACCTGCTTATATTTTTATATAAGTGGAAATAATTTTATTTATAATATTTGATGCTTGTTTGGATGATATACCATATTTGTTAGTTGGTTTGGAAATATTCCCACCTATTGGAGCGGATGAGACATTATACGTTCCTTGTATGAGCGAATAACCCTTTGTATATGAATCCGACCTCAAAGTGGTTGAATTTATTTTTAAGATTATATGCTGTATTTGATGCAGGGGGATAGGTTGGAGGGATCCAATAGGATTCCTTACACTATTGATTTTATTTTCATATATTTTGATATATGATGTGTTTGGATGCCATAATTGATGACATGGATTTGTTGCTTATTTAGTGCTATGGTAGCACTAGACCTTATTTCAGTATTTTTGAAATACTAGGGAATAGTGATTTTGGATTGAAAATATTTTTTAAGTGATTTTGGAAGTATATATTTTTTATAATTTTAAAATTATTTAATGGAATGAATTTATATTAAATAAATACAAAGTATGATTTTTGATTTTTATAAAAATATGGTTTTTGGTGAAATATTTTATATAGAGATTTTAAATAAGTATATAAGGATTTTTAAAAGCGATATTTTATAAATATAAAATAGATTTGTAATCGAAATTTATAAATATTTTATAAATGGATTTGAAGTTTATTTGGTAAATAGATTTATGAATAGATTTTATAAATAAATATATTTTGTAAAGAAATATGTTATAAATGAATTTTTAAAATAACGTAGATTTATAAAGTTGGATTTATAAATGGATTTCGATAGTGAAACAAGTTTTTATAAAAGAATGAGTTGTAAACAGAATTTATAAATAAAGTGATTTTATAAAATAGAAGTTTTATAAAATAGAAAGAAGATGTGTAAACATATTTTATAAATATGGAAATGATTTTTGTTGAGATTTAAATGTGGATATTTTATATAAAAGAATTATATTCGAGTTTTTAAGTGTTTAACAATCTTTCAAACGATTGTTTTGAAATTGACATTTTTAAAGAAATTAATGGTTTTGAAAAGTAAATTTTCATTTTAAAGTAATGTTTTGGGAAGTAATAATTCCAAATGGAATTTAATATTCTGAAAATGTTTTGAAATGTGATATGTATCGAAAACATAGATTTCAATATTTATTATTGTAATAGACGTTTACGGGAAAGTATAGAAAGCATTGACTATAACACTATTTTTATAGTAAATGATTTTCGAAAGGAAATGTTTTATACATTATACGGAACTTTTATATTTTTAATAGAATCCCTACAATAATGTTTTTGAGTTGTCGTAACAATGTTTTACGCAACATTCATTTTGACCCAATAAAGCATGTTTTGAAAAATACGAAGCTTAAAATGATTTGTAAATAACGAATTTAATTATATAAAGATATTTTCTAAGTGTTGAAAATAAATTTATTTGAGAATATACTTATGTCGTTGATATAAGCATATAAAAATGTTTTTCCAATATTGAAAGATTGAAAGGGTTTTTGAAGACATATCTTCTAAAGATATTTTGAAGTAAATATTTAGAAAATGATTTAATTAATGAAAGATTAATTAAAGGGCCTATGGCTTATGCTAGATATTATTGTTACTTTGATAGTTAAATAACCCACTATTAAATTTGACCTCTTTATCATTGTTGGTTCGGAGAGACCGAGGTCGGATTTATCCAAGAACCACTTCGGACCAGTGTATGCGTTCGACAGTGTAGGGTTATTACTATAATTTTGAAGACGGAGATCTTCATGATGCAGGGCTATTTGTCACTAGTCCCTCGGGGTGAAATTTACCGTACCATATATTTATGGCGGCAGTAATTCTTTGTTATAAAAATCTACAATATGCAAGGGACTCTCGCTACTAATTCTAAGGGTAATTCCCGACAGGTTGTGGTAGGAGAGTTCCTTAGGTTTGTTCTATTCCTGAACAACTTATATGGATGGATGTATGACATTTCATTTCCAAGATTACATCATTGACTTTTACAAACGTACATATGTTTGGTGGCGGAGAAGATAACTTCTTTTAGCTTAACACCATTCTATGAAACGTACGAGCTCGGAGGTTGTATATTCATGAAAGCTAATAGTGATTGAAGGAATAGCAATATGGCATTCAAAGTGAAAAGTGCTACATGAAAGGTAATCTCTATCTTATGCATCATCACCCAGAAATGATACAAACAGGGTAGAAGCGGCAGGGCTGGGTGGGTCACTCCCATAAGGAAACGGTCATCACCTTTGTGATATCCCGGAAATTTTGACAATAACAATTTAATAATTAATGTCAAAATTTAATTGATTTGACCACATTGTTAATAATAAATTTGAATTAAATTTAATAATCTTCTTTAAAATAAATATTTAAACTGATAATCTATCTTTAGAGGCTAATAAATTGTTTTATATCTGTAATGTATACATATCTGTATATATTATAAATAGATAATCTTTGTTTTAAATTTAATATATATAGGCATGTTTTCTTATTCTAAAATTTTTGATAAATTAAAAATTGGATTTAATTTGATATTCAACTATTAAATAAATTACCATATGATTTTAATACTCAAGATAAAAACTTAATTGTTTAAAATTGATTTTAGCTTAAGTTTAAATTTAAATAAAAAGGTTTGTTTATTCTTTTTAAATAGCTTGATAAAATAAGAAATTGATTAATAAAGAGACAACTTTCTTTTGGAAATTATTTTTAATTTAATAATGAGTTATATTTAAAACTATATTAATAATGTAATATTTTTTACAAATGGATTTTTAATATGAATACAAATTGTTATCTTAAATTTATATATGTGTATTTTGATAGGAAAGCTATGATTTGTAAATTTGAAATAACATCTTTCAAATATGTTTAAAATAAAACAAATCCTAAATGTATTAAACACCAACATCAATCAAATGTATGATATTAACATAAGTATGAAAATAAATTAATAATCAGCAAATTAAGTATTTGATAGTTAAAGTTTAAAAATAAAAGAGAAAATAAAAATAAGAAATAGAATTAAATACTTAAGTTAAAATTTATAACAATGGTTAAAACAACTTTATAATATGTACATAAAATAAATGATGCCAGGTAAGTGAAATATGCCTGTAGAATAGATGCTAGACAAGAACAAAGTAATAAATAAAAATGACTCTAACAACTTCATGTGAAAATAAAGTACAACCAGAAAAAAATAAAATATGTATATAACCTGCAGAATAAATAAGCAAAATAAAATCTACCAACATCAAAATAAACATCTATATACAAAACAAAAAGTGAATATGCAGGTACAAGTAAAAGATACAAACCTGACATTGTAATATTTGTTGCCTGCAACCTAATATACAAGGCAAGAATAAGACAAGTAAGAAACATATAAGAATCTTATATAGGAAGTTTAGATTATGCTTCAACATGTACTAATTAGATAAAGAGTAAACGTAAAGTACTATTTCAATTAATACTGGCACACCTTTTTGTCAACCGAAATGTTAGAAAAAAAAAAAAAATCAATTCAACCTCCTTTTGAATAATCTTGCCTGATAAAACAAAAGTAAGGAAATATCTGAACAAACCAAAATGCCTATACCAGTAAACACCTTCCTGTACAAGCCTGTCTCCTCTATATTTATATGCAATGCTCTTTGTTCCATTTCCTTTCATAACTTAACAAATCAGACAACAAGAAAATAAAAGCATATCCCTAAACAACTTCATTAATCAAAAGAAAGGAGATTTAACAGAGGATTAAGCAATAGCCTCCTGGATGTGTTCTCTGTCCAAATATTTAAGTGAGTAACCAATTTAAAATTTAAAGTATATATATATATATATATATATATATATATATATATATTTGTTGCTTGTGAAATCTGAAAGGGAAGATTACTTTGTTATGCATATACATATATGAATTTTTCCTTGTGTTTATAAGTATTTGAATGTGTGTTGCCTGGTTATGTTGAAATTACTTTTGTTCTTGGTTCAGATCAAAACCCCAGAGAAAAAAAAATCAAATCTTGATCCTAGTTAAGATGAAAGATGTGAATACAATATGTTCATTTGATTATAAATGGAAGCTAAAAAAACTTAATTCCAGCAAAATAAATGTGGAATGAATCTGAAAATTCTTAGAACAGATGAGCATGCATTATCATGATAAAATCAAATATAATAAATTGTTGAATCAGGCATACAAGTGGAATCATCAGTTAAAAATATGATTTTTAAAACAAAAATATTGATTTTTCATTAAGCATGTTAAGAACAGTTCCTTGTTGAACTGATAATGCTTTCATATCAATTTCCAGTGATCGCACATATTTAAAATGTTGAAATATTGTACAAAGCAAATTTAGAGATCGATGACAATGGGAAAATTGTTAAATAAATTTTCTATTGCAAAAATGTTAGAAACGAGTAAGATTTAGGTTTAATACTTGGTTTTGTTGAGGTCTGGAATCAAGGCGATTTCACCTCCTCTGGTTGGCCGAGTTGCCTGTGATTCTGGAGAAGAGTAGTATGGAGGGTGGCGAAGTTGAGACCGGAGCTGTCAACTTTCAGGTGGTCGCGATTTGGAAGCAGCGTGTTGCCAGGTTTGGATGTGTGGTGATCTCAGTTTCCAAGTTCGGGTTGGAGGCCTCGAATTTGATTTCGAGATGTGGAAGACAAACTGAGGATCATATTTGGGTGTTTGGATGGTTGTCGACATAAGAAGATCATCGTCGATGATCTGTGATGGTCGACGGCTCTGTGCACTTGCACAGTGCATTTTCTTGGTTCTGTTTAGTTTGGTAAGGTAGGATTATTTTGTCTCGTGATTTACCCAAAGCATAGTGATGATTGGCTCGTGTTATTTGGGGTTTGCTCGAAGCAAAAATAGTTGGGCTCGGGTTGATTGCTTGATTTCAGGTTTTACAGGAAACCTGTTTTCTGTTTTTTTTAAATTTTAAAATAAAATCTAAAAGCCAAGTTTAAATGAAAATTTAAGATTAAAAAAGGATATTAAATCCAAGTTTAATCTGATTCAAGTTAGCTTTGAACTTTAATTAAAACAAATAAAGTTTTTATTTAAATTGTTGTAACTACTTATAAAAAGAAAAGTTTGAGTAGTTGGATTTTAAAGTGAAGCTTTAAATTGTAGGATTGAGTTTAAATTTAAAGATTTAAATCTAAGATTCAATATAAATTTGAATCTTAAATTTGAACTAAAAAGGAGATTTTAAATTGTTTTGATAAAGTGAATTATTAAATTTGATTTGAATTCAAAATGGAATCGTGTTTAAATTCTTTTAATCTTCTATTTTAAGATAACTATTCTTTAAGTTGTAAAATAAAAGGGAGTTTGGAATTGTTAAGATTAATTTGATTTCATTTTAAATCTTAAATTTAAAATGAAAATTTAAAAGTAAATGTAAATTAAATTGTTTAAATACCTTATTAATGATAAATTGATCATTAAATAGGAAAAGGTTTTTAAGACTTACGGATTTGTAATTATTAAGTTAACTAAATGGATAATTAATGACTAGAATTAATTAACTTAGAAATTAAGAGTTCAAATTTATTTAAATAAGGTATAAGTTAATTAATTTAAGGTAAATCAATTGGTAATTAAGAAATCATTGATTTAATAAGGTTTAATTTTTAATGATTAGCAATCAATTAATGAATTAATTAAGGATTAATTAATGAGTGATTAATATTAATATAAATGTAATTGATAATAAATTTTAGCTAATTACTTTAGAAAAGTAATTAAAGAATTGTAAATAGATAATGAGGGTCATTAACTAAGATTATGAAATAATCAATTAATGGGATTAATTTTAATGATGAATTAAATTATTATTTAAGATAAGCAATTGTGAATTGTTAAGTAATGAAAGTAATTAAGGAATTAATTACTCATTGTAATTAATTCAGCTTCATATGAATTGTTTAAGTTAGTTAATTAAGTTTAATTAATTTAAATAATCATATGATGATGAGATAAGTATAATTACTTAGGGGAGTAATTAATGATAATTACTGGATGTAATTAACTAAAGGTGATTTGATAATGAAAGTAATTGGAATATAATTACTTTGTATAATTAATCAGGGGATTAATTAGAGAAATTAATTAAGGAGTAATTAATTTATTTGATGGAGTAATTAAAGATAGTTAATTGCCGAATGGTATTAATCAGAGGTGATTAATCAATGTGGTTTAATTGAAGATTAATTACTTAAGTTAATTAATTTAAAACAGGGAATTAAATTAAAATGTAATTAGAAATCATTAATTGATATAATTAATGATGGGATGATCAATTTAGATTAATTAAACAATAATAAGAAATTAAAGAGTAATTAATTAGAGTAATTAAGAAGTAATGTAATGTTTGTAATTTAAGGTTAATTTCTATATTTGGATAAGATAACTAATTTGTGAAAATAATTTAAAAATGATTATTTGTATATAATTAAATGTTAATTAATCAAGTGTGATTAATTGAAACGAATAATTAGTGAATGATTTATTCATTGATGAAAATTAATTATAGATATATAAGCAAGATTTAAGATGGTGAAGCAATTAATTTAATTCACTTTAAATTAATTAGAGATGCTAGTAATTAATTTAATTCATTTTAAATTAATTATAACTGATATGATTGCTTATGTATGGATGATGATATCATTTACCTTGAATGATTTTAAGGTCTCAGGTATGAGAAATTGATGCTATGTGATATGGATGCTTTGATTTAAGTATGATGATAATATGGATTATCTGTTATGATGATAATACGCATTATCTGTTTGTAGTGATAATATTGAATATCTGTTTATGATGATAATGCTGATTATCTATTGTGATATTGTGAATTATCTATCTGTGTGTATATGGATAATTGAATTGAATTGTTTTAAACTTTAAAACAACTTGGCCTTAAAAGTCACGTTTTGGATCTCGATGAGACCGGGATCGGGTTTTCCATATTTGGAAGTCCGAAAACCACATCGATCCAAATTAACGTTAGGTCATGAATTCTCAAGTGAAGATTCAGAGTGCAAGGGTTATCGTCGTTAACTTTGAGGGTGATTCCAAAATGAGTGTAACGAGATAATGCCTTCGGTTTCGTTCGAACCCGGAACGAACTTGTATGGATTGAATGCTTTCAGAACATCGTCAGGTGGGCGATGAGCATTCTAAGAAATGTGTTCTCTGAAGGTAATCGTAGCCTCAAGGCTCATCAACCGGGAATGGCTAAAACAGGGGAGGTGCAGCAAGGTTAGGTGGGTCATGCCTAAGCAGGACAAGATTTTCCCCTGTCTAGATGTCCCTTTTTATTCGGCTGTGTGGACAGTTGTGAGCTCCAACTGTCCGGGTTGTCTTGGTCGGGACTGTTCAGTAAGGAATGGTTCCGGCCTTGTGTTGCAGAGGAGCGGGCGTACTCCTCGGTACGTTGATCTAGGCCACGTACTGTGACGGGCGGTACCCCAGTAGCCCTGCCATTGTATGGAATCCAAAATCCAATAAGAGCCAACGGTTTTGATTGTATTACCCACTTTTGTGGCTAGTAGCTGGAATTTAATAGATGTAACAATTTCGGCTATTTTCTTTTTACTTGAAAACCCTAAACCTATTATAATATCACAGAATTTCCTATTAAATGTTTTGGTTAGCGTAAGGTAAAAACTTACCCATATTTATTCGTGGGAAGTCTTACGTGATACCTTTTGTTTTCAAGAATTTTCAAAGTTAAGCAACTTTAACCTGTTACTCATACCAGACCCATGTCTGACCCGGAGTTTATTTTTGTTTTTCATAAACTCTCGGGTACCCAAATTTTTACGGGTAGCCAAGGGATTCAGGTTAGCTTTGACGAATTCTGGAGGAGCAATGGAGCAGGAGGCTTCAGCGTTATAGATATAAATATAGTTCCGCTGTGTTGGTATCTTTGGGTTATTTGTTTGAGTTGTGTTGTATTAACTAGATAGGTGTTTATAAATGTCTAGTAGGTGATGTGTTATCTGTATAACTCTGATATATGTAAAATTATGTAATAGTTATGTGATCTATTATATTTTGTTCCATTCCGCTGTGAGATTCTGATGTTGTTGTTCTTTCTTCTCTATCTTTTCTATTTTCTCATCCCTTTCTTTCTTTTAGGCGAAACGGTTTTCTGGGGTCAGAATTCCGGGTCGTCACAGTTGGTATCAAAGCGCTAGGTTGAGTGAATACCTAGGCTCTTGAGTGATTTCTATCTTGAGAGAGCGTATTTGTAATTTTGATATATAAATATATTTATATTTATCTCTGCCTATTGGTTGGGTTACCTGTCCGGGTTATCCAATATAAGTTATAAAGGTAGATAGGGTAGTGGTGCGTGTAACACGACTACCAATGGTTGGAGTTTGAATATTTGAGGTTGGAAGTGTATCTGTCGAGACTGTAGACCTATTACCGTCTCAAGTGAGCTTTGGGTGGTGTAAAGATTTCATTGATCTCTGAAGGAAACCTGTTAAGGTTCGGAGTTCATTTTTGAAGCGTAAGTTTGGATAAGCTAGAGTTTGGACCTATCGGTTTGGCATGAGCAAGTCCGAATATCTTACCTCAGGATGTAGTAGCTGTGTGATGAGACACAGTGACTATGGAGGTCTCTGAAGATGTTTCTTTGGAATCAGTTAAGGAAGTGTAGCTGTTTCGGTGTTGGGGCTGAGTTCAGTAGAATGTTTCTGTTGGTTTGAGGTCCGAGTTTCTCGAAGAACTTTAGATAGGAAGTTTTGGCATCTGAGTCAGCAGTGCAGCTCGGAGTGTTCTTTGTTCTATCAAGGAGATCTTCTGGTTTGGCTGTTTTCTTGAAGAAATTTCAGGAGCAGCAGAGTGATTCCATTTCTTCGATGGATTGGCTAATTAAGCATAGGCTGTTCTGTTTGGTAAAGAGAGAACAGTTCTTCTTTAGTGGGTTATATTGATCGCAAAAGTGACTTGCGATTGTTGAGTTTCTCTTGGGTTATCTGATTTTTCTGGATGTCTTCAGGAAGTTTTTGTCCGTGAATGGAGAATTAGTTTGATGAAGCAAATTGGGTTTTGGAGGAACTTCTGAGTTTCTTTAAAGGATCTGTTGAACCATAGTTCTAAGATATGTTGTCCAATTTGTCCTCGAGATCATCATCAGCATTTTCATCTGCTCAGTCAGAGTAGCGCAGTGGAAGCATGGTGGCAGCTGTTTGGTGTGGGAACAACTAGAATTTGTAGTGTTTTGGATTAGAGAGTTTCTACTGGAAATTTTTCATGATCTTAAGACCAGATTGAAATGCATCTGTACTATCTTTCCATATGAGAAGAAGTAAGATCAGTCTGCTGATTTTGGAATTGAGTTGTGTTCTGAGTTTTAGTCGATCTTAGAAAGGTATTTTTGTTGGATTGTCTTTGGTTCAGTTGTTTCTAAGGACATCGCAAGTGTTGAGCTGATCAGGAAGGATGTAGGCAGCCCAGGTCGTCCGAAGAGTTTTGTGGATAAGAGACGGAGAATTGGATATTCGTAGTTAGAGACTTTGTTGTTGTTGCATTTTCCTCGATCTATGGGAGCTATAGGATTGGATAAGATTGGGAAGCTAGCTCCGAGACATTTGGATCTTTTTCTGTTGTTCTTCTCAGGATTAGTGTTTGGTCTTCTGGAGTGGATTGCCAGTTTGGATAACTGAGATTCTTTGTGTTTCACATATCTCTGAGGGAGTACGTGTAAGATCTATCTTTGATTGTAGAGTCAGCAGTTCAGAGAGTTTTGGTTGTTGAGTCAGACTTATCTGTAGTCTGATATCCTGTTTTGTTTTATAGATCCAGATGGGTAGAAACTCAATAGCTTAGTAATATAGTTTTGTTTGGATTCTGTAAAGAGAGTATCCCAATATTTATACTTGGGAAAACTCGAGAAAATTCTATTTAGGATTTTATCTGGACAATTAGATTTGTAGATTGGATGAATTGGTTGCTATGATTGTTAACATATGATTGATATATGCTTGTGTTTTAAAATTAAATCTGTAATTAGATTATTAAGTTACCTTTGTTTTAAATTTCGGGGACGAAATTCTTTTAAAGGGGGAGGAATGTGATATCTCGGAAATTTTGACAATAACAATTTAATAATTTATGTCAAAATTTAATTGATTTGACCATATTGTTAATAATAAATTTGAATTAAATGTAATAATCTTCTTTAAAATAAATATTTAAACTGATAATCTATCTTTAGAGGCTAATAAATTGTTTTATATCTGTAATGTATACATATCTGTATATATTATAAATAGATAATCTTTGTTTTAAATTTAATATATATAGGCATGTTTTCTTATTCTAATATTTTTGATAAATTAAAAATTGCATTTAATTTGATATTCAGCTATTAAATAAATAACCATATGATTTTAATACTCAAGATAAAAACTTAATTGTTTAAAATTGATTTTAGCTTAAGTTTAAATTTAAATAAAAAGGTTTGTTTGTTCTTTTTAAATAGCTTGATAAAATAAGCAATTGATTAATAAAGAGACAACTTTCTTTTGGAAATTATTTTTAATTTAATAACAAATGGATTTTTAATATGAATACAAATTATTATCTTAAATTTATATATGTGTATTTTGATAGGAAAGCTATGATTTGTAAATTTGAAATAAAATCTTTCAAATATGTTTAAAATAAAACAAATCTTAAATGTATTAAACACCAACATCAATCAAATGTATGATATTAACATAAGTATGAAAATAAATTAATAATCAGCAAATTAAGTATTTGATAGTTAAAGTTTAAAAATAAAAGAGAAAATAAAAATAAGAAATAGAACTAAATACTTAAGTTAAAATTTATAACAATGGTTAAAACAACTTTATAATATGTACATAAAATAAATGATGCCAAGTAAGTGAAATATGCCTGTAGAATAGATGCTAGACAAGAACAAAGTAATAAATAAAAATGACTCTAACAACTTCATGTGAAAATAAAGTACAACCAAAATAAAATAAAATATGTATATAACCTGCAGAATAAATAAGCAAAATAAAATCTACCAACATCAAAATAAACATCTATATACAAAACAAAAAGTGAATATGCAGGTACAAGTAAAAGATACAAACCTGACATTGTAATATTTGTTGCCTGCAACCTAATATACAAGGCAAGAATAAGACAAGTAAGAAACATATAAGAATCTTATATAGGAAGTTTAGATTATGCTTCAACATGTACTAATTAGATAAAGAGTAAACGTAAAGTACTATTTCAATTAATACTGGCACACCTTTTTGTCAGCCGAAATGTTAGAAAAAAAAAAAAAAATCAATTCAACCTCCTTTTGAACAATCTTGCCTGATAAAACAAAAGTAAGGAAATATCAGAACAAACCAAAATGCCTATACCAGTAAACACCTTCTTGTACAAGCCTGTCTCCTCTATATTTATATGCAATGCTCTTTGTTCCATTTCCTTTCATAACTTAACAAACCAGACAGCAAGAAAATAAAAGCATATCCCTAAACAACTTCATTAATCAAAAGCAAGGAGATTTAACAGAGGATTAAGCAATAGCCTCCTGGATGTGTTCTCTGTCCAAATATTTAAGTGAGTAACCAATTTAAAATTTAAAGTATATATATATTTGTTGCTTGTGAAATCTAAAAGGGAAGATTACTTTGTTATGCATATACATATATGTGAATTTTTCCTTGTGTTTATAAGTATTTGAATGTGTGTTGCCTGGTTATGTTGAAATTACTTTTGTTCTTGGTTCAGATCAAAACCCTAGAGAGAAAAAAATCAAATCTTGATCCTAGTTAAGATGAAAGATGTGAATGCAATATGTTCATTTGATTATAAATGGAAGCTAAAAAAACTTAATTCCAGCAAAATAAATGTGGAATGAATCTGAAAATTCTTAGAACAGATGAGCATACATAATCATGATAAAATCAAATTTAATAAATTGTTGAATCACGCATACAAGTGGAATCATCAGTTAAAAATATGATTTTTAAAACAAAAATATTGATTTTTCATTAAGCATGTTAAGAACAGTTCCTTGTTGAACTGATAATGCTTTCATATCAATTTCCAGTGATCGCACATATTTAAAATGTTGAAATATTGTACAAAGCAAATTTAGCGATCGATGACAATGGGAAAATTGTTAAATAAATTTTCTATTGTAAGAATGTTAGAAATGAGTAAGATTTAGGTTTAATACTTGGTTTTGCTGAGGTCTGGAACCAAGGCGATTTCACCTCCTCTGGTTGGCCGAGTTGCCTGTGATTCTGGGGAAGAGTAGTATGGAGGGTGGCGAAGTTGAGACCGGAGCTGTCAACTTTCAGGTGGTCGCGATTTTGAAGCAGCGTGTTGCCAGGTTTGGTTGTGTGGTGATCTCAGTTTTCAGGTTTGGGTTGGAGGCCTCGAATTTGATTTCGAGATGTGGAAGTCGAACTGAGGATCGTATTTGGGTGTTTGGATGGTTGTCGACATAAAAAGATCATCGTCGATGATCTGTGACGGTCGGCGGCTCTGTGCGCTTGCATAGTGCATTTTCTTGGTTCTGTTTAGTTTGGTAAGGTAGGATTATTTTGTCTCGTGATTTACCCAAAGCATAGTGATGATTGGCTCGTGTTATTTGGGGTTTGCTCGAAGCAAAAATAGTTGGGCTCGGGTTGATTGCTTGATTTCAGGTTTTACAAGAAACTTGTTTTCTGTTTTTTTTTTAAATTTTAAAATAAAATCTAAAAGCCAAGTTTAAATGAAAATTTAAGATTAAAAAAGGAGATTAAATCCAAGTTTAATCTGATTCAAGTTAGCTTTGAACTTTAATTAAAACAAATAAAGTTTTTATTTAAATTGTTGTAACTACTTATAAAAAGAAAAGTTTGAGTGGTTGGATTTTAAAGTGAAGCTTTAAATTGTAGGATTGAGTTTAAATTTATATATTTAAATCTAAGATTCAATATAAATTTGAATCTTAAATTTGAAATAAAAAGGAGATTTCAAATTGTTTTGATAAAGTGAATTTTTAAATTTGATTTGAATTCAAAATGGAATCGTGTTTAAATTCTTTTAATCTTCTATTTTAAGATAACTATTCTTTAAGTTGTAAAATAAAAAGGAGTTTGGAATTGTTAAGATTAATTTGATTTCATTTTAAATCTTAAATTAAAAATGAAAATTTAAAAGTAAATGTAAATTAAATTGTTTAAATACCTTATTAATGATAAATTGATCATTAAATAGGAAAAGGTTTTTAAGACTTACGGATTTGTAATTATTAAGTTAACTAAATGGATAATTAATGACTAGAATTAATTAACTTAGAAATTAAGAGTTTAAATTTATTTAAATAAGGTATAAGTTAATTAATTTAAGGTAAATCAATTGGTAATTAAGAAATCATTGATTTAATAAGGCTTAATTTTTAATGATTAGCAATCAATTAATGAATTAATTAAGGATTAATTAATGAGTGATTAGTATTAATATAAATGTAATTGATAATAAATTTTAGCTAATTACTTTAGGAAAAGTAATTAAAGAATTGTAAATAGATAATGAGGGTCATTAACTAAGATTATGAAATAATCAATTAATGGGATTAATTTTAATGATTAATTAAATTATTATTTAAGATAAGAAATTGTGAATTGTTAAGTAATGAAAGTAATTAAGGAATTAATTACTCATTGTAATTAATTCAGTTTCATATGAATTGTTTAAGTTAGTTAATTAAGTTTAATTAATTTAAATAATCATATGATGATGAGATAAGTATAATTACTTAGGGGAGTAATTAATGATAATTACTGGATGTAATTAACTAAGGGTGATTTGATAATGAAAGTAATTGGAATATAATTACTTTGTATAATTAATCAGGGGATTAATTAGAGAAATTAATTAAGGAGTAATTAATTTATTTGATGGAGTAATTATAGATAGTTAATTATTGAATGGTATTAATCAGAGGTGATTAATAAATGTGGTTTAATTGAAGATTAATTACTTAAGGTAATTAATTTAAAACAGGGAATTAAATTAAAATGTAATTAGAAATCATTAATTGATATAATTAATGATGGAATGATCAATTTAGATTAATTAAACAATAATAAGAAATTAAAGAGTAACTAATTAGAGTAATTAAGAAGTAATGTAATGTTTGTAATTTAAGGTTAATTTCTATATTTGGATAAGATAATTAATTTGTGAAAATAATTTAAAAATGATTATTTGTATATAATTAAATGTTAATTAATCAAGTGTGATTAATTGAAACGAATAATTAGTGAATGATTTATTCATTGATGAAAATTAATTATAGATATATAAGCAAGATTTAAGATGGTGAAGCAATTAGTTTAATTCACTTTAAATTAATTAGAGATGCTAGTAATTAATTTAATTCATTTTAAATTAATTATAGCTGATATGATTGCTTATGTATGGATGATGATATCATTTACCTTGAATGATTTAAGATCTCAGGTATGAGAAATTGATGCTATGTGATATGGATGCTTTGATTTAAGTATGATGATAATATGAATTATCTGTTATGATGATAATACGCATTATCTGTTTGTAGTGATAATATTGATTATCTGTTTATGATGATAATGTTGATTATCTATTGTGATATTGTGAATTATCTATATGTGTGTATATGGATAATTGAATTGAATTGTTTTAAACTTTAAAACAACTTGGCCTTAAAAGACACGTTTTGGATTTCGATGAGACCGGGATCGGGTTTTCCATATTTGGAAGTCCGAAAACCACATCGATCCAAATTATCGTTAGGTCGTGAATTCTCAAGTGAAGATTCAGAGTGCAAGGGTTATCGTCGTTAACTCGGAGGGTGATTCCAAAATGAGTGTAACGAGATAATGCCTTCGGTTTCGTTCGAACCCGGAACGAACTTGTATGGATTGAATTCTTTCAGAACATCGTCAGGTGGGCGATGAGCATTCTAAGAAATGTGTTCTCTAAAGGTAATCGTAGCCTCAAGGCTCATCAACCGGGAATGGCTAAAATAGGGGAGGTGCAGCAAGGTTAGGTGGGTCATGCCCAAGCAGGACAAGATTTCCCCCTGTCTAGATGTCCTTTTTTATTCGGTTGTGTGGACAGTTGTGAGCTCCAACTGTCGGGGTTGTCTTGTTTGGGACTGTTCAGTAAGGAATGGTTCCGGCCTTGTGTTGCAGGGGAGCGGGCGTACTCCTCGGTACGTTGATCTAGGCCACGTACTGTGACGGGCGGTACCCCAGTAGCCCTGCCATTGTATGGAATCCAAAATCCAATAAGAGCCAACGGTTTTGATTGTATTACCCACTTTTGTGGCTAGTAGCTGGAATTTAATAGATGTAACAATTTCGGCTATTTTCTTTTTACTTGAAAACCCTAAACCTATTATAATATCACAGAATTTCCTATTAAATGTTTTGGTTAGCGTAAGGTAAAAACTTACCCATATTTATTCGTGGGAAGTCTTACGTGATACCTTTTGTTTTCAAGAATTTTCAAAGTTAAGCAACTTTAACCTGTTACTCATACCAGACCCATGTCTGACCCGGAGTTTATTTTTGTTTTTCATAAACTCTCGGGTACCCAAATTTTTACGGGTAGCCAAGGGATTCAGGTTAGCTTTGACGAATTCTGAAGGAGCAATGGAGCAGGAGACTTCAGCGTTATAGATATAAATATAGTTCCGCTGTGTTGGTATCTTTGGGTTATTTGTTTGAGTTGTGTTGTATTAACTAGACAGGTGTTTATAACTGTCTAGTAGGTGATGTGTTATCTGTATAACTCTGATATATGTGAAATTATGTAATAGTTATGTGATCTATTATATTTTGTTCCATTCCGCTATGAGATTCTAATGTTGTTGTTCTTTCTTCTCTATCTTTTCTATTTTCTCATCCCTTTCTTTCTTTTAGACGAAACGGTTTTCTGGGGTAGAATTCCGGGTCGTCACAACCTTTCTAGATTACCATTTATAAGTCAATTATTTTATGATGTAGCCACGGATAGGCCAGGAACGACTGGGGTGATGCCATATTCGAAATTATCCAGATGGAAGGGGTGGGCTGGTTATGTGTTGGTTTAGAAGTTCAGTATCTGGACCGTAGGTACATTTTTCTAGTGGTATATTGTACGGAAGGTAGTCCCTTACCTTGTCATTTGTATGAAATCCATTCTCCACTATGTGCCTGCCATTTTGTTTGTAGAGCCTAGTATGCTGAAATTTGATAATGGAAACAATTTCAGCTATCTGAATTATTATTTGTATAATAGACACCAATATAGTTTTAGATGATCGATATGAAATGTTTTGGTTATTGTACGGTAAAAACCCTCTATGTTTATGTGTGGGCGTGTCTTACGAGATACCTTTGTTTTGATAAAAGAATGCTTTTATAACTTCAAATAAATTCAGTTGAGATGTGTTTTCTCACGCTGGTTTACCAGACTGATCTGGGCGTTCTTCCCTTTTAATGCTTAGGTCAGACCGAGTATATTTACAAATGTAGATTTTAATGCTTTAGAGCTTCAATAGACGAGTTGGAAGTCTTTGGGTCGTACTCTACGTATATGTTTATTTTCCAATGCATTGTTGTTAAATTATCACCAATTGAAAGGACATGTTATTATAACTGTCCAGGCTGATGATTGTGATTGATTGTTGTACTTTGATGGATGTATGTATATTATATTAGAGTTTCTGTTTTGTAAAGATCATTGGTATGGTATTATATGATTTTCCTGCTGCGATTGTGAGATTTTCTAATTGTTTTAGTTTCTTCTGTTTTGTCTTCTTTCTTCTTCTTCTCTTCTCTTCTCTCTTCTTCTTTCTTTCCTATAAAGATCCGATTTTCCATTCTCTTAGGGCTGGACATGTGTGGTTTATTGTCTGTTTGAAATGGGTGGGTTTTCGAGCTTTACAACTATGCCATATAAATCATGTGTTTCTCCTAGATATTTTCGAAGTTACGTTGTGGGTCCAAATTTGATAGTCGGTTATTTAACTATCCATAAACACACATCCAAATTAGGGAAGTACTCTGTAGGGGAAAACAACATTGATTAAGCATATAAGAAACCACTAGCCTCTTTTTAATAAAAAAAATCATTAACCAAAATCACTTTATAAATATTTGTACCAAAATACTTTTATAGAGATTCGTCCACAAACCATTATTTTTTTGATACTTGGAGAATATCCATATACTTATCTCAATGGTATTAGTATATTCACAAAATAGAGAAAGATTTCCTTTTTACATAATTCTGAAATATATTTATAAATTCCTTTGTAAATCTCTAAGGCTCGTTTATAACCTCATTCATTTATCTCTGAAATCAATTATAAACTCCCTTTTTAGCATTTCTAAAATCATTTAAAAACCGTTCGTAAATCCATAAAACCATTTATAAACTACTTTTATAAATCCTCGATATCTAAAACCATTTGTAAAGCTCTTTTACCCTTTAAAGTAGTCTTCCTTTAAGTTTTCCAAATCATGTTATAAATTTCCTCTTATAAAACCCACCTATGTTTATAAAACCTTATAAATCTCAAAAAAGTTAAAAATAAATTCTAATCATTTACTTTAAAACACTATTATATAATGATAAACATTATACATAAATATATATTAATTTTAAAACATTTTAAGATAATAATTAATAAATTTCAAAACATCCTTAATAAAACAATAATAATTTATCTTCAAACATTACTATAAACAATAATGATTAATTTCCAAAACTTTATTGATAAATAACTATATTTAATTTCAAACCATATTAATAACTTAAATAATTAACTTTTTCAAAATATTTAAATATTGATAAACAACTTTAGCATAATACTAATATGAATAATAAACTTTTAGTACATAAATATGTTTCCTTGATAAAAATTCATACTTAAATTTTCAACATAATCATTCACATATTTATAAAACTATATTTAAATTTCTCTTTCTATTTTATGAAACTTCCTAACATAAATTCCTTTTATTTATGAACCCCATATGTAATTCTATTCCTTTCTATTTATAAATGTGGATTAACATATCTGAATCTATCCTCATTTTCAACTTCTAAAATAGAATCAATTATTTTTCTAAGGCAACGTTCCACATATTATCATAAATCCACAATTGCAATGTATTTTCTCAATCTATCTAATGATAATAGTTTTCTTTTATTTATAAACACCATAAATCTATCCTTTTATTTATAAAATATGATTCTACAAATCTTTACTTTGTTTATAAAATGGCACATTTAGGGCTGTCAATGGGTACCTAAAAAATTCGATATCCGTCTGAATCTATATCCGAAAATATGAAAAATATGTATTATCCAAAAAGAAGATACAGATATCTGATATCTGAAAAGCTTTCCGAATACGGACATGGTTATTATGGTACTCGTATCCGAAAATATATGTCTGTTTAACTGATGTGTGTGTGTGTGTGTGTGTATTTAATTAAAATTATGCCAAATCAATATATGATTTTCCAACTATTTCCTAACAATTGGATATTACCACGATATGGTTTTTTACTCATTTTTAGTGAAAACAGATAGTTTTAGTGTCTAAATATTTCTGGATATACATACAGATATCGGTATAAAACAATTTTTTATCATCAAATTTTTTATTCATTGGATTTTTAATTAACACTAGTACAAAAACTGTTTTATGTTGATCCAAACCTTTTCATTTATACTTTTAAATTTATTGATTAAGGGCGGAGCGAATAAATATCCGATATCCAACCACATTCGAAAATTAAGTGGATACGAATATCCAATATCTGAAAATTAAGTGGATACGGATATCCGATATCCGAAAATGATTTCGGATACGGAAACGGATAAGCCACTATCCACTTTCTAAAAGTATTTGTTGACAGCCCTAGGCATATTTATACATTATCCCAGTTATAAACTTCTGCATTTATAAGTAAATCTTAATATAGGTATATATATATCACTTTATATAAAATGGTTAATAAATATTTATCCCTAAATTATTTCTATCTTCTTTTTAAAACCATACCTGTTTATTATAAATGACAGACTCATCTTTAAGATTTTAAAAATCTCTATTTAAAATATTTTATAAAATTATAAATTTTATAATCTCAAAAATTTCATACCTTTAATTTTATTTAAAATAAACTCCTTCACTTAGTAACTTAAGAATTATTTTTAAACATATATATATATATATGTATATTCAAAACCATTTAAATCCTTTTGAAAATTAAATCTTCATTTTATAATATTTCAAAATACTAAAAATATGGCCTAGTGTTAATATAGCACTAAATAGAGAAAAATCATCCATGTCATCAATTATGGCATCCAACATATCATATATCTAATTATATGAAAAATAAATTCAATAGTGAGGAACTTAGTTGGATCCCTCCATCATGTCCCACTGCATCACATACAATATATAACAAAATAATATAAATCTACCGCTTTGAGGCAGGATGGTATACAAAGGGTCATATGCTCTTACCTTTGAACATAATAGCGTCTTGTCCGCTCTAGAGGTGGGAATATATCCAAACCAATAATATAAAATAGTAAATCATCCAACATTCAATAACAATCAACAATAAAATATCTACATATCTAATAAATAATTTTTATCGGCTACATATTACCTCTGGTTAACCAAAAAAGTGAGTTTAACTCACCATTGATCCTAAGTTTCATCAAAGCGCTCCAGTTCGAATTAAAATTGAATAGACATTTAATTTTAACTCAAATCCCCACTAGCTTCAAATCATCTAATCCAACTCCACAGCATTGTATTCGCTGATACGATCGCAATGCAATTTGCCACGTTCAATTTCTACCTTGTATGAATAAGCTATGAATTAATGAACTTTTGAAATAATTAGATTAGAATTAACTTAATATTAATTATTTTCTAGAACCTTACTTCCCTCCAACCTTCATATGCTCCTTCGTATGCAACCCAGGCATGCAAATTCGACCGTGCATCCACGTTCATCGTGTCGCCACACCGTTCGCTGCATCCCACCTCACCCCGCTCATCATCACCCTCGCCGACTCTCATAGATTCATCTTCGATGAGAAATCACAAACCCATACCATGCCTTCAAAGCACTACAGCCACAGCACACACCTCCGAACGATGATCCACTACCACGGGTGATATCATGGAGTCGAGCTCTACAACTTTCATGTTGAACATTTCTCCTAATTTGGCCTTGATCAGCAAGAACAATCTTAGTCGTTGGATGCTAGGGTTTGGTTAATGGCCTAGTTTTAGAAATTAGGTTTTGCAAATAGAGAAAGCTAACATACTTGTATATAAAAAATTTAAAGAACTATTTCAAACTCCAAACGAGGTGTGCCGCCGGCGTTCCATATGTTTTAACCATATTCCGAACAAAATGTAACTAGTATCTAGACCCAATTCCATCATATACAAAAGTTAACCTTTCAAAATCGAATTATATTAATTTAAATTCATTTAATTGATTTCTATATGTTTTAAACTCGTACGACTAGACGATACATCAGATCTACTCGAAATTGGACGGCGTATAATAATCCACTATTATGGATCCAATAAAACAGGTTTTGTCAAAGTCCGAGACAATGCCCCAGATCAATAATTTAACACGTTATTAAAATGAATTATTATTAAAACGCATCAAATAACTTTTAGTTCAAAATTTAAAATTTTGCTATCTTTGTTCTTATTCAATTAGAATTTAAATCAACTTTGAAATCATTTTTATCCAAATTAAATCCAAGATTCAATTATTAGTTCTCCAATTCACAAATTAAAATAAATCTCTATAATTGAAATTTAATTTGTTTGACTTGTAAAACTAATATTTCAATATTTAAAATTAAATAAATATCTTAAAATCAAATGACTAAAATTCTAGATCGTTGCATCATATTCTTATTGACAATAACACTTGCAAAGAACTACTGAAGGGTAGAATTCATCTTTTCTCTCTTCTTGATCGCTTGATCCTTGAGCTGGTTTATTTCAATTATAGCACCACCAAGTTTGACTTGAATTTCTATCTTTGCCTTCATTTTGGCCCGTAGATTGGCCTTGAATCTTTCAACTTCAGCCTGAAGTGTTTGAATTTTCTTGTCCTTGGCCTGAAGCGCTAAATCTTTCTCCTTGACTGACTTGTCCTTGGCATTAACCTATTTGTGACGACCCGCCCTGAAGCATCGTCTTCTTCCTTTACTCTTCTCTTTTTTTTCAGTTAAGTTTTGTTTGAACTTAGAAATAAATAAACACATCAGGTTCAATATTCACGCATCAAACTCGACTCCTACCCGAAGCATTCCATCCCAAAACTCGTGCACGACTCGAGACTACCACGCGACCGACACTGCTGACACCAACATTCGCCGTACACATGCACAGCGGCCGGCAAGGCACTGGCGATCCTCCAAGGTCTTCAACAAGTCACAAATCGCCCCAAAGAAAGAAATCACAACCCAAAACACCTTCAGGAAACTCGAATCGAAATCGACAGTGCTAACCCAAACAGAACTTATACCCATCCACTCGAATCGCCTCGCGTCCACCGTTCAAACCACCGTAATCGCCGAGGTTTTGACCACATCTCGACAACACGACCTTCGACCATCGTCCAGAAACTCACGGCACTCGATCGTGTAAATAAGTTGCATTAGTTTGGTTACAGTCAAGACAAAAACTTTGAGCAAGAACCCTAAATTGATCTTCATCTCTTGATTCTCTTAATAGAAAAATTATTTGATAATTTTTATGTGATCATCAATGTTTATACTTGCTTAACTACAAATTTGAACGATTATTATTGAATCAATAATCGGTAATTGATAGAAATGCTCCTTTTTCTAAACCATGAACTGCATCTTCAATTTTACTTTAAAAGTTTCCATTCCTGTTTTAAAAATCCTATTTCGCATTGAAGTTCCAAGTTATCAACTTGAATTTATATTTTATAACAGATGAATTTATCATCAAAATGTTTGTTACCTGTAAAATTTTAGTTTGCTGTGTATAACCTCTTAATATGTTTAAAAACAAATTTAAACCCCTGATTTAAATTCGAGTACATTGTTTTGTTGGATAATTTAAAGCTCTTCTATGATCAAATAAGAATAATACAGAATTAAATAGTTTTCAATTCTATAATCACTTAGCAGAAATGAACCAAATATTATCAAAGAATAGCCTGTATATAAACACAGATTATACCAAAAGAAACACATACATCACCGTGAAATCCACACATCATCTTACTGTTAAAATTAAACTAAAGCTTGAATTTTTATGTTTACTCACCTGGAAAGCCTTTTGAACAAAGAACACTACTTATTCTCTTTTGGAAGCCTGAAATTTTAGAATTGTTCTTGCATCTGTTTTAAAACCTGAGTTTGCTTGCTTTTCATTTCTTCTTCTTTCTGATTTACTCTTTATATTCTTTTCAGGTATACTATGTTACTGATCAAATAAAGGATGCATACACATATATAAAGAAGATATTGTGTGTGAAGGAAGGCAGCAACTAGTCAGGTAGTTTTCCTATTTGGCTTTATCAGGCAAGATTTTATATATATATATATATATATATATATTGATATGATTCTTGAATTCGGCTGAGATGCTAAAACATTAAATACTATGTACTTATTGTCTACACATAACCTTATTAGTATATAGATTTTTATAGCTTGCTTAGCATAATCATTTGCAGGTTTCATATATTTCAAGCCTGTTATATTTTATTTTATTTTATACTTAACTTACTGCTATTCAATCCTGTTAATCAAATTTCATTTCTGTGAAATAGGATTTGCATAATACAAATAGACACAAAGATGTGCTCGAATCAGAGGAGCATTAAATGTTGTTGCTTCACCTGTTAACATAATTATAATTATGTAGTACTGTGAACAAATTGTATGCATGTGTATGGGATTATATTCTTCAGTAGGTAGCTTGCATAGGAAGACAAATTATCTTAATGCTTGTATTTCAATTTTCCTGAGTTTGTCAGTCTTTTCCATACTTGTGAATGATGATCATTTTCTTGCAACATTTGTTTTATTATATTATATCTTATGTTTAGATTTATATGTGAAGATGTGGTGTAAAACTTAATCATGTTTTTATGAACTGCTTGCTTGAATAATAAATATGTTTGGGTCAGATGTATTTTTACTTTGGTTTACTTGTGAAAATAAATTTGTTTTATTGTTTCTAACTTGAATAATTAATATACATATAGTTGTTGTCAATTTGTATATGAAAATATTTTATTTAGTTAACTTCTAATTTATATAAGTTATACATAAAAGTTAAAGTTTGGTTTTACATTATATTTGATTTCATTTTACTTTACTTTGTGTCTTATACTTTGTTCTTATTTTAGATTGTTAAGTTATGTTGTATAGAATCTTAACTAATTAATTCTTATTTTAAATTTTACATTAGTACTTTATATTTAACTGTCAATATTCAAGTCATATTCAAAATGATTTTCTCACTTATATTTGTATTCATTTTCATTTGTATTTTACTATCACATATTTAAATTAAGTTATATACAAATATTTGATTTATGTTCTACATTTATATTTTACATTTATATTTTATTTTGTTAGAATTAGATTTTAAATTTAAACATTATCATCCATATGTATATTTCCAAATATAAACAAAGTACAGTATTTTAATTCACTTATATAAGGTCAATATTATTAAAAGATTCTATTTAAATATCCAAGATCAAATTTCCTTTTAAAATACAAATTTACATAAATAATTGGCAATTATCCCAAAATCATATTCATTTGAAAATAATTAGTTCATATTTTATTAAATCATATTAAATATTTATTAAAATAAACAGGGCCAAAATTCAGGGTCGTTACACTATTTATATGCTGATAATTCTCATGGTTAGCCTTTCGGAGTTGGTCATTTATTATAATGAGGGCTTGGGTGTGTAAATGAGACATCTCCTGAATTAGTGCCTTAGAGTTTTTAGCTAATGTTTGAGCTTTATCCCTTTGCTTTACGAGATCAACCAACTCTTTTTTATAATCATCCATTGTATTATTGCAACTCTTCCTCTCCAACTCGAACGACCAGTTGCTATCTGATTGATTCTATTGAAATTGAAGAGGGAAAAATTGAGTTTTCTCCATTCGAAGAGCTAGCCAACAAGTTCAGTAACCCCTCCAACTCTGTGATTAGCTTTATCGTGGGGGTTATCCTTAATGTTCTAATCAAATTCCACCCTTGTCAGCTAGAGAATAAGAAATGCAGACTGCATCTTGGTCATCACGACTGTGAACAAGCCTAAAGGAGGTAGTGGTGGAGTAAGACGAGTAGGAACCTCATTAGGCTTTTGGGTGGTTGACACGGTAGTGACTGGTGGTCAGATTACCGAAATTTGTTATGAAGAAGGGAAGGGTCAAGAGTGTGGTTGGGGGGGAGCTAGAGATAGGCTATGAGGATTGTAGGAATCATGGAACTACGTCCCTTGATCATAATAATTTCTTTCCTCGGACCAACATTTCCTTCTGTCCTTGTCCTTATTACTCTCCCTCTCCTACATTTTCATCCTTTGTTTCTCAGTTTCCTGGTGCGAAGAAGAGCAGTAAGGGGTGGGTTCAGGGGGGGTTCCCCTACGCTCGCCAATGCATAAACATAAATAGTGGAAGCGCTCTCTTTCGATTATATCTAAAATGAAAGAAATAGATCATATCAGTCTCAGATCACTGAAGTATGGGTGAATGCATGATATGAGCACTCGTGATCATAGAAGTGTGTCAGGTGTTGATGTTTCCATAAATATTCTGTAAACCATATTCAGGGGGTTGCAAAGATAGAGTCTTGCCTCCCTCGGCCAGGAAGTTCCTGGAAAGGAAATTGAGACTCGAAGGATACTCTTTGGGAAGATAGTCGATCAGGATGTCAAGATTGCTTAGTAAATCGAAGATATTTTTAAAGAACTAGCTAGAATAGATGCCTCGATGATTATTCTCTTCAAATGTTATGGGGTAGAAATTTCAATGCCCTTTGAAGACTCCTCTCCATATAAATCATCTCCCTCTTTACCAAAGTCCTCATCATCATTATCCTCCTTTTCATCTCTTATTATTCTTATTCTTTCTCTTCCTCTCCTCCTTCTCTTCAGTCTCCTCCTTTGGATATTGTTTCCATCTTTACTCGCTCTTCTCTCTCTGCATGCACTCCGTCGGCAATATTTTCTTCTACTACTCTATCGAAAATTTTGTCGATGTTTGCCATGCCCGAAGGGCCTTCAGCATCCCTTGGATATTTTCTTTTAGACCTATGATTAGGTGCAAAAGACCTAGTTGATGTTCTAGACCCTTTCATTAGAAGCTTAGTTGGAATGGCGAATCGCTCTGAGTATAGAAGACTACATTGGAAAAGGTTCTCGTTCGTCAAGGGATAAGTGGTGGTGCAGAATTGAACGTTGACTCTTTTAAACATCTCCAAAGTCTCAAAGTGCGCAGTGCTTCTATCTCAAGTAGAAAATTTTCAGTGTGTGAAAAGTTGTTTAAATCCGAAGGGGGATCGGATGAAGAAATACTTATTCTTGAAATAGATGTGCTTTTTGTGAAGTGCCTCTGTAACTTTGTAGTGGAACTAGGAATCTATGATTAACAGGGAAGATGAATTGGTACATTGTTTAAAGCTTGAAAGGTGTGTTAACTCCCCAAAGTTTGGAGGTTGATTAAGTTACATCATGAATAGGACATATAGGGAGTTCAACAAGGATGTCCATTATGGTGCACTTAAGTGGGAGCAAGCTTAAGCTGGTAGAGAAATATTCGGAGGAATGGACTAAAGGGCGGTAAAGCTCCACTTAAGCACATTTATTTATTTTAGGCTATATGACTTGGTGGAAGGTAGTGTGCCAATTGGTTGACTATTGGGAGTAGGACATTGAGCTCCAGGATTCCATTTTGAATGCATATCATGTGGTGCGACTTGGCCGTTAATACTGATTGCATTTGCTTTGGGGGATCATCCAAAACACTTAAATCAACCTGTTCATTTATAGGATGAGGTAGATCCCATATTGGAGCTACCGGTACCATCATCGCTTGCAACTCGATCATGATTGAGCATCTAATTCCAAAGGGCATGGATGATGAGGCATAAGCTATGGTAGACCCAGCTTCAAGAGGAGTTAACGGCCTAACGTCAATATCGAATCTACATGAATTGCGAGTCATTTTGGACTGAAAATTTTGATGGTGAACATGGTCAGTTATGTTTTATTTTGAAATTATATTTTAATATGAACCCGTGTAACCAATGATCAGAATTCAACGGATGTCGACGTGTGTTGACCAATCGGATTATGCTCATTGACTGAGGCAATTTGAAGTGTCAATCTATGTAGTGTATCTTTTGTGTCCAATACCCATGAACAAAAAATTCAATGCAGATACCCCGCTTGTGCTAGCAAACGAGCTCCATCACATGATGGAAAGATATCTCGGACCTCATTCATTATCGTCAAATAATCAATAACGAAACCATTATCTAGAGAGATGCCAAGCTTCCTTTATAGGGACACAAAATTGTGATGTAACTTAAAATGCAATAATGTGGAATTATTTGAATGTTGGAGTGTTATTTTATGCAATTGTTCTTCGAAGATAACCACCTTATTTGAGTTGATTATCGACCAAAACTTTGGTGGAATCAAATTCAGGCACTCAAAAGTGTGAAGGCTTGAAGTTATTACAAAGTGGAAAATTCCTTGAGAGTGACCCGCACTAAGAGCTTGTTGACGTGGAGTCATCACCAAATCATTCAAAATGTTGGTCCTTAGGCATTTGCTTTGGTACAAACTCGAGGTAACCTTTGGAATATCGTAAGTCATGCCATAATCAAATTTTTGGTGGAAAATTCGATCATCATTTGAGCTCCAATTTCTCTCAGGCTGAAGATAACAGCTGATCATCACTTGCGACGAAGACCTAACGACCGCCACCATAGTGCTGAACTTCAACAACCCACCTTGGTATCTCTAGATTCAGATCTAAAAGTAGATGAAGTCAGAACTGATTTCTTTGGAGATACAGAGGTGGTGGACGTTGAGAGATAGCAACAACGGCTTCTTGGAGAAAGTGATAGACGCCCAAGATCAATGTCACAGTAAGTGATTGATGGATTGCAACTTAGGATTGCCTGGGCAAGGTATCTGGGTCGAGCAGTTTGGAAAAATGAAAAAGTAATCTAAAATAGTCTAAATGTTGAATTCTATAAGAACCATACTCGGTATTTCACGTCGGTACCAACATGAAAAGGTAGTTACCAATATGAATTATTGGCTCAATGTAAAAAAAGAAAGAGAGAAGGAGAAGGAACTCTCACCTAGCTGAGGCGCGCAACAAACTTCGGAGTAATGCAGATCTTGACCTTGGCATGGAAAGTGGTACAACTACTATTTAAAGTGATTGAATGGATACCCTTGAGAGTCGACACTTCAAAGCAGCTCTTATGAAAGATTTAGAGATATGTCTTATAGGAAATTCTATAATTTAATGTAAATTATTAACTCTGTAATTGATTCTCATTTGTAATAAAAGATGTTTTCTTTCTGTTATATATTTGTCATGGCATGTTATAAATAATTTAATGTTTAATTAATATATATTTAATAGAAAATCCATAAATGACATGTTTGTGATCGTAATTACAAATAGTTGTAATCAGTATTGTATCACAATATAATAAGCACATCAATTTAAATATTCCTTATCAAGATGTATTGAGACAGGATATCGATATATCCATTGAGATAGGAGTACATAACACTCTCCAAATGTTGAGAAATGTACTATTCTTATGGCTGTTGGGGCACTAAGGGATTACTATTGATAGCTACTGGATAACTATGGAATGAATCGCTTGATAGTCTTCTATTGGTTAATACAACTAAGGTCAAATATAAAATATCGATGTGACTAATTTGCACAGTTCTCTTGACTTGAGACTGCTATTCATCTTAAATATGAAATCTCCACTTTGATTATAGTCAATTCATGACACAGAGTCTGCCGAATGATTTACAGTTGGGTCAAGTGGAAGTTTTGGAAGTGAAACACTATTCAGGAGAGGATTCGTCCCCTTAGTTATATGTTTTTCGTATCACAGACAACTAAAGTCAACTCAAAGTCAAAATCTCTAGCTAGAGTAGTTCGATTAATAATAATTGTTATTATTAAACCAAGGACTTTGTATTTAGACTATAGAGTTAAATATGGACAATGTTGCAATTATGATCATTATCAAATTCCATAAGTCAAAATGATATAGTTTTGTTAAAGAGAATTGGTGTGAATAATTGTCACTACCAGATAACACTTAATAAGTAAAATTGGATTTTATCGACATCAAGTAAGCGAGAATTTTGGCCATAATGTCACATCACCTACTATATGAAGTGTGAACATTAATATTTGAATTGTTTAATAATAATCGCTGACCAAATTTACACCTAAGAGTCATACAACCGAAACGTTGAATACTCTTGTTATCACCCAATTTAATTAAATTATAATCATTGTAAATTAATTAATATTTATGAATTATTGATTATAAAATTTTATTGAATATATATTGAGCAATAATAAATAGTGTGCATATAATAGTTATATGAACACTAATCGATATATGATATCGATACGCGTTTGAATAAGATTTAAATGCAATAAAATTGTTCGGGGTTGAAGTGGATTTAAGGCCAATGAGGGGCATGTTATTTTTGGTAAGTATTAGCAAGGGCATGTCACCATTTTAATGGCTAATGCGGGTTGGAATTTGAATTAAAAGAGAGGAAAACTGATGTGGGAAAAATAAGGATCTAGATCCGTGTTTTACTGTTTATGATTTTTTTATTTAATTATCTTTGACCCGCACTTTTCATATACTTTTTGGAGCCTCCATCTCTTCTACTTGCTAGTGGAATTTACCTCATCTTTCTCCTTAGATTTTCAAGCATTTAAATGCAATCAAATATAATTGTTGATGGGAAAGGAAATTTGGGAGCTAGCAATTTTAGAATTGGAATCTGATTCAACGAGTATATTTCTTTGTTTCAACATGCGAACTCTGGGCTTTGGTTAGGTACTTTGTTGGTTACTATTATATACTAATGTTTATATGATCATTGTTCCATGTTGCTTAGGCATTATAACAAATCAGTATATCGATGGACTATCATATGATGATGGTTGCGTATATAAATGCATATATATATATATATATATAATATTTTTATATATGTTTGCATTCATTGTGCTCTCGCCAAAAAAATTGAAATTGACATTAAAATTAGTATTACATTAATTTTAATTACAAAATCTAATTTAAAAAAGTTAAACATAATATAATGTATGTTTCAAATCTGTAAAAGACATATTTATCTTAAATAGGCTTTCGATAATAATCCTTTTTGAATATATATATATATATATAAAAATATATATAAAACCAATTATTTAATTTGAAGTTGATTATGTAAATAAAATGTATGTATGTATGTATGTGTATACACACACACATATATATAAATTTATACAATACATTTGAGCTTACATGTTTTTGGAAATAATTTTTTATTTATTTTATTATTAATTTCAATACGATTTTATAAGTAATAAATGGTCTAAAAATAGAATACGTAAAAATATAAATAAATTTTAGAAAAATAGGTAGGCCTGCTTTATAGTAGATATACATCAATATATAATTTTATTATTATTTATATTAATATATTTATTTATTTATTTAATTGCAACTTATTATATATGTTTATATATATCGTGTGTGTGTGTGTGTGTATATATTAGTAAAAAATTCTATTTAGTTTTCATACTGTATATATATTCTAAAACTGTTTTAAATATTCTAATTTTATCATTCAATTAATTTCATAAATATAAAAACATATTTTTTACAAAAGCTTTAAATAAATTATTTACAGTTACTATGTCAAAGATAAATATATTTTGTATAATTATATTTTACATAATCTTATTTACATAATAATTAGACGCACATGTATACTAATTTGGACAATATATTTATATACATGAGGGCTAACATGTCCGTTGTATTGTAAATCCCAACATATATACATAGATATGTCAAACCATGTACATATTATCCTATTGCATGTGTATGTACATGCATATGTGTCTTTCATACATACACACACACACACACACACACACACATATATATATATGATAATATAATGCAAACTATATAAATTATATATTTAGATAAAATATTGGTTTCAATTAAAATTTAAATTTAGAAAAGTACTAAATGAATTTAGACTTCACGGGCCCAATAAAGATCCAATAATGGATTTTTTATTTTGAAATTTACCCAATTACTTCACTATGGGATGGCACGGTTCCTACAATGGTATCAGAACCCAATAGCCTATGTAGTCTATATTAGTCATGTTAGGGATAATTAATAAAGCTCATAAACCAGATAGTAGGGTGTCAAGAAGATAGTGTCAAAGGATTAGGTTTGGGTAATAAAGTACTCTGTCTTATGTAATTACCGTCTGGCATGAACAGATATGCGAGCCCATAGGTTGGCCTGAATAGAAAAGGCCCAATTTGAATTGGGTATTGGGCTAATTTCCAAATTTGTTTTGGAAATTAGAAACATAAATTTAAACTTAAAAGTTAAAGTTAAAATAAGATATATATTATAATAGTTATAATATAATGAAATATTTTGGAATATTTGAAAATAAGTATAAGTTAATTTCAAAATTAATTTCAGTAATAAGATTAATAAAAGAAATAAATAAATAAAATATATACGCATGTATAATATATAATGATATATGTTATGTTATCTTGAAATGTTTAAGACAATACAAGTGTACATTTATGTAAATAAAGTAATTTTTAAGATTAATAAAATTTAATTAAAATTATTTAATTAAATAAATAAATTAAAAATTAATTTCAAAATTAAGATACAAACATACATGATATATGTATATTACTATAAAGGTTATGGTATATAAATATTCAGTATAATATGTTAAAATTTGATAATTACAATTAATTAAAGTGATAATTAATTAATGTTAATTAAATTTGTTTTAATTAATATGAAGTTATACATAAGATTATTAAGTAAGCTAATTAAAATAAAAATCTATACAGTAATAAAAGTTATATAACATGAATGTATAAACTAAAGGTGGAACGTTAAAAAAACTCTAAATAGACTTAACGCATAAATACATATGTAAATGTATGTATACCGTGATTCCCAGTGTGTCCAACACTTGAATCATGATTTCCATAAGAAATACATTAGTGCATAATTCAGTATCACTCAATATAATATATTGAAGATAATGAATCTTTAATATAATGTTGTCGTTTACCATATATTTTAATAAATTACTTGCGTATGCCTTGGTTGTTCAGAAAAATCAAGCTAGGATGTGTGTAGTATTATTATTAATATATTGAATAGGTAAGGTAAGATAACTATATCTATTTGTTGAACAAACTCGAGGTACATATATACAACTTAGGCCATCGTGACATGGTACGTACGAGTGAATAATTTCATTTCGATTTGTTGAGAAAACTTAAGGTCGAAGTTAAATTAGGACAAGTGTAACGACCCGTATTTTTAGCTATTTTAATTAGAAAATTTAAGGTGATTATTGAAGGAAAATGATTATTAATGTAATTTGTTGAATAATTTAATATTTGAAATTATTTGAATAATTGGATAACGGGTTTAATATGATTAAAAATGATTTGTAAAATTCTATTTTATCATATTAAAGTTAGAATGATGTTGTAGAACTTTTAAAATCGAATTAAAAGTAAATTTGTGAAAATTGAATATTTTAATATTTAATTGACGAGTTAAAATAGCTATTTTTCAAACAGTCTCGGATTTCGACGAAACTTGTTTCATCGGATCCGTAATACTAAATTATGGTAGGATTTCAATTTTCATAGCAATTGGACTTGTCGTTTGGCCGTGCGAGCTTGAAACGCGTAGAAATTTAATTTCGAATTTAATTAAAATAATCGACTACGAAAAGCTATCTTCCAGATATGATCGAATTAGGCCTTGAAACTAGTTCCATTGCGTCCGGAATGGGGGTAAAACCTTATAAACGCCTGGCGGCACGTCTCGATTGGAGTTCGGCTGATTTTGGACCTACCTATATAAATACGCACGCAAACCGAGACAGTTTTATTATTATTTTAACCCGAAACCCTAATTCTAAATCATGGCCGCCACCTATTCCATGGCCAGAAATTGCCGATCTTCTTTCCTTAATATCTCTCAATCCGTTCGACGAAATCGAAAAATTCCAAAAGCAAAAGTGTAAATCTCGACGACCTCTTCAAATTCATATGGTTGATGTATGCTAATTTTTCATGGATTCGTCCAGATCTGACTTGGAAGTGTGTACGTATTTCCTTGGATTGCGTGCAAACGACGACGAATGACGGGATGAAACTTGGCGCGTAGGTGGCTCTGGTGAAGGGCTTCGTGGTGGCGCTAGCTGATCGTTCTGGAAGTCGACGAGGTGGTCATGAAAATTGCTTGAAGATCGGCGGCTAATGGGTTTGCATACGTGAATTTCACGTTGGGGAAGAAGCGCCGGAATCACGGAGATGAGAGCTGCGCTGCAGTGCAGATCCGAAAGTGTTTGGAGCTCATTAAAATTTTATGTTAAATCGAACGTCGTTCGATTTGATTTAAAATCGTAAAATCAAGGTGAGTGTTTTATAACGCTCACAACGTACTGAATATCTTTTTGCTAGTTAAATTTGACATTATGCATAGTTATGATTTTTATTTGTTGTTGTTTGATAAAATTTAATTATCATATTGATTGTCATTTGAATTCACCGTTAAAAAAATTAAATTGACAGTTAAATTAAAATTAAAATTGAATTGCAATTAAATTACCTGACATTGATAAATATGAAATTGTCGTGAATTGTATTGCCTATTGGATGATGTATTTCGATGGATGTTATTGGTTGATATTTAAATGTTTGGATGTTTATTTGTTTATATATATCCTGCTATGCATACATATGACACTGTGATTGATTTAAATGATATATTCATCCCTGACATTTAATTGTAATAACTAATCACTTGGCCATAGGTTAGAAAATTATATACGGACACCGAGTTGGATAAATTAAATGATTTTAAAAGTTGTTTTGAAATTATTTAAATGAATTGATTTTAAGAATAAAATCCAATTTATGGAAATTGAATTATTTTGAATTGGAGCTCGAAATGTTAGAATTTAAACTTGGTAAACGAAATGATTAAATAAAATCGAAGTTTAGATTTAAATTGAAAATTGAAATACGGTGTAAATTTTTGAAAGTTGATTTGTTTTAAAATATTGGACTTTTAATCGAACTCTGAATATTTCTAAGAAAATTGATATGAAATGATATTTCAAGTTTGAGTTTGGAATTGAAAGTTTATTTGAAATTTAGATTTAAATTAATTTGGAATTGAATTGAAATTTAAAGAAATTTGTGAATTGAAATCGAAATTTACGTGGAATAGAAATTTATTCAAGTTGAAATTGGAATAAATCGATTAAATCGAAATGGAATTTGGATTTGATTTGGATAGGAAATTTGGGAAGTTGACCGGTTTGACTTTGGAATTATTTATCAAATAATTTTTGATTTTTTCCAAACTATTTTATATATAAACCATTTTATATTCAAATTATTTTCGATTAAACTATTTAAATATTTTCTATTAAACTATTTTGAATTATTTAACTATTTTAAACTATTTAAACTATTTTCTTAAATTCAAACTGGTTAAAGAGACGGAAATGTTTATATTTAAACCTTTGGTTTAAATACGAACTAGGTTAAAGTAGAGATTATAACCTAAATTGAATTCGAATCAAATTTTGAAGTGAAATTGATTTATCGGACAAAATTGATAATTTTGAATATATGATGATTTTGAAATGGATTTGATTTTAAAGCGAATATGATATTTTGTTATCAATCATGAATCAATTTGAAATATAAAAGAGCCATCAGTGTAATAATACGTAGTTATTAAAGAGACCGGGATCGGATATGGACATACTCTCTGTCGATAACGAAAACCACTTTAATAACTATTATACGCGGAGTGTTGATCCAGAATGAAGTGGATGGTTTGGTGAACGCGTTGACTGAAGAAAAAGAACGATATTGGATGACCCCTGACATGACTAAAACAGGAGCCGCGCCGGGCCATTGAGGTTCGCCACCTCTAGCGGACACACTTCTTCGATACCATATCTATTACATTTGTGATTTGATTTGGGTGCACCCCTTTATTTGGGAGTGTTGTTTCGCGGTGTTGAGGTAGTAGCTGCTATGCTCAACATCAGTCCGGATCACGCAACCACTAGTATCCTAGTTGGTATCGCCTCATGTACCTTGTCATACTGATTATTCTATTCGCGACCACTACGTTTTGGTTTGTACCTTGAGTATATGGATTGCCCTCTGGTGACTTCCGGTTTTGGGGAAACTACGGTCTTGTATATGCTTTTGGGAATATAAAATGTGTTAAGGGGGATTATGGTAAAGCCTTAACGCTATTTTGATACTTTATATTACTGATAGACATTATCTACTTAGCGTACATTACTACCTAGTAGATAGTTTAACGGATCCTTGAAAGGTGGAAAATCCCGTAACATCTCTTAAGTTATTGCACGCACGTTGACACTGGATATGAGATGTCAAACCCCGTAAACATCTCTGACGCCGTCACACTCATATTTATTTACGATTGATTTAACTTTCATATGGATATTTTAGCCCTGACTCGAGTGTTTTGTCTTTTCATTACGCTCGGGTCAGTCCTGAGTTTTCAGATTTTTGAAGATCTATTCTGGAGGACGAAGACGAAGATTTGGTATACTATTACTATTATTATCTGTGCATCATGTTGTCTGCTGCATTATTTATTTGTTCTGTTGTATATGTATAACTCTGATAAACGTTGTATAAATAATTGTCTAAGTATAGTAAATAGCTTCATGAACTGTTCATTTGACTATTATATTTTATCGTTCCGCTGCGAGATTCTGTGTTGTTTCATTTCCTTTGTTTCTTTTCTTTTCTTAATTACCCCAATAACCATCTGCCTTTTTTTAATGGTTTGGAACCGGCATGTGTATTTGATCGTCGGTTTAAACTATCCAAAAAGGCGGGCCGTTACAGTTGGTATCAGAGCTTTGGTTTAGCGATAAACCTTGGCTCTAGTGGGGAATAACTCATTGAAATAGAGGTAAACTATATGAATGAGTTGAGTGTATATGAGAGAGCGTACTTGTTATTTGATATAAAATGGTTTTATATTGTGTTAATTTGTTCCGTTGAGTATTTATGAATTCTGGTCGATACTTGGGACGCCAAGGCGTCGATAGGAATTTCTAAACACTCGAATAGGACAAACCAACACAATATCATTTTGGAATATATTTTATATAAAAGAATTATTTGAATATTTATTCATTTTGATTGAATTGATTGTTAGGAGATGATAATATTAGATTATTATCGTTATTGTTTGATCAGTCAATATTTACAACAATTGATTAAATAACAATGGATTTAGGAAAATGAAATCTTGTAAACACAATTGATAATGAATATAAATGAATTTTAACTTGGATTTGGGAATTTAAATTCCGGTGTTTGAGATTGACTTACAAGAATTTGAAAAATATAATATGAGCATTATATGATAGTATAATTGAGTTGAAATTGTTTTCGAAGGATTTTTTTATGATAAGTGTTATATTCCCTTCTCTTGACGCTAGAAAATGATTTCGATGATGTGTGCACGCATCATTGGCGTTTATTTTCGAGAGTCCGAGTGGGGGAGACCACTTAATAGCTTGTCTAAACCATGTTTTGAGTCAAATTTTATTTTGTTTTGCATTCTCTATAGTATGATTTGATATATAAATTATATAAGTATATATTATTTCAAACCTTGATTTGAAATGAAACCGGGATTGGAATTCTTAAGTTCTTTAATAATTAATGATTTTTTTTTTGATTGAAATGAATTTAGACTTGAATCATTAAGGAACTTCTGAATTGTGAAATGAGAAATGAACCTAGGAGCTAAGTGAAAATATCAATTGAAGTAGAAATCCTTAGAATTAGGAAATTATGAACTTAAAATAAAATTGAAACTGTAAAACTCGCATAGTATTAAATTTCATTCTATAGCTTAGATATAACTTACCAAAATACTTAAGAAGTTCAAAAATGTTATATGAATTGTTAATTGGATAATATACAAGTATAGGTTTGAATAATGAAATATGCATTTAATTAATGGTTTGCAAATCTAAATAAAATTGTTAGTAAATAATTTAAATTTAAATTAACATTTAAAGGTGATTCACAATTATGTTAATATAAAATGAAAATACTATATGTGAATGTAAATGTGAAATTAAATTATAGTGAAATTTAAGTAATGACTTAAGAATTGATAAATTGAAAATTCAACTTTAAATGAAAAGAAGTTGTATGTTGTTTAACTACATTCTATTTGCATAACTATAACTTACCAAATACTTAAAGGGTTTAAAATGCTAATAAGGATAAGTAGAGAAATAATATACCAGTGTGAGAGTGAAAAATAAAATGTAAAGATCTATTGATAGTTGTAAATATAAAAGAAATTTAAGCTGTAAAATGAATGATACATGTATAAGTGAATGAATAAAATTTAAACTTAATGAAATATAAAATTGGTAAATGGAAACTAATTAAATTTGAATATAAATAAATGTCAATAAACTTGGAAGTGTATGAAATTAAAATTGACTTGGAAATGTATAATTGATTTAGTGTAGATTTTGGATGGATGTTAATGTTTGATATGCATTGGTTGTTAGATGGATGATAATTGATTAAGTAGAATTCATTAGTGTTAATGGAATTGAATAAACGGAATAAAATTTTAAATAATTAAATTCAAATTGGGAGCAAATTGACTTGAATTAAAAATGTGAATGAAACAAACTTGAATAAATCGGAAACAAATTGAATGTAAACCTATTGCATGGATGAATAAGAAAATAGATGACTTTGTGTTTATGATTGTTCTTTAGAAAATTAGAAGTTTTGATGTTTTGTACTTTGAAATAATAAAAGCAAATTTTTGGAAAAAAAAATCCAACATTGTCCAATATATGCTGAAACGAAAACAACCATAACTTTTAAATGGATGAATGGAATTCGACGATTTTGGACTTTTCGGAAAGCTTAGAAACTATAGCACAACTTTTGTTTAGATAACTTGAGAACATTCCTTAGTCTGCTTGGTTAAAAACTTGAATGTTACTCGCTGTCCTGTGTAAAAATAAGTAAAATCAGTAGTATACACTCTTAGTATTTTCGCCATATCTTTTGACTGGTTTATCGGATTTTGATGATCTTGCACTTTCTGAAAATCTAAGAACTTAAGCTAAAACTTTTGTTTTAAGTGTTTTGTGTTTTGATATCGTTTAGAAGGTCGAAAACGTGAGTGAACGTCGCTGACCTGCGCAATTCATTGCCCAGGCTGAGGCGTATCCTCTAAGTAAAACGGCCGTAACTTTTGAATGTATGGTCCGAATTCGATGATTTTGGACATTCCGGAAAGCTTGAAATGAATAAAACAACTTTTGTTTAGATTCTGTTGCCAAATTTTATAGTTTAGGTGACCTAAAACTAAGATTTGTTTGCTGTCCTGAAATTGGAATCTCAGTTTTGAAGCTAAATAGGTTATATATATGTTGTGTAGGCTAAATATATCGATCTATCTTTATATGCATGGTTCTAACTTAGTTAATGAGCATTTTAGTAGGTAGCAAAGGGGTTGCGCTTCGTTGTAGAGCTCGCTTCTGTGCTAAATACAAAATGTAAGTAAACTGCTAATAAATGCTAAATAAAAGGTACGCGTATGGTTTTATATGGTATTGGTGATATATATATGTTGTTTCCCCAGATATGGGATGCCTCATCATTGAGATGAGATGTATATTTGATATATATTGGTTATATTTGTGTTATATATTGAATTGTAAATTTTTTCGATCGAGCCGCGCAAAGGAGACCCTACCGAAATTTTCCGTGAATCCGGGTGTTAGAAAATTTTTCAAGTTTTTAAATTTTATAACTTGTTTTGATAACTAACTTTTAAATTTAGAAAACCGTTCGGAGTAACATTGTGGAAGCGTAGTTATGACTTTATAAATGGAATTTCATTGTTTTATAAGTTGGTAACTTTGAATAAAATATATCTAATGTTGAATTCTATACTTAGTTCCTTTTCCCTTCTTTTCCTTTTCGGGGACGAAAAGTTTTGAGTGGGGGAGAGTGTAACGACCCGTATTTTTAGCTATTTTCATTAGAAAATTTAAGGTGATTATTGAAGGAAAATGATTGTTAATGTAATTTGTTGAATAATTTAATATTTGAAATTATTTGAATAATTGGATAACGGGTTTAATATGATTAAAAATGATTTGTAAAATTCTATTTTATCATATTAAAGTTAGAATGATGTTGTAGAACTTTTAAAATCGAATTAAAAGTAAATTTGTGAAAATTGAATATTTTAATATTTAATTGACGAGTTAAAATAGCCATTTTTCAAACAGTCTCGGATTTCGACGAAACTTGTTTCATCGGATCCGTAATACTAAATTATGGTAGGATTTCAATTTTCGTAGCAATTGGACTTGTCGTTTGGCCGTGCGAGCTTGAAACGCGTAGAAATTTAATTTCGAATTTAATTAAAATAATCGACTTCGAAAAGCTATCTTCCAGATATGATCGAATTAGGCCTTGAAACTAGTTCCATTGCGTCCGGAATGGGGGTAAAACCTTATAAACGCCTGGCGGCACGTCTCGATTGGAGTTCGGATGATTTTGGACCTACCTATATAAATACACACGCAAACCGAGACAGTTTTATTATTATTTTAACCCAGAAACCCTAATTCTAAATCATGGCCGCCACCTATTCCATGGCCAGAAATTGCCGATCTTCTTTCCTTAATATCTCTCAATCCGTTCGACGAAATCGAAAAATTCCAAAAGCAAAAGTGTAAATCTCGACGACCTCTTCAAATCTATATGGTTGATGTATGCTAATTTTTCATGGATTCGTCCAGATCTGACTTGGAAGTGTGTACGTATTTCCTTGGATTGCGTACAAACGACGGCGAATGACGGGATGAAACTTGGCGCGTAGGTGGCTCTGGTGAAGGGCTTCGTGGTGGCGCTAGCTGATCGTTCTGGAAGTCGACGAGGTGGTCATGAAAATTGCTTGAAGATCGGCGGCTAATGGGTTTGCATACGTGAATTTCACGTTGGGGAAGAAGCGCCGGAATCACGGAGATGAGAGCTGCGCTGCAGTGCAGATCCGAAAGTGTTTGGAGCTCATTAAAATTTTATGTTAAATCGAACGTCGTTCGATTTGATTTAAAATCGTAAAATCAAGGTGAGTGTTTTATAACGCTCACAACGTACTGAATATCTTTATGCTAGTTAAATTTGACATTATGCATAGTTATGATTTTTATTTGTTGTTGTTTGATAAAATTTAATTATCATATTGATTGTCATTTGAATTCACCGTTAAAAAAATTAAATTGACAGTTAAATTAAAATTAAAATTGAATTGCGATTAAATTACCTGACATTGATAAATACGAAATTGTCGTGAATTGTATTGCCTATTGGATGATGTATTTCGATGCATGTTATTGGTTGATATTTAAATGTTTGGATGTTTATTTGTTTATATATATCCTGCTATGCATACATATGACACTGTGATTGATTTAAATGATATATTCATCCCTGACATTTAATTGTAATAACTAATCACTTGGCCATAGGTTAGAAAATTATATACGGACACCGAGTTGGATAAATTAAATGATTTTAAAAGTTGTTTTGAAATTATTTAAATGAATTGATTTTAAGAATAAAATCCAATTTATGGAAATTGAATTATTTTGAATTGGAGCTCGAAATGTTAGAATTTAAACTTGGTAAACGAAATTATTAAATAAAATCGAAGTTTAGATTTAAATTGAAAATTGAAATACGGTGTAAATTTTTGAAAGTTGATTTGTTTTAAAAGATTGGACTTTTAATCGAACTCTGAATATTTCTAAGAAAATTGATATGAAATGATATTTCAAGTTTGAGTTTGGAATTGAAAATTTATTTGAAATTTAGATTTAAATTAATTTGGAATTGAATTGAAATTTAAAGAAATTTGTGAATTGAAATCGAAATTTACATGGAATAGAAATTTATTCAAGTTGAAATTGGAATAAATCGATTAAATCGAAATGGAATTTGGATTTGATTTGGATAGGAAATTTGGGAAGTTGACCAGTTTGACTTTGGAATTATTTATCAAATAATTTTTGATTTTTTCCAAACTATTTTATATATAAACCATTTTATATTCAAATTATTTTCGATTAAACTATTTAAATATTTTCTATTAAACTATTTTGAATTATTTAACTATTTTAAACTATTTAAACTATTTTCTTAAATTCAAACCGGTTAAAGAGACGGAAATGTTTATATTTAAACCTTTGGTTTAAATACGAACTAGGTTAAAGTAGAGATTATAACCTAAATTGAATTCGAATCAAATTTTGAAGTGAAATTGATTTATCGGACAAAATTGATAATTTTGAATATATGATGATTTTGAAATGGATTTGATTTTAAAGCGAATATGATATTTTGTTATCAATCATGAATCAATTTGAAATATAAAAGAGCCATCAGTGTAATAATACGTAGTTATTAAAGAGACCGGGATCGGATATGGACATACTCTCTGTCGATACCGAAAACCACTTTAATAACTATTATACGCGGAGTGTTGATCCAGAATGAAGTGGATGGTTTGGTGAACGCGTTGACTGAAGAAAGAGAACGATATTGGATGACCCCTGACATGACTAAAACAGGAGCCGCGACGGGCCATTGAGGTTCGCCACCTCTAGCGGACACACTTCTTCGATACCATATCTATTACATTTGTGATTTGATTTGGGTGCACCCTTTGATTTGGGAGTGTTGTTTCGCGGTGTTGAGGTAGTAGCTGCTATGCTCAACATCAGTCCGGATCACGCAACCACTAGTATCCTAGTTGGTATCGCCTCATGTACCTTGTCATACTGATTATCCTATTCGCGACCACTACGTTTTGGTTTGTACCTTGAGTATATGGATTGCCCTCTGGTGACTTCCGGTTTTGGGGAAACTACGGTCTTGTATATGCTTTTGGGAATATAAAATATGTTAAGGGGGATTATGGTAACGCCTTAACGCTATTTTGATACTTTATATTACTTATAGACATTATCTACTTAGCGTACATTACTACCTAGTAGATAGTTTAACGGATCCTTGAAAGGTGGAAAATCCCATAACATCTCTTAAGTTATTGCACGCACGTTGACACTGGATATGAGATGTCAAACCCCGTAAACATCTCTGACGCCGTCACACTCATATTTATTTACGATTGATTTAACTTTCATATGGATATTTTAGTCCTGACTCGAGTGTTTTGTCTTTTCATTACGCTCGGGTCAGTCCTGAGTTTTCAGATTTTTAAAGATCTATTCTGGAGGACGAAGACGAAGATTTGGTATACTATTACTATTATTATATGTGCATCATGTTGTCTGCTGCATTATTTATTTGTTCTGTTGTATATGCATAACTCTAATAAATGTTGTATAAATAATTGTCTAAGTATAGTAAACAGCTTCATGAACTGTTTATTTGACTATTATATTTTATCGTTCCGCTGCGAGATTTTGTGTTGTTTCATTTCCTTTGTTTCTTTTCTTTTCTTAATTACCCCAATAACCATCTGCCTTTTTTTAATGGTTTGGAACCGGCATGTGTATTTGATCGTCGGTTTAAACTATCCAAAAAGGCGGGTCGTTACAGTTGGTATCAGAGCTTTGGTTTAGCGATAAACCTTGGCTCTAGTGGGGAATAACTCATTGAAATAGAGGTAAACTATAAGAATGAGTTGAGTGTATATGAGAGAGCGTACTTGTTATTTGATATAAAATGGTTTTATATTGTGTTAATTTGTTCCGTTGAGTATTTATGAATTCTGGTCGATACTTGGGACGCCAAGGCGTCGATAGGAATTTCTAAACACTCGAATAGGACAAACCAAAACAATATCATTTTGGAATATATTTTATATAAAAGAATTATTTGAATATTTATTCATATTGATTGAATTGATTGTTAGGAGATGATAATATTAGATTATTATCGTTATTGTTTGATCAGTCAATATTTACAACAATTGATTAAATAACAATGGATTTAGGAAAATGAAATCTTGTAAACACAATTGATAATGAATATAAATGAATTTTTACTTGGATTTGGGAATTTAAATTCCGGTGTTTGAGATTGACTTACAAGAATTTGAAAAATATAATATGAGCATTATATGATAGTATAATTGAGTTGAAATTGTTTTCGAAGGATTTTTTTTATGATAAGTGTTATATTCCCTTCTCTTGACGCTAGAAAATGATTTCGATGATGTGTGCACGCATCATTGGCGTTTATTTTCGAGAGTCCGAGTGGGGGAGACCACTTAATAGCTTGTCTAAACCATGTTTTGACTCAAATTTTATTTTGTTTTGCATTCTCTATAGTATGATTTGATATATAAATTATATAAGTATATATTATTTCAAACCTTGATTTGAAATGAAACCGGGATTGGAATTCTTAAGTTCTTTAATAATTAATAATTTTTTTTTTGATTGAAATGAATTTAGACTTGAATCATTAAGGTACTTCTGAATTGTGAAATGAGAAATGAACCTAAGAGCTAAGTGAAAATATCAATTGAAGTAGAAATCCTTAGAATTAGGAAATTATGAACTTAAAATAAAATTGAAACTGTAAAACTCGCATAGTATTAAATTTCATTCTATAGCTTAGATATAACTTACCAAAATACTTAAGAAGTTCAAAAATGTTATATGAATTGTTAATTGGATAATATACAAGTATAGGTTTGAATAATGAAATATGCATTTAATTAATGGTTTGCAAATATAAATAAAATTGTTAGTAAATAATTGGAATTTAAATTAACATTTAAAGGTGATTCACAATTATGTTAATATAAAATGAAAATACTATATGTGAATGTAAATGTGAAATTAAATTATAGTGAAATTTAAGTAATGACTTAAGAATTGATAAATTGAAAATTCAACTTTAAATGAAAAGAAGTTGTATGTTGTTTAACTACATTCTATTTGCATAACTATGACTTACCAAATACTTAAAGGGTTTAAAATGCTAATAAGGATAAGTAGAGAAATAATATACCAGTGTGAGAGTGAAAAATAAAATGTAAAGATCTATTGATAGTTGTAAATATAAAAGAAATTTAAGCTGTAAAATGAATGATACATGTATAAGTGAATGAATAAAATTTAAACTTAATGAAATATAAAATTGTTAAATGGAAACTAATTAAATTTGAATATAACTAAATGTCAATAAACTTGGAAGTGTATGAAATTAAAATTGACTTGGAAATGTATAATTGATTTAGTGTAGATTTTGGATGGATGTTAATGTTTGATATGCATTGGTTGTTAGATGGATGATAATTGATTAAGTAGAATTCATTAGTGTTAATGGAATTGAATAAACGGAATAAAATTTTAAATAATTAAATTCAAATTGGGAGCAAATTGACTTGAATTAAAAATGTGAATGAAACAAACTTGAATAAATCGGAAACAAATTGAATGTAAACCTATTGCATGGATGAATAAGAAAATAGATGACTTTTTGTTCATGATTATTCTTTAGAAAATTTGAAGTTTTGATGTTTTGTACTTTGAAATAATAAAAGCAAATTTTTGAAAAAAAAAAAAAAAAACCCAACATTGTCCAATATATGCTGAAACGAAAACAACCATAACTTTTAAATGGCTGAACGGAATTCGACGATTTTGGACTTTTCGGAAAGCTTAGAAACTATAGCACAACTTTTGTTTAGATAACTTGAGAAAATTCCTTAGTCGGCTTGGTTAAAAACTTGAATGTTACTCGCTTTCCTGTGTAAAAATAAGTAAAATCAGTAGTATACACCCTTAGTATTTTCGCCATATCTTTTGACTGGTTTATCGGATTTTCATGATCTTGCACTTTATGAAAATCTAAGAACTTAAGCTAAAACTTTTGTTTTAAGTGTTTTGTGTTTTGATATCGTTTAGAAGGTCGAAAACGTGGGTGAACGTCGCTGACCTGCGCAATTCATTGCCCAAGCTGAGGCGTATCCTCTAAGTAAAACGGCCGTAACTTTTGAATGTATGGTCCGAATTCGATGATTTTGGACATTCCGGAAATCTTGAAATGAATACAACAACTTTTGTTTAGATTCTGTTGCCAAATTTTATAGTTTAGGTGACCTAAAACTGAGATTTGTTTGCTGTCCTGAAATTGGAATCTCAGTTTTGAAGCTAAATAGGTTATATATATGTTGTGTAGGCTAAATATATCGATCTATCTTTATATGCATGGTTCTAACTTAGTTAATGAGCATTTTAGTAGGTAGCAAAGGGGTTGCGCTTCGTTGTAGAGCTCGCTTCTGTGCTAAATACAAAATGTAAGTAAACTGCTAATAAATGCTAAATAAAAGGTACGCTTATGGTTTTATATGGTATTGGTGATATATATATATGTTGTTTCCCCAGATATGGGATGCCTCATCATTGAGATGAGATGTATATTTGATATATATTGGCTATATTTGTGTTATATATTGAATTGTAAATTTTTTCGATCGAGCCGCGCAAAGGAGACCCTACCGAAATTTTCCGTGAATCCGGGTGTTAGAAAATTTTTCAAGTTTTTAAATTTTATAACTTGTTTTGATAACTAGCTTTTAAATTTAGAAAGTCGTTCGGAGTAACATTGTGGAAGCGTAGTTATGATTTTATAAATGGAATTTCATTGTTTTATAAGTTGGTAACTTTGAATAAAATATATCTAATGTTGAATTCTATACTTAGTTCCTTTTCCCTTCTTTTCCTTTTCGGGGACGAAAAGTTTTGAGTGGGGGAGAGTGTAACGACCCGTATTTTTAGCTATTTTCATTAGAAAATTTAAGGTGATTATTGAAGGAAAATGATTATTAATGTAATTTGTTGAATAATTTAATATTTGAAATTATTTGAATAATTGGATAACGGGTTTAATATGATTAAAAATGATTTGTAAAATTCTATTTTATCATATTAAAGTTAGAATGATGTTGTAGAACTTTTAAAATCGAACTAAAAGTAAATTTGTGAAAATTGAATATTTTAATATTTAATTGACGAGTTAAAATAGCCATTTTTCAAACAGTTTCGGATTTCGACGAAACTTGTTTCATCGGATCCGTAATACTAAATTATGGTAGGATTTCAATTTTCGTAGCAATTGGACTTGTCGTTTGGCCGTGCGAGCTTGAAACGCGTAGAAATTTAATTTCAAATTTAATTAAAATAATCGACTTCGAAAAGCTATCTTCCAGATATGATCGAATTAGGCCTTGAAACTAGTTCCATTGCGTCCGGAATGGGGGTAAAACCTTATAAACGCTTGGCGGCACGTCTCGATTGGAGTTCGGATGATTTTGGACCTACCTATATAAATACGCACGCAAACCGAGACAATTTTATTATTATTTTAACCCAGAAACCCTAATCCTAAATCATGGCCGCCACCTATTCCATGGCCAGAAATTGCCGATCTTCTTTCCTTAATATCTCTCAATGCGTTCGACGAAATCGAAAAATTCCAAAAGCAAAAGTGTAAATCTCGACGAGCTCTTCAAATCCATACGGTTGATGTATGCTAATTTTTCATGGATTCGTCCAAATCTGACTTGGAAGTGTGTGCGTATTTCCTTGGATTGCGTGCAAACGACGGCGAATGACGGGATGAAACTTAGCGCGTAGGTGGCTCTGGTGAAGGGCTTCGTGGTGGCGCTAGCTGATCGTTCTGGAAGTCGACGAGGTGGTCATGAAAATTGCTTGGAGATCAGCGGCTAATGGGTTTGCATACGTGAATTTCACGTTGGGGAAGAAGCGCCGGAATCACGAAGATGAGAGCTGCGCTGCAGTGCAGATCCGAAAGTGTTTGGAGCTCATTAAAATTTTATGTTAAATCGAACGTCGTTCGATTTGATTTAAAATCGTAAAATCAAGGTGAATGTTTTATAACGCTCACAACGTACTGAATATCTTTATGCTAGTTAAATTTGACATTATGCATAGTTATGATTTTTATTTGTTGTTGTTTGATAAAATTTAATTATCATATTGATTGTCATTTGAATTCACCGTTAAAAAAATTAAATTGACAGTTAAATTTAAATTAAAATTGAATTGCGATTAAATTACCTGACATTGATAAATATGAAATTGTCGTGAATTGTATTGCCTATTGGATGATGTATTTCGTTGGATGTTATTGGTTGATATTTAAATGTTTGGATGTTTATTTGTTTATATATATCCTGCTATGCATACATATGACACTGTGATTGATTTAAATGATATATTCATCCCTGACATTTAATTGTAATAACTAATCACTTGGCCATAGGTTAGAAAATTATATACGGACACCGAGTTGGATAAATTAAATGATTTTAAAAGTTGTTTTGAAATTATTTAAATGAATTGATTTTATGAATAAAATCCAATTTATGGAAATTGAATTATTTTGAATTGGAGCTCGAAATGTTAGAATTTAAACTTGCTAAACGAAATTATTAAATAAAATCGAAGTTTAGATTTAAATTGAAAATTGAAATACGGTGTAAATTTTTGAAAGTTGATTTGTTTTAAAAGATTGGACTTTTAATCGAACTCTGAATATTTCTAAGAAAATTGATATGAAATGATATTTCAAGTTTGAGTTTGGAATTGAAAATTTATTTGAAATTTAGATTTAAATTAATTTGGAATTGAATTGAAATTTAAAGAAATTTGTGAATTGAAATCGAAATTTACGTGGAATAGAAATTTATTCAAGTTGAAATTGGAATAAATCGATTAAATCGAAATGGAATTTGGATTTGATTTGGATAGGAAATTTAGGAAGTTGACCGGTTTGACTTTGGAATTATTTATCAAATAATTTTTGATTTTTTCCAAACTATTTTTTATATAAACCATTTTATATTCAAATTATTTTCGATTAAACTATTTAAATATTTTCTATTAAACTATTTTGAATTATTTAACTATTTTAAACCATTTAAACTATTTTCTTAAATTCAAACTGGTTAAAGAGACGGAAATGTTTATATTTAAACCTTTGGTTTAAATACGAACTAGGTTAAAGTAGAGATTATAACCTAAATTGAATTCGAATCAAATTTTGAAGTGAAATTGATTTATCGGACAAAATTGATAATTTTGAATATATGATGATTTTGAAATGGATTTGATTTTAAAGCGAATATGATATTTTGTTATCAATCATGAATCAATTTGAAATATAAAAGAGCCATCAGTGTAGTAATACGTAGTTATTAAAGAGACCGGGATCGGATATGGACATACTCTCTGTCGATACCGAAAACCACTTTAATAACTATTATACGCGGAGTGTTGATCCAGAATGAAGTGGATGGTTTGGTGAACGCGTTGACTGAAGAAAGAGAACGATATTGGATGACCCCTGACATGACTAAAACAGGAGCCGCGCCGGGCCATTGAGGTTCTCCACCTCTAGCGGACACACTTCTTCGATACCATATCTATTACATTTGTGATTTGATTTGGGTGCACCCCTTGATTTGGGAGTGTTGTTTCGCGGTGTTGAGGTAGTAGCTGCTATGCTCAACATCAGTCCGGATCACGCAACCACTAGTATCCTAGTTGGTATCGCCTCATGTACCTTGTCATACTGATTATCCTATTCGCGACCACTACGTTTTGGTTTGTACCTTGAGTATATGGATTGCCCTCTGGTGACTTCCGGTTTTGGGGAAACTACGGTCTTGTATATGCTTTTGGGAATATAAAATGTGTTAAGGGGGATTATGGTAACGCCTTAACGCTATTTTGATACTTTATATTACTGATAGACATTATCTACTTAGCGTACATTACTACCTAGTAGATAGTTTAACGGATCCTTGAAAGGTGGAAAATCCCGTAACATCTCTTAAGTTATTGCACGCACGTTGACACTGGATATGAGATGTCAAACCCCGTAAACATCTCTGACGCCGTCACACTCATATTTATTTACGATTGATTTAACTTTCATATGGATATTTTAGTCCTGACTTGAGTGTTTTGTCTTTTCATTACGCTCGTGTCAGTCCTGAGTTTTCAGATTTTTGAAGATCTATTCTGGAGGACGAAGACGAAGATTTGGTATACTATTACTATTATTATCTGTGCATCATGTTGTCTGCTGCATTATTTATTTGTTCTGTTGTATATGTATAACTCTAATAAATGTTGTATAAATAATTGTCTAAGTATAGTAAACAGCTTCATGAACTGTTTATTTGACTATTATATTTTATCGTTCCGCTGCGAGATTCTGTGTTGTTTCATTTCCTTTGTTTCTTTTCTTTTCTTAATTACCCCAATAACCATCTGTCTTTTTTTAATGGTTTGGAACCGGCATGTGTATTTGATCGTCGGTTTAAACTATCCAAAAAGGCGGGTCGTTACAACAAAGTACCACATGTTAGGAGTTGAATATGGTATAATAGATAAAGAGTTATCTATCATCTATGGAGCTATGACTTGTTCAGCAAACTCAATGTCGGAATTTCAAGGCAAATGAGACCTAACACCTACTAGTGAAGCCGAAAGACTTCTATGTTTCGACTTGGGATTTGGCAAAGCATAAATGGCTAGTGAGAGCTTATTAGTAAACTAGAATATTAAGTTTAACCATACTAATATTATAATAACATCTACTATGATAAGGTAGTAAAAAATCTAGCAATTAAAACTTTCTTAAAATGTTAACTCCTGGACTATTTAGTGAAAATGACAAACTAACTGGACTAAACAACTACGTCAATTATTGGCTAAGAACTATAAAGATAGCGTTGATATATGAGCGCCTTTGGTCATATGTTACTTGCACTCTTATGACAACACCCATTGAAAATGCTAACCCTAAACTACATGTTTTTTTATAATAAGCGGGTCGTTGACCTTGAAATCACCCAAGTTTTTATGCTGTCTACATTAGACAAGCCATTACAAAGGCACCGAGAAATCATGTTTCTCCATTAGATATTCAATAGTTTGAAGGCACTGCTTGGTGAGTAATCTTGTTCTATGAGGTATGATATTACTAAGAAATTGTTCGAAACCAAAATACAAAATGGACAAAAAGTAGATGATATGTCCTATGATGAAGGGCTATATTGATAGGCTATCACAATTGGATATGACGATAGGCAACGAGTTGCAGGTAGACCTGATACTTGGTTCACTTACCATTTAGTATAAATCATTCATACTAAATTATAATATGAACCAACTAAATGTGAAACTCGTGAAGCTCCTCAATATGTTAAGGTCGACAAAGTTATAATCAAAGAATCAAGGGGTGTGCTTGTTGTTAAGGGTGGGCGTCATCTTCAAAGAGTTTGAAGAAGCGAAATGGAGAAGATAATAAGAATAAGAAGAGTAAGAAGACCGATGAAAAAGGTGAAAGTCATTACTATCTTAAGAAAGTCATGGAAAAGGAACTGTCCTGTGTACCGAAATATTGTTAAAGAAAGAAAGCAGAATGGTTATGCAGCTTCATCATGTACATTTATGATTCAAAATTGTTTTGCAATTAACAAAATATTCTGGGTTTTAGATATTAAATCTGGAACTCATATATGTAATTTGTTGCATGGGCTTAGGAACTGGCATCGCGTGACAAAAGAAGAAATGAGGCAACAGGTTGTTAATGGATCTATTATAGATGCAACAACAATCAGAGATTATCATTTATGTTTGCCTAATGGTGTTGTACTAATATTAAATAATTTTTATTTTCTAAAACTTTATTTATGGAACTGTGTTAGTTTCTAGATTGTTTGAGACTGGATATGTTTTTCACTATCTGAATAATATTATGAACATTAGTTTGGATGGAAATAAAGTTTGCGATGGTGATCTTGAAAATGACATTTATGTGATCAATACAAATTATATTTGTTTCATGAGTAGTTCTCCTAATAATATAAATGATAGTTGTCTTTGGCATTGTATGTTAGGTAATATTAGTAAGAAATGACTACATAAACTGAAAACCAAATATTTTCTCCCATCACTTGATTCTGAATCATTTGACACATGTGAGTCATGTCTCAAAGGAAAAATGACCAAGCAAGCACCCTTTAGTGTGAGCAATGAAAGCGTTGATAAACTCTTAGGGTTAGTACATAATGATATATGTGGCCCGAAAGCTGTAATAACCATGGATGATAGCTCTTACTTTGTTGCCTTCAACAATGATTTCTTGAGACTAGGATATATATATCTTATGAAGAACAAATCTGATGTCCATGATAAATTTGTTGAGTATAAGAATGTAGCTTAAAATCAAACGGACTAAAAGATAAAAGTTCTTTGATCCGATTGAGGAGGTGAGTAAGTTGGACAAGAACTCCAATGGTACTTAAAAGATAATGGAATTATCTATCAGATTTCTCCACCTTATACACTACAACACAATGGTGTGTCAAAGCAAAGGAAAGAAAACCTTATTAGATATGGTTCATTCTATGAAGAGTAAAGTTAAGTTACTTATGTCTTACTGGGGATATGTGTTAGAAATTACAGTACATATGTTGAACTGTTCCTACAAAATATATGCCTAAAACACCACATAAGATGTGGTGTGATAAGAAATCCCAACTCAAGTTTTTAAAGGTGTGGGGTAGTCCAGTCTACGTTAAAAACGTTGGTTCGAACAAATCAGAGGCAAGATTAGTACTGTGTAAATTTATAGTATATCCTAAAAACTCAATAGGACATATATTCTACAATACCAAGGGACAAAGATTATTATTTCTTGGCATGCTGTCGTTTTGAAAAAGGAATTTCTATTAAAGAAAACTAACAGCGAGGCTGTAAAGTTGGATGAGATCCAAGAAGTTAACGCTAAGGCCGAACCAGTAGGAGAACCAAGTTTACCCATATATGAAAATTCGCAACCTATTAGAAGGCCTAGTAGGGAATCTCGTGCTCCAGAGAGATACTATGGATTTTCTCATGAATGGCAAAAAGAAGGATCGTTTCTATATGATGACACTCCTTTGCATTTTCAATAAGCGTTGAAGAGTAAAGACTCTACACTTTGGCCTGTAGCGATAAAATCCCAGATGGATTCCATGTCAAACTTTGTTCAACATACCCGAAAGGATAAAACCCATTAGTTTCAAATGAATTTTTAAGAAAAAGCTAAATGTTGATGGAGAAGTAGAGACTTATCAGGCTAGGCTAGTTGCAAAAGGATTTCATCAAATTCAAGGTATTGACTGTGATGAGACCATTTCGCCTATAGCATGCATAAGTCCATTCGGATTATGATGGATGTTGATGCATTTTATGACTATGAAATACAGAAAATGGAAGTAAAGATGACATTTATAAATAGTGATTTAGAAGAGACTGTCTATATGTCGTAGCCCAAGGGTTTTGTAATCAGTGCGAGTTAGGGCAGGGCTTGCAAGTTATTAAAGTCTATTTATGGATTCAATCAAGCTTCAATAAGTTGGAACAAGTGTTTTGATAAGGTAATCAAGCAGTTTGGTTTTTATTATAACAAAGAGGACGCATGCGTATATAGCAAGGAATAAGGTAATGCTATCGTATTTTTAGTCCTATATATCGACTATCTTTTGTTGATTGGCAATGACCCTTTGCTATTGCAACCAGTGAAAGCATGGCTTTCCAAGAAATTCTCGATGAAGGATTTGGTAGAAGCAACCTATATATTACGTATAAATATCTATAAAGATAGATCTAAGAGGCTGTTAGGATTGTCACAATCCCTATCATAGACACCATAGTTGGAAGGTTCGGTATGGAGAATTCTAAGCATGTAAATGTTCCAATGCAACCTAGAATCATCCTTTCTAAAAAAAGGATGCTCCTCATACAGATGATGAGAAAGATCATTGAAAAATATTAGACAACTGTAAAATGTATACTGAAGTATTTAAGAATACTCGTGACTTATTCCTAAAATACGAGAATAAAGACCTCCTTATGGATGGGTATATAGGCTCTAGCTATCATAGCGACATTGATGATAGTAAATCGGTATCTGCTTATCTTTTTATGCTTAACGACAGGGCCAACAATTAGAAAAGTTTCAAATAAAAAATGGTAGCTAATTCGACAATAGAGGCTAATTACATCGCCTTTAATGAAGCAACTAAAGAGGTGGTCTAGATGCACAAATTTTTTAGTGAGCTCAGAGTGATTCCTAACACCAAGAATCCAACAACATTATTCCATGATAACAATGTAGAGATAAAAATCATAAAGGAGCCAAGAGCACATAAGTAGGCATGACATGTTCTTCAAAAGTTCCACCTCATCAGAGAGTTTGTTGAGAAGAAAAAGATCGTGACATAGAGGGTGGATATCAAGGACAAGATCCATTCACTAAGGGTCTAGCACGGTTGACTCTCATGAAGCTGATCGAATGAATAGCATTAAAGTTTCATAATTAGCCCCAAGTGCAAGTGGGAGATCGATGGAGTTAAAGGTATGCCCTAGGGGAAATTCTGCAATTTAATGTAAATTATTAAATCTATAATCAATTCTCGTTCATAATAAATGGTGTTTTCTTTTTGTTATATATTTATTATAACGTGTTATAAATAATTAAATATTTAATTAAAATATCATTAATAGAAAATCCATAAATGGTGTGTTTATGATAGTAACTACAAATACTTGTAATCATAAGTATTGTATCACAATATAATAAGCATATCATTTTAAATATTCCTAGCCAAGATGTATCGAGACTGGATATTGATGCATCCATTGAGACTAGAACATAATGCTCTCCAAATACTGGGTAATGTATTACTCGTGACTATTAGAGGCACCTAGGGTTACATAATATTAGTCATTGTATAAGTATGGAATGTGTCGCTCGATGATTTTCTGGTTCTTAATATAACTAAGGTCAAATGAAAAACATTGATGTGATTAATTTTCATAGTTCTTTCAACTTGAGAATACTGTTGATCTTCAATACAAAATCACTGCTTTGATTATTGTCAAATCATGATATAGTGTCTATCGAATGACTGTAGTTAGGTTGAGTGGAACTATTAGAATTGAAACACTATTCAAGAGAGGATTTATCTCCTAAATTATATGAGGTTATTAACATGGTCAATTAAAGTTAACTCAATGTCAAAATCTCTGGCCAAAGTAGGTTGGCTAATAATAATTATCATTATCGAACCAAAGACTTTATGTTTGGATTATGGAGTTTAATATGGACGATGTTGAAATTTTGGTCGTTACCAAATTATATAGGTCCAAAGTGATATAATTTTGATGACGAGAATTAGTGTAAATAATTATCACTATTAGGTAATGCTTAATAAAGTAAAATTGGATTTTACATACACTAAGTAGTGCCTGGCCATAATGTCACACCACCTGCTAAGTGAAGTGTGAATGTTAACATTCGAATTGTTTGATGTGAACCGATGATCAAATTTACACCTAAGATTCATACAACCGAAATGTTGAATGCTCCTGTTACCACCCACTTTAATTTAGATTATAGTTGTTATACATTAATTAAGTTAATATTTATGAAATTTTAACTATAAAATTATATTTGATGCGTATTTAACAATATTAAATAGTGTGCATATAATAGTTATATAAGTACTAATTGATATATGATATTGATATGCGTTTAAATTGGATTTAATGGTAATAAATATTGTTCGGACTTGATTGAGGTTCGAAAGGGGCATACTGATTTCGACAGAGATTAGCAAGGATAGGTCGACCATTTTAATGGCTAAGGTGGGTCGAAATTTGAGTTAAAAGATCCAATAATGGGACATTTTGATGGCTGAGGTGGGTTCTAAATGAATTTAGACTACATAAGCCCATTAAAGATCCAATAATGGATTTATTTTTTATTTACCCAATTAATCTATTGCGAGTCGCCCCAGTTCCAACAACTTAGATGTAACGACCCTGAAATTCAGACCCGGTTTAAAATTTTAAAAATCGTATATTAGTGTAGAAATTCGAATTTTCACAAACAAATTCCGTTGCTATTCAAACTTCACATTTGGAATGCATTTAGATAGACATAGGCATACGCCAAATTTCGTTGAAAAATATTGAAGTAAATTTCGCTCGTCGCATTTACATATTAGTTTAAATTTTATGTGTAAATTTCCTATTGTCCGAACTCAAATATTTTTCACAATGTTGCATAAGAAAAATATTCTGAACTTGACGACGCATTTCATTTCGTCAAATTTTGCTTTTAGTTGCTAGTTAAAATGTTCGCTCGAGCAAATGGATCAATAAGATTAACCACTTCGCAAACGGTGTCAAACCATCAATGTCTTCATACCGTTGTGTCTGCCTCGTTGCGTTGATCAAAACGGTATATTTGTTTGTGTAAATCGGAGTTCGGCGTTGCGAATTATAATTGTTTAACGGAGTATAAACTGGTCCGTTACGCAGCACAAACCGGTACCCAACCTTCTTCACTGTACAGAGTTCTAGGGATCTTTGGCCATTCAGAAACCCAATAGCCATCACGTTTACCAAAAACATCATTGCATTGACCTTTGCACTCTGAACCCCTCTGTATATATCTGCCTTCATTAATTCCTCTGCATACCAGCTCACTTCATTAATTGCTCACTGCATTACTGGCTACTTCTCTGGTACACACTCTCTTCTCCCTCCTCTTCATAATTCTTTTATTTTGTCTCCCCCTCAGTATGAAACTCACCCACACCTGCTCCATGCTTCCACCCTCTCCCCTCCACTGCCCATGCACCAGCCCACCCTCAACCTACGCATGACCATCCGCATCCACACCCCGCCTCCGCCACGCAGCCACCACTACATCACCTCCGCCCATTGGCCAACATCCACCACCCCAGCTCATCCACCTCCAACCCGGCTCGCCTCGTCCACCTCCGGCCTAGCCCGCCTCCACGCCACCGTCCTGACCCCACTGCCGCATCGCCTGCTGCTCCGCCCTACACAGCCCCACTCGGTTCGCCCCGCATCACCAGCCTTCGCCCACCCAGCGACCGCGCCCCACTGCTGCCCCACACCCACTGTCCAGCTCGCCACGGTCAGCTCAGCTCCACCTTCGCACACAGCCCGCGTCCACGTCGCCACCCACAGTCCGCCGCACCACCACACCACACCCACTACCATCACTGCTGTGCCTCGCCTTGGCCGCTCGGGTTTCAGTGCACTTCAGTTTGCATATAAATATATGCATGGAGCTGATAAATATATGCATGGAACTATTAAATATATGCCTGGAATAGTTTGCTTACATACAGTGTTTTACTGGTTTGCAGTTGCTGATCCGGGATCTCAGTCCTAGGCTTCATCCGGCTTGTTTGAATCTATCTAGTTTTTTTGTTTTGGTATGGTTTATATATATATTCAATCGATATATATATTGCAATAAACAAATTATTTATTAATTATTCGTTGATTGCAGTTGTGTTCATTTTACGTCGTGCTTGTTAGGGTCTATTTCATCTATTCGTCTTCGTGCTTCGTCATCTTCTCTAACCACGCAAGGTGAATATTTCATTCACGACCCAATCTATTATGATATGATAATCAAGTGATAATTGTTGTTAGTATAAATTTGGATATTAAATTGTTGATTGTTAAAATTGTTGAAATAAAACTTTAAATCGCTATGCAAGTTAAATTTGAATATTGTTAGTTTACGACAAATAGTTGTGACACTAAATGTGTTATGCGATGTTGAATTTGGTTGTTACTATAAGTGAAATTTAATGTGAAATTTAATTTGATATAGGATAGTTAACAATTTAAAATGGATTATATATGTTGAATTTGACCCCTTTAAATGATAAATAAATCGACGCGTAGAAATAGCGTTAACCTCACTTTGAACCATTAAATGTATGATTGATGTAGTACATTGATAATAGACACCAAGTGAAACCATAATGTAATAATCTTTAATCTGCATGAAATGATAGTGTGGATTCTAGGAATAATTATATTAATTTACATAAATAACAAATGTAAGTTAATACGATTATTTCGGGATTATTTAATAAATTGTTGAATTGTTATGTATGTTTGCTATTGCTTGTTTATTTACTTTGACACCATCCCAGTTATTACACTGCAAGTTCCCTTTGCTATGCTTTGTTTTATATTGAATGATATTGGGTTGAAATGATAAATACCCAATTAAATAACTTGGCCTAGGATAGATAAAAAGAAATAAGAAACCCGATTGGTCAACAAAAAAAATCAATTTCGAAATTGAAATATATTTTAAATTAAGGAATGAACTTAACGATTTGTTTGGAAATTAAGTAACGAACTTAAGGGATTTAAATTGAAATAAATTAATGGATTTAATTGAAACGAATGAATAAACCTATTTAATTGAATTTAATGGATTTAATTGAAACGAATGAATAAACCTATTTAATTGAATAAAATGAATTGGCAAATTTAATTGAAATAGGATTTAGAAACAAGTAAGTTCCAGAATTTAATAACTTAAAAATTTATTAGATTTGTTAGATTTAGCTTTAAACTCGGTTTTAATAAAATAGATTTGGAACTTGTTATAAGTTTGATTTAAGATTAAGAAAATTTTGACTTAAGGGAATACAAAACTAACTAAAGTTTTATGGTTTTAATTGAGTGATAATTTAATATTTAAATGATTTTAAATTTAATGAATTAATCAAATCAGGTCATTTTAAACGGAATATGGATTGAGTTGATTTGTAACTTGAAAATAACTTATCGGTGATGTGTTAAACCAAATAAATGGAAATGGATTTCTTTAGAAATTTAATTGAATTGGTAAATAAATCAAATGAAGTTTTTATAAAAGGAATTTAGTTAATGAAATTGATTTAATCGAATTTATGATAACAGTGGATGTAAACATGAGGTGAAATGAATAGAATTTGATTTAATGATTTAAACTAAGTTTACCATTAAATTGAATTCATTGATTATGAACTAAATTTAATAAGCGACATTTAGACCTTATTAAATTGAACTTGAATACTAAATTTTAATTGTTAACTCAAAGGTTTGAACTAAAAAATTTGCATTTGGAAATATGTTTTAAATATCTGAAATAAATTGAATCGTGAAATGTCAAATTTTGGAAGTCAAATTTGCACCTTGACTTTTGGACTTTGATTTGTTTAAACGTTAATTTAACCAACCATCGGGTAATAAATACGTAGTTATTAAAGAGATTGGGATCGGGAATGGACATACTCTCTGTCGATACCCAAAACCACTTTAATAACTATTATACGCGGAGTGTTGATCCAGAATGAAGTGGATGATTTGGTGAACGCAATGACTGAATAAAGAGAACGATATTGGATGACCCCTGACATGACTAAAACAGGAGCCACGCCGGGCCATTGAGGTTCGCCACCTCTAGCGGACACGCTTCTTCGATACTATATCTATTACTTTTGTGATTCGATTTGGGTGCACCCCTTGATTTGGGAGTGTTGTTTCGCGGTGTTGAGGTAGCTGCTGGCTATGCTCAACATCAGTCCGGATCACGCAACTACTAGTATCCTAGTTGGTATCGCCTCATGTACCTTGTCATACTGATTATCCTATTCGCGACCATTATGTTTTGTTTTGTGTTATACCTATGTGGTACCCTCTGATAACCACTAGTTTACGTTGGGGTTTACGGTGCTGTACAGACTATGACATTATAAAATGTGTTAAGGGGAATTATGGTAACGCCTTAACGCTATTTTAATATCGTACTTTACTGATTAGACATTATCTACATATCGTATTCTATTGTATATATAGATAGTTTATCGGGTCCTTAGAGATGTTATTTTATTCATCTTTGAGTTATGGACTTTATTCCTTGCACTTGATTATCCTGTATAAGATTTTGAGTCCTGACTCGAGTGTTTCTATTTGTATATGCTCGGGTCAGTCTGAAGCTATCCAGTTGCTGATCAAGGTTGGTTGGAGATGCCGAAGACTTAGCATTTATCTTTATCAGTCTATTTCTATTCCTGTATTGATGTCCTAGTCTGTTGGACATTTATGTATTTCCTTTTAGTCATTTTATGTTAAGACATTGTTGTACTTCATGTAGTAGCTTCATGAACTGCTATTATGACGATGTATTTTCCGCTGCATTATTCTGTGACTGTTCTATGTCTGTGATGTTGTATTGATTCTCATTTACATTTATGTATTTATAATCCCATAATGATTCGTGTTTTGTATTATTTAAGTTGACATGTGTGGATTATTGTCAATTTAAATGGTCCAAATATACAGGTTGTTAAAGTTGGTATTAGAGCTTTGGTTTCCCTAAAAAATCCTTAGTTTGGGGTTATATAAACTCATTAGACATAGGGTAGCAATACCCTAGAATGAGGAGAATCGATTCAATATCCAGATCCTTAAATTCAAACTTCTTTTGATTCGTTAATTAGAGTTTCTTTAAGATTTATGATTTTTCTATCCTTGGTTCTAAATCTCTTTCGATATTTCAGGATGAGTACCGGAAGAAGCAATAGGGGAGGAAGAGGCCATGGGCCTGCCCAGGCTGCACCTGCCGCCCCAGCTCCAGTCAAATTCACCACTCTTAGTAAAGAGTATACCCAGCTTGGGGGTATTAAGTTTTCCGGATCCGAGAGCATTATCGAAGCCCAACAATGGCTCAAAGGCTTAGAGAAGATATTTCTGGATTGGAAATCACTGATGCTCAAAAGCGTCGCTTGCTGCTTGGCAACTTCAGGATGCCGCACAAGATTGGTGGGAATCCGTTACTTCTCGTATCGAGGAGAACACCATCACTTGGGCCCAGTTTAGGTATAAATTTGTTTGGATTTCGTAGTCTAACTTCTTCTTTCAATCTTTGAACTGTTATTTATCTAGTCTATCTTTTGATTAGGGATACTTTCTCGGCACAATGGATGCCCGCTGCTGGGAGAACCCAACTTTATAGAGCTTTTATGGATCTTAAGCAGGGCAGTATGACTTTTTCCGAGTACGAGAGGAAATTCAACGAACTCTCCAAGTTTGGCCCGGGATTGATTGATACACCCCTTCTAAAGAATGAGAAGTTCATTTTGGGAGCTAGACCAGAGTATTATGACTTGCTTACTGCCACACTCACTGCACCTTCACAGAGCTTGTTGATTACGCTCTTAGATATGAGGCAAAGCCAAGGGGACCCACTACTAAGGCCACTCCTACTCATTCCTCTTCTAGCCAGCTCGGAAAGAGGAAGATGAGCTTTGATCAACAAAAGAAAGCTTGGCAAAAGACTACAGGATTGGGATATGCCCAGAAAAGCCCAATCGACCTTGCTAATATCACTTGCTTCAAATGCGATAAGAAAGGCCATTATGCTAATAGCTGTCCATCTACCGGAGCAGCTATTCCACCACCTTCTCAGATAAGGAGTGATTTATGCCATGCCTGCCTCCAGCCTGGTCACTACAAGAGAGACTGCCCATTGCGGAAGAGAGGCACGCCATCTGGAGTATTTGCTATCACCACTCCTGCACTACCTCCACCACCTGCTCAGGATGACCGAGGTACCTTACGAAGTACTTTTTCATTACATGATTCACCTGTTTGGGTATTATTCGATACTGGTGCTTCTCATAGCTTCATATCTATTGATCTTTGTAATAAGCTCAAATTAGAACCTACTCTTGCTACTACTTCCTTATGTGTCTCCAACCCTATTGGAGGACTTGCCAACCTCAGTAGAATTCGTAAAGAGGTTGTGCTTTTGTATAGAAGATATTGATTCACTTGGGATTTTTATGTGCTTGGCTTCGTAGCATTTGACATTTTGTTGGGTGCTGATTGGTTAAGAAAAATCGATGCTGTTATTTCTTGCAAAGCTCGTTCTGTTTCTCTAGTCAATGACAAGGGTCTACCGCTTGTCATCGAATGCAAATCACCTCAGAAATATGCCGAAAGCTTCATATTCTCTCTTGATGCTCACCCGGATGATCTTAGTATCACTCCTATTGTTCAGAAGTTTTCTGATGTATTTGGAGAGGTCAACTCTCTGCCGCCAAAGCAAGAAATCAATTTCCGCATTGACCTTATTCCCGGAGCTACTCCTGTAGTTCTTCCTCACAGAAGAATGGCTCCTAAGGAAAAATCTGAACTTAAAACTCAAATTGATGATCTATTTGCTAGGAGTTTGATTAGGAGAAGTTGTTCTGAATGGGGCGACGCAGTCGTATTTGTAGCGACCCAGAATTTTTGATAATTAAAATTTGATATTTAATTTAATTTTAAATATTAATAAGTGAAATTTATAAGTCGAATAAATTTTATTTCGAATAATTGGATTTAATTGGATAATTAAATCGATAATTTAATAATTGAAATTACAGAAATAATTGAAAATAGGGTTAAATATGATTGAAATTGATTCGTAAAATTTTATTTTATCATGTTGGAGTTAGAACGATATTTTAGAACTTTTAAAATTGAATTAAAAGTAAATTTGTGAAAATTGAATATTTTAATATTTAATTATCGACTATAAATTAGCCAATTTTCGAACAGTCTCAGAATTGGACGAAACCAGTTTCATTGGATCCGTAATAATTAGTTATTATCGGATTTCAATTTTCGTAGAAATTGGAGTTGTCGTTTGACCGTGGCAGCTCGAAACGCATCGAAATTGTTTTAATATTAATTTGGCGAGTTAAAATAGCCATTTTTAAAAAAGTCTTGGATTTCGACGAAACTAGTTTCATCGGATCCGTAATGTGATATTATTGTATGGTTTCAAATTTCATGTCAATCGGATTTACCGTTTGTCCGGTGCAAGCTAAAACGCCTAGAAAATCGTCTAATCGGTTTAATTTTAAATTGAACGTTTATTGCCATAACTCACACAGATGATCGAATTAGCTTCCAAAACCTGTTCCATTATGTCCGGAACGTGGGATAAACCCTAGAAATGTCAGTTACCGCGCGTAAATCGGAGTTTTGAAAAGTCGAATGAATAGTGTCGTTCAAACTTCTATAAATAGGGCCTTTATCACAAAAAAAAAAAAAAAAAACTAGGGTTTCAAAATTATGGCCGGCCGCCACTATCTTCATCGAAGGCCAGAAACTTCGCATCTTTCTTCTTTAATCTTTTCAAATCTATGCATCTATTCAAAAAAAAATCAACTGCAACATTGTTAAGCTTTGCGAGATCGACAAATCCATACGGTTGTGATCGTAAATGGAGCAACGTGGAGAGAGAAAAGGGGCTGCGTTCGGCTGTGATTCGCGCACGTTTCCCAAGGTCCATAGGCGACCAAGCTTCAAGGTGGTTCAGGCGAGAGGTGTGTGGAGCATGGGCTTCACGATGGCGCATTCCGATCGCCTTCAACTCGTTCGAGGAGGCGCGTGAATTTCAAGGTGGAAGCGGCACGATGGGTTCAAATACTGGAGCCAAAAAAAAATCGCGTGTGAGGAAGAAGGCCCGTTCGGCCAGATTGGGTTTTGGTGAATCGTGTGGCTCTGATGTAAAGAGGTTAAGAAAATAAAATTTATTTGTAAATTTTATATATATTATAATTCGTATAACTTTAAATTATCATATCTTTTTGCTGCGAGATCGAAAAATGCTGAAACGAAGTGCGTTGGAATCGTATTCGCGAATGCTACGCTATGCAACTGCTTTGGAGTCATTTGGAGTTAGTGAGAATTTTGGGTAAAATTAAACGTCCGTTTAATTTTACTCGAAATAAATCGCTAAAATGAAATTGAAATCAAGGTGAGAACTTCTCACTCAATCGAATCGATTTCGATTTTTATTTTAAATAGTTAGATTTAAAAATTCTTGAATGCATGTTTGAATGATGATTGTTATCTATTGATTGTTAAAATAGACATTATGCGCCGTTAGTAAGCGGATGTTATTTATTAAAAACATATACCGCGAATATTTCATAAACAGTGAAATTGGTATTATATATAATAGCAATATATATATATATATATATATATATATATATTGGCATATGTATATATTGCAGTTGTTGATTTCCCGCATTGTATAGCGGATGAGACCCTATTGCGCCGTCTATTAAGCGGATAATATATTATAAATCCCATATACCGCGATAATTCCGTACTGGAGCAGAATTGGTATTGTGCTAATGTTTGTGGATGCAGGGAAACAGGTTGGAGGGATCCAAGTGGATTCCTCAACTGTATTGATTTATTTACAGATATTTGATATTTGTTGATTATCATATCGATATATGATATTTGGATGTCGTGATTGACTATTTGGTGCTGTTGCATCATCGGATCCATTTTTGAAGTTTTAAAATAATGATTTTTGGTTTTAAAGAAATTTTTAAAGTGATTTTTGAAAGTATACGTTTTATTAAAATTTTGACTTGATTTATTTTAAATAAATTAACGTTATAAGTTTAATGTTATAAAAGTTATAATTTTTGTAAAATATAACCAAATTAAGATTTTTTGAAATAAATAGTGATTAATTTATAAAATGGTTTAATTGGGAATTTTGAATTATTATAAACGATTTATATAAAAGATTTATAAAATTGATATTTATAAATTAAAAATACTGGAATTATAAAATGAGTTTTTATAAGTAATAAAGTGAAATAAAAATGGATTTCATAAGTAAATTGAGATTTATAAATTTATGAAATATGAATATATAAAATGGATAGATTTTGTAAAATATAAGATTTATAAGTAATCAACTTATAAATCGGATTTTGGCATTTAAAATGAGATATAAAAAGGATTTTTATAAATAGAAGTTTATAAAAATATAAATGGAGTTTATAAACGTTGTTTATAAATCCGAAATCAATTGAATTTGATAAGTTGGATATAGGAATATATGAAAGGAATTATATTCACGATTTTGGACAATGAATATATTATTAAATGAAATGGATAAGTTTTGGGGAAGGAACATTATGAAATGAAGTTAACGATTTTAAAGACGTTTTAAAATGCATTAGGTATCGAATACATAGATTTCAACATTCATTGTTGAAATAGACGTTTTCGAGAAATAGAAGCAAATGATGGACTATAACCCTGTTGTTATAGTAAATGGTTTCCGAAAGGAAATGTTTTGTATAGTATTGGGATTTATATATCTATTTAAACTTTGAATCCCTATACTAGTGATTTTGGGTCATCGTAACGATGTTTTACGTAACATTCGTTTTAGCCCAAATAAATGTGTTAAGTGAATGTTTTCCTTAAAGAATGAAATATATACTTAATTCCGATATTAAGTATATGGAATATTTTCTAAGTATTGAAAATAAATGGATTTGTAAATTACTTATTAATAAATAAGTATGGAAATGTTTTTCCAATGTGAAAAGAAATTTTTTGAGAATTTATCTTTTTGAAGATAAATTGAAAATGGATAATTGAAATCGTATATTCATAAATATTCTGGAATGTAAATTCACTATGGAATTTATAAATGAAAAGTGAAATTTGTTTAAAAATAAATGTTGATTTATTTTTGAAGTGTGGGAATTAATTTACGGATTTGGAACGTAAATATAAAGTAAATCATTAAGGATTTATTTAAATTGGTTTAAATGAACCATGTTGATTGAAATTTGTTTTCAAATGTGGTAAAGGTGAAAAGTGATTTGAAAATTAGTTTTCAAATGTTGAAGTGTGGGAAATATATATATATATTTATCTTGTAAAGATATTTTGGAAAATAAATAATTTGAAAAATTATTTGGATTTGGTGATGTTGAACACGCCTATTGATAGTTAAATAATCCGACTATCAATATTTACCTTTAAATAGGTATTTGTTGTGATTGTTTGAATTTGAATGCCACACTTATTTTTGAATAAGCGCTCACTATTCGGGTTAGCCGGGAAAGGACCTTGGGGTCATATAACCCATTCCGAGTATGTGATACGTCGTTATGGATTGCATTTGATGACCGGTGTTGAAGACCGGATGTTTATGAAAACGGAAGGATTACCATCGAGTTACTCTACATCGGCTGATCTCCGATATAGAGGTTTTATCAACCTTAGTGACGGGAAGTCCGGTCGTGATTAGTGAATATCCGGAATGCAAGAACTTCTTTGTAAGTGCCTTCGGTTCTGTTCGAGCCCGGAACAGACTTGTATGGATTGTATGTCTGACATTACAAATTGAGATATAAAGCTGATTTCTTTCAAATATATTTCTGTTGGTGGAGGAGAATTTATTCTCTTAGCTTAACACCCTTCTCTGTGACGTACGAGCTCAGAGGTTATATAGTTGAAGGTTATTAGTGATATACTCCCAATTTGGTAGTGTGGCATGCTGAGTGTTGCTGTGAAATGATCATTGTTTGATCATTTGTGATAGGATCATTTATTTGATCAATTATCTTGGTGATCATTTCTATGATCATTTGCTGACCCAAAGCACGGCTTTTGTATAAAGTGTGGCTTTATGGACGAGACTTCGTCGGACCTCACACCCCGGAAATGGTCAAAACAGGAAGGATGTGGCAAGGTTATTAGGGGGTAGCGCCCCTTTAGTGTATGTCATTCCTTCTGGATAGAGGTGGTATCATGGTATGGAGCCCAGATACTTAACCTATGTTGTTGCTGCAAATTTTGTGGTTGTTGGAAATCGAGGATCCTCGGATAGATCGGTTACGATCGGGGGATGGCATATTCGTGTCAGTAGTTACCCAGTTAGGGGTAACCCGACCTTGTGTTGGCAGAGATCCAGTTTGGTTCTCGGGACGTCATTCCAGAGGCGTTTCCATGTGGCAATGGGAAGTTCCTTGGCTTGACCATTTGTTGGAAATCCAAAGAAACAATACGAGACTTGTACGGTTTTAGTTGTAGAACCTGCCATGGAATGTAGCGGTAACCTGCTATTGAACATGGTAGCTATAGTAGGCATACGATAATGGTCGTATGTTGGCTAAGATTTATATCTTTACTTTCGAAATGAATTTTTCCTACACTATGCGCTAGTAATAATATCAAATGTTTCTTTTTAATGCGTATCAAGCATCTTTGACTATCATAAGGAGAAATCTCCTCCGATTTTGCGTTTGCATTGTGTGTGTGTGCAGGAGGCCTTATGGTAGTCTCATTTTTAAAAGCATTGCGAATTGACTTTAAAAATATTCCTCTATTTTGATTTTAAAGAAAAAAATAAACTGTTTTAGTTCTCACACCAGTCACATGACTGACTCGGATTTTATTGTTTTCCTTCATAAACTCTGGGTGCCCACCAATTTCCACACGGGCAGTCAAGAGTTAAGGTTTATCAGGATATTCTGAAATTCAGGAGTTGCTGGAGGCAAGCTGGATGGCATGGCGTATTACTAGTATATAATATTTCTTTTTCGCTGTTGATGTTGTTTGTTGTTGTACACTCTGATGATTTGATGTAATGAATGTAATGTAATGTAATAAATGATATAGTTCTTTGTTTAAAGATTATTCGTTTATCTATTATATGTTGTTCCGCTGCGAATTGTGAGATTCTGATGTTGTTCTGATATTTCTTCTGTTCTGTTCTATCTTTTTCTATCTTCTTCTACCTTTTCTTTTTCTAAAACCCTAACGGTACGGTTTTTCGGCTTTCGATTTCTCGGCAGTTGATACAGTAGACGTATTGATGTCGGTTGTCATCAACGAAAAATCGCAAACGTCACATTTGGTATCAGAGCTTATGGTTAAGCGACAACTATGGCTCTGTTGGGTATTACTCATTAGAGATAGAGTCAGTAGTACTCTAGAATGAGTTTGAGTGTAATAATAGATACGAGCGCGTATTTGTTAGTGAATATAAATTGTTTTATATTGTGATGATTGGTTTGTTGAGTGGTATATGGATTTTAGTCAACACGAGTAATTAACGTTGTTGATAGGGATCTCTAAACACTTGAATAGAACAATTCGACACGATATTGTTTTAAATTGGGTAAATGAAATAATTTTTCCTTGATTATATTCTATATATAAGGGAATAATTTTTCAAAATTATTAAAGAGTATATGAAATGATTGTTTGGTTGTTGAATAAAAACAACAATTTTTAAGAGAATATTGTATAAGCAAATGAATTATAAGTATAGAATTATAATTAAAGTGATTTACAATTGTGAAATAATCTTATATATAAGAAGTGAAATTATATAAGTAAAAGACTTATAAATGTGATTTGTAATCTGAAAACAAAATTCCAGAGAAGTGTTTTGAAAGGATTTGATAATTTGGAAAATTGTTTTGGAGAAATTAAAGCTCTAAACTCTTTTCGGTCGCTGGAAAATAATTCCTATGATGATCATGACATCATCGGTGTTCATTTTCGGGTTTCCAAAAGAGGGATTGCTGCCAAATTGTTTAAAAGAAAGTTGTTTGGAAAATTTGGATTTGATTTGGATTTGATAAGATGCTTGAAATGGAATATAACTTAAGTGAAGCTGAGTGAAGTTAATTTTGGTGTCGAAATAAATTAATAAGTGAATTAATGAAATGAAGTCATTAAGAATTTGAACTTGAGTTATATAAATGAAATTCAACTTTATATTGTTAAAGGAGTTAACAGTTGAATTAATAAATGGAATGTTAATCAATTAAATATAAATAATTGATATGAAATAATGAATGTAAGTGATAATTCATTAAAAGCTAATGTTATTGGAAGTTGAATAAATTGAATGGAAGTCAATTTAATATGATCTAATTGGAATTAAAAGTGTTGAACCAAATTGAATGTAAAGTGAATAAATTTGGTTGTGTTGAATATACGTTGGTTGTTATATGATTATTAGTTGATTGTATATAATTCATTAAGTGTTAATGAAATTGAACTAGCGAAATTGGAAGCTATGTAATTGAATTCAAATTAGAAGTAAATGAATGTGAATTGGATTTAATTAGTGAATGCAAACTGATTAAAATTGAATATGAATGAATGTTAGTAAATCCAATGTTAATGAATCAAATGTGATTTAAATTGAAAACCAATTCATTGAATATTAATGAGAATATGAATGAATATTGATTTGGTTATGGATGATAGTTGGTTGATGTTTGCATTTGTTGTTTTGTTGCATTTGCTATGTTGGCATATGTAGTTGTTATGTTTCTATATGTTGTATATTGATACTATTTTCATATATGCATGATTCTCATGTTGTTGTTGAGTGTTTAGTAGGTGCGGATTGCGCTTGCTTCGCTTTTGGAGCTCGCTTTCGTGCTATATTAGCCGTATACGCTCGCTAATAATATAATAAGGTACATATCTCGGATTAAATATCGTACTTTTACACTTTTTTCCCTGTGGGATGCCTCATCACTTGATGAGATGTATATTTGTGATATATATACTGTCATTTTTTTTCTGATCGAGCCGCGCAAAGGAGACTATGGCGAATTTTTTCGAAAATTTAAGGCGTTAGAAAATTTTTGGAAATTTTGGGAAATTTGTGAAAACTATAACTTTGGTTTTGGAATTGAAAGTTAAATGATATAGTTTGGTTTTTAAGGATAATTAAGTATGATTTGAAAACTTAGTAAGTTACTGCAAGAAGTTTAACTATGGATTTTGGAAAGTTAATGAATTCTGTAACTTTTTCTTACTTGGTAATTTCGATGACGAAATTCTTTTAAAGGGGGAAGTCTGTAACGACCCAGAATTTTTGATAATTAAAATTTGATATTTAATTTAATTTTAAATATTAATAAGTGAAATTTATAAGTCGAATAAATTTTATTTCGAATAATTGGATTTAATTGGATAATTAAATCGATAATTTAATAATTGAAATTACAGAAATAATTGAAAATAGGGTTAAATATGATTGAAAATGATTCGTAAAATTTTATTTTATCATGTTGGAGTTAGAACGATATTTAAAATTGAATTAAAAGTAAATTTGTGAAAATTGAATATTTTAATATTTAATTATCGACTATAAATTAGCCAATTTTCGAACAGTCTCAGAATTAGACGAAACTAGTTTCATTGGATCCGTAATAACTAGTTATTATCGGATTTCAATTTTCGTAGCAATCGGAGTTGTCGTTTGACCGTGGCAGCTCGAAACGCATCGAAATTGTTTTAATATTAATTTGGCGAGTTAAAATAGCCATTTTTAAAAAAGTCTCGGATTTCGACGAAACTAGTTTCATCGGATCCGTAATGTGATATTATTGTATGTTTTCAAATTTCATGTCAATCGGATTTACCGTTTGTCCGGTGCAAGCTAAAACGCCTAGAAAATCGTCTAATCGGTTTAATTTTAAATTGAACGTTTATTGCCATAACTCGCACAGATGACCGAATTAGCTTCCGAAACCTGTTCCATTCTGTCCGAAACGTGGGATAAACCCTAGAGACGTCGGTTACCGCGCGTAAATCGGAGTTTTAAAAGGTCGAATGAATAGTGTCGTTCAAACTTCTATAAATAGGGTCTTTATCACAAAAAAATAAAAAAATAAAAACTAGGGTTTCAAAATTATGGCCGGCCGCCACTATCTTCATCGCAGGCCAGAAACTTCGCATCTTTCTTCTTTAATCTCTTCAAATCTATGCATCTATTCAAAAAAATTTCAACTGCAACATTGTTAAGCTTCGCGAGATCGACAAATCCATACGGTTGTGATCGTAAATGGAGCAACGTGGAGAGAGAAAAGGGGCCGCATTCGGCTGTGATTCGCGCACGTTTCCCAAGGGCCATAGGCGACCGAGCTTCAAGGTGGTTCAGGCGAGAGGTGTGTGGAGCATGGGCTTCACGATGGCGCATTCCGATCGCCTTCAACTCGTTCGAGGAGGCGCGTGAATTTCAAGGTGGAAGCGGCACAATCGGTTCAAATACTGGAGCCAAAAAAAATCGCGTGTGAGGAAGAAGGCCTGTTCGGCCAGATTTGGATTTGGTGAATCGTGTGGCTCTGATGTAAAGAGGTTAAGAAAATAAAATTTATTTGTAAATTTTATATATATATTATAATTCGTATAACTTTAAATTATCATATCTTTTTGCTGCGAGATCGAAAAATGCTGAAACGAAGTGCGTTGGAATCGTATTTGCGAATGCTACGCTATGCAACTGGTTTGGCGTCATTTGGAGTTAGTGAGAATTTCGGGTAAAATTAAACGTCCGTTTAATTTTATTCGATATAAATCGCTAAAACGAAATTGAAATTAAGGTGAGAACTTCTCACTCAATCGAATCGATTTCGATTTTTATTTTAAATAGTTAGATTTAAAAATTCTTGAATGCATGTTTGAATGATGATTGTTATCTATTGATTGTTAAAATAGACATTATGCGCCGTTAGTAAGCGGATGTTATTTATTAAAAACATATACCACGAATATTTCATAAACAGTGAAATTGGTATTATATATAATAGCAATATATATATATATTGGCATATCTATATATTGCAGTTGTTGATTTCCTGCATTGTATAGCGGATGAGACCCTATTGCACCGTCTATTAAGCGGATAATATTTTATAAATCCCATATACCGCGATAATTCCGTACTGGAGCGGAATTGGTATTGTGCTAATGTTTGTGGATGCAGGGAAACAGGTTGGAGGGATCCAAGTGGATTCCTCAACTGTATTGATTTATTTACAGATATTTGATATTTGTTGATTATCATATCGATATATGATATTTGGATGTCGTGATTGACTATTTGGTGTTGTTGCATCATCGGATCCATTTTTTAAGTTTTAAAATATTGATTTTTGGTTTTAAAGAAATTTTTAAAGTCATTTTTGAAAGTATACGTTTTATTAAAATTTTGACTTGATTTATTTTAAATAAATTAACGTTATAAGTTTAATGTTATAAAAGTTATAATTTTTGTAAAATATAACCAAATTAAGATTTTTTGAAATAAATAGCGATTAATTTATAAAATGGTTTAATTGGGAATTTTGAATTATTATAAACGGTTTATATAAAAGATTTATAAAATTGATATTTATAAATTAAAAATACTGGAATTATAAAATGAGTTTTTATAAGTAATAAAGTGAAATAAAAATGGATTTCATAAGTAAATTGAGATTTATAAATTTATGAAATATGAATATATAAAATGGATAGATTTTGTAAAATATAAGATTTATAAGTAATCAACTTATAAATCGGATTTTGGCATTTAAAATGAGATATAAAAAGGATTTTTATAAATAGAAGTTTATAAAAATATAAATGGAGTTTATAAACGTTGTTTATAAATCCGAAATCAATTGAATTTGATAAATTGGATATAGGAATATATGAAAGGAATTATATTCACGATTTTGGACAATGAATATATTATTAAATGAAATGGATATGTTTTGGGGAAGGAAAATTATGAAATGAAGTTAACGATTTTAAAGACGTTTTAAAATGCATTAAGTATCGAATACATAGATTTCAACATTCGTTGTTGAAATAGACGTTTTCGAGAAATAGAAGGAAATGATGGACTATAACCCTATTGTTATAGTAAATGGTTTCCGGAAGGAAATGTTTTGTATAGTATTGGGATTTATATATCTATTTAAACTTTTAATCCCTATACTAGTGATTTTGGGTCGTCGTAACGATGTTTTACGTAACATTCGTTGTGGCCCAAATAAATGTGTTAAGTGAATGTTTTCTTTAAAGAATGAAATATATACTTAATTCCGATATTAAGTATATGGAATATTTTCTAAGTATTGAAAATAAATGGATTTGTAAATTACTTATTAATAAATAAGTATGGAAATGTTTTTCCAATGTGAAAAGAAATGTTTTGAGAATTTATCTTTTTGAAGATAAATTGAAAATGAATAATTGAAATCGTATATTCATAAATATTTTGGAATATAAATTCACTATGGAATTTATAAATGAAAAGGGGAATTTGTTTAAAAATAAATGTTGATTTATTTTTGAAGTGTGGGAATTAATTTACGGATTTGGAACGTAAATATAAAGTAAATCGTTAAGGATTTATTTAAATTGGTTTAAATGAACCATGTTGATTGAAATTTGTTTTCAAAAGTGGTAAAGGTGAAAAGTGATTTGAAAATTAGTTTTCAAATGTTGAAGTGTGGGAAATATATATATATCTTGTAAAGATATTTTGGAAAATAAATAATTTGAAAAATTATTTGGATTTGGTGATGTTGAACACGCCTATTGATAGTTAAATAATCCGACTATCAATATTTACCTTTAAATAGGTATTTTTTGTGATTGTTTGAATTTGAATGCCACACTTATTTTTGAATAAGCGCTCACTATTCAGGTTAGCCGGGAAAGGACCTTGGGGTCGTATAACCCATTCCGAATATGTGATACGTCGTTATGGATTGCATTTGATGACCGGTGTTGAAGACCGGATGTTTGTGAAAACGGAAGGATTACCGTCGAGTTACTCTACATCGGCTGATCTTCGATATAGAGGTTTTATCACCCTTAGTGACGGGAAGTCCGGTCGTGATTAGTGAATATCCGGAATGCAAGGACTTCTTTGTAAGTGCCTTCGGTTCCGTTCGAGCCCGGAACAGACTTGTATGGATTGTATGTCCGACATTACAAATTGAGATATAAAGCTGATTTCTTTCAAATATATTTCTGTTGGTGGCAGAGAATTTATTCTCTTAGCTTATCACCCTTCTCTGAGACGTACGAGCTCAGAGGTTATATAGTTGAAGGTTATTAGTGATATACTCCCAATTTGGTAGTGTGGCATGCTGAGTGTTGCTGTGAAATGATCATTGTTTGATCATTTGTGATAGGACCATTTATTTGATCAATTATCTTGGTGATAATTTCTATGATCATTTGTTGACCCAAAGCACGGCTTTTGTATAAAGTGTGGCTTTGTGGACGAGACGTCGTCGGACCTCACACCCCGGAAATGGTCAAAACAGGAAGGATGCGGCAAGGTTATTAGGGGGTAGCGCCTCTTTAGTGTATGTCATTCCTTCTGGATAGAGGTGGTATCATGGTATGGAGCCCAGATACTTAACCTATGTTGTTGCTGCAAATTTTGTGGTTGTTGGAAATTGAGGATCCTCGGATAGATCGGTTACGATCGGGGGATGACATATTCATGTCAGTAGTTACCCAGTTAGGGGTAACCCGGCCTTGTGTTGGCAGAGATCCGGTTTGGGTCTCGGGACGTCATTCCAGAGGCGTTTCCATGTGGCAATGGGAAGTTCCTTGGCCTGACCATTTGTTCGAAATCCAAAGAAACAATACGAGACTTGTACGGTTTTAGTTGTAGAACCTGCCATGGAATATAGCGGTAACCTGCTATTGAACATGGTAGCTATAGTAGGCATACGATAATGGTCGTATGTTGGCTAAGATTTATATCTTTACTTTCGAAATGAATTTTTCCTACACTATGCACTAGTAATAATATCAAATATTTCTTTTTAATGCGTATCAAGCATCTTTGACTATCATAAGGAGAAATCTCCTCCGATTCTGCGTTTGCATTGTGTGTGTGTGTGTGTGCGGGAGGACTTATGGTAGTCTCATTTTTAAAAGCATTGCGAATTGACTTTAAATATATTCCTCTATTTTGATTTTAAAGAAAAAAATAAACTGTTTTAGTTCTCACACCAGTCACATGACTGACTCAGAGTTTATTGTTTTTCTTCCTAAACTCTGGGTGCCTACCAATTTCCACACGGACAGTCAAGAGTTAAGGTTTGTCAGGATATTCTGGAATTCAGGAGTTGCTGGAGGCAAGCTGGATGGCATGCGTATTACTAGTATATAATATTTCTTTTTCGCTGTTGATGTTGTTTGTTGTTGTACACTCTGATGATTTGATGTAATGAAATGTAATGTAATGTCATAACTGATATAGTTCTTTGTTTAAAGATTATTCATTTATCTATTATATGTTGTTCCGCTGCGAATTGTGAGATTCTGATGTTGTTCTGTTATTTCTTCTGTTCTGTTCTATCTTTTTCTATCTTCTTCTACTTTTTCTTTTTCTAAAACCCTAACGGTACGTGTGACGCTCCACCCTATACCCACGCTAGACAAGAACACTACGGAGTAATGCTGTCAACTAGCACGGAGAATAAGGCTGTTGAGGAGCGACCATCTGTATAATTGCTTTGTGCGAGCACCGATATGCCAGATAAAAATATAAGTTTTCATCTCAAGAGGAAATCCGACATACCGACACAAACTCAAAGCTACTACACAGTGGCTATAAAGGACTTCGGAAACAAATATAGAAATAAACATAACATAAATCAGTCACAGACAATTCATATCACAAAGGCGGAAATAGATATGAATATTACACATGAAAGTGTACATCAGAGTAGTGGTCAAACAAGATCCACAATATCAAAAAGAATAGATACAAGTGCTAGACAAAAGAATAAGTATACAACATAGAGTCTGTATCTCAAATGTAGACAACAAAAACTACTAAAACTTAAGTAGTTAGCCAAAAGATCAGATGAAAGTCCGATAAGGAGTCAAGCAGAAGCACCTGTAAAATCTCAGTCTGACCCGAGTATTATTTAATAAGAAAATAATAAACGGATCAGTCTAGCTATAAATATCAGATGAAGTGATATATAATAAGAGATATGACATAAACATATAATAATCACAATGCCAAGCTGTGATAAATAAGTAATTGAAAATCAACAAGAGATTAATCAATATCACAATAATCTACTCAAGATAAAAAGGAATGTCATACTCCTGATTTCATTCACCAAGCCACAATAAATGACATATATATTCATGCCAATCGTAAAAGTTGGTGAAACATAAGTTCCAGAATTTAACACACGAAATCCAGAAATCACAATCAAAGGGAACGACGACGTCGTACAGCGGGACATCCGATGAACCAAATCACAATCAAAGGGAACAATGACGTCGTACAGCGGGACATCCGATGAACCAAATGACAAAGACATTACACAATGCTAGTCTAAAACATCAAATGATCGTCATGATCAAAGAGAAGTGTCGATTACAGTAAGCTAGTAAATATATGAGCTTAGCATCATGTCCCATAACCACTAGCTTAACTTAAATATTTACGAACAAATTGTAGGTCTACACTAGAAAATTGTCACAAGAGATTCAATCGAACAAGTCCAAGAATTAACCGACAAAGTAAACACAAGCGTTTCATACCACTCGTTTTACTAAGTCGTTTAATTAGATTTCTCATACGAGTGAGGTAAAGGTTTGTATATACTAATAGATTGGAAATCGGTTTGAGAAAACGAGCTTTGTTATAAAATAGTGTTGAAATCATTTGAAGAAAGAGTTTTGATATTTACTACTAGTATAGAAAACCTTTATATTTTAAAGTGACAAATCATAGAAGTGATTGTAGAAACAATCGGCATAAAAATTCACATTCGAAGACGTGAATAAAATCCAAAGAAATCGATATAAAATCCATCAAAATGGATATATCTAAAATTCCCAAAGAAAAGGTCATCAAAGTCGATAATAAATGACAATAACAAAAGGGAGACAACACAAATCGATTAAAGTTGGATATTCAAACGAATTAGCAATATAGGCTAATCTGGCAAATAGTAGCAGGTCGGTCGACCGGACTCCCTGAGTCGGTCGACCGAACCAGAGGTTGGAAACTTCTCGGGCACCAGGTCGGTCGACCGGCCCAGGGGGCTCGGTCGGCCGAAGCCTGTAACCAGCACTTCCAAACAGAGGCAGGAAGTGCCTGGACTACGGGTCGGTCGACCGGCCCAGGGGGCTCGGTCGGTCGACCGGCCCAGGGGGCTCGGTCGGCCGAACCTGTATAATTGCACTTCCTACCCTATTTCAAAGGAGGTGCAAATCCCGACCAAACTGCAATCGCACGAGCAACGGCGCTAAGGGTTTATGCCAATCGACTACCCGGCCCTATATGCTCCTCGATGCATCACCAAAAACATGTTCAAACATCAAAGTTAGGATTTTTAACGAATTGAACTCAAAATACTAAAAATTGGAATATTCACAAAAGCAATCCAAATCAACATCAAATGCACATGAATAAGTGTTAGGAATTCATACCTAACAATAGAAGAGAATTATAAGCATAGATGTGAGATTAAAAATCTCACCTTTGAACCCAAATCATTGAAGAAGAAGCTTGAAAGCAAATGGAAATCAACCACACTTCAATCTCAACACTAGAAGCTTGAATCTAAGCTAAAAAGAGAAACATTTCCTAAATTAGGTTTAGGAATTTTCTGAAATCAAAGAGAGAATGAGTTGGAGAAGAAGAAGGAGAAGCTTACCAATGGGTTCACTTGAGTTTGGAGCAAGAAGATGGATTTGCTAATGGAAACTAGGGTTAGGAATTTCTATTTCCCATTCTCTTCCACCATTTTTGCTTGAGCTTGAGTGTTAGGAAAATAGAAAAGAAGTGAATGAAGAGGAGAGGGGTTGGGACTGAATACATAAGTGGGCTCATCCCAAACCAAAACCCTAAGTGAAAAGTAGCAAAATTCAACTTTCTCCAAACATATCGAAGCTTATACTCAAAAAAGGTCGCAAACGGCATTTTGAACTCAATGAGGGTGGTCTCGAGTCCCAATTCGACTGTTTGCAAAAAGTAGCTTTTCGGACCAAAATCCGACGAACGATAAAATATTTAAATAAAATATTTAAATATAAAATCGATAAATATGCGGGTTGTTACAGTACGGTTTTTCGGCTTTCGATTTCTCGGCAGTTGATACAGTAGACGTATTGATGTCGGTTTTCGTCAACGAAAAATCGCAAACATCACAGTATTTGTCACCAAATCAGATGGATCTCTTCGCATGTGTGTTGATTACAGGGCATTAAACAAATGCACTCTCAAAAATCGCTATCCGATGCCTCACATAAATGATTTATTCGATCAGCTCCATGGAGCTAAAGTCTTCTCACAACTTGATCTAGCCACTGGGTTCCACCAACTCAGAGTAGCAGAAGATAGTATCCATAAGACAGCTTTCCGTACTGAGAGCGGATTCTATGAATGGTTGGTTATGCCATTCGGGTTGACCAACGCCCCTGCTTATTCGTTGACTTGATGAATCGAGTCTTCCGTGATGTCCTTAACAAGTTTGTTCTTGTCTTCATCAATGATATTCTTGTCTTCTCCAAAGATGAGAAAGAGCATGAGACACATCTTGCTTATGTTCTGGAAACACTCCGAAATCATCAACTTAAAGCCAAGTTCTCGAAATGCCACTTCTGGCCAGACGAAGTACGATTCCTTGGCCATATTGTTTCTGAAAATGGGATTTCGGTCGATCCAGCTAAGATCGCCGTAATCAATGTAAGTTCTATCCTATTCGTTGTTTCTATTCAATCCATCTTATTTCTTTCTAATTTGAAAATTTATCTACAGGATTAGGAGACTCCCAAAACTCCTACTGATATTTGTAGCTTCTTGGGCCTAGCCGGTTATTATCGTAGATTTATTGAGCACTTTGCCCGGATTTCTGCCCCACTTACTGCTTTAACTCGAAAGGATGTCAAGTTTGTTTGGAGTGAGAAGTGCGAATCATCTTTTAATGAGTTGAAACGTAAGTTAACTTCAGCCCCAGTTCTTGCGGTAACTGATGGGAGTGAAGAATTAACTGTCTATACCGATGCTTGTCGAGAAGGTTTAGGCGCTGTCTTGATGCAAAATGGCAAGGTTGTTGCCTATGCTGGTCGTCAGTTGAAGATCCATGAAGTAAACTATGCAACCCATGATTTAGAGCTTCTTGCAGTTGTATTTGCTTTGAAACTATGGAGGCATCATCTCTTAGGAACCAAATTTGAATTATTCACAGATCATAATTCCTTGCGGTATATCTTCTCTCAGAAGGATTTGAACCAAAGACAAATCCGATGGCTCGAATTCTTAGCTGCATATGATCTCGACATCAATTATACTCCTGGAAAAGCAAATGTTGTAGCCGATGCTTTGAGCCGTAGCAAAGCATTGTCGTATTGTAATCTTGTAGAAGGCATGCTATTTCAGCTTGTTATCTCCCCATCTCTTATGGATCGCATCAAAGCTAAGCAATATGAGGACACCTTACTCTATCGCATGAAGGAGTTAGTTCTTGGTAGAGTCGAAATGCTGACTGTAAAGTGGGAGCATAGATAGATAGTAATGGAGTTATGAGGATTGACAACCGTATTTGTGTTCCAAATGTCGATGGATTGAGACAAGAAGTGCTTAGAGAGAACCATCAGTCATCACTTTCATTTCATCCTGGTGTCGCCAAGATGTATCAAAATATGAAGCGTTTATATTGGTGGAGTGGGATGAAGAGAGATATCTCTATATATGTCAGTAGATGCACCACTTGCCAGCAAGTCAAGGCCGATCACCGGAGGACGGTAGGATTACTTCAACCCCTGGAGATTCCATGTTGGAAATGGGATCAGATTTCTATGGACTTCGTTGACGGATTACCGAGGAACCGAAAAGGTAACGAGAGTATATAGGTGATTGTTGATAGGTCGACCAAATCTGCTCACTTTATTCCTGTTAAGACCACTCGTATTGCTTCGAGTTTGGCCGAGATTTATATGAGAAAGATCGTTAGACTCCATGGAGTTCCATCTAGTATTGTATGCGATAGGGATCCTTTGTTCACTAGTAGATTCTGGAAGGCATTTCAGGATGTCTTGGGCACTAAACTAAATCTGAGTACAACTTATCATCCTCAGACAGATGGCCAAACTGAGAGGGCAAATCATATTTTGGAAGACCTGCTCCGAGCTTGCATTATTGATTTTGTTGGATCTTGGGAAGACCATCTCCATTTGGTTGAATTCACTTATAATAACAGTTATCAGGTAATCAAAAAATTTCAATTTGAATAAGTACAATTGAATTGAAATTTAACTATCTCTATAATCAGGCAAGTATCGATATGGCACCGTTCGAAGCTTTATATGGACGGCCATGCAAATCGCCAGCTTGTTGGATTGAGCCTGGTGATCGATTAATTCTTGGCCCAGACATGATTATGGAAGCATCCGAGAAGGTTGAGATCAGAAGGAAGATGAAAACCGCATAGGATAGGCAGAAGAGCTATGTAGATAGGCGTAGAAGAGATTTAAAATTCCAAGTTGGGGATGAGGTATTTCTTAAGGTATCACCTTTGAAGAATGTTATTCGATTTGGTCATAGACGAAAGCTCGCTCCTAGATTTGTTGGACCATTCACTATCACTGAGAAGATTGGTACACTAGCCTACAGAGTTGCACTGCCGGAGAAATTTGAGGGCGTGCACAACGTATTCTATGTTTCACATCTTCGAAAGGTTGTGCATGATCCATCCATGACCATTCCTATTGCTTAGTTAGGCGAGGTTGATATTGAGCCGGATTTGACTATAGAGAGGAGACCACGTCGTATTATTGATAGGGATACGAAGCAACTTAGAAGGAAATCTGTTAGCCTAGTCAAAGTCCAATGGAGTCCCGATGATTGTGATTGTACTTGGGAAACCGAGGAAAGTATCCGGGATTCTAATCCAGAATTGTTTGTTGAAGGTAAATTCCATTCTATATAATACTTTATTCGATAATCTATTCTATATCCATCGTATCTCCCTTATCTGTTCTTTCACTCTTTACTTTGTTCCTTTTCGAGGACGAAAAGTTTTGAGTGGGGGAGAATGTAACGACCCTGAAATTCAGACCCAGTTTAAAATTTTAAAAATCGTATATTAGTGTAGAAATTCGAACAAACAAATTCCGTTGCTATTCAAACTTCACATTTGGAATGCGTCTAGATAGACATAGGCATACGCCAAATTTCGTTGAAAAATATTGAAGTAAATTTCGCTCGTCGCATTTACATATTAGTTTAAATTTTATGTGTAAATTTCCTATTGTCCGAACTCAAATATTTTTCACAATATTGCATAAGAAAAATATTCTGAACTTCACGATGCATTTTGTTTCGTCAAATTTCTCTTTTAATTGCTAATTAAAATGTTCGCTCGAGCAAATGGATCAATAAGATTAACCACTTCGCAAACAATGTCAAACCATCAATGTCTTCATACTGTTGTGTCTGCCTCGTTGCGCTGATCAAAATGGTATATTTGTTTGTGTAAATCGGAGTTCGGCGTTGCGAATTATAATTGTTTAACGGAGTACAAACTGATCCGTTACGCAGCACAAACCGGTACCCAACCTTCTTCACTGTACAGAGTTCTAGGGATCTTTGGCCATTCAGAAACCCAATAGCCATCACGTTTACCAAAAACATCATTGCATTGACCTTTGCACTCTGAACCCCTCTGTATATATCTGCCTTCATTAATTCCTCTGCATACCAGCTCACTTCATTAATTGCTCACTGCATTACTGGCTACTTCTCTAGTACGCACTCTCTTCTCCCTCCCCTTCATAATTCTTTTATTTTGTCTCCCCCTCAGTATGAAACTCACCCACACCTGCTCCATGCTTCCACCCTCTCCCCTCCACTGCCCATGCACCAGCCTACCCTCAACCCATGCATGACCATCCGCATCCACACCCCGCCTGCACCACGCAGCCACCACTGTATCACCTCCGCCCACTGGCCAACATCCACCAGCCCAGCTCGTCCACCTCCAACCCGGCTCGCCTCGTCCACCCCAACCCAGCCCGCCTCCACGTCACCGTCCCGACCCCACTGCCCACTGCCGCATCGCCTGCTGCTCCGCCCTACACGGCCCCACTCGGTTCGCCCCGCATCACCAGCCTCCGCCTTCGCCCACCCAACCACCGCGCCCCACTGCTGCCCCACACCCACTGTCCAGCTCGCCTCCACCTTCGCCCACAGCCCGCGTCCACGTCGCCACCCACAGTCCGTCGCACCACCACACCCACTGCCATCACTGATGTGCCTCGCCTTGGCCGCCCCGGTTTCAGTGCAATTCAGTTTGCATATAAATATATGCATGAAGCTGATAAATATATGCATGGAACTGTTAAATATATGCCTGGAATAGTTTGCTTACATACAGTGTTTTACTGGTTTGCAGTTGCTGATCCGGGATCTTAGTCCTAGGCTTCATCCGGCTTGTTTGAATCTATCTAGTTTCTTTGTTTTGGTATGGTTTATATATATATATATATATATTCAATCGATATATATTGCAATAAACAAATTATTTATTAATTATTCGTTGATTGCAGTTGTGTTCATTTTACGTCGTGCATGTTAGGGTCTATTTCATCTACTCGTCTTCGTGCTTCGTCATCTTCTCTAACCACGCAAGGTGAATATTTCATTCACGACTCAATCTAGTATGCTATGATAATCAAGTGACAATTGTTGTTAATATAAATTTGGATATTAAATTGTTGATTGTTAAAATTGTTGAAATAAAACTGTAAATCGCTATGCAAGTTAAATTTGAATATTGTTAGTTTACGACAAATAGTTGTGACACTAAATGTGTTATGCGATGTTGAATTTGGTTGTTACTATAAGTGAAATTTAATGTGAAATTTAATTTGATATAGGATAGTTAACAATTTAAAATGGATTATATATATTGAATTTGACCCCTTTAAATGATAAATAAATCGACGCGTAGAAATAGCGTTAACCTCACTTTGAACCATTGAATGTATGATTGATGTAGTACATTGATAATAGACACCAAGTGAAACCATAATGTAATAATCTTTAATCTGCATGAAATGATAGTGTGGATTCTAGGAATAATTATATTAATTTAAATAAATAACAATTGTAAGTTAATACGATTATTTCGGAATTATTTAATAAATTGTTGAATTGTTATGTATGTTTGCTATTGCTTGTTTATTTACTTTGACACCATCCCAGTTATCACACTGCAAGTTCCCTTTGCTATGCTTTGTTTTATATTGAATGATATTGGGTTGAAATGATAAATACCCAATTAAACAACTTGGCCTAGGATAGATAATTTAGAAATAAGAAACCCGATTGGTCAACAAAAAAAATCAATTTCGAAATTGAAATATATTTTAAATTAAGGAATGTACTTAACGATTTGTTTGGAAATTAAGTAACGAAACTAAGGGATTTAAATTGAAATAAATTAATGGATTTAATTCAAACGAATGAATAAACCTATTTAATTGAATAAAATGAATTGGCAAATTTAATTGAAACAGGATTTAGAAACAAGTAAGTTCCAAAATTTAATAACTTAAAAATTTATTAGATTTGTTAGATTTAGCTTTAAACTCGGTTTTAATAAAATAGATTTGGAACTTGTTATAAGTTTGATTTAAGATTAAGAAAATTTTGACTTAAGGGAATACAAAACTAACTAAAGTTTTATGGGTTTAATTGAGTGATAATTTAATATTTAAATGATTTTAAATTTAATGAATTAATCAAATCAGGTCATTTTAAACGGAATATGGATTGAGTTGATTTGTAACTCGAAAATAACTTATTGGTGATGTGTTAAACCAAATAAATGGAAATGGATTTCTTTAGAAATTTAATTGAATTGGTAAATAAATCAAATGAAGTTTTGATGAAAGGAATTTAGTTAATAAAATTGATTTAATCGAATTTATGATAAAAGTGGATGTAAACATGAGGTGAAATGAATAGAATTTGATTTAATGATTTAAACTAAGTTTAGCATTAAATTGAATTCATTGATTATGAACTAAATTTAATAAGCGACATTTAGACCTTATTAAATTGAACTTGAATACTAAATTTTAATTGTTAACTCAAAGGTTTGAACTAAAAAAATTGCATTTAGAAATATGTTTTAAATATCTGAAATAAATTGAATCGTGAAATGTCAAATTTTGGAAGTCAAATTTGCACCTTGACTTTTGGACTTTGATTTGTTTAAACGTTAATTTAACCAACCATCGGGTAATAAATACGTAGTTATTAAAGAGACCGGGATCGGGAATGGACATACTCTCTGTCGATACCGAAAACCACTTTAATAACTATTATATGCGGTGTGTTGATCCAGAATGAAGTGGATGATTTGGTGAACGCGTTGACTGAAGAAAGAGAACGATATTGGATGACCCCTGACATGACTAAAACAGGAGCCACGCCGGGCCATTGAGGTTCTCCACCTCTAGCGGACACGCTTCTTCGATACCATATCTATTACTTTTGTGATTCGATTTGGGTGCACCCCTTGATTTGGGAGTGTTGTTTCGCGGTGTTGAGGTAGCTGCTGGCTATGCTCAACATCAGTCCGGATCACGCAACTACCAGTATCCTAGTTGGTATCGCCTCATGTACCTTGTCATACTGATTATCCTATTCGCGACCACTACGTTTTGTTTTGCGTTATACCTATGTGTTACCCTCTGATAAACACTAGTTTACGGTGGGGTTTACGGTGCTGTACAGACTATGACATTATAAAATGTGTTAAGCGGAATTATGGTAACGCCTTAACGCTATTTTAATATCGTACTTTACTGATTAGACATTATCTACATATCGTATTCTATTGTATGTATAGATAGTTTATCGGATCCTTAGAGATGTTATTTTATTCATCTTTGAGTTATGGACTTTATTCCCTGCACTTGATTATCCTGTATAAGATTTTGAGTCCTGACTCGAGTGTTTCTTTTTGTATATGCTCGGGTCAGTCTGAAGCTATCCAGTTGCTGATCAAGGTTGGTTGAAGATGCCGAAGACTTAGCATTTATCTTTATCAGTCTATTTCTATTCCTGTATTGATGTCCTAGTCTGTTGGACATTTATGTATTTCCTTTTAGTCCCTTTATGTTAAGACATTGTTGTACTTCATGTAGTAGCTTCATGAACTGCTATTATGACGATGTATTTTCCGCTGCATTATTCCGTGACTGTTCTATGTCTGTGATGTTGTATTGATTCTCATTTACATTTATGTATTTATAATCCCATAATGATTCGTGTTTTGTATTATTTAAGTTGACATGTGTGGATTATTGTCAATTTAAATGGTCCAAATATACGGGTTGTTACATTAGACGACCAATGGACTTATGTGGATGGTTGTATATGCTTATCTTGATCCAAAACATGCTTTGTTTCCAACAAAAGCATACTTTAGGGGGCAAGTTTTATTCAACTTTTGGATTGAGCAGCTTTCATATGAATTTAGACATAAGGATGAAGATAAAGTGGTTCAAGGACTTGGAAGAAATCTTAAGATGGTAATGGAAGAAGCTTCTAAGTGTTGGGGTGTGAAGATAAAACTCAAGGAAGAGGTCGGTATCAACCACTTTTTAGCTCAGCATCGAGTTGTTTTATGCCCTCTGGTGAAATCTAGAGCTATGGTCAATGAGTGGTTGTCTAAATTGGTCATCCTAGGGCTCATTTTTAAAGAAGTAGTTTAGAAATTCCCAAATGCTCTATAGAAAAGGATAAGTACTAAGCGTGTCAGAACATTTTGGTAACAACCTAATTTTCAAAGCAAAAGTGCTCATAGCTGGAAAAATTAAAGATATAAGATGAAGTATGAAAGAGGGACGTGATTTGCTGTAACACCCATAACGATCAAATATTTAAATAAATTATTTAATTATTTAATTGTTAATTGACGGAACTTCCATTATACTTAATTTTTAAAGACAGATGAATTAGGTCTCGAGACACCCGTAGTTAAGACCGCTTTTTTGATGCGAGAAAAATAAATATAAACTCGGCTAAGTTTGAAGTCAATGAATTTCAGGATGAATATTGGTTTGTAGAAAGGAAGGAAATTTGGATTAGGCTAACCCACTAGATTGCCCTAACTTAGCTAATATGTAGCTAAGTTCTTCAAACCACTACGTTCAACATTTCATTTCTTTTTCCATCTCCTAATTACTTTCGTACCTTCAGCAAAACCTTAGGTTTCTAAATCCAAGCCCAAATCAATAAGTCTCGATAAAATTAGCATAATTCCTTTCATCCAATTCCTCACATAACCCATTAAGGAATAAGCTTAATTTGAAGTTTTGAGCTTCATCCAAGATTTCAAGAGAGCTTAGAAGCGCATTTTGGCGATCAAAGCTTGTTTTGGTGAAAGAGAAAGTGAGTGGACTGATTCTCACTCGTACTTATATTTATAGGGTGATTCCCCCTGTAAAGATAAAGTGAGTGGGATCAAAGCTTGTTTTGGATTTTTGTCACGTTTCAAATTTCAGTGTTCGAAAATCGACACCCGTACTCCACTCGTACTTGAAAGCCGCAGATCCAAACGTTAACATGTGACTCGTGCCGGAGCTAATAACACATTAAGTACAACACAACGGAAGAAAATGAATAACAAATTTGATACAATATTCAGATACAATGATGATACAATAGAATGATACACTAAATTCAATACTATCAGAGATACAAGAAATAGTAGCGGAAAGATAATGTCTTCAATGCCAAACTCCACGAGCTCCATCTTCAATCCAAAGCTAGCTCGAACCATCATCAAGTTGCACCACGATAAGCAAGGTCAGTCGCGAATGCTGAAGTGTAGAAAATGCGATCCACAAATCCAAAAGACTTCGAAGGTTATCGAATCAATTCCTACTATTCGACTATCTAAAAAACCCAACTCTAGACTGCCCGTGTGAAAAATTATGGGCACCCAGAGTTTAGGAAAGGAACAATAAACTCCGGGTCAGTCATGGGACTGGTGTGAGCAAACAAAAACAGTTTTTATCTTTAAAACAAATAAAAGAATTTAGATTGAAATCCCCAATGCCTTTGGGAAATGAAACTACCATAAGGCCTCCCGCCACACACACCATGCAAACGCAGAATTGGAGGAGATTGCTCCTTATGATAGTCAAAAATGCTTGATACGCGAAATCCTTTGATATTATTATTAGTGCATAGTGGAAAACATTTCGAAAGTATAATATTGATCTTAGCCAGCATACAACCATTATTGTATGCCTACTATAGCTACCATGTTCAATAGCGGGTTACCACCACATTCCATGGCAGGTTATACAACTAAAACCGTACAGGGCGCGTATTGTTTCTTTGGATTTCCCAACAAATGGTCAGGCTAAGGAACTTGCTATTGCCACATGGAAACGCATCTGGAGGGACGCCCCGAGAACCTACCTGGCTCTTTGCCAACACAAGGCTGGTTACCCCCTTCCCGGGAAGTAAAACTTAAGATATGCCACCTCCGGTCCTTTGGGACCTTTATTCGAGGATCCTCTACACCAACAACATCACACAGTAACAAATATACTACAGTGCCCACATGAGTAAGTATCTGGGCTCCATACCATGATACTACCCTTTTCCAGAAGGAATGGTCATACCCTTAGGGAGCTACCCCTGAAACGTTGCCACATCCTTCCTGTTTCAACCATTACCGGTTTGTGAGGTTCGATGAGGTCTCGTCCATAAAGCTACGCTTTACACGAAAGCCATGCTTTGATCACAAATGATCAACAAATGATCATCAACACACAGCAGTACTTAGCATGCCACACTACCAATTTGGGAGTATATCACTGATAACCTTCAACTACATAACCTCTGAGCTCGTGCGTCTCAGAGAAGAGTGTTAAGCTAAGAGAATAAATTCTCCGCCACCAATAGAGATGTATTTGAAAGAAATCTGCTTTATATCTCAAAGTGTAATGTCAGACATACAACTATGCAAGTCTGTTCCGGGTTCGAACAGAATCGAAGGCACTTTCGAAGAAGCCTTGGCGAATCCGGGTATTCACAATCCTGATCGGACTTCCCATCACTTAGGAAATCTCTATACCGATGTGACTCAGTGTAGAGACAATCGACGGGTTACCCTTTCATTCTCGAAAATACCCGGTCTTCACCACCGGTCTTCAAATCCTCACAAAGGTTAATTTATAGTTTTTCCAAACTATTTACAATTTTATTTCAACTTGAAATCTTTCGATACCAATTGGAAATCTTTCTTTTTATGAAGCTATTATTATTTGGAATAAATAGTTTTCGTTTTGGGAAAAACTAATTACAATTTACATAAGCTAAAGCCATTCAAGTATAAAACTTGGATTTAAATTTAAATTTCCAAAACCATACTTTTTAAATGGTTAAAAACCCATATAAATTCCTTTATAACTTGTATAATCTTTTTAGACCATATTTCCAAATCATTGAATTTGAATTCAAATTTAAATCAAATTATTTAAATTTCAAGTTTTATTACGTTATTTAAAATAACTTTTATTTTTGAAAACTCATTTTCAAAAGCTTCCAATTCCAATTCCAAAACTATTTTGGATTCAAGAATTCAATTTTTAAAATTATTAAAAATTTGTGACTTAGTCGATTTCCTTATGCAATCCATATTTGTGTGTGTATGGTGTGGTCTAGGTGTTTTACACAATAGTGCAACATCATAAATTATCACATCACATATTTAAGCACATCGAGATTGATAAGCGGTATAATCTATAATGCTTATCGTTCATTCACAGATAAATAATATAAATTTATCACGGATAAATAAATTACCTTCATCACAGATCACACCAAAACAATTCATAGCACAAGGCATAACATATCAGAAATATCAAACAGTTCGACAATCAATAGAATTCAAACATCCATAAGTAACTTAATTAATTATCTGATTAATTTAAATCAGATAAGTTATCAATCATGGTAAATTAACATTAATCGATTTCAAATCATTTGATTAATTGTCCTTTAATCATTTATTAATCAAATTAATCAACCTTTAATTATTTTTACTTATTCAATTATCTTTAATTAATTTCTCTTAAATAAATTAATCAACCTTAATTATTTACCATTTAATTAATGATTCTTAATTAATAACAATAAGTGATTATTCCTAATCACTTAATCAACTTTAATAAATTAATTTATATTCCTTTAATTAATTTTACCAAGTAATTAATTCTTAATTACTTCTACTAAGTAATTATCCTTCAATTACTTCCCCTTAAGTAATTTTTTTCTAATTAATTAAATCAATTAATTATACTTAAATTTCCTCCATCGACTTAATTAATCTCAAATCATTAAGGCTTTAATTAACCCTAAGATAAAATATCATTCTTATTAATGACTTAATTATAATTTACATAAATTTAAACATTCATTTTAATAATTAGCTTACATAATTTTATCATCCAGTTAAGGTTTTAAAAAAAATTAACATTTTTTGCTTAACAAATTTAAGTTAAACAAATCATAAAATGTCTTAAATCAAAGTTGGTTCAAATTTACATCTCAAGCCTGTTTAAAACATGCTCAATCTCTGCTTCGGTTTCGACCCACACTTGACTCGAGTCCTGACTCGAGTTTCTCACCATCTTCCATTTTATTAAAATTTAGTTCAAGTTTTTATTTTAAAACAGGAAAGACAACACTCCCGCGTGCAACTCGTCAAATGACCCGAGTCTACCATCGCACAAAACATAACTCCACCGAAGTGGACTTCTTCTTCTCCCATACCCAAAAGCTTTGATGCATGCGAGGGCTACTGTGCATGTGCACAGGTGATCGCGACGACGTCGCTCACCGATGACACCCCAAATTCATCCACGATCGTCCCACGACCAAGTTCCGACCCTCAATTCTTGATCACAAACCCAACTTCAAAAACGAGGAAACTCGCGCAACACCTGAAACAACCGCCTCGCCTGAAAACTCAGCGAACCCATGACGTTGACCACCGTACCACCTGAAACTCCGACCACATCCTCACAAGCCTTCCATGCAACCATCTCCTTGATCTGGAGCCACTCGATTCACCATAGAAGACCCATTTGTCTCATTTCCGTCCACGACCAATCAAGAGTGTTAAACCCTAGTTCACTCATACCAGATCACCTCGGCCAATAAGAAAATCCACCTGTATTTTTCCTACCATCAGCAACCTCCTAGCCACTTTCGACTACGATCTAGCCTCCATCTCCTGTGCCAATCATCGGCAATCGCCAAAAATGCCCAAAATGGTCATCTCGACAATTCCCATAAATTAACAATCTAAAAATCATGAAATACATACTAAAAATCATGATTTTCCCTCACTAATTCATTCATGCAATTCAAAACAGAAATTGAATTGATTCATTTTTATCATATATATACATTTTCACTGTTATTTCATTTTTAAAAATAATTTGTTGAACTTTAAACCCTGAATCTATTCTTAAAATTATCATCATACATTAGCAAACAACTTTCATTTAGATATCAAAGCCTATTATTGTCTTGATAGAGAGATTTAAATTTTTGAAGGTAAATCAGGGACTGTTCAACAACAGAGAACAGGATCGGGAATATATATATAAACAGATATACCCACACAACATACATATAAATTTTCAAATGTTTTCATGATGAAGCACTTTCATACAACCCAATGCATCCAAGTTAAATCCAAATCAAACTGTTCTTGGAAAGGTTTACTCACATGAAAAGATTTAGTGGACAGAGAGCTCTTTTGTTGAAAACTGCAGCATTTTTTTTCTTCTTTCTTTCTTTAATCTCCATTCTGTTTTGTTGTTGATCTGGTTTTGATGATGCTTTTTTTCTTTTTCTTTTTCTGGTTTTGTTTAGTAATGTTTGAACGAACTGGAATAGATTGGATGTATATATAAAGAGAAGGCACAGTTTGTACAGGGTAATTATATTGTCTTTGTACAATATACCAGATATTTTTTTCTTGTTTGTTGATTAAGCTAATTTTCTTCTTGCTTTGGTGGCTGAAATGATATTTATTTTGTGTGCTAGAGATTCAAGCATTAATTTTTGTTGTCTTTTTTTTCATGAGTACATTCTTGAATATACATCTTCTTTTGCAAGCCTCATAGATATTTATATTTTCTTTTGTTCATACTTATCTTTATTTGTTCATATTTGAATGTATTTCATATGTTATCTTTATTTTTTTCTTTTAGTTTTTTAACTTATGTTGTACACCCAAGAATCACTTATATATTTTTATATCTATTTCTAGTATAAATACTTATTTTTATTTCTTGTCTTAAAGTTTAACTAAAATTTAATTCATATTAGCATATCTTTATGCTTTTAAACTAACTACCCATAAATTAATTTACATAAATAATATTTTTAAACCCAAATCATTTTTTTCCTAAGTCATTTATTTAAATTTTTAAATTCAAATACGAATTCAATATTCAAATTCAAATTCTAAAGTCAAATTCAAATTTACTCATATACATATACATATATATTTCAAATTCAAATTAATTCCAAAATCTATTTCAAAATTTACACTAACTATTAATTTAAATTTAGTTCAAAATTGGGATCGTTACACTCCAACTACATTTATGTGTTAATCTTCATATTTTCATTTATTGATTAAAATAGATTAATATGAACTGGTCTGGAGATTGTTGGACTGGTTTAGGTTGTAAACATGATTATATCAACTCATCATTTGATTAAGACAATAATTACTGCTTCTGAAATAGTTAGTGAGCTAAGAAGTTGATTTTGGGTTAATTGAATGACTATATGTGGCGTTGTGATATATTAGAGACTAACTACATGAGATAATTAAGTGTATGTATTAGTTAGTAATAATGAAACTAATTTAAATGATTTTGGAAAACTTAGTATGCTAATAAGTGAGTTTGGAACTCTACACTTCCTATTAAAGTGATTAGAGGATTAATGAAGCTTAATAAGTAAAAAAGGTATTTTATACAATGATATTTATAAAATAATATGAATAAATCTTAATTGTATTTATGAACTGGCTATATGATTTTATAAATGAAGTACAGATTTTGTAAAGTGATAATGATATTATTTTTTAAAATAGTATACTTAATTTTATTAAGGCAATTAAGTATTTAAAGGCTTAAAATGATTTATATGCTAATAATATATTTTATAAAAATAGTTGTAAGATTTTATAAAATAATAAGAAATCATATTAGACTTCCATTGAAATATTTAGTAAACAGAAACAACTAATGATTGAATTGCTTACTATAATATGTGTGTGTATGCATGCACGAGCGGGTATATGTATACATATGTTTGAAGTTATAACATAATCAAGACAATTCTTATATTATAACAAGAAGTTATGTATGTAGTTGTGCATATGTATGCATGTATGTATATGTACGTATGTGTGTGTATATGTTTATGTGAAGTATTATATATGTATGTGAATATCTCTTCTTGTATGCAAGCATATTTCGAGCATTCCATGTAGCCATAGCGACCATCGTGTGTGCTAACTTGCATGGGAAGAATACCAGGTCGACTAATGGCTCCGATAGTGTTTGAAACATGATTTATGAAGCAATGAGTGTTTGAGGGTATGTATGTGCATAGGCATGCACAAGTTGGTGTATCGACACAGTATGAGCAACACACAAGACGAGAGGACTAGTTGGGTTCGTTTTGGTGTGTTAGAGGAAGCTTGGTCGTTGAAATCACCCGTTGAACTCTACACATGTAAAAAGTGGATTTTGTGTTGAAATTGGTTTTCGAACACATAAGTAACCACATCTAAATATCATCCAATAGGCTTCGGATGTGATCTGATGTGGCAAAGGCAGGCTACGAGAGCTAGACGACTCATCGAGCGAATTTATACGGAAGATGGAGCTCATATTCAACGGTCGATGCGGCTCGAAAGTAACTACCGTCACTTTACTATCCAGGACAAGCTACTATCGATCGACTAGTGGTAAACCGCCATGGACTAGCAGTGCATAGACTTAGGCAGTAAAGCCAAGGTCAGATGCCATTTTATCTGGGATTCTTCCACTATTTCGAGTGCGGGTTCATGCGGAACTTTGGCGCAACTTTAGGGAAGACTATGGGCTACTCAGGGGCGAAATGCAAGGTGAGGCTTAAGATCCAAATGCAAATGTTAGGAAATTCCTATGGGATCAGCAACGATTAGACATGGGATCGACGATTGACCTCGATCTCGTTCGACGAGGGTGTATGATTAAACAGAGTAAATCCATACCTTTTGGCTTTGACATTGAGGTATGCATAGTTCTGTGAACTGTATCAGTCTTATGTTACAGACTATACATAGTATTGATCACACGTTAGTGATCATACACTATCTTGGCGTTATATTAATGTCCATGCTATTATTGGTCTTATAAAAGAGGCTATCTGTATTTATAGATGATGACGTGATAGCAGTCTTCTTTTGTAGCAGACATATTTTATTATTTGACATTATATTTGATATATGTCTATATACACACGACACTGATGTTCCTTTGTGGTCCCAACATCATATTATACGAGATACGCTCGTCATTCTCTTTTGTCAACATGCTGTGCAAATTTGTTTACAAATCCATGATGGCTATGAGAGAGATGATGATGATAATCTATAAGTGGAAACATATCACTTATGCTCATTACAGGGGTATGGTGAGGTCTACACAGGATTCATATATCTAAAGATGATCATATGTCATGTTCGTTATAGGGTTATGGTGAGATATACATGAGTTTCATCAAAGCTGGATGCAGCTCTGGGTCTATGATACATTTTGGGTACAGGCTTTATTTATTTTGGACCTTCGACAAAAATCATTGGACTATGATAATTTGAATTATCGATAGATGTCCAATGCATACTTAGGTTTCCAATATTTAGAGTAGACCGTGTTTCACTTATGCTTGTTATAGGGGGCGGGTATGGTGAGCTCTACCTGAGTTCACTCATACTGGATGCACCTTGGGGGTCTATGGCACAATTAGGTACCGACTTTAGTTATCTTAGCATAAGTCTACTACGGACTCCACTCATCAGTAATGTTGAGTATTAATTATATTCTCCGTATGTCGCTTATTATTATTGTGTGTGTTATATTAGTTGATTGGTATCATCTTTGTGCATAGCATAGTGTAGACATATTTATGACACTTTTATTTCCCCTCCACTTGTGTATTGGGATTTCCTTTATCATAGTATATTGTTACATGGCAGTCACCTTATATTAGTTGTGCGAACTCATTGATTATTGGAGAAGAGCAGGTTATGCAACGATTCCCTATTTTTGAGATGGATTAACTACTTGTTTATGGGTAGTCCAGATTATCCCTGAGCCACGTTTATGGTGAGGCACGGCTATGATATATTTGGTTCATGCTTATTTGTATATAGTTTTGGTATATAGTAATTAAGATAGTTCCTCTCATAATAGGCTTTAAGTCTGATCCGCATTTTGTTTTTATCTGTTTATATTATGATAACTCTTGGCTGCTCAATTGAAAAGTTTAGAAGTTAAACGTTTTTGAGGATACGCTATCAGGATGCACAGCTGGAGTAGTTGGATAAGTATACTTGATATTTTAGTAGTACATGACAAACCTGTTATTTGTATATGGCACCTGTTATATCAGATATTTATTCAGAACTCCCTATTGTTGGGAGTTGATGTATTCTGATTTTCCATATTTATATTTACTATCAGTTACTTTCGCTAGTGCAGTCTTATATATATTATCATCCTGTGCAGTTTATTTATATTCAGTATATTATATGTTATCATTCTATTGTGAGATCCTACTGATGTCTTGGATTAGTATTTCTTCCTAATTTTACCCCGATAATCTATCTTTTGATGTATTTGGAAATTAATCGTTGATGTAAGATGATGATTTTTGGGAATTACGAAGGATACATTTGTACTAGGAAAATCATATCGGTACCGACATGATTATGGACATGGGGCACTTTTGTCTCCCCTTTTACTTCCTCGAATTTGGAGTTTTACGTGGTCTTCAGCGATATAGAGACGCCGAAAGACAATTCTCTAATAAATAGCAAGCCTGGAGCAATCTATAAAGGACTTTTAGGCATTCTTCTTCTTCATTCTCTTATCTCTACTTAGACTTTATTAATTAGGAGATTATTCATAATGTTTTACATGAATTTGAACTGTAAATCCCTTGTAATTGTGACAATCAACTCTATATTAACCGATCCAGTATAAACATTGGCGACCTCTTATCAAAAGAAACCCGAGGCCTCAATATAATATTGGCTGTGGATTCCTTTTTCTAGAAGGTCAACATAAAGAAATGTTTTGAAGAAAAACAACGTTTTCTACGTCGTTATGGAGATGCGCGGCTACATCTTGAATATTCAGTTGCGCGGGCAACTGAACACCCTGCGACTCAAAGAGATCTTCCAACTGATTGTCAATAAGTTCTTTCAATGAGGTGAAATCGGCCACTTTTTTACCAGATTTCATTTGGATGGTTTGGGAGCAAGAGGTGCTTGCAATGAATTATTGTAATTAAGATAAAAAACTGTCATAATTGGCCTTCGGCTCCTTGGCCCCCTGTCATTTTGGGGCTATGCTATCAACTGCAGAAAATCGAAGCCAAAACATCAATCTCCGAGCATTAGAACGAAACCCATTCTTACCACAAGCTTTTAATAATATGGAATCAACACATTGATTCTTTATTTTCGCAATTTTTTTGAACCGTATGCATCCAAAGATGCACGTACGGTTCAAAAGGAAGTGGATGTAAGATATATTATTAGACAAATCATGAATGCCACGACCCGAATTTCAGTGTTTGAAAATCGACATCCGTACTTCATTGTACTCGAATGTCGTGGATTCAACCATTGAAATTCGATTCTTGCCGGAGCTTATAACGCATTAAGTATAACAACACAGCGGAAGAAAAGAGTATATCATATAATTCCAATGAATACAATGATATACAATAATGATCTCAATTACATATCAGAGATCAAATACAAGGCTATAATGGAATAAATAACTTGAACTTGAACCACCAAGTGAGGACTCCAATATCTGCAACTCCATCTCAAATGCATCAATCCAGAAATAGCTCGAACTCCCAATCAAGTTGTACTAAGCAAGGCCAGACATCCAAAGACTGAAGAAGATTACCAAAGACTCCAAAGACTATCGAATCTACATCTACAAGTTGGTTATATGAAAACACAAATCTAGACTGCCCGTGTGGAAAATCGTGCGCACCCAGAGTTTAGAAAGGGAACAATAAACTCCGAGTTAGTCATGGAACTGGTGTGAGCAACAAAAATAGTTTTTATATTTTAAAACAAACAACGGAAGAATTTTTAAAACATTGAATCCACAATACTTTTTGGAAAATGAAACTACCATAAGGCCTCCCGGCACACACACCATTCAATCGCATACTTGGGGGAGATTTCTCCTTATGATAGTCAAACATGCTTACTACGCAAAAACATTTGATATAATTATTAGTGCATAGTGGAAAACATTTGAAAGTATAATATTAATCTTAGCCAGTATATGTACCGTTATAGTATGCCTACTATAGCTACCATATTAGATGGCAAGTTCTACAACTAAAATCGTACAAGGCGCGTATTGGATGATTGGATTTCCAACAAATGGTCAGGCTAAGGAACTTCCTATTGCCACATGGGAACGCCTCTGGAGGGACTCCCCAAGAACTTACCCAATTCTATGCAACACAGGACCGGTTTACTCCCTTCCCGGGAGTAAAACGTAAGATATGCCACCCCCGGTCGTTTGCGACCTTTATCCGAGGTACCTCAATCACAAAGCAACATCACATAGTGATAGAATTTACAATGTCAACATGAGTTAAGTATCTGGGCTCCATACCATGATACCACCCTTTTCCAGAAGGAATGGACATACCTTAGGGGCGCGACCCCTGTAACATTGCTGCACCTTTCCTGTTTCGACCATTTCCGATTTGTGAGGTCTTGATGCAGCCTCGTCCACAAAGCTATGCTTTTTCATAAAGCCATGCTCTGATCAACAAATGATCAGCAGCACTTCGTATGCCACATTACCAAATTGGAAATGTATCACTAGTAACCATCAACTACATAACATCTGAGCTCGTACGTCTTAGAGAAGGGTGTTAAGCTAAGAGAATAAATCTCCCCCACCAAACAGAAATGTATTTGATAGAAACTGGTTTTACATCTCAAAGTGTAACATCAAACACACATCCATACAAGTATGTTCCAGGTTCAAACAGAACTGAACGCACTTCCAAAGAAACCCTTGCAATCCGGGTATCCACAATCCCTATCGGACTCCCCATCACATATGGAGAACTCTATACCATAGCTACTCAGTGCATAGTCATTCGATAGGTTATCTTATTGTTCTCGTAAATACCCGGTCTTCAAATGCTATCCATATCATCGTATCATTATTCGGAATGGGTTATATGACACAAGGTCCTCTCCCGGCTAAACCGAATAATGAGCGCACTATTTAAAAACATATGGATATGGGATTTCAGTTAAGTCACAACTTTAAAACCCGAAACTTTACTTTCAAATGGTTTAAACCAATTACCATTTCAAATCTTTGAACAAAAAGATTCATTTCATAAAGTTCACCCAGTTTCACAAAGATCCATTCACAGATTTCAAAACAATTTTCATTTCAAATTGGATTAACTCTTCCTATCTTTAAATCAAAGATTTAATTCATAGCTTTCAAAACCGTTTCCAAAGATTCATTTAACTTGCAAAACCATTTTCACTTTAACTTGAAATCCTTTTAACACAAATTGAAAATTCTTTCCTTATATAAAAGCTTTTACTAATTGAAAACAAATAGTTTTCATTTCGGAAAATTCCGATTACATTTGCACAAGTTAAAGCCCTCTAAGTACAAAATTTGGGTTAAATTCAAGTTCCCAAAATAATACTTTTAAAATGGTTTAAAAACTCATCTAAACACAATTATAACTTGTATATTCTCTTTTAAACCATAATTCCTAAACATAGAATTCAATTTCAAATTTTGAATTTAAATTCGAATCAACTATTTAAATTTCAAATTTTAATTAAGTTATTCAAAAATAACTTTTATCTTTAAAACTCCTTTTCAAAAACTTTTCATATTGAACTCAATTCCGAACCATTTGAATTCAAAATTCAACTTTAAAATTATTTCAAAAATCTATGACTTAACCGATTTCCTCGTGCAATCCACATTTGTGTGTGTATGGTGTAGTCCAGGGGTATTACCCAGTAGTGCAACATCATCAATCATCACAGATTCAAGCACATCAATATCGATAAGCGGTATAGTCCAATAACGCTTATCTTCATTCACGGATTCATAGATAAACAATGTAAATTTATCACATAAAATAAATTACATCATCATAGATCACACCAAAACAATTCACAGCGCAAAGCATAACATATCAGGGATATCAAACAATTCAACAATCAATAGAATTCAAAACGTCCATAGGTAAGATAAATAAATTAATTTAATTAATCTCTAATTAAATTACTTGGATTACCATAATCCTACTCACTTAACATTTATTAATTATAAATTAATTAATTAATTATCTCTAATTATCTACCTTAACAAATTTTCCTTGATTAATCATTCTTTAATTACATTTAAGTAATTATCCCTTAATTATTTATTCAATTAATTATCCTTTAATTAATCACATTCATTAATCTTGGATTAGCCATATTCGGTAATTAATTATCCTTAATTAATTACATTACTTAATTAAATTCTAAATAAATTTATCAATTAATACTTAAATTAATTACACTAAGTAATTAATTCTTAATCACTTCCACAAAGTAATTATCTTTCTTTATTAATTACACAAAGTAATTAAATGCAAAACTACTTTTATCAATTAATTATCCTTTAATTATTACATTTAGCAATTACCCACTAATTACTTCACTAAGTAATTATTCTTCATAAATTACACTAAGTAATTATACTTAAATAATTCCATATTAATATAATTAATTATTAAAATTAATCACATTAATTAATTATTTAATAATTCCTGGTTAATGATCTTCATTAACTATTAACAATTCTTTGAATTACTTTTCTTAAGTAATTAAACTAAGATTAATCATTATAAAATACAAATTAATTAATTAATCTTTAATAACAAATAAATTAATCTCTAATTATTTAATTAATTAAGCGCTTAACGATAACTAAATTCATCTTTAATTACTTGATTAATTAATCTCTATTTATTTATTTATAACCTAACCTTATCTAATTAATGATTCTAAATTACAAATTAATTATTCCTTAATTAATTAACTTAAACCTTAATTAATTAATTAATTTAAACCCTTAAATACTTAATTAATTAATCCAAATCATTATTTAATTAAATTAATTAATTATTCTTTAATTACCTTAATAATTAAATGAATCACAAATCATTAAATCTAAATTTAACTTTAAGATAAAAACATTTCTTGCTTATGACTAAATTGTCATTAACAAAAAACCATTTGAAAACATTTTACTTTTGAATTTACTTCTAAATTCCATTTCAAATTTAAAATTCAAATTAAATACAAATTAAATTTTAACAAAATTTAAAAACAATTTAAAAACCTTCTTAATCAAATATTAAAGAAACACTTATTTTATAAAGAAATTTTAAAGAGTTTCAAAACCAAATTCATTTCAAATGTAAGTCATTTTTAAAATATACTTTAAACATTTTAAATTTGTTAAAACATTTAAAATTTTCTTTAAACTTATTTATTTCAAGCTATGATACAAAGTAAAACTTCAATCCATACTTTAACTGATTTAAAACTTTGCTTAATCTTGTTTTAAACTTTAAAAATCCATTTTAAAATTTTAAACCCAGACAGGTTTTTTTTTATAAAAAACCTGTAACCCAAACACACACACACACGAGTCACTCGAGACTTTATTCGAGTTATCCCACCAAATAAACGAGTCCATCTTTGGGACGAACCACAACCCAAAATCTCTAACATATCAATGCTGTCGTGCACATGCACCAGCGACGTCACCACTTCCGATCATCCACGACTATCCCCATATGTCGACAATCAATCCTAAACCATATTACAACCATCAGAAGTTCCAAAACAACTCACATCGAAATCGAGCATATAGGCCTAAATCTGGAACCAAACTAAAACCTGTAATCTCCTCACGCTTGCTTCTCTAGCCACAGAATTTCTGAAGTTCCAACCACCACTTTGCCGACGTCCAAGCTTCAAATTTCTAGAGTTTCTATGAACTCAATGCACCAGAGGATTCGTGCCGATCAAAAACCCCAACCTAGTCAAAACTAGGTTTACAGACAAAAATCAATAGTCGCCGCCGCCACAATGTTTGGATCACCCATCTGATAATTTTCCCTCAATCTCCTATCACTCTACCACCATCAGTGATGACCGTGACTTCCCCAAGCAACCAGATCACCAGAATCAACCCAAAACTCTAAATACTGATCAACTCGAACTGCACCCTTATCTTTCTACTAAAAATTGTGATTTCATTCTTAAAAATCATGATTTAGGATAAGTTACCATACTGTATGTCTGAAACAATGAATCGGGATGATTAAATTTACTCCTATATTAAACTTGCTCTGTTATTTTTCTTGTTTTCAAAGACATTTCAACTTATTTTGTCTTAAATAAATTTTTAAACTATAACTCGTGATGAATCGGACAAATTTTGTTTAAGTCTTAAACCCAAAGTAGATCTAGATCAAGAGATAATGTTTTTTGAATCAAACTGGGGCTTGAAAACAAAAACATGGATGTCCCATGAACAAGCATGCACACACATCCATCATCTAAATATACATTGTAAATTTATGTATACACCACATACTACACTTCAGAAATTCACTTGCAACTATACTTCATAATTAAGTTTTTAAAATGTGATGTTACTCACCTGGCATGCATGGAACAAAGGCAATCTTAGGTTTGGAAAACTTGAATTGTTTTTAAAACTTGAACTACTGATCTTTTCTGGAATGCTTGAAAACAGAAAATGCCTTGATTCTTGGCTTGCTTGATAAACTCTCAGGTTGAAGATAATGTTGCAGACCTTGATTTACATTTGCTTTGATTGTCTCAGGATTTAAGAATGCATGCAGGCAGATTGAAGAAAAATGCAGGTGTTCAGGTTATCGATTTGAAAATGAATTTGCAGGCTTTGGTTTGAGAGGATTTGAAGTTTATTTACAAGCTCTTAAATTTTTTTGGTTTAAAGAAGTGAACTACAGATTTCTTTTTAGCATTTGGATTTGAACATGATTTTCTGGTTTGAAGTGGATTGATTTTCTAGTTTTGAATTTGATTTCAAATTTTGAATTTTTTTTTTGATCTGGTTAGAGATTACATATTTTGTTTTTGAGAAGTTTGAGTTTCTCTTAGCTTTTGATTTTAGAAAGATAGAAAAAGAGATGAAGGTGAGAAGATATGTGTTTTATATAAGTTAAATTTTATGATTTAATTAAAATAAAAGACAAATCAAGAATTATATGACACTTGTAAAAAAACTCTTAACATTTATCATTTGAGTTGATTATTAGTTTACACTTATTATAAGGTGTTTTAATTTCATCACATTTGTCCATTAAGTAATTAGTATTTATTTTTAAATGTTAAGAAAAAGCTTTTCACTTAATTTATTTATTCTTATGTAATTGTATATATGAATTTCTTTTTAAAAGAAAATGTAATAAAACTAATTATATATAAAAAGCTCAGTCAAATATTTTTAAAATGTCTATCTTTTGTAATTTAAAATTAAATTCAAATTCAAATTAAATTTGAAAGTCCATTTAAAAATCAACTTAAATACACATATATAATCAACACACATATGTATATTATAGGGTTTAATTTTTCAAACAATTGTTTTGCAAATCATTTGTATTTAATTCAGAATATAACTTTAAAATTATATGTATATTAAAATTAGAAAACAAATTCTTATTAAATTTTAAAATGTAGTTTTAAATCCAATTTATTTTTCAACACATTTATATTTGAATTTCAAATTCAAATTCCAATTTATTCTCAATATTTATTTTGAATCTCAAATCCAAGTTTTATATAAAAATCAATTAATATACATATATAATAAATAAACAAATATCTTATTATATTTGGAAAAAAATCAAATAAATTCATAATTTAATCCAAAAATTATATTAATTACTAATTAAATTCAAATTTATCCCCAAAATTTTAAATAAATTACCAATTCAAATTTAACTCGAAACCGGTGTCGTTACAGATTCCCATCCTTAAAAAAAATTCGTCCTCGAAATTTGTAGGTAGGGGACGATCCCAAAACTTCAGTTTTAACAAAGTATACCTATCAACCATAGTATCCAAAGCAAACAATTCTGACCTATCTGGAGTTTATGTCCCAAGCCAACTCATTCCCTGATTTAACCAAAATAACGATCTTTCACCAAAACTTCTCTCTCGAGCTGCCACGAAGCCATCAAAGAATTGAATGATCAAAGAGATTGATAGAGAAAATATCATTTCCTGGTTGTTGCGGTGTATTTACCATTTGTAGTGGTACTCCCATGTCCCCTATCTCGTTCTCTTCTTGCGCTCATACTTATTATCAGTGGATAGTAAGAGAATATACTGAGACATATGGACTGATATCTTAGGGATATACTCATTCTAGGGTATAATTCACCCTATCTCTAATGAATTACCTAATGTGTTATACTCCTGAGCTAAAGTTTCAACCTTCATCTCTAATACCAAGATGTCATGACCCAAATTTCAGCATTCAAAAATCGACATCTGTACTTCTCTTGTACTCGAATGCGGCAGATTCAACCATTGAAATTCGATTCGTGCCGGAGCTTATAACACATTAAGTATAACAACACAATGGAGGAAAAGAGTATATCATATAATTCCAATGAACACAATATACAATGATATACAATAATGATCTCAGTTACATATCAGAGATCAAATACAATGCTACAACAGAATAAATAACTTGAACATGAAGCACAAGGTGAGGACTCTAATATCTACAACTCCATCTCAAATGCATCAATCCAGAAATAGCTCGAACTCCCAATCAAGTTGTACTAAGCAAGGCCAGATATCCAAAGACTGAAGAAGACAACTAAAGACTCCAAAGACTATCGAATCTACATCTACAAGCTGGTTATCTGAAAAACCAAACTCTGGACTGCCCGTGTAGAAAATTGTGGGCACCCAGAGTTTAGGAAGGGAACTATAAACTCCGGGTCAGTCATGGGACTGGTGTGAGCAACAAAAATATTTTTATCTTTTAAAACAAACAACGGAAGAATTTTTAAAACATCGAAATCCGCAATGCTTTTTGGAAAATGAAACTACCATAATGCCTCACGGCACACACACCATGCAATCGCACACTTGAGGGAGATTTCTCCTCATGATAGTCAAACATGCTTACTACGCAAAAACATTTGATATTATTATTAGTGCATAGTGGAAAACATTTGAAAGTATAATATTAATCTTAGCCAGCATATGTACCATTATAGTATGCCTACTATAGCTACCATATTAGATGGCAGGTTCTACAACTAAAACCGTACAAGGCGCATATTAGATGATTGGATTTCCAACAAATGGTCAGGCTAAGGAACTTCCTATTACCACATGGTAACGTCTCTGGAGGGATGCCCGAGAACTTACCCAGCTCTCTGCAACACAAGGCCGGTTTACTCCCTTCCCGGGAGTAAAACCTAAGATATGCCACCCCCGGTCGTTTGCGACCTTTATCCGAGGTACCTCAATCACAAGGCAACATCACACAGTAATAGAATTTACAGTGTCCACATGAGTTAAGTATCTGGGCTCCATACCATGATACCACCTTTTTCCAAAAGGAATGGACATACCCTAGGGGCGCGACCCCTGTAACATTGCTGCATCTTTCCTGTTTCGATCATTTCCGGTTTGTGAGGTCCTGATGCAGTCTCGTCCACGAAGCTACGCTTTTTCACAAAGCCATGCTTTGATCAACAAATGATCAGCAACACTTCATATTCCACGTTACCAAATTGGTAATGTATCACTAGTAACCATCAACTACATAACCTCTAAGCTTGTACGTCTCAAAGAAGGGTGTTAAGCTAAAAGAATAAATCTCCGCCACCAAACAGAAATGTATTTGATAGAAACTGGTTTTACATCTCAAAGTGTAACGTCATACACACATCCATACAAGTATGTTCCGGGTTCAAACAGAACCGAAGGAACTTCCAAAGAAGCCCTTGCAATCCGAGTATCCGCAATCCCGGTCGGACTCCCCGTCACATATGGAGAACTCTATGCCATAGCTACTCAGTGCAGAGTCATTCGATAGGTTATCCTACCATTCTCGTAAATACCTGGTCTTCACCACCGGTCTTCAAATGCTATCCATATCATCGTATCATTATTCGGAATGGGCTATATGACACAAGGTCCTCTTCTGGCTAAACCAAATAATGAGTGCAATATTTAAAAACATATGGATATGGGATTTCTGTTAAGTCACAACTTTAAAACCCAAAACTTTCCTTTTAAATGGTTTAAACCAATTACCATTTCAAATCTTTAAACAAAAAGATTCATTTCACAAAGTCCACCCAGTTTCACAAAGATCCATTCACAGATTTCAAAACAATTTTCATTTCAAATTGGGTTAACTCATCCAATCTTTAAATCAAAGATATAATTCATAGCTTTCAAAACCGTTTCCAAAGATTCATTTAACTTGGAAAACCATTTTCACTTTAATTTTAAATCCTTTTAACACAAATTGAAAATTCTTTCCTTATATAAAAGCTTTTACTAATTGAAACAAATAGTTTTCATTTCGAAAAAATCCAATTACATTTGCACAAGTTAAATCCCTTTAAGTATAAAATTTGGGTTAAATTCAAGTTCCCAAAATAATACTTTTAAAATGGTTTAAAAACTCATATAAACACATTTATAACTTGTATATTCTCTTTTAAACCATAATTTCTAAACATAGAATTCAATTACAAATTTTGAATTTGAATTCAAATCAACTATTTAAATTTCAAAATTTAATTAAGTTATTCAAAAATAATCTTTATCTTTAAAAATCCTTTTCAAAAACTTCTCATATTGAACCCAATTCCAAACCATTTGAATTCAAAATTCAACTTTAAAATTATTTCAAAAATCTGTGACTTAACCGATTTCCTCGTGCAATCCACATTTGTGTGTGTATGGTGTAGTCCAGGGGTTTTACCCAATAGTGCAACATCATAAATCATCACACATTCAAGCACATCAATATCGATATCGATAAGCGGTATAATCCAATAACGCTTATCTCCATTCACAGATTCATAGATAAACAATGTAAATTTATCATAGAAAATAAATTACATCATCACAGATCACACCAAAACAATTCATAGCACAAAGCATAACATATTAGGGATAAATTCAAAACATCCATAGGTAAGATAAATAAATAAATTAATTTAATTAATCTCTAATTAAATTACTTGGATTACCTTAATCCTACTCACTTAACATTTATTAATTATAAATTAATTAATTATATCTAATTATCTACCTTAACAAATCTTTCTTGATTAATCATTCTTTAATTACATTTAAGTAATTATCCCTTAATTATTTATTCACTTAATTATCTTTTAATTAATCACATTCATTAATCTTTGATTAGTCATATTCAGTAATTAATTATCCCAAATTAATTACATTACTTAATTAACTTCTACATAAATTTATCAATTAATAATTAAATTAATTACACTAAGTAATTAATTCTTAATCACTTCTACAAAGTAATTATCTTTCTTTATTAATTACACAAAGTAATTAAACCCAAAACTACTTCTATTAATTAATTATCCTTTAATTAATTACATTCAGTAATTACCCACTAATTACTTCACTAAGTAATTATTCTTTATAAATTACACTAAGTAATTATACTTAAATAATTCCACAAATGATTGTTAATATAATTAATTATTAAAATTAATCACATTAATTAATTATTTAATAATTCCTAGTTAATGATCTTCATTAACTATTAACAATTCTTTAAATTACTATTCTTAAGTAATTAAACTTAGATAAATCATTATTAATTACAAATTAATTAATCTTTAATAAAAAAATAAATTAATATCTAATTATTTAATTAATTAAGCGCTTAACTATAACTTAATTGATCTTTAATTACTTGACTAATTAATCACTTTTTATTTATTTATTTATAACCTGATCTTATCTAATTAATGATTCTTGATTAAAAATTAATTATTCCTTAATTAATTAACTTAAACCTTAATTAATTTAAACCCTTAATTACTTAATTAATTAATCCACGTCATTAGTTAATTAAATTAATTAATTATTCTTTAATTACCTTAATAATTAAATGAATCACAAATCATTAAATCTAAATTTAACTTTAAGATAAAAACATTTCTTACTTATGACTAAATTGTCATTGACAAAAAACCATTTGAAAACATTTTACTTTTGAATTTACTTTTAAATTCCATTTCAAATTTAAATTTCAAATTAAAAACAAATTAAATTTAACAATATTTAAAAACAATTTAAAAACCTTCTTAATCAAATATTAAAGAAACACTTATTTTATAAAGAATTTTTAAAGAGTTTCAAAACCAAATTCATTTCAAATTCAAGTCATTTTAAAATATTCTTTAAACATTTTAAAGTTGTTAAAACATTTAAAATTTTCTTAAAACTTATTTATTTCAAGCTAGGTTACAAAGTAAAACTTGAATTCATACTTTAACTGATTTAAAACTTTGCTTAATCTTGTTTTCAACTTTGAAACCCATTTTAAAATTTTAAACCCAAACAGGTTTTTTTTTTTAAAAACCTGTAACCCAAACACACACGAGTCACTCGAGACTTTATTCGATTTATCCCACCAAATACACGAGTCCATCTTCGGGATGAACCACAACCCAAAATCTCTGACATATCAATGCTGCCGTGCACATGCACCAGCGGTGTCACCACTTCCGATCATCCACGACGATCCCCACATGTCGACGATCAAGTCCAAACCATATTACAACCATCAGAACTTCCAAAACAACTCGACATCAAAATCAAGCGTATAGGCCTAAATTTGGAACCAAACTAAAACCTGTAATCTCCTCACGCTTGCTTCTCCGGCCACCAGAATGTCAAAAACTCCAGCCACCACTTCGTCGACGTCCAAGCTTCAAATTTCCAGAGTTTCGATGAACTCGATGCACCAGAGGAGCCATGCCGATCAAAAACCCCAACCTAGTCAAAACTAGGTTTACAGACAAAAATCAATAGTCGCCGCCGCTGCAGTATTTGGATCACCCATCTGATAATTTTCCCTCAATCTCCTGTCTCTCCACCATCATCAGTGATGACCGCGACTTCCCCAAGCAACCAGATCACCAGAATCAACCGAAAACACTAAATACTGATTAACTCGAACTACACCCTTATCTTTCTACTAAAAATTGTGATTTCATTCTTAAAAATCATGATTTAGGATAAGTTTCCATACCATATGTCTGAAACAATGAATCAGGATGATTAAATTTACTCCTATGTTAAACTTGCTCTGTTATTTTCTTGTTTCCAGAGACATTTCAACTTATTTTGTCTTAGATAAATTTTTAAACTATAATTCATGATGAATCAGACAAATTTTGTTTAAGTCTTAAATCCAAACTTGATCTAGATCAAGAGATAGTGATTTTTTTAATTAAACTAGGGCTTGAAAACAAAAACAGGGATGTCTCATGAACAAGCATGCACACACATCCATCATCCAAATATACACAGTAAATTCATGTATACACCACATACTACACTTCAGAGATTCACATGCAACTATACTTCATACTTAAGTTTTAAATAAGTGATGTTACTCACCTAGCATGCATGGAACAGAGGCAATCTTAGATTTTGAAAACTTGAATTGTTTTTAAAACTTGAACTACTGATTTTTTCTGGAATGCTTGAAAACAGAAAATGCCTTGATTCTTGGCTTGCTTGATAAACTCTCAGGTTGAAGATAATGTTGCAGACCTTGATTTACATTTGCTTTGATTGTCTCAGGATTTAAGAATGCATGCAGGCAGATTGAAGAAAAATGCAGGTGTTCAGGTTATCGATTTGAAAATGAACTTGCAGGCTTTGGTTTGAGAGGATTTGAAGTTTATTTACAAGCACTTGAATTTTTCTGGTTTAAAGAAGTGAACTACAGATTTCTTTTGAGTATTTGGATTTGAACGTGATTTTCTGGTTTGAAGTGGATTGATTTTCTGGTTTTGAAGTTGATTTCAGATTTTTGAATTTTTTATGATCTGGTTAGAGATTAGATTTTGTTTTTGAGAAGTTTGAGTTTCTCTTAGCTTTTGATTTTAGAAAGATAGAAAAAGAGATGAAGGTGAGAAGATATGTGTTTTATATAAGTTAAATTTTGTGATTTAATTCAAATAAAAGAAAAATCAAGAATTATATGACACATGTAAAAAAAACTCTTAACATTTGTCATTTGAGTTGATTATTAGTTTACACTTGTTATAAGGTGTTTTAATTTCATCACATTTGTCCATTAAGTAATTAATATTTATTTTTAAATGTTAAGAAAAAGCTTTTCACTTAATTTATTTATTCTTATGTAAATGTATATATGAATTTCTTTCTTAAAGAAAATGTAATAAAACTAATTATATATAAGAAGCTTATCCAAATATTTTTAAAATGTCTATCTTTTGTAATTTAAAATTAAATTCAAATTCAAATTAAATTTGAAAGTCCAATTAAAAATCAACTTAAATACACATATATAATCAACACACATATGTATATTATAGGATTTAACTTTTTAAACATTGTTTTGCAAATCATTTGTATTTAATTTAGAATATAACTTTAAAATTATATGCATATTATAGAAAACAAATTCTTATTAAATTTTAAAATGTAGTTTTAAATCCAATTTATTTTTCAACACATTTATATTTGAATTTCAAATTTAAATTCCAATTTATTCTCAATATTTATTTTGAATCTCAAATCCAAGTTCTATTTAAAAATCAATTAATATACATATATAATAAATAAACAAATATCTTTTTATATTTGGAAAAAATCAAATAAATTAATAATATAATCCAAAAATTATATAAATTACTAATTAAATTCAAATTTATCCCCAAAATTTTAAATAAATTACCAATTCAAATTTAACTCGAAACCGGTGTCGTTACAATGAACCGTTGTAGAAATCCATGGTTCTTATTATTTTCTTACTATTTCATATTAGATCGACTCATTTTCTTATATCTTAGGGTGTTGTGCCATTTTTTGACCTAACATACATGTATATGTATACACACACGCACACAAAAATAAACACATGCAATATGATTCAATTTTGAGCAACCAATAAGTTGTTTGCATGGTTAACAAAACTCTTCTTAATTTGTGATTTTTGACTATACATATTTTTTCTTTTATTGCAGTAATCCTACTTTAGTATGTAAATTTGGACTTGAAGATTTCGTAGTATGAATATGGACCTGGAAAGGTGGGATAACTACGTTGCCTTGGACCTTTTCTTGTTTTGGGAGGTAGTGGTATTGTGTTGGTCTTGCTTTGAAGTTCATGGTTGTTGATTTAATAACATTTGATTCATTACTATATTGCTTTCTTACTTCTTGCTTGTTTGCTACTTGCTTATATATTAAATTTTACTTAAGCTATCAAACTATGTAATATTTTTACTTCATGGTTGTGGAAAATTGTGTTGGTCGGCGGTTTTTTGTTGTGTAAAATAAATAGAAATTGATATCTTTAGTTGCCCCTTAATAAATATGGTATTAGAAAGTGTAAAGGATAAAATTGTTTGGTATTCTTTAGTAATGGTATTAGTACACATTTATGGTAGTGCCATTAGCAAAAATATGGTAAAAATATGTTATCATGGTTGAATATACAAAACTAGTGTGCAAAGCTGAATGATTCAAGTTTTATATTTGCTTAGATTATGTGGTTTAATTTTATATGCTTCCTCATAAAAAGAAACGCGAAGTGGATAACAATATAATAATAAGCACTTGAAATTAGCAAAATTGAAGAATAATTTGATACATCTTCTTGAAATTTGAAATTGGACTACTCACTCTTACTTGGGATTTTTTATAATCCAAAATTAAATTAATGGTACTTTTTTCCATCCTTATGTTTTGTTGTGTAAATGCATGTTTTTCCAAATATCCCAATTTTTGTTAAAACATATGTTATAATATTAATTATCTCAGTTATTTTGAAAAATGTTTCCTACTAAAGAAGTATTACACTATCTTGATATGATGGAAAATTCTAGCTATGTATCTACACACTTGTTGATGTAAATAATTCTATGTTGTTAATTGCGGGAAATTTCACTAAAATTTTGGTGAAATTTCATATTTCGATATTTGCATAATACTTTTTTGGATTTTTTTAAAATATCCTTCGAAATTTATCAATATTTCATTTCAAAATCATATGAATCAAATAGTAAAATACCCTTTTTTTAATAAGTCAATGTCATGATAAAAAATATATTGATATAGACAAATTAAGGTGGTCTTTTGTTTGCCTTTTGATTTATTATTTTAAGTTTTCATGGTCATTTTTCAATATCCCATTTTGAGTTATTTTTAGGATTTTGAAATGCGTTTGAATGTACTCATTAGTGATGGGTATCAATTTATATTCTTTACCTATCGTTTTGCGTTGTTGTGTGTGCTATATTAGTTGATTGATATCATCCTTATGTGTAGCATAGTGTAGACATATGTTATGGCACTTTTATTTCCCTTCCACTTGTGTATTGGGATTTCCTTTATCATGGTACATTGTTACGTGACAGTCACATTACATTACTTGTGCTGACTCATTGATTACAAGGGAAGAGTAGGTTATGGTATGATTAAAAGTTCTAGTGGATCGTATATGGCTAGTTTAACCAAGATAATTACTAACTTATATTAAGATATAATAAAATTATTAACATAGTAAATAAGCATATAATCACATCGGAAAATTATATTGGTTCGGGGCACCTCTCCTACGTCCAATTCCAGACTCCTAGAATTAACTAAGCAACCCTCATATATCTCGGAGGAACAAGTTTACAACCGCCAGAACAACCAAATTTGACTTCAACCTTTTCTCGAAGGTCTCCAATAGGACTTCGACTTTTAAAAGGAATAATTTCCAACTTTGACTTTGATGTGTTCTTTATCAACACGGATAAGTCACTCTTTAGTACACCTTCCTATAATCTCCTATGATGATTATGATTTGAACGTGCAGATATTAGGAAGTAGAAGTTGGTTTTGATTACTTTTTGAAATCTAAAAAAATATAGAGAATAGAAAGCAAAGTAACAAAAGTTGTTTTAAAAATCAAGTCAAGTAAATCTAGAATAATCGTCAACAATCACGAAATATTTATCGATCTTACTTAAGTATGCCCTAATAAATCTAAATGTAGTAGTTTTGGTGGTTGTTTAGATGATATTTCCTTTTTAGCTTTAAAAGAATTTTTCTTTAATTTTTCGAATTAACATGTGTCACATAGATTATTTACTTTAAAATTAATTATAAATAAACCTCTAACTAGTTCATTTTTAGCTAGTTTATCGTGATACTTAAAATTAATATGGAAAAACCATTCGTACTAGAGCCATGGATCATTATGATTGGAAATTAGTCACATTTCACTCTCATTTTAAATATTCATATTCAAAACATAGACATTTTGTTTTCTTATACATTTAAAAATTAAAATTTTATTTTGGTCAAAAATATTGCTTTTATCTTTTTCAAAAATGGTTTAAAAACCTTTATCACAAAGCTAGTTTACACTTAAAAGATTATGTTTTAAATTTCCTACTAATAACACATTTGAAATTAAAGGAGTGATAGATATACCTTTAGCATTGCCCGTCATATGCTTGGAGCATCCTTTATCGAGTATCCATTTCTTCTTTTTATTTTTCAATACCTGCAATAGAATAAGGAGATTTATTGGCACCCACTTCCTACTTTATGGACCTATGTGTTGGTAGAGGAAGGTAAACATACACATGAGGGTTTAGAACCTTCAGAAACATAATTATTAACATATTTACAAGAAAATTATCTATATACATTTGTCTAATTAAGTTGTTATTTGTTTTTGAAACCCAAATCTTTATAGTTTTTGAATTTGGAATTTTTACCTTTGTACTGCTTTTTGATTCCTAAATTTTGGGTACAAAGTTTCTTTTGATTATTTTGTTTTGCATTCTTAAAGCCATGTCCATTTTTATTGTTGGAAGGCTTTCAAATTTTCATCAATTTTTTTAAGTTCTATTTCCCTTTGCTAAATTTTGAGACATTATTTATAATTTGCTCTAACTTTTTTTTAGCTCAAACACTTCATTTTTTGTCAATTCCAAACTAGATTTTAACTCATAAATTACTTTGTTAAGTTTAATATTCTCAACTTATTGGCTTTAAATTCATCAATTAAAGCAGTAATTTGAGAACTAAACTCTCAAATGATTTTTGTGAAATCTCTAGTTCTTCTTCTAAAATACTTTTCTCTTCTTTGAGCATCCCAATTTCTAGTTTGGTTCTATTTAATTTATCTATGTTTTCTTTATATAATCTATCTATGTTTTCTTTATATAATTTCTTCAAATCTCTCAGTTTATCATCTATTTTGATACATATTGCAAGAATCTCATTATAAGAAAGTTCAAGATTTACCTCGTTAGAGGCCATGAAATAAACATTTGTGTGACACTCTAGAATTTTTTGGAAATAAATAAGAAAACAAAATTAAAAGTTAAGAATTAACCCAAAAGGGGAATTTTCACAAAGGTTCGAATTTTACTACGGGACTTACACCACTATGTCAGTAGTAATTTTCTGGACAATTTTCATATATAACATATAGAAATCTAAGCTAAAATGAAAACGTTATAAAGGTTTGAATAAATCTGAAAATTAAATGGAAAAAAATTAAAAAAATTAAATGATAGTACATAATTGACCACGAGGCGATCGACCCGACCTCGGGTGAAACTAAGGATCATCTTTTTTTATTGCATTTTTCATTCGTCCAAGATTCTTTTGTACGTGGCAAGGCTTTGCAGAGCGGTAAAGATTAATTAGGGTTCTCATCTAATGGTGTTGCATAAGGGCGTTGCTCTGTAAATTCATAATTAGGGGTTAGCCTAAACCTAATCTACTTCCTAGCGAAGCTCTATCAAAATAAAACCCTAAACTCTAATTTTTTAAATCAATTTCTAAACTCCAATTCTCGACCTAAAAATAAGATAAGAGAGATCTTGCAACTTGAGAAGGGATCTAAGCGAAGATTGAAGAAAAAGGCTTAGGGCGCTTTGGGTAAACGTAGAGCTTAGGATGGAGGTGTGCGGGTATAGATTTTAACAAGATTATTAAATTAATTTATTTTAATTTCTGCATATTCTGACTAGACTATAAATTCTAAATTCAATCTATTAAAATTGTAAATCTGGAATCTGAAATAATGAATATTTTTCTCTAATTGCAAATCGACGTATGCAAGTTGTAGAATCCTACATCCAATGCTAAAACATGGTTTTAAACTGTTAAATTAAGGGTTTAAATAATGTGAAAGTTGCTTAATGATTAGACTGCATAACATCCCCTATTTTAAGGCCTAAAGCTAAGCATTACGGATGATGCGGTCATCTATGGTATTAACTTTCGGTGACGAAATACGGTAATGTTAGTGGTATCCATAATATCAAAAGCACATGAATATAAAATAATCAAAATAGATTTCAAAAATAGCTTTTCTGATTACATTTCAAATCAATGTTTCATATTCAATTACATAACCCCAAATTAATCCCAAATTTTGATCAAATATAATTATTATAAATTACACCAAGAACGACATGTGAAGATACGCCCTTGGATGATTAGAGTGTTCGATAGATAGACATATTAGTCATAAATACATCTCAGCGGAAACAATACTAAATAATTCCTACATAGCTAGCTTTGCCTAATGCATGTCTTCGGAAGCTTATTCATCCAACCTACTAAACCTGAAAGTCCTTAACTCTCAATATAATAAAATTTAATTTTGAGGACCCAAGGGTTTAAGGACAAAACATAAACTTGGAGTCAGATATAAACCCTAGTGTGAATAATTCTATTACATCTCAATTTACTAATATTAAGTGAGACATCGCCGCTTAGCTGAATAGGTTTCCCCTCACTAATATTATTTTAAAATAATATCTTTTGCAAATCAAAATCCTGTAATCAAATTGATTATAACAATAATAGAAATAACATATATGCATATAAATCAAGTAATAAATGGACTATATGTCCGAACATTATAGTTTTATTCAGCTAAATATTAACCACTGGTTGACTCGAGCCAACCAGACATAATAAATATTCTAACTTCTGTTAGGTATAATGCTGTACAATCGATTCATAACTCACTTCTCCAAAGGGCAGCTTATCCTAATGGTTTTGCGGGTTCGCCAATAACCTACCTTACTCTATGTATTTCTTTCTGTGTGTAACATCATTTTAGTCTTACCTGTGACAAAGCCATACACACTGGAATTTTAGACTTATATTAGTTAGGGACCACTGGCTAAAGTATTGGGCGCGACCCCACACCTGTCCCATCTGGTCTTCTAATATTTAAGTCATATACATAGGGTTAGCTACCATATTCAATTTTCCTTGAAAACCTTCCTTTCAAATTGACTTAACCCTTTTAAATCATACTTAAACAAGGAAAATATACCCTCTGATTTACACAAAATACTTATGCTATGATAAATGCTTTACAAAACAATGTTGATGAAAACCTAGATCAATCCCTTTCAACATCCTTAAAGCATCCCTTTTGAAACCATTGCTTAAAAACTTAGACATTCTTTTTCGAAACCATTAAACATATCTTTCGAAAGTATTGGAAACCTTTTTTAGAAACGCTTAAAAACATACCTTTTGAGACACTTAAAACATGCCTTTCGAAAACATTAAAATATTGCTTTCGAAGGCATTGGGTTCAAATAGGGAAATATGTAAGTGTAGCTTTGAAACTATTTAAAATGTTTCTTTCGAATTCATTGGGTTCAGCATTTAATATAACTATAGGGTCAAATAGAACAGATGCGAAAGAATCACTTTCAAAAGAGTTGATCTCAAGTAAAGGATTAGGGACGAGAGCAACTTTGAATCTACCCTTTCGAAACCATTGCCTCCAAATTTGTTAGTAAAAGTGGCTAAGACACCCCTTTCGAAAGCATTGTGAAGGCAGCTTCAATATTGAAAAGACGAAAGCCTTCCTTTCGAATACATTATTTTAAGGTAATAAAGAAAAGCGGCCTCTACTAATGCAAGGGGTATAAATGCGGCATCTATGGTATCGAAGAGGTTCAAAAGCGGCAACCCTTTCGAAAGCTTTTTTAAAAAACAAAAGCAATTTAATGGATTCGGAAGCTAATAAAATTGAATTCAACCCTTTCGAAAGCATATTAAATCAAAGGTAGGTTCATAGATTTGAAACTTGGAAATACAACTTCACCCCTTACGCATGCATACTTTCGATACCTTTCACATAGGTCCAATACACTTCATACCACTAGCTAGATACCATGTATATTAGCATCGAATGGATGCGGAAGGGTTAAAGGTGGGTATGTGAAGTCGAAAGCCAGCAGGATTAAATGACGAAGATGTAATTTGGATAAAAATTGCATTTTTGCTTATTAAAGATAATACTTTCACATACCATCAATATTTGTCTCAATCTTATTGGCTTAGAAAACTTTATCGATTTCCTTTTTTAGAATTTGCTGCCGAAATCAAATTCGGATCTTAAATAACTTAACACTTAAGCCCTTCTCCTTAATAAAACATTTAAGTCTTCTAACCTAAATAATTTATTATCTATAGTAATACGCTTAGGAATAATCCCCAAAAGTCATAATAATTCTCATAATGATTGCTATAAATAAACCCAAAATTAACTATTTTCTCTTATATAAAATACATGATAAATTCCCATCACTTTATGAAACTTGAAAACCACTTCTAAAGTAATGTTTTCGAACATATATCAAAAATGCAACTCATTTTGATGTCATTAGATAAGTTTTCTAATATAAACATACCATAAAATCTATATTAAACCATATAAATCATCAACAAGCATATATATATATATCTATTAATATATCAAACATGGCATGACACTTGCAAAATAATTCGAATCTAACTTGATAGCGAAATTATTATCAAAAGCGAGATGTAAACTAATTATTCACATTGGCTTTGTGTTAAGAATGTTGAGATTTGGATTAAAGTTGATTTCCTAAGCTCTTGATCTTGAATCTCCTAGCTTTAATCTTTGGTTTTCCTTCTTTTTAATAATAGGCCACACCTCTAAGGTTTTAGTTTAGTTTGTAGATGCGAATGAATGAATGAAGTGGAGAATGAGAGGGTTTTAGGATATAAGAATAAGGCTCTTCCTATTTTCCCTTCTTATTTTCCTTCTTCTTGTCTTAAGTTTTAATTACTTATATTAGTTCATTCATAAGGCACGACTCAAGTTTAATTATTAAATCTCAACCTCCTCTTAACTTTCTACATTATTTAATTTAATTTATCTAATTAATGTCTAAATAATGTTAACTCAAATTAGGCCACTACAGGCTACGTCATGATAAGATCTAATATTGTAGAAACGTAGCTATTAGACTACGTAATGATTATATCTAATACCATAAAAACGTAATGATTTGTGATGAACCACCTTTCTGACCCTTGAGAACGACACATAATACATCCTTGGTGTTCGTATACCATTGCTCAAGCATCCAGAAGACGAGTTGTAATGGAGTAAAATAAAAGAGTAGATCAAAACAAAACGGAAAAATTTTACATCGAAATGGTTACATATAATACAAAAGTAATACGTTACATTAGGTTACTCCTAATATGGAGCTATTAGAGTTACATAAAACTAAAATGGGTAGGCAGTTATACACTCTGCCTTTACACCTTTTGATACAAAATATATGTACATAATCATATAGTAGAAAATATATAACTAGATAGACATAGGATCCTCCTACTCATCCATCGCCATGAAAAATCACAAAGGGAACTTGCTACTCTCGCACCACTCAAATATAATTGAGTACACGAGAGTTTAGGAAAAACAAACAACTCGAGTCAGACAATAAGTCTAGTATAAGCAAAAAAACTCTAAACAAAAGGATGGAAATAAACACAATATATCAGACGATGATGCCAACCGCGGAATAGTTTTCCCTCACAATAGCAACATCCAATCACAATAATGGGTACAAATAGTTGGACATTGTGAAGTGCACACAACATTTCCCAATGCAACTAAAAAAGAGGTAAATTTAAAAATTTGGAATCAAAGGAAAATAAAGATAAATTTTCCAGCAAATTACTACGAGGTTGCACCTCTTACCGAAAGTATACCTTTAGAATATACTTGAGAACTACGATGGCTCTCGAAAACGTTCAAGCCGAACCCCGCCAACCTTTATCGATAATCTAAGTATTTCACATCTTATTGCGCATATAACCGAAACGTCCTAGAGTAGATGTGAAAATACCCTAATGAAGCAATCCCACATAGCTTGGCCCCACTTACGCTTTGGTTTTAGTCATTTTCGACAAAGGATATCAACACTTAAATGAGCAACAAATCATCTTAGATTGACGATATATAAAGAAGAAAGCTGAATCGATGGTCAGTAAATCAAGTATCAACGGTAATTAAAAATGATCATATATGAACAGTAAATCTCATATTCCTACCACTACTCATCGATTTCAAACTTTTACTATTTCTTGGTTAAAAAGTAAGTCAAGCAAGTGAAGGTAGTGTTACCTCTGGGCATAGCCTTAATGACATTTTTAACTTTCGAGATGGGGACGCATTTCCATACCTCGACATCCAGTGCTAAGAGTGTGATTAAATCCTTTTCCTATAAGCTATGTCAAATTTTGAAAAATTAAATTTCTTATCATTTTCATAACTGAATCATTTTTTTTAAAACCGATCTTGTGTTGGGGGTTCACATTCCAAATATTAGCATTAAACAACTTTTTCAAAATGGTTGATTAAATTAAAACCAAATTAATTCCTTTAATATCATTACGTAAAATGATTAATCAACTTTAATCAATGATTAATTACTTCAAACATCTTTATTAATTTGCTTTAACCATGATTAACTACTTCAAACGTCATTATTCAAAATGATTGATTAACTGAAATTATCATTATTGATGTGATTAATTAAATTTAAAACAACATTATTAAAATGATTAATTAACCTTAAAATGGTGTTATTAAAATGATTGATTAATTTTAAAACATTATTATTAAAATGATAGATTAATTTTAAATCATCGTTGTTGAAATAATTAATTAACCTTAAACATCATTAGTTAAAATAATTTCTAAACTCCAATTATCTTTCAAATCTCAACCTGAAAAATAAAAGAGATCTTACAACTAGAGAAGGGATCTAAGCGGAGATTGAAGAAAAAAGCTTACGGCATTTGGGGCAAACCTAGAACTCAAAACGAAGGTGAGTGGGCATAGAGTTTAACAAGATTATTAAATTAATTGATTCTAATTTCTATCCTATTATGATTAGACTATAAATTCTAAATTTAATCTATTAAAATTGTAAATCTAAAATCTACGAATCCGGAATCTAAAACAATGAATCATTTTCTCTAATTGTAATTGACATATGCAAGTTGTAGAATCCTACATCCAATGCTAAAATATGGTTTTATAGTGTTAAATTGAGGATTTAAATAATGTTAAAGTTGTGTGATGATTGGATCAAATATTATAGAAATGTAATGATTAGGCTACGTAATTATTAGATTTAATAACGTAGAAATGTAATGATTAGTCTCCATAATGTTTAGATTTAATTTTTGTTGAAGCATAATGATTAGTTGCGTAATGATTAGCTATATTATCTTTTGGACTAAGTAAACTGCTATATGCTACTTTTGGACTAAGTAAACTGTTTGGGGTCTTCTGCTAAGGTTGTAGGCAATCGACCTAAGACTGACATAGGTGGACTGCTATATGCTATTTTTGGACTTATTAGACTATTTAGTGCCTTATGCCTTTAGATTTGTGGACCTTTTTGTTCTTTAAATTGTTTTACTGGTGGACATTTATATCTTTTATTTTGAAGTGCGAATTTAATTTGCTTTTTTCGTATCGTGAAGTTGGATACGGTGTGTTATTTAGATGGCTAAAGGTGCACTTATGTGTTGGGACTAGGATTATCGGTCTCTTGATTGTTGTGGTCGGATTTTCAATTTTTTTGTTGTTGTGCTCATATGAGCTTATGGTGCTTAAAGCTAGGTTATATCCAGTTTTGGCAGCAATTAGGCATAATAACTTCCGAGGGTGCGTAAGAGGCATTTTGATAATAGGATTAAGGGGTTGGGCATGGATGCATTCGATGGGTCACTATAGGAGTTTACAAGTGTGTTCTTCTTCTCTAGTCCTAGCATGAGTTAAACTGGGACATCAAGTTGCTACTCAATAATTAGGCGATCGTTTACGATTTATTGTTATCCCTTATGTTGTCAGGCTATTAACTTATGACTTTAGACATGCGACCTTAGGTGCACGGATACTATATACACTCTATATCACTTGGAGTAGACATAGAGCTGGTTATATTTAATTTCCTCTTTAGTTTTGTTCTCATTTACCAGACTTTACGTCTGACCCATTCCATTTTCCCCCACCATAGGTGGACAAGTAGTCGTTGACAGGTCCGTTGTTGCCATAAAATTGTCGTGCCCGGAGTCTAGCTCTATTTATCCTTTATCGTGTATTTCCTATCAGTACATTTACTTTTTCAGTACTTTGCTTATAAGAGATTATATTTATGATGCTCTGATATTTGATATGTACTGATGACTTTCTGAGACTACGGTCTATGATATTTTGAAATTGGATATTTTTGATACATTTGAGATTTTTATTACTGTTATTTCTAAGTTTATCATTATATATGATATTATGTTTCTGTTGTGATGACGTTTAAGTAAGATAGATTATTTATTTTTTGATTCTTAGTCTCTATCATACTACTTTTTACCTTAAATCGACGATCCATATCTTTTCGTATGTGTTTTTGGCATGTCAAGGGTTACAGTTGTTACATGTGGTATCAGAGAAAAGTTCAATATTCTTAGGGATAGGAGAGTATCCGACCCGTAAGGATATAAATGTATATATGGTTTTAAAAGAAAAGAAATGATTTTTGAAATGAATTTCCAAAGTATAAATATATAAACATATAAGTATTTTTGATATATATATATATATATATAGGAATCTCTTAGATTTGTGCCTGTGCTTATTGTAATTCCTACATGTACTGTTCTCTATCTAAAATCTTGTTTATGATATCTGTTGTTACCCGGTATCCTAACCCAGCTATATTGAACTGATTGCGTAAGATAGATTCGACTGTTATCATAAACGATCACCATGGAGCAATGGTTGTAGTACCTAGAAGTAGGGTACAGATGGTTATATAAAGCCAGAATTGAATGGAATTGGTGGGTAAACAATGCAGAATGCTTGAAATATGGACTTTAGCATAAACAAGCAAGGGATCGGCATAGCTTGGTAGTACCAAAAGGATCGACGTGCTTGGATAGAGAAGGGGTCGGTATAGCCGAAGTAAGAAAGGGATTGACATAGATGAAAGTGGATGGATTGGCATGGTCTGTTGGCTTGGGAAGTTATACTTCAACTTATAAGAAAGGGATCGACGTAGCATATAAAAGGGATTGACAAGGCTTGATAATTAGCAAGGGATCGACATAGCATATGAAAGGGCTCGACATAAATGGTTGGATCAGCATACGTGAGTCCACCAAGGAGGGATCGGCATATGTCAGAAACCAAGTTCATTCTTGCTTCTAACGATCAATATCTTGGAATTTAAAAGTCCAAAGTATATGAAATTTGGAGAGCAATGTATATAGACCCTAGGGAACCTACCCTAGGGATCGCATCTTAAATAGCCAAAGAATGAGGGATTGACATATGACTATTTGGAGGGTTCAGCAGAAAACAACCTACAAGTGGATTTGAACCAAAGATGAATCAATAGCATGAGCTCCACTAGTCTAAATAACATGATACTTGAAGAGCCAACATATCTAAGCATAAAGAAGCCACCATTGGGATTGTTGCCTAAGAATCGGCCAATGAAGGGATCGCTGTTGATCCCTCTTCATTGGGATTTGGGCCAAGAGACCCCTCTGGTGGGCCTATATGAAGTAGAAGGTCCTATAGCCAAAGTTTCAGAGAGGTTAATGGTCACCTTCACCTATAAATACTAGCCTAACGGGTCATTCTGAGGATCTTTTCACTGCTGCTTACATCAGCCTCTATTGTAATAAAGTTTTTTCTTATTTCTTACTACTTGCTGTTGTAATCAAACTGTTAGTGAACCAATAAAGATAATCTTCAAAGTGGACATAGGCATACAACACCAAACCGCTAAAAAATCATGTGTTCTTGATTATTGCTTTGATTTGTTAGTTATTTTATTCTATTCCACAATCTTAATTTTACTTTCTTCATTTTCTTTTCCAAATAAATCTATTATTGGGTGTTTGTGACCAATTTTATTGCGCACATTTTGGGGCTTTCATTGAGAACCTGATTCTCAACTTGTTAGGATTCCCTTTGTTGCTGGCCAAATCCTCCAAAGGAGATCCATAGTTGTTTTCATAAAGTTGCTTACACTACTCAGATTTGTAGAAATCTAAGTAAGCAGATCGATAATGGTGAGACATACTAGATCTGCTTTTCAGAATAAGAATGGAAATGAGATTGCAAGCATTCAGCAAGGAGGCCCAAGCAATCAGCCTACAAATCTGAATGCTGATCCGATTAAAGTTCAAAACCCTGTCGATTCTATAACCATACTGAATTTCATAATCTAATGAGAGAGTTGATGGAAAGTCATCGATGACTAAATTAGAAAATTTAGACTAATATTAACCCGGTGAACTAGATTACTCAACAATAGCATGGGAAGGTCAGAAGGAATCCCACTCCTTACTCAGCATAGAAAAGTTCAAGCTCATCGGATGAATACCACACGCATAGGCATCGTAGGGTCAAGGGAGGTCATGCAGAAACGTCGGAGCACCACTTGGCAGACCAAAATAGTTAGCCAAGACCGATCGATGCCTATCCCTCCCTAGGGACCGTAACCGATCCCTCCTCCGAAGGAGGGATTCCCCATTACACTTGGGGAATCGTACTGGAGTTATTCCAGGAAGCTTGGATGGTAGAGTTCGATTGAAAGTCGACCAGGTACCTCGCTAGAATGACGACGAGATAAATGTTCAAGGTATACATCAAGAGGATGGTGAACCAAGAAGGAGTGACATGGCCCGTAGACATCGACCGAATCACTCACGTGAGGTGGAGTGCGACCACGCTAGGCACCACCTATCCAGATGCTGGACATGTCAGCAATAGTCAGATAATTAGTGAGAGAGAACCAAAGCTTGACTAATGATGACTAGGGAATTTTTAAAACCACACCTCGTTCACTGACAATGTTTTGCAAGCAGAATGTTCGAGAAGGTTCAACATGCCATAATGCCTGTCTACGAGACAAAAACCGACCCTGTGCAGCATATTATGAGATACGAATGGCTGATGGATTTTATGCGAGCCAATGATGCAACCAGTGTAGATGCTTTCCAATAACTCTTTCCGGGATAGCAATGATGTGGTTCATAAGATTACCTCCGTGGTGTATTTTGAGATTTAATGAGTTGGCAACTAAGTTTGTAGAGTAATTCAGAATGCACGTAACTCGTCCTAAAGACGTGATGTCCCTTTCCGACGTGATACAGGCTCTAGGGGAATCGTTGAAGGATTATTTAAAGAGATTACATACCGCTGCCATGAAGGTCAGTAACCGAAATGATCATGCTATACTTATAGCCATGATAAGAGGGATTGATCCGAAATCTAGGTTTGGTGATTGGATAGCTAGAAAACCACCAGCCGCGTCAGAGTGTTTTTATTCAAAGGTGGCTCAATTTTTGAGAAAAGAGGATGCCAGGTCCTCCAGGAAAAAGAACGTTGTAGGACCGAGTAGGAAAGCAGTATAGAGTAATATTGCAATAAAATAGTCTGTTGAAGGTTCTGGAAAACCCAGGTGAACGTTCAAAATAAATTGAATCAGCAAAAGAGAGATGAAGATAGGAATCGAAAGCAGAAGAGGGATTCTAGGAGACTAAAGCCTAGGATTCCAATCTATCCACTTGCAACACCATGCAATATAGGAAGCGCCTCCAAAGGAGGCAACAGAAAAGCAGAAGCAGACTGGGAAATATTATTGATTTTATGAGTGTTATGGGCACAATACAAACGAATGCAGGCATCTTTAGGATGTTATAGATAAGTTAATTCGGGAAAGGAAACTGCAACAGTTTGTAAAAACCCAGCAGGATGGCGGACATGGGACATTTGACCCCAATCAAGGACAAGCTCCGCTTAGGACTGAGAAGCTTGCATGGATAGGTGGAAGATTGGTGATAAATATGATAGTTGGAGGACCGCACCCCACGGATAGGAGTTGGCAAGAGATGGAGCTCTATCCTAGCGCGATAAGGCATGTAGATTTTGAATGTTGTTCGAATATGAAAGATGAAGCTCTAGCAAAACAGCAATGCATAGTGGATGATATAGTATTTAGAAGCAAGGATGCAGACAAAGTAGAGGACCCAACAATTAACTCGATGGTCATTTCAACTCTAATTGGTCCTGCATTGGTGGGAAGGATTTTAATTGATTGTGGAAGCTCGGTGAATATAATCATTAAAAAGTCATATGATCAGATGAGAATGGAAGCCAAAGACTTAAAACCATTTAAAGCTCGTATTCACGGTTTTAATATCGTTGCGATCGAGGCTGTTGGATACATGGAATTACTTGTCGAATAAGGAGAAGTTGAACGAAGGAGTGTGCGAATCTTACCGTTTATTGTTTTGGATGTTGACTCTCCATACAATGTTTTTCTAGGCTAACCAGCCCTAACTGAATTCCGAGCAGCTCTTGCCTCATGGTGTTTAACTTTAAAGCTTCCAACGGATAACGGTGTAGGAGTTGTTTATGGTGATCAGACGATTGGATGTGCCTGCTATGTAGCTGAGTCGAGGGAGACTCGGCATAAAGAAAAAGGAAAGGGTGTGGATAAGATTTTCCGTATCCAAGCCTCCAAAGATTGACAACCAATGCCTGATCCTTGGCTCAGACACCATAGTTGGTTCTATAGAGATATAAATCTGAGAGATGATGAAGAGGACCCCAAAGAGACCAAGCTGCACTGACTGGGCCGACGATTAATATCACGGTCAGCCATAATGACCCATCACGAGTCCTGAAGATTGGGTCACGGCTCAGCACCCTGATGATGAAAGAACTTGCTGATTTTCTTCAAGCAAATATAGATGTAGTTGCTTGGACTCACTCTGACATGTGTGGAATCTTGCTTGCCGTTTGAGCCAGGCATTAAAAATTTATCTGAAGTACGTTCTGATAAAGCAAAAACGACGAGGCATGGATCAAGAGAGATCTGCCACTCTAAAAGAGGAGGTGGATAAGAAAAAAGTTAACAGGTTTATCAGTGTTGCCCTCTATCCTGAATGGATATCTAATCCCGTGCTTGTGAAAAAGGTGAATGGAAAATGGAGAACGTGCACTAATTACTCAGATTTGAACTAAGCGTGTCCAAAAGACATTTTTCCCCTTCCAATGATAAACCAGCTAGTTGATTCAATCGTGGGACATGAATTGCTATCTTTTATGAATGCATGCTTAGGATATAACCAAATCCTGATGTATATCCCCAATCAAGAGCACACCAGTTTTATTGCGGATGTCGGATTGTATTGTTAGGTAGTAATGTCGTTTGGATTGAAGAATGTCGGAGCAACCTATCAATGTTTAGTTAATAGGATGTTTAAAGATTGGATTGGAAAAACAATGAAAGTGTATGTGGATGACATGCTTGTAAGTCATGATGATCAAGTGACACATCAAAGACTTGGCAAAAATATTGAAATTCTTCAATGTCACAAGATGAAAATCAATTTTTTGAAGTGTTCATTTGGTGTTGCGTCAGGAAAGTTCTTGGGCTTTATTGTCAATGCTCATGAAATAAAAGCTAATCCAGAAAAGATTCAGGTTATCCATGATATCCAATCACCAAGGACCATTAGACAAATGCAGAGTCTAAATGGGAAGGTTGCCGCTTTAAGTCGATTTATCTCTAGATTTTCCAACAAGTGCATTCCTTTCTTTGATTTTTAAAGACGCGTTCCAAGGTCTGGTGAATAATTTGGAGAGACCCCCTATCTTGTCTAAGCCGATAGATCTTAAGGAGTTGTACATTTATTTGGCTGTATTAGCACATGTTATAAGTGCTGCCTTAATTTGTGAGGAAAATTGGATCCAGAGGCCGGTGTGTTACATCAATAAACGATTAATAGGAGCAGAAAGGAAATATTCAAAATAGATAAATTGCAATACTGCTTACTAATCGCATCACGGAAGCTTCATCCTTGCTTCTAGGTACATTCGATCAATGCTTACACCGACCAGCCATTACGACAGGTCCTACAGCGACTTGAGACGTCTAAAAGGTCACTCAAATGGAACATTAAACGCAGTCAGTTTGACATTACTTATCTCTCTCGAAGAACTATCCAAGGTCGGGCATTCGCAAACTTTATAGCAGAGTTCATTGTACAAGATGATCTTCCAAAAGGTAATGAAATCCCTACCGTACAATGGAAATTATATACTGATGGAGAATCTAATGACTATTGTTCTGGAGCTAGGATTGTGCTTGTAACTCCTGAAAATCGACCAATTTATTATGCTTTGAAGCTTTATTTCCCAGCAACAAACGATGAGGCTGAGTATGAAGCTTTCATTGCTGGACTTAAGCTCGCTAGAGAACTTACAGTTAAATCTCTTGAAATCTTTTGTGATTCACAGTCGAGGGTGTATCAAGTTAGGGGAGACTATCAGGCTAAGGGACAAAGGCTTGCACCATACCTTACTCGAGTCCATGAGCTATTGACGGAATTTGAATACTGTGAAATTTCACATATTCCACGCAATCAAAACGGAGAGGCTGATTTGCTGGCAAAGTTTGCTAGCACCGGCGACGCACGGTAGATGAGTTTGGTTCCGGTCGAAGTATTATATACCCTAATTATAAATATGATGGAAATCGATCAAACGCTAGAGGAGGAATCTGAAAGGGAATCATGGATGAATCTAATTAAGGACTATTTACTACATGGAGTCTTACCTGATAAAAGAAATGAAAAAGATAGATCCTTCGAAAAGCTTCACAGTATATTATGCAAGAAGGAATTATGTACAGGAAAGGTTTCTCAGTCCCTCTGCTTTGGTATATCACTTATGAAAGCATGTTTTAAAAGAAGTTCATGAAATCAAATGCGACGATAACACTAGGGAGCAAACTCTAGCAAAGAAAATACTCCATTATGGGTGTTATTGACCAACCGTAAGTCGAGACGTCATTGGTTATGTAAGACGATGTGATAAATGCCAAATATATGAAAAGGTCCTAAGAGCTCCGCTAATAGAAATCATGCAAAAGGTCAGCCCATGGCCATTCGCTATGTGGGATATAGATATTATCGGTTCTTTACTGATCTCTAAAGGTGGCGCAAAGTATGTTATTGCTGCAATTGATTACTTCACCAATTGGGCCGAGGCGGAACTTTTAGCTACGATCACGACCAAGAAAGTAATAAACTTTATTGCCTAATATATCATTTGTCTCTTCGATCTACCAAAGACTATTGTAACAGATAATGGGGCTTAATTCGATAGTGCTGAATTTAAAGACTTTTGTCGAAGATATCGTATTGAAAAGAGGTTTGCAGCGATCGCTCACCAATAGGCAAATGGGCAGGTAAAATCTGTAAATAAAACCATCAAATCTATTTGAAGAAGCATTTGGAGAAGGCTAGAGGCAAGTGGGTGGACAAATCTCTACGACACTTTGGGCTTACAGAACCACTCATAAGTCCACAAGTGGCCATACTTCATTCGTCCTTGCTTACGATTTAGAAGCCGCTATTCCTATTAAGCTCGAAATCCCTTCTCATTGAGTGACTTGCTACGATCCCAAGAAAATCAAGATCTCCTCTTGGAATATTTGGCTTTATAGACGAGAAGCTTGAAAAAACCAGTCTGAGGGTAGCTTCATAACGGCATCAAGTCGCCCAGTATGACAGCACTAAAGTTCGACCGAGAAACTTCGAAATCGGCGATCTCGTTCTGAAATGGGTTTTTTCTACCCCGTCACACATGAATCCAATTTGAGAAGGATCATATGTCAATGAACAGGGGCTTGGAGAAGGAACTTTCAAGCTAGTGAATGTCGATGGCATTACACTTCCAAGAGCCTGGAATAGCGATCATTTACGATGCTATTTCACTTAGTTTATTTCCTTTACATTTCAGTTGTATTTATTTTCAAAGTTTGCTTTAGCATTTGATTTTTCGAATATGTACTAAGATATTTTATGTTATTCCTTTCCATTTAATGAATAAAGTTTCAGGCTTCCTCTGTATTAATGTTTGCTATTGCATTGTATGCTAATTACATAACGAAACTAATTGATATCGATGTGTATAAACAGGATCCTAGAGTTTGGAATCAATCAATTATGCTAACTCTTGATAGGATCAAATGAGATAAGCTCAATCAACTTGTTCGTTGAACAATTCCCATTCATAATCCAAACAATGGGGTACGCAATAAGGAACAAATGTGACTGACAATCTGGAGATTGGAAAATTCCTGCCTAGACTATAAGACTAAAACAAAATCGAAGCGACTGAGATACGAACGATCGCTCACTAAATAAAATCCCTAAATTATGGGGGGGGAACTAATCATTGAAAAGGAATACGACCTGATTACTCTTCGAAATAACTCTAAGTCCCCATAGTGCAGACTGGAGTATAAACATAAATCAAGCGTGAATCGACCGCTCGCAAAATAACTCTAAGCCCCCAGAGTGTGGACTGGAGTATAAACATAAATCTGGTGTAAATAGACCATCCGAAAAATAACTCTAAGTATCCAAAGTGTAGACTGGAGTATAAACATAATCGAGTGTGAATCTACCACTTGCCAGATAACTATGAGTCCCCAAAGTGTGAAATAGAGTATAAACATACTGGGTGCGAACCGGCCACCCATCAATTGAACCTTATCCATGGAATGTGTATATAAACATGAATGAATAGATGAGTGGATTTCGACCCTTCTCTATTCCACAAACTCTGGCCTGAACCGGCAGAATGAGTATAAACTCGCTATGTAGGGGGCAGAAGCATAGTTATTCAAAAAACCACTGAATCCAACAGCGTAACACTAAGGCCCAAGCTGGTATTTGATATGACTCAAGGCCATGACCACTTGGAGGCCTTGGGATGGAATTGGTGAATTATTACCAGAATTTACAAGCAATGAATTACAAGTACATTAAATGGAAAGTAATCGTTCAACTACTTAAATAACAATTCACGTGAAGCTTAACAAAAAACAAAAACTTCTATTTACATAACAAGTATCAAAATTTTAGCACAAGTTATTCCAAAAAGATCAGGATTCATACCCGTACAACTACAACTAGTGGAAGAAACGACTATACAAACTATATACATTAAGCTGAAACAACAACTACTTCTTCAACTTCCTCTTTCTTTTGGATTTCTCGTGGTTAGAACCACTTATGCTTCTCTTTCAGGACCCTTGCTGCCTTGGCCAAAGAGTTTGTAGGGGTAAGAGGAAGTTCATCAGGATCAACCAGCCCGATGGAATAATTTGCAACGACACAAGATGAGGATCATCTATTTCCACCTTGGCGGGTTCACTCTTAGCTTTTCTTTTCAACAGTTCCTCCTTTTCAATCCACTCCTTCATGCTAGTCTTATCAGTGTGTTCTGAGGCACCGATAATTATTACATCATCAGACTCTTTGGCTGGGAGTGGATCCTCGATCTTATCTTCATCAAGGGCACTGATGACTTGAGCAATGGGCCTCGGAACATCAGCAATGGCCAGGTCTTCTGTAGTTTTCTCATGTTGTTCTGTAGTAGCACCACTTTTAGGAGTCTAACTAGTGCCTGGAAGATCTGCAAAATTCATTAAAATAGAGAGATTAGCTAAAAACCATTATGCACAAAGAATTTTTTTTCATATACTAAGGAGAAAGCAAGATATCAGCATCTAGTTGAAGCTTCGTAGTTGTTGGGGTGCCGCCTTCTAAAATGGGGGATAACATCTTAGATTCGAAGCCAGGCCTATCCAGATCATAGCCAAGATCCTGCTTCATATCGAGAGAGATTAATGTTCTGGCTACTTGGGATGGAGTGGGACCCTTAGGATCTGACAATATGTTCTCCTCCTTCGGTAGGTGCAAAAGCATTGAAAAATTGAAGCTTTACGGCAACTAGATCCGAGGGCATATTTTCATGAAGAATTTCCCTCACTAGTTCTTCTTTGTTGAGCTCGGCTACACCAAGTTCTTTTTTCTTCATCTTGATAATGTGTTCCCAAGCTTCAGCAAGTGATTCGAGATAACCCTTACTGAGAAAACTTAAGTCGCGATGGATTAGGACTTTGGCATTGTATTCAATGATCAACGGGTCAAATAAGTCCTTAATCTCATTCCTACCAGACTCCATGAAAGTTTCCACTTGGAAGTGAACTTGTTCGGTCATCTCTTTTCGGCCCTCTTCTCGATCTTCTTCTTTAAGAGCTTCGATTTCAGCGAATTTCTCATCGAGTTCAGCCTTTAAGTTCCTGGACTCAACAACTTCCTTGTAGTACTTCTACGATTCCTCTAAAGCTTCGAATTTCTCCTCCCTTTCCTTCTTGAAAAGTTCTTCAAGTTCCTCGACGCGGAAAACCATGGCGTCTTTTTCCTTTTGCAAGGAGTCCTTTTCTAAAGCAAGGGCCCTGTTATAATGAAGTGTTGCATCGAGTTCCTTTTTGTGAGAAACTTTCAAAGAGATTACTTCCTCTACCATTTCTTTAGCATTTTCTTTGCTCTAGTAAGTTGGGTTTTTAATTCTAACAATTCGGCATCTTGATGCTTGAGTATGTCCTTATCGTGTATAATTTCCAACTTGAGGTGGTCTGTCTCATGTTGTCGCTTGATGGATACTTCAGAGACTTCTTCTACCAAGTGTATAAACGATTTGTGCTATATAGATATATCATTGACACATGCGAGAGAACTTTCATTGGCATGCCCCAGGATTATGTGAATAGAAGGCAGGAATTTGAGCCTATCGAAGCAAATTTTTGGAAAAGTGGCCTTAAGCTCAGCCAACTTTTATGCTGTGGAAACGTCAGAAGCGGTAGCCAACAAAGGCGGATCAGAGGTAGCAAGTGGACGTTTGCTCGTGAGATGCAACGACATCTGGACCGCAATAGGAAGGTTGGTTTCTACTTTGAGCAGGAAAGTCGGTTTGTTCACCTTGACAAGATCTTTGGGACTGGGATTTGCGTTTGGAAAAGGAAGAGGATTCCCTTGAGTGACAGTTATTAACCCGTCCCTCATCCTTCTCCCTGCACCGAGTAAACTCTGAATCTCGACTAGGTAGGTGGTACGAGGAAGAACTTCTATTTCTATTTCTCGAGCCTCAGTTCATCTCCACAGCAAGCTCTCTAAACAGGAAATACTCAGGCTGACCCGAGCATAATGGAAAACACAATACTCGAGTCAGAACTAATATGCTCTTGCAAATCAATAAATCAATGCAAAGTATTAGGGGATGTTACGGGATTTTCCATCTCCTAAGGATCTGTTAAACTATTTATATAAAATAGTATACGCTATGATAGATAAAGTTTATTAGTAAATTAAATATCAAATAACGTTAAGGCTTTACATTATCCCTCTTAACACATTTTTATTGTATGTAGTCCATGCAGGTCCTATAACACAACCAGTAACATCGGTAACCAATGAGTCCTCTGTAGGTATAGTACTAAACCAATGTCGTAATAGGCTCCTATAAGGATAAATATGACAAGGCACGTGAGGCAATACCCAAGGTAGGATTCAACTAGTTTACCATTTTTGGCTAGTCGTAACCCATCTACGGACGACCGCGATAATCAATCAAAATGTAAAAGGTGCACCCAATGAATATGAAATCACAATAGCATACGAGGGATCAACGTCGCTAGAGGTAGCTAACCTCAATGGCCATACATAGGCTCCTGTTTAGTCATTTTAATTTTGACACGAGTGTCAAGGCTATCCACCATCATTCTGTTACTTCAATTTAGTAAATGTTGCCAATTCAACCACTACATTCTAGATATCATCCATCGGGTACACGGTTGTCAAAGTGGTTCCAATATTGACAGAGAGTATGCCAATAAGAGGCCTCGGTCTCTTTAACAACCAAACGTCGTTTTACACACCGGTCGGTAGTTTTATATTTTGAAAAACAATTCCTACTTGATATCAAAATATCATATTCGATTAAAGATCAAATCCATTTCGAAATCACCATATTCGCTTCACAAATCATATTTTAGTTCCAAAATATTAATTCAATTCGATATATATAGTTTACTTCAAAACTTGGTTCGAATTACAATTTTGGATATAATTCACTTTAACCCAATTCGCCATTAAATCCAAGATTTAAATATAAACATTCCACCCTTTGACCAGTTTGAATTTTTAGAAAATATTTTAAATAGTTCTAAAATAATTAAATAGTTAAAATAGTTTAATGGAAATAGTTTAAGTATTAAAAATGGTTTATATGATAAAATAGATTAAAGAATCAAAATAATTTAAATATTTAATGAATATAGATTTTAAACCGTTTGTACTAAAGTAATTCACTCAAAAAAAATAGTTTTAAAGTCAAACCGGTTCACCTTCCAAATTTTCCCGTTCAAATCAGATCCGATTTCGATTTCGATTAAATTGATTCAGTTCAAATTTCAAGCCGATTTTTTCTTCGATTCCAAATTAATTTAAATTCCAATTCCAAATTAATTTCAATTCCAATTGCAAATTAATTTCACTTCTAATTCTACTTAATTCAAATTCCAATTTCAAATAAATTTCAACTCCAATTTTAAATTAATTTAAATTCCAATTTCAAATTAATTTCAACTACAATTCCTAATTAATTTAAATTTCAATTTCAAATTCATTTCAACTCCAATTCTAAATTAATTTAAATTCCGATTTCAAATTAATTTCAACTCCAATTACAAATTAAACCATTTCAATTTATATCAATTCCAAGTTTGATTTTCCAAAATATCGATTCAAAACACTTAAATCAAATTTTCCTTCAATATACAAACTAAAAACCAAAACTTCAAAAATAATTAAATTTCAAACTCAATTCTGAAAACTCGTTTCATATCACTTTTACTTAGAAATATTCAAAATTCGAATAAAAGTCCAGTCTTTAAAAAAAAAATCAATTTCTCAACTTCACATCATATTCCGATTATAACTTAAAAATCTCAACTTCGATTAATTAAAAAATTCATGTTTCAAATTTTAAATTTCAACATTCTGAGTTTCAATTCGAACATAATTTGATTTCCATAAATTAGATTTTATTTCTTAAAACCAAATCATTTAAAATTTTCACAACAAAACTTAAAAATCATTTAATTTGACCAATCCGGTGCCTGTATATAATTTCTATCATATGGCCAAGTGAATCAATTATTTCAAATTAATTCCGAGGACGGATATATATCATTTCAATCCAAAATAAATGTCACTAGTATATTTAATTTTAACTTATGTCTTAATTTATTCGAAATAATTCAATTTACAGTTTTATATACTGTAAATAACATACAGGATGATAACATGATATGTCAAAATAAATAACGTCCAAAATATCAACCAATAGCATCCATCGTAACAAATCATCCAAACATTCAATAAAATTCACAACAATTTCATAGTTATAAATATCGGGTATTCTACTAGTAAATTTAATTTAATTGTCAATTCAAATTCTCTCAATTAATTTAGATGTCAATTTAAATGTCAATTAAACTTATTAATAAATTTCAAACGCTTCCAATATCACAAGTTCAATATATATAGTCATGTCCTAATATCGACGGGAAAAATTTCCAAGAAAATATAACATACTATGTATCAATAACATGGTGAAACGTGACATGTCCGATTTAAATTTTTCTACATTCATGTACATACATATGACGTGTATATCGTGTCAACATGTGCACATATCGTTCGATAATTCATCTAAAAAATATATATCAATGTAAATTGATAATGAACATATAAAAGTGACAATTTCAACCTTTATTTACTTGCATAACGATATTAGTTAGATGTGAATGTATGAACAGTATCCTCAATGGCGATAACTCGATATGATCCACAAACGGCCTACGACACGCGACACGATCTGACTCAACACCGAATCTTCAACTCGTACATGTGCTAGACTTCAATCCAGACAACAGCTTCTCTTTTTTTATTAAACTCTCCTTGTTTTTTAATTATACAAAACTGTATGTAGTAAAAAAATACATGACCAAGCACTGTGAAAGGAGAAGAGTGGTCGAGCTCAGCTGGGGCGTTGGGTGATGTAGTCGTTGGTCGGGGGGTCGGCAATGGAGGCGGCAGCATAGGCGGCACAACTATGCAGTTTTTTTTTAATAACAAAGGCAGTGGTGGTTAGCAGGTGAGGAGGAGGAGATGCGGTGTGGGTGGTCTCGGCGGTAGTGGCGGTGAAGGGGAAGAATGGGGCGGAGCTCTGACGTGGTGGTGTCGGAGGTGGGTAGTGCAAGAGGCTGGGTCGGCAGCAGCCGCAAGGAGTTTTTTTTATACGCAGGCGGTGGCTGTTACTAGTCAGAGTGGAAGCAAGTAGGTGGTGTGGCGGTTAGTAGGGAAGAGTACGACGGTAGTAGGGGTGTGCGGTGGAGCTTGGCTGGAGGGGGAACATGGTTCGAATTACACAGAGCTCGGTTTCTTTTTTTGTTGATGCTACAGTGCAAGATTAGATTTCATATAAATATTTGGAACCGAATATAATAGAGAAGGTGAAGGACGTGGAACAATTCTCTTGGCTTGGAAGACCTATTCATGGTATACCAATTCAGCACACGTTTATTATTATTAGATATTAAAAAAAATTCTCAAAAACGTGTAAAAAAATTAAGTGACAAAGTATATGTGCTTTTTTGTTTCAAACTGCAGGCCTAAATTTCTATAAAAATTCGGGTAACAAATGAACCCTTATATATATATATATATATATATATATATATATATATATATATATATATATATATATATATATATATACACACACACACACACACACACACACACACACACATATATATATATAGCAACCCCCGTTAACTCAAACCAAAACAATGCACCGAACAAACCGGAAGTCCAACAACATGAAACGAACCACCGTTGTGCTTAATGTCTGGATATAAACACGATAGCACATAGAAAACTGGTCATCTAATGCTCGGGTGAAAATTCATTATTACTCAATATCGGTTGTCGCTATTGAAAATCGATCGCATAAAGATTTAAACTGAGCTAGCGAAATCAGAATTTGACAAAAGAATGTCGCAGTTTTTATTATAAATTTTCCCAAAATATTTTCATGTAAAATATTTAAATTTTTGAAACCAAAAATTTCACTGTTATAATAACGACTGATTTCTACGTTCAATTTCAAATCGCTTAAAATTTCCTTTTTCTAATTAATCTCAAATTTTATTCATTCAACTTATCGTATGTAACATAAATTTTAAATTCAAATTTTGAATTCGCAAATTAAATAAAGGTCAATTTTACCAAATTTATTTTCAAAAGAATGGTAAATTTCGGAATCGTCACATTTGCCTCCACTCAAAACTTTTCGTCCTCGAAATGGCGTTAAGTAAAGAATATATTTTATTCAAAATAATCAACTTATAAAAAATAACCATCTTATTTGCAAAAACTATTATTGCTCTTCTACTTTGCTACTTCGATATTGGTTTTATGGAAAATATAACTTATATATAAAATAAGTTATAAAAAATTTTGAAACTTCAAAATTTTCTCTAACTCCCAGATTTACGAAAAATTTCAACAGAGTCTCCTTTGAGCGGCTTGATCGAAAAAAAATTACATTATAATATATAACACAAATATATTCAATATATATCAAATATACATCTCATCTCAATGGTGAGGCATCCCGAAGGGAAAACTTATAAAATCGTGGTATGTTATCCGAGATACATACCTTATTATTAATAATACGAGAGAGTTCACTCGTATTAAGCAAGCAAACGCATATAAATCCATGTATACATCTGAACGGTCTTTGTATGTGCCTATCTCAACTCAATCTAGAAAATTAGTTACTTATCATAAGATATAAAACATGTACGAGTTAAACAGAACCATATAGCATGATTTTGAATCCAAACCATAAACATAAACACACAAATACAACAATCATATGCAATCGGAAACACTTAAAACAATGATTTGCAATAAAAGAAACCTTCCAACCATCGATATTCACCAAATTAATCCAAACTGTCACCATTTACATTTCAATGTCAATAATTAATTTATACACTACCATTTCTCCTAACATCCAATTTTTTTCGTTAACATTTATTTACTTCCAATTGATTGACATGCACTTATCAATATCAATGAATTCACATTCTATTAATTTACAATCATTTATAGTTAGATTCATTTTTTCTTCACTTCCATTATTTCATTTCGGTAATTCACATAATTAATTACATTTAAGAATTTGATTCCATACCACATTCCATTTTTTATTTTTCGTATCATTTATATTCATCAAATCTACAAGTTATAAAACTTTAGCTCTTACGTTTCGCAAAACATTTCAATTATAATGTTCATATTTCTTTTTGATATCAATATAATTTATGAACTATTTATAAAATCATTTCATTTAACCCTGTTAAGTTAAATTTATCACATTATCACTTAGTATTTTAATACCAAGATTATTTCTAAACCATTTAAATTTATTATAAACATTTTACAAAATTGTAACTCACTTTTATTATCATTCTATAACTTAAATTCATATTAATCCATTGATTAGTTTATTTCATAAATTTAAAATCACATTAATAATTTTACTTAAGTAAATTTTATTTTATAATTCCAGTTTATATTAATAAATTTTCTTTTTCCACAATCAATTTCATTCAACTTATTAAGTTAACTTCATCCTATAGTCTATTCCCTTACTGATTTCATATTCAATTAATTACCATTCAATTTTATTGAAACTCATGCTATTTTCATTCAGCTTATTTAAATCCAATTTAAATTAAATTCAATTGCTCGTAAAATTATTTCTTTACACTTATTTATTTTTATTCAATTTCTTTCACAATTTAAATTGTGTTTGCAATTATAATTCAAGTTACATTCATTCCATTAATTCATTTTATAGCTTAAGTGGAATTAATTCACTCCATAAATTCATCTAGTTATATTCAAATCCAATTCAATTCATTTAATCATTATTACATTAAACTTTATTTCATCTTTATCCATTTTTCGGTTTATTCAACTTTATTTAAGCTAAAAAAATTCTTTTGTTATCATTCTTATTCAACATATTTAAATTTTGCTTTAGCTTAATATTTATCAAATCTATAAGTTATACAAACTTATTCACTTAAAATTTCATTTTATTATTTTATTTAATTCATTTCAACTACAATTCTCTTTTATCTAAGCTTCTTGAGTTTAACCACATTTTATTTTATTTCTCAAATTCAAAGTTTCTTTTGTTTGTTATACCAAAAATTTAACCATTTTAAATTTGGTTTTATTTTCCTATTTATAATTTACAAATTTATTTCTTTTCTATACTATTTTAATTATAAGTTCACAACTATTTTTCATATATTTATCAAATCATACTTAGAATATTTTTCACAACAAAACTTGTTTTAATTGAAAATAACTTTCTTTTGGTAGCAATTCTCACTTAGAAACTCGAAAATAAATACTGGGGATGACTGATACTAGCGATACTGCAGTCATCCCCAGAATTTCTTTCACAGCGACCAAAATGAGTTCAATGCTTTTATTTTCTTCAAAAAAAAATTCAAATATTATTCTAGTCAAAACTCTTTCAAAAATATTAATTTTGAAGGCTTCAAAGAAAATTTTGAAAATAAAAGGATTTTAAATTCTAAAATTCTAATTTTTTTTTAAATATGCTCTCTCAAGAAAGATTCTACTCATTCTAGGGCAATTAATTACCCTACCTATAATGAGTTACCCCACAGGCTTAGGCGTTCACTCAACCATAAGCTTTGATTCCAACTGTAACGACCCACCATTTAAACAGGAACATTTGCTTAAATGACAGATAGTTATTTAGGGTAATAATAGAATCAATCACAGAACACAGACATATAAATAAATACAAATCAGAATCTCATAGTGGAAATCAAATAAGTACACAAATAAATCCTGAAACTCTAAATAAGTTTACATTATTTTCAATCTAAACAACTAGGAATGAAATAACTGGAAATGAATTAAGTCTAACTGACATAGCTAAACAAGCTAAACTGATGAAATAGTTCGCCAACGATGCCTTCATCTCCACAACAAGCTCTCTAAACTGGAAATACTCAGGCTGACCCCAGCGTAATGGAAAATACAATACTCGAGTCAAAACTAATATCCTTATGCAAATCAATAAATCAATGCAAAGTAACTTAAGGGATGTTACGGGATTTTTCATCTCCTAAGGATCCGTTAAATATTCATATATAATAGTATATGCTATAATAGATAATGTCTATTATAATAAATATCAAATAGCGCTAAAGATTTACATTATCCCTCTTAACACATTTTATAGCATTAGTCTATGCAGGTCCTGTAACACAACCAGCAACGTCGGTAGCCAGTGAGTCCCCTATATGTACAGTACTAAACCAAAGTCATAATGAGCTCATATAAGGATAAATATGCCAAGGCACATAAGGCAATACCTAAGGTAGGATTCTACTAGTTTACCCTTTCTGGCTGGTCATAACACATCCATGGCCGACCGCGACAATCAATCCAAACGAAAAAGGTGCATCCATCGAATATGAAATCAAAATAGTAATAAGAGGGATCAACGTCGCTAGTGGTAGCTAACCTCAATGGCCAGACATAGGCTCGTGCTTTAGTCATTTTAATTTTGACACGAGTGTCAAGGCTATCCATCACCTTTCTCTTACTACATTTCAGTAAACATCGCTAATTCAACCATTACAATCTGGATACCATCCACCGCGTACACGGTTGTCAAAGTGGTTCCAACATTGACAGAGACTATGCTAATAAGAGGTCCTCACTCTCTTTAACAACCAAACGTCATTTTACACAGCGGAGGTACTTTTATATTTCAAAAAATAATTCGTACTTGATATCAAAATATCATATTCGCCTCAAAATCAAACCCATTTCGAAATCACAATATTCGCTTCACAAATCATATTTTAGTTCCAAAATATTAATACAATTCGGTATATATATTTTACTTTAAAACTTGATTCGAATTACAATTTCGAATATAATTCACTTTAATCCAATTCGCCTTTAAATCTAAGATTTAAATATAAACATTCCACCTTTAGACTAGTTTGAATTTTTAGAAAATATTTTAAATATTTATAAATTAGTTAAAATAGTTTAATAGAAACGGTTTGAGTATTAAATATGGTTTATATAATAAAATATTTTGGACAATCAAAATAGTTTAAATATTTAAAGAATATAGATTTTAAACCGTTTGTACTAAAATAATTCATTTAAAAAATAATTTCAAAGTCAAACCGTTCACTTTCCAAATTTTCCCATTCAAATCAGATCTAATTTCCATTTCGATTAAATTTATCCAATTCCAATTTCAAGTTGATTTTTTCTTTGTTTCCAAATTAATTTAAATTCCTATTCCAAATTAATTTCAGTTTCAATTCCAAATTAGATTCACTTCCAATTCCTAATTAATTTAAATTCCAATTTCAAATCAATTTCAACTCCAATTTCAAATTAATTTAATTCCAATTTCAAATTAATTTCAACTCCAATTCTAAATTAATTTAAATTCCAATTTCAAATTAATTTCAACTCCAATCCAAATTAACCATTTCGATTTATATCAATTCCAAGTTTGATTTCCCAGAATATCGATTCAAAACACTTAAATCAAATTTTCCTTTAATATCCAAATTAAAAACCAAAACTTCAAATATAAATAAATTCCAAACTCAATTCCAAAATATCATTTCATGCCACTTTTGCTTAGCAATATTCAAAATTCAAATAAAAGTCCAATCTGTAAAAACAAATCAATTTCTAAAATTCACATCATATTTTGATTATAACTTAAAAAACTCAACTTCGATTAATTAAACAATTCCTGTTTCAAATGTTAAATTTCAACATTTCGAGTTTCATTTCGAACATAATTCGATTTCCATGAATTCAATTTTATTTCTTAAATACCAAATCATTTAAAAATTTCAAAATAAATTTCTACAATCATTTAATTTAACCAATCCGGCGTTCGTACATGATTCTCTATCCTATGGCCAAGTGAATCAATTATTTCAATTTAATTCCGGAGATGGATATATATCATATTAATCCAAATAAATGCCATGGGTATATATCATTTCAACATATTTCTTAATTTATTCAAAATAATTCAATTTACCGTTTTATATACTATAAATAATATACGGGATGATAACATGATATATCAAAATAAATAGTGTCCAAAATATCAACCAATAGCATTAATCGCAACAAATCATCCAAACACTCAATAAAATTTAAAACAATTTCATAGTTATAAATATCGGGTATTTTATTAGCAATTAATTTTCAATTCAATTTAACTGTCAATTCAAATTCTATCAATTAATTTGGATGTCAATTTAAATGTCAATTAAATTTATCAATAATTTTCAAACATTTCCAATATCACAAGTTCAATATGTACAGTCATTCCCAAATATTGATGGGAAAAATTTCCAACAAAATATAACATACTAGGTATCGATAACATGTAAAACATGACATGTCCAATTCAATTTTTTCTACACTTGTGTACATATACATGACGTGTATACCGTGTCAATATGTGCACATATCATTCAATAATTCCTCTAACAAATATATATATGTATATATATATATATATATCAATTTAAATTAACAACGAACATATAAAAGTGACAATTTCAACCTTTATTAACTTGCATAACGATATTAGTTAGACGTGAATGTATAAAAACTCACCTGAATGGCGATAATTCGAAACGATCCACGAACGCCTACGACACGATCTGACTCAACGTCGAATCTTCAACTCATACATGTGTTATACTTTAATCCGGACAGCAACTTCTCTTTTTTTATAAAACTCTTCTTTTTTTATTATATAGAACTTTATATAATAAAAAATACATGGCCAAGTACTTTGAAAGGAGAAGAGCGACCGAGCTTGGCTGGGGCGTTGGGTGGTGTAGTCGCTGGTCGGGGGGTCGACAATGGAGGCGGCAGCACGAGCGGCACAACTATGCAGCGTTTATTTTTTTTAATAACAAAGGCAGCGGCGGTTAGCAGGTGAGAAGGAGGAGACACGATGTGGGTAGTCTCGGCGGTAGTGGTCGTGAAGGGGAAGGACGCAACGGAGCTTTGACATAGCGGCGGTGGAGGTGGGTAGTGCAGGCGGCGGGGTTGGCAGCAGCAAAGAGTTTATACACACACACACACACACCTAGGTGGTGGCTGTCATTGGTCAGAGGGGAAGCAGGTGGGTGGTGCGGCGGTGGGTAATGAAGAGTGCGGGGGCGGTAGGAGTGTGCGGTAGAGCTTGGCTGGAGGGGGAAGATGGTTCGAATTATACAAAGCTTGGTTTCTTTTTTTATGCGACAGTGCATGATTAGATGTCATATAAATATTTGCATCCAAATATTATCAGGGTCGGCCCAAAGGTATTTGATGCCCTAGGCGAACAATTCTTTTTTCAAATTTGTTTCCCCATTTTAAAAAGAAATAGCAATACATATATGTATAGAATGTCAAAACCAAATGCAAATTCATATATATGTGTGAGACAATTTTTTGGAATTAAAATACCATAATTATCTTTTATTCTCAATCCTTTTTTTATTTTCTTATGCGACATACAATTCTCTTGATACTTCCCCGAGAATAGTAATAACAGTATGTTTAGTGATCTATAGCTACTGACAATCTTACGTATGAAAAGTCCCATGATAAATCATATGTGTTGCGTAATAATATATAGGTTGCATGTGTATCTATAAATAATTCATGACTTAAATGTTATCTTGGTAAAAGAGGAGAAATGCCAGACAAAGGAACAAATAATAGAGGTATAGAGCAGTGTTGTAATCAGGTCTCCAAAATTACTTTTTTTTTCTTTGCAACTGATATGTAAATTATTTGAATGCATACATACATTATGCAAATATTCTTTTCTATATTTATGTTAAACATCAACTTACTTGTGCAGAAATTATATAAATTTTTGTACATTTCATGTATGTATATCTATAAATTATAGTTATATTATTCTTTTCCGCATATCAGAAACATCAATATGGACTTATTTGATCTTGATTTATCCATGAATGAAATTCCACTAAGTTGAATTTCCACTTAATTCATTCACGGAATATAGGACAACAATTTAAACCATTCATAAAATATGTGAAAATAGTATAAAACATTCATAAACATTTTAATTTTATATTTTAGGGTTTTTTTTATAAATCATTTACTGCTACGGATAGAGATAATTTATTTTTAATTAGCACTAAATTCTAAATCAAAAAACATGAACTAAATAAGTAGTAAAATTTGTTCTGTTTTTTATACCGTCGATTAGAATCTTACTTAAAGAGGGGATCTAAACATGAACAGTTTAGTTAAAACTAAATCATTAAACCATTTAAATTCTTAAACTAAAAACTTACTTTCTTATGTCAGTCGGCAGTTCAGTCTTCAATCAACAATTTAGGAGCAAATTGGTGGTGAAATTAAAATAAGGGCAATGGAGGAAATGCAGCAATCAGATTAATAGATGCAGTAGTTTGTTGGTGGAGCTTGAGGTGGTGATGGAAGCAGCGACACAGGTGGAAGTGATGCTTCGACGTCTGGCGTCCGACGGATGGCGCGATTAAGGGGAGATAGTAGATAGCGGCATGCGGTGGTGTAGGTAACGGAGGATTGAAGTTAATTTCTTTTTTGCAAAGAGTAGAAAACAGCAGTAAGGTAAGAAATTTGTTGCCCCATGGCGTCTTGATGCCCTAGGCAAATGTCTTGCCTGCCTTGGGCTTGGGCCGGGTCTGAATATAATAGAGGAGGGGAAGGACGCGTGGCCACGTGACAAGTTCTGGAACAATTTTCTTGGCTTGGAGTATGCATTCATGGTATATCAGTTAAACACACGTTTATTATTATTAGATATAAAAAAAGTTCTCTAAAACATGTAAAAAAAATTAAGTGACAAAATATATGTGCTTTTTCTTTCAAACGGCAAGTCTAAATTTCTATAAAATTTTTGGTAACAAACAAACCCTATATATATGTATGCATATATGTATCTTACATATAAAGCAAATACTTCAGTAATTGAAGCCTTTTTGGACTTTTCAAAAATGTGCTTTTCGGTTTCCACCGTGTTTTCATTTCATTGTATATTGGATGAGGGTGTATTTGTCTTTCCCGTTTCCGCCAGCCAAAATCAGTTCGCTACCACGTTTTGCCATCGCGTCTGCAAATATACATCTGCAAATGAAGCCTTTTTCGTAAGTACAAAACTATCCCTAGCATTTATCTTTTAAACCGTAAATTACAAATTTGAATTAAAGGGTAGATTTGTCTTTTATGATTCACCATATTTCACAGCCTTTTTGTTCCACGTTCTCCTCAACTCATCGTTCCTTTTTCTTTTGCAACTCAATTCCTCAACCCTATTTCTTCCTCCTCTCACTTTATGACCACGTAAAGTAATTAAATCCAAAATTGATTATATGGATGGCTTGAAGGACTTCTAGATTTGAAATCAATACATCTTTGGAGGTTGCTTTCAACATTACTGCTTTATGACATTTTGGTTGATGTACATCAGAAAAAGGTTTGGTTGAGGATGATGATCTGAAAGTTCTAACGGCTTGCCCCCCCTCACAAGCTTCCTCTCCGTAAGTTATTTTTTAATTACCAGTAAAAACGTTCCCTTTTTACCACAGAATTTAAATTGTCTTCTTTTCTGATGATGTTTATAGATTGAGTTTAAAATTTGTTGACAAAATCTATTAACGACTAACCAAAAGTTCAAACCACTCTTTCATTTGGGTTATGACTGTTCACCATATGAATTTAAATCACCATGACTTAATGTAAATAGTGAGATAAACATAAATCTGTTGTATATTATAGTTTTATAATATAGTATATGCTTTATTCATTCATTTTATTTCTCCCATTTGCATCTCAGTTCACAAATATAAAGCTTGCAGCCATAAGAAAAAAGATCTTCTTTCTCAAACTGAGAATTAGAATCATTGAATAATCTATGAAAGGGCTTGGGATTTGGATGTTATTTTTTTGAATTGAATGAACAAGAAGGTTGTTTTATATGCGGCATCTTCATAATATTTTGTTAAGAAAGGTGAGATTATTTTATTGTCTTTTGTTACAACATAAATCCAATTAGTTTGGAAATAATAATTTTTCAGGTAGTTTGCCAGATGTTGATTGGATGCCACGGGATTTTCTACGAAATGAAGAAGTGATGGTGAAATACAAAAGAAGCTTAATTTGATAGATAAGTGTGGTAGGCTTAATTATTTATAATTTGTTGTCGCTTTTGACGCCTGTTTGGATATATTTTTCTATTTATGTTTTAGCTTTTATAAAGTTTATGCACCATACTTGAATTTTTTTTTGGTTAATATGCTAACAAGAATGATCACATATCTTCTTTCATGCATTTGATATGATAATAACAGTACTAAATTAACATATTTGCATCACCATGTAATCTGATATGTTTTATGCATCGATATATGTGATTGGTCCATATATATTCTATAACTAAATTCTTTTTCAAAGACTACATATATTTTTGTTCGTGTTTCTTTGAATTATTTGATAGGGCTAACAAAATTTGAACTATTTCCTATAATGAGAATCTTACTATCTTATACAAGATGCATGTAACATTAATTAGTATTTAAGAGTACAAGAACATAGTTTAATTACATTCTTTTATTAAAATTTACTCAGATAATGTGTCTTGAATAATTCTTTCCATCTATTTCTACTCACTTAATTGACATCTTTGCAGTGACCAATCACATAATAAACTACCGAGGGAGTATGATTTACTTCCTATTGCTTGATCATTTTATAACCTAAAAACAAATAGAAATAAATACATGAAAAATTATTCCCCAAGGTGATTAAGAACAATCGAAAATATGTGACACTAACTTTGTATTTCAAGAAGAAAAAAACATGAATCATCCATGATTGTTCAAAGTTGAAACAAAACTATGATGAAAAATTCCATTAATTGTTATTTATTATTGGATATGCCTTTATATACATATTTGACTTGAATTAATCACGTAGGAGTATTAAAATTGTACCACGTTGCTTCCAAGCCTATGACAATAAGCATTGGAATGAGGCACCATAGTTTTCTTATGTTTCGGCTCCAAGAGTGTGTGTGTGTTTTTTCTAGGTTATATTCAATAATTTTTTTACCGAACTATTTTACTTTGTTCTAAATTAAAGTGTATACAAGCAGCTTATCAAACTATACCGGTTATGGATTATTTTATCTTAAAAGAATACTTTAAAACCTCTTACAATGATTATGGACAATACTCTTTGTTTCAGTTTATTGTTGGTCTCTTGCATATGTATTTCGTACCTTTTTATGGATTATCGGGCTTATGGTTCTCCAATACTGACTTATCTTCTTCATATTGTAAAAGGAAGAACATGGATGAAGACAATTGCCAATGCTTTGTCATTTTGCAAAGAGTCATTTGCACGTATGTACCAGTAATATTTCATCTTTTATCATGTTTTTACTTTTATTTTTATACTTCATTTTTTTCTAATGGTGACCAGAACACCACAGATAATTTTAACAAGTTGAGATGGTAGTTGCATGTGGGTTCGATATTACTTAATTTTTTAAAACTTATTTTCAAATATATTGCATATTACATCTGTACAGCACTAATATATAATAGGTTAAATATAGGAAGTGGGACAGTTGTTTCAGCCATTTTGCATGTTAGAGGTTTAGGCCGTCATCCTTCATACATATTAAGATGGCTATTCTTCTAAAAAAACAAGAAATAAAAAGTGAAGGCGGATATATTAAAACCAAAAAAATGAAAGAAAGCGAGTTGATACTTATAGTTTCTGGACTTGCGTAAAGTAAATCTCTACAACCACTTTAAATTATGATAGCATGGTTTACTTAGGATTGCTTTTGTTGTCTATAAAGCATGTCCCTACACTCTTTGTTTTTCGTTATTCGATGTATCTAACTTAAAAAAGATTAGCCACTTAGCATGATTTTATAGAGGTATCTAAATGTTCAAAAAGACCCGGCCTGTGAGGCAGCAATAGGCTGTTGCAGTGCAGTACCACCATGTTGTTGCGACGCACCGCTAGACTGCTGTGATGTAGCAGGCTGTTGCACCATGCAACAGAGCTAAAAAAAGAAGAAGAAAAAAACTATGGTGCTTCAATAATGCACAACATTTGCGGTTATTATTTACCAATAAATCTAGCTTTGTTTCTATTAAAAAATTTATGTCATCTTTTGATTCACTTTTTAACATGAATGTGGTTCATAATTTGTTTAGAAATGTAGAAATTTTATTTGTTTAGTTTCAGTATTGCATGGAAAATGATTCTGATGATGGAAAGTTCTAGCAAAATGTTTTGCAAAAAGCATCTTTGATAAGATTTAATGAAAGCAAAGACATCAGATGGCTAATACTTGAAGAGGTAACAATATTAACTTTTGTAATGACGTTGTTACCTTTACTCATTAACTCTAGGATAAAACCAATAATCTTTCATTTTTGTTGTTTAGTTTTTCTTTCTTAATTAATACATGTTATCTATTTGTAGAATCGAAACGTCTAATATTAAAGTTTTGGAAATGCATAACCCACCGTCGCTTAAACTCAAATATGATATTTATTGCTTTCCATATATGATCGGCATCGGGTTGTTCTAATTTTTGATGGATTGATGCTAAGCTATGTGTACTACAGTTCGATTTGCACTTCATGGTAATAATCCTTTTGCTTTTAGCTTTGTCGTGTATTTTTTTTGTTTTATTGAAATTTGAAGAAACCGATTTTAATATTGGACCAGGAAGTTTGAGAAAAATGTTAGAATAACAAGCTGCGATAGAGCTAGAGCCACATATATTATTGTTTAACGAGCTACTCAATTTGCAATTGCACTAGAATCAGTAGACATATAATCTTGGTTGAAGGGGTCAAGTTGAAACAACCTTATTGAACGGAGCTTCCCAATCAGCAAATTAGGCTTGAAGGTATGATGTTTTCTTCTTGATTTCTTTTGACTCACAAAATTTTGCTTGTTCATGTTTACTTTATAAGATCCTGAGATTCTGAACTATTAAACCATGTGCATACATATTTATTTTTGGATATAAGAACTGTGTTTTTTCTTTAAAAAATAAAATTACGTAAACTATAATGGTGTATTACAGAAAGAAAGCAGTGATGCATTAATGACAGGTTATAGTAATGCCAGAGCTAAGGCTGGAACATTAGGTGCTTATTTATGTTCAATTAGTTTTTGCCTTTAAATTGAGATTGAGACAATGGTAAGTTAGTTGATTAGTACATAACTTGATTTGCTGCAACTTTTTTATCTTATACATTACTACCTTTAAACTTTTTATGGAGTCCTTAAGCTACTTAGTTGAATCTTCATCCCATAAGTAAAGTCAATGGCAATTATTTTAAAGGTTGTAGAACATCCATAAATATTAGTTAGTATCTCTTTATGGAGACCAATGTCTTCCTAAAAAGATGAAAAACTAAAATTTCGCATCCCTTGAATTAGTAATTCTTGGTTAATCCCCAATTTATGTATGCAAGCGGATATCTATATTTTTGAATTTAGCCAATTTTTTATATAGGTGTGATAAATGTGTGCGATTATGGTATTCCTAAGGTTAAATTCCAGCGTATATAAAAAATGTTATATTTGATTATTTACATGGTGCTCGATGCTTCATATTAATGAAGAAACAAAGGCCTATGGAGAGTGAGACCAAAGAATTGTATTTTCCACGTGGAAAAGTAAAAGATGCCGAAGATGTCCAAATTTAAATGCATGCATCATTTTCATATAAAAATGATACTATTGAAATAATACTTACAATTCAGTGATCACGTTCATAGAAAGACAAATGGAGTTACACTGTTATTGATAGGGAAAAATATATTTACCATGCAAGTTTCATTGATTCTCCATCACGTGTATTTGTGGACCAACTACCCACTGAACTGTTGTATACAATTAGTTACTTAATATTGCCTAATTTTGTGATTTTTTAATTTGTAGCAGAAACAGAAGACGTTGATGATGATGGCGGTTAATTACACACTAGCTTAAGCATTGATGAAATGAAGTCATGAAATAGTTGATGGAGATGTTTTAATGCCTTTTGTGAAGATGCTAAGAGAAAAAATATTAGGAGAAAATCACCTAGACCCAAACATTGGTGTCCTGGTGTGTCCAGTCAATCATCTGGATTTAAAAGTGGATTAAAGTCCCATTACTTATGAGATTTCATTTAATGTTAGAATAATAGCTTGGCATGTGTACGACTTATCCTCCCCATGAAGTACATTAAATACTACAACTATCTTCCTCATGGAGTGCACTAAATACTACTATTGTTTGTATAGCTTAGTTTGCCACTCTTTAATTTCACAAGGTAGCTACTTGGTTGATTTATACAAAAGCAAAAAAGGAGTGGTCTAAATCCAACAAAAACTACAACTCCCTCCAAACTGTAAACTATAACCAAAACTTAATCAACTCTGAAACTAACTTCCTATAAATCATAGACGCCCAAAACAAATCTTAACTTATTCAAATATAGAAATAGAAAGATGAAGAAGTCTTTGATCCTTTTACGCACACTCCTCATAACATCACTGCTGATAGTAACACAACAAGCATCAACCAACGAGGAAGAAGCATGCATGAAAATGGACCCGAAATACTATCCTACTGCATGTGAATGCTGTCAGGTAGTGGGATAGAGCCCTAGAAATCCTTGGCCATCTTGGAAAGCAAGATGACTATCAAATACATTGAGGAGATTACAAAAATCTTACAAACAGTGTTTTAAAATAAAAATTCCTCCCGCGCACGTGCTAAAGTACTCGTGTGTGTATATATATATGTGTGTGTGTGTGTGTGTGTGTGTATTATTATTATTATATATATATATGTGTGTGTATATATATAGCAACCTCCGTTAACTCAGACCAAAACAATGCACCGAACAAACCGTAAGTCCAACCACGTGAAACGAACCACCGTTGTGCTCAGCATGTTGATACGAACACGTTGGCACACAGAAAACTGGTCACCTAATACTCGGGTGAAAATTCATTATTACTCAATATCAGTTGTCGCAACCGTAAATTGATCGTATAAATCGATTTAAACTAAGCTAGTGAAATCAGAATTTGACAAAACGAATGTTGCGGCTTTTATTATAAATTTTTCCAAAATATTTTCATGTAAAATATTTATATTTTTGAAACCAAAAATTTCACTGTTATAACAACGATTGATTTCTACGTTCAATATCAAACCGCTTAAAAGTTTCTTTTCTAATTGATCTCAAATTTTATTCATTCAACTTATCGTACGCAACATAAGTTTTAAATTCTCGACTTAAATCAGGGTCAATTTAATCGAATTTCTTTCAAAAGAATGGTAAATTTTGGAATTGTTGCATATAAAGACCAAATGAGAGCATATCAGTAATTGTCACATGAAAGATAACGAAAAGTGTATAGTAAAGTGCATGTGGTTATAAATGTCCCAGTGTTCCCCCCAACAGACCGGTGAATATAGCCTTGCTCAATGACGTTTTCTCTCCTTTACCATAAGGTCAAATGCCTTTGCTACTTTTGGTGAAAGAGTTGAATCCTTCAATGTTAATGTTCAAAAGTTGTAGGACATGATGTTATTTGAAATTTGAAGATTCAAAAATCCTTTTAACGAACTTTCCAAGTGCTGAGAGGACGACTCCTCTTCAATAGGAATAGTAATGAGCTCTGGATCCGCGTCCGTTTTTCTTCTACGAAGCCTATACACCAACCTTTTCTTTCCTTTTATGGGTGACTAGGATTGTGCGGCTTACGATGGTTCAACCATTGGCACTTTCATGGGGCCTCGGCTTCTTGGCTTGAGAATCTTTAATCTAGCCGTTCTCGGTATCGTCTCAAGTCCCCTCAACAAGGGGCATGACGGGTTGACAGTATCCCTTATTTGTTCTATGACATTCTTTGGCAATGCCGCTTACCGAAAAGTCTGATACTACGGCCACCTTCCAACAGCACGAACAAGGATAATTACTCATCGGTAATGAGAAGTTTGATGTCCCTGTCCTCAATAGGGGTAGCATGGATGGCAGTGACAACTTTTGAAAAGTCGGCGCCTTTATGGGCTAACACCTGAAAGAACTCCAGATGTAGTAGATTTAAAGAAAAATTATTATTTGGATTGATGGAATTGAGGAACAAGCGAAGGTAATACTTACGTATTTTTAACCATCGTCTCACAAGTTCGGGACAGCATCGAATGTAAAACCATTCATGCTTAAACAATGAGAGTTTGCTTTAAGTGCCCATTAGAATTTGGCGGTTTGGCGAGGGTTCGAGAAATACATAAGAAGGGTTTCCCGATCGTCGTTTGAAGTTGTAGATAAATCTTATATATTTGGGAGTAGGCAGACGAAATAAAACGTTCATGAATAGCAAGAAGGTTCCACGTATAAAAGCATAACTGTTAGGATGAAGTTGAGTGGGGGCCATCCCAATATGTCTCAGCATTTCTCAAACAAACGAATTGAAGAGCGATACACATTTAGCCTAACAAGTAAATTTATTACATGTTGTGTACCCTATTGGGGGCAAGTAAGGTCTATCATGTCTTGAAGGAACCATGACGTCCCCCAAACTAAATCCATGAATAGAACATAGCCGATGGAGAGCAACCTCGCCAATTCGAGAGGCCTATGAATCCACTGGATTATCTAGAAGAATAGCACCCTCTATAGCATTAGGAGAAAGGCTTATATTTTCTGTTGGAAGGACTGAAATTTCTAAGGAAAGATCAGCTCGTGAGTTAGAAATTTCTGTTTGTTCCATATGATGGCTAGGAGAAATCCTATCAGATATAGTTGCGGAACTTGACTTTTCTTTAGAACCAGTGTTGCGCATTGCCGAATCAGAAGACATGTCAGGCAGACGCTTCGAGCGTTTGGAATCTACATCAGTTATACTCAGTAGATAATCAAGATTAGAAAAAATAACATGTTTCCCCCATGAAAATTCTAAACTAGTGTAGTACAATGCGGTATATAACAGATATTAGCAATTTGAAATCCAAAAGACAAAATCAAACGACCAAACTTGGGAGTTTTGTCAAAAGAGACTGTCATCGCTGACCGTCTTAACTGGCAAGAAAATTAGTCGATTGCGAAAGCTTTGGGATCGACTGTCTACATATCAAAGTACGAAGTTTGTTACTTAAGTTCATTTGCAAATTTGTCACTCATTCCGCATTGAAAGTTCCGAAAATTTGATTGTTCAATCTCAAGTTTGACAATTTAAGTATGCATGTTAGATTGTCCATTGCCATCATACGTTCAAGGTCAACAAGGAAAACTAGTGGTTTTTGTTCGAACAAATTAAGTTGGATTGTTTACAAGGTATATGCCAATCCTTAGGGTTCCCTACCAATCCCTTTCCTAAGAGCTCCTATGTCGATCCCTCTACTTGACCACAATCACCAATCCCTCCATCAAAACTTTCCCTACCGATCCCTCATTAACTAACACCGTCCCTATACCACTACCCAATACCGACCCCTCTCCTCAACTAAACAACCGATTTATTTCCTAGCCGACCCTTACCGTTGTCGTGTTGTAGTCTACCGATCCCTTCATTTCTCTTCCCCTGACTCTTCTTCCCTAAGAATCCCTCACCAAACCCTCATTTTACTCATCCCCACTTCCTACACCTAATTCAACCTACAAAACCTTTATTCCAATAATCGTTAGTCACTCCAAGATCATTTGCATCTTATACACACATCAGCAACTCAAGGATGATAACCTAATCATGTAATTGAAAGGTGTTTTGCAAATTCATACCTATAAGAAAACGTGGAGGTTCAATTAAGTTAGCGACGAGCATTTGAGGATTACTGAATCAAAAACGAAGGAAAAGTGAGTTATTGGAATGGTGGAATCATGGATGGGTTAAGGTCGATGGTTGGAGAGCTTGGGTTCGGCAAGGAAGTTTTGTGTGAAGGCAAGTACAAGGGAAAATGAAGAAGAAGAGAAGAACATCATATATATGTGTGTGTGTATGGGAGAGGGTTCGGCTGTAAGAACATTGAACGAGTCATAAGGGGAAATGGGTCGACATAGAAACTTGTCGATCCCTATTTGCATGACTACAAAGATGGATCAGTGTAATGAATGTCGATCCCTATAGATGATAAAACAAAAAGGAAAAAACTGATTGTGAAGCTTTGGTTGTTAACATGAACATATAAAATATTATAGAAATTGGCAATGACCCATGAGTGTTCGAACACGTCTGGGAGCCAACAATAGAAATTTGTATATGAATGTACATGAGAGTGGTTTAAAGTTCCAACTTTTTGAAATCAACATAAATTGAAACAAACCTAAAACCTTCAACTTCGAGGCTGGACCAGATAATAAAAATATTTATAAGTCTCGCATAACCGGATTTATATATATTGACAGAATGTAGAACTGGATTTATATTATTGGAAATCGATCAGGCATCATGGCAGTCAATGAAGAATTCAATGCCTTGGGAAAAAAATTGAAAAAGTAATAGCAATCATTCAGAAAGCTAGACGAGCCTCTTTTCGACAATTCTGACTTGTTTTAATTAAAAGCACATCATGTTACTCACAAGACATACTATGGGGGTAAGTGTTACTCGGTATCCGGACCTGGCTATATTGAACTAATTGCACAATATAGATTCGATTGTTATCAAGAATGATGGGCATGGAGCAATGGTTGTAGGACCCGAAAGTAGACTACATATGGTTATATAAAGCCAGAATTGAACGGAATTTGTGGATAAACAATGCAGAATGCTTAAAATATAGACTTTAACATAGACAAGCAAGGTATCAATATGGCTTGGTAGTACCAAAGGAATTGGCATGCTTAGATAGGCAAGGGGTCGGCATGGTCGAAACAAGAAAGGATTAGCAAAGATGAAAGTGGATGGATCGGTGTGGTCTTTTGGCTTGGAAAGTTACTTCAACTCATAAGAAATGGATCGACGTAGCATACAAAAGAAATCGACAAGGCTTGATAATTAGCAAGGAATCGGCATTGCATATAAAAGGGCTCGAAATATATGGTTGGATCAACATACATGAGTCCACTAAGGAGGAATCAACATATGTCAGAAACCAAGTTCATTCTTGATTCTAACGATGAATATCTTGGGATTTAAAAGTCCAAACAAATGAAATTAGAAGAGCAAGGTATATGGACTCTAGGGAACCTACTCTAGGGATCGCACGTCAAATGGCCAGAGAAGAAGGATCGACATATGACTATTTGAAGGGTTCAGCAGAAAACGACCCATAAATGGAGTTGAACCAAAGATCAATCAGTAGCATGAGCTCCACTAGCCCAAATAACATGATATGTGAAGAGCAAACATATCTAAGTATGAAGAAGCTGTCATAGGGATCGCTGCCCAAGAATCGACCAATAAAGGTATTAGTACTGATCCTTCTTCATTGGTATTTGGGCCAAGCGACTCCTTTGGTGGGCCTATATGGATTAGAAGGTCCTATAGCCGAAGTGTCAGAGAGATTGGTGGTTACCCTCACCAATAAATAATGCCCTAAGGGGTCATTCCGTCGATCTTTACACTGCTGGTTACATTAGCCTTTATTAATCAAGTTTTCCTTACTTTTTGCTGCTTGTTATTGTAATCAAACTGTTAGTGAATCAATATAGATAATCTTCGAAGTAGACATAGGCATACAACATTGAACCACCATAAATTCCTATGTTCTTGATTATTGCTCTGATTTGTTTCTTAGTTATTCTTTTCCTTGGTTTTAATTTTACTTTCTTCACTTACTTCTCCACATAAATCTATTCTTGGGTGTTTGTGACCAATTTGGTCGCAAATATCTACGGAAGTAGTTAATTAAATTTTTGCTATTTGCAAATAGAAATGGCTGATCTCACAAGTTCTGGCTCTACTGACATCCTTGATATTTTGAGCATTAACACGCCTATTTGGTTTTGCTGTTACTTACAGGCTAGGGAACCAGTTGTGCCTCCGGCTAGAGAGCCTACGGAGATGGCGGCTGGTGGGGTCCCTGCCTACCCACCCGTCGCTCATGACTTTTCTAAGACATGCAAGGACTTTTCTAACATAAGTGACAAGACATTCTAAGGCATTGAGACTTTTTTTGATGCTTGAGCTTGGATCCGTAGCTGTGAGTGGATATTTGGACTTATGGGTTTGACATACAAGGTTAGGAGGTAGCTTGCTTCTTGGCAGCTGCAGGGAGAGGCTCTTACTTGGTGGGAGGTTGTTGAGGCTGAGACTGGTGTGGTATTTTGACTTCGATAGAGTTTAGCGGATGTTTAAGATGAAGTTCATGCCCTAGGCTGAGGAGGGAGTTATGGTGGAGAAGTTTGTAAATCTTAAGTAGCAGGGTTTATCAACTGAAGAATATATTAATTAGTTCGATGAGCTTACAAGGTTTGGAATGAAGTTGATCAATGCCCCGTATAGAAAGGAACTCAAGTTTACTAAGGGTTTTAATCAGTCACTACAGGGCCCAGCAGTGAGTCATATTCCTATGAGAGCTACCTATGAGGATCTGGTTGAAATGGCATTACTTACTTTTGTTGCTAAGAAGGTAGATGAGGCTCCAGAGGCCGAAGTGAAGAATTTTTCGAAAGGAAAGAAGAAGGGTGGACCTCCACCTAAAGGGATGATCCAGAAGGAGAAGTTAAGTGTTTCAAATATAAGGGCAAGCATCATGTTAGGGATTGCTCATTGTAGAAGCCGAAGTGCATCAATTGTGATCAAGTTGGACATATTAAGAGGAATTGTTTAGCATCATCCAGAACTGCTTCTCTAGCTACTACTCAAGTGGTCTTGGCATATGTTATGAGGGTTGTTCCCATTTCCAAAGTCCATCCAGCACTAGATAAGGGCAAGAAGGTAGTGATTGAAGGTGTGTTATCTCTTTCCGGTCTTTCTACTCGCACTTTATTCGATATCGGCGCATCTCATTCTTTTACCTTTGTAGGCTTGTTGATGACTTGCACTTAGACACTAGTATTATGACAAACCTTATAGTTGTGTCACATCCTGTGAGGGGGATTGACTTATTTGTCTATGATATGTCAGGAATTGAGGTTGATGACATTAGGGGTCGAGCTTTGAGTGTGATGCCTATATGTTGGAGTTCTCTGGGTTTGGGCGGATACTGGGCAAAGACTAGATGTAACACCATGTAAAATGAACCACAAATAAATTAAATATAATAAGGGTTGAATATGGAAATTTTATAAAAGGTGGAATTTCACCATTAAAATTATTACGTTGCATTCATGGCAAAATTATGATCTGTTTTCGTATATAATATGCTGAAAACGGAGCTCAAACAAAGAATTTATGAGTGTTTGAAGTTTTCAAATTTAAATTAATTTAGTTTAAATTCAAATTCCAATGAGGAATCAAATTTAGTATTTAAATTTCAGAAAAATAGTTTGGGAGCTAAGTAAACATTTAATCAACGTTAAACATTAAAAAGTTAATTAGGGAATAAAATAATTCGACAAAGGAAAGTAAAATAATTGCCCCAAATAAGATAGCAGTCGAGTTGAATAGGTCAACCAGTTGATTGTAGCGGTCGACCGGTTGCCTAAGGTTGGTCGACCACTTGGCAACAAAACTTTGAAGTGGCGATTATGGTTTTATGCTATGTTTTATTCAGTTATGCGCTCCAGATTCACCCATTTCCTACCTGCTTCCATCCTACAGTTCCGGTGTGTTTCAACTCCTATAAATAGGACCTTATCTTCTCCACTTTTATTCATATTATTTTGGGGAATACGACGAAACTCTGCCTTTTTGTCTCTCTAATAAGATTCAGAAACTCCATAGAAAATTAAAGTAAGGATTTAACTTATTTCTTCCTCCAATCTATATTGATCATATTCTTCTCTAATTATTCTGAATCTAATGAATATATACCACTTCTCTATTGTGTGTATGTATATATATAAAAAAAGAGATTCTAGAAGAGGTCGGGAGGATGCAAATCCAACTGAGTAAATCTAAGTATAATCTTGATTGAAACCTTAGTATTTCTTTTCAGCAATTGTTTAGTGTATTCTTTTAGATTTTAATATACCTTAGGGATTTTTGGATTTCGCAAAAATATGATAGATAAAATCCCTCAAAATTCCTTTTTAATTCGATATGTCAATTTTATGCATAGATTCCCAATTATTTACATTAATTTAATGGAATTTGTTTCATTTATGCAGTCTTTGATAATTTCATGGTCTCTTCCACTTCTCCTTCTTCTTTGGTTTAAATGATGATCCTTCAATTAAATAAGGGGTTTAAATTACAAATTCTATTCGTAGTTTACACCATTTTTTCTTATCTACTTCTTTGTAAAAAAAAAGGAGTTGAATAGAGTATGAGGTTTAGATTGCAATTTTTGTTGTTTAAGATATTCCATTGAATTAGTGCAATAAATTGAGTTTCTATTTTATTTACAACTCTGTTATTGTGGTTTTGATTATGAATATTTATTTCCTGTTTTGGACATCTGAATTCCATAAAAACCTTAGAAAATTGAAGAAAAAGGACTTGTAATAATAATTGGTTAAGGAATTGACATTTAACGCTCGTTTAGGGTGTAAAATCCATGGGATTAGAACTTATGAAGCACGAATGTTCATTTATTTCTACTTACATAAATATCGTATAACTATTGCGTATATGGCGTAGTTAATTAGGCACTTATTTATACTTATTTCCCCTATTATGAAGGTAATTGATTTTGAGGCAAAAATAAGAGGGAACTCTCATATAGCCAATTTATTATTTTAAGGCGTAATAAGGAAGATTCATTATAAGGCCTTATCTATGAAATGATGAGATGAGTGTGAATGCGTGTGTGTATGAAGAGTAGTTGATTTGTGGCTAAGTCATAGGGATGTGAGGTCAGTAGAGTTACATGATAGAAGTCAGCCCTTCGCTTTGAGGCTACCGAAAGTTGTGTATACTTTTATTGATGTGAGATATCCTTTTGATAAATATTTGTAATGACACGAGGTTAGTTCCAAATCTAGTAGGTGAAATCAACTCGGTTAATCTAGCTACTAGTTCCTACGAAATGTGCACTAATGTGAGACGTCATTATAGGTATGGGCCATAAGATGAAGGGCCTGCTTCGGGGTTTGAGTTATTATGCGGATAAACTCGCCTTTTCCCTGGATGAAGTATTAAATAGCTAAAGGATTACACTAGGTGGTATCTCTATAGGGGTCCATTTCTAGAATCAGGCCTTAAATGACGGGATCTGCCTATTTTCTACTTGGAAGTATTAAGTGGCCTACGAAATTCCATATGATGTTGGCTAGATGGTACCATTGAGAAGCACGCTTCTGGAATTAGGCCTTAAATGATGTGGTCTGCATATTTTCCAATGGTGAGTATTAAGTGGCTTGGGTACCTTCTCTTACATCACTAGCTATTTAACGTACGATTGGGACATGGAATATACTTCTGGAATAGAAGGTATTAAGTGGTTGGACGTGCCCCCTTTCCTTATGAAGAAGTATTAAATGATTTTATGTTAGTATACATATTCTTATTTTGAAATATACTGCCCAAGTACTGAAAAGGTAAGACACAAGGTTTTTATTCACCAGACACTCGTTTTTCTGACTACTTCCTCATTACAACACAGGTCAAGGACAGAGTGATGGCGGGAACGACGCTTAAAGGTGAAGAAGCTTGGCAAGTGGTAGTATTTATTATTATTTTCTTTCATGTGTACCCATCGATTTACACAATTGTTATAACAGATGTTATATTACGATTTTTTATGGGATTTTGTGTTATGACATTTTTATGGTTTTTGAAAAAGATGGGTACACTTTACTATTCTATTTTGTTCCATACGCTTTGAGTTCTGAAAGTTTAGTTATGGCTCTGCATTGTTATTTCTTTTTACCACTAACATATTATCTTAGAATGGATCTAAGTTTCGATGGGCCTTTTTTGGGTCGAAATTTAGGCATGTTCCGGGATGGGTTGTTGCATCTGGTATCAAAGCTCTAGGTTACCTGATTAAGGGGAAGAACTTTACGTATGAGAGATGTATTTGTTATTTTGAAATAGGTTTTTCAAAAATAATTTTCAAAAGAATTCTTACTATATATATATATGCATATACGTATGCATATATATACCTATACCGTCTCTTCTTGAACATACGCACATATACTTGGCAAACTTTTCTTTCCTTTCAGCATGTGAATACTATCTTAGGAAATCGTCACTAAAGGTTTAACCTACAGACAGTTGATTTGGCTGATAATCAATCTTCTTCCAAATAAGGGAACCCAGCCCATGGAATACCACCTATTCATGGAATTCGCGAATGGTTTAAGCAACATCTTAGGACAACGGGGCAAATTCCTATTCCTCTAGCTTCACCGGTAGCACCCAAAGCCCTGACCGCTGATGCAGCATCACATCCTGTCAACTTTCCTACGCTAAGTAAAGACTTTCTCAATATGGAAGGAAGGACATACTCTGGAACTGAAGGATATTCGGAGGCTAAAGCATGGTTTGGTAACTACGAAAGATATTTAGAGAGCATGGTTTGGATGATCAGTTAAGAAGAAGAATGGCAGCATGGTACAGGGAAGAAGCTTTAAATTGGTGGAACTTTGTGACTAATGAGCACCCGAGCAGGATATTCTCTTAGGATGAATATAAGGACTGATTTGAAATGAGGTCCATATCTAGAGCACAGGTTAGCTTGCAATTGGAAAAGTTCGTTCAACTGAGACAAGTAGATTCTACCTTTTGAGGAGTACATAACTAAATTTATTTGAATTGGCTAAATTTGGGATGAACCCGATAAACACACCTATGAAAAAGGCCATGAAGTTCATGTAGGGCTTAAATTCCCGCTAAGAGAAATGTTATTGACCTAAGTACCTATTGGGGCGACGTATGAGATGTTGGTAGAAATGGCAATGATGCACATAGTCAATAAGGAAGATAAGAAAGTAATAGAGAAGTCTGCACAGACCCAAAAGCAAGGAGGGTCTAAGAAAGGATTTTTTGGGTCAACAAGAAGTCGAAGGGGAAGTTTAAGAAGGATGTAAAGGTATGTAAGAGAAACTAAAGGAGGGATCGCGAAGCCAAGGATTGTAGGGTGATTCTAAAGAAGGAAGCCTTTAAAGGAAAGTTCTTTAACTATCACGAGGAAGGGCATCACAAGAATCAATGTCCCAAGATGGTTAAGGAAGGACCAAGCAGACAGGCCTACGCTATTGAAGCTGTCTGTAACGATCCTGAATTTTAATTTATTTTAAATTGATAATTAAATTTACTTTTGATTTAAAATTGTGAAATTAAATGATAATCGATTGGAGTTTTTCCAAATTCAAATAGTTTGTGTTATTTATTAATAAGAAAACAATTTCTTTTATAAATTATTTTAAAACAACAAGGAGTTATTTTTATAACAATAAGTAAAATAGCTTTATATTTATATACATGAAGTATAAAATCAAACTAAGTAAAGGAATGTCATCTCTAATACATACAAGAACATGTAGCCTGATTGAAGTTGTAAACAAATTAAAAAAATAAAGAAAAAGAAATCAAATGAAATGGAAAGGCTGCCAGGTAAGTAAGGCAAGCATGAACAAACAAAAGACAAGTATAAAAAGCAAGACAAAATAAAATAACAAACAAAGATCTCAGCCACCAAAACAAAGAGATCGGCCGAAGTCAAGCAAGCAAAGGTATATTCAAGTACAAAACAAATGCAAAGTAGGATATAAAATACTCATATAATTAATGCAAGCACACCAAAATAAAGCTGCAGCCACCATAATAAAGCAAAGATAAAGAAAAAAATAAAATAAAGACAAGTGTATGTAAGGAGATAATAAAACAAAGTATCAAAAACAAGAAATCATTTCAACATAAACAATTTCATCTCACCCCAAATAAACTGCATAGAAACCTATACAAAAGTCAATATAAACAAAGATTAAAGTGCTTAAGCATTTAATGCAAGAAATCTTTGATACACCCTAACATTATCTCAGCCGAAATAACATTAATAAAGTTAAGTATGTACACAAAGGAAATAGGAGGCTGTAAGCAAAAATAGAAACATTTGTACAAACTAATGTCATCTCAGCCACCAAGCTAAATGGAACATCAGACTGATCAAATAAACAATGGGAAGATTCTTTGTTTTGGTACAAAAGTATACACTGTTTTGTATAAAATATAATGTACCCTGTACAAAAAAAATAATGTCCCTGTAAACTGTTTTATATGAGCAAAGGCATCTTATTCTAATTCGTTCATTTAAAACATAGCAAACCTGAGAATAAAAAGAAAACACTAGAAAACCAAACTCAAAAACAAAATGCAAACCAAAAAAAAAAATCTAAGTCAATACAAACCTGAGATCAAGCAGACAAGTTCTCAACCAAGAATATCAAGCCTGTTCAACATTAGCAAGCTCTGTTCTTCATTTCTGTGAAAACCAAGGTGAGTGACATCATAAAATTTAAAAAGTTAAATATATATTTACGTTGCCTGATCATCTATGAAAACAAGTGTGATCTGTGAATGAATTTATCAGTTAGCTTTGTATATGAAAATATTGTTGTGCATATATCAGTATTCTTCTCTGACTTTAGTTCCAGGCTTAAGTACTCATCCAAATTCATTTGTTCTTGATCCAAGCTTTGACAAGGCTTAAGTTTTGAACACAAAATGATTGTTATAACCTATATTAATAAATTAAAAATTGATATAAAATGAAACCTCTTGGAAATATCACTGGACTTGAAGAAGACTGAACAAAACTATAACTTAGTCAAAATGTAAACATTTTATTTTACAATTTCAGGCATGTAAACTGGAGGCGTACACTAAAACATGAATTTTAAAACAAACATCATGATTTTTAGAGTTATAATTAAAGAGCGGTTCGAGTTTGATTAAAATTCACTCTTTTGGAAAATTCTGGTGATTCTCTGATTTGTGGCTATCGGGATTCTTCCTGTAGGTGGAGGAGTGACTGGGGTGTTTGGCAAAAATGGGAGGTGGAGGGTCAGTGACCAGTGGAGGCCGTGGTCGTGAATTTTTATTCCTAAACCTAGTTTGTCTGTGCTGTGTATTTTGGGTCTGTTTGTTTCCCATGGAGCATCGAGTTCAACATGTTTTTGAGAATCGCTTGGGGAATGGCTGACGAAGTTATGGCCGAAAGCGGAGCGTCTCCGGTGGTCAGTGGCGATTTTGGGGTTTGGGGACGAGATCTCGAACTCGTGTTTTGTTCGAGCTTTTGAGTGATCGAGAGATTTGAGAGCATCATCGGGGACGTGTTGGCGACCAGCAGTTCAACCGGAGGTGGCGATTCCAGTTGTGCACGTATACGTGCAAACGTACGTATCTGGATCCGAGCATTTGAGGAAGAAGATGTTGCTCGGCAAAGTTTTTGGACCGGGGTTGATGATTTGGGCCTAAGTCCATTTTGTTATTACAGGTTTAAGTTTTAAATAGAACAGGATCCAAATTTCAATAAGCAAGGGAAATCAAGTAAAGGTTTAACAAATTTTTAAGTTTAAAACAAGATCTCAGATAAGTTTTAAATCAAAAGTTGAATATTGATTCAAGTTAGTTTAAACTTAGTTTGGAAATAAACAAAGTTTTGAATTTGAATTGTTTTAATAATTAAAAAGGTGATTAAGTACTCAAGTGAAACAAAAACAATTTGTATTTAAAATGAGGATGTGAATTTGCAAAGGAAGGATTTAAACAAAGATTAAAAAAAATTAACCTGGACTGAAAGTCGAAGTGAATTGTAGATTTGGAATTAAATCGGGTTTTATAAATTCAAATGTTTAAATAAGTTTAACGTTAAAGCATACGTTAAATATGTGAATTTAAAAGAGAACTTGATTTAAACCCTTTCCAATTCCCTATATAATAAAGTATTATTTAACATGTGAATTTAAAATGGATAATTTAATCATTTAATTAAATAATGACTTGGATTAATTAAATAAGTAATTTAAGGTTTAAATCATTAATTAAAACAATAAATTTGAGAAGAATTTATTTATAAAAGGTTAATTAATGAATGAAAGTGAGTAAGAAATGATTTTAAGGATTAATCACTTATTGAAATTAATGTTGAATATTTTGATTTATTAAAGTTACTTAATTATGAAATTGGTTTAAAGGTTGATATAATATGATTAATTAAGAATAATTAATTAAAGTGTTAATTTATTTATATCAAATGATTTGTAATTAATTAATCAGAATTTGATAATTAATTCATAAGTAATTAATTTACTTGGAAATAAATTGAATTGATTTGGAGTAAAACGATTAATTAATCCTACTTATAAATGATCATTAAATGCTTGACCTTACTTATGAATGATTGTATTGAATGATTTGCCTTGAATTGGTTGTCCTATCTGATCTGTGATATTTTGTTCTGTGACTGTGTATAAATTATCCATTCATTTACATTGTTATATTATCTGTGAATCTGTGAATGGACGATGAGCGTTATAATTTATATCGCTTATCAACTATATTCTGTGTTTTGATCTGTGATGATTGAATGATGTTGCACTATTGTGTTAAACCCCTGGACCACACTTATACACACACAATTATGGATTTCACGAGGAAATCGATTAAGTCACAGATTTTAAAATGATTTTTGAATTTGAATTTTTAAATTCAAATGTTTTGGAAATGGAATCGAAATAAAAGTGAAAAGCTTTTGAAATGGAATTTCAAAGATGAAATTTATTCTTGAATAACTTGATTAAATTTTGGAATTTAAATAATTTGATTTAAATTTAAATTCAAAATGTGAAACTGAATTCTATAATTCGAAACTAGGGATTAAAAGGTGTTGTACCAGTTATATATGAGTTAAACTATTTTAAATGTGTTAATTTGGGAATATGAATACAAATTAAGGCTTTAACTCGTGTAAATGAAATTGGATTTTTCTAAAAACGAAAATTGTTTGTTTTCACATAATAAAAGCTTTCACATAAGAAATGAACGTCCAATTTGTGTTAAAAAGAATTTCAAGTTTGAAAATGAAAATGATTTCCAAGTTATAGAAAACGATTTGAAAGCTATAAGTTAAATCTTTAATTTAAAGATTTAATGGGTTGATCCTATAGAAATGAAATTGTTTTGGAAATCTATGAATTGATCTTTGTGAGATAAATCTTTTGTTTAAAAATTTGAAATGGTAATTTGTTTAACCATTTAAAGAAAATTTTGGGTTTAAGTTGTGACTTAATTGAAATCCCAATATCCATATGTTTTTGAACTATTTCGCTCACTATTCGGTTTAGCCGGGAGAGGACCTTTGTGTCATATATCCCATTCCGAATATTGATACGTCGTTATGGATAGCATTTGAAGACCGGTGATGAAGACCAGATATTCGCGAAAACGAAAGGATAACTCGTCGATTGTCTCTGCACTGAGTCGCGCCGGTATAGAGATTTCCTAAGTGATGGGAAGTCCGATCGGGATTGTGAATACCCGGATTGCAAGGGCTTCGTAAGAAGTGCCTTCGGTTCTGTTCGAGCCCGGAACAGACTTGTATGGATTGTGTGTCTGACATTACATTTTGAGATATAAAGCAGATTTCTTTCAAATACATTTCTGTTGGTGGCGGAGAATTTATTCTTTTAGCTTAACACCCTTCTCTGTATGTAGTTGAAGGTTATCAGCAATATATTCCCAATTTGGTAATGTGACATGCTAAGTGTTGCTGTGTAATGATCATTGTTTGATCATTTGTGATATGATCATTTGTTTGATCATTTATCTTTGTGATCATTACTTTGATCATTTGTTGACCCAAAGCATAGCTTTGTACCAAAGCGTAGCTTTGTGGACGTGACTTCGTCGAGCCTCACACCCCGGAATGGGAAAAACAGGAAAGATGCAGCAAGGTTATTAGGGGTAGCACCCCTTTAGGGTATGTTCATTTCCTTCTGGAAAGGGGTGGTATCATGGTATGGAGCCCAGATACTTACTCATGTGGAAAACACTCTATTTACTATAGTGTGATGTTGGTTATCGAGCACTTGGTTAAAGGTCCTAAAGGACCGGGGGATGGCATACTCGTGTCAGTAGTTACCCAGTTAGGGGTAACCCGGCCTTGTGTTGGCAGAGATCCGGTTAGGTTCTCGGGACGTCCTTCCAAAGGCGTTTCCATGTGGCAATGGGAAGTTCCTTGGCCTGACCATTTGTTGGAAATCCAAAGAAACAATACGAGCCTTGTACGGTTTTAGTTGTAGAACCTGCCATTCACTTATGGTGGCGCCCCACTGTTTGGATGGTATCTATAGTAGGCATAGTTCGAAATGTCTATGCTGGCTAAGATTTATATTCTACTTTCGAAATGTTTTCTGCACCGTGCACTTATAATAATAATATCAAAGAAATTTTCTGCGTATTAAGCATGTTTGACTATCATAAGAAGAAATCTCCTCCAAGTCTGCGTTTGCATTATGTGTGTGGCGGGAGGTCTTATGGTAGTTTCATCTTCAAAAAGCATTGCGAATTTACTTTAAAATTCTCTTGTTGATTGTTTTTAAAGATAAACTGTTTTTGTTGCTCACACCAGTCTCATGACTGATCCAGAGTTTATTGTTCCTTTCCTAAACTCTGGGTGCTCATTATTTTCTATACGAGCAGTCTAGAGTTGGGTTTTTCAGATAGTTAGGTTCAGTGAATTATCTGGAGTTAGTTCAGTCTTTGGTTCGCACCAGTCTTGCTTAGCTTGGTGCATTGTTATGGGAAGTTCGAGCTATTGCTGGATTGGTTCTTGGAGATGGAGTTCAGATTTGGAGTTCTTCGTTGAAGACTATCTTAGAGTTATTTTGTTCCGCTGCTAGTGTTATCTATTTTCTTTCCGCTGCTATTTTCTTGTATCTCTGATGTATATTGATATTCATTGTATCACTCTGTTGTATCAGTGTTGTATATCAATGTATTATTCTTTTTATTCCGCTGTGTTATTTACTTAATGTTGTTATAAGCTCCGGCGAATCGGATTTGAACGGTCGAATCTACGGCATTCGAATACGATTTGAAGTATGGATGTCGATTTTCGAGCGGGCAAAAAACCGCATTCGTTACACTATCCATATTGCCCGTAATCCACCAAGGGACCAAGGAAAAGCAGCTGTAAAAGGTATAACTCTTATTTTTGGGGTTACTATTCCTACCCTATTTGATTCAAAGGCATCACATTATTTTACAACTAGGATGTAGTAAATTCCTTGAACCTTAAAACCTAGATGGTCAACATCCCAATAGAGGTTTTGTAATCCAATTGGGGGTTCGACCCATCTTTCTCTTATTTGCAAAGACCTAGTGTTGGACATATGCAACATTGATTTCATATGTACTATGTGCGTTCTAAATTTTGAGGGGTATGGACTTATCTTGGGTATTGATTGGTTGTAATATTACAGAGCCATTCTTGATTATGATAAAAGGTAGTACGATTACGGAGTCGTCGAGGTCATGACCTAAAAGTCCTTTGTACACCCAAAGCTTAGTTGAGTTAAGCCATTTATACTCACTAGATCTATCTGTTGATCAAGAACCACTATCGATACCCGTAGTTTGTGAATTTCTTGAAGACTTTGAGAGGTCTCAGATTTCCCACCCCATAGGGAGATTGGGTTCCGAATCAATTTGGAGAAAGACGCAAGACCCATTGCTCTACCTTTGAAACATATGGCCCCCAAATAAAGAAGTTAATTGGATAATCAAATCTTAGAGTTATTGAAGGAAGGATTCATCAGTAGAAGTACTTCTGATTTGGGAGCCCCTATCGTTTTTTCTACTAAGGCGGATGGTTCTTCAAGATTTTGCGTCAATCATGGGGAGTTGAACAAGTTAACAAGGAAAAAAAGGTACTCTCTACCTAGAATAGATTACTTTTCGACCAACTTGTAGGAGCTAAAGTCTTTTTCAAATTAGACTTAGCAACGGGATTTCATCAATTGAGGATTGCAGAGGAAACCAAGCCAAGACCACATTCCATATGTTAGATGGATTCTATGAAGACTAATGCCCCAGCATACTTTGTGGACTTGATGAGTAGAATATTTAGAGGGCAACTTAATAAATTGTCGTGACCTTTGTTGAAGATATCTTGATTTTCTACAAAGGAAAAGAGGAGCATGAGAACTACCTTAAGGAGGTATTGGAGACCTTGAGAAGAAACTAACTCAAAGCTAAGTTTTCTAAATGCCACTTTGGAAAAATGAAGTTAGGTTTCTTGGGCATATTGTTTTGTAGAAAGGATTGACGATGGACCCTACTAAAGTGAAAGCTGTCCAAGGATGGAAGGTTCCTAGTAATGCATTAGAGGTTAGAAGCTTTCTAGGGTTAGCAGGCTACTATAGGAAGTTCATCAAGAGCTTTGCACAAAATGGAAACCCCTTTAACCCGATTGGCGAAGAAGAATCTAGTCTTTGGTTGGGATGATAGGTGCACTAAGGCATTTGAGAAGCTTAAGGAGTCATTGACTGGTGCACCCGTGCTCACTATTCCAGATGGAACCAAGCCATTTACAGCTTTCACGGATGCATGTGGGATAGGATTAGGAGCATTTTTTATGCAATAAGGGAAGGTTGCCTATGCTAGTAGACGGCTAAAAGTTCATGAGAAGAAATACCTGGTGCATGATTTAGAATTGGCAATCATTATTTTTGTCTTGAGAACGTGGAGACGTTATCTTTTAAGGGAAAGATTTGAGCTATTCACTGATCATAAATCACTCAAATACCTATTTTCCTAAGAATATTTGAATCTTAGACGGCAGAGGTGGATAAAGTATATAGCATTCTTTGACTTTGGTAATCGATATACTCCCATAAATGGGAACGTGGTCGTCGACGCCCTCAGTAGGAGACACGCTACCGTATGTGCTATATATAAACGAAGAGGTTGGTGTATCTCTCGAATTTTAACCTCCAACAATAGAACCCATCCAAGTTTTCTTCCAGTTATGGAGGTTAGACTAGCCTTGATGGATTGTATAGGACACGAGAAAGTAAAAGACAAGGAGGTAATAGAGACTTTGAAAAAAATAAGGAAAGAAGAGCATTTCCCCTATGCCAGGAGATACTTAGTTGATGAGAAGGGATATTTGATAAGAGATGGATATCTTTGCATCCCAATGATTGATGAGAAATGTGCTTATAGAGTGTCACCACTCAAGGATGACTATTCATCTTGGAGGAGATAAGTTGTACAAGGACATGAAGAGAATTTTCTTTTAGAATGGAATGAAGAGGAGCGTAGCTGAGCTTGTTGCTAAGTGTTTGACATGCCAAAAGATAAAACTTGAGTAAGTAAAGCCTGGTGGATCATTATTACCTTTGGAAATTCCTACTTAGAAGTGAGAGCATATTTCAATGGATTTTGTGGAAGGATTGCCTAAAAGTCAGAAGGGCAATAAGGTTATTTGGGTTGCTATTGATAGGCTCACCAAGAGTGCTTATTTTGTTCGGATTAGGAGAAATAGGACTAGCACCCCTGTAACAACCGGTTATTTTAACGATTGTCAATAATCAAATTAATTGAATTTTGTGAAATTTTAAGTAATAAAATTTTGTATTGAAGATTTGATATTTAGAATACGTCTAGTTAAATTTAGTAAATGGTAAATTTTCAATAGATAATATGAAAGTTTATTTTCTTGTGTAATTTTATTTTAATTCAAATCAATCAATAATTGATAATAATAATAAAAAAAATTATAAAGCTGAATATTTTTATACAATAAATTTGTAAACCATCTTCTGAGTGAGACGTCATATTTCGTTTCTTCAAATTTGAACTGCTATTTCTCCGTTTATCTTATTTTGAGCAAATTAGCCGCATTCTCGGTACCGATTATCGACTTTTGATAGGATGATCGTACCATGGATATTTGTATACTGTTTTGGTCATCTCGTCGTGCTGTTCTCTGTGGTATATTTATTCCTGTGTTTCGGAGTTTGGAACACGACGAAATCGATGAACCGATCAGTCGTACCGGTTCGGCATTTGAGACTTTTCGTTTCTTTCGTCTTTTCAGTTATCCACATGAACTCAAACGGTCATCGACAATTATTATTTAGCCTTTGAACTTTTCTGTTCCAACGTTTCATCAATTTTACCGGTTCATTCGTTTCTTTTTTATGCGTTCTTTCTTTTTATTTAGCCTGACTCCACTTTTTCTCTTCCTCATTTCTTCTGCCTCCTCACTTTCTTTCTTCTACACAAAAAGTTATACACAATCTCCATTCCCTTGCCTTCACCGCACAACAAACACCCGACTTCTTCCTTCTTATATTCTACCGTTTTCCCTGACGCAAGCTTGCAACCTTCCCCTTCCACCCCGCTCCTTCATCTCCCATATTTTTTTCACGTGATTAGCACAGCAGCCACCTCCACAAAACCTTCCATCACCCAACCCATGCCGAAGCCGCATCACCACCTTCGTTCACCAACCATCGAATCACCAAATCTCCTTAGCCACACCGAGATGCGCGTGCCACCATTTCCGAACAAGCCTTCTAACCAATTCCCTAAAATTCACCGCGATCTCCTCCTCTAACCTTGGCCACTTCATCTTCTTGCTCTGGCCATTTGCAGCCTCTTTTTTTATTATGTAAGTTATTTGTAATGTTAGTATGTACATTTTAACATAATACGGATTTCCAAATACATCATATAAAGTAGATTATTTACGTGTTACATATATATATTATAATCCATCCTTGATATTTTTTATGATTGATTACATACATATACTCTATATATTTTATAGCTGATATATTGATTTTATTTTATAAGTCCTGTTATACAAAAGTATATAAGTTATAGAATCTACTTATGTAGGTTAGTATATGTTAGTTTATATATTATATGTTTGATGTTATATTAAGTTACTGATATTGATTCAACATATATATGGGTTTAATATACAAATATATGAGTCTGCCTGTATTTTATATGATAGGTGTTAAAATTTTATATAAGTTTATAATATTCATTTAGTTTATATATATAAGGTCTGATAGTTATATATATATATAGAAGTATATATATATATACAAGATTTCTTCGGTTTACATGATTTTATACAAGGCCTGCATATATTTATTTATGCATAATATATTAGTCTGTTTACATTTGGATATATAGTATATTCAAGCTTATAATTGGTGTGGGTTACAATATTTCAGTACTTTATATATGCTGTTGTGTATACATATCTATGATAGTATTGTTTAAAAGATGTATAATTGTATGTATGAAACTGTATGGGTTTATATATATATATATATATATAAAGTTTAAACCATAGTATATTTATAATATGTTTAAGGTGTTTTAAAATATAAGATTTATATATACTAATTTATACAAATTTGTGTAAGTATATATGTCTATGTATATTAGTCTATATGGATATATGTAACTTATATGTGTTACTGTATATGTTGTACATTGTTAACACAATTTGTTCAATGGTATAATATATGATGTTTAAAAGTTGGGTTACGTTGACATGTCTGAGTATATTCATGTATTATAATAAAGTGAGTTATTTTGGTTTTACAAAGCTAATTTTAAATGTAATATGTATATAAGCCCGTATATTAGTCTGTAAGCATATGCATGAGGGATTTTTTCAGTACAACTTATGAGTTTTATATTATTAAACTCCAATATGTGTTTAAATTTATATATGATTTTGATGCATATAGATTTAAACTAAAGGTTATATATATTATTGTTTTATACAAAGTGATATGTTTGTTTATCTATATAAGTATTTATTTCAAAATATATTTTATATATACGTTAGATTTTAATATATGTGTTTTGATTTAACAATGATTTTGAAATATATATTTAATTTAATATATGTTTGAATTTAGAATATTAGTTATATATATAGTTATATATGGTTATATATAAGTTCGCTTATACCATTTATCTTCATCGATCTAGTTTGATTTGATTTCGTTAATTCTGAACTATCAGCTTTGTTCGTCGAAATTCGTGCAAATCTTGCTTTGCTTTGGAATTCATAGCTTGTTCTGTTGTCAAACTCCTCTAGCCTCGAAAGATGAGCAATCACTCACGATTTACATTTTTATATTTATTAAATTTGATTTCAATTGAAACGAAAATTGTAATATGCTGCTATTAGTTATTTACAATGATAAATATGCTATTATCTGTATCTGTTCACCTGTGCATCTGACACCATTATCTATTATTTATATTGATTATATATGCCTGTTATATTATTATCATATATGCAATCACTCTACAAGTTCACTGTTAGTAGAGAATCCCTATGGGTTGAAATGATACATACCCGAACGATCTATAGTATATGAGAAAATCGTTATGGGTTGAAATGATAAACCAAGCGATTTTCATTGATTGGAATTTAGGATTGCGGGCTGAAATGATATATACCCGTATATATTTAAAATACAGATTGAAATGATAAATATCCATATCACTTGACCATAGGATAGAAAATTATATACAGACACCGTGGTCTATATATATATATATATATATATATATATATATATATATATATATATATATTGAAATGATTTTTCAAAGGTTTAAAAGAAACATATATGGTTTATATCAATATTGATTTTTAATTATTATACATAAATGTTACTTTATATATAGTTAAATTCTTGATTTTCAAAATCATATGTTTTGAAAATTTCAAATTATAGGTTAGTTTTGAAATTATAAGTTTAAAATTTTACTTCCAATTTTACTATTTTAAAATATATATAAATAAGTCTTAATATAAAATAGATTTATTAATATTTAATTTAATAAAGTTTGATTTAATTTATATATAATATGTTTAAGTATTTATTTAAAATTATATTTTCAAATAAATATTTATAATAATTTAAGGTTGGGAAGACAGATTTGAAATTGATTTGGAATGGTATTTAATCAAGAATTTTATTAATTAAATTGGTTTGAAACTTATTGAATTTGAGATTTTTAAAGGATATGATTTTGTAACTTGATTTTGGTTTAAAGTAATTTAAAAGAATATTTCAAGATTAAATAAATTAAAGGAAATATTTAGTTTATTCATAAATTGAGATTTTATTTAAATGATATTGGATTTTATTAAGTGAATATTTTCAAACTAAATAATAATAAAGTAAAATTAACTTAAATATGAAATTATCAAATTTAGTTTTGAAATGTTGAATATTAAAGCTTTGAAATAGATTAAATTGAAGTGGTTTATTCTGTGGTTCAATTTGTATTTGAAATCGATATAATTTGAATTGGTTTATTGAGAAATTGAATGGAATTGAAATTGATGAATTGGGATTGAACTAAAGTTGAATTTTGAATTCGAGTTGATTTGAATCGATTTGTGAAATTTGTGAAAGCTATTTTACTATATAAAGTATTTTTAAATTATGTTTAAAACTATTTATATATTTTACTTATAAACAATTCTTAGATGAACTAGTTTATTATATAAATTATTTTTAATACAAACTATTTTGATATGCTAATTATTTTAATATAAACTATTTTAACTTATAACTATTTCTATATAAACTATTTTATTTTATAAACTATTTTATTATATATACTATTATTAATATCTAAACTATTTAAAGGAAAGTGTTATGATTTTGAGGTTTTATGATTTCCAAAGCGTTATGATTTCCAAAATGTTATGATTTCAAAATGTTATGATCTCCAAAGTGTTATGATTTCAAAATGTTATGATTTCCAAAGTGTTATAATTTCAAGTGTTTTGATTACGAAAGTGTTATAACTTTGGAAGTACTATGATTTTGAAAGTGAATATATTTGAAATGGAAATGGTATCGTATTGATATGGCTTTTGAAATGGAATTGATACCGTATTGATATGGTTTTTGAAATGGAAATGATATTTTTGTTTTAAAGTATAAACTATTTTAAAATGACCACGGTGTTATAATAACGTTGGGTTGTTGAAGAGATCGGGATCGGTTATTGTCATACTCTCTGTCAATGCCGAAAACTACTTTAACAACCGTGTACGCCATGAAGATTCCAGAATAAAGTAGGATGGTGGCGACGATCCTATGTGAGGTATATATGTGGACCCGGCTACCGTGAGTTGGCATAAGGTGGCTAAAACAGGAGCGATCGACGGGCCAAGTGAGATAGCTCCTCCGATCGGGCACACTTCTTCGTATGCCATTCTATTACTTTGTGATTGATTTGGTGCACACCTTTGATTTAGGAGTGTGGCTTGAGGTGGCGGTAACTGCGGTTATGCGTTACCACCAGCCTGGGAGTGTAATTAGTATATCTACCCAGGCACTGCCTAGTTGTGCCGTGTCACCTACCCTATCGAGACCACTGCGAGTTTGTTTTGTGTCATACCTATGGAGTATCCTCTGGTAGCCTCCCGATCAGGAGGTATTACTATACTGTATAGACTGTTAGCACTATAAAATGTGTTAAGGGGGAGATGGGCAATGCCTTAACGCTATTTTAATAGTTTACTTTAGACATTATTATAATAGTGTATATAACTACATATTAGATAGTTTAATAGATCCTTAGAGGATTGTTATCCCAAACATCCTTTGAGTTACTTATATTTCAGTTGTTATTTCATTTGAGTTGGATTTGTTGATATAAGAATGTTAATCCTGACTCGAGTGTTTTGTGTTTTGCTTTACACTCGAGTCAGACTGAGCGGCACAACATTTGAGACTCACCTTTGGAGTTGGAGCTTCGCTTGAAGATCCAACTGTCTATTCAGTTTGTAGTTATTCGGTTGACTCCTATGATATATTCTTATTTTGTTTTCTGACTATTGTATTCGAGACTTCTGTTTTATCCTGTTTACTCTGTTATATATATAGTAGCTTCGTGAACTACTATTCATTTTGTTTCCACTTATATTGTTATATTACTTTGTGTCTGTGATTCTGTGATTTATTTATTTACTATATATGTAGAGTTTTACCAAGTAAAATTAACAATCTGATATTTTGAGCAATTCAAATCCGACATGTGCGGATCAAATGGCTGAAAATACCAGGATGTCACAATTAGTATCAGAGCTTTGGTTTTTGGGTGAAACTCAACATATAAGGTATATTTAATTATGGAATCACTTTCGTTCGAGCTTGAATCTCTTCCTCTTTCACTCGGTTTCCTTTAAATTTTGGAACGTTCCCCTCGGTTCTAAAATCTATTCTTGTCTTCCCCTATCCAAATTCTTTTGATTTTGGGGCATCTCATAGCTCCACTGAATTATTTGTAAAGGGGTGAAACTCCTTTACAACAGGCATTAATTCACCAAAGATTTCTATATCGTCGGTTTAGATGCTGCTATCTCTTGCTATGCTTGAATTCTATCTCTCGTGATCCAATGTCGATTTGCCTCGGAATTCTACATCGATCTTATTCTTGAAGTCGTGGTGGACCCGGTTAAGGCCGCCCATGATTTATATAAGTTTATCCGTTCTTTTCTCCCTTTATAATCTATTTACCTCCCTGTCGAGCTTATCTTCTGTTTCGAATTCTTTTGATTTGGGTCCTTCTAATTTGAATTCCTATCTTTGTTTTAAATCCACTTTGAAATTATCGAGTGAGGGAGTGTATTTATCATTAAAATTAAATTGTTTAATGATGTGTTGTTTGAGTTGTTAAGTTGATTTGGGGTTTCGATCGATTCATCTGATCAACGATATTGACAGGAATTCCAAAACACTTGAACAGAGAAAACTGACACAATATTGTTTTCAAAATTTGGCAAATGAAATAAATTTTGTATAGTTATATTATATATAAGCATATTTTCTGAAATTAAATAGTTAAAAAATTGGATGGTTAAAATGATAATATTTGATTTTCATTTATTGAATTGTAAACCATTGATTATCTTATCATATAAATAAAGGAATTTATAAAACTTTGTTTATAAATTGGTTTGGATTTGAAATGGATTTAAAATTGAAATTGGAAAATTTAATTTCCGGTGATTCCAAACTTTGGTTTTAAAGTTTTAAAATATATATTATTTAAAGTATTTTCGAATATTAATGGTTTTCAAAGAAATTTTAAATGTTTAAATCAGTGCTCTTCTCTTTTTTCGCTGGAAAATAATTTCGGTGATGGTGGCTGCATCATCGATATTCATTTTCGAGTTCCGAAGTCGAGAGACCATTCTGTACCCTTGCTATAGTTTGTTTTGGAAATTAAATTGATTTGAATTTCTAAAAGTATGACTAGATTTATAATATATAAGTATATGATTATAGATTTGATTTGATATATAGCGCATATATATATATATATATATATAAATTGTTTGAAGTTAATCGAAAATTTAATTATTAAATTTTTGTTGAAGGAAGATATCAATTATAAATAAAGCTAAATTTTTGAATAAATATTTTAAAACTTGAAATAATTGAGTTGATAAATTTTACTTGTATAATACCAAATTACATTCTTATAACTTACCTACATTCAGAAGTTTGGATATGAAATTTGATAATATACAATATAATATGATTTTTTTAAATAAATTTGAGTGGTTATAATAAATGTTTTGTACTTAATTTATTATTATAGAAATGTTAGTTGAGATAAATTGAATAATAAGATAATAAATAAATTTTGTTTTGAGGGAACTAAAAAAATTAAAACCGAATCAACTTAATGAAATACCTTAAATTTAAAATCAATTATTGAATATTAATTAATTTAAAATTTATATGTCTTTAAATTAATTTCTTTAATTTGTATATTCAAATCTATTTTCTTCTATTCTACTCTCCTACCTTGTTCCTTTTCGGGGATGAAAAGTTTTAAGTGGGGTAGAGTGTAACAATCCAGATATTTAAACGATTTTCAATAATTTAATTAATTGAACTTTTTGTGAAATTTTAACTAATAAAATTTTGTATTGAAGATTTGATATTTGGAATATGTCTGGTTAAATATAGTAAATGGTAAATTTCATCAGATAATATGGAAGTTTATTTTCCTGTGTAATTTTGATTAAATTCAAATCAGTTAATAATTGATAATAATAAAATGTTTTCCAAACCTGAATGTTTTTATATAATAAATTTGTAAACCATCTGAATGAGACGTCATATTTCGTTTCTTCAAATTTGAACTGCTATTGCTCCGCTTATCTTATTTTCGGCAAATTAGTAGTATTCTTGGTATCGATTATCGACTTTTGATAGGATGATCGTACCACAGATATCTGTATACCGTTTTGGTCATCCCGTCGTGCTGATCTCTGCGGTATATTCATTCATGTGTTTCAAAGTTCGGAACACGACGAAATCGGTAAATCGGTCGGTTATACCGATTGCGCACTCGAGACTTTTGGTTTCTTTCGCCTTTTCAGTTATTTACGTGAATTCAAAAGGTCATCAACAATTATTATTCAGCCTTTGACCTTTCCTATTCCAACGTTTCATCAATTTTTCTGGTTCATTCATTCCTTTTTTATGCGTTCTTTCTTTCTATTTAGCCTGACTCCACTTCTTATCTTCCTCATTTCTTCTGCCTCCTCACTTTCTTTCTTCTACAAAAAAGTTTTACACAGTCTCCATTCGCTTACCTTCACCACACACCAAACACCTGACTTCTTCCTCCTTATATTCTTCCATTTTTCCTGGCGCAAGCTTGCTGCCTTCCCTTTCCACCTCGCTCCATCATCTCCCTCATGTCTTTCACGTGATTAGCATGGCAGCCACCTCTATAAAACCTTCCATCGCCCAACCCATGCGGAAGCCGCATCACCACAATCGTTCACCAACCACTGAACCACCAAATCTCCCTGGCCACTACCGAGATGCATGTGCCACCATTTCCGAGCAAATCTTCTCACCAATTCCCTTGAATTCGCCGCGATCTCCTCCTCTAACCCTGGCCACTTCATCTCCATGATGTGGCCATTTGCGGCTACTTTTTCTTTTATTTTGTAAGTTATTTATAATGTTAGTATATATATTTTAACATAATACATATTTCCAAATACATCATATAAAGTAGATTATTTACATGTTACATATATATATTATAATCCATCCTTGATATTTTTTATGATTGATTACATACATATATCCTATATATATTTTATAGTTGATTATTGATTTTAATTTATAAGTCCTGTTATATAAAATTATATAAGTTATAGAATCTGCTTGTATAGGTTAGTTTATACTAGTTTATATATTATGTGTTTAGTGTTATATGAAGTTACTGATCTTGATTCAACATATATATGGGTTTAATATACAAATATATGAGTCTGCCTGTATTTTATATGACAGGTGTTAAAATTTTATATAAGTTTATAATATTTGTTTAGTTTATATATATAAGGTCTAAAATTATATATATATATATATAAGTATATATATAAAAGATTTCTTTGGTTTATATGATATTATATATGGCCTGCATATATTTTATTTATGCATAATATATTAGTCTGTTACATTTGGATATATAGTATATTCAAGCTTATAATTGGTGTGGGTTACAATATTTCAGTACATTATATATGCTGGTGTATATATATCTATGACAGTATTGTTTAAAAGATGTATGATTGTATATATGAAACTATATAGGTTATATATATAAAGTAAGTTTAAATCATAGTATATTTACAATATGTTTAAGGTGATGTAAAATATAAAATTTATACAAATATGTGTAAGTATATATGTTTATGTATATTAGTCTATATGGATATATGTAGCTTATATGTGTTACTATATATGTTATACACTGTTAACACAATTTGTTCAATGGTATAATATATGATGTTTAAAAGCTGGGTTATGTTGACCTGTCTGAGTATATTCATGTATTATAATAAAGTGAGTTATTTTGGTTTTATAATACTGATTATAAATATAATATGTATAAAAGCTTGTATATTAGTATATAAGCATATGCATGAGGGATTTTTTTTAGTACAGCTTATGGGTTTTATGTTAAACTCCAATATGTGTTTAAATTTATATATGATTTTGATGTATATAAACTTAAACTAAAGGTTTATATATATTGTTTTTTTATACAAAGTGATATGTTTGTTTATCTATATAAGTATTTATTTCAAAATATATTTTATATCTATATTAGATTTTAATTTATGTGTTTTAATTTAAACAATGATTTTGAAATATATATATATATATATATATATATTTAATTTAATATATGTTTGAATCTAAAGTATGATTTTATACATATATATATATAGTTATATATTGTTATACATAAATTCACTTATACCATTTACCTTCATTAATCCAATTTGATTTGATTTGATTTCGCCAATTCCGAACTATCAGCTTTGTTCGTCGAAATTCGTGCCAATCTTGCTTTGCTTTGGAATTCGTAGCATGTTCTGTTGTCAAACTCCTCTAGCCTCGAAAGGTGAGTAATCACTCATGATTTACGTTCTTATATTTATTAAATTTGATTTCAATTGAAACGACAATTGAAATATGTTGTTGTTAGTTATTTACATTGATATATATGCCATTATATGTATCTGTTCGCCTGTGACATCTGACACCATTATCTGTTATTTATATTGATGATATATGCATATTATATTATTATCATATATGTTAACACTCTGCAAGTTCACTGTTAGTATAGAATTCCTTATGAGTTGAAATGATACATACCCGAACGATTTGTAGAATAGGAGAAAAGCGTTATGGGTTGAATTGATAAACCCAAGAGATTTTCATTAATTTGAATTCGGGATTGCGGGTTGAAATGATATATACCCCTATATATTTAAATTGCGAATTGGAATGATAAATATCCATATCACCTAACCATAGGACAGAAAATTATATACAGGCACCGTGGACTATATACATATTTTGAAAGGATTTTTCAAAGTTTTAAAAGAAATATATATATATATATATATATATATATATATATATATATATGGTTTATATAAATATTGAGTATTGATTATTATATATAAATGTTACTTTATATATAGTTAAATTCTTGATTCTTAAAACATATGTTTTGAAATTTTCAAATTATAAGTTAGTTTTGAAATTACAAGTTTAAAAATTTACTTCCAATTTTTCTGTTTTAAAATATATATAAATAAGTCTTAATATAAATTAGATTTATTAATAAGATTTAATTTAATAAAGTTTGACTTTATTTATATATAATATGTTTATGTATTTATTTAAAATTATATTTTCAAATATAAAGTTTATAATAATTTTAAGGTTGGGAAGATAGATTTGAATTTGATTTGGAATGGTATTTAATCAAGAATTTTATTTAATTAAATCGATTTGAAACTTATTAAATTTTAGATTTTTAAAGGATATGATTTTGTAACTTGATTTTGGTTTAAAGTAATTTAAATGAATATTTCAAGATTAAATAAATTGAAGGAAATATTTAGTTTATTTGTAAACTGAGATTTTATTTAAATGATATTGTATTTTATTAAGTGAATATTTTCAAACTAAATAATAATGAAGTAAAATTAAGTTATATATGAAATTATCAAACTTAATTTTGAAATGTTGAATATTAAAGCTTTGAAATATATTGAAATTGAAATGGTTTATTTTTTGGTTCAATCTGTATTTGAAATCGATATAATTTGAATTAGTTTATTGAGTAATTAAATTGAATTGAAATTGATGAATTGGGATTGAATTAAAGTTGAATTTTTAATTCGAGTTGATTTGAATCGATTTGTGAAATTTGAGAAAACTATTTTACTGTATAAAGTATTTTTAAATTATATTTAAAACTATTTATATATTTTATTCTATAAACTATTCTTATACGAACTAGTTTATTATATAAATTATTTTTAATATAAACTATTTTAATATGCTTATTATTTTAATATAAACTATTTTAACTTATAACTATTTTTATATAAACTATTTTATTTTATAAACTATTTTATTATATATACTATTATTAATATCTAAACTGTTTAAAGGAAAGTGTTATGATTTCAAAGTGTTATGATTTCCAAATTGCTACGATTTCAAGCTGTTATGATTTCCAAAGTGATATGAATTCAAAATGTTATGATTTCCAAAGTGTTAAAATTTCAAGTGTTTTGGTTTCGAAAGTGTTATAACTTTGAAAGTACTATGATTATGGAAGTGAATATATTTGAAAGGGAAATGATATCGTATTGATATGGTTTTTAAAATGGAAATGATATTTTGGTTTTGAAGTATAAACTATTTTGAAATGATCATGGTGTTATAATAACGTTGGGTTGTTAAAAAGACCGGTATCGGTTATTGTCATACTCTCTGCCAATGCCGAAAACCACTTTAACAACCGTGTACGCGGTGGAGATTCCAAAATGAAGTAGGATGGTGGCGACAATCCTGTATGAGGTATATACGTGGACCCGACTCCCGTGAGTTGGCATAAGATGGCTAAAACAGGAGCGATCGATGGGCCAAGTGAGGTAGCTCCTCCAATCGGACACACTTCTTCATATGTCATTCTATTACTTTGTGATTGACGCACCTTTGATTAGAAGTGTGGCTTGAGGTGGGCGGTAGCTGCGGCTATGCGTTACCACCAGCCCGGGAGCGTAATTGGTATATCTACCATGGCATTGCCTAGTTGTGCCTTATCACCCACCCTATCGAGACCACTACAAGTTCGTTTTGTGTCGTACCTATGGAGTATCCTCTGGTAGCCTCCCAATCAGAAGGTATTACGGTACTGTATAGACTACTGGCACTATAAAATGTGTTAAGGGGGGAATGGGTAATGCCTTAATGCTATTTTAATAGTTTACTTTACCTTAGACATTATTATAATAGCATACATTACTACATAGTAGATAGTTTAACAGATCCTTAGGTAATGGTTATCCCAAACATCCATTGAGTTACTTGTATTTCAGTTGTTATTTCATTTGAGTTGGATTTATTGATATAAGAATGTTAATCCTGACTCGAGTGTTTTGTGTTTTGCTTTACGCTCGGGTCAGACTGAGTGGCACAGCATTGGAGACTCACCTTTGAAGTTAGAGCTTCGCTTGGAGATCTAGTTATCTATTCAGTTTGCAGTTATTCAGTGTACTCCTGTGATATATTCTTATTTTGTTATCTCACTATTATATTTGAGACTTCTACAGTGTCTTGTTTACTCTGTTATATATATAGTAGCTTAATGAACTACTATTCATTTTGTTTTCGCTGCATACTGTTATATTACTTTGTGTCTGCGATTCTGTGATTTATTTATTTACTGTATATGCTGAATTTTGCCAAATAAAATTTGCAATATGATATTTTGCAATTCAAGTCCGACATGTGTGGATGCAAATGGCTGAAATACCAGGTTGTTACAGCCTCTCTCGTCCAGATTTATATAAAAAAATAGTTCATCTACAAGGAATTCCTATACGTATAGTCAGTGATAGGGACCCCTTGTTTAGTAGCGAGTTTTCGAGGTGCCTATAGACAGCTTTAGGAACTTCTTTGAATCTTAGCACAACATATCACCCACAAACCGATGGAAAAATAAAGAGGGTGAATAGAATTTTGGAATACTTGTTGAGAACTTGTGTTTTGGATTTTGGAGGCATTAGAAGCGGCATCTACCTTTGGTTGAGTTTACATATAATAATAGCTATCAGACTACGATTAGTATAGCCCTTTTTGAAGCACTTTATGGGCAGCCATGCAAATCGTCTAGTTGTTGGTGGAAAACCACCAACAAAATTTTATTCGAACCCAATTTAATCCATGATACCATAAAAAAAAGTAGAGTTAATCAGGCAGAAGATGAAGGCAGTGCCAGACCGTTAGAAACCTTATAAGGATAAAAGAAGGAAAGAGCTTGAAATTAAGGTTGGAGATATGGTATTTGTTAAAGTCTCCCCTCTTAGAAGAGTTCATAGATTTGGAAGGTCTGGAAAATTAACACCTAAATTTATTGGGCTATTCAGAATTCTAGAAAGAATAGAAAAATTGACGTACCATGTGGAGCTTCCTAACAAGTTAGCAAGAGTCCATAATGTTTTCCAGGTTTCTCGCCTTAAGAAATACCTTTATTGCATTACTAGTAGAATAGAGCTTGATCGGTTGGGGGATTTTAAGATGGAGCTGACACTGTCTCATGCCACCACATGCATTGTGGAGCACGGTACCAGTAGACTCTACAATAAAATAATTGAGTTGGTCCGAGTATAATAGGGGAACAATCCGGCGGAAAGCACATAGGAGACAGAGGAAAAGATGAAGAACACTCTCCCAGAGCTTTTCACTAGTAACTTTTCTCTCTAAAATTAGATTTTGGTTACATCATGTTGCCAGATTGGATGGCAGGAGATGGTTGTTACACTTTTTCACAATCACTTTACACTTATATATAAATTTTTATGCATGTGTAGGATATTTGCATACATACTTATATGACATGATTACACACTCATGCTAGGATTGAGCACATTTTAGCATGTCTGAAGTATATAATCACATTGCACTAATGGTTGAGTGGACGGTTGTGTAGAGAACTTGGTTGTATAACATGGATGTATTACGACTTACGCTGTTTGCCCCTTGGAAGATTTCAGGACAAAATCCTTTTTAAGGAGGGAGAATTTAACACCTTGTAAAATGAACCGTAAATAAATAAAGTAAATTAAATTAAATATAATAAGGTTTGAATATGGAGATTTTATAAAAGACGGAGTTTGACCATGAAAGTTATTCCATTGAGTTCGTGGCGAAATTCTAATCTATTTCCATATATAATACGCTGAAAATGGAGCTCAAACAAAGAATGAGCGTTTGAAGTTTTCATATTTAAATTTGTTTGTTTAAATTCAAATTTAAATGAGGAATAAAATTTAGGATTTACATTTCAAAAAAATAGCTTGGGGTTAAGTAAACATTAATCATTAAAAAGTTGATTAAGTTAATTATGGAATAAAATAATTTAGCAACGGAAGGTAAAATAAACGCCCTAAATAAGATAGTTGTCGACCTGAATAGGTCAACCAGTCAACCGTAGTGGTCGACCATTTGGCAATGAAAGCTGCCAGTGGCGACTAGGTTTTTATTCTATGTTCTATTCAGTTGTGCACTCTAAATTTACCCGTTTCGTACCTACTTCCATTCTATGGTTCTGTTGCATTTCAACTCCTATAAATAGGACCCTATCCTCTCCGCTTAATTCATATTATTTTGGGGAATACGACGAAACTCTGCCATTGCTATCTCTCTAATAAGATTTAGAAACTCCATAGAAAATTCAGGTAGGGATTTAACTTATTTCTTCCTCCAATCTATTCTTATCATATTCTTTTCTAATTGTTCTGAATCTAATGAATATATATACATCTTCCGTATTTTGTGTGTGTGTGTATTAAAAGAGAGAAATTCTAAAAGAGATCGGAAGGCTGCAAATCCAATTGAGTAAAGCTAAGGCTAATCTATGAGAGAAAACCTTAGTATTTCTTTTCGGCAATTGTTTAGTGTATTTCTTTTAGATTTAAATATGCCTTAGCGATTTAGGAATTTCGAAAATATGATAGATAAAATCCCCCAAAATCCTTTTTAATCCGATATGTCAATTTTTATGCTTAGATTCCTAATTATTTACATTAATTTAATGGAATTTTTTTTTATACAATCTTTGATAATTTATTTTTTGTAAAAGAGGAGTTGAATAAAATATGAGATTTAGATTACAATTCTTATTGTTTAAGATATTCCATTGAATTGGTATAATAAATTGAGTTTCTATTTAATTTACAAGTTTGTTATTATGGTTTTGATTGTGAATATTTATTCCCTATTTTGGACATCTAATTCCATAAGACCTTAGGACATTGAAGAAAATGACTTATAATAATAATTGATTAGGGAATTAACATTTAATGCTAGTTTAGGATGTAAAATCTGTACGTTTAGAACTTATTACGCACGAATATTTATTTATTTCTATTTACGTATAACTATTGCATATATAGCGTAGTTAATTAGGCACTTATTTACGTTTCTTTCTCCCATTAGGAAGGTAATTAATTTTGAGGTGAAAATAAGAGGGAACTCTCATATAACCGATTTATTATTGTTAGACGTAATAAGAAAAATTCCTTATAAGGCCTTATTTGTGAAACAATGAGATGAGTATATATATATAGAGTAATTGATTTGTAGCTAAGTCATAGGGATGTGAAGTCAGTAGAGTTACATGACAAAAGTCTACCCTTCACTTTGAGGCTACCGAAAGTAATGTATACTTTTACTGATGTGAGATATCCTTATGATAAATATTTGTAATGACGCAACGTTAGCTCCAAATCCAGTAGGGGAAATCTGCCCAATTAATCTGGCTACCAGTTCCTACAAATAATGGACTAATGTGAGATGTCATTATGGGTATGTGCCATAAGGTGAAGGGCCTGCTTTAGAGTTTAAGGTATTAAGTGGTTGGACCCGCCATTTCCCGGATGAATTATTACATGGCCAAGGGGTTACGCTAGGTGGTATCTCTATAGTGGCCCGCTTTTTGAATTAGGCCTTAAATGACGGGGTTTGCTTATTTTCCACTTGGAAGTTTAAGTGGCCTTTGAAATTCCATATGATGTCAGCTAGATAGTACTATTAAGGAGCACTCTTTTGGAATTAGGCCTTAAGTGATGGGGTATGCCTATTTTCCACTGGGAAGTATTAAGTTGCTTGGTACTGTCTCTTACATTATTAACTACTTATGACATATGATTGGGATATAGGATATACTTCTGAAATGGAATGTATTAAGTGGTTGGACCCACCTCCTTACCTTATAAAGAAGTATTAAATAATTTTAATGATTTTATGTTTGTAGTCGTATTCTTATTTTGAAATATACAGCCCAAGTACTGAAAATGTAAGACTCGAGGTTTCTATTCACCAAACACTTATTGTTTTAACTCCCTCCTTATTACAACACAAGTTAAGGATGGAGTGATGACGGTGACGACACTTAAGGTGAAGAAGCTGGGAAAGTGGCAGTATTTATTATTATTTGCCTTCATGTGTACCCATAGTTTAAACAATTGTTATAACAGATATTATATTAAATTTTTTATGGGATTTTGAGTTGTGACATTTTTATGGTTTTTGAAATAAATGGGTATACTTTACTATTATATATTATTCCATCTGCTAAGAGTTCTAAAAATTTGTTTATGGCTCTACAATGTTATTTATTTTTACCACCAACATCTTATCTTAGAATGAATTTAAGTTTCGATGGGTCTTTGCTGAGTCGAAAATTAGGTCTGTTCTGGGGTGGGTTTTTACATTGGATATCCCTATATGGGGCTATACTTGACTACGATAGGTGGACTGCTAGATTAGGCTCTTGTAGCGGGCGTAGCTTATAGGTTTTCTGTAATCTGCGAGGGTCGGTTATATTGAGCTACCATTATTCTTTAGACCTACCACATGTTGAGGTTACTGGTTTTCCGCCTCGGAGAGAGATCAAGTTTAGAATAATGAGAATGCTAGACAGGTTGTTTTGCCTTTGAAGCATATGGCTCCAAGAGAACGACACGAGTTGAATAAGCAGGTGATTGAGTTATTGGAGAAGGGCTTCATTAGGAGGAGTATTTCCAAGTGGAGAGCGCTGTAACAGCCGGTATTCTACACTGTATAAATGAACAAATGTTATTTAAATAAAAATGTTTAAATCTTTTTAGTTAATTAAATTCTATTTTAATAGAAGATTGTTTTGTAATAAAATTGAACTAGATTAATAAATTATTTTCGAACGATTTATTGAAATCGAATAAATTGTTTTAGCACGATATGAAATATTTTGCAGTGTAAACAACCTTAAATATGTTGAAGTAGTCAAAAAACAAACTTATTCTATAAAGAACGATGGATAATTAAATAAAATTAAGTGGACGTTGAATTGAATAAAATTGCCCGATTATTGAAATATAATTTGTAGAATGAGATGTAGATCAGTTTATACTAGATTGAAATATATTTCCAGGAGTAAAATTTAAACTTAAATGCATCGAAAATTAACCAAAATTAAATTAAATTAAAGTGCGACCACAAAAAAACTATACCAACTCAAGTCTACCTCTAATCTCTTCTTTTCTCTGGTTCTTCTGATAACTCTCCTCACTTCCTAACTAAGCCCGAACCCGTATATTTTATTTAACCTCGATTCTTTCCCTCAAATTCAGAAATTTGTGGTCTTACTTCAGGAAAAAAATCAATGCGCTCGAGGTTCGGAGACTGACTCAAGGGTTGACCATCGTCCACGGTGTTTGAACGCGAGCCCGAGTAGGAGCCACAACTTGATTCCCGCTTGTAAGAGAAGAGACGTGATAGTACAATCGCGACCAAAGGAAGTGATGCGATAGGGAGGTAGAGGCTTACAACGACTTGGTGAATTGGGAACGACTGCGTGCTGGTAGTTATGGGAAGTGGTGCACTGGTGTTGATATCGATGACGGTTGTGCAGAGGGCTGTTTTCGGGTGGCAATGATGCTTCAGGTAGGAGGAGGCTGGAGCGTGTGCTGGTATGAGCTTGGCAAGGCGAAGCTTGGTGTTAACCTGGGCTGACGAAGTTTAGCGTTGGCAATGATGAGTAGGGCGAAGGCAGTTGCAATGTAGTGGAAGTTAAGGTAGTGCGGCCAGGGTTAGGCGTCGACCAGCGGTGTTGGTAACAATGTTTCGGTAACGACAATTGAAGATTGGTAATCGCTCCTTAAGGCACTGTGGAAAGAAAAACGATAATGGAAAAGAGCGATGATATAGTTGCTGATATTCTCAGTTGGAATTTAGGTGAGTTAATCCCACTCACTTCTATGTCTTTTCCTTTTTATTTGATGCTTAATCCCCTGTATAATTGTTTGATTTGTTTGGTTGGATGGACAGTTAACTTATTGGATGAAATTAGTTGTTGTTAATGACTGATGGTTGATATTGTTCGAATTATATGAATGGTTCTGTGAATTACAGTATTTGTGCGATGATTATAATTAGATGGTTGTTTTTGTAGTGATTAAATGTTTATAAATAAATGAATGATAATCGAATTTGTTTAGAATACGAGAAAAATAAATAAATTAAAAGATGAAAAATTTGTAATAAATAAATTATTTTGAGAATAATTGGTGAATTCTAGAATGATTTCTTATTTAAATAAAGATGTTTACAATAAATTTGGAAAAAAAATGATTTTAAAAATATACGAATGAAATAATTTTGAAGATTTTGCGAGTTAAAATTGTTTAGTAAATGATGAGTTTGGAAATGTTAAAACAAATGAAGTAGTGAAGTTTAAATAATTATATTTATTTATAGTTGATTATAAAAAAATTGAAGGGTATTTACGAAATGACGTTTGAAAATTATATTTTTAAAAGTACCGAGTTATGTAAATTTAATAAATGGAAAGTTATAACGATACTTTAAAGTAAATGCAAAGTGAATGCAAATTATTTATTTATATAATCGAAAAAAATATCAATTTTGGAGATTTGGTATAAATAAAATAAAGTAGATTTTTGGGAGTAAAATATTATTTTTAAAATAAAATATTAGTATGATGGTTTAATAGCTTTAAAGGAAGTGTTTGAAAATAAAAGAGGATTTTAAATAGTAATTTTGAAGTTGTATATTTGGGTTTGCAAAGATTTTGAATCAAAAATATTTTGATTGTATGTTATTTGGAAGATATAATTTTTTTTATAATATTTCAAAATTAGAAAATTGGAAATTTGAAGTGAATGTATTTTTGAGGTTTTAAAATTTATCGACAAGTTTGAATGAATGTTCTTTGAAATGAAATTAGTTGTTTTGAAATATGGATTTGAAATTGGATGAGAGAATCAATAATTATTATTTTGAAAGAGGAGAAATAAATAAATAAAAATTTAAATGAAGTATTTTTATAATAAGAGGGAAACAAAAGTGAAGTGAAATTATGAAAATAAAAATCTTCATCATTATATACCAATTAAATAAATAATACATTGATTTGTGTGGATGGTTGTTGATTTGTTTGATACGAACGAGTTAAGGTTATAATTATCCATTCTGTTGAATTATAAAGTAACAAAATTGAAGAATAATGAATTAGGAAGCGATTTAAGCGAGAGTGACTTAATAATAGTAGAATTTTGTTGAATGTTGATAATTGGGGGTGTTGTGTACATAACTATATTCCACCGGGCGCTACGGGATGTCCGTTTGGGGTGTATTTATTTATTCCACACAAGCATAATGTCGAATAATTTATTAAGGATCAGATATTTGATATTTAGATGTCGATGGATTATTCTATATTATACACCATGTGAGGTAAATTATATTGTTACTTATTTTAACTTAAAGTGGGAATATTATTATCTCCGCTTTTGAGTGGAACGAAGAGTATGAAGTCCCAATGAGGATGTGATGGCCAAAAGTATTTTGCTAGCCCCATCCTAGCTTGACCGACCGTGGGGTCGCTCCTGGATGGTTGTGACGACATGGCCACCTCCTTACATGGTCACAGTCTACTACACGAGCCAACAGAATGAATTCAGAACGAGTGAGGAGGTTAAAGATGGGGTGAGCAGCGAGGAGGCAAGGAAGCGACTATGACGTATTGTGCAGCCAAAGATTGGTAAGGACGCTCGCAAAAGTATTACGAGTTGGGTCTTCCTTTGCACCTGAGAAGCATCAAGGCTCGGGTGTGGACTTAGCTTCTGGCGGCGGCAATAAAACAACACATATAATAATTGTAGCAGTAATGAAATTAAAAATGATAAACAAAATGAATAAATTTAATACTGCTAATTAAATCTGAACAATCATTGTTTATGGTATTGTGTTTGTGATGCACGATGTATGTAATGAGTGATGTGTGAGGTGTGCGATGGGTAATGTGTGAGGTATGCGATGGATATTTTGATGTTTGATGGATGTTTAGATGTTTGATGGGTGATGAATTTTGTTTGATGTATTATTGATGTTTTAGTATTCCTTTAATGATTGGAATTCTTATTATGATGAGTATATTATTCCTTGAGATATCGTTTGTATTGTTACTGTTAAATATAGACATAGTCTAATCCCATTATTATTTATATAATGTTTAGGTAAATCGAGACATTTCAGGTTCAGGAACGATGTGACCAGATTAGCATATTGGGCTTAGATGGATATTAGATTATTAGCTATATTGTATATTATGTATTGGGACCCATGTATGTATATGACGTTGGATTAGATATATTTGATATATCATGTTTATGATTGAGATTCAGTGGGAATTTTACTTCTATATCCCACTCAAATTTATGTGATGTATTATATTTTGATCACTGCGTTGATAACTCTGTGTTCTCTGTTATATGTTTTATATTATGTCGTTCAATCCTCGAGAACCATACATGTTTATTGCTACTGAGACCACAACACCGAAACAGGCAAATTCTAACATTTATAAGTGTTACAAATAATCTCAGTAACACTTTTTAAGTGTTACTAATGGACTGTGAGGAATGGAGCGGCCAAATTTGTAACACTTATAAGTGTTACAAACGTACGTATTACTAACACTTATAAGTGTTGGTACCTAAATATACGGTAACGCTTATAAGTGTTGGTAACGAAATATATGGTAACACTTATAAGTGTTGGTACAAAAATATACGGTAACGCTTATAAGTGTTGTTAACGAAATATACCATAACACTTATAAGTGTTGGTATAGAAATATACGGCAACGCTTATAAGTGTTGGAAAATAATTATTTAATAGCACACATATATGTACCAAAACTTAAATGCAAAGTTTAAATATAAACACTCCGTAAATAATGGTTTCGATATCATAAATAATTCATCATACATATTCAATGCAAAGTTTAAACGCTCTGCAAATGTAGTATAAGATATCATAAACAATTATTTACATATCTAAAATACCACAATGTCATATATTCAGATATTATTACAACATAAGCTTAAAAAAAATTCAAAACACACTTAAAGTTTAACTTACGGTTAACCTAACTATTCCCCATCATCCACTCCAAACTATAATGGTTTTGAATATTCTTCAACGTCCAATACAACAATCCAAAGCGTCCTTCTTCAAGTTCCTGCATTTATTAACACTCGATAAAAACTTATACCTTCAAAATCAAAAGATTAAAGACTGAGTTACAACTCAGGTTCTATTTTTTTTTTTATGAATTCGCAAACTTAGTATGCAAAATACATGTTAATCAAACTCAATTAGCATTTGCTGCAAACCTAATTTGCATCGATTTTGCTACATGCTCAGTTTGTGTATTCAGTTTGCAAGCTCAGTTTGTGTGCTTAGTTTTGCAAACTAAGTTTGCATGCTTAGATTTGCAAATTGGTTGCATGCTTGGTTTGCAAACTCTGTTGTATGCTAGCAGCGTTCAATCATTAAAAATAAACATGATGGTAAAGATTTGCTAACGTGGAGTGTGTTTTAAAATTAATAGTTTACCTGAAATCTGGACTATTGGCTATTTTATTTGTCTGAGGCTTCATATTTTTCAGTCCATTTCCATTAAAAGCATTAACAATTTTAGAAAGATTGTATTGCCATAAAAGATCTGCTTCTGAAGAGTCACTTGTTGCGACATCTGGATCATCAGTCATCATAGAATCAAATCGGCTTCTTTGTATTTCACTTTCAAGTCTTTCTTCACCATTTTTCTTGTACTTCTGTTCAGAATATAATGTAGTTTCTGAAATGTAATTTTGGTAGAAAAAATCAGGTGAGCATTTGCATTCTCCTTTCAAATCTTTCAAAGTACTCCCATCTTTAACTACAACTCTATCCACCCAATCTCCATAATTTGTATCTTTCTCATGTCCTTTATTAACAAAGTTTGAATGAGGACTAGTATCTGGCCATGAATTTGAATCGGTTGCCATCAATAACTCTTGGAGGTCGTAGCTTGGTTTCCTTTCCCTTGTGCTAGGATTGCTACGCATCTAAAATGATACAAAACAACTCAATCAAATATGATGCACACGTAATTATACCTACATTAACCTTCAGCACAGTCGAAGTGTTAAATTACATTCATATTACAAAACAACTACGATGAAGGATGCATACTGAAGTGTTAAATCACATGCATCTGTTTTGTCATCCATAAATCATTATAAAAATAATATTTATGCCTACTACATGACTCAAAAATAAGTTTTGTCAAAGATTCTAAACATTTTTGTTCGTAAATTTTACGTTCTATAGCAACTACTTCTGTGTTTCTAACTTCTTCCATTGGCTGTCTATAATTACCCTCTCCACGACAATTTAAATATAAAGTTGAAGGTGACGGTGCTCTACTACTGGTCTTAGAAGCAGCAGACATGCCTTCGTGATTAGACTCTTCCTCTTTTCTTGCTAATGCTGCTTTAAGACTAGCTATCTGAATTCATGTACAAAAACTTAACTGGGAAGATTATATATTAATCCGAGACCATTCATGAGAATCATAGTAGGAAAATGTGATACCTGATCCTTTAATTCTCTAACATCTCCACTATCTTTATTCATTTTAGCAGCACCAAGCTCGACGGTTGGAACTCGCTCAGCAAACTTGAGTATGGTTAATGTTTCTCCTACTGCATCCAACTCAGGACTTATGTGAAGAAACATAAGAGTCTTTGCTTGTCCTCCTTATCATCATAGTCTAAGCAAATCAGTAAGTGTGTCTCAATCTTTATGTCCATAAGGGTAAAAAATTTCTTACAATCTTGAAGCAATTGAGTAATTTGCTATTTCTATATGGAACACGTGAGTTTTTTTTGAGCTAGTGCAGATATAACATCTCCTAAAGCTGAATGTGATCAGTTTATGTGTTGCGCTTCTTTAAGCCTGTTCCTGTGACTTCAGATTTATCGACCCTTTCGCTGCCTGCAAGATCAACAAGATGCTACATCCACGTAGTATAGTTCCTGACGTCAAGTCTTTTCCTTCAACATGTACAGTTAGACAGTTGAAAATATACACGGGGATAAAACATATGGTGAGTTTTTAAATAATTGTTCATTTATAAAAGTAAGAGCTACATGTTTACCTATGAGATCTACTGCTGCGATCATTCAAGGCAGTTGCACCCACAACACGATTTTTTTGACCAATGTTCATTAGTTCAACCACTTCATACGTGGGGCTACATGAACCAAGTTTGCATCAGGTACATTAAGACCATTTGGAGAACCATTATGGATTTCTAACGTGTTTTTTGTAAAGGAAATTTCGAATGTGTGATATACTAGAAATATCAGCATTAGAACAAATGTAAAGAAAAGCAGTATCAAAAGGATATCTTCTATTGAGGCCATCATTGACTAGTATAAATAAGGAGAAAAATAATGGCACATGCCCAATACATGGAATTGCACAAGTTATGGACCGAATAATGAAGTGGATGATCTAAATGACAACAGATGTAAATTCAAGGAAATATTTATCCAATTATCAATAGTCCTACATATAATTTCAATTCTAGTTAATTTAAGGAAATACATACAAATATTTATGGAAATGATGCAAATGCAACATTTAAGATGTTAATTAGACTTGTGGCTAGAGTATTCACCCCAAAAGCAGATGTTAATCATCATGAAATATTTTCTGTACATTCCACAAAGGAATTGCAAAGAATCACATTGGTTTTACTGGCCTGTTATGGTCTCAAGTTGCATCAGATGAACGAGACAACGATATTTTTGAATCTGCATACCGAGGACGAAAAGCACAACAAAGTAACCAGAATAAATTTCCAGCTAACAAAAGATTTGATAGATAAAGAACTCTTGATACGAATTAAAACAAGCTTCCCAGTGATGACATATACAATTTTCACAATATTATTAGTTCATACAGAATCATTGAGAATATTGTGAATGAGAGCATTATAGTGAAGTCGATGGAAACAAATTTGTTGTTTTAGTTCTGTACGTAGATGATACACTACTTAGTACTTACTACAAATAATATAAAGTACTGACAAAGACTAAATGATTTTTTTTTCAAAATTTATAATAAAGGATTTGAATGATTTCTCTTATGTCATTATCATAAAGACTCATAGAAATAGAATCTTAATACTCACTATTTATCCCAAAATGCCCTTCATTAAGGAAAAACAATGGTTTGAAATGCAAGATTGTGCTCTTAAGAACTCGCCTATTGTCAAAGGGGACAAGCTTAATTTAGAGCATTGTCCCAAGAACGCAAAGAAATGTAGAATGAGCCATATACCCTCATTGTTGGAAGTCTCATTTATGTAATTATGTACTTTTTTGCACAAGGTGAGCTATCAAATTCCTTGTATGTATGTTAGAAAACCTGAGGCCGTTGTGGCTGCATCAGTTTTGAACTGAGGGAAGGTAACTTAATTGAGCACCGCTTAGTTCAATTGCTAATGAAACTGAGCACTGCTCGGTTGCTATGTTGTAGTGATCCATATTTGATAATCATATATGTAAAGTCTTCCAAAAATTTCCTAACCCAACTAGCAATTAACAAGTCGAACAAATCCAACTTTTAAATAGTTCAAAAGAATTTGGCATACATAGAACATCAATTTTACCATACTTAGTGGCATCAAAAAGTATAAACTGCAATTACAACCATATAGAACTGAGGATAATTTGTAATTATATGATAGTAAATATTAGAAGTAAATCCTTGATCCACCTCTTTTCCCTTCACTTAAGCAAGTAAATATTTATTTTTTCATAATCACGTGGATCTTTCATCGAATAAAATATATAAACTATACTGTAATAATTAAATATAAATTTGCAGACTTTACTGACTATTTTTAGTTCAGTAATGACATAGAAATATTATAATTAGAAGTAATTTCAAAACTGTAGCATTTTAAACAAATTTATTAAAAAAATTACGCCAATATTTATGGGCGTGCACACATACATGGTGAAAAAAATTGATCTGGTTTTGGATGAATATGTTTTAAATAATTTCAAGAAATCAGACGACAAAATCAGATTTACTTTATTTGTAAGGAAATAGCAGTTTCCAAAACTAGAAGAGTTAAAATATGTTTATGACTTATAAAAGTTTTCTAAATCCATATCTAAATGACAACTTTTTAGAAACAAGCTCTAATTACATAAAAATTAAAGGAAAAAACTCATTCACTGTAAATCCAAACAAATGGAGAGTGAATGTTCAGGAGAAAGACGCATGATGTATTGATAATAAAAAAAGGATTAGACATAGAAATGAACTATGAAAAATTAAAAAGATGCATAAAAAATGTCATGACAAAAAAATCAAACATTGATCTATGATATCAAAAATAAATTCATCCTTTTCACTTCATTTGTCATACTAAATTTTCTTTCAAAACATAAAGCAAATATAGCATATTTACGCTTCCAAGTAAACTTCTAGCGATTTAAGAAAACCTTTCATGGCTGAAATGAATTAAGAAAAACATATAAAAGATATAAGAAAGGTCATGAATGAGAATCAAACATGTGCTATATGATATTAAAACTGGTTATCTTTGCTACTTCGTGTATTAAATTAATTTTTTTTGTAAATCAAACACATTGTTAAGACAAAAAATAAAATACGCGATGTATGTTTTTTACTTCATTTATTACACTAATTTTTTTTTGAAGTAAGGAGAAACATAGAGAATATACAAGAAAAAGTATCCCATAAAGGCATTACAGGTGCACATATAAATCTTGATTTTAAACATCATTGTTTTGTCGGGTTACTGTGAACTACCAATATAACATGATGTTTGTTTGGTAGCTAAACAAAATGCATATTTGAATTAAAACTAAACTTTTCTCATCCAGGAAAAAAATGAGAGTAAAGCTGCCCGGAGGCTTCTTCAATAGGCGGCGAAGATACGATCATGATTAATCTTGTTAAAAAACACAAAACAAACATAAAAAGTCCTACCAGCAGCTGCAATATCACCCTCATTATCTTCGATCAGTTCAATTGCACCATCTTCTCTTATTGAATTTCCGACCCCTGCATCACCATCTCCATCACCAGTGGCATCGCCATCTCCATCACCAATAGAAAGTCCCTAATCGAACACTTTGCCACCATCTATGGATAAAATTTCTCCAGTTCCTCAAGAACAACCAAAAAGAGCACTAATACATGGAGAATATATGTGCCAATTGTTGTTGGAGCTTCATTTCTCTTTGCTTTTTCTATAATCTACTTTCTCTGTTCTCGAGGAAGTAGAGTTGTTACTAAAACTTAAGAAATAGCAACACTTGATGAGGTTCTGAAGTCTATTTAGGAAAATTCAACTTTATACTAAAACGAACCTTTATAGGAAATTGTGAGATTCTGAAGTCGCGATGTGGAGAATTGAAATCGCAGGAAATCTAAAGTCGTACCGCAATCTAGTCCCGTCGATGTCGTGAATAGAAATGAATTTCGATGTGTTGAATCTGAAGTCTATGTCATGAATCCCGATATCGCCAGCTATCGTCGATGTCGCAGCCACGAGAAGCTGTCTTCAAAGTTTCGTGAAGAAGAAGGACTGGTCCATAAGCCACTCGTCGTCGTTGATGTCAAGAGAGTGGGTATCGCATGAAACCCTAGTTGAAAAATAATAATTTTGTGCGGCCAGAAACTGATGGGAAGTGGGGGAAGTGTCACAAAACATATCATATGTAAAATTATGAAACACTCCATTTTTCAGCGAATTATTTACATGTTTACCGGCTTAATAACACTTATTTGTGTTGCAAATTATAACCAATATGTTGTAATGTTTATACATATGACTATTTATTTTTGCTATCACTTTTTTAGGTGCCCTAACACTTTTTTGTTGTTGGTATTTTATAACATCTATAAGTGTTGGAAATTAACATATATAAAATGTTACAAAATCACTATTTTGGTGTAGTGACTGTTTACATCAAGATGAGTGATTTTTATATTGTGAGACATATTCAGTGTTAGTCCAAGGGAATATTCATGTATACTTCACTCACATCACCTCCTTCTCCATATTACTTGATAGTATTTATCAGCAATACTCTTGGTAATATGTGTATAGTAGTGGGGAAGCGCCAGTCGTCTTTGCCACCAAGGCGGATGGTTCCCTTAGACTCTTTGTCGATTACCGCGAGCTATATAAGCCAACGAAGAAGAATCGCTATTCTTTGTCCCTCATAGATAATCTCTTCGATCAACTTGCTAGAGCGATAATGTTTATCCATCTTGACTTATCCACAGATTTCCATTAGTTGACAATGGTTGAGGATAGTATTCAGAAGACTACATTTAGGACTAACGATGGGTTATATGTAGGGCTGTCAATGGGTCGGGTCGGGTCGGGTTTGGGTCGGGTCAAGTCGGGTTCGGGTTGATTTTAAATGGGTCGGGTCAACCCGTTTATTAAACGGGTCGAAAAAGCTCAACCCGAACCCGACCCGTTTATAAACGGGTTGACCCGACCCAACCCGTGTAACCCGATTATAAACGGGTCGGGTCGTAAATGGGTCAGGTCAACCCGTATAAGGTGTAAACGGGTCGGGTCAACCCGTATAAGGTATAATTGGGTTGTAAATGGGTCGGAACGGGTCATAAACGGGTCGGGTCAACCCGTATAAGGTACAAACGGGTCATAAACGGGTCGGAGCGGGTCGTAAACGGGTCAGCTCAACCTATATACTGTATAAACGGGTTGTTAACGGGTCAGTTTCGGGTTAGCGGGTCAACCCGAAACCCTCCCGTTTATAAACGGGTCAAATTCGGGTTGATCCGAAAATGACCCGCCAATTAAATGGGTCGGGTTAACCTGCTAATTTCCGTGTGGGTTTCGGGTCGTGTTTCGGGTCGTGTAGGAAATTGACAGCCCTAGTTATATGAGTGGTTAGTCATGCCTTTTGGACTAACAATGCTCCCGCCTATTTTATGGAATTGATGAGTCAAGTGCTTAGGAGTTGATGAATAAATTTGTAGTTATGTTTTTGGATGACCTCTTGGTATACTCTAGGAGTAAGGAGAAGCATTCTTTGCATTTGGAGGAGGTACTTATGACCCTCTGAGCATATAAGCTTAAGGATAAATTTTCTAAGTGCTACTTTTGAAGAGATGAGGTTCTCTTTTTGGGACACGTTGTTTCTAAAAGTGGTTTGGTAATAGATCCTAGTAGGGTTGCAGTGGTGAAAGATTGGCATATTTCGAAAAATGTCACGAAGGTAAGGAGCTTTCTTGGTCTTGCGGGTTATTATAAGAAGTTCATTAACGATTTCCCTAAGATATCTACCCCACCAAAAGGAAGCTAGATTTTATATGGGATGCTGAGTGTGAGGATGCCCTTATTAAATTGAAGGAGGCCTTGACTAGTGCATTTGTATTAGTGTTACCTAATGGGGGTAAGCCTTTTACGGTCTATACCGATGCTTATGGTACGAGGCTAGGAGCGGTGTTGATGCAAGAGGGTAAAGTTGTATGCTATGCTAGTAGGCAGTTGAAGACTCATGAGAGGAACTACCCGGCGCATGATTTTGAATTGGCAGTTATAGTCTTTGCTCTTAAGTCTTGGAGACACTATCTTTTGGGTGAGAGATTTGAGTTTTTACAAAACAACGGATCCTTTAAGTACTTGTTCTCCCAAAAGGGATTTAACTTGAGGCGACTGAGATGGATGAATTTTTTAACCTCTTATGACTTTGAGATCTCTTATACCCCAGGCAAGGGGAATGTTGTAGTAGATGCATTGAGTAGACAGAGAACTACATTGAGTCCTTTATTTTGGAGTAGAGATGGTTGGAGTATATTTCCACCTTTAGGTCATCATCCAATTTTACCTCTGGATTATTAGCAGCCTTATATATTCAATCGACCTTGATGAAGCAGATTGGATCTAGGCAAAGAAAGGATGATGAGCTGGTATAAATTTTGGATAGATGGGGCAAAGGAGAGTCATCGAGTCATCTTAGGCGTTATGCCATAGACATGAGGGGATGGTTGAGGAGAGATGGTAAACTTTGTGTTCCTCGTAGTGCGGATTTGGTAGATGCATTATTGGTGGAGTCTCATCACTCTAGGATGACTATTCACCCTGGTGAAGAAAAGATGTACCGGGACATGAGGAGATTTTTTTTCCTTTAAGTTTGGGATGAAGAAGCAAGTGGTAGAGTATGTATCTAAGTGTATGACTTGTCAAAGAGTAAAGGCAGAACAGAAAAAGCCTAGATGATTGTTATAGCCATTAGACATTCCACAGTGGTAGTGGGATAGCATTTTTATGGAATTCGTAGATGGATTACCTGGATCTAGGAGATGGAATGAGAGAATTTGGGTCATAGTGGACAGATTGACAAAGTGCACTCATTTCATATCTATGAGGAGCACAAGGACAACAGCTTCATTAGTAGCATTATAACTTAGGGAAGTAGTTAGACATCATGGAGTACCTAACAATATAGTTAGTGATAGAGACTTATTCTTCACTAGCGAGTTTTGGTGGGGCCTGACGGAGGCTTTAAGGATTGAGTTGAGCTTGAGTGTAGCATACCATACATAGACCGATGGTCAGACCGAGAGAGTAAGTCGGGCTCTGGAGGATTTGCTTAGGATGTGTATCATTAATTTTAGAAGCTCTTGGGAGGATCATTTGCCACTAATGGAGTTTTCCTACAATAGTAGTATCAGGCTAGTAAAGGGATGGCAGCATTGGAGGCTTTGTATAGCAGACCATGTAGATCGTCGTCACGTTGGTAGGACGCTACAGTAGGAATATCTTTGGGCCTAATATGGTTAGATAGACTTTGGAGAAGGTGGATTTGATTCGAAAAAGAACGAAGACAGCTCAAGACTGACAGAAGTTTTTTGAATATAGGAGTTTTGCTCTAAGTTGTAGTTTGTGTTTGGAGATTCAGTATTTGTGAATGTCTCACCCTTGAGACATGTGATGAGATTTGGAAGTTCATGGAAGCTAGATTCAAGATTTGTTAGACCATTTCCGATTGTGGCTAGGTTAGGGAGATTGGCTTATAGAGTCAGACTTTTGGAGAAGTTCTACTACGCATGATGTTTTTCATGTTTCGCATTTGCGAAAGCGTATGCATGATTCGACTGTTGTAGTAGAGCCTAGTAGTTTGAAAGAGGTTGAGGTAGAGCATGATTCATTTATTCACCGTGTACCTACCCGCATTCTAGAGCATGGCACTAAATGGCACTGTAATATGGAGAGCGGATTAGTTAAGTTCAGTGGGGAGACATCTAGTGAGAGTACATGGAAGCCCGTAGAGAGTTTTCAAGCATCCTATCAACGGCCCTTTTCTCGTACGTCCCATATTTTTATCTTTCTTAGTTAGAACCCTTAGGTAGAACTTTGGGGGGAGGGTAGACTATATTAAGTAAAGACCTTTGGATGATAGGTGTGCTTATGAACATATCAATGAGACATGTTATGGTTGATGGAAACTATTGGATGTAAATGAGTGTTTATGGATGCAAGTGGTTGTGTTGCATGCACTGGGATATTGAGTCTCTTAGGCACACACGTTCAGACCTTACGCATATTGTTTGCTAGTTTTTTTTTGCTCTCCATGGATGATCTTTGCATTTGGATGTTGCAATTGGATGTATGGATGAGCATACATGTGGAATTATCTGTTTATTTTAGGACTTGCATACATTTGGATGCATGACATAAACATACTTGCACAAAAAGGAGGTCGACTGAATCGGCAGACCGACTACTCTTTTGCATTAGTTCAGGTTCATATGCATTCCACGTTCCATAATTACATGATTGCATTACAAATTATTAAGGACTGTGGTTGCTATGGATAATGGATGAATAGATGGATGTGGATTTGGTCGCTTGTTGCTTTTTCTTTCTTATATCTTTGGACATTTTGGGGATGAAATCCTTTGAGGGGGAGAACTTAACACCATAGATTTTTTGGAAATAAATAAAAATATATAATTAGAATAAGAATTAACCAAAAGGGGAATTTTCACAAACGTCTGATTTTAATTACGAGACCTGCACCATTGTGCCAGAGTAATTTTTTGGACAATTTTCATACTAATTTGTTGAAATCCAAGCTAAAATGTAAACGTTATAAAGGTTTGAATAAATGTGAAAATTAAATGGAAAAGGAAATAAAAATATAAAATAATAACAAATAATTGACCATTAGGCAGCCGACATGGACCCAACATAGGCTCGGTAGACCGTGGGTGGTCGACTGAGTCCATGGACATTCAACCTGACCTCGGGTGAAACTAAGGGTCGCAATTTTTAGGTCGCATTGTTCATTCATCCCAGATTCTTTCGTGCATGGCAAGGGTTTGGAGAGTGGTGAAGATCAGTTAGGATTCTGATCTGACGGTGTTGACTAAGGGTGTTGCTTTATAAATTCATAGCTCGGAGTTAGCCTAGACCTAAACTTTTTCTTCCTAGTGAAGCTTTGTCAAAGTAAACCCTAAACCCTAATTTTATAAATTAATTTCCAAACTACAATTCTCTTTCAAATCTAAACCTAAAGTTAAAAATAAGAGAGATCTTACGATAAGAGAAGGGATCTAAGCGAAGATTGAAGAAAAAGGTTTGTGGCGCTTGGGGCAAACCTAAAGCTTAGGATGGAGGTGTGGCATAGATTTTTACAAGATTATTGAATTAATTGATTCTAATTTCTACCCTATTCTGATTAAACTGTAAATTCTAAATTTAATCTTTGAATTGTAAATCTAGAATCTGAAACAATGAATCTTTCTCTCTGGTTACAATTGACATATGCAAGTTGTAGAATCCTACATCCAATGCTAAAACACGGTTTTATACTGTTAAATTGAGGATTTAAATAATTTGAAAGTTGCGTGATTATTAGAACTAATATTGTAGAAACGTAATGATTTGACTCCGTAATGATTAGATCTAATACCATTGAAACATAATGATTAGTCTACGTAATGATTAGATTTCATTTTTGTTGAATTGTAATGATTAGTTACGTAATGATTGGTTGTAATATTTTTTGGCAACTAAAAGTAATTAAATGAAATCTAAATTATAAAATAAGTAAAACGAAGATGTTAGCTTGTAGGTGATCGACCTAAGATTAACAAAGATTGACTGTCGTATATCGCTTTGGACTAAGTAAATTATTTGGGGTCTTGTGTTTTAGCTTGTAGGCAATCGACCTAAAACTGAAATAGGTCGACTGTTGTGTGTCACTTTTGAACTTATTAGACTGTTTAGCAGCCTTACGTCTTTGGATTTATGGACCTTGTTGTCCGTTGGACTATTTGACTGGTGAACATTTACATATTTCATTTTAAGGTGTGAATTTAATTCGCTTTTTCCATATCACGAAGTTGGATATGGTGTGTCATTTAGATGGCTAAAGGTGCACTTATGTGCTAGGACTAGGATTATCGATCTCTTGTTTGTTGTGATCGGATTTTCGATCTTTTGTTTGTCGTGATCGGATTGTCGATCTCCCGGTGGTGCGTAAGAGGTATTTTGCTACTAGGATTAAGGGGTTGGGCATGGATGCATTCGATGAGTCACTATGCGAGTTTACATGTGTGTTCTTCATCTCTAGTCCTAGTATGAGTTCAAGTGGGACGATGAGTTGGTCCCATTTATTAGCCGACCATTTGCGATCTATTGTTATCCCATCTATTGTCAGACTGCTGACTTACAACCTTAGGCATGTGACCTTAGGTGCACGGACACTGTATACACTTTATATCATTTAGAGTAGACTTGGAGTTGATTATATTTAATTTCCTTGTTAGTATTGTTCTTAATAACTGGACTTTATATCCGACCCATTCCATTTTTCCCCCACTACAGGTGGACATAACAGCCGTTGACAGGTCCGTTGCTGCCATTAGATTATTTTTCCTGGAGTTTAGCTTTATTTATCTTTCATCATGCATTTCTTGTCGGTACATTTTCTTTTTTTAGTACCTTGCTTATGAGGGATTATTTTATGATAATATGGTATTTGATATGAACTATGATATTTTGAGATTGCATATTTTTGATACTTCAGAGATTTTTATTATTATTATTTCGAAGATTATCACTATATTTGATATTATGTTTCTGCTCTAATGACTTTTCGATTATTTCTTTGTTGATATCTTAGTCTCTGTGATACTACTTTTTACCTCAAACTGACAATCCATGTCGTTCGATGTGTGTTTTTGGCATGTCAAGAGATGTGGGTTGTTATAGTTTGCCTGTTCTGTGTCATTATCACTTTCATTATTTGAAGAAGATGAATTTGAATCATCCTATGTAACCTGGAAAGCCTTTTTCTTCTTCTTGAACTTTTCAAATTTGGTTTTTTTCTTTGCATTGTTTGATTGTAGACAGTCCTTCTTCATGTGCCCAAATTTGTCACATCCATAGCACTAGATTAATGTTGAGTGGGTTGAATTACCACTATTTTGAGCTTTTGTGAACTTCATAAATTTCTTGAATTTGTTGTAGTTCATGCCAATAAACTCGATCTCATCATCATCTAAGTTTGATCATCATCGTTGGCTTGGAGGTCTATACTCTTCTTCTCCTGGTTTTGTTCTTTCCTAGTATGCGAACATCAGATTTTCAATTAATTCTTCAACTTTGAGTTAGGAAAGATCGTTTACATCTTCTATAGCTAGAACTTTTCTTTCCCATTCAATAGTCAAAGAGTTTAAAATGCACGTAACGAGGTCAAAATCAGTTAACGTGAATCCTAAAGCCATGAAATCATGTTGTATAGATTAAAATCTAGCATACATATCTATAAAAGTTTCATTAATTTTTATTTTGAATGATAAAAATTGATATTGTAGAATAGAAATTTTATTTTGTTTTAACTTTAGTCGTGTTAACCTAAAACATGGATCAATACCTAGAATCAAGATGAAAGCATCAGTTTAGATAAAAGCAAAAGAAAAGGCAAAAAAAAGATAAGAACACACAGAAGTTTTTATAGTGGTTCAACATACTCCGGCTAACGTCCACTTCAATCCATTTTATTATTAGTTATACTCTCTCTGAATTACAACCAATTCCCCTTAGATCTAAATTGCAATGAGTTTGGATAGGTTTGTAGAGGTTAATAGAAGTGAAGAAAGTATAATGGCATCTCCAAGTCCAAGTAGCAGAGTAATGGAGGTAAAGCAATCTAGCAGAGGGAAGATCCTTTTATTTTAGCAGGTAGGTGAGTATTTATAAGGGAATTGGGCAGCATAGATTCGAAGGCCCAGCAACAACAAAGTACATGAGATAGGTCGAAGTCCCTTTAGAAAGCAAAAGCTAACCTAAGTCATAGCTATAACTTGGGTCTGACCTATGCCTATAGGCCTGGGCCGGGTTATGAATACTTAGCTGAATTTTTTTGAATACATTTTCATGCTTTTACCTTCATCTGGTTGAGTTTGTTGAGGCATTTTTCAATCGTCTTAGGGTCAAGCCTTGTGATTTCTTAGATGTCCAGCATCTTAGCTCTTCATACTTAGCAAATCCTTATAAAAAGTCACCAATTCCTTGCACCACCACTAGAGCATGAACTACTAGAGTGGAATGAGCCAAGCGTGAAGTCCAAAAGGTGACCAGGTGAAGCATCTTAGGTCAGTGCCAATCTAAGCGCTCAACTCAGGTTTGAGTTCAAATGGTAACACCGTTTTAAATCCAAAATTTTCCAAGTCCTTCCTTAGCCTCTTCTAAGTGCACTTGTCAAGTTTCAAGTCATTTTGATTCTATTTCAATCTTCTACGTCTAGTTGAAGTTGCTTTGGTGATAATTCGGTACCAACCTATGGTGATAACTCGGTACCCAGTTATGGACTTAGCATATTTTCTGTTGTAATTTTCCCAAGTTATTTCCTTAATTCATTTGAGTATGCCTTCCGGATTTCAATTTGTTTTGTCCTCGTTTGAATCTTTCGAGTCTAATTAAAATCCGCATTATCAAAATGTGGGTTAACAAGTTGTGCCTTCATAATATGAGTTTCCCTGTAATAATTAACTTGTACAATACATGTCAAAATGTACAGTTATTACTTCATAACCAAAAATGAAGGTTCTAATAATGATTCCCTATTTTTGAGATGGATTTATCACTTGTTTATGGGTAGTCCGGGTTATCCCTGAGCCACGTTTATGGAGAGGGTTGACTGTGATTTATTTGTTTCCTATTTATTTGTATATGGTTTTGATATACGGTATTTTGAGATAGTTCCCCTTGCACCAAGCTTTAAGTTTCACCTACATTTTGTCTTTTCCTGTTTATGTCATGACAAATCTCGGGTACTCAATTGATTAGTTTGGAATTCAGGTGTTTTTGAGGATACGCTATCAGAATGTGCAGTTGGAGCATTTCGGAGGCGTGGCATCGATATTTTGGATAAGTATACATGATATTTAGTAGTACATGATAGATTTGTTATTTGTATATGAGACCCATTATACCAGATATTATTCAGAACTCCCAATTATTGGGAGTTGACGTATTCTGACTTTCTATATTGATATTTATTTATCAGCTGCTTCTGCTTGTGCGATCTCTTATATATTATCATCTTGTTTTGTTTATGTATATTCAATATATTATATGTTATCATTCTGTTGTGAGATCCTATCGATGTTTTGGTTTATTATTTTGTTCTAATTTTACCTCGACAATCTATCTTTCGTGGTATTCCAAAGTAAGTCATTGATGTAAGACGATGATTTCTAGACATTACGAAAGACATATTGTTACATTTGCACTAGGAAAATCATGTCGGTACTGACATGATGTATCAACATATGGGACTTCCTCTTTGCTTCTACCATCTCGAGTTTGGAGTTTTACATATCTTCAATGATATGGTGAATCTGATCGGCATTTCTCTTGTAAAAAGCAAGTGTGGAGGAAGCTATAGAGGACTTTTGCTCATTCTTCTTCTTCATTCTCTTGTCTCTGCTCAAGTATTATCATTTGCAAGGCTATTCTTTGATGTTATAAATGAATCTGAACTATAAAGCCCTTGTTTTTACGACAGTCAACTATACGTTAAAGTGGATGTAGGCCATAGAATTTGTCGAACCACTATAACATCCATGTGTTCTTGCTATTTTCTTACTATTTCATAGGTCTACTCGTCTTCATATATCTTTGGGTGTTGTGCCATTTTTGGCCTAACAAACACATACACATATAACATGATTCAATTTATTTAAGCAACCAATAAATTATTTGCATGGGCAATGAAACTCATCTTAATTTATAATTTGACTATTATTTTTTCTCTTTTTATTGCAGTAATCCTGCTTTAATGTGTAAAATTGGACTTCGAGCTTTTGTAATGTGAATATGGACTTGGAACAAAGGTGGTATCACTATGTTGCTTTGGACTTGTTTAGATTTTCTTTGGGAGCTAGTGGTATTATGTTTGTCATGCTTCAGACTTCATGATTGTTTGCTTTAATATCATTATATTCATTACTTTATTTCTTTCTTACTTCTTATTTGTTTGCCACTTAATTATGTATTGATTTTTACATGAGCTATCAAACTATGTATTTATATGTGAACTTAGAAATTTTGTGCTACTTTGTAATATTTCTTCTTTTCGTTTGAGAAAACCATGAGACCGTGAATGATATTGTTATGTAATTTTCACTTTGACTATCATAAGTAATATTCGATTTGATGAACTATCAAAAAGGAATATTACGTTTGTTAAAAATTTGAGAATATGTTTTCTGAATGAATCATCAACATGTGTTATTCATGTTTCATAACACTTTGAGACCATTTTCTTGTGTGATGAATCATTAATATCTAATACGCATTATGTTATATACGATTAGAAGACTTCAAAGAATTATTGGATTCAAGTTTACCCATTTTGAAATATATTTGAATGAAAATATGAAAATACAAACTCTAAAAATATGAAAATCATATTCTAAACCAAACATATTTTCTACTTTTTAGCTTTGAAAACATACTTCCAAAACAAGCATACTCAAACGCATTTCAGGAATTCTAAAAATAACTGAAAATAAGAAATCGAAAATCGACCACAAAAACTCAAAACAGTAAATGTAAAATGCAAACGGAACACTAACTTAATTCGTCTATATCAATATTTTGTATCATGGCATACACTGATTAAAAAAGGGGTCTTTCGCTATTTATTCATGTGATTACAAAAACAAAATATCTGTAAATTTATAAGGATATTTCGCTATTAAAATTTTAAATAAAATTTGGAAAAGTATTGTTCAAATATCGAAATATGAAATTTCACCGAAATTTTAATGAAATTCCCAAAATCAACAACATAGAATTATTTGCGTTAGTGTATAGATCAGAGCCGGAGTTTTCAATCATATCGGGATGGTGCAATGCTTCTTTAGTAGTAGATGTTTTTTAGAATAACTAAAATAACTAATTTTATAACATATGGTTTAACAGAAAATGGGATATTTGGAAAAAAATGTGCTAACACAACTAAATACAAGGATGAAAAAAGTAGTATTGATTTGATTAAAAGAATCTCAAGTAAGAGTGAGCAGTCCAATTTTAAATTTCAAGCAGAAGACGTATTAAAATATTATTCAATTCTGCTAATTTCAAGTGCTTTTTATTATATTTTTATCCACTTGCGTTTCTTTTTAGAAGGAAGCAGATAAAACTAGACCACATAATCTAAGCAAATATGTAACTTGCGTCATTCATGCTTTCCACGATAATATTATATATTCAACCATGATAACATGTTTTTACCCTAATGTTGTTAAGGGCACCACCAAAAATGTTTGCTAATACAATTACTAAAAAGAACTAGATAATTTTAGTCTACATTCTTCATGATACTAGATTTTTTAAGGGTCTATCAAAAATATCATTTTTACTTATTTTGCATGACCAACAACCACCGAGCAATATAAATTGTCATAACCATCAACCACGAACTACATTAGTTCGGTGGTTGATGGCCGTGGAAAAACTATGTTGGTCACTGGTTGTTTGCCGTACAAATTGATTTTGGTTACAGGCTGATGAGCGTGCAGCATATAAATTTATTGTGTTTATTATTATTTTTCTATGGTATTTGTAAACATTTTTCATGGTGTCCTCGGTATTGCACTTACCATAATGTTGCTAAGGTAACATGTTATTAACAAATGTTACTGTAACAACCCTATCAATGACCTAATTAATTACGGTTAATTAGGATTGATTAATTTGAATCTGAAATTTTGAAATCTTTTTATGAATATAATTTTGTTTGAATAATTGATTTAATTATCGATTTTGACTCAGTCGAAATATTGATAAACCAATTATTGGATTTAATGATAAAATTAATTTTTATTACAAAAATTTGAATTGAGTTTTGAGTTAAATACGATTTATTCTAATTGTCAAATGAAAATGAATCGGTGTTACTGTTAATATGAAATCAGATTTCTTTCTGTTTAAGTATTTATTTTTGTCAATAAATAGTGAATTTGTAATATATGAGATAAAATGATAAATAAAAGTTTAGAGTTTAGTTTGATTTTAATTTTAATTTGATTTTGAACTAGAAATTGTTGCATTAAGAAAACTAGGATTGGGTTAGTTCAATTTTATTTGATAGGCTAAGTGAATTCTTTAATTATTTCTTTTGGACTTTAATAATATTTAACCCACTTGCCCATTAGGCCACTTGCCTTAGTATAATTCCTAGTACGCTAGCCTTTTCAAACTCTAAACCAAATCCTAATCTAATTATTCATGTCCATTTTGTCTGGGCAAATGAAGAAAGCTAAAACCTATTCCAGCCCTAGTTCAATTTCAAACAATTTAAGCAAAAATCCATAAATCTTGATTTGGATAGGTATAAATTTTATTTTCCCTCTTTTATTTGTTGGTATAATCAATTTACTATTTTGGTTAGTTGGTAAATTCAGAAGTTTAATTGATTAGGGACTTTTTTGTGGAGTTCTGAAGTTTTTTAGAGGAGTTCCTGGATCTTGAAGAAGAAGCAGTAATTAGTAGTTCATTTCAGCATTCTCTTCATCTTTACAAATTTTAGGTGAGTTTTTCAACTCACATACCTATATTCTAACGGGTTTGAATGCTTAGTTAGACTTAACTGCACCTTCTGTAGGGTTAACAGTCAGTGTCGGAGCTCTAGTAGGAAGGCGGTGAACTACATGCCTTGCAACCGATCGATTGGTCGCTATCCTGAAGCATTTCTTCAGGCAGTGTACTGCCTCTCTGCTTAGACTTTTTGGTTGCACTTTTTCCTTACTCGTTTTGGTTGATCTCTTGCATTGTTCAAGTACTTGTTTTCAATGATGGTTTGTTCATTTCAATGAAGCTAAGTATTTTGAATTTTTTGGTTTGTATAGCTTTTTGTGTGTGTGTGTGTGTACAACATTTAAAATGACATGCCATGGTATTATTCAATGCAAGTTGTTATGTACACAGTGCTTTGTTTTGGGAATCTTAGAGTTGGATTTTGACAATTTTATCATTTTTTTTGAATCACAAATAGCATTTTGGAAATGTGTTAAGTAACCATTTTAAATTACATATTAGAATATACATTTCAATACAAATGACTTTGGGACATAGATTTATAAATGCTCATGTTTGAACGAAAGGGTAAAGCAACTCTTTAACTATATTAATATGGATTTATTAGGAAATTACACACACACTTAATAATTGGAAAATCCTTTTATATAGAGAGTTTGTTTAAATTTGTAAACATCTAACTTGTTTCTAAAATTAACCTAGATTTTTTATAAATGATTTTAACAAAGGGTGATATATGTATATATACACACACACCCACACACACACATATATAAGAAATAAAGTGCTTATGAATTTCAAATACGTAGTTTGAAACTAGATTAACATATAAGGTATGCAAGAAATAAATTCTTATATAATAAATTAATGTTATCTGTTTTAAGATTATGAATTCTTGTCGTATTTCTATTGGATTGAACACTTGGCTGTTTAAATATAATTTGTAGATTTTGAATGATTTTTGGATTTGAAAAAGACTGAAAAATAAAATGTTATTAGGACCTTAATTCTATAATTTGGGAAATATTAATAATCGACTTAGTGTTATTGACTGGTTTAAATGCTCTCGAATAACGCTTCATCAAATATAGTAAAACTCATTGAATATAATGTTTGAGCGAAAGTTACTAACCCATTAGCAAATACTTGAATTTCACAGGAGAGTGTGGGATACTTGGGTTAAATTCTTGTGATTGCTTATAGGAAAGTATTTAATATTTAGATGTATTCTCTTTTGGTGTGCGGTGGGACCATTGGATCCTTAAAAGAATATAGTTCAGGTTTTTCAATAGTATCCGTAACAAGTGAGATTTACTAGCTTCTAATTAATACTTGAATTTCACCATACGGTATGGGACATTTTGGTTAAGTTCTAGCGATTACTGAAAGTGATATTATTTAGCACTTTAGAGTATTTCCTTTTATGGTTCGGTCGAGGGCCAATAAATCCTTAAGAGGTATACTCCTAGATTTTCCGCAATCCTTGTGATGGGTCAAGACTTAATTTTCATAATCTTTATGATTGGTCGAGATATATGTTATAATAATGCATATTATAGATTTTTCAAGTCATGTTTTTCTAAGTAGGAAAATCTATATGGTTCTTGATAGATTTTTGATGATATATCATCTATATTATTATGGATAGATATTTATATGCATTGTGGTCTATATTATTCTGGATAGACTACAACTCTTTAATTATTAGGCAGTCTCGACATTATCTACATTATTCTAGAAAGAGTTTATGCGAATCGACGATATAGGGATCTTAAGACTAAACTAACACTAAATAAAAGTGAATAGAGTTTAATGGATCATATGAATATTTTTCAAATTCCTTAATATTCTACTTAGAATGATGCAATTAACAATCATAGAAACATAACAGAATCAAAGTGCAGATAAAAGTAAAATGCAGTAAAATCAAATAGGAAAGAGTTATAATGACCCAGGATTTTAGTTATTTTAATTTGGAATATTTAATTGATTTCAAATATTAAAAGTTAATTCTATAAGTCATATAACTTGAATTTCAAATATATTGGATAACTAAATTATTGAATTTAATATTGGAATTTTTTAAATAATTGAACCCTAAATTTAATATGAATGAAAACTATTTCAAAAGTTGATTCAAATTCTATTTAAATAAGTAGGAAGATAGTTAAAAATTTAGATTTGATTCAAAAAGTGATTTAACAATTTTTGGAAATTATTCGTTTTAATTAACGTGTAAAAATAATCTTTTAGGGCACTTTCTTGGATTTCAACAAAATTAGTTTCATTAGGTCTGTAATAGTGAATTATTATATGCCGTCAAATTTTGTGGTGATTGGGCGTGTCGTTTAGTCATGCGAGTCCGAAACGCGTAGAAATTAATCGAAGGAATTGATTTAATATCATTCAATTTTGAAAAGTTGACTTCTGTATATGATGGAATTGACTCCTGATGTATATTCCATTATGTTCGGAATAGGGCCACAACATACAGAATGCCAAGCGGCACTCTTCATTTGGAGTTCGAAATTTTCACGGATGAATAGTGCCGTAAAATTTTCTAAATAAGGACTTGAAAACTATATTTTTGCAATCCAAAACCCTAGTCTTATCAGTCGCCTCCTTTTAAATTTTATTAGTCGAAATTCAACAATCTTTCTCCCTCGATTTCTCTCCATCCACGCGCTTTTAGGCTTTGACTTCAACTAGGAAGATGTAGAGATCGATGAGTTCTACAAGATCAATGAGGGATCGACGAATCATCGACGATTGGACATGTGAGGGGGCCTTGTTCGTGCGACCTAGGGCTTGACGTGGGAAAAGATTGTCGCGATTGTGCTTCGCTTGGAGGTAGGCGTAGGCGCGGATCGAGGTGGCGTGGCCGTTGGTGAGGTTTGATCGATGTGGAAGCATTCGTGGAGGTGGCGACATTCATGGTAGTTCGGCGTTGTGGGTTCGTTTGTATTGCCTGGAACAATATTGAGTGGGAGGAAGGTTTAATTGTTTAAAACTTAAATTAATTATGTTAATTATAATTTTAATTATATCAAATGTTCATTTATTCGTATCAAAGTCATACGAGGTCCAAATTGAACACGACAAGTCATGCTGCGATCGTGTCGACGAAGGCTATGCTATAAAATTGGACTGGATGGATTTGGAGCTAGTTGGAATTTTGGGTTAAAATTGAACATCCGTTCAATTTTAATTCAAAACGAAATGTTTGGCGACCATTAAAAATCAAAGTGAGTTACCTTCACCTTTTTGGTTAACCATAAACATATTTTAGTCATAAAAAATTATTTATTTGATGATTGTATATTTACTATTGATGGTTATTGATAGTTGGATAAGATTTACTATTTAATTAGTTGGTTTTGACATATTCCCGCCTATTAGAGTGGATGGGACACTATTATGTTCCTGTATAAGAGTGGATGGCCCTGGTATACGAATCCCACCTCGAAGCGGTTAGTTATATTTTTTTTATGATTATATACTGTATGTGATGTGGGGGATAGGTAGGAGGGATCTAACAGGATTTCACACACTGTTGATTTTATTTTTCATATATATTGCGATATATGATATGTTGGATTTTATATTGGATGGCATGAACATAATTTTGCTTATTAGTGCTTTGTATTTTGATATTATAAGATACTACAAATAATGATTGATTTAAAAGGGGATTTCCAAGCGATTTTGAAAATTATATATGTTTTAAATAATTAGTCCTAAATTATTTGAAGGAGTAAATTGTTTTAAAATCAAAGGTAAATTTTTAGATATTAATAGTTGTATGAAATATTTTAAAAGGAGATTTTGAACCACGAATAAAGATTTTTAAAATCTTGGAGAATATGTCAGTCTTTTATAATGAAGGGATATGGTTTTAAAAGGAAGAAGTAAATCAAACGGTGGATTTATTATAAGATAGGGAATGATATTTTAGAAATAGTTGGCTTTTTTTGGAAATTGAAGACGAAAGTAAATTGGAATGTTAAACAATATTTTATAAATAGAAAGGGAATTACGAAAGGAATTTATCCATATGGAAGTGAAACAGATGATGATTGATGTTTTAAATGAGATTTATGAATAAGTAAGATTCATAAAGGAAATAAAGTTATGAATGGAGTTCATAAATAATTAGGTTTTATAAAAAGAAGTTTTTATCAAATGGGAGGAGATTCTTAAATGTAGTTTTATAAATATGGAAATGATTGGGTTGAAGGTTTAAGAATGGATTCTTATCAAGGAAATATATTATGTTTCAAAGTTGGTTATTCATGTTAATATTGATTAAAGTTGTTTGTATATATTTAAATAATTCTGAAAAGTTAATTATTTAAATTATTAATATGGTTTGACATTAATAATATTTTGGTAATTTATCATTTTTATTTGTGTAGTAAAGATTAGAGATTGCTTTATTCAAAATGTTTTGAATTGTTAATTATTATATTTTAAGAAGTTGAAAGTTAATAATTATTATTTATTTATGATGTTTATTATGAATAAACATTATTATATAATGGTGTTTTTAAAGAAAGTGATTAAGACTTATTTATGATAGATTCATGAATAGAGTTTTGTAAACAGACTTGGATTTTTATAAGAGGAGCTTATAAAATGGTTTGAAGATTTAAAGGAAGATTATTTACAAGGTAAAGAGGTTTATAAATAGATGGATATTTACAAACGAATTTTAGAAATGAGTTTTTTAGAAAGAGTTTATAAATAATTGCATGGTTATATAAAGGGTTACAAATGACTTGAGGAATAATTTTTAACTGGTTTATAAAGGATTTTAGAAATTTATAATGGAGTTTATAAATGATTTTAGAATCTTATAAAAAGGAGATCTTCCTCGGTGTTTGGTAAATATACCTATACTGTTGAGATAAGTATATGGATATTTTCTAAATATTGAAAATGTAACGGTTGTGAATGTATCTTTATAAAATTATTTTGATACAAGCATTTACAAGATGATTTTAATTAATGAAAGCGATTAACAAAGGAGGCTAGTGGTTGTTTATGTGCTTAACCAATGTTGGTTTTCCTTTGGAAATAAATTTTGATTTGGATGTGCGTTTTTTGATAGTTAAATAACCAACTATCAAATGTGGACTCAAACATAACTTTGGAAATAGGTAGGAGAAACGTGAGTTATGTGGTACAGTCATCTCCAATAATGTTGTACTATGCGGGTAAATCTCATTTCATTCTACTAGGACAATAATAAGAAAATCCGTCCACTAACAGCTAGGAGGTGATCTCTATTTTTATCTTTAACTAATTTTTTCTAAAGAACCATGGTTGAGTTTATCGAAAATTGTTGAATGTTGTTTCGAACTGATCGGGATCGGATATGTCATTCGAAAACCATCCAACTCACGCGTTCGAAATAAAGACATCTTAAAGATGGAATTGGAGTGGGAGCTCTCAATCGTTTCGTTCAATCCTAAAATGAGCTTGTATGGATAAATGCTGGTATTGCACCGTTGCCTGGAGGGAAGTGTTAGCATTCCAAGTAGAAAGTGCTATATAAAAGGTAGAATGTAGCTTCGAGCCTCACACCTGGGGAAACGAATAAAGCATGGACATGCGGTAGGGCAAAGTGGGTCGCACCCAAGTAGGGTATGATCATGCAAAATCTAGAGCAATATTCATGTATGCTTGGGGATCCCATTATGTGGTTGTTGGTTGCAACCAAAGGGTGATCATATTTGGTGTTGCTCAAGAAGGGGGTAGTGTCGGTCCTAAGTAGCAGAGGTGCAACGTGTTGTAGCCTCTCGTACCTTTTATCTAGAGCTGTACGAATTCGATGGGTATACCCTTACCCTTTCATAGTTAGAATCCATTATCTAATACGAGCCTTTGGTTTTGGTTGTAGAACCTATTATGCTGGAATTTAGTTAATGTTATAATTTCAGCTATGATTAATAAGTACTTGTATATCAGATACTATTATAATACTAGAGGATTTCATATGAAATGTTTTGGTTATTGTAAGGTAAACCTGTCCGTGTTTTTATGTGGTGTGGTCTTATGAGATACTCTTGATTTTTGAAAGGTTTCGATAACTTTAAAAGTTCGGTTGGTGTGTTTTTCTTATGCTGGTTTTCCAGACTGACTCGGGTGTTATTTCATTATACTACGCGGGTCAGACTAAGCATATTTACATAATGTTTTGGATGTAGTGGAGCTCAAGCGACAAGTTAGAGGTCTTCAAGTCGTATTCTTGTATATGTTTATTTTTCTACCGCTTGTTATTGAAATTATTGGCAATCATGAGGACAAGATACTATAACTGTCCAGGATGATGATTGTAATTGTTGTTGTACTCTGATGGATGTATGTATATAACATTTTCTCTTTTGTAAAGATCATTGATATTATATTATATGTTGTTCCACTGCGATTATGAGATTCTATGTTGTTCTTGGTTTCTTTTCTCTTCTTCTTCTTTCTTCTTTCTTTCCCTTAACTATCCATCTTTCCGTTTGTTGGGTTGGACATGTGTGATTTATTGTCAACCAGAATTTAAAGAAAAGTGAGTGTTACACGTGGTATCAGAGCTTAGGTTGAGCGAACACCTAGGATTTTGTGGGAATTTAGTCATTTGAGATAAGGTAAGCGAGACCGTAGGATGAGTTTGATTGTATATATAAGGACGTATTTGTTAGTGATTATAAAAATATTTTACTTTACATTAATTTATCTATCGAGTGGCTTATGAATTCTAGTCGGTGTGTGGGACGCCACGTTATCGATAAGGGTTTCTAAACACATGAACAAGGCAAACTGACACAATATTGTTTTGAAATGGGTAAGTGAAATTTTTTACCTAAACTATATTTTTTATTTAAAAGAATAATTTTTTAGAAATTATTATAGTTACATATGAAGTGTTTAGTTGTTAGAGAATGATAATATTTGATGATTATCATTTATTGTTTGTTGTTTTGATAAAGTTGTCATTACCGCAATTTAAACAAGGATAAACACGAGTAAATATGAATTATAGAAAATTGTTATACTTAAAACAATCAATAGTTATGAAATCAATTTTACCAAAAGTTATGTTTTATAAAGGTGATTTATAGATGGAAAGTAAAGGAAATTTCACAAGTATATTTATAATATAATTGCAAATAAAAATGGATTTACTATAAGAATTTGGATATTTAAATCCCGTTGAGTTTAGAAAATTAGTTTCAAGGTTTTGAAGGAATAATAACGTTATTATCTTGAAATATTTTGGTTAGAAATATTCTTAAAATGGATTTAAAAGAGATAGAAAGCACCGAACTCACTTCAGTCGCTAGAAAATAATTCTTATGATGACTGCAGCATCATCGACGTTCATTTTCGAGTTTATAAGTGAGAAATTGCTACCATTGAAATTTTATTTTGATAAAACAAACTTGTTTTGGATTCCAGAGGTGTAATTTGATATATAAAGGAGTTATGTATAGATATGAATTCAGAATGATTTGAAAATAAAATTGGGTGTTAAAAACCTAAAATTTTATCTAAATTTCTAAGAAAATCTAAGATAATAAGGTTTTGAAATTATAATTTGAAAATAGTATAGATAAGAAAAGAAATTTGGAATCTATATATGAAATTAAAATTTAACTTCGGTTAAGTTAAATAAATTGAGTAAAGGTTTAAATGAATTTGAAATGAGATTTGAAATGAATTAGATAAAATAATGAAATCAATATACACTTAAGTCACAAAGTGATTATGTAATGCTGAATTGTAGATATAGTATGAGAATAAACTTAATTCAGATTAATTTCATGAAATATTAAGTAAATAAGTATGTATAACTTATAGATTTGAGGAACATTGAGCTAAAAACAAAATTTTAATTTGTTAAATGTGAATGTTAAGGAATGAAAATCATAAATTGAGATAGGTAATTAAATTTAACATAAATTACATTAAATAAGATGATTTTTGAAATGGAATTTAACTCAAGTGGGGTAAAGGAATGAACTAAATGAAGTTTAATTTGATGTTAATAGATTAATGAATGAACTAGTGGAATAAATTAGTAAATGGATATGAATTTGAGTTGCAAATTGAATTGAATATGGTTGGTATGTTGTTTAGTAAAATTTAATTTGAAATTAAGTTGTAAAGTGAAAATAAACAGTAGAAGTGTTATATAAGCATATTTATAACAAAACCTAAGTAAATTGTCGTATGGAATGGTTCTTAAGGGATAATAGTATTGAAAGAAAAATACTAAGTTATAATGAAAAATGATTTAACTTAGGAAACTTAAAATGAAATGATCCATAAATGAATTAAATATGGAATGAAATATTGTTAAATATAAGTGAATAATTGGATGTGAATCAATGAATGTAAATGAATCGAGCGTAAATAAAGTGAATGTAAATCAACTGAATAGAAGTAAACTGAAATAAATACGTAAGTTGTACATATAATATTTTACCGCATGACTATTTGATCCAGATTCGAGCACATGATTTCGAGGTGATTTATACCAATTCAGTTAGGATTTTTCACTTGATTTCTTGACGGCGAACTTTGGAAATAGATTTTGATTGATCCAGATATTCTCTATCATAGATATGGCTATGCAAGGAGAATGGCAGTTTCTAATCAAGGATCTGAATCTAAGTCCACACTAGAGTGATCATATGAGTGATACTGGTTCGGAAGTGAAATGGTGTGATCGAACGAGCAATAAGGTATTGTTTTGTGTACGGATGATATGTAGATCGTACGGGCTTTAATAAATATAATGTTGACGTTGGAAAATGAAAATTGAGATGGTTATGAATTAATTGGATGAATATTAATTATTTAATGGTTTCTCTTGTTGATTTGCTACATTTCCATATAATTATTGTATTATATATGTTATATATCGATATTACCTTCCATATACTTATTCCTATTGTTTGTTAAATGATTAGTGGGTGTGGATGGCGTATGCTTCTCATTTGGAGCTTGCTTTCGCATTATATTGATTGTATATCTTGCTAATGCTAAGAAAGGTACACATCTTGGATTACATAACGTGTTTTTATATCCTTTTCCTACAGGATTCGTCATTCCCGAAGATGAGATGTATATTTTTAATTATATATACTGTTTATTTTTATGATCGAGCTGCTCAAAGGAGACGCAGGCAAAAAAAATTGTAAATTTAAGGCATTAGAAAAATTTTGAGAATTTTGGGAATTTTTTTGATTACTTAAAATTTTGATTTTGGTTTACAACTTGGAATGGTATTAGTCAGTACCTATGGATTGAGTTGAAAGATTTAGAAATTTGGTAATCTGCTTCGGCTAATTGGTTTTAAAAAGTTAATAGGTTTGTGACACTTTTCTTGCTTGATAATTTTCGGGACAAATTTCTTTTAAAGGAGGGACAATGCAACGACTTAGGATTTTAGTCATTTGAATTTGGAATATTATATTGATTGTAAATATTAAAAAATTAAATTTATCAGTTAAATAACTTGAATTTCAAATATAGCGATTTATTTGATAATTAAATTGTTGAATTTAATATTGAATTGTTTAATAATTGAATCTTCAATTTAGTATGAATGAAAACGATTTCAAAAGTTGATTTAAATTCTATTTAAATAAGTAGGAAGATAGTAAAACTGTTAGATTTGATTTAAAAGCGATTTAACTGATTCTGAAAATTATTCGTTTTAATTAACGTGTAAAAATAGTCTTTGGGGCATAATCTCAGATTTCGATGAAACAAGCTTCATTGGATCCATAATAGTGACTTATTGTAGATCGTTGAATTTCGTGGTGATCGGGCTTATCGTTTGGTCATGCGAGTTAGAAACGCATAGAAATTAATTAAAGGAATCTAATTTAATTCGATTTTTAAAAGTTAATTTCTGTATATAATGGAATTGGCTTCCAATATATATTCCATTATTTTTGGAATAGGGGTGTAACATATAGAACGCCAGGTAGCACGCTTTGTTTGGAGTTCGAAAAGTTTCATAAATGAATAGTGCCGTGAAATTTTCTATTTAAGGACTTTAAACTTTATTTTGCAATTCCAAAAACCTCGTTCTATCAGCCGCCTCCTATTAAATTTTTAATCGATGAAATTCAACCATCTTCTTCTCTCGAATTCTCTCCATCCACGTGCATTTAGGCTTCGATTTCAACTAGGAAGATGGAGAGCTCGACGAGCTTTATAAGATCAACTGTAGGATCGACGAATCGTCGACGATTGAACATGTGAGGGGGCTGCATTCATACGAGTTAGGGTTGAATGTGGGAAGATATTATGGCGGCCGAGCTTAGCTTGGAGGTAGGCATAGGCGCGGCTCGAGGTGGCGTGGTCGTTGGTGAGGTTGGATCAACATGGAAGCATTCGTGGAGGCGGAGGCATTCGAGGGTAGCTCGGCATTGCGGGTTCATTCATGTTGCTTGGAACACTATTGAAAGGGAAAAAGGTTTAAATTATTTAAAACTTAAATTAATTATGTTAGTTATAATTTTGATTATATCAAATGTTCATTTATGTATCTAACTCGTACGAGGTCCAAATTGAACGCGACAAGTCGCGTTGCGATCATTTCGACGAAGGCTACGCTATTAAATTAGATTGGATAGATTTGGAGATAATTCGAATTTGGGTTAAAATTGAACATGCTTTCAATTTTAATTCAAAAAGAAACGTTTGGCAACTAATAAAAATCAAAGTGAATTAATCTCACCTTTTTGGTTAACCACAAATATATTTTAGTCAATAAAAATTATTTATTCGATGTCTGAATATTTATTATTAATGGTTATTGGCTGCGAGATGATTTACTATTTAATTAGTTGGTTTGGATATATTCCTGCTTATTGGAGCGGATGAGATCCCATTATGTTCTCGTGTAAGAGCGGATGACCCTTGCATACAAATCCTATCTCGAAGTGGTTGATTTATATATTTTTATGATTATATATTGTATGTGATGTTGGGGATAGGTCGGAGGGATCTACTAGGATTCCTCACATTGTTGATTTTATTTTTCATATATACTGCGATTTATGATAAGTTGGATGTTATATTAGATGACATGAACATGATTTTGCTTATTGGTGTTTTGCATTTTGGTATTTTAACATACCATAAAATAGTGGTTGATTTAAAAGGGGATTTCCAAGCAATTTTAAAAATTATATATGTTTTAAATAATTAGTCCTGAATAAGTAGTATTTTATTTTAAAATCAAAGGTAAATTTTTGGATATTAACGTTTAATAGTTTTATGAAATATTTTAAAAAGAGATTTTGTACCGTGAATAAATATTTTTAAAATATTGGAGAATATGTCAGTCTTTTATAATAAAGGAATATGGTTTTAAAGGGAAATAGAAATATTTTTATATAATATTTATTAACCATGTTTGCATAAAGTGATATATATATATATATATGTATATAGGTATATATATTATAATTTATTTATAAATGTGAAATTTATAAATGGGATAATTTATAAGAGTGGTATTTATACAAAGAAAGTGAAGATTTGTAAAATCGTATTTTGTTTATTTAAAGTATGAATTTATAAATGGGGGTATAAATTAAAGGAAACTATTTTCGTTTAGTAAATTGGAGAAATAAATCACACGATGTATTTATTATAAGATACAGAATGATATTTTAGAAATAGTTGAATCTATTTTGGAAATTGAAGAAGAGGGTAAATTGGAACGATATTTTATAAATAGAAAAGGATTTATAAAAGGAATTTAACCATATGGAAGTAACATTAAAACAGATGGTGATTGATGTTTTAAATGAGATTTATGAATAAGTGAGATTCATAAAAAAAATAAAGTTATGAATGGAGTTCATAAATAAATAGGTTTTATAAAAAGAAGTTTTTATAAAATGGAAAGAGATTCTTAAATGTAGTTTTATAAATATGTAAATAATTGGGTGGAAGATTCAAGAATGGATTCTTGTCAAGGAAATATATTATGTTTTAAATTTGGTTATTCATTTTAATATTGCTTAAAGTTGTTTGTAAATATTTAAATAATTTTTAAAAGTTAGTTATTTAAATTATTAATATGATTTGACATTAATAATAATGGTTATTAATAATATTTTGGTAATTTATCATTATTAATTTTGTGGTAAAGATTAAAGATTGTTTTATTCATAATGTTTTGAGTTTTTAATTATTATATTTTAAGAGGTTAAAAGTTAATATTTACCATTTATTTACGATGTTTATTATGAATACACATTATTATATAATAGTGTTTTTAAAGAAAGTGATTAGGACTTATTTATGATGTTTTCGAGATTCATAGATAGAGTTCTGTAAAAAGATTTGGATTTTTATAAGAGAAGCTTATAAAATGGTTTTAAGATTTAAAGGAAGATTATTTACAAGGTAAAGAGGTTTATAAATAGATGGATATTTATAAAAGAATTTTAGAAATGCGTTTATAGACTATAAAAAGAGTTTATAAATAATTACATGGTTTTATAAAAGGTTTACAAATGACTTGAGGAATAATTTATAAATGGTTTATAAAGGGTTTTAGAAATTTATAATGGAGTTTATAAATGATTTTAGAATTTAATAAATAGGATATCTTCCTTAGTGTTTGGTAAATATACTTATACCATTGAGATAAGTACATGGATATTTTTTTAAGTATTTTTAATATAAGGTTTGTGAATATATCTTTGTAAAAGTATTTTGATACTAGCATTTACAAGATGATTTTAATTAATGAAAGAGAATAATTAAGGAGGTTAGTGGTTGTTTATATGCTTGACCAATGTTAGTTTTCCTTTGGAAATAAATTCGAATTTGGATGTGTGTTTGTTGATAGTTAAATAGCCGATTATCAAATTTGGACCCAAACATAACTTTGGAAATATCTAGGAGAAACACATGAGTTATGTGGCATAGTAATCTCCAATGATGTTGTACTATGCGTGTAAATTTCGTTTCGTTCTTCTAGGCTAATGATAAGAAAATCCATCCGCTAACGGTTAGGAGGTGATCTTCATTCTTATCCTTGACTAATCATTTCCTAAAGAACCAATGTTGAGTTTATCGAAAACTATCGCACGTTGTTTCGAAGAGAACATGATCAGATATGTTATTCGAAAACCACTTTGATCAGACTCAAGCGTTCGAAGTAAAGACATCTTAAAGATGATGGGATTAGAGAGGGAGCTCTTAATCGTTTCGTTTAGTTCCAGAACGAACTCGTATAGATGAATGCTGGTATTGCATTGTTGCCTGAAGAGCAATGTTAGCGTTCCAAGTGGGTAGTGCTATATAAAAGCTAGAATGTAGCTTCGAGCCTCGCACCTGGGGAAATGAATAAAGTAGTGACATGCAGCGAGGCTAAGTGATTCACACCCAAGTAGTGTATGATCATCCCAAATCTAAAGCGATATTCATGTATGCTTTGGTACACATTATGTGGTTCTTGGTTGCAACTGAGGGGTGGTCATATTCGGTGCTACTCGAAAGGGGGTAGTGCTAGTCTTGAGTAGCAGAGGTGCAACGTGTTGTAGCTTCCCATACCTTTTATCTAGAGGCGTACGAATTCGATGGGTTGACTCTTACCCTTTCATAGTCGGAATCCATTATCCAATATGGGCCTTCAGTTTTGGTTATAGAACCTAGCATGCTAGAATTTAATTAATGTAAATTTTTTAGCTATGATTAATAAGTACTTGTATATTAGATGCTATTATAAAATTAAGGATTTCATATGAAATATTTTGATTATCGTAAGGTAAAAACTCGTTCGCGTTTATGTACGGCGTGGTCTTACGAGATACTCTTGATTTTTGAAAGGTTACGATGACTTTAAATGTTCAGTTGGGTGTGCTTTTCTCATGATGGTTTTCCAAACTGACTCGGATGTTATTTCATTTTAATGCTCAGGTGAGACCGAGCATATTTATATATTTCTTTGGATGATTAGGGCGTAGGAGATGAGTTGGAGGTCTACAAGTCGTATTCTTATGTATGTTTATTTTCTGTCGCTTGTTATTGAAAGTATTGGCAATCGTGATGACATGATGTTATAACTGTACAAGCTGATGATTGTGATTGTTGTTGTACTCTGATGGATGTATGTATATAACAATTTCTCTTTTGTAAAGATCATTGATATTATAGTATATGTTGTTTCGCTGCGATTGTGAGATTTTGTGTTGTTTTTAGTTTCTTTTCTCTTCTTCTCTCTTCTTTTTTCCCTTTAACTATCCGTCTTTCCGTGATTTGGGTTGGACATGTGTGGTTTATTGTCAATTAGAATTGTACGGAAAAGCGGGCTGTTACACGTGATATCGAAGCATAGGTGAGCAAACACCTAGGCTTTGGTGAGAGTTTACTTATTTGAGATAAGGCAAGCAAGACCGTAGGATGAGTTTTTTTTTTTTTTTGTGTGTGTGTATGAGTGCGTATTTATTAGCGATTATAAAAATATTTTATATTGTGTTAATTTATCTATCGAGTGGCTTATGATTTAGATCCGTGCGCGGGACGCCACATTATTGATAGGGGTTTCTAAATACTTGAACAAGGCAGACTGACACAATATTGTTTTGAAATGGGTGAATAAAATAAATTTACGTAATTTATATTTTTTACATAAAAGAATAATTTTTCAAAAATTATTATAGTTATATATGAAGTGTTTGGTTGTTAGAGAATGATAATATTTTAGTATTATAATTTGTTGTTTTAATAAAATTTATTATTATCATAATTTAAACAAGGATAGACATGTGTAAATATGAATTATAGAGAATTGATTATGATTAAAACAATCAACAATTATGAAATCAATTTCATCATAAGTGATGTTTTATAAAAATGATTTGTAAAGGTGATATATAAACAAAAAGTAAAGGAAATTGCCTAAGTATATTTAAATTATGATTGTAAATAAAAAGGGATTTAAGCTGAGAATTTGGAAATTTAAATCCCATTCAGTCTGAAAAATTATTTTCAAGGTTTTGAAGAAATAATAATGGTATTATTTTGATATATTTTGGTTAGAAATATTTTAAAAATGGTTAAAAGAGACTGAAAGTAAGGAACTCACTTCAGTCGCTGGAAAATAATTCTGGTGATGATTGTAGCATTATCGACGCTCATTTTCGAGTTTCTAAGTAAGGAATTGATACCATTGAAGTTTGGTTTTGATAAAAAATTATTTTTTAGATTCCAAAGGTGTAATTTGATATACAAAGGTGTTATGTATGGATATAATTTCAAAAGGATTTGAAAATAAAACTGGGTGTTAAAAACCTGAAGCTTTGTCTAAATGTTCTTAGAAAACCTAAGATAATAAGTTTTCAAACTTATAATTTGAAAATAGTATAGATAAGAAAAGAAATTTGGAATCGAGCTATGAAATTAAAATTTAACTTTGGTTAAGTTAAATAAATCGAGTAAAGGGATAAATGAAATTGAAATGGGATTTGAAATGAATTAGATTAAAAAAATGAAATTAGTATACATTTAGGTCGTAAAGTGATCATGTAACCCTGAACTGTAGATATAGTATGAGAATAAACTTAAGTCTAATAAATTTCATGAAATATTAAGTAAATAAGTTGTATAACTTATAGATTTGAGGTACATTGAGCTAAAAACAAATTTTAAATTTGTTAAATGTGAATGTTAAGGAATGAAAATCTTAAATTGAGATAGGTAATTAAGTTTAACTTAAGTTATTTTAAATAAGATGATTTTTGAAATGGAATTTAAGTCAAGTGGGGTAAGAGAATGAATTAAATGAAGTTGAATTTGATGTGTCATGAATTAATGAATGAACTAATGGAATAAATTAGTAAAATGGATATGAATTTGAGTTGCAAATTGAATTGAATATGGTTGGGATGTTGTTTAGTAAAATTGAATTTGAACTTAAGTTAAAGTGAAAATAAACAGTAGAAGTGTTATATAAAAATGTTTACAATAAAACTTAAGTAAATTGTTGTATGGAATGATCCTTAAGGGATATTAGTATTGAAAGAAAAATACTAAATGATGATGAAAAAGGATTTTAACTTAGGAAAGTTAAAAGTGAAATGATTTTATGACATGATCCATAAATGAATTTAATATGGAATGAAATGTTGTTAAACATAATATGAATAATTGGATGTGAACCAATGAATGTAAATGGATCGAGCGTGAATAAAGTGAATGAAAATGATTGGATGTAAATCAATTGAATGGAAGTAAATTGAAATAAATATGTAAGTTGTATGTATATTATTTTACTCGCATAACTGTTTGATCCAGATTCTGGAACATGATTTCGAGGTGATTAATATCGATCTGAATTAGGATTTTTCACTCAGTTTCTTGACGGCCAATCTTAGATATAGATTTTTGATTGATCTGAATATTCTCTATCATAGTATATGGCTATGTAAGAAGAATGACGGTTTCTAATCAAGGAACTGAATCTAACTCCACGCAAGAGTGGTTGTGTGAACGATACTAGTTCGGAAGTGAAATTGTGTGATCGAGCGAGCGATCGTCTATTGTTTTGCGTAGGATGACATATATACATCTTATGGGCTTTAATAAATATAATGTTAATGTTGGAAAATGCAAATTGAGATGGTTATGAATTAATTGGATGAATATTAATTGTTTGATAGTTTCTTTTGTTGCATTTGCGTATAGTTATATATTAATATATATCATATACCAATATTGCCTTTCTTATACTTGTTCTCATTGTTTGTTGAGTGATTAGTAGGTGCAGATGGCATGTGCTTCACATTTGGAGCTTGCTTTTGCATTATATTGATTGTATGTTAATGCTAAAATAAGGTACACATCTTGGATTACATAACGTATTTTAATATTTTTCTCTACGGAATGCCCATCCTCGAAAATGAGATGCATATTTACGATCATATATATTGTAAATTTTTACGGTTGAGCCGCGCCTGGCGAAATTTTCCGTAAATTTAAGGCGTATTTTTTTGAGAATTTATGGAATTTTTTTTTCCAATAACTTACAGTTTTGATTTTGGTTTTTTAATTTGGATAGTATTAGTAAGTAACTATGGATTGAGTTGAAAGATTTAAAAATTTGGTAATCTATTTCAGCTAATTGTTTTGAAAAGTTAATGGATTTGTAACATTTCTTAATTGGTAATTTCGGGGATGAAATTCTTTTAAGGGGGGAGAATGTAATGATCCAGGATTTTAGTCATTTGAATTTAGAATGTTTAATTGATTATAAATATTAAAAAGTTTATTTTATAAGTTCAATAACTTGAATTTCAAATATCGTGATTTATTTGATAATTAAATTGTTGAATTTAATATTGGAATTGTTCAAATAATTGAATCTTGAATTTAATATGAATGAAAACGATTTCGAAAGTTGACTTAAAGTCTGTTTAGATAAGTAGGAAGATAGTAAAACTTTTAGATTTGATTTAAAAAGTGATTTAACTGATTTTGAAAATTATTCGTTTTAATTAATGTATAAAAATAGTCTTCTGGGGCCTTGTCTCAGATTTTGACAAAACCAGTTTCATTGGATCCGTAATAGTGAATTATTGTATGCCGTCAAATTTCATGGCGATTGGGCATATCCTTTGGTCGTGTGAGTTCGAAACGAATAGAAATTAATTAATGGAATTTAATTTAATATAATTCGAATTTGAAAAGTTAACTTCTGTACATGATGGAATTGGCTCCTAGTATATATTCCATTGTTCGAAATAGGGGTATAACATACAGAATGCCAGGTGGCACTCTTCGTTTGGAGTTCGAAATTTTCTATATAAGACTTGAAAACTTTATTATTGCAATCCAAAACCCTAGTTCTATAAGCTACCTCCTTTTAAATTTTTAGTGGCCAAAATTCAAATCATCTTCCTCCCTCCATTTCTCTCCATCCATGTGTTTTAAGGCTTTGACTTCAACTACTAAGATATAGAGCTCACAAGCTCAACGGCGGGATCGACGAATCATCGACGATTAGAGGCGTGTGGGGGCCGAGTTCGTGCGACCTAGGGTTGGACGTGGGAAGAGATTGCGGTGGCCGAGCTTAGCTTGGAGGTAGGCGTCGACGCGGCTCGAGGTGGCGCAGCTGCTGGTGAGGTTCGATCGACGTGGAAGCATTCGTGGAGGCAGCGACATTCGAGGGTAGTTCGGCGTTGTGGGTTAGTTCGTGTTGCCTGGAACGATGTTGAGGGGGAGAAAGGTTTACATTGTTTAAAACTTAAATTAATTATTTTAATTTTAGTTTTAATTATATCAAATGTTCATTTATCTGTAATAAACGAGGTCCAAATTAAATGCAACAAATCGCGTTATAATTATGTCGATGAAGGCTACGCAATGGAATTGGGTCGGATGGGTTTGGAGTTAGTTAAAATTTTGGTTTAAAATTGAACATCCATTCAATTTTAATTCAAAACGAAATGTTTGGCGACCACTAAAAATAAAAGTGAGTTAATCTCACCTTTTTGGTTAACCATAAATATATTTTAGTCAATAAAAATTATTTATTCGATGTTTGGCAATTTATTATTGATGGTTGTTGACTGCTAGATGATTTACTATTTAATTAGTTTGTTTGGACATATTCTCGCCAATTGGAGCACACGTGACCTTATTACGGTCTCATGTAAGCGTGAACCCTTATATATGAATCCCACATTGAAGCAGTTGTTTATACCTTTTTATGATTATATACTGTATGCGATGCATGAGAACAGGTTGGAGGAATCTAGCATGATTCCTTACACCGTTGATTTTATTTTTCATATATATTGCGATATATGATATGTTGGATATTGTATTGGATGGCATGAACATGATTTTGCTTATTAGTGCTTTGTATTTTGGTATTCTAGGATACCATAAAACAACGATTGATTTAAAAGGGGATTTCCAAGCGATTTTGAAAATTATATATGTTTTAAATAATTAGTTCTAAATTATTTGAAGGAGTAATTTATTTTAAAATCAAAGGTAAGATTTTTTGAATATTATAATTTAATAATTTATGAAATATCTTAAAAAGAGATTTTGAACCGTGAATAAAGATTTTTTAAATCTTGGAGAATACGTCGGTCTTTTATAATGAATGGATATGGTTTTAAAAGGAAATAGAAATATTTTGATATAATATTTATTAATCATCTTTGTGTAAAGTGATATATATATATATATATATATGCATGTAGGTACATATATTATAATTTATTTATAAATGAGATAATTTATGAAAGTGGTATTTTTACAAAGAAAGTGAAGATTTATAAAATCGTATTTTGTTAATAAAAGTATGAATTTATAAACGAGGTTTATAAATTAAAGTTATAGTTTCAAAAACTGGAGAAATAAATTAAACGGTGGATTTAAGGTAGAGAATGAAATTTTAGAAATAGTTGACTCTATTTTAGAAATTGAAGGCGAGGGTAAATTGGAATGTTAAACAATATTTTATAAATAGAAAAAGCTTTATAAAAGGAATTTATCCATATGGAAGTAATGCTAAAACGGATGGTGATTGACGTTTTAAATGAGATTTATGAATAAGTGAGATTCATAAAGGAAATAAAGTTATGAATGGAGATCATAGATAAATGGGTTTATAAAAAGAAGTTTTTATAAAATAGAAAGAGATTCTTAAATGTAATTTTATAAATATGGAAATGATTGGGTTAAAGATTTAAGAATGGATTCTTATCAAAGAAATATATTATGTTTTAAAGTTGGTTATGCATTAAGAATGGATTCTTATCAAAGAAATATATTATGTTTTAAAGTTGGTTATGCATATTAATATTGCTTAAAGTTGTTTGTAAATATTTAAATAATTTTGAAAAGTTAACTATTTAAGTTATCAATATGGTTTGAAATTAATAATAATGATTATTAATAATATTTTGGTAACATATCATTATTATCTATATGGTAAAGATTTGAGATTGTTTTATTCATAATGTTTTGAATTATTAAATATTATATTTTAAGAGGTTAAAAGTTAATATTTATTATTTATGATTTTTATTATGAATAAACATTATTATATAATAGTGTTTTCAAAGAAAGTGATTAGGACTTGTTCATGATGTTTTCGAGATTCATAAATAGAGTTCTGTTAACAGACTTGGCTTTTTTTAAGTGGATCTTATCAAATGGTTTGAAGATTTAAAGGAAGATAATTTACAAGGTAAAGTGGTTTATAAATAGATGGATATTCATAAAAGAATCTTAGAAATGAGTTTGTAGATTATAAAAAGAGTTTATAAATAATGGCACAGTCTTATAAAGGATTTATAAATGACTTGAGGAATAATTTATAAATGGTTTATAAAAGGTTTTAGAAATCTATAATGGAGTTTATAAATGATTTTAGAATTTTATAAAAAGGAGTCTTCCTCAATGTTTGGTAAATATACTTATACCATTGAGATAAATATATGAATATTTTCTAAGTATTGAAAATATAAGGGTTGTGAACATATCTTTGTAAAAGTATTTTGATACAAGCATTTACAAGATGATTTTAATTAATGAAAGAGATTAATTAAGGAGGTGGTGGTTTTTCATGTGCTTAACCAATGTTGGTTCTCCTTTGGAAATAAATCCTGATTTAGATGTGTATTTGTTGATAGCTAAATAACCGACTATCAAATATGGACCCAAACATAACTTTGGAAATGTCTAGGAGAAACACGTAGGTTATGTGGCACAATCATCTCCAATGATACTGTGCATGTAAATATTGTTTCATTCTTCTTGGACAATGATAAGGAAATTCGTCCACTAACGGTTATGAGGTGATCTCCGTTCTTATCTTTGACTGTTTATTTCATAAAGAGCCGGGGTTGAGTTTGCCGGAAACTATCGAATGTTGTTTCGAAGAGACCGAGATCAGATATTTTATTCGAAAACCACTTCAATCCAATTCAAGCGTTTGAAGTAAAGACATCTTAAAGATGATGGAATTGGAGAGGGAGCTCTCAATCATTTCGTTCAATCCCAGAACAAACTTGTATGGATGAATGTTGTATTGCACTATTGCTTGGAGGGCAGTGTTAGCGTTCAAAGTGGGAAGTGCTATATAAAAGGTAGAATGTAGCTTCGAGCCTCATACCCAGGGAAATGAATAAAAAAGTGACATGCGGCAGGGCTAAGTGGGTCGCACCCAAGTAGGGTATGATCATCCAAAATCTAGAGTGATATTCATCTATGCTTCGAGATCCCATTGTGTGGTTGTTGGTTGCAACTGAGGGGTAATCATGTTCGGTGCTGTTCGAGAAGGAGGTAGTGTTGATCCTAAGTAGTAGAGATGCGACATGTAGTAGCATTCCGTACCTTTTATCTAAAGGTGTACGGATTCAGTGGGTAGACCCTTACCCTTTCATAGTTGGAATCGATTATCTAATAGGAGCCTTTGGTTTTGGTTATGGAACCTAGTACGTTGGAATTTAATTAATGTAGCAATTTCGGCTATGATTAATAAGTACTTGTATATTGAACGCTATTACAATATCAGAGGATTTCATATGAATATTTTGGTTATCGTAATGTAAAAACCATCCTTGTTTGGCGTGGTCTTACAAGATACTCTTGATTTTTGAAAGGTTTTGATAAATTTAAAAGTTCAGTTAGGTGTGTTTTTCTCATGCTGGTTTTTCAGACTGACTCGGGTGTTATTTCATTATAATGCTCGGGTCAGACCGAGCATATTTACATGTTGCTTTGGATGCATTAGAGCTCAGAAGACGAGCTGGAGGTCTTCAAGTTGTATTCTTATATACGTTTATTTTCTACTTCTTGTTATTGAAATTATCGGCAATTGTGAGGACAGGATGTTATACCCGCCTAGGCTGATGATTGTGATTGTGTTATACTCTGATGGATGTATGTATATAACAGTTTCTCTTTTGTAAAGATCATTGATATTATGTTATATGTTGTTCTGTTGCGACTGTGAGATTCTGTGTTGTTTTAGTTTCTTTTGTCTTCATCTTCTTTTCTCTTCTTCTTTCTTCTTTCTTCTTTCTTCCCCTTAACTATCTGTCTTTCCATTTGATTTGGGTTGGAAATGTGTGGTTTATTGTCAGCCAGAAATTTATAGCGGGTTGTTACAAGAATACACCAGAATTTTATACTGGTTTACAGTTACCATACATCCAATCCCCCACAATTCCTTGTACGAATTTCTTTTCAACTAGTAAATGCAAATACAGTCTCGCTTTCATAGCTATGAGACACACCCTCCAGAATCTCAACCTTTTGGTAGGGTCAGGTGATTTCCAAGCTACAAGCACATCCACTAGATTTATGGGCTAATAAGCACAACAAAATGATTTTATAGGCTACAATCACACCTACAAGTATAGCAATATAATTTGATAGAGTTTTACAGACTTAGATCTTGATTACAGCTGATTCTACAACTCTTGAATAACACTTTAAACATGGTTTAGGTGAGAGAGATGAGAGAAATCAGAGAGTAGATGATGGATCAAACTAGTGATGATTGTTATTTCGATTGAATTTTGATGGAGTTTGGGTATATTTTGATTCAGAAAATGAGAGAGTGGAAGGTGGAGAGATGAATAAGAAAATGACGATTGAAAATTCATTTGAAAATCTGGTATTTATAGAGGAACAACGGTCATATTCATTCATTAAGGGATACGACGAAAAGAAACTTCGTTTTAAATTTAAATTTTGAAAAAATCAACCACTATGTAGTGTATGTCGACATACTCTTTTTAAAATTTAAAAATACTTCAAAACATTATTTTGAAAACTCGTTGGTTTATAAAATAGTTTGATACTTTGTAAAATCATTTAAGCATGGTTTGTATATATTTTAGTCATAATAAAATTTTGCATAATAATTTTGAAAATTTTAATATAATGTAAATAATATATATGTGTGTGTGTGTGTATATATATAATCAATGTAATTAAAACTTATTAAAGTATAACCAAAAATTCAATGTATATAAACTTAAAAACACTAAAATAATACCTTTGTAGGTATAAGAGATTGAAAATCATTTTGAGAAATATTTTGAAAATATTATTTTAAAACCAGCATATTTGAAAAACAAATTAAAACAAAATTAGAGAAGAATAAAGAGATCAGCAAAGTGCTATCAAGATTTTAACTTAAATTTTGTGACTCTATAACTTATCTGGAATATCTTGAAATCTTGAACTCTTCAATACTCGTAAGTCTTCATTCTCCAACTCTTGAAACTCTATATCAGCATCTTGAATCAACTCTTGATATTATATGGTCTTCTTAATCAACATTTGTCTAATATCATGTGCTATATTATTACACTATATATAACTTGATAAAACATTAATATTTATATTTTATATAATGTCTATAGGTTTTATTATCAAAACCAATAACTAAGGTACTAACAATCTCCTCTTTTTTTTATGATGACTACTATGTATATAAAATATAATATCTCCCTTGGGTTACAAAACTCCCCTTTAATGTATGTGTAGATTTTATATATTTCTCCCCCTCGTCATTAACAAAAAATAACAATCTAAAACTATAACTCTAACACTAACTTTTAATCTAACTCTAGCTCTCCTTAAATAAAATATTATAGATTAATGACATATGATGATGAGAATATTTTATATAAGAACAATAAGTGATATTTAAAATGAGATAATCTTGAAATGGAAATAATGATAAGAATGATACATAAGAAATAATAAGATAACACAAATCATTAACAGCAAGCAAACTAATCTATATATTCATTCAACACTACACCATAATCCAATCAAATCTTAAAATGTACATATAGGTAAGTAAAATAAATGTTAAATTAGATTGAATATACCACCACACAATCAAATTAACAAAGACAAGTACCATCCTAACATGATTTCCTAGTCATCAAGGATTTGTGAATAGGACAATGAGGATAATGAAGGCAAAGTTCCCTTTTGTTTGATGAGATTTCCACCTCGATCGAAACATACTTCTCCGACGCATCGGATTTGGTCATCTTCCTCCATGTGTTCTTCCTCTTCTTCCTCGTCATCGCTGCCTTGAATGGGGTTATGAATGATCAAATTTGCGGAGTCATCTTCAATAACTAGTGGATACATAGGATTATGCAATAGATCTTTTTGCAAATTGTTTCTCTTGTTCTTTGGGCATACAAAGTTGTACAACTTGTATTTTAGTCAACATCTCTAGAACATTCTTCATTTCTCCTTCCAATTTGATAACTTTAGCCATATAATGTTTTGGAAAGGGCATCGGGTAAGAGAAGGGAAGGAAAACGATGAAATCGCTTCTCTAGAACGTTTGGGATGGAGGTCATGGTTTATTTGTTTCAGAAGTTTAAAATAGAGATAATACAGAGAAATGAAGAAGAAAGTCGAAATTTGGTTATTATATAACCACCAATTTGAATTTTAGAGGGAAACAAAAAGTACCATTATATGTCGACATAGGGGGATATGATATGTCGACATATATGTTATAATTTTTACTATTTTGTTTTCCTTTGTATTTTGTAGCGTTTACTTCATTATTTTTATATTTTCTATAAAAAACAAATTCCTAACTCTCTTCTTAACTTAGTAAAATATGTTTGATTCAATGTTTTGTTAATTTATCAGCTATTTGATTTTCAGTGTTTATAATTTCAAGTGATATTATTTCTTTGTTTACATTATCTCTTAGAAAATACTGTCTTATATCAATATGTTTAGTTCTAGCATGATGAGTTGGATTTTAGTAGATTGATCACACTTGTATTATCACAGTATATTGGTGATTTAGTAAAATTTAAACCAAATCTTTTAACGTTTATTGCATATAGATAAACTATGAAAAAGCTAATGCTGCTGAAATATATTTGCTTATGTCATAGACAGAGACATAGAGTTTTACTTCTTACTAAATTAAGAAACTAGAGAGTATTCCAAAAAGTGACAAGCTCCACCTGTACTATTTCAGTCCGATTTGCAGCATAGTTAACATTACCGTATGAAATTAATTCAAAAAATGTTCTTGTGTTGTTTATATATCTCAAAATTTATTTATGGATTTTAAATGAGTTTTTTTAGGTTGAGATTGATATTTTGCATAGGGACAAACACTATGCATTATATCATGTCTAGTGGCAGTTATGTAGAGTATTGATCCAATCATTCCTCTATTAATTTATGATCTACATCTTTTGAATTTTTTTATTATTTAATTTTTCATTAGTCGTCGTGGGAGTTGGTTTACCATTGGTATTTGACATACCAAATTTCTTAACTAAATTTTTAGCACATTTTTCTTAATTAATAAAAATTTCATTACTTATTTTTCTTATTTATGGTCCTAGAAAATAATTTAGTTCTCCCATATGATTCGTTTCAAATTTCTTAGTCATTATTTCTGAGAATTCCTCGCTTAGTTTATCATTGGTGGATCCAAAAATGATATCATCTACATATATTTGTATTAACTGAATAATATTTTTATCCTTTTTAATAAAAAAAATGTATTATCTACTTTGCATATTTCAAAATTTGATTGTAACAGATAGGATTTAAGTACGTCATACCAAGCTCTTGGATTCTGTTTTAGCCATTCTTTAATTTGTGAACATGATTAGATAGGATTTCATCGTCAAAAAGTAGGGGTTGCTCTACATATACATCTTTTGTGATAAAATCATTTAAAAATGCATTTTTAACATCCATTTGAAATAACTTAAAATTATTATGACTAGCGAAAGCAGATAAAATCTGTATAGCTTCTAATCTTGCTACGTGTGCAATCATCAAAATTTATTCCTTCTTCTTGATGGTAACCTTGTACAACTAATCGAGCTTTATTTCTCACAACCTTTCGTTGTTCATTCATTTTGTTTCTATATACCCATTTAGTTGCTATTATGGATTTATCCTCAGGCCTTGAGACTAATTCATATATATCATTTCCCATAAATTGATTTAATTCCTTTTTTGTAGCAAGAATCCATGAATCATAAGTTGATGCTTCATTTAGATTTTTAGGTTCAATGAAATAAAGCAACGTTACTTATTTTATTTAGTTAATTTCTAGTTTTAACAACAAAATCAACATCTCTAAGTATATTTTCTATAGGATGATCTTTCAAGTATCTTGTACTTTCATTTGGATGTGAATTTTCTGAATTATTATTATTTTCATTTTCGGTAATCTCATTATTACTAATTTCATTTTGGGTTATCAATATTTTCTTCTTCATCAATATTTGGATTATAAACTTTAAAATTTTCATCAAATGAAACATATAACGTCTCTTCAATAGTATTAGTTCTAGTACTGAAAGCTCTATAAGCTTTACTTCTATTTGAATATCCAATAAAGATTTTTTTAACCTAATTTAGCATCAAATTTATTTAAATTATCTTTAGTATTTAAAATAAAACATTTACCACAAAAAGCTCTAAAGTATGATAATTTAGACTTTTTATTATATAATAATTCAATGGTGTTTACTTAGTTAATGGTCTTATTAAAATCTATTTAATATATAACATGTAGTACCAACTACTTCAGCCCAAAAAAATTGTTGGTAAACTGCTATCATTTAGTATAGTTCTAGCACACTCTTGAATTATCATATTTTTACGTTCTACTACTCCATTTTGTTGTGCTGTTCTTGAAAATGAAAATTATGAGTTATACCTTTCTTATTATAGAAATTCTCAAAATTTTCATTTTTGGATTCTTCATTGTGATCACTCTGAATGGTTTTAATTTTACTAGTCATTTGATTTTGAATTCATTTAACAAAGATTTTAAAATTTTCAAAAGCATCAGTTTTAAGTTTTAATAAATCCGTCCATGTAAATCTAGAATAATCATCTACGATTATAAATACATATATATTGTGCCTTGTAGATTGTATCTATGAGGGACCGAAAAGATCTAAGTGAAGAAGTTCAAGGGGTTGAGAGGTAGAAACCATATCTTCCGATTTAAAAGAACATTTTCCAAGTTTTCCTAATTGACATGCATCGCATAAATTATTAACTTTAAAATTCATTTTGGAAAGACCTCTAACTAGATTATTTTTTAGCAATTTTAGTTATTAGTTTGAAATTCAAATGACCAAATCTTTTATGCCAAATCTAAGGATCGCTTGATTCAGCCAAAAGACACAAATTATCATTTGAGATTTTCATACTTAATATATAGGTGTTTTGTTTTCTAATACCTTCAAGGATAATGTTCGACTCATTATCAATGTGACATTTATCTTTTATGAATTTAATTTTGAAACTCTTATTACACAATTGACTAATACTCAACAGGTTATGGTTTAAATTCCTAACTAACAAGCCGCTAGAAATAGCAGAAGTTTTAGAATTACTGACACTGCCGATGCCAATCGAATATTCTTTAGAATTGTCTCTAAATTTATGATCCACCGTCTTTGCAAACTATATCCTACATCCAGCCCCGCACAATTCCTTGTACAGATTTCTTTTCAACTAGTAAATGCAGATACAGTCTCAATTTCAAGGCTACGAGACACACCCTACAGAATTTCGACCTTTGGGTAGAGTCATTTGATTTTCGAACTTCAAGCACACACACACTAGATTTACGAGCTACTGATCACACGCAATTGATTTTATGGGCTACAATCGCACCCACAAGTATACCAATACGATTTGATAGATTTTCACAGATTCAGATCTTCGATCTTGATTACAATTGATCATATAACTCATGAATAACACTTTGATCTTGGTTTGAGTGAGAGGGATGAGAGAAAACAGAAATTAGATGAAGGAGAATCAAACTAGTGATGATTGAATTTGATTGTGGTTGAATTTTAGTAGAGTTTGGGCATGTTTTGATTTAGAAAATGAGGGAATGGAAGAAGGAGAGATGAATAAGAAAATAATGATTAAAAATTCGTTTGAAATCGGGTATTTATAGTGGAACAATGGTCATATCCATTCGTGAAGAAATATGATGAAAAGACGCTTCTTTTGAAATGTTGTTTTTGAAAAAAATCGACCACTATGTCGACATACATACATAGAGTATGTGGATATACTCTTTCTAAAATTTAAAAATACTTTAAAACATTATTTTGAAAATTCGTTTGTTTGTAAAATAGTTTGGTACTTTGTAAAATCATTTAAGCATGGTATATACATATTTTAGTCATGATAAAAATTTATATAATAATTTTGAAAAATTTAATATAATGTAAATTATATATATGTATATATATATATGATCGATATAATTATAACTTATTAAAGTATAAAAAAATTTAATATATATATATATATATGTATGCATGTATGTATGTATAAACTTAAAAACACTAAAATAATATTTTTTTTAAAATAAGAGATTGAAAATCATTTTGAGAAATATTTTGAAAAGATTATTTTAAAACTGAGATTTTTGAAAAACAAATTAAAACAATATTAGAGAAGGAAAGAGAGATCGGGGAAGTGCTATCAAGGTTTTAACATAAATTCTAGGACTCTATAACTTATTTGAAATATCTTGAAATCTTAAAATCTTCAATACTCGTGAGTCTTCATTCTTCAACTCTAGAAACTCTATATCAGCACATTGAATCTACTGTTAACACTATACAGTCTTCTTGATCAACACTTGTCTAATATCGTGCACTATATATTATATATGACTTGATAAAATATTATATATACCATGTCTATAGTTGTTATCATTAAAACCAATACCTAATATACTAATAGTTTATATAGGGGATAACATCTATATTGTTCTGGATAGATATTTCTATATTGTTCTGGGTAGCTCTTATATAAATACGCTAGTACGTATTATTTTGGGAAGGCTTTTATGTCGTACTGTGTCGGACTAAAGATGACTGCCATATTAAATTCATTATTTAAATGTTTCCGCATAAAGTTTATGGTTAGATAATTTATTATCATTTGAGCTCCGAAGAATTTTGATTGTTGTCACAATATTTTAGATGATAGTCAATTATGACTCGAGATGAATTTATAAAATGGTGATTTGTTTAATATGCCTTATTATGATGATTACTGTTGAGCATATTTATACCATGACTTATCTTGTTATTGTTAAGTCATACATTCATGTTATTAGTATCTCACCCTTTCATTTAGGTATAGTCTGACTTGTTATTTGTTTATATAATCGGGTCGGGCTGAGACATTACAAGTACATAACTCACGGACTATATATTTTGGACTAGCGCTTGAGCAGACATTTTGACTTTAAAGTTTACTCATTTAAATGTACTGGGATGGCTAGTTGGATATATTATTTTAGATAGTCAGTTGTACCTGATACTATATTTTGATGTAATGTATATATTGTAGGGCTCGTATAGATATTTTGTAGACTTACACTTTATGATGCATATGATGTATATTTTTCCGCTATGATCTGTATAACTTTGATATTTGTTTCTGTATTATATCTGTTCTAAATAATTTTAACCATTGTGTTTATTACTTTGTATTAATAGTGTATACGTCAAATTTTAGCTCAGATATTAAGAAAAAGGAATAAACGACGAGCCAACGTTAGTATAAATATATTTACATTTGACCGCCTTAGCCAGCTGTACTCTCTTGATTAGCAGACAACATTATTTGTAATGCTTTTTGCTAAACTGGGTATAGCGGTAGGGCCGTTACAGTTACCATAATTGATGGTTTGGTTTGATTATATGCATGTATCTACATCTATATACATATGTATATGTGTATTTACACACCCGAGATTTTATGGCATGTGCATGTAGATTTTATTTTTATACATTTATAAAATTTAAAATTTCAATCTAGTTTTAATAAAAAAAAAATTTGTATTTTATTAGAACAAAGTTTTAAATTTGTGACCCTATATATATATTTCAAAATTTCAATTTGAAAAGAGGATCGAGGAATTGAATGGATTCACCATATTAGGCCTGTCAACGGATGCTTTCGGATGCAGATAGTGTTATATCCACATCCGCATCTGCATTCGATTTTATTTTCGGATATCCGCATCCGCGGATACGGACGATATCGGATAATTATGCTATCCGCTAACGACCGGTAAATCAAAATTATTAAAAGAAAATTTTAGTTTAACATAAAATTTTCAATCTCATTGATCATAAAAATGTTAAAAATTAATAAATATGATAATAATAAATAGTTTGAGCAGTTAATAAGTGCATATAATTTAAGATACCAACTTACTAAAATAATAAACGAATATCATTTACTGTATTAAAATACACATAATTTGAACTATAATCTTGATATAAACCGGACGGATAATTTTCAAATGCGGATATCTTCGTATCCGTATCCAAGTTATTTTTTCGAGATATCGGACATTATCCGCTTTTCGGATGCGGACGATTATCGGATTTTGGAGTATCATTAACGGCCCACATGCCGTATACAGATCGCTTCAGTGCCCTACCGGATATACCGGGTTCTCGGTACATTTCTGGCGCTTTTCGTCCTGCTTCATCTCGCCCCCTTCTATCTATCCCACAACCCTAAATTATCAAATCGATTTTCTTTTTTTATATTCTCTGCTTTAAATTGTATTCCTCGAATCGGTTATCCACTTGCGGTTTTAATTTTGGATCTCGGTCTCTGCCGGCTTTTCGTTTCCTATTTCTGCTTCCTTAATCTCATCTTCCAGGTAATCATGATTTATTTTACCTTCTTTTTTTAGTATACGTATTTCAAGGTTTTTGCATCTTTGTTGCGTGCAAAAAATTATACTTGCTTGAGGTAGACACGAGCAAAACCAAAATTAGTATTTATTATGATGTTTTTGAACGAACCTTCCTTTGGCTATCGTTTGGGGCATCTCCATCGAATTACGCACGCTAAAAATTATGGTGCATGAGCCCCAAAAATGCCCAACGGTAGGGCGTTTATTTAACTCTGGATTGTTGGGTTTTCATTCAATCTACGCGTTGACTTAATCAGTGTCTTAGGGCGTTCATTTACTGAACTGGAAATGTAACAATCGACTCTCTTACCATGGGTAATTGTTTTGTTGGAGAGTAGAAGTTAAGGGATACTAATATTAAGTGCTTAATGATAGAGTTGTTGGAAATGGCCTTATGAGGTTTTGAGAATATTGATTGACAGCCAATAATTGGTACTAGTGTCCAACACGTGTGTTGCACATGATAATGTTATAAAAACATAGTACTACTAGTTTAAATATTAATAAATGTAGAGTTTATTATGCAATGTATTTATTGATATAAATGAATTATAAACTTAAATTGTTTCTATTGGTTACGTAAATAATTAATGTTATGTGATTTATATATCTTTTGTATATGAACGAAAATAACTTTACAATTTTTTGATGTGAATGTGATCAGCATATTGAATTGTCACTTTTTAATTGACGTAGTAGATGAATTTTTGAATATTAGTTAATTGAATTAGTCAATCGTTTATATCTACATTCCCTAATTAATGCAAGTAGATAGTCTCGAATATAAAACAATAGCAGGGAATTGAGAAGAGTTTTGTTAAAACGGTGGAAGAGAAAAGTAGAACATTTAAATATCAGGATAAATTATATAGATTTGAATATAGAATATCAAAAGAGAAGTTTGGTATGTTTCCTATGTATTGTTTGGTATGTATGGTATGTTTCCTATATATCGTGCATTAGTAGAAGGAGTTACCCCGCCTAAGTGTAAGTTGTGGCTGGAAATATGGTGTTGTGGTTTGCTCTTAAGTTTCCACAAGTGATTGAAAGAAACTGCAAAAATTTCAAATGGTCAAAACCGAAATCGGATTCTCAAACCTTGACTGCAACACACATCAGCCAGTATTTAAGTTTTTTTTTATAATTATATACTTATTTGATCTTGTTCCTTGACTTCTATCCATATAGATGTTTTAATTCCTACTGTCAAAATTAAGTAGTTTCTAGCATATTTTGAAGAAACTTAACTACTTCTATATATCCGACTTGATACTTCCTTATACGCATCATGTTTGAACATCTAGTTAATGTTTGTTCGCAAATTTTGTGGGATTGTATTATGAACTTGAACCTGACTGTTTTGGTGCAGGCTGCTTCTCACCCATCACCTCCCCAGTAGGTCATAATATTTAGTAAATGGCAACATCTTTGGATATGTCATTGGATGATATGATCAAGAGTGGAAGAGCTAGTGGAAATGCAAAAGGGCAGGGTAGAGGTAGGGCGCGTGGACAACAAGGCCGTGGTCGAGGCATGGCCCGAGGAAGGGGTTCAGGAGTGGCCCGTCGGGGGCCTCCAAGAGATTACAGTCAACCATCTGGTTACAACAGGATTGCTAAGGCAAGACCGCAAAAATAACATATATAGTTCTTTTTAAATGATTTATTCAGGAAACAACTATATATTATTTATATACTTTATTTATGGAGGAAGAATATATGTGGACTTCGATTGGAATTTCAATATTGCTGGGAATCATTTATTATGCGGAGTAAATGGAATCATTTTGGTCATAATGGATAGCCGAGCTCTCATCAATTTCATCACCAGAGTATGAATAACGGGTGGAATTCTCAACGTCCATCTGTTATCCGTCTGCTCAAAATTACCGATATAGTTTTTTTGATCCAAATCGTATTGTTATGGTACAAATTGAAATTTATGGGACTATTTTATCTTGGACAAGATTATGATCCCTTAATTTTTGGGTTTTTAAGTCTGGCGGACTGTCACTACCATGGTTGTATCTTAACAATTTCTTCGTCCAATCTGAATCTTTTATCACATATTTCTCCAGCCTTTTAGCAAAGCAAAGAATTTTGCATGGAGCCATGATTTATTTGATGAAAGCATGAAAGCTGCCGGCCTTACTGGAGTTGAAACCGGTACAAAATTATACATCTCAAATTTGGATTATGGAGTGACAAATGAAGATATAAAGGTACAACTTTTGTATTTGCTGTCTTTTACACTGTTCTTTATTGGATTATTGGTTGATTATGTTTTATTTTCTTTCGTGTTTTTAGGAGCTGTTTTCAGAGATGGGTTTGCTGAAAAAGTCTACAGTCCATTATAATAAAAATGGCGTTTCTACAGTGAGTTTTATCCCTTCACATGACCGTACTAGTGTGTAACTCATGTGTGCACATGGTATGTTTTAGGAACAATTATATTATAAATATTTTAGAAGAACTGAATTTATTGTGCAACATATAGTAAATTTGTTAAAATAATTGAGTAATTTGTTAAGCTTATTATTCTTAAGTATGTAATTTTTATTATATGATTTATGTATTTTTATATTTATATAAAAAAGAATTATTATTTTCGTAGATAGTAATGACTTAAATACAGATTTTTTTAGCGTTAAGAAAATAGACTAAAGTCGGTATTCTTAATGACTTTACAAAATAATTTTTTTTTTTAATAAATGAACATTTATATACATAGATTTTGAGTTTACATTCACCTTGTAGTACATTTGTTTAAAAGATAAATAATATATATGAATTTCTAATATTGCTTGAGAGAATGAAAAAAAAAAAAAAAATCTGAAAATGAAAGTGTAACAGTAATTAATCAGTATATTTTTATGCATTTACAGCTTGCACTTGATACCATTATCAGACATAAGTATATTACACTATCAAAGTGATATACAAAATATTTATTCAACGACTTAAAGAAACGTTGATTAAAAGAAATATTACAAGTCATATTGATATTTTAATTATGGAAAATGAACACCATAGTTTTTAAACCACTGTTTCATACCTCGATAATTTTAATTTATCAGAAAACATTTCAAAAAATAATTAACATATGCCTCAAAAGACAATAAAATACATGAGGGAATTTTTTTCCGATCAAACTATCGTTTATTTTTATCCATTAATTAACGTAAAACTTCGAATGCATATAACTAAAATCTAACATTTTCACAAAACATATAAATTGAAATAAATTAATATATTTTTGTTCATTATTTTTAAAATTACAAACTAAAGGATTCAAGGTTTTCAAAATAGGATTTAAATCATAAATTTCAAGCTTTAAATCGTAGATTTAAAAGATTTACATGTTAATGAGTGTGTACGCACTTTGAAATTGATTTTGTTGTTCAAAGTTCTACACTAAACCGAAAACCCAATTTTCTCTCTTGTGTCATTTCTATTTTGTTTCAAAACAGTAAAATTGGAATGTGAATTCAAATAAGTATGTTAAATAAATTAGCATGTATTGAATGATGTTTTTAAATTGTGGATTCGAATCGATCTGGTCTAAAATAGGATTTACATCGTAAATTTTGATTTTATTTGTAACAACGACAATATTCATCACTTATCACTGATTTAATGTCATTTTCAACAAAAACAAATTTTATCAATGATAAAAATTTGCTTTATGTACCAATTTTAAACCGAAAAAACATCATATATATATTTGTAATAATATACCTGCGTAGAAATAGAGAAAATTGTGTATAAGTTTGTTTGTAATGAAATACAAACTTTAGAAAGAAAATTTATGTGTAGTTTTCTTTCTAATAAAGTATCGATTTTAGATAGAAATAAATTATGTAAACTTGAATGAAGAATAATGTAATAAAACTAAAGATAATTTTGTGTATAATTGTGAGAATTTTGAGTAATATGAATTTGAATGAAATACATGTTTTTACAATTTTTGTCGATGCAAGTGTAGTATATAATACGTTAAATTATCATTTTTTAATAGATCAAATAATAAATATTACTCAATTGGATTGATTTAAAAGTTCAAATTTTAATTCAGTTCATTAATCTAGATGTACGGACTTGAATGTAAAATGATATGATATAATTTACGAGAATTTTGTAAATAATCATAGAAAGTATTATTGATATTTAAATGTAAAATGATAATGGAGAGAATTAGTGGAACTTTGTAATAATAATAATGATAAATTGTAGGGATTTGAAAAATAATATCTAGACAGATGTAAGAAGGAAATCCCTAAAATTAACTTGAGAGCAGGGAATTCTTACAGATAGCACACCAGATGACTATGATATTCATTTTCTTATTTGAATTATTTTTTTACTGTAGTGACATCATTCTGTTGTTGCATATAGTTGTAAATATATATGCTTTAAGTAGTTTGATCAGAACTAGAAGTCTAGAAGCAATTTTATTCAAAACGTTAAATACGACTCGTTCTTTTATTTTTCCTAACATTGATATGGTTAGAGTTTAGATTGGTACCAGCAATAGGTTGAAATCCGAGATCTTTCTAAGCTAATGTCTAGCAACAGCTGGAATATTGGAAATGATTACTAATTAAACAATTAAATAACAGCGAACATATTTTTTAAAATTAATGTTACGATGAGTAGTCATATGCAAGAATTTTGTATCATTGTGAAATGATGAAAGCTGTGATTTGGACATGCTTTTAGGAACAGAACATGTTGTAATTACACTTCTCGTGCAACACATACAACTATGAATCAAGATCTCTGAGTCTAATTGGGATGATGTACTGACATGCAATCATCTGTTATTTGGTTACAGATATTGCATCAACTTAAAGAGTTGTAAAATTTAGAATTGCCGTCCAATGCTTCTTTTATGCATCCATACTATAAGCAAATAATAACCTTAAGGAACTCACATATTACAATCAGATAGTAGAGAGAAAAGAACCAAAAATTTTCATATATGATGATCAAGTTATCACCAACATAACATAGTAAATTATGAAATGTATCGTAGATAATCAGTTACAAAATTTTATATTTTTCTTTGATAGGGTACCGCAGAAGTTGTGTTTATGAGAAGAAGTGATGCAGTAGGTGCCTTGAAACGATATAACAATGTGCAGTTAGATGGAAAAGCCATGAAAATAGAAATTATCGGCGATAATTTAGGGTTGCCAACCATGCCTCGTATTAGTGTTGCTGGTGGTGCTAATGGAAGAGGAAGGAGAACAGTTGTCATGACGTGAGCCATTCTTCCCAACTGCTTATTGTTTATTAAATCTTGCAAAGTGAAATTTTCACTCCACTTTAATCTTGTTATACAAAATGCACCCCACCTTTTGTATTGAAAAGTAGTGTAAATTGTAATTAAAAAGAAAAAGAAAAAAAGAAAGTGGAGGGTAAATTCCAGTAGTCTATTTTTTTGGAGAAGCTCTATAAAATACATAATCATGTTTAAGATTCCAGTTAATTAATTGTGGTTATTGACATGAATGACGTGCATTTAAGTTAATAATCATAGACAATGAATTGGTCTCCCGATTTTGTTTGGTAAGCGATTTGATATTTAAAGAATATGATAACCTTTTAACATTCAAAGCGTGACTGTATTTGTTTGGCAACTTGATCATGTTTTTACTTGATGAAGCATATTAACTTTAAGTTCTTAATTCTTTCCACATAAAGAACAATGTAAATCAAGTACTTTTTTATATATGTATAAAATTGTTGCTCAGAATGATGTTAAATCGACGTTGAAATTTGTTTCTTAATCGTTATTGAATTTTTTTTTGTGTGTGTGTATAACATTTTATACGAATGTCAAATTTTGGAACGAATGTATTCAAGGTCTATTACTTGCATGTTTAAAAAAATGTGCAAGTTGACATGAACAATATTTATATTGTAATTTCTTGTAGCTACACTTCCAACATGTGTTGTTATCAAGGTTCAAGAACTCGGTTTCGGTCTTGGTCTCGGCCATTTGAAATTTTATTGGTTTTGGTCAATTTTGGATATTTCGGTTTTTGTTCGGTTTCGGTTCTGATATCAAATTATTGTATTTGTAATGAAAAAGTAATTATAAAAGTTGCAAATCCATATAAAGATATAGTCTACAAAAAGATGCAGCTCACGTAACAATAATTAATTGTAGAAGTAGAATCTTAGTTGCGTAATTACTTAAATTGAAAATGCATTGACAAAGAAGTAGCTTGCCTAATAATTTCGATTTTAATTAATCTCTGACCCATTTAATGATTATCCGACCCACATTTTTTTAACCCTAGTTTTACTCCTATCCGTTCCTACGAAACAAAGAAGTAAAAAACGACATCAGATTTAAAAACAAGAAAAAAAGCGGAAAGGGGAGAAAAAAATCAACCTGCGCTGTTCGAATTTGGTCGATGCTTGCTTCGATTTTGGTCGAAGCTCCTAAGAGATGCTCGAATTTGCTCAATTTCTCCTCAGCGATGCTCGAATTTCTAACCAGCACTCGAATTTATTTCGATTTGCTGAAGGTGGATGTTGTAAGCTGTATTTTTTGCTGTCGCATGTCTCCTCTTCCTCTTACTGCAGCGATTGCAATTTTTCTTTTTAACACGGGACGAGATTTTGACCTAATCCTGTCCCGTCTCTGGCCGGAACCGATCCGAGATGGTTGGAACCTCCGGCTGGAACCTTACACCATGGTTGTTATGCAACAACGCATAACAAGTGCATTTTTTTTTCATTGCACGGCAAAAATACATGCGGAATACTTACAATGCAAAATACACGAGTGTCTTTCCACAACTCCTGTATTTCCACAAAATTTTCATAGTGGAAATATATGCACTGTATGTTGAAATCTGGAAAACTCCGATTACTTTGATGGTTCCCCAATACGACATCTTTGGTCGCGTGAAGGATGTGATCTACGTGAGGTTGATTGGTGGCGACCCTATGGCGTAACATCTTTGGTGATCGGAATTAGCAATTCCGACAAAAGATAGTTCAGAGTAAATTGTCTAAAAGTAGCGATCAGAGGAGCTTAGGTGGCTGTCTTTCCGTGCGGATTCTTACCAGGAACGATTAGTGGTGGTTGGTGGTGGTGTGGCTGTAGATGTTTGGAGGTGGAAATTAGCAGTTATAGGTTGAACAAAGGCAAGGTTGTAGATGATATTAATTATAAAGACTTGGAAAATAGATGAAAAAGTAAATGAAAGGGATGTTTTAAGGAGTAGCTTTTAGAAAGAGGGATGCATGCCAATTTCAACTTAATTGTGTTATCTCCTCATTCTATTTATAGCTGGTCTTTGAACTTCCATTACAGAGGCATGCACACTTGAGTTGCCAGTGTTGTTCTTTTGAGGTCATTCGATAATTGGATGTAGAAAGGAACGTGGGAATAAAAATATCTGGCTAGCTCACACTAGCTCAAATGGTAAAATCTTTGGAAGGTGGTTCTAAACAACGCCTTCAAATTATTCGTATTTTAATGGTTATTACAAGTTTTCATGCTAGAAATATGTTCTGCATACGTTATCGAACAACATGTAGTATGTAAAAAAACATCGATTCTTCTTTCTGCAGCAATATTTTGTATTATAAAATTGATTTTACATTTAAAGGAAAAATACATCATCTCCCTTGCTTTAATCTTATTTTGTATACAAAACAGTAAAATTTGAATCATATATACGTACAAGTAGCTTGACATGTTATATTTCAGAATAAACAGAATGATACGTTTTCTACTATGATTTCAATTGAGTTTTGAATTGCAATGTGAGAATCAAACTGGGGGGATTTGATTTGAGACGGATTCAAATCTTCAGCATTTTAATAACGATATTTTTAGATCATTTTTACACATTACAAATTGTCAGATGTCCCCTGTATATGTCTATTGGTGTTTTTGATTATTTTTACACATTACAATTTTTTTCTCAAATGTTCGTTTATGTATTAATAAATGATAATTATTTATCAACGAATTTGAATTTATTAACTGCTATACAGTAAAACATGTACTGGTCAAAGTTTTATTAAATCTCACTCGAAGCATTACGTTACCTGTAAGTCATGCGCCCTTTTCGAATTCTAGTCTTTGGCGTTTAAACTGTGCGCTGATGACTACTGACGTAAGGTTAAGTATTTTTCCATATGTCAGATGGAAGGCGTGTGCGATCATGATGTCCGAAAAAGGATTAGGCTTTTCTATCAGCAAATATTAACATAGTATTTGTTGTACAGATTTGTACTGGTTAAAGAGACACCCACGTGAAATATTTTTGAACAATGCACCTACAAGGCTACACCTTTGATGACCTGAACATCGATCTTCTGTATTTATTTTTTTAGTCAATAATTTTTTCAACTTTATGTTTTCACTATAGTCTTACTTGACAACTTTGTGCACCATGTTTATCACTTTAATATTGTAGATGTTAACCATTTCAACGGTGAACTGAATAGGCATACTTGATCGCTTATGTTTATTTCTTCTCCATGTATATGTGCGACTGACCTACTTCATATACCGGCCATGAGCCGTACAGAATATATCTTCTCACAAAGTGTTTTATGTTTTTCTTTTATTTTTATCAGACTGAAAATTCTGTAATCGTTCATTCGCTGTTGGATAAATTTTAACATGTGATATACCAAACATTTTCTTATTGTTTCAGACCTGAGTTTGGTCGGGGTGGAGTGCTTCGAGGTGGTAGAGGGGGCGCAAGACCATTCAATCGCACATCAGGGTGAGTTTGTTATATATTGTCTACTTATCATATGTTCTTCAATCTTTTATATTTCATCCTTAACGCAGTTTTCTCTTTAGTTTTCACTATGTTGATCGGCACACTTGAATTATGCCTTTACTGTTATTATTGCCTTTAGATTTATGACATTGTCAATGGGACTTCACTTTTGGCTAAGGAGATGTATAATTTTAGGGGACTTCGTACTAAAATAATTTTTTGTATGAGGTGGACGTGATAAATGGAACCAAATCAAACGGTTTATTGTTTTATCCTCGTTCAAAGCAAATTCGGCAATGCCTTGTCGAGTAATGTGAAGAAAAACAATGATGGTCCACCGAAAACTAGTTTTGAAGATGTTTGATCGAAAAGAAAATCATAAAACGTGGGGGACCACTGGAAAAATTGCATAATGAGGGAAATGAATTGTATTTGATTTGTTACGAGAGGGCGGAATTTTTGGTATCCTTAATGGCAATTTTAAATATATTGAAAAAATATCTCCCTTCCTCCCCTTATTCAAAACCGAAATCTCTATAACAATACCTGAAATTTAATGCAATTTCTTTCCGTCTTAAATAGATATTGACTACTTAGTTCAGTATTTCTGGCAAATTTCTATGAACGCCCAACGTTTCATCTAATCTATATAAACATAATAACCACAAATCTGTCGCCTATTTAAATTTTGAAATTACCATTTAAGAGACGACGACGGTTTATTTTGCAGCTATCCACAAATGGTTATAGTAGTTGGATTGAATAATACAAACTCTAAAAATAATTGTATTATTTGTATATGATAGCTCTAAGGTTAAAAAAAAAGGATTGGCCAAAATATATATTATTTATATTTGACAAAAACTGAATATGAATACAAGTTGAATAATAGAGAACATATTTGCTAAAACTGAAGTTAGATTGGTTTTGGAAATGTTTAAAATATGGAGGTCCATTTACTGGATGCAAACACATTAACCGTGAACGAATAATTTATCGCCAATTGAAATTACAATTGTAGCTTTCGAAATCAAATGATAAGAGTGTCTCTTTACCGTTACCTATAAAACAGTTGATCTATACCTCAACAGTCAGATCCATATGGAAGAAAAATGATTTCATATCCAATGCAGATACTTGCAGACTGGTTTATAAATTTGCAAATATGGGACTAGCATTGATGGAACTTTAAGTTATATCTGATTTATTTATTTGTTTTATTATCGTTATCCTTGAAACTTCTACCATTTAAAGAACATATATTCTGAAAATATAATTACCATCCTAAGCATGATATATTGATTTGACAGCTCTAGCCGTGGAAGCTTTTCACAACGTGGTAGAGGGCGTGGAAGAAATCAGCAACGTGGATCTCGTGGTGGCGGCTCTGGTGGTCGTGCACGTGGTAAAAAGAAAGATATGTCAGTAGAGGAATTGGATAAAGACCTCGATACATACCACAATAAAGCCTCTTAATCATGCTTCAAGCAATCAATCTGTCTTTTATGCCTCTGCCTATGCCTTTTATTTGCTTTTTAGCTTGCTTCTCTACTGCAATGTACTTAAATAGTTTTGCATGCTTATTCTGCTCTTTTAGTGTTGATTTTTATGCTGTCAGATTTTTATTTGTTTGATTTGATGGCTTCTTTTATTTTCCTCAATCTTTTACTGAAATGTAATTGTTCAATCTGAAAATTCGAAGTTTGATGTTTCAACGGTGATTGCTTGTGATTGCAATCTGTAAAGGTTGAATTATGTTTAAGTATGTATGTGTGATAAAATGTATTTGATTTTAAATTTTGTTGAAATCTTTTAATGTTTGTTGTTGAACTTTTAAATCATGGCATGTAATGTGCATGGTAGGAGGTTGAAAAGGCTTTTTCATGTGATAGGAGGAGAAGCTTCCATGTGAAATGTAATTGAGCCTTTATACTTGTATTAAATTAAAGGGGTGATAATGAAGACGAGATGTAAAATAATTGATTGATGTTGAAGGCATCATACAATCATGAAAAATGAAGAATGCAGGTTTGCTTTCACAGTTTGTATGATTGCTGATGACCCATAAAATAACTGGTATGCACCAGCTGCCTGACATTCTTGACTTAAACTCCACATAACTGAAAATCTGCGCATTTATTATTTCATGTTATTGGTTCGAAAAGGGAACTTCTTTGTTCCAAAGCATGCTTATGCCGTGTTTGTTTTGCTAAATAAGGGCTGAGTACTTAATAGAATACTGATAGGAGGCTTTTAGGTTGTTTGTTTTCAAAAAATGGTGCTGATTATTCCATTTTGTTCAGCAAAATGAATCAGCGAGCTTAATAAAAATGTTGATTGCTTATTGAAGTAGTTTTAAAATAATACTATTTTTTTATTTTTTATTCATTGCTTTCAATTATATTTAACTTTATTCAAACTATTTGAATATTTCAGTAGTAATATTTACTTTTACTCAATTTTTTCTAGGTTAACTGAAACTTTTATTATTTGGTGTAGATTTTAGTTTCAGATTCCAGAACTTTTATAATTGAAAAATATGTAAAAAATTGCACAAAGTAAAATGTATTTGGTGATTCCTACAAATAACTTTTGAAATAAACATGATGGCTAGCAGTTCGTTAATAAGAATGAAAAATACAAATAACTTTGAGTTAAAGAGAAATATAATGCGTAATCAAAGACAAATAAATAAATAAATCTATAATTCTTAAAATATGAGAGAAAAAGTGCACGATATCTTCTGTGTTAAAATGAAAAGAAAACTTCTATTTCCATCCTTAAATTTACCGAAGGGAAAAGAAACTTGTAAAAATGTGGTTCATATGACAAATGCTTAAAAGAATAATCAATAATAGCAATGAAGGGTAATATCATCAAAATAATCATTTATGATAATAAAAAGCACTTGCAATTAGAAGCAAATAAACAATATTTTAGCTATTCATCAATCAACAATAAATGATCGGTGTTCAACAATCGTTGTTTTAAACAAACGCAACCTTTAGAAAAGGAAAAAGAAAGAAAACGATGATATCGAGATGGGAAATTTGATTGTAATAGGAACTCACAATTTTGTCAATAAACTAGACTCCAATGAGATGATTTTCAGGTTGGAGATTGGTGAGTTCTCAAAACGATGATGATTGACGCAGAGAACTTTGAAGTGAAAATATTACAAATACATAATGCATATTTCATAGTTTAATCGTATCTATTATTATTGCCAATTTGAACTCGCACACTGCGCGTTACGTGTTAGGTAAGGGTGTCCAAAAGACCACTGATACTTCTGAGAATTAAAGCCGTGTTAGACGGCTGACCAAAAGTCAAGATGGCCGAGTTGGTCTAAGGCGCCAGTTTCAGGTACTGGTCCGAAAGGGCATGGGTTCGAATCCCATTCTTGACACTTTTTCCTTAGCCTGTGCTAAGTGCCAAAATTTTCACTCTTTCTCCTGCGACATTCAATGCCATGAACGAATTTATCAAACTTTCATTAATCTGGTAACAATCCACAACAACTATAAAAAGCAATACTCATTACTCCAACTTCATGCGTCAACTTAAATTGCTTGCTCACAAAATTTTTTTAAACTTCTTTTTACTGTTGTTATCAGCTGTACGACCATAAATGAATTTCTGTGTTGGGTCTGCCTATTCATAGTTTATCATAGCATCTGATAGTGAAACATCCGAAGCAGAAAATATGATTGAAGGCAAAATAAATTTTATCCCTGTAGCTAGTACCTTGAGTTGATTTGTCCAGTACTAGTGATTGTATTCACTAGCTATTGGCAAAGTAAAATTACATAATATTCTATTTTAAATCCAAATACTTATTTTAGCTTAAGGACAAAATAGTTATTTAAAATAAGTTTATTTTCTAGTTAAAAACAATTATTGTTGCCCTTTTGCTTTACAAAAACACTATTATTTAAAATAGACTTTATTTACGGGAGAAAATTTTAATTGCAAATTTGTAAGCGGGAGTATCATTGCTTCTCGTTCGTGGATACGGTTTAAACTTTGTTTCATGCTACGCTTAGTTAGTTAGATACAGGCATGTCAATTTGTATAACGACTTCTGTTCAAATCTTTATTTTTACCTTTAGCGCCATACTATATAACCAAAATTAAAATGGACAACTATAACTTCTCTTCTCCCCAAACAACAAATATTAAGCTTTAAATTCAAATTATTTCTTCTTTCAAAAACCAAAAATTACCTTCACTTCCACCGTCTACTTAAATCAACAACATTAGAAACTATTTACATATCTTTTTTTCGTGTTTTCTCCATCACAAGTGGTAACTTTTCATCTTTGAAGCTTCAACTTCAAATTCTAATCTCAATTAATACATTTCATAAACAAAATTTGATAATAACTATACATTTATCATAGTAAAACATTCTATTCGACGTTCAAATTTTTCATGAATTTGAATACTTAGTTATTGAAATTTCAGAATTTATATGATGTGAAAGAGATTCTCAAGTATTCAAAACATATAACTAAACCTTTTAAGGGTACTTTTGTCATTGTTGGGTACTTCCTCTAGTGCGGTTTCATCCGTCAACTAGCTTATGTGACAACTCGACTCCCCCACTCCCCCTCCCCCGCATAAATACCGCACCTAGTCCAGTATCATAAGGATCCGTGTATACTGTCAACTCCTCATTCCTACTCGTCAACCTTCCTTTCAAACTTACAAATGCATGCTCACACCTCGTGTCCCAAGCAAAAATCCGATTCTTCTTCATTAAATTGATTAATAGTGTTATTACCTTAGGGAAGTCCTTGATAAAAACGTTTATAGTATCCAGTCAACCCTAGAAATTTCTCATATTTGTAGCATTCTTCGGTTGATTCCAATCCTGAATTGCTGCTATCTTTATAGGGTCTGTTGTGACGCCCTACTCGAAAACAATGTGATCCAAGAATCTCACTTACCTCCTCCAAAAGTAACATTTAGAAAACGTTGCCTTTAATCGGTATTTCCTTAACAACTCAAGCACAATCCTCAAATATGTCTCATGTTCCTCTTTTATCCGAGAAATCACAAGAATATCATCAACAGACACTAGCATAACTTATTTAGTCGATCCTTGAAAACATAGTCATGAGATTAACAAAATATGCCAGTGTACTGATCAGCCCAAAAGATATAACCAACCACTCATAAAATACAAACAACATACGAAACGCTGTAATCGACACACTTCGCTAGCAACTCTTAGTAATGAAACTTCGTTGCTAAATCCAATCGAGAGAACGCTTTAGCACCATGGAGTTGATCAAATAATTCATCAATACGCGAGAGTGAATACTTGTTATTCATCATCACTTTATTAAGCTCAAGAAAATCTTCACACAACCTCAAAGGGTCATCTGCTTACTAGCCAATACTACAGGTGCTCCTTGATAGATTTAGGAGTATGCCCTACGGCAATTATGTTATTGTTACATATTTCCAACTCAACAACCAATCTTGTTCGAAATAAATGTGTTTTCTTTATATTATATACTTAACATAATATGTTATATTAATTAATTAACTAAAAGTATGTTTAATACAAAATCCATAAATTGTATGTTTTTTGTTAGTAGTTACAATGTGTTGTAATCGTGAGTGATTTATCAAAACAAAATAAATATACCGTTTAAATATTCCTAGCCGAGATGTATCGAGACTGGATTCGATATATCCATTGAGGCTATAGTACGTAATGCTCTTCAAATATTGGACAGTATATTACTCATGGCTGCTGGGCCACCAAAGAGTTATGTATTGATAGTCATTGGACAATTATAGAATGACCAAATCAATAGTTTTCTGTTAGTTAATATAACATGTTGGACACTTTTATTACCTCCTGATTCAATTAATTAATTAATGTTTGTGAAATATAATTACAAAATTTTATTTAATTTGCATTGATCAGTATTAAATAATGTGTATATAATAGTTATAAACATATATATTGATATGCATTTGAATTAGATTTAAATGCAATTTTTATCGATCAGGTTTGAAGTGATTTTGAGGCCAATAATGAGGTCCAGAGTAGGCGGCATGAGAAGGCTAGGGAGGTCGACCATATTATGGCATGTGTAGGGTGGAGTTTTGAATTAAAAAACAGGTGGAATACCAAGGTTGGCCATTAAAATCCCCCTCCTCTTCGCTTCAAGCTTCTAAACACTCAAATTAAATTAAATCAAACATTGGTGGTAGCTGTAGTCAAATTGGTAGCTATATCTGAAGGCTTATCGATTCAAGGAGTGATTAGATCCAACATCTCAAGGTTTTTATCTAAGCTTTGGTGAAAGTTAATAATCATTTTTTTTTTTGCATTTTATATGTGTATAAACAATTCTTTAATGTGTTAGACATATAGTTAGTTAGTGTATGCTTATCACAAATCTGCATATGTTGGTGCTGTCTTCATTGGATGAATTATATATGTATAAATGTTAATATAAAAAATTGTGTATACATTACAAATATGCTCATGGAATTTTTTTTCTTTCGAATTTAATAATAATGTTAAATTGATTTCAAATAAAAAATTAACTTGATATAAAACATAATTACATGAAGTATGTATTTAATTTTTAATATTTATGCATATACATATAATGTTCAGAAATAAAAATTATATATATATATATATATATATTCATATATAATATGTATATGTGTGTATATTATGTAATCTAAAATTGAATCTAATTATGCATGTAATTAATATGTAAAATGAAGTAAAATAAATGCATGTAAATTTAATATAAAATATACATATTTAAAGCTGTTTCAAAATAATTGACTTTTTTATATGTATATATTTCTATATGGAAATCAATTTAAAAAATCAATTTTTCCAAAATAAATTTAAAACAAAAAAGAACATCATATAGTCGAAAATATGTGTGTGAATATACATATTTAATTGTTATTTTATATCTCTCTCTTACATGCACCCCCTATTTTAAACATTATTCATATATATAATCTTATATGTATATGCTTTATATATTTATATATATTTGAATTGTATAACATATATTTATTTATTTACTTTATAATTAATACGATAAACTAAATTTTAGATTGTGTAGATTTATATCAAAAACATAAAATTTGAATTTCAAATTTGACTTTGAAATTATAATTTATTATATCAAAATTTAGAATTATTTTGCATTGTAATTATACGTACATACATACATATATTATACATATAAGTATTTTTATAAACTTTTACATTTAGAAGAAGTGGTTTATAATATACAAAACTACACAAACACACATATTGACATCACACATGTATGCAGTGGAACTACTATGTCCGTTGTGACGTAAATCCCAATATTTACTCATGGACATGTTAAACCATGTACACCATTTATGTTGCACGTGCACGTACATACATACGTGTATATGATACACATATTACAACATATAATATAAAGTTAACATTAAATATACTTTATTTATAAACTAAATAAAATATTGACTTTATTTAAAACCAATTTGATCTAAATAAATCTAGACTTCATGGGCCCAATAAGATCTAAATGGAAGAATTTTTTAAAATTTAGCCATTTACCTACTATATACCGGTTCAGTTTCAATAATGGTATCAAAATAGCTATTTAAATTAGCCTTATGAGTAATTTATTAAAGCCTACTCGTATAGTAAGGCATATAAAAAATAATGCCTAAGGTTAGATTCAGATACTCAATACTCTGCCCTACCGAGCTACTTGCCTCGCCTGAAAGTATGAGGTAAATCCAAAGCTTAACTATAATATAAAGACCTAAATTGATTTGGGTCTTGGGTTAATTTTAAAAATCTATTTTGAAATTAAAATAAAATTTAAAATTCAAAAGGTTAAATTTAAAATAAATAAAAATAATGTTTTAAATTTAAAAGGTTAAATTTAAAGTAAGTAATGATTTTATAAACATTATAAAATTGTTTTGAAAATAAAATAAACGTTTTAAAAAATTCTTAAAAATAAGTGGTCATTACAAGGAGGAGAGCCTTATATAATTTTATTCTACACTTATTTAGGAGCTGCCAATAAACCTGGCAAGTAGCAGAACCCCTATACAAATAAAAAAGCAAGAATATAAAGCCCTTCCAAAAACCTATATAACTAATAACTCTCCCTTATCAATCTACTCGAACAATTATGCAATGTCTGAAACATCTCCTTGAAATGTGTAGTCTTCTGTATCATCTCTCACAACCTCACCCTCAATCATCAACACCTGACAGAGCCTTAAAACTCTCACACACCTACTCAAGCCATCTTCATTATAATAAACACCGTATACTTGAAACTTGTATTATTACCATCAGCCCTCGTAGGAACTAGAAGCTTTAAATTTTAACAATCTAGGACTTCTTCTAATATGAGCTACTGAATTATTCCTATCTTTTCTTTTACTAGATTTGGAAGTACGAACAGAACCACAAGCGTGGATAGGGGAAGGTGTAGATCTTTTTAAAGATGCGAGGCATTGGTAAAAAATAAATTTTAAAGGCTCAATATAAAAATATATAGCCATACCAATATCCTTATGCATGTTTGAAACCAAAGAATCCCTAATATAACAATGCACCATATCCCCATCCAAGCGACGAAATAAAGCTGCCCTATCATCCACAACTCCCTTTAAATTATCAATGACCAGCTTGTTAGAATCCGTTGCTAACCAAGTATGCATGCGTGCATTAGAAACATGATCTACAACCTGATCATTAACAAAACATTCAAGCATTGCCTTTAAGCCCTCCCCATTTACACCCTTTGTTTGCCTCATTATCTCAAAGCTGCTATGCATATCTGAAATTCAGATCTATTTTTTGAAACAACGTTGTGCCTCTCTACCCCTTTAAGAACCCATCCTTACTTCTTAAAATCTGACATCTCATGTGAAAGTCTATAGTATGGTGGTCGATTATACAAATGACAAGAATATAACTAATTTAAACTATAGTGCAAAAATAGTAAAGTATGTAAATAAGAATAATCACACCAAAGATTTTATACTGGTTCGGACTTCCCGTCCTACATCCAGTCCCGAAGCTGCTCTTCGGAATTTCCTTTCACCAAATAACCTCACTTCACCCGGAGGAACGGGTTTACAATAGCAGAGTTTCTTTTTCAAGAACGTGTTCTCTATTACACGGATTTTGACTATATAGTACAATTGAACTTCCTATATCTCTTGAATGATTAAATACAATATTATTTGAGAGAGTATGGAAGTGTATGATCTCAGATTTGCAGATTTGATAGCAAGTGGATGATTAGAACAAGAGATGATCAAGATAAAGAGTCGAGTGCATTAGTTAAAGTACTTTGATCTTTCTTGATTCTCGTTTATATAGTTGTAGAAGTTTGCTTCTAGTAGTTACATCTCTTCCCTTTCAGTCTAGAGTCATCACTGTTCACTAGTGAAGAGTTGTGGAGGAGAGATGGAGTTGCGTCTCTTCGGATATGACAATTGTAATTTGAATTATCTGCCCCGAGCCCAGTTTCAGACGTCTGAATGGTGTTTTCAGGCATCTGAGAATCTATTATTATTTTTGTTCATCTTCTATGTTCAGATGTCTGAAGTTCTACATTCAGACGTATGAACCTGTTAAGTGATGTTCTCCTGGGTTTATTTTTGAGTGTATCTCTCTTCGATCTTCGAGCAGCTTTGTAGATGAATTTCTTCAGTGCTTTAGTTATCGTCTTGTCACGGTAGTGGTTTGTCTTGCTTTGAATTCGTATCTGTATAGTTGTATGATATATATATATGTGTGTGTGTGTGTATGTGTATTATTTCCATTGTATAGTTGTCATCGTCGAAATCGTAACTAAGGGTTCTAACATCATGTCATAGAATTTGTCCATACCCATTGCAGAAACATGCACAGTCCTTAATATTTTCACATAGGGGAATTAAAATCAATTCTGCGCACGATATGCTAAGTTACGCGCGAGGTATCCAGCATCTGATAAAAGTTAAAACTCTGATCATTCATGCAAAAACATTTCACCTCATTGCTATTCAAACGATCTTCGTACACTTCTTTAACGAAACTCTGATTTATTTTACCCTACGGCCCACCATGCTTAAAGTAATAAACAATGCCCTTATCCCTCTCCTTAGCATTTAACCTTTCATTGTCAGAGTTAGAAGATACCACCTCATTATCAACAATGCTCTTTTGATTATCCTGACTATCGGCTTTCTCTTCAAAAACCCAGTCCAAATAGCAAACCAATTACCATTATCTGAATCCTTGCGCACGTCATCCTTGATAAACCCAATATCCAAAACTGCCCTGTCATCCAACGCATCATCTTAAGTAATACACACAACATTAGAATCACCAAAAGCTCCTTAACATGAAATAACATTCATATTAACAACACCTTCACATGAACCAACATTTATACTAATAGCATTATCTTCAATTTCCTCAGCTAAACAATTATTTAAAACAACATTTTTAGGCACCAGTTTTCTACTTAAGACATTGTGCACCAAATACTAAAAAGAAGAAGATATATGTACACTAGCATTGTCACACTAAACTATCCAATCTGCCTCATCAAGATTGACATCTTCATTACAACCATTCACATCTATCATGTTATTATACAAACATCCAAGTGAAATCCCATCATCAGATCCTATAACCTGAAATAAAATAGAATCCTATCAAAATCATCTAATGCCTATAAACAATCAAAGCAGTTTAAAGTAACAATCTCATAACACCCCATATTGAAAGATTTTGCTTTGTATGTTTTTAAGAACATGAACAACACCTTTATCCATCTCTCTCAACTGAACCGCACAACCAGAATCACAAATTGAATTAACGGTACAACTTGAAACAAACACTATAGTACAGTTTTCAGAGAATGAGATGTCGATCTATATTGCATAATTACAGGATCTAATAATAATGGATCAAAAGAATACCTTTTCAACACCTCCCTAATTTCATCCACAAGAACCTCTGAAGCTACATCATCAACTGAAAAATCACTCAAAACCCTATCGCTCAAATCAGAAACAGTCATACAATCAACAGTAAGGTCATCCTTATCCAAAGAGAAATAGAATAGATACATCCTTAATATCTCGACCATTCAACTTAGAATTTGGACAGTGATTACATCATTAACATCAATGTCAGCGTCTCCAAATTTCATTTTATAATTTCAGCCAAATATTAACTGTATTAATCGCATCAAAATGCTTGAATAAATCTTCCAAAAACTCTATTCCTTAAGTCCTTTAATTCCAGAGACGAACCAACAGTATTCTCTTAAGCTTCATACATTTTAACAACAAAAAGAAAGCCATGGTCGTTGATCAGATTCCTTTTTTCGCCTAAGACAAAATTTAATTTCGTCGAACACTTATCTTTTTTATAACAAAAAAACCATAACTAAAGCATCTAATTGGATGATGACACTCATTAGCCAAGTGAGAATAATCACCACACCGAAAACTGGTTTCTAAATCCTTTACTACTTAAGCGTACATATGAAACTGGTTTCTAAATTTTAAGGAGGAATTAAAATAAGAATTAGGAACTTAATTTGAAAGATGAGGAAATGAAGTCATATACGAAAGAGAAGCGGTCGCTATTTAAAAATTAATTAGATTAATTAACCGAATAACTAATTAAAAGTTAAGTAATCAAATCAAACTACACACACACTCTTATACGCACACACAAACACATACACACACATAACATCATCTTAATTGTTAAGGTAATATATATATATATATATATATATATATATATATATATATATATATATATATAATTTTCAAAATTAATTATGATTAATTAAATTCATTTTAATTAAATAAATTAAGTAAATGTTAATTAATAGTTATTGTAATATATATAAGATATATATTTATAACTATAAATCTTATTGTGAACAAATTCAATTTAAAGTGAATAAAATTAAAAGTAATTAAAATATTAATTAATTAGTTAAATAAGATTTAATTAATAAAATTTATAATTATTATATGTAAGATTATTATATAAGTTAATTAAATTATAAAATGTTATATGATTATTAGTCTTGTATATTATATTAATGTATAACGAAAGGTGGAACAATAAGAAACCCAATCCATGTAAGAAATAAATATATATGTATGGTACATATATATGATTTCTGATGTGTCAAATAGTTGAATCATGAGGGTATCTCATACAAAGACATTGTTCTCAATTAAGTACATTAAAGATCATGAATCTTTAATATAAAGGGTGCCTTCCACTATTTATATATTAACAAAATTATTTGCATACTTGTTGATCGTTGAGCAAACTCAAAATAAGGATGTTATATGTAGTGTTATTAATATATAAAACAAACGAGGTAAGATAACTATATATATATTTGTTGAGCAAATTCAATATACATATACTATACTTAAGTCGTTGCAAAATGGCAGGTATGAGTGAATAATCTCTTTCAATTTATTGAATAAACTCAAGGTCGAAATAAGATTATAACAAGGAACCATGTGTTAGAAGTTTTATACGATACAATCGATAAGGAGTTATCCATCATATCCTTATATTTACTTAAAAAATGCTATTTATTTTTAAAGGCATGAAAATCCTTTTAAAACTACTTGTATAACTGTTTTTTTATTCTCTAAACAACTTGAAATGAGATACGTTCTTTTATACTATGCTTTATTTGTACTTCTCATAATATAGAATTAGATTTTATTTATTCTAAACATTTCAAAATCCTATAATTATTTTTGGGACGAAGTTCTATACTTTTAGAAGCTTGAAATCTCTTTCAAAAGTATTTTAATAGCTTTTATAATAAAAATCACTTGAAATGAAATGATTATTTTCATAATAGTTATACAACCTATTTTAATTTTCTTTGAAACATCCTCATGTTTAAAATAAAATTGTTATAGTGATTTCAAAGAATTTGCAAATAAATAAACCTATTAAAATTTTTGGAATAGTATTTGAATGAGAAAATGAGTTAAAATTGAATATAATTTCATAATATTTTCCAAAATAACCTTATGAATTAAAAATCTAAAAACATTTTACGAGAATTTTTAAATGTATTTAAAACCACTAAACAATAAATAACAAATAATGCCAATTTTAGAGTAAAATTTCCCTACGAATACCATTCAACAAGAAGGAATTATTTAGCGATTGGATTTGCTTTCGAGTGAACTCAGGTCATACAAACAATTTACATGCATCGACATAATGTAAAGTTTAATTCAAAAAGAGTTATATTTGCAAATTTAAACTCAATCAATACAACGAATCAGCTTTCCAAACCAAACAATTGATTCCAACTAATATACACACACACACAAAAACACACATATATACATATACATATACATACATAGTATATGTATATATGTATATATGTACATATATATATGTATGTATATTGTATGTGTGTGTAAACAGATCTCGTATATACATGTATATGTATATATACATATACATACATATATATGTATGTATATGTATATATACATATACATGTGTGTGTGTATTCACTGCATGCACTGACAATTAGATATAGATGTGAGTAAAAAAACTTACCTCAAATAATTTCTAACACAGACTTCCATTTTTGCAAAAAATTGTATCCCATACCCTAGCTACTCCCCTCAAACACTGCCGCATGCTTCCAGCACTCGATATTGCCGCTGCCAGCCTCCATCGCTGCATCAAATTCATAGTCGGTAGCCAACATGCTGTTAGAACCTCAATTTTCAGTGTTTTGTTTATGACAACTATATAACTCAATATTCTAGCTTACTAACCATTTATGCAGGAGATTTATTGAAGATTTGGATTCATAAAGCTATAAAGTTGTTATATATCTGTTTAGAGTCTGTATATTATATAACAATTATGTTAAAATCTCTCTGATATGATATATACACCGACATATGCACAAAACTATGAAATGCTCATTTCAGGCTTAAATCAACCGGCTGAATGTCCCCATTTAGACGGCTGACTGCTGAATCGAATCATATATTTCTATGAAGATTCAGTCTGCTGAATGAAAACATTCAGACAGCTGAATTAAACCTAAATTAGCCTATTTACTTATGCATCGAATTTAAATCGATTTAGGTTGCTGAATTGAAAATTTCAAATGGTTGATTATCGATAACGACTATATTTCTGATGGGATTTTTCTTTTCAACGACGAGAAATATTTTCCAATTTAAGGGTTGCATCCGTTCCTTTTCGTTGCTCCTATTCATCAAAGATTGCAACTCTTAAAACTCTATAAATAAAGTCTAGAATCCAACAAACATTTAACCACACTGATTATTGACTTTCTTGATTTCTTGACTCTAATTCTATATTTAACATTTGCACTCAAAATACATACAATCTCTGATCGTTAATCACTTTGTCTTCCACATTCTTTAAGCAACATTACACTATATATCATAAAGGAGAATACTATAGAATGATTGTACTTTATTGACTTATCAGTGCTATTTAAAGTGCATATCTCAGTCAGATACTTTTGTTTATTTCTAAAGAAGTCCTGCTTGGTTGCTTAGGCGGTAGAAGTCCTATTCGGTTGCTTAGGCGGTAGAAGTCATATTCGGTTACTCAGGCGGTGTAAACTTATTCCTTTGGGTTAAGTGAGGTTGCTAGTTTAATTCCAGAAGTAGTCTGAGACTAGACGTAGAACGAGAGTTCGAACTACTATAGAAATCCCTGGTGTCATTTACTTTACTGCATTATTTATTTTACTTAGTTTTTATTCCGCACAAGCAGTTTATAAATTCATCCATATTACACGATCCTATAGCACATTCACCTTCACATGCCCGAACCCTGTGCTCCCCCTTTAGCTACCGTCGTGGTTCCTTCACAACTCTAGCCGCCTGCATGGCGTCCACCTCTAGTGTCGCTAGCCATACACATGTCTTTTTTTCCTTCCCTGCATCGTTTTTTTCCTTATTTGGTTTTGTGACTAAATCAGGGAGAGGGAGAAAAGAAAGGGGATGAATGGGTCTTCATATGATGTGGTGGTCAAATAATGAAAGAGAGAAAATAGGTGCCTTGGCTTGATTTAATTAAGGCCTATCAAATTTAACAAGGGATGTGAATATTTCTCTCTTTAATCGCTTAACTCCTTGCATTTGTTTTAATTTAAACATCGTACATTCTTTTACGTTTTAAACAACTTCATCATCAATTTATAAAAATATCTGGAAATTCAATTTAAATTGATCTTCTATATGTTTAAAAAAATATACTTCGATAGATTACACAAATTTTAAATTCAATACTTGCATATATTAACAATTCATTGTATGAACATAAGATAATTAATTTTTCAACCATTTCAACCATATAAAATTTATTTACACCTTAAAAATATTTTATATTTATTGCAACCATTTTTATTCAATTTCAATATATTTTCTAAAACGAATTAATTTACTTCAACTTATTAAAACAAAATCTTTTATCATATAAACCTAGATTAAGTAAAACAATATTTTTAAAAACAAAAATTATCAAAATCGATTTCAAACATTTTATTTTAACTAATTTTATTAATTTACTATGGCCTAGAAAGCACGTAACGCAAAGGCTCATATTGGATGTAGAGTTAATCTGAAACCACTATTACATCTCTATTATCCTTGGTACTTTTTATTTTTTTACTTTATTGTTATTTCAGTCAACTCTTAGCCCTACTGTCTTGAGTTTACCTACAAATCTGAAACACTTCTTCCTACCTTAAAATTAAAAATCTAAGTGTTGAGGTTTTAGTGTATCCAAAAGTTACGCTTACCCTATATAGGGATGTGCATATATTTCATTGCTCTTCAAGCCCTTGCGGTGGCCACAGAGTATTTTGGTCAGCAAGACATCAATTTTATGAAGATCGAATCCAAGTATTAACAACATTAAACATGAGTTAATGAAACATGATAATGTTAAGTCTCATGCCTATGCGATCAAGATGAAGATAATGTAAAGATCCCACAAGGCATTATCCGAAATCAAACCAATATCCTGTTGTGCGGAAATTTCAATTAATTTGCACTAACTCCAAAAACGCAGCGGAATGCTAATGCACGGAAACAATCAAAAGAAGGATCTAGTTTGTCGATCAATTACCAACCACAAATTTAATGGAAAATTATCACCAAACAAAGAAATACAGAAGAGTGGAGAACACAAATATTAACGTGGTTCGGCTAGATTGCTACGTCCACGGACCCAACAATTATTCTTTATTTCGCCTAGGAAAGAGAGTACAAAAGAGAGAGATTACAAAATTATAGGTAGTAGTGGAGAGACTAACCTATAATTACGAATTGAATAATCAATTTATGCAAAGACTTTCTTACGCTCAAAACCCTTAATTGATTGACTGTAGAAATTAGGGTTTACTGAAGAAGATGATAATGGTGGATGCTCTCTCACACGCTCTCACAAATATGAAGATAAACTTTCTTCATTTAAATAGGCATGAAAATGAAGGATGCTTGGAGATGAAGAAATTAATTTCCAGATTATGTTCGAAACCTTTCCGAGTATTCATGATGTAATTTCTATGTAAATGGATAATGGTGATATGGGTTTCCATAATTTTCCTTGCTTGAATTAATCTCCATCGGTAACCTTTTCTTTCTTCATATAACAAATTCTTTGACTAATTAATTGGTTAACAATTAATTAGTTTCTCTTCTCAAAAAGATATCACATATATCCTTCCTCTTTATCTTTCTATATATAGCCGAATTAATTGATTGACTGAATCAATTAATTATTTTCTTATCTTCTTTGGAAATATTTGAATCACATAAATTCAACACTCCACCTTGATTCAAATATAACTATCTCTCTGCATCACTACATCTCGACAAATTGTTGAGTCTACGTCAACAAGCTCAATGTGAACTATTTTGGGCAATATTGCCTAAATAGTGCTTCCAAATCTTTCCCAAGCATAAAAAAGATAGTGTGCACATCAGCAAACATAATGTATACGAGAAAGTACCAAAATTCTTCAATAAATCTGATGTCGGAGACGAACATGTAGATACTAATCTTCGAGAGACCAATGGAGATTTAACAACGTGCTTCACCTTCTCCATTCCAAATTGAGTGAGGGCATACTCAATATTATCTACTCCAATCTCCTCAATAAAAAATTTGCTAGACTTTCCTAAGTCAACGTCGGCAGACTCACCAATAAGCTCCACAACATTCAAAGCATAAGATGAAGAATCATCGCTATAAATATGCTTACAAATAGGGCCACCTGAATCAAAAGGCCTTTCTAGCAAGTGAGCTCCACCTAGAGTCCGAACCTCTGTTATCTTCTCATCAACCATGGTATCATTGTAAATACTAATATCTCTCTGAATATGGAAACAATCTGATGACTCCAAATCTATTTAGCTATTTTCTGTCCTTCCAATGCCATCACTTGATAGAGGCTCCACCTTCGACAAGGACCTCTCATCAAATATCGTATGCCTGCTAGTCACAATTCTCCTAATTGTTTTACACCACAACCGATATCTCTTCACTCCTTCTCTATAGCCTAACAAAGTGTGTTTGCTTTCCCTAGGTTTCAACTTATCATGTCTCTCATCTTCTAAATAATCTGAACAACTAAAGACTTTACGGAATGAATAATCAACAGGCTCTCTTTTCCATATCTCTTCTGAGATCTTCATATCTATGGAAATAGAAGGAGTGCAGTTGATGAGAAATACTGCCATAGATATCGCTTCTGCCCCAAATCCTACTTCTAGACCAGTAGTCATTCTTAAGCTTATGACTCTCTCCCACAATATCCGACACATGCTCTCTGCCGCTCCATAACAACACGACTCAACAGAAATAGAAAAATCTTTAATTACATGCTCGGACTCACAATAGTTAGTGAATTCTTGTGACACAAGTTCACTATTATTTCCAACTTTGAGAACCTTCGAACGCTTCCTCGACCGCTTCTCTACCAAGGTCTTCTACATACAAAATTGGACAAATATTTCGTTTTTGGCCTTTAAGAAATAGACTCATACCTTACGTGAGAAATATCCACAATAAGACGATGTAACTGGCTCCACCAAAAGATGCAACTGAGGTGGGTCCCCGCACATAAGAATAAACATACTCTAGAAATTTTGTAGCTCTAGGTCTTCCAATATCAAATGTGACATGCTTCTTCTTTCCAAAAGAACAATCTCCATAAGAGCTAGGCTTCGACTGACAAACGCCATCAATCAATCCATGCTTCTTTAATACTTCAAGACTCTCCTCATCAATATGACCTAAATAAAGATGCCATAACTGAGTAGAATCTGAAATACTAGAATCAGTAGGAATAATAGATTCTTCTAAGACTGTCTCTCCATGAAGTACATACATATCATTAATTCGCACCCTTTCATCACAACTAAAGAACCCTTTGCCACTTTCAAATTCTCTCCATCTATTATTATCCACATACCAAGTCTACTCAAAGCTCCAACTAATAACAAATTTCTACGCAGCATCGGAACATGTCTAACATCCGTGGTAGTCCTAACAAAACCATCATGCATCCTAAATCTCACATTTGCAACTCCCACAACATGACAAGATGTATCATTCCCCATATGAACTGCTCCGCCATCAATCTTCTTGTAACTGAAAAAACAGCTCCTATCTGGCGTCATATGACAAGAGGCTCTAACATCAATCACCCAACTATTATGCTCTAAAGGTGAAATGCTGGCTGAAAGTAATGACGTATTACTATCACTTCTATCCGCATTTGATCTAACTGCTGGCAAAATTGAAGCTTTCTCCTTCTTCTCTCTCTTCTTTCTAAGAGCTAGACAATCCCTTATGAAAGTCCGTTCGTCTTACAATAATAGCAAGCACCCCTTCTAGGACCCTTGAAGTGAGACCCATGCATATCTCTACTTCCAAGGTGCTTCTGGCTTTTATCTCTTCCTTTAGATGAACGAAGTTGTTGCTGAAGAACACCGTCATTAGTCTTTACATTCCATACCCTAAAAACTCATTTCTAACAAATTTGTTGGTGCAATATTTTTTTTATATCATTACTGAAAGAATCTGCCATTGATAACTAATCTAGAACAAGACAACCAGCTCTGATACCAAACTGTTGTGCGGAAATTTCAATTAATTTGCACTAACTCCAAAAACGCAGCGGAATGCTAATGCGCAGAAATAATCAAAAGAATGATCTACCTCGTCGATTAATTACCAACCAAAAATTCAATGAAAAATAATCACCAAACAAAGAAATACAGAAGAGCGGAGAACACAAATATTTAACGTGGTTCGGCTAGATTGCCTACGTCCATGGACCCAACAACTATTCTTTATTTCATCGAGGAAAGAGAGTACAAAAGAAAGATTATAAAATTATAGGTAGTAGTGAAGAGACTAACCTATAATTGCAAATTGAATAATCAACTTATCCAAAGACTTGCTTACGCTCAATACCCCTAATTGATTGACTGCAGAAATTAGGGTTTATTGAAGAAGAGGATAATAATGGATGCTCTCACACACGTTCAAACAAATATGAAGATAAACTTCCTTCATTTAAATTGGAATGAAAATGAAGTATGCTTGAAGATGAAGAAAATTAATTTTCAGATAATGTTCGAAACCTTTCCGAATATTCATGATTTAATTTCTATGTAAATGAATAATGGTGATCTGCGTTTCCATAATTTTCCTTGCTTGAATTAATCTCCATCAGCAATCTTTTCTTTTTTCATATAACAAATTGTTAGCAATTTATTAGTTTCTCTTCCCTAAATGATATCACATATCTCGCTCCTCTTTATCTTTCTATATATAGCCTAATTAATTGATTGACCGCATCAATTAATTATTTTTTTATATTCTATGGAAAATATTTGAATCACATAAATTCAACATATCCAAGCTAACACATGGTTAATTGCGTTAATGAATTAGTTTTGCAAATATCATTGATCCTTTTCAAGCATCAAAGTATGGTCACATGCAATTTTTTTTTTCCATCTTTCCAAATTAACCTTCAAATTTAGTTCTTTCAAAATGAGTTTGAATGATTGAAAATCGAAAGATTTTATAAAACTTATTCAGATGTACTGTCCGTTGCCTTCCAATATTAGTTATACATATATAATCTTTTCCAATTGCACAAGGCATTGTCAAATGTCATACAAACAATGCCTTCCCAATACCGTTCTACATGCCTCGTCCAATTGGCAAAAAATGCGTTATTTTTTTTTTTTTTTTAATATTATTAAATGTCAATGCATTTGAAATGAAAAACGGTGATGATAATTGTGTTATATAAATGAAATTTCGGATAAAAGTAGGATGAACAGAAAAGCACTCCAGACGTTATTTACAGCACAGCAGCACACCGCTTCTGACATAAATAAACAGCATTCCTTCCTCAGCTCATTTCAACTTTTTTAATGTATATTAAAAAGGAATATTCAGTAAAATAACAATAATTTAAAAAAAAAAAAATGGATGAGATGGCGACCGTTTCCTCCCCTTCCATCTCCTCCGCTTCCTCCTCCGATCTCGACACTCAGGTACCACTTATTTACCTCTTCTCCTCTCTTTTTCTCATCCCCAATCTGTAACACCATTTTTAATGGATTATTTGAATTCGCTAAAAATTGATTCAAATGGGGGCAATCAGTCAACAGGATCCTTCTTCCCCGACCGCAGCACGACCCTCGGCTCTCTGATGGGCCTGCCGCCTCCCCATCAACTCGCCGCCATCGCCATCTCTCCTCCTCCGCCGTCGTCGGCAGCATTCACTGTTGAAGCCGCCGCCGCCGACGCCGTCGGGGGCAAGGATAAGACGGATCGAATGCGGCGGCGACGGCGGAGCAAGAGGAGAGTAAGCGGGTGGTGGTGGCTGTGCAGGGAGGACCATAACGACAGCACGGTGGGGCCGATGTCGCTGGCGGAGTTCCTGAAGTACGACGAGACGGGATCTTCTCACGTGGAGGCGGGGAGGTTGTTCGAGAACGGCCGCGTGCTCCCTCCGGCGCCGCTGCCCTCGCCGGATCGGAGGGGGGACCGTAGGATTTCTACCATGTGCGGTGTGTTTTCGTGAACGTCTCTTTCTATTCTTTTGTATTTTTTGTTTTCTTGTTTTTTTTTTAAAATTAAATAGGAACAGGATAGCTTGTACAACTTGGAGCCATGTATTCTGGATAATTTTCCAAGAATGTTTATGTCATTCTTTTGTATTTTTTGTGTATTAGGATAAACATCTATAAAATTACTTCTGAATGACGAAACTGATTTATGATACTATTGACCAACATACACAGGTCCGACTTAAGGAGGAGTCCGGTGAGCCCGTCTACTAGGGCAACAACTAGAAATTATATATGTAAATAGTTAAAACTCTACTTAAGTTCTTACTAATACCTTGTATTATTTTGTTTCATCAAATAAACATTCAAATATTGTTCGGCTGTTTATTGTCGTACATTAATAAACAACCATTGAAAATCGAAGACACATGGTTATGAACAGGGGTTGAAAATTAATCATGTACGATTATTTAAGGTTGAATGAAAGAATTGAATTTAACATTAAGTAGCCTATGAAATAAGGTTGATTCTATTCATAACCCTCATTCCTTCTTTCACACCGTGCTACATTATCAATTTTAAGATTTTTCAAAATAGCTCATATATTCAAATTATAGCATATTAAGTTTTAAAGAAATATTCATATACACAAGTTTCAAAGAAGTGAAAGTTATATCAAAACGTCGAATCGACGTTTGTGTAACAAGCTCCTTTGGAACGGACGAGTTTCGTATGATAACTTAGTTTGGATCGAACGAGATTTGTGTAACAAGCTAATTCGTACCGAGCGTGGTTTGTAAACAACGTTATAACTGAACATGTTTTAAAAACTACGAGGACATTATTAAAATGAGTTGGGATGAATGGAAAAAAATGGTGTGATGTACGCGAAAGGAGGAAAGAGAGGTGAAAATAAAATTAGCTACAAAATAATTCATGTCTACTTAAAATTCAGGTGAGTAATTTTTTGAACTTCAATAGCAGCACGCTGTTTTTGTTTTTATATCACTGCTTTAATAAAAACATCCGCCTTTCGAAATTAAAAAGCACTTAGATATATCTACTAGAGAGTGCAGTTATAATGGATTTTTAATAACGGACAGTTTAAACTTGCAATTTGGAGGTTTACAGGAAATGTTCGGCTGTATTAAAGAATATTTTATATTATTAAATAATAATGGAAATGGAATGTGTACCGACTAGCGGTTTGAATCTTTAACAATTATTGTTGAAGTAACATGACAGAGAATATGACATTGGATTTAGTTTGGAATCTTCTGACATAGATCACACTAATCAGACTATTGTGGTTAAAGGGCGTGTTGGCAGTAATATAAAATATATTTCTTCCTTCTAATTGTGTTGACACTAATATAAACTATGGTATGGATGGTGGGCCTTTTTTAGTCAGGCCTAGTTGGCGTAACAATGGTCCGTTGGGGGAGAGCACTCGATAATCAAACTTTACTATAAGCCACACTTCTTCACCCCATCATCTTCCTCATTTTTGCTTAATTACTTTTTCCTTAACTTCGAACAAAATCTTAATAAATTGATAATAAATGATCAGTACCATTCAGACTGTAATATTGAAGATTTAACTGATACAAAACTCCAACTAATTGATTTCACACTTCATCATACAAAAAAAATCAATGGGTTGACGATATATTATTTGATCATGTAGAACATTGCAAACAAAAATTTCAAATGAAAATATATTATTTTTTCACATTGTGTGAACGGTTGGAAGACGACGGTTTGAAGCCAGCATCTGGTGTTAGAGAAATAGTAGTTATCTTTCTGTATACAACTGCTTTGACTTTTTCTACAAGTTAGGTTGCTAAAAAAATTTCAACGATCGAATAACACAATTTGTGATTATTTTTAGATAATTCTAAAAATATTTGAGTCAAATGTTTAAAAATAGTATTGGTCGGTAGGCCCTCGATTTAATAGAGTCACAGAATAAAGCAGGACATCACAACGATATTAATCATTCTTTAAAAACTGTGCTGAGGCTGTTAATGGTATATATATAGTTTCACATGTGCCATCCACGTAGCCAATCTCGAAATTATAATTGAGAATGACTATTAGTGAATGTTACTTACTAATAACTTGATTTAAAAAATAAAACATGGAAATAAAATTTGTATTGAGTACAGAAACATAAGATTTAGAGTGGTTCAATATAAGTCGATCTACATCCACTATGAGAATTTTCTTATTACTTTGCTTCTCTCATAATAGCTTAGACTACAATAAATAATGGCAAGAAAATAAATGCTTGAGAGATTCAGCTGTTCAACCCCTATAAAAATATGTGTTTAGCTGTATCTATATATAGATGTAGAATTTGACTTGTACGGTCGAGATTACGCTGCAAAGGTCTAGGAATTGCTCTCGGTGATTGATGGTGGTTTGGTTGATGTGTATGCTAGCTAGGATACCAGCTAGGCTGTATGATCGAGACAATAGCCAGTTGAAAAATCCGCACTTAAGCATGTCTTGGTTAAGAGTAGGCGACATGGGATCAGGGAGTCATTGTGCAATGGCGCTTTGTCATGCTGGCAACAAAGGATAAGGAGTGGTTATTGCACAGTGACGCTTTTGTCAGATGAACTATATGTGTTAATCTTTTCAGAAAAATTGCGCAGTCGTAGCTCCTTTTTGCAGGGTTAGTTATGCGTCTGTGACCAAAGCATGTCATGCCAAGACAAGAGAGCTTCTGAAGGTGCAAGCAGATGAGGTGAAGACGAGAGGGAGACCTTACTGGAAAGTGGGTTGTTAACCGGGCCGCTCGATAATTGAGTGTTACGTTACATGACAGGCCGATGTCTGTTTTGGTTTCCATTGTTGGTCGCCCTAGACTCACTTAGTCCGTGCGCGCCGTGGTAGCAAGCGAATCGCTTTGTTAGGTAATCTATCCATTTGAGCCGGGTGTGTGCTTCGTGAAATGGATAAGCTAGGCTAAGATGCAAGCTAGGAGGCAAACCGAGATATTATCTATTGAATCATGTAGGCGAACCCATTTTACAATGTGATAAAATAAGTAACATTTTTACCTCTGAGTTCGCGCTTGGGAGCAGGAGCGGACTTGTCGTTTGTGAATTTAATGCTTTCACATGTGTCTTCATTAAAGGAACCAGGCCAATTTGCAGTGGGTAAATTGTGTTTATTTCCAAGAATTTCTCTTTTTAGATCATAATGGGCCTACAAGTCTAATAGGGTTTCACAAGATCCAATCTAGTTGTTTTAATAAAGTAATATTTTATTAATATTATCTTATTCATAAAATCAATGTTAATTAAGTGTGAAATTTGAAAATGTATAGATACACCAAATATATTAATGTTTCAAAATATGTAACAAAAATGTGAAACATAATGGAAGTGTAATCGTTAGGTGCATAAAATTAGATTTAGATGTAATCACATCAAGATCTTGAAAGGAAAGAAATAAAAGAAGGCATCATTGATTGATTCCACGTTTCCTCTTTACAAAAATTTAATTGACACAACATCTGATTAACATACAAGAGATGATATGATACAACATGACAGAATCAACAATCAATAGCATGGTAAATATATACATGTATAGCTATTGAGATTTATATCGTATAACGTATATATTCGCTATTTATATGCATATAATATTGCCTCAATTTTAAATCTATTAATAATTTTTTATTTAAAAAAGATGCACTTCCAAAACATGCCTTAATAATATAAAGTATAAACATAAATGTTTACACGCGTGCGCACGCGTACACCACACACTCACACACACAGATATGTGTGTGTAATGATTAATCCAAAACTTTCCAATCGATTAAAAAACAAACATCCATATTATATTAGAATTTTCTAATGTATTAACAAACATATGAATACTTAAATTATTTAATGAAATACATATATACATATAAATATAGTTTAACCCACAATAAAATTTTGTTTTATTATATCAACCAGTCAAAATATTATAACATTAAACTTGCACACAATGAATCAAACAAGGTATCAACAATCTTTTAAAACATTCAAACAACAACGTTTAAAGCATTGAATTGTGCAACATGTTTAGGGTATTAATATAAGTAATTTTAAATCATATATCCATGACTAAAACATAGTTTTAATCATATATAAAATTTTGTTTTGATTTTTCAAATTAAAAACAAATCAAATCATTCGACAAGTTATTTAAATTGCATAAATAACTTTAAACCAAGGCGAGACAATAATACGTACATATAAAATTGTGATAAACATATTTCATGAATGAAAACAACTAAAATTAGAATATACTTTTCAGATCCAACCAATAAGTTACACTTTGACTTGGAAACTCCTCCTTAGATCCTTGAATCTACACCCAATCTTTGTAAGAGATGGAGCTCTTTATTTTATTAGAAGTTTGGACTTGTTTTGGAATTGAAAATTATCAAAAAATTAGAGATATAATTTCGTAAATGGTTGAGGGAAGAAGAAATAAAAGAAATCGAATCAAAAAATAAATGAGATGAATTTGTTTCAATGAGAGAATAGAAACCTTTCATATTCTTTTTTTAAAACCTTCCCACTTTTTTTTAATCAATTCTCAATTAGGCAAAATCATCTCCTTTCCTTTGAATAACCGAGTAAGCATGTACACTTATATAAACTAATCTTCCAAAAAATCCTATAAGTAATGAGTTATATTTAAAGTCCATTTAAATACATACTGATATCGTATATCGATAAGTGTATATATAATTTTTATACATACATCTAAATAATTGCTATCGACGCCTAAAACATCAAATAGATTAATAATTCTTAAATATTATTTAATTTAGTTAATTTATGACATTTTATAAACTAATTAAGTCATGTAGTTTTTTGAAGAATTCACAAATGCATTTGTGTGAATCAGAGATGTGAATTGAATCAGCGATAAACATTGAACAATTCAAATATTAACATTCACACATCACCTTGGTATGATAGTTTGGTTGAATTCATCGTTCATAGACGTTTTCAGTAATTTCTAATTTCACATTTTCTCAAATGATATCTTTTAGTAGCGATTATTTACATGCATCCTCTACGTCAACACTACATCATTTTAAGGTTTATGAAATTTGATTTGGATCAAAATTTTAATATCATTCTCATTTAACTCAGTTGGTTCATAAACAAAGTTCTTGTTTCAATAATAACATTTATTATTAGTCGTACTACTCTGGTCAAAGATTTTGTTTTTTAGTTGATCTTGATACTAATCTCACACAACCGAGGAGATAAATTTTCTATTGAATAGTGTTTCATTTTCATTACTTCAACTCAAACTCAACTGTAGCCATCCGTTGGATCACCATGTTATGATTTAACTATAATTAAGTGCAGTATCTACACTGAAGTTCTATGATATTCACAAGTTAAGGGAAATATGTAAAGCTATCATCTAAGATTTTCTGTTTGAACTGGTTGTTATTAACCACCATAAAACTCTCAGATGTGTCAGTTCATAGTTAGCGAACATTAGGAGTACATAACTCATCGATGCCCCCAACAGCCATGAATAATACATTACCCAACATCTGGAGAACGTTACGCACCTTGGTTTCAAGGGATGTATTGATATCTTTTCTCGAAGCATCTTGACCAGAGATATTTAAAATAATATATTCTTTTATATTATGATGATTTTTTCATTATACAACTCCTTGTAACCATTATCGCATAACATATCATTTAAGTATTATCTATATTAATGTATTTAAATTAATTCTTAATTAATATATTGCATATAATAAGTAAATAATAAAAATCCAAACACCTTTGTTACAACCAAGATTGATATAGAGTTAGATAGATGTAACAAGTTACATAATTGTCCTTAAGGCATATCCCTAATTCTTTCAATCCCCCATTTGCATTTACGATCAATTTGTAATCTAAATCCCATTCATTTGATTAGTTTTCTCAAAATAATTGGGCTAGCCCCTTAGTGAACGGATATGCTATATTGCCATAATTATCTATTCTGCAAATCAGCTCTCTCCAATGGTGATATGCTGTCTTTATCATGTGAAACTTTCTTGGAGTCTGTTTTTCACCATCTAGTGAGCTCTAGATTCTTTCTTGATTCTTCTTGTGCCATTGTTTTCATAAAAACAAAATCATGGGATTCTCAAAATTTGGAATCACTCCTAGCCTAGTTATAGATTTGTGCATTATATGTATTCAGCTTTTGCTACAACGTTATTCAAGATGATGTACTTAGCCTTTTGGTTCATTCAGCTATAACCTTTCATTTGCAATAATTCCAACTTAAAGCTCCACAACTAAGAGTAAACATAAATTTATGATTGATATATAATACTCGATAACTTTTGGAGTTTTAGTCTGAATACGCCTTAATAAGGAGTTCGTTGTTTCTACAAACATTTCTCTAGTATTTCATAAATACTCTGGAATATTCTCAACTACCATTTATTAGTCTCAATTCAATTTTGATATTTGGTCAATGTACCAGGTACATAAGCGATATGTGATACAGTAGATTGCATAACATATTTGATGATTCCTATTTTTGAGTGCATAAGGAATCCATTTCATATGCTCCACATTAAACAATTTAATGTGGTCTCTATGTATATCGTACGGGGTTGTTCAACATCCATTTATATTGATTATAAAAGATGTCATTTTTCAAATTCAACGTCCAGGATTAAACAACCAAACTAAAATGATTATAACATGGGTACATCGTTAACAATCATAAGTCTATTGTTTACTTATAGTTTAAGAAATTTTTTAGTACTTTAACATTCTTTTTATAGACACATGCCTCCTCTAAATTTTGTCTGAAAATCAAATTATTTGATTTGTCGATCCATATACTTTTTTGACTCTAATGCTTTTCGCAGGCCATCATTGTATCCTCTTTTGAATCATATCTAAAACATACATATCATGTTATCACCTTCTCTAACTTCGAGACACTTTGGTTGTTATATGCAAACAGTCTCTTCTAAATCATTATTTAGAATTTCCATCTCAACATCAAAATGTCAAAATTAAAAATCAAATTATGCGAAAATTACATGTGTAGTCTGAATGGTTTTGAGCATGTTGACTAACAAAATTACATCACTAATTTCAACATTTGAAATATGTGAGGTGATCTCCTATTAATACTGCTTTATATAATTTCAACTGAATCATCTTCTTCAAGATACGCTTAGAGCCGATGGATCATATCCCTTTGGGCACAACTATCATAATTGTAGTTTGACAATGTACTTGGAATCCATTTCAAATTTAAAGCATCGTGCATATCATTGAGCTATACTCGTTATGGTTTATTGCCAACCAATGAAATTATTACCACTAACAATTCTTTTTCTCGACATTGATGAGAAACTCATAATTTCTATTTAATGTACGAGAATTGTTATTAGATATTCTTATTCATTTTGTTCTGTTTTAGGTTGCTTTTATTTCATCTTATGTAATCAGTTTCTATATTCGAGTCTCCAGATCATATTCATGTCCATTGTACTACCACTAATTTCTAAAAGACATTCCTTCGGTCATGAAATTGGTGTTTCTTGATATAACAATTGTTTCTCAGTACAATAGAATGGACATTCAAGAATATTTTATGAACTGCCTTTAATATGTGTATACATCTAATTTAATTTTAAGTTTATGAAACACATGTTCACAATATAAATTAGATAATCACACATCTTAAATTACTTAAGATTAGGGTTTTATACCAATTCATATCTTATATGAATACGATCTTGTAAACTATACTGCAGATGAAATTAAATTTAACCTATTTACTTTCTCTTAAGTACATATCCCGACATAAAGAAGTTAACTCGACCGCACTTATCATCAATTTTACTTTGTCCACCAAAGACTGATTACTCCTTTCACTCATAATTATGTATAATGGGGAGAGTGACTTTTGAAATTGAATGTTATTAGTTTTTAGGTACATTTTGAAACTCTTTTCCAATACACTCACATCTTCGATCAAATTGAATTCTTTTATTTCTTTCGCATGTAATGTTTTCTACTTTCGTTTTATGTTCTATGAACTTATCATAGATAAACTACTTGTGTATCAAATGCATATGTTTAATTCTATTATAATTCATTATTGAGTTTTAACGAAGTGGATAAGTTTTAGTATTATTAGACATGCGACTATATACACCTATATGTATTAATCTGAAGAGTTCACCAACTCTTTTGTTGCTCCCATTGAATGTGTGTTTTCCCTTAATGGGTTGGGATACAATTCACCAACATTATATGATTCATAGTCATATGATTTGAGAATTATTTCTCAAAGATATGGCTTAGTCCATAATTCCAATATTACCATATAAAAATTTAGATACTTCTGCATTTCCTATAACCAATGCATCACTTTTGTCATGAAAAATATACCATAGATTTATCTTATAATGAATATTCATAATAAGTTAAACTTATATCTATTTTCAATCAATACTAAAAAATGTTATTATTTCGTAAATAATGCTTGGTATATATATACATATAAAATTTCATACTTTGATGCATTCACTAATAAGTGTCATGGGTATGCTCTCACTATCTCTGCCATTACAATAATAGCTAATTAAATGTGAGGCTCCATTTAATCACTTATTATGGGATTTTATTTCGCTTATTGTAACTATTTCACAATTGAGCATTTCAAATCAAATATTTTTAAACTCGTAGAAATAACTCTTATAGGATAAATTGTATATAAAATTACATTTGGAATAAAAATCACATTTCTTGTTCCATATTAAGTATCGACTAATGTTTTATACAATTCTCCTTTTTAATGTCTCTTCATGAAGCAAAGGTGACCATCCACTCTCTTCATCCCAACCATGTTTAATTTAAATCCATTTTTATGCATTCGCTTTCCTTAATAATTAGTCGAACCATTCAATCGAAATCCTAACTACAAGATCACACCGAACTCTTTACAAAAGTACTTGGTTATCCTTAATAGTTAAAGATATCGAATAAGTTGCACTTTACATAAATTGATCAAACTGACATTTCAATGATCGAATTCCTCGGTCCATCTTGTAGTTCTTAGTCCATGTTGCTGCTGGCAAAACAATATTCTCATTGTATTAAATCGTATTAAACACATCATCTTCTACTATGATTTACTTGCTCATTTCAAATGATATAATTTTCGTCGATGTTTCATACATTACGAATTGCGACTGTTTACCATATAACGTTTATATGTAAACAAATATGGATCAAATATTTATATTCTTGCATTGCTTAAGAGTTCAAAACTCATAGAAGACAATAAATAGTCTTGAGAAAATAAAGACATAAGTAACCAAGGTATGAATGTACTTGGTAGTTATATAATTTGGCTGTTGCATGGGTCTCGACGTAACAACATGCCATAGGATTGATTGGTTAGTATATTTTATATTCCTATATCATTCTTAACGAAGTTCATTTGTATATTTTAATTGTTAAGCGTTTTATCAATTTATATTAGTTGAAGAAACATAGATTATTTTAAGGGGGATTTCACTAGAATGACAAACTTTGTAGTCCAATTAGTTTCTAGGACACGCATCCATAGAAATTAATTTCAAGGCCAAAATCAGAAGAATAATTACTTTTAAGGACAAAGTCAGTAGTCCAATTACTTTTAAGGACATAATTTCATGAGTTTTTAGGTCTTAGAAACTAATTGTTTCGCATTTTGTCCTTAAAATTAATTATTTCAGTTGTATGTCCTAGAAACTAATTGCACTTGCTAAAGAGACCCTTGTGGCTAATTTCCATTATTTTAACTTTACATAGTATATGTTCTTACAATATTAGAATGATTAGATGTTACCATTTCATTTCTCTAGCATTTCTCCCACTTGATTTCTGTGTTTCTCAAAACCCTAAAAAACATAGAAATATTTCAATTTCTCTAGTGGGTGTTAAGACTCACTTGTCTTGGATTTCTGACCATGAGTTTTCTCAACAAGTCATAAGACCGAAAGTGATGAATATCCCTTTATCAGTTGTATCATATCAACTCCTAACTGCAATCTTTATCCTAATCTTAATCTCGACATTGAGTTTATTAACAAAACGAAAGAAACTATTCACTCATACCCACAATTTAGTTATGACCTAAGTATAATGCACGTACCTTGGGTTTTCTAAATAGATACGTGCATGCATTTTACCTTGTCTAATAATATATTAATTGTACTACACATAATATCTCTAGCTTGAGTTTGCTTAACAACCAAAGAGTATGCAAGTAATCTATTAATAGATAAATGGTAGATAACAATTTATACATTACGGATTCTTAATCTTTAACACACACACCCCCCCCCCCGAGTGATATCGATTTATGGAATAATGTGTTTCTTATGAAAAACATTGTCATGATTTCGAACACATCTGAAATCATGGTATACGTACTTTATGTATATATTTACTTTAATATAATAATTTATTTTGGGTTTATTTCAGTTCCTTTTTTATTATATTTATACATATATAGTTATATAAGTATATTTTATATATAATTGTCATAATTTAATTAGCTTATATAATATATACATGTATCTTTGTTAATTAAAGCATATTGTATTAGTTTTAATTCTTATTAATTAAAAATATTTATTTGATTTTCACTTTTATTTAATTAACCACTTTATTTATTTTTATTGAAATTTCAATTTTTTGAAATATTATTCATCTTAATTTATTTAAGATAAATAATCCATTATACCATTTATAGTTTGTTTATATATACATATTAATATATGCATATATATCAATTAATTTAATTAATTAATTTAATAAATTCTTTTATTTTATTAAACAATTTAATTTAAAGTTTAAAGTATTTAATATTATTCATCTTTATCAAATTTAAGACAATATATGAAAATAGCAATCCTAGTTACATATGTATCACCGTATATGTATATGTTTACACTAATTAACATTAAATTAATTTATTTATCAAACATATTATTCATTTAATTAAAACATTTTTAATTAAATATTTTAAATACATTCGGATTTTATTTATAATTTACCTTAAATAATTTAAGATAAATACATATACATATATCATTAGAGGAAATTAGTTTAAAGGAAAAGGTTAAAAATAATTTTGATTTTAAAAGGCGTTAATTTTAAATTTTTATTTGAAGGACGCGTGCTAATTTTTTGGCCCACTAATTGAATTATTTCGTTTTCCACTCTCTAGCATTCCATCTAGGGCTTCTTTAATCAAATAATAATAATAATAATAAATTAATAGTAACTTGATCAAAGTCGACAACTTCACCAACTACAAAATCCAATTTATAAGATCAACCACAGGCGACATGTAATGCAAAGACGAGATAGCCGCAATTGCTGAAGTGTAAAAAGTAGAAATCGACAATTCAAACCAAAGCAACTTTGCAAATGACTCGACGATTGAAATCGACAGTATCAAAGACAAGATCTACGAAATGAATAGAAAAGCAAAAGCTAAAAGAAGAAGAGAGACAAAATGGTCAGCAAAGTACCGATGAAAACATTGATTTAAAGGTATTGTTTACGACATAATTCATTTGAAACTATTAAATGTTAAACTGACACTTAAAAATATAATCATAGATTCAAGAACAACATGCATTTATTTCATGTTAAAAGATATATAGATATAGCATTTTTATTTTTGAAACACAGTAGAATGTGAAACTATTAAAAGTTCGGTAGCATTTATCATATTTGAAATGATAATTTAATGTAGCATTTTAGCTAAGAAATCCACCAGCATGTTTAAAATATGCAAAGTGATTCTTTAATGTAGCATTTTAGTTACAAAGTGCAATAGCATGTTACCGATATATAAAATGATAGTTTCATTTGACTTTTTAACTATGAAGTATACTAGCATGTTTAAAACGTGCAAAATGATAATTTAATGTAGCGTTTTAGCTATAAAGTCTAATAACAAGTTTATGGTACCTAAAATAATAGTTCCATATGGAATTTTAGCTATGAAATCAACCGGAATGTTAAATTATGCAGAGTGATAGTTTAATATTTTAGTTACAAAGTCCAATAGCAAGTTTATGATATTTGAAATGATATTTTGATGTGGCATTTTACCTACGAAGTCCAATATAACGTTTAAAATATGCAAAGTGATAGTTTAATGTAGCATTTTAGTTACAAAGTCCAGTAACATGTTTATGATATCTAAAATGATATTTTGATGTGGCATTTTAGCTATGAAGTCCTCTAGCTTGTTTATAATATGCAAAGTAATAGTTTAATGTAGCATTTTAGTTATAAAGTTCAGTAACACGTTTATGATATCTTAGATGATAGTTTAATATGATATTTTAGGTATGAAGTACACTAGCTTGTTTAAAATATGCAAAATGATAGTTTAATGTAGCATTTTAGTTATAAAGTTGAGTCACATGTTTATGATATATGAAATGATAGTTTGCTATGTCATTTTAACTATAAAATTTACTAACATATTTAAAATATGCAAAGTTATAATTTAATGCATCATTTTCGGTATAAAGTCTAATAGCAAATTTATGATATCTAAAATAATAGTTTCATGTGACATTTTAGCTATGAAGTACACTACCATGTTTAAAATATGGAAAATGATAATTTAGTATAGCATTTTAATTACAAAGTTTAGTAACATGTTTATGATATCTAAAATGATAGTTTAATACAAAATTTTAGCTATGAAGTACACTAGTTTGTTTAAAATATGCAAAATGATAGTTTAATATAGTATTTTGGTTACAAAGTCTAGTAGCATGTTAATGATATATGAAATGATAGTTTGATGTGCCATTTTAGCTATGAAATCTACTAGCATGTCTAAAATATGCAAAGTAATAGTTTAATATAGCATTTTTAATTCAAAGTCCAGTAGCAAATTTATGATGTCTAAGATGATACTTTCATGTGACATTTACCATATTTAAATAAGTAAAATGATAATTAATATTGTGTTTTAGCTACAAAGTCTAGTAACATGTTTATAATATCTAAAATAATAGTTTTATGTAGCATTTTAGCTATGAAGTACAATACCATGTCTAAAATATGCAATATGATAGTTTAATATAGCACTTTAGTTTCAAAGTCCAATAACATTTATATGGTATCTAAAAGGATGGTTTAATATGGCATTTTAGATATGAAGTACACTAGCTTGTTTAAAATATGCAAAACGGTAGTTTAACGTAGCATTTTAGTTATAAAGTCTAGTAACATGTTTATGGTGTAGGAAATGATAAGTTGATGTGTCACTTTAGCTATGAAATCCACCAACATGTTTAAAACATGGAAAATAATAGTTTAATGTAGTATTTTCGATACAAAGTCCAGTAGCAAATTTATGATATATAAAATTATAGTTTCATGTAGTATTTTAGCTATGAAGTATACTACCATATTTAAAATATGCAAAATAATAATTTAATACAGCACTTAAGTTACAAAGTCCAGTATTATGTTTATGACATCTAAAATGATAATTTCATGTGGCATTTTTGCTATGAAGCACACTTTCATGTTTAAAACACGCAATATGATAATTTAATACAACATTTTAGTGATAAAGTCTAGTAACATATTTATGATATCTAAAATCATAGTTTGATGTGACATTTTAGCTGTGAAATCCACCGACATGTTTAAAATACACAAAGCGATAGTTCAATTTGGAATTTTAACTATGTATACAAAAGATGATCAGATGTTAAACCTAATCGAATACATATGGATGTAAAAACAAACCGGATGCCAACCCTAGTTGGGTACATAGGGAAACCAATCTATAACCAAGACATATTTTTTAACTAAGCATACCACTGAATATAAAAGCTAACCAGATTCCAAACCTAATTGGGTACATATGGATGCAAAAGCTAACAGAATTCCAAACCTAATTTGGTACATATGGATATAAAAGCTAACATGATGCTAAACCTAATCGGGTACATATGCATACAAAAAGTAATCGAATGTGAAGCCTAATCGGATACTTGTGAAAACCAATCTATTATCGAGATATATTGTTTACCAAGCATACCACCAAATGTAAAAGCACCCGGATGCCAAACATAATTGGGTATTTGTGGATGTAAAAGCTGACCCGACGTCAAACCTAATCTGTATGTATCGATGCAAAAGAAAATCGAATGCCAAACCTAATCGAGTATCCATAGAAACCAATCTATAAGCATGACATATTGTTTAAACAAGCATACCACTAGATGCATAAGCTAATCGGATGCCAAACCAAATCGAGTACATATGGATGCAAAAGCTAATCGAATGTCAAACCTAATGGGTATATATCGATGCAAAAGCTAATCAGAGGTCAAACCTAATTGGGTACATATTGATGTAAAAGCTAACCACATGCCAAACTTAATCTTGTACATATTGATGCAAAAGCCAATCGGATGTCCAATCTAATCGGGTACTATGGATATAATGGAAAACCGAATGTCAAACGCAGTCACATATATTTAGAAGCCAATCTATAACCAAGATATATTGTTTAACCGAGCATACCACCGAATGCAAAAGCTATCTGGATGACAAACCTAAATAGGTATATATGAATTCAAAAGCTAACCGAATGCCAAACTTAAAAGGGTACGTGTAGATACAAAAGTTAATAAATGCCAAACCTAATTAGATATGCATATCTACAAAAGCTAATCAAATGCCAAACCTAATCTAATATATATGGATATAAAAGCTAATTGAATACCCAACCTAATCAGATATGTATGAAAACCAATCTATATCTGAGATATATAGTTTAACCAAGATATATTTTTAATTGAGATATATAGACAAAGCCTAATAACATGTTTATGATATTCGAAATGATAGTTTGATGTGGTATTTTATATATGAAGTCCACTAGCATGTTTAGAATAGGCAAAATGATAGTTTGATGTAGTATTTTAGTTAAAAAGTCCAATAGCATGTTTATAATATCAAAAATGATAGTTCGATGTGGCATTTTAGCTATGAAATCCATTAGCATGTTTAACAATATGCAAAGTGATATTTTAATGTAGTATTGTAGTTAAAAGACCAATAACTTGTTTATGATATCTAAAAAAATAGTTTAATGCATCATTTTAGCTGTGAAGTATACTAACATGTTTAAAATATGCAAATGATAGTTTAATGTAGTATTTTAGAAACAAAGTCTAGTAGCATGTTTACGATATATGAAATGACAGTTTGATGTGGCATGTTAGCTATGAAGTCCACTAACATGTTTAAAATATAAAAAATGATAGTTTAATGTAGCATTTCAGTTACAAAATTCAGTAGCATGTTTGTCATATATGAAATGATAGTTTGATGTGACATTTTAGCTCTAAAATAAACCAGCATGTTTAAAATATGCAAAGTGATAATTTAATGTAGCATTGTAATTACAAAGTTTAATAGCATGATTTTGATATCTGAAATGATATTTTGATGTAGCATTTTAGCTATGAAATCTACTAGCTAGTTTAAAATACGCAAATTGTAGTTTGATGTAGCATTTTAGTTAAAAGTCCAGTAGCATGTTTATGGTACCTGAATTTATAGTTTGATGTGGCAAATTAGCTATGAGTCGCATCTTTGAAGTATGCAAAAAGGTAGTTTAATGTTGCATTTCATTCATAAAGCCTACTCGAATATTTATCATATGTAAAGTGACAGTTAACATAGTATCCAATCACTGTACCTAAATATAACTTTTAAACAATTTTTGCATAGGAATCAGAAAGAGATAATTAGGGAGAAGGACAAACTTTGAAAAAAATAGGCTGAAGGACAACAAGTTTCATTTTTGAACTGAAGAACAAACTTTTAAAAAAAATTAGGCCGAAAGACAATGCTAGTTATAACTAGCATTATATTCAAATTTTGCACCATGCAAAATGCTAGTTATAACTACCATTATAATATTATATTCAATTTTACACTGTATAAAATGCTAACTACAATTAGCATTGTTCTTCAGCCTAATTTTTTTTAAAGATTGTCCTTCAACCCAAAAATGAAACCTGTTGTCCTTCAGCCTATTTTTCTTCTTCAAAGTTTGTCCTTGTACCTTTTTTCTACAATCAGAAACTACAGAAAGAAAGAAGAGAAGAGAACATATAAAGAGAAATAACTTTGTACAAACCACTATTGTTGCAGTCTAATGGCAATGACAAAAGTACTTCAAAAAATCATAAAAGGAAAGGGTTTACTTTTGCTTAACAAGAATTTTTGAGATAAACTCATTTTGAAAAATTTATATATATTATATACGAAGGATTATAAACTATAATAGAACTTAGAAAATCATCTACCACTCTAGATACTATAATTGACACATTTTCTGTTGAAGATGAAACTTTCAAAATTGGTAACAAAAGTTTAAGAATTTCAGTACAAGACATTTTACTTGCTTTTGGTTTACCTTTAGGTGGAAAAAATGTTTTTCCATTACTAAAAGTGTCATTTCAAGCTATGCTTGATAACTGTAACATCCTAGAATTTTATCATTTTGATTATGAATATTTAATTAATTTAAATTTTTAAATAATTAATTTTTAAAGTTTAATAACTAGAAGTCAAATATAGGGTTTATTTAAATATTCGGATCATGAATTAAATATTAATTAAATAATCTTATTTAGCCCTTTTTAATTTATAAATAATAACGGTAAATCCATTTTGTAAATTCATTTATAATAATAAAAAGTTCGAATAAATAATAATAAAATCAATTGTTAATAAAACAACTTGATTTTTATTGTAATATTTTTAATTGAGTTTATCTAACTTTTCGTTAATTTTTAATTTGAAAAATATTTAAATTGTTGTTTGATGGTTTTTCGGTAAACGATGATATTTTTGAGATTTCACAGAATAAGATAACTAGTGTATATTATTATATTTTCTTAATTTCATCGAGAAGCGACTGGAGCTCTTCTCGATGTTTAATTTTTGTGCCATTTTTTTATTTGGATTTTGACCTTGCCTATGCCTTTTCTTTCAAGTTTGGGATTTGTTTTAATTTATTTCCATTCATTCATGTGTGGAAAATTTCCTTGTAAGGTAAAACACGTTCCGTATTTAGCGACGTGGCCTTACAAAATTATTATGTGTTCATCTCATCACTTGAGTTTTCTCATGCTGGTTTTTCAGATTGATCCAGGTGTTATTTTATTATAATGCTCGGGTCAGACCGAATATTTTGCCAGGTTATCGTTGGTGTAACATGAAGCTCGTGGAGTAGAGCTAGATGCTCACATGCCGTAATGTTTTTGTTTCCACCGTATTATTATATATACCCATCTGCAATTGTAAGGTGAGAAAGTTATAACTGTCCAAGCTAAAGAGTTTTATTTTTAACTCTATTATACCATGTATTTTAGAGTGAAAACTATTAGTATCTTTGTTATATTATATGTTATCATTCCTACAATTGTTAGAGTGACAGTGTGATAGGGGGCCCTTGCATTGTGAACTATGTAACGAAGTTTTGTCTCTTACCCCTACATGTCCCTCTATAGATTGATTGAGAAGTTGAGACGCTGGGCGTAAAATCAGGAACAAGGTTGGTATTTGTAATCACCTCAGGGAGAACATTACAATTGGTATTGGAGCTGATGGTTAAGCAAGAACCTTGGTTGTGGTAGGGTAAATTCATTAGTGATAAGGTAAGTGACACCCTAGATTGAGTTGAGTGTATATATACACGAAAGTGTATTTGTTGTTTCTATATTAAAAATAACGTATTGTATTAATTAGTCTATTGATTTGTTTATAAATTCTGGTCGAGACATGAAAGGCTACGGTGTCGATAGGGATTTTTTAATACTTAAACAAGGAAATCAGACACGATATTGATTTTTTGAAAATTTGGTAAATGAAATATTTTACCTAGGGTTATAAATTTTGTATATATAAAGGAATTTTTGCTTAAATTTATATATTTATTTCTTCTGTGTTTATTCATTAATTATAATATTTCTTTATTATCATTATTGCTTGATTTGTCATGCTCGGATAATTTGGGAGCATTGAATATTATTTTTTGATTTTTAATTTATGCTCGACCAGTTTATGGGCATTTTTTGATAATTGTGAGTATATTAAAATAAATTCTTTGTGAATTAAGCTTCACAGTTTGACTATAAATGTTCAGCAATAATGTTAATTTAAAAGACGTCTTTTGATAAAGCTGTTTAATATAATCTAAATGGGAAGAGACATTTAGAGGATAAATATTTGTGAAAAGTTTATTATAATAAAGAAAAATTATTACAATATAAGATTATTTTAAAGATATATTTTATATGAGTATGGCATATAAGTTGATTTATATGATTTATAAAACGTGTTTTATAAGTGGAAAAGGTTTTTTTGAATTTAAGTCCCGATATTACTTAGAAATAATTATAAGTATAAATATCACAAAAAGAATTTTTATGAAAGATCATTTTCTTTAGATAGTTTGGGAAAACAACTCGATTATTTTTGCGGTAATCCTAACAATCGAATGTTTTCTTAGGCGAGCGTCGTTGTAACGTCCCGCCTTTTCACACACTTTAAATCGACACGCGTGCCAATTCAAACCGTTCAGAAGGGCGGATTGTTATGGGGTAAATAAGAAAAACGAGAAAGAAATAAAACAAAATAGAATCTCACAGTGGAAGGATAAAATATAATAATCAAATATGCAGTTTATAAAGCTGTTTTACAAAATATTCGATTATACTTACATATTTATCAGAGTTACACATACCAATAACAATGCAGCGGTACAGTATGAGTATAGTGGACTAATAATAATAATAACAAAATAAATCTCCGTCTTCGTCCTCTAGAGCTAAGGTCTTTGAAATCCTGAAACGCTCGGACTGACCCGAGCGAATAGAAAAGACAAAACACTCGAGTCAGAACTAAAATATCTTATGTAAGTTAAATATCAGGAATAAATATGAGTGCAATAACTCAAGAGATGCTCGGGATTTACATCTCCTAAGGATCCGTTAAACTATTTACTATGTAGTATATTGCGTTATTATAATAGCGTCTAATTTTAAAATAAACTTACTTTTTTCTTAACATTAAGGAGTGACCCAATATTCCCCTTAACACGTAATAGTCCCTGTAGTCCATCCAATATCATAGTCCCTCCTGATCAAGAAGCCACCAGAGGATACCACACGGGCTACGGGAGAAATCCAAACTCGTACAAGGTGCGATAGGGTAGGTGACACGGCACAACTAGGCAATGACAGGGTAGATATACCAATTACGCTTTTGGGTCGGTGGTAACGCGTAGCCGCAGCTGCCGCCCACCTCGAGCCACACCCCAAATAAAAAAAATCAAAAGTGGCCACCGAATCAATCCAAAAGTCAGAGTATAATATCGAAGGGATGTGTCCAATCAAAGGCGCTACCTCAATTAACCCGTCAATCGCTCCTGTTTTAGCCACCTTATGCCAACTCACGGGAGTTGGGTCCATGTATTTACCTTAAAGGAAACGCCGCCACCAACCTACTTCATTCTGGATTCTCCACCGCGTACACGGTTGTTAAAGTGGTTTTCGAAGTTGGCAAAGAGTATGACAATTTCCGATCCCGGCTCTTCAACAACCAAACGTTTTTACAACACCGCGGTTATTTCAAAATAATTTATACCTTTAAAAAGCCAAGAATAAAATATTCATTTCAAAACTACATAAATACGATATCATTTATATTTTAAAGACCCAAATCCATATGATATCAAATATATCTTTTTCAAAAATCATAGCCGTTTCAAATCTATATACCTTGAAACCATAGCTTTGAAACATAACTTTTAATACTTAATGGTTTTAATGCTATATTACTTTATGTAATAAAATAGCTTCTTTAAATTTCACAGTAAAATCCCAATATCAATTTGAACCTCCAAATAAACCATTTTAATTCCCATATTTTTCACAGCTTAAATATTCTATATTTCGAACTTAAATTTTTATAGTTCATATATTTCACCCTTTAATATTCCACTATTTCAAAATGTGTTCTTTGAAAATTTAATATATATCAGATCCTAATCCTATTATTTAAAAATTTGAAATGTATACTTAATAAAACAAATATTATTTAAGTACAACCTTTAAACTTCAATAACATGATATTCTTTTTAATTAAATTAACTTGATAATATTCTTTAAATCAATTGGATATTCATTTAAATTCTCAAATCAAAATCAAGTTATAAAATCATATCCTTTAAATCTTAATTTATTTACATTTCAAAACAAATTTTTCGAAGATAATTCTTAAATACTTTAATTCAAATCATATTCACATTTATCTTCAACCTTACTTTTATTTGAGTTATCATAAACTCTATATACAATAGAATTTCAAATATATTCTTAACCATATTATATAAACGAAATCAACTTCATTATTTAGCTTATTTTAAAATTCGAAACAAATTTATACATAGCTAAATTCAAGAATTTTTACTATATATATCAAAATTTAATATTTATTAAACCGTATTCTTTCCAAAACCATAGAAAATCATTTCAAAAATAATTTTATATATATATCGCGGTGCCTGTATATAATTTTCTATTCTATGGTCAAGTGATACAGATATTTATCATTTCAATCCGCAATTTAAAAATAAAAAAATGCGGTTGTATAACATTTCAAACCGCAATCCTAAATGAAATGAAAATGCATAATAACTTGCAGTTTATACAATATAAATACAGCATCCATTCATCCATCATATCAATCATCAAACATTTATCCATTTATCATCCAATTCAAACAATCACATCAATAAATAATAGTTAATTACTGACAGTTAATTTTTCAATAATGAATTAAATAACTGTTTAACTGTAGTTTATATGCAATAAATAAATAACAAATTTAACTAGCAGTTTTAAATGCAATAAATAAATTTAACTAAAATTTTAACTGGCAGTTTGTATGCAAAAATGAATTAAATAACAATTAAATTATATGAATGCAAATTAACCGAGATAATGATGAAATATATGCCAGACAGCTATAAATAAATTTCTAAACACATCATAAATCAATTTAACAAACATAAGAAATCTTAGAAGTTGTGAGTGGGTTAAAACACTCACCTTTGGGATTTAAATTGAATTTAAATGCAATTTAAACCCAAAATTTGACCAGTCTCAGCATCTATCCAAGCCAGCGCTAAAACGTCCGTAATTCTAATATGATCCTAGCAAAACAAACCACGTATGAAGCCGAGCTCGTATGAAAAAGTTAGGAAAATTAGAAGATTGGAAAATTCTGGTCCTGAGTCGACTTCGGGTTCAACTTCGGTCCACCGCCTCAATTCCCCGGTGCTTGCTTGGAGTTTTTGCGAAATCGACCCGGAACAAACCGAGTAATTTTCTTCCTAACCCGAAGTAGATACAGCGTTTTTGCCTCTGAAACTCGAAGTGCGACCAGAAGTTGATGCAGATCCGCAATTTTTTTTTGAAATTGAAATTGGATTGGGAAGATTAGGGTTTGCAGCCATTGGAATGAGGAAGAGCAGACTTACAGAATGAGGAATAAGCAATAACCTAGGGTTTATAACAACATATATATAGGCAAAACAGAATAGAGAGAATGGGCTACGTTGGGTTTGGGTTTTGAACGATAATTGACTCGAAAAGCCTGTTTCGATTCCAGAACGGAAAAGGGTCAACCCGTATATCAAAATACATGTTTTAAATGATTTTAAAATCGATGGAACAGGTTTCAAGTCCAAATTCATCGTATGAAGAAGTTATGCAAAATTCGGTTTATTTCAAATTGATTTCACTTAATTTCAATTTCATTTATTTCTAGGCGTTTCAAGCCCGTACGATCAAACGACAAGCCCGATCGTTTTGAAACTTGAAATGCTGCAATAATTCACTGATACGGATCCGATGAAACTGGTTTCGTCGAAATTCGAATCAGTGGTCAAAATGGCTATTTTTCCATTAATTAAATAAATTAAAATAAATAAATTAAATCAAATTTCAATTTTATCTTAAAATTTGACAATTCCTATCATTTCTGTATTTCTAAATTATTCACACTATTTTAACAAACTTAGATGTCCATTTAAAGTAAATTAATTTACCAAATTTCAATCTTACCCTCACTTTATTTATTTTAGCATTTATAAATAAAATTCCCAAGAATTTCATTTAATTTAAATCAATTAGTAATTAACTCATTTCTTATTGCCAAATAGATGGCATTTATATTGGACTCAAAATCTATTCCATTAAATATTTTCACATTCCATCTTAAATTTAAAATAACGCAGTAATTAATTTCATTCACAATAAATTCAATTAATAAAAATTTCTCCAAATAAATTAACTTGATTTACTTCAATCCTTTTTATCTAACCAATTATTATTCGATCAATTTCATCCTATGGTATAATTATATTTGATTCATAATTATTATCCTTAATGTTTCCCAAATTCCTCTTAGTTCTAATCATCGTAGTATTAAATTCCATTTTCTACGAAAAGTCCATTTATTATATGTATTAAATTTTAAATAAACTGGTATGTTTCCATTCCAATCCCTTTTATTAAGTTCATTACTACTCTATAACCAAATTAACCTTATCACATAAATTTTCATTCAACTACTATTCAATATATTTTATTTCATAAATTAATTCAAATTTTGCGCTCGTTTTCTTCCATTTGATTTATATCCTAATATAACATTTACATTAACCCATTTCATTCAATTTATACAAATTCAACTTTGGCTAACTTTATTGCCAAAATTTACATGCAGTTACTTTTGATAAATAAATTATTGCATTGGATAATTAAATGCTTACCTTATATATATATATATATTCCCAAGTATAACACTTTCACTACTATTAGGATTTTATTCCATATACTAATACTTAGTTTTTAATTGCCTTTGCCATATTTCATTTCAGCGTTCATTTCAATATTAACTTATAAAGTTTTTTTTCTTTTCTTTTTTTCTTTTTTTTTCTTTTTTTACTTTTACTATACTCAAATTTTGCCAATTCCTAAACATCTTATTCCATTTTCCATTAGTGTAACATTCATTTATTTTATTACCATTTATTTCAAATTCTAATTCCAACAACAAATAAAACAGGTAATTTATATTATATGTTTACAAGCCAAATGTTATACCAGTTGTCTTATTCAGAAAGGAGTTAATATTACTTTCAAAAATTATCTAAATTTTACATTTAGATAATGTTTAATTCCCTTTAACGAAATTGAATTCCCAATTTATTTAATGCTATCAATTATGACCTTTACAACTTTAATACATTCATTGGTTCGTAGTTATTTCATAAATTTATACTAACATTGATTCCTATCAAATTGCACTTATTACGTATTATTTCATTTACATTCACCCTTTTTTTATTAACTATTTTATTTCCACTTATTGTGTAATATCTACTATAATTCAATTACATTGAAATTTGCCAATTCCACCCATTAATTTAGATTTTAAATCCAATAAATAAATGTACCTTGGCTCCATTCTTTATTACATCAATTGTTACTTTAATTTATGATTCTCACTCCCGTTATTTTATTAAATACCATTAAGGTAACGTTTATTATCTACAACAATCATTAAAATTACTTATCTACATTGATTGTATAAATTTTAAATAAATTACGTATTTCTTCATCGGTTACTATAATATTGGATTCATTAAATTATCACTAGTTATATCATTGCATTAGTTAATACAATATTCCCATTTGTTTTCTTATATTAAATTTTTTAGCCTAGAATAACTATTCCCATTACTTCAATGCATCGTAATTTCATTTTTATTTTTAATACTTAGCTTTAAATTTCAAATGTTGCATTTCATTTCTATATTTACTTCAATATGAATTATAAACATTTTAATTTCTTCCTAAATTTGATTACAAAATCCTATAAATTTAACTAATTTAGTTATCAAAATTTACGGGTTGTTACACTCTCCCCCGCTCAAAACTTTTCGTCCCCGAAAAGGAAAAATAAGTGAAAAGAAGAATTCGGAAATCAATATATCTTATTTAAAATATTAAATTTATAAAAAATAAATTTACAAAATTAATTAATTTAAATCAAATATACCGATTTATAACCATTAAATCTTTTTATACTCAATTTAATAAAGTTTGGAAAACATTTTCAAAATATTTCGAAGTCCAAAATTTACGGAAAATTTTAGCAGAGTCTCCTTTGTACGGAGAGGCTCGGGAGAAAATATAATATCAATATAACAATATACAACAAATATTTCCCAAAATAATATATATCCCAACCTGGGAAAAATAATATAACTACACTATAAACCGTAATCTGAGAAAACATACCTATTTGTCGGGCAATTAACGCATAATTATGAAACCAAAAGCAGTAGCAATTGTTTTCATAACCTGTATTTCACTTATATAATCCAAAAAGGTTAACAATTATATAAAATGAAAAATTTAAGGTTGTTTCAACCCTAAACAAACAAATCAATACAACTAACAACCACTTGCAACAAGTCATACAACCATCACTTAAAAATCAACACAAATCAATCATTCATTCGTATCAAACAAAACAAATAGTTGTTCGGGCTTAAAACTTTAAATTGTATGGAAAGAAAAATAAACTACTAAGCGTACCCTTCACTCAACAGTCTCAGGTGACACTAAATAGATTATTCATACCTTCAAAACATATTTAAAGTATCATTTCCCAAACTACCGTAAATCAAACAAACAACAATCTCAAACAATAGATTAAGTTTATTCTTATTAATTCCATTCACACTTTTGTTGTTTGATTTCTTTTTCATTCATATAATGGTTTATCTTTTTATTTTACATTTTATTTCTTACAGTTTTCATTTATCCATATATAATGCAAATTTCTTTTATTTTCATTACATTCATTTATTTATTACTTAATTTCACTTATTACAGTATTCATTTTCCTACTTATTTTATTTATAAATAGCTTCAACTGTTTACTTAAGTTCATTATCATTCATTTATACCACTTCATTTTATTTATTTACTTTCATTTATTGCTAAATTCCATTTATAATACTTACCTTTCTATTCAATTAGTAGCCTTTTCAATTACACTCAAGTTTATAACATTACACACCAAATTCTTATTTATTAAGGTGATTCATTGAACCCTTCCGTTATATAAATTTTCTGGTACAATTTCCTATTACATTTTCTTAATAAACACTTCAACTTTTAATATTTGGTAAGTTATATATGCTTTTTAAGAATGCAATTGAAATTTATACAAGTTTTACCTCATTTCTTTTAATTTAATCTAATGTTCAATAATTACATCTTTTGTTTTATAAGTTACAATTTCAACTTTCTTGTCACTTCATTTATAACCTATCCTTTAATTTCTTTTTATTTATAACTTGACATTAAATCTCTTATTTTCTTTAGAGGTTTCAATTATTAATTACTTACGTTCAAATTCACTACAATAAGTGAAACTATTAATTAATGGAAACTTAAGAATTTAAATACCAGATTAATTTCAAATCATTTTAAAATAATAGATAAATGTATATACTTACACTTTATATATCCAATTATATTTAAAACAATTTAAAAATTTATATTGGTTTATCTGTAGTAAACTACTACAGTGGCCTTTCCACTTCGAAACTCGAAAATGAATATCGATGATGCATGCACTCATCACCGAAATTATTTCCCAGCGACAGAGAGGGAGTACAACTTATTCCTTTTCCAAAATCTTCTTTAAAACAATTCTTCCAAATTATATTGAAGTATTTATATTAGAATATACTTCTAACAATATTATTATTATATTTTTAAAATCACTCAAAAGAAATATTTAAAACCCCGGAATTTACGTTCTAAATTCCCAATTTAGTTTTTATTTTATTTTCAATTTTATTTCAACTATTATTTAAAATTTTCATTACCTAACAACCAATATATTACAACCAAATATAATCTTTATAAAATTTATTTTATATATAGAAAATATAATAGGCAAAATTATTTCATTCACCTATATTCAAAACAAATATTGTGTCGGTCTGTCCTATTAAGTGTTTAGAAATCCCTATTGATGTCATAGCGTCCCATGCATCAACCGGAATTTATAAATACAAAACGGAACAAAGTAACACAATAATAAAACCCTTTTATAACACTAACAAGTACGCTCTCTCATATATACACTCAGCGACTCCCATAGGGTATTATTACCCTATTAATAAGAGTCAGACCCCACAAAGCTAAGGTTTATCGCTAAACCAAAGCTCTGATACCACATTGTAACGTCCCGTATTTTCGCACGCTTTAAATTGACATCGTGCCAATTCAAACCGTTAGGAAGGGCGGATTGTTATGGGGTAAATAAGAAAAACGAGAAAGAAATAAAACAAAAGAGAATCTCACAGCGGAAAGATAAAATATAATAACCAAATATACAGTTTATAAAGCTGTTTTACAAAATGTTCGATTATACTTACACATTTATCAGAGTTACACATACCAATAACAATGCAGCGGAACAGTATGAGTATAGTTGACTAATAATAATAATAACAATGTAAATCTCCGTCTTCGTCCTCCAGAGCTAAGGTCTTCGAAATCCTTAAACGCTCGGACTGATCCAAGCGAATTGAAAAGACAAAACACACGAGTCAGAACTAAAATACCTTATGTAAGTTAAATCAACAGGAATAAATATGAGCACAATAACTCAAGAGATGCTCGGGATTTACATCTCCTAAGGATCCGTTAAACTATTTACTATGTAGTATATTGCGCTATTATAATAGTGTCTAATTTTAAAATAAACTTACTTTTTTCTTAGCATTAAGGAGTGACCCAATATTCCCCTTAACACGTAACAGTCCCAGTAGTCCATCCAATATCATAGTCCCTCCTGATCGGGAAGCCACCAGAGGATACCACACGGGCTACGGGAGAAATTCAAACTCGTACAAGGCGCGATAGGGTATGTGATATGGCACAACTAGGCAATGCCAGGGTAGATATACCAATTACGCTTTCTGGTCGGTGGTAACGCGTAGCCGCAGCTACCGCCCACCTCGAGCCACACCCCAAATAAAAATAATCAAAAGTGGCCACCGAATCAATCCAAAAGTCAGAGTATAATATCAAAGGGATGTGTTCGATCAAAGGTGCTACCTCAATTAACCCGTCAATCGTTCCTGTTTTAGCCACCTTATGCCAACTCACGGGAGTTGGGTCCACGTATTTACCTTAAAGGAAATGCCGCCACCAACCTACTTCATTCTGGAATCTCCACCGCGTACACGGTTGTTAAAGTGGTTTTCGGAGTTGGCAGAGAGTATGACAATTTTCGATCCCGGTCTCTTCAACAACCAAACGTTATTATAACACCACGGTTATTTCAAAATAATTTATACCTTTAAAAAGCCCAGAATAAAATATTCATTTCAAAACTACATAAATACGATATCATTTATATTTTAAAGACCCAAATCCATATGATATCAAATATATCTTTTTCAAAAATCATAGCCGTTTCAAATCTATATACCTTGAAACCATAGCTTTGAAACATAATGCTATATTACTTTATGTAATAAAATAGCTTCTTTAAATTTCACAATAAAATCCCAATATCAATTTGAACCTCCAAATAAACCATTTTAATTCCCATATTTTTCACAGCTTAAATATTCTATATTTCGAACTTAAATTTTTATAGTTCATATATTTCACCCTTTAAATATTCCACTATTTCAAAATGTGTTCTTTGAAAATTTAATATATATCAGATCCTAATCATATTATTTAAAAATTTGAAATGTATACTTAATAAAACAAATATTATTTAAGTATAACCTTTAAACTTCAATAACAGGATATTCTTTTTAATTAAATTAACTTGATAATATTCTTTAAATCAATTGGATATTCATTTAAATTCTCAAATCAAAATCAAGTTATAAAATCATATCCTTTGAATCTTAATTTATTTACATTTCAAAACAAATTTTTCGAAGATAATTCTTAAATACTTTAATTCAAATCATATTCACATTTGTCTTCAATCTTACTTTTATTTGAGTTATTATAAACTCTATATATAATAGAATTTCAAATATATTCATAACCATATTATATAAACGAAATCAACTTCATTATTTAGCTTATTTTAATATTCGAAACAAATTTATACATAGCTAAATTCAAGAATTTTTACTATATATATATATATATATATCAAAATTTAGTATTTATCAAACCGTATTCTTTCCAAAACCATAGAAAATCATTTCAAAAATAATTTTATATATATACCGCGGTGCCTATATATAATTTTCTATCCTATGGTCAAGTGATACAGATATTTATCATTTCAATCCGCAATTTAAAAATAAAAAAATGCGGTTGTATATCATTTCAAACCGCAATCCCGAATGAAATGAAAATGCATAATAACTTGCAGTTTATACAATATAATTGCAGCATCCATTCATCCATCATATCAATCATCAAACATGTATCCATTTATCATCCAATTCAAACAATCACATCGATAAATAATAGTTAATTACTGATAGTTAATTTTTCAATAATGAATTAAATAACTATTTAACTGTAGTTTATATGCAATAAATAAATAACAAATTTAACTAGCAGTTTTAAATGCAATAAGTAAATTTAACTAAAATTTTAACTGGCAGTTTATATGCAAAAATGAATTAAATAACAAGTAAATTATATGAATGCAAATTAACTGAGATAATGACGAAATATATACCACACAGCTATAAATAAATTTCTAAACACATCATAAATCAATTTAACAAACATAAGAAATCTTAGAAGTTGTGAGTGGGTTAAAACGCTCACCTTTGGAATTTAAATTGAATTTAAATCCAATTTAAACCCAAAATTTGACCAGTCTCAGCATCTATCCAAACCAACGCCAAAACGTCCGTAATTCTAATACGATCCCAGCAAAACAAACCGCGCATGAACCCGAGCTCGTATGAAAAAGTTAGGAAAATTAGAAGATTGAAAAATTCTGGTCCTGGGTCGACTTCGGGTTCAACTTCGGTCCACCACCTCAATTTCTCGGTGCTTGCTTGGAGTTTTTGCCAAAATGACCCGGAGCGACCCGAGTAATTTTCTTCCTAATCCAAAGTAGATGCAGCGTTTTTGCCGAAACTCGAAGCGCGACCAGAAGTTGATGGAGATCCGCAAATTTGTACAGAATGAGGAATAAGCAATGACCTAGGGTTTATAACAACATACATATAGGCAAAACAAAATAGAAAGATTGTGCTAGGTTGGATTTGGGTTTTGAACGATAATTGACCCGGAAAGCCCGTTTCGATTCCGGAACGGAAAAGAGTCAACCCATATATCAAAATATATGTTTTAAATGATTTTAAAATCTATGGAACGGGTTTCAAGTCCAAATTCCATCGTATGAAGAAGTTATGCAAAATTCAGTTTATTTCAAATTGATTTCACTTAATTTCAATTTCATTTATTTCTAAGCGTTTCAAGCACGTACGATCAAACGACAAGCCTGATCCTTATGAAACTTGAAATGCTGCAATAATTCACCGATATGGATCCGATGAAACTGGTTTCGTCGAAATCCGAATCAGTGGTCAAAATGGCTATTTTTCCATTAATTAAATAAATTAAAATAAATTTATTAAATCAAATTTCAAATTTATCCTAAAATTTGACAATTCTTATCATTTCTATATTTCTAATTATTCACACTATTTTAACAAACTTAGATGTCCATTTAAAGTAAATTAATTTACCAAATTTCAATCTTACCCTCACTTTATTTATTTTAGCATTTATGAATAAAATTCCCAAGAATTTCATTTAATTTAAATCAATTTGTAATTAACTCATTTCTTATTGTCAAATAGATGGCATTTATATTGGACTCAAAATCTATTCCATTAAATATTTTCACATTCCATCTTAAATTTCAAATAACGTAGTAATTAATTTCATTCATAATGAACTCAATTAATAAAAATTTATCCATTTAAATTAACTTGATTTACTTCAATCCTTTTTATCTAACCAATTATTATTCGATCAATTTCATCCTGTGGTATAATTATATTTGATTCATAACTATTATCCTTAATGTTTCCCAAATTCCTCTTAGTTCTAATCGTCGTAGTATTAAATCCCATTTTCTACGAAAAGTCCATTTATTATATGTATTAAATTTTAAATAAATTGGTATGTTTCCATTCCAATCCCTTTTATTAAGTTCATTACTACTCTATAACCAAATTAACCTTATCACATAAATTTTCATCCAACTACTATTCAATATATTTTATTTCATAAATTAATTCAAATTTTACGCTCGTTTTCTTCCATTTGATTTATAGCCTAATAAAACATTTACATTAACCCATTTCATTCAATTTATACAAATTCAGCTTTGACTAACTTTATTGCCTAAATTTACATACAGTAACTTTTGATAAATAGATTATTGCATTGGATAATTAAATGTTTACCTTAAATATATATATATATATATATAAATTTTCCCAAGTATAACACTTTCACTACTACCTTTATTAGATTTTATTCCATATACTAATACTTAGTTTTTAATTGCCCTTGCTATATTTCATTTCAGCGTTCATTTCAATATTAACTTATAAAGTTTTTTTTCTTTTCCTTTTTTTTTTCTTTTTTTACTTTTACTATACTCAATTTTGCCAATTCCTAAACATCTTATTCCATTTTCCATTAGTGTAACATTCATTTATTTTATTACCATTTATTTCAAATTCTAATTCCAACAACAAATAAAACAGGTAATTTATAATATATGTTTACAAGCCAAATGTTACACCAGCTGTCTTATTCAGAAAGGAGTTAATATTACTTTCAAAAATTATCTAAATTTTACATTTAGATAATGTTTAATTCCCTTTAACGAAATTGAATTCCCAATTTATTTAATGCTATCAATTATGACCTTTACAACTTTAATACATTCATTGGTTCATAGTTATTTCATAAATTTATACTAACATTGATTCCTATCAAATTGCACTTATTACGTATTATCCCATTTACATTCACCCTTTTTTTATTAACTATTTTATTTCCACTTATTGTGTAATATCTACTATAATTCAATTACATTGAAATTTGCCAATTCCACCCATTAATTTAGATTTTAAATCCAATAAATAAATGTACCTTTGCTCCATTCTTTATTACATCAATTGTTACTTCAATTTATGATTCTCACTCCCGTTATTTTATTAATTACCATTAAGGTAACGTTTATTATCTACAACAGTCATTAAAATTACTTATCTACATTGATTGTATAAATTTTCCATAAATTACGTATTTCTTCATCGGTTGCTATAATATTGGATTCATTAAATTATCACTAATTATATCATTGCATTAGTTAATACAATATTCCCATTTGTTTTCTTATATTAAATTTCTTATCCTAGAATAACAATTCCCATTACTTCAATGCATTGTAATTTCATTTTTATTTTTAATACTTAGCTTTAAATTTCAAATGTTGCATTTCATTTCTATATTTACTTCAATATGAATTATAAACATTTTAATTTCTTCCTAAATTTAATTACAAAATCCTATAAATTTAACTAATTTAGTTATCAAAATTTACGGGTCGTTGTAGTTGTAGTGCACTTAGTAAATTATTGTGCGTTCGAAATGAGTTCAAATCTAAACGAATCCAAAGTGAATGTTAGTGAATAAATTGCTAAAATTTTTTTACATATAGAAATATATGTACTGTGATGTATTTAGTTCTTAAGTTTCCTTAAAGAAAATTGATTCAAAAATTAAATGTATTTTGATAAAAGAATGTCTTAACAAATGAAATTTTAAACCCTTGGAAAGAAAAAAAATAAAATTCAACTCAATTTTAAAATGGGTTAAATTGGATGGGAAGGTTAATAAGTATTTTTTATTGAAGCCATAGTTTTTGTTTAAACATCTATAAACTATTTAACATTGTTGGGCCGACTAAGTAAACATCTCTCCTTAGAGCACTCTATGGTAAAATGTCAAAGTAGTCGACTCAGATTTAAAACCCATATTATGTTTGGGCCTTCATTTGAATTTTGAAAAATAAATTGTTCATTTGAATTTTGAAAAATAAATGACGATTGACATTCTGTATGTATTCTTAGGATATATAGGAGTATTATACAAGTGAATAAACCATAGTAAGTTTTTATTTGACTTTTTATAAAGAAATATCTATGAAATATATATAAACTTAAGTGGAAATTTGTGAAATAATTCACAAATAATTTTAGTAATGATTGAAATACTAGAAATGAAAATGAAAGTGATTTAGAAAAAGATTGGTGTGGTTAAGAAACCAATAAAATTAAGTATAAAATTTGTACGTAAATCATTTATTTGTCCGGATTTTGATTTAGGATTGGTGTACATAACTTTAGGGCACACCAGTCCGAAAAAGGATATCTCACTTGATTCTTGTCAACAAACACTTGATTCAGATTCTTGATATTATACTGAGGTTTTCTATCATAGTATATTGCTATGTATGTAGAATAGAGGTTTCTAATTAAGGAACATCATTCGGAATTCACACTAAGTAGATCAAATGAGCGGTACTAGTTCAGAAGTAAAGTTTATGTATCCGAGCAAGTGATCGGATCAAATATTGCGTATGAACCTCATACAACTTGAATATATTTGTATGCTTTGTCGTGTAGCTTTAGAAAGTTTTGGGGATGACATTCAATTTTGTTTATGGTATCTTAGATAATCTTCTAAGAAATAAGCAAAGACTGATGAGCGTAATGATATGCTTAGGAAATTATCTATATCCTTGGACGATCGAGAAAGTTGTGAATCTAAGAAAAATTCCAAAATCTTGTTTGTAGTCATTTAACTTTTTAAATAATGTTAAGTGTTTATTTATTCCCTTATGGAATTTGATTTGATTGGTAGTCTGATTTTATAGACTACGGTTTATAAAATTGTTGTTATTAGGACTTAAATTTTTGTGCTTTTGAAAAAGTGATTTCGAAAGAATTTGTGAAAGAATAATATTGATATTATTTTGAAACTTTGGTGAAGCTTTATTATTTTAGGATATTTGAAAGAGTTATTGTGTATGGTTTTTAAAATTATTTTTGGTTAAGACTAATGTTGGGCGATTGAGAGTTTTTTGATTTGGAAGACTCGCTAGACATATTTGTTTACTCTTGTTGTTGTTTTAGGAGGAACAAGAATACCACTGGATTCTCCGTGTTGTTTTGATTTTAGAGTTATACCATGCTTTGGTAGGAGGAGGCCCCTCCTTGTCATAATTAATTTTAGTTTTGATATATTTCTCTTTGGAGGAATTTGAAAATATATTTTAAATATAAAATCCTAGGCATTTAGTTCTAAATTTATCTTTTGAAAAGATTGGATGCGTAGTATTTTATTACAGAGTATTCTTTGAACTCATGTTGCATATGGTTGCTATATTTTTTATGTTGCTTATGTATTGCATTTTTTTAGCATAGTTCTCTTTTGGATTAGGGTTATAAGATAGGTACAAGGAAGTAAGAGATTACTATTTGATTTCTTGTGCATCTGCATTTGCATCGAGATAGTAAGTTACTTGCAAAAATAAAAATCACACGCAAAAGGGGTATGTAGTAGATTTGGGAATTTGTATTTTGGTAGATGATTTTATACCCTAGATATAGGAGGCCACTGACTTTTATTTTCTTTTGGCTGAGTTGGGATAGTAATGGCGAGTTGTAATTTTTCGAAGTCAGTAGTGCAAATAAGGTGCTGCCGAAATTTTCCAAAATATAAGCGACTTTAAAGTTTAAGAATTCATTTTTATTAATAGTTTCTAAAACTTAATGGTTTGAAGACGTTTTTCTTTCTTGGGGAATTCCGGGGACGAAATTCTTTTGAGAGGGAAAATATAACATCCTAGAATTTTGTCATTTTGATTTTGAATATTTATTTTATTTTAAATGTTTAAATATTTGGTTTTCAAATTTAATAACTTGAATTCAAATATAAAGATGATTTAAATGGTAAGTTTGGCTCACATCCCTAATAAGTTTCAAAATAGAGAAAACATCCTTCTCAAACTTAACTTACGTTTTCAGTCCCTATATTCAAATTCGCGCGCGCAAAAAGTCCCAAATACCCTTTATGTTTTTGACATTTCAAACGCGTATAACTTTATGTAGAAAAATCGGATCAATATACCGTTCACCAAAAAATCACAAATATTATGATCTTTAAAATAAGATCCATTGTTGATATCAAAATTCCATATTTGCAGTAAAGGTGCAATTATTTCATATATTTGCAGACAATTCAGCAAATTTTAAACACTTTCAATTTTTTTTTCAAATTTACAACATTTTCAAATAATAGCAGACATTTCTGCAACTATATGGTATAGTTGCAGAAATGTCTGCAACTATTGCGTATAGTTGTAGAAATTTCTGCAACTATATGGTATAGTTGCAGATATGTCTGTAACTATTGCGTATAGTTGCAGAAATTTCTACAACTATATGGTATAGTTGCGGAAATGTCTGCAACTATTGCATATAGTTGCAGACATTTCTACAACCATTGCATATTTGCAGAAATGCAACTATTGCATATACTTGCAGAAATGTCTGCAACTATTGCATATAGTTGTAGAAATTTCTGCAACTATTTGACTATAGTTGCAGAAATGTCTGTAACTATATGTAATAGTTGTGGACATTTATAAAATTATATGGTATAATTGTAGAAATGTCTGCAACTTTTGCATATAATTGCAGATATTTCTGCAACTATTGTGTATAATTGCAGTTTTCCATTGAAATCGAGAAAGCTGAGCTGTCCATTAAATAAGAAGATGAAATCAAGAAACATAAGCTCTCCAATGAAGAAGAAGATGAAATCAAGAAAGATAAACTCGTTATTAAAATCAATCGTGCAAGAAGCGGAGGGGTATTTTAGGGAAAAAACAGCCGAAATGAAAAACGGAGACCCGTAAATTATGTTTTCTTGCGGAAGGAGTTTTAGTGAATTAAGTTTGCTTTTAGGGATGCATGCTTAATATTCACTTATTTAAATATTCTAATCATGAATTAAATATTAATTAAATGGATTAAATAATCTTATTTAACTCCTTTTAATTTATAAATAATAATGGTGAATCTATTTTGTAAATTTATTTACAATAATTAGTAGTTCGAATAAATAATAAGAAAATCAACTGTTAAGAAACGACTTGATTTTTATTGCAGTATTTTCATTTGAATTTATCTGATTTTCCATAATTCTAATTTGGAAAAAATATTTAAATTGTCGTTTGACGATTTTTCGACAAACGATGATATTTTTCAGATTTTACGGAATAAGATAACTCATGTATATTATTCTTGTTTTGGGATTGTATAGCAGTTTTGTGTGCGATCGTGTTTCTGTTTTGTCATTCGCGGTTTATACGCAAACGAAATTTTGTGTGGCAACGCGTTGGAAATTACAAAATAAACTAATGGTCAACACTTAGATTTTGGAACAAGCTTACTTTTCTTTTTCTCATTCTCCTTTTTTTCATTTAATGTAATGAAACAAAAGTTTAATCTACCTCTTTAAAAAATCAATATTAATTCATAAACTCAACTGAAAATTGTATCTTTGAACTCGTGTAGCCTAGATCTACAGGTTGACGTGCTCCTTGTTGCATGTGGCAAGCTTTTGGTCGAAGTCAATTTTGGTTAGAAACCAGGGTTTCATTTTTCGGGCGATTTCGACGATAATTGGCTAAGGCGAGGTTAGATTCGGGTTTGTCGAGGCGAGGGTCAGCTGTGGCCGGCGTAGGGCGGAGCTGGGTTGCATGTGGGGTGGTCCAACCATTTCATAGCCGCGATGTAACGATCCCGGATTTTAATTGAGTGTCAAATGATAATTAATTTAATTTTTGAATAAATTTTGTAAAATTTATTGGTAAATCAATTTGAGCATCTCTAATTTCAAATAAAAAAAATGTGTGTGTTTAATTTTTTGCAAATGTAAGATAAGAAATAAAAGTTTATGTGGGAAAATTTATAAAATAAATAAATACACAAAGTAAAAATTCAAACAATGTATTTATAAACTTTGTAAAATATAACGTGACTACATTGGAGGAGTTATAACAACATAATAAGATATAAAATATACACATTAAAACAAATTAGTTAAAATTTTAATAACGTAATTAAAATAGAAATTGTTTATAGTATAAAGTAAGAAACAAAACAAAGAAACAAAAATATATGGAATAACATACCAAATCATCCACCAGCCACCACAAAATTAAAAAAAAATAAAAAAAACAAAAAAACTAGGCAAACAAATAAATATAAGTACAAAGCATATACAAACAGGTAAATCTGTAGACCTAAAAACATACCCAGGCAAATAAACATTTCATGTAGCCTGTAAAGAAGTAAGTATGCAAGGCAAGTAAAGGCAAAGTAAACAAATACATTAGCATATGACAAAAGATATCACTCTCAGCCTGCATAAAATTAGTAAACAAAATAAATTTAATTTGAAAGTGTATAAAGTAAAACCAAGGGGTACAAGCAAATCTGAAAACAAAGATTACCAACTATTTCAACTTCAACAAAACAAGGAACCAGACCAATATATGATTATAAAAGCAAATATGAATAGGCATATAGGCTGAGAAACAAATAATAAACAAGACAACAATAATATTCAAGAGTAGGCTAGAAAAGAAAATAAATATATTAAGGACAAGGTAATTAATGCCACATCTATCAGCCGAGATAAGTGAATAGTAAGGCAAAACACAGTGTAAAATATAATATGAAACAGAAGGACTAAAGCAATTAATGCAAGCATTTTCAGCCTTACTCTGGTTGTACAAACAACAATATACATCACCTGTACACCTCTTTCTATATATCCATATCAAGAATCATCTCAGAAAGTAAGATCTGTTTCTTAACATCAAGCCTGGAAGTTCAAGTCCAAATCTTGAAGCTACAGATCAACTTAAAAGCAAAGTATTTCAGATTTCAAATTCAAGAGCCTTTTCAAATTTAAGGCTCTGTTCTCCCTCTGGAAATAAAGTGAGTAACCTCACTTTGTCAACTTTCAAGAAAAATTTAGTTGTATGCCAGTGATGTTGAAATGAATTTGAGTGAATCTGATGTGTGTGTGTGTGTGTGTGTGTGTGTGTGTGTATAGGTATGAAGTATGCATGTTTGTTTCCAACAGAACCCACTATGTTCATAGTTCCAGTTCTTTTGTTTGGTTTAAATTTATTTTCTCTAGAACAAATTGTTATTAGGACTTAGATTACAAACAAAGAATGCTTGATTTAACATAGATTAAGGGTTAAATTTTAAATCAAGTCAAATTAAAACCTGGTTGCCTATGTAAACCAAAAACAACAGTGCAAAATATATATATGTGAAAACTCAAACATTTAAATTTATAGATTCAGCAATATAAATCGAAAATTTAAACAAAAGCATGATTTTTAAAACTAAAATCATAGTTTTTAGTTTGGAATCGAGGCTGTAGATCTTGTTTGAACAGAAAATGGGTTTTTATCAATTTCTGTTAATTCAATGAATTTTAATCGTGAAAATTTGTTGAGAAGGTAGTTTGCCCCTTTTCGAATCTAGGAAAAATATTGGAAAAAATTTCTAATGCGAGGATTTTGGGGATGAGAACGATTTAGGGTTCGAACATTGCTTTCGGGTCGCTACGTTTGTGAAGCCGCCGTGATTTGCCTAGGCGACCGAGTTCGCCGTGACTTTGCATGGGGGTAGAGGATATATTGGAGAGTGGGTAGCCGGAGTTTGAAGCTTCCTGGTGGTCGACGCTTCGTGAACGAGCCGTGTTTCTAGGATGATGGCAAAACCTGGTCACGTTTCCAGGTTTGAGTTTGAACAGCTCAAATTTGATTTCGCGTGCGTAAGGAAGTTTGGATGGTCGTTGTCAGATTGGGGGATGATGGTCGACTTGTTGATGACGTCGACGATGACCGGAGTTGGCCAGAGGGGCTGTGCACGTGCACCGTGCAATTGTTTTGGAGGTCTGGAAAATTTGGGAAGTGGGGGAAGAAGCTGGGTGGAACAGGGTTGCACGCGAGTTTATCTCGAGTGATTCCTGCGTTTTGCTCGAAGAAGGAAGGGGATGGACTCGAAGCAAAAATTAAATTGCCTCGGGTCATTTGAATGTTACAGGTTTTTAATTAACTTGTCTGTTTGAATTTAAACATATTTTGAAGATTTGAAAACAGGTTTGAACATAATGTTTAAAACTAGAATTTGAAAGATGAATCCAAATTTATTTTTGTATCCTAGTTTGAATTAAAGAATGTTTTATAAAAAATTTAATTATTTGAACTACTTTAAAAAGGGGTTAAAGCATTAATTTAAAATGTTTTGAATTTAAATGATTGATTTAAACTCTAGTATAAATTTCTGTATAAAGATAAATGTTTTATAAAAATTTAATTTTTAAAAAGAGTTTTAACTTGGTTAAAAAAATCATAAAGTTAAATTTGTAGTTATTTCAAATTCTTTTAATATGAAATAGAATTTAAAAGTGAATTTGAAACAACATGTTTTTAAATGTGTTTGAGTATGATAATTAAATCATTACTAAAACGATGTTTTATCTTAAAGATAATTAAGGTTTAATGATTTATAATCCATCTAATTTTTAAGGTAATTAAATGGTTAAATTAATAAGTTAATTAATTTAGGATTTGAATTAATTAAATTATTAAGGGATGTTTATTAATTTAGAATTAATTAATCTTGTAATTAATTTAAAGTAAATAAATGGTTGTAACAAATTAAGATGACTAATTGATATTGATTACTTATTTTGGAAATTAATTAAGACGGATTACTTTAAAATAGTAATTAGAGTTTGAATTAATAACGTTTAAGTGATTGATAAATTTGTTATTAACTACTTAAGTTAATTTGAATGATTAATTATGAAATTGGTTTAAAGATTAAATTAATTAAATATGATTAATTAAGAATAATTTAATTAATTAAAGGGTTAGATAAATAAATTTATATCAAATGATTTATAAAATAAATCAGGAGTGGATAATTAAATTCATAAGTAATCAATTTACTTGGAAATAAATTGTATTGATTAGGATTAAACAAATAATTAATCCTGCTTATAAATGTTTATTAAATGCTTGACCTTAATACTTATGAATGATTATATTGTATGTGATGCCTTGAATTAATTGCCCTATCCGATCTGTGATATTTTGTTCTGTATATTGAGCCGTGTATGATTATTCATTTATTTACATATTATCTGTGAATCTGTGAATGAGCGATAAGCGTTATGTTTATATCGCTTATCAACTATATTTCTGTGTTTTAATCTGTGATGATTGATATGGTGCACTATTGTGTTGAACCCCTGGACCACACCATACACACACAAAATATGGATTTCACGAGGAAATCGATTAAGTCACAGATTTTTGAAATGATTTTTAAAGTTGAATATTTTAATTCAAATGTTTTGGAAATGGATTGGGTTTAAAGTGAAAAGCAATTGAAATAGAATTTCAAAGATAAAATTATTTTGAATAACTTGATTAAGATTTGGAATTTAAATATTTTGATTTCAATTTGAATTCAATACTTAAAATTCAATTCTATGATTTGAAACTAGGGATTAACGATATTATACTAGTTATATATGAGTCGAACCATTTTTGAAGTGTTGTTTTTGGGAATTTGAATTAACCCAAAAGATTTAACTTGTATAAATAAGATCGAATTTCTTCGAAACGAAAACTACTTGTTTTCAAATAATAATAGCTTTCATTTTAAAGAAAGGATCTCCCAATTATGTTGAAAAGGTTTCAAGCTGAAACAGAATTTGAAATGTTTTGAAAGCTATGAAATGAATCTTTGATTCAAAGGCCGAATGAGTTAATCCAACTTGAATTGAAATTGTTTTTGAAAGGCTATGAATGAATCTTTGGAAATGATTTAGAAAGCTATAAGTTGAATCTTTGATTTAAAGATTCAACAAGTTAATTGAATTTTGAAAGCTATGAGTTAAATCTTTGATTTAAAGATTTAACGAGTTAATCCAATTGAAATGGAAATTGTTTTGAAATCCGTAAATGGAATTTTGTGAAATTAATCTTTTGTTAAAAAGATTTGAAATGGTAATTTGATTAAACCATTTGAAAGAAAGTTTGAATTATTAAGTTGTGACTTAATTGAAATCCCATATCCATATGTTTTAAATATTGCGCTCACTATTCGGGTTAGCCGGGAAAGGACCTTTGGGTCGTATAACCCATTCCGAATATGTGATACGTCGTTACGGATAGCGTTTGAAGACCGGTGATGAAGACCGGGTATTTGCGAGAGCGATAGGATGACCTGTCGATTGACTCTGCACCGAGTTGCTCCGGTATAGAGTTCTCCATATGTGATGGGGAATCCGATCAGGATTGTGGATATCCGGATTGCAAGGACTTCATTGGAAGTGCCTTCGGTTCTGTTCTAAATCCAGAACAGACTTGTATGGATAGTTATGTCTGACATTACAATTTGAGATATAAAGCTGATTTCTTTCAAATATATTTCTGTTGGTGGCGGAGAATTTATTCTCTTAGCTTAACACCCTTCTCTGAGACGTACGAGCTCAGAGGTTATGTAGTCGATGGTTATCAGCAATATATTCCCAATTTGGTAATGTGACATGCTGAGTGTTGCTGTGAAATGATCATTGTGTTGATTATTTGTGATATGATCATTTGTTTGATCGTTTATCTTTGTGATCATTTCTATGATCATTTGTTGACCCAAAGCACAGCTTTTGTATAAAGCGTGGCTTTGTGGACGAGACTTCGTCGAGCCTCACAACCCGGTAAATGGTCGAAATAGGAATCGTGGCGGCAAGGTTTCAGGGATCGCTTCCCTAGGGTAGGATCATTCCTTCTGGAAAGGGGTAGTATCATGGTATGGAGCCCAGATACTTACTCATGTGGATACACTATATCTATTACTGTGTGGTGTTGTTGGAATCGAGGCCTCGTATAAAGGTCCAAAAGGACCGGGGGTGGTATATCTGAGGTTTCTTACTCCCTGGGAAAGGGGTAGCCGGCCTTGTTTGGCAGAGATCCATTTGGGATGCTCGGGGACGTCCTTCCAGAGGCGTTCCATTTCGGGGTTTGGGAAGTTCCTTTGCCCGACCATTTTGTTGGAAATTCATTCTTCAAATACGTACCCTGTACAGTTTTAGTTGTATAACCTGCCATGGAATGTGGTGGTAACCTGCCATTGAACATGGTAGCTATAGTAGGCATAGTTCGAAATGTCTATGTTGGCTAAGATTTATATCTTTACTTTCGAAATGATTTTTACTACACTATGCACTAGTAATAATATCAAATGTTTCTTTTTAATGCGTATCAAGCATCTTTGACTATCATAAGGAGAAATCTCCTCCGATTCTGCGTTTGCATTGTGTGTATGTGCGGGAGGCCTTACGGTAGTCTCATTTCTAAAAAGCATTGCGAATTGATTTTTAAATATTTTGTTGAATGTTTTTAAAAATAAACTTTCTTTGTTACTCGCACCAGTCCCATGACTGATCCGGAGTTTATTGTTTCTTTCCTAAACTCTGGATGCTCAAAAATTTTCTACACGAGCAGTCTAGAGTTGGGTTTTTCAGATAGTCAGGTTTAGTAGGTTATCTGGAGCTAGTTCAGTCTTTGGATGTGGACGAGACTTGCTTATCTTTGTGCATCGTTATTGGGAGTTCGTGCTACTGCTGGAGTTCTTCTTTGAAGACTATCTTAGAGTTATATTTTTCCGCTGCTAGATGTTATCTATTTTCCTTTTCCGTTGCTATTTTATTGTATCATATCTCTGATGTATATTGATATCTATTGGATTATCTGTTGTATCAGATATTGTATATATTCTTCTTTTCCGCTGTGTTGTTTACTTAATGTTGTTATAAGCTCCGGCGAATCGGATTTGAACGGTCGAATCTATGACATTCGAATACGATATGAAGTATGGATGTCAATTTTCGAGCGCGAAAAATCCGAAACGTCACATGCGACATTTCTAATGCCAGTTCGCGTTTTGGTATAGAGTGTCGAGCTTAGTTTTGAGGTGTTCAGAGGAAGAAGAAGCCATGGAAGAGTGCATCGGAGCTGTCGGACGTTGATTTAGTCGAGAGGTGGTGGAGATATGGGTGAATGAAGGATCAACTTTGATAGGTCTGTGTGCACGAAATGTCTGTTTTGGAGGGAAGGATAATTTTTGATTTAGGAAGAAGAAGTTCAGTTGGTAATTAAATTATTAATTAAAGTGATTAAGGTTTTAATTATTCTAATTAAGTTGAAATCTTATTGAATTAATATATTGCTCGTACGAGGTTAGATTTGGACGCGATCAGTTGCGTTGGACTCATAGGAACATTAACTATGCGTTGAAATTGATTTCGGTAAATTTGAAGCAAGTGAAATTTTAAGCCAAAATCGAACGTCGTTGATTTTAGATCAATCTGGGACGTGAATGCGTCAACTGGAATTTCGCTGAGTTTACTCATCTCTAAATAATTATATGATATCCGTGTTGCTAATATTGTTGAATGCTTGAATGATAGTTTATATTGTTTTTTGGTTATTTGTTTGAATTTAAATTCCCACTTAAAAAGCGATGCATAAATAATCATTGTGTTGCAAGGGACAAAAACAAGAGGAAGTCGGAGTGTACGTAGCGAATATGTCGCTATGGAACATTTTGAAAATTCACATACATCTGTGTGATTTACATGAGAATTTTTAAGAGAGACATTAAGGGATTTCTTGCAGATATTAATTTACTTATATTCTGATGTTACTTATATTGTTGCTGGTTGAATATTTACGACATACCGTTTGATTTGTGTAAGCTCTTTATTGCGATTTTCGCTATGCCGTCACTTATGAAATACCATAAACCTTTTTGTGTGTGGAACTCAAGCTTGTATTTTTACAAAGTAAATGTTTGGTCATGTTTTTGCACTTTAAACTTGTTTAAACTATATTTTCAAGTATTTTGAGAATTTTGAAAATAAAGGTTAAGTATTGATTAAATTTTTATAAAAGGAGTTATAAATCTAATTATCTTTGAATAATCATCATTGTTTTAAGTTTATAAAGAAACTATAAAACTTAATCAACTATCTTTTGAGATAATTAACATCGTTTTAAATTTATAAAAGATTATAAATTGGATTTAATTATCTTTCAGGATAATTAATGTTGTTTAAATTTATAAAGGTTAATTACCTTAAATATTTTGTAAATTCTTTTCAAATGGGTTTGTAAGGACTGTATAACTGTTTGAAAAAAATTAGAGGTTTAAATATATTTTTAATTATTATTTAACTATAAAAAAGTTAATTAATAAATTTATTAACGATGCTTATGGTTAATTAATCATTTTAATAATGATGTTTTAAAATTAATTTATCACTTAAGATATTTCAGATTAGCTAATCATTTTAATAATTAATATTTAAAGTTAAATGATTAATTAATACAAAAGGTGCTTCAAATTATTACCGGACTTAATAAAAGTGTTTCAAAGATTAATTAACTAATTTAATAAAAGTGATTAAAGTTAATTAATTAATTTAATAAAGGTGTTTAAAGTAAATTAATTGATTTATTAAAGGACCTATAAGTTTGATTAATTGTCTATTAGGATAATTAATGTGGTTTTTAAGTTGTAAAAGAATTATATCAATTATCTTTCCAGATGATTAACATTGTTTTAACTTATAAAAGCATTTAATTGATGTTTGCGCCAAAATTGGTCAGAACACCCAATTGCCAATGAAAGCACCAGTTCACAATCACAGATCAAGAGAATTAAAAATGAAGTACACTCAGAAAATTAGATGAAAGCAGCAAAGAACACAGAGTTTATAATGGTTCGGAAATCCGGCCTACGTCCACTTTTAAGTTAATAATTTTACTGAAGTTTGTCTGCTGATTACAACGAGTTACAACTGATTACAACAGCAAAATCTGAGTACAATGATGAATCCGACAGAGTCTGGACGTAGAAGAGCCAAAAGTCCTTTTCCTATAGGCTCTGGGGCACTATTTATAGGCGTAGGATGCAAATATCTCGCTCAGATCTCGGAGGACTTCTTCTGGCACATTGGTGGGCCCACACAATCGATCCCATGTGATTTTAACTCAATCCGTGAACGATATGAACGAATTTCGTATCGATTAAGATTTGATCCAATCAGGTCGAAATTTGACAGAAACATTATCTAGGTTGAACGTAAGCTCCTGTAAAAATTTCATAGCATTTGGACTTATGGATTACAAGTTATGATTGATGCAAGTTTGGCTTCTTCGATGGCCATTTCATTCATATCGATCGTTCTTCATATCGCTCTCTTCATATCGATCGAGCATGTGTGGCTAGTTGATGTGGCACTTGCTTTTTGGATCGATCCACGCTTTATGCCGAATCGACCGAGTCTTTCCTATGTTTGCGCTTCGCTCGTATCAACCCAGATCTAGCCTTTTCCGTATCGACCTACTACTCTGTTCGTATCGACAATCACCGCTCTATTTTTACCGATGATCGCTGGCCATTTCGTATCGATGTCCCGTGTAGTGACTCGCATCCATGTATGTGGCTTTGTTCGTATCGATAATTCAGATGCGTTTCGTATCGATTTTGTTGATGGGGATCGATACAAAATATGAGCCATTTACGGATACTAAGCAGTGCACTCGATGGATACGAACCAACATATTTGATGGATACAACGAAAGCTTGTTTTAGAATAGACTCAAACAGGACGGTGCCAAGTTTATCGATACTAACGGGGGTGCGAGGTTGATGGATACGAAATGATGATGGTTAGATGTATGCGAAGTAGGATGAGCTCGGACCGATACAAAGTGGGCAAGTTTGATGGATACGAACATTGTATGCTCGGTGGATACGAATGGTGTTCGCTTGATGGATACGAATAGTGTGCGCTTGATGGATACGAATGAGAACAATGTTCAATTTTTCATCGATCATATCTTGAGCATACGAACTCGAATTGACTTGAAATTTGGAATGCTGGCTTTTATAGCTTTGTTTGTCATGTCTTGTCAATTGTAGCTTGATCCAGAATCAGACAAAATTCATCGATATCCATAGTGAGCCTGCGTACAATCGATTTTCAGGACGAATTGTCTTTGATTTCTATTTAATTCCTTGGTGTCACGGCCTTGCTAAAAGGTGGGATAACACATGCCCCTCAAAACATGCCTTACGGTAGGAAGGTGTGTTTTATAATGCCATAAGCTGGATGTTCATATCCTATTGATGACCTGCAAAGAAATTGATAGTCTTATCTGACCGCGAATGATGATCGTTCAGGATCGTATGTCATTCGGGGTAGTATGTGATCGTTTGTGGTCGGTGCCATTCGAGGAAAATTGTGACCGTTCGAGGTCGGGTGCCATTCGAGGCAATTTGTGATCGTTTGCGATCGGGTATCGTTCGAGGCGAATTGTGACCGTTCGCAGTCGGGTGCCATTCGAGGCGAACTGTGACCGTTCGAGGTCGGATGCCGTTCGAGGCAAATTGTGACAGTTCGCAGTTGGATGCCGTTTGATGCGAATTTGACCTTTCGAGGTAGGGTGCCATTCGTGGCGAATTGTATGTGCGCCCAGGGTGGGGGATTTAGTATCGTTAATGTCAGTTTCACATTCGAGTGAATTTCTAAACTGTTTGTTATGTCGGTTTATCTCCATCTCAGAGCATGCCTGGGGATCGTTCGCGATCCCAATCATGTGTAAGTGACTTGGCCGTTACAGAATTATTAAAACCAAATATCCATTCAACCGAGTCTTTCAACAGAAATGTTCAATAAATTCAACTTCGAACATGAGAAATAGAAAACAAAAGCAAAATAGAGACGTTAAAGTACAAACACCTACACCGACGCGATTGGTAGTCGTATCAGAGCATGCCTAAGGATCATTCACGGTCTTGTACATGGGTAAATGACTTAATCGCGTTGATGTGGAGTTTGCCACTTATTCGTCATTATTTCCATCAATTGATGACAAGGTGATGCCTCGATCCTGAGCCGTCCCAGTTGATGCAGGTGGTGGCTGCTCTCATTCCACCGTTGTTGTTCCCCTTCTCACATACTGCGATAGCAAACGATTTCGGATATTCCCCTCAACCTCATCCTTCAAATGCCTATAATCATCCGTGCTATGACCATTCAGCTCGTGGAAAAAGCAATACTAGTCTGATCTTCTTTCATTGCTTGTCGGATCCCTTCTCATTGGCTTTCGATAAGGAATATATCTCCTAGTATCCTGGTAGATTTGCTCCAAGGTCTCATTCAACTCCGTATATGAGGTGAATCTTGGTTGCTTTCGTGGTCGCGTTGGTCCATCACCGTTATCCTCAGCCTTCCGTTTCCATTTATCAGTTCCTGCCCCTTTTTTAGAAGGATTTCCACCCTTGGCCGCATAACATCGACTCCTTCTCCTTCCTCTCTTTCAGCATTTGCATCCTCTAATCGTAGAAATCCTTCGGCCTCATGATAAAATTCTCCTAGATCCATAGGGGAATCCCCTGTCAATGAATTCTTGAATTCTGTGCCATCAGTTGTGCCAAATACAGCTTCCATCAAAACCATGGATGGATCTGGTCGATCACCGATGCTGCCGCTGCATTAAATCATGTTAGGAAATTCCTCAGAGATTCCCAAGTTTTCTGTTCTAGTGTCGCGAGACTCATCACATTCTTGGGCCTTGAAATGTGGACTTTGAACTGCCTCATAAACTTCTCGGTCAACTCGGTCCACATTCCAATGGAACCGCTCTCCTATTGTTTAAACCATAGTGCTGCTATGTCTTTCAAGTACAATTGGAAGCACCGGGCCATGACCTCCTCTGATTCCCCCAGCACTTCCATATGCCTCATATACTTTGTCAGATGAACTGCAGGATCCATCCTCCCATTATACGTTTCCAAGGTTGGTAGCTTGAATTCTAGTGGATTTCTAGCCTTTCACATTGCGGGAGCGAAGGGGATTCTATTCACATCCTCTAAGTCTCTATTTACTAGTCTGCCTCTCATGGCTCGTCTGACCATTTCCGCCAATCTATCACTGTCGTCAAGCTATAGCCGTTGTCTGTTGCCTCCGATCTGCCTCTCCACTTCATGAAGGAATCCTGGAATCCACTCTCTTGGACGAGCGTCCATTCCTCTACCAATTCCATGTTGAAAAGCTCCGCTGGTATTCTGCCTGAGGTTGGGTCAACGTCTTCTAGGTGAGTGCCCCCAAGTTTTGGTGTTTCCGTTGATGGTCCTACTCTATTCTGAACTCTGGTAGTTCTATGCTCCTGATCTCTACCTCCAACATTCCCTGCAGTAGCGTTAACTTAATTTTGCACTCCAGCTTGTCCAACTTGTCGGAATAGGTTCTGAATCATCTCCTCTTGTCCCATGAGCATCATTTCCATCTTATCTCCGATGATGAAGATCGATGCCTGATTTGCTCTCGAAGAAGCCTTCTGACTCCCTTCATGCTGACTTCTTTTGGTTCTTTGTCTTCTCGTTGATTGCTTGGCCATGATTGCTTCTAGATATGATCCTCTAGCTTTCCAAATCCGAATTCCAAGCTTTAGAATCTCTAAGCGCTAGTTTCTCAGTGAAAGCATCAAAATTTTTGCGTCAAAATTGGTCACAAACATCCAATTGACAATGAAAGCACCAGTTCATAATCACAGATCAAGAGAATTAAAAACGAAGAACATTAGAAAATTTAGATGAAAGCAATAAAGAACACAAAGTTTATAGTGGTTCAGCAATCCGGCCTACGTCCACTTTGAAGTTGATAATTTTATTGAAGTTTCTTGCCGATTACAACGAGTTACAACTGATTATAATAGCAAAATCCGAGTACAATGATGAATCGTTAGAGTCTGGACGTAGAAGAGCAAAAAGTCCTTCTTCTATAGGCTTTGGGGTGCTTTTTATAGGCGCAAGATGCAAATATCTCGCTCAGATCTCGGAGAACTTCTTATGGCATGTGGGTGGGTCTACGCAATCGATCCCATGTGATTTCGACTCAATCCGTGATTGATACGAACGAATTTCATATTGATCATGATTTGATCCAATCGAGTCGAAATTTGGCAGGAAGGTTCTCTAGGTTGTACGTAAGCTCCTGTGAAAATTTATTAGCATTTGGACTTGTGTATTGCAAGTTATGATCGATGCAAGTTTGGTTTCTTCAACGGCCATTTCGTTTGTATCGATCGCTCTTCGCATCGCTCTCTTTGTATCGATCGAGCATGTGCCTGCTAGTTGACGTGGCGCTTGCTTTTAGGATCGATCCACGCTTTATGCTGAATCAGTCGAGTCTTTCCTATGTATGCGCTTCGCTCGTATCAACCCAGATCTAGCCTTGTTCGTATCGACCCACTGCTCTGTTCGTATCGATGACCACCGCTCTGTTTGTACCGATGATTGCTGGCCATTTTATATCGATGTCCTGTGTAGTGACTCGCATCCATGTATGTGGCTTTGTTCGTATCGATAATTCAGATGTGTTTCGTATCGATTTCGTTGATGGGATCGATACGAAATGCGAGCCATTTATGGATACTAAGCAGTACACTCGATGGATACGAACCAATATATTTGATGGATACGACGAAGGCTTGTTTCAAGATGGTCAAAAAGGCAGGCCGTTACATAACTAAAAAGATTTTATATCAAGAAACTTCAAAAAAGTAGAACATATAACAAAGGAAGGTACACTTGCAAGAATAAAATATCCTTTTGATAGTCAAGAATATCAAAATGAAACATATTTTCCAAAAATAGTTATAATTCTTGCAATGATAACATTTTATTCCTAGACAATCAAAGATATTTACCTTTGGGTTATGTACAATATATAACAGATGAACCAAAATTAATCGAAGTATCACGGTTATTATCAATTCAATATTCTCTACTACGATCTTTGAAAGTGTTCAAAACAAAGCCAAGGCATATATGCTTGGATGTTCAATATTTCCACTAGTAAGTACACAATAACTTAATATTTTTCATGTCAATAATATTTAAATTTGCAAATGGTAGTTGAATATAGTATTATTTTTCTTATGTTAATTTTTTACATTACAACGTTTCTTTCATTTCAATGGTCTTTAAATTTGCAAATGATAGCTGCATATAGCTATTATTTTTCTGTTATTTTTTTATATTACATTGTGTTTTTCATTTCAATAGTATATAAATTAACAAATGATATTTTCATATAGCATTTTGTTGTTATGTTAACCTTTTACATTATAGCGTCCTTTTCATGTCAATGATATTTAAATTTGCAAATGATAGTTGCATATGGTATTTTTTCTCTTATTTTAATTTTTTAAATTACATTTTTTTCATGTTAATGGTAGTTAAATTTGCAAATGATGCTTGTACATATAATTTTTCATATGTTAATTTTTTACTTTAAAGTTTTTTCATGTTAATAATATTGAGATTTGAAAACGATGGTTGCATATATCATTTTTTATACATCAATCTTTTAATTTACACTATTTTTTGGTGAGCATGTGGATTCGGTTGAGCCAAAAGCTGCTTATAACAAAGATTTATCGAGACTCGAAAAAAGAAATATAAGTAGTCTTAAGAATGTTGTATTAAAACACTCATTGAAAAATATAGAAATTGAAAAAATTATTTATTCATTCTGTACTTCTTAATGTAAATTTATTATATTAGAACTATCATTTATTACGTAGTTTTAAGATAAATTTTGATATTAAATAGATTTATGACAACGTCCAAAACATTAGTACGGGTGAGAAAGCTTTGCTTGAACAAACAAGAACAAAAATATCAAAAGTGCAACAAAATAAAGTGACAGATAGAAATAAAAAGCAAATTCCAAAACAAGAAAAATCAGATATAGTCTCTCCAAAACTATATCAAAGAGTTGGAGCAAAAGCTTCTAAACACCCGGGAAGAATTACAAAATGAGAGTGCTTAAAGAATAAAAGGAAAAGAAGTGATAAAAAACTACAAACTGAAATGATGGACTTCAAATCAAAAATCTAGAAATTTGAAGAAGGAGAAGAAACGCAAAAAATGGAACACAAACAAAAAGCACAAGAAATTGAACCATTTTCCATTGATCTCAATATCATTCAACAGATGAAACTGATCCAAGAAGAGAGTAAACAAAAAACAAGAAGAAACATGAAAAAACACGGAGAAAAAGTGCAAGAATTAAAAAGAATTCTCTAAGCTCATTGGTAAAAAGGCTGAAGTCAAGGAAAAAATGGAAGAAAAACGATATTGAGAATCAATTTGAAGTTTTTATTACATGAAAAGGCTCAAAAAAACGGAGATGACAAGAAAGATAACAGCGAGAGAGATTGAAGCGAAACTTGTAAATGAAACTAAAATTCAAAAGAGAAATGAAGGAAACAAAAGAAAAATAGGCATTTAAATTGAAAAGATGAAGAGAAAGAAAAAGAGAATGAAGAAGAGAAATAAGAAGAGAATGAAAAAATTGGAAGTGAAGAACAAAATAAAGAAACCAGAAATGAAGAAGACAATCATAGGACAGATGGTGATAGTTTTGAAGATATGGTATACTGTTGTTTGATGCGGATGGATATTTTACATTCTCTAACAAGGGAAGAATATTCATATAGACACCCCGAAAAGAAGAATTTTAGGACTACTTGAAGAAAACAAACAAAACATAGTTCTTTCATTTTTCCAAAGTAATGAAACTATAAAGTAACTTTATTATACCATGAATTATGCAATAATGTTATAAATTACATAAAATTATATATGTACTAACTTCTTGATTATTTATTTAGTAAATTAGCATGGTAGCTAGCATAAAAGGTAATGCAAACCGGGGAGGAATAATGATTGTGAAGTCAATGCTAAAAGCTATTGTTTTACCAATTTACATATGGATACGTATATTGATCTTTCAAAAATATATTTTATAACTAATAAATGTAAATGAACTGCAATTATAGATTTAAGGTACAATAAACTGTTTATATGCAAAATGATAGTCATATATATCATAGTAATTTTCAAGTCCAAAAGCATATAATGGTTAAATAAAATGCTAGATAAATATAACATTATTAAAGTCCATTACCATGTTTTTGTGAGAAATGTGGATTACGGATCTTAAGACTGGAATAATACTAGAGCGAAGGGGGGTTGAATAGTGTTTTGTGGATTTTCTAAATCTTTTTGAAACTTATGTAATTTAATCACCAACAAATGCAATTCATAGACACAAATATAATCACATAATCAGACACAATGCAAATACTAAATAAAAGAAGTAAAGAAAAGAACACACCATGATTTTATACTGGTTCAGAGTTACCCTACATCCAGTCCCATACAATCGTACGAATTTCTTATCAAAATAATCTCCCAGATTATACCCTTGGTTTCAAGACTACGAGGTACACCCTTCTGTATTCGAGTCCAGGGTAAACTCTCTTGATCTAACGAGGCTACAAGATCACCTAATTGATTTCCGGGGCTACAATCACACCCAATTGATTTCAAGGCTCAACCGCACAACAATTTGATTTACAAAAGATTCTATAACTCTAAATAGCACTGAGATCTTATAGAGAGAGTGGAAGAGAATCATACAAGAGATAATCAAGTTTGATTCACTTAGTATTTTGGTACAGTATAGTTTAGGATTCATTAGAATAAATGTAAAAGATGAAGAGGGCGTAAAAATAAATGAAATCCGGTAAAAAATTGCTTAGAACATAATGGTATTTATAGTAGAGCAACAGCCATATCTATTCGTGAAAGGATACGACGAATAGACACTTCTTTTGAAAATTGAACTTTGAAAATAACGGACACCATGTTGACATGGGGGGTTGAGGGATGTCCACATGCTCAAGGAAAAATTGATGTTTTGATTTTCTTATTAAAATTTGCTCTATAATTTGTCAAAACAGTTTCTAAACTTTGTAAATATATTTGAATATAGTTTAAACATATAAAAGAGTTTAGAAAGTAATTTTTAATATATATAATATTGATCTATAGAGTGATTTAAAATCTGAGTATATAAATATTTTAAAGCTAAATATTTAAAACAAGAGATGGTTTAAAAACAAGGACAATTTTGAAATCAATATATTAAAAATGATAAAAATAGTTTTGAGGCCTAAATATTTAAAACCAAGGGAGATGTCTTTTTGAAAAGAGTTTTGAAAACATTTTTTAAAAACAAGAGATATATTTTTGAAAAACATTTTTATAAAATTAGTGGATATCAAAATAGGACCACTATATGTTCCACTAGATATTGTCATGGGTTCCATCCTACTAGGGTGCCATCCCTTTAACAGGCTCGAAGTGGATTTCATTCCATGAATAAATTTCGAATAAAGATGTAAGTGCTTTCAAGAAGTTTTAACATAATTCTAGACTCAATGCTTATCTTGTACTATTGAAATCTTGAACTCTTGATATCTTAATACTCGTGAGTCTTCGATCTTGATATCTTCGGTCTTGAATCTCTATACTGTACAATATTCATTTTTGGTACCTGCATGTTTATATCCCGCATATACATATATATCTAAACTATAATGTTAGTATTTGTATTTTATAACAAGTCCTAAGATTGTTGTCATCAAAACCATCATTTTAAGGACTAACAGTTTTAATGATGAAAAAGGATAGAGAAACACAACATTTTATTTTTAAATTCCATTACCATGTATTAATTGTGTAAAATGATAGGCCAATATGGCATTGTAGTTTAAAACACTATAGCATGTATTGGTTACACAGAATGATGGATAAACATAACATCTATTTATTTAAAGTCCACTAGCATATAGTAGTTAAGTAAAATGATTTGAAAGTATAGTGTTATATTATTAATATCCACTGCCATGCATAAAATATGAAAAATAATAGATAATAACAACATTTGTATATTAGAAGTAGACTAGCATATACTAATAGGCAGAGTTTTACAAATTATTTACTGTTCATAAAATTGATAATTTTATTCTTACAATCGGATTATGGATTGGTTTGTTTAAAAACAACTGCTATTTGAGCACAAGTACACCTTTCACATTATAATGATGGTAACTCTTTAGTCTTTTTATAATAATATAAAATTTTAAAATAAAGGATTATAACAGTTACTCGTGCGAAAATGACAAAAATACCTAGAAGATTACGTAGAGAACAAAAAGTGAAAAAATTCAAATAAAAACAAGGAGAAAAGAACACACCAATTTATAGTGGTTCGGTTAACCTTAGTCAACATCCACTTAGTAATTTTATTAATTATCTTGCTAATTACAAACAAGAGTTCTTACAGATCGGTATAAATCCTACAATGATTACAAGAAATTAGAGTTAGGGAAAGCAAAAGCTAAAAGGATCCTTAGAAATGAACTTAGCCCTTCTATTTATAGACGTAGGAAGCCTAAAATCTCGCCTAAATGATCTCCACCTTGTTTTCGACACCGTAGACTATTTATTCAAAGAAGTAAGGAAACACCTTAATAACTTGTGTGGATCGGTACAGTTCCATAGGCTTGGATCGGTTTTGATCCAGATATGGCTAAACTGGCTGTCTTGAACTCTTTATATTTATTATCTGGCATTTTAACCTGACTATATCCAAACTGATTGGACAAGTTAGACTTGATGATAGACAAAGCAAGCAACCCAGAGAAGTGATCATGGAGTCCAGAGATCAAGCACAGACAATGGTATGAAGCAACGATCAAGTGAGACCAAGAGGTGGACTCTTCGAAATATTCGAAGTATGGATTAGTGCCTCCCTAGGCCGGGGATTGGTACCTATCCCTTCCCCTAAGCAGGGGTTCATATCGTATTCCTTCCTCCAGGTAGGGGATCAAATCATATCACTTCTCCTAGGCAAGGGATCAGATCGTATCACTTCCCCTGGGCAGGGGATGAGATTGTATCACTTCCCTTAGGCAGGGACCAGATTGTATAAGCCTAGCAGTTTAACTCAATGGAAATCGATCGATATCTCCAAAATCATGATGGAAACTATGCAAATAACTTTGAAATCACGAAGCTAGCATCAAGACGGACCCACGTTGACCCACAAGGTCATCTAGATCGATCGGCACCGATCCTCATCCTAGGGAGTTAGGCCATGAAACTTTTTAGGTGACCTTGTCTACATCATGAGATTCTACCTGCAAAATTTCATAAAGATATTCAGTCGTCTTTCCCTATAAATATAGCGACCATTCTTCATAAGGGGATACTTCTTTCGACGGCCAAAGCTCTACTATTACTATTCTTTAAACTTGGACTACTAGATCCCAACTGGTCCAAACCTCTTGTAATCAAACAACTAGTGCAAAATCAATAAAAGAAAGAAGTGGACGTAGGCCAAGATTGCTGAACCACTATGAAAATTTGTATCTGATTTACTTTTACTGCCCTATTTTAATTTTATTCTTCATTTGATCTCTACTATAATTCTATTAAGTGTTTATGACCAGATTTGGAGCAAATATTTTGGTGCTTTCATTGAGAAAGAATTTCAAGCTTAATTGGATCTCATCATCAATTTGTGGATTCCCATATCTTTGAGATAGATCCATATTTATACCGACAAGTTTTCATTTCTACTTAGATTTGAAGGTCTAGAAGGAAGCTATCTACAATGACTCGTAGGAAGGAAAATGCCATTGCTAACTCCTCACAACCTACCGACGAAGCAGTACAGAACATGAAGATCGCCCTTCTAAATGAAGGAGCGCAACAGGGAGTCCTTGGCATGTAGGCCTCTTCTGATGTGATCACTAATGTTGATATAGAGAAACCACAGAGAGAGCTCCATGAGACTCGTGCAAAATTGCAGAAACAAATCTAAGAGAACTAGGTCCTCATAACCCACTCTAACAGTCCCCTCGATCTGACTCGCCATCACCTACTCTGCCTCTCGAAGTATAGCTATCCATCATCAAAGCTGAACTTCCCATCCTGGAACTCTCATCGTCGAGTCACGAGTGGTCGTCGTTGAAAATCATCGAAACAGTCATCGAAAAACTCACTTCAGGATTAACCCGAAGTCAGACTCGAAGTGATCACCCATTTGGCTTGAAACAAACTCTAGAAATTCTGGCCCGAAGTCAGACTCAGAAAAAACCATGATTTTCTCCAAGCAAACCCCAATTTAACTCCAAGTAGGATTCATCATCGAACCGTTCCTGGGTGTCTGTGCCGAATCCCAAGAAAACATGCAAATGACTCCAAGCACCATTCATCGTCGACCCAACATTTTAAATTTCCACAACTCTAAGCGAACCATATATTGAATCTAAGCAAATAGATAATTTTCTTGGGTCAGACTCCAAATAAATTATCACCGATCCATTAACACTGATCCATCTTCTTTGGCCCATAACTCGAGCATACGAACTCAAAACGACTTGAAATTTAATATGTAGCCTTATGCGGCCATCCTTGTCACTACATATCAATCTTACCTAGTTTGAAACAAAAAATAGGGAGAGGTACCTATCCCTCCAATTGGGGATCAGCCTCTCCTCTGTCATGATGATATGCAGGTCTTGCGTTCTGGATTCAAAACTCAACCCGAAGACGGTGCATTCTCTCTACTCCCCATGACTGACCAGGGCATTGGTAACAAAGTGGCAGATGCTGAACCACTACCAAGGATTGAGCAATGAACTGTTACTCAATGGTTCTCTCAAAAGTCGTAGAACCAAGGCAATATGGAACAAAGCAGGATGAATTACCTAGCCAAGCTTCCGGGGTAGATGACGACTACTCCCAACTAACCATCTTCCAGACACTTAACTTGGCGGCTATGGCACTATGGCTCTTGAGAGAAAGCCAAAATCAAACCAATGACTACTGGGGAGAAACTCGAAGCCATAATCTTTTTACTAAATCCATTTAGTATGCAAAGTATCCATACAAATTCAAATTGCCAACCTTACCAGTATGCTCAGTGCAAACCGACCTTGGACTACATCTAATGAAATATAAATGACACATGGATTCCACCAAAACGATGGATGATATCAAATGTAGATGATTTCCCATCTTTCTTGAAGGAGCATCGACTATGTGGCTTACACAACTACCGCCTAGGTCCGTCTTCTCATTTGGCCAACTAGCGCAAAAGTTCATTGAGCAAATCCAAATACAATCAACTTTCCCCATGCATGTGATGTCACTATCAAACCAATTCCAGCTGTTAGGGGAGCCGCTCAAAGACATGTTGCAAAGTTTTAATGCCATCATAACCGAAATAAGCAATCCCAGTGAGAATACCATACTGATGGCGTTGATAAAGGGAATCGACTCCATAATGGATTTTTTGCCTGATTAGTTGGGAAGCCTCCTATTATCTTGGATCGTTTTTACTATAAGACAAACTAGTATTCATGCAAGGGGAGGTGAAGTAGACTAGGAAAAAGAACAATGCATGCCCATTGGCTGAAAGAATTCATAGCAGGGGAGACATTGAGGCCCTAGATGAGGACTTGGGTTCTAGGAGATGATCCAGAGTCCTAAAATTCCACTCATACACTCCTTTGAATGATTCAAGCGAAAACATCCACCTGGAGACTCGCGACTTGGAGCAATACAGGAAGCCAGCCTCGAGAGAGTCCATCGAAACGTAGAAGAAATCTAGGAAGTATTGCATATTTTATAATACATATGGTCAAAACACTGGCGATTATAGACACCTCCAAGATGTGATCGAAGAGATGATCCGAAAAGGAAATCTTCAACAATATCTGCAAGTCTTGTAGGATTGTGGGCAAGGAACGTCTGACCCTTATCAGTAAAGACCTTTGGTTATCAACTGGACGGTCGATGGTCGACTTCCAACTAAGAAGGGCTGGAGCAAAGTAAATAGCGAGCATAGGACGCTGCTTCACTTATCAACAAGATTTACTTCACTTTGCATTAAATTACTTCATTAAATAGACTTTTTTATTTCTATTTTTGAATAGAAGGACCCTATGGTCGTATACTTTTATCTTTATGTAATTATGCTATGAACTACATCTAACTTGAATTAAAATACATGCGAACGATGCAGATGACCAAGTACCCAGAGTTAGGTGCCAAACAACCTCCACGGACAATGATCGGACATTGGGAGTTTCATTAAGGTGAGTATGAGTCAACCGCTCATCAGCTACCATATGCCTCTGACTTGGGGGAAAGAACTCAAAATAGAAAGTGGGTGTGGCACGACTATCCACCTCCTATTCTGTGCTTCAACTTTGACAGAACATCTATTCCCTACTCAGAGCCTGGCAAGATCAAAATCCAATACAAAGTGGACGCGACTGACTGTCCCCTCATCAAGCTCTGCACTTGACTTGAAGACCAAAGAAAGACTTAGAGTTGATGTGACTCGACCATCCACTCCCCAACTCATACTTGAAATTCACCAAAATACTTATGTCTCTCCCGAAGCTCAGCGAGACTGAGATTCAACTAGAAGTGGACGTGACTTGGCCGTCCAAACATCAAATCATGTCCTAGACACAGGGGGTAGTTTGGGGGCTCGACCTAAAGTAGGCATGATTGACCATCTACCCATCAACCGCTATCCTCGACATGGGAACACAACTGTAGCTTGAGGTGGAAATCACCTGACTGTTAAGCCAACAAACCTCTCCCTCAACTTGTCGGGAGGAGTTTGAAGCAAATTGTATGTGACCTGACCGTCCAACCCAATCATGGATGCGATCCAACCATCTATCGCTTACTTCTATCCTTGACTTGACAGGTGGATCTACAATCACCAAGTGGATATGAATCAACCGTCTACTCACCAACTTCCATTTTCGGTGTTGGGGAGCAGAATTCTATTCAATGAATGAACCTGACTCGACTATTCATTCAACAATTCCCGCCTTAATCCGATAGGTGGAGCATAAACTCACAAAAACGGGTGTGAAAGACCATTCATCGTATAACTATAGTTCCCAGAGTGTGGACTGGAGCATAAGCACAAAAAATGGAAGCGGTCCGACGGTCCATCGATCAACTATGTTCCCTAGGGAGTGGATATGAATATAAACTATAGATGGGTGTGAACGACCACCCATAACTCTGGTCCCTAGTGCATGGATATGAGTATAAAACGGAGATGGATATGACCAAATCGTCCATTGAATAACTCCGATCCCAGAGCATGGATAAGAGAATAAAAGAATGTGACTTGACCGCTCATTCTCCAGCACCCTCCTTTGATTCATCAGAAGAAGTATGAAATAATATGAGCATGACTTGATCGCTCCTAAGCTAACTTTATCCCTTGATCCGATGGGAGATTATAAATCAAAATGGATGTGATTGACTGTCTAGCATCAAATGAATGTGTCATGACCGTTCATTCCCTAACTTTGACCATGATCCAACTAGAAGAGCAATTCGAAATAGACATGACTCCATCATCTGCTTTCTAACTCTTGCCCCTGACTTAGGGGTAAAGACACGACTCAAAGTGGATGCAGTTCGACCATTTGCTCCCCTGCTTGAGCTCGAAGTTCGCCAGAACACTAATCTTACTCCCAAGGCTCGTTAAAAACAGGATTCAAATAAGAGTGGATATGGTATGATCATTCATCCATCAACTCCTACCGCGAATGTAGGGGAAGTTTGAGAGTCCAATCTTAAACTAGACGTGATTTGACTGTTCAATCCAAGTAGAATGTGATCCGTCCATCTGCGACCTTGTTCGCGCATAAAGTATGTCGAACTATTCAAGCCTTGCTGAGACATCGGCAAGCCCAAAATCAAAACCAAAAATTGGACGCGATTCGACCGTCCATCACAAAATCTAGTCCCCAAAGTGGACTGGAGTATAAACACAACATGGACACAGTTCGGTTATCCATCGATTAACTCTAGTTCCCATAGTGTGTGCTAAAGTATAAACACAAATGAATGAGTAAGATTCGGCCATTCATTCATCAACTTTGACTTGAATCCAACAGAAGGAGTATAAACACCAAAATATGGACATGGTTCGACCATCCATCGATTAACTCTGGTCCCCCAATGTGGGTTGGAGCATAAACTCCAAATGGACGTGGTTTGACTGCCCATCAACAAACTCTGTTGTCTAAGTACGGAACAGTGTATAAGCAACAAAATCAGATGCGACCCAACCATCCGGTACAAAGCGAACGTGATACGACCATTCGTGCGTCAACTCATGTCCTTGGCACGTGACCCATATCATAAATTTATACGAATGCACTCCGACCGTACAATACTAAATTTCTTCCATGACTCGGCAGGACTGACCATCCGACTTTTGTATGGATGTGACTGTTCATTCAACCACGAAAGAATATGTCTCGGTTGTTCATTCGGTAACTCCAATCTTTGCCTTGACAAAAGGATTATAAACTCACCAAGTGGACGCGATTTGACCATCCACTCACCGACTCTAGTTTTGGGTTCGACAAAGGGAGCAGGCTATCGCAAAATGGACGTGGTTCTATCGCCCATCGATAACCCTAGTTTGCAGAACACGAGCTGGAGTATAAACACCAAATGGGTGCGACTGACTGTCCATCGACAAACTCCGGTCCCCAGGGCATGGCTAGGAGTATAAAAAGCGAATAGATGTGGCTCGACCATTCATTCATCAACTCTGACTTGAACCCAACAGGGGGAGTATAAACTCATAAGGACGTGACTCGACTGTTCACGAATTAACTCCGCTAACCTAAGACTAGTGGCAGGAGTACATACTACTAAAAGCTGAGTACGACAACTCACTATAGCTCTGGCTTAGTGTTATTCATGACTTAAGGCAACGACCTTATGGAGGCCTTAATACAAAACCAATCGGAATGACGTCCAAAATTACGGGCGACCGACTATATTGTACCATCGAATTGATAGGAAATATCGATCCAAACATTTTATATCATGCCATCGTATCGATGGTCATCGTTGATCCATAATAACTACAAATGGATGTGATCAGACCATCCATCACTTAGTTCTTTTCCTTAATTCGACACGGTAAGCATGAATCATGGAATGGATGTGACCTGACCAACCATTCTCTAGTTCCTGCGTAGAACATGGTGTCTTCTGCACCAAAAGTGGACGTGATTGATTGTGTAGTACTCTACTTATGTCAAAACCTTATGGAGCATCGAAGTTTTCCCCGGGAAGGAGAAAACTAGAATACAATTAAGAATAAGCATGACTTAGCCTTCCATCAACTAAATCTCACTTCAGATTTGATAGAAATAGTATAAAACTTAAGCGGATGTGACTTGTCCGTCCACATATTGACATTTGCCCCTGACTTGGAGGCACAAGCGAGAATCAAGATGAATGTGACCCGATCGTTCAACAATCAACTTCGAGTCTTCGAAGCTTAGGCAGAAGTATAAATACAAGTAGGATGAGACTCAACTGTCCATGCAATACATCTATCAACCCAAGATCGGGGGTAGAAGTGAGATCATCCAAGAGCTGACTGCGACAGCTCAATACTGTCACTCATGCCTTGTGTTTTCAACGACTCGAGGCTACAATCGAGAGGATTCCTAAAGATAAAGTCATCGAATCGACGCCCAGGCTTATGAGCGACTGACTATCATTCCAAATCCGAATGAAAGGCAACAGATCATGAGTACATTGAAAGGAAAACATGTTACTCAAATACATAAATAGATTCAAATCTAAAGCAAAAGCCAGTCATTACAGATAATCGCTCGAAACGTCTAGAACCCATAGCTATCAAATTCAACAGATAGTCATTGTTAGATGAATTAACATGTTCCTCTGTGCTAATTGTCCCAATTGAATTTCGCATTAGTAGGTATACATGAGATTATGTTCAAGTTTAGGGGATCGACTATTGGCACATAAGAGCATGTCATCAACATTCAGAGAATATGCATACATCTAAATTCACGTTCAAACAAACAAGTGTGGCCATACATTTAAGTACAAGTCTATACGAGTGTACATGTGCATGCATTCGAGTCCAAGGTCACAAAGCAAGTGCCTTTATAGGTAAAATATGTTCATACATGACCCAGAAGTACTAGGCAATGATATATAAAAAAAATTCACCTAAGTATGAGATCATAACTGATCTCATACCAAGGAGATATTCACATACGAGCGTGTACACATAGAAAAATATGGAATATCGACCCCTATGTATGTACATGTGAATATTTTCGTGATAGGAGAAGATTAATATGGACTACTGATCCCTATATATGACTCACAATGACAGGAGAAGATCAATTATATAGGGATCGGTTTACACATCACCAGCTGGGAACCATAGAAAATATGTAAAGTTTTTATCTCCGGTTCTTTTGCAATATTGAGTCCCGCAATCAATGCTTCATATTCTCATTATTTGTTGTTGGAAAGTTAAGTCATAGGGCATAACAGATTGAACGTTCCTCTGGAGTGACAAGAACAACTCCAGCACCGGAACATCATCCGTTTAATGCACCATCTGTGTACATCTTCCACCTAGCATTTTTCTTACCATTGCTCTTCAGAGTATCGCCTCATGCAATGAATTAAGCGATGAAATCCGCCAAAGATTAACCAGAGATAACCCTCCGAGGGTGAAAGGTTATATCGTTTTGGCTCAATTCAATGTTCCATTTCAACAGCCTTCTAGAAGTCTCAAGTCATTGTAAGACTTGTTGTAAATTCTGGTCAGTAAGAAATTTGATCGGATGAGCTTGAAAGTAGGGGCCGAGCTTCTTTAAAGAAATCAGTTGGCGGTATGAAAGCTTTTCCAGCTTTGGGTAATTTTTTGTTTCAAATCAGCTCCTCAGTCATATCGCTCAAGCGCCTGCATTCATTGGTATTATGACCGTGCATCTCATGAAACCAGCAGAACTTACCAGATCTCTTCTCCTTCTCGGTCGACTCTCTCGGAGTTAGCTTCCTATACTGCTTGGTACCTTGAGTTGCCAAATATATGCTCTCGATTGAGTTATTCAGTTTTGTAAAATTATCGTATTTAGAAATCCTGACACGATTCCTATTATCTAGCTTTCGTTTTCTTGGCCATAATATAGCTCTTTTTCTAGCTATCATTTTTTTTGCCAATATTTACATCTAAGTTTCTAGAACTTTCTCCAAATTGCTTTAAAAAAATGTTGCTTTGTATCACTTCATCTTAATTTCAAGCACCGTTCCTCCGGGGACGATTGTGCATTTCTTCCATGCGCAAGTACTGGTTATCTTTTGTATAGAAAGTATCCATCGTCATTGGGGATTTCCTCTCCAACCTTTCCCTAAAATCTGTCTCGTGATGATTCCCCCTAATCAGCACGATTAATACTATGTCATTATTGAGATTTGTTACTTTCATCACAGCTATATTGATGAAGCACTTACCTTGAGTCGCGGCCGACTCATCACTTCCTTGAGTCGCGGCCGACACATCGCGTTGCCGCCCTCCACCCACGACTCAAATCCCACCACGATCCACGACTCAGACTTCCCCGCGACTCACGACCTAACTTCCATCTCCACTTTAAATCAACACCGCAACCTACGACATATCCCCACCGCGACCCAAGAACTAACCACCTCCGCGACTTACGGCACATCCCAAATTCCCCTTTCTCCCCGCGACCTCACCCTACACCGGTTCCAGCAAGTGAGTCGCGAACGACCTATGCCCTAATCTATAAGTCGCGATCGATATATGAAGTGTTTTCAGTGAAGTTGAATTTGGCATCACCGCCTTCTATTAAGTTGCGAGCGAGACATTGTTAAGTCGCGAGTCTTTGTTGAGTCGTTTGCAAGTTATCCATAAGTCGCGGCCATTTCTTAATTACTGAAGCTCCATTGAGTCGTTACCGAGACATGGATGAGTCGTGTGAAGGAGTTGAGTCGTCTTAGTTGAGTCGAAGCCGAGATAACAAGAAGTCACCGTATTTTCTTTAAGTCGTGGCTCGTATGGTTTAAGTCGCTGCATTTTGTTAAGTCGGGTACTGTTTGTGTTGTAATTTCTTAAGTCATTTGTGTTGTGTCATAAACCCTATAAATAGGGATGTAATGTCATTGTAAAAGGTTGTTGAAAATTGAATAAAATTTCCATTTGATTGCTTTGTGCTTTCTTTAAATTGGTAGTCGAGTGAAAATCTTCTATCTCCACTTCGGCATACGAGTGCGCTCGAATCAACGAACGTTGAAGCCGATTCACGGAATCAAGTGCGCTTGATCAACGTCGAAGAATCGTAGATCCTTCATCACGGTATCGTGCGCGATCAACGTGTTAAGGATAGCTAGAATCCGGTATCTCTTGAGATCAACGGATTTGGGCATTTTCAGTATTGTTCAAACCACCGATTGCTAATTCCATCGACATATCCAGTTTTTGTTAATCCGCTGCGTCAGTTTGGTATCAGAGCTTGTTTTAGCCAATCATAGCTAAATCGGGTCTTGGAGCCAAGTATTTGAAGTTTGAAGGTGTTTGAATTTGAAGTGTGTTGGAGCCGTGCTTGTTTAAGGCCGAGCCGAGTTAAGGAGATAAGTCGTGAAGTTTAAGTTGAAGCCGAGCGACTTAATCTTTGGGTCGTTCACCTTATTCGAGCTAGAGACCATTAATTAATTTTTGTGTGGAAACTTTGAAGTTTAGAATAGAGGGCTAGTTGAGCCGTGACTTGTTTGAATTTTGAGTTGAAGTTGAAGTTATTTGAAGATTTTGAAGATTGTTGAATTACTTGTTTGAAGTTCAATCATGCCTCCGAGACGAGCCCAACGTCATCGCAATGTTAATGCTTTGTATGGAAGAGAAGAGGCCGATGAAATGGAGCAACGAATCAACGAGAGCTTCACTGAGAAGTTGAATGAAGGAATTGGTCGATTAGAGAGAATGATGCTTGAAATGAATCAAAGTAGAAGAAGAGTTTCACCTGAATCGAACCATGGAGGGAGTAGAACTTCGATACATTCAGATCGAGAGAGGAGAGAAAATCAAGAGCATAGAAGTGTTGACAATCGTAATAGAAATGTTGATCGAAGGAGTGGTAGTAGAGATGTTGGTGGTCGTGATCGACAACGCTATACGTCAGACTATGATGAGGAGTTTGATGGTGAAAGAGGAAGTGTTCATTACCGAGATAGAGATCCGACACGTCGTCAGTATCGAGATGTAGTGGATGATCATCGATGGGAATCGGGAATGAAGATGGAGATTCCAGAATTTAAAGGCGGGATGGTTGCTGAAGAGTTTTTAGACTGGTTGTCAAATGTGGAGGAAATCTTTGATTTCAAGGAAGTGCCGGAGAATCGCCGAGTGAAGTTGGTTGCTACTAGATTGAGGGGAAGAGCTTTGGCGTGGTGGCAGCAAACTAAACTTACGAGAGAACGGATGGGGAAATCAAAGGTTGTTGAGTGGGATAAGATGAAGAAAATGATGAGAGCTACATTTTTGCCATACAACTATCAATCACTTATGTACCAGAGATTGCAGAATCTAAGGCAGGGGACGAAATTAGTTAACGATTACGCCGATGAATTTTACCAACTCATTGCCAGGAACGATATAATGGAAACGGAAGAGCAGCTGACAGCAATATTTGTTGGAGGGTTACGAATGCAGATCCAGGATATGGTTAATATGTTTGATCCAAGATCTGTAGCGGAGGCACATCAGAAAGCGTTGGCTTGGGAGAAGCAGGGAAGGCGTGGAGGTGGTGTGTTTACTAATTCTAACAATCAAGTGAAGGAAGTCAGTGGAAGTTCCAATGTTCCTAAAGCTGTTGCAAAACCAGTTGTGAAGGAGGGTGAGAAGGCGAAGGTTAACAGTGGTTTCAAATGTTACAATTGTCAGGAGATGGGTCATAAAAGCAACGAGTGTCCAAAGCCGAAGAAGAGAACTATGATAGCTGAGGTTGAAGAAGAGGAAGAAGAGGTAGAGTGTTCTAATTCCTTACCGGTTGAGGAGGAAGACTTGTTGTCGGGAGACGAAGGATATTCACTGATGATGAGGAGAAGTTGTTTGACACCGAAGCAAGAGAAGGAAGACAGTTGGTTGAGGAATAACATATTTCAGTCTACTTGTACTATCCTTGGAAGAGTTTGTAAATTTGTTATTGATGCTGGGAGTTGCGATAATATTATCTCTACAGAGACTGTGAAGAAGTTGGAATTGAAAACCGAGAAACATCCTAAACCGTACAAGCTAGCTTGGTTGAGGAAAGGAGGTGAGGTGAAAGTTGGACGAAGAGCTTGTGTGAAATTTTCAATTGGGAAGAAATACAAAGATGAAATTTGGTGTGATGTAGTGGACATGGATGTGTGTCATTTGTTGTTGGGCAGACCATGGCAGTTTGATAGAGCAGTACAACATGATGGTCGTGCTAATAGCTACAGTTTCATGTTCGAAGGTACTAAAATCACTTTAGTTCCCAAGAAACAACAACAGAAAGAAAGCAGGCTTGAGGAGATTGAAGAGCTGAAAACTTTGTTAACTTTGAAGGAGTTTGTTAAGGAAGTTGAAGAAGAGCCTGAAGTATTCTTGTTGATTGGACGAGATTGTAGTGAAGAGGTTGAAATTCCAGAAGAAGTGAAGCCAGTATTGAAAGAATTTGAGGATGTATTTCCAGAAGAGTTGCCTAAGGAGTTACCGCCACTGAGAGACATTCAACATCAAATCGATCTTGTTTCGGGAGCAGTATTACCGCATAGACCACATTATCGAATGAGTCCGAAGGAACATGAAGAGTTGAGGAGACAGGTGGAAGAGTTACTTGAGCAGGGACGTGTGCAGGAAAGTTTAAGTCCATGTGCTGTGCCGGCTTTATTAGTACCGAAGAAGGACGGGACGTGGAGGATGTGCACTGACAGTCGAGCCTTGAATAAGATTACTGTGAGATATAGATTTCCAATGCCGAGGTTGGATGACTTGCTAGATCAGTTGAGTGGGGCTACTATCTTTTCAAAGATTGATTTGAAAAGCGGATATCATCAAATTCAGATTAGACCTGGAGACGAATGGAAGACAGCCTTCAAGACGAGAAAGGGGTTATACGAATGGTTGGTTATGCCATTTGGTTTATCAAATGCACCTAGTACATTCATGCGGGTGATGAATCAAAACTTTAGACCATTCATTGGGAAGTTCGTGGTGGTTTATTTCGATGATATTCTGATATATAGTAGGAGTATGGAGGAGCATGTTCAACACTTGAGGGAAGTGCTGATTATTCTTCGTGAGGAACAATTTTATGCTGCCACAAAGAAATGCGTGTTCATGAAGCATAGTGTTTTATTTCTGGGTTATGTTGTGTCAGGAGAAGGTATACAGGTGGACCAGGATAAAGTTGAAGCAGTCAGGAATTGGCCACAGCCAAAGACAATTACGGAAGTGAGAAGTTTTCATGGGCTAGCGTCATTCTACCGAAGATTCATTCCACACTTCAGTAGCGTGATGGCTCCAGTTACTGATTGCATGAAAAGGAAACAGTTTGTATGGTCAGAGGAAGTCGGGATTGCTTTTGAGAAAATCAAAGAACTGTTGACAACAGCACCAATTCTTGTTTTACCGAATTTCCAGTTACTGTTTGGATTACATACCGATGCTTCAAAAGTTGGTATTGGCGGAGTGTTGAGTCAGAATGGGCGTCCTATTGCATATTTCAGTGAAAAGTTGCGGGAGCAAAGATGAGATATAACACTTATGATGTCGAATTCTATGATGTGGTACAAACTGTTAAGCATTGGAGACACTATCTATTTCAGAAAGAATTTGTTCTATATACTGATCATGAAGCGTTGAAACATTTATAAGGACAAGACAAGATTTCAGCGAGACATGCATCATGGATTGCCTATTTGCAGCAGTTTACTTTCGTTGTGAAACACAAATCAGGGATGACAAATCGTGTAGCGGATGCTTTGAGCAGGAGGAATCACTTGTTGACAACATTGAAAGTTGAAGTGACAGGATTCGAATTATTGCCAGAGTTGTTTGAGGAGGATCCTTACTTTGAAAAGTTTGTTGAGAAAGTTAAGGATGGGAATACCGATGAATTTGTATTGGTTGATGGATTCTTATTCAAGGGGAATCGATTATGCATTCCAGATTGTAGCTTGAGAATGAAGATTTTTAAAGAATTACATGAAGAAGGCCATGTGGGTAGAGATCGTATGTTGCAGTTAATTTCTCAATCTTATTTTTGGCCGTCAATGAGGAAAGAAGTGGAAAGGTTTGTGGAGCGATGTCATATCTGTCAGGTTTCGAAAGGAACTGCGACCAATGCTGGGTTGTATATGCCGTTGCCCGTACCCGCTAAACCATGGGTTGATGTGAGTATGGACTTTATTTTGGGTTTGCCAAGAACTCAATGGGGTAATGATTCTATATTTGTGGTGGTTGACAGATTCTCGAAGATGGCACATTTTATAGCCTGTAAGAAGACAGCGGATGCAGTTCGAGTGGCACAGTTATTCTTTAAAGAAATCTATCGTTTACATGGGTTGCCGGAGTCTATTGTTTCAGACAGGGATACCAGATTTTTAAGTCATTTTTGGCTTAGTTTGTGGAAGATGGTGGGAACGAAGCTGAAATTTAGTAGTGCTTATCATCCGCAAACAGATGGGCAAACAGAGGTGGTGAATAGATCGTTGGGAAACTTGTTACGATGTCTTGTGAAAGATAATTTGAAGAGTTGGGATTTAAAGTTGTGTTAAGGTGAATTTGCTCACAATCATGCAAATAACCGAAGTACAGGATTCAGTCCATTTCAGATTGTATATTCAAATTTACCCAGGGGACCGTTGGATTTGGCAGTAGTACCACAACCGAAGAGGACAGTCAAGCGGGCTGCTGATTTTGTTGATGGGATGACAGAATGCCATAGAATCGTTCAGGAAAGATTGGAGAAGGCAAATGAGAGGTATAAACAAATGGCGGATAAGAAACGAAGAAGTGTAGTCTTCAAAGAGGGTGATTTTGTTTACGCAGTATTGACGAAAGATCGTTTTCTAGTTGGAACTTACAATAAGTTGAAAGCACGAAAGATTGGTCCAGTAGAAATTTTGAAGAGGATCAATGATAATGCATATCGATTAAAGTTGCCGAAAAATGTTCATACTTCTGATGTTTTCAATGTCAAACATTTAATTCCGTATTGTGGGGAGGATTTCATCGAAGTTGACGAGAGTGTGAATTTGAGGACGAATTCTTTCCAACAAGGGGAGGATGATGAAGCACTTACCTTGAGTCGCGGCCGACTCATCACTTCCTTGAGTCGCGGCCGACACATCGCGTTGCCGCCCTCCACCCACGACTCAAATCCCACCACGATCCACGACTCAGACTTCCCCGCGACTCACGACCTAACTTCCATCTCCACTTTAAATCAACACCGCAACCTACGACATATCCCCACTACGACCCAAGAACTAACCACCTCCGCGACTTACGGCACATCCCAAATTCCCCTTTCTCCCCGCGACCTCACCCTACACCGGTTCCAGCAAGTGAGTCGCGAACGACCTATGCCCTAATCTATAAGTCGCGATCGATATATGAAGTGTTTTCAGTGAAGTTGAATTTGGCATCACCGCCTTCTATTAAGTCGCGAGCGAGACATTGTTAAGTCGCGAGTCTTTGTTGAGTCGTTTGCAAGTTATCCATAAGTCGCGGCCATTTCTTAATTACTGAAGATCCATTGAGTCGTTACCGAGACATGGATGAGTCGTGTGAAGGAGTTGAGTCGTCTTAGTCGAGTCGAAGCCGAGATAACAAGAAGTCACCGCATTTTCTTTAAGTCGTGGCTCGTATGGTTTAAGTCGCTGCATTTTGTTAAGTCGGGTACTGTTTGTGTTGTAATTTCTTAAGTCATTTGTGTTGTGTCATAAACCCTATAAATAGGGATGTAATGTCATTGTAAAAGGTTGTTGAAAATTGAATAAAATTTCCATTTGATTGCTTTGTGCTTTCTTTAAATTGGTAGTCGAGTGAAAATCTCCTATCTCCACTTCGGCATTCGAGTGTGCTCGAATCAACGAACGTTGAAGCCGATTCACGGAATCAAGTGCGCTTGATCAACGTCGAAGAATCGTAGATCCTTCATCACGGTATCGTGCGCGATCAACGTGTTAAGGATAGCTAGAATCCGGTATCTCTTGAGATCAACGGATTTGGGCATTTTCAGTATTGTTCAAACCATCGATTGCTAATTCCATCGACATATCCAGTTTTTGTTAATCCGTTGCGTCATATATGGAACTGATTCAAAAAATCTTTTAATGACACTCCCGCTCCTTGGAAGATGTTTGATAGTGACATCACATCTTTTGGACGTGTAGTATTTAAATGGAATTGCACTAGAAATTTTTACGACAACTCAGCAAAAGACGATATGGAACCACATCGTTGATACTCCTAGAAAATTGAAAAACAACGACATCTCACGACATCATACGCTCTGGTAGAGTCCATATGCCATTCGTACTTCATAAAGTGCTGCCTTGGATCTGTTTTTCCATCGTACAGCGGTACTGTTGGCATTGCAAACCTCCGTGGATTCTTCATGCGCAGATTGTCCTCACTAAACAGATTCCGACTAGGAGAAGCACCCTATTCACCATTTCTTCTAAATCGATTTTCACTTACAAGTCTCTTGACCATGTTTTCCAAGTACTCCAGGTCTACAAGTTTGGCTAAATGGCGGTGATCGAGATCTGTTTCGAGTGTTCGGCCTGGCAGACGCTCTCGAGCATACTCTCGATACCTGGGTTCTCTAGACTTCGGGAGATCCATTCATCTAGCAGTCCCCCCGTTTGATTCTCGTGCGTTGTATTAGTAGCAGCGGCTCGATACTCGGCATTCGATCTTCCACAGCAGGGTCAGAAGTCATATCCACACCGTCATCCTAAGAGAAAGCTCCGGGCCGACCATTAGTTGGATCGGTACCGTTCCGTCTACTTGGACTAGTACCGATCCATAAACTCGAGCCATGAGTTTGTCTTCTCCCTTGATATGATGTCCCGCTGGTATTTTGAGTCCTCTTCTACTTTCTATCTCTCCATCTCTGCTCAAATAATGATGAACTTTCAAATTCTGAATTTGAATCCCTCCTGTTCCTTCTTCGGCTGTTTTATGTGAGTCCATTCAACAGCCTCAAGCTCTACTGCATCTGCTGGTTCATCCGGTTTTGACTCTCTTAGCATTTGTCTCACATCTGTTTTATCATCCGATCCATTTTCACTCTGGTCACGACATCAGTTGGATTATAAATCTCTGGTTGTCACTGCATTAGAAAAGGCATTTCGCAATGGCTTGGGCCATTGCGAAACGATTTTGCAACAGCCAAAAACCGTTGCGAAATAGGGAGTTGTAAAATTTCGCAATGGGTTAGAGCCGTTGCAAAAATGAAAATTCGCAACAATCGAAGACGCGAAATATCAATTGGTTGTTGTATAGATTTTTTTTTTTTAAAAATCTTTTACTTTGCTTCCCTCTCCTACAATACAAGTATATCACCTTAAACCCATAGATTACGTTCATGAAACAACAGATGCAACAAATTACTCAATAATTTTATTCTGAATAATATTTACATGGTAACTATTACAAATCACTCAATGATATTACACTTATTTATTCTTACAACCAGGAATACAACTTCTAATGATATTAACCCAATTCCTGACAATTTATTGGGATGCATGCCATTTTGAGGTAGTGTGAGAAGGGATAATGCAAGTCCCAACAGTAGAAAACCTATAGTATAAATCAAAGAACTATCTTGAAGAAGCATATATGATTTTGGTGCAACTGATAAAGCTCCAAAGAGCATACAAGTACCTAAGCTGGCTAGTGTATTAAACATCGGTCCACCGGAGCATCCTGATATGGCTGCAGTCTTTGATCACTGAGTGCACGCTTGCGTTTCTTCCTGGCACGATGCATGCTGCCATGTGTATCTAACCTATATCAAATGCGTATGCACTTGATTTTATGCTGAAAGATGCAAAACGGTAAATAGTGCTAGATTTATAGTTTTTATCGGCATACCTTGGATGCGTTACATGGTATCTTAATTTCAGGTCCATTAAATACAGAGACTTCATTGCTTCTGATATTCAATCAGTTCCGAAACAGTATTCGCTCCTGCATGTTTTTATTTTTATTTTTAAATATTAGTCAAAAATCTTATATGCCACTTGCACGAATCGGGATTACATATCATTTTGAGCGAAGCTTCATCTCATTCTCATATGAGATGCTTTTGAAAAACTCATAATGCAAGTATGCTGTGAAACTAAGGTCTATGGAAACAACAATTGTTTCAGGCTTTTCATGGCCATATTCCATCAGCTGAATCGATAACCGAGTTGGATTTGATGCTTAGAAGGCAAATTTGTGTAAAGAAGGCAAGTTCATCATGGCTACGTGTATATATAGAGAAAGATATTTAAAACAATTAAACGACTCTGTTTTTGGATAAAAAAGAGACAATTTTATTCTGTTTAAAATACATTCATTGTGCTGTACCAAGTTACTCTAGAATATCAGAAAACATAAAACTATAGGAATCAACCTAAACAAATTATTAAGTACATAAATTGGACAATGACTACCAAAAAATAAAAAGAAATCTTGGTGAGGATCTGTCAAATTTGTGTGATAACATGATGATAAAATAGTAATGAGTTTTATTTTTATAAAAAGACTCCACTCTCTTATAATCCTCCAATAAAATTTATTAAACAAGTCGTTCTTCTAACCAAAATTGGAGGCTCTTTAACCATTTTTTGTGTGAGTGAATCAACTCTCAAAAAAACCTTTGAAATCAACCACGTTCTTAAGAACGAACATTAGCATGCACTTGTATTGGTGTATGGTGCTAGTCTAGCTAAGCTAGCACAATACATCCAACATTGAACGCTAAGCAGTTATATAGTATAGAATCAAAGTTTCAGTGTGACAATGTTTGCTCTACATTTGTGCTGCTATCTAAATTAGCTAGCTTGAGATAATAAGAAGACGAAAAAAATCGAGCTTGAGGCAAAGTGAAGAAAGCATTGCATGTTTTTCGTCATCTTCATCATCATCAGCATCTGTATCACCTTCAGCATCAGCATCATCCACTGGACCTTCATCATTTTCATCTGCATCGGAATCAGCATCCTTCTCCTGTTTGTTGTATTTAGAAAATAGAGGTTAGTAAAAATTTCAGAATCAGACAACCAAAAAAAGAGTATTGAATATGCAAATAAATCATGTAAATACCTCTTCCTCCTCCTTATTCTCTATTTCCTCATATGCAGCTTTCTCAGCTTGCAATAACATCCAGGCTTAAAACCAAAACTGCTGCAAAAATGCTAACATCTAATACTATCATAAAAATGGTTTCTATAGACATACATCTTTGTATTTCTCCAAAGTTTCCTCAGTGTACTTCTTTGCATATTCAGGGTCATCGAGACCAAAACATTGTCAAATAAGGTTTCCGACTTCACCAATATATAAAATAAACAAAAATAACAAGCCAACAACTACTCTATGTAAACAGCTGAAAACTATGTTATAAAGGGGAATGTCAAACACTTACTTGCCACAACTCAATGCCCACATATTTGAGCTTGTCAAAAGCATAGATGTATGGATCATCCTTAAAGTCTGCAAAGATATCATTCTTGTCATTAGTTTGCTACAAAACAAAATTTGATCATTTAATTTAAAAAAAAAGGGTTAGAAACAGATTATAAACCTGGGTTTTCAATCATTGGTGCCTTCCATTTTCCCTTGTTGATGCGGAACGATCTACGAAACTAGTAAGGTTGAAGTGTTCAAAGTCTTTAGGTCGTGTGGAGGAAACTTCGGAGTTAGGTCGTTCGGAAATTTTAAGTCGTTGCCGACTTAAGAAATATTGCTCACGACCTAAGGAAAAGACCGTAAGTCGCTTGCGACTTAATGAGATGAAGGAAAACGAGTTAAAGAATAATGCAGCTCAGGCCAGAGATAGAAAGGCAAGTGATAAGTCGTACGCGACTCAGGAGGAAGTTAAGTCTATAAGTCGTTCACGACTCATCAAAAGCAAAGGGAAGTCCATTAGTCGAAAGTCTTAAAACTGCCACGAGTTACGACTTATGATGATTCGTTGAAGTGTTGAGTCGCCATCTTCTATGAGTCGTATGTCGCGTGTTTCTTATGTCGTGTACCCTGTGTTGTATTTTGAGTCGTTTGTGTTGTCTGAGGTTGTAAATATTTTAAGTCGTAGGCCTTGTGTCGTTAAGTCGTGTGCTATCTTTAACTGTTGTATTGAGGCGCGTAATGATGAGTCGCTGTCGACCTATGAGCGTGTTGTAATAATGAGTCGTGTGTCGTGTGTACCTGTTGTGTCGCTGCCGCGTCAAGAAGAGTCGTGAGTCGCATACGACTTAAGGACCAGTTGTTGAAATACTATAAATAGGGAGTGAGTTGTAACTTTTGGGGGGTCGATTTTTGAATAAAATTTCTTGTTGATTGCTGTGTGCTTTCATCTTAAATTGGTAGTTGAGTGTAATCTCCTATCTCCACTTTCGGTTATTCGAGTGCGCTCGAATCAACGATTGTTGAAGCCGATTCGCGGAATCAAGTGCGCTTGATCAACGCTTGAAGAATTGAAGATCTTCTTTCACGGTATCGTGCGCGATCAACGTGTTAGAGATAGCTAGAATTCGTTATATTCGGATCAACGAATTTGAGCATTTTGGTATTCATCAATCCACCGATTGCTACTTTCACCGATTGAAGTTTATTTTGATTAATCCGCTGCGTCACTTGTAGTTTGGGTTCTTAATTTTCTGAGTAACAAAATATACGATAAATGACATACAACATAAGTTAATAGTAAAAACTGCCAGCAGTACTGTTTATATTAACTAACCCTTTGTTTCCAGGGTCCATTGTATTCAGGGCTTGGAATTATGGGAACAGCCCATTCACCATTTTCTTCTTCATCCCAATCATCTGGCTGCAAAAGTACATATAAAGAATAACGGCTTCATGCTCCGGACATCAAATTCCAGTTATAAAAACAGACATTATATAATAACAAACAAACCTTTTTGGCATCAAGGTCAGGATCTCATTAGGAATACCATCATAACCCTTCAAAAATGAAAGCACAGTCAGATTTTAAAGAAATGTTTAAAAGTGGGTACTTTATGACAGGTGTTTGAGTGTAGCAACTTAATATAAATACTGGAAACAACAAATCACCTCAGGTTTCTCATCCTCAGGGTCTGGAATGTACTCCTTGTCATCCCAATCTTCAGGCTGATGGATACAAGCGTCTTCATGTTATAGATGGAAATATTACGATAAATGCAAAGATAATACATTAAGATCGTGTTTACTCACTTTCTTGGCTTCAGGGCCTTCGATCGGGAGGGAGAATATCCTAATGATCATATATGTTTCCACTTTGCTTTTTTTCCTTATCAATTAGAATGTTGCATGTTGCATCAGGTCTGATGATGAAAGTGTATACATGACTAAATTGGTCAGTCTCGCAAGGAACATCCTTCTTGATCAAGTGATTCTTTCCATCACGGGTAAGAATGGCATGAACCTTTTTGGTCCTGTAGCCGCAAATATCAGGACCAAACATGATACTGTAATTATTAAGGACGTGTCGAATTAGTATACTTGGATAAAAACACACACATATATACAAACATATATATATATATATATATATATATATATAATATATATACGTATATATACGTATATATATACGTATATATATACGTACGTATATATATACGTACGTATATATACGTATCTATATATACGTATATATATACGTATATACGTACATATATACGTATATATATATACATATATATATACGTATACACGCACACACATATATGTGTGTATGTGTGTACACACACATATATAGGCCGTATATATATATATAGGTATATATATACGTATATATATATATATATATATATATATATATATCTATATATATACGTATATATATATACATATATATATATACACACATATATGTATATATGTGTGTATGTGTGTACACACACACACACATATAGGCCGGCTACGGCTATTTGAACACAATTTGGCGACACAAATGATGACACACAAGATCTGGACCATCGAATCTTTTTGTTTTTACATGAAATGTGAAATTCAGAGGGCAATCCAATGGTAGAGATCCATCGTGTCAAATGTGTCACCAAATTGTGTCCAAACACGAATTAGTATACTTGGATAAAACTGTTATACGTCTAGCATACCAAAACAGAGAATAAACAATTATAAACTCGTCTCACAAGTTTATAAATCAGATTTCCACTACTCTGGAATTCGGATATCGTCTGAGGCTTGTTGTGAAAATTTTCTTAATAATTTTATTTCAAAATGCTCCCATGATACAATAGACGTAAGCTACTCGAGATTGTGGTGAGTGTGTGACGTTTCGAGATTTTCGACTTTCGAATATCGACATTAATACGTCCACTGTATCAACTGTCGGGCAATCGAAGGCCGGAAAACCGAATTGTTAGGGTTAAAAAAGAAGAGTTATAAGAAGAAAGAAAGAAGAAGCAACGGAAACAATATTAGAATCTCACAATCGCAGCGGAACAACATATAATAGATAAATGAATAATCTTTAAATCAAAAGAACTGTACATTTTATACATTACATCATCAGAGTCAACTTACAACACAACACAACTGGACAATTATATGAACTTGTCCTTACAAGTGGACACACAGCGGAAAAGATAATATCATGTACAAGTGATATGTTTCGCCATCCAGCTCGCCTCTTGAGCTCCACAGCACCTCCTGAATTCCAGAATATCCTGATAACCTGATTCTAGGCTGCCCGTGTGGAAAATAATGGGCACCCAGAGTTTAGAAAGGGAACAATAAACTTCAGGTCAGTCATGAGACTGGTGTGAGAACTTAAAACAGTTTATCTTTAAAAAAACAAACAAAGAAATATTTTAAAATAGATCCGCAATGCTTTTAGAAAATGTAACTAGCATAAAGCCTTCCGCCACACACACCATGCAAACGCAAAATTGAAGGAGATTTCTCCTTATGATAGTCAAATATGCTTGGTACGTGGAAATTTCTTTGATATTATTACTAGTGCATAGTGTGAAAAACATTTCGAAAGTATAATATAAATTTTAGCCAGCATAGACATTTCGTACTATGCCTACTATAGCTACCATCTAAACAGTGGTGACCACCATAAGTAAATGGCAGGTAATACAACTAAAACCCTACTGTGTTCGTATTGGTAATTGGATTTCCAACAAATGGTCAGGCTAAGAAACTTCCTGGGCCACATGGGTACGCCTCTGGAGGGACTCCCCGAGAACCTAACCGGATATCTGCCAACACAAGGTCGTGTTACCTCTGAACTAGGTAACTACTGACACGAGTATGCCATCCCCTGGTCGTAACCGACCTTTATCCCGGGATTCACCAACAACCATAAAGAAATAAATTTGCAGCAACCACATAGGTTAAGTATTTAGGCTCCATACCATAATACCATCTCTATCCAGAAGGAAATGTACATACCCTACGGGGGCGCTATCCCCAAATAACCTTGCTGCATTCTTCCTGTTTTGACCATTACCGAGGTGTGAGGTCCGACGAAGTCTCGTCCGCAGAGCTACGCTTTTCACAAAAGTCATGCTTCGATCAACAAATGATCAACAGCACTTCGTATGCCACATTACCAAATTGAGAATGTATCACTAGTAACCATCAACTACATAACCTCTGAGCTCGTACATCTCAGAGAAGGGTGTTAAGCTAAGAGAATAAATTCTCCGCCACCAACAGAAATGTATTTGATAGAAACCAGCTTTACATCTCAAATTGTAATATTAGACACACATCCATACAAGTCCGTTCCGGGATCGAACAGAACCGAAGGCACTTCCAAAGAATCCCTTGCAAATCCGGATATTCACTAATCACGTCCGGAATTCCCATCACAAAGGGTGATAAAATCTCTATATCGGGGATCAGCCGATGCAGAGACATTCTATGGTAATCCTTCCGTTTTCGAAAATATCCAGTCTTCAACACCGGTCTTCAAATGCTATCCATTACGACGTATCACTATTCGGAATGAGATTTATGACCCAAAGGTCCTCTCCCGGCTAAACCGAATAACGAGCGCTTATTTTAAAATAAGTATAGCATTCAAATTCAAGCAAATCACAACAAATACCCATTTAAAGGTAATTATTGATAGTCGGTTATTTAACTATCAATAGATATGCACAACATCACCAGATTCCAAATAATTTCCCAAATTATTTATTTTCCAAAAATATTTTTACAAGATATATTTTTCCACACTTCAACCATTTCAAAACAAATTTCAAATCACTTTTCACCTTTACAACTTTTGAAAACAAATTTGAAATCATTTTCCTTACGCGAAAACACTTTCAAATATTTATTCATTTTCACTGGAAATCTGCCGAGTTCAAATACTTTAAAATAATTTATAACACTTATCCAAAATATATCGGGAAAACACTTTGAAATAAAACTATTTTTCTTTAAACACTTTAGTTAAAATATTAGTTATAAAAATATTATACCAATATTACATATAACTTTAGTCCAAACTAATTTTCAAAATAAAAATTAGTAGATAGAGTATAACTATTTAAATAACTATTTTCTAAAACAATTATTGATTAAATCTTAGAAATAATCATTTCTATATCAACTTAATAAATCTTTACTTAAAGGATTTAAAACAATTTAAGAAGTTAATTTCTCCAAAGTATCCTTTTCAAAACCAATTTTAGAATTATATATATATATATATATATATATATATATCATTCAAAGCTATTCGGAAATTTTATTCGGCTTTCCAGGGAGAATACACTTTCATTTCAAAATGGTTCATTTAAACCAATTAAATAAATCCTTACCGATTTACTTTAAATTTACGTTCCAAATCCGTAAATTTATTTCCACACTTCAAAAATAAATCAATGTTCATTTTTAAACAAATTTCCCTTTCCTTTATAAATTCCATGGTGAATTTAAATTGTCAAATATCCACTGATATACGATTTTCAAATCGATTTCAAATATTCACTTTCAACAACAATTCAATTTTTCAATTGATTTCAAAAACAACCAAATCAAATTCCATATTGATTTTCCAAGAAATTAAACACCAAGTGAATTTCATTCAATTCTTAAATTGAAATCAATTTCTACTAAACCCCAAATCAATTTTCAAATTGATTCCAAATTCTTTTCAAAACACCAAATAAATTTTCAAATGGATTTCAAATTTTATTTCCTTTCAAAAAAAAAATTCCTTTAAAGAAAACCAATTCTTTTATTTTTCAAACTCTTTAAAATCCGTATTTTGAATAAAATTATTCAACCTTTGAATAATATTACCCGAAATCCATTTATTAAAGCTTTTCCCATGTTTTGAAATTTTATTCAATAAGATTATAAATAAAACTTTATTATTTTTGAGTTCCTTCTTTTAAACTTATCCAATTCTCAAAAATAAATTTTAAAATAAACTTTCAACCTGAATTTTCAAAAATCAATTTTTGATTTATTTCTGGTATCCAACGATACCAAAATTATATTTGGCTAAATTTTAGCCTTCAACGATTTCAGTCACAAAGATAATCACACAGAGATTATAAATAAACAACACACAACATTGAAACAAATTCAGTTATTTGAGGAATCTAGTTGGATCCCTCCAACCTGTTTCCCTGCATCCACAGATGTTAGCACAATACCAATCCCGTTTCAAGATGGGATATCGCGTACATGGGTTTATATAAAATATCATCCGCTATTATGCGGCGCAATAGGGTCTCATCCGCAATATAATGCGGGAAATCAACTCCAAGTACATATATAATACCAATTCCACTTCAAGTTGGAATATCGCGGTATATGTGTTTAATAAAATAACCTCCGCTTAATATGCGGCGTATAGGGTCTATTTCAAGAAAACCGGTAGCAACCATCATTCAATCACAAAATCAAGCAATTTTAAATTTAACTATTAAAAATTTAAATCGAAACAAATTCGATTGAGTGAGAAGTTCTCACCTTGCTTCCAATAACCGTTGTAGTGTTTCGTTTAAAAAAATATTAAACATGCGTTTAATTTTACCCAAAATTCTCACTAGCTCCAATCAATCGCAATCCAGCTCCATCGCGTAATGCTCGTCAATACAAACCCGACGCAACTCGTTTCGTATGAAATGGACATCGTATGAAAAAGTTACAGTATTTTAAAATTTATACGAATTAAAAAATATAATTGTTTCTATTTCTATTTTTATTTTTATCCTTTCTATCATCTGCCGTTAGTCTCTCTATAGCAAATCGCAGCCGTTCCCTCTATTCTCCTTCCTCACGCTAACATACGCGACCGAACCCACTTACGCAATCAAAAGTCAATCGCCGCACCACCTTCACGACGACCGGAGGTCGATTGAACTGCATCATCGCGAGCACCATCACTCGCTACACCCCCGACCCCAGCCACGCCAAGCTCGACCACGTGTAGACGTTGAAAAATGAGCCGAAACGTACGATCTTCAAATACGAATTGTCGTCGATTCACTCGATTAAAATCGATCATCCCTGTATAGATTTAAAGGTCTCGCGAAGCTCTATAATTCTCGTTTAGGAAGTTTTGCATAATTGTTTAAGGATTGGAAGATAATTGAAATGAGAGATTTGAAATTCTTTGCCATTGATTATTAGGGTGGCGGCCTGTGAAACCCTAGGGTTTTGTATGCAACTGAAAGTAATAAAGGTCCTTTTATAGAAAAATTACGCGACACTATTCATACGGAATTTTTCCGAACTCCAAACGAAGCGTGCCGCCTGGCGTTTATAATGTTTTACCCTTATTTCAAACGCAATGGAATATATATCGATAGCCAATTCGATCGTATTTGGAAGATAGGTTTTCAAGTCGATTAATTTAAATTTAAAATTCACTAAAACGATTTTCTACGCGTTTTAGCTTGCCCCGGACAAACCGTAAATCCGATTGACATGAAATTTAAAATTTTATAATAATTTAATATTACGGATCCAATGAAACTAGTTTCGTCGAAATCCGAGACTGTTTGAAAAATGACTATTTTTACTCGTTAATTAAATATTAAAATATTCAGTTTCCACAAATTTACTTTTAATTCAATTTTAAAAGTTCTATAACATCATTCTAACTCCAATATGATTTAATACAACTTTACAAATCAATTTTTAATCACATTAAACCCAATTTCCAATTATTTCTGTAATTTCAAATATTAAATTATCGATTTAATTATCCAATTAAATCTAGATATTCGAAATATAGTTTATTCGACTTTCAAATTTTACTTGTTAATATTTAAAATCAATTAAATATACAAATTTCAAATGACAGAAATTCTGTTTCGTTACAAATTCCCCCCCCTAAAAGAATTTCGTCCTCGAAATTGCCAAGTAAGAAAAAGTTACGGAATCCATTAACTTTTTTTCAAAAACAAACCGTTCCAACTTGATTTCAGATTCATTTTAATTCCTTAACTTTTCCAAAATCCGATGGTTACACTTTTCTAGTTCAATTCCTACATTTTCATTTCAATTTAGAAATTGACTTTTCATTAACAAAAATTTTCCAAAAATTTTCAAAATTTTTTCTATCTCCCTAAATTTATGGAAAATTTTGGCAGAGTCTCCCTTGTACGGAGGAGCTTTTGCAATATCACAATAGATATAAATACATATACATCGACCCACACGGTCGGAAAACAGAAAAGCAGTTCATATTTTCTATTTTTATTAGGTAGGCGTCCTTTTTAGCATTTTAAAGCAAAACAGTTATTTATTAGCATTTTAGCGTGACTAAATCCAGCCAACTACGGCCCTGGTACATGTACTTACTCAATTTAAACATGTAAGTGACATATATAGGAAATTCAATTACAGTTCACTTTCAATAGAAACACATAGTTTTCATAAGCAATGCAATCAAAATAATTCCGTTAAGCAGTTTATAAGGTTTCGATACAAATTTTAATTGCTTACAACCAATTCACATTAGTTCACTTTCAATTCAAATTCAATTACATAGCTTTCCATTTATCAATTCAATTTCATTAACACTTAATGAATTATATACAATCAACTAACAATCATATAACAACCAAATCATAACTAACATAACCAAATTATTAAATTTACATTCAAAAATTCATATTCACTTTGTCTAACTTCAATTTGGTTTAACACTTTTAATTTTCAATTGGTTTCATATCTAATTGACTTTTCTTTCAATCATTTAATTTTTTTCAACTTTATTAGTGATGTGCACGTAAATGTGCATATTTTTACCTCCATATTTATTCTATTTAAATTAAATAAATGATCATATTGGGTATTTTAACATGTTTTAACCAAAATTCATATTAATTTCAAATTTTCACATATTCATCTTCATATAGGGGCAAAACGGTCATTTAAGTGCATATATTTCTTTGAGAAAAATTGATTGGAAATTTATATATATTTTTGTAGGAAAATGGTCTCAAATAGGAGTGGTTTCATGAAGGAATATGCATCCACAAAGAATATAAAGGAATGAAGATGGAAATAATTCAAAGTGAAGATCATGGAGGACCCCACCTACCACCTACCTTAATGTACAAATTAAAGGCTAATGCACATGTTTATGGAGTTAATGGTTTCATGTACACTTAATGGGGGATTAAGACATGTTAATGGTTACTTGGCCTCCACACTTCCTAAGAGGCATTTTGGGCATTCCCCAAAAAGTGAATTAGGGTTTCATACATGTATAAATACCCATATTTTTCATGTATCCTCCTCCTCTTCTCTTAGTCTCTCTTAGGCCTCCTTCTCTTTAGTTTAGTTTAGATCAAAAATAAAATGAAAGCTCATCTTTCTCTTTTCATGGCTACTTATCCATTTTTATTTTATGTAATCTTTTTTATTTTATGCAATTTAATACATGCTCTTTCCTTTTCATGTTCATTTACTTTCATGTTGTAGTGTAGATCTCTTCTCTTTTATGCAAGTAGAATAGTTTTCTTTTCATTTGCTTTCATTTTTCTTTCTTTTTTTGCTTTCATGTTGCTAGCTACATTTGTTTATATGATAACAAATATGAGAGGCTAAACCCCTTCAATTTAGAGGTAATGAAGCTCTCTAATCATGTAGCTTCAACTTAATTTGATGTTTATGCTCTTTTTTTTGTGCTTAATGAGAATGATTGAAGTGGTTTTATTTGTTGTTTTTTTGCTTTGAATTTGATAGTTTATATTGTTCATAACAAATAGGCTATACTTAAACAAACAAAACACAAATTGCCTCTTCATTTACATATGATTATGACAAAGAAATGATTGTTGAAATTAAAATTTGATGGCTTATATTTCTAATTAATAGTTAATAGACCATGCTTAAAATAAATTTTACTTTCAACTTATTGTCATATTCTATGTGATTTAAAAGTGTATTAGTGGTTGTGTTATAGTTTGATGGTTTATATTGAGCTAATTAATAGCACAAATATACCATACTTATGATAAGCACATCAACTAATTCACTAATGACAAGAAAAGAGAGATCATAACTTCATTTTGTTGATTTACGTGATCTAGAGAGTGGAATTGCCTCTAAATTGTTAACACTCATATTTTTATCAATTTTCTTTTGCTTGTTTTCTTCTTTTCTAGTTTAACATTCTCTTCAATATTGGTTTAATTTGATTGAATAGATTTTTAAAATCATCAGTTCCCTGCGGATCGACCCGTATTCGCCACGTGCTACATTCGTACATCGTGCGCTTGCGGTTATTTTTAATTTAAATTTGTTCGACGGTTTTCTAAACCGATAGAATTTTCGTCGACGAACAAGTTTTTGGCGCCGTTGCCGGTGAATTTTTTTGATTTTAATTTCTATTTTTCGAATTATTTTCGTTTAATTTGTGTATATTTTATTTTGTGTGTTTGTTTTTGCTAAAAAAAAAGAAACTGTGTGATTGTCTTTTAATTTTTGTTTCCATTTGTGTTTGCTTTTGTTCTTCTAGTTGCTTTGCATTTCAATTCAAGAAAAAAAAACCATGCTTCATTGTTTTCAATTTGTTCTCTGTTTTCAGTTCTCCTCCACTGTTCTAGATTGCTTCACTGTTTTATAAAAAAAAATGCACAACTAAAAAGAAAAAAAAATTCATTTTCATTTACAGTTTTGTTTTGATTACATTTTCATTTGCATTGTTTTACAACTTTACATTCACTATATTACATTTAACAAAATCTTCACTGTGCACTCCCCACTGTTCTGTGCATTTCCCTCCCTCTCTGTCTCTGTCACAATAACTACCATCCTTCTTCATACAACCTGCCACCATCTCTTCTTACAACTAACCGACCCCCCTTGGACTGTCCACTGTCTGGCTTCTCCTCAATACAACATACTTCAATGCTCCTCACCACAGTACAACCATTTTCCACCATCATACACTTCTGCATTTCAACACACTCATCACTGCATACATATTGAATCTCAGACCACCCTCCTCTGCCACTTTTCAAAACTTCCCACTTCAGACCATCTCCTCTAACTGCCTACAATTCCATTCACCATCCCTTCACCCTTTACAACATAAACTACATCATTCACATCCTTGCACATCATTTACAGAACACTACTGTCAACATTCAATTCCATATTCATACTTCTGAACCAAATTTCCACAACATCTAACTGCTGCCTCCATATATGTGCAATACAAACACCTTCCACTTTGCCACCCGACCACTTCATCGCTCCAGCACACTGCATTCCAACAAATACACCCCTTACCACTGACAGCAGCTACCCCAATCACACAAATTTCCAGTAAAATATCATTCACCCTCCCTGAAATCTCCACACCACCGAACCAGTGCCCCATCAACAAACGCATCATCTCCTTGCACCTCAATTGCCCTCATCGACATCGAGACCTCTGCCAATCACCAGTGCTACAACTCCTCAATCGCCTCCAAACATCGCGCGTCACAATAGTACCACTTCCTTCCTTCGACCTTAAAACCATCGCCAGTAATCCCAAACCCACAACCAGAAACAACCTCACTCCCTCTTCAAACTCCGCCTGTAACACCCCCCCCCCCCCCCGCCCCCCCTCTCGAATCGAAACTCGCTACCTCCCCAAATCGCCGACCGCGAAGCACCTAAATCTCAAAGTCAAACGTCGAATTGCTTGCTGGTTGTGAATCGAATTTCTGAAAATTTGGGAAATTGAATTCGAACGCGGATGTCAATTTGAGAATTTAAGAAAATTTAATTGAAAAATGAATTGAGAAGCAGGTGAAATATTTGCGGTTGATTATTTCCTGGAGTTTGGTTGAGAAACTTATCAGATTTTCTTTTTTTTGGGGTCTTGGGCTTCTATTTGGGCCCGAATTAACTTTTCTTTTGTTTTTTTTGTGAAGCTTAGTTTTTTTTTTGAGGTTTAGTTTGTTTAATTTTTTTTATTTTGCTTCTTTAGGACTTTTTTTTGTTCAAAAAAAAAGAATTGTTTTAGTTTGTTTTGTTTTTCGTTGATTTTAGTTCCTTCTTTGATGTGTGTGTACAAAAGGTGTTAAAAAAAATATACCCATTGTTCAATATTTTTGTTTTCATTTGATTTCTCTTCTTCAAGTATAAATTCATTTGCTTTTGTTTTTCATTTGTGTTTTTTGTCTTAAAATAAAATAAAATTTATATATATATATATATATATATATATATCTTATTTTTATTTTCAGGTTATCAAAGCAGATAAAGGAAAGAGCTGCTTGCCCAAAAAAACTGCTTGATTGCCATGTCTATTGTTTTTATTTTCATTGCATTGGTATTTGCTTGCATTTGCATTTATATAAAAAAAATTCAAAAAAAAAAATTCAAAAACAAAACCTAAAAAATTCATTAGTAGTTGCATTGTTAATACACATTTAATTTTAGTTTTGCATTTCATCTTAGATTTTTTATTAATAGTAACGGTTAGAAATCAATAACACTTAATTGTATATTGATAATTTGTCTTCTTTGAAAAATTTAATTTCTTGGTGTCTAGGCTACGGCAGAGTATAACCATTTATAAATATTACGGTGGTTCGTAAATATTATAGTGGTTGTTCCTCTGAAGGTACTTAAACCTTCGGCTGGATTGCTACGGTGATTCGTGGTGCACCGATAAATCCTGCCCGTTACCTGGCTGAGAACTATCTTGTTTATCTAAGACAATTTGTGATTATATAATTTTGGGTTAACTTAGGATAAATCATTTGTAATTAAGCACTGCATTCATTTAGTTGCATTAGTTCATGCATATTTAAAAAAAAATTCAAAATCCAAAACTGAAAAAAAAATTGTAAATATTCCTTTTTCAGAAATCCAAAATTTTTTTTAGAAAAACCAAAATCAAAAAATAATAATATAAAACCTTTTCAAAAACAAAGAAAAAAATTTGAAAAAAAAAATCAATTTCCCTTTTGAAAAATAAATTTTATTTGTAAATATGTTTCCTTTATAAAAAAACCAAAAACATTCTTGAAAATGTTCGAATTTCCATATTCACTTGAATTTTATAATAGTTGTGAAAATCAATATAATCCATATGATTTCACTCTGAATTTATATGGATATTTTAACAACAGCTATTCTTTAAACAATTCGAATTTTGAACAACAAAGTTTTCAAGACGATGACCAACCCTCGAATCTCGAAAATAGCATTTCATCTCTACTTGAAATCTCTACACAACAAAATCAAATGATAAATGAGTTGTGTTATTCATATTTTTGCGATAACTCGAATCAAAGTTTTTAAAATAATCAAAATTTGAATTCGCTTCAAAATTCAAATGATTTCGAGTATAACCCTTGCCAATTCAATTTCGAGCTTCAAAATGAATATCAAACTCAACATGAAAATGGAAACAACTTTTCAAACGAATTTGGCAATGGGAATAATCTTAACCATGTTACGAGTGAAAATTTTTGTTCTCAACAAATCCAAATAGAAAATTCTCAATTTAATAACTACAAATTTGATTTTGGTGAACAAATGAATGAAATTTACGATGATCACACGGATTTGTTGTTTGAAACTTATATGAAACAACGTTAACAACAAAATCAAATCTCAACGTGTGATGAGTCAAGTAATAATCCACCTTTTACCCAAATCGACGATTTTCAAATAACAACTTTTGAATTTGACAATGACGATCTTAATGAAGTTGTTGAAAATACGGTAATTGAGTTGGATTTCAATTCTTTTGAGGGTGCGAAACTTGATTTAAACTCCGATCTTCCTTTTTCTGAAAATTGGAATACAACAACATTGAATTTTAAATTCGATTTACGCGATGAAATTATTGATAATCCAACAAAGGAAGTCGAATATAATTAACATGAGTTTTATGGACTTTTTGAAAACGAGTTGTTGGATTTTGAAGGGGAAAATTTCGATCATCATTTTGATTTTGAAATCGATACTTTGGAAGAAATTGAACTTCAATCAATTTTTCTATCTACCCCAAAAAGCATCGAAAATAAAACAACTCGTATGATTTTCAATAAAATGACTTTCGTTTTTCCAAATCCACATTCAACTTCGAAATATTTTACGATTTGGTTTTTCGTGCTTAAGCTGTGTCTCACACATTTGACGAGACAAATGAATCGGTCTTTAGAAGACCATTTCATGTACTTTTTGACTGTATACTTTCTCGACTCTTGTAAATAATAATCTTTCATGTAAATATTGGATTTTTATTTTATTTTTCTTCTTCCACTTAGGTTGACTGTGGGGACACAGTCAAAATCAAGCGTGGGAGGAGATTCATCTACATTTTGTTTTCATGGTTTATTTTTCCTTTATTATCTCAAAAAAAAAAACCCCAAAAGTAAATTTTCTTTTGATTTATTTTTAAAAGAAACACTATAAGATAAATGTATGGTTTTGGTTTGTTAAATTAAAATTTTTGAAAATTTATTTGTCTTAAAAAAATATTGAAGTTTGATTACAGGTAATAATGGTTTAACTAGTATATAGGAAGATTCATACGTGTTAATTATTAAGTACATCCTAATTGAAAATCTTTGTTTTAAAAAGTGGTTGATTTAAAGTAAAGGATATAACATTTTTTTTGTCTTCCAAGTTAAATGGTGCTAAGATGATTTCGCAAAGCTCTCTCTCTCTCTTAAAATATATATATATATAAAAATAAAAAATAATAACATCCAAATATTCACTCTCATTTAAAAGTCCTCACGGTTATGCATGGGTGAATTACTTGGAATTTTTGATTATGTGCTTTCATACTCATTTAAAAGTCCTCACGGTTATGCGTGTATGGAATACATGTAAAAAAACAGACTTAATAAATACCACCTACGGTCGATAGGTGTATGCACGAAAGTGTGTGCACTCGCCATGCTCTGTACTCCCCTCACATAAGCCCGAAAGGCAGTGCATGAGTGGTATATCTGGCCTCAGTTTACCTAAGCTAGGTGTGTAATTTTTCTTGCAAATAATGAGAGAGCAAGCAATTGAAATCGTAGCACTATTTTTACTTAGTTGATTTGATTTGTTATTAAAGAAATGAAAATACCACTTTGATAAACTTTGATAATCAACTAAGGATCCATTTCATAGTTACAATGTGTTATTAACCAAAACAACGAGTTAAACTATTATCTATTTGTTATGATAATTTGATTTTTATTGGAAATTTTGACGAGTAAATGACTTAAATCTCAAGATAATGACCAAAACCTATGTTTAACTTATTTGTGTCAATTTAAAAAGAAATCCTTCATTTGTGAATATTTTCAAAAACTCACATTCATCTCTTTGTAAATAAATATTGTATTTTGTAAATATTTTCATCCCGCACTCGGATTTTGTGGGTAGTATCCGTTGAAAACCCTCACGAGACAACATTCGTTCTACTGGGGACACACAGAGGTTTAACGGCTTGTTGCATACGCTCAATGCAATCGTGCTCCCTACGAAAACGGATTTATCTTAGTTTTAGTTTATTCGAGGACGAATAAAAAGATAAATGTGGGGGTATTAGATGTGCACGTAAATGTGCATATTTTTACCACCATATTTATTCTATTTAAATTAAATAAATGATCATATTGGGTATTTTCACTTGTTTTAACCAAAATTCATATTAATTCCAAATTTTCACATATTCATCTTCATATAGGGGCAAAACGGTCATTTAAGTGCATATATTTCTTTGAGAAAAATTGATTGGAAATATATATATATTTTTGTAGGAAAATGGTCTCAAATAGGAGTGGTTTCATGAAGGAATATGCATGCACAAAGAATATAAAGGAATGAAGATGGAAATAATTCAAAGTGAAGATCATGGAGGATCCCACCTACCCACCTACCTTAATGTACAAATTAAAGGCTAATGTACATGTTTACGGAGTTAATGGTTTCATGTACACTTAATGGGAGATTAAGACATGTTAATGGTTACTTGGCCTCCACACTTCCTAAGGGGCATTTTGGGCATTCTCCAAAAAGTGAATTAGGGTTTCATACATGTATAAATACCCATATGTTTCATTTATCCTCCTCCTCTTCTCTTAGTCTCTCTTAGGCCTCCTTCTCTTTAGTTTAGTTTAGATCAAAAATAAAATGAAAGCTCCTCTTTCCCTTTTCATGGCTACTTAGCCATTTTTATTTTATGTAATCTTTTTTATTTTATGCAATTTAATACATGCTCTTTCCTTTTCATGTTCATTTACTTTTATATTGTAGTGCGGATCTCTTCTCTTTTATGCAAGTAGAATAGTTTTCTTTTCATTTGCTTTCATTTTTCTTTCTTTTTTTGCTTTCATGTTGCTAGCTACATTTGTTCATATGATAACAAATATGAGAGGCTAAACTCCTTCAATTTAAGGGTAATGAAGCTCTCTAATCATGTAGCTTCAACTTAATTTGATGTTTATGCTCTCTTTTTGTGCTTCATGAGAATGATTGAAGTGGTTTAATGATGTTGTTTAGCTTTGAATTTGATAGTCTATGTTGTTCATAACAAATAGGCTATGCTTAAACAAACAAAACACAAATTGCCTCTTCATTTACGTATGATTATGGCAAAGAAGTGATTGTTGAAATTAAAATATGATGGCTTATATTTCTAATTAATAGTTAATAGGCCATGCTTGAAATAAATTTTGCTTTCAACTTTGTTGTCATATTTTATGAGATTTAAAAGTGTATTAGTGGTTGTGTTATACTTTGATGGTTTATATTGAGCTAATTAATAGCACAAATATACCATACTTATGATAAGCACATCAACTAATTCACTAATGACAAGAAAAGAGAGATCATAACTTTATTTTGTTGATTTATGTGATCTAGAGAGTGGAATTGCCTCTAAATTGTTAACACTCATATTTTTATCAATTTTCTTTTGCTTGTTTTTTCTTCTTTTCTAGTTTAACATTCTCTTCAACATTGGTTTAATTTGATTGAATAGATTTTTAAAATCATCAATTCCCTGCGGATCGACTCGTATTCGCCATGTGCTACATTCGTACACCGTGCGCTTGCGGTTATTTTTAATTTAAATTCGTTCGACGGTTTTCAAAACCGATAGAATTTCCGTCGACGAACAAGTTTTTGGCGCCGTTGTCGGGGAATTGTTTTGATTTTAATTTCTATTTTTCGAATTATTTTCGTTTAATTTGTGTATATTTTATTTTGTGTGTTTGTTTTTGCTAAAAAAAAGAAACTGTGTGATTGTCTTTTAATTTTTGTTTCCATTTGTGTTTGCTTTTGTTCTTCTAGTTGCTTTGCATTTCAATTCAAGAAAAAAAAACCATGCTTCATTGTTTTCAATTTGTTCTCTGTTTTCAGTTCTCCTCCACTGTTCTAGATTGCTTCACTGTTTTATAAAAAAAAATGCACAACTAAAAAGAAAAAAAAATTCATTTTCATTTACAGTTTTGTTTTGATTACATTTTCATTTGCATTGTTTTACAACTTTACATTCACTATATTACATTTTACAAAATCTTCACTGTGCACTCCCCACTGTTCTGTGCATTTCCCTCCCTCTCTGTCTCTGTCACAATCGCTACCATCCTTCTTCATACAACCTGCCACCATCTCTTCTTACAACTTACCGACCCCCCTTGGACTGTTCACTGTCTGGCTTCTCCTCAATACAACATACTTCAATGCTCCTCACCACAGTACAACCATTTTCCACCATCATACACTTCTGCATTTCAACACACTCATCACTGCATACATATTGAATCTCAGACCACCTTCCTCTGCCACTTTTCAAAACTTCCCACTTCAGACCATCTCCTCTAACTGCCTACAATTCCATTCACCATCCCTTCACCCTTTACAACATAAACTACATCATTCACATCCTTGCACATCATTTACAGAACACTACTGTCAACATTCAATTCCGCATTCATACTTCTGAACCAAATTTCCACAACATCTAACTGCTGCCTCCATATCTGTGTAATACAAACACCTTCCACCTTCCACTTTGCCACCCGACCACTTCATCGCTCTAGCATATTGCATTCCAACAAATACACCCCTTACCACTGACAGCAGCTACCCCAATTACACAAATTTCCAGTAAAATATCATTCACCCCCCCTCCGATATCTCCACACCACTGAACCAGTGCCCCATCAACAAACGCATCATCTCCTTGCACCTCAATTGCCCTCATCGACATCGAGACCTCTGCCAATCACCAGTGCTACAACTCCTCAGCCGCCTCCAAACATCGCGCGTCACAACTGTACCACTTCCTTCCTTCGACCTGAAAACCATCGCCGATAATCCCAAACCCACAACCAGAAACAACCTCACTCCCTCTTCAAACTCCGCCTATAACACCCCCCGCCCCCCTCTCGAATCGAAACTCGCTACCTCCACAAATCGCCGACCGCGAAACACCCAAATCTCAAAGTCAAACATCGACTTGCTTGCTGGTTGTGAATCGAATTTCAGAAAATTAGGGAAATTGAATTCGAACGCGGATGTCAATTTGAGAATTTAAGAAAATTTAATTGAAAAATGAATTGAGAAGCAGGTGAAATATTTTCGGTTGATTATTTCCTGGAGTTTGGTTGAGAAACTTATTTGATTTTCTTTTTTTTGGGGTCTTGGGCTTCTATTTGGGCCCGAATTAACTTTTTTTTTTTGTGAAGCTTAGTTTAACACTTTTAATTTCCAATTGGTTTCATATCTAATTGACTTTTCTTTCAATTATTTAATTTTTTTTCAACTTTATTAGCTTCTAATGAATTAACACTTACATTCATTATTCTATATCAATTCTTTTACATTCGATTGATTAATATTCAATTCATTAGTTCAATTCAATTGCTAATTCATTTAACAAATAATGTTGAATTTCATTTATATAACTTAAGTCCACATCCATTTAATTTACTTTATTATTTTACTTCGATACCAAAATCAACTTCATTCAACATTACTTAAGTTATATTCCATTTCAAACATCATTTGTTTAACTTAACTTAAATTTCCACTTATAAATCCTATTCAGATTCCAATTCTAAAGTAAATTCTATTTACTTTTACCAAAGTCAAATTTCGTCACTTATTCAAATTCGTATCTCGTTTTGCTTAACAAAATTGTTTAACCATTTTATCATTTGGTTTCACTTACATTTTCTCACTTTACAAGTTATACAACTTATATATTTAGACTTCCAAATCCATTAACTTATCCAATCTAGTTCAAATCTGATTTAATTTATTTAACTTCCTTTAGTTAAATTTTCACACCATATATTTACTATGCTAACTCAAATTCTTTAACTTTACCAAAGCTAAATTTATTATCTCATATTATAAGTTCAAAACTCGTTTCACTTATATTCAACAATTTCAATTCATAGTTCAAATTCATTTTTATTTACAACTCATATTTATAAATATATTCATATAGTTTCACTTCTTATATATAAGATTATTTCACAATTGTAAATCACATTAATTATAATTCCATACTTAATAATTCATTTGCTTCTACAATTTATTCTTTTACAATTGTTGTTTTTATTTACATTATTCAAACATCCTTTATTTAATTTATATATATTCTTACATTTTCAGCAACCAAACATTCAATTTATATACACTTCAGTAATTTCTAAAAAATTATTTCCTTTATATGTAAAATATAATCAAGGTAAAATTATTTCATTTACCCAATTTACAATGATACTATGTCGGTTTATCTCGTTTAAGAGTTCAGAAACCCCTATCGATACAGTTAGCCAGACTGCACCGACTAGAATCTATAAACAATCAACCGATAAGTCAACACAATACAAAACAATTTTATATTCACTAACAAATACGCGCTCATATCTATTATTACACTCACACTCATTCTAAAGTACTACTGACTCTATCTCTAATGAGTAATTCCCAACAGAGCCAAGGTTGTCGCCTAACCAAATGCTCCAATACCAAATGTAAGGTCTTCGAGGCAGCGGCGACCGGTAGGCTTTGCAACCATCCCAGACCCACCGTGGCTTACACTGGTACCCGAAACTTTCTTTTATGGCAAGCCTTTCGACTGTCACGGGTTACGCCTAACCAACCCCGTAAAGAGGACATGTGGGGGTAAGAGTCTCCCGTTCGCCACCAAACAAAAAGCGAGAACCCCCCATCACATTTCACTAAGACCCAATTCTTCGACTCCCGAATATCGACATTAATACGTCCACTGTATCAACTGCCGAGCAATCGAAGGCCGGAAAACGGAATTGTTGGGGTTAAAGAAGAAGAGGTAGAAGAAGAAAGAAATAAGAAGCAATAGAAACAATATTAGAATCTCACAATCGCAGCGGAACAACATATAATAGATAAATGAATAATCTTTAAATCAAAAGAACTGTACATTTTATACATTACATCATCAGAGTCAACTTACAACACAACACAACTGGACAATTATATGAACTTGTCCTTACAAGTGGATACACAACGAAAAAGATAATATCATATACAAGTGATACGTTTCGCCATCCAGCTCACCTCTTGAGCTCCACAGCACCTCCTGAATTCTAGAATATCCTGATAACCTGACTCTAGGCTGCCCGTGTGGAAAATAATGGGCATCCAGAGTTTAGGAAGGGAACAATAAACTCCAGGTCAGTCATGAGACTGGTGTGAGAACTTAAAACAGTTTATCTTTAAATAAAACAAACAAAGCAATATTTTAAAATAGATCCGCAATGCTTTTAGAAAATGTAACTACCATAAGGCCTCCCGCCACACATACCATGCAAACGCAGAATTGGAGGAGATTTCTCCTTATGATGGTCAAATATGCTTGGTACGGGAAAATTTCTTTGATATTATTACTAGTGCATAGTGTGGAAAACATTTCGAAAGTATAATATAAATCTTAGTCAGCATAGACATTTCGTACTATGCCTACTATAGCTACCATCTAAACAGTGGTGACCACCATAAGTAAATGGCAGGTAATACAACTAAAACCGTACTGTGTTCATATTGGTAATTGGATTTCCAATAAATGGTCAGACTAAGGAACTTCCTGGACCACATGGGTACGCCTCTGGAGGGACGCCTCGAGAACCTAACCGGATCTCTGCCAACACAAGGCCGGGTTACCACTGAACTAGGTAACTACTGACACGAGTATGCCATCCCTCGGTTGTAACCGACCTTTATCCCGGGATTCACCAACAACCACAAAGAAATAAATTTGCAGCAACCACATAGGTTAAGTATCTGGGCTACATACCATAATACCATCTCTATCCAGAAGGAAATGAACATACCCTATGGGGGTGCTATCCCCAAATTACCTTGCTGCATTCTTCCTGTTTTGACCATTACCGGGGTGTGAGGTCCGATGAAGTCTCGTCCGCAAAGCTACGCTTTTCACAAAAGTCATGCTTCGATCAACAAATGATCAGCAGCACTTCGTATGCCACATTACCAAATTGGGAATGTATCACTAGTAACCATCAACTACATAACCTCTGAGCTCGTACATCTCAAAGAAGGGTGTTAAGCTAAGAGAATAAATACTCTGCCACTAACATAAATGTATTTGATAGAAACTAGCTTTACATCTCAAATTGTAATGTCAGACACACATCCATACAAGTCCGTTCCAGGATCGAACAGAACCGAAGGCACTTCCAAAGAAGCCCTTGCAAATTCGGATATTCACTAATCACGTCCGGAATTCCCATCACAAAGGGTGATAAAATCTCTATATCGGGGATCAGCCGATGCAGAGACATTCGACGGTAATCCTTCCGTTTTCGAAAATATTCGATCTTCAACACTGGTCTTCAAATGCTATCCATTACAACGTATCACTATTCGGAATGAGATTTTTGACCCAAAGGTCCTCTCCCGGCTAAACCGAATAACGAGCGCTTATTTTAAAATAAGCTTAGCATTCAAATTCAAGCAAATCACAACAAATACCCATTTAAAGGTAAATATTGATAGTCGGTTATTTAACTATCAATAGATATGCACAACATTACCAGATTCCAAATAATTTCCCAAATTATTTATTTTACAAAAATATCTTTACAAGATATATTTTTCCACACTTCAACCATTTCAAAACAAATTTCAAATCACTTTTCACCTTTACAACTTTCGAAAACAAATTTCAAATCATTTTTCTTACGCGGAAACACTTCCAAATATTTATTCATTTTCACTGGAAATCTGCCGAGTTCAAATACTTTAAAATAATTTATAACACTTATCCAAAATATATCGGGAAAACACTTTGAAATAAAACTATTTTTCTTTAAACACTTTAGTTAAAATATTAGTTATAAAAATATTATACCAATATTACATATAACTTTAGTCCAAACTAATTTTCAAAATAAAAATTAGTAGATAGAGTATAACTATTTAAATAACTATTTTCTAAAACAATTATTGATCAAATCTTAGAAATAATCATTTCTATATCAACTTAATAAATCTTTACTTAAAGGATTTAAAACAATTTAAGAAGTTAATTTCTCCAAAATATTCTTTTCAAAACCAATTTTAGAATTATATATATATATATGTATATATATGTATATATGTATATATCTTTCAAAGCTATTCATAAATTTTATTTGGCTTTCCAGGGAGAATACACTTTCATTTCAAAATGGTTCATTTAAACCGATTAAATAAATCCTTACCGATTTACTTTAAATTTACGTTCCAAATTCGTAAATTTATTTCCACACTTCAAAAATAAATCAATGTTCATTTTTAAACAAATTTCCCTTTCCTTTATAAATTCCATGGTGAATTTAAATTTCCAAATATCCACTGATTTACGATTTTCAAATCGATTTCAAATACTCACTTTCAACAACAATTTAATTTTTCAATTGATTACAAAAACAACCAAATCAAATTCCATATTGATTTTTCAAGAAATTAAACACCAAGTAAATTTCATTCAAATCTTAAATTGAAATCAATTTCTACTAAACCCCAAATCAATTTTCAAATTGATTCCAAATTCTTTTCAAAACACCAAATAAATTTTTAAATGGATTTCAAATTTGATTTCCTTTTAAAAAAATAAATTCCTTTAAAGAAAACCAATTCTTTTATTTTTCAAACTCTTTAAAATCCGTATTTTGAATAAATTCTTCAACCTTTGAATAATATTACCGAAAATCCATTTATTAAAGCTTTTCCCATATTTTGAAATTTTATTCAATAAGATTATAAATAAACTTTATTATTATAGAATTCCTTCTTTTAAACTTATCCAATTCTCAAAAATAAATTTTAAAATAAACTTTCAACCTGAATTTTCAAAAATCAATTTTTGATTTATTTCTGGTATCCAACGATACCAAAATTATATTTGGCTAAATTTTAGCCTTCAACGATTTCAGTCACAAAGATAATCACACAGATATTATAAATAAACAACACACAACATTGAAACAAATTCAGTTATTTGAGGAATCTAGTTGGATCCCTCCAACCTGTTTCCCTGCATCCACAGATGTTAGCACAATACCAATCCCGTTTCAAGATGGGATATCGCGTACATGGGTTTATATAAAATATCATCCGCTATTATGTGGCGCAATAGGGTCTCATCCGCAATATAATGCGGGAAATCAACTCCAAGTACATATATAATACCAATTCCACTTCAAGGTGGAATATCGCGGTATATGTGTTTAATAAAATAACCTGTAACGACCCAGAATTTTTATTAATTTAAATTTGAATATTTAATTAATTTTAAATATTAATAAGTGAATTTGTAAGTCAAATAAATTTTTATTTGAATTTTTGGATTTAATTGAATAATTAAATCGATAATCGAATACGTTAAATTATGGAAATAATTGAAAATATAGTTAAATATGATTAGAAATGATTTGTAAAATTTTATTTTATCATATGGAAGTTAGAATGATATTTTAGAACTTTTAAAATCGATTTAAAAGTTAATTTGTGAAAATTGAATATTTTAATATTTAAATCGACTAGTGAAAATAGTCAATTTTTGAACAGTCTCAGAATTGAACGAAACCAGTTCCATTGGATCCGTAATAGTTAGTTATTACCGGATTTCAAATTTCGTGTCTATCGGAGTTATCGTTTGATCGTGGCAGCTCGAAACGCATCGATTTATTTTTAATTTAAATTTGACGAGTGAAAATAGCCATTTTTCAAAAAGTCTCGGATTTCGACGAAACCAGTTTCATCGGATCCGTAATGTGATATTATTGTAAGGTTTTAAATTTCAAGTCAATTGGATTTACCGTTTGTCCGGTACGAATTAAAACGCCTAGAAATCGACTTAAATCGGTTTAATTTAAATTGAGCGTTTACAGCCATAACTCGCACATACTTTCGAATTAGCTTCCGAAACCTGTTCCATTGTGTCCGAAACGCGGGATAAACCCTAGGTACGTCAGTTTCGGCGCGTAAATCGGAGTTCGGAATTTCCGGGATGAATAGTGTCGTTCGTTCTCTTATAAATAGCCCCTACTCTTCATAATTTGATAAAAAAAAACCCTAACCCTAATTTTTAATAGCCGCCGCCTCCTATAGTTTGAACGGCCAGAAAATGTCCTCTTTCTCCTCAAATTATCTTCTAATCCATGCATTGTTTCAAGAAGTTTTCAACTAGCAAAATGTAGAGAGAGTCGAGTAGTAGTATCTCAACGGTGGAGATGGAGTTTCATGTGGTGGATTGTCTGCAATTCAACCACGAAGTCGACGCGTTCAACACGTTTTTTGAGGAAGTGGGGGCGACCGGACTTGGCGGGGTCGAGGTCGATAGTGTCTCTGGCGCAGGGCTTCGCGATGGTGCCGTTGTGATGGGGTTTCGTCGACGTTAGGGGGGCGCGATGATGATGGAACGAACGACATAGTTGGGTTTCCTGGTCGCGAACAAAACCTGGGAGAGGGAAGATGATGGCAACGGCCTGGATTGGAGGGCTTGGGAACGCACGGCTCTGATTCATTTTAGGGTTAGAGATTGAAAAAAAAAATGTAAATTTTATATATTATAATTCGTGTAGCTTTAAAATATGGTATCCTTTTGCTGCGAGGTCGGAAAATTACGAAACAAGCGGCGTTGGCTTCGTTTTGACGAATACTACGCGATGGAGTTGGTTTGGAGTCGTTTGGAGTTAGTGAGAATTTTGGGTAAAATTAAACGTCCGTTTAATTTTATTCGAAATAAATCGCTAAAACGGAAATAAAATCAAGGTGAGAATTTCTCACTCAATCGAATCAGTTTCGATTTTATTTTAAATAGTTAGATTTAAAATATTTGAATGCATGTTTGAATGTTGATGGATATCTATCGATTGTTAAATAGACATTATACGCCGTTAGTAAACGGATGTTATTTATTAAAAACATATACCGCGAATATTTCATAAACAGTGAAATTGGTATTATATATAATAGCAATATATATATATTGGCATATGTATATATTGGAGTTGTTGATTTCCCGCATTTTTTGTTTAGCGGATGAGTCCCTATTGCGCCGTTATTAAGCGGATAATATTTTAAATCCCATATACCGCGATAATTTCGTACTGGAGCGAAATTGGTATTGTGCTAATGTTTTTGGATGCAGGAAAACAGGTTGGAGGGATCCAACTGGATTCCTCAACAGTATTTATTTGATTATGGATATTTTGATATTCGTTGATTATCATATACGATATGTGATATCGTTGTTGTCGTGATTGACTATTTGGTGTGTAGCATCATTGGACCCAGATTTTGGGATTTTAAAATGATTTTAAAGTGATTTTAGAAAGTATACGTTTTATAAAATAATTTTTGGAATTGATCCGTTTTAAATAAATAAACGTTATAATTTTTAAAGTTATAAAAATTATGATTTTTGAGAAATATAGTTAAAAACTGATTTTTGAGAATTTGATGCTAATGATTTTATAAAATAGTTAAATTGGGATTTCTGAAATAATTGTGAAAAGTTGAAATATAGGATTTATAAAATCTAATTATTTTATGAATCAAAAGGATGAAGTTTTTAAAGGAATTTGAAGACGTTTTAAAAGAATAATATAAATTGAATTATATTAAGGGATTTATAAATGGATATTTATAAATTGAAATATGGACATTATAAAACGAGTTTTTATAAGTGTTTGAATGAAGTGAAAATGAATTTCATAATTGAATGGAATTTATAGAATTTTAAACAGTGAAGTTATAAATGAAATTTTATAAACAGTAGGTTTATAAAATTTATAAAGTTATTAAAAGAATGGTTTTGGATAAATAATTGAATCTTATAAGTTATAAGATTTATAATTATGGAGTTCAAAGGAACGATTTTTGTGAACGAATAAATTATAAGTAATTAACTTATAATATGAACCTTTGTTTTATAATTGAATTATAAATCGAATAGGTTAATAAAGGAATTTATAAAAGGAAGTTGTTATAAAATAAATAGAAATGGAGTTTATAAAAGTTGTTTTATAAATTCGCAAATGACTTATTTTAAGAAGTAAATTGTTGAAACCTATTAATGGAGTTATATTCACGTTTTTGAATAGTGAATAATCCTTTGAATTAAAATGAATAAAAGGATGAAATTGTTAACGTAGTATATTCACGTTTTTGAATAGTGAATAAGATATTAAAGAAATTGTTTTGAATGTGATATTTGAAATAGAATTAAAACGATCTAACGAAGTTTTAAATGTGTTGAGATTCGAAACCATAGATTTCAACATTTATTGTTGAAATAGACGTTTTCGAGAAATAGAAGGAAATGGTGGACTATAACACTGTTGTTATAGTAAATGATTTCCGAAAGGAAATGTTTTGTATAGTATTGGGATTTATATATCTATTTAATTTCGAATCCCTATACTAGTGATTTTGGGTTGTCGTAACGATGTTTTACGTAACATTCGTTTTGGCCCAAATAAATATGTTTAAGTGAATGATTTCCTGAAAGAATGAAATATATACTTAATCTCGATTTAAGTATATTGAATATTTTCTAAGTGTTGAAAATAAATAAAATTTGTGAATTACTTATTCAATAAGTATGGAATTGTTTTCCAATATGAAGTGATATTTAGAATTTATTCTTTTGAAGATAAATTGAAAATGAATAATTGAGATCGAATATTCATTGATATTTTGGAATTATAAATTCACTAAGGAATTTATAAAGGAAGTGGAATTTGTCTAAAAATAAATATTGATTTATTTTTGAAGTGTGAAATAATATATCTGGTAAAGATATTTTGGAAAATAAATAATTTGGAAAATTATTTGGAAACTGGTGATGTGTGCATATCCATTGATAGTTCAATAACCGACTATCAATATTTCCCTTTGAATGGGTATTTGATGTGATTTGTTTGAATGTGAATGCCACACTTATTTTTGAATAAGCGCTCACTATTCGGGTTAACCGGGAAAGGACCATGGGGTCGTATAACCCATTCCGAATATGTGATACGTCGTTGTGAATTGCATTTGAAGATCGGTGTTGAAGACTCGGTATTTGCGAGAGCGATAGGATGACCTGTCGATTTACTCTGCACCGAGTTGCTCCGGTATAGAGTTCTCCATATGTGATGGTGAATCCGATCAGGATTGTGAATATCCGGATTGCAAGGACTTCTTTGTAAGTGCCTTCGGTTTTGTTCGAGCCCGGAACAGACTTGTATGGATTGTGTGTCTGACATTACAAGTTGAGATATAAAGCCGATTTCTTTCAAAGATATTTCTGTTGGTGGCGGAGAATTTATTCTTTTAGCTTAACACCCTTCTCTGAGACGTACGAGCTCAGAGGTTATATAGTTGAAGTTATCAGCGATATATTCCCAATTTGGTAATGTGATATGCTGAGTGTTGCTGAAATGATCATTGTGTTGATTATTGTGATAGGATCATTTATTTGATCGTCTATCTTAGTGATCATTGTGTTGATCATTTGTTGACCCAAAGCATGGCTTTTGTATAAAGTATGTTTTTGTGGACGTGACTTCGTCGAGCCTCACACCCCGGAAATGGTCAAAACAGGAAAGATGCGGCAAGGTTATGAGGGGTAGCACCCTTTAGGGTATGTACATTTCCTTCTGGATAGAGGTGGTATCATGGTATGGAGCCCAGATATTTAACCTATGTGGTTACTACGAATTTATTACTTTGTGGTTGTTGGCTTTCGGGATCCCGTGAGAAAGGTCGTTTACGATCGGGGAATGGCGTGCTCGTGTCAGTAGTTACCCAGTTAAGGGTAACCCGGCCTTGTGTTGGCAGAGTTCCGGTTTGGTTCTCGGGGATGTCTTTCCAGAGGCATTCTCATGTGGCAATGGGAAGTTCCTTGGCCTGACCATTTGTTGGAAATCCAATTCCCAATACGAAACTTGTACGGTATTAGTTGTAGAACCTGCTATTCACTTATGGTGGTCACCACTGTTTGGATAGTAGCTATAGTAGGCATACGATAATGGTCGTATGTTGGCTAAGATTTATATTCTACTTTCGAAATGAATTTTTCCTACACTATGCACTAATAATAATATCAAATGTTCTTTTAAATGCGTATCAAGCATCTTTGACTATCATAAGGAGAAATCTCCTCCGATTCTGCGTTTGCATTGTGTGTGTGTGCGGGAGGCCTTATGGTAGTCTCATTTTTAAAAGCATTGCGAATTGAATTAAAAATATTCCTCTATTTTGATTTTAAAGATAAATAAACTGTTTTGAGTTCTCACACCAGTCACATGACTGACTTGGAGTTTATTGTTTTCCTTCCTAAACTCTGGGTGCCCACCAATTTCCACCCGGGCAGTCAAGAGTTAAGGTTTATCAGGATATGCTGGAGTTGCTGGAGGCAAGCTGGATAGCATGGCGTATTACTTATATAGTATCTCTTTTTCCGCTGCACTGTTTGATGTTGTTGTTGTACACTCTGATGATATGATGTAATGAAATGTGATGTAATGTAATAACTGATATAGTTCTTTGTTTAAAGATTATTCATTTATTATTATATGTTGTTCCGCTGCGAATTGTGAGATTCTGATGTTGTTCTGTTGTTTTCTGTTCCGTCCTATTTTCTTCTGTTTTTCTTTTTCCTCTATTCTCTTTTTCTTCTATTTCTTCTATGTTAAAATTTCCTATTTTCTATTTTCTCTTACCTCTTCTTTCTACCTTCTTTTCTTTCATTTTCTTTTCTTAAAATCTTTTTAAAACCCCTAAGGGTTCGTATTTTCGTTCATCTTGAATTAAACAAAGGAGATTAGTGTCTATTCAAGGAGTACGGACTTACGGGTCTTTACATTTGGTATCAGAGCTTATGGTTAAGCGACAACCATGGTTCTGTTGGGTATAATTCATTAGAGATAGAGTCAGCAGTACTCTAGAATGAGTTTGAGTGTAATAATAGCTATGAGAGCGTATTTGTTAGTGAATATAAAATTGTTTTATATTGTGATGATTGGTTTATTGAGTGGCATATGAACCTTCGTCAGCACGGTCTGGACAACTATGCCGAAGGGGTTTCTAAACACTTGAATAGAACAATTCGACACAATATGGTTTTAAAAATGGTTAAATGAAATAATTTTACCTTGATTATATTTTATGTATATAAAGAAATAATTTTTCAGAATTATTAAAGTATATAAGTTGATTATTTGGTTGTTTGAATAATCTAAATTGAAGAATAATTGTATAAGCAAATGAATTATAAGAATTGAATTATAATTAAAGTGATTTACAATTGTGAAATAAACTTATATATATAAGAAGTGAAACTATGTGAATATATTTATGAATATGAGTTGTAAATGAAAGTGAATTCAAAGATAAATGAAATTCAACTTTTGAAATTGAATTGAATTAATGAAATGAATATTAATCAATTATATGTAAATTTAAGTTGATATGAAATAATGAATATAAGTGTAATTCATTAAAATCTAATGTCATTAGAAGTTAAAAAAAAAAATGAATGAAAAATCAATTAAATTAAACCAATTGTAAGCAAAAGAATTTGGTTGTAATTAATAAACATTGGTTGATATTGAATATGATTGTTGATTGATTATATGAAATTCATTAAGTGTTAATGAAATTGAAAACTATGTAATTGAATTCAAATTAGAAGTAAATAAATTTGAATAGAATTGAACGTGAATTGGATTTAATTAGTGAATGCAAACTAATTAAAATTGAATAAGAATGAAAGTTGATAAAATCCAATGTTGATAAATCAAATGTGAATTAATTTGAAAACCAATTCATTAAATATTAATGAGAATATGAATGAATATGAATTTGTTGAATGATAGTTGGTTGATGGTTGAATATATGTTGTTTGAATGCATTTGCTATGTGACATATATAGTTATTATGTTACTACATGATGTATATTGATACTATTGTCTATATGCATGGTTCTCATGTTGTTTGTTGAGTGATTAGTAGGTGCGGATCGCGTTTGCTTCGCATTTGGAGCTCGCTTTTGCACTATATTAGTCGTATATGCTTGCTAATAAAATATAAGGTACATATCTCGGATTAAATATCGTACTTTTACACTTTTTTCCCTTCGGGATGCCTCATTACTTGATGAGATGTATATTTGTGATATATATACTGTCATTTTTTTTTCGGATCGAGCCGCGCAAAGGAGACTATGGCGAATTTTTCCGAAAATTTAAGGCGTTAGAAAAAATTTGAGAAAATTGGGAAAGTTTTGAAAACTTTAACTTTGATTTGGAATTGAAAGTTAAACAATAGTAGTTGTTTTTGAAAAAGATAACTAAGTATGATTTGGAAAGTTAGTAAAGTTATTGTAAGAAGTTTAACTATGAATTTAGAAAAAAATTAATAAATTCTGTAACCTTTCTTACTTGTTAATTTCGAGGACGAAATTCTTTTAAGTGGGGAAGATTGTAACGACCCAGAATTTTTATTAATTTAAATTTGAATATTTAATTAATTTTAAATATTAATAAGTGAATTTATAAGTCAAATAAATTTTTATTTGAATTTTTGGATTTAATTGAATAATTAAATCGATAATTGAATACGTTAAATTATGGAAATAATTGAAAATATAGTTAAATATGATTAGAAATGATTTGTAAAATTTTATTTTATCATATGGAAGTTAGAATGATATTTTAGAACTTTTAAAATCGATTTAAAAGTTAATTTGTGAAAATTGAATATTTTAATATTTAAATCGACTAGTGAAAATAGTCAATTTTTGAACAGTCTCAGAATTGAACGAAACCAGTTCCATTGGATCCGTAATAGTTAGCTATTACCGAATTTCAAATTTCGTGTCAATCGGAGTTATCGTTTGATCGTGGCAGCTCGAAACGCATCGATTTATTTTTAATTTAAATTTGACGAGTGAAAATAGCCATTTTTCAAAAAGTCTCGGATTTCGACGAAACCAGTTTCATCGGATCCGTAATGTGATATTATTGTAAGGTTTTAAATTTCAAGTCAATTGGATTTACCGTTTGTCCGGTACGAATTAAAACGCCTAGAAATCGACTTAAATCGGTTTAATTTAAATTGAGCGTTTACAGCCATAACTCGCACATACTTTCGAATTAGCTTCCGAAACCTGTTCCATTGTGTCCGAAACGCGGGATAAACCCTAGGTACGTCAGTTTCGGCGCGTAAATCGGAGTTCGGAATTTCCGGGATGAATAGTGTCGTTCGTTCTCTTATAAATAGCCCCTACTCTTCATAATTTGATAAAAAAAAATCCTAACCCTAATTTTTAATAGCCGCCGCCTCCTATAGTTTGAACGGCCAGAAAATGTCCTCTTTCTCCTCAAATTATCTTCTAATCCATGCATTGTTTCAAGAAGTTTTCAACTAGCAAAATGTAGAGAGCGTCGAGTAGTAGTATCTCAACGGTGGAGATGGAGTTTCATGTGGTGGATTATCTGCAATTCAACCACGAAGTCGACGCGTTCAACACGTTTTTTGAGGAAGTGGGGGCGACCGGACTTGGCGGGGTCGAGGTCGATAGTGTCTCTGGCGCAGGGCTTCGCGATGGTGCCGTTGTGATGGGGTTTCGTCGACGTTAGGGGGGCGCGATGATGATGGAACGAACGACATAGTTGGGTTTCCTGGTCGCGAACAAAACCTGGGAGAGGGAAGATGATGGCAACGGCCTGGATTGGAGGGCTTGGGAACGCACGGCTCTGATTCATTTTAGGGTTAGAGATTGAAAAAAAAATGTAAATTTTATATATTATAATTCGTGTAGCTTTAAAATATGGTATCCTTTTGCTGCGAGGTCGGAAAATTACGAAACAAGCGGCGTTGGCTTCGTTTTGACGAATACTACGCGATGGAGTTGGTTTGGAGTCGTTTGGAGTTAGTGAGAATTTTGGGTAAAATTAAACGTCCGTTTAATTTTATTCGAAATAAATCGCTAAAACGGAAATAAAATCAAGGTGAGAATTTCTCACTCAATCGAATCAGTTTCGATTTTATTTTAAATAGTTAGATTTAAAATATTTGAATGCATGTTTGAATGTTGATGGATATCTATTGATTGTTAAATAGACATTATACGCCGTTAGTAAACGGATGTTATTTATTAAAAACATATACCGCGAATATTTCATAAACAGTGAAATTGGTATTATATATAATAGCAATATATATATATTGGCATATGTATATATTGGAGTTGTTGATTTCCTGCATTTTTTGTTTAGCGGATGAAACCCTATTGCGCCGTTATTAAGCGGATAATATTTTAAATCCCATATACCGCGATAATTTCGTACTGGAGCGAAATTGGTATTGTGCTAATGTTTTTGGATGCAGGAAAACAGGTTGGAGGGATCCAACTGGATTCCTCAACAGTATTTATTTGATTATGGATATTTTGATATTCGTTGATTATCATATACGATATGTGATATCGTTGTTGTCGTGATTGACTATTTGGTGTGTAGCATCATTGGACCCAGATTTTGGGATTTTAAAATGATTTTAAAGTGATTTTAGAAAGTATACGTTTTATAAAATAATTTTTGGAATTGATCCGTTTTAAATAAATAAACGTTATAATTTTTAAAGTTATAAAAATTATGATTTTTGAGAAATATAGTTAAAAACTGATTTTTGAGAATATGATGCTAATGATTTTATAAAATAGTTAAATTGGGATTTCTGAAATAATTGTGAAAAGTTGAAATATAGGATTTATAAAATCTAATTATTTTATGAATCAAAAGGATGAAGTTTTTAAAGGAATTTGAAGACGTTTTAAAAGAATAATATAAATTGAATTATATTAAGGGATTTATAAATGGATATTTATAAATTGAAATATGGACATTATAAAACGAGTTTTTATAAGTGTTTGAATGAAGTGAAAATGAATTTCATAATTGAATGGAACTTATAGAATTTTAAACAGTGAAGTTATAAATGAAATTTTATAAACAGTAGGTTTATAAAATTTATAAAGTTATTAAAAGAATGGTTTTGGATAAATAATTGAATCTTATAAGTTATAAGATTTATAATTATGGAGTTCAAAGGAACGATTTTTGTGAACGAATAAATTATAAGTAATTAACTTATAATATGAACCTTTGTTTTATAATTGAATTATAAATCGAATAGGTTAATAAAGGAATTTATAAAAGGAAGTTGTTATAAAATAAATAGAAATGGAGTTTATAAACGTTGTTTTATAAATTCGCAAATGACTTATTTTAAGAAGTAAATTGTTGAAACCTATTAATGGAGTTATATTCACGTTTTTGAATAGTGAATAATCCTTTGAATTAAAATGAATAAAAGGATGAAATTGTTAACGTAGTATATTCACGTTTTTGAATAGTGAATAAGATGTTAAAGAAATTGTTTTGAATGTGATATTTGAAATAGAATTAAAACGATCTAACGAAGTTTTAAATGTGTTGAGATTCGAAACCATAGATTTCAACATTTATTGTTGAAATAGACGTTTTCGAGAAATAGAAGGAAATGGTGGACTATAACACTGTTGTTATAGTAAATGATTTCCGAAAGGAAATGTTTTGTATAGTATTGGGATTTATATATCTATTTAATTTCGAATCCCTATACTAGTGATTTTGGGTTGTCGTAACGATGTTTTACGTAACATTCGTTTTGGCCCAAATAAATATGTTTAAGTGAATGATTTCCTGAAAGAATGAAATATATACTTAATCTCGATTTAAGTATATTGAATATTTTCTAAGTGTTGAAAATAAATAAAATTTGTGAATTACTTATTCAATAAGTATGGAATTGTTTTCCAATATGAAGTGATATTTAGAAGAATATCCTTTTGAAGATAAATTGAAAATGAATAATTGAGATCGAATATTCATTGATATTTTGGAATTATAAATTCACTAAGGAATTTATAAAGGAAGTGGAATTTGTCTAAAAATAAATATTGATTTATTTTTGAAGTGTGAAATAATATATCTGGTAAAGATATTTTGGAAAATAAATAATTTGGAAAATTATTTGGAAACTGGTGATGTGTGCATATCCATTGATAGTTCAATAACCGACTATCAATATTTCCCTTTGAATGGGTATTTGATGTGATTTGTTTGAATGTGAATGCCACACTTATTTTTGAATAAGCGCTCACTATTCGGGTTAACCGGGAAAGGACCATGGGGTCGTATAACCCATTCCGAATATGTGATACGTCGTTGTGAATTGCATTTGAAGATCGGTGTTGAAGACCCGGTATTTGCGAGAGCGATAGGATGACCTGTCGATTTACTCTGCACCGAGTTGCTCCGGTATAGAGTTCTCCATATGTGATGGTGAATCCGATCAGGATTGTGAATATCCGGATTGCAAGGACTTCTTTGTAAGTGCCTTCGGTTTTGTTCGAGCCCGGAACAGACTTGTATGGATTGTGTGTCTGACATTACAAGTTGAGATATAAAGCCGATTTCTTTCAAAGATATTTCTGTTGGTGGCGGAGAATTTATTCTTTTAGCTTAACACCCTTCTCTGAGACGTACGAGCTCAGAGGTTATATAGTTGAAGTTATCAGCGATATATTCCCAATTTGGTAATGTGATATGCTGAGTGTTGCTGAAATGATCATTGTGTTGATTATTGTGATAGGATCATTTATTTGATCGTCTATCTTAGTGATCATTGTGTTGATCATTTGTTGACCCAAAGCATGGCTTTTGTATAAAGTATGTTTTTGTGGACGTGACTTCGTCGAGCCTCACACCCCGGAAATGGTCAAAACAGGAAAGATGCGGCAAGGTTATGAGGGGTAGCACCCTTTAGGGTATGTACATTTCCTTCTGGATAGAGGTGGTATCATGGTATGGAGCCCAGATATTTAATCTATGTGGTTACTACGAATTTATTACTTTGTGGTTGTTGGCTTTCGGGATCCCGTGAGAAAGGTCGTTTACGATCGGGGAATGGCGTGCTCGTGTCAGTAGTTACCCAGTTAGGGGTAACCCGGCCTTGTGTTGGCAGAGTTCCGGTTTGGTTCTCGGGGATGTCTTTCCAGAGGCATTCTCATGTGGCAATGGGAAGTTCCTTGGCCTGACCATTTGTTGGAAATCCAATTCCCAATACGAAACTTGTACGGTATTAGTTGTAGAACCTGCTATTCACTTATGGTGGTCACCACTGTTTGGATAGTAGCTATAGTGGGCATACGATAATGGTCGTATGTTGGCTAAGATTTATATTCTACTTTCGAAATGAATTTTTCCTACACTATGCACTAATAATAATATCAAATGTTCTTTTAAATGCGTATCAAGCATCTTTGACTATCATAAGGAGAAATCTCCTCCGATTCTGCGTTTGCATTGTGTGTGTGTGCGGGAGGCCTTATGGTAGTCTCATTTTTAAAAGCATTGCGAATTGAATTAAAAATATTCCTCTATTTTGATTTTAAAGATAAATAAACTGTTTTGAGTTCTCACACCAGTCACATGACTGACTTGGAGTTTATTGTTTTCCTTCCTAAACTCTGGGTGCCCACCAATTTCCACACGGGCAGTCAAGAGTTAAGGTTTATCAGGATATGCTGGAGTTGCTGGAGGCAAGCTGGATAGCATGGCGTATTACTTATATAGTATCTCTTTTTCCGCTGCACTGTTTGATGTTGTTGTTGTACACTCTGATGATATGATGTAATGAAATGTGATGTAATGTAATAACTGATATAGTTCTTTGTTTAAAGATTATTCATTTATTATTATATGTTGTTCTGCTGCGAATTGTGAGATTCTGATGTTGTTCTGTTGTTTTCTGTTCCGTCCTATTTTCTTCTGTTTTTCTTTTTCCTCTATTCTCTTTTTCTTCTATTTCTTCTATGTTAAAATTTCCTATTTTCTATTTTCTCTTCCCTCTTCTTTCTACCTTCTTTTCTTTCATTTTCTTTTCTTAAAATCTTTTTAAAACCCCTAAGGGTTCGTATTTTCGTTCATCTTGAATTAAACAAAGGAGATTAGTGTCTATTCAAGGAGTACGGACTTACGGGTCTTTACATAACCTTTGTTTAATATGCGGTGCATAGGGTCTATTTCAATACAACAGATAGAAACCACCATTCAATCACAAAATCAAGAAATTTTAAATTTAACTATTAAAAATTTAAATCGAAACAAATTCGATTGAGTGAGAAGTTCTCACCTTGCTTCCAATAACTGTTGCAGTGTTTCATTCCGAATAAAATTAAACATTCTTTTAATTTTACCAAAAATCCCACTAGCTCTAATCAATCCCAATCCAGCTCCATCGTACAGTGCTCGTTAATACGAACCCGACGCAACTCGTTTCGTATGAAATGGACATCGTATGAAAAAGTTACAGTGTTTTAAAATTTATACGAATTAAAAAATATAATTATTTCTATTTCTATTTTTATTTTTACCCTTTCTATCATCTGCCATTAGTCTCTCTACAGCAAATCACAGCCGTTCCCTCTGTTCCCCTTCCCCACGCTAACATACGCGACCGAACCCACTTACGCAATCAAAAGTCGATCGCCGCACCACCTTCACGACGACCGGAGGTCGATCGAACCACATCATCGCGAGCACCATCACTCGCTACACCCCCGGCCCCAGCCACGCCAAGCTCGGCCACGTGTAGACGTTGAAAAATGAGCCAAAACGTACGATGTTCAAATGCGAATTGTCGTCGATTCACTCGATTAAAATCGATCATCCCCCGTATAGATTTAAAGGTCTCGCGAAGCTCTATAATTCTCGTTTAGGAAGTTTTGCGTAATTGTTTAAGGATTGGAAGATAATTGAAAGGGAAGATTTGAAATTCTTTGCCATTGATTATTAGGGTGGCGTCCTATGAAACCCTAGGGTTTTGTATGCAAATGAAAGTAATAAAGGTCCTTTTATAGAAAAATTACGCGACATTATTCATCCGGAATTTTTCCGAACTCCAAACGAAGCATGTCGTCTGGCGTTTATAATGTTTTACCCCTATTCCGAACGCAATGGAATATATATCGAGAGCCAATTCGATCGTATTTGGAAGATAGGTTTTCAAATCGACTAATTTAAATTTAAAATTCACTTAAACGATTTTCTACGCGTTTTAGCTTTCCCCGGACAAACCGTAAATTCAATTGACATGAAATTTGAAATCTTACAATAATTTAACATTACGGATCCAATGAAACTAGTTTCATCGAAATCCAAGACTATTTGAAAAATGACTATTTTTACTCGTCAATTAAATATTAAAATATTCAGTTTCCGCAAATTTACTTTTAATTCAATTTTAAAAGTTCTATAACATCATTCTAACTCCAATATGATTTAATACAACTTTACAAATCAATTTTTAATCACATCAAACCCAATTTCCAATTATTTCTGTAATTTCAAATATTAAATTATCGATTTAATTATACAATTAAATCTAGATATTCGAAATATAATTTATTCGACTTACAAATTTTACTTGTTAATATTTAAAATCAATTAAATATTCGAATTTCAAATGACAGAAATTTTGGGTCGTTACAGTATGTCACTCGTTGATTGATAATTAAGATAGCAGTAGGAAAGAGAAGTAGAAGAAAAAAACCCCAATTGAATTCGATTGAGAATGTGATCAGTATTCTCCCTATTTATATTTTCGTCTGCACCCCTTCGAACAGTCGCGTCCACTTGATGGGTTGCACCCGTTTTCTTTTATTGCTGTTGTTCGTTAATGAGCCGCACCCCTTCGTTACTGGTTCCGCGTTCGCACCCGCTCGTGTCTAACGGGTTGCACCCGCTTCTGTCTGCTAATGGATGCATATGTTCATCAAAAAACCCACGCCCGCTTCGGAAGTCGCACCTCCTCAGCCAAAAACCGTGCCTGTATCCTTACAACAGATCTGCACCCGTTTATACAGTCTGATATTGTTTTTTAAAAAACCCGGTCCAGTTTTAAATAAAAATAGGATCAGATTAGACCCAAGCCCGAGCCTGGTCGGACAGACGGACGGCGGAGGCGGCGCTGCGTGTGGCGAAGCATGATTTCCCTCCTCACAACAAAGCATACATTTGGGAGCCCCAAGACCCCAACGTCCTCATGAGAAATCTATTCATATACTTAGCTTTGTTTTTTAGTTTTGGCGATGTGGGACAAGTGTATTTCATTTACACTTATATTAGGAATTCCAACATTATTAAAGGAGTAAGAACACCTTTTAATCCATCAGAAGTGCTGCATAAAAACACTAATGAGAGTGTAATGCAACTGGAATACTCTCGTGTAATAGGACGTCTCATGTATCTCATGAATTGCACAAGACCAAATATAGCTTATGCAGTAAGACGACTAAGCATGTATATAAACAATACAAGAAAGGACTACTGGAAAGCCCTAATGAGAGTGCTTGGATATTTAAAAAATACCATAAATTATTCCTTACATTATGGAAAATATCATGCCGTCTTAGAAGGATATAGTGATGCAAACTGGATTGCTGATTCAGAGGAATCAAAATCAACGAGTGGTTATGTCTTTACCTTAGTAGGGGCAACAGTGTCACGGAAATCAACTAAACAAACATGCATAGCTCGGTCCACTATGGAATCACAGTTCATCGCTTTAGGTAAAGCAGGCGAAGAAGCAGAATGACTTCGTCATTTTTCAAAAGATATTCCATTTTGGCCTAAACCTGTACCGTCCATATGCATACATTGTGATAGCCAAGTTGCGCTAAGCAGAGTACGCAACTTTATGTATAATGGAAAGTCATGACACATTCGTCGACGCCATAACACAGTTCTGTGTCGAAAATGGTATAATTCACCAGTCAACAGCTCCATATTCACCACAACAAAATGGTGTAGCCGAGAGGAAGAACAGAACGTTAAAAGACATGATTAATGCCATGCTTTTAACCTCTGGTCTACGACGAACTTGTAGGGGGAAGCCTTAAATATGTCTAATCACATATTAAAAAAAGTCTCTCACAATAAAACAGGAACAATTCCATATGAGATTTGGAAAGGACACAAAACAAGCTTTAAATACATCAAAGTGTGGGGGTGCTTAACAAAAATTCCTATTCCGCCTTCCAAGAGAGTCAAACTTGGACCAAAAACACTAGTTACTATCTAGGGCCAGCCTAAAATAGTAGTGCATACAGTTTTTTGGTATTCAAGTCTGATATAGCTGATATTCATGTAAATACGATCATGGAACTACAGATGTCTCATCCTTTGAAGACGTGTTTCCGCACAAAAGGAATGAAGGGAATAATGTCCCTAAAAGGACAAGAGAAGAATTAAGCAATTCACATGAAGATAAAACTCGTCATGAGACTAAGGAAGTTGAACCAAGAAGAAGCATAAGGGGATAGGACTTCCAAGATATTTGGTTCGAATTTTTTCACATATGTGTTAGAACACGAACCTCAAACGTATAAGGAAGCAATGTCATCTTATGAATCTTCATGTTGGAAAGAAGCAATTCAAAGTGAGATTGATTCCATTCTAAGTAATAAAACTTGGGAAATTGTTGATATTTCACCTGGAATAAAACCTATTGGCTGTAAATGGATTTTCAAGAAGAAAGTGAAAGCTGATGGCTCTAACAACAAGTATAAAGCCAGATTAATAGCCAAAGGATATCGTCAAAAAGAAGGAGTATACTTCTTTGATACATATTCGCCGGTAACACGAATAACCTCTATAAGAATGCTAATAGCAATTGCATCGATCTATAATCTAGAAATTCATCAAATGGATGTAAAGACAGCATTCTTAAATGGAGATCTCGATGAGGAGATCTACATGGAGCAACTTAAAGGTTTTGTTTCCAAAGAAAATGAAAACAAAGTCTGTAGATTAGTCAAATCATTATACGGACTAAAACAAGCTCCAAGAAAATGACACGCATAATTTAATAGTGTCGTGATAAGAAATAGTTTTCGTATAAATGAATATGATAAATGTGTTTATTATAAACAAATTGGACAATCATATGTGATGATTTGTTTATATGTAGATGATATGTTAATATTTAGTCCATATACTCAGGTAATAGACACCATGAAGAAGATGTTAATTAGCAATTTTGATATGAAAGATTTAGGAGTTGTAGACGTCATTTTGAGAATCAAAATAATAAAAACACCTAATGGAATTGAATTATCTCAGTCACACTATATAGACAAAGTGATTGAATATTTTTAAAATTTTGGAATTAATAGAGCAAAAACACCTTTTAATCCATCAGAAGTACTACAGAAAAACATTAAGGAGAGTGTAAAGCAACTAGAATACTCTCGTGTAATAGGATGCCTCATGTATCTCATGAATTGCATAAGACCAGATATAGCTTCTGCAGTAAGTCGATTGAGCAGGTATACAAGCAATCCAGGAAAGGAACACTGGAAAGTACTAATGAGAGTGCTTGGTTATTTAAAAAATACCACAAATTATTCCTTATATTATGGAAAATATCCCGCTGTCTTAGAAGGATACAGTGATGCAAACTGGATTGCTGATTCAGAGGAATCAAAATCGACGAGTGGTTATGTCTTTACATTAGCAGGGGCAGCAGTGTCATGGAAATCAACTAAACAAACATGCATAGCTCGGTCCACTATGGAATCAGAGTTCATCGCTTTAGATAAAGCAAGCGAAGAAGCAGAATGGCTTCGTCAGTTTTAAGAAGATATCCCATTTTGGCCTAAATCTATACCGGCCATATGCATACACTGTGATAACCAAGCTGTGCTAAGCAGAGCGCACAACTTTGTGTATAATGGAAAGTCACGACACATTCATCGACGACATAACACAGTTAGACAGTTACTCTCAAATGGAACTATTTCCATAGATTATGTGAGAACAAATGATAACCTAGCGGATCCATTTACTAAAGGTTTATCAAGAGAGAAAATTGACCGCGCATTGAGGGGAATGGTTTAAAAGCCTAAACCACCAAGAGTTATCTTATACGAAAACCTATCCTAGCGACTGGAGATCCCATGGACTAGGATCAATAGGCAAACAAGTTCTGAGTAACTCAAGGCGTAATGCATTTTCTCGGACATAGTACAACTCCATTCCTATGGTGCACAATAGAATTGCATGCCTATAGAAGTATTTAAAGATTAAAACTACGTTTTTTAATGATGACCATATCTTCAATATAATAAGTGTGGTATATGTAGGATACTCTTAATGGTTGCGATCACCTATGTTAAGTATGAGCTGGATCTTCTCTATGAGAATATTAAAGTCTTATATTTTCTATAAACACCCGCAAAACCAAAAATTATTCAGGACCAAAATGAACACAACCAAGAGATTGGATGAGAAGCGAATCAATGCTTCGTAAAGCTTATTGCCTGGATATACAATAAAGGCCAACGGTTCAAGATGAAATAATTCACCGATTAGCCAAGTAGATCCGATAAGTTTTAACTAGGGAAAGTTCAAAGTGAAATATCTACTTATCCACGATAAAGCATTATTCCATATGTACTATGTGATATTCCACTTTGTGTAGGGGAAATGTATATTATCATTTATGTGGGGGATTGATGGAATTCCTAATATAAGCGTAAATGAACAATCAACACAAATACAAAGCGGATAATGGGTATATAAGTATATTATCAATGTGCGTTTTGTTGTGAGGAGGGAAGTCATGCTTCACACACATGCGCACCGCCGTCGCCGACCGAAACGGGCCGGGCTCGGGCTTGGGTTTGGGTCTAATATGATCATATTTTTATTTAAAACTGAGCCGGGTTTTTTAAAAAACAATATCAGGATGTGCAAACGGGTGCAGATCTGTTGTGAGGATACGGACACGGTTTTTGGCTGAGGAGGTACGACTTCTGAAGCGGGCGTGGGTTTTTTGGCGAACAGATGCATCTATAAGTTGATGGAAGCGAGTGCGACTTATGGCAGCAGCGGGTGCGAACGTGGAACCAATAGCGAACGGGTGCGGCCCGTTAACGGACAACAGCAATTAAAGGCAACGGGTGCAACCCATTAGACGAACACGACTGTTCGAAGGGGTGCAGACAAAAATATAAATACAGGGAATATTGATCACATTCTCAATCGAATTCAATTCGGGTTTTTTTTCTTCTGATTCTCTCTCCTACTGCTATCTTAATTATCAATCATAGAGTGACATGCTAACCACAATCTCGAGCAGCTTACGTCTGTTGTATCTTGGGAGAATTTTGAAATAAAATTCATAAGGAAATTGTTACGAGAAGCCTCAGAGGATATCCGAATTCCAGAATCATGGAAATTTGATTTATAAACTTTTGAAATGAGTTTGTAACTGTTTATTCTCTGTTTTGGTATACTAGACCTATAACAAAAACATACATACATATATATATATATATGTGTGTGTGTGTGTGTATATATGTATGTATGTATGTATGTGTATATATATGTATGTATGTATGTTTGTGTAGATATGTATGTATGTATAATGTATATATGTATGTATGTGTGTATAATGTATATATGTATGTATGTGTGTGTGTATGGGGCAGGCTATTTGGACGCAATTTGGCAACACAAATGATGACACACGGGATCTGAACCATCGAATCTTTTTGTCTTTATATGAAAGGTGGAATTCAGAGGGTAAGCCAATGGTAGAGATCTATTGTGTCATAAATTGTGTCACCAAACTGTGTTCAATAGACTTTCTATCTATATATATTATATGGTAATAATATACTTATGATATAAAGTTTACCCGTAAGGGGTATCTCCCCCAAACTTCTTTGGATCAACACCGTCGCTGAGAAGCTTCATTTAGCCTCCACCGTAGTAAAGTTTCTATTCATGTTTGACTAAGAATTGGAATACCAATGTCCAATCTTTGTTGCTGAATTCTGGGAATTCAGCAGAGACGGCATGGATGATAGAACCTATAATCTTCACCAGTTTGGATACCTGTATTAAAAATGTTACTTAAGCTTATGTTGTTGCATTTGTTTTATATATTCCAATTTTGAAAGATGATACAAGTACGAAAAATAACTTTATCATCAGGTTTTCCATTCCATTTACTAGAAGTATGGTTTCACTCTCCAGCCATGTTTTAATCTTTCTTCCATATTGAAGTAAATGGAGTATCGACTGCTGTATATAACATAGAATATAAACTTCCTCTCATCTCAACCGCTCATTCATTGATTAAACGAGCAGAGAACAGTCAACATAAATACAAAGTGGATAACAGGTCATGGACCAGTAACAACAGCACCGAAGCCCAACATTACAAAATATGTTATAAATAGCTTGTATATTCTATGTATTTGTGTATGATTCATTTTCTCTTTAGCTTGTGATCAATACAATACATCAAATAAAGATTTTCTCAAACTTCTCAATATTTTTAATATATCAAAATCTTATATGGTATCAGAGCTATAACCTAACAGCATTAGGCTTTGTATCATCGATTAAAACTCATCGGAAAAGTCATCATTTGAGTTTTCTTTTCTTCTCATCATAGTTTAGAATCATCGTATGAGAAGAAGATTCAATAAAGAATCACTATTTCCTCGCCAGTTTCTAACTATTCTGGCCGCGTTAGAATTCTTTGTCAAATCTTGAAGATCAACAATCAAAATTCAGAAAAATAGACAAAATCACAACACAAGTTCAAAGAAAGTGCCATCCTGAGAAAAGCACATCAAAATAATCATCATTTAAGTATTCTGGTTGCAACAAACTTGATTGTGCCCACAGTTGCAGTTCTTGATTCTGATTTCCAATCAAGATTCACAATCTTCATTGTTTCTTTTAGTTTAAGATCATCATGACCGAGGAAGAAGGACACTCTACAACACTAACCAGTAAGAATAACTCTCTGCTAACAGGAATAGATGCAAAAAAACTTGTGAAAACTGTAATCGGTACACAAAGCAACTGGTTACAGTTCATCTGAGTGAGGAGAACTATATTCTTTGGAAGCTACAGGTTGAAACTGCTATTCAAGGGTATGATCTTGAAGGTTTCATTTAAGGAACCATACCAATTCCCCCAAATGTATCACTGATCAAGAAAACACGATCATCAGTAATGAAGAGCATGTAAAGCATCATAGATAAGATAGACTTATATGTTTATGGCTGCTATCATCAATAAGTGCAAATCTTCTATCATATGTGATAGATTGCAAAACTGCAAGTGAGATTTGGACAATAAGGTTTTTAATTCACAATCTGCAGCAAAGGTAATTTTTTGTAAAAGACAACTTCATAGCATCAAAAAAGATAATCACAACATAAGAAAATATCTTTTCAAAACTAATTCAATTTGTGACACTTTAGAGGCAGCAAATCAAAAGGTCTCAGATTCAGAACAAATTATGACAATGCTAAATGGGTTAGGTGATGGATATGAAGCAGTGGTAGCAATTATAACCTCTCAAAAGAATCTACTATCAATAGATGATGTACACTCTATTCTACTATCACATGAAGCAAGAATTGAATCAAGAAACTACAAGAATCAGATTTCTTTTCCAACTTTGTTGCTAACTACAAGAGTAAGGGTCAAAATAGTAACAGACAAGAACAATCAACACAATGGGGTGGATACTCAAACAGGTCTAGAGGAAGAGGCAGATGGTACAACAACAAACCAAAATGTCAAATATGTGAAAAATATAGACATATTGCTATAACGTGTTATTTAAGACTGAATCTTAATTGTGTTCCAGGTCAGGGGTCAAGAAATCAAAGAAATTCAAATTACATTGCAAATATGGTAAACATGCAGCAAGAATCAAGTAATTAGACAGATGGCAGAAACTCTCAAATTGAAATTGCAAAGCCTAATCACATTCAAGATGAAGATTGGTACCCTAATTTAGGAGCAACTAACCATATCACCAACAATTTAAGCAATCTAAACCTTGGAAAGAAGGAGTATAAAGGTATGAACTCTATTCACATTGGTAATGGGAAAACCGTTGCAATTACACACACTGGTAGGTCATACATTATGGGAAAAAGACAATAATACTTAAACTATCTATTGAGAGTTCCACTCATTAGAATGAACTTGTTAGTGTGTCACAATTTGCAAGAGATAATGTGAAGACCCACAATTCAGATGGTTCAAGTCGACAATAAACTACACATGTCCAACTCAAAATAATCTGGAGCATGGATAATCAATGGGGTTAATTAAGAAAATAAGAAAAGAAGAAAATAAACACAGAATCTCACAGCGGAATAACAAAATACAATAATCAAATAAACAGTTCATGAAACTATTTATACTATACATTTGATATAATTTATACAACATTTATCAGAGTTATACATACAACAGAACAATAGCACAATGCAGCAGAACAACATGATGTAGGGAAATAATACTAGTAATAATATACCAAATGTTCATCTTTGTCCTCTAGAATAAATGATCTTCAATGCACTAAAAACTCAAGGGTGACCCAAGCATATAGTAAAACAATACATTCGAGTCAGAACTAAAATATTCTTATGTAAGTTAAATCAATATCACGTATAACATGAGTGTAATAGCGTCAGAAATGTTTATGGGGTTTTACATCTCCTATCCAATGTATAACATGCGTGCAGTAACCTCAAGAGATGTTACAGGATTTTCTCTTTAGGATCCGTTAAAATATCTATATATAGTATAATACACTATATATGTAATGTCTAATCAATAAAATAAATATTTTAAAGCTTTATATTAATCCCATTTAACGCATTTTTAAGCATTGTCGTACAATTTACATATAACGTCCCAGTAGCATGTCGGGGGATAGGAATGCACCGTGATATGACAACACTAAACCAAACTCGTAGTGGTCTCGTATAAGGATAAAAGTATGACAAGGCATGTAAGGCAATGCCCAAGGTAGGATACTACTAGTTCGAGTCGCAGGGCTGATGGTAACGCATCATAGCCATGATCGCCCATCGCGTCCATCCATCCCATATCGAGTCAAAGGGAGGTCATCCCAGATCAAGGTGCACCAATCGAAACCAACATCAAAGTAATAGTATGGACTAAGTCCAAAAGAAAATCGAAGAGCAGATGTCCGCTAGAGGTAGCTACCCTCATTGGCCCTGTCAAAGCTGTCCTGTTTTAATCATTTCAAATTGAAACAAAGTGTCGGGGCTATCCATCATCGTTCTTTTTCTTCAAATCTAACAATGTATACCAAATACAACCACTTCATTCTGGAGTCTCCTCCACATAAAATAGTTGTTAAAGTTGTTCCAATATTGACAGAGATTATGCCAATAAGAGGCCCCGGTCTCTTTAATAACCAAACGTCGTTTTACATACCGGTTTGTTCTTTTACATTTTGAAAACGATTCATACTTGATATCAAAATATCATATTCACTTCAAAATATCTTTCATTTCAAAATTATCATATTCACTTCGAAATCAATTTTATTTCAAAAATCATTTCGAATTTTGACTTAGGCTATAACTTTGTTTTAACCGAATTCGCATTCAAATCCATGATTTAAATATAACAGTTTCCAAGTCGAATAGTTTGAATTTTTGGAAAAATATTTTGAATAGTTTTAAATAGTTTTAAATAGTACAAATAGTTTAGAGATCTAAAACAGTTTCATATAAAATGGCTTGAGTATTGAAAATGGTTTATGTAGTAAAATAACTTAGAAAATCATAATAATTTGAATATTTAAAAAGATAGATTTTAAAAAATTATATTAAAATAATTTATTTTGAAATTAGTTTCAAATCAAACTATTTCTTTCCATTCAAAAAATTTGGACCCAGGTCCAAATTTTAAATCAAACTGATTCAATTTCAAATCTTTCAATCCAAATCATCTTCAATCTCAATTCAATTCAAATCGACTAAATTTCGATTTCAATTTAAATCAACTTCAATTTCAATTCCAATTCAAATCAAATTTAATTTTGGAACGTTCATTTTTAACTTCAAATTCGATTCAACAATTCGATTTAATGGTTTAAATTTCAATTCAGTTCTTATTTTTAAACCATTTCAATTTATATAAATTTCGAGTTCAATTTCAAAATACCAATTTAAACCACTTAATTCAAATTAACTTTAGAGTTCAAATTTTGGATTCAAATCTTTAAATTAATTCTATTTCGAATATTTCAATTCCAAACCCAAATTGTGGAATACCAATTTAAATTACTTTTACTTGGATATATTTCAAAGTTCAAATAAACTTTCAAATCTTTTAAAACAAATCAAGTTTCATAATTCAAATAATATTTCAATTATAACTTCAACTTCCAAACTCAATTCTTTAAACAATTTCTGTAAAAAAAATTTCAATTTCAACATTTCAAGCTCGAGTTCAAAAATAATTCAATTTCTATAAATCAATTATTTTATTCTTTAAATATGAAATCATTTAAATAATTTCAGAACCAAGAATTTTAAAACCATTTAATTTAACCAATCCAGTATCCGTATATAATTTTCTACCCCATGGCCAAGTGAATAGATTTTTTAATTTTAATTTCAGAAATGGATGTATATCATTTCAATCCAAAATAAACGTCATAGGTATATATCATTTCAACCTATTTCTTAATTTACTCAAATAATTCAATTTATAATTTTATATATGGTCAATAATATAGAGGTTGATAACATGGATATATAGAATAAATAAATTCCAATCATCCAATATATCAACCAATATCATCCATTTTCAATCAACATCCAAATCAGCCAATAATTCACAACAATTAACTAGTTATCAATGTCGGTTTAATTTCAATTTCAAATTTAAATTCCTATTAATTCAAACCATATGTCATTAAATGTTAGTCAAATTTTCAAACAATAATCAATAAAATAAATCTCTTGATAATTTTAAATTTAACTAACATCAGAATAATTTAGTATTTCATGAGTGGGTTTTAATCACTCACCTTTATTTGAAATTGAATTTTTTTAAGATTCAAATAAATATGAATCCAACTCTATGTCATAGCCTTCGTCGATACGATCCCAACACGACTCGTTTCGTTCGAAACAGATCTCGCATGGAAATGTTATGAATTTATTAGTAATTGAGATAATTAAAAGATAATCAGCAAAATTTAAATTAAATTAGACAAAACCTATCTCTCTCTCCCTCCTTCCACATTACAGGCCACGCTCCATCGACCCCATCAAATTATGCACTCCACGATGCACGTGCAACACCCCAGGTCACTGAGCTCCGATCCGACCTCGCCCCGTCGTGCGCCTCGGCCAACTCCACCACCACCAGAAAACCCACGGCCACCGTCGCCGCTGTCATTATGCGATTCGAGAAAACCCGTAGCGAACTCAGAGCTAGATCCTGGTGAACTTGGGTCACATCGCCTCGATCCAACCGTTGGATATGTAGAGCTCGTCGAGGCCTACACTTTTCCTTTTGGAGTCGTTCGATTTGTTGAATAGATTGAGAGAAATCAAGAGAAGAAGATCGTGAAATTTTGGCCGTTAATTTGTTAGAAAGGAGCGGTCGATGTTTTTAGGGTTTGGTTTCATGAAATGAAATAAATGATAGCCTTATATAGAAAATTTTCCAAAGCACTATTCATCCGAGAAATTTTCGAACTCGAAACGAAGCGTACCGCCTGGTGTTTTATATGTTATACGCCTATTTCAAACACAATGGAATATGTACCGAGGGCCAATTCCATTATATTCAGAAGATAGCTTTTCAAATCAAATTATTTTAATGAAATTCCTTTAATTAAATTCTACGCATTTCAAGCTCGCATGACCAAACGACAAGTCCGATCGCTACGAAACTTGAAATCCTGTAATAATTGACCATTACGGATCCGATGAAACTGGTTTCGTCAAAATCCAAGATTGTGCCCAAAAGACTATTTTTATATGTTGATTAAAACAAGTAATTTCCAAAATCAATTTAATCACTTTATAATTCAATTTTAAAAGTTAACAATCTTCATTCTTGTTTAAATAAAATTTAAATCAACTTCCGACATCATTTTCATTCATATAAAATTTAGGATTCAATTATCTAAATATTCGAGTATTAAATTTAAACAATTTTAATTATTCAATAAATCACTATATTTGAAATATTAGTTATTTAAATTATAAAATTTAACTTTTAAAATGAATTCAAATAATAAAATAACTACTTCCATTTTACAGTAATTCAACATCAATGCAATTATTTACAATTCAGTATTACTTAATTTACCTTCTAGTATAAGTTATCATCTCTTATCTTATTGAATTTTGTTATTCAAATTTTTTATTTAAGTTCATATCCAGTAAATTACATTAATAAATCATTAAATTTATATATCTAACCATTTTTGTTCAGTAATCATATTAAATTTAATAATTTAAAATAGTTAAAAATACAGTTTGTTACAGATAATAACCTTTATCCACACTATTGTTTAGTTAAGGACATCATAACTAAGAAAATACTTTTGCAGGGTAAACAATGTAGTGGATTGTGAAATTTTAGTGTGGATAACTCAAGAAACTCAGATTTTAAAAGAAATTAGTGTAATAATTCTGAATTCAAACAGCAAGAAAGCTATGAGACATTTGATAGGTGTTATTGTAAACTTAGGCATCCAAATGCAACTATTGTTAAGCATGTACTGAATAATAACAACTTTTCCTTTAATGATATTTTTTTACCATATTTTTGCATATACTGTCAGATGGGTAAGAGTCATAAATTACCACATTTAAACTCTAGAACTCAATACAATAAACTATTGGATTAGTTGCTACTGATTTGTGGGGACTTGCTCCACATATATACATATTATGGATATAAATATTATATATCATTTGTAGATGATTTCTCCAGATATGGATGGAATGTTTTTTAAAATCAAAGACAGAAACTCATAATGTAGTGGAAACTCACAATGCAGTTCTGCAATTTATAGCTCAGGTAGAAAATCAAACAAATTGTCAAGTCAAAGTCATATAAACTGATGGTGGGACAGAGCACTTACCACTAGAAGAGTGCTTTCAAAAAAGGTGGATTATTCATAGAAGAACATATCCTTACACATCATAACAAAATGGACTCATTGAAAGAAGATATAGACAAATTGTTGAAACAGGACTTACTCTATTAGCTCAAGCATCCATACCACTAAACTTTTGACCAGATGCTTTTGCTACAACTGTTTTCTTAATTAACAGGCTACCATCAAAAGTTTTAAAACCAAAAAGTTCCAATAGAAACGCTATTTGGTATCAGTCCTGATTATCAAAGTTTCAAAGTGTTTGGATGCTTATGTTTTCCATATATTAGATCCTATAATGCTTGCAAATTAAACATTAGGTCATCCACATGCACTTTCTTAGTCTATGTTGCCAATCAAAAGGGATACAAATGTTTAGATAGAAATAGAAAAATATTCATTTCTAGACATGTGGTTTTCAATGAAAAGGTTTTTCTTTTTAAAGAATCAGATATCAGGAACACTAAGAAGGTGTATAACACAAAAGAATCATTACCACTAATACCTGTTCTGCCAAAAGAGATAGTTCAAACTCGGGGAGAACCAATTCAGAATAGCATTAACCATCAAGCAACCCTCGCAGGTTCACAACACACTGTTTCCAAACTTGAACCAGGTAATGAAAAAACTAAGTCATCCAATGTTCATGATCAAACATCTCCGTAAAGAAAAAGAGTTCAACCCACTTCTCATTAAACACAAGATAACTCATGATGATATGGAAACACTATAAGAAGCAGAGGAAACTTATCAACGACATGCTACAGCAAAGATCAGTCATCACAAGATGACTAGATCAAAAAGTAGCATATTCAAACCAAAAATTTACAATGCAGTCTTAGACACAGAGGGACCAAGCACACATTATCAAGCCATGCAAAATGAAAGCCGAAGAATAGCCATGACTGAAGAATATGAGACATTGATGAGAAAAAAGACATGGAAGCTTGTTCATATGCCAAAGAATAAAAATATTGTCGGATGCAAATGGACCTATAAACTGAAAAAATACAAATGGTTCAATTTCTAAGTATAAGGTGAGATTAGTAGCTAAAGGCTATTCACAGCAAAGTGGCTTTGGTTTTAGTAAATTTTTTTCACCATTTGTGATGCCTACTACTATTAGAATTGTTATTACAATTTTCTTGCATAGAATTTGGAGCATCAAACAATTTGATGTAAATAATGCCTTCTTAAATGGTGTTTTGCAGGAAGAGGTCTACATAGAGCAGCCATATGGATTCAAGCAAAAAGGGAAATATGAGCCTGCGTGCAAATTATATAAAGCAATTTCTGGACTAAAACAAGCACAAAGAGAGTGGGTTGAAAAGCTAAAAGCAACACTGATTGGATTGGGATAAAATCCAACTAAATCTGACAACTCTCTATTTACAAAACTCAATAAAGACATAATAGTTTATTTACTTGTAAATGTTGATGATTTTATCATTACAGGAAACAATGAGATGGAAATCAACAATCTTATAAAGCACTTGAACCAAGAATTCACAATCAAAGTCCTAGGCAATCTAAATTATTTTTTGGGCATTGAAGTGAAAAGATTATCCAGCACATAAATTCAGCTAAATCAAAGAAAGTACGTAAAAATAATTCTATATAATGCCAAAATGGATCAATCTAATCCAATTTCCACTCCAATGGTCAGCAATATACACCTATCTAAATATAAAGAAGAATCTATATCTAATGACAGTCAGTATAGAAGCATTGTTGGTGCACTTCAGTATGCAACTATCACTAGACCAAAGATCACTTTTAGTGTAAATAAAGCAAGTCAACATATGCAAAATCCCACTAGTGAACATTGGAAAGCAGTAAAAACGATATTAAGATATCTCTAATGGATCATGAACTTTAGATTAACACTTGAAGCAAGAAATACGATCAATATCACTCGTTATGTTGATGTAGACTGGGCTACTGATCTAGATAATAGAAGGTCAACAACTGGATATTGCATATTTTTAGGTAAAAGTCCTATATCATGGTGTTCAAAAAACAACCTACTGTTTTAAGATCCAGCATTGAGGCCGAATTTAGAAGTGTAGCAAATGCTACAGTAGAAGTAATGCCGATAGAATCTCTACTTGGTGAAGAACGAGTTAAGCCAGAAAGCAAAACTACTATATGGTGTGATAACTTAAGCACAATTCATCTTACAGCTAACCCAGTATTACATTCCAGAACAAACCTTACGGAGTTAGATCTCTATTTCGTTTATGAACAACTAACCAAAGGGAAGCTAAATGTAAATCACATACCTTCAACTTACCAAACTGATGATATTTTGACCAAATTATTGTCTAAAGAAAAATTCATTCGATTCAGGGAAAGTTTAAAGTCAACAACATCAACAATAGTCTTCAATGTGAGAAGCAAAAGGCCAATAAGGACAACTGTTCTTAGGAATTTCAGACTTTAAATTTGAAACTGAAATTTGTTGAAGATTGTCTGATTGAGATCATATACAGGAGTGCGATACTATTAGATTAGTGTTCAACTTAATTATGAGCAAAGAAATTTAGCAGATTTGAGCTCAAATTGAATCGTTGCAAATTTGGGGACGAATTTTACAAATCCTAGCTAAAGTAGGGTTTGAGGGGGAGTATCAAAGTAAATGGAATATCAGATGCTGTATATATAATAGAATATAAACTCCCTCTCATTTGAACTGCTCATTCATTGATCAAAAGACAGAGAACAATCAACACAAATACAAATGGATAACAGGTTATGGGCCAGCAGCAACATCACCGAAGTCGAACTTTACAAAATATGTTATAAATAGCTTGTATATTCAACGGATTTGTGTATGATTCATTTTCTCTTCAGTTTGTAATCAACAGAATATATCAAATAAAGATTTTCTCAAACTTCTCAATAATTTCAATATCTCAAAATCTTATATTCCAGTCAGGTTTCACCGATCGATTTTCCCACTCATCTGATGCAAGATGCCAAATCAAAATCAGTTTCGGATGATAAGTAAAAAAATAAAGTAATCGAAAATATAGCACAAATCGCTTTGTAACCGATCCCCCTAAAACCATTGGGCATAGAAAATAAGCCATTTGAATTCGTTATTCACACCCTTAGTCATGATATTTCTACAGAAGAGTTACTAGTATAAAAGAAAGTAATATTACGATAAAATAAATTCCCCTACAGAACAATTTCAAGAGCAAAGTAAACAACCAAGTTAGCATTTTGCAGTTCAAGACTAAATTTAATATTTCACCTAAACCACAATTCATATATATATTATTAATAAGTTAATAGCATATTCACTTCACCACATATGATAAGGCAAAATCTATAATGCCTTTGTTTGGTTTTTTTTTCTACGATCCTTACGCAATTAGATTTCAGAAGTGATAAGAAATAAAGAAAAAAAAACACATAAATTCCTCTAAACAAAAACATTTATTAATCCACCAAAAAGATTACATTACAAAAGAGAGTCTTAAATTTGAGAAGAAATCTCAATCCCCAAAACCCAACAAAATACACTTTTCCTCACACCCATATACTGAATCCTACATATACCCATCTATGATTGCCTTGACAAAATGCCTTCATTAATTGACGTTCGAGTACTTCCATCTTTTGAAAATAAATCTTTTCCTAGGTTGGTAAATTGTTGCCTTCTTTAATGCAATAAAAGAGGCAAGTAATCACTGTACTAAATCCGCCAAATATACAAAAGAGGCAATGTATTTGAGTCACAATTCTGCCTTCACTCAAATATCTTCAAAATCTACTCAAATATGCAATATTGTATCACCAAAATCTAACAACCTTGTCTTTCCTGAAGTGGTATAGCTACTCTGTGCTTCGTCTATATACAACATTTCAATATAAAAGCTAATGTTAGTTCTAGAACTGAATAATCATCAATCGATTTAAAACAATTAAATGACATAATTAAATGACAGTTAAAGTAAATACCTACTGGATTCGGTACATAAGTTTATGACCTAAATCATATATATTGGAATTTCATTTGGAAGTGGAGTTGTTTGAGCTTGATATGCCTCTATGTTTTCTGCTCCTGCACAGTCTTATGCTGCTCTCTTTATGTTTATATTTACCGCATAAAATTAACATTGTTTGTTTATTTATTAATATAATGAATAATTTGATCAAAATATTTTATGTTATTACCTGGTTCAAAAATCTTATGAGATTGGTGCGATGAATTCCTGCAATGTAACATAAATAATTAAGAAACTGCTAATTATTATTAAATTTTGACTATACAATTATGTTGAGAAAGAAGGAAAACCTGAGAAGAAGAAGGCAAGCAAAATGAAGGCAACTGGTTTACTGAAACATGCCAATATTAGATTAAAATGTACGAAGGAGACAATTAAAATTAAACCACTGTAGGAAATGGAAAGAACACATGTATTTGTTCCCATGCTCTAAAGCAAAGTAGGGTCTTAATCTAGGTTATAAGTGGTATAGGATAAATTGGGCGTGGAAATTAATGTTCAAAGTTTCACTCATATTCTTTTTAGTTACTGCATGGAAGATTAATTACCCCAATCAAAAAGATATATTCTCTCGCGCTAATATTTCTATCTTCCTTATATTTTTCTCCTTCTCTAATATTTCTCTATTAGGTTTGTATAAAATCATTTACATTCGAGATTAAAATTATCGAATACTAAATAATATACAACCTCTTTCATAGTTTTAATAGCTACTGTAAATATATACAATCAATTTTAATATTACTGAAACTCTTGTTTTAGATAGAAAACTAAATTCAAGTACATCACATGACAAAGAATAAGATAAATACTAAAATTTCTTTTTGTAGAACAAATATCAATTCAATCATCACCATATAGTGCATTATCTCCACTACAAATTCATTACTAGGCTATACAATGTCACTGGAAATAATAAGACGGAGAAATATTATATGCAAGAATCACCATGAATTTCGATAGGAAGAAGCAACCAAACTTACTACAACAGCCAATCTCGAGCAAAAGGCACTCATTAACTTAAAGATCAAGGTACAACAACTCGACATGCACAATTGTGAGAATCAAAGAAAACTCTCATTCAACATATATCTTCAACACAAGCATACAAATATAATTCACTAGCCAAAAAGAGTTACATTAACTAGCAAATTATTCTGAAAGATAATTAATCACAAAATACCTCTCTTCCAAGCAATCAAGTTTAGGTTCATCAGTTTCAACAATCAGTAGAGGTGATTTGGATCAGAGCAGGTGATGAAATCAGGGATGTTGCAACTCCAAATTAGGATAGGTGATGAAATCTAAATAAGTGAATTGGATTGGAACTAGGATGCGATAGTAATGAATCTGAAGTTTCGGTCACCAATAGGTAGTGAATTCTTGGGAGGAAGACGAGGACATTGGTAGCTTTAAGGTCGAAGACTACAAAAGGGTGGAATTAAGGATTAGACATAGGAGATTTCTGAGCATATTTTCCGTGAGTGCACTATTTTGTCAGAACGAAGTATGTACTGGGGTCTCCATTTTTAATCTAAATTAGTTAAAGTTGGCAATGCTCCTTAGACGTTGTTAAATTGTAATGGCCAATAGCCTATGTTAAATCTTTTGCAATGGACCAAATCCGTTGCAATATTGCAACAGCCCAGAGCCATTGCGAATTTTCCGTGAATTTGCCGCAAAATTGATTTGTGAATTTGCCTATAGATCTAGTGTGTTCTGTATGGATAGCTCCATCCAAAAGGTGAATGCCTTAATTCTTAGCATCATTAGTTGCTCTGGAAGTTGTAGCACATTCTCTCCTTAATAGGGCTATGGTGAATAACTTCTCTTAGATTATTGAAAATCTAATTAGTATAACTATAAAGTTGGAAAATTGGATCTATGGTACCCCATAGTAGATGATGGATCCATGTAGCCTGAGAATAGGAGCTCTCAGTGAAAGCACCAAAGTGCTTTCGTCAAAAATGACACAAACACCCAAAAGATTAAGTACAAATAAAAAGTGAAGAAATTTAAGTGAAAACAAGGATAAAAGAACATATAAAAATTTGTAATAGTTCGTCTAACCTTGGCCTACGTCTACTCAGCGATTTTATTGATTATCTTGCTGATTACAAACAGAAGTTCTTACGGATCGATATAAATCCAATAGTGATTACAAGAAATTAGAGTTAGGGAAAGAAAGAGACAAAAAGATCCTTAGAAATAAGCCATGCCCCTTTATTTATAGACGTAGGAAGTTTAAAATCTTAAGCAAATGAACTCCACCTTGTTTTCCATGCCCTAGACTGTTTCTTCAAAGAAGTAAAGGAACACCTCAGCAACTTGTGTGGATCGGTATCGATCCATGGGCTTGGATCGGTACCGATCAAAGAGATGGCCAAACTGGCTATCATGAACTCTTTGTATTGGATCGTTTTGTGGTTGGCTTTGTAACTCCATAGTTGTTTGTACCAATATTTGCTTGTTTCTGAGTCCAAACGTTAGATCCGTGGAAGAACAAAGTTGCCGATTATAGTGCCCGTTAAGATCAATAAAGAATTGCATAAAACCAACAAAATAACATTTCAAATAGGCTTCAACATCAAGTAAAGTAGGTAGGGAGAAGATGTGCAGTATTGGAAGTGCATTCTTGGGTCGGCACCGATCCAGGGATTGGACGGTATCAATCTACCACTTGGGTGGGTTTTTTCTTCCCTTATCATGGGTTAGTTTGGGATTTGTCCCATGGCTTATTTTGTGTTTGGTTTTTGGACTCTAAGGCTATCTCTCCAAGCTTCCTGCCTTGATAGTTTCTAAGTTCAACTCGTGCACTGTGTCTAAAGTTGCCCGGTTAAAAGGCTGAACAAGAACTATCAACTTAGATTTGTAGAATGTAATAGAAGATATAGTTAAACCAATAATACAAGAGATTGTGTTAAATGAATTGACAGAATCCATTGCATTATATTAACCACTGAATGTTGCTAACGTCGGATTATGTCATACTGCAATGGACCCTTTATGACTTAGATAAACCATTAACTAGATCAACACAAGCTTCAAATCTAGGATCCAAACAAGTTGTGAATACTGTTTGTAAATTTTGTACAAAACATATGACCAAAATTAAATAAGAAAAATTCTATATGCAACGTTCATGACAACTATCATTTATGCCTTTTGTAGAGAAAGAAAATCGAAAGGCTGTTCACAAAATGATAGAATACAGAATCTTGAACAAAGATTTTGGAAGAAAAGGAATAAAATAACCACAATACCCACGGCAAAAACCCGACTCGTAAGTAAATTGCTATATTACTTTTGCATAGTCAAAGAATGTTATACTAATATACATAACATACATTTGAAATAAAAATGACTGTAGAAGTTATCATATACTATTACAAAAATGATATATCATTGTACCTTTATAATATACTATCATATTTATAGTATGCTAAATAATTTTTGTTTACCTAATCATTGCATTATAACTACAAAAATGATTGTGGATGGTTCGTCATGAAAAATATAAAGATGCTAGATAACCGAGAGCTTCTTGAAAATTATGAAAAAGGAGGAAAATGACAATATCAAAGCATAAACAGTATTTCAAATTTTCAACAATGCTGAAAAAGAAGATAATGAAGCGGTTGGAAAATAAAGAAGCCTGATTTTTTTTAGTATTTGATATGAAATGTACAAAACGTTAGATTTAAATTTTCTTATTAATTTCTGTAATATTGCTCTAAAATACATGTACGACTTATATTAATGTTAGCACTGTCAAAATGGTATATACTATAATAATATCATGCGTACGGACTTATATTAATGTTTGCACTCTCATATTGTATGTAAATATTATATTACTTGCACTTTCATATTGTTAAAATATAGTTTATTGGGTACCTACATGCGTAAGTTTTTTTTAATAATTACTAGTATAATGCAATGTAAAAAAGTGCACTGTTGTAAGTTTGCGTAATACTGAAATGTTATATACAACCATCATTATATCAAAAAATTGCTACAAAATGTCTATATTGAGATTTCTTTTAAATAATTATTGCCGACTTTTATAAAAATAGAAGAAATGTATGAGAAATTGTTTCCACCAAAACATGAACCAAAATGTTGGTAAAATAATAAAGTAAAAATATAAAGGATGTGCGTACTTTTTTCAGCCTCCTTTTAACAAAACTGCTTCAATTTCAACCCAAATCATTCCACTCCACCACTACCAAACATTCTCTCATCTAATTCAAAATCAAAATCACAAATCCATGGAAACTCAATCAAAATTATCTCTCTGGCAAATCCGAATCCTTTTCCACACCAGAACACGATCTTCCTCCACCATCTACCAGAGTACAAACAAAATTGACAAAACTCAAATCATCGACTAAGGATTCAAAACTAGTTGAAAAGAAATCGACGTCGACAAAGCCTAAATAATCGGATCTCAGATCAGCGAAGATATGGGCTAAAAAATAAATAGAGAAACAAATAAAAGAAGATAAGGTCGAACAACAAAATCAAAATGCACTGAAAAATGAAACGTCAAAGTTATTACTTATGTTCAAGTCTACTGTACAGTTAATTTTCAACTAGTGAATGTTAAATGATATTTAGAAATAGCATTATAGATTCCAAAACAATATGCATGAATTGCATTGCTGAATTATTATCCTATATAACATTTCTATGTCTGAAACACATTAACATGTGTTGAATAAGCATAATGGTAGTCAAATGTATAATTATATTTTGTTAATTGAACTAGCATGTACTGAATATGCATAATGATAATTGAATATAGCATTCGTACTTCTAAATTATAATACCATGCACTTAATATTAAGGATGAAAGTAAAAAATAGAATTTGTAGTTTTCAGTGCATTACCGTATGTTGAATATAGATAATAGTTGAGTATAACATTTGTATTTTGAAAAACACCAGCAAGAGTTGAATATGCATATGCAGTTGAACATAACAGTAACGATCCGAAATTTCGGATACTTCGTATTTAAATATCTGAATATTTAAATATTCGAATCTTGAATTTAATATGATTAAATTAATTTAATAACATTATTAACCAGCTTTTAAATAATAACTAATAGTGGTAAACATGTTTTTGAAATTTGTTTAAAAAAATAAATAGTTTGAAGAAAAATAGATAATGTCATCGAAAATCGTTTTATCAATAACGACTTTTTCCTCAACGAAAGTTGTTCAGACATTTTTTACATACACTTATTTATCTATGAGAACATTAATGAAAAAAAAAGAATTAATTAGCAATAAAACATCATTATTATGATCTAGAATGTAATTAGGAGGGAGGTAACATGAAGGGGTGGTGTTATCTTGTTTTCTTTCACGTGAAGGTGTAACATAGAAGCACATGGTGAGGTGATGGGACACATGAAGGGGAGAGCTTTCCTTGGGAAATGATGGGGGTGAGATTCAGACAAAAGAGCACCTCCTTGAAGCCTATATTAGCAAAGACACTCACTCTTGAATCATTTTTCACATTTTAGCAAAACAAAATATTAAAGCCAATATAGAAGCTAGAAAATACCCTCTCTTCTTTCACCCATAACTTTTTCTTTGCTAAACCAAATTTTATATTCATGTAATATATAGAAAGGCAGTTCAATAAGGAAAAACTTTCATGTTATCACTTTTTCTAGTTCAGAGAGTAGCTTAGGTGAAAACCAGTAGGAAGTGAGTGGTTCCGCTGGCCTAGTTTTTCTACCCAGAATTATCTCTTCACTTTCAAAAGTCATAACTAATTCTCTACCACTCCAAATCCTCTAAAATTTAGATATGATCCTCCTTATGATATTATAAATAAACTTTTAAAATTTGGGTTGCTAAATCAAAGTGGAAGGGGTTAAAAAGTGGAAAAACCATGAGAAATTTTGGAGGCAAGGAAGATGGCTTGCGCAAGCATGGTTTGAATTTGTATCGTTTTGGTTACATGGTAGGAAGCAGATCTAAGTTATTTTGTGCTTGTGTTTGGTTTTAGCTTGCTTTAGAGTGAATTATCTCACCATCTAATAGTATGTAAAGAGGAATATATGCTTGTGTTATTTATAGTATATGTTTGGAAATATTTTATTTGATTTGTGTTGATTCTCAGTTTGGAAAGAGAATGACATATGCAATTAAGTATAAGGGACATGTAGACTTGTTATGACTTGTGTCATAGTATTAAAAACAAAGCACATAAGGATTAGTAGGGAACATACTCGAATAGGGTTGAAATAGAAGCGGTTTCATAGCGAAATGGCCGCTATGGAAGCACTTCGAAAAGCCTTACTTTGTGGAATTTTTGTAGAGAGATCCTTAAGGGTTTCTCATATTGGTTTTATTGTATTTTGAGTATACTAGTGTTTTTAAAAAGATTGGGTGCTAAAAAGTTTGTTAGCACCTTCAAAGCCAGTCAAACTTGTAATTGTATAAAACTGAAATTTTTTGTTGCTGTTGCAACAGTAAACGATCGAACTTCGTAAACGCTATAGTAGCTCAAAGCCACTTTTTAAAGCATTTAGAAGTGCTTTAGCTCCTGTTTTTGAAATAAAATAATATTTGCTTTTAAAAATGGTTTAAGGTGCCTAGAAACTTTCTATAGCACTTCTGAAGTGGTGTAGTTTCTGTTTTATGACTCAGAACTCTTTGAAACAATTTTTAACTACCGTAACACTCTTTTATAGCATTCTAAAATGCCGTCTTCGCTGTTTGAGTGTTTAAAATGTGTATAAATGACTTTAAACTTAACTATTTCTCTTTAGTCTTTTTGGTGGTCTTTTCAAACATACATTAGAGTATTTTAAAAGTGGTTTATAATTTGTATGATTTTAATAATTATTTACGAATTTTTTAAAAAAGAGGATTTATTTTGAAATATAAAGTAAACATGAGTTTTCCAATTTTTTAAGTAAACTGTAAATTGTTGTATTCAAGAAATATTTTATATAAATGTTTTAAACCGTATTATAGTATTTTAAAGTATATTTCAAGTATATATAGGTTTTAGAAAATTGGTTAAATATTTTACTAAAGTAATAAAGAGCTTTCGTAACATTTTACCTTTTAAATGGTTTTTGGAATTTCATTAAATATCTTAGCTTTATAAATAAATTAGTGTGTGTATTTATATTTAAAAATTACTTTTTCTATATTTAGAAGTTTGGAAAAGAAGTTAAGTATTTTATAAAAGAGAAGAATAAATGAGGTATTTAGATTATTACACTTATGTTATAATTAATGGTTTTGCAAAGTGAATTAAAAAGGTATAACTTATTTATCAAGTGTAGATATACGAGGATGAAGTGGTTGCAAAAATTGATGGCCTATATCCACTTGAACTTTGTAAATCTTTCAATTGAGTTTTACAAAATTGATCTAATGGATCAGTAGTAAGGGATCGTTCATGGTCCGTGAGAGTCAGGAAATTGTGTAGAAAATTGTTATATAAGACAAAAGTCCAATGAACAATGCACCTCATCACCTATTTATAGCTGCAGGTTGCCAAAAACCTATTTTTATTGTTTGGCCTTTGTCTTGGTCCTTGGCATCTAGTTGTATAGATACGCGTTTGAATTTGATACAATTCCTTGGCTCAAATGTTGATTGATTGCGCTTGGTTTGTCCATCAAATGTTTGAGTAGTATTTGGATAAAGAACCATCTCACTTGACAAGTTATTCCTTGCAAACACCTTGACTTCAAGTGGTGTGAGTTATTGATGGATTTGAGAAAATATTAGAGATCGACACCGATCCCTGTTCATGGATCAGTACTGATCTATACTCATGCATGGTTCTAGAACTTTGATTCTGTGAGTGAAGTAAGTTGATGTTTAGGAACCTCTTAGCAATTTATACGACTTTACTTCTTGATCTTATTCAATATCTAAGTATAATAGTCATTGCTTGGGATTTATGTTCGGTAATTTTTCTATTCAATTGTTCTAACTCGTCAAGGTGTGGCTTGGTCATAAAGCTGGATAATATTTGCCCCTTAAAGCAGGCCTTATGAATAGATGGTGTGCTTTATTCAAGAACAAATATAAAAATCGATTATTCCCGAGTAGCTGAATTTTCTAGTTATTAACTGGCCCTACAATGGTGAATCGTCCGGTTCTGTCAGATTCACCTGTAAATCAAAGATCTTTCCAAACTATTAAAGCTAAGAACTCGAGTACTTACTCGAGTATTATTCATAAATAATCATCATTCCGTGTCCTCTTGGAACTATTATATCGTACAGCGTATCGTGACTTAGGATCATCCCATGTTCTCCCAGGAGTTAATAATCATATATCAAAATCAGCAGCTTAATTTGGTAATTGCCATCCAATTATTTCAAGGTCAGTTGGTGTTCAAAACCAAAGTCTAGCTTTTGAGATCTCCGGGCCATATACTTGATGACCAATTCAATTCCCGATCACATCGAATCGTTGGTTGAAATCTAAAGCTCTCTGAATCGTTAGTCAAAATCTTGATCTTTCTGGGTCGTTAATTGAATACCCGACCTCTCCGGATCGTTGGTTGAAATTTTGATCTCTCTAGATCATTTGTTAAAATCTTGATCTCTCAAGATCATTATTTTAGTCCACTATCACTCTGGATTGTTAGTTCAATTCTCGATCTCTCGAGATGGTTATTTCAATCCACAATCTTTCTGGATCATTTAGCACCCAAACAAGGGTTCGACCACCCCGGATCCTTGCTGAGTCCATTCTGCTTGCTCTTTGATAAGGGAACTCAACATCCAAGCAAGGCCAATCTGCTCACTTTTCTGTTAGAGGAATTTTTCATACAAGCCCAATCCACTCACACTGCGACAATGGGACCTGCACTTTATGGTTATCGCTTGTCTCTTTGAATAGGACTACTGTAATCAGTCAGTTTATAAATCACTATAGAGGATAACTAATCTCCGTCCTGTTTCAAAATCAATATCGGTTGTCATGTTTGAGTGATTTTCATAATCAAGAATTTGCATAATTTTAGTTCAAAACATCAATCACACATAACGACATCCATTCAGACACTACAGTCTAGCATCCAACTTAAAACGTGCCTAGAGATCGGTCGAGTTTCCATACATCAGTGAGTATCTTGACTATAACCACATTATTTACTGAAAATAGAAGGAAAAATATGGGAATCAAACCTGACTCCCTGCCGTCCCGATCATGAGATAACTATCTCGGCCCAAATCCTAGGCCACTTCGAATTGCCGCAGACGATGATTGTTCTTGCTACATCATTGTAGCTTGGCTCCTCACATATAACTATAATTGGTTGATCCTAACCTACTCCTTAATCAATTCACAAAGATGCCTACAATTATTCGTTTTATGCCCATCCAGCTCATGGAATAGGCAATACTTTCTTGATCTTTTTCACAATCCATGGGTTCTCTTTTCGTTGGTTTTCGATAAGGAACCTGCCCCCTGGACTCTTGGTAAATCCTCTTTAGAGTTTCAGTCAATTCCATATAAGAAGGAATTTATATTCCTGCCACTTCCATCCTAAGAAATTGTTATCGGCCATTTTCTTCCTTTGTATTTCACAAATCTTCCCCTAGATGGTCCTCCATTATCCACATCATTTACCGCTACCTTTTTAGCCTTAGCTTCCACTTAACGCATGTATCTCTCAGCCTCATGGTAAAATTCCATGAGATCCGTTGGTGGATCCCTTTACAAAGTAATCTTAAAATCCATTTTACTAGCAACTCCTGAAACTACCGCCATCAAAACCACCGATGGATTTGGCATATGAACCACGGTAGCTGCCACCTAAACCTCGTCAAATATTTCTCAGGGTCTCTTTGCCTTTGGCTTCTCGCTCAATATCATCATCAAGTTCTTTGGCCATGAAATATGCACTCTGAACTGCTTCATGAATCTATTCACTAACTCGGTCCATGTGCCGATGGGACCGTTTTCCAGCTACCTAAAGCACGTCATCGCTAAGTCTGTCAAATATAAAGGAAATACCATCCCATTACTTCTTTAGATGGACCAATAACTCCATATGTCCGACGTATCTCATTAGATAAACAGTTGGATCGATTTTTCCATCGTACATTTTCGGTGTCGGTAGCTTGAAATCAAGTGATTCCTTATGACTGGATATTGGGAGTGGATAGGTTTCTTGTCATATCTTCTAGATCTGGTTTGAAGGTCCATCCCTCATTGCTCGTCTAATTATTTCAGCAATTCTAACATCGTCGGCTAACAGAAGTCTTCACTCCACATTTTCATTCTACACCCATTCCTACTGGGAAACTTCGATATGTAGTCTTCTTCTAGTGGATTTTCATTCTGATTCATGTTCTAGTGTTCACCATCATTTCCTAGACATGTACTATCTCTATCCAAGTTCAAGTCAGCTATGCCCCTAAGTCCTCTAGGATCGAAACCGATCCATGCTCAGGGATCGATGTCGATCCATAAAATTTCTTTAAAGATCGCCCTGCTTGGCTCCATTATTTTTCTAAAGGCATTTTTTCTAGTTTTTGACCCCTAGTTCTAGTCTACAGGAACTCTGACTATTACCGATTATCCTATCCTTTTGAAAACCGTTCCATAATTTCTTCCTGGTAGACTATCATTCAGTTCTACATTTCTATCATCATTATTTCCATCTCGTCTCCAATTATGTAGATGGAAGGAGGGTTAGTTCCCAAGGACACCTTCTAGTTGCCCCCATGCCCTTATTGACTTCCTTCGACAATATTTTTCCTAGTTGATAGTCTCGTCATCTTCTCCAATCTCATGCTTTTAGTCATTAGATCTAATTTTCTCATTGAAAGCATCAAAATGTTTGCATCAAAATCTAGCACAAGCACCCAAAAGATTATAATAGAGAATGGGGTGAAGTAATTAAGTGAAAAACTAATAAAAATCATGCACATCAATTATGGTAGTTTGGCTAATTGATGACCTACATCCACTTGAACTTTGTTTACCTTTCTATTGAGTTTTACAAAATTGATCTCTTATGGATCGGTAATCATAGATCAGTGATGATCCGTGATAGTTTGGGGATTGTATAGAAATTTCTTATATGAGCTAAAAGTCCCTTTAACAATGTCCCTCGTCACCTATTTATAGCTACAGATTGCCGAAATCTTCTCCATTATGATCTTGCCCATGTTCCCAACGTCCAAGAGGAGTTGTGTTGAGGAGACCATCGCTACATCACCAACATCCAGAGACTGGCACCGACACATGCCTATGGATCGATACAGATCCATAAGATGTATGGAAAATATTTATTTTTGTTATCGTATTATCTTGTTTGGCTTATGACTTGGTCCTTGCATCTAGGTGTATTGATACGAGCTTGAATTTGATTGAATTCCTTGGCTCGAACGTTGATTGATTGCACTTAGTTCATCCATTAAGTGTTTGAGTTGTATCTAGATAAAGAACTATCTCACTTGACATGTTATGCCTTGCAAACACCTTGACTTCATGTGGTTTGAGTTGTTGATGGATTTGAGAAAATATTTGGGATCGATACCTATCCCTTTTCAAGATCGGTACCTATCCATGCCTTTACATGGATCTCGAACTTTGATACTATGTGCTTTGATGTTTTGGAACTTCTTAGAAAGTTATATGCCTTTACTTCTTGATCTTTTTCGATATTGAGTTTGGTAGTAACTGCTTTGGATTCCTACTTGGTAATTTTTCTATTCGATTGTTCTAACTCATCCAGTTGTGGCTTGGTCATAAAGCTGGATAAAATAAAATATATGAATATTCCTATATCAGTTGGGATAAGGATATGGATACATTTCTAAGTATTGAAAGAGTAGAAATGAATTGTGGAATAGTTGTATACTGTGTATATCTTTCATAAAGATATTTCAAATACACACACACACACATTTATTTACATGGTGGATTTAATTAATAAAATGATGAATTAAACAATGTGGTTTTAATTAATGAAAGATTAATTAAAAAAAGATGTTTAATTAATAAAAGAATAACTTAAATGCAAAAGAGGTTTAAAAGTTATTTAGCGGCTTAATCATGCTTTATTTGTTTACTTTATGGAAGTATTTACTCATATACTTAGCACTAAAAGCTGATGAAATAGGCTTGTCTATCTGTGAGAGTTAAGAATGATGTTCAAGTAAAGTGTATAAGCAACAGTGCTCTAACCTAATGGCTCGACAATTGGCAGAGGGATAGTGTGAGATGAAATGATCAAAAACGTGATAAATATACTAGACTTGATTTCCATTTTTGATCATCTATCTTGTACTTGATTGTTAATTAGTCAGCTATCGAAGTTGACCAAAATAACTTAGGAAATATCTAGAAGAAACACGAGGACTATATTGTACAGTTATCTATGGAGATGCTATACTGTATATAAACTCATCCTGCTCTTCTAGGATAAATGATAAGAAAATCCTTCCGGATAGGGAATGATCTCCATCCTTATGTATGGTCTATTTATTTCAAAAAGAACCAAGGTTAAGTTAAGCATAAATTCATCGATTAGTTTTGGAGCATCCGATAAGCAGGAGAATGTACTTATATGACATAACTCGAAACCATAACCACTTCAAAATCATATATTCAATCTATATTCTAGAAATGGTTGTGAAGTAAAATGTTATAGAGTTGAACAGTATATCATAAGGTTAAGTTCAAGAGAGAGGTCAACATTAACATTTCGAACTAATGTTATAGATTCGATCTGTCTAACCTAAGGTTAAGTCTAAGGGAGAGGTCATCATTATCATTTGTCAGTCGACTTATGCTAAAATCTATGTGGAGATCCGAGATCTGTTCGAGAACCCGAAACCATGTAGAGGTTTGTGATCTTTTCAAGATGTTGGGATCCATTTGGGGATTTGTGTTCTGTTCGAGTAATAAAGACTCGTGTGGGAGATGCTGAATGTAGCCTTGACATCAGAAATGACAAAAACCAGAGTGGGATGCCTAGACGTAAAGGGTTTTGCAAGCCCAATAGGGTATATCAACTCCATATCTAGAGACACTATTGATATTGCTAGTGGGAGTTGATGATATTTAGTGTGACATCTTCAGGAATTGATCAGCTATGGCTTAGTTAATGGTATATTTTATCTAGAGATATATGACGCTTCGAAGGATATCTTTAATCCTTGTGAAGGAGGTCGGATTCGACTTGACCAGAGAGATCTCCATGGAAATCCTACATGATTATGTAAACGTGCCTTAGCAATGATTGTTAGTTATCATTGTGATGTACGCGTATCATAACTATTTTTTACTTATATTCTAAATCCTAGACATTATCTATTATATCAAAATATGTACTTAATAGATGGTTCGCTCTCTTGAAGGGAAGCCAATCGAGTAATTCAGCTGGTCTCATAAGGTGTTGTTATATGTCATACATATTTCTTGAATTTCTCACACCAGACTTATGTCGGACTCATGGTTTTATATTTCTCTTATTTCCATAGATGCTCCTTCGAGTAGTCTGGGAAAATCAGTTTTTCATTGATGTTCTTTGGAGCTTCTGGAGATGGGTTGGGCATTTCAACATACTGACCACAACATTCTTATTTTCACAACATTACTACATTATATATATCAAAATATGAGAGGACAGGTTATTATAACTGTCCCTGCTGATGATAGTGCTTATGATTATAATTCAAAAATGTTATGTATCTTAGAGTGACAGTTTATACTATCATTTGATATTATATGTTATCGTTTCATTATGAGATTCTGATGTTGTGTTCGCCTCTTTCTTGTCCTATTTCCTTTTCTTTTCTTTTACCCAAACATTCATCTTTATGGTACTTGAGTGCTTGGCACATCAAAACCGTGGATGTATTAGTGTCAACATTTGAGGGTCAAAAAGGGAGTCATTACATAGCATTTTTAATTTTTAAATGCAGTAGAATACATTGACTATGTAGATTGATATTTGAGTTTATCATATTCATTTTTAAATTTATGATGTAGACATTGACAATGCAAAATCATACTTGAAAGCGACATTTGTATTTTAAAAATCCATATATATTATTCAAAACGATAGTTTAATATAAACTTTTTTAGTGCACTACAATAAATTAAAAATACATAATGATAGTTATATCATTTTTGTCTTTTAAAGTGCACAAGTGTCACGTAACGTAAAAAATGATAGTTGTATATAATATTTGTATTTTTAAACTCCACAAATATAACATTTGGAAATTTTGAAATATAGTAGCATATAGTGCATATAAAGAATAATGGTTGAATATAGCATTTGAATTTTCAAAATACAAATAGAATGTGTGGCATATGAAGAATGATAGGTTAATGTAGCATTAGAATTTTTGTAATATAATAGCATGTGTCATAAATGACGAATGATAAATTGGTGCAGCATTATAATTTACAACAGTATGCATTACATATAGAAAATGATAAACACATATAGGATTTGAAATTTTGAAACATAATGGCATGCATTGCATTGAAAAATGACAGCTAAATATCGCAAAAATATATTTGAAATTATGTACAGAATTTTCACTATTATTTGTATAGAACTTAAAAAGTACAAAAGCAAAGAAGAAGAAAAGAAATTCCCTAAAAAAGGAGCAAGACAAAAATTAGTACAAATGCAGCCTAATGGGTTAGGTAAAAAAATTTAAAAAAAGAAAAAGCATTTACTTCAAGTCGGATGGAAATTTTCAATCAAACTCCTTTCGAAAAATTCATGTATCTTTTATATTTAGAATGTTTGACAACAAATAAATTTACAAAATCATCTACTACACGATATAATAAAAACATTTTTTATAGAAGAAGCAACTTTTAAAATTGGGAGGAAAAGTTTAAAAATAACACCACAAGGTATTCCTGTTATCTTTGATTTACTTTTACTAGGAAAAAAACATTTTCCCACTACCAAAACTGTCTTTACAAGCAATACCAGACAATTGTAGAGAATTTGTCTTAAGAAACTATGGAAATGTTGAGCACATTACAAAAGATAATACTATTGCAAGAATAAATAATCAAATTGAAACAAATGAAATTACAAACGAATGATTTACCAAAATTGCTTATAATTCTTGTAACGATAACATTCTTTTTCTCGAACAATCAACGATATTTACGTTAGGGGTATGTTCCAATTATAGCCGATGAAGAAAAAATAAATAAAGTTTCATGGCCATTATCAATCCATCATTCTTTTCTACGAGCTTTGAAAGCATTTAAAACAAAGTCAAGGAATATGTTTGGATGCTCCATGTTCCTATTGGTAAGCACAAAACATAAACTTTCCAAATTTTTACTGCATCTAAATTACCTATGCTATATGTTATATTTTAACAAAAAATTTCTACTTCACAGTTTTTTTTCTACGAGCATGTTTACATAATTGAACCGGATCTAATTCAATCCAGTGATTTTCTAGGAACTAAAAAAATGGGACATCGGTATTTGGTAGAATACTGTATCAAAAGATAAATTGAAGAACATTGAGAGCGAAAAAGTTACTTATTCACTGTATAGTTCAATAATCTTCATTTATTTTAATATTTTCATTTACTATTATGCTAGAAAAAACACCTTGATTGAAATGCTAATCTATTTTAGCATTAGCATCAAATTTTGACATCATAACTAGCAGGTATAGAATGCTAATAATATAGCATTATAAGGTCTAACAAATTTATCATAAGCACATTGCATAAAATGCTATATAATTTTAGCGTTATCATCTAATAAACTATTATAATACATATTGAACATAAAATGCTAATATAGCATAGTCATCTACTACTATGCTAGAAAAACTACTTTGAAATGCAAATTTGAGTTAGCATTAGCATATAACATTTGACATAGCACACAGAGATAATAGAATGCTAAATAATTATATCATTGTAATTGCAACTAAAATTAGCATAAGCACAGTGAATAAAAATGCTAAATTATTTTAGCATTATACTTAATAATCTAACATAACACATAATAAATAAAAAATGCAAGATTATTGTATTGCTTAATTTACTATTGTGCTAGAAAATTACATTAATTGAAATGCTAATTAGACTTAGGAATTACTATATTAAATTTGAAATTTTAATTTAAAAATTAACATACAATTTTCTTATTACACAGATTTTTGTGAAATCAGAAATATATCTAAAACAGAAAAATCACTGCTAGAACAACAAAAAACCAGAACAAATCTACAAGTTCATAAAGAGACAGATATAAATAAAGAACAAACCCTGGACCCACAAGCAGAAAATCAAATTCAATCTCTTCAAAAATACATGAAAGATTTGGAAAGAAAGCTCAAAAATAGTAAAAAAGAGCTACAAAAAGAAAGAGAAGAAAGAAAAAAGGAACAACAAATGGTAGAAAAAATGAAATATGAACTAAAGCTTTTGGAATAGAAAATTCAAAAATCTAGAAAGGAACAAGAACTAAAAAAGAGGAACAAGAAATTTAGCCTTCTATATTTGATTTAAATATCACTTAAAAAATCCAAAAGATACATAAAGAACAAAAAAAGAAGAAAAGGGATAGAAAAAACAAAAAAAATTCAACGCCTCAAAAGAAGACACCAAGTTCACTGTGCGGAGGATGAAATGAAGAAAAAGGAAGAAAAGTGTATGTGAGCACCAATATGAATTTGTATTTCATAGAAAACCAAAAAGAAAGAAATATGAGAAGAGTGAAATGAAACTAAGAAAAAAGAGAAAATGAAGTTCACAAAGAGGGTACTAATACTGAAAAAGAAGTACAAAATGTAGAACTAAATGAAGAGGAAAGTGAAAATACTGAAACTGATGGCAGCCCTGGAATGAAAATTGAAAAATATGGAAATAAATTTGATAATAAAGAAGAAATAGAAACAATGGATGTGGATACATATTCAGCAATAAGAAAAGAATATTCAAAAAAAGACATCAGAAAAAGTAGAATTCTACATCCACTAAGTGAACAAAAAAGAACATAGTTATTACTTTTTTCAAATGTAATGAAAACATGAAGTAAGATTTATACCCTAAATTCTATGATTAAATTGCAAATTACAGAAATTTGAATATACAAACTTCTTATTGATCAATTCTTAAAACTAGCACACTAACTTGGATGAAAAATGATGAAATTAAAGGAGGTATAACGATAGTAAAGTCGACCTTGGAAGCTAATTTTTTTCGAACAATTCACAGATGGACAGGTATATAAATATTACAAAAATTATTTGTTAATGGTAAATATAAATGCAATGCCAGCTATACATTAAAGGTACATCATAACATGTTTCATTTGCAAATGCAATTATGCACTTAAAATACATCGGAATGATGGATAACCATAGCATTTCAAATCCATCAAAATGAAATAGTAATGCAAAATTTTAGATAAATATAACATTTGTATTTACTTAGTCCACTAGCATGATTTAGTAATGAAAACTTGTAAATAAACATAGCATTTTCAATTTTTAAATGGTACTACCATGAATTACTAATACAAAAGTAGAGAAAAACATATAAACTTATAAATTCAAAAGCATGTATTAGTAACACAGAATGATAAATAAAAATATCATTTGTACTGTATAAATTCTACAAGCATGTATTGTTAATCCCGAATGATAGAAAAATATAGCATTTATTTTTTAAACCCGCTAGCATGAATTAGCAATGCAAAATGATAGACAAACATAGCATTTGTATTAATAAACTCCACTAGCATGTATTACTAAAATAGAATGATAGTCAAACATAGCATTTGTATCAATAAAGTTCACTAGTAGATATTACGAAAATAGAATGAAAGATAAACGTATCATAGTATTTATAAAGTCCACTGCCATGTATTACCAATAAAGTCCATTAGCATGTATTATTAACCCAAAATGATAAATAAGCTTATCATAAGAATTTATAAAATCCAAAACCATGTACTACTAATGCAAAATGATACATAAACATTACATTTGCACTTGAAAAGTCCATATAATGTATTGCTAATGTAAAATAATACAAATTATTTGTTGTTTCTTAAACTTACAATTAATTTTGTTAGGTGTGGCTCGCATTTGAGAGTGCATGGGTTGAACCAGTAAGTCCAACATCGCAAGAAATATAGTACATAACGTGGTATATATGTGAGATTAGTGGCAGAACATTGGAAATTCCATTTATTACATGTAAGTATTTCCAAGACCATGTACAGTCTCGTTTTGAAAGGCAATAAAAAGGATGTTCAATAGGGATGCTGGCACATTAGAATCTTCATTAAAGCGATGCCATTACAGAACAATGAAGCATGCATTTATGGGGATGCATTAGAGAGCCGAAACACAACATGTCATCGCTACTAATGGTTCGAGGGAGCATTAAACGATGTGAGAGTGATCGAAGCTAAACTCCTTTAGAGGCTTGAGTAGAGAATAACTCGTCAAGGTGGAGATATATGATTGAGTAGCCTGCATCACTACTTAACTATCCCATGCTCTTGAAGAGGACACAATGGATATGCAGCATCTCCTCCTTGTGTTGAGGACTCATGTTCTACAAGATGACTTGAGTGGAAAGTACTCGCCTTAAGGTGGAGATTAGGTAACGTAGATAACTGCGTAAAGAAGTGGAAGCAGTCTGGCCAACTACAGAACTTCTTCAGTATGCTTCAAATGAAGGTTAGAGGAAATGCTTGCTAGGGTGTAGATTTTTTAGGTAGGGCCGCATTTGAGAGTGCATGGGTTGAACGAGTAAGTTCCACATGCAAGAAATATGATGCATAACGTGGTATATATATGTGATATTGATGACACGTTAACCTCGGAATTCCTTTTGTTACATGTAAGTGTTGCCAAGAATATGTATATGCCCATTCCGAAAGGAAATGAAAGGGATGTTTAATCGAGACACTGACACATCAAAAGCTTCACAAAGGTGACGCCACTATAGAACAATGAAGCACGCGTTTATGGGGACCCGTTGTAGTGCTAAAACACAACAAATTTTTGTTTATTCGGATAATTGATTGGTTTGTTCAAGGTCAAGAGTATATGAGCATAATCACACATTCGGCACAATAATGATGGTAACTTTAAGCTTTTGAATATTAAGGTTAAATAATAATATGAAATATTATAATGCATATTAATATGCAGAATATTGTAGCAAATGATCTAGAAAATGTGATACGATAGTTAGTTCTACCTACAGTACAATCCATCATCACGGATGAATTTACAGAAACAATTTTCTTCCCTTTGCATCACATAAACCATTGGAGGTTACTCACTTTGGACTATATGATAATGCAATGGAATCATTTTGACTCAAACAGGCCTAAAACAAGATCAATCCAAAGATCAAACCCAGAATTTTAACAAGCTTAAAAAGTGATAAGAAAATTTTCTTTAAAACACATTATAAAATTAAGTAACAAAATTAAAATCATGTTTTCTTTTCTCTTTTCTTTTTTTTGCGGAGAAAAATTTTCAAACTATATTCGAGAAGAAGTGGGTAGAAAACAAAATCTTAAATAAGAAATTTAGGAAAAAAGCAATAGCCTAACCAATTGCCTACAGCATGAACCAAATTCGTAAATAAATGTTTATTTTAAATCAAAATCAAAACACGCAAATTAAACTTAAATTTATTATATGATATGCTTATATGCTTAAAACAATAATATTGTAGGCTTATATATAATACCAATACGTTACAAAAATACATAATATTGGAGACCTCTTATGTTAACACAAGTGCCTTAAAGATGATATATAATGCTAGCATTTTCATTGAAGCTATTAGAAACACAACAAATATTAAACTATTCTACCATATACTTGATATACTATTATCTTACCTAATATTTTTATTGTATGTATAGAAACAATTATGCATATTTCGTCATGATAAATATCAAAAAAATAAATAGGGAACAGCTTCCAACGGAATATGAAAAGCAGGACATTGATCCATTTAGAGCTAAAACTGCTTATCAAATATTCAACAACGATGAGAATATCCGGTTAGTGCACAAATACTTTACAAACTTATCACAAGATTAGCAACTATAGAAGAATCCAAATAACAAACACTCCAACAGTCTTTAATTTGATTTCAAGCAATTGTTAACAAAGAAGCCTGATTTCTTTTAGTATATGATCCGAAATATACATGAAGTTAACTAGAATTTTTTTATACTAAATTTCTGTTTTATTATTTTAAAATACATGTATGACTTATATTAGTGTTTGCATTGGCAGAATGTATATACTGTGATAACGTCATATGTACTATCATATTGACTTTTCTTATTGTTTGCAATGTTATGTTATAAGTACTATTATATTGTTTGCATTGTAAAGTTATACATACTACTATATTGTTTACATTGTTATATTGACTTATATTGATGTTTCCACCGTCATATTATATTTACTGTTATATTGTTTGCACTGTCATATTATACATTCTGTTATATTGTTTGCATTATCATATTTTTGCACTGTTTTATTGTCAGAATTATAAATTGCTAGGTACCTAGACGCATTAATTTTTTAAAATAATTAGTCAAATGCACAATGATAATAGCATTGTTATAAGTGTGTAATACTGAAATGCTACGTCTAAATATCATTGTATAAAAAATTGCTGGAAAATGTATGTATTGAAATTTTTTCAAAAAATTACTAATAAACTACTTAAAAATGATTAAACAGATGTAATGGGAAAAAGGTTCAAGCTAAACACGAACCAAAATGTAAGTTTCAAAAAACATATTTTTCTCCAACTAAACTGGCAACATCAACCAATTTGCATATTTAAACCCTAGACTCGAAATCACGTTATCCTGCACATACACTATAACAGTTACACCATCATTACTGCAACATAGGAAATAAAAAGTACTATTTGAAGAATGCATCCTGATCTTTGCTGCTTTCGAATTGGTTTGCTCCCATTGGTATTATATTGATTGGAGTCCCTCCCACACCAACTGAAAGCAGAGTGACTGCTGCGTACAGCATGGTAAGTTGAATAGCTAGAGGGTTGGTGCATGAACTTGGCCTTAGCAATTTGATCATGGCACTTTGTATGAATAAAATAACTGTCTGTAACCACAAGTAGCTTTATAAATTTCACTATTCTTCTTAATGAACAAACTGTTATACAGATAAATAAATGTAAAAATGAAATATTTTCAATTATCAATAAGCATATTTTATGCTTCTCAACTATATATGATTATGCATGATACAAATATTAAACTATATAAATGAAATGATATATATTACTAGCATTATGATATAACAAACAAAAATATAATTAGAAGACAAGCATCACTGTCCCAATGGTCAAATGATTCGGCTTTGGTGCAAGAGGTCACAAGTTTGACACTTGCATAACGTGATTTGAACATATATTGACATGTGGTTTGTGTTCTATTGTCCTAGACATGTTGTATCTAAGTACCATTTCAAAAAAAAAATTAGAAACACATTTACCAACTAGAAACTAACCAACTGAAAATCAGACAACGGTTACACAATATTCAAACAATTAACAAATTTGAATTACACAGTAAATACAAAAAAGAAAATTTAAAGTATCATTACAATTTAAAAAACTAGTTCATAAAAAAAATGTTGGAACTGGGCCGGCCTGCTATGGAAGTTATGGGTGAATTTCAAATTTTTTTCCCTTATTGGATCTATATTGGGCTTATGAAGTCTAACTCATTTAGAATATTTCTAGATTTTATTTAAATAAAATCTCTTATTTTATTTAAAGGTATAAATTTATGAAGTTTTATTTAATTTATATATTAATACAGACAAATATACACATATGTATCATACACATATATGTATGTGTGTGCATGTGTAATATGATATCCCATGCAAAGTATAACTTCCCTATGTATAAATGTGAGGATTTACATCGCAACATACATGTTAGCTTATCCAATATGTATTGTACGTTGTCCAAATATATGTATGTATTTAAACTTGTTACTTGTATAAATATTATAAATCCATATGTAAATAAATGTATATGTTAATTTAGTTCAAATTATTTCATGTATATGAAAATATTTAAAATATATATTTATATTTATCTACATGAATATGTATAGAGCTACGATCTGCAACCTCCCTTATTTAACACCATCACCTAGCCCCCAAATTTCAACCACACGTTTATATTTGAATATGTAGCTTTTCTCTCTCCTTTCACATGTGCTAAACATTTAATTATAAATGTGTGCCTGAAAAAGTGGGATATTTGAAGGTGCTAAATAATGGGGGCTGCAGATCCTAACTCATATATACACACACACATACATATATATGTAATATAATTAATAAGTATACAAAAATACACACATACATGCATATTATTATAATATGTATTGAAATAATATATACACACATATACAATATACTTTATTTTTTAAATTATGAACCATATATATGTATATCTATAACGGTAGAATAATAATAAACTTTTAATTTTATAATATATATATATATATATATATATATATATTTATACGTAAACATATTTATAATATCCAAATATAAACACACACACATATGTTAACTGGCAAAATAATTCTTTTTAATACTTTCAGATCATAATTATAGCAGTACAAAATTTTATTAGTAAAATATATATTAATTTATTTTATTCAAAATTTAAATTTCTAGAAAATCTTATATCATATTTTGAAGTGTAAATTTTTTCCACAGTTTGTTTCTGTCAAAATTTATTTTTATTAATTAATCGTTTTTTGGCCATTAATTGTAATAAATTTTAAAAATAGAAAAATTGATTTTTTTTTAATTGTCAATTTCTGCCCGAGAGCTTTTCTTATGATTAGATAATTCTATAAAATTTAAAAAGTAGCAGTCTAAACATATTATGTTTTATATGATTTATTTAGATAGTATATAGATTTAAGTAGTATCAAATAATTATAAATAATATTTTGTAGCTGTCAAAAATTATTATTACTATAAATATTCATATATATAAATATATATTTATAGCTCAATTATTACCTAGAATGATGTTACAATTAAATATGAACCATATATATATAATTAAAAGATATATGTTTATGTGTGTGTGTGTTTAATAATAGAATGAAATTATAATTATATTTTAAAATTCGGTTGTACATATCTCACATATATGAAAAAAAGGATTTTTAAAGTGAATCATACATATAACCAATCTAGATTATGGTAGCAACAATATATAAAGAATCTCACCTAACTAACATTATAATATATATATATATATATATATATATATATATAATGAAATAATATACCTAAGAACTAATGCCGTGTTGCACACCTTGTAATAATGAACTCTCTCCTATTATAAGCTTTTCGACTCGGTAGACTGCTAATCTTTGAACTATTGACCTTAACTATCAGATAGTAATTGATCTTGAACTAATTTGAGCTTGATATAGTGGGGCTCCTAGGATTGAAGCCGATCGGCAATAGAAGGTAGGAATGATAGCATAACGAGATCTTTCCAATTAGGGTTAGAGGTGATTAAATAGTGGATCAAAGAGAGAAAATGGTGGATCACATCTCATAACAGTTCTCCCACAGTCCGAGTTATCCAAAAAGCTAACAAATCTATGCTAATTGAGCCACTCCTCGCCTCCCTATTTCAGCTGAAAATCATGCCCATTATGATGGGGCAAGATCCCATTTTAGGCCATAGAAAATAATATGTAATTAAATCTAATTTAATCACTTTTCGATATCGTATATCGATTGATATATTTATAACTATTATAAATATATTTAATAATATTTATTCCTCAAATCACAAAATTTTATAATTAGTATTTCATAATTAATTATTAATTTAATTAATTTATAACAGTTATAAAATAATTAAATTGTTTGGTAAAAAGAGAATTCATTATTTCGATTGTGTGACTCATTAGGTGTAAATTTGGTCGGCGATAATATCGAATTATTCGAATATTATTGTTCATACATCACTTAAACAGGTGATGTGACATTTTGTTCAAATTTATTGCTTACTTGGTTTCAATAAAATCAAATTTCACTTTGTTAAGCATTACCCGATTTTAACTTTTATTTATACCAATTCTCTTCGTCAAACATATCACTTTGGACTTATGGAATTTGGTAATGGTCAAAATTCCAACATCATCCATATTCAACTCTATAGTCCAAACAAAAGTCCTTGGTAAATAGCAAAAATTAATATTAACCGAAATTCTCTAGCCAAAGACTTTAACTTTTAGTTGACTGTGATACTAATCCCATATAACTGAGGAGACGAATCCTCTCTTGAATAATGTTCACTTCCAATAGAAAAAGGACTAGGATGTGACCAAACTTCACAAATTTCACTCTTAATGCCAAAAATGAAAAATATATGTTAAGATATGTAGAATAACAACGCTCATTGTGTTCAGAAACAAATAATAAGCTATTTAGCTGAACAATCGGGCCATCATTACTGCAAAACAAGAAGAAGAAATGTTGGTAAAACAAAATAAAACCTTAAAATAAATAGAATATACAATACAACTTAGTAATGCATAATGATAGATGAATATAAAATTTAAGTGAAATTCGCTATAGTAAATTAGTAATGCAAAATGATAGTTTAATATAGCATTACATATAAAAACAAACCTGGAAATATCTCTACTGTTGATTGAAACCTAAATCAGCCATCAACAAATCAGAAAAACCTGACAATGAAATATCAATAAAACTAAACTCAAAAAATAGAATAACAAATGTAAAAATGAAATGTGAAAATGAACGTATACCAAAACAAAAATATAAAATATAAAATAAAATTGAAGGCATTAAAATAGTTGAGATGGATGCAAAAACGAAAACAATAAAGTCGATCAATTAAATCGAAATAGTTGAAGAAAACCGAAGTACCTTGAAATTAGAAGGATGATGTAGTAAATTGAAATGATTGAACCCAATAATTTGGATTCAGAATATTCGACGTTGAGAAACCAGAGGAGATTCGAATTTAGGAGCGAAGAATCGATGGCATTAAGATAGAAATAGAGGAAGTTTAAATTTTTTTTAAATGTTTTTCCTTCATGCTAAATGATAAAGCTCACGTCCTTCGAACTAAAAGTGTAAAACCAAAGTCCTTTAGCCCAAAAATGTTAATAAGTTTGTCTCTCAGCCTAATTTCATGTATATTAATATATGCGTTTATTTAATTAATTAACCTTCAATTAATTTATTATTTAATTAATCTAATTAATTAAATATTAAATAGTTATCAAAAATAATGTATTTATTTTCAAACAATTTTGAAAAATATTTTATAATATTTATAAAATTTCATTTTTTATTTTGTGCTTAACTTTTAAATATATATATATATATATATATATATATATATTAAATTTTCAAATAGAATGTTGAAAATAAGCTCGAGGCTTAAATCAATTTGGGCCTTTACTATTAAGCCAACCTGTTGGACTTACTCTACTCATTGGACCTGATTAGTAGCTAGGAAGGGAAGTATATTTGATTATTAAACCCAATGCCTAGAAACTACTTTTATAGACACTTAATAGATAGGTAGATTTAATTAACTGGCCCTAAAGTTGCAAACTAGACTGCACAGTCATTTGAGATATTGTTAACTTGCCTTTTGGCAAGGCAATATACATGTGGATTTAACCCACAAACTTCACGGTTATCATCATAGTGAGTACAAAGCAATGGTTGTAGGGCCCAGGAATTAGGAACAGATGGTTATATGAAGTTAGGATCGAGCGGAGTTAGTAGATAAACGATACAGGATGCTTGAAATATGAATATTGGCTTCGATAAGTTAGGGATATGCATGACTTGGTGGAAGCCCAGGGATCAACATAGCTTGGATCAGCATGGAATGGAAGTATCATAGGGCTCGGCGTAGATGAAGGCAGAGGGATCAACATGCTTTATTGCTTTAGGAGGTTGTGAGGAATGGATTAGCATGTTTCAATATAAAAGGATAGGTACAGGCTGGCTTCTATAGAAGGGTTCGACATGGTTTAATGAAGAGGGATTTGCATACTCAAGCAAACGAGGGATCAGTATGATTAGTTAACCATGGGATTGGCATGATTGGTTAAACAAGGGATCATCGTGATTAGTTAGACAAAGGATCAGCATATTTGAAGCAATAGAGATATTAGCATAGATGAAGTGTGTGGATCGACATAAGTAAAAAGGCATGGATCGACATGGCTTGGAAGTATCCAAAGGGATCGACATGGTTGGTTATAAGATGGATCGACATGGATAGTCATGTTATGGATCGACATATGTCCATTAGAAGGGTTCGGCAGGAAATAGCTTCTATGAGGATTTGAACCAAAGATTAATCAAAATCAGGAGCTCCCTTATTCAAAATGACATGAAACCTGGCGGTTAAACATATTTTATCATGTAGAATCCAGCATAGGAATCGCTGCCCAAAGATCAACCGATCCCTCTTCATTAGAAATTGGGCCTAGCGACCCTTCTGTTGGGCCCATGTGGATTGGAAGGTCCTTTTGCCGAAGTTCTAAAGAGATTGGTGGTTGTCTTCCTCTATAAATACAGCAGGCATGGCTTTAGAAATGGGATCTTCTTTCTGCTTCTCTTCATCATCTACTTAGGCTACACTCTACCATTTTTGTTTTTGAATTTCATGGATTTGTAACTGTAATGAACAGTATAAACTAATAAAAGGAAAACCTTTGGAGTGCACATGGGTCGGAGTTAGCCGAACCACAATAAATCTATGTCTCTATTTATTTGCTTTCTAATTGTTTTAATTTTTTCTTCATTTATTTCTCTTTATATTTCTGTGATTGGATTGGATATTGGTGCTTTCTTACAACTGGGTGTTGGTGGTCAATTTTGATGCCAACATTTTGGTACTTTCACTAACAAAACTTGCGCCCACGAATTTGGAAATTAGATCATAGATTTGAAAGCTTTGATAATTGAATCTAGGAAGCAATGGTTAGGCAATTAACAAGGAGAGTACTACCGAAAAGGAGCCACCATGGAGGGAGTTAGGAGGCTTCCTTAGGAGTTGGAGCTAATCAAGCATTTATGTACATTACCAGGGATGAAATGGAAACAATGATGGATGCTATGTAGGAGAGGATGCTGAAAAGGCAAGAGGAGATGATGTAGAATCTATTCAAACAAATCGGATAGGCTGGAGCCATGGGAGCCGCTGGAATACAAAACCAAGGAGTTGGAGCGATAGGAACTACTAGAGCTATGGACCAAGGAGTTGAGGCAGAAGGAATCGCTAGAAATCAGAACCAGGAACATGGAAATGGAGCTAATAGACATAAGAGTGGAACAGAGCAGTCGGGGGCAGTCCCCAACCATCCTAGAAGGATCGGCACCGAACTCTCTAGAGGGATCGATATCGATCTCCAAAGGCCAGGAGGCATGCTATCGGGTTTGGTTGGTCATTATACTGGAAGACCTGCGGTCCGTCCTACGGAGCTTGGTGCGAATCGGAATTTGGATGCCCGTCCGGAGGAATATGTTCCAGAATTCTCTCATAGACTCGATGGGCAAGTTGGATGTGATGATAAGAGACTGCCATTGGAAGACAATAACAGATTTGCAGAGATGATCAGGCGAGCTACGCATGGAGAATTGGGGAACAGGGATTCAGAGGATGTAAATAGAAGTCCATTCGCTCTAAATATCGGGCATGCTAGGAATCCACCGAAGTTCAAACTACTAACGCTCGAGACATATAATGGAAAAACAGATCCTGAATTTCATCTGACAAGATACATGAGACACATGGAAGTACTGGGGGCATGAAATCATGGCTCGGTGCTTCCCTTTGTACGTAACGGATATAGTGCACTATGGTTTAGATAGTTGGAAAGTGGCTCTATTAACACATGGATGTAATTGATCGAAAGGTTTAAGAGGCAATTTCAGGTCCAGAGCCCGAGACCCAAGAGTGTGATGACTTTAACATCGATGAAGCAGTGGAAAGGAGAATCACTCAGTGATTCTTAACCAGGTTCAATGTGGTGGTGGCTTTGGTGAATCAACTGGATCCATCGTTGGATTAGATGGCAGCTACATTAGGGATTGCGGATAACTCGGATTTCAAGATATCGTTGGAACGAGATCCACTAGTGGATCTCGAGAAATTTTATCATGAAGCAGAAAGGTTTCTACAACAGGAAGATGTGAAAGCTGATAGAGTGGGAAGAGAGGAAGTGGAAGTTTATGCGGTTAAAGGTGGAGGTCCGCCCATGGAAGGTTCAAATAAGGATAAAGGAAAACGAAAGCAGAGGATGGCTCTGATAGATTGACGTGACCATGAAGGGAACTGAGATTCACCTCTTACATGGAATTGACTGAAACATTAGAACAGTGTGGATCCCCTGTCGAAGGCAAATGAGGAGAGAGCCTACAAACAATGAAAAAAAATATCAGAAAAATACCATCTATCCCTGAGCTGGACGAGCATAGTACAAACGAATGATGCACTTAAAGGATGAGAATGAGGGACATGTCAGAATGGTAGGCTGTTACAATACGTTAGAACTCGGGCAGCGCCAGTGGAACATGAGCAACCACCATCTACATCGAATGGGAACTACATTGGATCGAGGCGTCAACTTGTCATCAATTGATTGAAATGGTAAAGAATATGTAATAAACTCCAAAATAAAATGGCTAAATCAACTACACATGTACGGGATCGAGAATGGTTCCTAGGCATGCTCTGAGATGACAATGAACCATCACACCAAGAGATGCATTATAGTGTTTAGTTTTTGTTTTTGTTTCTTTTTAGTACTTGAATTTAATCTCTTTAGTTGAATGTTTTGATTATAAAATTAATTCGAATTTGAAATATGGCATTAATAATTTTGAGACCCATTTGGATGATTACATTTCTCCTCAAATGGCACTCGATCTCGAATGATCATGTTACGCATCGAACAAAAACTCAATCTCGAACGATCACATTTTACCTCGAACGTCTCTCGATTTTGAACGATCACATTTCGCCTCGAATGACACTCGATCTTGAAAGATCACATTTCGCGTCGAACGACACTCGATCTTGAAAGATCACATTATGCCTCAAACAGGCACTCTATCTCAAACAATCCCATTTAGCCTCGAACGACACTTAATCTCGGATGATCACATTACGCCTTGAATAGGCACTCGATCTCGAACGATCACATTTTAGCCTCGAACAGGCACTCAATCTCGAATGATCATGTTACGCCTCGAACAGGCACTCGACCTGGAACAATCACATTGCACCTTGAATAGGCACCTGATCTTGAAAGATTGCATTTTTCGTCAAACGGGAATTCGATCTCGAACGATCTCATTTCGACTCGAACAGACACTCGATCCCATGCGATCATCATCAGCTTGGGATGGCTACGAATTTGATTAACGATCTCGAACGGTCATTACTAACAATCAAGAAAGATCACTGATTTGTTCATAGGTCATCAATGGGTTTCGAACATTGGACTTAAGGCGATTTCAAAACACGCTTTCTTATCGCAAGGCATGTTTGGGGGGCAAAGTGTTAACCCATCTTTTGGCAAGGCAGTATACAGGCGAATTTAACCCAACATACTTCACAGCTAGCAACCCTGCCGAGTACAGATCAATGGTTGTAGGGCTCAGGAATCATTACAGATGGTTATATGAAGCTAGGATTGAGCGAAGTTGGTAGATAAACAATGCAGGATGCTTGAATATGAATATTGGCTCGGATAAGTTTGAGATTGGCATGACTTAGTGGAATCCCAGGAATCGGCATAGCTTGGATCTGCATGGAATAGAAGTATTATAGGACTCATCATAGATGAAGGCAGATGGATCAGCATGTTTTATTGGTTTAGGAAGTTATGAGGAATGGATCAACATGTTTCAATATAGAGGGATCGGTATGGGTTGGCTTCGATAAAAGGGTTCGGCATGGTTTAATAAAGAGGGGTCGGCATATTCAAGCAAACAAGGGATCGACATAATTAGTTAACTTGGGGATTGGCATGATTGGTTAAATAATGGATCAGCATGATTAGTTAGACAAGGGATCGACGTAGTTGAAGCAATGGAGAGATTGGCATAAATGAAGTGTGCGTGGATCGGCCTAAGTAGAAAGGGATCAGCATGGCTTAGAAGTATCTAAAAGGATCGACATGGTTGGTTATAAGATGCATCGACATGGTTGGTTATAAGATGGATCGACATGGATGGTTATGTTATGGATCGATGTTTGTCCATTATAAGGGTTCATAGGAAATAGCTTCCTAGTGGATTTGTACTAAAAGGTTAATCAAAATTAGGAGCTTCCTTATTCCAAATGACATGAAACTTGGGGATTAAACATATTTTGTCATGTAGAATCCACCATAGGAATCGCCGCCTAAAAATCAACCAATGAAGGGATCGATACTAATCCCTCTTTCTTGGAGCTAGGCCTACCAACCCCTATGGTGGGCCCATGTGGATTGGAAGGTCCGTTTGTTGAAGTTTCAGAGAGATTAATGGTCGTCTTTTCCAATAAATACATCATGCATGGCTTCAGAAAAGGGTCTTCTTTTTTGCTTCTTTTAATTTTCTACCTGGGCTACACTTTGCCATTTTTATTCTTGAATCTCACAGATTTGTAACTGCAATCAACAGTATAAACTAATAAAAGGAAAACCTTTGGAGTGGACGTAGGCCGGAGTTAGCCGAACCTCTATATATCTACGTCTCTATTTACTTGCTTTCTGATTGTTTTAATTTTGTTCTTCATTTATTTCTCTTCGTATTTTTATGATTGGATCGGATATTGGTGCTTTCTTATAACTGGGTGTTGGTGGCCAATTTTGATGACAACATATATGGTACCCTTGAAGGAACCAAACTAGGTTACAATGGGTAAATTGGTTGAATTTCAAAAATATTCCCTATTTGGATAATAGTAGGCCTATGAAGTCTAATGGGGTATTACTAGATCCAATTTAGTTGTTTTAATAAAAGCATATTTTATTAATATTGGCTAGTTCATAATTAATTAAATCAATATTAATTAAGTGTGAAATTTGAAAATAAAGGAATATATCAAATATATTCATATTTCAAATTGTATGACAAACATGTGAAACGTAAAAGTGTGCAATTATTAGGCATTAAAGGATAGGAACAAACACGAAACTAGATCTACATTTAATCACATCAAGATCTAAAAACAAAAGAAATGAAAAGGAGCATCATTGGTTGGTTCCACCTTTCTTCTTTATCAAAATTTAAAAGACACAACATCTAATTAACATTCAAGACATGAAATGATACAACAAAAATAAAAAGATCAATAATCAATAACATGGTTAATATATACATGTATGGATATTAGGATTCCTACCATCGTGTATATATCCACTATTTATATGTATATATTATTGCCTCAGGTTTCAATTATTCAATAAAATAAAATTATATAGGTATATTTATAAAACATGCCTTAACAATATAATTGTTCACACAATGATACATACATACATAATGAGTAATCTAAAAATTTCCAATTGATTCAAAAACAAACATCCATATTATATTAAAATTTTCTAATGTATTTGCATATGCATATTTGAATTAGTTGATAAAGTGCACACACACATATACACACACACATACACACACACATACACACTTATGCTAAATCACTTCCTTTCCTCTACGTGGCCGACGAAGCATGTACGCTTATATGGACTAATTCTCCAAAAATTCCATTAAGTAATTATCTGTATTTAAAATCTGTTTAAATACATACCGACCGACAATGTATATCGATGCATGCATATTAAACGTTCATATATACATTCAAATAATTACTATCAACATTGAAAACATCACATAAATTAATAATTATCAATAATTTTATATATTATTTAATTTAGTTAATTTATAAAATTTGATAAACTAATTTTTTTTTGCAGATTCACAAATACGATTATGATACTCAGAGGTGTGAATTTAGTTAGCGATTAATATTGAACAATTTAAATATTAATGTTCATACATAACCTTAGCTAGGTGTGTGATAATTTGGCTATATTCATTGCTTACTTTTGACCGTAATAATAACCTCATGCAACTAAGGAAATGATTTATCTATCGAATAGTGTTTCACTTTGAATGCTTCAACTCAAACCTAACTATAGGGCTCGATGGAACGCCACGCCATAATTCTACTATAATATAATTGGAGTATTCACATTAAAGTTTCATAATATTCTCAAGTTAAGGAAATATGTAACATTGTTACCTTCAAATTTCCTGTTTGACTTAGTTATTATTAGTCAATGGGAAACTAGTGAATGAGTCATCCTATATTTATCCAACAGTTATGAGTACATAACCTTTTGGTTTTACCAAAAGCCATATGTAGTACACTATCCAAATTTTTGAAAAGCGTTACACACCCTGTTCTCAACAAATTTGTCGAGATCCTCTCTCGAAACAACTTGTGTAGGAATATTTAAAATAATATGTTATTTTATATTGTGAGAATTTTTCATGATTACAACTCCTCGTAATTATTATCACATAACATAACATTTGAGGATTTTCTATATCGATGTACTAAAATTAATTACTTAATTAATATATCAAAATACAATAAGATATAATTGAAAATTGAACATCTTCGTTATGAAAAACAATAGTTAAGATTTAGATAGATGTAACAAATTACATAATTGCCTAGTGCATACCCTTGACCCTCTCATTTATGCTACTGGGGATGACAGTTTGTTTTGCAAGACTTTAATGAGATGGTTCAGTTTTTGGACGTGATTTTAACAGGGTAATTGATGAAACTTAGACAGCCGAGATCGTCTCCCTTATATTAGGTCTAGTAGTCCAGATTGAACTCAATTCCCTATATAATCCCTTCTCCTCTTATGTTCAATCTTTAATGAGAATTATGAATTTTTTTCGTTAAAGAAAACTTTGAGTCTTTAAATCCTTTTGTCTTCAACCATTATCTACAAGCTTTGATCAATGAGTATTTCTTCTCTTCTGTATATTTCGCTTTGCCTTTTTGTTAACCCGCCTTTTGGCAAGGCAGTATACATGCGGATTTAACCCAATCGACTACACAATTATCGAGATTGAAATATTGTGGTTTTGGTTCAAATGTATGGATGGACAATCGATTACAGATAACAATATGAAGCCAGGATTCAACACAGTCAATGGATAGACGGTGCAAGGTACTTATATTGATTTTGACAAAAGTCGGGTTGCTTTGGGTCAGCCGAGGAGTTGCTTCGAGTCACCATGTAGTTTTCTTGGGGTTAGGAAAGTGTCTACTTTGGGACGTAATATGATATGCTTTGGTGGTATCGTCATTGCTCGTCTTTGGGGTCGGATCGACATCTACTTGGGGTCGGTGCTAGTAATACATGGGGTCGGCATACCGGGTGCTTGGGGTTGGCAAGGAGTCAGGCTTGCAAGTATTCTGAGATCGACATAGCTTTGGGTCGACATCAATAAGGCTTCGGGTCGGCATCAGGGAGCGCTTCGGGTCTGCATACTTCGAAGGGGTCATCACACTTCGAGGGGTCGACATATGAAGGTGATTCGAGTCGGTGTAGGCATATCTTTGGGTCGACAAGGGTATTGGCATTAGGTCGGCATAGAGGAATGGCTAGGGGTCGGCTATGGAGATTACTTCGGGTTGGTGTGGCATGTGCTTTGGGTCAGTACTCGGGTTGGCAGAGGAGAGTTCATTTGGGGTCGGCGTACATGTTACTTGGGGTCGGCGTACATTACTTCTGGTAGTATAAAGATTACTTCGGGTCATCATCAATGTTGCCTCGGATTCGACTTTGGGTTAGCATAGGATGGATTATATGGACTCAACTATGGTTATGGTAGGACCATGAAGGCGAGGAGGCCCTGAAGCTAGGGTTTCATATATAAATACAACATGTGCGGCTTCAGAAAGGGGGATTCTGACTCTGCTTCTCTTCATCTTCCACTTATTAGCTATTCTGTCATTGTTATTCTCGAATTCCAAATTGTAACTGCAACCAAATTTCAGTTTAATAAAAAGGAATTTTCTGGAGTGGACGTAGGCCAGAGTTAGCCGAACCACTATAAATCTTGTGTTTTTTGCTGCTTTCATTTTTATTTTTGTTATCCTTCATATTATATCCACTACATATACTCTATCTGCGATCTGTGACTGGATGTTGGCGCTTTCGCTTGCAATTGGGTGTTGGCTATCAATTTTGACGCCAACACTTTTATTTTGATGTTGTATTGAATCACAATTAGTTTGTTGGATCGTTGGATAGTTTCCCTTTGTTGTTATCCTTCCTTTTTAATGTTGCTTTCCCTGTATTGATCTGAGTATAATGTCATTCTGATGAACATTCATTGAGCATGACACTTGTTGCTCTCCTTTACGAAATCAACATTGATCGATCGACGTTGAACTTTCCTCCACCTAAAAAATTCACAAGTGTTAGTATTACTAAACTACTCTTAACACTAGAGTAGGTGAATTGCATATTGGATCTTGGCCTAAGATAAGGACTGGGAAATGAAATGGTGGTGGGTGTTTGCCATAGGACCTACACTTACTTAGAATTAGGGCTAGGGATCAAACGGGTTTGAGTTTAATGTCCCCAGGTCTCCCGCTTTCATGTTTGAGGTAGTGACTTACCCTTGAGTTTAAGTAATTCCTAAGTAAACCGGGGTGGTTCAATAATTAGGTTGGTTGCTTGATATCAGATAACCGACGCAGCATCCATAAGAAGGTGAGCTTTTAGTATGGGTATGTCAAAGTTCTAAAAGGATCGCATTTATTTTCCTAGCTCTTTGTCTTATGATGGTTGCAAGGGGATTGAGACGACCCACCTTCTCGGTCCTTAGAAATCGATACTAATACATTCTCGGCATTTACGTGCCGCAAATCTGAGTACTAGAGAGGTAGATTATCTTGGGGTAAAAGATAACAAAGGTAGGAGACAGAACAATAATTGAATCTCACATCTATTTAACAAGTTGTAATAATTTTGATAGTACATATAATCACTTTCAAAATGAGATATCAGAGTCATGATAAGTACTAACCCAACTGGGATAGTTATAAATGCCTAACCCTATAAGTGCTGGTAGATGCATATACATAATACAAACATAGTGGAAAGTTGTGGTAATATTAAAAGATCTAAATTGCTTCATGCTCCATACTCCATGCTCCATGCTTCATGCTCCAAAATGCTCCTAATCAGCTAACTACTTAGATGCCTAGACAAATAGGGCACCCAGAGTTTAAGGAAAAAATAAACTCTTGGTTAGTCATGAGACTTTGAGAAACTCAAAATATGAATTTTGAAAACAAAGTATCCCATAAGACCACGCCACACATAGACACGGAACGGGCTTTTACCTTATGATAACCAAAACATTGTCTACATAAAATTATTGGATATTATTTTTATGACGTTCTTTGAAAAATATTTTTTTAAGTAAATATATTCAAATAGCAAAAAAAATTACATTGGTTAAATTTAACGGCGTAATAGGTTTACAATCAAGTCTAAAGGCAATTTTGGAGAATGGATTTCCATACAACGGTAGGTAAGGGACTACCTTTCGTATGGTACATCTCTAGAGAAATGTACCGAGGATACACAAACAATCCTCCGCATCTGGCAAGACCGGTCTATCCCTATTTGGCACTCATACATGGCCTGGATAGAAACCGAATATGACATTACCCTGGTCATAATCGGATCCCGTATCATACACCACATACTCGATATATAGAGAGTAATCCAGAAAGGTTATGACCATACACTAATGATTGCGAACCACGTAGCCTTGTGGCATACCCTGTTTAAGCCATTACTGGGTGATGAGGCCCGAGGTAGCGATTACCTTTTATATAGCACATTCTGAATGCCATACTGCCATTCCATAGTCACACATTCGATTTCTGCAAACATATAACTCCTAAGCTCGTACGTCTTAGGAAATGGTGTTAAGCTAAGAGAAGTTGCCTTCTCCACCACCAAACATTTGATACATTCATAGAGATCAATTAATGTAATTAGAAATTCAACTTCAAACACTCGTCCATACAAGTTGTAGAAGAACATGGCAAACTGAAGGCACTCTCCTACCACATCCTATCGAGAGTTACCCCTTGGATTAGTAGCGAGAAGTCCTTGCATCGGAGATCTCAAATGAAGAACTATTGCCACATAATATGCATGGGAAATTTCCCCCGAGGGTCAGTGACTAGTAGCCGTACATTCCATCTTCCAAATCATCTCCATGTCTTCACTTCAAATATGTAAAATGGTTCGAAGTGGCCTTCGGATAGGAATCACCCAAATCCGACACCGCTTCTTTCGAACCAATCATCGATAAAAAGATGTTAAGTGAACAGGGAATTCTTCTTTAATTAATTAATTTCATTTTATCAAAATATCTTATGGTGATAAATTTTTAAAACATTATTTCCGGTATATACGGAATCAATAAACCTTTCCTATCAAATCCTTTGATTACTTAAAACCTTTTTAAACTTGGAATAATTTGAAATTATTTCAGTTCTTACTTAGGAAAATATTTCCGACACATTTCGTTTAAATCTTAACAAAGATTTCTTAATTCAAACCAAAATTTTTTATTGAGTTAAAACCATGTTATCTAGGATGTTAATCCAAAACCAGTAAATATTAAGTGAGCATAATCTATAGAAATTATCTAATTCTACTTAATATCAATCCCTGTATTCAACAAGTGAGGACCTATTTCTTCAACTCTCAGAAATCGATATTAATACAACCTTGGTATTCACATGCTGCAAATCCAAGTGCCAGAGAAGTGGATTCTCAAGGCTAATAAAGAAAATAAAGGCAGAACAAAATCTCGTATATATTATTTCAACATAAATTTTACAGCGGAAATTTAAATACATTTATCAAAGATAAGCATGGACATTTATAAATTTTTGTCCTTACAAATGCAGAATACTAGCATAAGAGTGTGGTGGAAATAGATAAAAATCCTAAGAAAAATCTTTTGAGTCTATGCTTCGAGCTCCATCCAAATTTCTTCTAAACTAAACCTGATTAGTAAGCTGCCCGAGAAAATTAGGGAACCAAAGTTTAAGGGAAAGGAAAATAAACTCCGTGCCAGTCATGAGACTGGTGTGAGAACTCAAAATACGATGTTTGAAAAAAAAGGGTATCTCATAAGACCATGCTACACATAAACACATAACGGGTTTTTATCTTATGATAATCAAATCTTTATTACGTAAAAATAAGGGATATTATTTTTAATGGCATTTCTTTGAAAACATTTGTATGTAAACTTATTAATCTTAGCCGATATTGTTACATTGATTAAATTTCAACATATTAGCCATAAAGTAGGTTCTACAAACAAAATGGCAAGCACTTATTAGAGAATGGATCTCCATACAAATGACCAAGTGAAGGGGCTACCTTCCGAAACTACATATCTAGAATGTGCCAAGGCTACAGAACATTTACACATATACCAACATAAGACCGGCCTACCTCTCCGTAGGTAGTACCGAATATGTCATCCTCTAGTCGTTACTAAACTATCCAAGCACCCGTTTACCATACACTATAATAATTTAAACCCGAACGTGATAGTGGGTAGAAATATATCTAGACGGGGATGACCATACCCTAATAGTTACGAACCACATAGCTTTGCTGCATCTACCTTGTTTTGGTCATTTCAGGGTGTGAAGCTTGAGGTAACCATTAACTTTCACATTGCACATTTCACTTTGAATGCCACACTGTTATTCCATGGTCACACAACTGGTTTCTATAAACGTATAACCCTGAGCTCGTATGTGTTAGGAAAGGGTGTTAAACTAAGAGAAGTTGCCTTCTCGCCACCAGACAGATGATACATTCATAGAGATCAATTAATGTAATTAGAAATTCAACTTCAAACATTCATCCATATAAGTTGTCTAGGAACAGAAAAAACCGAAGGCACTCTCTTATTACATCCTATCAGGAGTTATCCCTAGGATTAGTAGCGAAAAGTCATTACAACCCAAAGAGTTTCAGAAACGAAAGGACCATTGCTACTTTAGTATTTGGGAGCTAACTAGAATTATCAACAAGCAGTCCTTCCAAACCAATGATCTTCAGTATTTATCCTTCAATTTCTTTACCAGGTCTTCATATTTTGAACGGATACATTGGTTTGAAGTGGTTTTCGGATAAGAATCACTCAATCCGAACTCGGTACCTTCGAACCAATCATCGATAAAAGAAGTCAAGTAAATAGGCGAATGATATTAGATTAGTTCATTTCTTTGAACAAAAATATTTTTAGAGATATATAACTTTAAAAACATTTCTTTCAGTATGGATGGAATCATTAAACCTCTCTTATTAAATCCTTTGGTTTCTTAAAATCTTTTTAAAACTTGGAATAATTCAAAATCATTACATTTTTCACATAGAAAAACATTTCCAAATCATTTCATTTAAATAATAACAAAGATTTCTTAATTCAAAACTCATAATTTTGATTGAGTTCAAACCATGTTATCTAGGATGTTAATCCCAAAACCAGTAAATATCAAGTGAGTAGAATCTATAGAAATCATCTAATTCTACTGAATATTAACTCTTGTATTCAACAAGTACTATGGGCGGAATAACGGCGAAATCACCTTTTAAATTCCACGAATAGTATAAGTTCCCTCTTCGAGCTCTAATACCGAGTATAAGATCATCTACATAAATTTGTATTTAATTTAAAATTGGAAAATTTAATCTTTTTATACTTAACTCGTGTTTGACATTTCGGCCTTATCTATCCCTCGCCCTCGGAAGAGGCCTGGTGAGCCAGGACACTGCTTGCTCTTGAACATCTCCTTAGTTTAAGCACCTCACTTTCGAATCTAACGAATAGAAAAATCCAGTCTAGTCGTCTGCTTTTAGAGCCAAGATTAAACTGCTTTATTTTTTTGAGAAAAATATGTTGTCCTCTAAGAATAGAGGAGAGCACACATGTAACTATATATATAATACAAAGCATGGCGTTACCAACAAGCATGGCAGGTAGAAAATCTAAGTATAAGTATCAAAAAAAACTCAAGCACCCTTATAACAAGCTCCGGCAAGGCCACCGCCTATTACACCACAATTTTGAGCTCCGACATGACCACCGTCCAATATTGAGGTGTTAGAAGTACCTGAAAAACTAATGAAAATCGCAAAGCCAATGATACTGGGAGCTAGCACCATCTAAGAAGGAAGCTCCATACCGCTGACTTTGAAGAAATGAAGATGTGTCTAATCCGAAGTGGAACTTCTAATGATCCTAAATGGAAAACTCCTCTCTGAAGTCTCAGTAAAACTGGAAGTAGCACCTAGTTGAGTAATGAATCCTCCTGAAACTAGAATTCCATAACGAAGATGAAGATGTACTGAGAAGAATACCTCGCTGCAATTTGCAATCCTACAATCAGCAATCCTGTGTACTTGCAAAGAGAAACTAACACCCTATCGTACCCAGACTTGTATCTAAAAAGTAACTGAGACAAATAGTTAGAACGATAAATTTATATACATATATGTGTATAAACGAGATAGAAGTAAAGGAACAATAGTAAAGCTTATAGGATAGAAAAAAGTAAAGGTTAGAAAAAAGACTTAAAAAACATACAAAAGATCTAATAAAGTAAAGCGAAAAGGAACCATGGTCTAAAGAACTATAGATCTAAAGACTGAAACAAACAAAAACTAAAACAGTAACTAAAACGAATCTAAAAACAAGATTAAACCACTTTATTTGTAATAACTTTTCTTTAAATAAATTATTTACACTTTTTTAAATAAGCTGTAAAAAACTCCAAATCATCATTAAAATAGTTAATCATTCATTTGAAAATATTTATAAAAGTTTTGGACAAGAATTGTTAAGTTTAAAGTTATATTTCAAAGGTTATAGTGAAGTGCTGTGGAAAGTGGTGCAAAAAGTGCTTTTTAAGCTATATTGATCAAAACGACTTTTCCATCATTTGAAAATTTATTTTTATAACTCAAATCACTTTTAAAACATTATAAAAGGTTTTTAGAATTTATTTCATATTTCTAAACAATTTTAAAATATCATTTTCAAAGAAATGCGATTATGGATTTCGAACTGCAACACCATGATTTTTTCCAAAAACTTATTTTACTCTTATTTCAAAATTTTCCTATTGGAAGCTCAATTTTCTTTCTTTTTTTGAAAAATATGGATATAGTAGTTTGAAAAATTCTTATCTCGAAGAACTCCGACTTAAACTCCATTCTATATGCTTGTTTGACTTTTATGGCGTGAAATCGCAAACTGCAATTACGCGACGCGCATATGTTTGACTTAATTTTCAATTATCATTCAAACTTCACCTAAAAACTTCCATATGTTTATAAAACGTTCCAAACTCATTTTAATACCTTTTTAAAGAGGTTTAGCATTTCACATACACCAATTCATTAAAATAGAGGAAAGTGAATTCCTTTGTGCTTACCGACGTGTATTTCCATGATTTGTGTATGTATTCAGCATTCATATGAAACAATCACAATGAAACATATATAACATCCAATAGCATATAATACTACATATAAGAGTTTCTCACCTTCATTTTTCCAATGGGTTAGTCTAAAACCAGCTATAACTTCGCTATCGTCGCCCCGAACTTATGGAATCGAGTCAAAGACCTTAGAAAGGCCACGACCCAAGCTAGAAAAGATGGAAGAGCTCGACCATGGTGGTCATGAGGGATGGCCGTGAGTTAGGAAGAGGAACGGAGGAGATTCAAACTAGTTTTGAAGTGGATCGTTAATTTACATGTATTATATGATTTCAAATTTCATTTGCTAAACATTTTGCTATTATTTTGTTAAGCATAGATTCCATGAGAACAAGCTTGAAGTAGAGAAGAAAATGGTAAGAATATGGTGAAAAAAAATGAGAAAGTGGATACATATATATAGGAGAAAAATTGTAACAAATATCTAATGGTGAAGTTACCATTTTGCCCTTGACCCACATCCCTCCTAGCCCCCTCCTAACGCACGGCTCCCTCCTTTGAAATGTGATTGTGAAGTTGAAGTGATGATGTGTGATGATGCTGTTGTACGGTGAGTTGATGTTTGCCTTTTGGTTGCTTGAATATTATGTCTTAGGAAATAATTTAATTATTTTGTAATATGCATATATTTAAGTGTTCACGTACATATATATATATATATATATGTTATTATGTGCATGTGGCATGTATATGCATGTGCATAAGAGGATAACAGCATTTCAAATGACTTCGATCAACTTTTGTTTGTTAAATCGTTGAAAATTGAGAAACCGATTATCGGTCACATTTTCACTTATTAATTTGCAAACATATATTTGCAAGCAAAATTTTTAAAAATTTTTTTGTCATTATTAATGAATTAAAATTATCATATTTAATTTATAAAATCATATAAATTAATATTAATAATTATTTGTAGTAATTGTTGTTATATCAATAAAGCATTATCGATTTTTTTCTTATATTTTCAAATCAATTATCATAAATGTTTATTTAACACTTTATAACTATTTACAATGAATTACTACCATTCAAAATAATTATTTGAATAAATAAAAGAATTATTTAAATCATTAAATCCTAATTAAATTTAATAAATCAATTATTAAATTTTAAGGGCGTTACTAAATACATTTAAATTTTAAAAATATAATAAATTATTTTATTTCGTATTCTTGTTCAATTATAGATAAGCATACATATCGGCTATTTATTGATAAAATGATTTTCGGCCATTTTTTGATTTAGATTCTGAGGGAAATATTTTTGAAAATTTTATTACAAATAAGATTATTATTATTTATCATCACTCAAAACAATATTATTTGTATTATCAACCTTTTATTTAAATAATTGTAAAAATAAATATAATTTATTAAAGTGATAAATTAGCGGGTTGTTACACAACAAGTACTATAGGCAGAATAAGGTGAAATCACCTTTTAAATTCCACGAATAGTATGAGTTCCCTCTTCGGGCTTTAACACCGAGCACAAGAAGATTATCCCTATAAAATCCAAGTTACTTATATTTGGAAAATTACATCCTTTATACTTTTGGAAATTTTGATCCGAGTTAATCAAATTTACTATCCCATCCAACGAGCCACTCTGGATAGCCAGGGAGAACAGAAAACTTTTTTCTAAACCCAAGCCTAGTCAATATCTCTTTGTCACCAATAAGGCAGTCAAGTTATTTGATCGACTCAAAATCATCATTTATTTAACCATTCCATAAATCCTTCAAATTACCTTTAAAATACTTTATAAATCATTTAAGAACTTTACAAAAGATTTGGAAAAGAATGGTTGCATTTTAAATTATGTTTCAAAAGTTATAGAAAAAGATATTAAATGATAGGGGCTTTGTGGAGTCCGCCTTGGGAATAGGTATTAAAGGATAGGCTTACCTTAAATAAGGTCTTAAGTGGCCATAGTCTTCCCCTCATATGAAGTACTAAATGGTTTTGAACATATTTTAAAATGCGAAAGACGTATCCTTATTTTTATTATACTTCCTAAATACTTATATAGAAAGGCTCGAGACTTTCTATCCATCGGACATTGTTGTTTCGACTTGCTCCTCGTTACAATTCAGGTTAGGAATGGAGATTATGATCAAGATGGAGATGACAATGAGAGGAGCTTGTGGTAGTAGTCTACTTATCTATTTATGCTATTTTTTGATGTACCCATTTGAAGTTAAAAATGTATTTTTGAACAAGATAGTGTAACGGTTATTGTTGAGATTATGTTATGGTTTTGTTTGTGATATTTGAATCTGAAATAAAATAGGTACTATTTATGATATTATATTTTATCCTTCAGTTATGAGTTCAGAATGAATAGATAGATAGTTATATATTGTTATTTTTATCAACCAACAGCCAGCTTGGAATGGATCTAAATTTTGATGGGCCTTTTCTAGGTCGGGATTTAGGCCTGTCTCGGGGAATGCTATTACATTTGGTATCAAAGCTTAAGTTACCCAATCAACAGGGAAATGTATACGTATGAGTGATATATTTGTTATTTTTTTAAAAGTATTTTTCAAAAACCATACTATATATAAATATATACTTATTTTGTAGATACATTTAACTCTATAAATTCCAACTGTAGAGGTAGTTGTGACCATATTCCGAAAGGATAGGCAAAGCAACTATGAATTGGGAAAAAAAAGTAGATTTAAATTTATACTTTTGCTCCGATTACCCATGGGGCGGAGGTCTTATCGTTAGGAGTGATTTAAGAAGGTCATGAGCGCGACATATGGAAGCACCCTAGAAGTTGAACAGTACTTGACTCTTTATTAACGTAGTCTTCTTTATAATTATGAACTCTAGGAGAATTATACCCATCAATAGATGTGATTCGAACATTTACATAAATCGCCTAATAAATAATAGGGATAGAAATGTGAATGGAAAAGGTTGTAAAGGCAATAAATATGGAGTAAATAGGGAGTTATAAGAATTTGATAGAGATATAAATGGACTAATTATAGAAAGATAAGGAAGGCATAGTAGGTAAAATAGAATGAATAAATATATGTCTTTAAGAATTGTCCATTAGAATGATAACCATTTATTATAGGCAATTGACATTTATAGAACTAGCAAACAACATGTCAGGTAGTAATTAAATATTCTATGGAAATATATTTGTTAATGCCCGAAATTTGAAGAGAGAGTGAAATAAGCTTCCATAAGAAAGAATAAATTAATCACCATAAGATCATAACTAGATTTTTAAAAGTTGAGTAGGAAATTTCAGAAGAAGGAACAATTAAAGCCAGTTGCTAAATCCAAACCCCATGAGAAATAATTTGATAAAAATAATTTTGAGAATTTCTTTAAATGCATTGAAAGGGTTTTTCGAAGGATTATTAAATGAATATTTTATGTATCATAAATTGAATTGTTTTTAAAGAAAGTGATTTTAGTGAGTTTGGAAACACGCTACGAATTGTTTTGTGAAATGTTTAAAAAGAGGATGTAATTTTAAAAGTGGTGGAACATTTTAAAACATAATGGTCGATAAACTTTATAAAAAGAAAATTTTAAATCTGATGATTTGAAGAGTTGAAAAAGGGGATTTTTCATCTTTGAAACTATTAGTTTAAATTGGTTGAGCTAAAAGATTTAGATTCTTTGTTTTTGAAATAAATGCAAATAGGGCGTACGTTGGACTCAATGATTTTTCTCACTTTATAAACTTGGAATTCGATATTTTGAAAGAGCAAGAAAATTTGAAAATTCATAATTTATAAATTAGTTGAGTTAAAAAGTTCCAACTTAGAAGGATGTTTTCGCATTCTTGAAATTCTTAATTTAAAACTATTGAGCCAAAAAGTTTTTGGTCTAATTTTTTTTTGATAAAGGGACTTTTCATTTTAAAATAAAAGTAAAGTAAAACATAGGTTAGACTTGATAATTTTTCCTACTTTATAAAATTGGAAGTTCTTTTCCTTAAAATTCTTTTAAAAGTGTGTATAGATAGAAAAAGCACTTGATTGAAATAGGATAGAAAAAATAGAAGGTTAAGAATGCTCGATAAGATAAGTAAGTGCAACATTCTCATATATGGAATTGTGGAAAATAATAGCTAACATAGATAGTAATGGCATTAGGGATTTATATAAAGTATGAATAGTAATCTAGGTAGAATAATATAAGAGAAAAATAATAGAATGGAAGTTGTCTACTCCAGTTTTCATTGTTTAAAGTTATACAAAATGTTTTAGAAAAATTAGAATGAATGATTATTTGGTATGATATGTTTTGGGTTAAAAGCTCTACTTTCAAAAGAATATAGCCTTTGTTATAGGAAGAAATTAGGAAGGGAAATTTGTCATAGTTTCTTTTTGAAATCAAGCAATTTTTGAATGTTATGAATGAAAATTCCAACTTTTAAAAGAATAAATCTTTGATATAGAAATTATTTGAGAAGGAAAATTATTATACCCTGTTTTGGATTTTAATTCTCAATAAAGGTTTCTAAGTTTATATTTCCAAAGATAATTTTTTTAGATCTGGCACTTCATGATTGTAAAATTTTAGTTTTACGTGGAATGGTTAAAGCTAAACCAAATTTTTATGGAGTAGATACAATGATCTACCTTTTTACATCCAAAGATGAAACTTAATACATCCTCGGAATTCATGTGCCGATCATCTAAGTGTCCAAAAGATAGGTCATGGTGTAAAGAAAATAAAAGATAAGGAAACAAACACATATTTTCTCTCTGACAATGTTAGAATTACAAAAACATCATCACAGAATAGTACATACAATTACTTCAAATTTTAACATCAATGTTACAAGTATTATTCCTACCAAGGACAATTATATCTACATGTCCATTGCTAATACATAATATATAGTCACAGCGGAAATATAGACAACTACCAAATGAAGATGATAGCTCATGCTCCATACTACTTTCCAAAATGTCCTAAAGAAACCTGACTACTGTGCTACTCATAAAATTTTAAGTACCCAAGAGTTTGAGGGAAATAAATAAAATTTCGGATCATACATGGGTCCAGTGTAAGTAAAGCATATGTTTTAACTTTATAAATATCCTCCAAACAAAGGTATCTCGTAAGAGCACACCGTACATAAACATAGATAGGTTTTTCCTTACGACAACCAAAACATTTCTATAAGAAATCCACTGTTACTATAATAATGTCTAGGGTTTAAAATAAATATTGAACATAGTTGGAATCCTTGCGTCTCAAGTTCGGGCATAGTTGGACACAACTAAGTCCGTAAGGCTTATAGTGGAAAATGGATTCCTACAAATGGCAAGGTAAGGGACTACCTTCTGAAAGGTGCACCTCTAGATAGAATGTACCCGAGGGTTACTAATGCATCTACCCCTCTACCCGCATATGACCGGCCTACTCCATATTGGATGGTATCGAATATGATCAGCCCTTGGTTGTGATCAATAACCATAAAGGGATCTCGAAGCATACATGAACATCGAATCTAGATCAAGGATGACTATACCCTAATTGGCGTGACCCACATACCCCTACTGCATCTACCATGTTTTAGCCACCTCCGGGTATGAGGCTTGAGGTTACGCTTTTACCTTTCCTTCTAGCATACCATCTTGAAATGCTAACATTATCCTCCAGGAAACCAATGCAATGCTAACATTTTTCCATACAAGTTGTTCCAAGATCGAACAAACATCCAATAATTACTATCTTCCATTCTAGAATCACCCTTGAGAAGAATAGTTCAGCTCCATAATATACTTCATAACAATCCAACACGAACGTTATTAGTTTAAAGTGGTTTGGATAAATCATATTATATGAAACCAATAACTTCAAACTAAGCGATAATTCCTAGCTAACTCAATTTTGGTTCTTTTGGGAGTATGCAACAAGCATTCGAGTCCTCAACGGGGAACTCAAATATACCCTATGTACTTCCTGAGTTAAAACATGTCAAGTTATAAATAGCGGACAATCCATTATTAAGGTTGATTGTACATAGTTTGCATATGGGTAACCATATACTTAATTAAATGTGACATATTGATGGAAATTAATTCCCCCATATCTATCATACTTCCGATATTTTGACCTTACTCTACCCCTCGCCTTGAAGATAAATTCTAGATCTTATAGGTAGAGGATCAACCTGCTCATTAGATTTTAGTGCTAACTATGGGATGACTTACTTTCCATAAATGTGTCACCACATTAATATTGGTTTCATATACGTTTGAGGTAACTTAAGGGTAATCGACAAAGAAATCCCATGATTTAAAATATTTTTGAAAAAGAAAGACAATCTTAAAACAAAACCAATATTTTTGAAGCAAAACAATTTTTAAATTTAAAACCCTTTGTTATTAATTAAATCATAATAAAATTTTAATTAAGTCCTAATTAACACCTTAATTAAATTTAATCAATCAATAAATAATTAAACCCCTTTAATATATAATTAATAATTCATCTTTAATAATTAACTAAAAATAATCGAACCTTAATTATTAATTAAATAATAATTAAATTTAATTAGTTAACTAATTAAAATTAACTTAATTGATTAACACTTAAGTATTAATTACCTTTATTAACCAATGATTAAGTACTAATTACTTAATTAATAAATCAATCATTTATTAAATAATTAAATAATAATTAAATTTTTAATTAATTAATATAAGTTTTAAAACATTTTCGAAAAATATTTCTAAGTGAAAACATTTTCAGATTTTGCAAAGAATTCATTTCCATGAACTGCACTTATAGTTTCTATCGCTATACGGCCCGAAATTTTAACCGTTCTAGATCTTAAATAGCTCTATAAACTTCTATCTTCCATAATTTGATTAAATTTATAAATTTTATAAACCTTTTTTAAGACAAGACTAAGTTTAAAACTTTATAAACTTTTCTTGAAAATCCAAAATTACATAAGATTTGAAAGAAAAAAAAGAAGGGATTTCAATGTCGAGTTCAAGTACAAACTAGTGTTAACCTTTCTTAACTTAGTACATCATAAGTAGAAACACCAACACATATATGACCATAATCACATACATAAGCAAGATCATATCTTACTAATTTACTTCACTTAACTTCCGGTTTCAAGTTTATACAACACCAGACCAATGCATACTTATACAACCAAATTAACATCATTTCCAAGTATACGTATGCATAACTGATTCAACATAATAACTACTCAAATAAGCATCATATTTTAATAACAAATATACATCATTTGTAAAGCTAATAACTTTGAATAATGGAGTGAGATTTACTCATCGAAAGTGTACTAAACCAAAGCAACTTCCTCTAGAATTTGCACATAACTTAGATCTTTGGTTTGCTTTGGAAAAATGAAGTCTTATGGGCTTAAGGGTGGAAAAGTGGTTTGGACTAGGGGTGGAAGTGCTCGTCCAACGGGAGGTATGAGTGTGTATGGGCTTGTTTTGGAAGGAGGATTTGGAGAAAGAGAAGAGAAGGTAAAGATAAGGATTTAGAAATTTAAAAGTGAAGTGAACTAAGGTTTTCTTTACTTAAGAACTTTAGAAACCTATAACAACCCTGGTTTTGGAGATTACCTGTTAATATTAAATAGTGACGTTGTAAATTAAAATAAAATTGGAAATTTTAATTGATTATTTGGAATAAACAATGAATTTTGAAAAGAAAATGAGAAAAATAAAGTTTTGAACTTTATTTTAGTTATTTGGGTTAATAATGATTGGAAAATGGGTTTTATAAGGAGAAAATGCAATAGTTATATTAATTATTGTCGATTACTTCTTTTAATAAATTTTTTAAAAGAAGTATAAGATTTTTAAAGGTTGGTTATTTAAATAAAAAGATGGAAATTGGTTTAAAAATTTGTTTTGGCTACAAATTATGATTAGAAATGGTTTGAAGTATTTTTCTAATGAGAAAAGTATTTTTGTTGAATTTTAGAAGCTAAAAACAAAGTTTTATTCATTTATTGAGTAAATAGGGCAGTTTGTAAATTAAGGTTTTTTTAATAATGATAATGTTTTAAAAGTAAAATTTTATGTTTTTATATAGTGTAAAATGTCTTATTTTATGAGTATGTAAGTTTGTACATTTTTCTTGTGTGTAAACTAAAAAGAAAATGCCTTGTGATTTGTAAATTAGTGTATATAAGAATGCATTTGGTTTTATGTTAAATAATTAATTTAGGCCATCATACTTTCTTTTGTTTAATGGGTCAATTAAGCCCCATTTTCATTAATCTAGTTTGAGAAGGTGAGAAAAAGATGACATTACATTCATTTTACACTTCCTTCTTCCTCTTTCTAGAAATAGAAATACAGTAAAACGCATATCTACCTTTTTGCAAATTGCAAGCACTTCCTTCTAATTAATTCAACAAGCTGAGAATTTTATCAAATTAGAGTATAATTAAAAGGCAATCTCACTCCAAAACTTTATAATTTTATCGAATTCCTATTTTTTTAGAAGTAGGTTTTTCTAATTTACTGTTATCTCCTTCTTGCATGTATTGTTTTTAGTATGTGCAGGTTGTTTGAAGTTAGAATCTCCTCAAAGATTGCCTCTTTCAACATAAATTCGAGGTTTGATCATCTCTAACAGCGAGGTGAGTTTGTTAACTCACATTTCTGGCTGAAATGATGTCGCTAATGCAAAGATCTGGGTGATTTATAGCTTACTGTAAATAAAATTTGAGATGTTTCTATTTACAGTTCATATCCTATTTCTGTTGCTTCTTCTAGTGGCTATATCTTCTTACTCTTTTGATGAATTGCTACCGGACCTTTTCCAGATCATAGTTTATATGTTGTTTTATGTGCATGCAAAATTTCATATCTTTCTATCACCATTTGCTATCTCTAAATCAAGGTTAAAAATCGACTTGGAGCTACTTTTTCTTGGAAAAAAATGCGTACCCTAGGTCGACATGCCTGTCGACCTAGGGGTCGACCATAGTGCTACCTAGGTCGACCTAGGGACAAGGATGGTCGACCGTGAGGTCGACCTACATGTCGACCCAGGGAGGCATTGAACCTCCTATCTTCTGCTGCTTGTATATTTCTTCCTGCCTTGTTTTATTCCATGTTTCCCTTGCATTTGTTGATTTATTTCGAGATGATTTGTGATGTTTGGAAGACTATCAATAGGCTAGCCAAGTTTTAGTGAATTTTAAATTCAAATTTGAATTGATTTTAAGTTGAATTTGTATTGAATTCAAATAGAATTCGAGTTATCGATTTTGAGGTATCTTCTTTGTTATTCGTTGTTTTCAAGCACGTTTTCTCCAAACGATTTTGAAATAATTTTTAAAATAAATTAGAATTTTAAATAATCATTATATGATATTTTTAAATTATTTTGGAGCTAAATAGTCTATATATTCTCTATAATAAGGGAATTTTCAACGTTTGATTCCAAATACGATTTCGAAAATTGGTTTTAAAAGCTTGTTTTCTCAAGTAAATTATTTTATATATATAACACATGTTTTTGCACTATTCGAGCGAATGGGAAGGATAATTAAACGGTTTGGTAAAACATGTGGTATGGGACACGTGCGTTTATCTTATCAGTTAATTCCCGACTTGTCCATTTGATCGTTTTAACCTTGGGGTCAAGTTTACCGAAGAAATGAGGTAAACTTTTTACCACTTTGAGTGCGAAATTTACTAGCGGTTAATAAACCGTTTAGTGCGAATGTATGGTATGGGACACACGCTAAAACTGTTCGGGTTCCTATTTGAGAGTTTGTGACACATTTGCCACTACGGCGTGCTAGTACTGGACCATCGGGTCATTGCCATTGCAACATTTTCCATTGCAGCATATTTTCCATCGCGACATATTTTCCATTACGGTGTATTTGTCATTCTGACGTTTTGCCATCGGGCGAGGTACCTTAACAATACTTGGCAAGGCTTTGTCCACATGCACGTGCAAACACTTTTGAGATGATTTCTTTGACTATTTTCCCTAGTGTATCGCCCCTTTTCGGAATTGGTCCTTTGAATCATTCGATATATATTTGTGGCGATTACGTTTCGGGAATTTGAAATCTTGGGAGTTCTATAATTGAGATTTGAATTACCTACACTGGCATTATTTGAGATTTTCCTTTTGGCATTTATTTGGGATTATATTCTCCTATGTTGGAGAGTTATATTTGATTGCCTTATGGCGTATTTTTGAGATGGTGTTTTCTTTGAGATATTGAGATTTCATTGAGTTATCCAATAATACTCTTTGTTAATGTGGGTCTCGAGGTTGGGCATCACAGCTTGATATCAGAGCTGAATTCAGAACAAAATAGGATAAATATAGAACATAAGCATATATTACGATATATCCAAGTATAGTACAAATATTACAAATCCCTTAATCATCGTGTCCTTTATCTTATCGTGTCCTTCGAGATTGAAATTTTGGATATGTGTAGGAATATTTTGTTTTGTAGTATTCTAAAAATAGAATTGATGACATCTTATCTTAGGAGTAATCCTAATCGTGATTGTTTTATTGGACTCCTCTTCAATACGGGTGCTTGACACCCATCCGTATCGGAGGAGTTTGTTGATGCTTTTGGATGTTCTTATCTTGTTCTTTTGTGAGGATTGTGAATCCTATTGAGTGGATCCGCAATATTTAACATGATGTATGAGGATTTGGAATTGTTTCTTAAAGCTTCTCTTTTCGTGCGAATTAGCATGCCATTTTCCATCTAGAGTTTGGAGTTTTGAGATGAAGTGGCTTGCCTATTATCAAGCCACATTCTGTGATTCGAAGAATCCTATATTAGGTATCCTTATTCGATTGATTTATTGCTTCTTGTCCTTCGGAATATTAATGATGATTTCAAGGTCTTTGTATTCACTCTTGAGTTTCGAGATGTTGATGATATATCTCGAATTCCAGTCATTGTGGCTCTGTTGATTTTTGTGAGTCCGTTCGGGTATAACACCCAATCAGGCAATCGAGTATTGTATTGACCTCTTTTCCATTCTTAACCTTTCGATCATCCTCCTATGAGGATGTCCACTAGCAAATGAGGCGATTCATTAAATTTATTTGATATTGCCATTCTTACCCCTTTTGAGATATCCTCTTTGGATACTCAATTGTTGATATACTTTGTGGCATTACTTCGCTCGAAGTAATGATTTGTTGTTAATGTTACTTCTCTCCATTTGAGAAGCAATTTACCTTTTCTTTTATACCTCATTGCTCTCTTTTTTATCTATTGTATGGTGCTAGGGCCATTCTTCATCTTAACCCTATGTCAATTTTTCATGAGCAACGAGTCGCGGAGGATAGCATTACTCTCACCGCATTCTGCACTCATTATGAGTCTTATAAGTGGTTCTTTATACCATTCCGAATAATAAACACTCCAGTCTATTCCATCAATCTTGAGGATCGAGTATTCTAGGAATATCTCAATGAGCTCTATTTGTGTTCCTTGATTTCGAGAATAAGTAATAAATCGTGTTTTCAAATTTTTCAAAAATTGAAGAAATGTTTCTAAGAGAAATTAGATTTTGTTTTTGGAAAAAAAAAGAATATTTTAAGTATTATATATGAGGTATTTCTTTTTAAACAAAATAAATTTTTGTGTTGGATTGTCCGTCTAGTGTTTTAAAAATTATGGTCGATACGTTTGGCCAACGTTATCGATAGAAATTTTCTAAACGCTGTGATGAGACAGTCAGACATGGTAGATTGAGTTTTAATAAGTAAAGTTTGAAATAATTAATACGGGTTAGTATTAATTTTTATTTTAAATTTTTAATGAAATCATTGAACCGTAGTGAGTGTTGGATGAGTGGCAAGGCAGTTTTGATCATTTGATCAACTCTGTAGCTAATCAATGGGGTCATTCACTATAAAATCAATGGCGAGGCAATACTCTTATATTATTTGAAATTTGAGAAATTGAATATAGTAATTTGGGTAAGTAAAGTGAATAATTCTAATTAAGGGGTGTCTTGGTCAGAGGAAAATACCATTTAATGCTTTGATAAATAAAATGATGTATTTAAGGTAAAAGAATACTTTGGTTTGAAAAATTAAAATATTAATTGAATAGTTTAGTAGAAGTTATTAATGATGACTATAAAATTTGTTTTGACACGTATTTATTTAGGTAATAGTAGAGGATAGATATAAAACCCTATCTTAAGAGAAAATAAAGAAGTGTTAGTTTAGAACATTTAGTGTAAATTTGTGAGCTAGTTTTGTTTTAAACTTAAAATGGTATTAAAATTGTCGGTTTGAAATTGCAAAGCTATTTTGAAAAAAAGTTTGAATTAATTATCAACTTTAATTAGTTTTATGTTGATAATTAGATGGAAAATAAAAAGAAAAATTGTGACAAGTGGAAATGTGAATTGGATTGTTTTGATAAATGAACAATTCATGTAGTATAATCATTTTAAACTGTGGGAATAATTTTAAACTATATATATATTCCAAACGTATTGTATGGATAATTAGTAATCATCTTTTGATAATAGAAGAGGTTAGTTATCTCTTCCAAAATGAATTTTCTTAGTAACTTACTTTAAAGTCAGATTTCAAAAAGTAATGAAATATTTCAACTTAATAAAATGTTTTGATTACATAAAGTTTATCATAATTTTTTTATGTTTCACCTTTCCGGGAAAAAGAAAATCATTTAATAAATGATTTAGCAAAAAGCTTATTTAAAAATGTAGTTTGAAATTAAAATGGTTTGGGTAAATTTCAAATTTTAAATTGATTTCAAAGCTAAAATTTTGTTTGGAAAAGTGTTGTACTAAAATAGTGATAACTTGAGATTTATAACTTCGAATGAATTTAACTTTTTGCAAATTAAAGAGCTTTCAATAAGCTATAACGTTTCTTTTTACCACTTTAAAGGATTTTGCATTTTGCTAAGTCTAAAATAGGTTTGAAAGTTGATAGGCATTTCTGCCCTATTACAAAATTCTTAAAGCTTTAAGATGAAAGTAAATTTAACATAACTTTCAAACCATAAATCCGATTTTGATTATCTTTATATTGCTAAAAATCTTAGACCGAGTAGAACAACTTTTATATTATAAAACTTTTTAGATTTGGTTGTTTTCTTGGCTAAAACGTGTCTTCTTTATAGCAGGTCTAAAATGAAATTGATATATTTCCCCTTAATAGTTAAATGTAGTGCTTCTTATTTATGAAACTTATTTTTGATAAGGGCAATAGTGAAATTTGGAACTTTCAAAGGATGTTCGAAAAAACATCCCTATAAAATATATCTTCTTCCTTTTGCTTTTGTTATATCTATTCCCCCCTTCTTAATTTGACTTTGAAATTAAAGATAATTTTGAGGCTAAAATTATTTAAAATCAGGATAGAGGGTTTTGAATCTTTTAAAAGGAAATTTTTGAAATCATTTTGAAAAAAAGATAATTTTGTAAAATAATTTGAATTAAAATTGGTGGATACAAAACAATGTTCCACTAGATTTTTTGTAGGTTCCATCCTACTTAGAGTTCCATCCCTTTAACAGGCTCGAAGTGGATTCCATTTCATGAATAAATTGGATTTTAAGATGCCAGTGCTTTTCTATGAGTTTTAACAAAATTTCTAATTAAATAATAAATTACTTCAATTCTTGAACTCTTGATAATCTTGATACTCATGATTCTTCAATCTTGATATCTTGAATCTCTATACTGTACAGTCTTCACCCTTGGTACCTGCATGGTTAAATCATGCATATACATATTTATCTAAACTTATAATGTTAGTATTTATATAAGGTTGTTGTCATCAAAACTATCATCTCACGGACTAACAATTTCAAAAAACACGTCTCATCAGATCAACAAAATAGGCTGGTGCGTTGGTCTGCCCAAATGGCATAACCAACCACTCAAAGAATCCATCGGGTGTCCTAAATGTTGTCTTATCGGTGCTATTGTCAGCGACCCTAAGCTGATGATATCCAATGGCTAAGTCAAGCTGAGAAAATACTGAAGAGCCAACCAACTGATCAAAAAGATCGTCTATCCTAGAAAGTGGGTAACGGCTCTTCTTCATGAGCTCATTCAACTCACTATATTCTGCACAAAGTCAAAGGGTACCATTCACCTTTGTAGTGAAGACGGCTGGCGCTCCCCACTCATGTATGCTTCATCTGATGAAGCCTTTCTCTAATAGCTCACCAAGCTGCTTACTTAACTTCTCTCCCTATGAGCCTTATGTCTCATGGGTAATACCACTAGCTTAGCATTGTCATTTAGATAGATCCTACAGTCATTCTCTCTCTTGAGGGTAGCCTCCTAACCTCCTCAAAAACGTCTAGGAAATCTCTAACAACTGGAACTAAACTAACTCTCCAAGTGATGAATCAAGGAATAATAGAAGCTCAACATGACCGACCCATTTGGGTCGCATGAACACTCAAGAGTCCATCCGCTACATATATCTAGTTTAACGACTCTCCTCTCGTAGTCCAATAGTGCACCATAAGTGGATAACCATTCCATCTCTAAAACATCCCATATCCTGAAAATCCCAGTACATAGGCGTCATAATCAAACTCTACGCCTAGTAAAAAAAATTTCAAACCCCTACAAATCGTGGATAAATGTACCAATCCTCCTAGGGGTTTGAAACAACTATGGGATCTACTACTAAAGAGATCTCTAAGTGCAAACAATTAACCAAGTAACTAGAAATGAAAGAATGCGATACTCCGGAGTCAAAAAGAGTTCGAATAGGAAAATTCAAAATAGAGATCAACCTTCTATAGAGACTCTCTTAGCTTAGTCCTATCCACTTTTAGAAGGTGCTGCATCCAAAGCCTTTACTTATGCTGTAGGTGCACCTACTTTCTACCCCATCTTCTAAGGACAAGCTCTACTAAGGTGTCCAGGCTACCCACAGCTGTAACACCTCCCCTTCATCGTGTCCTTCTTACAGTCTTTTGAGTAATGCCCAACCAATCCATAATTATGACATTTCTCGCCCTTCTTGATCTGTCCCTTCTGTGGTCCTCCTCTTTTCTTCTTATCCTTATCCTTCTTATTCTTCCACCACTACTTCTTAGAGTTTTCTAATTTAGGAACCTCCTTAATATCTTCTTTCTTAGCAACATCTGATATGAGAGCTATTTCCACAAGTGATTCATACGTCGCTTCCATAGGTACATGTGTCAATGCCAACCCTTGGAGGGGCTTGTTCAAACCCTTAGCAAACTTAGTGCCTTTTTATGCGTTGTATTAACAAGCTCCATCCCGAACCGCGATAACTCATTAAATTGATTTATGTACTCTTTCACCGAAAGACTCCCCTGCTATAAACTAATGAACTTCTCCAACCTCACGCTTTCCTCGGCTTGCAAAAAGAAATTTCTTTCAAACCTCTCCCGAAATCCAAACCAACCATTGTCTCTACCCTCCATTTCTATAATCTTCCACCAATAAGAAGCCTCTCTCTTCAGCTGCCAAGATGCAAGCTGAACTCTCTACTGGTTCTCAAATCCTAACAGCCCAAATATCCACTTCGTGTTCATCAACCAAGTTCGTGCCTCTATGAAATCCTCTGTGCCAGAAAACGTCTTGCCTCCTAGACTAGCGAAGTCTTTGCATAGATTAGAAAAATTGGCCGTTGCAGGTGGATTAACGGGTCCTCCAACCGTTGGTGTTGCGATGGGCGCTTGCCCTTGCACCTTTGGTGTCGTAGCTTGGAGGTATCCACGGAATCATCCAGGGACTTTGACACCCCTTGGAAGATTTGGGGCATCCGCCATTGTATGCAAAGAAAAGAAAATTTAGGCTCGAAAGAATCAAAAGAAGATTGAACTAGACTTTGAGGGGATTTTTATAAAAGCTCTTTTATACTTGAAAACTATGTCTACAATAAGAGTTCCTTTCTGAAAATTACTTTTAGTTTGAAGATATGTTACCTTTTAAAAATACTTTACTTTTAAACAAGTTTTTAGGAATCCTATAACCTTAGGCTCTAATACCAAATGAAACATCCCACACTCCTTACAATTCCCAAAAAGTGCACACCAAAAGATATGGTGCGTTATAGGCATAGCTAAAGCATCACAAAAGCTAAGATTCATAAGACAAATAGGTAAAAACAGCGAAAACATTTAAAAAATGACTTATCATTCAAAAATTAAAATTCATCTCAAAATAAGTCATAAAACATAACATATCTCAAAAAATCAAAATGTCTCATGTTTCATGAAAATACATTTTAGTCTCATAAAATCAGAGTATAAGGGTAGCAACAATAATAATTATAATTCCTCTCACAAGTGCCATAATCCAAATGAAAAAAATGAAAAGCAAAAGAAAACATCCAAAATGAGAAAACTCCGAAAGTGAATCTCCAAGAAACCTGAATCAACTATCCTTAACTCTACTGACCTATTGGGAGAAAAAGAAAGACAGAGGAGTGGGTCAGACAATTAGTCTAGTGAGTGAAAGTAATTACTAGCGTTTCCAAGAAAGATAAAGATAATAGATTAAGAAATAGTTCTAGCATGAAAGGAAAATACAGAAAAGATAAAACTCGGATAAAATACTATTTCTGATTCTTTTTGACTGTTTGTTTTGATTGTTTGATTATTTGCACTTGTGTTAAGCTACTGTGATTAGGTTGAAATCCTAATCCTATTTCAACTGATAACTTGATTAAGCTAAATTCCTAATCTTACCCATTAATCGGCTTTTCCCATCTCTGTTGTGTCACTACAAACCAATCCTATTGGTCATAGCAAAAGACACCTCTATAGCGCTTAGAACGCAGTAACGAATTATTTACCCTAATCGATGTCGCACGTTCGGTCATCGCCGGTAAACTATCTATCGCGCATATTTGACCCTTTACTTACCCTAAACAGCATAAGCGTGCCCAGCCTCATCTACGTGTTAGACCATTAGTTCTCGACCTGAAAGGGAATGCTGTCGGTACTAGTCCTAACAAAAAATCCTTCTAGCTTTGTGTCCCTTGTCCAAATCCCTATATTTGAGCCTCTATCTATTGGCCACTTATTTACCCTAACTAGCATATGCATGTCCTAGCCTCACTTACGTGTGAAACCATCAGTCCTAGACCTGAAAGGGAATGCTGCCGGTACAGGCCATACTATATTTCCTTATTAAATTAATCCAAGATCTAAGTTTTAAAATAAGCCTCTTCTGTTATCTCTTCTTTCTAATTATAACCTATGTTATAATTGTTCTTGCAACGGCCACTCTTCTAATTTCTCTTTTTAGTTATAACCACTTGTTATAATTATGCTTGCAAATATCTTAAATTTGCCTATTTCAGTCCATCTCTATATTTAATTCATTTTTTCTCATTTTACATCTGATTTATGTAAATTTAGTGTTATTCTATTTTAATCTATATTTGCGAATTCTTCTCTTTGTAATATTTTATTCATGTCAAAAAGGATTAAATCTTTATGAAAAGAAACTAACATTTACAGGCTAAATTCCAACTTAAAACAGATGTAAATAACTGTAAATAACTAAATAAAATAGTTGAATAAAAATAGACTAAAAAGAACTTCTGAAATTTACTTAAAACTGACTATAAATAAACTTACATAAAAACTTTCTCAAAATTGGAGAAAAACTACAACTATTGAAAACCCTATTATTTTAAATTACTTATAAATCTAAAATAATTGCAAAACAGTCACCCGTGGTCCTTAGCTCCATTTTTGGGCCTTTCTGGATCCGCTTCTAGGGCGTTGAATATTTTTATTCAAAAGATTTCCTTCCTAGAAATTTTTTCTATTTAGAGTTTAGCCTCAGACAATAAACCCAATTGGGAGAAAATTTGAATGAAAAAATAGCTAGGCCTAGGGTTCTATTTATAGTGTGGCTTAGGGATCTCACGCCGTAAGATTTGAAGGTAAAATCTAGTGTAACCATGACATAGACTCACTAGGAACCGTCGGATGCAGCTACGAACGCACAAAATTTGGCCAAAAATCAAAATTACTCTCTACGGCATGTACCTGGATGTTTTTACGTCCAGGAAGTTTTGCGGGTCAACCTATGATCTTTGGGGGTCGACTTAAAGGTCGACCTGACCATAACATGGGTCGACCCCTAAGGTTCTTATATTTTTTTTCCCCGTTTTTGTTTATTCCTTGTTTCTCTCGTAACTTCTCCATACTAGCTCGGATTTCAACTAGTTATATATAACAATTGATCATAAAATTACCACGGACCCAATAGTGCAACTCCCCTAGCTCGATTCTGATAATTTCACAAACTTATTTTATTATTAATTTATTCGTTAATTAATTATTGTAGCTCAAATTTTGGGTTGTTACAACATATAAAGTCATGGATGAATATAGTTAGTTTTAAAGTGGATAAACTTGAGTTCTTTATCTTGATAACTTAAGTAGCACTCATATGCTTTGGAACAGTAGAGGAAGAAGATCCGCTACTTGCAATTCGTTGATTTCAGGAAGAATCGGGATGTTATTAGGCTTTTTTTACATATAGTAAGAGATTTTTTTGCAGATCTGGCTTCGTCGCCATTAGATAGTAGAATAAGGAAGTTTCAATCTTAGGGTTAGATGAATTATAAATATAACTATGATGCTTCGAGAGAATTGTCTAGATACAGAGGTTTTTAACGCCCATTCTTGGGATTTGCCCATCGTTTTTTGCTAAGGGATTTTTGTTTGTATATAGTTGTTTTGTATAGGCGTTTGGACCTCTTACTAATGAAATAAAGAGCCCTATTCCAAAAAAAAATTTGAAAGTTAATTTTATTTTAATATGTAAATATATTTCAAAGTAATATATAAATATTTTGTATATATTTAATAAAATTTTGAGATAGCCAATGCAAATATAAATGGAGAATGTATACGTTCTAACATCTGTACCATATATTTTAGCCATGCATACATTGTTATGTTGTACATGCACATTGTCCACTTGTTAGTATATAATGATACACTAATATATATATATATATATATATATATATATATATATATATAGTCTTATGTAATTAATTAATTAAATTTGAGAATTAAATAAAAATGGATCTATTCAAATTAATTAAATTGGGTCTAATACAACCTAATAAACTTCATAGACCCACTATCATCAAAAAAGAGAAATTGTTTTCAAATCTACCATCTCCACCCACTATAGACCAGCCCGGTTCTAATGGAATGCTCTTTGTTTAACATAAGAATGCACCCCATATCTCTTTCCCTTTCTTGTATTAGTAGTAATACAAAATAGTGGAAATTAGGATCATCCCTTATTTTCAAAGATAATATCCAAAAATCTCTTCTTCAAAACAAGTTTCATGAAACACCCATACCATTATTTGTAGTGAAAAATGTGAGCTATAGACTGCAAATATTTGCAGCTTTAACTATATATTTTTGTAAAATAAATATATGCAATGTAAACTAGAAATTTTTATTCCATAAACATGTGCAATGAACTGTAAATATTTATAGTGTAGAATGCAAATCTTCACCATGAAGATTGAAAATATGTACAGTATAGAATGCATATTTTCATTGACAATATCGACAGGGATTTTTCATGAAAATTATTTTTGAAATGGGCAATAGTGAATTTTGAAACTTTCAAAGGATGTTCGAAAAAACATCCCTACAAAATATATCTTCTTCCTTTTGCTTTTGTTATATCTATTCCCCCTTCTTGCAACACGAAAATTGCTTCAAAAGAGTAAAACTTTGTGGTTGGTAGAGGGGGATACTAACTCAAAGTTTTTCTCTCGTGTATGTCTATGAGGAAGCATATAAACCAAATTCAGGCTATTCTATCTCCATCTGGTGACTATATTTGTAATCGTGAAGTAATAGTTCAGGAATCTCTAAACTATTACTCCACTCTTTACAATAGGAATATTGTACTATCCTTCCCACACATTGAACTGAGAATGATGATTAATACGGAGGGGAAATTATACTTGTCTTCTCCAGTCCTTATGTATGAAATAAAGTATGCCCCATCCACGATGCTAAAAGGCCTGGTCTTGATAGCTTCTCCGCAAACAAATTTAAGCACCATTATGATCTGTTGAAGGAAGAGCTCTTCTTAGTCATCGCTGAAATATTTCAAACAGGAAAAATTGCGAAAGGAATGAATCAAACCTTTCTTACTCTTATTCCTAAGAAGGACAGTCCTCAAAATATCTGATTATAGGCCCATAGCTTGTGCTAATGTGGTTTATAAAATTGTGGCAAAAATTACTTATAACAGAATTAAAATTTTCTCGCCTTACTTGATTGCAGAAAATCAATCTGCTTCTGTGCTTAAGAAATATTGAGGAAAATATTTTGCTAGCACATTAAATCATCAGGTACTTCAAGAAGCCAGGAAAACCGAAGATATGCATAAAGATTGACTTGGAAAAGGCATACAATCAGATAAGTAGAGAATTCACATGTTATATGATGAGTGCTATGGGTTTTCCTACCTCTCTTATTAATTTAATATATGAATGCATTAGCACTCCACCATTTTCAATTTTGGTAGATGGCATTCCTAATGATTTTGTTGAATCGAATAGAGGTTTGTAGCAGGGAGATCCACTCTCCCTATATTTATTTTGCATTTCAATGGAATTTCTTTCTTTTAAAATGGAAGGCTGCATTACTCATGGGATTATTCAGCCTATATCAAAGATTTTCCCAGTTGTATCTCATCTTCTTTAAGCTGATGAATGTAATGTTCTTCCTAGAGGCCACAGTTCAAAATGCAAATGCAATCACAAAAGTTTTGATGAATTACAGGTTACAAATGGACTACAAACCAATCAGTTAAAGTCAAAAGTTTTTTTTAGCACACATGTTCGTCAAAAGGTAAAAATACTTCAGCTTTTGGACATGCCAAAGGGTTCATCGCCTATTAAATATTTAGGGGTGCCATTATCTACCGAATGTATTAATGCAATTCAGTGTACTTCCCTGCTGCAGCGTATAACTACAGGTACAAAGTTGGGATAACAAATTGTTGTCTACAGCAGATAGAGCCCAATTCATTCAAGGTGTAATTACGCCTATTGTATTGTACTGGTTGCTCATATATCATCTACCCACATCTATCTTACACAAAATAGAAACTTTGTGTGCTAATTTGTTTTGGGGGTAAAATACATAAAATTGCATGGAATATCTTAGGTAGACCCAAAAATGAGGGGGGTATTGGACTTAGACTGCTTGTAGATTTACATACTACTTCAATCCTTAAACTTACATGGAACTTATTGACAAAGCAATCGCTGTGGACAAACTGGATGAGAAACAACTATCTACAAAACCAAAATTTTTGGTATACGCACACATCAACAACAACTTCTCTATCACCGTGAAGCATGTTTTAAGACATAGGCACTTAGCAAGCAACTTATTTACTAGAGTTAATTATAGTAGATGGAAATACAATCGATAAACAAATATATTACTTGTCGACTTACTTAGATGACACAGAGCTTCTATTCTAAATGCTGCAGGTAAAAGGTTTCAGGTATAATTCATGATAATCGATTAGATCCTGGCTTATTACCCAAAACTAGAAAGATCAAACAGCATGTTCAACATATCAACTTGGCAACTGACAAACATGCAGACTACTGGGAGTGTACAGGAGCACAGAAATTTAATTTTACACGTGTTTGGAATGAAGTGCGGGTTAAGCATCCTAACTCAAATTGGCATCAAATCATTTGGAACAAACGGAGTGCTAAAAAAATGAGCATGTGTGTATATAAAGCAGTGTTAAAGAGACTACCTACGGTCGAACGATCGTCGACATGGGAAGTACAAGTTGATAATCAGTGCAAACTGTGCCTCGGAGAGGAGGAGTCCCATGACCACTTGTTTTTCCGTTGTTCGTACAGCAAATACCTGCATTTTTTTGACTAAAGCTTGAACTTCCAACAGATACATCGGGGGACTTAATAGACGAGCTGCAACTATTTCAGCAACATTTCCACCGCAAGAGCTGTTGGAATTCCTAAAGAACAAGCGAATGAAAAATACAGTCTCATATCGTCTAAAATACTAAGAAATCTAAGTATATTAATAGATTTCTCAAGTGGAGGTTGGAGGCCTGGGGCTTTTAAATGTATGTTTCGTTGTGAGGAGGGAGATCATGCTCCCAAATTGAAGCGGACGCGGGCGCGGGCGCAAGCTGGTGCGATCCGACTGAAGATGTACGGGCGAAACAGTACGAGCAGGTACGAAATAGTACCAACGTTATTGTTGTACTTTATTTATTTACAACGTAACTTAAGTTTATTGTGGCGTGCTATCTGTTTTAGTACACTAGCCAATTAACAAGAGCATCAATAAGAAAATGGCGTTTGTCCCGCTGATTACCATCATCTATCACATTTAGGCTGAACAGAATCGAAGAACTCCCGAAAGAAAGGAGACCTCGCCTCTGCAACGCACAAGCATCTTAGAAAAGGATGTAATTTGTCGGAGCATCAGATCTATGGATAATCGCCATTATAGCGAAGAGGAACTTATTTTTCTGCAGCGGTGGGGGAATGAGCTATGTGATAGTGGATGATGACCTCTAGGATATTGCATTTGTTTTATTTGATGGGTTGTTCGTTGGTGGTCATTGCTAGCCTTGTGGTTTTGCTTTTAGCGTGTATGCATGTACTTATCATGTGTATGTACCCATTAGTTATAAATCTAAATAAGTATATATGCATGTGTATATGCATTTTGCAAACATGTGTTATTATATCTTTCTATGTATATCATCTTACGTTAGAGATATATTTATGTATATGTGATATACATCTATGTGAGTTATAGTTACACTTAAAACAAAATAAAATTATTAAATTTGATACGATATAAAATTAGATTGTATGTATAAGCCTAACGGAGATCCATTAAGAGAATTTTTTTCACTCCATTTACATGCTGCTAGATGAACTTGTTCCAACAATGGTATTAGAGTCTAATATGGTTAATATAAATAATTAGTCAACATTTAGGCTGACTTCTTGGCTGTTCGATCTAGAGGGTGTTCAAAAAGAGTGACTAGGCTTAGAGTTGGAGTAAGTTGCGTCCTCCCTTCCTTAGCTCTAGCCTGGCTCACTAAGTGGTTAGGTTTTTCAAGTGTAAGGTCCAAAAATATTTTTGGGCTTGAGGCTGATTCAAATATTATATTGAATCATTATAAAATATAGTTTGCATTTAAAGAGTTAATTTAAATTACAATTTTTTTACAAAGATTATAAAAGAAATAAATTTAAAATGTTAAATGTTATTATTACATATATGTGTGTGTGTGTAAAATTATAAAGGTTATATATATATATATATATATATATATATAATCAAAAGCATATAATATGACTATCGTGATTATATAGTGACTTAACTTTTTTTGAATTAATATTTTAGTTTATGAAGTTTAAATAAATTGAAGTGTTAAATAATATACACATGTATATATAGATTACAACCATTATAACCAGTACGTTAGGCACGTTCTTTGAACGTATGCAAAGAAAACTAAAAATATTTAGTTATTGTGAATAATGATCATCTGCATAAATAAAGGTTTGCTTTCTTACGTATATTTGCAGTCGTACTTTGGTAGTTTAGAACATTATTTATTTCCTGTTGAGCAAAGTATGAAAATACCATGATTTCTTTAATTATCGAGGTTAAACATGAATGGGCATTTTTCTAACTTTAAAAGCTTCAAAATGGTATTCCTATTACACAAAGATATTATGTATGTTGAAATTACACACAGACACACATACACATGTGTGTGTAAGTTATAGTTATGTAATCTTCTGTCAAAATAGTTCTAAGGGAATAAAATTAAAATTTTCAAAATTTACATTAATTAAATTGTTTAATTAATTAAAATTATATGATTAATTAAATACATACAAAGACATACACAAAAACAAACATATAATTATAAATATTGTATTATATAGTAATTCAAAATTGTTTTTAATTAATATTTATGATTTGTGAAATTTTAGACTAATTAAGGTGTTAAATTGTTTAATTAATTAAGTATGATACACATGAATTTATATATGCAATATAAGAATTAATTTAAATTGAAAATGTTATAAATAAATTTATCTTATATGCAAGTATACGAGTAAGATATGTGTGGTTGAAAAATAAATTGAATGTAGATTTTTGAGATAAACACATACGTAATGTATATTATAATAATATATGATATGTTAGACATTTGTATCATTTGAGGTATTCTTTAAGAATATGTTATATCTTAAACCAATATCACTCATAATTGTTGAAATTAAGAATTTTAAAAATATTGTTCTCCATCATTACATATCGAGTAGCATACACATTGAATTTTGAGCAAACTCAAGCTCACAATGTTATGTGTAGTACTACTTGGCATCTCTCTTAATGGGTAGGGATATTGCTTACATTTGTTGAGAAAACTCAACATGTAATTAATATATCTCTATGCTATCATGAAATGATGGGTTAGTATGACTAATGAACTAATGATTTATTGAGCAAACTCAATGTCATTGGTAAAGAAAACCAGTTGGGAATCACATACGATATCATCAATAAGTGTTATCCTTCACTTATGGGGCTAGGATTCGTTGAGAAAATTCAAGGCCATATACAAAAAGATAAGTGAATCCTAACACCCATTAAAGAAATTAACAGATTTCTGTACCTCGCTTAGAATTTAGAGAGTTACATGAAATTTGATGGGAAACTTATTTGAAAGAATATAATAAATCAATATCATAAGTATAAGAATGCATGTAATACTATAATATCAATCATTAAGATAAATTGCATTTATATGATCAATAAAATGTTTATTAATTAAAGTATACATAATTGATTAAAATAAAGATTGGTAAATAAATATTACTCACCTAAAACTAATTGTTGGTTGTCAAAGCCCACGATGACAAGCTAAGTGTATAGTCATTTAAATTTCCAAATCTAAGCTCATTCTTGATTTAACTTGCTTAAAATTGTTTATTATCAATATGAGTATGATATCGATAGATAATATGACACTACGGATAATCGATCCAAATTTGATTATATATTGTAGTTGTATAGTGAATAGTATTATTTTGTAATGTTCAAATTTTAAATGATTTATTTAAAGCAAGTAAAACATAGTACAAGATCGTATACGTAATATGATTAAGTATATCATGATGCTTGTTTAATTGGATACAATTCTTGACCTATAACTAGTGATATGCCCAATTAAAAAAAGTGTCAGTTTGATCCAATTAATTAATGGCAAGATCAAGCTCCTCATATTATTAAGGGTGAATAAAAAATTGAGTAATGGAATTTGGCCATGATTTAGTAGTTAGGTTTTCTCCTAAAGGTGTGACCTTTGAGGGAAAGAAAATAGAAATTTAAAGTAATAGTGATAACGATGGTGTTGTTGGGATAAAGAGATGGTGAATCTCATCTTAGATTCATGAAGATACATCGAAATTGAAGTTATACTAAATATTAGAAGATTCTTAAGGATGGAACATGAAATACAATTTCAAGTTCTAATATCACCTCATAAAACATATTCCTTTATGTGTTCTTTTTCACGAAGCTTTTGGATATTGGATGCAAAATCTTGATTGTAAATTAGTTACAACAAATGAGACATAAAGCCCACTGCAAAATGTGATAGAACTCCGCGTTATCGATGTTGCTATGCTAGGAATAAAAATAATGAGAGTGTACCATATGATGTTTACTAATGGACGCATCTAAGTTAGAATAAAAGATTTAAAGAATACCAATATTATTTGTGAATAATAACTATTTCTGATTTGATTGAAAGCAACACACTTTAACTTTTATATGAATGTCTTGTATATTAGATATAAAGTAAAATTGTGATGGTTTGTCTTGATAGTATTCATATTCTAGATATATGGTGTTTTAGCTAAAGATAATATAGAACCATCTAATTATTAAATATAATTAATTTTGGCACCCTAGATTATGCTATAAATCGTTGAGATGTATATCAAACAAGTATGAAGAATGTCTACTTTTACACGATTATGAATTATCAATTAGATCATACTTATCAAATATGTCTCGAATGATCAGTAGTGATGCTTACATTCAGTGGGAGCATGATAAGGTTGTTGAAATCACGAGGGATATTGTTGGGCTACCCCAAAAGGTGTTTGACGTAGACTAACAAAGATATAATAGCCTAGAACTAATCGAGTCCATTTACTTAATTTTATTCAATGTTGAATTGTTTGAGGTGCAGACTTATGTAATAAAATAAAAATGTCCATAATAAATTAATAGAGTGTATATGGAGGTAGAATCAAATACATGCGTAAGAGTTAAACCAATTTGACATGATGGAATAAGGTGGGTGTATTGAAATGAGTTCCAATAATTCTTTAAACAAAATGTGATTCTATCTCATATGTACTCCTCCTTATAATACATTATGATTTGTAAGAAATAATCAGATTATAATAGAAATGATTTGATTTAATGAGTAAAGTTGAGTTAAATATTTCTCAATGGATATATATTTATAAGTATATGCATATACTGAATCATGTATTACCTAGAGAAAGTTAGCAATATCATATAAGATGTGACATAGGAGAATTTTTATCATAAAAGGTTTAAGATACAAGTTTTCCGACATATTTTTAGAACATGAATTACGTAAACTTGAAGCAAGATTTATTGTCATGTGAATTATATAGACTTTTGGAAGCTTATTCAATCTCATTGAGAAACAAAATAAGATTTTAGGAAACTTCACCTCTTAACCAAGGAATTTTGATCTAGGAAATTAGTGGCAATGTGGCAAAACCTTTCCAAGATAATAAGGTGAATATATATATATACACACACATACATAATGCAAAATTAATTGTAATCATCCACCCTTTCGACCTCTAAATGTCGACACTGATACATCCACGGTGTTCAAATGCCGAGTACCCAAGTGTCGAAAGACAAATTGTTAGAGTACAAAAAAAGGAAAAAGAAATAGAACAAGAAAGAAGAACACAATATCAGAATCTCACATGCAAAACGATATTATATATATATCTCAAAAGGTCTTTACCAAAAAAGAAAACTTTGATATACATATATCAAAATATGAAAACTAACCTATCATCAGCCTGGACAGTTATAACATCATGTCCTCACAAATGCTGATAGACACAAGTCAAATAATGCAGCAGAAAATAAATACGGTAAGAAATCATCCAGCTCCTTTCCAAGAGCTCCAATGAACCACAACTAAATCTAGAAACATACTAAAGCTGACCTGAGCATTAAGAAAATACACCTGGATTAGTCTAATAAAGCAGCGTGAGAAACTCAAATCATATTGATTTATTATATCTTAAAACCCTTCAAAATATGGGTTTCACGTAATACCACACCGCCAATACACACAGATGGATTTTTTCCATATGATAATCAATCCGTTTCTATTATAAATCTAGTGATAATATAATAATGTCAAAAGTGTGAAATATAATGTAACATCCCGCTTTTTTGCACGGTTTAAATCGATGATAAACCACACACGTCAGACTTAAACCATATAGAAGGGCGGATTGTTATGGGGTAAATAAGAAAAAGTAGAGAAATAAAAAAATAAAATAGAATCTTGCAGCGGAATGATAAAATATAATAATCACATAAACAGTTCATGAAGCTGTTACAAAACATTTGATTTTTCTTTACTTATACAATACAATATTAGAGTTACCCATACCAAAGAATAATAAAATGCAGCAGAGTATGATGCAGAATAATATAATAGATAATAGTAATAAATCTTAATCTTCTTCCTCTAGAGATACATGCTTCAAATCCTGAAATGCTCAGGCTAACAAGAGCGAATTGAAAAGACAAAACACTCGAGTCAGAACTAAAAGATCTTATGTAAGTTAAATTAACGGTAAATAATATGAGTGTAACGGCATCAGAGATGTTTACGGGATTTGACATCCCCTATCCAGTGTTTAACGTGAGTGCAGTAACTCAAGAGATGCAGGGGATTCACATCTTCTAAGGATCCGTTAAACTATCTACTATGTAGTAATATACGCTATTATAATAGTGTATACAGTAAAATATAATATACTGAAAATAGCGTTAAGGCTTTACATTTTCCACCTTAACACACTTTTATATTCCCATAGTTTGTACAATACCGTAATCTCCCCCGTACTGGGCATCGTCAGAGGACACTCCATAGGTATGGTACAAAACAAAATCGTATAAGGCATGCTAGGGTAGGTGACACGGCACAACTAGGCAATGCCATGGTAGATATACCAATTGCTATACGGGCTGGTGGTAACGCATAGCCGCTGCTACCGCCCATCTCGAGCCACACCCCCAAATAAGAAAATCAAAAATGGCCACCGAATCAATCCAAAAGTCAAAGTATAATATCGAAGGGATATGTCCGATCAAAGGTGCTACCTCATTGGCCCGAGAATCGCTCATGTTTTAGCCACCTAATGCCAACCCACGAGAGTCAGGTCCACGTATTTACCTCAAAAGAAACGCAGCCACCGTCCTACTTCATTCTGGAATATCCACTGCGTACACGGTTGTTAAAGTGGTTTTCAGAGTTGGCAGAGAGTATGACAACTTCCGATCCCGCTCTATTCAACAACCAATCGTTATTATAACACCACGGCCTTTTCAAAATTGTTTATACTTTTAAAACCAGAATATAATATCCATTTCAAAACCAAAAAAATTCGATATCATTTCTTCTTTTAAAACCAAATAAATATGATATCATTTCAATATATTCTTTTCTAAAACTCATTTCAAAGTTATAATATTTCGAAACCAAATACTTGAAACAGGTAAATAGGCACAAGGAAAAAGTTATAAAAAAAATTTAATCTCAGGGACAACAAGTTTGCTTTTTAGTCTGAATGACACTTTTTAGTGTAAACTGAAAATGATAGTTACAACTATCATTCTGTGATTTACACTAAAAGTGTCCTTCAGCCTAAAAAACAAACTTTTTGTCCTCGAGATTAATTTTTTTTGCAACTTCTTCCTTGTGCCTAAAAGCCCCTACTTGAAATATAGTCTTCCAAAACATAAAACTTTGATTTTCATAACTTTGAAATATAACTACACCACTTAAATGGTTTAAATATTAAATTGCTTAATATAATAAAATAGCTTCCTCACCTTCACAAATCAATTCCAAATATAGGTTTAAATCCCCAAATAAACAAATAAATTTCCATATATTTCAAAGCTTAAATATTCCACCATTTCAAAACTAAATCTTTGATAATTTCATATATATCAATTTCAATTACTATTATTTAGATTTGAAATGTCTACTTTAAAAAATCAAATATCATTTAAGTAAAACCTTTAAACTTTTAAATAACTTGATAATATTCATTTAAATCGACTTGATATTCATTTAAGTCCTCTAAACCAAAATCAAGTTATAAAAATCATACCCTTTAAAATCTCAAATTTATCTAAAGTTCAAATAAATTTTATTCGACGATAATTCTTAAATACTATAATTCGAATCAAATTCATATTTGTCTTCCAACATTAATTTTATTTAAGACATTATAAACTCTATAAATAAATTTTAATTAAATACTTAACCGTATTATATCTTAATAAAATCAACATTTATTATTTAACTTCTTTATACTTTAAACCAATTTTATACATGGCTTAAAACCAAGAAATAAATTATATATAAAATAATATTTATAAATATCCAAATCAATATCTCATAAAACCATATATTTCTTTACAAAACCATAGAAATCATTTCAATATATATATATATATATATATATATATATATATATATACACACACCGCGGTGTCTGTATATAATTTTCTATCCTATGGTCAAGTGATACGGATATTTATCATTTCAATCCGTAATTTAAAATAAAATACGGTTATATATCATTTCAAACCGCAATCCCAAAAAAAGTGCATAACAATTTGCAGTTTATAACGATATAAAATAAACATCCATTCATCCAATATCAATCATCAACCATTGATCACAATCATCATCCAAAATAATCAATCAATACCAATAGATAACTGATAATATATAGAACAGGTATTTAACTGGCAGTTATATTCAAAAATAAATTAACTGAAAATTTAACTGGCAGTTTATATGCAATAAATAAATTTGGTACCAAAATTAATTCAAATAAATGCAATTTAACTGAGATGATGATTAAATATATACCAAACCGCTATAAATAAATTTCAAATCACATCATAAATAAATTTAACAAACATAAGAAATTTTAGAAGTTGTGAGTAGGTTAAAACACTCACCTTTTGAATTTAAATTGAATTCATAACCAATTTGAACCTAAAAATTTGACGGTCTCGGAATCCATCCAAAACCGCGACAAAATGTTCGAAATTTCAATACGATCCTAACAAAAAAAAACCGCGCGTGAATTGGTGTTCGTATGTGAAAGATATAGTGATAAATGCGTTTTAATTTCAATTATAAAAATAAAAATAAAAAGAATACATTCATCTTCATCACCTGTCACGTCATCCTTTCTTTCTCCAGCAACAAAACACGCACGTACAGCAAAGCACGACCAACCCAAACTTTTAGCTCTCCTAACTAACTCCACCGCCCTCCGTGAAATAGCCGATCACCACCACTCTTCCCCTCAGGTCGAGCCGCATTCAGTGATGCCCATGACATGACCTCCGCCTGTGCCTAAGGCCGGCCGCCGCAACCCAAACCCTAGAACTTGAAACCCTAATCGAATTTATTAGCTCAATCCAGCCGTTGATTCGACGAATGAATTTCACCGATGCACTCCCCATCGTCCACTCTATAATACCCAGAAGCGATTCGACGATCCGACTTGTTTGATTTCGACGTGATGAACGACCGAGAATTGTTCTTCAATTTTTGGACAAACAATGCGTCGAATCAAAAAACGAGTTGTAGATCTGAGTTACGCGCTTCGAGGGCTTCGAATTGATATAAAATTTGGCATATATTATGGAGTTTGAAATTTCAGCTTTGGATTTGATTTGGGATTGCAATTGGAATTGGGGTTTGACTGCCATTGAAGTGAGGAGGTGAATAGAATGTATAGAAATGAGGAACATAGGCTGCTAGGATTTATAGCAGGATGTATATAGACAGGGTTGACATTTGAATGGATGGCTAAAATAGGTTTACGCGCTAACGCCAAAGTGGCCTAAAAAGCCCGTCTCGACTCCGGAATGAAATTGGGTCAACCCATATATCAAAATAGATGTTTTTAAATATTTTAAACGCAATGGAACAAGTTTCAAGTCCAAATTACATCATATGAAGAAGTTATGCTAAAAACAATATTTTTCAAATTGATTTGAATTGATTTCAATTTCATTTATTTCAAGGTGTTTCAAGTCCGTACGATCAAACGACAAGTTCGATCGCTACGAAACTTGAAATCCTACAATAATTCACTGTTACGGATCCGATGAAACTGGTTTCGTCAAAATCCGAGTCAGTGGAAAAAATGCTATTTTTACACTAATTAAATAAATTAATAAATTAATTAATTAAATCAAATTTCCAATTTAAATTCTAAAATTGACAATTCTTATCATTTAAATTTCTTAATCATTTACAATGATTTTAAACAAATTTAGATGTCAAATTAAATGTTGATTAAATCATAAATTTCAGCGTAAATTCAAATTTCATTATATTCTTCAATTTATAAATTAAATTTTCAATAATTCCATTGAATTCACTATTCATTCTTATTATTCAATTCATTACGGCCAAATGGAGGAAATTAACACTAGGTTCAAAGCTATTACATTAGTATTCTCAAATTTCAACTTAAGTTTTAAATAACATAATAATTAAATATTTACTTTCATTCATTTGCAATTTATCCAATTATTATAAATTAAATCCAGTAAATTGATAAGTCTTGTTATCCATTCCTTTAATCCAACCAATTGTCATAATAGGAAAAAAATTAACAATATTTCCAATAATTCCCTTAATTTACATTAACATAACATTAAATTATATTTATTTGCAATTGATTACATATACTGTTCTCACCCTATTTCATAAATTTTACACTAATTCGCCAATTATAGCATTTATTTCATTTACTTAAAATAATCCCTTTATTATAAATTGAATCCAATTAATTTTTATATATTCCAATTAAACTGATTAGATTCAATTCCAACCTTTCAATTGGGTCTATTTTTACTTAGTAATGCAGTCAACCTGCCTCACATTTCATTCCATCAATATATCCAAATTTCCAACTTCCCTTTGTATTAACTATTATTTCCAAATATATTGAAGTTGTCAAATATATTCATTTATTATAATTAGAACCTCAATTAATTCATATATTCATACAATACTTACCTTTGTTTACTTAAAATAAAATCTCATTCCCAAATATAACAGTTACAACAAATTAATAGGACAATTAAATAGTAACTTACGACCGTTACTATTTCTTTGATTCAGTGATTACAATTAATATCCTCAATAAATTCATTTACTTGGTCTCATGCATTCTATTACACCAATTTCCACCATATAAATAAATTTTAGGTTACTATTTTAATTTGCGTTCACTCTTTCCGTTATTATATTAATTGAATTCCATTCTTGTTAATATTTTTATTAATGATTCACTAATTCAACATTTCCATTTGTTGCTTATATTAAACTTATAACCAAGTAAGACAATTTACATTATTTTCAAATAATTGCAATTTTATTCTAAATTGTTAATTTTAATTACAATTGCTACATCTAATTTTTAACATTGTATCACATCCCCATAAATGTAAAATTTATTTATTTTTTTACTAAAATTTATTTCCAATTCCATCCATTAATTAAACAGGTAACTTATAGTAATTGTTTACATGCCAAAGTTACACTTAAGTTTATCCAGCTTCAACCACTTATTATAATTACCTACATAATACCGAATTCATTCAATTACCATAAATTATATACAAATCCTTTAATTTACACCACTTTTACGATTATTTACTTATTTTAAATTTTATACACAAGTGCATGCTATTTCACTTTTATTGATTTTACTTCAATTGTCAACAATTGGTTGCTACAATTCATTCTTAAACTTTTATTTCGATATAAATTATAAAAGTTTATTTCTTTCTAAATTTAATTACAAAATTTAATTAAATTAACCAAATTTATTCATCAAAATTTACGGGTCATTACATATAAATAATCATATAGCTGCGATCTATGTGAGTGTACATCGCAACAATAATAGGTATACAATCACAACCATTGATGCATGTTAGCTAATTGTGTAGGATTTCCACATATATCTCCTTGGATCAAAGCTGACTATGACCTACTACACAAAGATTGGAGATATCCTTCCGAAGCAAAATATATCCCCAACGAATGTACCATAGGAAATACACAACTGGCCAAACTAGCCGAGTTCATCGCTCCCTCATGCATATCTGTAAGTAACTCTAGGATGGAGTCGCATGTGCCCTCTTGGGTTGCTAACCCTATGGCTATGCATCCTATCTCTGGTTTAGTCATATCCGTTGGTGAGGCTACGTCTGACATTCTAGTACACTAATCACCACTCGAACCGATCTCGACACATGAGCTCCCAACTCTAACAGATCTCAAAACCGCACATGGATCCCTATATCTTAATAGATTTTGGAATCACACATGGATTCCTCAATGGATCTCGGAATCATACATGGATTCCTATACCTCAATATGTCTAGGAATCACGCATGGATTCCCACATCATGAATAGATCACGAACATGTGTATGAGCATCTGAAATAGATCTCGAATATCCACGTAGATTTCACCATCACAAACCTCTTCCAAAGCATAGAGCACGTATTTGGCTTTGAAGTGGTTATAGTTTCAAGCTATCTCATATAAGTGCACTCTTCGCTTACCGAGTGCTCCAAAACCAATCGATCGATTTTCTGGTAATCTCAACCTCGGTTCTATGGAAAATAAACAGACATAAATAAACGTGGAGATCACCTCCTAACCATTTAAGCGGACGAATTTCCTTATCACTTTCCTAGAAGAGAAAAACGAGTTTATATGTACAGTATAACATCACTGAAGATAACAGTTCTATATAATTTCTATGTTTCTTCTAGATAGTTCTAGAGTATATTTTGACCAAGATGTGATAGTCAGTTATTTTACTATCAAACAAACAAACACCCAATAGCAATGAAAATAATCGCAAATGAGGAACTAAGTTCCCTGTACTATCCATAAGCAAGTAACACACAAAGCACAATCGAAACACATAAGCATGATCAAGTCATATATACGATTGCTAATCCCATTGGTAATTAGTTTTCCTTTGTTAATTAAAAATATATTTTATTAGTAAAACTCATTTTACTTGGTAGACTCTTTTTTAAGTGAAACTCTATTTGTTAACTAAACTCCACTATTTAATTAAAACATCACAATTCAATTCTACATGTTACGGTACTTTTCCAAAGTATTCATATATTTATCTTAACCGTGTAAGTATATTCACAAATCAATTTAACAAGCTTGAGACAAATGTTACTCAAACAATGTTACTACAAACCCAAAACCATTTCACTTATGATTATCTTTAAAACATTCTTTTCAAAAATCTATTTAATTTCGTAAGCATAATCAAAATGGGATAAAAGGGAATGTTGCATACACATTGCCATAACAAACCTAAACAATTCATACCTGTTATTCTCTTTATAGTTCCATTATCAAAGATCTAAGTATTTTCCAAACTCATTTAACAATATTTTACCTCTTTAAAATATTATCCGAAGTTTTAAAAAAAATGTTACTAAAACGTTGTTTACGACAAACCCAAAACACTTAACTGTTCTATTATCTTTAAAACTCTATATTAAAGATCTAATTACTTTCCAAAAGTATAGGTAAATGGATTAAAACAAATGTTGCACAAACATCGTTACTATAAACCTAAAATCAATTTTATACTTGCCATTTACTTTGAAACCTTCTTTTAAAGCTCCAAGTACTTCTTTACTTATTAAATAAGATTATACACATTTTTAATCAATTTACAAACAATCCATTATAACATAAGTGTTATAATCTAAAATTCATTTATATTCTCTTGCAAATATTAAACTTCCTTTTAAAAACTTATAAATATAGTAAAATACCTTCAAAGATATATATATATATATATATATATATATAAACATTTACCAATTTTTCTGTAAACTGAGGATATTTTCTAAATTACTATAAATCATTCAAAAAAATATATTATAATATAAAGCCTTTTATTTCTTAAATAAAATCTTTAGCAATTTCTAAAACCATATATGTGTAGTTAATGCCCTGCAATTACCCCGCTGTAATCCTGCTATATCTCATAGCGGATTTCTACCACTACGATATTTCCATATAGCCCCAAATATACCCGCTTTAAGCCCCACTATTTCCGCTATACCCCGTTATTCCCGCTATATCTTCTTTAAAATAAATGAATTAAAAAATGAAATTTATACATCGTAAAAATTATGAAATTAATTTATTTAATTGAATTTTTAATATATTTTCAGAAATGAAAATACTCTAATATTCTACTAAATTCAATTATGTTATATAACAGTTTTATATTTATTTACAGTATATCCGCACATGTTTTTACTTAAAATTATTTATGTATTAATCATAATTCAATTGGATATTAATTTTTCATTTAACTATCATTTATATATTTGTAAAAACATTAAATATGAGTTTTATCTATTGCTTTAGATTCATCTGCTATATCCGGCTATATCCACGCTATATCCCCACTATGACTTTTTACACCTCCACCGCATTGAATTAGCCGAGCTCATTAACTGCATAGAACCATATATAAACAAAAATATGCTTTTAAAATACTTATGCTATATTTTAAAAACCGCTTAAAGCCCGTTTTATAATTTAAAACCATTACTTTAAAAAATCCATAATTGATTATCAACAAATTCCTTTACCATTTTCCACAAACTTCCAAACCAATTCCTTTTTATCAAATGCACCAAAATGTGTGTAACCAAATATACATACATACATACACACGTACATACATACATACATACACACGTACATACATATATATATTTCCAATTGTCTCCGTTCCTCTCTCTTTTCAATTGTCACTGTTCCTCTCTCTTTTGGTATCAGAGCCTCTGATCAACAAAAATGAATAAAATAAAACCAAATCATAGAGTAGAATACAAAAGGTTCGATCACCTAAACCTAGAAATAAATAACCCAGTTAAAAGGATTATATCATTAGATAAACAAAAGTACAATTGTTATATGAAAGGTAATAATTCCTTTTTACACGAATTACACTCTGAATCCAAACAATTAAATAGTATGACTGCTTTAATTATAGAATTAGGAGACTCTCTCCAATGGTATAATGAAAAATTCTATAAACTAATTAACCTTATTTTTGAAAGTATGGAAAATAGAAGTAAAAAATTACAACAAATACAAGAAAATCAAAACTACATAAAGATATCCTTACTAAAAATAGACGAATTCGACATTACTATAAGAAAATTAACCAAGAAATTTAAGGCATTTAATCTTAAGAACTTCCCTAACAAACAAGATATAATTTCTTTAAAACAAATGATTGAAGAGAATAAGCCTAAAGAAAAAGAAATACAATCTAAGGACTTAATACTACAAATAAAAAGCTAAGTTGAAATAAATAAAAATTACTTTGAATCCCAAATAAATAAGATTGAAGGAATGCCACAAGAAATCAAGTATATACAATTGAATTAAAATGGGATATGATAATAAGTATTGTTTGGAAGCCACCAGTCACGTCAATATGATGCTTAGACAGAATGATACATTGCCTGCAGGATATAATAAACATATTTACCAAAGTAAGGGAGATAATGCAATTTGCTTAATGTGGAATACCATTATTGCAATGTTAACCCAAATACATGACAGAATAGATATGATGGATAGACAGATTACTAGTTTGAATAAACATCATGTATAAGAATAACCATGGAATTGGTTAAACGATGATCATATATCAACAATGATCCTAGGTTATAAATAAAGCAAAGTAATGGAGACTCCTGTGACTCTCATCCTTTTATAAAATGGCATATCTCGGAGTTAAGCGACGTTAAGAAAACAGCCACATTGGTTAGAAGGAATTTACTCCACTATACAGGATCAGATGAATGATTCAATCCTTACCAACATGACTTTAAAACTCCCCGAAGACAGGCAGCATTAAAAATATACTTCTACAATCCAATCATCGAAGTGCTAGTTTCCAAACACTAAAAGTTGAGCAATCTAGATAAAACAACACAAGAAAAGGATCATAATATAAGCCAACTTACAGAAAAGTTATCTAATTTAAATCTAGGACCAATAGATCAAATTAGTAAAAAGACTAAGATAAGTTTTTTGACCTTTAAAAAATTAGACAATAAATAATGCATAGAAGATCTTTTACAGGGACGTCCAGAACCATAATGGATAGACCCATAGAAAGCAATAATTTGGCCTCAAATACATGGATGGACAGTATGTTAAGGAGATCTGTGAACTCACAATCTCAATTAGAAGAAATAATAAATATAGATAATGACTTAGAGGTGTTTTAAACAACCAACTAAATACCTTAAATCCCAGAGAACTGTATAGGATAGGTATTTTTACAATAAATACTGGGTTGTATAGGCACCATAGAGAAGAAATCCTCTCTATCTCAGATGGAAATCAACAAACTATTAATTTAATGTCAACAGAACCATTAGACAACTAAGATTACAAAAATATAAATTAATCCATCTAGGGCTAATTGTCATAGGAATAAGAGGATTAGTAAGACAAAAAATAGGAGCTAAGTTATTAATCGTCCTAATTGATGATAGACATCAAGAATTAGATAAAGCTATATTTGGGACTATGGAAGTAGACATGAATAATAATATAGGCATCGTTTATATTTCACCTAATTTTACAATGACCTTATAAGATTTCTACAAACACATAAAAGTAGTTATCCAAACCAAAGGATTTGAAAATTTTAATGGAAAAAAATATTCTATTAGATATAACATTTTTAGAAAAATGTAAGACAAAATTTACTCCTAAAATAAAAATAAAATCGGATGAAGTAATAAAAACATTAACTTCAACAGGGATAACATTCCTGAAACCAACGGAAATAGATTCCTCCATATTAGCAAGACATGAATGGACAATCCAAAATACTAATGAAAATAGAAATACATTAAAACCAAATGATGTAGTAACATATACAAATCCTAATGGATCCATATCTTTAAGGTTTAAAAATTATGGACAATCCAACCAACAAGAAATAGAAACTGATGATGAATCCCATTCAGAATTACAAAGAAATTTATAAATGGACAAAATAATATATCCAAAAGAACTTGGAATGATATTGGAACCTTGTGAGTTGTTTGAACTAGAACAACAACTCAGACGAAAGAACTAGATAGATAATAACACTTTTATATACATTGATGATGAAAATATTATAGAATAAAAACCATACCTACATTAGAAACTTTCTTGGAAAATTCAAATGAACTAATACTTAACAAAAGTAATACTGAAGAAGAATTGATCAGTGAATACACGGAACAGATAGATCTAATGGAAGGACAAGAAGAGAGCTAATTTGCTGTAACTTATCCCTCTAAAGATCCTGAAGAAATGACTTATGGACTAGGACACCCTCCTAGAACTACAGTTAAACAAATGAAAATAGAAATTTAAAAACAACAGGTTAAAGATTGCCAACAGAAATAACTTTTTTTGGAGCAAATTCTGTAATCCTAAATGTTACAGAATGTCATCGACAACTATTAGATACATACTTAGAACAATGGACTGCTGCAATAGCCAGAGACTATTCAGCTAAACATCCAAATATAAATTCAGGAGAAGAAATGATAAGAATAGAAGAAAATTATCTAGGTGATGTTGCTAAAGGAATGTGGAAAGCCTATAAATCTAACTTTCCTGATGAAGTACCTCTTTAGTTGCACAAGGAGGAAATATTTATAGTTTTGCCTACCTGATATTTGAATAATAATAGGAAGAGAAGTCAATACCGGATTAACCTTAAGACAACAAGAAGCTATGCGTGACTTAGAACAAATACAGCTTCTAGACTGGAAACATATAATAAAATTCCTAAATGAATTTTTATACTATGCAACAACCTCATGAAACTATTATTCTAAAGGGATAGGAGATAGATTGTTTTCTAGATTGCCAGGAGACTTAGGAAAAGAAATTCATAACTCATGGAATAAACTATATCCAAACATCCCAAAAACCTATGACAATATTGGAATAAGAAAATCACATATTATTTCTGAATTAAAAAAGAAATGTACTTACATACAAATACAAAGAGAACTAAAACAGAAAAATTATGGCTTTTGCTCCCAAATATATACTCCACAGCAATACGGCTCAAAGAATCCTAATATAAGGAAACCCAAACCAAAGAAACAGTATACGAAAAAATACTACTTGAGAATATCAACAGCCAGAAAACCATATTTAAATAAAACAAGACATGTAAGGAAATATAACCCTAAAAAGATGTATACAAATACTACTACATGTTTCACGTGTAAGGAGAAAGGACATCTCTCTTCTGCTTGCCCATAAAGACATAATCTATTTACTAAAGAATCAAATATAGTTGATTCAGTAAAAGAAGATCTAATAGAAATAACTTCAGATGTTTCTGAAACATCTACAATATATTCTATAATATCCTTAGAAGGACTAGAAGAACAAAATCTACCCTCTAATTCAGACTATTCCTTAGTAGAAGAATTAACAAAAACCTAGAAAAATCAAATTAACTATTTAGACCAACTATTGAACCTAGTAAATAAGGACGATTGCGAGCATGATTTTAAACACTAACACCACAAAATGCAATTTTTGACCTTGGTATCCTGCATTTGATAAAAGATTTAAATGTAAAATATGCACCATAGAAATATGTTATGTCTGTGCAGAAAAACAGTTCAACTTGAAAGTACCAAATGTAAAGAAAATACAATACAGACAAAAATAAGATTACTCAAGACAGAATAAAAATCCTGGAAGAACGAATTAATAATTTTGAATTAGAACTAGATGAAATTAAGGTAACTATACAGAAAATGGAACAAATAAGAAAAGGAAAGGAACTAATAGATACAAATAACCCTTTGTCTATCTCTAATACTGATAATAATTTAAATAACATGGATAAGCCCATAAGCATACCTTTGATATGTAATACTGAAAATTTAAAAGAACTAAGAGTATTAACACTATTAAACATAAGAGGTATAGAAGTACAATTATTGGCCTTCATAGACAGATGAGCCACAAGTTCTACGATAAATTCAAGAATAATACCACATCATCTAGTATCTAAAGCAGATAAACCAAAACAGACTATACAATTTGATGGTAAAACTAATATAATAAGAGATGTTATAAAAAAATATACAAATAAGATTCAATATACTACTTGTAATGAATGGTCACAATACTATCCCATGAAACAGATATGGGTGACTGAATTAAATTTAGGAAATATAAGTTTGATATTAGGATTAGACTTTTTATTAAGCGATAATGGACATTTTTCCTTTAATAAAGACTATTTACATATAACTAAAAAAACTACACTAACCCCTATCTTATCAGAATATACACAGAAGAAGCATGATGAAGATAAAAACACACAACAGAAAGAAAACTAATGTACTTATGAAATACCTGGTCAACGTAAAAAAAAAGAATTAATACAAGAAGACTTCTTCCCTCTAGAAGAGATAGATAAAAATGAACTCTCAAAAATAGAAATAGAAATTGGGATAGAATTATTGAACCCTAATAAATTAAGTAAAATTTTAATAGATACAAGTGAGATTGACCAAATAATCAGCAAACTAGAAAAAATAGAAATAACAGGAGAAAAACCCCTAAAATATTGGGAAAAAGATTCAGTTTATTGTAAACTTGACATAATAAATCCAGATATAACGATAAAAACAAGATCACCAAAGTATGATAATTGGATGATCGAAGAATTTAAAATGCACATAGAAATCCTCAATAAATTAGGAATTATAAGAAAAACAGACTCTAGACATAGAACATCTGCTTTCATTGTACAAAAAGAATTCGAAAGAAAAAGAGGACAATCTAGAATGGTAATGGAATATACTAGATTAAATGATAACACTAATGAAGATGGATATTGTATTCCCGATAAATAGATATTAATTAATAAAATACAAAATAACTATTGGTTTTCTAAATTTGATTTAAAATATGGTTTTTGGCAAGTAAAAATGCACCCAGAATCTATACCTTGGACTGCATTCATATGTAGTGAAGGACATTTTGAATGGTTAGTTATGCCATTTGGATTGAAAAATGCACCACAGATATTCCAAAGAAAAATGGACAATATATTTACACATTGTAGTAAATTTACTTGTGTCTATATAGATGATTTACTTGTTTTCTCTAAAACAAAGAAAGAACATATGTCCCGTTTGTATACTATACTAAAGCTTTTTGGAACACATAGATTGATTATATCTAAAAAGAAAATTGAATTATTCAAAAACACTATTGAATTTTTAGGAGTAAAAATAGGGAAAGGCCAAATAGAGTTACAACCCCACATATCCAGGAAAATATTAGAATTTCCCGATAAACTAAATAATTTAAAACAATTACAATCATTTCTTGGACTGGTTAATTACGCAAAACCATTCCTACATAACTTATCCAAATATGTAGGACCCATATATAATAAAGCTAGTCCTAAAGGAAAAAGAGAATTTGATGACGAAGATATAATACAAATCCAAAAAATAAAAGAATTAGTAAAAGAACTGAAACCATTAACTTTACCACTTGAAATAGATTACTTAATAATAGAAACAGAGGGATCATCTTATGGATGGGGGGAATTCTATTATCAAAGTCCAACAAGTATGACCCTAAATCCACAGAAAAAATATGTGGATATGCCTCTAGTATCTATAAAGAAAAAGGACATATGACATCCCCAGATTATGAGATACTTGCTATAATATATTTCCTTGAAGCGTACCGACTCTTTATTATATCCACAAAGAAATTACAATCAGAACAAATTGTGAAGCTATAGTAAAATATGTAGAAAAAAGAAAAGAAAAATCTATTATAAATAATAGATGGATAAAATTAAGGCATACAATATTAAATTGTGGCACTAAAATCATTTGGGAACATATAAAAGTAAAAACAAATATAATTCCTAATACTCTTTCTGGATTCTTTATAGAACTAGAATAACAAATATCCTAAACAAATTTAACATATTCCATAAAGATATGTTACAGGTGATCAATAAAGATATGGCTTCTTCTGATAGCAAGAGATTCTTGAAGACATATACACAAAATAAATTCGTCACTAAAGTACAATTTTCTGAAGACCAACATATGGTACTAGAAAATATATGGAATCTCCCTACTGCTCCTCAAGATAATAAACAAAAGATGAGTATTCTATATACATTGGTAGATAAGTTCTCTAATACTGAATATAGAAAATTTTCCCATTATGCCCTTTTCAATGGACCGGATCTGGAATATATATATATATATATATATATATATATTGGGAAGAAATGATCCCAAAAATAAAATATATAGAGCAAAATCCCAAATATGGGAGACCCATATATGGAGGATATAATGACATAGAAACGACCAAGAAAGCAATATAAAAGATCCTTGGAAAAGATTATGTATTATCAGACTCAATAGTACAAATAAACAATATAGCAACAGGAATAATGATAAAAGAAGAAACCTCTACACCTCCTCTACAACTCAAGCCAAATACAACTTATGCATCAATTACTGCCAAAGAAATACAAAAAGGAAAAATGGCTGTTGTTGGAGCCCCTCCATATGTAATACAAAAATCCCATAAAAAGGAAGAATCAACTTCAACATTTCCTGAACCATTAAATCTAGAATTATATTTCCTCACCTTTCCAATAGATCATGATATAACAACATATAGAATGCTGTATGAACTTTTGGCAGGTTTACCTACAAGGCAGACTGTTGGAATTAATATAAATTGGGAAATTGTTAGAAATAACAATATTCCATGTACCAATATTTATAAAGATTGTTCAGACTATATGGCAGAGTGTCAATGCACAATTATTTCCTCCATGCCCCAAATAGATCTAAAACTTACCCAATATAAATACTTGGTTCAGAACAATATAGTTATAGAACCATCCTTATTATTAAATTATGGATTTGTACGAAAAATATATGTGGATAGCTAGAACCAAACTGATCTTCCAGAACCTTTAGGTTCCATTGCTGATTATTTTACCGAAGTCCTAGATAATGAGATATGTTTAGAGATATCTTCTGTGCCTCCTCATTTTGGAGATAAAATACATGATCCAGCCAGGCATATTATAAAAATTAAAGCTTATAATTTTGATCTCAATCATGATAAATGGGAAAACCAGTCTGGCTCTCTAGATATGTCAACTGATAAAATGACAGAGCAACAAAGTTATGAAAGATGTAGAGCTTATGTTCTTGGATCCAATCTCAAATGGGATAAGAATGAAGAAAAATATTTCAAACTATATGCTGAAGCCCAAGTCATGAAGATATATATCAGCAAAACAATAGAAGAGTTAGGTCATCTGTATAGATATTTCGAAGTTTTCCATCCAAAACCTCATATAATAAACAATTACAAAAGGCTACTCAACAGACAACAAAGTGAAGACAAAGAGTCGGTTCAATCCATAGAAGAATCAAGAAAAGCAGCTGGTAAGATGTGAAAGATGTGACAAATAACCTACCCACTAAAGATAAAGGTATCTCATAAAGATGACAGGTAGATAAATTATTGTCCCGGTGGACACTACTTTTCGTAGTGCTCCATTAATATTGATAAGATGTAAGGTTCTGTGGGTCTTGTATTAGAAGTGTGTAGAAAAGTGTGAGCTGTCAGTCTGTTTGGAAAGCTGTATGTTATTATAACTGGTTGTTCTGCCCTATATATTCGGCAGAAGTATGTCTTTGTAAGCATAAAAAACTCTTGTAACAAATATCATTGTAATATTCCACTCCAATCCAAAATTCTTGTTTTTACTTTAATGGTGTCTGTTCGTAATCCAATGATCTGCAACTAAACTTTTCGGGTCAAAGCTTAAGGAAGAAAAGATAAACTTTGCAAGTATGTAAGATCCATCTAAACTAAAGTCTTTCTTTCATAAGTTATTACTGAAGTCTTATGGTATTTGTAATTCCTGTGTAACGAGTCGATTTTTTCACGCTCGAAAATCGACATCCATACTTTACATCGTACTCGAATGCCGTTGATTCGACCGTTCAAATCCGATTCGTTGAGGCTTATAACAACATTAAGTAAACAACACAGCGGAAGAGAGGAATAATACATTGATATACAGCTTTGATACAATATCTGAAACAACAGATGATCCAATAGATATCATTATACATCAGAGATATGATACAATAAAATAGCAGCGGAAAAGAAAATGGATAACATTAGCGATGGAACAAATAACTCCAGATAGTCTTCAAAAGAGAACTCCAGCAGCAGCTCGAACCAACATCACGTTTCACTAAGGCAAGCAAGTCTCGTCCACATCCAAAGACTGAACTAGCTCCAGATAACCTACTAATCTGACTATCTGAAAAACCCAACTCTAGACTTCCCGTGTAGAAAAAATTTGAGCACCCAGAGTTTAGGAAAGAAACAATAAACTCTGGATCAGTCATGGGACTGGTGTGAGCAACAAAACAGTTATTTATCTTTAAAAACAAACAACGAAATATTTTAAAATCAATTTGCAATGCTTTTCAGAAATGAGACTACCATAAGGCCTCCCGCACGCACACACACACAATGCAAACGCAGAATCAGAGGAGATTTCTCCTTATGATAGTCAAAGATGCTTGATACGCATTAAAAAGAAATATTTGATATTATTACTAGTGCATAGTGTAGGAAAAATCATTTCGAAAGTAAAGATATAAATCTTAGCCAACATACGACCATTATTGTATGCCTACTATAGCTACCATGTTCAATAGAAGGTTACCGCCACATTCCATGGCAGGTCATACAACTAAAACCGTACAAGGCTCATATTGGATGAATGGATTTCCAACAAATGGTCAGGCCAAGGAACTTCCTATCGCCACATGAAAACGCCTCTGGAAGGACGTCTCGAGAACCAAACCGGATCTCTGCCAAACAAGGCTGGCTACCCCCTTCCCTGGAAATATACAAAACCTCAGATATGCCACCCCCGGTCCTTTGGGACCTTTAAACGAGAGCTCTCTAACCAACAACATCACACAGTAAATAACATAGCGTGTCCACATGAAGAAGTATCTGGGCTTCATACCATGACACTAACCTTTTCCAAAGGAATGGCCATACCCTAGGGAAGCTACCCCTGAAACCTTGCCGCATAATTCCTGTTTCGACCATTACCGGTTTGTGAGGCTCGACGAAGTCTCGTCCACAAAGCTACGCTTTTTACAAAAGCTACGCTTTTTACAAAAGCCACGCTTTGATCAACCAATGATCATCAACACTCGGCATGCCACATTACCAAGTTGGGAATATGTCGCGGATAACGTTCAACTACATAACCTCTGAGCTCATACGTCTCGGAGAAGGGTGTTAATGCTAAGAGAATTAATTCTCCGCCACCAACAGAAATCAATTTGAAAGAAATCTGCTTTATATCTCAAAATGTAATGTCAGACATACAATCCATACAAGTCTATTCCGGGTTCGAACAGAACCGAAGGCACTTCCAAAGAAGTCCTTGCAATCCGGTTAATCCCTAATCACGTCCGGATTTCCCATCACATATGGAGATCTCTATACCGGGGATCAGCTAGTGCAGAGACAATCGACAAGAAACCCTTTCGTTTTCGAAAATATTCTGTAACAGCCCGCTAATCCGTACCCCTTGAGTCAACACTATTCTACCTAAATCAACTCAAGTTATACAGAAATACGAACCATTTGGGTTTAAGAAGAAGAGGTAGAAGAAGAGAAAACAAAATCAACATCAGAATCTAACCATCGCAGCGGAAAAAAATATAATAGAGATTAATAATCTTTACTCAAAATCAAATATATCAGTTTACATATATTACATCATCAGAGTACATCAGTCACGGCTCACATCAATAACATACAATGAGTACACAACAACTCAACACAGCAGAAATATATATATACAAGTACGAGAATACGTATCGTCATCCAGCTCGTCTCCTGAGCTCCACAGCATCATATCCTGTATCCTATAATACTCGGTCCGACCCGAGCATTATAGTTAAATAATACCCGAGTCAGTCTGGAATGCCAGCGCGAGAAAATCACACCCAATTGATTATTAAAGTTTCAAAAATCCTTTGAAAACAAAAGCATCTCGTAAGACCACACCACAAATAAACATGTCGGGTTTTTACCTTACGATAGCTAAACCAATTTTTATAGAAATCCTCTGATATTATAATAGGGTCTATACCCAAATACTTATAAAATAGCCGAAATTGTTACATCTATTAAATTCCAGCTACTAGCCACAGAGTGGGTAATACAAACAAAACTCATACAAGGTTCGTAGGGAAAATGGGTTTCCAACAATGACTAGGCACTGGGGTACCACCTGTCACAGTACGGGGCCTAGATCACCGTACCGAGGATTACTCCCTTCATCCCCTGCAACACAAGGCCAGAACCATTCCTTACTGAACAGTCCCGAACAAGATAAACCCCGTGGTTGGCGCGACCAACCACCCACTAAGCCGAAATATATGAAAAGGGACATCTAGACAGGGGAAATATCTGGTCCTGCTTGGGCATGACCCACCTAACCTTGCTGCATATCCCCTGATTTTCAGTCATTCCCGGTTGATGAGGCTTGAGGCTAAGCGTTACCTTTTAAGAACGTTTCACTTAGAATGCCCATCGTCCACCTGACGATGTTTCGCAAGCATTCATCCATACAAGTCCGTCCCGGGTTCGAACGGAACCGAAGGCACTACTCCTACTACATCCATTTTGGAAATATCCTCAGGATTAGTAGCGACTAGCCCTTGCACTTCACTGCTCCATCTTCGACTCTGAACACGTTTTTCGCACGAAACGTACAAACCGGATCGAAGTGGTTTTCGAGAAATAAATCTCGATCCCGGTCTCTTCGAAACGATCAACGCATTGGTCCAATATTGATAGTCGGTTATTTAACTATCAATTTCTATTCACAAACATCCATCAAACAATAAATAAATTTTCAAATTACTTATTACCTTCCAAATATCTTCACAAGATATATTTCTATTTTCAACCCTTTGAAAATAGTTTCAAATCCCTCATTCCTTTCAGAATCAACTTTCCCAAATATTTTCTATCTCCTCTGAAACCACCAAGTACAAAAGTAGATTTAAAAATAATTTAAAACACTTTACTTAGAAATATATATACTTTTAAAACATTTAAATTAAACTACTTTAATAATTTGATTAAAATACATCTTATATGAATATTTGAAAATAAAGTTACTTAATAAAATATAAAACTAGATTTCCACCTTTTGAAACAAAATACTAAGTCACTTTTTAAATAATTACTACTATAATAGATTTGAGGAAATATTTACCTTGAAATTTAAATATTAGAAATAATAAATTTTTCAAAACATACCTTTTAAAAACAATTTTAAAACTATTAACTTATATTTAAAATTTATTTGAAAGCGTACTTAGTGATCCAGGAAGAATTCCAGCTTCAAACATTTAAATCAATTTTCCAGATTGATTTTCAATTTATTCCATGTGAAATAAGTTTCTTAAATTACTCAATTCATTTCAAATTTCATTTAATTATGCACTTAATTATTATTGTTATTCTTTTCCATTTGATTTTAAATCTTTTAACTGAAATATACAAATTTCAGCTTTTCTCAATTTCTTCTTTATTATTATATATTTTTTTCAAAAATTTAAATCTTACATTTTAAATAAATGTTTTGTTCTTTAATTAATATCGTTGAAGATTGTAATTCAATAACTTCCTGTTTATTCAAATTTCCTTTCTATACTTCACAATTTATTTATTAGAAATTTAAAGTCACATTATTTCTTCTCCAATTCGTTCTTAAATTTATTCAAACTTTCTATAATTATTTCGCTTACAAATTTACTTCCGTTTAATTTCTTTTCAACAATCCAATTCATATATTTTGGGAATTTATTATAACCGAATATCCAATCAAACCACAACATTCAATATTCCAAGATAACTCATCATAGGATATCGAATAATCACAACAGAGAATATTGAATAATTTAAATATATGTGAGGGGTCCAGTTGGATCCCTCCAACCTGTTTTCCCTGCATCCAAAGGTGTTAGCACAATAATATACCAATTTCAGAATATAACATACTACAGCATATTCATCAATTTCAACCATTCAAACAATTTAAATTTAATCATTTAAATTTAGATTTAAACTGAGTGAGATTAACTCACCTTTTTGCTTTAACTTGCAGTCTATTGCCATTCATCCCATTCCAGCCTGTTTTCTCGATTTTAGACCTTTTATAACATTATATAGTTAATTAACACTTGAATAAATCCAATAATTTTCTAATATCTATTTATTTATTTTAACTTATAAATTAACTTGAAAATTTTAAGCTAAAAATTTTCTAAGTATCTTTAGTAACTCAATTATTTAATAAGTTAATTAAAATAGTTTTATCATCTAACCCACTTCTTTTTAAAATAAACTAGTAGGATAAAATGTTTACATATGTATATTTATCTGTTTATTTTTATAAACTCTACACATTTTAAAATTCCTACACTTTCCCAAAATCATATATAAATAAAGTTTCTGTTTATATTCAATCTAATAAATTTATCTCCACACCACATTAATTTAACTTAACCAGTAAGTGAACTTGTATATATATTTTTTTCTTCTCTAATCACATATATTTCCAAATTAAATTAATCACAGAAAATATAAAACTGCTACCTTCCATACGAGACACTCCAACCCACCATCGTTGACGAACGACTCCACCGCAAGCAAGTTCAGGCAGTCGCCCACGCGACTTTGATCCTACCACATCCTGCCCTCCTAATCGCGATCCAAAACCAAATCCAAATCGAGCTCGAAGGCCACCAGCCACGATCGAATCCCTAGTTCGAACAGCTCCCTCGAACGCCTCCAAACCCAAAACGAAAACGCGAATCCCCTCCAAATCGATCGCGTGCGAACTCGAAATGAAAGAACGACTGGGGCAAACTAGATTTAGGGTTCCTTTACTTCTTTAAAGAATTTTAACTTCGATTCGAAATGAAGGGAGATTGGGAGGCTTGGTTTGGACGAGAATATGATGCGATTGACTGCGGCCATTTTTCTCTTCTTTTTTTTTTTTCGAAAACGAACTGGAAGATAGAGGAGATACGGAGAAGCTCGGCCTTGTTCGTGCGTTGATTTTGTTTCTTTTTTTTTATTAAAGAAGAGAACGACTTAAAAGGATAATGGAGGGGGTACAAGGCTTCCCTTAGAAGCTATTTTTATTTTATTATTTCTTTTCGTATTATTATTATTAATATCATTTGTTTTATCCCATTATTATTATTATCTTCGAGCATTTTGATTGTTGATCGAACGGCTAAGAATTCCAGATTAAATACTTTGTCCATTTTCTAATTATTCAATCCTATTATTTAATTATCAAATAAATAGCAATATTTGAATTCGAGTTGAAATTAACATTTAAATATTCAAATCAATTGAATATTCCAATTTCAAACGCTTAAAATTTCCGGGTCGTCACATTCCTCCCCCTTAAAAGAATTTCGTCGCCGAAATTACTAGTTAGGAAGAATGATCCAATACCCATTTCTAGATTCCAATCCAAACAGTTTTATCAACTACCCAACAATCTTTATTAAAGACCCGCTATTTCTTCAACTCACTTCCCAAAACCTTACATAGTTTCCAAATAACTTTACTTGTTCAACCATTCAAATTTAAATTCAAATCTAAATTGAATTATCAAAATTTTCTCAAAATTTTTCTAACTCCCTAAATTTCCAAAAATTTTTTGCCAGCGTCTCCTTTGCACGGCTAGCTCGATACAACTACAAAATGGCTCTACGGCCTCCAAATCCAAAAGGAAAACAAAAGGCCAAGTGGCTCAATCCAAATCCAAATCCAAATCCCAATCAAATTCCATACCAAATTTAAATACATACCTTTTTGTCGAGCATTTCAAATTTTATCTCTTGAAATCAAATCCAATTTCCTTTTCCTTTTTATCATACCTGCATATCCTGCTTAGCACTAATATCCAATCACAATATTCCAAAACATTTTATCGATTTTCTCACAAAACGCCAATATCTATTCATTCTAATATTATCTTAGGATACATTTGTAGCATCAATTTCCAATTAAGAATTCACCATTCCCTTCTTAAGTTAATATAAACATTTTATATGTTTCTTATCTTTATTTCTCTTTACCTCTTTTAGTTTATACTTATTTCTATTCAAATCGACTTCCACATTACATATGTATTTCATTTATTTTCAACTTTGAATTTTTAAATTTTATCCTTCATTTAAAACTAATTTAAGTCATTACGTTAATTAGTTTCATTTACTAACTTAGTTTAGTTTCCAATTCTAAATAGTTTTGTCGTTAACAAAATTTTCCAAAATTTTCAAAAATATTCTAACTCCCAAAATTTCTGAAATTTTTTGGCAGAGTCCCCTTTGTACGGAGGAGCTTTTGCAATTTGACAAAAGAGATAAATATATATACATCGACCCACACGGTCGGAAAAACCAAAAACAGTTCATATTTCCTATTTAATTGCGTAGGCATACCTTATTTAGCATTTTAAGCATGCGACTTATTATTTTTAGCAAATAGCACAACCAAATCCAGCCACATGGCTTCCAGGTACCTGTACTTACTCAGTTTAAACTTGTAAGCGCCAAATATAAGAAGTTTAACACATTTCACTTACTTGCAATAGTTAAAACATATGAATTCTAAAAGAAACTCATACCAAACCTTTTCCGTAAGCAATTTATATAGTTTCCATGCCAACTCAACTGTTTCAATTTATTTATAACCATTTTCATTCAATTCGAATGGTTTTCAATCCATTCGTATACATCTTCATCAAATTTGAATGGTTTAAAACACAATAGCTTACTTTTATTTTCTTCCTAAGCAAACTGAACTCACATTTAATTCAATTGCTTTCAAAATCAATTTATTTTACTCCTATCCATCCAAGGCATTTTAATAACTTCCATTTACATTCAATTACAATTTATTCTTTGCAAATTTGACGAAAACTATGTGAATAAATAAGTATTATGTGTTATAACCAATTTTAAATGGATTTCAACTCAATTTATACTTAATTCTGTCCCATTTTTAAATTTATTCACAATTCATATATTCTCATTCTCATTGCATTTTAAATTTGAATCTATTCACTCGCATTCCATTATATTAACCAATTAGTTCATCCAAACCATATACAACCTAGGTTCATCTTAATTGCCAACTAAATTTCCCTTTTTATTTAATCCATTTACAACCATTTACTTAGGTCGACACACTCCCTTTTTAAATTTCACTTACAACTCATTTATTAACATTACATTCCATATTTGTTTATTCCAAACTGTTTTATTTAGCTCGAAGATAATCCAAGCTATTTCATCCAATAACTATTTCAATGTTAGATGTATTCAATAGGGTTTCATTTTTTATCCGCCTTCATTTAAACCCATTCTATTAACTTAAACATTCCATTTCCTTATTGTCTTAACATTAAATTTAATCAAATTTCCAAATTACCAGAAATATTAGAGTTAGAAACATGTCTTTATTTATTAAATTTAAAACAAGATTAACTATTTACAATATATACAGATATATATATATATATTATAAATAGAAGGCTAATTTATTAGCTTTTAAAGGATGAAATCATCCAATTAAATATTTATCAAAGAATATTCAAATTTATCATTAATAATATTGTCAAATCAATTTAATTTTACATAGATTATTAAATTGATATTGCCAAAAATTCCGGGATATCTCATTTAGTATAATAATTTAAATGGTTTACAACTATTTATTTAAGCATTTTCACTCCATTAAATATTATCAGCATCACACCGAACTTTTTTTTTATTTAAATTAAAATTTATTCCTACTTGATTTAAATCCAATTTACTATTATTAAACTTAATTTTAAGTTTAACGCAATTCAACTCATTTCCATTTTTTTCTTTATTTTAGCTTAAGTTTATTCACTCCAATTTTATACTTAAGCCCATTTATTTTCCAGTAAATCTCCCCTTTTTTTCTTCTTTCTATTCTTAAGCTCAATTCCTTTTTACAATTAAATTTCTCTTTTCAATTCAATTTGATTCTATCTCAATCCAATCTCATTTCAAACTTATTTGATTAGTTATTATAAAATTTAACTTTTCAGATTTAATCCATTCAATTTATTCTCTGGCTATTTCCAAGTTATCTTCACTTATGGATTTTATTTGCACATTCAAACATTACTATTTTAATCCATTTACATTTTTAGCCGATACATCCCAATTATATTTAATTTGTCGACACTTCAAGTTAAATTTTAATTTATAGCTCAAGTTCTGATTCTACCATTCACTTTTAAAATTACCATCCAATTTTTATTACCTTACATTGCAATTTCATTCACAAATCATTTAATTAATTGCAAGGCCACTTTCAGTTATATTTTCTTCACTAATGATTCAAGTCGAATTTGATTTATAACTTGAGTTTTATTTCTCATTTTTATCCTAAATTCACAATTCAGCTTCTATTAAACAACACTACTTTCCCATTTACACATTTCATTACTAATTTATTATACAATCAGTTCTCTCCTATTTATGGTTCAATACTTGATTTTTAATTTCAAATATCACTTCATTTAATTTTCTTAAGTTCAATGTGTTTTATAATTCAAGTTTGGATTTTATTCTATTATCCAAAACACCAAACAATATTTATTTTGGATTTTCTATCCTACTCTCAAAATCCATAAGTCACAACTAATTAGTTACACAATTCCATTTATTATAGGCTTGAATATATTCTTCTTTTATTTTTAACTCAAGCCTGCTATTTATTTATAGCCCAAGCATATATTATTTCTATGGATTTTTATTCCTTTACAAGTTATTCTAACTTATTTACTCCAATTCAATCCTTACCCAATTTAATTTCCATTTATTCAAGTAAGAATCTAATTCCATTCTATATCTTAATTGAATTCCTATTCCAATTCAATTTAATTTTACTCAGATTTATTTAATCCAATTCGATTTCAACTTAATTCGAATACACTGGATATTATTTCAACTTATTCAATCAATCTCAATCCAATCAAATCTTTATTTCCAAATCCAAGTTAATTCCATTTTTAACTTTTCTTTTAAATTTAAATTCCAACATTCAAAGCTTATTTATCCTTCCCGATTTAAAAGAATATCCTAACTTATAAGCTTATAACCCATCTTACTAGGATTTTTAAAATACCGGCTTTTGGTTTCAAAACATTTTGAAATCTCCAACACCTCAAATCACACTTCTCAAAATTTAAACCAATCCTGGTTTTATTCCCAGCAAATTTCCTTAGAAATTTTCAAAAACAACTAGCTTCCTGAACAAGTCAATTTGGTAGCAATCCATCACTTAGGAATTCGAAAATGAATACTGATGATGCGGCCGTCATCATCAGAATTATTTTCCAATAATCCAGGTGATTTCAATGCTATATCACTTTCAAAATCCATTTCAAACAAATTTCCTTTCAGAAATACCTCCAAACAATGATGCCATCATTTATCTTTAAATATACTTCCAAATCCCCGGGATTTAAATCTCCAAATCTTGCTTAAATAAGTTTTAACCATATTTCTTTTGTACAGTTTATGCTTATACAAATTCTCATTTGATTATATTTCATTATAATTCATATTTATACATTTCATTTTATAATGAATTTATTTCCTTAAACTTTGGTTGTTTTCAATTTCTAGTTAAATTTTCACTTAACAATGATAATACTCTAATATTACCATTTCTAACATCCAAGCAACCATATATTAGCTAAGATAGTTTACAAAACTTTTATTTATATCAAAATATATTTTGTGTAAAATTATTCCATTTACCCACATTTAAAACAATACCGTGTCAATTGCTCTATTCAAGTGTTTAGAAACCCCTTCAATACAGTTGCGCAGACTGTGTCGACGAAGGTCCATATGCCACTCAATAAACCAATCAACACAATATTAAAACAATTTATATTCACTAACAAGTACGCGCTCATATTTATTAATACCCTTAAACTCATTATAGAGTACTACATACTCTAATTTATGAGTAATTCCCACCAGAGCCAAGGTTATCTCCTACCTAAGTTCTGATACCAACTGTAACAGCCTGCAAATCCATACCCCTTGAGTCAACACTATTCTACCTAAATCAACTCAAGTTGTACAGAAATACGAACCATTTGGGTTTAAGAAGAAGAGGTAGAAGAAGAGAAAACAAAATCAACATCAGAATCTAACCATCGCAGCGGAATAAAATATAATAGAGAATTAATAATCTTTACTCAAAATCAAATATATCAGTTTACATATATTACATCATCAGAGTACATCAGTCACGGCTCACATCAATAACATACAATGAGTACACAACAACTCAACACAGCAGAAATATATATATACAAGTACGAGAATACGTATCGTCATCCAGCTCGTCTCCTGAGCTCCACAGCATCATATCATGTATCCTATAATACTCGGTCTGACCCGAGCATTATAGTTAAATAATACCCGAGTCAGTCTGGAATGCCAGCGTGAGAAAATCACACCCAATTGATTATTAAAGTTTCAAAAATCCTTTGAAAACAAAAGCATCTCGTAAGACCACGCCACAAATAAACATGTCGGGTTTTTACCTTATGATAGCTAAACCAATTTTTATAGAAATCCTCTGATATTATAATAGAGTCTATATACAAATACTTATAAAATAGCCGAAATTGTTACATCTATTAAATTCCAGCTACTAGCCACAGAGTGGGTAATACAAACAAAACTCGTACAAGGCTCGTAGGGAAAATGGGTTTCCAACAATGACTAGGCACTGGGGTACCACCTGTCACAGTACGGGGCCTAGATCACCGTACCGAGGATTACTCCCTTCATCCCCTGCAACACAAGGCCAGAACCATTCCTTACTGAACAGTCCCGAACAAGATAAACCCCGTGGTTGGCGCGACCAACCACCCACTAAGCCGAAATATATGAAAAGGGACATCTAGACAGGGGAAATATCTTGTCCTGCTTGGGCATGACCCACCTAACCTTGCTGCATATCCCCTGATTTTCAGTCATTCCCGGTTGATGAGGCTTGAGGCTAAGCGTTACCTTTTAAGAACGTTTCACTTAGAATGTCCATCGTCCACCTGACGATGTTTCGCAAGCATTCATCCATACAAGTCCGTCCCGGGTTCGAACGGAACCGAAGGCACTACTCCTACTACATCCATTTTGGAAATATCCTCAGGATTAGTAGCGACTAGCCCTTGCACTTCACTGCTCCATCTTCGACTCCGAATGTGACGAAGCGGATTTTGCCCGTTCGAAAATCGACATCCATACTTTACATCGTGCTCGAATGCCGCAGATTCGACCGTTCAAATCCGAGTCGCCGGAGCTTATAACACAATTAAGTAAACAACACAGCGGAAGAAATAATGAATATCAATATACAACATCTGATACAACATCCTGATACTACAGATGATACAATAGATATCGATATACATCAGAGATATGATACAATAAAATAGCAGCGGAAAAGAAACTAGCTAATACCAGCAGCGGAACGATAACTCCAATAAAATCTTCAAGAGAGAACTCCAACAGCAGCTCGAACCATCATCACGATACACTAAGACAAGCAAGACTGGTGTGCATCCAAAGACTGAAACTAGCTCCAGATAACCTACTGAACCTAACTATCTGAAAAACCCAACTCTAGGCTGCTCGTGTAGAAATTAGTGAGCACCCAGAGTTTAGAAAAGGAACAATAAACTCCGGGTCAGTCATGGGACTGGTGTGAGTAACAAAAACAGTTTATCTTTTAAAATAAAACAAGATTTATAAAGAAAATCCGATATGCTTTTTAGAAAATGAAACTACCATAAGACCTCCCGCCACACACACAATGCAAACGCAGAATTGGAGGAGATTTCTTCTTATGATAGTCAAACATGCTTAATACGTAGAAAGTTCTTTGATATTATTATTATAAGTGCAAAGTGCAGAAAACATTTCGAAAATAGAATATAAATCTTAGCCAACATACGACCATTATCGTATGCCTACTATAACTACCATCCAAACAGTGGTGACCACCATAAGTGAATGGCAGGTTCTACAACTAAAACCGTACAGGGTTTCGTATTGGATGAATGGATTTCCAACAAATGGTCAGGCTATGGAACTTCCTACTGTCACATGGGATCGCCTCTGGTGGGACGTCCAGAGAACCTAACCGGATCTCTGCCAACACAAGGCCGGGTTACCTCTGTAACTAGGTAACTACTACTCGAGCAAGCCATTCCCCGGTCCTTTGGGACCTTTATCTGAGGCGCCTCTAAGCAACAACCACACAGTAAATGAGATTGGAGCTACCACATAGGTAAATATCTGGGCTCCATACCATGGTACCACCCTTTACCAGAAGGGAATGACACACCCTAAAGGGCGCGACCCTCATAACCTTGCCGCATCTTTCCTGTTTTGACCATTTCCGGGGTGTGAGGTCCTGATGCAGTCTCGTCCACAAAGCTACGCTTTGGTACAAAGCCATGCTTTGGGTCAACAAATGATCAAAGTAATGATCACAAAGATAAATGATCAAACAAATGATCATATCACAAATGATCAAACAATGATCATTAACACACAGCATTGAATCTTTGATTGTGTTTAAAGACAAACTGTTTTCGTTTGCTCACACCAGTCCCATGACTGACCTGGAGTTTATTGTTCCTTTTCTAAACTCTGGGTGCCCACAATTTTCCACACGGGCAGTCTAGAGTTTGGTTTTTCAGATAGTTAAGTTCAGTAGATTATATGGAGCTAGTTCAGTCTTTTGGATATGGACTACACTTGTTTATTTTGGAGCAATCTGAATAATGGATCGAGCTAGGAGTTTTGGAGTTTTAACTTTGGAGTTTGATTTGGTGCTGCAGTATTAGGATTCTGTGAAGACTTATTTCATATTGTATCATGTTCCGCTGTATTCTGTGTTGTATATTCTCTGATGTTGATGATTATCATTGTATCATATTGATGTATCGGATATTGTATTCATTTTATATCAGTGATATCATCTTTTATTTTCCGCTGTGATATTTATCATCTAATGGGTGTTGCAAGCTCCCGCGATACGAATTTGATGTTGCTATCGGACATCGAGTTCGGGTCGTCACACCGAACACGTTTTTCGCACGAAACGTACAAACCGGATCGAAGTGGTTTTCGAGAAATAAATCTCGATCCCGGTCTCTTCGAAACGATCAACGCATTGGTCCAATATTGATAGTCGGTTATTTAACTATCAATTTCTATTCACAAACATCCATCAAACAATAAATAAATTTCCAAATTACTTATTACCTTCCAAATATCTTCACAAGATATATTTCTATTTTCAACCCTTTGAAAATAGTTTCAAATCCCTCATTCTTTTCAGAATCAACTTTCCCAAATATTTTCTATCTCCTCTGAAACCACCAAGTACAAAAGTAGATTTAAAAATAATTTAAAACACTTTACTTAGAAATATATATACTTTTAAAACATTTAAATTAAACTACTTTAATAATTTGATTAAAATACATCTTATATGAATATTTGAAAATAAAGTTACTTAATAAAATATAAAACTAGATTTCCACCTTTTGAAACAAAATACTAAGTCACTTTTTAAATAATTACTACTATAATAGATTTGAGGAAATATTTACCTTGAAATTTAAATATTAGAAATAATAAATTTTTCAAAACATACCTTTTAAAAACAATTTTAAAACTATTAACTTATATTTAAAATTTATTTGAAAGCGTACTTAGTGATCCAGGAAGAATTCCAGCTTCAAACATTTAAATCAATTTTCCAGATTGATTTTCAATTTATTCAATTTGAAATAAGTTTCTTAAATTACTCAATTCATTTCAAATTTCATTTAATTATGCACTTAATTATTATTGTTACTCTTTTCCATTTGATTTTAAATCTTTTAACTGAAATATACAAATTTCAGCTTTTCCCAATTTCTTCTTTATTATTATATATTTTTTCCAAAAATTTAAATCTTACATTTTAAATAAATGTTTTGTTCTTTAATTAATATCGTTGAAGATTGTAATTCAATAACTTCCTGTTTATTCAAATTTCCTTTCTATACTTCACAATTTATTTATTAGAAATTTAAAGTCACCTTATTTCTTCTCCAATTCGTTCTTAAATTTGTTCAAACTTTCTATAATTATTTCGCTTACAAATTTACTTCCGTTTAATTTCTTTTCAACAATCCAATTCATATATTTTGGGAATTCATTATAACCGAATATCCAATCAAACCACAACATTTAATATTCCAATATAACTCTTCATAGGATATCAAATAATCACAACAGAGAATATTGAATAATTTAAATATATGTGAGGGGTCCAGTTGGATCCCTCCAACCTGTTTTCCCTGCATCCAAAGGTGTTAGCACAATAATATACCAATTTCAGAATATAACATACTACATCATATTCATCAATTTCAACCATTCAAACAATTTAAATTTAATCATTTAAATTTAGATTTAAACTGAGTGAGATTAACTCACCTTTTTGCTTTAACTTGCAGTCTATTGCCATTCATCCCATTCCAGCCTGTTTTCTCGATTTTAGACCTTTTATAACATTATATAGTTAATTAACACTTGAATAAATCCAATAATTTTCTAATATCTACTTATTTATTTTAACTTACAAATTAACTTAAAAATTTTAAGCTAAAAATTTTCTAAGTATCTTTAGTAACTCAATTATTTAATAAGTTAATTAAAATAGTTTTATCATCTAACCCGCTTCTTTTTAAAATAAACTAGTAGGATAAAATATGTACATATGTATATTTATCTGTTTATTTTTATAAACTCTACACATTTTAAAATTCCTACACTTTCCCAAAATCATATATAAATAAAGTTTCTATTTATATTCAATCTAATAAATTTATCTCCACACCACATTAATTTAACTTAACCAGTAAGTGAACTTGTATATATATTTTTTTCTTCTCTAATCACATATATTTCCAAATTAAATTAATCACAGAAAATATAAAAATGTTACCTTCCATACGAGACACTCCAACCCACCATCGTTGACGAACGACTCCACCGCAAGCAAGTTCAGGCAGTCGCCCACGCGACTTCGATCCTACCACCGCCTACCCTCCTAATTGCGATCCAAAACCAAATCCAAATCGAGCTCGAAGGCCACCAGCCACGATCGAATCCCTAGTTCGAACAGCTCTCTCGAACGCCTCCAAACCCAAAACGAAAACGCGAATCCCCTCCAAATCGATCGCGTGCGAACTCGAAATCAAAGAACGACTGGGGCAAACTAGGTTTAGGGTTCCTTTACTTCTTTAAAGAATTCGAACTTCGATTCGAAATGAAGGGAGAATAGGAGGCTTGATTTGGACGAGAATATGATGCGATTGACTGCGGCCATTTCTCTCTCTTTTTTTTTTGCGAAAACGAATTGGAAGATAGAGGACATAAGGAGAAGCTCGGCCTTGTTCGTGCGTTGATTTTGTTTCTTTTTTTTTTTTTATTAAAGAAGAGAACGACTTAAAAGGATAATGGAGGGGGTACAAGGCTTCCCTTAGAAGCTATTTTTATTTTATTATTTCTTTTCGTATTATTATTATTAATATCATTTGTTTTATCCCATTATTAGTATTATCTTCAAGCATTTTGATAGTTGATCGAACGGCTAAGAATTCCAGATTAAATACTTTGTCCATTTTCTAATTATTCAATCCTATTATTTAATTATCAAATAAATAGCAATATTTGAATTCGAGTTAAAATTAACATTTAAATATTCAAATCAATTGAATATTCCAATTTCAAATGCTTGAAATTTCCGGGTCGTCACATATCCGGTCTTCACCACCGGTCTTCAAATGCAATCCATACATCGTATCACTATTTGGAATGGGTTATACAACACAAAGGTCCTTTCCCGGCTAAACCGAATAGTGAGCGCAACATTTAAAAACATATAGATATTGGGATTTCAATTAAGTCACAACTTATTACCCAAAACCTTTCCTTTAAATGGTTAAGCAAATTATCATATAAATCTTTTAAACAAAAAGATTCATCTCACAAAGTTCACCCAGTTTCACAAAGATTCATTTATAGATTCTCAAAACAATTTCCATTTCAAATATGATTAACTCATCCAATCTTAAAATTAAAGATTAAACTAATAGCTTTCAAATCGTTTTCTAAACATGGAAATTACCTTCATTTCAAACTAGAAATTATTTTAACTCAAATCGAAAGTTCATTTCTCATATGAAAGCTTTTATTATTTGAAAACAAACTGTTTTCGTTTCAGAAAAATTCAATTTTATTTGCTCGAGTTAAAGCCTTTAAATTTAAATTCAAATTCCCAAAATCAATATATTGAAAATGGTTTGACCCATACAAAATTAATATAACATCTTTAATCCCTAGTTTCAAATCATAGAATTCAATTTCAAATTTTGAAATTAAATCAAATTATTTAAACTTCAAAATTTAACCAAGTTATTCAAAAATAATTTTATCTTGAAATTCTATTTCAAAAGTTATTCACCTTTATCCTGATTCCATTTCCAAAACCTTTGAATTCAAATTCTCTATTTAAAAATCGTTTCAAAAATCTATGACTTAATCGATTTCCTCGTGAAATCCATATTGGTGTGTGTATAAGTGTGGTCCAGGGGTTTAACACAATAGTGCAACATCATTCAATCATCACAGATCAAACACAGAAAAATAGTTGATAAGCGACATAACTATAATGTTTTCGCTCATTCACAGATTCACGGATAATATACAGATGTATCATAAGTAAATGAATAAATTACACACAGCTCAATCCATAGAACAAAATGTCACAGATCAGATAGGACAATCAATTCAAGACATCTTATACAATACAATCATTCATAAGTAAGGTCAAGCATTTAATAATCATTTAAAACCTGAATTAAATAAATTGACTAATCCTAATTGATTCAATTTATTTCCAAGTATTGGAATTAATCACCCAAACCTGATTAATTTATTACAAATCATTTGATATAAATTAATTTATCAAACACTTTAATTAATTAATTAATTAAATTATTCTTAATTAATCATATTAATTTTAAATTAACCTTTAAACCAATTTCATAATTAATTGACTCCTTAGTTAATTATTTTAAGAAATTAAACCTTTAATTACTTACCATAAAGTAATTCCACTTACACAATTTCATAATGATTATCATTAATTTATTAATCTAAGTTAATCATTAAAAATTTATCACATTATCCTTACATTAATTTTTGCTTAATCACTTGATTAATCAATTTTAATCATTAATTAAAATTTAATTAAAAATCCTTAATCATAAATTAATATTTAATTGATAACCCTAAATCACCAATTAATTTCTTCGACCCTTAAATTACTTCTTTAATTAATCCAATCATTAATAAATTAAATAATTAAATTATTCATTTTAATTAACTTAATTATAAATTATTAAATCCTTATTACTTAAAGTATAGCTCATTCATACTTATGATTAAATTTTTATTTACAATGTGTTTGAAAACATTATTTTCAAATTTTCTTTTAAATTTCATTTTTAAATTCAAGATTTAAAATGGAAACAAATTAAATAAAGTTTGAAACAATTTCAAAAATCCCCTTCCTTTCTTTCACAAGTTAATGAATTATTTATCTTATAATGGAAGTTAAAAGGATTTAAAACCCACTTTCATTTTTAATTTCAAATCAATTTAAAATTCAATTTATTATTCAAAAAAAAGATTTAAATTTCAAAACTTCTTTTATTTCAGAACTAAGATTCAAATTATATTTGAATCCAGATCTAAATTTCACTTAAAAACTTATTTACAATTTAAAACTTTATTTTCAAATCCAAACTATTTAAACATTTAAGGTTGTTAAAACAATTCAAATTCTAAAAACTTTATTTTATTTAAACTCAGATTCAAGCTATCTTTAATTCAAATCCACACTTAGATTTAAACTTTGCTTAATAATTTAAATTCAGTTATTAAAGTTTAGAAACAAATCAGGTTATTAAAACCTGCTACCCAGACATACCCGAGCCCTACCCATTCTTGCTTCGAGTTCCACACCCCAAAATTTCGAGTCGTACTCGAGGAAAACACGAAGAAAACCCAATCCACTTCTTCTTCACCAACCAGGAAACTAGATGCACAAAATTGACACCACGCACGCTTACATCACCGGTGATCGCCTACGGTCGTCACCACATCAACGAGCAATTCGAAACCCCCCCCCCCCACGTATTAACTCTAGACCGCCAGAATCCTCATCACTAACGCGAAATCGAATTCGAGTATCGAGTCGAAACCTGGAACACGTGAAACAACATCCCCTCAAAAACTAGCAACCACTCGTGTTTGACACCTCGACAACCGGAGTTCGTGCAACTTCGGCCACCGCCTCTTCTACACCATAGCCTCCATCACCCCCAGTTTCGTGCAACTCGATGCACGAGAGAAGCCGCCTCGTTCAATTTCCTGACCATTCTAAAAAATTAGGTTTACAAATTTAAACCCCTTGCCGCCGCCTCCACGTCCAACTTCACCTTCTTTCACTTTTTTCCTGCAAACCCCGTTCATCACTCCATCCCCAAACAAAATCCCAACCCCTACAACACAATGCATCGCCACCGAACACCAAATCAAAGAAGATCAGGAAAACTCAAACTATTCTTTCACCCAAAATCTAAAATTTGTGATTTTAGCTTTAAAAATCATGTTTAAGTGGAAGTATTCAAATTGTTTATATGAATTTGTAAAACAAGAAACTAAAATTTTTACTATATTAAAGTTTTGGTCTGTTATCCAGGTTTCCAGAGCAATATACCAATCTATTTAACTTAATTAATTTTTTTTTAAACCTTACTTTATAATTAAACAAACATGAGTTGTTTGAATCCTAAGTTCTGTTAGTACCCAGATTTATAGAACATAAATTTTGAATGGAAATTGAGCCTGGGAACACAACAGGAAATACACTGTATACACACACTCGCATATATACACAGATAATGCCTGAAATTCATATGAACATATTGTTTCAAGGAGCAGCATGCAATCCAGATTTAGTTTAAGATTCTGAAAATGATGTTACTCACCTTGGTCTGAGAAGAAGAACAGAATCTATGATGAAACAGGTTTTGAACTTCCAGTCAAAACCATCACTTGATTCTATGGTTGATCTGTTGTTATTTTGTCGTTTAAAACTGAAGCCTTTTGTTTTAAGTTTGAAGCTGAGCCAAATCTAAAGCTTGAAAGCTTGATGTTGATCTTGCATGCTTGATTAGGTTGTTTTTTTCCTGGAATGCTAAGTTTTGTTTGAACAAAACTGAAATGAAGATGATATATTGTTGTTGAAGTTTTGTTTTAGTTTGAATGATATTGTTTACTTTATCTTTTTCTTAGCTTTGTATGAAAGAATTTATGAAATGAGAAGTTGATGTATATAGAAAAGAGAAGTTGACAGGTTTGCACAGGGTAATATATTTTTGTACAATATAGGCAGAAATTTTCTTATTCAGGGTGGCTGAGATGATGTGTTGTGGTGTGCTAAATGATATGGCATTTATTGCTTTGTATAAATCTCCATATATTTATTTAATTGGCTTGTAGATTCCAATATATGTTTGTTGTCCTGCTTTCCTTTGTATTGACTTGTTTACATGATGCTATATCTTTTGTTGTACTAAGGGCATGGCTGATAAGTATTATATTGTGTACTTTGTGTTTATGGACATTTTCTATTTTTTTTTTTTACTTTGTTTGTACAGAGATGATATGTTTTTATTTTATACTTATCTTATTTTGTTTTTATACTTGCCCAGCATTTATTTATAGGCCTATACATATATTTTTACCTTGTTTATACTCTTGGATTTCTTTTTACTTTACTTAAAGATATTTCTTGCCTTGCATTCCTACTTTACATGCAACATATCTTATTTTTACTAGGTTTGATTTTAACTCCATGTACATGTATACTTTGTTCTTTGCTTTGCCAATGTTAATAGATTCTTGCCTGCATACTTATGTATTTGTTTAGTTATTGGTTATAGACTTTAATTTATATATGTACAAATATATTTTATTTTCTTTCTTTCTTTTGTTTTATATTTTGAAATATACATGAGTTCTATAATGTTAGATTTTAGTTAATATGTTTACTTATATTTTCCGTAATTTTATAAATATGTTACTTGACTTCATATTTTGTATTTTATCTCCTATATATGTATTCCTATTCCAATTTCTTTCATTTGTTTTGTTGTCTTTTATAAGTGTTCATATGTGAATGTATTTTATTTCTATGCTTTTACTAATTAGTTTTATTTATTTCTAACTTTAATAGTTAATTTAACTTACATAAAAAAAATTGAACTTAAATAAAAATTAAATATTCAAATTTTAATTTTATTCCAAAATTTACATTAACTATTAATTAAAATAAATTCCAAAATTTGGGGTCGTTACAGACTTCCCCCCTTAAAGAAATTTCGTCCCCGAAATTTGCCGGCACGAAAACAACATAGAGATGATGGATTCGATCTCCTATAATTCCTCAAACACAAGATATGAATTCCAAACCCAAGTCCGAATATCTCAAAATATTTATCAATTCGTTCCTCTTCGGACTTCGATTAACTCAAGAAATTACAATAGAATTTCAAATTTGGTTTTAAACGATATCGTTTTATCGATATAATTCAAATTTAGCTTCATATTCTATTAATGAAATTTCAAATTTATTTAAAATTTTAATTCCAAATTTTCAATTCACATTCATAAAGGTTTAAATCAAATCTGATAAGAAACTGATGAAGATACGAAGTAAGGATTTTCTACAACGATTCGTAGAGCCATCAATCACATTGAAACTTCTTTTTGCAGCTGTTACGAAGAAATCAAAAGAATTAGGAATCGAATCAAAGAAGATTGACAGAAAACTGTTTCCGCTATTGCAGGGTATTGACCATTTATAGTGGTACTTCCCTGTCCCCTATCGCGTCCTCTTCTTGCACTCATACTCACTATCAGTGAATAGTAAGAGAATTTACTGAGGCATTCAAACGGATATCTTAGGGATATATTCATTCTAGGGTTTACTTCACCCTATCTCTAATGAGCTACTTAAGGTATTATACTCCTGAGCTAAAGTTTAACCTTAGCTCTGATACCACTTGTAATAAGTCGATTTTTTCGCGCTCGAAAATCGACGTCCATACTTTACATTGTACTCGAATGCCGTAGATTCGACTGTTCAAATCCGATTCGCCGGAGCTTATAACAACATTAAGTAAACAACACAGCGGAAGAGAGGAATAATACATTGATATACAGCTTTGATACAATATCTGATACAACAGATGATCCAATAGATATCAATATACATCAGAGATATGATACAATAAAATAGCAGCAGAAAAGAAAATAGATAACATTAGCAACGGAACAAATAACTCCATATAGTCTTCAAAAGAGAACTCCAGCAGCAGCTCGAACCAACATCACGTTTCACCAAGACAAGCAAGTCTCGTCCACATCCAAATACTGAACTAGCTCCAGATAACCTACTAATCTGACTATCTGAAAAACCCAACTCTAGACTGCCCGTGTAGAAAAAATTTGAGCAGCCAGAGTTTAGGAAAGAAACAATAAACTCTGGATCAGTCATGGGACTGGTGTGAGCAACAAAACAGTTATTTATCTTTAAAAACAATCAACGAAATATTTTAAAATCAATTCGCAATGCTTTTTAGAAATGAGACTACCATAAGGCCTCACGCACATACACACAATGCAAACGCAGAATCGGAGGAGATTTCTCCTTATGATAGTCAAAGATGCTTGATACGCATTAAAAAGAAATATTTGATATTATTACTTGTGCATAGTGTAGGAAAAATCATTTCGAAAGTAAAGATATAAATCTTAGCCAACATACGACCATTATCATATGCCTACTATAGCTACCATGTTCAATAGCAGGTTACCGCCACATTCCATGGCAGGTTATACAACTAAAACCGTACAAGGCTCGTATTGGATGAATGGATTTCCAACAAATGGTTAGGCCAAGGAACTTCCTATCGCCACATGGAAACGCCTCTGGAAGGACGTCCCGAGAACCAAACTGGATCATTGCCAAACAAGGCCGGCTACCCCCCTTCCCGGGGAATATACAAAACCTCAGATATGCCACCCCCGGTCCTTTAGGACCTTTAAAAGAGAGCTCTCTAACCAACAACATCACACAGTAAATAACATAGTGTGTCCACATGAGTAAGTATCTGGGCTCCATAGCATGACACTACCTTTTTCCAGAAGGAATGGTCATACCCTAGGGAAGCTACCCCTGAAACCTTGCCGCACAATTCATGTTTCGACTATTACCGGTTTGTGAGGCTTGACGAAGTCTCGTCCACAAAGCTACGCTTTTTACAAAAGCCACGCTTTGATCAACCAATGATCAGCAACACTCTGCATGCCACATTACCAAGTTGGGAATATATCGCTGATAACCTTCAACTACATAACCTCTGAGCTCGTACGTCTCGGAGAAGGGTGTTAATGCTAAGAGAATAAATTCTCCGCCACCAACAGAAATGTATTTGAAAGAAATATGCTTTATATCTCAAAATGTAATGTCAGACATACAATCCATACAAGTCTGTTCCAGGTTCGAACAGAAACGAAGGCACTTCCAAAGAAGTCCTTGCAATCCGGATAATCCCTAATCACGTCCGAATTTCCCATCACATATGGAGATCTCTATACCGGGGATCAGCCAGTGCAGAGACAATCGACAAGAAACCCTTTCGTTTTCGAAAATATCCGGTCTTCACCACCGGTCTTCAAATGCAATCCATACGTCGTATCACTATTCGGAATGGGTTATACGACACAAAGGTCCTTTCCTGGCTAAACCGAATAGTGAGCGCAACATTTAAAACATATGGATATTGGATTTCAATTAAGTCACAACTTATTACCCAAAACCTTTCCTTTAAATGGTTAAGAAAATTATCATATAAATCTTTTAAACAAAAAGATTCGTCTCACAAAGTTCACCCAGTTTCACAAAGATTCATTTATAGATTCTCAAAACAATTTCCATTTCAATTAGGATTAACTCATCCAATCTTAAAATTAAAGATTAAACTAATAGCTTTCAAATCGTTTTCAAAACATGGAAATTACCTTCATTTCAAACTAGAAATTATTTTAACTCAAATCGAAAGTTCATTTCTCATATGAAAGCTTTTATTATTTGAAAACAAACAGTTTTCGTTTCAGAAAAATCCAATTTTATTTGCTCGAGTTAAAGCCCTTAAATTTAAATTCAAATTCCCAAAATCAATATATTGAAAATGGTTTGACCCATATAAAATTAATATAACATCTTTAATCCCTAGTTTCAAATCATAGAATTCTATTTCAAATTTTGAATTTAAATCAAATTATTTAAACTTCAAAATTTAACCAAGTTATTCAAAAATAATTTTATCTTGAAATTCTATTTCAAAAGTTTTTCACCTTTATCCTGATTCCATTTCCAAAACCTTTGAATTCAAATTGTCTATTTAAAAATCGTTTCAAAAATCTGTGACTTAATCGATTTTCTCGTGAAATCCATATTGGTGTGTGTATAAGTGTGGTCCAGGGGTTTAACACAATAGTGCAACATCATTCAATCATCATAGATCAAACACAGAAAAATAGTTGATAAGCGACATAACTATAATGTTTATCGCTCATTCACAGATTCACGGATAATATACAGATGTATCATAAGTAAATGAATAAATTACACACAGCTCAATCCATAGAACAAAATGTCACAGATCAGATAGGACAATCAATTCAAGACATCTTATACAATACAATCATTCATAAGTAAGGTCAAGCATTTAATAATCATTTATAAGCTGAATTAAATAAATTGATTAATCCTAATTGATTCAATTTATTTCCAAGTAAATTAATTACTTAGGAATTAATCACCCAAACCTGATTAATTTATTACAAATCATTTGATATAAATTAATTTATCAAACACTTTAATTAATTAATTAATTAAATTATTCTTAATTAATCATATTAATTTTAAATTAACCTTTAAACCAATTTCAAAATTAATTGACTCCTTAGTTAATTATTTTAAGAAATTAAACCTTTAATTACTTACCAAAAAGTAATTCCACTTACACAATTTCATAATGATTATCATTAATTTATTAATCCAAATTAATCATTAAAAATTTATCACATTATCCTTTCATTAATTTTTGCTTAATCACTTGATTAATCAATTTTAATCATTAATTAATATTTAATTAAAAATCCTTAGTCATAAATTAATATTTAATTGATAACCCTCAATCACCAATTAATTTCTTCAACCCTTAAATTACTTCTTTAATTAATCCAATCATTAATAAATTAAATAATTAAATTATTCATTTTAATTAACTTAATTATAAATCATTAAATCTTTATTACTTAAAGTATAACTCATTCATACTTATGATTAAATTATTATTTACAATGTGTTTGGAAACATTGTTTTCAAATTTTCTTTTAAATTTCATTTTTAAATTCAAGATTTAAAATGGAAACAAATTATCTAAAGTTTGAAACAATTTCAAAAATCCCCTTCCTTTCTTTCACAAGTTAATGAATTATTTATCTTATAATGGAAGTTAAAAGGATTTAAAACCCACTTTCATTTTTAATTTCAAATCAATTTAAAATTCAATTTATTATTCAAAAAAATGATTTAAATTTTAAAACTTCTTTTATTTCAGAACTAAGATTCAAATTATATTTGAATCCATATTTAAATTTAACTTAAAAACTTATTTACAATTTAAAACTTTATTTTCTAATTCAAACTATTTAAACATTTAAGGTTGTTAAAACAATTCAAATTCTAAAAAGTTTATTTTATTTAAACTTAGATTCAAGCTATCTTTAATTCAAATCCACACTTAGATTTAAACTTTGCTTAATAATTTAAATCAGTCATTAAAGTTTAGAAACAAATCAGGTTATTAAAACCTGCTACCCAGACATACCCGAGCCCTACCCATTCTTGCTTCGAGTTCCACACCCCAAAACTTTGAGTCGTACTCGAGGAAAACACGAAGAAAACCCAATCCACTTCTTCTTCACCAACCAGAAAACTAGATGCACAAAATTGACACCGCGCACGTGTACATCACCGGTGATCACCTGCGGTCGTCACCACGTCGACGAGCAAGTCGAAACCCCCCCACGTATTAACTCTAGATCGCCAGAATCCTCATCACTCACGCGAAATCGAATTCGAGTGTCGAGTCGAAACCTGGAACACGCGAAACAACATCCCCTCAAAACTTGGCAACCACTTGTGTTAGACGCCTCGACCACCGGAGTTCGTGCAACTCCGGCCACCGCCTCATCTACACCCCAGCCTCCATCACCCCCGGTCTCGTGCGACTCGATGCACGAGAGAAGCCGCATCGTTCAATTTCCTGACCATTCTAAAAAATTTGGTTTACAAATTTAAACCCCTTGCTGCCGCCTCCACGTCTAACATCACCTTCTTTCACTATTTTTCCTCCAAACCCCGTTCATCAATCCATACCCAAACAAAATCCCAACCCCTACAACACAATGCATTGCCATCGAACACCAAATCAAAGAAGATCAGGCAAACTCAAACTGTTCTTTCACTCAAAATCTAAAATTTGTGATTTAACTTTAAAAATCATGTTTAAGTGTAAGTATTCAAATTGTATATATGAATTTGTAAAACAAGAAACTTAAATTTTTACTATATTAAAGTTTTGGTCTGTTATCCAGGTTTCCAGAGCAATATACCAATCTATTTAACTTAATTAAATTTTTTTAAAACCTTACTTTATACTTAAACAAACATGAGTTGTTTGAATCCTAAGTTCTATTAGTACCTAGATTTATAGAACATAAATTTTGAATGGAAATTGAGCCTGGGAACACAACAGGAAATACACTGTATACACACACTTGCATATATACACAGATAATGCCTGAAATTCATATGAACATATTGTTTCAAGGAGTAGCATGCAATCCAGATTTAGTTTAAGATTTTGAAAATGATGTTACTCACCTTGGTCTGAGAAGAAGAACAGAGTCTATGATGAAACAGGTTTTGAACTTCCAGTCAAAACCATCACTTGATTCTACGGTTGATCTGTTGTTATTTTGTCGTTTAAAATTAAAGCATTTGGTTTTAAGTTTGAAGCTGAGCCAAATCTAAAGCTTGAAAGCTTGATGTTGATCTTGCATGCTTGATCAGGTTGTTTTTTTCCTGGAATGCTAAGTTTTGTTTGAACAAAACTGAAATGAAGATGATATATTGTTGTTGAAGTTTTGTTTTAGTTTGAATGATATTGTTTGCTTTATATTTTTCTTAGCTTTGTATGAACGAATTTATGAAATGAGAAGTTGATGTATATAGAAAAGAGAAGTTGACAGGTTTGCACAAGGTAATATATTTTTGTACAATATAGGCAGAAATTTTCTTATTCAGGGTGGCTGAGATGATGTGTTATGGTGTGCTAAAGGATATGGAATTTATTGCTTTGTACAAATCTACATATATTTATTTAATTGGCTTGTAGATTCCAATATATGTTTTTTGTCCTGCTTTTCTTTGTATTGACTTGTTATATGATGCTATATCTTTTGTTGTACTAAGGGCATGGCTGATAAGTATTATATTGTGTACTTTATGTTTATAGATATTTTCTATTTTTTTTACTTTGTTTGTACAGAGATGATATGTTTTTATTTTATACTTATCTTATTTTGTTTTTATACTTGCCTAGCATTTATTTACAGGCCTATACATATATTTTTACCTTGTTTATACTCTTGGATTTCTTTTTACTTTACTTAAAGATATTTCTTGCCTTGCATTCCTACTTTACAGGCAACATATCTTATTTTTACCAGGTTTGTTTTTAACTCCGTGTACATATATACTTTGTTCTTTGCTTTGCCAATGTTAATAGATTCTTGCCTGCATACTTATGTATTTGTTTAGTTATTGGTTATAGACTTTAATTTATATATGTACAAATATATTTTATTTTGTTTCTTTCTTTTGTTTTATATTTTGAAATATACATGAGTTCTATAATGTTAGATTTTAGTTAATATGTTTACTTATATTTTCCGTAATTTTATAAATATGTTACTTGACTTCATATTTTGTATTTTATCTCCTATATATGTATTCCTATTCCAATTTCTTTTATTTGTTTTGTTGTCTTTTATAAGTGTTCATATGTGAATGTATTTTATTTCTATGCTTTTACTAATTAGTTTTATTTATTTCTAACTTTAATAGTTAATTTAACTTACATAAAAAAAATTGAACTTAAATACAAATTAAATATTCAAATTTTAAATTTATTCCAAAATTTACATTAATTATTAATTAAAATAAATTCCAAAATTTGGGGTCGTTACATCCTGTTTGAGAAATCATGAATTTGACACAAAAAAACTGAGATTATCCTTATCTCTCTTAACCACTTAATCCAAAAGACGTAAACTCGTTTAAGGCCTAAAATGTACCCGCTTAGGTAAAGAGTACCGATTAGGGGAAATATTAGGATGAGAGTGACAAGGTGAGGATTTTTTGATTGTTGAGAAAAAGTTTCTGGAAACACAACTACTGTAGCATTTTGCAAAAATATATTACATACCTTCTGGATAACACCAAAAAAAAAATATTCCAATTGTCTCTGTTCCTCTCTCTTTTCAATTGTCACTGTTCCTCTCTCTTTTGGTATATATATATATCCGCAATATATCTCAATTTATCCAATTTAATATATGTAAAATATTAGGGATTTCAAAGCATATTTAATACGACTATTACGCTTAAACAATTATAATGCACTTTGACTTTTCACAAAGCAATATCAAACGTGTAAATAGAAAGTCCGGGCCACAATACATGTTATAGATGATCAAAATAGAGATTATACTCCATAATAATGTTTTCACTTGTTTTACAAAACAAGGCGGGGTCTAAAAGCATTAACTTGCACTGTTCGTCATATAGTTTATATTTTCAATCCAACAACAATTATATACGTAATAATATTCAATCAACTGGTAAGTAAAACTCACTCAAGTTCCAGCCAATTCTTAAACATTTCCAAATAGTCTAAAATTGAATGTCGTTCAGTTTAACTAAAATTCCCACAAGCTCCAAACTAGACGAATCCAATTCCATTGCATAGAAGATCCAGATACAAACACAACGGCGAAAAAGGTGTCTCTGTCGAGCCTCTTACGCGAAAGTTAGAGATTTTGTAAGATTTTGAATTAGAAAATATAATTAATTAAGCTAATAATCCCCTTTATCCTAATCCTTCCCTCCTTTTACCAATCTCATTCATGCACACAGATGCGTAGAAGCCCAAAATTCATGCATGATCTTCCAATGAAACGAAGAACCACTCCACAAAATCCAAATCCATCCGCACCACTGCATTCCTCGTCGAACACTTGACCCGTCGACAATCGCTATAACAAGTCCGATCCTCTCTAGCGAAATCCGCTTGTAGCCCTAATCTCACCTTTACCATTGTCGCGTTTTACTCCGTGACACCCAGAATGCCAAACCTCCTCCAAACACCTCTGTGCATCACCACGAATCCAACAACATCACTGATTTGGCCTCTGGATAACCTTACCTTGTCACAATCCACTTCTTGTCGATGACAATCATATGACCCAACCGCCACCTTAGCACCACATTACCCCTCACTTATGTCACACACTGGTCTTCGGCCAACTGACACTGCGCCATTACCGATTTCACCCATCGCTGCCCTCATCGATAAGGAATCGAATTCCTAACCTCAGCTGCCCTAAGTCAAACAAAACCGAATATGAATGCACCCAACTCGAGACAACCATCACGAAGCTCATGCCAATACGAAGCTAGTGGATCTACTCTCATCGAATTTCATGAACTATAGCTTGAGATTTAATTGGTGGAAGAAATATAATGGGTGCGGCTTTGAAATTTAAAACGAAGATGAAGAGGGAGTTGAAAATTTAGGTTTGAGTAAAAGATGTATTCACAGGAAATTTATATTATATATTCTCTATGTTTAAACGCTATGCATTTTGATCGAAAATGACGACATAACACGTTCGATCGTCGCAAAACTCATCGGTACACAACTCATTATTCCAGATTTAATAGCATTAGTTTCATCAAAATCCAAGATAGTGTCCTAGAATGATATTTTCACATGTTAATTAAAATGAATTATTTTTTAAAACAATTTTAATCACTTTTTAATTCTAAATTAAAAGTCTACCATCATCATTTTTATTTAAAAAGAATTTAAATAAGCTTTGGAAATTATTTTTATTGGCATTAAATCCAAGATTCAATTATTTAAATAATCCTAATATTTGATTATATACCATTCAAAATTCCGGTTCATTGCATTCTTCCCTCTTAAAAGAATTTTTCCCTCAAAATTCCAACACATGCAACAAAAACAATAATCTCCCATCAATAGCTAATGGTATTATCTGCATCCATAGAAAAATCACATAACAATCCTATAAAATGATGTAATTAGTAGCAAACAAAACTCATGGTTCGCCCGGGTTCAGAAGCCTCTGCATCGCACAAGGATGACAAACAATCAACTAAGCTTTACCTTATGCTCAACGGCCTAAGGTATTACTCAGTAGACCACTCGTGCTACCAACAAAATTCAAAGATTTATTCCTCGTACTCTTCACAAGCCAACACAGATAGCATAAATGTAACAAAGCCCGTATGATATACATGTATCATCCGTGTGCAATATCGAATCTGATTGCTAGATCGATAACATCCGTGTGCCATGTGGATGAAATGATCTACGTACAACTTACGTACTCTATTCAATTGGTTTTTTTACTACACCAATTTCTTTTCATTTTAAATCTCATTCATTATCACTTGGTATTCCTTATTTAATGCTAAAATCACTTATGAGCCATTTCATAAAATTTACTTCAAGTTATTAAACAGTGTAGAAGTACTTCAAGTTACTAAACAGTGTAGAACTTAAGTTCATGCCCGTATAATACTCCACTCCATCCTCGAAGTATATACAAAAACATCCAGTACTCTTCTTTACTTTTTAAGCAAGGTTATATAAGTTTTTAACCGATTTACAAAACAGTACATTATAACAAAAGTGTTATAATCTAAAAACTCATTTATATTCTTTTTCAAATATTAAACTTCCTTTTATACTTAAAAATATATTAAAATACCTTTAAAAGATATGCACTCAAACATATACAATATACTAATTTATTTGTAGAACTAAGATATTTAATAAATTACTATAAACCATTTGTAAGACATTATAATATAAAGCCTTTTATTTCTTAAATAAAATCTTTAGCAATTTATGAAACCATATATATACTAAAAATATACTTCTAAAATACTTATACTATATTTTAAAACCTTTATTTTAAAAACCACTTAAAACCTGTTTTATAATTTAAAACCTTCACTTTAAAAAACCATAATTGATTATCAACAACTTCCACTTTCACAAATTTCCAAAACAATTCCTTTTTTTCATACACAAAAAAATGTGTGTAACTATATACATACACACACACACACACATATATTTTCATAATATATCTCAAATTTTTCCGATTTAACATATGTTAAATATTAGGGATTTCAAAGCACGTTTAATACGATTATATAGCTTAAACAATTATAACACACTATCACTTTTCACGATGCAATATAAATCATGTAAATACGAATTCTGGGCCATAATACATGTTATAGATGATCAAAACAGAGTTATACTCCATAATATTGTTTTCACTTATTTTAAACAAAGCAGGGTCCAAAATTAGTAGCTTGCATTGTTCGTTATATAGTTTATATTTTTAAAACAACGATTATATACATAATAATATTCAATCAACTGGTCAGTAAAACTCGCTCAAGTTCTAGGCAACGTTTATGCATTTCTGAATAGTCCAAAATCGAACACCATTCGATTTTATCTAAAATTCCCATAAGCTCCAAACTTGACGAATCAAACTCCATTGCGTAGATAATCCTGATATGAACTCAATGGTGAACACGGTGCCTCAATCGAACTTTGTAGGCAGAAGTTAGAGATTTTATAAGATTTTCGATTAGAAAATATAATTAATTAAGCTAATCAATATAATTAAAACTAATCCCCTTTACCTTAGTCCTTCCTCCTCCTTCCCAATCTTGTTCGTGCACATAGATAAATAGAATCCCAAAATTCACACACGATCTTCCAAAGAACCACTTCACAAAACCCAAATCCGACTACGACGCTGCATTCCTTGTCGAAGACTCGACCCTTTTAAGCACCACCATGACAAGTCTGCCATCGTCGCCTTTTGCTCGGCTACACCAGAGAATGCCAAACCTCCATCAAACAGCTCCATGCACCACCATGAATCCAACGGTATCATTGATTTGACCTCTTACTAACCCTACCTTACCATGGCCAACTTCCAATCAATGACAATCTTATGTCGCGATTGCCACCTCAACACTACACCACCCCTGGCCTATGTCAGATACTCGTCTCTGGCTAACTAATACCATGCCATATCCGATTTCTCTCATCGCTACCCCCATCGACAGGGAATTGAAACCTTAACCTTGGCTACTCTAGGTCGAACAAAACCAAACACGAACACACCTAAATCGAGACACAACATCCCGACACGAAGCTAGTGGATCCACTCCCATCAAATTTTTTGAACTATATCTCGAGATTTAACTGGTGGAAGAAAGATAATGGGTGGCCGCTGTAAAATTTAAAATGGAGAGGAAGAGGGAATTGAAAATTTAGATTTGAATAAAAGATGTATTTACAGGAATATACTATATTACACTCTCTATATTTGAACGCTACGCATTTCGAGCACGCAGACTACAAAGCACGTCCGATCGTCATGAAACTTGTCGGCATACCCTAATTTATCATTCCAGATAAAATTGCACTAGTTTCGTCAAAATCCGAGACAACGTCTAGGAATGATATTTTCACGTGTTGTCTAAAATAAATTATTTTTAAAACAATTTAAACCACTTTTTAGTTCTACAAAAAGTCTACTATCATCATTCTTATTTAAATAGAATTTTGGAAATCATTTTTATTCGCATTAAAACCCACATTCAATTGTTTAAATAATCATAATATTTAATTATAAACCATTTAAAAATTTGGGTCATTACATTAATCTAGCCTAATATGGACATAGATTAGTAGAATGTTTAATAAAAAATCCTGTACGTCGAAGAGAAAATATGATTTCCTTAATATGAAAAGTGGATTGAATGTCGATCCCTTCAGTCGCTCGCAAGCCATGGAAAGCGATAATTTTTCCACTTGGAATGATGTTGGTAAGGTCAGAAATGAATGCCAATTATACCAACAAAATATGATTGTGGAGATAGTGTATGAAGTGATATGATCCTTCTATTGTAATGATCGTAATTGGAAAGTTATAGACTAGTTAAGCGAGGTAGTTGGGAATTTATTTAGTCAATTCAAATGTTGAAGTTGAAAGACCGGTTTCGTCGATTACCATACTTAATTCCATTTGGACATCACTCATAAATTATCACACACTATGGATACGAACAAAAGTGAGTGTACGTTATAATAGTTTATGTGAATGAACATTCAGAGAAAACTATTAGCTCATCGCATGAAAAATGTATCGGGATCAATAAGAGCTATAAAGAGTTTATGAATTTAAAATTAATTTTAATCTCAAATATGACATCTAGAGGTTGGAACACGTACTTTGATTGAAAGGATCAAAATGTTTGACCAATGTCAAAATGTAGAGGAAGCATGTCCCTATAATTGAAAAAGATGAAAAGGTATTAAATTATTTATAAGACTACAAATAAGCAGCGTGGCTATTGTCAATCAAAATTTAGGGCCGATGTCCCATATATGTGATATAATGGATATCATAGTACATAGTACTTATATTAAAGTTGTTTAATATAAATTCCAAATAATAAATGTTCTTATGGAACCAGGCATTTGAAATAGTTGGTTACCTTATGCATTAGCAATAGATTTTGTCACATATGTGATGTATCGAATCAGGTTTGTTTATGTGTTTGATTCAGCCAGTAAATTAAGTTTGGGAATTTCACCAAGTGAAAGTTGACGTATTATCGTCTATTTATGAAATAATTTGAATTACTTATAGAAATAGTAAAACCTTGTGAATTATGTCCATACTAAAACTTCATTGGTGATATCAAGTATAATATGACAATCTTAAATTTGAAGTTCAACCTTAACTAAGGTCTTATATTGGAAATGGTTTTAAGCGAGAAAATTGCAGTAAATTCTAGTAGGTTAAGTACATCATCTAGAATAATGTTGCAAGAAAATATGTATACACTAATCTATAAGTGAGGTAAAGAATGAATCCCTCGATTGGGTGTCAAATAATGTATTGTGATATCAATAATGTAATGGAGATTTCAAATGGAATAAAGAAATCATGAAAGGTTAGTATGCATTGTCTATAACCGCCACACGATAAAAAAGTTTATCCTTTAGATAGATAAAGTGGGATTGATTGAATAGATATAATATAATAATGTAGATCTTCTCACTAAGTCTTATTTCTCAATCTGATCTAGGACGTCTGACTAAGAAGGTATCTGATTATGAGTCCAACAATTCCCAATGTGCAAGTGGAAAAATAAAAGTTTAGGGGTACTTGTTATGGATAATTTTGTTATATGTTGATTTTAAAATCTGAATAATGGCGGCTTCTTCTCCATCTTCCACATTTCCCCCTCCTCCTTCCCCGATTCCCCTTCCTCCTTCCCTGTTACCACCTCATTCCTCTTCCTCAATTCCTATTCCTCCCTCCGCATCGAATCTTCCTTCTCTTTCTCCACCCTCCTTATCTCAGATCCCTCCTTCTTCCTCCCTGATTCATCCTCATCCTTCATTCAATCCTCATCCTTCATATTGTCCTTCGAGTTCTTCGATTCCTCCTATTTCTTTATCTGATTTGAATACTTTTCTGAATTCTGAAAATCAATCTTCTTTGTTATTAGACAAGAATTTTCCTTCTTTATCTGATAATGTGAATCCAGAGAAGACTTCTAATCCGGATCATCTATCAAAGTCATATGATACTGTTATTAAGTGGCCATCCTTATTCAAGAAAAAGCCTAGAAATGCTGGAGTATTTGTGCCTAGGCATTTTGATATTAAGAAAGATGGGGTTTCGAATGCATTACTTGATGAAGTCAAAAACGAAGGAATTAAATACTGGAGCGATCATTTAGTTGGTTTTTTCTTGGATGGATCTCTTTCTTATCTGACTGTAACTAAGCATTTGAGAAGTATTTGGAGATTGAAAGGTGAAGTTGATATTAAATCTGATAATGAGAATTTCTTTTTTAATTTCTCGAATGATCTAGACAGGATGAAGATCTTGCAATCTGATCCTATCTTCATTAAAGGTAAAATGTTCATTATTAAAACATGGGATCCTTCGTATGGTAATTTTCAAGAACAAATTAAAAAAAGTTCCAGTATGGGTTCATTTTTATAGGATACCTTTGATTGCTTGGACTTTAATTGGTATTAATTGGTTAGCATGTCATGTTGGTAAATTGATTTATCTTGATGAAAGTACTGAAAGATTGACTAGATTCAAGTATGCTAAAGCTTTGATTGAAGTATCACCGGATCAAGAGCTCCCTGAATTTATTGCAATTAATGATTTAGGTGATTGATGTCCTTATGTAAAAGTTGAATATGATTGGAAGTCAAAAATCTATGGTAAATGTAAAGTGTTTGGTCATGAAACTTTGTTTTGTTCAAGAAATAGTAAGGTAAAGAGATCTGATATGCAATCTGGTGGAGACAATGGGGTAAATGATTGTAGTGAATGCATGGAACAGGGTAATTTGAAAGAAAAGGTACAGAAGTCTCAAAATGCTGGAAATATAAATTTGAAGACTGTAAAAGTATGGAAAAGGAAGGATAAAGATCAAGATATTTTTAAAGATAGTAATAATTGGAACATAAAATCTGGTGATCATTTAGCTGATGTTGGAGTGAAGAACTTGGATCATAATGAGGAAATGAAAAAGGAAGCAGAGTCTTATATTTGGAAAAATGTATCAGATATTAATACTGAGAGAATTAACTTAGAGGGAATGGGATATAAGGAAAATATTGCAACTTCAAATTCTTTTTTGGTATTATCAGATTTTGGTGAAGGAACAAATAATAGAGAGTTAATAAAAGAAAAAGGAACCTCTATATCATAATCTGGAAACAAGCAGATAATAAGGGATCAACTGAAAACTGTAGCACTGTTGGAGCTAACATGTTTGATAATAATTCATAGTAAAGAATTCTTCAAAAACTTCTGAAACACTGGTACATTCAGAGATTTTGGATATTGGTTCAGACACTAATAAGGATATTCTTAAGGAAGCAGCAAGCAATGATGATATCACTGAACAAATCTCCCCATATATCAATATTACTCCTCTATAACGACCCGCCGTTCTGACCGCCTCTAGTCGGTAATTAAACCAGCCAGAAACGTTCAAAATGACGGATTGTTAGTCAGTTTATAAAGTTTAAACAGAATTAGCCACAGAATCACAGAATAATCATAATATTATTCATAAATGAATTTTTCTTACATACATATATCAGAGTTTGTACAATGCATTAAATTTTTATACAGCGGAATATATCCTTTATTAAATACAAGAAAATTTTTACTGAAAACTTTAGTAGAGTGCTTTAATCCCCCTCTCTCTAACTTCGCGGCCTGAAAATCTTCAAGCTGTAAAAATACTCGGTCTGACCCGAGCGTTAATTGCAAAACACAAAAACACTCGAGTCAGGATTAATCTTAACTCAAGTAAATAAATTTGTAATGAACTGAATAAAATGGATCACATGAATCAATTCAAAATCTATTATGGATTTTCATATTAACAACTTTAACTTATAAAATCTGTCAATCTCGTGTGGCTGCAGTACACACGTATACTTTGCACACATGTGCACTGCCTCGCCAACACGCGTGCATCAAACAAAAACACACAGCTATCAGATCGAAACAAAGCCAAGGCATAGACAAAGGAATCATGAAGACATCAGACAAAGCAAAACAGCAATGTCTAAGCAAGAAAACAAGACAGAGGCTCAGAAATGCCCAAAAACCGAAGGCATGAACAATAACAACTGCAGGACCAGCTGCAACATAAAGTGCAGACCAAACAAAAAGTGTTCAAATGAACACAGTAAGCTACATGATGATCTCAATATAGCAATGACAGAGTACATATTAATGAAGATCACAAATGTACATAAGAGAAGAACATCAACAATGACTAATGTGCACAGGTCAGAAACCACAGATGTTCCAATGTCACAAAAGTTCAAGTGACACAATGGAAAGAGCAACAGTGAGTGAAATGAACCATCAAGAAACTCAATGAAGTCTAAATATGCAACTATATGGACATAAAGGTCAATGCAACTATGCAGTTTTTGGTGCAAATAAATGCAAATATCTACAAAACAAATATTTGCAGCTTTTACTGTAAATATTTGCTGGAAAAAAATGCAACTACGTGTATTAAACTGGAAATTTTCGCTGCTGAGTTGACAGTGTCATGAAGCATCAAATATTAGCAGATGGAATGTGCCACTTAAATTCCAAAATGAAATCATTGGAGATGAACATATAAAAATTAATATGGCAAGGCAGCAGCACTTCTGCAACTGTTGGTTCTGACTAAAATTGTGTGACATCTTTCAGTTATTTGTTAAGTCTATAAAAGGAGGCAATAATGATTTGCCTGTAGAAACATAAAATTACTTCGTGCATGCTAGCACAGACCTGTTTTGTTTGGACTTCAAGTTTTGTGTTTTGCATTTACAGTATGTATTTTAAAAAAACATGGAAGAGGAGCAGAGAATGGAATAAGAAAAAGGAAAGAAATAATTGTGTCGAAAGCAGGTTCAACAAGTAGGATTGTCTGACAACCCTTTATTGTTGATGGCAAATTTTGTTGAGAGATCAGAAATTACTCTGCTTACACCAAAAATCTCAACAAATCAAAATTCCCAAAATAAAATCAGAGATGTCAACAAAACAATAGTAAAGTAGTGACACAGCATAGCATAGTGCAACACAGTGACCAGCTACACAACAGAGGCAATTGGCATCAACATATATGCAACTAATCAGTAGTTGTATCAAAACCAATGCCATAAAAAAACTCATCAATAGCACAGCACACAACAGTGCATAGTGGAACAACTCAAGTGTTCAAAAATTCAAATGTACAGACAGAGGACATTTCATCCTTGAAGCAACACAACATACAGTCAAGCACATACTCATGCAATCACATATATACATGCACAAATGCATATATATATGAAGTGCAGTCACAATTGAAAAATGATGGTAGCAGTTTCAAATCACAAAGCATGCATCAAAACAAAACAAATCACAACTAAGTAGTATCTGTTCTTAACAATTTATAAATAAATTTAAGTAGTATCTGTTCTCATCAATTTATAAATAAATTTAAGTAGTATCTGTTCTCATCAATTTAAAATTAAAATCAAATTATCAGTAAGTGAATCAATAGCATCTGCTTTTATCAGTAAAAAATTCAAGCAAATCGAGCAAGTGATAGCAATTACCCCCAATTGGTTCAGATTCAAGTAACCGAGCCAATGATAACAAATAACCCCCAAATCATAACATGCAAATTAACCGAGCAATTGATAACCAATAACCCCCATGCAACCAAAATTCAATGCAACAAATTTAAATACTTGCATTAAGATAATCGTGAGCCAAAAGACTCACCTTTCAAACGAATCGAAATGGAGTAGCTCAATTTAGAACGAGGCCGCGAGCAGATTTGATGCCGAGCGAACCTAATTCCAAAAAGCCCCAAATTTGTGAAGATGAAGAACGATGCCGCTATAAAATTTTGAGAAGCCCCAAATCATAAAGCCCTAATTTGCTGAAGGGAGACGATACGAGACCGCCATTTTTCTTTTTCTTTTTCTTTTTTTCTTCTTATAAATGAAGTAATGGGGAGAGGGCCGGGTATAAAATAGAAAAGGGGGCGACGTGCAATTGCGTGATGAAAGGCATGGAACACGGCATGTTAACAGCTGATGTAAGTAAGGTAATGTTTACTTATTTTTTTATTTATTTATTTTATTTTATTTTATTTTTTTCTTTTTTTTTTTCAATTTAAATTCAATTAGTTTTGTTTCAAATTATCTTGTTAAAATTTTAACTAGTATATTCTTTATTTATTTTATTATATATATATATATTTATTTTTATTTATTTTTATATTATATTTTCTTTCTTATTTTAAATCCAATTATTTTTTCTAAATCATTAATTCAAATTTAAAATATAAGTTCAATATTAAATTTCAACTTCAAAGTAAAAATTCAAATTTCTATTCAACTTTAAAAATAGATTAAATTCAAAAATTTAATCGCCAAATTTCATAGTCTTATTGGAATTCAATTTAAAATTATCTCAAATATTTAAAATTAATTAAATATCTTCATTTTTAAATTGTTTAAAATTCAGGATCGTTACATCCTCCAAATCATCTGATCTTGCCACCTCCGTGTAATTCAAGAGATAATTTAGAGGAACGAGTTGTATCTATTAAAAAAGGAAAAAGAGTTAAAAAGAAAGTCTCATTCAATGAATTATCAGAAGATCTAAACAATGGGAAAAACTACAAAATTGAAGAAATACAACCAAGGAATAATAATGAGTCTGCATTATCAATTAAAGAATCTACACCTCAGTCAAGTGGCATTAGGCATACAAGGAAGCATCCATCTTTTCTCATTTCACCCAAACAATTATGATGATGAATAATAATATAGCATATTGGAATATCAGAGGAGGACACCTATCATCTAAGCAGGCTGAAGTGAAAAAATTAATTAAAGATCAAAAAATTCAACTTATAGTCATCAGTAAAATAAAGTTAAATAAACTAAAGACTGGTTTAGCATGTAAAGATATTGCTCCTAATTGGGCACATGAATACGATTTGCAAAGTGCTCCATATGGAAGAACATTGGTTTTATGGAATTCAGATGTTTTCAAAATGACAAAGTTGCAGGAGGATGATCAATTAATCCATTTCAGTGCTATTTCTTTATCTTCAAACACTCCATTTTTGATTTCCTTTGTCTGTGCACATAATAGTCTTGATAAAAGGCTATCTTTTCTCAATAATCTCACTTCTCTTTCTCACTCAAATTTACCTTGGATAGTTCTTGGAGACTTCAACTGAATGTACTCCTTTGATCAAAAAATTGGAGGAAACCCACTCTCTTTGAAAGATATATCTCCTTTAAAACAAACTCTTATCAAATCATCTCTTAGTCATATACCATCTATTGGAGCTGTGTTTACGTGGAATAATAAAAGTAAACTTGGTCCTAGAACTTTCTGTAAACTTGATCATGCATTTCATAATATCCACTCTATAAACCTATGGCCAAATCTTCTTTGCAAATTCTTAAATCCCTCAATATCTGATCATTCTCCTATTATTTTATCCTGGGGAGAGAATACAATAAGAAGGAATCCATCTTTCAAATTCAATAAAACTTGGACTAATCATAAAAAATTCCTTAGCATTGTTATGCAGGTTTGGCAGGAGATAATTTTTGGAAATCCTCTTTATATTCTAAAGACAAAGCTTCAAAGGTTGAAGAAAAAGCTTAAAATTTGGGCAAAGGATAATTTTGGTTACGGTTCAAAAATCTCTGATGGAATAAGGGAGAAATTAGTTATTATTCAACAACAATTACTGAATGATACTATGAATTCATCATTGGCTAGTCAAGAAGCAGACTTGTCAAAAAAATTAATTGAAGCATTGGAGTTTGAAGCTTTGATGAGAAAAGAAGTACTTCATGAGATTATTTATAAGCAAGGTGATAGGAATACAAAATATTATCATAACTTAATCAAGATCAAGCAAGGCAAAGAAAGAATTTTGAGTATATCTGATATGAATGGAGTAATACAAGATAACGATGATTCCATCTCAAAAGCTTTTATTGGTTATTTCTCAGTTGTTTTTGCCAATCCAACTCCATTGATTCCAAATATATCATCTCTATTTTCTATGCATCTACAATGTCTGACCAATAAACAAGCAAGTGATATGATAAAGGAAGTTTTACCTGAGGAGATTAAATCAGCAGTGTTCTCGTTAAAATCTGATAGTAGCGGAGGCCCTAATGGTTTTAATGCTTTTTTCTACCAACACACTTGGAAAATAATAAAGCATGATGTCAATAAAGCAATACTATATTTTTTCTCTCATAACAAACCAACTGGTATAAATGCAACTAATATAGCCCTTGTCCCAAAATAAACAAATGCAAGCAGTGTTACTGATTTTACACTTATATAATGCTGCAATGTTCTGTATAAAATTATATCCAAGATTTTATCAAATAGACTCCATAGAATCTTGCCTTCAATTATATCTGGTAATCAAGTTGCTTTTATGCCTCATAGAAATATCAGTGATAACATAATGCTAACTTAAGAACTATTAAGAGGATATGGTACTAGGAATATTTCTCCTAGATGTATGTTAAAACTTGATTTGCGGAAAGCCTTTGATTCTACTTCATAGAGTTCTATTATAGCAATCCTTTCAAGAATGAATTTCCCAAAACCAATGCTAGCTTGGATATATACTTGTATTTCAACTTCTCATTTTTCCACTCTTAGGAATGGATGTTCTAAAGGATTTTTCAAAGGAACTCAACGGGTTCGACAAGGAGATCCAATATCTGCATACCTATTTATTATTGTAATGGAAGTTCTGAATTCTATGGTTATTGAGCAAGTGAAACTTAAGAAGTTAGAGCTGCATCCAAAATGCAAGGATCCTCTCATTACTCATCTACTTTTTGCTGATGATCTTGTCATCTTCACCAAACCATCTTTTTCAAATATTACTGGTATTCTTGAGGTACCGGATCAATTCTTTGCACTAACATGGTTGAAGATAAATTTTAACAAATCTCATATCCTAGTTGCTAGGCTAAATGAGAGGTTGAAGGCTGTTATTATAAATCACTCTGGTCTTAAGGAGATGCAACACAATGCCAAATACCTTGGTTTGCCTCTTATTTCTGCCAAAATCACCAAATATGATTGTTTGCCTCTTTATGAAAAAATTACTGACAAACTATCCAAATGGCCAAATACAAAATTATCTCAACCTGGAAGATTAGTTATTGTACAAAGTATTGCATCTGCCATGGTAAACTATTGGATGAGGCATTTTATTCTTCCAAGCAAACTCATATCAATGATAAATAGTGCATTGAAAAGATTCTTATGGCATAGTGATCCATTTTCAGAAAACTAATTCCAATATCTTTTATCAAGATTTAATTGCCAAAGGAAAATGGGGGACTGGGAATAATTAATCTAAAGGTATGGAATACTGCAGCTTTCTTAATCTATTTTGACAAGATTTTATCAAGGAAAGAAAATTTATGGACTCAATGGACATTAAAAAACCTTATTAAAGGAAAAGATTTTTGGTTAATGAATATTCCAAATTTTTGTAGCTGGAGTTGGCGTAATATACTAAAATTAAGATCTTCTTTTTTACCAACCATTCAATGCAATCCATCTGAGGATAATGAACTTCTTTTCTGGTCTTCACCATGGGCTAAACCTGGTTTGATATTACAGGATATCCTTTCATATTCTTTAATTATGCAGACTGGTATTCCTATTAATGCTAAAGTATCATCCTATATATCTGATGGATCAATTGTACTACCTTATTGTAGTTCTAATCAAGTCCGGACATTATGGCAACATATTTCATCTCTGCCTCTCCCCTCTTCAAACCTTAAAGTCCTCTGGTCAAATAAAGGAAGGAAGCATGCAGTTTCTTTAGTATATAAAACTCTGTTCATAAATACTAAATCAGAGAAGTTTCCATGGGCTACGAGAATCTGGATGGACAAAACCCCTACAAAAGAAATTTTTTTTGTTATGGAAAGTCATGGAAAATACTATTAATACAAAGCAGAAATTAACAAGTTTGGGTATTATTAGCAATGAAGACTGTGTTTTCTGTCAAAAGCATCCTGAAACTAATACCCATATGTTTTTTGAGTGCTATTATACTTTTGGAATCTGGTGTAGGCTACTGTAAAATGGAAATTTTCACAAACCGGTTAAAAGCTCGAAAATAGAATGGTTTAATATATTCAAAGCAACAAGGTGGAAATCACTAAAGACAGATATTATTATGATTATGTTAAAGGCATTTATATATGAAATTTGGAAGGAAAGAAATAGGAGAATTTTCGAAATGAAAATGGAGTCTGCAGCTACCCTTTATAGCATTATTGATAAGAGAATTCGAAAAAGGCTAGAAAGGCTGAAGTGAATTTAGATGTTAGAACCTACAGTTTTATGTCTTGTATTTTGAAATGTTGTATTGATATGTAATTGAAGATGTATCTTACATGTAAACATAATTAACTAAGAAATATATTGGGTGGGGCTCCCTTAGCCCATTGCTTTAAAAAAAAAGATAATTTTGTTATATGTTACATAACCTAACTTTGGAACCATTCTTATTTGAAATAATAAAATTCTAATTTTGTTATCCATTGCATTTGTTGTTTTATATGATATAAATAATGATTACAATCACTAAGCATATGTAAGTAGAAAAACCTTAAGTATTATATGATTGCAATTACAAATGTTGTAACCATTAGTATTTAGTTGTAAACTAATTAAAACTTTGTTCAAATGGTTTATGGTCAAGATGTTCTGATAAAAGGATATCTATACATTCGTTGAGACTAATGTATGATGCTTTCTAAATATTAGACAGAGTATTCCTAATGATCGTTGGGCCATGAAGGGATTACGTATATGTAGTTACTAGGTAACTACAAAATGACTAAATTGAGAGTTTCCTGTTAGTTGATTATATGTAGATTAAATAGGAAACTCAATGTGATGATATATGATGCCATTTTGACATAAAGATACAAAGGAACTTAAACATGAATACTCCAATTTGATTATAGTTAGATCATGTATATAGTTCATGATACGACTATAACCAGGGCTAGGTTAAAGGATTTGAATTGAAACACTATTCAATAGAGAATTCATCCCTCTACTCTATGGGGTTAGTATCATGGTTAATTGTAGTCAACTCAAAGTCAAAATCTTTGGCCATAGTACATTGGTTAATAATATATGTTATTATTGCAATTAGGACTTTGGAGTTGGACTCTATACTTGTATATGGATATTACTAGAGCTTTGACAATAGTCAAGATTCTAGATATCTAAAGTGATATTGTGACGACGAAGAGAATGTGCATATAATATCCTCACTTAAGGATGTTGCTCAAAATATGATTTTGCCATGAAAATCCAAAAGCGATAAATATAGGCATAATGCCATACTACAAGACTTTAATGTTTGAAATGTTCAATATTTATTATTGACTAAATTTACATTTGTGAGTCGCACAATTGAATCTGAGTAGTCTTTGAAACAAAACCAGATTTAGTTGATTTATAAAGGGGTTATAAATTAATTAAATTAATTCGTACAAATGGTATATTAATCATAGTAAGTTATATAGTAAATTTGTGGACTTTAGAGAGGTTTGGTGGCCTTTGTAAATTATGTAAATATGTATATAATTATTATATACATGTTTATATACTTTATAAAACAGATATTAATATTGAATATGGATTTTACATTAGTGAACGAATCGATTAATGAATAGAGTATGGAGGACCAAAAATTTTGGAGAAGGAAAGAGGAGGCCAACCATATATTGATACATAGTCGGAAATTTATTAGATAAAAAGTAAAAGAAAAGAAGAGAATATCAACTGTTGATTTTTCCTTACTTTCTGTATAAATTGAGTCTTCACTACATATTTTGATTGAGTTAAATTCTTAAGCCTTCTACTAAAAATCTAACCAAGATACTATAAGCCTCTATTAAGGCGATTCAACTAGAGCCATGCAAACCTTACTTACTGGAATTTAGAATTTCGAAGAAGATAATGGAAGAATAATGCATGATGAATAGGAAAATTCAAAAGGAAATTCTTTTGGTCTAATACAACTTCCCTAACCTATTATCATGTTTATTTTAGTCATTAATATACATATATTATATATGAACATGAACTTGTGTTAAATATAATAATTGCCGATCTATATTTGCAATTGAATGTTCATAATTTAAATAAAAAGAAATTTGAATACATATATAATGTACATAGGTCTATTTGTATATAGAATATATATATATATATAAGAAATTTTTATTTTGGCTATATATTAAACACATATATATAAAAAGGAATTCACATTGTTCAGGTGTTATTTATATAATTTCAAGATTGTTTAAGATTTTATATACAGATTATTCATGATGTCATTTACAAAATTGCAAATTAATTTAGAGTTTTAAATGTAGGACGTCTTTATTAACGCATATACACACACACACACACAAAGACATGCATTCATACGCACACAAAAATGCACACATACATATGCACACACATGCACAGATAAATATTTTGAATTAATTATAGTTTTGAATTGTTAATAAAAAATCTTATCAACACCCTAAAGCAAGGTTAGAGGAGTGAATGACCCATTCGAAACCCCTTTCGAATTAGTAGGAGTAATCTAAGGTCGTAACCTAGTTGGAGCAAAAGGTATTAACCGAGTCGAAAATACCCAATTCCTTTAAAAGGAACCCATCGAAAGGTATAAATGTGCGTGTTCCATAAATGAAACCACATATAAGCAGTGAATTGGACTCGATGCATTCAAAATTTCCATGTATTTACTTTATTGATAATTTTTATAAATACATGGGATTAGATGTTACAATGAAGTGAAATCCCCAATTTGATTTAGAAATTAGGATTTACAAATTCAAGAAAAGTAGAAGTGTCGAAAGAATGAAATCGGATCCCAAAAATGGCACCCCTACGGTCTTATTTATAGGCATAGGTCGGAAACCCCTTCACATCAATCCTTCCGACTTAATTGAAAGGTTGCCTTCATGACCTTCAATCGCTGTTGAATACAAAGCACCTCTTTAATGTTGCTTTCGAAGAAGACTTGGATGCCTTCGAATCCATCGAAAGGTATATGAGCGACTCTTATGCTGTTGTAGATGCATGAAAGGATGAACCAACATGTGCGGAAGATACATATTCAATACATGCAAAAGGTGATGATGCTTTCGAGTGCCTTTATTCTGATGGTTGCGAATGCATTCATTGAGGATGGTATGGCAAGTGGTGTTGACTCCTACGGAAGGGTCAACTGCTTTGGATTTACTTACTTGGTTGGTTACGGAAGGCGTTCTTTTTTATTCCTTCGGAAGCATTGGACTCCTTCAACACTTGCGGAAGGTAGCTTTCGCTGAAGTAGTTGCTTCTTGTAAAAGGTATTAGGATTCAATTATAAGGGACGCCTATTATTTGATACCTTCGAAAGGCATTTTTAACACATGTGAAACTCTGTATCGCATGTGGAACCAACTATTGTGGAAGGGGTCAACTGAAGCGGAAGGGGAGTCTTGACCCCTTTCAACTCCTTTGGAGGCCCATAATTCATTTAATACTTACAGAAGCATCCTTTCGGCTCTTTTGAAAGGCCTTGCTATCACTGTTGTTCTTCATGAACCTCTCCATCATAATCTTTTGGGCTTCGACAGAGTTGGAATGATTTTTGCTAGTAACATTTGCCCCGCTCGATGAATGGATGCTCTGGACTTTTCTAGTCGACTACTTTGATACGGCACCTTCCATTGCTTCAGCGTAGAACTTTCTCGCCCATTGGTATTCCTGAGCTGACCTCAACCGTTGACTTGAATTCGATCGGATGGTCATTCTGTCATCCATTCAACTTATAAATTGCACTCCTTTTTTTCTCTTCCTTCACTTAAAATTTAAAATTTCTAAAGCAAGAATTATAATCTTCAAATTTCCATCAATCTCAAATTTTAAAAGGCGAAACTTTCGTATTTGAGGTGAGTATTTATGATTTGAAATTAGAAACTAGTTTTTTTTGTTCAATTTTAAATTCATATTTCTAGGGTTTAAGCCTATGTTACTGTTTTGAATTTTGAAAACGATTAGAGTTAATCAACCATGTAAGATGATCCTAGATTTGAATTTCATGCTGATTTTGATTAATCTACTACATCAATTTGGGTTTGAACATGAATTTTCTTAACTTAAGGTTATTTTCCACTTTTGGATGTGGATTCAAACTCGAAACCTATTATGCCCAATTTTAATTTATCTTGGAGGATACTAAGAGTTAAATACTAACGATCCTTAATGTAAATTATGTAACATTCCTGTTTTAAACAAATTTAAATTTGTAATTAATTTGATTCCTATATTAAATTAAGAATTAATTTGGTAAATTAATATAAAATTTTGATTAAATCATGAATTGATTTAGAATTAATTTGAATATTTGGGGATAAAATAAGAATTGTATTTGGAATATGATATAATAAATAAATTAGATTTTAAAAAAAGCTTTATTAATTAAGAATTATATGTGTATGATTGTTTATAAATTGGTTTCAATTCATTTTCCTTTATAAATTATATAATTTTAAATGAAGGCTTTAAAACTTACATATATAAGTATATATACCTACTTAAAATTAATAAGTACATGAATTAGAATTGGGTTTGAAAACATTATATTTTCAATTAATAAAGATTTGTTTTCCAAAGTATATTAAATAAGATATTCTGATTGAGAAGCTATATTTTGAAGCTAAATAAAATATATTTTTTAAATTACTATTTAAAAGTCATAGAAGTTATAAAATATAAATAATTAAGGGTTTAAAAGCATTTAAAAATAAGGAATAAATATAAGAAATAAGTATTTTGAATAATATATTAATTTTAAATTTAATTGTGAATAAATCAGAAAATTCCTAGAATAAATAAATAAATAAAATTTGGTTTGAAAGAAAAACCCTATCTTCTAAAATTAATAGAGATTTGTTTTTAAATATATAACATACATATGTAATATGTATTTAGAAAGTATATTTGAATTTAATATGGTAAATTTCTAAAAGATATTTAAAAAAATGAAAAAAATAAAACCTAATATATATGTATACATATTTATTTATTTATATAAATGGATAAATACTTATTTAAAGGTATAATAGTTTGAAATATAATTTACATTCAAATCTTTTTTTCTTTAATAAGTTGTATAAGTATAATTATAGAAAATGTATAGATATAAACATAAATATATGATAAAAGTACAAGATACAAAAGTGTAAATTTATTAACATAAGGGTTTGAAAACAAAATTATAAAATTATAAATTTACTTAAATTAAGGATTTAGACACAAATTTCTTTATGTTAACAAATGTAAACCTTTTCCTTAATAATTAAACAAGTGTAAAGATTTTTCTTTATATAATTAACAAGTGTTCACAAATTTTTACAAGTGGCAAGATGTTTTGTTTTCTTTTCAAAACTTCAACATCTTCATTTAATCAAAACTGAGAATTTAAAACAAAAAGCAAACCTGAAACAAAGTGTTCAGTTTCAACATGAAGCAAAGCTTCAATCTGTTTTTGGAGCAGCATCAAGATCAAAAAAAGAAAATCAAAACCAAACTGAATTCTGGAAAATCAGCGTGCAAGTTCATCTTTCAAATTTTTAGCCTACAATTTTTCAATCTGCCTGCATGCACTCTGAAAATTATGAGGCAATCAAAGCGAAGTATTTGCTTCTCTGTTTCAATTCCAGTCTCTATCTTTCTTCATCAATTTCAAGTGAGCAATGAAGACAGCAAGCAAAATTTTAGATTTAAAACAAGATATGTTCAAAAAGGATTGAATATAAAAGTTTTCAATCTGAAAACAAATCAACTCAAAGGCAAGTGACTTTCTTTAAAGATTTGAATTTAATGTTATTAACTAATAGAAAATCAAAGATTTAAACCAACTATATCAATCTAATTTGTAGATTCAACTTCAAGATTTAAAGAAAATAAAAAAAAGTACAGGCTTAGTGGAAAAAAAAATTCTCTGTTTGCAAATACCCAGGTGAGCAACTTTCCCTTTAAAGCCTGATTTGGCTGATACATTGTGATGTTATGGTAATTGTTTGATTGTGTGATGGTGAAAGGTCTGAATGAATGCAAATATATTGGAATATACTTGTAATTATGCAAGTGTTGAATTTGCATATCCAGGTCCCTGTTTTGGTTTACAGGTTGAAAAAAATATATATATTCAAAACTTATCCCCTAATCCTTTTTAGGATTTGATATCTAAATAAAAGATGGTTGTAAAACTGTAACACCCATTTAAAAAAATGCGTTTTCAAACAATGTATATTAAGTATTTAAATTTAAAATAGGGGATTACAGTAAGAAATCGATTTGATTTCAAATTTGATGATCACGATTTCAAATTTAGATCATATCACTAGATTTGTAATGGGAAAATATGAATTTTGATAATAAAATCAAAATTTTAAAAATTGGGATAAGGGTGTATTTTCGGGTTAAATATAATTGTGGAAAACATCAATTTCTCTCGATCAAAGAAAAATCAAGCTTTGAGTTTGAATTTGGAGGAGGACGAGGTGATGTAGATTTCAGGAAAAATGATCGAGAAATTTCTCGATCATTATAGTAACGGCAAGGCATGAATCTAGGGTTTTAAAGCTAGTTTTGCTCGTTTGTGTTTGAAGTGGAACTGTGTTACCGTCAAGGAGATCCAGGCGATCGGTCATAGGGGGTTAGGAACGTGGGGATGAGACGTTGCTCTGATTGGGTCGGCGTGAGTTCATGTGGTCGGAGGCGATCGCTAGGGTTGGATTTCTGATGGGTGGTGTTTCTCAGTTTCAATCTAGGGGTTCATTTTCTGTTTGGTTATGGGAATCGTGGATTGGTGAGATCGGAAAGGATAACGAAGTAATCATCGAGTTGTGGGTGTCCTCAGCGATGACCAGAGCGGCGTCGACCTCTAGTGCACTTGCACGCGTAAAACCGGTGTATCAGGGAATAACGTTGATTTGGGAAAGAAGCATCGTTCTCGAGTTCGAGCACGTAGAGTTAAGGGTTTGGCTCGGGTTCTTCTTCGAACAGTACGCGAGTAATTAGTATGTTTTCCAGTTTTTTTTTAAACTTTAACCAAAACATAGTTTTGAAATAAAAGGTAGTTTTACTCAGGGCATGATTAGGGTAAGAATTGAGTAAGGCTCGAGTTTGATGCCGAGATGTTTGCTAGTTTTATCTTATACAGAGTCAAAAAGTAGAAGAAGGAAGAACTGGGTGTACAGGGTATAAAGTTTAAAGAGCAAATTAAAGTTTCAATTTTTAAAATGTTTTAAACATACATAATTTTTATATTAAAAAATTTATTTTAAAAAACTTTATAATATTAAAGAATAGTTAATTGATATAAAGAATATTTTGATGGTTAAGTAACTTTTAAAATTTAAGTTAAGTTTATTTATTAAAGGAAATTAATTACCTGAAGTTAATTACTTAATGAAAGTAATTAAGGATGAATAATTAATGTTTTAAAGATTTATAATCAAGTATTTAAAGGTTAATTAATTAGATGAAATAATTACTGTGATTAATTAATAAAGGTAATTAATTTGAAAATAATTAATCAATTAGAAGTAAATTTGAAAGCAAATTGTTTTTAAAAGGCTTTAATTAAGTAAGAAATGTTTTATCTTAAAGATAGATAGAATTTAATAATTTGGGTTCATTAAATTATTAAGTTAATCAAGTAATAAATGAATGATTAAATTAAAAATAATAATTGCTTAGTGAAAGTAATTAAGGGTAGATAATCAAAGATTAAAGATTGATTTATCAAATATTAAGGGTTAATTTCTTCAAACATAATTAATTTATATGGTCAATTAATTAGGGTAATTAAGTTAAGAATAATCAATTAAGGATAATATTAAATGTTAATTAAGTAAGATAAATGACTTATCCTTAATCAATTAATGATTTAAAGTTAATTAATTACTTAAAAAAAATTTACTAAATGAGAGGGGTTAAGGTTAATAAATTAATAATTCAGGTTTAAATAATCAAGTGATTAAACAATAATTAACTTAAGGATAATTGATCAAAGTGATTTATTAAATCAAGGTAATTAATTAAGAGTTAAGTAATTAATGATATTAATTAAGGATTAATTAATTTTTGAGGTTAATAAAGGTTAATTAATTTATAATTAAGGATTAATTAATTAATTAGTGTAATTAATTAATGAAAATTAATTAATGAAACCAATTAATTGCTTAAAGATATTTACTACATTAAAAATAACTAATTATAGATAAAAGGTGGATAAATCAAATGATTAAAATTAATTGATGATTAGTGGTAATCACTTATCGAAATTAATTAAGGATAATTAATCTAATGGTAATTAATTAATTGATAAGGAATTAATTAATCAATTAAATGGTGAATTAAATAATTAAAGGTTAATTATTTAATAATTTAAGCTGATGAATTATAATTAAAGGTTAAATAATTCATTACTAAAAGTTAATTAGATAAATGATTAAAGAGTAATTAATCAAACTGATTTGTAATTCATTAATATTAATTAACCAAGATTAGTAATTCATATGTAATTAAATTTGAATTGAATTAATCAGATAATTGAGTGCTCTTATTTATGAATGTTTGGATTCTATTGGATGATTGAATTGTTTGATATTCCTGATTGTGATGCTCTGTTTGATTTGAGCTATGTTTACTGTAATTTATTTTCTGTGATATGTACATCTGTGATTTGTGAATGGAAGATAAGGTTTATGGTTCATACCGCTTATCAAATATAAGCATTATAGTTTATACCACTTATCAAATATATTGCTATATTTGAATCTGTGCTGATTGATGATGTAACACTTTTATTGTGTAAAACCCATGGACCCCACTTATACACACACAAATATGGATTGCACGTAGAAATGGTTTAAGTCATGGATTTTGAAATAGTTTTTATAAAATTGAATTTTTGAAACCAAAATAGTTTTGGAATTGAAAGCTTTTGAAATGAATTTCAAAAAATAAAAGTCATTTTTAATAACTTAATTTAGTTTTGAAATTTAAATAATTTAATTTAAATTTGAATTCAATATTTAAAATTGAATTATATGATTTGGAAACTATGGTTTAAAAAGGTTATTCAACTTATAAATGTGTTTATATGGGTTTTTAAACCATTTTAAAAGTGTTGTTTTTGGGAACTTGAATTTAACCCAAGAATTTAACTTATAAAGATATAATTGGATTCTTTCTGAAACGAAAACTGTTTTTTTTCAAATGATAAAAGCTTTCACATAAGAAATGAACTTCCAATTTATGTACAAAAAGGATTTCAAGTCTAAAATGAAAATAGTTTTCCAAGCTATGAATAAATCTTTGGAAAGGATTTGAAAGTTATAAGTTAAATCATAATTTTTAAGATTTAATTGAGTTAATCAAAATTGAAATGGAATTTGTTTTGAAATCTATGAATTGATCCTTGTAAAACTGGGTGGAACTTTGTGGAATAAATCTTTTTGTTTAAAGATTTAAAATGGTAATTTGTTTAACCATTTGAAAGAAAAGGCTTTGGATTTTTAAGTTGTGACTTAACTGAAATCCCATATCCATATGTTTCAAATATTTCACTCACTATTCGGTTTAGCCAGGAGATGATCTTTGTGCCATATAACCCATTCCGAATATGTGATACGTCGTAAATGGATAGCAATTGAAGACGGTGGTGAAGACCGGGTGTCTTTGAGAACAATAGGATAACCTATCGAATGACTCTGCACTGAGTTTCTCCGGTATAGAGATCTCCATATGTGATGGGGAGTCCGATCGGGATTGAGGATGCCCAGATTGCAAGGGCCTCTTTGGAAGTGTCTTCGGTTCTGTTCGAACCTGGAACAGACTTGTATGGATGGGTATCTGACATTACACTTTGAGATGTAAAACCGGTATCTATCAAATACATTTTTGTTTGATGGTGGAGATTTATTCTCTTAGCTTAACACCCTTCTCTGAGACGTACGAGCTCAGAGGTTATGTAATTGATGGTTACCAGTGATACATTCCTAATTTGGTAATGTGGCATACGAAGTGTTGTTGATCATTTGTTGATCAAAGCATGGATTTTGTGAAAAGCATAGCTTTGTGGACGAGACTTCGCCGAACCTCACAAACCAGTTATGGTCGAAATAGGAATCGTAGCAGCAAGGTTATTTGAGGGTAGCACCCTCTGAGGGTATGTCATTTCCTTCTGGATTATGAGTGGTATCATGGTATGGAGCCCAGATACTTACTTCGTGGTTGCTGCTAACTTATTGCTTTGTGGTTGTTGGTTGATAGGTACCTCGGATAAAGGTTGCAAACGACTGGGGGATGGCATGCTCGTGTCAGTAGTTACCTAGTTACAAAGGTAACCCGGCCTTCTCTAGCAGAGATCCGGTTAGGTTCTTGGGGGCGTCCCTCCAGAGGCGTTCCATTTTATTTGGGAAGTTCCTTTGCCTGACCATTTGTTGGAAATCCAAACAAAACAATACGCGCCTTGTACGGTTTTAGTTGTATAACTTGCCATCTACTTATGGTGGCGCCCCACTGTTTGGATGGTAGCTATAGTAGGCATAGTACGAAATGTCTATGCTGGTTAAGGTTAATATTATACTTTCGAAATGTTTTCCACTATGCACTTATAGTAATAATATCAAAGGATTTCGCGTATCAAGCATTTTTGTCTATCATAAGAAGAAATCTCCTCCAAGTCTGCGTTTGCATTGGTATGTGTGGCAGGAGGCCTTATGGTAGTTTCATTTTCTTAAAAGCATTGTGCATTTCAAATTTTAAATTCTTTTGTTTGTTTTCTATTAAAGATAAAAACAGTTTTCGTTTGCTCACACCAGTCCCATGACTGATCTGGAGTTTATTGTTCCTTTCCTAAACTCTGGGTGCCCACTATTTTCCATACGGGCAGTCTAGAGTTGGGTTTTTCAGATAGTAGATATCTATTCAGTAGCTTTCAGCTTTCTCTTTGGTATTCTTGGGAAAAATTGGATATTGAAGTATTTGGTTAGGACGACTGACCTTGCTTAGCTGGGTACAACTTGATGCTGGTTCTCGCTTATTGGATTGGAGATCGGAGTTTTGAGCCTTTGCATCTGAAGATGAGATACTGTTGCAGTTTGATCATTGGAGTTATCTCTTTTGCTATTTGTTTCCCGCTGTTGTTTATTGACTCTGTTATTCTTGTATCATTTTGATATCATTGTTGTACATCATTGGATATTGTATTCATTGGAGTTGTATATGATATTCATTTCATTTTTCTTCCGCTGTGTTATTATACTTGATGTGTTATAAGCTTCGGCGAACCAGATTCGACGTTTGGATCTGCGGCATTTGAATACGAGTGTTGTATTCGGTGCCGATTTTCAAAGGTCGAGTCAGGATCGCCACAAGTGGTATCAGAGCTGAAGGTTAAAACTTTAGCTCAGGAGTATAACACATTAAGTAGCTCATTATAGATAGGGTGAAGTATACCCTAGAATGAGGATATCCCCAAGATATCCGTTCGAATGCCTCAATAAATTCTCTTACTATCCACTGATAGTAAGTATGAGTGCAAGAAGAGGACGAGATAGGGGACTGGGGAGTACGACTACAAATGGTCGATACCCTGCAATAGCGGAAACAACTTTCTCTATTAATCTCCTTTGATTCGTCTTTTCGATTCTTTGATGATTCCTGGCAGTTCCAGGAAGAAGCTTTGATATATTTGCATGGGACACAAACTCCAGATGGGTCTAAATTGTTTGTTTGGATGAATTGTTTGCTTTGGTTGTTATGGCTGATAGGTATATTTTGGTTGTTGAAACTAAATTTTTTTTGGCATATATCTGTTTATCCTGTTGGGTCCAGAAATATTTACGAGTGGTTAGATATCTTTCGAACTAACCGATCCCCTATATATTCATAGTTCTGATGACCCAAGTGACTTGTATTGTATGAGTTGGTTCTCATAATTATTAGTGATATTCTGATTTGGTAAGCCAAATGCAGAATAGATACCCAGTTTGATTTGGAAATTGTCTCTCTATCTTTACGAATCCATTCTTTGTTGTCTTCCTACTTTCAAATCTCAAAGACGAAATTTTCTAAGGGGGGAATCTGTAATATTCCTGTTTTAAAACAAATTGAAATTTGTAATTAATTTGATTCCTATATTAAATTAAGAATTAATTTGGTAAATTAATATAAAATTTTGATTAAATCATGAATTGATTTATAATTAATTTGAATATTTGGGGATAAAATAAGAATTGTATTTGGAATATGATATAATAAATAAATTAGATTTTAAAAAAGCTTTATTAATTAAGAATTATATGTGTATGATTATTTATAAATTGGTTTCAATTCATTTTCCTTTATAACTTATATAATTTTAAATGAAGGCTTTAAAACTTACATATATAGGTATATATATATATATATATATATATATCCATTTAAAATTTATAAGTACATGAATTAGAATTGGGTTTGAAAACATTATATTTTCAATTAATAAAGATTTGCTTTCCAAAGTTTATTAAATAAGATATTTTGATTGAGAAGTTATATTTTGAAGCTAAATAAAATAATTTTTTGAATTGCTATTTAAAAGTTATAGAAGTTATAAAATATAAATAATTAAGGGTTTAGAAGCATTTAAAAATGAGGAATAAATATAAGAAATAAGTATTTTGAATAATATATTAAATTTAAATTTAATTGTGAATAAATCAGAAAATTCCTAGAATAAATAAATAAATAAATAAAATCGGATTTAAAAGAAAAACTCTATCTTCTAAAATTAATAGAGATTTGTTTTCAAATATATAACATACATATGTGATATGTATTTTGAAAGTATATTTGAATTTAATATGGTAAATTTCTAAAAGCTATTTAAAATATATATAAAACCCAATATATATGTATACATATTTATTTATATATGCATATGGATAAATACTTAAGGTATAATAGTTTGTAATATAATTTACTTTCAAGTCATTTTTTTCTTTAATAAGTTATATAAGTACAATTTATAGAAAATGTATAGATATAAACATAAATATATGATAAGTTATAAAAGTACAAGATACAAAAGTGTAAATTTATTAACACAAGGGTTTGAAAACAAAATTATAAAATTATAAATTTACTTAAGTTAAGGATTTAAAGACAAATTTCTTTATGTTAACAAATGTAAACCTTTTCCTTAATAATTAAACAAGTGTAAAGATTTTTCTTTATATAATTAACAAGTGTTCACAAATTTTTACAAGTGGCAAGATGTTTTGTTTTCTTTTCAAAACTTCAACATCTTCATTTAATCAAAATTGAGAATTTAAAACAAAAAGAAAACCTGAAACAAAGTGTTCAGTTTCAACTTGAAGCAAAGCTTCAATCTGTTTTTGGAGCAGCATCAAGATCAAAAAAACAAAATCAAAACCAAACTGAATTCTGGAAAATCAGCATGCAACTTCATCTTTCAAATCTTTAGTCTATAATTCTTCAATCTGCCTGTATGCACTCTGAAATTTCTGAGGCAATCAAAGCAAAGTATTTGCTTCTCTGTTTCAATTGCAGTCTCTATCTTTCTTTATCAATTTCAAGTGAGCAATGAGGACAGCAAGCAAAATTTCAGATTCAAAACAAGATCTATTCAAAAAGGATCGAATGCAAAAGTTTTCAATCTGAAAACAAATCAACTCAAAGGCAAGTGACTTTCTTTAAAGATTTGAATTTAAAGTTGTGAACTAATAGCAAAGCAAAGATTTAAACCAACTATATCAATCTAAGTTGCAGATTCAACTTCAAGATTTAAAGAAAAGAAAAAAAAGTACAGGCTTAGAAGAAAGAAAAAAAATTCTTCTTTGTTTGCAATACCCAGGTGAGCAACTTTCCCTTTAAAGCCTGATTTGGCTGATACATTGTGATGTTATGGTAATTGTTTGATTGTGTGATGGTGAAAGGTATGAATGAATGCAAATATATTGGTATATACTTGTAACTATGCAAGTGTTGAATTTGCATATCCAGGTCCCTGTTTTGGTTTACAGGTTGAATATATATATATATATATATATATATATATATATATATATATATATATATTCAAAACTTATCCCCTAATCCTTTTTAGGATTTGATATCTAAATAAAAGATGGTGGTAAAAATTTAACACCCATTTAAAAAAAAATATGTTTTCAAATAATGTATATTAAGTATTTAAATTTAAAATAGGGGATTACAGTAAGAAATCGATTTGAGTTCAAATTTGATGATCACGATTTCAAGTTTAGATCGTGTCACTAGATTTGTAATGGGAAAATATGAATTTTGATAATAAAATCAAAATTTTAAAAATTGGGATAAGGGTGTATTTTCGAGTTGAATGGAATTGTGAAAAACATCAATTTCTCTCAATCAAAGAAAATCAAGCTTTGAGTTTGAATTTGGAGGAGGACGAGGTGATGTATATTTCAGGAAAAATGATCGAGAAATTTCTCGATCATTATAATAACGGTAAGGCATGAATCTAGGGTTTTAAAGCTAGTTTTGCTCGTCTATGTTTGAAGTGGAACCGCGTCGCCGTCAAGGTGATCTAGGCGATCGGCCATGGGGGGTTAGGAACGTGGGGACGAGACGTTGCTTAGATTGGGTTAGCGCGAGTTCATGTGGTCGGAGGCGATCGCCAGGGTTGGATTTCTGATGGGTGGTGTTTTACAGTTTCGATCTACGGTTCGTTTTCTGATTGGTCGTGGGAATCGTGGATTGGTGAGGTCGGAAAGGATGACGAAGTGATCGTCGACTTGTGGGTGTCCTCAGCAATGACCGGAGCGGCGTCGACCTCTGGTCATGTGCACGCGTAAGACCGTTGTGTTAGGAATAATGTTGATTTGGTAAAGAAGCATCTTTCTCGAGTTCGAGCACGTAGAGTTAAGGGTTTGGCTCGGATTCATCTTCGAACAGTACGCGAGTGATTAGTATGTTTTCCAGTTTTTTTTAAACTTTAACCAAAACTTAGTTTTGAAATAAAATGTAGTTTTACTCGGGGCATGATTAGGGTAAGAATCGAGTAAGGCTCGAGTTTGATGCCGAGATGTTTGCTAGTTTTATTTTATGCAGAGTCAAAAAGTAGTAGAAGGAAGAACTGGAGGTACTGGGTTTAAAGTTTAAAGAGCAAACTAAAGTTTCAAGTTTTTAAAATGTTTTAAACATACATAACTTTTATTTTGAAAAGTTTATTTTAAATAAACTTTATAATATTAAAGAATAGTTAATTAAGATAAAGAATATTTTGATGGTTAAGTAACTTTTAAAATTTAAGTTAAGTTTATTTATTAAAGGAAATTAATTACCTGAAGTTAATTACTTAATGAAAGTAATTAAGGATGAATAATTAATGTTTTAAAGATTTATAATCAAGTATTTAAAGGTTAATTAATTAGATAAAATAATTAATGTGATTAATTAATAAAGGTAATTAATTTGAAAATAATTAATCAATTAAAAGTAAATTTGAAACCAAATTGTTTTTAAAAGCTTTGATTAAGTAAGAAATGTTTTATCTTAAAGATAGATTGAATTTAATAATTTAGGTTCGTTAAATTATTAAGTTAATCAAGTAATAAATGAATGATTAAATTAAAAATAATAATTACGTAGTGAAAGTAATAAGAGTAGATGATTAAGGATTAAAGATTGATTTATCAAATATTAAGGGTTAATTTCTTCCAAAATAATTAATTTATGTGGTTAATTAATTAGGGTAATTAAGTTAAGAATAATCAATTAAGGATAATATTTAATGTTAATTAAGTAAGATAAATGACATCCTTAATCAATTAATGATTTAAAGTTAATTAATTACTTAAAAAAATATTTACTAAATGAGAGGGGTTAAGGTTAATAAATTAATAATTCAAGTTTAACTAATCAAGTGATTAAACAATAATTAACTTAAGGATAATTGATCAAAGTGATTTATTAAATCAAGGTAATTAATTAAGGGTTAAGTAATTAATGAAATTAATTAAGAATTAATTAATTTATGAGGTTAATGAAGTTTAATTAATTTGTAATTAAGGATTAATTAATTAGTGTAGTTAATTAATGAAAATTAATTAATGAAACCAATTAATTGCTTAAAGATATTTACTTCATTAAAAGTAACTAATCAGAGATAAAAGGTGGATAAATTAAATGATTAAAATTAATTGACGATTATGGGTAATCACTTATCGAAATTAATTAAGGATAATTAATCTAATGGTAATTCATTAATTGAGAGGTAATTAATTAATCAATTAAATGGTGAATTAAACAATTAAAGGTTAATTATTTAATAATTTAAGTTGATGAATTATAATTAAAGGTTAATTAATTCATCACTAAAAGTTAATTAGATAAATGATTAAAGAGTAATTAATCAAACTGATTTGTAATTCATTAATATTAATTAATCAAGATTAGTAATTCATATGTACTTAAATCTGATTTGAGTTAATCAGATAATTGACTGCTCTTATTTATGAATGTTTGGATTCTGTTAGATAATTGAATCATTTGATATCCCTGATTGTGGTGCTCTGTTTGATTTGAGCTATGTTTACTGTAATTTATTTTCTGTGATATGTACATCTATGATTTGTGAATGGAAGATAACATTATGGTTCATACTGCTTATCAAATATAAGTGTTATAGTTTATACCGCTTATCAAATATATTGCTATATTTGAATCTGTGTTGATTGATGATGTAGCACTTTTATTGTGTAAAACCTATGGACCCCACTTATACACACACAAATATGGATTGCACGTGGAAATGTGTTAAGTCATGGATTTTGAAATAATTTTTATAAAATTGAATTTTTGAATCCAAAATAGTTTTGGAATTGAAAGCTTTTGAAATGAATTTCAAAAAATGAAAGTCATTTTTAATAACTTAATTTAGTTTTGAAATTTAAATAATTTGATTTAAATTTGAATTCAATATTTAAAATTGAATTGTATGATTTGGAAACTATGGTTTAAAAAGGTTATTCAACTTATAAATGTGTTTATATGGGTTTTTAAACCATTTTAAAAGTGTTATTTTTGGGAACTTGAATTTAACCCAAGAATTTAACTTTTATAGATATAATTGGATTCTTTCTGAAATGAAAACTGTTTGTTTTCAAATGATAAAAGCTTTCACATGAGGAATGAACTTCCAATTTGTGTAGAAAAAGGATTTCAAGTCTAAAATGAAAATAGTTTTCCAAGCTATGTATAAATCTTTGGAAAGGGTTTGAAAGTTATAAGTTAAATCATAATTTTTAAGATTTAATTGAGTTAGTCAAAATTGAAATGGAATTTGTTTTGAAATCTATGAATTGATCCTTGTAAAACTGGGTGGAACTTTGTGGAATAAATCTTTTTGTTTAAAGATTTAAAATGGTAATTTTTTTAACCATTCGAAAGAAAAAGCTTTGATTTTTAAGTTGTGACTAAACTGAAATTCCATATCCATATGTTTTAAATATTTCGCTCACTATTCGGTTTAGCCGGGAGAGGACCTTTGTGTCATATAACCCATTCCGAATATGTGATACGTCGTAAATGGATAGCAATTGAAGAAGGTGGTGAAGACCAGGTGTCTTTGAGAACGATAGGATAACCTATCGAATGACTCTGCACTGAGTTGCTCCGGTATAGAGATCTCCATATGTGATGGGGAGTCCGATCAGGATTGAGGATGCCCGGATTGCAAGGGCTTCTTTGGAAGTGCCTTCGGTTCTGTTCGAGCCCGGAACAGACTTGTATGGATGGGTGTCTGACATTATACTTTGAGATGTAAAACTGGTTTCTATCAAATACATTTGTGTTTGGTGGCGGAAATTTATTCTCTTAGCTTAACACCCTTCTCTGAGACGTACGAGCTCAGAGGTTATGTAATTGATGGTTACCAGTGATACATTCCCAATTTGGTAATGTGGCATACGAAGTGCTGCTGATCATTTGTTGATCAAAGCATGGCTTTTGTGAAAAGCGTAACTTATGGACGAGACTTCGTCGAACCTCACAAACCGGTTATGGTCGAAACAGGAATCGTAGCAGCAAGGTTATTTGAGGGTAGCGCCCTCTGAGGGTATGTCATTTCCTTCTAGATTATGAGTGGTATCATGGCATGTAGCCTAGATACTTAATTCGTGGTTGCTGCAAACTTATTGCTTTGTGGTTGTTGGTTGAGAGGTACCTCGGGTAAAGGTCGCAAACGACCGGGGGATTGCATGCTCGTGTCAGTAGTTACCTAGTTACAAAGGTAACCCGGCCTTGTCTAGCAGAGATCCGGTTAGGTTCTCGGGGGCGTCCCTCCAGAGGCGTTCCATTTTATTTGAAAATTTCCTTTGCCTGACCATTTGTTGGAAATCCAAACAAAACAATACGCACCTTGTATAGTTTTAGTTCTATAACCTGCCATCTACTTATGGTGGCGCCCCACTGTTTTGATGGTAGCTATAGTAGGCATAGTACGAAATATCTATGCTGGCTAAGATTAATATTATACTTTTGAAATGTTTTCCACTATGCACTTATAGTAATAATATCAAAGGATTTCGCGTATCAATCATTTCTGACTATTGTATGGAGAAATTTCCTCCAAGTCTACGTTTGCATTGTGTGTGTGGCAGGAGGCCTTATGGTAATTTCATTTTCTAAAAAGCATTGCGGATTTTAAAATTTAAATTCTTTTCTTTGTTTTCTTTTAAATATAAAAACTGTTTTCGTTTGCTCACACCAGTCCCATGACTGACCTGCAGTTTATTGTTCCTTTTCTAAACTCTAGGTGCCCACTATTTTCCACACGGGCAGTCTAAGTTGGGTTTTTCAGATAGTAGATATCTATTCAGTAGCTTTCAGCTTTCTCTTTGGTATTATTTGGAAACTTTGGATACTGAAGTATTTGGTTAGGACGACTGACCTTGCTTAGCTGAGTACAACTTGATGCTGGTTCTCGCTTATTGGATTGGAGACCTTTGGAGTTTTGAGCCTTTGCATCTGGAGATGGGATACTGTTGCAGTTTGATCATTGGAGTTATCTCTTTTGCTATCTGTTTTCCGCTGTTGTTTATTGACACTATTATTCTTGTATCATTTTGATATTATTGTTGTATATCATTGGATATTGTATTCATTGGAGTTGTATATGATATTTGTTTCATTTTTCTTCCGCTGTGTTGTTATATTTGATGTGTTATAGGCTCCAGGGAACCAGATTCGACGTTTGGATTTGCGGCATTTGAATATGAGTGTCGTATTCGGTGTTGATTATCGAAGGTCGAGTCAGGGTCGCTACAAATTAAGTTAAGAAAGATATATTTTCTGTCATTGTCGAAACCATTAATTAACTTTTCGACTTAGTCAAAACCCTAAAACTGAAATAAGCACGGCTATTTGCATTATCTCAATTTAGTGTTGACACTTTGGAGACATTTTTATGCCTTTTTGACTTATTTAAAACCCACAATAGTCAATAGTAATGTAGCTATTATCACCTTTCCAACACAAACATTGTCAAAACGTCTCAATGCCCTTTCGTTAGTGTCAACGTCACTTTGTTTCAAGTCTTTCGTCTTGATTGGAGTGTGGCATTTCAATAATGTATATTCTTAATTAGATATTACATGGATAGCTATGCTTATTATAAAATAGAGTCAAATCTTTGGGCTTCAACGCTTTATAAGGTAAGTCCAGGTGAATGTATGCCATAAAATGTGGGATGTTGATATTGGTTTCGACACTGTCGAAAGCTCAATGATTCATACAGTTCTAATTAGCATTAACCCTTTTGAAGGCATGGAACCAAGTGCTACAATAGGTGTTCGAGCCGTTGTTATCATCTTTTTATACCATACAAAGGTATTAGTAGTTGAATAAATCATAACTTTGATGAAATTATATCACCTGGCAGGATCATGGGTATATAAAGAAGCTCTAAGAAATCTGACAAGGATATTGTTTTTGAATTAGGATCTTCTCCAAAAATGGTTTAAGGCAGTTCCATGGCACTCTCTCATAACCTGTCAAGATGAAGTAGATTCGATACTCAACGATTTTGGGATTACAGTGGTTGAAGTTGTCCCTTTTGGAGATAACGACACAATTCAAAATCCTCTTGAGGGTTACTTTGCTTATACCACCATTCATATTTGACATGGGGTTTTATCCCATTTCCAGAGTTCTTTTCAAGATTCTTAAGTCATCTCGGCATTGTTCCTATTCAGCTACCACCAATTGTATACATATACCTTGTCTCTGAGTGCTGAAGTTCTTAACTATTCAGCATGCCTATTCAAACACGATAATTTGAATAGTAAAAATTTTTGGGCTAACCCCACCAAAACGTTTTTTCAAAGGGAATAAAAAGATTTAAGGATTCGAAAATCTAGTTTTTCTACGTCAAAATGCTTTCTAAACGTTAGTGGAACCTTTTCTTCTGATGTAAGTAGACTGTTGCCATTATTTCTATTAACTTGTTTTCTTTTTCTAAATAATGTTTTCTTATTAGGCCCTACTCCTAGGGGTCTTAACGAAGAAGGCAAGAGAATTATAAAGTTGATGACTGCTTCTTCAAACCGTATTGGGAATAGACTTATGTTGCTAACTCTTAGCAACCTCCAGAAACATTCCCTCATACTAGATGGCTAGAAGATTCTTGGACAACTTCCTCTTGGACAACACACTTCGAAAAGCAAATGCTTCTTAGCTTTGGGTGAGGCCAAAAAATTTCATCCTTGCCCCCAATTTGTCCAAATCTAATCGGTAAACTTTAATGTATTGTTTGTAACTTGCTATCATGTTATTCCTTAAATTGTTTTGCTAATCTATGCCTTTCGAATTCAATAGCCGCTCCTGCAACTGGATTAATTACAAATGATCCACCCTCACAATCTTTGGAATCCGATGCTCTGGCTCTGACAAAATCCATTACTAGGTCTCGAATGATTGAAAAAAGGAAATTAAGCGGAGTAACTACCGTAGGCTCTGCTCCCAAGAAAGCCAAGACTACTAATATCCAGTCTTCTCTTACCCCAAAAGAGGGTGTATTTATTGGTGCTCACAAGGCTTTAAAGGGTCCTATCCCTGATCCTATTTCTTCTATGGATGACTTACCTTCTACAACTGTTGATCAAACTAAAATAGTTCCTTCAAAGGATGACTTTATATCTCATATTGTTGTATCTGATTCTCCTAGCATTATTGACCAAATGCAGAAGGAACTACATGTTTCAGCTCCTTCCTAGGATTTGAATCCCTCAAGACCCTTGTCACCAGTCCCACCTACTAAATTTGAGAATGTTATGCAATTGATTATTCACTCTTCATCATTTTCTGTTGTTCATCCACCCACCTCTATACTAGATTCATTGAGTCGTTATCGATCTCTTACCGAGCAATAACTTCTGGTACATTCTATATAGCCTGATTTTCTTATTGCTATTTTTTATACTGAAGACTCATGTCCTACTTTTCCTCTTAGATCACCAAAAGTTGATACTCTCTTCAAGAAGATGTTTCTAAGTCCTCTGCTAAAATATCAAAGCTTCGGGAAGAAGTCTCGACTTAAAACAATCAGATCACTACCCTAACTACTGCTAAAGATAATGCAGCGAGGAAACAAGAAAGGTTGAGTTCTTCTCTTTCTGAGGTAGAGTCTACAATTTATGATGAGAGGAAGGCTAAACATATTTTAGCTGATGAAGTTTTGGCTCAGAAAATGGTTTTGAAAGAGTCCAATAATGAAAAAGCCAGAGTTACTGCTAGACATGTTTCACTAAAGAAGGAATGTTCCTCTCTTAAAAAGAGGTTAGAGAAAAAAAGATTCTTTATCCAAAGCTATTGACACTATTTCTAAGGCTAGGAAAAAAGTGTCTCTATTTCTAAGCACTTCTCTTAATGACATTATTGTAAATTCTTATGAGGATATGCTCATGATAGCCTATTCTGATTACATAGAAAAGTGCTCGGATTTAAGTTTTCCTTCTCTTGACTGTGTGCTAATCAAAAGATTTATGGCTAAGATTAAAAAGATGGAGCAAGGGATTGAGTTTCCTGACAAAGAGGAAATTAATGCCACCCAGCGCCTATCTTTTGAGGTTCCTCCTATGGAAGAGGATTATGACTCAAATGAGAGGAAGGTAAAGAGGGCGATGAAGCCATGGTTGAAGAAGATGACAACGACGATGATAATGGCGATGATAATCGTAATGATGACAACGAAGGTAAGGGTGCTGTTAATGATGAGGGTGATCTTGATGATACTCCTTGAGGGGATTGCGATTAAACTTCTAGGGCCATAGATAATGAAGATGGATCAAGAAAAGTTACCCTGATCCTGTTGTCCACAAAGCGAATCAGGATGAATTTCTTGACTCCTTTAATCCCCAAAGAAAAGATGTTGCTTTTTGTGTTAGAGAAAAAGAGAAGAAGCAAACTTTACAGACCTCGATTCTGGTCTCTCAAGTATGGAATTCTTTATCAAAATGGCATTCATTTTTAATATAACCCTAGCTAATATCTTATAAATACGGAAGAAAACCATATAATTTTATAAGATAAAGCCTGAAAAGAAACAAGCGAAAATAAATGGCCTATATAGGGAGTTAGATAAACAGTTAAAAGAACACAATACACTATCTGATAAGTACTATAAGCTTAATAAAAGCACTATGGTGTTAATGTCTTTCAAAGAAAAGGAAGCGTCCCTCGACTGAAAGGAGCACATCTTCGCTATGACAAGCTATTGGAGGAAAATAAAGAATTGATGACACTCTTTTGGATGTTTACCGAAGAAAGAGATATCTTGGTAGAATTTTCATATAAAGCTTGCTGTAGACATCCAACTGCGGATTATTCGTACTAGGGTGATTTCAGTAGGGGAAGCTTAGATACCTATATAAGAGATACTTGGACGAACATGGGTCTGGTCCCCACCCGGGGGCTTGTTGGAACTTACCATGAGTGTACTCGATTCCTTACACATTGCCTCTAGAAAAACTCAAATATTATACGGATCATTTCATTTCTGAGATGTTCTACAGATCAATCATGTATGAACCGAAAGAAAATTTGCAATCGTGTAATTATATTGATCAATGGACCTTCTGTATTAGTCTTTTTATACTTAGTTATATTTTATTACGTTATTACATAGTAAACATCTCTCGAGTAGCCCTGTTACTAGGGATTACTTAGGAAAATTTGTCAAGTTAAGTAGAGGTTACTTAGAAATATCCTCGCTCTTGAAATCCTCAAGATTTTGGCCAAATATTGCTTTGTTAGATATCTACAAAAGCTTTACATGCAACATCCCCGGCTTCACTTTGATTCTCTAGTGAGGAAAAGAAAAGCTTCTTAAGGAAATTTGGACATATCATATAAAATTAATATGTGGTCGTGATAGTCTCCTAGCTGGAGAATGGAATCATAGCTAATGCCCTCCAACTGTTACCCTAGAAGGATTTAATGACACTTTTGAATCCACAATTACTCTTTCGGCTAACTCTTTAGATAAAGTTAAAAAATGCTATTTCTAGACTTTAAGTGTGGTAGGGCAAGGAGAGAACTTGATTATAACAATGATGTTGTATCCTTATCTTATTTCTTCATGAGTAATGCCTGCTATTATAATAAAAGAAATTTGTTCTTTGGGTATTGTTCTTTTTCGTTTATTTAAATAGGAAACACAGTTAGAGACAATGTCACTTTCGTTAGATTCTTCATCTCGTTTCACTAGTCTTAGGAATAGATTGATTATGGATCTTGAAAAGAGAAGCTTGTCCAAAGATCCTTTGTCTTCCAAATTCTAGAGCAATACTCAATCGCTAGAATGGCATAGGAAATTTTTTGCTTTAAAAAACAATCATCAGTGGCCTTAACAATCAACTTACTAGTCTCGAAGCGGTCATTAAGAAGAAAGATGAGATGGTTTCTCAATTAAAATGTCAAATTAAATCAAATCCTTTGATCGACTTAGATCGCGAGATGTCCATGCTTTGCTAATAGGTAGGTGATTTGGAAATTAAACTGAAGGATAATCAAGCATAGTGTAAATCTTTGGAATTTATTATAGGAGGTGATGTTTCGAATATTAATTTACAGATTTCTCCGATCACCCCAACTGTTGGGAAATCAACAAGGTCTCGTTCCTTAGCCATCCAAAAATTCCCTACTGCAGCAAACCCTCCTTCGGGTTTGGATAAAAATGGGTGGGTGAATGGTGCAGAAAAGTCAAATTTTAAATGATGAAATATTTCAACAATCAATAAAAAGAAAGATAGTCACAATGTATCAACAAGTAAGGGGCCAAAATTCAAAAACTTGAACATGAGAGATATCTTCTTTAAAAACATATTGCTGAACCGGAAAGACAGAAAAAGACATTTAGAGGGGCAAATGATGCTTTCAATCGTGCTTTGAAGATTCATATCGAGTCTATCGACGATGCCGATGAGATTAGGAAGAAGGAAAATTGCTTGAGGAAACTTTTGTGTGGTAGTACGCCATATTGTTGATCCCTTGACTTCTAAAAATCTAGATAAGATCGCACAAGACCTTTGAGGATTACACTTATTTTTTGATGTTTTGGTACCAATATCTTAATGTATTGTATTAAATACTTTGTAAATAATTTTGTAGATTATGTAAAATATCATTTGGCTTGTAGCCTTTATCTATACTTGCACTGTTGTTTCTAAATCTACCACTTGATAACTTTGACTATGGTTTTTTCTTGAATTTTCTGAATTATTTGGTCTTCCTTATCGATCTTATTTTCCTACAAAGTACAAAATAGACAACATTTCTTATCATTAGTTTGAGATTTATGTAAGAGTATGTTTTTTAGTTTACCCATATTATTGGAAATAGTATTAGAATTCCTGATAATAGAATTCCAGAAATCTAAATCTAAGAATAATGGAAATTAATAGATCTTCATATAAAGATAATAAGTGATGAGAATTCCATAGTTGGGAATGATTAAAGACTATAAACTCTTGTCAGACAATTGTAGAAGTCCTGAGATTCAACTTTGGTAATGATAAGAGAAGACCAAAAATTCTTCTTCGGTTATATTAACAGAAGACCAAAAATCTAATTATGGAGTTAATAACAAAGGGTTAGAAATCCAAATATGGCATTAATAATAGAGGTTTAGAAATCCTCTTATGGAAATAACTAATAGAAGACCAAGAACAATCGTCCAGGAATCATCATATGGAAATAAGTCATAGAAGACCAGGAATACTCATTTGGGGACTAATAATAGAAGTCTAGAAACCCTCAACTGGAAATAATATAAGACCAAAAACCCAGATTCGATTATTGATAAGTGTAGTTTAGAAGTTAATAGTAGAAGACACAAGACCCAAATTCGGGTATTAGTAAAATACACCTAGAAAGTATCATCTGGAAGTTAGTAGAAGTCTAGAGATCCATAATAACAAAAGGCCTGAAACCTGGATTCATGTATTGGCAAGTGAAGTCCAGAAGTCATCTTCTGAAAATTGGCTGAAGGTTATAAATTCATATCTAATAATGAATGCAATCCAAAAATTATTGTCTGGAAATAATAGAAGGTTAGAAATTCGTTCCTGGCAATAAGAAAAAAAGTTTAGAAATCATTATTTGAATAATGGATGTTCAAAAATTCTCATCCGAGCCTTTTGTTCTGCACCACCCTTTGGATTTGATTGTTTGAATCTTTTGCTTTGTGTTACTTTTCTGGTTCTAGGTACCTGATTCTTTCGAAATACGCCATCCTTTAGGCTTCATATATTGTTAATGCTTTGTGTGCCACTGCTCGAGCTTGGACGTCATAGTCCATTGTTGTCTAGTGTGCTTGGTTAGTTTATCCACAAGCAGGGCCGAAGGACTTACTCGACCTCCCTCTGGGAGGTGCTCCAGTCAGGCCTTAAAGGTGGGACTGAAGGCTTGTCCGGTGCCTTTACTAGGCCATGGTGTAGCGGGATCGAGGGCTTTACTCCATCCTCCCTCTAGGAGGTGCTCAAGCCAAGCATGTAGGGGGACTGAGGGCTGGTCGGTGCCTTGAACTGGCCATACCATGGAGCATTCAGGGACTTACTCCGTACCCTCTCTAGGGGGCGCCTATATCTTGCCGTAGCATGGTATGATCAAGAGCTTGCTGGTACTTTAACCTGGCCATAACGTGGTGCGGATAAGGGATTACTCTGATCTCCCTCCAAGAGGCGCTTTGACCTGGCCATCTTGGCATGGACAAAGGCTTACGATCGTTTAAGGTAGTTTCTAATCTTAAGGAGGATCTTACTCCCAACCATGTAGATTTTTTTTTTTAATGGGTCTTTATTGAATTTATCTATGATTGCTTTACAAATCATTGATCTTTCCTTGTTGGAAAAAGTTGGTGATCATCCCTTCAAGAGCTCTACATTGATTTGTTTTGAGACCATTCATCATAAGATAATGATAGTGAGGTCCTTCTAGATTCCTTTCGTCCTTGGGCTCTTTCTTTTTAGATGGCCGGTAATTGAGTTCCTCTTTTGTTAGAAAGTAGATGTTCTCGAACGATGTAGTCAAGTTGCATTCTTTAGGGAGTCTTGATTTGAAACCGGTCTTTTAAGGTTGATTTCGAGATCATTTGTTGCTTGATTCAGGAGCTTCACTCTCGCTGACCGATTTTCATTTCAGAATCTTTCAAAGCTTATATGGAGGTAATGGTCCACTTGTTGCTCTATACAACTTCTGAGCAAATGTGTAGTAATCGGCCATCATCCCTTTTTCAAATATAGTTCCTTTAGCATGGAATTGAATGGTCTTCTTCATTTGAATGAACAAATTATCACCCTTAGATCTTGTTTTCTCTAAAGCAAAGATGGGTGTAAGCCTGACATGAAATGTGTTGATGCTTCAATTATCAGGATCATTTAAATTTGCTTCCTTTTTTTATTCGCAATCCTTAGTGCTTCCATCCTAAGCACTTGCTCTTGATAACTTTGGTATTCATGATGATTTGGCGAGTTGACCTTGCTATTTGTATTTCTGAAGACCCTTGTTGTGATCTTTTCCATTTGCGGTTCATCGAGTGGCAAAGGGTAGGTGTAGAATAACTTGAGTGGTGTTGGTAATTCAACAAGGCTAGAGGTTCAAGCCTTCATTCTAACACCAAAAATTTAACAAGAAATCTTGTCAACACCCCAAAGCAAGGTTAGAGGTGTGAATGACCCCTCGAAACCCCTTTCAATTAGTCAGAGTAATCTAAGGTTGTAACCTAGTGGGAACAAAAGATGTTAATCGGGTCAAAAGGATCATATTCCTTTGAAAGGAACTCCTTCAAAAGGTATAGATGCGTTTGTTCCATAAATGAAACCACATATAAGCAGCGAATAAGACTCCATGCATTCGTAAGTCCCATTATTTACTTTATTGATAATTTTTATGAATATAAGGGCTTTGATATTATAATGAATTTGATTTATAAATTAGGGTTTATAAACTCAAGAAAAGTACAAGTGCCGAGGGAATGAAATCGGATCCCAAAATCGGAACCCCCTAAGGTCTAATTATAGGCGTAGGTTGGACCCCTTTCACATCAGTCCTTTTGACTTAATTCAAAAGGATGCCTTCATGACCTTCCATTGTAGTTAAATCCAAAGCGCCTCTCTAATGTTTCTTTCGTATAAGACTTGGATGCTTTCGGCTCCATCGAAAGGTATAGATGTGACACCTGTGGTGTTGTAAATGTGTTGGATAAGCATGAAAGGATGTCCCAACGTGTGCGGAAGGTACATACACAGTGCTTGCGAAAGGTGATGATACTTTTGAATGCCTTCATTCTAATGGTTGCAGAAGCATTCATTGAGGAAGGTGTGGCAAGTGGTTTTGACTCCTACGAAAGATTCAAATGCTTCGGAAGTACTTACTTGGTTGGTTACAGAAGAAATTTTTGTTGATTCCTTTGGAACCATTGGACTCCTTCAATACTTACGAGAGGTAGCTTTCGCTGAGTTGCTGTTTCTTGTGGAAGGTATTAGGCTTTGAATGCTAGGGAGGCTTATTATTTGATGCCTTCGAAAGGCATTTTTAACACATGCAAAACTCTTTAATGCATGCAGAACCAACATTGCGAAAGGGATAAACTGAAGTGGAAGGGTACTCTTCAACCCTTTTGACCTATTTGGAAGCCCATAATTCATTAAATACTTGTAAAAGCATCCCTTCGACTCTTTCTAAAGGCATTGCTTTCACTATTGTTCTTCATGAAGCTCTCCTTCATAATTTTTTGGGCTCTGACAGGCTTGTGATTTTTTGTAGTAACCTGAATGATTTTTAATTATGATTCTAACTGAATACGATCAAAATTATGTATGTGTGTGTATACCAATTAGTTAAACCGCACATGTATTTTATAGCACAAATGAAAAGTTATGTATATGTAAATATATAGTAATATCTGACTAATATCATATATGTATATGTATGGGATTCTTAGCCTTATTATAATATACATACATACATATACATATATATCATTAAATATAATTGTTATGTGTTTACTTAAATGAGTTAAATGGTTATTTAAATATGTGTGTATATGCATATATAATATAAGGTGTAGATTTAAAATCATGAACCGTATTCAATTATGTTTATGTGGCTAAAATAATAATGGTATACGTATACACATGCATATACATATGATATTATATGTATGCATACAAAACCATATGCACACACATATATATATATATATATGTATGTATGTATGTATATTCAAACACGTGTATATATATGACACTTGTATATATAAGGACCTCATATAAATATATATTTTAGCATACCACATATAGGTGTACATTAGTTATAAATCCCAACAATAACATGAATATAACATGGACTGTTCTACCTTTATAGTGTGTGTGTACACACACACATATGTTTATGTATCATCTTATGCATCTTATGTTATGTATACAGTGACGAATATGTGATATACATCTATTTGAGTAATTATTACATTAAAAATGAAATAAAACTATATTAAATTTGATTCAACAAAATCAAATTGTTTATATAAGCCCAAAATAGATCCATTAGGGTTTTTTGAAATTACCTAACTTACTTACTACCAAACGAATATGTTCTAACAGAGATGCCCTAGCCTAATACAGAAGGTTGCTCGCCATGCATACCCGATATATTCACCAGAGCTCCAGGCAAAATGAAGTGAGTGTGGAGGAAGACGATGCCTACATCAACTTTAAGAAAATGACAAAACAGACGTTACTTACCCTCACTGTGACCCCACGGTCATCTCTATCAACATCATTAACACTAAAGCGTGTGTGTCTTTATCAACGGGGGTAGATATGTGAACATCATGTTTAAGAACATCTTAAGCCAGATGAAGCTCTCATCGTGAGGTCTCACACTATGCACCTTGCTCATTTATGGCAAAGACGACACAAGGATTGTTGCCTTGGGACCTACCTCACATGTGATCACCTTCAACAAGGGAACCTACTCCACCAAAATACAAGCAGAAGTTGTTGTAGTAGGTTGCCCATCTGCTTAACATCCTTAAAAGTAGACATAGTCGTGGTCATCAACTACTCACAATGAAATTTCCCACCAAGAGGGGAGTTGGCTACGTCAGCAACAATTAATGGGTTGCTTGAGACTGCTATAGTATCTCTCTACAACAAGCTAAAAAAGAATACTCTTGATCAAACAAGAGGTAGCAACCCTCAATAGCGGCTAATCAAAGAGGGTATGAGAGGACCCAATGGTTCATGCCTGTGCCGAGGATGATCCTAGTACATATACTACCTTCGAGGGAGGGTGAGAGTTCCCAAAATCTCTTGCTTATGTCGAAGACTTCAATTATATTGAAATGTTTAAGAGAGTGCGCGAATCCCTAGCGGTTCATGCTCGTGGTAGATTATAACAAATTTGCAGTTTCGAATGGAGGCAAGTGCAAATCATTGCTCCCATCTACACCACAAAACATCAATCATATTGGAGTATATAAGGGAGAGCGCCAACCCATCAATGTTCCTGCTCATGCCGGGCCTAGTCAAACCGAGGACTCGGAGAGGATGCGAGAGTCGACCAAAGATCCTATCAATGCTAAAACCCTCACCCAAATTGTAAAAAATGCATCACCTCATCAAGGAGAACACGATGTTTCTCATCGCTTCCATATGTGTTGAGACTAAAAACATTAAAGATCGGGTCATTTTGGCTAGTCAAAGAAGAATGTGGGAACTCATTACTACTTGAAATCAACAAGTCCACCCCCGATGAAAGTGGGACAAGTGATACCATAACATCTGCCCACTATGCATCAAAGGACTCATTCATAAGGGATAGGGAATGCAAGATCCATAGCACTCAAGCATATACATCTATCCTGGCCGAGGACTACATAGAACACATGGTCTATGTATTAGACTAGTGCGAATCAAAGCTTAATGCAGGGAACTACAGTAATGACCCATATATCCCCACACGGGGACATTAACCTAGATGGAGGGTAGGATAATAATCTCAAAATGATTGTCTTAGAAAGCGATGATCAAAGTCCGGCCGTCCAAATTGGAAGAGCTGGAAATAGGTGGTGAGGACAGAGTTGATAGAATTTCTTAAGTGGAACATAGATGTTTTCGCATGCTGGTATGATTGACATACTTCACTCCCTCATATTTCATGCTCTTAACGTCGACCCCAGGCCTCACCATGTTTGCCAATAAAGAAGATCACTTAACCTAGAGAGTAATAAAGCATTAAAAGAAGAAGTAGAAAAGCATCTCAATAATAGGTTCATTTGAGAAATTGAGTAACGAGTATGGATGGCCTGTTGGATCAAGTGCATTAACAGGTGGGTAAAATGGAAAATTCAAAAAAATTCCTTGATTAATTTGTGCTTGATCTTATTTTGTGTTTACATCAATAAAATCTATGTACTAAATCATATATATTGGTGATTAACGAAGGAGTTTAGGTTTTTAAAGTTTAACTTAATTTATTTATATCAAGCATTTTCGTATATATATTATGATTTAATTATAGCATATGTTATTATTTAATTTATTTTAATTTAATTCTATATTTTAGTTTATAATTTATATGTTCACACTCATAATGTAAAAATTATAACTATAGTAAATATGGTGAATTAACCCAAGGTATGCATAATGAATAAATTACATAGATGTATACTTGGCCATTAGAGTCCGTGGTCAATATATACAAGTCATGTAATGAATAAATGTCATAGATGTATGATTAACAATTAGAATCCATGGTTTATACATATAAGTTACATAATGAATAAATGACATAGATGTATAATTAACCATTAGAACCCATGGTTAATGCATATAAGTACAATGTCAAGGTATGATAATTTTAACATAGGAATGTCATATGTAATGAATATATATATATATATATATATATATATATATACGTGTGTGTGTGTATGTCTTTGTGTGTGTAATTTATTCTATTTAGCAATTAATTAATTTAATTTATAATCATATTTTATTAAAAAATTGTATATAGATAATTTTATATTTATGTATTTATATTTATGTTTGGTTAATTTTTCAAGTGCCAAAACATACATTTATATTTAATATAAAATATATTTATTTAATTTAAATTTTAAATATATTCGACTTAATCAAATATTAAAAATTATTTATTTTAAAATCCGACAAAAAAATCCTTTTCTATATCGATTTTAAAACCATATGTATAATTTAAGCATATAAATATTTTTAATTTAATAGTCCAGAATATATGTATGTATATATCTATATATAGATCCAAACAACGATTTTTTTAATAAGAAGAAACATCTACTTTTTAACTAACCACAAATCAATTTTTGATCTTAATATAATTCAGAAACTAATGTGTATTTATAAGTATACAAAAAAAATTAAGCCATAAGCAGATGTAAATATTTTCTAAATTCGAAATAAAACATATGTTGATTTATATTTTATGCATATACATATACATACATAGATATATATACACATACATATTATTTATCTATTATATTTATACAGATATTTATTTATTTTTGTTTTGAATTTTTTTGTGGTTAAATATAAACAAGAGGGGTATATGTGTATATAAATCAAATTTTAAATAAAGAATTTACCTTTTTAGATCCGCAAATTGCCAACACCTTAGTTGTTTGTTCTTTCGTCTTTGGACTCTTAGCTCTTTATCCTCGACCAGTTGCAATTCCTTCTATAATGCATCACTTATTATTGGAAATGGAGGTTAGGGTTGTTTTAGTCTAGAGAACATTAGGAGTGTGGCAATTTATTGCCAACCAGATAACAAAATATTTTGCACTCTTCTCGCTAGATCTAGAGACCAAGTCTTTAGCTCCTCTCTCATATTTATTTGGCTAGCCCCCTTAATCTAGGTTTTCGGACTTCATGACCAATTAATCTAACATTTAAATTAATTATTTAATAAGCCCATTCCTTAATTAAATTAATATATAAATAATTGAAATGCCATAAAAGTTCAATACAACATTTGTATTGATTTTATTACTAATTTATAATACATATAAATTAATTTTAAATTGGTCGAATATAGAAACTAAGTTACAACACCATTATGCTGATTCTTTGGCATGAACTCAATGTTCAATCAGTTTTTAAACAATTCAATTACTATAGCCTATATCGATTTTGCTGAAGTACAATATCTGACATAAGTTCAATTGCTTAAAAATCATTTAGGCAAAATCCAATTTCTAGTCTTTATTTAGCTACACCATGTAATGATATTTTAAGCATGTTTTTCCTTTCATCACTTTATCTATAACGACCCAAAATTTTGGTCAACTAGTTGTTTAATTTATTTTAAATGTTGAATTAAAGTATTAATTAATTTTGAATAGGGAGATTTTGGTTGAATTGGTGAAATAGTTGACAATTTCAAATATAGCAATTAATTGATTTGTAAATAGTAAATTAAATGTTTGAAATTGGGTAAATATGTGAATCTGGAGTTAAATGTGAATGGGATGATTTTTAAAGTTGATTTAAAACTCTATTTGAATTAGAGTGGTGATAGTTGATTTTTGAATGGAATTAAAAGTCGATAAACTTAAATTTGAAATTTATATATTAATTTAATAGTGAAATTTAATATTTGAGATATTGTTAATAATTGAATTTGTGACTTTAGATGAATCAAAATGATTTATAATATGGACATAAATTCTATTTGAATTATAGTTGAGTTAGTAAGTTTTTAAAATTTTAAATTTTAAGTAATTCTGTTGATTTTGAAAACCGTTCGATTTAATCGACACGTTAAAATAGCCTTTTGGGGAACAGTCTTCGAATTCGACAAAACTAGTTCCATTGGATCCGTAATAGTGTATTATTGTTGGATTTCAAATTTAGTAGCATTTGAAGTTATTTTTTGGCTGTATGGAATATAAACACACTAAAAATTTATATCAAAAATTCAATATAATAATTGGGTCCAAAAAGCTATCTTCTCCAACGATCAATTAGGCCTCAAAACTTGTTTCATTCTGTTTGGAATAGGGGTAAAACATTATAAACGCCAGGCGGCAAGCTTCCTTTGGAATTTTTCTGGAAAAGCACATGAATAATCGAGATAGTATCAAAATATTATATATATATATATGTTCACAGCAAAACCCTACTCTTGTTAAAGCAGCCCCCGTTGGTTATTTCAATGGCCAAAAATTAATCGTCTTCCGCCTCAAATCTCTCAAAATCCATCAAGTTTTAGCAAATATTCCCAACTACAATATTGAAGAGATTCGTCAAAGCTTTCCATCCATGCGGCTGTGATTGTAGTTCAAGGTGGAGGCGCGAAATTGGATGCGTTCATGGGCTGTTTAGTGGCGAAAATTGAGATGAAGGTGGTGCCGATTGTCACCGGGTTTCAAGCGTGGGCGCATAGGAAGGCGCAATTTTTTGTGGTGGTGTTCAATCATTTCCTCGGCGATCGTAGTTGATGTGATAATTGAAAGATTCATGGTGGCCGTGGGTATCTGCATAATCCCATAACATGCGATAGAGGAGAAAAGAAATAGGCGGCCACGATTTCTTCTTTTGGGTAAGCGGCCAAATTTCTTCTTGGTGTATTATACAAAAAAATATGTAAATTATTATATTAAAAATCGTATAATCTTATGTTGTGAATATTTTTTTCATACATTGCCAGAAATTAACGAAATAGGCGGCGACGAAATCGTAGTGAAGAGAACCACGTTATGGAACTGATTTGAAGTTGGTTGGAGATAGCTAAAATTTTAGGTCAAATCGAATGTCGTTCGATTTGATTCAAAATTTAAAACTCAAGGTGGGTTAATCTCAGTCATTTTTGGATGGCTAGTTTTATTTAAAATGTTGAAAATTTGATTTATTAGTTGACTGAATGATTTGATAATTATTATTATCAAGGATGTTATAATATATGTATGTATGTATGTATATATAGAAATATATATTAGTAGTTGGATTGATTATTTCCGCATATTTTTAGCGGATGAAACCCTATACGCTTTGCATAATAGCGGATGACTCTATATACCGCGATATCCCCTTCGAAGTGGGATAGGTATTTTTATGCTGTATTAACATCTATGGATGCAAAAAAAGGGTTGGAGGGATCCAACTGGATTCCTCAAAATTATTGAATTAAATTTCATATATACTGATGTATGATCTGTTTGAATAATCTGTGATGGATTATGCTATGATTTGAATTTATTGGGTGCTATTGTAGTTTTGGTGTAGATTTTAGAATTTTTAAATGCCTATAATAAATGTTTGAAATTTGGAAAGAAAATAATAAGGGAATCGAAATTAAAAATATTAATAGTGAAATTTGGATTAATTAAAAAGAAATGAATTTGGGAGAAATAAATAGTATGATTTTAAAACTTGTACTTAATAATTTCGAAATACGGAAAATAAAGATTTTGGAATAATATAAATAAAAGGATTTTAAATAATAAAACTAAAAAGATATTTATTTAAGTGTAAAAAGATTTTAAAATCGAGATTTAAAATAGTTTGGGAAAATAAAAAGGAAATTTGAAAATAAAATATGAAATTGTTATACTAGATTTTAAATAATATTTTAAATTATGAAAAGGAAGCGGAATCTGAATTTAGTTGGGTTTTGGAATATAGTTGGGTTGTTTGGGAAATTGTTCAAAAAATGGAATTCAATTTAGAAATTGATTTTTAATCGATTAAGTATTGTGAAACCGTTATAATGGGAAACTATGAAATTTATACACAAGGTTTGTAAATAAAGTGAAGTGATTATCAGTGGATAAATTGAAGTTATAAATTCACGGTGAGGATTTATAAGGAGACGGGTAAATCGGCTTAAAAGTAAATGGTAGATTTAGTTTTAGAAATATGACAAGGGGATTTAACGAATTGGCGTAAATCAAATTGGGAATAAACTGAGAGAGATTTATAAATGTTTGACTAGTTATATTGAAATTGGAAAATATATTTTCTTATCGAGAAATTGAGTTTTTTTTAAAAGAAGGATTTTTAATTATTAATTGGGTAGTTTAAAAAGGTGTTTAAGAATATTTTAGAAAAATAATTATTTAGTTGTTTAAAATTTGTTTTAGTATATTTAATTATTAATTAAGTTAGTTATATTAATTCAATTATTATTTAAGAATTAATCAGTGTTATTATTTTAAAAAGATTAATTATTCAATATTGATATTATATAATAACTTTTATAAAATAGTATTTTCCTAAAATAAACTTGGAAATTTGTATAGGATTTATAAGTATTATTTTGAAAATTATTTAATAAAGTTTTAGGAAAGTAATGGTATACTTTCACGGCAAAATCGGAGGCAGTGAGTGCCTATAGTTAAGTTTTGGATTTCTCTTAGACAGAAATGCAACCGTTGAGCTGTGAATCCATAGTTGATACCGCGTGGTTCTTTCCATATTTACTTTAAAAAGTTTCAATATTTTGAAAGAATGTTTAGTAAACTTACTTACTTCAATAAGATAAGTACATGAATTTTGATAAGAGATTTAATTTATTAAAATTGAATTAAAAAGATTTAGTGTTTTCAGCGGAAAAGGAAATATTTGGTTGAATCATAGTTTATTTGGTAGTTAAATAACCGAATATCAAAATCTATGGCCAAAATATAACTTTGGGAATATTAAGAAGAAACACGGGAATTATATGATACAGTTGCTGTTCGAGGTGCTATACTGTACGTATAAACTCGTTCCATTCTTTTAGGATGATTATAAGGAAATCTATCCACTAACGGTTAGGAGGTGATCTCCGATCTTATTTTGATCTATTTATTTCCTAAAGAACCGAGGTTGAGTTTATCGGAAGTATCGAACGTTGTTTCAAAGAGATTGGGATCGGATAAGTTATTTGAAAACCACTTTGATCCAACAAGTACATTTCGAAGTGAAAAATAAGAGCATGGAATCGAAGATGGAGCAGTGAAGTGCAAGGATTAATTGCTACTAATCTTGAGGATGATTCCAAAATGGATGTAGGGGGAATAGTGCTTACGGTTTCGTTCGGACACAGAACGAATTGTATAGATGAATGTTATCAGTATATTATCATTGGAGGACAATGAGCATACTAAGTGAAAATTTCTCAAAAAGGTAATCGTAGCCTCTAGCGTCATCAACCGGGAATGAGTAAAAATCAAGGGACATGCAGAAAGGCTTAGTGGGTCGCATCCAATTATAGTATGTTTATCGCCTTTCTATATACCCTTGGATATTATTACTATGGTGCGCGGAAGAGCTCGGAATGGTGGGAACACCCGATGTGAAAGCATACAGCATATTCAGGTTAGGGATAGTCTGGTCTCGTGTTACAGGGGATCCTGGCGTGGTCCTCGGTGCATTTTTCTAGACATGTACTGTGACGGGTGGTACCCCAGTGCCTAGGCATTCATATGGAATCCGTTCTCCAATACGTACCTTTACGGTTTTGGTTTTATAACATAGTATGCTGGAATTTAATTAATGTAATAAATTTAGGTATTTGAACAAGTATTTGTACTAAGACACTATTATAATATCAAAGGATTTTGATATAAAATGTTTTGGTTATTGTAAGGTAAAAACCCGTCATATTTATTTGCAGCATGGTCTTACGAGATACCTTTGTTTTTTAAAGGATTTTGATAACCTTAATAATTCAAATCGAGTGTGTTTTCTCACGCTATTTTCCAGACTGACTCAGGTGTCATTTTATAATAATGCTCGGGTCACACCGAGTATTACAGATACAGAATAGTATGCTACAGAGCTCAGGAGACTAGCTGGATGACGAATACGTATTACTCGTACTTGATTTTATTCCACTGTGTATTGTATGTTGTATATTCAGCACTTGTGAGGACAAGTTATTATAACTATCCAGTATTGAGTTATTAATTTATTGTTCTCTAATGATGTAATGTATAAGTAATGTTTTATAGCACTTTTTGTATAGAGACAGGTTGATATCTATTATATATTATTCTGCTATGATTGTGAGATTATGTGTTGTTGTTTCTGTTTCGTTTTCTACATCTTTCTTCTTTTTCCCCACCGATTTGGTCTTTCCAGCATTCGATTGCTCGGCATGTAATATAGTGAATGTATTGATGTTGATTTTCGAGCATCGAAAATTCTAGGCCGTGACACTTGGTATCAGAGCTGAAGGTTAAGCGAGAACCTTGGCTTTGATGGGGTAACTCATTAGAGATAGGGTCAGTAGCACCCTAGATTGAGTTTGAGTGTATTAATAGATATGAATGCGTGTTTGTTAGTAGATATAAAACTGTTTTATATTGTGTTGATTGATCGATTGAGTGGCTTATGGATTATGGTCAATACAAGTAATTAACGTTATTGATAGGAATCTCTAAACACACTAACATAACAATTCAACATGGTATTGTTTTGAAATGGGGTAAATGAAATAAATTTACCCAGATTATCTTTCGATATGAAAGGAATAATTTTTCGTAAATTATTATAGTTATATATGGTATGCTTGGTTGTTAGGAAATGATCTTCTTGAATTATTATCATTTATTGTTGTCGTGATTGAATAAAAGTTGGCATTATAGTCAACAGTTAAAAGATAATTCATATAACAAAATGGAACTATGAAAATGTGATTTTGTTAATGTGATTTAAAAATTTATATGGTTTATAAAAATGATTTATAAAGGTTTTAAAAGATGGAAATTTGGGAATTTAATTTCTCGTTGGATTTGAAATGTTTTTCAAAGGTTTTGGAAAATAATAGTGATATTATTTGGAAAATACTTGTGAATTGAAATATTTTCAAAAATGTTTTTAAAGGAAATAAAGGCGTTGAACTCACTTCGGTAGCTAGAAAATAATTCTGATGATGATCGCGACATCATCGGTGTTCATTTTCGAGTTTCTAAGTGATGGATTGCTACCTTAATGATTTTCTATTGGGGTCACATTTTGATAAACAAGTTTTGATTTTAAGAAGCTTAAATTTTTTGGATTCGATATATATAAGTGAGATATATACGTATATATATGATCTCAAAAATGACTTGAAACACTTAGAACAAAGTGTGTAAACTCTGGGTTTTCGATTTGAAATATTTATTGGAAAATTTGAGAAAGTAAGATTGACTTATAAAATTGGGAAAGAAAAAATTGAAATGAACCTTGCCTTAAGGTAAGATGAATAGAGGGGATAAAACTGAATGTTGAAAACGAAGAATGAAATTTAACTTAAGAAAAGTTAAATGAAAACGAGTGTGATTATGGAATATAGTAAAGTAAACCATTTAAATGAAGTGAATTGGAAGAAAATTAGTGAATGGAATATGAATAAGTTAATAACTTATAATATTTGAAATTTGATTTTGGAATGGAATCCAACTTAACTTAAGTTAAGAATAAAGTGAGTTTTGAAATTTAGCCTAAGTTAGGCTGAATGTAGTAATTAATGAAAATAGGATTTAGTATGATTTGAAATAAAATCGAGTGATTGAATTCTGGGATTTCCATTTGAATGATTTGTGAAGTCAGGATAAAAATCAATATTGGACTTATAATTTGGAGTTGATATAAATAAGAAAAGGAAAGTGAGAAATTTAATCCTGAGATTCAATTTAACTTGAAAGGTTAAAATGAATGATATGAGTTGAAGTTTAACCTAGGATAAGTTAAATAAATTTGAACTGGATCTGGGTTGAATCGAATATAAATCGCTTGGAAAGTGAGGTAATGAAGCGAACAGAAATTGGCAGTGATTGAAATGAAGCAAATAGAATGATTCCAAAGTGGTTTAGTATAAATTGGATATACTAAGTAAATGAAAGAGAATAAATTGAATAGGAATCAATTTAAAAATGAAATGGAATTTGATTGCAATGGAAACTTAAGTGATTATTTATGAAATGATTCATGAATAAGTTAACATGGATTGGAATGTTGTTTAATACAAATTGAAGCTAAATAAAATGGATTTGAATATAATGAATGCAGATATGAATGGAATGCAAATGATTTGACCGTGAATCAAGTTAAAATAGAATAAATGGTATGGAAATCAATTTGGAAGTGTATAATTGAGTCTTTGAACCCTGTAAATTGCATATGCATTCTTAAACACATGATATGACATGTTTGTTTATGGAACTTGTATTTAGATTGGAAAAATGGGTGTATTCTTATGATAATCTCTTGATTTTGAAACTTATGTGCTTATTTTGAGTAAGTACAGATACAGGAAGATGTTTGGATAGATTTTGGTTGCATAATTGCATCTAAAGTAAGCTTGCTCGCTTCATAATGCTAATATAAGGCACACTTATGCATCTAAAAGTGAAAATGGAATAAATATTGATATATATTGTGTTTCCGACCGTGTGGGTCAAAGATATCATTCTTATTATATTTGTCATATTGTAAGAGGTTCTCCGTACAAAGGAGACTGTTAATTTTTTTTGGAAATTCATGGTATTAGAAAAATTTTGGAAAATTTTTTGTTAACTAATTCTGATATGAAATAATAGCTTGAAATAATGGAATTTGATGAATAAATAGGAATTAATGGATTTTGGTGGGACGAAAAGACTTAGGAAATGGCAACAGCATGATCTTAACTAAAGATTTTTGAATAGAAATGGGTTTGGAGCATTTTTCCGACCTTAGCAATTTCGGGGACGAAATTCTTTTAAGGGGAAAGGAATGTAACGACTTGGAATTTTGGTCAATTGGATTTGGATGTTTAATTTATTTTAAATGTTGAATTTGAAATATTAATTAATTGTGAATATGGAGATTTTGGTTGAATTGGTGAATAGTTGACAAGTTCAAATATAGCAATTAATTGATTTGGTAAATAGTAAATTAAATGTTTGAAATCGGGTAAATATGTGAATCTGGAGTTAAATGCGAATGGGATGATTTTTAAAGTTGATTTAAAACTCTATTCAAATTAGAGTGGTGATAGTGGATTTTTGAATGGAATTAAAAGTCGATAAACTCAAATTTGAAATTTATGTATTAGTTTAATAGTGAAATTTAATATTTGAGATATTGTAAATAATTGAATTTGTGACTTTAGATGAATCAAAATGGTTTCTAATATGGATATAAATTCTATTTTAATTATAGTTGAGTTAGTAAGTTTTTAAAATTTGAAATTTCAATTAATTGCGTTGACTTTGTAAATTGTTCGATTTAGTTGATACGTTAAAATAACCTTTCGGGGCACAATCTCGGAATTCGATGAAACTAGTTCCATTGGATCCATAATAGTGTATTACTATCGAATTTCAAATTTCGTTACGTTTAGAGTTATCGTTTGATCGTACGGAATATAAACATGCTGAAATTTATAAAGAAAATTCAATATAATAAATGGGTCCAAAAAGCTATCTTCTCCATACGAACGAATTAGGTCTCAAAACTTATTCCATTATGTTCGAAATATGGGTAAAACATTAAAAACAACAAGCGGCACGATTCTTTCGGAATTCATATGGAAAAGCAAGTGAATAATTGGGATAATGTTAAAAATTACATATTCACGTATATATATATATACACGCTCACAGCAAAACCCTAGCTCTTGTTAGCGCAGCCATCATTGGTTATTTCAATTGTCAAAAATTAATCGTCTTCCACCTCAAATCTCTCAAAGTCCATCGATTTTTAACAAATATTTCCAACTACAATATCTAAGAGATTCACGAGAGCTTACCATCCATGTAGTTGTGATCGTCTCTAGTTCACCGTCGAGGCGCGAAATTGGTTGTGTTCGTGGGCTATCTAATGGCGAAAATCGAGATGAAGTTGGTGCTGAGTGTCGTTGGGTTTTAGGCATGGGTGCGTGGGAAGGCGCTCTTCGTTGTGGTGGCGTTCGATCGTTTCCTCAGCGATCGTAGTTGTATTGATAATGGGAAGATTCGTGGCAGCCGTGGGTTTCTGTATAAGCCTAGAACACGCGATTGAGGAGAAAAGAAATAGGCAGCCACGATTTCTTCTTTGGGATAAACAGCCAGATTTCTTCTAGGTGTATTATATTAAAAAAATGCGTAAATTATTTTATTAAAAATCGTATAATTTTATATTGTGAATATCTTTTACATACTTTGTCAGAAATTGATGAAACAAGCGGTGATGGAATCTTGGCGACGAGAACTACGTTATGGAACTGATTTGATGTTGGTTGGAGCTAGCTAAAATCTAAGGTTAAATCGAATGTCATTCGATTTGATTTAAAATTTAAAACTCAAGGTGAATTAATCTCACTCATTTTTGGATGACTATTTTTATTCAAAATGTTGAAAATTTAATTTATTGGTTGATTGAACGATTCGATAATTATTATTATTAGTTCGATGTTATAATATATATAGTGGTATATATTAGCAGTTGGATGGATTATCCTGCATATTTTTAACGGATGAGAACCTTGGTGCCCCGCATACTAGCGGATGACCCCATATACCGCGATATCCTCCTCGAAGCAGGATTGGTATTTTTATATTGTATTAACATCTGTGGATGTAGGGAAACAGGTTGGAGGGATCCAACTGGATTCCTCAAAAATGTTGAATTAAAATTTATATATTGATGTATGGTATGTTCGAATAATCTGTGGTAGATTGTAGTGTGATTTAAATTTATTGGATGCTATGGTAGTTTTGGCCTAAATTTTAGTATTTTTAAATCTCGATAATCAATGTTTGAAATTTGGAAAGAAAATAAAAAGGGAAATTGAAAGTAAAAATATTTATAGTGAAATTTGGATTAATTAAAAAGAAAAGAATTTGGAAAAAATAAATAATTTGATTTTAAAATTTGTACTTAATAATTTTGGAATATGGAAAGTAGAGATTTTGGAATAATGTAAATAAAGGGATTTTAAATAATAAAACTTAAGCGATATTTGTTTATGTGTAAAAAGATTTTAAAATCAAGAATTAAAATAGTATGGGAAAATAAAAAGGAATTTTGAAAATAAAACAAGAAATTGTAATGCAAGATTTTAAATTAGATTTCAAATTACGAAAAGGAAGTGAATCTGAATTTAATTGGGTTTTGGAATATAGATGGGTTATTTGGTCAATTGATTTAAAAATAAAATTCAATTTAGAAATCAATTAATTATGGTGATGTTCATCGACGGAAATTCTATCGGATTAGAAAACCGTCGAACGAATTTAGAAATAAAATTTATACCGCAAGCGCACGGTGTACGAATGTAGCACGTGGCGAATACGGGTCGATCCGCAGGGAATTGATGATTTTAAAAATTTCTATTCAATCAAATTATACCAAAGTCGAGTGAAATTGTTGGATAGAACTAAAATGAAGCTAAACTAGAATTGAAATGTGATTAGTAAACTATTGAACTAGAGAACAATTTAGAGGCAAATCCACTCTCATATTTTTGTAAATCAACAAACACATAATTTATGATCTCTAACTTTGATATTAAGTGAAATAATCATTGCAATTATCATAAGTATGGTTTGTTTATGTTATTAGTTAACATAACTCAAACCATCAAACTATAATACAACAATTATACCACTTACAATTCTCATGAAAAAGAAGCCAAAGCAAAAACTATTTTAAGTATGATCTATTTACTATTGTAACTAGTAACATAGTTCATCAAATTTCATTTTTACTTTCATTTCATAATCAAAAATTAATTAGCAAATGTTGATGTAAATTGTGTTTATGTTGAGTAAGAATAGCTCATTTGCATAAGCAATATAAGCTATCAAACCCACTTGTATAAACTTACATCAAAATTCACATTCATGAAGCATAAACAAAGAGATCATAAATCATAAAAAATGTTGAAATTACATAAAGTTAGAGAGCTTCATCACCCCTAAATTGAAGGGGTTTAGCTACTCATTTGTGGCATTGAAGCATCACAAGTAAGTTTCAACATTAAAGAAAAGAAAATAGAAAATAAGCAAAGAAAGCAAAAGAGATTAGCTACTAACTACTTGCATAAATGTAAATCTAAGCTATGAACATAAGGAGAAAGAGAGCATATAAATAAACATTAACAATAAAACAAAGAAAAACATGTAGAAAAGAGAGAAGAAAGAGGCTTGGAAGCCATTTTTATTTCATAGAACATTGAGCTTACACTTTGATTTCTTAATTTCCTAAGTAAAATGAAAGAGTAGATGATGATCTTCATGTACATAAGAGGGCTATTTGTACATGCATAAAACCCTACTTCTCATTTTAGGGAGCTTCCCAAAATACCCTTGAGGTGGTGTAGCCTCCAAGTAATCATTAACATTCACTAATCCCCCACTTAATATGTACATGAAGCATTAAGTCCTTTTAGCATGTGCTTAGCTTCTAATTGGAAGTTAGGTAAGTGGGTGGGGTCCTCCATGATCTTGAACTTGAATTATTTCCTCTTCATTCCTTTGTATTTCCTTGTGCATCATGTATCTTCATATAAGCCTCTTCCATATGCATCCAAATTCCTATAAAAATAATCAAAAAATGTCCAAGTAAAAATTCTTACATTGACACATGCACAAAAATGACCGTTTTGCCCCTGAATGATGATGAAAATATGATGGTTTGGAAATAATTGAATTTTGGTTTTAAACATGTTAAAATGCCCAAATATGATGATTATTTAAATAAAAAGAGATAAAATATGGATGTAAATATATGCACAATTACGTGCACATCAAATACCCCCACACTTATCTTTTTATTCGTCCTCGAATAAAGGAAAACTAAGATAAATCCGTTTTCGTAGGGAGCACGATTGCATTGAGCGTATGCAACAAGCCGTTAAACCTCTGGGTGTCCCCAGTAGGACGAGTGTTGTCTCGTGAGGGTTTTCAGCGGATACTACCCACAAAATCCAAATGCAGGATGAAAATATTTACAAATTGCAAGATTTATTTACAAAGAGGTGAATGCGAATTTTTTGGAAATATTTACAAATGAAGGATTTATTTTTAAATTGACACGAATAATTTAAATACAAGTTTTGGTCATTGTCTTGAAAATTTAAGTCATTTACTCGTCAAAAATTTCCAATAAAAACCAAGTTGTCATGACAGATAGACCATAGTTTGGCTAGTTGTTTCGGTTGATAACACAATGTAATTATGAAATGGATCCTTAGTTGATTATCAAAGTTTATTAAAGTGGTATTTTCATTTCTTTTCAATAACAAGTTAGGTCAAACAAGTTAAAATAGTGCTAGGATTTCGATTGCTTGCTCCCTCATTATTTGCAAGAAAAATTACACACCTAGCTCAGGTAAACTGAGGCCAGATATACCACCCATGCACTGCCTTTCGGGCTTATGTGAGGGGAGTACAGAGCATGGCGAGCGTACACACTTTCGTGCATACACCTATCGACCGTAGGTGGTTTTTATTAAGTCTGTTCTTTTTTTCATATGTGTTCCATACATGCATAACCGTGAGGACTTTTAAATGAGTATGAAAGCACATAATCAAAGATTCCAAGTAATTCACCCATGCATAACCGTGAGGACTTTTAAATGAGAGTGAATACTTTGGATGTTATTATTTTGTTTTTTATATATATATTTTCTTTTTAAGAGAGAGAGAGAGTTTTGCAAAATCATCTTAGCACCATTTAACTTAGAAGACAAAATGTTATATCCTTTACTTTAAATTTACCACTTTTTAAACAACGATTTTCAATTAGATCATACTTCATAATTAACATAAATGAACCTTCCTATATACTAGTAAAACCATTGTCATTTGTAATCAAACTTCATCTTTATTTTTGTTAAGACAAATAAATTTTCAAAAATTTCAATTTATTAACCAAAACTTATACTTATCCCATAGTGTTTCTTCAAAAATAAATCAAAATGGTAAAAAGAAAATGTTTCTGAGATTTAGGAGTTTTGAGATTTTTTTTTTTTGAAGAAAATGAAAATTCAAAAATGCCATGAAAAACTAAAAAAAAAATGAAAATGAGACTCCCCCCACACTTAATTTTGACTGTGTCCCCACAGTGATGCATGATATAATGAGTGTAACGGGGAAAAATATGTATATATTTACAAAAGAGGGTTAACATTCTTACTAGACGTAGCTTGGCTCGTGAAGGATCATGAGCTCCTCCTCTTGGTTACCGGGAAATTCCAAGAAGGGTTTTAAACGATGACCGTTGACTTTGAAAATCGATCCATCCTTTGGGTTTTCTATTTCTATGGCACCATGTGGAAAAACAGTTCGTACCACAAATGGTCCGGTCCACCTTGATTTAAGTTTCCCAGGGAATAAACGAAGTCTCGAGTCATATAAAAGAACTTTCTGGTTAGGCGAAAACTTTTTCCTTAGGATTGACTTGTCATGAAAAACTTTGGTTCTTTCTTTGTAAATTTTCTCGTTTTCATACGCGTCGTGCCTAAGTTCTTCTAGTTCGTTGAGTTGTAATTTTCGATTTTCGCCAGCTTCTTCATGATCAAAGTTTAAGTTTTTTATTGCCCACAACGCTTTGTGTTCAATTTCAACGGGTAAATGGCAAGCTTTACCGTAAACTAAACGAAAAGGGGACATCCCAAGGTTAGTTTTAAAAGCAGTACGGTAAGCCCAAAGCGCGTCGGTCAATTTCTGAGACCAATCTTTTCGATTTTTATTGACAGTTTTCTCCAAGATTTGTTTTATTTGTCGATTTGAAACTTCAACTTGGCCACAAGTCTGAGGATGATATGGAGTGGATAACTTGTGGGTTATCGAGTATTTTTTATAAAAGTTTCAAAAGAACGGTTGCAAAAATGGGTTCCGTTATCACTGATTATTGTGCGAGGCGTGCCGAACCTCGAAAAGATGTTTTCTTTAAGAAATTTCACAACAATTCTGTGGTCATTGGTTTTGCAAGGAAGGGCTTCGACCCATTTTGAAACGTAATCGACAGCGAGAAGGATATACAAGTTTCCAAAGGAATTGGGAAAAGGTCCCATAAAGTCGATACCCCATACATCAAAGATTTCGATCGTAAGAATGGGGTTTAAAGGCATCATATCTCGTCGAGAAATTCGTCCAAGCATTTGACATCGATCACAAGTTTTACAAAATTCAAACGAGTCTTTGAAAAGCGAAGGCCAATAGAAACCACACTGAAGCACTTTTTCCACAGTTTTTCGAGGACCGAAATGTCCACCGCACGCTTGATCGTGGCAAAACGAAAGAACACTCCTTATTTCATTATTCGGAATGCAACGTCGGATGATTTGGTCGGGACAATATTTGAACAAGTATGGATCGTCCCAATAGAAATATTTCACTTGGGACATGAATTTGCATTTTTCCTGTTTGGAACAAGATGAGGGAGTTTCTTTAGTGACTAAGTAGTTCACTATATCAGCGTACCATGGATCGATAGAAATCGAAAGAAGTTGTTCATCGGGGAAGTTTTCATTGATCGGCAAGGAAGACGGTGCGTTTGAAAGACGAGATAAGTGATCGGCTATGACATTATCGGATCCTTTTTTGTCTTTAATTGTAAGGTCAAATTCTTGAAGTAAAAGGATCCAACGAATCAAACGGGATTTAGCATCCCTTTTAGCGAAGAGATATCGAAGTGTAGAATGGTCTGTGTACACAGTAATGTGTGACCCTATCAAGTAAGGTCGAAACTTTTCAAGCGCAAAAACGACAGCTAGAAGTTCTTTTTCAGTTATTGTGTAGTTGAGTTGAGCGTCGTTCAAAGTCATACTCGTGTAGTAAATGACATGAAGGATTTTGTTGATGCGTTGTCCTAAGACAGCACCAACCGCAAAATTAGAAGCGTCACACATGATTTCGAAAGGAAGATCCCAATTGGGCGCGCAAATGATTGGAGCAGAAATGAGTTCGTTTTTAAGACGTTCAAAAGAAGAGATACACTCGGAGTTAAAATCGAAAGGAACGTCTTTTCCAAGAAGAGTCGTCAAAGGACGAGTGATCTTGCTAAAGTCTTTCACAAATCGTCGATAAAAGCCAGCGTGTCCTAGAAATGATCGAATGTCCTTAACAAATTTGGGAATGGGTAGATTTGCAATGACATCGTTTTCGCTTTGTCTACCTCAATGCCTTTATTTGAGATGATATGTCCAAGGACAATGCCTTGTTTGACCATAAAGTAGCATTTTTCCCAATTCAAAGTCAAGTGTTTTTCTTTACATCGATTCAAAACCAACTCGAGATGATGTAAACATTGAGAAAAAGAATCGCCAAAGATAGAGAAATCGTCCATAAAGACTTCTAGAAAGCGCTCGATCATGTCAGAAAAGATTCCAACCATGCATCGTTGGAAAGTCGCAGGAGCGTTACAAAGTCCGAATGGCATACGTCGATAAGCGAATGTACCGAATGTACACGTGAAAGTCGTTTTCTCCTAATCTTCAGGAGCGATTGGAATTTGGTTATAACCGGAATAACCATCAAGGAAGCAATATAATTCATGGCCGGCTAAACATTCGAGCATTTGGTCGATAAATGGAAGAGGGAAATGATCCTTACGTGTTGCAGCATTCAGTTTTCGATAGTCAATGCAAACACGCCAACCCGTTTGAGTACGAGTTGGAATAAGTTCGTTAGCGTTGTTTTTTATAACAGTAAGTCCGGACTTTTTAGGCACGACATGAATTGGGCTAACCCATGGGCTATCGGAGATGGGGTATATGATACCATTGTCGAGGAGCTTAAGAATTTCGTCACGAACCACATCTTTCATTTTTGGGTTAAGCCTCCGTTGTGCATCACGAGTGGGTTTGGCTTCGTCAATCAAATGAATGCGATGTTGGACAATAGCAGGGCTAATTCCCTTAATATCGGTAATGGACCACCCAATTGCTTCTCTATTTTTCGAAAGAATAGAGAGAAGAGAAGCTTCTTGGTCAAGAGAAAGATTGTTTGAAATGATGACAGGACAAGTTTCGTTTTCACCTAAGTATGCATACTTAAGGTGAGCGGGAAGTGGTTTGAGGTCCAACTTCGGGAGTTTTTCGATTGCAGAATTGGGCTGAGATTCGGACTCAACTTGAAGCGATTCAAAGGGAAGAGTGTATTCGATCTCGTTGGGAACTTCATGAAACAATTTTTCGTACTCGGCCTCGCGTTCATCGTTAAGATCAAGTGTTTCGTTTTCAAAGTTTTCGTGAATGGCACTAACTTCTAATGTTTGGTCACGAAGTTCGTTCGAGTGGCTTTCAAGATTGAAAATGTTAAGATCCAAAGTCATGTTTCCAAAAGAGATTTTCATCGAACCGTTACGACAATTGATTAAGGCGTTTGAGGTGGCTAAGAATGGTCGGCCTAAAATCAACGGAATTTGACTCGAGGGATTTATCACGGGTTGTGTTTCGAGAACTATAAAGTCAATGGGGAATATGAATTGCCCTACTCGAATGAGCACGTCTTCGATTTCCCCCACGGGCTTCTTAATGGAACGATCGGCAAATTGAAGCGTAACTTTTGTGGGTTTGAGCTCACCTAAGCCTAATTGTTCATACATGGAGTATGGAATCAAGTTGACACTCGCGCCTAAGTCTATTAAACATTTGTTAATCGTCTTGTCTCCAATTGTACACGAAATCGTAGGGCAACCAGGATCTTTGTATTTAACGGGCATGGATTGGGACAAGACTTCACTCAAACTAGCGGCTAAGAAGACTTTTTTGGGCACTTGAGTGTGTCTCTTTTGGGTGCACAAGTCCTTAAGAAATTTCATGTAAGTGGGGACTTGCTGAACGATGTCAAGAAGCGGGATGTTCACTTTTACTTGTTTAAAAATTTCCAACATCTTTTCCATTTGGTCCAAGTGTTTCTTTGGTCGAAGACGATGTGGAAATGGAACACGATACTCGGTAGGAAGGTCTACTCGAGTAGAAGAAGAAGAATTTTGATTGTCGTTCGATTCAACATTTGGCTCCACGTTCTGTTCTGAGTCGTTCGTTGTTTTAGAAGTATCGAGAAAAGTTCCCAGTGAATCATTTGGATTAACGACTTGATTATCGATTTGTTTACCAGAACGGAGAGTTGTGATAGCATTCAACTGGGTGACGTTGCTATCTTGAACAACATGGGCTTGATTTGAATTTGCATTTTTTTTTCTGGGATTTGGAAGGGGCTGGCTTGAGAATGTTCCTCGTTCACGTTCACTTACAGACGTGGCTAATTGACTCATTTGCATTTCGAGTTTCGCAATCGATTGGTTTGTGTTTTGCATATATGAAGTCAATAAATTTTGCAAATTGCTGTTTGATTGAAGGCTTTGAGTAGTTGCCTTAGCCAACGTTTCAAGAGTTTTCTCAAGCGAAGTTAAACGTTTATCGTCTTGTGGAGGATGAGTAGAATTTGGTGGAAAATTTGGTTGTTGCGGTTGATTATGAGACGGGCCCGCAAAGTTTGGTTGAAAATTATTGGGCTGAAAGGGAGGATTCGAAGCATTATTCGGAAATGCTTGAAAATTGGGACGAATCGTATTCGTGTTGGGATTGTTTTGGTTCCACGCAAAATTCGGATGATTTCTCCATCCATGGTTGTACGTTGGAGAAAACGGGTCGTTTTTGGTTTTATTGAAAGCGTTGATTTGTTCGACGGAATTGGGACACTGATCGGCTATATGATTAGGATCGTTGCATTTATAACACATTGGTTGGGAAGCTTGGTTCGTTTGATTCGATGAGAAAACGTTATCGAATTTTTTAATCATCGCGTCGATCTTAGCTTCCAAAGCAAAAGAAGATCCCGTCGAGTGTGCACTCGATCGTGAGTAGATTAATTTTTCGTTCGAGCGTTGCCATTGGGACGACTTTTCAGCGAGGTTTTCAAGAAATTTCCAAGCATCGTCATGACGTTGGGCAAGAAAATTGCCTTGGCACATTGATTCGAGCATGGTTCGTGAGCTGTTTTCGAGTCCATCATATAAGATTTGGAAAATCGTCCATTTTTCAAAGTTATGGTGTGGACATTTTATCAAAAGCTCTTTGAATCTTTCAAAATATTTTCCAAATGGTTCACCCTTGAATTGATGAAAATTTACAATTTCGTTTCGAATTCTACTTGTTTTTTCTAAGGGGTAGAACTTTTTTAAGAAAGCTTTTACAAATTCTTCCCACGTTTTAATTGAGTTCGAAGGTAAGCTGTACAACCATTTTTCAGCGTAATCCGTAAGAGCAAATGGGATTAATTGAAGTTTGATTCCGTCATCAGAAAGTTGTTGAAGTTTAATGGTTGCGCAAACTTGTTCGAATTTAGTCAAAAAGATGTATGGGTCATCGTGTTCGAAATTGCCAAATTTTGGAAGCGTGGCAATATGGTTCGAATGGATTTCGAAATGGTTACCCGTAGGGGCGGGTAATGTGATGCAAGATGGAATAGAAACTCTATCGGGAAAGATTCTATCCATAAGAGTTCGAGGGGCGTTTTCGTTCGCCATTTCGGGAGGATTGTCTGTTCGAGTTAAACGGTTTGTAGAAGGGTCACGAATCCAAGTATTCGTTGTTGTGTCACGAGTCCAAGTACTCATGCACAAGTGAATGTCGAGAGGAGAAAGAAATTAGAATCGAGTTTAAAGAGTGAAAGAAGATTTGAAAATTTGTTTTTTTTTTTTTTGAATTTTTTTTTTTTTACAAGGGAGAAAACTATTTAACAATTGAGATTTATTTTCAAAAGAAAAGTTTGATTTTTGGATTTTCAAATTTTTTTGGCTTTTTTTTTAAGAAAAAGTTTTATATATTTTTTTGGATTTTTTTTTAAATTTTTTGGATTTTAGAAATTTCAAAGGAAAAGGATTTAAAAATTGCAAAGAAAAATAAAAGGAATATGTACAATTTTTTTTTAGTTTTGGATTTTTTTTTTTTTTTAAATATGCATGAACTAATGCAACTAAATGAATGCAAAGGACTTAATTACAGTTTTCTGTCCTTAGTAGCTCCTAACCCAAAATTGTATAATCACACTTTGTCTTAAATCAACAAAAATATTTCTCAGCCAGGTAACGGACAGGGGTTATCGGTGCACCACGAATCACCGTAGCAATGCAGCCGAAGGTTTAAGTACCTTCAGAGGAACAACCAGTATAATATTTACGTATCACCGTAATTTTTATGACTGGTTATTACTCTGCCGTAGCCTAGACACCAAGAAATAAAATCGTTCAAATAAAACAATTGTGAAAATACAATTAAGCCCTAAGTGAGCTCGTGACACCCTTAGGTCCAACGTCTAACCTTTATTATTAGTCAAATTCTACGATGAAATGCGTTTGTGGGCTAAGAAAAGGGTGATGAAATCCCTCACCTTATGTGAATTGGGGTATTGCCCTTAGAAAAGAAAAACAAGATGAGATGAATGCAAAGCAGAAATTAAACGTGAAATTACAATGCAACTAAAATGAAGTTTGTTTTTGTTTTTGGATTTTTCTTTTTTGAATTTTTTTTTGGTTATATATAAATGCAAATGCAAGCAACCAACAATGCACTAGAGATGAAAGCACAATACCAGAGCGTGCAGATTATTAGCAATTTTTTTTTAGCGGTGATTTTAGCAAAGCAAAGCAATTATTTTCCCTTTTGGCAAGCAATTCCTTATAATTTTCTGCTTTGACAACCTGAAATGAAAAACAAGATATATTCAACAATTTTTATTGTTATTATTTTTTTGTATGTTTATCAAAGATGAAAAACAAAATAAGCGAAAAACAAAACAATCGAAAATAAAATAAATGAAAAATGAAAATTAAACAAACTTGAACTTGTTTTTTTTTTGATTTTTTTTTTTTGGAGAGGAAATTTAAAAGTAAAGTTTTACTTAAAAAAAAAATTGTTCATTTTTTTTTTTCAATGATACGACAAACAAATTAACACAAAACAGAACAAGTTTTAAAATTGAATTTTTTTTAAGACAAAACTAAAACAAAGTAACCAAGACAAATTGAGAAACTCCTTTTTTTTTAATGCGAAAACACATCATACAAACTCACAAACTCAAAGCAAAACACACAACTCAAAACTCAAAACTCAAAAAAATACAACCACAAACTCAAAAGGAAACAAAATAAAACCAAAACAAATTCATTATTTTTCTTAAAAGGCCACTTCAGTCAACAACACAAACCCGGCCCAAATGAATTCAATTTTTAAAATGAACCAGAACCGCTGTTGTCCCTTAACCAATACTTCTCTTTCAAGATGAACGAGACCTCAAGTCAGAAGAAAAATAAGATCGAAAATCCACTGCTTATCATTTCAATTCAATTCGAAATTTTAAAACTCCACAGCAAAAATTGGTGAAATCATCTCAGTTTCGGGTTCCAGCAGAATTACTCGGCGGTTGCTTGTGGAGTTAGGAACTGGTGGAGCGTTGTAGGATTTGGGAATTCCCGTGAAGCGCGATGATGACTTCGGTGATTAGTGGAGTTCGAGGTGGTTCGGCGGTTGTAGAAGGGAATTGAGGTCGTTTGAGCTTGCGATGTTGATTTTTTTTTCTTTTCAGTTATGCAATAAAATCGAGATTGACAGTATGTGGACTGTATTTTTTTTTGGTTGTGTGGCTAGAGTTGTTTGGCAAGCTGTTTGGAGAAGCAAGGCGGGGATGTGGTATGGGTTGTATCAAATGGGGTGAAGATTTTGTGCTTTGTTCACAACCGCAGGCTTGTGGTTGGGTTGTTTGGTGAGTTTCTTGCCGTTTGTAATGTGGCCGCAAGCAAGTTGTTGGTATGTATGTTGTATGGATGTAGAGGTATTGGTGGATGCAGGGAAGTGAAGTGAATTCTGTAGCTTGAAGATGTATGAGATGTTGGAACTGCAGTGATGGCAGAGGAAGGAGGAGATAGCAGAGGGTACTGAAGTGTTGAAGAGGTGGTGATGTGGTTATTGTTGACTGGAGCATAAGTATTATGTGTGGCCAGTGCACAATTTTGTTGAAGTTTGGGAGAAGCAGTAATGTGAGGAATGGTTTGGTTGTGTGTTTTTGGTATGTGCAGTTATCTGGTGAATATGATATCGGAGTTGTAGTGATGAACAGGGGAATGAATGGTGATGAGTTGTTAGATTGTAGAGCAGTGGTCAGTTTGTCGAGGAGGGCTTGGTTGAATTGGGTTTGAAGGGGTTGTTGAGTAGTGGGATGGATGTGGTAACTGTGATGGACTGAAGGAAGTTTTGTAAGTTATGTTGACGTGGGGAATGTTGATGTGATGAAATGTGCAGGCAAGGTAGTGACAGAAGAAAGTGACAAGCAAGGGTGGATGGTCTGAAGGGATGTAGCAGTGAATAAAGTGGATGTTTGGGTAGTTGTTTAGAAGTGGGTGACTGGTGGTAGAGAAGTATGTACGTGGGAATGTAAGTTGTGGTATGAATGTTCACACAGTGGTGGATGAAGTGAAACACTGGTGGCAGTTATGTATGTGACATGAAAACGGTAGGGGTAAGGTTGGAAGTTTGTGACAGTTTTGGCAAGGATGTTGAGGTGGTGACTGAAGATGTATATGGTTGTGACTGTAGTGAGTGGCAACTGGAGGCATGTAAGGGGAAGATGGCAGAGATATTTATGTAGCTGGTGGTCTGTATGTGAAGTTGAGGGTGTAGCAGTTTGTAGGATGATGGTAAGGTAGTGAAGTAGTTTTGTATGGGATGAAGCAGAAGTATGGGATGATAGCTTGCTGTTGAAGTGTAACTGTGATGTTGAAATATGCCGTGATATGGAGATGAAGCTGTTGATGGTTGTGTACAAGGAAGAAAGGTTAATGTTGGGCAAAAACATTGAACAGCAAATGCAATGTAACAGTTTTTTTTTTTTAAATTAGAAATTGTATAGCCAATGTAAAAAAAGTAAAATGTAAATGAAAAATTGCAAATGAAATAGAAATTATTATTTTTAAGATTGTGTATGATCTTTTTTTTTTTTAAACAATGAAAATGCAAATGGAAACTAGAACAACAAGCACACAAAAATCAAACAAAACACACAATTTTTTTTTTTTAATGCAAACACACAAAAATCAAAAGAAAGTAATTCGAAGAATAGAAAATCAAAATCAAAACAAATCCCCGGCAACGGCGCCAAAAACTTGTTCGTCGACGGAAATTCTATCGGATTAGAAAACCGTTGAACGAATTTAGAAATAAAATTTATACTGCAAGTGCACGGTGTACGAATGTAGCACGTGGCGAATACGGGTCGATCCGCAGGGAATTGATGATTTTAAAAATTTCTATTCAATCAAATTATACCAAAGTCGAGTGAAATTGTTGGATAGAACTAAAATGAATCTAAACTAGAATTGAAATGTGATTAGTAAACTATTGAACTAGAGAACAATTTAGAGGCAAATCCAGTCTCATATTTTTGTAAATCAATAAACACATAATTTATGATCTCTAACTTAGATATTAAGTGAAATAATCATTGCATTTATCATAAGTATGGTTTGTTTATGTTATTAGTTAACATAACTCAAACCATCAAACTATAATACAACAATTATACCACTTACAATTCTCATGAAAAAGAAGCCAAAGCAAAAACTATTTTAAGTATGATCTATTTACTATTGTAACTAGTAACATAGATCATCAAATTTCATTTTTACTTTCATTTCATAATCAAAAATTAATTAGCAAATGTTGATGTAAATTGTGTTTATGTTGAGTAATAATAGCTCATTTGCATAAGCAATATAAGCTATCAAACCCACTTGTATAAACTTACATCAAAATTCACATTCATGAAGCATAAACAAAGAGATCATAAATCATAAAAAATGTTGAAATTACATAAAGTTAGAGAGCTTCATCACCCCTAAATTGAAGGGGTTTAGCTACTCATTTGTGGCATTGAAGCATCACAAGTAAGTTTCAACATTAAAGAAAAGAAAATAGAAAATAAGCAAAGAAAGCAAAAGAGATTAGCTACTAACTACTTGCATAAATGTAAATCTAAGCTATGAACATAAGGAGAAAGAGAGCATATAAATAAACATTAACAATAAAACAAAGAAAAACATGTAGAAAAGAGAGAAGAAAGAGGCTTGGAAGCCATTTTTATTTCATAGAACATTGAGCTTACACTTTGATTTCTTAATTTCCTAAGTAAAATGAAAGAGTAGATGATGATCTTCATGTACATAAGAGGGCTATTTATACATGCATAAAACCCTAATTCTCTTTTTAGGGAGCTTCCCAAAATACCCTTGAGGTGGTGTAGCCTCCAAGTAATCATTAACATTCACTAATCCCCCACTTAATATGTACATGAAGCATTAAGTCCTTTTAGCATGTGCTTAGCTTCTAATTGGAAGTTAGGTAAGTGGGTGGGGTCCTCCATGATCTTGAACTTGAATTATTTCCTCTTCATTCCTTTGTATTTCCTTGTGCATGCATGTATCTTCATATAAGCCTCTTCCATATGCATCCAAATTCCTATAAAAATAATCAAAAAATGTCCAAGTAAAAATTCTTACATTGACACATGCACAAAAATGACCGTTTTGCCCCTGAATGATGATGAAATATGATGGTTTGGAAATAATTGAATTTTGGTTTTAAACATGTTAAAATGCCAAAATATGATGATTATTTAAATAAAAAGAGATAAAATATGGATGTAAATATATGCACAATTACGTGCACATCAGGTGAAACCATTATAAATGGGATATGTGACCGTGTAATTTATAAACAAGGTTTATAAATAAAGTGAAGTTATTATCAATGGCTAAATTGAAGTTATAAATTCACGGCGAGGATTTATAAGGAGATTGGAAAATCGGCTTAAACGTAAATGGTTGATTTATTTTTAGAAATGTGAAAAAGGGATTTACGGAAGGGACGTAAATCAAACTGGGAGCAAATCGAGAGAGATTTATAAATGTTAGACTGGTTATATTGGAATTGGAAAATATATTTTTTATCGAGAAATTGAGTTCAAAAAGGAGGATTTTTAATTATTAACTAGGTAATTTAAAAAGGTGAATAAGAATATTTTAGAAAATTTATTATTTAGTTGTTTAAAATTGTTATGAGTATATTTAATTATTAATTAAGTTAGTTATATTAAGTCAATTATTATTTAAGAATTAATCAACATTATAATTTTAAAAGGATAAATTATTCAATATTGATATTATATAACAACTTTTATAGAAGAGTATTTTCCTAAAATAAACTTGGAAATTTGTATAGGAATTTTGTAATGTCCCGCCTTTTCGCACGATTTAAACAGACACACGTGCCAATTCAAACCATACGGAAGGGCAGATTGTTATGGGGTAGATAAGAAAAACAAGAAAGAAATAAACAAAAATAGAATCTCACAGCGGAAGGATAAAATATAATAATCAAATATATAGTTCATGAAGCCGTTCTACAAAAACTATGATTATTTTTATACTATACATATCAGAGTACACATATCAGAGAATAATAATAAATGCAGCGGAATTAAATAGTGTAGTGGAATAATATAGTAGATAATAGTACTATAAATCTTCGTCTTCGTCCTCCAGAATAAAATCTTCAAATCCTGAAACGCTCGGACTAACCTGAGCAAATTTGAAAAGACAAAAACACTCGAGCCAGAACAAGAAGATCTTATATGAGTTAAATTAACAAAAATAGATATGAGTGCAGTAACTCAAGAGATGCTCGGGATTTACATCTCCTAAGGATCCGTTAAACTATATACTATTTTTCTCCATTATAATAGTTTCTAATTGTAAAATAAACTTACTTTTTAATAGCGTTAAGGGGTTATCCATATAGCCCTTAACACAAATAATGCCACTAGTCTATACAGTGCCTGCATATCTCCTGATCGGGAGACTACGAGAAGACACTCCATAGGTACGACACAAATAGAAACTCGTACAAGGCGCGATAGGGTAGGTGACACGGCACAACTAGGCAATGCCAGGGTAGATATACCAATTACGCTTCCGAGTCGGTGGTAACGCGTAGCGTGCAACTACCGCCCACCTCGAGCCACACCCCAAATAAAATCAAAAGTGGCCACCGAATCAATCCAAGAGTCAAAGTATAATATCGAAGGGATGTGTCCGATCAAAGGTGCTACCTTATTAACCCGTCAATCGCTCCTGTTTTAGCTACCTTATGCCAACTCACGGGAGTTGGGTCCACGTATTTACCTTACAGGAAACGCCGCCACCATCCTACTTCATTCTGGAATCTCCACCGCGTACACGGTTGTTAAAGTGGTTTTCAGAGTTGACAGAGAGTATGACAACTTCCGATCCCGGTCTCTTCAACAACCAAACGTTATTATAACACCGCGGTCATTTAAAAATTAATTATACTTTCAAAAACCAGAATATAATTATCCATTTCAAAACCCATAAATACAATATCATTTCCTTTCCAAAACAAACTCATTTGATATTATTTTTATAAAAACCCAAATTAATATAATATCATTTTATTTCAAATATATATTTCTTTTCCAAAATCATATTGTTTTCAAACTTATAATAATCGGAAACCAAACATTGAGTTATAACTTTCAAACTATAATACTTCAAAAAATCATAGCTTTAAACCATAATTTCTAAAACTTAAATGGTTTGGATATTCAAACAGTATATAGCATCAATAGTTTGGATTCAAAATTTCTTTATAAAATAAAATAATTTCCGCGACTTACAATTTATTTCATTTAAGATTAAGTCAAAATCCATAAATTTAAAATCACTTTCGATTTAAATAAACACTTCAGTTTCAATATATTTCAAACTTTGAATATTAAACAATTGGAACTAAGGTTGGAAATTTCTATTTCATCAATTTAAAGTCATATTTTTTTAGTTTGAAATAATAATTGCATAATAAACCCGTAATCATTTAAGTAAAACTCAAATTACTTATAAAAGAAAATTTCCTTCAATTTTTATACTAGAAATATTCATTAATTCACCTTGAACAGAATTCAGTTATAAATATCATACCTTTTTAAAATTTCAAGTTAATAAATTTTACATCAAGTTATGAAGTTAACTTCTTAATTAAGCTAAATTCCAAATAAAATTTCCAATTTAACTCCAATTCTTAATTAATTTAAATCCTTTAAAATTATATGTAATTTCAACATCTTAACATGTACTTAACCATATAATATAAAATAATCAAATCCCGTCATTCAACTTATTTATTTTATTTAACAAATCCATACATAGTGTGACAACCCGTCTTTCATTCCACAGAAAAATGTATCATCAATAAGAAAGAAAGAGATAGAAATAGAAAGATAGAAAGAAAAGAAACAACAATCATCAGAATCTCACAGCGGAAACGAACAAAATATAATATTACATATATCCCTTACATAATTTACATATCAGAGTTCACAAAATGATACTACTCCATTACACCAGCCATTCATAAGAGTTTTCTCAACCCATACAACTCAAACATAACACCAAAATGCCACTACAGTGAATATAGATAGATAGTACGTCTGGACTGTAGCTCCACCTTCCAAAACATATGCTAATCCAAACTTAATCACTTGGCTAGTCATAAAAATTTGAGTACCCAAGAGTTTATGAAAAACAAAAATAAACTCCGGGTCAGACATGGGTCTGGTGTGAGTAAATCAGTTAAAGTTGCTTAACTTTAAAAATCATTTTGAAACAAAAGGTATCACGTAAGACTTCCCACAAATAAACATGGGTAAGTTTTTACCTTACGCTAACCAAAACAATTGATAGGAAATTCAGTGATATTATAATAGGGTCTAGGGTTTTCAAATAAATAGAAAATAGTCGAAATTGTTACATCTATTAAATTCCAGCTACTAGCCACAAAAGTGGGTAATACAATCAAAACCGTATAGTCTCGTAGGGAAATTGGGTTTCCATCAATGGCAGGGCTACTGGGGTACCGCCCGTCACAGTACGGGGCCTAGATCACCGTACCGAGGATCACTCCCGATCCCCTGCAACACAAGGTCGGACCCATCCCTTACTGGACAGTTCCGAACAAGACAGCCCCGCAGTTGTGGCCAACAACTGCCCACACAGCCGAATAAATAATAAGGGACTTCTAGACAGGGGTAAATCTCACTCTCAAGTGGGGGCTACCCACGAAACCTTGCTGCACCTTCCCTGTTTTAGCCATTCCCGGTTGATGAGGCTTGAGGCTATGATTACCTTTATAAAGAACACAGCTCTTAGAATGCTCTTCGTCCACCTGACGATGATCTGAAAGCATTCAATCCATACAAGTTCATTCCGGGTTCGAACGAAACCGAAGGCATTATCTCGTTACACTCATTTTGGAATCACCCTCATAGTTAACGACGATAACCCTTGCACTTTGATTCACCATCTCGAATCTATAAGTACTATTCTGTCAACTCATTACGGAATCACCCACAGAGTTATACTGACGTATAGCCCTTACACCTCGAGTCTTCACTCTTCACATAAGATTCACGACCTAACGTTATTTGGAATCGATGTGGTTTTCGGATATCCAAATATGGAAACCCGATCCCGGTCTCATCGAAATCCAAAGCGTGTCTTTTAGGTCCAAGTTGTTTAAAAATTTAAACAATTCAATTCAGATTTTAAACATAGCATCATCACAACATTATCATCAGATAATAACCAACATCTATCACAGGTATACAACATCTCATCACAGAATATAACTCAACTATCATTCAACAGATATCAACCATATTCAGATATCAATTCAAACTATCATCCACAAGCAAGCACTATTTAATTCATATCATAATTAATTTAAATTAAATTAATTACTTAAGAATTTATCACTTAATCTTGCTTAACCAAACATTAATTAATTAATCACAATCATTTAATTAATTAATCACCTCTTAATTATCTTATTATTAATTAATTACTACTTAATTAATTAATAATCTTTATTTAATTATCAATTAATTACTATAATTATTTATTAATTAAACTTTGATTTAAATCAATCATTCCTTAATTAATTATTAATTAACCCTTAGTTTATAATTAATTAACCTTAATTAATTCTTAATTACCTTAATTAATTCTTAATTAATTACAAATTAATTTCTTAATTACATAATTAATTATTCATTATTTAACCTTAATTATTCAATTAATTAAATCTTAACCCTTAATTAATTTACAATTGCTTATAAATTAATTAATGTTTAATTAATTAATTAATTAACTCCTAATCAATTGATTAATTAACTACTTAATCACTAATTTATTAATCATTAATCAATCAATTAATCAATTATTAATCACTTATGAATTAACCTTAAATTAATTAATAATTTAATTAATAACCTATTAATCGTTATTTAATTTAATCCTTAATTATCCATTGAATAATTCCTAAGAAATTAATTAAATCTTAACAATTAATTAACCAAAATTAATTTATTAATTCCATCACTAATTACTAATAAATTTAAGTAAACTTAAATTTCAAAATCTAATTAACTTCAAAACAAAATAATGTTCATTCATCTTTAAAAACTCTTACATATTTAAGTATTCAATTTATTAAAAACTAATTACTTTAGAAAATATTAGATTTAAAAATGTAAAGCCATTTCAAACTTCAAATAATAAGATGTGAATTACTTTTGAAATAAATATTTGATACTTAACAAAATAGAGAATATATAAAGTGTTAAACTTTAAACTTAAAACAAAATTGAAGTTTCAAAATAAACTTAAACTTAATTTCATTAATATGCTTAAAGCCCGGCCCAAAACCCAAGCTAACACAAACCAGCTCCATCTCCCCCTACCTTCCCTCAACTATCCTGAACCCAACACTCACTCACGAGCACAGCACGCACACACACTCGAGCACAAAACGCGATCAACACGACCCAAACGCGAGAGGCGCTTCGAGCTGCAAACCCACGCACGCGGGAAGAACCCCACTAACACACACTCCGCCTCGTGCACATGCACAAGACCTCAGCGCCACCATCGCCACCGCCGACCTCACGCGCAAACCACACTTCGGCCACCCACTCGACTTCGACCCTCAAATCACGCTTACTCAACTCGAATGCAAAATGGGTTGTTCGAACCCAATGTCGAACTGCAGACGTCTGGAAATCCCCATCACCCACGGCAATGTCGGCCACCTTGCGCCCCCAAATTCCGGCCATACATGCGCAACACCCAAACGCTACTCCACCTCGAACCAACCCCAACTCGATCAACCCAATACTTCACGCGATCGAATTCCTTAAGCCCGAAAAGAACAGAACCCCAAACCCTACAAACCCAAATTCCCAATTCCATGTTGCAAAATAAAATCAATCACTATTTTTCTAGAGTTATACAACATCTAACATAGCTTCTGTTTAAATTTCAAAACTTAAAATCAACCCAATCTTATGAATTTGACAAAAGTCCCAAATTCAGTAAATTTAAAAATTCAAATTCATTTGTATGTTAAAAATTCTAATTTCAACTTTAAAATTCATAACATGCATTATAGATTCAGCATATATACTTGACTCATTCAAAATTCAACAAAATTTACATGATATTGTTATTTTTATTTTACTGCATATGTACTTCCTGCAGACATTTAACTGCTTCTTATGAAAATTAATTTCTTTCACTTAAATTCATTGTAACGACCCGCCTTTTTGGACAGTTTAAACCGACGATCAAATACCCATGTCGATTCCAAACCATTAAAAGGGCAGATAGTTATTGGGGTAATTAAGAAAAGAAAAGGAAGGGAAATAAAGGAAATGAAACAACACAGAATCTCACAGCGGAAGGCTAAAGTATAATAATAAAATAACAGTTCATGAAGCTGTTAATTAAATGAATACATTTGAAATGAATACATTTGATTATTATTATACAACATTTATCAGAGTTACACATATACAACAGAACAAATAAATAATGCAGCAGACAACATGATGCACAGATAATAATAGTAATAGTATACCAAATCTTCGTCTTCGTCCTCCAGAATAGATCTTCAAAAATCTGAAACTCAGGACTGACCCGAGCGTAATGAAAAGACAAAACACTCGAGTCAGGACTAAAATATCCTTATGAAAGTTAAATCAATCGTAAATAAATATGAGTGTAACGGCGTCAGAGATGTTTACGGGGTTTGACATCTCATATCCAGTGTCAACGTGCGTGCAATAACTCAAGAGATGTTACGGGATTTTCCATCTCTCAAGGATCCGTGAAACTATCTACTATGTAGTAATATACGCTAAGTAGATAATGTCTATCAGTAATATAAAGTATCAAAATAGCGTTAAGGCGTTACCATAATCCCCCTTAACACATTTTTATATTCCCAAAAGCATATACAAGACCGTAGTTTCCCCAAAACCGGAAGTCACCAGAGGGCAATCCATATACTCAAGGTACAAATCAAAACGTAGTGGTCGCGAATAGGATAATCAGTATGACAAGGTACATGAGGCAATACCAACTAGGATACTAGTAGTTGCGTGATCCGGACTGATGTTGGGCATAGCCAGCAGCTACCCCAACACCGCGAAACAACACTCCCAAATCAAGGGGTGCACCCAAATCGCATCACAAATGTAATAGATATGGTATCGAAGAAGTGTGTCCGCTAGAGGTGGCGAACCTCAATGGCCCGGCGCGGCTCCTGTTTTAGTCATGTCAGGGGTCATCCAATAATCGTTCTCTTTCTTCAGTCAACGCGTTCACCAAACCATCCACTTCATTCTGGATCATCACTCCGCGTATAATAGTTATTAAAGTGGTTTTCGGTATCGACAGAGAGTATGTCCATATCCGATCCCGGTCTCTTTAATAACTACGTATTATTACACCTTTGGCTCTTTATATTTCAAATCGATTCATAATTGATATCAAAATATCATATTCGCTTCAAAAATCAAATCCATTCAAATATCATCGTATCTTTCAAAATATCAGATTTCATATTTAAATTCAAGATTTAAATATAAACATTTCACCTTATTGACCAGCTTAGGATTTTAGAAAAATGGTTTTAAGTAGTTTAAAAGTAGTTTCAAATAATTAAAATAGTTAAAAACACTTAAAATCTTTAAAATAGATAAATTAGTTTAAAATAATTTAAATTGGGTTAAGTAGATTTAAAATAGATTAAAATAGTTTAAGTATTCAAAATGGTTTATATAACAGAGAAATTTGGAAACAAATTAAAACAGCTTCAAAATCAATCCATTTCAATTTATAACTTCCCAATTCAAATCAATTTCAATTTCCATTCTACCGATTCAATTTCGATTTCAATTCAAAACAATGTCAACTTTTACTTCAAATCAATTCAATTCTACATTCACCTTTAATTAATTCAATTTCAATTTATATCGATTTGGAGCTTGATTTCTCAAAATATCAATTTATAACACTTAACAAAATTTCCAACAATATTCAAGTTTAAATCCAAATTCCAAATATGATTCAATTCCAAACTCGATTTCAAAATATCATTTTCATATCACTTTTACTTAGTAATATTCAAAGCTCGAAATAATGTTCAATCTTTAAAATAAATAGATTTTCGAAATTCAATCATATCCAAATTTTAAATTTTAAAGTCACAACTTAAATTATTTACCAATTTCTTTTAACCAAAATTTATTTCAACATTCCAACTCAAATTTTCGACAAATTCGATTTCTATAAATTGATTTCTATTTATCACTTTTAAATCGAAACATTTACATAAATTTCAAATCGACGATTTCAAAAATTATTAATTTAGCCAATTCGGTGTCCGTATATAATTTTCTATCCTATGGCCAAGTAATTATTTATTTCAATTAAATGTCAGGGATGAGTATATATTACTTAAATTAAATCTCACTATCATATGTATGCATAACAGGATCTATATAAGCAAATAAACATCCAAACATTCAATTATCAACCAATAGCATCCATCAAAGTACATCATCCAATAAACAATACAATTCATGGCAGTTTCATAGTTATCAATGTCAGGTAATTTAATCGCAATTCAATTTTAATTTCAATTTAACTGTCAATTTAATTTTTCAACGGTTAATGCAAATGACAAGCTATATGACAATTAAATTTTTACCAAACAACGACAAATAAAATCATAACACTTCATAATATCAAATTTAACTAGCATAAAATATTTAGTACGGTGTGAGCGTTATAAAACACTCACCTTGATTTTACGATTTTAAATCAAATCGAACGACGTTCGATTTAACTCAAAATTTTCTCTAGCTCCAAATGATTCCAATCCAGTTCCATTGCGTAGTCCTCGTCGATACGATTCCAACGCAAAAAGTTTCGTGCGTTTTCGACCTCGTATGAAAAAGTTATGATGGTTTAAAGTTAACACGAAATTTTATGTAAATTAATTTCAGCTTAATTAAATTTTTAAAACCCACCCCATCAACACCGTTGATTTCCTGCATAGCAGATCTGGGCCGCACTCCCTCATCTCCTCACGTACGCGTATCATCTTCTTCCCGGTGTTCGAACGCGCAACACAACCCATAGCCGCCATCTTCATCGATTTTTCACGACCAAACCGAGCAACTTGAAGACGATCAGGTTACACCACTTCGAAGCCACCGCCTTACTCCACCTTCACCACAAATAGCTCCAAGCTCGGCCTCATCCTCTGCCTCGAATTGCGTGAAAAACGCAGCTCCTTCCAACACGATTTCCCGTTGATCCGTGGCTCCGTTTTCGATCATCTCCGTATGGATTTGAAGCTTTCATCGTGCTCTACAACTTTGTAGTTGAAAGTTTTTGCTAATTGTTGATGGATTGAGAGGAAAATGAGGAGGAAGTTTCGAAATTTTCAGGCCATTGAAATGAAAGTGGCGGCTGGTCAAAATGAGTTAGGGTTTGGAGCAAATGAAAGAGGATGGGTCCTTTTATAGAAAATTGCAAAACACTATTCACCGAAAAATTTTCGAACTCCAAACGAAGCGTGCCGGCAGGCGTTTCTAAGGTTTACCCCACGTTCCGAACGCAATGGAATGTGTTTCGGAAGCTAATTCGATCGTATGTGTGAGTTACGGCAATAAACGATCAATTTTAAATTAAACCGATTAAACGATTTTCTATGCGTTTTGGCTTGCCCCGGACAAACGGTAAATCCGTTTGACTTGAAATTTGAAACCTTACAATAATATAACATTACGGATCCAATGAAACTAGTTTCGTCGAAATCCGAGACCGTTTGAAAAATGACTATTTTAACTCGCCAAATTGATATTAAAACAATTTCAACGCGTTTCGAGCTGCCACGGTCAAACGACAACTCCGATTGCTACGAAAATTGAAATCCGATAATAACTAACTATTACGGATCCAATGGAACTAGTTTCGTCCAATTCTGAGACTGTTCAAAATTTGGCTATTTTTCAGTCGATAATTAAATATTAAAATATTCAATTTTCACAAATTTACTTTTAATTCGATTTTAAAAGTTCTACAACATCATTCTAACTTTAATATGATAAAATAAAATTTTACAAATCCCTTTTATATCATATTAAACCCGTTATTCAATAAGTTCCAAATATTAAATTTTAACAATTTAATTGTTTAATATTTGACGGATTTCAATATTGGAATTTTAAATAAAATTTCATTATCAGTCGGTTTACTATATTACTTCGAATCAATTACCTTTGACTACATATTATTTCAATTGATTTGAGATTTCATTCAATTCATAAATAATTAACTAGATAAATTTGTTGCATTTCATTCTAGTTATTATTATTCCAAACGACTTACAAATTTTTTTCTAACACCAAATCACGAAATCTTATTAAATTAGCTATTTTAATTATCGAAAATTTACGGGTCGTTACACTCTCCCCCACTCAAAACTTTTCGTCCCCGAAAAGGGAAAAGAAGGGAAAATGAACTAAGTATAGAATTCAACATTAGATATATTTTATTCAAAGTTACCAACTTATAAAACAATGAAATTCCATTTATAAAGTCATAACTACGCTTCCACTAAGTTACTCCAAACGGCTTTCTAAACTTAAAAGTTAATTATCAAAACAAGTTATAAAAAAAAATTTAAACTTGAAAAAATTTTCTAACACCCGGATTTACGGAAAAATTCGGCAGAGTCTCCTTTGCGCGGCTCGATCGGAAAAATATAATAGCATATATATCACAAATATACATCTCATCTCAATGATGAGGCATCCCATATGTGGGGAAACAACATATAAATATACCAATATCATATAAAACCGTAAGCGTACCTTTTATTTAGCATTTATTAGCAATTTACTTACATTATGCGTTTAGCGTAGAAGCGAGCTCCACAACGAAGCGCAACCCCTTTGCCACCTACTAAAATGCTCAACAACTAAGTTAGAACCATGCATATAAAGATAGATAGATATACTTAGCCTACACAACATATACATAACATATTTAGCTTCAAAACTGAGATTTCAATTTCAGGACAGCAAACAAATCTTAGTTTTAGGTCATCTAAACGATAAAATTTGACAACATAATCTAAACAAAATTTGTTTTATTCATTTCAGGCTTTCCGGAATGTCCAAAATCATCGAATTTGGATCATCCGTTCAAAAGTTATGGCCGTTTTACTTAGGGGAAACGCTTCAGCCTGGGCAGTGTTGCGCAGGTCTGTGACGTTCACTCGTGGTTTCGACCTTCTAAACGACATTAAAACACAAAACACTTAAAACAAAAGTTTTAGCTTAAGTTCTTATCTTTCCAGAAAGGGCAAGATCATCAAAATCCGATAAACCAGTCAAAAGATATGGCGAAAATACTAAGGTTGTATACTACAGATTTTACTTATTTTTACACAGGACAGCGAGTAACATTCAAGTTTTTGACTAAGCAGACGAAGGAATTTTCTCAAGTTATCTAAACAAAAGTTGTGCTATAGTTTCTAAGCTTTCCTAAAAGTCCAAAATCGTCGAATTCCGTTCAGCCATTTAAAAGTTATGGTTGTTTTCGTTTCAGCATATATTGGACAATGTTGGATTTTTTTTTTTTCTTCCAAAATTTTGCTTTTATTATTTCAAAGTACAAACCATCAAAACATCAAATTTTCTAAAGAACAATCATAAACACAAAGCTATTTATTTTCTTATTCATCCATGCAATAGGTTTACATTCAATTTGTTTCCGATTTATTCAAGTTTGTTTCATTCACATTTTAAATTCAAGTCAATTTGCTTCAATTTAAATTGAATTCAATTATATTTAATTTCACTTTGCTTCAAATTTGAATTTAATTATTTTACAATTTTATTCCGTTTATTCAATTCCATTAACACTAATGAATTCTACTTAATCAATTATCATCCATCTAACAGCCAATGCATATCAAACATTAACATCCATCCAAAATCTACACTAAATCAATTATACAATTTCAAGTCAACTTTAATTTCATACACTTCCAAGTTTATTGACATTTAGCTATATTCAAATTTAATTAGTTTCCATTTACCAATTTTATATTTCATTAATTTTAAATTTTATATATTCACTTAGATATATCATTCATTTTACAGCTTAAATTTCTTTTATATTTACAACTATCAATAGATCTTCACATTTTATTATTCACTCTCACACTGGTATATTATTTCTCTACTTATCCTTATTAGCATTTTAAACCTTTTAAGTATTTGGTAAGTTATAGTTATGCAAATAGAATGTAGTTAAACAACATACAACTTCTTTCCATTTAAAGTTGAATTTTCAATTTATTAATTCTTAAGTCATTACTTAAATTTCACTATAATTTTTTTCACATTTACATTCACATATAGTATTTCCTTTTTATATTAACATAATTGTGAATCACTTTTAAATGTTAATTTAAATTCCATTTATTTACTAACAATTTTATTTATATTTGCAAACCATTAATTAAATGCATATTTCATTATTCAAACCTATACTTGTATATTATCCAATTAACAATTCACATAACATTTTTGAACTTCTTAAATATTTTGGTAAGTTATATTTATGCTATAGAATGAAATTTAATACTATGCAAGTTTTACAGTTTCAATTTTATTTTAAGTTCATAATTCCCTAACTTTAAGGATTTCTACTTCAATTGATATTTTCACTTAGCTCTTAGGTTCATTTCTCATTTCACAATTCAGAAGTTCCTTAATGATTCAAGTCTAAATTCATTTCAATCATTAAAAAAAATCATTAATTTTGAAAGGACTTAAGAATTCCAATCCCGGTTTCATTTCAAATCAAGTTTTGAAATAATATATACTTATATAATATATATATCAAATCATACTATAGAGAATGCAAAAAAAAATAAAATTTGAGTCAAAACAAGGTTTAGACAAGCTATTAAGTGGTCTCCCCCACTCGGAATCTCGAAAATAAACGCCAATGATGCGTGCACACATCATCGAAATCATTTTCTAGCGTCAAGAGAAGGGAATATAACACTTATCATAAAAAAAATCCTTCGAAAACAATTTCAACTCAATTATACTATCATATAATACTCATATTATGTTTTTCATATTCTTGTAAGTCAATTTCAAACACCGGAATTTAAATTCCCAAATCCAAGTTAAAATTCATTTATATTCATTATCAATTGTGTTTACAAGATTTCATTTTCCTAAATCCATTGTTATTTAATCAATTGTTGTAAATATTGACTGATCAAACAATAACGATAATAATCTAATATTATCATCTCCTAACAATCAATTCAATCAAAATGAATAAATATTCAAATAATTCTTTATATAAAAATATATTCCAAAACGATATTGTGTTGGTTTGTCCTATTCGAGTGTTTAGAAATTCCTATCGACGCCTTGGCGTCCCAAGTATCGACCAGAATTCATAAATACTCAACGGAACAAATTAACACAATATAAAACCATTTTATATCAAATAACAAGTACGCTCTCTCATATACACTCAACTCATTCATATAGTTTACCTCTATTTCAATGAGTTATTCCCCACTAGAGCCAAGGTTTATCGCTAAACCAAAGCTCTGATACCAACTGTAACGACCCGCCTTTTTGGACAGTTTAAACCGACGATCAAATACCCATGTCGATTCCAAACCATTAAAAGGGCAGATAGTTATTGGGGTAATTAAGAAAAGAAAAGGAAGGGAAATAAAGGAAATGAAACAACACAGAATCTCACAGCGGAAGGCTAAAGTATAATAATAAAATAACAGTTCATGAAGCTGTTAATTAAATGAATACATTTGAAATGAATACATTTGATTATTATTATACAACATTTATCAGAGTTACACATATACAACAGAACAAATAAATAATGCAGCAGACAACATGATGCACAGATAATAATAGTAATAGTATACCAAATCTTCGTCTTCGTCCTCCAGAATAGATCTTCAAAAATCTGAAACTCAGGACTGACCCGAGCGTAATGAAAAGACAAAACACTCGAGTCAGGACTAAAATATCCTTATGAAAGTTAAATCAATCGTAAATAAATATGAGTGTAACGGCGTCAGAGATGTTTACGGGGTTTGACATCTCATATCCAGTGTCAACGTGCGTGCAATAACTCAAGAGATGTTACGGGATTTTCCATCTCTCAAGGATCCGTGAAACTATCTACTATGTAGTAATATACGCTAAGTAGATAATGTCTATCAGTAATATAAAGTATCAAAATAGCGTTAAGGCGTTACCATAATCCCCCTTAACACATTTTTATATTCCCAAAAGCATATACAAGACCGTAGTTTCCCCAAAACCGGAAGTCACCAGAGGGCAATCCATATACTCAAGGTACAAATCAAAACGTAGTGGTCGCGAATAGGATAATCAGTATGACAAGGTACATGAGGCAATACCAACTAGGATACTAGTAGTTGCGTGATCCGGACTGATGTTGGGCATAGCCAGCAGCTACCCCAACACCGCGAAACAACACTCCCAAATCAAGGGGTGCACCCAAATCGCATCACAAATGTAATAGATATGGTATCGAAGAAGTGTGTCCGCTAGAGGTGGCGAACCTCAATGGCCCGGCGCGGCTCCTGTTTTAGTCATGTCAGGGGTCATCCAATAATCGTTCTCTTTCTTCAGTCAACGCGTTCACCAAACCATCCACTTCATTCTGGATCATCACTCCGCGTATAATAGTTATTAAAGTGGTTTTCGGTATCGACAGAGAGTATGTCCATATCCGATCCCGGTCTCTTTAATAACTACGTATTATTACACCTTTGGCTCTTTATATTTCAAATCGATTCATAATTGATATCAAAATATCATATTCGCTTCAAAAATCAAATCCATTCAAATATCATCGTATCTTTCAAAATATCAGATTTCATATTTAAATTCAAGATTTAAATATAAACATTTCACCTTATTGACCAGCTTAGGATTTTAGAAAAATGGTTTTAAGTAGTTTAAAAGTAGTTTTAAATAATTAAAATAGTTAAAAACACTTAAAATCTTTAAAATAGATAAATTAGTTTAAAATAATTTAAATTGGGTTAAGTAGATTTAAAATAGATTAAAATAGTTTAAGTATTCAAAATGGTTTATATAACAGAGAAATTTGGAAACAAATTAAAACAGCTTCAAAATCAATCCATTTCAATTTATAACTTCCCAATTCAAATCAATTTCAATTTCCATTCTACCGATTCAATTTCGATTTCAATTCAAAACAATGTCAACTTTTACTTCAAATCAATTCAATTCTACATTCACCTTTAATTAATTCAATTTCAATTTATATCGATTTGGAGCTTGATTTCTCAAAATATCAATTTATAACACTTAACAAAATTTCCAACAATATTCAAGTTTAAATCCAAATTCCAAATATGATTCAATTCCAAACTCGATTTCAAAATATCATTTTCATATCACTTTTACTTAGTAATATTCAAAGCTCGAAATAATGTTCAATCTTTAAAATAAATAGATTTTCGAAATTCAATCATATCCAAATTTTAAATTTTAAAGTCACAACTTAAATTATTTACCAATTTCTTTTAACCAAAATTTATTTCAACATTCCAACTCAAATTTTCGACAAATTCGATTTCTATAAATTGATTTCTATTTATCACTTTTAAATCGAAACATTTACATAAATTTCAAATCGACGATTTCAAAAATTATTAATTTAGCCAATTCGGTGTCCGTATATAATTTTCTATCCTATGGCCAAGTAATTATTTATTTCAATTAAATGTCAGGGATGAGTATATATTACTTAAATTAAATCTCACTATCATATGTATGCATAACAGGATCTATATAAGCAAATAAACATCCAAACATTCAATTATCAACCAATAGCATCCATCAAAGTACATCATCCAATAAACAATACAATTCATGGCAGTTTCATAGTTATCAATGTCAGGTAATTTAATCGCAATTCAATTTTAATTTCAATTTAACTGTCAATTTAATTTTTCAACGGTTAATGCAAATGACAAGCTATATGACAATTAAATTTTTACCAAACAACGACAAATAAAATCATAACACTTCATAATATCAAATTTAACTAGCATAAAATATTTAGTACGGTGTGAGCGTTACAAAACACTCACCTTGATTTTACGATTTTAAATCAAATCGAACGACGTTCGATTTAACTCAAAATTTTCTCTAGCTCCAAATGATTCCAATCCAGTTCCATTGCGTAGTCCTCGTCGATACGATTCCAACGCAAAAAGTTTCGTGCGTTTTCGACCTCGTATGAAAAAGTTATGATGGTTTAAAGTTAACACGAAATTTTATGTAAATTAATTTCAGCTTAATTAAATTTTTAAAACCCACCCCATCAACACCGTTGATTTCCTGCATAGCAGATCTGGGCCGCACTCCCTCATCTCCTCACGTACGCGTATCATCTTCTTCCCGGTGTTCGAACGCGCAACACAACCCATAGCCGCCATCTTCATCGATTTTTCACGACCAAACCGAGCAACTTGAAGACGATCAGGTTACACCACTTCGAAGCCACCGCCTTACTCCACCTTCACCACAAATAGCTCCAAGCTCGGCCTCATCCTCTGCCTCGAATTGCGTGAAAAACGCAGCTCCTTCCAACACGATTTTCCGTTGATCCGTGGCTCCGTTTTCGATCATCTCCGTATGGATTTGAAGCTTTCATCGTGCTCTACAACTTTGTAGTTGAAAGTTTTTGCTAATTGTTGATGGATTGAGAGGAAAATGAGGAGAAAGTTTCGAAATTTTCAGGCCATTGAAATGAAAGTGGCGGCTGGTCAAAATGAGTTAGGGTTTGGAGCAAATGAAAGAGGATGGGTCCTTTTATAGAAAATTGCAAAACACTATTCACCGAAAAATTTTCGAACTCCAAAAGAAGCGTGCCGGCAGGCGTTTCTAAGGTTTACCCCATGTTCCGAACGCAATGGAATGTGTTTCGGAAGCTAATTCGATCGTATGTGTGAGTTACGGCAATAAACGATCAATTTTAAATTAAACCGATTAAACGATTTTCTATGCGTTTTGGCTTGCTCCGGACAAACGGTAAATCCGTTTGACTTGAAATTTGAAACCTTACAATAATATAACATTACGGATCCAATGAAACTAGTTTCGTCGAAATCCGAGACCGTTTGAAAAATGACTATTTTAACTCGCCAAATTGATATTAAAACAATTTCAACGCGTTTCGAGCTGCCACGGTCAAACGACAACTCCGATTGCTACGAAAATTGAAATCCGATAATAACTAACTATTACGGATCCAATGGAACTAGTTTCGTCCAATTCTGAGACTGTTCAAAATTTGGCTATTTTTCAGTCGATAATTAAATATTAAAATATTCAATTTTCACAAATTTACTTTTAATTCGATTTTAAAAGTTCTACAACATCATTCTAACTTTAATATGATAAAATAAAATTTTACAAATCCCTTTTATATCATATTAAACCCGTTATTCAATAAGTTCCAAATATTAAATTTTAACAATTTAATTGTTTAATATTTGACGGATTTCAATATTGGAATTTTAAATAAAATTTCATTATCAGTCGGTTTACTATATTACTTCGAATCAATTACCTTTGACTACATATTATTTCAATTGATTTGAGATTTCATTCAATTCATAAATAATTAACTAGATAAATTTGTTGCATTTCATTCTAGTTATTATTATTCCAAACGACTTACAAATTTTTTTCTAACACCAAATCACGAAATCTTATTAAATTAGCTATTTTAATTATCGAAAATTTACGGGTCGTTACATTCATATTGAATTTAACTTCTATATTAGAAGATATTAACTCAACATCATCTTACAGTTTTTAAATTTGATGTTTGTTCTGAAGTTTACTTTGAACTTGAAATAACAGAGGAGTTCAATTTTCTTATAACATGCACAGTCAAATTTTAAAACTGTAAACAAATACTTCACAGAATAAAAGACATGCAAGCATTTCATAATTAACATTCAACGTACAACTTTTATACTTTAAGGTTTGATTTTAAGAATTTACTCACCGTATTAGTTGTGAAGATTCAAGCTGCTGGAAAAAAATGTAAGAACTGCAGATCTTCTTTTCCCACTTTCTTGAATTTGTTGCTTAACCTTGAAATGCTTTAAATCTTGAATTAATAGGTGATAAAACTGAGTTTGTTTCAGAAATTGGTTGAAGATGCAAAGATTGAAGAAGTTCAGATTTTTGAAGAGAAAGAATGTAAAATTTGTTTTAATAAAATGAGAAAGTATGCATGAATGTCTTTTAAGAATTTGTTTTATAAAATTTAAAGAAAAGAAAATCTAAATTATGACACTTGTCAAAATAATACTTAAATTTCTAACACATGTTTTATTAATAGGTTTAAATGTTAATAAGTGTTTTCTCATGCAAAAAGAAATTAAAATTGTTTTCTTAAATGATTTTGTTATATAAGTTTGTATTTTAAATTCCTATAAAATAAATTTCCTTTAAAGAATGAAGATAAAACAAATGTTATAACATAATAAAAATCATGAGAATATTCTTCAAATTTCAAAGTAAAATTTGTAGAATAGAAATTAACATAATTTAAATCTTTTAATATATCAATTCAAACTCAAATTGAATTCTAAAAATCCAATTCAAAAAAAAATCAAATTTGATATGAATAAAATTTTAACATATTCAGTTCCTTATATATGTACTAGTTTTTTAATTAGAATAAATTTATATTTACCACTCATTTATTAGCTGTTGAATAAAATAAAAAAAATTCAATTCAAATTAATTTATTATATAGATTATCATATTTAAATTCAGTGTGAAATTCCGGAATATCACACATAGCTTATCTTCAATACTTTAACTATAGATGTATATATAAAATAAGATTTTATATAATATCAAAATCTATATTTATTAACCGTATCCTATCCAAACCATAGAAAAATCATTTCAAAAATAATTTATATATATATATACCGCGGTGCCTGTATATAATTTTCTATCCTATGGTCAAGTGATACAGATATTTATCATTTTAATCCGCAATTTAAAAAAAAAATGCGGTTGTATACCATTTCAAACCGCAATCCCGAATGAATGAAATACATGATAACTTGCAGATTTTAAAATATAGTACACATCATCCATTCACCAAACATCAATCATCAATCATTAATTATAATCCTCATCAATTTATTTCAATCATCATCAATTTAAACAAACATCAATATATGGCATATACAATATAACAGGAAATAAATGATAGTTATTAACTAACAGTTTATATTCAAAATAAATTTATTAACTGTTAACTATTAGTTTATATGCAAAATAAATAAATTTAACAGTCAATTTATATGTAATAATAAAATTAAGTAACAGTTATATTAAATAAATGCGATTTAATAGAGATGATGAATAAAACATGCCAAACAGTCATAAATAAATTTCTACTCATATCTAAAATCAATTTAAAAGACATAGGAAATTTTAAAAATTGTGAGTGGGTTAAAACACTCACCTTTGGGACCTAAATCGAATTTAAATCCGATTTAAACCCAAAAATTCGACGGTCTCAGAATTCGTTCAAACCAACGTCTAAATGTCTGGAATTCCAATACGAACCTAGCGGAGAAAATCGCGTGTGAAACTGAGATCGTTGGAGAAAGTTATACGCATTAATGGTGATTGAAATTTCAAAAAAAGAAAAAAGAAATTATATATCACATCATATATTTTATTTAACTTGCAATGGAATTTTTAGTATTGCGTACCTTTTCGCTTAGCCAGATTTGGATATGCAACTACTTTCTCATTTTCTTTTGTTTCCTTGCTAACTTAATATTTTTTTATAGAAATTTTTGAGGAGAAGATTATATAAATATGGATTTGAAGAAAAAGACATGGGAAGAAGAGAAGGTTTAAAAGATATAAAAAATTTAAAGAAGAAGAAGAATAAAAAAGAAAAGAAAAGGAAACTTTGAAAAAGAAGAAGATTTGAAGAATAAGAAGAAGAAAGAGGAAAAAAACTTTGGAAAAAAAAAGAGAGAAAAGAGATTTGAAGAAGAAACATGAAAAAAGGAAGGAGGGAGGTGAAGAGTGACAAAAAAATAAAGCTATAGAAGATGAAATTTAAAAAAAAATGAAATGAAGCTACAAGAATGAGGAATGAAACTAGTGAAAAGCTAATAAAGCTAAATATAAACAAAGTAGGAATTGAAATAAAGTAAAAATATGAACAACCCAATAAAAATGGTAGATATTAAAAGAGGTGAAAGAAAGAATTAAAAATATGAAAAGTAAGTAACGTTCATGAAATGAATAGGCTTTAGACCATGTAAATGGAAATGAGTAATGGAACAAATGAGGAAACAATGAAAAAAAAATTGTGACAATTATTAATTAGAAAGGGAATGAATGGACCAACTCTACTCTATAAACAAACTTTTAGAATTCAAATTTCAAAACATTTGTTCACCCAATTAATTTTTTTTTAACCCCAAACATACCAAATTTGACATTCATTAAAGATTTAATTACCACAACATAACTAAATTTAAAAAGATCAGTTTACATAACGGGGATAGCGGATACATAAATAAAATATGAACCATAATTTAAAAATTCAAATTTAAAAATAACATTTTTCTCGACACGTAATTATGAACTCAATTATTCATTTTATTTTAAATTTCAAAATTAGTAATAAAATCACTTCCGTGCAACCTATGCCTGCTATTTAACTAAGGTAAAATGTTGTTTTTAAAATTCGATTTTCTCTTTTTACAATGTTATATTTATACTCAGAATGGAAAAGTTCACTTTATTTCCTCAACATTCTTTTATTTTCCTTAAAATGCTTATTCATTACTTGCAACTCATAAATGTAAACATTCTTATATTCTAAAATGATCAACTTATACAATATTAAATTCATTCTTATATTTCCAAATAATGTACATTCATAATGAAAACATTCTTACATTAATTTTATTAATTTCACTTTGTTTCTTTTCCTTTTTCAATTGAAAGATTTTAATAAATTTATTTCCAATTAATTTTAATCTACCACTTCAAAACAGACCCTAATTGATGAAATCAATTAAATAAATACGTGAACATTGTAATCCTTATTTATAGTCAAGCAAACATGTTTATAAAATTACAGTTTCCAACAGGCATTAAATTACATACTAAATAAATCTTTTTCTTTATCAATCAATATTCATTTAACTCATCATTAAAAATGCCATTTAGTATTCCAATTCCTGTTATTAAATTATATTCTAATACGCGTTAGAACCTTCCTGTTCAATGCTTCATTATAGTCTTGTTGTTTTTTAGAATTTATGGTCCAAAATTATGATCTAATAACATAGTTGACATTTGTTCTACATTTCATTACGTTAATATACCCCAATTTCCATCCTTTATTTGCATTAACTACTATATTTCCATTTTATTGAACTTTGGTCAATTTCACACATTAATTATAACTAAAGTCTCAATTAATTAATTTACCTTGGTTTCATTCTCTTATTAAATCAATTATTACCTTATATGCATAGTCAACATTGTTATATCTTCCATTACATCAATATTTTACCATTTCATCTTACCATTCATTTACGTAACCTTTTATTTCATTGATTGTAATAAATTCACTTATTAAAATTTTCAATTCCAATAAATTTGAGTAAACTGATTTCCATCCTTTTATTCAAATCAAAGGTCATACTATGATAAAAATTTACGTCGGTTACACTATATATAATCAACCTTTTTACCATTACCAATTAAACATACATTAATTGCACTAATTAAAGGAATTAATTGACATTTATATTGTGACGGCCCGCAAAATCCGTACCCCTTGAATCAACACTATTCTACCCCTATTAACTCAAGTGGCACAGAATTACGAACCATTAGGGTTACTGAAGAAGAGATAGAAGAAGAAGAAACTAAACAATATCAGAATCTCCCAGTCGCAGCGGAATAAAATATAATAGTAAATATAGAACTTTACACAAAATGAAATCTATACTGTTTTATACATCATATCATCAGAGTATCTCATACACACAATATTTACCAGTCAGACAATCATACAATCATAGAAGCGGATGAATATACAAATACGAATAATACGTCTCGGACTCCAGATCCTCTACTGCTCGAAATCATCCTGTCCTGAACATATAATACTCGGTCTGACCTGAGCATTATAATGAAAAAACACCCGAGTCAGTCTGGAAATACCAGCTGATAATAATGCATCCAAATTGATTATTAAAGTTTTAAAATCCTTTTGAAAACAAAAGCATCTCGTAAGACCACGCCACAAATAAACATGTCGGGTTTTTACCTTACGATAGCTAAAACACTTTTTATAGAAATCCTCTGATATTATAATATGGTCTATTTACAAATACTTATAAAATATCCAAAATTGTTACATCTATTAAATTCCAGCTACTAGCCACAAAAGTGGGTAATACAAACAAAACTCGTACAAGGCTCGTAGGGAGAATGGATTTCCAACAATGACTAGGCACTTGGGTACCACCTGTCACAGTACGGGGCTTAGATCACCGTACCGAGGACCACTCCCGATCCCCTGCAACACAATGCCGGACCCATCCCTTACTGGCCAGTTCTGAATAAGATCACCCCGCGGTTGGGATCAGCAACCGCACCACTAAGCCGAAATAAAAAGGGACATCTAGACAGGGATGACCTTACTCTCCAATGGGTGCTACCCACGAAGCCTTGCTGTATATCCCCTGATTTTCAGTCATTCCCATTTGATGAGGCTTGAGGCTAAGCGTTACCTTTTAGAACATTTCACTTCGAATGCCCATCGCCCACCTGACGATGTTCCGAAAGCATTCGTCCATACAAGTCCGTCCCGGGTTCGAACGGAACCGAAGGCACTACTCCTACTACATCCATTTTGGAAATATCCTCAGGATTAGTAGCGACTAGCCCTTGCACTTTACTGCTCCATCTTCGACTCCGAACACGTTTTTCGCATGAAACGTACAAACCGGATCGAAGTGGTTTTCGAGAAATAAATCTTGATCTCGGTCTCTTCGAAACGATCAACGCATTTGTCCAATATTGATAGTAGGCGATTTAACTATCAATTTATATTCACAAACATCCATCACACAATAAATAATATCCCACATTATTTATTTGCCTCAATATCTTTAAAGGATATATTTCCAAATTTTCAAAACTCATTTGGAAACAATTCCCAAAGTTCTTCGTTACAAGGTAAATCCTTTACCATTAATTCCCATTGTAATAACCAAGTTCAAAACAATTTAGATTTTTAACAAGTAAAACACTTTATTTAAAATATACTTTGAAATATTAAATTTTACTACTAGTTATTTACTATAAAAATAAATTTCAACATATTTAAAGTAAAACCACTTGATAAGATATAAACTAGTTTATATGGAGTTTTAGAAGAATTGCTACAAGGTTCCAAATAACTTAAATCAAACTACCCTTTAAGTAAATCCATATATAAAAATAATACTAATAACATTCTTAAAATAATTACTATTATAGCTAATTTATATATTATTTACTTTAAAATAATAATTTCACAAAACACTTTTGAAACAAGTTTAAACTTTAATTTTCCTAAAATCTGCTTTAAACACGAACTTGGTTTCCCAGGGAAATACACTACTATCCAAACAACCCATATAATCCTTCTTATAAATCCCGCCTGATTTATTCCAATTCAAATTTACGTTTAAATATTGTAAATTTGTTTCCATGCATAAAATAAACTTCCTTGAAGTTTTAAATCACCTTTTCCATTTCCGGAAATTCCATTTTCAGAGTATAGGTTTAAACATGTTCAAATAAACCATTTGAGAATTTATTACAGGAAAATAATACTTATGAATTTACTTAACTAAAATTCCAAGGGTGAAAAATGCATTTCAAAATATTTGATTTATATTTACAATTGTTAATTTATTTTTAGAAGTTTCGTTGAAACATATTTTAACTTTCTGGCAAACTCTATTCATTATCAAAATAACCATCATTATTTAACACTTTATATCCTCTTATAGTATTTCTCACCCAAATCCATACTTTACATTTATCAACTAAAAATTTTCCCGCTTTATTTAAAATTTCCATTTACAAATTTCATTCTTCAATCGAACCAAGTCCAAATTTTATTCCTTTAAATTCTTTATATAACCATTTCTTTTATTTCTTAAACCCCAATTAAATCCATTTATAATTAATATTTTGGTTTTATATTTATTTCAACAATATCATAATACAATTTAATTCAGAGTTATCAATCACAATATATAAACAGATCACAACATCAATTATAAAGATAATTACTATAGTGTGAGGAATCCAGTTGGATCCCTCCAACCTATTTTCCCTGCATCAACAAATATTAGCACATCACATATAAATATCAATCCAGACTGATAACAACAATTATATTCAACCAATCACACAGATATTTAAATATTAATTATTTAAATCAGCCAATATCCAGATGTGAGTGAGAATAACTCACCTTGAGTTTTGGCGAGCGTTCGAAATTTAAATTAAACCGAACAACGTTCGATTTAACTCAAATTTCTACTTGCCCGGAATGATTTCCAAACTGCACCACCGCGTAGTGCGCTCTTCTACGATTCTGGCGCCGCAAATTTCGTTGAAATCTGATTACGTATGTAATAGATATGAATTTTATAAGTTTCGATTTGAATTTAAACAAATTTCTTTTATTTATATATTTTTTTAATTTATTTTACCACAAACAAACCAGGGCCATGAGATCTGCAATGGAAATCAAGGCTGCTCAGCTCATCTTCTCAAACACGCGACACTTCCAGGAAGAACGAACCCAATTCGCCGCCGATTAGGGCTTCGAACCGCACCCTCCTTGCTCATCGATAATTCGATCAGCTACCTCCACGGAAACCGCCTCAGCAAACTCCCCCTTCGACCCTAAGCACGCAAAGCTCGGTGCCTTGCTTGCCTCGATATTTTCGTACAAACGAGCGACAAACGCGGTTCCTACATCCATCCTCTAGTCAAGGAAACGCAACATCAACCGATAGATCTATAGATCTGCTCGTGCTCTACGACGTTCCAGTTGGAAGAATTTCGAATAGATGCGTGGATATGGAGATTTAGGAGGAAGAAAAACGATTGGTTCTGGCCATTAAAAGGAGGAGAATGGCGGCCTGTGAATAGATTAGGGTTTTGATAATAAAAGTGAATATATATAATGGTTTAATGTTATTTAATTAATATAATTCTCAATTTAACAATTTATGAAAACGACCTCCAAACTACACGTTTCGACAAGCGTTTCTAGGGTTTTTCCGCGTTCCGAACACAATGGAATAGGTTTCGTAAGCTAATTCGGTCATACGTGCGAGTTACGGAATTAAACGATCAATTTTAAATTAAATCGATTAAAACGATTACGATGCGTTTCGAGCTGCCACGGTCAAACGACAACTCCGATTGCTACGAAAATTGAAATCCGATAATAACTAACTATTACGGATCCAATGGAATTGGTTTCGTCGAATTCCGAGACTGCGTCTTGGAAGGCTATTTTAACTCGTCTATTAAATCGAGCAATATTTCAAAAATAACGAAAACGCTTAAAATTTCACTTCTAAAATTTTATTAACTTAACAATAAATAATATAAAATTTATAATCACATTAAAAATTAATTCTGACTCATTCCTGACTAAAATCTGTTTAATTGCATTTTTATAATATTAAATTCTATTATTAAATTAATATAAAATTTCAAATAATAACTTATTGGCTTTTAAGTCCATCTAAAAATCCAACCACCCTATTTATATCCAAATAGACTTAAAAATAAATTTGAAAACCATTGTATAACTATTCACATCCAGATTCACCACTTATTCCAATTTTGAATATTTAATTATTACTCTTCATTATTCAAAATCGAATGGAATCGCTATAAATTGAAAATTATAGCTTATTTTATTGATTGCATCCGATTCCTTCCATTTCAAAGTCAATTAAGGATCCACATTAAACATTTAAAATGAATTAAATGTTCACAAATCCAGTGCTCAAAATTCCGGGATGTTACATTCCTCCCCCCTTATAAAAATTTCGTCCTCGAAATTTGCTAAGGTAGAACATACTCTCAAACTCATTTACTTACCAAATTTGCTTAGTTAAAAGCTTATATACACTTTCCAAAATCCTTTAGCTCAATCTCCAAACCCATGTGCTTCATTTATAATCAAAAGCTTTTGTTTCAACATTATTTCAAAACAACATTACTAGTCACTAAACTTTTCCCAAAACCCCAAAAAATTTCTAACTCCCAAAATTTCCGGAAAATTTTGACAGAGTCTCCCCTGTAGGGAGGAGCTTTTCCGATATCGCAATACAAATAAATATATATACATCGACCCACACGGTCGGAAACCAAAATATATCACAATATATATATATATATATATATATATATATATATATCATTTTCCCAATTATATTTGCGTAGGCGTACCGTTTTAGCAAATTTTAAAAGCAAGCAGCTAATATTTTAGCATATATGCGCTCCAACTCAATCGAACGCCTCCCATACCTGTACTTACTCAACAAACTCATCAGTTTTCAAGGATATGAACATTTTAACAACATTTCCAATATAAATGTAAGACAAACACATCCATTTCATAATCATATCAACATTTTGCATGGTTCCATACGTATATTTTATAACATGCATAAAGTTTCCTTTTTTAATGCCAAATCCCACTTTATTTCACACAAAGGATTTACATACAAGTTTCGCTATTTCAATTTATACTTTACCCAATTTCCAAATTGATTTACCAAGCAAATTTCATTTCAATTTGTTACATTTGCATTTCTATTATAACTCTCTTACATTTATATTCAAATCCATTTATTAAGATTTTAGCCCATTCTACTTTCGTCCAAACCAACTTCATTTTATTTCACCTGAATGATTATATTCAAGTTTACTATATACCATTCATATTTATTACAACCAATTCATTTCTATTTCAATATGATTAACATATTCCTTACTTGCATTTCTTTACTTTAACTTACATTTCCAATTTGATTTACAATCAAATTTTATCTCAAACTTGAAACATTTGCATTTCTTTTATGATCCATTTCCATTCATATGCAAAAATCACTTAATTAGATTGCATTTATCTCATTAATTTAAAACCATTTTTATTTGCTTCTTCAAATCAACTCACTTGCATCCATATACAAACTCTTTGAATTTTATTCCAATCCATATCAATTTATTCAAAAATCAATTTCAATTGCTTGTTAAACAACTCAATTCCGAATACATGCAATTTTCATGTCATTCGAGCAAAATAACCACCACTTAAGCTTATAACCATTAAAATTAATTCTACTTAGATTTATATTAATTTTATTCAATTCTGCATGGTTCACAACCCAAGCATTCTTATCCCATTGCAATTTTTAACTCAATTTCTTATTCTCACTGCAAATTTATTATTTAGCTTAAGTTTATATTAATATCATCCCATTCTGAGTTATTTACAACTCTTATATTCATATCACATCACAATAATCAATTAAAATTCATTCACTTGCATTTCAATTTTATTATCTAACGGAATATCATTTAAAGCTACCCCAAAAGCTTAACAATAACCATCTTACTATTCCCTTCAATAACTTCCAATTTCATAATATCTTTCTTATAAATCAAATTTTATTTTCATTTGATTCTCATCCAAATCAATTCCAATCTATTTACAAATTTTAATGCATTTTGCTTATTTATTCAATCCATTTTTAGATTTATTTTATTAGCAAAGAAACCACTTTAAATTATTTCCTTCCGTTGAATTTATTTACAATTCAACTATCACCATTATAATCTAATTCCATTTTTCATCCACACTTCAATATTTGTTACCACAAATTTAAATCCCATGCCACAATTGGATTTTTATTTACTTTCCAAATTTTGACCAATTATCAAAATTCTATCCATTACAATACAAATCCCATTTAATTGTAATTCAATTAGTCTCTAACCTAATCCATATTAGGTTTTAATTTGCTTCCTCAATTCACTCTGAATTCATTTATAATATCACCATTTTCCAATTATTTCATTTAGCAAATTTAAATTTTCTACCTTTCCTTTTAACTTCTTTAAATAGGATCTAAATTTCTTTCAATATTATTTATTTCACAACTGAAATTTAATTTCAATTTCATTATCATAAAAAAAATTATTTTCCCCATACGTAAGTTCAAGACTTATTTGCCAACTTAAGAACATCCACCTTTATATTCTCACTTTGCTTCATTACACTTTACATTTCAGTTATGGTTTAGTTTGAATTTGTCACACCATTCAACTCTTTCCATTAATGAATTAAAATTTCACTTCCATTCAAGAGCTTAGATTGCTTACTTAAGTCAATTTCCATTTTATAATCACCAATTCAAATTATAACACTTAATAACTTAAGAATATGAATTTCTTTATGCAATTATAAGCAATTTTACATTTCACCTTTATATCCAATTTATTCCTCCATAAATAAGTTCAAAACTTATTTTCTAACTTAAGTTCATTCACTTCTTTTATATCTCACTCTACCTTATCTCAATTTACATTTCATTTGAGATTAAGTTTGAATCCACCATACCATTCCACTATTTCCCATTTGGGATTATAACTCCATTTCTATTTTATAAGTTCACTAACTTATTTATTTAAAAGCTTATATAGCTCATTTTAATCCATCTACATCTTATAATCACAATTCCAAATTGTGTGTGTGTGTGTGTGTGTGTATATATATATATATATATATATATCATCGAATTCTTAAGGATACATATTTCTTCAGTTTAATTCTTTGCAACTTCAAATCCACAACCTCAAATTATAAGTATAATACTTAATAGCTCATGGGTACTATTCATTACACAATGACCCACCATTTCAAAGTCAACTTACATTTTAATTTAACCCAAATCAATTTAATTCTAAGTCCAATTTATTTTACTTATCCAAGTTAAATTCAAATTTTCTACTCACTTCCATATATTTTATTCACTTCCATTCACTCAAGTTAAATTTTAATTCCAAGATTAAAATTTTCATTTCTTTCTTCTTATTAACATCAACTTCACTTAATAAATTCAATAGTTAATTCATTTTAATTTTACACATCATTTAAATAGAATTTTCCAGAATTAAATTACCTGGTTTTATTCCAAAACCATTTTGAAATAATAATCAACTCATACCCATTTGGTATATCAATCAAATGTCTAGATTTCCAAAACAATTTGTTTATACCAAAACAAATTTCCCCTTTTGAAAATTTCCAAACAACTGTTATGCCTAACAAGTCCCAAACAATATCATACCCAAGTACCAGGGAAGCAATCCATCACTTTAGAAACTCGAAAATGAATTCTAATGATGTGGCCAGCATCATCAGGATTATTTTCCAGCGACTGAAGTGAGTTCGGTGCTTTCTTACTTTCCCAAATTCATTTCAAAACAGTTCCCATTCAAAAATATTACCCAAAACAATATTTCATCATTACCTTCAAACACCTTGGAAAACATTCCCAAACATTCCCAAAATTTTAAATTTCCCAAACTTTAGGTTTCACCCCATTTAAAACATTTGTTTCAAAATTTTCGGGTTTAAATTCTGGTTTAATTCAAATTTAGTTATTCTTCCTTTATATAATTTATACTCACAGAATTTATTTGGCAATAACCATTTTGAATTTTAAATTACATTTTAGATTCTTATTTAATTATAGTATTAACGACCAATCAACCAAATATACATATATAATAATTTCAGAAAATTATTTTTCTTTTATATCAAAATATAATTTTGGGTAAAATTATTTCATTTACCCACTTTTAAAAACAATACAATGTCGGTTTATCTTGTTTAAGAGTTTAGAAACCCCTATCGATAAGGTTGTACTTCCCGCACTGACTAGAATTCATAAACACTCAACCGATAAGTCACCACAGTATAAAAACAAATTTTATATCCACTAACAAGTATGCTCTCATATTTACTATTACACTCAACTCATTATAAAGTACTATTGACTCTGTTTAATGAGTAATTTCCCCCACCAAAGCCTAGGTTGTCGCCAACCTAAGCTCTGATACCAAGTGTGACAGCCCGCAAAATTCGTACCCCTTGAATCAACACTATTCTACCCCTATTAACTCAAGTGGCACGGAATTACGAACCAGGTTACAGAAGAAGAGATAGAAGAAGAAGAAACTAAACAATATCAGAATCTCCCAGTCGCAGCGGAATAAAATATAATAGTAAATATAGAACTTTACACATAATGAAATCTATACTATTTTATACATCATATCATCAGAGTATCTCATACACACAATATTTACCAGTCAGACAATCATACAATTATAGCAGCGGATGAATATACAAATACGAATAATACGTCTCGGACTCTAGCTCCTCTGCTGCTCCAAAGCATCCTGTCCTGAACATATAATACTCGGTCTGACCCGAGCATTATAATGAAAAAAACACCCGAGTCGGTCTGGAATACCTGCTGATAATAATGCATCCAAATTGATTATTAAAGTTTTAAAATCTTTTTGAAAACAAAAGCATCTCGTAAGACCACGCCACAAATAAACATGTCGGGTTTTTACCTTACGATAGCTAAAACACTTTTTATAGAAATCCTCTGATATTATAATAGGGTCTATTTACAAATACTTATAAAATATCAGAAATTGTTACATCTATTAAATTCCAGCAACTAGCCACAAAAGTGGGTAATACAAACAAAACTCGTACAAGGCTCGTAGGGAGAATGGATTTCCAACAATGACTAGGCACTTGGGTACCACCAGTCACAGTACGGGGCCTAGATCACCGTACCGAGGACCACTCCCGATCCCCTGCAACACAAGGCCGAACCCATCCCTTACTATAAAGTTCCAAATAAGATCACCCCGCGGTTGGGATCAGCAACCGCACCACTAAGCCGAAATAAAAAGGGACATCTAGACAGGGATGACCTTACTCTCCAGTGGGTGCTACCCACGAAGCCTTGCTGCATATCCCCTGATTTTCAGTCATTCACATTTGATGAGGATTGAGGCTAAGCGTTACCTTCTAGAACGTTTCACTTCGAATGCCCATTGCCCACCTGACGATGTTCCGAAAGCATTCGTCCATACAAGTCCGTCCCGGGTTCGAACGGAACCGAAGGCACTACTCCTACTACATCCATTTTGGAAATATCCTCAGGATTAGTAGCGACTAGCCCTTGCACTTCACTGCTCCATCTTCGACTCCGAACACGTTTTTCGCACGAAACGTACAAACCAGATCGAAGTGGTTTTCAAAAAATAAATCTCGATCCCGGTCTCTTCGAAACGATCAACGCATTTGTCCAATATTGATAGTCGGTGATTTAACTATCAATTTATATTCACAAACATCCATCACACAATAAATAATATCCCACATTATTGATTTGCCTCAATATCTTTAAAGGATATACTTCCAAATTTTCAAAACTCATTTGGAAACAATTCCCAAAGTTCTTCCTTTACAAGGTAAATCCTTTACCATTAATTCCCATTGGAATAACCAAGTTCAAAACAATTTAGATTTTTAACAAGTAAAACACTTTATTTAAAATATACTTTGAAATATTAAATTTTACTACTAGTTATTTACTATAAAAATAATTTTCAAAATATTTAAAGTAAAACCACTTGATAAGATATAAACTAGTTTATATGGAGTTTTAGAAGAATTGCTACAAGGTTCCAATAAATCAAACTACCCTTTAAGTAAATCCATATATAAAAATAATACTAATAACATTCTTAAAATAATTACTATTATAGCTAATTTATATATTATTTACTTTAAAATAATAATTTCTCAAAACACTTTTGAAACAAGTTTAAACTTTAGTTTTCCTAAAATCTGCTTTAAACATGAACTTGGTTTCCCAGGGAAATACACTTCTATCCAAACAACCCATGCAATCCTTCTTATAAATCCCGCCCGATTTATTCCAGTTCAAATTTACGTTTAATTATTGTAAATTTGTTTCCATGCATAAAATAAACTTCCTTGAAGTTTTAAATCACCTTTTCCATTTCTGGAAATTCCATTTTCAGAGTATAGGTTTAAACATGTTCAAATAAACCATTTGAGAATTTATTACAAGAAAATAATACTTATGAATTTACTTAACTAAAATTCCAAGGGTGAAAAATGCATTTCAAAATATTTGATTTATATTTACAATTGTTAATTTATTTTTAGAAGTTTCGTTGAAACATATTTTAACTTTCTGGCAAACTCTATTCATTATCAAAATAACCATCATTATGTAACACTTTATATCCTCTTATAGTATTTCTCACCCAAATCCATACTTTACATTTATCAACTAAAAATTTTCCCGCTTTATTTAAAATTTCCATTTACAAATTTTATTCTTCAATCGAACCAAGTCCAAATTTTATTCCTTTAAATTCTTTATATAACCATTTCTTTTATTTCTTAAATCCCAATTAAATCCATTTATAATTAAAATTTTGGGTTTATATTTATTTCAACAATATCACAATACAATTTAATTCAGAATTATCAATCACAATATATAAACAGATCACAACATCAATTATAAAGATAATTACTATAGTGTGAGGAATCCAGTTGGATCCCTCCAACCTGTTTTCCCTGCATCAACAAATATTAGCACATCACATATAAATATCAATCTAGACTGATAACAACAATTATATTCAACCAATCACATAGATATTTAAATATTAATTATTTAAATCAGCCAATATCCAGATGTGAGTGAGAATAACTCACCTTGAGTTTTGGCGAGCGTTCGAAATTTAAATTAAACCGAACGACGTTCGATTTAACTCAAATTTCTACTTGCCTAGAATGATTTCCAAACTGCACCACCACGTAGTGCGCTCTTCTGCGATTCCGGCGCCGCAAATTTCGTCGAAATCTGATTACATATGTAATAGATATGAATTTTATAAGTTTCGACTTGAATTTAAACAAATTTCTTTTATTTATATATTTTTTTAATTTATTTTACCACAAACAAACCAGGGCCATGAGATCTGCAATGGAAATCAAGGCCGCTCAGCTCATCTTCTCAAACACGCGACACTTCCAGGAAGAACGAACCCAATTCGCCGCCGATTAGGGTTTCGAACTACACCCTCCTCGCTCATCGATAATTCGATCAGCCACCTCCACGAAAACCGCCTCAGCAAACTCCCCCTTCGACCCTAAGCACGCAAAGCTCGGTGCCTTGCTTGCCTCGATATTTGCGTACAAACGAGCGACAAACGCGGTTCCTACATCCATCCTCTGGTCAACGAAACGCAACATCAAACGATAGATCTATAGATCTGCTCGTGCTCTACGACGTTCCAGTTAGAAGAATTTCGAATAGATGCGTGGATACGGAGATTTGGGAGGAAGAAAAACGATCGATTCTGGCCATTAAAAGGAGGAGAACGGCGGCCTATGAATAGATTAGGGTTTTGATAATAAAAGTGAATATATATAATGGTTTAATATTATTTAATTAATATAATTCTCAATTTAACAATTTATGCAAACGACCTCCAAACTACGCGTTCCGACAGGCGTTTCTAGGGTTTTTCCGCGTTCCAGACACAATGGAATAGGTTTCGTAAGCTAATTCGGTCATATGTGCGAGTTACGGAATTAAACGATCAATTTTAAATTAAATCGATTAAAATGATTACGATGCGTTTCGAGCTGCCACGGTCAAACGACAACTCCGATTGCTATGAAAATTGAAATCCGATAATAACTAACTATTACGGATCCAATAGAATTGGTTTCGTAGAATTCCGAGACTGCGTCCCGGAAGGCTATTTTAACTCGTCTATTAAATCGAGCAATATTTCAAAAATAACGAAAACGCTTAAAATTTCGCTTCTAAAATTTTATTAACTTAACAATAAATCATATAAAATTTATAATCACATTAAAAATTAATTATGACTCATTCCTGACTAAAATCTGTTTATTGCATTTTTATAATATTAAATTCTATTATTAAATTAATATAAAATTCCAAATAATAACTTATTGACTTTTAAGTCCATCTAAAAATCCAACCACCTTATTTATATCCAAATAGACTTAAAAATAAATTTGAAAACCATTTGTATAACTATTCACATCCAGATTCACCACTTATTCCAATTTTGAATATTTAATTATTATTCTTCATTATTCAAAATCGAATGGAATCACTATAAATTAAAAATTATAGCTTATTTTATTGATTGCATCTGATTCCTTCCATTTCAAAGTCAATTAAGGATCCACATTAAACATTTAAAATGAATTAAATGTTCACAAATCCAGTGCTCAAAATTCCGGGATGTTACATATATCCAATTAAATTTAATAGACCAAATAAATAGATAATATATATAATAGTTGCACCATTTAGCCTTTAATTACATTTATAAGTTTATTACTTACAAACAAATGTTACCATTTCTTTCATAACACGAATTTTATTCAATTTCCATTAACAATGTATCATTTCATTAATGAATTCAATATTTACATTCTTTTTCCTATGTTCACTTTATAACCAAATATAACCTTACTCTATTTCAATTAATTGGAATTCCATCCAAATTTTTAATAATTTGCTTTAATTAATATTGTTGCATTTCATTTTAGTATTATTCCAGTTATAAATCTTAAATTTTAATTTCTTCCACATTTAACTACAAAATCTAATTAAATTTACTATTTTTAATTGTCAAAAATTACGGGTCGTTACAAATTTTATAAGTATTATTTTGAAAATTATTTATTTAAGTTTTCAGAAAGTAATGGTATACTTTCATGGAAAAATCAGAGGCAGCGACCGCCTATAGTAAAGTTTTGGATTTCTCTTGGATAGAGACGTAACCATAGAGTTATGAATCTATGATTATTACTGCGTAGTGCTTTCCATATTAATTTTAAAAAGTTTCAAATATTTTGAAAGATGCTTAATAAACGTACTTACTACAATAAGCTATGTACATGACTTTTGATAAGAGATTTAATTTATTAAAATTAGATTAAGAAGAGATTTAGTGTTTTCAGTGGAAAAGGAAATATTCGGTTGAATGATTGTTTATTTGATTGTTAAATAAGTGACTATCACAATCTTGGGCCAAAATATAACTTTTGGAATATCTAGAAGAAATACGGGAATTATATGGTATAGTTGACATTCGAGGTGCTATAGTGTACGCATAAACTCATTTTGTTCTTCGAGGACGATTGTAAGGAAATCCATCCACTAACGGTTAGGAAGTGATATCGGATTTTATTTTCGTCTATTTATTTCCTAAAGAACTTAGGTTGAGTTTACCAAAAAAATCGAACATTGTTTCGAAGTGACTGGGATCGGATAAGTTATCCGAAAACCTCTTAGACCCATCGAGTACGTTTCAAAGTGAACTAGAGCATGGAATCGAAGATGGAGCAGTGAAGTGCAAGGGCTAATCGCTACTAATCCTGAGGATGATTCCAAAATGGATGTAGTAGGAATAGTGCCTTCGGTTTTGTTCTGACCAAGAACGGACTTGTATGGATGAATGCTATCAGTACATTGTCATTGGAGGATAATGAACATTATAAGTGAAAATTTCTTACAAAGGTAATCGTAGCCACAAGCTTCATCAAACAGGAATGATTGAAAATCAGAGGAGATGCAGAAAGGCTAAGCGGGTGGCACTTAATTAGGATATGTTTATCACCTTTCCAGATACCCTTGGATATTATTACTATGGTGCACGGAACAGCTGGAACGGTGGGAACACCCGGGGTGATAGCATATTCGGTCTATCCAAGTTAGGGGTAGTCTGGTCTTGTGTTGTGGGGATCCTGGCATGGTCCTCGGTACATTTTTCTAGACGTGTACTATGACAGGTGGCACCTCAATGCCTAGTCATTTGTATGGAATCCATTCTCCAATGCATACGTTTACAATTTTGGTTGTAGAACCCAGTATGCTAGAATTTAATTAATGTAACAATTTCATCTATTTGAATAAGTTTTTGTACTTAGACAACATTATTATATCAGAGGATTTTGGTATAAAATGTTTTAGTTATCGTAAGGTAAAAACCCATCATGTTTATTTGTGGCTTGGTCTTACGAGATACCTGTGTTTTTTAAAGGATTTTGATAACTATAATAATTCAAATTGAGCTTGTTTTCTCAAGTTGGTTTTTCAGACTGACTCAGGTGTTATTTTATTATAATGCTTGGGTTAGACCAAGTACTACAGATACATGATAGGATGCTATGGAGCTTAGGGGACGAGCTGGATGACGAAGAAGTATTACTCGTACTTTATTTTATTCCGTTGTGCGCTGTATGCTATATATTCAGCACTTCTGAGGACATGTCATTATAACTTTCCAGTATCGAGTTATTGATTTATTATACTCTGACGATGTAATGTATAAGTAATGTTTTATAGACCTTTTTGTAAAGAGACATGTTGATATCAATTATATATTGTTCCGTTGCGATTGTGGGATTCTACGTTGTTGTTTCTGTTTCTTCTTCTGCCTCTTTCTTCTATTTCCCTAACGATCTAGTTTTTTCGGCATTCGATGCTTGGCATGTAATACTATGAACATATTGATGTCGATTTTCGAGCTTTGAAAATTCTGGGCCGTGACAATTAAGATATCTAGAGTTTGGCAACAGTCAAAAACTATAAAGTGTCGTAGTTATGTGTAGATTACAATATGGTCATCGGTTCCATCCGATAATATTTATTAACTAACCGATTTACACTAACAAGAAATTCTGACTTTAATTTGACTGCCAATTACTGTAATATGTGCTAACCTTCTACAACAATGAAGAAAAATCCTCTCTTGAGTAATGTTTCAATTCAAGTAGTTTAAAATATGAACAACTATAGCTGTAAAATGATCGCTATGTCATGTGATTTACCATAATCAGAGTATTGCCTAGTTACTTAAGGTCCAAAGTACCCTAAGTCTAAAAACAACTGCACATCATTACATGAGATCCTCCACTTTGACTTAGTAATATTAATCTACAAAATACTCTCGTTAAGTTGTTCTATGATTGTTCCAAATAGTTGCAAGTACATAACTCCTTAGTGTCTCTAATGGTCATAAGTAACTAACCGTCCAACGTTTGGAAAGAAATACATACATAGTCTCAATGGACATATTGATATCGTTTTCTTGATAATTCTTAACTAGGACCATGTAAGGCTTTAGTATTTAAATATTCATTCAATACTCATGGTCATGCACACAGCCATAACTATAATCATTATAATACTTTTCCTAAGGATTTTCTACTCGTGTACATTTAATATGTATAAAATGCTACTTATATCTAATATAACAATATATATAATTAATAAGTAAAACCAGAAGTATATTTCATTTCGAACAAGATTCCATTACAAGAGTTAAGTAACATTACAAATTACATTATTGCCCCTACGGCACGCCCTTAATTGTATCATGGCCAATCAAGTAATGGTCCGGAAGCCTAACGGGATCTGAAGGACATGCATTGATTTCTGACTTCAAAAAAGTTTGCCCAAAAGATAGTGTAACAACCCGCCTTATAATGTTGGTGTAGAGCCATATTCCGGTTGGAGTAATATTTGAAGGGTTAGTTGTGGTCACACTGCTAAAGTCGGTTCATGGCAAACTAAGAGAGGAGCACCTCAAGAAATAGGAGAACCACCAACAAAGAAAATAGATCATAAGTGAAGGTAAGCCATTAATTTGAATTATGAAGTGTTAATTTTTTTTATTCTATAAATTTCACATGGTGTATAAATCATTCAGTAGAGGTATGTTATGATTTGAAATAAGTGTTTATAATACATAATCCTTTAGTGACACTTGTGTACTGAAATTTTGAGGCATAGGTTAAAATTTTCGAATAGGATTGGATAACTTGTTATAAAGTGATTATGGATGATAGTGGTATGATTTAAATAAGGAGTAAAGGACTGGGCATGATTTCTGTTGTATATTATGATCCCAATAGTCATGATGAGTTGATATTTATCTTTGATGATGGAGTCTCATATACCTTCATCGAAGATTTTAACCTCCCTCCCCAAATAAGATAAACCTTATAGGCTCGTTGATATGACTTTTTAGCATACAGTTATAAAATGGTGATTTGAACTTTGATAGGAAGTTCTCGAGTTGGCAAACAAAAGAGATAATATTTTGTTTTAAGTTAAGATAATTTAAATTATTATTTTTAGAACCTCACATAAATAGGACATTATCGTGATAATAAATGTTTGATTTAAGATAAATACGAAAGAGGTTGGACCAAGGAGATATTTGCTTTGGTATTGAAAGAATTGAAGATATATTCGATGTAGAGATGACTCACAAAGTTTAGTAGCAGAAGAGAGATCAGTGATATTAGAATTTCAACTGATTGGGCCCATTAACCAATTTATTGTAAACATTTTGAGACATCGATGAAGATTTTTGTTTGAAGGGCCTAGAGTTTATTTTAGGATAGGTTTCTAATGACCTAATGATGCTACTATGTGATTTGACTCGGTGATCGGTCCGTAATGTAGGAATTTGAAATTTTGACATTCGCATTCTTTTTTTCATGTCGTTATAACGATCAGGAATGAAAGCAAACGATATTTAGGATGATTTGTTGTTTAATATCTTTGTAAATGTAAGTTATTCTAGTTGATCTAGGGATGGGTATCATTGACCTAATGTTACGGATAATGTTGTGCCAATTATATTATATGGATTGGATGGATGTTGTTCTTCAAGTAAGTGATTGTCGTTATATAGCTTGGATGGATGTTGTTCTCCAAGCTAGTGATTGTTGTTATATGACTTGCTCCAAGTAAGTGAGTGTTGTCTTATTGTATTTGTTTTAGGGGCGATACTTATAGATATGAATAGTTGAGTGATGGTTGAAGATTGTGGAGAGTACTACATGTTATATTAGTTAAGAGGCATGAAGGATATTAGCTATAGTGGGGAGGACGATAAGAGACAATGGTGAAAATCCCATATACCATTTACTGCTTGATATAGCGAACTTCAAATTGGCATTTCTTCTACATTTCTTAATGAAATTCGATGAAACAAGTAGTAAGTCAAAAAGAGGACAAAAAGCTACAATTGGAAAATGAATTAAATGAAACTTAGAATTGGTGCATGCAGTAGTCCGGATAGCTAGCAGTTTTGTGATTTGAAACATTACTTTGCTGAGTGAATCATCTCTACTTGTCTGTAATGCGATTGGAGTGTTAAATCATTGTTAGGGGTCTAGATAGGGTTGAGTAATGAATTTAAAGTGATTAATTGATAATTAACATGATAAAATTGGATTACTTGAATTTATAATATGTATAATCTATCTTAATATAAAGATAACCTAACCTATATAGAAATTAATAAACACGAATCGATAAATGGTGTTAGAGAATAGGATAATGTTGCATAAACTATGTATAAATTGACTATAATGAATAATAATCAAGATACATAGAAGTATAAATGAATAAAATGACAAAGAAGAAAATAATTTCCAGAAGCCTAGAAAAAAAACGTGAGGATTGGAGGACCGATGACCATCACCAGAGTGCTGGTGGCTGATAAAACTGGACTGGTTGAACTTGGACCCAATGGGCATATATGAAGAATTTAATTTATGACCGTGACTTAGTGTGATGCTTAGAGCTACTTCGGAGGAAGCTATGTGATACGATGGTGATATTGCGAAAAGTATAGAGGTGTGTAAAATACATATGTACGGTGTGTGTGACACTAGTTGTTTGACTAGTTTAGAGATGTTTGGATATTGTATTGAATGCATATGATTGGCTACTGGATCTCGGGTAAGCTTGATGTGCTATTGATCGTTGAATGGTTAGAAGTTTGATATTGGGTATTGAATGTGCATGTACGAGACATACGGTCCATGGAATAATTATCCTAAGGAATTATTATTCCCACAATAGTCGAACGGAAATAATTGTTCTGGGGAAATTGTTGTTCCCTTGGTATCAATGTTAATGATCCAGGAAATAGATGTTATGAGGAAATATTCGTTCCCTCGGTATGTCATATTGGTTGTTTGGAAAATCGGTGTTCCTTGGAGATGTGGATTTGATAGGCTGGATTAATTGAGTGTATATACAATTGTGTATAACATAAGATGAAACTGAATACGACCTTAATCGAGTAGCCAATCTAGGTATATTGTTAATATTACTCCTCAGGTACAAATGGGTAGGTGAAGGTATATGGATGGGTTAGGAGACAGTGACGATGTTTTATTAGTCTTCTTGTAGTATATATGAGATAGACATGTTTCACTCACTCAAACGTATGTCCGACCTACACCTATTTTCCTTTTTATTTATATCACTAGGTTTATAGACCCCGATGGCATGTTGGACATGGTGATGAAGACTTCACGCAGTAAATATTGTATAAATGATAAATATAACCTGTACCAATGTACGTTTATATGTGTTGTGGATTGGATTACAATTTGTCATACAAATCTAACTGTGTATTTGGATCCATGATTTAAGTATAAGATGGTTTATATTATATGTTATTTCCTTCCACTGCATTTCATAAAGTTAGTGGTTAGATTCTATTTATTTTCTATCAAATCACAATGACTTGCCATTTCGGTCATCGAGTTGATAAAGTTGGTTCAGGCATTGGATTCGAGGGTTGATAAAGGTGGGTTGTTACAAATAGCTTCCCCTTATCGCTCAACGATTAGCTCATGGATGCACCTAGCGGACATGAACTGTTTATCTTCATGGATGCCTATTCAGGTACAATCAAATTATCATGCATGGTCTCAACTTGAAATACACCTCATTGAACACCAACGCATGATAAATTATTTTAAAGTAATGCCCTTTAGCCTTCAGAATATGAGGAAAACACATTAAAGGCTCGAGAATAAAATATTCGTTGGGCCGATCGGAAGATCGATGGAAGTCTATGTCAATGATATGCTGGTTGTTTGTGTCAAAATTGGGCACAACACTCTTCGGAAGTTTTTGAAGAGATAATAAATGAAGAAGGCAAATTAAAATGAGGATTATCTAACAAAAACTCCAAGCAACAGAAAGTAAATTGCACAGAAGACAACGATTTAGAGTGGTTCGGCGATGCGCCTACGTCCACTATGAAGCTTTGTTATTTTATTGCTCGATATTCGGAGAATACAACTTTTATATGGCTAAGTACAGCAGTTCTTAAGCAAAAATTCAAAGTCAAAGGCAGCGGCAGTGCTCTGAAGTAATTCTGGCGGCGTCCGGGCGTGCTTTATCTCTCGAAATTCTCCCATCCCCTTTCTGAATGACCAGGGGCTCTATTTATAGGTGCTGGAGGCTGATATTTCTCCTAAAATTCAGGGAGACCACTTCTGGCATGTGTGGGGGGCCCACATGGCCGAATTCTGGAGATCCGGGCCCACTTTTGGATCGATTCGACCCTTGCTTCGAATCGATCAAAAAGGTGCCCAATCGCGATGAAATTTGGCAAGGGTATTCTTCTATGTTCGTGCAAGCTTCTGCGAAAGTTTCATAACATTTGGACTTGTAGATCTCAAGTTATGATCGATTCAAGATTGTATTTCTGGTCAACATGCGCGCTTCGAATCCATGGCCTTCGAATCGATAGGGTCAAATCCCTGGGTTTCAGCAGCTACAACTTGATGGGTTCGATGTTATGGATTCGAAGGTACCCTTATGCGCGTCCTTCGTGTCATTCAGAGTGTCTCGTAGTTGGTCGATGCGAAGTCTTCTTTGCTTGATGGATTCGAAGGACCTTCACGGGATGGAGTCGAAGATAGGAATTCTTCGAGGGATTCGAACCAAGGCAGGCGTGGATGGGTTCGAAGCATGGCTACCTCTGATGGATTCGAATGAAGGCATGTCCTTGATGGGTTCGAAGGAAGAAGTGATTTGTTGGGTTCGAACTAGGGAAGGCTTTGGATGGATTCGGAGGAAGGGCTTGTCCGATGGAGTCGAAGCAAAGGAGCTCTTCATGGATTCGAGGCAAGGCTCTGGGAGGATGGATTCGAACGTGATGCATGGTCTATCGATTCGACTGTGTGGTTCTCTCATGGATTCGAACCTTTACTTCTTCTGATCGATTCGAACTGAGGTTGTCTCCTCCACTTTCCATTGGCGACAACTTGAGCATGCGAACTCGGATTGCCTCGAAATTTGGAGCGTTGGTTTTCACAGCTTCGCTTGATGTGTCTTATCAATTGCAGCCCAATCCAGACTTGGAAAAAATCCATCGATATTTGTAGTGAACCGACAATCGTTCAAAATTGATAACATGTGACCTTCATTTTCCAGCCAGTTCCTTGGTATCTCGGCCTTGCCAAAAGGCGGGATAACATTTGCCTCCCAAAGTACGTCGTGTGTAAACATGACGTGCTTTGAAAAGCTACAGTTTCACGTTGGACAATCAGGACTTGCTCTTCTGAAAGTCATCATTCGTTATAACCATGACGAGGTGAACATTCGGTCCCTGTAAATGTTAAAGATTAAGTGTTAGTTATACACATGCGCATATATGTACCACTTTGGCTTTGGTTGACGTTGCGCGATTGCTAGTCGTTGTCAGTTTGGTTCGTTATCGAATTCCGCATCAGTCTTCTCCTGAACTGATATTGAGATTCGGGTTGAGACTTGTTTTATGATTGTCTATAATCGTCCTCTTGTACCGATCCTCTCCTGAATCGATGTAGAAGGTAGACAAGTATGTTTTTCATATCGAAGCACCACGTTCGTTTTTATTGATGGTGTTTAACGGATTCGAAACACGTTCGTTCCAACCGATAGGGCTTCGAATCGATGGAATTGACGGTTATGGAATAGGCACTCCGAACCAATAGGGTCTTTCAATTTAGCCCTTGATGGATTCGAAGTTACGCTCGTTCGAATCGACTGTCTCGCATCTGCCCAGCGTTTCCTCGAATCGATGACTCCCTGCATCGACTAACTTGGGATGGAGTGGAATGCAATGGGTTCGTATTTGATGGTTTCGAACGTAATGGATTCGAACGTCTATCGTTCGAATCGATAGCGTGTGACCGGTTGGGGCCGGTCATTTTGACCGGGAGACGAGTCGTTCTGCTTCTATCTTGGGTTCCATATAAATACGTGAGGCTGGGCCCTTTTTCCTCTTTTCACTTTTCACTGTTGTTGTAGTTTCTTCTTCGAATTGATCTTCCAGAGCATAGAACAAGTGCGCTTTCCACGAATCGAATCGAATTTTTTAGGCTTTTCCTTGCGATTTCATTAAGTCAGGTAATTGGTGGATCAAGCCGAGTAAGGAATGATGGAACTTGAAGTTTTTGATATCGATTCAATCTTTCTCTTTTGAAAATTTCGAGGAGTGGTGGGATCTGGACAAGGTGGTTCGACGCAATGGGACTGGGGAATGAGGTCATTCAAGTCGCATCGATCAAAGCGTCGCTTCTCATTGCTTCGCATCGATCCGAGAATGAGCCAGTTTGAATCGACTTTTATGCATAGCTTCGAATCGGTGGTTGCATAGAAAAGGGGGCTCACGGCGATCGATTCGAAATAGCGATATTCTGATCGATTCGAAGGAGCTTAATGTGGATCGATTCGAAGGAATGATATGATGATCGATTCGAAAGAGTTCAATTTTGATCGATTCGAAGCAATGATATTTTTGATCGATTCGAAGTAATGATATTTTTGATCGATTCAAAGTATGTAGGGCTTCGTGGATTCGAACTGCTCCTTTGTTCCCAGGTCTCATCGAGTCGAACCACATGGAGTTGGGGCGTACCGATTCGAAGTTCATCGATTCGACTCGTTCCGATTCGAGTCGATTGATTCGAACCTTCTTGATCTTGGGACTTCCACTTTTCTGATTTGCTTCAGTATCTGAACTACGACCAATTTCAAGCTAAACTTTGACGAACTTACTAAATTTTTTATATACTTGACTCCGGCGAGCTTCGGCCTTGCATAATCGAATTTTCACTTGACCTTCCTTCGGAGCTCGCCGATGGCACCACGACATAGACAAAATACAACGAATTTATACTTGGATTGGTCGGGAGCATCTGGGTGGCGTGAAAGTGACGGTCAGCGATGACGGTCGTTTTCATTCTCAAATTCCAGAGTTTCGTCGTTCGGACATCTCGTTTCATCTTGTAAAGTTCTCTTAAATTTTTGCATAGCAATTGCACCGCACGTCATACTCATACACCTTGCACCGGGGGAATGCATGGGTTTTTTAAGTATTTAACGCCGCTTTCTGGTGAGTTAGTTAATTATGGAGTCTTCGAGTTCTCAACAACAAGAAGCACAAAGCTCGCCCTTTCCAATGCTTGAGATTCCGGACATCCCTCCTGAAGTCGTAGATCCGGCCCCGGACGAATTGCCGGAGGCCATATTTATTGAAGATCCGGTTGATTTCGTTCAATCCAATATTTCAGAGTCTCTGTTGGGCCGGTTATGTTCGAAACACAACATATCTCTGGACGATGTTTTATTACCCAGTGCCAGCGATAGACCGCACAACCCTCCTGAGGGATATACTGCCTTCTACCGCCATGCTTGTGCGGCTGGATCTCTTCCTCCTTTTAACCAATATATCAGAGAGATGTTGTCGTAATTAGGAATCGCTCCTTCACAGCTTCATCCCAACGGGCATGCACTACTAAACAGCGTCTTTGTCATATTTTTGGATTGCCTTTTCCACCCGCCAAGACCTAACGAGATCAGGCACATCTTCAATTTTAAGAGTAGGGGTGATAGCCCGTCTTTCACTTTTCTGGAGGCGGTCAGGAACTGTCAGGTCGTGACTGGGGCCTGGACTAAGCTTAGTTATTTCAAGAACGAGTGGTTTTTTGTTCGTTGCCCCCCAGGGTTTGCCAGGAGATGGTTATCCAGACGTAAGCATCATAATTCGTTATTGAATGGTCACTCTTAATACTTTACATTAATATTCTGCTACTCTTGCAGCCATCATTTCAAGACCTGCTGGTGGGCATTATAGGGGTGTCGTTCAAAGCTTGCAAAGGATTCCCCATGACTTAAGGCACATAGATTTGCTATTGACCGATGATAACTTAAGGACACTGGGTTTGATTGAGGTGGGCCAGAGTATTGTGATTGAAGGTTTGGCGAAATCGGCCTCGAGGAAGAAGAAAAAAGTGGCAAAAAGAAAACCTGGCGTTGTAATAAGAGAAATGAGCGATGATGAAAGAACTCCCACAGACACTGATATAGCAGCCGACCTTTCCCGAATAGAAGAGGGTCAGAAAGGCAAGGCTGTTGTACCTAAGCTCAAGAGATGGAAGTCTGTAGTCGTAACCCGTTCCCAACCTGGGGTTACTGTTTCCAGCGCTTCTCCTTGTCAGTCCGGAGACCTCTTCACCGGGTTGAACGATATTCCCATTCCGGACTACGTATCTCTCATCATGGGTTCGGGTTGGAAGAGCTCCGGGGAGCGCTTGACATAAGCGATTCTTTACCCGTTAGTGTAATCGACGCTTCTGGTTGGTCGGGGGGTTTGCGCATTTATTCACTTTTCACAACACTTCACGACGTCCACACTCATTGTAGTGTTTTTTCTTGGTACTTAATCGAATTGTTCCTTTTTTACAGGCACCATGTCGAATCGTCCTTCTACACTTGACAAACTTCGACGAGTACACCATTCTTCATCCTACTATGAGTCCCGCCGCAGGGATTCTGACAGAGATCGTGAGCGGAGGTATTATGAGCAGGAGCACCGTGATAGGGACCATTCCCGACACTACTCCAGCCAGGAGCATTCTGATAGGGACCGAAGGTATCGTTCACCCTCTCATTCTCCTCCGTCATCCAGGGGCCAAGTACCTGTAGTTGAAACTTCGCGGCAACAATCATCTCAGCAAATTTCTAAACCCGGTCCACATCGCTCAAGGACCGATACAGCCACGACCGTAACCGTAGAGGAAGCACCCCTTGAACCGTCTGGTGAAGGGGCTATTAGAATTGCTCAGTTGAAAAAAGACTTTCCAGAGATATGCTTTGACGCCTATATCTTTCCACCCAACCTTAAGAGAATTCCCGAAGAGGCCGTGCACACTGCCCTCAGCTATACTCGGGATTTTTATGCTCAGTATAAAGAATGGTACAGGGCAGCTGTTAAAGCCTCAAAAGTAGCCTTCGAGCGAGCCAAAGTTATTGAGAACTTGGAAGCAGACTTGGCTCAGAAGAACCGTATTGTTGACGTTCTTCAATCTGAAACGGAATCTTCTCGCAAGGCTGAACTGGAGTCGTTACAGAAGGTTGATGAGACATTAGCTGAGATGGCGAAAATGCAACAAGCGCATTGTACTTTAGTTGAGGATTTAGGCCATCGGTACAAAAACGTTGAGGCCGAACGAGATGCGGCGGTCAGGGAACTTGAGGAGTTAAAAGCTAAATTCGCCAGTTTAAACAAGGAAAAAGATGACGCTAATGCAGCTGCACAGGAGGCGTGTGAGCAAGCTGTGTCTCTTCGAGCTGAGCGAGATGCGGCGGTTGCTAAGGTTGGAGCGGTGGAAGCAGAGGTATAAGGGAGAGTTCAAGCGGAGATATTCAGAGTGGAAGCTGAATTTGACGATCTTCTCGACACTTATAATGCTAATGTACTTGAGCATAGGAATCTCTCGTGGCTCAGAGATTATTCTATGCTTCTGCTTAGTGCTTGGAAAAAATTGGTGGCGAATAAAAGAGCATCTCTCCCTGAAGGCGCCGTAGATGAGTTTGAACTTGAATCTCGCTTATTGAACGAAGAGGAGAGGAAACTCCTCCATGATGCGATGATCTCCGCTGAGAGGGAGAGACTTGGGTTTCATCATGTAGAGATGGGTGAGGGTTCTAGAGCCGCACATGACAGTGAGAATGTTCCAGTTGATGCCCCAACCTCATCTGGAGTCGTTACTATAGCTGGTCCACAAGTTATCCCTGCTTACAATCCGGATCGACCGGAATTGTCTCTCGGTACATCTACCGTTTCTGAACCTGTTCTATCAACGAGCCGCAGCAAAGAAGGTATTATAAATGTTGCTTAAGTGTTTCTGGAATTTTGAACTTGTAGTCGATCTTTTAACTAATCATCTTCTTCTTGGTTTAATTAATGACTGAAAGCGATGCGCCAGCACTTCCAATTCCGCAAGTTTCGCCGCCGACGCTAGGAGCCGTTGTTACTGAGGCCATCACGACCACTGTTTTTACCAGCGAGATGGGAGGAGGGAGCTCGATGTCGTTTGATGTTCAGATGATCGAGGAGCTTCTCAAGCAATCGTGTGAACCTTTCCCTGACCCTTCCTTTACAATGGGTGGTGTTGCCCCTTCTTTTAGCTCATTTATACCGACCGCCCCCGTTTCCAGCGCTGATCGATCTATCCGAGAAGAAGAAATTCTTGCTGAGATAAGCGCTGAAATGGCTACGGCAGTTGGTGGTTCTAGAGGCGATGTCGCTCCACCAAGCTTAACTTCTTCAATCATTACTTCTCTCACCAGCACTGTTATAACTTCTAGTGTTGAAGCTTCGCCACCCGCTACGGCTCCTCCGCCTTCGGTTCACCCTCTAAAAAGGATCTCTGTCCCTTCTAGTTCTGAGGAAGACGTAGATATCATGCCAGACCCTGAGGACGCTCCAAAGAAGGACAAGAAATCTCGTAAGAAGCCGAGTAGCGGGTCTAGCGGCTCAACTCCAAAGAAGAGACATCGGAAGAAGAAGGACTGAACTTCTTGTTTTGTCATGCAGTTGCGAAGTAGAACTTCTTTTTACTTCTCTTTTTGTTGGCCGTGTATGAGTGTGGATCCGGCACCCACTTTATGAGTTGTTTTTGGCTTTATCATGTAATCAAACTCTTTTTTCGTTTGTTAATAAAATAGAAAACAGCTCTTTTCTTATTTGCTTAAGTATTGCATTGATTAGCTTATGCCCACATATGCCATAATCCTTGTATACTTGTCCACACTTCGGGGACTTAACATAATCTGCAGTCAACGGTTTAGTGTACTTGTGGTGTTTTTACTGTCAAGTAGAGTTTGTTTTTATTTGCCGAGTTTGAGAATCTTGGTCGCGAGTTGCGATCGATGAATAACCGATCCTCGGACATTGTCTCACTTCGGTCAGTGATTAACACTTAGCTTTTTCGCCCCTTAGTCTCGGGGAACGACATTTGCATTTTTTTGGTCGAGTGCGTTTACTGCAAACTTTAAACACGTGTCCGCATTCTGGGGACTTAAGACAATCTGAGATCGATATTCCGGTTCGCACTCTGGGAACGAATTATTTGATGTCTATACTCCAATCCGCGTTCTGGGAAGTTGGAGTCCATTCGCACTTTAGGAACGAATCGTTTTAATGTTTATACTCCAATTCACGCTCCGGGAAGTTGGTGTCCGTTCGCACTCTGGGAACGAATTGTTTAATGTTTATACTCCAATTCGCGCTCCGGGAAGTTGGAGTCCGTTCGCACTTTGGGAACGAATTGTTTAGTGTTTATACTCCAATTCGCGCTCCGGGAAGTTGGAGTCCGTTCGCACTCTGGGAACGAATTGTTTAATGTTTATACTCCAATTCGCGCTCTGGGAAGTTGGAGTCCGTTCGCACTCTGGAAACGAATTGTTTAACGTGTATACTCCAACTCGCGCTCTGGGAACCAAGAGTTGAAGTTTATACTCCAATTCGCACTATGGGAATTTGGAGTTGGCGGCGGGATTGTCGTGTGTCAATCCCCGTGAACGTTGATGTAGTGTTCTGTCCCCGAGCTCGGGTTTCACTTAGTGAGTGACTGGTCGTATCACAATCACTCCCTACTTGAATAAGTCCTTCCTCGTGATGGGACTTAGCCCTTCGTGCATTGTAATATAGTGCGTCATATTCAGTAAATCACAGCTCTGGCTCGAAGAGATGGCATTTTATTGCTGAAACAAAAGAATACGGCAAAGTCAGTTGCCTTATTACAAATTTAAGTCTCAAAATGCTAGAATAAAATGCAAAGGAGTAAATTGACAGAAAATGAATAAGTAAAATCTTTCATATGTAGTAGCGACGAAGACTTTCGCTATTCCAAGCTCTCGGCAAGGTAAAACCGTCAACTGTTGATAATTTGAACGTGCCATCTCCGAGCTTTTGTGAAATCACATACGGCCCTTCCCAATTTGGCTTCATGTGTGAAGGGACCGGATAAACTCTTTTGAGTACGAGATCGCCAAGTTTGAAGGTTCGCGGACGGACCTTGGCGTTGTACAGTCGGGCGACTTGATTGCGATATGCGGCTGCCCTCAAATCAACCTCTTCGCGCTTTTCATCGAGTAAATCCAAAGATTCAGCAAGTAATATGGCGTTTGTTTTCGGATTGTAATACGTTACACGATGAGAATGCACTTCCATTTCGACCGGAATAACGGCTTCAGAACCATAAGATAAGAAAAACGGGGTATGACCGGTTGCAGTTTTATGGGTCGTTCGATAGGCCCATAATGCCATAGGAAGTTAGTCGACCCATCTGCCCCCAGCTTTTTCCAGTCGCTTCTTTAGAATGGACTTGATAACTTTATTAACAGCTTCAACCTGACCATTTTCTTGTGGGTGCGCTACTGCAGAGAATTCCTTCTGGATGTGAAATCGTTGATAGAAATTTTTGAATTCAGCACTATCGAATTGAGTTCCGTTATCGGTCATGATAGTATGTGGGAGACCGAAACGGCAGATGATATTACGCACTACAAAGTTGATTACTTTCTTTGTTGTGATTGTCGCAAGGGGTTTAGCTTCAGCCCATTTGGTGAAATAATCAACCGCGACGATGGCGTACTTCGCGCCACCTTTGGCCAGAGGCAATGTGCCGATGATATCCATTCCCCACACCGCAAATGGCCAAGGACTGACCATTTGGGTTATCTCAGTAGGCGGGGCTCTTGAAATTCGAGCATGTTTCTGGCATTTGTCACATTTTCTAGCGTAGTCTGTAGCATCACGATTAACGGTAGGCCAATAATACCCATATCGAAGTATCTTCTTTGCTAGTGCTTGCCCCCCAGTGTGATCACCACATTCTCCTTCGTGTACATCGTGTAACACTCGTTTGATTTCATCGTGTGCGATACACCGGAGGAGAGGAACAGAGTATCCTCTCCGATACATGACTCCATTCTGAATAACAAACCATGAAGCCTTTCGCAGAACTTGTCTTTTCTCGCTTCGCCGCTCGGGCAATACACCGCGTTCGATATAGTCTTGATAAGGAGTCATCCACGACTCCTTGGCGGAGGTAGCTTCAAATGCGAAATCAGTCTCCCTTCGATCAATGCTCGGAGATGATAGGGTTTCAATCGGAACAACCCCCAACTGTTGAGCCTCACCCGTGCTTGCTAACTTTGCCAATGAATCAGCTTTCTGATTATGCTCTCGGGGTATGTAGAAAATGGCATAGTAATCGAATTGATTAAGTATCTCTAGAACTTGAATTAGATAAGCGGCCAGTGTTCGATCTTTGGCTTGATATTCACCTCGAACTTGACACACTATCAATTGGGAATCACAGTAGATCTCTACAGCGATGATTTTCAGATCACGGGCAAGTTTTAGTCCGGTAAGTAGAGCTTCGTACTCGGCTTCATTGTTGGTTGCGCGGAACTCGAATTTTAAAGCATAACATATGGATCGTCCTTCGGGGGTCTCAAGCACTATCCCAGCTCCTGAGCACCGATCGTTTGACGCACCATCGGTGTACATCTTCCAGATGTATTTGGGAGACATGCTGGTTTCGGTCAAATCTTCAGGAATAGTGAATTCGGCTATAAAATCTGCTAGGACTTGGCCGTGAATGGCACTCCTTGGAGTATAAGTGATGTCGAATTGACTCAGTTCGATGTTCCACTTCAGTAACCTACCAGACGTCTCAGGCCGCGTAAGGACCTGTCGTAATAGCTGATCGGTGTATACAGTAATAGGATGAGCCTGGAAATATGGCCGGAGCTTCCTCGAGGCAATGACTAGGCAATATGCCAACTTTTCAAGCTTTGGATAATTTCTCTTGGCTCCGGTCAATCGTTTACTCACGTAGTAGACCGGCTTTTGCACTCGGTCTTCCTCCCGAATCAATGCAGCACTGATTGCATTTTCTGATACTGCCAGGTAAAGATATAACTGTTCATGATCTACAGGCTTTGAGAGGATTGGTGGTATGGAAAGATGCTGGATTAGTGATTGAAATGCGCCCTCGCAGTCTGTGTTCCATTCGAAGTTTCGTTTTCCCTTTCGAATTAAATCGAATAATGGAAGGCATTTGTCGGTCGATTTCGAGATAAACCTGCTCAGTGCTGCCACTTTTCCGTTAAGACTTTGAACTTGCTTTATGGTTTTCGGAGTTTGTAGATTTCTGATTGCCCAAATCTTTTCGGGGTTGGCCTCTATTCCTCGGGCATTGACAATGAACCCAAGAAATTTTCCGGATGCGACCCCGAAATGACACTTGAGTGGATTAAGCTTCATTCCGTAATTCCGGAGGATGTCGAACATTGACTCTAGGTCCTTGACATGATCCCCAGAGTACCGTGACTTCACCAACATGTCATCTACATAGACCTCCATAGTCTTTCCAATCTGATTGGCAAACATTCGGTTGACTAAGCGTTGATAGGTCGCGCCAGCATTCTTTAATCCAAAAGGCATGACTTTGTAGCAGTACAACCCCAAGTCGGTTACGAAGCTTGTGTGTTCTTGATCCGGTACATGCATGGGTATCTGGTTGTAACCTGAGTAAGCATCCATGAAAGATAACAATTCATGTCCAGCGGTTGAATTTACCAGTTGATCGATCCGGGGGAGTGGAAAGCTGTCTTTCGGGCAGGCTTTATTCAGGTCAGAGTAATCGATACACGTTCTCCATTTTCCATTCGGTTTTCGGACAAGTACAGGATTGGACACCCATTCTGGGTATAAAGCGTCTCTAATGAACCCATTTGATTTCAACTTATCGACCTCTTCTTTCAGGGCAGCAGATCTCTCTGGATCCATACTACGCCTTTTCTGCTTGACCGGGATATATCGCGGGTCAATGTTCAAGGTGTGGCTCGCGATGTCAGGCGAGATTCCGCACATATCAGAGTGTGTCCAGGCGAACACGTCAAGATTCACACGGAGAAAATCAACCAATTCCTGTTGTGTCTTTCGGTCAAGTTGAGACCCAACCTTCAATATTCTCGAGTCATCGTGATCATCATCAATCGGGACATCAAGGGTCAGCTCGGCCAGAGAAGCCTGACTTTCCGTAGATTCTTCTTTATTATCATTATCTCTTGGATCAAGATCCTTTTGGAATTGGCTGTGGTGCCCAGGCTGGAGCCCAGGCGCTAGTTGTCAATCGTCAGTAAAACGGACGCAGAGAGATTCCTCTACGCCTTTTCCTTTCTCTTTCCGCTGCGCCTCCCGCAGCTCAGCAACATAACAGGCTCTTCCAGCAGCCTGATCCCCTTGTACAACTCCTACTCCGTGGTCGGTAGGGAACTTCAAAGTTAAACACCATGGGGCAATAGCAGCCCTAAATTCGGCAAGGGCCGGTCGGCCCAAAAAAGCATTGTACGGGGAAGGAATATCGAAGACAACAAATTGCAACATCCGAACTCTTCGGCATTCTCCCGCTCCCAACTCTACTGGCAATTCGACTATTCCAGTTGGTACTGTTGCACTCCCATTGAAGCCGTGGACTCGTGATTGACAAGGCTTTAAGTCCTTAGCTTCCATTTTCATTAAATCATATGCTCTTTTAAATAAGATATTTACGGAACTCCCGCTGTCTACCAGGATCCTCTTCATCCAAGCAGGACCAACTTGAGCGGATATAACCAATGGGTCAATTGTGGGAGCTTCGACTTTATCAGCATCTCGATTTCTAAACACGATTTCATCAGCCATTGTCTTTTGTTGCTTAGCCGGTGTTCCGTCTTCCGAGTTGCTGTAGCATCAAAGTCTACATGCCTGATTGAGCTAGCATATGACTCCATTTCTCTCCAACTTCTGTCAGCCGGATGAGGACCACCACTTATCGTATTGATAACCAACCTTCCGCCTGTGCGAGCAGGTTCACCTTGTCTTTCCTGATTCTGCGTTCGATTTTGATTAGATGGGCCCGCTCCACCAGACTGCGGCGCCCGAACAAACTGGTCCAACTTTCTTTCTCTGATCAACTTTTCAATGAGGTCTTGCAAATGTCTACACTCATTGGTATTATGCCCATAGCTTTCATGAAACCTACAGAACTTCCCTGTCTGAATTTGCTTCTCCGAGGAAGGCTTCGGAGCAGGCTTCTTGTATTGCATAGTATTACAAGTCTGTAAGTATACATTTTCCAGCGACGTGTTAAGCGGTGTATAATTGTCAAACATTGCGGCCCTACGTCTCGGACCACGATTCTGATCTTGCTTCTTGCTTCGGTTATCACCATTTCTTGATCGCTGGGCCTGTTTATTTTGAATATTCAATTCAACTTTTCCCGAATTTTCTCCGGATTGTTTAACCGCAACATTACTCTGAATCCCTTCACTGCTGGGCCTTGCATCGTCCTGCTTCCTAGACTGTTTCGCATCCTCTCGCCTCAAGAATTGAGCAGCTTTGGAATAGAAACGGTCCAACGATGCGGGAGGTTTCCCGGCTAGCCAATTTCCAAATTCGGAATCAGGGTCGATTCCTTTAGTCAGGGCCACTAGAATGGAATTATCATTAGGGTTGGTGATCTCTGCGCATGCAGCATTGAATCTCTCCAAATATCGTCTAAGTGTTTCTCCGGGAGCTTGAGTGACACTTGATAGGGTATTAACATCTTTAGGTCGGGCAATATGCATGCGAAATTGTTCAACAAATTTAGTAGCTAACTGGTCAAACGAAGAAATAGATCGTGGCGGTAATCGGGTGAACCACATTGTCGCAATTCCCTCTAAGGAAATAGGAAAACTGCGGCACTTTACTACGTCATCAGCTCTTGCAGCAGTCATTGACCATTCATATTTCAGAACATGTTGGTTTGGGTCGGAATTTCCTTCATACATGGGAAGGGTTGGCATTCTGAATCGGCGAGGAGGTTCAGCATACAATATGTCATCAGTAAATGGGGTATGACTCCGAGAGATTCCCCAATCGTCATTTGTTAGGCCTTGACTCTCGCAAATCATTCGTCGCACCATGGCTGAGAAGTCTGGTATTGGAAAATTCTGTGGGTGGTGAGCCAAAGTATGGTCGGGTTCCATAGTGCGAGGTGGGATCAGACGCTGTCGACGATCCTCATCCCGCCTCCTTGGCTCGATATCTTCTGGGATATATGGCTCTGGAGCCTATCCCTACTGATGATAATTTTGATTGGAGTGATCTCGAGCATCAACTCCTATGTCAACTGCAGCGGCTGTAGCAGCTCGATCATCTGCAGTGTACTGAGGAATAGTGCCTCCTCGGGAGGAGGGTCCAGTATGGAAGCTGGTAGAAGGGCCAACCCTTATTTGCCCAACGGTTACCGCCTGTTGACAGTCAGCGGCTTGCGTATGATTTCCGTCTAGCCTGGGACGGATAGATCGGGTATTGTAATCTGAGGAAGCGGAGCTTTCGGTGGAAGAACGAGGAGCTTGATCCCTTCTGGATCTTCTTCGTTTTTGGCGATTTAGCTGATTGGTCAACTCAGCATTAGCGCGCAATTGCTCAGTTAGCTGTTGTCTGCTTTGGGTTAATTCTTGAAGTAGTGCTTGGAACTCTTGCCTCGTGACCGGACCTGACTGATCCGTATGCCCAACAGCATCTTGGTTAGTGGATTGTAGTTGTGTGGGGTTTTGCCTATCCCGGCCTTCCTGATCACCAATGTTGGAAGTGGTTCTTGTACTCACCATTTTGAAACGTTGAATTCTTTCCTAGACTTTTGACAAATCTGAGTAGAATGGAAGGAGTTTGAATATGAAATCTGGATCTCTCTCTTAGATTTATGCAATCCGGTATCGAAGATAGATCCAAGGAGCAGGAGAAAAAACCGGGTTTTTTCTCAGTGAAAGCACCAAAGTGTTTGTGTCAAAATTGGGCACAACACTCTTCGGAAGTTTTTGAAGAGATAATAAATGAAGAAGGCAAATTAAAATGAGGATTATCTAACAAAAACTCCAAGCAACAGAAAGTAAATTGCACAGAAGACAACGATTTAGAGTGGTTCGGCGATGCGCCTACGTCCACTATGAAGCTTTGTTATTTTATTGCTCGATATTCGGAGAATACAACTTTTATATGGCTAAATACAGCAGTTCTTAAGCAAAAATTCGAAGTCAAAGGCAGCGGCAGTGCTCTGAAGTAATTCTGGCGGCGTCCGGGCGTGCTTTATCTCTCGAAATTCTCCCATCCCCTTTCTGAATGACCAGGGGCTCTATTTATAGGTGCTGGAGGCTGATATTTCTCCTAAAATTCAGGGAGACCACTTCTGGCACGTGTGGGGGGCCCACATGGCCGAATTCTGGAGATCCGGGCCCACTTTTGGATCGATTCGACCCTTGCTTCGAATCGATCAAAAAGGTGCCCAATCGCGATGAAATTTGGCAAGGGTATTCTTCTATGTTCGTGCAAGCTTCTGTGAAAGTTTCATAACATTTGGACTTGTAGATCTCAAGTTATGATCGATTCAAGATTGTATTTCTGGTCAACATGCGCGCTTCGAATCCATGGCCTTCGAATCGATAGGGTCGAATCCCTGGGTTTCAGCAGCTACAACTTGATGGGTTCGATGTTATGGATTCGAAGGTACCCTTATGCGCGTCCTTCATGTCGTTCAGAGTGTCTCGTAGTTGGTCGATGCGAAGTCTTCTTTGCTTGATGGATTCGAAGGACCTTCACGGGATGGAGTCGAAGATAGGAATTCTTCGAGGGATTCGAACCAAGGCAGGCGTGGATGGGTTCGAAGCATGGCTACCTCTGATGGATTCGAATGAAGGCATGTCCTTGATGGGTTCGAAGGAAGAAGTGATTTGTTGGGTTCGAACTAGGGAAGGCTTTGGATGGATTCGAAGGAAGGGCTTGTCCGATGGAGTCGAAGCAAAGGAGCTCTTCATGGATTCGAGGCAAGGCTCTGGGAGGATGGATTCGAACGTGATGCATGGTCTATCGATTCGATTGTGTGGTTCTCTCATGGATTCGAACCTTTACTTCTTCTGATCGATTCGAACTGAGGTTGTCTCCTCCACTTTCCATTGGCGACAACTTGAGCATGCGAACTCGGATTGCCTCGAAATTTGGAGCGTTGGTTTTCACAGCTTCGCTTGACGTGTCTTATCAATTGCAACCTAATCCAGACTTGGAAAAAATCCATCGATATTTGTAGTGAACCGACAATCGTTCAAAATTGATAACATGTGACCTTCATTTTCCAGCCAGTTCCTTGGTATCTCGGCCTTGCCAAAAGGCGGGATAACACTGGTAAAATATGAGAAGGCAAAGGAGGATGTACAAAATATTATTGATAACTTTAGCATTCTTCACAATACAAAATGAAGGCAAATCCTAAGAAAAGCTCTTTCATTGTTCACTCTAACAAATTCTTAGGGTATGTGATAAGTGCCAATGGGGTCAAGGTCAACCCAAACAAATTCAAGAACTATAAGACATGTAGATCCTTACACCATCAAATAATTCCAAAGTCTTATAGGAATCATCCTTATACTTAACCACTTCAGATAGAGGGAAATAGATAGACGCATCCTCTTCTTTAACATAAAAGAAGGGAAATCGTTTTCATGGACTATTGAGTGCACTGGAATATTTGGAAGATAGAAGCATCATCTTAAAAGACCTCCTATCCTCTCAAAATATATGGATTAGGAAGGTCTCTACCTTAAACTCGCACTAACTATGTGGTCGATGATGCCTTGGTTTGAGGTGAAGAGCGTATTCAACGACTAATTTATTATGTTAGAAAAAAAATTCCAAGCCTAGAAATAAGATAGATCAGGTTGGAGAAGTTGGAATATTGCCTGTTCATGGCTATCCACAAACTCCACCTACACTTCTAGGCTTACCTTATCAAACAAGTGCTAAGTTGACCCAACATATTGGGTAGCCTCTTAATGCAGGGATGGAACTTGGCCAACATCACATCACCTTTCATCTCTACACTTCTATCAATGACTAAGATTTAGCCAATTTCATTGCATAATGCTCATGCTCCGTTTGTGGTGAGTAAGAAGCACCTCCAATCCAATGCTCCTACTAATTGTGTAACGACCCAGAATTTTTATTAATTAAAATTTTAATATTTAATTTATTTTAAATATTAATAAGTGAATTTATAAGTCGAATAAATTTTATTTTTAATTTTTGGATTTAATTGGATAATTAAATCGATAATTTAATACGTTAAATTATGGAAATAATTGAAAATTGGGTTAAATATGATTGAAAATGATTTGTAAAATTTTATTTTATCATATGGGAGTTAGAACGATATTTTAGAACTTTTAAAATCGAATTAAAAGTTAATTTGTGAAAATTGAATATTTTAATATTAAAATCGACTAGTGAAAATAGTCAATTTTTGAACAGTCTCAGAATTGAACGAAACCAGTTCCATTGGATCCATAATAGTTAGTTATTATCGGATTTCAAATTTCGTGTCAATCGGAGTTATCGTTTGAGCGTGGCAGCTCGAAACGCATCGATTTATTTTTAATATTAATTTAGCGAGTTAAAATAGCCATTTTTAAAAAAGTCTCGGATTTCGACGAAACCAGTTTCATCGGATCCGTAATGTGATATTATTGTAAGGTTTCAAATTTCAAGTCAAATGGATTTACCGTTTGTCCGGTACAAATTAAAACGCCTAGAAAATCGCTTAAATCGGTTTAATTTAAATTGAGCGTTTATTGCCATAAATTGCACAGATGTCCGAATTAGCTTCCGAAACCTGTTCCATTGTGTCCGGAACGCGGGGTAAACCTTAGAAACGCTGGTTACGGCGCGTAAATCGGAGTTCGGAATTTCCGGAATGAATAGTGTTTCGGTTTTCTCTATAAATAGCCCTCACACAAATAAAAAAAAAAAAAAAACTAAACCCTAATATTTGCTCAGCCGCCACCATAGGAACCGAAGGCCGATATTCTTCCTCGCTTTCCCTTGTTTTTTCCCTCAATCTACTCAATATCATCGAAAACTCTCAACTAGAAAAACGTAGATCGTCATGAGATCTTCACATCCAACGGTGGATTTGCGTTGAAGTGGATTGGATTCGCCGAAATCAAGCGTGGAAGGGCGCGCGTTCAAGTGGAGTTTTCGCAACCTAGGGACGACCGAGCTCGCCGCCGTTCATGTAGGTGGTGGAGTTCGTGGAGGCGCTTCACGTGATGGTGTTTGATCAGGTTGGAGATCGTTGTGGTGGTCGCGGCCTTCAAGTTTTGGTCGCGTGAGATGGGTTCGTGCTCGGCCTGTAGATGGAGTGGGGGAAGATGAAACGCGCGGTCACGATGAAGAGAAGGGGATCCAACGGCCCAGAATAATATAGGTTAAAAATATAGAAATTAGTTGTAAATTGTTTATATAAATTAGTATAAACTTGTAAAAATCGTAACTTTTTCATACGAGGTCGAAAAAATGCAAACTCAGTTGCGTTGGAATCATATGGACGAGCACTACGCGATGGAGTTGGTTTGGAGTCGTTTGGAGTTAGTGAGAATTTTGGGTAAAATTAAACGCGCGTTTAATTTTATTCGAAATAAATCGCTAAAACGGAAATTAAAATCAAGGTGAGAACTTCTCACTCAATCGAATCAGTTTCGATTTTATTTTAAATAATTAGATTTAAAATATTTGAATGCATGTTTGAATGTTGATTGTTATCTATTGATTGTTAAAATAGACATTATACGCCGTTAGTAAGCGGATGTTATTTAATAAAAACATATACCGCGAATATTTCATAAACAGTGAAATTGGTATTATAAATAATATCAATATATATATATTGGCATATGTATATATTGGAGTTGATTGATTTCCCGCATTTTTTGTTCAGCGGATGAGACCCTATTGCGCCGTTATTAAGCGGATAATATTTAATAAAAACATGTACCGCGATAATTTCGTACTGGAGCGAAATTGGTATTGTGCTAATGTTTTTGGATGCAGGAAAACAGGTTGGAGGGATCCAACTGGATTCCTCAACAGTATTTATTTGATTTTGAATATTTTGATATTCGTTGACTATCATATCGATATATGATGTCGTTGTTGTCGTGATTGACTATTTGGTATGTAGCATCATTGGACCAAATTTGCAATTTTAGAATGATTTTTAAAGTGATTTTTGAAAGAAAACGTTTATAAAATATTTTTGGAAATTGATTCATTTTAAAATAAATAAACGTTATAATTTTAATGTTATAAAATTATGATTTTTTTTTGAGAAATATAGTTAAAAAAAACTGATTTTTGAGAATACGATGCTATTGATTTTATAAAATAGTTTAATCGGAATTTTAGAATTTATTGTGAAAAGTTTAAATATAGGATTTATAAAATTTAATTATTTTATGAATCAAAATGGTGAAATAATAAAGGAGATTAAAGTCGTTTTAAAGAATAATATAAATTGATTTATATTAAGAGATTTATAAATGGATATTTATAAATTGAAATATTGACATTATAAAACGAGTTTTTATAAGTGTTTGAATGAAGTGAAAATAAATTTTGTAAATGAATGGAATTTATAAAATTATAAATGGTGAAGTTATAAATGAAATTTATAAATAGTAAGATTTATAAATTTTGTGAAGTTATTAAAGAATATATTTGGATGAATAATTGAATCTTAAAAGTTATAAGATTTATAACTATGAAGTTTAAAAGAACGATTTTGTAAAATAATCGTTTTATAAGCATTTAACTTATAATATGAACTTTTAGTTTATAATTGAGTTATAAACTGGAATAGGTTAATAAAAGAATTTATAAAAAGGAAGTTTTTATAAATAAATAGAAATGGAATTTATAAACGTTGTTTTATAAATTCGCAAATGACTTATTTTGATAAGAAAATTTGTTAAAACCTATAAGTGGAGTTATATTCACATTTTTGAATAGTGAATAACCCTTTGAATTAAAATGAATAAAAGGATGAAATTTGTTAACAAAGTATATTCACGTTTTTGAATAGTGAATAACACGTTAAAGAAATTGTTTTGGATTTGGATGTTTTAAATAGAATTAAAACGATCTAACGATGTTTTAAATGTGTTGAGATTCGAAACCATAGATTTCAACATTTATTGTTGAAATGGACGTTTTCGAGAAATAAAAGGAGATGATGGACTATAACACTGTTGTTATAGTAAATGATTTCCGAAAGGAAATGTTTTGTATAGTATTGGGATTTATATATCTATTTAATTTCGAATCCCTATACTAGTGATTTTGGGTTGTCGTAACGATGTTTTACGCAACATTCGTTTTGGCCCAAATAAATATGTTTATGAGAATGATTTCCTTAAAGAATTAAATATATACTTAATCTCGATTTAAGTATATTGAATATTTTCTAAGTGTTGAAAATAAATAAAATTTGTGAATTACTTATGAATAAATAAGTATGGAAATGTTTTTCCAATATAAAGTGAATAGTAGAGAATTTATCTTTTTGAAGATAAATTGAAAATGAATATTATAAATCGAATTGAAGTCGTATATTCATTAATACTTTAGATTATAAATTCACTAAGGAATTTATAAAAGAAAACGGGTTTGGTTTAGAAAAATAAATATTGATTTATTTTTGAAGTGTTGAAATCATATATCTTGTAAAGATATTTTGGAAAATAAATAATTTAGAAAATTATTTGGAATCTGGTGATGTGTGCATATTCATTGATAGTTCAATAACCGACTATCAATATTTCCCTTTGAATGGGTAATTGATGTGATTTGTTTGAATGTGAATGCCACACTTATTTTTGAATAAGCGCTCACTATTCGGGTTAACCGGGAAAGGACCATGGGGTCGTATAACCCATTCCGAATATGTGATACGTCGTTGTGAATTGCATTGAAGATCGGTGTTGAAGACCCGGTATTTGCGAGAGCGATAGGATGACCTGTCGATTTACTCTGCACCGAGTAGCTACGGTATAGAGTTCTCCATATGTGATGGTGAATCCGATCAGGATTGTGAATATCCGGATTTCAAGGACTTCTTTGTAAGTGCCTTCGGTTTTGTTCGAACCCGGAACAGACTTGTATGGATTGTGTGTCTGACATTACAAGTTGAGATATAAAGCCGATTTCTTTCAAATATATTTCTGTTGGTGGCGGAGAATTTATTCTTTTAGCTTAACACCCTTCTCTGAGACGTACGAGCTCAGAGGTTATGTAGTTGAATGTTATCAGCGATATATTCCCAATTTGGTAATGTGATATGCTGAGTGATGCTGTAAAAGATCATTGTGTTGATTATTGTGATAGGATCGTTTATTTGATCGTCTATCTTAGTGATCATTGTGTTGATCATTTGTTGACCCAAAGCATGGCTTTTGTATAAAGTATGTTTTTGTGGACGTGACTTCGTCGAGCCTCACACCCCGGAAATGGTCAAAACAGGAAAGATGCGGCAAGGTTATGAGGGGTAGCACCCTTTAGGGTATGTACATTTCCTTCTGGATAGAGGTGGTATCATGGTATGGAGCCCAGATATTTAACCTATGTGGTTACTACGAATTTATTACTTTGAGGTTGTCGGCTATCGGGATCCCGTGAGAAAGGTCGTTTACGATCGGGGAATGGCGTGCTCGTGTCAGTAGTTACCCAGTTAGGGGTAACCCGGCCTTGTGTTGGCAGAGTTTCGGTTTGGTTCTCGGGGATGTCTTTCCAGAGGCATTCTCATGTGGCAATGGGAAGTTCCTTGGCCTGACCATTTGTTGGAAATCCAAAGAAACAATACGAGACTTGTACGGTTTTAGTTGTATAACCTGCTATGGAATGTGGCGGTAACCTGCTATTGAACATAGTTAGCTATAGTAGGCATAGTTCGAAATGTCTATGTTGGCTAAGATTTATATTCTACTTTCGAAATGATTTTTCCTACACTATGCACTAATAATAATATCAAATGTTATTTTAAATGCGTATCAAGCATCTTTGACTATCATAAGGAGAAATCTCCTCCGATTCTGCGTTTGCATTGTGTGTGTGTGCGGGAGGCCTTATGGTAGTCTCATTTTTAAAAGCATTGCGAATTGAATTTAAAAATATTCCTCTATTTTGATTTTAAAGATAAATAAACTGTTTTGAGTTCTCACACCAGTCACATGACTGACTTGGAGTTTATTGTTTTCCTTCCTAAACTCTGGGTGCCCACCAATTTCCACACGGGCAGTCAAGAGTTAGGTTTATCAGGATATTCTGGATATTCTGGAGTTGCTGGAGGCAAGCTGGATGGCATGTCGTATTACTAGTTTATATAGTATTTCTTTTTCTGCTGCACTGTTTGATGTTGTATGATGTTGTACACTCTGATGATATGATGTAATGAAATGTGTTGTAATGTAATAACTGATATAGTTCTTTGTTTAAAGATTATTCATTTATTATTATATGTTGTTCCGCTGCGAATTGTGAGATTCTGATGTTGTTCTGTTGTTTACTATTCCGTTCTATTCTCTTTTCTTTCTATTTTAAAATTATGTTCTATTTTCTACTCTTCTCTATTCTCTTTTTCTTCTATTTTAAAATTTTCTATCTTCTTTTCCCTATCCCTATTTTCTTTTCTCTCTTTTTCTTTTTCTTTTCTTTTTCTTAAACCCATAACTATTCGGTTTTTCGGCAACGAAAAATCGAAGCGTTACAAATTATATGTTGAACGGGGCATTCGGTGAAGAAGGGGGGAGAGCCAGCATGGTCCTCATCACCTAGATTGACATGGTATTTTCTTTGCTGTAAGATTGGATTTCAAAGCAACCAACAATTAAGCCGAGTACGAATCCATTCTGGTCGCCCTCAAGATGGCGAAGGAACTTAAATTTTAAGCTATCAAACTATACACTAACTCCTCGCTCGTCGTTAATCAAATCAGTGAGTAGTTCCAATGAAGGGAAAAAACCTAGTAGTATACGATGCTGAAGTGAAGCAACTCATTAGAACCTACTCTGATTTCAAGCTAGAAAATATCCCTAGAGAGAAGAATGCTAAAGGGGACTAGCATGCCAAGGCAGCAAGTAACTCAAAGAAGAGCAACTCCTAGGTCTCATTGGAAATTTGAAGTGCCATGTGCTTTGTATAGGAGTAGAGCACCGTTGAAACTAACTATAATTGGGTGACTTGCTCTTGAAATATCCATTTAGTGGGGAGCTGCCCACTGAACACAAATAATTTAGAAAAATTCTCTACCGAGCACTCGTCAACCAATCATGGACATCAAACTATACTAGAGAGGCCACTCTACCCCACTCTAATGTTACATCACCTAACCCGAAGGTGAACAGGTCCTTTAAGAGTTACATGGGGTGTTATATGGAGATCATGCTAGAGGCAAAGCCTTATGAATAAGGCTGCCCCCATAGGCTAACAATGATCAAACAATCAATGGATAACATCAAGAAACGCGACTGCAATCATTGGTTCACCAAGATACCCAGAGCTTCCCCTTACTAAACCCATGACCTCCTTGTGCTCATTTGGCACGTGAGGGATCAACCAAACTGGGAAGATCTCGAAAGCGATGGGAAGATATAACCATGCAATAGTCATCATCTATAACTTCACCAGGTGAGTTGAATCGAATCCCCTCACTGAGGCTACTATACACAAGGTACTCATCATTAACAAGAACATCATATGTTGTAACAGTTTCCTAAAGAAGATCATTACTGATGATGGCAACCGGTTTGAAAGTAAAAAATTCATCGAGTTTTGTGAAAGGAAGGGATCAAGAAGTTCTTCTCCTCCATTTCCCATCCCCAAGCAATTAGACAAGTGGGGGCGGTCGAAAAAACAATCATGTCAATCTTGAAGAATGACTAATGTGAAACTGGGCTGAAGATCTCGTACTCATCCTCTAGTCATATAAGGCCTCTACTTAGATATCAGCCAAGCATTCGCATTTTTCCTTAGCCTATTGGTATGAAGTAATGATGCCTACAGAGGTGGATATCCCCTCGTCACGAATCCTCACTCATAATGTTGAATAAAATAAAGAGTTGTTGTAGATAGCCTTGATGCTCTAGACAAGAAGAGAATAGAAGCATAGCTCAGGACAGAATCCTACAAAATAAAGGTTGTAAAGTACTACAGTGCTAAGGTCAAACAATATAACTTCATAGTAGGAAACCCATCTTGCAATGAGTCTTCGCTAACATGACGAACCTAACCAATGGGGTTTTGGGACCTAATTAGGATGGGGCACTGTATGATTAGTGCCACCCTAAATAATGGTGTATATTGCCTCACTCACCCAATGGCACCCTATTCCCAAGACTTGGAATTCAGAATACCTTCATGCTTTTTTTTTGTAAACCGTTATAATCTAAATAAATTAGGCGCTTTTAAAAATATTTTTGTGATTATAAAGCGACCAACACTTTAATTCCAATATTAATAAAAAAATTCCTTTAATATTATATTGCAAAAAAATGATGAAACCGTGCAAGTTCAGCGCCCATGATCAAGAATGCACTCAAAGGTGAGCATCTCCCTTGAGCGTCACATTCTTTGTGACACCAGTGCATAGATGGTGCGACCACAACCATACAAGGGTGGTCCCAATTTATGCATCCGTTATGTACTTGATTATTCTACAAAAAGCAGAACAAGGCATTAGCAAACTGATTACATAGCCACCCACGTTGTAGCCTCGATACCTTTATCCATGATGTCGCCCGCTTCCCAAAAATGGAATGGGACACTGATGTTGTAACGACCCAAATTTTACGTATCAAAGGATCGTAAAATAATTCTATTTAATTCATTTTAGGTCGTATCATTCTAATATTTTGAAATATGATTCTTAGAAATGTTTACATATCTTTGATTTCTCCCAAATTTCTGGTGACAAGTTTGCCCTTGGAGATATTATTCAAGCCATAAATTTTGATAAAATCCAAATTAGATGTTCTAACTTGATCGTTGCTTTAGGATAGTGGTTTCCCACTTTGTAGAGTGGTCATATAGGAAAACCAGATAAGTGATTAGAAAGTTATAGCAGTTTTAAGTTTTGTAAATTGTTGGCCAGAATTAATAAGGCGATTAATGAGTCAAATAACAATCCCATTAGCCTAATCAGGTTTAACTATAAAATAAAGTAAGAGAGACGAAGGTACTATAGGAGACAACTGTGTAGGGTTTCAGACCTAAAAGTGTGGGGGTACACAATCGAGAATAGAGATTTTCATTGATCTCTGGCAAAGCGAGGACGAGACCATACGATTTATCATATATTCAAGCTTTAGAAGATGATAGCTAGGTTCTGGATTCTATGGTTGCTGTGACTTCTATGTCTGCTTTTGCGTAGGCTATCATCTATAAGAATACTAGAGAAGGGATTGGGAATAGGGCCAATGGAGGAGGCTGCTTAGATTCTTTTATCCTCTTCCATTATAGTATCTTATTGTCGTTTATTTTGAGTGGCATATTATATCTTATTATTATCTGCTAACTCTTCAGTTGTAGGAATAGGTCATGTAAGGTTTTGTGTGCCTGTCTAGTACCATATTTTCTAGTAATAGTTTTGACACTCATTTACTGCTCAACTAGACCGTTGTCTGGCCCAAGGTTTTATATTTTCTCTTATCATCTTGGGTACTTTTAAATGATTGAGCTGGATGATAGGTTTGAAGTCACAATTGCTGTACGAAGACGAGCTTGGAGGAGCTATGGCATATTACTCTATATTTCTAGTTTCCACTGTCTGTTGTTACCTACTCTGAGCGATGTAGTGAGAAAATATTTTACTGAGATATTATGATATTTGTACCATAACTCATGATGTTTTAGTAGAGATGTTATCTTTCATTTGTTACGGATCCTTATATTACCGTTGTATATTTTCCATATTATATTTTATCCATGCACTATAAGATATGCAATAGGTTTTTTACTTTAAATTTCAACCTTGATGATCAGCCCATATCGGCCTGGCACGTTTACAGCGCTCTTTTAGGTCATTTAGGGTGGGTGGTATGGGGCAATCGTCACATTTGGTATCAGAGCTTTGGTTACGAGTTAACTGAGGCAATTTGAGAGTATACGCTAAAGGAGGTAGTGTACTTTTTAATTAAGATATTAGGCTATATAATTTTATTATATAGTATAGTATGCACTTGGATATCGTTACAGCTATAGCTTTTCTTGCAAAGAGGCTACTCATTTTTATTATAGATAAGGATGAGTTGAAACACAAGAAAGGATGTTAGGAATAACTCTACTTCAAAAGTGAAAGAGGGAATGGTGTTGGGAGCTGCTACACCCGATTTTTAAGCCATGTTTGATGCAATGATGGTTTTGCTGATATGAAGAGCCCAAACTACACATGGCGTGGCTTTAGAAGAGGGTGCTCCTGTGCAAGTACTTGAAGTCGACTTCGCCAAGCTTTGTAAGGATTATTCTACTCTATGAGGGAGGTTATTCTTGGGGAAAGAATCTACAATTGAAGTGCAAGATTGGATGGATACTTGTGAGCATATCTTCAGTGATATGGAAGTGAAAGATGCGATGAAAAGAAAACTTGCTTCAAGACAACTACAAGGCCGATCTGTGAATTGGTGGAATACTATTACCATTACTACTCCAGAAGATTAGATTTCTTGGGATCAATTCAAAGCTAAATTTGAAGAGAAAATTCCTGCGGATCAGAAATCAGTGCTCTTCAAAAAGTTTGTTGGGTTGAAGTAAGGAGCGAGTCTATTTCTAAGAATGTAGAGGAGTTTAATGCTTTGTTGAGGTATAGAATGTCTTATACTGATACACCTTTGAAGAAGAATGAGAAGCTTATTACTTGATTGGAAACCACTTGCGAGAGAACCTAGCAGACCACATTGAGGTATCTTTTGAGAAGCTGGTTGAGAAAGACCTTAGACATGAGAGTTTGTACCAAAAGAATAAGACTTATATTATCATTGTTGCTGAAAAGGAGGAACCAAAACCATATAGGGCGGTGGAGATAAGAAGGAGTGGAATGGAAAAAGAAGCAATAACAACAAGGAAAAGGTGGTCAGAAAAAGAATAGGAGTGAAATTGTTTGCCATATTTGCAAGGAGAAGGGCCACTATATTAAGGAATGCAAGGCTACTAAAAAGTGTTTCAACTGTGATAAGCCCGGGCATATGGAGAGGAATTGTCCAGACCTGCCTAAGGATAAGCAGAATGTGAAGGCATATGTTTTGGATGCTGCCCCAACTTTATCTTATGCTCCTACTGCTAGGGATAAGGAAGGGAGTCGTGGTGCAAGGCATGCTTTCCATCTGAGATGTTTCCGTAAGAGTTCTTTTTTATATTGGAGCTTTGCATTCTTTTATCTATGGCGAGCCAATATGCAGACTAGGTTAGGGACCCGATATAGTAGACCGACCTTTGATTATGAAGAACCCAGTTGGAGGATCTACCAGCCATTGTATGATTTCTCGTGGTTTAGTTTTATCGAGTCATGGATGTTCTTTTGTTTGTGATTGCTTTGTTCTTTATTTTTCTGGGTTTGGAATTATTTTGGAAATGGATTGGATTAAGAGGTATACAGTTATAGTGGATTGCGAGAAGCTAGAGGTGATAATTGGAATATGGAAGGGACAATGGTAGCGACACGCTGCTTACCAGGGGATAGGGTATTTGCCATCTTTCTTTGTTCGCTTGAGATTCCACAGGAAGGATTGTCATCCAGGCCTATCGCTAGAGAGTATCCTAATGTCTTCGAGGAAGTGATAGGATTGTCGCCGCATAAGGAGATCGAGTTTCGGATTGACTTAGTGGTTAGAACCAGACCCATAGTTATACCTTTGAGGTGTATGGCACCCAGAGAGCAGAAAGAGTCGAAGGTGCAAGTGGATTATCTGCTGAAGAAAGGATTCATGCGAAGAAGCATATACAAATAGGGTGAACCTGTTGTATTCGCAACAAAGGCGGATGATTCTTTGAGGCTATGTGTGGATTATCGCGAGCTGAACAAGATTACAATGAAGAATAAGTATCCACTTCAACTAATTTGATGACCTATTTGATCAGCTACACGGTGCAAAGATGTTTTCTCAGATGGATTTGGCAATGGGATTTTCCTAATTGAAGGTGGCTAAAGAAAGTGTGCCTCTTACTGTATTTTAGACACCATGGCTTTCTACGAGTGGTTGGTGATGCCTTTTGGATTGACTAACGCTCCAGCATACTTTGTGGATCTTACGAATAGAGTCTTTAGAGATCAGTTGAACAAGTTCATGCTTCTGTTTGTGAATGAAATTCTGATTTACTCTAGAATCGAGGAAGAGCACAAGGCGCACTTGAGGATTGTGCTTGAGATTTTGAGAAAGCATAAGTTTAGACAAAAGTTCTTTAAATGTCACTTCTGGAAGGAAGAAGTGAGATTCTTGAGAAATGTCATGTCAAGACAAGGAGTTGCAGTGTATCCCACAAAGGAGGTATCGATCTAGGATAAGAATTAACCCAAGAATGATACGGATGTGAGAAGTTTCCTTTGATCGGCAGGATATTATAGGCGCTACATAAAGGTCTTCTCAAAGATTGCAGCACCATTGACCAACTTGGCCAAGAAGAATCAGACTTTCACTTAGGATGCATGATGTGAGCATGCATTTGTAACTTTGAAGGAAAGATTGATGAATGCACTTATATTTGGTTATTCCGGGTGGGAATGAAAACATGAAGGTATAAACCGATGGTTGTGGTACTGGTCTTCGAGCTGTGTTGATGTAAAAAAGGAGAGTTATCACCTATGCCAGTCGACAGTTGAAACCGCATGAAAGGAATTATCCAACTCATGACTTGGAGTTAGCAGTGATTGTTTTTGCTTTGAAAATGTAGAGGAGTTATTTATTGGGAGAAATATTTTAGCTATTCACAGACCATAAAACCTAGAAGTATCCTTTCTCTCAAAAAGATCTTAACCTTTGAAAGTAACAATGATTGGAGTTCCTAGCTTCTATGACTTTGATATTTCCTACACTCTAGTGAAAGGTAATGCAATGGCAGATGCACTGAACAGAAGACATGCTGAATTAGGAGCTATGTTATAGGAATGGAAACATATAGAGTATATAATTGGATTTGATTTCAGGTAATGGTGTAAGCTCGAGGCTAAGATATTTCAAGCTTATCGACCAAGCGTACTTTCATTGAAGGGATCGGTACTAATCAGAAGCAAGACGCTAGTAGAGATCGTGGAAAAGATTGAAATAGGAGTAGGATATGAATATTTGAGACAGTGCGAGAGTGACTGAGATGGTTGGCTTTGTAAAGATAAAGGACTAGTTGTTCCGAATATTGATGGATTACGAGATGAAGTAACAAGGGAATGCTTTCGAGATAAACCATTCATCTTAGTGATAACAAAATGTACGGGGATAAGAAGAGAACTTACCATTGGGAAGGAATGAAAACGGATGTGGGAAGTTTCATCTCAAAGCGTTCGAATCGCCAGTTAGCGAAGGCTGAGCAGAAGAAACCTACTAGATTGCTACAACCAATAGATATTCCTGAATGGAAATGGGAGCAGATATATATGGATTTTATGGATGGATTGCCAAGGACTAGAGCAGGATATGAAAGTTTTTGGGTTGTGGTAGTTCGAGGTACAGTTAATATCCTGCTATTACCCCGCTATAATCATGCTATATTGTATAGCGGATTTCTACTGCTACGTTTTTTTCATATATCCCCAAATATACCCTGTCTGCTTTAAGCCCCGCTATTTCCACTATATCTCGTTATTCCCATTGTATTCCGCTATTTCTGCTATATCTTCTTTAAAAGAAATGAAATGAAAAATGACATTTATACATTATAAAAATTATCAAAATAATTTACTTAATTGAATTTTTAATATACTTTTGGAAATGAAAATGCTTTAATATTCTACTAAATTCAATTATGCTATATAACATTTTACGATTATTTACAGTATATTCGCACATGTTTTCATTTAAAATTATTTATATATTAATTATAATTCAATTGAATGTTAATTTTTCATTTAATTACCATTTATATGTCTGTAAAAACATTAAGTATGAGTTTTGTATACTATTTTAGAGTCATCCGCTATATTCCGCTATATCCTTACTGTATCCCCGCTATGACTTTTTTCACCTTCGCCGTATTGAATCCACCGGGCACTTTAACTGCATAGAGTTTGACTAACCGAGAGTGCAAAATTCATACCTGTCAAGTCTACTAGAATGACATCTAAGTTGGCAGAATTGTATGATAAGTGGATTGTTCGATTCCATGGTGTGCAAAATAGTATTATAAGTGATAGAGACCCATTGTTTACTAATGAATCTGGAAGAGGTTACAAGAGATTTTGGGAACCGAGCTGCATTGAGTAAATCATATCACGAACAAACGGATGGCCTGTATGAAGAGAGTGAATCAGATTTTGGAAGATCTACTTCAAGCATGCATTATGGATTTTGGAGGGTCTTGGGATGATCATTTGAATCTAGTGAAGTATGCATATAACAACGGTTATTAGTCAAGTATTGGCATGGCACCATATGATGCATTATATGGGCGACCTTGTAATTCGCCTTCATGTTAATGGGAAGAAGGTGAGAAGTCGATACTTGGAACGGAAATGATTGGAGAGACTTTGAAAAAGGCAAAGATCATTCGGCAACGAATGAAGGCTGCTCAAGATCATCAAAAGAGCTATGTAGATAAGAGAAGAAGAGATTTGGAATTCTCGACTAGGGACATGGTATTTGTTAAGACTTATCCTCTAAAGAATGTTGTTCAATTCGGTAGGAACGGAAAGTTAGCATCCAGATTTGTCGGACCTTTTCCAATTGTCGAGAGAATTGGAAAATTAGCTTATAGGGTAAATCTACCTTCAAAGATCGCAGGTGTGCACAATGTTCTTCATATCGCCTATCTACTTAAATTTATGAATGACTCAGGTATTGTGGTAGCATGGGATCAGTTGGAAGAAGCAGAGGTTAAGCCAAAAGTTTCATGACATTGTAAGCCGCTTTGAATCATCGGGAATGAGACAAAACAGCTTAGGAAGAGGATGGTCAGGTAAGTTAAGGTACAATTGAGTGGGGATGAGCGATTGTACATGGGAGAATGAACAGAGTATGAGGATGGCGTATCCAGAAATCTCTGAGTGGTAAGACCCATAGGTCGTATCTACTCGCACCATTGTATCTCATAATATTAGAATCCCGCATGCTAGGATAGGTTTAGCTTGCTATTGTTGATTTGGCTGCTTAGTTGGATTGTTAGATGGTTGCTAATAGATGGTAGGCATGCGGGATAAACTTGGTTTCTTATGTTTATTTCGGGCACGAAATTTCTAGGAGGGGTGCGGAATGTAATGACCCGTATTTTACGTATCAAATAATTCTTTTTTATTCATTTGAGGTCATATCATTCTAATATTCTGAAATATGATTCTTAGGGACGTTTTACACATTCATGATTTTTCCCGAATTTCTATGCGATCATTTTTCCCTTGGAGATCTTATTTGGGCCATAACTTCTGATAGGAGCCGAATTAGATGTTCTAACATGGTTCATTGCTTTAAGATGGTGGTTTCACATTCTGTAGCTTGGTCATATAGAAAAATCGGATAAGTGGTTAGGAAGTTATTCTAGTTTTAAGTTTGTAAACTATTGGAAATAATTGAAAAGGGGATTAATGGGTCAATTAGCAAGTTCATTAGTCAAATCAAAATTGGCTGTAAATATGAGGTGAGATAGACCCTTTGAAACCTTTGTCTCTCATGTCATATTAGCCTCAAAGCCTACCTCTTCTTCGTTCTCTATTCTTTTCATAGATTTCATCTCAAATCGTTTCTAATCTCAAATTAGAGGCCAGATCTTCATGGACGGCTTGACCTCACTGATTGGATCACACCTATATCCAATTTTCTACTATCCTAATCGGATCTTCCCTCATTTTCATAGGTTTGATTGTTTGGTGAGTGGTTATGATCTCTCACTAGTCTATGATGAGATAATATGTTGTAACTAGGTGATTATTAGTTAGGATTGTCAAGTTAAACTATAGATTGATTAGACATAGGTAATTTCAGATTTAGAAACCGTAGATCAACCAAATTAAAACATGTGATATGGATTAGATCATTGGCTAGTGTCATTTATGCATATATGGCTAGGTAATTCTATGATTTATATTGGACCTGTGCTTGTTTATTATCATTGATTGAATTGGATGACTTGAATGTTTATGATTGGATGTAACTGAATGATTTGCTATTTTTGATTCACTGTTGTGATTAACTTACCTGCTGTGCTTGATTTGTTTATTAGTGTTGTGCATGTTTAGTACTTAGATTGGTGACCAGAGCATATTAGGAGCAAAGTTTGTCAAAATCATATGAAACTTGGAGGATAGGCTCTGAAGCACGCAAAGAAGATGCTTTGGAAATTTCATGACGATTGGAGCAAAATATTTGAATTGGCACCGATCTGATCCAAATTTCGTGCACCAATTAATGTGAGGTCCTAGGGACGGTAGATCATAGGTTCCAGTGATGCTCTATGAAGTTAGATCGTAAGACAGGCCAGGTATTAAAGATTTTATAGATCGTCTATAAAGCATAGATTGAAGGACCAAGAAACTAAGAGGGAAAGCAAAAGGTCTATAGCATCTAGAGGAAATGTACTAGAGGCTGGAAATGAGAGGAAGCCAAAATTGGCTAAGTAATCGGATCGGTACTGATCCAAATTATTGGCACCAATGTGAGATCCAAGTTGGAGACTCTAGAATTGTAGCGGATCATGCTGGAAGTTGTGGCTTGCTGATTGCATCTTCGATTTGGAAGTTATAGCATGATGAAGTTTCGATTCTTCAGTCAAGGGGCTCAGATAAGGAGTAGGATCAAAGGAGTTGGTAGATAGCTCGGGATGGAACGAGGCGGTGGTATAATGAACTGGGTTGAATGGCAGGACTCGTGCCTGGAAATGCATTGGAATTATGAAAGCTCGGATGATTTGCAAGTGCCAAGGAATTATTGATAACTCGGAGTGTTCTGATTGTGTTCAAGTAGAGATACTATATGCAAAGGCACTCGAGGGCTGGTAGCACCAGTCGAGTATCCTGGACCGCTTTGAGAGGGTTTAGTGTCAGACAATATAGAGAAGCTATAAGAAATAACTGTGCAATGTTTCGGACCTTAATCGAGAACCGAGATTTCCGTTAGTCTCTGGCAAAGTGAGGACGATGCCATATGAGTTATCATATGTTCAAGGCTTTAAAAGATGATAGCTAGGTTTTGAATTCTATGGTTTCTATGTCTTCTTTTGGGTAGGCTACCATCTATAGGAATGTTGGAGAAAAGATTGGGAATAAGGCCAATTGAGGAGGCTGCTTAGATTCTACTATCATGTTCTATTACAGTATCCTATTACGTTTATTTTTAGTGGAATATTATATCTTATTATTATGCGCTAACTCTTTGGTTGTAGGGACAAGTTAGGTATGGTTTTATGTACCTGTCTAGCACCATATTTTCCAATATAGCTTTTGATAGTCATTTATCACCCACACCATACTGTTGTCTGACCCAAGTTTTTATGTTTCCTCTTATCAACTTAGGTACTCTTAAATGATTAGACTAGATGATAGGTTTGGAGTCACAATTATGTACGAAGACGGGCTTGAAGGAGTTATGGCGTATTATTCTATATTTCTAGTTTCCACTATCTGTTGTTATCTACTCTGAGGGATGCAGTGAGGAAATGTTGCACTCAGATATTATGACATTTGTACCATAATTCATGATGTTCGAGTAGAGATGTTATCTTTCCTTTATTAAGGCTCACTATATTTATGTTGTATATTTTCAATATTATATTTTATCTATGCGTTGTGAGATATGCAACGGGTTTTCTACTTTAAATTTCAACCTTGATGATCGTGCCATATCAGCCTGGCATGTTTACAGCGCTCTTTTAGGTCATTTGGTGGCATGGGGCAGCTGTCAAAGATGCAATGATAGGCTCAATTACCCATGTTGTAGTCTCGATTCTTACATCCATAGTCTTTCCCACTCTGCCAAATTGGAGTGGCCCTAACTCTATGGGTTAGGTCATCCAAAACTTATCCGCTCCCTTCGACAGAGAGGCCCCACAATGACTGAGTGCCTCAACTACGATGGGGCTTAACACTAAATAAAAACAACCTAAATAGGTAAAAAAATCAACCTAAAGAGTTCCAAGATATTTACGTATACAAGAAAAATTATTGGGGGAATAAGTTTCCCAACCCTTTGAGGAGCATACACACATGAGTAGGCAATATTGCCCATCAATATTCACCCTACCCAAGATATGGACGATTTACAAAGCTCGGTTCAGAATTCCTACCCTATGGTGTTTTAACCTTTTTATACAAGTATACATAAACCATTCATACATGAACTTCTCCTTAACTCTCTATAGAAGTTCAAGTTTCTCTTAGTGTTTAATATTAGCAAGTACTGCTAAACTCTTGGCATTACACATGTTGTCCATAAAAAACGAGCACAGTAAGCAACAAAACAAATACAACACTTACACTCAAACACACATATTAGTAGGGATATTTGAATGAATAAACATCATAATATACACAAGAGTCACTACAAGAAAACTCGATATCCGTAGCATTTATTCATAACATTTAAAAGCTATATCAAACTATTGGCCTTTTAGAAAAATGAAATACAAAAAAAGCCTGCTGCCTAAGCCTTTCTCACCTGTGATTCATTGCATTTTCATGAAAATTTTCTTTGTCCGCTCTTGTTTCTTCCGGTTAAGAGACTTATCTTCTACTCCTATAATGAAAAAATTAACATGAATTCCCTTCGAATTGAACTAGAATTGCCAAAAGAATTCCTTAACTCAAATTCTTTTTCAATCCTCATCAAAATAAGATCGACTTCAAATTTGTCTCAAATCTACAATTTCTTCCACAAATCAAATGCGAGGTTCTTCGCTTATACTAGGTCTTATAACGCAACACCTCCTTTATTAAGCTTGCTGATAGACTACTAGCAACATCCAGCTCTAGGTTATTCAAAACCTAGATTTAAAAAGCGAAAGTAAATCGAATCGGTCTCCAACTATCATCCTTGACAGTCTGGTGTTGTTGATCTCTACGTACCTGCAGCACGTTACTTTGTTACATCATTTGGTAACTTAAACTTTTGTTTAATTTTTCATTTGATTGTGTAACTATTATCTCTATTAGAACTTATTTATATTTGTTATTTATCATCTTAAAATTATTCTATCTATTTTAGGCTCTTCTATGTTTTCAGTTTTTACTAATCACGTAATTGGAACGAGGCAACGTTAGTTCAACGTTTCATATGTCCCTTGTATTTAATTATTTTTATTTGAATTGAACCAGTTTTTGACTCCTTACACTTACCAAATTAGTACACTCGATTATCTTGCTATAAACTAACTATAAGGTGTTTGATTTTTTGCCTCTTAAGTGGCATAAGTATTATAGTGAAAATTGAAGAACCAAAGTGTTTGCTATATGGTTTTCCATATATTTAGTATGTATCCGTGTTGCTAAAAATAGTTTGCAATTAGGAAATAAATTATTCAGAGTTTCTATTTACCTCTAACTAAAGGATTTTCTAAACAAGTTTATAGTACCGTTCTAATGATGGTCATTCTTTAATGTAATATACATTTGCATTTTGAATGGCAACAACAATTTAAGTTATGTAAAAGTTGAGCATTGTTATTTCAGAGGAAGCTTCTTTGCTTCTTAATTGCTAAAAGATAGTGACTGGAATTTGAATACCTTGTTCCATTTGAATCCAAAATGGATAAACAAGAAAAATTATGTATTTTGTAAATATAATATCGAATTGTTCAAAATGGATAAAAGTTAATGTATATGAAACACATGCTAAACTCTAATTAAATGCATGGTTATTGGTTCATTGAATTCGACACACAGTTCATTCTCTTGTGCATGGTAATATGGTATACTTCTTACATTGGGCCTGTGAGTGAACAGTAGGCTGATGCATTACAAAATTAATAATGCGGTTCAACAACTGTCGTCTTCAGTTTACTGTAGACTAATTCTAATTTGCTAAGGGTAAGATAATGTAATTATATTTCTACCTTTTTGCAAGACAAATACAAGTTGTAAAAACTCATGATCCATAAGGTGAAACTTATGTGGTTGATACCAATTATCAAATCATTAATTAATAGGTAATTCTAGGTAATAAGAAAAGAAATATGCATCAGGACTCTTACTAATACACAGGCTCAGCCGAAAGAAATATCTTACACACTTATTTGACTAATACATTCATATGCTGAATTGCATGATATTCCATTTATATTTTAAACTGTTCTTACACATTCATACTTACCAATACATGGGCTCAGCCAAAACATGTAAATTACCCAGGCTTAACCTACAAGGATCAATATTTATCATGGACCCAAAACTAGGCTCGCTAGCCTAATTTTAACTTGATACCATAACTTTAAAGTTTACCACATTATGGATCATATACTGTATCAATGTTGCTTATAATTAGGCTAGGATATATGCTCAACCTATAAAGCTACTAATATTACAAATGTCAAGTTATTTCCACTAGTTTTAAAAATTAAGCATTTGCACCACGTAATTGAATTAATGATAATTCTGATAGGTTGCGGTTATTTTAGTTTGGATATTTACTTTTGTACCCCAAACACTGTCGTACATTTTAATTTTAGTATGGTGCAATATTGAATAAACTAAAGTTATACTATGTTGCTAAAACTATATGATCCTACGTAAAAATTGTAATACTATTATGATAATTGACCCTTTTTTGCCCTTGCATGTTGACAGGTAACCTAATTTCTTAAAACTTACAATCATGAGTTTTGGCTCATTAATAAGAAGTTTGTTACTCTCTTTATATACCGATTCAGGTGAGTCCCTTTTACTGCTGATCCTTAACCAAGCTTGTAAATCAAAGTTGGATTTTAACTATATTTTAATTCAAGTACATTCGACATTTCGTTTTATTTTTACCATGGGATGGTTCAGTCCTAATTCTTAATAATTTTAGCATTCCATGTATTCCTAATAATCATGGGATGGTACACTATTAAGTAAGCTACTACAAAGTGTAGACATGTATGTTTAATTAAAGCCATGAATCAATAATCAATTAATGCAGAGTATGTTTTGTTTGCTGAATCACCTTGCTAATTTCAAATATGGATAACATATATTCACTAATTTTGTACTAAGTTATATTACGTTTTACATGTTTTTAATATTATAATATTTTAGAACTATATATTTCTAGACAAGTGCTGTTGTGAAGTACAAACAAATCAGTGGGTCCAACTTAACAGGAGTGAAGTATGAATTAATTAGATATTAATACAATATTTGCATTTCCGTTAATGAAGTGCTTCCCTCATGTTAATTAGCTAACAAGTTTTATAAGCGTTTTGTACATCACCGGTTAGTTGGATCCATCGAACAATATTTTTTCACTCAAAATGTTATTTGATACAAGTTACGCTCCATGTTCACTTGATGCAATATTTCAAAAGATTAGATAGGACCACTTGTGTTAATTAATTATATCCAAGATTAAGTCAATATTCAGTTATATTTGAATTTGAGGTTATAATATTTTCTACTTAAAGTGTTAATGCAAATTTATATTATCATATAATTACATCCGGAACAAATATTTTGGTAAAGAAATTAAGTTGTATTACAATGAAAAATGCATACATATGCATTACAACATGTAAATCAACCCTATATTTATGGTTATTCAAAGTAATATTTCGTCTTGAATATGGTAGTTTGATGTGGATCCTCATTTATATTGCCTTTAGTTACTGTGATTTGGCAACCAATTTTCAACTAAAAAGCTACTTATTATGTGTTTAGAGAAAAGCTAGGATAAGAGATTATTATTGTAGACGAGAGATAAAGGAATGCATGAGAGGATATCTCTGCTTCTCATTCACAAAGAGAAACATAGTGGCATGTTTTTTTTCTTTTCATTTTTATCTTTTTTTTGTACTTTAGTTTATCATAGTATACCATATGATTTAAATGAATTTTTATCTAGCAATAGTGACTAATTAATTGTGTTTCCTGAAAGTGTAATTTATTGTTGACCTCTTTTGGGTTTTATTTCCTTTTTTAAAAGGACTGAGCTAATGCTTATAATATAATACATTTTTATTTACTGTTAGATATATTTCTAAATTACATTAGTTATTGAATATGCCAACAAATTGTGTCAGTTGAGTGCATCCACCTATACCTTAGTGTTATATTAAGCTTAAGTTTGCAACTCTATGCAATCATGACTTCACATTAAGTTTATCCAATGTCATTAGAAACATCTTTATATGCTATGGGCTGCCTGTTACTAGTGGAAATTTTTACGTAATATTACATTCCCGACTGAAGGTATATAGGCTGCCTGTTACTAGTGGCAATTTTTACGAGAAAAGGTTAGTGCTTTTGTTTGGAAATGAAATCATATCAATATATGTGTTATTATAAATATATGACTAGCTTGAGGCCCGTCAGGAAGATAGAGGCATCTTATGTACACTTTTCTATGTTGAATAGGCTGAGGTACAGTAAAGAAAAGTACTATGGGTTTGAATGGCATATTAAAACAACTGATAACAAAATGCTTGAAAAAAATGGATGGTACAACTAATAAAAAACAATGCATCTTTGGAGCTAAGAATATGTAGATTATTTTATTCCTTACTGTATATACCAATAAAAAATCAACTATGTTTATGAATTGTAGACAAATCACACTATGGAGTAATTATACAGTATAAGGTAGTACATGTAGATGCATAGCTTTACAGAAAATTGCAGAGACAAGTTACATACAAGCTCTTGAAAAGTGATAAACACGGTAGAAGACAAGTGTGCATTTACATAACAAAACCAATTCATTACAGTCAGGAAACCACATATATCAACTGTGAAGCATCAAGATAGATCCAAATATTGCACTGAATAAGCAGTGTCTATTGGTATTTAATTTTCATTACATAATATTGCAGTCCTGTCTGAAGCAACATGTGCTGCTTGTTACTAGTGACGTTTACAAGAGCAGATTTGCTATCAGTGCTTATGTTTGGAAATGAAACCGTATTAACAAATGTGTTATTGTAAATATCGATTGCATTGTGTGTTTAAAAACGATGATGAGTTGTAAGGTTTATTTTTAACCAGTTGTTATGAGTTTTATACATTACTTGTTTTCTTCCTTTTAAGAGTTATCTATAAACTATGGTTTATAAATATTTCAGGCCCTGGAAGAACAATGCAAGAATGATCAAAGAAGATTTTAGCGATAGAGACACATCACATTCTGGTATTGAGGGTATAGTAATTGGTATTGATTCTGCTGGGTTTCTTCTTCTTGGTACAAATTCAATTCAAGTTAGAAATTTCTAGGATCTAGTTATCCGAATTGCCTTGTATCTCCAAATTTTGGAGTTGCAAAACAAAGCACCATGGAATTTTGGAGTTCAAGTGTCTAGTTTTTTTTTTATACGCCATTTGTTGAATAAACACAAATTACACTTGTACCTATACGAGTTCTTTAACTTTGATCCCTTCAATTTTGTTATATTTCAATAATAATAATAATAAACAATAGTTTGAATAAATTAACTAATTTTAATAAAAATTAAATATGCTTATAAAAATTAACCAAATATTATAGAAATTAACGAGGTTATAATAATAATAAACTAAGTTTAATAAAAACATTAACTAAGTTTATAATGATAATAATAATAATAACAACAAAAAACAATAATAACAAACTATAGTTTGACAAAAAAAATTAGCTAAGTTTATAATAATAATAAATTAATCAAGCCAATTAAGTTTCATAATTAATAATACTAATAATAACAATAATACGAAAAACTAAGTTTATAAAAATTAACTTAGTTAATTAAGTTTTATAAAAATTAATTATGTTTATAAAAAATTAACTAAGTTTATAATAATAATGATGATGATGGTGATGATTAAGAATTGATGATGATGATGATAAATTAACTAAGTTTACAATAATAATAATAATAATAATAATAATAATAATAATAATAATAATAATAATAATAATAATAATAATAAATTAAGTAAGTTTATGAAAATTTAAACGTTTGAGATAATTCTTAAAAATTAACTGAGTTAATAAAGTTTACATTTGAGATAATTTATAAGTTTAAGTAAATTAAAATATAGGTTATGACATTTTAAGTTTTAGCAATTAAGATAATATATAAGTTTAAGTAAATTAAAATATAGGTTATGACATTTTAAGTTTTAGCAATTAAGATAATATATAAGTTTAATAATAATAATATTATTATTGTTATTAAACATTAGTTTGAATACATTAACTAAGTATTATAAAATTAACAAGTTTGTAATAATAATAATAATAATAATAATAATAATAATAATAATAATAATAAACTAAGTTAGATAAAATTAACTAATCTTATAATAATAATACTATAATAAATTATAGTTTGATAAAAATTAACTAAGTTTTATATAATTTAACTAAGTTTTATAAAAACTAAATAAATTTATAAAATTAATTAAGTTTTAATATAATTTAACTATGTTTTACAAAATTAAACAAGTTAATAATAAAAATTAGCAAAATTTTAATTTTTTTTAATCTAAGTTTGCTAAATTTTATAAAAAATTATTTAAATTTTAAAGAAAGTCCAACTAAGGATGGTTGACATACTTTGAATATGTAAAGCACTTTCATAATCATTTGTTGATTATTAAATTTGTCTGCAGGTAATTAGCCTTTTCGGACTAAAGATCGGCTGCGACAAAGAATTGTGGGTAATCAAGTAATGAACATGACTCTAGTTGTTGTAAATATTATAATATTTTGTTAGTACTAGTTGTGTAAACGTATTTATGAATGATTATAGATTTATGTGAATTTGCTTATTTTGTCGGAAAACTATTATCGAAATGGTTATAGATACCATATTTGATTATGTGATTAACGTGTTTTTTCAATTATTTGAATACGATGATTATATGATTAATTGTTGGTTTGAATAGATGATTATGTGATAGATTGTTAGCTTTAATATGACTATTATGCAAGTGATTGCTGGAAATAGTATAAGCTATTAAGAAGAAATGAAGTGGGTAAAGTGTGTGCAAAACAATCAATAAATTTTAGTAGCATTTTAAAAATAGAAGAAATAAATGTAATGGGCTACAAAAATATATTGAATCAAGGCACATACGCTACGGAAAATGTGCAGTACCAGACTGAACCCGCTATAGGAAACCGGAGAATGATGCAAGTTAAAATGCCAAAAAAAGTTAGCTTTGGTAGTAGTTGACAAGCGCTATAGAAATAAACTTTTGTAGCGCTTCTACGACGCTTTAATATGTGATGTTTTGGTAGCATTCTCTACAATTCCACAAAAAGTATCAGACTTTTAGTTGCATGTTGTATCGCATTATTTACCGAACGATACTAAAATTTCTGGTAGCATTTTTTTAATGCTATGAAAGGCCTTTTCTGGTTTAGTGAGTTGAAAAAGAAAACTCATTAACAACTAAAATTTGTTGTATACAAAAAGTGGGTCATGTCGGTTAACAAAACAGATTATCAAAATGAAAAATTAAGAAGAGGTCTCCATGATGTGGCAACCAAGTGTCATCTGTTTAGAGGACTTAGGGCTCATGACTTTGTTATGGAGGGCCACCATCAAAGAAGATATTTGCTATAACTCAAGGAAGTTGGGAGGATAATGGCAACTATCTATCATCTCCATCATTGTCTCGTATCAAACCTTAACAAAATTGTAACAACCTACACTTTTCGAAACACCGATCCAAAGACTAGTGTGATTTTCGGACTCACATCATGCTAAGAAATACGAGCTATTATGTTTTTAAAACATTACAGAGCATAATTATAAGGGTAAATAATACGACATTCTACACTTTAGATCTCCTATGCAGGTTCTTTAATAATACTCTAGATGATATAAGGTGTGATACAAGTGTCTGTGTATTCCTATGGTATGTCACCTAAAGGTTTTTGTCTAATATATTCCTACACTACAATTTGTGTAGGCTAATACATTGGATCCAATAAAGGATCGAATCTCATGTCTAACGATCGGTCACCACTTCAAAAGCTACTTAACGTAAACAATGCCACTACTAAGCGTGAAAACACCACCCCTTTGGATACTAACCATGAAAACATTATCACCAGGCTACTATAGGACTAAATTCCCACTACTATTACCACCACAAGGCTACTGGGAAACACTTCCCCTTCCCCTATGCCTAAAAAGGAAGGACTCGAGGTGCCAACTCATGAGAATGTCTCATCGTCTGCGTTCGCTTCAACTCTCGATCATAGTGTTAACCACTTACTGCACTGTCCCGGTCCTCCATTTAAACTGTATCACGTGCATCAGCAATCATGCATACATGGACCTTCTATTGTACTTGACCAACTCAATTTAGCATCCATGCCAGTTGCATGTCCATCGTTAGAACATCCTATAAGTGTCGGTTGTAAAAATACATCGCTTCTAGTCGATTACTAAATCATAAATTGGGTTAAGGACATTTACCCAATGCTGCAATGACCCAGCGTCCTCTCATAGAGAACAAGCTTCCCTACTATTCCTAACATACAACCAAATGCCCTTAAATAGGCTCAGAAACAATTATGGTTTGTGTTAATTTTTATTATTAAACTCAGTCCTTAGGCTAAAGTTCAATTTTTGCAATTCAATTGCGAACGATCGACCATTGTTCCCCACCGGTCGATCGCTACTGGTTGACCAGTGGGGTTTCTAGGTTGACCGATCGCGAGTAAAATTTAGGGTTCGTTCCAGTTTTGATTGTCGATTGTTTATCTGCTTAATTTAAGTCATTATTAGTACTTAATTAGCCCAATTACAGCCTAACCATCAATTTGCAGTTAAGTTTTGGGTTTGTTGATTAAGAGTTTCCAATTTTAAGAGAAAAAGGTGTTGAGTCAAGATTTTTATAGAGTTTTGATTTCTGACAAAGGGATAAGCCGTGATCGACAAAAAGAAGTTATTCAGACACAAAGAGCTCCATATGATTAGAGGTTGATTATTTTGTATGTTAGTAATGATTATTTATGTTAAAATCTATCCTCAAATAATCTTATGCCTTTAATCTTCGAATATATATATAAATATATATGAGTGCACATTAACTGTGCAGTCTGGACAAAACCGGTCGACCGGTCAAAAACCAGGTGGTCGACCGTTTTTGCCCAGAATGCACAGATAATGTGCACAAGTGAACATAACGTATATATATATTCAAGTTCCTGTCTACTGGTCATTTTTTGACCTGTCGACCGTTTTTAAACAGAGAGCAACCTTTTCCAAAAGACACTTCTTTCTCCAATGGTTGCATCTCTTACCTTTCATCAAATAATCATATCTATTAATGGCAACTGTTCACAAAGAGTTACAACTATTTATTTCTATATATACTCATCTAAATCATTGATTCAAGATACATGAAAACATGAATTTATATGCTTTTTACTCTAATCTCTGATCCTACTTTATATATACTCCTGCATTCTAAAAAAGCTCTCGATTATTTATTGAATCATTGAAACTATTTCATATCTTTTGATTCAATAAGTAATATACTTTCCTTAATCTTTTCAAAACATCATTCGCATACTTTGAGGATAAGATTATAGGAAGGGTGTACTGCTAGTGACAAAACTGTGTTTTCAAGAACACATACCGTCGACAAACAATTATATTCATTGTTGTTGAAGTCCTCTGTGTTGTAAGAGGCAAGTGTTGAAGTCCTCAGTGTATTAGAGGCGTGAAATCCCGTTCGGTTGTTCGGGTGTTGTAAACCTGTTCCTCCGGGTGAAGCGAGGTAGTTAATAGTGAAAATTCAGATAGAAGTCTGGGACTGGACGTAGGACGGTGCTCCGAACCTGTATAAAAATCTCTGGTGTGATTTTTCTATTTTTATTTACTATGCTATTATCATCTATTTCCGCATTTATATTGTAGACCATATTACACGATCCGTGTGTACTATATTAGCACATATAATTGTATACACACCGCACTTTCAAAAGGGTGTTTGTTGATTAAGAGTTTCCAATTCTAAGAGAAAAAGGGTATATACATTAATCTCCAATTAACAGTTTACCAACAATTTGAAGCCATGGTTTTAGACCCAAATCTAGGGTTTAACATATTAATTTTGGATTTAGCATATTCAATTTTGGGTTCTCTAACACCCTAACCTGTTACAATAGTTTAAACTAACTACAACAATCAACTTATTAAAATTATGCCCACTTCTCAAGCCTAAGCTCTTCCGAATACTTGCGCTTCAGAATCATCCTCCTAAATCGATAGCTTTGCCTTAATCTGCCTTGATTTAGTTGCTTCTAGTCTTTCAGGTTGAATTGGTTTGATTTTTAGAAATTTTTAAGGTTTAGATTTAGGGAAAATTTTGACAGAGTTTAGTTGCAGTAAACATCTAATTGAGAATTAGGGTTTCGTTGTATGGTATTTATAGAGGTAGGGTTTTAGTTTGGACCATTAGATTAGCTTAAGAAATATTTTTATAGCATCTGGTTTGCTCATCAATTTTCATCATTGCAAAGTAATCATCTAGACCGTTCAGACATGTCATACGAAACATGCAATGCTTGATTTTTCAAATGCCACAGTCGAACGCTACCTGGTAACCTTGAACCCCAAAGGGTCGACCGATGGCATTTTAAGTTTTTTTTTAATTTTAATTCAATCTAATACCCATTACTTCTCCATACTAATCGGATTTTGATGTGTTACATATGAAAATCGTCTGCAAAATCGCTACGAACACATTGGTGCATGTTTCGTAGCAAGATTCAAACGTCCATGAAAATTTTCATTGTAGTCCTTGTTTTAATTAAATTTAGCTTTCTGATTAAATTTCCATCTAAAATTTCTATTGAATTTTTCTGTTAAATCCCGAGGTGTTACATTCTCCCCGTTAAAAGAATTTCATTCTCGAAATCTCAAAGGATGGAAAAATATAACTTAGAAATACAGCAACCAATAACTACAACCATCTATTTATCCATCATCTATGAGTAATCACGGTCCTTAGAGATTCTTCAAATGTAATATACACATATGCAATGTGAAATGCACATGAACCTGTACTAATGCAAAAGAGTAGTTGGTCTATTGATTTATTCGATCTTCTATTATGTAAAATGCTTATGCCATGCATCCAAATATATGCAACCTCGTAAATAAGTAAAATTGCAAATCTACATATATGCGCAATCATTTCATTCTTATGCAACATTCATATGCATAGCACTCAATGAGACAAATAAGAATCAAGCATCCATATATATCATATCTCTTAGCTAGAAAGTGAATAAGAGAAATGTGAATGTGTGTATTACCTAGAGGATATATTGTCCTAGACATATAAACGAATACAATCCAAACAATACATCCAAATACATCCATTAACATCCATCATTCATAATAAGTCCTAATGATACGTTGCAACCATTCTTACCATCTAATGATCTCTACTTAAGTTAGAACCTTTTTGCAAAAATAATTTCTTCCAACTAAAATGGAAACATGCCAGAAAAGCGTTTAGAATGGGTAGCTCGGACTTTCTCCTTAAGCTTCAATATACAAATGGGTAATCTCCCTACTAGGCTCTAACTAGTCTAATTATTTCATTATAGAATTAATTTTTCCCATGCACAAAAACACGAGTAGGTGCATGGTGAACAGGGGATTCACTTGTCCTAATTAACTTTACCTAACTGACACATCTTGGCTGTGCAACTGCATTGCATAGACACTTCCACAAGTACCTAATGATGAATTCATAATATTTTAGCCATTCTCTATCTTGCCTTAGGACTTTTCTAATTATCCACTTCCTATTGTAGACTCAAATCCATAGACTTCTTCATGTATCTCTTGTTGGTACATGCTTTCTACCTATCTTGTATAGCCTTTGTCCTTCTATGAAATAAATCTATCCATTTTTTTTTTCAATTGCACTCCTCATTCCTTTACCACAGGCATAAACCTTTAATCTAAGTATATGTGCATAGATATATCTCTATAATCCTTGCTACTAACTCAAATGGTGCCCAAATGCACCACGCTAAATAATTTGAGCATAAGTATGCTTCCATGAAACTGTAGCTCCGTGAAATCCTCAATAGACAACATAGTGCATTAAATCATCTAATGGCATAAATAATCTCTTCAACTTTTGGATACCAAGCAAGACAACTCGAATAGGGACGATGTCTCCTCCAATGGTACTTATTTAGCCTTTTTTTTATTTGTCAATTTACCCAAACTTATCCAAACTTGGTGATTTCTTAAATTTTTGAAAATAGTATTCCAATTCAGCTCAACTTAAGTCATCTCTCTTTACTTCTAAGCTGTTTTTAAATTTATCAAACATCATGGTACTTAGGTATCATGTTTATAATCTATTGGGATTTTTCCCAATTTTTACAAGTCAGGCATTACCTTTCAAAAATTAGTTGAGGTCGTAACTTAGAATCGCTCTAGCATTGGTAATAATCGCCTAAGCGGTACTTTATTCACATGCAACTTTATGCACATAATTTCATGTATTCTAACTCAGTCTTCCATGAATTTTTGTAAGTAAAAAGTCTTCTTCCAATCCGACGGGTGATTAAGAAGAATCATTTTCATGCCTTCCTTCAAAATTTGTTAAAAAATTTGGATTTAGTTTTGTATGAAAATTGTCTTTACATTTCCAATATATGCAAATGTCAATATTTTTTATTAACAAAGGCCCATATCCTTGAATTAACTATTCTTTGCAAAATTTTGTCTATAATCTTATCTAAGATATCTTTTCTGGTTTGAACTTTCAAAACTTTTACCATTTCTTAATGTCCTTCCATGGATTAGACCTCTTTACCAATATAATCTCTTATTACTTAATTCCAATTATTTCATGGTTGAGATAACTCAATATGGAATAATGCCTTGCCATTTCCAATAATATGAGGACCAACACTTCAGTTTATATTTAGGGTATCTGTATTTTAATGCTTTGGAACTACATCTCTCCCAAAGGAAAGATTGACGGTGTAAATTCCTATGTCTTACCCTAAAGGAGTTTGTATTACATTTAGAATTATAAGAAATTATCTTCTTCCTATTTATTGAAGTAGACAATACAAAATATGATAAATATTCCTATTTTACATATTTCTTTCTTTTTGGGTATATTCCTTGTCATTTCAAATGATACTCTTTTATTTATAAATCTGAACCTGATAACCCATAGGAATTTATATTGCAACACTCTACATTCCAACGAATTAAAATACTAATTAAATCTTATTTCCAATTTATCACTACTTCCAGTTATATCTACTACCCATATCCATTATCCAACAGAACCTGAGATCATCTAAATTCCAACGATTTACTATGATAACTTAACTTACATTTTACTTGCACATATCCTTAAAATCTACAAATCTGGAACTATCACATGATCTATAAATTCAGGGCTACTACTACATATCATTTTCCAGATTCAGTTATGTGCAAATTTCAAACCATTCAATTCCAAGGTTTACGTAGGCATACTTGGAACACATCTACAAAGATAGAACTCAATAAGGTAACACTGCCCATAGGCTACTGTGGAAACCAATTTCCACTAATACCACCGCATGGTGCTACTGTGAAGACTGCTCTCCCACTAATACGACCTCCCACTCATGTCAACCTGGTCTGCGTATAGCCTCTACTGAAACAATATAATACCTAGACCGCCCATTGTCTATAGGTATCTTATCCATATCTATATGTTACCAAATAGTACTCGGACAACCCCTTTGTCACTTATTATATAAGAATTAAAGTAGGCTCAACTTGGCCCTTTTTACGCTTCACACTGAATAACTTCTTGCATTAGCTGCATCCTTTGATAAAAGAAAACATATTGCCCTACTCTAATAGTAAATATGTTATTATTGAAATCATACTTTCCAAACTTTCTCATGTAAAGATTCTATGATTCAATCATACTTGGGTATAAAGATACAAGGTGGTGGTCACCCTTTACTACTACAGGAAGTTTGATTTAGCACCATGTCCTTCATATTCAAAGGGTCATTGAATTTCCAGATTACTTTTTATCTCTATACCAACCCTTTCAAGGCTTCCAAATTCCATAGCCAAATTCTTTCATAGTGGGCTATTTAATCCTACTTATCCAACTCCGATCTATTTCTTTCCTTTTTAAGTTTAAATGATAGTCATACTATTTTCACTTTACCATTTTAAATCAAAGCCATTGATTTTAACTTTATTTCTTTGAAACTAGTAGGTTTTAAAACCATAAAAACCTATTTTCCCTTTTTAACAAGCATTTCCTTCTTATTAAGATCATGTTATTCATCTCTAATTAAATTATCAAAAATGGTCAACTTAACTTAGCAAAAATGCATATGAAAATATAACTTTATATAATCTTCGTTTATAAATAAGAATTTTTACAAAAGCGTATTTTATATTATATAAATTTTTTCAAAGAAAACATAGTATTTTTTACTTATTATTATTATTTTAAGGATATAATAGAAACATTTATAAAACATTTTTGGATACATAGCCATTTCTTATTTACAAAAAGAATTAAAAATTTAGGCCTTATGTACTCTTCAATCTTTAATTTTCTTTTCAAAATTTCTATTGTAAAAGCAAAGTGCACCTTGAGGTAAGTATAACAATGTGCCAAAAACAAAATAAAGCTTTAAAACAGTTATCTAAAAACTACTTTTTATCAAGTCCCGTACTTTTACTTTTCGAACAATTTCCATAAAATTGTCTAATTTGTTTACATAAAATCATAACTCACTTCCTCTTCTATTAAAATATTAGACATCTTCAGTTCTTACTTTTAGAAAGCATTTTCTTTGGTTTATCACCTAAATACGAGTAGACAATAGCAATCTAATTAACTAAGCACACTTATACCTAACCATGCTTCAGTGCATAAGGATTCCATCCTTCTTTTCAAAAATGGTTAACTCACTTTTTGTTTCCAATACAGTTCCAACATCATCATGGAAATATTCCAACCATACCTTTAAATAAATAGAAATCCTTGAGACTACTGCAAATATGCGAATAAGGTTTCTACTTTAATGGGGAAATCTACCTTTTATTTGTTAAATCCTTCTTAGGTCTCCCTTATATTATCAACATCAATTTCCTATTATATGGGTCGCATATGACTAATCTTCTTCATCCATCGTTAAATCCATAATTTATTTACTACTGCTAGTTGGTATAGAAAACCTCTTCTAATCCCTTTAGAGCCATTCCTCACAAACTTGTACTCATTCTGTGATTGGAAATTATTTTCAACTTCCTCAAAGATAGTACTTGGTAAGAATAATTGATATCATTCTTTCTTGTTACACCTATACATGTAAAACCTTTAACACCTTTTATATATACACACACACACCTTTCAAAAGTCCATTTTGAAAAATCTTTTGATTTTTTTTGGAAAAACTCTTTTTTTTCAAAAGTTTTCGAGTGTGTTCTTTCAATATGTGCCTAATTCTTAGAGGATCTTAAACCTTACTCTGATACCAAATGTAACAACCCGTATTTTCCAACACACCGATCCAAAGCCTAGTGTGACTTTCAAACTTCATCCTAAGAAATACGAGCTATTTGGTTTTTAAAACATTATAAAGCATAATTATAATGGTAAATTCTAAGACATTGCACTTCAGTTCTTATAGCAGAAGAAATTAAAATATAAATACTGAAAAATAGACATTTAAGAAAACAGTATTTTCCATTTACAACGTGTTAAAGTACAACATATATTTTACAGACTTTTAATATAGTAAATAACCACATGATGGACAACAAAAGTATGAGAACTCCCATATGAAACTCCTTTCTCCATGTATTATGCCTAATCCACTGCTACGTGTCATTCTATGGTGGGAAAAAATGGAAAGGAGGGAGTGGGTCAGACAAAAGTCTAGTGAATGAGTACAAGTTATATGTGACGATCATACGCAATTACTTCGATACTACCCTAGATGATATACGGTGTGATACAAGTGTTCGTGCTTTCCAAAAGTCTGTTTCATAATGACTCTTGTCTAATATGTTCCTACACTACAAGTTGTGTAGGCTAACACAATGGATCGAACTAAGGATCGAATCTCATGTCTAATGATCGGTCATTGCTTCTAGAGCTACTCAATGTAAACAATGCCGCTAGGCTACCAAACATGTAAATGCTGCCAACTAATGTCGAAACACCACCACTAAACATGGAAACACTACCTCTTGGATACTAACCATGAAAACACCGCTATTAGGCTACTGTGGGACAAAATTCTCACTACTATCACCACCCTTAGGCTATTGGGAGATGCTTCCCCTTTCACTATGCCTGGAAAGGAAGGACCTAAGATGTCAACTCATTAACATGTCTCATCATCTGCATTTACTTCCACCTCTCGATCGTAGAGTTGGCCTCTTATTGCACACTCCAGGTCCTCCATAATATCATGTGCATCAGAAATCATGCATACTTGACCCCCCCACTATGTCGATCCACTTCATCAAGCATCCGCAAAGATGTACACCCTCCATTGGAACCTTCGGCGAGTGTTATTTGCAAAAATACATCGTCTATAGTCGATTACTAAATTCCAAATCAGGTAAAGGACATTTACCCAATACCGTAATGTCATGGCGTCCTCTCATAAGGAACTAGCTTCCCTACAAGTCCTAACATACAACCAAATGCTCTTAAATAGGCTCACAAACAATTATGGTTCGTGCTAATTTTTGTTATTAAATTTGGGCCTTAGGCTAAGGTACAATTTTTCCAATTTCCTTGCGAATGGTCGGTCATTTCTCCCCTACGGTCGATCGCTACTAGTCGGCCGTTAGGGTTTCCATTTCAATCTATCATGATATAAATTAGGTTTCGTTTTGGTTTTGATCGTCAATTATTTATCTGCTTAATTCAGGTCATTTAAAGTATTTGATTAGCCCTAATTACAGTCTAAGCATTAATTTGCAACTGACATTAGCGTTTGTTGATTTAGGGTTTTCAGTTGTGAGAGAGAATGGGTATGTATGTCAATCACCAATTTACAGTTTACCGATAACTAAAAGCTTTCGTTTGAGATCAAATCTAGGGTTTAGCATATTAATTTAGGATTTAGCATATTCAATTTAGGATTCTCCAACACCTAATCTGTTAAAATAGTTTAAACTAACTACAATAATTAACTTATCAATATTGTTCCCATTCACCTCAAGCCTAAGCTCTTCCTGGTACTTGCGCTTGAGAATCGTTCTTCCAAATTTATAGCTCCACCTTGATCCACCTTGGTTTAGTTGCTTCTATAGTCTTTTAGGATGAATTGGTTTGTTTTTTAGAAATTTTTATGGTTTAGCTTTGGGGAAAATTTTGGTAGAGTTTAGCTACTGTAAACTTCTAATTGAGAATTAGGGTTTTATTAGCATGGTATTTATAAGAGTAGGATTTTAGTTTAGCCTTTAGATTAGCTTAGGAAACCTTTGCATAACATCTGGTTTGCTCATCATTTTTCTTTGTAACAAAGTAATCATCTATACCGTTCAAACATGTCGCACGAAACATGCAATGATCGATTTTTCAAATGCCACGATCGAGCATTAATACCTTTAGGTCGACCTTGAACCCCTAAGCATTGACCAGTGGCCTTTTAAACTTTTAGTTCAATCTATTTCCCGAAACTTCTTCATACTAACTTGGATTTTGAAGTGTTATATGTGAAATTCACCTGGAAAATCGCTATGAACACAATGGTGCAAGTTTCTTAGCCAAATTCGAACACACATGAAAATTTTGTTTTTAGTCCTTGTTTTAATTAAATTTACATTTCTTATTAAATTTTCCATTTAAATTTCTGTTGAATTTTTATGTTGAATTCCGGAGTGTTACAAAAATTCTATGCAAAAAGCAAGTTACATATCAACGACCGAAGAAAGGTAGTACCGATAAATAATTTTAGCATCATGATCAGCCATGTGTTCCATTTATCCTCCTTCCCTTTCACCTCAGCCCTCACCTGTAACAACCCGTACCCCAATGGGCCTAAATTTTTGCAAAAGTAAAAACCCAAATCCACTAAAATATGGATCGTTGGTTTGGTATCCTGCTAATAAACAAATAAATGCATAATAGAGCACTATCGATATAAATCACAGTGAAATAGTAAAATATAATGGAACATATAGTTACTGACCAAGGTTGAAACTTTCATTGTCTACCATCCTTGTCAATGTCTGTTGACTAAGGTTGACACTATCGATATAACTCACAGCGGAATAATAAAGTATAAATCCCAAGTTCACTAATGTACGGATTAGTATCCTATAAATAAACAGATAAATGCATATCATAGCCAATCGATATAATTTATAATGGAATAATAAAGTATAATAGAACATATAGTTCCTAACCAAGGTTGACACTTCCAATGTCTACCGTCCTTGCCAATGCCAAGCATGCATTAGGAGACCTATCTTTCTACCATTCCCGCCTTGAACTAGTACCTATCCCTCTAAAACTATCCTGTGGGTTGTAATGAAGAAGTGGTTAGCATAACATTCTAGTGATTGATGAATTATACGTTCTGACATAACACTAGTTTATACGGATTGCTTTTGATTACATGTTATGTCTCTTATAATTTTACTTATTCATTTCTAATCCACGTATGTATATGATACACTCCATCTACTCGAAGTAAACCATAAATACATACGTATATATATAAATATATAAGTACCAAAGACCCTTTGGACCAAGATACTATCCTCGCTAGTATCTGTGATCCGGCTTCATGCTGGATAAATCATCAACGTAATATCACGTCAATATGGAACCATATCTCATACTCCGACTAACCGTACAACTATGCATTAAGGATGGGAACTCGAAATGTAAACTCACCAATGTGTCTCATTATATGCACCCATGTCCACCTCTCAATGGTAGTTTACGCCACGCCATGCATCTCTAGTGCCTAACACTACAAGAAAGTATGTTTTTAATAGCACCACTCGATAACGCATTACTCTAAAGCGTTATTATTCACCCTTCATCCTTAACTGTTTACTTTTTTTTACTTTATTTTGTTCCGTTCGGTACATGCTTCGAACAAACGTAACACGTAACGCTTGGCCCAAAACCAAAGATATCCCTCCCAAAATTTTCATCTCCCTCTCAAAATACTTATTCAGTTCGTATTCCTCCTAATTCCTAACCGCTCATTGCTTCCAAAATATCCCTCCTAATCGCTTATAGCTCGCCATCTTCGATCTTCGATCCAGCTCACCATCTCCGATCTCCACTCATCGCGCTTCAGCAGTTCCGAAGTCGACGCGTCCAAAACCCTAAATCTCCCACTCATATTTCTAGGTTAGAAATTTATGGGTTATATTTATAAACTATTTTTAAGAAATCTTTGTATACTTTTAAGCGATGGTGGGCTTTGGATAACAATTTATTCTGATATAACAGTGTTCTTCTTTAATTGGTGAAATTTGAAGTCCTCGTGAAATTATGATATAATAGAGACAGGTCATGTTCCTTTAGTTGTGCAAACGACATCAAGCATAAAACAAGTATGATTAGCAATATAATCCGAATTTTATCAAGTACAACATTTTTTTTTTTGAAAATTGAATATTCTAACCTAATAATATGTGATTAAGATCTCATATGTTATCTGTTTATGCTTGATATTCCTGCTAATTTTCTTTGTAATTGTAGATCATAAAAAATGCATAAGGGGATAATCATATCTGGGAAATAAACATGGTCAACTTTATGGTTTTGTGCATAAAGATGCCATGGCTTAAGTTTCTTTCGGCTTGCCAATATGAAACATATTGACAATAATTATTTACGTGATATCTTAATCTTTAATCATATTTTATTTATTTATTCCATTGCTACGGCACTTTATCATCTATATTGTTTTTTGTGTACAGTTGTTTGTAGCTCTACATTCTAGCATTAGGAAGATGACTTCTGTTGGAGATCGATTTTACTACACAATCTTAAGATGCAATCACGGGGAACAAAAATTCAATTACCCAAAGGAAATTGCAGTTGCTGGCGAATGTCTTGCAAAATTAGAGGTGACATTGACTGACTGTTGTGAAGGAATGCTTTTTTCCTATGGTCGATTTTAGAACAAGCATTCAATGATACAATATATACTGTATAATCGAGGTCAGATTTGACCCAATCTTGTATATTTCTCTAATTTCTTCAATTTTTATGCACACTACATATTCTAAATTCCATAAATCTATTAAAATTTAACATTGTTGAAACTTTTATTTCAGATCTAATTGTGAACAGTTGAATTATAAAGGTTTTCACACCATAGTTTTGAAGAGAGAAGATGAGATTATTTGTGTGGCATCAATTAGGTAATTTTTAATTTCATAATGCACATAAAAATGTAAAATTAAATGGATTGCACATTTCTGTTATTTTGCTATCTTTTTATTATCAGACTTCTTTGGAAGTAATATGTCACCATTTAATACAATGACATCATATTTCTACAGTATAAAATGAAGTTCTCTCACCCAAAATACGTATACTGATGGAAACTAAAAACTTAAAGCCTAGTAGGAAAAAAATGCATTTATAAAGTATGCCAATTCAATTCACGATTGGCTTCCTATGAACATACATAATTGTTTAAATTTGTGTCTTAGTTATAACCTGAGATAGCATTGTATGATTTGTTTCTTCTAAAAGAGTATCTGTGCTGAAATACCACTAATTGCAACCAGTAACTAGTATCATAGTCAAGGAATGTGCAGGCGCTTGGTGAGTGCGATAGAAGAGGTAAGACAAAAGTAATCTAAACAACAACCATTTTAATCTGTTATGTTAATGCTTTTGCATTTCAAATCTGATTCTTAGATGCCCCTCCATCTCAAGAATAAAACTAGTCATTCGTATTTTTGGTTTTCATATAAAATATTAATTCAATGTTCATACTTTTCAAAGCAAGTTTGTGCAGTAGAAACTGATTTGTTAATATTATGTTTGTCAGTAATAGGCTGTATAATAAATATGAAATACAACATATACCATAATATTTATTTACAATATGTTTCTGGTTCAAGATATTTTTTGTTTAATTATTTATGTTCACCTATGTTAGCTAAGACTTATGAATGCTTGATCTTTTATGCCAACCTTAAACTTGACTGTATAGATAGAACAAAGATTCAGGATTCTCTAAACTATATTATAGAAGACTATTTATATCTTTGATGTAACTTTGTTTCTTGCCTGCAAAACTAGTAACTTATTTCTCTTTACTTGTTTAGCCATTGAAATTTCTAAAATACAAGGATTTAGGATTACTATGATTGCATCAGTCACATATTAATATGTCTTCATCCATGCATACATTTTTATATTTTCACTTTTTAAATTACCGTTCTTTCATATGAGACTTCTTTAATCTTTGGTCTAACAACACCAGCACCAATTTGACTTTTGATCATATGTAGCGTTCAAAGATTGTTTATCGATGTACACGTTAATAATGTTTTTTTCTTTTTGTTCTTTAAAAATAAAGAAAGAAAAGAAAATGAAAATGAAAGGAAACATACTATAATAATTTAGTGCAACTTTAAATTGATTTAGCTATTTTCATGTTTAATAGCATTGATTATTATATATAACATCTTATTTAACTTTTTGTAATGCTTATTTATTTATTTTCCTTATTTCTTTTTAAAATCGTCCGTTATATATTAATGCATGTGTTCATCTTACATTTAATTTTACTTGTCAAACACATGGAAATAAATAAACATGAATATAATTTTTAGAATACTCATGATAAAAATTTAACAAACATGAAAATTAAAAAGATTATAGCGTAGCATATCCTTTATAAGTTTTATCATATTTTGCAATAATACATAGATTATTTTCATTTGATGAAGGGATACTGCAGGGATACATATAAATAACATCTTTTATTTTAGAACTTACTAAGAAAAGTTTTAATAAAAATATGTACTTAATAAATTAATTTGAGTATATAAATAATCTATTATTAGTCTTGTTTTGTAGGAAAAGATTAAACAAATTGAAGCTGCTCCACAATTGAGCTCGGCAATAAATTACAGAGAAGATGTACTTTCACAAGAGTTGGGGCAAGAAAGACCTAGTTGACTAAGAGCGATGTGAAGGGGAATGAGCCTCAGTAGAGCAGCTTTATCGTGGGTTAGGGATAAACAAACATTGCAACTTGAAAACAAAGTGTTAGACTTAGAGAAGAAATTTCTGCAGCTGGTGATATATTAAATTTTTACTAGTTTGACATCATTTGTATTTTAATTTATTATTTAGTAACTAATATAATTTTTCTATTTTTAATTGCAATGCAAGTACGATAAAAAATATGAAGAAATGTGATTTATTGGATTGGCGAGGGACTAAAGAGATCGTTGCCGAAGGAAGAATATTAAAGCTTGGCCTTCTGCACATATTGTAATGGTATGAATTTTTATATGCAAGTTTTGTATGTTGTTTTATATCATAGCCACGGATTCTAAGTCCCATTTTGGTACCAAAATACTCAATTAACAAGGCTTGACTGCTGGAAATTTCAAAATCAATGTAGATATAGCTGAAATAAAAAAACACTTCATACTAAATGCTGCAAAAATTGCAGTGTATAACATCTTCTAATTTTGTTATTTCATGGTCTTAATATGCCCTTTCGTTTGCGTCTTCTACATTTTCGTTATCAAAGTTTATGCTAATTAAAATAAGTAAGATTAAACATTCATATCATTATTTATGATAAATGAGTATCTTGTCTTGGGTTACATTGATGCTAAAAGTATCTTGTCGTAGGCACAGACTCAACTGAAATTTCTATTGATTTAAAGATGGATAATAAATTTTTTGAGGATACATATATTAGTTGTCCAATTCCAATTATTGGCATATCATTATGACTAATGTTTCATGTTTTTATTTTCATAAATGGTACCCATCCTATTCCAATTTCAGGTTTGGCTGACGATGATGGGTATTGGTTGATGGAGGCAGGTTAGTGAGGAGATGGAGATGACTGTTGATGGTGATGGTGGGTTTGGCTAGGTGGTTCAGACTGGGTGATCGAGTGGCAGTGTCAGGCTTGTATAAGAGAGTGTGGAAAGAGGTGGTTGTTTTGTAATTGAAGTGGTTGGGTGAAGTGGTGAGGCCTAATCGTGATATGCATAATTGTTTATTGATAGGGGTATGCTAGAGAATGTGCACCAGAAAGAAGTGGTTGAAGTGGTAGATGAATGTCTATGTTAGTTTTGTTTATTTGTACGGGGGAGGCAGTAGGTAGGTGTGTAAGTTGTCTGGTGGTTGGAGTGTTGTTTGAAGGTGAAGTAACAGTGCAGATGTTAAGAGTTGATGTGGTTCTTTGAATGAGGTGGATTGAAGAAGTTGACTGCAAGTATGTTGTGATGGCTGAGTGGTTGAAGATGTATGATGTAGGTTCGGTGATGGTCGATGGCAGAAGTGTGTGCACTGATAGGATGTGCAGTGTGTATTTTTTGTAGCAGTGTTGAACTATAGTGATATAGAAATATATAAATGCATTGCGCACTGATAGATGTTGAACTGCAGTGATAGGATGTGCAGTGTTTGTAGCAGAGTTGAATGTAGTTGTATGGAGTTGATAACAGTATGTACTACAGAGGTGGGTCGAATGGAACAATGGAACAAATGGCTGTGATGGAGGAATTTGCATAGGATTTTTTATGTATGAACATTTGAACTGGTTGTTTATTGAAGTGGCAATGCAACAGTATTTGAAGTGGATGGTTATAAGATAGTGGCAAAGGGTAGTATACTGTGAAGTGAAAGAGGCAGTTTTGTGGAGGAATATATAGAGAAGCAAAAATAGGTCAAAATAAATGGATCAATATATAGAGAAAAGAAATAAAGAACCAAAAGTAATTCGCATAGAGCATGCACTTGTTTTAACATTTCTGTTTCTTTGTGTTAACTTCGCAGGCTTATTTGGAAGGAAGCAAGGTCCTTAGTACGCAACTAGATCAGATCTTGCATGTTGGAACTTTGTAATGTTTGTACTCTATAATATTTGGAAGGATTGCTTTAATGTTTGTACTATGTAATGTTTGTACATTTGTTAAATTGACATTATTTTCCGTTTCTCTGTGTTAACTTGGCTGCAGGCTTATGTTTTATTCAATGGTTATGCACTTGATTTAATGTTTGTACACTGTAATGAGCTATTGAATGGTTGAGATTTAGCTGTATTATAGCGGCTACAATGAGCTATTGAATAAATATTTTATAGCGGCAAAATGGTGTTATAAAGATTTCCAGTTCCGTTGAGATTTAGCTGTATTATAGCGGCTATAATGAGCTATTGAATTAAAGTACCATAACGACGATTTTGCATTATAAAACTAAGCTCAACCATATCGACATATTTTGTGCTATAAATATTCAACAGTTTTTTATCACATGTCGATATACAGCGCTTATCAAACCGTTATGGTTGTGATTAATAGCGGCTATATGCCGCTATAAAAGACACTTTTTGCTGTAGTGTAAAAAGGTGTTACAATAGCTTTGTCATATTCTACCTTGCTTTAGGGACTTACTACTTGTGTGCTTCCTATTGACTATAGAGGACTCAATTCTCTTCCAACTTGGCCAAGTAAAGTTTGCAATAATAAGTTTTATTTTAAATCTTTAAAATTTTAAAACAGAATTATTTAAAACTAGTTTAGTTCACCTACTGATAAGGTATGAAGGAAGTGACTCCGTAGCTAAAATCGCTTCTTCCCTTGTCCCTAATAGCATTTTATTTTACTACCACTTCTACTGCACAGTAAAATCTATACTAGCTAACATATCAACTAATCCCTCTTTCAAATATATGGCATTTCTAAAATTAGAAAATTTATTCTTTTCTGCCTAAAAATAATGTTTATATTACCTTTTTGAAATATTGATAAAAAAATTAGATTTTAAAAATTTTTTGTTCACAAAATTTTCAATTTTCTGTAAAGATGCATTTTTTTCAAACTACTATTTTCACAAGTATACATGTATATTGATCAAAATAAATTTTGCCACACCTCATGGAATCAAGGTTTAGTCAACTGTTTAACGTTCACAGTGGACTTTATCTCCTTGTGTGGTCATTTCAATTTTTCAAAAAAAATTCTTTTATTTATAATAACAACCAACACATAATCTCATTTACATATTTTGGGTTTTAAGGTACAAAGACATTGATCCATGGCTTCGCAACAACTTTTCCGCCGTTCTTTGTTTGCCAAAATTTAATTGACAAAAGTTTTCTGCTTTTTGGGATTTAATTCTAATTTCTTTTCGTTTAGCATCTAATTAAATAAATTTCTTTATTTATTTTATACTTCCAGCCTTTTACTATTTTCTTTTCTTTTGCATTATGCATGTGGAATATTTAAATTGGCTATATAATTCCATATTTGTTTTACTTTTAGATGTTGTAACTCTATGCAATTTAGCAGATTTTTGCATTAATGGCTATAAACTACATTGTTTTACTTACCTTTCAAACAAACTAATCATGTTCATCCATACGTAAAAAAACACCGCTCTTGATCTTTCACACCATTTTTTACTTTGATGACGCTATAGTCCAAGCATATGTCATATCGATGTCTATCTCTGGATATTTATTTTCTTCCATGCCTGCTTTAGACATCTAAGTCTAAGGACTACTACTGTAACAACCCGCATATTTTACGATTGAATATTTAAATATTTTGTTTAAATATTTTATCTTTAGTCGGATTATAATCCGAAAAGTTACTTTTTGCATACGGTCGAATAAGGACTCGGGACCACTCCCATTGAGTTCAAAACACCGTTTGCGATCTTTTTAAGTATAAGCTTTGATATGTTTGGAGTTGTGGAATCTTGCTACTTTTTCACTTTGGGCTTTAGGTTTGGTTTAGCCCATTTGCCTAAACTTATAACTCTAACTCAACCCCTCTTCCCTTCATAACTTTACTTTCATTTCCTAACACTCAAGCTTCATCAAAAATGGAGGAAGGAATGGAAAATTAAAACTCCAAGCCCTAGTTCACTTGCAATATCCAACATACAACTCCAAATTCAAAGAGAAGACATTGATTCAAGCTTCTTGGGTTGATTCTCCTTTGCTTTCAAGCTTCTCTTTCATTGATCTTGTGTAAATGTGAGATTTTTATCTCACATCTTTGTCTATAACTATCTTTGATTGTTGGGTATGAATTCCTAACACTTTTTCATATGCATTTGCTCTTGGTTTGAATTGAATTGGTGAAAATTCCAATTTTTAGTGTTTTGGGTTTAAATCTTTAAAAATCCAATCTTTGATGTTTGAACATGTTTTTGGTGATGCAACGAGGAGCCAATAGGATCGGGTAGCCGATAGGCGTAATCCCCTAGCGTTCGTCCTCGCCCGGTTGCAAATTGGGAGAGTTTTTGCATTTCAGACCCTTAGGTCGCTCGGCCTGCATATGGAAGATTTTCGGCCTGCAGTTAGCTCGTTCGGTTTAGGTCGTTCATTCCATAGGTCGCTAGGTCTCTTGGCCTTAGGTCGTAACCCATAGGTCGCTCGACCTGTTTGCATTGCTAAGTCGCTCGGCCCTCTTTACGCCTTTGGTCGTTAGGTCGCGACCACGCTAGGTCGTTTCCCCCCCCCCCCCACCTTAGGTCGCGTTATGCCGCTTGCACCATTCTTAGGCCGCTGCCTCCTTAGCTCGCGTCATGCTTTAAGTCGTTGCTCGACCTAGTTTAAATCGTTAGGTCGCTCGGCCTTCCCACTTAGGTTGCTTGCTCCTCCTAGGTCGACCTCATGCTTTAAGTCGCGCCGTGTTAGGTCACTCGGCATCTACTTAGGTCGCTCCACTAAGTCGCGACAAGCTTTAGGTCACTCCGCTAGCTCGCGACATGCGTTAGGTCACGTGCATGTTAGGTCGCACATCTCCTTCGGTCGCTCGGTAGTTAGGTCGCGCAATGTTGACCCGTAGCGGTATTTTCACTTCGATGAATTTGGAATCGAATTCTTTGGATTTTATTCACGTCTTCGAACATGAATTTTTGTGACCTATTGTTTCTACAATCATTTTTGTGATTTGTCATTTTAAAAATATACAAACCTTTACCTCACTCGTACGAGAAATCTAATTAAACGGCTTAGTAAAACAAGTGGTATGAAACGCTCGCGTTTACTTCGTCGGTTAATTCTTGGACTTGTTCGATTGAATCTCTTGTGACAATTTTCGAGTGGAGATCTACAATTTGTTCGTAAATATTTAAGTTAAGCTAGTGGTTATGGGACATGAAGCTAAGCTCATATATTTACTAGCTTACTGTAATTGACACTTCTTGATGATCGATGATGATCATTTTTGTGATTTAGACTAGCAAATGTGCGATGTCTCTTTATCTATGAGGGAGACTAAACCCCGTTTCTGTGGAGCATCGGCTCAATTTGGTAGGGTAGCGACCCATGGTCTTCGGGCCGTTTTGTGGAGGTTCGGCTCAAAATTAATGGTTAACAACCATGGAATAGCGTTCCATTTTGTGATACACGTGTTGGTGAGTTTTTATGCTCCCGTTTTGTGATAGGCTTCCCCCCCCCATTTTGTGATTTTTGGATTTTCATTTATGATTTCTAGAATTTGTGTTTCACCAATTTTCGTGATTTTCATTGATATGTGTTATCAATTTTTGTGCCTTGGTGAATTTGTATGTCATTAACTTTTGTGATTGGCATTGATATTATTGTCAATATTCATGGTTTTGGTTTATGAAAACATAGAGTATGACATTCCTTTTGATCTTTGAGAAGATTCTGGTGATATTGATTAATCTCTTGTTGATTTTCAATTACTTATTTATCGCAGCTTGGCATTGTGATTATTATACGTTTAGTCATATCTCTTATTCTATATCATTTCATCTGGTATTTATAGCTAGACTGATCCGTTTATTATTTTCTTATTAAATAATACTCGGGTGCGACCGAGATGTTACAGGTGCTTCTGCTTGACTTCACATCTGGGATTATCACCTTGACTTTTGGCTAACTACTTAGATTAGTAGTTTTTGTTGTATACCCTTGAGATGTAGACTCCTTGATGTATACATATTCTTTTGTCTAGCACTTATAGCTATTCTTTTGTGATATTGTGGATCTTGTTTGACCACTACTCTGATGTACACTTTCATGTGTAATATTCATATCTATTTCCGCCTTTGTGATATGGATGTCTGTGACTGATTTGTGTTATGCTTATTTCTATGTTTGTTTCCTAAGACTTTATATAGCCAATGTGTAGTAGCCTTGAGTTTGTATCGATGTGTCGGACTCCTTGAACTATCTGACATATCGGTGCTCGCATAAAGCAATTACGCGGATGGTCGCTCCTCAACAGCCTTATTCTCCACGCTAGATGACGTCATTATCCGTAGCGTCCTTAGCTAGCGTGGGTATAGAGGTGTGGCGTCACAGCTTAGTATCAGAGCAAAACTTCGGAACAATGTAGAATAATCTAGCAAGGATCATCGTCCTAAGTCCATCTTAGGAGTTGTGCTTTAGGATTTAATTCGAGTCTTCGTACCGATTCAACCTATTTTATTTATGATTCCTTGTTTATCTATCAATATTGCTTGATGTTCATTTGGTGAATAACCTTATCCTTTTTCTTTCTTTGTTTCTAAAGGAAGAGAAATGGTTAGCCTGGCCGTCCCAGCGCCGGTCGATCTCGTGCTACTCCCTAGGATGGAGTATTTATGTCTGCCCAGCAGCTTCTTGATCTAGTAAGGAATGCTCAAGCAGCCGGATCTAATCCGGAGTCTACTCGCCCTAGGTCTGGATTTGCACGATTGTGCAGCGATTATACCAATTTGAGTGGAAAGCCATTCAAGTGTTCTGAAACCATTATTGAAGTCCAAGCTTGGCTGGGATCATGCGATCGAATCTTTTCTCGGATGAATCTTATTGATCTTCACCGTGTTCAGGTGGCTTCTAGTATGCTCCAAGAAAGAGCATTAGATTGGTATGAGCTTCTTATTTCTAAAATTGTTGAAGCGGATCTCACTTGGGAGAAATTCCGGCAACGCTTCGAATTAAAATTTGTACTAGAAGCTGAGAAGGTGACTTTGGCACGCCGTTTTAGAGACCTTGTTCGAGGTGAATCTTCTGTGGAAGATTATGTCGCATCCTTCGAGTCACTTTCTAAATATGGGGTCGAGTACATAAACACCCCGCTGGAGAAGAATCAGAGATTTGTCTATGGCTTGAATAAAAATCTCAAGAAGCCATTACTTCTAAAATTAGAAGTCTCTTTTGATCAACTCATTAATATCGCTCTTCGACTTGAAGAGGCAGATAGAGAGAGTGATGTTGAGGTTGTGAGTGCTAAACCGAACTTCAACAACAAGAAAAGGCCTAATAAGTTCAAGGGTCCTTATCGCAACAATAAGAAAGCGAAGCAAGCCTCTCTGGCAACTAAGACTTCTACCCCAAGTGGTGGGCAATGCTACAATTGTGGTTCTAAGGACCATTATGCGAATAAATGTTCAAAACCTCGTACTTGTCACTATTGCAAAAGCCCAGATCATTATTTATCTTCTTGTCCCAAACTTCAAAATAGGAAGGAGGGAAAGATTAATGTTTCTCAAGCCCCTGGCAACACGTCTCGTGGTAAAGGTATTTCTCATTCTATTCTTGATGGCATTATTTTACTTCGTGATCATCCTATTCGAGTTCTTTTTGATACGGGTGCGTCTCATTCTTTTATTTCAAAAGAACTTGTTGATACTTTTTCTTTGGATGTTTTGTGTTTAATGACTTCTTTGAGAATTGCGAATCCGGTTGGTGGATCCGCAACAATCAGTTTATTGTGTAAAGATGTCGAGATTATTTTGTGTGATTTTTCTTTCCAAGCCGATTTGCATGTTATGCGCTACTTAGGCTTTAAAATGATTTTGGGAATGTATTGGCTTAATAGTTATGAAGCTCAAATCCTATGTCCTGAGCGGACTATTCATCTTCGACATCCTCAATATGTTAAGCAGATTTCAATTGACCTTAAAGACTCGGATTCCAGCTTAGTTGCATCTTTATATTCTTTAAATCCTCATGATGACGATAATGATGATGAGGAAGATATTATTTCTCTTATTCACGTTGTTCGTGAATTTTCCGACATATTTGAGCCCGTTTTAGGATTACCACCTAAGCGAGCAATTGAGTTCAGAATTAATCTCATCCCTGGAGCTCAACTTATTACTCGTCCTACTTATCGTATGTCCAATAAAAAAATGAGGAGATGCACAAACAGTTATCCGAATAGGAGACGAAGCAATTTATTCGCTCTAGTTCCTCTCCTTTGGGAGCTTCGGCTATTTTTTGAAGAAATCCGATGGTACACTTAGGCTTTGCGTTGACTACCGCATGCTTAATGATCCTACTATCAAGAATAAATATCCTTTACCTCGGATTGATGATCTATTCGATCAACTTAGTGGTGCTAGAGTCTTTTCACAATAGACTTAACTACCGGTTTTCATCAGCTTCGCATAGCAGAGGATAGCAATCCTTTGACATCATTCCGTACTCGTTATGGATCTTATGGATGGTTTATTATGCCCTTTGGTTTAACGAATGCTATGGCTTATTTCGTTGACCTTATGAATAGAGTTTTCAAAGACTTCCTCGATCGGTTTGTTGTCATCTTTATTGATGATATTCTTGTGTATTCTAAAACCGAGGAGGAGCATGAAAAACATCTTCGGATTGTGTTGGAAACTCTTAGGAGCAATCAATTAAAAGAAAAAATTTCTAAATGCCACTTTTGGCAATCTCATGTGAAGTTTCTCGGTCATATTATTTCCGAATCCGGAATTTCTGTGGACCCTTCAAAGATCGAAGCGATTCAAAATTGGAAGAGGCCGGAGAGTGTGACGGAAATCCGTAGCTTCCTTGGATTGGCAGGTTATTACCGCCTTTCATAAAGGACTTTTCCAAAATTTCTGTGCCTCTTACTAGTTTGACAAAGAAAGGTGTTAAATACATTTGGTCGGACAAATGTGAAGCTTCTTTTTAGAAATTAAAAGAACTCCTTTTCGATACTCCTATTCTTGTTATTCCTGAGGGCAAACCAAGATTTTATTGTTTATACCGATGCTAGTCACGTTGGTTTGGGTGCCGTACTTATGCAAAGGGAACGTGTTATTGCTTATGCTTCTAGGCAATTGAAGCCAACCGAGACTAGATATGCCACTCATGATTTAGAACTCGCGGCTATTGTTTTCGCCCTTCGTATTTGGCGTCATTATCTTTTGGGTGAACAATTTATTCTTTACACCGATCATAAATCCTTGAAGTATCTATTTTATCAAAAGGAACTTAATTTGCATCAACAACGTTGGCTAGAATTTCTTGCAGCTTATGATCTTGATATTCTTTATACTCTCGGAAAGGGAAATCGCGTTGTGGATGCACTTAGTCGTAAGCAACAAGCGGTTGTTTCTATGATGATATCCAAATGAAATTATCTCGGGATTTTATCCACCTGTGAGATTCGAGATCGTGTTTTCGATCTATTTCATCTCTTGTTTTATGTAGCCTTGAGGCTCATCCTTCTCTTTTAGACCGCATTCTTGAAGCTCAAAAACTAGCTCCCGAATTGGCTCTTCTTGGTCAAAATTTTAGGGATAAAATTGATATCGAAGGTTTGAAAGACTTTGAAATTGATTCTCGTGGCGGTATTCGAAAATTTGGTAGACTTATTGTGCCTAATATCAGTGGTCTTCGTAAAGACGTTTTAGAAGATTCTCATCATTCTAAATTTACCATTCATCCCGGTAGTAGTAAAATGTACGCAGATATGAAGCGACTTTATTATTTGGAGGGAATGAAATCTGATATTGCAAACTTTATTAAGTGTTGCATGACTTGCCAACTTGTCAAGGCCGAACATCAAAGGCCCGGTGGGTTATTGCAACCTTTAGAAATTCCAATTTGGAAGTGGGACCAAATCTCCATGGATTTTATAGACGGCCTTCCCCGTTCTCGTTTGGGTCATGATAGCTTATGGGTGATAGTCGATAGACTTACTAAATCCGCCCATTTTATTCCCGTTCAATCCAATCGAACCGTTCCTCTCTTGGCCAAACTCTTTATTAAAGAAATTGTAAAATTGCATGGAGTTGCTACTTCTATTGTGAGTGATCGTGATCCATTGTTTACTAGTGGATTTTGGAAGAGTCTTCAAAAAGCTTTGGGAACGAAGCTTAATTTTAGCACCGCTTATCATCCCCAGTCCGATGGCAAACTGAACGTGTGAATCAAACTCTTGAAGATCTTCTTCGTGCATGTGTTCTTGATTTTGGTAGAAGTTGGGAAGATCATATTTCTCTTGTTGAGTTTTCCTATAACAATAGCTTCCAATCTAGTATTGGTATGGCACCTTTCGAGGCACTCTATGGATGGCCATGCCGATCTCCTTCTTGTTGGTTGAGGCCGGTGAGAAGCTGGTTTTAGGTCCAGATTTTATTCGTGATTCCACAGAAAAGATTGATCTTATTGTCATAGGATAAAAGAAGCCCAGAGTAGGCAAAGATCCTATGCTGATAACCGGAGAAGGAAATTAGAATTTTCTGTGGGAGATCTTGTGTTTATTCGTGTTTCACCTATGAAGGGTGTGGTACGTTTCAGTCGATCGGGAAAGTTAGCACCTCAATATATTGGCCCATTTCCTATCGCCAAACGTATTGGTTCCGTGGCTTATCGCCTTTTATTACCGGCTCAATTTTCTGCTATTCATGTCGTGTTTCACGTTTCTCAATTACGGAAGTGCCTTCGAGATTTCGATTCTATTCTTGAGCCCGGCGTTGTGGAAGAAATTGAAGTTTCACCTAATTTAACTTATGAGCAACATCCTATTCGTATTATTGCTTCGGAGGTCAAGCGCCGTCGAAATAAAGATGTTCTGCTTGTTAAAGTCCAATGGTCCTCAAATCCTAAGGATTGCTCTTGGGAATCAAGAGAGTTCATCGAGCGAACACATCCGGACTTACTTTCTCGTGCTCTTTGAGGTGAATTTCTTGCTTCAAATTTCTTTTGTGTTGATATGCTTTTATGGTTGTTACCTTATATTTTCTTCTTAAATATTGCGAGGACGTAATTTCTTTAAGGATGGGAGTCTGTAACAACCCGCATATTTTATGATTGAATATTTAAATATTTTGTTTAAATATTTTATCTTTAGTCGCATTATAATGCGAAAAGTTACTTTTTGCATACGATCGAATTAGGACTCGGGACCACTCCCATTGAGTTCAAAATACCATTTGCGATCTTTTTAAGTATAAGCTTTGATGTGTTTGGAGTTAGTGGAATCTGGCTACTTTTTCACTTTGGGATTTAGGTTTGGTTTAGCCCATTTTCCTAAACTTATAACTCTAACTCAACCCCTCTTCCCTTAATAACTTTACTTCATTTCCTAACACTCAAGCTTCATCAAAAATGGAGGAAGGAATGGGAAATTAAAACTCCAAGCCCTAGTTCACTTGCAATATCCAACATCCAACTCCAAATTCAAAGAGAAGACATTGATTCAAGCTTCTTGGGTTGATTTTCCTTTGCTTTCAAGCTTCTCTTTCATTGATCTTGTGTAAAGGTGAGATTTTTATCTCACATCTTTGTATATAGCTATCTTTGATTGTTGGGTATGAATTCCTAACACTTTTTCATATGCATTTGCTCTTGGTTTGAATTGAATTGGTGAAAATTCAATTTTTTAGTGTTTTGGGTTCAAATCTTTAAAAATCCAATCTTTGATGTTTGAACATGTTTTTGGTGATGCAACGAGGAGCCAATAGGACCGGGTAGCCGATAGGCGTAATCCCCTAGCGTTCGTGCTCGTCCGGTTGCAAATTGGGTGAGTTTTTGCATTTCAGACCCTTAGGTCGCTCGGCCTGCATATGGAAGATTTTCGGCCTACAGTTAGCTCGTTCGGTTTTAGGTCGTTCGTTCCGTAGGTCGCTCGGCCATAGGTTGTACCCCATAGGTCGCTCGGCCTGTTTGCATTGCTAAGTCACTCGGCCCTCTTTACGCCTTTGGTCGTTAGGTCGCGACCATGCTAGGTCGCTCCCCGCCCCCTTAGGTCGCGTTATGCTGCTTGCACCATTCTTAGGCCATTGCCTCCTAAGCTTGCATCATTCTTTAGGTCATTGATCGACCCGGTTTAAGTCGTTAGGTCACTCGACCTTCCCACTTAGGTCGTTTGCTCCTTTTAGGTCGGCCTCATGCTTTAAGTCGCGCCGTGTTAGGTCGCTCGGCATCTACTTTGGTCGCTCCACTAAGTCACGACAAGATTTAGGTCGCTCCGTTAGCTCGCGACATGCGTTAGGTCGCGTGCATGTTAGGTCGCACATCTCCTTCGGTAGCTTGGCAGTTAGGTCGCGCAATGTTGAGCCGTAGGGGTATTTTCACTTCAATGAATTTGGAATCGAATTCTTTGGATTTTATTCACATCTTCGAACGTGAATTTTTGTGACTTATTATTTCTACAATCATTTTTATGATTTGTCATTTTAAAAATATACAAACCTTTACCTCACTCGTACAAGAAATCTAATAAACGGCTTAGTAAAATAAGTGGTATGAAACGCTCGCGTTTACTTCGTCGGTTAATTCTTGGACTTGTTCGATTGAATCTCTTGTGATAATTTTCGAGTGGAGATCTACAATTTGTTCGTAAATATTTAAGTTAAGCTAGTGGTTATGAAACATGAAGCTAAGCTCGTATATTTACTAGCTTACTGTAATTGACACTTCTTGATGATCGATGATGATTATTTTTGTGATTTAGACTAGCAAATTTGCGATGTCTCTTTGTCTACGAGGGAGACTAAACCTCGTTTCTATGGAGCTTCGGCTCAATTTGGTGGGGTAGCGATCCATGGTCTTCGGGCCGTTTTGTGGAGCTTCGGCTCAAAATTAATGGTTAACAACCATTGAATAGCATTCCATTTTGTGATACACGTGTTGGTGAGTTTTTATGCTCCCGTTTTGTGATAGGCATCCCCCCTCCCGTTTTGTGATTTCTGGATTTTCATTGATGATTTCTAGAATTTGTGTTTAACCAATTTTCGCGACTTTCATTGATATGTGTTATCAATTTTTGTGCCTTGGTGAATTTGTGTGTCATTAACTTTTGTGATTGGCATTGATATTGTTGTCAATATTCATGGTTTTGGTGAATGAAAACATAGAGTATGACATTCCTTTTGATCTTTGAGAAGATTCTGGTGATATTGATTAATCTCTTGTTGATTTTCAATTACTTATTTATCACAGCTTGGCATTGTGATTATTATACCTTTAGTTATATCTCTTATTCTATATCATTTCATCTGATATTTATAGCTAGACTGATCCGTTTATTATTTTCCTATTAAATAATATTCGGGTCAGACCGAGATGTTACAGGTGCTTCTGCTTGACTTCACATCGGGATTATCACCCTGACTTTTGGCTAACTACTTAGATTAGTAGTTTCTGTTGTATACCCTTGAGATATAGACTCCTTGATGTATACATATTCTTTTGTCTAGCACTTATAGCTATTCTTTTGTGATATTGTGGATCTTATTTGACCACTACTCTGATGTACACTTTGATGTGTAATATTCATATCGATTTCCGCCTTTGTGATATGGATATCTGTGACTGATTTGTGTTATGCTTATTTCTATGTTTGTTTCCGAAGACTTTATACAGCCACCGTGTAGTCGCCTTGAGTTTGTATCGATGTATCGGACTCCTTGTACTATCTGACATATCAGTGCTCACACAAAGCAATTACACGGATGGTCGCTCCTCAACAGCCTTATTCTCCGCGCTAGATGACGGCATTACCCCGTAGTGTCCTTGGCTAGCGTGGGTATAGATGTGGGGCATCACAACTACTCTGATGCTCAAGTCTATTAACACCTAACCTTTTATGGCCGATGCCTATAATTATCATCGAATATGGTTAAATGTTTGTTTAATACTTGTTTGTTGATCCATAAAGATCTTGATGTGTCTGCACGCGTCTACACTTCGTTCATTTGAACTTTCTTCTTGACTAAAATAAGTCAAATTATTTTGATATGAAATTTAGAACATACTACTGATAATTTAAAGATTTTACATGAATTATTCATACATTGCAAACAGATCGGCACTTTCTTACTTCCTCTAATAATGTGAATTTTTCAATTGTTGTAATGCGATTGTCAAATAGTTTATGACGAAGATCGAAAAAATGCAAAGATTATTAGTAGAAATAATCACACTTTCCAACCATAAAATTCGACAAATCCTAACATTGGAAGTTTGAAATCCAAGTTAACTAGTACCGATTGAAAAAACTGTAGCAATATTAATCATAAAACATGACAAGAAGAAGGATGAAAAAATGAATATCTAAACTGCACGGCCATTTTTGAGATCTAAAAGAGGCAGACATGATAGATGTGGTATATCAATCATAAAACCTTCATTACATATATACCAAGAGCATTAACATAACCATCATAGCGTGAGGACTACTTGTTGAACATGCACTGGTTAGCTCCCATTGTAGAGTTATTTATAGCAGTGGTCTCCTCGTTGTGGAGATTTTTCATATTGCAAGGACCACTCGCTACTAGTGGTAGTCGGAGAGTGCCTTCGGTTTCGTTCATTCTTTGAACGAACTTGTATGGACGAATGTTTGACATTGCATTTCTGAGATACAATGTTTGACTTTCAAAAATATACTTCTGTTTGGTGGCGGGGAAGGCAACTTCTCTTTGCTTAACTCCCTTCTCTGAGACATATGAGCTCAATGGTTGTATGCTTGTGGGAGTCAAATAGTGATCAAAGGAATGACAATATGGTATTCAAAGTGGAACTTGTTATGATCAAAGCGTGGTTTCGTATGAAAAGCATGGCTTTGAAGAACTTGTGCGTAGCCTCACTTACGTCACATCCCGGAAGATGATATGGGATACTATGTGGTCTGATAGATGCAAATTTTGTCATAGTCTTTTGAAAAAGTTTAAAGAAATAAAGGAAAGTTATTTAAACTGAAGATAAAGTTTTTATAAAAGATTTTTGAAAGTTAATAAATACTTATATTATATATAGATCATTTCGTCACACAAATGTTGATCTAATATCCGAGTATGGAACTTTGAAGTGTTTACACCGATTCGAAAAAGGATTTATCACTTGATTCTCAACGATGAATATTGATGAGGGTTTATGGTTAGATACCTAGTTTTTGTATCATAGTTAGGAGCTATGCAAGGAATGCAAAGGTTCTGATCTAGAAGCCTGATCAGAGTCCGCACTAGAGAATCGGGGGATCGATACTAGTTTGGAAATAAAGTTGTGTGTTTGAATATGAGATCGAATAAGATATTTCATACGAATTTTCTGTGTATATCAAATGGAATCAATTTAGAAGATAAATGTTTTGGGCAATTTTTTTAGGTAATTTGGAGGACGAAATTCTTTTAAGCAGAGGAGAGTGTAACGACCCGTAATTTCGCTACTTAGAAAAAAAAGATTTCGTTTTTTTTAAAATTAAAAGGGTTTAAACTTAAATAAATAAGTTATATATAATAGATAATAATAGAGAAATTATTTATTCTTATAGTTAAAGTATATATTTGGATTTTAGAACAAATCAACAAAAGTTAAGATTTGTTAAAAATAAATAAATGCTTAAATAAATAGGTTTAAATATTTATTTAAAAAGATAAATCTTATTGAAAACATTTAATAACGAAAATAAAAGTATATTAAAATATTTAAAAGTATGTTAATAATCGTTTACAAAAATAACTAAATTTTGTCGCATTTTGTCGGTTTTACATATACCGAAAAATTAGATATTTTGATATTATTTAAATATGATTTTAAAATATAAAGAGACATGTTTTGATTTATTTAAAGAAGCAAAAAGTTTATTTTCGAATTTGGTTTACATAAATAAATAGTTTAACTAAAATGTCAAAATGTGACCGTAAAACATTCTGTCGAAAATCAACATTTTGTCGATTAAAAGTTGTCGCAACGTCGTCGCACCTTTATTTTGTTATATAGGAACATATATTCAAATAGTATAAGTATTAATTAATTCACTAATCAAGTTTACTTTTACTAAACATACTTAGAAAATTCTAGAATGTAATTAATAAAAAGTAAGCATAAAAAGACAAAAGAGTACAAAAATCAAAATTAAAATATCAAATCAAAGAAACATAATTATTACTTTATTTAATATCTAAGTGAAAATGACATAAAGTAATGATTTGAAATGTGATCTTAAGTGTTGAAACAAAATAAGGTTACTTAAGAAGTAAGTTTGGTAATTTGGTAAGGTTACTTAAGAAGTAAGTAATGATTATTCATTTTTTTCACACTGTTTCTACCTTCTTCTTCTTCCTCCTTGAAGCTCTTTTTAATGACTTCTCCATCTCTCTTTTCCTTAGTAATTTTTTCATATTCATATCAAATCAACTCCAAACACAACCAAACTTTTTAAAGACCTTAGTATACCATTAAAACATAGTTTAGCATCTAAGAAGGGAATAAATGATGAAGGAAGGAGTGGAATAGGAGGAGGCCGAATCATTTGGAAGAAAGGAGTAAGTCATGAAGCTCCGGAACAAGAAAAAGAGAAGGAAGTGCCGTCAATTTCATTTCAGAGAGCTATGAGCAAATTCAAGGTGCTGCAGAAGCTTTGCCGGATTTTCGGGAGTTTGGAAGAAGAAGCCGATAGGATAAAGCAACAGAAATGGAGTAAAAGGTTGATTAATTGAAGTTTAAGTGAAGAGTTGTTAGTAAGAATGTTGGTAGGAAGTTAATCGATTCGGTTAAAGATGAGCACTCATATTTACTAATTGATCCGTAAATTATTTCAAGTATAATGATTTGAAAGTTTAACTATGCTGAATGAATATTTGATAACTTAAGTTGCAAATTGATTGATTATGTGGTTGATAACTTGTTTGATAAATGATAAAAGAAATGATTAGTAATTAATCATAGTTAATTAAATGAGAATTAAATCTATGCAAATATGTGTATGGAAGTTATTTAGCCTCTTAATGATTTTAAATAAGTTAAAATAGTTTAAATATGGTTTAAAACAAATTTGAAGTGTTTCGGACAAGTTCCGAAGCAATTCGCAAAATTAGTCAAAATCGAGCTCGTCGCGTAGCGGCAGTTCATAAATTTTGACCCGTAACTTCAAATTAATGTAGAGAATGATTTATTAATTGGATTTCTTTGAAATAAAAATTCTTTAATCCAAAATGATAATAGTTTTTCAACGAAGAAAGGAAATCAAGATTTCATCAAGCAGATTTTGAAATATGTCCAAAACAATTTTCTAAAAACATCGCGGTCTTGCAGTTCGGAATCCAAAAAGGGATTTATTTATAAATGGTATTTTTAAATGATTAAAAATATGAAATAAATTTGATAAATCTATTAAAATGGTTTAAAAAGATTTAGTATGGAAAATATGAATTTTCAAATATTAAATTGTTGTTTAAATCAAATAAGCTTATATATTATTTTCTACAGCACTTTTATGTTGCGAATTCTATAATCTTTTGAATATGAGTTTAAACTTAACAATTTTTTCCTAAATCTTTTGTGAATGACTTTTAAAAGAATAATTAAGTAATTTAAAGATGATTTGGAATTTTTAATAAGAGTTTGAATAAATGGTTTAGATGAATTGTTTATACCACTTAAACAAAAAGTAAAGAATATTGAATGTAATAACAAACTGAGTATGCAGAAACGACTAGTACATTTGTCCCGTCTGTGAGATCTGGGGAGATAAAAGAAGGTGTTTAACTAAGGTTAGGAATGAAGCAAATAGTGCCCTGAACTTACCTGTCCTATGTTTTCTCTTTTTAGGCGAGGGGTGGAATAGATCGAAAGGAAAGCTCTTATGCTCTAAAAGACAATGTTTAAGTTTTTTCCAAAATAAAAGAAAAGAAACAAATTCTTAGAATGTTATTTAGTCACTTAACATCTTTTATCTATAATTGGATTCGAAGGAACCGGGATTAGATTTGGGTGATCCCTACCCGAAGAACCGGGATTGGATTTGGGTGATTCCTATACGAAAATCACTTCAAACTAATTTTCGAAACCTCATATGAACATAACGTCTTTTTATCGATGATTAGTATGAAGGAACCGGGATCGGATTTGGGTGATTCCTATCCGAAAAACCGGGTTCGAATTTGGGTGATTCCTATTCGAAAACCCTTCAAACTAATTTTTGAAATAAAACATATTGAACAAAGATATTCATAATATAGGATTGCTTGCCATTAGTCCCTGGAGGTGAAATTTACCATACTTAAAGTGGCAGTAGTGCTCTGTTATGAAATCTTCAATTTGTAAGAATATGATTTAAAGTTAAGAAATAAATCTTTGATTTAGGTTTAGTGGATGATTTGGGAATATTTTCCCTAATTTAAAAGTTATAGCTTGAATATAAGAAATATTTGATTATGATTTAATGAATCATTTGGAAAGGTTTTCCTAAATAAAATAGAAAATGATTTGGAATTATTCCAAGATTTAAGAAAGGTTTAGATAAACCAAATGACTTGATAAATGAGGCTTAATAATTCTGTATACATTTGAAAAGAAAATGGAACAAATTGAAAATAATATATCTAAGAAAGATATTTAAATAAAAGATGAAGTAATTGATTGATGGTTGGCATCCTCATATGAACTTAACATCTTTTAAAGTGATGATCGGCTTCGACGGAACCGGAGTCGGATTTGGGTGATTCCTATCCAAAAACCACTTCGAACCAATGTATACGTTCGAATGTAAAGATATGTTGAAGATGATGATTATTGAAGACCGTGGATCTTCATAGCGTAAGGACTGCTTGTTGAACAAGCTTTGGGTAGCTCCCGTTATAGAGCGTGGAGATTTTTCGGATTGCAAGGACTACTCACTACTAGTGGGAGTAAGAGAATGCCTTCAGTGTCGTTCGGTCCCAGAACAAACTTGTATGGATGAATGTCTAACATTGCATTTCTCAAACACAACATTTGACTTTTACAAATGTACATCTGCTTGGTGGCGGAGAAGGCAACTTCTTTTAGCTTAACACCCTTCTCTAAGACATACGAACTCAGAGGTTGTATGCTTGTGGGAGTCAAATAGTGATCAAAGGAATGGCAATGTGGTATTCAAAGTGGAACCTGCTATAATCAAAGCGTGATTTTGTATGAAACACGTGGCTTTGAAGAAATTATGCGTAGACTCTCTAATCTCACATCCTGGAAGATGATATGGGATACTATGTGGTTTGACATATAAAATTCGGAATAAGTGAGTGCGTATGGAGGTGTCCAATATATTGGACCTTTTGGGGGATGCGTCCCTTAAGGCATTTATTTCTCCATTTGGATAAAGCGGTTAGCTTGAGAAAAGCAGGGAACTACCGGTTATCAGTAGTAGTGTAGCAAGTATAGTTCCAAGTGAATAGTTTGAAAAAAGCGATTAAGGCATCGTAGGAACTATGTTTGTTATGCGTGGATTGGAGAAAAAAACCATTAGTTCCCTATCATGTTCGAAATTCAATCCCAATACGAGATTTATGGTTTTGATTGTATTCCCAAAATAGCTGTAATGACTTGCAAATATTTCAGCTACCCCTTCAGTTGTCATATATTCAGTTCGGTATATTCCGTTGACCTAGTCCAAATATATTACCGTAGACTTAGTTGAGATATTGATACTTTATTTGGATAAGTTTATTTGAAAAGTGTTTTCAAAAAATGTCATTAAAAATAATATCAAGTATATTTTTGTATGAAGTGTTTTGTTATCATAAAATAAAATCCCATCCGTGTTTATGTGTGGGCGTGGTCTTATGAGATACCCTTCTTTTCAAAGGTTTTGATAACATCGTCATGATCTATAAATTTTAAATTTCGAGTATCTCACGTTAGTTTATCAAGCATGATCCGAGTATTTTTAATACATGGTTCAAATCCGAGTAGTTTCAGGTTTAGTTGAAGATGGTTGGAGTTTCCAGAAGAGAGCTATAGATCTTCATCGTCGTATGGACGTATACTATTATTCGCTGCATCTATTGCATTTGTTTTGTTATTTGTCAGCATTTGCAGGGCATGCGTTATAACCGTCTGGGCTGAATCTAGGTTAGACTCCGATATTGTGTTTTAAAATTTTCGACTATAAAGATTATTATTGAAATAATATATGCTATTCCATTCTTGCGAGATTATGTTCTTTCTTTATTTTATTCCTACCCTTAATGACCATCTTTTCGTGCAATTTGAGTTAGTCATGTGTGGTTTATTGTCGATTCAAAGGGTGTGGAATTGTGGGTCATTACACTATAGTTGTCAGGACCTATTATGTCTTTGTTACGGAGAATATAATTAAAATCACCTAGAACAATCTAAGGAATAGCAACACTATTTGAAAAATTACCCAAGTGATTCCACATTTCTTGCCTATGCTTATGTGTGTATAGGCCATGTGTAATAATGAAAATCATGGTTAGCCTACCTTTATTTTGAGTCAAATATGTAATAAATTGCTAAGTGCAGGCTAAAACACTACAATTCCAGACGTTAGGGTCCTATAGCATGAGTATTCTACCCTTAGAATTATTTGAATTATAGTTGACAACTGACCAATTTTGGCTTGAAACTTTTGGTAGATACATAAACTGGGTTACCTTTGAGTTTATGTTTCAACAGATAGACGAGAGATGCAGCCTATTAATATGTTCTATAATATTGTATTTTCTCGTGGGGGAGTTTAACCCTTTGACATTCCATAGAAGGGATGTCATTAGGATGATGAATGTTCCCTCCTTATTTTTTGAGCTACAAGGGGGAGATTAATTTGATCTTTTTATTTTTCTCCTTTTTCACTTTGACTTGTGTAATAAGTTCATACCATGCTAGGTCTTCAACCACACAATCAGAAGTACATGGCTTGAAAACAAAAGCATCATCTCCATAATTTCTTCTTGTAATCTATTTTCCATTACTGTATCAGGTGTGTTATCACTGCTTTTTATATCAAATTATCCATTTTTTAGTATCTTAGTCGGTTGAATCATTTTTTGTATCTTCTGTTTGCTTTTAGGTCTACTTGGAAGAATGGTGAACGCAGCAAAAAGTCCATTTCATGTGATATCACTCCTATTTGAAGATGAAAATCCCTGAGATAGTCTTCAAAAATAGCTCCACATATTCTCCACGTCATGCACATCGTTCCATAAAAATCTCATGGCTAAATATCGATCCATGTTTTACAACTCGACGATGACCTATGGCCCCAAGTTTGTCACCGATCGAGCTTGGAATCAAATTTGGGTTCCTTTATACTTTGCTCTATGTTTGCCTTCGAGATAACTTGCTTCTACGTTCCTTCATGTCTTCACTTTCTACTTCAAGATTTTCATCACTTTTCCTTTTATCCACGTAAAGCAAAACTTGGTGTCGATCTATGCTTCCGACCCAAGAAGTTGGGTTCCACTTTTCAACTATCTTTTGTGTATCTCTTCACTCTATCATGTTTATTGCTTCTTAAGTGATTCATATCCATTTCTTTATCATTCTCTAGTCCAGTTCAATCATTTAAGTCTGCTCAAAGACAATGAAATTTTTGCTGATCGCACTTTGCCCCTAGAGCATGCCTTCTAAGTAGAAGGTGCGCTTTGCTTAAGAACAAATATCAAAAGTGATCAAATGTTGGTAGTCGAGCTCTCCGGCTGTTTTCTTGACTAGTTGTGGTAAATCATTCAGTTCTTTGGATTCACCTTAAATCAAAATTTGCATCGGACCCATCAGAGCTAGGGGCCCAAGTCCTTATCTACGTATTTGTCACAAATCATAACCAATCCATGTTCCTACGGAATTCAATACATCTTATACCATAAAGTAAATTATCCCATGTTCTCCTTGGAGCTAGCTATCATATATCAATATCAATGTTGTCCTTTGTTCATTTAGGATTTTAATTGTCATATGTTAGAATAAATATCATTCTGTGTTCATTTGGGATTTAATATATTATATAACATGTGATCAGGCACTGTCAATTATCAATGCTCATTACCATCGGTTGGATCGTTACTTACAAACCATCTAACGTCGTTTAATTTCCCATTATAGATAAGTCCAATATGTTGGAACTATGCCAGCTCATAGCATAAGAAATGTGTGAATTTCAAAAAAAAAATCGTTTTGGATCTTTACTGGGCCTATGAAGTCTAATTCATTTAGAACATTTCTAAATTTATTTTAAATAAATCAGCATTATAGTTTTATATTTTATAATTAATATTATAATATATATATGTATGTGTGTATCGTATACATATATGTATGTGTGTGCACTTGCGTAACATAGCAATCTTATAAGATTTGACATGCCCTTGTATATGTGCTGGGATTTCGCCGTAACGGACATGTTAGTCCCTCTAGTATATAAATATATCATCCAAATGCATGATTATGTGCTTTAATTCATTTATACAAAATATGACTATATATATATATATATTTGAGTAATTTGTGTATATATATATGGAATTTATATAAAAAAATTATGTGTATGTATGTGTATACATATAATCATTTAATCTTATAATAAAATTTATTTAGTTATAAAATCCAAAATGAAATTCAATTTTTTCAATAAACGTATAATATATATATATACACACACATACATACAAATCATTTAATAATAAATGTACATATATTAATCAATAAATGGAACATACATAAAATATATAAAAATATATGTACATACATCTAATAATGCTCACAGCAAAGTTTATTTTTTAAATATTTATTAAAATTAAATTTTTGATTGGGAATTAATAAAAATTATTTTCGAAAGCATAATTTTGTATTTTGATATGTTATAACAAGTCTAAATGATATTTTAACATTTAAATATTTCCATATATATATATATATCGTAATTTAGAATCAATTTTAAATTCAAATTATTAATTTCGTATTTAAACAAACATAAAATTTATATAAAAATTATTTTTTTGCCTACCGTAAGCATATTTGTTCTAAAATTAATTTTAAAAAATTTAATACGTATTTATATGATATATTTGTTTATATTATGAATTTACAAATTTATTTGATTTAAATAGTATATGTATATTATTATTTTTGTCGAAAACCTTTCAGGTGTAAAATTATTAATATAAAATTTCGAAACTTATTTTTATATGATATGATATATGATAATTAAATCATGAAACTTTTAATATATTAAATTAATTTTAACCTTTTTCATTTTATGCCATAACTATTAAGATGTATATATGTTGAAAATTTACTTTTTAATTACATAAGCATATAAATATACAATCATAAAAAATGTGATGATATATCGGTATACTAGATTTGTCATCTATCGATCTAAACATCATATGACATATATATAATATTAATTTATAATCACAGATCAGAAATATACCTTTACCAAAGCCTATAGGATACACATAGAAACAAAGAGATCGACTCTTTAAACAAGATTTCAATTCAGCAAGGTGCTAGCTCCTGTACTGATGGCCAATGACTATCGAATAACTTTTATTTTTATTTGAGATTGAAAATGAAGGAGAGGGTCAAGAACAATTTCGGCTAGTAAAGGGAAGGGTGGAGGCCCTAAAAAGTAGTACTACATTGAGGGTTATAATGCTTTTATAGGGGACATGCTAAAGAGATAAAGTAGGATCAAGATCTCCCTTTTCCTCTTGCTCATTCTCTCCATTTTATCAAATAAAAATCCAATCCCCTTTAAGCATCTTATGTTGCCCATTCCGAGTCATATCATGGCCGATATCCCTGTGACCCATATGGGCTTCAAACCCATTTCAAGTCCAAACAATATCATTTCATTTAAATCCAATTTCTGCGTATCGATATCGTATATCAATCAATATATTTAAAACTATTGTAAACATATTTATTAATATTGTTACCACATCAGATAAAATTTTATAAATAATATTTCGTAAATATTAATTAATTTAATTAATTTATAACAATTATAATTAAATTCGATTATTTAGTCAAAGGAGTATTCAATATTTCGGTAATGTGACTCTTTAGGTGTAAAATCGATCATCGATTAATATCTAACTATTCGAATATTAATGTTCACATGTCATTACTTGGTTTTGGTAAAATCCAATTTTACCTTTTTAAGCATTATCTAGTAGTGACGATTATTTACACAAATTTTCTTCATCAAAACTATATCTCTGTGGACCTACGGAATTTATTTATGGCCATAACTCTATAATCTAAATACAAAGTTCTTGATTCAATAATAACAATTATTATTAATAGAACTACTCTAGCTAGATATTTTGATTTTGAGTTGGCTTAAGTTGACCGCGATACCAACCCCATATAATCGAGGATACGAATCCTCTCTTGTGTGGTGTTTCACCGCCAATATTTCCACTCGACCCAACAATAGTCACTCGATGGAAATCATGTCATAATTTGACTATAATCAAAATTAAGCTTTCATATTAAAGATCAACGGTATTCTCAAGTCAAGAGAACTATGTAAATTAGTCACATCGATATTTCTATACGACCTTAGTTATATTAACCAATAGAAAACTATCAAGTGAGTGATTCATAGTTATTTAATAACTATTAGTATGTAACCCATTAGTGCCTTAGGTGGTCATGATTAATACAATGCCCAACATTTAGAGAGCGTTACACGTTATAGTGTCAATAGATGCACTGATATTTAGTCTTGATGCATCTTAATTAGAAATGTTTAAAATGATGTGTTTATTATATCGTGATATAACACCCAAGGTTAAACTATTTGTAATTATTGTCATAAACACACCATTTATGTAACACCCTGAAAACTTAAGCAAAAATTTAATATAAGAAGTAATTTAAATATAATAAGGTAAAAACAAATTTTTTAAAAACCTTCGATTTTGACTACGAAAGTTGAATTGGTGTGTTCCTAATGATTTTCTAAACAATTTTCATATATAACTTTTGGAAATTGTAGTTAGTATGAGAAAGTTATAAACGTTTGAAAATTCACAGTCGAAAATAATTAAATAAAAAATTTGAAAATAAACATTATTAAATAAGGAAAACCACAAGTCAATTGATAGATTGGGACTGGTCCACCCCTAACAGTCGACCGCCCCCATCTATACCTGTCGACCGGTCATGAGGAAATTACTAGGGTTTCGAGGGGCCAACGGCCCAGATTTTATAATGTTAGATCACTAATATTGATTTCTACAAATATATATACAAACCTAAACTAATTATCAGAACCCTAAATTATCTACTGTATTTTCAAACTTTTCATCTCTGAAAATTAAAATCCTCTTCCTCCTCAAATCATAATTTCTTCAAATTAAATTAAAATAATAGAAGAAAAATTAATGAAGAGTAAATCAAGCAGAGATCTAGTGAACGGGGAGATACCATGCGTAATTCGGAAGGCGTAGCTTTGGTTTGAGGTGAGTGGGTTCATTGATAATTAGATGATTTGTATACAATTAACTTTAGCATACTCTATTTTGATCTAAAATTATTTTAGATTGAATTGGGAATGTTGTTAAATTAAATTTGGAATTTAACGGTGATTACATCAATATGACTACTTTCTTCTAATCAATATCTAATTAACAAAAATCTGCAAATGAAGAAATTGATAATTTTAAATATACCCTTCTTATCAAATTTGATAAGAATTGATATAACTTTTTGATGTTAAACCTAGATCAAAGTGATTAATGGCAAATTGAAATTGAGTAGGAAATTTAGACAATTACAAATCTTAGATTCACAAGTTTGGTTACCTAAAGTAAAAATTACTACATGGAAAATTATAATTCAGGCTATTGTAATTGGGTTTTGGGAACAATAGTAATTAAGAAACCAAATGAATGATAATCGCTAAATAAAATCATAAAACGGCGATAATCGACTGGGGTGACTCAATCGCAAATTGCACTCACAAAAGGTTCTACGGTAAACGTGCAACACTAATTATGATTCCCGATGGAGAGTGTGGTTTGGCACTAATGGGAGTTCCTTGGTATACATGGTGACGTGATATGATGATGTTCATTGATGATCCTGGAGCGGTGCAATAAGAGGCGTTATGTTACCATTGAGAAGTGGACACGAATGCAGCAACGATGAAACATTTCAATGTGTCGCCATTGCGGGATTCCGTTCAATGCATTACTAGGACACATGTAGTTGTGGGAAATGTAGTCCTGTGGTGAAAATTATAATCAAACCTATGTTAGAGTAGTTACGTGTAGCCGTAGTTGTGGGAAATGTAGTTCCATGGTGTAAATTTCTAGGGAAATCTATGTGGAATTGTTCTAATAGCTATTAGCCGATCATTAGTTGCCATGAGTTTCGATTAGTGTTTGATCCTAGGTATGACAAGCTGTTAGTGGAGGTGTGTATTGAGCTAAACCCCTCAAATAAAGAAAACAAGTAATTCACGAACACTTGTAACACATCCTAGGTAAGGTAGAGTATTATCAATTGCATGTGGTCACCGTATATTAATGATACAACTCATGCATCGAACATTTCTCTAACCTAGACCTTTTCCTTTCTTTTTTCCCACCACAGAAGGACATATCAGGAAGTGATAGACCCAATGATAGTACTTGGAGAGGCAATGTAACGACCCGTAAATTTTCGATAATTAAAATAGCCAATTTAATAAGTTTTCGTGATTTAGTGTTAGAAAAAAATTGTAAGTCGTTTGAAATAATAATAACTATAATGAATTGCAACAATAATTATCCAAGTAACGATAAAATAAAACTACTTAGTGAATGCCTTCGGAATCAAAAGTTGAATAGGATAATAAATGTTGAAATTCATTAGGTATAATAGAGAAATTGATTGATAAGTAAAATCTTTTGAAAATCAAATATTGAATATTGAACAGGTAAATGGTTTAAATTGAATATTTAAAACTTATTGAATAATTGAATAAATGTAAAATGAAAATAGTGTTCTAAATTGTGAATTGGTTTTAAAGGTTGAATCCTATAAGTTCAATTTCAATATTTCAAAAGATAGGGATTTAATAATCAAATTTTGTTTAAATTTAATAATTACAAATGTTTGAATAATTAAATTCCGAATTGGATATGATTAATTTGATATTGGAATTTAATATATGAAAATAGAGTGAATAATTGAAATTTGATTTAATATGATTCAAATTGGTTTCCAAAGTGAACGTAAGTTATATTTGGATTTTAATAGAGTTAATAAGATTTTTAAATTGGAATTTATTGGATAAATTGAATAACGGGTTTAATATGATTAAAAATGAATTGTAAAATTTTATTTTATCATATTGGAGTTATAGTGATGTTATAGAACTTTTAAAACTGAATTTAAAATAAATTTGTGAAAATTGAATATTTTAATATTTAATTATCGACTGGAAAATAGCCAAATTTTGAACAGTCTCGGAATTGGACGAAACTAGTTCCATTGGATCCGTAATAGTTAGTTATTATCGGATTTCAATTTTCGTAGCAATCGGAGTTGTCGTTTGACCGTGGCAGCTCGAAACGCGTTGAAATTATTTTAATATTAATTTGGCATGTTAAAATAGTCATTTTTCAAACAGTCTCGGATTTCGACGAAACCAGTTTCATCGGATCCGTAATGTGATATTATTGTAATATTTCAAATTTCGTGTCAATTGGATTTACCGTTTGTCCGGGGTGAGCCAAAACGCATAGAAATCGGTTTAATCGATTTAATTTTAAATTGATCGTTTATTGCCGTAACTCGCGCATACGATCGAATTAGCTTCCGAGACCTGTTCCATTGTGTCCGGAACGTGGGGTAAACCCTAGAAACGCCGGTCACCGCGCGTGCATCGGAGCTCGAAAATTTAAAGTGTATAGTGTTCGTTGAAACTTCTATAAAGGGACCCCTTAATCTTCATTTTTGCAAAAGAAAAACTGCCTAGGGTTTTCAAAACCTTCAGCCGCCATCACCTTTATGAATGGCCAGAAATTAATACCTTTCTCTCCTCAATTACTCTCAATCCATCGACAATTGCGCGAAGTGTTCAACACGAAAGTCGAAGAGCTAAGCAAGAGCTTCGATTGCATACGGAGATGATCGAGTTTCGAGCAACGTGGGGGAGTAGGGGAGGCCGCGACCTGCTGCTGTTTGCACGCGTCTCTAGGCCGAAGGGGGTGGCCGAGTTCGCCACGGGTTCAGGCGAAGGTGGAGGGAGCAATGGCCTTCGACGCGGTAGTCCCTGATCGCCTTCAAGTGGATCGGTGGAGGAGCTATTTGGAACCCTAGTTCATTGGTGGTGGGTTTGGTTTCACGTGAATAGCCTGGAGCTTGCGTGCGTTTCAACGTGATGGGGAAGAGAGTCTCGTGCGGCCTGGATCTATAGCCTTGAAATCTACGGTCCTGATTGCTTGGTAATAAAAAAAAAAAAAAAGGAAATGTAAATTGAGTTATATTATAATTCGTGTAACTTTAAAACCATATAACTTTTTCATACGAGGTCGAAAACGTACGAAACCAGTTGCGTTGGAATCGTATGGACGAATACTACGCAATGAAGCTGGATTGGAATCATTTGGAGCTAGAGAAAATTTTGAGTCAAATCGAACGTCGTTCGATTTGATTTAAAATCGTAGAATCAAAGTGAGTGTTTTATAACGCTCACACCGTACTAAATATCTTTATGCTAGTTAAATTGACATTATGAAGTGATATGAATTTTATTTGTCATTGTTTGATATAAATTTAATTGTCATATAGCTTGTTATTTGAATTAACCGTTGAAAAAATTAAATTGACAGTTAAATTGAAATTAAATTTGAATGGCGATTAAATTACCTGACATTGATAACTATGAAACTGCCATGAATCGTATTGTTTATTGGATGATGTATTTTGATGGATGCTATTGGTTGATAATTGAATGTTTGGATGTTTATTTGCTCATGTAGATCCTGTTATGCATACATATGATACTGTGATTTAATTTAAGTAATATATACTCATCCCTGACATTTAATTGAAATAAATAATTACTTGGCCATAGGATAGAAAAGTATATACGGACACCGAATTGGCTAAATTAATAATTTTTGAAATCGTCGCTTTGAAATTTATTTAAATGTTTGATTTAAAGGTTATAAATAGAAATCAATTTATAAAAATCGAATTTATTGAAAATTTGAGTTTTGGAATATTGAAATAAATCTTGGTTAAAAGAAATTGTTAAGTAATGTGATTCGAGACTTTGAAATTTAAAATTTGGGATTTGATTGAATTTCGAAATTTGATTTGTTTAAAGATTTAACCTTAATTCGAGCTTTGAATATTACTAAGTAAAAGTGATATAAAAATGATATTTTGAAATCGAGCTTGGAACTTAATCACATTTGAAATTTGGATTTAAACTTGAACATTGAAGGATAATTTTGTTAAGTGTTAAAAATTTGATATTTTGGAAAATCAAGCTAAAAATCGATATAAATTGAAATTGAATAAAATTAATGGTGAATGTAAAATTGAATTAATTTGAAGTAAAAATTTGACATTGATTTGAATTGAGATCGAAATTGAATCGGTAAATTGGAAATTGAAATTTATTTGAATTGGGAAGTTATAATTGAAATGGATTGGTTTTGAAGCTGTTTTAAATGTGTTTTCCAAATTACTCTGTTATATAAACCATTTTGAATACTTAAACTATTTTAATCTATTTTTAATCTACTTAACCCAATTTAAATTATTTAAACTAGTTTATCTATTTTAAATCCATTTTAAAGATTTTAAGTATTTTTAACTATTTTAATTATTTAAACTACTTTTAAGCTACTTAAACTATTTTCTAAAAAATTTCAAGCTGGTTAATAAGGTGAAATGTTTATATTTAAACCTTGAATTTAAATACGAATTGAGTTAAGTGAAGTTGCAACCTAAATTGAAATTCGAAATGATTTTGAAATCGAAATGAGATATTGATGCGAAAATTGATTTTTGAAACGGAATCTGACATTTTGATAGATATGGTGATATTTGAAATGGATTTGATTTTTGAAGAGAATATGATATTTTGATATCAATTATGAATCGATTTGAAATATAAAAGAGCCAACGGTGTAATAATACGTAGTTATTAAAGAGACCGGGATCGGATATGGACATACTCTCTGTCGATACCGAAAACCACTTTAATAACTATTATACGCGGAGTGTTGATCCAGAATGAAGTGGATGGTTTGGTGAACGCGTTGACTGAAGAAAGAGAACGATATTGGATGACCCCTGACATGACTAAAACAGGAGCCGCGCCGGGCCATTGAGGTTCGCCACCTCTAGCGGACACACTTCTTCGATACCATATCTATTACATTTGTGATGCGATTTGGGTGCACCCCTTGATTTCGGAGTGTTGTTTCGCGGTGTTGGGGTAGCTGCTGGCTATGCCCAACATCAGTCCGGATCACGCAACTACTAGTATCCTAGTTGGTATCGCCTCATGTACCTTGTCATACTGATTATCCTATTCGCGACCACTACGTTTTGATTTGTACCTTGAGTATATGGATTGCCCTCTGGTGACTTCCGGTTTTGGGGAAACTACGGTCTTGTATATGCTTTTGGGAATATAAAAATGTGTTAAGGGGGATTATGGTAACGCCTTAACGCTATTTTGATATTTTATATTACTGATAGGCATTATCTACTTAGCGTATGTTACTACATAGTAGATAGTTTAACGGATCCTTGAGAGATGGAAAATCCCGTAACATCTCTTAAGTTATTGCACACACGTTGACACTGGATAGGAGGTGTCAAACCCCGTAAACATCTCCGACGCCGTTACACTCATATTTATTTACGATTTATTTAACTTGCAAGAGGATATTTAGTCCTGACTCGAGTGTTTTGTCTTTCCATTACGCTCGGGTCAGTCCTGAGTTTTCAGATTTTGTGAAGATCTATTCTGGAGGACGAAGACGAAGATTTGGTATACTATTACTATTATTGCCCTTGCATCATGTTATCTGCTGCATTTTTTAATTGTTCAGTTGTATATGTATAAACTCTGATAAATGTTGTATAAATAATTGTCAAAGTATAGTAGACAGCTTCATGAACTGTTTATTTGACTATTATATTTTATCGTTCCGCTGCGAGATTCTGTGTTGTTTCATTTCCTTTATTTCTCTTTCTTTTCTTTTCTTATTTACCCCAATAACTATCTGCCCTTTTGAATGGTTTGGAATCGACATGTGTATTTGATCGTCGATTTAAACTGTCCAAAAAGGCGGGTCGTTACAGTTGGTATCAGAGCTTTGGTTTAGCGATAAACCTTGGCTCTAGTGGGGAATAACTCATTGAAATAGAGGTAAACTATATGAATGAGTTGAGTGTATATGAGAGAGCGTATTTGTTAGTGATATAAAATGTTTTATATTGTGTCGGTTGATTTGTTGAGTGGCTTATGGATTCTGGTCAATACGAGTAATTAACGTCATTGACAGGGATCTCTAAACACTTAAACAGAACAATTCGACATAGTATTGTTTTGAAATTGGGTAAATGAAATAATTTTGCCCTAATTATATTTTGTATATAAAGAATTTATTTCAAAATTTATTGTGATCAATCTAGCTTATTTGGTTGTTGGAAATGAAATATTGGTTGTTAACATTAATCGGATATTGTAATTTAAATAAATAAGGTGAACTACAAAATGAACTATGATAAAACACTTGTGGGATGTTTTAAGAAAGAAATTCCTATAATTTGAAGAAAATATAAACACTTGTGAAATCTTATAAGAATATTTTATAAAGGTGACTTATGAATTAAAATAGATTTAAAATGGGAAAATATTGAGTTTAAGACCCGGAGATTTTGAAAAATTGTTTTCAAAGTTTAAAGAAAATATAGTAATGTTAGTTGGAAATTGTTTATGGAAATTTTTGAAAGGATTTTAAAAGGAAATGATGAATTCAGTACTCCTCTCTTATGTCGCTGGAAAATAATTTCGGTGATGATTGCGCAGCATCATCGACGTTCATTTTCGAGTCTTAAAGTGGGGGAGACTTCTAAGAAGCTTTGTTTTTCTTTGAAATTATTTTGGGTAAATGGATTTTGGTTTGAACTCAAAAGGTATGATTTGTTATATATATATATATAAAAGATAAGTATATATGTTTATTTCAAATGATTTGAAAGAACCGGGCATTTAAATTTCTAAGTTCCATTAATTAATAATTTTCAAATTATTTGAATGAAATGCGAATAACCAGAATTTATAAAATAAGAGGATTAAGATATCTAAGCTATTGTTTGGGAAAACTTTAAACTTGAAGGGTAAAGAGGATTTAAACAAATTAAATTTGTGAACATTCTAATTAAGTACAATGAAATTCTATAAATTTGTATAATACCAAATTTGCATTCTGATAATATATAACAAGACTTACCAAATATTAAAAAGTTAAACGATGTTTTGGATATGTAATGAGATGTTGTACAAATAAACAGAACCTGAAAGTAATTGAAGTATACAAGTAAGGAAAACTCAAAATGAATTAAAATGTATATAAATGAAAATTTTGGTTGTGAAAAATGTTATATGCTTAAATATAGCATGAAATGATGAATGGATAAATGGAACAAGTAAGTGAACTTAAGAAATGAATCGTATTATATCTTTGTAAATTGGTTATTGAAACAAATATAGATTACGAAGGGATTGTAAAATAATTGAATTTGTAACCTTTAAGATATCTGTAAACTAAGAGAAGTCATATATGAGAAGTTAGACTTTTATGAAATGACTATTAACTAAAGTGTTGATTAATAAAATGTTTCACAAATGAATTCGTTATTAACTGAAATTATGAAAATGAAATAAATGTAAACAAAGAAATTTCTTATAGCTAAGAATAAATTGGAAAATGAAATTGAATTTAATTAAATTACATAGAATGTTTAAAATGAACTTGAGTAAGCAAATTCTTTAATATGATGTTTAAGAAAAGATAATGTTGAAGAATATGCTATGTAAAGAAATGGATATATTTACTAAATAACGGATTGTGAATAATAAATGGTAAATAAAATGGAAGTCAATAAAATAATTTAGTATAGATAAATTGGATAGAAAGCTATTGAAAGGTAATACGTGTGATTGTACGTATATTATTTTATTCGCATAACGATTTGATCCAAATTCGAGCACAAAATTTTAGATGATTTATATCGATCCAATTTAGGATTTTTCACTCGATTCTCGACGGCGAACCCTAGATATGGATTTTAATTTGATTCTGGAATTCTCTATCATAGTATATGGCTATGCAAGGAGAGTAACAGCTTCCAATCAAGGAACCAAATCCGAGTCCGCACTAGAGAGTCGTGTGAACGATACTAGTTTGGAAGTGAAATTGTGTGGTCGAATAAGCGATTGGATTGATATTGCTCACGGATGATATATGTACGGCTTACAGAATTAATTAAACTAATATTGAAAATTGAAGATGCCAAATATAAAATGAATCTTTTAAATTGTATAATTGGAAATAAAAAGAGATAAACCAAATTGAATGTAAAATGAATAATTTGGTTATGTTGGGTATAATTTGGTTGTTATATGATTGTTAGTTGATAGTATATATAATTCATTAAGTGTTATTGAAATTGAAAGCTATAAATCATTGAAATCAAATTAGAAGTTAAATGAATATTAACTAATGTAAATATAAATTAGTGAATGTTAACTAATTGAATTGAGGATGAATGTTAGAAAAATCCAACGTTAATGAATCAACTATGATTAAAATTGAAACCCAGTCAATAAATATTAATGAGAAGTGAATTTATATTGATTGGTTATGGATTTGTTGGATGATAGTTGATTGATGGTTGCATTTGTTGTTTTGTTGCATTTGCTATGTTGGCACATGTAGTTGTTATGTTGCTATATTGTGTATATTGATATTATTTTCATATATGCATGTTTCTCATGGTTTGTTGAGTGTTTAGTAGGTGCGGATTGCGCTTGCTTCGCATTTGGAGCTCGCTTTCACGCTATATTATTCGTATATGCTCGCTAATAAAAATATAAGGTACATGTTTATTTTATCATTGGATTTGGTGATTTTTGATGAGCCACTTGGCTTTTGGATTTTCTTTTGTTTGTTTGGGGCCCGTAGAGGCGTTTTGTAGTTGTACCGATCGAGCCGCGCAAAGGAGACTCTGTCGAAATTTTTCGTAAATCCGGGTGTTAGAAAATTTTTCAAGTTTTAAAATTTTTATAACTTGTTTTGATAACTAACTTTAAATTTAGAAAGCCGTTGGAATAACTTAGTGGAAGCGTAGTTATAACTTTATAAATGGAATTTCATTGTTCTATAAGTTAATAACTTTGAATGAAATATATCTAATGTGAATTCTATACTTAGTTCTTTTCCCTTCTTTTTCCTTTTCGGGGACGAAAAGTTTTGAGTGGGGGAGAATGTAACGACCCGTAAATTTTCGATAATTAAAATAGCCAATTTAATAAGTTTTCGTGATTTAGTGTTAGAAAAAAATTGTAAGTCGTTTGAAATAATAATAACTATAATGAATTGCAACAATAATTATCCAAGTAACGATAAAATAAAACTACTTAGTGAATGCCTTCGGAATCAAAAGTTGAATAGGATAATAAATGTTGAAATTCATTAGGTATAATAGAGAAATTGATTGATAAGTAAAATCTTTTGAAAATCAAATATTGAATATTGAACAGGTAAATGGTTTAAATTGAATATTTAAAACTTATTGAATAATTGAATAAATGTAAAATGAAAATAGTGTTCTAAATTGTGAATTGGTTTTAAAGGTTGAATCCTATAAGTTCAATTTCAATATTTCAAAAGATAGGGATTTAATAATCAAATTTTGTTTAAATTTAATAATTACAAATGTTTGAATAATTAAATTCCGAATTGGATATGATTAATTTGATATTGGAATTTAATATATGAAAATAGAGTGAATAATTGAAATTTGATTTAATATGATTCAAATTGGTTTCCAAAGTGAACGTAAGTTATATTTGGATTTTAATAGAGTTAATAAGATTTTTAAATTGGAATTTATTGGATAAATTGAATAACGGGTTTAATATGATTAAAAATGAATTGTAAAATTTTATTTTATCATATTGGAGTTATAGTGATGTTATAGAACTTTTAAAACTGAATTTAAAATAAATTTGTGAAAATTGAATATTTTAATATTTAATTATCGACTGGAAAATAGCCAAATTTTGAACAGTCTCGGAATTGGACGAAACTAGTTCCATTGGATCCGTAATAGTTAGTTATTATCGGATTTCAATTTTCGTAGCAATCGGAGTTGTCGTTTGACCGTGGCAGCTCGAAACGCGTTGAAATTATTTTAATATTAATTTGGCATGTTAAAATAGTCATTTTTCAAACAGTCTCGGATTTCGACGAAACCAGTTTCATCGGATCCGTAATGTGATATTATTGTAATATTTCAAATTTCGTGTCAATTGGATTTACCGTTTGTCCGGGGTGAGCCAAAACGCATAGAAATCGGTTTAATCGATTTAATTTTAAATTGATCGTTTATTGCCGTAACTCGCGCATACGATCGAATTAGCTTCCGAGACCTGTTCCATTGTGTCCGGAACGTGGGGTAAACCCTAGAAACGCCGGTCACCGCGCGTGCATCGGAGCTCGAAAATTTAAAGTGTATAGTGTTCGTTGAAACTTCTATAAAGGGACCCCTTAATCTTCATTTTTGCAAAAGAAAAACTGCCTAGGGTTTTCAAAACCTTCAGCCGCCATCACCTTTATGAATGGCCAGAAATTAATACCTTTCTCTCCTCAATTACTCTCAATCCATCGACAATTGCGCGAAGTGTTCAACACGAAAGTCGAAGAGCTAAGCAAGAGCTTCGATTGCATACGGAGATGATCGAGTTTCGAGCAACGTGGGGGAGTAGGGGAGGCCGCGACCTGCTGCTGTTTGCACGCGTCTCTAGGCCGAAGGGGGTGGCCGAGTTCGCCACGGGTTCAGGCGAAGGTGGAGGGAGCAATGGCCTTCGACGCGGTAGTCCCTGATCGCCTTCAAGTGGATCGGTGGAGGAGCTATTTGGAACCCTAGTTCATTGGTGGTGGGTTTGGTTTCACGTGAATAGCCTGGAGCTTGCGTGCGTTTCAACGTGATGGGGAAGAGAGTCTCGTGCGGCCTGGATCTATAGCCTTGAAATCTACGGTCCTGATTGCTTGGTAATAAAAAAAAAAAAAAGGAAATGTAAATTGAGTTATATTATAATTCGTGTAACTTTAAAACCATATAACTTTTTCATACGAGGTCGAAAACGTACGAAACCAGTTGCGTTGGAATCGTATGGACGAATACTACGCAATGAAGCTGGATTGGAATCATTTGGAGCTAGAGAAAATTTTGAGTCAAATCGAACGTCGTTCGATTTGATTTAAAATCGTAGAATCAAAGTGAGTGTTTTATAACGCTCACACCGTACTAAATATCTTTATGCTAGTTAAATTGACATTATGAAGTGATATGAATTTTATTTGTCATTGTTTGATATAAATTTAATTGTCATATAGCTTGTTATTTGAATTAACCGTTGAAAAAATTAAATTGACAGTTAAATTGAAATTAAATTTGAATGGCGATTAAATTACCTGACATTGATAACTATGAAACTGCCATGAATCGTATTGTTTATTGGATGATGTATTTTGATGGATGCTATTGGTTGATAATTGAATGTTTGGATGTTTATTTGCTCATGTAGATCCTGTTATGCATACATATGATACTGTGATTTAATTTAAGTAATATATACTCATCCCTGACATTTAATTGAAATAAATAATTACTTGGCCATAGGATAGAAAAGTATATACGGACACCGAATTGGCTAAATTAATAATTTTTGAAATCGTCGCTTTGAAATTTATTTAAATGTTTGATTTAAAGGTTATAAATAGAAATCAATTTATAAAAATCGAATTTATTGAAAATTTGAGTTTTGGAATATTGAAATAAATCTTGGTTAAAAGAAATTGTTAAGTAATGTGATTCGAGACTTTGAAATTTAAAATTTGGGATTTGATTGAATTTCGAAATTTGATTTGTTTAAAGATTTAACCTTAATTCGAGCTTTGAATATTACTAAGTAAAAGTGATATAAAAATGATATTTTGAAATCGAGCTTGGAACTTAATCACATTTGAAATTTGGATTTAAACTTGAACATTGAAGGATAATTTTGTTAAGTGTTAAAAATTTGATATTTTGGAAAATCAAGCTAAAAATCGATATAAATTGAAATTGAATAAAATTAATGGTGAATGTAAAATTGAATTAATTTGAAGTAAAAATTTGACATTGATTTGAATTGAGATCGAAATTGAATCGGTAAATTGGAAATTGAAATTTATTTGAATTGGGAAGTTATAATTGAAATGGATTGGTTTTGAAGCTGTTTTAAATGTGTTTTCCAAATTACTCTGTTATATAAACCATTTTGAATACTTAAACTATTTTAATCTATTTTTAATCTACTTAACCCAATTTAAATTATTTAAACTAGTTTATCTATTTTAAATCCATTTTAAAGATTTTAAGTATTTTTAACTATTTTAATTATTTAAACTACTTTTAAGCTACTTAAACTATTTTCTAAAAAATTTCAAGCTGGTTAATAAGGTGAAATGTTTATATTTAAACCTTGAATTTAAATACGAATTGAGTTAAGTGAAGTTGCAACCTAAATTGAAATTCGAAATGATTTTGAAATCGAAATGAGATATTGATGCGAAAATTGATTTTTGAAACGGAATCTGACATTTTGATAGATATGGTGATATTTGAAATGGATTTGATTTTTGAAGAGAATATGATATTTTGATATCAATTATGAATCGATTTGAAATATAAAAGAGCCAACGGTGTAATAATACGTAGTTATTAAAGAGACCGGGATCGGATATGGACATACTCTCTGTCGATACCGAAAACCACTTTAATAACTATTATACGCGGAGTGTTGATCCAGAATGAAGTGGATGGTTTGGTGAACGCGTTGACTGAAGAAAGAGAACGATATTGGATGACCCCTGACATGACTAAAACAGGAGCCGCGCCGGGCCATTGAGGTTCGCCACCTCTAGCGGACACACTTCTTCGATACCATATCTATTACATTTGTGATGCGATTTGGGTGCACCCCTTGATTTCGGAGTGTTGTTTCGCGGTGTTGGGGTAGCTGCTGGCTATGCCCAACATCAGTCCGGATCACGCAACTACTAGTATCCTAGTTGGTATCGCCTCATGTACCTTGTCATACTGATTATCCTATTCGCGACCACTACGTTTTGATTTGTACCTTGAGTATATGGATTGCCCTCTGGTGACTTCCGGTTTTGGGGAAACTACGGTCTTGTATATGCTTTTGGGAATATAAAAATGTGTTAAGGGGGATTATGGTAACGCCTTAACGCTATTTTGATATTTTATATTACTGATAGGCATTATCTACTTAGCGTATGTTACTACATAGTAGATAGTTTAACGGATCCTTGAGAGATGGAAAATCCCGTAACATCTCTTAAGTTATTGCACACACGTTGACACTGGATAGGAGGTGTCAAACCCCGTAAACATCTCCGACGCCGTTACACTCATATTTATTTACGATTTATTTAACTTGCAAGAGGATATTTAGTCCTGACTCGAGTGTTTTGTCTTTCCATTACGCTCGGGTCAGTCCTGAGTTTTCAGATTTTGTGAAGATCTATTCTGGAGGACGAAGACGAAGATTTGGTATACTATTACTATTATTGCCCTTGCATCATGTTATCTGCTGCATTTTTTAATTGTTCAGTTGTATATGTATAAACTCTGATAAATGTTGTATAAATAATTGTCAAAGTATAGTAGACAGCTTCATGAACTGTTTATTTGACTATTATATTTTATCGTTCCGCTGCGAGATTCTGTGTTGTTTCATTTCCTTTATTTCTCTTTCTTTTCTTTTCTTATTTACCCCAATAACTATCTGCCCTTTTGAATGGTTTGGAATCGACATGTGTATTTGATCGTCGATTTAAACTGTCCAAAAAGGCGGGTCGTTACAGGCAAGCTTGGCGTTAGAGTTGCCTTTTGTTTTCTATTACTCTCCATGTACTATTCATTTTATGTAGTATTTTATCGGAGTGCGTGGTGTACTTTTGTGCAATGTGGATTTCACTAAGTACTGTTTTAGGACCATGTTTGGATATTTTCTAAGGTATCTAGTATTTATATTTTTCTATGTTCCTCTATGAGATCGAAAAGTGTAGTATGTCTTAGATTTTATTCTTGTAACTTTAATCTCTAAAATGTTTAAGAACTCTGACAGCTCGTACTTCCTAATACCAATGTGAGTCCGAAAGTCACTCTAGATTTTGGGTCAGTGTGTTGGGAGGTATGAGTTATCACAATTTATGGATTTTCTTTTAAATATGTTTTAATGAAACATTTAATTTATCTATATATATATATATATATATATATATGACATTATAACAAATATAGAATAGAAAGAAGAACACCTTTATTACGAATGTGAATTGATTACATAGTTAATAATTTACAATATATTACAGAATTTCCCTTAGGGTATTCCCTAACTCTATCACAATTGAATCAAGGCAATGGAGAAATCCAATAATCAATATCAAATCATTTTAAATCCCAGTGGTGTTCAAAACCCAATGTCTTGTTTTTGATCTCTTCGAACCATATAATCAATGTCCAGTTTAGGTTTTGATCTCATTGAATTACATTATCGGCATCCAACTGTGCTTCAAATCTCTCCTAATCGCGTACTTGTTTATTCGCTTCAATCTTTGACCACTTTGGATCATATATCCAATCCAATTCTTCGTCTCTTTGGATCATATATCCAATCCAATTTTCGATCTCTCCAGATCACATATCCAGATGGAGCCTAATTTACTCGCACTTTGGCCAGGGGACCCAATATCCGAGCTAGTCCATCCTATCACATTCCAGTGAGGGGACCCATTATATGAGTACATCCAGCCACTCACTCTTTGGCGAGGGGACTTGCTGTAACAACCCACTCCAGAACAAGCCTAAATTTTGACCTAGAAAAGGCTCATTGAACTTGGATCCATTCTAAGGCAAGCTGTGGGTAGCAAAAATAAATAACATTGCAGAGCCATAACTAAAATTTTATAACTCACAACGGGTGGAACAAAATATAACAGTAAAGCGTACCCATTTATTTTAAAACCATTAAAATGTCATGATACAAAATTCCATAAAAACCATAACATAATATTCATTACATGGGTACACATAAAAGCAAGTGATAAGAATAATACTGCCACAAGCCAAACTTCTCCATCTCTAAGCATCGTCATCACCGTCACTCCACCATCAACCTGTGTAGTAATATGGAAGGAGTCAGAACAACAAGTATCCGGTGAATATCGAGTCTTACCTTTTCAGTACTTGAACGGTATATTTCAAAATAAGAATACGTCTATAAACATAAAACCATTAAAATCATTTAATACTTCTTTATAAGGAAAGGAGGTGGTTCCAACCACTTAATACCTTCCATTCAAAAAGTAGATCTCATATCCCAATCATACGTCATAGATAGCTCATAATGTGGGAGACAATTCCCAAGCCACTTAATACTTCCCAGTGGAAAAAGGCAGATCCCGTCATTTAAGACCTATTTGTAGAAGTGTGCTTCTCGATGGTACTATATATCTAGCTAACATCATATGGAATCTCATAAGCCACTTAATACTTTCAAGTGGAAAATAGGCAGACCCCGTCATTTAAAACCTATTTCCATAGGCAAACCCTTGTATAGATACAACTTAACGTAACTCCTTAGACATTTAATACTTCATCTGGTAAAAAAGGCGGGTCCAACCACTTAAGACCTCAAACCCTAAAGCATGTCCTTCGTCTTATATCCCATACCTATAATGACGTCTCATATTAGTCCTTTATTCATAGAAACTAGTAGCCAGATTAGTTGGAAAAATTAGCTATACAGTATTTTGAACAAACCTCGCGACATTATAAATATTTATCATAAGGATATCTCACATCAGTAAAAGTATACACAACTAATGGTATCCTCAAAGCGAAGGGCAGACTTCCATCATATAACTCTATTGACCTCGCATCCCTCAAAGCGAGGGGGAGACTTACAAGGAATCTTCCTTATTCAACCTTAAATTAATAATTAGGCCATATTAGAGTTTCTCTTATTTTCACCTCCAAATCAATAACCTTCCTAATGGGGAAAAATAAATGTAAATAAATGCCTAATTAACTAGACCATATATGTAATAGTTATAAGTTAAATATGTAAATAGAAATAAATAAATATTCATGCCTAATAAGTTCTAAATGCATGGATATTATGCTCTAAACAAGCGTTACCCTAACTAGTTATTATTACAAGTCCTTTTTCCTTAATTTTCCAAGATATCATGGGATTCTGATGTCCAAAACAAGGAATAAATATTCATAACCAAAACCGTAATAATAGACTTGTAAATAAAATATAAACTCGATTTAATACACCAATTCAATGGAATATCTTAAACAACACACCAATTCAATGGAATATCTTAAACAATAAGACTTGCAGTCTAAACCCCATATTCTATTCAACTCCTCTTTAACAAAGAAATATATAAGAATAGGCAGTGTAAACTACGAAAAGAATTCGTAATCTAAATCCTTTATTTTATTGAAGGATCACAAATTGATCCAAAGAAGGAGTAGTGGAATAGACTATGAAATTACCAAAAATTGCATAACGAAACAAATTCCATCAAAGTAATGTAAATAATTGGGAATCTCGGCATAGAATTGGCATATAGAATTAAAATGGAATTTTGGGGGACTTTATCTTTCATATTTTCAGAATCCCAAAATCCTAAGGCATATTCAAATCTAAAAAGAAGTACACTAAACGATTATTGAAAAGAAATACTAAGGTTTTAACCCACTGAATAGCCTTAACTTAGCCTTTCTTGGATTTGCATGCCTCACAATCTCTTCCAGAATCTCTTGCTTTTGATATATATACACACAATAGGGAAAATTTATATATATTCATTGGATTCAAAATAACTGTAGAAAAATAGGATAAGAATAGATTGGAGGAAGAAGAAACAAATAGAAAATAAGTTAAATTCTTACCTGAATTCTTTATGGAGTTTCTGAATCTTATTAGAGAGAGATAACAATGCTAAAGTTTTGTCATATTTCCAAAAATAATATGAACAAAAGTAGATAGGGTAGGGTTCTATTTATAAGAGTTGAAACGCATCAGAACCGTAGGATGAAAGTCAGTAGGAAATGGGTAAATCTGGAACGTAAAACCGAATAAAACATAGCTGCAAACCCTTGCCGCCACTGACAACTTCTGTTGCCAAGTGGTCGACAGCCCTTATGCGACCAGTCGACCACTCTTTTTATTTAAGGGATGTTCATTTATTTTCGTCGCCATATTATTTTATTTCATAATTAACTTTTTAACGTTAAACGTTGGTTAAACGTTTACTTACCCCCAAGCTAATTTTTGAAATTTAAACCCTAAATTTGATTTCTTATTCGAACTTGAATTCAAACTAAATTAATTTAATGCTAAAAACTTCAAGCACTCATAAATTCTTCATTTGAGCTCCATTTTTTAGTATATTATATATGGAAACTGGTCAAAGTTTAAACATGAACGCAATAGAGTAACTTTCATTGTCAAATTCCAACCTTAAAATTCCCATGTTCAACATTAGCATATTTAATTTAATTTAATCCATTTAATTATGGTTCATTTTATGGGGTGTTATATTTTTCCCTCCTTAAAAAGTATTTCATCTCAAGATTTTCTAAGGGGCGAATAGCGTAATGTGCAATACCATCCATATTATATAGATATGTTATCTGCACAACCATTTACTCAACCAATAGTGCAATGTGATTATTTACTATAGACATACTAAAATGAGCTCAATCCTAGCATGAGTGTGTATTCGTGTCATGAAAGTATGTGTGCAGATACGCTAAACATGCATATAAATTTCTACATGAGAGTAAAGTAGTTTTGAAAAAGTGTAGTAACCATCTTCCTCCATATAATCTAGCAACCACGATGCAACCAAAATCCTAATTTTGGAGAGAAAAATTTCTAGATAATGGTTTTGGACGAACAGTCCTCATGCCTCCCATCAGATTTTCTCACCATTGTGTTGTCAATCTAACTCTTTGTTGCGAAGACTCCTAGTTCCATGCTCTATGATGCAAGTAGTGGCATGGGACACTATTGTTTCCATCTTAAACTCTCCCAATTGATTAGGCTCTACAACAATTGTTACGCTACGAAGGTATTTCCTCAAATGCAAAAAAATGGGCTTCGGCCAACATAAAAGTTTTCTTGATTTTTCCATCTTGGGAAAAGGCTCAATAAATCTAGTGCCTACTTTCCAACTATCCAAATCGTACACTGCCTAATCAATTCTGCCTTTCCAAAGTCTCGCAATACAAATCTAGTCCGAGTAGAATTTGTTAGTGGTTCCCATCCACAATTTGACGATTTGCATAGCCTCCTAAAAAATGCTTCAAGGTTTCCATATTAATCGTCCATTGATGACTACGATCCCACTTAATTCTACTAAGGGTAAGAGCTACTCCTAAGGTCCTCCAAAGTCCTAGATACAAGCTCTCAACAAATCCTCCAAGTTTCCATCCATTCCTTCAGTTTGTACGTCGATAAGCAGCTCTAATTTAATGAAGTTTTTAAAGCTATTAGTAAACCCTTCTAAACTTACTAGTAAACTAAGGGTCCCTATTACTAATGATGCAAAGCGTAATTCCATAAAAGATGTGTTGGAGTGCTGCGGTTCAACTGCTTCTAGCAGAAAATTTATGCCACCTTCTTCTTAATCCTTAATTAATAGGAAATTCCATTCTCATTCCTATACAATTTCTCTTTTCCTTGCATGGTGGCATTTTATTAGCTAAATCCCTTATGTTTTCGAAAATCTAAAGTTTTGAGATGGAAACATTTACTCACTTTAGGCTGCTAACCTAATTTCCTTATTAACTTCCAATTTTACCTATGGTCTATCGCTAGTTAAGTATTCTCATAAAATTTCCTTATTTACTTTGCTTTCCAACTTATATTAAGGGTTTAAATCCCATTCATAAAGTCTACATCGGAATAAAATGGGAATATGTTTTACACCACATCATCCATTTTTTCATTAACTAAGAAAGACAACTAGCGACTGTAATCCAAGAACTCCAAAAGAAAATGTGATTCCTCACCTCTATACTCACACTAATCAAGGACACTACTGGGTAATGTCGTCAATTAATATGAAGAATAAGGCTTTTGATGAGCGACCATCTGTGTAATTGCTTTTTGCGAGTACCGATATGTCAGATGGTATGACATGCATTTCATTTCAAGGGAAAATATGACATATCAAATACAAACTCAAAACTACAACACAGTGGCTGTGTGACCTTTGGAAACAAATATGAAATAAGCAGAACATATATCAATCATAGATATTCACATTACTAAGGCAGAAATAAATATGAATATAACACATAGAAGTGAACATTAAAGTAGTGGTCATACAAGATCCACTACATCACAAAAGAATAGGTACAAGTGCTAGACAGAAGAACATGTATACATCAAGGAGTCTCTATCTCGAATGTATAAAAACAAAAATTACTAAGCTAAAGTAGTTAGCCAAAAGTCAGAAGCTGATTCCTGCTAAGAAGTCAAGTGCAAGCATCTGAAACACCTCGGTCTGACCCGAGCATTATTTAAGAAGAAAAATAATAAACAGATCAGTCTAACTATAATTATCATGTAAGATGAGATGGGATAAGGGATATGACAAATATATATATGATAACAACAAAAATCATACAATATCGCAAATTTCCTCAAACACCAAAAAGAATGTCATATTCTTTATTTTTATTCACCAAATCACAAATATTGATAGAGCTTATCAATGCAAATCACAAAAATTGGTAAAACACAAATTCTAGAAATCAATAACTAGAAATCTAGAAAAAAACACAAAGGGAAGGCCTATCACAAACGGGAGTAATTAACATTCATTATCTTTCATTTTTTACCTGGATTGGTATGCAAGACTAGGGTAAAAAAAATACTTTTCTTTACAATTGTAGTTCTTGTCATAAGAAAGCGCTCTTAGTTCAGTTCGGTAGAACGCGGGTCTCCAAAACCCGATGTCGTAGGTTCAAATCCTACAGAGCGTGCTTCCATTTTTTTATTTTGAATCATAATAAAAAAAATTAACAAAACACCGTTGAATAGCATTTTTTTCTCAATTGACCTCCTCTTTGCAGGAGGTCAATTGAGAAAAAATGCTATTCAATCAAAGGTCCAACTGATCACCGCGTCTATATTGTAAATACGCAGTTACAAAAAGACTAACCATTCGGATCAACAAAAATCGATTAAATTGGAAACTCACATAAAAATAGGCAAATTGGCTAGATTTAACAGCGCCAAACGTCTGAGGGTTTTCCCAGATGTCTGAGCTGAAGGTCTGGAAATTTCTTCCATATCGCTCAAATGTCTAGGAATAACATTAGACATATGAGCTGTAGGTCCAGAATGTTCTTCCAGATCGCTCAGACATCTGGGAATAACCTCAAGCGTCTGAGCTGTAGGTCAGGAATTTTTATTTCTTTGCCTCAAACTTTTGAGTGTTTTCCCAAAAACCTGAGATGAAGGTCAGGGCCAAAATTTTCCCAGGCCATTGATGGCCAAATCAACTCGGAAGCAATCGAATGAGCGACGGTTGCTAGGGATTTATGCCAAGCGACAACCCCGCCCTATAGGCTCTTCAATACACTCCAAGCAACATGTTCAAACATCCATAGTAGGATTTTCATAGATTTTGACTTCAAAATACCAAAAGTGAAAAATTCACCGAACCAATTCAATCAAGAGCAATTGAACATGAAATGGATGTTAGGAATTCATACCTAACAACAATGAAAGCTATAGATCTATATATGAGTTCAAGAACTCACCTTTAAATTCAAAAACAACAATTGAGAAGCTCTAAAATGAGGAAATATCAATTCACTTCAATCACAACTCTAGAAGCTCCAATCTATGATCATATGAAAATATTTTCTAAGTTAGGTTATAGGGAAGAGGATGCTTACCTAAGCTTCTCTTTGATTTTAGAACTAGAACCGGAATTCCTACGAGAAACTAGGGCTTAGGAATTTTAGTTTCCTATTCCCACCATTCTTCCTAAGGCTTGAGTGTATTAAAAAATTAGAAAATGGAATGAATGAATGAAGAAGACTGGAGTGGGAGCTATTAGGTAAAAGAAATTATGTTCTCTTATTGAGTTAGTGGGCTAGAACACAACCCAAAGCCCAAACAAAATACCAAAATCTTAAAACTCCAAACATATCGATGTTTGGAGTTGAACAAGTTATAAACGTCGTTTTGAAATCAATGAAAGTGGTCTCGAGTCAGAATTTGCCCGTTTACAAAAAATCACATTTCATACTTTAACTCAACTAACAATGCTATATTTTAAATAAAATATTTAAAATATATAATCGTAAAATATGCGGGTTGTTACAGACTTCACTCCTTAAAGAAATTACGGCCTCGCAATACTTAAGAAGAAAATAAAGAGTAACAACCACTTTAAGGCATAAAAATACAAAAGAAAATTTTCAAGCAAGAAGTTCACCTTAAGAAGCACGGTAGAATAAGTCCGGATGTGTTTACTTGATGAATTCTCTAGATTTTCAAGAACAATCCTTAGGATTTGCGGACCATTGAACTTTCATAAGCGGAACATCATCGTTACTAAGGCATTTAACCTTCATAGCAATGATACGAATAGGATGTTGCTCATATGTCAAATTAGGTGAAACCTTAATTTCTTCAATAACACTTGGATCAAGAATAGATTCGGAATCTCTAAGGCATTTTTGTAGCTGAGAAAGGTGAAATACATCATGAATAGTGGAAAATTGAGCCGGTAATGAAAGGTGATAAACCATGGAACTAATGCGTTCGGTGATGGGAAATGGAACAATATATCGAGGTGCTAATTTTCCCGATCGACTGAACCACACAGCACCCTTCATAGTTGAAACACTAATAAATACTAGATCTCCAATAGAAAATTCTAATTTCCTTCTTCGGTTATCGACATAGGATTTTTTTCTACTTTGAGCTTCTCTCATCCTATGACAAATAAGGTCAATCTTTTCCATAGAATCATGAATAAAATCTAGACCTAAAACTAGATTTTCGCTGGCTTCAATCCAACATGAAGGAGATCGTATGGCCTTCCATAGTGTGCCTCGAAAGGTGCCATTCCAATACTAGATTGGGAGCTATTATTGTAAGAAAACTCGACAAGGGAAATATGATCTTTCCAACTTCCACTAAAATCAAGAACACATGCACGAAGAAGATATTCAAGAGTTTGATTCACAAGCTCTGTTTTTCCATTGGATTGAGGATGATAAGCGGTGCTAAAGTTAAGCTTTGTTCTCAAAGCTTTTTGAAGGCCTTTCCAAAAACCACTAATAAACAATGGACCACTATCGCTAAATACAGAAGTAGGAACTCCATGCAGTTTAACAATTTCTTTGACATAAAGTATGGCCAAAAGAGATAAGGTCCGATTGGATTGAACGGGAATAAAAGGGAAGATTTTGTAAGTCTATCTACAATCATCCATAAATTATCATGACCCGAACGACAACGGGGAAGACCGTAAATAAAGTCCATGGAGACCTAATCTCACTTCCAAACTGAAATATCCAAAGGTTGCAACAACCCACCGAGCCTTTGATGCTCGACCTTTACAAGTTGGCAAGTCATGCAACGCTTAGTATAATTAGCAAAATCATATTTCATTCCATCCAAATAATAAAGTCGCTTCATTTCCACGTACATTTTACTACTACCGGGATGAATGGTTAATTTAGAACAATGACATCTTCTAAAATGTCCTTACGGAGATCACTAATATTCCACAATAAGTCTATCGAATTTTTGAATGCCTCCGCGAGCATCGAATCCAAAGTCCTTTAAACCATCAACATTACTCTTATCCCTACAACTTTGGCTAAGTTGAGCCGATTTGGGATCATGCTTTTAAGCTTCATGCTTGCGATCTAAAAGAGAAGGATGAGCCTCAAGGCTACATAAAACAAGAGATGGACATGAATCGGATTCACGATCTCGAATATCACAAGTAGATGAAGTCTTAAGAATATTCCATTCGGATATCATCATGGAAACAACCGCTTGTTACTTACGACTAAGGGCATCGACAACACGATTTACCTTTCTGGGAGTACAAAGAATATCAGGATCATAAGATGTAAGGAATTTGAGCCAACATTGCTGACGCAAAATATGTTTCTTTTGAGAAAATAAATACTTCAAAGATTTATAATCGGTGTAGAGAACAAATTTCCCTCTTAAAAGGTAATGACACCAAATTCTAAGTGCGAAAACAATGGCCGTGAGCTCTACATCATGAGTGGCATATCTAGTCTAGACAAGCTTTAATTGCCTATAATCATAAGCGATAACACGTTCCCTTTGCAGAAGAATGGCTCCCAAACCAATACGACTAGCATCGGTACAAATAATCAAGTCTTGGATCATAAGAGTAGGAGCATCGGAAAGGAGTCCTTTTAATTTTTGAAAAGCAGCTTCATATTTGTCTGACCAAATTTACTTAACTCCCTTCTTTGTCAAACTAGTAAGTGATACGGAAATTTTAGAAAAGTCTTTTACGAACTGACGGTAATAACCCGCCAATCCAAGAAAGCTATAAATTTTCGTCATGCTCTTCGGTCACTTCCAATTTTGAATCGCCTCAATCTTTGAAGGATCCATGGAAACTCCAGATTCAGAAATAATATGTCCTAAAAATTTCACACGGGATTGCCAAAAGTGACACTTAGAAATTTTTGCTTTCAATCGATTGCTCCTAAGAGTTTCTAACACAATTCGAAGATGTTTTTCATGCTCTTCCTCGATTTTAGAATAAACAAGAATATCATCCATAAAGATGAGAACAAATCATTCTAGGAGGTCTTTGAAAATTTGGTTCATAAGGTCAACAAAATAGGCTGGAGCATTCGTTAAACCAAATGGCATAACAAGCCATTCATAAAATCCATAACGAGTACGAAACGATGTTAAAGAAATGCTATCATCTGCAATACGAAGCTGATGAAAACCAGTTGCTAAGTTTAACTGTGAAAAGTTTCTAGCATCGCTAAGTTGATCTAATAGATCATCAGTCCGAGATAAGGGATATTTATTATTGATTGTAAGATCGTTAAGCTTGTTGTAGTCAGCGCAAAGCCTAAGTGTACTAACGGATTTCTTTATAAAGATACTATAACAACCCGCATATTTTATGATTATATATTTAAATGTTTTACTTAAATATAGTATTGTTAGTTGAATTTAAAGTCCAAAATGTGACTTTCCGTAAATGGTCGAATCCAGACCTGGGACCACTTCCATTGGGTCCAAACGGCGTTTACGACCTTTTGTGTATAAACATCGATATGTTTGGAGTTGATTAGAATTTTAATATTTTCATTTTGGGCTTTGGGTTTGGGTTTCAGCCCACTAACCTAACAAAGAACCCAACTCCTCTATAATAACAACTCCCACCCTACTCCTCTTCATTTATTCGTAACATTTCCTAACATTCAAGCAAAAGGAAAATGGAGGAAAATAGAGGAGATTAGAAATTCCTAAGCCCTAGTTCTCTTAGAAAATTCAAGTTCTTGCTCTAAAATCAAAGAGAAGCTTAGGTAAGCATCATCTTCGTCTTCTCCATCTCAATCTCTCTTCAATTTTCTGAAATTCCTATAACCTAACTTAGGAAAAACTTCACCTTTGATAATAGATTGAAGATTCTAGAGGTGTATTGAAGAGAAATTGATCTTGCATTGTTTTAGAGCTTCTCATTCGTTGTTTTAGAGTTTTAAAGGTGAGTTTCTGAACTCACATCTATGTCTATAACTTTCATTGTTGTTAGGTATGAATTCCTAACATTTATTTCATGTTCAATTGCTTTTGATTTGAATTTATATGGTGAATTTTCCAATTTTGGCATATTGAAATCAAAATCTTTAAAGATCCTATCTTAGATGTTTGGACATGTTTTTGGTGTTGTATCGAAGAGCCTATAGGTTTGGGTTGTCGATTGGCATCAATCCCCAGCACCCATGCTCGTTTGATCGCTTCCAGTTTGGATTTTGCCTTCTTTGGGCTAGGCTGATTTTTGCCTAGCAGAAAAATCCAGGCGTTTGGTTGAAAAATCTAGACGTCTGGTAGGGGACCCTAGAAAAAGAAAAAGAAAGAAAATGCAGAAAAAAATGTCTGAGACAAAATCCAGACTTCTGGTTAAACCCAACCAGATGTCTAGTTCTGTGCAGTTTTTCCCATTTTGGCTGTTTTTGAGTGGATTTCCAATTTTTGTTGCTCCGGTAAGTTGTTGACAATTATTATCGATAGTGATGACTTCTTTTATGGATTTTGGGAATATGCATTTAATTGGATTTGAGATCGATTTTTATGGTTTGAATTCACGTTTTTGAATATGGAATTTTGGTGAAAGATTGGCTTTACAGTCATTTTTGTGATTTTTCACTTTTAAATACAAAGGTTTCTATACTAGTAGTAAATACTCAAACTCTTTCACCAAAAATGATTTCAACATTACTTTTAATACAAAGCTCGTTTTTAAAACTGTTTTCTAATCTATTAGCATCTACAAACCTTTACCTCATTCATGTGAGAAATCTAAGCTCATTTTTAAAACCGTTTTCTAATCTATTAGTATATACAAACCTTTACCTCATTCGTATGAGAAATCTAATTAATCATCTTAGCAAAACAGGTAGTATGAAACTTTTGCGCTTACTACGTCAGTTAATTCTTGGATGTGTTCGATTGAAATCTCACGATAATCTTCGAATGGAAATCTACAATTTGTTCATAAATATTTAAGTTAAGCCAGTGGTTATGGGACATGAAGCTAAACTCATTTATTTGCTAGCTTAGTGTAATTCACACTTCTTTTTTATCAATGATGATCGTTTTAGGTGATTTAGACTAGCGATGTGCGATGTCTCTTAGGCCATGTGGGGGACTGTACCCCGTTTTGTTGAGCTTCATCTCGTTTTTTATAGGCTAACCACCGTGGCTTTATGGATTTCGGTTCATCGGGGGTACCATTATGCAACGTCATTGTTTCCAATTATTTGAGTTTTAGTTTAATCAGACATACCGTTGTACTACGCCGTTATTTCGGATTATTTGAGTTTCGGGTTCCTCGGGCGTACCGTTAGACTACGTCGTTGCACCAGCTCTATGGTTAGCGACCATGGGATAGCGACCCGTTTGTGATACATGTGTTGGTGGGTTTTCATGCTCCCATTTGTGATAGGCGTTTTCCCTTTTTGTGTTTTATGGATTTCTAATTATTGATTTCTAGAATTTGTGTTTCACCAATTTTGCGATTGACATTGATATGTTTTGTCAATATTTTAGGTTTGGTGAAAAGGCTAAAGAATGTGATATTCTTTTTGAATATTTGAGGAGATTTGAGATATTGTATGATTTTTGTTGTTATCTAATATATACTTGTCAAAGTATGGCATCATTATTATCATAAATTTTTTTCATATCCCTTATCCTATCTCATCTTGTATGATATTTATGGCTAGACTGATCCATTTATTATTTTTCTTCTTAAATAATAGTCGGGTCAGACCGAGGTGTTATAGGTGCTTCCACCTGACTTCTTAGTTGGGGCTTGCTTTTGACTTTTGGCTAACTACTTTAGCTTAGTAGTTTTTGCTTTTATACATTCAAGATAAAGACTTCTTGATGTATACTTATTCTTTTGTGATGTTGTGGATCTTGTTTGACCACTACTTTGTTGCACACTTCTACGTGTTATATTCATATCCGTTTCTGCCTTAGTGATATGAATATCTACGAATGATTTTATGTTGTGCTTATTTTATATTTGTTTCCAAAGGCGACATAGCCACTGTGTAGTAGTTTTGAGTTTGTATTTCATATGTCGGATTTCCTTTTAAAATAAAATGCACGTCATACTATCTGACATATCGTACTTGCACAAAGCAATTACACAGATGGTCGCATTTCAACAGCCTTATTTTTTATGCTAGTCCACGGAATTACCCAGTAGTGTCCTTGGCCAGTGTGAGTATAGAGGTGGGGCGTCACAGCTTGGTATCAAAGCCAAACTTTGGAACAATGTAGAATAATCTAGCAAGGGTTATTGTCCTAAGTCTCTCTTAGGAATCGTGCCGTAGGATTTAATTTGAGTTATTAAACCCGTTCTATCCTATTTTCTTTTATGATGCCTTATTTTATCAATCAAGTTTGTTTGATATTCATTTTGAGAATAACCTTTTCCTCTTTTTTTTTCTTTCTTAAAGAAGAGAAATGGTTAGACTTGGCCATCCCAGCGTCGGTCAATCCAGTGCTACTCCTCTAGATGGTGCATTTAGGTCTGTCCAATTGCTTTTAGATCTTGTAAAGAATGCCCAAGCTGTCGGATCCATTCCAGAACCTACTCACCCTAAATACAGGTTTGCACGCTTGTGCATGGATTATACCAATTTGAGTGAAAGGCCATTCAGGGGTTCCGAAAGCGTTATAGAAATCCAAGCTTGGCTTAGAACATGCGATTGCATCTTTTCTTGCATGAATCTTCTGGATCTACATTGATTTCAAGTGGCATCTAGCATGCTCTAGGAGAGAGCATTAGATTGGTATGAGCTTTTGATCTCAAAAATTGTTGAAGCGGATGTTACTTGGGAGCAATTTCGAGAAAGGTTCGAGTTGAAGTTTGTGCTGGAAGCTGAAAAAGTAACTTTAGCCCAAAGCTTTATTGACCTTGGTCAAGATGACTCTTCCGCGACAGATTATATCGCATCTTTTGAGTCCCTCTCTAAATATGGGGTCGAGTATATTAGTACCCCATTGAAGAAAAATCAAAGATTTATCTATGGTATGAATAAGAACCTCAAAAGGATTTACTTCTGAAAATAGAAGTTTCTTTCGATCAGCTTGTTGATACCGCTCTTCGACTTGAAGAGGTCGATGAAGAAAGTGACGTTGAAGTTGTGGATGCCAAACAAAACTTCAACATCAACAAGAAGAGGCCTATTAAGTTCAAAGGGCCTAATCCGAACAAGAAAGGGAAGCAAGCAACTTCGGTAGCAAAGACTCCTACCTCTAGTCATGGACAATGCTACAATTGTGATTCTACAGACCACTATGCAAATAGGTGTCTGAAACCCTTTTTTGTCGTTATTGCAAAAGTTCAGGTCACCTTATATCTACATGTCCCATCCTTTAAAGTAGGAGAGAGGGAGAGCTGAATGTTGTGCATGCTCCTAGCAACACTTCTCTTGGTCAAGGTATTTCTCATTCAGTCCTTGATGGTATTGATTTGTTTCATGATAATCCTTTCATGTTCTCTTTGATATGGGTGCATCTCACTATTTTATGTCAAAGGAACTTGTTGGTAGTTTGTCTTTAAATGTTACAAGCTTGATGACTTCACTGAGAATTGCAAATTCGATTGGTGGATCCGCAACACTGAGTTTAGTTTGTAAAAATGTCGGGATTATTTTATGTGTTTATGCTTTCCGATCTGATTTGCATGTCATGTGCAACTTAGGTATTGGAATTGATTTTTGGAAAAAGATTGGCTTAATCATTATGAAGCCCATATCCTATATCCTGATAGGACTATCCATCTTCGACATTCTCAATCTGTTAAGTAGGTTTTTATTTTTCTTAATGATTTCAATTCCAATTCGGTGGCATTATTTTATTCTTTAAACACACATTATGAGGAAAATGTTACTTCCCTCATTCAAGAAGCTCGTGAATTTCTCGGTATCTTTGAGCTTGTCTTAGGATTACCACCTAAGAAATCTATTGAATGGTGCTAAGGTTTTTTTCAGCTCGACCTTGCCACCGGTTTTCATTAGCTACGAGTTACGGAGGGTAGCATTCCCTTACCACATTCCACACTTGTTATGATTCTTATGAGTGACCCGTGATGTCAATCGATTTGAAGAACCCTCAAGATTATTTCATCCGTCTTATGAATCTAGCATTCTACGAATATCCCGATAAGTCCGCCCTTGTATCCATTGATTATGGGTGAAAACATCAATTTAAAATTTTCAAATCTTTTTTAAAAGACATTTATAAGTATAATTGGATTTTGTTCTTAAACGAGCAAAGAATATTCGTAAAAATTTTAAAAGGCATGTTTATCATATAAAAGATGATTTTGTGTTATTTGCCCATTGAGTACTTTGAAAATTCTGGCCAATGCGTCCGATCAACGTTATCGATAGGAATCTCCCAAATGCTATGATGAGACTGTCATACACAGTAAATTGACTTGGAATAAGTAAATTCTTCTAAAAAGACGATTACATAAAGTTAATTATAATTTTGAAAGTCTTATCTTTTCGGGAAAGATGATCAATTGGAAGAACTCTTTTCTGAAGCTCCTATCTTTGTGATTCCCAAAGGGAACCAAGACTTCACTGTTTGTACCGATGCTAGTGGTATTGGTTTGGATGCCGTTCTCATGTAAAATGGGAATGCGTTATCGCTTATGCTTCTATACACTTAAAGCTTACTGACACTAGATATGCCACTCATGATCTAGTGCTTGCGGCCATTGTTTCCGCTCTTAGAATTTGGCATTATTATCTTTTGGGAGAGAAATTTGTTCTCTACACTGATCATAAATCTATAAAGTATTTGTTCTCTCAAAAGGAACTTAATTTGCATCAACAACGTTGGTTTGAATTCCTTACATCTTATGATCTTGATATTCTTTATACTCCTGGAAAGGAAAACCGTGTTACTGATACCCTTAGTCGTAAGAAAAAAGCAGTTGTTTCCATGATGATATCCAAATAGAATGATCTCGAGACTTTGTCCACTTATGAGATTCGAAATTGCGAATCTGATTCATGTTCATCTCTTATTTTGTGTAGCCTTGATGCTCATCCTTCTCTTTTAGCACCGCTTGTCGTCCTCAATTCGATGGACAAATAGAGCGTGTGAATCAAACTCTTGAAGATCTTCTCTGTGCATGTGTTCTTGATTTTGGTTAAAGTTGGGAAGATCATATTTCTTTTGTTTAGTTTTTTTACAATAATAGCTTCCAATCATGAGGCACTCTACGGAAGGCCATACCGATAGCCTTCATGTTGGCTTGAAGCTGGTGAGAAGCTGGTTTTAGGTCCAGATTTTATTCGTGATTCCACAGAAAAGATTGACCTTATTCGTCATAGGATGAGTAAAGCTCAAAGTAGAAAAAAATCCTATGTCGATAACCGAAGAAGGAATTTAGAAATTTCTAAGGAAAATTTGTTTTTCATTCGTTTTTCACCTATATGGGTGTTGTGCGTTTCAATTGATCAAAAAAAATGGCACCCCAATACATTGGCTTGTTTTCTATCATCGAACGCATTGGTTCTGTAGCTTATCGCTTTTTATTACAGGCTCAATTTTCTTCTATTCAAGATGTATTCCACGTTTCTCAACTACGGAAATGCCCTAAAGATTTCCATTCTATTCTTGAGCCTGGAGTTATCAAAGAAATTAAAGTTTCACCTAATTTGACTTATGAGCAACATCCTATTCGTATCTTTGCTATGAAGGTTAAACGCCTTCGAAATAAAGATGTTCCACTTGTGAAAGTTCAATGATCCTCAAATCCTAAGGATTGCACTTGGGAATCAAGAGAATTCATCGGGCGAACACATCCGAACTTACTCTTTCGTGCTCCCTAAGGCGAACTTTTCACTTATAATTTTTCTTTTGTGTTGTATGCCTTTATGTGGTTGTTATGCTTTATTTTCTTCTTAAGTATTGCAAGGACGCAATTTCTTTAAGGAGAGGAGTCTGCAACAACCTGTATATTTTACAATTACATATTCAAATATTTTATTCAAATATAGCTTCGTTGGTTGAATGTAAAATCCAAAATGTGACTTTTTGTAAACGGTCAAATCCAGACTCGGGACCACTTACATTGAGTCCAAAACGGCGTTTGCAACCTTTTTGAGTATAAACATCAATATGTTGGGGTTGATTAGAATTTTGATATTTTCATTTTAGGCTTTGGGTTTGGGTTTCAGCCCACTAACCTAACAAAGAACCCAACTCCTCTACAATAACATCTTCCACTCCACTCCACTTCATTCATTCATAACATTTCCTAACACTCAAGGAAAAGGAAAAATGGAGGAAAAGAGAGGAGATCGGAAATTCCTAAGCCCTAATTCTCTTAGGAAATTCAAGTTCTTGCTCTAAAATCAAAGAGAAGCTTAGGTAAGCATCCTCTTCATCTTCTCCATCTTAATCTCTCTTCAATTTTCAGAAATTCCTATGACTTAACTTAGGAAAAACTTCACCTTTGATAATAGATTGAAGATTCTAGAGATGTATTGAAGATTAATTGATCTTGCCTTGTTTTAGAGCTTCTCATTATTTTTTTGAGTTATAAAGGTGAGTTCTTGAACTCACATCCACGTCTATAACTTTCATTGTTGTTAGGTATGAATTCCTAACATCTATTTCATATTCAATTGCTTTTGATTTGAATTGATTTGGTGAATTTTCCATTTTTGATATTTTGAAGTCAAAATCTTTAAAGATCCTATCTTGAATGTTTGGACATGTTTTTGGTGGTGTATCGAAGAGCCTATAGGGTCGGGTTGTCAATTGGCCTAAATCTCTAGCATCCATCACTCGTTCGCTCGCTTCCGATTTGGATTTTGCCCTCTTTGAGCTAGGCTGATTTTTGCCTAGTACAAAAATCTAGACGTCTGGGTCAACCAAACGTCTGGTTGGGGTCCCTAGAAAAAGGAAAAAAATAAAAAATGCAGACAAAAATAGTTGAGACAAAATCCAAATGTCTGGATAAACCCAACCAGACGTTTGGTCCTGTGCAATTTAGCCTATTTTTACTGTTTTTGAGTGGATTTCCTATTTTTATCGATTTTTGTTGCTCTGGTTAGTTGTTATCAATTATTATCGACATTGATGAGTTCTTTTATGGATTTTGGGATTATCCATTTGATTGGATTTGGTATCGATTTTTATGCTTTGAATTCACATTGTCGAATGTGGATTTTTAGTGAAAGGTTGTTTTTACAATCATTTCTGTGATTTGTCACTTTTAAATACAAAGGTTTCTATACTATAGTAAATACTCAAACTCTTTCATAAAAACGATTTCAACATTACTTTTAATACAAAGCTCATTTTTAAAATTCTAATCTATTAGTATATACAAACCTTTACCTTATTCATATGAGAAATCTAAGCTCATTTTTAAAACCGTTTTCTAATCTATTAGTATATACAAACCTTTACTTCATTCGTATGAGAAATCTAATTGAACGACTTAGCAAAACAAGTGGTATGAAACGCTTGGATTTACTTCGTCAGTTAATTCTTGGACTTGTTCGATTGAAATCTCATGACAATCTTCGAGTGGAAATTTACAATTTGTTCGTAAACATTTAAGTTAAGTCAGTGGTTAAGGGGCATGAAGCTAAACTTATTTATTTACTATCTTAGTGTAATTAACACTTCTTTTTGATCAATGATGATCATTTTTTGACTTAGACTAGCGATGTGTTATGTCTCTTAGTCCGCGTGGGGGACTGTATCCCTTTCTGTTGAGCTTCTTATCATTTTTTTATAGGCTAGCGGCCTATGGTTTTATGGAGTTCAGTTCATCAGGCATACCGTTACACTACGTCGATGTTCCGAATTATTTCAGTTTCAGGTTCGTTAGGCATACCGTTGTACTACGTCGTTGTTCCGAATTATTTGAGTTTCAGGTTCGTTGGGCGTACCATTGTACTACATCGTTGCACCGGCTATATGGTTAGTAACCATGGGATAACGACCCGTTTGTGACATATGTGTTAGTGAGTTTTCATGCTCTCGTTGGTGATACACGTGTTGGTGAGATTTCATGCTCCCGTTTGTGATAGGACTTTTCCACCTTTTGCGTTTTCTGGATTTCTATTTATTGATTTCTAGAATTTGTGTTTCACTAATTTTTGCGATTGGCATTAATATGTTTTGTCCATATTTGAAGTTTGGTGAAAAAGCTAAAGAATGTGATTTTCTTTTTTAATATTTGAGGAGATTTGAGATATTGTATGATTTTTGTTGTTATCTAATGTATACTTGTCACGGTATGGAATTATTGTTATCATACATTTTCATCATATCTCTTATCCTATCTCATCTTGTATAATATTTATAGCTAGACTGATTCATTCATTATTTTTCTTCTTAAATAATACTCGGGTCAGACCGAGGTGTTATAGATGCTTCCACTTGACTTCTTAGCAAGGGCTAGCTTCTGACTTTTGGCTAACTACTTTAACTTAGTAGCTTTTGCCTTCACACATTCAAGATAGAGACTCCTTGATGTATACTTATTCTTCTGTGATGTTGTGGATCGTGTTTGACCACTACTTTGTTGTACACATCTATGTATTATATTGATATTTGTTTCAGCCTTGGAGATATGAATATCTACGACTGGTTTTATGCTGTGCTTATTTTATATTTGTTTCCGAAGGTCACATAGCCACTGTTTTGTAGCTTTGATTTTGTATTTGATATGTCAGATTTCCTCTTGAAATAAAATGCATTACATACTATCTGACATGTCGGTACTCGCACAAAGCAATTACACAGATAGTCGCTCCTCAATAGCCTTATTCTTCGTGCTAGTCGACGACATTACCCAATAGTGTCCTTGGATAGTGTGAGTATAGAGGTGGGGTGTCGCTGCTGAAGCTCCCTAAGGAGAGAAATGATTACAAATAAATTGTTTTGCTTCCAATTTAGATAGTTGTTTATGCATCTCCTCATTTTCCTTATTGGATATACGATAAGGAGGACGAGTGATAGGTATAGCTCCAGGGATTAGATTAATTTTGAACTCAGTTACTTGCTTGGGGGGTAATAAATGGGGCTCAAATATATAAAGAAATTTACGAATAATGTGAATGAGGAAATGACAGCCTCCTCCTCATCATTATCGTCATCATGTGGATTTAGAGAATGTAAGGATGTTATCGAATAAGAATCTAAATCTTTAAGAACAATAGAAATCTTCTTAATAGATTGGGGATGTTGAAGATGGATAGTCTTCTCGGGACATAAGATGTAAGCTTCATAATGGTTAAGCCAATCCATTCCCAAAATCATTCCGAAACTTAAGTAGCGCATAATATGCATATCAGCTCGAAAATCATAATCACATAAAATAATCTCAACATCTTTACAAAGTAAGCTGAGTGTTGCGGATGCATCAATCGGATTCACAATTCTCAGTGAAGTCATAAAGCCCATAACATTTAAAGACAATTATCAACAAGTTCTTTTGATATAAAAGAGTGAGATGCACTCGTACCAAAAAGAACTCGAATAGGATGATCACGTAACATAATAATGCCATCAAGGACAGAATGAGAAATACCTTGACCACAAGAAGTGTTACTAGGGGTTGGAATAAAATTAAACTTTACCACTTTCTTGCTTTGATGTTTGGGACATGAAGATATAGAATGATCCGAACATTTACAATAGCGGCAAGTAAGGAACCTTGGACACTTATTTGCATAGTGATATTTAAATCCACAATTGTAGAATTCTCCACAATTAGGGGTAGGAGTCTTTGCTGATGAAGTTGCTTGCTTCCCTTTCTTGTTAGGATTTGATTTGAACTTATTAACGGGATGCCTCTTCTTGTCGTTGTTGAAGTTTTTCTTAGCATCCACAACTTCAACATCACTTTCTTTATCGGCCTCTTCAAGTCGAAGAGTGATATCTACAAGCTGATCGAAGGCACTTCTAGTTTCAAAAGTAAAGCCTTTTTTAGGTTCTTATTCAAACCATAGATAAACCTTTGATTCTTCTTCAAAAGGATATTAATATACCGGACCCCATATTTAGAGAGCGATTCAAATTCTGTGACGTAATCCATCATAGAACATTCACCTTGAAAAGGTCAATAAAGCGGCGAGTTAAAGTTACTTTTTCAGCTTTTTTGACAAAATTTAACTCGAACCTTTCCCGAAATTGCTCCCAAGTAAGATCCACTTCAAAATTTTCCTAAACCAAAAGCTTATACCAATCTAATGCTCTCTCCTAGAACATGCTAGAAGCCACTTGGACTCGGTGTAGATCCACAAGCTTCATGCGAGAAAAGGTGCGATCGTATGTTCTAAGCCAAGCTTAGACTTCTATAACGCTTTTAGAACCTTTGAATGGCATACCATCCAAATTGGTGTAAGCACTGCACAAGCGTACGAACCCAGATTTAGGGTGGGTAGGCTAAGGAATTCGTTCGGTAGCTTGGGCACTCTTTACAAGATCCAAAAGCTGTTGGACAGACATGAATATGCCATCTTATGGAGTAGCACTGGATTGATCGACGCTAGGACGACCAGGCCTAATCATTTATCTTCTTTATGAAAGAAAGAAAGAAGAGGAAAAAGGTTATTCTCAGAATGAATATCAAACAAACTTGATTGATAAAACAAGGCACCATAAAAGAAAATAGGATAGTATGGGTCCTAAGACTCGAATTAAATCCTAAGGCACGATTCCATAGAGAGACTTTATACAATGATCCTTGCTAGGTTATTCTACATTGTTTCGAAGTTTTTCTCCGATACCAAGCTGTGATGCCCCACCTCGATAGTCACACTAACCAAGGACCCTTGGGTAATATCGTCAATTAGTATGAAGAATAAGGCTGTTGAGGAGAGATCATCTATGTAATTGCATTGTGCGAGTACCGATATGTCAGATAGTATGACATGCATTTCATTTCAAGAGGAAATCTGACATATCAAATACAAACTAAAAGCCACTACAAGTGGTTATGTGACCTTCGAAAAAAAATATAAAATAAGCATAACTTAAATCAATCATAAATATTCATATCAGTCAGGCCGAAAATTGATATGAATATAACACGCAGAAGTGAACGTCAAAGTAGTGGTCATACAAGATCCACTACATCATAAAAGAATAGATATAAGTGCTAGACAAAAGAATATGTATACATCAAGGAGTCTGTATCTCAAATGTATAAATACAAAAACTATTAAGTTAAAGTAGTTAGCCAAAAGTCAGATGCTAGTCCACACTAAGAAGTCAAGTGGAAGCACCTGAAACACCTCAGTCTGACCCCGAGCATTATTTAAGAAGAAAAATAATAAATGGATCAGTCTAGCTATAATCATCATGTAAGATGAGATGGGATAAGGGGTATGACAAATATATATATGATAATAACAAAAATCATACGATGTCTTAAATTTTCTCAAACACCAGAAAGAATGTCATATTCTTTATTTTTATTCATCAAACCACAAATATTGATAGAGCTTATCAATGCAAATCACAAAAATTAGTGAAACACAAATTCAAGGAATATATAATTAGAAATCTAAAAAAACACAAAGGGGAAGGCTCATCACAAACGGGAGTATGAAAACTCACCAACACGTGTATCAAAAAAGGGACCTTATCCCTTGGGTCGCTAACCCATAAAATACGAGGCACAGTCCCCTATAGAGGATGAATGAGCCGAACATTGACGCACCCTAAAAGATACGCAACTCATTGAGCCGACCGCTCCACGAACTGTCAAAACACCATGGGTCGCTACCCTACCAAATTGAGTTGAAGCTCCACAGAATGGGGCATAGTCCCCCACGCAGACAAAGAGATATCGCATATCGCTAGTCTAAACCAGAAAATGATCATCATAGATCAATATGTGTAAATTACACCAAGTTAGTAAATAAATTAGTTTAGCTTTATGTCCCACAGCCACTGGCTTAACTGAAATATTTACGTACAAATGGTAGATTTCCACTCGAAAATTGTCGTAGGATTTCAATCGAACAAGTCCAAGAATTAACCGAAGAAGTAAACGCAAGCGTTTCATTCCACTTGTTTTGCTAAGTCATTTAATTGGATTTGTCATATGAAAGAGGTAAAGGTTTGTATATACTAATAGATTGGAAAATGGTTTTAGAAAGAGTTTTATATTAAAAGTAGCATTGAAATTATTTTTATAAAAGAGTTTTGGTATTTACTATTAGTATAAAAACCACCGTGTTTTAAAGTGACAAATCATAGAAGTGATTGTAAAAATAATCAATCCTGAAAATCCATATTTCAATAACGTGAATCAAAAACATGGAAATCGATATCAAATCCATCAAATGGAAAGACCGAAAAATCCAAAAAAAAATTCGTCAAAGTAGGTAATGAATGGCAATAGCCATTCGGATCATCAAATATCGATGAAAACAGAAACCCAAATAAAAATAGGAAAATTGGTTGAATATAACAGTGCCAGATGTTTGAGGGTTTTTCCAAACGTTTGAGCTGAAAATCTAGAAATTTCTTCCAGATCGTCCAAATGTCTATGAATAATCTTAGACGTCTGAGCTGTAGGTCTGGAATTTTCTTCCAAATCACTCAGATGTCTAGGAATAACCTCGAACGTCTGCGCTGTAGGTCTGGAATTTTTATTCCTTTGCCTCAGACGTCTGAGTGTGTTCCCATGCGTCTAAGTTGAAGCTCAGGGCAAAATTTGCCTAGGCCATTGATGGCCAAATCAACTTGAAATGATCGAATGAGCGATTGTGGCTAAGGATATATGCCAAGCGACAACCCAGCCCTATAGGCTCTTCAACATACTCCAAACAACATGTCCAAACATCCATAGTAGGATTTTTATAGATTTTGACTTCGAAATACCAAAATTGGAAAATTCAGCAAATCAATTCAATTCTAAAGCAATTGAACATGAAATAGATGTTAGAAATTCATACCTTACAACAATGAAAGCTATAGACCTAGATGTTAGTTCAAGAACTCAGTTTCAAATTCAAAAACAACAATTGAGAAGCTCTAAAACAAGGAAAGATCAATTCCACGTCAATCACAACTCTAGAAGCTCCAATCTATGATCATATGCAAATATTTCCTAAGTTAGGTTATATGAAATTATGAAAATTGAAAGGGATTGAGATGGAGAAGATGAAGAGGATGCTTACCTAAGCTTCTCTTTGATTTTAATACTAGAACTTGAATTCCTAGGAGAAATTAGGGCTTAGGAATTTTAGTTTAATCTTTCTACCATTCTACCTAGGGCTTGAACATATTAGGAAATTAGAAAATGGAATGAATGAATGAAAAGGAGTAGAGTGGGAGCTATTTGGTAGAAGAGTTTGGGTTCTCTTATTGGAATAGTGGGCTAGAACACAATCCAAAGCCCAAACAAAATACCGAAATCCTAATCAACTCCAAACATATCGATGTTTATACTTATACAATTTGTAAACATCGTTTTGAACTCAATGAAAGTAGCCTTGAGTCCGAATACGATTATTTACAAAAAGTCATATTTCAGGCTTTAATTCAACTAACAATGCTATATTTAAATAAAACATTTAAATATATAATCATAAAATATGCGGGTTGTTACAGAAATTTTTACTCGAAGTTGCCATTTATTATCAGTTAATATAAATGGTGTTGAGGCCCTAACACTCCTTTCTAAATTAAAGGGCTATCTTTAATACCTCATTCCAATGCTACCCATTTTCTTAATTTCCCCTTCTTTTTCGATCTTTCGTAAGTGTGCTCCTTTTATTGCTTTAATTAATATCCATAACAGTTGATCATTACTGTCAGAATTAGACAATTTCAAATTAATCCTTCTTGAATCTTTTTAACCTTCTTTAGGTTTCTAAAATCCATTCATTGCTTAGATTTCTTTCTTCAACAAATGTAATATCAAGTTTTCTTAATCAGTCCTCCATTAGATTGCTTTTTCTCATTAATTACAAATTTATTTCCAATTGGGGTTTGTAATTAATGTCCATAAATCCTAATCCATCAATCACTAACTAATACGCACATAGTCGTAATCTATGCTATCTATATATATTCTACCTGTTTAATGTGGTTGTACGATATCTATATTTAACTACTAATTCTACAACTATAATACTCATTTCCATATTTTAATCCATCGAAGATATAATTCCAAAAAGATTACTATCATAAATTAACCACAATAAAGAATTTTTCTATACTTGAAATTAGAAGGAATAATTTCTTTTCTTATTATTTAAATAGACAGTGTAAACTTTGGAAAGGAATATTTATCTCTTACACATCTCTTTCCTTTTTAGTATATTCCTTGTTACTTTAAATAATAAACTTTTACATATATATTGGACTTGGATAATAAATGAAAATTATGTGGAAATTGCTACAAAATTAAAATATATAAATTCATATTCTATGGGGCAACCTAATTCACAACCCAATTATAGATTTGGAATATCTTTATACTTTACTTACTTCTTTAAATAGAGGTTTGAGACTGACTTCAACTTTCCAGATCAGGTTGTACATTCTATTTCTGTTTTACTTATATACTAAGAAACCTTAATCTACCGTACCAAGGTCATGATCCATATCTACTACACAAAATTTTATAAAATCATAACTTTCGCACACAAAATAAAATATCTTCACACAAATAAACTTATTTAAAAATAAGTATTTATTATTTCATTTCTTACAATACTCAAAACATGAAGTACCAAATTCAATATCTCCATCTTTGAAAACGTAAACTTTAACAAAAACCTTTATCAAAGATTTATAATTCCTTTGTTCCCAAAAAGGAATAAAATAATCTCCCCTTTTTAAAACTTGCTTTATCAAAACTTTTTTTTAAAAGTTAGACTTTCTAATTTATGGCATTCAAAATTCTCTTGGTTTTTCAAAAAAGAACTTATGAAATACTTTCCTTTTCAATAGCTTACTAAAATAAGGATTTACCCCTTTTGAAAATAGGAATTTCAACGCAAAACATTCAAGTCTTAATCATCTTTTTAAAATAATTTGTTAAACCATTTTTGTTTCAAAGAGTTTTCTAGCTATAAGAATTATCGTTTACAAAATAGTAAAGTTTTCACAATCATCATTTCAAAATAATAGTTATTTCCTTATAAAGCATACAATAATATTTATTAACTTATTACTCAAACTATTATTTGATGAAATATATCCTGTAACTTTGCTCAAAAACTCTTAAAATCTCTCGCAACACTTTTTTTAATCAAATTCGTTATTATTATTATTATTCAAATAACTTTTGTATTCAAATTAGGAAAAACATATAAAATTCTCATCTTTACATAAATGCTTCTCGTTAAACAAAAACAACTGACTTATCTATCAATCATCATTTAAATCCAATCAATGGTCAAAGATTCCTTTTATAACTTTATATGATAGAAAAATAGATCGAGCAGACAAGGATAACTTCCATCTTGCTCTATCACTCCTTTCAATATCTCATCTTCTATAATTCACAATTCTATTATTACTTAATTTCCAACATCATTCTCTTCATCACCGAATATGGGAATGCTCTCCTTCCTACACTATCTAATATTCCTTTCTTTCTAATTCTCTATCCTAGAATTGGTGTTATTTCTATTCATAAACACTTAAAAAGAGGTCTAAAGAAAGAACTTTTAGGTTCATAAACAAGGAAAAATATAAGGATCAAAGAACCAAAAATTGAAATCTTTTAATCAAATAAAAAAGTTAACAAATGAAAACTTTTCAAAGCATTAATTTACAATTAAAACCATATATCATTTTTTTGAAGTAATTCACCGCTTTTAAAAATTGCATTACCTTTCCAAATTTTTCCAAAACTAATGTTGGTATATTTCCAAAGCTTTCTAAAACCATAATTATATGTTTAAATATTTCCAACTTATACAACATCTAAGAAGTTATAGACAAAAACACTTTCAAATTTATTGCATAGGAAATATAACATAGAAAAATGAATGAATACAAAAACAATGAAATTGAAAGCTTTTCTAGTTTATTTAAACTGAAAATTTAATAAATTAAACTTTTTTTTCAACTTCTCAAGTCAATTTTTTCTAAATTAACATCACCTACCAAAAATGTTTCACCATCCTTTTTAAATTTATAACCTCTTTTCAAAATTTTACAAAACAAACGGTGATATAATTTAAAAGTCATCTACATCACTTTTTATCAAAACTTTCTGACTTATGAGATTTTAATGTTAAAATCTTTTGAAAGGCACTTTCAAAATTTTCAATGGGTTTTCGAAGAAATATTTTTATCAAATTATGTCACAAAAGGTAGGATTAAAATTTTTTCTTTCGTTTAAACCATTGTACTTTACCCTTTAAAAATCTAATTTCCTCCTTGTGATGATAATGTATTCCTTCTTATGGAAGTTTGCTCCTTTCCTTACTTTCGTATTTTATTATTATATAACACCTTCTTTTGTTACTTCCATAAATGTAACGACCTGCCTCTTGGACATTTTAAGCAGACACACATGTCAAACTCAAACCATTCAAAAGGGCAGATTGTTTTGGGATAAATAAGAAGAAAAAAAGAAATAAAACAAATAAAAAATCTCACAGCGGAATGAAAAAAAATATAATGATCAAATAATGGTTCATGAAGCAGTTTTATAAGTACATTTGATTATTCTTTACAACATAAACATCAGAGTTACATAACAGGAATAAACAAATAAATGCAGCGAAACAACATGAGGCGATGGAATAAATATAACAATAATAATTGTATAATTCTTCGTGTTCGTCCTCAAGAAATACCCTAAAATGCTCAAGCTGACCCAAGCGAATTGAAAAAAGAAAAACACTCAAGTCAGAACTAAAAGATATTATGTAAGTTAAATCAATGGTAAATATGAGTATGACGGTGTCAGAGATGTTTATGGTGTTTGACATCTCCTGCCCAGTGTCAATGTGAGTGCAATAGCTTAAGAGATGGTCAGGATTTCCATCTCCTAAGAATCCGTTAAACTATCTCCTATATAGTACAATATGCTACTATAATATGTCTATAGTAAAATAGAAGTATTAAAATAGCGTTAAGGCATTACCCATATCCCGCTTAACACATATTTATGTATTCCCATGGTCTATACCCTACTGTAATTCTTCCATAACTGGTGGGCTATCAGAGGGCACGCCATAGGTATGGTACAAAAAAAACTCGTAGAAGGTGCTCTAGGGCATGTGAACACGGCACTCGAGGCAATGCCAGGGTAGATATACCAATTGCATATCCGGACTGATGGTAACGCATAGCAGCTACTACCATCTACCTCAGAACACACTCCCAAATCAAAATTTAGGGGCGGCCACCAAATCAATCACAAAGTCATAATATAGCATCGAAGAAGTGTACCCGATCGAAGAAATGCCCTCACTTGGCCCGGTGTGGCTCCTGTTTTAGTCACATCTAAACTGACTCATGGGAGTCAGGGTTACGTCATACCTTATACAGAAATTGTTCGCCAAACCATCCTACTTCATTTCTGGAATCTCCACCACGTATACAGTTGTGAAAGTGGTTTTTAGTATTGGCAGAGAGTGTGACAATATTTGATCCCGGTCTCTTTAACAAACAAATGCTCATTTCACACCAGATAGTACTTTTACATTTCCAAAAATCAATTTACAATTGATACCAAAATATCATATTCTCAAAACAACATCCCTTTCGAAATTATTTCACTTTCAAAATCTCATCACATTTGAAATCATCGTTTCAGAAATCATATTTCCTTCCAAAAATTATATTTCCAAAATAGGTTAAACTCTCGTTTCAAAACCATCATATCCAATAAATATGTCATTTAAATCCGACTTAGGTTATAACTTCATTTATCAATTCACTTTTAAATCAAGAGATTAAATATAAACACTTCCATTTTACTTAGTCTGAAATTTAAAAATTAGCTTTACATAGTTATAAATAGTTATAAATAGTTAAAATAGTTATAAATAGTTAAAATGATTTTTTTTTAAATAGTTAAGATACTCAAAGTGTTATAAAATAGATTAAAATATTTTTAAATTGATTAAGATATTTAAATAGATTTAAAATAGAGTAAACAAAATTAACATAGCTTAGGATAGTTTAACATAATTTAATATAGTTAATATAGGTTAAAATAGTTTAACAGTTTGAAATCCTAAAAATTAAGGTATTTAAAATAATGTATTCTTAAAACAGTTATATTAAATATGAATTAGAAATTTATATCAACTTAAACTATTGATTTCATTTCAACACATTTGGACTACTTTCAATTTCCAAAAAACCCAATTTTAAATCTTTCAATTCAAGTTCTCTATAAATAATTTGATTCTATATCGCTTCCAAATCCATGTTTGAAATATCGATTCAAATTACTCCAATTTCAATATACTTCCAAGTTATATTTCGAACAATTTTAACAACCCAATTCTGACAAACTTCACGTATACTTCAAATTCAACTTTAAAATTCCAATTTAATTTCTTTAAACAATTCCTTTAAACCAATTCCTATCTTTAAAATAAAACTTAAATTTCGATAATAATTCAATTTTATATAAATCCAATTTTATTTCAAAATATCATTTAACTAAATTCAAGAAAATTAAGGATTTAATTTTTTTTAAATTTAACCAATCACGAGCGTGTATAATTCTCTACCCTATGATCAAGTGATATGAATATTTATCATTTCAATCCGCAATTTAAAATTTTACGATATTATATCATTTCAAACTGCAATCCTTAATAAATATTAAAAATCCACAAAATCGCTCGAATCTATCATTTCAACTCATAACGATTTATTTCTAATATATAGATCGTTCGGGTATATATCATTTAACCCAATAGTTATTTTCCTAATAATAAATAAGGAAACTTGCAGAGTGATAACAGTATATAATTCAAACAAGACATCCAATCATCCAACATCAACAATCAAACATCCATCACAATCATTATCTAATTCGGTTAATAAATTTCAACAATTAACTAATTTCCAATAACAGGTAATTAATTGGCAGTTTAAATTCAATAATAAATTAAATGGAAATTTAATTCAAAGTAAATTCACATTAACTGGAATAACAATTTTAAATCACCAAACAGCCATAAATAAATTTCTAATCACATAATAAATTTAATTAAACAAATATAAGAAATTTTAGAAGTTGTGAACGGTTTAGTACACCTACCTTCGAATTTAAATCGATTTAAAATCCAATTTAGGGAACAAATTCAACCGATCTCAGAATCTGTCCAAACCAGCGTCAAAATATTCGAAATTTTGATATGATCCCAACAAAACAAACTACACATGAATTGGACCTCGTATGCAAAAGTTATTAACATCTGAACATTATACGTTTTATAAATAAAACAATGAACAAGAAAAGAAATACATGTTAGCTACCTAAACACGTGAAGCCCTAGCTTCCTTCATCTCATATGCACACCATGGCCGCCCCCTGAATGAACTCGAGCTAGAAGCGCCACTGCGCCACTAACCTACCTCGTGACCCCTCAAGGCCAGCCGCAATCTCCCCCTACCGCCCAGGTCAACCGCGACGCGCCGATTTAGGCTCCCAAAGCCCACCCGCCGTCATATATTTTAAGCCCTAATCGAATTTTTGCCATCGATCTGACCATCAAATCACCATAGAAACCATGCCGATGAACTCCCCTCGGTCCTCTCCACGACCCGTACCATCCGGTCGACGATCGATCGAAGTTGATCGACGTTTAATGAACGGCTGAGAATTAATCACCCAATTTTGGCCACATGGAAACCCAGATCGAAAAAAACTGCAGATTTGACTTGCACTCATCGAGAACTTCAAATCGATATACAATTTGATATGGTTTTGAGGAGTTTGATTTTTGAGTTAAATTTGATTTGCAATTGAATCTGGAATGAGAATTTATTTTTGGTTTGTCTTCCATTGGAATAAGGAGATGACAAGGAAATGTACATACAGACAAATGGAAATAAGAAATAGCTAGAGTTTATAGCGAGCTATTTATAGGTATAGCTGAAACAGAAAAGAATGGACTAGATCGATTTGGATTAGAACGATAAACGACCCGAAAAGCCCGTTCTGCCTTCGGAACGAAAAAGGGTCAACCCATATCTCAAAATAGATGTTTTTGATGATTTTAAACTCAATGGAATAGGTTTTAAGTCATAATTCCATCATATGAAGAAGTTATGTTAAAATTAGCTTATTTCAAATTGATTTCAAATGATTTTAATTAAATTGATTTCTAGGCGTTTCGAGCTCGTATGATCAGACGACGAGTCTAATCACTACGAAACCTGAAATCCTACAATAATTCACCAGTACGGATCAGATGAAACTGCTTTCGTCGAAGCCGAGATAGTTACCAAAATGGCTATTTTCATGTTGATTAAATAAATTAATATTAAATTAGTTAATCACCTTTTAATTCAATATTCATAAACTAGCATATTTTTATCATTTTTGATAGCAAAGACACATATAATAAATTAAAATAAGTATACATATTAATTCAGTGTTAATTATTTCAATAATTAAGTATTCAATTTCAACTGCCATTAATCCAATTAGTTATAATTTAATTCCAATAAATTGATTTTATTTGGTGCCAATCTTTTTATTTATAAATCAATTATTATTATTTAACGTTGTTTTATATTCCATTACATCAATATCCTTCGATCTCCATCTTTTATTTGTATTAACTACTATATTTCAATTGTATTGAATTTTGTAAATTTCACATATTAAATAAAATTTAAAATCCCAAATTGATTTATTTATCTTGATTTCACTATTTTATTGAATCAATTATTACATTGTGGATATAATTAATTTTTCTATTTATGTTATTATATTCACAATTTATAGTCATTGTCGTAACTAACATTAATGTTAGATTTATTCATATTTATTTTCAATGGATTTCCAATTAAATTTTATGGACTAATTAAATAGGTAACTTATAATAATTGCTACCATTAACTTTTAAATCACATTATGATTTTATTATTTACAAAAAAAATGTTACCATTGCTTACATAACACAGACTTTATTGAATTATCATTAAGTACATATTATTTCGTTGGTTAATTCAATATTTACATTTGTTTTCTTATATTCACTTTATAACTAAGTCATACATTTTAGTCATTTCTATTGATTAGAATTTCATTTAATTTATTAATAATTAACTTTAATTAAAATTGTTACGTTTCATCTTAGTTATTATTTCATTAACACATCACAAATTTTTATTTCTTCCCACATCAAATTACTATACTTATAAAATTAACTAATTTTAATTATCGAAAATTACAGGTCGTTACAATCTCTCCCACTCAAAACTTTTCGTCCCCGAAAAAGAAAAAGGAGGGAAAAGAAGGGATTAAGCAATCCATATAACTTATTTAAAATATTCAACTTATAAACAAATAAATTTACAAGATTAAATAATTTAAATAAAATATATCAATTTATAATCATTAGATCCTTTTATACCGAAGTTAATAAAAGTTTGGAAAACCTTTTACAAAATTTTCTAAGTCTAAAATTTACGAAAAATTTCGGCAGTCTTCTTTGTATGAAGAGGTCTGGGAGAAATAATAATATCAATAATAAAAATATATAACATATTTTTCAAAATAATATATCTCGAACAACGGGAAAACAATATAATATCGCTAGAAAACCGTAATTCGAGAACGTGCCTATTTGTCGAGCAAATAACGCATATTTTGTGAAACCAATAGCAGTAGCAATTGCTTCCATAAACTTGTATTTCACTTATATAATCCAAAGAAGTCAATAATTATACAAAAGTGAAATGTTTATGTAGTTTCAATAAATAACAAAACAAATCAATGCAGCAGAATAACAATCACTTGCGATCAAAGCATACAATCATCACATGAAATCAATGAAATCAACCATCCATCCATAGCAAGTAAAACAAATGGTTTGTTCGGGTTTAAACACTTTTAAATCGCATAGAATGACAAATAAACTACTAGTATACCATCTACTCAACAGTCTTAGATAAAACTCAACAGATTATTCATACATTCAAGTATCCTTGCCTAATAACCTATAACCCAAAACAATAACAAATTCCAAACATTATTTAAGTCTATTTTTTCATGTTTCTTTTCATATCATTTATTGTTTTTATCCTTCTTTCTTTTTATTTGTTACATTCATACAATGATTTATTTTTTTAATTTACATTTATTTCTTACAAAAGTTCAATTCCTATTCATTCATTACTTAATTCCATTTATTTACATTCACTTATTTACATATGTTGTTTCTATTTTCTTACATATGTTATCATATACAAAAATATAAACATATGTAAATCAATTCTTAAAGTACTATATAGGTTTATTTGTAAATAAATAGCACTTATTTCAATTAACTTTCATTCATTACTTAAAAAATTCATTTTCAATTATTTATATAATCAAAACTTCTTTCATTACTATACATTCATTTCTTACATAAGTTATTTCTATTAAATTGTTATAATAATTAATGATTTCATATTTTATGTATTACATACATTTTATTGCATCTTAGTTTCACATTTATTAATTTATATACTTGATTCCCATTAGTTATTAATATTCATTAGTGCACAAGTTCATACTTAAGTTTCTTACTTTTTATTTACATTCATTTCTTTACATAGTGTAATTGAGTATCCAATCTACTTTCTGCATCATTTCAACTTCCCTGAAGTTATAATCATTTACTTTAATAAAGTATTCATTTAATTAAATAAATGGCTTTCATCATTAACTTGAGTTTATAATCATCTACTTACAGTATTCATCTTTTCTACTTATTTTAATTATAAACAACTTCAAACATTTACCTAAGTTGGTAATCATTTATTCATAATACTCAATTTTCGATTACATTTAATTAGTACCATTTCAACAATTAACTTCAGTTTATAACTATTTATAATATCAGTATTTTTATTCATAGAAGTAACTCCATTGAACACTTTCATTACTTAAGTTTTATTTGTATAATATTTCATTACATGTTCTTATTTAAATTACAACTTTTAACATTTGGTAAGTTATATATATATATATATATTTTAGAATGCAATAAAAGGTTTCACAAGTTTTCATATTTATTTTAAACCAAAATGTGCAATAGTTACATTTCTAATTTTCAGTTCCCTTTTTATTTACAGTTTCAAAATTTCAGTTTCTTTTCTATTTCATTAATCATTTTAACATCATATCTCTTATTTTATTTTAGAAGTTACAATTATTAATATAGTCAAGGTTCCATTCATCACAATAATATCAATTTCTAATTTATAGAACTTAAGAACTAAACAACCAGGTTTCATTTCAATTATTTTAAAATAATATATATAATCATAATCATAACTTTTATACACATCAAGTCAAACCTCAGAATTTTAAAGATCAAAATTGGTTTACCAAAATGGATGTGCGATATAACTACTACATCAGTCTTCCCACTTTGAAACTCGAAAATGAAAGTCGATGATGTGTGCACTCATCACTGAAATTATTTTCCAGCGACAGAGATGGGAGTATAGAACTTATTTCCTTCAAAAATCTTTGAAAATTTCTTTCATATCATATTGAAATATTTATATCAGAAAAATACTTCTCAATACTACTAATATTATATTCAAAAATATTTTGAAAGAAAATTTAAAATCCTAAAACTTGAGTACTAAAACTTCCAAAATATATTTACTTTATTTGTAAGTCTCATCTTAAATTAACTTTTATAAAGTTTCAGTAGTTAACAAACAAATATGTAACAACCAACTATATCATTTATAAATTTACTATTTAATATACAAACTATACAATAGGAAAATTTATTTCATTCAACTATATTCAAAACAATATTGTGTCGCTCTGTCCTATCAAGTGTTTAGAAATCCCTATCGATACCATAGCATCCTATGCACCAACCAGAATTTATAAATACTAAAGTGAACAAATTAACACAATATAAAAACGTTTAATAACGCTAACAAATATGGTCTCTCATATATATACACTCAACGACTCATTCTAGGGCATTACTGCCCTATTTAATATGAGTTAGACCCCACAAAGTTAAGGTTATTGCTAAACCAAAGCTCTAATACCAATTGTAACGACCTGCCTTTTTGGATGTTTTAAGTAGACATACACGTCAAACTCAAACCATTCAAAAGGGCAGATTATTATGAGGTAAATAAGAAAAAGAGAAAGAAATAGTACAAAAATAGAATCTCGGAATGGAATGACAAAATATAATAATCAAATAATAGTTCATGAAACTGTTTTATAAGTACATATGATTATTCTTTGCAACAAAACATCAGAGTTACATTACAGGAATAAATAAATAAATGCAGTGGAAAAACATGAGCCGGTCCAATAAATAAAATAATAATAATAATAATAATGGTACAATTTTCATCTTCGTCCTCCAGAAATAAGGTCTTCAACCCTGAAATGCTCAGGCTGAATCGAGCAAATTGAAAAAAACAAAGCACTCAAGTCAGAACTAAAAGATCTTATGTAAGTTAAATCAACGATAAATATGAGTGTGACGAGATCATAGATGTTTACAGGGTTTGACATCTCCTATCCTATGTCAACTTGAGTGCAGTAGCTTAAGAGATGTTCGGGATTCTCATCGCCTTAGGATCCATTAAACTATCTACTATGTAGTATAGTACGCAATTATAATATATCTATAGTAAAGTAAAAGTATTAAAATAGCATTAAGGCGTTGCCCATATCCCTCTTAACACATTTTTATATATTCCCATAGTATATACAGTACTATAATTCCTTCGTAATTGGAGGGCATGAGAACACGAAACTTGAGGCAATGTCAAGTAGATATACCAATTGTGTATCTGGACTGGTGGTAATGCATAGCAGCTACTACCGCCCAACTCGGAACACACTCCCAAATCAAAATGAAGGGGTGGCCACCAAATCAATCATAAAGTCAGAAAATAGTCTCGAAGAAGTGTGCCCGATTGGAGGAATGACCTCACTTGGCCCGATGTCGCTCTTGTTTTAGTCACATCTAAGATAACTCATGGGAGTCAAGGTCACGTCACACCTTAAACAAAAATCATTCGCCAAACCATCCTACTTCTTCTTTGGAATCTTCATCACGTACATAGTTGTAAAGTGGTTTTCTATATTGGCGGAGAGTATGACAATATCCGATCTCGGTCACTTTAACAACCAAATGCTTATTACACAACGGATGGTTCTTTTAGATTTCAAAAGGTCAATTTACAGTTGATATCAAAATATTATATTCTCAAAACCATATCTCTTTCGAAATTATTTCACGTTCAAAATCTCATCACATTTGAAATTTTAGTTTCCAAAAATCATATTTCCTTCCAAAAATTATATTTCCAAAATAGGTTAAACTCTCATTTAAAAACCATCATATTCAATAAATATGTCATTTAAATCCAACTTTGGTTATAACTTCATTTACCATATTTACTTTTAAATCAAGAGTTTAAATATAAACACTTCCATTTTACTTAGTCTGAAATTTAAAAATTAGCTTTAAATAGTTATAAATAGTTTTAATAGTTATAAATAGTTAAAATATTTATAAATAGTTAAAATGAAGTTTTTTCAAATAGTAAGATACTCAAAGTGTTGTAAAACAGATTAACGTATTTTTAAATTGATTAGCATAATTAAATAGTTTTAAAATAGATTAAATAAAGTTAACATAGTTTAGGACAGGTTAAAATTTTAATATGATTAATATAGATTAAAATAGTTTAATAGTTTGCAATCTTAAAAATAAAGGTATTTAAAATAATGTATTCTTAAAATAGTTATATTAAATATGAATTTGGATTTTATATCAATTTAAACTATTTATTTCATTTCAACACATTTGGACTATTTTCAATTTCGAAAAAACCCAATATCAAACCTTTCAATTCAAATTCTTTATCGCTTCCAAATCCATGTTTGAAAAACCAATTTAAATTACTTTGATTTCAATTTATTTCCAAGTTATATTTCGAACAATTTTTTTTAAGAAAAATGTGTGATCCTCTACGTATAGAAGAGAGCACACATGTGAATATATATACAACACGAACATAAGGAGCTGCCAACATGCCTGGCAGGTACAGGAACTAAACTACAAGAAGCAAAAAAAAACTCAGGTGCTCCTAAGATGAGATCCGGCAAGGCCTCCACCCATCACACCTTAATATCAAGCTCCGGCATGGTCACCGCCCGATATTAAGATGCTAGAAGTACCAAAGAGGTTAAAAATAAATAAATAAATAAAAGAGCTCCAAAAGTCCTAAACCAAAGAAGTGAAAAAACATCTGCTCTGAAGAGGATCTGCTGAATAGAGAGAACGCTCAGAAGTCTCTGAATAAGGACAGAACCAAATAGAAGAAAGGGACATCCTGAAAAAGCACTCCAAAGAGAAGATAGAGGAATCCTATATCTGAGGGAAAAAACAGCAAGACGTCCTGGATGAAGAAAACTCTACTCTGATGACCTCTCTATGATCTGAAATCCAGCAATCTGACTACAAGAGAAACCTGCGAAATGAACTTGATATCCTATCTCCCAAAACCTGTAACTGAAACAAGACTAGGGAAAAAATTAGAATGATACATATATATGTATATTTATTAAGTAAATATACATATATATGTAATTAAAAGGTAGAAACCTAAATCAATCTAACAGGATGAAAACAAAAGAAAAGAATAATCTGAAACCAAAAACCAAACAGAAACAAGAACAAAAGGTGAGACAGACCAGACTTATATGTCTTAAATCATAAGCAAGCTATGATTTAAAGTGAGATTATCATATAAGTTTGGAATGAAATTAATAATACTATTATTAGAAGAATAAAAGATATTGTTAAATTTAAAAAGATTAATATTATAACTAACCTTGTTAAGATACCATTTGAATAGGATATTATTAGCTAATTTATATTTGGGATTAGAAATCCATTTGAGACAAAATGTAGAAATTGAAAAATTCAATTTGTTAAGATGGCAATTATTATTATTAAAAATTCTTTGATTTCTCTCAAACCAAATAAACCAACTAATAATAATAAATAAAGTGTCTAGTAAAAATCTAATATTTTTATTGAATTTGAATCTATAATTTTCCAGTAGAATTCACAATCTGAAGTATTAGTTATTATATTAAAGCTAAAAATTTTAAGAGTATTAATTAGGATGTAATTGGTGTCCAAACACTCATAATAAATATGATTTATGTCCTCAAGATGCAGATTGCAAAAATAACATTTATTATCAATATAAATGTTTTTCTCTTTAAAAATTCAATTGTATTAAGTTTACAATGAAGAATTAACCACATGTGAATTTTGGATTTAGGAGGTGCATTAGATTTTCACATATATTTAAAAGAGTTATTAATAGTAGTCGAAAAATTAATATATCTATAAAAAGATTTTGGAGTATATTTCTTACACTTATCCTTTTCCCAACTAATAAAGTCATTATCAACATCAATATTATAAAGATTTAATCTGGCATAAAGCAAGGAGAGTTTCCTAAGGGTTGTACCAATTAAAATTCTATTAAAGCTAAAGTTCCAAGGAGGATCATTCTCCGGAGAATAATCTTCATTTATTAAAGCATACTTAAAGTTGCAAATATCATACAAATCCTGAAATTCAAATTTAAGAGGCAAGATCGAAATCCAACAGTCATGCTAAAAAGAAGTTCAATTTCCTGAAAGAACAATCGTCTTAGTTCCTAATTTAAAGAAATCATAACATTTTAAAATGTTTTCCAAAAATTAGAAAAATTATACGGAAAAGAAAGATCAAATTGGTGTAAATTTAAGCTACCAATATAGTAATATTTGGAAATAATCTCTTTCCAAATAGCGTTATCATTAATATCCTTAAATTTCCAAAGCCATTTGCCTAAAAGAGACAAATTCATGTTGCGTAAATTAATAACTCCTAAACCACCCTCGTTTTTAGATTTACAAACAGTTTCCCAGTTTACGAGACATTTTATACTGTTATTAATATTATCCCCACTCCATAAAATATCTCTTCTAATTTTATCAATTTTGTCAATAGCCCAATCTGGAAACAGATGCATAGACATCCAATAGATAGGTAAGGCTGATAAAACCGAGTTGATTAAAATAAGTCTACCTGCTCTAGAAAGAAATCTCCCATTCCAATTAGATATCTTATTCTTAATTTTATCAATAACAATAAGCCAATCATCATGCTTGAGTTTGGTTGGTCCAATCACAAACCCTAGATAATCAAAAGGAAATTTCATACTTTTACAATTTAGGGTATTAGAAACTAAGTTTTCTATTTTTTCAAAATCAACTTCACGCATACTTCAAACTTCACGTATACTTCAAATTTCTACTTTTTCATATTTCGACCAATTTTAACAACCCAATTCTGACAAACTTCACGTATACTTTAAATTCAACTTTAAAATTTCAATTTAATTTCTTTAAACAATTCCTTTAGACCAATTTAGATCTTTAACATAAAAATAGAATTTCGATAATAATTCAATTTTATATAAACCCAATTTTATTTTAAAATATCATTTAACTAAATTCAAGAAAATTAAGGATTTTTTATAATTTAACCAATCTGGTATCCGTATATAATTCTCTACCTTAGGGTCAAGTGATACAGATGTTTCTCATTTCAATCCGCAATTTAAAATTCTACGTTTATATATCATTTCAAACTGCAATCCCGAGTTAATATTAAAAAAACAATAAAATCGCTCGAGTCTGTCATTTCAACCCAAAATGATTTTTCCTAACCATAGATCGTTTGGGTATATATATCATTTCAACCCATAGTTTCCTAGTAATAACTAAGAGAACTTGCAGAGTGATAACAATATATAATTCAAACAAGACATCCAATCAACTAATGTCAACAATCAAACATCCATCACAATCATCATCCAATTCGATTAATAAATTTCAACAATTAACTAATTTCCAATAATAGGTAATTAACTAGCAATTTAAATTCAATAATAAATTAAATGGCAATTTAATTCAAAATAAATTCACATAACAGCCATAAATAAATTTCTAATCACACTATAAATTTAATTAAACAGACATAAGAAACTTTAGAACTTGTGAGTGGGTTAAAACACACATCTTTGAATTTAAATCGATTTAAAATCCCAAATTTAGGGCCCATATTCAACCGATTTCAAAATATGTCCAAACCAGCGTCAAAATATCTGGAATTTGGATACGACCCTAGAAAAACAAACTGTGCATGAATTGGACCTCGCATGAAAAAGTTATTAACATCAGAACATTATACTTTTTATAAAATAAAACAAAATAAAATAAACAAGAAAACAAATACATGTCAGCTACCTAAACAGGCGAAGCCCTAGCTTCCTTCATCTCATACGCACACCACAGCTGCTCCTTGAATGAACTCAAGCTAGAAGCGCTTCCGCGCCTCCAACCTGCCTCGCGACCCCTCCAAACCAGCATCGATCTCCCCTGCTGCCCAGTTCAACCCCGATGCGTCGATCGAGGCTCGTAAAACCCAGCCGGCGCCGTATATTTTAAGTCCTGATCGGATCTAACCGTCAAATCACCACATGAACCATGCCGATGTACTCCCCTCGGTCCTCCCCATGACCCAGTACCATCCAGTCGACAATCGGTTGAAGTTGATCGACGATCAACGAACGGTCGAGAATTAATCATCTAATTTCGGCCACGGAAACCCAGATCGAAAAACAGACTGCAGATTTGACTTGCCCTCGTCGAAAGCTTCAAAACGATATATAATTTGATATGGTTTTGAGGTGTTTGATTTTTGACTGGAACTTGATTAGCAATTGAATTTGGAATGGGAATTTGTTTATGGTTTGTCTGCCATTGAAATAAGGAGATGAGAAGGAAATGTACGTACAAACAAATGGAAATTAGAAATATCTAGGGTTCATAATGAGTTATTTATAGGAATAGCCGAAATAGAAAAGAATGGACCAGATCGATTTGGATCGGAACGATAAACGACCCGAAAAGCCCATTTTGTCTCTCCAGAACAAAAATGGGTCAACTCATATCTCAAAATAGATGTTTTTGATGGTTTTAAACTCAATGGAACCTGTTTCAAGTTCTAATTCCATCGTATGAAGAAGTTATGTTAAAATTAGCTAATTTCAAATTGATTTCAATTGATTTTAATTAAAGATTTCCAGGCGTTTCGAGCTCATACGATCAAACGACAAGTTTGATCGCTACGAAATTAGAAATCCTACAATAAATCACCATTATGGATCCGATGAAACTGGTTTCATCAAAATCCGAGATAGTTGCCAAAATGGCTATTTTCACGTTAATTAAATATATAAATATTAAATTAAATAATCATCTTTTAATTCAATATTTACAAACTAGCAGATTTTTATCATTTTTGATTGCAAAGACATTTATAATAAATTAAAATAAATTTACATATCAGTTCAGTGTTAATTATTTCAATAATTACAGTGTTCAATTTCAACTTCCATTAATCCTATTAATTATAATTTAGTTCCAATAAATTGATTTTATTTGGTTTCAATATTTTTATTTAAATCAATTATTATTCTATAAACATAGTTAACATTATTTGATATTCTATTACATTAATATCCTCCAATCTTCATCTTTTAGTTGTATTGACTACTATATTTCAATTATATTGAATTTTGTCAATTTCACACATTAAATAAAATTTAAAATCCCAAATTGATTTATTTATTTGATTTCACTATTTTACTAAATTAATTATTACATTATGAATATATTAACATTTCTATTCATGTTATTACATTCACAATTTACAGTTATTGCCTTAACTTACATTAATGTAACATTTATTTACATTTAATTTCAATTGATTTCCAACAAAATTTTATAGACTAATTAAATAGGTAGCTTATAATAATTGTTGCCATTAACTTTTAAACCGCATTATACGTTTATTATTTACGAACAAATGTTACCATTGCTTACATAACATGGATTTTATCCAATTATCACTAACAACATATTATTTTGTTGGTTAACTCAATATTTACATTTGTTTTCTTATATTCACTTTATAACCAAGTCATACATTTTAGTCATTTCAATTGATTGGAATTTGATTTAGTTTATTAATAATTAACTTTCATTAACATTGTTACGTTTAATCTTAGTTATTATTTCATTAACACATCACAAATTTTTATTTCTTCCAACATTTAATCACTAAAATTATAAAATATTCTAATTTTAATTATCAAAAATTATGGTTCGTTACACTTAAGGTCATTCCTATCGACCTTTCCATCTACGGCCACCCTTAATTTTAAATATGTCTATAGGGTCCAAAATGATAATTAAGACTAGGTCCTATCAAGAAATCAATTACTATCCAGCTTCCAGGGTGCTTCCATAAGTTGATATCATGGTCTTATTAGTTTTCTCCTAAGGATATGATCTTCACTCTATGGGTAATTGGAGTAGGAGTAGAAATTACATCTATTTATTGTTCCAACTCATAATTTCCTCGTCCATCCTTTGGGAATATGGTCGCAACTACTTTTATAGTTAGAATTTATAGATTTAAGCATAAATTCAAAATAAGTGTATATATAGTATGAGTTTTCGAAAATCTTTTTCAAAAATAACAAGTATTCCACCCATACATATAGTTTACTTTCCCCCGTAATCGGGTAACCTAGTCTCTGATACTAAATGTAACAACTCACCCCGATAGTGGCCTAAATTTCGACCCAAAAATAGCCCATCGAAACTTGGATACATTCTAAGGCAAGCTATTGGTAGTAAACATAAATAACACGGCAAAGCCATAACCAAACTTTTAGAATTCACAATGGATGGGACATAATATAATAGTAAAGTATGCCCATTTATTTCAAAACCATGAAAATGTCAAAATACAAAATTCCATAAAAACCATAACATAATATATGTTACATGGGTACACAAAAAGGCAAGTAATTATAACAAATACTGCCACAAGCTAAACTTCTCGATCTCTAAGCATCGTCATCACCATCACTCCAACATTAACATATGTTGCAATAAGGAGGGAGTAAGAATAATAAGTGTGGTAGATAAAAACCCCAAGTGTTACCTTTTAAGTACTTAGGCAATATATTTCAAAATAAGAATATGTCTATGAACATAAAACCATTAAAATAATTTAATACTTCTTTATAAGGAAAGAAGGTAGGTCCAAACACTTAATACCTTCCATTCCAAATGTAGATCCAATATCCCAATCTTACGTCATAGATAGCTAATAATGTGAGAGACAGTACCCAAGCCACTTAATACCTCCCAATGGAAAATGGACAGACCCCGTCATTTAAGACCTATTTCTAGAAGCATGCTCCTTAATGGTACTATCTCGCCGACATCATATGGAATTTCATAACCCACTTAATACTTCCAAGTAGAAAATAGGTAGACCCCGTCATTTAAGACCTATTTCCAAAAATGGACCCCTGTAGAAATACCACCTAACGTAACCTCTTCGCCGATTAATACTTCATCTAGGGAAAATAGGCAGGGCCAACCACTTAATACCTCAAATCTGGAGCAGGCACTTCGTCATATGGCCCATGCCCATAATGACATCTCACATTAGTTCTCTATTTGTAGGAACTGGTAGCCAAATTAGTTGGACAGACTACCTATATAGAATTTGGAACTAACCTCGCGTCGTTACAAATATTAATGATAAGGATATCTCACATCAATAAAAGCGTATGCGACTGTTGGTAGCCTCAAAGCGAAGGGCAGACTTCCTTCATGTAACTCTATTGACCTCACATCCCTATGCCTTAACCACAAATCAATTACTCTCTCCACATACACACACATGCGCTCATCTTACCTTTTCATAAATAAGGCATTATACGGAATCTTCCTTATTACGCCTTAAATTAATAATTAGGCTATATAAGAGATGCTTCTTATTATTGCTTCAAAATCAATTACCTTCCTAATGGGGGAAAATAAATGTAAATAAATACCTAATTAACTATGCCATATACGCAATAATGATATGTTAATTACGTAAATATAAACAAATAAATATTCGTGCCTAATAAGTTCTAAACGCATGGATTTTACGTTCAGAGCGTTAAATGTTGATTCCCTAACCAATTATTATTACAAGTCCTTTTCCCACAATTTTCCAATATTTCATAATGTCTAATACAGAGATAAATATTCATAACCAAAACTGTAACAATAGACTTGTAAATAAAATAGAAACTCGTTTCATTATACAAATTCAATGGAATATCTTAAACAATAAGACTTACAATCTAAACCTATTCTATTCGATTCCGCTTTTACAAAGAAATAGATAAGAATAAGTGGTATAAATTATAAATAGAATTCATAACCTAAACTCCTTAATTTATTGAAGGATCATAATTTGACCTAAAGAAGAAGGAGAAGTGGAATAGACTGTGAAATTATCAAAAATTGCTTAACGAAACAAATCCCATCAAATTAATGTAAGTAATTGGAAATCTCAACATAGAGTTAACTTATTCTTTGTCTAGATCTCTGGCCAGATTCAGAATGGATGTTATATATGGAGTTGTTAATGCCACACCACTACGGTTTGATTTGTTATATACCGTTGTAGTCGGTTGCTCAGAACCTACTTTTCAATAAGATCTTGCAAATGCATACACTCATACGTTTCATGTCCATCTAGCTTATCGAATGAACAAAACTTTCCACACCTCCTCTCCTAGTCCATGACCTCTCTTTTAAGTGGTTTTAGGTAGGGAATCCACCCCGGTATCCAAGTAAATCTTCTCTTGTTTTCACTCAATTCACTATAAGAAGAAAACTATGGTTCCCTCTGTATTTGCTTTGGTCCTTCAAAGCCATCATCAGCCTTTCATTTTCTTTTATCTTTTCCATATCTTATTCTGGATGGTCCTCCGTCATCCATAATATTTACTTTAATGACTTTATTAGCTTCAACATCCTCCTGACATAGGAGTCTCTGATCATGATAATAGAAATCTTCCAGATCCACAGGTGGATCACTTTCCAAGACAATTTTGAAATCAGCCTTACTCGCAACCTCTGAAATCACTACCCTCGAAATATTTGTTGAATCTAGCTAATGGACTGCAGTGGCTGCTGTGTTGAACCTGGTCAAATAAATCCTTATTGTCTCTCCAGCCCTTTGCTTCCTGGCCGAAAGCATCATCCTGTTCTTCAGGTGTGCGATATGAACTCTAAACTATCTCATGAATCTTCCTACCAATTTAGTCCAAGTGCTAATGGACCCATATTCTGGTTGTAAGAATCACACTACGATCAAATCCATCAAATACAATAGGAAACACCGTCCCATCACTTTCCTTGAAGCTCCCAACACCTCCATATGTTGTATATATACATGTCATCAAGTGAACGGTCAGATTTGACCTTCTGTCATACGTCTCTAGCGCTGGTAGCTTAAAATCAGGTAGATTCTTTATAGACTAAATGTTTAGGGTAAATGGATTCCTGTTCACTTCTTTCAAGCTCCATTCTTGGAGTCCACTTCTCATCACCCATCTTATCATCTTATCAATTCTATCATCGTTATCCAATGGAAGTCTACGATCCAAACCATCACCCTGCCCCCAGTTTCTAGGAGGCGCTCCCGGTTCCAACTCTTGTCATTGAACGTTCGGATTTTGATCTCTGCTCTGTAGTTCAACATCATTCCTTGGACTTGCATCACCTAAAACCAAATTCAATTCAATCATGCTCCCTGACTTCTTGAATTGGCACAGACTTGAGTTCTCAAGTCGATGCCAAGTTGAGGTGCCTCTACGGGGGTCGGTCCAACTCACTTTACTCTATTTCCAGGTGCACTTATTTTGTCTCCAGCCATTGATTTTGGTTTCCAACTAGTATGGCTATTGTTTGTTGATCTATTCTCCCGAGGAATCCACTAAGCACTTTCTCTTATAGATCCATCATCCTATCTTGCATCTCTTTCATACTCTTTTCCATTTCGTCTCTAGTCACGTGGATTAATGGGTTTGAATCTAAGGACATCTCTTGACTGGCCACATATCCTTCCTGGCTTTCCCCAATAGTAGTTCTCGTATTATGCCTCCTTAAGTTCTCTAAATCAAGTTTCAAACTCTTAAATCAAAGTTTCTTCTCAATGAAAGCACCAAAATGTTTGGATCAAAAATGGCATAAATACCCAATAAAATATCAAATATGAAAATTAGAGAAGAAATGAGAGTGAAAGCGAGAAAAGAACACATAATTTTTATAATGGTTCGACAAATACTCCGACCTACATCCACTTGGTCAATTTCTATCGACTATCCTTTATTTTTACAAAGTTGTCCGTACAACTTGGCCGCTTACAACTCGGCAAGGATCTAACAGAGTGTAATTCAAAAATGTAATTCATAACTAGCGAAAATTAGTAGTTCATGAAGTGGAAGAAATTAAAAGCCTTCTTGAGTGGTCTCCACTTTTATTTATATACGAAAATTTCTACGTAGCCTCCGAAAATTGCTCCACACATTCTCCACGTCATGCACGTTGTTCCATAAAATTCTAATGGCCAAACATAGATTTATGTTTTAGAACTCGGTGATTACCCATGGCCCCCAAACTTGTCGTCGATTTGACTTAGATCCAACTTCGAGTAACTTTGTGCTTTGCTCCAGGTTTATTTTAGGACAGCTTGCTTCTATATTCCTTCATGTCTTCACTTTCTACTTTGATATTTTCATCACTTTTCCCTATGTCCACTATAGGCACAACTCGTATGCTGATCTGAGCATCCAACCCAAGAAGTCGGGTTCCACTTTTCAACCATCTTTTGTATATCTCTTCACTTTATCATGTTGTGCTACTCTCAAGTGATTCGTATCCATTTCTCAATTGTTCTACAATCTAATTCAATCACTCAGCGACTATGTAAGTTTTGCAGATAACAATGTATATAGAATTAGTGAGAAATTACAAAAAGTGGATATGATAATGTTGGGAAAGACATCGAATGGATATAATTTATCCATGTAAGAAAAAATGTTTTATGCATTAACACTGGCAAGGTCTCTTTATATATTTAGTGTGTTGGTAAGGGAACTTCATTTTTCTCTTCCTAATACCATCGCTAAAAATAACATAAAATTTTACACTATGCTCTTTGTAATACCAAATTTTTTAAGGAGCTGTCAACGTCATCATTTTTGATTCTTTTTTATACGACGAACCCCACCGACCGATACCATTTTTCATGGTGATCAACCACTGAAAATAGTAATTCAGTTCTTGATGACCGTGGAAAATGGTGTTGCTCGATGACTGTTCGCAGTGTAAAATATTTTAAGCGATAATTGATTATCAAGTGAAATGACTTTGGTATTAGAAAGCACAGAAATTTTATTGCGTTTATTTTTTTTGTGATATTAAAAAGAGGGAAACTAGGTGCCCTTAGCAACACAATATATTTAGTATGCTGCTAATGGCACCTAAAAATTACTTTCGATCACCATGAAATTTGTAGTAGACATAACTTTTTTTATATGCTACTTAATACTAAATTTTTTTTTTCATTTGGCCTTAAACAACCATGAGTCATTGATTTGCAATAGTTATTCATAGCATACGGTGATAAACAATTATGTGTCTATGATTTTCGACGGTCATTCACCACCATACGATGATAAAAATTAAACAATATTTGGACGTTTATTTGACAAAGAAAAATAATGTATGGTACTAGTAAACACATACGCAAAGTTTGTATAATGCTCATTAGTTATGGGAGCCATAACTAATTTTCTAGATGCCTATAGTAATACACTATATTTAATGCTACAGTTAAAATTTGATTTTGTTTCCAAACATCCTCCTCCACGATTACCCTCACTCGCCTACTTTCATTTCCATACCCTCCCATCATTATTTTTCATCTCCGTAATAAAATTGTGCATCACTCAAATTTGCTTCTTATAATGACCCAGAATTATAGTTATTTGAATTTGGAATATTTAGTTGACTTTAGATATTGAAAAGTTAATTTTATAAGTGAAATAACTTGAATTTCAAATATAGAAATTTACATGATAATTAAATTGTTAAATTAAATTTTTGGAATTGTCTAAATAATTAAATCTTGAATTTAATATGAATAAAGATGATTTTAAAAGTTGATTACAAATCTATTTGAATAACAAGGAAGATAGTAAATGTTTAAATTGCATTTAGAAGTTATTTAAACAGATCTTGGAAATAATTCGTTTAAATTAAAGTGTAAAATAGCATTCTCGGGAATTGTATTAGATTTTGATGTAACCAGCTTCATTGAATCCGTAATAGTCAATTGTTATATACAATCAAAATTTATGGCGCTCAAGCGTATTGTTTGGTCATGCGAGTTCGAAAAGTGTAGAAATTAATTAAAGGAATTTAAATTAATGTAATTCGATTTTAAAAGTTAACTTCTATATATGATGGAATTGGATCTCAATATATATTCCATTGTATTCGAAATAGGGGTAAAACATATAGAACGCTAGGCTGCACGCTTCGTCTGGAGTCCTAAATTTTAAAGTGTAAATGGTGTTTTGAAAACAGGACCTGTAAACTTTCATTTGCAAACCCTAAAAATATAAGAATGTGGTCGCCATTTTTCCTCCCCCCAAATCAACGGCTCTAATTCATCGAAGCCAATCAAGGCCATTTCAGGCCAAACCCCTAACTATAAAAACGTGTGCATGGACGAGACGATGAAGATGGACGATGGAGATCAGCGATGGGGCGTTGTAGTGGCCATGGGGAGGCTCCGTTCAAGGAGCAGTTTTTTGGAATCATGCACGCGATCTCAAGCACGTGCATGTTGGCACGACAGCGGCGATGAGGGGTGGTAGGCGGCGATGGCGTAGCGTGGTCCACAGTGGACGTTGGGGGGGCACGATGATTAGTCGATAAATAAAATGGGGGAAGGTCGCGGTTGGAATGAGAGAGGGAGGGATGAGCAATGTTTAAGTTTAAACTGTTAATTAATTAAGTTAATTTAAATTATCTCGAATGTTAATTAATTCATAACTTATTTGTATGAGGTCAGTATTGAATGTGACAAGCTGAGTTGCATTTGTATCAGGGAGTATGCTATGGAATTGGATTTTATCGATTCGAAGCTGATGGTAAATCGGGTTAAAATTGAACGTCCATTAAATTTTAGTTCAAAATGGTACATTTTGGTGACTATTATAATCAAGTGATTTAATATCACCTTTTTGATTAAGTAGAATATTATATAGTCAGTGAGATTTATTTATTGGATGTGAGAATAATAATATAGTTGTTTATTATCGACTGTTTGGATGAATTACTAGTTTATATTGTTGAATTGGATATATTCCCACCCCTGGAGTGGATGACACCCTATTACGTTCTCGTATAAGAGCGAATGACCCTTTGTATATGAATCCTGCTATAAAGCTGTTGATTTATATTTTTATGATTACATGTTGTATGTGATGTAAGGGAACATGTTAGAGGAATCCAACAAGGATTCCTCACACTGTTGATTTTACTTTTCATATATATGCTAAAATATTATGTGTTGGATGCCATGTCATTAATTGAAATATGATTTGCTTATTCAGTGCTATAGTACCACTGGGCCATAATTTTAGCGTTTTGAATTACTATAAAATGGTGATTTTGAATTTGAAAATGATTTTAAAAGTAATTATCGAAGTATATATGTTTTGATAATTTTCAAATTTTAAAAAGAATGAATTTATTTTTAAACGAATAAAAGTATGATTTTTTGATGTTATAAAGTATAGTTTTGTGAAAAATTCTTAAATAGAGATTTTTGAATAAGTTTATATAAAGGATTTGTAAAAGTGATATTTTATAAATAATGAAATAGATTTATAATCGAAATTTACAATATTTGTTAATGGATTTGTAAATGGATTTTATAAATAAATTTGATTTACAAGAGATGGATTTATAAGTGGATTTTGATAACAAGATGATTTTTTATAAAACATGTTTTATAAATAGAATTTTATAAATAAAGAGATTTTATAAAATAGAAGTTTTATAAAGCAGAAAGGATATTTTTAAACATAGTTTTATAAATATGGAAATGATTTATGTTGAGATGTGAAAATGGATTTTTAAATAAAGGAAATACATTTAAGTTTTTAAGAGTTAAATAATCCTTTAAAGGAATGTTTTGGAAGTAACGCTTTTGACGAAATTAATGGTTTTTAAAAATGATTACCTTTAAAGTGAAGTTTTGAAAGAAGTAATTTCAAATGGAGTTTAAATGGTTTTGAAAAGTGATTTAAAATGTGATATATATCAAAAACATGGATTTCAAAATTAATTATTGTAATAGACGTTTTCGGTGAAGTATAGAAGGCATGGACTATAACACTGTTTTATAGCAAATGATTTACGAAAGAAAATGTTTTGTATAGTATATGGAATATATATATATATATATATATATATAGTTAAACAAATCCCAATACTAGAGTTTTTGAGTTGTCATAATGATGTTTTAAGCAACATTTGTTTTGACCAAATAAAGTGCGTTTCGACCTTAACATTTGTATATATATACTTATTTCCATTTTAAGTATATGGAAATATTTTCTAAGTGTTGAAAATGAAGTGATTGGTGAATATACTTACACTGTGTATATAAGTATATGGAAATGTTTTCCAATATCGAAAGTTTGAAAGGGTTTTGAGAATATATCTTTTAATGACAATTTGTAGTAAATATTTGGATATTGATTTAATTAATAAAAGATTAATTAAATAAGCCTAGTGACTGCTTATGTGCTAGATATTATTTGTCGCTTTGATATTTAAATAATCGACTATCAAATTTAGCCATTTTGGGTTCCTTGACTTGATGTGGGAACTGATTAGACGTGCACTTAGCACAAAGCCAACTGAGTAGGCTTGACTGTCATTTGGATAAAGAATGTTGACTCGAGTAGTGCTGAGTGTCTATGGTACTCTAATCTACCGAGCTTCCTTCTTGGCCGAAGGATAGCAAGTTGAGAGGTTAAAACGTGATAGTTTACGAGCCTTGGTTTTCTTATGAGGTTGAGGGCCTCTTTATCATTCTTGATCCGAAGAAACCGAGGTCGGATTTATCCGAGAACCACTTCAGACCAATGTATGCATTCGGAAGTGTAGGTTTATGATGATGATTTTAAAGACGGAGATCTTTATGATGCAGGGCTACTTGCCACTAGACCCAAGATGTAGAGTGTGTGTGTGCGTGTGTCTGGTGGCAGTAGTGCTTCGTTATGAAAGTCTATGATATGCAACCTTGCTACTAATCCTAAGGGTAATTCCCAACAGGATATGGTAGGAGGGTGCCTTCGATTTGTTCTATTCCTGGACAACATGTGCGGACGAATGCTGGCATTTCATTGTTGCCTAGAGGGCCGTGTTAGCATTCTAAGTGGAAAGTTCTATTAATAAGGTAAACGTAGTCTCAAGCCTCAACAACCGGGAATGCTTAAAATCAGGAGATGTGCTCCAAAGCTATGTGGTTCGCTACTATTAGGGTATGATCATCGCCCAATCTAGAATGATACTATAGATGGGCCCATTTTGGTTGTTGATCCCAACCAAGGAAATGACATACTCGGTGATATCTAGCAAGGGGTAGGGCCAATCTTGACTCATAGGGAGTCCATGCGAGGCTCTCGGCGTGTTTATCTAGAGATGCATTGTGGTAGGTGGTACCCCGGTGCGTTGTCATTGTTGGAATTCATTTTTCCATAAGACCCATTATGGTTTAACTATGCCCAACTATGTTGGAATGTCAGATGCAAGCATTTCAACTATATTCATATTTTACTTTGAGCCCTAGGCATTATTATAATATATATAGATTTTTCATAGAAAATGTTTTGGTTATTGAAAGGTAAAAACACGTCCGTGTTTATGTGCGGTGTGATCTTACGAGATACTTTTGATTTTCAAAGGTTTTCAATAACATTAAAATCCAGTTGGGTGTGTTTTCTCATACTGGTTTGGAAAACTTACTCTGTTGTTTTTTTTATTATAATGCTAGGGTCGGACCGAGTATATTTATAGATCTCTTTAGACGCATTGGAGCTAAGGAGACTAATTGGAGATCTACATGACGTATTCACGTATATATTTATTTCTGCTGCTTTGTTGTTGAAATTATCAGCAATTGTGAGGACAGATTGTTATAACTGTCCCGGCCGATGATTGTGATTTGTTGTTATACTCTGATGGATGATGTATATAATACTTTTTTTGGTAAAGATCATTGATATTATATTATATTATATTATATTATATTATATTATATTATATTATATTATATTATATTATATTATATTATATTATATTATATTATATTATATATTGTTCCGCTGCAATTGTGAGATTCTATGTTATTTTTAATTTTTTTCTCTTCTTCTTCTCTTCACTTCTTCCTCTGCTTCTTCTTCTTTTTTCCCCATAAATATATGTCTTTCCATTCAATTTGGGTTAGACATGCATGGTTTATTGTCAACTTGAATTGTATGGATTGGTGGGTCGTTATAGTTGGTATAAGAGCTCAGGCTGAGCGAACATCCAGACTTTGGTTGGAGTTCACTTATATAAAGGATAAGCAAGACCCTAGCATGAGTTTGAGTGTATATATAAGCGCATATTTGTTAGTGATATAAAAATGTTTTATATTATGTTAATTTATTTGTGGAGTGGCTAATAAATTTTGGTCGACACGTGGGATGCCACGATATCGGTTGGGGTTTCTAAATGCTTAAACAAGGCAAACCAACACAGTATTGTTTTGAGAATTGGTAAATGAAATAGTTTTACCTAAATAATATTATATATAGGAATAATTTTTCAGAAATTATTATAGTTATTTATGTGTGTTTGGTTGTTAGTGAATGATAATATTTGATTATTATCATTTCTTGTTAGTTAATCTAACAAAAGTTGTTATTATTATAATCTGAACTAAAATGAACAACTGTAATCGAGTTATATAAGAAAATAAATTTATAAGTATGAATTATAGATTATTGATTATGATTAAAATAATCAACAATTGTGAAATGATATTATATAAGAAATGATATTACATAAGAAATGATATTTTATAAATATGATTTATAAACGCGATTTATAAATAAAAATGAAATGAAATTGCCTAAGCATGTTATGAGTTGTAAATAAAAAAGGGTTTAAAACAAGAAGTTGGAGCATTTAAAACCCATTGATTTTGAGAATTGTTTTTCAAAAGGTTTCAGAAAAATAATAATAGTATCATCTTGAAAAATATTTTGGTTAGAAATATTTTAAAATAGGATTTCAAAGAGATAGAAAGCATTAAACTCACTTTAGTTGTCAGATAATAATTCTGGTGATGACTGCAACATCATCGGCGTTCATTTTCGAGTTTCTAAGTGAAGAATTGCTACCATTAAAGTTTTGTTTTGATAAAACAAATTTGTTTTAGATTTCAGGTGTGTAATTTGATATATAAAGGAGCTCTGTGTGTGTGTGTGTGTGTGATTTCGAATTGATTTGAAATTAAACCGAGTGTTTAAAATCTTGAATATTTCTATCTAAATGTTTTGAGAAACTTAAGATAATAATTTTTTGAACTTTGAAAGTGGTATGGATAAGAAATAAGTTTACAACTTATGAATCTAAAAGGGATAAGTTAAAACAAATATCTAAATTTGTTGGATATGTTAAGGAATGAAAGACATAAATTGAGATAAATAATTAAATTTAACTTAAGTTAAATGAAATGATTTTTTCAGAAAAGAAATCTAACTCAAGTGGGGTAACGAAATGAATTAAATAAAGTTAAATATATTGAATTAGTGGAATGAATTGAAGTTGACTTAAGAAAGATTAAACGAAACTGAATTGGATTGAAATGAACTAGATGAATTAGTAAAGTGAATTAATTCTCTTAAGTTATAAAATGAATTAATAGAATAAACACGAATTTGAGTTATAAAATGAAATTCAACTTAAGTTGTAAAATGAATTGTATATCCTTAGAGTGTTGTTTGATAGTATTGAATATGAACATAAGTTATGAAGTAATAATAAACATTTATGGTGCAGTATAAATGTTTGTAATGTACTTGAATAAATTTTTTTATGGAATGATTCCTAAGTGTTATTCGTATTAAAATAATTATACTAAACAAATTGGACGCAGATTAATTGAAAGAAAAATAATTGAATGAGAATCAACTGAATGTGAATTGATAAGTGTAAGAAAAATCAATGTGAATAATTGAATTTGATTTAAATTGAATGTAAATCAATTGAATGCAAATGGATTGAATGATAATTAATTGGATGTTAGTAAAATGAATGTGAATAAATTGGAGGTGTATCAGCTGCATGTTAATAAGGAACCAATTGAAATAAATACGTAAGTTGTACGTATATTATTTTGTTTGTATAACTGCTTGGTCCAGATTCGAATATACAATTTTGAGGTGATTTACACCGGTCCGAGTTAGGATTTTTCACTCGATTCTCGATGGCGAACATTGGATGTGGATTTTTGACTAATTCTAAAATTCTCTATCATAGTATATGATTATGCAAGGAGAATGACGGTTTCTAACCAATAAATCGGATCTGAGTCCACACTAAAGTGGTCGGGTAAACAATACTAATATGGAAGAAAAGTTGCATGATCGAACGAGCGATCATGTATGGTTTTGCATAAGGATGATATCATACGAGTTTTAATAAATATAATTTTGACATTGGAAAATGTAAATTGATATGGTAATGAATTAATTGAATGGAGATTATTGGTTTTATGTTTCTCTTGTTACATTTCCAGATAGTCATTGTGTATTTTATGTTATATATTGATGTTACGTTTCCTATACTTGTTCTCATTAGTTGTTAAAGTGCTTAGTAGGTGCTAATGGCGTATGCTTTGCATTATATTAATTGTATATGCTTGCTAATATAATAAAAGGTATGCATCTCGGATTACATGTCGTATTTTGATATATTTTTCCTACAGGATGCCTCATACTCGAAGATGAGATGTATATTTGTGATTTTATATATATATATATATATATATATATATATATATGTATGTATGTATGTATGTATATGTATATGTTGTAAATTTTTACAATCGAGCCGCGCAAAGGAGAAGATGGCAAAAATTTGCGAAAATTTAAGAGTTGGAATTTTTTTAAGAAGTTTGGAAAAAAATTTGATAACTAAAATTTGATTTGTAGTTTTATAACTTGAAATGATATTAGTTGATTTTTTTAATAGTACTTGCTAATAACTATGAGTTAATTTGAAGGCTTAGAAAATGTTTTTATAAGAAGTTACAACTATTTGATTTTGAAAAGTTAAACGACTTAAAAGAATTGGGTAATCCATTTCAATTAATTGCTTTTGAAAAGTTAATGGGTTTGTCATATTTTCCTTACTTGGTAATTTCGAGGACAAAATTCTTTTAAAAGGGAGGAATGTAATGACCCGTAATTTTAGTTATGTGAATTTAAAATATTTAAATAATTTTGAATATTGAAAAGTTAATTTTATAAATGAAATGACTTGACTTTCAAATATAGCGATCTATTTGATAATTGAGTTGTTAAATTTAATTTTTGAAATTGTCTAAATAATTAAATCTTGAAATTAATGTGAATAAAAATGATTTCAAAAGTTGATTACAAATCTATTTGAATAAGAAGGAAGATAGTAAGTGTTTAACTGGATTTAGATGCTATTTAAACTGACCTTGGAAATAATTCATTTTAATTAACGTGGAAAAATAGCCTTCTGTGGCACTGTCTCGGATTTCGTTGAAACCGGTATCCTAAGACCCGTAATAGTGAATTATTATACGTGTCGAATTTTGTGGCGATCGAACGTATCATTTGGTCGTGCGAGTTCGAAACGCGTAGAAATTAATTAAAGGAATTTAAATTTATATAACTCGATTTTAAAAGTTAACTTCTGTATATGATGGAAGTGGCTCCCAATATATATTCCACTATGTTCGGAATAGGAGTATAATATTTGAAATGCCCAGCGGCACACTTCGTTTAGAGTCCAAAATTTTATCGTGTGAATACTGTTTTGAATTTTTTTTTTCTACAAACGGACTGGCAAACTTTCATTTGCGAAAATTTAAAAATATAAGAATGTAGTGTCGTTCTTCTTTCCCCCAAATCAACAGCTCCATTTCATCGAATCCAATTAAGGCCGTTTCAAACCCAAACCGGTGGGGCAATGTAGTGGCGGGGGAGGCTCCGTTCGAGGAGCAGTTTTTGGGGATCGTGCCCGCAATCTCCCATGAGCGCGTTCTGTTGCGGCTGAGGCGGAAAGGGGTGGCAGGCGACGATGGCGTGGTCGGCCACGGATGTGGTTGGGGCACGATGATCAATCGATAAAAAAAAGGGAAATGTCACGGCTGGAATGAGATAGAGGAAGGGAAATGGAAGGTTTAAGTTTAAATTGTTATTTAACTAATTTAAGTTAATTTAAATTATCTCGAATGTTAATTAATTCATAACTTGTTTGTACGAAGTCGGTTTTAGGCATGACAAGTTGTGTTGCATTTGCATTAGCGAATACTACACTATAGAATTGGATTGGATGGATTCGGAGCTGATATGAAATTGAATTAAAATTGAACGTCCATTCATTTTTAGTTCAAAATGGAACATTTTGGCGATTATTAAAATCAGTATGAGTTAATCTCATCTTTTTTGTTAACTAGAATATTATACGGTCAATAAGATTTTTTTATTAGATGAGTGAGTAATTTTATAGTTGATTGTTGCTGACTGTCTGGATGAGTTACTAGTTTATATTGTCAGTATGGATATATTACCGCCTCTGGAGCAGATGAGAGCCTGTTACGTTCCCATCTAAGAATGGATGACCATCTGTATATGAATCCCGTTTCGAAGCGGTTGATTTATATTTTTATGATCATATATTGTATGTGATGCATGGGACAGGTGGGAGGGATTCAATAGGATTCGTCACGCAGGTGATTTTACTTTTCATATATATGCTGATATATGATGTGTTGGATGCCATATTATTGATTGAGATATGATTTGTTTATTTGGTGTTATAGTAGCGTTGGGCCATAATTTTAGTATTTTGAAATACTATAAAATGGTTATTTGGATTTGAAAATGATTTTCAAAGTGATTTCGAAAGTATATGTATGTTTTGATAATTTATAAATTTTGTAAAAAAGAATGAATTTATTTTTAAACAAATAAAAGTATGATTTTTGATGTTATAAAAGAATAGTTTTGTGAAATATTCTTAAATTGAGATTTTTGAATAAGTTTATATAAAGGATCTGTAAAAGTGATATTTATAAATAATGAAATAAATTTATAATCAGAATTTACAATATTTTGTAAATGGATTTTATAAATAAATTTGATTTATAAGAGACAGATTTATACGTGGATTTTGATAACAAGATGAGTTTTTATAAAAACAAATAAAAAGATTTTATAAAATAGAAAGAAAATTTGTAAACATAGTTTTATAAATATGGAAATGATTTATGTTGAGAGGTGAATATGGATTTTTAAATAAAGGAAATATGTTTGAGCTTTTAAGAGTTAAATAATCCTTTAAAGGAATGTTTTGGAAGTAATATTTTTGATGAATTTAATGGTTTTTAAAAATGATAATCTTTAAAAGTGAAGTTTGGAAAGTAGTAATTTCAAATGGAGATTAAATGGTTTTGAAAAGTGATTTAAACTATAATATGCATCGAAATTATGGATTTCAACATTTATTGTTGTAATAGACGTTTTCGGGGAAGTATTGAGGGCATGGACTACAACAATGTTGTTATAGTAAATGATTTACGAAAGGAAATGTTTCATGTAGTATATTAAATATATATATATATATATATATATAATTAAACAAATCCATATACTAGAGTTTTTTGGTTGTCATAACGTTGTTTTACGCAATATTCGTTTTGATCCAAATAATGTGCATTTTGACCTTAAGATTTGTATATATAAATTTATTTTCATTTTAAGTATATGGAAATATTTTCTAAGTATTGAAAAATAAATGATTTGTGAATATACTTATGCTGTTGATAAAAGTATATGGAAATGTTTTCCAATATTGAAAGATTGAAAGGATTTTGAGAATATATCTTTTAAAGAAAATTAGAAATAAATGTTTGGAAATGATTTAATTAATAAAAGGTTAAATAAATGGGTCTAGTGACTACTTATGTGCTAGATATTATTTATCATTTTGATAGTTAAATAATCGATTATCAAATTTGGACATTTTGGGTTTCTTGACTTTATATGGGAAATGATTAGTCGTGCACTTAGCACAAGCCGACTGAGTAGGCTTAATTGTCATTTGGATTAAGAATGCTGATTCGAGTAGTGTAGAGTGTCTACGGTACTCCATTCTACCGTGATTCCTTCTTGGTCGAAGGACATCAAGTTGAGAGTAGGAAATGCGACAAGTCTACGAGACTTGGTTTACGTATAAAGTTGAGGGCCTCTTTATCATTGTTGGTCTGGAGAGACCGAGGTCGAATTTATTCGAGAACTACTTCATACCAGTTTATGCGTTCGGAAGTGCAAGTTTATGATGATGATTTTGAAGACGGGGATCTTCATGACGCATGGCTACTTGCCACTAGACCCGAGATGCATAGAGTGTGTCCATATGTGTGTGTATATATGGTGACAGTAGATGCTTTGTTATGGAAGTCTACGATATGCAAGGACTGCTCGCTACTAATCCTAGAGGTAATTCCCAATAGGATGTGGTAAGAGGGTGCCTTCAGTTTGTTCGGTTCCTGAACACTTGTATGGATGAATACTGGCATTGTGTTGTTGCTTGGAGGGCAGTGTTAGCATTCCAAATGGGAAGTGCTATTAAAATGGTAGACGTAGCCTCAAGCCTCATCAACCGAGAATGACTAAAATTAGGGGATATGCTTCAAGGCTATGTGGTTCGCTACCATTAGGTATATGCTCATCATCCAATCTAGATCAATATTATAGATTATGAATGCTCGGAGCCCATTTAGATTGTTGATACCAACTAAGGTGATGACATACTCGGCGCTATCTAGCAAGGGGTAGGGCCGGTACTGACTCGTAGGGAGTCTATGTGAGGCTCTCGGTGTGTTTATATAGAGATGCACTGTGGTAGGTAATACCTTAATGCCTTATCATTGTTGGAATCCATTTTTTCGTATGAGCCATTGTGATTTTAATTGTGCCCAACTTGTTGGAATGTGAGATACAAGCATTTCAACCACATTCATATTTTACTTTGACCCATAGACATTATTATAGTATAAATGGACTTTATATAGAAAATGTTTTGGTTATCGTAAGGTAAAAACCCATTAGTGTTTATGTGCGGCATGGTCTTATGAGATACTTTTGATTTTCAAAGGTTTTCTATAACTTTGAAATCCAATTGGGTGTGTTTTCTCACATTGATTTTCCAGAATAACTCTTGTGTTATTTTATTATAATGCTCGAGTCAGACCAAGAATATTTACAGATTGCTTTGGATGCATTGGAGTTCAGGAGACGAGTTGGAGATCTGCATGACGTATTCACATGTATATTTATTTCCGTTGTTTTGTTGTTGAAATTGTAACGACGCGGAATTTTGCCCGCTCAAAAATCGACATTCATACTTCAAATCGTATTCGAATGCCATAGATTCGACCGTTCAAATCCGATTAGCCGGAGCTTATAACAACATTAAGTAAATAACACAGCGGAATAAAAGAATAATACATTGATATACAGCTTTGATATAATATCTGATACAACAGATGATTCAATAGATATCAATATACATCAGAGATATGATACAATAAAATAGCAGCGGAAAAGAAAAATAGATAACATCTAGCAGTGGAACAAATAACTCTAAAACAGTCTTCAAGGAAGAACTCCAAAAATAACTGCAACTCCATTTCCAAGAATCCATCCAGTAATGGCTCGAACTCCCAATAACGATGCATCAAGCTAAGCAAGACTGGTGCGAACCAAAGACTGAACTAATTCCAGATAATCTACTACATCTGACTATCTGAAAAACCCAACTCTAGACTGCTCGTGTAGAAATATAATGAGCACCCAGAGTTTAGGAAAGAAACAATAAACTCCGCATCAGTCGTGGGACTGGTGTGAGCAACAAAAACAGTTTATCTTTTAAAACATTCAACAAAAGATTTTCAAAGTCAATTCGCAATGCTTTTTAAAAAAATGAGACTACCATAAGGCCTCCCGCACACACACACAATGCAAACGCAGAATCGGAGGAGATTTCTCCTTATGATAGTCAAAGATGCTTGATACGCATTAAAAGAAACATTTGATATTATTACTAGTGCATAGTGTAGGAAAAATTCATTTCGAAAGTAGAATATAAATCTTAGCCAGCATAGACATTCCGCACTTATGCCTACTATAGCTACCATGTTCAATAGCAGGTTACCGCCACATTCCATGGCAGGTTCTACAACTAAAACCGTACAAGTCTCGTATTGTTTCTTTGGATTTCCAACGAATGATCAGGCCAAGGAACTTCCCATTGCCACATGAGAATGCCTCTGGATGGACATACCCGAGAACCAAACCGGATCTCTACCAACACAAGGCCGGGTTACCCCTAACTGAGTAACAACTGACCGAATATGCCATCCCCCGGTCCTTTGGGACCTTTATCCGAGATCTCGTAATCAATTCACACAATCATAAAGTGTTTTCAACATGAGTAAGTATCTGGGCTCCATACCATGATACTACCCTTTTCCAGAAGGAAATGCACACATCCTAAAGGGCGCTACCCCTCATAACCTTGCCGCATCTTTCCTGTTTTGACCATTCACGGGGTGTGAGGCTCGACGAAGTCACGTCCACAAAAACATACTTTATACAAAAGCCATGCTTTGGGTCAACAAATGATCATAGAAATGATCACCAAGATAGACGATCAAACAAATGATCCTATGTAACAACCCGCATATTTATCGAGTTTGTATTCAAATATTTTATTTAAATATTAACTCGTTAATCGGATTTTGGTCCGAAAAGCTACTTTTTGCAAACGGTCAAATTAGGACTCGAGACCACTTCCATTGAGTTCGAAATGTCGTTTACAACTTTTTAAGTATAAACATCGATAGGTTTGGAGTTAGTGAAATTTCACTAACTTTTCCCGCTTTGGACTTTGGGTTAGTTTAGCCTATTAAGCCCAAGTTCCAACCCTCTTCTCCTCACTCTTCATAAATTTCCTAACTAATCAAGCTTTGGCATTAATGGTGGAGGGAATGGGAAATTAAAACTCCAAGCACAAATTCAATTGCAAATCCAACATTCAACTCCAAATTCAAGTAGAAGATATTGGATTCAAGCTTTGGATTGCTTCTCCTTGCTTTCAAGCTTCATCTTCATAAACTTTAGTGCAAAGGTGAGATTTTTGTCTCACAAATCTAGTCTATAACTATATTGGACTGTTGGGAATGATTCCCTATCACTTTTGCATGCATATTTGCATTTGGTTTGGATTGGATTGGCGAAAAACTCCAATTTTTAGCATTTTGGTGAATTTTCTGCACTTAGGTCGTTCTGTCCATTTTTAGGTCGTTCGGAGTTAAGTCGTTCGTCCATGGGTCGTGAGTCATTCACGAGTTAACTTTAGGTCGTTCTGGAAGAATTGGCACTTCGGAATTAGGTCGCTCACGAGTTAAGTCGTTAGGTCGCTCGCGAGTTAGTACCATAGGTCGCAGGGCTTTAGGTCATTCTGGAAGTATTGGCACTTCGGAGTTAGGTCGCTCGCGAGTTAAGCTTTAAGTCTTAGGTCGTTTCCGACCTATAATCTCTAGGCAAACGTTAAGTCGCTCGCCCTGGTTTATCTCGTAGGTCGTCTCCGACCTAAGCTCCAGATAAGTCGTTCGAGTTAGGTCGTTGGACCATTTACCTTAGGTCGCTCGACTCTGTTAAGTCGGCCATGTTGGGTCGTGAGTCATCGTTAGGTCGCGAACACCTCTAGGTCGCAACCACTAAGTCGCTTGACCCCTTAGACCCCGAGGTCGCAGCCGTTAGGTCGTATGATCCTTGAGTCGTTAGGTCGTTAGACCTCATTTTGTCTTCACTAGGTCGTACCGTTTTGGTCGGGGCGCTGCCCCGCACCCCGCCGGGGGCGCTGCCCCCTGGACCCCCGCGACCTGACCGGGCAGGTCGAACCCCGTAAGCGGTGGCGTTGCCCCCGCACCCCCACCTTGGGGGGTTGCCACCCCCCCTGGACCCCCCCTCCGTAGGGGATCTTATCTGAAAAACATTGAGCTGATTTCCTTGGATTTTATTCGCATCTCCGTATGCGATCTTTGTGACTGATTGTTTCTACACTTGCTTATGTGTTTTGTCACTTTATAATACAAAGGTTTCAATACTAGTAGTAAATATCAAAACTCTTTTAACAAACAATTTCAACTCTATTTTTAATAACAAAGCTCTTTTCTTAAACCGTTTTCCAATCTATTAGTATATACAAGCCTTTACCTCACTCGGATGAGAAATCTAATTAAACGACTTAGTAAAACAAGTGGTATGAAACGCTTGCGATCACTTCGTCGGTTAATTCTTGGACTTGTTCGATTGAACCTCTTGTGACAGTTTTATTAGTGAAGATTTACAGTTTGTTCGTAAATATTTAAGTTAAGCAAGTGGTTATGGGACATGAAGCTAAACTTCTATATTTACTAGCTTAGTGTAATTGACACTTCTCGTTGATCTTGATGATCGCTTTATGAATTAGACTAGCAATTGCGCGATGTCTCTTTCATTGCAAGGTTAGACTAGACACCACTTGTGTGATTCCATTCACACATACCTTTCTGCTTTTTGGTTAGTCTTGACCTCAATCTGTGTGATTCCACTCACACATGTGGGGTAGCTCCCCATGGTCTTCGGACCGTCATGTGATAGGCCTCTTTCCCTTTTTATGATTTCTGGATTTCTCGTGTTGATTTCTGGAATTTATGTCATTGACTTGTTATGAGTACAAGTTTAGGGTATAATGCCCTCTTCGAATCTTTGAGAAGATTCTTGTGATATTGATTATCTCTTATTGATTGATCTTCTGTTGATCATTATTTACATACTTATAGTGGTATGTCGTTATGGATATTTATGTTTATGCCATATCTTTTATGTTATATCATGTCATCTGATATTTATAGCTAGACTGATCCGTTTATTATTTTCTTAAATAATACTCGGGTCAGACCGAGATGTTACAGGTGCTTCTGCTTGACTTCTTCCCAGGGATTCATCACTCTGACTTTTGGCTAACTGTTTAGATTAGCAGTTTTTGTTGTATACACTTGAGATATAGACTCATAGTTGTATTCTTTTGTATAGCACGTGTTGCTATTCTTTTGTATTATCGTGGATCTTACTGACCACTACTCTGATGTACACTTTCATGTGTTAGTTATATATTCATATCTTCTTCCGCCTTTGTGATATGGATATCTGTGACTGATTTGTGATATGATTATTTCTATGTTTGTTTCCGAAGATTATTTATAGCCACCGTGTGATAAGCAATTACATGGATGGTCGCTCCTCAACAGCCTTATTCTCCGTGCTAGTTGACAGCACTACTCCGGAGTGTTCTTGGCTAGCGTGGGTATAGAGGTGGGGCGTCACATCCTATCACAAATAATCAACACAATGATCATTTCACAGCAACACTCAGCATGTCACATTACCAAATTGGGAATATACCGCTGATAACTTCAACTATATAACCTCTGAGCTCGTACGTCTCAGAGAAGGGTGTTAAGCTAAAAGAATAAATTCTTCGCCACCAACAGAAATATATTTGAAAGAAATCCGCTTTATATCTCAACTTGTAATGTCAGACATACAATCCATACAAGTCTGTTCCGGGCTCGAACAGAACCGAAGGCACTTCTTACGAAGCCCCTGCAATCCGGATATTCACAATCCTGATCGGATTTCCCATCACATATGGAGAACTCAATACCGTAGCTACTCGGTGCAGAGTCAATCGACAGGTCATCCTATCGCTCTCGCAAATACCCGGTCTTCAACACCGGTCTTCAAATGCTATCCATAACGTCGAATCACATATTCGGAATGGGTTATACGACACGAAGGTCCTTTCCCGGTTAAACTGAATAGTGAGCACGATATTTCAAAAACAAATGGATAATGGGATTTCAATTAAGTCACAACTTAATAATTAAAAACTTTCTTTCAAATGGTTTAATCCAATTACCATTTCAAGTCTTTTAAACAAAAGATTCATTTTCACAACCTTTAACGGTTTAAACAATTTTCACATTTTAATCTTTTAAACAAAAGATTCATTCACAGATTTTTCAAATCAATTTTTCATTTCAATTTGATTAACTCCTTAAATCTTTAAATCAAAGATTTAACTTATAGCTTTCAAAACAATTTCATTTCTATTTGATTTAAACAAATCATCAATTTAAATCTGTTAAAAATAAACAGATTTATTTCATAGCTTTCAAAAAGAATTCATTCATAACTTAGGAAAATCATTTCTCTATTCAATCTTGAAATTCCCCTAATTAACTTGAATCTCAGTTCTTATCTAAAAGTGTTTATCATTTGGAAAAAACAGTTTTCATTTTGGAAATCTGATTCATTTATACGAGTTGAAATCCTTGGGTTAAATTCAAATTTCAAAAAATAATACTTTAAAAATGATTTAACTCATAATGACTAGTATAATATCATAAATCCCTAGTTTCAAATTACAGAATTCAATTTGAATATTGAATTCAAATTTAAATTAAAGTATTTAAATTCCAACACTTAATCCAGTTATTCAAAATAAATTTCCATCTTTGAAATTCCATTTCAAAAGCTTTTCACTTTTATTCCAATTCCATTTCCAAAACATTTGAATTTAAAAATTCAAATTTTAAATTATTTCAAAAATCTGTGACTTAACCGATTTCCTTGTGAAATCCATAATTGTGTGTGTATGGTGTGGTCCATGGGTTTAACACACTAGTGCTACATCCTTTCAATCATCACAGATTAAAACATAGAAATATAGTTGATAAGCGATATAAAACTATAACGCTCATCGTCCATTTACAGATTCACAGATAGTATACAAATATGAATAAATATACACAGCTCAAACTACAGAACAAAATATCACAAATCAGATAGGATAATCAATTCAAAGCATCTCATACAATACAATCATTCATAAGCATTCAATAAACATTTGTAAGCAGGAATAGTTAACTGTTTAATCCTAATTAATTCAATTCATTTCTAATTTAATTAATTACTTATGAATTTATTATTAATTCAGATTTATTAATTCCAAATCATTTGATATGAATTAATATATCACACACTTTTATTAATTCTTCTTAATTAATAAATTAATTAGATTAATCTTTTAAACCAATTACATAATTAATTAACCAATTAATTAATTGTTTTAAGAAATTAGACCTTAATTAATAAAGTTAAACTTACAATTAATAATTTAATTGATACAAAACATTAATTATCCATTCCTATTATCTTAATAATTAACGTATTACGAATCATTCAATCTTTATTAATTTAAGGTGAACTCATTCGTAGTAGTGATTTAAATATCATTTACAAATATGTTTGAAAACCTTTTTATTTCAACTTGCCTTTCTAAATATCATTTTAAACCCAAGATTTAAAAATGAACCCTCCTTTGTCTTTAGTAAAGTGTAAACAAATTTTAAAAATCCTTTAAATTACTTGTTTAAGTAATATTTTATTATAAAGAAATTTTAAAGAGTTGAAATCAAATCCTAAAACATTTAACTTATTTAAAATATTTAAAATACTTGCATTAATCACTTTCTTTCATTTCAAAATCTGAAATTCAATTATATGTTCAAGTCTAATCTTCAGATTTGTTTTCAACTTTTGCTTAACTTTCTTTTACAACTCAATTTCTAATCTTATATTCAATTCCTTTAAATAAAATATTTCTTAATTATTATTAAAACAAATTTAAACTTAAAAACTTAGTTATACCTAAACCATGTTGTAAACTAACTTAAGTTTGTACTTAAACTTCTGTTTTTAAACTGGCCTAAGCTTTGTTTCAAAATAATTTTTTTTTTATTTTACTTTGAAAACAGAACAAGTTCTGTTTATTAAACCTGAACATCACTGGCTCGAGCCCACCATGCTTGCTTCGAGTCAAAACGAAGATTCCCCGAGCCAAACGCGAGTTCCCCCCTAGAAAAACAACAGCCTGCTTCGGGTTCAACACGTCTTCTTCCCCAACCAAAATCATCCGAGCACCAAACGTGCACATGCACGTGTACACCCAACCGAACCATCTCCGACCATCTTCAAGACCTCCGGCATGTCACACTCAACCCATGAACCAACTCCGACCACCCAGACGATCCCATATGGCAACAAGTCGAAATCGAGTACGACTCGATCAACTCCGAACAGACCTCCAACCAAAGAAACGCCTTGACACCGCGACTTCAACCACGTGACGTCACTAGCCTCCAGCCACGAACTCAACACACCCTCACCTAACTCCCCCTGGAAGGTCGTGCAGCTCGATGCACGAGAGGAGGCGCGGCGACCCAATGTTCAACCCCTCAAAAATTTAGGTTTTCGAAAGAAAATCGAACGCCACTTTCGCCACCAAGATCGAGGCCACCTCCGGTCATTTTTCCCACCACCTCCTCACACAACCCCGACACCTCCAGTTCATCATATCACCGGCAATTGGCCAAAATACCTATTTTGATCATCTCCGAACTGCTATTGAACCACGCAACTAAAAATCATCAAACCACACTTAAAAATCATAACTTTTAGTATAGATTCAAGTTATATTCTTGAATTAATGATTCGTGATAGACAAAATTTCCAGAAATTTAAGTTTTTACTGTAAAAACCTGATCTTTCATTTTATATACATATATACTTCATGAAGACATTTTTAAATTGTAATCCGTACTTAAATACAACTAACTTGTTTTAAAATCAAAGCTTAATATTGATTAGGAGAGAAGAAATTGAATCTTCTTGGGTTGTTCTATGTCCTGAGACCAAACAGAGAGATACACTAATACATATGCATATATATTCATACACAGAAAAATGGCAACATACATTCAAGTTTAAACAGCTATAAGCTACTCACAACATACCCAAATATCAATCACTGATATCAAAATATATAAACAAAACCAGCGGGTAGTTAGCTCACCAGGCATGAAGACAAAGCACAGTGAAACTGGAATTTCTTTTCAAATTGAAGCTTTGCTTTCCAGTTAATGTTTGCTTCATTTTTTTTTCTTTTTCTTTCTGGCTTTACTTAGTTATGTTTTGAACAAACTGAAGTTAAATAAGTTGATATATAGGAGGGAATGTACAGAGCGTGTTATCTGGTATTACATGTTTGTACAGGGTATTGTTACCCTTCTTTGTACTAAAATTATGGCATTCATTAATTGCTAGAGGCATGTTGCATTAAATGCTTTTACTTTATGAACATATTTTATTTTTATTTTCATACTAATGCTTTGCTATATTCCAGGTTGTAGCTTGCTTTTATATTTGTACTTTGTTATCTGGTTTCCTTTTTCAGGTTGATGCATTTTGTTTTCTTTATATTTTCATTTGTTTGTACCATACTTGAATGTATGCTTATCCTTTCTTTTGCTCTATTGAATATATTTACACTTTTTTTCTTTATTTGCCAGGTTGCCCTTTTTCATTTATACTTCATGTACAATATACTTTGTTTTGTATTTTTTTTTTTTTTTCTTGCCTACTCCTTTATACTTCATGTACAATATACTTTGTTATGTTCATGCAGTATTTATTTTACTTTGTTTTGTTTCTTATTTATTTATTTGTTTATTTATGTAAAAATATATACTTTTATTTTGCTTACTTAAATGTATTTGCTTTATTCTTGCATTTTAAATTTACTTCTATTTTTAGTTTAAATAATTATCATAAATTTTACTATAAAAATTATTGTTTTATATTTCTCTTTGTACACATATATTTTATATAACTCAAATTATCATCATTTATAAATTTTTTAAATCAATTTATTTATTTATTTCTATACTTTGGAATATGAATAAATTTCTATTGTTAACTTAAAATATTATTTTACTTGTTTTGTAATATGAATGACATTAAATGTTATTATATTTTGTTCAATGTGTTTACTTTATATTTTATAATTCATCTTGTATGAATTTATTTACACTTCTAACTTAAATATTTCATTGACTTGTATGTCTTGTTATACATAGATTTATATTTTATAAATATACTTTGTTTGTAGTTCATATTTCCTATATATTAAATTCAAATTTACTCAAACATTTATTTCTTATTTTGTTTATTTGAATACTTATTGATTATATTTTATATATCAATGTTCTTATTTTTATTCATAGCTTAAGTATGAATTATTTTACTTTACAAAATAAGTGAACTTCTATTTTTATTTTACTCTTATTACTTTTGTATTGATTTATTAATATGAGATTAAGATATATATATATATATATATATATATATATATATTTACTTTATATTGTTATATCTTATATTTTATTTACTTCTTATTTATTGTCTTGTATTTATTATATATATTTTAACCATCAATAATAAATTAACAATTTACTTATTTATTCATTTCGTACTTGTGTCAATGTACATACTTTAATATATATTTTTCAAACCACTAATATAAGAATTTATAAAAAATCCAATATATACATATTTTCAAACCCATATGACTCAATATATTTTCTATTTGAATCGGGGAAACTCGCATCATTTATAATCAATTTTACAGATTTTAATTCAAAAATTCATTTAAATTATCAATTTAAATTCATAAAAATCCGGGGTCGTTACAAACTTCCCCCCTTAAAAGGATTTCGTCCTCGAAATTCGCAGGCACGAAAGCAACACAGAGATAGCTAGATAGAGAAATATCTTTTCAGATCAAACTGGATTATCAGTTCTGCATTTGGCTCACCAAATCAGAATATCAAGGATAGATACAAGAAATTATAATAAAATTTCAAATTTTGGTTTTAAACAAAATCATTTTATCGATACAATTCTAATCATCCTTCATATTCTATTAATCAATTTAATTCAATTAAAATTTCCAATTTATTTAAAATTTCCAATTTCTAATTCATTTATTAGAGTTTAAATCGAAAAGCCGATAAGAAATCGATGAAGTACGAAGTAATAATTTTCTGCAACGATTCGTAAGGCCACCATCACACCGAAACTTCTTTTTGTAGCTGGTACGAAGAAATCAAAAGAATTTGGAAACGAATCAAAGAAAATTGATAGAGAAAGTTATTTCCACTGTTGTTACAGAGTATTGACCAATTATAGTCGCATTCCCCTGTCCTCTATCTCGTTCTCTTCTTGCACTCATACTTACTATCAATAGATAGTAAGAGAATTTACTGAGGCATTCAAACGGATATCTTAAGGATTACTCATTCTAGGATTTACTTCACCCTATCTCTAATGAGTTACTTAATGTGTTATACTCCTGAGCTAAAGTTCAACCCTTAGCTCTGATACCAAATTGTAACGACGCGGAATTTTGCTCGCTCAAAAATCGACATCCATACTTCAAATCGTATTCGAATGCCATAGATTCGACCGTTCAAATCCGATTCGCCGGAGCTTATAACAACATTAAGTAAATAACACAGCGGAATAAAAGAATAATACATTGATATACAGCTTTGATATAATATCTGATACAACAGATGATTCAATAGATATCAATATACATCAGAGATATGATACAATAAAATAGCAGCGGAAAAGAAAAATAGATAACATCTAGCAGTGAAACAAATAACTCTAAAACAGTCTTCAAGGAAGAACTCCAAAAATAACTGCAACTCCATTTCCAAGAATCCATCCAGTAATGGCTCGAACTCCCAATAACGATGCATCAAGCTAAGCAAGACTGGTGCGAACCAAAGACTGAACTAATTCCAGATAATCTACTACATCTAACTATCTGAAAAACCCAACTCTAGACTGCTCATGTAGAAATATAATGAGCACCCAGAGTTTAGGAAAGAAACAATAAACTCCGGATCAGTCGTGGGACTGGTGTGAGCAACAAAAACAGTTTATCTTTTAAAACATTCAACAAAAGATTTTCAAAGTCAATTCGCAATGCTTTTTAAAAAAATGAGACTACCATAAGGCCTCCCGCACACACACACAATGCAAACGCAGAATCGGAGGAGATTTCTCCTTATGATAGTCAAAGATGCTTGATACGCATTAAAAGAAACATTTGATATTATTACTAGTGCATAGTGTAGGAAAAATTCATTTCGAAAGTAGAATATAAATCTTAGCCAGCATAGACATTCCGCACTTATGCATACTATAGCTACCATGTTCAATAGCAGGTTACCGCCACATTCCATGGCAGGTTCTACAACTAAAACCGTACAAGTCTCGTATTGTTTCTTTGGATTTCCAACGAATGATCAGGCCAAGGAACTTCCCATTGCCACATGAGAATGCCTCTGGATGGACATCACCGAGAACCAAACCGGATCTCTACCAACACAAGGCCGGGTTACCCCTAACTGAGTAACAACTGACCGAATATGCCATCCCCCGGTCCTTTGGGACCTTTATCCGAGATCTCGTAATCAATTCACACAATCATAAAGTGTTTTCAACATGAGTAAGTATCTGGGCTCCATACCATGATACTACCCTTTTCCAGAAGGAAATGCACACATCCTAAAGGGCGCTACCCCTCATAACCTTGTCGCATCTTTCCTGTTTTGACCATTCACGGGGTGTGAGGCTCGACGAAGTCACGTCCACAAAAACATACTTTATACAAAAGCCATGCTTTGGGTCAACAAATGATCATAGAAATGATCACCAAGATAGATGATCAAACAAACGATCCTATCACAAATAATTAACACAATGATCATTTCACAGCAACACTCAGCATGTCACATTACCAAATTGGGAATATACCGCTCATAACTTCAACTATATAACCTCTGAGCTCGTACGTCTCAGAGAAGGGTGTTAAGCTAAAAGAATAAATTCTTCGCCACCAACAGAAATATATTTGAAAGAAATCCGCTTTATATCTCAACTTGTAATGTCAGACATACAATCCATACAAGTCTGTTCCGGGCTCGAACAGAACCGAAGGCACTTCTTACGAAGCCCCTGCAATCCGGATATTCACAATCCTGATCGGATTTCCCATCACATATGGATAACTCAATACCGTAGCTACTCGGTGCAGAGTCAATCGACAGGTCATCCTATCGCTCTCGCAAATACCCGGTCTTCAACACCGGTCTTCAAATGCTATCCATAACGTCGAATCACATATTCGGAATGGGTTATACGACATGAAGGTCCTTTCCCGGTTAAACCGAATAGTGAGCATGATATTTCAAAAACAAATGGATAATGGGATTTCAATTAAGTCACAACTTAATAATTCAAAACTTTCTTTCAAATGGTTTAATCCAATTACCATTTCAAATCTTTTAAACAAAAGATTCATTTTCACAACCTTTAACGGTTTAAACAATTTTCACATTTTAATCTTTTAAACAAAAGATTCATTCACAGATTTTTCAAATCAATTTTTCATTTCAATTTGATTAACTCGTTAAATCTTTAAATCAAAGATTTAACTTATAGCTTTCAAAACAATTTCATTTCTATTTGATTTAAACAAATCATCAATTTAAATCTGTTAAAAATAAACAGATTTATTTCATAGCTTTCAAAAAGAATTCATTCATAACTTAGAAAAATCATTTCTCTATTCAATCTTGAAATTCCCCTAATTAACTGGAATCTCAGTTCTTATCTAAAAGTGTTTATCATTTGGAAACAACAGTTTTCATTTTGGAAATCTGATTCATTTATACGAGTTGAAATCCTTGGGTTAAATTCAAATTTCAAAAAATAATACTTTAAAAATGATTTAACTCATAATGACTAGTATAATATCATAAATCCCTAGTTTCAAATTACAGAATTCAATTTGAATATTGAATTCAAATTTAAATTAAAGTATTTAAATTCCAACACTTAATCCAGTTATTCAAAATAAATTTCCATCTTTGAAATTCCATTTCAAAAGCTTTTCACTTTTATTCCAATTCCATTTCCAAAACATTTGAATTTAAAAATTCAAATTTTAAATTATTTCAAAAATCTGTGACTTAACCGATTTCCTTGTGAAATCCATAATTGTGTGTGTATGGTGTGGTCCATGGGTTTAACACACTAGTGCTACATCCTTTCAATCATCACAGATTAAAACATAGAAATATAGTTGATAGGCGATATAAAACTATAATGCTCATCGTCCATTTACAGATTCACAGATAGTATACAAATGTGAATAAATATACACAGCTCAAACTACAGAACAAAATATCACAAATCAGATAGGATAATCAATTCAAAGCATCTCATACAATACAATCATTCATAAGCATTCAATAAACATTTGTAAGCATGAATAATTAACTGTTTAATCCTAATTAATTCAATTCATTTCTAATTTAATTAATTACTTATGAATTTATTACTAATTTAGATTTATTAATTCCAAATCATTTGATATGAATTAATATATCAAACACTTTTATTAATTCTTCTTAATTAATAAATTATTTAGATTAATCTTTTAAACCAATTACATAATTAATTAACCAATTAATTAATTGTTTTAAGAAATTAGACCTTAATTAATAAAGTTAAACTTACAATTAATAATTTAATTGATACAAAACATTAATTATCCATTCCTATTATCTTAATAATTAACGTATTACGAATCATTCAATCTTTATTAATTTAAGGTGAACTCATTCATAGTAGTGATTTAAATATCATTTACAAATATGTTTGAAAACCTTTTTATTTCAACTTGCCTTTCTAAATATCATTTTAAACCCAAGATTTAAAAATGAACCCTCCTTTGTCTTTAGTAAAGTGTAAACAAATTTTAAAAATCCTTTAAATTACTTGTTTAAGTAATATTTTATTATAAAGAAATTTTAAAGAGTTGAAATCAAATCCTAAAACATTTAACTTATTTAAAATATTTAAAATACTTGCATTAATCACTTTCTTTCATTTCAAAATCTGAAATTCAATTATATGTTCAAGTCTAATCTTCAGATTTGTTTTCAACTTTTGCTTAACTTTCTTTTACAACTTAAATTCTAATCTTATATTCAATTCCTTTAAATAAAATATTTCTTAATTATTATTAAAACAAATTTAAACTTAAAAACTTAGTTATACCTAAACCATGTTGTAAACTAACTTAAGTTTGTACTTAAACTTCTGTTTTTAAACTGGCTTAAGCTTTGTTTCAAAATAATTTTTTTTTTACTTTACTTTGAAAACAGAACAAGTTCTGTTTATTAAACCTGAACATCACTGGCTCGAGCCCACCATGCTTGCTTCGAGTCAAAACGAAGATTCCCCGAGCCAAACGCGAGTTTCCCCCCCAGAAAAACAACAGCCTGCTTCGGGTTCAACACGTCTTCTTCCTCAACCAAAATCATCCGAGCACCAAACGTGCACATGCACGTGTACACCCAACCGAACCATCTCCGACCATCTTCAAGACCTCCGGCATGTCACACTCAACCCATGAACCAACTCCGACCACCCAGACGATCCCATATGGCAACAAGTCGAAATCGAGTACGACTCGATCAACTCCGAACAGACCTCCAACCAAAGAAACGCCTTGACACCGCGACTTCAACCACGTGACATCACTAGCCTCCAGCCACGAACTCGACACACCCTCACCTAACTCCCCATGGAAGGTCGTGCAACTCGATGCACGAGAGGAGGCGCGGCGACCCAATGTTCAACCCCTCAAAAATTTAGGTTTTCGAAAGAAAATCGAACGCCACTTTCGCCACCAAGATCGAGGCCACCTCCGGTCATTTTTCCCACCACCACCGTAGGCTCGACCACCTCCTCACACAACCCCGACACCTCCAGTTCATCATATCACCGGCAATTGGCCAAAATACCTATTTTGATCATCTCCGAACTGCTATTGAACCACGCAACTAAAAATCATCAAACCACACTTAAAAATCATAACTTTTAGTATAGATTCAAGTTATATTCTTGAATTAATGATTCGTGATAGACAAAATTTCCAGAAATTCAAGTTTTTACTGTAAAAACCTGATCTTTCATTTTATATACATATATACTTCATGAAGATATTTTTAAATTGTAATCCATACTTAAATACAACTAACTTGTTTTAAAATCAAAGCTTAATATTGATTAGGAGAGAAGAAATTGAATCTTCTTGGGTTGTTCTATGTCCTGAGACCAAACAGAGAGATACACTAATACATATGCATATATATTCATACACAGAAAAATGGCAACATACATTCAAGTTTAAACAGCTATAAGCTACTCACAACATACCCAAATATCAATCACTGATATCAAAATATATAAACAAAACCAGCGGGTAGTTAGCTCACCAGGCATGAAGACAAAGCACAGTGAAACTGGAATTTCTTTTCAAATTGAAGCTTTGCTTTCCAGTTAATGTTTGCTTCATTTTTTTTCTTTTTCTTTCTGGCTTTACTTAGTTATGTTTTGAACAAACTGAAGTTAAATAAGTTGATATATAGGAGGGAATGTACAGAGCGTGTTATCTGGTATTACATGTTTGTACAGGGTATTGTTACCCTTCTTTGTACTAAAATTATGGCATTCATTAATTGCTAGAGGCATGTTGCATTAAATGCTTTTACTTTATGAACATATTTTATTTTTATTTTCATATTAATGCTTTGCTATATTCCAGGTTGTAGCTTGCTTTTATATTTGTACTTTGTTATCTGGTTTCCTTTTTCAGGTTGATGCATTTTGTTTTCTTTATATTTTCATTTGTTTGTACCATACTTGAATGTATGCTTATCCTTTCTTTTGCTCTATTGAATATATTTACACTTTTTTTCTTTATTTGCCAGGTTGCCCTTTTTCATTTATACTTCATGTACAATATGCTTTGTTTTGTATTTTTTTTTTATTATTTTCTTGCCTATTCCTTTATACTTCATGTACAATATACTTTGTTTATGTTCATGCAGTATTTATTTTACTTTGTTTTGTTTCTTATTTATTTATTTGTTTATTTATGTAAAAATATATACTTTTATTTTGCTTACTTAAATGTATTTGCTTTATTCTTGCATTTTAAATTTACTTCTATTTTTAGTTTAAATAATTATCATAAATTTTACTATAAAAATTATTGTTTTATATTTCTCTTTGTACACATATATTTTATATAACTCAAATTATCATCATTTATAAATTTTTTAAATCAATTTATTTATTTATTTCTATACTTTGGAATATGAATAAATTTCTATTGTTAACTTAAAATATTATTTTACTTGTTTTGTAATATGAATGACATTAAATGTTATTATATTTTGTTCAATGTGTTTAATTTATATTTTATAATTCATCTTGTATGAATTTATTTACACTTCTAACTTAAATATTTCATTGACTTGTATGTCTTGTTATACATAGATTTATATTTTATAAATATACTTTGTTTGTAGTTCATATTTCCTATATATTAAATTCAAATTTACTCAAACATTTATTTCTTATTTTATTTATTTGAATACTTATTGATTATATTTTATATATCAATGTTCTTATTTTTATTCATAGCTTAAGTATGAATTATTTTACTTTACAAAATAAGTGAACTTCTATTTTTATTTTACTCTTATTACTTTTGTATTGATTTATTAATATGAGATTAAGATATATATATATATATATATATATTTACTTTATATTGTTATATCTTATATTTTATTTACTTCTTATTTATTGTCTTGTATTTATTATATATATTTTAACCATCAATAATAAATTAACAATTTACTTATTTATTCATTTCGTACTTGTGTCAATGTACATACTTTAATATATATTTTTCAAACCACTAATATAAGAATTTATAAAAAATCCAATATATACATATTTTCAAACCCATATGACTCAATATATTTTCTATTTGAATCGGGGAAACTTGCATCATTTATAATCAATTTTACAGATTTTAATTCAAAAATTCATTCAAATTATCAATTTAAATTCATAAAAATCCGGGGTCGTTACAGAAATTATCATCAATTGTAAGGACGTGTTGTTATAACTGTCCAGGCTGATGTTTTTGATTTGTTGTTATACTCTAATGGATGACGTGTAAAGTAGTTTTTTTGTAAAGATCATTGAAGTTACATTATATATTGTTCCGTTGTGATTGTGAGATTCTGTGTTGTTTTTAGTTTTTTTCTCTTCTTCTTCTCTTATCTTCTTCTTTTATTTCTTCCCCATAACTATCCGTCTTTCCATTCATTTTGGGCTGTATATGTATGGTTTATTGTCGACTTGAATTGTATGGATTGGCGGGTCGTTACACTTCTCTTCCATCTCTACTCCCTGATACATGTCACTCTTCTCATGTCACTCTTCTCATCGACTTTTCTCCCAGTACAAATCACATTGAAACCTAATTAGTTCTCCCACTTCAATATTAATTTTTTTCTTTACTCTTAATTATTAATAGTTCATCTTCGTCAAACCAACTCCTAATTATTCTACTCAAACCTATAATCTCATGACTTAATCTTTCTACCATCAATCATTTTCCCTCCTTGAGTATTTTTTAGGTTTTTAACTGGTAAATTTATGTTTCTTAAATTTTGCAATTTCATTTACTATTTTCCATATATTCTTGTATATTATTTTGTTAGATTCAATTTGAAGCTAATAGATGTGGATTTTTTTGCAAATTAGCAAGTATTTATTGAAAGTTATTTGCCTTTTATCTGATTACTAAATAAATTGATCTGTCTTACTTAATTTCATATCTTATTTATCAATATTTCATTCTTGCTCTATATTGTCTGTTTTAGCAACATGAAAAATATAATGTTATGTATTATTTAATTTTATAGCTTGGCGTGTTGTATGCTATACTTTTTATATACAAATTGTGATATCTTTTCCTATTTGTAGGAGAGACGCTACATTGTACCAACTCATGTGATCTTTTCATACATCCCCGAAACAAATATACCATCCCATACTCAGTACTGAATTTATTCATTGCATAACCATTAATTATCTATGACTCTCTCTGAATATTACTACAAAGGGGTGTTTCTCTTTTGTCAGATGCCAACTAAAATGTAGGTTTTGAAGGTTAGATTTGAATTTATTTATTTTCTATTTTATGGAAGTTTATTTTTGTTTAGTTATTTATATTGAATATTTTGTATGTTATTCAATAGCGCAAATGCGATTTTTTTTTAACTTTTTGAGAGAGGATTGATTTGAAGATGTAGTGATTTATGACTATGCAGATGTGCATGGCCCGCTTATGTACTTAGGTTGTAGCAACTCAAAATGAAGGTGCAAAGAATTGGAAAAGAATTTGATGAACTAAGGAGTTGATGTAAGGAGATGAACAGCGGAATTGTCCAATACTATTTTTAACCAAGATTTATTTTTCATATACAGTCGGTTTATATCCTCGATAGTTGGTTTCTCAGCTATCGGTTATTTCAGCTTCTTTGTTATTGTCATTCTAAGTCGATGTGTTGCTCCGTAGAGCTTTGTTATCCTTTGTCGGAAATGACTAAATCAAAGCGCGTATTTTTGAGGGCCAAGTTATGTGGGGTTTCTCCCATTAGGGTATTTTCACATCTCATCTAGATTGGATTCAGTTTTGCACATTTAGATGTGAAATGCTCGAATTCTCGAAAAGGATTGGCGGGGTTGGCTTGGAGTTCCCAAGGTTTATAAGTGTATTTCTAGAGGTATACTTTTTTTAAAGGGGATGCACCTTCCTAGTCATTTGTTGAAAATTTTCCTTTCCTTGTTTGATTCAAACTTTTGAATTGTTCTTCTATAATTGCAACGGGAAGAATCAACCAGTCTTCATGATGTTTAATTATAGGTTTTGTCCATTTTATTAAGTTTGAACTGTTATCTTATTTTATCCATTCTGTCCAGTTTGGATTTCGTTTCGATTATTTCCATTCTTTTAAATCTGGGATTTATACTATATTTGCCCATCATCTATGATTGCATTTGTTTTCCATTGTTCTTTCCATTCTTATATTTGGTTGTTGTTGATGTGGAAGAGAACTCATTCCGCGTTAGCGGCGTGGTCCCACATAAAATATATACTCCCTTTTGTTTCAAACTTTGTCTGACCCAAGTTGTTTATTTTCCCTAAACTCTCGGGTACTCAATTATATTTGAGTAATCCGAGAGTAGCAGGTTTTCTTTGGAGCTCTTTGAAGACGGTGATTGAGCGGGCAGCTCCTTAGTCATCCAGTTATTTCTTTCTACCGTATGATTATGAAGATATATTTTGTAAATGGCAATTCAGAATGTATAGCTGCAAATCTGTTAGTTGTAGTACTTTTGTTTAACTCTGATTGCTGCATGTAAAGAGTGACATTTTGTACTATACCATTTTGTAACAATCTGCATATTTATCAATTGTATATTTAAATATAGCATCGTTCGTCGGATTTTAGTCCAAAAAGCTACTTTCTGCAAATGGTCGAATTGAGACTCAAGACCACTTCCATTAAGTTCAAAATGTCGTTTGCAATTTTTTAAGTATAAACTTTGATATGTTTGGACATAGTAGAATTTTGCTACTTTTCCACTTAGGGCTTTGGTTTGGGTTTCAGCCCATTAACCTAACATATGAACCCAACTCCACTCCAACTCTTCATTACTTAATTTCTAATTCCTACTACTCAAGCTTTAGCAACAATGGTGGGAGGAACGGGAAATTAAAACTCCAAGCCCTAATCTTTATTGCATATTCAAGCTTCTACCTCCAAATTCAAGAAGAAGCTTTGGTAAGCCTTCTCTTCATCTTCTCCAACTCTTTCTCCATTCAATTTCAGAAATTTCCTAAACGTAATTTAGGAAATGTTTCTCTTTTAAGCTTAGATTCGAGCTCCTTGAGTTGGGATTGAAGAGTGGTTGATCCTCCTTTGTTTTCTAGCTTCTCCTTCCTTGTTTTTGTGCAAAAAGGTAAGATTTTTATCTCACATCTATGACTATAATTATCTTTGCTTGTTGGGTATGAATTCCTAACACTTCTTCATATGAATTTGCTCTTGATTTGGATTGGTTTTGTGAATATTCCAATTTTTTGAGTTTTTAAGTCAAATTTGTGTGAAAATCCTTTTATGGATGTTTGATCATGCTCTGGATGATGCATCGAGGAGCATATAGGGTCGGGTTGACGATTGGCATAAACCCTTAGAGCCAATGTTCGTCTGGTTGCATTTTGGAAGAGTTTTCTCTTCATTTGGATAGGCTGAAAAACAGCCCAGGCATGATTCAGTCGACTGAAATCTCTGTTCAGTCGACTGAATCTAGAACCCTAAAGTTTCCAAGCAGGGTTTAGTCGACTGAAAATCTCTGTTCAGTCGACTGAACCTGGAAACTGAAAATTTCCAGGCAGGGTTTAGTCGATTGAATTCTCTGTTCAGTCGACTGAACCTGAAAACGGAAAGTTTCCAGGCAGAATTCAGCGAACTGAAAATCTCTGTTTAGTCAACTGAATTTGCTGTTTAGTCAACTGAAAATCTCTGTATAGTCAACTGAATTTGTTGTTTCGGCCCACTTTGCCTTTTGGGATTGAATTTCCAAATTTGAATCGATTTGCGATGATCATATTTGTTGTTATCATTTATTATGACTTTGATGACTCCTTTTTAGGAATTTTTGAATACCCATTTCGATGGATTCTTTATCGATTTCTTTGGAATTTATTCACGTCTTCGTATGTGAATTTTGATGATCGATTGTTCTACAATCATCTTTGTGATTTAAAATATACAAAGGTTTCAATACTAGTAGTAAATATCAAAACTCTTTCATCAAAATGATTTCAACACTATTTTATTACAAAGCTCGTTTCTTAAAACCGTTTTCCAATCTATTAGTATATACAAACCTTTACCTCACTCGCATGAGAAATCTAATTAAACGACTTAGTAAAACAAGTGGTATGAAACGCTTGCGTTTACTTCGTCGGTTAATTCTTAGACTTGTTCGATTGAATCTCTTGTGACAATTTTCTAGTGGAGATCTACAATTTGTTCGTAAATATTTAAGTTAAGTTAGTGGTTATGGGACATTAAGCTAAGCTCATATATTTACTAGCTTAGTGTAATTTACACTTATCGATCAATGATGATCATTTTGTGATTTAGACTAGCAATGTGCGATGTCTCTTTGAACACGTCGAGGACGATACTTCATTTTGTGGAGCTTCGGCTCGTTTGGAGGAGCTTAGGCTCGTTTGGAGGAGCTTCGGCTCGTTTGGAGGAGCTTCGGCTCGTTTTGCGATACACATGTCGGGAATTTTCATGCTCCTATTCTTGTGATAGGCCTCTTTCCCCCCTTTTTGAGATTTCTGGATTTCTATTGACGATTTCTGGAATTTGTATTTCACCAATTTTTGTGGTTTCATTGATAGGTTTTATCAATATTTGTGCATTGTTGAATTTGTATGTCATTGACTTTTGTGATTGGCTTTGATATAATTGTCAATATTTATGGTTTAGTAAATGAAATAAAGAGTATGACAATCCTTTTTATCTTTGAGAAGATTCTTGTGATATTGATTAATCTTTTGTTGATTTTCAATTACATACTTACCGCAATATGGCATTTTGGTTATTATACGTTTTTGTCATATCTCTTATTTTATATCTTTTCATCTGATATTTATAGTTAGACTGATCTGTTTATTATTTTCTTATTAAATAATACTCGGGTCAGACTGAGATGTTACAGGTGCTTCTGCTTGACTCCTCTTCTGGGGTTTCTATTCTGACTTTTGGCTAACTACTTAGATTAGTAGTTTATTTTGTTGTATACAGTTGAGATAGAGACTCCTTGATGTATACATATTCTTTTGTCTAGCACTTGTATCTATTCTTTTGCGATATTGTGGATCTTGTTAGACCACTACTCTGATGAACACTTCTATGTGTTATATTCATATCTATTTCCGCCTTTGTGATATGAACTTCTGTGACTGATTTGTGTTATGTTATTTCTATATTTGTTTCCGAAGATATTATAGCCTCTGCGTAGTAGCTTTGAGTTTGTGTCGGTATGTCGGAATTTCCTCTTGAAATGATATGCATGTTATACTATCTGACATATCCATGCTCGCACAGAGCAATTACACGGATGGTCGCTCCTCAACAGCCTTCTTCTCCGTGCTAGTTGACGGCATTACCCCGTAGTGTCCTTGGCTAGCGTGGGTATAGAGGTGGGGCGTCATAGCTTGGTATCAGAGCCAAACTTCGGAACAATATGGAATATTATAACAAGGATCATCGTCCTAAGTCTTTCTTAGGAGTCGTGCTTTAGGATTTAATTCGAGTTTTCGTACCGATTCATCCTATTTTCTTTATGATTCCTTGTTTTATCTATCAAGATTGCTTGATATTTATTTTGAGAATAACTTTTCTTCTTCTTTCTTTCTTAAAGAAGAGAAATGGTTAGATCAAATCGTCCCATTCCGGCCAATTTAGTGCTACTCCCCAGGATGGAGTATTTATATCTGCCCAGCAGCTTCTTGATCTTGAAAAGAATGCTCAAGCTGTCGGACCCATTCCAGAGCCTACTCATCCTAGATCTGGTTTTGCACGCTTGTGCAGAGACTATACCGATTTGGGTGGAAGGCCATTCAAGGGATCCGAGAGTGTTATAGAAATTCAAGCTTGGCTCAAATTGTCGATCGTATCTTTTCTCGCATGAACCTTATTGACCTACATCGAGTCCAAGTAGCTTCTAGCATGCTCCAAGAAAGAGCGTTAGATTGGTATGAGCTCTTGACTTCGGAGATTATCGAAGCGGATCTTACTTGGGAGCAATTCCGGGAACGATTCGAACTAAAGTTTGTGCCGGAGGCTGAAAAGGTAACTTTGGCCCGATGTTTTATTGACCTTGTTCAAGGTGAATCTTCTGTGATGTACTACGTCGCATCTTTCGAATCTCTCTCTAAGTATGGGGTCGAGTATATTAATACCCCATTGAAGAAAAATCAGAGATTTGTCTATGGCTTGAATAAGAATCTTAAGAAGCCATTACTTTTGAACTAGAAGTTTCTTTTGATCAGCTTATTGATATCGCTCTTCATCTTGAAGAGGCCGATAACGAAGGTGATGTTGAAGTTGTGGGTGCCCAACAGAACTTCAACCATAACATGAAGAGGCCAATTAAATTCAAAGGCCCCATTCCCAACAAGAGAGGGAGGCAAGAAGCTTCGGAAGCAAAGACTCCAATCCCTAATCGTGGATAGTGCTACAATTGTGGCTCTAAGGACCACTATATAAATAAGTGTCCTAGACCTATCTCTTGCCACTATTGCAAAGGTGCGGACCATTATATGTCTTCATGCCCCAAACTTCAAAGCAAGAGAGAGAAAGAGCTAAACAACACTTCTCTCGGTCAAGGTATTTTCCATTTAATCCTTGATGACATTTGCTTTGTGATTATCTTATTCGAGTTCTTGTTGATATGGGTTTCATCTCATTATTTTTATATCAAAAGAACTTGTGATTGTTTTTCTTCAAACATTTCTGGGCTTGATGACTTCTTTGAGGATTGCAAATCCGGATTGGTGGATCCGCAACACTCAATTTGCTTTTCATTGATGTCGAAATTATTTTATGTGATTTTTCCTTCCGAACCGATTTTTTTCTTAGGCTTCGGAATTGATTTTTGGAAAGGATTGGCTTAATTATTATGAATCTATATCCTATGTTCCGTGTGGACTATTCATCTTCGACATTTTCTATCTGTTAAGCAGATTTCTATTTTTATTTGTGACTCCGATTTCAAATTTTTGGTGGCATCAATTTTTATTCCTTAAACCCGCATGATGAGGAAAGTGTTAATTCTCCCATCTAAATAGTTTGTGAAATTTTCCGGTTTATTTGAACTTGTCTTAGGATTATCACCTAAGCAATATTTTGAGTGGTGTTAAGGTCTTTTCAGCTTGACGTTGCCACCGGTTTTCATTAGCTACGAGTTGCGGAAGTTAGCATTCCACTTACCGCATTCCGCACTCGTTATGATTCTTATGAATGACTTATTATGTCATTCAGTTTGTCCGGCTTATTTCATCCATTTTATGAATCGAGTAATCCTACGAATATCTAGATGACTCCATTCTTGTATTGATTGATTTTGGATGAAAACAACAATTTAAAATTTTTGCAATTTTTTTAGAAGATATTTTATAAGTATAGTTGGATTTTGTTCTTAAACGAGCAAAGAATATTCCTAAAGGTTTTTAAGAAACATATTTATCATATAGAAGATGATTTTGTGATTGTATTGCCCATTGAGTGCTTTAAGAATTCTGGTCGATGCGCTTGATCAACGTTATCGATAAGAATCTCCTAAACGCTTTGATGAGACAGTCAGACACGATATATTGACTTGTAGAAATGAAAATTTTTCTAGAAAGATTATTACATAAAGATAAATGTAATTTTGAAAGTTTTTAGCTTTTCGAGAAAGAAGAATAAATTCTTTCTTTTCGATACTCTTAATCTTGTGATTCCCGAAGGGAACCAAGACTTTATCTTTTGTACCAATGCTAATCGTATTGGTTTAGATGTCGTTCTCTTGCAAAAGAGAACGTGCAATCACTTGTGCTTCTAAATCATTAAAGCCGATTGAGACTAGGTATGCCACTCATGATCTAGTGCTCGTGGCTATTGTTTTCGCTTTTAGAGTTTGGCATCATTATTTTTGGGTGTGAAATTTGTTCTCCACCTCGATCATAAATCTTCATAATATTTATTTTCTCACAAGGAACTTAATTTGTGTCAACCATATTGGCTTGGGTTCCTTACATCTTATGGTCTTGATATTCTTTATACTCCCGGAAAGGAGAATCGTGTTGCCTATGCACTTGTCGTAAGCAACAAGTGGTTGTTTCTTTGTTGATGACCAAATGAAATGATCTTTTTACCAAGTTCATCGGGGGTTTTGATGTATTTCTTTTTATTGAGATTTATCTCATTTCTTTTATGGACTAGCGTCCGTGTTCTGTTCATTGGACGCACCGCTTTGGTACTGCGTCGGTGTCCCGAATTATTTGAGCTTCGGTTCATTGGACGTACCGTTTTTGTACTGCATCGATGTTCAGAATCATTTGAGTTTTGGTTCATCTAGTGTACCGTCATTGTACTACACTGTTGTTCCAAATTATTCGAGCCTCTAGTTTCTCGGATGTACTGTTATTATACTACGTCGTTGCACCGGCTCAATTTTCTGTTATTCATGACGTTTTCTCACGTCTTTCTACTACGGAAATGCCTTAGGGATTCCGATTTTTATTCTTGAGCCCGGTGTTATTGAGGAATTTGAAGTTTCACCAGATTTGACTTATGAGCAACATTCCATTCGCATCATTGCTTCGGAGGTTTAGCGCCTTCGGAATAAAGATGTTCTTCTTGTGAAAGTTCAATGGTTCTCAGATCCTAAGGATTGCTCTTGGGAATCCTGGGAATTCATCGAGCGATCCCGTTCAGGCTTACTCTTTCATGCTCTTTATGGTGAACTTCCTATTTCAAATTTCTTTTGTGTTGATATGCTTTTATGGTTGTTACTCTTTATTTTCTTCTTAAGCATTGTGAGGACGCAATTTCTTTAAGGAGGGGAGTCTGTAACAACCCATATATTTATCAATTGTATATTTAAATATAGCATCGTTCGTCGGATTTTAGTCCAAAAAGCTACTTTCTGCAAACGGTCGAACTGAGACTCAAGACCACTTCCATTGAGTTCAAAACGCCATTTGCGATCTTTTTAAGTATAAACTTTGATATGTTTGGAGATAGTAGAATTTTGCTACTTTTTCACTTAGGGCTTTGGTTTGGGTTTCAACCCATTAACCTAACATATGAACCCAACTCCACTCCAACTCTTCATTACTTCATTTCTAATTCCTAATACTCAAGCTTTAGCAACAATGGTGGGAGGAATGGGAAATTAAAACTCCAAGCCCTAATCTTTATTGAAAATTCGAGCTTATACCTCTAAATTCAAGAAGAAGCTTTGGTAAGCCTTCTCTTCATCTTCTCCAACTCTTTCTCCATTCAATTTCAGAAATTTCCTAAACCTAATTTAGGAAATATTTCTCTTTTAAGCTTAGATTCGAGCTCCTTGAGTTGGGATTGAAGAGTGGTTGATCCTCCTTTGTTTTCTAGCTTCTCCTTCCTTATTTTTGTGTAAAAAGGAGAGATTTTTATCTCACATCTATGACTATAATTATCTTTGCTTGTTGGGTATGAATTCCTAACACTTCTTCATGTGCATTTGCTCTTGATGTGGATTGGTATTGTGAATATTCCAATTTTTTGGGTTTTTAAGTCAAATTTGTGTGAAAATCCTTTTATGGATGTTTGATCATGCTTTGGATGATGCATCAAGGAGCACATAAGGCCGGGTTGCCGACTAGCATAAACCCTTAAAGCCAATGTTCGTCCGATTGCATTTTGAAAGAGTTTGCTCTTCATTTGGATAGGCTGAAAAACAGCCCAGGCATGATTCAGTCGACTGAAATCTCTGTTCAGTCGACTGAATCTGAAACCCGAAAGTTTCCAGGCAGGGTTTAGTCGACTGAAAATCTCTGTTCAGTCGACTGAACCTGGAAACAGAAAGTTTCCAGGCAGGGTTTAGTCGACTGAACCTGGAAACAGAAAGTTTCCAGGCAGAATTCAGTCAACTGAAAGTCTCTGTTTAGTCAACTGAATTTTCTATTTAGTCAACTGAAAATCTCTGTTTAGTCAACTGAATTTGTTGTTTCAGCCCACTTTGCCTTTTGGGATTGAATTTCCAATTTGAATCCATTTGCGATGATCCTATTTGTTGTTATCATTTATTATGACTTTGATGACTCCTTTTTAGGGATTTTTTTTTGGATTCTTTATCGATTTCTTTGGAATTTATTCATGTCTTCGTATGTGAATTTTGATGATCGATTGTTCTACAATCATCTTTGTGATTTGTCACTTGAAAATATACAAAGGTATTAATACTAGTAGTAAATATCAAAACTCTTTCATCAAAATGATTTCAACATTATTTTATTACAAAGCTCATTTCTTAAAACCGTTTTTCAATCTATTAGTATATACAAACCTTTACCTCACTCGTATGAGAAATCTAATTAAACAACTTAGTAAAACAAGTGGTATGAAACGCTTGCGTTTACTTCGTCGGTTAATTCTTAGACTTGTTCGATTGAATATCTTGTGACAATTTTCTAGTGGAGATCTACAATTTGTTCGTAAATATTTAAGTTAAGCTAGTGGTTATGGGACATGAAGCTAAGCTCATATATTTACTAGCTTAGTGTAATTTACACTTATCGATCAATGATGATCATTTTGTAATTTAGACTAGCAATGTGCGATATTCTTTGTCCACGTCGAGGACGATACTTCATTTTGTGGAGCTTCGGCTCGTTTGGAGGAGCTTAGGCTCGTTTGGAGGAGCTTCGGCTCGTTTGGAGGAGCTTCGGCTCGTTTTGCGATACACGTGTTGGGAGTTTTCATGCTTCCGTTCTTGTGATAGGCCTCTTTCCCTCCTTTTTGAGATTTCTAGATTTCTATTGACGATTTCTGGAATTTTTGTTTCACCAATTTTTGTGGTTTCATTGATAAGTTTTATCAATATTTGTGCATTGGTGAATTTGTGTGTCATTAACTTTTGTGATTGGCTTTGATACAATTGTCAATATTTATGGTTTAGTAAATGAAATAAAGAGTATGACAATCCTTTTTATCTTTGAGAAGATTCTTGTGATATTGATTAATCTCTTGTTGATTTTCAGTTACATACTTATCACAGTATGGCATTTTGGTTATTATACGTTTTTGTCATATCTCTTATTCTATATCTTTTCATCTGATATTTATAGTTGACTGATCCGTTTATTATTTTCTTATTAAATAAAACTCGGGTCAGACCGAGATGTTGCAGGTGCTTCTACTTGACTCCTCTTCTGGGGTTACTATTCTGACTTTTGGCTAACTACTTAGATTAGTAGTTTATTTTGTTGTATACAGTTGTGATAGGGACTTCTTGATGTATACATATTCTTTTGTCTAGCACTTGCATCTATTCTTTTGTGATATTGTGGATCTTGTTAGACCACTACTCTGATGAACACTTCTATGTGTTATATTCATATCTATTTCCGCCTTTGTGATATGAACTTCTGTGACTGATTTGTGTTATGTTATTTCTATATTTGTTTTCGAAGATATTATAGCCACTGTGTAGTAGCTTTGAGTTTGTGTCGGTATGTCGGAATTTCCTCTTGAAATGATATGCATGTTATACTATTTGACATATCCACGCTCACAAAAAGCAATTACACGGATGGTCGCTCCTCAACAGCCTTATTCTCCGTGCTAGTTGACGGCATTACCCCGTAGTGTCCTTGGCTAACGTGGGTATAGAGGTGGGGCGTCACACATTTTGTATTATATGTAACCTTTCCGTTATGAGGCTTAATCTGTTCTATCTTATTCTATTTTTTTATTCTACCCTAAGACAACTTATCTTTTAGATGCTTAGGAAACGACACACGAATACCGATGATGTATTAAGTGTCGTTCTCAATGGTCAAAATGGTATGTCGTCATAGATGGTATTAGAGCTCAGGTTTAGCGAACCCTTAAGCCCCGGTGGGGTAAACTCTTTAAGAATATGATTAGTAATACCTTAGGATAAGTTTGATCCGATGAGTGGTATATGAATTCTGGTCGATGCGTCTCAGCAATGTCGATAGGGATTCTTAAACACTTGAACAGACCTACCGATACAGTATTGTTTTAAAATGGTTAGTGAAAAATTTTAGCTAGGAATATTATATATATAAAAGAATGATTTTGAAAAATAATTAATACAGTGGTATTGATGAGTTGATTATTAGGAAATGATAATATTTTATTTTTATCATTTAGGATTTGTTTAGTTATGCTCGTCCAGTTTGAGAGTTAGCTATTGTTGAATAAGTTCATAAGAAAATTTTCTTAATAAGGTATAGGTTAGGTAAATAGGAATTAGGGAACCTTGAGAATGAACCCTTTGTGAATTCTGTTCTCAAAATTTGATTATAAGGTGTTCGATGAAAGGGTTAAGCTAAAAGTTATGTTTTGATAGTGTTAAGCTGAAAGTAAACCTTTAATAAAAAGTTGTTTAATATAATCTAAATGGTAGGATAATACATTTTGAGGATAAATATATGAGAAAATTTAGTGATAATGAAGGAGAATTATTTAAATATCTGTTTAACTCACATTAAAATTTACTATATCATGTCTGTAATGTTATAAACTATAATTGTTGCTTGGATGTTAGTTAAATTATGATTGCTTGCTTGGTTGAATTTCCGTTTGGAAAATGGATGTTTAATAGAAATTGATCTTGATATTCCATTTATACTGTTTAAGTGTCGTTATAGCGATTTCTGCTATACCGTCATTTATTGAATATTATCCCTTAAACCCTTGTACGTGTATTTGAGCTTCAACTTGTGTTTTCACAAAAGTAGATATTTAAAATTCGTTAATCATTTTGATTTATGATATTTTAAATTAATTAATCATTTTAACTAATGATGTTTAAAATTAATTAATCTTTTCGACTAATGAGATTTAAAATTAATTAGACCAATCTAGTTATTGATATTGAACCTTAATTAATCATTTTAATTAATTGTTCAAATTTATCTAATTTTTTTACTAATAGTATTTGAAATTTAGTTAATCATCTTAAGTAATGATGGTTGAATTTAATTAAATAATTCAATTAATGATTTGAAATATAATTAATCATTATAACTAATGATTATTTAAACTTAATTAATTATTTTGATAGATAGATAGTGTTTAAATATTAATCATTTTAGCTAATAATGTTTGAGATAATTATTCATTTTAATTAATGATTATTCATATTTAATAAATCTTTTAATAAATAATATTTTAAGTTAATTAATTGATTTAATAAAAGAGTTTAAATTCAAATAATTGATATAGTGTTTCAAAGTTAATTTATTGATTTAATGAAAGTGTGTTGAGAATAATTAACTATTTTATATAAAGATGATTAATTTGTTTATTAAAAGAAAATTGTAAATATGATTAATTATCTTTTAGGATAATTAATATTGTCTTAGATTTAGAAAAGAGTATTATAAATCATCCTCCAGGATGATTAACATTATTTTAAATTTATAAAAGGTATTTAAATTGTTTTATTCTCTTTTGGAATAATAAATATTGTTTTAAATTTATAAATGATGGTTTTTAAATGAGAACTTGTTTTGTTTAGTAAACGATGTTTAAAATGATTTTTTTTGCCCTTATTTTAATACACTTAGTATTATAAATTTGTCTTTCAAAATAACATTTTAAAGAGTTTTTGGAAAATTTAAATGGTGGAATTCTTTGAAATGATTTCAATAGAGTTTGAGAAAAGTAATAAAGGTATTATTTGAAAATGTTTCTAAAATATAAATATTTTGGAAAAGAAATTTTAAATGGAATGCATTTTTTTGGGATAGTTCGAGGAAAAACATTCCGGTTAGTTTTTGGTAGTCTAAATAATATTGTAGGTAACGATCGGATGTTTGCTTAGACGAACGTTGTAGGGTACTTAGTAAATTATTCTCTTTATCATTGTGGAATAGAAATGAGTCCAAATCCGAACGAATCCCGAGTGAGTTTTAGTAAATAAAATTGTTTGAAGTTATTTCATAAAAGAAATACACGTAGTATGTTTAATTAGTTTTCAAATTCCCTTAAAGGGAATTGATTTCCATATAAATAATATTTTTGATAAAAGATTATTTTGGATAAATGAATTTTTACCCTTAAAGAAGATAAAGGACAATCTAACATTGACTTAATTGGGTAAGATTGGATAGGAAGGTGTTGATAACATTGTTTTACCAAAACCATAGATATTATTTAAGTATCTAAGCAATGTAAACTAATTGGTGTTATTGGACCAGTCCATGAACATCGTCCATTTTTACACTCTATGTTAAAGAGGTTGGAAGGTTGACTCGTTTTAAAAGACTCGATTAGATCTTCACCTAAATTGTAAAATGCAAAATAAAATTTGTATTGTTATGTACTCTTAAGAAATATAAGAGTATTATACAAGTAAATAAAGTGGAATAAGTTATTATTTGGCGTTTTATAAAGAAATGACTTTTATAAAATAATTTTAAGCTTAGGTGAAAATGTACGAAATAATTCATAAATGATTTTGGTATTGAATAAACTATGAAACGCAAATTAAGGTGATTTAGAAATATTGGTATAATTAAGAAACCAAAAATTTTAGAGAGCGACTTTAAGTTTTGTTTAAAGAAGCATAGGTAATCATCTAAGCAATAATCAAAGGCAGATGAGCAAAATGTTATGCTTGGGAAATTATTTATATTTTTAGGCAATGAAGTAAGTTTTGAACCTAAGATAAAATTTGTTTGTTAGTCGTTTAACATTTTAAATAATGGTGAGTGTTAGATTTTCCTTTATGAATTATGATTGGTTTGATTGAGTTGATTGATTGGGTGATTGCATTTACCATAGTTTATTGAGTTAAAATTTATACACCAAGGTTTTTGAATTTTTGTTTATTAGGATTTAAATTCCGATGCTTTTGGAAATATGATTTTGGAATTTTTTAGAAAAGAAATAATAATTATTCATTCTAGTAGTTGTATTAGAAGGAACCAGAATAAGACTGGAAGCTTCATATTGTTTTGATTCTAGAGTTTAATATGTTTTGTTAGGAGGACCCCCTCCTTGACCTTTTTTATGTTGGTTTTTGATTTACTTCTTTTTTTGAGGAATTCAAAAATAAATTTTGAATATAAAACCGGGCATTTAGTTCTAAATTATGAAAGTATTTTGAAAAATATTGGATGCATAGCATTTATTTTAGAATATTCTCTTTATTTTATTACATATGTTTGTTACATTACTTTTGGTTGCATCATGTTACCTAGTTGCATATGGTTGTTATAGTGTTTTGTATTGCATATGTTTATGATAGAAAAAATATAATTAATCAAGTTTACTGAAAACCAAGTAAGTAAATCGATTTTCTTAGGTTGGTTATTACTTCTTCCACTCTGTAATAATTTTGGAGACGAAACTCTTTTAAGGGGGGAGTGTGTAACACCCGTACAATAATCATTTTGGATTTGAATGTTTAAATCATTTTTAAATATTTAAATAATGGATTTTTAGAACCAAATAAAAATAGTTTAAAATTTAATCAATAAATTAAAATCGTTTTTAAATTTTGCTTACCAAAATAATTAGTTCAAATAAAAATTGAAAATGTGACCGAAAAACATTTTTTGGAATTTTGACTTTTCGGCATAGGAAATTCGTCGAAAAAAATTGTGCGCAATTCCACGCATATAATATTCATGCCATGATAAGTTAATCCATGTATTAAGTTTAATAATCATGCTTGGTTCAAATTAAAACTTGATTTGACAACTTATGCATTAGTTTAATATGAAAGTGTGTATGTTGTGTGTGTTGTGTGTGTAAAGAAACCTTATCGTCTCTCATGCCATACTTTAGTACACATGTATGCACATAACATGGAAGAATATTTCGCGGGTAAGGGAGGACATGCCTAGGGACAATGTGTAGAAGAGAGGGGGAGGGGAGCGATGTGGCAACTTGTGAGTGGTGAAGGTTATTTTAGGTAATTTGTAAAATTGGTTAGTATATATAACCCCATTCTTACACTTATCTTCACTTACTAAAAATACCTAAGACATCTCGGTTTCCTAACTTCATTTCCATTCTCTTCTACATACATGTATACATCCATTCAAGACTTCTAAAAAAATGTCCAAAGTGAAATACTAGTTTTTACCTTGAAAAAACAAAGTCTAAATCCCCTTACATCATCTTACTTCACTCTACATTCAAAAAAATAGCCTCACATCCCTTAAGTCATCACGACCAAGCCCATCAAGACCTAGGTCGAACCAAAATAGCCCTCAAATATCCAAAAAGCTTCCATCTTGGTCCCTAAGTCGAGTCGTTAGCAAGTAGAGCTTGGATCTAGGTTGATGGCTAGAGCTAGTAAAGGCCGGATTTAGTTTGGAAGCTTTATTTGTGAGTAAAGCTTCGACCTTTGAAACAAAAGTTTTAAATTATATTTATGTTCATAATTACGACCTATGAATGCTTGTTGTATATGTATAGTGATGATTTGGAAGTTGGTTTGGTTCATGTTGCAAAAAGTTGTCGCATTTGGAAGTTGGTTTGGTTCATGTTGCAAAAAGTTGTCGCATTTGGAAGTTGGTTTGCGTATAGTAAACGAATAAGAAAACTTTGTGGCTAAATTAATTATATTGCTAGTAAATTCTTATTACATGTTGTATCATAGCTAATTACCTTGTATATGTGTTCGCACCCTTGCTTTGTGATAGTTGGTTGTATTGACAATGTCATATACTCGAATTCTGAACTACTCGTATAGCGATAATCGTTATATCGGCACTTCCAGAAAATCACCTTTTATCGAAAACGTTTGGTTTTATTAACGTGTTTGGTATTATTTTCAAGTTAAGCAAGTTTTTTATTAATGATGTTTTCAAAAATAATTAATTATTTTATAATGAATATTTAATTTAATTAATTATTTAATTAGTAAGGATTATGGTAAACTAGTTAACTTATTAATGATGTGTTTTAAATTTAACTAGTAACTTATTTAATGATGTTCCAAACTTAATTATCATTTTATTTAATGATGTTTAATGCTGATTAGTCTTTCGATAATGATGGATTAAAGTTAATTGATAAATTAATTAATGGTGTTTTTTATTAATCTTTTTAATTAGTGACTTTCAAAGGAAATCAACTTGTTTTAACTTTAATTAATCTTTCCTTTAATGATATTTTAAACTGATTAATCATTATGAATAATGTTGTTTGATTATTTATTAATTAATTTAATTAATTATTGAATAATATTATTAATTAATTGAATTAATGATGATTTAAAGGTGATTTACCCTTTTAATTAAGGCATTGAAGTGAATTTATCAACTTAATTAACGAAGTTTTAAAATTGATTAATAAAGGTAATAAGAATATTTTAAGTTATTAAATCCTTTTTAATGATGTTTTGGTGTTAGGGAACTTTATCAACAAAGTGTTTTTAAAGCTAATACTTGTAATGTGAGGCCAAGTATAAGTTTGATTTTTTAAAAGAAAATGTTTGATTCGTTTATGGAAATGAATTAATTTGCGCAAAGCGATTCACTTATTTGGAAATGATTTATTTGCATAATTAGAACTAAACATCGAAGAAGTAGACTTATAGCTATTTCGAAAGTTAAGAATAGCCGTGAGACATGACTTTGAGATAACACTACCTGAACTTATCCGGTACTATTGTTAACCAAGAAATGGTACAAGTTTGAATTCGATAGGTGGTGGTAAGTATACAAGACTTAATTTCCATATACGATCGTTTTATATCCTCGATAGTTGGTTTCTCAACTATCGGTTATTTCAGCTTCTTTGTTATCGTCATTCTAAGACGATGTGTTGCTCCGTAGAGCTTTGTTATCCTTTTTCGGAAATAACTAAATCAAAGCGCGTGTTTTTAGGGGTAGAGTTATGTAGGGTTGCTCCCATTAGAGTATTTTCACATCTCATCTACACTGGATTTGGTATTGCACATTTAGATGTGAAATGTTCGGATTCTCAGTAATGATTGATGAGATCCGGCTTGGAGTTCTCAGGATTTTCAAGTATACTTCTAGAGATATACTTCTTTTAAAGAGGATGCACCCTCATAATCATTTGTTAGAAAATTTTCATTTCCATATTTGATTCGAACCTTCAAATTATTTTTTTGTAATTACAACGTGAAGAGTCAACCACTCTTCATGATGTTTAATTATAGATTTTGTCAATTCCATCAAGCTTGGACTGCTATCTTATTTTATCCATTTTGTCCAGTTTGGATTTTCTTCGGACCATTTCTATTCTTTTAAGTCTGGAATCTATGATTGGATTTATTTCGTATTGTACTTTCTCATTCTGATGTTTGGTTCTTGTTTATGTGGGAGAAAACCTGTTTTGCGTTATCGGTGTAGTCCCACATATGTTTGTTTAATACACTCCCTTTTGTTTTAGACTTTTATCATACCAAACATTTTGTCTGACTCAAGTTGTTTAATTTTCCTAAACTCTCGGGTACTCAATTATATTTGAGTAGTCCAAGAGTAGCAGGTTTTTCTTTGGAGCTCTTTGAAAACAGTGATCGAGCAGTCGGCTCCTTAGTTATATAGTTATTTCTTTCTACTGTATGATTATGAAGATCTATTTTGTATCAAAAAATGAAAAGTCAGAATGTATAGCTGCAAATCTGTTAGATGTGGTACTTTGTTTAACTTTGATAGCTCCATGTAAGGAGTAACCTTTTGTACTATATCATTTTGTGTTATATGTAACCATTTCGTTGAGAAGTTTTTTTCTACTCTGTCTTGTTCTGTTCTTTATTTTACCGCAAAACAACTTACCTTTTGGATGCTTGGGTAACGGCACACGAATACCGATGATGTATTATGTGTTGTTCTCAAGGATCAGAACGGTGGGTCGTCACATAGAAAAACCAATATTTGAGGTTAGAAATAATTGCTATATTTGTTAATAATCGTTATTGAGATCTTATCAAGAACAACTAGCTCAACTGGTTAGTGGTATGACGTTTTAACTCACGTTTTAAAGGTCATGGTTTTGTACCTTCGAGACGTCAAAATGAATGCTCTGCTTAAATATAGTATCGCTCTTACTGTCAAAAAATTTATTATTAAAATTTAGTGCTACTTTCTTCTAATTTTTTTGTACAATAAATCTATAGATATATTGTCATGATTTTTGAATTTATGTTCCATAATTTAATGCCAATATATTAATTCAGCTTTGTTTCCATTAATACGTTGGTGAAGTTCATGCATATTGTCTATCATTTTCTACTTATAAATCCACTAACCATAGACTAAGTCAATTTTTTTTTACTATATTGCGCTAGTAAATAGATTAGTACAATTAATAAGTATACTATTTTACATATGTGCTTTCATTTAAAAAAGTTATTTTTATTCTACATTATATAGTTTGTCATTTTATATCTAGAGACACATATATAAGTTAATTTTCATGAAAACTTGATCCTGCGCCTCATTTTCAGGTTTGATACCTCGTTAACCATTCTCATTTTAAATTACATTCTAGTTTTAATTTCACAAGTAAAAAATTCATTTTTTCGAAAATTAAACTGAATAATAGCCATATGGTTTTACAATCGAAACATAACTTTCTATAATTTTTCTGAAATTTTTTATATATTTGCACAAAACTCTCCAGATATTTACCGTCCACAAATTTTAAAAATTTTCAAAAGAGGTTTTTAGGCTCAAGCAAAAATTTAGAGAAAATTTTAGTTTCAAGGACAAGAAGTTTGTTTTTTAGGTTGAAGGACACTTTCCAGTGTAAACCACCAAACGATAGTTGTAACTATCATTTTCAGTTTACACTAAAAAGTGTCATTCAGACTAAAAAGCAAACTTGTTATCCCTGATATTAAATTTTTTTGTAACTTCTTTCTTGTGCCTATTTACCTATTTTCTTCAAAATGTATCCATAAATATTTGCAGAGTTCTCTGTAATTATCCTAAAACTTAGAAATGTGAAGTTTTTTTATAATATGTTTTCGAAGTTCCCTTAATTTCCTCTGTCATTTTTTTAATATATAATACCATATCCACCAATATAAACCCACAGGTAAATAGGCACAAAGAAGAATTGCAAAAAAAATTTAATATAAGTACAACAAGTTTGCTTTTTAGCCTAACTGACACTTTTTAGTGTAAACTGAAAATGATAGTTACAACTATTATTCTGTGATTTACACTAAAAAGTGTCGTTCAGCCTAGAAAAACAAACTTTTTGTCATTGAAACTAAATTTTTTTTTAACCTTTTCCTTTAGCCTAAAAACCCCTGAAACCCACAAACTAAAATACATCAGGAGGCAGTAGTACGTAGTCAAGAAACAAAATCCAACTTGAACAGCCTAACCAATGCAATCATATCAAATTATTACCCTGATTTGACGGCAAGAGGTAAAAGGAGTAAAGACAAAAGCATAGTCGACAAATGATGATGGATCTGAAACATTGATGTGTGCGTTTGAGTGTTCATGGTATATAATTTTGCATAGTAGGTTCTATGTATCGGTCGAATTCTATTTTATTAACACTGTTGTTAAACAAAATATGCTGGAGTGTCATGTTTTGTTTTGTTAGTGTGAACAAAATAGCACTATCTATCTGCATGCTAATTTTGTTCCAAAACTCAATTGGGCATGATATTTTATTATAGCTAACAAAAATGAAATAGGCAAGGAGTGTTATTAATCTTCATAAGGTACGTTACTATTCATTTCAGCTTCATTTTAATAAACATTATATCTAGGGATGCAATGAACAACAAGCTAAAATATAAATATGTTTGCTTAATAGTTAGAACATATTGATTATGTAAACGAAACACTGCAATGTATTTGCAATACTATATATCAATTTGTAGACATCATCGTTCAAACCGGTTAGGTTTTACGAATGTTCAAGTAGATTTCAGTTTTAGAAAAAAAAATTTATTAAAATACCATTTTTGTCAGCTATATATACAAAGCTCAAAAAATCCTTATAGACATCCATTTAGACCCACATAGACGCTAGACGACTCAATTTAACTAGATTCGCATAGATGGAAAAATTAAAACATGTATTTAATTGCTGATTGGATGTTATTTAAGATTCTATGTCTCGTACAAGTATCCTAGGTTTAGACGATCTTGCCTTCTAGTTCTTCTAAAAGTATTCAAAATTTCAAATTTCAAATTTACATCAGTCAGCATCAAACAAATGATAATTTTTTATTCAAAATACTCGATTTACTAAATTTTTTAACTCTGATTAATCTTTAATTAATCTTCGTCTAAAATGATTAATATCTAATCCGTGCTAACCGTTTTACATTGGTATAATGAATTTTGCAACCTAACGTCTATATTAGGATTCAATGTAATTAACTTCTACGTACTAGGAAACCGTGGTACGTAATAATTTTTTTGCAATACCATGGTACGTTATAATTACAGAACAAATATCAACTAGTGTACAAAATAGGAAAATACAATTCAATGAAATGAGAAGCGACAACACAAAAGCAAGCATTTCTTTTTTAGGTGAAAATTTAGCAACGTGGCTCTATTCTAGACTTATTTATTTTACATATCATCTCCATGTATAAACATCTTTATGTTTTGGGTTTTTTATTTTGTTTTTTTGTTTTTTATTTTATTTTTTATAACAGTTTAACGCGTATCATGAAAATTATCGATTATGAATGTATATTCTAAACGCACATGTTATGTTTAGTAAAATTACCCTAATATGTCCGTAAATTTATGGCTTTGTTTTTTTTTTAAATATGAATACAAGTTATAAAAGAAAATTGAAAGGTATCTAAGATTGATCTTTTGTAATTATAAAGCAGGTATGCTAAAATTTCCATTATTTCTATCCTTATAGCTATTATACAGAATCAAGTATGCGTACCGTGTCGAGCAAATGGATTCTTTTTTTTTTTTTTTTTTTTTTTTTTTTTTGCATTTTATTAATGTAAATATCATGTTTTTAATCAATCAAAACTATTTTTTTGCGTCCTCCGCCATGCTGCTACTCATGTTTCTTTGTAGATACCATACCAATTGTCTTCTTGCAAATGATTTGTAATTTGTTATACATCACCTAATAATTTAATATGATGCTCCAACATTAAACTTTCAACCACATGCCATTTCGAATCGCTTTATTACACTGATTCATATTATGTGTTTTTAATTATACATAAAATAATTTGGATTTCCATTATGTTATGTTAAACCCTATATTTTTTTACAGGAAATTATTGTCAAGGACAAAATTTCACAGCTTTTTAGCTTCAAGGACAGACCTTCAATATTTTATCCTGAAGGACAACTTTCAGTAGGTATCAGTTTGTAGTTATCGGTAGCAGTTTTTAGGTATCAGTTTGTAGTTATCGGTAGCAGTTTTTAGGTATCAGTTTTAGCTCGGTAGCAGTTTTGTTGTCCTTATGAATAATTTTGAAAAATGTTTGTCCTTATGAATAATTTTTAAAGGATGTTTGTCCTTGTGGTAAAAATATTAAGGTCATGTCCTTGAGGCAAAAAATATACAAATTTTTGTCCTTTAAATTAATTTCCCCTATTTTTTTATTTATAATAATTTGTAAACAGGTAATTATAAATAGTTTAGGCCTTGGTAAATTCATAAATTATAAATACAGGTATGGGAAAAAAGAAAATATTTAGTAGCTCAAAAACAGAAATAGGACACCAATAACCATCACATTACATTAGATAACCACAACATCACAACTCCCACAGCACTAATAAAAATAAACCTAGACATGACCAAGCAAATTAACAAGCGCAAGAGCAACGCTGGTGTACTCCTCGGCTGCACCAACTTTATCACCAACATACCTCGCCACGCCACTCTTATACCCACCGCCTTCAGCCAGTCCTCCTACGCACGTGTCCTCGTTCGTCAACGCAGCGCTCATCCACGTCTGCACGTTCGACAAACACAGCCTATTATAATCCGTACCACCACCACCACCGTTCACGGGCTTCATCTTCTTGACTTCCAACATGGACTTGCGCGCCTGATCCGCCGCATCGCTCAGCATCTGCGCGCAGTCTTTAAGCGGTTTTGTTACCGTGCTACCTTTCGACACCGACTGGGTTGATGATGTCAAGAAGGAGGATACCTTTGCTTTTACGGATTTGACGTGGTTGAAGGTTAGATGGATGGCGAACTCGGAGAGTTTCAGGGGGTTTTGGTTGATTGCGGAGGCGTATGGGGAGAGGGACGTGAAGCAGAGCTTTGGGTAGAGGGTTGATGCGCAGCTTTTGCGGATGAATTCGGTTGAGTTCGGACTGCTGCTGGCTAGTGATTGGGGATGAATGGGTAAAGCGAGTGCGAAGAAGAAGAAAGATAAAAGGGTCAAGTTCTTCATGAAATGGGAAATGGAGGAGGTTTTAAACTGAGGAAATGACAATATGGGATGCTTTGAAGGGAGGGAAGGGATGAGGTTTTAAATTGAGGAAATTGGAAGCGTAAGTCACGCAGTGGGTGCGTTTGGTAATAGGCGACTCTGATTGTGAGTAGAGATTTGCCGAACTAAAGTAATCATTCACGTTGAATTTTTATACCTAAATAGAAATGACTGACTGATCAGTCATGGGTTATGCAGTCAGACCGATTGAGCTACAAAATACTAGAAAAATACCAAATTCGTCAACATTTAAATATATATATATATTTTTTTTTTTTTGAAAAATTGATTTGGATAGAGGGTATACATTAGCTAATAGTTCATCACATTTAGGCATGTCAACGGATTCTTTTAGATGTGTATAGTGCCATATCCGCATCCGAAATTATTTTTTGATATCGGAATCCGCATCCGTAGAGATGGACGGATGATGGATAATTATCTTATCCGTTAACGATCGATAAATTAAGAATTATAAAAAGAAAATTTTAGTTTAACATCAAAAATTTTCAATCTCATTGCTTATGAAAGTGTTAAAAATTAATAAATATGATGATAATAAATAGTTTCAAGCATTAAAAAGCATTAAATGCATATAATATAAACTACTTACAAAATAAAATAATAAGCAGATATATTTCACTACATTAAAACATACATAATTCAACCTATAATTTTGACAAAAACTGGACGGGTAATTTTCGAAGGTGAATGCTTTCGTATCCGCATCTACATCCACATCCGTTTTTTCGGATGTCGGATATTTATTTGCTTTTCGAATGCAGATGCGTATGAATTTCAGATTTTTTGGGTATCCATTGACAACCCTAATCACACTTACCTTTGAACCTATCCAACAATAAACTTACACTAAATTCTATTCATTGCTAATTAGAATAAATAAATGTGCATTGAAACTAAAATTAAATAGATCTTAGATGTTATACTTCAAAAATTAAAATGATCATTTGTTATATAATATAGCTGGTTTAGAAATTAAACATAATATAAAGAGAGATATGGTATTAAGCTATTAATGTTGCAAAAGTAATACGAATTGCTAATATTAGGGGTGTAAACGGGTCGACCGGGACCGAACGGATGTGTGTCATATTCCTGTCCCATGAGAGATTCGGACGGATACAGACCGAACAAGTTTTAAGTTCGAACATTATTTGTACGAGACGGACAACGAAAGACAATGTTCGGACAACACAAAAACATCGAGCATTTTAGAACAGATATTTTTTCGTACATTATTTCTTGTTCAAATTCTTGTCCTAAACAAAAATCGTACAAACACGGACCGGATATTTTACAGTCTTTAACAAAGCCGGATGTGGGACTATCATACAAAATTTAGAGTTATCAAAATGCTCTCTTTGCTATCCATTTTATTTTATTACAAAAAGCATACATTTGTTAATTCAAAACCTTTAAATCAATGCATTCCTCTGTGTGTGTCTATACCTGTGTAATTAACGCCCCCCTATTACCCCGCTATAACCCCACAATATCTCATAGCGGATTTCTACCGTTATGATTTTTCCACGTAGCCCCAAAATATAGCCTTTCCGCTTTAATCCTCGCTATTTCCGCTATATCCCGTTATTCCCGCTATATTTTGTTATTTCCGCTATATCTTCTTTAATAAAATGAATTAAAAAATTGCGTTTATACATTACAAAAATTATGAAACTAATTTATTTGATTTAATTTTTAATATATTTTCAGAAATGAAAATACTCTAATATTCTACTACATTCAATTATGTTATATAATAATTTTACATTTATTTAAAGTATATTCGCACATGCTTTTTGTTTAAAATCATTTATGTATTAATTATAATTCAATTAAATGATAAATTTTCATTTAATTACTATTTATGTATTTGTAAAAACATTAGGTACGAGTTTTATACGCTATTTTAGAGCTATCCGCTATATCCCGCTATATCCTCGCTGTATCCCCGCTATGACTTTTTGCACCTCCACCGTTTTGAATCTGCCGAGCGCTTTAACTGCACGGATCTATACTCACTTTTGCTACACCTTAAATCCCTTATAATTTCAACCACATGTTCTGATTTATATAATATGGTTTCTCTCTCTCTCTCTTGCCGCTTTAGGAGAAATATGCTATATTCTTTAAAACAAAACATGTGGTTGAAATCAAAGGAGATTTGAGGTGTAGAAAAAGTAAGGAGGGATCGATCCTTACCTTATATACATACACACACATGTATATATACATGTATACACATATATGTATGTATCTATGCAGTTAAAGCGCTTAGAGGTTTCATAACGATGGATGTGCAAAATGTCATAACGGAGATATAGCGGGATATAAAGAAGGTGCAAAAAACTTTATTAGATACAAACCAAATATTTAAAGTTGATCTATTCTCATTCATACATCATTTGTGTAGGAAAAGGAAGTATTGTATAATCTTATATAACAAAACTGAAGAATATCATAATTTATGCAGATTTGATTTGATGATTATGATATATTTCTAACTTATATTGAATACTTATGCCTTAAAATTATGTATTTATCTTAACTTTACTGATTTGATTTAAAAAAGAACTAGTCAAATTAATATTTGTATATTAATTTTGCTAAAGTGGGTGCTAAAAAGCCTTCATTTAGTGGTTGTACGAAAAAATAGCAGGGCATAAATCGGATCTGCTATTTAACCGTTCTAAATTGAAATAACATAGCGGTCGAAGAGCATTATGCGCTGTAGCGGGGAATTTGCAGGGCTTTAACTGCACATGTATATATGTGTATACACGTATGTATGTATACATGTATGTAGGATCGATTTCACCCTAGAGGGGGGTGAATAGGGTGATGATATAAATTATAAAAATTAATTGCGGAAGCTTATAAAATATTTTCAACACAGATCACAGAACAATAACAGCACAGATAATGACAGAATAATTAATGCAGAAATAGAACGACACAGAATTTACCCAGCTTCGGCAAAACCCTGCCCACGTGCTGCCCCCAAGGTTTCTACTAGGAATTAGATAGTCAGACGCTTACACACGTAAACTCGCGACACCCGCTATCGACTAAATCTAACTCTGTGCTCAAAACCCTGCCACAACTCAGCCACTGAGTTGCGAATTCTCAAGCTACGCCACGTAGCTTGTCACCTAGTCACACGACCAGAAATTTAAAACGGTTTAAAAAGAAAATACAAATTAAAAACAATTTAAAAACAATCAACCCTAATTTTAAAACAAAGCCTTGTAATTTATAAACTTTTAAAAACAAAAGAAAGGGCCGGCCCCTTTTTCCTCTTTTATATTATTGTGGCCCGTTCCCTTGTAATTGATAATGGCGGCTTGCGTTTCTTGTTCGTTCCTCTTCCTTCAATAAATTAGGGCTTTTAAAGAATCGAAGATGTCGACTTTATATTGATCGATCGAATTTGTGATTTTCGTCCTTAGGCCTGTCGATCGACTGTCTCCTTGTACCTTGCTTCGGCTACTTCGATTGATCGAGTTCGATTACAATTTCGGTAAGTACTTTTATTCCTTTTGCTTTCTGATTGAATGCTTGAACTCAATGGATGAGATTGCCGATGATGATTGTTTATATAGGGTTTGTAACCCTATATTTGCGTTCGTACGAATATATTTGAATTTGTCAATTATCTTTGATTGGCCGTTCGATTTCACTTTGATGCTGATGATTTCCTTGGCTAAATCAAATGCGTATAATTTCGTATGCTTGCTTCCTACGGCTTTGAATGTTTAACTTAGTCAAATCCTTGATTACCCGTGACTTTCTCTTTGACTTTGGTATGTTCGAACTGTTGCATTTGGTATTGCTTCGACCACTGTCTTGCATTCACTCCAAATATTGTCGATACTGGGTTGCTTATTTTTTCGACCTCTGTTTGATCATTGAAGTGTCTGACCATGTTGTACAATGTTTGATTTGGCAATATTTTGCTTCATGTGTTTGATTTTCTACTGAGTTCATTTGCATATTGATCACCATCTTTGTGTATTGATGGTCTGAGTCTTGTTCATCCAATTCATTGATCCAAATTACTTTTGCTCTTTGGTCTGCACTGTAGTTTTGTTGTTGGTTCACCACTGAGCCTCGGCTTTCTTTTGTTGCATTTTATTGCGGCCTGACCTGTGCATGATGCATATTGCCTGACCATTGTTGCGGTTTGGCTTTGTCTCCATGTATTTTATGTAGTATTGGTTCTCTACTGACTTGTAGTGTTCATGTTTGATCACTGGGCTTTGCATTGTGTAGTTGATGTTGTACACTGTCTTGTGTTCATTGGTGCACTGTTGCTGTAGCTTTTGGAGCTCGAGTTTCTTAGCTCTGTTCACTTTGAGTTGTTTGAAGTTTGTTCATTTAGTTTTGTGTATGCACTGCATGTGTGCAGTTTTACTACTTTGGTTTCATGTTGGCTTGGGTCTAGGTTTGCATTTTACTTGAGTCTGACTTGGAGTTTCAGACCTGTATCCTTTGCCTGTATTCATAAGCATTGATCATCTTCTTTGTTGTGGCCTGGTCGATAATTATGGTATTTGCAATGCATCACTGGTCTTTGCATTTTCCATTTTCATCACTGTTTCACTTCCACACTATTGCACTTGTTAAATTCATATGCATACTGTTAAGTTTTACTTTCAGGTCATGTTGATTTTATAGTTGGACTGTGCACTACACTTGAGTTGAATCCAGCTTGTCGCTCAGATTTGACCTTGTGCTGAAGTCGATATTTTATTTATGTTGCACCTGAGTTGAACCCGTCTTTTTATTTGGGTTTGACCTTGTGCTCACCTGTCCCTGTAGCATTATCAAGTGTATATCGGTGTGCACGGCCTTGTGGCATGTACAGTGATACACTGTGCATGTCACATTGTTCGTGTGTGATGAATTCAAATATAAATGATGACGAACAACCCAAATAACTGAGGCAAATAATATTTTCAAAATTCACATTTTATTTTATATTGCAAAAATATTTCTTTTTCAATTTTACTACGTTAGTGAATATTTTTGCAGATTGCTCAGATGCTGGATTCTAACTAAAATGAAGGTGAAGATAAAATACGAATTGAGTGAATGAGTGATGTGTAGTGAGGTTAAATGTAAATATGAAATTGTGATGTATTTGTAATCAAAATTGTATATGTATAGTGAGAGCTTGAATTTGTTCTATTCAAAATTGTAATAAATATTTGTTTGAATAAAATTTCTGTTTGAATTCAAATTCTGTGTATTTAATTTTATTCAGCAAATATTTATTTAATCTATGAAAAATAAAATAGTACATTAACAAATACATTTAAACGAATGTATATATGTTTATTATCATCAAACAAAAATCATATAAGCGCATATCCAACAATCTCCCCCTTTTGATGTTAACAAACATATATTTAAGATTTTGAATATGTTAAATGTATTTGATCATTGATATGCTCTAATTTGCTCCCCCTATTTAAATGCTTCCTCTCTACACAATACTCCCCCTACATATATGCATACAAATAAAAATATGCAAATGAGCCTAGATGCAAATAAAAAATTATTTGACCTATGCTTGATTTTATTTGACAAAATCTTAACTTTTCTCTCCCCCTTTTGTTATCAGCAAAAGAATAATAGTGTTAGAGAAAATAGAGATAAAGTGATCGATATTAATCCAACATTAAAACTCAATTGAATATAAATATTAAATTTCAATAAAAAATCAAACAAAAATCATAAATATTTTGTTAGGCGCATATTCCATTTTTAGAATGATGGGAATTATGTCTCATATAAAACCATACAGTTGTGTCTATTTGTGGTATATTTATATCCGAAATTTGAATATCTACTAACCATGCATAACTGTTAGGACTTTTAAATGAGATTAGTAGTATTCCAATTTTATTTTTTAAAAAAATGAATTCAAGTATCTTCTAACTGCGCATAACCATGAGGACTTTTAAATGGGAATATAATCAACTTGTTTATTTTAAAAATCATCTTTTGATATGCGTTCCATACATGCATAACCGTGAGGACTTTTAAATGAGCATGGAAGCACATAACAAATTCCAAGTAATTCACCCATGCATAACCGTGAGGACTTTTAAATGAGAGTGAATACTTTGGTATTTATTTTATTTTTATTTTATTATCCTTTTTTAAAAAACAAATGTGAAAATGAAAAACGAACGATTCCTGTTTAAAGTACCACATATCGACAAACTATATAGAATTTTGATGAGTGATGGTCGTTAGAAATATGATAGATATAGAAATGGTCATGGAATTTTTACCAACAATAAGTTTTACAACTCTTGTTTAAATTTCTAAAGAAATTTACTAATTATACTTTCTCGAGTTATAATATATGATCAATTCAACACTCATCACTTTTTCAATTACTATTTGTCTTTTCAATAATCATTAGGGAGTCAGATTAGTCAAACTAGTCATTTAAAATCAAATTCAAAAATAATTATGAAATCAATTTTTCAAAATGGCTAATCTGAAAATATGGTCAAAAATGATTTTCTCGAGGGGGTTTTATAAGAAAATTTTCTGCTATTTGAAAATTATTTGAAATGAAAAATATACAGATATTTTCTTTGAAAAACGATGCAGTTACTAAATGTCTCAAAAATCACGTTCAACTAGTAATTTTTCTATCAACTAGATTACCAGTGTAATCTGCATCTGAATTTCTTTTTCACTCAAATTTAATTGAATTTGATCGACCAAACCATGAAGTGTGCACCAAATAAATATCAAACTCAATTTTAACAGCAATTCAAATGACATTCTTTTGAAATTGAATTTAAGCCGTGTAAATAATCAGAAAACCGTGAATATTGAGTTAGCCGTATTATAAGCAATTGTATTATCATCCAACAAAACACTATTGTTAATCCAAATTAACATGTATGTAGTAATTCTAGAGAATTTTATAGTGTTTCGGCATATAATTTGGCCAACTATGTTGAATAAATCAAAATCATCATCTTTTCATCATCTTCATTATTGGCTGATTTAATTCAGAATATGGTGCAGATTATCACATTTAATATATCGTTCAAATAAATATTCCTTTACCTGTTTTTACCTTTACGATATTTTTCGTCGTTGTCCATTGTGATTCTATCACCTTTATACTAGGCTAAGGAACTTTGTTTTGTCGCCCGTTGTGTTTCTGAAACAGCCAAAATCCAGAGAACACTGTTGTTGTTCCTTAGCCTGCCACCACACCTACACGGGAAAAGTTTTATGTGACCTATTTGTTTTTATAGGTCCATGGTTGTTAGTGGCAGAATATTTAGAAAAATAATTTTGTGGAGACCCAAAACTATTTATAATTGTTCCATTCGGCACCCAAATTTGTTTAACTTTGAGAGATTTTATATTTGTGCCTTTTGGAACCCAAATTTGTATAGTTTTCACATGTTTGGGTCCATACCAACAATTATTTTGATTGTTTCCATGTTTTCTACAAATTGTGCACATAGAATTAACTCAATTAATATTGCTTTCAACAATTTTCGATTTATTATATCCAAGTCCTTGTCTAACCGTATTAACAGTTTGCTTTCGTAATAGCATATTCAACGATTTTTCACTTTTTGAAAATTTATCTAAAGTCGTTGACAATTGTTGGACTTGTGTTTTGAGAGATTCATTTTCGTTTAACAATTGTATGCACTTTTTAATATAATTCTCTCTCCTGGTATTTTCACTCTCTTTTAAAATCAGAATTTCATTTTCAAGTGATTTTATATTGATTTCTGATTTTTTAATTTCCTCTTCGAATATTGGACACTTATCACACTTAGGGATCCTTCTTTGATAGTTTTCAACTAATTGGTCAAGTTGTTCATTTAATTCTATCAAAGTGTCTTTTTGTGATTCAAGTTTGGCATATTTTTCCCTAAGTCGTTTAAAACAACCATTCACTTCGTGGAAATAAATAAGTAATTCAGAGTGAGTAAGTTTTGATACCTCGCTTGGCTCGTCATCGGCGCTATCAGTTATATTTCCATGAAGGCACATATCTGGTTTCTCACTCTCACTTCTAGAACTTTGATTATCTTCATTACTTGTATTCCACGTGGCTGCAAAACTTCTCCTTTTTTATTTCTTTTTAAAGTCACGTTGATTTTGAGGACAATTGGGCTTGATGTGTCCGGGTTGGTTGCACTTGTGACAGATGATCTTCTGTTCTTCAGAGTAGTCTAGTGCTTTGGCTATTCTGCTTTTTGCTTTTTGAATTCGAGCTGAATTTCCATATTTGTAATTCCACCTTTTGAATTTCTTTATTAATAGCTCCAATTCCGCTGTTGCATCATCATCATCATCGTCATCACTTTCAGTTGTTTCTTTGAGAGCTATTGATTTCTTTCGAGTATCTCCTCCTTCACGCTCTTCCTTGATTTTCATTTCTAGCTCATAAGTGGTGAGATTTCCGATAAGTTCTTCGACTTTCATTTGTTTCAAATCTTTTGATTCTTGAATGGCAGTCACTTTGGCTTCAAAGCTTCATGGAAGGACTCTGAGGATTTTCCAGACTATTTCCAATTCGGTGTATGTTTTTCCGAGAGCTTTTGATTTGTATACGATATTGGAAAGTCGTCTGTACATCTCTTTGACATTTTCTTCCTTCGCCATTGTAAAGTTCTCATATTCGCTGCATAGCATAGCAAGGCGGGATTCTTTGACTTGAGATGTTCCTTCGTGAGTCACTTCGAGTGTGTACCATATTTCCTGCGCAGTTAGACAATGTGAGACACGATTGAATTCAATTTGATCTAATGAACAGATAATAGAATTCATAGCCTTAGCATTAATATTTTGTAATTTATTCTCTAGCTCTGTCTATTGTTCCTTCGGTTTTTTAATTTCCTGATTATCTACAGTTATAGTTGGAGTTCAATAACCTGTCTCAACAATATCCCAAGCGTCAATGGTTTCCAGAAAAAATTTCATCCTATTTTTCCAAAAAGCATATTCACCATTGAACATTGGTGGTCTAACTATAGACTGACCCTCTGCAAAAGCATTATTAAAAGAAGCCATTTTAAAGATTCAAATTTTTAAAACAAATACTAATTCTTTGAAAAACGAATTTTTAAAACAAAAGTTGACTTCTATTCCTAACTCTGATACCACTTGTAGGATCGATTTCACCCTAGAGGGGGGGTTGAATAGGATGATGGTATAAATTATAAAAATTAATTGCGGAAGCTTATAAAATATTTTCAACACAGATCACAGAACAATAGCAGCACAGATAATAGCAGAATAATTAATGCAGAAATAGAACGACATAGAATTTATCCAGCTTCGGCAAAACCCTGCCTACGTGCTGCCCCCAAGGTTTCTACTAGAAATTAGATAGTAAGACGCTTACACATGTAAACTCGTGACACCCGCTATCGACTAAACCTAACTCTACGCTCAAAACCCTGCCACAACTCAGCCACTGAGTTGCGAATTCTCAAGCTACGCCACGTAGCTTGTCCCCTAGTCACACGACTAGAAATTTAAAACGGTTTAAAAAGAAAATACAAATTAAAAACAATTTAAAAATAAACAACCCTAATTTTAAAACAAAGCCTTGTAATTTATAAACTTTTAAAAACAAAAGAAAGGGCCGGCCCCTTTTTCCTCTTTTATATTATTGCGGCCCATTTCCTTGTAATTGATAATGGCGGCTTGCATTTCTTGTTTGTTCCTCTTCCTTCAATAAATTAGGGCTTTTAAAGAATCGAAGATGCCGACTTTATATTGATCGATCGAATTTGTGATTTTCGTCCTTTGGCCTGTCGATCGACTGTCTCCTTGTACCTTGCTTCGGCTACTTCGATTGATCGAGTTCGACTACAATTTCGGTAAGTACTTTATTCCTTTTGCTTTCTGATTGAATGCTTGAACTCAATGGATGAGATTGCCGATGATGATTGTTTATATAAGGTTTGTAACCCTAGATTTGCGTTCATACGAATATATTTGAATTTGTCAATTATCTTTGTTTGGCCGTTCGATTTCACTTTGATGCTGATGATTTCTCTGACTAAATCAAATGCGTATAATTTCGTATGCTTGCATCCCACGGCTTTGAATGTTTAACTTAGTCAAATCCTTGATTACCCGTGACTATCTCTTTGACTTTGGTATGTTCAAACTGTTGCATTTGGTATTGCTTCGACCACTGTCTTGCATTTACTCCAAATATTGTTGATACTAGGTTGCTTATTTTTTCGACCTCTGTTTGATCATTGAAGTGTCTGACCATGTTGTACAATGTTCGATCTGGCAATATTTTGCTTCATGTGTTTGATTTGCTACTGAGTTCATTTGCATATTGATCACCATATTTGTGTATTGATGGTCTGAGTCTTGTTCATCCAATTCATTGATCCAAATTACTTTTTCTCTTTGGTCTGCACTTTAGTTTTGTTGTTGGTTCACCACTGAGCCTCGGCTTGCTTTTGTTGCATTTTGTTGCGGCCTGACCTGTGCATGATGCATATTACCTGACCATTGTTGCAGTTTGGCTTTGTCTCCATGTATTTCATGTAGTATAGGTTCTCTACTGACTTGTAGTGTTCATGTTTGATCACTGGGCTTTGCATTGTGTAGTTGATGTTGTACACTGTCTTGTGTTCATTGGTGCATTCTTGCTGTAGCTTTTGGAGCTCGAGTTTCTTAGCTCTGTTCACTTTGAGTTGTTTGAAGTTTGTTCATTTGGTTTTGTGTATGCACTGCATGTGTGCAGTTTTACTACTTTGGTTTCATGTTGGCTTGGGTCTGGGTTTGCATTTTACTTGAGTCTGACTTGGAGTTTCAGACCTGTAGCCTTTGCCTGTATTTATAAGCATTGATCATCTTCTTTGTTGTGGCCTGGTCGATAATTATGGTATTTGCAATGCATCACTGGTCTTTGCATTTTCCAGTTTCATCACTGTTTCACTTCCACACTATTGCACTTGTTAAATTCATATGCATACTATTGAGTTTTTCTTTCAGGTCATGTTGATTTTATAGTTGGACTGTGCACTACACTTGAGTTGAATCCAGCTTGTCGCTCAGATTTGACCTTGTGCTGAAGTCGATATTTTATTTATGTTGCACCTGAGTTGAACCCATGTTTTTATTTGGGTTTGACCTTGTGCTCACCTGTCCCTATAGCATTATCAAGTGTATATCGGTGTGCACGGCCTTGTGGCATGTACAGTGATACACTGTGCATGTCACATTGTTCGTGTGTGATGAATTCAAATATAAATGATGACAAACAACCCAAATAACTGAGGCAAATAATATTTTCAAAATTCACATTTTATTTGTATATTGCAAAAATATTTATTTTTCAATTTTACTGCATTAGTGAATATTTTTGCAGATTGCTCAGATGCTGGATTCTAACTAGAATGAAGGTGAAAATAAAATACGAATTGAGTGAATGAGTGATGTGTAGTGAGGTTAAATGTAAATATGAAATTGTGATGTACTTGTAATCAAAATTGTATATGTATAGTGAGAGCTTGAATTTGTACTATTCAAAATTGTAATAAATATTTGTTTGAATAAAATTTCTTTTTGAATTCAAATTCCGTGTATTTAATTTTATTCAACAAATATTTATTTAATCTGTGAAAAATAAAATTGTACATTAACAAATACATTTAAACGAATGTATATGTGTTTATTATCATTAAACAAAAATCATATAAGCGCATATTTAACAATGTACATGTATAGATGTGTGTATGTACATTTATTTATATACACAAGTATATACATACATGTATATATATATATGTGTGTGTGTGTCTATGTGTATGAGTGCATTACGAAATTATGAATTGATCCAAACATCGTAACGTACGATCATATGCTAGAAACCCACACGGAAATTCATAACTTTATATATGTAATAAATTGTTTCTACAAAACTTTAAAATAAACAAATTGTGGAGTTTATCGCAGCTTGGTATACAACTTAATTGTTTATGACGAGGATTTTACGGGACTTCAGCAGGACTTTAACTACACTGGTATATATACATGTATATTCATGTATATATACATGTACATGTATATATGTGTATATATATACATATATACGTACATACATAGATGTAAAAATTGTTTCTACAAAAAAACTAAAATAAACAAATTGTGAAGTTCATGCAACTTGGTATGCAACTTTATCATCATCATCATTATTTTTATTATGTGTGTGCGCACGCGCGTATGTGTGAGATTGCATTACAAAAATACAAACTGATCCAAAGATCGTAACATACGATCATATGCTAGAAGCCCAAAGGGGTATCCATAACTTCACAAATGTAATAAATTATTTCTACAAAAATTTAAAACAAACAAATTGTGATGTTTCGTTGCAACTTGGTATACAACTTAATTATTTTATATTCAAGAATGACATTGTGGTGTCTATTACTCCTTGGTATCCAACTTAGTTGTTTTAATTTTGTATTGTTGTTTGTAATGACCCAGAATTTCAGTCATTTGAAATTCGGGTATTTAATTAATTTTAAATATTCACAAGTAAATTTTATAAGTTGAATAAAGTATATTTTGAATACAAGGATTTAATAGAATAACTAAATAATTAGTTTAATATTTGAGATTGCAGAATTAACTGATATTTGAATTAATGTGAATAAAAATAATTTAAAGATGAATTAAATTCTAGTTGAATTTAAATGATGTTAGAGAACTTTTAAAATCGAATTAAAGGTTAAATTCTAGAAATTGAATATTTAGATATTTAATTGATGAGTAAAATAGACATTTTTCAAACAGTCTAGGATTTCGATGAAACCAGTTTCTTTGGATCTGTAATGTTATATTATTGTAAGATTTCAAATTTCGTGTTAATCAGATTTATGGTTTGTCCAGGGCAAGCGAAAACGCATAGAAATCGGTTTAAGTGAATTTTAAATTTAAATATTCAATTCGAAAACCTATCTTTCAAATACGATCGAATTGGCTCCCGATATATATTACATTGCATTTGAAATAGGGGTAAAACCTTATAAATGACATGCAGCACGTTTCTTTTCGAGTTTGGAAAAATCTCGGATGAATAGTGCACGAATATTTTCTATAAGAGGACATTAATTTTTCACATTTGCAAACCATTAGGGTTTCAAACCACCAACCTTAATTTCAATGGCCAGAAAATAATTGTTTTTCTCCCTCAATATCTCATGATCCACTCACTTTCGTCAAAATCATCCAACTACAAACTTGAAGAGGATCACGAGAGCTTCAAATCCATATGGCTTTGATCGAAATTGGCGCGTCGATTGAGGCACAACAGGCCGATGAAGTGCAGACATTTTTGCACGTTTTCCAAGTGAAATAGAAGACCGAGCTTGTTCGTATTCAAGGTGGTAGTGGAGAGGAGCTAGGGCGTTCGTACGGCGGAGCTTGATTGATGGCTCATCGTCGTATGATGGTTCGAAAATTCGCGAAAGAATGGCGGCCGTTGGGTTAATTGCGTGCGTGTTTTACTGGGTAAAGGGGGAAGATGAAACACATGGCTCAGATATGAAGGAGGGTAATCAGCGGCCAGGTTTTGATAAAGGTTTTAAAAATAAAATGGAAATGGAAATTTAAATATATATTAAATTGTATGAACTTTAAAACGCTATAACTTTTTCATACGAGGCCCGTTTCGCATGAAACGAATTATGTTGGATTCACATTTACGAGCACCGTATTATGGAGCTAGATTGGGATTTATTTGAGCTAGCGAAAATTTTGGTTGAAATTAAATGCTTGTTTAATTTTAATTGGAATAAATTGCTATTGCGACGACTACAAGCAATGTGAGTACAACTCACTCTTTCTGACTCACTGATATTGGATGATATATGATTTGTTGATTGGTATTTGGATATATACCTGCCTAGTGGAGCAGATGACCCTATACGTTCCTGTGTAACCTTTTGTATGCGCATCTGCCTCGAAGAGGACATTGTACATACATTTCTAATATGTATATTTGTTGCAGGTGACAGGGAGGAGGAATCCAACAGGATTCCTCACCCATATTGATTTATTTGCATATATTGCTATATATTCTGTTATCATATTATATATGATGTTTTGGATGCCGTGATTGATATATTTAGTGCTGTTACAGCATTGGGCCTATTTTGGTAATTTTAAAATATTAAAGTGATGGTTTTTAATTGAAAAAGGATTTTTCAAAGTGATTTTGAAAATATACGTTTTGTTGAATTTTTAAGTGTTAAAGGAATGGATTTATTTTAAATAAATAAATGTTATAATTTTTATGTTATAAACATTATGATTTTTGGGAAATATAATAAGAATATGATTTTTGAAATACGAAGTTAACTATTTTGTGAAATAGTATAAATTGAGATTTTTGATTTATTATAAAAGGTTTATATATAAGATTGATAAAATTGAATTTTCATAAATCGAAATAATGGAATTATAAAACGAGTTTTATAAGTGTTAAAATGAAGTAATAAATGGATTTTACAAATGAATAAGATTTATAATTATGAAGTTATAAAATGAATGGGTTTTGTAAATAAATGATTTATAAGTGAATTAACTTATAAATTGGATTCTAGCATGTAATTAAGTTGTTAAATATAATTGAATAATAAAGAGAATATATAAATTGAAGTTTTAATAAAATATGAATGGAATTTATAAACATTGTTTTATAATTCTGAAATCAATTGATTTTGATAAGTTAAATATAGAAGTTTATTTAAAGGAATTTTATTCACGATTTATGACAATGAATTATCATTTATTAAATGTTGAAATAATATTTTGGTAAACGATTTATATTCATGATTTTGGACAGTGAATAATATATTAAAGAAATGTTTTAGGAAGTGATATTTTAAATGGAATTAAAATGATTTGAAGATGTTTTAAAATGTGTTAAGGATCAAAACCATAGATTTCAACATTCATTGTTGAAATAGACATTTTCGAGAAGTAAGGAAATGATGGGCTATAACTTGTTATAGTAATTTTTTTTGAAAGGAAATGTTTTTGTATAGTATTGGGATTCATATATCTATCTTATTTTCGAATCCCTATACTTTTGATTTTGGGTTGTCGTAACGATGTTTTACGCAACATCCATTTTGACCCGAATAACTATGTTTATGTTATGAGAATGCTGTTACTTGCGTGGCTTAAGTTCTTCAGAGTATTGCTGATATTAGTTTGTAGTGTGTATGGTCATTTACGTGCATTTCTTTTCTGGACTTGGTTATTATATTGGGCCGTGTATGTTGGGCTTTCTTTTCCCATTTTGTGTATAAGTATAACTCGAGCTTTCTTTTATTTTGGTTAAGTTCTGTGATTAATAAAATTGATTATGAACTTCTTTCCCTCTTTATTTTCGTAACATGGTATCAGAGCAATCTCGATCAAAACAATCTATCTAGATTGATTTCATCTTCATCGATTCTAGTATTGCCATGGCGGAAAGCAAATCAATTATGGACGTGATGTCGGTGATGTCAAATATCACTGATCATAAATTGGGGGATTCGAGTTATTTTGACTGGAGCAAAACTATTCGCTTGAATCTTAGGAGTATTGACAAGGATGACCATCTCCAAAAGGATCCACCGAAGGAAGACTCAAACGATAAGGATGAGCAGATATGGCTCAGAGATGATGCACGGTTATTTATTCAAATTCAAAATACTATTGATGGCAGTGTTACTAGCTTGATCAATCATTGTGGATTTGTAAAAGAGTTGATGGATTATCTAGAATTCTTATATTCAGGAAAAGGGAATTTAAGTAGAATGTATGATATTTGCAAATCATTTTATCGAGCTGAAAAACAAGATCTGACACTAATGAACTACTTTATGAATTTTAAGAAAACCTATGAAGAATTCAAGTTATTGCTTCCAATTAGTTCAGATTTGAAGATGCAACATCAACAACGAGAGCAAATGGTAACTATGAGCTTTCTTGGGGGTCTTCCATCAGAGTATGAATCAGCTAAAGCACAAGTGTTATCTGGATCAGATGTTACATTGTTGTAGGAGGTGTTTAGTCGAATCTTGAGATCAGATAGTTTGAACGCACAAAATACTCAAATCGGTGCATCTAACAGTAGTGCTTTAATGAGTCAAAGGAACCAGGGTGAAGCAAGTAAATTTGTACCAAATGCACATACATAGTCTGAAAACCGAGTGATGAATCCAAATTTTTGTACATATTGTAAGAAGCCTGGTCACAAATATCAGAATTGTTGGAAGTTACAGGCAGCTAGGCAAAGACAGAATAATGGATCAAATAATAAATGGCAAAACTCATCAAATCAAACAGTGAATGTTGTAAAGAAGAATGATGATGGATCTGTTCTTATTTCAGCTGATGAGTATGCAAAATTCTCTGATTACAAGGAGGAGTCAAAGAAGAGTTCTAATCCAGTTTCAATTGTTGTCAAATCAAACAAGTGGATTATTGATTCAGGAGCAACTGATCATATGTTAGGTAATCCACATCTTTTCTCAGTTTTCTGGAATGATAATTCTACTCAGAATATTACACTTGCTGATGGATCATTATATAACACCAAAGGAACTGGATCTGTTTGTATTACATCATAACTATCACTGAACTCAGTTTTGTATACACCAAACCTAGCCTTTAATCTGTTATCAGTTAGTCAATTAATTAAAAGGTTGAATCGCTGCATATCCTTTTACCCTACACATTGTGTATTCCAGGAATTGACAACCAAGCAGATTATTGGTAAGGGACATGAATCAGAAGGTTTATACATTTTGGATACTTTGTTATCAACTCCTGTTGCATGTACGAGCATTAATCAAGCACTCAAAGAACATTGTCAGTTACGCCATCCTTCTTTACCTGTCTTCAAGAAATTGTGTCCCCAATATAATTCTATACAGTTTTTAGAATGTGAATCATGTCAATTTGCAAAGCATCATCGTCTTAGTTCAAGTCCAAGAATAAATAGAAGGGCTAATTCTATGTTTGAACTTGTACATTCTGATATTTGGGGGCCTTCTTCTATTGTATCAAAACCTGGTTTTAAATACATCGTTACTTTCGTAGATGATTATACTCGTGTCACTTGGTTGTTTCTTATGAAGAATAGATCTGAGTTGTATTCTATATTTTGCAAGTTTTGTGCAGAAATTAAAACATAGTTTAATTCTATAATTAAAATTTTGAGAAGTGACAACGCTAAAGAGTATACATCAGAGTTATTTCATACATTTATGAGCAACAATGGTATGATTCATAAGACCTTATGTGTAGATATAGCATGGTGCAGCTGAGAGAAAGAATATGCATCTTTTAGAAACAACTAGAGCTCTATTGTTTCAAATTGAATATGTCTAAGTGTTTTTGGGCATATGCAGTGTCAACGGTATGTTTCCTTATAAATAGGATGCCTTCATCTGTGTTGAATGGTGATATCCCATATAAGCTTCTACTTCCTAATAGACCCATATATCCAGTCAAACCCAGAATGTTTGGGAGTACATGTTTCGTTAGAGATGTAAGGCAACAATTGTCTTAACTTGATCCTAAATCAATCAAGTGTGTCTTTGTTGGACATTCTCGAGTACCGAAGGGTTATAGATGCTACTGTCCTAGTCTTGATAAGTATTTAGTGTCTATTGGTGTAACGTATCATGAAGATATTACATATTTTCAATCATCACGAGAACCAACTGAATCAGTTCAACCAGAAAATGAAGACTTTCTCATTTATTCACTCAGTGATACTACTCAAGAGATCACTCCACCAGAAGATCCTATCGATAATTCTAGACCAGTTCATGATCCAATACCTTATGTTAACCTAGAACTTGATACACCCATTGCACTTAGAAAAGGGAAACGACAGTGCATATATCCTATATCATCATATGTATCATATAATCACTTACCATCTACCACTTGCTTATTCCTTAAATCATTGGACGTTGTTTCTACACCTAAGACAATTAATGAAGCGTTATCTAGTCCCAAATGGTATGCTGCAATGTCTGAGGAAGTGGATGCTTTAAAACTTAATAAAACATGGGACTTGGTTCCTTTACCTAGTAATAAGAAAGCAATTGGTTGCAGATGGGTATTTTCAGTTAAAATAAATTCAGATGGGACTATTGCTCGTTATAAAGCTAGACTCGTTGCAAAAGGATATGCTCAAGTTTATGGGATTGATTATCTAGAGACCTTCTCTCCAATTGCTAAGTTGACTTCAATCAGGATATTCATTTCACTTGCTGCTGTTCAGAATCGGAAGTTATACCAATTGGATATCAAGAATGCTATCTTACATGGTGATCTTCAAGAAGAGGTGTATATGCTGCAGCCTCCTGGATTCACCACTCAGGGGGAGAATGGAATGGTATGTAATCTTAATAAAATTTTGTATGGTTCAAAGCAAAGTCCTAGAGCTTGGTTTGGAAGTTTAGTGTAGCTATTGAATCATTTGGAGTGACCATGAGTAAATTCGATCACTCGGTCTTTTATAATAATTCTGCAGCTGGAATTATCCTATTAGTTGTGTATGTGGATGATATTGTTCTAGCAGGGAATGATGAAGTGGGAATCTCTTCACTTAAAGCTTTTATTCATACACAATTCCACACAAAAGATTTAGGGGAGTTGAAGTATTTTTTGGGTGTTGAAGTTACAAAAAATGAGAGTGGAATTTTTCTATCTCAAAGAAAGTATACTTTTGACTTGTTGGGTGAAACATGGAAATTAGATGTTCGACCAAATAACTCACCAATAATGCCAAACAACAATCTAGTAATGGATGGAGGACCATTTGAAGATCCAGAATGGTATAGAAAGCTTGTTGGGGAACTGAATTATCTAGCAGTGACAAGACCAGAGATATCATATTCTGTTAGTATGGTTAGTCAGTATACGGAATCACCAACTAAACATCATTGGAAGGCATTAGAGTATTTTGGGATATTTGAAGAGAACTGTAGGGCAAGATATCATGTACTCGAATCATCACCATATCAGAGTAGAATGCTTCTAGGATGCTGACTGGGCAGGCTCAAGACTGGATAGAAAATCTACTTCTGGCTATTGTGTGTTTGTAGGAGGTAATCTAATCTCATGGAAAAGTAAGAAGCAAGGTATAGTGGCTCGATCAAGTGCTGAATCAGAATATAGAGCTATGTCCAAAGCAGTGTGTGAAGTCATGTGGGTTGATTATCTCATGACTGAAATTGGTTTGCAGGTTGAAAAACAATAGCATTGAATTGTGACAATCAAGTTGCTTTATACATTGCATCTAATCCAGTGTTTCATGAGAGAACTAAACATATCGAAGTTGATTATCATTTTATTCGAGAAAAGATTCAGCAAGGAATTATAAACACTAAGTATGTTCAAAGTGAAAGAGAAGGTTGCTGATATTTTAACTAAGGCATTAGATGGAAGACAAGTAGGTTACTTATGTGGCAAGTTGGGCATAATGAATCTATATGCTCCAACTTGAGGGGGAGTGTTATGAGAATGATGTTGCTTGCGTGGTTCAAGTTCATCAGAGTATTGCTGATATTAGTTTGTAGTGTGTATGGTTATTTACGTGCATTTCTTTTCTAGACTTGGTTATTATATTGGGCCGTGTATGTTGGGCTTTCTTTTTTCATTTTGTGTATAAGTATAACCTAAGCTTTCTTTTATTTTGGTTAAGTTCTACGATTAATAAAATTGATTTTGAACTTCTTTCCCTCTTTAATTTCATAACAGTTTAAAAGAATGTTTTCCTTAAAGAATAAAATATATACTTAATCATGATTTAAGTATATATAATATTTTCTAAGTGTTGAAAATAAATTGAATTGTGAATTACTTATAATAAGTATTTGGAAATGTTTTCCAATGTTGAAATGATTTTGAGAATATATCTTTTTAAAGATAATTTAAAGTGAATACTTGGCAAGTGATTTAATTAATAAAAGATTAATTAAAAGGGTCTAGTGATTGTTATGGTGCTAAATATTTGTTTGTTTGCTTGATAGTTAAATAACCAACTATCGATCTTGGCCAAATTTTAGTTCCTCGACTTGATGTGGGAACTATTTAGTCATACACTTAGTATGTAGCCTTCTGTGCAGGCTTGATTATCATTTGTATTGAGGATGTTGATTCGTGTAGTGCAGAGTATTACTCCAATCTATCGAGCTTCCTTCTTGGCCCGAAAGATAGCAAGTTGAAAGTTGAAAACGTGATAAGTTTATGGGACTTAGTTTCTGTGTGAGGTTGAGAAATGCTTTTGCATTGTTGGTGAGAAGAGACGGGGACCAGATTTATCTGAAAACCACTTCGGACCAACGTATATGCGAGGATTGTGCAGGTTGCTTATGATGATATTGATATTCTGGATTTTCATAGTAGGGGACTGCTAGTTGATCATTTGGGGTTAAAATCCCAATATACATATAGTAGCAGTGGTCTCTTCATTATGATATCCAATGCGAGGACTCTTCGCTGCTAATCATAGGGATTTCCCAACAGGATATGATAGGAAAGTACCTTCAGTTTGTCATGTACCTGACAACTTGCATGTATGTTTGTCTAACATTGCATTTCTAAAGATTACGTACGTTGATTTTTACAAACATACATCAATGGTGGCGGAGAAGGCAACTTCTCTTGGCTTAACACCCTCCTTGAGACGTATGGGCTTAAGGGTTGTATTTCTGTGAAAGACAATTGGTAGTCAACGGAAATGGTCGTGTGGCATTCAAACTGATGTGATATGCGATATGCGAAAGGTACTCATAGCCTCACGAGCCTCACATCCCGGTTATGATGGGATTCTATGTGGTCAGGTAACATTTCGGATACTAGTTATTTGGGTTATCAGATGTTTTGAGCTCCAAGTACCAGATACGTCTGGGCCTCATGGAAGGGATGCGCTAAGTCCGAGTCCTTGGATGTTATTCGCAGATTGCATCCACTTTTAGCCACCTGTATTGTTGTATAACGGCGTTTTAGTCATGGACATAAGCCATGGATACAGATTGATCTTTCCACTAGTTTCCTATCATGTTGGAAATCCATTTCCAATACGAGATTTACGGTTTTGATTGTATTCCCAAATTAACTGTGAATACTTGCAAACATTTCAGCTACCCCTTTTTTGTATCATATATTCCATTCGTAATATTCCGTTGACCTAGTCCGGATATATTCCGTTAGACTTAGTCCATGTATTGATACCTTATTTGAATAAGTTTTTTTGAAAAGTGATTTCAAAAGAATGTCATTAGAAATAATATTAAACGTTTTGATATATAAAAATGTTTTAGTTACCGTAAGGTAAAAACATGTCCGTGTTTATGTGTGGACTTGTCTTACGAGATACTTTTGTTTTGATAAAGGATAAGTTTGGTAATTTAATAAATTCAGTTGAGTGTGTTTCTCATGTTGGTTAACCAGACTGATCCAGGCATTCTTCCCTTTCAATGCTCGGGTCATACCGAGTATATTTATAGGTTATGATTTGGTGCTTTTGGAGCTTCAGCAGGAGAGCTGGAGATCTTCATTTTCATACATCCATATTTGCTTGATTTTCCACTGCATTGCATAGTTGTTTTAAATTATCGGCATTTGTAACGACAGGTTATTATAACTGTCCAAGCTGAAAATTTGTGATTGATCGTTGAACTCTGTTGATGTGTGTATATATATCTGTGCAGTTAATGCGCTCGGCAGATTCGAAGTGGTGGAGGTGCAAAAAGTCATAGCGGGGATACAGCGAGGATATAGCGGGATATAGCGGATGGCTCTAAAATAGCATATAAAACTCGTACTTAATGTTTTAACAAATATATAAATGGTAATTAAATAAAAATTATCATTCAATTGAATTATAATTAATACATAAATAATTTTAAACAAAAAACATGTGTGAATATACTTTAAATAAACGTAAAATATTAGAGTATTTTTCATTTCTAAAAATATATTAAAAATTAAATCAAATAAATTAGTTTCATAATTTTTATAATGTATAAATGCAATTTTTTAATTCATTTTATTAAATAAGATATAGGGGAAATAACAAAATATAGCGGGAATAACGGGATATAGCGGAAATAGCGGGGATTAAAGCGAAAAGGCTATATTTTGGGGCTATATGGAAAAATCGTAGCGGTAGAAACCCGCTATGAGATATAGCAGGGTTATAGCGGGGCATTAACTACACAGATATATATACAGTTTCTGTTTTGTAAAGATAATTGATATGATATTATATATTTTCCGCTGCGATGTGAGATTCTGTATTATTCTGCTTGGTTCTATCTTCTCTCTTTCTTCTCTTCTCTTCTCTTCTCTTCTTTTCTTTCTCTTGACTTTCCATCATCTTTGCTTTTTGGATCGGACATGTGTGGATTATTGTCGATTCAAAGGGTATGGATTTGCCTGGTCTTCACATTGTTTCACCAATAGTTCCATAAGTTTAAATTCTTTGTTGTACACAACTAAGATTGATAATTACTTTTTAAGAATCATCGACCCCATAAATTTGTATCCCTCGACGTTGTAAATTTTAGTATTATTAACAAATTGATGTTCAATATTAAAGGAAAACATCATTCACTTTAATTTTCTAATCTACTAACAGTTTGTCAATTTCTATTATTTTTGAAATGTGAAAATCAAGCAATTTAGGTGATGGAGAATGTTCAAGAAAAAAGCTCTTAATCTCGTGCTCTAGTTCATAGGTGAAAAACAATAAGAAAGGCAAAAAAGCAATAGAGGTTGATGACGGTGGATATAGTTTCAGCGTTCTGGATGTTATTTCACTAAATTTTTGTTTCGATCGGCCATTATGCTATAAGAAGGAGTACATCACATTTTTATGATCGGGAAAGATCTCAGGATGTTTCACTTATCATCGTAACAATATATCAAGACCAAAAATGTTGCTTTGTCTCATCCTATAAAATATTATGATGAGAACTACTTAGTATAAAATTCAGAGAATTCGGACCATAGTTGTGACGACCCAACTTTTCGACCCTTGAATCTCGATACTAAATATGTCCATGGTATTTGCATGTTGAGCACTCAAGTGCCAAAAAGACAGAAACTTAGGGTAAAATTAAAAAAGAATAGAACAAGAAAGAGACACAATATCAGAATCTCATGGAGAAATGGTAATATATGATATCAAAAGAATAGTACAAAGGGATACTTCGAATACAGAAGTTTCAAAGTTACAAAACTTAAATATTATCATCAGCCTATATAGTTTTCTTTACAATGATGATATTTACATACATAATAGAGTGTAATCGAAATATAAATAGATAATGGAAGCCTCCATCTCGTCTCTTGAACCCTGAAGCATCCAAAGTAAAACCACCTATACTTGGCCTACTTGAAAGAGTACGTGAGGAATTTAGCGAAAACAAAAAAACCAAACGTCAGACATAAGCCCGGTATGAGAAAACTCAAGGTACATACAATACATAACAGTAACTATTGAGACTACATGGATTCCCGTAATGATTTCCCCCTCAAGGAAACCAACTATTCATTAAGTTTAATATAGTGATATGATTGATAATGTCTGAGGAGTAGAATGTAAATAAAATCAAATATTTGTGATGCTTACATTAGTCACACTGCAGCATTTTTAAGGTACAATCAAAACTGCTAAGGTACATTCACATAATGGATTTTCCACGGAGATCCCTTCGGTCAATCCGAAATCCAATCTCCATGCACAATGATTTAAAAACACATTCCTAGCACCGTATATCTCTTGATAAAACATACCATAAGATAAACACAATGGCCATGTCGAACATAAACATGAACCACGTGGAACTACATTGTCATCAACTCCCGGTACCAACATATCGATAAGCATAATCTAGATATGGAGTGGATAATACTGTGTCATGGGTCAGCCAAACCCCAGATTATGCATCCTACTCTGTCTTTAGCAATTTTCGATATCAAGGTTAGAATCGGCATCTCTCATACAAATCTTCTTCACTCGAGCAAAACACAAATCCTAAGTGGATTCTATTATTTCGAACATATCACAAATCACTATATGGATTTGAGCATCTCGAACAGATCCTGAATCTCCATGTAGATTCTCGCATAAGTCCTCTGATGAATGCTAACACTGTCTTCTTCCTTAGAATACTCCTGAAGATATACAGTACCACACACTAGCATCATTTGAAATGTTAACGCCGACCTCTCGCTTGGACTTAAGCTTAGGATAGACAGTTCAACTCTATAACATTTCACTTCACAGCCACTCCTAAGACATCGAACTCGTATACTATTTTGAAGTGGTATTTGATAAGTAAAACACTTACCGATCTCTGTCTCTTCAAAAACTAATTCGATGAATTTCTAGTGAACTCAATTCCAGTTTTTCTAAAAGTAAGCAAAAGGTAAAGGTGTTTCGTACCGATTCTCCTCCTCGGGGGTTTTCATTGGTATGAAATCACGAAGCCTTTCGATGCTTCATAAGTCATATTTGGTTAAGTTCGATAGCTGACTAATCGACTATCAAGTCAAAAACAATTTTTTATACAAATCAATATTTGTATACTTAACATGTTTTCGACATTCCAGATTATATTATCTCTTGGTCAAGAATTAAGCCAGGTACGTTAGTGCACTGATTGTATATCAAAGCCTTGCATAGACACTTCATTCTTGACTCTCATAGATAGACAAGTCTATCTCGTCAGTTTTTATTGCTAAGTACAGTATTAATAATTTCCATAAACAAGTAAGCAATCAACACGATTAACTCTTTTTCTACATTTCAAATAAACCATTCCTCAATTAAGAGGGAAGTTGGTATAGGTTAAAGCACTATTGTTTTATCCCTACTCGAACATCAATCTTAACTCTCACAAACAGAGAAATCTACCGCATTGGGTTTTAGTGTTAAGCATAGTTAATTACTTTTCAAACAAGTAAGTAAACAAAACATGATTTATCCACAAAGCAATTCTTAACCCCTTTTTAAACCTTTGGTTTATACTTTTATAAACTTTTTAGAAATGACATATATAAGTATAGAAATTTTATTTATAAAACTAGATATTTAATACAATGATTTAAAGGGTATTACATTACATAAGACACGTATATTTTGACAATAATTAACTAAATTTCCTAAAAACTATATATACACTATAAGAAAAGTTTATTTTCTTAGCAGATGCAAACAACATTATAGTGGTTTGCCATTAGAATCAATTATTTTGGCCCTAAATTTATAAATTCCTAATCCTAACGTCGAGATTAAGCAACAACATTTTACTTTCCCTTCCTCCATGTCCATCTATTCGTTAAAAAAAGACTTCCTTAAAATATTAAGTTACCGATCTAAACAAAATTACAAAAATTTCAATCACAGAATCTTCCTTCGACCTAAATTCTCATCGCCATTAGCTCTTCAGTGGAAGAGAATGAGTGTTTTCCTCCTCATCATCGTTGAAGTCGATTGGCTTCCTTCATATTCGTCCCTGTTGCGATTGATTAGCAGTCTACATCGAGCCGGTAGTCATCTTCGTCAATGTTTCAGAGTACGATTGATTTCAGGTTGATTGCGTGTGCATTCGTTGAAACGACCCAGGATTTTCGATCCCGAAAATTCCAGATAGTTAAGAAAAGAAGGAAGATATAGAAGAAGAAGAGGAAGAAAACCAAACTCAGAGTCACACATTCGATGCAGATAAATTATAATATCAAATAATAACATTTATAGAAGAAGTTGTATCAGTTAAATTACATACACAACATCAGAGTTACAACGTTTACACAAACACTGGATAATTAAAAACACATGTCCCAGATATACAACAACATATCACGGTAGAAACACTCCATACGTTCCTGCCATCCAGCTTGCCTCCTGAGCTCCAGAACGTCCTTACCTGAAAATCTGTAATACTAGGTCTGACCCGAGCATTACCTCAAAGTAACACCCGGGTCAGGCTGGAAATCAGCGTGAGTAAATACATCTAACAAGAAATACAAATGCATAGAACTCATTTAAACCCAGGTAACTCATACCTTACTACGAGTTCATAACTTGTAATAGTCAACACTTATTTTCAAAAATCAAATTCTAAGCATTCTTACTTAGTTTCAAAGGTCCATTTTATTCTATCGCAGCCTATTGGTTTCACATATCAAATTTATAAAGAATTACTGTATTCCAAATCGAAGTGGTTTCGGTTATTTACTAATACCCGACCCCGGTCTCTTCGAATCCAATGACACCTTAACCCAAATTATTCAAGTGAATACAATTCAATTTTAAACATAGGATGCAACTTTTACATAGTAATTCATCATCGATAGATAACCACATTATCACAGTTCCAACCAAACATATTATATCACAAATTATTTCATATCAGAGATATCAACCAATTCAAGGCATTTAACATCATTCAATCATTCATAAACAAGATTGATCACTTTCCAATTAATTTAATTCATCTCTAATTAAATTAATAACTAACTTTAATCACTTAAATTACCTTTACTTAACATTAATTAATTACAACCAATTAATTAATCATCCTTTAATTATCCATAATTACCAATTAATCAATCCTTAATTACCATTTGATTAATCCTTAATTATCTTTGATTAATCTTTAATTACCCTTTGATTAATCAATTAATTAATCTTTAATTATAGACTAATCATCCTTTAAGTATTAATTAAAAAAACCTAGTTATTAATTAATAAAACATAATCCCACTCAGTAATTAACTATCCTTAATTAATTCATTAGTTAAACTAACTCCTTGATTAATTAGATTAATTAATCCTTTAATTACACTGAGTAATTAACACTTAATTACTTCCACTAAGTAATTTCCTTTAATTACTATTCATCAAGGCATTTCCCTTAATTAATTACATCCAGTAATTATCCATTACTTCACTAAGTAATATACTTTATTAATTACATTAAGTAATTATACTTAACCCATCATCAAGTAATTCTCTTTAATTAATTAAACTGAATTAATTAACTAAAATTAACCACATTAACTTAATTAATTACACTGAGTAATTAATCCCTTTAATTACTTCATCAAGTAATTACTCTTAATAATTCTTTAATATTATGTAATTAACCTCTAATTACATATTACTTAATTATTCATTAATTAATCAATCTTGATTAATTAATCCATAATCAAGTAATTAATTACACTTAAATAATTACACATATTAATTTATCTTGATTAAACTACTTAAATTACTTATCTTAGTTAATTAAGTAATTATACTTTAATTACTTTAGTTAATAAAACATGATCAAATTGAGGTAATCATTTATTACATTAACTCTTAACTTCCATTTTAAAATAAATTAAATTTTAAAACTTGAATTTGATTTATTTTAAAACCATTATCCTTTGATTAAAATTAAATACTTTTTACTTAAATCATAATTATATTTCAACAATTATATTTTAGTTGAAAACATTTATGAACTAATCATAAATTATTCTATATAAATCAAAACTATTTTTAAAAACAAAATTTAAAACTTTAAAATCCATATTTTTAAAATTTGAATTTGTTTAAAACATCATTTTCTAACTTAAACATTTCATACCTCTTTTAAAACCAGTTAAAACTTTGTTTAAAATTTAAGTTTGCTTTTAAAATAAATTAGAAAATCACTTTAGTTTAAAATCTAGACAGGTGAAAAATCTGGAAACAGAAATGTTTCCGAGCAAATCAACAAATTCTCGAGACAGACTCGAGACAATACTCGCGTGGACTCGATGCAACCAAACAACAGCTACCCATCTTCGTCATCTTCGAGTCGAACTCGTGAAAGTCACGAAAACCCCCGGACCAAATGTTCTTCCCCAAATCTTCAACTTCACCAGACATTTCGATGTGCACCGTGCACATGCATGGCAATCCCAGCCTCCTCCGACCATCATTTTGAACTTCAAACAGTCGATATCGAGCTTAACATCGTCCTCAACCACCCAGAAACGAACATCATATCAAAAAACGAAATCGAGCTACCAGGTTGAAGCCTGGATTGCACCATCATCGAAAATTTCCAATTTCCATCTATCCTAATAATGATGAACCCTGCCATCATCGCAAGAGAGTCGCCTCGACCTCCTGAATCGATCCCCCACCATGCGATCCGGTCCGGTGTGCCACAGTCACCGTACGAATCCCCTAAACATTGACGACACAACACTGCACAAAACTTATTCTTCCCTTCTCCGGCCACCACAGCCAACAAAAAACTTCTCACCTTTTTTCCAGAGACCCTCACATCCCTGACCACCTTTAGGCCAAACCCCTTGCTTCTACTCATCGCCGATCAACGACAAATGGCCAAAATCCCATATTCCAGAAACACTCAAATTCTCGGCCAATACACTATTAAAAATTACTAAATTTATTCCAAAATTCATGATTTGGATTCATGGTCCAGATTATACAATCAGATATTTAAATTAACATATTTGATTTTTACCCCTTTCCTTGTTTTACTGTAATTTTTAAACTTACAGCATACTTATCAAATAAAATAACTTAAAATTATTTTTAAAAACAATAGCACATTGTTATTGACATTTTCTTTTCAGAAATCAAAGTCTAAATTTGATTGTTTTGGTAAGAGAGGAATTATATTGATGATGACTTGAGTCTGCTACAAATACGGAGCATAAATATAAATATATACAGACATTCACACAGGTAAACAAGCAATCTCAAACATATGTCTAGATAAAATAACTTACGTAAACCATATCACAACTTTTTCTGATCAGATCATCACATGCAATACCTAAAAAGTGTTTTTAAATAAAAGTTTACTCACAGACTATTAAAGAACAGAGAAGACTTTTGGAATCTAAGAAGCTTTTGATGATTTAAAATGGAATTTGGACTTGATGATGATCTGATCTTCTCTGGTTTGCTTTTATTTTCCACATGGATATGCTTTTGTTTGAACTGGAAATCCTTGAAAATTTTAAGCTAGTTGTTGAGAAGTTTTAGCTTTGAAAACTGAGAAGATTGAGGCTTTGATTACAGGTTGAGATAGCTTGATAATTTTCTGGTTAGAAAATTTTTTATAGGTTTCTGAATTTTGATTTTCTTGTTTTGAGTTTTGAAGATAGAAAAAGGAAATGAAAGGAGAAGGTAGAGAGGTTTCCTATAACTTAGTTTTATCAATTTTCAAAAAGAAAAATTAAAAATTTAGACACTTGTATGAATTAACTTACACTTGTCATTATTATTAGATAATTTGTTTATACATGTATTTAGATATGCTCTTAAGATTACATGTGTATTTATGCATGTGTTGATTTATTTTAAATGGTTTATAAAACTTTTATTTTAAATTTTCTATTTAGTAATTACATTATCATAATCTATAAAATATTTTGAAGAAAATAATATGAAAAAAATATTATTCTAAATAAAATCATATAAAATACATTTTAAATCCAAAATATATTTAAGATATTTATCCTTTGAATTCCACATCAAATTCAATTTAATTCAAAATCCAATTTAAAATCAACTCATATAAATATATTTACTTAACAAACCCAAATTCACTTTGTTTGAAAATAATAATATTTTTTATTTAAAATCTTATTATATCCATATATATATATATATAAACCTATTATTATTTGTTTTCAAAAGAAGAATTTGTCAATTTTAAGTAATTATATTAGGTGATTATCACATAAATATTTATCCAGATATAAATATTTATGATCAGATTTATTTGTTTCATATAAAAATTGGTGTTTTAATAAATTTAATCTTGTTAATTACCAATTAACAGATGCCTAAAATTCGAGTTATCACATTCCTCCGCCCTTTGAAACTTTTCATCCTCGAAAAGGAACGAAGCCAGAATTTACTTAATACTTAAAATCAGATAATTTATTCTTTGATCAATTTTAAAATATTTTAAAATCTATATAATATTGCCAAAATAGTTTTATAAGAATACTATTTATAACTCTATGTTTCAATAGGTCCATCCTCGTTCTCACATAAATTCGGTCATACGTTGATCAGGCGTAGGTCTGAAAATCTATAAGTACTTAGCAGACCTATTTTCAACATCCAGTGAAAATACTTAGAGAATAATTTTATTGAAAATATATAAAACATTTTGAAAATTGAGGAAATATCTTTGGTGAGAATGCTCTGGAAATCATCACCCCCATCCACGGTCGCAGTTAACCCGATGGTTATGTTGCCATCTTGGCAAAATCCATAGATAATTGCAGGCACTCCGCGCCCTTTGAATATGCCATGGAACCCGCTACAGATCGCAGCTACAACCGGGGCTACGTTGCTATCACCGTAAAAACCCATATAACTGTAGGCCTCAGCGCCCTCGAATTCCGCTGCCAAAAGAATGAAACTTCTCCACTCCATCGACCATAGATCGCGGTCTACCGATGTTACGTTGCCTTCCCGGTAAAATCAAGCATAGGCCGTTGGCACTCACCTCCACACGATTTCTGCTATGGTCCATAGTAGATCGCAGCGACATCGAGTTGCATTGTCGTCACAACATAACCCAAATGCCCCTGTAGGCATCAGCGCCCTCGACTTTCGCTACCCAGTAATCCTCAAGAACTTCAGTTTGTCTGTACTTCCTCATAGGATCCACTTTAGAGCCTCTCCCCTTTTGAGGCTCAAGGCAGTACCAACCTATGGTACTCCTGAGAAGTTCATTTCAAGGGAGCACCTTTTTCTCCAGAGCCATTTTCAAAACACTTTATACTATGCACATATAGTATTTTCCAAATCACACACCTAGTATGGATCCCATATAAATCTCCTTTCTCAAAATCGATTATCCCAACAATCGATAATTCTACACTAGGTTTTCCAAATTTCCAAAATTGATTTTTCCCAAAAATTCAAAAGCATTTCCAAATTGATAGGTTCCAAAAACATTTCCTTAAAATCATTCTCATAAGATCATTTGTGTATATATATATAACTTTAAAAACCTTTGGATCACTTCGGTCTTGTATAAATCCCCTTTTCATACTTCAAATACTTTCAAAAACCCATTTTATTCTGGCTATAGATTCAACAAGGGGAGTTTATCAATTATATATACTTAACTTTGTTTATGCCGAATTAAAATTTGATTACTCTTTCAAGTCACTCATCATATTACTTACTTTCATAAAGTAAATTTCTACCATTGAAATATCAAATTCTCACTTTATTTCATCATTTATTGTTCAAAATATACTTTTCCATTTTGAAAACCATTTTACAGTTCTTGTCCACAAATTTTCAATATCAATTTCATTCAAACCAGTACAATGTACTCATATCATCCGTACGATATATCAATCTGATCGCTTACTCGATCACACAATTTCACTTTCGAACTAGTATCGACCACCCGACTTTCTAGTGCGGACTCAGATCTGGTTTCTCGATTAGAAACCATCATTCTCCTTGCATAGTCACAACTATGATAGAGAATTTCCAAAGCCAATCAACAATACATATCCAGGTTCGCCGTCGAAAATCGAGTGAAAATCGCAACTCGGATTGATATACAATCTTAAAATTTTATGCTCGAATCTGGATCAAATCATTATGCGAATAGAATAATATATGTACATCCTATGTATCTATCCTCATTGCTTATTAGCCAAATCAATTTCCTTTCTATTCACATTTATTTGATTTCTACTCACTTATTCACAGTTGCATAAATCCCCATTTGGATTATCACTTCAATTCTTATCTTAAATGGTTATTTAATCATAAATAGTTTAAACTCTGTCCAGCTTAAATTTACAAAATAACTTGAAGAGTTAAAATAGATAAGTAGTTGAAAAATAATTATTAGTTTGTAAAATAGCTATTTTAAGTAGTTGTAGAATGGTTATAAAATAGTCAAATGGTTATAAAATATTTAGAAAATAGCAAAATAGTTTAAAGTAGTAATTAGTTTATAAAACAGTTGTAAAATAATTAAATGGTTCCAAAAGTAGTTGTAAAATAAGTATAAGATACTTGTGGGTTTTAAAAAGAACAGTTGTATAGTAAATAGTTAGAAAAATAGACTTAAAATAGTTTAAATTAAAATAATTTATTTGAAAATAGTCCAGATCCAAACTGTTCAATTCCCAATTTCTATTCCCATCAATTTAATTTAAACCATTTCTATTTAAATTGGTTCAATTCCGATTTGAATTGATCCTAATTCCAATCAATTGCCAATTTCCAATTAACTTTCAATTTTAATTCAAATTAAGTTAACTTCCATTCTCATCCCAAATTCAAATCAACTTCGTACTTGAGTTTGAACTCATTCAACTTCAATTTCATTTCAATTTATCCAATTCAAATTTCTATTTGAATTTTTAAACTTATCCATCTTCAATCATAATTCCAATTAATTCAAATAAATTTCAAATTGAACCAATTTCAATTTTCAATTCATTTCAACTCCAGTTTGAATTTAATCCCAATTCAAGTTGAATTATCCTTGATTCTTTCCAAATTCAAATCAAATTCCATTTGAATTTAAAACTATTCAACTTTAATCACAAATCCAAATTATTTAAATCAAATTTCAATTTGAACTAATTTCAAATTCAATCTCACTTAAATCATCTCGAATTATATAAATTCGAGTTAAATTTCAAATGTTGGTTTAACCTTTTAAACCAAATTAACCTTTATTTAAAGTCTTTAAATAATTTAATTCTGAGTCCAAATTTTAAAATTCCATTTTAAATTATATTTACTTAACTCATTACAAGGTTCAAGAGTTCAAAACAATTTTAATTTACAAGTTCAATTCTTAACATTCAAATCTTAAGTTCAAAGGAATTCCATATACTTAATTTCAAATTTAAGTTAAATTCTATTTATCTCTATAATGGATATATTACCACAATCCATTTATTTATTCATTTAAACAAATCCAATTCACAGTTTAAAGATTATTAATAACAATAGAATGATATCATCAAAACTATTTAAAACATCCATCCATTTTCAATTTCCAGATCTCAAACCCATTTTGAGAACACACAAACCCCAATTCAAATCAACCATTTAACCTTCCAAGTTAAATCTAAATTTTCATCTTGAAATTTCCAAATTAGGTTGTTCATTCAAGCTTATTTAACTTTTTCTAAGTTGAATTCAATTTAATCCCAATAATCCCACTCAAAATTTGAATTCTCCAATTCAAATTTCAAATTTCTATCACTTAAAAGTTCAAAAACTTATTTTACTTTGGATTTTTTACATCACACTTTAGGGAAAATCAAAACTCATCACTTTAGAGTTTATTTCAAATTATCTTTGATATTATGTATATCCACACATATATATACATATTTACTTCTTGGCCCACCAAGCCAAATTTTAAAATTTAAACCATCTTTAGTTTTAATTCAGAACAAATTCTTTTAAAGTTTTCATACAACTCTTGTTTGAAATAGACCCTTCATTCAAATACATTAAATAATATTATTATGATTTCTTTATCACTTTGAAACAAATTTTCAATTTTCTGGACCTAGATTTAAAACTTCACAATTTTGATCATCTTCAGTTCCAATTTAAAAGTCATACTTACCTAAATGTTTTACTTCCCTAAATCATATCATTTTGCTTACTCATTAATACACATTTTATTATTAAACACAACAATCATTTATATAATAACCAAGTTTATCATATCTGGAAACCAATTCATTATTATCTTATTCTGAAACTCTTCTCCAAATTCAAGATTTTAATTCCAGTTTGAATCCATTTCAAACTTATCTTTATTCAATTTAAATTTGGTTGTATTACTATTACCACTTACATTTAATTCAAAGGATTTAACAACCAATTACCCTAATATTTATTTTGAAAGAAATATTGCTTTATATATCAAAACATAATCTTACATAAAAAACATTTATTTTTAAAACCATTTAAAATCTTTATATAAGAAAATAACAAGTACGCTCTCTTATATATATACACACACTTAACTCATTCTAGGGTTTCACTTACCCTATCCTTAATGAGTAATCCCACCAGAGCCAAGGTTCTCGCTTAACCTCGCTCTGATACCCACTGTAATGACCGGGGATTTTCAATCCCGAAAATTCCAGATAGTTAGGAAAAGAAGGAAGAGATAGAAGAAGAAGGGATAGAAAACCAAACTCAGTATCGCACATTCGATGCTGATAAATTGTAATATCAAATAACAACATTTATACAAGAAGCCGTATTAGTTAAATTGCATACACAACACCAGAATTACAATATTTACACAAACACTAGACAGTTAAAATCACATGTCCTAGATATACAACAACATATCACAGTGGAAGCACTCCGTACGTTTCTGCCATCCAGCTCGCCTCCTGAGCTCGACAACGTCCTTACTTGAAAATCTGTAATACTCGGTCTACCCGAGCAATACATCAAAGTAATACCTGGGTCGGGCTAGAAACTAGCGTGAGTAAATCCATCTAACAAGAAATACAAATGCATAGAACTCATTTAAACCCAAGTAACTCGTACCTTACTACGAGTTCATAACATGTAATAGTCAACACTTATTTTCATAAATCAAATTCTAAGCATTCTTACTTAGTTTCAAAGGTCCATTTTATTCTATCCCAGCTTATTGGTTTCACATATTAAATTTATAAAGAATTACTGTATTGCAAATCGAAGTGGTTTCGGGTATTTACTAATACCCGACCCCGGTCTCTTCGAATCCAATGACACCTTAACCCAAGTTATTCAAGTGAATACAGTTTAATTTTGAACATAGGATGACAACTTTTACATAGTAATTCATCACCGATAGATAACCACAGTATCACAGTTCACACCAAACATATTATATTGCAAATTATTTCATATTAGAGATATTAACCAATTCAAGGCATTTAAAATCATTCAATCATTATATACAAGATTGATCACTTTCCAATTAATTTAATTCATCTTTAATTAAATTAATAACTAACTTTAATCACTTAGATTACCTTTACTTAACATTAATTAATTACAACCAATTAATTAATCATCCTTTAATTATCCATAATTACCAATTAATCAATCCTTAACTACCATTTGATTAATCCTAATTACCCTTGATTAATGTTTAGTTACCCTTTGATTAATCAATCAATTAATCTTTAACTATAGACTAATCATCATTTAAGTACTAACTAACAAAACCTAGCTATTCATTAATAAAACATAATTCCACTTAGTAATTAACTATCCTTAATTACTTCATTAATTAAACCAACTCCTTGATTAATTACATTAATCAATCCATTAATTACACTGAGTAATTAACACTTAATTACTTCCACTAAGTAATTTTCCTTTAATTACTATTCATCAAGTCATTTCCCTTAATTAATTACATCCAGTAATTATCCATTACTTCATCAAGTAATTATACTTTATTAATTATATTAAGTAAATATACTTAACCCATCATCAAGTAATTCTCTTTAATTAACTAAACTTAATTAATTAACAAAATTAACCACATTAAATTAATTAATTACACTGAGTAATTAATCCCTTTAATTACTTCATTAAGTAATTACTCTTAATAAATCTTTAATATTATGTAATTAATCTCTAATTACATATTACTTAATTATTCATTAATTAATTAATCTTGATTAATCAATCCTTAATTAAGTAATTTATTACACTTAATTAATTACACAAATTAATTTATCTTGATTAAACTACTTAAATTACTTATCTTAGTTAATTAAGTAATTATACTTTAATTACTTTAGTTAATAAAACATGATTAAATTTAGGTAAATCATTCATTACATTAACTCTTACCTTCCATTTTAAAATAAATTAAATTTTAAAACTTGAATTTGATTTATTTTAAAATCATTATTCTTTGATTAAAATTAAATACTTTTTACTTAAATCATAATTATATTTCAACAATCATATTTTAGTTGTAAATATTTACGAACTAATTACAAATTATTCTATATAAATCAAAACTATTTTTAAAAACAAAATTTAAAACTTTAAAATCCATATTTTTAAAATTTGAATTTGTTTACAACATCATTTTCTAACTTAAATATTTCATACCTCTTTTAAATCCAGTTAAAACTTTGTTTAAAATTTAAGTTTGCTTTTAATACAAATTTAAAAATCATTTTAGTTTAAAATCTGGACAGGTGAAAAAACTAGAAACAGAAACGTTTCCTAGCAATCAACAAATTCTCGAGATAGACTCAAGACAATACTCGCGCGGACTTGATGCAACCAAACAACAGCTACCCCTCTTCGTCATCTTCGAGTCGAACTCGTGAAAGTCACGAAAACCCCAGACCAAACGTTCTTCCCCAAGCCTTCAAATTCACCAGACATTTCGATGTGCACCGTGCACATGCATGGCAATCCTAGCCTCCCCCGACCATCATTCTGACCTTCAAATAGTCGACATCGAGCTCGACATCCTCCTCAACCACCCAGAAATGAAGATCATGTCAAAAACGAAATCGAGCTACCAGGTTGAAGCTTGGATTGCACCATCATCGAAAATTTCCAATCGTCGTCAATCCCAAAAATGATGAACCTTGCCAACATCACCAGAGAGTCGCCTCGACCGCCTGAATCGATCCCCCACCATGTAATCTGGTCCGGTGTGCCATAGTCGTCGTACGAATCCCCTAAACATCGATGACACAACACTGCACAAAACCATATTCTTCCATTCTCTGGCCAACAGAAAAAATTCTCGCCATTTTTCCAGAAATTCGCCTCCCCGACCACCTTCAGGCTAAACCCCATGCTTTCACTCATCGCCGATCAATGGCAAATGGCTAAAATCCCAAATTCGAGAAACACTCAAATTCTCGGCCAATACACCATTAAAAATTACAAAATTTATTCCAAAATTCATGATTTGGATTCACGATCCAGAATATATAATCAGATATTTAAATTAACATATTTGATTTTTACCCCTTTCCTGGTTTTACTATAATTTTTAAACTTACAATATATTTGTTAAATAAAATAAATTAAAATTATTTTTAAAATCAATAACACATTGTTATCGATATTTTCTTTTCAGAAATCAAAGTCTAAATTTGATTGTTTTGGGAAGATAGGAATTATATTGATGATGAAGTTGAGTCTGTTACAAATACATAGCACAAATATAAATATATACAGACATTCACACAGGTAAAAAGCAATCTCAAACATATGACCAGATAAAAAAAATTATGCAAACCATATCACAACTTTTTCTCGTAAGATCATCACATTCAATACCTAAAAGCTGTTTTTAAATAAAAGTTTACTCACGGACCATTGAAGAACAGAGAAGACTTTTGGAATATGAGAAGCTTTTGATGATTTAAAATGGAGTTTGGACTTGATGATGATCTGATCTGCTCTGGTTTGCTTTTATTTTTCACATGGCTATACTTTTGTTTGAACTGGAAATCCTTGAAAATTTTAAGCTAGTTGTTGAGAAGTTTTAGCTTTGAAAACTAAGAAGATTGAGGCTTTGATTATAGGTTGAGCTAGCTTGATAATTTTCTGGTTGGAGAAATTTTCACAGGTTTCTAAATTTTGATTTTCTTGTTTTGAGTTTTGAAGATAAAAAAGAAAATGAGAGGAGAAGGTAGAGAGTTTTCCTATAACATAGTTTTATCATTTTTCAGAAAGAAAAATTAAGAATTAAGACATTTGTATGAATTAACTTACACTTATCATTGTTATTAGATAATTTGTATACACATGTATTTAGATATGCTCTTAAGCATACATGTGTATTTGTGCATGTGTTGACTTATTTTAAATGGTTTATAAAACTTTTATTTCAAATTTTCTATTTAGTAATTACATTATCTTAATCTATAAAATCTTTTAAAGAAAATAATATAAAACAAATATTGTTCTAAATAAAATCATATAAAATACATTTTAAATCCAAAATATATTTAAGATGTTTATCCTTTGATTTCCAATTCAAATTCAATTTAACTCAAAATCCAATTTAAAATCAACTCATATAAATATATTTGCTTAACAAACCCAAATTCACTTTGTTTGAAAATAATAATTTTTGTATTTAAAATATTCTTATATCCATATATATATATATATATATATATATATATATATAAACAACCATTATCATTTGTTTTTAAAAGAATAATTTGTCAATTTTATGTAATTATATTAGGTGATTATCACATAAATATTTTGTTGAATATGCGAGTATATGATTTTTGTTTGATGATAATAAACATATATATATATGTATGTATATGCGAGTATATATATTATTCAAACAAATATTTATTACAATTTTGAATAGTACAAATTCAAGCTCTCACTATACATATACAACTTTGATTACAATACAAATTCAATTACATAACAATCTATCATTTACAAATACACCTCACTACATATCATTCATTCGCTCGTAATTTATCTTCAACTTTATCCCAGATTGAATCCAGCATCTGAGCAATCTGCAAAAATAAATACTGACGCAGTAAAATTGAAAAGGAAATATTTTTGCAGTATAAAATAAAATATGATTTTGGAAATTTTATTAGCCTATGTTATTTGGGTTGTTCTTCGTCATTTACATTTGAATTCGTCATACACGAACAGCTTGTGACATGCAAAGTGTATCACTGTACATGCCACAAGGCCGTGCACACCGATATATACACTTGATAAAATTACAGGGACATGTGAGCATAGGTCAAACTCAAAATGCCGGGTTCAACTCAAGTGCAATAAAAATAATGTCACAATATCAGAACAAGGTCAAATCCGAGCTTTAAGCTGGATTCAACTCATATGCAATACAAAATTGTCAAGTAAAAGTGAAAATGCTCGATCAAAGCAACACAGTCTCAACGATGCAATGGCCATGTTCAAAACAACACCAAAACTGGAAACAAAATCCCCAAACAAAATGAAAAATTGTCAATATTGCATCTATGCAATTTCAAATAAGAATCCTAGACTAGAGAATACAACTAGTGCAGCAAGTGGTCAAACCAGGCTATACAATGAACACAACCACTTGAATACGCAACATCGATGCAACATACATATGCACAATGATATATGATACGAATTGATACAAGTAGTAACTCAGTGCAACTCGTCACAAACATGTACCAGCTCAATATGCTATGCATAAGAACCAAGGTTAGAGGTGACATCAATGTATGCATATAGTCAGGCAATGTCAAAGATCAGAACGTTGCAAAACTTCCAGATGAACACATAGTAAAGACAAGCTACTGAACTCCAAGCATAGAGCAAGTGATAGTGATCAATATGCAGTGGAGTGGTGGATATGCTCAATACACACACATATATGACATACCAGACCCAAATGTACATGAACAAGTAACATATATATGCTGCAAAGACCAGAGATGTGTGGATACAAGAAAACTGTAATTACAAGTGACTTCAACAAGTTGATATGAAAACAAAGTATTTAATGACAAAACAAGTGTATACAACCACATGGTGACGGTAGGATACAAGTTCGAACACACCCAATGCAAATCATACATGTACAAACTAGCTCAAACCAGCGTACAACATGATAACAACATGAATACAGATTCAGATGAATCAGAGACTTCAAAACAAAGACCAGACACAATACAATAGAAGGTGCAACTCAATATAGCAGTACAAAGGTCATACGCTCTCGAATCAGCAAGGCCTAAGCAATACATGAACAAAGTAGTTCAGGCATGCACAACAGAGATGAGCAAGTGCACCAAAGACCAACATCAAGTTTCGACCAAACAAATATACACAAGTGAATGTAAACTACAAACTGCACATGAACTACATGACTCGAAATTCAGTAAAGTAAACAAATATATCAACCAGAAAAGCAACAACTCAAGTGAAACAAACATCACATGTAACAATGCACAAGACAGTGAATGTGAAGAACAAATATGAATGTATGTACATATATATGATGTATGTAGTGATAACTAGTATCACATTTCGAATGGTACATGTGTAATGACCAGAAGCAATAAATTGATGAACCAATATACTATGCAACTTGAATAGTGAATTGCAAAATCAAGACAAAGGAGATTTCAAGCTGCAGTTCAAAGCAATGCCAAAGTCATAGTCGAAAATGAGTTCGAAAAATCATGGAACTGCAGTTTCAAATCAAGATAGTGCCGAACCCAAAATACTTTCACAAAATCAATTTTATTAAGGCTAAGCTCAAAGCAAAGCATAATCGAAGTCACCAGAAAATCAACGCCGTGATGACCAAGGCAACAATGAACGGATCTAACAGTTCAAAATCAATATCGTGGTGAGCAAGGAAAATAACGTCAGATAAATCAAACCGTGTCAACCAAGTAAACAACAAATATACGAATTGGAAGAGATCAGAAATCATCATCAACGTCCAAGCAAAATCGCACAGCCGAGAAAAAATCAATTGACGAATTCGTATAAAATATACGAACGAAAATCAAGGGGTTTGAACCCTATATAAACAATTAACATCATCGGCAATATCATCGAGTTCAAGCAAACTAACGAGTAAAGCAAAAAGGCATAAATTACATAACAAATTCTAAATCAAACTCGATCGAACTGAAGCAGCCGTATGAGAATCGAAGAAACGGTCGATTGCCGAAGCAAAGCAGTACAATAGCCATTGTAATCAACCAACAATCAATCGACGCCTCAATTGCCAAAGCCCTAATTTCAGAGGTACGAACGATAGAGAGCCGGCATTATCACAAACACAAAGGAACAGGCCGATAAAAGAAAAGGAGGAAGAATACTTTGGGCCGGCCTTTGTATTGGGTTTATAATTATAAGGCTTATAATTCTTTAATTAGGGTTTTTGTTTTGTTTTTCTTTTTAAATTGTATTTTTCCTTTCAAACTTCTGTGTAATTTCTGGTCGTATGACTAGGGGACAAACTACGTGGCGTAGTTTGAGAATTCGCAACTCAGTGGCTGAGTTGTGGCAGGGTTTTGAGCGTATATATTCGATAGCGGGTGTCGGGAGTTTACGTGTGTAAGCGTCGGACTACTTAATTTCTAGTAAAAACCTTGGGGGCAGCATGAAGGCAGGGTTTTGCCGAAGCTGGGTAAATTCTGTGTCGTTCTATTTCTACATTCATTATTCTGCTATTATCTGTGCTGCTATAATTTTAATATATCTGTGTTGAGATTATATAAACTTCCACGATAATTTTTATAATTAATAGCATCACCCTATTCACCCTCCCTCTAGGGTGAAATCGATCCTATAAGTGGTATCAGAGCTAGGAACAAAAGCCATTTTTGTTTTAAAAAGTTTGATTTTTCAAAAACCAATTTTTTTTAATTTTTTGAATTTTTGAAATGGCTTCTTTTAATAATGCTTTTGCAGAGGGTCACTCCATAGTTAGACCACCAATGTTCAATGGTGAATATGCTTACTGGAAAAATAATATGGAAATTTTTCTGAAAACCATTTGAAGCTTGGGATGTTGTTGAGACAGGGTATAGAGCACCAACTATAATTATAAATAATCAGGAAATAAATAAACCAAAGGATCAACGGATAGATCTAGAAAATAAGTTACAGAATACTAATTCCATAGCTATGAATTCGATTATTTGTTCTTTAGATCAGTTTGAATTTAATCTTGTCTCACATTGTCTAACTGCATAGGAAATATGGCACACACTAGAAGTGACTCATGAAGGAACATCTCAAGTCAAGAAATCTCGCCTTACCATGCTGAGTAGCGCATACGAGAATTTTACAATGGTCAAGGAAAAAAATGTTAAAGAGATGTATGGACGGCTTTCCAACATCATATACAAATCAAAAGCTCTCGGAAAATCATACACGGAATTGGAAATAGTCCAAAAATTCCTCAGAGTCCTTCCATGAAGTTTTGAAGCAAAAGTGACTGCCATTCAAGAATCGAAAGATTTAAAACAAATCAAAGTTGAAGAACTCATTGGAAATCTCACCACTTATGAGCTAGAAATGAAACTCAAGGAAGAGCGTGAAGGAGGAGATACTCGAAAGAAATCAACAGCTCTCAAAGGAACAAATGAAAGTGATGATGATGACGATGATGATGGAGCAGCAGAGTTGGAAATGGTAATAAAGAGATTAAAAAAGTGGAACCGTAAATACAGAAATCTAGCTCTAAATTAAAAATTAAAAAGCATAATATTCAAAGTTCTGGATAACACAGATCAGCAAGAAATCATCTGTCGTAAGTGCAACCAACCCGGACACATCAAGCCCAATTGTCCTCAAAATCGACATGAGTTTGGAAAGAAATCAAAAAGGAGAAATTTTGCAGCCACGTGGAATACAAGTGATGAAGATAATAAAAATACTAGCAGTGAGAGTGAGAAAGCAAATATGTGTCTTCAAGGTAATATAACCGATAGCGACGATGACGAGTCCAGCGAGGTATCAAAACTCACTCACTCAGAATTACTTATATATTTCCATAAATTAAATGGCTATTTTGAACGACTTAGGGAGAAGTGCGCCAAACTTGAATCAAAAAATGATACTTTGATAGATTTAAATAAATAGCTTGACCAATTAGTTAAAAGCTATCAAAATAGGATCCCTAAGTGTGATAAGTGTCCAACATTAGAAGAAGAGATTAAAAAATCAGAAATTAAAATTAAATCGCTTGAAAATGAAATTCTGATTTTGAAAGAGAGTCAAAATACGAGAAAAGAAAATTCTATTAAATGGTGCACACAATTGCTAAAAGAAAATGAATCTCTCAAAACACAAGTCCAATAACTGTCAACGACTTTAGATAAATTTTCAAAAAGTGAAATCGTTGAATATGCTATTAGGAAAACAAACTGTTAATACAGTTGGACAAGGACTTAGATATAATCAATCTAAAAATGTTAGATATGAAATTCATCAAGTCGATTCAATGTGCACAAATTGTAGAAAATTTGGACACAATCAAAACAATTGTTGGTATAGACCCAAACATGTGAAAACTATACCAATTTGGGTTCCTAAAGGCACAAATATAAAATCTCTCAAACTTAAATAAATCTGGGTGTCAAAAGGAACATATGTAAATTGTTACGGGTCTCCACGAAATTATTTTTCAAAATATTTTACCACTAACAACAATGGACCTATAAAAACAAATAGGTCACAAAAACCTTTTATCGTGTAGGTATGGTGGCAGGCTAAGAAACAACATCAGTGTTAACTTGGATTCTGGCTGTTCTAAGAACACAAAGGGCGACAAAGAAAAGTTCGTTAGCCTAGTATAAAGGTGGCAAAATCACAATGCGCTACAACGAAAAATTATCAACAAAGGTAAAATAGGTAAAGATATCTTGTACGATAAATGTGAAAATATGCACCGTAATTTGATTTAATTCAGACAATTATGTTATGAATGATGAAAATGATTCTGACTTTTTTGAAAATTATTGGCCAATTATATTCTTATGCCAAGAACACTATAAAAATTCTAGAGTCTTTAAACTACTTCTTATATATTAATTTTGATTAATTATAGCGTTCTATTGGATGATGATGATACATTTGGCTAACCCTATATTCATGGTTTTTGTTTATTTACACGGCTTCAATTAAAATTCAAAAGAATTTCATTTAGAAAGGTCTTCAAGAATTTGTTGCAATTTCACGGTCTGATCTATATCATCCAAAAAAAGATAATCTCGAGTGAAATAAAAATTCAGATACAGATTACACTGCTAATTTAGTTGATAGAAAATTTTCAAGTGGAACATGATTTATGTTGAGATATTCAGTAATTGCGTCATTTTTTAAAGAAAATATCTGCATATTTTTCATTTCAAATAATTTTCAAATAGAAGAAAATTTTCTTATAAAACCCCTCTAGAAAATCATTTTTGACCTTGTTTTCAGATTAGTCATTTTTAGAAAAATTGATTTTATAATTATTTTTGAATTTGATTTTAAATGATTACATTGACTAATCTGACTCCCTAATGATTATCGAAAAGATGAATAGTGATTGAAAAAGTGACGAGTGTTAATATTAATCATATATTATAACTCGAGACGGTATAATTAGTAAATTTATTTATAAATTTAAACAAGAATTATAAAACTTTTTGTAGGTAAAAATTCCATGACCATTTCTATTTCTACCATATTTCTATCAACCAATTTCTATTAACCATCACTCATCAAAATCCATTGTAGTTTGTCAATATGTGGTGATTTAAACAGGAATAATTCTTTTTTCATTTTATATTTTTTTTTTAAACAAAAAAAACCAAAGTATTCACTCTCATTTAAAAGTCCTCACGGTTATGCATGGGTGAATTACTTGGAATTTGTTATGTGCTTCCATGTTCATTTAAAAGTCCTTACGGTTATCATGTACGGAACGCATATCAAAATTAATTAATTAAATAAACAAGTTGATTTTAATCCCATTTAAAAGTTCTTACGGTTATGTGTGGTTAGAAGATACTTGAATTCATTTTTTTTTAAAATGGAATACTACTAATCTCATTTGAAAGTCCTAATGGTTATGCATGGTTAGTAGATATTCAAATTCCTGGAATAAATATACCATAATAGACACAACTGTATGGTTTTATACGATGACATCATTCACATCATTCTAAAAGTGGAATATGCGCCTAACAGAGTATTTACGATTTTTGTTTGATTTTTTATTGAAATTTAATGTTTATATTCGATTGAGTTTTAATGTTGTATTAATATCTATCACTTTATCTCCATTTTTCTAACATTATCACTCTTTTGGTGATAACAAAAGGGGGAGAGAAAAGTTAAGATTTTGACAAATGAAGGTCAAATATTTTCTATTTGCATCAAGGCTCATTTGCATATTTTCTATTTGCATCTAGGCTTATTTGCATATTTTTATTTACATGCATATATGAAGGGGGAGCTTTGTGTGGAGAGAAAGCATCTAAATAGGGGAAGCAAATAGAGTATCTCAATGATCAAATACATTTAACATATTCAAAATCTTAAATATATGTTTGTTATCATCAAAAGGAGGAGATTGTTGCATATGTGAGTATATGATTTTTGTTTGACGATAATAAACATATAAATATATTGATTTAAATGTATTTTTTAATGTACTATTTTAATTTTCACATAATTAAATAAATATTTGGTGAATAAAATAAATAACACGGAATTTAAATTCAAACAGATATTTTATTCAAACAAGTATTTATTACAATTTTGAATAGTACAAATTCAAGCTCTCACTATACATATACAACTTTGATTACAATACAAATTCAATTACATAACAATCTATTATTTACAAATACACCTCACTACATATCGCTCATTCACTCGTAATCTATCTTCAACTTTATCCCAGATTGAATCCAACATCTAAGCAATCTGCAAAAATAAATACTGACACAGTAAAATTGAAAACGAAATATTTTTGCAGTATAAAATAAAATGTGATTTTGGAAATTTTATTAGCCTCAGTTATTTCGGTTGTTCGTCATCATTTAAATTTTAATTCGTCATAACGAACAACATGTGATATGCATAGTGTATCACTGTACATGCCAAAAGGCCGTGCACACCGATATATGCACGTGATAAAATTACAAGGACAGGTGAGGACAGGTCAAACCCAAAATGTCGGGTTCAACTCTAGTGCAATAAAAATAATGTCATAATATCAGCACAAGGTCAAACCCGAGCTTTAAGCAGGATTCAACTTTGGTGCAATACAAAATTGTCAAGTACAAGTGAAAATGCTCGATCAAAGCAACACAGCATCAACAATGCAATGGCCATGTTCAAAACAACACCAAAAATGGAAACAAAAGCCCCAAACAAAATGAACAAATTGTCAATATTGCATCTATGCAATTCCAAATAAGAATCCTAGACCAGAGAATACAATTAGTGCAGCAAGTGGTCAAACAAGGCTACACAACGAACACAACCACTTGAATATGCAACAACGATGCAACATACATATGCACAATGATATATGATATGGATTGGTACAAGTAGTGACTCAGTGCAACTCATCACAAACATGTACCAGCTCAATATGCTATGCACAAGAACCAAGGTCAAAGGTGACATCAATGTATGCATATAGTCAGGCAATGTCAAAGATCAGAACAATGCAAAAATTCCAAATGAACACTTAATAAAGACAAGTTACTGAACTCCAAGCAAAGAGCAAGTGACAGTGATCAATATGCAGTGGAGTGATGGATATGCTCAATATACACACATATATGACATACCAGACCGAAATGTACATGAATAAGTAACATATATATGCTGCAAAGACCAGAGATGTGTGGATACAAGAAAACTGTAATTACAAGTGACTTCAACAAGTTGATATGCAAACAAAGTAGCAGTGACAAAACAAGTGTATACAACCACATGGTGATAGTAGGATACAAGTTCAAACACACCCAATGCAAATCAGACATGTACGAACTAGCTCGAACCAGTGTACAACATGATGACAACATGAATGTACAGATTTCGATGAATCAGAGACTTCAAAACAAAGACCAGACACAATACAACAGAGGGTGCAACTCTATACAGCAGTACAAAGGCCATAGGCTCTCAAATCAGCAAAGCCCAAGCAATACATGAACAAAGTAGTGCAGGCATGCACAATTGAGATCAGTAAGTGCACCAAAGACCAACAGCAAGTGTTGACCAAGCAAATATACACAAGTGAATGTAAACTACAAACTGCACATGAACTACATAACTCGAAGTTCAGTAAAGTAAACAAATATATCAACCAAAAAAGCAACAACTCAAGTGAAACAAACATCACATGTAACAAGACATAGGACAGTGAACATGAAGAACAAATATGAATGTGTGCACATATATATATATGATGTATGTAGTGATAACTAGTATCACATTTCAAATGGTACATGTGTAATGACCAGAAGCAATAAAATGGTGAACCAATATACTATGCAACATAAACAGTGAATTGCAAAATCAAGACAGAGGAGATTTCAAACTATAGTTCAAAGCAATGCCAAAGTCACAATCGAAAATGAGTTTGAAAAATCATGGAACTGCAGTTTCAAATCAAGACTGTGCCAAACACAAAATACTTTCACAAAATCAATTTTATCAAGGCCAAGCTCAAAGCAAAGCATAATCGAAGTCACCAGAAATCAACGCCGTGATGACCAAGGCAACAATGAATGGATCGAACTGTTCAAAATCAATATCGTGGTGAGAAAGGAAAACAACATCAAAGAAATCAAATCGTGTCAACCAAGTAAACAACAAATATACGAATTGGAAGAGGTTAGAAATCATCATCAACGTCCAAACAAAATCGTACAGCCGAGAAAAAATCGATTGACGAATTCATATAAAATATATGAACGAAAATCAAGGGGTTTGAACCTATATAAACAAGTAACATCATCGGCAATATCATCGAGTTCAAGAAAACTAACGAGTAAAGAAAAAAGGCATAAATTACATACCGAAGTCTAAATCGAACTCGATCGAATTGAAGCAGCTGTATGAGAATCAAAGAAACGGTCGATTGCCGAAGCAAAGTAGTACAGTAGTCATTGTAATCAACCAACAACCAATCGACGCCTCAATTGCCAAAGCCCTAATTTCATAGGAACGAACGAACGAGAGCCGGCATTATCACAAACACAAAGGAACGGGCCGATAAAATAAAAAGAGGAAGAATACTTTTGGCCGACCTTTGTATTGGGTTTATAATTATAAGGCTTATAATTCTTTAATTAGGGTTTTTTTTTTTGTTTTTAAATTGTATTTTTCCCTTCAAACTTCTGTGTAATTTCTAGTCGTGTGATTAGGGGACAAATTACGTGGCGTATTTTGAGAATTTGCGACTCAGTGGCTGAGTTGTGGCAGAGTTTTTAGCATAGAGTTAAGGCTAGTCGATAGAGGGTGTCGCGAATTTACATGTGTAAGCGTCTGGCTGCTTAATTTCTAGTAGAAATCTTGGGGGCAGCATGTAGGTACGGTTTTGCCGAAGCTGGGTAAATTCTGTGTCATTCTATTTCTGCATTTATTATTCTGCTATTATCTGTGCTGCTATAATTTTAATATATCTGTGTTGTGATTATATAAACTTCCACGATAATTTTTATAATTAATGGCATCACCCTATTCACCCCCGCTCTAGGATGAAATCGATCCTACATATTTATCCAGATATAAATATTTATGATCACATTTATCTATTTCATTTAAAAATCAGTGTTTTAATAAATTTAATCCCGTTAATTACCAATTAACAGATGTCCAAAATCCGAGTTACCACAGTCGTGTTATTTAGTTTTTTATGTTAGTTCCATATTTTTAGTGGATATTATTCTAGGAGCAATACATGATTTTACAACTTCAGTGATTTTTGAGTTATCGGAACCACCTTCAACCAGTCCTTCTACGCCTCATTCATCAATGCAGCACTCATCCACATTTGCATGTTCAACAAAAAGAGCCTATTATAATCCATACCACCACCACCATTCATGAGCGTCATATTCTTGACTTCCAACGTGGACTTGAATGCTACATCGCTCATCATCTACGCGTAGTCTTTAAGTGATTTCATTATTGTGTTGCCTTTCGACACTGACTGGGTTGTAGATGTCAGGAACGATGAGACTTTACTTCTACGGATTTTACATGGTTGAAGGTTAGATGGATGGAAAATTCGAAGAGTTTTAGGAGGTTTTGGTTAATTGAGGAAGCGTATGGGGAGTGGGATGTGAAGTAGAGAGCTTTGGGTAGAGGATTGATGTGCAGCTTTTGCGGATGAATTCGGACTGCTGTTGGTTAGTGATTAAGAATGAACTGGTAAAGCGAGTGTGAAGAAGAAGAGGGATAAAAGGGTCACGTTCTTCATGAAATGGAAATTGAGGAGGTTGTAAGGAAATGGCAGTTTGGGATGCTTTGAAGGGAGGGAAGGTGAGGTTTTAAATCGAGGAAATTGGTAGCGTAAGTCACGTAGTGGATGCATTTGGTAATAGCGACTCAAATTGTGAGTAGAGATTTTTCCAACTAAAGTAATCATTAAAGTTGAATTTTGTACCCAAATAGAAATGGCTTAATGATCAGTCACAGGCTATATTGTCTGACTGATTGAGTTAGAATATACTAGAAAATTACCAATTCGTCAACATTTAAATATTTTAAGTTTGAAAAATGGATGTGGATGGGATGGTGTCCATTAGCTAAATTTTCATCCCTCTTACCATTGAACGTGTCAAAATATAAAGGCGTTTTAAATGCTATTCATTGTTATTCTGTACTATGCTAATATAATCAAGTTTCTCTACGAGCTATCCTATTGTTTCGTGTCCTTTCCACTTGTCATTCTTTTGTTTTCGTACAAAAAATAAATTCTTATCTATCTTATCTATTCTATTATATAAAAAAAGAATATTGGACTTTTTATATTCTCATCTTTCATTCACTCTCACTCAAAAATACATTTTATATTCTTTTATATCTTCAGTTTCTTATTTAAAAAATTGATGTGAACTATCAATCACACATCTCATAATTTTCCTAGGTTAACTAACCGTTCATTCACCTCATAGAGACTATCCATCTCCGGCATGACGTGAGCTATCCATCTCACATCCCATAGTTTTTCTAGGATAACTTTGAATCCATCATTTAACAATTTAATTCATGTTACCCACATGTTTAACCTATGTCTACTGGTGTCTCCAATTAGGTTATCTCCCCTTGAAGTTATAACATATTAAAGTGACATACCTTGTTATCCTGAAATGATCTATGTCTGATTTATTAAAACATACATTGGTATCCCCAATGATTAGCGTTGAGCTTGTTCTATCTTGATACCCCCGACAAACAATGTCAACTTTGTATACTTTTAATATATAGTAATATAAGTATTGCTATCTCCGATTAGGTTTTAAAGTCCAAGTCATAAAAACATAAGGCTCGCCAACTTTAAATATGTTAGCATAGATCAATGTTCAAAAAGAGGCTTAAGTGTCTATGTGTTTATTAAGATAATCATAAAACACACGACAATAAAACCCTTGTCAATTTCTATCAAGGTCGAAGGACAAAAACTTAAACTCCTTTTAAGTATTTAAAACTCTATCGAACATGATGTTTTCGACTTTCATACTCAATAGATTGTCCGTCTATTTCAAACAACGTCGAAACTTATACACGGCAAGATACCGCACAACATCGTAGCTAAACAATGAAAAGAAACCTCACCGGCCTTTATAAATAATGGCATTAAGACCGATATTCACATATTAAAATAGTTTACTTAGCTCACTTTGGTTATGTCGCCAAAAGTATATATAAATAAGGTTGACATTATAGACGACATCGAAACTTATCAAAAGGATGATATGTGGCATCATTAAAAACATAGAGGTGCGGCATCAATTTAGATAAGTCATTGGAATGCGATTTCGCCAATAATGGTTATCGCCGATGTTCACTTCGACACGGCGAGAATCTCTCCATAACTACCTAAGTAGTTACCATGTGCTTACCACTTCATAAATGCCAGCACTCATGGATACGGTGATGTATAGAGCTCGACGACACTAACGACATGGCATTGATGGAATTTTTGTGAAAAATGATTTATTACCCATAAAAGCAATTTCTTTTCACCAAATCTTATTCTTTGTCAAATTTCTGTTGGATAATAAAATAATTTACCCAATTCTTTTCGGGACATATAAAATTTTGGGACCAAAAATCGTATTTAATTATTTTAGACAACTAAACCCAAATTAACCCAATTTCCACCATAGAAAATTCATTAAATGTTCAATTAAATTTGGAAAATTATGAAATTAAAACCTGTCTCTAAAATAATATTTTGCCCAACATACTAGAGAATCGAAGCTATTAGAGATTAAAAACTTAGGTTTACCCTTAAAACCCTTCAATAAATTCCTTAATAATTCCATAATAATTATTCTATCCAAATAATGATTTAGCAACCATAACTTGGCAAAAATCATCAAAACCATTTTGAATATTGTCCATGGCCGAGTTCAAGAACAAAAACAGAGATGGTTTATGTATTATTCACCTTGATTTTAATGTTGGAGTTGAGATTTTCTTAATGGTTTACTTTCCCTAAACTTTGCTCTTGAATCACCCTTAGATTTCGTTCCTTATCTTACTTGCTAATGGTCGGCCTCCTTTCTTTTCTTTGATTATTTTGATGTTAGGAAAATGAGAATGATACGGGGGGAGATGGTTTATGCTTTAAAAGTTGGATCTACCTATTTTTCCCGTATCATATATTCTCTTATATGATAAATCTTTAAACAATATTACTTGGTTCATTAGTAATGGCTCGAACTTATAATTTCAGATCTCACTCCCCTTAACCATTTACATTATTCTATTTAATATATCAATTAATTATCCTGAATAATGTTAAATGAAAATTAGAGTGTTACATTCAGTAAATATGAAAAGAGTATTTATTTAAAATGAAAGTAAAAATAAAACTAAGAGTAGGAAGTAAAATGTAACCATTTAAGGTACACACGGAAGAATTTGGGATTTTAAGAAACTATTTTTATAAAAGGAGTTTAAATGGAAAGAATTTTAATAATAGTCCTTGAGTTGATTTGAAAATATTTTGGGAAGAAGAAAACATTTATATTAACGACTTAATCGAATCTTTCTGAGTTTGTGACCATTTTATCTTAAAAAATGTATAACGTTTATATTGTTGAATCAAATTTAAAGGAGGAACTAAAGTATAAAATGATGTAGTAAATATATAGAAGGAAAAAATAATTATAAGGGTTTATGGTGTTAAAATTTAGCTTGTATGTTAAGATATTTCTAAAATGATTGAATAGACAATGTTTGGGAATTTTTAGGATTTATGGATATAAAATATCTGTTATAAATATAAAGATTTTGTTTTTGTGAGTGTGTATTATGAATGAAGCGATTCTATATTCTATGAAAAAAGGAAATATGGTCTATAAAATATGGAAATCTTTTTAAATTAATGAAGCAGGAAAACACGATTATCTGGGTAGGTATGGTTTTGTAAAGGATATGTGAATTGATGAAATATAAGAAATTATAGATAATATATGTTATATTTTAAATCTCTTTACATATGTAATAAATGTAGAGTTTCTATTTAAAATGAAAACCATTTTATTTTGTTGATAAATAAAATATTTTTGTAAATTACGAGAAATGAGTACAAATGAAGATTTTGGGCAAGCATTGATTTTGAGAAAAATTGTTTTTAATATGAATTTATTTAAGTAAATAAATTGTTCTAAAAGGAAAATATATGAAAGGGAATGTATTTACTAAGCCCAAACCAAATATATCACATTTGTTCATAATATCTTTCTTTCCTCCTTCTCAATGGATGGTACACTCATTTTTATCATCAAAAGAAAAGAAGAGAAAAGAAACTATCTCCTCTTCTTCACTAACAACCTAATTCAAATTAAATCTTAGAAAATCCAATAAAATCCCATATTCCATATTGGGCCTCTCTCAACATCCTTATAGCTCTCTATTATATGAATTGCATGGTGTTTGGGATAGTGAAAGTCATGGACAATAAGGGAATAACGGATTTGGAGTTGAAATTGGGGCTATGGCATTTAGCAAGGCAATAGAGGTGAGTGAAGCCTTTATATTCACTTATATATAAATATAAAAATCCTTGCATGTCCATAGTAATGCTGAATTAAAGTCATAATTATGCTTTTCTTGTGTTATTTTAAATAAGCGAATAATTACTATGAAATTTACTTATTGTAAAATTGAAGTCTCTAAATAAAAATAAAAACATACGATTTTTTTACTAGATTTTTGTGTGTTGGTTTCCTTTTGATTGCACGCCAGATTTAAGTTGTATTTGGTAGGAAATGAGGTAGAAATCACCTTAGAATCAAGGCCAAGTGAGATAAAATGTGAGAGTACGGTGTTGGGAAGCTAGGAACTTGCATTCTAAGAAAAATAATCTATTTTATGAAAATGGAATTGTAGAATTTATGGAGAAAAAATATATGTATATAAAATCATTCTTAATAATGGAAATTATTCAAAGGAATTATTCCTGAATTAATTATTTAAAATATTTTCTATATTAGTTCCAAAGGGTTTAAAGTAAATTTATATATTATATTTATTGAATTTTGAAAGGAGAAATTTTAAAGGGTTTGAGTTCAAATATTACTTAAATAATTCCTTTGTGGATAAATTCTCTCTTTGGGTATTTATTTGTTTCCAATATCAACTTAACGAATTCGTACTAATGTGACTAAAGTATTCGTGAATGTGTAATGCTTGTTAATGATTAAGTTATGGCTGAATGGTTCACTGTACATAGTTTATTATTAATAGCCATATCTTGCCTATGCATGCTATGTTTAAGCCACGGAAAGAGTGACATTATAGAATATCATACAAAGATGCTATATTGATTGTCTTTGTGATAATGCTACGTGTACACCCGATATATCATTTTGATGTTGTGCAATATGTAAATTATGTGAATGTTAAATGATTTTCATAACCCTTAGTGACACCGTATTAAACGACAGTTAGATGGATTTGTTGAAATAAATGAGCATATGTAAAAAATTAATGAATTGATCAAACGAGATGAGATAACAAATGGATTAACCTACATCATAGTTAGACCGACTGTGGAGCGCTCCCTACGTCATAACATTTTGGCCACTTTATTATAGGTTAGCGATCCATTGTATGAGAATGCCAATGATAAAGGGTGTGTAGTATATTTGATGGAGAAAATGACACCCACGCAGTAGAGAGTAGTACAGTAAATAGGTCGTGTGTGGACATGCACAATACTGGTATAGTGTATTCTAATTATATAAATATACAACGATCAATTTCGAATTGAATAAATTATTATCAAATGTGGCACTTAATAGTTGTAACTAGGAGTGAATAAAAAATTGAGTATGATTGCGATTGTGATCACATTAAATAGAGACTGACAAATATATTATGACATTATGAATGTTATATGATGAGGATTGAGGTTGATAGTGATTGCCTGTGGCACTTGCTCTGTATATACTGTTACCTATGCCAATTATTATTCTCTATTATCAATGTATATACACTACTTCATTCATAGCTAGTTTCTAGCCTGACCCGTGATGTGTTGCTTCTTTTAGAAACTTGGACCAGACTGAGGTTATTTTCAACAAGATGTATATATGTAGTTTTTTAATCTCTTTTTAGACTCGTTTTGGTGGCGATGTTGTTGACGATGGTGATGCTAGATGTTTTGTACTTTGTGATAGTGTTATATGATGATGTCATGTATATATGATGTATTTATTATGGATAATGTATATTTCATTTTGGGTAGACATGATATGTATTGTTTTGTGATGTCTATGTAGTCTAAGATCAGCTATGTATATATAATCTTTTGGCCGCTTTCTTTACTTTTACTCTGTGATGTATTTATATATGTAAATTATTTATGAAATATTCTTTCCTGGAAACTACTCGCGTACATTGCTTTTTGTTGAGATGAGATACATATGGCTAAACTATATTATTGTACTGAAAGGTATCTGAGTTAGCCTAAGGGAGTGTATACGATGGAGCGCTCTCATCGTGTCCTTTACTCCGTGCTTTCAGATGGTTAATCCTCTCTAATAGATCAGGTACTGGGCTAGAGCATCACTTAATATTTGTCTTTATGGGCAAGGAGTGACCTAAACCCATTATGCGAATCCAATACCCCATCATTCATTCATTCATTTCTCTCATGACAAAATGTACAGACTAAAAACAAAGAGAAGAGAAAGCCATTTTTCTATAGAAGAAGAAACTGAACAAAATAACTTCATAGTGAAGCCTAAAGATAGAGAAAGCTATTTTGCTAAGGAAGAAGAAATAAAAAAACAACCTTACGGGAAGGCTAAAGACTTTTAAGGAATAAATCAAGCTAAAAATCTACCTTTTTTTGATTAATATTATCCATAACAATGGTTTTACCATGTTTAAGGTCGAATTTGTGTTGTATTCATGTTTTCTTATGTTAAATGCATGGATATAGATTCGTAATTTGGTATGTAGGAGCACATTTGTTTTATATGCAAGTGAGTAAACTCTTTTGATCATAACTCGGGCATACGAGCTTAACTCCTTATAAATGTTGGGTATGAGATGTAAAACATGATCATAGAGATGGGTTTTAAATTGGAGAATTTTCCTATATTTATAATTTAATATAAATTTTCGAAGGAGAATATGTGTTAATTTCGCATTTAAATAATTTAAAATATGGAAATTAATTATTCTGATAAGAAATATTTATAGAGATAAAGTATGATGAATTGATTTTTGAGAATTTTTTCAAATTTTTTAGTGAATTTTAGATATTATATCGATTATTAAGAGAAGAAAAAACTAAAGGGAAAATGTTGGAAATAATTAAGTAACTACGAAATAAAATAATTCTTTGAATTTTTGGATAAATCAGTTAAGGAAAAGAAAGAAAAATTTAAATTAGACAAGTGGAAAATTTAATCACAAAGATATTACTTTGTTAACTAATAAAATAATTTTCAAGTAAATAACAAATCTGGCGTTATGTATCTCTGCTTGTCGTACTTTTGTTAAGACGTATTGTTAATTCATTCATTAAGCTATATTAGCCATACTTTCGTTAAGATATGTCAGTCATACTATTGTAAGAGATATATTATCTATACTTCTATTAAGATGAGCGTTACGGCCCGCGCTTCTCATGTGAAGATGGAATGTGCTTTGCCCATGAATTATTCTTCTATAATTTATATATGATTAAAACATTCAAGAGAAAATGATTTTCAAAAATATCTATCCATGTTTTCACGTTGAAATTACGTATAATTAATTCATATTTTCATTTCTAAGTTGCAACACTTAATTTTTTGTTACTTTGAATTTTATTTATATTATTAATTACAATGAATTTGTAAATGATGTTTACTTGTTTAAATGATACTTATTTATTAGATCTCATCCTTAAGCGTAGAGGAATAGTTTGAATTTTTAAAGAAATTTTACCTTTTTAACTTAGTTTGAATAGTTCCAGTCTAGCCTAGAAATAATAGGCTAAAAATAATTGGAATAACATCTGCATTTGATTAGGATTTTACCGATTCTTTTAGGTACTTGTAGGTGGAAAAGTAGATAATAATTAAATTATATGTGAGTAAAGTGTATTTTAGGAAGTTCGTGATCGAATCAAAAGTTTGTGCTTCCAAGCCAACTATTAATAAAGATATGCTAGTTAGCCATACTTTCATAAGACAAGTTAGCAATACTTTCATTAGGATATGCTAGCTATACTTTCGTTACGATATATTGGCTATGCTATCGTCAGTGAATATTGTCCATATTACTGTTAACCCATATAAACCATAATTTTATTAACAAATGAATTATGTTTCCATAAGCCATATAGGCTATGCCTTCATAAAGGAAGGGAATATCTCAACGTATAATGTATATTTACACTAATATAAAAGCGTATCCCATTAAAATATAATGACATATTTCCTGTATGCTTATAGGGCATACTTTCATTAACAATATAAGTGTGTATAAAAAAGCATTTTGGAAGCTATTTTCCATTATGTTGAGCTTGAATGCGTATAACATTAAATTTGTAAATGAAAGGCAATAAAATATCAACACGATGAACTAAGATATAATAACTTACTCAAAAAATGGAAATGGCTTAACCTTAACAAAAGCTAAGAGACGATAATATATTATCATTTGAGTGAAGAGAAGGATGCAATGTTTACCTAAAGGGATCAAATGTCTTCTTGACCTAAATATAAAGATGAATAAAGGCGTAAGGGCAGAGTGACGTGAAGTAATGTAAACCCACTACATTACTTATGAATGATGGTGTAAGTCCCGAGTTGCAACCGGTAATGTAAAACCACTATATTAATTATGAATAAAGGTGTAAGTTCTTATTTGCAACCGATAATGTAAAATTGCTACATTACTTGTGAACAAACTATCTACCCGAGTGGCAACCAGTATTGAAAAATTGCTATTTTAAAGATGAATAAAGGTGTTAGGCCTACGTCAAATCCTCAAATGTAAACTTCAATAATGTAAAAGCAATACGTTAATGCTGAGGAGTCATTACATATTATAATTATTACGATAATGAAACCTAGTTTCAAGTATTAAATGACATACAAAAGGTTTGGTTGTACAACACTATGCATTAGTTAAATTTTTTTATCATTGTAAAGCCGCTTTGCATTCACAGCACGCTCTCACTTTATTGTTTGCTTTAGGATATAGTAATACTCATATCAGGCTTTTTGTCTAACTCGTATGCTCATCTTATTTTCCAATAAACTAATGGGTGGTCAATTGAGTATATTGAGTTACGGGATTAGACAAGTTGCGACAGAAGTAGAATAAAGATGTAAAGGCGAAGCTAGAGGCGTAATAGTTATTTAATGTTATGATTCCATTATATGTAAAATCAGGATTTATAATCGATTAAGTCTAATTTATATTTTTGTTGTATTTACCCCTGTAAGGGGCCTCTGGAAATAAAAATGTAAAAATAAATTTATGTAATAGAAAGTTTTATTTACCTAATGTTTTTGAGAAAATAAACTAATTCCATTTTTTCCCTTAAAAATAATTATGGTGATGACTATGACGTCATTGGCATTCATTTTCAAGTCTCAAAATATGGGATGTTACAACTTGGTATCGAAGCTTAGGTTAGTGGAAAACATAACTAGATAGAAATCTAAGTAGGAAGTAAATAGTGCTATATAAACACCATCAGAAAGAGTAGGCAAATCTATATATAACGCACTTGTTATTTTGCTACAAATATATATGTATGTGTGTGTGTATTCTTCTACTACTATTTTTTCTCTTTACTTTCATTTGCTATGAGACTTGGTTGTGTAAAAAACATGAATGAATATTAGCAGTTGACGAACGATGTTGGGAGGCACGAGAGCTAATGCTAATAGAGGTATTGTGAGTACTCAACTTAATGGGCAAAGGGATAGGAGTGTTAAACGAAGCCACTAAGGTAAATGTTCAATTGCCTGCTCGAACAATGGAAGGCACAGATATGAATGCACTTTTTCAACCGTTTTTAGAAAACTTAATGCAATAGCAAGTTCAACGGCAAGCACTACCCAAAGCCCAAAATGTACTTGGAGGCCTTGTTTGAGAAGCAACAATTTTTTCGTACAGAAATGAACCAAGATTATTGAAATTTTAGGAGAGAGATGTTTGATGGAACAAAGCAGGGCCTGGAGGTTAGTACCTGTAGGGATGTCTAATCGTATTTGTGGAGACTTAGGATTCATTGTAACGCATCATATTTTGGAATGCCATAATATGAGATTAAATTAATAATAAGAAATTATTAAGAGAATTAGATTAAAGAAATTACTTAAGAAAAATTTGATTTATTAAGCATGGAACATTTAAATATGACTATTAATTGGACCAAGGGTAGTTAGCAATTAAATTTGTCCATAAGATAAAAAGAATAAAATAGGATATTATAGTGGTGGGAATTATATTAAGGAAAAGGAATTAATAATATTAGGCAAAGAGTGATATTAGCCCAAGACCAAATTATTAACACTTATACCCACTAACCATATCCATCTCTTCATTTACATTCACGTCAAAAAGAGAACCTAAGCAAGCTATGCCGACCATCATTGCTAAGGCGAAGAGGTGGAAAAGATCAAGGCTTTTATTTCAAAAAAGAAGAAAGAATTTCTAATCAAGTTTTCAAATTTAGGGAAGTATTACTTACTTTATTTTCCATCCAGGGTTTGGATTTTAATGTGTTTTGATGTTTTGACTAATATAAACATGTTTTGATGTTAATAGAAAGAACTATAGATGTTGGGGTATTAAATATCATTGATTTTAATGTGTTTACGAGTAAAACATGAATTACCCTTTTCAAAATGCTTTGAAATTTTAATATGATATTTATATCATTAAACTATTTTTTTTATTTTCATAATTTTCGGATGAGAAAGTCATTTATTACAAATTTTCTAAGTTGAAAATGGACAGTTTTGGCTATGAATTAATATTTAGAAATATTAAATTTAATATTTTAATCTGACATTTCTCCTGATGGTAGGGGAAAGTGTTTCCTAATTTCTGTGAATTTTTTGGATTTTTTCAATGAATTTTTGACTAGTACGAATTAAATGTTAAGGAAGAAAATACCTTAACCAATAATGCAACTAAGGAAAGTAATTAATCAAGGCTTAATCAAAGGAATGAAATCCGTCTATCTTCAGATGATTTCTGCCCAACATAAATTTAGTGAATGAAAATAAGGCATATGTAAGAATTGGTCGAAAAGTAGTTACTTTATTAATGAAATTATCAATTTTTCCCTGAGTTACAGATTTTTCATGCTATACATATGATAGCCTATGTTTATACATTCTATAGCACCAAATTGATATAAGCGGTAGCTCAAATCGATACATGCAATATCCTTAAATTAATACATGCAACATTTAAATTGAAACATGTAATAGCCCTAAATCGATAAATGTAATAACATATAAGTTGATAACATATGGTGGTCTTGATAGCTGGACACGCAATACGGTGTAAAACCATTTTAAATAATTTTAAATAATTTTTAAAACATTATTTAGGGTGCTTAATGACCAATTAGTAAGTGAGAGACTCACCTTAATTCAAAGGAGAGCCCAAATCCTCAAATGAACAGTAGAAGGCACGAAATTCAAGGTTCTTCCAAAAGCAAATCTCTAATCTCAAGTGCTAGTCGTGCTAATCTTCTCTTGATGGTGTATTTTGGCTAATTAAAGTATGTTTTAGGGTTGCTTTTGGTCAATGGGGATTAATGGAAGCTTTTGACTATTTTTGAGAGTTGTGAAATGATGGGGATGAGGTCCCATTAGCCTTCACTTACCCCAAAACCGAAATGGGTTACGGGCCTCAAAGCTAGTGAACCTAATTACCCACTTAAGCCGCTCAAAATCAAAGAAAAAGTCAAACAACCCTAACTCGAAAATGGTAAGTCATATCAAAAGTTTTAGTCCATACAAGTTAAAGGGTCAAAATGGTCATATAGAAATTCATTAAAAATCATGAATGTATGAAATGCCCCTAAGAGTTATTTTCTAAAATATTAGAACCATACAACCTCATATGAAAATAACATAAATATGCTACGATTTAACGTTACATAGAATATGGGTGGTTACAACCGACTTCACCTAGCTCTCATTATGGCCCGACTCTATCAAGCCCAATAAATAATTAGCACATTTAAATCCAATTTAAATCTGTATCGATGTCCTACATCGATTAGTGAATTTATAACTATTACACACACACACACACACTCTTAATATTGATTAATAAACATCAAATAAAATTTTATAATTAACTAATTTGAAAAAATTATAATATAACTAAATCAAGTGATAAAAGGAGCATTCAACGTTTCGGTTGTGTGACTCTTAGGTGTAAATTTGGTCAGCGATTAACATCGAACAATTTGAATATTAACCTTCACATGTAACTTAGCAGATGGTGTGACATTTTAGTTAAATTAATCACTGACATTGCATCGGTAAAATCCACTTTTACTTTATTAAGTGTTACGCGGTAGTGACAATTATTTTCTCTTCATCAAAACTGTATTACTTTGTACTTATTGAATTTGATAATGGTTAAAATTCCAATATCGTCCAAATTCAACTCTATAGTCCAAACACAAAGTCATCAGTTTAATAATAATAGTTAACCATACTGCTCTGGCCAAAGACTTTGATTTTGAGTTGACTTCAGTTGACCGTGATACGAACCTCATATAACCGAGGAAACGAATCCTCTCTTGAATGACATTCGCTTTCAACACTTCCACTCAACCCAACTACAGTGTTCGATGGACATCATGCCAAGATTTAACTTAATCAAAGTGGGGTTTCCACATTGAAGATCTATGGTATTTTCAAGCCAAGAGAACCATGTAATTTTTTCACACCAATATTTTTTGTTTGACCTTAGTTATATAAACCAACAGAAAACTATCAAGTGGGCCATTCCATAGTCATCTAATAACTTTCAGTATGCAACCCTCTTATTGGCCCCAATTGTCATAATTTATACACTACCCAACCTTCGGATAGTGCCACGTATATAGTCTCAATGAATGTATCGTTATCCAGTCTTGATACATCTTGACTAGGAATATTTAAAATAGTATGTATACTTTATTGTGATAAATCACTCGTGGTTATAACACATCGTAACTATTATCACAAAATGTACCATTTATGGATTTTCTATCAAGTTAACTTTTAATTAATTAATTAATATAACATATATTATATCCAGTATATAATGGAAAGAAAATGCCTTTTATTTCAAAAAAGATTGGTTATCGGGTTAAATATATGTAAAAATTACATAATTGCCCCTAGGACATGCCTCTAACTTTAACAATCTCATATTTATTCTTAGATCCATTTGTGGAATTTCTATCCCATCCCTTTGATTAGTTTGATGAGAACTTATCGATTTAGACCGTTTGTGAATGGATTTTCTATTTTCTTTTAGTTATCTACTCTGTCAATTAACTCTCTTCGATGTTGAAAAACTACCTTTATCATATGGAAACAGCCATAGTATTTTTCTCGACTTCTAGTGAGCTCTAATCATTACATTGTTATCATATAACAATAATGTAGTATTTTCAATACTTGGAATCACACCTAGCTTAGTTATAAATTTATGCATTTACATTTATACGTTACTTTTATTACGACGCTATTCAAGGCGATGTACTTAGCATTTTCATTGAATCAGCCATGATGTGCCATTTGGAATATTTCCAACTTAAAGTTTCTTAACTAATATTTGAACATGAATATAATATTGACACGTTAAACTCAACAACACTTATGAACTTCGAGTTCGAACACTCTGTCATAAAGAGTTCGTTGTTTCTGGAAATAATTCTTTGGTATTTGCATAAATACTCGAGAATACTCTACACTACCATTTAGTAATCTTAATTTGGATTTTATATTCGCCTCATGCATTAATTACATAAGCAAAATGCGACATTGTAGACAATATAACATATATGATAATTCCTATTGCCAAAGCATAAGGAATCCATCTTCCATGTTCCTTATTAAACAATTTAATAAGGTTCCTTTACATATCGTTTGGGACATACACGACATTTATACTTAATATAAAAGATATAATTTACAAATCCACTATTGAGCATTAAACAACTGAATTATTACTAATTTTACAAAAGTACATCGTTAACAATCAACGGTATGTTTTTTACTTATGATCTAGAACTGTCTATGCACCTTTAATGCTCTTTATTATAAGCACATGCTTCTTCTGCATATTGATTGAAAATCAAACTATTTGATATTCCTATCAAAACGGTTATTCAATTTAGGTGTTTGTCGAATGATCTGTTCTTGGATCATATCTAAAAACCTACAAACTTTGTATTGCTCCCATTAACTACTAAAAACTTTGGTTGTTATGTGCAAATAGTCTATTCTAAATCATTATTTAGAGTTTTCTATTTTAACACATATGTCCAAAACACAAAGTCATAACAATTCATAATCCTACGATTAAAATCTGAATTAACTTGAGTACATCGAATAACCAATCCATTACATTAATTTCAACAATTGAAATTTATGATGTCATTCATACTAATGTTGCTTACTAAATTCCACATGCATAAATCTTCTTCTTAAAGACACATTTATGGCCGATGGACCTTATCCCTTTAGGTACATCTGTCAAATCATATTTTGATAATATACTTGGAATCCATTTTCAATCTATGCATCATACCATATTGTATAGTCAATGATCTTAATGATTTAATTGATAACTAAGGATTATCTATTCTCGACATCGATTAGAAACTCATAGTTTCTCTTCAATATGCAAGAATGCTTATTAGACATTCTAACGTGTTGTGTTTATTTAGGTTTGGTTAATTTCATTTTATCCCTCGTAATCATTTTTTTCCTTGGATCATATCTGCTACCCGGTCGTTTGACCATGTAACAAGAGGCTCGACATAGATACCTCGTTCGGCACAAGGCCTCGCTCGGCATGGAGCTTTGTTCGGCATGGATCCTCGTTCGGCATGAGGCCTCGCTCGGCATGGATCCTCGTTCGGCAAGAGGCCTCCCTCGGTATTGAAGGGTCGTTCAGAACAAGGCCTCGCTCGGCACATGGCCTCGCTCGGTATGGAGCCTCGTTCGGCATGGAGCCTCGCTCGGCATGAAGCCTCGCTCGGCATAAGTGAGTCGTTCGGCATCTCCCCTTGACCGGCATAAGTTCTCGGTCGGCACAGGTCTCGTTCGGCCTACACTCTTCTCTCAGCGTAATGCCTCGTTCGACATACAGGTACTATTTGGCACGCCTTCCTTGCTCGGCATACGAATGTCGTTCAGCCTGGATATGTGGTTCGGCAATTGCCATTCGACATCTATGGCTCGGCACGCAAAAGTTACTTATCACAGGTCTGGTAACTTGTTCCTAGGCCCATGGGGGAAGTCCAACCCATCTTCGTCTATAAATAGAAGGGCAAGGGCATAGTAAAAGGGACCTTTTTTTGAGAACACTGGAGAGACTCTGCTGCATTCAAGATTTACTCTATTTTACTTAGCACTGGTATTCAAGTCTTTATAGTATGGATTGTATCTGTATTCAATCACTTATGGAAGCAATAAAGATCCAAACTCAAAGTGGACGTAGGCAGTTACGCTGAACCACTATAAATCTGAAATTCTTGTTTTTGCATTTAATTTATCATACAATTCTCTATTTTAATTGACTTTCTTCATTAATCTCTCTACACAATCTCTCTCAAGGGTGTTAGTGACCAATTCTGGTGCTAACATTTTGGTGCTTTCACTGAGAATTGAATTTTCAAGCCGCTAGGATCTGCTTTATAGCTACTAGATTGAATAAATCCCCCGAAGGAGATCCAAGTCATTTATAGGACGTCCGTTGATTCTGCTCAGAGTTTCTATCAACAACTCTACTATGGGAAGACCACGTACTAGATCAGCGTCTCATAACGCGGAGGTCAGCGAAACTTCTAGCGTACAACAAATAGGACCTAGAAATCAGCAAGTTAATCTTGGCGTAGGGACTGCCGGAGCCCATAGCCAGATGGAAGTTATTACTAGGACGGAGTTCAACGACCTGATGAGAGAACCATGGAAAGCAGGAGACAACTTGCTGAGCATATTCAAGCTAACGCTAACCTCATGACTTAGCATACTCAACAATGGCATCAGAATGCTGGAGGTACCCCCATTCCATATTCTTTAACTGATAGTTCGATCTCATCTGACGAACCTCCCATGCGTAGACGCTGTAAAACAGAAACTACACAAGTAGGTGCTGCTGATCGATCAACTAGGAATCACTTGCATCTTAAAGACCACACCCAAGCCGGAACAGTAAACTTAGGACAAGAGCACGTGTGGAAACTGGACGCTCGGTTCACCAAGACACTAATGAAGATGGTCCCCAAGATACATGTTTGGCAGATCGCCAACTAGGGCTGTCAATGGGTCGGGTCGGGTCGGGTTTGGGTCGGGTCAAGTCGGGTTCGGGTTGATTTTAAATGGGTCGGGTCAACCCGTTTATTAAATGGGTCGAATAAGCTCAACCCGAACCCGACCCGTTTATAAACGGGTTAACCCGACCCGACCCGTGTAACCCGATTATAAACGGGTCGGGTCGGGTCGTAAATGGGTCAGGTTAACCCGTATAAGGTGTAAACGGGTCGTAAACGGGTCGGGTCAACCCGTATAAGGTATAATTGGGTCGTAAATGGGTCGAAACGGGTCGTAAACGGGTCGGGTCAACCCGTATAACTCGTATAAGGTACAAATAGGTCATAAACGGGTCGGAGCGGGTCGTAAACAGGTCAGCTCAACCTATATACTGTATAAACGGGTTGTTAACGGGTCAGTTTCGGGTTAGCGGGTCAACCCGAAACCCACCCGTTTATAAACGGGTCAAATTCGGGTTGACCCGAAAATGACCCGCCAATTAAATGGGTCGGGTTAACCTGCTAATTTCCGTGCGGGTTTCGGGTCGTGTTTCGGGTCGTGTAGGAAATTGACAGCCCTATCGCCAACAGAAGAGACACCAACCCGAGCGGTCCCATACTACAGAATCCAACCTTCCATCCTCCATACAAACTCTGGACTTATCGGATATGGTCAGACAGTTGATGAGAGAAAATCAAGGCTCGACCAATGAAGATTGGAGAATATCCAGGAGTCATACTCCATTCACGGGCACTATTCTACATGCCGAGTATCCCAGAAAATTTAACATGTCAACTATCCCAGCCTACGAAGGGAAGACTGGTCCATGGCACCACGTGATGAGTTGTGAATGGATGATGGATTCGGCTAGAGCGAATGATGCAACCAATTGTAGATGCTTCCCAATTACTTTATCCAGAATAACCACCATGTGGTTCACTCGACTTCCCCCGAGGTCGATATCCAGCTTTGACGAATTGGCGATGAAGTTTGTAGAACAGTTCAGGATACATGCCACTCATCCCAAGGACGTCATATCCCTATCTATTGTAATCCAAGCTCCGGGAGAGTTATTGAAAGAGTACTTACAATTTCCAAAAAATCTCCGAGTAATATGAATTTGAATTGGGAGTTTACATAACTTGCAAGAGCTTGGGTTTCGATCATAGTTATACAGTAAGCTGAACAACCACAATCATTTGAAAGACAAAGAAGCTAAATTTTATTTATCAATCCAAAATGAGGCCCTACTACAACTCCTCCAAAACTCGGAGTTAAAAGTCTATCTACATTGATTATGAAAATAAATAAAAAAATAACTACATAATCTAAGCCAACTCTCGTTGAACGAGTATAACAACTACTTCCTTGGTTTCTTTTCCTCCTTCGATTTCTCAAATGACTCCTCCCCTACACATTCGCGTTTGGATGCTTTGCTTGATGGGGAAGTAACGTCCAAGGGAAGACGAGGGACTTCCAGTGGCCTGGACCCACCAGGAAGGATGACCTTCAAAGGCCTGTTCAGAGGATCATCTAGATCCACAACACGGGCTTGAATTTGATTTCATATTTCTTTTTCTTCTCCTCCGCGAGTTTCTCCTTCATGTTCATTTTTGAAGTGTCTTTAGAGGCGCCTATAATCTCAATTTCATAACTTTCTTCGATGGGAGACGTAGTCTCGGACTTGTCCTCGTCAACCGCCTCAATCATTTGAGCATCAGGGCCGGGTGTCTCTCTCGGTTGAATTGCCTCGCTCGCCTTCTTTTTTCCTCTACTTGGCGTCATCGCTCCTCGGAATGGGCTTGGGGTCAGAGCGGCCTACGCAAAACCACAAGAGACAAACGTTAGAATATAATGAACTCACGCCGAAAACAATGGCTCTTTGAACTTTAATAAGAAGAGTTATTTACCTATTTCTTGCTGGCTCTCAACCGTCCGTGGAGTCTCACCTTTTGGAATGGGAGACAGTACATGAATGTCAAGGCCAGAGGCTTCCGAGTCATAACTAACATGCTGTTCGAACGGACCAAGTACCAGTCGACCGGTCGATTGAGTAAGGGGAGGAGCTAGAGACCCGGTTCTAGATGGACCGGCGCTCTCATCTTTTCCTTTTGATGAGGAGGAACCTTTGTTGTAGAGGGCCTTCGCTGCAGACAAGTCTGAAGGCTCATTCCCTCTAAGAAATTCTTTTACCAAAGCCTCCTCGTCAATCTCATCGGTGCCCAGCTCGACCTTTCTGATCTTTATCAAAATTTCTCATGCCTCGACTAGAGATTCGAGGTAGCCCTCACCAAGAAAAGTTAGGTCCCGATGCATGAGGACATGGGCATTATATTCTTCTATAAGCGGGTCGAACAAGCACTTGATCTCCCCCTGCCAGCCTCTATAGCCGCCTCAAGGTGAGTGTCAATCTTCGTGGATTCAATTCTTTTGCCCTCTTCGCGAGCTTCATCCTTCAGCATCCCGACCTTAGAGGGCTCATCGTCGAGCTTTGCCTTCAGGAGTCATGTAGCAACAATCTCATCGCTATATCATTGCGACTCTTTTTGAGCAACAGTTTTTTCTTCTCTCTTTGCGAGGTAGATCTTCTAACTCTTTGACTCGCAGGGTGAATGCATCCCTCTCCTTTTGAACAGAATCCTTCTTTAAAGCCAAGACTCCACAGGGTTGGACCGTTACGTCAATTTCTTTCTTATGTGTCGCCTCCAGATGAGTGCTGGCTTGCACAGTGTCTTTAGTACTTTTTTGGGCAGCTTCGAGCTGAGACTTATATGAAAAGAGATCTTCATCCTGAGCTTTGATAATGTCTTTATCATGAATAGCTTCGAGCTTTAGACAATTGATTTCGTGCTGACATTCAATGGAGACTTCCGAGAATTTTTCAGCTAAGTGGACAAACGCATCATGCTGAATGTAAAGGTCGTTAGTACAAGCAATAGCGCTTTGTTTGACATGTCCTGGAATGCGATGAATCACCGGAAGAAATTTCAAGCCATCAAAGCATATTTTTGGGAACGTGGCTTTAAGCTTAGTAAGTCGTTCTGCGACCGATGGATCAGATACAGGAGCTGGAGGAGTCTGCTTGGAGACTACAGGTGTTTTGTGGGGATCCCGTGATTGCCTTGTACTGGATGAACCAAAGTGTTGATCTCGATGGACCTCAGGATGGGACCCCTTATGCGCGGACTTCTCCTTTCTTTGCTCCGATCAAGAAGGTGGATCGTGAGAGTACGAGGACTGGCTATAGATTTTTCTTCGATAGGATGATTCTCGGTGGCGGTAGTCTCGATCGCCGGTGTCATCTCTGTCTCGGCGTTTGCCGAAACCCGAATCCCGGCCAAAATGATGAAAAATGGATGACCTGCAAAGACGATTGAGTCCGTGAGTATGTCCTATGTCACCAGCGCAAATTTTGGATTATGAAAAGTTAGTAAAAGAGTAGAGCGATGGCTAAAATTAAAGTGCAAGGTGAAGTGCGCGTGTCCGTGTGTATCCTAGTGTTTCCCCCCAACGGACCAGTTTGTTTATCTATACTTATAGGACTTTTTTCTCCCTGAACATGGGCTTGAGTGTCTGCATCGCCTCTTACGGGCGAATGAAGTTTAAGGGCTTATGGATCATTGAAGCCATAGTTAAGCAAATCGTCGGGAATAGTAAGGTCCGACTGGCCTTTCAATGAGCTCTCTAAGCATTGAGGAGAAGCCTCTCTCTCCACCGAGGTGATTGTGACTTTAGAGGTTCCACCCGTTGTCTTCTTCCTCTGTTTTTAAGTCAATTTTTTCTTTTCCTTCGCAGGAGGAGGCGTTACTTCGATATCATGCACCTCAACTACCGGTTCCCAAGCGGGGCTAACATTCTCGCCATGTACTTCGGGTGTTTTAGCTTCTTTAATCTCCCCCTCCTCAGACGTGTCAGGGGCATCACATGCTGAAGGCCCAGCTTGCGTTTTTTCCTTTGCTCAAGGCAGACCTGGTTATATTGATGCCTTGAGGAAGGCTTATTCGACGGCCTGCCGCCAGCAGCCCAAACTTCAAGTGCAATTCGTTCGAAATAAGAGATCTAATGTCCCGGTATCCTGCGGGGATAGTTCGAATAGCCTCAACAGCTTCAGAATACCCGGAGTCTTGGGATGTGGGCTGATACCTGTGAACGTAGATAAAGAGTTAGGAAAGGAGCAATTTTCACCGAATGCAAATATAAATATAAAAAAGAAACTTACTACCTTCCACCCATCTCCTTGCAAAGCTAGAGGTACAGGGCACATAGAACCACTCCTGCTTATACTGGGCAAAATTTGCTCCCCGCCCCAGTCAAAATTTGACACTTGTTGTGTGGTGCAAGAAATAGAGAAGATGGGTTGTCCGATCGTCTCTTGAAATGATAAATATAGCGAATATCGCCAGGGTTCGGGAGCCTGAAAAGGACGCTCATGAAGAGGATGCATGTACCATATATGAACGCATGACTATTTGGATGTAATTGCGATGGAGCGATCTCAATATACTGTAACAGATCGCGGAGGAAGGAGTTGAATGGAGGCACGCTACCAACCCAGCACATAAACTTGTTGCAGGCCATATATCCGACTGGGGGCAGGTGAGGACGATCTTGTCCTGATGGAACCAACACATCATCGAAAGGAATCCCATGTTTCGAGCATATGTGACGAAGTGCGCTTTCGCTAAATCTCGAGGCTTGAGAATCGATCGGATCGTCTAAAAAGATCGATGCATCCAAGGCATCGGGAGCCAAGTCCATGGATGCGATCGTGGAGCTCAGAATATCTTGTACAGGAATGGTCGATGGATTTAAAGTTCCAACTACTTTTTATTGAGAAGTTAGCTCGGGTCTGTCCGAGACCGTGGCAGAACTATATTTTCTGGACATCTCCGGTGAACGTTGAATATGATGAAACACCTGTTTAAACTATACTTGAAAAACGATTGACATTAGGCATAACAACAAAACACACACATTTATGGTGTGTGAACTAGTGCAACTGTTAAAGTATAAGTTCAAAGGGTTACAAGTCGTAAAGTTGATGAAATAAAGTTAAGCTTTGGACTTTCATTTTCGAAGACCGTCATCGCTGATCATCTTCAAGAGCTTGTCGTATGATCGTTTCTTTTTTGAGGTCGACATCGACACTATATGTGGAAGATTATTATCTATTTTAATCAAATTAAATTTAGGTTTATGGTTGTCAAGAAACGAGAGTTATCAGTCTGGATTGTCCGATATGCTTAATTGCTTAAGTCCTCATCCTTGTTCACGGTCACATTTTTAGGCATAAAAAGTAAGTTAAGTCAACAACGCATTATGTTCGAGTTGAGATGGTTCTAATTGTTATAGCATACTATCAAACTTAATAATGAACGGTGCAACAAAGACTCGACTAGTATTGTTGAACTCCACTCTCCTACACCCCTCTCCCCCGTTTGGCATTCGGCAAGTCATGCCAAGCCGTGGCCATGCCGAGCCGCATCGTTCAGCACCATAAACCAACTCCAACTTCATTCCTACACTCCCTCTCTACCGCTAGGCATAAATGAGTCATTCGGCAAGTCATGTCGAGCTGCATCGCTCGGTGCTTTGCCCTCAACTCCTACCACTCTCCTACTCTCCCTATTACCTCGTTCGGCATAAGGGAGTCATGCCGAGCCATGGACATAACGAGCCACATCGCTTGGCATGCTAGCCCCAACTTCAACCTCACTCCTACACTCCCTCTCCATCGTTTGGCATGCGGAAGTCATGCCAAGCCATAGCCATACGTCTTCTTCCAACTCACTTCTTCGAGCAAATTAAATACCTTTCCAAATGGCCAATCGACAACCACTTCAACTCGCATGCCAACCTCGACCAACAGTCCCTACTCTCATCGATTCCTACTAGGCCGACACCCTCTTCCTTCCTCCTCTCCATCTAGTCCTAAGGCTCGATTAAACCCTTGGTCCGTCTCCCTAATCTACATGACATCCACCATTTTGAGTTAAACGAAAGTTGCAAATTCGAATCTTGTTCGAAGCCCCTAATTGAAGAAGGTTGAACAAGTAAGAGGTTCATACCTAGGAGAAGGGGCAGAAGTCTAGTGAAGTACTCGATTTAGAATTGGAATCCACTCAGGTTTGCTATTAAGGGCAGTCAAGAGGTAACGTAAGGGACTCGGGGATTTAAAGAAAGGTTGAGATGTTAGAAATTAAGGGAAAGGTGAGTTCGTAAGAGTGTTAGAGTGGAGGTAAAAGGTAAAAAGGGGGAAGATGACAAGTATTGACTTTTATAGTAGGAAAGAGGGAAGGCGAATAGACAGTGACCGAAAGAACCGGTTAAGGCATCTCGGTCGTTCGACATCAATCTCGTTCGGCATCAATGTCTCATTCGGCCTCAATATGTCTTTTAGAATTCAATAAAAAGGTCGCTCGGCATACAAATGTCATTCGGCATCACTTTCGAGAAGACAAAACAAGGGCTTAAAAGAAAAACACAGAGTGCTTATGGATCAAAGCGCATCATGTTCGTCCACATGATACACTTTGGGAGGCAAGTGTTACCCGGTTGTTTGACCATGTGACGAGAGGCTCAGCGTAGATACCTCATTCGGCATAAGGCTTTGCTCGGCACAAGGCCCCGCTCGGCATGGAGCTTCGTTCGGCATGGAGCCTCGTTCGGCATGAGGCCTCGCTCGGCATGAAGCCTCGTTCGTCACATGGCCTCACTCGGCATGGAAGGGTTGTTCAGCTCAAGGCCTCGCTCGGCATGGAGCCTCGTTTGGCATGGAGCCTCTTTCGACGTGAAGCCTCGCTCGGCATGAAGACTCGCTCGGCATAAGTGAGTCATTTGGCATCTCCCCTCGACCGTCGTAAGGTCTCGATCGGCACAGGTCTCATTCGGCCTACACTCTTCTCTCAGCGCAATGCCTCGTTTGACATATAGGTATCGTTTGGTACGCCTTCCTCGCTCGGCATACGAATGCCGTTTGGCCTGGATATGTGGTTCGACAATTGTTGTTCAGCATCTATGGCTCGACACGCAGAAGTTACTTACCACGGGCCGAGGTAACTTATTCCTAGGCCCATGAGGGAAGTCCAACCCATCTTCGCCTATAAATAGAAGGGCAGGGGCACAGTGAAAGGGACCTTTTTTCGAGAACACTGGGGAGACTCTGCTGCATTCAATGCTTATTCCATTTTACTTAACACTGGTATCCAAGTCTTTATAATAAGGATTGTATCTGTATTCAATCACTTGTGAAAGTAATAAAGATCAAAACTCAAAGTGAACGTAGGCAGTTACGCTGAACCACTATAAATCCGGTGTTCTTGTTTTTGCATTTAATTTAGCATATAATTCTCTATTTTAATTCACTTTCTTCATTAATCTCTCTACACAATCTCTCTCAAGGGTGTTAGTGACCAATTCTGGTGCTAACAATATCCATATATATTGTTGCTACCAATAATTCCTAAAAGAAATTTATTTGTTGTGAAGTTGGTATTTCTCGAAACAATAATTTTTTTCAGTTCGCCGGAATGGGTATTCATAAACATTTTATGAAGTACATCATATAAAACTGATTTGGTTTTAGTTTACAATGCTTATGTTCAAAACATAAATTGGTCAGCCAATAACTGTCCTTTTTAAACTTCTTTTGGAGTTATTCATACAAGATCCTTCACGTACAATTATTACACCTAGTCTTTCGACTTGCATAACCTGCTAAATCTTTGGCCTAGGATATGTTGGAATTTCTTATACACCCTTAACTTATATGACTTTATAAACTATTTTTTAGATGAAATTAATTTCAACCTCGTGTACTACTCTTAAGTATACGACCTTATAGAAAGAAGTTAACTTAACTTCACTCGCCATTTATCATACTTTATTCAGCAAAGTTCGATTACTCTTTATCGATACATCATCATGTATCATATGGAGGACTGACTTTTGAGATTGAATCGTTATTATTTGAGGTATGTTCGAAAATCTTTTCAATGTACTCGCCTATTCAATCAAATCAAATCATTTTATTTTTACTGCATGTTATTTTATTTACTTCCATTTTAGACTCTATGAGCTTACCATAGGCATACTAGATGTGTATCAAATACACATGTCCATGTTGGTGATAACTCATCGATGAATATAGAAAAGTAGTGGATCTGTTTTGGTGTTAACCAACTTGTGATTACACACATCTATATGCATCAATTCGAAGAGTTCATCCCTTTTACATGCTCCCACTGAATGAGTGCTTTTCCCTTAATTGTTCGAGATATAATTAACTAATATTAGGTGATTCATAATCATATAATCAAATTATTTCTCAAAGCTACAGCTTAGTTTATAATTCCAGAATAATTGCAAATAATTTTTTATACTTTTGTGTTTTCCAATGCATCACATTTTTATGAAAACAAATACCACATTATAATTTTATTTTATATTCGAATGTTAATAATATTCATATTAAAACAAAACTATGTCTATTTTTTTAGTCAACACTGAAAACGGTTATTATTTGTAAATAATGTTTGGTATGTTTTACAAAAACAATTTTCATATGTTGTTGCGACCAACAGATGCTATATAGAAAGCTCTCACTATTTTCGTCATCACTACAGTAACATATGAAATACAAAGCTTCATTCAACCACTTAATATAGGCTATTTATTCCATCAACTGAAACCAGTTTTATAGCCGAAAGTTTTCAGATCAAGTAACTTAAACTTCGAAGAATAAATCTCATAGTAAACAATTTTCTATATGAAAATACGTTTTGCAGTATAAATCATATTTCTCATTGCAATTTTAAGTATCGACTATTATTTTACAATTCTTGTCTTCGATGCTTCTTTATGAAGCAGAAGTGACCATTCGCTTTCTTCAGCCCAATTGTGCCTTATGTTATATCCACTCTTATACATTAGATTTCCTTTCTAAACGGTCGAACTATTCAAAGGAAATCATTATTACAGTATCGTAACGAACTCCTTATCAAAGCGCATTTGGTCTTCCTTTACTTTTAAGGACATCAAATAAATTGCACTTACGTAAACTGACCAAACTGACATTTCAATAACCGAATTCTTAAACCTAATTTGTAGCCTTTGGTTCGGTGTTACATTTAACACAGTAAGATCATTATTGTAATCAATCATACAAGTACACGATCTCATATTACAGTTTACTTACTTATTTCAATGAAAGTTTTGTACATCACGAATTTTAATTTTTCACAATATAACTTTTATATGTGATCTTATATGGATTGGATATCCATATTATTGTATTTCATTTAGAGTTCAAAACTCATTTTGAAGATAATATACAATCTCGAGCAAGTAAATCGTAAGTGACTAAGTTACGAACATATTCATGATTGTTAATTAGACACTTGTATGGGTCAACATGCAAAAATTTATTGGTAAGTATATTTTATCTTCCTATTTATCAATATTAATTCATTTCATTTATATATTTAATTGACGAAAATTTTATTAATTATATTATATTGCACAAATTTATCAATGTGGATTACTATAACTTTATATAGAAAATGTTCTTACGATGTTAGAATAGTTAAATGTTATCATTTCATTTTTCTTATAAGACTCCCACTAGTCTTTAATTTTTCTCAAAACCCTAATACGATTCGACTCCATTAGCGGGTGTTAGGACTCGTTTGTCTTGAGATTATGACCTTAAGTTTACTCATAAGTCATAGCCCTACAAACGAAGGATAACTCCTTATCGATTTTATCATATACAACTCCTAACCCATGTAGGATCGTTTTCACCCTAGAGGGAGGAGGGGTGAATAGGGTGATAATAAAAATTAACGTGGAAATAAAATAAAAAAGAAAGCAATGCAGAAAAGATCACACATAGTTTTACCCAGCTTTGGCAAAAACTGCCTACGTGCTGCCATCTAGGTTTCTACTAGAAATTAGGTAATCAGACACTTACAAAAACATGTAAACTCACAACACCCGCTAACTCGATTAACCTAACTTTAAGCTCAAAACCCTGCCATAACTTAGCCACTGTTTTGCGAATTCTCCGAACTACGCACGTAGTTCGTAACTAGTTAAAACTAGAGTTTGTCTCAAATAAAAAATTAAACACAATTTTAAATACTGAAAAATAAAACTAAAAACCCTAATACAAATAACTATTCAGCCCAATAACAAGATAAGCACGCTCTCAAATTATACGGCCCAATCTAAAAGACATAAAGAAGTTTCTTCTTTTATTTTGTTTCGTGTTCCTCCATGCCATCTCCTTTTTCTTTCCGACGCGGTATTAGGGTTTGTTGAATTTGAAGTGGTCGCCTTGAAATAGAAGTTCAAATTGTTTTCGTTCCTTAATTAGCCTACTGCAACTTCAATTGTCGAGTTCGATGTTGCTTTGAATTGGTAGCGTTGAATGGATTATGTAGTGAGGTGAAAACATGTATGAAAAATTGCATAGTGAAAATTGTGTTGTAATTGAAACGTGTATTCGGAATATAGTGTGAGCTTAAATTTGTATTATTTGAATTTGCAATAAAATATCTGTTTAAATATGAATTTTGAGTTATTTATTTAATTTAACAAATATTTATTTAGTTATGTGGAAAAATAAAATAGTACAATAACAAATACATTTAAACGAACATATATACGTTTATTTTCATCAAACAAAAATCATAGGCTATTGTATTCTTCAACCCACGGCCCTTTATCCTAATCTCATTTTGACCTTTAGTTTGCTCAACAAATCAAAAGAAATTATCCACTCATACCTATCATTTCATGGCGGTCTAAGTATAATATATGTAACTTGAGTTTGCTCAACAAATATAAATAGTTATCTTACCTCATCCATTCGATATATTAATAATACCACACACAACATCTCTAGCTTGAATTTTCTCAACAACTGGAGAATGTGCAAGTAATTTGTTAACAGTTGAGGACAACATTTATATCAAAGATTCATAATCTTTAATTAATTAAGTGGTATCGACTTATGGAGTAATGTATTTCTTATAGAATATCGTCATGATTCACGTGTCGGACATATAAAAAATCATGGCATATACTTTTATGTATGTATTTATTACTTAAGTCTATTTAGGGTTTCTTTAATGTTCCACCTTTAATTTATATATATATATATGAGTTTTATTATTATAAACTTTTATACCTTTTTGATGTATATAATATTTTATGTATAACATTATATTTATTAAATCTTATTTAATTAATTAACACTTTAATTAATTATTATATTATTCAATTATAACATATTATATTGATTATATATACTATAACCATTATAGTAACACACAAAAAGTTATATATATATATTTTAATTTATTAATTAACTGTTAATTAATTTATGTAATTAAATTTTATTAATTTCAAAAAATTCTTTTATACACACATGTATACTCATATTGTCTTAAAAAATTCAAGACAACATAAAATATGTCATTATATATATTTATTGTAGATGTATATATTTTTAGTTAATTAACATATTTAATTAATGTATTTATTTCATTAATCTTACCTAATTTTTTCAAAAATTAATTTTATAAAATTTTCAAACATTTTGGAAAATTATATTGTAACTTTTATAATATGTGTATTATATTAAGTTTAACTTTTAATTTCAAAATTTTATTTTAAGTTTCAAAACAATTTTGAAATTAGCTCAAGGCCTAATCAGTGCAGTAAAACGCTTAGAAGTTCTATAGTGGGGGAGGTGAAAATTTTTATTGAAGGAATAAAGCGGGGTTATAACCAAAAATAGCGAAGGTGCAGTATATATAAAATCAAATTTTTAAAGTTAATTTATTCTCGTTCTTTACATTATTTATACTAGAAAATTTTATACAATAAAACCGAAGAATATCATGTTTTGCGCAAACTGGATTTGGTGATTATAATAGATTTCTAACTTATATTGAGCTTTTATGCCTTAAAATTAGTCATTTACCCTAATTTTGTTGATTTATTTTTAAAGAGAACCAGCCAAATCAATATTTGTATATTAATGTTGCTAATGAAGATGCTAAATGGCATTAATTTAAGGGGCATATGGGAAAATAGTGGGGCTTAAAGCAGATCTACTATTTAATAGCGCTATATTGAAATAGCGTAGAGATCGGAGAGCGCTATGCATCATAATGGGAATTTTGCGAGGCTTTAACTACATAAGGCTTGATTCAAATTCAGCCTTTTCTATTAAATATAACCTTCAGGCTTACCTTATCTATGCGGGTCAAGTTAGTGGTCGGTAGGTCATGTACTTGATTTCCCAAAATCCAACCCTAGACACTACTTTTTTAGACACCTTACTATATAGGTCGACATTAACAAATTAACCGTAATATTGCTAATTTAGACGGCATAGACTATTTGGCTCCAATACCATTGTTGGAACTGGACCAACCTACAGTGGAGTAATTGGGTAATTTTTTTATCTATTTAGATCTTTATTGGGCATATGTAGTCTAAATTTATTTAAAACATTTCTAAATCTTCTTTTAAATAAAATAAATATTTTATTTAATTCATAATAATTTTTTATTTAATATAATTTGTATTATATTATACTAGTATGTGGTCGTGCTTCGCACACGGACTGTTTGTGTTATTGTATACATTGATATTTTGTTTGAGCGTCGGAAAGCAAGGGTATTTTGGAATGTCAAAAGGACACCGAGTAAATTAGTTCAACGAATTTTCTTTATTAGTAGTAGGGATATATGTGTATCGTGTATACACATGTGTGTACATGCACATGCAACAGGATAATGTGTACATGGTTTGAAATGTCCATATATAAATGTTGGTTTTTACACCACAATGGATATGTTAGCCTCTTTGTATGCATGTATGTTGTTTATATATATACATATACACACACACACATAAATATAAATAATATATATATATATGTATAATTGTTAATATCATAAAGTACTAAATAAAACAAAATTTATATAATACACTTATATAAATTAAAATCATACAAGTATACAAAGTAGTTTTAAATAATATTACAAATAATTCAAATAAACATATATATTAAATGAAATTTAAAATTATTATATATATATATATATATATGTAATATACATATTTAATGTATACCTGTAAATAATATTGTAATGTAAATGATGATGATAAAAATATGTCTACGCATACAATAAATTCTTTTGGCTAAAAAACGTTTTTTTGGTTTGAACTTATTTTACAATTAAAAGTTTTTTTGATTTCGTCGAAATAAGTTAAAATTATTTATTTTAATAATTTTTGAAAACAAAAACAATATCATATTTATGTTAAAACTATGTACTTACAAGTTATGTTATTTATAAACATATATATATATATATATATTGTTCGTATAAATTAATTTCAAATTAAAATTACACACACACATATATTGTTCGTTAAGATCACTACTGTCAACTCTTACTCGTTGGAAGAATGGTTCGAGCTGTATAGAAACCAATGCATCTTAAGTATTTATTCTCTCAAAATGAGTTTAATTGAGGCAACAGTTGGAATTCTTGCTAATATATGAATTGGATGTCGAATGTATGACAGGAAAGGGGAACAAGGTTGTTGATGCTTTGGGTAGAAATCCATCGAACGTAGTGTTATCCATGATTATGGGATGGAAGGATATAGAGGCGTAAACTTTTATGGTGTATATTTTAGGCTGATTGTAGGTTTAAATCAAGATCTGGATGCATTATGAGTTTTGGATGTTCGTCCCATACTTGTGGATATGATTGCCACTGGACAATGAAAGTTTTCATCTATACTCGAAAAGATGAAATGGATCGAGATGGGTGAGAACATTGAAGATCTATAAGGAGATAGACTCTAAGGCGTGGTGTAAAAAGAAAGGAAGATTATGTGTTTCAAATTTGAGAATCTTCAGAAAGAAGTCTAAGAAGAAAGGCATCAATCTTAGTTTATGGTTTACCTTGAAGGATCTAAGATATATCATGACGTAAAACATGCGCTCTTTTGGAAAGGGATGAACATGGATATTGTTGAATGTGTGTAGATGTGTTTCTTATGTCAACAAGTGAAGATGAGCAATAAAAGATGAGCGTATTGCTTTAACTTTTCGAAGTACTGTCTTGGGAGTAAGATTCAATATTTATGGACTTTATAGATGGGTTGCCTAGGTCGAGAGTGGGAAATAATGGTATATGGGTAGAAGTCAATAAACTGACTAACATCGTCCATTTCATCTCAATACAATCGACAAGGAGGATGTTAGTATGGAAATGCTATATGTGAATAACACTATGAGACTTTATTATAATTTAAGCAATATGGTTAGTGATCGAGACTTGCGTTTTAGCAATGTGTTTTGGAGAAGTTTACACAGCTGTTTGGGCACAAAGCTAAACTTGAGTACGACTTGATATCAACAAATGGACTGTCAAATGAAGAGGGTGAAGTAAGCTCTGGAAGATTTGTTAAGAGCATGTGTCCTAGTTTTTAGAGGATCTTAGGAAGACTGTTTGTCTTTAGTGGAGTTTGCTTATAACAGTAGTACTAGTGAAGCAGTGGTATAGCATCAATTGAGGTGCTATATGGAAGACCGCGTATGTCACCTATTTATTGGTTGAATATGAGAGACAGACTTGTGTTTGGCCCTAACTTGGTTAGAGAGGCTACCAAGAAGATGGAGTTAATTCATGCCAAAATGAAAGTCACACAGTCAAGGTATAAGAGTTTTGCAAATATGAGGCACAACAAGTTCGTAATAGAAGATCATGTGTTTCACCTATGCCAAGTGTTGTGCACTTTGGGAAGGAAGGGAAATTGACAGCTAGATGTATAGATTCATTTCCTGTATTAGAAAGGATTGGTAAACTCACATATCTAGTCATGTTACCTAGTAGTTTAGCGGGTATGCTTAACGCTTTTCATCGCTTGCATTTAATCAAATGTGCGCATGACTCTAGTATGGTGGTAACACCGAGAGCTATTGAGGACTTGTCCATAGAACCATACTTGATTTATGTTGGAAGACATTAAGAGACGGTAGGTCATGATACAATAGAGTTGAAAAACAAAGTTATTAGACTTATTCACGTGTAATAGAGTGGCAGCTGAGATGATTGCATATGCGAAGTAGAAGATGAGGTTAAGAAGGCCACCTAAAGTTGTTTGAGAGATAGGTGAATAATAGCGATTGTGCTATTTTTAACTTTTTCGCATTGTACTGGTTATGTAACTAGTGCATTTTTGTAATGAATGTATTAGTGGCTGTGCTAGCATGATAAGGATAATGATTTACATTAGTGGTCATGCAAGTGTAAGAAGTATGATGTTTATACTAGTGGTTGTGCTAGTATGTGGCATGTATTGCATGACTTAGTGACCGTCATAGTACTTTACCCAAATTTCGAGGTTGAAACTCCCAGAAGGAGAGAAGACTGTAATACATATATTTTAAAGTGTTATTACATGGGCTTAACTAAAATTGAGATTAATTAACCAATATTAAAAGAAATTTAAAAAAGGAGTTGCTCAAAGAGAAATTTAATTAATCAAGTGTAGTGGAACTTAAAAGGTTGGTTAAGTGGAACTAAGAGCAATTAAGTAAATATGAAAAGAAGCATTTTTTTCAAAATGAAAATAAGAAGAGAAATAAATAAAGTAAGATTTGGCTTGATGGATAAGGCATGGCCCAAATGCATTAAGCAAATACCATATCCCATCCTTCATCCATTTATTCTCTCTTAACAGAATATACAAACTAGAAACAAAGAGAAGAGAAAGCTATTTATTACATAAGCAAAAATAAGGCAAAATAACCACAAAAGGAAGACAAAAAACTTTAAGGAAAAAATCAATCTATATATATATATATATATATATATATATATATATATATATATTTGTAAGCAATGCTATGTCTAACTTCAGGTTCATACTATGTGAACTCTGATTTTTGTTGTAATCATTTTTCGTGTGTTAAATGCATGGATATGTATTGCTAGTTTGATATGTAGGAATATATATGTTTTATTTTGAAGTTTGTAAACTTATTAGATCATAACTCAAACATACGAGCTTAAACCATAATAAAATTTGGATATGGGATGTAAAATGTGATTTTAGGGATACGTTTAAATTTGAGAATTTTCATGTATTTTTATAATTTATCATGAATTTTCCTAGGAGAATGGGATGACCTCGAATTTAAATAATTTAAAATATGAAAATTAATTATTTTGGTCGGAAATTTTTATATGAGATAAAGTAAGATGAAATTGGGTGTCGGAAAACTTTCCACATTTTCCCTATGAATTTTGAATTAAATATGATTAACAAAGGAAGAGAAAATAAGTGAAAATGTTGGAAAAAATCTTAATAGCTTAATTAACAAATAAGAAATTATGAAATAAAATAATTCTTTGAATTCTATTGCAGAATTAGAAAAGAAAATGAAAATGTAGATGTGAATAGACAAGTGGAAAATTTAGTTAAAAAAATATAAACAACTTTGTTAAGTAATAAAATAGTTTTTAGTTTAGTTACTAGTTTGCCATTATATATATATCTTGTTACAATTTATGTAAATCATGAAATGAATATGCTTTTATGTTGTTTTGTTTAGTCCCACGTCATGGAATATGTTAAATGCTTAGCTCTGAAGCATTTATATAAAGGAGGCTATGTAATGTAGATGCATGTCTTATTTTAGGAATGAATAATACATTTTCTACCTTAAAAAATTATACAAAATTTGAGAACCCGAAGTTCATAACACATTAATGAACTGTTCATGAATTAGAAGCCCGAAGCTCTGTTGAAATTGTATAAAATGATAAGGTGTACTTTTTGAAGAAGATAAAGGAAATTAATAAATTATCATATGAGATAATGATGCTGCATTCAAGAGATTTCGAAAATCTCCAAATGAGTTATACCTTACCTTATATCTTCACATTTACATTATCTTAACCAAATATCTTGAAGATATTATGTTATATGATATTTCAAACATCATCGGATGTGTGTGTATATTAATCTCTTGAAGAGATGTTTTAGAGATTTATTTATCTTTATATTGAAAAATTCAACATCCCAGAAGAGATATTATAGGAATTTTATTTTTGTTACATTGCACTTCCTTAAAAGGAAATGGTATATTCCCTGAAGGAATAATGATATAAATTTTTTGAAGTAATAACAATAATTTGTCCAAAAAATGATATTGTATACGAATGTTACACTCCAGAAGTAGTGGTTTTATCTCTTGCATCTTACTTTCAATTCGTGAATCTAATTTTATCATTTTATTCAAAGTTTGATATGCCATTTTAAAAGTAGTTACAACAAAAATCTCCAGCATGGATATTTTATGCTACTGTAAAATTAGTAATTATGTAAATTATTTAAAATAAATATTGTATATTGATATGACATTCCAATAGTGCATATATATATATATGTATATCTAGAAGAGAAAGTTCACTTCAGAAGTGGTGATACTAAAATATCTCTAGAAGATATTTATAAATTTGAAAATGATAACATATCTCTAGAAGAGATTTATTTATATATTTGGTAATTTTATTAAACCAAATAAGTGTACATAAATATGATTATGAAGGATTCTAATTTAGTTTAGATTAGATCCAATAGGTTTAAGATTATCTCAAGAATACATTGTTCTATGTTCATATGTCTAATTATACCATAAAGGTCATATTCCTAGTTATTTTTCGTAAGAAATATTATACGCGTAATCATTTCTTGAAGAAATATCTTTAAATATTCTCCTAAAGATATGGTCTATATTTCAATATCATAATTTTCATAAAAGCTATACACAATCTTTGAATATAATTCATCCCTTCTCCACCAATCAATCCATATAAAGGCCTTTCCATATTTTCAAGGGTAGTTTTACATTTTCAAGGAAATTAATTAATGCAATTAATGAGATTGGATTTAGAGATATCAAACGGATGTAAATAAGAAATTATAATCGCTTTTATAGATTATATTTGATTGTCTTTTACTATTTTGCAGTAATGTTTTTATTTTCACTGTAACTACTATCAGATATGAGTTCTCATTTTGTGAAATGCATTAGTTATATACCCATGAATAATATTTTGATGCTTATGCATTTTTATTTCCACTGATAGTTGGTAATATGATAAACATAGCCAAGCTTGAATTTAAAACTTTGGACTTATTAGGAGATAACTTTTGTATGGATATTGGATGCTGACATTCAATTACAATCTCAATGCTTAGAATATGCCATTAAAAATGATAATATGTCCCGGTAGGATAAAACAAAGGCTCTTATATTTTTAAGGTGTCATATCCACGACAATAAAGATATTTAACTAAAAAAAGATCATCTTTATTTATAGAACTCCTTGAAGGAGCGTTATGACCACTAGAAGATGGTCACACTTCCAAACACTAGACAAGAGTGGGTGAACCTGAAGTTTCAAAAAATTGGAAGTTGGTGCTTGTATGTTTTTCCTTTTAGAAGTAATTGAAATAACATACCGATGTATGTTGGGTTTTAATCTGTAGTCCATTTAAAAAAGAATTGGAAAGTGTTAGCATTTATTTAATGCTTAGAAATTTTAATAGTTGACTAACTATATTGTGTTTAATTCTTAAGATATGGGCCATCAATATTTGAGTGATAATATATGCATGCTAGATAGTGTAACTACTCATATGATTTTGAAAAACCAGAAGTTTTTCTATGAACTATCTGAAAATATTTTAGCTAACATTTGATCATCAATGTCAAATATTTGTTAACATGTACAATGATGCAAAATATTAAGTAAATTGTTAAATTATTAATAATATCCCTAGTAGACTTTCTCCAATATAGATTTGAATCCTTGAAGGATCAAAATGTGTAAACCATATCTGAAATATGTACAAAAATCAATTCGAAATACTTTTGGAGTAAGTAATAAAGATGCCAAATAAAAGATGTGAGTGTTCTTGAAGAAACACTTAAGGGTGCACTTGAAGAGACTAATGGCAAGATTGTCAAATTACCCTAGAAGTGGTTTAGGTACCTAAAACATGATAATCAAAGAGATGTCAATAAATCATGTCTAGGACTGACAAGAAATAATTATTGATGATAAATTTATAAATAATAAAGCACTTATGTTTATAAATATATTAAGAATCTTGAATTAGGGAAAAACATAAATGGCCATCATGAATCCTTTAATAGTAGAGAAATATGGACAGGTAGTCTACAAAGTACCGAAAGTACTTGAAATGCTTAATATACCCCAAAGGTATAAATGTGGGTTAAATCATATTAAATAATGAAAGTATACAAATTCCTGAAGAATATAAATAACTTTCATTGTTATAAAGAATGCAAAGAACAAGGAGAGTAGATTTTAACATACTTTTAAGTATTGTTGTAATGGAAATCTTTAAATAATTCATCATGAGTAGATTACTTCCTATTTTTAAAATAAAAATCTTAAAATCCATTGAAGTGATAGGCGAAATGCAAATACCTATGAAAGTATAGAAATTTCTGAAGAATATATATAAATTTTGTAGTTATAAAGAATGCAAAAGACATGAAGTTTAGATTACAAATTTCTTCCAAGTATTGTTGTAATGAAAATTTTGATATACTTCAAGATGAGCAGATTACTTCCTGCTTTCGAGTAATGTTGTAATGAAATTTTTAATATACATGAAATATGTATAGTTGTAATGCACAAAACTAATTTGAAGCACAAAAATGAAAGCACATTATGTGTTTTTCATAAAAGTAGCATACAAAATGCATAAAATGCAAACCATATTTGGAAGAAACAATCTTAGAAAATTTGATTGTATCGAAGGAAACAATAATAAATTGTATTATTAATGAGATTCATATTTATAGATCTAGAAGTATCTATACAACAATTTGAGTTATCGAAATACGAATACGAATTCAGAGGAAAATTTTAAATCGGGGGAGCATCCATAAGTATTTTATAATGCACTCTTTTTCCTTAACTAAAATTTTTCCTGCTGGGTTTTTATTAGTAAGGTTTTAATGAGGCATTATCTTGATCAAAAAGTATCAACTTTCTAGTAACATTTGAAAATAAGTTACAATGTACTATTTTCCCTTATTTAAAATTTTTCCCACTAGGTTTTTCTTACTAAGGTTTTAATGAGGCATTGTCTTGATCTAGATGAATCAAACGTATTTTCAAGAAATAACATCTCAAATATGTTATTTAAGTTAAATTTTATTTTTATCCTTGACTAAGGTTTTTCCCATTGGGTTTTCCTTTGTAAGGTTTTTAATGAAGTATTATATTGATAAAGAAGTATCAAACTCTATTGGATTCCATAAATTACTGAAATACCTCATACTATCTTGTACTCTTTTTCCTTCACTAAAATTTTTCCTATGGGATTTTTCTTAGTAAAGTTTTAATGAGGCATTAGTTTTATCCAGAAGTATCAAACTTCATTTGAAGAAGTGAGAAAATAAGATATGTCATTGTAATCTTTTTTTCCTTCACTAAGATTTTTTCTATTAGGTTTTTCTTAGTAAGGGTTTTAATGAGGCATTGTATTGATCCCGAAGTATCAACCTCTTAGAAGAAATATCATTGTATGATATTTATGATTTCAAGTCGCACTCCTTTCCTCGTTCAAGGTTTTTCCATTAGGTTTTCTTAATAGAGGTTTTAATGAGGCAACATACAATATCTATATCAACTGAATCGGTAAATGCAAGTAAGATAATAATGAGGGGGAGCAATCATCATACATGTTTTGAAACGAAAAATTTCAAGTTATCAGAGCATTCAATATTTTAAAGACACATATACAAGAGGGAGTGTTACAATATATGTAAATCAAGAAATGAATATGCTTTTATGCTGTTTTGCTTAGTCCCACATCGTGGAATATGTTAAATGCTTAGCTCTAAGCCTTTATATAAAGAAGGCTATGTAATGTAAATATATGTCTAATTTTACAAATGAATAATATATTTTCTGCCTCTCTCTCTCTCTCTCTAGTGTGACTTCTACTTTCTTCATTCTATAATATATCTGCTTGTTATGCCTTTGTTAAGAGATATATTTATCAAAATTTAGTTTGATAAATTGGTTGTGCGTTCATTGAGATATATTAGTCATACTTTCATTGAGATATGTTAGTCATACTTTCATTAAAATATGTTAGCCATACTTTCCTAAGAGATATATTGTCCCTACTTCCTTTAAAATATGTTAGCTAGTCATACTTTCATAAGAGATATATGGTCCACAATTCCATTAAGATATGTAACTGAGCCATACTAGCTAATATACTTTCATTAAGATATGTTAGTTAGGCCATACTAGCTATCATACTTTCGCTAAGAAATGTTAGCCATACTTTCATTAATATTGGTTAGGTTGCCGCTAAGATATATTGTCCACGGTTCCATTAAGCTATCGTTATAACCATAATTTTGTTAACAAATGAAGTATGCTTCCATTAACCCTATATGCTATGTTTTCATAAAGGAAGAGTGCGTCTCAATAACATATCATGTGTATTTTCACTAACATAGAAGCATATCTCCATTAACATATTAAGGCGTGTTTCTACTAAGCCTATGGTACACAATTTCGCTAATAATATAAGTGTGCTCTTGGAAGCATTGTGGAAACTAGTTTCCATCTTGTTGAGCTTGAATTTTTGAAGTGTTAAATTCCTAAATGAAAGACTGTAAATACCATGTTGCATTACAAAAAAAATATTTTTGATGACACACAAAAACGCTACCAAACTTACGAAAGTGTTTTAATGAGCGACACGATAAAACCCATAAGTTGTATTTATTTCAATCCACTACAAATCCTTTTGTTGCAGCGTTTCTCAAACATAACTTTTTATAGCGTTTCAAAAACGCCACCATAAGGTTTTTTGCGATACTATCGAGTTTCCTCCTTTACCCTTGCTTTACGATTGCGTTTACTCAACACCACTATATGTATTTTTGTAGTGTTTTTGAAACGCTACTAAATGTTGTTGATTATTTTACAGCATTATGTCATGATATTATTCTCTGTTAATGGTCTATTTTTTTTCTAATATATCAATCACTAGTCACATACATAATCATCATATTCAAACAATTAAAAAACACATTAACCATATAATCAAATAAGACATTCATAACCATTCTGATACAATAGTTTTTCGATAAAATGGCCAAACTCACATATAATAACCATCTCTATACAAATTTACACATATAGTACTAATAAAATGTTATACCTTACCAGTGCTAACAAAACGCTTGGTTACACATAATTCTTTGTTGCATGCACAAGTGAAAGCTAGTACCATAAAAGTCCAACCTTGCTCTCTTCGAAAGTCCAATGCCATAAAAGTTCAACCTTGCTCTCTTCGAAGGTCCAATGTCTGCATAAGTGAAAGCACAACATATAGGTAAACAATTAAGTTAATTCATAGGACTTAAAATCTGATATCAAATAAGGAAGTCTCGTGTGACACAACTAAAAACAACCAAATTATAATACGCTATACACTTAATACACTATGCACTTAAATATATTATTATTATTATTATTAGTATTATTATAAACTTAGTAAATTTTTATAAACTTAGTTAATTCATCATCATCATCATTATTTATAAAACTTTGTTAAATTAGTTATATTATTATTATTACTTATAAAATTTTGTTAACTTAAACTTAGCTAATTTTATAAAACTTGTTTAACTTTAACAAAACTTGGTTAATTTTTATTAACTTGGTTAACTTAGTTAATTTATTATTATTAAAACTCAGTTGACTTAATTATATTATTGTTGTTGTTGTTGTTATTATTAACTTAGTTAATTTTTATAAACTTAGTTAATTCTTCAACATTATCATTATTATTATTACTTATAAAACTTTGTTAAATTAGTTATATTATTATTATTTATAAAATTCAGTTAACTTAAACTTAGTTAATATTATAAAACTTGTTTAATTTAACAAAATTTAGTCAATTTTTATTAACTTAGTTAATTTATTATCATTAGTATAATTATTATTATTAAAAAAATTCGATTAACTTAATTATATTATTATTATTACAAATTTGGTTAATTTTTATAAACTTGGTTAATTCATCATCATCACCATCATTATTAATTAAATTTTGTTAAATTAGTTATATTATTATTTATAAAATTTAGTTAACTTAAAATCAATTAATTTTATAAAACTCGTTTAATTTTAACAAAACTTAGTTGATTTTTATCAAGTCGATTAACTTATTTAATTTAGTATTATTATTATTAAAACTCAATTAACTTAATTATATTATTATAACTTTAGTTAATTTTATAAACTTAGTTAATTCTTCATCATCATCCTCATTATTATTTATAGAACTTTGTTAAATTGCTTACATTATTATTGTTTATAAAATTCAGTTAACCGAAACTTAGTTAATTCTATATAAGTTGTTTAATTTTAACAAAACTTAGTTAAAAAATTGGTTAACTCGGTTAATTTATTATTATTGTTTGTTGTTAATGTTGTTATTTATAAAACTAGGTTAATCTAGTTATATTATTATTATTTATAAAACTCAGTTACCTTAGTTATCTTACTATTATAAGCGATCGAACAGCAGAAGATAAAACAGTATAAATGATGAGTGTTTGAATATCTATATTATATTACAAGCACCAGAATTATGAATAAAAAAGGATACATCTTGAAAGAAAAGGGACACAAGCAAATTTCCACATAAAAGGGATAATATTATTCCACATAAAAAATGGTGATAAGTAGCGTAGAAACCAAAGCTGAACCTCAAAATAGGGCATCCACATGATTCAATATCACCAGTTTAGCATTACCAATATTATAAGCTAACAAAGTTAAACTCAAATAAGTGCATTACGGTGAAATCACAAGAACATGATCAAAACACAATTCACATCCGATAACATCTGAGAAAGAATGGAGCAGGATATTATTTACGTTGTACGGTGCATATGTAGTTGCACTTAATAGAAGACTGCCAATTGAAAGATATATAAACCTATAAAATACTATATGTTTTTTTAATACATGATTTCCATATAAACCAACAATTTAGTTAATGAAGTCAAAATATTACCTGCCCAGCGCACCAACACTGACAAAATCACATTATCCCTTCATCCACTGCATGAACTCTAAATTATCGAGAGGTCTTCCTTTTATAAGCTTGTTCATTTGAATGTGCTAGAATCAAAAGGGGAGATTGAGACTAAAAAAATAGTACTTGCATCTAGAAAAGTATTGAAGTGGACTAAAATTATAATGATGCCAACTAATGTTCTCAGATTGACTCGCTAAAAAATGGTCTGGACAACCATGATAATGAAATCAAACTTATTCAAATATATTTTTCTATTTTCCTATACTTTAAGAAATAAAAATATAAGTAATCATTGTTTCTAGGTGCAAAAAGGTGAAAAAGGGTTAGAGGTAGAAGTGAGAATAAGTTAGGTTCACTAAATCGTGACTTGAGATGGATTGAACATAGATCAAAACTATGCATCAATTATTTCTAAAATATCTCTATTACAAAGAATTCTAGTAATTAATAAATAGAATTTGACCAAAAAATGCCTAACACTTTGTGGAGTCATCTTTGAAATTCTAACTAAGGCATCGACTTCATAAATAACCACGTAAACATAAATTTAAGCAAAATATGAAGTGAAAACAAAAGTAACCTTGGTGATCTTTAGCTTGTTAAACAAGGAATATAGTATACACACACCTACGCAGGGTAATATACATGATCACTAAAGCTATTCAACCCACACTCGCACTCACCTAATCCAGTCTAAAATACACAATCACATAAAAACACTAAACGCATGCAAAATCTCCTCCATTTTAAAGTATAAAACAAGTCATAACAGAGTATGGAACAGCAATGACACAAACTAGTGATATAACCAGGCATACATATAACAGTAATGAAAAATATTATCTAAGATTGATTGCATACTCGTGTATATTAAAGAAAAGCAAGAATGATATATAACCAAGACTTTTGCAACTGTGCTATGAACTTATATCTCTACAGGTTATAACTGGAAGGCACAAATAAGCTCAAGTATACCACTGTAATCATGCATATTAAATCCAAAGGTTGTCTTTACTTTAGAGGTGTTAGAGAAAGGCTGCATGATTCACTACATTATAGTACAAGGCTCAGTGGTGATTTCACAACTCAATAATGCTTGATATTCAATGGTAATAGCTTTTGAAATATCTTTTTTACTTACCATTCAAAGTTAAGTATCAAGTGAGAAGATAATCTAATAACACGGACTGAAAACATGAGTGTTATAAACATCTCCTCTCCCAATGCTGTTACAAACATCCACATCTCGAGTTACTACCTGACTATCCTTAATCTCAGCTAGCCTTATCTCAACATCACTCATTCTTATAACATAGCACTCAAAGTGTTGCACTTGAACTATCTTTGATAGGGAAAACATCATAATCAATAACCATGCATAGATATGAAAGAATAGCAAAATCTCTACAAAGAATGTGTATAAATACAACGATTATGATATAGTCTCTAACCAAATAAATATTCAAAATTTAAAAAGATCTGTACCATGAAAAGAAGCATCTAACATATATTTCTGAAATCGTAAAGAAAAATTACAATTGTCAAAGAGTTATGTGTGTATATATAGAGTTTAAAAACAGAGAATAAATACCACAATTTGACTTTTGATATACAGCAAAGAACTCTCGGTTATATGGAAAAGAACTAGGAAAAATATATAAGAGAAGAAAATTTCAAATTATCAAAGAACGCAAAGTACTCTCAGTTATGCTTCCCATGAGCTGTGTGTATTCATATGCTTTGTTATTATATGAGAACAATAAATTTGATGTCTATGCTTCTAGAAAACTTGTAAGTTACATTGTTATGTATTTTGTGTTACTATGCATACATGAGTTTTTCTTCCCTTAATATATATCTGTATAAACCTTACATCTGAACCTATAGTTGTTCTTTAACTATTCATGGTGCATTTTGGTTTATTAAAATGGAATTTTTTTAGAGATTCCTTTGTTATTGAATGCTATCTTGTATATTTATACCGAGAATAGTTTATTAAAATAGTAGGTCAGAAACTCAAGTCCTTGTGCATTCAAGAATTTAACGAAAATGCTATGATAATTTGTAATAGAAATCTTATGTTGGAATGATGATTTTACCATCTGGTGTGTTAATGGACTGTTCCTAAAGAAAATAATATCAATCAAAAGAGTAAGAAAAATAGCATTGATTCTTCTCACAGAATTTTGAATTGCATAAAGGAACAAAAAAAGAAGCACTCACATCATCCAAGTTTGCTTCTAATTCGATGTATTGAAGACCTTTTTGTACAATGGTAACAGAGCACCAAAGGATTTAAATTTCCATCAATATGACTTTTGTTAATTCCTCCCACACATCCCATAGAGAATGATGCATGGGTGAAACCTGATACAATGCATGAACATGTTACCACATTAATGAGGATAATAACTTTGTAAATAAAAATGTCGAAAGTGCTGATGCTAAATTTCACATAATTGTCACATCTCTCATGTTTGCACGCATCCTTTGGATACCAAATAACTTTCTACCTCTAAACAAACTAAACTCCAATGCCATATAGCAGCAAGGTCGTTTGATTACACAAAATATATGTGCATTCATCCTTATGTTTTCGTATAAAATTCTTAGCCCTACTACTAGATTTTAAGCAACTTTTTCTAACAAGTGATTGGTAGAAACTCAAAAAAAAATTTATTGATCTTCATAGGATAAATTTGTTATACATTTTCCTTTTATAGAACTCCTTAAATAAATGTTTAGAAGAAAAAAAACATTTTTTAGGATTTGCATTGTTTTTGCAATAAGTTTATCAGACCATAAACAAACTAAGTTTTTCTGTAATCATTTATTCATACAAAAACATAGGATACATGTTGGATGTAAAATCAGTAAACCAATTCTCAGTAGATACAAACTGAAAGAAGCCGTAATAACAAATTCTCAGGAAATTAGTTCTCACACATAAGGAAATCGATACCTAGGCTTCTTAACAATTGATACATAAGAGCTTCTATAAACCAAATCTAAATCTAGTAGTAAACTATAAATAGTTTTTTCTACTATAAATTATTAGTTTTCTTATTAACATTAGTAACTCATCATTATGAACTAAAGTTAAAATCAATACCTAGGTTGAATCGGTCAATCGACAAGCTCGCCAACACCGATGAAATGATGATTTAGCTTTTCGATTATAATTTCCCAGTACGTCGTAGTCAAATAGATCGTCAAAAATCGATTTAGATTTCCATGCTTCGTCTGTAGATTGATGGCAAAGAGGGAAGATTTGGAAGATGAAGACAAGGGATTTTGTGATGATGAAGACGGGTGATTTTGAAAACGAAAATGAGAGAGATAGGAGATAAGGAGCAGCCAAGGAATTTCAGTGATGAGGGAAAAAAATTTAAGTGTTTAAAAGAAAAAAGGAGCGACCACATAAAATTTTAGGAAAATTTTCATGAATTGTTGGCCAAAACCAAATGGACGCATTTATTTGTTCATTGTTATGAGTTAATTTGACCAACAGTTGCATAAGCCTTGAAATGCTACCAGTAAATGCAACTGAAAGAAATTTTTTCTTATAGTGTTGATAAATCAAAATGTAATAATTTATTCAAAAAATGAAATTGGCTAAATCGTAAGAAAAAGTAAGACTTGATAAGATTTTATCGTTGAATAAAGAGAAGGATAAAATGTTTATCTAAAGGGGTCAAATTTTTTTTTGATCTAAATATAAAGGTGAATGAAGGTGTAAGACCTAAGTGGTAACCAGTAATGTAAAACCAATATATTACTTATGAATGAAAGTGTAAGGCCTGAGTTGCAACTGGTAACGTAAAACCACTCTATTACATATGAATGAAGGTGTAAAGCTTGAGTAACAACTAGTAATAAAAATCCACTACACCGTATATGAACAGGGGCATAAGGCATGTCTGACATCCTTCAATGTAAACATAAATCATGTAAATCCAATCCATTAACGTCGCGGAGGCATTGCGTTCTATAATGATTGTGAGAATTACACCTAGTTTCACATATTAGTGACATTGTACCTAATAATGTAAAACCAATCCATTAACATCGAGGAGACATCATACCAGACTTTATGTCTGACTCATATGTTTATGTTGTTTCCCAAGAAGATATTGTCTACTTTACTAACTTAATTTTTTGTTTTAAAAAAACCACTCTAATTTTATCGTTTGGAAATAATTATGGTGATGACTTCATCATCATAGGAGTTTATTTTCATGTTTTGAAATATGGAATGTTACATGAGTCCCCTCTTAATAATATATTTAAATTAGATCATTGGTTTATTAATTTGATGTTTTGGCAAAACATTGCTTCATTTTAAAATTTTAAAATAAATTGCATATGGTTGATGTACCAGAGTGGGGATGAAAACAACAAGTGGTAAAGATGCAAGTATCAAAGCTAAGACTTGGTTTACTAAACATCATGAGCAGGAAATATTTTTATATTTAATACAGACCCGTTATCGAAATTTCCAATAAAACAGAGAGAAATGAAACAGTTGATGAAATTTAAAGAGTTTCCAACCATTTCTCTCTATTTCGTGCAATTTCATTGAATTCCTTTTGGACGTTTTAGCAATTTCGATAGTGGAAAATCAATTAAAGTGCATGAATGAATTGACATGAGCTTCTTAAATCAATATAAAATTGTGTTCCCAACCTACTGTAGAACTTGAACACACGGTATAATTTATATAAAATTTGAATGGAATATCCTTAAAGGGGTGAAAATAAGCATTTCCATAAAAATATATGCTAAATATATAGCATACCCTTTAAAGATATATAGGAAAGAGCATAAAAATACTATTTCAAGAATAAATTTTAGAAGTTATTGTGATGATATATTAAGAAAAATAAGTTTATGGGTGTTTAACAAAAGAAAGAGAAAGATGGCGGAGAGATAAACGTAGTTACCAAATATTACGGTACGCATTGCATGAATGTGAATGTTTATGAAGTACCATTTACGGAAAAAGGAAAGGAGAGAAAGGTAACTATGCAAGTTTTTTTAGAAAGAGTTGTACATTTATGGTAGCTAAGGGGAATAGAGATAAGTGGCAGATTAAAAAAACATATATGGTAGAAAAGCATAATGCATGGTTAATTCATTATAGTAACATTATAATATTACTCATCTTTCCATCCCTACCCTAAACATTTTTTCTTTATTATTTTGTAACCATATCAACATACAATCTTAAACCTACCATCCTTCCGCAACCTCCCTCTATAGTCCGTTATCGATTGTCTCAAACACCCCTCCATTGCAGATTCCATTAATTTTCTTATTTCATTTGAAATAATAAAATAAATAAATTTTGAAACTTATTTTCAAAAAGTATAAATAATTTCATACCTTATTTTGAAATTCGAGCAAAACATAATATTATATACGTTCTTCAAAGGCATCGACTAAATCTCGAATAAAAGGAAAAAAAATCAGCATCCATGTCATCTTTTTTGATAGGTTGGAATGGAGGTTGAGATGGATTCTGTGACGAAGATTGCGATGATGATTCCTACATACTTCTTGTAATTAGAGAATTAGGACGGTTAGAGAAGTAGATATTAGGGTTTGAATTTGGACAAATAGAGATTTTTAGACAATTGCGCAAGGAAGCAACATAGATTATAAATGGGTATTTTAGTAATTTTTAATAATATATACAAGGAGAATGCAATGTTTTGATTCTTCAACGTCTCCAACGCAAACCTATTTACATTGTAATTCAGATGACACATCATTATTTCGCATTGTATTAAAAATGTTGTCTTTAGTGCTAATTTTATTGTCAATGTGCTTGAAAAAATTATAGACATTGTCATTTACAATGTCTAGTTTTAGATATTGAACTTCATGTTACACTCGTCTTTTTCTCTCTTTCTTTATTATTTTTAAATTAAATATATTTTCTTGTAATTTAATAAAATTATACAGATGCATCTTTATTATTTGTATGCTTTTGCATTGGAGAAAAAAAACTTTATGTCAACGTAGTAAATACCTGTATCCAATTTACAATTTTTGGCCGTAGATTTCATATGAAAATATATTGAATATTTCAGTGTAAACATCCCTAAAAAAGGTTATATTTTTATCATCAATCAATCAATCTATTACTTCAACTTAATAAAGAAACATGAGAATACTGATGTGCCGCTTTCTACTTTTTCCCATTTCAAAACAATGGAATCCTATTTATTTTCGTGTTTTCCTTTAAAACTTCCTAACCGCATACATTCCCGCCCGTTTCTTCCGTATGTCCAAACGTTTTCCTTCCACCTATTTTTTTTGGCCAACATTGTTTGTACAACAAAATTTATTTTATGTAGACCGGCTTTTTTCTAAATGAAATTAAAGACAAAAATACCCTTCTATACAATAATAGTAAACTAGTATAACCATATAACGGTGAAAAAACCGACGTTTAGTTATATAACATCAAGGTTTAAAATTATTTATGAATTTTTTTTCCTAATTATGAATTTGACGAAAAATTAAATTCATTTAAAAAAATGAAAGTAACTGGAAAAGTGTAAATCCAATTAAGCTAAGGATTGTACATGTAAACCGGCATGATACTAAAGATTTGCTATCAATGTATTGATATGAATCATTCACAGACACATATATACATATAAGTTATATCAAGAATGGTCAATATCCTCTTAAGTCTGAGCTCTTTAACCCAAAACATATCATAATATTTATGAATATTTAATTAAAGAAGATGAAAAATGGAAGAATAGATGTAATACATGAATCACATATTATTGAACTGCATTATTTAAATAAATTACCAAAAAGTACCATTGTTATTCACAAACATAATATTGTTGAAGTAAAAATAATAAAAAAAACTAAACTTTGAACTCTTTCAACGTTGATATTTCCTTTAACAAGAAGCTTGATATAGCCGAATAATTAGTGATTGAATGAGACGTAACAGTGATCTTTTGTCTTTTTTTGTTCATGTACTCAATTTGGGCAACACTAACCCTGAAAACACGGGAGACCTAGAATAGCTTCTTTAGCTTTTGTTCGTATATATCTTCACCTTCATCATTCTTAATCTTATAAAGATCATCGGCACTAAAACTTATGATTTTCTCTGCTGGTTCATTGAAAGCAGTAATCTATGCTTCAGTGTATTGGTCACTAATTTTCATTACCATAATATATCTGCATTACACAAAAATATTATTACATATACTAATGGATACTATAAACACTTAACTCTAAATTTTTACCTCAAATCACTACAAGAAAAATACACTCTTACAACGTTAGATAAAAGTTGTTAAAAATGCATCAACTTTATTTATTCTTCGGTTATCATATCCATAGTTGCATAAAATATGAGTATTTTACATCATTTACTTAGTGTTGCAGAGACCGTTATAGATTGTGAATCAAAAAAATTATTTAATTGTAGTATATATTTCTTATATTAATTAGAAAGAATTTTCAAAATGGTCCAAAAATATTTTAAAACAAATTTTCAATAACTATCGATGTTGATGAAACTTTTTCTACATTGATTGTAAGAAATCGTTATTTCTTTTTACAATGTTATATGTACATTGTAAGTACAAAATTGTTAAAAGAAGGGTATACGACATTTAAAAGGAGTCATGTTTAAGCTACAATTTTAAAGCATTGTAAATAAACTTGTGACAGGTACATTTCAACACTGTGTTTGTGATTTTAACAAAGTGTGGTAAACTTTGTAAATAAAATTTTAACAATTTACTACGAGCACTGTAAAGAATAATATTTGCACCGTAGCATAAGAGTATCATGTACATCTTATGTGTCATTACACATCATTGTAAATATTATATTTAACAATAATTCTTTCATATTCCACTATTCGTAACTATATGTAAGAAATGTTTGTCGGATTATGACAACAATACGTTCTATTATATAATGATATACAAACATTACGAATAATATATACTACAAATATTGACTAATGTTTTTAAAATGACAATAACATTTTAATTGTAGATCCTCAATGTTATTACATCTAAAAAAAGCCAATAAAAACATTCATTTCCACATGTTTCACTGACCTACCGACCTTCAATCACTAAAGTTATCATTTCCATCAATTCGCAATTTCGCTATTATAAGCGTATGACCTGTTGCTTGAATTTGATCAATTATCAGTGATTCTCGAACGAGATTTCAGAAGTGCTTCGTGAAGTCATTCAGTAACATTCGAAGTGGTCCAGAGTTCTCGATGTGGTTCTTAAAGTGAATCACAAAGTGTTGGTCAAAGTGATTTTTGAAGTGAGCTTGATTTCGATATTGGATTAAGATTCCAGAACGAAGTCCAAAGTCCCAATTTTCACTTCAATATGGAAGTGAAGTTCAGGTATACGGTCGAAGTCGGAGTGAGATTCCAGTTCGAAGTTGAAGTCCAAATTTCCACTTCGACATTAAAATGAGATTCGAATCAGGTATACATTCCTAAATTTTATTTTAATGGGCTGAGATTTGAAGAAGAATACTTTATTTCATTTGAATGCAGATGATAGAGGATGCATGGTATGATATTTTGTGATGGGGAGAAGAAGGGAAACAAAAGGGAAAGAGACATGGTTGATAGTGAGCATCTTGGCATTCCAGAATTCGATAGGATTTGCAAAGTTCCCAGCAGCATAGGAGACACAAGTATTATATTCATTCTAGTATCCGAATCAATATAATCTTGGTTAATGCTTAAATGACATAGCCCAATTTTATTACAAATAAGTTTAACTCATGGTTTAAAATTCTGGCGGAATTCCGGTGATTCTGTTCCGGTTTTTCGTTCATAACTGGAACGGAATCCTGTCAAAATTCCGGTTCCGGTCAAAATTTCGGATTTTCTTTTCAAATATTGAAAAAAAATTTACAAAAAATTAAAAAGAATACAACAAATATATATTAATTAAAAAAAGAAAAAAATTAACCGGGACAATAAATATATGGAGAAGAAATCATACAGTTTCATAAAAAAGTTGTTATACTTTTGTTAATTAACATGGAATCATAATAAAAAATTTCAAAATTGATCCAAGTTTTAAAATCTCAAACGAACAATGCAGAATCCTACACACTGGATTTTTAATTAAAGCGTGTATTTTATATGTAATGTAAAAAATATACTATAAATTTATGAGAATACTGGATATTTATTAACGTATATAGCAAATTAAAGAAAAAAAGTATCGGAATTAGAAAAACGGAATTAAAGCAGAACTTTCGGAATGTCCAGAACGGAACCAGGAATTTTAAAATTACCATTGACCGGAATGGAAACGGAAAACGGAATTTTGAACCTTGGTTTAACTAACAAAACACAAAATTTAGTATCTGATATCAGTAGTTCACTATTAGATAATATATTGGGTTATATGTTGGTTGCATTTGTTGGATTTATGTATATACATTTGTACACACCTTGTGCACCAGTTGCTCTAATGACAATTTTGGGAATCATGCCAGGCCACACATTTTGGCTAAAAATCATTAAAAGATAAAATCAAACATTGGTATAAATGCTTTGTAGATGTCATATGTTGGTGTTACTTGTGGTATGCAGTGTATGGTAGAAAGTGATGATGTTAAGGTTAATTGGAAAGAAGGATGTGCGGTAGAAGATTACATAAACATTCAGGTATAATCTGTAAATCCATGGTATATTCATCTTATTAGCTGATTGCATATAATGATGCTAACTTGGGTAATGAACTTTATTCTTGTAGTTGGACAATCACCTTAATCAGCTGATTCAAGCGAGGAAGATTCTTAATATTCTTTATGCGAAATTTCAATAATTTTTGCTAATATTATTACCAAATATATTGAACATTTTTACCTAATGTTTGCTGGCAGTTGGAGTTGATTCTAAGTTCTGGCACTGTTTACCTTCTCTTTACTCACTAATTGCTGGAGTTTTTGGCATGAATATTCCTTACTCATGGAACGATGGCCATGGCTATATATTTAAATGGGTATGTTTCTGCATTTGATGATCAACCATACATTACCACATCATATTTTGCCTATTCGCCATATATTGATGCTTGCTTGCTTCAACACTGAATTGGGAAACACGTGGATCATTTTCTTAATTCTAAAATTATAGATTTCATTCTTTATCCTACAGTTTTGCTTGAGTATATGCAAAGGGAGGATAAACAGTCAAATGATTTCTCATCCTGATATATGAATTTTCTTTCAATGATTATGTATACAGTTCACTTAAACTAACCTTTTCTACAAATTCTACAATTAAATTTTTAAGTGATGAATATATATAAATTTAGTCTATATAGCTATAAAATCACCATGAGTTCTACCTTATTACCATGAATTTTCCAAATTAGTCTATTTTCCGCTCAATGTCAAAAATACCAATAGTAAAAAAAATTTCACTTGCTACCATTTCAATATGCATATATTTTTTAATTGTTTGTGTATTCCAAAGGATTGAAAATTCGGGATTTGTATGAACATGTTACTGCTAAAAGAGCTGATGCGGGGGTTTAAGCTGCTAAAGTTCAAGGGTCAAGGCATACACAGTTAGATGAATCGTATATTCATTATACTTCCATTGTTTTGCTAGATATATATATATATATATATATATATATATATTTCTTCTATAGGATCTATATTATAAAAGATTAATAATACATGAATCATTTTGGCATTTAGAAATATAATCTTTTTTGTTATTTTTAAAAGATATGAAGGAATATGTTTGTTATTGGTATAATACTTTGGTTTTAATGGCAAATTAATTTAAATTTGTGAGTGTAATGTAATAGTATTTACATATTTTTTTATTTGAATTCTTTAAAAATGGGCAAAAACAATTGTAAAAGACCTTATTGCAACGGACAAAAATAGTTGTAAATGATGCTATTGCAACGGACAAAAGCCGTTGTAAAATATTATGGACCTATTACAACATCGCCTAATAAGAAGGATGCTGGTCCGTTGCGAAACCCCTATTACATCAAGCATTGCCAGCTGTAAAAGGGTATTTTTGTTGTAGCGATAGCTAATCAAGATAGACACCAATGTATTTGTAAAACAAAGTTGAATCAGGTAAATCCAGTGGAAAAAACTGAGAACAAAAAAATATTTATTCAGACAAAGATCAAAAATAGAATTGAAAAGGAGACATAAAGAAAATACAAAACTAAAAGCAAGAAAACTAAAAGGGCTAGTTGATAATACTATTAAAATTGTGCGATTCAAACATGTACAGACCAAATTGGAGAAGTCATGAACCCCAGGTCGACGAGGAGGAAGATGACATGTCGTCCAGTGATATGTTAGGGCTTCTAGGCGAAACAAGAGTTTCGTTCGGTGGTGGTGATGTCGGACCAGAAATCTGGTCTGGTGATGATCTTATTCTGAAGCGGTGATGTGCAGAATGCTAGACAAGAAATCTCATCCGGTGATAATTGGCTCGGTAGCTGATGAGGTGAAGAGATGGTTGTTTGATAAAGTAGCAATCTAGTCCGGTAGTCATAGTGATACCGAATCAAATATTTGGCTCGGTGGAGGAGTGGATTTCGTTCGGGGATGGCAGTATTTTTTAGCACAGGGAAGTATGGATGCCGGTCTAGATTTGTGGTCCAGGAAGATGCCGCTCCAGATTGAAGGTGCTATGCCAGTCCAAGTTTTGCCTGTCCAGATTTTTGGTTTGGTAGAAATACCGAACCAAAGTGTTGCCGCTCCAGATTTTTGGTTCGGGTGTGTTTTGCCAATCCAGATGTCAGGCACTGATGTTGAACCAGATGATTGTCGAACCAATATTTTCCGAACCAGATCTCAGAGTTGATATGTTACAGCTGCTTTGCTCACTTTCTCATTCAATAAATACTGGAGCTTCTACACTTCAATTGTAACAATCCACATATTTTTACGATTGTATATTTAAATATAGCATCGTTAGTCAGATTAAAGTCCAAAATGCTACTTTTACAAACATTCGAATTAGGACTCGAGTCCACGTCCATTGAATCTGAAATGGCGTTTGCGACCTTTTTTAGTATAAGCATTGATATGTTTGTAGTTGAGTTGAATTTTGCTATTTTTTATTTGGGCTTTGGGTTTGGGTTTCAGCCTATTAACCCAAAATAACACCATAACTCCACCCCCTGTCCTCTTCTTTCATTCTATTTTTCCTATCACTTCAAGCTAAAGTAAAAATGGAGGAAGAGAAAAGAAATCAAAATTCCTAAATCCTAGTTTTGCTAGAAAATTCAAGTTCAAGCTCCAAAATCAGTGAGAAGCTTAGGTAAGCATCATCATCTTCTTCTTCTCCACCTCAATCTTTCTCCAATTTTCTAAAATTCCTAAACCCTAACTTAGGAAATATTTGCATTTAATAATAGATTGGAGCTTCTAGAGTTGAAGTTGAAGAGTGGTTGATCTTTCCTTTGTTTTGGAACTTCTCATTTGTTGTGTTTTGGTTTAAAGGTATGTTCTTGAACTCAAATCTATGTCTATACCTTTAATAGTTGTTAGGTATGAATTCCTAACACCTATTTCATGTTCATTTGCTTTGAATTGAATTGGATTGGTGAATTTTTTAATTTTTGGTATTTTGAAGTCAAAATTTTGAGAAAAATCCTACATTGGATGTTTTGACATGTTGTTTGGAGTGTATTAGAGAGCATATAGGGATGGGCTATCGCTTGGCATAAATCCCAAGCTATCGTCACTCGTTCGATCGACTCCGAGACAAATTGGCCATCAACGGCCAAGGCAAAATATTATCGTGAGCTTCAGCTCAGATGTCTGGTATTATAGTCAGATGTTTGGAGCTATGGAAATAAAATTCCAGATACTCAGCTTAGACAACTGAGCTTACTTCCCAGACGTCTGGGCGATCTGGAGTAAAATTTTCAGTCTTTCAGCTCAGACGTCTGGAGAACCACCAAACGTCTGAAGCTGCTAATTTCAGCTATCTTGCTTGTTTTTGATGGGTGTCCATTTATATTGATTTTTGGTTGATCCGATTGGTCGTCGTCATTTAGTGTCGACTTTGATGACTCCTTTCTGGATTTTTGAGAATAACCATTTGATGGATTTGATATCGATTTTTATCGATTTGATTCACGTCATCTAATGTAAATTTTTGGTGATCGATTGTTTTTATAATTGTTTTCTATGATTTGCCACTTCTAAAATACAAAGGTTTTTATACTAGAAGTAAATATTCAAACTCTTTCACAAAAATGATTTTAACGTTACTTTTAATACAAAGCTTGTTTTCAAATCCATTTCCAATCTATTAGTATATACAAACCTTTACCTCATTCATATGAGAAATTTAATTAAATGACTAAGCAAAACAAGTGGTATGAAACGCTTGCGTTTACTTCGTTGATTAATTTTTGGACTTGTTCGATTGAACTCTTGTGACAATTTTCGAGTGGAAATTTACAATTTGTTCGTAAATATTTAAAATATGCCAGTGGTTATGGGACATGAAGCTAAACTCATTTATTTACTAGCGTGATGTAATTTACACTTCTTATTGATCAATGATGATCGTTTTGTGATTTAGACTAGCGATGTGCGATGTCTCTTTGTTTGTGTTGGGGACTGGACCCCGTTTGTGAAGTTTCGGCTCAAAATTGGTAGGGTAGCGACCCATGGTCTTCGGGACGTTTGTGGAGCTTCGGCTCAAATTTGATGGTTAGCAACCATGGAATAGCGTTCCATTTGTGATGCACGTGTTGGTGAGTTTTTGTGCTTCCATTTGTGATAGGCCTCCCCTTTTGTGTTTTCTGGATTTCTGATTGACAGAAATTTTGTGTCACCAATTTTTGAGATTTTTATTGATAAGCTTTATCAATATTTGTGGTTTGGTGAATAAATTAAAGAATATGACATTCTTTTTGGTGTTTGAGAAAATTTGAGATATTGTATGATTTTTGTTGTTATCTGATGTGTACTTGTCACAGTATGGCATTATTGTTATCATTCTTTTTTGTCATATCTCTTATCCTATCTCATTCAGTATGCTATTTATAGCTAGATTGATCTGTTTATTATTTTCTTCTTAAATAATACTCGGGTCAGACCGAAGTATGTCAGGTGCTTCTGCTTGACTTCTTATCAGGGTCCGTCATCTGACTTTTGGCTGACTATTTTCTCCTTAATGTATACATATTCTTTTTTCTAGCACTTGTATCTATTCTTTTGTGATGTAGTGGAACTTGTATGACCACTGATTTTATGTACACTTTTATATGTTATATTAATATCTGTTTCTGCCTTAGTGATATGAATATCTGTGACTGATTTATATTATGTTTATTTTATATTTGTTGTCGAAGATCACATAGCCACTATGTAGTAGCTTTGAGTTGTATCGGTATGTCGGATTTTCTCTTGAAATGAAATACATGACCTTTTATTTGGCATATCGGTGCTTGCAAAAAGCAATTACGTAGATGGTTGCTCCTCAATAGTCGTATTCTTCGTACTAGTCGAAGGGATTAGTTCGTAGTGTCCTTGGCTAGTGTGAGTATAGAGGTGTGGCTCATAGATTTTATTCATGATTTTACAGAACAGATTGACCTTATTCATCATAGGATTAAAGAAGCTCAAAGTAGACAAAAATCCTATGTCGATAACCGTTTAGAATTTTCTATGAGAGATTTGGTATTTATTCGTGTTTCACCTATGAAAGGTGTTCTGCATTTCAGTCGATCGGAAAAATGAGCACCTCGTTATATTGGTCCATTTCCCATCACCGAACGCATTGGTTCCGTGGCTTATCGCCTTTATTACCGGCTCAATTTTCTGCTATTTATGACGTTTTCCACGTCACTCAACTACGGAAATGCCTTAGGGATTTCGATTCTATTCTTAAGCCCGGTGTTATTGAAGAAATTGATGTTTCGCCTATTTTGACTTATGAGCAACATCCTATTCGTATCATTGCTATGAAGGTTAAATACCTTCGAAATAAAGATGACCCACTTGTAAAAGTTCAATTTTCCTCAAACCCTAAGGACTGCTCTTGGGAATCCAGAGAATTCATTGAGCGAACACATCTGGACGTACTCTCTTGAGCTCTTTGAGATGAACTTTTTATTTCAAATTTTCTTTTGTGTTGATATGCTTTTATGGTTGTTACTCTTTGTTTTCTTCTTAAGTATTGCGAGGATGCAATTTCTTTAAAGAAGGGAATTTGTAACAACCCGCATATTTTTACGATCGTATATTTAAATGATTTATTTAAATATAGCATCGTTAGTCAAAATAAAGTCTGAAATGCAACTTTTTGCAAACAGTTGGATTAGGACTCAAGACCACTTCCATTGAGTCTGAAATGGCGTTTGCGACCTTTTTGAGTATAAGCATCAATATGTTTGGAGTTGTGTTGAATTTTGTTATTTTTCTATTTGGGCTTTGGGTTTAGGTTTTAGCCCATTAACCCAACATAACACCCTAACTCCACCTCCCCTCTCCTCTTCATTCATTCTATTTTTCCTAACACTTCAAGCTAAAGTACAAATGGGGGAAGAGAAAAGAAATCAAAATTCCTAAACCCTAGCTTTTGCTAGGAAATTCAAATTCAAGCTTCAAAATCAAAGAGAAGCTTAGGTAAGCATCATCTTCTTCTTCTCCACCTCAATCTCTCTCAAATTTTCGAAAATTGCTAAACTCTAACGATTTGCAATTGATAATAAAATAGAGATTCTAGAGTTGAAGTTGAAGAGTGGTTGATCTTTCCTTTTTTTAAAGCTTCTCATTCGTTGTGTTTTGGTTTAAAGGTGAGTTCTTGAACTCACATCTATGTCTATACCTTTGATAGTTATTAGGTATGAATACCTAGCACCTATTTCATGTTCATTTGCTTTGAATTGAATTGGATTGGTGAATTTTCCAATTTTGGTATTTTGAAGTCAAAATTTATGAAAATTCCTACATTAGATGTTTTGACATGTTGTTTGGAGTGTATTGGAGAGCATATAGGGCTGGGTTGTTGCTTGCAATAAATCCCAAGCCATCATTGCTCGTTCGATCGACTCCGAGACAAATTGGCCATCAATGGCCAATGCAAAATATTGAACTTAGCTTCAGCTCATACGTCTGATATTAAAGTCAGATGTTTAGAGCAACGGGAATAATATTCCAGATACTCAGCTCGGACGTATGAGCTTACTTCCCACACATCTGGGTGATCTGAAATAAAATTTTCGGTCTTTCATCTCAGACGTCTTGGAGAACCACCAGACGTCTGAAGCTGCTAATTTAAGCCATCTTGCTTATTTTCGAAGGGTTTCCATTTATATCGATTTTTGGTTGATCTGATTGGTCGTCGCCATTCCTTATCGACTTTGATGACTCCTTTCTTGATTTGTAGAAATATCCATTTGATGGATTTGATATTGATTTTTATGGATTTTATTCACATCATCGAATGTAAATTTTTGTTGTTCAATTGTTTTTGCGATCGTTTTCTGTGATTTGTCATTTCTAAAATACCAAGGTTTTTATATACTAGTAAATATTCAAACACTTTCACAAAAATGATTTTAACGTTACTTTTAACACAAAGCTCGTTTTCAAATCCGTTTTCCAATCTATTAGTATATTCAAACCTTTACTTCATTCGTATGAGAAATCTAATTAAATGACTTAGCAAAACAAGTGGTATGAAACGCTTGCGTATACTTCGTCGATTGATTTTCGGACTTGTTCGATTGAACTCTTGTGATAATTTTTGAGTGAAAATCTACAATTTGTTCATAAATATTTAGTTAAGCCAATAGTTATGGGACATGAAGCTAAACTCATTTATTTACTATCTTGATGTAATTTACACTTCTTATTGATCAATGATGGTTATTTTGTGATTTAGACTAGCGATGTGCGATGTCTCTTTGTTTGTGTTGGGGACTAAACCCCGTTTGTGGAGTTTCGGCTCAAAATTGGTGGGGTAGCGACCGATGGTCTTTGGGCTGTTTGTGGAGCATCGGCTCAAATTTAATAGTTAGCGACCATGGAATAGCGTTCCTTTGTGTTGCACGTGTTGGTGAGTTTTCATGATCCCATTTGTGATAGGCCTCCCCCTTTTTGTTTTTTGGATTTGTGATTGACGAATTCTAGAATTTGTGTTTCACCAATTTTTGGGATTTTTATTGATAAACTTTATCAATATTTGTGGTTTGGTGAATAAATTAAAGATATGACATTCTTTTTGATATTTGAGAAAATTTGAGATATTGTATGATTTTTGTTGTTATCTGATATGTACTTGTCACAGTATGACATTATTGTTATCATTCATTTTTTTCATATCTCTTATCTTATCTCATTTTATATGATATTTATATCTAGGTTGATCTGTTTATTATTTTCTTCTTAAATGATACTTGGGTCAGGCCGAGATATTTCTGGTGCTTCTGCTTGACTTCTTATCAAGGTCCGTCATCTGACTTTTGGCTAACTATTTTAGCTTAGTAGTTTTTGCTTTTATATATTCGAGATAGAGACTCCTTGATGTATACATATTCTTTTGCTTAGCACTTGTACCTGTTCTTTTGTGATATAGTGTAACTTATATGACCACTACTTTTATGTACACTTTAATGTGTTATATTCATATCTGTTTCCGCCTTAGTAATATGAATATCTGTGACTGATTTATGTTATGTTTATTTTATATTTGTTTTTGAAGATCACATAGCCACTGTGTAGTAGCTTTGAGTTGTATTGATATGTCAGATTTCCTCTTGAAATGAAATGAGTGACCTTCTATTTAGCATATCGGTACTCGCATAAAGTAATTACAAAGATGGTCGCTCCTCAACAGCTTTACTCTTCATACTAGTCAAAGGCATTACTCTCTAGCATCCTTGGCTGGTGTGAGTATAGAGGCGGGGCATCACATCAATGGTAGAAAATTTAGAGAGCAAAAAACTCTGCCAATTTTTTGTGTTCTATTTTGTAACTCTTCAATTGAGCGATAGATTAGAGAGAATCTCCACATATGTTTTAACTCTCTAATCTTGAGTGGCTTGTAATCTCTTGTACTTTTTAAATAAAAGAAGTTGTTATGTCTCCGTGGACGTAGGATATTCATATCCGAACCACGTAAATCTTCTGTCTCTTATTTCTGCTATATTGTTTGTGAGATTGCATAATTGATTTTCTAAGTTGCATTGATATCTAAATAGACAATAATAGATCCTGATCAAATACTCTACTTTCGCTCACATTAAATAAATTCCACTATGGTTTGGTTTCAGAGCAAGTGTTATTTTCTCCTGTTTGGATGTTAATGGCTACTTCTAGTAACTCCGTTGGTAAATTTGGTGTCAATTATGGAATAACACGTTTTAACGGAAAGGGAGATTTTGGTACTTGGAAGATGAAGATGGAAGCCGTATTAAAGAAGGAGAAGACTTATAAGGTTGTGTCTGCGCTTGAGAAATTAGAAGATATTGATGCAGCTGGTTTGAAAGAGATAGAAGATGAAGCTCTCACAACAATTCAGTTGAGTCTTTTGGGTGAAGTTCTTAGAGAATTCTCTCAGAAGAAGATGGTGAAGGGACTATGCGATGCATTATCGGATGTATATCAAGATAAGTCTCTCACTAATCGGATTATTCTTCAGCAACAAATCTATTTGTTCAAAATGAAGTCTGAAGCCGATCTTATGAAGCATGTAAATGCTTTGACCACTTTGATTATGAACCTGAAGGCAGCAGAAGTTGATATTACTGATGAGGCTTAAGCTGTGATACTCTTATGCTCCTTGCCTAAGGAATATACTGCTTTTGTTAATTCCATGATTTATGGCCGAAGTAAAATTAGCATGTCTCATATAAAGGCCGGTCTTCATAATGAAGTATTAAGAGGTAGGTTGGTGGGCACTAGCTTGGATAGTGATACCGAAGGCTTACCTATTCAGAGAGGTAGAAGCCAACGCAGGTCGAAGAAAGGTGGAGGACGAAGTTCTTTACAGTCTTAGTTTAGGGGGCCAAAGAAGTCGACTTGTCATTATTGTAAGAAGCCAGGGCACTTCATAGCACAATGCCCCAAGCTTGAAGGTTGAATAAAAGATCCAAAGCAAGCCTCAGCTTCTACAGTAGAGAAATCATATAAAGAGAGTGACACCGATGTGTTTAAAGCTTCTGGCCTTTTTGGAAGGAGCAACTTATGGCTGATTTATTCTAGTGCATCCTATCATATGTTACCTAATAGGAAATGCTTTTCCACTTACCGTGAAATTGATGGAGGAGAAGTTATTATGGGTAATGATGCTTCTTGCCGTATGGTTGGTGTTGGTAGTGTGATAATTAGGATGGCTGACGGTGTCATTCGTACGATCAATGATGTTAAACGTGTACCTGATTTGAGGAGGTGCTTGATTTCTGTTGGGGCATTAGTAGACCTGATTTGAAGATTGTAGTGGAAGGAGAGAAAATGAACATATCAAAGGGTTCCATGATTGTTATGAGAAGAGTGGGAGTAGGAAATCTTTATCTTTTAAAGGGCACTACTGTAGTTGGTGAATCAGCTTCTATTACATCTGTTGATTCAGATTCTTCCAGATTATGGCACTTATGGATGGGTAACATCGGTGAGCGCGACATGGATGAGTTGAGAAAATGAGGATTGATTGATGGAGTTCATCATTCAAAACTAGGTTTTTGTGAAGAGTGTGCTCTTGGAAAGAAGGCAAAAATTTCTTTTGGTACATGAGAGCATAAAGCAAAAGCTATCTTGGAATATATTCATACAGATATTTGGAGTCCCTCCCCATGTCAATCTTTAGGTGGAGCCAAGTATTTCGTTTCATTTATAGATGATTTCTCTTGTAAAGTATGGGTATAATTTCTTCAGTCGAAGAGTGAAACCTTTACCAGGTTTCGAAAGTGGAAATCTATGGTTGAGAAGCGGTCAAAGAAGAAATTGAAAGTTCTCCGTTCAGATAATGGCAGTGAATTTGTATCACAGGAGTTCATCGATTTTTGTGAGTCTAAAGACATTAAGAGGCATTACACTACACCAGACGACCCCCAATCTAATGGAGTTGCAGAAAGGATGAATCAGACATTATTGGAGAGAACAAGTTGCTTCGGACCGGCTGCTAAATTGAAGAAGGTATTTTGGGCTAAAGCTTTATCTATGGAAGTTTTCCTCAACCGCACACCTTCCATTGCCATGGATATGAAGATCCTTGAAGAAGTTTGAAAAGGAGAGCCTATTAGCTATTCATTTCTTAGAGTGTTTGGTTGCCTAGCTTATGTGCATGAGAGTAAAGGGAAGATGGAACACAGAGCTCGCAAGTTTATCTTTTTAGGTTATAGGAGACTAGTGAAGGGATATAAGCTATGGTGTCTTATTAGCAAAAAGATTGTTATGAGCAGGCATGAGACTTTTGATGAGAAGACTGTGTTAAAGGTGGAGCCTTCCTCATCGGATGACAATGAGAGGACATGTGAAGAATAACGATACAAAACAAGTCATCTATTGATTCTTTCCACAGACATTTAGATGGTGTTTCCGATGACACCGTGATTGATGAAGATAATACCGATGTTGGTACAAAGGACCAGATTCAAGGTGGAGCTCATTCATAACCTAGGCCTGTCAGACAAAGAAGAACACCTAAGTGGCTTGATGAGTTTGTTGGATTGAGCATCAAAGACATTAACAGCGATGATATGACAACATATGCTTTGAATGTTGTCCGTGATGAGCAGTGTGATTATAGAGAAGCTATCGCATCAATTAACAGTCCCAGTTAGTTGCTGTGGAGGAGGAGATTGAATCATTACAGAGAAATCATTCTTGGGATTTTGTGCCTCTTTCCATCGACAAGAAAGCTATTGGATGCAAGTGGATCTATAAAGTAAAAGACAGTAAAAATGGTGATCTCAGATACAAGGCATGATTAATCGCAAAGGGGTATGTTAAGAAGAAGGGGTAGAGTATCATGATATATTTGCTCCAGTGGTTAGGCAAACTTCTATTTGTACTCTCTTGGCATTAGTTCCTCATTACGATATGGAATTTGAGCAACTAGATTCAAAAATGCATTCTCGCATTGTGATCTGGATGAGAAGATTTATTTAAAGCAGCCGGAAGGGTTCATTGATAGTAGTAGGCCAGATTATGTTTGCAAACTCAAAAAATCTCCATGTGGACTGAAGTAGTTTCCTAGACTATGTTATAAGAGATCTCATAGGTTTATGCTTTCATATGGATACTCTAGAAGTTTCAAAGACTAATGTGTTTATTTCAGAAGATGTGACGGTGATATAATTCACATGTTCTCATATGTTGATGATATGCTGATTGCATCTTGGAGTATAGTCAAAATTAAGGAGTTGAAAGCAGAGCTCAGTAGAGAGTTTGACATGAAGGATTTGAAAAAGGCATAAAGAATATTGGGTATGGAGATAAACAGGATATGAAGCGGAGAGAGTTAAGGCTCAGTCAGGCACAGTACATCGAGAAGGTCCTTGCTCGATTTGGTATGGAGAAAGCCAAATCGGTTGGCACCCTATTAGGCCCTTATTTTAAGTTGTCAATAGATTTATCTCCCTCATCGGAGGAAGTCAGAAGGTATATGGCTGATGTACCTTATTCTAGTGCTATTGGTAGTTTTATGTATGCAATGGTGTGCACAAGATCATATTTGGCACTTGTAGTGGGTGTTGTGAGTCGATATATGTCTAACCCAGGCAAAGAACATTGGCAAGCAGTGAAGTGGATTCTTAGATATCTTCGAGGCACTTCTTCTGTGGGCTTGTCATATGGTGGAGTGGATGGTGACATATCTCTTAGAGGATACTAATTCTGATTATGCTGGGGATAGAGATGATAGGAAGTCAGTATCCGACTATCTTTATACACTTGGCATAGGCTCGATTCATGGAGATCAAAGCTGCAATGTACTGTAGCTTTGTCAACTACTGAAGCAGAGTTGATATCGGTTTTGAAAGCAACAAAGAAAGGATTATACTTAATTCAGTTGTTATATGATCTTTCAGTAGTGCAGCGGACAATAGAGATATTTTTAGACAGTCAGAGCTCGATTCATCTTGTAGAGAATCAAGCTTATAGTTCATGGATGAAGCACATTGATGTTAGAGTTTTCTTTCTTATGCTTGAGGAGGAACAAAACAAGATCAAATTATTAAATGTGGGAACTTTGGATAATCCTTCAGACATGATGACAAAGTCACTTCCAATGGAAAATTTTGAGCATTGCTCAAACTTGATCAGTTTGATTCCTGTTACGTGAGCTCCATTTGGCGCTAGACCCAATAACTTCTATGTTGATTGTTTGATGATCAGACATGCATATTTGAATCGTGGTAGAGTGCTGAAATTGTGCGATTCAAACATGTACATGCCAAATTGAAGAAGTCATGAAACCCTAGGTCGACGAGGTGGAAGAAGCAATGTCGTTTGGTAATGTGCTAGGGCGTCAAGGCGAAATAGGAATTTTGTTTGGTGGTGGAGATGCCGGACCAGAAATCTGGTGCGGTGATGATCTTATTATGAAGCGTTCACATGTAGAATGCCGGACGAGAAATCCCATCCAATGTGATTGGCTCGATAGTCGATGAGGAGAAGAGATGGTTGTTTGATGAAGTAGCAACCTCGTCTTGTAGTCATAGTGATATCAACCAAATATTTTGTTCGGTGGAGGGGTGGATTTCGTTCAGTGATGACAATATTTTTAAGCATAGGAAAGTATGGATGCTGATCCAGATATATGGTTCAGCAAGATGTCGCTCTAGATTGAAGGTGCTATGCCGGTACAAGTTTTGCTGGTCCAGATTTTCCGAACCAAAGTATTGCCGCTCCAGATTTTTGGTTCGGGTGTGCTTTGTCGATCTAGATGTCTTGAGCTGATGCCGAACCAGATGATTGCTGAACTAGATCTCAGAGTTGGTATGTTTTAGCTGCCCTGCTCACTTTCTCATTCAATAAATACCAAAGCTTCTGCACTTTAATGGTAGACAATTTAGAGAGCAAAAAACTCTGACAATTTTTTGCGCTCTATTTTGTAACTCTTCAATTGAGTGATAGATTAGGGAGAATCTCCACATATGTTTTAACTCTTTAATCTTGAGTGGCTTGTAATCTCTTGTAATTGCTGAATAAAAGAAGTTGTTTCGTCTCCATGGACCTAGGACGTTCATATCCGAACCACGTTAAATGTTCTGTATCTCTTGTTTCTCCTTCTGTTTGTGGGATTGCTAATTGGTTTTTGAAGTCGCATTGATATCTAAATAGACAATACTAGATCCTGATCAAATAATTTGCTTCCGCTCACATTAAATAAATTGCACTACAAATATGAACTAAATTTTAAGAATTCAAAAAATTAACATGCAAGAAAAATACATATTCTAGTATGTATGCTAAGTATTGATGCTACTGCATGCATCAACTAGGTTGTAGCAGCAAGGAGACTGCTACGAAGTAGCAAAGAAGCCACAAATATCAAAACCTACGTATTCTTAGACTACAGAAGGAATGAAATAAAATATTTCGTTCCTTCTCATACATGGGAAGTCACGCAAACAAAATATAGCATGACAACGAGAGTGAAAACATGAAAAAAAAGCATCAAAAAATATATATGCAAAACTGACCTTTAGCATAGACGGTAAAGATAACTAGTATATCATGCCAAACTCCTTGTATATTACTAACATGATGCTAAATCCTAGTATTTTATCATGATTGTCATATTTAGTCAAGGTATATTATGTACCACATTTGCATATCTATAAGAAGCAAGAGAATGATATTTCTAGGTAATTTCTTAAAATGAACACCAGCAAGAAACTAAACTTCAATATTTAACAAACATAAGATTTGCTTGCATATGCAAACTATTGCTATTATTTATGTATTATGTACCTTCAAGTGTACGTATAACTATACATCAACTTTTTTTGACTTCCGTGACATTATAATTCCAAATCAATCATGATCAGTTTCCTTTTTTAAATACTTCAACAATTGCGAGGGCATTTCCTGCATGCCAAAACCGAGCAGGTATTAGTATGATAAATAGTGCACAACAATGAATGCAGATGTATGGAGACAATCTAGAAAATAAGAAATAACTTTAACTTTGTCATTCAAATAATTACGTGGAAGTTCACACTCTAAGAGCTACCCATAGTTTATGTTTTTCCCTTATCTATCATTAAGACAAAAACAAAAACAAAAAAGAAAACACCTTCAATTTTCTGGCCGGCATTTGGATCAGTGGTGCAATGGTTCAAATTTTAGTGCAATCTAATTTGAGGAAGAAACCCTAGCTTTAAGAATTGTCGAACGAAGAGGAGAAAGTCAAGAAGAAAGAAGAGCATGATTTGGAGCGGCATTAGTTCGTTCGGAAAAAAGGAGAAGCGGGAGAGAAAAGGAAATTGCCCAACAAAATATTTCGTTTGGATGAAATATTTTGTTTGGTGATTTGTCGAGCAAAATATTTTGTTCGGTGATTTGAAATGTCGGACCAAATTTTTAGTTCGGTATTTTGCCGCTCTAGTTTGCTTACCGGTCCAAATTTTTCGCTCGACACTTTGCCGAACCAAACCAGATGCATGTTGAACGAAACCACAGGGCTACTATATGGCAGTTATCCCTCCTTATTTCTTCACTCTATAAATAGAGGGGCTTCTGGATAACAATTACAGCCGAAATTGAGAGCGAATTTCAACTAATTTCAACGCCATCCTAGAGAGCTGAAACTCTACAGAATTTTGTCTGTATTGTAAATTCCTTTTATGTATAGCCTTCAAAAGTGAATCAACCTTGTAACTCTAATATTTCAATGATAAATAAAATTTTCTCTCCCCAAGTGGATGTACACTGCCTCGCGGTATTGGAACCACTATAACTACTAGTGTTATTTATTTTTCTACATTGTATTGATCTGTGACTGTCTGTTCTGGTGTTCATCTTTTGTTTATTCCGTCTCACTACAGTCATAATCCATTTGTTTTCCGCTGCATTGAGTTTTTTATTTCCTTAGACTGATCATCTGAAGGGATCTCCCCCAACAGTTTGGTATTAGAGCTGCCAGGTTGATTGAGAAGTGTTAGACTCTATGGCTGGAGATGAAGCGACTCCAGTTGTTACATGACCTTAGACCAGAGGAATGTATATCGTGTCTGCGTAACAGTTGGCAATTGAGAAATAGAATGGGGACAAAGACTTTGAGAAGCGACAATGGAGGATGAAGGCTGTTCTAATAAGGAACAAAGTCAATCCAGTAGTATTTGCCCCTGAAGAGTTGACGGCTGACATCTTAGTCGTGGAAAGGAAGGAGATGTAGAAATGGACGTTTACCACTTTACAATTAGCTATGTAAATGTTATCTTAAAGATTATCAGTGAGACCACTGCTAGAGACATTTGAACCAATCTGGAAAATCTCTACTTGAAGAAATCTCTGACTAACAGTCTGATATTACTGAAGACATTTTTCACCATACGGATGAGAGAGGCTACTTCAATAAAGGAACATCTTAATTTCTTTCATGATCCTGTGGTTAAGATGAAGACTGTTGAATTGAAGATGAACGAGGAGCAAATGGCAATGATTCTTTTGAGTTCTCTTCCGAAGCGATACACATGTTTCGCTTACTGTCTTATCTTCACTAGAGACACATTGACAGTGGAAGATGTGGACTCGGGTTTTCTATCTGAAGGCTTGAGAGACTAGATGAAGGAGATGAGTGGAGGAAGTAGAGGTGGAAGTAGTAGTCACGGCCTGTTGGTTGAAAGAGGTAGAGAAGATAAGAAAAATTGGCATTCTAGAGGGTGTTCTAAGTCTAGGAAGCCCGGTAGTGGCAGGAGAGGAAAGTCTAAGGATGATAAGTGCTTTATCTATAAGAAATCTAGTCATTGGAAAAAGGATTATACAGATTTGAAGAAGAAGGAAGAAGATGGATCTTCATCATTTGCGGTGGAGAAGACTGTATCTAACGATGTGTTGTCTGCAGCAATATCGGATGTCTCAGAACATTGGGTGCTGGACTTGGAGGCATCTTTCCATATGCCGCCTAATAAGGATTACTTCAGTTCTTTTGTTGGATGAGAGGGAAGCTCTATTCTTATGGATAATGATGCTAGTTGTAGAGAAATGGGTGAAGGTACAGTGAGGATCAGAATGTTGGACGAAGTGATACGTACTTTGACTGGTGTCTGGTATATTCCAGGTCTTCGAAAGTCCTTAACTTCTTTAGAAGAATTGGCATCCTTGGATGAAAGGTAACTATCGAGAGAGGATAGTATAAAGGTTTCGAGAGGTGCACTAGTTTTTATGAAAGAAGATGTGTTCTGAAATCTGTATTTGTTGAAAGGAACCACAGTTCTTGGAGAGTCATTTGTTGGAGTAGATAGTTCTTGTGGATTGGATGCCACAAAATTTTGGCATCTCAGGTTGGATCATATTTCATATAAGAGCTTAGAGTTGCTTCAGAGATGGAAGATGTTCAAAGGAGAAAGCTTCAACATGATGGATTTTTGTCGAGAGTGTGTGTCAAGCAAACAACTAAAGTATCTTTTGGAGTTGGAATCCATAGATCAAGACGGGTACTTGAGTACGTGCGTACAGATATTTGGGGACCAGTTTCTACTCCTTCTCTTGGAGGAGCAAAGAATTTTATCTCTTTCACTGAAGACTTCTTTCTAAAAGTATGAGTGTATGTGATGAAGGCCAAATCAGTGAGTTTTGAGAAGTTCAAAGATAGAAAAGCACTTGTTGAGAATCAATCTGGTTCTAGGTTGAAGGTGCTGAAATCTAATAATGGCGGTGAACTAGTCTCTAGAGAGTTCCTTAATATTTATAGGTAGCATGACATTCAGAGACATTTCACTGCACCCGGTGATCCGCAATCCAATGGGGTTGCAGAAAGGATGAATAGTCTCTATTGGAGAAGGCTCATTGCTTGAGATTGACAATGGGTTTCTCTAGAGGCTTTTGGGCTGAGGCATTATCAACTGCGGCGAATATCATAGATCTAATTCCGTGCTCAGCCATAGATGTGAAGATTCTAGAGGAGAAGTGGAGAGGTAAAGCTGTGTATCTTGGTTACTTTTGAATTTTTGGTTTTCCTGTATACGTTCACCATACAGGTGATGATAAGTTGAAGGGTAGAGCATACAAGAGCATACTAATCGGATACACCGATGATATCAAAGGGTATCGTATGTGGATTCCAATTGATCGGTAAATTGTTCATTCCAGACATATTACTTTTGATAAGTCTGCTATGTTCAATCAATAGGAGAAGGTAACTACCACATCAGAAGATTCTGATAGGCCTACGCAGATGGAAGAAGTTCCCATGTTCCAGCCAAATAGTAGAGTTGTTGTTGATGCTGTTGAGGAAAACGCAGTTGGTGAAGCATCACCAAATAGTCCAAAGGTATCTTCTAGTAGTGCTAGTGATGTGCATGTATCTAGAGGAAGTTCATTTCAAGGTGGAGCTGAAAGGAGTTTAGGCGAAGCAGTACCTATCTAGGCCAGTCGTAGGACTATTAGGCCATCCAAAACGTATGGTGAATTGTAGTTTTCAAACCTTAGCCATAGTGATCAGTTTGACTATGCCCTGTATGTGGTTGTTGAGGAGTCCCTTGACCTTGATGAAGCTTTGAAGTCATATGACAGTTCGAAGTGGATGTGCGTTATGGAAGAGGAGTTAGAGTCATTGAAGAAGAGCAAGACTTGGGATTTGGTACCACCTTCTCAAGGAAGCCGAGCCATAGGTTGCAAGTGGTGTTCAATGCGAAGAATGATGGGAGATATAAGGCTAGATTAGTTGTGAAAGGATTTTCACAAAGAAAGGGATTGGAGTATGATGAGATATTCTCTCTTGTAGTGAGGCATACGTCCATCCGCATTCTGCTTGCTATTGTCGCGACTCATGACTTGGAGCTGGAGCAATTGGACGTGAAAACTGCTTTCTTGCACGGAGACTTGGATGAGACAATTTACATGAAGCAGACAGAAGGATTTGTTGTAGATGGAAAAGAAAATTGGGTTCACAAATTAAAGAAGTCATTGTATGGACTTAAGTTGTCGCCTAGAAAATGGTAAAAGAGGTTTGACTTTTAATGCTTTCACATGGTTTTGATCGTAGCATCAAAGACGTTTGTGTGTACTTCAAGCATTTAAAGAATGGTATATGGGTGCACCTATCCTTGTACGTGGATGACATGTTGATTGCTTCCAGAAGGCTGAAATTGATAGTTTTAAGCTAAAGCTAAAAGAGGAATTTGAAATGAAGGACCATGGAGAAACAAAGAAAATTTTGGGTATGAAAATCCAAAGGAATAGAAAGTTAGGACTTTTGACCCTCACTCAAAAGGAGTACATTCGGAAGGTGCTTTCTCGGTTTAGCATGGAAGTGGCAAAGGCAATCAACATACACATGCCTTTACACATACAGCTTTCTAGTAAAGGCTTTCCGATCTCGGAAAAGGACAAGGCTTATATAATGAAGGTCTCATATGCAATTGCAGTTGGCAGCTTGATGTACGCCATGGTTTGCACTAGGAGTGACATTGCATAGGTAGTTGGATTGGTGAGTGGATTCACGGCGAATCCAGGAAAGATGCGCTAGGAAGCAGTGAAGTGTATCTTCAGATACCTTAGAGGAACTCTAAACCATGGACTTGTCTTTTGGCTACAGAAGAAGAGATTTCAGCTTCGTTGTATTTTGTGATTCCGACTATGCCGGTGATAGAGATCGAAGGAAGTCAACATCCGGATATGTGTTCACCACTGGTGGGACAACGATCAGTTGGAGAGAGAGGTTGTAGACTATTTTGGCTTTGTCTACTACAAAGGCAGAGCTCATAGCTGCAGTTGAAACAGCTAAAGAAGCGCTTTATTTGACGCGGCTTTTGTGTGATTTGGGCTTCGTATATAAAGGCATGGATGTATACTGTGACAATCAGAGTGCAATTCACTTAGCTGAAAATCTGGCATCCAGCTTCAGAATGAAGCATATTGAGGTGAGAGAGTCGTTTCTTGTCTCGATGAGTGAAGATAAGCTAGTTCGTCTTCAGAAAGTTCACACAAAGGAGAATGCAGCAGGCATGTTTACCAAGTCGTTGCTTGTTGCTAAGATCGAGTATTGCTCGGACTTGATTCACTTAATGAAGTGCTAGGTGCCATAGGGTGGCATGGGAAAGAGTTGAGATGGTTCATGGAGACGTTTGTTTTCATGGTGGAGATTGATAGGTTCTACATGGACTGAGTATTTCGAACACTTTGTTGATGGACGGTGGCCTTGCCGGAGTTCGTTGATAGAGTGTAATGAGTGATGACGTTGTCGAAGCTCATTGGGTAAGTATCCATTGCTTCGAGCATAAAGGTGTAGATGAAGTTTGAAGGCTTGTATGGAATCAGGTATCAAGGTGGAGATTGTTAGAAATTTGGTACCTAATTCCATGACGCGGAAGAAGAAACCCTAGCTCCAAAAATTGCCGAACGAAGAGGAGAAAGCCTAGAAGAAAGGAGAGCATCATTTGAAGGGCCATTAGTTCTTTCGGCAAAATGGAGAAGCGGGAGAGAAGAAAATTTCCGAACGAAATATTTCGTTCAGTGATTTGCTGAACGAAATATTTCGTTCGGTGATTTGGAGTGCCGGACCAAATTTTTCGTTTGGTAGTTCGCCACTCCAGTTTGCTTACCGGTCCAAATTTTTCGCTCGGCATTTTGCCGAACCAAACCTAATGCTACTGTATGACAGCTACCCCTTCTTATTTCTTCACTTTATAAATAGAGGAGCTTTTGGACAATAATGACAACCGAAATTGAGAGTTGATTTCAGCCAATTTCAGAGCCATCCTAGAATGCTGAAACTCTGCAGAATTTTATTTGTATTATAAATTCTTCTTATGTATAGCCTCCAAAAGTGAATAAATCTTGTAACCCTAATCTTTCGGTGATTAATTAAATCTCCTCTCGCCAAGTGGACGTACACTGCTTCACAGTAGTGGAACCACTATAAATACGGGTGTTATATTTTTCTGCATTGCATCGATCTGTAACTGTCTATTCTGGTATTTATCTTTTGTTTGTTCCGTCTCACTACAATCATGATCCAGTTGTTTTCCGCTACGTTGGGTTTTTTATTCTCTTAGACTGATCATCTGAAGAGATTTTCCCAACAATTAGCACCACAGAAAATTAATAAAATTACTCGTTTATTTGAACATGGTGTTTCAATGATTTTGTAAATTGGACGCCGCTTTGGTTTACTAACAAAATTGCGATTCTAGTCCACGTTCCAATAACGATCAATGTATAAATTCTCCGCAAGTCACATAGAACAGAATGGTATATTCAAATTGCAATTAAATGATCCACAAAATGTGGCGGAACTATCTGCTTAACCGGTGAATTTAAAAAATAAATACCAAGGAGAATATCAGTAGAATAATTATCAAGGACAACATAAGAAGAATAATTCAAAAAAATGCAAACAGAAGCCTAGTTACGTAGGCTTGACTTTAGCAGCAATCTAAGCCCTGGGTAACAGATTTGGAACTAATACGCCAATAATAAGCGCTTCTAGGCTTTGATTTAGCATGCACCATAGAATCAACGAACTTTGTTATGACAAAATTACTCATTACTTGCCCATTATAAGATGATAAGTCTATCAAGATTGATAGCTTTCATGCACAAGTTCTTATGATATTCTCTTCTTCTTTGCTTACAGCATCTCAAAATCTAAAACCCAAACAGACCTTCATTATTCTTATTTGAATTCAGGCTAAAAGGCTTGCTTATTTTGCATGTATTTGACTAGTATTTGACCTATGCACTGCACACAAAATTGTGTGATACTTCATTAAGCTAAACTTCGAAATAGAACTAAGAGGCTAAAAATAAGAAGGTAAAGAAAGTTAGAGCAGATTCAGGATCAAATATAGAAATTCAAAGGATCTTAATATTATTTCTCTATGCCCAAATTTTCTTTAAAACTTATAAAACTTTCGTAAAATTAATTTTGGTTAAAAACTATTTAAAAGTGTAGTTTGCAAATTCTATCCCCACAAATTTAACATAACATCAACTTGCTAGGAAGCTTCAGACACCTCCAGTGCAATTAGATGTAAATATAACTACCAATAGTTGAATGATCAAAAGATACATTGAACTACAATAATATTAAAAAAATCATTAATATGTGATGTTTAAATTCAAAAACCTTGAAGCTTCTACCAATAGCGCATGTATTAAAAATATATCCAAGTTTCTACCCATTCATGCGTTTAAAAATATATTTAAGAGAATTGTAAGCAGACCATCAATGAGTGCGATGTAGTGGTATATTATCGTAAAACATTTGGACATCAAGTTAAGAATAAGGCTAAGTTACAGATTCTGGTAACTTAGATTTCGAGATTGATTTTGGCAGTATGCATGAATTTGAAAGTTTTATCTATGTTCCATGCATGATTGGATCTTATGGGATAACCAGTAGGTTAATAATGGAAAAAATATTTGCCACCAATATATTCATAATTTTTGGGAGTTAGCAATAGTCTCAAGTCCTATACCATTGCACTTTAGTTGTATACAATAAAGACTAACTTTCGTGAGAAGACTTAAAAAACCAACTTTCAGCATGAAGGGTTCATACTGCACTACGTATAATAATATGAACATTATATAATACAATTACTATGGGATGATCTCAATGATTCCTAGGAACTAGAACAGCTAATAAAGATGTAGACAACTTTGAATCGTCGAATCTACGTATCAGTAAATAAAGTTAAGATAATTACTGAGGATATACTTTATAGAGCTTTGGCCAACACACTTTTTTTTACCTTTTTCATTTAATCATGATTGCCTGTGCATTTTTCATGTAATCATGATTGTTAATCCAAATGTTATCTTTAAAACAAATGTTATTTGCATCCATTAAGTAAATAAATATCGATAACACTATCGGATTCCTTATTTTATTTACTCACATGAAAGGGTAAAACATTTTTACATCCTTATTTTCTTGGATTGAGTATTAATTAACAGAACTTTAAAGCTCATGTTTATCAATATCTACAAACTAACTTTCATGCATTGAGCACATATATTCCAGAGCTATAACAAAGTTTGATGAAGCAATATGTTGTTTATAGTAGATCAATAGGTGCAGCTTACATTTATGCTAAAATATATTGGTATTCATTAGAATAAATATGTTCATTGTTTACTTTTGCTTGAAGGATGGACTAATGTCAGTATAGGAGTACATATACAAACTATTATGTACATAGAATTGGCCTGTGCTTCGCACACGTGCTTTTTATATTATTATAAACGGAAAGGAAAGGTATTTTCGGAATTTCAAAAAGACGCCGAGTGTGACGACCCGGAATTTCTAACCATTTAAAATTTGAGAAATTAATTGATTTTAAATATTTAAAAGTTAATTTTAACTTGAATTCAAGATTTCAGTATTTATTTGATAATTAAATCATTGAATTATATAGTTTAAATATTGAATTTAATAATTGAAATTGGGTAAATTATTGAATCTGAAACCCAAAGCCTGTTTAAAAATAATTTGAAGGCTTATAAAATTTATAATGATGATACTGAAGATAATAGAATGGTTGAAATTTAATTTAAAGATGATTTGTTCAGTTTTAAAAATATATCGTTTAAATCGATATTTGAAAATAGCCTTCCGAGGCACAGTCTCGGAATTTGACGAAACTAGATCCATTGGATCTTTAATAGGTAGTTATTATCGGATTTCAATTTTCGTAGCAATCTGAGTTGTCGTTTGACCCTGACAGCTCATAACGCTTAGAACTATTTTAATCAATTTATTTTAATATCGATCGTTTGATTCCGTAACTTGCACATACGTTCAAATTAGCCTCCGAAACACGTTTCATTATGTTCGAAACGTAGGTAAAACCTTATGAACGTCTGTCGGCATGTTTGATTCGGGTTTCGGGATTTCGCGTTATGCAACGAGATATTTTCAATATTTTATATTATGGTCAAGCGTACGTAGGAAGCTATTTTCCCCAATTGATATTTTATTTTCATCTTCCTCTCTAAGCTAAAACATGATATCAAACTGGAAAAAATAAAATAAAAGAGGGAGCCGCCGTTGTTTTCCAAAACCCATTCTATTTTCCCCTCAAATTAATCGAAATCGTAAGTAAAAAAAAGAAGAGGCCGCATCCTTCTCCCTTCGTTCTCAGATTGATTCGAACTTTCCCTTTTCCTTCAGAGAAAAGTTTTTCAACAAATCAAATTTAAATAGAAAAGAGGGGAAGTCGCGATTCTTTTTGGTTTGAGTCGTTCAAGCTCGAGGCGTGAGTCATCAATGGTGACTGGGTTTGTTCGATGGAGTTCGAGCATTGAGTCGCAATGTGGAATAGCGGCGCTAGGTCTTAGAGTTGCATTCGAGCAGGGGATGAAGTGGGAAGTGGCAGCACTTCAATGTATGTGCGTGGACCGGAGGCGAGGCAACGCGTGGCGATAGGGGAGTGGTTCGACTATGTTTAGGGTGGAGGCATGTAGAGTCTTGGGAAGGCGATTGATTGGAGCTAGGGTTTTGAAAGCTGCGACGTGGAGGAGCAATGTAGGGTTTCGTTCGATCTGGAGAAGCAGGCGCTGCACGCGCGTGCTAAGAGAAGAGTTCGTCGGAATTTCAACCAGAGGTGGATGTCGGGGTTCGTGTATTCGTCGAGACGTGGAGGTATTTTTCTGAAAATTAAAATTTATTTTATAATTAGTAGTTGAATATATATATATATATATATATATAGATTTAGATACCTAATAAAGTTTATGATCTACTCATACGAGGTTCAAATTTATGAAAACAAGTCGAGTTTGGCTCATAGCGATGAAGGGGAACGATTTAGCAAATTTAAAGGAAATCAAAGGTGAGTAAACCTCACGCTTCTGGGTCTTATTTAAATTAAAATTTAAATGGTTAGATTTAAATAATTAGTTGAATGATTAAATTGATTGGATGTGCATTGATGATGATGTGACTTTAGTTTTGGTTGGTTCTCAAGTTAATCGTGGTTTAACTCGAAGTATTTGGGTTTTAAAATTGATTTAAACTTAAGTCATAAATAAGGAAATGTTTTCACTCTAATGATGATAAGGGCTTGATGATTTGCATTCATCAAATTAGTAGGGTAATTTTAAATGGATAATCATTAATTCAATTAATTAATGATTTGGGTGATTAATTTAGTAATTTAGGGTTTGAACCAATTAATTAAGGCATAAATTAATTTATTAAGTTTAATTTATTTAAAATAATCGATGGATGGTTGATAGGTAATTACTTAATATAATTAATAAAATATAATTACTTAGTGAAACTTATCAAGAGGTAAATTAAGATAGTTAATTAAGAAGAAATTAATTTATTTAATGAAGTAAATTTAAAATAATAGCTAATTACAGATTGAGATTTATCGAGGGTGATATATATTGTGGTTGAATTAAAGTAATTATCTTAAATTAGCACAAATTACAATACAATTGGAAAACATTAATTTATATAATTAATGATGTAATGAAAGATTGATAAATTGAATAAAATTAATCAATAATAAGAGACTTATGAAGAATTAGTTAATATAACTAAATAAGGATTAATGTAATTAATATAGTTAAATAATTTTTGAAGAAATTAAAATTACTTATTGCTTTTGGGTTAAGAATAATTAATATCGTGAAATTAATTAAAGATAATTACTTGAATGTAATTGAAAGATAATTAATCCAGTGTGATTAATTAAGATGAATGGATAGGGAATGGTTGATCAATTAATTGTTTTGGAATTAATTAATGAAGGAATCTAAGTGATCGAGGTTTGAAAATTCAATTAGAATAAATTGGATTGATTTGTATGTGATTAAGCTTTGCTTATGGATGATTGAATGGTATTGGATGCTTTGAATGAGTTGATATCTCTGATATGAAATGTTGTGTATTTCAATTGGATAAATTGGGTTAGAATGACATGAAACTCGAAGAGGCCGGGATCGGGTATTAGGAAATGCCCGAAACCACTTCGGATATTTTTATAGATTGATATGTGAAATCTATATGCTGAATTGAAATGATTTAAGTGAATTGGACCATTTAATCTAAATTCGGTAATTTAGAAATTGATGGGTGAAATCGGTGATGTTTATAGAAAAAAAAATTATAGCTTGTGAATTGCTTTGAGTTACCCCGGGTTCTATATAAGTTGTATAATTGTATTCCATGTTAGATGAGTTTACTCACGCTGGTTTCCAGCTTGACCTGGGTGTTACTTTGGTGTAATGCTCAGGTCAGACCGAATATTACAGATTTTCAGGTAGGTACGCTCTGGAGCTCAGGAGGCGAGCTGGATGGCAGGAGCGTATAGAATATTTCCGCTGTAATTATATTATTGTTAATCCGATACGTGATAATTGTATATATTCAGTGATTGTGTATATGTGAAACTCTGATGTATATTAAATGTAATCGACAGATATAGTATCCTTTTGTAAACTGATATTATTTATTATTATTATATTTTATCCGCTGCGAATGTGAGTTGTTGATGCTTCTGTTCTTCTTCTTCTATCTTTTTCATCTTTTTCATAACTATCTGGAATTTTCGGGTTTCGAAAATTTTGGGTCGTTACGTTTGGTATCAGAGCTGAAAGGTTAAGCGAGAACCTTGGCTCTGGTGGGGATTACTCATTAAATAGAGTCCAAAGTACTCTAGAATGAGTTGAGTGTATATGTATATATATATATATATATATATATATAAAAGCGTATTGTTATTTTCTTATATAAAGGTTTTAAATGATTATATATAAAAATATGTTTTGATATATAATGAAATATTTCATTTTAATAAAAATTAAAGCAATTGGTTGTTAAATTATTGAAATTAAAATTAGAAAGTAATATAATGCGACCAAATTGAAGTCTTGAATTGGAATTAAATTAAGTATAAACGGAAATACAACCAAATTAAAATTTAAATTACTTGAAATGAAATTTTAAATCTGGTCCCAGAATTTGAAAATTTTGTTTCAAAGTGCAAAAATAATAAATAAGTATTATTTGGATAATTGGGACTTGTTGCGAACAATGGGTTGTTTGAATATTTGATTTGAATTAAAAAACCAAAAGAGGTCTAAAATTTTAGGATGGCCTCGTGTGTAAAGGAAATAATATGTATGGATAAGGATATACATAAATAAATAAAAAGTAGTTTGAATAAACTCTAAATGTTGAGTTTGAAATTTTGAAGTGTGATGTAAGACCCAAAGTGATATAGGTTTTAAACTTATATAAAGGAAAGAATTTTGAAGTTTGAAGCGGGAATTCAAATTGAGTAAGGTTGATTAGATTAAGTAAATTGGAATTTAACTTTGGGGAAGTTAAATAAGTGTAGAAAAAGCAATCTGAATTGGAAATTTCAAGATGAAATTGGAATTTAACTTGGGAAGTTAAATGGTTGATTTGAATTGGGAATTTGTGTGATCTCAAAACGGGTTTGAGATTTAAAAATTGAAAATGGATGAACGTTTTAAAATAAATTGGATGATATCATCCTATTATTAATGAAAATCTTTAAATTGAGAATGGTATTGTATAAATAAAATAAATTTGAATAGTTGAGTTTGTAAGTTAAAATTGTTTAAGAACTGGCTTCAAAACTGGAAGATAAAATTAATAATAAATTAAAATTTAAAAAAAAATTGTATTGAACTGTTATTTGAACTTTGAAATACATAAGTTAAGATAATTTAAAATGGAATTTTGAGAATTTAACTCGAATTTATATAATTCGAGATAGTTTAAATTCAAGATTGAAATTTAATTAGTTCAAAATTTAATTTGGTTTGAATTAATTGAATTGGTGATTGAAGATGTATAAGTTTAAAATTTTAAATGGGAAATTGAATTGGATTAAATTGAAATGATTTGAATTTGAAATGGGTTCAATTGATAATAATTCAAATGGATTGGAATAATTTGAAATTAAATTGATTCAACTTGAATTGGGTTTAAATAAATTTCAATATAAATTGAAGTTATTCAAGTTAGAATTGAGTCAATTAAATGGAAGTGGAAATTTAAGTTGAATTGTTGGGAAGTGAACAGTTAACTCTTGGCTATTTTCAATATAAATTGTTTTGATATAAACTTATTTTTCTAAGCTATTAAATATATACAATCTTTCTTTCTTAGAACCAAATTATTTTATACTTGTTTTACAATTATTTTTGGAACTATTTAACAATTTTTCAACTATTTTATAAATTAATTACTATTTTCAACTACTAATTACTATTTTATAGCTAGTTTGCAATTATTTAAAATTTCTATGGCTATTTAATTATTTTCCAATTATTTTACAATTACCGAACTATTTTACAGCTATTTCACAAACTATAAATTGTTTTTCAACCACTTATCTATTTTTAAAATTTTCAAGCTATTTTCTAAAAATAAACTGGTCGGAGTTCAAACTGTTATTGATTTAAATACCCAATTGAGATAAGAATTGAAGTGATAATCTAAATGGGGATTAATGTAAATGTGAATAAGTGAAAGGGAATTAAAGGAAATGTGAATAGAAAGGGAATTGATTTGGCTAATAATCAATGAAGTTAAATACGTAGGATAGACATATATTATTCTATTCGCATAGTGATTTGATCCAAATTCGAGCACAGAATTTTGAGATAGTTATATCGATCCGAGTTGGGATTTTTCACTCGATTTTCGACGACGAACCTGGATATGGATTGTTGATTGGTTCTAGATATTCTCTATCATAGTTATGGCTATGCAAGGAGAATGATGGTTTCTAATCAGGAAACCAGATCTGTGTCCGCACTAGGAAGTCGGGTGGACGATGCTAGTTCGGAAGTGAAATTTTATGATCAAGTGAGCGATCAGATTGGTATAGCGTACGAATGATATGTGTACATCATACGGATTTGAATGAAATTGATATTGAAAGGAGTAATCAAATTGGAATATTTGATTTTGAATAAACAAAGTTATATATCTTTGTTATATATAAGATGAAACTCCCCTTGTTGAATCTATTGCTGGAAGAATGGATTTTTTTGAAAGTGTTTGAAGTATAAAAGGAATTTTATACAAGTTGAAATGATCCAAAGTTTTAAAAATTATATATAAATGATCTTATGAGGATTTTGGAAACCTTTGGATTTGGAAAGGCTTTTGATTTTTGGGTAAAATCAATATTGAAATTTGGAAAGCCTTGTTTGAGAATTATCGATTTTGAGAAAATCAATTTTTTGTAAAGGAGCCTTGTATGAGATCATACTAGGTGTATGATTTGAAAGATACTATATGTATAGTATAAAGTGTTTTGATGATGGCTCTGGGGAAAAGGCGCTCCCTTGAAATGAACTTCTCAGGAGTGCCACCGGGTGGTGCTGCCTTGAGCCCCAGGGGGGGTTCTAAAGTTGATCCTGTGAGGAGTCCGGACAAAACTAGTACCTGGGGATTATGAGTATTGTGTACCATAACGAAAGTCGTGTGTGCCGCTGAGAGCCAACAATCTGCGTTTGATTTTATATCGGTAGACTGCGACCTATGGTAATATAGCAAAAGTCGTGTGTGCCGCTAAGAGCCAACAGTCTGCATTTGATTTTATATCGGTAGACTACGACCTATGGTAACATTGCGAAAGTCGTGTGTGCCACTGAGAGCCAATAGTCTGCATTTGATTTTATATCGGTAGACTGCGACTTGTGTAGGAGTGGAGAAGTTTCATTTCGACAGCGAAAATCAGAGGCCGCAGAGAGCCTGCAGTTACATGGACTTTTGCTGCGATGGCAACGTAACCCTAGAATGTAACTGTGATCTATTGTGGGTTCCATGGCGTAATCAAGAGGCCGCGGAGAGCCTACAGTTACATGGACTTTTGCTGTGATGGCAACGTAACCCTGAAATGTAACTGCGACCATGGATGGGGGTGATGATTTCCAGAGCATTCTCACCAAAGATATTTCCTCTATTTTCAAAAATTGTTTTCTATATTTTCAATAAAATTAATTTCCAAGTATTTTCACTGGGTGTTGAAAACGTTTTACCAAGTACTTATAGATTTTCAGTCCTACGCCTGATAAACGTATGACTAAATTTCTATGAGAACAAGGATGGACTGGTTGTGAAGACCCGCAAATCCGTACTCCTTGAATATACACTAATCTCCGTAGATTAACTCAAGGCGAACAGAAATACGAATGCTCAGTGTTTAAGAAAAAGAAAAAAGACAGAAGAAGAGAGAAAGATAGAAAATAGAGAGAAAAGAAAATAGAACGGAAAGAAAACAGCATAACAACATCAGAATCTCACAATCGCAGCGGAACAACATATAATAAATAAATGAATAATCTTTAAACAAAGAACTATATCAGTTATTACATTACATCACATTTCATTACATCATATCATCAGAGTGTACAACATCAAACAACATCAAACAATGTAGCGGAAAAAGAAATACTATATACTAGTAATACGCTTTGCCATCCAGCTTGCCTCCAGCAATTCCTGAATTCCAGAATATCCTGATAAACCTAACTCTTGACTGTCCGTGTGGAAATTGGTGGGCACCGAGAGTTTAGGAAGGAAAACAATAAACTCCGAGTCAGTCATGTGACTGGTGTGAGAACTCAAAACAGTTTATTTATCTTTAAAAATCAAAATAGAGGAATATTTTTAAAGTCAATTCGCAATGCTTTTTAAAATGAGACTACCATAAGGCCTCCCGCACACACACACAATGCAAACGCAGAATCGGAGGAGATTTCTCCTTATGATAGTCAAAGATGCTTGATACGCATTAAAAAGAAACATTTGATATTATTACTAGTGCATAGTGTATAAAACAATTTCGAAAGTAGAATATAAATCTTAGCCAACATACGACCATTATCGTATGCCTACTATAGCTACTATGTTCAATAGCAGGTTACCGCAACATTCCATAGCAGGTTATACAACTAATACCGTACAAGTCTCGTATTGTTTCTTTGGATTTCCAACGAATGGTCAGGCCAAGGAACTTCCCATTGCCACATGGAAACGCCTCTGGAAGGACGTCCCGAGAACTTAACCAGCTCTCTGCCAACACAAGGCCGGGTTACCTTTATCACTAGGTAACTACTACACGAGTATGCCATCCCCCGGTCCTTTGGGACCTTTAACCGAGCGCTCGTCATCAACAACACACAATCATAAATAAAGTGTTTCAACATGAGTAAGTATCTGGGCTCCATACCATGATACCACCCTTTTCCAGAAGGAAATGCACACACCCTAAAGGGAGCTACCCCTCATAACCTTGCTGCATCTTTCCTGTTTTGACCATTCCGGGGTGTGAGGCTCGACGAAGTCACGTCCACAAAGACATACTTTATACAAAAGTTGTGCTTTGGGTCAACAAATGATCATAGAAATGATCACCAAGATAAACGATCAAACAAATGATCTTATCACAAATGATCAACACAATGATCATTTCACAGCAACACTCAGCATGTCACATTACCAAATTGGGAATATATCGCTGATAACCATCAACTACATAACCTCTGAGCTCGTACGTCTCAGAGAAGGGTGTTAAGCTAAAAGAATAAATTCTCCCGCCACCAACAGAAATATATTTGAAAGAAATCTGCTTTATATCTCAATTTGTAACGTCAGACATACAATCCATACAAGTCTGTTCCGGGCTCGAACAGAACCGAAGGCACTTACAAAGAAGTCCTTGCAATCCGGATATTCACTAATCCTGATCGGATTCCCCATCACATATGGAGAACTCTATACCGGAGCAACTCGGTGCGGAGTCAATCGACAGGTCATCCTATCGCTCTTGCAAATACCCGGTCTTCAACACCGATCTTCAATGCTATCCATTACGTCGTATCACTATTCGGAATGGGTAATCCGAATAACGAGCGCAATAATTTAAAAATAAGTGTAGCATTCAAATTCAGCAAATCACAACAAATACCTTTCAAAGGTAAATATTGATAGTCGGTTATTGAACTATCAATGGATATGCACACATCACCAGATTCCAAATTACTTATTTTCCAAAAATATATTTACAAGATATATAATTTCAACACCTCAAAAATAAATCAATATTTATTTTTAAACAAATTCCACTTCCTTTTATTTATTTATAAATTCATAGTGAATTTCTATTCCGAAATATCCATGCATATACGATTTCAATTATTCATTTCAATTTATCTTCAAAAAGATAAATTCTCAAAATATTCACTTTATATTGGAAAACATTTTCCATGCTTACTTATTAAGTAATTTTCAATCCATTTATTTTCTACACTTGGAAAATATTCAATATACTTAAATCGAAATTAAGTATATATTTCATTCTTTAAGGAAATCATTCTCTTAACCATATTTATTTGGGTCAAAACGAATGTTGCGTAAAACATCGTTACGACAACCCAAAATCACTAGTATAGGGATTCGAAATTAAAATAGATATATAAATCCCAATACTATACAAAACATTTCCTTTCGGAAATTATTTACTATAACAACAGTGTTATAGTCCACCATTTCCTTCTATTTCTCGAAAACGTCTATTTCAACAATGAATGTTGAAATCTATGGTTTCGAATCTCAACGCATTTTGAAAACATCGTTAGATCGTTTTAATTCTATTTAAAACATCACATCGAAAACATTTTCTTTAACATATTATTCACTATTCAAAAACGTGAATATACTTGTTAACCAATTTCATCACTTCTATTCATTTTATTTTACAAGATTATTCACTATCTAAAAACGTGAATATAACTCCATAAATAAGTTATAAAATTTAACTTATCAAAATAAGTCGTTGCGAATTTATAAAACAATGTTTATAAATTCCATTTCTATTTATTTTATAACTATTTCCTTTATAAATCTCCTTTACTTCTCTATTCGATTTATAACTCAATTATATACCGAAAGTCCATATTATAAGTTAAATACTTATAATTTATTTGTTTTACAAAAATCGTTCTTTTAAAATTCCCAAATTATAAATCTTATAACTCATAAGATTCATTTATTTACCCAAAACTTATTCTTCAAATAACTTTACAAATTTTATAAACCTACTGCTTATAAAATTCCATTTATAACTTCACCGTTTATAATTCTATAAATTTCATTCATTTATGAAATTCATTTACAATTCATTCCAACACTTATAAAAACTCGTTTTATATTTCAAATATTTTAATTTATAAATTATCAATTTATAAATCTTTTATATAAATCAATTTATATTATTATTTAAAACGTCTTTAGACTCCTTTATAATTTCATCATTCTGATTTATAAAATAATTAAATTTTATAAATCCTATATTTAAACTTTTTATAATAAATTCAAAAATCCCGATTAAACTATTTTATAAAATCATTAGCCTCATATTTTCAAAAATCAACCTTTAACTATACTTCTCAAAAACCATAATTTTTATAACATTAAAATTTATAACGTTTATTTATTTAATATGGATCAATTCCAAAAAAATTTAATAACGTGTACTTTCAAAAATCTCTTAAAAAATCATTTTAAAATTCCAAAATTTGGTCCAATGATGCTACATACCAAATAGTCAATCACGACAGCAACGATATCATATATCGATATGATAATCCATCAAATATCAAAATATCTGAAATCAAATGAATACTGTTGAGGAATCCAGTTGGATCCCTCCAACCTGTTTTTCTGCATCCACAAACATTAGCACAATACCAATTCCGTTCTAGTACGAAATTATCGCGGTATATGGGATTTAAAATATTATCCGCTTAATAGACGGCGCAATAGGGTCTCATCGCTATATACTGCGGGAAATCAACAACTGCAATATATACGTATGCCAATATATATATTGCTATTATATATAATACCAATTTCACTGTTTATGAAATATTTGCGGTATATGTTTTTAATAAATAACATCCGCTTACTAACGGCGCATAATGTCTATTTTAACAATAAATAGATAACAATCATCATTCAAACATGCATTCAAATATTTTAAATATAACTATTTAAAATAAAAATCGAAACTGATTCGATTGAGTGAGAAGTTCTCACCTTGATTTCAATTTCGTTTTAGCGATTTATTTCGAATAAAATTAAACGGACGTTTAATTTTACCCAAAATTCTCACTAACTCCAAGCGACTCCAATCCAATTCCATAGCGTAGTGCTCGTCCATACGATTCCAACGCAACTGGTTTCGCGCGTTTTCGACCTCGTATGAAAAAGATATGATTTTTACAAGTTTACACGATTTTTATTCATAATTTACAACATTTTTTTTTTAAATTTTAATACTTCACTCAATCTAAGCCGTGCATTCCAACCTCTGCAAATCTCCACCGCATTCCCCTTCATCTTCCACGCACGCATCACCCAGATAACAAAATCACGCACAAAACCCATAGACACGAAATTAGGGTTCCAAGCCACCATCACCACGCTTGACTAAAACACGATCAACGACCTTCATTTGGAAGCTCTAACTCCCCTCTACCCACGCCTGGAACCAAGGCAAACTCGGCCCCCTCTATGGCCTCGATTCACGTGCGCAACTACAGCCATACACGTCCAATTATCACACAATATATAGCTCCATTTCACATCTTAACCGTTGAACATGAAGTACTCGAGGAGATCTACAAGTTTCATGTTGAAGGATTCTTGAATTGGTTGATGGATTTGGAGGAATTTGAGGAGATAGAACTGTAAATTTCGGCCATACATTCATAACTGGCGGCTAGGGTAAAGGATTAGGGTTTTAGTTTTTTTATTTTTTTATTTTGTGAAGAGGATGGTCTATTTATAGAAGTTTGAACGACACTATTCATCCCGGATTTTCCAAACTCCGATTTACGCACCGTGACCAGCGTTTATAGGGTTTATCCCGCATTCCGGACATAATGGAACAGGTTTCAGAAGCTAATTCGGTCATCTGTGCGAGTTATGGCAATAAATGTTCAATTTAAATTAAAACGATTTAAACGATTTCCTAGGCGTTTTAGCTTGCACCGGACAAACGATAAATCCGATTGACATGAAATTTGAAATCATACAATAATATCACATTACGGATCCGATGAAACTAGTTTCGTCAAATTCCGAGACTTTTTGAAAAATGACTATTTTAACTCGCCAAATTAATATTAAAACAATTTCGATGCGTTTCGAGCTGCCACGATCAAACGATAACTTCGATTGCTACAAAAATTGAAATCCGATAATAACTAACTATTACGGATCCAATGGAACTAGTTTCGTCCAATTCTGAGACTGTTCGAAAATTGACTAATTTCACTAGTCGATTAAATATTAAAATATTCAATTTTCACAAATTAACTTTTAATTCGATTTTAAAAGTTTTATAACATCGTTCTAACTTCAATATGATAAAATAAAATTTTACAAATCATTTTCAATCATATTTAACCCAATTTTTAATTATTTACGTATTTTCACTATTAAATTATCGATTTAATTATCCAATTAAATCCAATTATTTGAAATAAAATTTATTCGACTTATAAATTTCACTTATTAATATTTAAAATCAATTAAATATTCAAATTTTAATTAATAAAAATTTTGGGTCGTTACACTGGTTGTGACATCGAGTTATAAGAAGTATTTTATAAAGAGCTATTTTAATAGTATTATCTGAATTTAAAGGCATTTCTAAATTTTAAAAAAAGTGTTGGAATTTTGAACAATGAAAGAAAATCTAAACGGGAATGATGAAAGATTTGAACTCAGAAAAATTTAATGAAGTGGTTATTGTAATAAAATCAAACATTGATTTAAAAGTTGGAAGTAAGCTAATTAACTAAATAATTAATTGATAGAGTATGTAAATAAAATTTAACCCAGTTAAATAATGGATTGTAAATAAATAATGAAGTTTGGATATGAATTCAAATTGTAAATAGAATTCGACCTGGATTTGATAATGAATTAAACTAGAAGAGATGTTGTAAAAATAGAAATAAAAATAGAGTTGGATCAAATAGTAATGGTTTAAATTACAAATAAAATTCAAGTATGATATGAATTGTATTTAACGAAATTTGCTAGTAAACAGATATAATGGAAGTGTTGTCGAGTGAAATGAAAGTGAGTTATAATAGAAATGGTTAGAGTTGCAAACAAAATCCAGATATGTAAAATTGAGAATGGCCTTGTATTAATGAAATAAATTCGAAAATGAATTAAGTAAGTAAATTTAAAATTTAAAATGGGTTAATTGAATTAAATAATAAATGGATGAAGTCTGATTGAATAAAAACTAAATCAAAGTTGTAATTGGAACTGGATTATCGGACAGAACTTAAGTTCAGTGGCATATGTGCTTGGATATTATTTTGATAAATTGAGAAGGTGAATTAAAATTAAAAATTTAAATGGATGGGCTAACTAAATTTAATGGAATTTGATTAAGTGAGAATCAAATAGAAGTAAACTTAAGTTAGATGTTGGAATAAATTAAAGTAAACTAACTTACGTTTAAAATTTATGGAAGCTTGGCTTCGAATAAGGGTGAAAGCCCATTAAATAAAAGCTTGGATTGAATTAATTTGGGAATGGCTAGTAGTATACAAGAATGAAATGTGTCGAGCTAAATGAATGGTTGGTGAATAAATTAGAAATGAAATGGAATTAAATATAAAATGAGTTGAAAATTTATTTAAAGTAGTTATAAACTAAATAAAATACCCTATTAAGCGAATATTGTCAAATTTGCATAAAATGAATTGTTGTTTGACGTAAATGAAAGAAATTAAAATTCTTTGGGTTGAGAGAAGTTAAATAACTTGATTTTAAAATTAATTGGATGGAATATGAGCTTGTTTGGGTTAAAATAAATTGGATGTAAGCAATTGAGTTGTAAACCATTTGAATTGAATGGAGATGTTTGCGAATTGGTTGTAAACAATTAAATTTTAAGTCGGAACCCCATAGGTGGCTTATAAAGATTGTTTAACCTGCATTGCTTATAGAAACTTGTATGTTTGCTAGTTGAATATGTTGAATATGTTAAATTACATGATTTTAGTGCTTACATATTTAAATTGAGATAGTACATGTACCTGATGGCCGTTTGGCTGATTTGAATTGCGCTAATTTGTTAAATTAATAAGCTGCTTGTTTAAAATGCTAAATAAGGTACGCCTACGTAATAAAAATAGGAAATATGAACTGTTTTGCTTTTTTCGACCGTGTGGGTCGATGTATATATATTTATATCTCTGGTCAAATTGCAAAAGCTCCTCCGTACAAAGGAGACTCTGCCAAAAAAATTTCAAAATTTTGGGAGTTAGAAATTTTTTGAAAATTTTTGGGAAAATTTTTATTAACGACAAAACGATTTCAAATGGAAAATTGAAGTAAATTAGTAGTTGAAACTAATATGAATCAGTTATAAATGAAAGATAAAAATTCAATATTCAAAATTTAAAATAAATGAATTCGTATGAAATGGAGAAAACTAATTTGAATAGAAGTGGATGTGAAAACTTTTGTAAGAAAATGTATAAAATGATTTGAAAGGTTACGATTTGATATTATTGCTAAATAGGTTATGCAGGTATTATAAGGAAAAAGAAAATTGGATTTGGATCCAAAAGATAAATTTGAGTTGCCCGACAAAAAGATATGCATTTAAATTTCTGTATGAAATTGGATTGGGTTTCTGATCTAGCCACTTGGCTTTTGTTTTCTTTTGGAATTTGGGGGCCCGTAGAGGCCTTTTGTAGTAGTACCGAGCTAGCCACACAAAGGACGCTGGCAAAAAATTTCGAAAATTTAGGGAGTTAGAGAAATTTGGAGAAAATTTTGATAATTCAAAATTTGGTTTTAAATTGAAATTTAAATGATTGAGTAATAGGGTATTGTTTGAAACTATAGAAGATTTTAGGAGGTTGGTGAAGGTGATAGTGGGTCTTAATAAAAGATAGTTGGTAGGATGTTGAATTCTGAGTTTTGGAAAAAGGTGAACGGGTTTTGAACCATTCTTCCTAACTAGTAATTTCGAGGACGAAATTCTTTTAGGGGGGAGGAATGTGACGACCCAGAATTTCTAACCCTTTAAAATTTGAGAAATTAATTGATTTTAAATATTTAAAAGTTAATTTTAACTTGAATTCAAGATTTCAATATTTATTTGATAATTAAATCATTGAATTATATAGTTTAAATGTTGAATTTAATAATTGAAATTGGGTAAATTGTTGAATCTGAAACCCTAAGCCTGTTTAAAAATAATTTGAAGGCTTATAAAATTTATAATAACGATACTGAAGACAATAGAATGGTTGAAATTTAATTTAAAGATGATATGTTAAGTTTTAATAATATATCGTTTAAATCGATATTTGAAAATAGCCTTCTGAGGCACAGTCTCGGAATTTGACGAAACCAGTTCCATTGGATACGTAATAGTTAGTTATTATCGGATTTCAATTTTCGTAGCAATCCGAGTTGTCGTTTGACCTTGGCAGCTCATAACGCTTAGAACTATTTTAATCAATTTAATTTAATATCGATCGTTTGATTCCGTAACTCGCACATACGTTCAAATTAGCCTCCGAAAGACGTTCCATTGTGTTTGAAACACGGGTAAAATCTTATGAACGTCTGTCGGCATGCTTGATTCGGGGTTCGGGATTTCGCGTTATGCAACAAGATATTTTCAATATTTTATATTATGGTCAAGCGTACGCAGGAAGCTATTTTCCCCAATCAATATTTTATTTTCATCTTCCTCTCTAAGCTAAAACGTGATATCGAACTGGAAAAAATAAAATAAAAGAGGGAGCCGCTGTTGTTTTCCAAAACCCATTCTATTTTCCCCTCTAATTAATCGAAATCGTAAGTTAAAAAAAAAGAGGCCGCATCTTTCTCCCTTCGTTCTCAGATTGATTCGAACTTTCCCTTTTCCTTTAGAGAAAAGTTTTGCGACAAATCAAATTCAAATAGAAAAGAGGGGAAGTCGCGATTCTTTTTGGTTCGAGTCGTTCAAGCTCGAGGCACGAGTCATCAATGGTGACTGGGTGTGTTCGATGGAGTTCGAGCATTGAGTCGCGATGAGGAATAGCGGCGCTAGGTCTTAGAGTTACGTTCGAGCAGGGGATGAAGTGGAAGTGGCAGCACTTCGATGCATGTGCGTTGACCGGAGGCAAGGCAACACGTGGCGATAGGGGAATGGTTCGACTATGTTTAGGGTGGAGGCACGTGGAGTCTTGGGAAGGCGATCGATTGGAGCTAGGGTTTTGAAAGCTGCGACGTGGAGGAGCAATGTAGGGTTTCATTCGATTTGGAGAAGCAGGCGCTGCACGCGCGTGCTAAGAGAAGAGTTCGTCGGAATTTCGACCAGAGGTGGATGTCGGGGTTCGTGTATTCGTCGAGACGTGGAGGTATTTTTCTAAAAATTAAAATTTATCTTATAGTTAGTAGTTGAAAATATATATATATATATATATATATATTTAGATAGCTAATAAAGTTTATGATCTATTCATACGAGGTTCAAATTTATGAAAACAAGTCGAGTTTAGTTCATAGCGATGAAGGGGAATGAATTGGCAAATTTAAAGGAAATCAAAGGTGAGTAAACTTCATGCTTCTAGGTCTTATTTAAATTTAAATTTAAATGGTTAGATTTAAATAATTAGTTGAATGATTAAATTGATTGGATGTGCACTGATGATGATGTGACTTTAGTTTTGGTTGGTTCTCGAGTTAATGGTGGTTTGACTCGAAGTATTTGGATTTTAAAATTGATTTAAACTTAAATCATAGATAAGGAAATGTTTTCACTCTAATGTTGATAAAGGCTTGATGATTTGGATTCATCAAATTAGTAGGGTAATTTTAAATGGATAATCATTAATTCAATTAATTAATGATTTGGGTGTTTAATTTAGTAATTTAGGGTTTGAACCAATTAATTGAGGCATAAATTAATTTATTAAGTTTAATTTATTTAAAATAATCGATTGATGGTTGATAGGTAATTACTTAATATAATTAATAAAATATAATTACTTAGTGAAATTTATCAAGAGGTAAATTAAGATAGTTAATTAAGAAGAAATTTATTTATTGAATGAAGTAAATTTAAAAAAATAGTTAATTACAGATTGAGATTTATCGAGGGTGATATATATTGTGGTTGAATTAAAGTAATTATCTTAAATTAGCACAAATTACAATACAATTGGAAAACATTAATTTATGTAATTAATGATGTAATGAAAGATTGATAAATTAAAATATGATTAATCAATAATAAGAGACTTATGAGGAATTAGTTAATATAACTAAATAAGGATTAATGTAATTAATATATTTAATTAATTTATGAAGAAATTAAAATTACTTATTGATTTTTGGTTAAGAATAATTAATATCGTGAAATTAATTAAAGATAATTACTTGAATGTAATTGAAAGATAATTAATCCAGTGTGATTAATTAAGATGAATGGATAGGGAATGGTTGATCAATTAATTGTTTTGGAATTAATTAATGAAGGAATCTAAGCGATTGAGGTTTGAAAATTCAATTAGAATAAATTGGATTGATTTGTATGTGATTAAGCTTTGCTTATGGATGATTGAATGGTATCAGATGCTTTGAATGAGTTGATATCTCTGATATGAAATATTGTGTATTTCATTTGGATAAATTGGGTTAGAATGACATGAAACTCGAAGAGGCCGGGATCGGGTATTAGGAAATACCCAAAACCACTTCGGATATTTTTATAGATTGATATGTGAAATCTATATGCTGAATTGAAATGATTTAAGTAAATTGGACTATTTAATCTAAATTCGGTAATTTAGAAATTGATGGGTGAAATCGGTGATGTTTATAGAAAAAAATTATGGCTTGTGAATTGCTTTGAGTTACCTCGGGTTCTATATAAGTTGTATGCTTGTATTCCATGTTAGATGGTTTTACTCACGCTGGTTTCCAGCCTGACCCGGGTGTTACTTTGGTGTAATGCTCGGGTCAGACCGAGTATTACAGATTTTCAGGTAGGTACGTTCTAGAGCTCAGGAAGCGAGCTGGATGGCAGGAGCGTATAGAATATTTCCGCTGTAATTATATTATCGTTAATCCGAGACGTGATAATTGTATATATTCAGTGACTGTGTATATGTGAAACTCTGATGTATATTAAATGTAATCGACAGATATAGTATCCTTTTGTAAACTGATATTATTTATTATTATTATATTTTATCTGTTGCGAATGTGAGTTGTTGATGCTTCTGTTCTTCTTCTTCTATCTCTTTCATCTTTTTCATAACTATCTGGAATTTTCGGGTTATGAAAATTTCGGTCGTTACACCGAGTAAATTAAGTCAACGAATTTTTTTTATTAGTAGTGAGATGAACCCAGATGTCTAATAAAGTTAGCATATGGAATGTCCTTATAAGTGTGTGAACATCTCAGTTCTCTAGAAAGAATGAATACCCAATACCAAAAAGAAAATCAATTAAAACTATCAGATAATCCTTATAGTTATTAAAATTAAGAGGGAAAAAACTTCTAAAAAAGTATCTAGTGCAAACAAAGATAGTGAATGAGCCACAAGTCATAAAAGAATTAGTTTACATTATAACAAAATTTGAGCTTAAACATGCACAAAAATACCTTTAGAATTCGTGGACTGTGGAAACATGACAGGTGCATATTGCAAAATGGAATGGCTTCGGGTAGTCATCTATAACAATGAAGTTTAATTCATTTTTAAAGGCATTTTACTAATAAAGTAAACTATTTTATGATCAAATAAGATGGGGGCACTACTCGAATTAGATTGAATCCTTCTGAAAGTTGAATAAACCATAAGTATAATTGATTCAAAAATAAAGAAACAACCATCTTTTCCACTATCTAGCAGTACAAACCATGAATAAAATACTATCTCTAGATGTGCAGGATTGCAATTAAAGAGTTGGAGGAAGGCGGTAAAAGTAATGATAGTCCTTCTGTTCTCATTTAATTATCATAAAATAACATCCATAATATTCCAAAAGCTGTCAATTAGGAAATTAATAAACATATAGTTCAAATTCGATCTATATCCAATCTTAAATTATAAGAGTTGGACCATGAACAAAGGAGGTAGAGTACAATGCAAAGAACATGACATTGTTTTTCATAGTTTCCATAAACAAAGTAAAAAATCAATAAAACTACAATGATGAGTTTCCTGTCATTGAACATCAGTTGCAAAGAAAAAGTGAGCAGAATAAACAAATTAAAATTACTATAGGTAACTGATTTCAACATTCCATTGGTTATTTTAAAAAATTAACAAATACTATTATTCAAGTGGGCAATAAAGAGTAATGAAGAAACTATTTGTCTTTGAAAATATTGCTTTCAAGGAAAAACATATCTTAGTTTAAGAAGGGAATTAGGGTTCAAAACATAAGAAATCAATCCAAAAAGCTAAAAGAACTCAAAACTCCTACAAACAAATACTAGAGCAGTTGGTTTCATGATTTAATTACGAACTCCTAAAAATTATAATGAAAACTGCAACTTAACTTAGAATTCCTAATTTTCAGTAGTGGAACCGATGCATAAAAGTCATAAAATTTTATAATTTACCTGAATCTAGTAATTGAACTTGAAAATTAAAGCTAATGAATCGATCATTCATGGGTCTCAACTCTTATACAACTTATTAGCATGAAATTGACGGTAGTGCGGAAGTGATGTGATGAGTAAACAAGATTGGCAGTTTTGGCAGTTTCGTTGATGATTTCATGCATGAGTAAATACAAAGAAGACGATGATTTCACTGACGATTTGATTTCACGTTTTTACGAATAAACTATGAAAATCAGCTAAACAGAAGCATGAGGAATTGAATAGGGAAAATTTTCAATTGAATTAGAATACAAAAATTAAGCGAAGGAAACGTACCTAAGGTTTAGTCCGAATAATTACGAACACATTGCCAGTTTCCCAAAGTGCTTGCAAACACCATTGGCAGTTTCGCTTATGGCAGTTAGGGGCTGGGGTTTTGGAAATGTTTTTTGGAAGAAAACAAGTTGAAATCAAAAGAACCGAGATTCGACAGAACAGCAGGGTGAAATGGAGCATGGAATAACCGAGAGGAAGGGAATGGTTTTTTCTGGCTCTAGACGAAACTGACATTCAGTGACAATCAACAAACCTCATTAATTGCTTAAGGGGGAATTAATTTAAAACACAAAAATTTATATATTTTTAGCCTCAAGGACACAACCTCAATATTTAACCACAAGGACAAACAATTTCCTAAAATTATTCATGATTATTCACAAGGACAGATATTCTTACAAAACTGCTACCAAACTAAAACCTGATACCTAAAAACTGCTACCGATAATTGCAAACCGATACCAAAAAATTGCTATCAATAACTAAAAACTGATAGCTACAAAAGTTGTCCTTCAAGATAAAATACCGAAGATCTTTCCCCAGGGCTAAAATGCTGAGAAAATTTGTCCTTGACAATAATTTTCTGTTGCTTAAAACCCTAGTTAACCCAATAAAATGTAGTGCATTAATTTTTTATTATCTAAGAAAGAAAATTTTGGAAGAGAAATTGATTTAGGGATATAATCAAAAGAAATTATGATTTTGAATTAGAAAGAGAGGAGGACTATAATTTGTGCAAAAATTAAAAAGGAGGTAAAAGATTTTTTCTTTTCCTTTTTTTAGGGCAAAGGAAAAGTTGTTTGAATTCGCGATAAACACAGCTAGTTGGTGGTACATAAAAGTACCATATAAAAAGCCTTCTAGGATATACTTTTTTCTCATAGTTATATTACAAGGAATGTATTTTTTTTCTTATAGTGCCTTACTAGAAATGTATTTTTTTCTTCGTATTTTTCCCACTTAAAATGTATTTTTTTTCCTTCTAGCTATGCCATTAGGCGGCATGATTTTTGTTAGCATTTATATGTGAATTCTAGAAGAGAAGAGAAATGAAATTATAAAATATTAAAAGTTAATAAAGGATGGAATTGGATATTTCAGGGTATACGTAAAGTAAAAAATGATGTATAATGTTTTGGGCTAAATTTGAGTGTGTAAAGCAAAGTACATTTAATGAACAGAAGCACCATACTATGTACACACACCTGAACTATCTGTTACGTCACTTAAATAGGAATTAAAATTAATTTAACAAAAATACTACAAACACCCGCTTTGATCAGTTGTCCAAAACTAAGAAAAATAATAATTACACAGTTTGCATAACCGAGCAATGCAAATATAAAAAACTAAATCCTAAATATATAACATAGTAATAGCTTATCCTATTATTAATTAATGACGAAGCATCATACTTAAATTAACAATGTAGTAAGACCTAATTTTTTGTTTTTGAATAAATTGTTGTGTAAACTGATTGTTTTTTCTATTACTATTCAAAGTATGCAAGTAAATCAATGTTGAATTTATATAGTTTTTTTAATGTTTTAGTTTAAGATGATATGTATTATAAATATAATTTTGATTAAAACAATAGCGCATACAATAATTTAAGTTTTAGGGGAAAATGGTTTCGGAATTGAATTGTTTTCTAAAACCGTTTTTTGTTTGTATTAGTAGTTTGGAATCGTTGGAAATATCTGTATTTGGCCGAAACTTGATTTGAAGGAGGGATTATAATCTCGCAATGTTGATTAAAAGGAGTAAACATAAACTCTCTTTTTTGAAAATCCAGGAGAACCCGATGGGTCGGTAAACTGGAGAAAAACCATCCGATGATATAAGCCCCTATACTCTCAAGTAAATTTATATAGAACAAGAAAGCGCACGGTAGAAATTGAACCTAGTCTTTTTACCAGAACCCAATCTATTTTTATATTGCGTCATGGGTTGGACAAGGAAACATAATTTAATGACAGAGCATACTACGAACACCCTTTTTCCATCTTTTATTTTTATTTTCTTTTATTTTTTATTTTTTTATTGGCAAACCACTAGCTTGCCTCGTACTGCCACTTTAGAAAGCAGGTACAAGGAGAAAACATTACTACTAGGCGATATCTCGATTTCTAATCTATACCGCTGAACTTTCCCCGGCCTTCCTTTCATTACCATTGTCGACGCAAACGTTGGGGGTAGAGCTCCAAATTTCAGATTTTAGTTCTGTTGAATAACTCTATTGCTTTAGTGACATAAGGCCGGTTTATTTCAATTGTCGAAAGTATGGGTTTTCCTATTCCGCTGTACAGCCTACTATATGTTCTCCGCAGTATGATCATCTCTGTATTGTATACCAGTCAAATGATTCTTCCTACTTATTATTGTATGCAATGGAGAATTTTATGTGGCAAATAATTTGAAGCAGTTTTAATGAAATATTATCTAATCTTTTAAATGCTACAAATGTTGATGGAATAAACACATTACTTGATAGTGAAAATTAGTTGAGTTTCTATTAGCAAATAATTTGTAGTTGTTTGGTTTTTTTTGCTGCAAACCAATCGCTCACTTACATTTTCTATTTAAATTTGATGGGTTAAAATTCAACGATCTAATTAAGTGTATTGAGCCATTTACCATATGAATTATTTTTTTTCGTTCTAATCTTTTTACTTTTGCTTATATATTAGGAGAATTAGAGCATCTCCAACAGCGGTGTAGATATACAATAATCAGATATCTACACCCAACTTCAGTTGCAACAGAGTGCGGATAATAAAATAGTGTAGAAATGGGGGGCAAAAATTTCGAAATATGAGATTTATTGTGACGTCTATTTAACAGGAACTTAGTTCCCGAGCGTCTATTCAACATGCGCCTAAATTTTATATTCCACCTTCAAAAGAATTTGGGCGCTAGTTCAACAGATGCTTAACCCTCAGGCGCCTGTTAAAAAGGCGCCTGGCCTGATCTTAGTTGGAGAATATTACCCTCCAACATTTCGGAATGTGGAAAATTATTTATCCACACTCCAAACGGTTGGATATGCTCTTAGTATTTGTTACTCGGCTACATGGCTCGGCTACGGGGCGATAATCGCAGAGGCTATGGTTGGACCTAGGCTGCACTCGAACCAAGGAAGGATTGAAATTGTAAGGGATTGGTGTAGTTTGGTGCGATCGGCCCACCTATGCATGGTTCGGCCTATTTACATGGTTTGGTACTAGAACTAGATCGTATATGGGTCAGCAATGATGGGATCTACCTTGTGGAGTCGGCAAGGATGAGCTCGGACCAGCATGAGTGGGTTGGCATGACTGGATTGGCTATTAGGGGTCAATCTTGATGGTTCATCCTGGATAGGATCTACGTTTATGGTTCAGTATGGACTAGGTCGGCCTTAGGAGGATTGATGTATATGGTTCGACATTTATGTGTGGGTCGGCTAGGATGGTCCAGACGTATAAATCGACGTGGCCGGCTCGGCCTAGGAAGAAAGTTCGAAGTGGATCGACTAGGGTGGTTCGATCATTGTGGGTTAGTCTTGGTAGTTTGTTACCTACGGGTCGGTCGCAGTGGTTCGAAAAAACGGTAAGAGTATTAGCAAGTTTGCAACAAGACGGTACAAACGATACTTTTTGACTTCGAGTCACTCCCCTCATTGTTCAAAGTCGCTTGCTAGTCCACTTCGAGTCTTCAACAAGGAAACCCTGGACCGACTTCACGTGGATCGACAGTAGTGGGTCGACGCGCCTGGATCGGTCAACCTGAATCATCTCGTGGGCCGAACTGTCTTTTTTGTGGGCCTACACAGTGGAACCGGCCTATCTTCGTCTATAAATAGAGGGGAAGAAGTCCAGTTAAGGGGACCTTTTTTAGGAATTCCAAGGATACTCTTCCATTTTTTGGTACTCACTTCTTTTCTTTTCAAACTTGCATTTAAGTTGTTTGTTTACGGATTGCATCTACACTCAAGTGATTGAAAAAGTAGTAAAGATCGTATTCAAAGTGGGCATAGACAATTATGCCAAACCACTTTAAATTTGGTGTTTCCTTTTTTGTTGTTCTTTTGGCACTCAATTGTGTTATCTCTCTGTTTTAATTTACTTTCTTCATTAATCTTTCTACACAACTTTATTCAAGGGTGTTAGTGGCTAATTTTAGTGTTAATATTTTGGTGCTTTCACTGAGAAGGTGCATTCTCAGGCTATTAGGATCTACTTTTCCGCTACTGGATTAAGGAAATCCCCCGAAGGACATCCGAGTTCATTCTCAAGAGTTTACAGATTCTATTCAGAGTTCCTATAGATAACTCTAAGATGGAAAGACCACGTACCAAATCAGCCTCCCGCAATGCGGATGTTAATGAGACCACCAGCGCCCAGCAAGTGCGACCCATCGATCAACAAACTAATCCAGGCTCAGGAACCGCCACCATCCTAAACCAATCGGAATTTATCACCATGGCAGAGTTCAATGAGCTGATGAGAGAGCTCGTGGGAAGTAGGAGACAACTTAACGAGAAAATTCAAACAAACGCTAATCTTATGACCCAGATCGCTCAGCAGCAGGATCAAAACGATGGAGGAAGCCCCGCTTCCTACTCATCATCCGATAGCTCCACTTCATCAGATGAACATCCCAGACGCAGACGCCGTAGGATTGAAACAACACAAACAAGTGCAGCAGAGGAATCCAACAGAAATGGTCCAAGTTCCCTACCTGGAACCGTGGCCCCCCACCTGCACTTAGGAAATCGCACTCAAGTTGGGGTTGAAAACTTAGGATCTGGAGCACGAGTGGGAGCTAGTCCACCGCCTAGCCTGGGTCTAGGCGAAGCGGGTCCTCAGGACGTGCACTAAGGAGATTGCCTACCGAGGAGGCACCAGCCGGAATGATCATGTAGGATGGATTCCAGCTAGCCACCTCCCATTCAGACTCCAGATTTATCAGCTATGGTTAGAAAAATGATGAGGGAGAATCAAGGCTTATCCAACGATGATTGGGGTGTATCTAGGAGCCATTCTCCATTCACAGATACTATCCTACAGCCGAGTACCCCCGAAAGTTCTGTATGCCTACTATTCCAGTTATGAAGGAAAGACTGATCCCCGACAGTAGATAATGAGATACGAGTGGATGATGGACTTGGCTTGGTCAAGTGATGCGACCAGATGTAGATGCTTCTCAATAACCTTATCCAGAATCGCTACCATGTGGCTCTCCAGACTTGTCCCCGTGATCGATATTCAGGTTTGATGAGCCAGCGGTGAAATTTGTGGATCAGTTTAGGATCTATGCCACTCACCCGAAGGACGTGATGTATTTATCCAGTGTGATCCAGGCTCCAAGGAAGTCCTTAAAGGATTATTTTCAAATATTTCACGTTGTTGCTACCGGAGTTTGCAATCCGAATGACCATGCTATCCTTATGGCCGTGATGCGAGGAGTAGATCCAAACTCAGAGTTTGGTGATTGGCTAGCAGGAAAGTCACCGAATACCCTGGAATGATTTTATTCAAAGATGAACCAATTCATGAGAAGGCAAGAGGCCAAGTGGTCAAGACGAAGTAGTGCGCCAGGGCCCAGTAAGGAAGTGGTTCAAAGAAACATTGCGGTAAAGCAATATGGCGAAAACTCTGGTAAGGTTTAAGTCAATGTTCAAAATAAGCCAGAGCAGTCTAAAGGATCTGGAGGAGAAAATTCTGGAAGAAAGAGGGAAGCAGAAAAGTGAAAACCAAGAATCCCAACCTATAGTTAAGACACTCCTATGAACACATCTCTGGAGAATATTTATTTATCAACTTGTAATACATTCCAATATCGAAAGCCATGCCCAAAGGAATCCACTGAGGAACAAAAGCAGATTGGAAAGTACTATCAGTTCCATGAGACCTATGGGCATAAAACTGAAGTGTGTAGACACCTCCATGATGCTATAGAAAAGTTGATTCTCTAGAAGAAGTTACAAAAGTTTATTAAGAACCCATAGGAAGGTGGACATTGGACATCCGACCCCAATCATGGGCAGGCTTTACATCGACCCGAGGATCCCGCTTGGACCAAAGGTAGGCTGGTCATAAACACGATAATTGGTGGACCTCACCCGGTGGACAAGAGTTGGCAAGAAATGGAACACTATGCTAGGTCCTTGAAGCATGCGAATTTCGAATGCTGCTCGAATACAAAAGACGGATTTCCAGCAAAACAGCAGCGAATGATGATGGATGATATAGTATTCAGAAGCAGGGATGCCAACCAGGTGGAGGAACTTACCATTGACTCGATGGTTATCTTAGCTACGATTGGACCGGCATTTGTGAGAAGGATACTGATTGATTGTGGGAGTTCTGTTAATATTATATTCAAAAAGGCGTATGACCAAATGAAGATGGAAACGAAGCATTTGAAACCGTCTAAAGCTCGCATTCATGTCTTTAGTGGTGCAGCTACTGATGCAATAGGTTTTGTTGAATTATCAGTTGAACGTAGGAGGGTACGGATCCAACCGTTCATCGTTTTGGATGTTGAGTCTCTATATAATGTTTTTCTAGGCCGACCGGCCCTGGCGGAATTTAGGGCAGCTTTGGCCCCATGGTTTTTGACCTAAAAATTACTAACAGACAAAGGAGTCGGTGTAGTGCATGACGATTAAGCGACTGATCGTGCATGTTATGTGGCTGAGCTGAGAGAGGCCCAATGAAGAGAGAAGGGAAAGGGCGTGGACAACTCTGTCCGCATCCGTGTTGCTGAAAATTGACAAGTAATGCCCTTGCCTTGGCTTGGGCAATAGGATCAAATCTATAGAGACACAAATCCAAGAGATGACGATAAATAATCCAAGGAGGCTAAGGCAGCACTGGCTGAACTGATGAATGACATTCCAGTCAGTCATGATGACCCGTCATGGTGCTTAAGGTTGGATCATAGCTCAACCCCTTGATGATAGAGGATCTTACCAATTTCCTTCAAGTGAATCTTACCGATTTCGTCCGAGCGAATTTAGATGTTTTTGCTTGGATCCATTTCTATATGTGTGGGATTTCTCCCGCCATCATAAGTCATATGTTGAACATTGACACGAAGTATGTTCCAATGAAGCAAAAAAGGAGAGGCATGGACCCAGAGAGATCCGCTACTCTTAGAGAGGAAGTGGATAAAATCAAGGCCAATGGGTTTGTCCACGACGCCCTCTATCCTGAATGGGTATCTAATCCCGTACTGGTGAGGAAGGCGAACGGGAAGTGGATGACCTGCGTTGATTACTCAGACCTGAACAAGCTGTGACCTAAGGATAGTTTTCCTTTGCCTACAGCTGGTTGACTCGATAGCAGGACACAAATTATTGCCATCTATGGATGCATATTTGGGATACAGTCAGATCCCGATGCACATTCCGGATCAGGAGCATACAAATTTTGTCACGGACATTGGACTATACTGTTATGTAGTTATGCCTTTCGGATTGAAGAACACAGATTTCATGGAATGAAAATCAATCCACTGAAATGTGTGTTTCTTTGGTGTTGCATCGGGGAAGTTTTTGGATTTCATTGTCAATGCACGGGGAATCGAAGCCAACCTAGAAACGATTCAGGCAATTCGGGACGTACAAGCACCTAGAACTATAAAGAAAGTATAAACCTTGAATGGAAAAGTCACCGCGTTTAGTCGATTTATATCCAGAGCGTGGGCTAGAGTACTCTAAGTCCCCGAAGTGCGTACTATAATATAAACGATTCAAAAATCTCTAAGTTGCGAGAGCATGGACTAAAGTACTCCGAGTCCCCGGAGTGCAAACTAGAGTATAAACGATTCAAAAATCTCTAAGTCCCCAGAGCGCGGACTAGAGAGTACTCTAAGTCCCCAGAGTGCGGACCAGAGTATAAACAGTTTAGAAATCTCTAAGTCCCCAAAGCGTCGGCTAGATTACTCTGAGTCCCCGGAGTGCAGACTAGAGTATAAACAATTCAAAAATCTCTAAGTCGCCAGAGCGGAGACTAGAGTACTCTGAGTCCCCGAAGTGCGGACTAGATTATAAACGATTCAAAATCTCTAAGTCCCCAGAGAGTGGGCTAGAGTGCTTCAAGTCCCCGGAGTGCGGACTAGAATATAAACGATTCAAAAAATCTCTATGTCCCCAAAGCGCGGGTTAGAGCGCTCTGAGTCCCCACAGTGCGGACTAAAGTATAAACAATTCAATAAATTTTTAAACCCTCGGAGTGCTGGATAGGGTATAAATGATTCAATAATCCTAAAGTACCTGGAGCGTAGACTAGAGTATAAATAATTCAAAAATCTCCAATTCATCTAAAAGCCAACTGGAGCTTAACCCACAAGACTCTGAATTTCTATTACAAGTTAGGTGATATGCTAAACGATGAGAGTTTGGGAATACAAAGAAAGAAACTTTTATTTACTAATCAAAAATTAAGTTCCATTACAACTTCTCCAAATTCCGGAGCCAAAGTCTATCTACAACGACTATAAAAAGAAAAGAAACAAGAACATGATTTTGGCTTATGTAAGCTGAGCGAGGCATGACCAGATGATAGCTACTTCTTTGACCTTTTCTCCTTCTTCGGCTTCTCTAAAGTCATCTCAGATGAATGTTTACTCCTGGACCCCTTGCTTCCCAATGAGTGGTATCCAAGGAAGGAAGGGGACCTCTAGAGATGTGGTCCCACTGGGAAGAATGATCTTCAAAGGCCTATTTAGGGGGTTCATTGAGTTCCATCACCTGAGGTTCTATCTTAACTTTGGCTTTCATTTTCTCCTCTTCCTCGATTTGCTCCTTCATGCTAAGCTACGAAGTATGTTCAAAAACGCCTGTGATTTTGACCTCGTCGTGTTCATATATGGGCGAGGGATTCTTAAGTTTATCCTCATCTAGCACTTCGATCACTTGAACATCAGGACCAGGGGTATCTCCACTGTGAGTGCCTCAGCCACCTTTTCTTCCCGATCCGTGGCGACATCGCTCCTTGAAATCGGTTCCGCACCAAAATGGCCTATACGAATTAATAAAAAGAAAATGTTAGAATACATTTATTACTTGCCAAAAACAATGGTTTCCTAAACCCTAGAAGGTGAAGCTACGTTCCATCTTCCAACTGACTTTCAATTGTCCTTGGGGTGTCACCCTCAGGGATCTGAGATAAAATGTGAACGCCAAGTCCAGACTTCTCCGGGTCATAACTGATGTGCTGCTTGGGAGGCTCAATGCCGGACAGCCCAGCAATGTCAGCTTTACCCTTCGATGATGGGGAGTCTCTTCCAAAGAGGCCCTTGCCGGCGATAAGTCGAAAGGCTCATTTCCTCGGAGCACTTCCCTCACGAGAGCTTTTCTTCATAACCTCTTCGACGCCTATCTCCACTCTTTTAATTTTTATCAAAGTATCCCATGCTTCGGCCAATGATTTGAGATAACCATCGCCTAAAAAGATAGTTCACGGTGCATGAGATTTCATGCATTGTATTTGGCAATGAGTGGAGCGGACAAACACTTGATTTCTTCTTTGCCAGCCTCAGTAGCTGCCTCAAGATGTGAGTCAACCTCTGTGAGCATTGTCTTTTTACGCTCCTTGCGAGCTACCTCTTTTAGCACTTCAACCTTGGAAAGCTCCTCATCGAGTTTTGTCTTTAGAAACCATATTGCGATAGTTTCATCACAGTATCTCTGTGACTCTTCCTACAGGGCAATTTTCTCTTCTCTCTCTTTAAGAGAAGCTCCTCCAGCTCTTTAACCCATCGAGCGAGAATATCCTTATCTTTTTTGATAGGGCCTTTCTCTAAACCTAGAGCACCGCTGTGTTGGATTGCCTCATCGATTTCTTTCTTGTGGGTGGCCTCCAAGCGACTAATTGTCTCAGCCGTCTCCTTGGCACTTTTATGGAGGGCCTCGAATTGATATTTGTATGAGGATAGCTCTTCATCTCGACCGTTAGTGATATCTTTGTAACGAATAGCTTCGAGTTTTAGGCGATCAATTTTGTATTGACGTTCCATGGAAACCTTTGAAACTTTCTCCACCAATGTACGAATGCATCACGCTGAACATAAACATCGTTGTTGCATGCAATGGTGGTTTGTTTGACATGTTCGGTGATAGGGTGGATCGCGGGGAGAAATTTCAATCCATCAGAGCATATCTTTGGGAATGTAGCCTTCAGCTCAGCTAATTTTTTCGCCGTTAACAGGTCATTAGCGAAGGCTGGGGAGTCTGCCTAGCTGGAGTCACAGATTTCTTATAAGGCTCACGGGATTGCTTAGTGCTCGAACATCCAGAATGTTGGTCGCGAGGAACTTTGAAATAAGGTCCCTTTTGAGCAGTCTTCTCCCTACTATACTCTAGGTGAGGGAGAGGATCGCTTGGATATGAAGAATGGCTATAAGTTCTCCTTCTAGAAGAAGTCAACTCTTTGGGACGATTCGCCTATTTTTAAGACTTGAGAGTCGATGGGATCATCTAGAACGACAGCCCCATCTACGGCATCGTGGGCCGGACCTACAACTGCAACAGGCAGTTCTGTAATGCCAGGAAGGGGGTTGGTGATGGATTCGAAGTTCCCACGGCCTCCTGCCGAGAACTTGGCTCAGGCTTGTCAGAAGCTGTGGTGGAGCTTTATTTGTTGGACATCTCCAAAGAACAATCGATGTGAATAGATACCGGTTTAAGCTGCACTTGAAAGATAATAGATATCAGATATAACAACAAAATATTCCCCCCGTGTGGTGTGCGAATTAATGCAATGATTCAAGCAAAGAATACAGATAAATTGAAGTTCTAAAGAGTAAAATATAGCACGACAAGCTTTAAGTTGTCATCTCTAAAGGACATCATACCGGCCATCGCCAAAATTTGCCTTGTGATCGATAAGTCTCGGGATCAGACATTGGCATCATATGTGGTGGAGGCAACTACTCACTTTTGATGGATTAAATTCATGTATATAATTATTAAAACTATGGAGTTATTAGTCTGAACTAGTTCCATGTGCTCTTGAACTTAGGTTCTTGTCATTGATTCATTGATATATGATTAGGCATGAAAGTATGTGGTCCTATTATATTCTATGATTCGAGTTGAGATGATTTGATTGCCAATGACGATCCCCATACCAAGAACCACTCGTCTATTCAAGCCTATATGTGCCGAGCCACACTGCCTTGCTAGGTACTGATCCACTAGTTTCCTATTTACCAAGCGAACCTTTAAAATCTATCCTTACCACTCACTCCTCCCTCTTTCTCTACTCACCAACCTACTCTGCTACAGACTATCAATCGCCTCTCTAAATCAAAGGTAACTGATCCACTCACCTATGAAATATCGATCCACTCGCTCACTCAACTTATACCAAATCAGCTTCACTCAACCTATGCCGATCCACTCTTCTTCTAGGCTCCTATCGATCTGCTCTACTGATAGAATCCTACCGATCCAGATCTCCTTGGGTGATCTACTGACCCATTCCCATTCAAAGTGAAGAACTCCTCTCTCTCTTACGAAACACGAACTCTCTTCTCCTATACATCACCGACCTCAATTCCTATTAATACCTATGTTAACTCCTCTCAATCTAGTGTAAACCCATGTCAAAAACGCTCCGTCTCCACTCTTATCACTCGTATCTCACCATGTTTTTCTTCGCTTCCCTTCATTGTGCATGGCTATATGCGCCTAAGATTCTAACCTAGTTCGAATTCAAAAAGGGATGGCCTAGGAGTTCAAAATAATACATGGAATCTCACGTATATGTGTGTTAATTCGGGGTTAGGGCAAGTGACTCTCGAATTTCGGAATCAAAGATTATGGCGCGGCACGTTTGGAGGATGCGAAAATGAAGAGGCGTAGTAGTTAATTGGGGTGAAGGAGATGGAGTTTAAAGCTGTGCTAGAGAAGATAAGATATGAAGTGAGAAGCAAAAAAAGGAGTGGATTTTTATATGGAGGACGGGGAGATGAACATGCATTCTCCTATAGAACCAGTCATTATGCTTTAGTGGGCCGGTAAGTAAACATACCTACCGTGTGGTTCGACAAGTGAATCGACCGTGTGGGTCTGCCTTTATGTGCTGATTCATCCCTTGTTCAAAAAAAAGGAATACGAAAATAATATATATAAATAATAATAGAATATAAATACAAATGGTTTAAATATAAATGAATATGCATACATGTAAAGGTAGTTGAGGATGGTATGTGATAAAGAAATGGATACTACCAGATAAGTGGAGAAGCGCGAGCTTGGAAAACCTACTGTGATTCGGCCTTTAAAAGGTTGCAAATCTTTAGCTTTGAAAAGTTAAAACAGGAATTCAAGAGTTTCATTGAAATTGAGCTAATACAATCAGACGATGCGAAGCTTCTTCAAAGGATAGTGAAAATGAGACAGTCAGTTGCCATACTGATCGTGGTAGCCTTTGAAAGTATGGATTACTCACTGATTCAAATCGCGTCATGTTGATTCACATAATGCACTTTGGGGGGTAAATTTTACTCGACTACTATCCCAACTACGAGACGATAGTCGCAGAGGCTATGGTTGGACCTAGGAGGGACTCGGGCCGAGGAAGGATTGGAATTGTAAGGGATCGATGTGCTTAGTACGATCGGCCCACATATACATGGTTCGGCCTATTTACATGGTTTGGTGTTGGAACTAGATCACATATGGGTTGGCAATGATGGGATCAACCTTGTAGGGTCAGCAATGATGAGCTCGGATTTGATACGACCAGCATGGGTGGCTCAACATGACTGGATCGGTCATTAGGAGTCAGCCTTGATGATTCAGCCTGGATAGGATCAGCGTTGATGGTTCGGTATGGACCGGGTTGGCTTAGGAGAATTGATGTATGCGGTTCGACATTCATGTATAAATCGGCATAGCCGGCTCGGCCAAGGAAGAAAGGTCGAAGTGGATCGGCCAGGGTGGTTCGATCATTATGGGTCGATCTTGGTAGTTTGTGGCCTTCGGGTCGGCCGTAGTGGTTTGGCAAAACAGAAGGATAACTATCAAGTTTGCAACAGGGCGGCATGAACGATCCTTTTTGACTCCATGTCACTCCCCTCATTGCTTTGAGTCGCTTGCGAGTCCACTTCGAGTTATCCATAAGGAAACCTTGGATCGACATCACGTGGATCGGTGGTAGAGGGTCGGTGCACTTGGATCGGTCAACCTAAATCATCTCTTGTGGGCCAAACTGTCTTGTTTGTGGGCCTACATAGGAGAACCAGCCTATCTTCGTCTATAAATAGAGGGACAGAGGTTCAGTTAAAAGGACCTTTTTCGGAAACTCTAGGGATACTCTGCCATTTTTTGGTACTCACTTCTTTTCTGTTCAAATTTGCATTTAAGTTGTTTGTTCATGGATTGTATTTGTACTCAAGTGATTGGAAAAATAATAAAGATCATATTCAAAGTGGACGTAGGTAATTACGCCGAACCACTATAAATATGTGTTTCCTTTTTTTTTGTTCTTTTTGCACTCAATTACGTTATTTCTCGGTTTTAATTACTTTCTTCATTAATCTCTCTGCATAACTCTATTCAAGAGTGTTAGTGACCAATTTTGGTGCTAACAGTATTCATGCATGTTTCACTTTATGGAGTTCAATCTCTGGTTTAGTACCATGTACTAGTTTATTATTATTAGTAGTAGTATTTTTTTAGTTACTACTGCTATTGTTATTATTAGATTAAATGTATATTTGCATTTTATATACATAATGTGAAGGATTTATATCCCGTTTCTCTATGTTGTAGTGTTCATTTAATAACTTCTTTAAATTCAATTTCATTTGAAACCAGTTAGTGCTGCTATTTTAATTTAGTGCGGTTTATCTTACATTTGGTTCCAGTTGGCATACTATTAGTAATAAGTATATAATAAGAACCATTCGTCCGTAAGTATCATTATATGATCATTTTAACTACAGCTGTGTAGCAACACTGATTTGTCAACATCACTGGATTAAAGTATATGGATTTATTAATACTTCGACTAATATGGATTCACCACAAACCATTGTTTAGTCATCTTAAATATATGCTAAAATAAGTTATAACATGTTTTTGAGATTACATTCACATGGAAACTATATTTTATTAATTCGAATGTGATGTTGTTGTAACTCTTATCTAATTAAATTGCAATCTGTTGGGTGCGTTCCCACCCTTCACCGGATCAAGTCCCACCGATCCAACCAACCTACCGAATCATAACACACTCCACCCTCCACTACCGAACCAACTCACTTCCAGTGCTACCGAACCAAACTCACACTCACCCCTCTCTACCGGACCAACCTCTACCGAACCAACCTCTACCGGACCAGCTTCCACCGAGTCAACCTCTACCGAACAACCTCTACCGGACCAGCTTCCACCGAGTCAACCTCTATCGGACCGAAAGCTGCTCCAACCATCTCCGGACCAAGGTATTGCCGAACCAACGTTGCCAGGCCAGATTACTTCAGCCCAGGCCCGCCAGCAGCTATATACATCCAAGACCCCTACCTCCATCCTTACTCTATAAATAGAGGGGTAGGGGTACAACAATGACAGACAAGTTTGAGAGCTCAAGCACGGATAGAACTTTCAAAAAACTTTCATATACTTGTAATCAAAGCTTTGTACTTGTAATCTGATCAGGAAAGGAGAATAACATATAAAGTGGACGTATGCACATTCTGGCCGAACCACTATAAATCCATGTGTCCTTTGCAGTTTAGTCCCTGCTTTTTACATATTTGTGTAAATCACCCAAATCGCTAAGAACAACATAAAATCGACTAAATCATACGACTTGGAGGTGTTTGCCCAATTTTTGTACAAACATTTTTTGTGCTTTCACTGAGAACTCGAGCTAGAAGCTTCAGCTTCTCCCACTCAAGCTTCTTCCCATCAGCATCGCTCATTGCTTGGAAAACATGCCTCCCAGGAAGAGGAAAGATGCTAGCAAAGGAAAGAGCATCGCAACTAGCAGTATCCCAGATCCAGTGATCAGAGATCAAGAGAATCGTCCTATTCCAATAGCAAATGGAAATCAAGCAAATCCGACAGTCCCTGCTACGGAACAACTAATTACTAGGGCAGATCTGGACAGGGTTGTAGCTGAAGTAACTAACCGCTTCGCATCTCAACAAGAAGCCTTGGTGGACCAACTCATGTCACGCTTAAGGGATGCCGAAGAATCCAACCGCAACACCGAATCATGGGGTGAGTCCCAGTCTGAAGGATCTAGGAGGCGACAAAGATCTTTCTTCTTCGAAGAGGCTAACAATAGAAACAGCAATGGTAGGAGCCGAGCCCAGACTTAGCCCGAATTCCGACCCGAGGAAACACTTGGAACCGAACCCAACGGGGGAGGTACCAGGCAGGGGTCGTACATGGCTGAGCCTGTCATGCTACATAACCATGGGAACACTAATGGACGGGGCCGATCTGGAGTCCAGCCCGAAGTTGGACCCGAGGGAATGCTTAGAACAAAGCCCAACAGGGGAAGATCGAGGCAAGGGCCAACTGTGGCTGACCCCAGCATGCTCCCAGAAGACCGAAGACAGCCACCGGAAAATGTTAGGAGTAATACACAATACCATTCCTACAGGTCATCTGGACGGAATCAATCCCGCAGAGAAGAACCAAACTCATTTCTATCCGCTCCAAGTTCTGATGAAAGGACGGCGCGATTGTTCAGAGAGTGCGTCCAACGGGACCAAAGGGATCGGGGGATAGCCGCATGGGTAACCAGCCCCTTCATCCGCAATATCGAAACTGCCATCACCCCCCGGGAATGAAAAATGCCAACAATGGAACCTTACAAGGGAAACTATGACCCCATTGTACACTTGCAGAGATACACACAGCATATGCTCATGAGCGGAGCAACAGAGGGAGTGTTGTGTAAATGCTTCCCACTATTCTTGGCAGATCTAGCTACCTTCTGGTTCTGCCATCTACCCCAAGGATCCATCAGCTCATGGGAAATGTTGGAAGAAAAGTTCATCAGCCAGTTTCGCATTCATGTGGAACAACCCAAGGACGCTTATTCCCTATCTAATATCAAACAGAAGCCCGGAGAGACAGTGCAACAATATCTAACCCGATTCAACGCCGCAGCGGCCGTAGTCCAAGATGCCGATGAGAAACTTATCCTAGTAGCTCTTTGTAGTGGCGTACATCCGGATACCAAGTATGCTAGATTAACGGAATAAAAACCAGCTACCTTACCCGATTTCTTCCATGAAGCCGGAAAATATACGAGACTTGAAGACGCTGCCATTGAAAGGCAGACAGGGCAACAAGCTAAGGCAGCTCATGGCAACACACCTGCAGTAGCAAAGGACGTTCGAAGAAATGACTCCAGAGATAGTGCTGGGGGCAAGAAGGGAGAAAAGCGTCTATATCGGCCAGGACCGAGATTTGACACTTGCACTCCTTTGAATGAAACAATCGAAAACATCTTCCTGGCCACGCAAGATGAAGTTAAATATAGACGCCCCCCGCACTAGAAGGAATCAGATAACGCAATTAAATCTGGAAAGTTCTACCGTTTCCACGAATCTCATGGGCATGATACCAATGAATGCCATCATCTCCGGTACCTAATTGAAGAACACATCAGAAGGAAGAGACTGGAACTCTATGTAAAACGCCAGAAAAGGACTCCAGCTCCTGCCAATGAAAGCCCGAGGCTATCACCCTCGGAAGTAGGTGGAGGAAATCCCAACACCAGCGGCTCTAGTCAAGAGAAGATAGTGGTCCATACCATATCGGGAGGACCACACATCGCCGACAGAAGCTGGGCAGAGATGGAAAAATATGGAAAGTCGCTTAGAAACAATGAAGACTGCGTTAATTCCGTTTTAGAAGAACGCCACCAAAAGCGGAAAGAGAACAATGACATCACATTCGGTAAGCGTGACCTAGAAGGAAGGCAGTACCCTCACATGGATCCTATGGTCATCTCTGTTTGGTTCGGTCCAGCCAAAGTTTTTCGAATTCTAGTAGACACTGGAAACTCAGTAAATATACTATTTAAGCATGCTTTCGACAAAATGAAGCTGTCGATGAAGGATGTGTCTCCCTGCAACAAACCGCTACATGGTTTCACTGGGGATGCGAAGATGCCCCTCGGGCAACTGGACCTCTTTGTTGAAATAGGAAGTCATCCCCGCTCCGTTGTGCGGAAACAAACATTTGTGCTAATAGAAAACCACTCGTCCTATAACACCTTTTTGGGTAGACCAGCCTTGTCCGACTTTCAAATTGTCCTGGCCCCGTGGTGCCTGAAGATGAAATTCCCAACAGACAATGGAATAGGAGAAGTAGAGGGAGATCAAGATGCTGCTCGAGACTGCTATGTAACTGAACTTTGCAATAACCGTAGAAGGGAAAAAGGGAAGAATGAAGAGACTACTCTCTGCATGAAAAGCTTGGAAGCATAGAAACTAAAGAGAGCCCCTCCTTTTCGATATACTAGTGATCCTTTCAGTGAATTAGACCCCAGGGACAAAGAGGAGGAGGCCACCGCCGAGACTGCAGAGGCTATGGAGTTTGTATCTGTAGACAAACATGACTCAAGTAGACTATTGAAAATCGGATCTCGATTAAAAGCAGAATTGAAGGATCAACTCATTAATTTTCTCCGCCACAACTTGGATGTATTTGCATGGACGCACGCTGATATGAATGGAATCTCCCCAGACGTAGCGTGCCACGTACTAAACATCGATCCTACCAAAGTGCCAGTAAAGCAGAAAAAGAGAAGCATGGGGGCAGAACGATCAGCAGCCCTCGATGAAGAAGTAAAGAACCTGCTTGCCAATAACTTCATACGAGAAGCCATATACCCAGAGTGGATCGCTAACCCGGTACTAGTAAAGAAGGCTAATGGGAAGTGGCGAACGTGCATTGACTTCTCCAAGTTAAATGATGCTTGCCCAAAGGATTGTTTCCCACTCCCCTGAATCGATCAGCTGGTGGACAGCACAGCCGGGCACGAACTCTTGTCTTTTATAGACGCATACTCAGGATATAACCAGATTCCTATGCACACCCCCGATCAAGATCACACTAGTTTCATCACTGACCGAGGATTGTACTGCTACAGAGTAATGCCTTTTGGACTTAAAAGCGCCGGGGCTACTTATCAGCGCCTCGTCAACAAGATGTTTGCAGAACTAATAGGACGAACTATGGAAGTTTATGTGGATGACATGCTGGTAAAATCGAGGAAAGCCAACGATCATGTAAGCCACCTGGACGATATGTTTCAAGTACTTCGCCAATATGGAATGAAGCCGAATCCTCTAAAGTGCTCCTTCGGAGTATCGTCGGGAAAGTTCTTGGCATTCATCGTCCATGCCCGGGGGATTAAAGCAAACCCCGAACAAGTCCGAGCCCTGAAAGATATCAGGATACCTTCCACTCGAAAAGAAATGCAAAGCCTGAATGGGAAGGTGGCCGCCCTAAGCAGATTCATCTCTAAAACAACTGACAAATGCGTCCCCTTCTTCGAGGCTCTAAAGAAAGACAAAGGAAAGTTCGAATGGACTGACGAATGCTTAACAGCCTTCCTTAACCTAATCGAACACCTCTAGAGACCACCAGTACTCTCAACTCCAAACAAAGTCGAAGAGCTATACATATACCTTGTTGTGTCATCTCATGCTCTAAGCGCCGCTTTGGTGAGAGAAGACAACCACGCACAACGACCGGTATACTTTGTAAGCAAGAAGTTAACAGGGGCAGAAGCCGGATATCCTAAACTTGAGAAGCTAGCATATTGTTTACTAATCACGTCACGGAAACTGCGACACTATTTCCAATCTCATTCCATCAGAGTTCTAACCGATCAAACCGCTAAGGCAGGTACTCCATCGTCCTGACACTTCTGGACGACTACTTAAATGGTGCATTGAACTGAGTCATGATATCACCTACCATCCTCGCACCGCCATCAAGGGACAAGCCATGACCGATTTCATTGACGAATTCACTACCAACGAAGGTAAGGAGCAATCTGAAATAGCAAAAGACATTAAGTGGAATCTCTTTGTAGATGGAACATCAAACGAACAAGGCTCGGGGGCAGGAATTGTAATAATCACTCCCAAGGGAAGGAAGCTACGCTATGCTCTAAGGTTGGAATTCGCTGCCACCAACAACGACGCAGAAAACGAAGCAGTAATAGCCGGATTAGAACTTGCCCTAGAGATTGGAGTCGGTTCTTTATGTCTCCATAGTGATTTTCAACTTATTGTAAATCAAATACGGAGAGAATTCCAGACTCGAGGAGAACGACTCACAGCATATCTAAAAAAGACCAAGCTGTTGCTCGATCAATTGGATCACTATTTAATCAAACACATTCCTCGAGAAGAGAATCAGGAGGCCGATGAACCGGCAAAGCAAGCTAGCATGAAAGACGACAACACTTCCAAAACAGTAACCATCTCAAAGCAACTAGCCCCAAGTTTCGAGCAAGTGAATCTGATAGCTGTAATCGAAGAGGAAACTTGGATGACTACCATCCGAAAATACTTACAAAGTGGCACGCTGCCCGACGGGCGTAATGAAGTCAGGAAAATCTTGAGGAAAGCTTCCCGCTACACAATACAAGAAGACATTCTCTATCGACGCGGCTTCTCTAACCCCTTATAAAGGTGTGTCGCTGGGAGGGAAGCCAAGGAAATCTTATCAAACATCCACCAAGGAATCTACGGAGATCACACTGGAGGACAGACTCTGGCAAAGAAGATACTCCGATATGGATATTTCTGGCCCACCTTAAACAAAGACGCCCTGGACTTCGTCAAAAAATGCGACAGATGTCAGAAATTTGCTAAGATCCCCCGACTACCAACAAATGAGATTACTCAAATGATCAGCCTTGGCCCTTCGTAGTATGGGGAATTGACTTGATTGGCGAACTGCCGATGGACCGATGCGGAGCCAAATATGCTATAGTGGCAGTCGACTATTTCACCAAATGGGTGGAAGCGGAACCTCTGAATAAAATATCTTCGGCAAAAGTTATTAACTTCTTAATCAAAAATGTTCTATGCAGGTACGGAGTTCCACTCAAAATCATATCGGATAATGGACTTCAATTTGACAGCGGGAAATTCACTAACTGGTGCCAAGAGCATGGAATCCACAAAAGCTTCTCATCTGTAGCCTATCCCCAGGCAAACGGACAAGTCGAAGCTGTCAACAAAATCCACAAAACTCTAATCAAGAAGAAACTTGAAAAGTCAAAAGGCGTTTGGGTGAACGAACTTCCTATGGCACTTTGGGCCTACCGCACATCTTTCAAGACATCAACAGGGCATACTCCTTTCTCTTTGGCATACGGATCGGAGGCCATGCTCCCAGTTGAAACTGTAGTGCCTTCCCACCATAGGATCCACTATAACCCAGAAGAAAATGAAGAACTCCTCCACATGTCTTTGGACCTAATTGAAGAGAGAAGAAATGATGCAGCACTTAAAGCGGCAGCTCACAGGCAAAAAGTGGCAGCACAATACAACTCCAAAGTCAAACATCGCAGCTTACAAGAAGGAGATCTTGTCCTCAAGCGAATCTTCCTGCGCCCCGGAGCGCTAGATCCAATCTGGGACGGACCATACGTAATTCATAAAGATCTCCACAACGGAGCTTATATTTTGTCAACAGTGGACGGAGAGGTGTTCCAGAGGGCATGGAACATCCAACACCTTCGTTGATACTTTTCTTAACTTGTACTGCCCATATGAAGTGAATTAACAAAGAGAATCGGTGGACGTAGGCATTTTCGTGCCGAACCACTTTAAAAATCTTGTCTCTTTTTAACTTGTTCCTTTATATCTTGGCTGCTTGTTAAGCTTTATCCTTTTCTGTTAAACAAAATCCTATGTAATGGCATTTCCATTCTAGACACTTCACAGCGCAACCTCACCTGGACAAGACCTAACAGGTACTATACGAATCTATGCCCTCGCCAATGAGACACTTTTGCTCCAGCATCCCTCTGCTGCGGGTTAACTCATTGCTCGCGACGGCCCTCAAAGCCAACTGTAATGAGCCGATTATAAGCCACCAAGGAGGCCGAAAATAGCCTAGGTAGCTCATTACGGCGTTCGGCTCACCAGCAACTGTGAACCGATTATAAGCCCCAACATAAGGTGTGGCCAGCCAGGGGCAGTTCACAGTTGACGATCGGCACCCACGCTAGCCGACCACGGTAAATCGAATAATACCCAAGATTACGGGCCATAATGGCCCGGGTAATTACCGTGCGCGATCTCGGCTCCGACGTGTCTTAAGTACGGCTGTGGTAAAAAAGAAAACTCCCCGCAGAGGCGTAAGATGGGTGACAAATGTCTCTAAGACCCACAGCTAGGGAAAGTGACTACAAAGCCCGTTTGCCACGAACTTAAGCGCGTCAAAAGCCTTCCGTGATTGAAAAATTTACTATTTCTTATATTTCCATTTTATTTATAAAAACTTTCCTCCTATCCTCTATAACGATCACTAAAGTACAGGACACAAAATAGGAGACACTCACTAATGGGAATAAGAACTCACAGCTGGATGGCAGGTCACTCAGCTACATTCCATATTCGATTACACAAGGCATTCAAAGCTACCGTCTACATCTAAAACTTGAAGGGTGGTACTTTCTTCTCTTGTGCATAAATATGTAACTATAATTTATTCGCACATCACACTAACATTGCAAGACATGAAATTATATTTTAAGCAAGAATTTGACACCAAACACGATTGAATCACTAGCACATGCACAGCTATATTTCTTACGCAACACATCAAAATAACAAAAACATTCAAATATAACAAAATCAGTTTAGGTTAAAAGTTACATGCCAAAAATCAAGTTGTTCGTTACACAATTACAGCCTGAAAATTACATTAATGTTTTAAGACTAACATAGACAGCAATGTCAAGTAAACCGAAAAATGTCCAGATCAAGCCAAGGAGCCGACTGCATCAGGGCTTCGCCTCTATCATGCTGGCCCTCCGAGGTCTACTTAGCCGCAGGATCAGAACTCCCAGCATGTTGTCTAGAGGTAGTTGGCGCTTCATAGGTCCCGCCTGTCCAATTCAGGAGAAGAATCCATTAAATAAACAATAAGCAACCAAGCTGTGAAAAGGCTAAAAGGAAAGACTTACCAGCATCTGTTCCTTGATCATCATCCCCCAACTGCACACCTACCTCCTCAGCAGCGAGTAGCCACATGCCCTCCTTCACCGCCACTTTCTCCTCCTTAGTGAATTGGGTCGTAACCACATCCATTTTGAAGGCCATGCCACCCTTCTTATCCGCATCAGCCTTGGCTTCCTCCAGAGCTTGGAGATAAATCCTGGCCATGATCCGGGTATAATCATCCATCCAGGATAAGTTGCCCTGCTTCCAAGTACGGAAATACATGTCTTGGAGCATCTCATCCATCATCCCCTCGTTCTCATCAAACTCCCTCATTCGGACCTCAGAAGCCAACAGCTTTGCAACGGCAGCATCCCTCTCCGATCGGTATTGCGAGCGGTCGGCCTGAAGGGATTTCCTCATCGCCTCCATCTCCTCCTTCAGCTTGGCTTGAGCAAGCTCTGCGGCTTCAAGCTTTCCAGATAACTCCTCTACCCGCTCGAGATCCGCTTTCCGAACCTCATCCATTGTTTCAATAGCCATATCGATCCGTTCCTTGCAGGTGGCCTCCATTTTCCGCAGCTCGGCTCTGTTAGCCTCTTCCATTCTTTAGTCGTCTGGAGGCAGCTTCGTGCTGAGAGATCTGGATGGCCTGATCGGCGAGTTGCTTGGCCTGGTCGAAAACCACTAACCGCAATCTTATGTTAGCACTCCCAATTTCCTCCCCAGCCTTGACTTGTCGGGCATGATGCCCTATCAACTTCCTGGTCTCCTCAGCAACCCGGTCGATGTTTGCCTTAGCCTCATCCCCCATAGTTACAATCCGAGTAGTAAGCAAATAAAGGTCCAGGGACTTGGCCTCATCAAGCACCCTTACCATAGGATTGCGAGGGGGAAGGTGCTCACTAGTAACCTCGTCAAAGGAAATATCATGAGAACCCGGATCCTGATCTAGATGACCCGCAAATGGATTACGGGCCAAGTCGGGACGATCAATCTGAGTAACGGTAGGATTTTTAGACGGATGCGGAGGGGGTATGAGCTCAGTATCCTCCTCTGTGATATCATGAAGAGCCTGGGTTGGGGGCTGAGGACTAGGTGAAGGTTCGAATAAGGAGCAACTCCTCTTTTTCTTTTGAATATCCTCTTCAATAACTCCGAGAAGAGGACGGTAGCCGACTACGTCCCCGCAACGGTTGGTCGGAGGCTTTGGTTTAGCGGAAGCTTTGAGGAGTTTGAATTGTTCGAGACGGTGCCGAATGTCTGATGTCTTGGCCACCTTACCCGTTCCTGGAATAAAAACCAAGTGTTACAAGCATGCATGGGACTATAATCCAAGAAACATGCGAAGTTAAAAAGAGTAAAGAGGAGTCAAAAAATTCACCTTGAATCGCCGGAGTTGCCCTAGCTGAAATGCTCTTGGAAGATGAATCAGCACCAGTCCCGGCCTTATCAGTTTTCTTTGGCTTCTCCACCAAGGCCGATCGTTCCTCCAACCCCTCAAAAGCCTGGCGGAAAGCATCATCTGTCCACTCTTGGATCTCCCCTGCTTGCCCGGAGGACAAAGCCCCTGTGCCATCACCGCTCTGTCCTTCGCCACCATCATCACCATCACCTCTGCCCTCCTCCTCGCCTCTTTCCTCCTCCACCTCTTCCTCCTCCGAAACATCTGGACTTGTGCTAGAGGAGGGTCCATCAGATTTCTTGAGCTTCTTCCCCCCTACGACTGGAGGTATCGAGAAGGGTTTCCTCTTGTTGCTCTTCGTCGTGGCCCCTCCTTTAGCTTTGGCAGCCCTCTCCTCAGCTGTGTCTCTCTGCTTGACCACAGACTGACGTGGTAGAGTCAAGTTGTGCTGCAGAAGAGTAGCATTCCTGATCAGGTAAGAAGCTGACCTCTCCCTTCCTGAAATGGCTTCTATTTCCGCAGCAATCTGAACCAGACGATCGTTCTCCACGACCGCAAAGCCACCTGTCGCTAGCAAGAAGTAAAAACACATAAGAAGAAGCATTGCAGTCAGAACAGAAATTATAAGTGAGATTCAACTTACAGCCAGAGGTGAAGCGACGAATAGAAATAGAGTCATCCTTGATGAAAAACCATTCCTTCTTGAACATGCTGGACTTCGAATATAAGTCCAGGACCGGCTTGAAGGACACGGCCGATTCTAAGCTAATGTAGGGAGACCCTTTCTTGTAGCCTCTCAAGTTGTACAAGTACCGAATCTCCCGGTTGGAAGGGAGACGCCCGTACTTTCTCTGAAAAATGATAAATAGGCTCACCAAGATAGCATAAGAGTTGGGTTGAAGTTGGAAAGGGGCCACCTTCAAGTAGGTAATGAAGCTGACTATCCAAGCATTGATCGGAGGAATGGCCCTACACATGCAATGGTACCTACTATAAGCGAAGTATCCCTCAGGGGGGTTATACGGCATCACTCCTTCCCCCGGCAACAGGATAAGCGCTCTGTCAATCCCAAAAGAGCGTGAAATAATATCAAGTTACTCATCTTTGAGGGAGCTAGGAAAGCAGTCAGGTGGAGAGTTCAAGAGCTCCTGAGGGCCATACCCGTCTACTAGTGATCTCGGGGTTGGTCCATGACGTTCTGCCCGAACTGGGGGCACTATGGAGGGATCTTCTACGTCCTTGAATTTCTTTCTATCAGATCGAGTTTCTACCTTATGAGACATTATCTGCAACAGGAGAAAACACATTGTTAGAACAAGGAAAGTAGAGATATAAACAAGCAAGTGCGTACTGTCTAGAATTTCATTTATAATTTAAAACATAAAAGGCATAAGGTCCATTCGGCATAAAAACTCCCGATCTCATTCGGCATTTCCAACATAAAAAGTTCATTCGGAGGTTCAGGGTTAAGAATTCATTCGGCACTTATACTCCACAAATTCATTCGATAGTTCGAAACATGAAAGTCATTCGGCAATCACCTGATTTGGTAGTCAAGTTGATTCGGCAATATGATTGATTCGGCAGGAAAATCTGGTTCGGCTATCTCACTTGGTAGGGAATAACGAGAGCTTAATGCCCATACTTATAGGCAAATAGAAGCGACTGGACCAACTGGTTCGGCGCTCGGGACCGAATAAAAATTCCCCAAGCTAAAACAAAACGCGACATATGCTGACATATGCCCCACTTTGGGGGGCAAATGTTGGGTGCGTTCCCACCCTTCACTGGACCAAGTCCCACCGAACCAACCAACCTACTGAATCAGAACACACTCCACCCTCCACTACCGAACCAACTCACTTTCAGTGCAACCGAACCAAACTCACACTCACCCCTCTCTACCGGACCAACCTCTACCGGACCAGCTTCCACCGAGTCAACCTCTACCGAACCAACCTCTACCGGACCAGCTTCCACCGAGTCAACCTCTACCGGACCGAAAGCCGCTCCAACCATCTCCGGACCAAGGCCTTGCCGAACCAACGTTGCCAGGCTAGATTACTTCAGCCCAGGCCCACGCAGCTATATACATGCAAGACCCCTACCCCCATCCTCACTCTATAAATAGAGGGGTAGGGGTACAACAATGGCAGACAAGTTTGAGAGCTCAAGCACGGATAGAACTTTCAAACAACTTTCATATACTTGTAATCAAAGCTTTGTACTTGTAATCTGATCAGGAAAGAAGAATAACGTATAAAGTGGACGTAGACACATTCTGGCCGAACCACTATAAATCTGTGTGTCTTTTACAGTTTAGTCCCTGCTTTTTACATATTTGTGTAAATCACCCAAATCGCTAAGAACAATATAAAATCGACTAAATCATACGACTTGGAGGTGTTGCCCAATTTTTGTGCAAACACAAGCCTTTACGTTGTTAGCGTCTTTGTCAAAGGAATGTCGCCTATGAAGGTTAGGTCCCTTTCATTTTGGTGTTGAGTCAAAGCATTTGTTATTCTATTATGAATTCAATGCTTATTAATATGCACCGTAATGATCTTATATGCTGTCTTTTATAATCAGTCACTCATTGTTAGTTAGTCACTCATTACGGTCGACTTAACAAATTATGAAAAGAGCTTTTCTAATATATAGGTCGTTATGTAATGGCTTCAATTACTACCAATATACATTTACTATTTACATACCTTTATTATATTATATTTTTATATTACATGGTAAACAAAGTTTATTGTAAGTTAAACTTCTGTTTATCCATTAGTATCTAAACTTTATATTTTTGATGCTATTGTAGAGTAGACAATCATTTCCTAAATTTGTTTACCAATAAACCTTTCGGTCTGCTATTATGATGAAGAATGATCATATATCAATAATGACACTCGTGCATGTCAACTTTTGCTAATCACATTAAACTACACGCAGACGATGGTTTTTTGTATGTTCAGTAACTAACATCAAACATATTACATACCAAAGAACCATTTTTTGTATGCTTAGTTTCTTACGGTTGTGTTTTTCTTCAAAATAAAATTTTGGAAACCACATATATAATTAGTTTATTCTTCGAGAATAAGCGCACATCACCATATAAACATAGATTCATGCTTTTTGCACAAGTTATCAAGGATATGTTATTACCAAATTATGAATAACATGATTTTGCCTTCAAAAGGATATTGATGAATGATCAGATTATGTACTCAAAATGAATGTATCATGTAAGGTACTAAAATAACGAGTTAATTGGTTCTGCAAATTTCATTTTGGAATATCTGATCTAAATGCCATCGTTTAGCTTGATAAAAGGCTATTGTTGATTTGCGCTTATACTATTTAATTATATCTATTGTTTACCATTAGTATATCATCGTCCGTATTAATACAAGAGTATCACTCATTTAGCTCTAATGTAATGCTATACCATTGTTATACTAATAATGTTTTAGATGACCACTATGTATTTGGCTACTTACCTCAGGCCGACTTTGTAAGTATGTATGTTTGATTCAACACTCAGGCACCCTTCTGCGCTTGTATTATATATAAGACTTAATAATATAAAGTGATGAGAGATAGTGGGCTTCGATAACAACATTTAGTTCTCCATCCGTATTTAAGGAAGTACAGGCTTTAGTTTTACAAACTCAACACTATACTAAATCTAGAAATCTTGTATTTGTATATGCGATAAATTAGCTCTTCTATACCGCACGGACATAAAATAGAATTTTTATAGACAGCTTGCTTGAATCAAGGATTGGTTGTTGGGTATACTTAATGTTTATAATTATATAATAAATGTCAAGAAAGGCATCTAATGTTAGTTTTGTTATATACTTTACTGTCTCGTAGGAAAATTATGTTCCTTGATTTTATCAAAATTATGTTAAAGTGAACTATTTTTTTGTTAGTTTATTTGCGTCATTAACACTGTTTATTTGTGCAGAGTAATAAGTTTTAAGAACATTTTACAGAAAAAAGATAAAACAATTTATCATTTTCAGTTACAGGTAAATAGGCAAAAGGAAGAAGTTGTAAAAAAAAAATTAGTCTCAGGGACAACAAGTTTGTTTTTTAGTCTGAATGACACTTTTTAGTGTAAACTGAAAATGATAGTTACAACTATCGTTATGTAATTTACACTAAAAAGTGTCATTTAGCTTAAAAAACAAACTTCTTGTCCTTGAAACTAAATTTTTCTCTAACTTTTTTCTTGAGCCTAAAAACTCATTTCAGTTAAACAGAATTAATGATAAAGAGATTTATCATTTTCATGTATAACTTTAAAAGATAAATGAATTTATCATATGTTGTAAATTGTCCTTAAAACTAATTATTCAGAAGTGTTGTCCTTAAAACTTATTATCCTACAAATAGAAGTCGTTCAACCTAATTTCCACTTTATATTAGTTATAACTAAATACTTCAAACCAATGATATCTTTGCAAAACTTAGTCCGTGCATTATCTATTTCAAGAATGGTGGGCACAATAGCCAACAAGAAACTGTAAAAACACACTTGCTCTTTTATTGGCTAATGCAAAATTCGTCGACCAATTGTCAACTAAAAAAAATGACTAAAAGATTATGTTGACAGTGTTTCCTACAATCAAATAGCAGGTATCAAATATAGTTTCTTTTGCACAACTGTATTTATATGACCTCTAATCTATTTTTAAATTTTAGGTGGATCTTAATGGAGTTCGTCGCAGTTATTAATTTGACGTTAGATTAATATTGTTATTTATTTAAGTTTTGTCTAATATAGTTCGATTTCAGAGAAATAGAAAATATAATATGGATATTCAATATAAACATTTATTAAATTCTATGCATTGAAAAATTTAAGTACCCGCGCTTTAGAATAAATGATATAATACTGGTTGCATAAAAAGTAATTAATGTATTTTATTTCTTACAACCCAACATTTTTTTGCTGGAACCCATTTAGTTTGGTTTTTAAAATGATAAATTATTACATGATCCAATTTACCCGATATACTGATGCTACGACGCTGTACGTGGTTCATGTAGGTACATCTTTTAAAACATATACACAATATGTCAATGTTAACCCAATTACTAAAACCTGTAGCATTGCTTAGTTACTTATCAATATTTATGAATGGTGCTGGGAAAAAGTATTATCAAAACTTGAGATGAAACTATATTCGTTTTAAAATAAACAGGATTTGGATAGACCAGAAAAGGTAACATGCAATGCTGTCAACAAGCATAGTTGTATTCTTACTGGACACAAATTTATTTCAACTAACACTATCTACATATGCTTCTTCTCCAGGTATTGATCCAGGAAGTGATAAACACCATTAATTCCAATTCCGAAAAGGATATGGACAAGAAAACTTGGAAGAAAGCTTAAATGGGTATTCCTTCAGCTGCTCATAATGCAGTTTTGATTGGATATGTTAAACTTTTCTATTTTCCAACTGACCATTGTAGTTTTCTCACAAATAGTTGTATCTGATATATACTTTTTTTATACTTTCTTACAAACCAGTACCTAAATAATATTCTGTGTTCTGTATTCAGATGTTTAAAATCAGCTGTTCTTATTCGTAGGCATTTTGTGGTAAGCTACTGATTCTTATTAATGTTCTTTGTTCCAAATTTTTCCTCACAGATCATTCTGCTATTTGTTCTTCTTTATGATTGCAATCAGATATACTGCCAGCATTTTACACAAGTACTGTATATTAGAAAGAAATATATTATTACAACTATCTTCGAAGCATACAATTTATGTCTTACACAATATATCCCATAGAGTATAATGTTTACGAATCATGCACCATAATCTACCTGTGTGCACGAAGCATGGGTTGCATCCTAGTTATCCCTACAAACCTGATGCTCCTTTTAACCACTAAAAACCAAACTTTAAAAAGGGGAGAGAGAGAGAGAGAGTGGAGTAAAAAAAAGCATGTCTTCGGTTGTAGATTGGTCTGAAATCAATCCAGAGCTGCTTGATCCGATCATCAAACGGCTGGATTTGGTTGAATTTAATTATTCGCGCAGGTGCTGTCTGTAGATAGTGGAGGTATACTTCTACCTGTATTTCTCCCCCGAAATCTTGAACGCCATGGCTTATTCTCTCTTCTCCCAATCAGGCCGAACCCTGATATGCAAGCAACCCAGCAGATCCGAAGTCAATATATAAATTCAATCTACCTAACATAAAACATCACTTAATTATCGGATCTTTTCATGGATTCATAATATCGATAGATGAAATTTCTCAGATTCTTGCCACGAACCCTGTAACTGGATCTTACAGACTACTTCCATCACCACCGTGTATGGCTTTGAAGGAGCTGTTCGTGAACCAGCAACCAATCAGATTTCTTCATATCTCATTAGACAAGAACCACATGATCATGGCGATCCTCCAGATGATTTCACTGTACAAAATGTTCAGAAATATTTCTATCATAGGGTTGCTACATTTTCCACTTCTTCTGCGGGTTTCATATCTGTCATTATTCATAATTGCTTTGAGGAGCTTGCTTTTGCGTTCTAATCAGATGAGTCATGGCCTTTCGTTGGCTCACCGATTATTGATTTCGAGGATGTTCTCTTTTATAATGGTCTCTTATATGCTGTGAACTGGAAAGAAGACCATTTTGCCTTTGATGTATTGAATTTTCCAGCATCCTCTATACCAGTTATTCGTATAGAATGTTGGGCAGATGGACATGATTGTTGTTCTGCTAATAAATATCTTGCTCGATCACCATGCGGTTCTGATCTTTTCTTAATAGCAAAGTTTGGTGAATTTCTGACTGATCATGCAGGCGATGGTGATCATTCTATGCGAACATCTGGTTTCAAGATTTATAAACTAAATCTGGATCTTTTATCAATGGTTTAAAGTCATTGGCTTTGGCACCAATCATGCTATTGTGCTCTTGGGCTTCAACCAATCTGTAATGCTGCTGGCCAATGGCATCCCCAGTATTGCAATTAGCCAGGTAGATTGATTGTATTTATTTCGTGGACGATTCCGACTCATTTGTCATAGAAAGCAAAACATAGTTGACATAGGCGTATTTTGCATGGATTATAAGAAAATCTTACCTTTGGGTATTAGTGATGATTATCTTCAACAATTCAACTTTCGTCTGCTATTTTGGTATACCCGTCATCTGTAAATAGAAGGAGTTCGGTGGATGAAAAGTATTCGTCGAACCAACACTGAGATTCAGACTTATGGTGCACGGGTCAAATTTCAACAATGCAAATCATCTGGTATTCTTAAATCTATTTTGTTAGTAGACTCAGGATTCAAGAGAGCGCTAGTAGTTTATATTTTTTAATATTATTTTATTACATTAGTTTAGTCATTTTAATATGCTTTTTTAGCCCTGGATAAATAATAAATTAATTTTTATCATATGAATGGTGTTCTTCGATTGATTATGTGTGATTGTACTCATGTGTTGTGTACATTCACAGACGACTTATCAATTTTTTTGCATTAATTGTTTTTTTTTTCAGGAAGATCGGGCATGATTTGCCTAATCATTCTTGTACATACAGGTCTAAACGCCACAGTGCAATCAGGTTAAGTTTTTCATCACTGTTATCATAGTTCTTTCGGTTCATCCCAGTTGTCTAATAATTCGCTATTAACTGCAATCTTGAATATAGACAGTCAGTTAAGTTGCCATGCGCTCTAATGCTGGCAATACATTCAACGGAAAATGCTTTTTTTTTCCCCTTTAAAAATTTGATATAAAAAAGGAACAAAATACATAGTTTCTCAGCCATAACAACTAATTCTAGGCCACAAAGGAAGACATAAAACCATTGCTTAACATCCACAAAAGGAGACACACGTTGAGCTTGTTGTAGTGTAATATATGATTACATAGTAGGAGTTTATAAGAGATCTGATGTACAATGACTGCTAAAACGAAAAATGAAGTGCTGAACTATCATTATATTTCCCACAACCGTGTTGATTTAATTTATCTATGTATGCTTGAATTGGAATCAGATAAAAGCAATTTCACTCTAGTTTAACTGTACTTAATTTGTTCCACTAATTTTGAATTTGTTTAGGTTGTTATATCTCTTTGAATAATCAGTGGTTTCAATTGTAGTTCATATCGTTGTTATTGCTGAAAGATACCATACGAGAGCTTACTGTGGTGTTTGCTATAAAGAATTGGGAGTTACTGATTTTGATTAGTTCAGCAAATCAAAATAAATACTACTGGCCTACTTTAAAAGCTCTGTTTTTTCGATTTGTTCTTACGTCTATGACATTGAACTCCTAAGATAGCGTACAGCTATTTATTTTGGAATTACAGTCTTTTTGAAAGCTGAAATGTAATAAGCCTATTCCTCGATTATGTTGGGAATATCCATTGGGAAGGAACCATAAATATGAGATGATGGTTAAAGATGAACAGGCATGTTTTCTTTATATTGGATGATACCATGTCAACTTTTTTTTCTCGCTTTCTATTATTAATTTTGGGAAATTAGTTTTATGCTATTAAATAACCACACATTATCTATAGGGCTAGGTATAAGAATTGGTTATACCTAATTTTTGCTATACTTCTAATGCATCTGATTCAACCACATGTTTCTGTTTAATGAAAAAGTGAAATGACAAAAGAGAAAAATTATGTTATTTAAATCGGAATATGGGGCTAAAATCATGAGGAATTAGAAATGTAGCAAAAAATAAGGTATAGCTGATCTTGCTTATGTATGTATGTGTGTCTACATATATGTATGCACACATATGTATATACATGTGTATGTATACATACATACACAGACACATATACGTACATATGTATGAGCAAGGATCGACTACTCCTATTTTTTTATAGCATCATACTTTCCACCACAAGTTTTAATGTAAATAATACTATGATGTGGAAGGGATAAGCAACTAATATCTAAGCAAGAGCTTGTGGCAGAAAATATGGATGCTACAAAAAAGAAATGACATCGAACATTTCTCTTTTATCTCTACACACATGAGTGTAATGGGACACGCTTCATTCGTGAAGATGACATGTGTGAATGACATGTACTTCGCACATGCAAGAAAAAATGATTTACCAAACTGTAAAACCAAAGGTGTTACGACCTATTTAAATAAGAATATAGAATAAAATTTACAGTTTTTTAACATCTAAAAAACATAGTTGTCATTAAAGATCCTTAATACTAATAAAGTATTTTATTTTCTATTAAAGATCCTTAATTGTAAAAAAGTATTTTATTTTCTATTTAATAATAGGAATGAAGGTAAAAAAATACTTTTCTTTTGCTCAAATTACGGATAAAACTTCGATTCATTAATTATGGATAAAACTTTGATATTTTAAACTATTCAGCTATCTGTTATCCTTTTCTATATGCATTTTGGTTGTTTACGTTTACATAAAAAAGAATGACAATGAATATATTGCAACTAATATTACGAGCATTACGGCATACGCTTTGCACATGAATCATTTTTTTTACAAATTATATATTTTTATCGTAACACTACTATGTACTAGCTAGTAAAGAAAATATGTATATTCAGAAGAAAACTAGTAGTAGTACAAATTTAATGATGGTTTATGTTTAAATCGAAGCATTCTACGATAAGGGCAACAAAATTGAAATTGCTTTGGGCAACCCAATTGTGTGGACCGGCACTGAGTACACCATGATAATAATCTAGCGACAAACTGAACCATAAAAAATAAGACCACACTTGGAAATCGACTGCAAAGTGTTCAAAAATATGACATTATATGAACGGTTTGTTATAGTATTCTGTTATGTTGCTCAGAAATAACCACATTTGAATACGTTGTTTTATCTTGCTGCACATGCGTTTACTTTCCTATGAGACGGAAAAAATGAACAATAATGCAGGGTAAACAAATAAAATAGAGAAAAGAAAGGAACCTTCATGTTTTGACTTTGGAAAAATAGATCGATCAAATGCTTGAAAAGACATGCAAGTTGATTTGACAAACCTTCTTTTTAACGGATAAAATAAATATTTATTTGAAATTTAATTGTCGAAATAAATTTATTATTTTACTTTTCGTTTCTTATGCATATTATGTGATTTTTATTGTGTTTTAAATAGAAATGAATTTGATTTAGGATATAAAAGGGATACTTTGTTAGAAATTGATGATGATATTCCCAAATTGAAAAGCCGAAACCCTAGGAGCCAAGAGTAGGAGGAAGTCACGAAGCGCGATAAAACTTTGTGACGATTTCGTTCACTGTTTAAGGAAGTAGGGATTTCATTCGGTGATTTGGTGAAGGATAGCGCATGGAGACTCGTTCGGTAATGAAGAGAAATGGAGCAACAAAGCTTTGAAGCCGTAAAAATGAATTGCCGAACGAAATATTTCATTCGGTGTTTGAGCATGCCGCTCCAATAAGGAAAATGCCGGTCCAAATTTTTCGCTCGATATTTGCCGAACCAAAGCGATGTCAAGCCAGATGCATGCCGGACCAAGGGCTTTGCCGGACCAGATTGACGTCGAACCAAATCTCAGAGCTGCTATATAGCAGCTGCCCCTCTTCATATCTTCACTATATAAATAGGAGAGCTTCTGGACAACAATGGTAGCCGAAATTGAGAGCTAATTTCAGTCAATTTCAGAGTCATCCTAGAGAGCTGAAACTTTGTAGAATTTTTACTGTATTGATTAATTCTTCTTGTATATAGCCTTCAAAAGTGAATCAATCTTATAACTTTAATCTTTCAGTGATTAATAAAATCTCCTCTCCGCAAGTAGACGTACACTGCCTCGCGGTAGTGGAACCACTACAAATACTATTGTTATTTATCTTTATGCATTGCATTGATCTATGACTGTCTGTTTTAGTGTTTATCTCTATTTGTTCTGTCTCACTACAATCACGATCAAGTTCGTTTTTTTCTGCTGCGTTGGGTTTTAAATTCCCTTAGACTGATCATCTGAAGGGATTTTCCCTAACAGTCTGGTATCAGAGCTGCAAGGTTGATTGTGAAGTGTTAGACGCTATTGTAGGAGATGAAGCAACTCTAGTTATTACAAGACGCTATACTAGAGGGATGTATATCGCTTCAGGTTCACTGTTGATAATTGAAAAATGGAATGACGATAAAGACTACGAGATGAATGGAGGATGAAGGCTGTTCTAATGAGGAATGAAGTCCATTCAGTAGTGTTTTCCCCTGAGGAGTTGACGGCTGACATCTCAGTCGCTGAAAGGAAAGAGATGAAGAAATGGGCGTTTACTACTTTACAAATAGCTATGGGTGAGAATGTTATCTCAGAAATTAGCAGTGAGATGACTGCTAAGGGCATTTGGACCAAGCAAAAAAATATCCACTTGAAAAAATCTCTGACTAACCATCTGATATTACTGAACACATTTTTCACCATACGTATAAGATAGGTTAATTCGGTGAAGGAACATCTTAATTTCTTTGATGATCTCGTGATGAAGATGAAGATTGTTGACTTGAATATGGATGAAGAGTAAATGACAATGATTCCTTTGTGTTCTCTTTTGGAGCGTTACACATGTTTTGCTAATAGCCTTATCTTCGCTAGAGACACATTGACAGTGGAAGATGTGAAGTCAGGCCTTCTATCTGAGGGCTTGAGAGATCAGATGAAGGAGATAAGTGAAGAAAGTAGAGGTGGAAGTAGTAGTCACGACCTATTTGTTGAAACAGATAGAGAAGATAAGAAGAATTGACATCTAGAGGGCGCTCCAAGTCTTGGAAGCCCGGTAATGGCAGGAGAGAAAAGTCTAAGAATGGAAAGTGCTTTATTTGCAAGAAACCTGGTCATTGGAAAAAGGATTGTCCAGATTTGAAGAAGAAGGAAGAAGTTGGTTTTTCATCATTTGCGGTGAAGAAGTCTGTATCTGACGATGTGTTGTCTATAGCAGTATCGGATATCTCAAACCATTGGGTGCTGGACTCAGAGGCGTATTTCCATATTATGCATAATAAGGTTTACTTCGGTTCTTTCGTTAGACTAAGGGAAGCTCTAATCTTATGGGTAATGATGTTAGCTGTAGAGCAATGGGTGAAGGTATAGTGAGGATCAGGCTGTTTGACGGAGTGATACGCACTTTGACATGTATCTGGTATGTTTCAGGTCTTCGTAAGTCCTTAATTTCTTTAGAACAATTGACATCTTTGGGATGCAAGATAACTATCGAGAAGGGTAGTTTGAAGGTTTCGAGAGGTGCACTAGTTCTTATGAAAGGAGAAGTGTTCTGAAATCTGTATTTGTAGAAAGGAATCACGGTTCTTGGAGAGTCATGTGTTGGAGTAAACAATTCTCTTGCTTTGGATGCCATAATGTTTTGGCATCTCAGGTTGGGTCCTATTTCAGGGAAGAGCTTAGAGTTGCTTCGGAGTTGGAAGATGATCAAAGGAGAAAGTTTCGACAAGATGGACTTTTTCTAGGAATGTGTGTTGGGCAAACAAACTAAAGTATTTTTTGAAGTTGGACTCTATAGATCAAGGTGAGTACTTGATTATGTGCATATAGATATCTGGGGACCAGTTGTTACTCCTTCTCTTGTAGGAGCAAAATATTTTATCTCTTTCATTGATGACTTTTCTCGTAAAGTATTGGTGTATGTGATGAAGGCCAAATCAGACAGTTTTGAGAAATTCAATGACTGGAAAGTGCTTGTTGAGAACCAATCTGGTTCTAGGTTGAAGGTGCTAAGATCTGATATTGGCGGTGAATTTGTCTCTAGGGAGTTCCTCGACTTTTGTAGACGGTATGACATTCAAAGACATTTCACTATACCTGGAGATCTGCAATCCAATGAGGTTTCATAAAGGATGAACATGACTCTACTAGAGAAGTCTCGCTGCTTGAGATTGACGGCGGGCTTGTCTAGAGGCTTTTGGGCTGAAGCATTATCAACTACGGTGCATATCATAAATCGAATTCCATGCTCAGCCATAGATAGAAAGATTCCATAGGAGAAGTGGAGAGGTAAAGCAGTGTATCTTGGTTACTTTCAAATTTTTGGTTGTCCTATGTACATTCACCATACAGGTAATGACAAGTTGGAGGCCGGAGCATACAATGACACACTAATAGGATACACCGATGGTATCAAAATGTATCAAACTTGAAACCCTGTTGATCGAAAGATTTTTCATTCAAGACATGTTACTTTTGATGAGTCTTCTATGTTCAGTTCGAAAGAGAAGCTACCCACCACATCAAAAGATTCTGATAGGCCTAAGGAGATGGAAGAAGTTTTCGTGTTCCAACCAAATTGTAAAGTTGTTACTAATGCTGTCAAGGAAAACGCAGTTAATGAAACATCACAGGATAGTCTACACGTACCTTCTAGTAGTATTGGTGATGTGCATGAATTTAGAGTAAGTTCAATTCAAGGTGGAGTTGAAAGGAGTTCAGACGAAACAATACCTACCCGAGTTAGTCATAGGATAATTAGGCCACTCGAAAGGTATGGTGATTGGCAATTTGCGAACCTTAGCCTTGGTGAGCAGTTTGACTATGCTCTGCATATGGTTCATGAAGAGTCGCTTGACCTCGATGAAGCTTTGAAGTCATGCGACAGTTCGAAGTGGATGTGCGCTATGGAAGAGGAGTTAGAGTTGCTGAAGAAGAACAAGACTTGTGATTTGGTACCACCTCCTCAAGGATGCCGAGCCATAGGTTGCAAGTGGATGTTTAAGATGAAGAATGGTGGGAGATATAATGTTAGACTAGTTGCTAAAGGGTTTACACAAAGAAAGGGATTGGAGTGTGATGAGATATTCTCTCCGGTAGTGAAAACCGCTTTCTTGCACAGAGATTTGGATGAGACCATCTAGATGAATCAGTCAGAAGAATTTGTTGTAGATGGAAAATAAAATAGGGTTTGCAAATTGAAGAAGTTATTGTGCGGACTTAAGCGGTCGCCTAAACAATGGTACAAGAGGTTTGACTCTTTTATGCTTTCACTTGGTTTTGATCGTAGCATCAAAGACGCTTGCGTGCACTTCAAGCATTTAAAGAATAGTAGATGGATGTACCTACTCTTTTACGTGGATGAAATGTTGATTGCTTCCAAAAATAAAGCTGAAATCGATAGTTTAAAACTAAAGCTAAAAGCGCAATTCGAAATGAAGGAACTTGGAGAAGCAACGAAAATTTTGGATATGAAAATCCAAAGGGATAGAAAGGTTGGAATTTTGAGCCTCACTCAAAAAAAGTACATTCGAAAGGTGCTTGCTCGGTTTAGCATGGAAGAGGCAAACACAATCAGCATACCTATGCCTTTGCACATACAGCTTTCTAGTAAAGGCTCTTCCATCTCGGAAAAGGACAAGGCTTATATGATAAAGGTCCCATATGCAAGTGCAGTTGGCAGCTTGATGTACGCCATGGTCTGCACTAGGCCTGACATTGCATAGGCAGTTGGATTGGTGAGTAGGTTTATGGAAAATCCAGGAGAGATGCATAGTGAAGCAGTGAAGTGTATCTTCAAATACCTTAGAGGAACTTCAAACCATGGACTTGTCTTTGGCGGTAGAGGAAGAGATTTCAACTTGGTTGCATTTTGCGATTCCGGCTATGCCGACGATAAAGATCGAAGGAAGTCAACCTCCGAATATGTGTTCACCATTGGTGGGACAATGATGGATGGAGAGCGAGGTTGTAGATAATTGCGGCTTTGTCTACTACAGAGGCAGGGCTCATAGCCGCGGTTGAAGCAGCTAAGGAGGCGCTTTATTTGAGGCTATCGTTGTGTGATTTGGACTTCGTATATGAAGAAGTGAATGTGAATTATGATAGTTAGAGTGCAATTCACTAAGTAGAAAATCTGGTGTTCAGCTCGAAGACGAATCATATTGAGATGAGAGAGTCATTCCTTATCTCGATGAGTGAAGAGAAGCTAGTTCGTCTTCAGAAGATTCACTCAAAAGAAAATGTAGCACACATGTTTACCAAGTCATTTCTATTGCTAAGTTCGAGCATTGTTCGGACTTGATTCACTTAATGAAGTACTAGGTTCCATGGAGTGGAACGGGGGAGAGTTGAGACGGTTCATGGAGACGTTTGTTTTCATGGTGGAGATTGATAGGTTCGACATGGAACAGGTACTTCGAACACCTTGTTGATGGGTGGTGGCCTTGTCAGAGTTCGTTGACAGAGTGTAATGGGTGATGGCATTGCCGAAGCTCGTTTAGTAAGTATCCATTGCTTGAAGCATGAAGGTATATATGAAGTTGAAAGGCTTCTTTGAAAATCTAGTATCAAGGTGGAGACTGTTAGAAATTAATACCGATATTCCCAAATTGAAAAGCCGAAACCCTAGGAGCCAAGAAGAAGAGGAAGTCACGAAGCACTCCAAAACTCTGTGACGATTTCCTTCGATGATTAAGGAAGTAGAGTCATTCGGTGATTTGGTGAAGGCTAGGGCATGGAGACTCGTTCGGTAATGAAGAGAAATGGAGCAGCAGAGCTTTGAAGCAGTGAAAAAGAATTGCCGAATGAAATATTTTGTTCGGTGTTTTGCCAAACGTAATATTTCGTTCGGTATTTGAGCATACCGCTCCAATAAGGGAAATGTCGGTCCATATTTTTTGCTCGGCGTTTTGCCAAACCAAAGGGATGTCAAGCCAGATGCATGCCGAACCAAGAGCTTTGCCGTACCAGATGCATGCCAGATCAGATTGATACCGAATCAAATCTCAGGGCTGCTATATAGCAGCTACCCTTCCTCATATATTTACTATATTAATAGGGGATATTTTGGACAATAATGGTAGCCGAAATTGAGAGCTAATTTCAGCCAATTTCAGAGCCATCCTTCGGAGCTGAAACATTGATGAATTTTGTCTGTATTGATTAATTCTTCTTGTGTACAGCCTCCAAAAGTGAATCAATCTTATAACTCTAATATTTCGGTGATTAATGAAATCTCCTCCTCCATGTGGACGTACACTGCCTCGCGGTAGTGGAACCACTATGAATACTAGTTTTATTTATCTTTCTGCATTGTATTGATCTGTGACTGTCTATTTTGGTGTTCATCGTTGTTTGTTCCGTCCCACTACAATCATGATCCAGTTCGTTGTTTTCCGCTGCGTTGAGTTTTTTATTCCCTTAGACTGATCATTTGAATGGATTTTCCCCAACATACTTGTTGCTTTGAAAGATTTGGGTGCATGTTTAGTAAAAATCAAATAATAGTTGTATTAAGAAGTGGTGACGCGTATAACAGTTTAAAATGAATTCAGTTAAGGATTGAGCTATGTATAACACTTTTTTATTACTAATGTTTGTCCTTTTGGAACATTAAAAACAAGTCCTATATATTTGTAACAGCCATTGACGTCACCTCAGCTTCAATCACAACCAACAGCCTCTGAACGCTTGCGGTCCCAACAAGCCTAGCAGCCAATTTGATTAGCATGCAAGCCAGGGGCAAGAGTGATCCTCTCTGTTGCACGTCATCTCTCTATCGCACGCCATCTCATGCCTGACACCGTCATCCATGCACCGCATCCCTCCTCCTCACATGCGCAAGCACCGAGCCTCCTCTTCATTCCACTGTCGTGCCACCATGAAAACAAGTGCCTATGCACGCAAACTTTTTCCTTCTTCATGAGATTGATTTATGACTTATGGCTGAGGTAAGGAATTAGGCTGAGTGGGTTTTGAAGAGCAAATGGTTTGGGCTTGGATAAGGAGAAGGGGAATGAGATGATTACTTGTATTACTTTTGTTTCTTTGTTGTCGTTACCAACTAAGCCCCTTTTAAACATCTAATCATGCAAAACCTTTTTTTAATTGTATTTCAGTTATATCTTAGTTAGGGTCGACCCTAAGGTTGGGCTGCCCTAGCCCAAAATTATTTTGTTTGCCCCTAAATGATTTTTTTGATTAACTTTTTTGTGTTAAAATTAAGCATGCTGTCAAAATTATTTTGTTTGCCCCTAAATAAAAACCACTACATAAATCGGAGAAATACGAACATATAAAACTTTTTCAAAGAAATATACTTCATCTTGCATTTTTGTAGCGAATTCTTCAATCAAATTGTCACAATCTAGTTTCTCCAAAAACTCACTATTAATTGAGATCATCGTTAATTCATTCAACCGCTATTGTGACATGGTCGTTCGAACATAATTTTTGATTAATTTAAATTTAGAAAAACTTCTATCAACCGATGCAACGGTAATCGAAATTGTTAGTAAAATCCGATAAGCAACCTATGCACATTGAAAACCACCATCATTTGCATAAGATTTTATAAAATCAAAAATGTCAACCGATCTTATATTAAAATAATACAAAACTAATTTAAACAAATCTTATTTTGTTGGCTAATATGTAGGTTTGCGGCTTGTGTATTTCCATTTTTAGCAAACTTCACCTGCAAAATATTATTTAAATTTGCAGATTGCTTTCAACTTTACATATTGAATCCATTGAATCCATGCGAAATACATACCTTGAATGTAGAAATATTTTTTAAGTGATATTTTATTTTGTATTTTAGTAATCTTTAAAAGGACAAATGGTTTGTTACTGAGAATTTGAGATGAATGAATTCATAGAATCATACGAACCAAATCCTACCATCCATCTTTAAAAGCAATATATTCTTTATAAACACAATTGATTCAAGGTAAGCACAGATGCGAAATGCACAATATTACTTAAATTTGCAAAAGTGGATCTTTAAATTATTAAACACACAAAAAAATAACAAAACGATCCAAACTTTCAAATTCGAAGATTGATTTCAAAAGAATCAAAGCATACACATTGAATCCATAAAAGAAAGCACAAATTCTTGCATTGAATCTCAGATTCTCTATTGGAGAATGAAGACAAGGACGAGAGGGATGCAGGGCCGTAGGTTCTAGATTATTAGTAGAGTGTGATGCTAGATTCGGTGGAGAGACCGGAGGAGCCGAGATCGACTAGCAACCGCACTGATGCAACGCGCAAAAAAAATCGAAACTGAGAAGCCCTAATTTTTGATCGATTTGGTGGAGAATCTGGAGTGTGTCATTTATTTCTTTTGCTGCTTATTTTAGTGACTGCTGGGCTAGAGTGTTGTCCTTGTCCAGTTGGTTGCCCCAGCCCGTGGGATTACTGGGCTGCCCACTGGGCCAATTATGATCTTAATGCTTTACTAACTATAAAACATCATTTATTTGCCAAGGTTGATTCACATTATACTTTTACAAAATATAGTTAATTTCAATAACTAATAAACTTTGTTTCATATTATTTTATTTATTTTATCAAACAATCTTTCACTACAAGGAGAAAGCCACTTTTCGACGGCGAGAAACCGTCACGGCCGTCGGTAGCCGATGGTTGCCGACGGAAAAAACCATCGAAAATTACGGAGTCGGAGAGCAGTGTTTTCGAGGGCTTCCGATGAACCTCGTCGTTCGTATTTCCGACGGCTTCCGAAAGCTTCCGATGGATTGCGACGGATTCCGACTGTTGTCAGAAGCCGTTGGAAAAAATGACCCGAAAGCCGTCGGACGCCGTCGGAAGCCGTCGGAAATCTGCTGATTCTTTTTCGTATTTCTACCGCAATACAACCTTTCATCCACATTTCCCGTACAAACACTATTCCACCGATACTGTAGAATCTAATATATAATATTCCAATCAATGTAAAAAAAAACCAAACTATACACAAATCACCAAACAAAAAATACATAAAATTAAGTCAATACACATCATCATCACCCAAACTAATGTACAATACATAATAATATCCACAATATCAAATGTTCTATCAATACATACATCCACAACATCCCCAACATCCACATAATTTTAAGTGTATCATAACATGGTACACAAAACAAATCTACCAAATTGTACAAAACAGAAGAAAAAACTTATCAACCAAAGCAATCAATCAATCTCCTCCAAAACCTGAGCTAGCAGAGGAAGGGAAGCGACGACCATACTGCTGCATGTACTCGACGATATGCTGGTCTAGCAACTGTGTAGTCTTTATGGCCTGCCGACGGTTCTGCTCCTCCAGTTGCGCCACTCTAGCCCGTAAATCTTCGATCGCTGCTAGATCGATCTGACCTCTAGTCTGCCTACCACGTCTCTGACTGCTGGCCTGTAATAAATATTTAATTTACCTGTGTGATCTCTATGAGTGTATGTGCAGGTATATGAATGATTAGCAGTGTGATAATGTTATTTCATTTAGTTTATGATGTTTATGTAAGTGTATGTGCATGTTGATAACATTTTAGATTTGGTAACATTAAATAATTATAGTGACAAGATTGTTGATTTATATTTTGAATTGCTATAACTTTGGAACATTTTAGCATAAGTTGAGAGCAATAAATTTGAAATTACTCCTTGATTACCAATATATTATTTACTTACCACTTGATTGCCAAATCCGTATCGTCTGCCACGCTTTGATGGATCCATAACTGACTCAAAAATAGCATCCTCCTCATCCGTCGTCAGCTGATCTCGACCCGTATCAACAAGGAGTTTCTGGCGCTGCTACATAAACTTTTCCTGCATTAATACATTAATATCATCATATCTTATTTCATTATATTTTAACAAGTAGAACAATTACTAATACTGCATAAGATGAAACATGCTTACATGGCTCTTGCTGGATTTATCATCGTGCCATGTATACGAAACTGTCCCGTTCGGATTTACATGCTCGATAGCATGCGTACGAGTAAACACGCCGATATGGCCCACGGGACCATGCGCCTCAGCTTCGTATAATTGATTTTTACATACAATTATTGTACATTTAAAATTATATAGCATAAACTATTTACAATTTGCATTCAGTAAATTTACCAACTCTTGTCGATACTGCTGAAATGACTTCGACTCTCCGCGATGAGTGACGGGATTTTTATTTCTTTTTGCAGAGTTACTTTCCGACTCTGTCTGTACATTCAAAAGTTGATATATTATTTATCGATCATGTATTTTTTTCATATTTACTACCAGTCAAATAATTTAAAATTTTAGTATACTTGTCTTCGCCATGTCAGTTTTCTAGTATCCCAACCATGCTTGCCATACGCTCTTCCCCATCCAACGTGGTTTCTTACCTGATTTCTTGATTTCGGATATCGAGTCCTTATAGTTTTTACGCATCTTCTTCATCCAATATTCTCGTGCCAACTGCATATCATCCGTCTGAATGTCTATCTCAGCCTGTGTTTCACGATAAAAAGAATATTAAACTGTAAATGATAAACAGTAAAAAATGACAAAAATGAATAAAAATGACAAACAAAAAAATATACTTACTAGGACATCCTGCCAAATACAATGTACTATGTGGGGCGGGATGTTATCCCACTTCGGCCGATAAGCACCCATCCTACTTCAGTAAGAAACTCTAGAAACATCCAACACAACCTTCGAGGGAAGTAGGTTGAACCCCTTGTTTTTAAATATGATACAGATAAGTACGTATGTATATCAAAAAAATAAGATGCTGAATAAAATTTAATTCTTAACCCTCTGCTTTAGGTACTAAAGAAACAACAGGACGCTGTGATGCTTGCTATGGACCACTACCGTCGCCTCCTAATCGGGAAGAGCTCCTACCTCTAGATGACATTAAAATAAACCTGTGATATATATACATATCATTTCAAAAGAGAATAATAACATGATAATGAAATATATTTCATACGTAAATGAATACATCAACTGTATAAACTGCTAAATTAATGACTGAAATGGAAATAGAAATGGAAATGTGTTATAAGTGATTCATAATGGGTCTCATGTTCCGACGATAAGCAGATTACGTTGCATTATTAATAATAATTGCTAAATAAATGATACATGAAAATGACATAAAACATGTAAATAATAGTAAACGTACGATTTGGTTTCATAGTTACATCAATTTCATAATACATCAAGAATTCAACATAGTTACATCAACTGCAAAAAAATCAAATTCGGATTTTTATCAATCATCATCGCCTTCTGATTCAGATTCGGTCTCGTTTTGTATGATATTTTCCTCTACACTGTGAAACGCTTCTACCAAAACATTTGATTCATCGATCAAAGAACCAAAATCTGTATGATCGTCTGTAATTATTTCGTTATTTTCCTCAAGATCTGCCTGATAAGCTTGTTCGTCTGGAATATTCTTCCCATCGAATGTAAATTTGGCCTTTATTTTAAAAACTACAGACCAATCTACTTTATCTCTTTTCAGAGATAGATAAGGAGCGTAATACACTTGCAATGCTTGTTTGGCTAGTACAAAAGGATCATACTTGTGACAGTGCGATGTATGCTTTATTTCGATAAGATTATAATCCTTGTGCACATCAATTCCAGAACCTGGAACATTGCAAAACCAATTGCATCTAAATAGAAACACCACCTCCGTGGGTCGTGAGAAATATGTCAGTTGCAGAATTTGTGTTGGAACGCCATAAAAATCATTTATGTGATTTTCTGAATCGTCACTCCCTTTAACAAATACACCAGTATTATTCGTTAATTTTTCTGCATCCTATTCTTTGGTGTTAAATTTATATCCATTGACGAAGTGTATTGAATATGACTTGACCACTCCTTTTGGTCCTATCGCAAGATGTTTCAACCCTTCGTCAACAACACAATTTCTCAGCTCACAAACGTAATTTAAAAACCAACCGAAAAGTTCTTTACTGAGATCTCCGTTCGGATGTTCACGTTCATAAACACTATATATAAACAAATCATTACATTAGGTTATACAGGCGCATGCATTATAGAAAAGAATAAAAAATAAATTATTATTTCAGATTACCTAAGAAACGGTGCAAGCTCGGCACAATTTAGAAGAATATAAGTGTGTGTTAGATGAAGATCTCTATCGCCTAGCCATATTTCTGCACATTTTCTAGAAGGCCGACCATGTTGTCTAAAAGTAAATAACATTGCTTGAGATGACTCTTGTTTGTCGCCTTCGTCATTACGAGGAACACTTTCAAATGATATATTCACATGGTCATTGAAATAGTGAGAGAAAAAAAACAAAGTTTCTTCTTCGACGTAAGATTTACGTATCGAATCTTCAACTCGTGTTTTTTGTCTCACTTTTTTCTTCAGATGATTTAGATATCTATGCAAAATTAGTTTACATTAACTTCATCTTTCAAATGCAATTAAATTATGTGATAACATAATACATACCTCTCAAATGGATACATCCATCCATATTGGACAGGACCTCGAAGTCGTGCTTCAAATGGGAGATGAACAGGTAAATGTTCCATTACATTAAAAAAAACCCGACGGAAATATTTTCTCTAATTTGAAGAGCAATATAGGAATATCTACTTCAAGTTTACGTAAACGTTGCACTTTTAAAGTAGTCGAACAAAGCTCTTTGTAAAAAATACTAAGCTCCGTCCCTACCTTCCAAACTTTTAATGGCAGTAGTTCTTTGAACTTAACGGGTAATAAATTTTCCATCGTTATGTGACAGTCGTGGCTTTTCATTCCGCTCAATCTACCATTTTTAAAGTCAACACATCTACGAAGATTTGATGATATCCCATCAGGAAATCTTATCCCTTCCACCCATTTTAACACAACTTTAACTTGATTATTATCTAATTCGTAACATGCTTTGGGTTTTTTTTACTGTCATTTGGTTTCATATGAAGCTCAGGACTTTGCATAATTCTTCTATATCGCGTCTTGATTTCAAATCATCCTTCGTCTTCCCTTTCACATTCAAAATTATGTTAAAAACATTATCAAATACATTTTTCTCATTGTGCATCACGTCTATATTACGACGAAGCATAAGATGTTTCCAATATGGCAACTCCCAAAAAATAGTTTGTTTGCACTAATTATGAACAATCGATTTGCCTTCAATTTCTGTTTGCACTCCCGTTTCATATATCTTGGGATAGTCCCTAACAAGTTCATATATGTTTTCGCTTGACTATATATTTGGTGGTTGTCTGATTTCTACTTTATCAGCTAAAAAGTTTTTCTTGTTTCCTCTGAAAGGATGATTTACATGGAGAAAATATCGATGACAGTCAAACCGTGAAATTTTCTTACCATGAGGTAAAGAAAATGCTAGTGTTTCATCCATGCAATATGGACATGCTAGACGACCGGCAGTACTCCATCCTGAAAGTATTGCATAGGTAGGAAAATCACTTATAGTCCATAACAAAGAAGCAAACATACGTAAAAATTTCTTCTTGGACACATCGTATGTTTCTACTCCTTCGTTCCACAGTACGTTTAACTCCTCGATCAACGGTTGTAAACATACATCAATTCCTTGTGTCGGATCGTCGGGGCCAGGAACAACAACAGTAAGAAATATATATTGCGTTTTCATACACGTCCATGGAGGTAAATTATACGGTGTGACGATAATGGGCCAGGATGAATATTTAGAACCAAATTGAGAAAATGGTGAAAAACCATCCGTACATAATCCTAATCTAACAATTCGACTCTCCACTGTAAAATTTGGATACGTTTTATCGAAATGCTTCCATGCTTCTCCATCGGCCGGAAGTGTCAACATACCCTCTTCCTCCGTTCTCACACTATGCCATCTCATATTAGATGTAGTTACAGAAGATGCATATAATCTTTGAAGCCCTGAAGCGATCAGTAAGTAATGCATATGCTTGTACGGAACTTCATTCCCCTTCTTTTTTCTAGGTTTGTATCTCTCCTGATTACTAGTTTTACAATTTCTAAGGTTTGTTTCTTCTTTTCAAAACAACATGCAGCCTTTTAAACATGTATATATTTTCTGATAAGATAAACCAAAAGCCGTCATAAGTATTTTAACTTCATAGTGATTTTCACACATTAGATTATCGGACGACATATGTCTTTTTATAGCTTGTACAACAGCCATAAACCTAGCTTCAGTGATGTATTTTGACTTCATCGCAATGTATTCTGTGATTACTGACAGCTGAGTGCCGCTTTACAACCATCCTAAATAGCTTTCTTAGCAGCATCTAGTAAATCATAATTTTTTTGCTGCAATATTTGGTTCTTCAACATTTCCATCATTGTCGTCAACTTCAGCCATAGGAAACATTGATCGTACTGCATCTTCGACCATATTTTCTATATGGGTCGTCGTAACTACTTCGTTAACGACACTTTCAGACTCTACAAAAGTATTTGCTACAACTTCTCCATGTCTGTGACGATCCAGAAATTTCTAACATTTGAAATGGAATATTTAATTGATTTTAAATATTTGGAAGTTATTTTAACTTGAATTTCGAATATAAATATGAATTTGGCAATTTAATTATTGAATTTGGATAAAATGTTGAATCTTGATTTTTAAACTGATTAAAAATAATTTGATGGCTTAGAAAATTTATATTGATAATACTGAAGATAATAGAAGCTTCAGAGTTGAATTTTAAACTGTTTTAAAATTATATCGTTTAAATCAATATTTAAAAATAGCCTTCCGAGGCACAGTCTCGGAATTCGACGAAACTAGTTCCATTAGATCCGTAATACTGTATTGTTACCGGATTTCAATTTTCGTAGTGTTTGGGGTGATCATTTCGCCGAATGATAAACAAACGCGCTAAATTTAAATCGAAAGTTCGGTATTTTAACTGGTTCAAAGGGCTATCTTCTCCATACGATCGAATTTGGACTCGAAACCTTTTCCATTGCGTTCGAAATAGGCATATAACATTGTAAACGCCTAGCGGCAGGCCTCGATAAGAATTCGAAATTGTAAGTTCCATTTTTGAGACAATACGAATTTGAATTGAAAATTTAAAAATATGTAAATACTGTACTTGACTAGTCAAATTTATTTCACATCAGAGCCTTTTCCAGTCCTTTCCAAAGCATGATACCTTTATCTTCAATCTCACGCTTCCCAGGTTCGAATTCAAATCGAAAGAGAGAAAAGAAAAAAAATAAACGAAATACAATTCCATTCGAAATCAAATGACAATGGCCACTTCTCTTTCCTTTTTCAAAATAAAAGTCGAATTCCTCTTTCAGGAAAGAAGTAAAAATAAAAATGGTCGATGCTTCCCCTCCTATTCGAATTACGAGAAAAAAAGGGGGTTGTTTTATTGATCCAATCGCCAACAAGGGGAGTTCGAACTCAAGCAGCACGGAGAGTTAGGGTCTAGGAAGTGGGGGTTGACGCGGTGTGACGAGGTGGGTCTCCAGTTCATGGTTCGCGATGGCATTCGGGAGAGGATGACGCGAGTGCTCGGCTGGGGTTTCGAATCTGGGGATCGGGTTGATGGTGTCGTGTCGTACGAGTGCACATGTGGGCGCGACAGCGTTCAAAGGAGGCGAAGTCGCGAAAGGAGTTAGGGCATTCTCGCGCTCGCTGTGGAATTCAATCTGGTAGCAAAGTCGAGCACGGCAGGGTCAAGTGGAGGCTGGAGTCTCGAATTAGGATTCGTGTTCACGCTAGGGTAGGTTGCGTGAGGTATTCGAACCTTTTCTTTTCTTTTTGTTTTGTTAAATTTTAATTAAATAAATACATATGCAGATCTTTGATATACAAATTATAGAAAGAGGATAATTGTATATGTTTCAACTATATACTGTATAGGAAATTTTTATAATAAAGTTTGTTTTAAATATTTGTGTAATAGTATTTGCTTTTAAATTGGTAAAGGTTTATATAAAATTGGATTTTGAAAACTGTAATTTATCTCAGTATAGTGTATATATAGTTTCAAAGGAAAAGAACAAAATAAATATACATGTTTAAATATTATTTTAAATAGCGATTAGTGATTAAATTGTTTAATTTATAAAAAATATTTATTAAAAGGGAAATTATAAGTTTAAATAAAATTCGTCAGTCAATTAAATGATTTAATAAAAAAAGATTGTTCGAATTTATTTCGAATATTAATAAAATCATATAATTGTTATGCAAGGTCTAAAATCGTAAAGAATATAAACTGGATTGGAAATGGGTTGCATGCATAAGTAAAGGTGAGATCTTCCCACTTAAAATAATAATTGAAAATTTCAATTATTAATTGATTGTTGAATTGTGATAGATAAATATAAAATTGTTGATTGTGTGCTTGGATGATTAATTTATTATTAGTTATATCAGTTTAGACCCTATACGCTGCATAATAGCGGATGATATTTTATAAATCTCATATACCGCGATATTTCACCTCGAAGTGGAATTGGTATTTAATTGTTGTGCTAACGTCTGTGGATGCAGGAAAATGGGTTGGACGGATCCAACTGGATTCCTCAAATGATTTAATTTGTTTCAATATTGTGTGTTGATTTATTTAAAATCTGTGTGTGATTATATTGTGACCGAAATCGTTGAAGGCTAAACTTTAGCCGAATATATTTTTGGTATCATAAGATACCAGAAATAAAAAATAAAAAAATTGGATTTTTAAATTTAAGTAGAAAATCTATAGTGAAATCCTATCAAATAAAATTCCAAAATATGGGAAAAAGTTTAATAAATGGATTTCCAAAATATGATCTTTAAATAATTTGGAAAGGATAAAGGAATTTATTTTAAAAATAAATTCGAAAATTGATTTGGTGTTAAAAAAATAAAACGCTTGGGAAATCAATATGAAAATTGATTTGATGATTAAAATAAACTTAGAAAATAATCTGAAATTGGATTTGGTAATTGAAATAATTTGGAAATCAATTAAAGAATTGATTTGGTGCTGAAAGGGAATATTTAGAAAATGATTTGAAAATTGTATATCTGTAGATATTTGAAAATTTAAAATTCACAATGGGAATTTATAAAAGAAAAGAAAATTTGTTTTAAAAATATATATTGTTTATTTTTAAAAGTGTGGAAAGGAATTTGTGGATTGGAACGTAAATAAATTCATAAAGATTTATAAATTGATTTGAATAAATCATTTTAGAATGGAAGGTGAACTTTCCCTGGAGAGTCGAGTATGTCTTCAATATAGTCCATAAATATGAAATTAAAGTTGTGAAGATGGTTTTAAGGAAAGATTATTTTGGAGAAATTATTTACTTGGGTTGTTTTGAAAATCTTTAAAGTAAAGATTTATTTTAATTTATTATAGATGTGATTATTGAAAGTTTTAATTGATATTTGTTTTAGAAAATGGATATTTAGATAGCTATATCCTATCTACTAATTTTATTTTAAAATTAGTTTGGACTTGAATTTTTATATGAGATTTTAATATAATATCTTTACAACTAATGTTTTAGATAAAGTGTTTTAAAATAGTTTTTATTCTGAATGTTCCAAGTATATATGTTTGGATAAGTAATTTAAATTATTTTAAAGTATTTTAGGCAGACATTCAGTGGAAACAAATAATATCGGGAATCGTATTCCACGTGTGAAAAATGATTTGAAATTTGTTTTCAAAGGATTGAAAGGTGAAAAGTGATTTGAAATTTGTTTTCAAATGGTTGAAGTGTCAAAATTGTATCTTGCAAAGATACTTTGGAAATGATAATTAGGGAAAAATTATTTGAAATCCAGTGATTGTTGTGAATGTTGATTGATAGTTAAATAACCGACTATCAATACTATCCTTTTTATGGCATTTGAATTTAGATGCGACCGGGGGTCGGATTCCAAGTGGATATTCGAAAACCACATCGAACCTTTGTGATTGTGATGGATCTTTTGTTTAAAAGATCAAAGTGAAATTATTGTGATTTGTTTGAAATCTGATCGAACACTTATTTTTAAAAATAAGCGCTCATTATTCGGATTAGCCGGGAGAGGACTCTGTGTCATAAAACCCATTCCGAATAATGATATGACGAAATGTGATTGCATTTGAAGACGGCGTTGAAGACCTGGTATTTCCAAAAGCGAAAGGATTACCTGTCGATTGCCTCTGCATCGGGTTGCTCCAGTATAGATATTTTATTACCCTTTGTGATGGGGATTCTGGACATGATTAGTGAATATCCGAATTTGCAAGCGCTTCTTTTGAAGTGCCTTTGTTCCGTTCGATCTCAGAATGGACTTGTATGGATGTGTGTCTGACGGTACACTTTGAGATGTAAAGCTAGTTTCTATCAAATACATTTCTGTTGGTGGCGGAGAATTTATTCCCTTAGCTTAACACCCTTCTCTGAGACGTACGAGCTCACAGGTTATGTAGTTGATGGTTACTAGTGATACATTCCCAATTTGGTAATGTGGCACACGAAGTGCTGTTGATCATTTGTTGATCAAAGCATGACTTTGTGTAAAGTGAAGCTTTGTGGACGACATCGAACCTCACAACCCGGTATGGTCGAAACAGGAATCGTGGCAGCAAGGTTATTTGGGGATAGCACCTCCTGAGGGTATGTCCATTTCCTTCTGGATTATAAGTGGTATCATGGTATGAAGCCCAGATACTTACTTTGTGGTTGCTGCAAATTTATTGCTTTGTGGTTGTCGGTTGAGAAGCGCTTCGGATAAAGGTTGGTAACGACCGGGAGGTGGCATACTGTCAGTTGTTACCTAGCCATAGAGGTAACCCGACCTTGTGTAGCAGAGATCCGGTTAGGTTCTCGGAGACGTCCCTCCAGAGGCGTTCCATTTTGTGTGGGAACTTCCTTTGCCTGACCATTTGTTGGAAATCCAAATAAAACAATACGAGCTCAATACTATTTTAAATTGTATAACCTGCCACCTCAGGTGGTAGCTATAGTAAGCATAGTACAATGGTACCTATGCTGGCTAAGATTAATATTATACTTTCGAAATGTTTTCTGCACTATGCATTAATAATAATATCGAAAGGATTTTGCGTATTAAGCATGTTTGACTATCATAAGGAGAAATCTCCTCCAATTCTGCGTTTGCACTGTGTGTGTGGCGGGATGCCTTATGGTAGTTTCATATTCCAAAAGCATAACGGATTTCTTTTTATTTTCTTTGTGAAAATAACTGTTTATATGATCTCACACCAATCTCATGACTGACCTGGAGTTTATTGTTCTTTTTCTAAACTCTGGGTGCCCACAATTTTCCACAGGGGCAGCCTAGAGTCGGGTTATCACTATTCTGGAGCGAAGCCAAGAAGTTGTTGTGGAATCAGAAGTTGGAGCTGGATGGCGAGGCGTATTACTTATATACGTAATATTTCTTTCCGCTATTTGTTGTTGTACACTCTGATAATGTAATGTGATGTAATGTAATAACTGATATAGTGATTCTGTTTAAAGATATTTATTTATCTATTATATTTGTTCCACTGTGAAATGTGAGATTCTTTTATTGTTTCTGCTTCTTTTTCTACCTCTTCTTCTTTAAATCCTAACAGTTCGGTTTTCCGGCATTCGATACAGTGGACGTATTGATGTCGACTTTTCGGACGTCGAGAAATCGGACATATTACATGTGGTATCAGAGCATTTGGTTTAGCGACAACCCTGGCTTTGGTGGGGAATTACTCATTAGAGATAGAGTCAGTAGTATTCTAGAATAAGTTTGAGTGTAATAATACATATGAGCGCGTATTTGTTACTGAATATAAAATTGTTTTGTATTGTGTTGACTTATCGGTTGATTATTTATAGATTCTGGTCGGTGCGGTCTAGCTAACTGTATCGATAGCGTTTTCTGAACTCTTAAACATGATAAATCGACACGATATTGTTTTAAAACAGGGTAAATGAAATAATTTTACCCAAACTATTTTTGTAAATAAAGGAATAAATTTTCTGTAAATTATTATAGTAGGATATGGTTGCTTGGATGTTAGGAAGTGATAATATCAAATTATTATCGTTGATTATTGAATAAGAAATTGAAATGATAAACAAAGAACTAAGAAAATAAAATCCATATACAAATGGGAATTGTAAATGTAAAAGTGATTTATAATTTGAAATGGGATTCTAGAGTAATATTTGAAGAAAAAATTGAAAGGGTTTGAAATTTGAAAAAGATTAAATTCCTTTTGAGTTTGAAAATGGTTTTCAAGGGTTTGGAAATTTTTCTTTGAGGGATGAAAGCTCTAAACTCTTTAGGTCGTTGGAAAATAATTTCGATGATGATCGCGACATCATCGATGTTCATTTTCGGGGTTCCAGAAGAGGAATTGTTGCCAAATTATTTTAAATGAAAGTTGTTTGGAAAACTGGGTTGGTTTTAGAAATTTAAAGGGATAACTTGAATTGATTTCAAGAATGGTTTTGAATGGTTGAAAATACTCTGGAATGTTATATAAAATATTTGTGGAATATCATTAAGTTGATAACTTGTAAAGTTTGAAGTTGTTAAAATAAAATCTAACTTAAAGAGAAGTTAGATAAAAGTAAAGGTGGAAACAAAATAAGTTGGAAGGAAAATTTAATTCAAGTGGAATAAAATAAAAATTGAATAAAAGAATTGAGATTGAAATTGTATGAAGGTGAATTTGAGAAGTCTTATAGACTAAATGATTGAAATAAAATTTATTAAGGTGGAAAATAAAATTTTGAATGAATAAATAAATTCACAAATGCATTTAGATGAAATCAAAACTGAATGTTGAAATTCATTTCGAATTTATAAGTAAATAGAAACGGAATCGGAATTTAATTTGATTTGTGATAACAAAGCAAAGTATTGAAATGAAATTAGTAAGTGAAACTAATTGAAGAAATGACAATTTAATATGGATTGAAATGAATTGAATTCAATATTTATAAATGAAAGTAAATTGAATCCATATAGAATTGGAAATCCAGTTTAATATAAGTGAATATAAACCAAAGTGATGAATTTAAAACAAATATGAGAAGTATATAGAATATTTGTATTGAACTTAAGAAATGAAGTGTGAAATTCTTAAGTAAATTTTGTATTGGGAATATACTAGGTTAATAATTAAGTGAAGGTTAAATTGAAAATCGTGAAATGGTAATTGTGAATAAGAGAACGAGCAAAAGAATAAAACTGAAAATGAAACTGAATATTGAAAGCCAATTTGAATTGTGTGAAATAAAATGAAGTTGTAAAATTGGTTCGAAGTGAACTAAAGATAATAAAAGTGGAAGAAAAAAATTGGTTTGAGATAAAATGAGTTGGAATTTGTAATGAATTAGTGAATGAAACTAATTTAACAGAGTGATATAAATCAGTTGTGGATAGTTGATAAAATTCAATATTCCAAAGGTGAACTAAATCCAAATTAAATTAAAAGTGTAAATCGAATTCAAATGAAATTGAAAATGCAAGATTGAATGAAAATGGATATATATAACTTCAATAGTGAAATAAAAAAATGGTATAAGAAGTATATATTGGAAATTTTGTAAAGGAATGTGCAAAAATGATATTTGAATGTTGTAATTGGATATTATGGCTAGCAAGATATACAGGTGTAATAAAGGAAATGGAATTGTGATTTTGATTCTGAAGATAAATTTGAAATTGCTCGACAAAAAGGTACGTATTTAAATTTCAGTATGAAATTTGGTGATTTTATTGTCTAGCCACTTGAATTTTTGTTTTCTTTTTGAATCTGGGGGCCTGTGGTGCCATTTTGTAGTCGTACCGAGCTAGTCGCGCAAAGGAGACGCTGGCAAAAAAATTTGAAAATTTAGGGAGTTAGAAAAATTTTGAGAAAATTTTGAAAGTTTAACATTTGAATTTAAATTTAAATTTAAATTGTTAAAGAAAACAAAGTTGTTTGGAATCTATGATTAATTTTGGAAAGTTAGTTGAAGTGATAATGGGTTGTTAATAAAAAAAAAGATTTGTTTTGGAAAGTTGAAACTGTTTGGTTTTGGGAAAATGATAAATGGGTTAAGGATTATTCTTCTTAACTTGTAATTTCGGGACGAAATTCTTTTAAGGGGGGAAGATGTGATGACCCGAAATTTTTAACATTTGAAATGGAATATATAATTGATTTTAAATATTTGGAAGTTATTTTAACTTGAATTTCGAATATAAATATGAATTTGGCAATTTAATTATTGAATTTGGGTAAAATGTTGAATCTTGATTTTTAAACTGATAAAAAATAATTTGATGGCTTAGAAAATTTGTATTGATAATACTGAAGATAATAGAAGCTTCAGAGTTGAATTTTAAACTATTTTTAAATTATATCGTTTAAATCGATATTTAAAAATAGCCTTCCGAGGCACAGTCTCGGAATTCAACGAAACTAGTTCTATTAGATCCGTAATATTGTATTGTTATCGGATTTCAATTTTCGTAGTGTTTGGGGTGATCGTTTGGCCGAATAATAAGCAAACGTGCTAAATTTAAATCGAAAGTTCGATATTTAACTGGTTCAAAGGTCTATCTTCTCCATACGATTGAATTTGGACTCGAAACCTTTTCCATTGCGTTTGAAATAGGCGTATAACATTATAAACGCCTTTCAGCGCGCCTCGATAAGAATTCGAAATTGTAAGTTGCATTTTCGAGGCAATACGAATTTGAATTGAAAATTTAAAAATAAGTAAATACTGTACTTGACTAGTCAAATTTATTTCACATCAGAGCCTTTTCCAGTCCTTTCCAAAGCACGATACCTTTATCTTCAATCTCACGCTTCCCAAGTTCGAATTCAAATCGAAAGAGAGAAAAGAAAAATAAAACAAAATACACTTCCATTCGAAATCAAATGACAATGGCCACTTCTCTTTCCTTTTTCAAAATAAAAGTCGAATTCCTCTTTCAGGAAAGAAATAAAAATAAAAATGGTCGATGCTTCCCCTCCTATTCGAATTACGAGAAAAAAAGGGGTTGTTTTATTGATCCAATCGTCAACAAGGAGAGTTCGAACTCAAGCAGCACGGAGAGTTAGGGTCGGGGAAGTGGGGTTTGACGCGATGTGACGAGGTGGGTCTCGAGTTCATGGTTCGCGATGGCATTCGGGAGAGGATGACGCGAATGCTCGGCTGGGGTTTCGAATCTGGGGATCGGGTTGATGGTGTCGTGTCGTACGAGTGCGCATGTGGGTGCTGTAGCGTTCAAAGGAGGCGAAGTCGCGATATAAGTTAGGGCGTTCTCGCGCTCGCTCTGGAATTCAATCTGGTAACAAAGTCGAGCACGGCAGGGTCAAGTGGAGGCTGGAGTCTCGAATTAGGATTCGCGTTCGCGCCAGGGTAGGTTGCATGAGGTATTTGAACCTTTTCTTTTTGTTCTGTTAAATTTTAATTAAATAAATACATATGCAGATCTTTGATTTATAAATTACAGGAAGAGGAGAATTGTATATGTTTCAACTATATACTGTTTAGGAAATTTTTATAATAAAGTTTGTTTAAAATTTTGTGTAATAGTATTTGCTTTTAAATTGGTGAAGGTTTATATAAAATTGGATTTTGAAAACTGTAGTTTATCTCAATATAGTGTATATATTGTTTCAAAGGAAAAGAACAAAATAAATATCACTACAACAAAAACACCCTTTAATAGCGTTTAAAAAACGCTATTAGAAGCTATTATAGCGTTTTTTCTTACGCTGTATACTAACATGTTGTAATAGGTCAGTGACCTATAACAGCAACATACAAAACGCTATAAGAGACGCTATGGACAAGAACATTTCATAGCGTTTTATGAGTGCTGTAAACATAACTTTTAATAGCCTTGGAAAGTCGCTATGAAGTGAAACTATAGCGTTTTCATGACTGCTATCACTACAACAAAAAGTTTGGTAGATAATATAGCGTGTCATACTTGCAATGGAAAACGTATTTTTCTTGCCATCTAAAATAGGCCATATTGGTTCAACTGCTTTTCTATAGCATTATGAAACGTGCTATAGAACCTTTTATGACACATTTTAGTTGCTATAAATATGTCGACATGCTATATTATTATAGCATTTGAACGCGCTACGGAATCATCGTGCCAACCTTTTATGACACATTGAAATGCTATAGAAAATTCATTACTATCTATTATAGCACCGTCTTATTGCTATGAAAACTATTTACTCTTTGCAAAATATTTTCTATAGCACTAACATGATGCTATAGCATAACAAAGCTGAACAAATTTTCTTTTTATTGCATAGTTAGAACGCTATAAAAAAAATTCTATTGCACATTTTTTGCTGTCATAACATTCAAAGCTTACAATTTTCAATTCTATTTATATATTATAACTCAAAAAACCACATTCATCACATTAACATAAGTACACAAATTGAGTCATAAGTCAAATCACAAAATATATGTATCCATAATATTTCATACATGAAGAATTAAACAAAAATACTTGTGATAAAAATTAAACATAAGTACATAAATTGAGTGTAGCATACCAAAACGATACATACTAAAAATATTTTAATGACCGTCGATAAGCATGACTGATTTAAAGGAGAAAGAGTGCGACATCATGTATCAACCTCAAAAGCATCATACAACACCTCTGAAGAAGAAACACAAACATACATATGTTAGTCAATATATACAAGTATGTATAAGTACAAAAGATGCATCGCCAAAGACTAAGTTACTGAAACTAGCATAACCCCTAATGAACTAAGTACAAAAGATGGACATCATATTCAAAAAGTCACTGTTAAATGCACGACATAATCAAATAAGACGTTTAAAAATAACCAGTAGGAATAAAATAGGATAATAAGTTTACAAACCTTTAGATAATAAAATAGGATAGAACATGTGTTAATGGAAGTATAGATATGAAAGAATCACCTTGTTGACTGCCAGTATTCACCATATCAGCAATACTCCAATTCATCATGTCTCAATGGCTCTCTTACATTGGCTTCCTCTGTGGTTTTTCATCATATCAACATTTTATGTATAGAGAGTACTGATGCTTACAGATGCAAACAGAATCAGAATGCTAGGAACGCCATAGGAAGTAGTCAACTGCATCAAACAATAGTAGTTATTATATGATGGTACACATAATAGTTCACAAATTTAATGCAGTACTCACTTTTATTCTGCATGATCATGGACCTATATGAAAAATTGAACTGCATCTCCGTAAATGTTGGAAAAAGTTACCCCAAAGTAGCTGAATTTCCCAAGGTAAGCTAGAAAGGAACAACTGGGTCACTGGGATCCAAGCCAAGTTTTTCTCTCAAACCCTTCAATTATTATTTATACCTCCCTGAAGAAATTTTGTTCAAATGTAAGATAATTTTTCAAGACAAAAAATATAGTGTTACCCCAGAGTGATTGTATCTAGTTCCTGATAATGATGTGGAATTATCAAAATAAAAAATGCTTATTACTTACAGTTATTTCTCAGACTTGTAACTGAAATCGGTATTAGATACCAAAATCTTTGCTTGACCTATCGCCTATTTGAATCTGGACCAACATGAAAAATGATCTTTCACGGGCACTACAGATTTACAAAAAGTGATAGATGCATAGGGCAAGGCTAAAAGGGATAGGAGTTGAGGAAATTGTACAGTTTGAGTCTTCTGGGTTTTACCATGTATGTTAACTGGCGTGATTAGTTAAACTAAGTAGTACAGAATCAAAAAACTATGCATTCATAGTATACAATGCTGGTTGAATTCTTCTTATCACATATCAGTGGAAAATTGCATAATATAGTGTGGGTACTAGTTTTGGCTATACAAATTTTAAATGAAGATAACTAGAAACACTTAAATGAAGACAACTAGAAACAGCAGTCAAAGAGATTCATCTTGTGAAGTACCAAAATGCTAACACAGAATTGAAATCTTGAATTTTAATGATGATATTTATTTTTATTGTGATTATATTGTAATTGTTTATTTTATAGTGTGAAAATTTATAAAAAAAATTGTTGATAAACGGAAGATAAAATCATTGAAGTTATGCATGCCTGGAGCTTAGGCCTGAGGGGTTCAACTGAAGCTACAGTTATCTGGCTTAAATTTGTACCTTGCTGCTAATCTACACAATTTATTATTTTTAGTTAGTTCATAAACACATATTTGTGTGAACCAGTATTACAACAATGGTGTTTCTTCATGTATTATGCAAAGGATATCCGTCGCTATAACTCCAATCAAAGTTAAAATTTAGAGGATCTAGTATGCAATAACATAATACTCTGTCTTATATATTTTTAAATTTCGTGACTGGATGTATTGTTTACTAACAAACCTTGCCGAGAGCCCAATCTACAGAGTCAAAGTATGCACGCTCATTGTCCTGATCATTATATGAAATACACTAGTTGAATGCAATGTGACCAAATTATTTGTTAATTTTTATGTAAACATGATTAACAAAAGGAAACTTGCCTTTGAGATCAAAGGTTTCTTTTTTGGTACAAGCCCACCATATTTTTTTTCATAGATGCCTGCATTAATTAGTAAATTACTCAAAATCTTCCAGCATATAAAACAAATCATGCTGTGATGAATCCTCCAAATAATCAAATTGTTGCACAGTAGTATTAGTAAGTCAAGAGAATCAATATTTTTACTATGACCAAATATATATTCATAAAAATAGTCATATATCATCTTTTTATTCTGTCTTATTCATAAGTAAATTAAGTAATATAATAAAATGCCAAAGATTATAGAGGATTCCTTTCTAAGACTTTTTGTAAACCATATTGTAAATGAGGATATATTATGAAGTTTAAGATAAAATAGTCCTGAAAGAATATTAGGCATGGAACCAAATATACAAATATCTAAATGGTCAGTGATTTTTTTTTCTTTTGAGAAGACGGTTAGGAAAAATAGATAAGTACAAATTAGCTAATCATCAATTTAAATTGTTATTTTCTTTACGAATTTGGCCTAACCTTCTGACTAAGATGTAACCATTAACATATTGTTTACCCAAAAAAGACAGAGAATAATTCGCTTTTAACTTCAAACTTATTGTGTAAAAAAAATGAATATAATCTATTCACATACATTCAATGCTAGAAATCAATTGAACCGTTGTCATAAGACACGTCATAAACGTGATATGTCATAAGACTACATAACAAAGGGAGAAAATACCAACGACAAACTCACCTTTACTCTGAATCCTTGTAGTTCTAGTAATATATGCACTTCCATTTTAATCTCTAATTGCGACTCTCTGCACTTTTGAAACCTGCCATACTCATGGACATCGGAAAATTAATACTAACATTGTTATCTGTAATAAAAGTAGAATTAGAATTATAAGAATATTTATTGATGTTAAGGTAAACAAATTATAAAGATAGTTTATGGAGTCATGATTATTTGGACACTGGAGATGACATGAAAAGAATACGAAAACTAAACACAATATAGAGCAATTAATAGACACTGTTCACTTCTAATTCATTCCACACATGGTTGTCATACTCAAATAATATCACTTTCATACAACAAACGTATGGGATATACATACCTAGGCGTCCAGGTGATGCATTGCCCCTTTGTTTAGCACTGCGATTACCTTACAGCGCTAGTCAGTTTTGAAACCATTGAATTATTTGAAGTTTTTCATATGATGTCTCAGCGGTCCATAATTCCATATAGGTAAATCCCTAACTCCATATGGAACTTGACATGATGAAATCATAATCCAAATGCATAAAGCATTCCTGTGGTTGTGGGTTTACTAGAAAAATAAAAATTTAAATACTGGAACAACAATCTGGTGTAGTGTTGAAACTTTTGTTGAGTATACAAGTTAAAAACATATAGTTCAATTGTGATTATCATACTTATTATAGGGGATATACATGCCTAGGCATCTAGGTTTGGTTCAAAAGCATTTCGTGCTCTAAAACTTTTGTAAATGACCTACAAAAGGTACAAGTTAATATTTAGTAGACAACATAAGGAAATTTCAAGTTAGCATGTGTTTTTACTGATTTTAGCATTCATTTAATAAATATCTACTTTTCTTTTCTCAAAGGAACGGTATAAAAGTGGAATCCAACAGTAAACACAAATGATAACCTCATTGCCCACATGGAAAATATTACCAGCCAAATGATATATACAGCATTAATCATTTGCTTGTGGCACCAAAGAAAAATAACATAGATGTATGTATTTTAAATAATATAGACAATTGATTATTTATGAATATTCATATTTAAAAACTTTGAAAAAGCAGTTCATATCGTAATCCATTCTCTTCAAACCGAATTGAGCTACTGGAGCCAATTAAATAGATATGCTTTCATAAGATTATGTTCTAGAATTACAAAATAGTCTTGTATGATTAAGCTTTGGTAACTTTGGTTGAATGCACTTTTTACTTTAGTTGGAGGTAATAAAAATTACCCTAAGGCATACACTTCATCGGCATGAGGCATCGAGACTTAAGTTTTGTATGTCTCACATGCCTCAATTTGCTAAAGCATAAGATTTAAAGGCAAAATGCATATATAAAGTTAAAAATATTATTTGTGTGGTTCTGAAAACATAGTATAGTGCGAAGAATCTTGAATTATTGATTCAACTGCCAAATAAACAATCATACAGAAGCAAATAGATACAGTGAATGAGGTTAATGGGATCAAGGTTCGTTTAATTTATCATTGTTCAAAATAAATCTCATAATTATTGATTGAACTCCTTTCTAATTTCATACCTGTCTATTGCAGCAAAATATAGATAACCAGAATAAGACCGTTGAAGTTGAAAATTATTATTATGATGTTCATCGGATGCTTTCTATATTAAAGCAGCCGAGTCTGGAACAAACTCGTGAATTGAAAATGGAAGCATTTATTAAAGGTATGTGTATAGTTTCTTTCATTAGGTTTTATAATTTTACTGTTTTCTAATATATATGTATGTGTCCAGGAAAGAGGGTGTCTGATGTTCAAATGCCAGGTGTAGAGTGTAGCTATGATGGTGGATTTGAGTGGTAATAATCTATCTTTTGATTGGTTCCTTCTTATAAACTCATTTTGTTTGTTAACATGTTAATGATATAAGTTCATAATTATATTAAGGTACTAATATTATTATAGTGTGAAACGTTGTAGATAATAAACTAGATACTGTAAACATTAGACTCTAATTTGAATGTTTGTTGTAAACACTGGACTCTAATTTGAATATTATATGGTGTAAAAGTTGAAGGTTCATAATTATACCCTACTAATATTATTATGAACGTAGAATGTCCATGTTTGTCATCTTCAAATATTACTAAAATCTCAAAAGCACTGGTTTCATTTATTGAATATTTGGATAAACGAGACACTGTAAACACTGGACTCTAATTTAAACTTTTTATTTTACTTGGACCATGTCTAGAATTTTATTCTTTAAGGCATATTCTTACATTTCTTAAGAATATCTAAAACAGATGTCCACGCTTTAACTACTACTAACTAAATAACCAGTACAGCTAGTCATTCTTATCTAAAACATAATCTAAGGATAATTTTGAAGTCAGGTATACGCCTAGAAACATCAGGAAGGGAGTAAAACTATTTCTTTAAAAATTGAAGAAAAATTGTCGTTGTTATACACAACCGTAAAGTTGTAGGAGGTACACAACATATTTCAGGTTCTTGTATTTCTCCATTTTTTTACAAATCAGCACATATATATATTGGCAATTATGTCTATAGTTTCCGGTTAAGAATGCAAAATTATGAGCTTATAGGAATAATACTCAGTTAGCCATCTTTGAAATACAATATATCCAGCTGTAGTGTAGAATTTTCACTACAATAAGACTTCATAAGAGGAATAAAATGTAACGAAACTTCTCGATGAAAAAATTCAGACTAAGATAAGCATTAGCCCATGTTAATGCAAATCGCAAATAACCATAATTAAACCTTAAACTTTTCAAACATTGTGGATATTCAAGAACCTTAATTTAATAACATTATTGACCAAATACTTTTGAATTTTTCTGACTAGATACTCACCAGTTAAGTAGAATACTTTTGACTATAACTCCCAGTTTTAAGCATTGCATAATTATAATATACGTGGTGGTATAGAAATCCTATGTTACATAAAACATGTGTAGTAAATATGACAGAAAAAGCTTTGGTCCCCAATTTAAACTCGTTTTAAGGAAACGGATATTTTGGTATTTCCATGTCTTAAAAACATGCTCAATTTTATCTAAATTTCAAGAATTTAGAAAACATAAAATACTCATAAAGCTGTATTTGCAAAGAATTATCCAATATTCTCTTTCAAACGTAATTATTCAGTGAACAAAGGTCTTTCAAATCAACCAATCCAAAAAGCATTAACGATCGATATTAAATTTAAAAGACATTGCGGGATAAATGTAGGCAATTGCAACCAAAACTTACTTATTGTAATCACGCATTTGATGGTAAGTTGATTTGGCACAAACTTTTAGCATGTGGAACTTGTGATAGATGTCCACCACCATATTGAAGAAACATGTCGATCAAGCCCACCTGCATAGCACAAAATTTTAAATCAAGTACACTTATCCCAAATCATTCCAGTTATAGATATCACTTTGTAATGTATTTATTTTGTCATTTCTGCAGAATATATATATATATATATATATATATATAATGTGTAAATGAAGTTATAACTTGGTGTTAGTCCTGAATTAGCATCCTTGTCAGTCATTGACAGACTCAACCCATATTTCTTTATACTCGGTCATGGACACCATTTTATTATCATTACCACCCTATGGAGTTTAAGTGTATAACAGTGGAGTTCAAGTGTATAACAGTTTCATAGTGATGAAAATGCAAAAAATATGGCAGTGGTATAAGGAGGATACAACGAAACAATGAAGGTGGAAAATGCTATGTTCGAAATAAATCTAGTTGCCAAAATAAATTTATTATTTGCCTCAAGTCATTGACCTAAAAAAGGAATAAAACTTGTTTCGACCAATATAACAAATGTTACAAAACTTAAGAATGTCTTGATACATATAGTTCAAATTTCTGATTAGAATATTGATTTAACTTAAATTTGGTACTTAAACCTTGAACTTAGCTATTTACCCTAACTTTGTTAATTAATTTAAAATGAGAACCGGACAAACTATATTGTTTTTGTTATTATTATTACCAAAAATGATAAAACGGCTGCTAAAATCCCTGATTTTACAGGCTTGGCATTAAATAACAGGTCTTCAAATGAATCCATATTGAAGAATGCTAGGTTGACAAAGTGTAAGGACCCAATTCTTCGACTTTCGAAAATTCAACATCGATACTCACTTTATCGACTGCCGAGCAATCGAACGACGGAAAACCGAACACTTAGGGTTTTAAGAAAAAGAAAAGGACAAAAAAGATAGAAAATAGAGAGAAAAGAAAATAGAAAATAGAACGGAACAGAAAACAGCAGAACAATATCAGAATCTCACAATTCGCAGCGGAACAACATATAATAAATAAATGAATAATCTTTAAACAAAGGACTATATCAGTTATTACATTACATCACATTTCATTACATCATATCATCAGAGTGTACAACAACAACAACAAACAGCGGAAAAGAAATACTATATACTAGTAATACGCCATGCCATCCAGCTTGCCTCCAGCAACTCCAGAATATCCAGAATATCCTGATAAACCTAACTCTTGACTGCCCGTGTGGAAATTGGTGGGCACCCAGAGTTTAGGAAGGAAAACAATAAACTCCGAGTCAGTCATGTGACTAGTGTGAGAACTCAAAACAGTTTATTTATCTTTAAAATCAAAATAGAGGAATATTTTTAAAGTCAATTCGCAATGCTTTTAAAAATGAGACTACCATAAGGCCTCCCGCACACACACACAATGCAAACGCATAATCGGAGGAGATTTCTCCTTATGATAGTCAAAGATGCTTGATACGCATTTAAAAGAACATTTGATATTATTACTAGTGCATAGTGTAGGAAAAATTCATTTCGAAAGTAGAATATAAATCTTAGCCAACATACGACCATTATCGTATGCCTACTATAGCTACCATGTTCAATAGCAGGTTACCGCCACATTCCATGGCAGGTTATACAACTAAAACCGTACAAGTCTCGTATTGTTTCTTTGGATATTTTACGAATGACCAGGCCAAGAAACTTCCCATTGCCACATGAGAATGCCTCTGGATGGACATCCCCGAGAACCAAACCGGATCTCTACCAACACAAGGCCGGGTTACCCCTAACTGAGTAACAACTAACCGAGTATGCCATCCCCCGGTCCTTTGGGACCTTTAACCGAGCGCTCGTAATCAATTCACACAATCATAAAGTGTTTTCAACATGAGTAAGTATCTGGGCTCCATACCATGATACCACCCTTTTCCTGAAGGAAATGCACATACCCTAAAGGGCGCTACCCCTCATAACCTTGCCGCATCTTTCCTGTTTTGACCATTCCGGGGTGTGAGGCTCGACGAAGTCACGTCCACAAAAACATACTTTATACAAAAGCCATGCTTTGGGTCAACAAATGATCATAGAAATGATCACCAGGATAGACGATCAAATAAATGATCCTATCACAAATAATCAACACAATGATCATTTAACAGCAACACTCAGCATGTCACATTACCAAATTGGGAATATATCGCTGATAACCTTCAACTACATAACCTCTAAGGGTGTTAAGCTAAAAGAATAAATTCTCTGCCACCAACAGAAATATATTTGAAAGAAATCTGCTTTATATCTCAATTTGTAACGTCAGACATACAATCCATACAAGTCTGTTCCGGGATCGAATAAAACCGAAGGCACTTACAAAGAAGTCCTTGCAATCCGGATATCCACAATCCTGATCGGATTTCCCATCACATATGGAGAACTCTATACCGGAGCAACTCGGTGCATAGTCAATCGACAGGTCATCCTATCGCTCTCGTAAATACCGGGTCTTCAACACCGATCTTCAATGCTATCCATTACGTCGTATCACTATTCGGAATGGGTAATCCGAATAACGAGCGCAATAATTTAAAAATAAGTGTGCATTCAAATTCAAACAAATCACAACAAATACCTTTCAAAGGTAAATATTGATAGTCGGTTATTGAACTATCAATGGATATGCACAACATCACCAGATTCCAAATAATTTTCCAAATTATTTATTTTCCAAAATATCTTTACAAGATATATTATTCAATATCTCAAAAATAAATCAATATTTATTTTTAACAAATTCTCCTTTTCATTTATAAATTCCATAATGAATTTATATTTTAAAATATTTATGAATAAACGATTTCAATTATTCATTTTCAATTTATCTTCAAAAAGATAAATTCTCAAAATATTCACTTTATATTGGAAAACATTTCCATACTTATTTAATAAGTAATTCTCAAATCCATTTATTTTCAACACTTGAAAAATATTCAATATACTTAAATCGAGATTAAGTACTTATTTCATTCTTTAAGGAAATCATTCTCTTAAACATATTTATTTGGGCCAAAACGAATGTTGCGTAAAACATCGTTACGACAACCCAAAATCACTAGTATAGGGATTCGAAATTAAAATAGATATGTAAATCCCAATACTATACAAAACATTTCCTTTCGGAAATCATTTACTATAACAACAGTGTTATAGTCCACCATTTCCTTTTATTTCTCGAAAACATCTATTTCAACAATAAATGTTGAAATCTATGGTTTTGAATCTCAACACATTTAAAACATCGTTAGCTCGTTTTAATTCTGTTTAAAATATCACATCCTAAACATTTTCTTTAACATATTATTCACTATTCAAAAACGTGAATATACTACGTTAACAAATTTCATCCTTTTATTCATTTTATTTCAAAGGATTATTCACAGTCAAAAACGTGAATATAACTCCATTAATAGGTTTCAACAATTTACTTATCAAAATAAGTCGTTTGCGAATTTATAAAACAACGTTTATAAATTCCATTTCTATTTATCTTATAACATCTTTCTTTATAAATTTTCTTTATTAACCTATTTACTTTATATCTCAATTATGAACCAAAAGTCCATATTATAAGTTAAACACTTATAATTTATTTCTTTGCAAAATCGTTCCTTTAACTTCCCAAATTATAAATCTTATAACTTATAAAATTCAATTATTTATCCAAAACCATTCTTTTAATAACTTTATAAATTTTATAAACCCACTGCTTATAAAATTCCATTTATAACTTCACCGTTTATAATTCTATGAATTTCATTCGTTTATGAAATTCATTTACAATTCATTCTAACACTTATAAAAACTCGTTTTATAATTCCAATATTTTAATTTAAAAATATCCATCTTATAATTCTTTTATATAAATCAATTTATATCATTCTTTTAAAAATGTCTTAACTCCCTTTATAATTTCACTATTTTGATTTATAAAATAATCAATTTTATAAATCCTATATTTCAATTTTTTTTATAATAAATTCAGAAATCTCAATTTAATTATTTTATAAAATCCTTAACCCATATTTCTCAAAAATAAATCTTTAATCGTATTTCTCAAAATCATAATTTTTATAACTTTAAAAATTATAACGTTTATTTATTTAAAATGGATCAATTCCTAAAATATTATATATTTTCAAAAATCACTTTAAAATCCTTTTTAAAATTCCAAAATTTGGTCCAATGATGCTACACACCAAATAGTCAATCACGACTACAACGATATCATATATCGTATGATAATCCATCAAATATCAAAATATCTGAAATCAAATAAAAACTGTTGAGGAATCCAGTTGGATCCCTCCAACCTGTTTTCCTGCATCCACAAACATTAGCACGATACCAATTCCGCTCCAGTACGGAATTATCGCGGTATATGGGATTTAAAATATTATCCGCTTAATAGACGGCGCAATAGGGTCTCATCCGCTATACAAATGCGGGAAATCAATAACTGCAATATATACATATGCCAATATATATATTGCTATTATATATAATACCAATTTCACTATTTATGAAATATTCGCGGTATATGTTTTTAATAAATAACATCCGCTTACTAACGGCGCATAATGTCTATTTTAACAATCAATAGATAACAATCATCATTCAAACATGCATTCAAATATTTTAAATCTAACTATTTAAAATTAAATCGAAACTGATTCGATTGAGTAAGAAGTTCTCACCTTGATTTTAATTTCGTTTTAGCGATTTATTTTGAATATATCCGAAATTTTCACTAACTCCAAACGACTCCAATCCAACTCCATAGCGTAGTGCTCGTCAATATGGACCCGTCGCAATTTGTTTCGTCCCAATCGGACCTCGTATCAAAAGGTTATGGCTTTTTAAAGTTTTATGAATTTAAATTATAAATAATTTACACAATTACTTAAATTTCTAACCCTAACTCAACCGTAGCCGTAAGATCTGTTGCGATGAATCCAGGCCATTGCACGCGTTTCCCACTTCTTCTCCCAGTATTTTCATACGAGGCCGAACCCATCTTTCCCTTGATTTTTTTTGATGGCCGCTCCACACATGCTCGTCGATACGACGATCGGGCTTCTCCATTCGAACGCCCCCACCTCCAAGTGTCACCGCCCCAAGCCGTGCCGAGCTCGGCTGTCCCCCTTGCACGCAAAACAAGGCCGAACATGTGCACTTCACGGCCAGATTCTGGCGATCACGATGCTCCGATGACGATCTTGACCGTATGAAATCGAAGATCTCGGAATGCTTAACGTTTTTGTAGTTGAACAAATTTGCTATAAGTGAATGGATTGCAAGAAATTGATGAATGAAATTCGACACTTTCTGGCCTTTGGTTCTAGAGATGGCGGCTAGGTTTAGGGTTTATTATTATTATTATTAGTTTTAGAGAGAGAGGGGGCTATTTATAGAAGAACGAACGACACTATTCATTTCGGAAATTCCGAACTCCGATTTACGCGCCGTAACCAGCGTTTCTAAGGTTTACCCCTCGTTCCGGACACAATGGAACAGGTTTCGGAAGCTAATTCGGACATCTTTGCGAGTTATGGATATAAACGTTCAATTTGAATTAAACCGATTTAAACGATTTTCTAGGCGTTTTAATTTGTACCGGACAAACGGTAAATCCAATTGACACGAAATTTGAAACCTTACAATAATATCACATTACGGATCCGATGAAACTGGTTTCGTCGAAATCCGAGACTTTTTGAAAAATGGCTATTTTAACTCGCCAAATTAATATTAAAACAATTTCGATGCGTTTCGAGCTGCCACGATCAAACTATAACTCCGATTGCTACGAAAATTGAAATTCGGTAATAACTAACTATTACGGATCCAATGGAACTAGTCTCGTCCAATTCTAAGACTGTTCAAAAATTGGCTATTTTCACTAGTCGATTTAAATATTAAAATATTCAATTTTCACAAATTAACTTTTAATTCGATTTTAAAAGTTCTAAAATATCGTTCTAACTCCAGTATGATATAATAAAATTTCCCAACTCATTTACAATCATATTTATCTCAATTTTCAATTATTTCTGTATTTCCAATTATTAAATTATTGATTTAATTATCCAATTAAATCCAATTATTCGAATTAAAAAAATTTCAACTTATAAATTCACTTATTAATATTTAAAATTAATTAAATATTCAAATTTTAATTAAATAAAATTCTGGGTCGTTACACAAAGCGTAGCGGCTAAGTGGGATTTAAATGCATAGTTATCAGCTAAGCTAGGTCAGAGAGAGGGAACTAATTCTAAAAATAGCTATCCATTTTTAGTGACCCGCAACAGTAACTATCAACTAAGAGTGATATAACATTGTTCACCTTGATCACACAAATTAGCTTGAAGTAACTAGAGAATTGAAGTGACACTTGAGAATCAATCAAAATAGAAAAACACATATTGACCTATCTGCAATGGAGTAGATCATATTGAAGTTATATAGTCTAACCTATGTTGTATAATGTGCATTTAAAGTCATTTAACCATATCAGGAAATTAGACATAAGATAATTCATTGCTTAAAACTAATAATAACTAGATAATAACAATCACTGGTGCAGTCTGTACATGATGAAACTTTTAATTTTTTTGATCAAAAGGTGTAGTGTACTTCAGTTGGTTACCATTGAGCCAGTAACTACATGCAGTTGGTAACAAGTTTTTCCGTACTAATCAAAAATTTCAGCCATAGCTTTTACATGACTGATTTCTTAGCAAAAATGTATCAATAGAGAATTCTTTTCTTGATTGATTCTTTGGCATCATCCTAACTCACTCAAACATAAGAGTGTGTTATCGGGCTTTACATATGCTTTAAACGGTTGTGGGATAAGTTGTGGCAATATGCTAGTAGTTACCAAAACAGAAAATTTACTAGTTAAGGTGAGTTTCAATACGAATCTGTGCTATGCAAGGACTTCTTTAAAATAACGATGACCAGTATGAATCTGTGATATGTAAGGACTTCTTAAAATAATGATGACGATGACGATGACGAAAGAAGGGAAAAAAAGAGAAGAAAAGGACTTACATTTGACACCACGTAAATACAAGGTAAGAAGAAGTGTAGACTAAATTGAAGACTAAAATAAACCTTATCAAAAATACACTTATGTGGCATAAATGTTGTAGGAAGTCAAAGTCGATTTGCTACTTTAAAATGCAACGCATTGCCAAAACCACCAAGTTTATTTTTTATAAACATGGTTTTGACGGAATGATACTGCTCAATAACATAACCTGAAGAAAAGGAGATCCCACCCCCTAGCCTAGGCAGTGACAGCTATTGAATAACAGAAAATGTTAAACTACCGTTGAGTACCATTTGCATACTTGTTGTAGGAAGTCAAAGTTAATTTGTTACATTAATACGCAATACATTAAATTTTAATTTTATAAACATGGTTATTTATTTTCATGTGTCAACATTGTTTACTGTAGCTGTTTGGGTGTTAGGCAGTCCTATTAGGCCACTCACTGCGTAAATAAACCAATTCAAATTTACACACTTAAAGATATGCATCTCACAATATGTATAGAATAAGCCTATATAGGTTATAATGATGTGGAATGGATACTACTCTACATCACTGCCTTATTGTTTATGGAATTCAAAATACACCTAAGAGTTTGATGACAACCACACTCGTGTCCACTGTGGAATTCGGACAAATAGAGGTATAGCTTAATGGTATATATTTTTTTCGAAAATAAGTAGGATAGTGATCATACATTGGATTTAAAGAAAGAAAGAGGTAGCCAGCTTATATTACTTGCAGTCGGTCCAATTCCATACACCATTAATCAACCAAATTTTTGTGTTCTGATTTTAAGAGTTCATGCAATGGATCTGATCGTTTTCTTCAACACTTTGTGGTTTCTGTTTGGCTTCCTATGGATCTTTCTCGCTACACATAATTTAAAAAGATCCTTCACACCTGCATAGATGTATTTTCCAAATGAATAAGCAGAAGAAACTAATGTACATTCATAGGAATGTTGTGAAGAACTGACAAAAGAGGGGGAAAACACAATACAAAGCAAAATAAATGTGATGTCCAGTTTGATATCTATAACATGCCATGACAGTGCAATGTATATGTACAGTATTGTTTACAAACAATTAAAATTATCTAAGTTTTTATAATTATTGTGTAATCACTGAGTATGTAATTTATAAACTAGGATTTTCACTAAATAAATTACTATTGTTCCTCATTATGTGAAGACAGCGTTCATAAAAATTCCAATACAGTTCTTCAGTTGAATGCAATCGATTCAGTAGTAATAGCTTTTAATTTACTCAAAAACACATTCATACATATTCAAGATCCTTCAGTTGGTTTCTACAGAAAATGTTATTAATTTCTTCAGTTGGCTTTTTAATTTACTCAAAAACACGTTCATACATATTCAAGATCCTTCAGTTGGCTTCTACAGAAAATGTTTTAATTTCTTCAGTTGGCTTCTACAGAAAATTTTATTAATTTCTTCAATTGGCTTCTAATCGAAAATAAATTAATTCATACATACTCAAAATACAGCCAATCATAATCAATTCAATAGTAATACAATCATTCTTTCATATAGGTTTCAAAATTACAAAACTTAAATTACGTAGTAGAACTAGGATTTATAAATTAGCCTTGTTTGTTTAACAACTACATGCATACAACCATTTAAAATCAAATATACATTCAATTTACTCAAACTAGATGTTAGTTGTATACTATATACTTACAAAATCAAATCAAAACGTAAAATAATAAAGTCACCCAAAATTAGGGAAAATACCGACCTTTAGAATCCTTTTCAATTTTCTGTAGTGAAAAAAGTGTCTAGTGAAGCAGCTGCAAAGCGATGGCTAAATCCACGTAATTATCATGATTATACCACTCTAATTATGTTGCATTTTTCGCCGACAATGTAAATCGTGCTTGTAATCACATTCGACTATTTAGAGGCGAGATAGATCTGCAAAAGTGGAACGTGGTAAAACTGATTAAGTGTGCAGACGACGAGGGATTTAGAAGTAAGGTTGAAGAAAACAAACAAATTGGGGTTTTTTTTCTACGATGAGGAAGGGGAGGTGTATTCAAAGGGGGATAGAGAAATAAGACCGAAAAAAAATTGCCGCCTTTGTCTTGGTAATTTTGCGATGCAGTCAAATTATAGCGCGTCATCAATATTTGGGTACCTAGCGAACTAAAATACAGCAAGTTTGTTTACAACGCTGTAATACTAGGCTATCAATAATATATTTTGTTGTAGTGTATACATATTTAAATATTATTTTAAATAGTGGATTAGTGATTAAATTGTTTAATTTATAAAAAAAGATTTTTTAAAAGGGAAATTATTAGTTTAAATAAAATTTATCAGTCAATTAAATGATTTAATAACAAAAAGATTGTTCGAATTTATTTCGAATATTAATAAAATCATATAATTTTTATGCAAGGTCTAAAATCGTGAAGAAAACAAACTGGATTGGAAATGGATTGCATGCATAAGTAAAGGTGAGATCTTCTCACTCAAAATAATAATTGAAAATTTCAGTTATTGATTGATTGTTGAATTGTGATAGATAAATATAAAATTGTTGATTGTGTGCTTGGATGATTGATTTATTATTAGTTATATCAGTTTAGACCCTATGCGCCGCATAATAGCGGATGATATTTTATAAATTCCATATACCGCGATATTTCACCTCGAAGTGGAATTGATATTTAATTGTTGTGCTAACGTCTGTGGATGTAGGGAAACAGGTTGGACAGATCCAACTGGATTCCTCAAATGATTGAATTTGTTTCAATATTGTGTGTTGATTTATTTAAAATCAGTGTGTGATAATATTGTGATTGAAACCGTCGAAGGCTAAACTTTAGCGGAATATATTTTTGGTATCGTAAGATACTAGAAATAAAAAAGTAAAAAAAAAATTGGATTTTTAAATTTAAGTAGAAAATCTATAGTGAAATCCTATTAAATAAAATTCCAAAATATGGGAAAAGGTTTAATAAATGGATTTCAAGTAATAATATTCAAAAGGCGAAGAATTTATTTTAAAAGATATGATCTTTAAATAATTTGGAAAGGATAAAGGAATTTATTTTAAAAATAAATTCGAAAATTGATTTGGTGTTAAAAAATAAAACCCTTGGGAAATCAATATGAAAATTGATTTGTTGATTTAAATAAACTTAGAAAATAATTTGGAATTGGATTTGGTAATTGAAATAATTTGGAAATCAATTAAAGAATTGATTTGGTGCTGAAAGAGAATATTTAGAAAACGATTTGAAAATCGTATATCTGTGGATATTTGAAAATTTAAAATTCACAATGGGAATTTATAAAAGAAAGAGAAATTTGTTTTAAAAATAAATATTGTTTATTTTTAAAAGTGTGGAAAGGAATTTACGGATTGGAACGTAAATTTAAAATAAATCTAGAAATATTTATAAATTGATTTGAATAAACCATTTTAGAATGGAAGGTGTACTTTCCCTGGAGAGCCAAGTATGTTTTCAATATAGTCCATAAATGTGAAAATGAAGTTGTGAAGATGGTTTTAAGGAAAGATTATTTTGGAGAAATTATTTACTTGGGTTATTTTGAAAATCTTTAAAGTAAAGATTTATTTTAATTTATTATCGAAGTGATTATTGAAAGTTTTAATTGATATTTATTTTAGAAAATGGATATTCAGATAGTTATATCCTAACTACTAATTTTATTTTAAAATTAGTTTGGACCTGAATTTTTATATGAGATTTTAATATAATATCTTCACAACTAATGTTTTAGATAAAGTGTTTTAAAATAGTTTTTATTCTAAATGTTCCAAGTATATATGTTTGGATAAGTAATTTAAATTATTTTAAAGTATTCTAACTTGGCAGACCTTCAGTGGAAACAAATAATATCGAGAATCTTATTCGACGAGTGAAAAATGATTTGAAATTTGTTTTCAAAGGATTGAAAGGTGAAAAGTGATTTGAAATTTGTTTTCAAATGGTTGAAGTGTTAAAATTGTATCTTGCAAAGATACTTTGGAAATGATAATTGGGGAGAATTTATTTGAAATCCAGTGATTGTTGTGAATGTTGATTGATAGTTAAATAACCGACTATCAATACTAGCCATTTTATGGCATTTGAATTTTGATGCGACCGGGGGTCGGATTCCAAGTGGATATTCGAAAACCACATCGAACCTTTGTGATTGTGACGGATCTTTTATTTAAAAGATCAAAGTGAAATTATTGTGATTTGTTTGAAATCTGATCGTACACTTATTTTTAAAAATGAGCGCTCATTATTAGGATTAGCCGGGAGAGGACTTTGTGTCATAAAACTCATTCCGAATAATGATACGACGAAATGGGATTGCATTTGAAGACGGCGTTGAAGACTTGGTATTTTCAAAAGCGAAAGGATTACCTGTCGATTGACCTTGCACCGGGTTGCTCGGGTATAGAGATTTTATCACCCTTTGTGATGGGTATTCTGGACGTGATTAGTGAATATCTGGATTTGCAAGGGCTTCTTTTGAAGTGCCTTCGGTTCCATTCGATCCCGGAATGGACTTGTATGGATGTGTGTCTGACGTTACACTTTGAGATGTAAAACTGGTTTCAACAAATACATTTCTGTTGGTGGCGGAGAATTTATTCTCTTAGCTTAACACCCTTCTCTGAGACGTACGAGCGCAGAGGTTATGTAGTTGATGGTTACTAGTGATACATTCCCAATTTGGTAATGTGGCACACGAAGTGCTGCTGATCATTTGTTGATCAAAGCATGACTTTGTGAAAAGTGTAGCTTTGTGGACGAGACCTCATCGAACCTCACAACCCGGTATGGTCGAAATAGGAATCGTGGCAGCAAGATTATTTGGAGGGAGCACCCCTTGAGGGTATGTCCATTGAAATAATTTGGAAATCAATTAAAGAATTGATTTGGTGCTGAAAGGGAATATTTAGAAAACGATTTGAAAATTGTATATCTGTAGATATTTGAAAATTTAAAATTCACAATGGGACTTTATAAAAGAAAAGGAAATTTGTTTTAAAAATATATATTGTTTATTTTTAAAAGTGTGGAAAGGAATTTGCGGATTGGAACGTAAATAAATTCATAAAGATTTATAAATTGATTTGAATAAATCATTTTAGAATGGAAGGTGAACTTTCCCTGGAGAGTCGAGTATGTCTTCAGTATAGTCCATAAATATGAAATTAAAGTTGTGAAGATGGTTTTAAGGAAAGATTATTTTGGAGAAATTATTTACTTGGGTTGTTTTGAAAATCTTTAAAGTAAAGATTTATTTTAATTTATTATAGATGTGATTATTGAAAGTTTTAATTGATATTTGTTTTAGAAAATGGATATTTAGATAGTTATATCCTATCTACTAATTTTATTTTAAAATTAGTTTGGACTTGAATTTTTATATGAGATTTTAATATAATATCTTTACAACTAATGTTTTAGATAAAGTGTTTTAAAATAGATTTTATTCTGAATGTTCCAAGTATATATGTTTGGATAAGTAATTTAAATTATTTTAAAGTATTTTAGGCAGACCTTCAGTGGAAACAAATAATATCGGGAATCGTATTCCACGTGTGAAAAATGATTTGAAATTTGTTTTCAAGGATTGAAAGGTGAAAAGTGATTTGAAATTTGTTTTCAAATGGTTGAAGTGTTAAAATTGTATCTTGCAAAGATACTTTGGAAATGATAATTGGGGAAAAATTATTTGAAATCCAGTGATTGTTGTGAATGTTGATTGACAGTTAAATAACCGACTATCAATACTATCCTTTTATGGCATTTGAATTTAGATGCGACCGGAGGTCGGATTCCAAGTGGATATTCGAAAACCACATCGAACCTTTGTGATTGTGATGGATCTTTTATTTAAAAGATCAAAGTGAAATTATTGTGATTTGTTTGAAATCTGATCGAACACTTATTTTTAAAAATAAGCGCTCATTATTCGGATTAGCCGGGAGAGGACTTTGTGTCATAAAACCCATTCCGAATAACGATACGACGAAATGTGATTGCATTTGAAGACGGTGTTGAAGACCTGGTATTTTCAAAAGAGAAAGGATTACCTGTCAATTGTCCTTGCATCGGGTTGCTTCTGTATAGAGATTTTATTACCCTTTGTGATGGGGATTCTGGACGTGATTAGTGAATATCCGAATTTGCAAGGGCTTCTTTTGAAGTGCCTTCGGTTCCGTTCGATCTCGGAATGGACTTGTATGGATGTGTGTCTGACGTTACACTTTGAGATGTAAAGCTGGTTTCTATCAAATACATTTCTGTTGGTGGCGGAGAATTTATTCTCTTAGCTTAACACCCTTCTCTGAGACGTACGAGCTCAGAGGTTATGTAGTTGATGGTTACTAGTGATACATTCCCACTTTGGTAATGTGGCACACGAAGTTCTGTTGATCATTTGTTGATCAAAGCATGACTTTGTGTAAAGTGTAGCTTTGTGGACGACATCGAACCTCACAACCCGGTATGGTCGAAACAGGAATCATGGCAGCAAGGTTATTTGGGGGTAGCACCCCCTGAGGGTATGTCAATTTCCTTCTTGATTATAAGTGATATCATGGTACGGAGCCCAGATACTTACTTTGTGGTTGCTGCAAATTTATTGCTTTGTGGTTGTCGGTTGAGAAGCGCTTCGGATAAAGGTTGGTAACGACCGGGAGGTGGCATACTCGTGTCAGTTGTTACCTAGTCACAGAGGTAACCCGACCTTGTGTAGCAGAGATCCGGTTAGGTTCTCGGAGACGTCCCTCTAGAGGCGTTCCATTTTGTGTGGGAAGTTCCTTTGCCTGACCATTTGTTGGAAATCCAAATAAAACAATACGAGCCCAATACGGTTTTAAATTATATAACCTGCCACCTTAGGTGGTAGCTATAGTAAGCATATTATAATGGTACCTATGCTGGCTAAGATTAATATTATGCTTTCGAAATGTTTTCTGCACTATGCACTAATAACAATATCGAAAGGATTTTGCGTATTAAGCATGTTTGACTATCATAAGGAGAAATCTCCTCCAATTCTGCGTTTGCAGTGTGTGTGGCGGGAGGCCTTATGGTAGTTTCATTTTCCAAAAGCATAGCGAATTTTTTTTTATTTTCTTTGTGAAAATAACTGTTTTTAAGATCTCACACCAGTCCCATGACCGACCTAAAGTTTATTGTTCCTTTTCTAAACTCTGGGTGCTCACAATTTTCCACACGGGCAGCCTAAAGTCAGGTTATCACTATTCTGGAGCGAAGTCAAGAAGTTGCTGTGGAATCAGGAGTTGGAGCTGGATGGCGAGGCGTATCACTTATATACGTAATATTTCTTTCCGCTGTTTGTTGTTGTACACTCTGATAATGTAATGTGATGTAATGTAATAACTGATAAAGTGATTCTGTTTAAAGATATTTATTTATCTATTATATTTTTTTCCGCTGCGAAATGTGAGATTCTGTTATTGTTTCTGCTTCTTTTTCTACCTCTTTTTCTTTAAACCCTAACGGTTCGGTTATCCGGCATTCGACTGTTCGGCATTCGATACAGTGGACGTATTGATGTCGACTTTTCGGGTGTCGAGAAATCGGACATGTTAACATAATACTTGGGTACGAAACCGTTTTAGCACAAATGAACTTTCACAAATATCTGGTTACAAATACTTCAAATATCTACACCTACTACAAGGACAAACTAATTCTGGATCGTTTCCGTTATTATCTAAATCGAATTCAACAAATACATTTATACCATTATAATTTTTTTTATTGAGCCTCTCAGTCCTTTTCTTTGGTACATCCATCTTCTCCGATCAACAAAATAATCAATCATTTTTATTATTTGAGAAAATGAGACACAATTTCAAAATATAATATTTATTTTCAAGAATACAAATTCGAAAAATATTATTTTCATGGTCGTATAATATTTGAATTTAAAGAACTATTTCACAAATTACAAAATATTTTCAAATATGACACATTTTATTTTTTAACGTATCGATACAAAATTTTGTACAAAAAAATATTTTGTCCAATGGTCAGACATCCTACTTTCCATTACAAGCACAGTAAGTATTTACATTTTGTATATTACTTCGTCTCAAACGATTCAACAAAATTTCGGCAGTATTTTCCTTTTGTTCCCTGCATTTACAAAAATGCGTGTACGTTGGAAATAAAAAAGAAAAGTTAGGCCGAAATTTTATGAACCGTTTGAGATGAAGTAATATACAAAATGTAAATGTTTACTGTGTTCATAACTTGTCCAATACAGGGACAAATCCAACAAACATTGTACTAGATGAATATAAATGGTCGTTTTTTGAAAAAAAACGACTATTTACATAATGATCATGTATAACACTCGTCAGACGGGGCCAAAAACTCTCTAAGAGACATTAAATGTGCGCATTTTACGAAAAAATACAGTTTTACTAACTTTTCACATTTACAAAAATATATTTTAATTTAACATATTTATTCGACGTATTACATCAACTTAATGCTGGTGTAACATTTTTGTCATTTGTAAATACACACAATTATAATTTAGACTCATACATTTTTTTGTTGCATTAGTCAATACGTGTACAATATAATACTCCTAGCTCGTTCATTTATTTTATCTTATTCCAACTAACACGGTACAATGATAGCAACGCTACACACATATACAATCGTAGAATCAAAACATACATAACGATTTACATATACACGAACAACCACAAGTTATACATGTTTTTCACAATTTCATGGTAAGAGATGAAATAGATATACCCTAGAATGTTAGAAACTATTATCACACTATTGGAAACAATTTCAATCACCATTCAGCCCTAATTTATCATCTTATGCAAATCTAGAAATAGGGTGAAAATTGAATTTTTCACGAAAATAAGAGATTATACTCGAGTTAGAAAGCAAGAGAGGTTGAACTCGTAGCCGGGGAGGATGCAAAAACACGGAATTAGTGATTGAAGGCTTGGGAAGTGAATTTGGGATTTTAGAAATGTGAATTAGGTTTTGCTGAAATGAGGAAGAAAGGCTCGGCTGGACCCTGTAATTCGCAATTTTCCGACGGCTTCCGACTGCCGCCGACGGCCCGTCGCAAGCCGTCGGAAAATAGCCGTCGCCTTCCTCTGTCGCTTTTTAAGCATTTTCTAGTAGTGTTTCATTCGTTTATTTTGAATTGTTCAATAATTCATATTATCAATTATATACATTTATATATCATTTCATCGCATATAATTTGTTTATAACTTATAAATATTCTAATATTTATTGTAAATAATTTACCCGAGTTCAATATATTTTTAGAAAGGAGTTAATCGATTAATCTAATTTATTACAAAAATCCTTTATCAAACAAGCTTTTGACGCAATAAAATATAATGTGTGTGGTCCGATTTCATAAATTTGGATATAAAGTATGAACTAAAATTATAACAATTACATTAAAAAAGTCAAAATATAATTATATGTATTATTAAATTTTAAAATATATAAGTTTAAAATAATTGAAAAATGTATAATTTGAAAATTATGTAATATTAATTTCTAAAATTATGTAATATTTATGGAAAAAAAGTAAGGAAATATAAATGGCATCGGAATAATGTTGAAAAATACCGTTGTCTTTCCGACATCTTTATTATATAAGTCAGAATAATAGTTGGTGTCAAAATGACATCGCTATTTTCCTACGTCTTCCCAAAGCCCTAATACAAGGCATAAGGAAGATGTAGGTATTTTTTGAAGCCTTTCCGTCGCTCTATAATTGGCGTCGTGATGGGTCGGAAAATACCGACGCCTTTGTTATATAGGAAGATTAATACTTGTCATCAGAAAAAGGCGTCGACATTTTCCGATGTCATCCCGACGTCTTAAATGTATTTGTTTGATATAGAAAAATGACGTTGGAATCGCATCGGAAGATACTGCTGACGTCTTTATTATATAGGTCGGAATAACAACCAACGTCGGAATGCGTTGGTATTTTCCGACGTCATTCTAACACCTTCATTCTTTTCTACGACTTTCCAACGCTATTATGACGTCCTGCCTTTCTAACGTTGGAATGACGTCGGAAATTTTATAGCTATTACAAATTTTGTGTACTGCGATGACATCTGCATTTAGAAATTATCCATCTGTTTTTTGTAAGTTTTTAGTTTATATTAATATAATTTTGAACAATGAAAATTATGTTTTCTTTTGTCCACGAGCTTAGTGAGTTGGCAACCATATCATGTTTCCTCGGATATTAACGGCTAAGTCGGCTTTACAAGGATCTCAAATAAAATGTATGTTTGTTGTTTTATTAAGTATGAAATTTGTATCACACGAACTGAATGCATAGTAATTGCTCAAAGGTACATCATTATCTTTGTCTATTTTTCTAATGTTTGTAACCATCACTATTAAAACAAATTTCGTTGAACGAAATTTTTTAATTTATGCGTTTCATTTTGTTGATTTGTTAGTGAATAAGATAATTATATGCAATATCAGTCCGTGCCCGTGAATGCAGATATCTGATATTTGTAAATGATTTCGAATGCAAAAGCAGATGCAGATACGACGTCATTCGCATTCGAAGGTATCTTCGAATCCGTTCTTATACTTATATGTCAGTTTTCCAACGTTTTAGATTCTAGCCCTCCACAGTTCTCATGCTTAATTATTTTTAATTACTTAATGAAACGCTGGATCATGGTATGCAATGCTTAATTAATTTGCAAACTAAGCTCCATTTTGTGTCAAATCGTGGATGCTGCTTGTTTGTCTAATATGTTTTATATATGTGGATACAAGAACGACACCCGTAGTGTGATAACCGGTTAATATGAACTGATATTTTACAGTAAATGTGAACTGATATGTCGTATTCATCGAACCATCTATATTTTATACGACGGAACTGACCATTCATTTAGCATTAAATTAAGTAGACGAAGACAATTATGTACGGGTCTTTATCTACTAGATAGAACTAACTAGTATTGTAATTTAAGTTTCTAGATTGAAATAAATTAGTTGGTAAATTAATCAAGTCCTACAAAATCAGGATTAAAAACCATTAAACGCACAATGTATCGACTGAAGGATCGAAATGTTACACTTCACAGTTTACTACGGTAGGTTTTTATTATTTATGTTAATTATTTATTTTAGGAAATTTGTACGTCAGGTTCCAACAAAATCTTTTAATATACAATATACCCTCTCCTTTATAATATCATGTAAATTATGTTTTTGTCCACATTTTTCTTTTGCAACCAGCTATTATTTTCATATCCATATTAATATTTGACATTCTATTTTATTTCAATATATAAAATGCAATAACTTTTTATAGAAATATCATATCAACTAACCGTTTTCATCTTGAATTCACAAATTTACCATCTTTTGCATATGTAAATATCAAAATGCAATTATAATAGCATCATTCAAACCACAAAGTTTAAAATTAATAAATATGCATAATTATAAGTGCATTATATTAATGTAATTATAACTGCATTTTCATAATGCCGTTAAGTATGACTGCATTTTCCTAATGCCGTTAAGTCTGATTGAATATAATTGCATTTTCTAAATACAGTTAGAATACAGAATGAATTAATATTACATAAAATATTCAAAGGAAACCAAAATTAGTATTGTAACAGGTAAATGAAATTAAAACATTCAAATGCGACCATAATTGCATTAATCAAAAAATACAGTTAAATAATATCAGCATTTGCTTAATACATTTAAATTATAACTGCATTAAATTTGAATAAACCATCAAACACAACCAAAAATATTACTACGTACATCACGTAAATGTAGTTGAAATATTAAAATATAATCATGCATAATTTAAAGTTACTGCTAAATTATAAGTGGATTTTCTTAATTTGTTGATTTTTAACTACATTAAGATTGATTAAAATTACGAAGTTCAACCGAAATTATTACTATATTAGATAAATGTAGTTAAAATCTTCAAATGTGGTTAAATTAATCCACAACACGCTGTTAAATTATAATTGAATTTTCTTAAAATTGCAGTTAATTTACAACTGCGTTAAGACTGAATAAAATTATCAAATGTACTCAAAATTATTACTACATCACATAAACGTAGTTAAAATTTCAAATGTTGTTAAATTAATTCAAATAATGCTTTCAAATTATTGCTGCATTTGCAATTAAATTATAAATGCATTGAATTTGAATTAGTTATTAAATATAATTAAAATCATTACCGCGTTACATAACTGTAGTTACAATATTCAAAGGCAGTCATAGTTGTATAATTCGAAAACTAATTTCTTCCAGTTAAGTTACTAGAAAATAACTGCCTTATCATAATGCAATTAAAACTACCATAGAAAGATTATGATCATCTTAATAATGTAGTCACAAAATGCAGTTATACAAAGTGGTAACACAAAATAACTGCATTGCATAAATACAGTTAAAACTATAATTTAAATTATGATTTTCATATTTTATTGTTAGATATTAAATATTATTAGAAATCTTATTAAATTTGCGGTTTAACGGTGAAAATGATTTTTAAATACGATTAATCTACAAAAAATTATCATATTTTAAAGATCGAAATTAAATGAATCGATGGATATTGATTTTCATCAGATGTGTGACGTTAAGGCAGCAGGGGCCTAGTTTTCAAAAGATAATAAGTAGAGACACGCTTCATATTGAAATGTTGTAAACTCACCAATAAATTGCGACTCAAATTTAATATTCTATTTGTTTTATTCAAATAGCACTTTTGTATGCATTATCTGCCACACGTTTAATTTACAAAAAACATAAAATTTGTTTTTATATTTTGATAATAAACCAACTTTTATACAACTTATTCCGACATTTAACTCATGTACTACAAAACAAATATTATTTATTATTATTTTATTTAATACTATATTTGTGTTATCCTACTTACACATGATGAAAATTTAAATGAATTTGTATCAAATTTTGAAATTTGCTACATCCAAGAGGTGAAAAATAAACTTATGAATCCCACAAGATAGGTGAACTCAAAAACCTTATTGTATGCTTAGACGTTTATAACACCTGATAAATTTATATAGGATGGAGATGTGCATGTTAGGAATTGAATCTGCGTCTTTTGAACTCAAACCTTCTTTCTACTGTGTCTATTGTGCCGCAACTGCGGACATTTTATTTCAAAATAAGAATCCATGTATTTACCATTTTTCAAATCCATGTGGAAGACTCTTCTAAGAGCAGCTGTTTCAACAACTCAACCTGATCAACACAGACACTCTAAATTGCGGCGGCGTACGTGGATAAGATGCATGCACTCAAATAACATACAGGGCCTAAAAACGGGTGAAGATAACTATTGAACTGCATCTAACGATAACTGCTGCAAAGAAGCTTCCAAAAAACAATGCTTAGTCACCTCAACTAATGTCGCATATTCTATCGCACACGTTAATGCCCCACTTTACGTCGGCATCTACAATAAAATATCCAGCAATAATTCAACTCGTCATCTTCCTTCTATATATACACACCTCGCCTTCATATCCTAAACCAATAAACTCAACTGCCCTTAAATATCTACAGAACAGAGGCAAAAACACATAAATCAGAACTAAAAATGCTGTGTGTAACGGCAAGACAAGGAAGGCAGCTACAACGATACAACAATGAAGGAGGACGACTCGTCGTCGGTTGCATCCCTTACAGAAACAAAATATCAAGTAATTACATGGATGAAGAAGAAGATGATATAGAGGTTTTGGTGATAACATCGCAGAAGAGCGAAGCTTTGATGTTCCCAAAGGGAGGATGGGAGCTTGACGAAAGCTTAGAACAAGCTGCCAAAAGAGAAGCAGCCGAAGAAGCAGGAGTTGTAGGCGAACTCGAGCAAATACTAGGAAAATGGAACTACAGAAGCAAGAGATACGGAACAATGTACGAGGGACGAATGTTTCCGATGAAGGTGACTAGTGAATTGGCGTGTTTTGCAGAGATGCAAACGAGGAAGAAGAAGTGGGTTTCCATTGCTGAAGCGAGGAGAGGGTGTAGAGATCATTGGATGAGAGAAGCGTTGGAATCGCTTGTACGAAGAGTTTCCCAAAATAGTAGTTCGAGATTATAGAGCTGCGGAGCGAGTTAGAGTCTGATTTTGCAGAATGTTAGATCTTGTTTTAGGATATTCCTTTGCTCTTCTGTAGATGTAGTAAAATCATTGATGCTAATATCCATTTTGGAATTTTGAGTTATCGTCATTCATCACTGTCTGATTGCAGGATTGTGGCGACAGAAAAGCGTTGCATGAAACTAACTATTCATTTAGCGTTGAATTTTGATTCTCAAACTTAGTACCAACTGTAGACAGAAAATGCCCCCCCAAACATCGACGATGCCGTCCGACGTTCCAACGTTACATACGACAGATCTGGACCACTGTGATTTGGATTACTGATGCTAACCCAGCCTTTTAGGCTTTTACTGCTACCGATACGGATTACGACTCCGATTGAGTATCCCGCGACCCTCCATTTACTCCGCAGTCTAGACGAAGTAGACATACTGACCATACCAATTCAAACAGGCATAATGGCCGTTTCAACAATGTTGTGTAGTGTTGTCAAGGCCTACTGGTTCATATTCTGTTTGTTGAGTGGTGAGAGCTTATGTTAATTTTTCATAGCGAACCCCCAAGCTTTGATATTGTCGAAAAGTTGAGTGATGCAGAAGTGTCTTGATTTATAATGTACGAGTTGGGATGTTTGTGTGGTCATGGTCACCGTCAGTAGTTTAGTTTCATTTTCGAATGTATTTGAATTTAAAAATGTTTTATTTTATTTTAATGAAATTGCATAATTTATTTTTTACTTACTAGAATACTTTAAAATGTGAACGGATCATGGAGTCGGCCTGAGTCGGCTACGTCTCCATAATGGAGTCGGCTGGGGACGACAAAAATTTTGCGTCGACTAGGGACGGCCAGCAACAGACGGAGTCGACTAGCGTCGTCTATTTTATTATTTTTCCAACCCTAATTCTTATGTACACCTATATCGTTTGAAAAAATAAAACATACTACTAAAATGGTCAAAAAAATAAAAATTGACATGTATGATTATTAGTATTTACCCAATGACTGGTTGTGATAGGTTAAATTGGTATTTTCAATGATATATGTTCGTGTAAATCGAAAAATTATCGTTGTTGAAAATCTAACACGCACGACAATTCGATGCTACTTTTAGTCGATCCGTTATACAAATTCGATAAAGGTGGTTATATGTAACATTTTAAAGAATTAAATAATTTTTTAAACTGTTGGGTAATCAATTATGAATTTTTAAATGTATTTGGTATAATAAAATTATATAAAATAAAATATGCGGCGTAAAAATAAATTATTTGAATCTTATGTCGATCTAAGATATTTTGAACATGTGTACGGAATATGGTTTAAAAATACACGAATCTGGGACGTCGATCTTGAAATTCAAATTTATGACTGTTTGTGGAATTTCGGAATAAAAACCCTACGTTTGAAGGCCGAACGACCTTCAAACGAGACCAAATTTGAACCAGTTATGCTCCGTAGTGTTTTAATCCAATTCCTATGGTTGGATTCGCAAAAAATATCGAAAATAAAATTATCAAAGAAATATGTCATTTTGTAGGAGTTAGCTATAACACTTATATTTCTTTGATAAAATTATAAGTGTTATATCTAACTCCTATAAAATGACATAGTTTTTTGATCATTTTATTTTCGATATTTTTTTTGCGGATCCAACCGTACGAACTCGATTAAAACACTACGAAGCATCACTGGTTCAAATTTGGTCTCGTTTGAAGGTCGTTCGGCCTTCGAACGAAGGGTTTTTTCCGAAAGTCCACGAACGGCCATAAATTTGAAATTCAAGATCGACACCGCAGATCCGTGTATTTTTAAACCATATTCTGTAAACATGTCCAAAATACCTTAGATCGACATAAGATCCAAAGAATTTATTTTTATGCCGCATATTTTATTTTTTATTATTTTATTATATTAAATACATTTGAAAATTCATAATTGATTACCCAACGGTTTAAAAAATTATTTTAGTTCTTTAAAATATTACATATAACCACCTTTATCGAATATGTATAACGGATCGACTAAAAGTAACATCGAATTGTCGTGCGAGTTAGATTTTCAACAACGAAAATTTTCAAATTATACGAACATATATCATCGAAAATACCAATTTAACCTATCAGGACCTGCCATAATCGGGTCAATAATAATAATAAATGTCAATTTTTTTATTGTAGTAGTGTTTTTATTTTTTCAAACGAAATAGGTGTAAAAAAATCTAAAAAAAAATATATGCGGACCGACCCTAGCCGTCATTAAACGGGTCGATGCTAGCCGACGCTAACCGACGCCATATCGAGTATACAGGTTTCAGCAGAGAGCTTCTTCCTTACTTCCTTTGCTTTATAAAAAAACGATTTTTTTCTTCCCCATCACCGATTCCGACCCTCTCCAGCCGTCATTCTCCGTCGTCGTCGCCGTAGAAGCCTAGAACTCGCTGGAACTCGCCGAAATCTCCTCTTTTTCTTGATCTTAATTTCGAATTAAATTGTTTAATTAGGTTTAAATGTACATTATTGTGATGATAATTGGGTGTAGGTATTGATAATTAGTGTATTATGTTATTTTTAGTATGAAATCGTTGAATTTGAAAGTGTGATCTGGGAATAATTGGGTGTAGGTATTTAGAATTTGAAAGTGTGAAAAAGTGAATTGGAAATTGAAAATTTGAAAGTGTGAAAGTGTGAATTTGAATTTTGTTCCCGATCAATCCCTTATATTTTCTATTTAGATTGAGTGAGGACGACTTGGTCGTTGAGTATTGTTTGACTGGCCTGTGCGTCTTGTATTTGGATTGAGTGAGGATGACTTGGTCGCCGAGTGTTGTTTGACTGACCTGTGCGCCATGTGTTTTGGTGTTTATTGCTTTATATGCAGTAAACATCTTAATATAAATGATTTAAAGGAAATAATTTAAAAATAAACTTCTTACTTATTTTAGTCTATCTCTAATTTATATAAATAATTTAAACGAAAATAAGACGCCCATAAAATCTTTAGTCCCAAAAGGCTTTGATAAAAATACGATAATAATCACGTAAAACTTCAGATGCAACTATATGTGTATAGGAATAGAAAAGAAATGCTATTGAAATTTCTAATATACATATGTTTTTAAATTAGGAAAAATGTTCAACTATCTTCTCGACCGTACCTGGATGTATGAAAGTCGAACAAGAACGAAAGGTTCAACGAAAAAACATTTTAAGGATGGTGTACATAAATTTGTTAAATTCGCTAAAGCTAATAATGAAGAAGGCGGCACACAAATTTGTCGTGCGTGTCGTAAATGTCGACGTTTGCATGATCGAGAACCGGATTTAGTTATTGTATATTTGTGTAAATTCGCTTTTGTGCCAAACTATTATTTCTGGGATCGTCTTGGAGAAAAAATTGGCGCATCTAATTCTATAGGGCCCGAGGCTGAGGTGAATAACAATAATGTTACAACGAATCCAATAGTAGATATGGTGGAAGATGCAGCACGTTCAATGTTCCCTACCGTTCAAGTTAATGATGCAGATGTCGAAGAAGAACCGACCGAGGGGGTGAAAAGAACTTATAATGTACTGGATTCTACGAAAAGACCGTTGTGGGAAGGTTGTAGTAGTGGAACGGAATTGTTAGTTATTGTCAAATACATTAATATTAAATCAAAATTCAATTTTACAGAAGCTGGATTTATAGCAGTTGTACAAGCTGCAAAACGACATATGCCACCCAACAATCTGATGTGCGATAGTCATTATAAAGTGAAAAAACTAATGTCTGCTTTCGGTTTGTCCTAACAGAAGATAGATACACGTATAATAGGTTGTATGTTGAATTGAAAAGATGACATTAATCTTAAGAAATGCAGAATATGTAATAAGGAAAGATACAAACCGAGAAAAAAAAGAAAGGAAGTTCCATAGAAGAGAATGCATTATTTACCCATCACTTCCAGACTTCAAAGGTTATATGCGTCGTCTGCGACAGCATCGCATATGAGATGGCACGGTGTGAGAACGCAGGAAGAGGGGACTTTGATACATCCATCGGATGGAGAAGCATGGAAATATATCGATAAGACTTATCTTACGTTTGCCGTAGAGAGTCGTAATGTGAGACTTGGTTTATGTACAGGTGGATTTTCACCATTCTCTCAATTTGGTAGTAAATTCGTCTTGGTCTGTTATCGTTACACCTTATAATTTGCCTCCGTGGATGTGTATGAAAAATCCATATATGTTTCTTACGATTGTCGTCCCTGATCCTGATGATCCGACACAAGGAATCGATGTTTATCTACTGCCATTGATCGAAGAGTTGAAAACATTATGGTATGAAGGGGTGGATACATACGACGTATCGAAAAAAAGAATATTCGTATGTTTGCATCTTTGTTATGGACTGTTGGTGATTTTCCGGCTTACGCAATACTTTCAGGCTGGAGTACGGCCGGTCTCTGGCTTGTCCTTACTGCATGGAAGATGCACGGGTATTTTCATTACCGCATGCAAGGAAAATTTCATGGTTTGATTGTCATCGATGTTTTCTCCATGTTAATCATACTTTTAGAAGAGATAAGAAAAACTTTGTAGTAAATAGAGCAGAAAACAGACAACGACCAAGGACTTTATCAGGTGAAGAATTATATGAACTAGTTAAAGAATATCCGAAGATACATGAAACTGGAGTACAGACTGAAATTCTAGGTAAATCGAACTGGCATAATTGGTGCAAAAAAGTATATTTTGGGAGTTACCTTATTGGAAGCATCTCTTACTACGACATAATGTTGATGTGATGCACAACAAAAAAAACGTGTTTGACAATGTGTTTAATATAGTTTTGAATGTCAAGGGTAAAACTAAGGTTGATCTCAATTCAAGACGTGATACAGAACAATATTATAAATGTCGCGAACTTCATATAAACCCTAATGACAGTAAAAATCTCAAAGCATGTTATGAGCTAGACAACAATCACGTAAAACTTGTGTTGAAGTGGATTGAAGGGCTGAAATGTCCTGATGGGATTTCTTCAGATCTCCGTAGATGTATTGACTTAAAAAACAATAAATTGAGTGGTATGAAAAGTCACGATTGTCATGTCATGATGGAAAATTTCTTGCCCGTCCTTTTCAAAGAACTATTGCCCGTTAAAGCATGGAGTGCTATAATAGAATTAAGTCTGTTTTATAAAGAGCTTTGTTCGACCATGTTAAAAGTTGAGTGTATTCGTAGACTTGAAAAATTGCATCCCTATTCTGCCTACAAACTTGAAAAAATATTTCCTCTAGGATTATTTAATGTAATGGAGCATTTACCTATTCATTTTCCATATGAAGCACTTCTTCGAGGTCATGTGCAATATGGATGGATGTATCCATTTGAGAGGTAATTTTGAATTTTGAAATAATAATTTAAATTTAAATTTGATGTAAGTAAATTGTAATCGAATAAATTTTTTAATAGGTACTTGAATCATCTCAAGAAAAAAGTTAGGCAAAAATCACGAGTTGAAGGTCTGATTTGCAAATCATATATCGAAGAAGAAGCTTCATTCTTCTTCTCTCACTATTTCAGAGACCATGTGAACTTATCATTTGCAAGTGTTTCGCGTAATGATAAAGCCATTGAACAAGATTGTTCTGAATCAATGTTTTCTATTTTTAGAAAGAATGCCCGAGCTGCTGGAAAATATGTGGAAATATGGTTAGACGATAGAGATTACCATATAGCACGCACATGCGTTCTTCTTAATTGTGTTGAAGTGGCACCATTTATTAGTCATTTCATCAAATAGTTTTAGTGCAAAATCTAAAATGCAAAATTGGACATGTAGGGTGCAAGCTTTTATAAAAAACAAATAACTGCAACATGCACAATAGTAAAGAGCAAAAACAAATAAGACATGGTGGCATAAAAGAAGACTAAAAGTTCATAAAACGTAAAATGGTACCGATTCATTTCATTTAGTTCGTGCAAAAAGTTAACATGTCTACCTCAATTAATCATCCTCCGTGTCTTCTTTTTCAAAGAGTGTGTTGGATGTTGAAGCTAATTCTCCGTTCATGATTTATGTAGAGAATTTTGAGTGTTGATCCTACTGTGAACGTCGATGCTCCTTTTAGATAATAAAAATATTGCACTAAGGAAAAGAGCGCCGCGACTATTTTTGTTTGAAAAATAGATTTGCAAATCATGTTAACAAAGAATAATCACATGAGAGATGCAAGCTATTTAAAAAGCCCAGAATATGAAATTTCGAAATAATCGGTATTGCAAAAGTATCCAAGATTACCTATTTTAATGAATCTACCAATTCAGTGTCAAGATTTCCGCTAGAAATCTATACAGTGATCTACATTATCTACAAAAAGTAAATAAAATTAGATCATAAATTATAAGAGCAGATGTTTAAAAGATGGTCAAATAAAGAGGATCAGTAAAAGAAACCTGAACATGGATAGACTAGTGAAAGGGAGAAGAAAATGAGCTTTATCATTGTAAATGAGAGGTAACTATTCCCTCCAATTGATGACACGATAGAAGTAACGCGATAAACAGTTCCTTTTTCATATATGCATTGCATTTAATGATATTATGGTCATTATGAAAAAGCTTCAGATTGACTAAGTTGACCAAGTATTTGCTTTATATATAAGATATACGTGAAAACAATATATCAGTACGGAAAAACACACATTTTCCAACGTTAAATAACTCATATAGCATCCAAAATAGTTATTTTGGATGCCATATGTGGCATCGAGGAATAACTTGAAGGAAAAATATTGTCAATGTCATTCTGACGCCATACATGATCTAATTTTCGATGCAATCTTAATACCAAATTTCTCGACAACAAGTTTACATCAAATTCTTCTTACACCTTATGGATGCCAAGTATAAACCCACATCTAAGAAAAGGCCAACATTTCGGACCCCTTATCAACGTCATTACGACAAAAAATCGATGCCATTCTGATACCTTACCGGCATTAAACTAAATTGCAAAAAAGAATTCTGTTATCCCATACCGACATCTTCCTAATGCCATGCCTAAACCGATTTTGTAGTATTTCACTTGCATTTTCTTCCTCAAAGCATTCATCACCAAAATATTTCAATTGCATTTCTTCTCTATAGCATTAATAGTCAAAATCCATATATATCTATTCCGATAATGTCAAACATGCAATAATAACAATATATCACAATCAATATCTCGCTCAATCGCATATATCAAATGCATCGTACGATACAATACAAATCCATATCAACATATTCTCAACAATAATTCATATATATACAAAAAAAATATATATCAGTTCACTCATCATCTCCATCATCCTTAACTCCACCCCATGCTTCGAATTTGAATTATTGAATCATTATTAGCTTTAGCCTTTTGAAATTCTTCTTGAGTGCTTCAATTGCTTTCTCCATTACGTATCATCCTACCATGCCTGTTTATTACTGTATAAGGCATCTCGGTCTCTTGTTTCTGCTATAAAATTTAATATCATTTTAAATTTTTGTATAAGCTAAGTTGTTGATAAATTTTGATATAAATTTAATTTTTTGTTAATTTATTTTTGGTATAATCTTGGTGTTGCTATAATATTTGAGAAACATAAAACTTTGACTTTGGTTTTGATTTTTTAAGGTAATTTTTAGTATAAATTAAAACGACATATGCCATCCAATAATCTGATGTGCGATAGTCATTATAAAGTGAAAAAACTTATGTTCACTTTCGGTCTGCCTTACAAAAAAGTTAGATTCATGTGTAAAATATTGCATGTTGTATTGAAATGATAAAATTAACCTTATAAAATGCAAAATATGTGATGAGGAAAGATACATGTCAAGTAAAAAGAATGGTAAGGAAGTTTCATACAAGAGAATGCATTATTTATCCATCACTACTAGGCTTCAAAGGTTATATGCGTTTTGTACTACGGTATGTCATATGCGATAACACAGTGTGAGAACACTGGAAGATGGTATTTTGACACATCCATCTAATGGAGAAGCATGGAAATATTTCAATAATACTTATTCCGCGTTTGCTGTTGAGAGCCATAATGCAAGACTTGGTTTATGAATGGATGGATTTTCACTATCTCAATTTTGTAATAAATATTCATCTTGAGCTATTATCGTTAGGCCTTATAATTTATCTCCATGGATGAGTATGAAAACTCCATACATGTTTCTTACTATTATAGTTCCTGGCTCTGATATCCGACATAAGGAATCGATGTTTATTTACAACCAATTATTGACAAGTTGAAAACATTATTCATGAAGGAGCCGAAACATATGACATTTTGAGTAAAAAAGAATTTCATATGTTTGCTTCTTTGTTATGAACTATTAGTCAATTTCCTGCATATGCAATGCTTTCAGGTTGAAATATAGTAAGTCGTCTAGCTCGTCCCTATAGCATGGAAGATAGTGAGCTTTTTCTTTACCGCATGGGAAGAAAATTTCATGGTTTGATTGCCATTAGCATATTCCCCATGTTAATCATCCTTTTAGAAGGGATTAAAAAACTTTACAGCAACAGAGTAGAGAATTTGCTACCACCAACGGTTTGGTCAAGCGAAGAAATATATGAAATTATAAAGGATTATCCGAAGATACATGAAACTAGAGTACAGACTAAAATTCCAAGTAAATCGATAATTCATAATTGGTGCAAATAAAGTATATTTTGGAGTTGCTTTATTGGAAAGATCTCTTACTTCGACATAATATCGATGCGATGCACAACGAAAAAAATGTTTGATAATATGTTTAATACAATTTTGAATGCTAAAAGGAAAATTAAGGATGATCTGAATTCAGGACGTGATACAGAACATCTTTGTAAACGTCATGAACTTCACATGAAGCCCAATGATATTAGATATACCTAAAGCAAGCTATGATCCAACAAACAAGCAAGTAAAACTCATGCTAAAGTGGATTGAAGGACTAAGATGTCCTGATAGGATTTCTTATAATCTCCAGAGATGTGTAAATTTTAAACACAATAAATTGAGTGGGATGAAAAGTCATGATTACCATATCATGATTTAAAATTTATTACCAGTTATTTTCAAACAACTGTTTACCATAAAAGTATGGAGTGTTACAATAGAATTAAGTTTGTTTTATAAACAATATTGTTGATGAAGTTAAAAGTCTGCCATATATGTAAACTTGAAAATAAAATCCCTATACTACTCTACAAATTAGAGAAAATATATTTTTTAGGATTCTTTAATGTAATGGAGTATTTACTTGTTTGTCTTCCATCTCAAGCACTTCTTCGAGGTCCTATGCAATATGGGTGATGTATCCATTTAAAAGATAGTGTTGAATATCCATAATATTAATTTTAGTTTAAAATTTAGGTTTTCATTAGTAAATTTAAATTGAATTAATTTTGTAATAGGTGCTTGAATCATCTTAAGAAAAGAGTTAGACAAAAAATACGAGTTAAAGGTTAGATTTGCAAATTGTATTTTGAGGAAGAAGCTTCATTCCTTTTCTTTTATTACTTCTATAACCATGTGAGCTTATCATTTGTAAGTGTTACTCATAATGATGAAGCCTTTGAACAAGATTCTTCTCAAACTATGTTATCTATTTTTAAACAACATGGCCGACCTATTGGAAATGCACGAAATATGGTTAGACGATGGAGATTGTCATGTAGCACATAGATATGTTCTTCTTAATTATGCTCAAATTATACTTACATATTAACTATAAGGAACATATTATATATATATATGCAGTTTATACAAATCAGAACATCCACTTTGTAATCTCAGTAAAGAATTTATTAATTGGATTTCAAACTACGCTTATAATCCAAGAAATTATGTCGTTGATGAAGGATTGCAATATCTTGCACCAGGACCAAAAAAATGTCAAGGCTTATCCAATATTCTTCATCAATGGATTTAAATTCAACACTAAGGAATATGGTACTGAAAAATTAACATACAACAACAGTGTATTTGTAAAAAGTAGTGATGATCCAGATGAGCATATAAAAGATTTTTACAGTGTCATAACACAGGTTTTAGAGTTAACATATTTTATACAACCTGTAGAAAATGTTTTTTTATTCAAGTGCAATTGTTTCAGCAATGTTCCTGGTTCTAGAATCAACGTGCACAAAGATTATTAGTTTATCGAAATAAAGCATACTTCCTATTACTATAAGTATGATCCTTTCACATTAGCCAAGCAAGCATTACAAGTTTATTTTGCTCCGTATCCATCCCTAAAGAGAAATAAAGCGGATTGGTCGGCTGTTTTTAAAACAACGCCAAAATTTACATTTGATGGAAATAATATTCCAAACAAAGCAGCTCATCAAGCGGATCTTGAGCCAAATAACGAAATGATAATTACTGAACATGATACTGATTTAGGGTCTTAGAATGATGAATCAAATGTTTTAATGGCATTTGAGAGTATAGAGGAAAATGATATATAGTATAAGAGTGAGTCTGATTCAGAAAACGACGAAGACTGATTATTCTGAATATTAGTATTGCTTGTTGTATAATTTATATTTTAGGTTCCCGCTGTTATTAATAATGATAACTATGTTGTGAGCTATGTATTATTCTGTTTTATTAATTCTATATATGTATTCAAAAGATCTTATTCCATTTTTGTAGATTTAAAGGAAGTTTTATGTGATTATTAATCAGACATATTTTCTAATATAAATGATATATTTTTCCATCATATGAAATGATATGCCTATGGCGGATATGTCTCACAGGAGATCTTTCAGGTCTCAAGCTTCTCCTTCTCCTATTGCTGACGAGGGTGCCAATGGCACGAAGGATTGACGCCCTTAGGCAGCCATTATTCCAAAGTGTAGAGGGCAACGACAAAATTTATTTCAGCATCATTAATAATTAATGCATGTTTATTATTTAAAATATATTAAATGTCTACATCAAAATTAGTACATGGGTTTCATGCTGGAGCCTTCTGACTATATTCCGGCCATCTCTAGGAAGACGTTCATGAGCCATATGTCGAAATGCTGGCCTTATTGGGATGATATCCCAGTGCATATTAAGAATGCTATATGGTCCAATGTGATTGTAAGTATAAATTTATAATTCATTTGAAAATAAATATATTGTATATAATTCAATTTAATTTCAATGTGTGGGCCGTGGTAGCTGTTAAAGAGACAGATAAAGATATTTTTAGGAATCACTGGAACCAAAATCTGAGAAAAAATTACATGGACATCCAGCACGAAACTAGAGCAAGAGCCGTCAGTAACCGACAGAACTAGAGCCGTCGACGGCCGTCCATAGCCGTTGGAATTTCGCGAGTATACTGATATTACAGCAGTCCAAAAATTCACTTTTCTCCTCCTTCTTCAAATATCCAAAACCCCTTATCTTCCCCAATTTGCCCGGCACCACCACCAACTGCCGGCCAACATCCGCCATCACCAGAAGTACCTCTGACTTCTCTTCTTCGACCTCTGATGCATCTATTTCGGAAAAAAGGTATTTTTCTCTTATTTTAATTCACCCTAATATGTTAAATTAATGTTAATCTGTAGTTATATTTGATGATATTAGCTCCTTGACTGTTTGCAATTGTATGTTGATTGAAATTGTATGCTAATTATGGCTGTAAATGTGTAAATCCAATAATTACCCTAATTTTAGCCTAATTATATGCTTATTATGGTTGTAAGTGTGTAAATCCGTAATTAAAATATAATTATGATCAACTTATGTTGATTAATTTTTGTGTTAATTGGTGTTATAATTTGGTTTTAATTCATGTGCTAAAATGCCAATTATATTATTATTATTGAAGATTACCCGTTGATAGTTTATATAACAAATCTAGTTTACTTGGATGTAGAATCCGATAAAATAAATAAATGAGAGTATTATGAAGTTTAATTTTTGAAATATAATATTGTATCAATAGTTTATTTTAATTGAAAACATAAAAGATTTTATATAATATGGAAGAATACATATATTATATAATTATTAGAATATTACAATGCATAAATGAATTACCTAATATATGTTATATAAAATTAATATCCCTTAGAGAGTTTTTGTCCCCGTCTGACAAGTATTGTATATGATTTCTATATGGATATTCATATTTTTTTTACAAAACGAGCATGCATATTCATCTGATACAATATTTGTTGGATTTGTTTCTGTATTGCACAAGTTACAAACACTATAAAGTAATTACATTTCGTAAATCATTTCATTTCAAACGATTAAAAAAATTTCAACAGCACTTCATTTTTGTTCCTTGCGTACACACATTTGTGTATGATACAGAGAACATGAGGGTGGTGCTGCCGAAATTTTGTGAAATCGTTTGAAATGAATTTTATGAAATATAATAACAACTGTATTTGTAATGGAAAGCAGGATGACCAACCATTAGAGCAAAAAATAATATAAAAGCTAAAAATTTAAAATTATATTCATTTCAAGGCGCAAGAAAGCGCAAAAAGGCGCAAAAGCAATTTCAATGTGCAAAAATTGCAAGAAGACGCAAAAAGGCGCAAATTAGCAAATTCAATTACATTATAAATAAATACTTTTCAATTAAAAAATAAAATGTCAATCCATAAAATTAAATGATTGATACTAATTTTAATTTCTGTCGTAGGTTTTAAAGTAGAAAAATGGTCAATTATTTTACTAATCAGAGTTAGATATATGAACAACGAAGGAAAATGGGAGGCTCAATAAGTGAATAGTTTTTGTAATGGGGTACATGTGTATTGAATTCACTCTAAGTAATAATGAAAATGACGAAGAAATACGTTGTCCATGTAGTAGGTGCAAATAGTTGAAGCATTTGACACTGGATATGGTTAGAGTTCATTTGCGCCAATATGGTTTCGTGCCGAATTATTTGGTGTGAGATCGTCATGAAGAGATTGTAGCACCTAATTAAGAACAGTCAGAGGAGGAGGTTGTGATGAAATTAGTACAACGAATCTTATAGAACATATGGTTGAAGATGAAGCACGATCAATTTTCTCTACCGTTGAATTTGATAACGACGATATTAACATGGAAGAGAACCAACTGTTGGAGCGAAAAAAATGATTTATTGGATGCCGCTAAGAAACCCTTATGAAATGGCTATATAAGCGACACTCAATTATCAATAACTGCAGAGTACAATGCGATGAAATCAAAATACAATCTCACAGAAGCCGGATTTACAGCTGTTGTAAAATCTGCTAAATGACATACGCCACCCGATTATTTAGTGTGCAAAAATCATTATGAAGTAAAAGGACTTATATTTGCTTTCGGTTTGACGTATCAAAAAATAGATACTTGTTTAAATGGTCATATTGTTTTGGAACGAAGACATCAATCTTAGAAATTGCAGAATATGTAACCAGGAAAGATACAAACCAAGTAAGAAGAAGGAAAAAGAGGTTTCATACAAGTGTATGCATTACTTACATATCACTCCTATACTTCAAAGGTTATATGCATCATCTTTGACAACGCATCATATGAGATGGCACAATGTGAGAACACGGGAAGAAGTTACATTAACACACCCAGCTGAGGAGAAGCATGGAAGCATTTTGATAAGAAATATTCCACTTTTGCAGCGGAGAGCCGTAACATTAGGTTTGGTTTATGTACAGATGAATTTTCACTATTTTTCCAGCTTGGTTCTAAATATTCATCTTGGCCTATAATCGTTATACCTTACAATCTACCTCCGTGGATGTGTATGAAAACTCCATATATGTTTCTCATAATTGTCGTCCCTGACCCAAATGATCCGACACAGGGAATTGTTGTTTACATACAACAGTTAATCGAAGAGTTGAAAACATTGTGGTACGAAGGAGTTGAAACAAACGATGCATGAAAAAAAATTCGGATGTTTGCTTCTTTGTTGTGGACTATTAGCAATTTTCCTACAAATGTAATGCTTTTGGGTTGGAGTATGACCGGTCGTTTATCGTGTCCTTATTGTATGGAAGAAACATGAGCATTTTCTTTACCAAATGGGAAGAAAATTTCATGGTTTGATTGTCAATGGTGTTTTCTCCATATTAATCATCCTTTTAGAAGAGATAAAAAAAACTTCACAGCTAATAGACATGTGACTTTGCGACCACCAACAATTTGGTCAAGCGAAGATATATATGAAGTTGTAAAGGATTATCCAAAGATACATGAAACTAGACAACAAATTGAAATTCAAGTTAAATCGACGATTCATAATTGGTGCAAACAAAGTATATTTTGGAAATTGCCTTATTAGGAAAATCTCCTAATCCCTTATAACATTGACGTGATGCATAACGAGAAAAACGTATTTGATAATCTGTTTAATACAGTTTTGAATGTTAAGGGAAGACTAATGACGGTTTGAAATCAAGATGTGATATAGAAGAAATTTGTAACCGTCTTGAGCTTCATATCAAGCCATGACACTAAAAAATTCAAAGCATGCTATGAGTTAGACAACAACCAAGTTAAAGTACTGTTAAAATGGGTGGAAGGATTACGATTTTCTGACCGAATTACCTCTAATTTTCGTAAATGTGACAACTATAAGAACGGGAGACTAAGTGGGATGAAAAACCATGATTATCATATAATGATGAAAGTTTGTTGCCCGTCGCTTTCAGGGAACTGTTGGGCGAAAAAGTTTGAAAGGTTGTAACATAGTTTGTTTTATAAGGAGCTTTGTTCAACTATGTTAAAAGTTGATCGTCTACGCAAACTTGAGAAGAAATCCTTGTGCTGCTTTGCGAATTGGAGAAAATGTTTCCTCAAAGTTTCTTTAATGTAATGGAGCATTTACCTATTTATCTTCCATATGAAGCACATCTTCGAGGTCCTGTGCAATATGGATTGATGTATCCATTCGGGAGATAAGGTATTAATATCGAGTATGGTAAATATTATTTTAATTACATATATATAAGTTATTTTTGAATTGAAATATTTTATATTAGGTACATAAATTATTTAAAGAAAAAAGTGAGACGAAAAGCTCGATTTGAAGGTTCAATTTGCAAATCATATATCGAAAAAGAAGCTTCGTCCTTTTTTATCATTAATTCAATGATCATGTGAACTTATCGTTTGAAAGTGCTACGTGTAATGATGAAGCTGTTGAACAAGATTGTTCTTCTATGGCAATATTATCTATTTTTAGACAACAAAGTCGACCTACTGGAAAATGTGTGGAAATATGGTCAGATGATAGAGATTACCATGTAGCAGACATATACATTCTTCTTAATTGTACTAAAGTTGCATCATTTATTAGGCATTATCAAAATTACAAGTCTGGATGTATTTATTTAATTTAATAATATACATGTACATTAATTATAATGCAATATATTTTCTAATAAATGGTTAAAATTAGTAGCATAACATTAGAAATATTTTGTGTCTGATATATATAATAGTCTAAAGCTGTGTTTCAAATTTAATGCAGGGGATTCGAGCTAGAGTCATCGGGAGTAGTTCCTAGTATTTCAAAGCAGGCATATATGAGTAGGATGACTAATTGTTGGCCTCGATGGAGTAAGATCCTTGACCCAATCAAAGAGAGCATCTGGCAGGACCTTTTGGTGAGTTTAAATTTACATATTTACACATTACCGTTTTACAATTTGTTGACTACTTAAAAATGTACAACTTATATTTAATTTTCTCAATGTGCAAGGTTCGTAGATCTGTAGGAAGCGGATATTTCCCTTGTGCAGCGCCAATAAAATAGCGACGAATTATCGGGACACGATGTTGGGCCTTAGGAGAGCTAGGAAGAAACCAAACTGAATGTATGCCAATGTATATGGAATGATTGGGTTGCCTGCTCGAACAACAATGAGTTCAAGGTAATTAATCAATCATATATATCTCATTACTTTATTTTACAGCTATCGAATATATTGTTTAATTATTTAAATTTGTAGGCGGAGTCAAAGAGGAACTCTGCGAATAGAAATAAGAACCCAGTAACACATCGTGGTGGTTCCAAGCCATTCCAACATCTTCTTGAGGATTTGGTAAATTTATTAATTGCGATTGTAAACAGTTATTACATTTATATAGTTTAAGTTATAAGTTATTATTAAACAGTTAATATAAACAATAATATATGCGCACCATTTATTGTAGGAAAGAGCGCGTCAACGTCCGGTCTCATACAAGGAAGTATGTTTGTGCCAAAATTGGTCACAAACCCCAAATACCGTGAAAGCACCAGTGTATGAATACAAATCAACAATATTCAAACACAAATAACAGATCTCAGCAAATAATAAGCAGCAAATCCAAAATAACGAGCAGTGACACAAGTTTTATAGTGGTTCGGCTATCTCCGGCCTACGTCCACTCCAAAGTTTTATCCTTTTTATTAATTATCCTTGCTGGTTACAAGTGATTACAGCAGTTACAATGTCCAAATTCGAAATCAATGGTGGAATTGATGATATGGAATGATTCTGGCAGCGTCCGGGCGTGCTTGTTCTCTCTCAATTCTCCGACCCCTTTTCTGAATGACCAGGGGCTCTATTTATAGGTGTAGGAGGCTGATATTTCTCCTAAAAATCCGGTATCTAGCACGTGAAGGGGCCCATACGGCCGATCCGGGACCCATATCGGGATCGATTCGAACTCCATTCGAATCGATAAAGAAATCATCCAATTGAGCTGAAATTTGGTGAGAACATTCTTCAACATGTATGTAAGTTCCTGTAAAAATTTCATTGCATTTGGATCAACGGTTTGGAAGATATGATCGATTCGAGATCAAAGCTCCGTATGTTCTGCCTGGTTCGAATCCATGCTTCGAATCCATGCCTCGAATCCATCCGAAGCGCGTGCGCATCGATGACGTGTCACGAATTCTCCGGGTCGATCCACCTTTGTCGCCGCATTGAACGTTTCTTCCCTGGTTCGTATCGATCGCTTCGAAATTGTCCCTAAGTCCTTCGATCCATGAAGTCGACTCCCTGCGTATCCTTCTCGAACGCTCTCTTCGTATCGATAGGTACGAATCCAGAATCCTATCGATTCGAACCACCATCGATACGAGCTAACATGTGTACACCTTATGGATACGAAGGAGATCCATGCCGTCATCGAGTCGAAGTCCACCTGTCCTTCCCATCTGATCGATACGAAGACCATCGTGCCGTGTGCAAGCTGATCGATACGAAAGGTATCGATTCGAAGCCATCACTACCTGATCGATACGAGGTGTATCGATTCGAACCATCCGTGCGCCGTGCCTTCGATCGATGCGAACCTGATGGGTTCGAATCCGATGGATTCGAAACGAGCACCACCTTGACCCCTTGATGGATTCGATTAGCATGACTTTCCTATCCTGCATCGATCATAACACCTTCATATGAACTCCGATTAATCTGAAATTTGAAACATAGCCTTTCCTAATCCTTATCATCATCTCCAATCAATTTCGTCCCAATCGGAGTTCAACCAAATTTTGACGACATCGATCGCCGCCTTGCTTTCAATCGATCTCCAATCCCAATATCCATCATCCCTTGCCAATTTGTTGATATTCCAGTTTTGACCAAAAAGTGGGATAACACTTTGCCCCCCAAAACATGCCTTTTGATAAGAACGCGTGTTTTGAATAGTTCTGATTCCAATATCCAAAGTCCATAGCCATATCGCCAGAGTATGTCATCCTTGACTGCTTCGAGTCGATGCCCAATTCCAAATCCCGTAACCAAAGCATTAGCCAATTCCATATCCATTCGAACTCGAAAGCCGAGTCCTGATCCATCCTTATCCAATAGCCAATAACCAGATCCAGGACCTCTCCGGGTCGATATCCGAATCCATAACCTCTCCGGGTTCTTGCCAAGCGTAACCCACACCTGACGACCGTGGTTCAGTGTCCATGGACGTTGAGCAATGTCGTGGCTTAAGTCCTAAGCCGAATCCTGGTCTCTCCGGACCCTTGTTGAGCATAGTCCATACTCAACGACCTGATACAATAATCGATAATATGGGGCGTAAGTCCTAGGCCGAATCGTGGTCACTCCGGACCCTTGCCGAGCATAGTCCATACTTGACGACCTGAATGAGTCAATTTACCACGTTCGGGCAAAGTGACTCACCCCTTGCCAGGCATAATCCATACCCGACGACCATTTATCAAAAACCAGATGAAAATCCAATGAAAATCCAACCCAAAATCCAAATCCAAACCAGAAAACCAGAAATCCAAAGCAGCATTCAAAATCAGAAACAACCATCCAAAGAAAAACCCAAATCAAAAAGCAAGCAAAACCAGGAGTTCGATCCGAACTCCAAAACCAGATCCAAAAAGAAAAGTAGTGTCCAATCAAAAAGCAAAAGATAAATTTCAAAAACCACAGCATCGCAGTTTATCATCATTCAGAGCATGCCTAGGGGCTATCTCCGTCCCCATTCATGTGTAAATGACTTGGTTGCTTGCCAGTAGTTCGCTATTTATTTCACATTATCCTGATCAGTGGATGATCAATCGACCATCATCCCTGGGCCTCACATGATCACGGTGTGAGGTAGTCGGTAGTTGCTCCTGCTCTGCCGTTGCATTCCGAGTTCCGACATATTGCTGTAACTGTCCATTTCTTACACGCTCCTCGATTATATCCTTTAAGTGCCTGCAGCTGTTGGTATCATGTCCATCTAAATCATGGAAGAGGCAGTGCCTTCATGATGTCCTTTCCCGTTCTGATGGTTCTCTCCTAGCCGGCCTCCGGTAAGGAAGGCGGTTTCGAGTATCCAGGTATATCCGCTCTAGCGTCTCGTTCAATCCTGTGTATGTGGAAAACTTTGGATCCTTACATCGCTTCCTAGCGTTTCCAGAATCATCGTCCAATTTCCTTTTCCCTTTGTCTTTATCCAAACCTTTGCTGGATGGTCCTACATCCTGAGTTGCATTAACCCTTTTCACCTTTAAATCTGTACTCGCATCTTCCTGCCGAAGGAACCTTTCTGCCTCGTGAAAGAATTCGTCGAGATCCTGTGGGGGATCTCGTATCAAAGATACCTTGAAATCCAAGTCCTCCCTGACTCCTGATACTGCTGCCATTAAAACCATCGATGGATCAGGCCGATCCACCTAAGCGACTGCCGCACTGAATCGAGTTAGAAAAGCTCTAAGCGATTCATCCATCCTTTGCTTCACCGATTTCAATGTCATCACATTCTTCGGCCTCTTGACGTGAACCCGAAACTGTCCCAAAAACTGTTCCACCAATTCTCTCCAAATCCTGATAGATCCTTCTCCCAGCTGCCTAAACCACATTGCAGCTAAGTCCGTCAGATACAAAGGGAAGCATCGGGCCATCACTTCTCCGATGCTCCCAGCACCTCCATGTGTCTGGTGTACCTCATCAAGTGATCAGTTGGGTCTGCCTTACCATCATATACCTCCAAGCTAGGTAGCTTAAACTTAGGTGGATTCTGGGCCAACCTTATTTCCCGAGTAAACGGACTCCTATTCACTCCTTCCAAGTCCCTGTTGGTCAAACCACCTCGCACAGTTCTTCTGATGATTTCTACTAATCCGGTATTGTCTGTTGGGGGTTGCCCCCCATGCCCCCGAGGGAACTCTGGTACATATTCCTCGTGTGGTTCACTAGCAGCAACGTTAGCTCTAGCTTGTTGAACTCCTTCCAAAGGTCCTCCTGTGTTGGATCCCGTGGGCCTGCCCCCAAGCCCTTGTTGATTGCCTTCTGGCTCCGTATCTCCTCCTCCATTGGGTTCCACGACCCTGATCCCTTGTCCTGCATCCACAATGGCTGTAGTTGTTCCTAAGTTCTGCATCCCTGCAGCTCTCATTTGCTCAAAGAAAGTCTGCATCATTTCTTGTTGGCTCTTCAACAATCTCTCCTGCAAAGAATTCGTCATAGCTTCCATTTCATCCCGAGTTAATTAGATTGAAGCCTGTCCTTCCCCAGCTCCGGAGGATGCTCGTTGACTTCCTTCCTGTTGGCTTCGCTCAGCCCTTTGCCTTCTACTGTTTTGCCTAGTCTTTGCCTTCAAATCGAAACTCCTCAAACTTCTTCAAATCCAAACTTCAAATCTCAGTGAAAGCACCAAAGTGTTTGTGCCAAAATTGGTCACAAACCCCAGATACCATGAAAGCACCAGTGTATGAATACAAATCAATAATATTCAAACACAAATAACAGATCTCAGCAAATAATAAGCAGCAAATCCAAAATAACGAGCAGCGACACAAGTTTTAGAGTGGTTCGGCTATCTCCGGCCTACGTCCACTCCAAAGTTTTATCCTTTTTATTAATTATCCTTGCTGGTTACAAGTGATTACAGCAGTTACAATGTCCAAATTCGAAATCAATGGTGGAAATGATGATATAGAATGATTCTGGCAGCGTCCGGGCGTGCTTGTTCTCTCTCAATTCTCCGACCCCTTTTCTGAATGACCAGGGGCTCTATTTATAGGTGTAGGAGGCTGATATTTCTCCTAAAACTCCGGTAGACCGCTTCTAGCACGTGAGAGGGCCCATATGGCCGATTCGGGCCCACATCGTGATCGATTCGAACTCCATTCGAATCGATAAAGAAATCATCCAATTGAACTGAAATTTGGTGAGAACATTCTTCAACATGTATGTAAGTTCCTGTAAAAACTTCATTGCATTTGGATCAACGGTTTGGAAGATATGATCGATTCGAGATCAAAGCTCCGTATGTTCTGCCTGGTTCGAATCCATGTTTCGAATCCATGCTTCGAATCCATCCGAAGCGCGTGCGCATCGATGACATGTCACGAATTCTCCGGGTCGATCCACCATTGTTGCCGCATTGAACGTTTCTTCCCTGGTTCGTATCGATCGCTTCGAAATTGTCCCTAAGTCCTTCGAATCCATGAAGTCGACTCCCTGCGTATCCTTCTCGGACGCTCTCTTCGTATCGATAGGTACGAATCCAGAATCCTATCGATTCGAACCACCATCGATACGAACTAACCTGTGTACACCTTATGGATACGAAGGAGATCCATGCCGTCATCGAGTCGAAGTCCACCTGTCCTTCCCATCTGATCGATACGAAGACCATCGTGCCGTGTGCAAGCTGATCGATACGAAAGGTATCGATTCGAAGCCATCACTTCCTGATCGATACGAGGTGTATCGATTCGAACCATCCGTGCGCCGTGCCTTCGATCGATGCGAACCTGATGGGTTCGAATCCGATGAATTCGAAACGAGCACCACCTTGACCCCTTGATGGATTCGATTAGCATGACTTTCCTACCCTGCATCGATCATAACGCCTTCATATGAACTCCGATTAACCTGAAATTTGAAACATAGCCTTTCCTAATCCTTATCATCATCTCCAATCAATTTCGTCCCGATCGGAGTTCAATCAAATTTTGACGACATCGATCGCCGCCTTGCTTTCAATCGATCTCCAATCCCAATATCCATCATCCCTTGCCAATTTGTTGATATTCCAGTTTTGACAAAAAAGTGGGATAACAAAGTATTTGCTCATACTTACATATGCATGTGAAGATGAGAATAAGACGACGGGTGCATATATACGCGTATTTTGAATTTTAAGATACTAATATTGATTACTTTAGGTAATCAGCTTTGAAGAATTAAAATAATGTTGTTTTAATTTCAACTGCAATTTTTTTGGCATTGCAGGAAAAATTTCAAGAGGCACGGGCACAGTTGCCAGAGGGATAGGATCACAATGAGTTGTCCCACGAGGAGGAAGGCGCTGTTTTGACTCCATCATGGATCCGACGCAGCGATATCGACGTTTTGGTTATGAAAACTAAGCGGTAATTTGTAAAAATAAACTATCTTATAAAAATTATAGAATTTTTATAAAAGTCGTCGAAAAGTTCTATAACGTTTTTCCTATTCGCGGGCTAAGAAATCCCAACAAGCGTACCAGAAAGAGCAGGACAAAGCCGAGATAAAAGAGCCGAGAGCCATGGTCAAGCAGTTGTAGGAGTAGGACCGCTTTCTCGCTACATACAGATGGAGCAATTGAATAAGCGTTTGGCGGAGTACGTGCAGTAACATGGTTTATTTTCTTCGTCATCTGGTGCTTCCGGAGGCGAGGACGACTCTTGATAGGTACTTTTTTCTATGTTTGTGCTTGAATGATGTATATGTTGACTTGGAGTTGGTGAGGATGATTTAATTTGGTACGTTTGATACACTTTGTGAGGGATTGGATGTGTTGTATTTATTTGGTACATTTTGTGAAGTTGTTTGACGTGTTGATTGGCCAGTGTTTTGTTGAATGTTTGAGGATGTTGGATGGTTGATTTTGCATATATTGGAGTTTATGATCTTGACTTTGTATATATTGGAGTTTGTGATTTTGTATATATTGAAGATTATGGTTAATATTGTTGTTGGTATAATATGTGGTGTTGGTTGTTACACACACACATATGAATTATCTGTGCGGAATGGAGTTGAGAAGTATATTGATACATATGTAGATTTAGTGGAAGTCGTATATGTGCAGAAATAAAAATAAATAAACCCATATTTTCGATGGCTACCGATGGCTTACGGGTTACAATCTTTCGACGGCTATCGATGGCCGCCGATGGATAATTGGTTACGAGTGGATCTACGTGTACCTCGTTGATCGTCGAAAGTTGATAAAAACCGTGTACGCTATTCCGACGGCTATTTGTCTTTGGAATAGACCTGTGTTCTTGTAGTGTTCTAACACCTTAGGTTTTTTCTATGACTTTTCAACGTCACTCCGATGCCCTACCTTTTTGATCTTGGAACGACATCGGAAATTTTCATAGCTACTTCAAATATATTTTTTACCGCGGCGACCTGCATCCGAAAAGCATCTATCTATTTTTGTCAAAATAATAGTTTATACTAGTACAATGAAAAATATGTTTTTTTTTCTGTTCACGATCTTATACAATTTGCCAATAAGCACAGGTTTCCTTAGATGTTAACGGCAAAGTTGGGTTACTAGGATCTTAAAATAAAATATGTATTTGTTGTTTTATTATTAATTGCTCAAAAGTTCATTATCTTTGTCCATTTTTTCACACTTTTGTAATCAATACTATTAAAATAAATATCTCTAAACCAATTTTTTTTTATTTGTCTTTTGGTTTGTTGATTCCTTAGCAAAAATGATAAATATGCAATATTAATCCGTATCACTGGATGTAGATATCTGATGTTTGAAAAATAATTTCGTATGCGAATGCAGATGCAAATATGACATCATTTGCATCTAAATGTCTCCGTTGACTTTCATGCGTATTATTTTTCAACGTTCTATATTCTATTCCTCTATGGTTCTCATACTTAATTATTTTTGTAATTATTTTTAATTACTTAATGATACGCTGGATCATGTTATGCGATGCTTGATTAATTTGCTAACTAAGCTTCATTTTGTGTAAAATCGTGGATGCTGCTTGTTTGTCTAATATGTTTTATATGTGGATGCAAGAATGACACCCGAAGTGTGATGACCAGTTTACGTGACCTGATATGTACAATAAATGTGAACTGATATGGCGTATTCATTGAATCATTTGTCACTCTTTCGATCTATTTTGACATTTGGTAATTAACTCTGTAGGTGTGAAATTGTGTGCTATTTACCGGACTTTTACGTTGAACTATACCATCTAAACCTTATACAACGAAACTGACCATTCATTTAGCAATAAATTTAATGGACGAAGACAATTATGTACAGGCCTTTATCTACTAGACAGAGTTAACTAGTATCCTAATTTAAGTCTGTAGACTGAAAAAAATTAGTTGGTAAACGAAGTCCTACAAAATCCGGATTAAAAACCACTAAATGCACAATGTATCAAGTGGAGCAAATGTTAGGTTTCAAGTTCTTTAATACTACGACTTCACAGTTTACTTCATTAGGTTTTTAATATTTATGTTATTTATTTTATTCATATAATTGTTGTGATTATTGTTGTATATTATCACACTTTTAATTAACGAAAGAACTGAAAATAATTTTTGTACGCAGCAACATACCAAGTTTCGATACCAACTCATTCCGACAGTTTACCCACAAGTAAACATGTTAAAAATTTAAACGGATTCGCAACAAATTTTGAAATTTTGATACGTTTGAAAGGAGAAAAGCTTATGAATCCCACAAGATGTGAACTCAATACCTTTATTGTATATCTAGACGGTCAACATTAATACTTGGAAAGAATTCCGTCTTTCAGAACCATCTGTCGTAATATTTTTCTTCCCAAAAAAGAATCCACGTATTTACGATATACCAAATACACGTGGAAGATTCTTCTAAGAGCAGCTGTTTAGACAATTCAACCTAATCGACACAGACACTCTAAATTGCGGCGTGGATAGGATACACGCTAAAAGTCTAAAACTATGCAGGGCCCAGAATGAGTGAAGATAACCGTTGAACTGCGTCCAACGGTAATTGCTACAAAGAAGCTTCCAAAAAACACAGCTTTGTCACCTCAAGTAACGTTGCATATACCATCGCACACGCTAATGTCCCACCTTACGTCGCCATGTACAATAAAATATCCAGCAATAATTCATTTCATCATCTTCCTTCTATATATATACACCTCACCTTCATATCCTCAACCAATAAACTCAACTGCCATTATCTACAAAAACAAAGGCAAAGAACACATAAAACAGAACTAGAAATGGCGTGCGTAACGGCAAGACAAGGAAGGCAGCTGCAACGCTACAACAAAGAAGGAGGCCGACTCGTCGTCGGTTGCATTCCTTACAGAAACAAGTCAGCAAATAAATACACAGAAGAAGAAGAAGATGATATAGAGGTTTTGGTGATAACATCGCAGAAGAGCGAAGCTTTGATGTTCCCAAAGGGAGGATGGGAGCTTGACGAGAGTTTAGAACAAGCTGCCAAAAGAGAAGCAGCTGAAGAAGCTGGAATCGTAGGCGAACTCGACAAAATACTCGGAAAATGGAACTACCGGAGCAAGAGATACGGAACAGTGTATGAGGGACGAATGTTTCCGATGCAGGTGACGAGTGAATTGGCGTGTTTTGCAGAGATGCAAACGAGGAAGAAGAAGTGGGTTTCCATTGCTGAAGCGAGGAGAGGCTGTAGAGATCTATGGATGAAAGAAGCGTTGGAATCGCTTGTACGAAGAGTTTCCCAAAAAAGTAATTTAAGGTTATAGAACTACTGAGCAAGTTAGGCTCTGATTTTTGCAGGACATTAGATCTTGTTTTGAGATTCCTTCTTTCGTAAATGCAGTAAAATCATTGATTCTGATATCTATTTTTTGAAATTATGAGTTGTGGTCATTCATCACTGTCGTTTGCAGGATTGCGGCGACAGAAAAAGAGTGTTACGTAAAAGTGTTGATTTACATAGCGACGTTGAATTTTGATTCTCGCACTTATTAGAGTTGGCTTAGAGGTGGCAGCGAATTTTGTTTCCATTAACGTTGGTACAACTCGATCACACGTCCGATGTCCGAACATTGCTTTCCTCGGTCACTACTCGGTTTACCGAACGTTGAGAAATATAACGTGGAGTCCACACCCCAACGTTATCATCAACCCAACCGTTTCGATCCCTTCCTGCCCTTCTTTCCTATAAATCCACTTCATCCTCCATTTTCGCCACACCATTATTTTTATTTCATGATCTCCTCTCTACTATCATCTTCCATCCGCAGATGTACATGATATGGCCCTTATATTAAAAATCTACGTAGAAGAAGGAGACATATAATCCGAAGGAACACGTCAGAATTAACTGATTTAACGTGGATAAAATATATAATAAATGAACATGTAGGATGTTGTCAACGAAATTTTAAAATGAAATACCTTTATTTTCTCTCATTATGCGATAAACTACAAAATTATGGTCAACGACAACGAAAGAAATTACTATCGACAAAACAGTTGCCATATTCATATACAGTATATCTCCAGTGCTCTTCAATCCATAGAAGATCGAAAGATTTCAAAAGTCAAGTAGCACAATTTCACACTACAAGAAAGAAAGTATTTTTCAACGGTTCCCGGCTGTCGACGGCCGTAGTAAGCCTTCGGGAACCGTTAGAAAATGTTTCTGCAAATTAAGCCGTCGGTGAACAGATTTTCCGATGACTCCCGAAAAGGCCGTCAACTGTATTTCCGACGGCTTTTGACCGCCGTCGAAAGACACGTGGACAGTTATTTTGTTACCGAAAGCCATTGGAAGCCGTTGGAATTTCGCTCTGTAGCCGTCGAAACGTGTCGGTAAAATTTAACCTACAGGCCGTCGGAAAATCTGCAAAAAAAATTCTGCATTTCAGCTTCGATTTGACCTTCCATCCATAATTCGTAAATACAATATCTTTCACCCAACTCAATATCCAACTCAGATATCCAACATGAAATCAAACCATAAAAAGATAACCAAATAAAAAAAACATAAATCAAAACCAATTCATATAAAATCCAACCCAAATCATACAAAATCAAACCAAACTTCACTACCATAATTCTTATACATTTAATTGTACAATATGTACATCAATGCTTCACCAACCCCTCACAATCAACTCCAACATGTCAAAATCACTATCACCAAGTGTATCATCAAACAATATACATAACAGTCTAAATCTAAATTCGCCTACTCAATGTATCATCCAAACTTACAAAACAATGACAAAAAACCAAAAAAAGATACCTATTAATCCGGTCAATCGGCTCCAGAACCTTCCGAACTAGCAAGAGATGGAAAATGACCAGCATATTGCTTCATGTACTCAGCAATACGCTAATCCAGCAGCTATGTCATCTCGATGGTCCGACGACGGTTCTAATCTTCCAGTTGCGCCACCCTAACTCTCAACTCTTCGATCTCTGCTAGATGATATCAGATCTGGTCGGTTGGATGGCTTGCTTCTATCTGTTAGCCTGCAACACTTATTTAATTTAGTTTATAATCTTGCTATCAAAGTTACAACATAATGTGTTAATTGTTATATGTAAAAACTTGTGGTTGAAACTAAAGCGATGCACCAAAAATTAAAAGATTATTAAATTGTTATGTCTTAATATATTATTCATTACCACTTGATTGTCAAAGCTGTAGTGTCTGTTCCGTAACGGTGGTCCATGACTGTCTCAAAAATAATGTCCTCCTCATCCGTCATGAGCAACTCTCGACTGGTATCCCTTAGGAGTTTCTAACATTGTTCCATAAACCTTGCCTACATGAACAAATAAAATGAAGTTAAAATTAATATCATGATATCTTAGTTCATTATAATTTAACAATTAAAACAATTACCAATAGTGCATAAACTAAAATATGCTTACATGACTCTTGCTAGATTTATCGTCGTACCATGTATATTGAACTATCCCGTCCGGATTTGCATGCTCGACGACATCACTACAAGAAAGGCTTCGTATAACGACGGAGCCTAGCGACGGCTAGCTACGGTTAGAAAAAGCAGCCGTCGCTAGCCGTCGCTATACGCAATATACAGATACAAGCCGAGAGCAGCAGATTCACTTCACTTGCTCCCCCAAAACCTTCCTCCTTCCCCCAATCCGTCGCCCCCCGTCACCTTAGCCGCCGCCCCAGCCTTCAACGCCTCCAAATCACCCAAATTTGTGTCGGTATGCTCCTAATCTCTTATTTGAATGTAAATTTGATGGTTTTAGGTTTAGTTTAAACCCTAATTCAATTATGATTTGTTGTAAAATTGAGATTTGTTGTTAAATTGGGTATTAGTAGTGTTTTTAAATTACATATTAGTAGTGTTGTATGTTGATTTGGTAGATTAATTAGTTTATTATCATGAACTTGAATTAAGTATTACATTAATTAGTTTATCATGATCAAGTTGAATAAATGGTTGATGTAGATAATTAGTGTTGGCGATTAACATGGTTAGTTGTTTTAGGTGAAAAAATAGTGTATATTAATGATTAACTTGGTTACTGATAAATTTACATGAAAGTATTTCATAGTTTATGAAATTGATAAATTACAAATTTAAGTTGTTAAGCGAATTTAAATTGACAAATTTTTATTTAATAATTAGTTTTTTATTGTTTTCTAATTATCTATTTGATAATTAGAATTTGTTGTTTTCTAATTATATTCATTGATAATTCTTATATTTACCATGTTGATTGATCGACGGCTAGCGACGACCATTTTAATAATTTTAGCGATGACTAGCGACGGCTAGCGACGGCCAAAATGCAAAAGGTTGTATATATTGTAAAAAATAGTTTGTACAAAAAATTAAAAAATGAATATGAGAACATTAAAAATTCTGCAAATATCTAATTTATTTTTTTAAAAAAAATTAGGAAATGACTTTAAAAACAACTGATATTGTACTAAAATCGATTTTGTAAAGAAATTAAGAAATGAATATAACAACAAATAGTAACATAAAATCTATGTCGTAAAAAAATAAAGAAATGAATATTGAACTAAACTTGTTAATTGAATGTTGAACTAATTTTTGAAATAAAATATAAATAGTTGAAACATTGTCAAAATTTGAAAAGAAAAACAACATTTGATAAATATAAAGAAATTTTTTTATCCTTTAGATTGGCTTTGGCCCCGTCTGGCAAGTGTTGTATATGATCGTTATACGGATGTTCATTTTGTAACGGAACGGACATTTATATTCATCTGATACAATATTTGTAGGATTTGTCCCTATATTGGACAAGTTACAAACACAATAAAGTAATTACATATTATAAATCATTTCATTTTAAACGGTTACAAAATTTCGACAGCATTTCCTTTACGTTCCCTGTGTACACGCATTTTTGTACGATATAGGGAACATAAGTGAAGTGCTGTCGAAATTTTGTTGAAACGTTTAATCTGAAATGATTTATAAAATGTAATTACATTATTGTGTTTGTAATGGAAAGTAAGATGACTGACCACCGAAGTGAAAACCAAAATACCAAAAAATAAAAAAATAAAGTGAAGTTTATATTTTGAATTTTCAGGAACGATGAATTGTTTACAATGGAGAATGATTGAAAATTAATGATTTAAATTGTGTAACATACATTTTCAAATCAGGAAAAATGTTCAATTATTTTCTCGACCGTACTTGGATGTATGAAGTCAGAACTGGAAAGAAGGGATCAATAAAGCAACATTTTTACAACGGTGTACACGAATTTATTAGATTTGCTAAATCTAATAACCGAAACAATACAGAAATTCGTTGCCGTATAGTAAGTGCCAACATTTGAAGCATTGAAAACCTGATATAGTTGAAGTACATTTGTATCAATATGGTTTCGTGCCTGATTATTATTTCTGGGATCGTCATGGAGAACTTGTTGAACCTACACCTAATACTGAAGTTTTAGAGGACGGTAATATGATGACGAATCCGATAGAAAATATGGTGGATGGTGCAGCACGATCAATGTTTCCTACAACTGAAGTTGTCGATGAAGACGAAAATGTCGAAGAAGAACCGACTTCGGGAGCTAAAAAATATATGATTTGTTAGATTCTACTAAGAGGCCGTTGTGGGACGGATGTAAAAGCGGAACCGAACTTTCAGTAACCGCCGAATACATAACTATGAAATCAAAATTCAACCTTACGGAAGCTGCATTTACAGCAGTTGTACAAGCTGCAAAACGACACATGCCACCCAATAATCTGATGTGCGATAGTCGTTATAAAGTAAAAAAATTGATGTCCGCTTTCGGTCTACCGTACGAGAAGATAGATGCATGTGTGAAAGGTTGCATGTTGTATTGGAAAGACGACGTTGACCTCAGAAAATGCAAAATATGCAACGAAGAAAGATACAAACCAAGAAAGAAGAAAGCGAAAGAAGTCCCATACAAGAGAATGCATTATTTACCCACCACTCCCAAACTTCAAAGATTATATGCATCTTCTGCTACGGCCTGTCATATGCGATGGCATAGTGTGAGAACAGCGGAAGAAGGAACTTTGATACATCCATCCGACGGTGAAGCATGGAAAAATTTTGATAAGACTTATCCTGCATTTGCTGCGGAAAGCCGTAATGTCAGACTTGGTTTATGTACGGATGAATTTTCACCATTTTCACAGTTTGGTAGTAAATATTCATCCTGGCCAATTATCGTTACTCCGTATAATTTACCTCCATGGATGTGTATGAAGACACCATATATGTTTCTCACCACTGTCGTTCCCGGCCCTCATGATCCAACCCAAGGAATTGATGTTTATTTACAACCATTGATCGAAGAGTTGAAGAAACCGTGGAATGAAGGAGTCAAAACTTACGATGTATCAACGAAAAGAAAATTTCGGTTATTCGCTTCTTTGTTATGGACGATTAATGATTTTCCTGCATACGGGATGCTTTCTTGTTGGAGTACGGCCGGTCGTCTAGCATACCCTTATTATATGGAAGAAATACGAGCATTTTCATTACGATATGAGAAGAAAGTTTCGTGGTTTGATTGTCATCGGTGTTTTCTTCATCCCAATCATACTTTTAAAAGAGATAAGAAAATTTTCATAGCTAACAGAGAAGAGAATCTGAAACCACCCAAGGTTTGGTCAGGCGAGGAAATATACGAAATTGTAAGAGACTATCCAAAGATACATGAAACTGGAGTTCAGACTGAAATCCCAGGAAAGTCAGACATTCATAATTGGTGCAAACAAAGTATATTTTGGGAGTTACCATATTGGAAAGATCTCTTACTCCGACATAATATTGACGTGATGCACAACAAAAAGAACGTGTTTGATAATCTGTTTAATACAATTTTGAATGTAAAGGGCAAAACCAAAGACGATTTGAATTCGAGGCTTGATATAGCAAACTATTGTAAGCGCCCAGAACTTCATATGAAGCCTAATGACAATAAAAAATCGAAAGCATGCTATGAGCTAGACAATAAGCAAGTAAAACTCGTGCTAAAGTGGGTGGAAGAATTAAGATTTCCCGATGGGATTTCTTCCAATCTTCGTAGATGTGTTGACTTCAAAAATAGTAAACTGAGTGGGATGAAAAGTCACGATTGTCATATCATGATGGAATATTTACTCCCCGTGGCTTTCAAAGAACTGTTGCCCGTAAAAGTATGGAACGTCATAACAGAGTTATGTTTGTTTTATAACAGCTTTGTTCGACAACATTAAAGGTGGATCGTATACGTAAACTTGAAGTAGAAATACCCATATTGCTATGCAAACTGGAGAAAATACTTCCATCTGGTTTCTTTAAAGTAATGGAGCATTTACCTATTCATCTTCCATCCGAAGCACTTCTTCGGTCCTGTGCAATATGGATGGATGTATCCATTTGAGAGGTAAATTAACATGTGCAATGGTCAATTTCAATTTCAAATTTGTATATCTAAATATGTAATAAATATCTTAATAGGTACTTGAATCATCTGAAGAAGAAGATTCGACAAAAAGCCCGAGTTGAGGGTTCGATATGCAAATCGTATCTTGAAGAAGAAGCCTCATTTTTTTTCTCTCACTACTTTAAGGACGATGTGAAGTTATCATTTGTAACTGTTCCTCGAAATGAGGAAGTCGTTGAACAAAATTCTTCTCAAACAATGTTATCTGTTTTTAGACAACATGGTAGACCTGGTGGAAAATGTGTGGAAATATGGTTGGACGATAGAGACCACCATGTAGCGCACACATACGTTCTTTTAAATTGCCTCGAAGTCGCACCATTTGTCAGGTAATAATTAATTCACTTGTAATTTACTTGTACGTACATAATAATAATAACACATATTACATATATGCAGTATCTACGAATCACATTATCCATCTGGCGATCTCAGTAAAGAATTTGCTAAATGGTTTTTCAACTATGTTTATGAGCCGAGAAACTGTGCCGTTGATGAAGGCTTAAGACATCTTGCGATTGGACCGAAAAGAAATGTGAAGACTTATCCAATATTCTTCGTCAACGGGTTTAAGTTTAACACAAAAGATTACGATGCTGAAAAATTAACATATAGCAGCGGGGTATTTGTCAAAGGCAGTGATGATCCAGATGAGCATTTAAAAGATTTTTACGGTGTCTTAACACAGATTCTAGAATTGACATATTATGTTGAACCTTTAGAAAAGGTTTTTTTATTTAAGCGCAATTGGTTCAATAACGTTCCTGGTTCCGGAATCAACGTGCATAAAGAGTACAAACTTATTGAAATAAAGCTACATCACACTACTATAAGTATGATCCTTTTGTATTAGCCAAGCAAGCGCTACAAGTTTATTTTGCTCCGTATCCATCTTTGAAAAGAGGTAAAGCGGATTGGTCCCCTGTTTTCAAAACGAAACCAAAGTTTACGTTTGATGGAAATAATATTCCAGATGAAGCAGCATATCAAGCCGATCTTGAATCAAATACAGAAATAATAATAACTGATGATATTGATGTAAGGCCTTTGAATGATGAATCGAACGTCCTATTTGATGCATTCGAAAGTACCGAAGAAAATGAGATAGAATACGAGACTGAATCTGAATCAGAAAACGATGAAGACTGATCGTTATTGATATAATTGTTATGTGATAGTGATTGAAACATGCGATGTAATAGTAAATTTATGTAATTGTTCTGTGATGATCATTTAGGTAATTTTTATCCATGTTTTGTACTAGTAAATTTTTATAATTGTTCTGTGAAAGTGATTGAAACATGCTATGTAGTAGTGAATTTCTATTATCGTTCTGTGATGATTATTTATATAATTTTTATCCATGTTTTGTACTAGTAAATTTTTATAATTGTTCTATGAAAGTGATTGAAACATGCTATGTAGTAGTGAATTTCTACTATGGTTCTGTGATGATTATTTATATAATTTTTATCCATGTTTTGTACTAGTAAATTTTTATAATTGTTTCTGTGAAAGTGATTGAAACATGCTATGTAGTAGTGAATTTCTATAATTGTTCTCTGATGATATTGTTTTTCTATAGCAGATATGTCTGGCAGGAGACGGAGTGTAGGTGGTGGTGGCACGCCATCCCCATCTCACGGTGCAGATGATAGTGGCACTGCACCGGACTTACGTCCGATTGCAGAAGTTGTTCCTAGAAATGTTGGGTAAATATCAATTTTATTTAAAGTATAAGTTTTAAAATCCACTAAACATGTATATCATAACTTTTGCAGTGGCTTTGAGGTGGAACCATCAGATTATATTTTACAGGTTTCGAGAAAGGCATTTTAGAGTCGGATGGATGGTTGTTGGCTCGCTGGGACGACATCCCTCCTTATGCCAAGATCGCTATACAGGCGGATTTACTTGTAAGTAGTAGTTTGAATTTCAGTTGTAAATTAATATAATCTATGTAACTTAAAATAATTTTAATTTACTGGCTGCAGTCAGCGTTGACCCTGATGACTTGGACATTTTTTTAAATCACTGGAATAAACGAATGAGGAAAAATTACAGGGATACATTGTCCAAGGCTAAGAATGCAGGGAAAAAGCCGAACTGGATGGGTGAGGGTGTATGAAATGAATTTCTTCAACTTTGGAACAGTCTGGTGGTAAAAGTAAGTAAAGTATGTTTTCTTTGTTATTTAAGTCTAATATAAATCTCGCAAGATATATACGTGATAATTTATCTTAATTTGTAGGAGTTATCTGCGCGGAACCGGGCAAACAGGAATAAAAATCCTGCATTGCACCGTGGTGGCTCCAAATCCTTTCAGGAGCACAAGAGAGAGCTGGTAATTAAATTTATAAACTGTGTTTACATTTTATTACAATATTTTATAATCAGATTAGCAATATTATTTATATATTTTCAGGGAGCGAGATACAACCGCGAGCCCACTATGGCCGAGCTGTTCAAGGCCACGCATGCCGTGGAGAGGACTGACGAAGAGGGCAATGTTTCGTACGAGTGGACGGATGACAAATCACAATCTGTAATGGTAAATTAATTTACTATTAATAACAATATTTTGTCTTATTTTATTTTCAAAATTTTGAGATTCGGTTTTTATCGTGTAAAACAATTGTTTGTAATCGCAGGAGAGGTACGAAGCAGAGCGGGCTCGTGTAGTACAGTCCACTGATCGAGAAGAGCTTACGGTAGAGGAGGAGAACCATATTTGGGATGCTATTATTGACCCGCCTTCTCGGACCAGTCGACGGTATAGCTATGGAAATGTGGAGGTAAATTTTGACATGTACTAATATATAAATTTACTTATGCATATGAATAGTTAAATAATTTTAATGATATTATATATATATATATACTAATATATAAATAATTATGAATTATTTTACAGGCGATGAGAATGCAGAGTGCATATAGGAGGTCGCAGCAAGAGGCGGAGATTACTCAGTTGAGGGCGACAGTGGAAGAAATAAATGATTGGAGGAAGAGTTTCTTTGAGCAACAGTTGGATGAGTGGATTGCGGCTTATTTGCAACAGCATGGGAGGATGTCTGGAGAGGACGGCAGCGATGGCGAGGAGTAGGTATGTTTGTTTGCTTATGGTTTGGTATGTACACATTTTGGTTGGTTTGATGTATATATATTTCAGGATATTATGTATATATTTTGATGACTTCTAGTTGATGGATTTGGTTGGATATTATGTATATATACGTCGGGATATTATGTAGAAATTTCGGTTTACTATGTACATTTTCTGGTTAATGGATTTGGTTGGATTTGAAAATGAGATTTGGTTGGATTTGAAAATGAGATTTGGTTGCATTTGAAAATGAGATTTGGTTAGATTTTACATTGTTTGAATGTATAGTGATGTTATATGATGGATATATGATGATTATAGTTGATGAATATAGTGTATAACAGTTGTTTGGTTCAGATTGGTTGAAATGTATATGGGCTGTGTAGGTGCACAGAAATTTACCCAGGTTAGCGACGGCTAGTGCCGGCTATCTGGTTCAGTTTAGCAACAGCTAGCTACGACCAATTGGTTCAGGTTAGCGACGGCTAGCTATGGCTAGCGACGTCATTTAGACGTTGAAAAAATTTCCACATGGCACATTTGCAGTCGCGAGCCGTCGCTATTTATGTGACGGAGCCGTCGCTAAAGTCGTCGCTATACTATTGGGCGACGACCAATATAGCGACGGCTAGCGATGGCTCGCGACGGCCGGCGACGGCTAAAAGCCGTCGCTATCTGGTGCCGTTCTTGTAGTGCATGTGTACGGGTAAACACATTCATATACGACATAGGGTCCTACGCCTCAGCTTTTTGAAATTGATTATTATATATAGTTATTTTATGTTCAAAATTATATAGCACAATAACTATTTACAATTCGCATTTCTTAAATTTACCATCTACTGGGGATAATGCTTAAACGACTTCGACCTTCCTCAACGTGTGACGAGATTTTTTTTCCTATTTGCAGAGTTTCTTTCCGACTCTACCTATACATTTAAATTTAATACACTATTTACCGACCAAATATTTTTTGGTATTTACATATCAATGAAATAATTAATAAAAGTTTAGTACACTTATCTTCGCCTCGTCACTATCCTATGTTTCAGCCACCTTTCCCATATACTCTTGCCCATCCAGTTTGACATCTACCCTTTATGCTTCAATGTCGAGATGGAATCCCCGTTGTTCTTCCTCATCTTCTGCATCCAGTAATGTTGCACTAGCTATAGGTCATCTGACTGTATGTCCACGGCGGTTTGTGTTTCATGATAAACAAGCAACCAAAAATTAAAGAATAAAAGGTAAACAGTAAATAAACGACAAAAACAAATTAAGAATGAAAAACAAAAGAATATACTTATAATGAAATCGTGCCAAATACACTCGAGGATGTGGGGAGGGATGTCATCCCACTTTGACCAACAAGCCGACATCCTACTCTTGTATGCCTCCATCGAAACCGGTCGAACTACAGTTGATGGCTGTAGCTCAAAACCCCTGTGTCAAATATGATACAGATTAATATATCGTACACAATATATTTAAGATGCTGAAAAAAGTTTAATACTTACCCATCGGCTCTAGGTACTAGAGTCATGACAGGTCGCCGTGGCAGTTGCAATGGACCGTTGCTCTCGCCTCCTCAAGAGTGGGAAGAACTCATCCTTCTGGACAACATGATATATACTGTCACCGACACATCATTTTTAAAGAGAACAATAACATGATAATGAAATATATTTTATAGTTAAATGACATAAATGGTACAAAGTACATAAAGTGCAAAGTATACCTGCTTCAGATTGGTCTCACATGCCATAAAAGATGTAACTAACGATAAACATATTCAGTTTCATAGATGACATAAATTACACAACTAGCAAAATAAATCTCATTAATTACATCAATTACGTAATACACCAAGAATTCGACATAGTTGCATAATTACAGCAACTGCATAATCTCATCAATTGCATCATTACATAACTACAAAAATAAAGTATATCATTTACATCAATCATCTTCGTCTTCTAATTCAGAATCGGTCTCATATTCTACGTTATTTTCCTCTATACTCTCGAACGCTTCTACCAAAATGTTTGATTCATCGTTCATAGGTCCAAAATTTGTACGATCATTTGTAATTATTATGTCGCTGCTTTGCTTAAGATACGCCTGGTAAGCTTGTTCGTTTGGAATATTCTTTCCGTTAAGCATAAATCTGGCCTTTATTTTAAAAACTGCCGACCAATCTGTTTTATCTCTTTTTAGAGACGGATAAGGAGCGTAATAAACTTGCAATGCTTATTTGGCTAGTACAAAAGGATCGTACTTGTGATAATGCATGTGTGCTTTATTTCAATAAGATTATCATTCTTGTGCACATTAATTCCTCGACTTGAAACATTGCTAAACCAATTGCATCTAAACAGAAACACCTCCACCGCAGGTCGTGACAAATACGTCGGTTGCAAAATTTGTGTTAAAACGCCATAGAAATTATTTATGTGATTTTACGGATCGTCGTCACTTTTAACAAATACACCTGTATTATTAGTTAATTTTTCTGCACCATATTCTTTAGTGTTAAATTTATATCTATTGACGAAATATATTGGATATGTCTTGATGTTTATTTTTGGTCCCAACGCAAGATCCTTCAAATCTTCTTTAACCACACATTTATCAGTTCATAAATATACTTTGAAAACCAATCAGAAAATTCTTTACTGAGATCTCCGTGCGGATGTTCACTTTCATAAATACTACATATATGAATAAAATATTGCATTAAATTCTATACGCGCATGCATTATTGAAATGAATAAATCATGAATTATTATTTCGGATTACATAACAAATGGTGCAACCTCAGCACAATTTAGAAGAATATAAGTGTGTGCTACATGAAGATCTCTTTCGTCTAGCCACACTTCTACATATTTCTCAGAAGGTCGACCATGTTTTCTAAAAATTGATAACATTGTTTGGAATGAATCTTGTTCGTCATCTTCATCATTACGAGAAACAATTTCAAATGACATGTTCACATGGTCACTGAAATAGTGAGAGAAAAAGAATAAAGCTTCTTCTTCGATGTAAGTTACATATCGAACCTTTAACTCGTGCTTTTTGGCTCACTTTTTTCTTTAGATGATTCAAGTGTCTATGCAAAATTAATTTACATTAACTTTAACTTCCAAATGTGATTAAATTAATGGGTAATATATGACATACCTCTCAAATGGATACATCCATTATATTGCACAGGACCTCGAAGTCGTGCTTCAGATGGGAGATGAATAGGTAAATGTTCATTTACGTTAAAAATACTTGGCGAAAATATTTTCTTCAATTTGCACAACAATATAGGAGTATCTAATTCAAGTTTATGTAAACGTTGCACTTTTAAAGTAGTCTAACAAAGCTCTTTATAAAACAGACTAAGCTCCATTACTACCTTCCAAACTTATAACGGCAATAGTTCTTTGAATAGAACGGCTAATAAATTTTCCATCATTATGTGCCAGTCGTGGCTTTTCATTCCGCTGAATCTACCGTTTTTAAAGTCAACACATCTACGAAGATTTGATGAAATCCCGTCAGGAAATATTAACACTTCCATCCATTTTAACACAACTTTAACTTGATTATTATCTAACTCATCACATGCTTTGGGTTTTTTTACCGTTATTTGGTTTCATGTGAAGCTCAGGATGTTTGCATAATTCTTGTATATCGCGTCTTGATTTCAAATCGTCCTTAGTCTTCCCCTTGATATTCAAAATTGTGTTAAAAATATTATCAAAGAGATTTCCCTCATTGTGCATCACAACAATATTATGACGAAGCAGAAGATGTTTTCTGCGACGACCCAAAATTTTGGATATTTAAAATAGGAATATTTAATTGGTTTTAAATATTCAAAAGAGTAATTTTAACATGAATTTCAATTATCACCATTTACTGGATAATTTAATTTTGAATTAAACTATTGGAAACTAGGGGTAAAAAAAATGAAGTCTGAGATTTTTAGCTTGTTAAAAATAATTTAAAGGCTTATAAATTTATTTTAATAATACTGAAGGCGATTGAACTTTTAAAATTGAATTTAATAATGATTTGTTCAGTTTTAAAAAATATATCGTTTAAATTTGATATTTAAATAGCCTTCCGAGGCATAGTCTCAGAATTCGACGAAACCAGCTCTATTGGATCCGTAATATTATATTATTATTCGATTTTAATTTTCGGAATGTTTGGAGTTGTTGTGTGGCCGTACGGTAGATAAATGCGCTGAAATTTTATCGAAATTTAATGTAATAACTGGGTTCAAAAAATTATCTTCTCCATACGATCGAATTAGAACTCGAAACTTACTCCATTGCATTTGGAATAGGGGCATAACATTATGAATGCCAGGTCGCATGCCTCAATAGGAGTTTGGAATTTCACGGTATGTAACACGAGATATTTTCAATATTCAATTATATAGAATTAATCAAAAGTCTAAATTGAATCACCCTAACCACGTGATTAGCCGGTCTAGCATATACCCGAAGCCACTTTTCCTTTCTAATAGGAAATATCTCTTTTGTTTTTTTTAGATAATCAAAAACGAAATCGAACTCGAAGTACATCAACCAACCTTATCTCCTATTCAATTCGCATCTTCTTTTAACTGTTTGAAGCCCTAGCCCAATTCAAAATAAGTCGGGAAAAAAATGGAGATGCAAAATCGAGAACAGCTATTACATAGGCACGCGGGACGACGAGGGCTCGGCTATGCATGCGCGCAGGGTTAAGAGGTCGGCGTCGGCATCATCGCTCGACCTAGGTCTTAGCCGGCGCGATGGAGGCGCGCCACCATGGCGCCATCAACGAATGACGACGACGACCGACATCATCAGTGGCCAGGGGCAAGTGCGCTAAGGGGGAAAGGATGTGCGTGATGGGAGGCTTACACGCAGTAGAGGGGGAAAGCGACGTTGATTTAGGACTTGGGAATGGAGGCCGGAAGTTTACATTGATCATCTGTCTATAATCGGGAAGCCAAGTCGAATTTGGAGTGGACTGCAAACAAAATAATCAAAGCTGAGTTAATCTCACTCATCTAGGTTTAATTTAAATTTAAACGATTAAATTTAAATAATTGGTTGAATGATTGATTTCCCGCATTATATAGCGGATGTGACCCAATGCGCCGCATAATAGCGGGTGATATTATATTAACTCCATTACCGCGATATTCCCCCTCGAAGTGGAGTTGGTATTATGTTAACGTCTGTGGATGCAGGAAAACCGGTTGGAGGGATTTAACTGGATTCCTCAAAATTATTTAGATTGTTTAATATTCCGTGTTATGAATATTTGATATTCTGTAATGAATTATATTGATAATTGGAATATTGGATATTATGGTTGCTTGAATATATTCCGGTACACCGAGTTATCAAAATATATAAAATTGGATTCTTGAAAAGAAATATAAGAGTAAAATTTGGAAGTGAAATAATTATAGAATAAAAATAAGAATGAATTGGAAAGTAGTAAAAGTGATTTTTAAAAACTGAAGTTAAATTGTAAAGTAGAGATTTAAAATAAGTTTTAAATCAAAGTTAAATCTGGAATTCAAGTTAGTGAATTTCAATATTCAAACAAATAAAGTTTTTAAATTTAAATTATTTTAACAACTTGAATGTTAAGTGCATTTTTTAAACTGATTTGAATTAAAAATGAATTTGGTTTTAAATTCCTTTAAACTTCTTTTATAAAACGAGTAATTAATTTATTTAATGAAGTAAATAAAAAGATAGTTAATTACAGGTTGAGATTAATCAAGAGTGATTAATATAGTGACGATCCTGACTCGACCTTCAAAAATCGACACCGAATACGACACTCATATTCAAATGCCATAGATCCAAACATCGAATCTGGTGCGCCGGAGCTTATAACATCATTAAGTACAACACAGCGGAAGAAAAGAATATCAATATACAACATTGACACAATGACAGATACAATATGTGATATAATATGATGCAACAGAATGATACAATAGATATCAATGCTATCAGAGATACAAGACACAGCGGAAAGAAAATAGATAACACCAGCAGCGGAAAAGAATATCTCCAAAAGAATGCATCCCCAAATCCAATGCTCCATTCCAAAGCTAGTTCGAACCAACCTCACATGCCACCTAGACAAGCAAGTCTCGTCCATATCCAAAGACTGAACTAGCTCCAGATAATCTACTAAACCTGACTATCTGAAAAACCCAACTCTAGAGTTCCCGTGTGGGAAAATTGTGGGCACCCAGAGTTTAGGAAAGGAACAATAAACTCCGACTCATTCATGGGACTGATATGAGTAACAAAAACAACTTTTATCTTTGAAACAAACAACAAGAGAATTTAAAATAAATTCGCAATGTTTTTTAGAAAATGAAACTACCATAAGGCCTCCCGCCGCACACACCATGCAAATGTAGAATTGGAGGAGATTTCTTCTTATGATTGTCAAACATGCTTGATACGAGAAAATTCTTTTGATATTATTATTATAAGTGCAAAGTGCAGAAAATATTTTGAAAGTATAATATTAATCTTAGCCAACATACGACCATTATCGTATGCCTACTATAGCTACCATTTAAAGAGTGGGGTGCCACCATAAGTAAATGGCAGGTTCTACAACTAAAACCGTACAAGGTGAGTATTGTTTTGATTGGATTTCCAACAAATGGTCGGGCTAAGGAACTTCCCACTGTCCATAGGTACGCCTCTGGCGGGACGTCCCGAGAACCTAAACGGATCTCTGCTAAAACAAGGCTAGGTTACCTATGTAACTAGGTAACTACTTCTCGAGCATGCCACCCCCCGATCCTTTGGGACCTTTATCCGAGGCGCCTCTAAACAACAAATGCAACAACCACAAAGAAAATGAGATTGAAGCCCACCACATAGGTAAATATCTGGGCTCCATACCATGATACCACCCTTTATGAGAAGGGGATGACACACCCTAAAGGGTGCGACCCTCACAACCTTGCCGCATCTTTCCTGTTTCGACCATTTCCGGGTTGTGAGGTCCTGATGCAGTCTCGTCCACAAAGCTACGCTTCAACAGAAGCCATGCTCTGATCACAAATGATCAACAAATGATCATTAACACACAGCAGCACTCAGCATTCCACACTACCAAATTGGAAGTATATCGCGGATAACCTTCAACTACATAACCTATGAGCTCGTACGTCTCAAAGGAGGGTGTTAAGCTAAGAGAATAAATTCTCCACCACCAACAGATATGTATTTGAAAGAAATCTGTTTTATATCTCAAAGTGTAGTGTCGGACATACAACCATACAAGTCTGTCCCGGGTTCGAATAGAACCGAAGGCACTTCCGAAGAAGCCCTTGCAAATCCGGGTATTCACAATCCCGTTCGGACTTCCTATCACATAGGGAGAACTCTATACCGGAGCAACTCAGTGCAGAGTCAATCGATAGGTTATCCTATCGTTCTTGCAAAACACCCGGTCTTCAACACCGGTCTTCAAATGCTATCCATAACGACGTATCACTATTCAGAATGGGTTATATGACACAAGGTCCTCTCCCGGCTAAACCGACTAATGAGCGAAATATTTAAAATATATGGATATGGGATTTCAGTTAAGTCACAACTTAAAATCCACAGCTTTTCTTTTAAATGGTTAAACAAATTACCATTTTAAATCTTCTTAAATAAAAAGACTCGTTTCACAAAGTTCACCCAGTTTCACAAAGATCCATTTACGGATTTTCAAAACAATTTCCATTTCAATTAGATTAACTCCTTAAATCTTTATATTAAAGATTTAACTTATAGCTTTCAAACCGTTTCCGTAACTTGGAAATCATTTTCATTTTAGACTTGAAAATTCTGTTAGCACAAATTGGAAGTTCATTTCTTATGTGAAAGCTTTGTTTATTTGAAAACAAATAGTTTTCGTTTCAGAAAAGTCCAATTATATTGGCATGAGTTAAAGCCATTGAATTTAAATTCAAATTCCCAAATCAATATATTTGAAATGGTTTAACCTATATATAATTAGTGTAACATCTTTTATCCCTAGATTCAAATTATAGAATTCAGTTTCCAATATTGAATTCAAATTTGAATCAAATTATTTAAATTTCAAACTTTATCAAGTTATTCAAAAATAAATTTTATCTTTGAAATTTCATTTCAAAAGCTTTTCACATTTAACCCGATTCCATTTCCAAACCGTTTGAATTCAAATTGTCTATTCGAAAATCATTTCAAAAATCTGTGACTTAATCGATTTCCTCGTGAAATCCATATTTGTGTGTGTATAGTGTGGTCCAGGGGTTCAACACAATAGTGCAACAACGTCATCATCACAGATCAAAACACAGAAATATAGTTGATAAGCGGTATAAACTATAACGCTTATCATTCATTCACAGATTCACAGATAATTTACAGATGTATCATAAATGAATAAATAAATTATACACAGTTCAATCCACAGAACGAAATATCGCAGATCAGATAGGACAATCAATTCAAGGCATCTCATACAATACAATCATTTATAAGCAGGATTAATTAATTGTTTAATCCTAATTAATTCAAATAGATTTCCAATTAGTTTAATTACTTATGAATTAATTATTCAATCTTGATTAATTAATTACAAATCATTTGATATAAATCAATTTATCAATTACCTTAATTAATTATTCTATTCTTAATTAATCATATTAATTAAATTAACCTTTGAACCAATTTACATAATTAATTAACCCATTAATTAATTATTTTAAGAAATTAAACCTTTAATTACTTACCATTTAGCAATTATCTCATAGCAATTAATCATTAATTACCAATTAATCTTTATCATTAAATTAATAAAAATAGCCAAAATTAATTACAATTAGTAATTAACCCCTTAATTACTTTCATTAAGTAATTGACAATTTACAATTGATTATTTTAATTAATTAATCTAATTAATTATTAAAATTAATCACATTAATTAGTACTTAAAATTCCTTAGTTAATTATCTTCATTAACTAATAACATTTCTTTAATTACTTTCTTAAGAAATTATCCTAGATTAAATCGTTATTAATTATTTCTAATTATAAATTATTTTAAATTATTAATTTATAAATTAAATAAATTATTCCTTAATTAACCTACTAATTAAATCACTTAATTACCTTAATTATCCTTAAGGTAATACATTTGTTTATTAATGACTTCATTAACATTAAAGTGGATTTAATCATTACACTTCAAATTTAGATTCAAATTTCATTTTGAATTTAAGATTATATGTTTAACATTAACCAAATTTTAATATCAATTAATAAACCTACATAAGAAAAGTCGTAACTAAATTACTTAAATTTTTATTTAAAATTTAAGCTTCAAAATACATTACATTTTAACTTGCAAATTTAAGTTAAAAACAAATTATTAAACTTTCCATTCAAAAATTCTTTTTATAAAAGAACTTAGTCAAATCCAATTCAAATATTTATTTGAAAACAAATAACTTTAAAATGCTATTGATTTAAATTTGATTAAAACATTCAAGTTTAAAAACTAGTTTAAATCACAGATTTGAATCCAAGAAACTTGAATCCATATATAAACATTTGATTAAACTTGGCTTTAAACTTAATTCAAAACTTTGGTTTAAACTTACTTTTAAAATCTTGATTTAAAACTTTAATTTAAACTTACTTTTAAACTTGATTTAAAACTTAAACTTAAAATTCCAATTCATTTTAAAAGCTTAAAATTCAAAAGCTTATTTGAAAACTAAACTTACTTTTTTGAATTTAAACCCAGTTTACATTCTGGTTTCAGATTTTAAATTAAATTTTAAAATTTAGAAAACTGTCAAGTTTGTTTTAAAACCTGAAAACCCACTTTTTTAAATATTGTAAAACTTTAAGATTTCAAAGTCATTTTGAATTTAACTTCATCTAGATTTGAACTTTCTTTTGAAACTATCTCACACTTAAATTTTTATTTAAATTTGCTTTAAAATCAAATTTTTAACTATCAGGTTTCTAAAACCTGTAGCAAAAACAAAACAGCCCAGGCCTCACTGTTATACTTCGAGTTGAACCCTGATTTAACATGAGACAAATGACCCATTACTTCGAGCAAATACTCGAGACAAATATGCGTACCATCTCTACTTTTCTCCCCAAACAGCAGCATTTCCAGACCACCCAAGGTTAATGCACGGTGTACGTGCACATCATCATCGACCAACTCCAGGCGACGCTGCATCGTCGAACGAGTCGATGACCATCCACGCACCAACTCCTGACCCCCAGAAACCCCAATATCCACTCGAAATCAAAAATCAGGTTTAAACACAAACCTGGAAACACGAAAGCAACTCCACCCCAAACCTGTCCTTGCCTCGTTCGCCATTCCCCGACCACCAGAATTCATGAAATTCCGGCCAACTACTCATCAATCTCACCTCTACCATCACCCGAAGTTTCATAGCGCTCGATCCATCCTCGAGAACGAACGAATCAAAATACAAACCCATTGCAAAACTAGGTTTACAATTTATAAACGTTCGTCGCGGCCACCACGACCATCTGTAGCCCTATCCACTATTTTTCCTCGACACTACGTTCATTCCGCTACCACCCCAGAGGACCACGACCTCCCCCATCGACAAGATCACCAAAATTTTCCAAAAAAGTGAAATTTAATCAAACTCGAACTGCTCTTACACCCATGATCTAAAAATTTTGATTTTAGCTTTAAAATTCATGATTAAGTATGCGAATTCAAGTTGTATACCTGAATTTGTAAACTAAGAAACTTGAATTTTTACTATGTTAGAGCTTTTCTCTATTATACTGGTTTCCATAGCAATATACAATTTTATTTAACTTAACTAAAATTTTAAACTTTACTTTACACTTAAACAAACATGATTTGTTTATAACCTAAGTTCTATTAGTACCTAGATTAATAAAACATAAATTTTTGAATGAAATTTGAGTCTGGGAACACAACAGGAAGTACACAGTATACACACACCTGCATATATACATAGATAATGCCAGAAATTTATATAAACATATTTGTTTCAAAGAATAACATGCAATCCAGATTATTGTAAGATTTTTTAATGTGAAGTTACTCACAGATGTTTCCAAAGTGAACATAGTACTTCTTTTGTTTGAAATAGGTTTTTGAAATTGCTTGCTGAATCCTCTCTCTTGAATTTCTGGTTGTAGTTGAGTTGTTGTTTATAAGGTTGAATTTCTTTTAAGCTTTAGGTTGATATTACTTACTTGAGGTCTCCAGTTTAAATGAACGAACTGATGAAGATTGATATATGCAAAGTGAGTTTACAGGGATATAATTTTTTTTGTACAATATAGGACAAAGATATTTTCTTAATATTGTGGTTGATAGATATGTTGTGGCTAAAGATATTTCGTTGCATTAATTAACTTTGTCTTTTTTTCTTATGTCTTCTTATGCAAGCTTAAAGGTATTTATATTCCTTCTTTAACAATATTTATATGTATGTGTTTACTTGTTTCAGATTTGTACTTCATTAGCTTGTTCTTGCATTCTTTGTCTTATTGCTTTATAGTATAAACAAATCTCTATTTTAGTTTATTGTTAAAATTTAGTTGTGTGTTACTTTACATTTTATAATTTATCATATGTATATATGTTGCTATTTTAAATATGTATTTCTAACTTAAATATTTATTTCAACTTACATATTTGTTTTATATTTTGCATTCATATATATATATATATATTAACTTTTAAAAGAATTTTTTTTTAAAACTTAATTATACTCTGATAAAATAATCACACATATTTTATTTGAATTTGTAGAAACTCGAACCAATTTACCAATTAATTTTACCACTTTTATTTTAAAATTAAATTAATTAGAAATTTAAACTCGGCAAAAATCCAGGATCGTTACAGATTCCCCTCCTTAAAAAAATTTCATCCTCGAAATTTGCAGGCTCGAAAGCAACAAAGATAGATACACAAAGACAGAGAAACAGTTTTCCAGCTCAAACTGGATATTTATTCTCTATTTGGCTTACCAAATCAGAATATCAATAATATGAGAAAAAACTCATTCAATACTACACAGGACACTCGGGTCACCAGATCTACGAATTTGCAGAGGCACTGGTTAGTCCGAAGGATAACTAACCATTCATAGAATATATATCCGGACCCAAAAATAGACAGATAATTTCAAAACTTTTAGGTTAGAACTGAAATATACCTATTAACCATAGCAACCAAAGCAACCAATTCATCCAAACAAACAATTCTGGCCTATTTGTAGTTTATGTCCCATGCAAATATATCAAATCTTCTTCCTGAATCTACCAGAAACCATCGAAGAATTGGAAAGAGATGCTGAACAAAAGAGATTGATAGATGGATCCAGTCTTCTACAATTTTCTCAAACATTAGGTATGAATTCCAACTTAGGCCGAAACACCCAAAGTATATATGTAATTTGTCCCTCTTCGGAATTCGATCCACATAAGAAATTACAATGGAATTTCAAATTTGGTTTTAAACGAAATCGTTTTATCGATACAACTCAATTTTAGCCTCATATTTCTATTAACCAATTTAACTCAATTTAAGATTTCCAATTTATTTAAATTTTCAATTCCAAATTACAAATTCATTAAAAGTTTAGATAGAAAAACTGATAAAAAATCGATGAAAATACGAAGTAAGGATTTCCTATAATGATTCGTAGAGCCATCACACTGAAGCTTCTTTCTTGGGCTGCTACGAAGCAATCAAAAGAATTTGGAAAGATGAATCAAAGGAAATTGATAGAGAAAGATTGTTTCTGCTATTGCAGGGTATTGACCATTTATAGTGGTACTCCCCTGTCCCCTATCTCGTTCTCTTCTTGCACTCATACTTACTATCAGTGGATAGTAAGAGAATTTACTGAGGCATTCGAACGGATATCTTAGGGATACTCATTCTAGGTTATACTTCACCCTATCCCTAATGAGTTACTTAATGTGTTATACTCCTGAGCTAAAGTTTCAACCCTCAGCTCGGATACCAAATGTGGCGATCCTGACTCGACCTTCGAAAATCGGCACCGAATACGACACTCAATATTCAAATGCCGCAGATCCAAATGTCGAATCTGGTGCGCCGGAGCTTATAACACCATTAAGTACAACACAGCGGAAGAAAAGAATATCAATATACAACATTGACACAATGACAGGTACAATATCTGATATAATATGATACAACAGAATGATACAATAGATATCAAAGCTATCAGGGATACAAGACACAATGGAAAGAAAATAGATAACACCAGCAGCGGAAAAGAATATCTCCAAAAGAATGCATCCCCGTATCCAATGCTCCAATCCAAAGCTAGGTCGAACCAACCTCACGTGTCACCTAGACAAGCAAGTCTCATCCATATCCAAAGACTGAACTAGCTCTAGATAATTTACTAAACCCCACTATCTGAAAACCCAACTCTAGAGTACCCGTGTGGGAAAATTGTGGGCACCCAGAGTTTAGGAAAGGAACAATAAACTCCAAGTCAGTCATGGGACTGGTATGAGTAACAAAAACAACTTTTATCTTTAAAACAAACATCAAGAGAATTTAAAATAAATCCGCAATGCTTTTTAGAAAATGAAACTACCATAAGGCCTCCCGCCGCACACACCATGCAAACGCAGAATTGGAGGAGATTTCTCCTTATGATAGTCAAACATGCTTGATACGAGAAAATTCGTTTGATATTATTATTATAAGTGCAAAGTGCAGAAAATATTTCGAAAGTATAATATTAATCTTTGCCAACATACGACCATTATCGTATACCTACTATAGCTACCATCTAAATAGTGGGGCGCCACCATAGGTAAATGGGAGGTTCTACAACTAAATCCGTACAAGGTGCGTATTGTTTTGATTGGATTTTCAACAAATAGTCGGGTTGAGGAACTTCCCACTGTCCATCGATATGCCTCTGGCGGGACGTCCCGAGAACCTAACCGGATCTCTGCCAACACAAGGTCGGGTTACCTCTGTAACTAGGTAACTACTTCTCGAGTATGCCGCCCCCCGGTCCTTTGGGACCTTTATCCGAGGCGCCTCTAAACCACAAAGCAACAACCACACAGAAAATGAGATTGAAGCCCACCACACAGGTAAATATCTGGGCACCATACCATGACACCACCCTTTACCAGAAGGGAATGACACACCCTAAAGGGCGACCCTCATAACCTTGCCGCATCTTTCCTGTTTCGACCATTTTCGGGTTGTGAGGTCTTGATGCAGTCTCGTTCATAAAGCTACGCTTCATACAGAAGCCATGCTCTAATCACAAATGATCAACAACACACAGCAACACTCAGCATGCCACACTACTAAATTGGGAGTATATCGCTGATAACCTTCAACTACATAACCTCTGAGCTCGTACGTCTCAGAGGAGGGTGTTAAGCTAAGAGAATAAATTCTCCGCCACCAACAGATATGTATTTGAAAGAAATCTGTTTTATATCTCAAAGTGTAGTGTCGGACATACAACCATACAAGTCTGTCCCGGGTTCGAACAGAACCTAAGGCACTTCCGAAGAAGCCCTTGCAAATCCAGGCATTCATAATCCCGATCGGACTTCCCATCACTTAGGGATAACTCTATACCGGAGCAACTCAGTGCAGAGTTATTCGATAGGTTATCCTATCGTTCTCGCAAAACATTCGGTCTTCAACACCGGCCTTCAAATGCTATCCATAATGACGTATCACAATTCGGAATGGGTTATATGACACAAGGTCCTCTCCCGGCTTAACCGAATAATGAGCGTAATATTTAAAATATATGGATATAGGATTTCAGTCAAGTCAACTTAAAATCCAAAGCTTTTCTTTTAAATGGTTAAAAAAATTACCACTTTAAATCTTCTTAAATAAAATGACTCGTTTCACAAAGTTCATCCAGTTTCACAAAGATCCATTTACGGATTTTCAAAACAATTTCCACTTCAATTGGCTTAACTCCTTAAATCTTTAGATTAAAGATTTAACATATAGCTTTCAAATCGTTTCCGTAACTTGGAAATTATTTTCATTTTAGACTTGAAAATTCTATTAGCACAAATTGGAAGTTCATTTCTTATGTGAAAGCTTTGGTTATTTGAAAACAAATAGTTTTCGTTTCAGAAAAGTCCAATTATATTGGCACGAGTTAAAGCCTTTGAATTTAAATTCAAATTCCCAAATCAATATATTTGAAATGGTTTAACCTATATATAATAGTATAACATCTTTTATCCCTAGATTCAAATTATAGAATTCAGTTTCAAGTATTGAATTCAAATTTGAATCAAATTATTTAAATTTCAAACTTTATCAAGTTATTCAAAAATAAATTTTATCTTTGAAATTTCATTTTAAAAGCTTTTCACATTTAACCCGATTCCATTTCCAAACCGTTTGAATTCAAATTGTCTATTCAAAAATCATTTCAAAAATCCGTGACTTAATTGATTTCCTCGTGAAATCCATATTTGTGTGTGTATAGTGTGGTCCAGGGGTTCAACACAATAGTGCAACAACATCATCATCACAGATCAAAACACAGAAATATAGTTGATAAGCGGTATAAACTATAACGCTTATCGTTCATTCACAGATTCACAGATAATATACAGATGTATCACAAATAAATGAATAAATTATACACAGTTCAATCCATAGAACAAAATATCACAGATCAGATAGGACAATCAATTCAAGGCATCTCATACGATACAATCATTTATAAGCAGGATTAATTAATTGTTTAATCCTAATTAATTCAAATTAATTTCCAATTAGTTTAATTACTTATGAATTAATTATTTAATCCTGATTAATTAATTACAAATCATTTGATATAAATTAAAATATCAATTACCTTAATTAATTATTCTATTCTTAATTAATCATATTAATTAAATTAACCTTTGAACCAATTTACATAATTAATTAACCCCTTAATTAATTATTTTAATAAATTAAACCTTTAATTACTTACCATTTAGCAATTATCTCATAGCATTTAATCATTAATTACCAATTAATCTTTATCACTAAATTAATCAAAATATCCAAAATTAATTACAATTAGTAAATAACCCCTTAATTACTTTCATTAAGTAATTGGCAATTTACAATTTATTATCTTAATTAATTAATCTAATTAATTATTAAAATTAATCACGTTAATTAATACTTCAAAATCCTTAGTTAATTATCTTCATTAACTAATAACATTTCTTTAATTACTTTCTTAAGAAATTATCCTAGATTAAATCGTTATTAACTATTTCTAATTATAAATTAATCTAAATTATTAATTTATAAATTAAATAAATTATTCCTTAATTATCTTATTAATTAAATCACTTAATTACCTTAATTATCCCTAAGGTAATCCATTTCTCTATTAATGACTTCATTAACATTAAAGTGGATTTAAACATTACACTTCAAATTTAGATTCAAATTTCATTTTGAATTTAAGATTATATGTTTAACATTAACTAAATTTAAATATCAATTAATAAACCATATAAGAAAAGTCCTAACTAAATTACTTAAATTTTTATTTAAAATTTAAGCTTTAAAATACATTACGTTTTAACTTGCAAATTTAAGTTAAAAACAAATTACTAAACATTTCATTCAAAAACTCTTTTTATAAAAGAACTTAGTCAAATCCAATTCAAATATTTATTTGAAAACAAATAACTTTAAAAAGCTATTGATTTAAGCTTGATTAAAACATTCAGGTTTAAAAACTAATTTAAATCACAGATTTGAATTCAAGAAACTTGAATCCATATATACATTTGATTAAACTTGGCTTTAAACTTAATTCAAAACTTTGGTTTAAACTTACTTTTAAAATATTGATTTAAAACTTTAATTCAAACTTACTTTTAAACTTGATTTAAAACTTAAATTTAAAATTCCAATTCATTTTAAAAGTTTAAGATTAAAAAGTTTATTTGAAAACTAAACTTACTTTTTTGAATTTAAACCCAGTTTAAATTATGGTTTCAGATTTTAAATTAAATTTTAAAATTTAGAAAACTGTCAAGTTTGTTTAAAACTTGAAAACCCACTTTTTAAAATATTTTAAAACTTTGAGATTTCAAAGTCATTTTGAATTTAAGTTCATCTAGATTTGAACTTGCTTTTAAAACTATCTCACAATTTAAATTTTTATTTAAATTTGCTTTAAAATCAAATTTTTAACTATCAGGTTTCTAAAACCTCTAGCAAAAACAAAACAACCCAGGCCTCACTGTTATACTTCGAGTTCAACCCTGATTTAACACGAGACAAATGACCCATTACTTCGAGCAAATACTTGGGACAAATATGCGTACCATCCCTACTTTTCGCCCCAAACTACAGCATTTCCAGATCACCCAAGGTTAACGCACGGTGTACGTGCACATCATCGCCGACCAACTCCAGGCGATGCTGCATCGTCGAACGAGTCGATGGCCATCCACGCACCAACTCCTGACCCCTAGAAACCCCAATATCCACTCGAAATCAAAAATCAGGTTTAAACTCAAACTTGGAAACACGAAAGCAACTCCACCCCAAGCCTGTCCTTGCCTCGTTCGCCATGCCCTGACCACCAGAATTCATGAAATTCCGGCCAACTACTCGTCAACCTCCCCTCTACCATCACCCGAAGTTTTATAGCACTTGATCTATCCTCGAGAACGAACGAATCAAAATACAAACCCATCGCAAAACTAGTTTTACAATTTATAAACATTCGCCGCCGCCACAACGACCATCTGCTGCCCTATCCACTATTTTTCCTCGACATTACGTTCATTCCGCTACCACCCCAGAGGACCAGGACCTCCCCCATCAACAAGATCACCAAATTTTTCCAAAAAAGTGATATTTAATCAAGCTCAAACTTCTCTTACACCCATGATCTAAAAATTGTGATTTTAGCTTTAAAATTCATGATTATGTATGCGAATTCAAGTTGTATACCTGAATTTGTAAACAAAGAAACTTGAATTTTTACTATGTTAGAGCAAAAGCTCTGTTATACTAGTTTCGAGAGCAATATACAAATTTATTTAACTTAACTAAATTTTTAAACCTCACTTTATACTTAAGCAAACATGATTTGTTTAAAACCTAAGTTCTATTAGTACCTAGATTAATAAAACATAAACTTTTGAATGAAATTTGAGTCTGGGAACACAACAGGAAGTACACTGTATACACACACCTGCATATATACATAGTTAATGCCAGAAATTTATATAAACATATTTGTTTCAAAGAATAACATGCAATCCAGATTACTCTAAGATTTTTAAATGTGAAGTTACTCACAGATGTTTCCAGAATGAACATCGTACTTCTTTTGTTTGAAACAGGTTTCTGAAATTGCTTGTTGAATCCTCTCTCTTGAATTTCTGGTTGTAGTTGAGTTGTTGTTATATAAGGTTGAATTTTGTTTAAGATTTAGGTTGATATTACTTACTTGAGGTCTCCAGTTTAAATGAACGAATTGATGAAGATTGATATATGCAAAGTGAGTTTACAGGGATATCATTTTGTTTGTACAATATAGGACAAAGATATTTTCTTAATATGGTGGTTGATAGATATGTTGTGGCTAAAGATATTTCCTTGCATTAATTAACTTTGTGTTTTTTTCTTATGTCTTCTTATGCAAGCTTAAAGGTATTTATATTCCTTCTTTAACAATATTTATATGTATGTGTTTACTTGTTTCAGATTTGTACTTCATTAGCTTGTTCTTGCATTCTTTGTCTTATTGCTTTATAGTATAAACAAATGTCTATTTTAATTTATTGTTCAAATTTAGTTGTGTGTTACTTTACATTTTATAATTTATCACATGTATATATGTTGCTATTTTAAATATGTATTTCTAACTTAAATATTTATTTTAACTTACATATTTGTTTTACATTTTGCATTCATATATATATATATATATATATTTTAACTTTTAAAAGATTTTTTTTTTAAAACTTAATTATACTCTGATAAAATAATCACACATATTTTATTTGAATTTGCAGAAACTCAAACCAATTTACCAATTAATTTTACCACTTTTATTTAAAAATTAAATTAATTAGCAATTTAAACTCGGCAAAATTCCGGGGTCGTTATAAATATTGTGGTTTAATCAATGTAATTAATTTAGATTAGTATAAATTAAAATGATAAGTGATACATGAGAATTAATTAATATAAGTAATTAAGGATTAATGTAATTAACTATAGATAATTAATTTGTGAAGTAATTAAAGGTTAATTACTGTTTTGGTTAAGAATAATTAATTTGTATATTTAATTAAAGATAATTACTTGAATATAATCGAAGGATAATTAATTCACGGTGATTAATTAATATGGATAATTAAGGGATGATTAATAAATTGATTTGAAATTAATTAATGTCAAGTGAAGGAATCTAAGTGATTGGGGTTAGTAATTCAATTAGAAGTGATTAACTATATTTTGGAAGTGATCAATTTTGCTTATGGATGATTGAATGGTATTGGATGCCTTATATGAGATGATATCTCTGATATGAAATGATTTGTAGTATCATATGTTTGGGAGGACAGGATATTGTGGTTATCTATCAATGACGAATTGTTGTGTAAAGGGACATCTTGTATTTAAAGTTTGAAGTGTATTTCATTAGGATAATTTGGGTTAGGATGACATGAGACTCGAAGAGACCGGCGTCGGGTATTAGAAAATACCCGAAACAACTTCGAATTTTTATATATTGATATGTGGAATCAGTAGGCTGGAATCAAATGATTTAAGTGAATTGGACTATTTGATCTAAATTTTGGTACTTAGAAAATTGATATGTGAAATAAGTGACGTCTGTAACAAATTGTGAAACTATAAATTTATACGAGTTACACCAGGTTTTATATAAGTCATATGCCTTGTATTCCATGTTAGATGGGCTTACTCACGTTGGTTTCTAGCCTGACTCGGGTGTTACTTTGATGTAATGCTCGGGTCAGACCAAGTATTACAGATTTTTCAGGTAAGGACGTTTTGGAGCTCAGGAGGCGAGCTGGACGACAAGAACGTATAGAGTGTCTCTGCTGTATTATATTGTTGTATATATCTGAGTCATGTTGATTGTATATGTATATATGTTGTAACTCTAATGCATTAAAGTGAAATTTGACAAGTACAGTTTTCCTTTGTATAACTGTTATTATTTGATATTATATTTTGATCCGCTGCGAATGTGAGAATCTTTGTTATGTTTCTTCTTCTTCTTCTATCTCTTTCTTCTTTCCCTAACTATCTAGGATTTTCGGGATTGAAAAATCCCGGGCCGTTATAGTTGGTATCAGAGTTGAAGGTTAAACGAGAACCTTGGCTCTGGTGGGGGATACTCATTAATGATAGGGTCAATGGTACCATAGAATGAGTTGAGTGTGTGTGTGTGTGTGTGTGTGTATGAGAGCGTACTTGTAATTTTCTCATATAAAGGTTTTAAATGATTTTATATAAGAATATATTTTGATATATAAAGCAATATTTCTTTCTAACAAATATTAAGATAATTGGTTGTTATATTATTAGAAAATTTAATAATGAGAATTAAGTGGTAATAGAAATACAACCAAATTAAAATTTAATGAAGATAAGTTTGAAATGGATTCAGAATTAAATGATTTAAAGAGATAAGCTGATTTGATTTAAAGGATTAAATCAACATTTAAAATTTTAACTCAAATTTATATAATTCGGGATGGTTTAAATTTGAAATTTGAATTGAATTCGTTCAAATTGAATCTGATTTGAATTAATTAGATTTGTGATTAAAGATGTATAAGTTTAAAAAATTTAAATGGAAAATTTGAATTTGGATTGAATTGAAATGATTTGAAATTGAAGTGGGTTCAAATAATATTAGTCCAAATTGATTGGAATAATTTGGAATTGTAATTAATGTTGAGTAGGTTTAAAATCAAATGGAATTTGATTTGAATTTGGAAAGAAATCAAGATTGATTAAACTTGAATTGGGGTTAGATCAATTTCAATGGAAATTGAAGTTATTCAAATTGGAATTGAGTCAATTTAAATGGAAGTGAAAATTTAAATTGAATTGATGGTGAAGTGAACAGTTTTAACACTGGACTATTTTCAATATAAATTGTTTTAATATAAACTTATTTTTCCAAGCTACTTAATATATACAACCTTTCTTATTAAATCCAAAACTATCTTATACTTATTTTATAACTACTTTTGGAATTATTTAACTATTTTGTAACTGTCTTATAAACTAATAACTATTTTTCAACTGTTTTATAACTAATTACTACTTTAAACTATTTTGTAATTATCTAACTATTTTATAACTATTTGACTATTTTCCAACTATTTTATCGTTATTTAACTATTTTACAGCTATTTTACAAACTAATAATTATTTTTCAACTACTTATCTATTTTAATTTTTTTAAGCTATTTTCTAAATTGAAGCCGGTCAGAGTGCAAACTGTTTATGACTAAATTACCCAATTGAGATAGGGTTTGAAGTGATAATCCAAATGGGATTGCAGCAATTGTAAATAAGTGAATGTGAATAGAAAGAGAATTATTTAAGCTAATAAATCAATGAGGATAGATACGTGGATGTACATATATTATTCTATTCGCATAGTGGTTTGATCCGGATCCGAGCATAGAATTTCGAGATAGTTTATCAATCCGAATTGGGATTTTACACTCGATTTTCGACGACGAACCTGGATATGGATTGTTGATTGATTCTGGATATTCTCTATCGTATTTATGGCTATGCAAGGAGAATGACGGTTTCTGATCAAGGAGCTAGATTTGAGTCCGCACTAAGAAATCGGGTGGACGATACTAGTTCGGAAGTGAAATTGTATGATCGAGTGAGCGATCAGATTGGTATAGTGTATGGATGATAAGCGTACATCGTATGGATTTGAATGAAATTGATATTGAAAATTTGTGAATAAGAAATGTGAAATGATTTCTTTTGAAATGAAAGTATATTTTGTGAAATATACAATGGATAAAAGTGCAAGTTGGATATTTTTATGATGATAAGTAAGATGAAAACAACTTTAAAAAAGGGGAGTAATAAAATTTGAATATTTGATTTTGAATAAACAAAGTTATATATCTTTGTTATATAAGATAAATCTCTCCTTGTTGAATCTATTACCGGAAGAAAAGGATTTTGAAAGTGTTTGAAGTATAAAAGGAGTTTATAAAAGTTTGAAATGATCCAAAGTTTTTTAAAAATAAAATTATATATATATATATATATATATATATATATATATATATATATATATATATATAAAGGATCTTATGAGGATTTTGGGAAAAAGGTTTTGGGAACCTTTGGATTTGGAAAGGCTTTTGATTTTCGGGTAAAATCAATTTTGGAATTTGGTAAGCCTAGTTTGAGAATTATCGATTTTGGGATAATCGATTTTGAGGAAAGGAGATTCATACTAGGTGTATGATTTGGGAGATACTATATGTGTATAATATAAAGTGTTTTGATAATGGCTCTGGGGAAAAAGGCGCTCCCTTGAAATGAATTTCTCAGGAGTGCCACAGGGTGGTACTGCCTTAAACCCTAAGGGATGTTCTAAAGTTGATCCTGTGAGGAGTCCGGACAAAACTAGTTCCTGAGGATTATGAGTAGTGTGTAGCGAAAGTCGACGGCGCTGATGCCTACAGAGGGATTTGGGTTATGCTGTGACGACAGTGTAACTCGATGTCACCGCGATCTTCTACAGACCATAGCAAAAGTTGTGTGTGCCGCTGAGAGTCAACAGTCTGCGTTTGATTTTATATCAGTAGACTACGACCTATGGTAACATAGCGAAAGTCGTGTGTGCCGCTGAGAGCCAACCGTTTGCATTTGATTTTACATCGGTAGGCTGCGACCTATGTGGGTGTGAAGAAGTTTCATTTTTGACGGCGAAAATCGAGGGCGCTGATGCCTACAGTTACATGGACTTTTGCTGTGATGGGAACTTAACTGCGTTCTGTTGTGGGTTCCATGGCGTAATCGAGGGGCGCGGAGTGCCTATAGTTACATGGACTTTTGCTGTGATGACAACGTAACCCAGGATGTAACTGCGACCATGGATGGAGGTGATGATTTCCAAAGCATTCTCACTAAAGATATTTCCTCTATTTTCAAAAACTATTTTCTATATTTTCAATAAAATTATTTTCCTAAGTATTTACACTGGGTGTTGAAAACAGGTTTGCCAAGTACTTATAGGTTTTCAGTCCTACGCCTGATCAACGTATGACCGAATTTCTGTGAGAACAAGGATGGACTGGTTGAGACATCGAGTTATAAGAGGTATTTTTATAAAAAAAGCTATTTTAATAGTATTATATGAATTTAAAAAGTATTTCTAAAATTTTAAAATAAAATGTTAGAATTTTGGAAAATGAATGAAAATCTAAACTGAAATTATGAAAAAAATAATAATTTGAACTCAAGAAAATTTAATGAAGAATTGATTTTTGTAATAAAATCGAATAATGATTTAAAAGTTGGAAGTAAGATAATTAGCTAAATAAATTATTTGATAGAATATATTAATGAAATTTAACTCGGTTAAATAAAATGGATTGTAAGTTAATAATGAAGTATCGAAATGAACTTGAATTATAAATAGAATTCGACTTGGATTTGATAATGAATTAAAATAAGTGGAGATGTTGAAAAAATAAAAATGGAATTGGATTATAATAGAAACGATTTGAGTTACAAATAAATCCAATTCAAGTGTAAATGAGTTAAATATAAACTTGGATATTGTTTTGACAAACTGAGAATGGGATTAAAATTGAAATGGACAAAGAGTGGGGTAATTGAATTTGATGAGAATCAAATTAAATAGAAGTGAGCCTAAGTTATGAAGTTGAAATAACCTGAAGAAAGTAATTAACTTAAGTTTAAAATTTATAGAAGTTGACTTCGAGTAAAAGTGAAAGTCCAGTAAATAAAAGTCCGGGTTAAATTAATTTAGGAAATGGTTATTAACTTATAAGTATTGTATGTGCCAAGCTTAATAAAATGTCTTTGAATGAAACAAATGGGGAAATGAAATGAAATGCAGGTGTATGGTTCGTAAATAAGTTAATATGTGAAGAGACTTTAATAAAAATTGATTTTGAATCAATTGTAGTAAATTGGGTTTGTTTGGCTTAAAAATGAATTGGATGTAAACAATTGAGTTGTAAACCATTTAAATTGAATGAAGTTGTATTTGAATTTGTTGTAAACAATTAAAATTAATGCCGGAACCCTATAAGTTGCTTATAAATATTGTTTAACTTGCATTGCTTATAGAAACTCGTATGTTTGCTAGTTAAATATGTAAAATGTTGTTAAGTTACATGACTTTGGCACTTACATATTTAAATTGAGTGAGTACAGGTACCGGGAAGCCGTTTGGTTGGATTTGAAAGCGCTAATTGCTAAAATAATAAGCTGCTTGCTTAAAATGCTAAATAAAGGTACGCCTATGCAATACAAATAGGAAATATGAACTGTTTTTGTTTTTCTGACCATGTGGATCGATGTATATATATATTTATACCTCTTGTCAGATTGCAAAAGCTCCTCCGTACAAAGGAGACTCTACCAAATTTTTTCGAAAATTTTGGGAGTTAGAAATTTTTGGAAAAATTTTTGTTAGCAATATAATGATTTCAAATTGGAATTGAAATAAGGAATTTTGAAAATGGAGAGTGTAACTAATGGTTTAGTTAGAACTAAAGGATTAGAAAAGTCAATACAGATGATTATGAATAAGTGAATAGAAATCAAAATAGGTATGAAATATTTTGTCAAGAAATGTGTAAAGCAATTTTTGAATGTTGTAATTAAACATTATTGCTTAGTAGGATAAACAGGTATTATAAAGGAAAAGGAAAAAATTGGTTTTGATTCCAGAAGATAAATTTGAATTGCTCGACAAAAAGGTATGTGTTTAAATTTCTGCATGGTTGGGTTTTTGATCTAGCCACTTAGTTTTTTGTTTTCTTTTGGAATTTGGGAGCCCGTAGAGGCATTTTGTAGTTTTACCGAGCTAGCCGCAAAAATGATACGTTGGCGAAATTTTTTCGAAAATTTAGGTAGTTAGAAAAATTTTGAGAAAATTTTGATAATTCAAAATTTGGTTTTAAATTCAAATTTGAATTGTTAAGTAAATAATATTATTGGGACTTATGGATAAGTTCAGAAAGCTAACAAAAGGGTTAGCGTGCCTTTAATAAAAAGATTGTTTTGAGAATTGTTTGGAATGGTTTGGTTTTGGGAAAAAGTGAATGGGTACTAGACCATTTTTCTTAACTAGCAATTTCGTGGACGAAATTCTTTTAAGGGGGAGGAATGTGACGACCCAGAATTTTGGATATTTAAAATAGGAATATTTAATTAGTTTTAAATTTTCAAAAGAGTAATTTTAACTTGAATTTCAATTATCTCAATTTACTGGATAATTTAATTTTGAATTAAAATATTGGAAATTGGGTAAAAAAATGAAGTCTGGGATTTTTAGCTTGTTAAAAATAATTTGAAGGCTTATAGATTTATATTAATAATATTGAAGGTGATGATTTGTTCAGTTTTAAAAAATATATCATTTAAATTTGATATTTAAATAGCCTTCTGAGGCACAGTCTCGGAATTCGACGAAACCAGTTCCGTTGGATCCGTAATATTATATTATTATCGGATTTCAATTTTCGTAAGGTTTGAAGTTTTTGTGTGGCCGTACGGTAGATAAACGCGCTGAAATTTTATCGAAATTTAATATAATAACTAGGTTCAAAATGCTATCTTCTCCATACGATCGAATTAGAACTCGAAACTTATTCCATTACGTTCGAAATAGGGGCATAACATAATGAATGCCAGGCCGCACGCCTAAATAGGAGTTTGGAATTTCATGGTATGTAACACGAGATATTTTCAATATTCAACTATATAAAATTAATTAAAAGTCTAAATTGAATCACCCTAACCACGTGATTAGCCGGTCTAGCTTATACCCGAAGCCACTTTTCCTTTCTAATAGGAAATATCTCTTTCATTTTTTTAGATAATCAAAACCGAAATCGAACTCGAAGCAGATCAACCAACCTTATCCCCTATTCAATCCGCATCCTCTTTTAATTGTTTGAAGCCCTAGCCCAATTCAAAATAAGTCGGGAAAAAAAATGGAGATGCAAGATCGAGAACGGCTATTACATAGGCAGGCGAGACGACGAGGGCTCAGCTATGCGTGCGCGCAGGGTTAAGAGGTCGGCATCGGCATCAGCGCTCGACCTAGGGCTTAGCCGGCGCGATGGAGGCGCGCCACCATGACGCCATCAACAAATGACGACGACGACCAACATCATCAGTGGCCAGGAGCAGGTTCGTTAAAGGGGAAAGGATGTGCGTGATAGGAGGCTTAAGCACAGAAGAGGGGGAAAGCGACGTTGATTTAGGACTTTGGAGTGGAGGCCGGAAGTATACATGGATCATCTTCTATAATCGGGAAGCCAAGTCGAATTTGGAGTGAACTGCAAACAAAATAATCAAAGGCGAGTTAATCTCACTCATCTGGGTTTAATTTAAATTTAAATGATTAAATTTAAATAATTGGTTGAATGATTGATTTCCCGCATTATATAACGGATGAGACCTTATGCGCCGCATAATAGCGGGTGATATTATATTAATCCCATATACCGCGATATTCCCCCCTCGAAGTGGAATTGGTATTATGCTAACGTCTGTGGATGCAGGGAATCCGATTGGAGGGATTCAACTGGATTCCTCAAAATTATTTTGATTGTTTAATATTCTGTGTTATGAATATTTGATAATCTGTGATGAATTATATTGATAATTGGAATATTGGATACAATGGTTGCTTGAATATATTCCAGTACTGTAACGAATGGGATTTTCGACTTCCGAAAGTCGACATTAATACGTCCACTGTATCAACTGCTGAGCAATCGAATGCCAGAAACCGAACCCTTAGGGTTTAAGAAGAAGAAAAAGATAGAAGAAGAAAGAAAGAAAAGCAATTGAAACAATATCAGAATCTCACAATCGCAGCGGAACAACATATAATAGATAAATGAATAATCTTTAAATCAAAAGAACTGTATCAGTTATTACATTACATTAAAAGAGTTTACAACAACAAATAACGGAAAAGAAATACTATATACTAGTTGATACGTCATGCCATCCAGATTGCTCCATGAGCTCCACAGCATCTCCTGAATTCCAGAATAACCTGATAACCTGACCCTAGGCTGCCCGTCTGAAAATTGGCGGGCACCCAGAGTTTAGAAAGGGAACAATAAAATCCAAGTCAGCCATGAGACTGGTGTGAGAACTTAAAATAGTCATTCTTTAAAAACAAACAAAGAAATATTTTTAAATTCAACTCGCAATGCTTTTAGAAAATTTAACTACCATAAGGCCTCCCGCCACACACACAATGCAAACGTAGAACTTGGAGGAGATTTCTCCTTATGATGTCAAAGATGCTTACTACACAGAGATTTTATTATTATTATTATTACTATAAGTGCAAAATGTGGAAAACCATTTCAAAAGTATAATATAAATCTTAACCAGCATAGGTACCATTATATTATGCCTGCTATAGCTACCTCCTGAGGAGGCAGGTTATATAATTTGCAATCGTAAAGGGTTCATATTGTTTCTTTGGATTTCCAACTAATAATCAGGCCAAGGAACTTCCCATTGCCACATGGAAACGCCTCTGGAGAGACGCCCCGAGAACCTAACCGGATCTCTGTCAACACAAGGCCGGGTTACCTCTGCAAAAGTAGGTAACAACTGACACGAGTATGTCAACCCCCGGTTGTAAACAACCTTTATCTGAGGATCCTCAACCAACATCAATCACAAAGTCATATATATATTTGCGACATTCACATAAGTAAGTATCAGGGCTCCATACCATGATACCACTTCTATCCACAAGGAAATGACATACCCAAAGGAGCGCTACTACTTAGAACCTTGCAGCATCTTTCCTGTTTTGACCATTACCGGGGTGTGAGGTCCGACGAAGTCTCGTCCACAAAGCTACGCTTTATACAAAATCTATGCTTTCATCAACAAATGCTCGGCAGCACTGCGTATGCCACATTACCAAATTGGAAATATATCACCAGTAACCATCAACTACATAACCTCTGAACTCGTACGTCTCAGAGAAGGGTGTTAAGCTAAGAGATAAATTCTCCGCCACCAACAGAAATATATTTGATAGAAACCAGCTTTACCTCTCAAATTGTAACGTCAGACACACATCCATAAAAGTCTATTCCGGGATCGAACGGCACCGAAGGCACTTCCAAAGAAGCCCTTACAATCCAGATATTCACTAATCATGATCGGAATTCACATCACCAAGGGTGATAAAAATCTATATCGTAGATCAGCCGAGGCAGAGATATTCGACGGTAATCCTTCTGTTTTAGAAAATATCCGGTCTTCAACACCGATCTTCAAATGCTATCCATTAAGACATATCATTATTCGGAATGAGATTTATGACACAAAGGTCCTCTCCCGGCTAAACCGAATAACGAGCGCTTATTTTAAAAATAAATGTAGCATTCAATTTCAAGCAAATCACAACAAATACCCATTTAAGGGTAAAGATTGATAGTCGGTTGTTTAACTATCAAGGCCAACAATCAAATATCCAGCACCATAACAATCACTAGTCCCTTTTTATTTATCTTCCATAAATTAAATAACTTGTCAGATATTCACTTTAATTTATCTTTAAAAAGATATATTCTCTAAACCATTTCAATTCATATTGGAAAACATTTCCAAATACTTATTTAACAATAAGTAATTCACAAATCTATTTATTTAAAATACTTAGAAAATATTCAATATACTTAAAACACGATTAAGTATATATTTTATTCTTTTAAGGAAAACATTCTCTTAAACACATTCATTTGAGTCAAAACGAATGTTGTGTAAAACATCGTTACGACAACTCAAAATCACTAGTATAGGGATTTGAAATTAAGATAGATATATAAATCCCAATACTATAAAAAACATTTCCCTTCGAAAATCATTTACTATAACAACAGTGTTATAGTCCATCATTTCCTTATACTTTTTGAAAACGTCTATTTCAACAATGAATGTTGAAATCTATGTATTCGATATTTAACACATTTTAAAACATCTTCAATCGTTTTACTCCATTTAAAATATAACTTCCAAAACATTTATTTACAGATATTCACTGTCCAAAATCATGAATGTAAATCTCTAACCAAATTCAACACTTCTATATATTTAATTAAAGGGTTATCCAACTGTCCAAAATCGTGGGTATATCTCCTTTAATAAGCTATAATAATTAACTCATCAAAATAAGTCGTTTTCGGATTTATAAAACGATGTTTATAAATTCCATTTATATTTTATAACAACTGCAACTTATAAAATCACTTTATTAACAGATTCTTTCCATATCCTGTTTACACGCTAAAATCCAAATTATAAGCAAATTACTTATAATTCTCTATTTACAAATTCATTCTTTTAATAACTTCAAAATCGTAGATTCTGTTCTTTTATAAAAATCCATTTTTAATATCATTTTGAAACGTCTTTAAAACTCCTTTATAATTTCATCACTTTGATTTATAAAAATCTAATTTTATAAATCTTATATATAAGGCTTTTATAATAAATTTAAAAATCTCTATTTAAACTATTTTTATAAAATCATTAACTCCATATATAAAAAAAAATCACATTTCAACTATATTTCTCAAAAATCATAATTTTTATAACATTAAAATTATAACGTTTATTTATTTATAATGAATCAATTCAAAAATTTAATAAAACGTATACTTTCAAAAATCACTTTAAAATCCTTTTAAATTTAAAAATCATCACTTTAACACTTTTAGTTTTCCAAATTAGGCACAGTGCTGCAATAGCACTAAATATAACAATCACGACATCCAAAACATCATATATCATATGATAACAGAATATATCACAATATCTGTAAATAAATCAATACGGGTGAGGAATCCAGTTGGATCCCTCCAACCTGTTTCCCTGCATCCACAAATGTTAGCACAATACCAATCCCGTTTCAAGACGGAATATCGCGGTACATGGGTTTTATAAAATATTATCTGCTATTATGCGGCGCAATATGGTCTCATCCGCTATATAATGCGAGAAAATCAAATCCAAGTACATACATAATACCTATTCCACTTTAAGGTGAAATATCGCGGTATATGTATTTAATAAATAATATCCACTTAATATACGGCGTATAGGGTCTATTTCAAATCAACAAATAGCAATTTATCATTCAATCACACAATCAAGCAATTTTAAATCTAACTATTTAAAATTTAAATCGAAACAGTTTCGATTGAGTGAGAAGTTGTCACCTTGTTTCAATAACAGTTTCAGCATTTTATTTTGAACAAAATTAAACGCGCATTAAATTTTACTCAAAATCTTCACTAGCTCCAATTAATTCCAATCTAGCTCCATTGCTAGTATTCGACAATACGATTCCAACGCAATTCGTTTCGTCCAAAACGGACCTCGTATGAAAGAGTTGCAGCATTTTAAAGTTTGAATGATTTATAAATATAATTATATTTACAATTTTCTTTATTTATTTTATAACCTCTTGCATCTGGCCGTTGCTTTTCCTTTGGCAAATCGTGGCCGCCCCCTCCTATTTCTTCCCCAGGCCAAAAGAACGCACGCGACAACCCACTGCCGCCGTAAAACCCTAGATCACGCACCATCTACGTCGACTTTGAAGATGATCAGAGAGTGCCACGACAACGAGCATCATAGACTCCACTCATGGCTTGAACCACGGCAAGCTCGGCCATCCCCTGCTCTTGAAAAACGCACGCAAACGTTGCGCCTTCCAAGATGAATTTTCGTCGATTTACTTGGTTTCAAACGATCATAGCCGTTGGATTTGCTCGTCGTACCGAGCTCTACAAGTTTGTAGTTGAGAGTTTGTTGTGATTGCTTACGGATTTGAAGATTTTAAGGGGAGAAGATAAGTTAATTTTGGCCATTAAACGTTTAAGTGGCGGCTGATGAACCCTAGCTCGGGTTTGCTTGCAAATGTGAAAACCTAGGTCCTTTTATAGAAAATTTTCCGAACACTATTCATCCCGAAAAATTTCAAACTCCAAACGAAGCGTACCTCCTAGCGTAAATAATGTTTTACCCCTATTCTGAATGCAATGGAATATATATCGGGGGTCAATTTGATCAAATTTGGAAGATAAGTTTTTGAATCGACTATTTAAATTCAAAATTCACTCGAATCGATTTCTACGCGTTTTAGCTCACCCCGGACAAACCGTAAATCCGATTGACACGAAATTTAAAATATTACAATAATATAACATTACGGATCCGATGAAACTAGTTTCGTCGAAATCCGAGACTGTTTGAAAAATGACTATCGTAACTCGTCAATTAAATATTAAAATATTCAATTTTCACAAATTCATTTTTAATTCAATTTTAAAGTTCTATAACATCATTCTAAGTCCAATATGATTTAATACAACTTTACAAATCAATTTTAATCATTTAAACCCGATTTCCAATTATTTCTGTAATTTCACATATTAAATTATCGATTTAATTATCTAATTAAATCTAGATACTCAAAATAAAATTTATTCGACTTACAAATTTTTACTTGTTAATATTTAAATCAATTAAATATACGAATTTCAAATGACAGAAATTCTGGGTCGTTACAAACTTCCCCCCTTAAAAGAATTTCCTCCTCGAAATTACCAAGTAAGAAAAAGTCACAGAATCCATTAACTTTTTTTTTCAAAAACAAACCGTTCCAACTTGATTTCAGATTCATTTTAATTTCCTATTTTTTCCAGAATCCGATGGTTACACTCCTTACTATAGCTTTACTAAGTTTTCAAATCATACTTAGTTATCTTTTCAAAACCAACTATATCATTTAACATTTCACTCCAAAATCAAAGTTATAGTTTTCAAAATTTTCCAATTTTCTCAAAAATATTCTAACGCCTTAAATTTTCAGAAAATTTCGCCATAGCCTCCTTTGCACGGCTCGATCCGAAAAAAAATGGCAATATACATATCACAAATATACATCTCATCAAAGTAATGAGGCATCTCGTAGGGAAAAAAGTGTAAAAGTACGATATGTAATCCGAGATATGTAACTTATATATTATTAGCGAGCATATACGGCTAATATAGCGCGAAACGAGCTCTAAATGCGAAGCAAGCGCAATCCACACCTACTAAACACTCAACAAACAAAAGAGAACATGTATACAGAAAATAATATCAATATACAACATATACCAACAACTATATATGTCAATATAGCAAATGCAATCAAAAGCAATAAATACAACCATCGACCAACTAGCATTCAACTAACATCCATAACCAAATCAATACACTTTCACTTCTCATTAATATTCAATGAATTGGTTTTCCAATTTAAATCACATATGATTCATTAACATTGGATGTTTTTACTAACATTCGTTTATTCATATTCAATAAGTTTACATTCACTAATTTACATGCAAGTTAGTTCACTTCCACATTCAAATCAAATTACATAGTTTTCAATTTCATCAATTCAATTTCATATGGATTTTCATTCAATCAACTAACAATCGTATAACGAACAATGTATATCCAACATAACCAAATTTATTTAATTCGCTTACATACAATTTGGTTTAACACTTTTAATTGACTTTAATTCAATTATTCAATCCTCGATTTCATTAGCTTTTAAATGAATTAACAACTACATCCACTATTCCATATCAATTCATTTACATTCAATTGATTTACATTCAATTCATTTATTAATTCAATTGCTAATTCATTTTACCATATAAGGTTGAATTTCATTTATATAACTCAAGTTCACATTCATCACTTCACTTTATTAATTTACTTCGATACCAAAATCAACTTCATTCAACATTCAATTTCAATTTCATTTACTTGCAATTGTAAATTTATTTATTCATTCACAATTGTTTTTATTTAGATTATTCAAACATCCTTTAATTAACTTATATATATTCTTACATTTTCAACGACCAAACAATCAATTTATATACACTTTAATAATTTCTAAAAAATTATTTACTTTATATGTAAAACATAATCGAGGTAAAATTATTTCATTTACCCTATTTTAAAATGATATCATGTCCAATTGTTCTGTACAAGTGTTTAGAGATTCCTATCAATAACGTTAATTACTCGTATTGACCAGATTCTATATACCACTCAACAAACCAATCAACAAAACATAAAACATTTTTTATATTCGCTAACAAATACGCGCTCATAGTTATTATTACACTCACGCTCATCCTAGAGTACTGCTGACTCTATCTCTAATGAGTAATTGCAAATGGACAAGCACGGACGCTATGGGTTTACGCCTATCGGCTACCCGGTCCTATAAGCTCATCGATTCATCACCAAAAACATGATCAAAACACCAAGTTAGGATTTTTAAAGAATTGAACTCAAAACACTAAAATTTGGAATATTCACCAAATCAATCCAAACCAAAAATAATTGCACAAGAATAAGTGTTAGGAATTCATACCTAACAATCGAAGATAATTATAAGCATAGATGTGAGATAAAAATCTCACCTTTTCACAAAATCAATAGAGAAGAAGCTATAGAGCAATGGCAAGAACAACCACTCTTTTATTCCAACCCAACAAGCTTGAATCTAAGCTTAAAGGAGAAACATTTCCTAAAGTTAGGTTTAGGAATTTCTGAAATTTAATGGAGAAAGAGTTGGAGAAGATGAAGAGAAGGCTTACCAAAGTTTCTTCCATTAGTTTGGAGCAAGAGCTTGATTTGCAAAAGAAAACTAGGGTTTGGAGTTTTAATTTCCCATTCCACTCACCATTAATCTCTTTAGAATTGAAAAGTCGAGGAAGAGGGAGTGAATGAAGAGGAGTGGTTCAGTTTGGGGTATTAAGTTGGCTAATGGGCTGAACCCAACCCAAAGCCCTAAGTGAAAAGGTAGCAAAATTCAACTTACTCCAAACATATCGAAGCTTATACTCAAAAAGGTTGCAAACGGCAGTTTGAACTCAATGGAAGGGGTCTCGATTCCCAATTCAACCGTTTGCAAAAAAGTAGGTTCTCGGACTAAAATCCGAGTATCGATAAAATATTTAAATATAAAATCGATAAATATGCGGGTTGTTACAGACTCCCCTCCTTAAAGAAATTGCGTCCTCGCAATATTTAAGAAGAAAATATAAAGTAACGACCATAAAAGCATATTCAACACAAAAGAAATTTGAAATAAAAAGTTCACCTCAAAGAGCACGAGAAAGTAAGTCCGAATGTGTTCGCTCGATGAATTCTCTAGATTCCCAAGAGCAATCCTTAGGATTTGAGGAGCATTGAACTTTAACAAGCGGAACATCTTTATTTCGAAGGCGCTTGACCTCCGAAGTAATGATACGAATAGGATGTTGCTCATAAGTTAAATTAGGCGAAACTTCAATTTCTTCCACAACACCGGGCTCAAGAATAGAATCGGAATCTCGAAGGCACTTCCGCAATTGAGAAACGTGGAACACGTCATGAATAGCAGAAAACTGAGCCGGTAATAAAAGGCGATAAGTCACGGAACCAATACGTTCGGTGATGGGAAATGGACTAAGATATCGAGGTGCTAACTTTCCCGAATGACTGAAACGTACAACACCTTTCATAGGTGAAACATGGATAAACACAAGATCTCTCACAGAAAATTCTAATTTCCTTCTCCAGTGATCGACATAGGATTTTTGTCTATTCTGGGCTTCTTTCATCCTATGACGAATAAGATCAATCTTTTCTGTGGAATCTCGAATAAAATCTGGACCCAAAACCAGCTTCTCACCGGCCTCAAGCCAACAAGAAGGAGAACGGAATGGCCTTCCATAGAGTGCTTCAAAAGGAGCCATGTCAATACTAGATTGGAAGCTATTATTATAGGAAAACTCAATAAGAGAAATGTGATCTTCCCAACTTCCACCAAAATAAAAAACACATGCACGAAGAAGATCTTCAAGAGTTTGATTCACACGCTCGGTTTGTCCATCGGACTGAGGATGATAAGCGGTGCTAAAATTAAGCTTCGTTCCCAAAGCTTTTTGAAGACTCTTCCAAAATCCACTAGTAAACAATGGATCACGATCACTAACAATAGAAGTAGGAACTCCATGCAATTTAACAATTTCTTTGATAAAAAGTTTGGCCAAGAGAGGAATGGTTCGATTGGACCGAACGGGAATAAAATGGGCTGATTTAGTGAGTCTATCAACTATCATCCATAAACTATCATGACCCGAACGAGAACGGGGAAGGCCATCAATAAAATCCATGGAAATTTGATCCCACTTCCAAATTGGAATTTCTAAAGGTTGCAATAACCCACCGGGCCTTTGATGTTCGGTCTTAATGAGTTGGCAAGTCATGAAACACTTAACAAAGTTAGCAATATCAGATTTCATTCCCTCCCAATAATAAAGTCGCTTCATATCCGCGTACATTTTACTACTACCGGGATGAATGGTAAATTTAGAACGTTGTGAATCTTCTAAAATATCTTTACGAAGATCACTAATATTTGGCACAATAAGTCTACCAAATCTCCGAATGCCGCCATGAGAATCGATATCAAAGTCTTTCAAACCTTCAATATCAATTTTATCCTTAATGTTTTGGCCAAGAAGAGCCAATTCGGGATCTAGCTTTTGAGCTTCAAGAATGCGGTCTAAAAGAGAAGGACGAACCTCAAGACTACATAAAGCAAGAGATGAACATAAATCGGAAACTCGATCTCGAATTTCACAAGTGGATAAATTTCCGAGATCATTCCATTCAGATATCATCATAGAAAGAACCGCTTGTTGCTTGCGACTAAGTGCATCGGCAACACGATTTCCCTTTCCGGGAGTATAAAGAATATCAAGATCATAAGATGCAAGGAATTCGAACCAACGTTGTTGAAGCAAATTAAGTTCCTTTTGAGAAAATAGATACTTCAAAGATTTATGCTCGGTGTAAAGAATAAATTTTTCTCCCAAAAGATAATGACGCCAAATACGAAGGGAGAAAACAATAGCCGCGAGCTCTAAATCATGAGTGGCATATCTAGTCTCGGCTGGCTTCAATTGCCTAGAAGCATAAGCAATAACACGTTCTTTTTGCACAAGAACGACACCCAAACCATTGCGACTAGCATCGGTATAAACAACGAAATCTTGATTCCCCTTGGGAATAACAAGAATAGGAGCATCAGAAAGGAGTTCTTTTAATTTCTGAAAAGAAGCTTCACATTTGTCCGACCAAATGTATTTAACACCTTTCTTTGTCAAACTAGTAAGAGGCACGGAAATTTTAGAAAAGTCCTTTATGAAACGGCGGTAATAACCTGCCAATCCAAGAAAGCTACGGATCTCCGTCATACTCTCCTGTCTCTTCCAATTTTGAATCGCTTCAATCTTTGAAGGATCCACGGAAATTCCGGATTCGGAAATAATATGACCGAGAAACTTCACACTAGATTGCCAAAAATGGCATTTAGAAAATTTTCCTTTTAATTGATTTCTCCTAAGAGTTTCCAACATAATCCGAAGATGTTTTTCATGCTCCTCCTCGGTTTTTGAATACACAAGAATATTATCAATAAAGATGAGAACAAATCGATCAAGAAAATCTTTGAAAACTCGATTCATAAGGTTGAAGAAATAAGCCGGAGCGTTCGTCAAGCCAAATGGCATAACAAGCCATTCATAAGATCCATATCGAGTACGGAACGATGTCAAAGGAATGTTATCCTATGCAATACGAAGCTGATGAAACCAGTAGCTAAGTCTAATTGTGAAAAGACTCTAGCACCACTAAGTTGATCGAATAGATCATCAATCCGAGGTAAAGGATATTTATTCTTGATAGTAAGATCATTAAGCTTGCGGTAGTCAACGCAAAGCCTAAGTGTACCATCAGATTTCTTCACAAAAATAGCGAAGCTCCCCAAGGAGAGGAACTAGAGCGAATAAATTGCTTCGTCTCCAATTCGGATAATTGATTGCGCATCTCCTCATTTTCTTTATTGGACAACCGATAAGGAGGACGGGTAATAGGTTGAGCTCTAGGGATGAGATTAATTCTGAACTCAATTGCTCGCTTAGGTGGTAATCCTAAAACGGGCTCAAATATGTCGGAAAATTCACAAACAACGTGAATAAGAGAAATAATATCTTCCTCATCATCATTATCGTCATCATGAGGGTTTAAGGAGTATAAAGATGCAACCAAACAAGAATCCGAATCTTTAAGGTTAATAGAAATCTGCTTAACAGATTGAGGATGTCGAAGATGAATAGTCCGCTCAGGACATTGGATAAGAGCTTCATAACGGTTAAGCCAATCCATTCCCAAAATCATTCCATAGCCTAAGTAACTCATAACATGCAAGTCGGCACGGAAAGAAAGATCACACAAAATAATCTCGACATTTTTACACAATAAACTGATTGTTGCGGATCCACCAATCGGATTCTCAATTCTCAAAGAAGTCATTAAACACAAAACATCCAAAGAAAAAGTATCAACAATTTCTTTTGAAATAAAAGAGTGAGATGCACCCGTATCAAAAAGAACTCGAATGGGTTGATCAGGAAACATAATAATGCCATCAAGGATAGAATGAGAAATACCTTTTCCACGAGATGTGTTGCCAGGGGCTTTAGCAACATTAAGCTTTCCCTCCTTCCTACCTTGAAGTTTGGGACAAGAAGATAAATAATGGTCCGAACTTTTGCAATAGCGACAAAAGAGAGGTTTCAGACACTTGTTCGCATAATGGTCCTTAGAACCACAATTGTAGCATTGCCCACCACTTGGGGCAGAAGCTTTTGCTACTGAAATTTCTTGCTTCCCTTTCTTTTTGGGATAAGACCCCTTGAACTTAATAGGCCTTTTCTTGTTGTTGCTGAATTTTGGTTTGGCACCCACAACATCAGCATCACTTTCTTTATCTGCCTCTTCAAGTCGAAGAGCGATATCAACAAGTTGATCAAAAGAAACTTCTAGCTTTAGAAGTAATGGCTTCTTGAGATTTTTGTTCAAGATATAAACAAATCTCTGATTTTTCTTCAATGGGGTGTTAATTTATTCAACCCCGTATTTGGAAAGAGATTCAAAAGATGCGACATAGTCTGTCACAGAAGATTCACCTTGAACAAGGTCAATAAAGCGGCGAGCCAAAGTCACCTTCTCTGCTTCTGGTACGAATTTTAACTCGAAGCATTCTCGGAATTTCTCCCAAGTAATATCTGCTTCAATAATTTCAGAAATCAGAAGCTCATACCAGTCTAATGCTCTTTCTTGGAGCATACTAGAAGCCACCTGAACTCGGTGAAGATCAATGAGGTTCATGCGAGAAAAGATTCGATCGCATGATCTCAGCCAAGCCTGGACTTCAATAATAGTTTCGGAACCCCTGAATGGATTCCCACCCAAGTTGGTATAATCGTTGCACAAGCATGCAAATCCAGACTTAGGATGAGTTGGTTCCGAATTAAAACCGGCTGCTTGAGCATTCTTTACTAGATCAAGAAGCTGCTGGGCAGACATAAAAACTCCATCTTGGGGAGTAGCACTAGATTGAACGGCGCTGGGACGACCAGGTCTAACCATTTCTCTTCCTTAAGAAAGAAGAAGGAAGAAGAAATATGTTATTCACAAACGAATATCAAGCAATCTTGATAGATAAACGAGGAATCATAAAGAAAATAGGATCAATCGGTACGAAGACTCGAATTAAATCCTAAAGCACAATTCCTAAGAAAGACTTAGGACGATGATCCTTGTTAAATTATTCTACATCGTTCCGAAGTTTGGCTTTGATACCAAGCTGTGACGCCCCACCTCTATACCCACGCTAGCCAAGGACACTACGGTGTAATGCCGTCAACTAGCATGGAGAATAAGGCTGTTGAGGAGCGACCATCTGTATAATTGCTTTGTGCTAGTACCGATATGCCAGATAAAATATAACTTGCATTCTTTTCAAGAGGAAATCCGACATACCGACACAAACTCAAAGCTACTACACAGTGACTATAATATATTCGGAAACAAATATAGAAATAAACATAACACAAATCAGTCACAGATAATTCATATCACAAAGGCGGAAATAGACATGAACATATATAACACATAAAAGTGTTCATCAGAGTAGTGGTCTAAAAAGATCCACAATGACACAAAAGAATAGCAACATGTGCTATACAAAGAATAAGTACACAACTGTGAGTCTATATCTCAAATGTATACAACCAAAAACTACTAATCTAACTAGTTAGCCAAAAGTCAGGATGATAATCCTAGAAGTGAAGTCAAGCAGAAGCACCTGTAACATCTCGGTCTGACCCGAGTATTATTTAACAAGGAAATAATAAACGGATCAGTCTAGCTATAAATATCAGATGAAATGATATAGAATAAGAGATATGACTAAACGTATAATAATCACAATGCCAAGCTGTGATAAATAAGTAATTGAAAATCAACAAGAGATTAATCAATATCACAAAAATCTTCTCAAAGATAAAAAGGAATGTCATACTCCTTATTTCATTCACCAAGCCATAAATATCGACAACATATAAATGCCAGTCATAAAATTGGTGAAATTCAAATTCTAGAATTCATCAATAGAAATCTAGGAATCACAAAAAATGATCGTAGAAACGATCAATCACAAAAAAGGGGAGGCCTATCGCAAAACGGGAGCATGAAAACTCACCGACACGTTTATCACAAAACAGGACCCTATCCCATGGTCGCTAACCATAGAGCCGGTGCAACGACGTAGTACAACAATACGCCCGAGGAACCAGAAACTCGAATAGTTCGGAACAACGACGTAGTACAACGGTACGCCCGAAGAACCCGAAACTCGTAAAATTCAGTACAACGACGTAGTACAACGGTACGCCCGAAGAACCCGAACTCCATAAAAGCGTGGGTCGCTAGCCCACAAAAATTGGGTCGAAACCCCAAGAAATAAGTAGGTCGTTAGCCTATAATAAAAATGAGATGAAACTCAATAAAACATAGGTCGTTAACTATAAAAGAAACGAGACGAAACTCAATAAAACATAGGTCGTTAACCTATAAAAGAAATGAGACGAAACTCAATAAAATGAGGTACCATCCCCTACGTGGACGAAGAAACATAGCATATCGCTAGTCTAATTCACAAAATGATCATCATCGATCATTAAGAAGTGTCAATTACACTAAGCTAGTAAATATATGAGCTTAGCTTCATGTCCCATAACCACTAGCTTAACTTAAATATTCACGAACAAATTGTAGATCTCCACTAGAAAATTGTCACAAGAGATTCAATCGAACAAGTCCAAGAATTAACCAACGAAGTAAACGCAAGCGTTTCATACCACTCGTTTTACTAAGCCGTTTAATTAGATTTCTCATACGAGTGAGGAAAAGGTTAGTATATACTAATAGATTGGAAAATGGTTTTAATAAATGATCTTTGTATTGAAATAGTGTTGAAATCGTTTTGATGAAAGAGTTTTGATATTTACTACTAGTATAAAAACCTTTATAGTTTTAAAGTGACAAATCACAAAAATGATTGTAAAACAATCAATCACCGAAATTCACATTCGAAGACGTGAATAAAATCCAAAGAAATCGATATCAAATCCATCAAAATGGATATTTCGAAAATTCTCAAAGAAAATGTCATCAATGTCGATAATAAATGATAACCACAAAAGGGAAACAACACGAATCGATTAAAGTTGGAAATTCAACCAAATAGGGGAAACAAGCAAAGTAGCAACAGGTCGGTCGGCCGGCCACAGAGCTCGGTCGACCGGACCCTGTTCTAGAAAAATTCTCGGGAAGCAGGTCGGTCGACTGAGCTCTGTAGCTGGTCGACCGGACCAGAGACAGAAAAGTGCTTATGCACTTTGGTAGCAGGTCGGTCGGCTGGTCTCAGAGCTCGGTCAGCCGAACTTGATGTTCTGCAATTTGAAACCCATTTCAAATGAGGTGCAAACTCTTTCAATTTGCAAACGGACAAGCACGGACGCTAGGGGTTTACGCCTATCGGCTACCCGGTCCTATAAGCTGATCGATTCATCACCAAAAACATGATGAAAACATCAAGTTAGGATTTTCAAAGAATTGAACTCAAAATACTAAAATTTGAAATATTCACCAAATCAATCCAAACCAAAAATAATTGCACAAGAATAAGTGTTAGGAATTCATACCTAATAATCGAAGATAATTATAAGCATAGATGTGAGATAAAAATCTCACCTTTTCACAAAATAATAGAGAAGACGCTATAGAGCAATGGCAAGAACATCCACTCTTCTATTCCAACCCAACCAGATTGAATCTAAGCTTAAAGGAGAAACATTTCCTAAAGTTAGGTTTAGGAATTTCTGAAATTGAATGGAGAAAGAGTTGGAGAAGATGAAGAGAAGGCTTACCAAAGTTTCTTCTATTAGTTTGGAGCAAGAGCTTGATTTGCAAAAGAAAACTAGGGTTTGGAGTTTTAATTTCCCATTCCACTCACCATTAATCTCTTTAGAACTGAAAAGTAGAGGAAGAGGGAGTGAATGAAGAGGAGTGGTTCAGTTTGGGGTATTAAGTTGGCTAATGGGCTGAACCCAACCCAAAGCCCTAAGTGAAAAGGTAGCAAAATTCAACTTACTCCAAACATATCGAAGCTTATACTCAAAATGGTGGCAAACGACATTTTGAACTCAATGGAAGGGGTCTCGAGTCCCAATTCGACTGTTTGCAAAAAAAAAAGTAGGTTCTCGAACTAAAATCCGAGTATCGATAAAATATTTAAATATAAAATCGATAAATATGTGGGTTGTTACAGCATCCATACTTTGAATATCTCTTTCTTTTTTGGTTTATTCCTTATTGCTTCAAACGACGTTATTTTTATGCATAGTTGTGGAATTAGGCAGTTTATGGAAATTACATGGAAATGGATATAACTAAATTGTACCTACAATGTTTCCCATAAACTAAAACATTGAAATTCATATTCCAAGTCAAATTAGGAAAATTTATACTAATATTTCTACTACCTAATTATCCCATATCTGAAATAAATCTTGCAATCTTACAAACATTCTACCTTAACAAATTTGGGGACTAATTTCCAAACTTCCAAATTATGGTGTAAATATCATTCCTATTCTTATTAACTTACTTACAGAATGTGTAAGCGCGATTCAACTGTATATGTTCTTCATGAGCCAACACTTCACAGATCCTGTATATGCATAATAATTGAAAAAAACTCAACGATATAAATTTCTATGTTATATATAAATCATATAATTTCACACCCACCTTTCTTGTTTTTCAAATCTTCCAAATCTAATCTATCCCTTTAGTTGACGTCTTTTCCTTTCCAACCTAAAAAATGCATAACAAGATACGCACACACACATACACACACATACACACCATTAGAATTATAGATTTGAGAAGAAATTTAGGGTTAAGGGTAATATAGATTTATAATTTTGAAATTTACATTTTTTAGCGGTATCGATTTGCTCCTTCTCTTTTTCACTTTTATTTTATGCCCTTCTTCAATCATATATATATTCTATAATTAATAGAAATAGTGGAGAATGAAAAATAGCAGAGCTCCACTGCTTTGATTAGAAAATTGTAAAGAAAAATGAAGGCTAAGTCTATATTTATAGGTGCTTGAGTCAATCATGTTTATTATATTTAAAATAATCAAGCCATGTTCGTTTGGGCCAAGGTTCAATCCTAGCGGCTACTCTACAACCAGTCGACCGATCCCCTAAAGAGGATTGACCGACCAAAAGAGGGTGTCAACTGGTAGGGTTTAGACAATTATTATTGTTTATTTCTTTTAATTCCTTTTTAATTATTTTCATTTCGAAAATTTCGAACGCTGATAACTTCTTCATTTGAACACCAATCGCAAAATTGTGTATATGAGTTGCTTAAGAAATCGCCATGAACAAAATGCAAGTTTCATGATCAAATTTTGATATTTTCTAAAATTTAATTTTTGAGCCTTATTAATTACTATTTATTTTACAGAGTATTACAACACAGTACATACATATCCATATTTAATATTTTGCTAAATGCCAAATTTCTTATTCGGTGCTCATAGGAATAAGGCTGCACGAGTGGACAGAGAGACATTGGATGGAGATGAGATGTTAAAAGCATTAGGACATGCAAGTATATGTAGCTTCAACAAGAGAAACGTGCTTCAAAGTTTAAAATCCAATTCAACAAATCGTAGCATTTCAGGGGAAAAATTTGTGGAAAAAAAGAGTAAGATGACGAAACCTAGCTAAGAGATTGTGCAATTCATTTAGCGCAAATATTATGCCCCTTAGATGAATTGTCTCAACCAATTGAGCCATGAGATCAACGGACTTTCACATGATGTTATATGCTTCACAACAATAGGATTTGAACCTCATTAAAAGTTAATAAACCGTATTACCTTGCCTAAGTGAATGATGTAGACCTTGGATTTGGAAGATGGAGGAGTAGTGCAGGTGAGGAACGTGGCTCTGGTGAAGGGCACATACCAAATGTAACGATACGAATTTTTCGCGCTCGAAAATCGACATCCATACTTTACATCGTATTCGAATGCCGTAGATTCGACCGTTAAAATCCGAGTCGCCGGAGCTTATAACAACATTAAGTAAACAACACAGCGGAAAAGAAGAATAATACATTGATATACGACACATATACAATATCTGATACAACAGAGTGATACAATGAATATCAATATACATCAGAGATATGATACAAGAAATAGCAGCGGAAAAGGAAAATAGATAACATCTAGCAGCAGAACAAATAACTCCAGATAGCCTTCAAAAGAGAACTCCAGCAGCAGCCCGAACCAACATTACGTTTCACCAAGACAAGAAAGTCTCGTCCACATCCAAAGACTGAATTAGCTCCAGATAACTTACTAATCTGACTATCTGGAAAACCTAACTCTAGACTGCCCGTGTAGAAAATTTTGAGCACCCAGAGTTTAGGGAAGAAACAATAAACTCCGGATCAGTCATGAGACTGGTATGAGCAACAAAAACAGTTTATCTTTAAAAACAAACAAAGAAATATTTTAAAATAGATTCGCAATGCTTTTTAGAAATGAGACTACCATAAGGCCTCCCGCACACACACACAATGCAAACGCAGAATCGAAGGAGATTTCTCCTTATGATAGTCAAAGATGCTTGATACGCATTAAAAGAAACATTTGATATTATTACTAGTGCATAGTGTAGTAAAAATCATTTCGAAAGTGAAGATATAAATCTTAGCCAACATAGACATTTCGAACTATAGCTACTATAGCAACCATCCAAACAGTGGGGCGCCAACATAAGTGAATGATAGGTTCCACAACTAAAACCGTACAAGGTACGTATTTGAAGAATGGATTTCCAATAAATGGTCAGGCCAAGGAACTTCCCATCGCCACATGGAAACGCCTCTGGAAGGATGCCCCGAGCATCCCAACTGGATCTCTGCCAAACAAGGCCGGCTACCCCCTTTCCCGGGGAATATACAAAACCTCAGATATGCCACCCCCGGTCCTTTGGGACCTTTATACGAGGCGCCTCTAAACCAACAACACCACACGGTAATAGATATAGTGTATCCACATGAGTAAGTATCTGGGCTCCATACCATGACACTACCCTTTCCCAGAAGGAATGATCATACCCTAGGGAGGCTACCCCTGAAACCTTGCCGCACAATTCCTGTTTCGACCATTACCGGTTTGTGAGGCTCGAAGAAGTCTCGTCCACAAAGCTACGCTTTTTATAAAAGCCACGCTTTGATCAACAAATGATCAGCAGCACTCAGCATGCCACATTAACAAGTTGGGAACATATCGCTGATAACCTTCAACTACATAACCTCTGAGCTCGTACGTCTCAGAGAAGGGTGTTAATGCTAAGAGAATAAATTCTCCGCCACCAACAGAAATGTATTTGAAAGAAATCTGCTTTATATCTCAAAACGTAATGTCAGACATACAATCTATACAAGTCTGTTTTGGATTTAGAACAGAACCGAAGGCACTTTCGAAGAAGTCCTTGCAGTCCGAGTATTCACAATCCCGATCGGATTTCCCATCACTTAGGGAGTCTCTATACCGGCGCGAATCAGTGCAAAGACAATCGATAGGTCATCTTATCGCTCTCGCAAATACCCGGTCTTCACCACCGGTCTTCAAATGCTATTCATAATGGCGTATCACATATTCGGAATGGGTTATACAACCCAAAGGTCCTTTCTCGGCTAACCCGAATAGTGAGCGCAATATTTAAAACATATGGACATGGGATTTCAATTAAGCCACAACTTAATAATTCAAAACTTTCTTTCAAATGGTTTAAACAAATTACCATTTCAAATATTTTAAACAAAAAGATTTATTTCACAAAGTTCACCCAGTTTCAAAAAGAAATCCATTCATAGAATTTCAAAACAATTTCTATTTCAATTGGATTTGTTCATTAAATCTTTAAATCAAAGATTTGTCTCATAGCTTTCAAATCTTCCCAAATATTCTCTTTCAAAAACTCGTTTCCAAATATTCATTTATAACTTGGAAAACTATTTCAGTTTAAACTGGAAATCCCTTTAATACAATTTGAAATTCATTCCTCCTATAAAAGCTTTTTATCATTTAGAAACAACAATCTTATTTCAAAAAAACCTGATTTCATTTATACAAGTTACAATTTTTGGGTTATTTCAAATTCCCAAAAGAACAATACTTTAAAAATGGTTTGACCCATATATAACCAATATAATATCGTTATAATCCCTAGTTTCAAATCATAGAATTCAATTTCAAGTATTGAATTCAAATTTTTAGATCAAAATATTTAAATTCCAAAACTTAATCAAGTTATTCAAAATAATTTCATGTTTGAAATTCCATTTCAATTGCTTTTCACTTTAAATCCAATCCAGTTTCAAAACATTTGAATTCAAATTGTCTATTTAAAAATCTCTTCAAAAATCTGTGACTTAATCGATTTCCTCATGAAATCTATATTGCTGTGTGTATATAAGTGTGGTCCAGGGGTTTAACACGATAGTGCAACATCATGCAATCATCATAGATCAAAACACAGAAATATAGTTGATAAGCGATATAAAACTATAACGCTCATCATCCATTCACAGATTCAGATAAAATACAAATGAAAATAAATGAATAAATTACACACAGCTTAATCCACAAAACAAAATATCATAAATCAGATAGGGCAATAAATTCAAGGCATCAGATATAATACGATCATCCACAAGTAAGGTCAAGCCTTCAATAATCATTTATAAACAGGATTGTTTAATCCTAATTAATTTAATTGATTTCCAATTTAATTTATTACTTATGAATTAATTATCCAATCCTGATTTATTAATTACAAATCATTCGATATTAATTAATTTATCAACCACTTTAATTAATTAAATTATTCTTAAGCACTTTCATTTATTAATTAGTCCTTAATAAATTTATTGCTTAATCACTTGATTAATCACCTTTAATTATTAATTAATACTTAATTAATAATCCTTAGTTTACAAATTAATTATTCCTTAATTAATTAATCTTTAAACCTTAATTAAGTAGTTTAAACCTTTAATTACTTATTTAATTAATCCAAATCATTAATTAATTAAATAAATAAATCATCCATTTTAATTAACTTAATAATTAATGAATTATAAATCCTCATTATATCTTCATTAACTTAAGATAAATCTCATTCTTATTAGTGATTTTATTATCACTCACAAATTTGTTAAAATATTTATGTTCAATCCACTTTTAAATTCACATATTTAAAATATACCTTACCTTTTAAAACCTATTTAAACATTTAAATTTATAAACCTTCATTAAATTTCAAAATCTGGAATTCAGATATAAGTTTAAATCCGGGTTTTCAAAATTGATTTAACTTTGGTTTATAATTCAAAGTACATTTCAGTTTCAAATTCTTTTAAATACACTTAAATACTTAAACCTTTTTTTTCTATTAATAAACAATTTAAATTTAAGAACTTTATTCATTTCCAACTAAATTTCAAATTCATATTGAATTCATAGTTCAACCTTGATCTATAGGTTAGTTTTAAACCTTGCTTCATACTTTGAAATTTGCATTTAAATTTAGGAACAGGTGAAACCTGAAGAAAAAACTCCTACCCGAGCCACTAAAATCCAGCTTCGAGTTCACCTCGAGTTTAACACGAGACAAACGACCCATTACTTCGAGTAAAACTCGAGTTGACTCACGCACACCTTGCTTCATTCCTACAACATCATTTCCAGGTTACTAGTGCTAGTGCACAGTGCACGTGCACGGACTTCGCGACCAACTTCGTTCAACGCCACAGCCCCACCCAAGTCATCAACGACCATCCCAATCGTTTCGAGCCATCCACGATACAAAATCATCACTGAGTCAAAATCGAGCGAGTACAGGGACAATGCGCTTCTTCTTGAACCCATTCGATCACCAAAATCCACTTCGTCTCGCCGCGTGACATCACCGGAGGTGCTCGAACTTCGCCCACCTGACGACATCACGCTCCTCTTCCACCACCAAAAATATCGTGACACTCAATCGATCCTAGGCTGAGAACGAACGAAAGAAGCACGGTGCCTCAAAACTAGGTTTACAAAATAAAAACGATCGCCACCTTCGACTCCGTCACCGATGCTACCTACGCCTATTTTTCCTACCACCACCATAGGCTTCTCCACCACCTCGAACAACCCTGACACCTCCATATCAACACGTCGCCGGAAATTGGTTAAAATGCCAATTTCGATCATCCATGAACTGCTCTCAACCCCTTCACTTAAAAATTGGGATTTTAGTTTTAAAAATCAAAATTTTGTGTAAGACTTCAATTCTTGAACCTGAAACATTAAATCATGATGTATGAATTTTTGCTTATATTGTGTTGCTCGGCTTTTCTTGGTTTCCAGAGTCATATAAATACTATTTTGACTTAAGTAAGATCCTAAACTAAGGTTTGAAATGAAACTAACAAATTTCATTTAAATCTTAAGGCTAAACAGAGGTTAATTTAAAGTTTTTGAATTTAAATCAAACATGAACAAAAGCTGGAAACAAGGAAGTTACCAATGTTCAGATCCCTGTATACACCATACTTCATAAATAATGTAAATGATCAAACATACTCCACGATATAATATTGATCACGGTAATAACATAAAAACTAATTTATACTTTAAATTTTAAGGTGAAGTTACTCACCGATTTCCAGAGGGAGAACAGAGCCTTTGACACTGGCTTTGAAATTCAAGCTGGAATCTTCTTCCTGATTCTCTGATTGATTTGGGTTGTATGTTGTTTAAACTGAGATGTTTAAATTGAATTTGTCTAGGGGTTGTTTACTCAGATCCTTGATTTACATTTTCTTTATTGTCTCAGGATTTAAGAATGCATGCAGGTAGATTGAAGAAGAATGCTTGCACGCTTTGGTTTGCTTAGTTGTGATAATGAACTGAAATGAGGGTTTAATGCATATAAAAAGGAAGTATGCAGTATATTATTTGTACAAAAAGCATGCTGAAGACATTTGCATTAAATGCATGAGGCATGTTGCTTTTATTACCATTGTACAATATCACTTTGTTTATCTTGCCTTTCTTTTACTTGTTCTTTTTACATTGTCTTGTCTTTGTCTTTGCAGGTCTTAATATATTTTGTTTTCTTTTGCAAGTGCTTTCCTATACATGTTTTCTATTTGATGTCTTCTTTTGTTTTGAATACTTGAGTGTATTATATTTTGTACATAGATATTTGCCTTGCATACTTATCTACAGGCTGCATTATATTTTAACAATTCGAATTGACCCATTGCTGCTGAGATGATGGAAATAAAGGCATGTTCCCCTTTGCTTAGTTACAGCATGTTGCATTAATTGCTAGAGGTAGGTTGCTGCAAAGATATTATTTTTCTTCTTCTTTAGTACTAGTTTTATACTTTGTTTATTCTTTCACTTGCCTTTGTTTGTTTATATACCTGAGTATATTTCTTTCCTTTGCTTTAACATGGTGGCTGCTTTTATTAAGTTTGTTTTGTTTATGCTTATATTTGTATTTGTTTGTATGCATACATTTGTTTCTATTTCTTATTTGAGTGTATTTGAGTCTATTTCTTATTTAACTTTATTTGGTATATGTTTTATTACTTCTTTTGTTTCTATTTCTTTTGTGTTTCTATTGTTAATATGTTGTTAAAATTTAACAAGTTTTGTTTACTTTAAATTTTCATAGACATTTTATTAATTTACTTTATGTATAAATTATAAATTTGTTTTAGTCCTTTGTTAAAAACTTCAACTTAACTGAAAACATATACTTTGGTTTTAGTTATATTTGCTTCTTATTTATTTTTCTATATTTAACTTATATATCTTGTTTGTATTCACACGTATTATTAAAAGACATGTTTTGAAACTAAACACGTATTTTATCTGCATTTTGGAAAAACTTAAATCAATTTATCAATTAATTTCACAATTATTAATCAAAATGTAATTTAATTATCAAATTAAAATTAATTAAAATTCGGGATCATTACACACATAGTGAAGCTACAGCCTCACAACATAGACTTTCTGGACATTACCTGCCCTAAAGCTCTTCTCAAGAAGACCTTAAGGAGCTACGCTTGCTTGAATGTTGGTAATAGTAAAGTGATACTGCAATAATAGGAGTTATCATATCAATGTATTAGGGACTAAGCTTTGTGTCTATGTGGTGTTCTTTTGTTAGTCATGGAAGTGATATATTGTGAGGGTTGTGACATCATTATTTGGGTATTATATGTAAAGTGAATGTTATATTGTATGTAAAGTGTCACTGTTTGGGACAACGAATTTTATGTATTTCAGTTTCCGAAATTTTGATTCTACAATAGTATTTAGGACAAAGCTGTAGGTTGAAATCATTAAATTGTCTACTAAATTTTATTAAAAATTTATGTGTATTTTGTAACATCGAAAAAAGTAGTAAAGGTATATTCTCAACATTTAAAAAAAGTTGTATAACCCATTTCGCAACATCAAAAAACGGTTGTAGCTATAACTACTACCAAGTTTTTTGCAACATCTAAAAAATATTGTAAAACATGCTGACCCTCTTACTACTTGACTTAATACTACGTCTGCAAATACATTGTGAAATCCGTATTACAATATTTTTCAAGTTGTTGTAGATTATATTTTTTGCAGTGATAGGGTTCACAATGCAATTTTATCGGGTCATATTGCTATGTCAATGTGCTTGTCAACAAGCATTGTAAGGTAATAGTGCTATTTCAATGTGCTTGTCCTCGAGCTTTGTTAGTGTATGTTGTATTTAATAGTTGTTAAGGCTTCGTTAGCTCACATCTATAATAACTGTTGTAAAAATGGTATGACCACTATAATCCAACGTGCCCTACTAAAAAAATCCAAAGCATATAGAAGTTCAAAATGATACTTGTATGAGACATTTTATAAAAGTTGAAATTATAGCAAAACTAAAACTACATCAAAAGTGAAAATTTACTGTAGTTGTGCCAAAGCGAAATTTAAAGTATAGTGAAATTCTAATTTTATAATAGTTCGACATTTATCAAAAATAAAAATCAATAAAATTTAAAATTTAAAGTACATGAAAATTAAGTATTAAAATTTAAAATTACCGTAAAAAATCAAAACCAAAAGCAAAGTTTTATGTATCTCGTATATTATAGCAACCCCAAGATTATACCAAAATTAAATTAAAAAAAACTAAATTGATATCAAAATTTATTAAAGACTTAGCTTATAACAAAATTTAAAATGATATTAAATTTTACAGCAAAAATCAAGAGATCGAGATGCCTTATGCAGTAATGAACAGGCACTGTAGGATGGTACAAAATGGATAAAGCGATTTGAAGCACTCGAGAAGAATTACGAAAGGCTTAAGGTAATAATGATTCAACAATTCACATTCGAAGCACGGGGTGGACTTAAGGAAGATGGAGATGATGAGTGAGCTGTTATATATGTTTTCGTATATATATGAATTATCATTGAGGATATGTTGATATGGATTTGTGCAGTATTTACGATATATTCGATATATGCGATAGATCGATATATTGATTGTGATTTATTGTTGATATTGCATGTTTGATATTGCTGGAATAAATATGTATGGATTTTGGTGATGATTGCTTTGGGGAAGGAAATGCAATTGAAATATATTAGGGATGAATGCTTTGGGGAAGGAAATGCAACTGAAATACTGCAAAATTGGTTTAGGCATGGCATTAGGAAGATGTCGGTATGGGCTAACCGAATCCTTTTTTGTAATTTAGTGTGTAATGTCGATAAGGTATCAGAGCGGCGTCGATTTTTTTTGGTAATGACGTTGATTAGGGGTGGAAAATGTTGACTTTTCTTACACGTAGGTGTCTACTGGGCATACGTAACGTGTAATAAGAATTTGATGTCAACTTGTTGTCGAGAATTTGGTATTAAGATTGCATCGAAAATTAGGTCATGTATGGCGTCATAATGACGTTGATAATATTTTTCCTCCAAGCTATTCTCCGATACCATATATGGCATCAAAAACAACCATTTTCGATGCTATATCGAGTCATTTAACGTTGGAAAATGTGTGTTTGTTTATACTGATATATATATTGTTTTCACCTATACTTATATAAAAATAGTGTAGATAATTAATTGGTCAATTCAGATAAATCTCTTTTCAAAATAATTAGTTTAGTTAACTCATTAGTCCTTTCAATATTTCACTTAACTACTACTAATTATTATTAATTTAATTTATTAATTTAATTTATATAAATATTATTATGTCAAGCTATCCTATGTCCACCTTCATCATTTATACACACACACACACACACATTTACATAAATATATTAAAAACTCGAGATGTTACGTTATCTATTACCTAATAATCTGTTGTGCGATAAGCGACTCAATGTAATAAAAGACGAGATTTTACAAGTGTTTAGTATTAATGATTTTGGTCATCCATTGTAATATATCTATATTACTGAATATTGTATTTGTTTTTTTAATGGTACAGTAGCATCAAGATATATAGTCATTTTCAAATTGTTGATCAAATCACTAGACATAATGAGAAAAAAGAGTTATGAATTGACAAATAGGATAAACTGTGATATACAGCAGAGTGAAAATGTATGAATGAGAACTTGATAAATACGTGGATGCAAAATGAAAAACATAGAATGGTGTAACACCACTCAAATTGTAAGGGTCCGTTTTATACGAAGCGAACGGGGCATTTGAGAAGGAAATTTGAGTTAAGAGTTGGTTGAAAGGAAAATATGTTTGGTGATACGAATGAGGTATTTGAGCGGAGTATATGTATGATTTTTAATTTAATTGATTTTTAGTTAATTAACTATTTGTTTTTATTGTATAATGTGCATTTAAGAATTGCAAATAGTAAACAATGAATTATGCAATTTCAATGAAATAAACTAAAACATTTTTAAATTCAAATACATTCGAAAATCAAACTAAACAACTGACAATGACCATGACTAGGCAAAAATTCCAACTCTTACATTATAAATCATGGCACTTTTGTATTACTCAATTTTTTGATAATATCCAAGCTAGTGCGTTCGTTACGAAAAATTAACATGAGCTCTCACCACTCAACAGAAAGAATATGAGCTAGTAAACCATGACAACACTACATGACATTGTTGAAATGATCTGTATGCACGATCGGCCTTCCATCGTCATGCCTACTTGAAGTGGCATGGTCAGTACGCCTACCGCGTCTAGGCTGCAGAGTAAATGAAGGGTCGCGGGCTACCTAATCAGAGTAGTAATCCGTATCGGCAGTAGTAAAACCCTGAGTGAGTGGGTTAGGAAACATCAAATATTTGCAAGTCCTCATTCTTATTCAGCTTTTAAAAAGTTGATCCAGTTGTCTTAATTTGAAAACAGTCACTTTTCCGAATCTTCTGAATCTCCATGTAGCCGTGTTGGACCACTCCTCAGGACCGTCCATGTAATCGGACTACGCAACCAAATCCCACCATTTAGCAGTAGTAATCCACATCTCAATGGTCCAATGTGTCGTGTGTAACGTTGAAATGCCGGACGCATCGTCAATGTATGCTGGGCATTTTTTTCCACAGTCGGTACTAAGTGCGAGAATCAAAATTCAATGCCACTATGTAAATCAATAGTTAGTTTCACGCAACACTTTTCTGTCGCCACAATCTGGCATTCAGACAGTGAAGAATGAGGATAACTCAAAATTTCCAAAATGGATATTAGCATAAATGATTTTACTACATTTACAAAAGAATAATAGAACGTCCTAAAACAAGATCTCATGTTTTGCAAAATCAGAGTCTAACTCGCTCCATAGCTCTATAATCACGAATTACTATTCTGGGAAACTATTCCTATAAGCGATTCTAACGCTTCTCTCTTCCAATGATCTCTACACCTTCTCCTCGCTTCAGCAATGGAAACCCACTTCTTCTTCCTCGTTTGCATCTCTGCAAAACACGCCAATTCACCAGTCACCTTCATAGGGAACATTTGTCCCTCATACATTCACTACAAGAAAATTGTCTATTAATAGCAAGAGAGCATTGCATTGAAACATATCTTGCTATTGTTGACTATTTAGTAGTAATTTGGACTAATTTATAGCTCGTCTTCATGCTATCATTAATCAAATAAAAGGTTGGCGGTACATTTTCGTCCTCCCGCTCTTGTTCCTTTTCTACTGTCTTCCCCGAATCCCATTTTTCAACCTTCAGTTCAAAAACCCTAAATAAGAGTGCTCATCTTCACTTTAAATCTATAAACTTTACTGAAGCTTCGATGCCACTTTTCTTCTCTTATCCATTCTGTTGAAACTCCAATTCCTTACCTTCGCCGAAGCTGCTCCATAGGTACCTAACGTCGACTATTTCAGGTATATTTTTAATCCAATATGTTCGTATGCCATTTTCTAACTTTCTTCCTCCTCTTCTTCACCTCCGTTTTAGCCCTCCTATCACCATCTACAACGTCCATCTGTGTAGCGACACTATCCTAGAGCAAGGAGCTTCTGACGCATCAAATCGCGATCGACTTCATACTGCCACGATAGGTTCGTCTCAAACGGATTTGAAGATGGCAGAAGTGAAGGCGCATAGCATTCTAAAAGCTTCGAAGGGGAAGGATATGAACAGGACAAACACAATAGAGAACTGCTTGACATTTCTGGGGATGTCGGAGTTGAGATTGATGATGGAGCGAAAAGCGGTAACGAAACATGGCTTGGCGGACGCAAGGGCTTAGGGCAGTGCTACTTTTCTTTATCAGTGTGATTGCTGGTCTACTCTTAGGTATATCAGTGGAACTGATCACATGCTTCTTTTTGTTGATTGATTGTTATTTGGAACTTAAATTCCTATATTCATCTATTTCATCGGGTACTCATTTATACATTTGTTTGGCCATATCTAAATCTGAATTTACACATAATGACTGTTGAAAAATGATAGCTAATGCACAAGCACATGTACTGTGATGTGCGGATTCCTATTGTGCACCATCTAAAAATATTCTTCAAGGTTCATTACAAAATAAAATAAAATCATCACAGATGTAAGCTATATTCTTGAATTTAGAATCATTGGATATGCTTAACAACAATTATTTTAACTTTTGGTTAAAAGACTTTGATTCAATATGTTATGCTTCACTTTGCTGCTAGTGTAACACTATAAGTACCTCCATATACCCAAACAGATTCATTATTCTCTTGTTCAACCTAAGATATATATTATATCAAACTCAGCCGTGTCAACAAGATAAATGCCAACAATGGAGCCTACAAAATTTGGTTGAACAAACAGACAAATATTTGATTTCTTTTCCTATCTTGCCACAATCAATTAAATAGACTGACTGATACTAATCTTTTTTCCATTTTTCTCCCCTTTGAAGTAGTTAACAATATTGATTTATAAACACCAGCAATATGGCAAGGTACTATGAGTTTGGTATTATTCTAGTTATTTATGTATAACTTCAGAAAATTCTTCTGCCTTCCATGAAATATGAACTTTGATATTTTCTATCTTACAAATGCACAATTGCACCAACACACCGCATTAATATCTTAGGTTTCAGACGCGATAATCTTCATGCTCCACATCACTAACATAATAAGCAATTCCATATCAATGATAACTTCACTACAACGCTATAGCACAAACACCTCAGTTTAGGGCCTACCCAAAACTGAAAGAGACGATCATTAGGAAACTAGATTCAGTAGCTTGAACAGTTCACATATTAGTACCCTAAACCATGTTCTATCCAAGTTGAAAACAAACGCGTATGTATGCCCTACTAGCTGCAAGTATCATACAGTCCAAGCCGCTGATGCAGGTGTAGCTTAGTTCGTATTATGTAAATGTGTTGCTGCGAAGGGTGTCTTCAACTAGAATCAGGTGCAATAAAAAAGACCAAAGGACAGCAGCTTACATTGTTAGACTACGAATCAGACGCAACGAATGAAGGGTGTCTTGCTCTAGTTAATGTATTGTTGTTTGAACTAATTTTAAATTTTTTGCTTGGTCTGATAATAGGTATCATTTTTACTCCAGGATACATTGTTTTCTTACTCATACTTTTGGATTATGGACTACTACCATTCCACGTTAACATGTTTGGGAGGGAAATTTTTTTGGCTTTTGTGGTATTGTTATATCATTATTCATATATGTACATTAAATTTTTAGAAAATATTATTTCTACGCAGCATGATGCTTATGAAGCTTGTGAATGTTAGTTTATTACTTGATGCCTGCATCCTACTGTGCATAAAGTATGCTACTAGTTGTGCATACAATGGGTAATTTCTACAAATTGTATGATCTTTTTAATAGAAGAAAATTCGAAGGCTCATTTTGATGGAAATTTTTTGTAGATGGAGTTAACCACTTTGACAATAGATCAGGATTTAGTCCACCAGAATCAATTCTGATTGATCTAGTCAGTAAAGTAAACAATACCGATATAAGCACGGGAAATAACATAGTATTGTCCGACTCGTGAGGATAGGTGTAAGTACATTTATTTCTAAAGTAAGTACTAAAGTATTGTACTCTATATTGATTTTTTTAACTTGATATGTGTTTTTTGAAGAAAACAAGAAACCTTAATATTCATTATTTAAAACAGAAAATCATTCATTTGCTGGATAAATGTAGAATAATTGTTTTGGTTTGCTAATAAGGGAAATATTTTGTTTGTTTTTTTACCCAAGTGCAATCCATCATGAATATTTTAAAATAATACTCAAAATCCAGAGTAGATAGTCAGCATTTTTAATAGTTGCAAAGATTATTCCATCAGGAATCTGATTGGGATTTCTAAGCTTAATTTACTTTGAAATGTGTAGCGGTAATTTAGCTAACAATTACAGTAAGTTAACCAACAAATGTGTTGGCAAAACTTTGTCAATAGTTTGAAATACTATTGATTTCTATAATATCTTCATTGCAATTGGAGATTATGATCAATATATTATTATAAATATGAAAACTCTAGAAATATTCATATTTGAGTTATGTACATCTTTTTTCCATGGAAGTTGAAATAGTAGAGAGTGCTACTTATGAACAGCACACGGTTATACATTTATTAGAAAGATTATAAGAAAGTCATAGCCAATATACAAGTATGTTTGAAAAGTGCATCAGGAGCTGTTTCTGCAATTATAGTTAAATAGTCATTGTTGTGATCTACTTTGTTGTGAATTCCAGGATTCACTGTCATGTTCCCATATTTGCTGTAATTATGTCTGGGTTCTGCAATCAGTTTCATTGGACATATTTATTGATAATCGAGCAAGAAATATTTGCTATTTTGACAGATACATTCCACAAACCAGATTCAAGCTTCATGTTTTAATTCTTCAACATTTATTTTGCTTAGTAAATACTCCTGTCATGTTATGTTTCAATATTCTAGCTGTTTCAAATTTAAAGTCAGTCTAATTCCAGCAAATGCTTACTTTTGCACTACTAAGCAGGATGAAATTAGAAAAGAAAGAAATTCAAGTTCATTTGTATGTCACATGCTGAATGCAGAACATTATGGCATTTTTTTTACACGTCTTACGAATTAATCACTACTTCAGTTGAAGCATAATTTATCTGCTCCAAGTTTAGGGAAATGTCATTTGTCAAATTCAGTCAAAGTTAAAATTGCAAAAGAAAAAAAGAAAAAAAAGAAAAAAACATGATTTTCAACAAATGTTTTATATACAGGACTTATTTGGAGCATAAATATCATATACCAACAAAAGTAAAGGTTTTATGCACTTTACTAAATTGGTTATGTTAACATGGGTCCATAGTTTTCATTATTACAAACCGATAAAAATGACCAAAAATAGAAATGCCAATGTCATGCAATAAAAAAACAAATAACATTAGTCATAATTACTTTATTAATTTAGTGGAAAAAAGGTTAGTAAGTGATGTCACACAGAGTAAGTAACACTCCAAATTTGGATGTTAACATAATACTCACCTTTCATTAATGTACAATTAATAAAAACATAGCGTGTTCTTAGTAATAAGTTTGTCATTTTTGAATAAGAGGGTTATTATAATTCCTCGGTTAATTCAAGTTACCTTTATCTTAATAATAAACATAGTTCTATTTAAAGAGAATAAGATGTTAATCTATTCATGAACCTTTGAAATAATGCCTCACATTTAACAATATTACTTAAATTTCATATTTTCAAAAGTTACTTAAGGATTTTATAATTTCAACAATTGAAAGTATATTATTTCACTTTTTAAGAAGAGCTAAGGATAGGCCAACTTTGAAATATCCATAAATTCTTAAATAAACAAATTAAAGTTATTTGGAATTATTTGAACTAGTTCCCAGAATCATCACAGTCAAGCAATTTAACATTATTTGGAATTGTCTGAATTAGTTTCGGTGGTATCACGTGAGCTTTTGTGCCAGAATTTGGCTTTACAGGAAAGGGAAAGTAACAGATAAAAACAAAATCCACAAACAAGACATATCCGCTCCTTTAAACACTAAAATGATTTATTAGCCGATTTCAATGTTTGAACTGCAAATTGCATTGAATTTGTAAGTGAATCTTCGTAAGTGAATTATCTGATTAACTAAGTTGTTTAAGTCTTAATATATATCATACATTTTTAAAGATGAGGACTGTAGAATGCAAAATTTTTAGTTTTAACACTATATGTGTACAATAGAAATGATTAATATTTGACTTACATTTGTTTGATATAACTTATGATTCCAAAGGTTAAATATCCAGATGAGAACCACTGTATGTGTACATGGTCATTAGTGTTCAGAAAATACAAATTTACTGAATTTTATTTCTTTTATATTTAACTTCTTCTATATGTCATACCCTGATTTTCTGTCATTTATATTTTTTATAGAACACACAAGTGAAAACAGTATGACCGTTGACATTGCACCAAGTGATAACAGTCAACATACACCATCGAACTTGGACCGAAAAGGGAAAAATAAGTTTAATGAGGTAATCTTGGTACCTTTACATAATATTCTACACTACTTCCTTCATACTCACTTCTTACCATCTTTATTATGTTTGCTCCGATGAATAAGTAATGGCTAGTGGAGATACGGCTGCAGCTTGCATTCCATCCACCCCTAATAATAGGAAGGGGTCTCGTAAGGGAATTAACGTGAGTTGTTTTTTTATTCCATAATTTTCTTCAATATAGTCAGCCTGAATTTTGTCATCTAATATTTTCCACGATTTATAAAATCTTACTTTTGACCTATGTATTCCCTCTATCCAACTTTAATGTAATATATGTCCGCTTCAATATGTCAGTTTTGTAGCATAGTACTGTAATTCTGTTTACTGCCTTATTGTAGGACATTGAAGATGTCAGACCCAGTTCAACGACAACAAACTCTAGGACTCAAGAAAGCATTTGTTGTTTTCTCTCTTGTGACATTTGTATCATATGGTGAGCATTTTCATATCGTAGAGTACTATTTACAACAATGATGCAGCCAGCATTTAGGTTCATGCGTGTAAATGCCATTTTTATTATTTTCCAATTACTGCAGCGTGGACACTGTTGATGCTGCAATCAACAGTTGAAGAACTCAAGTTCATCGTTCAATGAAATGAGCTGCAAAGATGTTGTAAATATAGATGCATTTATCAGGTTTAATTTCATTTTTTTTCCATAGTAATTCAGAATGTTTAAATGAATGAAATAAAAATGATAGTTTATTGATTCTATTTTGGTTATGGAAATGCTACTAAAAGAAATGAACAACATGACACTGAAGTTGCTTTTCAATGTCCTATTGCTGAGAAGGATGCAACCAGGACAACTATAGACATTAGTGAAGAGTTTGAAAGTAAGTTATATTATTTTTTGATTTTTCTAAGATTATACCCAGTTATTATTATGTTCACTTCCAGGTTTCTACCATTTCCAACTACCTGCATCACACCACACCCAAAAGCAACTGAACAAGCTACAAATCGAATAAAAATGTTTGCACGGGCGAATAAAAGATGATTAAAATGGCATAGTTTATGTTGTTTTAATGCTTGCATTAAAATGACATAACATATTGTTTTAATGGTCATTGCATGTGGCTTTTGAACATGCCACTTGTTGTTTTCGAACAAACCACACTTGAATGTAGGGGTGCATCTGGTTACCCAAAATTCGATATGAATATTTTTTTGCACTTTTTGGATCCATAGCCTTCAAATCCGGTGCACAAACTGCATATAAATGAAGCAATACTAAAATATTAGTTTTCCTATGTAGGATGTAGACAAGTACACGATAAGAGGATTCCTGAGAGCATGAGAACATGACATAGAAATGGCTTCCTCTATTTTCCTCAAATATCAAAAATGGTGAAGGGAAGCAATGCTCAATGGTATGTTTCAGCAACTTAGTCTTTGCCGATGCATCTTTTGTTCTTATACATACTTGTATATATTGACTAACATATGTATGTTTGTGTTTCTTTTTCACAGGTGTTGTATGATGCTTTTGAGGTTGATACATGATGTCGCACTCTTTCTCCTTTAAATCGGTCATGCTTATCGACGGTCATTAAAATATTTTTAGTATGTATCGTTTTGGCATGCTACACTCAATTTGTGTACTTATGTTTAATTTTTATCACAAATATTTATGTTTAATTTTTCATGTATGAAATATTATGGATACATATATATTTTGTGATTTGGCTTATGACTCAATTTGTGTACTTATGTTAATGTGATGAATGTAGTTTTTTGAGTTATAATATATAAGTAGAATTGAAAATTGTAAGCTTTGAATGTTATGGCAGCAAAAAATGTGCAATAGAATTTTTTTATAGCATTCTAACTATGCAATAAAAAGAAAAATTGTTCAGCTTTGTTATACTATAGCATCTTGTTAGTGCTATACAAAATATTTTGCAAAGAGTAAATAGTTTTCATAGCACTATAATAGATAGTAATGAATTTTCTATAGCATTTCAATGTGTCATAAAAGGTTGACACGATGATTCCATAGCGCGTTCAAATGCTATAATAATATAGCATGTCGACATATTTATAGCAACTAAAATGCGTCATAAAAAGTTCTATAGCACGTTTCATTATGCTATAGAAAAGCAGTTGCACCAATATGGCCTATTTTAGATGGCAAGAAAAATACGTTTTCCATTGCAAGTATGACACACTATAGTATCTACCAGACTTTTTACAACATGTTGATCTATGGCGATTATAGAATCGCTATACAAAGTTTCTATAACGGTTTTTACACGCTATAAAAAGTCCTTTTTGTTGTAGTGATTGTTCCGTATCTCTTGCTCCTGTAGTTCCATTTCCCGAGTATCTGCTCAAGTTCGCCTACGACTCCAGCTTCTTCAGCTGCTTCTCTTTTGACAGCTTTTTCTAAGCTCTCGTCAAGATTCCATCCTCCCTTTGGGAACATCAAAGCTTCGCTCTTCTGCGATGTTATCACCAAAACCTCTATATCATTTTCTTCTTCTTCTGTGTAATTATTTGCTGTCTTGTTTCTGTAAGGAATGCAACCGACGACGAGTCGACCTTCTTCTTTGTTGTAGCGTTGCAGATGCCTTGTATTGCTATTATACACAACATTTTTAGTTTTATTTTATGTAGGGGTGTAAATTGGTCGGATCAGACGGAGGTGTGTTCATTTTATATCCTAAATGAAATTGGATCGAACACGGATTTATGCTCATACAAATTTTGATGTCCTATCTCGTTTCCTAAATAAAATCGAAAGGACACGGACATACATTTTTATGCCACAGACACGAGCGGACATTGCTATTTACATCAAATTTTATGTTTTTAATAGATTTTTTATAAATTATATTATTTTTGTCAGTACGTACTGAAGTATAAACATTTTATAAATTTATACTCAATCAACTGATCAAATAGTTGTCATAAATATTTTGAAGAACACGGTGAATATATCAAATTTTAAGAAATGAATTATTGCTGGATATTTTATTGTCGAGGTGGGGTGTTAGTGCGTGCAGTAGAACATGCGACATTATTTAAGGTGACCAAACTTTGTTTTTTTTGAAACTTCTTTGTAGAAATTATCGTTAGATGCAGTTCAACAGTTACCTTCACTCGGTTTTTAGCCCTGTGTAGTTTTAGACTTTAAGTGTATCTTATCCACGCCGCAATTTAGAGTATGTTTTGTGATCATTGAATTGTCAAACAGCTGTTCTTAGAAGAATCATCCATGTGTATTGATAAATGGTAAATGCATAAATTCTTTTTTGGGAAGAAAAAAGTATTATGCTGGATGGTTCTAAAAGATAGTATTCTTTTCAAAGTGTTAAAGTTGATCGTCCAGATATACAATCAGGGTTTTGAGTTCACCTATCTTATGGGATCTATGGTTTTTTGTCCTTTCAAACGCAGGAAAATTTCAAAATTTGATCCAAATCAGTTTAAAGTTTTGTTATGTATAGGAAAAAACAAATATAGTATTAAATAAAACAGTAATAAATAATTTTTGTTTTGTAGTGCATGGGTTATAGGGCTGTTATGGTAGTGGTAACGTTACCATTTTGTAAATATCGTTACTATACCGTTTTTACTAGTAAATTAAAATTGTTTACCATTACCGATTAACTAGTATGTCGATGACCGGTATACCGATAAACTGGTAACCGTTGCACTAGTAATGGTAAATTACTTCTTGTCTAGAAAAATAATAAGTTGAAACATTTTTACACTGAACAATGCTTCATTGTATATCTCATTGGGTCACTTAATAAAGGACATAGAAAAGAAGTGTATTCATCATCATTTGAGTTGAATTACTAGAATAAATTGAACTATTTTCGTACTTTTACATGCCCGTAATACAACATCTTACATGAATATCAATGTATTATGAACAGACTGTTAAATTACCGTTATCGTTGGTTTTCAAAAAAATATTACCGATGTTTTACCATAAAAGATGGTAAATTTATCGTTACCATACTTATTACACTAGTATAAGGACTTTACTTTAAAATGACAACCGATTGACCGACAATAGTGTGGTAATGATAAATTTACCCTTACCATAACAACCATAATGGGTTAAATGTCAGAATGAATTGGCATTGAAACTTGGTGTATTATCTATGTATAAAAATTATTTTCAGTTTTTCGTTGATTGAAAGTTTGATAATACAAGAAATGAGCTCCATCTCACTGTTTTTGATGTTGCTATAAGAAAAGTTCCTGTAGAGATTAATATGTGAATTTGATCTCTATTCTTGAATAATAGTAAATGCAAGACGTCTTCCACTTTTTTGATAGAAAATGCAATGTAACTTTCACTTTTCTGATTTTGAATATTTTTTGAAAATTTTACAATTTTTGAAAAGCTTTTCATTAGGAAAGCGCAAGTTAGTTTACGCTTTTTGGTTTTGAAATTTTATCGAAATTTCTGAAATTTTCGAAAATTTTGAATTGTTTGAGAAGTGCAAGTTAACTTGCGCTTTCTATCGAGAAACCGCAAGCTAGTTTGCGCTTTCTTATTTCGAATTTTTTTGAAAGTTTTGAAAATCGCAAATTGCTTGTGTTTTCTATCAGGAAGCGCAAGATAGTTTACAATTTATGATTTCGAATTTTTTATTTTGTTTTTGAAGAGCGCAAGTTAACTTGCACTTTCTATCATGAAGCGTGGGATAGTCTGCGCCTTATAATTTCATTTTTTTAATTTTTAAAAAGCACAAGTTAACTTGCGCTTTCTATCAGGAAGCGCAAGATAGTTTGCGCTTTTTGATTATGAAAAAACGGGACATAATTTACATACTCATTGCTATATGGATTTTTCTCATAACAACATCAGAAATAGAGATCTAATATACTACAATGATCACAGGACAATTATATGGGAAAAAAATAGATATTAAAAACCTAAGGTAGTAAATTATGAAGTCTAACATTTCCTCAACTCGGTACATTATGAATTTAGTGGTTCTTAATCTGTATTTTATAGGACTTCATTTACCAACTAATTTATTTTAGTCTAGAAACATAAATTGCAATACTAGTTAGTTCTATCTAGTAGATAAAGGCCTATACATAATAGTCTGTGAATTTCATTTACTGCTAAATAAATAATCAGTTTTTATGTATAGAATCTGGATGATGTAGTTCAACATTTCCACACCAACTTTGTTGATATGGTTACCTGTCTCGGACTGACATACATTATCTAATATTACACATTTCATGCTTAAAGAATTAATTACCAAATGTCAAAATAAAATGAAAGAGTGATAAATGACTCAATGAATATGACATATCAATTTACATTTATAGCAAAATATCTGTTCACATTCGATGTAAAATACTGCATATAAACACAATCGGTTAACTGAATGTCACACTTCGGGTGTCTTTCTTATATCCACATACAAAACATATTAAACAAACAAGTAGCAAACACGATTTGCCAAAAAAAAGGAGTTTAGTTACAGCAAGGTTCTAAATCTCGAATATCCATCACGTCACGTCTCATCTCGTCTCGAAGAATTTAGAGAGCTAATCCTATATCGAATGAGTTTTCGAACAAGATGAGTGCATCTCGGTCATCCATATCGAATTTATATCACGTTTCTAAAATTTATTTCGAAGCTGTCTCGAAGTATATTGTCAGAATAATTCACACAATTGGACCATATATTTTAATATCTAAATGTGTAGGCTATTTTTTAACTACATCTAAATGGTATATTTGTTTTTATTATGATAAATTACTCATGGTTACAACACTTTATAACTACTATCACAAAACATACAATTTGTGGATTTACTATTAAATATACATTTGATTAAATTAATTAGTTAGTATAACACATAGTATCTAATATATAATAAAAAAGAAAACATCTTTTATTTCAAACAAGATTGGTTATCGAGTTAAATATATGTAACAAATCACATAATTACCCCTAGGGCATACCCCTAAATCTATCGCCTTTGATTTGGAAGATGGAGGAATTATGCAGTGAGGAGCATAGCTCTGGTGAAGGGCACATATGTGAAGCTACAACCCCACAATAAGGACTTTCTGGGCATTGCCAACCCTAAAGTTCTTCTCATGAAGACCTAAAGGAGCTATGCTTGCTTGAATGATGTCGGTAGTATAGTGATATACTATAATGATAGGAGTTATCATATCAATATATCGGAGACTATGCCTCGTGTCTAAGTACGGTTCTTTTGTTATTGATAGATGGGATATAATGTGAGCGTTGTGACATCATTATTTGAATATTATATGTAAAGTGAATGCTATATTGTATGTAAATTGTTTTTTTCTAAATCTATGAATTTTATGTATTTCAGTTTCTATAATTTTAATTCTATAATAGGATAAAGCTGCGGGTTAAAATCAATTAAAGTGTATATTCAATTTTATTAAAAAGTTGTATATATTTCAAAACACCTAAAAAAGTTGTATATATTTCACAACACTTAAAAAAGTTGTAAAAAATATTCTATAACTAAAGTTGTATAACACATTTTACAACATCAAAAAGCAGTTGTAGCGGTAACTACTATAAAGTATTTTGCAACATCTAAAAAATACTGTAAAAGATGTTGACCCTATTACAATTTGTCCTGATACTACATCTGTAAAAGCATTGTGCAACCCATATTGCAACGTTTTTTGAAGTTTTAATATGGTATTTTTGTTGTAGTGATAGGGTTCGCAATGCAATTGTATCGGGTCATAGTGCTATATCAGTGTGCTTAACAAGCACTGTAGAGCCATAGTGTTGTGTTAATATTGCTCGTCCTCGAGCTTTGTTAGCATGTGTTGTTTTTCATAGATAATGAGGCGACTTTACCTCACACTAGTAATAATTGTTGTAAAAGTGGTATAACCACTGTAATCTAGTATGTCTGTGCAAAAAAGTCCAAAGCTTATAGAAGTTTAAAATAATGTTGGTATGAGAGATTTTATAAAAGTTGAAGTAATACCAAAATTAAAACTACATCAAAAGTGAAAATTTACTCTAACTATGCTAAAGTGAAATTCTAAGTATAATGAAATTCTAATCTTGTAATAGTTCGAATATTACCAAAAACAAAAATCGATAAAATTTAAAATTAAAAGTATATGAAAATTAAGTACTAAAATTTAAAATTACCGTAAAAAATCAAAGTCAAAATTTCATGTATCTGATATATTATAGCAACACTAAGATTATGCCAAAAATAAATTAATAAAAAGCAAAATTTGTATCAAAATTTATCGCCATCTTTGCTTATACCAAAATTTGAAATGACAATAAATTTTACAGCAAAAATAAAAAGATGAGGTGTCGCAAAAATAAAAAGATGAGGTGTCGTATTCATTAATGAACATACATAGCAGGATGATACAGAATGGAGAAAGCGATATGAAGAGCTTAAGAAGAATTACAAAAAGTTGAAGATAAAGATAATTCAGCAATTCACGGTCGAAGAATGAGGTGCATTTGAGATGATGAGTGAGTTTATATATATATATATATATATATGTATGTATGTATGTTTTTTTATATATAAAGGAATTATCATTGAGGATATGTTGACATGGATTCGTATAGAATTGTATGATGTATTCGATGTATTTATGCGATCGATTGACATATTGATTGTGATATGTTATTATTATTGCATGTTTGACATTGCCAGTATAGATATGTATGGAATTTGATTGTGAGTGCTTTAGGTAACGAAATGCTGTTGAAATATGCCAAAAGTGGTTTATGCATGGCATTGGGAAGATGTCAGTACGGGGTAATAGAATCCTCATTTGCAATTTATTTAGATGTCAGTAAGGCGTCGAAATTACATCAGTATGTGGTCGCAATGACGTTGGTAAGGGGTTGGAAATGTTGGACTTTCCTTACACGCGGTTTCTACTGGTGTCCATGAGGTGTAGGAAAAATTTGATGTCAGCTTGTTGTTGAAAAATTTAGGGTTAAGATTGCATCGAAAATTAGATTATGTATGGCGTTAGAATGACGTTGATAATATTTTTCCTACAAACTATTCTCCGATGTCACATCTGATGTTGCACTACAACAAGAATACCCTTTTACAACGGGCAATGCCCATTGTAATAGGGGTTTCGCAACGGGCTAGCGCCTATCTTATTGGGCAATGTTGTAATAGATCTAGAATACTTTACAATAGACAATGCCTGTTGTAAAAGCCCATTGTAGTAGAATTTTTTTACAATGGTGCCTAGTCGTTACAATAGCATTATTTCCAACTGTTTTTGCCCATTGAAATAGCATGATTTACAACTGTTTGGTCCATCGCAATAGGGTCTTTTATAATAGTTTTTGCCCGTTGTTAAAATAATTCAAATAAGAAAAATAATATGCAAATACTATTATTTACACTCATAAATGTAAAATATATTTCCCATTGAAACCAAAATATTGTACCAATAACAAACATATTCATTCATATCTTTTAAAAGTAACAAAAAAGATTTATATTTCTAAATGCCATAATGATTCATGTATTCTTAGTCTTTTATAATACAAATCCTATAGAAGAAATATATATATATCTACCAAAACAATGGAAATCTAATGAATATATGATTCATCTAATTATGTATGCCTTGGCCCTTAAACTTTAGCGATTTGAACCCCCGCATCATCTCTTTCAGCAATAATCTATTCATACAAATCACAAATTTTTCAATCCATTGGAATACACAGACAATTAAAAAAAAAAAACAAACTTAAATGTTAGCAAGTGAAATACTTTTTACCATTGGTATTTATAAAAATTAGTACTGCATATTGAAATGTTAGCAAGTGAATCCACATGTTTGTACGACAAAACAGGAAGCATCCAGTTCAATTTCTTCATCTATCAATAGTACTGCATGCACAATGGAAGAAAACTATAACTTCAAAAGTACACAAAAGCACGCATAAAGATGAAAAATAGATTCAATTATATCATCCAAAAAGTGCACACAAAGATGAAAAGTGCACACAAAGTAGATACCAGTGCATACAAATGAGAGAGTAAGTGAAAATATATAAATAAACCTACAAAAAGATACCAGTGCATTTCAATCTCAAACTCAAGATTTAACATAAAATAACTTACTTGTGTTAAAGCAGATCCTTTCAGGTTCTTCACCAAATAACATAGTTTTCTCTTGCTTTCTTCTTACAAGAACCTTTTGTACACGGCTACGATGTTGTCATCTTATAATTTAATAAATAGGCTTTAAGATCTGAACAACATGAATCAACACACTGCATATGTTAATTTTTTTTATGTTTGAACAAGATAGAAGTTTGGAATTGAATTTTGAAAGCATTATATAACTCTTCATATTTGTAGCCATTAGCAGTTTGTAGCATTTGTATTATCAAGTTTAGCACTGTTTATGCATGCAATGAACTAGCTAGATTTAACTTTGTATTGCATTTTGTAAACTAGTTGGAATAAAACAAAGTGTTATTTCAGTCAATGATCTATAATCAAAAAAATTATTGAACAATCGTTGTACCTTGATCGCCCATTAATAGATTTTTTTGGCTTCAAATCCTATGCTAAACACTTCAATTTAAACATTTCAATTTTTATTAACATGAATACAGTATCAAAACAGAATGAATTGAAGACAGAAAAGAAAATTGAGTTGAAATAAGATTTAAATAAACTGCTATGAGTGAACCAAATTAGTTATAGAATAACTCAGGGTGATTCATTGATTGCAACAACAAAGAAAATAAAAACCCAACTTGAAGCATTTGCATTATATAATAGACATTGTAAGTCAAATCAATTTATGTTGTAATTTTTATTAAATGCTTTGTGAATGCATGCATCTTTTATCCACAGATTAAGCGTCTTAATAGTCATCAATTAACATCATCGATAATAGTTCTTTTCAAGATATATCTTTGAGTTTAAACATGGAATGTGTAGTGAGGCGTGTAATATATTTTACTGATAATAATAACATAATATTTACTAATCACAAAGATGAACATAAAAAATTGTTTTATCAATCATAAGAACATAAGATTTTACTAATCACGGATGTGAACAACAACTCAGAATTTGATAATCTTCACATATCATAGACAAAGACCCGATACCTTTAACCATCGATGGCGATGACTCAGAGTTCGTCAACATCGACGGTAGTGTTAGGTCAATCAGCTCGCCCGCTACGATCCTGTCTAGAGCTTTGGTTCGAATCATGAAAGGTCATCGAGGGCAAGTAGGAGGTTTGTTTGTTGATTGGGCTACAAATCTTGGCACGAGTAGTATTGTGGTATTTTGGTGGAGAAAGGAAATGATTTTTCTTATGGGATTCTGCAGGGATTTGGGCAAGCAAAGTTGGAAATGAAATTTAGCCGGAAACAAGGCGCGAAACAAGTGTGAGTTTGCAGACCTTTTCTTTATTCAAATCACGAACCCATATGACTTTAGCTCTCCCAATATAATTTATCACAGTTAACAATTTTTAGTATATATTTAGTATCGTAATTCTTTTTAAATTGAAATACAAATAAGATATACCAAGGAGACTTTTGATTCACATCTCTCTTTAAATAAAATTTGGCACATGTCCCTTCATACTTATTGATTGTTAATTATTTAATGATAATTATTAAATATTGTTTCTTATTTATTAATTATTAATTATCAATTGTTACTTCTTACTAGATTATTGTTAAATATTAAATACTAGATAATAAATATTGCTTATTAATTATAAATTATTAAACAGTAATTACTAATTATTTAATAGAAATAATTGATTACTAAATATTACTTCTTATTTTTAGTTATTAATTATTACTTCTTAATTATAATTGAATATTAATTATTTAATACTAATTATTCAATAGTTTAATTATTTAATATTAATTATTCAATAGTTTAATTATTTAATATTAATTATTATATTAATTATTTAATATTAATTATAATTGAATACTAATCAGTAATTATTAAATATTACATATTACTTCTTATTTATTATTTATTAATTATTAAACATTACATCTTAATTATAACTAAATATTAGTTATTTAATATTAATGATTAATTATTTAACATTAATTATTTAATATTGATTATTAATTATTTATAAATTTTATAGATCTTTTTAAATTTTAGAAAAAATTTATTTCTAGATTATTAAACTATAGTAAATAATTTAATATTAATTATTAAAATTTTAAATTAGTTAAATATTAAATATAAACATTAATTAGAAAATATCAACTATTTAAAGTTAATTATTAATTATTTAGTATTAATTATTAATTATTTAAAATTAATTATTTTACTAGGTATTAATTATATTTTTTAATTACAAGTCATAAATTCTAGCTATAATTTACTAATTATTAATAATTAACTATGATAAATTATTAATGTAAAAAATAAATGTTGATTATAGATAATAATTAGTAATTATAAATTTTTTATCAGTAATCATTAATTGTGATAAATTATAAATAATGACCTATGTATGTTTTCATTTATATTTATTAATTATTTAACATTTGTTATTTAATAATAATTATTTAATATTAATTGTTTCTAAATTTTGTGGATCTTTTTAAATTTTATAAAAAAATTATTTCTAGATTATTAAACTATAGTAAGTATTTTAATATTAATTATTAAAATTGTAAATTAGTTAAATATTAAATATAAACTTTAATTACGAAATATCAATTATTAAAATTTAATTATTAGTTATATAATATTAATTATTAATTATTTGATATTAATTAATATAATAAGTTTTAATAATATTTATTAATTATAAGTCATAAATATTAGTTATAATTTACTAATTATTAATAATTAACTATAATAAATTATTAATATAAAAAAACATTGAAAATGGTTAATAATTAGTAGTTATAAACTATTTATTAGTAATCATTAATTGTGATAAATAATGACCAATGTACGTTATCGTCTATGATTATTCATTATAAATTACCATTTATAAATTATTAAGTAAGTATGTTTAAATAATCGAGGATAATGATGATTAATTTATAATTAATTATTAAATATTAATTATTATTAATAATTAATATTTTTGAAGAAAGCATTGTAATTATCAATTATCAAAAATCGACAACGGGCATTTATTACAACAGGCATTCTATGGCCGTTACAAAATCGGCATCGATTACAACAGGTAAAATAAAATATTTGTAATAGGCATATATTACAACGGGCAAATAGAGATGAAAACCGGTATCTATTACAACAGGAAAAAAACCGTTTTAATAGGCATATATTATTTAACGACCCGGAATTTTGGATATTTGAAATTGGAATATTTAATTGATTTTAAATATTTAAAAGTTAATGTTAACTTGAATTTCAAATATAACTATTTATTTGATAATTAATTGTTGAATTTAGTAATTGAAAATTGGGTAAAATATTGAATTTGGAGTTTTAAGCTTGTTAAATATAATTTAAAGGGCTTATAAAATTTGTATTAATAATACTAAAGATAATAAAAGTTTTTAAATTGAATTTAAAAGCGTTTTTTCCGTTTTAAAAATATATCGTTTAAATTGACATTTAAAATAGCCTTACGAGGCTAGTCTCAAATTACAACGAAACTGGTTCCATTGGATCCGTAATAGTGTATTATTATCGAATTTCAAATTTCACAGTATTTGGAATTATCGTTTGGTCATACGGTGTAAAACGCGCTGAAATTTGTATCGAAAATTCAATATAATAATTGGATCTAAAAAGCTATCTTCTCCTTACAATCGAATTAGGACTCCAAAACTTTTCCATTGCGTTCCGAATATGGGTATAACATTATAAACGCCTAGCGGCATGCCTTGATAGGGATTCGAAATTTTATGTTGTGTAAATCGAGACAATTTGAATTTAATTAATATATGTATTTATATATTCTAGTCAACCGTCAGTTGTAATTTCTTCACATCAGCTTTTTACTTTTTAAAATCACTATAGCTTTCTTCAAACACGCTAATGTCTTGTTCTTTCCCTCCTTCCCTTTTTAAAACATCACAGCCGAAGAGCATTCAAAGTAGTAACAAAAAATATATACTTTCCCTCTGTTCAAAGTTTTCGATCGAGCGGAATAAGATTCATGTCTTTCCCTCCTATGCTCTTCTATTCGAATGATTCGTTTCAAATTTTTTTTTTTAAAAAGAGAAGGTTTAGCGATCGCGATGGAGGACCGTGCGCCCGCGAGGTAAGCAGGGAGTTCCTTCGCCAACGGCGGCATGTAGGAGCAGAGGCCGGGATGCCCAGTGGAGGCGTCGCGATAGTCGCGATTGGGTTTGAGATTGCACTCGTGGGTAGGTAGGAAGATCGATGCAGTAGTGATTCGCCGTCGAGGGACGTGGATTCGATCGTGAGTCTCGGGGTCGCCAAGATTTGGCCACGGCGAGTCAAACGACAATAGGCCGAGAGTGTAGGCTTGGGATGTTGGATGGAGGTAGTTGTCGATAGTTATAGTCGAGGGGGTGGAAAACGTGGAAGACTGGAGCCGCGTAAAGGCAGAGCTTACGGCAGCCTGGGTTGCACGGCGGCAGCAAGTGAAGGCGCAATCAGCGACGAGGAGGGCAACGTGAGTTTGAGGTGAGCAGTTGCCACCTTGGTTTGTGTTTTAAAATTTAAATGTTGAACTTTAAATTAAAAATGGAATTTATTCTTATTACCATTCAGAAAAAAAAGAGTTACAAAGTTATTGTTTAAAATATATAATGGTTAACGTGTAAATATAATATCTTGTTCGTGCTAGGTCGAAATGGAACGCAAATTTTGCGTTATGGTTGAAATAGCATGTTCTAAGTCATGAAGATAGGTTGTGTAAAATTAGAGCTTCGAGATTTTTAACTAAATTCGAACGCCCTTCGAATTTGATCGAAAAATTATAAATGAAGGCGATAGATGTAATAAGGTGAGTTAATCTCACTCAAATTTGGAAAACGGCAGTCAAATTTAAAAAGTTATAATTAATTATTGGTTGATTGTTGGATTTGATAATTATTATCAATTGAATATGATATTATATATAGTAGTAATATACATATTAGAGTGGTTGATATTTCCGCATATTTATAGCGGATGAGACCCTATGTTCCCCGCATAATAGCGGATGACCATATATACCGCGATATCACCCTTGAAGTGGGATTGGTATTTTATATTGTATTAACATTCGTAAATGCAGGGAAACAGGTTGGAGGGGTCTAACTGGATTCTCAGAAAGTTTGAATTTATTTTTATATTCAGTGATATAATATATTGAATAATTTGTGATAGACTATTGCGTGATTTTTGAATTTATTTGGTACTATGGGATTACGACTTAGATTTTGGTATTTTTAAATACTAAAGAAAAATATTTTAAAATTTAGAAAGGAAATAAAAAGGAAAATCTGTAGAAAAAATATTTTGGTGAAATTTGGATTTGTTAAAGAAAATGAATTTTGGGTAAAATGAAGAGTTTGGTTTCAGAATTTATACTTGATAAATTTTGGGATATGGAAAATAGGGTTTTGAGAAAAATATAAACAAAAGGATTTTTAATAAAACTCAATCGATCTTTGTTTAAGTGAAAAAGGGATTTACTTTTAAAATCGGGATTTAAAATAGTGTGGGAAAATAAAAAGGAAAATTGAAACTAAAATATAAAATTGATGCTTCAGATTTAATAAGATTTTAAATCATAAAAAGGAAGTGAGAACTGAAATTAGTGGACTTTGGAATATATTTGGGATTAATTAAGAAATTAATTTAAAGTTGGAATATAATTTTGAAAATCGATTTAAGTGTTGTGAAACAGAGTGAGACTATGGAATTTATAAATGAAGTTTATAAATAAAGTAAAGCAAATTATCAGTGGATAAACAGGAATTATAAATTCACGATGAGGATTCATAAGGAATTGGATAAATCAGTTTAAAAATAAATGGTAGATTTACTTTTAGAAATGTGAAAAAGGAATTTACGGAATTGGGACATAAATTAAATTGGAAATAAATCGAGAAGGATGTATTAATATTGGACTGGCCATATGGAAGTTGAAAATATATTCTTTTGAGAAGTTAAGTTACTTAAAAAGGGAATTTTGAAGTATTAACTAGAAAATTTAAAGTGTTTAAAGAATACTTCAGAATTTAATTATTTAGTCGTTCAATATGTGTTTAAGTATATTTTAAATTATGAATCAAGATAGTTTATATTAAATTAATTACTATCTAAGAAGTAATCAAATATTGTTATTTAAAGTAATAAATTATTTAATATTAATATTATTTTCAATAACTTTTATTTAAAAAGTAGTTTGTATAAAGTGAACTTGAAATTTATTTCAGAATTTCCAAGCATTATTTTGAGAAAATTTTTAAAATAAAGTTTTCGGGAAGTAAAAGTATGCTCGCGTGGCATAAATTGGAGGTAGTGAGTGCCTGCAGTTAAGTTTTGGGTTTCTCTAGAATAGAGACATAACCATTGAGCTGTGATCCATGGTTTAATACTGCAGTGGTACTTCTCATATTATTTTAAAAGTGTTTTCAAACATTTTTGAAAAAGATACTTTGTGAATATACTAAATTCAGTGAGATAAGCATATACTTTTGGATAAAGAGATTTAATTTGTTTATAATTTGAATTAAGTAAGACTTGGGTTTTTTCAATGAAAATGAAGAATTTGGTTGAATTGATTGTTTGTTTGATCGTTAAATAACTGACTATCAAATCTAGACCTAAATATAACTTTAGAAATATCTAGAAGAAGTACAAAGATTATATGGTACAGTTACTGTTCGAGGTGCTATACTGTACGTATAACTCGTTTCGTTCTTCTAGGATGTTATAAGGAAATCCGTCCACTAACGGTTAGGAGGTGATCTCCGATCATATTTTCGTCTGTTTATTTTCTAAAGAACCGACATTGAGTTTACCGAAAAATATGGAACATTATTTCGAAGGGACCGGGACCGGATAAGTTATCCGAAAACCACTTCGATCCAATTAGTATGTTTTCGATGTGAGAACAAGAGCATGGAGTCGAAGATGGAGCAGTGGAGTGCAAGGGCTAATCGCTACTAATCCTGCGGGTGATTCCAAAATGGATGTAGTAGGAATAGTGCCTTCAGCTCCATTCGAACCTAGAACGGACTTATACGGATGAATGCTATTAGTACATTATCATTGGAGGACAATGAGCATTCTATGTGAATGTTTCTAAAAAGGTAATCGCAGCCTCTAGGCTCATCAATCGGGAATGACTGAAAAGCGGGGGAGATGTAGTAAGTGGGTAGCAGCCAATTAGGGGTATGTTTATCACCTTTCTAGATAACCTCAGATATTATTACTACGATTATGAAAGAAGCTCGGAAAGGAAGGGAACACCCGGGGTGATAGCATATTCGATTTATCCAGGTCAGGGATAGTCCGGTCTTGTGTAGCAAGGGTTCCCGGCATGGTCCTCGGTACGGTATTCTAGACGTGTACTGTGGTAGGTGGTACCCTAGTGCCTAGTCACTCAATTGGAATCCATTCTTCAATAAGCGACGTACGGTTTTGATTATGTCCAACTATGTTGGAACGTGTGATGCAAGCATTTCAGCTATTTGAATAAGTATTTGTACTTAAACACTATTATAATATCAGAGGATATGATATGAAATTGTTTTGGTTATCGTAAAGTAAAAAACCCATCGTGTTTATGTGTGGCCTGGTCTTACGAGATACATTTGATTTTCAAAAAATTTTGAAAACTTTAATAATTCAAATTGAATGTATTTTCTCATGCTGGTTTTCCAGACTGACTCGGGTGTTATTTTATTATAATGCTCGGGTCAGACAGAGTATTACAGATTCAAGATATGATGCTATGGAGCTCAGGAGACGAGCTGGATGGAGAAGAAGTATTAACCGAGTCTGATTTATATTCCATAGTGTATGGTATGCTGTATATTCAGCTCTTGTGAGGACAAGTTATCATAACAGTCAAGTAATGTGCCATTGATTTGTATTGTACTCTAATGATGCAATATATAAAAACAATAATAGTTCTTTTTGTATAAAGATTAGTTGTTATCTATTATATATTATTCCGTTGCGATTTAAGATTCTGTGCTGTTGTTTCTGTTTTCTTCTTCTACCTCCTTCTTCTTTTCCCAAACAATCTCGTATTTTCGGCATTCGATTACTCAACATTCTATATAGTGGATGTATTGATGTCGATTTTCATTGTCGAAACTCCTAGCCATGACATATTACACTGGTCAAATTAACAAAGCTGTAGCAGGTGTCTATTATAAGGTGAAAAGTAAAAGAGTTGTTGAAACGTGGTATCTTTTACAACAGGCCTGAAAAACCGTTATAATAGGTTTCTATTACAACGGACATTTAGTGACCGTTGTAAAAATGACGTTGTAATATGGTATTTTTGTTATAGTATTGGAAAGCTATTTTCGACGTTGTATCAAAGCCATATTGTTGATCATTCATTGTAGTATTTATGATTTTGATCATTCATTGTAGTCAATGTCGATCATGAAAGTTTATATTTATAACTTGATGTAATAAAATACAGGATTATACTAGTGTAGTATTTATGATTTTGATCATTCATTGTAGTCAATGTCGATCATGAAAGTTTATCTCTATAACTGAATATCATATCTTTTTTTGATAACATATTACCTATCAAGATAGTTCTTTTCAAATTGTTGATCAAATTGCAAGAAATAAAAAGAAAAAAAAGTTATGGATTGACAAATATGATAAACTGTGATATATTGCAGAGTGAAATGCATAAATGAACTTGATAAGTGTGTAGATGCAAAAATAAGAAACGTAGAATGGTATAACACCACTCAAGTGGTAAGCCTGCGTTTGCGACGAAAGGAAACAAGGCATATATATATATATATATATATATATATATATATATATATATATATGTATGTATGTATATATGAACACACATACATACACACACATACCATAATATATGATGATATTCGTATGAGTTGTAATTTGGATGACTAGTTATTAACAGCGCAGTAAATTATAGAACTAAGAGGTGTAGATGGAAACGAGATAGTAACTCCAAAATTATTAGGGAAATAAATGTGCACTCAATAGGGAGTTACATGAATTAAATAGGGACATAAATATATTTAGTTGGACCAATTAAGGAGTTTAATATAACATCTATGGAGAAATGAAATAGACATAAAATGTTGAATTAGAAGGAATAAATAAATGTCATTAGTGATTGTCCAATTTGAATAATAATAATATTTTTTATGGACAATTAACATTTGTAGGACATAGAGGGAAATAGAAAATATACGTAATAATCATATAAGATAGGAATTAGATGCTAGGAGGTAGTATAATTTTCATAGTAGGAAATTATGTAGCCTTAATAATTCGTTTAGGACGAGCGCGAATTAATGGGCCGAGCCCAATATTTAGGCCTAGGATAATAGGTTTGGTTTAGAATTGGTTTGGATGCGAGGTCGGTAAAGTTCACGATAGAAGTCTGCCCTTCACTTAGAGGCAACCGGTAAATGTGTATACTTACTTCTTGTAGGAATTGAGCCAGCATACAGTGGAAGTTATGCGTGAATTTCAATTTCTTTTTACTATTTATGATCTTTAATTGAGGCTATGAAGCCTAATTTATTTAGAACATTTCTATATTTCTTTTAAATAAAATCCTTATTTTATTAAAGTTTATAAAATGATATTGTATTATTTATTTATGTTACTATATATATATATATGTGTGTGTGTGTGTGTATCATACATATACATACATAGATACGTACATACATACATACATACATACATATGTATATATGTGTGTGTATATATATATATATGCTTGTGCAACATATCAATCCGTGCAAGGTATAACATCCCCTTATATATAGGTGTTGCGATTTACACCACAACGAATACATTAGCTTATCTAATATACGAATATATTGTCCAAATGTATGTTTATATACTTATATATATATAAAGTTACAAATACAAATATATAACCTATATTTTTATTTAATTAATTTTGTGTGTGTACGTGTGTATTTATAAACATGAAAATGAAATATTAACATTATATGTATAACTATGTGAATAAATTTAAATTATTTATAAATTATTATTTTTTGCTGTAAAAGCGAAAACACAATCTATATAAATATTTTTTAATTAAAACACACACATATACATATACATATATATATATATATATATATATATATCTTATATATAAAGCAAATACTTCAGCTAGTGAAGCCTTTATCTGATTGCCAACAATCTCCTTTTTATTACCTCACGGTAACATTGGTAACATTGAATAATTAAGGGTTTTTTTGTCTTCCTCCTCTCCACTATGTTTCCTGGTCCGTTTCGAAGACCCATTTTGCACGACTTCACGTTGTCAACCACTTCTTTTTCACAAACCACAAAATCAAAAGAGGAAGAAGGTTCAAAATCAAATTACCTAATAGTTTCGATGATCATTTTGGGAAAGTAGCTCAAAAAATATTTTGGTTCATAGTAGAAGAGGATTTGTCTTAGGTATTCTTCTCCATTTTCGATTCAATAAGAAAACTGACTATATGTGCCATGGTCTTTCCATAGAACACCATTCAGAAGGTAATGTTTGTGATTAATTTTTACTTTCTACTTTACTTTTTTAATTTCTAATTATAGTATGAATGATGAACGTGAAATAGTGAAAATAAAGATGTAATTGTTCTTATTCTAAATTTGATGTCATATTTCACAAGCATAGTCGTGGATAATCTGAGCTTGAATCGATAAAAATAAAGAAAGAAAGTTTAATTGATTTTGATTTAGAAAGAAAACTTATTGATATGTTTAATAGAATTATTTAATTAGTTTATGAAATTTGGTTGCCTTTTGGAAGAAAAAATCTTAGAATCTGTATGTTGTTCAAAGTGCGAATCTTAAGCAACATAATTGTTGAATTGGTTCTTTTGTTGTTTAAATGCAAATTAGTAAGTCAAACGATCAAATAAAAGGCAACTGAGGTCATGTCTGCCTTCAATTAATTTATATTGTCTATACAAAATGTGGAGGTTCAATAAGGCAACCGACTTTCTATGCCATGGTCTTTCCATAGAACACCATTCAGGAGGTAACGTTTTTGATTAATATTTAATTTCCGTTTTACTTTTTTAATTGCTAATTGCAATATGAATGATGAACGTGAAATAGTGAAAGTAATGGAAGTGCAACCAGTGTCGGTTTAAGGTAATCATATGCAATACTCACAAAATAAGGTCGGATATCTAAACGAGCTTAGTGAATTGTTTTCTCATATCAGTAAAGATGTAACTGTTATCTTATTCTAAGTTTGATGTTAAATTTCACAAGCATAGTCATGGACTTATTGATATTTGGTTGCTTTTTGGAAGAAAAGAAAAATCTTAGAAATTGTACAATGTACAAATTGCGAATCTTAAGTAACATAATTCCTAAATTGCTTCTTTTGTTGTTTAAATTTAGATGTAGTAGGTCAAACACTCAAACAATAGATGGTTGAGTCCATGGCTGCCTTCAGTTAATTTACATTTTCTGTATAGATTGTGGAAGTCTATAATTTAGCTCTTTCTCATCCTACTTCTAGGTACTATCTATTTTACTAATCTATCGATGAAACCTAATGTTATCTATTTTGATTCACATTTAATGACATGTTAGCTTATATAGTGACAAAATTTCATGATTCAATTATATAGATTTGAAAGTCTAATGTTCTCTAATCAGTTTAGATTTAGAAGTCGAATGTTTTCTAATTAAAAATATATTCAAATCCTTTAATTAAGTTTTGTAGTTACCCCACACCATCGACAGTGAACATTCCTTTATTGATTTAGGCAGCAAAGTTAATCTCTGCATGGTGAACAAGGCTTTACTTACTAAAGATCCCAAGGTGAAAGTGGACAGAAAGCATAGTAATAGTGTTGGCCAGTACATTTTGCAGTGTTGTAGGGTTGTTCAGGGCAGCACAGTGCAGTTGTGTGATGAATGCATGGATAGATAACATGTGCTATGATCGCCAAAGAGATCTCTGTAATATTTTAAGGAATAATAATTTTAGCATATGCATAATGTGCCATAATGGGAAAATCAACAAAAAAGAAAAGGCCTTTTTGGATTATTTGCACGGCCACTGGCCCTGTCATTTTTCGCAGTTTTGCCATGTAATAGTGGAAAAAATAATAGCTACATGTTTGCCAAATTCAAATTCAGTTACCACTTTGCGCCCTTCTTTATAACTCATCGTTTATTGGTTTACGATACATGTATGTACTTGCATACCTTTTTATTTGTCCTTTAAATCATTGTCCCTTTGTTGCTGATGCTCTGAATCTTTATGTTAGGAAATAAATTGTTGATTTGCATTCTGCCATCAGATTTGTTAAACATTTATTTGTCTGTGTTTTTTACGATGCACAGCTGTGGTTCTTCATGGCTCTGTTGCAACGCTTTATTGAGCGCTACTGTGATATTTTATGCACTCCTTTTTTGGTGGTGTACGGAGGCAGTGCCGGTAGTGTGGTGCTCTGGTGTGATGGCATGCGATGATGGTTACGTGAATGGGTTAAGGGAAACTCAGTTAGATGCGAAAAGAATGCAACAGCAAAAATAAGAATGTCGTGGCATGCAATTGGATTAATATGCAAAAAGGCTTGGATAAATATGTGCAGGAGAGAGAAGGAAAGAAGACTGTCTTCTTCTTAATTCCCTGTTTATGCATCCCATTATCTAAGTTCTTCTCTTCATATTTTTGCTACCCATTTAACATGCTCTTACTCACTTTCGTCGCCATAATTCATTTGCTTCTCTTCTGCATATAAACATTTCTTACAAACATTACACGAAATTCATAGTTTTCCTATTGAATTTTTGATGATCGAACTAACTTTGTATTCTATGCTCTTTCAACTTCTAGGGGCAGAGATGTTCTGTTTGCTGTTAAGGATGGAGGAGTAGTGAATTAGGTGGTGCAAAAATAAGAGACAGAGAATTTATTTGCTATTGGTACGCTTTGTCTCTCTCTTATATATATATATATATATATATTCACATCCACTATTTTCCTCTCTATTTTGCTATAATTTTTTCCTGACATTCTATTTTGCTTCTATATTTATCTAACCAGTTATAGAGTGCAATGGAAAATTTTCCATTAAATGAATGGGTGAGTTATTCATCACCTTATTTGTTGGTTGCTGTACTAAATATGTAGCATCTGTTCTTACATTTATTGCTCTTAACAAGTTAATTATGTATCTCCCTTTTAGTGCACCCTTATTTCCTAAAAAATGATTGGAACAACTCCAACTATTACATTCACATCTTTATTTCATTTCCAATAAATTGTATTACTTAAATAAATTTGTATGTATAGCCATGGAACACTTGGAAGTGCAACTGAAATAGGTATAAAATGACCAAATTCAAGGTTGGTGATGCATGCATATGAGGACTGCATACATGCGGTTGTATTTATTTACAAATTCAGCTTAACATTATGCGATGTGTGCTGCATATCTCCATTAGAGACCAGAGACTTTTAAACATTGGCACAGTAAATACATGAAAAATCGAATATATGTATAGTTATTCATGTTTATTAGGACATCTTGATAAATAAAATGGGTTGACAATTAATAAGTGTTGCATCATCTATCCTCTGATCAGAGACCTCAAATTCTACCCTGAGAAAAGGCCCGGCCTTTTGGTAAAGTAAATGAAGCTGTCGCTTTGGGCCTCATCAAAAACTAGGGCACCGCTCAACGTTTATTCAATACATAGGCTAAAGGGAGAAAAGTAGAACTTCGAATCACCATCAGCGGCAACTAATCAGACGTGGGCCGCGACATTCTAGACTCGATGACAAATCGTGAGGATGTGGCAGACAACGACAACTGATAGGTATTCCAGTTTTACTTTGAAGATAACGGGGATGGGCCACGACGGCAAACGCCCCTGGTATAGTCGTAGGCAGACAGCAGTGCAGGTGAGGTGCATCACATCAGTTATCACATTCGATCATCTTCTTCGTCGACAGTGGACTGTGGAGGAACAAAAGGCAAATGGTGTACTCTTTTAGCCTCTGTAAATTCTACTTTTTTAAATTTCTAATTAACAATTAACATCTTATTAAAAATTGAAATAATCCTTAATTTTGCCTTTTTTAACGTTTTTTCATAGTTGGAACAGTGGAACCGAAATTATGTTGAGATTGACACACATAATATTACACTACTTTGATTTCTAACATGGTTCATAGTATCAGTTCAAATCAACATACTTGACAATGGAACTGAAAGTATGTTTATATTTTATAGTTGCATTCTTTTATAAGAATTTTGCATTCTTGGGAATGAAACTGAAAGTATGTGTCAGGTTAGATGGACAAAACTGCATGAAAATTCATTTGCAACCTCCTCAGGAATTTTTTTTTTAATTTACAAAAGAGAATTAATGCTAGAAAATCATCAAAACGACCTTTCATTAATTTTACACTACTTATGCACTAGGTTATGGGTCATTATTTTGTATGCGAGGATCTTTATTTTGTATATAAGGACTGTTAATTCCATAGAAAGAAAGGGTGCATATGAGAAAGTATAAGACGTATAAGAAAATTTATAAGTTGAATGTGTAGTAATACAAATAGGTTGTTATTCTAAACCAAAACAAGTCGAATAACCCATGGAATAATAGATATATGATGATGAGTATGTAATAATAGCATGATAAACATAATTAATTCTACTTTGAAAACTAAAGTTTTTTCTTTACTATATATAGTAGCAGATCCGTATTTTTATTCTCCTTTTCATTTCAACCTTGTTATTTAATTTTGTTATATCTCATTTGAAAATTACTGTGTTGATGATATTTCACAATTGATGCCAAACACATATTTGAAGCGTACAATATGTACTATGCTCCATACAATGAATTGGCCGTTGAGTAAACTACTTTAACTGTGAATGGTCAGACATTCAGATCTTACTCTCCTTATTTTGCATATGCTTGATTGTCATAGTGTATAATATTCTCAATGTTTTACAGTGTTTAAAATGCAAGAAAAGAAGAATCTGGACGCACTAAAAGAGTTGGAAAAAGAAGGTTAGATGAACTCACTAATTATTTATAAATAACATAAATTATTTTGATGATTTAATAAACAATAATAGCTTTAGCTTTTGTACAAGGGAATTGGTTTTGTAATTAGCTCTAGGTACCAAAACTTCTAAGACCGGCCCTCTAGAATATCCTATGGTCAAAAATTCTGGCAATCTTAGGTTCAAACACAAAGGGACACAAAATGTTATTAAGCTAAAATAACCAGACCGTCCACTTCATCAACACCACTTCAACAGAATTCCAGCCATCATTCAAAACTGTTGTAGACAAACAACCAAGATCAACTACTCAAACCAACATCAACTCTGCAAGGTACGATCGGAATTGATAATGATTTTGGATTTGTTATGTTTGTCACATATTTGGTACCAGCAAGGGTGTAATGTAGTTATGCTATATTTATGTCATATTATTACATTCTTCAAGTGTATATGTCAGCTATAGATTATTTTTACTTAAATACATTTATATTATGTAAGCAGAAATGTTTACATGTAAAAATAAACCATTCATATTCATATAGTTGTTGGAATGTGCCTAAAGTATGAAAAAATTATCAATGTTAATTACTGATGATCGAAGCTCAAAAAATTGAAAGTGAATAATAACTTTTTTTATTGATGAATGTAAACATATTACGTTATGCTGTATGATAGCTTTTGTTATATGCCTACTTCATTTTATTACATGAGATTTGTTCTGTTATGTGATTTGTGAAACATTTAACGTGAGCGACCATCTTTTTGTTTACAGTTAAACCATTCACATATATCTATTCACCGAAATTTTATATTGGAACAAACTATTGGATATGCATAATTTATGTATCATTACCGTAATGATTTCACCAGGAAACAACAAACCAAAACTTTTGACCCAACTACCCAATTGGAATCTCATTTCCAACTTTGGTCTCATTTATCTATGCACACATTCTAAAGTCCTATTTTAAAGATAACATCCTTAAAAGTAAAATCACCTAGAATACCATCTTAATCTCCATCACCATCTAAATCTCCACTGATTATTACTTCAATTTATGTCTTACAAATTGTTGTAATGATATTAATCTAGAAGAAACTTAAAATTCGCAACAGCGTCAAGCAGTTTTATATTAACATTTGAGGAATATGGTATCATGGGAAGCATGATATCACTGTGGCTGACAAGAACAATTCTTCGTATATCAATATGGTGGTTGATTAGTTTTAAAAAGAAGATTATGCAAGTTTTCCAGGTCCAAATTACAAGACACGCTAATTTAATAATTTGTTTCATTTTTTCAAATATTAATATATTTCTATTACATTTTCCCCCTGTTTCATTGTTTTCTAAAATAACATAGTCTTATTTGCATTTTGACAAACGGTTGATTTTTATAAGTAAAAGCATAAAATATTACGTATACTTCAAAGTCATGTGTAAGATGCAAGAAAACTTACAAACGATGCTTTTTAATATTAATTATCCTTGCGCACGTGCATCGCACGTGCCAAAGTACTCGTGTGTGTATATATATATATATATATATATTAAATACTTATGTATGAGTATGAATAGTATAATAATAAATATATATGTGTGTGTATTAATGTTTTAATATATACAAAATATGTATTTTAAATATTCATGCATATCAAGTCATGCGCATGACACGCACGCACGCACACATATTTACGTATGTATGTGAGTGCAAATGAAAGTTTTAAATATATTTAAAAAAAAAATCTGTATGGATACTATTTAAAATAAGCAATATAATTATTTTTGGAACCACATTTTATGATTTACTAAAAATCTTAATGATGTTACGTAATTTTAAATGTTTAATGTGTAATTTTATAACTTAATACTAATTTTAAAGCTATTTTTACTTTCGACTATTAACTGAATATTTTAATTATAAAAATTTAATTTTTATTTTTATTTTTTCAAGAGCTAATTAATTGTTAATTTAATTTTATAAAACATGAAACATAATTTATATGATATATATACACACATTATTATAATTAATTACATAATAAATTTATTAAAATTATATATATATATATATAATTTATTTCTATCGAAATTATTATATCCATGAAACTTTATATGTAAAATTTTATAATTATATATTGTGTAAATATGATATAGTTTTAAAATTTTAAATTATACATATTTTTAAATGTTGAGTGTTAAATTATTTAAACATAAAAAAATTGTTTTTTATACCATGTTGATTAATGGTATATACACGACAAAATAAAAAAAAAACTAAAAGAATATGTGAACATAAAAACAATCTTAATAATATATTTATATATTGGAATCGTACCCTAACTAACAATAATATATAAATGATAAACATTATATGATAATACTAGTATTTAAAAATAGATTAGGAATGTATGTTATATCCAATACCTATAAGTACACCTTGAAATGATGAAATTTTCTCCTTGAACTGATTTTCAATCCAACAGATTGCTAATATATTAATTGATGACCACCGACTATAGAATAGAATTGTATTTGATTTGATTTGAACTCTAATTGATGGAGAAGGAGAGGGATATGGGCTAGAAATATGATATGATGGAGGCTTAAATTTTTTCCAAAAGGTGAGGGTAGAGATGCTTATATAGAGGATAATTTAAAGACAAATCAAAGCCGTAAACAAGCCATCATATAGCCACATATAACATCATCATAGCCAAAAATAACTAAGCCTTAAATGGGCTTCAAACCAATTTAAAGCCTGGCCAAAATATTTTATATTTAAATCCATTTAAATGCTTACCGATATCGTCTTCGATTAATATATTTATAACTTTTACAAATACATTTAAAATTATTTGTTCATCAAATCAAAATCAAATTTTATAATTAATATTTTATAAATATTAATTAATTTAATTATTTTAAAAAGGAATTTATTCTCCTAAATCGATTTTTCTTAACCTTCTCTGGAACAAACGACTTTGGGTATTTCAAACCCATCTAGAGAGCCATTGCTCCTCCCAAGTTGAATTTCACATGTGGTTGTTTTACATGTCAAATTAAGCACAATATCTAAGCTCACTTCAATTATTAACTCAAGTACTAACCTGCACCCATATTACGTATGCAATCTAATGCTTGAGGCTATTTCCCATATGTTTTTTTGATTGTCACGTCTTTCAATATATTATTCGTAAGATTTTAGAGGCTTTTGGCATAGATATTGCTTCTACAGTACCACCTCCTAATGTTTACTAGAATAAATTTTGATTAAACTTTATCCTACCAATAAGGAACACCTTAGACTCAATTTACTCAATCACATGCTAGAGCTTATGGATTGAACATAACCAACATATCTTTAACAACGCTTATAACAATTCCCATTATATAATTTACTACTGTAACAACCTGCACTTTCAAACAGACAGATCCAAAGTCTAGTATGACTTTTGGACTCGTGTCATGCCAAGAATAACGAGTTACTGGGTTTTTAAAACATTATAGTGCATAACTGTAAGGATAAATTCCAAGACATTCTACACATTCAGACCTCACATTGGAAAGAATTAAAATATAAATACTGAAAAATAGACATTTCAGAAAAAGGTCCCAAAAATACATTATTTGCCATATGCACCATTTCAAAGCACAACTTATGTTTTAATGATTTTTAATACAACAAATAACTACAAGATGGATAACAAGAATATGAGAACTCCAACATGAAGCTCCTTTTTCCTCGTATTATCCTATGGTGGGGGAAAATGGAAAGGAGGGATTGAGTTAGATAAATGTCTTGTGAATGAGTGCAAGTTTAATATATGAAGATCATATGCAGTTACTTTGATACTACTATTGATGATATAGGGCGTGACATAAACGTCCATTAACTTCTAAGGTCCGTTACCCAAGGTTTCCTATCTAATACATTCCTACACTACAATTTGTGTAGGCTAGTACAATTGATAGGACAAAGGATCGAATCTTATATCTAACGATCGACCACCACTCCTAGAGCTACTCAATGTAAACAATGTTGTTAAGCTTCTAAAACATATAAACACTGCCATAATGATACTAAACGTGCGGCCTCTTGGCTAATAATCATGAAAACATTGCCACTACGCTACTGTGGGCTAATTTCCTACTAATATCACCGCCACTAGGCTACTATGAGCTAAGATCCCATTAATATCACCACCACTAGGCTATTGGGAATGATTCCCCCTTACTATGCCTGATGAGGAAGAAACCGTAATGCTGACCCATATGAATGTATCATTATCCACATTCGCTTCCACCACCCGATCGTAGTGTTGGCCTCTTATTACACATTCCAGGTCCTTCTCTCTAATTGTATCATATGCTTCATAAATCCGTGAATACTAGGATCTCCCGCTATGTTGGACCCACTCCATTAAGCATCGCCAGCTGTACGCCCACCGTTGAAACCTCCCGTGAGTGTCATTTGCAAAAATACATTGTCTCGAACCGATTACTATTCTAAATTGGGTATACAATTATACTCAACACCTCCACTAACTAATCTTCGCTTCTAAGGAAATAGTGTCCCTATAAGTCCTAACATACATCAAATTGCCCTTGAATATGCCCACAATAATTCACTTTCACGTGTTTTTAATTATATATTTGGGCCTTAGGCCGATGTATAATTGCCGGTTTTCAATGCGAACGGTCGAACGCCTATTCCTAACGGTCGACCATTAGGGTATTCATGTCGACCGGTTACGAGTAAAAATTAGGGCTTTGAAATTTTCAATTGTCAATTGTTTATTCATGTCATTTGTAGTGTTTAACTATCCTTAATTAGCGAAGGGACTAGTTTAATTGTCAAATTACAAGTTAATTTAGGGTTTGCAAATTTGATAATAGAATATGTACTTAGACAATTAATTAGATTAGCAAGTTACTATAATTCAAATTCTAGGGTTTTAGATTCAAATTGAGGGTTTAACCATTTAATCACAAGAGGGTATGGTAGTATCAAGTTAGGTTTAGCGATTACAGTAATTTCAAATTCCATCGAGATTATAAGTTCTAAATTATAACATCATCCTAAATTATAGAGAGTAAATAAATTTTAACTGTAATTAATCACATAATTAAATTTATTTCCACTCACCTCAAGCCTAATCTCTTCCTATTTGCTCTGCATGAGAACTACCCCTCTGTATGCTAGCTCCATTTGTTTCTTTTAGGTTCCATTGATTATGTTCCTCTAGGTTGATTTTAATGTAGAATCAGGGTTCATTAGCTTAGTATTTATAGGGGTAGGGTTTTAGTTTTGGGACACTAGATTATCTTAGGGAATATTTTTAGAAAATCCCATCCTCTCATCAAAGCCTTCGTCTCCACGTAATAAATCTTGTTTATTTAATAAGCCATCACAAAAGCTGGCAACACTCTATTTTATTCGAGTTAGGGTTGGCCGCCTCTACCATGGTTGACCACTACTGGTCGACCTTGAATCCTAATTAGTTGACCAGTGCCAATGAATTTTTGTGAAATTTTAATTTTAAGTTTTCTATTCTATTTTCAATCATTGGTTCTCCATATTAACTCCGATTAAAAAGTGTATATATAAAAATCGTCTAGAAAATCACTATGAATCTAATGGCACAAGTATCGCAGTCAAATTTGAACGTTTGTGAAAATTTGCTTTTAAGTCCTTGTTTTAATTAAATTTACTTTCCTTATTAAATTTTCATTTAAATTTCTATTAAATTATCGCTAAATTTTTACATATACTTCCGAGATGTTACATTCTCCCCCTAAATGGATTTCATCCCCGAAATCTTAAAGAACGAAAAAATGCAACTCATACACATAGCAACCAATAGCTACAATCATATATCCATCCATCATCCATACCTAGAAATTATCAAAGAAACTTACTAATGCAATATGTACATATTTATACAACGCTATGCAGTTAAAGCACACTACCGCTCCATACGTTTGAGGTGCGAAAAGTTATAGCGGAGATATATCGGAGTTATAGCAGGATATAGTGGATGAATTTAGAAAAAGAATGATGAACATTTTGCATTAAAAAGAGGAACAAGTACTACTTATTATTTCCCACCATGCAAAACTAGTTATAACAAAGTATGGATAAAAAAGTTGATACTTAAAAAGTTAGAACTTGTTATAATTACTAACAGCGTATATCATTATTACATCAACTTTGAAGTTACTATAAAATTTAAAAGCAAGACATCAAGCAAAATGCTTATTTATAGGAAAGGGGGATATAGCGGGACAACCAAATCGGGGATATAGTGGATTATTGCCGCAATATTGGGGATAATAGCGGATCCACTATATTGGACCGCTTTATAGAAATATCGTTGCCCCAAAAGTCCGCTATGGGATATATCGAGGATATATCGGGGCAATATCGGGGAATTGACTGCACAGATACAACGTGAAATGCACGTGAACCTATACTAATGTAAAAGAGTAGACGGTCTACTGATCCAGACGACCATCTGTCATGAAAATACTCATGTCATGCATCCAAATGTGTGCAACAACCTAAATAAGTATACTTGCATTTCTACATGTATGCACAATTACTTCATTCGTATGAAACTTCCATATGCAACATCCATATGCACGAAAAATAACAATCAACATATATATATGTATCATATGGAACAAGCCAGCCAATAATAAGGGATAATGTAAATGTATGTGTACTATCTAGAGGGCATATCGCTTTAACCGATAAAAGAATACAATCCAAACAAAATATCCAAATAAATCCATTAACATCCATCATCTGTAACATGTCCTATTGACATGTTTACAATCATTGCTACCAACCAACGGCCTTTACGCAAGCTAGAATCTATTTGCAAAAATAGTCTTTTCTAACTAAAATGGAAACGTGCCAAAACAAAGTTCGGGATGGGTAGCTCGAACTTTCTCCTCAAGCTCCCATGTACTCTTAACTGGATTGCTCCCTTTTACTCAAACTATTTTAGCTATCTCTTTATAGAGTTGATTTTCCCGTGCTAAAAAATACAGGTAGATGCAGGCGGTCGAGGGACTTACCTATCCTTTTTAACTTCCCTAACCAACTTTCGCCACTGTCTAAAAATTTCTGATTCAATTATATGTGCTTTGGTAACCTTCAACAATCCTTGCAACTAACCCAAATAGTGTCATCTTACAACATGCTAAATAACTTGAGCGTAAGTACGCTCTCGCTAACTGTAGCTCCATAAAGTCTCCAATGCAGAACTTACCATCTTAACTCTTCCAATGGTATGCCTAATAACTGCAACTTCTAGAGACCTAGTGGGATAACTCAAATATGGATAGTGTCTCTTCCAACTTAGCCCTTTGTTATATTTCGGTTTTCCTTATGACTATCCAAACTAGCGATTTACCAAATATCAAAAGTGACATAATTTCTTTTCCTACTTGGTCCAACTTTAGTCATCTCTCTTTACTTTTAAACTATTTCCCAATTTTCTAGAAATCATGGCAATTGTGTGCTATGCAGTTAAAGTGCTTAGCGGTTCTGTAGCGGTGGAGGTGCGGAAAAAAGATAAAGCAGGGATATAGCGGAGGTGCAAAACCTTCATTAGTTGTAAAGACCAAATATTTAAAGTTAATTTATTCTCATTCTCACATCATTTATGTTTGAAAATGAAATATTATTTAATCTTATATGAAAAACTAAAGAATACCATGATTTATGAAGAATAGATTTGGTGACTACAGTGTATTTCTGCCTGTGTTGAGTACTTATGCCTTAGATTAGGTCTTTACTTATTTTTTTTAATTTTATAAAAGAAAAATAGTCAATCGACTTCTGTGTATTAATATTGCTAAAATGGGTGCAAAAAATCCCTGATTTAACAGATGTAGTGGAAAATAGTAGAGCTTAAAGTTGATTACTGTTTAGTAGCACTAAATTGAAATAGCGTAGCGGTCGCAGAATGTTATGTGCTGTAGCAGGGATATTGTAAGGCTTTAGCAGGGCTTTAACTACACGACTTGTATATCATGTTTATGGTCTACATGGATCTATCCCAAGTTAGTTTTCCATAAATTTCTTAAGAAAATAATCTTCTTCTAATCTGATTGATTTTTGAGAAATATTTATTTATTCCTTTATTCAAATCTTACGAAAAATTTCTCGATTTTCTTTTCCTATGAAAATCGCCTCCACATGCTTAACATGTGCAAATTACCTTACTGTTTTTCTTGTAGGAGATCCAAATTCTTAAATTAACCACCCCTTGCAGAATCTTAACTAAAATTTTATTTAGGAAACTTTTTATGGTTTGAACTTCCAAAACTTTTACCATTTCTTAATGTCCTCCCATAAATGAGATAAATTTGCCAAACATGGCCTCTTATCACTTTATTCGAATTATCTCATGATTGGGATAACTCAGTATGAAATGATATTCTACCAATTTAATCCAATAAACATGATGATCAATACTTTGGTTTATACTTAGAGATTTATGTATTTTAATGCATTGGAACTACATCTCTCCAAAAGGAAAAGTTGACTATGTAAATTTCTATGTCTTATCTAAAAGAAGGATTAGTGTTGCATTTGGAATTACAATGAATTATCTTTCTTCTTAGTTATTGAAATATAAAGCACAAAATATGGTAACCATCCCTATTTTGTACCTCTCTTTCAATTGGGTATATTTCTTATCAATTCAAATGAAGCACTTAAATCTGAACTTGATAATCCATAGGAATTTGCGTCGCAACCCTTTGCATTCCAATGAATTAAAATACTACTTAAATCCCATTCCTAATTCGTCACTACTTCCATTTATATCTACTGCCTATATCTATTATCCAATAAAATCTGGGGTTACCTAAATCCCAACCATTTACCATGATAACTTAATTGACATTTTATGTGTACACTTTTTCAAACCTACAAATACGGAACTATCACATTATCTATAAAGTCAGGGACTACTACTACCCAACATTTTTCAGATTCAAATATGTGCCAATTTCTGACCATACAATTCCTAGGTTTACTTATGCATACTTGGAAGTTGGAACACATTTACAATGATAGAACCAAATAGGGTAACGCCGCCTGTAGGCTGCCGTGGAAACCAATTTCCACTAATACCACCACATTGGGGACTACTCTCCCACTAATATTAGTTTCCACTCATGTGTACCAGGTCTACCCATAGCCTCTAGTGAGACAACATAATACCCGGACTGCTCTTATCCTACAGGTATCCTATCTTCATCTATGTGGTACTGACTAATACTTGGATTGCCCATTTGTAACTTAACTTACTACATAAGAATTGAAGTAGACCCTACTTGGTCATTTTTACACTTCAAACCGAATAAAACTCCTTTCATTTATAACATCCTTTGTTAGAATAAAACATCTCAACTTGCTCTTTCCTTATTCGGGAATATGTCTTATCCAAATCACACTTTCCAAACTTTCTCACACCTAGATTCTACGATTCAAATCATACTTAGGTAAAAAGATACATGATGGTGTTTATTCTTCGTTATTTCAGGAAATTTGACTTAACATTGTACCTTTTCAGTTTTAACCTTTGAAAGAAAAGACCATTAAATTCCCTGGATACTTCTTATCTCAGACCCCACCTTTTCATGGCTTCCAATTTCCATGGTCAAATTCTTTCCTAGTACGATACTTAATCCTATTTTTCTAACTCCAATCTATTTCTTTTCTTTTAATTATAAGTGGTACTCATAATATTTTTACTTTAACTTTTTAAATTAAAACCTTTGATTTTTGACATTATTTCCATAAAACTGTAAGGTTTTAAAACCGTAAAATCATCGCTTTTATTTTTAACCATATTTCACTCTTACCAAGATTATCACATTTTCTTTAATTAAATTATTAAAATGGTTTAAGCTTAATTTAACAAAATGTACTTAAAACACACCATTTTAACACTTTCTTTCATAAATGAGAGATTTTCAGAAAAACATATTTTCAAAAAAAAATATGCATTTTTTAACAAAATATTATTTTTATTTTGAAGTTTTGATGCAAAATCGATAAAAGACGCCTTCAAGTACTAACCATTTATTATTTATAAAAAGAGTTCAAAAGTCGGATCATACATACTTTCTAATTTTATTTTTTCAAAAATTCTACCGTTTAAAAGAAAAGTACACATTGAGGGTAAGAGTAACAATGTGCCCAAAAGACAAAACATAGCTTTTAAAAAAATAGTTATGGATAAATCACTTTTTATCAAATTCTCAAATTTTACATTTTACACAAACTCCATAAAGTTCATCTGATTATTTTATACAAATTCAGACATCGACTTTCTTTTCTATTTAAAATATCGGACATCTACTATTTCTAACTTTTGGAAAAAAAATCAATGGTTTATCACCTAAATTAGGGTAGACAATAGAAAACTAATTACCTAAGCCAACTTATACCTAACAATGCTTAAGTGCAAAAGGTTTTCATCCTTTTTTTTAAAGATGGTCAATTCTAGGTCATTTTCCAATATAGCATCCAACTTCATCATGGAAATATTCCAACCACATCTTTAAATAAATAGGACTCCTTATGACTCCAACCAATATGAGAATAGGGTTTCTACTATAATTGGAAAATCTGCCTTTAATTTATAAAGTCTTCCTCGTGCCATCAATACCAAATTCATATTATAATGGTCTCATAAGACTAATCTTCTTTACTTATCCTTAGGTCCATAATTTGCATGTTAGGTCCATAATTTACATGCTTCTGCTAGTTGGTATACAAGCCTTCTACTAGCATTTCTTTATGGGGGTAAACTCCCATAACTATGAAAAGTTTATTTTTCACCTCAACTGTTATAACTATAACACTTATGAGTCAAAATGTATAGGTTGTTATGTATTAACACATATATCAGAAAATTATAATAACGCTCCCTTAGTCGGGATAGGCTCATTTTATCTCCTAGCTTTAGAATCTGATGGAACTATATTTCAAGGTCAGAATCATAGCTTCCTTTCTAGAGCCATTCATTTAAAATTTATACTCACTTTCACTATCTTCTGATTGGGAGTTAATTTCAACTTTCCCCAAAGATAGCACTTGGCAAGAAAACTTAATATCATTCTTCCTTATTATACTGGTATATATGTAAACCTTTGAAAACTTTTGTCTATACATATACCTACCTTCCAGAAGTCCAATTTGAAAAAAAATTGAGGAAAAAAATTATTATAATTTTTCAGTTATGTTCTCTCAATACATGCCTAAATCCAAGGGGGTCTTTAACCTAAGCACGAATACCAAATTAGCAAACCACACTTCCAGACACATCGATCCAAAGTCTAGTGTGACTTTCAAACTCACATCATGCTAAAATTAATGAGCTGTTGGATTTTTAAAACATTACATAGCATAATTATAAGGGTAAATTCTAAGACATTCTACGCTTTTAGATTTCACAGCGGAAGGAACTAAAATATAAGTACTAAAATATAGATATTTAGAAACAATCCCTAAAATATTTATTTGCATATACACCGTTTCAAAGTACAACTTATGTTTTATAGATTTTTAATATAGTAAATAACTACGAGATGGATAATAAGAATATGAGAACTCCAACGTGAAGCTCCTTTCTACTTGTACTATGCCCAATCAACTACTAAGCTATCATCCTGTGGTGGAGAAAAATGGACAGGAGGGAGTGGGTCAGACAATAGTACGGTGAATGAGTACAAGTTTAATATGTAATAATTATATGCAGTTAGTTCAATACAACTCTAGATTATATAGGATGTGAGACAAATGTCCATAAATTCCTAAGGTCTATTACTTAAGATTTCTTGTGTAATACATTACTATACTACGATTTTTTTAAGCTAATGCAATGGATCGAACTAAGGATCAAATCCCACACCTAACGATTGACAACCGCTTCTAGAGTTACTTAATTAAAACAATGCTGCTAGGATACTAAAACATGTAAACACCGCCATAAAGCTACTAAACATGGAAACACCGCCTCCTTGGCTACTAATCAAGAAAACACCACCACTAGGCTAATATGGGCTGAATTCTCACTGCTATCTCCGCTACTAGGCTAATGTGGGCTAAGCTCCCACTACTATAATCACCACTAGGTTACTGGGAATGATTCCCTCTCACTAAGCTTGGAGAGGAAGAACTCGAAATGTCGACCCATCAGAATGTCTCATTGTCTACATTTGCATACACCCCTCGATCATAGTGTTTGCCTCTTATTGCACGCTCCGGGTCCTCTCCTCCAATTGTATCACGTGCGTCAGAAATTTGTGAATACTAGGACTTCCTGTTATGCTGGACTGATTCCATTTGGCATATGCGCTAACTGCATGCCCACCGATAGAATCTTCTGTGAATGCCATTTGCTAAAATACATTGCCTCTAACCAATTACTATTCTAAATTGGGTAAACATTGTTTATCCAACACCGCCACTAACTAACGTTCGACTCTTGGGAACTTGCTTTCCTATGAATCCTAACATACACCCAGTTTCCCTTGAATAGGTCCATAAAAATTCACTTTTATTTATTTTTAATTATATATTTGGGCTTTAGGATGAGGTTCAATTTTTCAGTTTTCAATACAAACGGTCGATCGCCTATACCCAATGGTTGACCACTAAGGGCCATCCGTTAGGTTTTCCAGTTCGACTAGTCGTGAGTAAAAATTAGGGTTCTGCATGTTTCAATTAACCCTAATAAACTAAGTAACCAGTTTAATTATCAAATTACAATTCAATTTAGGGTTTGCAAATTTAATAATAGAATACGTATTTAGACATATAATTAGATTAGCAAATTACTATAATTTAAATTCTGGAGTTTTAGATTCAAATCTAGGGTTTATCAATTTAATCAAAAGAGGGATATGCTAACATCAAGTTAGGTTTAGTGATTATAATAATCTAGGTTTCAAGTTCCAACTTGGGTTTTCTAATATCATCCTAGATTATAGAGAATAAATCAATTTCAACAGTAATTAATCAAATAATTAAATTTGCTTTCACTCACCTTAAGTCAAAGTTCTTCCTATTTTCTTTTTCTAAGAACTGCCCCCTCTATGCTAAATCCATTTGCTTCTTCTAGATTAAATTGATCGTGTTCTTCTAGGTTGATTTTATTTCCATTTTTGAAGAAAATTTTGGGTTAGAGGAGAGGTTGGATTTTGATAGAGTTTTGTAACAGTAAACTTTTAATAGAGAATAAGAGTTTCATTAGCTTAGTATTTATAGGGGTAGGTTTTAGTTTGGGCCATTAAACTAGCTTGGGGAATATTTTTAGAAAATGTGGTCCTCTCATCAAAGCCTTCTTCTGCAAGTAATAAATCTTGTCGTTCAATATGTCGTCACGAAAGCAGGCAATGCTTGATTTTATTCATGTTAAGGTCAACTGCCTTCCTACCATGGTCAACCGCTACCGGTCGACCTTGAAACCTAGTTGGTCGACTGGTGGCAATGGAATTTTGTGAAATTTTAACTTGAAGTTTTCTGTTCTATTTCCAATCCTTACTTCTCTGTATTAACTCCGATTACAAAGTATTATATATAAAACTTGTTTGGAAAATAACTGCGAACACAATGACACAAGTTTCGTAGTTAAATTCAAACATCTGTGAAAATTTGCTTTTAAGTCCTTGTTTTAATTAAATTTACTTTAAGTTTCTGTTTAAAAATCTATTAAATTCTCTTTAAGTTTCACATAAATTTTCGGGATGTTACAATTACACTGCTAGTTACATTTCTCTTTAGACCGACCCAGATCAAAGTCACTCTAACTAGCGTACTCGCATTGACAGGATTGATTTCTCTACTACTCATACATCTCGAACTCTAATGGCCCTTAGCTCCTAGTGATTTTCACCTTCAAAATTTTCTATCTTCAGTCACATTAAATTGATGTATAATATGACAGACTTATAGTGACCTTTATGGATCATAATACTATTCTTTCTTTCTTTTGTACATTAACCGTATATCACTTGCTCATATTTAGAAATAATTTTAATATATACATATATACATATACATATACGCACATACACATATACATGTACATATATATACACGCACGCACGCACACATACACGCACATACAAATAAATAAAAAATAAGAAAATTAAATGAATACCATAAACCACACTAGTCAATCTCATTTAAATATTTTTACCTACCAATTTATATCAATTTTATAGTCTTATCTTAGCTAATTATATACGATTTAAAACGCCTGGGCACCTAGAAGTATGTATCCAACTTGACTATGCAAAGGTTTAGTATGATACCTATCTTATATTCTAATTTTTGCAGATTATATGATATACTGAAATACAGTTTGTGCCTATCTTCATACTGCAAATTATAAGGTATACCTATATACTTGAACATTCACACAACTGAAATATAGTTTGTGCGTGCAAATGTGCTAGCTTTTTAACAGAACAGGATTAGTAGTAACTAACCAAATGCATCTTTTCTATAATCCTTCACTGCATTTTAAAATGTTATTTTCTTTAGATACTGTAATCAGTAGGCAATCTTTGTCACACACACATACACACACATAAATACAGATATATAAATCTATAGATGTATACATATAAATAATTATAATATACATGAGTAGATGTACAAGCATATAGGTACATGTAACAGTATATATGGAACATAAACAATCACCTTATTCCAAAATGTCATTTAGTCACTTATAAGTTCATACATGCACATTTAGGCATAGTAGGTGTAACGACACACCATTTAAACAAGAATATTTACTTAAATGATAGATAGTTATTTAATGTAATAATTGACAATCACATAATACTGACGCGTACACAAATACACCTAAGAATCTCACAGCGGAAAATAAAATAAGTCATGAATCTCCAAAAAAGTTTACATTTATTCTCACGCTAAACAACTGGGAAGGAAATGACAGGAAATGAAATAAGTCTAACTGACATGGCTTAACAAAGTAAACCGATGAAAAAGCAAAAATAAAACGAAGTCTCCAGCAATGCCTTCATCTCCACAACAACCTCTCCAAACTAGAAATACTCAGGTTGACCCGAGCATAATGAAAAACACAATACTCGAGTCAGAACTAATATCCTTATGTAAATCAATAAATCAATGCAAAGTAACTAAGAAGATGTTATGGATTTTTCCATCTCCTAAGGATCCGTCAATATATATATATATATTTATATATATATATAATATTGTATGTTATAATAGATAACGTATATCATTGTAATAAATATCAAAATAACATTAAGGCTTTACATTATCCCCCTTAATACATTTTTATAGCATGTAGTCTATGCAAGTCCTGTAACACAACCAGAAACATCGGTAGCAAATGAGTCCCTTATAGGTACAATACTATGCCAAAGTCGTAATGGGCTCGTATAAGGATAAACGTGACAAGGTACGTGAGGCAATTCCCAAGGTAGGATTCTACGAGTTTACCCTTTCTGCCTGGTTGTAACCCATCCATGGCCGACCACGACAATCAATCCAAACGAAATAGGTGCACCCATCGAATATGAAATCACAATTGTAACACGTGGGATCAACATCGCTAGAGGTAGCTAACCTCAATGGCTGGACGTAGGCTCCTATTTTAGTCATTTTAATTATGACATGAGCGTCAAGTCTATCCATCATCATTTTCTTAATTCATTCCAGCAAGCGATGCCAATTCAACCACTACATTCTGATATCATTCACCGTGCACATGGTTGTCAAAATGGTTCCAATATTGACAGAGAGTATGCCAATAAGAGGCTTCGGTTTCTTTAGCAACCAATCATTATTTTACACACCAATTGGTACTTATATAATTCGAAAATAATTCGTACTTGATATCAAAATATCATAATCGTTTCAAAAATCAAATCCATATCGAAATCATCATATTCATTTCAAAAATCGTATTTTACTTCGAAATATCAATTTCGTTCGATATATCGATTTCACTTCAAAATTTGTTTCGAATCACAATTTAGGTTAAAACTTCATTTTAATCCAATTCGTATTCAAATCCAACATTTAAATATAAACATTCCACCCTTTTGACCAGTTTGAATTTTTGGAAAATGGTTTAATTAGTTTTAAAATAATTTAATAGTTAAAATCATTTAATGGAAAATAGTTTGAGTTTAAAAATGGTTTATATGGTAAAATAGTTTGGAAAATAAAAATAATTTGAATATTTAAAGAAGATAGATTTTAAACAATTTATGCTAGAATAATTCATTTGAAAATAGTTTCAAAGTCTAACCTGTTCACTTTCCAAATTTTCCAATTCAAATCATTTTAAATTTTCATTTCGGTATAATCGATTCAATTTTGGTTTCAAGTCAAATTTTATTTTGGTTACAAATTACTTTCACTTCCAGTTCCAAATTAATTTCACTTCCAGTTCCAAATTAATTTCAATTACAATCCCAAATTAATTTCAATTCCAAATAAGTTTCAATTCCAATTCCAAATAAATTTCAATTCCAATTTCAAATTAAATTTCAATTCAAATTTCAACTCAATTCTCAAATTAATTTCAACTCAATTCTAAAATTATTTTCAATTCATTACTCAAATTTAAACCATTTCGCTAAATATCAATTCCGAGTTCGATTTTCAAAATATTGATTTAAAACGCTTAAAACAAATTTCTCTTCAATATCCAATTTAGAAATCCAAATCATCAAATATAATTCAATTCCAAACTCAATTTTGAAATATCGTTCATATCAATTTTTTCCTTAGCAATATTCGAAGTTCGGATAAAAGTCCAATCTTTTAAAACACTTCAATTTCTGAAATTTACATGATATTTCGATTATAACTTAAAAATCTCATCTTCGATTAATTAAACAATTTCGTTCACAAAATTTAAATTTCAACATTTCGTGTTTCAATTCGAAAATAATTCGATTTCCATAAATTCGATTTTTATTCCTTAAAACGAATCATTTAAATAATTTCAGATCAAAACTTTGAAATCATTTAATTTAACTAATCCGGTGTCCGTGTATAATTCTTTATCCTATGGGCAAGTGAGTCGTTTATTTAAATTTAATTCCGGGGATGGATATATACCATTTCAACCCAAAATAAATATCATAGGTATATATCATTTCAACCCATTTCTTAATCTCTTCAAAATAATTTAATTTACAGTTTTATATACTGTAAATAATATATAGGATGATAACATGATATATCAAAATAAATAAATATCCAAATATCAACCAATAGCAACCATCACGACAAATCATCTGAACAGTCAATAAAGTTCATAACAATTTCATAGTTATAAATATCGGGTATTTTACTGGCAGTTAAATTTCAATTCAGTTTAACTGTCAATTCAAATTCTATCAATTAATTCAGTTGTCAATTTAAATGTCAATTAAACTTATCAATAAAAATTTCAAACCTTTCCGATATCCCAATTTCAATCTGTACAGTCATATCCGAATATCGACGGGGAAATTTCAAAAAATCCTAACATACTGAATATCAATAACATGGTGAAACATGACATGTCCAATTTAATTTTTTCTACACTTGTGTACATAAATTTGACGTGTATCTCGTGTAAACATGTGGACATATCATTCCATAATTCATCTGACAAATATATATCAATCTAAATTAACAATGAACCTATAAAAGTGACAATTTCAACTTTTATTAACTTACATAACGATATTAGTTAGGTGTTAATGTATAAACACTCAACTCAACGACGACGACTCGAGATAGATTCACGAAACGGTCTATACGCACAACGCGATCCAAATCAACAGAAAACGACTAAACTTGTATATGCGATATATATGATCTGAACAACAAGCTTCCTTCTTCGATTTCTCTTTCTTTTATTATATACATACATACATATATGCTAGAAAACAAAGGGGAAGGTGATCAGACTCGAGACAGACAACGAGCTAGTGTGGCAACACTACGCGGTGACATGCGGTGGTCAGTTGGTGGCACAGGTAGCAGGGAGTCAGTAGGAGAGGTGCGGCGCAGCAGTGGTACATCAAAGTTTGTTTTTTTAAAAGAAACCAGAAATGGAGAAGGGGCTCTGGCCGGAGGATGACGCGGCGACAGTGGGCTGGGCATAGGTGACGGTACAACAGGCGTGGAAGATGAAGGGAGGGGCTCGGCTATGTTAGGTTGGCGACACTAGGTTTACACGATTTTTTTTTATAATAGAGGCGGTGGCTTGAAGCTGCGATGGGAAAGAAGGGAGATGCGGCGGCGACTGAAGGGGAAGGGAGGGACAGGTGCGGCGGCTGGTAGGGGTGCAGCAGTGGGAGTGGAGGGTCGGTGATTGCAGTGGGCGATGGGAAAACGTAGCAATTATATATATTTGATGCTTTTCTTGATTTGTTCGAACATTCTTTACTACTAATAAAGAGAATTCATTGAATAGATTTTCACGGTGTCTTTCTAAAATACCAAATATGCCCTTGCACTTGCTGTACTCCCGCGTATCTTATACCTTCATTTCCCACACTATTCCTAAAAATGGAAAACCCTAGTTTCCCTTTCCCATTCCCACTAGCTCGAAAACTAAAAATATTAATTGATTTTCAAACACTAAGCAGAAGCAACGACGATCAGCAATTAACTACGGTTAGCAATTAACGAAGAATAGCACTTAACCACGATTATGCTTAACCATCATCGAGCCCATATCCATTAGACTTTAACCATGGGTATTTTTCGTTGATTTCATTAACTCGAATGGATTTCAAGTATGATCTGTTAAATTTGAATTCAATGTTACATCTTAACCTGCCGATGTTTGTTGACGGTTTTGGTCCTTTTTCTTATGCTGTTACTCTACGTAGTAGTAATGACAATTAGCAGTTCACGACAATTAGCAGTTCACGACAATTAGCAGTTCACGACAATTAGCAGTTAACGAGCAAGTGGGAACTAACGACGATTAAGCTCAACCATCATCGAGCCGATATCCATTAGACTTCGATTACAGGTAATTTTTCGTTGACTTTCGTTAACTAGAATGGATTTTAAGTACTTTCTATTAAAATTAAATTCAGCGTTAGTTCTTGATCTGTTCACTATCGGTTTTGGGTACTTTTCTTATTTTGTTTCAGTTGTACTTCATGCATACCTTAGCTTGCTTTAGTTTGCAATGAAACTGCTATGTTCGTCAATTTATATGTGCCTTATTGAAATGAGCTGATACAGTTCGAAGGTTCATAATTTCAACCGAAGGTAATTATTCGTCGATTTTCATTAACTAAATCGATTTTTGAGTACTAACGGGTTTCCTTAATGATTCCTATATTAAATTTGAATTCAATGTCAGTTCTTACTCTATCGAAGTTCACCGACGGTTTTGGCCATTTGTCTAACTTTTTTCACTATATCTTCATACATATCTTCGGTTACTTTATTCTGCAATGAAATTGCTCGATTTATAAGAAAGACTTTGACGAATTTATTTTTCCTCCTTATTTTAACACTGTAGAACATTCAAGGTTATTACCCGTAGTACAAAACATTCACTTATAAACATCACTATAATTTAATTTGGCAGCATTCAAGGTGGTACTCTAAGACAATGTATATTATTTATTTTTGATTAATAAAGAATCTGACTGTGCATTATTAACTTGATTCATTTTTGAATGGCAGTTAATTAGACTATGCATATTATTAATTTTTGAACAGTAAGCAATTATTAAATGCATTACGGTAATTTGTGAAGCTAAATTCTGTACAATTTCTACCATTATGTCTTTCAGAATTTCATGCTAAATAATGATAGTATGTAATTTAGTAATCAAGAGGTATAGCTACAAGGAGCAGAAACACAATAAATGATTTAGGATAAATTCCTTATGGGATATGTTGACGACAATCGGTCTTATATAATATTTCCATGCGACATATAGAAGCCACTACTAATCTTTCCTACTAATAAAAGAAATTAAATCAATATACTATGATTTACAAATTTAGCAAATATGTTCCTCTCATTTCCCCATCAATTTCAAGAATAAAAATATTTTTGTTGATTTTATGTGTAAGTCTAGGTAGAGCTTCAAATGGTACATAATGCAGAATTAGCTTCTTTATTTTACGATTTTGATTAGGAAGGCATATGGAGTTTGTATTGTCATTGATATTGACATAGATATATTAACTTATCCAAGTTCATTATTTAACGAAAATGCATTTTTTATATTTAAACCTTTAGTAATTAAAAACTTACACACTATAGTAAGCTATTGTTTCTCCATATTAGATCTTAAAATGAATTGATAAGCAACATAGGCTACAACTACTTATGGGAAAGGAGATCAAGCTGTAATTGCAAATTTGTACTATTTTAAATCTTAGTCTCATTATTGAATTTTTTATTTTGATTCATCATTTCCTTTAACAATGAATTGATAAGGCAAACGAACTATCATTTTAAAGAAAAAATTCCACTCTCTGATTTATTAATGGTAATAAATCAGGTATATGCTATCCATGGCAAATGTTTATTTTTATGCCATTTGTAAGTAAATTGTTGGGCATGAAATATCTCAAATCGACGAACTATTCATGGCTGTTGCAAACTTATCCATTGGCGCATATGTTCCCTTGGAATGTATAAGGCACACTCATCGCTACCGTAACAAAGTATTGTCTCTTTCCATGTTTTTTATATACAAATTAGTATGAAACATTAAAATATAAAAGGGTAACTTAAACACCATCACTGCATTTTTCTACACCATTAATATGTATTTAATACTTATGCTACAGGTAAACATCTTATTTTGTTCTAATGAATGATTCACGTGTTATAGGAAATATCTTGTTAACACTTTTGAAGGAATATTAAAACGAATGAGCACCTGAATGTATTGTACTAACACGGTCAACCTAAGAGCAAGCTTATAATGAATGCTTTGGCATATTAAATAGTTTCCTTTTGCTGCATATGTTTCCTTCCTTTTTCTACGTATAATAAATTCATAAATTTGTTAAGCACAAAATTTGAATGTCTTGATTTGTGGAATTAATTTTGACTTATGATTTTTTTCCAAAGTTGAATGGGTATGACCTAATTAACTTTTTATTTCCCTTTTCAAGTTTGTCAAATAATTTGTAATATATGGCACGTGAGTTAACTTTCCATTGTGCTGCGTAATAGATCAAAACAAAAAATTAAGTAATTATGACACATAACCAATAAAGATGCAATTATCTTATGAGTTGAGTGAAACAGATTAACTCCAGCGTTTGAATTAGGGGAAAAATTTATTAGGGAAGTATGGTTAGGATTCAAAGTTGATCTATGATCTTGCTGATCAGGTATAAAATATGTCAACGTTTGCATAATTATATTATTTTATAATTAAAAGTGTTTGTATTTCCATTGTTTGTTTGTTTGGTAAGATGTATATTCAGGAATTAATGGATCATATTTCAATACAAATGATGGAAAATCTATAAAAATAATTTAGGACAGGATAAGCAGGTAACATCAGTACTAAAACTATATATAAAACTATAATATATACTGTCACCTTAGCTGCATAAATATAGAATCTATGATTAATAAATATTATCCAATTAGTACAAAATATCGAGTTACAGAACTCCATTGGGCAGAGGTAGCTCCAAGTAACGAATATGCAGACCCTCGGAATCCAAGTGCTGAGAATCACCAACTCTCCATCTAACATCAGTAATCACATATGAGTAGAACGGTACGTTATTTTCATTCAAGGCATCATTTACTGCATGACTATCATCATCATCATGTAAAGTATCATTATTCCAGGAATTCAATATGTAGTATTGTGAAAGAGAGCTATTGTAACATCATCATCATGTAAATTATTATCAATAGAATACAGGACAACCAGTAACTGCATCTTATGTTCCTATAAAAATAATAAGTTCTAGACTCAAATATATATTGTATTTCTGAACATCATAGTATGAGTGGCAAGCTAGCTGCTGAATTTGGAATTCATGGATTGTTGTCCAACTACGGAGATGGAACCTATCCTTCCAACTGCTATTCTAGAAGTCCCTTCGATCCTTCCAGGGTATATTTTCTGAACTTACTAGCTAAAACTTGAAACTACTTAGAACTATATTAATCCATGATACAACATTTCATTTCAGTTGAAGACTGTATTATTTTATATTAAAACTATCCTGCTAAATACAGTAATGTACATGTATATATGCCAATAGAAAGCCAAGTTGCACTTTGTAAAACTAGCCCATCCTAATATACATATATATGTTCCTAAGACATGAATATATACGTAGATAAGAGACCTGCTAAGAAGAATGCAAACAAATTGGCCAACGGTAGGCTGCCTAAGCAACAATGGGGTCACGTATTGGATGCATGAATGGAATAAACATAGAACATGCTCGGAATCCATGCTGGATGAACATGGCTACTTCCAGTTGACTCTTAACTTGAAGAAACAAGTCAACCTTCTACAAATATCAAGCAATGCAAGTAATAATTAAGTCTAGATTGCATGATGTTTTTGTAAATCAAACTATAAAATGAATTTCAAATATATTATAATTTTTTATATACGTATTGAGCCTAATGACGAATCATACAGCGTTGATACTATTATTTAGGCAATTAGGGATTCGACTTGATTCGTGCCAGGGATTGAGTGCAATAGAGATGAATCGGGAAACAGTCGACTTTATCAAGTTTATTTGTGTTTGGAGACTTCGGGAAGTACTCTCGTTGAGTGTCCTATTTTTCCTAATACCAAACGCTCTTCTCAAGTTACCTTCCCCTATTTTTGAAGGATGCGTTTGATAGTTTCATTGATTCGAATTTAATGATAGCTTATGTGTAATTTTGTATTTGATGTTATACATGTAATCCTTGACCATGTTATGACAGTTATGCAACTGAACTGCATCATTGTGCACATTCAAAATGTATGTTTTTTTAATGACTCTACACGATTTGTAGTTTCTTAATCATGTTTCTTTTAATAAAAATTTATCAGAGTTTTATGGGCCTTCAAACATGAAGAAACGACCATATACACCACAATTACCAAATGTTAAATTCAGATAATATTGTAACAAAGTAGAAATGAAATTGAGTCTACTTTAGTTTTGTTGTTGTAATAACGACCGCGATAAAAAAAATTGTTGTCTTCGAAAATAGTTGCCCTGATAGTGAAGAAATCAAAAGAACAAATAAGAGTTCACTGAATATTTGAAAAATTCAAAATACGTCCATATCCGAATTTGAAAAATGTAATAAATGAGCATATGCATAAACAAGTACAAGTATTATTTCCATTTTCAGTAGTATAAAATAAAAAAAATAAAAAAAACAAATGATAAAACTTTAGTATTATAAAAAAATTGTTTCTATGACGGTTCTTCAGTTCTTTCAGTTTGTTGATCACTGCTTTAGGTTCAGTTTATGTTAGCAAAGTTGCTGTTAAATCCATTTTCAGTAGTGCAACTATGAATGCACGCACATTGCGATTAAATGCATGCCCACCTGGGCATGCATATATACTTCTATGTATAATTGCAGCAGTGAAATAAAATAGAAGGGGAAGGTGATGTGGCCACGTGTGGAGGAAAAGATGATTTGAACGATTCTCTCTATTAGAGCTACTATCAATTCAAAAGAATATGAACGTTAATTCAAAATTTAACACGTACTACTTCAAAAGTTATAACGCGTCTTATATATATACTTATCATTTTTCAACAGCCGTTCATTATGAACTTATATTAAAATCCCAAAGCAAATGAACCCTGAATATATAAAGCAACTAACGTTAACTCGGTCTAAAACATTGCACCGAACAAATCGAAAGTTCAAACACACGAAACGAAACACCGTTGTGCTCAGTGTGTCGATACGAACACATTAGCACACACAAAACATGCTATTTAACGCTCGACTGAAATTTGATATTCACGCAACATCGGTTTGTCGCTACCGTAAATCGATCGTATAAATCGATTTAAACTGAGCTAACGAAATCAGAATTCGACGAAATGAACGTCGACGTTTTTATTATAAATCTTCTCAAGTTTCATATAAAATATTTAAATTTATGAAACAAAAAATTTCACTATTTTTTGTTAGCGATTGATTTCTACGCTTAATTTCAGACCGTTTAAAATTTTCATTTGATATTTATATTTCAGATTTTGTTCATTCAACCAATCGTACTCAATATTATTTTAAATTTAAATTTCAAATTCTTAACTTAAATCAAGGTTAATTTAATCAAATTACTTTTCATAAGAACGATAAATTTAGGAATCGTTGCAATAGCCTTTTTTAAGTACCATAATTATTGAATGCGACCTAGTCATACAGTGCGTATAGATCAACCTCTTTCAAGCTCAACACTTTAATCGAATATTAGAATCGAACTATTCGAATATTAAAATCGAACTATGCGATTCGTTAGATATAAATTTGATCAGTGATTAATATCGAACTATTCGAATATTAACGTTCACGCATCACTTAGCAGATGACGCGACATTTAACCCAAATTTCTTACTCACCTGATTTCAGTAAATTCTAATTTTACAACGTTGAGCGTTGCACTGTCGTGACTTTTATTTATACCAATTTTCTTCATCAAAACTATATAACTTTGGAATTATCGAATTTGGCGATGGTCAAAAATCCAACATATGCTACGTCTACTTTGAAGATTATCCTTTATTAATTACTTATGAATCTAATTACAGCAGTAGAAAATAGCAAATACTTGATTACAATATAATCTAAAGTAACAAGCAGCGTAAAGATCCTCAGAATGCCCATCAGGCCAGTATTTATAGATGAAGAAGACCAAGTATTACTCTGAAATCTCTGCTGAAGGACCTTCTAAATCATATGGGCCTACTAGACGGATCGCTAGACCCATTTTCCAAAGAGGAGGAATTGGTATCGATCCCTTATTTTGTCGAATTTTGGGGAGGGATCCCAATGGTGGCTGCCTTATGCAAAAATATATTTAGCCTCCAATTTTAATGTCTTTTGGATCATTGGAACTCGAGTTGTTGCTTGATCTTTGATTCAACATGACTTGCATGCTGCCTTCCGCCGATCCTCGGGTATGTATGTCGATCCTTCCAAACTTGTCCTTTTAATGTGCAATCTCTAGGGTGGGTTCCCTAGGGTCCTTATACCTTGCTTCATAAATTTCATAGGGATTAGACTTGTAGATCTTGAGATATTTATTGTTTTCTCTAAGAATGCTCTTGTACTTTAGTGTATGTTGATCCCTCTTGTTGGAGCCAATCTGCGCCGATCCCTCCTATGCATTGAACCATATTCCATATTTCGAACATTCTTCATTGCAAACCTACCAGTTTCATTTAACCCTGACTTTATATTACCACCTGTACTTGATTTTTGGGTCTATAATCATCACTCTAGCGTCATCGACCTTGATGACAGTTGAATTTGACTTGTGCAATCAATTTAATATAGTCGGGTTAAAATACCGGATAACACTTGCCCATTAAATAACGTCTTGTGATAAACGTGACGTGCTTTGAATCGAAGTAAGTTAGATTCGTCGACAAGAAATTCGTCCAATTTTCTGAATGATTTCTTTCCACCTGCTGAATTATTTTCCTAGGTGTTGTACTCTTCATTGATCATCATGACTTAAACAGCGAGGTTGGAGGGATCGTTGAACTGAATCCATGTAGGAGGACCAACGTTGGAGATTCAGTGGAAGGTTGTGTAGTAGAGGGATCAGTAGGATTAGGGATTGGCAAGCTTCGATAAATTAAAGGGATCGGTAATATTTTCTGTGAGAGAAGGATCGGTACCACTTGTTAAGGAGAGGGATCGGTAGGATTCGTAGAAGGGAAGGGATCGGTACCATTAGGTTAAGGACAGGGATCAGTTGAAATGCTTTGGGATAGAAATCACTATAAAGGGTTCGACATATAGGGATCGACACACATGCTTTTCGAATTTGAAACTTAATCCAAACTAACTTGGTTGAAAAATTACTACGAATTCACCTCAACGAATTTAAACATATGATGATAATGAACAATAGAACTTGCCTATCGAACTTGAGATTTGAACAACCAAATCCCTAGAAATTTCAGCATGAACTTAATTTTAGCATATGGACTTGAATGACATGTTTCGCACTTTGCTATGCCGATACTCGATCCTAAAGCTTTCATAATCGATCAATCTCCTTGCTAGTTGTGACGACCAACGATGACGGTCGCTCTGGTTGAAATCCAAAGTCTTATCATTTAACTTCATTCTCTCATTTAAAGTTATCTATCTCTGTTATACACTACACCATCGGTCAATCTTTTTTTCTGATGTTCCCATCCTCTCAGTGGAAGATGTAAGTCATGCGCTCGACGTAGTAGGAGGCACCATTCTTTTAGATAAATAGATAGATTCTCAAGCCTCCCTGATTGGTAAGGCTGCCCTTCGTAGGCAAAGTTCCATACATAGAATTCCATTCGAAGACGTCCTGATTCCTTCAATAAATGATAGGCCTCACTTACCGTCGAAGGATTATACACTGTGCAACAAATTCATGTGCTGGGCCGGATGTGTGTCGCTCTCCAATTTGTTTATTCAACAAATGCTAATATATCTTGGAGTAGCTCCCACTCTACTTCATCAGAACAGCTATACCTCCCTCTATGGAAATTTTTTGATATTCATGAGCGTTCTATTTCGCCGCCAAACCCCGAGGACATAAGGTTCATTTATAACATTAAATGATGGTCAGGAAGTCCTTCCTATATTTTCCTTGAACCTTCACCCAAATTCCATTTCTCAACGAGTGCTCGGAAGAAACTCTATCTTTTCAAACACGAGCGGTTAATGTGCCCATCTGGCATCGCAAGGCGATGATTGGAAGGACGTAAGTATTGCCTTCACTTCACTCTTAAATCCATTAATCCTAGTCAAATTTTGAATAAACTAACATCATGAATATCTATAGGTGTTCGTCCACGTCCCGAGGGCATTAGTTTTTCCAAAACAATCTCTGTTATGCGTGCCACTCCTTTTGAAGATTGGGACATTAGATTTCTTATCGGGCTGCTGGAGAGGGTCATACCATTGGGCTCCTTGGAAGTGTGGCATTATTGAGAAAGTCATAGAGCAAGAAAGGGAGACCAACAATCCCTTCGTGCCTCCAGTTGAGGGGACTCAGGATGACATTGAAGAAGGTGAGATTTGGGATGTCTAAACAAATGAGCTTGGCGATGCTGATGCAGCCCAAGCAAGGTACATGCGGTCGAACTGTCACAAGGCGCACAACCCCAAACACCGACCAAGAGAAGGAAAAAACTAGCATATAAAATTCGCAGAAGAAAAACTGCTACAGATCCAAAATTTGTTATCACTTCTATTGATAAAGAATCATCTTCCCAATACTTAGAAAGTTTACTGAACGGATTTTCAAATCTTCAGATTCCTGATGACATCTATGACTTCCCAAACACCAATATCGGGCGGCTCAATTCTCCTACTAGGAGCAGTGAAGGCAATCTTCCTACCGATAGAGGAGCTAAAACACCCATAAGCAAGGCTCTAGCTACCGATCTATCAAGGGAGGACACTTGGACACTCAAAATTAGGTGCATTTCACTACACGCTCTTCATTAGTCTTTTTCATAATGGTTACTTACATGTTCTCATTTGGTCTTTGCTGGTGCAATCACTTAGTCTCGGACTTTTAATCGCCAAGGGTATTTTCAACCAATTATGGATTTAGCCGTGACTTAGAATTTGGCAAGCGTAGGGAGAGAAAAGACAGACGGAAAAAAGCTATTGTTCAAGGGAATCTTCTTCTTTCAAGTGTAAGTCCCAGTCTTAGTCATCTCACCTAGGAGACCAATCTAACCTTCCTGTTTATGGTGGAGATCAGACTTCCTTCCGTGGACCTTAAATTTCCATATCGCATGAGTAACACTCTGGTTCTTCTAGCACTAGGCAATCTCGCGACCGTAGATCGAGAAAGCATCCAATTGCCACTTTCGATCCATCCTTGTCGACCGCTGCTCCTGGCACTTCTACAGCGGAGAAGTTGGCCGAACTTAAGGCCACTTTCCCAAAAATCTATTTTGACATGATTAAATTCTTTCCCACAATTCATATGATACCGGGGCATGCCAAAGCAAGCACTCTCGCATATGTTAATGATGTTTTCATGCAGCATGGTCATTCCGGCACATAAGGGAAAAATCTCCAAAGTGTCAAACGAGCGACAATATGAAATAGATTATCTCAAGCTAGAGGCGATCCATGATAAAAACATAATCAATCACTAAGATAATGACCCATCGGAGTTGACAACAAAACTTGCTAAGGTAGAAAAGAGTGCCAAGGAAATGTCAGAGGAAGTGAGTCGTTTGGAGGCTGCCTATAAGAAAGAACTCGATGCTGCCCTCAATCGCAGTGGTGCACTTGCTTTGGAAAGGGATTTCTTGAAAAAGAAGAAAGATATCTTGGCTTATTGCATTGAGGAGCTTCAAGAGTTTCTTAGGAAATAATGGGAAGAGAAGATTGAGGTTCAAGAAGAATCACAAAGGTTCTACGAAGAAGCTGTTGAAGGCTGGAGCCTGAAAATCAAACTTGACGAGTAATTTGCTAAAATAGAAGCCCTTAAAGAAGTGGCATGAAAGGAAGGCCACAAGGAGATGATGGAGCAAACTGAAACTCGAGTGGAAGATGCTAAAGTGTCCGGTCAGAATGTAATTAAGGACATGTTTGATCCACTGATCGTCAAATACAATGCTAAAGTCCTCATCCACTGCGACTTGATTTTTCCTGGCGAAGGTTATCTTGAGTCACTGGCCGAAGCTTGGGAGTATATCCTCGAGATGAAAAAGAGGGAGCTGGGCAAAGATCAGTTAGATGAAGAGAAATTGGTGGAAGAGATCCTCCATAGAAATGAACCCTTAAACCATGCTGTCGTGAGACTCCAATATTTCTTTTGGCCTCTCTTCTTTCCAAGCGGCTGGGGCATCGGTTTCTTTTGGCTTGGAGCAAGACTTGAGCTGCGATCTAGATAAACCTTGTGTAACATCCCCTATCTGGAGGCCTAAAGCTAAGCGCTATAGATGCTGCATTCATCCATAGTATTAACTTCCGATGACCAAATACGATAATGTTAATGGTATCCATTATATCAGAAGCACTTGAATATGAAATAAAATCATCACAGATTAAAACACTTCTCTGATTATATTTCAAAACAACATTTCATATCCAAGTTACATAATCACAAACGCTTCCTAGGTTCAGATCAAATAAATTATTATATAAATATGCCAAGAGCGATATATGAAGATGCCCCCCTAGATGACAAGAGTACTAGATAGTCATAATTACAACACATCGGAAAAAACAAACAAAACAACTCCTAAATAACTAGCATCAGCCTCCTACTCATCTCCAGAAGCTTATTCGTCCACCAACTAAAACCTAAAAATCCTCAAACCTCGGCCTACTCAACTTAATTTTGGACACCCAAGAGTTTAAGGGGAAAAAACTTCGATTCATACATAATGCTTAGAGTGAATAACAATATACATCTCGGTTGTTTGATATTAAGTGAGACCACACCGCTTAGCTGAACGAGTTTCTGCTCACTAATATCCTTTTAAAACATATGTTTTGCAAGTCTTAATCCTGCAACCAAAACTAGTTAAAACAATAGTATCAATATCATGAAAGCATATAAATCAGGTAACAAATGGACTATCTATCCGAACACTATAGTTTTGTTTGGCTAACCACTAACCTTTGGTTGACTTGGGCCTACCAGAAAAAATAAACAAATGATCTAAATTATGTTAGATACTCCTCTTCTAGGCGGTCTGTCCCTAACTTAGTTCTCCTACTTTCAACCGATCCTAATATTTTTACGGGCTCACCAATAACCTATCTCTCCTCTATAAATTCCTTTCTGTGTGTAACATCATTTTAGTCTTACCTATGATAAGTCCCTACACATTGGAATTTTGGACTAAATTAGCTAGGGGCTAATAGCTAGTGTTTAGGGCACGATCCTATACCAGTCTCATCTACTTTTCTAATATCTGAGTCATTTTACTTAGGGTAATCTACCCTTAAATGTTCCTTGAAAACCTTTTCCTTTAAAATTACTTAATCCTTTTAAATCATACTTAAATAAGAAAAATATTCTACGCTTTACTCAAAACACCTTGCCATGTTATATATATACTTTTCCCAAAATATTGTTGATGAGAGAATCAAAATTTTTGTTTATACCTTTAAAAAAATATCTTTCGAAACCATTGAAAGTACCCCTCTCAAAACCCTTGAAGGTACCCCTTTCGATACAAGTAAAACTTTAGGCTGAAAGGCCGACACATGCCTTTTGAAACCATTTACATACTCCTTTCAAAAACATTCAAAACCTCTCTTTTAAAAGCCTTTTAAAACCTTAAACATCCCCTTCAAAACACTTAAAATATGCCTTTTGAAAACCTTTGGAAACCTTCCAATTTATAACCTTTCGAAAACAATGGGGAAGCACCCATCGAAACCTTTCTCTTAAATCTTTCGAAAGCGGTAAATTCATCAAACCTTTCGAAAGTATTTGGTTCAAGTAAAACATGTAGAATAACCTTTCGAAACCATTCAAAACTGTAATTTTCGAAACCTTTGGGTTTATCTTTCATAATCTCAAAAGGGTTTTAAAAGAAGAAAGTCGAAAGTATCACTTTCGAGAGCTATTTCCTAGGGAAAAAAGTGGATCTTATCGAAACCAATCCATTTGAGAGCATTGGAGAAGTGGCTTGGGTTTTAAAACTAAGAAACCCTTTCGAAGGCATTGCTTTGAAAGGTAAGATGGGCAGCAATGGGTTTCATCCCATTCAAAAGCACTTACTTAAAACCAAAGGCGCAACCTCTTTAGGAACCATTAAATCTTTTAGCCAAGTCGAAAGCTAACTAATTCGAAAGCATTCCTTTCGAAAGCAAAGTAGGCACATTTTATTTTAAAACAAAGCAAAGCTTCGACCCCTTCGGAACCCCATGTTTCGACTGCATACCTTTCGTTTATGTCCAATTCACTGCATACCAAGTCTTTGATACAATGCACACTGGTTTCGATGGGGATGGAAGCGAACGTACTTGGTCGAAAGCTGGGTGTCGAAAGAGGTGAAACATGTAAGTAAGTTAAAACTGTATTTTTACTTTAAAAAGCTGTTCTTTTCAACAAACCTACCTTATTTGTCAACAAATGATTGGTTGCTAATTTCTTTTACAAATTATTTACTAAAAGTGTTGCTGAAATTTCAGAAGTAACAATATAAAACATTTACAAGACACCCCTTCTCGTTTTATAAAAATATAAAACATTTAAGTTCCATATCTTAAATAATTTCATATATCTATTAAAACACTTAATTTTTTTTTACAAAATTCCCATAAATGACTTTTAATATGTTTTCTAAAATATATTATTTTTTGAACCAAAATCATCATAAAATAACCGTAATTTAAACCTAAAATAATTATTTTCTTCACTAGAAAATTCATAATAAATCCACACTAACTCAAAAAATTATGAAATTTTAAACCTATTTCCATGATTTTATTTCTGACCTTATCTCAAAATCGCAAGGCATTTGGATGTCATTTAATAGGGTTTCCATATTAAAACACATCATAGAATCTATATGAAATAGCTTAAATCATCAACAACCATATATATATCTATTTTAACAGCCAAAAATACTGCAAAACATTGCAAAATTATTCGAATTTCAATCCAAAACTGACAATAATCAAAAACATGAGATGTAATCATTATTCACCTTTGCTTTGTTGTTAAGGAGTTGCGATTTGATCTTGGATTGGCGTTAATTAGCTTCTTCTTCTTGATTTAGCTTATCTTCCCCTTTTTCTTCTTTAATGGTGGGCGACCTCTTGTTTTGTTTTCAGTTGTGAAAATAAACATGTAAAATTTTATGGCATGAAGGGTTTATGGTATAAGAATATAGCTTATTCCTGTATTTCCCTTTACCTAATTTCCTTCTCTTATTTCATTTTAAACTTATTTAATTCATTACTTAACTCGACATGGCAACCCCTTAATTCTTCAAATCTCAATCCCTTAACCATGTAATCATTACATAATTATATTTAACTTTACCAATTAAATATCCTAAATAATGTTACTAAAAATTAGGGCTGTTACACTTAGTTACCTATCCAAAGTCATGAATCTATTCTGGAAGGAGGCACTCTAGCGACAACCGAGAGCCAGCCGGATGCAGGTATTCCACTTTACTCTCTACTCTACAAGAGGTTTTGATCTTCATGTCCAATGGTTTTAGGCTTATCTCCTTGTTTTTACAAATCAATAGGTCTTCCGGGTCCCAGCTAAATGCCTAAAAGTGACATTGTCGTGGAGCAACAAGAGAACTCAATAGAGATTTCGACAGCCACCGATGTTCTGGAGCCAGATGCTCAATTCATTGGAGCACTGGTCGATGATAAGGCTAAAGATCCACTGTCGATGGATGAATTTGATGATGTTATGGTTACCAGCACCTTCGAACGCACTGGTGAGATCAGCCTGAAGGAGCGCACTAAGAAGGAGGAGTCGTTGAAGAGAAAGGCCAAAGCTGAGCCTATTGAGATGGACATTGATGATTCGCATCTTATCCTACTACAAGTCATTCCGCCCAATGGGTTGATTCCCAGAGAACTCTTTCTAAGCTTCGAACGTTCTCTTACAAAAGGCGGCAAGGAATCAAGGAAGAGAATAACCGAAAGTTCAGACAGTGCCACTCTCGAAAAATCCAAAAATCCCGAAATTCAGACAGTGCCACTGTCGGTGTGTACATAGTTTGCATAGCTGTTTGTTTGCTATTTTCTTTAATTAGTCATGGTTGCACGAGTATGACCCCCGGTTTTTTGAAATAACTCGTATTATAATTTTGAAACTTATCATATGAATAAAAGTTTTTTTTGTATTGAGCTCTCGTGTTAAATGTTTTTAAGTAGTTTAACTATTACTTTCCATTCAATATACTTCTAGTTTGTTGTCCGTTAATTCTGATAACAGTCCACTAGCTCTATCCCAAGGCCTCCATGTGGTAGCGGTCTTGAGTTGCATCAAACGCTAGGCCTAAGCCTTAATGTTACACTGTCGAATTCAGTGATTTGAATAATTATAATTCTGCCCCAGTTTTGGGTTAGCGTGGTTAGATGATGGATGGTCGAACTCCATCATTAGCGAGTTTATACTCCTCTTGTCGGTTCCAGACCAGTGTTTATAAAACAATGAATTGTCGAACTGTACTCATCTATCTGTTTATACTCATATCCAAACTCTAGGGATGAGAGTTAATTAATGGGTGGTTAAACCGCACTTAATTTATGTTTATACTTTAGTTCGCACTCTATGGACTTAGACTTATTTCGCGGGCGGTCGATTCACACAACACCAGAACTATCATTTTGTAATGGTTATAACTGTTGGTAATCAAATTCCCAACGGTTATAACCGTTGGTAGCAGGTATGTTATATTTTCTTTTACATATTTTGTAACAGTTATAACCATTAGGAATATTGGTCATTCCCAACGGTTATAACATTGGGAAAAACTATCTTTCCCATCAGTTATAACCATTGGGAATCTTGGTAATTCCCAATGGTTATAACCATTGGGAATTACTTCACATTCGAAATGGTTATAACCATTGGGAATATTTTAATTTCCGACGGTTATAACCGTTGGGAATTCCTTGCATAAGTAAATAGCAAAATTACCAATGCTTATAAGTTTTACAAATTTAGTATGGATGAACCATATCTTATTCAACATCTAATAGTATTTCATTCAACTATATCTATACGAATTTATAACAGTAGTAAACACAAGACTAAATTTCAAAACTAACATATCATCAAATCATTAAAAAACATCAAATGTACGAAATAGAACATATCAAATTCTACAAAGTTCATTGTCACAACTTCAAATTTCACTATTACAACATATTTAGAAATTTACAGACAATGAATACTACACTCTGGCCAAACTAAAAAATCACCATCAACCAACTCGAACAATGTATAATGACCGTTTTGAGGTGCATCAAAAAGTGGCTCGTCCGGATTAAGAACATCCTCCACCCAAACAACCTTTTCTCCATCTCCAATCATTCTACCATGATAAATCTTTTGTACTCCAAGATGTTCTTTAGATACCACTTTCATTTTTCCTAACAATAATTGCACTACTTGTCTTTCAACCGTAGAGCATCCTGAATATTCCTTGACAATAATTGCACCACTTCCAGTTTTCGTGACAATAAAATATTTCTTCATCCTCGGGTACAACTCTAAGATATAGAACATTATTGCATCTACAGAATAGAACGTAGAATGAAATACCAATATACACATTACAGCATCCAAGTACTACACATCGAGAATTAGGGTTCACTACACCAAAAAGTACTTTTGGTGGTGCACAAAAAACGCAACCATAACTTATGGTGGCGTTTTAGAGAACGCCGCCATACGACATGCAATTAAAAAATCGATATTTTTGATTGCGTTTTTGTAAACGCCGTTGTAATGTGCCTTATTGCGGCGGCGAGAAAAGCTAACGTAAATCTTTTTTGTTGCATGTTGAAACACTACCAAAAGTGATGTTTGGGTTACAACTTAAATCCAAATCTTATAGCTGCGTTTATTATATGCCATAATATATATTTCGCCGCAACAATATTTTTTCCATTGCATTTTTTTTCTGCCATTATATTTTTCCGTAGCGTTTGATAAACGCCACTAAATATTTTTTGCTTTTCTTTGTCTATTTCTCACATTCTGCTAGCTCGTTCGCTCTCCAATTCACTTTATTCATAATTTATATTAAACAGTAGTAATAAATAGTTCAATAATAAACAAAAAATACATGAACAAATGAACTACCATAAACACAAGTAGTACATTACCATACATTGATACAGAAGTAGTACATAACCGTACATAGTCACACAACTAGTACATAAATACAGTAGTTTCAAGACAAAAGTTAACATAAAATCCATACGTTGTATAACATATACCTTGGATACAATAACTTGGACACCTGCGTACTTGACATCCCAACCAAACTCGGTCATTGACCAACCTGTTCCTCCAAGAATGTCTCCATTTTTGCCAAGATTGTCGACGTAGTAATGATCTTTCGGTTGGTTGATATAACCATTCCGCCGCCCATAATAATTCATCCTTCATTTTATAAAAATATGTTGATTAATACATAGATATATAGTAACTGTTTAGTTTGTTGTATTGCATAAAGAAAATTGACTTACTGAGTAACCACCGACTGAGTGGTAGTATTTTCGAGCTACGGTTATGATGCCGTCATACTTCTCTCCGTACTTATCAATACAAATTTATTTTCCTTACAATTTTTCAATTTTTTTTACAAAGTTACAGTTTTTCTGCCTAACTGTTGTTATTCCAGATCACAACTGCCAACTCTACTTGCCATTTTACTGCCCCATTACAAACCACAAACTTCCTCCACCTCATTGCTGCAGTCGCACTTCTGTCAACAGTTCCTTACTACCTATACATCATTCCTATACAAACATCACCTACAACTTCACAACCTTCCTCTACTGTTACACTGCAACTGTGCCACCTTCCTGCCTTCCATTTACCCTAGCCATTACAGTACTGCCTCATTCTCTCTGGCTGCATTCACCTATTTTTATACTAACAACCACAGTGATGCATCAAATACAACTGTGTGCAACCACCCATCTCTCACCAACCAAAAATGCAAATATTGCCTACATTCATCTCACTGCACGCTTTCATCGACAAATCAGTGCATCAATAGCTCACTGCATGCACACATCATATTCACTATCACTGTGCATTCTCACTGCACTACTGTAACCACTTCACTCATCCATCATAACTATCCTCCATCATCACGCTAATAACCACACTTCACTAGAGCACAGATCACAACCTCCTTATACAACTGCTGCAATTACTTCCCCATAACTTCTGACTTTAATAAAAACAAATACACCCACATTGGCAACTGCAGACCTACCCTACATATATCACCCTACATCAACAAAACACTTCCATTCACACTTCAATACAAAACTGTGTGCAACATCAAAGTCCATATACACAGTGCAACTTCCCATCACTACTTCACCATTTCAAACACATTGCCAACATATCCAAACTGTACATACCTCTATGCTAATTTGGTATAAGTAACAGACAACGAATAGTTTAAATTTAAACCAATGCAAACACGATATGTATACTCAATCAACCATCCTTATCTAAGTACAAATTCATTATCAATATTGATTTCACTGTTATCCTACATGACTACACCACAAAAGGAAAAATACCTGCAACAATATTTCATCAATATAAGAGTGTTCGTTTGACGTATATCCTTTATGATGGACGTCACTTTCGCTAAATGATTTTTCATTGGCGTTTTGTGTGTTTGTGAACCAGAACTTTGTTTATTAACCATGCCCGAATTTCCAGAGTACCAGATTATTCTAATCATAGAGTAAAATTTTTAGGAAACTTAAATAAATTACAAGAAATAAAAAAAACTCATTTAAAGATTAAAGTGTATGTTTAATGATAATGAGGAACCACTTCTTTTGTAATCAGCTAATTTCTTTGGTTTCATTGACGACAACAAAAAGTCAGATTAACATATTCAGGCAAAATAACAATGACATTTAAAACAAGATATGGGAATAAATGTTATTGGCGGTCTTAGAATTTTGTTGCATCCATACCAAATTTGATTAGTAAGGTACGCGAGTTCTCATATGTGTAGTAGCAGTTCATATAAAGTTGATTTAATCATGATTTTACAATTTATACACACAAAAAAATTACAGGCTATGTAGTATTCTTCTATAATCTTAAGAGTTCAGGCACTAAAATCAAACATGAATACTGCAAAGTCTGTGTAGCTGTTCCATTCAATATGGCTATGAATTCTACAAGGGTGACTTCTCAATACTCGACTTAAAATTGGTTTACATTTAATAACTTTAGTAAAGAAAATTGTTAATTAAGATGCTTGAATTTTAACCAAGAAAATATCATAGTAACAGTTATTCAAAGATGAAACAACCAGCTACCTCACTTAAGAACCCTGAAGTTTGTCTTCCTCTAATAACAGATGAATGATAGACCTCACTACTTCATTACTGGCAATTGTTGTCATCTGACGCCCATAAACAAAACAATATTAGAATATGAGAAATAATACCAAGAACAATCGAAGTTACATGAGGTGACACACAATTAACTATACAGAATAGATGTTATAGACTTGAACATTTGGAAAGCAAAAAAAAGTAGCACCCGCAGAACTAACCAAATAATAAGTGTAAAAGACAAATGCCAGCAATGTAATTGTCATGAAATATTTGCAGGTATACATTATTTGATATAAGAAGTCCTTGCGCTCGCGCGCACTCATGACTCCGTACGCAACTTCACCTACACACACAAATAACCCAGTTCATGCATGCAATATAATACACTTACACGCACTCACGCACACTTATATATATATATGTATGTATGTATGTATACATGCACACAACACACACATAAATGCATCCCTATAAGATATGAGACATTTGCAAGATTTGGAATAGTAAAGAAAATTAAACTGACAACACTAAAATAAAAAATAATGCACAAATATACCTAAAACATGTGCATGGACGCACCGATGCACAAATAGTATTCCTTGAACATCAAGCGCAGAAAATGACACCGATGCTCACTTTGGTCTTCTACAAAATTGTTCTATTTTTAAAATAACAAAAAAGATATTAGTTATTGATTGATGCTTAGGGATTTCAAACCAAGACATGGACTCAAAGTCCAAAGGCCATGCCCTTTTTCAGATTCCTGGGTTTGTTTGATATAACTACAGTAAAGATAGCTACAGTTCATTGGAAGGAGAGTGAGGTTTCAACCGCTTTGCAATATGAGATTTCTGACATGTTGTTTGATAACTTCATTGACACATGACTCTAGTTCATACGCGGCCACATTCCTAATCTACTGAAGTTTGGATGCCTCATACCTGTCTTGACATACCATTAAAGATCGTTGCAGTCTTTCCTGAAAATTTCAACTAAATCTATTTTTAATTCTTTCACTGGAAAGAGTAATATCGGCAGCAACTATCTAACTCCATACAAAGCTACTGTTATATCACTATATCAATGCATTAGCCATTTACGAGACTAGCTTGCTTGTAAGTACTAGATATGGTAAGTGTAGGTTCTAAAATTTGATGTGGTATCCCAAAACAACAATAGGCACAAAAGCCTTGAAGTATACGCTTCCTCCCTTCTGTGAGAGTGGGTCTATTTTCGTAGAGATACAAGGAAATGATTTGAGTGCATTGTTCAAAGATATTTGGATTGCAATTAACTTCTAAAATCAAAACTTTTACGGAAAATCAACATGTACCAGGATATTAAAAGAATAACAAAACAATCAAAAGTTATCTACAATCTCAATCAACAAATAGATCAACTCGCATTGCAACCAATTTCATGTTCAAATAGATCTTATAAACATGCTCTTTAATGACATAACAATTAAGTAAAATATAAAATGGTTGTTGTTCACTTTAAATAAAAATGGTTATACTAAAAGTCAAGTTATGGCAACACAGAGCAAGACAATGTCAGAAGAGTAACATAGGAGCAACAGCAAATCATGCCATGCCAAACTACTTGATTTTTCCATTTTATGCAAATTGAATAGTAAATTTTACTTGTGCAGGAGTGAATGAGAATGCCTTGCCTTAGATTTATAGCTGGGTTACATCTCATTGGTCCACCACGGTCAATATTCGTGGGGAATTATCTCAAGGTACTTGCACTTGCTAATATTGCTAGTAGGTGAAGATAGTCAGTGCTAAAATACTAAAAAATGGTTTTTGTTGTGTAATTGTGTGTTGACATGTTTTGTAACTAATGCACTGTTCTGCTAAAAAACTATTGTAGAACCATTGAAATAATCATCCTTATTAATGCCAAATTATGAGTTCATTGACAACATCTTCATTCAACTTCATTGGCTCAACCAATTCAGTGATTCCATTTGGATTCAATCTCTTCAATACCCAATCCAATACCCATAATTTCCAAAACAAACTCATACATTTCTAAATGTAAAGAAGTTGTTAATGTGACTACTTCCAAAACCTGATCATAACACATATATTGATCAATCATACCATTTACAAAAGTGCAAAGTCCCGCTTGATTAAATAGAAACTTAGCACAATTGTAAATGACATAATTTAAGAATTAAGCTTACTTTTCAGTTACCATCCTATCATCGAAATGGTCATTAAGAATCAATATTTTAAATAAGCTTACAAAAACATTCTAAAATTAACTTGCGGTTTCACAGTATTGAACATGCCAAAAAAAATATCACTTTGATCTACTATGGCTGCAAAACTAAGTAATCACCAAACCTAGAAATTGAAAATCGATGTAGGCACTAAAGATTGAACATTGTCGTGCCTTTCAGTAACATACATACCCCAAAAAATGGCACTTTGAATCTCAGCGGGCTGTCAATCTAAATAATCGCCAAATCCAAAGATCGACTATAAAACTCTTACCCAAACAATGTGTTAGATAATCAGCAATGATCGCCACAAACACACGCGATAGTTCTAGATCCTGCTTGCTAGATCTATAAATCGAAGTCGATAAATATCGGTAGAAGATAACTGGAATTTGGGATGCGATTTCTGGCCCAGTCTCCCAACTTTAAATCGATATGGATTGAGTCAGCATAGGATATGGTTGCATAATACCATATGGATTTAAAGATCGACCAATGTATGTAGATCCGTAATGAAAATTTGAGAGCAAAATTCTATAATCGAAAATCAAATTGAAGTAAAACTTTCTCAAAACTCGATGGCTAGAATTCAGTCTAGGTATTGGGATTATGATACACGATTTCACCCAAGCGCTTCTTGCAATACTCTAAAAGGATTATGGCCTGGCTTGATAAATCGTACCATTTTGGACAATAACACGTGAATTTACATGTGTAAGTTTCATAAGGGTATGGGTTGAAACAGAAATGGATTTAGGGTTTTGCAGGAGGAGAAGTAAATGGAGAGACGCGATATGGAAGGAAACAAAAATGGACTTAGGGTTTTGCGGGAGGAGAAGTAAGTGGAGAAACATGATAGGGAGGGAAATGAAAATTATTTTGGGTTTTGCAGGAGGAGAAGTAAACGGAGAAATGTGATATGGAGGGAAACGAAAATAGATTGAAAACAATTGGAATTTTTCCCCACTGAGTACAGGTGAGAGGGGTTCTAGTAGCGTTTTAACCAAATAAAATAGTGAAAATAAAAAGAGCCAAATACCATTAGTTGCACTTAGCTCAAAAACGCTACTAATATATGCCACTAAAAGTCATTTTTCTTGTAGTGACTGAAAACAACTTCAACCAAGTACTGGTTATAGTTTCTGTTCCTTTTGTAAAGTTGGTAGACAAACTTAAGCTCATTTGTGCACACCATGTATAAAATATCTATCGTTACCAGCATCTATGGACACGTCAAAGAAAATTCCAAATAATGTAAATTTCAGGTCACATTTACTTATCGCTAATTTACAAATTTGCATTAAGTTCATGAATATATGAAATATAACTGCACAATATTTCCACTATATTAGTCCTAAATGATACTGTTATTTAATTGATAATATCCTACTACAATCAATGAAACGAGACAAGATAGAAATATGACAATGACTTAAGAAATATTTAGGACTAATAGTTTATGGCTATGAGCTATAACAACAGCTTTGAAGGAGAGTTTTGGTTGTAACAATCAATGGAAAGTTAATTGGGATTATTTGACATGATCCCTATTGCTATAATATATTAGACTTAACCACCCAGTATTCATTTTATTATTTACTCATATTTAATTCATTATTTTTGCGAAACTGTTGTGTTACTGTTTCAGTCCTTCAAGTTGCAAAGATATAAAATCTCAAATACGTTAAGCTCGACGCACAACGATATATGGTACTTTTATTTAAATATAATATTATGGTAAAAGCCAATCTAACTTGAAATCTGCTTATCAACTGATTAGATTTTAGTGATATATACTTGTTTATTGGTGATAATCCAACAATGGATAACAATGGAACAAATACAAATCAGAGAGGAAATTATTACCTCCACGAATAAAGTATGCAAAAGACCGAAATAAACAGTTACGATTATGTGCTCGTGATTTTAAGGTTAAGAGACTCAATGAGCTCATACAGTAGAGCCATGGTTCCTCTCTTCTTATTGCATGTTATACTTATCACCATCGACTTCTCCCCTACTTCTCTTATCTTCGTCTACATTACCACATAATCGAAATATTGAATAAATTGTAGTTCATTATTGAATCAAATACTGAATGAAATCAAATTAACCCAGTTTTAATTACCTCTGTAACTTCAATGGTGTGCATGTTTCTTCTTTTTGGAACACCACTGCAACATTGCTTTTTTGGTGCCTTGGTTAATTCAAATTTATCGATCTCAACTAAAATCCTCTTTTCCTGTTCTTACAAATCTTGAATGTATTCGATTGCATCCTTTATTATCAATGCCTTGTCTATCTGAACCCAAATCATGATATTCAACCACTGTTGTTAGTTAACTATCATCAATACAAGTTGTGTTGTAATTTACGAACTGTTAGCATATAATACCTTGGTAATATTTGGAACTAGGCTACGAAGAGCATATAGCTTATCACCGAGCTTTATTCTCTTATTTCTTTCCACTATTATATTCTTTCCTGCATTAACATTGGAAGTAGAAGAAGGAGAGTTGTCTATTGTTCCTTCAGGCGAGCTGCTTGACTCATAGTTTAAGAACACATCATCGATTCCCCAGCTAAATGTTTATTAAAATCGATTAATATCAACATTTACATGTAGCTCAAGAATTAATTAAATAAATTGGATTAAGAAAATATAAGTGTAAATATGAACCTATCGAGCTCTTGATAAAATTGCTTGGTTTCCTAGTAGTTGGCATACTCGAATTCTACTCCATCCATGCTTGCCTTTGCTGTTGGACTATAAAGCGAAGTTATTAAGCTCTGTTTCCTTGGTTGTTTTAGTGACAATGAACTAAATTAGTCAGTTGTTATCCTAATGCTAGTATTTATACAGAAGCATAAAGCAACAGAAACGAGTGAATTGTTGAATGTTTTGTTATTTTAATATTCAAGCTTATTGCATCATCTGGAAAGTTATACTCAGTCTGGACAATATTTGATCATTTGTATCCACCTCCTAGTTATTGACTCTAGTACATGGTGACCTTATTTTAATTTACATCTCGTTTTCTTTTCAGAAAATATACAATATTATATGGATTTAAATTAATTACTTATCATTTAATCTAATCCTACACTCAAGTTTGCCTCACATGCTAACCATGCTCTCAGAGCCTTCCTGTAACAGCATTTGTAAGTTTATTAGCTATTTTAGCTTTCTGAACAAGAAAAAACCAAAATTTTAAGTGGATAATTCACTTGTAAGGATATTACATGAACACATATTTTGGAAGCGAAAGCCTTAAGGATAGTACATGAATACATAATCTATGAATATCAAATTATGTGGATATAATAAAAACAGAACATGAAAGCCTGACTTTGGCAGTAGCAGCTCAGCAATATGAATCCTTTAATTTTCGTTAACCATCCATTACTTATTTTTGTAACCATTACTCAAACAGAGTATATATGGAATTTTTTTTGACATCGATAAAACTAAAGGCAGAATCTCAAAGTTTAAAAGTAAAGAGACTAACTACAATGACAGCATCTCCATCAAACCATGAATGCTAGTTTGATACTCTGTGTATACAAAGACAATGATAATTAATGTTCCAATAAAACAAAACCCGGAGATGCCAACCAAGTCATAACTCCACCTACTCCATTTTTATTTATTTAAAACCATATCACTTTTCATTAAAATATGAAAATGCAGATGAATATCAATTACTATATGAATTTTTTAATAAAAATTCCAAAATCCATGAGTAGCTATAAAAAAACTATATAGACAACAAACTAAAGTTAAAATTTTATGTAAAGTTGGATTCTTCAAAAATATCAAAAAAATGATAATTTAATTGATTCATTGAACACAATTATTGCAGCTGCCATTTCCATTCTAAGGTATTTACTGTTAAAAAGATTTCTATGCTTACCAACAGACAATAACTATGTATCTTAGGGGTGCTTTACAATTTCTTCTAAGTTCAGGACACTAGTATTAAAATAAAATAATAATAAAAGCTTCACTCACCTGAATAATTCCCTTAGTTCGTCACTTCCTCTCTAATAATAAAAGCTGTACAGTCGTGGTTGATGTGGATTAATATTTCTGGCTCCAGTACCGTGTTAATCTAAATCTAGAATTTGTTAAACCTAAATTATTAAGAAACTCTAGATTGATATGAATTCATATGTAAGAAATTTATATGAATTTGAAAAAAATGTTCACACCTGAGTAGACGGGGATGGAAAAGCGAAACCCTAGATATGTAGTTTGCAACCCAAGTCTTCATTTATCTTCGTCGAGTTGATAGGACAAAAGAGGAGGCGGTGGCAGAAGATGGCGGTGGCGGTAGACGGTGGATGCGGTGGCAGACAGTGGAGGCTGTACGAATGGAAGAGAAGTTGAGAGAGTGAGAAATGAACAATTATCATTAAAAATGAGATAATAAAAGAAAGAAAATGAATTTACACTCCTATCCATACCGCTTTTAATTATTTACGAAATTACCATATTTACTAATGGTAATAATCGTTGTAAATGATTGTCACGGATATAACCGTTACAATTTTGTAACGGTTATTAGCGTTGTAAATTGAAAGAGGAAAAGTGTTACAAAATGGGCTGTTTGGTGTAGTGTCAAAGTCGATTTATGTTTATACCCTAGTCTGCACTCTGGGGGCTTAGATTTATTTCATGAGTGGTCTATTAACACCCAGTTTATGTTTATACTCTTATCCGCAATCTAGGGACATAGAGTTATTTGGAAGAGGTGTCTGATCGTACTTTCCCTAATTGACTGATTTGCCCCCAAGGTCTAGGGTTTGATTTAGCAGGCGATCGGTCATGTCATGACCGCTCTTGTTTTATCTCAGTCCCATCGCTCAACGGGATTCATTTGATCATCAAATGGTCGAGTCACATCTATTTCTCATTATGTATCCCGTCCATTGGGTTATGAACGAGAGTTATCAAATGAAAGGTCGGACCATGCTTATCTTGTTTAGTTCCATTAGGAACTAGCATAATTGATTAATTCCAAACTCTGAGAACCTACTCGGACATATCGACATCAATCAGTTTCATAATGTAATTAATACATTATGCTGCAACAAACATAAATATAAAGGAAGTTTGAAACTTTATTTGTTAAATGGAAAGCAATGTCATAATCTGTCTTATTGCATATCTACAAAATCAAATGCTAAAGCCAATTCTGAAAGCAAATACAACTAAATGAAAAAGAAACAAACTAAGTGAAATAGCGCTGTATATGCTCGTTATTCCATGCCCTTGAGAGTGTGATGGCATCAACAATCGCCGGCTTGAAAGTTCCCTCTCCAAGCCTCCGTTCAATGACATACGGTCCTTCCCAAATAGGACTCATGTGCGACGGGGTAGGAAAAACCCATTTCAAGACATGAGCGTCGACTTTCTAGGTCAGACTGTAACGTTGTGGTATCGAACAACTCGGTATCGATCTGCAGCTGCCCTCAAATCGGCTTTCTCACGCTTCCCATCTATAAAGTCGAGAGATTACAAGAGGGAATCTTTATTCGTTTTAGGATCGTAGTAAGTCAGTCGATGAGAAGGAGCGCTTCAGAACCGTAAGCAAGGGGGAATAGAGTATGGCCAGTCGTGGAATTGTGGGTGGTCCAATAAGCCCATAGCGCTATCGGGAGTTCATCCACTCACTTACCTCTAGCCTTTTCCAATCTCTTCTTCAAAATGAACTTTATAATTTTATTCACAGCTTCAACCTGTCCATTTGCTAGAGAGTGAGCGACTGCAGCAAACCTCCTTTCAATATGATAATACCGACAAAATTCTTTGAATTCAGCACTATCGAATTGACTCCCATTAACTATTACAATAGTTCGTGGAAGACTGAAACGACAGATGATGTTCCAGATAATGATGTTGATTACTTTCATTGTTATGATCATAGCTAAAGGTTGTACTTCGGCCCATTTGGCCAAGTAATCAACTGCGACGATAACATACTTTGCACCACCTTTAGAGATCGGTAAGGGCTAACAATATCTATACCCTACATGGAAAACGGCCATGGGCTAACCATTTGCGTGATTTCCATCGACAGGGCACTTAGAACTTTTGCATATATCCGGCACTTGTCACATTGTTTTACATAATCAGCGGCATCTCGATTGACAGTTGGCCAGTAATACCCATAAAGGAGTATTTTCTTCGCTAGAGTTTGCCCCCTAGTGTGGTTGCCACATTCCCCTTCCAGAACTTCTTTTAGAACCCATTTTACCTCATCATGTGCGATACATCAGAGTAAGGAAAAAAAAAAACCCTTTTGTACATAATTCCTTCTTGCATGATATATCGCAAAGTTTTATGAAGGACTTGTCACTTTTCATTCCTTTTTTAAGGTAGGTCTCCATGTAGTAAATAGTCTTTAATCGGAGTCATCCATGATTCCTTCTCAGGCTCCGCCTCTAGTACCCAATCGATTTCTATCAGGTTTATACTCGAGGCAGTAAATGCTTCGACTGGAACTAAGTCCATCTATTATGCGTCGCTGGTGCTAACAAACTTTGTCAATAAATCAGCCTCTCTGTTTAGATCTTATGGAATATGTGTAATGTCATGTACTCAAATTCAGTCAACAACTCTTGGACTCGGGTAAGGTATGGAGCAAGCCATTGTCCCTTAGCTTGGTAATCTCCTCTGAATTGGTATACAACCAATTGTAGGTTGTAAAAGATTTCAAGATACTTCACTCCCAGTTCCCTCGCGAGTTTAAGTCCAGTAATCAAAGCCTCGTACTCAGCTTCATTGTATGTTGCTTGGAAATCAAGCTTTAAAGCATAATTGATAGACCGATCTTCAAGAGTTACAAGCACAATTCCAACTCCAGAACAATGATTATTGGATGCTCCATCAGTATACAATTTCCACCGTATGGTAGGGATTTTCATTGCACTTTGGGGAATCATCCTACGTAGTGAATTCTGTTATTAAATCTACATGTGCCTGACCTTGGATAGTCCTTAGGGAGATGATATCAAATTGACTAAGCTTGATGTTCCATATGAGTAATCTTCTAGAAGTAGTGACTGGTCGGTGTAAACATTGGTTGGGTGAGCCTAGAAGTACGGGCAGAGCTTTCGTGATGCAATCGGCAAGCAGTATGCCAGTTTTACTATTACAGATAGTTTATTTCAGCTTTCGTCAATCGCTTGCCGACGTAGTGAACCAGTCTTCGAATTCGATTCCCCACACGAAGTAATGCGCACTTATAGGATGTACTGACATGGCCAAATAGATGTATAAATCTTCATGATCCACTGGCTTTGACAAGATGTGGGGTCTCTCCAAATGATTCACCAAAGCTTAAAGTTCGTCTTTACTATTTTGTGTCTATTTGAAGTTTCTTTTCCTTTTCTATTTGTAGCCAAATTGGCCACAAAAATCCAAGGATAGATTTATGTAGAGAAGTAAATGAAGAAAGTAAAATTAAAACTGAGGAATAGAATAAATTAAGCGGTAAATCGAAGTAATAATAAAAACACAGTAATTTATAGTGGCTCGAAATTGTATGCCCATATCTACTTTGAAGATAATCTTTCTTAATTCACTAACAGTTTGATTGCAGTAGCAAGAAATTAGTAAAATCTTGATTACAATAAAACTTCAAGTAACCAGCGGCGTAAAGATCCTTAGAATGATTCCATAGGCCAGTATTTGTAGGTGAAAGTGATCGCCAATCTCTTTGAAACTTCGGCTAAAGGACCATCTAATCCATTTGTGCCCACCAAAGGAGTCCCTAGGTACAAATCCCAATGAAGAAGGATAAGTATTGAACCCTTCATTGGTTGATTCTTGGGCAAATGATCCCTATGTTGGCTTTCTCATGCTTAGATATGTTGGCTCTTCAAATATCATGTTATTTGGACTAGTAGAGCTCATGCTATGGATTGATCTTTGATTCAACCACACTTTTGGACTATTTTCTATCGAATCCTTCAATTAGTAATATGGCTATCCATCTTTCTTTGGCCTTTTGACATGCAATCCCTCGAGTAGGTCCCCTAGGGTTCATATACCTGGCTCTCCAAATCTCAGCTGCCTTAGATCTTTAGATCCTAAAATATTGATTGCTGAAGGCAGGATTGCACTCAGTTTCTGGCGTGTGTCTTTCTCTTCTTGGTGGGTTCTAGTATACCGATCCCTTGCTAACTATCTAGCCGTGATGACCCTCTTATAAGCTAAGCCGATCCCTCTTTTATGAGCTGAAGCATGCCTTCCCAAGCCAAGAAGCCAATCCATCTACCTTCTACTAAGCCGAACCCTCCTTTGCTTCAACCATGTTGACCCCTTGCCTATCCAAACATGCCGATCCCCATGGCACTGCCAAGCCATGTTGATCCTTTGTTTTTCCAAGCTAAAAATCATATTTCAAGCATCCTTTTTTTACATCGTTTATCTACCAATCCTCCTCAATTCTGGCTTTATATAACCATCTGTGCTTTACTTTCGGATCCTATAACCATTGCTCTTTGGTCATCGTTCTTGATAACAGTCCAATCTATCTTGTGCAATCAGTTCAATATAGCCGGGTCAGGATACCGGGTAACACTTGCCCCCTAAAGTACGTCTTGTGAGTAACATGACGTTTTTAGAATTAAAATAAGTCAAAATTGTCGAAAAGAGGTTCATCCAGGTTTTTAATGATTGCTATTTCTTTGTCAAATCATTTTTCCAAGCCATCGAGTTCTTCATTAAATGCCATGATGCTTGGCTGATTTCAAATAAAATAAATCCAGTACCATATTCCGTCAACATCTATAAATCCGGTTATGTGAGACTTATAAACTATTTTTATTATCTGGTCCAGCCTTGAACTTGAAAGTTGCAGATTTGATTTCACGTTCTGCTGATTTCAGAAAGTTGAACTTTTAAACTATTCTCAGCATATTCATATACACATTTATGTTGTTGGACCTATTTTGAATATGCAAGTATATTATTTTTATTTGATGATAATAAACATGTATATTCATTTAAATGTTTTTGTCATTGTATTATTTTATTTTTATATAATTAAATAAATATTTGCTGAATAAAATAAATAATATAGAATTTAAATTCAAACGGATATTTTATTCAAACAAATATTTTATTACAATTTTGAATAATACAAATTTGAGCTCTCACTATATATACACAAAATTTCAATTACAATACAATTTCAAATTGCAACATAATTTTTCACTATACAATTGTCATTTACATTTGCACCTCACTACATATCACTTGTTCACTCATATTTTTTCTTCAACTATGTTCCAATTTGAATCCAGCATTATCTGCAAAATAAATACAGATGCAGTAAAATTGAAAAAGAAATATATTTGCAGTGGAAAATAAAATGTGTATTTTGAAAATGTTATTTTCCTTAGTTATTTGGGTTGTTCGTCATCATTTATTTTGAATTCATGTATACGAACAACTTGTGACATGCACGATGTGTCACTGTAAATGCCACAAGGCCGTGCACACCAATATACACTTGATAAAACTATAGGAACATGTGAGCATAAGGTCAAACTCGAGCCGAGGCTGGATTCAACTCAGGTGCAATATAAAAACATCATAAAATTTTCAAGTACAAGTTCTCATGTAACAAGAATCCAAAACCAACATAAAATAAGTCTCGACTAAAAAATCAGTGTACACATGAACAATGAATCCAGATCCAATAAGCTATGTACATCAAAGTGCAGACTCAAATGAACTCAAATGTCAATGGCACCAGGGAAGCGCACATGAAACATGACCTTAACAAGCTCCAGACCAGAATCAAGTGGAACCACCAGTGAAACAAAAACTCCAAACAAATGAACACAACATCAATCTAGCTCATGCAAACAGGTGCAGGTATACAAACTCATGCAAATAGGTGCAGGTATATAAACTCATGCAAACAGTTACAGGTATACAACAACCAAGTGAAGACTCTAAGATGGACATGTACTCAGAGCACATCAATAAACCAAACCTCAATATAGTGAACAAAATAAAGCAGCTACACTTATGCAGTGTCACCAAGAATTCAACTCAAAGCAAACCAGTGATGTATGCAGACTGCAATATGTTCATGCAACCAGAGTACAGATGCAATGCTCAATGTAACATGGCAACATAAGGATGCAGTAATTATTTTTTTACTCACAAACACACATGTATACATATATACTTATATATGTATACACATAACCAGTTGCGATAACAAAGTCACGATTCGACAGCCGATAAAAATTTGAAATAAAGCAGGGATGACCAAGGTAGAACTGAACAAGTCCAGATTATCACAATTTCAATTGGCTGAAGTCAAAGGAGAAAAGATCGAAATCAATTAAAAGAAAATCAAATAATAGAACAAAAATCAGAATACCAAACAAGCCATGGTAATAAAGAAAAGAAATATTCGAATTGAACCATTCTAAACAAATCATATGTATTTATGTAAAATCGAACGGCCGAACTAAATTATCAGACAAATTCAAATGATATATCCGAACGATAATTTAGGGTTTTATTCCCTATAAATACCATTAACATCATTGACAATTGGAGAATCGAGTTCAAGCATATCAACGAGAGTAGTAAAGGAAATCACATATCAGTATTATTCAATTCGAACTTGACAAATTGAAGCGGCCGAGTGAAGTCAAAACAAGACGATCGATCGACAAAAAAATCAATACGAAAATATCTATTCAATCGATCAATTGGAATCGGTGGTTTCAATTTCCAAAACCCTAATTTTCAGAACGAAGAGGAACGAGAAAGCGACCGAAGACACTAACAAGAAAAAAAAAAGATTAATTTTTTTATCATATTGTTTTTTTCTTTAGGCCGGCTTATAATTTCTATTGGGCTTAATTTTTTAAATTAGGATTTTTGTTTAGTGTTATTATTTTGTATTTTACTTTTAAACTTTTATAAAATTTTAGTCGTGTGACTAGAGGACGAACTACGATGGTGTAGTTCGAGAATTCTCAACTCAATGGCTGAGTTGTGGCAGGGTTTTGAGTGTAGAGTAAGGTTAGTCGATAGTGGGTGTCGCAAGTTTACGTGTCTAAGCGTATGACTACATAATTTCTAGTAGAAACCTTAAAGGCAACACGTAGGCAGGGTCTTGCCGAAGCTGGGTAAATCTGTGTTGTTTTATTTATGCTTTTATTATTATGCTATTATCTGTCCAGTAATTATTTTATACATTTCCTCATTAATTTTTATCATTATTAGTATCACCCTATTCACTCCCCCTCTAGGGTGAATCGATCCTACATCTTGGACGTGTTCGAACACTCACAGGTCATTTCCAATTTATATAATATTTTGTATGTTCACATTTACAACCAAACCTTCAGAATCATTTTTTCCCTTCTCTTTTATCATCTATAGGGACCAACATTCATTATGCCGATCCATCTTTGTAGCTATGCAAATAGGGATTGGTAGGTTTCAATGCCGACCCCTCTTCACTTATGACTCATTCAATTGTTCTTGTAGCCGAACCCTTTCCCACACATACATACATATATAAGCCTTTCCTTTTCCCTTCCTCACCGTTTCATTTACTTGCGTTCACACCGAAATTTCCAGACGAACCCAAGCTCTTCAAACTTTGATCTTATATCCAACCACGAATCCAACTAACCCATAAACTTTCTTTTCCTTCGTCTTCGATTCAATAATCCCCAAGCACTCGTCCAATCTTATCGAACCTCCACATTTCCATATAGGTTTGATTTTTTTATTATATGATTAAGTTACCAGCCTACAGTTGTAAGTGAGTGTTTGATGTGGTAATGGCGAATGATCTTGGCGAGGTGGATAATTGTAGGAATAGGGGTTTGGTGTGTTGAATTGAGTGTAAGAATAGAAGAGGAAGAAGAGAGACGAGGGTTTGGCGAAGGAATTTGGTGGAGGAAGAGTTAGGAGTAGAGAAACACAGGGGTCGGTTTATGACAAGATGGAAGTGGCAGGGATCAGCGAGTTAGGGTTCATTTTCTTAGTTATTTTTGTTGAGGTGAGGGATCGACGAGGAAGGTTTGGAGACAATGATTGGGAAGGAAGGTTAGGAGAGAGGGAACAGTGGTTGTGTTCTAGGAGAGGGATCGGTAGGGAGCTCTTAGGAAAGGGATCGGTAGTGAACACTAAGTATCGGTTAGGGATGATGGTCTTTCTAGATAGAACTCCCAAGTCCCATCATTTTATTTCGTTTTCCTAATTTCAAACTGTTAGTATCCGTTGTATATTGCACTGCACTACACTAGTTCAGACTTATCACGAGGAGAATATGTTATTTTTTCTAATCTCGATTATCTACCGAGTATAACTGATATAGATTCCGAACGCTAAAGAGTTTAGTTGACAAGTCTTCTGATTCGATGATGCGACAAATTGGTTCTGAAGCGAAGTCAAGTTCCCCAGCTATATTTGGCAGGCCTTCTCCAAGCCATCAGGTGGAACAAATAGAAGTTTCTAACCAACAAGCCGATCTTTTCTTAGATATTCCACTCCTTCCAACGGAAAACATATTTTCTGCTCTTTGTGTTGTTGAGGGCGCAATTCTTCTAGATAATCTAGTGGATTGGCAGGCTTCTCGAATTGGCAAGGCTGCTCTCCATCGGTTATGCTCCATTCACGGAATTCTCTTTGGGGATGTCTTGGTTCCCTCAAGATAGGGTAGACCTAACTTGTCCCCAGCGATGTATACAACATGTAATTAGCTAACGTGTTGGGATGGATGCATACCGGCCTTTAATTCGTTTATCCGAGAAATGCTGACATATCTTGGGATAGCCCCTACATAGCTTCACCCAAATAGTTATGCTTTTATACATGGAACCTTCTTGCTATTCACAAATGTCCTATTCCATTCGCCTACTCCCAAAGATATAATATTTATCTACAACTTCAAAAGATGATCGAAAAGCCATTCTTATGTCTTTCTCAAACCCTTGCCAAACTGATAAGCTCTGACAGCGCTTAAAAGAAACTCTCATTGTTCAAACATGAATGGTTTTACATGCGATGCCCTCCTAGATTTATAAGACGGTGGCTAGAAGGATGTAAGTGTTACCATCACTTCTTTCTCAAGTTCATCAGTCCTAATCATAACTTTTCCTTTTAATATACTAACATTCAGGATTCTTTCAGGTGTTCGCCCATGTCTTGAAGTTGCCGATTTCTCAAGAGCCGTTGGTGCCATCCATGCTGCCCCCGTTGAGAACAAGGTTGTCAAACTTCTCGTACCAACGAGTTACTATCCTTGTTCGGGCTGTTGGACGATGGCCTTTGTATCGAGCTTCCTGGAAGTGCGACATTACTAAAGAATTTTTCAGAAAGAAGAAGGGATACTGTCAACCCCGTCATGCCCCATATCGAGGGGACTCAGGAAGATACTGAGGAGGGAGAGATTAAGGATTCTCAAGCTGACAAGCTGGGAGATGTCGATGCAGGCCGCGGGAAAGAGCCAATGGTTGAATCGTTGCAAGTCGCACAATCCCAGATACCCACAAAAAGAAAGAAAAATTTGGCATGCGGACTTCGTAGAAGAAAAACTGCTGTGGATCCAAGGTTTGTTGTTATTCCAGTGAAGGAGGAATCATCTTCTAAACACTTGGAAAGATCATTAATTTTTGAAACTTTAAATTCTGAATGACATCATGTCCTATGACTTTCCAAGCATTAACATTGACGGACTCAACTCCCCCACTAGAAGTGGCGAAGGTAGCCGACCTTCTGATAAAGGAGAGAAAACGCAGATGAGCAAGACAACATTCACTGGTCTGTTGGTGGGAACACTAGGACACTCACAACCACATGCACTTCACTATACAGTTTTTGTTAATCTTTCGTGTGATAATTACTAATATGCTCCTCATTTGGCCTTTATAAGTGTAATGTCTCAAGCCAGAGCCTTCAATCACCTCAGAAGTTCTTCATCGCACTACCGATCTAGTCGGGATTTAGATTCTACCTAGTGCAGGAAGAAGGATAAGGGACGAAATAAGAATTATCACTTAAGGAATCCTCTTCCTCTTCCAAACGCAAATCCCGGTCCCAAACATCTCAAGGTGAACAGTTTGACTTTCGTGCTCAAAGAAGCGACCAGCCTTCCTATCGTGGTCTACATGTCGTTGCATCACACGAGAAACATTTCAGCTCCTTGAGCTCTGGATAGTCTCATGAACATCATTCAGGCGAACATTAACTTGCTACTCTGATTGGCCTTTGCCGGCTACCGCTCCCAATGTTTCCACAGTAGAAAAATTGGCCGAGCTCATGGCCAGGATTTGCTTCGATGGGCTCAAATTCCTTCCTTATATTCACATAATTCTAGGGCATGCCAGGGAAATTTCTCTGGTGTGTGTCAATGATGTATTTATACAACATGAATCATTTATACAATTGGTAGAAATTTTTTTAAAAGTATCCATCAAGTGATAACATGAGATTGACTGCCTCAAGTTGGAAGCTTTACACGATAAGGGTATAATCAAGCACCATGATACTGAATTATTAGAATTAAAAACCTAACTTGCTAGAGCGGAGAAAATCGCTAAGGAAATGGCAGGGGCAGCAAGCCATTTGGAAGTTTCTCGAAAAATGGAATTCGACGCAGCACTTCATCGTAGTTGGGCACTTGCCTTAGAATTGGACTCCTTAAAAAAGGAGAAAGATACTCTGGCTCATTTTGTCAAGGAACTTGAAGAACTTTTAAAGAAGGAAAGGGAGGAAAAAATTGAAGCTCGAGAAGAATCGCAGAAATATTACGAGGAAGTTGTTGAGGCTAGAAGCTTAAAGGCTAAACACGACAAGCAATTCGCTAAAATCAAAGCTCTCAAAGAAGAAGCTCGAGAAGTGGGCTGAAAAGTGATGATCGAACAAATTAACTCCCTAGTGGAAGCTGCCATGGAGTCCGGTAGATTTGAGATTAAGGACTCATTTAACCCATTGATTATTGAATACAATGCCAAAGTCCTAATCCATCGCGACTTATGTTCTCGATGAGGGTTATCTCGATTCGCTCGATAAAGCTTGGGACCACATCATCGAGATGAAGAAAAAAGAACTAGGTGAAGCCGAGCTCAACGAAGAAGAACTAGTGAGGGAAATTCTTCGTAAAAATGAGCCTTTGGATCTAACTGTCGCAAAGCTTTGATTTTTCAATGCTTTTGCACCTACTGAAGGAGAAGAGAATATTGTCGGGTCTTCAGGGACTAATTCTAAGGGTGCCTCGCCATCCCAAGTAGCCCGAACATCAATTTCCCTTAATATGGAGCAGGATATTGGCTACAACCCGGATATGCCTGGCTTCATATCCACAATGTTATACCTCATCTTAGAAGAAGGCTCCCCGGCAACTACGGAGAGTCAACTAAATGCTACTATCATTCTGTACTCCTCAGTATTTGAAAAGTTTTTGTTCTTCACACGCAATGGTTTCAAATTAATCTCTCTATTTTTAACAAATTTCATAGGTCTTCCGGGCCACAGTCAAACTCCTAGAAGTGGTGCTGTTGTAGAGCAACATATGAAAATGGTTGAAGACCTGACTACTACTGATGTTCCTGAACGCGATGCTCAAGTCATCGGTGTCGTTGATGAAGATAAAACCAAGGATCCGCTTCAGGCCGACGAATCTGATGACGTAATAATTATCAATGCCTCGGAACACACTAATAAGACCATCATGACGGAGCAGATCAAAAAGGAGGAACCGTTGAAAAAAAATCTAAAAGTGAACCCGCTGAGGTGGAAATAGATGATCCTCATCTTGTGTAGTTGCAAATTATTCCACCGGGTAGGTCGATCCCTGCTGAACTTCCTCCTATCTCCACAAGCTCTCCGACCAAAGGAGGCAAAGATTCTCGAAAGATACACACGAGTGGTTCTACCCCTGAGAAATCCAAAAGGGAGAGGAAGTTAAAGAAGTAGTCGTTACTTCAGTTCAACGTATATCACTACACCAAAATAGGCAAATCCTAACATTTATAAGTGTTACAAATAATTTCAGTAAGACTTTTTAAGTGTTACTATTGGACTGTGAGGAATGAAGCGGCCAAATTTGTGACATTTATAAGTGTTACGAACATACGTATTACTAACACTTATAAGTTTTGGTACATAAATATACGGTAACACTTATAAGTGTTGGTACAGAAATATGCGGTAACGCTTATAAGTGTTGGTACAGAAATATGCGGTAACGCTTATAAGTGTTGGTACAGACATATGCGGTAACGCTTATAAGTGTTGGTACAGACATATGCGGTAACGCTTATAAGTGTTGGTGCAGAAATATCCGGTAACACTTATAATTGCTGGAAAATGAATATTTAGCAACAATTAATATTTAATTCTTAAAACAAATGAATATAATATCTCATAAATGATGATGTCCATATCATATATAATTCATCATATCAATTCAATTTGAAGTCTAAAATGCTTCCATATCTCAAATGCAACAATATCATACTTAGATAATACTATAACATGAGCTACAAACTTTCCAATTTCAAAATACCACAATATCATATCCAAATTTCAAAATACCACAATATCATATCCAAATTACAATAGAATTTTAGATACTGTGAAGACGAAACACAGGCCATATCACAAAGCCCCCATCTGAAAATTCACAAAGCTTGTGGTGCCCATTTTGAGGACCATCGTAAATTGGTGCTTCCGGTTCTAAAACTTCTATTATCCAAACAACTTTCTCAATATTTGGAACCATCTCTCTGAAATGACACATAATTTATGTTCCAATATAAGCTTTTGCTACATCCTTCTTCGTATCCTGTGATAGTAGCATTACAAATTGTTTACCTCTTGTAGATGATCCAACATCATTTGACGGAATACCAGCAACTCCAATATACGAAGGAGATTTATTCAAGTTAGAAGCGGTTTCAGTCATAGGCATCACATTACCACCATTAAGATTATATTGTAACCCCGGTACCATAGTTAAGAAAGATGAAGCAAATGATTTAAGAGCCTCATTGATTTGGCTTGACACTTGATTCGCCACTTGATTTGCCACTTGGTTTTGTAATTCCGATGACCATTGACGAAAATCTTCCTTTTTATTCTTATCGGAAATTGCTTTTGAAGCTTGCATCAACTTTACTTGTTTTGCAGAGGAAGTGGAGCTAATTGCATGGCAATATTTTTCTTTCTATTGGACCCAAAAACTTTTTAAAGATGGGATCGTTGTCAATGTCGTATGTGTTTTCTTCCTCGTTGCCGCTACATTCCAACTTCTGTTTTTCTTCCCCTTCCTCCACAAGTGCCTGAATATAATACGTACAGAAGATTAGCGGTTGAGAAGCGATAAGATAAATAATAAACAATTGGACACGTTGGGGTTATATCAAATGACATAAAAGTTTGTATTAATTTGAGGGTTTGGTCAGGGTTTTATTATTGACATACACATGTATATTCTTTAGAGTAAAATCAACAATAATGAAATAGAATTTTGTTACATGCAAAACAAATAAAGAACTACCTAGTTGAACATCTTAAAAGCTGCATCCAAATATATAGCATGGTGCATAACAACATTTTCAAAGTTCAACCCGCAGACTACTGCATAATAGGCTGTAACACTCAACAACATATTACTGCCAAAAGACAAGGTCATTGAAGATTTTGCAAATCTATGAATTATCATCAAGGAACTCAATAAAACAAAAAAATGTTAACCAAGCACATAAACAACTGTGCTTCCAACCCACAGCCTCCTTCCGCAACCCGTGTCCACAACTGCAACGTTGATATCCTCACAACTGCACAACCTATTTTCACCATACCCTCTGATATCATAACTGCACAAATTCTCTAACATACCATCAAACTGTTCTAAACTGTTGACAGCCTACTACAATCATAGATTAAATTAAACACGACTAACCAAATTAGTTGAGCATTTTCCAATCAAACATGAAAAATATATGCATGTATGCACTTCATTTTCCTCACGACTAACCAAATTAGTCGAGCATTTACCAATCAAGTATGAAAAATATATACATGTATGCAATTCATATAACTTATATGCTATCAAATTCTGGTTTGGGCAAAAGACTATATACCAAATTTTATTGTTTCTCAAAGTTGTTTAGCACTGCAATTAATTTATTGTATTAGTTATTGGATATAACTGGCTTTACCCATAATTTCTTTCACTCAACTATGAAAATAATTTGTTTGCGGTGCGAACCAATTATATCAAGTGTATCAGTACCACTGACCAAAAGGTATGCAACTCTGAGCAGGAATTACAAAAAATTTATTTTAATAACAGAACATGTATTTGAACACGTACAACTGGTTTCCAAAACAGGATAAAATATTATATCTGCAAACCGATGACACTGTGGCTCTGGTTTGACCTCAATTCCTCATTTGATTAAACTGTTGTAAACAGATTAAATACATGCGCTGCTATTGCACATCAATTTTCACCGCTTGTCATCTAAACTAGAGGTCACCTTAATCTGACAACCTACCCTCTATCTAACATTTTTTTTAAATTAACAGGCACTCAAACATCATTTGAAAATCACATCTTTTACTCCTCTCATTCTGCTCGTTCAAAGCTCCACCACAATAACGGGGAAAATTGGTTGTACTTCACAGACAAGCCAGAAAACAAATTCTCGAACTCAATCAAGCAAGTTTATTCTTTCTAACAGTGATATTTTTGCAATTATCGAACTCAACCCTACAACAGACGTTCTCCATCAACCACATCCTCTGATAACCTTTACATCATCCACTGTCAACTTCACAGCATTGCTTGCCACCGTCTTACTCCTCCAATCATTCTCTGTTGCAACAAACATTCTCTATTCATATAACCATTTACAATTCATTCTCTGTTATCAACCACTCCACTAGACCCCGTCCTCCTTCATCATATAAATTGTTCTCGTCCATCACTCTACAACTACACAAACAGCTGCTCAAACCACCGTCTATTGCATTCTTTACCCCGCAACCTGCCCTTACTGCCACAATACAGACCATCGACCACTTCAACCTCCTCTATCACTAAACCTTTATCACAGTCTCTAGCAAGAACCCCAAAACCAACCCATCCTCCTCATTCCCTTCTCACATACACTACAACATGCAAAACAAGACTCCTAACCTTTTTGTTTCCACTGCTCTTCCACCAACAACTTCCAGTATCCAAACCAAAAACCGCCATCTACTTCATACTGCTACCCACCAGTACCCTCCCCATTCGAACACCAGCATCATCACATCCTCCTCAACATCCAAACGACACAGTGCAACTCCTCTGCACATACACAACTTCTACTTTCTACTTCGTCACTGCCTATATCCACTGTCGCCACCACAACAATTAAATATCATCAATTCTTCTCTGTATTGTTACGTTCAGCTCCTTACTGCTAAATATCAAATATCACACTGTCAACTATCACCACTCCCCCACATTCATCATCAATGCTTGCACGACCACAGCCATAACAGTAGCCTCTCCACAACATCTCATATTCACTTCACCACTGCCCAGTCACTCTGACCACTAGCTACAACCACTGCCAACCCTCTTTACTTTTGCTCACACTGCCTTTGTTGACAAAAACATAAAAACACTAAAGATGGCAATGCAATAGAAATTGACAGAAAAGTGTGTTTAATAAGGAATTTATCCAATCAATAAAGGAAAATGAGAACTAAATATTATGTTAGATTTTGTGTACTATTTAATAAGGAATTTATCCACTGCCTCCTTCCTTCTTATCTATGTTAAACACTCCAAGTACATGAGTTTGATTTGGATAATCATGGAGTATAAGAAAATAAAGTATTGTTGATATTAATTAGCTGGCAGTAAAAATGATTGGTTTGTTCATTGGTTATAATTGTTTACATCTAGCAAACTAATAGTAAATTGAACATATGAAAACATAGTAAAATAAATTACTGTCATGCATAATTCAATTGCTTGTGCAGTCAATGGCAATTTAAATTTGTAAGTAGAATAAATAAGATCATGCTAGCTACATTATGTATGTAGTATGTAATGGTAAACGGATATGTACAAAATAACAGTGAAGCAAACATCACTTACACAACCATCTAAGTAAAAATAACATGAGCATTGTCCGCGTAACTTTCTCTTTCGGATTAAAGTAAAAATAACATGATCAGTAATTCGTACTAAAGTAAAAATACTTACATAGGCTTTTGCCACAGATGGAAGAACTTGTCCAGATTTCTTATTTATATGTCCCGCCTTCCAAACCATTGTCCGCGTAACTTTCTCTTTCGGATTTTCCTTGACCTGCAAGAACAAATATTTTTAAACTAATTAACTATTCATTATTAATATTTACAAGAAATAATTTTTATACTATTTCTTACCATTTCGTCATAAACTCCACGGTATGATTTTCTTCCTAGTGTATGAGTGATAGTATTTTTAGCTTTGGCTTCGGCGTTTTTCCTACATTGCTCTTTTTTTTATCTGAATATTCATTATCTATAAACTTTTTCCACCATACTTTGTCAATGTCCGCAGGACATTTAGTAATAGCAATATTCTAGGGTATGGTGGTTCCTCCGACTCTGAGCAATTTATTCCGCAAAGTAGACTTTACCGTACGATAATATTGTGGAAAAGTTTTTTCTAAAATTGGCCGAGCTAGATCGGGATCTATATCCAGTCAAATTCATTCTGTTTAACAAAGAAATTTTAGTACTAAGGATAAATCTTGTGCAAAACAAAAAACGACTAAATAAGATGAATTCATGACATACTAATAGCTCTTGCCACAAAATATTCTTGTAATAATCATCTACATTTCTCCACTCGTCATAGCCAATCGGTATATGACAACGAATTAGAGCTCCGCATCTGGAGCTCCATTTAGCTTCATCTTTACCTTTAACACCCTCAAGATCAACACTTATTAAGTATTTTTTATCACTTGTCTGAGGAGGATTATATGCTTCAAGCTCTGCATTTGTACCTTTAGATGCACTAGCATTGCAATTGTTCGACATTTAGACCTGCATAAAAAAGATTTTTGCATTCTTTATAATATGCAATGGTCCATTTTTGATATATTTCTCTTATATTCAGTAAGCTCGGTTATTCTTCTACTAAAAAAATGCTCAAAATATTTATGTTTATGTCATACGCCATTAAGAAGAAGTACATGTACTAGAAAACAATGATTTGTCTGCATAGGAATTCCAGTAAAGCGTACTGCTAATGTTCCACTTAACACATTGTTTCACTGATATATCATTGCTATAATATAAGTAAAATAGCGTGATATGTATGGACAGATATATGCAAAATAATTGCAATCATGAAAATCCTCATAGCCATAAGATAATGGTTTCTAAATTCTAACTTGTACCTTTTATTCCTTCTACACAATCAAAGTACGATCGTATGCATTTCTTTTTCACAAACCTTTGAATGTAATTTTGGGTTATATAATGTTTACACCACAAATGTTTAAAAAAAATGTTCTCACTATTAAATTCCTGCGTAGGTTAGAAAGAAAGAGAATAAATAAGTTTTAACATTTTCATTATGAGGCACTAAGATAAAGTCCAGCTACATTAATTTATTTTATGAACCTAGAAAAATAAAATGTAAATGAATCTCCATAATGTGCAAATTACAATGATGTTACAACAAATAAAATAAATATAACTTATTTTAATTTTGTTGATAATCTCCATAATGTGCAGGTTCCTACCGAAGTAGCAAAGCTCACAAATCAATCTGAAAGCATCCAAAAATATATCTAATAACATGAGCATGTACGTTCATAAACTCATATCCAAAAATATATCAAATAACATGAGCATGTACGTTCATAAAATCATATGCTAGTTTACCAAATACCAAGTATATCAAACAACACAAATATTCATTTCAAAATGATATCTATTTCATTTCAACACATTTCAATAATGGTCCTAAGTTGGCTTGTTCTTTCATAACAGACTGAAAATCGGTCGGTACTGTGTAGTCATCTATGTTGTCTGTCATGCGCTTCAGAGAACATCGAACAACGGACCAATCAGGATTTTGAGTGTCTTTTACATAGAAAACTTGACCTGCTTCGGTTGATAGAATAGCTGGCTCATCATACTCTCCATTAGAATTTTTGAGCTTTTTCTTTTGAGCTTTTTCAAGTTCACCATCAACAAATGTGAATCGGTACAAATCTTACAACCATTTGTCTTATCCGCGATGTTTATCCAATCACAATAGAATACTACATGTTGAGAATCATAATAATCGACTTCTATGATATCTTTAATGATACCATACCAAGTAGTGTCATCGTCTGTAGGATTTATATCTTTTGCACTTGCAACAAATGTGGTGATTGCATCCATGCAAACACCGCTACCTTGGGTCAAAAGAGTGTCTTCGTAATGTTGAGGAGAGAATATATATCCATTCACTCTATACTTGAGATAGCTTTTGGCTTCCCACTTTGGACCACTAACATATTGCCACAACATTGTGTTCATGCATTTTTCTTCTAGTAGCTGTCAGGAACAAACAAATTTGCATGACTAACATAAAAGGAACAAAACCTACAATTTTCATATTGAAATAAATTACTTTTTTGTGCAACCAATCAATAAATTCAGTTTGTACAACTACTTCTGCCATTGTGGTAACTTTTCTTTTACCACGAGACACACCTTCTAAAGAGGAGCGATATGCACTACAAATTAGATATTATAATGTGAATACATTCTCTATTTTATGTAATCGGTATTTATCATAATATGGAGAAAATTCATACCTATAATATTCATCTCTCTCGGGAACATCGATTCTAAAAAGTATCCACCTTCGAATTTGAACACGTTGCATCCTAGTTAGCTTAATATATTTGCCTTCAATGATGGGGCGTTCATATATATCATCACCATCATCTAAAAGGGATGCTTGTGTAGAACTATGATTTCCATCATGTGGGTTCGGAATATATTCCATTACATATCTAACTGATTCTGAAATAAGATATGCTTCAGCGATTGATCCTTCTATAGAGCGTTTATTACTAGGTATATTTTTGCATTCTTTCATAGCCCTACACACATGTACACATGCACATATATTTAGAAATTGTCATTTTGAAATAATGTTTACAAACATTGTAAAAATAATATCTCACCTTTCAAATGGATACATCCATATATAGTTTGTAGGTCCGCATAGCAAAGCTTGGTCAGCTAGATACACCATAAGATGAACACTTATATCAAAGAAGTCTGTAGGAAAATAATGTTCTAGTACACACAATGCCTCTTAAATCATATCTTTGGCGGCTTGAACATGTTCTCGAACTAAAATTTTCGAGCATATTATGTTAAAATACAAACCCACTTGTAAAATAGCTCTTCGTTACTCACGAAGCTTTGGATATGCATGTTGAACCATTATAGGAAGCATGTATTGCATAAAAATATGGTACTCATATGTTTTTTTTCATGTGAAAAGTAGGTGGTTGAATAGTAACAAGGCTACCAAATCTTGTCCCAAGACACGATGGAAGTTTGGCATCTTTTAGAACTTGACAACATTTCGTTTTATGAATCTTGTCCCATGCAAACTTAGATGATTGATTTCCCTTGTCAAACATTAAGTTGATAAGATGCTCTGCAACATTCTTCTCCATATGCATCACATCAATAGTACGTCGCACTTTATGACTACTCTAATAAATTAAGTCATAGAAAATTGACTTCTTATACCAAGACAATTTTTCTATGTCACCATCTCCAACTGTAAAGAAACTTTTATCGGTAGCTTCATATATCGTTCGCTTCTTATTCTTTGGTAATTTTCCAGGAAAATATTTTATACAATTAAGCTTTTTCAAAAGGGATGGTCCACTTAACCTTGTTGGCGGTTCTTTATCTTCGGTATCCTTATACCATCCATGTTTTATTAATCTATATGGATGGTCATCCTTCAAAAATCTTCTATACTTTGGATAAACAACCTTGTTACCAATGTACTCTGACTCAGTCTCCATAGCACAAACTGGACATGCTTTATAACCATGTGTCACGCAACCAGATAAATTTCCCAATGCTGGCAAGTCATGGATTCCCCATAATAGTATTGCCTTCATTGTAAACATTTCTCCCCTGTCCATGTCAAAAGAAGCCACTCCTTCCGTCCAAAGTTTCTTCAACTCATCAACAAGAGGTTCTAAGTATACATCAATGTCTTGACTTGGTGCTTTCGGTCCAGGAATTAATAAACTTAGCATTTGAAATTGTGATTTCATACATAACGAAGGGGGTAGGTTATAAGGAATCATATATACAGGCCAACAACTGTAACTATTGGAGAGAACCCCATTCGGATTAAATCCATCGCTAGCGATACCAAGCCATATATTACGTCCTTCATTAGAAAATTCTGGCCACTTACATTTGATTGATCTCCATTCGGCTGAGTAAATGGGATGGCGCATGAAATTCCAAGATGGATCGGCATGCTTATGCCACTGCATTTTATGAGTTGTCCATGGTATAGTGTACAATCTAGTCAGCCTTGGAATTATAGGGAAATGTCTTAGAACTTTCCTCGGTTGGGATGTCATTTTTTTATGCCTAACGCATTTTCCTTATCTTTAAATCTTGGTGTATGATAATGAGGACATTCTACTATGTTAGCGTTCTCTTTCTAAAATAACATGCAATCGTTTTCGCATGCATGAATGCTTTTTACCTTTATTCCCAAATCTTTTAACATTTTTTTCATGGTGGGATACTTGTCGGGTAATGTATTTTCTTTTGGAAGATATTTTTTAAATAATTTCAACAATTCTGTCATGCTATTTCCTGACCAGTTAAATTCTTTTTTCAAGTTCTGAAGCTCAACCATTACACCTAAAGTTGTAAGTCCATCTTCACAAGAAGGATATATTTTCTCATTTGCTTTGCTTCTGTATTCATGGTACATTTTCTGAACATGTATCTCTTCCAAGTTCACTTCACCACTAGCCTGTGGCATATCATGCACTCTAAATGCATCATTAACGAGATTTCCAAGAGCGCCCTCAATAGGCTCTTCTACTTGCATTTGGTCTTGAATAGGTAACTCTTCGGCGGAATCTGATGCACGAGTCTTTTGTACTGTAGCATTGTTTCTCTCTCCATGAAAGAACCACACATCATATGTCGAAAGCATACCAAAATCTATCAAGTGTTTCTCAACTGATTCTATTGAGATTTTTTTTCAGTTTTTACACTTCTTACAGGGATACACACATAACTGGATATCTTGTGGTGAGTGTTGCTTTACAAAGTTGATGAAGTTCTGAACACCTTACTTATATTCATCCTCATTTCTACGTGGATTTTTAATCCACCCTCTTGACGTTTGTTCTGTCATAACTAAAATAATATATAATATTACGTTAGTGCCATATAGATTTGCAAAGAAAAATAATATATAATATTACGTTAGATAATCTAATAACATATCGGTTTATACATAAATGATCTTAAATATCATTCATATTACGTTAGATAATCTAATATCACGTTTCGGTTCTTACCAGCAAAGAGACAAAATGTGCAAAATAAATAGTTTCGGTTGCTATCATGTCAAAAGGAGAGAAAAAAATATGAACTTAAAACCAAAAAGACGGTTTTATCAAAAAGTTGAGCAAGAATTGACGTGATACATTCGCGCTTTCTGAGGTTGAGCAAGAATTAAACACTCACTTTGTAACTTCTGCTACTCTTTGCTAACTTTAACTCCCATAAACATAATTCTCATGAGGCATTGACATCTAGATGGCACTCCAACGAATACGTAATTCTAATCAGTCTTCTAAAAAAACATTAAGGACGTAAGGGTAAAGAAAAACAACTGAATTTTCAGTCATATACAAACTATTTCTCTTGCATTATCCAGAAACATCACAGAGTAAATGAAGAAGAATCTGCTTGTAGTTAAGGTTATAACATACTCCATTCTATGTGACATTAAATTGTTTAAGCGCTCTTCTTGTTAGGCCAAATCTTTTACATTTTTTTTTGTTCTTACCTTTTAACATTAATCTGTCATCTTTTTAATAAAATCTAGAAATGGGGACACACACAAAAGCTAAGATTAATTGCCCTCTATATTTAGCACCATTTTGTAGCCTCTTTATATCAACCACAAGTTCATATTAATTCAGGCAACTTTGGCTCATTATTTGCTGATAAAACACTTCACCACATATTACTTACTTTGCCATACCCAAAAACATTTTAATGTGCTCCTTATGCTCCTCACAGTGCTCACCACAGTGCACAACATTGCACAGGACATCTTAAAACTGTAAATCCCTCTTCTAACTGCCACCATCCTCCCATCCAACATCCACTCCACTGCTCATACAACAATTTAATACTGCTGCAACATCCCTCCTTAACATCACAGCAAGACTTCCTTATGCCATTTCAACACATTGCACACTTGCCAGAGAAACCCGGAAAAATGTCCACAACAACAATTCCATTTCTTCAACCTTCACCTACATTTAGCTCACCATTTCTCACTGCTGTCTCAAAACAAGCCATTCATACAACTTCATACAATAGACTATCACTACAGATCCACAAGCAAAACCAGACTTCATACAACAGTCTACCACTACAGAAAACAACTACCCAATCCCATCGCCAGCTACAACTGCCAACCTCGAATCAAAACCCCCCATGTTGTGCACTACCTCTCCCTCACCACACCAACATCATCTCCTTAACTTCATACTACTGTTGCTCACTACAACGGTGCATACGAACAACCACAGTGTTCAAGCCTGCCCTAAGCAACAACAGTGATAATCCACCTTCATCAATACTACCTACTACAGTCTCTTCCATCACAACAACGGTGATAAGCCTAACATTTTAAATATGAACTTAAAAGGTTTAAAATCGAAAAGTTGGGTACTACTTAATTGGTTGTTTCCTTTATTTGCAAGCTAATGGACTCCAACTAATTTGGGCCCATGTGGATTACATTTATGTTTGTGATTTGTCCACTTTATTTCCCGCATATTCTCAAATTTTGGCGTCAAAAGTATGTTTCATTTTTGTTTTCTTTCTTTTCTTTTTTTTCCTTTTTTTCCTTTTTTTTGTTGGCATCATAACTTGAATCGTTGTTAATATAAGAAATCTTGAAGTATCACAAATCGAATTCTCTGGTGACATCAATTATACTTGTGATCGCATTCTCTTGACAATCAATTACCAGCATAAAAAAGAAGTTTCAGATTGATTCTTCCCGGTCATGATTTGATTCAAAACTCGATTTAAACCTTAATTGAGCAAAATGGTTCAGTTTATGCTTAAGAAAGAAATATCAAGGTACTTGCTTGGATCAATAATTCAAAATCTATTGTTGCCTAAGAAAAGAAAATTAAGTTTTAGGTTCGAGGTAGAATCTCAAATATGAAAATCATTTTCAAATATATAAATTATTACTCTGAAAAGAAGGTCATATGCTTTCCCGTACTTGAATGTTAATCGGTAACATATTTAAATTAAAATTTCGAGCGTATTCTAATTATTTCGGTTCTGGCATTTAACAATTTAAATCCAGTTTAGGTATACTACTTGAACTTTATGATCTGTGATTTAAATCCTGTTTTGAAAACCTTCATTTGAAATGCCGACAAATGTTGCTGTTGCTTCTTCTTCTGTTTTTTAAAATAATAAGCCTTCATATATGAACAAACCGGTCGAAATTACTCATTGCTTAAAATTGTTAATTTGAAAACCAGATGAATTATCTCTTATAATTTGTTTTGGAAAAACTTGTGGATATACTTGCGCTAGCAGCATCAAATATTATTCATACAGATTTACTGTAAACCGACACCCTTCATTGTACTGTCATATCAGAAAATTATTTATCAAGACATTTCTTATTTGCAACCATTATTTATTTATTAACTTGATTGTAAACCTTATTCGTATCATATATGATTATAAACCTTATCTGCATATCATTCCCTAACAACTCCAATCACCACTACTCCATTGCCCTTGCGTTCACTACTTCATTGCTACACCATCCAACCAACCACTGTCTGCTCCTCTACCTCTCTTCTACCAGACCACCACATAACTGCCCCTTCATACTGCTGCTGTCAAGCCATCATCATCCCCTTCTGTTCCTTACCGATGTTCATCTTCACCCAGTACTGCCTCAACTATCCACTTCAAACCCTCAACCAAGAAACCCAACTGCCCCTTCATACCCAAACCATCCACAATTCCTCATCAAACAACCCAAATTTCCAATTCTCGTCACCATCCTCTGCAGTTCAGTCGATCATCAACCAAAACACCACCTCAACAATACAACATCTCCTTTAATATCCCATTGCCAAACCTCACATCAACAATCACCTTTCGACCATCCGTCATCAAATCGACGCACGACTCCAAATCAATCGCGAACCTACGAAAACTGAATCGCATCAGAAATTAATTTGAGTTTTAGGGAATTTCAATTTGTTATGGGAACGAACGAGAAAGTCTTTTGTTTTGATTTGTTATCGCTGTAGGGTCTAATAATAATGGAACGAAGAAATTATACTCATCTCTTTGAACAACATTTGAAATAACAGAAACCACATTCACGTCGAAGGAACAAAAACTCCTCACCAGAGACAATCATAACTAATCGAACAAATATAAATTTACCAGCTTCATAAATCGTCATAACTAAAAGAATATACCTGAATAAGAGAGTTGCGAGAAGAAATGAGTTGCGAGAAGAAGTGGAGAGTTGCGAGAAGAACTGGACGAGAGAAGAACTGGAGGTGCGAATGGAAACGCGGGAACCCTAATTAGATTAAAAATTAGGCGGCCGATAGGGGGAGATTGAAAGGAAAGCGTTAGAAAAATATGTTATAAAATAAACCAATTTTTAGTGAGTTATTTACATATTTACCAGCTGTTCTAACATTTTTTTTGTGTTGTAAATTATAACTGATGTGTTGGAAAGTCTATAAAAAACATTATTTATATTTCCCAACACTTTTTCAGGTATCCTAACACTTTTTATTGTCACTAGGCTGTAACTCTTATAAGTGTTAGAAATTAACAAATATAAAATGTTGCAAAATTACTATTTTGGTGTAGTGTATAGTTTACATAGTTAGTCGTAGTTGTACGGGTATGAATTCCGATCTTTTGGAATAACTTATACTGAAATTTTGACACCTTTTATGTAAATAAAAGGTTTAGTTTTCCGTTATGCTTCATATAATTTGTTATTTAAGTAGTTGAATGATAACTTTCCATTCAATGTGCTTGTAATTCATTTCTTGTAAATTCTGGTAACAATTCACCAACTCCATCCCAAGGCCTCCAAGTGATCGTGGCCTCGAGTCATATCAAACATTAAGCTCGGGCCTTAGTGTTACACTGTCGGATTCAATGGATTTTTGAATAATTGCGCTTCTATCCCTAGCATTGATTTGGCAAGGCCAGAAGCCGGACGGTCGGATTCCATCCTTAACTAGTTATACTCCTTCTGTCGGTTTCAGGCTGGAGTTTATGGAATAGAGAACGATCGAAGTTCACTCATTTATTCATTCATGATTATATCTACACTTTGGGATAAGGTTCAGTTGATGGGTGGTCGGTTTGCACCCAATTTACGTTTATACTCTAGTCCGCACATTAGGAACTCAGAGTTATCTCGCAGGCGGTCGATCTTTACTCGGTTTATGTTTGTACTACAACTTACACTATTGAGACCTAGAGTTGTTTCGCGGGTGGTCAGTCTCTACCCCATTTACGGTTATACTCCAGTCCGCACTCCGAGGACTTTAAGCCATTTTGAGGGTTGTCGGTCTTAACCCGATTTGTCTTTATACTCCAGTCCACACATTAGGGACTTAGAGTTATTTTGGGGAGCAGTCAGGTTAAACACTTTTTAGGTTGATTAATTTTCCCTTGTAATGACCCGTAATTTTAATAATTAAAAATATTCAATTTAATAAGACTTTGAAATTTAATATTGTCAGAAATTAAAATTAATGAATTATTAATGTGAATTTTATTGAATTAAATTTTTTGAGGCTAAGATAAAATCATAAAAACAACAAACTTTAATGAAGTGGAAGATAGTAACGAGTATCATAATATAGTTTAATAATATTGATTGAATGTAACTGATAACCGTTTTAATGCAATTCCAATCAACTGTAACAATAATGGTTATAAGGAATAAAATAAATGATGTATCAATTATATGTTATCTAGTTGAAATTGGTTTTAATATAGAAAATGGAATCAGTTATGAGGTAAGTAATTTATAATCTTATTTTGTAAACATTAAGTTAATAGATATGAATTATTAATGTATAACAATTGTTTTATTTATCGTTTTATAATTAGATCTGTTGGAAATTAATTTGGAAGTCAATGGAAATTAAATGGAATTGAAATATTGCAGTTAATATAAGAATAGACGTTAACTGTAGAATAATGAGTGCAATAAAATTAAAAATTATGTTTAATAAAATAATAAGGTACTTGTTGATTTAATAAAAAGAATTTAAATCAAAAGATAAGAATTTGTCTAGTATATGAATATAATGAATTATGATTTTATTACTATTATAATTTAATGTTGAAATTAATTTTATTTAAATATTGGATTTAAGATGGAAAATTTGGTTTTAAAAGATTATTAATTTCTATTTAATCAAAATGATGATAAAACACTTTTAATTTGGAATTTAAAAGTGATAAATCAGTTTGATAATAATTCGTTGTAATTAACATGTAAACGTTGATATAGTTAGATTTTAAAGCTAACTTCTATATACAACAATATTAGGATTTGAAATTACTTTCATTGAGTTTAAAATATTGAAAACCTATATCTCGATATATGGTATGACCTATTTTTGTTTCGGGAACGAAACAGGCTTTTTGGGTCTTTGTTATCGCTTTGACCCAATCGATCTGCTCCATTTATTCCTATTCGATATTTTTCTATATATATATATATATATATATAGTTCTAAACCCTAGCGGCTTTCTATTCTATTATTTGTATGTACATTTTCAGTTCCTATCTGCTTCTTCTAAATGGAGATTAGCTAATACCTTAATTACAATTTCAAATCAACTCCAAATATTCAAATTTTCTCAAATCCTATCGAATTATATATCATCGTGAAGCTCTCTATGAGTGGAATCAGCATTTGCAATTTCTTTTCTAATTGGAGGCTCTACTTGTTCAGAAATTAGCGAAACATTCTTGGTTGTTCATTCTACGGTTTGGATTCGATAGTGGATCTTTACCCAATCGACGATCGGAAGTTGTTGTAGCCTAGAGGACAATGAGCAAGGGTGATCCTTGGTGGTTGATTAGCTTGGATCGGCACGTATTCGCCAAAAATTATCAACAATGGCAGCGGCGGTGAAGGCCTTTCCTGGCGTCGTGGCGTGTCGCGATGGCACCATCAGGTGCAGCTTTGGACAAGGAGGACAATGGCGAGCACTGATCTGGGTGTAGGCGACGGCGGCGACGGCAATTTGAAGTTATAGGCGATGGTTGGGGCATAGGTTCATGTCCAATGTTTACAAGGGTTCGTAGGAGATAGGTAATTACAGTTTCATCCTTAATTTATTTTATTTAATATTTAAAATTCAAATGTTCTAACTTGTACAATTTTGCATACGAACTTCGTTAGACGTGCAGTTTCTTCCATTTGGTTCGTATTGAAATTCCGAACAATGTGAAATTTTTGGCTTTTGTTGGATTTTTAATGGGATTTAAGTCAAAGGTGAGTGATTTAACCCACTCACGCAGTACTAAATTTTCTGATGTCAGTTGAATTAAATTATGAAGTGATAAAAATATTATTGGATGTTGTTTGCAGTTTAAATTGATATTTAAATTAATTTGAATTTTATATTGAATCAAATTAAAATTAATATAGAATTTAATTGCTAGTTAAATACCAAAAATTGATAATTATCAACTGTTATGTTGTATTGGTTGATTTGAATGCTGATAGTAATTGGATGCTTATTGATTAATACGTTGGACATATGCTTGTTATTTATTTTGATATATTCCAGTTGTTATCATATTATTTATCTGGCATCCTATAAATTGTCATTGAATTATTTCGAATAAACTAAGAAGTAAGTTGAAATGATATATACATATGTCAATTAAATTTGGGTTGAAATGATATATATCCATCTATGTAATTAAACTGAAATAACTCATCACTTTGCCATAGAGTAGAAAATTATATACAGACATTGGATTTGGTCAAATCAAATGGCTTCAAATCTTAAATATGGATTGTTTTAAATGATACTGTTTAAAGAAACTAAAAATTGGATTTATATGAATTAAATTAGTTTCTAATTTGAGATTTTAAATGTTGAAATTGAAACTATTTAAATGAAATTGTTTAAAGATTCAATTTTAAATTTTAAATTTGAATTTACTGAAAGTGAATTATTTTAAAGGGTTAAATTTAAATTTAAACGTTGAATTCACTTTAATTAAAGTGGGTTAAATTGGTAATTCAATGTTTTGGAAGTGAAATGGTTTTAAATAAATTGTTTAAAAACGAGAAATCGAATTGAAATTTTCAGCCATTGAATAGAACTGTTCAAATTGAATTTAATGTAAAGCTTGAAATTGTTTTGGAAATAAGGCTGATTTAAATCGAAATTTGAATATGTAGTTGATGTGAAATTGGAAGTTGAAAATTTGAATTTGGTGTGATTTGAAATTGGAACATGAGTTCAAATAGTTTTAAAAGGAAAGAAACAGTTTTAATATAAACTATTTTAATATATAAATTATTTAATAATCAAATTATTTTAATACATAAACTATTTTAATTATCTAAATTATTTTCAATATTAAAACTATTTATATTCAAAATGTTTCCAATCTTTTAAACTATTTAGTTATCCAAATTATTTTTGAATATTAAAACTACATTCAAAACCATTTTCAACATCCAAACTATTTTAAAAGGGGAACTATTTAGATTTAAATAGTTGATTTAAATATGAATGTTTGAAGGTATAACCTATTTGAATTCGAAATGATTTTGATGCAAAATTTGATATTTTGATAAGAAATATTACTTGTTCTTGAAACGTAAAAAACCAACCGGTGTGAAAAATGACATTTGGTTTTTAAAGAGACCGGGACCGAATATTAGCATGCTCCTTATTAATACCGGAACCACTTTAACAACCGTGTACACGGTGGGTGATCCAGAATGAAGTGTTGGATTGGCAAACGTTTGCTGGATTTGAAGAAAGAGAAAGATGATGGATGACCCCGACACCTGTGTCAATTTGAAATGAATAAAACGGGAACTTATATCTGGTCAAGGGTTAAGCTACCTTTAGGGGCCCTACCCCTTCGTATTATTATATTGATTATGACTCAATTGGTGCACCTTGATTTGATTTTGGGGGTGGTGAACTCGGTCTGTAGTCGCTGCGGCGATGTGTTACGATTAGGTAAACTAGTAGAATCCTACCTTGGGCATTGTCTCGCGTGCCTTGTCATACTTTTGTCCTTATACGCGACCACTACTATTTTTTTAGTGTTGTCTTATCACGGTGCCTACCTGGGTACCGATGTTACTAGTTGTATTAAAGGCAAACTATAGGATAATGCTTAAAAATGGGTTAAAGGGAATCAATGTAAAGCCTTAACGCTATTTTAATACTTTACTTACTGATAGACACTACATATGTGGCATATCTTACTACATATAGATAGTTTGACGGATTCTTAGGAGATGGAAAATCTCGTAGCATCTCTTAAGTTATTTCACTCACGTTGTGCACTTGATAAGAGATGGAAAATCACATAAACATCTCTGAAGCTATTGCACTCATATTTACTTGTTGTTGATTTAACTAACATAATAACTTTTAGTTCTGACTCGAGTGTTTTATACTTTTATTACACTTGGGTCAGCCTAAGTTTTTCAATGTTTGAAGACCATCATTCCTCGATGATGAAGATGGAGTTTGCTAGACTATATTTACTCTTATTATTCCGCTGCATTATTTTGGTATGTTTGTTGATTGTACAATGATTTTGTTGTAAAAATTATGTAAATAAATCTATATTGTATAATGGCTTCATGAACTGTTTATTTGATTATTATATTTTTTTCATTCTATTGCGAGATTCTGTGTATTAATTTCCTTCATTTCTTTTATTTTCTTATTAAATTCCATTAATAATCTATCCTTTTGAATGGTTTGAGTTAGACATGTGTGGTTTATTGTCGACTTAAATCGTTCAAAAGCAGGGTCGTCACGGTTGGCATTAGAGCTTTGGTTTAGAGATACCTAAGCTTGTTGGGGGTTAAACTCATTAGAGATAGGGTTAGTAATAACCTAGAATGAGTCTGAGTGTACATATATACAAGTGAGCAAATTTTTTAGTGGTATAAAATTGTTTGGTATTGTGTTAATTTATTCTATTGAGCATTTATGAATTCTGGTCGGTACATAGGATGCAATGACATCGATAGGGATTTCTAAACACTTGAACATGGTAACCCGTCACAATATTGTTTTGAAATAAGTAAATGAAACAATTTTACCTAGTATTATATTTTGTATTTAAAAGAATATTTTGTTTCATAAATTGATATATTTGTTTTGTTGTGTTGCTTGTTAGAAAATGATAATGTTTGATTATTGTCATTTATGGTTATTTAGGATTCTTACAAACTATTAACTATTGCATGTTATAAGAAAATGTAATTCTGTAAGTATGGTTTATGAATTATGATTTACAAATAAAATTGATTTAAACTGAAAATTTGGGAACTTAAGTTTCGATGTTTTTGAAATTGGTTTTCAAAGATTTTTGAAAAATAATATTAGTATTATTTGGAAGTATTTTCGGATAAAAATATTTTTCAATGAGATTTGAAAGAAATGTTTTTAAAAGAATTTTGAAAAAAAATAAGTTTTGTGCTTCCCTCATCTGTCGTTGGAAAAACAATTTCAACGATAACCGTGATATCATCGACGTTAATTTTTGAGTTTCAAAGTGGAAGGACTGCTATAGTAGCTTTGCTACATAGTTGTTTTGGTAAAACAAATTTTAATTTTAATTTTCTAAGTATGATTTGATATAAAAATAAAAGATATAAGTATATGTTATTTCAAGATGATTTGAAATGAAACCCAGTTTTAGTTCTTAAGTTCCATTAATCAATGATTTTCAATTATTGTAATTGAAATGGAATTTTCGATTTTTTAAATGGTCGCAAATGTCCAAAATTACTTATAAAATTAAAGATAAGTGTTTAATAAAAATATAAAAATTGAATTTTTGTAACTTGTAAACTAAAAGATAATGGAATATCATATAAGTAAAAAACTTAAGTAATAATGATGTTTCAAAATGAAACTATGACTATAAATAAAGAATATGATGTACGAAAAATATTATAAATTTAAGCAATGTGTTGAACGCTTAATAATTAAATTGGATAATAAAAAGTGAATAATATCTAAATGATTATAACTTAAGAAAATGACTGATTCATAAATAAATTTAATATGAAATGGTCCAATATATGAAGAAATAATGTTAATTAAATTTAGATGAACTTGAATAATGATTTATTAATGACTACTAATCAAGTTATATAAGTAAATAAATGTGAATTAAACTACAAAGAAACTTAAGTAATATTTTAAGAATTTACACATTGATGATTTAAGTTATTGAATGGGAAATAATTTATGAAAGTACATGAAATAAATTAATAAAAGATGACCTTGTATGAGTGAAAATAAATGGAAAGTAAAGATGTGTTAAGGAAACCAATAGAATAAAATATGGAAGTTGTGTGTAGATCATTTTATTCACATAACAATTTTGATCCAGATTTGAATACATAGTTTGTGGAAATTCACACCAGTCCAAACTAGGATTTTTCGCTTGATTCTTGACGGCGAACGCTTGATACAGATTTTTGAAGTTGTCTATCATAATTTACAGCTATGTAAGGAAAATGGAGCTTCCTAATCAAGAAATTGGATCAGAGTCCACAGTAGAGTAGTTAAGTTAACAATACTAGTTCGGAAGTGAAATGTGTGTATTCAAGCAAGCGATTAGAGATGATATTGTGTACTAATGATATAAGCATATCATACACATTTAAATAATATTTAAATTCTTTATTGTTTGGCTGATGGAAAGTTTGGAAAATGACACTTCAAATTATTGAGGTTGTATGAATAATCTATTAAGTAATTATCTAAGGTTGTTGAGCGTAAAATACACTTGTTTATAGCTCTTGTGAGATGAAAAGTGTCTGAACCCGGACAAACCTTTAGTTTTTGGTCGCTATGGATGTGTGATGGATACTTTTGTTGCATATAATGGTTGTACTACTTTTGGTTTGCATATGATTATTGTATATCGTGTGTTGCTTGTGCTATTAATTGAAACAACTAATATATTGATCTTTTCCGAAATCGTAACCCATTTTGAATGATGTAAGTAAGATACATGTTTATAGAAGCCATAACTATTGCTTTCGGTTTCAAAAATAGAGTTTTGTTTTCCCGACAAATAAGTACGTTTGGGATGCTTTATTATTAAAATATGATATATATATACGATGTAATTATTGATATTATTATTTTTCGATCCTAGCCACGCAAAGGAGATGTTGTCGATTTTTTTTGTAATTTTAAGATTTAGAAAATTTTGTGGAAGTAGATTTAATTTCAAAATTATATTAAACTTAAATATGTAATATTAATCGTTTATAAATTGAATATTTTGAATAAAAATATATATCAAATTTCTTGATTCCTTCTTGTTCCTTTTCGAGGATGAAAAGTTTTGAGTGGGGGAGATTGTAACGACCCATGATTTTGATAATTAAAAATATTCAACTTAATAAGACTTCAAAATTTAATATTTTCAGAAACTATAATTTATGAATTATTAACGCGAATTTTATTAAATTATAAGTTTTGAGGTTAATATAAAATCTTTAAAAACAATAAACTTTAATGAAACGAAAGATAGTAATGCATATTATAATATAATTTAATATTGATTGAATGTTACTGACAACCATTTATTGTAATTCCAATCAACTGTAATAATAAAGGTTAATAAGGATAAAATAAATGATGTATGAAATTGTGGAATTATATGCTATTTAGTTCAAATTGGTTTTAATATAGAATATGAAATCAGGAATGTGGTAAGTAATCTATAATCCTTGTTTATAAGCAATAAGTTAATAGATATGAATTATGAACGTATAATATTTACCATTTTATTATTAAATCCGTTGGAAACTAATTTGGAAATAAATGGAAATTAAATGGAATTGAAATATTGCACTTAATATAAAAACAGACGTTAACTGTAGAATAATGAGTGTAATAAAATGGAAACTTATGTTTAATAAAATATATAAGGTATTTTTTGATTTAGTAATAAGAATTTAAATCAAAAGATAAGAGTTTGTTTGGAATATAAATATAATGAATTATGATTTTATTACTATTGTAATTTAATGCTGAAATTAATTTAATATTTAAATATTGGATTTAACATGAAAAATTTAATTTAAAAGATTATTAATTTTTGTTTAATCAAAATGATGATAGGAAACTTTTAATTTTGGAATTTAAAAGTGAATAAATCAGTTTAATAATAATTCGTTTTAATTAACAAGTAAAAATAGATATGAATTGATTTTAATGATAACTTCTACATACAATAGAATTAGGGTTTGGAATTAGTTTCATTGAGTTTAAAAATATTGAAAACCTATACTTCGATTTATTATATGACCTATTTACGTTTCGGGAACAAAACGGGCTTTTCGGGTCTTTGTTATTGCTTTGACCCAATCGACCTGCTCCATTCATTCCTATTCAATCTTTTTCTATATATGTTACCCCGCCATTTGGTCATGGCCGGGATATTAACAAATTGGCTATAAAGGATGGACATCAGGATTGGAGATCGATTGAAAACAAGGCTCTGATCGATATCATCAAAATTTGACCGAGCTCCAATCAAGGTGGGTTCGATTAGGAATGATAAACTAGGCTAAGAAAGACCACGTTTCAAATTTCAAGTCAATAGGAGTTTGTATGCTTGAGATATGATCGATGCAAATCAAAGGGATCAACTTCATTCGTATCCATCACGTTCGTATCGACCCGAGGTGCCCTTCTTCATATCCATCACGATCATATCGGTCCAAGTAACCTCACTTCGTATCCATCGTGCTCGTATCGTTCCAAGTTGGCTCATTTCGTATCCATCAAACACCTCTACTTCATATCCATCCAAAACTACATTCTTCATATCCATCCATCCTCGGATTGATGCGCATCCATCGTCTTCGGAATGTTCGCATCGATCAACCAACTTCACTTCGTATACATCAAATCCAAACCAGGTTGCAACTTCGTATCGGTACGAACAGAGCAATTGCGATCAATACAAACAGAGCAGTTGGAATCGATACGAACAGAACAGAGCCGTTGCAATCGGTACGAATAGAGCAGTTACGATCGAAATGAACAGGGCCAAACTGGGTCGATATGAACAAGGCGTATACATAGGAAAGACTCGATCGTTCGGCATAAAGAGTGGAGCGATCCAAAAAATTAGCGCCATGCCAACTAACAAGCACGTGCCCGGATCGATACGAATGGAACGATACGAATTGCATCGACTTAAATTCAACAACCTTCCAAATATATTTGCTATCTATGATCTGCGACTGTAAACGAGTGCTTTCATCGGCAATTGGGTGTTTGTGACCAATTTTGGCGCAAATATTTTAATGCTTTCACTAAGAAGGGCTAGCATTCAGAGATTCTACGGCTTGGATTTTGGATCCGAAGGCTTAAGGACTTAGATCTGGAAAGCAATGGCAAGGCAAACGACAAGAAGATGGAGGACTGAGCTGAGTCAGCATGAGGGGAGTCAGGAGCCTTCTCAGGAGCAAATCAGGCCTTAGTTTTCATCACCAGAGATGAGATGGAGATGATTATGGGAGCTATGCATGAAGAGCTTCTAAAAAGATAAGAGGAGATGATGTAGAATCTGCTTCGACAAGCTGGACAAACTCGAATGCAGAGTCAAAGGAACGCAACTGCAGAAGATGCCGGAGATGGGAGTCAGGAGTATGGAGCAACCAAAATTCGAAATAGAGCAGGACCATCAGAAGTAGCACCAGATCTAGGGGACACTCACCCGGAGCATGCTGATCCAATCCCGAGTGGAGTACCAAGTGGAGCTATGCAACACGACGTTGATAGGGGAATGGATGCTCGTTCAAGGAAGTGGATTCCAGAACTCCCTTGTGAACTCGGGGGGTAGATTGGAGGCAACGGACAAGGAGTACACCTTGGTGATAGTGATAGATTGGCGAATATGGTAAGGCGATCCATGAGGGGCGGATTGGTGAATAGAGACTTAGAGGATGTGAATTGGAGTCCCTTTTCTCCTACAATCAGGCAAGCTAGGAACATGCCAGATTTCAGACTACCAACACTGGAGATGTATGACGAGAGAACAGATCCCACGGTTCACCTGACGAGATACATGAGGCATATGGAAGTACCAAAGGCATCGGAGGAGGTCATGGCACGATGCTTCTCTTTGTATTTGGAGGATATAGCAGCATTAATGTTCAGATAGTTGGAATGTGGCTCTATTGGCACATGGATGGAGCTGATTGAAAGGTTTATGAGGCAGTTTCGGGTCTACATAGTCAGACCCAAGAATGTGATGAACCTAACATCGATGAAACGGTGGAAGGGAGAATCACTTAGAGATTTTTTGACTAGATTCAAAACGGTAGCACTTCGAAAAGGCCGTAGAGGGAGTCAAATTTTCTTCTTACACGGATCTAATTGAAACCCTAGAGAGGATTTACTTGGATACTCGAGGGTGCCTCTAGTATCGAAAACCGACAAGAAGGGAACCTTCTAATTACGAGCGGGAATCAGGAAGTTATTGCCTATTCCATGAGCTGGATGGGCACAACACAAATGATTGTAGGAATTTAAAGGATATCGTTGAGGAGCATGTAAGGAATGGTCATCTGCAGCAGTATGTAAGGAATTGAACTATGGCAGTGGAACAGGAGCGGTCATCGCCCACCTTGAACGAAGATGGCACTGGACCTAGGCAACATCATCTTGTTATCAGCCAAATGGATTTATGGCTTTGAATAAGTAATAGAGCTCGAAATAATGCAGCTAAGTCACTTACACATGTATGGGATCGACGACAGTCCCTATGCATGCTCTGAGGCGATGATAAACCATGTTGCTCGAGCCTATGAAATCTTGTTTTTCATTTTTTTTCCTGAAAACTTTAGTTTTTTTCCTTGGATGTACAGACATTTATCTGGTTTTCCTTGGCTGTAAAAACTCTTATTTTGAACGATTGGACTTGGATCAAGGTAATAAGTAATACCGGTCGCGCGATCACGGTCCCGACCGAAGAGACGGGGCAGTGATCGCAAGTTACGTATCCCTTCGTCGAAAAGTGATGGAATGGACTGAATATAATATAAAAAGTCCTTGGCTGAAGAGCCGAGGCCGGAGAATATAATTCTTGGCCGGAGAGCCGAGCCTAAGAATATAAAAAATCCTTGGCCGGAGAGCCGAGGCCAGAGAACATAAAAGCCCTTGACCGGAGAGTCAAGGTCGGATAAGAATAACGCGACCCGGCGAGGTATATGGAATTGAAGTTAAACTCGCTGAGGTCCGGAATTTGGCAAAGGGCCCGGTGCGGTCTCGGATTTGGATATCAACCCAGAAAGGTTATGGATTTGGTTATTGGATATGGATAGATTAAAGCTCGGTCGACGGATTTGGATAGCTACGGAAATGGCTAAGGTTGTGGTTACAGGACTTCGAATTAGACATCGACTCGGAGCAGTTGCAGACTTCTCTATGGCTATGGCACTTGGATAGGATGGCTTGGTAATGGATTGGATTATGAATCGAATGGTATGGATATGGACTTCCGATATCGGATTCGGAGCTATTTAAAACACGCCTTCTTACAACAAGGCATGTTTTGGGGTCAAATGCTACCCTGCCTTTTGGTCAAGGTCGGGATATAACCAAATTGGCTAGAAAGGATGGATATCAGGATTGAAGATCGATTGGGAACAAGGCTGTGATCGATATCATCAAAATTTGACCGAGCTCCAATCAAGGCGGGATAGATTGGGAATGATGAACAAGGCTAGGAAAGACCACGTTTCAAATTTGAAGTCAATTGGAGTTTGTATGCTTGAGATATGATCGATGCAAATCAAAGGGATCAACATCACTCGTATCCATCACGTTCGTATCAACCCGAGGTGGCCTTCTTCGTATCCATCTTGATCTATCGGTCCAAGTAACCTCACTTCGTATCCATCGTACTCGTATCGATCCAAGTTGGCTCATTTCATATCCATAAAACACCTCTGCTTCGTATCCATCCAGAACCGCACTCTTCGTATCCATCCATCCTCGGATTGATGTGCATCCATCATCTTCGGCTTGTTCGCATCGATCAACCAACTTCACTTCGAATCCATCAAATCCAAACCAGGCTGCTACTTCGTATCGATACGAATAGAGCAATTGCGATCGATACGAACAAAGCAGTTGTAATCAATACGAACAGAACAGAACCATTGCAATCGGCAAACAGAGCAGTTACGATCGATATGAACAAGGCCAAACTGGGTCGATACAAATGAGCATATACATATAAAAGACTCGATTGTTCGGCATGAATAGTGGATCGATCCAAAAAAACAGGGCCACGTCAACTAACAGGCATGTACCCGGATCGATACGAATGGAACGATACGAGTGGCATTGACTCGAATTCAACAGCCTTCGAAAGTACAAACTTGCATCGATCATAACTCAAAATCTACAAGTCCAAATGCTACCAAATTTTCACATAAGTTTACGTACATCCTCAAGAATGTTCATGATCGATCTCGACTCGATTAGACGAAGTATAGATCGATATAAAGTTCATTCGTATCGATCACAGACTGAGTGCAAAGGACATGAGCTCGATCGTGTGGGCCGACCCACGTAAGAGAGGTGGTCTTTTGAGATTTGGGTGAGATATTTGCAGCCTACGCATATAAATAGCATCCTAGGACCTACTGAATACAGACCTTCTGGTTATTCTACGCTGTTACTCTGCCGAACTCCATTGTAACTCGATTATTATCAACTATATTATTGTAACCAGCGAGTGATTATGAATAAAATATCAGCTCTTCAAAGTGGACGTAGGCCGAAGATAGCCGAACCACTATAAACCTTGTGTCTTTACTACATTCCTTTTAAATTTTGAGTGTTCTTCACATTTATTTTCTCTATATATTTGCTATCTGTGATCTGCGATTGTAAATGGGTGCTTTCATCGGCAATTGGTTGTTGTGACCAATTTTGGTGCAAATAATATATATGTTGTTATAAACCCTAGAAGCTTTCTATTCTGTTTTTTGTACGTACAATTTCAGTTCTTATCTGCTTCTTCCCAATAGAGATTAGCTTATACCTTAATTACAATTTCAAATCAATTCCAAAATCGAGATTTATTCAAACCCTATCAAATTATATATCATCGCCAAGATCTCGACAAGCGGAATCGGCGTATCAATTATTAGTTTCGGTTGGAGGCTCCGTTTCTCTAGAAATTAGAAAAAAAATCTCGGCCGTTCATTCCAGGGTTTGGATTCAATGGTAGATCTTCACCCAATCAACGATCGAAAGTTGCTGCAGCATAGAGGACGACGAGTACTGGTGATCCATGGTGCCGATCACCTTGGATAGGCACCTACTCGCTAGAAACTGCGAATAAAGGTGGCGGCGGTAAAGGCCATTCTTGGAGTCGTGGCACGTCGCGACGGCACCAACATGGGCAGCCTTGGACGAGGAGGACAGTGGCGAGCTTCGATTTGGGTGTAGGCAACGGAGGAGGCGACGATTTGAATTTGTAAGCGGTGGCTAGAGCGTGGGCTCGTGTTCGATGCTTACGAGGGTTTGTAGGAGATAGGTAGTTACAATTTCGCCCTTAGTTTCTTTTATTTTATTTTTGAAATTCTAATGTTCTAATTAGCATAACTTTTGCATAGGAACTCCAACTAATGCGAGGTTTCTTTCGTTGGGTTCGTTTCGAAATTACGAACAATATGGAATGCATTTGGTTGAATTTGGAGACTGTTGAAATTTTGAGCTTTTATTGGATTTATGACGGGCTTTAAATCAAAGATGAGTGATTTAACCCACTCACGCAATACTAAATTTCCTTATATTGGTTAAATTAAATTATGAAGTAATAAAAATGTTGTAAATGTTTTTTGGCTGCTTAAATTAAATTAATTTGAATTTTATATTAAATTAAATTAACAATTAAATTATTATTGAATTTAATTGCTAGTTAAATACCGAAAATTGATAATTAGCAACTATTACGTTATATTGGTTGATTTGGATGTTGATTGTAATTGGATCTTTATTGAGTGATATGTTGGATATATGGTTGTTATTTATTTTGATATATTTCTCCTGTTATCCTATTATTTATTTGGCATTCTATAAATTGGCGGTTGAATTATTTCAAATAAACTAAGAAATATGTTGAAATGATATATGCCAATGTCATTTAAATTTAGGTTGAAATGATATATATCCATACGTACAATTAAATTGAAACAATTGATCACTTGGCCATAGGGTAGAAAATTATATACGAACACCGGATTTGCTTAAATCAAATGGTTTCAATTCTTGAATTTGAATTGGTTTAAATTATAATGTTTAAAGAAAATAAAAAATGGATTTATATGAATTAAATTATTTTCTAATTCAAGATTTGAAATGTTGAAATTGAAATTGTTTAAAGATTTAATTTGAAATCTTACAGTTGAAATGAGATATGATTTGAATATATTGAAAGTAAATTATTTTAAAGGATTAAACTTAAATTTAAACATTGAATTTACTTTAATTAAAGTGTGTTAAATTGGTAATTCAATGTTTTGGATATGAAATGGATAAACTAAATTGTTTAAAAATGAGAAATTGAATTGAAATTTTCATCCATTTTAATAGAACTATTTAAATTGAATTTGATGTAAAGTTTGAAATTGTTCTGGATATGACGCTGATTTAAATTGAAATTTGAATAAGAAGTTAACGTGAAATTGGAAGTTGAAGAATTGAATTTGTTGTGATTTGAAATTAGAACATGAGTACAAATAGTTTTGAAAGGAAAAAAACTGCTTTCATGTAAACTATTTTAATATATAAATTATTTAATTATCAAATTATTTTAATATATAAACTATTTTAATTATCTAAACTATTTTCAATATTAAAACTATTTATATTCAAACTATTTCCAATTTTTAATACTATTTTAATTATCCAAATTATTTTTCAATATTAAAAGTATTTTAATTATTCAAAACCATTTTCAATAACCAAACGTTTTTGAAGGGGGAACTATTTTGATTTAAATCATTGATTTAAATACAAATGTTTGAAGGTATAAACTATTTGAATTTGAAATGATTTTAAGGCAAAATATGATATTTTGGTATGAAATATGACTTGTTATTGAAACTTAAAAGAACCCTTAGGTGTGAAAAATGACATATGGTTGTTAAAGTGACTGGAACCGAAAATTAGCATACGCCCTATCAATATCGAAACCACTTTAACAATCGTGTACGCGGTGGATGATCCAGAATGAAGTGGTTGGATTGGCGAACGTTTGCTTTAATTGAAGAAAAGGAACGATGATGGACGACCCCGACACCTGTGTCAATTTGAAATGACTAAAACAGGAGCCTATGTCTGGCCAAGGGGTTAGTTACCTTTAGAAGCCCCACCCCTTCATATTATTATATTGATTTTGACTCGATTGGTTCACCTTGATTTGATTTTGGGGGTGTTGAACTCAGTCGGCAGTCGCTGCGGTAATGTGTTACGATCAGCCAGAATGGGCAAACTGGTAGAATCCTACCTCGGGCATTGTCTTGCATGCCTTGTTATACTTTTATCCTTATAAGAGACCATTATGATTTTGTTTTAGTGTTGTCTTATCATGGCGCCTCCCTGGCTACCAATGTTACTGGTTGTGTTAAAGGCGAACTGTAGGGCAATGCTTAAAAATGTGTTAAGGGGAATCAATGTAAAGCCTTGATGCTATTTTAATACTTTACTTTACTAATAGACACTACATATATAGCGTATCTTACTACATATAGATAGTTTGATGGATCCTTAGGAGATGGAAAAATCCGTAACATGTCTTAAGTTATTGCATTCACGTTGTACACTTGATAGGAGATGGAAAATCTCGTAAACATCTCTGAAGCTATTACACTAATATTTACTTGTTGTTGATTTAACTTACGTGAGAACTTTTAGTTCTAACTCGAGTGTTTTGTCTTTTCATTATGCTCAGTTCAGCCTAAGTATTTTATTATTTGAAGACCGTTATTCCTTGAAGACGAAGATGGAGTTTACTAGACTGTATTTATTATTATTATCCCACAGAATTATTTTTGTATGTTTTCTTATTATACTCTGATTTTTTTGTAAAAATTGTGAAATCACATGTATATTGTACTTCATGAACTGTTTATTTGATTATTATATTTTTGCAATCCGCTGCGAGATTCTATGCATTGCTTTCCTTCTTTTCTTTTCTTTTCTTATTAAACCCCATTGGTAATCTGCCATTTTGAAGGTTTGATTTATACATGTGTGGTTTATTATCGACTTAAATCATCCAAAAATATGGGTAGTCACAGCCCCCCCCCCTAGAATTTGGGGTTTTGATTTGGTGAGCAATCAGTCGTATCTTCGTCGCTTTTGATTTTTATTTTAGTCCCACAATCCAAGCATGAATTTTTCAATCTCCAGATTGTCAACCATATTCGTTCCTTATTGCATGTCCTATACTTTGGATTATAAAGGGGAATTTTTAAAGAACAAGTTGATTGAGCTGATCTTGTTTGATCCTATCGGGAGTTAGCATGATTGATCGATTCCAAATTCTAAGAGCCTATTTATACACATCGTTATCAATCAGTTTCACTATTTAATTATCATACAATGCAATAGAAAACATAAATACAGAGGAGGCCTGAAGCTTTAATCATTAAATGGAAAGGAACAACATAAACTATCTTTTTACATATTCATAAAACCAAATGCTAAAGAAAATTTTGAAAATAAATACAAATGAAATGTAAGGGAAAAAAACTAATTGAAATAGCGTCACAAATGTTCGTTGTTCTATGCACTACGAAGTGTAATGCCATCAACAGTTGCTAGCTTGAAAGTTCCTTCTCCAAGCCTTTGTTCAATGACATATGGTCCTTCCCAAATCGGGTTCATGTGTGACAGAATAGGAAAAACCCATTTCAGGACGAGATCGCCAATTTCGAAGGTTCTTAGTCGAACTTTAGTGTTGTAATACCAAGTGACCCGATGTCGGTGTGTAGCTACCCTCAGATCAGCTTCTTGCCGCTTCTTGTCTATAAAGTCCAGAGATTGCAAAAGGAGACCTTGATTTGTTGTAGAATCGTAATTAGTCACTTGATGAGAAGGAACTTCAAGTTCAACAGGAATAATGGATTTTGAACCATAAGAGAGGGCGAATGGAGTATGGCTAGTTGCAGACTTGTGTGTGATTCTTTAAGCCCAAAGTGTCGTAGGGAGTTCATCCACCCACTTGCCTCTAGCCTTCTCTTAATGCTTCTTCAGAATTGACTTGATGATTTTATTTACAGCTTTAACCTGTTCATTTTCTTAAGGGTGAGCAACCACAACAAATCTCTTTTCAATATGATATCTTCGACAAATTCTTTAAATTCAGCACTATCAAATTGAGTCCCATTATCTGTTAGTCTGTGAAAGACCGAAACGACATACGATGTTTCAAATGATGAAGTTGATTACTTTCTTGGTTTTCCTCATAGCTAAAAGTTCCACCTCGGCCCATTTGGTGAAGTAATCAATTTCCACAATAGCGTACTTCGCGCCTCCTTTACAGATTAGTAATGAACCGATAATGTCTATACCCCGCACGAAGAATGGCCATGGGCGGACCATTTGCGTGATTTCCATCGACGGAGCTCTTGGGACTGTTGCATATATCTGGCATTTATCACATCATCTTACATAATCATTGGCATCTCGATTTACGATTGGCCAATAATACCCACAACAAAGTATTTTCTTTGTCAGAGCTTTCCCGTTGATGTGATTGCCACATTCTCATTCATGAACCTCTTTTAAAACACACTTTATCTCATTATGGATGATACACCAGAGTAGAGTGACTAAGAAACCTTTCCTGTACATAAATGTTTCTTGCATAATATACCGTGAAGTATTGCGAAGGAACTGTCGTTTTTCATTTCTTCTATCAAGCAAGTCTCCATGCAGTAAATAGTCCTCAATTGGAGTCATCCACGATTCCATTTAAGATTTCGCCTTCAGTGTTTGATTGATTTCCATCATGTTTATACTTGGGGTATCTAATACTTCGATCGGAACCAAGCCCATATGTTGTGTATTTTCAGTACAAGTTAACTTTGCCAATAAATCAGCCTCTCTATTTTGATCGTGTGGAATATGTAATAACCCAAAATTTAAGCTGTAATAATTAATTAACGAATTAGTTAAATGATAAAATAACTTTGTAAAATTATTATAATTGGGCCATGGGAGTTGCATAATGTGTCGGTGGTAATTTTCTGGTCAACTTCCATATGTAGAACATCAAAATCCGAGCAAAGGCGAAGAAGTTATGAAATAAAAAAGAAACGGGAAAAAGAAAAAAAGAAAAAATATATATATAGGGAAGGTCGACCCTCACCATAGCTAGGTAGATCCTAAGGTCGACCTTAGCAAGTGATGGGTCGACACCAAGGTCGACCCGCCTACGTGAAAATGCATTCTTTTGCCCAGAACTATCCGAACACGTCATTTTGCAAATTTAACTCCATCTCGTGCGTACGTGCTTCCATCCGGCGGTTTCTAACGAGCCTATGACATGGTTGCATAATATTCGAATCCAATGGTCTGAGATCCACAAGTGCCACTATAAATAAGACCTTAGGCCTAGCTATTTTTCTCATTTAGATTTTCTCCATTTGGGTTCATTGTCTAAGGTTGGACCCTAAATGGAATATTTTTCCGAGAAGAAGATCTTTTTAATTAAAATATTTTATGCCCTTCAAGTGGACCCGAGAAGGTCAAAGGAAAGAGCTAAGGACCACAGGTGATTTTTTTAAGTAATTATTTTGGATTCTTAAGTAATTTAAAATAACAAGTTTTCCAACAGTTGTAGTTTTTCTACAATTTTGGGATAACCTTTATGCAAGTTTATTTACAGTTTTTTTAAGTAAATTTTATACTTGTTTTCTAGTATATTTTCTTTTAGTTATTCTATTTCAGTTACTTGCAATTATTTATTGTTAATTATTGCTTTTCCAATTATTTACAGTATTTTCAGTTATTCACGGTTATTTATGTTTTATTTACATCTATTCTATGTTGAGATTTCTTCTGTAATTATCGTTTTCTTTCTAATTTCCTTTACACGCAAATGGAATAAACAGAATAAATAAATCATGAATATGGATTAAAATATAAGAAAACTGAATTTACTGAAAATTGGATGTAAAATAAGAAAGACAATAATAAATTGGACTTAGACTGAAATATGGAAATCTAAGACATTTGCAGGCATAATTATAACATGTAATTATATCTAGAAAGGGAAAGTAGAAGAAATAGAAAAAAGTAGCTTATTCATATATTTAGATCTTGGGTTTAGTTAATAAGCAGAATTATAACATGCAGGTTATAATTAGAGATTATAATTAAGTAGAAAGAACAGGAAAGGCTTATTTTAAGACTTAAATTAAGTTAATAAGCAAATAAAGCAGAAATAACAGAAGAAGCATATTTTAATAAACTTAGATCCTGAATTAAGTTAACAAGAAGGGTATAGAAGATCTGTATTATAGGCCTAATGGGGTAGTCCTTTACAGATATAGAAGATCGGTATTGTAGGCCCAACAGGAGTAGTCCCTTAAAGATATAGAGACTTAATTTTATATTAAGTAAATAAGCAAAGATAAAAATAAGACCCATGCCAGCAGCATTTCCTTTAGGACATGCTTATGCTGAAGTGGTGGTGAATAATAGGTCAATAAATAGAATTTCAAATCATGGGGGATTTGGTCAAGGGGCGCAACTAGATTTTGTTTGTTAGATACAACCCGTAGTAATAACATTCCCTTTAGTCAGACACAGGTGGTCTCACAATAGCACAGGTAAGGCAAGGGTGTGCTTATGTTGGAGCAGTGATAACTAAGAGGTCAATAGGAGGAAGCAACAGATAACGGGATCCTAATGGTGGTCGAGCGTTCCGCCTCCGTGTTGGATGATAAATCATTATTGAGTTCCAAGCGCTAAGTAGGTATCTATTGCATAGGAACCAACAGGGTCTACTCTGCAGTAGTAGGTGTCTATTTTTTAGGGACTAATAGGGTCTAGTCCGTATCTTTTGCACAGGGACCAACGGGGTTTAGTCCGTATCTTTTGCGTAAGGGCTAATAATCCTAGCACGTAGAAGGCACAGTAGAGATAGAAAGCCGATCAAAGGGTAGAATTAGGACTTCTGTCACGACTCGAACTCGATGTCTGACAAACAACATCAAATTCGTATCACGGGAGCTTGCAACACCTATTAGATGATAAATAACACAACGGAATAAAAGATGATATCATTGATACAACATGAATACAATATCTGATACATCAATTTGAGACAATGATAATCATCATCATCAGAGAATATATAACACATAATACAGCAGAACACGATACCATATGAGATAAGTCTTCACAGAATCCAATACTGCAACTCTGATCCAAAAAACTCCAAAGACAAAGCTCCAAAACATCAAGCTCGATCCACCATCAAGATTGAACCAAGATGAGCAAGGTCAGTCGTCCAAGGACTGAACTAGCTCCAGATAATCTACTAGACCTGACTATCTGAAAAACCAAACTCTAGATTGCCTGTGTGGAAAATTATGGGCACCCAGAGTTTAGAAAAGGAACAATAAACTCCGAGTCAGTCATGGGACTGGTGTGAGCAAACAAAACAGTTTGGTCTTTAAAAATAATCAAAGAATTTAGATTTTAAATTGGAAATTCGCAATGCTTTTGGAAAATGAAACTACCATAAGGCCTCCCGCCACACACACCATGCAAACGCAGAATTGGAGGAGATTTCTCCTTATGGTAGTCAAACATGCTTGATACGCGAAAATCTTTTGATATTATTATTAGTGCATAGTGGAAAACATTTTGAAAGTATAATATTAATCTTAGCCAGCATAGGTACCATTATATTATGCCAGCTATAGCTGCCATTTTAAATGACAGGTTCTACAACTAAAACCGTACAAGGCGCATATTGTTTTGATTAGGTTTCCAAGAAATGGTCAGGCTAAGGAACTTACTACTGCCACATGGGAACGCCTTTGGCAGGACGCCTCGAGAACCTACCCGGCTCTCTGCCAACACAAGGCCAGGTTCCTCCTTGCCTGGGATTAATACCTACAGATATGCCATCCCCGGTCCTTTGGGACTTTTATCCGAGAGCTCTCAACACCAACAACATCACACAGTAATAAATATACTACAGTTCCCACATGAGTAATTATCCGGGCTCCATACCATGAAACTACCTTTTTCCAGAAGGAACGGTTACACCCTAGGGGAGCTACCCCAGAAACCTTGCCGCATCATTCCTGTTTCAACCATTACCGGTTTGTGAGGCTCGACGAGGTTTCGTCCATAAAGCTACGCTTTACACGAAAACCATGCTTTGATCACGATTGATCAAACAATGATCAACAACACACAGCAGCACTTAGCATGTCACACTACCAAATTGGGAGTATATCGCTGATAACCTTCAACTACATAACTTCTGAGCTCGTACGTCTCAGAGAAGGGTGTTAAGCTAAGAGAATAAATTCTCTGCTACCAACAGATATGTATTTGAAATAAATCTGCTTTATATCTCAAAGTATAGTGTCAGATATACAACCATACAAGTCTGTCCCAGGTTCGAACAGAACCGAAGGCACTTCCAAAGAAGCCCTTGTCATCCGGGTATTCACAATCCCGATCGGACTTCCCATCACTTAGGAAATCTCTATACCGAGTTACTCAGTGCAGAGACAATCGATAGGTCATCCTATCGTTCTCGCAAATACCCGGTCTTCACCACCGGTCTTCAAATGCTATCCATAACGACGTATCATTATTCGGAATGGGTTATATGACACAAAGTCCTCTCCCGGCTAAACCGAATAATGAGCGCAATATTTAAAAACATATGGATATAGGATTTCAATTAAGTCACAACTTAATAATTCCAACTTTCTTTCAAATGGTTTAAGCCAATTACCATTTTAAATATTTTAAACAAAAAGATTTGTTTCACAAAGTTCACTCAGTTTCACAAAGATCCATTTATGGATTTTAAAACAATTTCCATTCTGATTGGATTAATTCACTTAAATCTTTAAATCAAGATTTATCTCATAGCTTTCAAAACTCGTTTCCAAAGATTCTTCCATAATTTGGAAAGCTATTTCAACTCAACCTGGAATTCCTTTAACATAATTTAAAGTTCATTACTCATATGAAAGCTTTTATTGTTTGAAACAAATTGTTTTCATTTCGGAAAATCTGATTTTATTTATACAAGTTAAAATCTTTAGATTCCCAAAACAACATTTTAAAATGGTTTAAACCAATATAAGCTTGTATACCCTTTTTAAATCATAAATACCGAATACAGAATTCAATTTCAGATATTTAATTCCAATTTAAATCGAATTATTCAAATTCCAAATCTCTATTAATTATTCAAAATAAATTTCATTCTTAAAACACCTTTTCAAAAGCTTTTCACATTAAACTTAATTTATTTCCAAAACTATTTGAATTTAAAAATTCAAATTCAAAACTAATTTAAAAATCTGTGACTTAACCGATTTCCATGTGAAATCCATATTTGTGTGTATATGAGTGTGGTCCAGGGGTTTTACACAATAGTACACAACATCAATCATCATAGATATATCAATATCGATAAGCAATATAATCCATAACGCTTATCTTCATTTACAGATTCACAGATAAAGTAAATTTATCAATCACAAAGATTCATCATTACAATTCGATGTGGGTTTCGGATAACCATCTGGAATCCGACTCCATGTCGCATTGAAATTTAAATGTCGTTTTACAGGAAAAAGGGGTCTCACATATATACAAAAACAATCACAGTTCAAAGTACAGCGTCAGGCAATTCACATCACATGGTATCACAATCACAAACAGAAATATCAATTCAGTATACAACATTTGACGATAGTCAATCATCTTTAATTCAAAGTAAAGGTGATTTAAAAGAGTTAACCACATAACTATTATTATTTATCAATGATTAACTTTTCTTAATGATAATTAATTAAATTCTAATTAATTATTCTTTAGATCAATTATCTTAATTGACTACCAATTATAAACTAATTAACTTTAATCATCTAGTTTACAATTCTTAATTATAAATAAATTAAAGACTTAATTATTAATCAACCAAATTTTAAATTTCAATTTAATCAATCTCTAATCAACTAGTTAATTACCATTGTAAATTAATCATCTTTATTACCCTTTTCAATCAGTTAATAATTCTTTGTCTCAATTAACATTTTTAAAATCATCTTTAAACTTTGAAAATCAATTTATTATTAATTACAAAACTTTAAAGTTAATAAATTTTTAGACTTGACTTAAATTAATTACTTGATTAAAATAATAATAAATCAAGAGTTTAAAAACATCTTAAAGTATTAACTAAACAATTAAAACTTGTATTAATATTTTAATTTAAACTATTAAACCTTTATTAAACATACAGGGCTTAAAACCTGTTTGAAATCAATATGCTTAACTGTATTCCTTTACATCATCGCAGTTGAAAAACCAACCCAAGTCTCCCCCCTGTTAACTCGAGTATCACTTCGTGTACTTCACCCATTTTCCCGTGACACTCCTTCTTCTTCTTCTCTTTTTTCTACAGTTTAAGTTTTAAGTTTAACGAATGCATCAGGTAATCCAAACTCGCGTTCTTGAGTACGAACCCGAAGTAATCACCCTTTCCACTCGAAAATCGACTCGCGTTGTTTACCACCATCGAACCTGACACAGCAACAACGTGCTCGTGCACGTGCACGCTGCCATTATTCGCCTCCAAGCGACGCCGCAATGTTGAGCAAGTCGACGATGCTTCACGCATCAATTTCCCATCGCCAAAATTCATCCACCCCTTCAAAATCAAGTTTCGAGCTAATTGTTGAAATCTGGAACTTCATCACCGAAGTCATCGAAACCTAGAACATTATCGTTCACCCAACCTCGACCACCATAAAATTCGAAACTTCGGCCAAGACCTCGTCACCCTCCATACTATCAACTCACAAAGCAATGTGCAACTCGATCGCTCCAAGAAGATGCAATCATCTTACTATTGACCCTGTTCAAAACGCGGTAAAAAACCATAGTTTGGCTTCGTCCCTTCGATTCATGAATTTGAAAATTTATTCAGCAATTTTCTCGGCATCACAGAAGTTCATACAAGCTTCAACCTAATTTTCAACATTTATTATTGGATCAATGCAAGAAATTTGGAAAAATGCAAATTTTGTTTAAATTCAAACTGCTCTTTGAATACTCAGTTAAAAGTCATCATATTGATTTTAAAAATCATGTCTTTGTATGTTCATTCGAGATATGTAATCAAATCATCAAATTAAAATATTCGACTTTATCATAAAATTCTTTTTTTACTGTAAAATGGAGTTTACAGGTCCAGATTCGTTTATTTTCAAACTAAACTTTTTGGACCATGGTTTCAAGTTTAATTAAACTGATTTTGTTTAAAAAAAAATCCTAAGTTAAAATGTTTATATGAAAATTCATTAAATTTTCCTTATTTGTAAACATTCTGTAACTAGAAAACAAGAAAAACAGGATCATTAAGTATACAGTATACCACATATATTTGCACAGAACCAAAAATAAATATTAAACCAACGACAAGATTATTTATAAAACAAATATACAGATTTAAAATCCTTAGAGTAGTATGTTCACTCACCTGGCTGGAAGATCAAAGAACAATTGTAGCTTTTAAAAACTGCAAATGATTTTCTTTGAATCTGTTTTGGTTTTCCTTTGTGTTGAATAATGTTTGAGTTTGTAGATAGTGATGGTTATATCTTTCTTTTCTGGTTTTGCTTAAAAAAAATTTCTCTAAACAACATGGAAAGTATGTATAAATAAAGAAACTAGTTTGGTATAGGGGAAGGTAACAACTGGTAAAGTCTTTTTTGTTGACTATAGATTTTCCTTTTGACTAAAGACATTTGTTTCAATTTATTTACTGATATGATTCTAACATATTTTCGGCTGAGATGATGGAAATAAATGCATGCTTCCCTTCCTATTTACAGCCTCCATTGTATAAATATTTTTTCCTCTGTCTTGTTGATATTTTGTTCCATTTCCTTCCTTTATAAGACTTTGTGTTTCTCATTTTGTTTACAAGCTCATGTTATTTTATTATGTATATACAGTTTTGTATTGTAGATATGTTTTTGTTTGTTTTATAATTATCTTCTTTTGCAAGCCACCTTGTTTTGTACACAGATCTTCTTGCCTTGCTTATTCATATATTACACAACTCACATACAAATATATATATGTACTTCATATGTTTACTTAAGTATCAATATTTTATTTTTACAAAAATAATTTTGAATTTTATTTCTATTTAAAGCTTAACTTTTAAACATTTAATTTATATCCTCATATTTCTATACTTATATTTACATTGATAGAATTGAATTTTTATTTTAAACATTAGTATCCATATTGCATTCAATAATTTAATCATACATATAATATATTTTTTTCCAAAGTGCAATCTTTAAATTCAATTCATTCTGAACTCATTTTGAATTTACTTTTGAATTTCCAAATCAAAATGTTATTTAGAATCCAATTCAATTGAAAACATTTATTTTGAGTTTCAATTCCAAATTCAAAAGCAAATAAGTATTTTATCTCTTATTAATTTGAAAAATTCAAACAAATCCATAATTTAACCCAAAAATTAAATTAAATTACAAATTCAAATTCGTCTTTAAACTGGCATCGTTACAACTTTAGCCTAATTAAAGTAGGATTAGGGTATCAGCCAAATCAAAGCAGTTATCTAAGAAAAGTGCAAACAATCTAATTGAACTATCTAAGCAAAGCAAGCAAGTTAAACCACATTTTTTCTAGCTTTATCTTTTATTTTATTTTCTTTTATACTAGAACTGTTGCAAAGTATATTATCTTTACCTTGCATAAGAATACTAGTAATTGCTTTCATTCACCAAACTTTTAGTCTGACCCACTCCTTTATTTCCCTTTTTCCCCTTAGGCCAGCAGAGGCAGGGATAGTAGATTTCAGATTCCTTTGGAGGTTCGACTCTGGAGATTTATCTCCATATATTCTTCTTCTTTTCCAGTTTTCTATGTTTTTGGAGTCCGAATGTACTGGTACTGTTGAGAGGGATATTTTTGTTTATGTACTCTAATATGACTAAGATGGTATTTTCTTTTCATCAGACATGCATTGGGTGTTTTGAGACACCTTGTATATTTGGTTTTACGACTCTAGTTTATGAAGTTTGATTTTGAATAATAAGATTTCTGTTGAAATGTTTACGCCGTTTTATTTATTTTATCTTATGAATCTTAGTCTCTATAAGCGTTTAGCTATACCTATTATGCATCACGTCTTTTAGTGTTCCTTTTTGGGTATACTAAGAGGGGTAGGATGTTACATTTGGTATCAAGGACTATGGTTATAGGATTCCTTAATATTAGTTTTAAAAAGTAAAGTATTTTTCAAAATAACTTGTTTTAAAAGTATTTTTTTAGAAAGAAACTCTTAGAAAATAAAATTCTGGTATAAAAGAGTTTTTATAAAAATCCCATCAAAGTCCAGTTCAATTTTCTTTCGATTATTTTGAGCCTAAAATCCCTTTTCATTGCATAGTACGGCCGACTGGTTTCGTAGAGCTACGGTACCAGAGGTGCAATAGCAAGTGCCTAATACAGCACCAGTAGGCAGACATCCCTTTAATCCATCTACAGCAAGTGTCTAGGAAGCAGAACATTTTCTAGCACAGAGGATTTCTAGAGGACACGAGCTAGGTTGAAGTATTTAGAGCAAATGTGTACGTTGTTAGGATTAGAGGACCGACAGAGAGTTCAGCCTGCATCTTGGCAGCTGAAGAGAGAGCTTAATGAGGTTCCTAGGTTAGAAAGCTCTAAGAAGTCGTGGTGGAAGAACAAGAAGGACAAGGACAAGAGGAAATAAGGAGGACCTGAGAAGCGGATCAAGAAATGCGAGAAATACAATAGATGTGGACTGGTTGGTCTTTATGCAAGGGACTGTAAGACTAAGATGATGAAGAGAAAGTGTTATAGTTGTGGGTCATCTTAGTTGAACTTGTTCGCACAGGATGGGGCTGAGAGTAGGCGCACCTACAGCGCAAGTCCAGGCTTTGGATGCAACACCTTCTAGTAGTAGACTAGATCGAGGTAAGATCATCTTAATAGAAGATTTTATTTCTATTTTGGATTTTTCCTATTTGGACTCTTTTTGACTCTAGAGTATCACACTCTTTCCTAGTTCCTTGTTTGACTGTTTGCACTAAGATATCTCTTTAGTAGTAGATCCCATAGTTGTTTCAAACTCCCTAGGAGAATCGACACATTTATCCATGATTTATAGGGGTTTGAGAATTTTTATACTAGGCATAGAATTTGACTTACGTTTTGGTATGGTCATTTTTAGGGTATGGGATGATTCTGGGAATGGATTGACTATCCACTTATGAAGTGATATTAGACTGCAAGAGGGGAGTTGTCAGACTAGAGACAAGCAGTGGTAGGACTCTCGTGGTTTCTTGCGACCCATGGGGGTCTGTCATGTTGTGCTTCCTTATTTCCCTTGATTCTTCATTAGCAGAGTTAGATTCAGTTCCAGTCAATAGAGATTTCCCATACATCTATGAGGAGGTTAGGGGACTACACCCTAAGAGAGAAATTGACTTTAGAATGTATTTGAATGACAATGCTAAGCCAATAGCATTACCCATGAGACATAGGGCACCTAGGGAGAGGAAGGAGTTAAGCAAGCAGATTCATGAGCTATTAGAGAAAAGCTTCATCAGGAGGAGCATTTCTGAGTGGGGAGCACTTGTTGTCTTCGCTACTAAGGCGGATGGTTTCCTTCGACTTTGCGTAGACTATAGAGAGTTAATTAAGTTCATAAAGAAGAACCATTATCCACTTCCTAGGATAGATGATCTTTTCGACTAGTTAGTTGGCTCTTTAGTATTCTCTTAGCTTGATTTAGCCACTGGATCTCATTAGCTTAGGATAGCTGACGCTAGCATTGATAAGACGGTATTTAGGACACCCGACGGACTTTTTGAGTGGTTGGTTATGCCTTTTGGGCTAACCAATGATATAGCCTGTTTTGTAGATTTGATAAGCCGTGTTTTTTTGAGATGTCCTAAATAAGTTCATAGTAGTATTCATGGACGACATTTGGGCGTTTTCCAAGAGTATGGGAGAGCATGTTATTTACTTATAGAAGGTTTTTTGTACGCTTCAATAGTTAAAGGCAAAATTCTTGGAGTACCACTTTTTGGCGTAAGGATGTGCGATTTTTAGGGCATAGACGAGCTCAATACATGGAAAGAGTTTAAGAAATAATTTTGTATGTTTTGGTTCCGATTGTAGAAATCCAAAAAGTTGTAGGCAAAGATTGGAGATGTACAATAGATTCAGTTGAAAAGAAGAAAACCCATGTATAGATAATTGAAAAAAAAATTCTTTTAAATAAGTGGATTGAACGGTAGTGCTTTGAAATAAATATAAGTATAAGAGAAGAATAAGAATAAAACACTTTAGTAATGAGATTACCAAAGATTAGAAAGGGTACTTATAGTAAGAAGAAAATCCACCTTATGTTTAGCCTAATATAATGAAAATGTTAGAATTGAAAATTTGAAAATTTTCATTGTTAACATTTTAGAGAAAGAAAATATTGGTTATGAAATTTTTATTGTTTTCTTTATATGATGTAAATTTTGTTAAAATTAAATTTTTTTTGAAGAATTATAGAGCATATATAGCTCCTTAGTTTCTTTGTAGTAAACGAAGATTTCAAATATAAAAACCTAGAGCGTATTAAGTATTAGAAGCATATATTACAACATTTATTGTTGTAAAAGATATTTTCATGAAAAATAAAAGGGGCATAGACTATAACACTATTGTTATAGTATGTGACTCCCAAAGGAATTGTTTTTACATAGTATGTGAGATTTATTAGTATTAAATCCATACACTAGTATTTTTGGGTTGTAGTAACAGTGTTTTACATAACATCTATTTTAACCCAAATAAAAGTGTATTTTAAAGATATTTCTAAGTATAGAAACAAAATAGTTCGTGAGTACATTTATTATTTAAATAAGTATGAAGAAATGCTTTTTAATTACGGATATATTAAAAAAGTTTTGAAAATGAGTTTTTCTGAAAGGAAAAGTGTACGTTAAATGTTAGAAATTAATAAATTTCATAGAAATTTCCTATTGAGAATATAGATTAAAAATACTTTAGTCTATTGGAACGAAATGAATAATAATAACATTTTCTATGAAACCAAATTATAAATAAAGATGCTGTGTGCAAGTTATAAGGAAAACATGAAAGAGATATACAAGGTAGGGGAAGCACCATATTTTGTATAGCCTATTTCGAAAAGAAAAAAAACATAAAATAAGTTCCTTGTAATTTCATATAAACATGAAGTCCTCTTTTAAAGGATTCATATAAGGTTTTAGAATTAATAATTTCTAGTAAGAGAGAGTAGTTCCAATACGTTAAGGTATAAAACCCGTAAATATAATAGAAGATGTTTTGGAAACACGTAAGGACATTTTAAAGACATTTTAAAAGAAAAATGGTTTGATGAAAAGTAATAAGCTTTTGGAAGTGAAAAACTTAGTAACAGTTAAATTTAAAAATCCCAATTTTCATAGAAATCTATAAGAATGCAAGTCAAGAAAGATAAAATGTTAGTTAACCAAGCACCTTTGAATTTAATAGAAATTTAAAAATAACACTTTTAAAAGCAAAAGTTTTGGAATTTGATGTTTTAAATATTTAGAAGCTTTAATTTTTGAACTAATAAATACCAAACCAAACTTTTAAGTGTGGAGTAGATATGAATCATTTCCTAAGTGTGACAGAAAATGTGTAAAGCTATATAGAAGATAGCAGTGATTACTTTTAGAAGTCATAATAGAAGTTTCCGCAAAGTATATAAGACACTATGAGAACCTATGATTGTTGCTTCATTTGTAAATACTATATGAGAATAGTATGGTGATATTGGTAAGATGGTAAGACACACATGGTTGATGATGTGTGTTCTTAATTTTGGAGGAACTTGGAAGGCGCATCTTCCTTTAGTAGAATTCACATGTAATAATAGTTTCAAGCTAGTATTGGAATGACACCTTTCGAAGCTCTTTATGGAAGACCGTGCAAGTCGCTTTCGTGTTGGTTAGAGTCTATAAAGAGATTTCTACTTGGTCCTGACATGGTTAAAGAGGCTTCAGAGAAGATTGATTTGATTAGGAGAGAATACATACCTCTTATCCACATCTCTTTGATAATCGATTTTTAATTTTCTATTTCCATCTTTAGTTTTGAATAGGTTCTTTCCTTTACGATCCATTGAGGAGGGTAGATTTTAGGATTTAACATAAGAATGATAGGATTTGATGTAAACATGTTATTAGAACATATTATGTATGATGGATACTAGTGGTTGCAATTGGTTGCTAGTGAATGCTAATGGACGCATATATTTACACTAGGCGCTATTATCTCTTAGGGATCGACCTAACTAGGACACTAGAGCATACGTATATGGATGTGTTTGCATTTTTGTTTTATTTTCCACGGTGGATATAAATGGATGATTGTAGCACGCATATAGAACTATCAGTTATCATTAGGGAATTTGTATTCATTTGGATACATGGCACGGACATGATTGCATAAAAGGAGGTTGACTGAATCAGTGCACTGCTTAATCTTTTTCATTAGTAAGGGACATTGACACTGTACTATTTGCATATGTATCATAAATCGCATTAGAAAAACATAAGGATAATGGATGTAATGGATGATGGTTGAGTATTTGGTTGTAAAACTCAGATGAAAACGTTTATTTCAATCTTCTATCCTTTGAAATTTTGGGGATGAAATCCCTTAAGGAAGGGTGAATCTAACAACCCGAAATTTAAGCCATAATAATTAATTAACAAATTAGTTAAATGATAAAATAAGTTTGTGAAATTAGTAGAATTGAGCCACGGGAGTTGTACCATTGTGTCTGTGGTAATTTTCTGATCAATTTGCATATATAGAACGTCAAAATCCGAGCTGAGACAAAGAAGTTATGGAATAAACAAGAAACGAGAAAAAGAAAAAAATATAGGGAAGGTCGACCCTAAGGTCGACCCTCACCATATCTAGGTCGACCCTAGCAAGTGATGGGTCGACACCAAGGTCGGCTCGCCTATGTGAAAATGCATTCTTTTTCCCAGAACTATTCGAACACATCATTTTTGTAAATTTAACTCCATCTCGTGCGTCTGTGCTTCCATCCGACGGTTCCTATCGAGCCTATGACGTGGTTGCACCCGATTTAATCTCAAAATCCAATGGTCTAAGGTCCATAAGTGCCACTATACATAGGAACCTAGACCTGCTATTTTTCTCTTTCAGATTTTCTCCATTTGGGTTCATTGCCTAAGGCTGAACCCTAAAATGAATATTTTTCCAAGGAGAAGATCTTTTAATTAAAATATTTTATACCATTTAAGGCGATCCGAAAAGGCCAAAGGAAAGAGTTAAGGACCACAGGTGAGTGTTTAAGTAATTATTTTAGATTCCTAAGTAATTTAAAATAATAAGGTTTCCAATAGTTGTAGTTTTCAAACAGTTTTAGGATAACCTTTATGCAAGTTTATTTACAGTTTATTTTAAGTAAATTTTAGAATTATTTTCTATTCTATTTTCTTTTAGTTATTATAATTTAGTTATTTTCAATTATTTATTGATAATCATAGCTTTTTCAATTAATTACAGTTATTTATAGTATTTACAGTTATTTACTATTATTTACGTTTTATTTACATCTATTTTACGTTGAGATTTCTTATGTAATTGTCAGTTTCTTTCTAATTTCCTTTTTATACGGATGGAATAAATAGAATAGAATAAATCGTGAATGTGGACTAAAATATAAGATAACTGAATTTATAGAAAATGGGATGTAAAATAAGAAAGACTGTAATAAATTAGACTTAGACTGAAATAAGCAAATTTAAGACATTTGCAGGCGTACTTATAACATGTAATTCTAACTAAAAAGAGAAAATAGAAGAAATATCAAAAGTAGCTTATTTTAATACTTAGACCTTGGGTTAAGTTAATAAGCAGAATTATAACACACGGGTTATAATTTGAGACAATAGTTAAGTAGAAAGAACAACAAAGGCTTACCTTAACACTTAAATTCAGTTAATAAGCAAATAAAACAGAAATAACAGAAGATATTTATTTTAATAAACTTAGATCTTGGATTAAGTTAATAAGCATGGTAAAGAAGATCTGCATTATAGGCCCAATGTGGTAGTCCTTTACAAAATAGAAGATCGGTATTGTAATCCCAACAGGGGTAGTCCTTTACAGATATAGAGACTTATTTTTATACTAATTTTATAAGCAAAGTTAAAAGTAATAACTGTACCAACAACATTTCCTTTAGGACACGCTTATATTTTAAGTGGTTGTAAATAAGAGGTCAATAAATAGAAGTTCAAATCATGGGGATTTAGACAAGGGGCGCGACTAGATTTTGTTTGTTATATAGGACCCATACCAACAGCATTCCCTTTAATCTGACACATTTGCCCTCACAATAGCAAAGGTGAGGCGAGGATACGCTTATACTAGAGTAGTGATAAATAAGAGGTCAACACGAGGGAGCAACGGATAGCGTGAGCCTAATGGTGGTCGAGCGTGCGGCCTTAGTGTGGGTTGATAAGTCATTATTAAGTTCCAAGAACTAAGTAGGTATCTATTGCGCAGGGACGAACAAGGTCTAGTCCGCAATAGTAAATGTCTATTGCGTAGGGACCAATAGGGTCTACTCCATATCCTTTGCATAGGGACCAATAGGGTCTAGTCTTATCTTTTACGTAGGGGCCAATAGGACTTGTCCGCCGTAGACACAATAGAGATAGAAGGCCGATCAAAGGGTAGAATTAGGACTTCAGCGTAATTAAAGTAGGATTAGGGTTTCAGCCAAATCAAAGCAGTTATCTAAGAAAAGTGCAAATAATCTAATCGAACTATCAAAGAAAAGCAAGCTAGTTCAAACGCATTTTATACGAGCTTTATCTTTTATTTTATTTCCTTATATACTAGAACTGTTGCAAAGTCTATTATCATTACATTGCTTAAGAATAATAGTAATTACATTCGATCACCATGTAGGATCGATTTCACCCTAGAGCGGGGGTGAATATGGTGATAATATTAATTACAAAAATTTAATGCGGAAGTTTGTATAAAATTATTTCAGCAAAGATATATCAGAATAGCCGCACAAATGGTAGGAGAATAATAAATTCAGAAATAGAACGACACAGAATTTATCCAGCTTCGGCAAAACCCTGCCTACGTGCTGCCCTCAAGGTTTCTACTAGAAATTAAGCAGTTAGACGCTTACACACATAAACTCGTGACACCCGCTATCGACTAGCCTAAACTCTATGCTCAAAACCCTACCACAACTTAGCCACTGAGTTGCGAATTGTCAAACTACGTCACGTAGTTTGTCCCCTAGTCACACGACTTGTAATTACAACCGTTTCAAAAAGAAGAATACAAATTAAACACAAATTAAACTCAAAACCCTATTTTTCTTTTTTTTAAATATAATAAAGCTTTTAAAGAACAAGGCCGGCCCAACTATTATGAGAGACTTTCCCTGTTTTCTTTTATTCGTTCGCCCGTATTCCTTTGCTCTGTAAAACGTTGGCCTTGTTCCATTGCTCGAAATTAGGGCTATGAGAAATTGAGCCGCCGCTTTAATTTTTTTTGCTGATGCTTTGCTTTCTTTCTTTGGTTGATTTGTTCGCGGCTTCAAGTTATCGAGTGCCTTTACTTGATTGAAAGATTGGTACATGATATTCCTTTTTCGGTTTATACTGTACTCGACTTGATTCGAGTTCCTAACTGATGTTGTGATATGTGATATGCTTGAACTCGAATTGTATTCATTTGCCCATGATGTTTATTATTTATATAGGGTTCGAAACCCTTGATTTTCGTTCGTATACATTTATTTGAATTTGTCAAATTTTTTTATCTCACCCATTCGATTTTGTTTTGATATTGATGATTTCTCTGACTTCGTCAATTTCGTATAATTTGATGATGGCTTGTTCATCACGGCTTCGAACGTGACCGCCACGGCTTGTTTGATTTGGTTTCTTTTTTACTTCAGTCATTTGTGACTTTGGCACTTCTGTTCATCTCTATGGCATACTTGACTTGTACCTGCTGTAGCATGACTTCGGCATTTATCATGAGTTTACCTTTCCACTTGTTGTTGCCTGATGCTGTGCTATTGAGCTTTGTTCGATATGCATGCTTTGCACTTGTAGTCTTGTCTCACTTGCATTGCTTGGCCATATGTATGCATCGAGGCAGTTTGCATTTGTGTTGTAGCTGTTGTCCATTTTGGTTTTGCTAGCTGTACTTGTATATTTGAACTTGAATTATTCCTCTTTGTCTTTGTTCAATTTCAGCCTTGACATATCAAACTGCGATGTCTTGGACATATTCATGTGCTACTTATTTTGTTCTTTGGTCTACCTAAACCTGTTAGTCGAGTTTGCACTGCATGTATATGTGTGTTTATATCTGTAGCATACTCGCCCTGATGCTTGGATTTTTGACCCACTGTATCTTCACGGTTTTGATTTAATCCTCTGTGTCTTCGGCACTACTTTCTGTTAGTCTTCATGTAGCTTGACTTGAGTTCGAGTTGCTGCCATTTACCGCTGCACTGCTTCATTGATACATATGTATGTCTTGTAGAAATGTTGCATTCACTTGCATCCATATTGTCACACGGCTTGATGATTATATCCACTAGCTGTTGGTACTGTTTCATTTGATGTGTCGTTGTATTTGCACTTGTACTCTTGTGCTTCACTTGCACTTGATCACTGTCACCAGTTGACAATATGTACATGTTTTTTTACTATGTACATGTATATTTGAATTTCCATGAGTCACTTGTATCAGTTCATTGTTAGATGTGTCAGAGTTATAGTCTGTTATTTGATGTTGTAATTCTCTATGTTTATTTGTGTCCTGATGCATATGTATTCATCCACTCACTCCATCTTCATTTTGTTTCACTTGAGTCTGATTTGCCTTATAAGACTGCACTTGATTTCATGTGTACATCGAGTCTTAGTTGCTCTCGGCCGTTATTGCTTCGAGGCAGATCATATTTTTAAGTTGACTGGTCTTGGTCTCTTGATGTTGAGGCCTGTTGCAGTTTGATATTGGTTGATGTTTTCGTGGACTTGGAACCATAGCTCTGGTTCCATATCTGACCAGCTAGATTGTTTTCTTGTGCACGTTACTTTTCATTTTGATTTTTGTAATTGCACCTGAGTTGAATCTAGCTTAAAGCTTGGGTTTGACCTTGTGCTGATACTGTGACATTATTTTTATTGCACTTGAGTTGAACCCGGCGTTTTGGGTTTGACCTGTGCTCACATGTCGCTGTAGTTTTATCAAGTATATATATATCGGTGTGTACGGCCTTGTGGCATGTACAGTGATACACTGTGCATGTCACAAGTTGTTCGTGTATGATGAATTCGAGTTAAATGATGACGAACAACCCAAATAACTGAGGCAAATATTATTTTCAAAATTCACAAATTATTTTATATTGCAAAAATATTTCCTTTTCAATTTTACCGCGTCATATTTATTTTTGCAGATTGCTTCAACGTTGGATTCAATCTGGAATAAAGTTGTAGATAAATTACGAGTGAATGAGCGATATGTAGTGAGGTATAGTTGTAAATGATAAATTGTGATGTAATCGAATTTGTATTGTATTTGTATATATATAGTGAGAACTTGAAATATTTGTTTGAATAGAGTATCTGTTTGAATTTAAACTCTGTGCTATTTATTTTATTCAACAAATATTTTTTTAGTTATGTGAAAAATAAAAAAGTACATTGACAAATACATTTAAATGAGTTTATATATGTTTATTATCATCAAACAAAAATCATATAATCGCATATTCAACAATCTCCCCTCTTTGATGATAACAAACATATATTTAAGATTTTGAATATGTTAAATGTATTTGATCATTGATATACTCTATTTGCTCCCCAATTTAAATGCTTCCTCTCTACACAAAGCTCCCCCTTCATATATGCATTCAATTAAAAATATGCAATTGATCCTAGATGCAAATATAAAATATTTGACCTTTGCTTGATTTTATTTGACAAAATCTTAACTTTTCTCTCCCCTTTTGTTATCAGCAAAAGAGTAATAGTGTTAGAAAAATAGAGATAAAGTGATAGATATTAATACAATATTAAAACTTAATCGAATATAAATATTTTTCAATAAAAAATCAAACAAAAATCATAAATACTCTGTTAGGCGCATATTCCACTTTTAGAATGATGTGAATAATGTCATCATATAAAACCATACAGTTGTGTCTATTTGTGGTATATATTTATTCCAAGAATTTGAATATCTACTTACCATGCATAACCGTTAGGACTTTTAAATGAGATTAGTAGTATTTATTTAATCAATTTTGATATGTGTTCCAAACATGCATAACCGTGAGGACTTTTAAATTAGCATGGAAGCACATAACTAATTCCAAGTAATTCACCCAAGTATAACCGTGAGGACTTTTAAATGAGAGTGAATACTTTGGTTTTTTTTTAAAAAAATATAAAATTAAAAACGAATGATTCCTATTTAAATCACCACATATTGACATGTTATAATGGATTTTGATGAGTGATGGTCGTTAGAAATATGATAGAAGTACAGATGGTCATGGAATTTTTACCAACGAATTTTTTTTATAACTCTTGTTCAAATTTCTAAAGAAATTTACTAAATATACCATCTCAAGTTATAATATATTATTAATATTAAAACTCGTCACTTTTTCAATCACTATTTATGTTTTCGATAATCATTAGGGAGTCAGATTAGTCAATATAATCATTTAAAATCGTACATAAAAATAATTATAAAACCAAATTTTCCAAAATGACTAATCTGAAACAAGGTCAAAAATGATTTTCTAGAAGCGGTTTTATAAAAAAAGGTCCGCATTTTGAAAATTATTTGAAAAATATGCAGATATTTTCTTTGAAAAACGATGCAGTTACTAAATGTCTCAACATAAATCATGTTCCACTAGTAATTTTTCTATTAACTAGATTACCAGTGTAATCTGCATCTGAATTTCTCTTTCACTCAAGGTTATCATTAATTGAACATTATAGACCAGACCGTGAAATTTTTAACAATATCTTGAAATCCTTTTTTTCAACTTTTTAAATGAATATTCTTTTGAATTTTAATTAAAGCCGTGCCAATAAACAAAATCGTAAATATAATGTCAAATTTAGAAGTCGTAGGATAAACAAATATATTTACGTGCACCGAGATTAATAATCAGTCAGTAAGTTGCCATCATTAGTCTAAACAAATTCATACGAAATAATTTAAAGACTCTAGAGATGCATGTAGTGTTCTTGGTATGAAAAAAGTATAATTGGCCAATAATTTTGAAAAAAGTCAAAATCAACGTCATCATTTATTTCATCATCACATTATTGGCTGATTTAATTCAGACTACGGTGCAGATTATCACATTTAATATATCGTTCAAAATATACCATTACCTGTTTTACCTTTACGATAATTTTTCGTTGTTGCCCATTGTGATTCTGTCACCTTTGTACCAGACTAAGGAACTTTTCTTTGTCGCCCGTTGTGTTTCTGGAATAGCCAGAATCCAGATAACACTGTTGTTGTTCCTTAGCCCGCCACCACTCCTACATGATGAAAGGTTTTTGTGACCTATTTGTTTTTATAGGTCCATTGTTGTTAGTGGCAGAATATTTTGAATAATTATGTGGAGACCCAAAACTATTTATATATGTTCCTTTTGGCACCCAAATTTGTTTAATTTTGAGAGATTTTATATTTGTGCCTTAGGAACCCAAATTGGTATAGTTTTCACATGTTTGGGTCTATACCAACAATTGTTTTGAATGTGTCCAAATTCTCTACAAATTGTGCACGTTGAATCGACTTAATTAATTTCATTTCTAACATTTTTAGATTGTTTATATACAAGTCCTTGTCTAACTATATTAATAGTTTGTTTTCCTAATAGCATATTCAACGATTTTTCACTTTTTGAAAATTTATCTAAATTCGTTGACAGATGTTGGACTTGTGTTTTCAAAGATTCATTTTCGTTTAATAATTGTGTGCACTTTTTAATAGAATTTTCCCTTCTTGTATTTTCACTCTCTTCCAAAAACAGAATTTCATTTTCAAGCGATTTAATTTTGATTTTTGTTTTTTAATCTCTTCTTCGAATGTTGGACACTTATCACACTTAGAGATCCTACTTTGATAGGTTTTAATTAATTGTTCAAGCTGTTCATTTACTTCTATCAAACTATGTCTTTGTGATTCAATTTTAGTATATTTCTCCCTAAGTCGTCCAAAACAACCATTTACTTCGTGGAAATATATAAGTAATTCCGAGTGAGTGGGTTTTGATACCTCGCTTGGCTCGTCATCATCGCTATTAGTTATATTACATTGAAGGCACATATAAGCTTTCTCACTCTCATTACTTTGATTATCTTCATCACTTTTATTGCACGTGGCTGCAAAATTTCTCCTTTTTGATTTCTTTTCAAAGTCCTGTCGGTTTTGAGGAAAATTGGGCTTGATGTGTCTGGGTTGGTTGCACTTATGACAGATGATTTTTCACCGTTCTGTGTTATCTAAAACTTTGATTATTCTGCTTTTTAATTTTTGATTTAGAGTTGTATTTCTGCATTTGCGATTCCATTATTTAATCTCTTTATTACCATTTCCAACTCTGCTGATCCATCGTCGTCGTCGTCGTCACTTTCAGTTGTCCCTTTGAGAGCTATTGATTTATTTCGAGTATCTCCTCCTTCACGCTCTTCCTTGAATTTCATTTCTAGCTCATAAGTGGTGAGATTTCCGATGAGTTCTTCAACTTTGATTTGTTTTAAATCTTTCGATTCTTGAATGGCAGTCACTTTTTCTTCAAAACTTTATGGAAGGACTCTGAGGATTTTTCAGACTATTTCCAATTCCGTCTGTGATTTTTCGAGGGCTTTTGATTTGTATACGAAATTAGAAAGCCGTCCGTACATCTTTTCAACATTTTCTTCCTTGACCATTGTAAAATTCTCGTATTCGCTACTCAGCATGGCAAGGCGAGATTCCTTGACCTGAGATGTTCCTTCGTGATTCACTTCTAATGTGTGCCATATTTCATGCGTAGTTAGACAATGTGAGACACGATTAAATTCAAACTTATCTAATGAACAAATAATCGAATTCATAGCTTTTGCATTAGTATTCTATAACTTATTTTCTAGATCTGTCCATTGGTCCTTCGGTTTATTTATTTCCTGATTATTCACAATTATAGTTGGTGCTTTATACCCTTTCTCAACAATATCCCTAGCGTCTATGGTTTTCAGAAAAATTTCCATCCTATTTTTCCAGTAAGCATATTCACCATTGAACATTGGTAGTCTAACTATGGATTGACCCTCAGCAAAAGTAGTATTAAAAGAAGCCATTTTAAAAGTTCAAATTAAAAAAAAAAATTGGTTTTTGAAAAATCAAACGTTTTAAAACAAAAATGGCTTTTTTCCTAGCTCTTATAGCACTTGTAGTATCGATTTCACCCTAGAGGGAGGGTGAATAGGGAGATACTATTAATTATAAAAATTTAATGTGAAAGTTTGTATAAAATTATTTCAACACAGATATATCAGAATAGCAGCGCAGATGATAGCAAAATAATAAATGCAGAAATAGAACGACACAGAATTTACCCAGCTTCGACAAAACCCTACCTGTGTGTGGCCTCCAAGGTTTCTACAAGAAATTAAGCAGTCAGACGCTTACACACGTAAACTCACGATACCTGCTATCGACTAGCCTTAACTCTACGCTCAAAACCCTGTCATAACTCAGCCACCGAGTTGCGAATTCTCAAACTACGCCACGTAGTTTGTCCCCTAGTCACATGACTAGTAATTACAAACATTTCAAAAAGAAGAATACAAATTAAACACAAATTAAATTCAAACCCTATTTTTCCTTTTTTTTAAATATAATAAAGCTTTTAAAGAACAAGGCCGGCCCAACTATTATGAGACACTTTTCCCTTTTTCTTTTATTCGTTCGCCCATATTCCTTTGCTTTGTAAAACGTTGGCCTTGTTCCTTTGCTTGAAATTAGGGATTTGAGAAATTGAGCCGCCGCTTCAATTTTTTTTGCTGATCTTTGATTTCTTTCTTTGGTTGATTCGTTCGCGGCATCAAGTTTTTGAGTGCCTTTACTTGATTGAAAGATTGGTATGTGGAATTCCTTTTTCGATTTATACTATACTCGACTTGATTCGAGTTCCTAATTGATGTTATGATGTATGATATGCTCGAACTCAAATTGTATTCATTTGCCGATGATGTTTATTATTCATATAGGGTTGGAAACCCTTGATTTTCATTCGTATACATTTATTTATATTTGTCGATTTTTTATCTCAACCATTCGATTTTATTTTGATGTTGATGATTTCTCTGACCTTGTCAATTTCGTATAACTTGATGATGGCTTATTCATCACGACTTCGAATTACTTTCGTGACCGCCATGGCTTGTTTGATCTGGTTTCTTTTTGACTTCGATCATTTGTGACTTTGGCACTTCTGTTCATCTCTGTGGCATACTTGACTTGTATCTGTTGTTGCATGACTTCGGCATTTATCATGAAACTTAATTTACCTGTCCACTTGTTGTTGCTTGATGTTGTGCTGTTGAGCTATGTTCGATGTGCATGCTTTGTACTTGTAGTCTTATCTCACTTGCATTGCTTGGCCATATGTATGCATCGAGGCCGTTTGCATTTGTGTTCTAGCTGCTGTCCATTTTGGTTTTGCTAGCTGTACATGTATATTTGAATTTGAATTATTCCACTTTGTCTTTGTTCAATTTCAGCCTTGACATATCAAACTGCCGTGTCTTGGACATATTCATGTGCATACTTATTTTGTTCTCTGGTCTACCTAAACTTGTTAGTCGAGTTTGCACTGCATATATGTATGTGTTCATATCTGTAGCATACTCGCCCTGATGCTTGGATGTTTGACCCACTGCATCTTCACGGTTTTGATTTAATACTCTGTGTCTTTGGCACTACTTACTGTTAGTCTTCATGTAGCTTGACTTGAGTTCGAGTTGCTGCCATTTACTGTTGCACTGCTTCATTAATACATATGTATGTCTTGTAGAAATGTTGCATTCACTTGCATCCATATTTTCACACGGCTTGATGATTATATCTACTTGCTGTTGGTACTGTTTCATTTGATGTGTTGTTATATTTGGACTTGTATTCTTGTGTTTCACTTGCACTTGATCACTGTCACCATTTGACAATATGTACATGTTGTTTTACTATGTACATGTATATTAGCATTTACATGAGTCACATATATCAGTTCATTGTTAGATATGTCAGAGTTATAGTTTGTTATTTGATGTTGTAATTCTCTGTGTTCATTTGTGTCCTAATGCTTATGTATTCATCCACTCACTCCATCTTCATTTTTTTTCACTTGAGTCTGATTACCTTTATAAGACTGCACTTGATTTGATGTGTACATCAAGTCTTAGTGTTCCCGACCATTATTGCTTCGAGGCAGGTCATATTTTTAAGTTGACTGGTCTTGGTCTCTTGATGTTGAGGCCTGTTGTAGTTTGATATTAGTTGATGTTTTCGTGGAGTTGAAAATATAGCTCTGGTTCCATATCTTACCAGCTAGATTGTTTTCTTGTTCACGTCACTTTTCATTTTGATTTTTGGAATTGCATCTGAGTTGAATCTAGCTTAAAGCTTGGGTTTGACCTTATGCTGATATTATGACATTATTTTTATTGCACTTGAGTTGAACCCGGCGTTTTGGGTTAGACCTGTGCTCGCCTGTCCCTGTAATTTTATCAAGTGTATATATCGATGTGCACGGCCTTGTGGCATGTACAGTGATACACTGTGCATGTCACAAGTTGTTCATGTATGATGAATTCGAATTAAATGATGACGAACAACCCAAATAACTGAGGCAGATATTATTTTCAAAATTCACGTTTTATTTTATATTGCAAAAATATTTCCTTTTCAATTTTACTGCGTCATATTTATTTTTGCAGATTGCTCCGATGCTGGATTCAATCTGTAAAGTTGTAAATAAATTACGAGTGAATGAGCGATATGTAGTGAGGTGTATTTGTAAATGATAAATTATGATGTAATCGAATTTGTATTGTATTTGTATATATATAGTGAGACCTTGAATTTGTACTATTCAAAATTATAATAAATATTTGTTTGAATAGAATATCATTTTGAATTTAAACTCTGTGTTATTTATTTTATTCAGCAAATATTTATTTAATCATGTGAAAAATAAAATAGTACATTAACAAATACATTTAAATGAATATATATATATATATGTTTATTATCATCAAACAAAAATCATATAATCGCATATTCAACACACTAGACTTTTAGTCTGACCCAATCCTCTGTTTCCCTTTTTCCCCATAGGCCAGCAGAGGCAGGGTTAATAGATTTTGGATTCCTTTCGAGGTTCAGCTACAAAGATTTATCTTCATATATTCTTCTTCTTATTCTTCAGTTTTCTTTTTTTTGGAGTTTGGATGTACTGGTACTGTTGAGATGGATGGTTTTGTTTATGTACTCTGATATGACTAAGATGGTATTTTCTTTTCACAAGACATGCATTGGGCATTTTGAGACACCTTGTATATTTGGTTTCATGACTCTGCTTTTTGAAGTTTGATTTTGGATAATAAGATTTCTATTTAAATGTCTCCACCGTTTTATTTATTTTTTCTTGTGAATCCTAGTCCTTGTAAGTTTTTAGCTATACGTACAAAGCACTACATCATTTAGTATGCTTTTTGGGTATACTAATGGGTATATGATGTCATAGAACATGTGAGATACCATAGGATTCTAATTCCGTCAACAATTGCTGAACTCAAATAAGGTATGAGGCAAGCCTTTGTCCCTTAACCTAATAGTCTGCTCTAACTTGATACACCACCAATCATGAATCACAAAAGATTTCAAGAGATTTAACTCCAAGTATTTTAGCGAGTTTAAGTCCATCGACCAAAGCTTCATACTCAGCCTTTTTGTTTGTTGTTGGGAAATGAAGCTTAAAAGCATAAAAAATTGACCGGTCTTCATAAGTTACAAGAACAACCCCAGCTCCAGAACAATGATCGTTAGATGCTCCACCGGTATATAATTTCCATCATACAGCAGAGATTTCAATACCTTCTGGAAGATCATCCTATATAGTAAGCTCTGCTACAAAGTCCGCCAAAGCCTGACCCTAGGTAGCTCTTCGAGGTAGATAAGTGATGTCACACTGGCTGAGCTCAATGTTCCATTTGAGTAACCTTCCAGACATCTCAGGTCGTTGTAGGACCTATCGTAACGGCTGGTCGGCGTAAATATTGATCGGATGTGTCTGGAGTACGGATGAAATTGCTTACTCAACCTATCTTTTGGACATGCTTTGTTCAAACCTGAGTAAGCAATGCATGTTCTCCATTTTCCATTCGCCTTCTTCACAAGTATGGGAGCAGACATCTATTCAGGACAGGGGGCGTCGCGAATAAACCCATTGACTTTTAGTTTGTCCACCACATCTTTAAAAGCGGCAGATCTCTCCGAATCTGTGCCTCATCCTTTTTTCTTCATGGAAATATACTTCGGATCAATATTCAATGCATGGCACATAATGTCAGGCGAGATTCCACACATGTTGGAGTGAATCGAAGCGAATACATCTAGATTCTCATATACAAAACTAGCAAGTTCTTTCATCATCGGGGGGCTGAGCTGTGACCAAACTTCAGGACTCGAGATGGATTGTCATGGTTGACTGTGATATCAATCGTCACCTCACCGGTGCAGCCTTGGTCTCTTTGGGCTCCTCTTCCTCATCTGATCAATATCTTATAGAACTGACTATTGCGCCTGAGCCAAGGCTCAGGCCCTAATTATCAATCTTTGGTAGCTTGGTTGTGGAATGCTTTGTCCACACCCTTTCCCTTCTCCGTGCGCTAAGCTTCCCTCAACCCAGCTACATAACATGCACGTCCAGTCGCCTGATCGCCATGAACAACTCCTACACCATTATCTGTTGGAAACTTCATAGTTAAATACCATGGGGCAAGAGCTGTTCGAAATTTAGCCAGGGCCGGTCGGCCTAGAAAAATATTATATGGTCAATCAACATCCAAAACAATAAATGGTAGGATTCACACTTTCCTTCATTCCCCTTCTCCTAATTCAATGGGTAATTCCATGTATCCAACAGCTTTAGTTGCAAACCATGAATACGAGCTTTAGATGGTTTAAGTATATGGCTCCCGTTCTCATCTGATCATATGCCTTTTTAAAGATTATATTCATCAAGCTTACACAATCAATTAAAATCCTTCTTACCAGTGTAGGACCAATCATAGCTGAAATGACCATCGAGTCAATTGTTGGGGCCTCTAACTTGTCGATATCCCTACTTTTAAACAAAATATCATCCACCATTGTGCATTTCTATTTCGTCGGAGCTCCATCTTTCATATTCGAACAACATTGAAAATATACATGCCTTATCATGTTAGCATAGTGCTCCATCTCTTGCCAAATCTTGTCTACAGGGTGCGGTCCTCCAACTATCGTATTTATCACAAGTCTTCCACCCATCCGTGCAGGCTCCTCAGCCCTATGCGGAGCTTGTCCTGGATTGGGGTCATATGTCCCCTATCCGCCATCTTGTAGGTTTTTAACAAACTACCGCAATTTCCTTTCCTGAATTAACTTTCCTATAACATCTTGGAGATGCCTGCATTCATTTGTATTGTGCCATAACACTCATGAAACCGACAATATTTCCCAGTTTACTTTTGATTTTCTGTTGACTCCTTTGGAGGCGGCTTCCTTATTGCATGGTATTGCAAGTAAATAAATAAATATTCTCCAAGGACATGTTTAACGACGTGTAATTTTCATACATTGTAATTCTAGGCTTTAGTCCTCCAAAATCCTCTTCCGCTCTTGATTTCTATCTCCATCTCTCTTTTCCTGAATCGACTTATTCTGGACATTCATCTGGATTTTCCCGAAACTGTTGTCATACTATTTTATCAAAATATTACTCTGTACTGCTTCTCTACTCGGTCCTGCAACGTTCTTTTTCCGGGAGAACCTGGCCTCCTCCTTCCCCAGAAACTGAGCTGCCTTTGAATAGAAGTGCTCCAACATGGCAGGCGGTTTTCCAGCTAGCCAATCACCAAACTTGGACTCCGGATCAATCCCTCTTCTCATGACCATAAGTATAGCATGATCATTTAGGTTACTGACCTCCATGGTAGCGGTATGAAATCTCTCCAAATAGTCCTTCGATGATTCCCCTAGTGCCTGGATCACGTTGGAAAGGGACGTCACATCTTTAAGATGAATCGTGTGTATTCGAAATTGCTCCACAAACTTAGTTGCCAACTCATAAAATCTAAAAATTGGTCATGGGGGTAGTCTCATGAACCACATCGTTGCTATTTCGAGAGGGTTATGGGAAAGCATCTGCAATTGGTCGCCTAATTGGCTCTTGCAGAATCCATTAGCCATTCGTATCTCATAATATGTTGCCTGGGGTTGGTTTTCCCTCGTAAGCAGGCATTGATGGCATGTTGAACCTCCTTGGATATTCAGCATATAGAATGTTGCCTATAAACAAAGTATGGCTTCTCGAAATTCTCTAGTAATCATTAGTCAAGCCTTACTTCTCTCTCACCAACTATTTGACCATTTTTGATAAGTCCGGTGTCTGGATGGGTGGCACCAAGCGGTAGTCGTGCTCCGCCTCACGTGAATGGTCTGGTCGATGTATACGGGTCATTCATGCCTTCTTGCACCATCCTCTTGATGCATGCCTTAAACAATTATCTCACCATCATTTCGGTAAGGTACCTAGTCAGCATTTGATCGAACTCCACCATCCAAGCATCCGCGAATAACTCCAGTGGGATTCCCCAAGTGTAACGGTGGAATTCCTCCTCTGGAGGAGGGATTAGTATCGATCCCTAGGGAGGGATCGGCACCTATCGGTCTTCGATGCTCTATTGTTTCCGCATGATCTCCTTCAACCCTGCGAAGCCTATGCCTATGGTATTCATCCGATGAGCTTGAACTTCCGATGACGAGTAAGAAGTGGGATCCATTTTGGCCTTCCCACACTGTTGTTGAGTAATCTGGTTCATCGGGTTAACATTAGTCTGAACTTGTTGATTAAGTTGTCTTATTAGATTATGAAATTTAGCTCTATTTATAGAATCAGTAAGGTTTTGAATTTCAACCAGATAAGCATTTAAATTTGTAGGCTGATTGCTAGGGTCTACTTGTTGAATGTTGGTTGTCTCATTTCCATTCATATTTTGACAAGTAGACCTAGTATGTCTCACCATTATCAATCGCCTTGCTTAGATTTTAGTAACTCTGAATAGTATATGCAACATTACGCAGATAATTATGGATTTCCTTTGGGGGATTTGCCCAATACAATAGCAATAAAGGGGATCCTAATGAGCTAAGAATCAGATTCTTAGTGAAAGCACCAAAATATTTGCAGCCAAACTTGTAACGACCCTGATTCGGCCATCGAAAATCGGCATCAAATACGACACTCGTATTCAAATGCCGCAGATCCAAACATCGAATCTGGTTCGCCGGAGCTTATAACACCATTAAGTAAAATAACACAGCGGAAGAAAAAGAATAGCATATATCAATATACAACATTGATACAATATCAGATACAGTATGATACAACAGATGATACAATGAATATACATCAGAGATACAAGAAATAACAGCGACAAGAAAAGATAATACTAGCAGCGGAACAAAAATCTCCAATATGGTCTTCGAGAAAGAACTCCATCTACGAAACACCAATCCAGAAATAGCGTGAACTCCCAATAATGATGCACAAAGATAAGCAAGTGCAGTCATGATCCAATGATCGAACTAGCTCCAGATAATCTACTAAACCTGACTATCTGAAAAATCCAACTTTAGACTGCCCGTGTGGGAAAATAGTGGGCACCCAGAGTTTAGGAAAGGAACAATAAACTCCAGGTCAGTCATGGGACTGGTATGAGCAAACCTAAACATTTTGTCTTTTAAAACAGACAAAAGAACTTAAAGTTTGAAATCCGCAATGCTTTTTAGAAAATGAAATTACTATAAGGCCTTCCGTCGCACACACAATGCAAACGCAGAATTGGAGGAGATTTCTCCTTATGATAGTCAAATATGCTTAATACGAGGAAATTTCTTTGATATTATTACTATAAGTGCAAAGTGTGGAAAACCATTTTGAAAGTATAATATGAATCCTAGCCAGCATAGGCATTTCGCACTTATGCCTACTATAGCTACCATGTTCAAAAGCAGGTTACCACCACATTCCATGGCAGGTTATACAACTAAAACCGTACAGGGCGCGTATTGTTTTGATTGGATTTCCAACAAATGGTCAGGCTAAGGAACTTCCTACTGTCCATGAGATCGCCTCTGGCGGGACGTCCCGAGAACCTAACCGGATCTCTGCCAACACAAGGCCGGGTTACCTCTGTAACTAGGTAACTACTACTCGAGCATGCCATCCCCCGGTCCTTTGGGACCTTTATCCGAGGCGCCTCATAACCACAAAGCAATCACAAAGTAATAGATCTGCAGTATCCACATGAGTAAGTATCTGGGCTCCATACCATGATACCACCCTTTACCAAAAGGGAATGACACACCCTAAAGGGCGCGACCCTCATAACCTTGCCGCATCTTTCCTGTTTTGACCATTTCCGGGGTGTGAGGTACTGATGCAGTCTCGTCCACAAAGCTACGCTTTATAAAAAATCCATGCTTTGATCACAAATGACCAACAAATGATCATCAACACACAGCAGCACTTAGCATGCCACACTACCAAATTTGGAATATATCACTGATAAATATCAACTACATAACCTCTGAGCTCGTACATCTCAGAGAAGGGCGTTAAGCTAAGAGAATAAATTCTTCGCCACCAAGCAGAAATGTATTTGATAGAGATTAGTTTAATATCTCAAAGTGTAATGTCGGACATACAACCATACAAGTCTGTTCCGGGTTCGAACAGAACCGAAGGCACTTTCGAAGAAGCCCTTGCAAATCCGGGTATCCACAATACCGATCGGACTTCGCGTCACTAAGGGAGAACTCTATACCGGAGCAACTCAGTGCAGAGTCAATCAACAGGTTATCCTATCGCTCTCGAAGACACCCGGTCTTCAACACCGGTCTTCAAATGCAATCCATAACGTCGTATCGCTATTCGAAATGGGTTATATGACACAAAGGTCCTCTCCCGGCTAAACCGAATAGCGAGCGCAATATTTAAAAACATATGGATATGGGATTTCAGTTAAGTCACAACTTGAAAATCCAAGGTTTTTTCTTTTAAATGGTTAAACAAATTACCATTTTAAATCTTTAAAAAAAGATTCATTTCACAAAGTTCACCTAGTTTCACAAAGATCATCCACAGATTTCAAACAATTTCCATTTCAATTGGATTTATTTCTTAAATCTTTAACTAAAGATTTAATTTATATCTTTCAAAACACGTTTCCAAAGAGTTATCTATAACTTGGGGAACTATTTCCGATTTAGACTCGAAATCCTTCTTACACAAATTAGAAGTTTATTTCTTATGTGAAAGCTTTTATTATTTGAAAACAAACAGTTTTTTTTTGTTTCGGAAAAATCCAATTATACCTATACAAGTTAAAATCTTGGGTTAAATTTAAATTTCACATCACCTTTAAAATGGTTTAGAAACCCATATAAGCCCATTTATAGGTTGGATAACCTTTTTAAACCCTAGTTCCCAAATCATAGAATTCAATTTCAAATATTGAATTCAAATTTAAATCGAATTATTTAAATTTCAAAACTCAATCAAGTTATTCAAAATAACTTTTATTTTTGAAACTCATTTTCAAAGTTCCAATTCTAATTCAAAAACTATTTTGGATTAAATCTTTAAAACAATTTCAAAAAAATCTGTGACTAAACCCATTTCCACGTGCAATCCATATTTGTGTGTGTATAAGTGTGGTCCAGGGTTCAACACAATAGCGCACAACATCATCATCACAGATTGAATCATATCGATAAGCGATATAACCCATAACACTTATCTTTATTCACAGATTCATAGATAAGATGAATTTATCAATCACAAAGATTCACCATTGCGATTCGATGTGGTTTCGGATAACCAACTGGAATTCGACTCCCTGTCGCATCGAAATTTAAATGTCATTTTATGGGTCCAGGGTTTGCATATTCATATAAATATATATACATCACAGATATAACAGCTTAGCACAATGACATCACACAGCATCACATCACATATTAAACATATCAATCCATCACAAAGCATACAGTAACAATCAACATCTTTGATTAAGATGAATTAACCGTGTGGTTTTAAATTTATTACCCACATAATTACTTCCATTGGTAATCTTAAAATCGGTGATTAATTATCATTAACTGCAATTGATTAAGTCTTAACTACCTTCATTTAATTAATCATTCCTTTAATTAATTATCTTAATTAATTAACCTTTAATTGTAATTCATTAAATCTTAATAAATTATTCCTTAATTAATTACTTTAATTAATAAATCCTTAATTAATTACATTAATTAGTTATGCCTTAATTAATAATTATTTCTTAATCACTTTAATTTATTAACCCTTAATTAATTATTCTCAATTTAATTACTTTAACTAATTTGTCATATTAATTATTCTTTAATCAATTAACCTTTAACATTTGCTAAATCAATCTTTAATCATTATTTATCTACCCTTAATTACTTTCACTAAGTAATTATCATCTTAATTTAAATCATTCAATAATTACTTGATGAATTAAATTGAATTATTAATTAGTTTACTTTAATTCCTTTAAGTACTTTCATTAGTTAATTACTTTAAAATTTCATCAATTAAAAGATAGCCATTTATCTTTATTGTTATATTTTTTTTTCCTTATCGTTTGTTTCCTATTTAATTAACCTTTTGGAATAGACCATCATCAATATATTTATCAACTTAAGATCTTTAAGTTAGATTACAGAGTGTAAAACTAGCTATCTCGCTCCCTCAATCATCCACTTAATTTCAAACATTAAGTTTATAAGCTTCAAACCCAAAAGTTATGTAATTTATCTTAAAAAATTTGAAAACAAATTATTTTTAATCCTTGAAGTAATTTTAATTTAAACAAACATTGATTAAGTTAGGAAAACAAAGGGTGTTTTAATAACCTATTTGCAAATTTTACACTGATATGTAACAGATTTCTTTACATTTTAAAAAAAACTGTTAAACATGTTAAATGAACCGAGTTTTTTTGGATTTCCCCGAAGCCAACTTCGGTTGAACCCACACCCTTCTTCCTTCGAGTCACTCATGCTACCTACTTGCGACCGTCACGAGTCCCCCCTTTCTTCCCCAACCACCATATCTCCAGATGCACAGAGACTTGCACGTGCATGTGCACATCACCCCTAGCGAACGCTAACCGACACAGTGGCCCCCGACAAGTCGCTGATGACCCCCTCGTCAACATCGACCCACCAAAACCCCCAAACTAGCCGTGGCTCGAAATATGAATGAATCTATCGAACTGGAACAAAAGCCTTCAGACGAAAAATCGCCTCGCTCCTCCTTTCCCGACCACCAGAACGTCACCGCCTCCGGCCACGTCTTTGTGGGTCTCCCACATAGCCATTCCCCAAACTTCAAGCGACTTGATCCCTCCACGGCAACGAACGAACTTGAGACCCATCACTGACAAAAACGAGTTTTCAAACCCTAAATCCCTCTCGTTTGCTCCCCATGATAAATTTCAAAACAATCGAGCATTTTTCTAACGATCATCGACCTCCAAACATACTTCCCCTTTAAATCCCAAGATTTATAATTACTTTGATTTCTGGAAATTGACAAATTAATGTTTCTCGTTCATCTTATGGTTACTTGTTCATAAACGAATTTAAAATCTGGATCATTCATTTGAAATTCATGATTTAGGAAGTATAATATGATTTGGTAATCAAAGTTCATATTTGAATCAACTAAATTTTCTTACAAAATTTCGATTCTATTGTGTTTTCATCCTGTCTAGAAATTCTTTAACTAATTATACTTATAGTTAATTTTAAAATGTAGGTTACATTCTTACCATCATCTTTTATTTGAAAATCAAGGCTTATATTTGATGGTATAACAAGAAATCGAATTGAATTTAAGCTATGGTGAAACCTGAAAAACGACAGAGGTTTGTTTTTTTCTTTTTGTATACCAGACATATATGTATACTCTGATACTTTGCATCAACACCAACATGCCATAATGATTCCAATCACAAGCATTAGGAAATTCATCACCCAATCAAGATACAAACAGAGTTGAAAACAGAAATGGGGTAGTTTGCTCACAGGCATTAACAAGAAAATTGGTTTCTGGAGGGAAAGTTGCTCACAGCAACAAGAACAGATTCAAAGTAGAAGGTTTGCTCACTTTTTTTCTTTCTTTTAGATGATGAACAGAGGACAGGGGTCTGTCTGTACACACAGTACCCCATATACATGCACACAAGTATATTTATACTCATGCAAGCACAATCCACAACCAAACATTCAATGCTAATTACATGCAACATCAAAATAAAAATAAAAATGGGTTTGAGAGTTTGCTCACAGGATTGTGAAGGCAGAGAGCAAAGAAGAAGCAGAGAAGTGTTTTTGACAGTTCTAAAGAATGAAAGCCTGAATCTCTCTTTTCATTTTCCTACTTTGATTTTGAAATTGAAATCTGCAACTTGAAATTATAACACTTTGTTTAATCTCTATTGCATGCTTTTGTTTATTCAGTTTATTAATATCAAAACAAGAATTTTAAATTTACTTACTGTTTTGAATAAAACAGAGAGCTATTTCCTGGAACTTTGAAAAAAAACGCAATTTGTTTTGAGTCTTTGATCTTATACTTTCCTGCAAATAAATTGATTGATTTAATTGGTTAAATTCCTGTTTTCATTCATGTTTAACAAATTTAACTTAAAATCTTAAAAAGGAAAATCCACTTGTCTTGAATTTGTTTTAGAAATCACTACACTGCTTTCTTGGCCAAAACCTAAAGCATTGTCTAACCTGCAGTTTTAAATTTATTTGTATTAAAACTTGAGTTTAAAATCATAATTTCAGTAAACAATAAAGTTTTAAAACTACCTGAAAGATGGGATTTGTAGACCATAGCTTGAGTTCTGTTTGTATGTTTTTTTTTCAGATCTACAAACTTTGGGTTGAAGAAGAGAGCATTCTCATTTTTTGTTTTTCTGGTTTGATGGTTTTAAGATTTGCAAGATCTTCTTGGTTGTATTTTAGAGATTTGAGTCTTATAATTTCGGAATCTTGGGAGCTGAAAGGTTTTTAAATTATTTTTATTTGAATATTTTATTTTTTTTATAAAGACAATTCATGCCATTTTTAAAAAGCAATGATGAAAGCAAGATTTTGTTCATTTTCCTACTCATGTATATGTACTTGCATTTAAATTTTTAAAGACAAAAGAATGATTATTGTTATTTTTTTATATCACGTTTATTTTATAAATGAATTTACCTTTTATCCATTAGCATATACATATATACAATGTTAGAAAAAGAGGATTGCTTTAACCAATATTTTACTACATACATTATTCCTTAACATTTTTAAATGCCACTAATTTTTCTTAAAACATTTTTTTTAAATTAAATTTTTTAAATTCGAATTCACTTGAATAAAATTCATTTATGTTTATTACTTAAATTCATACCAATTTTGAGGAAATGATTTTTAAAACTAATTTCATTAATAAGTGAATTTCTTTTCTTTCCAAAAGAAGGTAGGTATTATATACATATATAATTTGAATTCAAATGCTTTTTCTTTTCTTTCAAAATATTTATTATTTCAAGATTTCTAAGCTCAAAAGAATTGGAATTTATTCATGTATAGTTATTACTTGTTTCATTTGTTTGAGATTTCCTTTCAATCTATTTTCAAATTAAATTTCAAAATTTTAAAATATATCATTATTTTATATTGACAAATTTTACTATGTTACTTTTCATTTATTAGATTTTAAATACACAATTTCAAATCCGCGGTTAAATTTTTAAAAATAAATGTCTAAATAAATAAATATCCTATTAAATTTGAAAAATTCAAATTAATCTACAATTTTATTCAAAAATTCATTTTAATTATCAATTTAAATTTAATTAAAAATCGGGATCGTTACAGATACCCCCCTAAAAAAATTCGTCCTCGAAATTTGCAAGGAAGACGAGAAAGATTAGATGAAAGATAGAGAATATCTTTCCAAATCAAAATGAATATTAATTTTGTACTTGGCTTACCAAATAAGAATATCGAAAATACGAGAACAAACTCATACAATTATTTCATAAGATACTCTGGTCCACCGGTCTACGAATATGCAAGGGCATTGATTAGTTCGAAGGGATAACTAATCGTTCGTAGAACATATCAGATACCGAAGAATAGATAGATGGATTCAGTCTTCTATAATTTCTCAAACATTGGATGCGTATTCTAAACTCAAGTCGGAATACCCCAAAATATATATGACTTGTCCCACTTCGGACTTTGATACTCACAAGAAATTATAATAAAATTTCAAATTTGGTTTTAACCTATATTGTTTTATTGATACAATTCAAATTTAGCTTCATATTAGTTAACCAATTTACTTAATTTAAAATTTCCAATTTATTTAATTTAAATTTTCAATTTCAAATTCCTTAGAGTTTAGATCGAATAGCTGATAAGAAACCGATGAAGGTACGAAGTAAGGATTTTCTACAACGATTCGTAAGGCTACCATCACATCGAAACTTCTTTCTAGAGCTGTCATGAAGCCATCAAAAGAATTGGGAATCGAATCAAAGGAGATTGAGAAGAAAGTCGTTTCCACTGTTGCAGGGTATTGACCATTTGTAGTGGTACTCCCCTGTCCTCTATCTCGTCCTCTTCTCGCACTCATACATACTATCGGTGAATAGTAAGAGAATTTACTGAGGCGTTCGAACGGATATCTAAGGATATGTTCATTCTAGGGTATATTTCACCCTATCTCTAATGAGTTACTTAATGTGTTATATTCCTGAGCTAAAAATTTAACCCTCAGCTTTGATACCAAATGTAACGACCCTGATTCGGCCTTCGAAAATCGGCATCAAATACGACACTCGTATTCAAATGCCGCAGATCCAAACGTCGAAACTGGTTCGCCGGAGCTTATAACACCATTAAGTAAAACAACACAGCGGAAGAAAAAGAATAGCATATATAAATATACAACATTGATACAATATCAGATACAATATGATACAACAGATGATACAATGAATATACATCGGAGATACAAGAAATAACAGCGACAAGAAAAGATAACACTAGCAGTGGAACAAAAATCTCCAATATGGTCTTCAAAAAAGAACTCCATCTACGAAACACCAATCCAGAAATAGCTTGAAATCCCAATAATGATGCACAAAGATAAGCAAGTGCAGTCATGATCCAAAGACCGAACTAGCTCCAGATAATCTACTAAACCTGACTATCTGAAAAACCCAACTCTAGACTGCCCGTGTGGGAAAATAGTGGGCACCCAGAGTTTAGGAAAGGAACAATAAACTCCAGGTCAGTCACGGGACTGGTACGAGCAAACCTAAACATTTGGTCTTTTAAAACAAAAAAAAGAATTTAAAGTTTGAAATCCGCAATGCTTTTTAGAAAATGAAACTACCATAAGGCCTCCCGCCACACACACAATGCAAACGCAGAATTGGAGGAGATTTCTCCTTATGATAGTCAAATATGTTTAATACGAGGAAATTTCTTTGATATTATTACTATAAGTGCAAAATGTGGAAAACCAATTCGAAAGTATAATATGAATCCTAGCCAGCATAGACATTTCGCACTTATGCCTACTATAGCTACCATATTCAGAAGTAAGTTACCACCACATTCCATGGCAGGTTATACAACTAAAACCGTACAAGACGCGTATTGTTTTGATTGGATTTCCAACAAATGGTCAGGCTAAGGAACTTCCTACTGTCCATGGGATCGCCTCTGGCGGGACGTCCCGAGAACCTAACCGGATCTCTGCTAACACAAGGCCGGGTTACCTCTGTAACTAGGTAACTACTACTCGGGCATGCCATCCCCCGGTCCTTTGGGACCTTTATCCGAGGCGCCTCATAACCACAAAGAAATCACAAAGTAATAGATTTGCAGTATCCACATGAGTAAGTATCTGGGCTCCATACCATGATACCACCCTTTACCAGAAGGGAATGACACACCCTAAAGGGCGCGACCCTCATAACCTTGCCGCATCTTTTCTGTTTTGACCATTTCCGGGGTGTGAGGTCCTGATGCAGTCTCGTCCACAAAGCTACGTTTTATACAAAAGCCATGCTTTGATCACAAATGATCAACAAATGATCATCAACGCACAACAGCACTTAGCATGCCACACTACCAAACTGGGAATATATCACTGATAAATATCAACTACATAACCTCTGAGCTCGTACGTCTCAGAGAAGGGTGTTAAGCTAAGAGAATAAATTCTCCGCCACCAAGCAGAAATGTATTTGATAGAGATCAGTTTAATATCTCAAAGTGTAATGTCGTACATACAACCATACAAGTCTGTTCCGGGTTCGAACAGAACCGAAGGCACTTCCGAAGAAGCCCTTGCAAATTCGGGTATCCACAATACTGATCGGACTTCCCGTCACTAAGGGAGAACTCTATACCGGAGCAACTTAGTGCAGAGTCAATCGACAGGTTATCCTATCGCTCACGAAGACACCCGGTCTTTAACACCGGTCTTCAAATGCAGTCCATAACGTCGTATCGCTATTCGGAATGGGTTATATGACACAAAGGTCCTCTCCCGGCTAAACCAATAGCGAGCGCAATATTTAAAAACATATGGATATGAGATTTCAGTTAAGTCACAACTTGAAAATCCATGGTTTTTTTCTTTTAAATGGTTAAACAAATTACCATTTTAAATCTTTAAAAAAAATCATTTCACAAATTTCACCTAGTTTCACAAAGATCATCCACAGATTTCAAACAATTTCCATTTCAATTGGATTTATTTCTTAAATCTTTAACTAAAGATTTAATTTATATCTTTCAAAACACGTTTCCAAAGAGTTATCTATAACTTGGGGAACTATTTCCAATTTAGACTCGAAATCCTTCTTACACAAATTAGAAGTTTATTTCTTATGTGAAAGCTTTTATTATTTGAAAACAAACAGTTTTTTTTTTGTTTCGGAAAAATCCAATTATATCTATACAAGTTAAAATCTTGGGTTAAATTTAAATTTCACATCACCTTTAAAATGGTTTAAAAACCCATATAAGCCCATTTATAGGTTGAATAATCTTTTTAAACCCTAGTTCCCAAATCATAGAATTCAATTTCGAATATTGAATTCAAATTTAAATCGAATTATTTAAATTTCAAAACTCAATCAAGTTATTCACAATAACTTTTATTTTTGAAACTCATTTTCAAAGTTCCAATTCTAATTCCAAAACTATTTTGGATTAAATCTTTAAAACAATTTCAAAAAAAATATGTGACTTAACCCATTTCCACGTGCAATCCATATTTGTGTGTGTGTAAGTGTGGTCCAGGGTTCAACACAAGAGTGCACAACATCATCATCACAGATTCAATCATATCGATAAGCGCTATAACCCATAACGCTTATCTTTATTCACAGATTCATAGATAAGATGAATTTATCAATCACAAAGATTCACCATTACGATTCGATGTGGTTTCGGATAACCAACTGGAATCCGACTCCTTGTCGCATCGAAATTTAAATGTCATTTTATGGGTCCAAGGTTTGCATATTCATATGAATATATATACATCACATATATAACAGCTTAGCACAATGGCATCACATAGCATCACATCACATATTAAATATATCAATCCATCACAAAGCATACAGTAACAATCAACATCTTTGATTAAGGTGAATAAACCGTGTGGTTTTAAATTTATTACCCGCATAATTACTTCCATTAGTAATCTTAAAATCAGTGATTAATTATCCTTAACTGCAATTGATTAAATCTTAACTACCTTCATTTAATTAATCATTCCTTTAATTAATTATCTTAATTAATTAACCTTTAATTGTAATTAATTAAATCTTAATAAATTATTCCTTAATTAATTACTTTAATTAATAAATCCTTAATTAATTACAATAATTAGTTATGCCTTAATTAATAATTATTTCTTAATCACTTTAATTTATTAACCCTTAATTAATTATTCTCAATTTAATTACTTTAACTAATTTGTCATATTAATTATTCTTTAATCAATTAACCTTTAACATTTGCTAAATCAATCTTTAATCATTATTTATCTACCCTTAATTACTTTCACTAAGTAATTATCATCTTAATTTAAATCATTCAATAATTGCTTGATGAATTAACTTGAATTATTAATTAGTTTACTTTAATTCCTTTAAGTACTTTCATTAGTTAATTACTTTAAAATTTCATCAATTAAAAGTTAGCCATTTATCTTTATTGTTATATATATTTTTTTCCTTATCGTTTGCTTCCTATTTAATTAACCTTTGGGAATAGACCATCATCAATATATTTATCAACTTAAGATCTTTAAGTTAGATTACAGATTGTAAAACTATATCTCTCCCTCAATCATCCACTTAATTTCAAACATTAAGTTTATAAGCTTCAAACCCAAAAGTTATGTAATTTATCTTAAAAAATTTGAAAACAAATTATTTTTAATCCTTGAAGTAATTTCAATTTAAACAAGCATTGATTAAGTTAGGAAAACAAAGGGTGTTTTAATAACCTATTTGCAAATTTTACACTGATATGTAACAAATTTTTTTACATTTCAAAAAAAACTATTAAACATGTTAAATGAACCGAGTGTTTTTTTCTGGATTTCCCCGAAGCCAACTTCGGTTGAACCCACACCCTTCTTCCTTCGAGTCACTCATGCTACCTACTCGAGACCGTCATGAGTCCCCCCTTTCTTCCCCAACCACCATATCTCTAGATGCACAGAGACTTGCGCGTGCATGTGCACATCACCCCTAGCGAACGATGACCGACACAGTGGCCCCCGACAAGTCGCTAATGGCCCCCTCGTCAACATCGACCCACCAAAACCCCTAAACTAGCCGTGGCTCGAAATATGAATGAATCGATCGAACTGGAACAAAAGCCATCAGACGAAAAATCGCCTCGCTCCTCCTTTCTCGACCACCGGAACGTCACCGCCTCCGGCCACGTTGTGACGCCCCACCTCTATACCCACGCTAGCCAAGAACACCATGGAGTAATGCTGTCGACTAGCACGAAGAATAAGGCTGTTGAGGAGCGACCATCTGTATAATTGCTTTGCGCGAGCACCGATATGTCAGATAGTATAACATGCATTTTATTTCAAGAGGAAATCCGACATACCGATACAAACACAAAGCTACTACACAGTGGCTATAATAATCTTCGGAAACAAATATAGAAATAAGCATAACACAAATCAGTCATAGATAATTCATATCACAAAGGCGGAAGAAGATATGAATATATAACTAACACATGAAAGTGTATATCAGAGTAGTGGTCAAAAAGATTCACCATAATACAAAAGAATAGCAACACGTGCTATACAAAAGAATACATCTATGAGTCCATATCTCAAGTGTATACAATAAAATAAACTACTAATCTAAGTAGTTAGCCAAAAGATTATATGATAACCCCAGAAAAGAAGTCAAGCAGAAGCACCTGTAACATCTCGGTCTGACCCGAGTATTATTTAAGAAGAAAATAATAAACGGATCAGTCTAGCTAGTAGAATAGGAGATATGACTAAACGTATAATAATCACAATGCCAAGCTGTGATAAATAAATAATTGAAAAATCAATAAGAGATTAATCAATATCGCAAAGATCTTCTCAAAGATAAAAAGGAATGTCATACTCCTAATTTCATTCACCAAGCCACAATAAATGACATATATATCAATGCCAATCGTAAAAGTTGGTGAAACATAAATTCCAGAAATCATCAAATAGAAATCCAGAAATAACAATAAAAGGATGGCCAATCCCATAAACTGGACATCGACGCACCTAGAAAGACACGACCCATGCACAGTCGAACATCGACGCACCTAGAAAGATACGCCCCATGCTCTAGCATCGAGCACCTAGAAAGATACGCCCCAAGCATAAATAAACATTGATGCACCTAGAAAGATACATCCCATGCATAAATAAACATCGATGCATCTAGAAAGATACACCCCATGTAATGTCTAACATCGATGCACCTTGAAAGATACACCCTATGCAAAGTCGAACATCGACGCACCTAGAAAGACACGCCCCATGCATAGACGAACATCGATGCACCTAGAAAGATACGCTCCATGTCCCGACTTATTGAGCCGATTGATTCACGAAGTAAATAAACATCGATGCACCTAGAAAGGTACACCCCATGCATAAATAAACATCGACGCACCTAAAAAGGTACGACCCATGTGTAAACAAACATCGACGCACCTAAATAGGTACGACCCATGTAAGAAATGAGACGAAGCTCAATAAAATGAGGAACAGTCCTCCACATAGACAAAGAGACATCGCACATTGCTAGTCTAAACCACAAAGATGATCGTCATGAACAATGAGAAGTGTCAATTACACTAAGCTAGTAAATTTATGAGTTTAGCTTCATGTCCCATAACCACTTGCTTAACTTAAATATTTACGAACAAACTGTAGATCTCCACTAGAAAATTGTCACAAGAGATTCAATCGAATAAGTCAAAGAATTAACCAACGAAGTAAACGCAAGCGTTTCATACCACTTGTTTTACTAAGTAGTTTAATTAGATTTCTCATCCGAGTGAGGTAAAGGTTTGTGTATACTAGTAGATTGGAAAACGTTTTTATAAACGAGTTTAATATTGGAAATATAGTTGAAATCGTTTTGATGAAGAGGTTTTGATATTTAATACTAGTATTGAAACCTTTATATTTTTAAAGTGACAAATCACAAAGAAGATTGTAGGAACAATCAATCACTAAAATTCACATTTGAAGATGTGAATAGAATCCAAAGAAATCGATACCGAATCCATCGAAATGGATATTCCAAGAATTCCCGAAGAAATTGAGTCATCAAAGTCAATAAAAATGATAACAACAAATAGGAAAATAACACAAATCGATTAAAGTTGAAAATTCAAACAACTAGGCAAAAAAAACATAGTTGGCAAATTGCAACAGGTCGGTCAACCGGACTCCCTGAGTCCGTTGACCGAACCAGGGGTTGGAAGTGCTCGGGCACCAAGTCGATCGACCGGCCCAGGGGCTCGGTCGGCCGAAGCCTGTAACTAGCACTTCCAAAATAGAGGCAGGAAGTGCCTGGGTAGCAGGTCGGTCGACCGGACCCCGAGCTCGGTCGGCCGAACCTGTATGCTTTCACTTCCTACCCTATTTCAAAAGAGGTGCAAACTCCCTCAATTTGCAAACCGTCGAGCAACGGCACTAAGGGTTTACGCCAATCGACTACCCGGCCATAGAAGCTCTTTGGTTCATCACCAAAAACATGATCAAAACATCAAAGTTATGATTTTTTAAGAATTGAACCCAAAACACCAAAAAAATGGAATATTCACAAAAGCAATCCAAATCAAAATCAAATGCACATGAATAAGTGTTAGTAATTCATACCTAACAATCGAAGATAAATATAGACTAAGATGTGAGATAAAAATCTCACCTTTGAACCCAAAAACAATGAATGAGAAGCTTGAAGACAAGGGAAGATCAACCACACTTCAATCTCAACACTAGAAGCTTGAATCTAAGCTCAAAAGAAGAACATTCCCTAAGTTAGGTTTAGGAAATTTCTGAAATTGAATGGAGATAGAGTTAGAGAAGAAGAAGGAGATGCTTACTAATGGGTTCTCTTGAATTTGGAGCTAGAAGTTGGATTTGCAAAGAAAGCTAGGGCTTAGGAATTTCCATTTTCAATCTCTTCCACCATTTTTACTTTAGCTTGAAGTGTTAGGAATATGAAATGAAGTAATGAAGAGTTGAAGTGGAGCTAGAGTCTTAAGGTGGAACATTGGGCTGAAACTCAAACTCAAACCCAAAATGAAAAAGTAGCAAAACTCGACTAACTCCAAACATATCGAAGCTTATACTCAAAAAGATTGCAAACGGCATTTTGAACTCAATGGGTGGGGTCTAGAGTCCCAATTCGACTGTTTGCAAAAAGTAGGTTTTCGGACCAAAATCCGGTGAACGATAAAATATTTAAATATACAATTGATAAATATGCGGGTTGTTACAGACTCCCCTCCTTAAAGAAATTACGTCCTCGCAATACTTAAGAAGAAAATAAGAAGTAACAACCATAGAAGCATATCAACGCAAAAGAAAAATTGAAATAGGAAGTTCACCATAAGAAGCATGAAAGAGTAAGCCTGAACGAGATCGCTCAATGAATTCTCTGGATTCCCAAGAGCAATCCTTAGGATTTGGGAACCATTGAACTCTCACAAGAAGAACATCTTTATTCCGAAGGCGCTCAACCTCCGAAGTAATGATGCGAATGGAATGTTACTCATAAGTCAAAACTGGTGAGACTTCAATTTCATCAATAACACCGGCTCAAGAATAAAAATGGGAAACCTAAAAGCATTTCCATAGTTAAAAGACGTAGAAAACATCAAGAATAGTAGAAAATTGAGCCAGGGCAACGGCGTAGTACAAAAACGGTACGTCCAATGAACCAAACACCATAAAAAAACATCGGACACTAGTCCATAAAAGGAATGAGATAAAGCTCAATAAAACAAAGTATATCAAAACGTCCGATGAAATTAATAAAAAGGTAATTCCATTCAGACATCATCAAAGAATCAACAACTTGTTGCCTACGACAAAGCGCGTTGGCAACACGATTTCCAGAATATCAAGATCATAAGATGCCAGGAACTCGAGTCGACATGAAGTTCCTTATGAGAAAATAAATATTTCAATGATTTATGATCGAGGTAGAGAACAAATTTCTCATCCAAATATGATGATGCCAAATTCCAAAAGTAAAAACAATAGCCGCGAGCACTAGATCATGAGTGGCATATCTAGTCTCGATAAGCTATAATGGTTTAGAAGCATAAGAGATAGCACGTTCTCATTTGCAAGAGAATGGCATCCAAACCAATACGACTAGTATCGGTACAAATAGCAAAGTCTTGGTTCCCCTTCAGGAATCACAAGAATAAGAGTATCGAAAGGAAGAGTTCTTTTAAATAATCCTCTTTCCCGAAAAGTTAAAACTTTCAAAATTACATTTTTATCTTTATGTAATAATCTTTCTACAAAAATTTACATTTTTACAATTCAATTTATTGTGTCTGACTGTCTCACCAAAGCGTTTAGGAAATTCCTATCGATAACGTTGATCAAGCGCATCGACCAAAATTCTAAAACACTAAATGGGCAATACAATCACAAAATCATCTTTTATAGGATATATATGTTTCTAAAAACTTTTGATTGTTCGTTCTAAAAACAGAAAATCCTATTTATACTTAAAAATAAATCTTATGAAAAAGATTTGCAAAAATTTTAAATTGCTAAGTTCATCCAAAAATCAATAAACACAAGAATGGTCTCACCGAAATATTCATAGAATACTCGATTAATAAAATGGATGAAATAAGCTGGACAAACTGAATGACATAATAATTCATTCATAGGAATCATAACAAGTGCGGAATGCGGTAAGTGGAATGCTAACTCCCGCAACTCATAGCCAAATGAAAATCGGTGGCAAGGTCGAGCCGAGAAGACCTTATCACCACACAAGATATTGCTTAGGTGATAATCCTAAGACAAGTCCAAACAAACCGGAAAATGTCACAAACTATTCAAATGAGATAAGTAAAACTTTCCTTATCATGAGGGTTTAAAGAATAAAAATCAATGCCACCAAAAATTAAAAATCGGAATCACAAAGAAAAATAGAAATCTGCTTAACAGATTAAAAATGTCGAAGATGAATAGTCCACTAGGGACAAAGGATATGGCTTCGTAATGAAAAAGCCAATCCTTTAACACAAATCAATTCCGAAGCCTAAGTAAAAAAATATCGGCTCGGAAAGAAAAATCACATAAAATAATTTCGACATCGATAGAAAGCAAATTGAGTGTTGCGGATCTACCATCCGGATTCGCAATTCCCAAGGAGGACATCAAGCCCAAAATTGTCTAAAGGGAAAGAATCAACAAGTTCTTTTGATATAGAATAGTGAGGTGGAACCCATATCAAAAAGAACACGAACAAGATAATCACAAAGCAAATGTCATCAAGGATTGAATGAGAAATACCTTGACCAAGAGAAGTGTCACAAGGGGCTTGCACGACTTTCAACTTTCCCTCCCTCTTGCTAGGGAGTTCGGGACATGTAGATAAGTAATGACCCGAGCCTTTGCAATAGCGGCAATAGAGGGGTTTCGGGCACTTAATTACATAATGGTCCGTGGAACCACAATTGTAGCATTGTTTACGACTTGGGGTTGGAGTCTTGGCTACCGAAGTTTCTTGTTCCACCTTCTTCTTACTTTGAAGTCTGGGACATGAAGACACATAATGGTCCGCACCTTTGCAATAGCGGCAAGAGATAGGTCTAGGACACTTATTTATATAGTGGTCCCTAGAGCCGTAATTGTAGCATTCTCCACGATTAGGGATTGGAGTCTTTGCTACAAAAGTAGTTTGCTTCACTCTCTTATTGGGATTAAGGCTCTTGAACTTAATATGCCTCCTCTTGGAAGTCCCAACATCACAAACACTTCCATTACCAACCTCTCCATGAAGAAGAGTAACATCCACAAGCTGATTGAAAGAAACTTCAAGTTTCAAAGGTAGAACCATTTCGGGGTTCTTACTCAAAGCAAAGATAAACTCTTGATTCTTTACAAGATCCAAAAGTTGTTGGGCAGACATGAATGCGCCATCCAGAGAAGGGCTACTGGATTGACCAGCGCTAGGACTGCTAGGACTAACCATTTCCCTTCCTTTAGAAAAGAAAGAAGGAGAAAAGTTATTCTCAAAATAAATATCAAGCAATTTTGATAGATAAAACAAGGAATCATAAGGAAAATAGGATGAATCGGTACGAAGACTCGAATTAAAAACCTAAAGCACGACTCCTAAGATGGACTTAGGACGATGATCCTTGTTAAATTATTCTACACTGTTCCGAAGTTTGGCTCTGATACCAAGCTGTGACGCCCCATCTCTATACCCACGCTAGCCAAGAACACTACGGAGTAATGCTGTCGACTAGCACGGAGAATAAGGCTGTTGAGGAGCGACCATCTGTATAATTTCTTTGTGCGAGCACCGATATGTCAGATAGTATAACATGCATTTTATTTCAAGAGGAAATCCGACATACCGATACAAACACAAAGCTACTACACAGTGGCTATAATAATATTCGGAAACAAATATAGAAATACGCATAACACAAATCAGTCACAGATAATTCATATCATAAAGGCGGAAGAAGATATGAATATATAACTAACACATGAAAGTGTATATCAGAGTAGTGGTCAAAAAGATCCACCATAATACAAAAGAATAGCAACACTTGCTATACAAAAGAATACATCTATGATTCCATATCTCAAGTGTATACAACAAAATAAACTACTAATCTAAGTAGTTAGCCAAAAGATCATATGATAACCCCAGAAGAGAAGTCAAGCAGAAGCACCTGTAACATCTCGGTCTGACCCGAGTATTATTTAAGAAGAAAATAATAAACGGATCAGTCTAGCTATAAATATCAAAAGAAATGATATAGAATAAGAGATATGACTAAACGTATAATAATCACAATGCTAAGCTGTGATAAATAAATAATTGAAAAATCAATAAGAGATTAATCAATATCACAAAGATCTTCTCAAAGATAAAAAGGAATGTCATACTCCTAATTTCATTCACCAAGCCACAATAAATGACATATATATCAATGCCAATCGTAAAAGTTGGTGAAACATAAATTCCAGAAATCATCAAATAGAAATCCAGAAATCACAATAAAAGGATGGCCAATCCCATAAACTGGACATCGACGCACCTAGAAACACACGACCCATGCACGGTCGAACATCGACGCACCTAGAAAGATACGCCCCATGCTCTAGCATCGACGCACCTAGAAAGATACGCCCCATGCATAAATAAACATCGATGCACCTAGAAAGATACATCCCATGCATAAATAAACATCGATGCGTCTAGAAAGAAACACCCCATGTAATGTCTAACATCGATGCACCTAGAAAGATACACCCCATGCAAAGTCGAACATCGATGCACCTAGAAAGACACGCCCCATGCATAGACGAACATCGACGCACCTAGAAAGATACGCCCCATGTCCCGACTTATTGAGCCGATTGCTCCACGAAGTAAATAAACATCGATGCACCTAGAAAGGTACACCCCATGCATAAATAAACATCGACGCACCTAAAAAGGTACGACCCATGTGTAAAAAAGATCGACGCACCTAAATAGGTACGACCCATGTAAGAAATGAGACGAAGCTCAATAAAATGAGGAACAGTCCTCCACATAGACAAAGAGGCATCACACATTGCTAGTCTAAACCACAAAGATGATCGTCATGATCAACGAGAAGTGTCAATTACACTAAGCTAGTAAATATATGAGTTTAGCTTCATGTCCCATAACCACTTGCTTAACTTAAATATTTACGAACAAACTGTAGATCTCCACTAGAAAATTGTCACAAGAGATTCAATCGAATAAGTCCAAGAATTAACCAACGAAGTAAACGCAAGCGTTTCATACCACTTGTTTTACTAAGTCGTTTAATTAGATTTCTCATCCGAGTGAGGTAAAGGTTTGTGTATACTAGTAGATTGGAAAACGGTTTTATAAACGAGTTTAATATTGGAAATATAGTTGAAATCGTTTTGATGAAGAGGTTTTGATATTTAATACTAGTATTGAAACCTTTATATTTTTGAAGTGACAAATCACAAAGAAGATTGTAGGAACAATCAATCACTAAAATTCACATTTGGAGACGTGAATAGAATCCAAAGAAATCGATACCGAATCCATCGAAATGGATATTCCAAGAATTCCCGAAGAAAATGAGTCATCAAAGTCAATAACAAATGATAACAACAAATAGGGAAATAACACAAATCGATTAAAGTTGGAAATTCAAGCAACTAGGCAAAAAAACATAGTTGGCAAATTGCAGCAGGTCGGTAAACCGGACTCCCTGAGTCGGTTGACCGAACCAAGGGTTGGAAGTGCTCGGGCACCAGGTCGGTCGACCGGCCCAGGGGCTCGATCGGCCGAAGCCTGTAACCAGCACTTCCAAAACAGAGGCAGGAAGTGCCTGGGTAGCAGGTCGGTCGACCGGACCCTGAGCTCGGTCGGCCGAACCTGTATGCTTGCACTTCCTACCCTATTTCAAAAGAGGTGCAAACTCCCTCAATTTGCAAACCGTCGAGCAACGGCACTAAGGGTTTACGCCAATCGACTACCCGGCCATAGAAGCTCTTTGGTTCATCACCAAAAACATGATCAAAACATCAAAGTTATAATTTTTAAAGAATTGAACCTAAAACACCAAAAATTGGAATATTCACAAAAGCAATCCAAATCAAAATCAAATGCACATGAATAAGTGTTAGGAATTCATACCTAACAATCGAAGATAAATATAGACTAAGATGTGAGATAAAAATCTCACCTTTGAACCCAAAAACAATGAATGAGAAGCTTGAAGACAAGGGAAGATCAACCACACTTCAATCTCAACACTAGAAGCTTGAATCTAAGCTCAAAAGAAGAACATTCCCTAAGTTAGGTTTAGGAAATTTCTGAAATTGAATGGAGATAGAGTTAGAGAAGAAGAAGGAGATGCTTACTAATGGGTTTCTTGAATTTGGAGCTAGAAGTTGGATTTGCAAAGAAAGCTAGGGCTTAGGAATTTCCATTTCCAATATCTTCCACCATTTTTACTTTAGCTTGAAGTGTTAGGAATATGATATGAAGTAATGAAGAGTTGGAGTGGAGCTCGAGTCTTAAGGTGGAACATTGGGCTGAAACCCAAACTCAAACCCGAAGTGAAAAAGTAACAAAACTCGACTAACTCCAAACATATCGAAGCTTATACTCAAAAAGGTTGCAAACGGCATTTTGAACTCAATGGGAGGGATCTCGAGTCCCAATTCGACTGTTTGCAAAAAGTAGGTTTTCGTACCAAAATCCGACGAACGATAAAATATTTAAATAAAATATTTAAATATACAATTGATAAATATGCGGGTTGTTACACACGTCTTCGTGGGTCTCCCACACAACCATTCACCAAACTTCAAGCGACTTGATCCCTCCACGGCAACGAACGAACTCGAGACCCATCACTGACAAAAACGAGCTTTCAAACCCTAAATCCCTTTCGTTTGCTCCCCATGATAAATTTCAAAACAATCGAGCATTTTTCTAACGATCATCGACCTCCAAACATACTTCCCCTTTAAATCCCAAGATTTATAATTACTTTGATTTCTGGAAATTGACAAATTAATGTTTCTCGTTCATCTTATGGTTACTTGCTCATAAACAAATTTAAAATCTGGATCATTCATTTGAAATTCATGATTTAGGAAGTAGAATATGATTTGGTAATCAAAGTTCATATTAGAATCAACTAAATTTTCTTACAAAATTTCGATTCTACTGTGTTTTCATCCTGTCTAGAAATTCTTTAACTAATTATACTTATAGTTAAATTTAAAATTTAGGTTACATTCTTACCATCATCTTTTATTTGAAAATCAAGGCTTATATTTGATGGTATAACAAGAAATCGAATTGAATTTAAGCTATGGTGAAACCTAAAAAACGACCGAGGTTTGTTTTTTTTCTTTTTGTATACCAGACATATATATATATATATATATATATTCTGATACTTTGCATCAACACCAACATGCCATAATGATTCCAATCACAAGAATCAGAAAATTCATCACCCAATCAAGATATAAATAGAGTTGAAAACAGAAATGGGGTAGTTTGCTCACAGGCATTAACAAGAAAATAGGTTTCAGGAGGGAAAGTTGCTCACAACAATAAGAACAGATTCAAAGTAGAAGGTTTTCTCACTTTTTTTTCTTTCTTTTAGATGATGAACAGAGGACAGGGGTCTGTCTGTACACACAGTACCCCATATACATGCACACAGGTATATTTATACTCATGCAAGCACAATCCACAACCAAACATTCAATGCTAATTACATGCAACATCAAAATAAAAATAAAAATGTGTTTGAAAGTTTTCTCATAGGATTGTGAAGGCAGAGAGCAAAGAAGAAGCGCAGAAGTGTTTTTGACAGTTCCAAAGAATGTAAGCCTGAATCTCTCTTTTCTTTTTCCTACTTTGATTTTGAAATTTAAATCTGCAACTTGAAATTATAATACTTTGTTTAATCTCTATTGCATGCTCTTGTTTATTCATTTTATTAATATCAAAACAAGAATTTTAAAATTACTTACTGTTTTGAATAAAACAGAGAGCTATTTCCTGGAACTTTGAAAAAAAAATGCAGTTTGTTTTGAGTCTTTGATCTTATACTTTCTTGCAAATAAATTGATTGATTCAATTGGTTAAATTCCTGTTTTCATTCATGTTTAGCAAATTTAACTTAAAATCTTAAAAAGGAAAATCCACTTGTCTTGAATTTGTTTTAGAAATCACTGCACTGCTTTCTTGGCCAAAACCTAAAGCATTGTCTAACCTGCAGTTTTAAATTTATTTGTATTAAAACTTGAGTTTAAAATCATAATTTCAGTAAACAATAAAGTTTTAAAACTACCTGAAAGATGGGATTTGTAGAACAAATCTTGAGTTTTGTTTGTATGTTTTTTTTCTTCAGATTTACAAACTTTGGATTGAAGAAGAGAGCATTCTCATTTTCTGTTTTTCTGGTTTGATGGTTTTTAAGATTTGCAAGATCTTCTTGGTTGTATTTTAGAGATTTGAGGCTTATAATTTCGAAATCTTGGGAGCTGAAAGGTTTTTAAATTTTTTTTATTAGAATATTTTTTTGTTATAAAGACAATTCATGCAATTTGTAAAAAGCAATGATGAAAGCAATATTTTGTTCATTTTCCTACTCATGTATATGTACTTGCATTTAAATTTTTAAAGACAAAAGAATGATTATTGTTATTTTTTTATATCACATTTATTTTATAAATGAATTTACCTTTTATCCATTAGCATATACATATATACAATGTAAAAAAAAGAGGACCGCTTTAACCAATATTTTACTACATACATTATTCCTTAACATTTTTAAATGCCACTTATTTTTCTTAAAACATTTTTTTTTAAATTAAAATTTTCAAATTCGAATTCACTTGAATAAAAATTCATTTATGTTTATTACTTAAATTCATACCAATTTTGAGGAAATTATTTTTAAAATTAATTTCATTAATAAGTGAATTTCTTTTCTTTTCAAAAGAAGGTTGGTATTATATACATATATAATTTAAATTCAAATGTTTTTTCTTTTCTTTCAAAATATTTATTATTTCAAGATTTCTAAGCTCAAAAGAAATTGGAATTTATTCATGTATAGTTATTACTTATTTAATTTGTTTGAGATTTCCTTTCAATCTACTTTCAAATTAAATTTCAAAATTTCAAAATATATCATTACATTATATTGATAAATTTTAGGATGTTACTTTTCATTTATTAGATTTTAAATACACAATTTCAAATCCACAGTTAAATTTTTAAAAATAAATGTCTAAATAAATAAATATCCTATTAAATTTGAAAAATTCAATTTTATTCAAAAATTCATTTTAATTGTCAATTTAAATTTAATTGAAAATTGGGATCGTTACAAAACTGGTCACAAACACCCAAGGATGGATTTCTGTAGAGAAGTAAATGAAGAATGTAAAATTAAAAAAGAGAAATAGAATAAACTAACAGGCAAATCAAATTAATAATCAAGAACATAGGAATTTATAGTGGTTCGACGTTGTATGCCTACGTCCACTTTGAAGATTATCTTTATTGATTCACTAACAGTTTGATTACAGCGGCAAGAAGTAAGAAAAAGCTTGATTATAGTAAAGATTCAAGTAGCAAGCAGTGTATAGATCGATAGATTGACCCTCTAGGGCAGTATTTATAGGTAAAGGTGACCACTAATCTCTCTAAAATTTCAGTTATAGGACCTTCTAATCCATACGGGCCCATCAAAGGGGTCGCTAGGTCCAAATCCCAATGAAGAGAGATAAGTACTGATCCCTTCATTATTTGATACTTGGGCAGCGATCCCTATGGTAGCTTTGTCATGCTTAGATATGTTGGCTCTTCAAATATCATGTCATTTGGACTAGTGGAGCTCATGTTATGGGTTGATCTTTTGTTCAACTCCACTTGTGAGCTATTTTCTGCCGAACCCTTCAAGTAGTTATATGCTGATCCATATTTCGTTGGCCTTTTAACATGTGATCCCTAGGGTTGGTCACATAGGGTCCATGTACCTTGTTCTCTAAATCTCAACTGCCTTAGACCTTTGGATCCAAAAATATTGGTTGTTGAGCGCAAGAGTGCACTTAGTTTCCGGCATATGCCGATCCCTTCTTGGTGGACTCAAGTATACCGATCCCTTGCTAACTATCAAGCCGTGATGATCCCTCTTATAAGCTATGTCGGTACCTTTTCTTATGAGTTGAAGCATGCCCTCCCAAGCCTACAAGCTATGCGAATCCATCCACCTTCTTCTAAGTCGAACCCTCCTTTGCTTCGACCCTGTCGAACCCTTGCCTATCCTGTCATGTCGATCCCTATGGCACTACCAAGCCATTCCTATCTCTTATCCAAGCTAAAATCCATATTTTAAGCATGCTGCATCGTTTATATACCAATTTAGCTCAATTCTGGCTTCACATAACCATCTGTACTTTACTTCCGGGTCCTACAACCATTGCTCCATGGTCATCATTCTTGATAACAGTCGGATCTATCTTGTGCAATCAGTTCAATATAGCCGGGCTAGGATACCAGGTAATACTTTCTTAATCAAGTCAAAGAAAGGAATGCATTTGTGGTAGCTCTAGAAATGAATCGGCTTAAGGTAGTGAATTCGCCATTCAAACTCTGTAGTTGTTTGATAGTCTTTGGCACTTAAATGTGACAGATAGCATGGATCTTCTTGGGATTAGCTTTGATTCAAAAGGCATTAACAATAAAACCCAAGAACTTCCCTGATGCTATGCTAATAGAACACTTCAAAAAAAATAGTTTTCATCTTGTAATATCAGAGGATATTGAACATTTCTGCCAAGTCTCTAATGTGGTCGCTTGATCGTTGTGACTTCACGAGCATATCATCCACCTACACTTCCATTGTTTTCCAATCTAATTTTAAACATCCAGTTGACTGACGCTGGTAAATCGCTCCTGCATTCTTTAGTCCAAACAAATCCCATATAGCAATAAAATCCAACATCAGTAATGAAACCGTTGTGATCTTGATCAGGAATTTGCATCGGGATTTGGTTATATCCCAAGTACGCATCCATGAAAGATAGCAATTTGTGTCCCGCGGTTGAGTCCACCGGCAGGTCGATCTCGAAAGAGGAAAACTGCCATTCGGACACACCTTGTTCAAGTCTAGATAATCAATGCCTATTCTCCATTTCCCATTTTCCTTAATCACAAGTACAAGACTAAATACCCACTTAGAGTAGAGGGCGTTGCAGATAAACTCGTTGTCTTTGAGTCTATCCTCCTTCTCCTTGAGCGTGGTAGAGCTCTCCAGATCCATGCCGCGTTGTTTTTGCTTCATCTGGACATGCCTCAGGTCGATATTCAATGCATGGCTTGCAATAGCAAGCGAGATTCCACATATATCAAAGTGAGTCTAAGTGCATGTCTAGATTCGCTCGAAGAAATCTAGTAAGTTCTTTCATCATCGGGGGACTGAGTTGTGATCCGATCTTTAGGACTCATGATGGATCGTCGTGGCTAACTGTGATATTAATCATCAGTTCAGCCGGTGCAGCCTTAATGGGCTCCTCCTTATCGTCTCTCGGATATATATCTCTATAGAACCGATTATGGTGCCCGAGCCAAGGCTCAAGTGCTAGTCGTCAATCTTCAGTAGCTTGAATGCAGAAAGTTTTGTCCCTACCCTTAGCTTTCTCTTTGCATTGATCATCCCTTAGCTCAGCTACATAACAAGCATGTTCTGTCACCTGACCACCATGAACAACTCCAACACCATTATCTGCCGAAAACTTCTAAGTCAAACACCATGGGGCAAGGGCAGCTTGAAATTTTCTAAGGCCGATCGGTGTAGAATAATTTTGTAAGGAGAGCTAACATCCAAAACAACAAACGGAAAGATCCGCACTCCCTATCGGTTACATTCTCCAAACTCTACATGCAATTCAACATAACCAACGAATTGAGTTACAACGGAGTTAAAACCGGGCATGTGGGCTTTAGGCGGCTTTAAGTCATTGGCTTCCATTTCATCTGATCATAAGGTTTTTCAAAAATTGTATTTACTGAACTTCCACAATTAATCAATATCCTTCTCACCAAAGCAGGGCGGATCATGGCCCAAATGACCATCGGGTCGAACGTTTAACCTCCACCCTGTCTACATCTCTGTTTGTAAATACGATATCATATGTCATTGTACATTGTTGTTTTTCCAAAGCTCCATCTTCGGTATTCGAGCAATATTCAAAATCCACATGCCTAATCGTGCTAGCATAGCGCTCCATCTCTTGCCAACTCTTATATGCTAGATGCGGTCCTTCGAACGTCGTATTTATCACTAATCTTCCACCTGTTTGTGTAGGCTCCCTAGTGCCCTACAGTACTCATCCTCGGTTGAGGTCGGATGTACCCCGTCCGCCATTCTGTGGAGTATTTACAAATTGCTGCAACTTCCTTTCTCGAATCAGCTGTTCGATAATGTCCTAAAGATGCCTGCATTCATTTGTGCCATGTCCAAAGCATTCATGGAACCGACATTATTTTTCAATTTGTTTCTATTTCTCAGTTGATTCTTTTGGAGGTGGATTCCTATATTGCATAGTTTGCAGGTAGATAAACAGATATTCTCTAAGGATATATTCAAAGATGTGTATTATCATATATCGGAATCCTAGGCTTTCCTCTTCTAGAATCCCACTTTCGTTGTTGGCCCCTATCTCCGCCTTTATTTTGCTGATTCGGCTTGTTTTGGACATTCATTGAACTTTTCCTAAGCTATCATCAGACTACTTTACTGCGATGTTACTCGTACTCCCTTTCCGCTTGGTCCCACAACACTATTCTTCTTGGAGGACCTAGCTTTCTTCTTTCTCAAATACCGAGCCGCCATTGTGTAAAAGCGATCCAAAGTTGTAAGCGGCTTTCCAGCTAAACAATCGTCGAAATCAGATTCCGGATCTATCCCTCTCGTCACGACCATCAATATTGCATGTTCATTCAGATTATTGATTTTCGTAACAGTTGTAGGAATCTCTCCAAATAATCTTCCAATGATTCTCCTAGAGCCTGAATCACGCTATATAAAGACATCACGTCCTTGAGACGAGCTGCTGCATTCGAAATTACTTAATAAACTTTGCTGCCAAATCATCGAATCTAGAAATTGATCATGGGGATAATCTTGTGAACCACATTATTGTTATTCCAGAGGGAATTATGGAAAAGCATCTATACTTGGTTGCATCATCCGCTCGCGTAGAATCCATCACCATTCGCATCTCATGATATGCTGCCTAAGGCTGATTTTCCCTCGAAATTTGGTTATTTTATTTACGTGTTTGACTATTTTGAAATTTTAAATATTTTATAAAATTTTATTTTTTTCGTTTTTGAATTTAAGAAAATATTAAAAGTTTACTTTAAAATTTGTGAATATTTAATATTTTGATCATTTTAAACTTCAGACATGAACATAATATACCGTTATTCGAATAGGGTGCTGCCTAACATCCCGCAAGTGAGGGCGTTCCCCTCGAACCCAAACTAAGAAGTTGTCACCCCTTCATAGTTGTAATCAATTATTATATAGATGCATACAAACTAAAATTGTTCGACAAGAGAGTGATTTAGAAATAACATACACAAACGGTATTTTATTTTATTTCAAACTACTTGTATGCGATAAAAATTGTCTTATATTTATTGCATTTGTTTTGAATTTCATGATTTATAAATAATATAGATTCATTTAACCATTTTAATTAAAAAATTAAAACCAAATTTCAATAACAATAATAATTATAATAGAAAAACAATTAAAATGCCCCTTTTAAGGTGCCTATTTAGTACAGAAGAACGCATTGCCCTTTTGCAAACCATTCTCCTTTCGTGTCCCTTTCATGTGCCTCTTTCGTGTTGTTCAAGAATGCACCCTAAGAGCCTAGTTTAGTCATAATTTTAATTAATTTATGTTTCCTTTTGAAAATACTTTAAAGTACCACTTATCAATTAAACATTTATTATTAATGCCATAAATAAGTATATTTCTTGTAGTGTTTATTAACATTAGTTTTCGAAATATTCGTAGATTTTTGAGTTTTCGCTAACTAATGTACTTGTAATTAAATATTAAATATTTACGATTAAACATTAAATATTAAACCCTAATTATAAAATATTAATTACTAGAAGTTAAGTATTAACTATTGATGGCCTAACTCTAGCTCTATAAGCTAGTTTAGTTTTTCCATTAGTTGCTGAGGAATTTGCCTTACACCTGTTTTACAATTGTAAAGTGGTATGGCCACTATAAAACCAGTTTGCCGATACAAAATTATAATATTTTACTTTTTTCAATGAAAGCATTAATTATTTAATCGTAATTATTCAATATTAATTATAATTTTTAGTTACTAAATGCAATTAATAAATTTTGACTATAATTTACTAATTATTAGTAACTAACTATAGTTAACAATAAAATGTAAAAATAATTAATTTTCTAAATAATAATTAGTAATTATAAAGTATTTATTAATAATCAATTATTATAATAAATTATAAATAATGACATATATAAAGGGTCATTTATAATTATTAATTATAAATTACCATTTATTTATAAATTATTAAGTAAGTATTAATTATTTGTTATTAATTATAAATTACTAATCATTAATTACTATAACATTTAAAGCAATAGCAATTTTTTTTTTAATTTAATGTTAATTCAATATTTTTTAGTTATGATGTTTCCTCAAAGATTTTTACAACCTATGAGTAAAACAACTTTTATTGTAGTAATTTAACATTTACAACATTTAGGGAAAATTAAAAAAAAATGCTTTTATAGTGTTTTTTTGACAAAAGTTGTTAAAAGGGTATTATTACAACCTTTGCACGCTGTAAAAACAAGGATTTTACAACGTTGCTATAAAATGCTGCAAAAACAATGTTTTCACAACGTTTGCTTCATAAACATTATAAAATGGCATTTTTACAATGTTTTAAACACAAATATTGTAGAAGGCCTTTTGTGTTGTAGTGTATGAGATATCCTATTACAGCTCAAAAAACTATGACATAAAACAACCAATTACATGTTCAGGACAAGTCCATATATTCCTACAAGGCCAACAATGTAACAACCCGGGATTTTGGTCATTCGATTTTGAACATTTAATTTAGTTTTAAAGGTTGAATTGGAAATATCCATTGATTTTGAATATGGAAGAATTAGTGAAATGTTTTATAATTTCAAAAATAGTGGTTAAAACAGATTTGGTAAATACTGAATAAATATGTGAAATTGGGAATTTTTTTGTGAATTAAGAGTTAAAGGGAGATGGGAATGATTTTTAAGTTGATTTAAACTTGGTTTGAATTAGAGTGATGATAGTGGACTTTTGAATGGAATAAAAGTAGATAAATTAAAATTTAGGATTTTGTATATTAATTTAATAGTAAAATTTAATATATGGTAATAGTATAAATAATGGAATTTTGACTTAATATGAATTGAAATGACTTCCAATATGAATATAAATTCTATTTGAAATATAATGGAGTTAGTAAGTTTTAAAATTTTAAACGATTTCAACGATTTGGAAAATTGCTCGATTCAATCGACACGTTCAAATAGCCTTCCGGCGTACATTCTCGAAATTCAACAAAACCAGTTCCATTGGATGCGTAATAGTTTATTATTATCGAATTTCAAATTTCGTAGCGTTTGGAATTACCGTTTGGTCGTACCGGACAGAAACGCGTTGTATTTTACTCGAAAATTTAATATTTAATTCGATTCGGAAAGCTATCTTCCACATACGATCAAATTAGGCCTCGAAACTTATTCTATTTTTTTCGAAATAGGGATTAAACATTATAAATGCCAAGAAGCACATCTCTTTTGGAGTTCGTTCTGAAAAGAATGTAAATTGTGAAAAATAATAATAAAATAATATATGCATGTATATATATACACACTCAACAGTAGAAACCCTAGTTTTCTAATGGAGCCACCAGTTAGAAATTTAATGGCTGAAATTAACCATTTGGAAAAGTAAAAACTCATGGTGAGTTAATCTCAATCTATTTTGGAGCGCTGGTATTAAGTTTAAATAGTTAAAATTAATTAATGATTGATTGGTTGAATAAATACCTTTTTATCAGTTGAATGTGATATTATATATTGTAGTATATATGTTGGAGTGATTGATATTTCCACATATATATAGCGGATGAGACCGTATGCGTCCCGTATAACAAAGGATGAACCTATATACCGCGATATTCCACCTCGAAGAGGAATTGGTATTTTTATGTTGTATTAAAACATCTATGATGCAGGGATATAGGATGGAGGGATCAACTGGATTCCTTAAAAATGTTTAGTTTTAATTTCATATATATAGTGATATATGTTTTGTTGGAGTAATCTGTGATAGATTATTGTGTGATTTGAATTGACTGGATGTTATGGCGGTTAGCTTAGATTTTGTTATTTTTTAAAGTACCAATAATATATGGTTTGAATTGGAAAAGAATTTTATAAGGAATTTTTGAAGTAAAATATTTATATAGAATTTTAAGTTAACTGATTTGATAAAATAAGGGCTTTGAAAGTTATACTTAACTAATTCAGGATGTTGTAAATAGAGATTTTGGGATAAAGAATATAAAAGGATTATTAAATAATCAATTCTTAAGTAATACTTGTTTAAAATCCAAAAAGTTTTAAAAAACGAGATTTTTAATAGATTGGAAGATAGGAGTGAAATTGGAAATAAGTATGAAATTGGTTATACGGGAACTCATGTAAGATTTTCAAATTGACATAACGAAATTAGAATCGAAAATTTTGGCTTATTTTAAAAAGAGGATTTTAAATTATTGACTACTAGATAATCTTCAAGTGCTAAAAATATTCTGGAAACGTGTCAGTTGATTGTTATAAATTTTTTAAAACATATTTAATTATTAATTAGTAACCTTATAATGATTGCTAAAGATGTATTATTGCCATTTAAGAATTAGTTAGCATTGTTGTTTTAAAAGATAAATTATGAAATATTAATGTGGCTTTGTATAATAACTTTTATCTAAGTATTTTTGCCTTGATTAAACTTGAAAATTTATTTTAGAACTTATAAGCATTATTTTGAGATAATTTTTAAATAAAGTTTTGGGAAGTAATGGTATACTCGCATGGCATAATCAGAGGCAGTGAGTGCGTGGAGTTAACTTTTGAATTTCACTGGGATAGTGACGTAACAATTGAGCTGTGAATCTATGGTTTGATACCACAATGACACTTTCTATATTATTTTAAAAGGGTTTTCAAGTATTTTGAAAGGGTAATTTGTGAATGTACTGAATTCGATAAGTACATACTTTTGGATAAAGAGATTTAATTTATTAAAATTTAAATTAAATAAGACTTGGAATTTTTCAGTAGAAAATGGAATATTTGGTTGAATGATTGTTTATTTGATAGTTAAATAGCCGACTATCAAATCTAGACCAAAACATAACTTTAGAAATATTTGGGTGAAATATGGGAATTATATGGTGCAGTTACCGTTCGAGGTGCGACTGTACGTATAGACTCATTACGTTCTTCTAGGGCGTTTATAAGAAAATCCGTCCACAAACAGTTAGGAGGTGATCTCTAATCTTATTCTTGTCTGTTTATTTCCTAGAGAAGCAGGGTTGAGTTTAACGAAAATATCGAATGTTGTTTTGAAGAGACCAGTATCGGATTTGTTATTCGATAACCACTTCGATCCAACGAGTACGTTTTCGATGTGAAAACTAGAGCATGGAGTCGAAGAGAGCAGTGAAGTGCAAGGTTTAATCACTAATAATCTTGAGGGTGATTTCAAAATGGATGTAGTTGGAATAGTGCATTCGGTTCCGTTCGCACTGAAAACGGACTTGTATGGATGAATGCTATCAGTACATTGTCATTGGATGATAATGAGCATGCTAATTGAAATTTACTTAAAAAGGTAATCGTAGCCTCTAGCCTCATCAATCGAGAATGACTTAATAGTAGGTGAGATGCAGCAAGGCTAAGTGGGTAGCACCCAATTAAGTTATGTTTATCACCCTTATAGATACCCTCAGATATATTATTACGATTATTGAAAGGAGCTCGGAAAGGGTGGAAACACCTGGGTGATAGCATATTCGGTTTATCTAGGTTATGGATAGTTCGGTCTTATGCAGCAGGGGATCCCAACGTGGTCCTTGGTACACTATTTCTAGACATGTACTGTGGCAGGTGATACCCTAGTACCTAGTCATTCGTATGGAATCAATTCTCCAATAAGCGTCGTATGGTTTTGATTGCGCCCAACTATGCTGAAATGTGAGATGCAAGCATTTCAGCTATTTGAATAAATATTTGTATTTAGACACTATTATAATATTTGAGGATTTCGATATGAAATGTTTTGGTTATCGTAAGGTAAAAGCCCGTCGTGTTTATTTATGGCGTGATCTTACAAGATACCTTTTGAAAACTTAAATAATTCAAATTGAGTGTGTTTTCTCATGCTGGTTTACCAGACTGACTCGAGTGTTATTTTATTATAATGCACGAGTCAGAACGAGTATTGACCCGAGCATTACAGGTTCAAGTTAGGATGCTATGGAGCTCGAAAGATGCGCTAGATGGCGAAGACATGATACTCATATTTTATTTTTATTCCTCTATAGTGTTTTTGAAATTATCAGCAATTGTGATGGCAAGTTGTTATAACTGTTGATGTTGGTAATTATTGATTTGTGTACTCTGATGTGAGATATGTAAATTATAGTTTTGATATGTGTAAAGAACTATTTATATTGTATGTTATTCAGTCCACTGTGAGTTCTGTTTTGTTTAATTTCTCCTTTCTTCTACCTACTTTCTTTCCCTTCAACAATTTGTCTTTACGACACTCGATCATCCGGCATGTTATACAATGAGCATATTTGTGTCGATTTTCGAGGGTCTGAAAGGCTAGTCGTCACAGTTGTATCAGATTTTAGGTTGGTGATATACTTAGGCTTTGGTAGGGGATTACTCATTAGGGATAGAGTCGGTAGTACTCTAGAATGAGTTCAATGTATTAATAGATATGAGTGTGCAAATGTTAGTGAATATAAAATGTTTTTATATTGTGTTTACTTATTGGTTGGGTGTTTATAAATTTTGATCGGTACGGGAACTACAACCATATCGATAGGAGTTTCTAAACTCTTAAACAAGGTAAACCGATATAATATTGTTTTAAAGAGGGTAAATGGAATAATTTTAACCAAACTGTATTTTGTTATAAATGAAATAATTTTCTAAATTATTATAGTGTATATGTTTGGATGTTTGGTTGATAATAATCAAAATAGACTATAAAATTTGAAATGGTTATATATATATAACCAAATAGAAATTGTATAAGTATGATCTATACAAAGGAGTAAAATTAAAATTTGATTTAAACCAGAATTTAAAACCCAAAAAATTTGGAAAATGTTTTAAATTGGGTTAGAACAAAATCTTCGGGGATTTTTAAATCTTAGAACTTTTGGAAATGTCTTCCAAAGTGGTTTTAAAGGAATAATAGTAATAGTGTTTTGGAAATATTTATGAATTGAAAATGTTTTAAAATGGATTTTAGAAGTAAGGAAGCACTGAACTCACTTAAGTCGCTAGAAAACAATCCTAGTGATGACAGCCGCACCATCAATATTCATTTTCGAGTTTCTAAGTAACGGATTGCTACCATAGTGATTGGTTGTGATTATATGTTTGGACTTGTTTGATGAAAAAGTTCTAGAAATTCCAAAGGGGAACTATTTTGGAAAAACCCAAGTGGTTTTGAGATTTCAAAAGTATGATTTGATATACCAAGGGAATATATGTATTTTTATGATTTCAAAATGATTTGAAATAAAAACTAGGAAACTGAAGTTTGGGATATCCATTTAAATGATTCGTAAGGTTAAGAGAAATCAGTTATGGAACTTATAAACTGGAGTTGGTATAGATAAGAAAGGAAAGTGAAAATTTTAATCCTGGAATTAAAGTAAAGTTGAGTAAATTAAAGTGAACAAGATAGGTTGGAATTTAACTTAAGATGAGTTAAATAAAATTGAAGTTGGATTTGAATTGAATGGAATATAAAGCGGAAATGTAAAATGGATATTTAATTATGAGTTATAATTGTTGGATGGAATGAATACACTTAAGTTGTAAAGTGATATATATAGTCCAAGGGTATGATTATAAAGTGTGAATGAACTCAAGTAAGAAATAGGTGATATTAATTAAATAAGTTCTTGAAGTTATGAAATAAGAAATGAAATGGTAAGGCCTAAATGAAAATGGTTTGATAATATGGTAAAAGGAATCGAAATTCATAAAAAAAAATTGAATTTTAAATGAAGGGTGAATTGAAATTGAGTAAATTAAATATAAACATGAATTGCGAAGTGGTTGTGTAACTTTATGTTGCAAATGTCAAAGGTGAGTAAACTTAAATGAATATTTTAGGGAATTGTGAATAAATAAGTTGTATAGCTTATTAAACTAGAAACGTGAAGAAGTACAACAAAGTCAAATGGTAAAGTAATTGATAACAAGAAATGAATTCAATTTAAGAGTAAATGAATTGAAATATGACTTTGGAGTATAGTTAGAGTATGAACTGAAGTTATAAGTTGAACATGAACTTAAGTAACGATACAGAGTGTTTGTAATAGGCCCTAGAAATAAATTTTGTGAAATGGTTTATAATAAATTAGCTTATAATGAAATGTCGTTCACTATAAAATGAAGCGAATAAATCTTGTGAATAAAATGAAAGTGAATGGAAAAGAGGTAATATAAGTTAGAAGTAAAGTTAATAGAAAGGCAAGCACATGAACCTGAACTAAATTGTTCGAGAATCGATTTATATGAAATAATTCTCCAATGATATAGTATAAATTGGATATACTAAGTAAATGAAAGCAAATAAGTTGAATGAAAGTCAATTTTAAAAAGAAAAGGAATTTGGTTGCAATGGAAACTTAACTTAAGTGATTGTTATGAAATGATTATCAATAAATTAACATGGGTTGGAATATGTTTGATATAAAAATGAAGCGAACAAAGTTTGGTCGATAACTTGAATAGGCATCAAATGGAAAATAGAAACACCGATTTTAGAGTCAATGTAAAAAGGAATAAACTGAAGCTGATAAAATGGATTTGCATGTGATGAAAGTCAATAAGAATGGAATACAAATAAATTGATTGTGAATCAATTTGAAATTGAATAAAGTGAATTTATGCAAGTAAAGCACATATAAACCAATTTGGGATGAATATGACTTTGGTTGTTGTAAATATGAATTGAATTCGAAAAATTTGCGTGTAAATCACTTCCAATTGAGTTAAGCGATATATATGATATATGGATCCATGGAAGAAAATTAAATTAGTGTTGGAACCCTATAATTTCTTGTAATTTATGATTGGCATGTTTGGGGTATGATGTTTATATCATTAGCTAGTTAAATAAATGAAATGTTATAAAATTTCATGTTTATGAAACTTATGTGCTTATTTTGAGTATGTACATGTATAGGGAGCTGTTTGGATAGATTTTGGGTTGCGTAAATGCATATTAAATAAGCCGCTTGCTTTAAACGCTAAAATAACGGTACACCTACACAATAAAATAAAGAAACGAAAATTTATTGATATATATTTAACTTTCGACCATGTGGGTTGATTTATATATTTTTATCTCTCTTGTTATATTGTACAAGGCTCTCTGTACAATGGAGACTCTGTCAACTTTTTTGGAAATTTAGGGTGTTAGAATGTTTTTGAAAAGTTTTGGAAAATTTTTGTTAACTATAAAAGTTGACTTTTGCATTGTATTAGAAATCAAGGGTTTTGTGTTAGTAAAGAAAGCTAATTATTTTGGATAAAAATGAAAGGGTTTAGAGAAGTGAATGTAGGATTTTAACTAAGGGGGTTTAAAGGTAAATAAGTTTAGGAGCATTTTTCCTATCTTAGTATTTTCGGGGACGAAATTCTTATAAGGGGGAGAAACGTAACGTCCCAGGATTTTAGTCATTCCATTTTGAACATTTAATTTATTTTTAAGGGTTGAATTGGAAATATCTATTGATTTTGAATATGGAAGAATTAGTGAAATGGTTTATAATTTCAAATGTAGCGGTTAAAACGGATTTGGTAAATAGTAAATGTATATTTGAAATTGGGAAAAAATTTGTGAATTCGGAGTTAAAGGGAAATGGGAATAATTTTTAAGTTGATTTAAACTCTGTTTGAATTAGAGTGATGAGAGTGGACTTTTGAATGGAATTAAAAGTCGATAAATTAAAATTTGGGAATTTACATATTGATTTAATAGTAAAATTTTATATATGGTAATAGTGTAAATAATGGAATTGTGACTCAGTATGAATCGAAATGAATTCTAATATGAATATAAATTCTGTTTGAAATATAATGGAGTTAGTAAGTTTTAAATTTTTAAATTTTAAATGATTTAGACGATTTTGAAAATCGCTCGATTCAATCAACGCGTTAAAATAGCCTTCCGGAGCACTATCTCGAAATTCGATGAAACTTGGTCCATCGGATCCGTAATAGTTCATTATTATCATATTTCAAATTTAGTAGCATTTGGAGTTACCGTTTGGTCGTACGGGATAGAAACGCGTTGGATTTTATATCGAAAATTTAATATTTTGATTCGATTTGGAAAGCTATCTTCCACATACGATCGAACTAGGCCCTTGAACATATTCCATTGTGTTCGGAATAGGGATAAAACATTATAAACGCCAAGCGACACTTGGGGTCGGAAAAGCATGTAAATTGTGAAAAACAATAATAAAATATATAGGCACGTATATGTATGCACACTCAACTGTAGAAACCTTAATTTTCTAGTGGAGCCGCCAATTAGAAATTCAATGGCTAAAATTAACCGTCCTTTTCCCTCAATTTACCATCAATCCATCGACCTTTAGCCAATGTTCCCAACTAGAGAAATGTGGAGATCGTCGAGCTCTAGTGATCCTATGGTCCATATCATAAACGACACGACGTGGTGGCCAGATTTTGACCAAGATCGACGGTCGTTCATGCTCGTTTTTCGAGCAAGATGAAGCACCGAGTTCAACGTGGTTCCAGGCGTTGGTGAGGTGGAGGATGGGTGTGGGGGTGGAGGGGTTGGATCGTCTGCGTATTGAGCGAGGAGGAGGCGGCAATGGAAGGATGAACGGTGACATGGGTTCTTAGATCTACGGGGAGGAGGGCGAACGAAGAAGAGGGAAAGAATTCACGACCAGATCCTCTATTTTTAATTTGCACGATCGGATCTGTTAGCGCATAATAATAAAAAGAATTGGAAAATTTAATTATATATGTAAAATCGTGAATCTTTAAAAATGTAAATATTGTTCATATGTTGTCATAATCGGACGAAACTAGCGGCGACAGGATCGTGGCGACCATGGCGTTGGAATAGATTTGGAGACGATTGGAGAAAGTTTAAATTTTAGGTTAAATCGTACGTGTTCGATTTTAACTTAAAATTGGAACGTTTGGAAAGGTAAAAACTTATGGTGAGTTAATCTCACTCAATTTTGAACTGCTGGTATTAATTTTGACTAGTTAAAATTAATTATTGATTGATTGGTTGAATTGATATAATTTTATTAGTTGAATGTGATATTATATTGTGACAACCCCAAATTTTTAGATATTTGAAATTAGAATATTAATTAATTTTAAATATTTAAAAGTTAATTTTTAACTTGAATTTCAAATATCGCTATTTACTGGATAATTTAAATATTGAATTTAATAATTGAAAATTGGTCAAATTGTTGAATCTGAATGCTTCAGGCTTGTTAAAAATATTTTAAAGGCTTAGAAAATTCATATCGATAATACTGAAGGTAATAGAACTTTTAAAACTGAATATGAAAGTGATTTGTTCAGTTTTGAAAATATATTGTTTAAATCGATGTTTAAAAATAGCCTTCAGGGGCACAGTCTAGGAATTCGACGAAACCAGTTCCACTGGATCCGTAATAGTGTATTATTTCGGGTTTCAATTTTCATAGTAGTTGGAGTTGTCATGTGGACGTACGGTTGATAAATGCGCTAAAATCTTTATCGAAATTTAACTTATAACTAGGTTCAAAAACCTATCTTCTCCATACGACCAAATTAGGACTCGAAACCTTTTCCATTGCATTCGAAATAGGGGTTTAACATTATAAATGCCTAGTGGCATGCCTGATTAGAGATCGAGATTGTAAGTTGCGAAAATCGAGACGATTTGAATTTGAATATAATTTAAGTATAATATATATATATGTATTCCCTTCAATTTACTGTTAACCTCATTCAAACACCCGTCCACACCCTGAGAGCACTGTTTCACTTTCTCTGTTTAATTTCACACGCGTTCATCTTTAAAAAAATAATGATAACGCAAACAGTGAATAAAAAAAGAAAACCGCGCTTGTCATTATCTTCAAAACAAAAATCGAATTCAATCAATGTAAAAATGGCCAAAGGTGATTAATTATATAAAAAATAATAAATCAAGCACAGATAATTGCGCATCTTTTCATGGATCGAATTTGTGATCGATCGATCGGGGAAGAATTCGTCAGGGCTTTTCGAGCTTTGGAGTTTGGCTTCATCGTCGACCTCGACTAGGGTAACGGTGACGCCGGCTGTGACTCTCCACCTCTATACCAACGCTAGCCAAGAACATTACGGTGAAATGCTATCAACTAGCACGGAGAATAAGGCTGTTGAGGAGCGACTATCCGTGTAATTGCTTTGTGCGAGTACCGATATGCCAGATAAAAGTATAACTTTTCATTTCGAAAGGAAATTCGACATACCAATGCAAACTCAAAGCTACTACACAGTGGCTATAATATCTTCGGAAACAAATATAGAAATAAACATAACACAAATCAGTCACAGATAATTCATATCACAAAGGCGGAAATAGATATGAATATTACACATAAAAGTGTATATCAGAGTAATGGTCAAATAAGATCCACAATATCACAAAGAAATAGATACAAGTGCTAGACAAAAATATGTATACATCAAAGAGTCTATATCTCAATTGTATACAACAAAAAAACTACTAAACTAAAGTGGTTAGCCAAAAGATCAGATGATGGTCCGATAAGGAGTCCAGCAGAAGCACCTGTAAAATCTTAGTCTAACCCGAGTATTATTTAAGAAGAAAATAATAAACGGATCAGTCTAGCTATAATTATCAGATAAAATGAGATATAAGAAGAGACATAATTAAAACATATGATAACCAAAAATGTCATACAACGACAAGTATATATTAGAAAATCCACAAAAGTCATACAATATCTCAAGAATCTCATAACATCAAAAAGAATGTCATATTCTTTATTTAATTCACCAAGCCACAAAAAATGACATGCATATCAATGCCAATCGCATAAGTTGGTGAAACATAAATTCCAGAAATCATCAATTAGAAATCCAGAAATCACAAGAAAAGGATGGTCAATCCCAAACGGAACGCTATTCCATTGACCGAACATCGACGCACCTAACTAGAGACGCCCAATGCACAGTCAAACATCGACGCACCAAGAAAGGCACGACCTATGCAATGTCTAGCATCGATGCACCTAGAAAGATACACCCCATGCATAAATAAGCATCGACGTACCTAGAAAGATACGACCCATGCAAAGAGAGACATCGACGCACCTTGATAGATATAACCCATGTAATGTCTAGCATTGATGCACCTAGAAAGATACACCCCATGCAAAAATAAACATCGATGTACCTAGAAAGATACGCCCCATGTAATGTCTAACATCGATGCACCTAGAAAGATACACCCCATGCAAAGTCGAACATCGACGCACCTAGAAAGATACGTCCCATGCATAGACGAACATCGACGCACCTAGAAAGATACGACCCATTCCCCGACTTATTGAGCTGATTGCTCCACGAAGTAAACAAACATCGACGCACCTAAATAGATACGACCCATGTGTAAATAAACATCGACGCACCTAAATAGGTACGACGCATGCGAGAAATGAGACGAAGCTCAATAAAACGAGGCACTGTCCCCTACGTGGACAAAGAGACATTGCACATTGCTAGTCTAAACCATAAAATGATCATCATCGATCATCAAGAAGTGTCAATTACAGTAAGCTAGTAAATATATGAGCTTAGCTTCATGTCCCATAACCACTAGCTTAACTTAAATATTTACGAACAAATTGTAGATCTCCACTAGAAAATTGTCAGAAGAGGTTCAATCGAACAAGTCCAAGAATTAACCGACGAAGTAAACGCAAGCTTTTCATACCACTTGTTTTACTAAGTCGTTTAATTAGATTTCTCATACGAGTGAGATAAAGGTTTGTATATACTAATAGATTGGAAAACGGTTTAAGAAACGAGTTTTGTAATAAAATAGTGTTGAAATCTTTTTGAAGAAAAGGGTTTTATTATTTACTACTAGCATTGGAAACCTTTATATTTTGAAGTGACAAATCACAAAAATGGTTGTAGAAACAATCAATCACTAAAATTTACATTCGAAAACGTGAATAAAATCCAAAGAAATCGATACCGAATCCATCAAAATGGATATTCCTAAAATTCCCGAAGAAAAGAAGTCACCAAAGTCAATAACAAATGATAACAACAAATAGGGAAAGAACTCGAATCGATTAAATTTGGAAACCACGCAAAATAGGCAAAATAGCAACAGGTCGGTCGGCCGCCCTCAGAGCTCGGTCGACCGGACCCTGTTCTGGAAAATTCTCGGGAAGCAGGTCGGTTGACTGAGCTCTGTAGCCGGTCGATCGGACCAGAGACAGAGAAGTGCTATGCACTTTGGTAGCAGGTCGGTCGACCGGCTCACTAACTTCGGTCGACCGGAGCCTGTTTCCAGCACCTCCCAGCCTATCTGAGTAAGGGCCAAATCTCCACCAAATTGAAATCGGACGAGAAATGGACGCTAGGGGTTTATGCCAATCGACTACCCGGCCCTATAAGCTCTTCGATGCATCACAAAATCATGATCAAAGATCAAAGATCAAAGATCAAAGATCAAAGATCAAAGATCAAAGCTATGATATTTAAGGATTTGGCTTTCAAAACACTAAAATTGGAATATTCACAAAACCAACCCAAATCAAAATCAAATGCACATGAATAAGTGTTAGGAATTCATACCCAACATTCAAAGATAGATATAAGCATAGATGTGAGATAAAAATCTCACCTTTAAACCCAAAACAAATGAAGAAGAAGCTATAGAGCAATGGCAAGAACAATCACTCTTCAATTCCAACCCAACAAGCTTGAATCTAAGCTTAAAGGAGAAACATTTCCTAAATTAGGTTTAGGAAATTTATGAAATTGAATGGAGAAAGAGTTGGAGAAGATGAAGAGAAGGCTTACCAAATCTTCTTCTTGAATTTGGAGGTAGAAGCTTGAATTTGCAATAAAGATTAGGGCTTGGAGTTTTAATTTCCCATTCCTCCCACCATTTTTGCTAAATCTTGAGTATTAGGAATAAAAAATGAAGTAATGAAGAGTTGGAGTGGAGTTGGGTTCATATGTTAGGTTAATGGGCTGAAACCCAAACCAAAGCCCTAAGTGAAAATGTAGCAAAATTCTACTATCTCCAAACATATCAAAGTTTATATTTAAAAAGATCACAAACGTCACTTTGAACTCAATGGAAGGGGTCTCGAGTCCCAATTCGACTTTTTGCAAAAAGTAGCTTTCCGGACTAAAATCCGACGAACGATGAAATATTTAAATAAAATATTTAAATATAAAATTGATAAATATGGGGGTTGTTACAGACTCCCCTCCTTAAAGAAATTGCGTCCTCACAATACTTAAGAAGAAAATAAAGAGTAACAACCATAAAAGCATATCAACACAAAAGAAATTTTGAAATAAGAAGTTCACCACAAAAAGCACGAAAGAGTAAGTCCGAACGCGTTCGCTCGTTGAATTCTCTGGATTCCCAAGAGCTATTCTCGAGATTTGAGATCCATTGAACTTTCACAAGAAGAACATATTTATTCCGAAGGCGCTCAACCTCCGAAGCAATGATGCGAATGGAATGTTGCTCATAAGTCGAATTCGGTGAAACTTCAATTTCCTAAATAACACCGGGCTCAAGAATAAAAATGGGAATCCCAAAGGCATTTCCATAGTAGAAAGACGTGAGAAAACGTCATGAATAACAGAAAATTGAGCCGGTGCAACAACGTAGTATAATAACAGTACGCCCGAGAAACGAGAAACTCGAATAATTTGGAACAATGGCATAGTACAATAACGGTACGCCAGATGAACCAAAGCTCGAATAATTTTGGAACACTGACGTAGTACAGATACGTACATCCAATGAACCGAACACCATAAAAGAACATCGGACAGTAGTCCATAAAAGGAATGAGATAAAGCTCAATAAAACGAAGTATACCAAAACGTCCGATGAACTTGATAAAAAGATAATTCCATTCAGACATCATCAAAGAATCAACCACTTGTTGCTTACGACTAAACGCATTGGCAACACGATTTCCCCTCCGAGAATAAAAGAATACCAAGATCATAAGATGCCAGGAACTCGAGTCAACATGAAGTTCCTTATGAGAAAATAAACATTCCAAAGATTTATGATCGGGGTAGAGAACATATTTCTCATCCAAGAATGATGATGCCAAACTCTAAAAGTGAAATCAATAGCCGCGAGCACTACATCATGAATGGCATGTCTAGTCTCGATAGGCTTTAATGATTTAGAAACATAAATGATAGCATGTTCTCTTCGCAAGAGAACGACACTTAAACCAATACAACTAGCATCGGTAGAAAAGATAAAGTCTTGGTTTCCCTCGGGAATCACAAGAATAAGAGTATCAAAAGAAAGAATTTCTTTTAAATAATCTTCTTTTCCAAAAAGCTAAAACTTTCAAAATTACAATTATCTCAATCTAAAAATATTTCTAGAAAAATTCACATTTTTACAAGTCAATATATCATGTCTGACTGTCTCATCTAAGTGTTTAGGAAATTCCTATCGATAACGTTGATCAAGCGCATCGACTAGAATTCTTAAAGCACTCAATGGGCAATACAATCACAAAATCATCTTCTATATGGTGAAAATATCTCTTAAAAGTTTTGAAAATATTCTTTGCTCGTTTGGGAACAAAATCTAATTATACTTATAAATAAATCTTATGAAAAAGATTTGCAAAATTTTAAATTTTGTTTTCATCCTAAAATCAATAAATACAGGAATGGAATTATCGAGATATTCATAGGATACTCGATTTATAAAATGGATGAAACAAGATGGGCAATCTGAATGCTATAATAAGTCATTCATAATAATCATAATGAGTGCGGAATGCGGTAAGTGGAATGCTAACTGCCGCAACTCGTAGCAAATGAAAAGCGGTGGCAAGGTCGAGCTTAAAAGACCTTAACACCACACAAGATATTGCTTAGGTGATGATCCTAAGACAAACTTCAAAAATACCGAAAAATTATCAAACTACATGAATGAGAGAAATAACACTTTCCTCATCATGTGGGCTTAAAGAATAAAATGATGCCATCAAGTTGGAATCGAAATCACAAGGAAAAAATAGAAATCTGCTTAACAGATTAAGAATGTCGAAGAAAAATAGTCCGCTCGGAAAATAGGATATAGGCTTCACAATGATTAAGCCAGTCCTTTCAAAAAAACCAATTCCGAAGCCTAAGTAAAAATATCGACTCGGAAAGAAAAATCACATAAAATAATTTTCGACATCAATAAAAAGAAACAAGTTGAGCGTTGCGGATCCACCATCCGGATTCGCAATTCTCAAAGAAGTCATCAAGCCCAAAATATTCAAAGAAAAAGAATCGACAAGTTCTTTTATATAAAAATAATGAGATGAACCCATATCAAAAAGAACTCAAATAGAAAGATCACAAAATAAAACAGTAGCATCAAGGATTGAATGTAAAATACCTTGACCAAGAGAAGAGTTGCTAGGGGCTTGCACTACAATGAGCTTTCCCTGCTTCATACTTTGAAGTATGGGACATGTAGTTATATGGTGACCCGAATTTTTGCAATAGCGACAATAAAGAGGTTTCAGACACTCCCTTGCATAGTGGTCCATAGAACCACAATTGTAGCATTGTCCACAACTAGAGGTAGGAGCTTTTGCTAACGGGGTTTCTTGCCTCCCTTTCTTGTTGGGAGTGGGGCCTTTGAATTTGATAGGTCTTTTCATGTTGTCATTGAAGTTCTGTTTGGTAACCACAACTTCAACGTTACTCTCTCTATCGGCCTCTTCAAGACGAAGAGCGATATCAATAAGCTGATCAAATGAAACCTCAAGTTTCAGGAGTAATGGCTTCTTAAGATTCTTATTCAAGCCATAGACAAATCTCTGATTTTTATTCAATGGGGTATTAATATACTCGACCCCATACTTAGAGAGAGATTCGAAAGATGCGACGTAATCCGTCGCAGAAGATTCACCTTGAACAAGGTCAATAAAACGCCAGGCCAAAGTAACTTTTTCAGCCTCCGGCACAAACTTTGATTCAAATCTTTCCCGGAATCACTCCCAAGTAAGATCCGCGTCGATAATCTCCGAAGTCAAGAGCTCATACCAATCTAATGCTCTTTCTTGGAGCATGCTAGAAGCCACTTGGACTCGATGTAGATCAATAAGGTTCATGCGAGAAAAGATGCGATCGCATGATTTGAGCCAAGCTTGAATTTCAATAGCACTCTCGGATCCCCTGAATGGCTTTCTACCCAAATCGGTATAGTCTCTACACAAGCGTGCAAAACCGGATCTAGGATGAGTAGGCTCTGGATGGGGTCCGACAGCTTGAGCATTCTTCACGAGATCTAAAAGCTGCTGAGTAGACATGAATACTCCATCCTGGGAAGTAGCACTAGATTGACCGGCACTGGGACAGCCAAGTCTAACCATTTCTCTTCCTTAAGAAAGAAGAAGGAAGAAGAAAAAGGTTATTCACAAACGAATATCAAGCAATCTTGATAGATAAACAAGGAATCATAAAGAAAATAGGATGAATCGGTACGAAGACTCGAATTAAATCCTAAAGCACGACTCCTAAGAAAGACTTAGGACGATGATCCTTGTTAATTTATTCTACATTGCTCCGAAGTTTGGCTCTAATACCAAGCTGTGACGCCCCACCTCTATACCCACGCTAGCCAAGAACATTACGGTGTAATGCTGTCAACTAGCACGGACAATAAGGCTGTTGAGGAGCGACCATCCGTGTAATTGCTTTGTGCGAGTACCGATATGCCAGATAAAAGTATAACTTTTCATCTCGAAAGGAAATCCGACTTATAGGTTGGAGGGATCCAACTGGATTCCTCAAAATGTTGAAATTATTTTATATTCATCATGTGATTCATGTGATAATCTGTGATAATTATATTATTTATATTGGGAGTTGAAATTATTGAATGCTATGATTTAGTTGAATATATATTGGTATTTGAGAAAAAGAAAATTGTATAAAGCTTGAATTTTTAAAGGAAATGAAAAGGGAAACTTTTAAGTAAAATAATTATAGAGAATTTGGATAAATTAAAGATTGAATTTGGAAAAGTATAAAAGTTTGGTTTTTAAATTCTATTAAATAAATTCTGGGTATGGAAATGAAGATTGAGATTTTAATAAATGAAAATAAAAGAGTAGGAGACTTAATGATATTGTTATGAAATTTAAAGGATTTTATTTTCAACTTTAAGATTTAAATGTTTGGGAAGAAATAAAAGGGTAGGATTTTGAATAAAGTGTGAAGTGGATATTTCAGTTTAAAATAAGATTTTAAATTATAAATATAGAAGTAAATAGGGAATTAATGTGTTTTGAAATAAATTTAGGTACGTAAAGGAATTTTTTTTAAATGGAGTTAGTCTTGAAAATCGATTTGAAAACTGATTAAGTGGTTGAAACTGGAATTAAAGGAGAATGAGATTATGGAATTTATAAACGGAGTTTATAAATAAAATGAAATATTTATCAGAGGATAATTTGAAAATATAAATTCAGGATGAGAATTTATAAGGAAATGGTGATTGGCTTAGAAATAAATAGTGGTTTTATTATTTTCAAAGAAAGATTTCCAAGTATAAGTTAGAGGTTTTAAAGTGATTTTTAAAGAATGTTTAAGAGAAATTTTATTATTTTAAATTGTTTTAGAATTTTAAAGGTAAATATTTATTTAAATTAATTATAGTAGTAACTATTTGAAAAGTTTAACTACTATTATGATTTTAAAGATAATTGTTAATATTTATATTTTATCAAGTAGTTTTATTTTAAAGACAGTTTGGCAAAAGTTTCGTTTGAAAAAATTATATAGAATTTCACGACTTTTATTTTAAAATTTGTTTTGGCTTAAGTTTTATGTGAGAAATTATTATAAAATTTCATAACTAGTATTTTAAATAATGTTTTAAGAAGTTTTTATTTTTAATGTTTTTAAAGTGTATATTTTTGGATAAAGTGATTTAAATTATTTTAAAATCTAAAGTATTAAGACTTGGTGGTTTTCAGTGGAAATAAAACAATTGGGTCGAAATTTATTTCCATGAAAGAAAAAGGGATTTGAAAACTATTTTCAAAGGAATTAAAGTGTTGAAGATAACTTGTGGAGATATTTTGAAATAAATAATTTGGGAAATTATTAATGCCTGATGGTTGTTTGTGAATATTGTTTGATAGTTAAATAACCGAGTATTAATATTGGCTAATGCGTTGATCGTTTCGAAGAGACCGGGATTGGGATTAACTTCCCGTAACCACTTCGATCCAATTTGAATGTTATCGTAAGGAAGACAAGAGATTGAAATCGAAGATGGAGCAGTGAAGAGCAAGGGCTAATCACTACTAATCCTGAGGGTGATTCCAAAAAGGATGTAGTAGGAGTAGTGCCTTCGGTTCCGTTCGGACCTGGAATGGACTTGTATGGAAGAATGATATCAAAACATCGTCAGTAGGATGATGAGCATTCTAAGTGAATGTGTGCTAAAAAGGTAACGCATAGCCTCGACCTCATCAACCAGGAATGGCTAAAACATGGGAGGTGCACAGAAGGCTAAGTGGCTAGCAATCAATTAGGGTAAGGTCATCCCTGTCTAGAGGTCCCTTTTATTCGACTGTATGGGCGATTGCTGATCCCAACCGTGGGGTAATCTTATTCAAACTATCCACTAAGGGGTAGCTCCAATCTTGTGATGTAGGGGATTATGGTGGATCCTCGGTATGGAGATCTGGACCATGTACTGTGACGGGCGGTACCACAGTAGCCCTGCCACTGATGGAAGTCCATTCTCCCTACGTGCCTTTATGGTTTTGTTTGTAAAACCTAATATTGCTGGAATTTAATGAATGTAACAATTTCGGCTGTTTGAATAAGTATTTGTATATATATTCTATTATCAAAGGATTTGATAAGAAATGTTTTGGTTATCGTAAGGTAAAAACCCGACATGTTTATTTGTAGCGTGGTCTTACGAGATACCTTTGATTTCAAAGGATTTTGAAAACTTTAATACTCCAATTGAGTATGTTTTCTCACACTGGTTTTCCAGACCGACCCGGGTATTATTTAACTATAATTCCTAGGTCAGACCGAGTATTATAGTTACAGATTATGGATGGACGGCTATGGAGCTCAAGAGACGAGCTGGATGGCGAGACGTAGCACACGTACTTGATATATATTCCGTTGTACAGTGTGAGCTGTATATTCAGTCTTGGGAGGACAAGTTATTACAATTTTCCTAAATTGTATTGTCGATTTGTGTTGTACTCTGATAATGTAATATATAAACCACTACAGATTCTTTTGCAATAAAAAATCTGTTGTTATCTATTATATATTGTTTCGCTGCGTTTGTGAGATTCTGATATTGTTTTCTATTTTCTTCTCCTACCTCCTTCTTCTCTAACCCTAATGGTTAGGTTTTCCAGCATTCGATCGCTCGGCATTTGATGCAGTGGACGTATTGATGTCGATTTCGAGCGTCAAAAAATCGGGTCGTTACGGTTCGTATCAGAGCTGAAGGTTAAGCGAGAATCTAGGCTCTGGTGCGGACTACTCATTGAAATAGAGTACGTGGTACTCTTGAATGAGTTTGATGGTATTAATAGATATGAGCGCGTATTTTTTAGTGAATATAAAAAATTGTTTTTATATTGTGTTGAGTTATCGGTTGAGTGTTTATGAATTCTGGTCGATATATGGGATGCCATTTTATCAATAGGGGTTTTTAAAATCTTAAACAAGATAAACCGACACAGTATTGTTTTAAGATAGGGTAAATGAAATAATTTTAACCAAATTATTTTTATATATAAAGAAATAATTTTCATAAATTATTACAATTATATATGGTTGCTTCGTTGTTAGAAAATGATAATATTAAATATTATCATTTGTTGTGTGGAAATTGAAAATAAGAAAATAATGTTATAACCAAAGTTAAGGAATAATTTATATAACAGAATGAGATTTGTAAATGTGATTTATAAATTGAAATAAAAATCCAAAGTGATATTTGAATATGAATTGAAAGGATTTGAAATTCGAAATTTTGGAAAATTTAATTTCCTTTGAGTTTGAAAATGATTTTCAAAGGTTTTGGAGGAATAATGGTGAATATTATTTGAAAAATATTTTTGAATTGGATTTGAAATCTGGTGAGATTTGGAACTTAAAAATATTTGAAGGGTTTTAAAGAGATAAAAGCGTTGTACTCTTTTCGGTCGTTGGAAAATAATTCCGATGATGATCGCGACATCATCGGTGTTCATTTTCGAGTTTCGATGAGAGGAATTGCTGCCAAAATGTTTTAAGTTGGAGTTGTTTGCAAAACTGAATTTGGTTTAAAAAAAATTCAAGAGATAATTTAATACCAGAGGATTTTGGGTATAATTGATTTCAAAATGATTTTGGAATCCTTAAGCAATAGTTTAAACTCTGGAAGTTTAATTAAAAATGTTTATGGAATAATAAATGGTTTTGAAAAACTTATAAAAATTTAATGAGTGAGAAACTTATAGAAGTTAAAAATTCGAAATGAAAATGAAATTTAACCGAATCAAGTTAAATAAAAATAAATTTTGGTCTAGTAGGCAAAGTGAAATGTCATTGTAATAAAATTTATTAAGTTGGAAATAAGTTTGTGAATGAACAATTTTTTTTTAAAAAAGGGTAAGTAAATAGAACTGGTATTGAAATTGAAGATTGGAATCTATTTAAATTGTGTTAAGTAAATTGAAATTGTAGATTTGTTCGAGGGAACTAAAAGAAGTAAAGATTTCGAAATAGAACTTTTACTTAGGTTTGGAATTTAATTTGGAAATGAAGTGATAAATAAATTAGTAAGTTCATCAGGTTTGAAACTGATTGAAAACAAATTAGTTAATGAATCTAATTTCAATAAATGGTTAATTAAGATTGGTTTGAGATAAGGTGAATAAAATTTAATATTCAGGATTTGAAGATGAACTGAATTCAAATAGAATTGAAAATGTAAATTTAATAAAAATGGATATTAAAACAAAATGGTGAAGTAGAAAATAAATATAAGAAGTGTATAAAATACTTATATAGAACTTAAGAAATAGATGGTGAGATTCTTAAGTAAAATTTGATATTGAGAAAAATGTTCCAAGTTAACATTTGAATAAGACTACGTAAAGTATAAAGGGATAATTGTGAATAAGAGAATGGAAATAAAAATAATTGTGAATAAAAAGAAAATTGATATAGTTAATAATCAATTAAGATAAATAAGTGGTATGTACATGTATTATTTTATTCTCATAACAATTCGATCCAGATTCTTAGCATAGAATTTCGAGGTAGTTACCGGTCCGAGTTGGAATTTTTCACTCGATTTTCGACAGTGAATACTGGATGTGGATTGTGATTGATTTTGGAAATTCTCTATCATAACTAGAGCTATACAAGGATAAGGATGGTTTCTGATCAAGAAACCAAATCTGAGTCCGCACTAGGAAGTCGGGTGGACGATACTAGTTTGGAAGTGAAATTGTGTGATCGAGTAAGCGATCGAATTTTGTATTGCATACGGATGATATATGTACATCATACAGACTTAAATAAAATGATTTTGAATTCTATGATTTGATATTATTGCTAAGTAGGATACATGTGTTTAGAAAGCAAAAGGAAATTGGGATTTTGATTTTAGATGATAAATTGAATTTCTCGACAAAAAGGTATGTATTTAAATTCTTGTATGAAATTTGATGATTTTCTGGTCTAGCACTTGGCATTTGTTTTGTTTTGAAAAATTTAGGGATTTTGTAGTTGTACTGATCCAGCCGCGCAAAGGAGAAGCTGGAAAAAAAATTTTGAAAAATTTAGGGAGTTAGAAAATTTTTGAGAAAATTTTGATAATTTAAGATTTGGTTTTAAATTTAAATTTGAATATTGGTTGGAACATATGGAAGAAGTTTCAAAAGTTAGTGGGTGATAATGTCTTTATTAAAAGGATGGTTTTGGGTATTGTTAAAAACTGTTTGGTTTTGGGGAGTTGTTAAAAACTAGTTGTTGGGAAAAAAATGAACAGGTATTGGACCATTCTTCTAAAATAGTAATTTCGGGGATGGGATTCTTTTAAGGGGAAGGAATGTTACAGCCCAAATTTTTTAGATATTTGAAATTAGAATATTTATTTATTTTAAATATTTAAAAGTTAATGTTTAACTTGAATTTCAAATATCGCTATTTATTGGATAGTTTAAATACTGAATTTAATAATTGAAAATTGGGCAAATTGTTGAATCTGAATGTTCCAGCCTTGTTGAAAATATTTTAAAGGCCTAGAAAATTCATATTGATAATACTAAAGGTAATAGAACTTTTAAAATTGAATTTGAAAGTGATTTGTTTAGTTTTGAAAATATATTGTTTAACTCGATATTTAAAAATAGCCTTCCGGGCACAGTATCGGAATTCGATGAAACTAGTTTCATTGGATTCATAATAGTGTACTATTACTGTATTTTAATTTTCACAGTATTTTGGAGTTGTCATGTGGACGTACCGTAGGTAAACGCACTAAAATCTATATCGAAATTTAATTTATAACCGAGTTCGAAAAGCAATCTTCTCCATACGACCGAATTAGGACTCGAAACCTTTTCCATTGCATTCAAAATAAGGGTTTAACATTATAAACGTCTAGTGGGACGCCTCGATTGGAGATCAAGATTTTGATTTGCGGAAATCGAGATGATTTTAATTTGAATTTAATTTAAATATAATACATATACATACATACATATATACATATATATATATTTCCTTCAATTTACTGTTAACCTCATCCAACACCTGTCCACACCCTGAGAGCACATGTTTCGCCTTCTCTGTTTAATTTCACACGCGTTCGTCTTTAAAAAAAATAATGATAACGCAAACAGTAAATAAAAACAAAAGAAAACCGAACCTATCATTATCTTCAAAACAAAAATCGAATTCAATCAATGTAAAAATGGCCGAAGATGATTCATTATATATAAAAATAAAAATAAATCAAGCATAGATAGTCGTGCATCTTTTCACGGATCGAATTCGCGATCAATCGATCGGGGAAGAGTTCGTCAGGGTTTCACGAGCTTTGGAGTTTGGCTTCATCGTCGACCTCAACTAAGGCAACGGTGACATCGGCGGCGGCCACGATGGCGCAAGGTTCGCATCCACACGCGTCCACGAGAAATCGAGTGGTTCTTAAATTGTGTAGCGGCAGATTTGAGGCGACTGGGATGGCCTTGTGGAATTCACGTGGGGCCGAAGTTGTCGCAAGCATTTGTTGGTCGTGGTTGCGATCGAGGTGGTAGCCTGGGCTGTTTTTTTGCAGATAGGGTATATCTATTATAGTTTTTAATTATATATATATGTAAGTATATATATATATATATTAGGAAGGGTATTTTTACAATAAGATATAATACAATTATGTTTGTATTTAATTTATATACATATATAAGATTTTTAGAAAATATAGGATATTTCTAAAATATTGTAGAATGTGTAGGATTAGATTTTTAATGTAAATAGGTTAATATTTTTAGTGCATGTAATTTCAAAAGAGGTTTTGAATAAATATACATATACCTATTTTTCATTTACTAGTTTATTTTTAAAACAATCTGTTATGGAGATTAAATTGTCTAATTAACTTCTCTAAATTATTTTGTTACAAAGGACTTATTTAAAAGGAAATTAATTTAAAATAAATATATATAGGTTATTTTCTTAGTATATGTAGTTTCGAAGGAAAATAAAATAAATACATATATAAATATTTTCACCTACTTGTTTAATTTAAAATAATGTATTTAGGTGATTAATTTATTTAATTGACTTATTTAATTATGAGTACTTTTGGCACAGGTCCTTATTAAGTTTCAAAATTCACGAAAAGTCCTTCACTAAATTTCAGTGTAAATTAGGTCCCTGTTTTTTTTATTCACGATTATTGCAGAGCATGATGCAACTTTTCATAAAAATTGCTGACATTTCCGCCACTTTTCTGTACATTGTGAACATAGTGTATGAAAGTTTCTGAAATATCATCACTTATTTATAAAAATTACTGATATTTCAACAACATTTATGCACCCTATGAATACAGTTTATGAAAGTTGCTGAAATATCAATACTTATTTATAAAAGTTGCTGAAATTTCAGCAATAATTTTCTTCGTTTCCAGAAAACAGAGACCCGATTTACAATGAAACTTTGAGAGGGAAAGTTGCTGAAATATCAGCACTTATTTATAAAAGTTATTAACATTACAACAATAATTTTCTTCGTTTCCAGAAAACAGGGAGCCGATTTGCAATGAAACTTTGACAGGGACCCGCTTTACAATATGAAAGTATGATAGGGATGCCTCCCTATTTTCCACTTTAACTATTTTTAGTTACTCAAAGATTTTAAAAGAGAAAATTAGTTAAAGATTAAATTATTTGTTCAAATTAAAACATTATTTAAAATTAAATGGTAATTGGTTTGCTTGATTTGTTTCGAATATTAATAAACCATATAATTTGTTATACAAGGTAAAAGTCAATAAACAAGTCAAGATGGAAATGGATTACAAACAATAACATCAAAGGTGAGTTAATCTCACTCACATCTGGAATTCTAGTTAATTTAAATAGTTAGAATTTAAATTATTGATTGATTATTTGAATGTGATATTAAATATGTGTATATATGTTGGAGTGATTGATTTCCCGCATTATATATCGAATAAGACCCTATGCGCCCCGCATAATAGCGGATGACACCATATATCTCGATATTCCACCTCGAAGTGGGATTGGTATTTTATTGTTGTGCTAACATCTATGGTTGCAAGGAAACAGGTTGGAGGGGTCCAACTAGATTCCTTAAAACGTTGAAATTATTTTATATTCAGCAATGTAATTTATGTGATAATCTGTGATAATTATATTGGGAATTGAAATTATTGAATGCTATGGCTTGGTTGAATATATATTGGTATTTCAAAAAATGAAAAATGTATAAAGCTTGAATTTTTGAAGGAAATAAAAAGGGAAAATTTTAAGTAAAATAATAATAAAGAATTTGGATAAATTAAAGATTGAATTTGGAAAAGTATAAAAGTTTGATTTTTAAATTCTATTAAATAAATTCTAAGTATGGAAATGAAGAAAGAGATTTAATAAATGAAAATAAAAGAGTTGAAGACTTAATGATATTGTTATGAAATTTAAAGGATTTTATTTTCGAATTTAAGATTTAAATTTTGGGAAGAGATAAAGGGTAGGATTTTGAATAAAGTATGAAGTGGATATTTCAGTTTAAAATAAGATTTTAAATTATAAATATTGAAGTAAATAGGGAATTAATGTGTTTTGAAATAAATTTGGGTAAGTAAAGGAATTTGTTTTTAAAATGGAGTTAGTTTTGAAAATCGATTTGAAAACTGATTAAGTAGTTGAAACTGGAATTAAAGGAGAATGGGATTATAAAATTTATAAACGGAGTTTATAAATAAAGTGAAATATTTATTAGAGGATAATTTGGAAGTATAAATTCAGGATGGAAATTTATAAGGAAATGGTGATTTGTTTAAAAATAAACAGTGGTTTATTTTTAAAGGTGTGGAAAGGAAAATGAATTTCCTTGAAAAGGCGAGTATATTTTCAAAGAAAGATTTTCAAGTATAAGTTAGGGGTTTTGAAGCGAGTTTTAAAGAATGTTTTAAGATAAATTTTATTATTTTAAGTTGTTTTAGAATTTTAAAAGTAAATATTTATTTAAATTAATTATAGTAGTAATTATTTGAAAGGTTTGACTAGTATTATGATTTTAAAGATAATTATTAATATTTATATTTTATAAAATAGTTCTATTTTAAAGATAGTTTGGCTAAAGTTTCATTTGAAAAACTTGTATAGAATTTCACAATTTTTATTTTAAAATTTGTTTTGGCTTAAGTTTTACATGAGAAATTATTATAAAATTTCATAACTAATATTTTAAATAAAGTGTTTTAAGTAGTTTTTATTTTTAATGTTTTTAAAGTATATATATTTTTGGATAAAGTGATTTAATTTAAAATCTAAAGTATTAAGACCTGGTGGTTTTCAGTGGAAATAAAACGTTTGGATGGAAATTTATTTCCACGAAAGGAAAAGGGATTTGAAAACTATTTTCAAAGTAATTAAAGTGTTGAAGATATCTTGTGTAGATATTTTGAAATAAATCATTTGGGAAATTATTAATGTCTGATGTTTGTTTGTGATATTATTTGATAGTTATATAACTGACTAACAATATTGGCCAACGCGCTGATCGTTTCGAAGAGACCGGGATCGGGATTAATTTCTCGAAAACCACTTTGATCCGATTTGAAGTTTCGTCAGGAAGACATGAGCTTAGAGTCGAAGATGGAGCCGTGAAGAGCAGGGCCTAATCGCTACTAATCCTAAGGGCCATTCCAAAATGGATGTAGTAGTAGTGCCTTCGGTTCCGTTCGGACCCGGAATGGACTTTTATGGACGAATGCTATCAGAACATCGTTAGGAAGACGATGAGCATTCTAAGCGAATGTGTGCTAAAAAAGTAACGCATTGCCTCGAACCTCATCAACCGGGAATGGCTAGAACAATGGAGGTACACACAAGGCTAAGTGGCTAGCAACCAATTAGGGTCTGGTCATCTTTATCTAGAGGTCCCTTTTATTCGGCTGTGTGGGCAGTTGCTGATCCCAACCGTGGGTTGATCTTATTCAGACTATCCAGTAAGGGGTAGCTTTGGTCTTCTGATGCAAGGGATCAGGGTGGATCCTCAGTACGGACCGACCCGATCGCAATGAAAAGACAAAACACTCGAGTCAGAACTAAAAAAATCTTATGTAAGTTAAATCAACAAGTAAATATGAGTATAATAGCTTCAGAGATGGTAATGGGATTTTCCATCTACTATTAAGTGTACAACGTGAGTGCAATAACTCAATAGATGTTACGGGATTTTTCCATCTCCTATGGATCCGTAAAACTATCTACATGTAGTAAGATACGCTAAATATGTAGTGTATATCAGTAATGTAAAGTTTAGAATAGCTTTATGGCTTTACATTGATCCCCCTTTAGCATTATCCTACAGTTTTCCCTTAGCATCGCCAGTAATGTCGGTAGCCAGGGAGATGCCATGATAAAACAACGCTAAAACAAAGTCATACTGGTCGTGTGTAAGGTAAAAGTATGACAAGGCACGTGAGGCAATGCCCAAGGTAGGATTCTACCGGTTTACCCTTTCAGGCCGATCGTAACACATCGCGGCAGCGATTGCCGACTGAATCCATCACCCCTATAATCAAATCAAGTTGCACTAATCGAGTCAAAATCGATATAATAATACGAAGGGGTAGGGCGCATAAAGGTAGCTAACCCCTTGGCCAGACGTAGGCTCATATTTTAGCCATTTCAAATTGACACAAGTGTCGGGGTCATCCATCATCGCCCTCTTTCTTCATTTCAGTAAACATCGCCAATTGAACCTCTACATTTTGGATAACATCCACCGCGTACACATTTATTAAAATGGTTTAGGTATCGACGAAGAGTATGCCAGTATTCATCCCCGGTCTCTTTAACAACCATACGTCATTTTTAACACTGGTTGGTTCTTCTAAATTTCAAGAATAAGTCATATTTCATATCAAATTATCAAATTCACTTCAAAAATCATTTTGAATCCAAAATAGGTTATACCTTCATACCAAAACAATCGTATTTAAATCAATGATTTAAATCTAAGCAGTTCCCCTTTAAAACAGTTTGAATATTGAAAATGGTTTCGAATAATTAAAATAGTTTGAATACTGAAATTAGTTTCGATAATTAAAAATAATTGTAATATTGGAAAATAGTTTGGAATAATTAAAATAGTTTTAAGATTGGAAATAGTTTTGAATATAAAAAAGTTTAATATTAAAAATAGTTTTGAACAAATAATATATTTTTAATATAAAAAGTAGTTTATATATTAAAATAATTTATACTAAAAATATTTCTTCTTTCACAACAATTTGCAATTCCAAATCACGATGAATTCAATTTTTCGGCTTCCAATTCAAGTACACTTCATATTCAAAATTCGACTTAAATCAATCTCAATTCAAACGATTTCCAACTTTACTTCAAATTTAATTTAAACGATTTATTCAAAGGCAGAAAGTTCCAATTCAAATTCTCATTTTTAAACAATTTAGTTTAAATCCATATCACATCCAAAAATTTGAAATATCAATTTAAACCACTTTAATTAAAGTAAATTCGTAGTTTAAATTGGAGTTTAAACCTTTAAAATAGTTCACTTTCCATAAATTTAAATCATATCTCATTCTCAACTATAAGATTTCAAATTTAGTTTTTAAACAATTTCATTTTACTGTTTCAATTTCAACATTTCAAAGCTTGAATTTAGAAATTAATTTACTTCATATAAATCCAATTTTTAATTTTCTTAAACCAATATCATTTAAACCATTTGAATTCAAGGTTTTGAAACCATATAATTTAACCAATCGGATGTCCGTGTACAATTTTCTACCCTATGGCCAAGTGATCAGTTAATTCTATTTTAATTATGGATGGATATATATCATTTTTGTAATGACCCGTAAATTTTAATAGTTTTAATAATATATTTAACTGGAATATTGTGAAAATTTAAATAATATAATATACTCTTCGTTCGAATTTATCATCATCAACCCAATTTTGATTTGATTTCATCGATTCCTCATTATCATCTTTGATCGTAGAATTCGTGCCGATTTTGCTTTGATTCGTAACTCAATTTCAGTGTCTGTATCAATGTACATATCCGTGTCATCTTCAGCACTCTCTAGCCACGAAAGTTGAGCAATCACTCACGATTTACGTTCTTATGTTTATTAAATTTGATTTCAATTGAAACGACAATTGAAATATGCAGTTGTTAGTTATTTACGTTGTTATTTATATGATGTTATCTATATATGTTCAACTGTGACATCTGACGCCATCATCTGTTATTTATATTGATGATATATGCCTGTTGTTATATTTTTATGTTATCTATTATCACTCTGCAAGTTCCCTGTTAGTATGGAATTCACTATGGGTTGAAATGATACATACCCGAACGATCTGTAGAATAGGAGAAAATCATTATGGGTTGAAATGATAAACCCAAACGATTTTCATTTGAATTAAATTTGGGATTTCTGGTTGAAATGATATATATACCCGTATATATTTAAATTGCGGATTGAAATGATAAATATCCGTATCACTTGACCATAGGACAGAAAATTTTATACAGATACCGTTGGTCTATATATAAATATTTTGAAATGATTTCTATGGTTTTGAAAGGAAATGTATATTATTTTATTTAAATATGAAAATATTATGTTATGAATAAGTTTTATTATAAAATAGATTTAATTTCTTTAATTAAATCGATTTGAAACTTATTGAATTTGAGGATTTTAAGATATGATTTTACATCTTGATCTTGATTTAAGTAATTAAATGAAATTTCACGTTTAAATAAATTGGAGGAAATATTTTTGAAAAATGTAATTTAAGGTTATTTAAATAATATTGAATTTATTAAGTGAATATTTCAAAACTGAATAATAATGAAGTTAAATCAAGATCTATATGAAACTGTAAATTTAGTTTTGAAAATATTGGATATTTAAAGCTTTGAAATATATTGAAAATTAAATGGTTTATTTTGTGGTTCAAATCTGTATTTGAAATCGACATAATTTGAAATTGTTTATTTAGAAGCTGAATTGAATTGAAATTGATGAATTGAGATTAAATTTAAATTTGAATTTGGAGTTCAAGTTGATTTGAATCGATTTATGAAATTATAAATATTTTACTTTATAAATTATTTAATATATATACACACTATTTTAATATAAAATTATTTTTAATATAAACTATTTTAATATACTAATTATTTTAATATAAACTATTTTGAAAGTGTTTTGGGTTTCGAAAGTGTTGTAACTTTGAAAAGTGTTATAATTTGAAAATAGATATATTTGAAATGGAAATGATATTTTGGTTTTTAAGTATAAATTATTTTGAAATGAGCACGGTGTTATAATGACGTTTGATCGTTATTGCGTATATTTCTATATAGTAGACAGTTCCACAGATCCTTAGAGAATGGTTATCCCAAACATCCTCTAATTCACTAGTATTTCAGTTGATATTTCACCTGAGTTGGATTTATTGATAAAAGAATGTTAGTCCCGACTCAAGTGTTCTGTGTTTTGCTTTATGTTTGGGTCAGACTGAGTGACACAGCATGTGAGACTCACCTTTGGAGTTTGAAGCTTCGCTTGAAGATCCAACTATCGATTCAGCTTTCAGCTTTTCCAGTTGATTTGTTTAGAAAGGTCATCAGTTTGTATTGGAGACTTCACTGTAGTTGAGATATTCTACTATGTTTTATTTCTAACTCTGATGTTTATATTGTAGCTCCATGAACTATAATTTATCTATTCCGTTGCATTATATTACTCCGTGTCTGTGATTCTGTAATTGATTTATGTACTGTATATGCTGAGTTTTGCCAAATATAAATTAACAATCTGATATTTTGAGCAATTCAAATCCGGCATGTGCGGATGTGAATGGTTGAAAATATCGGGTCGTCACAATTGGTATCATGCTTTTAGCATATGTAGTAGATTTAATTGCAAAATTACTTTCGTTCGTGCTTGAATCTCTTCCTATTCGATTTGGTTTCCTTCGGATTTTAGAAAGCTCCCACTTGTTCTAAAATCCATTCTTGTCTCTCCCTATTTTTATTCTTTTTCTAGAGCATCCCATGACTCCACTTCCAATGATCTCTATAAAAATCCACGGTCCCGCCAATCTTTGAATGATTTGTAAAGGGTTAAACTCCTTTACAATTGGCATTGATTCACCGAAGATTTCTATACCCTTGATTTAGATGTTGCTATCTTTTTCTATGCTGAATTCTATCTTTGGCGACCGAATGTCGATTTGCCTTAGATTTCCGCATCGATTATATTCCTGAAGTCACGGTTGACCCAGTTAAGGTCGCCCGCGATTTATATAAGTATACCCATCTTCTATTTTGTAATTTAAGTATCTCATCTTCATTCGATCCTATCTTCGAATATGAATTCTACTTGATTAAAGTTTCTCTAATTTGAATCTCTATCTTTGTTTTGAAATCCATTCTTGATATCTCTGAAAATCGTGTTTGTTTGTATTTTTGAATTTGTTTCACATATTGAAATTATACTTTTGATAAGTATGATTATATTCCATATATAAAAGTAAAAATGTTTTCGCTAAGAATCATATACCTTTTGAAAACGAGAATTTGAAGTTTCGAAAGGATTTGAAATTTTAAAACTATATAAGAATATGTAAAAACGATTTATGACTAAAGGTTTTCAAATTTGAAATTCGAGAAATTGAACTCCGGTGTTTTGAAGTTGGTTTTAAGATTTTGAAATATATAATAATATGATTTGGAAGTATTTTTTGAATAAGAAATATTTCAAATGACTTCAAATGAGTTCCAATGATTTCGAAGAAATTTCACAGAAGTTTTGGAGAAATAGAAGTCCAGAACTCACTTATGTCGCTGGAAAATAATTTCGATGATGAGTGCACGCATCATCGACATTGATTTTCGAGTTTCAAGGTGGGGGATATGCCACTTTAGTAGCTTTTCTATGCGAGTGATTTTGTGAAACCGATTTTGATTTAAAATTCCGAAGTATGATTTGATATTCGAATGATATATGTATATATATTTGAAACGATTCGAAGTAAACCCGGTGTTCAGCCCTCGAGTTTCGAATTTGATTCGGTATAACCCTATCTATTGAAATTGATTTACTGATTTGTTGCTGATTTCCAACTCTTGGATTGAAAATTTGATTTCTCCGACTATTTTGAATGTTCGAACACTTCCAAATCGAGGTTTAATTTTCAAAGCTAAGTAATTTCGAAAAGTATAAATTATTTGATACAGTATATAAGTATAGTTTTGTATGTTTAAAGTATGATTAAAATAAATTTGAAACTTTTGTTAAGTAAATAGATAAGACTATTTTGAATTATACTAATATGGAATTTAGTTTTCGAATGTTTTAAATAAAATTTAGTTTAAAATGTTTTAGCTTAGTAACATCTTTTATAAAACTATATATATATATATATAGAATAATAATTTTCGAAAGTTAAATTGGATCTTTCAAATAGAAACAAATAGTTTAAAGGTTTCAAAGGGATGGTTATAAACTTGGCAATCATTTTGAGTATAATCGATTTTGAGAAAAATATTTGGTTTCGAAAATAGATTGGAATTTAAAACCCAATATTTATATGATGATTTTGGAAATGAATTTGTTTGACCTAAATTATGATGATTTGGATACTAGGATTATTTTCTAAAACTATTATTTTGGAGACTTTGAAACTGAAGATATTTAATTTGGAAGAAATAATTTGATGAAATCATATATGATTTTAAACTGAATTGTTATTGAAAAGAATTTAAATTCGAGAACCTTGTTTTACTAAATACTTGATTTCGGAGTTATCGAACTTCTATAAAATTGATTTGTATAAGTATGAAGTTGACTCGAAAACTATTGATTTGGAAAGGTACTCAATTTGAAAAGCGAAATCTTATATAATCGAAATCTATATAAGTGTGATTTGATATACTATTGATTTTGGAAAGTATTCGATTTGAAAATGAAATCGTGTATATTATATAAGTATGATATTTGAAATTGATTTGAAAGGGTACTATATGATACATATTTTCGAAGTAAAGATATGGAAAGTGTCTTCTGCTTGATATCCGTTTTGTGGCCACATTGTGGATTCATTCTATCGATATTATTCTCTCTGATTTGGGTTTTTCGGATATGATATTCGAGTGTCCTTCGAATTCCATGGTGCTGCTCATGGTCATTTAGTAGCGTAATCTGCAAGGCAGAGATTGCTTAAAGGGTATGGATGTTTCCTGGGGGATCCAGGCGTAACCATTGTATATCCACAGTCTAGCAGTTTTGTTGTCGTAGCGTAATCCACAAGGCAGAAATTGCTTAAAGGGTACGGATGTTTCCTGGGGGATCCAAGCGTAACCATTATGTATCCGCGGTCTACGGTTTTTGGGTTATCATGGAGAAATTCACAAGGCAGTGATTGCTTAAAAGGTACGGATGTTTCCTGAGGGATCCAAGCGTAACCATTGTGTATCTACGATCCATGATTCGGTTGATTTGTTTCGATTGTACTTTCCATGTCGGTTTTGAATGTTTTTCGAGTATTTTTCACTAGGTGTTGAAAAAGGTCTGCTAAGTACTTGAAGAATTCTAGCTTTGCCCTGATCAACGCACGACCAGAGTCTGCAAGAACGAGGATAAACCTGTTACGACATCGAATTATAAAAGTATTTTTGAAAGGAAAATTTGTTTCGATATAAAGGTATTTTATTACAAAAGTATTTCCAACAAAGAATTTTTGTATTAATATTTGAAATTGAAATTCTTATGGTTTGAATTAATTATTCATGCCTGATACTATTCTTTTGAATCTACCTTATCTGCTTAGTTTTATTTATTCACATATATTCTGTTTTCCGAATCTACCTTCTTTTCCTTTTTTAATATATCCTTTTAAAATATTATTTATTAATATACTACATGGTTTAATAGAGAATTATTAGTGTTATAAATATTTTAGAAGTTATTAATTAAATTAAACATATTCAAAGTAAATGATTATTTATTTATTAATAATATTTGAAAAGTAAAATTTATAAATTTGTGAATTATGGATTTAATGTTTCAATAGCTTCTTTGTAAATATAACTAATGATGTAAATAATTGTTTTCAAATAGTTTCCATATATTTATAAAGGTGTTATTTAAAACATATAAATGGTATTTATAAAGGAAACAAGAAATTTAACAAATGGATTTTTGAAAAGTATTAAAGTATTAAAGATAATTGATTTGCAAATAAAGTTTTCAAATGAATATTTCAAGTAAAATTTATATAGTTTAAATTAGTTGTTTATCCTTGTCTTTCAGTCTATTTTTCTTTCTAGTTGTTTCTATTCTCCTACCTCCTTCCTTTTCGGTGACGAAAAGTTTTGAGTGGAGGAGAGTGTAACGACCCGTAAATTTTAACAGTTTTAATAATATATTTAACTGGAAATTTGTGAAAATTTTAATAATATAATATACTCTTCATTCGAATTTATCATCATCAACCCAATTCTGATTTGATTTCATCGATTCCTCGCTATCAGCTTTGATCGTTGACTTCGTGCCGATTTTGCTTTGCCTTGATTCGTAACTCAATTTTAGCGTCTGTATCAATGTGCGCATCCGTGTCATCTTCAGTACTCTCTAGCCCAGAAAGGTGAGCAAACACCCATAATTTACGTTCTTACATTTATTAAATTTGATTTCAATTGAAACGACAATTGAAATATGCAGCTGTTAGTTATTTTCATTGTTATTTATATGATGTTATCTATATACGTTCAACTGTGACATCTGACACCATTATCTGTTATTTATATTGATGATGTATGTCAGTTGTTATGTTTTTATATTATCTGTTGTCACTCTGCAAGTTCCCTGCTAGTATAGAATTCCCTATGGGTTGAAATGATACATACCCGAACGATCCGTAGAATAGGAAAAAATCATTATGGGTTGAAATGATAAACCCAAATGATTTTCATTTGAATTAAATTTGAGATTGCGGGTTGAAATGATATATATACCCGTACATATTTAAATTACGGATTCAAATGATAAATATCCATATCGCTTGACCATAGGATAGAAAATTTTATACAGACACCGTTGGTCTATATATGAATATTTTGAAATGGTTTCTATGCTTTTGAAAGGAAATATATATGGTTTTATTCAAATTTGAAAATATTATGTGTATGAATAAGTTTTATTACAAAATAGATTTAATTTGTTTAATTAATCGATTTGAAACTTATTGAAATTGAGGGTTTTAAGATATGATTTTGTAATTTGATTTTGATTTAAGTAATTAAATGAATATTTCACGTTTAAATAAATTGGAGGAATTATTTAGAAAAATGTAATTTAAGGTTATTTAAATAATATTGAATTTATTAAGTGAATATTTCAAGACTAAATAATAATGAAGTTAAATCAAGATCTATATGAAACTGTAAATTTTGTTTTGAAAATATTGGATATTTAAAGCTTTGAAATATATTGAAAATTAAATGGTTTATTTTGTGGTTCAAATATGTATTTGAAATCGATATAATTTGAAATTGTTTATTTGGAAACTGAATTGAATTGAAATTGATGAATTGAGATTAAATTTAAATTTGAATTTGGAATTCGAGTTGATTTGAATCGATATGTGAAATTTGAGGAAATCATAAATATTTTACTTTATAAATTATTTAATATATATATATATACACACACTATTTTAATATAAAACTATTTTTAATATAAATTATTTCAATATAATACTTATTTTAATATAAACTATTTTGAAAGTGTTTTGGGTTTCGAAAGTGTTGTAACTTTGAAAAGTGTTATAATTTGAAAATAGATATATTTGAAATGGAAATGATATTTTGGGTTTGAAGTATAAATTATTTTGAAATGACCACGGTGTTATAATGACGTTTGATCGTTATTGCATATATTTCTATATAGTAGACAGTTCCACGGATCCTTAGAGGATGGTTATCTCAAACATCCTCTAAGTTATTGTATTTCAGTTGATATTTCTCTTGAGTTGGGTTTATTAATATAAGAATGTTAAGCCTGACTCCAGTGTTTTGTGTTTTGCTTTACACTCGGGTCAGACTGAGTGACACAACATTTAAAGCTCACCTTTGAAGTTTGGAGCTTCGCTTGGAGATCCAACTATCGATTCAGCTTTTAACTTTTCCAATTGATTTTTTCAAAGAGGTCATCCGTTTGTATTGGAGACTTCACTGTAGTTGAGATATTCTGCTGTATTTTATTTCTGACTCTGTGTTTATATGGTAGCTTCATGAACTACTATTTATCTATTCTGCTGCATTATATTACTCTGTGTTTGTGATTATATGATCGATTTATTTACTGTATATGTTGGGTTTTTCCAAATATGTAACGACCCGTAGATTTTAATAGTTTTAATGGTTTTATTTAACGTATTTAAATTGATTTTGAGAAATTTTAAATAATAATATTTTGAAATAAAAATTTAATATTTGGATTACGTCCAATTAAACATAGCAGATTTTAAATTTTCAATTTATTTTATCAAAGTTTATTCCATTGTGAAATTCTATTTAATTCAAGCTAGCTAATAAATTGCTGATAATAAAATATTTTCCAAACCTGAATATTTTTACATAGAAAATTCTAAAATCCTCTCCTGAGTGAGATGGCATCTTCCGTTTTTCGAAATTTGAACATTTGTTGCTCCGTTTATCTTAAGTCTGACAAAATAGCAGCATTTTCTGGTACCGATTATCGACTTTTGATCGGGTGATCGTACCACCAATATCTGTGTACCGTCTTGATCGTCTCGTCATACTGATCTCTACGGTATATTCAATTCTATGTTTTGAAGTCCGGTAAATAAAGGATTCCACGAAAACGGTAACCGTATCAGTACCGAATTCGTGACTGTTTGCTTCCTTTTGAATTTCAAACTTTAACTGTGTCATCAAAGCAAATATTAATTGCTTCGGAATCAAAGCATTTGACCGTGTGGTTTAATTTTTGAAACTGACGACTATTCATTGTTTGAGACGTTTCAAATTTGAAAATAATAGTATAGCGTTCCTTTATAATTGAAATCAGTGTCTTTTGCTAAAATTATGGCATATGTTCAAAGCATGAATTATTTCAGCTAATTTTTTTTAGCCGTTACTATTGTTTCAGAAATCAAGCAAATTTGTATATGTGTAATTAATATTTTGGAAACGGTTGATTTGTTTCACATTTACAATTTTTCAGTCATATCTACAAAGCTTGGACCACTTTTCTTCTCCCCCCTTCATTTTTATCTCCTTCTACAAATTTTATTTACTGGAAGTTTAAAGCCATCTTCCACCACTTCAAATTCCATGTCCTCCCTGACACAGATCAATCCACCTCTTCTCGAGCATGCAACCTAGGCAACCGATCCTCTCCCCCTCATTTTCTTTCTCCCCTCCACTCGCTTCTTCACTCCGCCTGCCATGGCCATACCAAACGCCTCCATCAATCGTAGCAAACCGACCGAGCAGCCACCATCACTCCTCCGCCTCCTTGACCCTTAAACCCTGTGCCACCCTATCCTTCTCCCATCAGCTTGGCCTCACTCGTGAATCCATCCTCTGCGTGTAGCCGTCCCACCTCCGCACCGTGCTTTTGTTCACCACCCTCGACATTACCCTGACCGAGCAGCCGTATGCCACCTCCGGCCGTTCTCAGTCCCACCGACCATCCCTCTTCGCCTCACCACCAAGCTCGAACCGCACCACCTCTATCTCTCCGCCGCTCTCTGACTCCGTCACACCTTGTGTCGCCCCTTCCCTGTACCACCACCTGGCCGATGCATGCAAGCAAACCCACTTCGGCCTCAACTCCGCTAGCTTCCTATCCTCTTTTGTGCTTATATAGGTGAGTTTGAGCATATATTAATATAGCCTACAACAATTGATATATATGTTGTACCGTACATACTATACTTAAAGAAAAAACATATTAGCTTTACTGTTACATGTATATATTACTCACTTTTTTTTATAATACGTAGGTTATATATTAGTATGCTTTTAAATTACTAGCTATAACTATTTGACTCTCTGGCATTCATACGGTCTACATTTTCATATATGTGACATTTTAGGCTGATTGGCTTTACAGTCTGTTTGTAGTACTATGTAGATATAGTTTAATGTTTAAGTTATGTAGTTTTCGTATATTGGGTTTGTTTAAGTATAAAGTTATAAGATTTAGACTATCACGAAGTACGTAATTTTTTTTAGTATAATAGTATGGACATATTTTGTAACTAATATTTCTAAAGTATATTTTATAGAGTATTGGGTTGTGTGGTATAAAACATATGCTTCGAAACAAATATGTGTAATACTGATATGACTTTAAGGTGTAAGTTTAGTTATACGAGTTTATACGGAACTCATCTGTTGTATACACTAGTTTTTTTAGGATTTTTTTATATTAACTGCTAGGTTGTATTTGGTAATGTATATTGACTGCTAATTTATATTACGTGTCTGCATCTGTCTATTCTTAAGGTTATAATATTCTATTTACACTTAAACTATATACGGTTGTACATATTAGGCTATACATACATACATTTTCCATTCGTAACATGTTATAGGTTTAAAGTTCACAAGTATATTATCTTACGAAAAGCATTGATTTTAAAATTTTATAAAATGTTAAGGTTTTTGGAACAGGTTAGCTGCATACCTGTTTAGAGATATATGGCTACTATTTCAGCGTGTCATGTCTGCATACCTACGTAGGTGGTTGTGTGTCAGTATATTTTATTTTATAAAGAGCGGGTTATATTTATGAGTGTGGGGAGTTGTCGGCATATGTGATTTTGATCTTGGATATTTATGTGGGTCTACATATTTAATTTATGCATTTTTCGTGTAGAGATAAGTTGATTAGTTATATATATGATGCGTATAGCTTAAGAGTGTATAGTATTTCAACATATATTTTGACTTTAACATATGAGTTAAATTTAAGAAATAATTTTTGAAATACATGTATACTTGATTTAATATGTGTTTGAAATATTATTTTATGTAAATAGTTATAGATAGTTATACACATAAGTTTAATTGTACCATCCATCCTTATCAAATCCGGTTCTGATTCGTTTACATCAATCCCTATCTTTCAGCTTTGCTAGTCCAATCCACTTTCGGCTTACTTCGCTTTGAGATTGTTGTTTGGATTAGTTCGATGGTCTAGATCGTGATCCTATTAGTATCTTGTCGAGTCGTCAAAATCTCTAGCCTCGAAAGGTGAGTAATCACTCACGATTAACATTCTTTTATTCATTAAATTTGATTTCAATTGAAACGACAATTGAAATATGCTGCTGTAGTTATTTAATTTTTTTTTTATATATGCTATTATCTGTAACTATTCACCTGCGGATATGACACCATATCCTGTTGTTTATATTATATTGTTATTGATGATATATGCCTGTTATTTTATTGTATTTTCTGTTATCACTCTGCAAGTTCCCAGTAGGAGAAAATCGTTATGGGTTGAAATGATAAACCCAAGCGATTTTCATTTAATTGAATTTGGGATTACGGGTTGAAATGATATCCACCCGTATATATTTAGTATACGGATTGAAATGATAAATATCCGTAGTCTCGACTATATGATAGGAAATATATACAGACACCGTTGGTCCGTATAAATATTTTGAAAATAATTTATATAATTTTGGAAAGAAATGTATGGTTTAATAAATTTGATTCTTAAGATATTATATCAATGAAAGTTGTATATATAGATTTAATCGTAATATTTGTTTTAAATTAGATTGATTTAATGCATATAATATGGTTAAGTATTTATGTAAATTATATTTCAAATAGATTTTTGCAATAATTGGGATAAATTGAGGTGGGGAGATAAAATTTGGATTTAGCTGAAATGGTATTAAATTAAGAATTTTATTTAGCTAAATCGATTTGAAATTATTGAATAGGAAATTTAAAGGTACGATATTTATAACTGGATTTTTTCCTCAAAATAAATTAAATGAATATTTCTAATATAAATAAATTAAAGGAAATATTTATTTGTTAGAAATTTGAGTTTTATTTTAGGGATTTATTTGGTGAATATTTTAAAACTAAATAATAGGACAATAAATTGTTGAATATAAATTCCAACCTTAGTTTTGATATTATTAAATACTCAAGGTTTGAAATATATTGAATATAAAGGGGTAATTGGTGATTACAAATCCGAATTTGAGATCGATAAAATTTAAGTTGTTACTTTAGGAATTGAGTTGAATTTAAATTGATAAAATTGAGATTGAATTTAATTTGAATGGGAAGGTCGGGTTGACATTGAAAATGATTTGTTAAGTTGAGGAAACTACAAATATTCTACTCTATAAATATTTATGTATATTTTGGAAAATATATATATGAAATGAAAAGATATTTTTTTGTTATGATGTATAAATTAATTTGAAATGACCTCGGTGTTATAGTGTATATTTCTACCTTATAAATAGTTACATGGACCCTTAGAGGATGGTTATCCCAAACGTCCTGTAAGTTAATTATATTTCAGTTGATATTTCACTTGAGTTAGATTTATAGATATAAGAATGTTAATCCTGACTCGAGTGTTTTGTGTTTTGCTTTACGCTCGGGTCAGACTGAGTGATACAGCATTTGAGACTCACCTTTGGAGTTCGAAGCTTCATTTGGAAATCCAACTATCGATTCAGATTCCAGCCTTTCCAGTTGATTGGTTCAGAGAAGTCATCTGTTGCATTGGAGACTTCACTGCATTTGAACTATTTGGTTGTATTTTTCTAACTCTGATGTATATAGTAGCTTCATGAACTACTATTCTTTATCTATTCCGCTGCATTATATTATTCTGTGATCTGTGATTGATTTATTTACTGTATATTTTAAGTTTTGCCAAATTTTAATTAACAATTCGGTATTTTGAATTATTCAAGTCGGATATGTATGGTTTTATTGTCGATTTGAATGGTCCAAAATAGCGGGTTGTTACAGTTGGTATCAGAGCTTTGGCTCTAGGAAAAACTTAGCATATATGGTAATTTATTTACAGAATCACTTTCGCTTGAGTTCAATCTCTTCCTTTTGACTCGATTTCCTTTGAATTTTGGAACGTCCCTCGGTTCCGAAATTCATTCTTGTCTCTCCCTATTTATATTCGTTCGATTCTGGAGTATCCCATGACTCCACTGAATGATTTGTAAAGGGGATGAAACTCCTTTACAATTGGCATTGATTCACCGGAGATTTATGTATCCCCCGATTTAGATGCTACTATCTCTTGTTATTCCGAATTCTATCTATAGCGATCGAATGTCGATTTTCCTTAGAATTCTGCATCCATTATATTGCTGAATTTACGGTTGATCCGGTTAAGGTCGCCTGCGATTTATAGAAGTATATCCATCTTCTATTTTGTAATTTAATTATCTCATCTTCAATCGAGTCTATCTTCGAATCAGGATTCTATTGATTAGAGATCCTCTAAATTAAATAGCTATCTTTGTTTTGAAACGATTCTTGAATCATCCTTTGAAAATCGGGTTTTGTTTGTATATTTGAAATTGTTTATAAAGAAATTTTATTTTGACAACTATGATTTTATATATATATATAAAAGTGAAAATGTTTTCGATAAGGATTATATACCTATATATATAAAGCAAATAAGAAATGTTATTCTATATAAAAAGGTTTTGAAAGGATTTGAAATTTTGAAAAATTATAAGAAATTGATTTATATAAAAATGATTTATAACTGTAGAGTTAAATTGGAAATTCGAGAATTGAATTTCAGTATTTTGAAATTGGTTTTAAGATTTTGGAAAATATATAAAATTAATATGATTTAAAAGTATTTTTCCGAATAAAAAATGTTTCAAATGAGTTCAAATAATTTGAAGAAGTTTCAAAGAAGTTTTCAAGAAAACAGAAGTCCAGAACTCACTTATGTCGCTGGAAAATAATTTCGGTGATGAGTGCACGCATCATCGACATTGATTTTCGAGTTTCAGAGTGGGGGAGGCCACTCTAGTAGCTTTGCTATGCGAGCGATATTGTGAAAACAAATTTCGATTTCAAATTTCGAAGTATAGTTGATATTTTAGAAAGATATAAGTATATAATTGAAACAATTTAAAATGAGACCGGTGTTCAGTCCTCGAGTTTTGGATTTAACTGATTTATTGATTTATTGTTGATTTTCAACTCTTGAATTTAAAATTTGATTTCCCTAACTATTTTGAATGTTCGAACACTTCCAAATCGAGATTAAATTTTCAAAGCTAAGAAATTTCGAAGAGTATAAAATGTTTGATAAAGAATATAAATTTAGTTTTGAAATGTTTTGAAAAAAAAAGTTGAATAATGGTTTTCAGAAAGGTAAATTGGATATTTCACATAGAAATAGATAGTTTTAAAGTTTAATAAAAAGGATAATTATAAATTTGGAAACCATTTTGAGTATAATTGATTTTGGGAAAATATTTGGTTTTCAAATTAAATTGGAATTAAAAACCAGTACTTATATGGTGATTTTTGGAATTGAATTTGTTTGACTTGAATTATTTTAATTTGGAAAATGGGTTAATTTTCTAAACCTATTATTTTGGGAACTTTGAAATTTAGATATTTAATTTGGAAGAAAATTTGGTGAAATTATATATGATTTTGAAACTGAATTGATATTGAAATGATTTGAAATTTGAGAACCTTACATTATTAAGCACTTGATTTGGGAGTGGTCGAACTTATATAAATTGGATTTGTAAAAGTATGAAATTGATTTGAAATCCATTGATTTGAAGGTACTCAATTTGGAAAGCTATTTTATATAATCGAAGTCTATATAAGTATGATTTGATCTACTATTGATTTGGAAAGTATTCGATTTGGGAAAAATGGAATCCTATATAATGGACTTTATATAAGTATGATATTTGAATGTGATTTGAAAAGGTACTATATGATATATATTTTCGAAGTAAAGATATGGAAAGTGCCTTCTGCTTGATATCTGCTTTGTGGCCACATCGTGGATTCATTCTATCGATATTATTCTCTCTGATTTTTGCTTTTCCGGATGTAATACTCGAGTGTTCCCATCGTGGCGTAACCCATGGTTTTTTTCTCTCTCGTGAATACATAGCGCAATTGCCTGGCTAAGTCTTGCCTAGGGGTACGGATTGTTTCCTGGGGGATCCAGGCGTAACCATTGTGTATCCTGCAATCTGTGTAGGTCACGAATAGTAGCGCAAGTGCCTGCCTGAGTCTTGCCTAGGGGTACGGATTGTTTCCTGGGGGATCCAGGCGTAACCATTGTGTATCCTGCACTCTACTAGTCATCATGGCGTAACTCGCAGGGCTGAGAAAGCTTACGGATACGGATTGTTTCCTGGGGGATCCAGGCGTAACCATTGTGTATCTGCAAACCATGGTCGGACAAAGGTTTTGGTTTGGTTGTTTGTTTGGATTGTACTTTCCATATCTGTTTTTAAAAGGTTTTTCAAGTATTTTCACTGGGTGTTGAAACAAGTCTACTAAGTATTTGAAGAATTCTAGCTTTGCGCCTGATCAACGCATGGCCAGAGTCTGCAAGAACGAGGATAAACTTGTTGAAACATCGAGTTATAAAAGTATTTTCGAAAAGAAAATTTATTCCGATATAATAGTATTTTATTATAAAAGTATTATTATAAAGGTATTTATTATAAAAGTATTTTTCCCAACAAAGAAATTTTGAATTAATATTCGAAATTTAAATTCTTATGGTTCTAGATTAATTATTCGTGCCCGATACTATTCCTTGCATCTACCTTATCTGCTCAGTTTAGTTATTCACCTTGATTCTGTTTTCCAAATCTACCTTCCTTCCTTGTTGGATATATCCTTTAAAATATTCTTTAATTATATACTACATGGTTTAATAGAAACTTTAGTGTTATAAATATTTTAGAAGCTATTTATCTAAAACAAAACATATTTCAAAAAAAATGATTTGTGATCTAATAATAATATTTGGAAGGTATCTTGAAACAAAATAAAATTTATGAATTTTGGATTTAATATTTCAATAGCTTCTTTGTAAATATAAGTAATAATGTAAATGATTGTTTTCAAAGGAGTTTGAAAAATATTAAAGTATTAAATAAAATTAAATTTCAAATGAAATTATCAAATAAATATTTCAAATAAAATTTATATAGTTTTAAATTAATTGTTTATCTTGTCTTTCAATCTATTTTATTTCTGTTTGTTCTATTCTCCTACCTCCTATTTTTTCGGGGACGAAAAGTTTTGAGTGGGGGAGAGTGTAACGACCCGTAGATTTTAATAGTTTTAATGGTTTTATTTAACGTATTTAAATTGATTTTGAGAAATTTTAAATAATAATATTTTGAAATAAAAATTTAATATTTGGATTACGTCCAATTAAACATAGAAGATTTTAAATTTTCAATTTATTTTATCAAAGTTTATTCCATTGTGAAATTCTATTTAATTCAAGCTAGCTAATAAATTGCTGATAATAAAATATTTTCCAAACCTGAATATTTTTACATAGAAAATTCTAAAATCCTCTCCTGAGTGAGATGGCATCTTCCATTTTTCGAAATTTGAACATTTGTTGCTCCGTTTATCTTAAGTCTGACAAAATAGCAGCATTTTCTGGTACCGATTATCGACTTTTGATCGGGTGATCGTACCACTAATATCTATGTACCGTCTTGATCGTCTCGTCATACTGATCTCTACGGTATATTCAATTCTATGTTTTGAAGTCCGGTAAATAACGGATTCCACGAAAACGATAATCGTATCAGTACCGAATTCGTGACTGTTTGCTTCCTTTTGAATTTCAAACTTTAACCGTGTCCTCCAAGCAAATATTAATTGCTTCGGAATCAAAGCATTTGACCGTGTGGTTTCATTTTTGTAACTGACGACTATTCATTGTTTGAGACGTTTCAAATTTGAAAATAATAGTACAGCGTTCCTTTATAATTGAAATCAGTGTCTTTTGCTTAAATTATGGCATATGTTCAAAGCATGAATTATTTCAGCTAATTTTTTTTAGCCGTTACTATTGTTTCGGAAATCAAGCAAATTTGTATACGTGTAATTAATATTTTGGAACGGTTGATTTGTTTCACATTTACAATTTTTCAGTCATATCTATAAAGCTTGGACCACTTTTCTTCTCCCCCTTCATTTTTATCTCCTTCTACAAATCTTATTACTGGAAGTTTAAAGCCATCTTCCACCACTTCAAATTCCACGTCCTCCCTGACACAGATCAATCCACCTCTTCTCGAGCATGCAACCCAGGCAACCGATCCTCTCCCCCTCATTTTCTTTCTCCCCTCCACTCGCTTCTTCACTCCGCCTGCCATGGCCATATCAAACGCCTCCATGAATCGCAGCAAACCGACCGAGCAGCCACCATCACTCCTCCGCCTCCTTGACCCTTAAACCGTGTTCCACCCTATCCTTCTCCCATCAGCTTGGCCTCACTCATGAATCCATCCTCTGCGCGTAGCCGTCCCACCTCCGCACCGTTCTTTTTTTCACCACCCTCGACATTACCATGACCGAGCAGCCGTATGCCACCTCCGGCCGTTCTCAGTCCCACCGACCATCCCTCTTCGCCTCACCACCAAGCTCGAACCGCACCACCTCTATCTCTCCGCCGCTCTCTGACTCCGTCACACCTTGTGCCGCCCCTTCCCTGTACCACCAGCTGGCCGATGCATGCAAGCAAACCCATTTCGGCCTCAACTCCGCTAGCTTCCCATCCTCTTCTGTGCTTATATAGGTGAGTTTGAGCATATATTAATATAGCCTACAGCAATTGATATATATGTTGTACCGTACATACTATACTTAAAGCAAAAACATATTAGCTTTACTGTTACATGTATATATTACTCACTTTTTTTTTATAATACGTAGGTTATATATTAGTATGCTTTTAAATTACTAGCTATAACTATTTGACTCTCTGGCATTCATACGGTCTACATTTTCATATATGTGACATTTTAGGCTGATTGGCTTTACAGTCTGTTTGTAGTACTATGTAGATATAGTTTAATGTTTAAGTTATGCAGTTTTCGTATATTGGGTTTGTTTAAGTATAAAGTTATAAGATTTAGACTGTCAACGAAGTACGTAAATTTTTTTTAGTATAATAGTATGGACATATTTTGTAACTAATATTTCTAAAGTATATTTTATAGAGTATTGGGTTGTGTGGTATAAAACATATGTTTGGAAACAAATATGTGTAATACTGATATGACTTTAAGGTGTAAGTTTAGTTATACGAGTTTATACGGAACTCATCTGTTGTATACACTAGTTTTTTTAGGATTTTTTTATATTAACTGCTAGGTTGTATTTGGTAATGTATATTGACTGCTAATTTATATTACGTGTCTGCATCTGTCTATTCTTAAGGTTATAATATTCTATTTACACTTAAACTATATATGGTTGTACATATTAGGCTATACATACATACAATTTCTATTCGAATATGTTATGGGTTTAACGTTCACAAGTATATTATCTTACGAAAAGCATTGATTTTAAAATTTTATAAAATGTTAAGGTTTTTGGAACAGGTTAGTTGCATACCGGTTTAGAGATATATGGCTACTATTTCAGCGTGTCATGTCTGCATACCTACGTAGGTGGTTGTGTGTCAGTATATTTTATTTTATAAAGAGCGGGTTATATTTATGAGTGTGGGGAGTTGTCGGCATATGTGATTTTGATCTTGGATATTTATGTGGGTTTGCATATTTAATTTATGCATTTTTCGTGTAGAGATAAGTTGATTAGTTATATATATGATGCGTATAGCTTAAGAGTGTATAGTATTTCAACATATATTTTGACTTTAACATATGAGTTAAATTTAAGCAATAATTTTTGAAATACGTGTATATTTGATTTAATATGTGTTTGAAATATGATTTTATGTAAATAGTTATAGATAGTTATACACATAAGTTTAATTGTACCATCCATCCTTATCAAATCCGGTTCTGATTCGTTTACATCAATCCCTATCTTTCAGCTTTGCTAGTCAAATCCACTTTCGGCTTACTTCGCTTTGAGATTGTTGTTTGGATTAGTTCGATGGTCTAGATCGTGATCCAATTAGTATCTTGTCGAGTCGTCAAAATCTATAGCCTCGAAAGGTGAGTAATCACTCACGATTAACATTCTTTTATTCATTAAATTTGATTTCAATTAAAACGACAATTGAAATATGCTGCTGTAGTTATTTAATATTTTTTTATATATGCTATTATTTGTAACTGTTCACCTGCGGATATGACACCATATCCTGTTGTTTATATTATATTGTTATTGATGATATATGCCTGTTATTTTATTGTATTTTCTGTTATCACTCTGCAAGTTCCCAGTAGGAGAAAATCGTTATGGGTTGAAATGATAAAACCAAGCGATTTTCATTTAATTGAATTTGGGATTACGGGTTGAAATGATGTCCACCCGTATATATTTAGTATACGGATTGAAATGATAAATATCCGTAGCCCTCGACTATATGATAGGAAATATATATACAGACACCGTTGGTCCGTATAAATATTTTGAAAATATTTTATATAATTTTGGAAAGAAATATATGGTTTAATAAATTTGATTCTTAAGATATTATATCAATGAAAGTTGTATATATAGATTTAGTCGTAATATTTGTAAATTAGATTGATTTAATGCATATAATATGGTTAAGTATTTATGTAACTTATATTTCAAATAGATTTTTGCAATAATTGGGATAAATTGATGTGGGGAGATAAAATTTGGATTTAGCTGAAATGGTATTAAATTAAGAATTTTATTTAGTTAAATCGATTTGAAATTATTGAATGGGAAATTTAAAGGTACGATATTTATAACTGGATTTTTTCCTCAAAATAAATTAAATGAATATTTCTAGTATAAATAAATTAAAGGAAATATTTGTTTGTTAGAAATTTGAGTTTTATTTTAGGGATTTATTTGGTGAATATTTTAAAACTAAATAATAGGACAATAAATTGTTGAATATAAATTCCAACCTTAGTTTTGAAATTATTAAATACTCAAGGTTTGAAATATATTGAATATAAAGGGGTAATTGGTGATTACAAATCCGAATTTGAGATCGATAAAATTTAAGTGTTTACTTTAGGAATTGAGTTGAATTTAAATTGATAAAATTGAGATTGAATTTAATTTGAATGGGAAGGTCGGGTTGACTTTGAAAATGATTTGTTAAGTTGAGGAAACTACAAATATTCTACTCTATAAATATTTATGTATATTTTGGAAAATATATATATGAAATGAAAAGATATTTTTTTGTTGTGAAGTATAAATTAATTTGAAATGACCTCCGTGTTATAGTGTATATTTCTACCTTATAAATAGTTACATGGACCCTTAGAGGATGGTTATCCCAAACGTCTTGTAAGTTAATTATATTTCAGTTGATATTTCACTTGAGTTAGATTTATAGATATAAGAATGTTAATCCTGACTCGAGTGTTTTGTGTTTTTCTTTACGCTCGGGTCAGACTGAGTGATACAGCATTTGAGACTCACCTTTGGAGTTCGAAGCTTCATTTGGAAATCCAACTATCGATTCAGATTCCAGCCTTTCCGGTTGATTGGTTCAGAGAAGTCATCTGTTGCATTAGAGACTTCACTGCATTTGAACTATTCGGTTGTATTTTTCTAACTCTGATGTATATAGTAGCTTCATGAACTACTATTCTTTATCTATTCAGCTGCATTATATTACTCTGTGATCTGTGATTGATTTATTTACTGTATATTTTAAGTTTTGCCAAATTTTAATTAACAATTCGGTATTTTGAATTATTCAAGTCGGATATGTATGGTTTTATTGTCGATTTGAATGGTCCAAAATAGCGGGTTGTTACAAAATATAAATTAACAATATGATATTTTAAGCAATTCAAGTCCGTCATGTGCGGATACGAATGGTTGAAAATATCGGGTCGTCACAATTTCAACCTAAAATTAAATGAGATAGGTATATATCATTTCAACTTATTTCTTAGTTTATTTGGAATAATTCAAATGATAATTTATAGGATGTTAAATAATAAATGAGGCAATAACAAGGACATATCAAATGAAATAACAACCACGCATATAACATATCAATTAATAGGCATCCACTTACGATCAACATCCAAATCAACCAATATATTACAACGGTTCCTAATTATCAACTGTCAGTGTTTAACTAGGAATTAAATTCAATATTAATTTAAATGTCAATTTAATTCAATGTAAAATTAAAATTAATTTAAATGTCAATTTAAACTATCAAACAACAATCAATAAATTTTTATCGCTTCACGATTTCAATTTAACTAACATAAGAAATTTTAGTATTGCATGAGTGGTATAAATCACTCACCTTTGATTTAAACCAATTAAAAATCCAATAGAATCCTTAAATTTCCAAAGTCATCAAATTCAACCAAACTAGTTTCATGTGGTCCGGAATTTCGATATGAACCCGGTTGAAGACACCACGAGCGAATCCGAGTGTGTATGCAAAAGTTATTCACATTATAAGGTTTGAAATTTAATTTTTAATTAAAATTAATCTAGGGAAAATAGGTAAATAATCTTATCTTCTTAACCCAAATCGCAGTCGATCACAAACCCACGCACGCAGGCCAGCTGCCACCTTCACATCCAAAACATCCCGCCTATGGCCATTGTAACGACCCAAAATTTAACCACTTCAAAATATAATATTTAAAGTGATTTTCGTATAAATTTTTTTATAATTCAAACCATATTAGATGGGATTTAGAAACAGAAATATACATAAAAATAATAACATTTGCTTATATCGACAAAAGTGATAAAATTCAAATTTCACAAAAATAAGTTTAAATGGTTTAATAAATTGTTTTAATTTATTTTTAAGTGTTTATATTTTTAAATGGAATTATGCAAATTTATTTTTATATTTATTTTACATTAATAAATAGTTTAAATAAAACGTCAAAATATGACCGTAAAACATTTTGTCAAAAATCCACGTTTTGTCGATTTAAAGTTGTCACAACGTTGTTGCACATTTTTGTACACAATTTAATAAATATGTTAACATATAAAGATAGTTAATAATTAACTAAAAAAGGTTACTTTTAATAATCACACTTAGAAAATTCTAGAAAGTAATTGGAAAAAGTAAACTAAAAAAGACAAATCTTATGTCACATCACATGTGACATAAAGTAAAGAAATGTGACATAAAGTAAAGTAATCATTCTTATTCTTTACTTAACTCTTAAGTTTTTGAATTTTAAAAGTGTGGTGTGCTGTGGATTGTGAGTTTTGAATTAAATAAGTTTACATAATTCTTAAGGAAGGTTATTTAAGTAAAAACACAAGTTTATATTTTATTCTCAAATATCTTTTATAAATACTCATCCACTTCTACTTCACTTTTGCACCATTTCTTCTCTACCTTTTCAAGCTTCTTCTCACTCTTTTATTGGCTTCCACCCTTAACAAAGTTATGCCAAATTATTTCAAAAAATAAAATAAAGGAAAATATCAACAAAAACTTCGTCCGATCCATATCAAACTCCTCCTCCTCCCTATCGTTGCTCATGCCTCCCTCTTCTTCCATTTGGCCGAGCACTCCTAGCCTTCCCCAAGTAAAGTCAATCCATCCAAGTCTATGCGTTCAAGGAATCGTAAGTTAAAAACGTTGAGTAGCGAAGCTATAGCCGATTTTCCGTTCGCCAAAAGCAAACAAAGGTAGAACTCTAAATTGTTAAGTAGAAAATGTTTATATGATGTTTTGCAAGTTATAAATGCTGTTTGGATTTTAATAATGATGTTTGATAAGTGTTTGAAAAAGAAAGCAAACACCTTTAATTTATTTGCAAAAATTAGTAAGCAAATGTGTACATAAATGCCAATCGTGTAAAATTGTAATAAAAAAATTGTAAAATTGATTTCCAAGTTCAAATGACATGTTAGAATATGTTAAAATGGTTGTAAACATTGTTTTGGATGTTTATTAGTTGTATACTGAATATATATGTTGAAACAAGTCACGGATTTATACGACGTATAATCACATGGAAATCACTTTTCAAAAGAAATGAAATGTGTTATAAAATCATTTATACCTTTGAAAAATGTTTGAATATGCTTTAGAAATGATTCCTAAATTTTTAAACTTATCTCAACAAAGTTTGGATATGAATATCAAATTACACCTAAAATTTGACGCGTCGCGTAACGGTAGTTCGTGTTTTCGCGTCAAAAGTTCAAATGAACATACAAAATGGAATATAGTTCGGAATTCTTCGAAGTAAGAATTTTCCAAATCCTTATAACCATATCTTTCATAAAAAAATCAAGATTTCAGCTTGTATACTTGAAATATGGCAAAATCTATTTTCAAGAAATATCTAGTTTTTGAACTAAATAACAAAAGTTGGAAATTGATAAAATAATCGTTTTAAAAATACGAAATAAATTTTCAATAACTTTTGAAATAAAGTTTGAAACTTAACAATTCTCTTTCAAATCCTTAGTAAATGTTTTTACGTAAATAATAAAGAATTTCAAAAGAAATTTGAACAATTTAACCTTATTTCGAAGATGGTTAAACAAAAGTTAAATTATTTATAAACGGAAAATGAGTATGCGGAAACGACAAGTACATTTATCCCGTCTGTGAGACCTATATGTGAAAACAAGATGTATAACTAAGGTTAGGGATGGTGCAACCAGTTCCCTGAACTTACCTAGCCTGGGTTTTCTCTTTTAGACGAGGGGTGGAACATATTGAAAGGAATGCCCGGATGCTCAACTTGGATTTTATAGAAATAATCTTCTTATACTCATTATTTTAATCTGTAGAGGAAACTTGTCCTGTTCGTGGAATTTAAAAGGCGATCTCACCATTATTCCACCCATGGCACTCACTACGGAAGTTGATTTTGGATGAAATTAGAATGATTTCTATAATCCTATTTTCTCAAAAGATACTCTTTAAAAATAATTTAAGAAATATTAAAAAACAGGTTTAAATTATTTCGTATTCACTAAAAGAATATTTTGAAAATATATATCTCTCGAAGATATTTTGGTAAAGGAAATAGTAAATCAAAAATCAATAACCTAATTACATCATTTTTATCGATTATTGGATTTTGACAGAACGGGGATTGGATTTGGGTGATTCCTATCCGAGAAACACTTCGAACCAATTTACGTATTCAAAGATTGAAGATGTTTAATGATGGAGATATTGAGACGAATAATAACGAGGGACTACTTGTTGATTAATTGAGGATAAACTTCCGATTCACTATATTGTAGTAGTGGTCTCTTTGTTATGAAAAATCTCAAAAACCACAAGGGCTTCTTGCCTAGTAATGACCGAGGAAAGTGCCTTCGATTTGTCCTGTTCCTGGAAAACTTATATGGACGTTTTTCTGACATTGCATTTCTAAAGATTACGTTACATTGGATTTTACAAACGTACATCAGTGGTGGTGGAGAAGGCAACTTCTCTTAGCTTAACACCCTCCTTGAGACGCACGAGCTCAAGGATTGTATTTTTGTATAAGGCAATTAGTAGTTAACGGAAATGGAAATGAGGCATTCAAAGATGTGATATCTGCTATGTGAAAAGGTAATCGTTGCCTCAAGCCTTATCAACCGAAAATGACCGAAACATGGTTAGATGCGGAAAGGCTAAGTGGGTCATTTTCAATTAGGGTACGATCATCCCCCTCTAGATATATTTCTTGTATGAATATGCGCTTATATGATTTTTGTTTGATGATAATAAACATATATACATTCGTTTAAATGTATTTGTTAATGTACTATTTTATTTTTCATAGATTAAATAAATATTTGCTGAATAAAATTAAATACACAGAATTTGAATTCAAACAGAAATTTTATTCAAACAAATATTTATTACATTTTTGAATAGTACAGATTCAAGCTCTCACTATACATATACAATTTTGTTTACAATACATCACGATTCAATTTACATAAATGCCTCACTACATATCACCCACACTCATAGTTTATCTTCAATTTCATTCCAGTTATAATCCAGCATTTGAGAAATCTGCAAAAATATTCACTAAAGCAGTAAAATTGAAAAAGAAATAATTTTGCAATATAAAATGAAATATGATTTTTGAAAATATGATTTGCCTCAGTTATTTGGGTTGTTCGTCATCATTCACATTTGAATTCATCATACACGAATAATGTGACATGCACAGTGTATCACTGTACATGCCACAAGGCCGTACACACCGATATACACTTGATAATGTTACAGGGACAGGTGATCACAGGTCAAACCCAAATGAAGCCGGGTTCAACTCAGGTGCAATATAAATAGAATCACGACACGAGCACAAGGTCAAACCCGAGTTTTGAAACTGGATTCAACACAAGTGAAATTTCAAAAATCAACATGAATGGATACAAAGTCCAGTAATGCAAACAGTGAATATCATGGCAATGTCGAATGCATGAACAAGTGAAGCATTTGTGTCAAAGCAGAGCAAATGTCAAAAGTGAAGATTACAAGATGAACCAAATCAGTATACATGAATAAGACTCGGTAAACAACAGCTACTCAAATGACACAGAGTACACAAGTGAAGCCAAATGAAAATCAAAGCATCATGAATATACACCAAAGCAAATTAGCAGACTACAAGTGACAATGTGAATGCAGTGTGACAGTGCACCACCAAGAAACCACTGTAATGATGCAAACTGACTCGAAGATTGCCACCAACATAAGCAGCAACAATGAAGATCAATATGCAGCAGACAACAAGATTGAAGCAGTTCAATATCCAAGCAACAATGGAAAAGCATGACCAAACACACATGAAAGTGAAAACCACAAAGGCAATGCACCAGTGCAACAACTCAAGCAATGACCAGAGTAGTACAAGTTAGACACAGCAGAATCAAAGTGAACAAACAGTGGCAAATGTATACAAGTGATGCAGAATAAAACATATATACAAAACAACAAAGGCTACAGACAAGTAGCAGTATTGCAGAAATGGGTATGCAAACATAGGACTGCAACAACCAAATGAAAATGCAAGACCAAACTACACAAGTAGTGATACATCAATGACAATTGGAGCAACAGTTCATTTATGCAACAGTGACCAATGACACAGCAGTACCAGAGATTAAAAATAAAGCAAGTGCAAATACAAGTTGTACAGGTATGTATACAGAGAGTACACAACACAACAATGAAGACTACAGGTACAAGGCCAGAACAACAAAAAAATTGCAGACCAACCAGAATGAAGAACCAGAAGTACAAGTGCAGTTTAAATGGCCGGGCAAGTGCACAACTAAACCAACATGAATGCAACACAGTGAAGATACACAATGAAACTCAATGCATATGAAACCAAGAACGTTAGCATTCAAAGTCATAATACACAGTTAAAGTCGAAAGCCACAGTGGATGAACAAAATTCAACAGAGCAGAAATGGTCTCGAGTCCAAGACGAAATCATGGAAACATACAGAAGTCAAGAAGGGGATTCGTGAATGTATGCTGTCAAAAATCAAAAATGAATTTTTGAAAAATTCAAAGCAAATTAAAAGAGGTAAATCTCTGCCGTATTAAGGAAAATCGAACGTTTGAAAATCAAAACCGTGTGTATCAAGTTGTAACAATATTAGGAAAGCAAAATTTAGGAAAGTATCGAATTAATTAGGGTCTCAGAATTCATATAAATACATCACCCAAATCATCATCGGTAGAGTGGAAAAATCGAATCAAATCCAAATATAAACCCACAAGTTCATCATTGGCAATGCAGAGAGAACAAGAATAATCAGATTAAATCCTGACAAAGCAAAAGATTTGAACAACGTACCAGAGGTAATTCGCAATCTCGAAGACAATCAAGCAGCTGACCTCAAGAGCCGATCATCAGAGAAGCAGTGAGCAAAGAGCATCACAAACCAGAGAGATCGAAACTGAAGAAAGCCCTAATTTTCACAAGGGAACGAAGCTTAATTCAGATCGAACGAAGCCGCTATAGCAAAAGAAAAAAAAGGAACGGGCTAGAGAATAATAAAAGGGCCGGCCTTGTTAAAGGGAAATTGTTTTTAAGAATTTATTCTTTATTTTATTAAGGGTGTTTATTTGTTTTAGTTTTATTTTCTTTTAAAGGTTCAAGTCTTGGTAAATCGCCACCTAGGTTGTAGGTAGTGTCAGATTGTCTAGTTAGAATTAGTTCAGTGAGCAGGGTGTGCGAGTTTGCAAAACTCTATAGGCAGGAGCAGGGTTTGCGAGTTTGCAAAACTCTATAGACGGGAGCAGGGGTTGCGAGTCTATTAGAGTGTTTGTAAGCGGGAGCAGGGTTTGCGAGTCTGTTAGAGTGTTTGTAAGCGGGAGACTGTTTAATTCTAATAGAAATCTGGGAATGCAGCAGTAGGCAGGGGTTGCCCAAGTTGGGTAAATTTTGTGTGTGATTTACTTTTCAGCATATTTATTTCTCCACAGTTTGTTTTTGTGTTTAATTCGAGAAAATTTGCTATAACACTATTCTCCCCCCCTCTAGGGTTAATCTAGATCCTACAAGTGGTATCAGAGCACGGTATTTTTCTTTAACTCTAGAGTCATGAATTCACCAAACAATGCTTTTTCTGAGGGGCAATCTATTGTTAGGCCACCCATGTTCAATGGGAATGATTATGCTTATTGGAGAGTTAGGATGGGTACTTATCTTAGTTCTGTTGATTATGATGTTTGGGACATTATTGAAACTGGCTATAAATCTCCCACTATAACCGTTGGTGATATTGAGATTCCTAAACCTAAGGATAGGTGGGATGCTAAAGATAAGAAATTAAAAACTACAAATGCTAAAGCCATGAATGCTTTGATCTGTGCTCTTGATAAGTCTGAATTTAATAGAATTTCTCATTGTAAAACTGCACAGGAAATTTGGCATACCTTGGAGGTGACACATGAAGGAACTTCTCAAGTCAAGGAGTCTCGTCTAGCCCTATTCAGCAATGAATACGACAACTTTGTGATGGACAAAAGCGAGAGCATAAAGGACATGTTTGGATGCTTTTCAACTTTGGTGTACAACGCTAGAGCGCTTGGGAAGGTATTCACTGAGGTAGAGCTTGTGAGGAAGGTGCTAGAGTTTTACCAATGAACTTTGAGGCAAAAGTCACGGAAATACAAGAATCGAAAGATCTGAGTAAACTAAGCATGGAGGAGTTGATCGGCAACTTGATGACATCTGAGCTTGAGCTAAAAGCAAAGGAGGAACGCAACAACTCCGAATCAAAGAAAAAGAAGAAGAAGGCCTTTGCAGCGACTTGGGATGATGAAGAAGGAGAGGAAGTTTCGAATAGTAGCTCAGAGGAGGCTAACTTGTGTCTTATGACAAAATCAGATTCAGAAGCAAGCTCATAGGAATCTAGTAAGGGAGGTGACTATTCTTATAAAGATACTAAAGAAGTTGATACTCTTGAATCTAAAATTGAAAACCTGAAATCTGATAGGAGAGAACTTGCTCGTGAAAATTTTAGGTTAGAAACTGAACTTGAAAATATTCAAAACCTAGAATGTAAAAAATGTAAAATTTTAGATTCAGAATTATCAAGACTTAAGAATAGCTTTGAGAATCTTGAAAAAGAAAACGTGAGTCTTAAGGAAATCATTGACGCTAGGAAAAAGGATTTTATAAATAGATGCACCTCACTTGTAACTGAAAACACAACACTAAAAACCAAAGTCCAAAATCTTGAGAAATCTTTGAATAACTTTTCAAGAGGCGAAAAATCTTTCAACATGCTATTGGGAAATCAAATTTTTGCTAACAACAGAAAAGGACTAGGCTTTGGGAAAACACAAGTTGAGGATAATGCAAAAGGTAAGAGTGTCTTTGATAGATGTGAAATAATTGGACATCGTGTTGAAAATTGTAGTCATAGGAACAAGAACACAAAATTTATACAAGTTTGGGTTCCTAAGAATTCTACAAACAAATTTCATGTCTATTGGAACAAGTATGAAATGACAAAACAAGTTTGGGTTCCAAAGGGATTGTTTGTTCACAAAGCTTCATCTACTAACAATCATGGACCTATAAAAACAATTAGGTCACAAAAATCTTTCATCGTGTAGGTATGGTGGCGGGATAAGGAACAACAACAGTGTTCGCTGGATTTTGGCTGTTCCAGAAACACAACGGGCAACAAAGCAAAGTTCCTTAGCCTAGTACAAAGGTGACAGAATCACTACGGGCAATCACGAAAAATTATCGTAAAGGTAAAACAGGTGAAGGTATATTTATTTGATCGATATATTAAATGTGATAATCTGCACCGTATTCTAATTAAATCAGCCAATAATGTGAGATGATGATTTTTTTTCTGACTTGTTCAACATAGTTGGCCAATTATATTTATGCCAAAAACACTATTCTTTGAATTACTTCATACATATACGTTTGGATTAAACATAGTATTTTGTTGGATGTTAATATTTTTGGTTACGGCTAACTCTATATTCACGGTTTTCTGATTATTCACATGGCTTCAATCCAAATTCAAGAATGCTGTAAAAAGTTGAGTTTGAGTTTTTGTGCACTCTTCATGGTCTGGTCTATCAAATTTAATTAGTGATGTTTTGAAGTGAAAGAGAAATTCAGATGCAGATCATACTGGTAATCTAGTTGACAGAAAACTTACTGGTTGAATTTATGGTGAGACATTTAGTAACTGCATCGTTTTTCAGAGAAAAATCTGCATATTTTTCATTACAAATAATTTTCAAATAGCAGAACTTTTTTTCCATATAACCCCTTCAAGAAAATCATTTTTTGACCGTATTTTCAGATTAGTCATTTTTATTTGATTTTAAATGACAAATTTTGACTAATCCGACTCCCTACTAATTATCAAAAAGATAAATAGTGATTGAAAAGGTGATAAGTGTTGATATTTAACATACATTACTCAAGAGAATATATTTGGAAAATTTCTTTAGGAATTCAAACAAGAGTTATAAAACTTTTTGTTGGGTAAAGATTCCATGACCATTTCTATATCTATCATATTTCTATCGACCATTGTTTATCAAATCTTAAATATAGTTTGTCGATATGTGGTACTATAATCAGGGATAATTTGTTTTTCATTTCACATTTTTTTAGTAAAAATAAATAAGTATCCAAAGTATTCACTCTCATTTAAAAGTCCTCACGGTTATGCATGTGTAAATTACTTGGATTTTTGATTATGTGCTTCCATGCTCATTTAAAAGTCCTTACGGTTATGCATGTATGGAACGCATATCAAAATTTATTGATTAAACAGATAAGTTGATTCTAATCCCATTTAAAAGTCCTCACGGTCATGCGTGGTTAGAAGATACTTGATTTCATTTTTTAAAATTAAATTGGAATACTACTAATCTCATTTAAAAGTCCTAACGGTTATGTATGATTAGTAGATATTCAAATTCCTGATATAAATGTACCACAAGTAGATACAACTGTATGAGTTTATATGAGAACATCATTTCCATTATTTCTAAAAGTGGAATATGCGCTTAACAAGGGTAGTTAAGATTTTTGTTTGATTTTTTATTGAAGTTTAATATTTATATTCAAATTGAGTTTCAATCACTTTATCTCTATTTTCTCTAACACTATTATTCTTTTGCTGATAACAAAAGGGGGAGAGAAAAGTTAAGATTTTGTCAAATAGAATCAAGCAAAGGTCAAATAATTTTCCATTTGCATCTAGGCTCATTTGTATATTTCTATTTGAATGCATATATGTAGGGGGAGCATTGTGTAGAGAGGAAGCATTTAAATAGGGGGAGCAATTAGAGTATATCATTGATCAAATACATTTAACTCGTTCAAAATCGTAAATATATGTTTGTTATCATCAAAAGGGGGAGATTGTATGAATATGCGCTTATATGATTTTTTTTTGATGATAATAAACATATATACATTCGTTTAAATGTATTTGTTAATGTACTATTTTATTTTTCATAGATTAAATAAATATTTGCTAAATAAAATTAAATACATAGAATTTGAATTCAACCAGAAATTTTATTCAAACAAATATTTATTACATTTTTGAATAGTACAAATTCAAGCTCTCACTATACATATACAATTTTGTTACAATACATCACAATTCAATTTACATAAATGCCTCACTACATATCACCCACACTCGTAGTTTATCTTCAATTTCATTCCAGTTATAATCAGCATCTGAGAAATCTGCAAAAATATTCACTAAAGTAGTAAAACTGAAAAGAAATATTTTTGCAATATAAAATGAAATATGATTTTTGAAAATATGATTTGCCTCAGTTATTTGGGTTGTTCGTCATCATTCACATTTGAATTCATCATACACGAACAATGTGACATGCACAGTGTATCACTGTACATGCCACAAGGCCGTGCACACCGATATACACTTGATAATGTTACAGGGACAGGTGAGCACAGGTCAAACCCAAATGAAAAGCCGGGTTCAACTCAGGTGAAATATAAATAGAATCACGACACGAGCACAAGGTCAAACCCGAGTTTTGAAACTGGATTCAACACAAGTGAAATTTCAAAATCAAGATGAATGGATACAAAGTCCAGTAATGCAAACAGTGAATAGCATGGCAATGTCGAATGCATGAAAAAGTGAAGCATTTGTGTCAAAGCAGAGCAAATGTCAAAAATGAAGATTACAAGATGAACCAGATCAGTATACATGAATAAGACTCAGTAAACAACAGCTACTCAAATGACACAGAGTACACAAGTGAGGCCAAATGAAAATCAAAGCATCATGAATATACACCAAAGAAAATTAGCAGACTACAAGTGACAATGTGAATGCAGTGTGACAGTGCACCATCAAGAAACCACTGTAATGATGCAAACTGACTCGAAGATTGCCACCAACATAAGCAGCAACAATGAAGATCACTATGCAGCAGACAACAAGATTGAAGCAGTTCAATATCCAAGCAACAATGGAAAAGCATGACCAAACACACATGAAAGTGAAAACCACAAAGGCAATGCACCAGTGCAACAACTCAAGCAATGACCAGAGTAGTACAAGTTAGACACAGCAGAATCAAAGTGAACAAACAGTGGCAAATGTACACAAGTGATGCAGGATAGAACATATATACAAAACAACAAAGGCTACAGACAAGTAGCAGTATTGCAGAAATGGGTATGCAAACATAGGACTGCAACAACCAAATGAAAATGCAAGACCAAACTACACAAGTAGTGATACATCAATGACAATTGGAGCAACAGTTCATTTATGCAACAGTGACCAATGACACAGCAGTACCAGAGATTACAAATAAAGTAAGTGCAAATACAAGTTGTACAAGTATGTATACAGAGAGTATACTACACAACAATAAAGACTGCAGGTACAAGGCCAGAACAACAACAAAAATGCAGACCAAACAGAATGAAGAACCAGAAGTACAAGTGCAGTTTAAATGGCCGGGCAAGTGCACAACTAAACCAACATGAATGCAACATAGTGAAGATACACAATGAAACTCAATGCATATGAAACCAAGAACGTTAGCATTCAAAGTCATAATACACAGTTAAAGTCGAAAGCCACAGTGGATGAACAAAATTCAACAGTGCAGAAATGGTCTCAAGTCCAAGACGAAATCATGGAAACATACAGAAGTCAAGAAGGGGATTCGTGAATGTATACTGTTAAAAATCAAAAACGAATTTTTGAAAAAGTCAAAGCAAATTAAAAGAGGAAAATCTCTGCCGTATTAATCATGGAAAATCGAACGTTTGAAAATCAAAACCATGTGTATCAAGTTGTAACAATATTAGGAAAGCAAAATTTAGGAAAGTATCGAATTAATTAGGGTCTCAGAATTCATATAAATACATCACCCAAATCATCATCGGTAGAGTGGAAAAATCAAATCGAATCAAATCCAAATATAAACCCACAAGTTCATCATCGGCAATGCAGAGCTAACAAGAATAATCAGATTAAATCCTGACAAAGCAAAAGATTTGAACAATGTACCAGAGGTAATTCGCAATCTCAAAGACAATCAAGCAGCTGACCTCAAGAGCCGATCATCAGAGAAGCAGTGAGCAAAGAGCATCACAAACTAGAGAAATCGAAACTGAAGAAAGCCCTAATTTTCGCAAGGGAACGAAGCTTAATTCAGATCGAACGAAACCGCCATAGCAAAAGAAAAAAAAAGGAACGGGCTAGAGAATAATAAAAGGGTCGGCCTTGTTAAAGGGAAATTGTTTTTAAGAATTTATTCTTTATTTTATTAAGGGTGTTTATTTGTTTTTGTTTTATTTTCTTTTAAAGGTTCAAGTCTTGGTAAATCACCACCTAGGTTGTAGGTAGTGTCAGATTGTCTAGTTAGAATTAGTTCAGTGAGCAGGGTGTGCGAGTTTGCAAAACTCTATAGGCCGGAGCAGGGTTTGCGAGTTTGCAAAACTCTATAGGCGGGAGCAGGGGTTGCGAGTCTATTAGAATGTTTGTAAGCGGGAGCAGGGTTTGCGAGTCTGTTAGAGTGTTTGTAAGCGGAAGACTGTTTAATTCTAATAGAAATCTGGGAATGCAGCAGTAGGCAGGGGTTGCCGAAGCTGGGTAAATTTTGTGTGTGATTTACTTTTCAGCATATTTATTTCTCTGCAGTTTGTTTTGTGTTTAATTCGAGAAAATTTGCTATAACCCTATTCACCCCCCTTCTAGGGTTAATCTAGATCCTACATTTCTTTCCACTATGACGTTCAGGATGTAAATTAATGTTGGATGTATGCGAAGAGAGCTCTCGGATAAAGGTCGGTAAGGACCGAGGGATGATATATTCGGTACTGTCTAGTTACAGAGATAGGCCGGTCTTGTGTTGGTAGAGGATCCTTTGTGATGGTCCTCGGGATATCCATCTAGAGGTTTACCAGTCGGATGGTAGTCCATTCACCTTGTCATCTGTATGGAAATCCATTCTCCAATAAGAACCTGCGGTTTTGTTTGTATTGGCGTAATGAATGGCCTTGAAATGCTATATGGGTAACCATTTCGGCTAAAATTACTAGGTTTATTTGCAAATATTTTCAAAGAAAGCCATTAAAAATAATATCCATGAATTTTGCGTAGTAAAGGGTTTTGGTTATCATAAGGTAAAAACTCATTCCGTGTTTATGTGCGGCGTGGTCTTATGAGATACCTTTTTGTTTTCAAAACATCGTACTTTTGAGTTCTCGCACCAGTCTCATGACTGACCAGGAGTTCGTTTTTCCCTTTATACTCTGGGTGCCCTATTTTTCGAGCAGCCTTGTAGTCAGGATACCTTAGGAGCATTTTGGAGCATGTTGGGGAGCATTTTGGAGAAGTCTTTTGGTGCAATAAAGCTGAAGTTTCTTATGTAGATACCTACCCATTTTCCGCTATGATATGTAGTATGTATTTCCTGGCATATGTACATATAGAAAGTTATAACTATCCGTTGGATTTGTATTTGACTCTAATCATTTATGTATAATTAAAATGTCGAACGCGATGTGAGATTCTATTATTGTGTTATCTTCTATATTTGTTTTCTATTACACACCTGATAATCTGCCTCCCTGGTACTTGGATTTACGGCACACGAATACCGTGGATGTATTAGTGTCGTTTTCTGAGGGTCGAGAAGATGGGTCATCACATTTGATATCAGAGCTGAAGGTTTAGCAAGAACCTTGGCTTTGTTGGGGTATGAATCATTAGAGATGGGGTTAGTAATGCCCTAGAATGCGTTTAGTCTTTGACGGCGCATAATTAAATCTTTTAACTTGAATAGTATATTTATACTGCATAGCATTCCCTAAGATATCTCATCTATATATCCTAAAGATCTTTTTCTTACTATATACAGATAGAGGAAAATGAGTGGAAGAAGAGTACGAGGTAGGGGAGGAAGTAATACCATAATTGGTCAAACTCCCGCAGCTTCAGTAGTCGAGAAAGTGGTAGTTTCGATACAGCCCAAAATCAACTTTGCAACTTTATACAAGAACTATACCAGCCATGGTGGCAAACCTTTCAAAGGAATAAAACTATCATTAAAGTACAAGCCTGGATCCGCTCTTTTGAAAGAATTTTCAAAGGACTGAATATAGAAGATGAGCAGAAGAGATTCTTAGCTTCTTGGTAACTACAAGATGGAACTCTAGTTTGGTGGGAATCTATTACTCAAAATGAGTTGGAGGATGATTTTTCATGGGAATGATTCAAGAACGTTCTGGAGGAGCAATATATGCCGGAAGTAGGAAAATCCAATCTTTACCGAAATTTTATGGATTTTAAACAGGAGGAGGATTTGTCGTTTGAGGAGTATGCTAACAAGTTTAATGGATTATCTCATTTTGGGACTGGATTGATAGATATGCCGCTAAAAAAAGAATGAAATGATTATTTCTAGAATGAAGAAGTAATACCATGTCAGAATGTCTGGGCATGTGAAAGAACCATTTGTAAACTTAATGGACATGGGATATAGATATGAAGCTTTGGATAACATAGATCCACCTATGGTACAAGAAAACAACAACAATAACTGGAAGAAAAGGAAGTCTAATGGCAAGAAGCAATGGCAGGGAAAACCCAAAGGAGGATCTCAGGATAACCGCTTTAAAGATGTCACTTGCTACAATTGCCAACAAAAGGACCAACTATCAACTCATTATAAAAAACCCAAAACTCAAGGAACTCAAGGATCAGCACCAAGAAGCTACTATAATTGTCATAAACCAGGGCATATGATAAAGGGTTGTCCCCTAATGAAGAAAGGAGAACAAGCCAAAGTATACGCTATCAAGGATGAGCCTTTAACCTCCCAAAATGTGAAGGGCAAAGGAGTGTTGAAAGGTAATATTTTTACTAAAGATATTTTAGTTAGAGTATTATTTGATATGGGAGCTTCTCATAGTTTTATTTCAAAAACAAGTGTAGAAGAATTGGAACTTGAACCTAAAATTATTGACGAACTATCTGTGTAACAAATCCTATAGGAGGTTCTACTAATCTTTGTATGAACTGTGAAAAAGTCGCAATTTCCTATCCTTTCCATCATTTTCCTTTCGACCTTTTCGCCTTAGATGTTATTGGATTTGAAATTTTATTCGGTATGGATTGGTTGGCTAAGTATAAAGCTGTGCTCGATTGCGAAAATAGAACGATATCTTTATGGAGCGTCTATGGGAAAATCATAAAAATACCTTGTGAAGGTCCTACTCCAGGAAGGGATGGTTTTCTTTATGCTTTGGATACATCCTAGACAGGATTAGAAGCAATACCCATTCTTAAAGAATTTGCAGATGTCTTTGAGGAAGTAAAAAGTTTGCCCCCACATCAAGAAATCGAATTTCGTATTGATTTAGTTCCTACTGTGATGCCAATTAAACAGCAAGACAGAAGGATCGCTCCGAAAGAAAGGGATAAGTTGAATAACCAAACCCAAGAGCTATTAAAGAAAGGATTGATAAGACCCAGCCGTTCAAGTTGGGGATCAGCTGTAGTTTTTGTCACTAAATCAGATAGATCTTCGAGATTGTGTGTAGACTATCGAGATCTAAAAAAACAAACAATCAAGAACAAGTATCCTTTACCTCGAATAGATGACTTATTTGACCAGTTACACAGAGCTCAAGTTTTTTCTAAAAAGGACCTAGTTATAGAATTCCATAAGTTAAGGATCACAGAAGATTGCATCCATCAAACTGCATTCAAAGGTCTGAATACTTTCTATGAGTGGTGGTTATGCCTTTTGGGCTTCTCCGGATCATAGCCAATAGGCTGTTCAAAAGGATCCACTGGAGAGTGATCAGTCGGCTGAACAGAAGGAAGAACTTGAGATTCAGTTCCGGGTGGCGTCTTTCCCTTTTGATGAGGAGGTATCTCTTCCATAAAGGGCTTTAGCTGTAGATAAGTCAGAAGGCTTGTTTCCTCGCAGCACTTCTTTTATGAGAGAATCCTCATCAACCTCCTCGGTGCCCAGCTCTACTCGTTTGATTTTTATCAAGGTGTCCCATGCCTTAGCTAATGATTCAAGGTAACCCTCGTCCCGAAAAGATAGATCTCAATGCATGAGAACCCGAGCGTTGTATTCATCAATGAGTGGATCAAACAGACACTTAATTTCCTCCCTATCAGCCCCGGTTGTAGCCTTGAGGCAAGAATCAATTTCCAAGAGCGCCATTCTTTTACCCTCCTCACGGGCTGCATCCTTCAGCGCTTCAGCTTTAGAGAGTTCCTCATCAAGCTTTGTTTTTAGAAGTCGTGTAGCGACAATCTCGTCACAATATCGTTGTGACTCCTCTTGAGCAGCAGTTTTTTCTTCCTTTTCTTTAAAGAGTAGCTCCTCCAATTATTTAACTTACTGGGCGAGGACATCCTTTTATTTTTGGATGGAGTCCTTTTCTAAGCCTAAAGCAGTACAACGTTGGACCGCCTCATCAATTTCCTTTTTGTGTGTATCCTCCAGGCGATTGATTGCCTCAGCAGTATCCTTAGTATTCTTCTGAGAGTCCTTAAGCCGACATTTATACAAGGAAAGCACTTCATCTTAAGCTTTGATGATATCTTTATCGTGGATGGCCTCTGGTTTTCGGCGATTGATTTCATACTGACGTTCCATGGAAACTTCTAAAACTTTTTCAGCCAAGTGAACAAACGCGTCGTGTTGGACGTAGACATCATTGTTGCACACGATGGCGCTTTGTTTGACATTCCCCGGAATTGGATGAATCGCAGGAAGAAATTTCAGCCCGTCGAAGCATATTTTTAGGAATGTGGCTTTAAGCTCAGCTAGCTTTTCTGCTACCAATGGATCGTGTGCAGGGGCTGAGGATGTTTATTTAGCCGAAACCATGGACTTCTTATGAGGCTCACAAGATTTCTTGTGCTTGATGAACCAGAGTGTTGGTCGCGAGAAGCTTCAGATTGAGATCCCCTTTGAGCAGATTTCTCCCTGCTTTGTTCTGGTTGAGGAGGAGGATCATTCGTGTATGAAGAATGGGTGCAAGTTTTCCTTCGAGACGCGACGAATCTCAGGGATGATAGTCTCTATCGCTGTTGTCGTCTCTATCTAGGCGTCTATCGGTCCTAGAATGTCGGTTGGAGCGATGAAAGATAGAAGACCCACGAAGGCGGTCGAATCCGTGAGTGCGCCCCATATCGCCAGCACAAAAATTAAGTGAGGACAAGTTAGCAAGAATAACATGATGGCTGAAGTTTAAATGCAGGGTGAAGTGTAAGTATTCATGTTTGTCCTAGTGATTCCCCTCGACGGATTAGTTTCTTTTGCTTTACTAATTAGGGTTGACTCTCCATGTCGAACGGCTGAATTGCCTACATCGCCTCTCGTGGGCGAATTAAGCCCCATGTCTCCTGGGTCGTTAAAACCATAATTCAGCAAGTCGTCGGGGATAATCAGGTCTTAATGACCATTTAGTGAACCCTCTAGATGTTGGAGAGATGATTTTTTCTCGACCAGAGTAATGGTAACTTTAGTAGTCCCGCCAACTGTTTTCTTCTTCAATTTATAGGCTAAGCTTTTTTCCCTCTTCAAAGGGGGAAGCGATTTGGTGACGTCAGGTACATCGGTAATAGGCACAATATTAGAGCGTAAGTTCTCATCGGTCATTTTTGGTGCCTTGGCCACCTTTACTTCACCCTCTTCAGATATATCGAGGGGTTCCCCTGTAGAGGGCATCGAAGGCCCTGCTTGCCCTTTGCCTTTTTCTGAGGCAAGTCCGGTTGAAGTGGCACTTGGAAGAAGACTTGTTCGATGGACTTCCGCTAACAATCCAAATTTTAAAAGTGATTCGTTGGAAATGACGAATTTGATCTCCCGGTCTCCTACGGGAACAACTCGAATGGCTTCGACGGCCTCAGAATACCCATTGCCTTCGAGTCGTGGGCTGATAACTGTAAAAATCAAAAGAAGTTTAGAAAAAATGCACTTTGTGGCATAGACAAATATTGATCCAGAAAAGGAACTTACTTCCTTTCAGCCATTTTCTCGCAAAGCCCGGGGGGCAGCATATGTACGTATAACCATAAGCTGTGTGGTGTGTGGGCTAGTGCAATCATTCAAGCATGAGTATAAAAGAATTAAAGCTTTAAAAACCGATGAAGTGTAATTGAGCGTTAAACTATCATCTTCGATGACCGTCATCGCTGACCGCCTCCGAGAGCTTGTCCTATGATTCGAAAGTAGGGGTCTTGAAATCGGACAGTGGCATTATATGTTGAAGGCTATTATTTGTTTTTGTTAAGTTGAACTCGCTTTTATAGTCCCTGAAAACTAAGGAGTCGTTAATCCAAACTAGTTCCATATGTTCATGTGCTTAAGATCTTGTCATTATTCATTGTCCTATGGTTAGGCATGGAGATATGTGATCTTAACATGTGCCATGTTTAAGTGGATAAAAATTTGGTTGTTAACGCTGATCCGAAGTCTGAGACCTATCGCCTTTCTGAACCCCCATACCAAATGACCTATCTATAGGCTACCGAACGACCACTAGACCAACAACACGATCCCGCTCACTCTCACTCTCTAATTATCTAACGACATCCTCACTGAGCATACCGAACACTTCTAGCGGTCCTTCACCCAGCCGCATTACACATTTCGTTATCGAACAACTCTCCACAGAATAACTGACTGAACCACATACCAACTTCCCACTCTACATGCCGAGCGCCTTACTTAACCTGTGCCCACTACTCTTACAAGCTCCTAAGTCCTACCGACTCATAACACCTCGAGGGGTTATGATTCTCTCTCTCTAGCGCCACTTCCATAAAAAGTTACTGACCGACCATACACATTTCCTTCTAACCCAGACTTCCATGGAGTGTATACAAATCCAACCTTACCCTATGAACCTCATGATTTATCTTCATCGACCGATGTGCTAAGCGCGAGACTGTAGCCTGAGAAGCAAACCCAAATCTACCCACCTCTCTCTAGTAACGCCTATGTCAAACTCCCTCTCAACTACCTTTTCCTATCCTTTCGCGCCTCGTATCCCTCTCTTTTCTTACGCGCTATGAAGAATCGTATGCGTATATGGCTTGAACTCCATTCAAGTCCAGATAGTCAAGCCCTTATAACTTCAGGCGGAGCGTAGATCCTTACCTATGTAGCAAATTCGAACCGAGGCAAATAATTTCTGGGGTCTGGAGTCAAGAATGGTGGGGGAGTGTGCTGAGGTAGATGATTGAGCAAAGGAGTAAGACAGCTCTGTGGAAGAGTGGAGCTTGGGTTTTAAGTATGCTCAAAGGAAAGAATGATAAAGTAAAAGTAGGCGGCGAAAGTAAAGTTAGGGGATTTTATATGGGGAATGGAAGGTGAATGGTTTTTCTCCAAAAGACCTGGTCGTCATGTTTCACGAAGTCGGCATGGCAAACCAAATCGGATAGGCCAACCAAGTAGGACGGTCCTCCTATGCTAAACCCTCTATTAAAAAAAGAAAGAAGAAGAAGAAGGTGGGATTTAAACGATAGATGATTGTCATTCCAGATGAGCTGCCCTTTGAAAGCAGAAACTGATTACCGATTCAAAGCGTGTTGTGTAGTTTCACACGACACACTTTGGAGGGCTAATGTTACCCGGCACCTTGGCCTGGCTGCAAGATGACAGTTGTAGATGTGATAGCTAGCACCATATAAGATTCTAACCAAGGAAAGGCTGGAGGTATAAAGGGTTTGGTACATTCAATGTATTGTGGCATTTCTGTATGGCTCTGTCAAAGGGGGGAATGCCTCGTTCGGTCATGACGGTTTGGCATTTCTCGTTTCGTCTCGGGAAGTTCTATACAAAAACGTTCGACCAATTTGAGTAGAGTCGTATGTCACATGGTATTGTGAGATATCGTATGTCGCTCGGCTTAAAGGAGATGTTCGTCGCTCGACTTAGGGAAATATTGATTCGTTCGGATTGGGTAGTTCGGTATATGTCGCTCGGTCCAGACGCTTTGGCATGCACCGTTCAGTCAAGAGAGTGAGGGCACGCATGGCTCGATCAACGACGTAAGTCACATATGGCTCGGCCTAGACATGTTAGCAGATATCCTTCTAAAAGAGGAGTTGTTGCCGTTCGGTTAGAAGTAGTTTGGCGTGCGTGATCGGTGTATCTGGTTTGGTGCAAGATGAGAAAGTTGGCCTGTCCATGGAACCAACACTGAAGTGAGAAATGTGGCACTGCTTTTCTTCGAGATCCATCGCGAGTTACTCAAAGTCCTTTAAGAGTTTGCTTTGAGTCAATTACTCGATGACCACCGTTCGGCCATCCTGGATCAGCATTTGTCGTTCGGCGTATCTCGCCCGGCATGCCTGGGTCGATCGAATCGAGGTTCCCATATATGGGCCAAGGTACTTTTCTTCTAGGTATGGGAAGAAAGTCCAGCCTATCTTTATCTATAAATAAAGGGGCATGGGTGCAGTGAGAAGGGACCTTTTTTGGAGAACTCCGGGGACACGCTGCCATTTTCTATGCTAGCTATCTTTCAGTTCAAACTTGTATTCAAACTTTCCATTTACTAATTGTATCTGTATTCAAGTTTTATAGGAAAGCAATAGAGATTGTTCTAACAGTGGACGTAGGCAGTTACACCGAACCACTGTAATTATGGTGTTCTTGTTTCTGTAGTTAGTTTTGAATACATTCCTCTGTTTTAATTTATTTTCTTCATTAATCTCTCTACATAATCCTACTCAAGGGTGTTAGTGCTCATTTTTGGTGCTAAATGTTGGTGCTTTCATTAAGAGCTGCATTCTTAGGCCGTTAGGATCTACTTTGCCGCTACTAGATTGAACAAATCCCCCAAAAAAGATCTAAGTTCGTTTACAAGAAGTTCACAGATTCTACTTAGAGTTCCTACTAATAACTCTACATTGGGAAGACCGCGTACCGGATTAGCATCCCACAATGCGGATGTCAATGAGACCGCTAGAATTTAATAAGTAGGACCTAACATACAACAAGCTAATCTAGGTGCGGGGACCACCACCACCCTAAACCAAATAGAAGTTGTCACCAGAATATAGTTCAACGAGCTGATGAGAGAACTCGTGGAAAGTAGGAGACAGCTTAATAAGAGATTCAAGCTAACGCCAATCTCTTGACCCAACTTATACAACAACAGCATCAGATGCTGGAGGAAGTTCCGTTACCTACTAATCATCTGACAGCTCCGCTTCCTCTGATGAACATCCTAAGTGTAGACGCCGTATAATTGAAATAGCGCAAACAGATGCAGTAGATCAATCCAACAGGAATGGTCCAGGTTTGTTACCTAGAGCCATGACCCCTCACTTGCACCTAGGAAATCACTCTCAAGTTAGAATGGGAAACTTAGGATCTGGAGCGTGGGTGGAAGCTAGACGACCGGCTCATCAAGGTCATAACGAAGCAAGTCCCCAGAAACACACATTCGTAGATCATCAACTCAGAAGGAACCAGCCAGGACTATCACACAGGACGAAGTCCAACTTGCCACCTTCCATCCAGACCCCGAACTTGTCGGCATGGTCAGATAGCTGATGAGGAAAAATCAAGGTTTGTCCAATGATGATTGGGGCATTGGCAGAAGTCATGCTCCATTCACAGATGCTATCCTACAGGCCGAATACCCCCGAAAGTTTAGTATGCCGACTACTCCAGCATATGAGAGGAAGACCGATCCCTGACAGCATGTAATGAGATACGAGTGGATGATGGACTTAGCTATGGAGAATGATGCGACTAGGTGTAGATGTTCCCCAATAACCTTATCTGGAATCGCTGCCATGTGGTTCACCTGACTTCCTCCACGATCGATCTCCAGATTTGATGAGTTAGTGACGAAATTTGTGCAGTATTTCAGAATTCATACCACTCTTCCAAAGGACGTGACATCTTTATCCAGTGTAATTCAAGCCCATAGGAGTACATAAAAGAATATTTTCAAAAGTTTCACGCTGTAGCAACTGAAGTCAGCAACCCGAATGGCCATGCTATTCTTATGACCGTGATGCGAGGAGTTGATCCGGACTCAGAGTTTGGTGGTTGGCTGGCAGAAAAACCTCCGACTACCCTAGATGTTTTTATTCAAAGGCACACCAGTTCACGATAATGGAGGAAGCCAGGTGGACGAGGCGAGGCAATGCGCCAGGGCTTGGCAAAGAGGCGGTGCAAAGTAACGTTGCGATAAAATAGGCTGGCAACAATTCTGGAAAGGTCAAGGTCAATGTTCAAAATATGCTCGAGCACTATAAAGCGTATGGAAGGAAAAATTCCGAAAGAAAGAGGGAAGCCGGAAAGCGGAAACCAAGGATCCCGACCTACAATGAATACACTCCTCTAAATGCATCTTTGGATAACAATTATTTGTCAATTTGTAACACCTTCCGGTACCGGAAGCCGCGCCCAAAGGAATCCACCGAGAAACAAAAGCAGACTAGGAAGTACTATCGATTTCACGAGACCTACTGACACAACACTAAGGGATGCAGACACCTCCATGACGATATAGAGAAACTAATTCGTCAAAATAAGTTGCAGCAGTTTGTGAAGAATCCATAGAAAGGGGGACAAGGAACGTCAGACCTCGGTCAAGGGCAAGCTCCGCGCCATCCTGAAGAACCTGCTCGAACTATAGGTAGACTAATCATAAACACGATAGTCAGTGGTCCCTATCCAGCAAAAAAGAGTTGGCAGAAAATGGAACGCTATGCTAGTTCCTTGAAAAACACGGACTTTGAATGCCGCTCGAACTCGGAAGATGGGATTTCAGCGAATGATGACCGATGATATAGTGTTCAGAAGTAGAGATGCTGATCGGGTGGAGGCACCTACCATGGACCTGATGGTCATCTCAGCAACAATTGGGCCAATTTGTGAGAAGGATATTGATTGATTGCGGGAGTTTTGCCAACATTATATTCAAAAAGGCGTACGATCAAACGTAAATGGAGGCAAAAGATCTGAAACCATCTAAAGCCCGCATTCACTGTTTTAATGGTGAAGCCACTGACATGGTTTGTTTTGTTGAATTACTAGTCGAATTAGGAGAAGGTGAATGCAGGAGGGTACGGATCCTACCGTTCATTGTGTTGGATATTGATTCTCCGTATAATGTTTTTCTGGGCCGACCGGCCCTGGCGGAGTTTCGGGCAGCTTTGGCCCCGTGGTATTTGACTTTGAAATTCCCGATGGATAGTGGAGTTGGAGTTGTACATGGCGATCAGGTGACAGGTCGTGCATGTTATGTGGTTAATCTAAGAGAGGCCCAACGGAGAGAGAAGGGAAGGATTGTGGACAACTCTCTCCGCATCCAGGTAGCGCAAAATTGACAAGTAGCGCCCGAGCCTTGGCTCGGGTAGCAAAGTCGGATCTTCAGAGATACAGATCCAAGAGATGATGATGAAGAACCTAAGGAGCCTAAAGCTGCACCGTCTTTACTAACGATTAATATTTCATACAGCCACGATGACCCATCACAGGTGCTTAAGATTGGATCGCAACTCACTCACTCGATGACTGAGGACCTAACTAATTTCCTCCGAGCGAACCTGGATGTTTTTGCTTGGACCAACTCTGATATGTGTGAGATTTCTCCCACTATCGCAAGTCACATGTTGAACATTGACCCAAAATATGTGCCAGTGAAACAGAAAAAGAGAGGTATGGATCCGTAGAGGTCTGCTGCTCTTAGAGAGGAGGTGGTCAAACTCCAAGCCAGTTGGTTCATCCGCGACACTCTCTACACTGAATGGGTTTCTAACCCCGTACTAGTGATAAAAAAAATGGGAAATGGTGGACCTGTTTTGATTATTCAGACCTGAAAAATGCCTACCCTAAGGATAGTTCCCTTTTACCCAGAATTGACTAGCTGGTTGACTCCACATCCAGACACGAATTATTGTCATTTATGGATGCATATTTGGGATACAACTAAATCCAGATGCACATTTTAGATCAGGAACACACTAGTTTTGTCACGGACATCGGGCTATATTATTATGTGGTGACACCTTTTGGGTTAAAGAATGCAAGGGTGACTTACCGGCGCGAGGTAAATCGGATGTTTAAAGACCAAATTGGTAGAACAATGGAAGTCTATGTGGATGACATGCTCGTGAAGTCACGGCAGTCAAACGACCACATTCGAGACTTAGCGGAGATGTTTGATATACTTAGATACCGCGGAATGAAAATCAATCCACTGAAGTTTTCCTTTGGTGTTGCGTTGGGAACATTTTTGGGCTTTATTGTCAATGCACGGGGAATTAAAGCTAATCCAGAAAATATCCAAGCTATTCGAGACATACAAGCACCTAGAACTATAAAGCAAGTACAAAGCCTGAATGCAAAGGTCGCCGCGTTGAGTCGGTTCACATCCAGAGTGACGATATATGTATTCCCTTGTTTGATGTGATAAAGAAAAGGAAGAGAAATTTTGGAATGGACATTCGACTATGAGGATACCTTTCGAGCTCTGGCGAGACATTTGGAATGTCCCCAGCCTATAGACCATGAAGTGTTATATGCATACCTGGCCATGTCTCAACATGCCATCAGTACGGCCTTGGTTTGTGAGGACGACCGGATTCAAAAGATAGTGTATTATGTTAGTAAACGTCTAACGGGGGCGGAGAGAAACTATCCTAAGTTTGAGAAGCTAGCCTACTGCTTGATGACTGCATCACGCAAGCTTTATCCATATTTTCAGGCACACCCGATTAGTGTTTATACTGATCAACCTCTACGACAGGTGCTCAAACGACCCGAAACATCTAGAAGGTTGTCGAAGTGGAACATTGGTTGATCCAATTCGATATCACCTACCTACCACGGAGGGCTATCCAAGGGCAACCACTAGCATACTTTATTGTAGAATTCACCATATCAGACGAGCCAAGCATTGAGGATGTTATTCCCCATTCGATGGAAACTATACAACGATGGGGCATCCAACGACCGTTATTCTGGGGCTGGTGTTTTTCTTGTAACTCCCGAAAACCAATCAATTTGTTATGCTTTGAAGCTTGATTTACCAGCGACGAATAACGAAGCTGATTATGAAGCATTGCTTGCTAGATTAAACTTATCAGGGAACTCGAGTAAGATCGATTGAAATCTTTTGTGACTCGCAATTGGTGGTGTACCGGATGCGGGGAGACTATCAAGCAAGGGGGCAGAGACTTGCCCCATACCTTGCATGGGTTGAAGAGCTATTGGCAGACCTTGAATTTTATGATATTTCACACATCCCGCACGAATAAAATAAGGAAGCCGATTCATTAACAAAATTCGCAAGTACTGGTGATGCACAGCATATGGGATTGGTTCCCGTCGAAATCTTACATGCTCCGAGTATAAATGAGATGGAAGTAGATTCTGTGTTAGAAATAGAAATCAAGAAGGAGTAAAGGCTAACCCCTTTCAAGCAATACCTGTTACACGAGGTTTTCCTTGAAAGTAAGAACGAAAAACGACAAGTCATTCGCAAAGCTTCGCGATATGTAATGTAGGACGGAATAATGTATTAGAAGGGATTCTAAGTCCCCTTACTTCGGTGCATTCTCACGGTGAGATAAAATGGTTCTTAAAAGAAGTTCATAAAGGATAATGTAGCGACCATACCAGGGAGCAGACATTAGTGAAAAAGATCCTACGCTATGGATACTATTGGCCAACCGTGAATAGGGACGCTACAAACAATGTGCGAAGATGTGACAAATGTCAAATATATGCGAAAATCACGAGATCTCCGCCAACGGAACTCATACAAATAGTCAGTCGTTGACCGTTTGCAATATAGAAAATCGATCTAATCGACTCCTTGCCAATCTCCAAGGGTGATGCAAAATACGCAATTGTTGCAGTCAATTATTTTACCAAGTGGGCGGAAGAAGAGCTCTTACCTACAATCACCCCCAAAAAGGTCATTAATTTCGTTGTGTGAAACATTATATGCCGTTTTGGCCTCCCGTAAACTATCATTACGGAGCATGTAACTCAGTTCGAAGGTAGGGAGTTCAAAGAATTTTTTCAAAAGTATTGCATTAAGAAAAGGCATACAGCAGTTGCTCATCCTAAAGCCAATGGACAAGTAGAAGCCGCAAACAAAATAATCAAATCCATATTGAAAAATCGTTTAGAGAAGGCTAGGGCAAGTGGGTGGATGAGCTTCCAACAACCCTCTGGGCTTACAGCACCACCCACAAGTCCACAACTGGCCAAGCTCCATTCACATTGGCATAAGGCACGAAAGCTGTGATACCCGTGGAACTTGAAGTTCCTTCACACCGAGTAACTCATTATGATCCTAAGTCAAATTGGGATCTCTTACTGGAATCACTGAACTTTGTGGACGAAAAACGTGAAGAAGCTGATTTAAAGGCGGCTGCATATAGGTAATGAATCACTCAATGTTATAATGAAAAAGTCCGAACGAGAATCTTTGATGTGGGCGATCTCGTTTTGAAACGAGTTTTTCTATCCCATCGCACATAAATCCCACATGAGAAGATCCATACGTCATTAAACAGAAGCTTGGAGAGGGAAATTTCAAGCTACCAATTGTCGATGGCGTGACACTCCCCCGAGCGTGGAGTAGCGAGCATCGGCGTCATTATTACACTTAGTTGTTTCCTTTGCATTTTAGTAGCAATTGTTTCCGGTATGTTTTTCTTTTGTTCGGCATGTAATAAGACTATTTAGTTGTTATTATTTGGTTACTGGTAATAAAGGCTTGAAATCACTTTTCTATGAACTGTTGATGTTCCATGTACGATAATTCTTTGGCAAAGATTAAATCACATTATTCTATCCGGTGTATGAATGCGCACACAAAATTGAAGGTCAATCAATAAACGACTTAAAAATCTCTAAGTCCCCAGAGTGCGGACTAGAATATTCTGAGTCCCCGGAGTGCGGACTAGAGTATAAATGACTTAAAAATCTCAAAGTCCCAGGAGTGCGGACCAGAGTACTCTAAGTCCCCGGTGTGTGGACAAGAGTATAAACGACTCAAAAATCTCTAAGTTCTCAGAGTGTGGACTAGAGTACTCTGAATCCTCGGAGTGCAGACTAGAGTATAAACGACTCAAAAAATCTCTAAGTCCCCGAAGTGCGGACCAGAGTACTCTGAGTCCCCAGAGTGCGGACTAGAGTATAAACGACTCAAAAATCTCTAAGCCCCCGGAGTTCGGACAAGAGTATAAACAACTCAATAAATCTCTAAGTCCTCGGAGTGCGGAATAAATACTTTAAGTCCTCGGAAAGCGGACTAGAGTATAAACGACTCAAAAATCTTTAAGTCCTCGGAGTGTGGACTAGAGTACTCTGAGCCCCGGAGTGCGGACTAGAGTATAAACGACTCAAAAAATCTCTAAGTCCACGGACTGTGGACAAGAGTACGCTGAGTCCCCGAAGTGCGGATTAGAGTATATAAGATTCAAAAATCTCTAAGTCCCCAAAGTGTGGACTAGAGTACTCCGAGTCCACAGAGTGCGGACTAGTGTATAAACGACTCAAAAAATCTCAAAGTCCATAGAGTGCGGACTAGAATACTCTTAGTCCTCGGAGGGCGAACAAGAGTATAAACGACTAAAAGAATCTCATAGTAACCGGACTAGAGTACTCTGAATCCCCGGAGTATGGACTAGAGGATAAACGACTCAAAAATCTCTAAGTCCCCAGAGTGTGGATTAGAGTACTCTGAGTCCCCAGAGTGCGTACTAGTGTATAAACGACTCAAAAATATCTAAGTCTTCGGAGTGCGGAATAGATTACTATGAGTCCCCAGAGTACGGACTAGAGTAAAAACGACTTGAAAAATCTCTATGTTCGCAGAGTGCAGACTAGAGTACTCTGAGTCCTCGAAGTGCGGACCAGAGTATAAACTTGAAAAATCTATAAGTTCCCAGACTGCGGACTAGAGTACTCCGAGTCTCTGAAGTGCAGACTAGAGTTTAAACAACTTAAAAAATCTCTAAGTCCCAGAGCGCGGACTAGAGTACTCTGAGTCCCCATAGTACGAAATAGAGTATAAACTACTTAAAAATCTATAAATCCTCGGAGTGCGGACTAGCGTACTTTGAGTCCCTAGATTGCGGATTAGAGTATAAACGATTTAAAAACCTCTAAGTCCCCGGAGTGCGGACTAGATCATAAACGATTCAAACAATCTCTTAATTCCTGGAGCACGGGATAAAGTACTCTAAGTACTAGAGTCTGGACTAGAAGATTTGAGATCCAAAAAATTTCCGAGTCACATGGAAGCGGACCGAAGCTTGTGTAACCCATAAGATTTCGAATTTTGACTACAAGTTAGACAGTAAGCTATACAATGAAAATCATCGAAAACAAAGAAGCAAAATTTTATTTAATAATTGGAGATTTAGTTTCACTATAACTTCTCCTAAACTCGTAGAAAAAAGTCTATTTACAACGACTATGAAAATAAATAGAAATAACTCTATAGTTCGAACTTATTCGGGTTAGATAAGGAACGATCAGATCGCTACCATTTTGATTTCATTTCTTTCCTCGGCTTCTCTGAAGGCTCCTCACCCGAGCGTTTCATCTTGGATGCTTTACTTCTTAGTGAGACGGTGCCCGGGGAAGGAGGAGGAACTTCTAGTGGCCTGGTCCCACCGGGGAGAATGACCTTCAAAGGCCTATTCAAGGGATCATCCAATTACACCACTTAGGGCCCAACCTTGATCTTAGCTTTCTTCTTCCCCTCTTCCATGATTTGTTCCTCCGTGCTCAGTTTCGAAGTATGTCCGAAGGCACCCATGATTTTGGCTTCGTCATGTCCTTTTGTAGCTCAGGGGTTCTCGAGTTTATCCTCATCGAGCGCCCCGATCATTTGAGCATCGGGTCCGGTAGCATTCCCAGTGTGAGAAGCCTCTCCTAATTTCTCTTCCTTCTCCATGGTGGCATCACTCTTGGAGTTGGTTCGGGATCAGAATGGCCTACACGAAATCATAAGAGACAAGTGTTAGAATGCACTTATTGTTCACCCAAAAGCATTGGTTATTTAAACTCTAGAAAGAAAGGTTAAGTACCAGTCATTGGCTGACTCTCAGCTGTTTTGGAAGTCTCGCCCTCTAACTTAAGGGATAGAATGCATATATCAAGCCCCGGCTTCTCCGGATCACAGCCAACAGGCTGTTCAAAAGGATCCAGTGGTGAATGATCAATCGGCTGAACAGAAGGAAGTACTTGAGAATTCAGTTCCGGACGGACCAGTAGCGTCGTCTTTCCCATTTAATGAGGCAGAATCTCTTCCGTGAAGGGCTTTGGCTGCAGATAAGTCAAAGGGTTCATTTCCTTGCAGCACTCCCTTTACAAGAGAATCCTCATCAACCTCCTCGGTGCCCGGCTCTACTTATTTGATTTTTGTCAAGGTGTCCCATGCCTCAACTAGTGATTCGAGGTAACCCTCGCCCAGAAAAGATAGATCTCCGTGCATGAGAACCCAAGCATTGTATTCAGCAATGAGTGGATCAAACATGCACTTAATTTCCTCCCTACCAGCCTCAACAGCAACCTCGACGTGAGAATCGATTTCCAAAAGCGCCAATATTTTACCCTCCTCACGGGCAGCATCCATTAACGCTTCATCTTTAGAGAGATCCTCATAAAGCTTTATTTTAGAAGTCGTGTAGCGACAATCTCGTCACCATATCATTATGACTCCTCTTGAGCAGCAGTTTTTTCTTCTTTTTCTTTGAGGAGTAGCTCCTCCAATTCCTTAACTCGTTGAGCGAGGACATCCTTTTCTTTTTTGATGGAGTCCTTTTATAAGGCTAAAGCACCACAGCGTTGGACCGCCTAATCAATTTCCTTTTAGTTTGTAGCCTCCACGCGATTGACTACCTTAGTAGTATCCTTAGCATTCTTCTAGGCGGCCTCAAGCTGAGATTTATATAAGGAAAGCTCTTCATCCTGGGCTTTGATGATATCTTTATCGTGGATGGCCTCTATTTTTAGGTGATCGATTTCGTACTGACGTTCCATGGAAACTTCTAAAACTTTTTTAGCCAAGTGAATAAACGCGTCGTGTTGGACATAGGCATCGTTGTTGCAAGGGATGACGCTTTGATCGACATGCCTTGGAATTGGATGAATCATAGGAAGAGATTTCATCCCATCGAAGCATATTTTTGGAAATGTGGCTTTGAGCTCGGCTAGCTTTTCTGCTATCGATCGGTCGTGCGCAGGGGCTGAGGAAATTTGTTTAGCCAAAACTACGGACTTCTTCTGTGGATCATGAGATTGCCTAGTGCTTTATGAAATAGAGTGTTGGTCGCAAGGAGCTTCAGATTGAGATCCCCTTTGAGCAGATTTCTCCCTGCTTTGTTCTAGTTAAGGAGGAGGATCATTAGGGTACGAAGAATGGCACTCTTCGAGACGACGATGAATCTCGAGGACGATAGTCTCTATCGTTGTTGTCGCCTCTATTTCGGCATCAACGGGACCTCGAGTCTCCACGAAGGGGGTCGAATCAATGAGTGTGCCCCATATCACCTGCATAGAATTAAGTGAGGACAAGCTAGCAAGAATAACACGATAGCTGAAGTTTAAGTGTAGGGTGAAGTGTAAGTGTTCGTGTGTGTCCTAATGATCCCCCCAACAGACCAGTTTCTTGTGCTTTACTAATTGGGATTGACTCTCCATGTCGACTGGCCGAATCGCCTACATCACCTCTTGTGGGCAAATTAAGCCCCATGTCTCCTGGGTCGTTAAAACCATAATTCAGCAAGTCGTCGGGGATGGTCAGGTCTGAAAGACCTTTTAGTGAACCCTCTTAATGTTAGAGAGATGATTTTTTCTCGACTGGAGTGATGGTAGCATTAGCGGTCCTGCCAACTGTATTCTTCTTCAATTTATAGGCTAAGCTTTTTAGCCTTTTTGAAGAGGGAAGCGATTTGGCGACGTCAGATACGTCGGTTGTAGGCGCAATATTAGAGCCTAAGTTCTCATCAGTCGTTTTTGGTGCCTTGGCCTCCTTTATTTCACCTTCTTTAGATATATTTGGGATTTCCCCAGTACAGGGCAACGAAGGCCCATCTTGCCCTTTGCCTTTTTCCGAGGCAAGTCCGGTTGATGCGGCACTAGGAGGAAGACTTGTTTGACGACCTTGGCCAACAATCCGAACTTTAAAAGCGATTCGTTGGAAATGACGGATTTGATCTTTCGGTCTCCCACTGGAACAGCTCGATTCGACGGCCTTAGAATACCCAGTGCCTTCGGGACGTGGGCTGATACTTATAAAAATCGAAAGAAGTTTACATAGTATGCACTTTGTGCCATAGACAAATATTGATCCGGAAAAGGAACTTACTCCCTTCCAGCCATTTTCTCGTAAAGCCTGGTGGCCAGCGTACATAGAACCATTCCCTTTATATTGGCTGAATTTACTCCATGCCTCCGTCAGTATCTGACATTTGGAATATGGCTTGAGGAATATCAAAGATGGACTATCAGACCGTCTTTTGAAGCGATAGATGTAACGGATGTCACCAGGAGTGGGGAGCCTGAATAGGATGCTCATAAAGAGAATACAAGCACCACAGTGAACGCATAACTATTGGGATGTAGCTGTGTCGGGGCGATCCTGTTATACTGTAGCACTTCGCGGAGAAAGGAGTTGAAAGGTGGAACGCTGCTAACCTAGCACACGAATTTGTTGCGAGCTGTATATCCAGCTGGGGGCAGGTGAGGACGATCTTTTCCCGATGGAACTAATACGTCGTCAAAAGGTATTCCATGGATCGAACATAGACGGCGAAGGGTGGTTTCATTGATTTTTAAAGTTTGAGAATCAGTCTGATTATCCAGGGTAACTGCTCTATCTACAGCATCAGGAGTTGGGCCAATAACTACAGGGGATGGATCCGGAATACCCAGCATGGAGATTGTCGGGGGGTCCGAAGTACCTACTACCCCCTACTGAAAGCCTGGATCAGGCTTGTCGAAACTGTGGTAGAACTCGATTTTCTATGCATCTTTAAAGAGCAATGGATGTAGATAAAATACTGTTTGAACTATACTTGAAAGACAATCGATATTAATTATAACGACAAAAGTATCCCCCCATGAGTTTGGTGTGTGGCTAGTGCAATCATTCAAGCATGAGTACAAAAGAATTAAAGCTTTAAAAACCGATGAAGTGTGATTGAGCGTTAAGCTATCATCTTCGAAGACCTTCATCGCTGACCATCTCCGAGAGCTTGTCCTATGATTCGGTAGTAGGGGTCTTGAAATCGGACAGTGGCTGTAACAACCCGCATATTTTACGATTGTATATTTAAATGTTTTATTTAAATATAGCATCATTAGTCGGTTTAGAGTCCGAAATTCTACTTTATGCAAACTGTCGAATCAGGACTCGAGACCACTTCCATTAAGTCTAAAATGGCATTTGTGACCTTTTTGAGTATAAGCATCGATACATCTGGAGTTGAATAGAATTTTTCTATTTTTCTATTAGGCTTTGGGTTTGGGTTTCCGCCCACTAACTCATCCAATACCCTAACTCCTCCTCCAACTCTTATTTATTCATTCTATTTTCCGAACACTCCCAAGCTAAAGGAAAATGGGGAAAAGAAAGAGAAATTAAGATTCCTAAACCCTATATTACTTGAAAATTCAAGATTTCTCGCTCCAAAATCACAGAGAAACTTAGGTAAGAATCCTCTTCACCTTCTCTATCTCAATCTCTCTTCAATTCACAAAAATTTCTAAAGCCTAACTTAGGAAAAACTTCGCCTTTGATAACAGATTGAAGGTCCTAGAGGTGTATTGAAGAGGAATCAGTCTTGCTTTGTTTTAAAGCCTCTTATTCATTGTCTTTGAGATTTAAATGTGAGTTCTTGAATTCACACTTATATCTACAGATTTCATTGTTGTTAGGTACGAATTCCTAATAACCATTCATGTTCAATTGCGTTTGATTTGAATTGGTTTGGTAAAATTTTCAATTTTTGTGTTTTGAAGTCAAAATCTTTAAAGATCCCATTTTGGATATTTGGACGTGTTTTTGGTGGTGTATCGAAGAGCTTATAGTGCTGGGTTGTCGATTGGCATAAATCACTAGCATCCGCAGCTCGTTCGATCGCTTTCGGTTTGGATTTTTTTGCCCTCTTTGGGCTAGGCTGTTTTTTTGCCGAGCAGAAAAATCCAGACCTCTGAAACAAAATCCAGACATTTAGAAAGGCTCCCTACAAAAGAAAAAAAGGGCAGAGCTAAAATCCAGACGTCTGGAACAAAATTCTAGACATTTGGTTGAAAAATCCAAACGTCTAAAATGGGTCTGGAATTAAAAAGAGAAAACAGAAAAGCATATATTTTTCCAGAACTTAGGGCTTGACGTTTGGCAATACCTACCAAATGTCTGGAATGGTCAATTTTGCCTATTTTGGTTGTTTTTGGGTGGATTTCGAATTTTTATCGATTTTTTTGATCCGATTGGTTGTCATCATTTATTATCGACTTTGATGACTTCTTTTCTATATTTTTGGAAATATTCGATTTACTGGAATTGATATCGATTATTGGGGTTTTAATTCATGTTTTCGAATGAGAATTTTTGATGATCGATTGTTTTTACAATCATTTATGTGATTTGCCACTTTTAAATACAAAGGTTTCTATACTAGTAGTAAATACTTAAACTCTTTCACGAAAACGATTTCAACGCTATTTTTAATACAAAGCTCGTTTTTATAACTGTTTTCCAATCTATTAATATATACAAACCTTTACCTCATTCATATGAGAAATCTAATTAAACGACTTAGCAAAACAAGTGGTATGAAACACTTGCGTTTACTTCGTCGGTTAATTCTTGGACTTGTTCGATTGAAATCTCATGACAATTTTCAAGTGGAAATCTACAATCTGCTCATAAGTATTTAAGTTAAGTCTGTGGTTATGGGACATGAAGCCTAACTCATATATCTACTTGCTTAGTGATTTACACTTATTTTCGAGTAGAAGTCTACAATTTGTTCGTAAATAATTAAGTTAAGCCAATGGTTATGGGACATGAAGCCTAACTCATTTATTTATTAGCTTAATGTAATTTACACTTATTGACCTATGATGACCATTCGGTGGAGTTTCAGCTCAATTTGGTAGGGTAGCGAACCATGGTATTCGGGTCGTTCGTGGAGCCTCGCCTCAAAGGTCTTTGGGCCGTTTGTGGAGCCTCGGCTCAAAGGTCTTCGGGCCTTTTATGGAGCTTGGCTCAAATTTGATGGTTAACGACCAAGGAATAGCGTTTCGTTTGTGATGCACGTGTTGTTGAATTTTCATGCTCTCGTTTGTGATAGGCCTCCCCCTTTGTGTTTTCTGGATTTCTAATTGATGATTTCTAGAATTTGTGTTTCCTCAATTTTTGTGATTTACATTGATAAGTTTTATTAATATTTGCGGTTTGGTGAATATGTTAAAGAATATGACATTCTTTTTGGTGTTTGATAATATTCGAGGTATTGTATGATTTTTTTTGTTATCTAATGTATACTTGTCACAGTATGGCATTACTGTTATCATACGTTTTAGTCATATCTCTTATCCTATCTCATTTTATATGATATTTATCGCTAGACTGATCCGTTTATTATTTTCTTCTTAAATAATACTTGGGTCATATCGATGTATTTCAGGTGCTTCCACTTGACATCTTATCAGGGTCCGTCATTTGACTTTTGGCTAACTACTTTAGCTTGGTAGTTATTGCTTTTATACATTCGAGATAGAGACTCCTTGATGTATATATATTCTTTTATCTAGCTCTTGTACCTATTCTTTTGTGATGTAGTGGATCTTATGACCACCACTTTGATGTACACTTTTGTGCGTTGTATTCATATCTGTTTCCGCCTTAGTAATATGAATATCTGTGACTGATTTTGTGATATGCTTATTTTATATTTGTTTCCGAAAACCTCATAGCCACTGTGTAGTAGCTTTTTGTTTGTATTTATATGTTGGATTTCCTCTTGAAACGAAATGCATGTAACACTATCTGTTATATCGGTGCTCGCACAAAGCAATTACATAGGTGGTTGCTCCTCAACAGCCTTATTCTTCGTACTAGTTGACGGCATTACCCCGTAGTGTCCTTGGCTAGTGTGAGTATAGAGGCAGCGCGTCACACTGGCATTATATGTTAAAGGCTGTCATTTGTTTTTGTTAAGTTGAACTCACGTTTATGGTCCCTAAAAACTACGGAGTCGTTAATCCAAACCAGTTCCATATGTTCATGTGCTTAAGAGCATGTCATTATTCATTGTCCCATGGTTAGGCGTGGAGAGATGTGATCTTAACATGTGCTATGTTTAAGTGATAAGATTTTGGTTGTCAATGACAATCCGAAGTTCGAGGCCGAACGCCTTTCTGAACCCCCGTGCCGAACCACCTATCCATAAGCTACCGAACGGCCACTAGACCAACAACACCATCTCGCTCACATTCGCTCTCTAATTACCGAACGATATCCTCGCTCGGCATACCAAACACTCCTAGTGGTCCTTCACCCAGCCGCATTACACCGTTCGGTATCGAACAACTCTCCACCGAATAATTGACTGAACCACATACTACAAACTTCCCTATAATGATCCCGGTTTTAAATCAAAAATTTAGTGGCTAATTAATTTAATTTTTAGAATTAAATTATGAACTAATTTGAAAATTTTCAAATTGAATAAGATAGTGCCTGTTTATTTATTGTAATTTGAAATTTGAATTTGGATTTTTCCAAAATAAAAAATGTGTATTTAATAGAGTTTTGAATTGGGAATTCCAGAGTAAATATCTTGAAAACAAATTGGGTTTAAAATTATATATGTTGAATTAATAGAAATTTGATTTTGAAATTCCAATATAAATATATTAAAAATAAGTTGGATTTTAAATACTTTACATTTTAAATTAATGGAATTTGTTTTCTAATCATAACATATATATATTTAAATAGTTATATCATGTATATTATAAAATCAAAAGTTATTTAAAGGTTAGAATTATATAAATATATATATCTTTTAAAAATGAAAACAAAGTATATAAATTAAAATAAGTGAGGGATTTAAAGCATGACTTATAAATAATTAAAGAAAAGGGTTTAAAACATAAAATTTCTTATTTGTGACATTTGTAAAATATTAATATAAACAATTTACTTGTTTTAACAAGTGTGAAGAAATAAACATGAAATTGTACAAGTGTTAGTTAATTTTAACAAGTGTAAAGAATTTAAACCATGCATAATTACATGTGTTAATTCAATTAACAAGTGGCTTACATTTTCTCTTAAAATTTAAATCATATAAAAAATGTATATAGCGAAGAGTGAACTAGGTTACTCTCATTTCTCAAATCTGAAAACATTTCTTATTCAAAAATGAAAACCTGGAAAATCAAAATGGGGAATCAGGAAACAAAACAGATACTCACAACAAAGAAAATCAAAACATAATGGAAAAAAATCTATTTCAACCTAGAAAGTAAAAGTTTCAGCTTGGAAATCAAAATCAAATGCAAGTTCAACTCAATGCAAAGATCAAGCAAGATCAGATTCAAGAAAAATTCTAGATTTATGACAATCAAATCCATCTCAAAACAAAAATCAAAGAAAAAGATCAAATAATCAAGCAAGTTCCAGTTTTAAAGCTTGTTCCTCCATTCTTCATTTTGAAGGTGAGAAGACTACCCTATTTGACTCGATTCTGTTGATATTTGTGATTGATATCTGTGTATGTTGTGAATGATATTTGTCTAAGTATAAATATATTTGTATATCTATATATACAGGTAGATAATTGTTGTGTGCGTGTCTATAAAAGGATATATTCATCTTTCTGTTAAGTACAGGAGTAAGGCCACTAAAACAAAATTTAAACTGCTCCTTATATGATCAATATTAGGGCAAGATCATTGAAGATAAAATGATGATATGAATGTGAACTTATTTTTAAAAATAATTTCAAGAAAAAATATTAAATAAATTTTGTGAAAAAGTTAATTAACAGTAAGAACATAATATATCGGAAAATTCAAACATCTTGACTTTAAAATCTGATTATATAATCAAGTTTGTATCACGAATGTGACGATCCTGACTCGACCTTCGAAAATTGGCACCGAATACGACACTCGTATTCAAATGCCGCAGATCCAAACGTCGAACCTGGTTCGCCGGAGCTTATAACACATTAAGTAAATAACACAGCGGAAGAAAAAGAATAATACATATGATATACAACATTTGATACAATAACTGATACAACATGAATGGTACAATGAACATCAATATCTATATATATCAGAGTAATGATACAAGATAATATCAGCGGAAAGAAAAGATAACACCACAGCGGAACAAAATCTCCAATATAGTCTTCAAGGAAGAACTCCAGTATCAGTAATCTCCATCTCCAAGACACCAATCCAGCAATGGCTTGAATTCCCGAATCACGATGCACAAGGATAAGCAAGTGCAGTTCAGATCCAAAGACTGAACCAGCTCCAGATAGTCTACTAAACCTGACTATCTGAAAAACCCAACTCTAGACTGCCCGTGAGGGAAAATAGTGGGCACCCAGAGTTTAGGAAAGGAACAATAAACTACAGGTCAGTCATGGGACTGGTGTGAGCAAACAAAAACATTTGGTCTTTTAAAACAAACAAAATAATTTAAACTTGAAAATCCGCAATGCTTTTTAGAAAATGAAACTACCATAAGGCCTCCCGCCACACACACAATGCAAACGCAGACTTGGAGGAGATTTCTCCTTATGATAGTCAAATATGCTTAATACGAGAAAATTTCTTTGATATTATTACTAGTGCATAGTGGAAAATATTTCGAAAGTATAATATTAATCCTAGCCAGCATAGGTACCATGATATTATGCCTACTATAGCTGCCATGTTAAATGGCAGGTTCTACAACTAAAACCGTACAAGGCACGTATTGGATGAATGGATTTCCAACAAATGGTCAGGCTAAGGAACTTCCTACTGCCACATGGGACCGTCTCTGGCGGGACGTCCCGAGAACTAACGTTACGGTTAGATCTCTGCCAACACAAGGCCGGGTTACCTCTGTAACTAGGTAACTACTACACGAATATGCTATCCCCCGGTCCTTTGGGACCTTTATCCGAGGCGCCTCAAAGCAACAACCACACAGTAAATGAGATTGGAGCAACCACATGAGTAAGTATCTGGGCTCCATACCATGATACCACCCTTTACCAGAAGGGAATGACACACCCTAAAGGGCACGACCCTCATAACCTTGCTGCATCTTTCCTGTTTCGACCATTTCCGGGATGTGAGGTCCTGATGCAGTCACGTCCACAAAGCTACGCTTTATACAAAAGCCATGCTTTGATCACAAATGATTAACAAATGATCATCAACACGCAGCAGCACTTAGCATGCCACACTACCAAATTGAGAATATATCACTGATAAATATCAACTACATAACCTCTGAGCTCGTACGTCTCAGAGAAGGGTGTTAAGCTAAGAGAATAAATTCTCCGCCACCAAGCAGAAATGTATTTGATAGAGATCAGTTTAATATCTCAAAGTGTAATGTCGGACATACAACCATACAAGTCTGTTCCGGGTTCGAACAGAACCGAAGGCACTTCCGAAGAAGCCCTTGCAAATCCGGGTATCCACAATCCCGATCGGACTTCCCATCACTTAGGAGAACTCTATACCGGAGCAACTCAGTGCAGAGTCAATCGACAGGTTATCCTATCGTTCTCGAAGACACCCGGTCTTCAACACCGATCTTCAATTGCAATCCATAACGTCGTGTCACTATTCGGAATGGGCTATATGACACAAGGTCCTCTCCCGACTAAACCGAATAATAAGCGCCATATTTAAAAACATATGGATATGGGATTTCGGTTAAGTCACAACTTAAAAATCCAAAGCTTTTCTTTCAAATGGTTAAACAAATTACCATTTTTTAAATCTTTAAATAAAAAGATTTATTTCATAAAGTTTCCCCCAGTTTCACAAAGATTTGTCCATAGATTTCAAAACAATTTCCATTTTAATTGGATTAACTCATTAAATCTTTAAATTGAATATTTGATTTATAGCTTTCAAAACATGTTTCCAAAGATATATCTATAACTTGGAAAACCATTTTCATTTTAGACTTGAATCCTTTTAACACCAATTGGAAGTTCATTGCTTATGTGAAAGCTTTTATTATTTGAAAACGACAGTTTTCGTTTCAGAAAAATCCAATTATATTCATACAAGTTAAAACCTTGGGTTAAATTTAAAGTCCCAAAACAACACTTTTTAAAATGGTTTAAAAACTCATATAAACCCAATTATATGTTGAATACCCTTTTTTAAACCTTAGTTCCAAATCATAGAATTCAATTTCAAATATTGAATTCAAATTTAAATCAAATTATTTAAATTTCAAAACTCAATCAAGTTATTCAAAATAACTTTTATTTTTGAAATTCATTTTCAAAAGCTTCAATTCTAATTCCAAAACTATTTTGGATTTAAAAATCCAATATTTAAAACTATTTCAAAATCTGTGACTTAACCCATTTCCGCGTGCAATCCATATTTGTGTGTATATAAGTGTGGTCCAGGGGTTCAACACAATAGTGCACAAAATCATCATCACAGATTCAATCATATCGTTAAGCGATATAACCCATAACGCTTATCTATATTCATAGATTCATAGATAAAGTAAATTATCAATCACAAAGATTCACTAATATGATTCGATGTGGGTTTCGGATAACCAATTGGAATCCGACTTCCTGTCGCATCGAAATCCAAATGTCGTCCTACGGGTCAATGGGTTTTCATATAACAATATATACACCACAGATATAATAGCTTAGCACAAAGCATCATATCGCATCACATCACATAACAAGTATAAACAATCCATCACACATCATTCAATAGCAATCAAACATATTTAATTAAGATGAATAAATCGTGTGGTTTAAATTTATTACTCACATAATTACTTCTACTAGTGATCTTTAACCAATGATTTATTATCATTAATTATAATTAATTAAGTCTTAACCACCTTCATTTATTAATCATTTCTTTAATTAATTAACTTAATTAATTAACCTTTAATTGTAATTAATTAAATCTTAATTACTTATTCTTTAATTAATTACTTTAATCAATCACCTTTAATTGCTGATTTATTTAAAATCTTAATTATAATTAGTTATCTTTAATTAATTATACCTAAATTAATTATTCTTAATTTAATTACCCTAATTAATTACCCACATTAATTAATTATGTTTTAAAGTAATTAGCTCTTAATATTGGTTAATAAAAAATTTCAATCTTAAATTATCTACTCTTAATTACTTTCAACAAGTAATTATCATTTTAATTAAAATCATTCATTAATTACTTGATTTTATTACCCTCGATTATTAATTAATTTATAACTGAACTGTTAATTTATAAACTTAATTTTCCATTATTTAACCACTAATTACTTGATTAATCAATTATTAATTCTTAATTAAATTATTTAATTAATCATACATCGATGAACTTTAGGTAGTAAATTTAAACTTCTTAAATTACCAATTGATTCAACCCATAATTATTAATATCAATCTTTAATCACAAATTTATTTAAATCTTAAGTTATTTAATTTCATCATTTAAATTAAATACTCGAAGTTGGCTTATACATGAAATTTTGATAAATTATAGTTCAAAATACTTACCCTAATCACCTTCTTAATTCAAACATTTTTAAAGCTCCAATTGAAAATACTTAGAAATCTATTCATTATTATCATATATATTCAATAATTCTAATTTGGAACCATATTTGATTTCTTAAAACTTGAATAAAAAAACTGTTTGAAAACTTTGTATATATATATATTTTTTTAACCTTTAAATCTGGACAGAATTCACATTGTAACTTTAAAACTCCATGACTTTTAAAGTGCCTGAATAATCATACAACTTCCCGAGCCAAGACTTTGTTTACCCGGGCTACTTTTCGATTTCCCCAGATATCACTTCGAGTTATTACAGCTTCCCACACGAGACACTGACGCATCTTCTTCTTCTCTTTTTTTTTCCCTCTCCTGTAGTTTAAGTTTTTACTAAGTTAATTAGCATCAGGCTACTCGCTCTCGAACTCAACAAAAAACCCGAAGCAACCCCTAGTTAAACTCGAGAATAACTCGAGATGCCAAGCATCAACGACACTGACACGAAATCCACCGCCGTACACATGCACGGCGGCACCAATGGCCTCCGGCGAACACCTACGACGTCGGCAAGTCCCAAATCATACGTAGATACGAAAATCAAGCACGAATCATCTCAACAACATTCGAATCGAAAATCAACAGTTTGACCCAAATACAAAACTCAACCCAATCGCTAAGATCACCTCGTCACCATCGCAGACACTACCGGAGTCGCCCATATTGCGGCCACACGACGACAACGCGTTGAGCAACCCTCCACGAGACCCTCAAGCGACTCGATCATGTGAAGTGGACGAACACATCACGTTTACAGACCAGCTCAAAAACTTGACAAAAACCCTAACTCGGCCTCGTTCCTCAGATTCACACAATAGAAAAATTATTTCACATTTTTCCCAAGATCATGGATGGTTAAACTTGCTTCAGCCTAAATTTCAACAATTTAAATTGACTCAGTTATTTTAAATTTGTCAAAATGCAAATTTTATTCAATTATTAACTGCTCATAAATTACCAATCTATAAATCTTCATTCTTGCATTAAAAATCATAATTTTCAGATAGTAATATGTTGATATAAACAAAACATGAAATCAAGAATATCTGATTTCCAGATTTTTAAAATATTCTACTGTATTTTCTCATTTTCTGCATATTAACTAAATATAAATGCTTGAACCCATTTTTACAATTGCCATCTTATTAATCTGAACATCTTTTGTTTAAATATTCAAACTTAAAAGGGATTATAGGATGAGAACTTGAATTTTTTTTATTTATTTTTTTGTCTTGTTTCTGAATCCTATAACTAAGAACAGAGCCTACTTCCCTATCTACATACATATGCTCTCAGATATTTTGCATACACAAACATGCAGATAAATATACACATAATTTAAACACGTTACATATCCTAATGCACCAATCATTTAGATATAAAAACAAGTTGAGTTTGCTCACAAGCAATAACAGATTCAAAGTTGAAGGTTTTTCTCACCTAAAATGTGAAGGCAGAAGCAAAGAACAGGGAACAAAAGATGAATTTTGAGCCTCCAAAATTTTTTCTTCTTCTTTAAATCTTGGATTTTTAGATATATACAACAGGGGAACTTTCATTTACCCCCTAGCCAAAACTGCAGCTCTGCTCATTGATCTTCATTTTTAATTTCCCGGTTGATTTTTTTCTTTTTTTTTCTTTTTTTCTTTTTTTCATTGAACCTTGATTCTCCTTTTTGGATTTCAGTTTTCTGGTTTATAGCCTCCTGACTTTTGATTTCCAGTTTGAAAATACTCTCAGTCCTAGAGCATTGACATTGATATTGCCTGATTATAGGCATTTGCATGCTTCAGGTTGAAGTTGCTTTGCTTGATTCCAGACTTTGATTTGATCTCTGATTTGAATTTTTTTATTTTACTTTAGCTTGATCAGGTTTTAGATTTTTGAATAGAGGCAGTTTGTTTGAGATCTTTGGTTTTCAGACATGAACATGAAGATGAGAGAAAATGTTGATAGAAGAATATGATGAGCATTTGGAAAACAACCTGGTTATAATTTCTTTTTCTTTTTTTATGGTGTTGAGACTGTGATATCAAATCTTTTTTTTTGTTACTGTATACTTTTCAGATCTGCTGAAAGGCTATTATAATTGCAAATGGGGAAGTGAAGAGTCCTTTGCAATTCTTTTTTTTTTAAATTATTTTATTAAGGAAATGAAGTTTTTATGCCACTTGTTAAAAGATATCATAATCTCCAGATTTTGTTAACTCCTACACTCCATCTCTTTTATGTAAATGTTTACATTTAAGTTTTTTTTTTAAGACAAAAGAATATTTATGTTTGTTCACATTTGTAATTTTTAAAGATAAAGGAAATTTTCATATAAAATTTTATATCATATTTAACCTATAAATAAATGTACTTTTTTTATATTTATATCTACAATAATAAGACTAAAGCTTAAATTTAGTTCGTACATTTATTTTAAGAATTTATATTCACACAATTTACATTCATACCTTTTTTTATTATTTACTTTTGTACAACTTTTAAAAGGAAAGAACAATTTAAAATTTTTGGTTACATATACTAACAATTAATCACTTAGTTTTACTTGTTTAAGATTTTTCTATTTATTTCCAAATTAAATACTAAAAGTTTAAAATATATTATTAATTTATATTGACAAATTTTAGGACGTTATTTTATTTTATTTATAAGGTATTAAATATACAAATTCAAATCCACAGTTAAATTTTTAAAAATCAATGTTCAAATAATCAAATATCCTATTTAAATTTGGAAAATCCAAATTAATCTACAATTTTATTCAAAAAAATACATTTTAATTATCAGTTTAAATTTAGTTGAAAATCGAGATCGTTACAACGAATTAATGATTTTAGATACAGGTCTCGTGATTTTTAAGCAATTAGATGTCGAGAATTTTTAGAATGAACGGAAATGACATTTTTGGAAAATATCGGTGATCTCGTGGTCTGGAAGTGTCGAGATCATGGTTGAAGTTCGCTCGAAGGTTAAGGGATCTGGCAAAAATGGTGGAAGAATTTTTAATGCATCGAGGTGACTTGTCTGATTCAAACTAGGTTTTGTTGACCGATATGGTCTTTGACATTTATCGTGTTCGTACATCATCAAGGAAGTTTCAAGGGCGATCACATGTGGGGGAAAAGGTGACTGGATGGTCGGGGAAGCTATTATCGCACCGTGGTCTCAGGTGGCTGTGGACGGTGATATGGGGTGGTTTTCGTTGATCGATGGATTCCAGTAGGTAGCCCGATTTCTTGTTTTTGATTTCGAGGTTGTTTCATGATTTAGGTGGTTGGGATAGATGGAGAAAGTCAACATCGACTTGTCGGCGATGGTGGTGGTGACCAGAGCAGTGGCGATGGGTGGTGTAGGTGCACGGTTCGTATGTGTATATGCCTGGATTGTTTGTGGTGTTGAGGAAGATGAAGTTGCTCAGTAGAGTTTGAAATTGTCTTTGGGAGAAGCTCGTGCAAGTGGGAAGAAACTCGAGTAGTTGCTCGGGAAATTTAAATTTTGGCTCAGTTCCTTTCAATGTTAACTAGGTTTTTAAAGTTTTAAATAACCAGGTTTTTAAATAAGAACATGATCAAGTTTTAAAGTGTACATGTTTTTCAAAGAAACGTTAACCAGGTTTTCCAAAGTAAAGTTTATTAAAACAAATTTTAAACCGGTTCCAAAGATTTAATTTTATTGTTTAGTGTTTTAAAAAAATTGTTTTGGTTTAAATAATAATATTAATAATTACCATATTAAATATCTAATTGTTTACATATAAAAGTATGTGATTAAGTAAATGATTGATTGATTAATATGATTAATTAATCAAGGTAATTAATTTAAGCATAATTAATAAATGAAAGTAATTAAAGAGTAATTACTCAATAAGATTAATTAAAGGATAATTAAATGATTAAAGGTTAAGGAATTAATTAAAGGTAATTAATTAAAGGTAATTAATTACTTAATGAAAGTAATTAAGGATAATTAATTAATGGTTAAAGGTTGATAAATCAAGTGTTTAAACAATAATTAACTAAAGAATAATTAATTAATGTGATTAATTAATCAAGGTAGTATAATTTGGAGATAATTAATAATTAAAGGTTAATTAATTAATGAAAAAGATTAGGAATAATCACCTTTTGTAATTCATTAAGGATAATTAATTGAAGGATAATTAAATAAATTAAGGTTAATTATTTAATAATCAAAGGTTAATTGATTTATTAATTAAGGTTGATTAAGTAATAAATTAAGGTTAATTTATTTATTATTAAAGGGTAATTAATAAATGATTAAAGGATAATTAATTAAAATGGTTTGTAATTAATTAACATTAATTAACCAAGATTAATAGTTTATTTATAAGTGACTAATCTGATTTAAATTAATCAGATAATTAATTAATCTTACTTATGGATGTTTGGATTCTATTGGATGTTGAATTGTTTGATATGTCTCCTGTGTGATGCTTTGTGATATGAATTGTTTTGATTCAAGCAGTGATGAATGTAATTTATTTATCTGTGATAAATTTATATTATTTATCTTCGAATATGTGAATGGAAGATAAGCGTTATAGATTTTACCGCTTATCGATATTGCTATGCTTGAATATGTAATGATTGATGATGTTGCACTATTGTGTAAAACCCTTGGACTACACCATACACACAAAAATATGGATTGCACGAGGAGATTGGTTAAGTCACAGATTTTCGAAATGGTTTTAAAGCTGAATTTTGAATCCAAATGGTTTGGAAATGGAATTGAATAGTTTTGAAAGCTAGGAATGAATCTTTGTGAAAGATGGTTGAACCTTGTTTTGGAATTGAAAATGATCTTAAAAGGTATCTTTTGTATAAAAGAGTTGGGATTTTCAGATAATCAAATAGTAGGAGTAAATTCACTGGCGGCAACATTTGTTCAACTGACTGACCTTGCTTAAGTCAACTTGATGGTGGTTCAAGCTTATCGGACTGGAGTCTTCGAAGCTTTAGGGTTAAGCCATTTGTTTTTGGAACTTTGGCATTCGAATGCAGTTTTGGATTCTATCTTCTTTTTATTCTTTGGAAGATTAAGTTGGTGATATTGTTCCACTGCTGGTGTTTTTTTCTGCTGTTGTCTTGTATCTCTGATAATACTGATATTCATGTTGTATCCGATATTGTATCGAATGTTGTTTATCAATGATATATTCATTTTCTTCCGCTTTGTTGTTGTACTTAATGTGTTATAAGCTCTGGCGAACCAGATTCGACATTTGGATCTGCGGCACTCGAATACGGGTGATGTATTTGGTGCCGATTTTTGAAAGTCGAGTCAGGGTCGTTACAAGTGGTATCCAAGCTGAATGTTGAACTTTAGCTTTTAGAGTATAACATATTAGGTAACTCATTGGAGATAGGGTTACAAATACCCTAGAATGAGTATATCCCTAAGATATCCGTCCGTGTGCCTTAGTAAATCCTCTTACGATCCACTGATAGTGAGTATGAGTGCAAGAAGAGGACGAGATTGGGAACAGGGAAGTACCACTACAAATGGTCGATATCCTGCAACAACAGGAAACAACTTTCTCTTCAATCTCTTTGATCATCAATTCTTTGATCGCTTCGTGGCAGCTACAAGAAGAGGCTTCGGTGTGATGATGGCCCTGCGTATCATTGTAGAAAACTCCTATCTCGTATTCTCTTCATCAGATACCTATTAACCTTTTGTTTTAAACTTTAATGAATTTGAAATTCTATTTAAAATGAATTGATGAATAAAATATGAAGATTTGTATCAATCTGTGTAGTTAATGCCCCGCTATTACCTCGCTATAACCTCGCTATAACCCGCTATATCTCATAGCGGATTTCTACCACAACGATTTTTCCATATAGCCCCCAAATATAGCCTTTCCGCTTTAAACCCCGCTATTTCCGATATATCTCAATATTCCCGCTATATTCCGCTCTGTCGTTATATCTTCTTTAAAAAAATGAATTTAGAAATGAGATTTATACATTATGAAATTATGAAATTAATTTATTTGATTAAATTTTAATATATTTTCATAAATGAAAATACTCTAATATTCTACGAAATTCAATTGTGATATATAATAGTTTTATCTTTATTAAAAGAATATTCGCACATGTTTTTATTTAAAATTATTTATGTACTAATTATAATTCAATTGATTGCTAATTTTTCATTTAGTTACCATTTATATATTTGCAAAAAAAAAATTAGAGAGAGCCTTATATGCTATTTTAGAGTTATCTGCTATATCCCGCTATATCCTCGCTACATCCCCGCTATGACTTTTTACGCCTCCGTCGAATTGAATCCGCCAAGCGTTTTAACTGCACAGGTATCAATAAAATGATTTCGATTAAAAACCAAATTTGGAATTATGTTGTTATTTCATGTGAGGATCAAAGTCCGTAAAGGGACAAGTTGATATATACTTTAGGGCATTCCAACCAGAATTAAATTGTATCCATTGTTTGTTCTGTTGGGTCCAGATATATTCTATGATGCCTGCATATTTCGTAGACTGGATGACCCGAGTATTTCAAGAAGTGTTAAATGAGTTTGTTCTCATATCTATTGGTAATATTCTGATTTGGTTAGCCAAATGCAGAATAGATATTCAGTTTGATATGGAAAGATATTTCCCTATCTTTCATCTATTCTTTGTTGTCTCCCTAGCAAATTTCAAGGATGAAATTTTCTTAAGGGGGAATCTGTAACGATCCCGGTTTTAAATCAAAAATTTAGTTGGTAATTAATTTAATTTTTAGAATTAAATTGTGAATTAATTTGAAAATTTTCAATTTGAATAAGATATGTGGCTTTTTATTTATTGTAATTTGAAATTTGAATTTGGATTTTTCCAAAATAAAAATGTGTACTTAATAGAGTTTTGAATTGGAAATTCCAGAATAAATATCTTGAAAACAAATTAGATTTAAATATTTATATTTTGAATTAATAGAAATTTGATTTGGAAATTCAAACATAAATATATTAAATATAAGTTGGATTTTAAACACTCTCTATTTTCAATTAACGGAATTTGTTTTCTAATCATAGCATATATATATATATATTTAAACAGTTATATAATGTATATTCTAAAATCAAAAGCTATTTAATGGTTAGAATTAAATATATATATATATATATATATATATATATATATATATATATATATATATATATATCTTTTGAAAAAGAAAAAGAAAATGGTTTGTATATATATATATATATATATATATATATATATCTTTTAAACAACCAGGTTTTTAAATAAAAACATGATCAATTTTTAAAGTGTATATGTTTTTCAAAGAAATGTTAACCCGGATTTCCAAAATAAAGTTTATTAAAACAAATTTTAAACAAGTTCCAAAGATTTATTATTGTTTAATGTTTTTAAAAAAATATTTTGGTTTAAATAGTGATATTAATAATTATCATATTAAATATCTAATTGTTTTCAAATAAAGGTATATGATTGAGTAAATGATTGATTAATTAATATGATTAATTAATCAAGTTAATTAATTTAAGTATAATTAATAAATGAAAGTAATTAAAGAGTAATTACTCAATAAGTTTAATTAAAGGATAATTAAATGATTAAAGGTTAATGAATTAATTAAAGGTAATTAATTAAAGGTAATTATTTACTTAAAAGCTAATTAGTTAATGAAAGCAATTAAGGATAATTAATTAATGATTAAATGTTGATAAATCAAGTGTTTAAACAATAATTAATTAAAGAATGATTAATTAATGTGATTAATTAATCAAGATAATTTAATTTGAGGATAATTAATAATTAAAGGTTAATTAATTAATGAAAATGATTAGGAATAATCACCTTTTGTAATTAATTAAGGATAATTAATTAAAGGATAATTAAATAAATTAAGGTTAATTATTTAATAATTAAAGGTTAATTGATTTATTAATTAAGGTTGATTAAATAATAATTAAAGTTTAATTAATTTATTACTAAAGGTTAATTAATAAATGATTAATGGATAATTAATTAAAATGGTTTGTAAATAATTTATTAATTAATCAGGATTAGTAGTTTATTTATAAGTAACTAATCTGATTTAAATAATCAGATAATTAATTGATCTTACTTATGGATGTTTGGATTCTATTGGATGTTGAATTATTTGATATCTTTGCCGTGTGATGCTTTGTGATATGAATTATTTTGATTCAAGCTGTGATGAATGTATTTTATTTATCCGTGATAAATTTATATTATTTATCTGTGAATCTATAAACGAAAGATAAGCGTTATAGATTTTACCGCTTATCGATATTGCTGTGGATGAATATGTAATGATTGATGATGTTGCACTATAATGTAAAACTCCTGGACTACACCATACAAACACAAATATGGATTGCACGAGGAGATTGGTTAAGTCACAGATTTTTGAAATGGTTTTAAAGTTGAATTTTGAATCCAAATGGTTTTGGAAATGGAATTGAAATTGTTTTGAAAGCCATAAATGAATCTTTGTGAAAGATGGTTGAACCTTATTTTGGAGTTGAAAATGATCTTAAAAGGTATCTTTTGTATAAAAGAGTTGGGATTTTCAGATAATCAAATAGTAGGAGTAGATTCGATGGCGATGACATTTGTTCAACTTGACTGACCTTGCTTAAGTCAACTTGATGATGGTTCGAGCTTATCGTATTGGAATCTTCGAAGCTTTTGGGTTAAACTGTTTGGTTTTGGAACTTTGGCATTGGAATGTAGTTTTGGATTCTATCTTCTTTTTATTCTTTGGAAGATCAAGTTGGTGATATTATTCCGCTGCTGGTGTTTTGTTTCTGCTGTTGTCTTGTATCTTTGATAATGTTGATATTCATGTTGTATCTGATATTGTATCAAATGTTGTTTATCAATGATATATTCATTTTCTTCCACTGTGTTGTTGTACTTAATGTGTTATAAGCTCCGGCGAACCATATTCAACGTTTGGATCTGCGGCACTCGAATACGGGTGATGTATTTGGTACCGATTTTTGAAGGTCGAATCAGGGTCGTTACAAGTGGTATCTGAGCTGAAGGTTGAACTTTAGCTTTTGGAGTATAACACATTAGGTAACTCATTAGAGATAGGGTTACAAATACCCTAGAATGAGTATATCCCTAAGATATCCATCCGTATGCCTCAGTAAATCCTCTTACCATCAACTGATAGTGAGTATGAGTGCAAGAAGAGGACGAGATTGGGAATAGGGAAGTACCACTACAAATGGTCGATATCCTGCAACAACAGGGAAACAACTTTCTCCTCAATCTCTTTGATCATCAATTTATTGAGTGCTTCCTGACAGCTACAAGAAGAGGCTTTGGTGTGATGATGGCCATGCGTATCGTTGTAGAAAACTCCTATCTCGTATTCTCTTCATCAGATACCTATCAACTTTTCGTTTTAAACTTTAATGAATTTGAAATTCTATTTAAAATTAATTGATGAATAAAATAAGAAGATTTGTATCAATAAAATGATTTCGATTAAAAACCAAATTTGAAATTCTATTGTGATTTCTTATGAGGATCAAAGTCCGTACATGGACAAGTTGATATATACTTTGGGATATTCCAACCTGAATTAAATTGTATCCATTTTTTGTTCTGTTGGGTCCTGATATATTCTACGATGCCTGCATATTTCGTAGACTGGATGACCCGAGTATTTCTTGAAGTGTTGAATGAGTTTGTTCTCATATCTGTTGGTAATATTCTGATTTGGTAAGCCAAATGCAGAATAGATATTCAGTTTGATCTGGAAAGATATTTCTCTATTTCATCTATTCTTCATTGTCTCCCTAGCAAATTTCGAGGATGAAATTTTCTTATGGGGGGAATCTGTAACGATCCCGGTTTTAAATCAAAAATGTAATTGGTAATTAATTTAATTTTTAGAATTAAATTGTGAACTAATTTGAAAATTTTCAAATTGAATAAGATATATGCCTGTTTATTTATTGTAATTTGAAATTTGAATTTGGATTTTTGCAAAAAAATGTGTATTTAATAGAGGTTTGAATTGGGAATTCCAGAATAAATATCTTGAAAACAAATTGGATTTAAAAATGTATATTTTGAATTAATAGAATTTTGATTTGGAAATTCAAATATAAATATATTAAAAATAAGTTGGATTTTAAATACTCTATATTTGGAATTATTGGAATTTGTTTTTCTAATCATAACATATATATTTAAATTGTTATATCATGTATATTCTAAAATCAAAAGCTATTTAAAGGTTAGAATTAATTAATTATATATATATATATATATATATCTTTTGTAAATGAAAAAGAAAATGGTTTGTATATATATGAGATAAATATTTATAAAATCATGATTTATAAATATAGTAACATAAGGGTTTAAAATAAAGTTTATAAATTAAAATAAGGAGGGATTCAAAGCATGAATTATAAATAAATTAAAGAAAAGGGTTTAAAACATAAAATTCCTTATTTGTGACATTTGTAAAATATTAATACAAACAATTTACTTGTTTTAACAAGTGTGAAGAAATAAACATGAATTTGTGCAAGTGTTAGTTAATTTTAACAAGTGTAAAGAATTTAAACCATGCATAATTACATGTGTTAATTCAATTAACAAGTGGCTTACATTTTTTCTTAATGTTTAAATTATATAAAAAATGTATTTAGAGAAGAGTAAACCAGGTTACTCTCATTGCTCAGATTTGATAACATTTCTTCTTCAAAAATGAAAACCTGGAAAATCAAAATGTGGAATCAGGAAACAAAAAAGATCCTTACAACAAAGAAAATCAAACAGAATGGAAAAAAAAAATCTGTTTTCAACCTAGAAAGTAAAAGTTTCAGCTTGGAAATCAAAATCAAATGCAAGTTCAACTCATTGCAAAGATCAAGCAAGATCAGATTCAAGCAAAATTTTAGATTTAAAACAATCAAATCTAGATCAAAACAAAAATCAAAGCAAAGGATCAAATAATCAAGCAAGTTCCAGTTTTAAAGCCCGTTCCACAGTTCTTCATTTTGAAGGTGAGCAGACTACCCTATTTGACTTGATTCTGTTGATATTTGTGATTGATATTTGTGTATGTTGTGAGTGATATTTGTCTAAGTATAAATATACCTATATATCTATATATATAGGTAGATAATTGTTGTGTGCATATCTATAAAAGGATATATTCATCTCTCTGTTTAAGTCAAGAGTAAGGCCACTAAAACAAAATCTAAACTGCTCCTTATATGATCAATATTAGAGCAAGATCATTGAAGATAAAATGATGATATGAATGTGAACTTATTTTTAAAAATAATTTCGAGCAAAAATATTAATTAAATTTTGTGAAAAAGGTAATTTATAGTAAGATCATAATATATCAGAAAATTCAAACATTTTAATTTTAAAATCTGATTATATAATCAAGTTAGTATCACGAATTAATGATTTTAGATATAGGTCTCGTGATTTTTAAGCAATTAGATGGCGAGAATTTCTAAAATGAACGGAAATGACATTTAAGAAAATACCAATGATCGTGTGGTCTAGAATTGTCGGGATCACGGCTTAAGTTCGCTCGAAGGTCAGGGGATCTGGCAGAAATGGTGGAAATTTTTTTAATGCATCAAGGTGACTTGTTTGAGTCCAACTAGGGTATTGTTAACCGATATGGTCTTTGAAGTTTATCGTGTTCATTTATCATCAAGGAAGTTTCAGAAGCCATCGCATGTAGGGGAAAAAGTGAGTGGATGGTTGGCGAAGCTATGATCACAAGGCTGTGGTCTTAGGTGGTCGTGGATGGTGATATGGGTGGGTTTTCGTTGATTGATGGATTCCAGTGGGTAGCCTGATTTCTCGTTTTCGATTTCGGGGTTATTTCAGGATTTGGGTGGTCGGGATAGATGGAGAAAGTCAACTTTGACTTGGTCGGCGATAGTGGTGGTGACCAGAGCAACGACGATGGGTGGTGTAGGTGCGGGTGCATATGTGTATATGCCTGGATTGTTTGTGGTGTTGAGGAAGATGAAGTTGCTCGGTAGAGTTTGAAATTGTCTCGGGGAGAAGCTCGTACACGTGGGAAGAACTCGAGTAGTTGCTCGGGAAATTTAAATTTTGGCTTAGGTCGTTTCAATGTTAACCGGGTTTTCAAAATTTTAAGAAACCAGGGTTTTAAATAAAAACATGATCAAGTTTTAAAGTGTATATGTTTTTCAAAGAAATGTTAACCAGGTTTTCCAAAATAAAGTTTATTAAAACAAATTTTAAACAAGTTCAAAAGATTTAATTTTATTGTGTAATGTATTAAAAAAAATTGTTTTGGTTTAAATAATGATATTAATAATTATCATATTAAATATCTAATTGTTTTCAATGTATGTGATTGAGTAAATGATTGATTAATTAATATGATTAATTAATCAAGTTAATTAATTTAAGTATAATTAATAAATGAAAGTAATTAAAGAGTAATTACTCAATAAGATTAATTAAAGGATAATTAATTGATTAAAGGTTAATGAATTAATTAAAGGTAATTAATTAAGGGTAATTAATTACTTCAAAGATAATTACTTAATGAAAGTAATTAAGGATAATTAATTAATGATTAAAGGTTGGTAAATCAAGTGTTTAAACAATAATTAACTAAAGAATAATTAATTTATGTGATTAATTAATCAAGGTAATTTAATTTGAGGATAATTAATAATTAAAGGTTAATTAATTAATGAAAATGATTAGGAATAATCACTATTTGTAATTAATTGAGGATAATTAATTAAACGATAATTAAATAAATTAAGGTTAATTATGTAATAATTAAAGGTTAATTGATTTATTAATTAAAGTTGATTAAGTAATAATTAAAGGTTAATTAAATTATTATTAAAGGTTAATTAATAAATGATTAAAGGATAATTAATTAAAATGGTTTGTAACTAATTATAATTAACCAGGATTAGTATTTTATTCATAAGTAACTAATCTGATTTAAATTGATCAGATAATGAATTGATCTTACTTATGGATGTCGGGATTCTATTGGATGTTGAATTGTTTGATATCTTTGCTGTGTTATTCTATGTGATATGAATTGCTTTGATTCACGAAATGATGAATGTAATTTATTTATCTGTGATAAATTTATATTATTTACCTAGGAACCTGTGAATGGAAGATAAGCGTTATAGATTTTACCACTTATCGATATTGTTGTACTTGAATCGATAATGATTGATGATGTTGCACTATTGTGTAAAACTTCTGGACTACACCATACACACACAAATATGGATTGCACGAGGAGATTGGTTAAGTCACAGATTTTTGAAATGGTTTTAAAGTTGAATTTTGAATCCAAATGGTTTTGGAAATGGAGTTGAAATAGTTTTGAAAGATATGAATGAATCTTTGTGAAAGATGGTTGAACCTTGTTTTGGAATTGAAATGGATCTTAAAAGGTATCTTTTGTATTAAAGAGTTGGGATTTTTTGATAATCAAATAGTAGGAGTAGATTCGATGGCGATAGCATTTGTTCAACTTGACTGACCTGGCTTAAGTCAACTTGATGGTGGTTCGAGCTTATCGGATTGGATTCTTCGAAGCTTTTGGGTTCAGCCATTTGGTTTTGGAACTTTGGCATTGGAATGCTGTTTTGAATTCTATCTTCTTTTTATTCTTTGGAAGATCAAGTTGGTGATATTGTTCCGCTACGGGTGTTTTGTTTCTGTTGTTGTCTTGTATCTTTAATAATATTGATATTCATGTTGTATCCAATATTGTATCAAATGTGGTTTATTAATGATATATTCATTTTCTTCCACTGTGTTGTTGTACTTAATGTGTTATAAGATCCGACGAACCAGATTCGACGTTTGGATCTATGGCGCTCGAATACGGGTGATGTATTTGGTGCCGATTTTCGAAGGTCGAGTCAGGGTCGTTACCCGCTCCACATGCCGAGCGCCTTACTTAACCTATGCCCACTGCTCTTATAAGCTCCTAAGTCCTACCGACTCCGAACAACTCGAGGGGTTATGATTCTCTCTCTCTCTAGTGCCACTTCCATAAAAAGTTACCGACCGGCCATTACTAACCCAGACTTCTATGGAGTTCCTATAAATCCGAACTTACCCTATGAACCTAACAATTTCTCTTTGTCGATCGGTGTGCTAAGCACGAGACTATAACCTAAGCATCGAACCCAAACCTACCCACCTCTCTTTCTAATAATGCCTATGTCAAACTTCCTCTCAACTACCTTTGCCTATCCTTTCGCTCCTCGTATCCCACTCTTCTCCTACACACCGCGAAGAATCGTATGCATATACGGCTCAAACTCAGTTCAAGCCCAGATAGATAAGCCCTAATAACTCCAGGCGAAGCGTAGATCCTTACCTATGTAGTAGTTTTGAACCGAGGAAAATAATTTCTGGGGTCCGGGGTCAAGAATGGCGGGGGAGTGTGTTGAGGGAGATGACCGAGCAAACGAGTAAGACAGTTCTATGAAAGAGTGATGCTTGGGTTTTAAGTAGGCTCGAAAAAAAACGATAAAGTAAAAGTAGGAGGAGAAAGTAAAGTTTGGGGCTTTTATATGGGGAATGGAAGGTGAATCGTTTTTCTCCATAAGACCTGGTTGTCGTGTTTCACGAAATCGGCATGCCAAACCAAATCAGATAGGTCGACTGAGTAGGCCCGTCCTCGTATGTTGAACGCTCCGTTAAAAAAATGAAGAAGGTGGGATTTAATGAAAGATGATTGATATTCTAGATAAGCTTCCTTTTGAAAGCAGGAACTAATTATCGATTCAAAGCGTGTTGTATAGTTTCACATGACACACTTTGGAGGGCAAATGTTACCCAGCATCTTGACCTGGCTACAAGATGATAGTTGTAGATGTGATACCTGGCACCATATAAGATTATGACCAAGAAAAGGCTGGAGGTATAAAGGGGTTGGTGCATTCGATGTACTGCGGCATTTTTGTATTGCTCGGTCAAAGGGGGGAATGCCTCGTTTGGTCATGACGGTTCGGCGTTTCTCGTTTGATCCTGGTAAGTTCTATACAGAAACCGTTCGGCCAGTTTGAGAAGAGACGTATGTCATATGGTCTTGTGAGATAACGTATGTCGCTTGGCTTAAAGGAGAAGTTCGTCGCTCGGTTGAGGGAAATATTGTTTCGTTTGGATTGGGTAGTTCGGTATATGTCCCTCGGTCCAAATGCTTCGGCACACACCGCTTGGTCAAGGGAGTGAAGGCACGCATGGCTCGGTCAAAGAAGTAAGTCACTTGTGGCTCAGCCTAGACGTGTTAGTAGATATTGTCATAAAAGGGGAGTTATTGTCGTTTGATTAGAAGCGGTTCGGCGTGCATGATCGGTGTATCTAATTTGGTGCAAGATGAGGAAGTTAGCCTGTCCATAGAACCAACAGTGAAGTGAGAAAGCTGGCACTGCTTTACTTCGAGGACCATCGTGAGTTACTCCGAGTCCTTTAAGCGTTCACTTCGAGTCAATTACCCGATAACCACCGTTCGGCCATCCTGGATCGGCAATAGTCGTTCGGCGTATCTCACCCGGCATGCCTGGGTCGGTCAATTTGAGGTTCCCATATTTGGGCCAAGGTACTTCGCTCCTAGGCCTGAGAAGGAAGTCCAGCCTATCTTCATATATAAATAGAGCGGCAAGGGTGCAGTGAAAATGGACCTTTTTTGGGGAACTCCGGGGACATTCTGCTATTTTCTACGCTAGCTATCTTTAAATTCAAACTTATCTTCAAAAAATCTGTGTACTGATTATATCTGTATTCAAGACTTAGAGGAAAGCAATAAAGATTGTTCTAATAGTGTATGTAGATAGGTACGCTGAACCACTATAATTCCGGTGTTCTTGTTTCTACAGTTAGTTTTGAACACATTCCTCTGTTTTAATTTATTTTCTTCATTAATCTCCCTACATAATCCTACTCAAGGGTGTTAGTTACAAATTTGGTGCTAACATTTTGGTGCTTTCATTGAGATCTGCATTCTCAGGCCGTTAGGATCTACTTTGCTACTACTGGATCGAAGAAATCCCCTAAAGATGAACAAAGTTTGTTTACAAGAAGTTCACAGATTCTACTCATAGTTCCTACCAATAACTGTACAATGGGAAGACCGCGTACCAGATCAGCCTCCCACAATGCGGATGTCAATGAGACCGCTAGCATCCAATAGGTAGGACCTAGCAATCAACAAGCTAATCCAGGTGGAGGGACCACCAACGCCCTAAACCAAACAGAAGTTATCACCCGAATAGAGTTCAATGAGCTGATGAGAGAACTCGTGGAAAGCAGGAGACAGCTTAATGAGCAAAATCAAGCTAATGCTAATCTCATGACCCAAACAGCATCAGAATGCCGGAGGAAGTCCCGCTGCCTACTCATCATTTACAGCTCCGCTTCGTCTGAGAACATCCCAGGCGTAGACATCGCAGAATTGAAATAGCGCAAACTGGCGTAGTAGATCATTCCAACAGGAATGGTCCCAGTCCCTTAACTAGAGCCGTGATCCCTCACTTCCACCTAAGAAATCGCTCACAAGTTGGAATGGGAAACTTAGGATCTAGAGCACGAGTGGAAGCTGGACGACCGGATCATCAAGGTCATAACAAAGAAGGTCCCCAGGACACACATTTGATAGATCATCAACCTAGGAGGCACCAGCCGGGATGGTCATGCAGGACAAAGTCCAACTTGCCACTTCCCATCCAGACCCCGGATTTGTCAGCCATGGTCAGACAACTGATGAGGGAAAGTCAGGGCTTGTCCAATGATGATTGGGGCATTGATAGAAATTATACTCCATTCACAGATGCTCTCCTACAGGTCGAATACCTCCGAAAGTATAGTATGCCGACTATTCCAGCCATATGAGGGGAAGACTGATTCCCGATAGCATGTAATGAGATATAAGTGGATGGTGGACTCGGCTAGGGCGAATGATGCGTCTAAGTGTAGATATTTTTCAATAACCTTATCTGAAATTGCTACAATGTGGTTCACCAGACTTCCTCCACGATCGATCTCCAAATTTGATGAGTTAGTGACAAAGTTTGTGGAGCAGTTCAGAATTCATACCATTCGTCGAAAGGATGTGATGTCTTTATCCAGTGTAATTCAAGCCCTAGGGGAGTCCTTAAAAAAATATTTGCAAAGATTTCACGTTACAGCTACTGAAGTCAGCAACCCGAATGACCATGCTATTCTCATGGCCATGATGTGGGGAGTAGATCAAGACTTAGACTCAGAGTTTGGTGATTTGCTGGCAGGAAAACCTCCAAATACCCTAGAACATTTTTATTCAAAGGCACACCAGTTCATGAGAAGGGAGAAAGCCAGGTGGACGAGGCGAGGTAGTGTGCCAGGGCCTGGAAAAGAGGTGGTGCAAAGTAACATTGCGATAAAACAGGCTGACGACAATTCTGGAAAGGTCAAGGTTAATGTTCAAAACAAGCCCGGGCAGTCTAAAGCGTTTGGAAGGGAAAATTCCAGAAGAAAGAGGGAAGCCGGAAAGTGGAAGCCAAGGATCCCGACCTATAATGAATACACTCCTCTGAACGCATCTCTGGAGAATATTTATTTGTCAACTTGTAACACTTTCCAATACCAGAAGTCGCACCCAAAGGAATCCACCGAGGAACAAAAGCAGACTAGGAAGTACTGCCGACTTCACTAGACCTATGGGCACAACACTGAGGAATGCAGACAACTCCATGATGCTATAGAGAAACTGATTTTGAAAAGAAGTTACAGTAGTTTGTTAAGAATCCACAGGAAGGCGGACAAGGAACGTCAGACCCTGGTCGTGGGAAAGCTCTACACTATTCTATGGAACCTGCCAGGACTGTAGGTAGACTAATCATAAACACGATAGTCGGTGATCCCCATCCAGCAGACAAGAGTTGGCAAGAATGGAATGCTATGCTAGTTCTTTGAAACACGTGGACTTTGAATGCTGCTCGAACTTGGAAGATGGGATTCTAGCTAAACAGCAACGGATGATGACTGATGATATAGTATTTAGAAGTAGAGATGCTGATCGGGCGGAGGCACCTACCATTGACCCGATGGTCATCTCAAAAACGATTTGGCCAGCATTTATGAGAAGGATTTGATTGATTGTGGGAGTTCTATCAAAATTATATTCAAAAAGGCGTACGATCAAATGAAAATGGAGGTAAAGGATCTGAAACCATCTAAAGCCCGCATTCACGGTTTTAATGGTGTAGCCACTAACGCGATAGGTTTTGTTGAATTACCAATCGAATTAGGAGAAGGTGAACGTAGGAGGGCACAGATCTTACCATTCCTTGTGTTGGACGTTGATTTCTCGTATAATGTTTTTCTGGGTCGACCGGCCCTGGCGGAGCTTCGGGTAGCTTTGGCCCTGTGGTATTTGACTTTGAAATTCTCGAAGGATAGAGGAGTTGGGGTTGTACATGGAGATCAGGCGATAGGTCGTGCATGTTATGTGGCTAAGCTAAGAGAGGCCTGATAGAGAGAGAAGGAAAAGGTTGTGGACAACTCTGTTCGCATCCAGGTAGCGCAAAATTGACAACTAGCGCCCGAGCTTTGGCTCGGGTAGCAGGGTCGGATCTAACAGAGACATAGATTGGAGAGATGATGATGAAGAACCTAAGAAGCCTTAAGCTGCACCGACTGAACTAACGATTGATATTTCAGTCAGCGACCAAAACCCGTCACGTATGCTTAAGGTTTGATCATAACTCACTCCCTCGATGACTGAGGACGTAACTAATTTCCTCCAAACGAACCTTGATGTTTTCGCTTCGACCCACTTTGATACGTGCGGGATTGCTCCCGCCATCGCATGTCACATGTCGAACATTGACCCAAAATATGTACCGGTGAAACAGAAAAGGAGATGTATGGACCTGGAGAGGTCTGCTACTCTCAGAGAGGAGGTGGACAAACTCAAAGCGAATGGGTTCGTCCGCGACTCCCTCTGGCTTGAATGGGTTTCTTAACCCGTACTAGTGAGAAAAACAAATGGGAAATAGAGGACCTGTGTTGATTATTCAGACCTGAACAAGGCTTGCCCTAAGGATAGTTTCCCTTTACCCAGAATTGACCAGCTGGTTGACTCCATCGCCGGACACGAATTATTGTCATTTATGGATGCGTATTCGGGATACAACCAAATCCGATGCACATTCCAGATCTGAAACACACTAATTTTGTCACGGACGTCGGCCTATATTGTTATGTGGTGATTCCTTTTGGGTTAAAGAACGCAGAGGCGACTTACCAATGCTTGGTAAATTGGATGTTTAAATACCAAATTGGTAGAACAATGGAAGTCTATGTGGATGACATGCTCGTGATGTCACGACAGTCAAACAACCACATTCGAGACTTAGCGGAGATGTTTGATATGCTTAGATCCTACGGAATGAAAATCAATCCACTGAAGTGTTCCTTTGGTGTTGCGTTGGGAAATTTTTTAGGCTTTATTGTCAATGCACGGAGAATCAAAGCTATTCTAGAAAAGATCCAGACAATTCGAGCATACAAGCGCCCATAACTATAAAGCAAGTACAAAGCCTGAATGGAAAGATCACCACGTTGAGTCGGTTCATATCCAGAGCGACCAATAAATGTATTCCCTTCTTTGATGTGATAAAGAAAGGGAAGAGAAATTTTGAATGGACACCCGACTGCGAGGATACCTTCTGAGCTCTGGTGAGACATTTGGAAAGTCCCCCGGTTCTGTCAAAGCCTGTAGACCATGAAGTGTTATATGCATACCTGGTCGTGTCTCAGCATGCCATCAGTACGGCCTCGGTTCGTGAGGAGGACCAAATTCAAAAGCCAGTGTATTATGTTAGTAAATGTATAACGGGGGAGGAGATAAACTATCCTAAGATTGAGAAGCTAGCCTACTGCTTAGTGATTGCATCACGCAAGCTTCGTCCATATTTTTAGGCACACCCGATCAGTGTTTATACCAATCAACCTCTGCGACAGGTGCTCCAACGACCCGAAATCTTTGGAAGGTTATTGAAGTGGAACATTGAGTTGAGCCAATTCGATATCACCTACCTACCATAGAGGCTATCCAAGGGGAGGCGCTAGCAGACTTTATTGCAGAATTCACCGTATCAGACGAGCTAAGCACTGCGGATGTTATTCCCATCATTCGGTGGAAACTATACACCGACGGGGCATCCAACGACCGTTGTTCTGGGGAAGGTGTTATTCTTGTAAGTCCCGAAAAACAATCAATTTGTTATTCTTTGAAGCTTTATTTCCCAATGACGAATAACGAAACCGAGTATGAAGCATTGCTTGCTGGATTAAAATTTATCAAGGAACTCGGAGTAAGATCGGTTGAAATCTTCTATGACTAACAATTGGTGGTGTACCAAGTGCGGGAAGACTATCAAGCAAGGGGGGCAGAGACTTGCCCCATACCTTGCACAGGTTCAAGAGCTATTGGCAGACCTTGAATATTACGATATTTCACACATCCCGCTCGAACAAAATGAGGAAGCTGATTCATTGGCAAAATTCGCAAGTACCGGTGATGCACAATAGATGGGATTGGTTCCCGTCGAAATCTTACATGCTCCGAGTATAAATGAGATGGAAATAGATTCTGTGTTTGAAACGGAAATCAAGAAGGGGTCATGGATAACCTCTTTCAAGCAATAACTGCTACATGGGGTTTTCTCCGAAAGGAAGAACGAAAAACGACAAGTCATTCGCAAAGCTTCGCGATATGCAATGCAGTACGAAATAATGTATCGGGATTGATTCTCGGTCCCCTTACTTTAGTGCATTGCCCACTGTGAGATAAAACGGGACTTAAAGTAAGTTCATGAAGGAGAATGCAGCGACCATACTGGTGGGCAGACATTAGCAAAAAAGAATCTCTGCTATGGATACTATTGGCCAACCGTGAATCGGGACACCGCAGACTATGTGCAAAGATGTGACAAATGTCAAAAATATGCAAAAATCCCGAGAGCTCCACCAAAGGAACTCATACAAATGGTTAGTCCTTAGCCATTTGCAATATGAGGAATCAATATAATCGACTCCTTGCCAATCTCCAATGGTGGTGCAAAATATGCAATTGTTGCAGTCGATTACTTTACCAAGTGAGCGTAAGCAGATCCCTTAGCTACAATTACCACCAAAAAGGTCATTAAATTCATTATGCGAAACATCATATGCCATTTTGGCCTCCCATGAACTATCATTACAGAGCATGGAACTTGGTTTGAAGGTAGGGATTTCAAAGAATTTTGTCAAAAGTATGGCATCGAGAAAAGGTTTGCAGTAGTTGCTCATTCTAAAGCCAATAGACAAGTAGAAGCCGTTAACAAAATAATCAAATCCATATTGAAAAAGATTTTGGAGAAGGCTAGAGGCAAATGGTGGATGAGCTTCCAACAGTCCTATGAGTTTACAGAACCGCCCACAAGTTCGCGACTGGCCACACTCCATTCACATTGGCATATGGCACGGAGGCTGTTATACCCGTGGAACTTGAAGTTTCTTCACATCGGATAACTCATTATGATCCTATGATGAATCAGGATCTCTTACTGGAATCATTGGACTTTATTAATGAAAAACGTGAAGAAGCTGATTTAAGGGCGGCTGCATATAGGCACCGAGTCGCTTGATATTATAATGAAAAAGTCCGACCAAGAATCTTTGATGTAGGCGATCTCATTTTGAACTGAGTTTTCCTGATCCTATCACATAGAATCCCACACGGAAGGTCTATAAATCATTGAACGGAAGCTTGGAGAGGGAAATTTCAAGCTAGCGACCATTGATGGCGTGACACTCCCCTCAGCATGGAATAGCGAGCATCTGCATCATTATTACACTTAGTTGTTTCCTTTGCACTTTAGTAGCAATTGTTCCCAGTATGTTTTTCTTTTGTTTTCGGCATGTAAAAAGACAATTTAGTTGTTACTATTTGGTTACTGATAATAAAGGCTTGAAGCTGCTTTTTTATGAACTGTTGATGTTCCATGTGCGATAATTCTTTGGCAAAGATTAAATCACATTATTCCGTTAGGCGTATGAATGCACACACAAAATTAAAGGTCAATCAATGAATGACTGAAAAATCTATAAGTCCACAGAGTGCGAACTAGAATACTCTGAGTCTTTGGAGTGCGGACAAAAGTATAAATGACTTAAAAATCTCTAAGTTCATGGAGAGCGGACCAGAGTACTCTAAGTCCCCGGAGTGCGGACCAGATTATAAACGACTCAAAAATCTCTAAGTCCCCAGAGTCTGGACTAGAGTACCCTGAGTCCCCGAAGTGCGGACTAGAGTATAAACGACTCAAAAAATCCCTATGTCTTCGGAATGCGGACCAGAGTACTCTGAGTCCCCGGAGTGTGGACTAGAGTATAAACGACTCAAAAATTTCTAAGTCCCCGGAGTGCGGACTAGAGTACTTTGTGTCCCCGTAGTGTGGACTAGATTATAAATGACTCAAAAAATATCTAAGTCCACGGAGTGCGGACCAGAATACTCTAAGTCTCCGGAGTTCAGACTAGAGTACTTTGAGTCCGCGGAGTGCGCACTAGAGTATAAACGACTCAAAATATCTTTAAGCCCTTGGAGTGCGGACTAGAGTACTCTGAGTCCCCAGAGTGCGGACTAGTGTATAAAAAATTCAAAAAAATCTAAGTCCCTAGAGTGTGGACTAGAGTTCTCTGAGTCCCCGGAGTGCGGACTAGACTATAAACGACTCAAAAAATCTCTAAGTCCCCGGTGTGCGGACCAGAGTACTCTAAGTCCCCGAAGTGCAGATTAGAGTATAAGCGACTCAAAAATCTCTAAGTCCCCAGAGTGCGAACTAAACTCTAAGTCCCTGGACTGCGGACCAGAGTATAAATGACTCCAAAAATCTCTAAGTCCCCGGAGTGCAGACTAGAGTACTTTGAGTCCCATGAGTGCAGACTAGAGTATAAACGATTCAAAAATCTCTAAGACCCTAGAGTGTGGACTAGAGTACTCAAAATCCCCAGAGTGCAGAATAGAGTATAAACGACTTGAAAGATATCTTAGTCCCTAGAGTGCGGACTAGAGTAATCCGAGTCTCAAGAGTACGGACTAGAGTATAAACTACTTAAAATCAATAAGTCCCTGGAGTGTGGACTAGAGTACTCTGATTCCCCAGAGTGCAGATTAGAGTATAAACGATTTAAAAATATCTATGTCCCTGGAGTGTGGACTAGTGCATAAACGATTCAAACAATCTTCAAGTCCTTGGAGTGTGGGCTAAATTACTTTAAGTCCCCAGGGAATGGACAAGAAGATTTGAGATTCGAAAAATTTCCGAGTCATGTGGAAGCGGACCGGAGCTTGTGTAACCCACAAGATTTCGAATTTTGACTGCAAGTTGGACAGTATGATAAACAATGAAAATCATCAAAAACAAAGAAACAAAATTTTATTTAATAATCGGGGATTCAGTTTCGCTACAAGATCTCCTGAACTCGGAGTAAAGACTTTGAAAATAAATAGAAAAAACTACATAATTCAAACTTATTCAGGTTGGATAAGGCACGATCGGATGGCTACTTTTTTGATTTCTTTTCCTTCCTCGGCTTCTCCAAAGGCTCCTCACTCGAGCATTTCCTCTTGGATGCTTTACTTCCTAGTCAGATGTTGCCCTTGGAAGGAGGAGGAACTTCTAGTTGCCTGGTCCCGTCGGGGAGAATGACCTTCAAGGGGTTGTTTAAGGGATCATCCAATTCCACCACTTGGGGCTCAGCCTTGATCTAAGCTTCATTCTTCCCCTCTTCCATGATTTCTTCCTCCATGCTCAGTTTCAAACTATGTTCGGAGGCTCCCGTGATTTTGACTTCATCATGTCCTTCCGTAGGTGAGGGGTACTCGAATTTATCCTCATCGAGCACCCTGATCATTTGAGAATCGGGTCCGGGAGCATTCCCCGAGTGAGGAGCCTCTCCCAATTTCTCTTCTTTCTCTGCGGCGGCATCACTCCTTGAAGTTGGTTTGGGATCAGAATGACCTACACGAAATCATAAGAGACAAGTGTTAGAATGCACTTATCGTTCACCAAAAAGCGATGGTTATTTGAACTCTAGAAAGAAAGGTTAAGTACCACTCAATGGCTGACTATCAGCTGCTGTGGGAGTCTCACCCTTTGGGATAGGGGATAGAGTGTGGATATCAAGCCCGGGCATCTCTGGATCATAGCCAACAGGCTGTTCAAAATGATCGAGTGAAGAGTGATCGGTCGGCTGAACAGAAGGAAGAATTGAGATTCAGTTTCAGATGGACCAGGGGCGTCGTTTTTCCCTTTTAATGAGGAGGAATCTCCTCCATAAAGGGATTTGGCTGCAAATAAGTTGAAAGACTCGTTTTCTCGCAGCACTTCCTTCACAAGGGAATCCTCATCAACCTCCTCGGTGCCCAGCTCTACTCATTTGATTTTTTTCAAGGTGTCCCATGCCTCAGCTAATGATTCGAGGTAACCTTCGCCCAGGAAAGATAGATCTTCGTGCATGAGAACTCTAGCGGGGTATTCAGCAATGGGTGGATCAAATAGGCACTTAATTTCCTTCCTACCAGCCTCAGCAGCAGCCTCGAGGCGAGAATCAATTTCCAAGAGCTCCATTCTTTTACCCTCCTCATGGGCTGCATCCTTCGACGCTTCAGCTTTGGAAAGATCCTCATTAAGCTCTGTTTTTAGAAGTCGTGTAGCGACAATCTCATCAAAATATCATTGTGACTCCTCTTGAGCAGTAGGTTTTTCTTCTTTTTCTTTAAGGAGTGGCCTCTCCAATTCCTTAACTCACAGAGCGAAGGCATCCTTTTCTTTTGGATGGAGTCCTTTTCTAAGGCTAAAGCACCACAGCGTTGGACCGCCTCATCAATTTCCTTTTTGTGTGTGACCTCCAGGTGATTAACTACCTCAGCAATATCCTTAGCATTCTTCTGGGTGGCCTCAAACTGAGATTTATACAAGGAAAGCTCTTTATCCTGGGCTTTGATGATATCTTTATCGTGGATGGCCTCTAGTTTTAGGCGATCGATTTCATGCTGACGTTCCATGGAAATTTCTGAAACTTTTTTAGCCAAGTGAACAAATGCGTCGTGTTGGACATAGACATCGTTGTTGTAAGCGATGGCGCTTTGTTTGACATGCCCCGGAATTGGATGAATCGTAGGAAGAAATTTCAGCCCGTCGAAGCATATTTTTGAAAATGTGGCTTTAAGCTCAGCTAGCTTTTCTACTATCGATGGATCGTATGTAGGGGTTGAGGAAGTTTGTTTAGCCAAAACCACGGACTTCTTGTGAGGCTCACGAGATTGCCTAGTGCTTGATGAACTAGAGTGTTGGTCACGAGGAGCTTCAGATTGAGATTCCCTTTGAGCAGATTTCTCCCTGCTTTGTTCTGGTTGAGGAGGAGGATCATTGGGGTATGAAGAATGGCTATAAGTTTTCCTTCGATGCGATGACGAATCTCGAGGATGATAGTCTCTATCGCTGTTGTCGTCTCTATCTCGATGTCTACCAGACCTCGAGTCTCGGTTGGAGTGATGAAAGATAGAAGACCCACAAAGGCGGTCGAATCCGTGAATGCGCCCCATATCACTTGCATATAAATTAAATGAGGACAAGTTTGCAAGAATAACATGATGGCTGAAGTTTAAGTGCAGTTTGAAGTGTAAGTATTCATGTGTGTCCTAGTAATCCCCCTGACGGACCAGTTTCTTTTGCTCTACCAATTGGGATTGACTCTCCATGTCGACCGGTCGAATCGCCTGCATCGCCTCTCATGGGCGAATTAATCCCCATGTCTCCTAGGACGTTAAAACCATAATTCAGTAAGTCGTCTGGGATGGTTAAGTCTAAAAGACCTTTTAGTGAACCCTCTGGATGTTGGGGAGACGATTTTTTCTGGACAGAAGTGATGGTAACTTTAGCAGTCCCGCCAACTATTTTCTTCTTTAATTTATAGGCTAAGCTTTTTTGCCTCTTCGAGGGGGAAGTGATATGGTGACGTTAGATATATCGATTATAGGCGCAATATTAGAGCCTAAGTTGTCATCGGTCATTTTTGGCGCCTTGGCCTCCTTTATTTCGCCTTCTTCAGAAATATTGACGGTTTCCCCTATAGAGGGCGTTGAAGGCCCAGCTTTCCCTTTGGCTTTTTCCGAGGCAGGTCTGGTTGAAATGGCACTAGGAAAAAGACTTGTTTGACGGCCTTCCGCCAACAATCCAAACTTTAAAAACGATTCTTTGGAAATGATGGATTTGATCTCCCGGTCTCCCACGGGAACAGCTCGAATGTCTTCGACAGCCTCAGAATACCTGGTGCCTTCGGGACGTGGGCGGATACCTGAAAAAATCGAAAGAAGTTTAGAAAGAATGCACTTTGTGCCATGGAAAAATATTGATCCGGAAAAGGAACTTATTCCCTTCCAGCCATTTTCTCGCAAAGCCCGGGGGCGTCATACATAGAACTATTCCTGCTTATATTGGATGAATTTACTCCATGCCCTGTCAGAATCTGACACTTGGAATGTGGCTCGAGGAATATGAAAGATGGACTATCAGACCATCTTTTGAAGTGATAGAAGTAGTGGATGTCATCAGGAGTGGTGAGCCTGAATAGGATGCTCATAAAGAGAATACAAGTGCCATAGATAAACGCATGACTATTAGGATGTAGCTGTGTCAGGGCAATCTCGATTTAGTGTAGCACTTCATGGAGAAAGGAGTTGAAAGGCGACACTCTGCCAACCCAGCACATGAATTTGTTGCAAGCTGTATATCCAGCTGGGGGCAGGTGAGGATGATCTTATCCCGATGGAACTAATACGTCGTCAAAAGGGATTCCATGGATCGAACATAGCCAGTGAAGAGCAGTTTCATTGATTTTTTAAGCTTGAGAATTAGTCGGATTATCTAGGATAATTGCTCCATCTATAGCATTAGGTGTCAGGCCAATAACTGCAGCGGATGGATCTGGAATACCCCGCATGGAGGTTGTCAGTGGGTCCAAAGTACCTACTACCTCCTACTGAGAGTCTGGATCAGGCTTATCGGTAACTGTGGTAGAACTCGATTTTCTGGACATCTTCAGAGAGCAATGGATATGGATAAAATCCTGTTTGAACTATACTTGAAAGACAATCGATATTAGATATAACTACAAAAATATTCCCCCCCCCAGTGTGGTGTGTGGGCTAGTGCAATCTTTCAAGCATGAGTATAAAAGAATTAAAGCTTTAAAAGCTTATCATCTTCGAAGACCGTCATCACTGACAGTCTCCGAGAGCTTGTCCAATGATTCGGTAGTAAGGGTCTTGAAATCTTACAGTGGCGTTATATGTTGAAGGCTGTTTTTTGTTTTTGTTAAGTTGAACTCGCGTTTATAGTCCTTGAAAACTAAGGAGTCGTTAATCCAAAACAGCTCTGTATGTTCATGTGCTTAAGATCGTGTCATTATTCATCGTCCAATGGTTAGGCGTGGAGATATGTGATCTTAACATGTGTTGTGTTTAAGTGGATAAGATTTTGGTTGTCAATGCCAATCCAAATTCCAAGGTCGATCGCCTTTCTTAACCCCCATACTGAACCACCTATCCATAGACTACCGAACGGCCATTGGACCAACAACACCATCCCGCTCACTCTCATTCTCTAATTACCGAACGATATCCTCGCTCGGCATAGCGAACGCTCCTAGTGGTCCTTCACCCAGCGGCATTACACCGTTCGGTATCGAACAACTCTCCATCGAATAACTAACCAAACCATATGCTACCAACTTCCCACTCTACATGCCGAGCACCTTACTTAACATGTGCCCACTACTCTTACAATCTCCTAAGTCCTACCGACTCATAACACCTCGAGGGGTTATGATTCTCTCTCTCTAGCGCCACTTCCATAAAAAGTTACCGACCAACCACACATGTTTCCTACTAACCCAGACTTCCATGGAGTGCCTACAAATCCAACCTTACCCTATGAACCTAACAATTTCTCTTCGTCGACCGGTGTGCAAAGCGCGAGAATGTAGCTTGAGCACCGAACCCAAACCCAAACCTGCCCACCTCTTTCTCTAATGATGCCTATGTCAAGCTCCCTCTCAACTACCTCTGCCTATCCTTTCTCTCCTCGTATACCTCTCTTCTCCTACACACCATGAAGAATCGTAGGCTTATACAGGTCAAACTTAGTTCAAGTCCAGATAGACAAGCCCTAATGACTCTAGGCGAAGCGGAGATCCTTACCTATGCAGAAGTTTTGAACCGAGGCAAATAATTTCTAGGATCTGGAGTCAAGAATGGTAGGGGAGTGTGCTGATGGAGATGCCCGAGCGAAGGAGCAAGATAGTTCCGTGGAAGAGTGGAGCTTGGGTTTTAAGTAGGCTCAAAGGAAAAGAATGATAAAGTAAAAGTAGGAGGAGAAAGTAAAGTTCGAGGCTTTTATATGGGGAATGGAAGGTGAATCGTTTTTCCCAAAAGCCTCGGTCGTCATATTTCACGAAGTCGACATGCCAACCAAATCAAATAGGCCGACCGAGTAGGACGGTCCTCGTATGCTGAACCCTCCGTTAAAAAAAAGGAAGGTGGGATTTAAACGACAGATGATAGTCATTCTAGATGAGCTTTCTTTTGAAAGAAGGAACTGATTACCGGTTCGAAGCGTGTTGTGTTGTTTCACACGACACACTTTGGGGGGAAAATGTTATACGAAACTTTGGCCTGGCTACATGATGATAGTTGCAGATGTGATAAGTGGCACCATATAAGATTCTGACCAAGGAAAGGCTGGAGGTATAAAGGGTTTGGTGCATTTGATGTATTGCATCATTTCTGTATGGACGGTCAAAGGGGGGAATGCCTTGTTCAGTTATGACGGTTTGGCATTTCTCGTTCGGTCTCGAGAAGTTCTATACAGAAACCGTTCGAGCAGTTTGGAGAGAGATGTATGTTACATGGTCTTGTGAGATAACGTATGTCGCTCGGCTTAAAGTAGAAGTTCGTCGCTCGGCTGAGGGAAATATTATTTCGTTCAGACTGGGTAGGTCGTTATATGTTGCTCAGTCCAGATGCTTCGGCACGCACCTCTCGATCAAGGGAGTAAAGGCATGTATGGCTCGGTCAACGATGTAAGTCATATGTGGCTTGGTCTAAATGAGTTAGCAGATATCGTTCGTAAAAGGGGAGTTGTCGTTCGGTCAGAAGCTTTTCGGCGTGTTTGATCGATGTATTTGGTTCGTTGCAAGATGAGGAAGTTAGCCTGTCCGTGGAACCAACAGTGAAGTGAGAAAGCCGGCACTGCTTTATTTCGAGGTCCATTGCGAGTTACTCTGAGTCCTTTAAGAGTTCGCTTTGTGTCAATTACCCGATGACCACCGTTCGGCCATCTTGGATCGGCATTTGTCGTTCAGCGTATCTCGCCTGACATGCCATCTCGGATCGGCATTCGGCGTATCTCGACCTTTTTTGGAGAACTCTGAGGACACTCTGCCATTTTCTATGCTAGCTATCTTTTAGTTCAAACTTGTATTCAAACTATCTGTTTACTGATTTATCTGTATTAAAGTCTTAGAGGAAAGCAATAAAGATTGTTCTAACAGTGGACATAGGCAGTTGCGTCGAACCACTATAATTCTTGTGTTCTTGTTTCTGCAGTTAATTTTGAATACATTGCTCTGTTTTAATTTATTTTCTTCATTAATCTCTCTACATAATCCAACTCAAGGTTGTTAGTGATTGATTCTGGTGCAAACAATAAACATGGAGTATTGCGGTTAAATGGAAGAATTTGTGTTCCAGATGTTGAAAATCTTAAGCAAGAAGTATTAGCTGATTGCCACACAGCCAAACTTAGCATTCATCCGGGAATTCATAAGATGTGCAAGGACATGAAGCGTACATTTTGGTGGAAAAGTAAGAAGAGGGACATATCTATATATGTCAGCATTTGTGAAAATGCCAAAGAATTAAAAGTGACCAACAAAAGACGGCAGGATTACTTCAATCTTTGGAGATTCCAGCTTGGAAGTGGGATCAAATATCCATGGATTTCATTGATGGCTTGCCCCGAACAAGGAAGGAAATGAAGGCATTTGGGTTATCATAGACCGATTAACCAAAATTGCACACTTTATTCCAATTAAGCCAACAAGAACTGCAGCAAGCCTTGCGGAGATATATATGAAGGAGATTGTCTGATTGCATGAAGTTCCGAGCAGTATAGTCAGCGATCGTGATCCAATCTTCACTAGTCAATTTTGAAAGCACTACAGACAGCTTTGGGAACCAAGTTGAGTATAAGCACTGCATATCACCCCAAAACTAATGGACAGGCGAAAAGAGTCAACCGTGTTTTAGAGGATCTTTTAAGAGCATGTATTCTAGACTTTGCACGCTCGTGGGAGAATCATTTACATTTAGTAGAGTTCTCCTACAATAATAGCTATCAAGCTAGTATCGGCATCGCACCGTACGAAGCTTTGTATGGTCATCCATGTAAATCGCCCGCATGTTGGATAGAAATCGGAGATCGGTTAGTGCTTGGCCAAAAATGATACGAGAGGCTTTAGAGAAAGTTGATAAACCTAGAAAGAAGCTAAAAGATGCCAAAAGTAGATATAAGAGTAACGCAGATCGAAGGCGTAGAAATATGGAATTCTCGGTTGGAGATTCATTCTTTTTGAAAGTCTCTCCAATGAGAGGAGTGGTAAGATTTGGAAGAGATGGAAAGTTTACACCTCGATATATTAGACCTTTTCCCATTCTCGAACGAATCGGCCCACTAGCTTATCGAGTTCAATTTCCTAAAACATTGTCTGGTGTGCACAATGATTTTCATGCATCACATTTACGGAAGCTTGTATATGACCAAGAACAAATAATAGAAACAACTATCTAGGATGACTTGGAGATAAAACCAAACTTAGCCGTTATTAGAAAGCCCATTCGAGTCATGGATCAAGATGAGAAACGATTAAGAAGGAAGGTTGTAAGGTTGGTAAAAGTTCAATGGAGCGGGGATGCTGATGATTGCACATAGGAAATCGAAGATAGAATGAGAAAAGCGTATCCTTAGTTTAGGATCGATGTATAGAATTTATCTATCATTTGAGTGTACTCACTGCACGTGGTGTAGTCTCTTATTGTATATATTCCATCTTATTGAATATATATTTCCTTTTGAGCTATTTTCTTCTTATCTAATTTTGAGGAATAAATTTTTTTAAGTAGGGGAGAATGTAACAACCCAAAATTTAACCACTTCAAAATATAATATTTAAAATGATTTTAAATATAAAATATAAAAGGTTTTATGATTCAAACAATATTATATAGGACTTAAAAATAGAAATATGCATAATAATAATATTTGCTTATATCGACAAAAGTGACAAAATCTTAATTTCAGAAAAGTAAGTTTAAATGGTTTAATAAATTATTTTAATTTATTTATGAGTGTTTATATTAAATGATATTATACAAAAAAAAATTCATAAATAAATAGTTTAAATAAAACGTCAAAATATGACCGTGAAACAGTTTTTCAAAAATCAATATTTAGTCGATTCAAAGTTATCGCAACGTTATTGCACCTTTATGTACACAATTTAATAAATATGTTAACATATAAAGGTAATTAACAATTAACTAAACAATGTTACTTTTAATAGTCACACTTAGAAAATTCTAGAAAGTAATTAGTAAAAATAAACTAAAAAAGACAAAACATATGTCACATCATATGTGACATAAAGTAAAGAAATGTGATATAAAGTAAAGTAATCATTCTTATTTTTTACTTGACTCTTAAGTATTTGAATTTTGAAAGTGTGATGTGATGTGGATGGTAAGTTTTGAATTAAATAAGTTTACTTAATTCTTAAGGAATGTTATTTAAGTAAAACACAAATTTATATTTTATTCTCAAATATTTTCTATAAATACCCATCCACTTCTTCTTCACTTTTGCACCATTTTTTCTCTACTTTTTCAATCTCCTTCTCACTCTTTTAATGGCTTCCAACCTTAACAAAGTTATACCAAAATATTTTCAAAAATAAAAAAAAGGAAAGTATCAACAAAAACTTCGTCCGAACCACTTCAAACTCCTCCTTCTCATTGCTCATGCCCCCTCTTCCTCCATTTGGCCGAGCACTCCTAGCCTTCCCCAAGACAAGTCGACCTATCCAAATCTAAGCGTTCAAGGAATCATAAGCTAAAAACGTCGAGTAGCTAAGGTATAGTCGATTTTATGTTCGCCAAAACCAAATATAGTGAGGACTCTAAAGTGTTAAGTGGGAAATGTTTACATGATGTTTTGCAAGTTATAAATGTTATTTGAATGTTAATAATGATGTTTGATAAGTGTTTGATAAAAAAAGCAACCACATTTAAGTCATTTGCAAAAGTAAGTAAAAAAATATGTACATAAATGACAATCATGTGACATTGTAATTAAAAAATTGTTAAATTGATTTCCAAGTTCATATGACATGTTAGAATACGTTAAAATAGTTATAAACATTATATTGGATGTTTATTAGTTGTATATTGAATATATAAGTTAAAACAAGTCACGAAATTACACGACGTATAATCACATGAAAATCATATTCCAAAAGAACTGAAATGTGTTATGGAAGCATTTATACCTTTGAAAAATGTTTGAATATGCTTTAGAAATGATTCCTAAATTTTTAAACTTGTATCGACAAAGTTTGGATATGAATATCAAAATACGCCTAAAATTTGACACGTCGCGTAACGGTATTTCATGTTTTTGCGTCAATAGTTTAAATGAACATACGAAGTAGAATATAGTTTGAAATTCTTTGAAGTAAGAATTTTCCAAATCCTTAAATCCATACCTTTCATATAAAGTAAGAAAATCAAGATTTCATCTTGTTTGTTTTGAAACACAGCAAAATAAATTTTCAAGAAAAATCCAATTTTTGCACTAAATGACCAATGGTGAAAATTGATAAAATAATCGTTTTAAAAATCTTTTAGACTAAATTTTAAAAATATTTTAAAATGTTTTAAAAGTGATTTAAGTTGAAAAGATGGTTTTATAAGCACTATAAAAGTTGTTTTGAAGAATATAGCTTTTAAAGCACTTTTTGTAACACTATTTTCAACTCTTTTCGCAATGTTTTCCAATAACTTTTGAAATAAAGGTTGAAACTTAACAATTCTTTTTCAAATCCTTAGTAAATGTTTTTAAGTAAATAATAAAGCATTTCAAAAGGAATTTGAACAATAATATTATTTCAAAGATGTTTAAACAAATATTTAAGTGATTTAAAAAGGGAAAATGATTATGCGGAAACGACTAGTACATTTGTCCCACCTATGAGATCTATAAGTGAAAATAAGATGTGTAACTAAGGGTAGAGATGGAGCAACCTATGCCCTGAACTTACCTGCCCTCATTTTTCTCTTTTAGGCGAGGGTGGAACATATCGGAAGGAAAGCACAGATGTTCAAATTGAATTTTATAGCAATAATCTTCTTATACTCATTATTAAAATTCGAAGAGGGAACTTGTCCTATTCGTGGAATTTAAAAGGTGATCTCACCGTTATTCTGCCTATAGCACTTGTTGAATACGGAAGTTGATTTTGGATAAAAATAGAATGATTTCTATAAACCTATTTTCTCAAAAGATACTCTTTAAAAATGATTTGATAAATATTAAAAAAAGAGGTTTAAATGATTCCGTATTCGCTAAATGAATATTTTTAAGTGGAAATTAGCCACAAGGGCCTCTTTAACAGGTGCAAGTAATTTTTAGGACACACAACTGAAATAATTACTTTTAAGGCCAAAATGCAAAATAATTAATTTTTAAGGCCAAAAAACCTATGAAATTATGTCCTTGAAAGTAATTGGACTGCTGACTTTGTCCTTAAAAGTAATTATACTACTGGTTTTGGCCTTGAAATTAATTTCTATGGATGCGTGTCCTAGAAACTAATTAGACTGCAAATTTTATCCTTCTAATGACATTCCCCTATTTTTAAAATATATATTTATCGAAGATATTTTGGTAAAGGAAATGAACGAATCGAAAAATAATCACCTAATTACATCATTTTTATCGATGATTGGATTTTGACGGAACTGGGGTCAGATTTGGGTGATTCCTATCTGAAAACCACATCGAACCAATTTACATGTTCAAAGATTGAAGATGTTTAAAGACAGAGATATTGAGACGAATAATAATGAGGGACTACTTGTTGATTAATTGGGGATAAACTCTCAATTCACTATATTGTAGCAGTGGTCTCTTTGTTATGAAAAATCTCAAAACCACAAGGGCTTCTCGCCTAGAAATGGCCAAGGAAAGTGCCTATGTTTTTTTCTGTTCCTGGACAACTTGTGTGGATGTTTGTCTGATATTGCATTTCTAAAGATTACGCACATTGGTTTCTATAAACGTACATCAGTGGTGGCGGAGAAGACAACTTCTCTTAACTTAACACCCTTCTTGAGACAAACGAGCTCAAGGATTGTATTTTTGTGAAAGGCAATTAGTAGTCGATGGAAATGGCAATGGGACATTCAAAGATGTATTATGTGCTATGTGAAAAGGTAATCGTTGCCTCAAGCCTCATCAACTAAAAATGACCGAAACATGGTTAGATGCGGCAAGGCTAAATGGGTCATTCCCAATTAGGATATGATCATCCCTTCTAAATATATTTCTTCCCGCTATGACGTACGGGATGTAAATTAATGTGGATGTATGCGAAGAGAGCTCTGAGACAAAGGTCGGTAACGACCGGGGGATGATATATTCGGTACTATCTAGTTACAAAGATAAGCTGGTCTTGTGTTGGTAGAGGATCTTTTTTGATGGTCCTCGGGACATCCTTCTAGAGGTGTACCCATCGAAAGATAGTCCCTTCATCTGGTCAATTGTATGAAAATCTATTCTCCATTAAGAACCTGCGCTTTTGTTTGTATTGGCATAATGAATAGCTTCGAAATGCTATATGGGTAACCATTTCGGCTAAGATTAATAAGTTTATTTACAAATGTTTTCAAAGAAAGTCATTAAAAATAATATCCCTAAATTTTGTGTAATAATAGATTTTTGTTATCATAAGGTATGTTTATGTGTGGCGTGGTCTTATGAGGTACCGTTTTGTTTTCAAAACATCGTACTTTGAGTTCTCCCACTAGTTCCATGACTGACCCGGAGTTTGTTTTTCCCTTTAAACTCTAGGTGCCCTATTTTTCGAGCAGTCATGTAGTCATGATACATTAGGAGCATTTTGGAGCATGTTGGGGAGCATTTTGGAGAAGTCTTTTAGAGCTATGAAGCTGAAGTTCCTTATGTAGATATCTACCTATTTTCCGCTGTGTTATGTAGTATGTATTTTCCAGCATATGTACGAATAGACAGTTATAACTATCTCACAGGATTTGTATTTGACTCTGATCATTTGTGTATAATTAAAATGTTGAATGCGATGTGATATTCTATTATTGTGTTATCGTCTATCTTTGTTTTCTTTTACACCCTCGATAATCTGCCTCCTCGACACTTGGATTTATGGCACATGAATACCATGGATGTATTAGTGTTGTTTTCTGAGGGTCGAGGAGATGGGTCGTCACAGCCATTGTCGCTCAGATCCAACATCATCATCGCACTGCTCGTCACCGGCCGCACCTCCCTATGGTCGCGCGGCCACCACAACGTCGCCAGAGGCAGTCCACTGCTGCCGCACTTATCGCCTGATTCCAACGAACTCGACGTCCTTAGGATGATTGAAGACCATGGATGAATGCCGCTTGACTTCATCTACATGCCAATGCCTCTCCATCATCGTATAGTCGACGATCCATCGTTAAACGACAAATCCTAGCACGGACGACCGAGAATTTTTCGTCAATTTTTGGACAAATAGTGCCTCCAATCGAAAAACGAATAACAGCCGCTGCTTCTATTCATTGAGAGCATCACGATGATATATTATATGATATGGTTTGAGCAGTTTGAATTTTTGGAGTTTGATTTGAAATCGGTATTTAGTGTTTAGGATAATCTCCATTAAGAAGGAACATATTATAATTGAATTGTATGTATAGAAAATAGAGCGGAAGGGTGCTAGTGTTTATAACAATATATGTATTGACAAAGATGGATAGGAATGGATTGAACATATTGATTGGGCCAAAGCGATAACAAAGACCCAAAAAACCTGTTTCGTCCCCGAAACAAAAATAGGTCACCTTATATGTCGAAATATATGTGTTTAATATTTTTAAACTCAACGAAACTAATTTCAAACCCAAATTCTATCGTATATAGATGTTAGCTTTTACAATCGAATTATATTTATTTTTAAGCATCAATTAAACAAATTATAATTAAATTGATTTAATCACTTTTAAATTCTAAATTAAAATTTTACTATCATCGTCTTTGACTAAATAGCAACCAATAATCTCTTAAAATTAATTTTTCCATGTTAAATCCAAGATTTATGTATCGGATTAATTTCAACATTAAATTACAATAGTAAAAAAATTCTAGTTCATTATAATTTACATTTCAACAAATTCTTTTATTTTGATTTACATCTTATTATTAAATTAACAATTTCCTTCTGAAATTTATTAATGTAAGTTTTCATTTTATTTCACTCGTCACTCTACAGTTAACATCTTTTCTCATATTAGTTGAAACATTTCAATTACATTTAATTTCCAATTGATTACCAAATTAATTTCAAATGAATTTAATAATAAGATGAGAAATAAAACAATTGTTACAGCTTAGTAATTTAAACACATCTATAAAATTATTGGTTACAAACAAAGGTTAATATATTTACGTACTAAATAATTGATTTCATATTCTATATTAGAACCAATTAAATTAAATAACTTATGATTTCTCTTTTTAATAATACATTTAATTTTATTCCTATTAATCTTTATTATTACTGTTGATTGGAATTACATTAAAACGGTTGTCAATTACACTCATTCAATATCATTAAATTATATTCAAATTTGCATTACCATCTTTCCCTCATTCAAAATTTGTCATTCTAGAATTTATTTAACATTAAGTCATATATTCTAACAAGTTTTATTACATTAATAAATCATAATTTTAAATTCTGACAGTATTAAACTCCAAAGTCTTGTTTAGTTGAATATTTTTAATTGCCAAAATGTGGGTCGTTACATCCATACATAATTAACTCAAATGCATATGCTGGCTAATAAATTATAAACCACCTTACGAAGAACTATTAAAATTGATATTTACAAAAACAATAACCGGTTTCCTCATATGATTTAATGGAGTCAAGAATTCAGGAGCAAGAACAAAGCTATTACCAGATTTAATTAGAATTAGTGATAATTGACGCATTTATACATTATTCCAGATAATATTTTAGTCAAGTGCTAGCTGTTTCCTAATATTACAATACAAAGAGTTTGTTCAAAATCGATAAATTTATACATTAGTCCTAACACAATTTGATAATATTTACATGCAAGTTCAGTGTAATTACGTTTTCACCGATTTGGTCAAGTTCTAATGTAGAAAATAATAAGCGGTTCTTTCATTTGCACATCATTCCACAAACTAAAATAGTCAAGTATAGGTAAACCACATTTACATGTACGTTAGTGTACATGAGAAGTAAGACCAAGGAAAAGACAATAATGAGCATTAAGTAATAAGAAGTTTTTATTAATGCACTTATAGTAATATAAATTTGATTACAAATTTCATCTCTGTCAAAATTTATAGCACATAGCAGCTAGAAGTTGTAATCTGGCAAAACAAAGAAAAATTATTTAATTTTACGCATATTTTGTTTGCTGGGTATTATTATAGCAAATATTGCAGTCCACTAACTTGTATTATAAAATCTAGTTGGATTTTGACAGGCAGACTTATTTCAATCAGCAGTTAATGTTTAACTCCCAGCTAGGTATGCAGCAAAAATGGTTAAGTTAGAAATATCTCTGTATTTTTTTAAAAGCTAAAAAGAAAATACAGTATTGATATCAAATAGTTAGTGGTTTCTATTGAGTGGTTTGGATGGGTAGTGTATATAACTTATATTTTGTAAATTTTATGTATAGTGTAAATTAATGAAAATTATAATTTCTTTGATTTTCTAGCTATGAGTAATGGGTTGATATAAAGCTTATTTAATTCGAAAAATAGCACATTTGAAATACCTACCTACTTACAAATAAGGATGACAACAAAATGATTAAACCTAAGTTTCAAATAAAGCAATTAAAGCATGAATAACTCACAAATTCATGTTTACATTTTGTAGATTTTAAAGTACAATAGAAACACAACACTAGCTTCAGTGGTAGTCATGTACTTGTAACACAAGAACTTTCACAACATACTAATTTCTTTATTTTCATTTAAAGAAATAATTAGCATGACACATAGAATGCATTCAGTAACTAGATTTGGCTACCTCAGCACCCTAATAAAGAATACAATAGTTTCAGGAGGATTAACATCATTTGCGTTTAGTGTGTATATTACTGCACAATGAGAGCAGTTGATGGCCATTATGAGTTGAAGTTTGCTATTGATGGCAATGATGAGGAAGGGTAGTAATGCTCAAACTTAAACTACACCCTCATCTACATCTCAACTCACACTCACACGTGTACGTGCAAGCGTGCGTGCACACACATATAGTTTACGTTTGCTTCCAGCTACTATATTTACCCTGGTTAACAAAATAGATTGCATAAAAAACTTTGGTGATAAAAAATTATGTCTTCTTGTCCGTTCATGCTTAAGGGAAGATTATTTGGTTCATATTTGATCATAGGGGATTTGCTGTATTATACGCTTATATGTTAAATGCTTCCATCATACTGCTTATTATCTCAATATTTATTAAAGCACTATGTTCATAACCAAATAAATAAATAATATGCAGAACTACTTCAATTGAAGCAAATTTGTCACAAATACAAAATACACCTAGTTCATAGCCAATTTAAAATGCAAATTCCAACTGAGCCAGCATAACATTAACATCCTTAAAAAAAATCAATTCCAACTTCATGAACTTTCTGAAACGTAACATTTCTTTGATCTGATTGTGGGAATCAATGTGCGCCTATGTAAATACATATCATAAATTCAATTAAGAAGAAAAGAAGCCAATACATTCTATACAAATGTGAAGAGATGAATCTTTAATGTGCACCTGAGCTTGATTCTCAGTAATCAAAAGCAAACCCCATCAGTTCTCGTTCTAGGTTTTCCAGAACTAAATAAAAATACAACGGCTCTTTAATGGCTGTCTGGCTCTAAGTGATTGCGATTTTCTCTTCTCTGCTGTTATCCTCTTCCTATTTCTTAATCTCTCTGCGGCTTATCTCTCATTCTCTGAGTATTTGTGTTGGTTCTTTTGTTGGTGATGGTGCCGTCTTTGGGTGGCTGTGGGGAGTTCGTGCTTTCTGGGTCTTTCGTTCGAAGTTGTCCTCCGTTCGCCGCTATTGGCGCTGCCATTCTGGCAGAGGCTTCCGGTCCTATCTCAGTGGTTTTCACCGGTGAAAGATCGATTGAGATTAGGGTTTTCTCTCCTTCTGATTTTGGGGTTCTTGCCAGATCCCGATTTCTTTGGGTTGAGTACTGTTTCATGGAGGTGGTTCCGGTCTCTGATGATGGTTTGCAGTGTTGTCCTCCCCCCGTATGAGTTTTCCTCTGTTTGGCGCTGATTGGGAGGTGATGGCCCACGCTGTGGCTGACGCGGTTGCTTCGAAGAGGGATTTCACCACCCTCTTCGAACCTCGGTTAGCTTTTGCTGCCGATTGTGGGATTTTGCCAAGAGGGGAGGAGACACTGATGGTGGGTTCGGTGAGTTGTGGCTCTGTCCATGGTATTGAAGACTTGGACGAAAGGAATTTTACCACCCTTTTCGTGCCGACAGTATCTTTTTCGTCTGATTGTGTTTTTCTCCCTGGTGGAGAGGAATTGTTGATGGTGGGCTCGGTAGGCTGTGGTTTTGGCTATGGCTTGGTTAACTTGGTCGAAGGGGATTTCATCACCCCTTCAAATGAGGTTGCGGTGCTACCCTTCCACGTCACTAACTCGGTGATTCATGATTCAAGGAGTGGTTCTGGCGGTTTGGCAGAGGTTTGCATTGCAGTGACTGAGGGGGACTCGGTTCTTTGTGATTTCGGCGTTGGATTTGGTGTTGTTTTGGATGTTTTGGTCGCTGTGGAATATGTCTCCTCCAGCTGGGTTGCGGTGCGCCCCCCAGTAGTTCCTTCTATGGTGTGTCGTGTTTTTGGGGTTGGTCGAGGCAGTTTGGCGGTAGATTGCAGTGCTCTTGGTTTTGGTAGGGTTTTCCCTATGGGTTGTACTGATCGTTATCCTCGAGCAGGTGGGTTGGTTTTCCCCTGTTTGTTGGGTGGCTTGTTGCGCGAGCAGTTTGTGACCGGTTGCTCTGTAGCTCCATTCGACGTGCAACCGCAGGTATGTGGTTGTTTGATCGGTCAGGTGAGTATATCGTTGGTACTATTCCTCTTGTTCGATGTTATTGGTTTTTCGTTTATTTGTCGGTTTGTGTCTGTTGGCTTGTTCATTGTGTTTTTGAGCCTTGACGTGCTTCGGCGAGTGCTCCTTGACACTTTTTGCCTGGTGTTGGTTGATGGCGTGTCAGGTCCCTTTGGCATTGTTTTCTCCGTTTGGAGTGGAAAGTGTGGTTCACTATCTTGGTTTTTTGTTTTGAGCCATAGCGAGGCCTGGTCAGTGTCGTTTTTGGCTTTGTATCGTCTGTCTATTCTGGTTGATCCCCATTGGTCTCTACGGAGATATTTCCCTGTCTGGGTCGATTGGCTTAGGCGGTGCTCCAGTCCTGATCGCATAGTGTACCCTGTTGCGGTTCACTATGCGGGCAGTCTGGAATATTACCAGTCATTTGCGATTCGAGCAAGTGATAGCTCTGCTAGAACCACCTTGCGAACCTCACCTGTCTCGCGGGGCTGTCTCATTAGTGACAGTCCGGCATGGATTAGGTTCCTACAGCATCGTGGGATGCGTATTATTAGCTCCCCTACATACTTCCGTTATTCTTTATCTGTTTCGGATTCTACTGCTTCTCCACCTCTTAGTTGCTCTTCCCGTTGCTTTCTTCCTTCGTCTTCTTGCGCCTTATCGATCACCATCCCGTTGCTTAGTGTAGAGGAAATTGCGTTGATTAATGAGCGGCTATCTCATCTTACCGAGAACTCTGATCCATCCAGATCCTCTTCTTCTCTACCCGATTCGAAGGAGAGTTTAGGTGCTTCTTCGATGTCCGAGCCTAGGCGTCAGCTTATTCGCAGATCTTCCCGGCGTTGTTCGCGAGGTGCTTCCGCCATCCCCCGCACTATCCGTACTCGCTCTATAGCGGCGACTGAGCATATCGATAGGTCTGTTCTATCCTCCTTGTATCGTATCTGATTTGCGTCTGTGTTGTCTTTCTTGGCTTGTCTATATTTTTCTTCTTGCTGTTGTCTTCATGTCGAATTTCCTTTTCTGGAATATTCGTGGTATCGGCAACGAAACTTCCTCTGCTAGACTTAGGCGGATTGTCTGTAAGTATTCCATTGGTTTAGTGGCTATTTTAGAACCTTTTTTGGGTTCTGGAGAGACTAACAAGGCTGTTCTGTCGCTTGGTTTTGGTGGTGCTTTGTCTAATATCTCGGGTAAGATCTGGATTCTTTGGTCCAAAGAATTCGTTGTTCGTCCTGTTTTTGATTCGTCACAACTGTTATCTGTCTTGTGTTCCTCTCCCATTTTCCCGCAACCGTTCATTTTGTCGGCGGTGTACGCCAAGTGTGATCGGTTAGAGAGATTATCACTCTGGGATGACATTATGTCTCTTGCTGTCCTCGGTTGCTCGCTTTCAGTGGTGGGTGGTGATTTCAATGTTGTCGCTAGCCAGGCTGAAAAAGTAGGCGGGTTGGCTGTCAATCGGCACTCGGTTTCTGATTTCAATTCTTTCATTGTGAGATCCGGGTTATATGAAATTCCTTTCGTTGGCTCTGCATTTACTTGGTCTAATAACCAGGAAGGGCCGAATCGGATCCTCTCCAGGTTGGATAGGATTTTTGGGTCTGCTGATTGGTTAAATCTCCCCTTTTCCTTTTCTATTTCTCATCCCCATCGTGCTTGCTCTGATCATGCGCCGCTGGTTTTACGGTGCGCTTCGCGGTCCTTGTCGGGACCTTCTTCTTTCCGATTCCTTAGTATGTGGAGTTTCCACCATAGTTTTTTACAGGTGGTGGAGGAATCGTGGTCCGCTCCCATTGTGGCTGCTCCCATGGGGGTTTTCTCCCGGAAACTAAAGCGTCTTAAGACTTGCCTTAAGACGTGGAACTCTCTTGTTTTCAGGAACATTTTCGATTGTGTGCGAGCGGCTGAAGAATCCCTGATTCTTGCCGAATCTTTGTTCGACGAGAATCCTTCAGCCGAAAACAAGGACATTTGGGCTTCCGCTCAACTGGCTTTCTCTTCGGAACTCCGCATTGAAAACTCCTACCTCCGCCAGAAGGTGAGGATCAAGTGGGTGGTCGAAGGTGATTCGAACTCGAAATTCTTCCATTCTTCTATCCGGAAGAAAGCTAATTTGCTTTCTATTCGAGGGATTTTGAGAACGGACCAATCTGTGGCTTCGACTCCGTCTGAAGTAATAGAGGTTTTAGTTTTTCATTTCCAATCTTATCTGGGTTCTCCTTCTGTGTCTGGCCCGGTCTCGGACATCCTGTCATTTATTCCTCGGCTTGTTCCTTCTGAGGGTAGTGCCGTTTTAGCTTTACCGCCTTCGTCAGATGAGATTCGTGCCAGTATTTTTGCTCTCAGCAAGGATAGTGTCAGTGGGCCGGATGGTTTTAATGGGTCCTTTTTTCGAAGTACCTGGCATATCATCCAATCAGATTTCTGTCTGGCAATTCAGCATTTCTTTTCTGGAGCCGCTCTTCCCATTAGCTGGTCTTCCACTAACTTGATCCTTATCACTAAGTGTGATAATCCTCGGGCGTGCTCGAAGTTCCGACCGATCAGCTTGTGTAACTTCGCCAACAAAGTAATTTCTAAGGTTCTGGCCATTCGTTTGACTCCGTATCTTGACCGCATTATCTCCTCCTCTCAGGCAGGTTTTGTAAAAGGTCGTTTGATCACTGATAACGTCCTTTTAGCCCAAGAACTTGTTTCTCAGATTGACCGTAAGGTCAGGGGTTCTAGCATTATTTTCAAACTTGATATGGAAAAGGCCTATGATCGTATGTCTTGGTTTTTCATCATCAAGGTTCTTCGTGCCTTCGCTTTTCCTGAAACCCTTATCGATTTGGTTTGGAGGCTCATTTCCAACTGTTGGTTTTCTGTTATCATTAACGGATCGGCCAATGGTTTTTTCAAAGCTGTTAGAGGTATCCGTCAAGGCGATCCTCTATCTCCTACTCTTTTCGTTATCGCGGCCGAGGCTTTCGTTCGTGGAATCCACACTTTAACGGTCTATGGTCAAATTCAGCGTTTTGGTCTTCGGAGTGGGTGTCCGCTTGTCTCCTCTCTGTCATTCGCGGATGACATTGTCATCTTCTCCAACGAAAACCGGTCCTCTATTCGCCGCCTTATTCGGTTCATTCAGTTGTACGAGAGGTGTTCGGGCCAACTGGTTAACTCGGCGAAGAGTTGCTTCGTTCCCGCGAAGGACATGGGCCAGTTGAGAGTTTCTTGGGTCGAATGTTTTACCGGGTTTAGGGCAGCTTCCCTCCCTCTTCCTTATTTGGGTATTGTTCTCTACAGAGGAAGGAAACTTAACGCCCTTTTCGATCCGCTATCGGACAAAGTTAGGGGAAAAATTATTCGTTGGAATGCGTCTCTCCTGTCTCAAGCTGGAAGATTAGTGCTTATCCAATTGGTTTTGAGCTTTATGGGTATTCATATTTTCGCCGCGATGACCCCTACTTCCTCCTTCTTTCGATCGTTCCAATCTTTGGCTTCATCTTTCTTCTGGGGATCGAAGGGTGACAATCGCCGTCATCAATGGGTATCTTGGGATGTCATCTACCGTCCAAAGAGTGAGGGTGGATTAGGATTGCGTAATCCGAAGGACATCTGTTTGGCTTTCGCTTGCAAGTTGTGATCCAGGTTTGGTACGAACGACTCCTTATGGGCGAAATTCCTTCATGCTAAGTATCGGGGACTGGCTGCTTCGGGCTATTCCGGTTCTCCTTCTTACGCCAGTGAGACTTGAAAGCATATGCAATCGGTCAAAGTGCTCGTTGATTCTCATAACGGCCTCTCCGGATGGGATGGCGGTCTGTTCTCTATTCTTAGGGCCTGGTGCTCTTCTAGAATCTCATCTCCAGTCCTTCCCATTTTTTCTTTCATTTGGGACGTCCGTATCCCTCCTAAAGTGTCTCTCCTCATGTGGCGATCCTTCCATAATGGGCTTTCGGTTGACGAGAACTTTCAGCGGATCGGCATTCTTTTTGTTTCCCGTTGTAGATGCTGCGGCAACGGGGAAACAGAATCGGTGGATCATTTGCTCTTCGCTGGCTGGTGTGCCAGATCCTGCTGGAATTACTTCGGTAATTTAGTGGGGGTCCGTGGTTCCATCACCTCGTCGATTGATTTACAGTCCTCTTGGTGGTTTCGTAGTTCTGGTCGTTTACTTCGTTCTATCATCTTTCGCTTGATTTCTTGTCTGATTTGCTGGCACATTTGGTGTGCCTGGAATAAGGCAATTTTTGATGAGACTCCAATGGACCCCGTCTCCGTTATTCGGAGAGTTAGGAATGATGTTTACTTGGCGTTTCGTGGCCGTCCTTTCAGAGGGGCAGTCAACTCTCGTTCCGGACGCCTGGTGAATCTTTTATCGATCTCCTGTACTCGGTCTGCTATTAGAGCCGGAATTGGTTGACTGCCGTTTCGGAGACTGGTGGATCTGTCTACCTAGTCTCCTTCTTGACCGTCTTCCCCCCCCCCCCCCCCCCTCCCTTTTTTATTATCTCATTATGGGACTATTGCTTTCAGGATATGGCATTCAGGGGTGTTCTAGTTTCTCCGTCCTATATCTGTTTGGAGCTTGCTTAGAGGAATTCCGCTGCTCCTTTCCGGCTGTCGGCCATACAGTTGCTGGGAGGTTGGTCGTTTCTTTCTTCTGTTATCTTAGAGGGTCTTCTGTTGGGCTTGATCTCTTCTTGCAAGGTTGATTCTCAACATCGTTTTCGGGCGGTGGCCTTGCCGGAGCTCGATTACGTTGTTGGATGGGCGGTGGGTTCCTGGTGCTTATCGGGTGTACGGTGTGCCTGCTGGCAGAGGTCCTATACTTTCGCTTCTTGTTAGAGTTTTTTGGTTCCTCTTTTTTTTTGGTTATCTTTGTGTCCTTCTTACGAGTGTTCTCGTTTTTGTATTTCTATTTTTGGGGTTCGGTTACCTGTCAGACTTGTTGACAGATTTTGGTTGAGCTTTTATATCATTTTCTTCTTCATAAAAAAAAAAAAAGGTTTTCCCGAACTAAAAAAAAAAAAAAAAAGTAATCAAAAGCTTCAAATTATTTCCCTAATATTCAGGAAAAATATTAGAAAGAATCAACTTATGTCAACTACGTCCACCATAACATTAAGACAATTCATATGAATTAATATAATTATATACAAAAGTGATGTGAAAGTGAAACTACATAGAAAGAAAATAAATAATTATCATTCAGATACAAAAGAGCATTATCACTAACACTTGAAATCTAGATATGAGAGGGATTTCAGGTTAAGAATATGTGGGGATTGCTGAATTTAAGTTTAAAATTCGACCGGGGTTTGTCAAATTTAGATCTGAAATTCGATGGGGGCGCGACGAATGTAATGTAAAAAATTATCTACGACGGGTGGGTCGAATTTTATTTTTTGGGTTGTTTCCCTCGTATCCAGTTTTGAAGTGTCAGTAACAACACTCACAGAGAGCATAAAGCAACTGAACTTTTATTCACAGTCTGTAATAATTATTCAACCAATTGGCAGTTATGCTAGCATCTTTCTCGATTCCAATCGTACATAACTCAGAACTGAAGGAAACATGTTTATGAATTTTAGCACTCTTTATCAAGGACCAAAACACTTCGATTTCAACTGTGGCTGAATAAAATCAATAAATTATCCTTTGATAATTGGATTTGATGGATGGGTGATTTGATGGAACATGCCTTTTTAGAGTTTGAGGAACATAATTCTTTGGCACACTAATACACCTGATCTCGTCCCACTTTGGTTTAAAGTTTTAAGTCTTGTTCTCCTTAAAAACTATTAAACAGGAGTATTGAACATAATAATAAGATTTAGACTTCATGCTAAAATGACTACAGTTCACGCTTTGAAAAAAAATACGAATATTTGGTGCAACATTTGTTCAGTGGTTGATATAAACGTGGAAATAAATTTTAGATTAGACCATTATCTTTGATCTTTTGCTTGATAGTTGATAGGTGAATCATTTAAGTAGATATCAGTAAATTGTTTGTGTTATTTAGCATGCTCCAATACACTACATTAGATGCACGGCTATTAATAGTTTAGTGGTAAAGTAAATTGCTCTCGCATATGTATTGCTGAAGCAAATGAGGTAAATAAAGCAGCAAATTTACCTTGTTGCTTGTTGAATTTTGGACCTCATCAATAGCCCTCATCGAACTTGCTCCTTTCTCTACAAAGTTTGAAATTTCCAATTTTCAGATTCAGCAATGAAAAAAAAATAAAGAAATAAAAAATTTGTGTTGCTGATATAACAACTAAATGTATCCACCATACATTTAGAAAGGACAGTATTAACATAATAAAAAATTTGTATTCATACCATTTTCTATACATACGCAACTCAATAAGTAAAACCAAGCATCCTCAATTAGTGATCTATTCATGCTGTAAAAATGAAAACTAAGCATAAATAGTCTATCAGAATACTAAATGATTAATTTTCTAATACATTTGGATGGTGTACAAATAAAATGTATCTTAAAATTACATTTTAGGTGGCAATTACTTGACTAAAATAATATTATGCACAATTAGTGATGTAACAAATTCCATCAACTTCAACTCGAGCACTCTTTCAAAACTAATTCTATTCTAAATCAATTGACTAAGTAATAGTATACAATTGCACCAAATTAGTGTTCTATTGCATTTAATGGAAGAATGGTAATGACAAACAAACTCGAAAATATTGTTAATATGCAACGAAATGAAAACAAATTCAAAAAACAACCAAATTTCTAGAATAGAAACCAAAAATGAATATACTCATAAATTTTTGCATACTTTTGTTATTTTTCTTCTTATATATATACCGTTGATATAATGTGCTACAAATTTGCATCCCTGAGTAAGAAATCACTTTTATGAAATCCACAGCTATTTATAGAAAATCCTAAGGCATGTCTCCTAAACGAAGTTCTATATTTTGTTATAGTGCAAAGTACTTGAACTATATTATGTTGTACATATGAATTTCTTTTAAAACTGTTTAAATTTTGATTAATTACCCAACTGAGTTTACAAAAGCATGGCAAATGGTAGACCCAAATGTTTCAATGCCTAATACCATGATTCAAAATTCCGGCGGAATTCCGGTTATTTCGGTGATTCCGTTCCGATTCCGCTCATAACCGGAACAAAATCCGGTCAAAATACCGGTTCCGGTCTAAATTCCAGATTTGCTTTTCCAATCTTGAAAAAAAACTTATAAAAAATTAAAAAATACAACTAATATATAATAATTTAAAAAAAAACAAATTAATCGGGACAAAAAATAAATAGAGAAGAAATCATTTAGTTTTATAAAAAAAAGTTGTTATGCTTTTGTTAATTTATATCGAATCATGATAAAAAATTCAAACTTTTCAAAATTGATCAAAGTTTTAAAATCTCAAATTAACAATACTGAATTTTACACAATGGATTTAAATAATGTGTGTATTTTATATGTAATGTAAAAAATTACTATAAATTTATGACAATATTGAATATCTATTAGCGTATGTAGCAAATTAAAGCAAAAAAAATATCGGAATTAGAAAACCGGTAAAGCGGAAATTCCGGAATTTCCGAAACGGAACTGGAAATTTTAAAATTATTAATGGTCGGAACGAAAACGGAAAACGAAATTTGAACCTTGCCTAATACCACTACATCCTTGTTTGATGTAATCACAATAGTAGACCCATTGCTTGAACCACATGGATCTATAAACAAAACATATATCAATGCACAAAGATATCAAATGAGAGAAGCAAATTTCAAGCAATAGCGATAAAATGTATTTTCATCCACTATAATAAAAAGACCTTTCGTAGGGTTTAAAAAACGCTACAAAACACTTTCCGCATTATGAAGATAGCTGCCTAACAGCGAGCTATAATAAAGTTAGGATATTCCGCAGCATTTTTGAAACACTGCAAAAAATAAAATATTGCAGTGATTTACTTTTTGCAGCGTTTTAGAAACTGCTGCATGTGTCTTGACTGCAGCTTGTTCTTAGACAACAATCTTCAAAACGATGAGAAAGTATTTCACAGCATTTTTAAAACGCTGCGAAATTTCTTTCTCACAGCATGGATGAAATGTTGTAGAAAGCTATATATTGTTTGATTTATTTTCTAGAACATGTTAACTATGCAGTAATGTTATAGAAATATATTTATGGATATGCTTCAACTAGCCAATATACAAACACATCTAGGTTTGCACAATATCCGTAAACCAAGTTGACACAATATCCGTAAGTCAAACTACATAAATACTACTCCAAACCAGCTACACTATCTAGTCCACTGCTGCTATGGTTCCCACGTGGACCAGGTGATCTAATCCAACTCTGTACATAGAGTTTCAATCGAAAAGCATTATATTATTGATGATGTAAACACAAAATTATTTTAACTCCAACAATTGTCACTTTTTTATGTATTTAAGTACAAACTATTTCAACCCCACTATGAATATATAGTTTTAAAAAAATTAAGTAGAAGATCGTAGGGAGTACCGATATGTGATACCTACCATTTGTGCCTGGCACGAAATCGCTTCCATCAGATATCTGGATTCTTGTTCCGCTAACCTACGTAAACGTACAAACACGGCCTCAAAAATTTCCGTTCTTCAAGAATCATGGGACATAAAAACAAGACAACATTTTAAATATAAAACCTGAGTAGTTTCATTGTATCTTTCCCTGCTTGGCAAGCTACAATACGCTTGCCTACACACTAGTTGTAACCAAATGGCTCTCATTGGTACCACTTGGTGGCCTCCCCTTTAATAATTAATTCCGGTAGAAAATGCTTCAAACATAAAACGTAATACCATAAGTGATTCACGACTTCTTGCCACCTTGTTATCTACATTAACTTGAGTAAAATATTAGTTAAATGATCAGTAGCTAGCTAGTTGATGTAGTTTTTAGAACACAGAATCAGTTGACAAACAAAGGTATAAACAAAATCTCATGCATCCATTCTAGTTCTCTTTTAAGTAACCCATGATGCCAACTGAAGCATTATCATACACATTAAACTTTTATGAAATATAAAAGGGTCAAGCATGCATTGTCAATGACATCTACATAAAGGAGTATACTTTAAAAGGTTACCTGGTTAGGATATCTCCCTCCATAACCAACCGATGCATAATTGGCTGAAGAAGGCATGCCATAACCACCGGGGTACTAGTACCTAGAGATTTGATGAAGGGAAAACACAACAAATAATATTAAATGGGCATCAATAATATAATGCTAATCATGTGATCAACAAATAAAGTTTAGAACCTGAATTTATGTTATACACATACTTGGTGATGTGATCAACAAATAATCTGGAGGTAATTAAGTAACCAGGAATATAAGTACAATGATTATAGTCAAAAAAATGTACTAGTTTAGATTCCTTTTGCATTGCACTTTTCGTGAGACTTGTTTAGTATATCTAGTGGTTTTGCTGCTTCTAAACTACAGTTTCTTGCTTGAATTTCTTTATGCAATGATCTGTGTACATTTACAGCAGTTCGTCAATGGGGACCAAAATATGGACTGGGGAAATCTGAATGAAGTATTAATTTATTATCTAATATTTGAGATCAAAATGTGGATTCTAAGGAGGGAGACTGGAAATGATAAGTTCAGCCAACTATACAACCGATATGCCTTTGCATGATAGTTTACATATGATGCCCAGATCAAGCATGTCTTTTGATTTCTTTACTTCATTTTTATCTATGCTAATTAACTAATGCTTGAAATTTCAACGTTCGAACGAGATATTACAATTACTTATTACTATTTAGCTTTTATGCTTGAAAATCCCATGCCCATCCAATTCATTCTAAACTGGTTGTGCTTGAGCATCTTCCTTTTCAGCCATGAAAGCAAGCCTTTTGCTGTGAAATGGATTTAAAACAAAATTTATGGCAAAGCATCATCAATGTTCTGTGAACTTTTATTGTTCCTTTACCAATATTTAGGTCCTGAATTCATGACATAAGATTTTATTGTTTTGTTTGAGATAAATCATGTGATCCAAGAGCTTCTTGAGTTAAGGATTTTCTTGTTTTGTTTGAGATAAATCATGTGATCCAAGAGTTTGTAAGCTCAAGTTTCGAAATGTGTATGCCTAGTACGTAATGTATATAGTAGTTTGACATGGTACATGTTTTAAATGCTTTCGAACAGTACTTCGTCGAATATGGTACAACTCATTTAATAGAATGTTTGAGTGGAATTTACTAACCATTAGTGAATACGTGAATTTTGTCGAGTAGTATGGGACATTTTGGTTAAATTCTGGTGGTCACTATAGGAAAGTAATTAACAATTTAGAGTTGTCTTCTCTTTTGAGTGTGCAACAAATGGTTGCTAGATCTTGAAGAAAATAAAGTTTAGGTTTTCCGTAGTATCCGTGATAAGTGATATTTACTAGCTTTTAGTAAATACTTGAATTTCACCATAATGTAAAGGACACATTTGTTAAGTTCTAGTGATTACTGAAGGTGATAGTATTTGCCGCTTTAGAGTTTACTCCCTTTTGGTGTGGGCAAGTAGCTACAAGATCTTTAAGAAGTTTATTCCTGAATTTCTTTTCGAACATAATAATATAATAATATTAAATAAATGTAGGTTTATCAAGTCATGGTTGTTACGATCGCCTTGATCGGCTTGGACTATCCTTGAGATCATTTTGTGATTCTATTTCCCGGTCTGAGTACGATCCTTGGTATCAGATCGGTTTGAGTGATACCAATTTGTTTGTTTTTTGTTACGGGTCTGAGTACAATCATAGTGATTGTTTTGGACAATCATTACGATCGGTATGGATTAAGATCTCTTGGATTCGGGATATTTAGATTATGTAACTATTATGTGTTAGTAAAATATATATATGTGTGTGTGTGTGTGTGTATATACATATTCTTATGTTTTGGGATGGACATTAAGTTAAATTAATTGGGTGACTCTATGTTTAATGACTAGTCCATGTTTGTGACTTATATAAATTTATAACCCTGTTCCGAGTTAAATTAATTTCGTGACTTGTTATATCTTAGACATCTGTATTTACATATGTATTATTTACTCTTGTGTCATACCTTGTTCTCACCCTATTGGATATTTAGAGATAGTCTGGTCCAGGTGTTGTTTTCTCAGGTCAGACCAAGACTTCAGTTTTACCGAATGCTCGGACTTTTGGGTAGGTGTGCTAGCAGATGATAGACACTTTGACACTTTAGTTTATCTTCAATAGGATATTCAATTATTGTACTATATAACGTATTAGTGAGATAGTGACTTATTTTAAGTTGTGTATTATGTGAGCATAGTTGTATATTTGTAGACTCACACTAGGTATAGTATATGATGTATATTATTTCATGTGATATACTGTTCTGATTCTGATGAATCGATGTGTATATTACTTTGTATTAATACTATTGAATATGCAAGTATATGATTTTATTTGATGATAATATATATATATATATATATATTCATTTAAATGTATTTGTTAATGTTCTATTTTATTTTTCACATAATTAAATAAATATTTGCCGAATAAAATAAATAACACAAAGTTTAAATTCAAATAGATATTTTATTCTAACAAATATTTACTACAATTTTAAATAGTACAAGTTTGAGCTCTCACTATATATATACAAATTCAATGATATACAATTTTGATTACATTACAATTATCATTTACATCAGCACCTCACAACATATCACTCGTTCTCTCAATATTGATGTTCAACTCTATTCCAAATTGAATCCAACATATAAGTTATCTGCAAAAATATATACTGACGTAGTAAAATTGAAAATGAAATATTTTTACAGTATAAAATAAAATGTATTTTGAAAATTTATTTGCCTCAGTTATTTGGGTTGTTCGTCATCATTTAATTTTGAATTCATTATACATGAACAGCTTGTGACATGCACAGTGTACCACTGTACGTGCAAAAAGGCCGTGCACACCGATATACAGTTGATAAAATTATAGGTACAGGTGAGCACAAGGTCAAACCCAAATCATGGCGGCTTCAACTCAAGTTAAGTCACGATACGAGGACAAGGTCAAACCCGAGCTATAAGCTGGATTCAACACAAGTGCATATGAACCCAAACAACAATGTAACTACCAGAGTCCATCATGCAAGCAAAATTACATGTATACATATGCAACAGACATGTACATTAGAATCTGACTCAAGGAAAGGACAATGAGGTGAAGACATCAAGTGAAGCAAAAGTCAGGTGAACCATGAAGAACACAAAACTAGCAAAATGCTCCAAGTCAGACTCAAGTACAATATGTACAAAGTCCATGCAACAGTAGTGACCATGCATATGATCAAGTTCAATATCACTGCAACCCAAATCAATGAAGATTTAGACATGAACCATAAATCAGTATCAAACCAAACTGCACCAAAGCTCAATGCAATCAATGTCACCAATGAAACAAAAAGAACACAATATTATATATACAGATGTACTTGAGGCAACCAGAACATACAACAGTGACCAATGCAATCAATTGAGACTACAAACCAGATTCAGACTCAAGTACAATGCAACAATACCAAAGTGAAGCCACAAATGGGACCTGACACGAAGCCACGCAATATGAAACCAGAACTAGTTCTGTAACTAGGTGAACCAGACCAACAGAGGTGATATGATGTACATGAGGATACAAATGCACATGTGTACAACATAAAGTATGAATGACCAAAATAACAATCATATCAAGCTACATGTAAATAGTTCAACATGACTCGAAATACAGTGGACAGAAGTCAATGCAAACATACGTGTACACATATATAGGCAGTGCACATGTGAACCAGACAAGGCACAGATCACATTCAAAACTACATGAGTGAGCATATACATACATGTATGAAATGCACTGGTGCATACCGAGACAAAAGCAAGCGGGTATTTTCAAATATGTACAAAGTCATTACAATGGTAGGGAACATGGATATGACTCAAGACCACACAACAAACATCAAATGAAGAAAGCAGCATGAACAAGGGTGAAAACTGCAGTAACTCGAAGCAACTAATCGATTCCAACCAAAGTCAAATGATATACAGCATTTTTGAACAAAGACAGAGAAGCAGCAGTTTCAAATCAATGCAACAGTCTAAAATCAAAAATGAACAATGCTCCAGACAAGTTCAACAGCCGAACGAAGGCAGAAGACAAAATCAAAGCAATGGATGAAGTGACAGAGACCAAAATCATCAAGCCGTGGTTGACAAGAAATAGAACAGTTCAAACTCGAAGCCATGTCAACCAAGTAACATAAAAATATACGAAGTGACAAAGTCAGAGAAATCATCAACATCCAAGCATAATCAAACGGCCAAGTCGAAAATTATCAGACGAATATACGAACGAAAATATAGGAATTAGAATCCTATGAAACCTAATCATCATCGGCCGTAGAGATGTATTCGAGTTCGAGCAAAAAGGATACCAAAAATCAATCGACAAATCGAATCTGATCGAGTTCGAGTAAGCTAAAAAGTAAAGCAGAAAAGCATAAATTACATACCAAAGTCAAAGTCGAACTCGATCAAATTGAAGAAGCCATGTTCGAATTGAAGAAGCAGTCGATTGCCGAAGCAATCCAAAGAAATAGCAATTGTAATCGACCAACAACCAGTCGGCTTCATCGAAATTATCCAAAGCCCTAATTCACTTGAAGAGGAATGAACGAGAAGCAGCCATTTTTATCAAAGGAAAAGGATACGGCCATAGAGATAAAAGAAAATGAGAAAAATTGTTTATCACCTCATTTGGGCAGGCTTTTTTATTCTCTTTTGGTTCATAATTATTACAAGGCCTTTAATATATAAATTATGGTGTTGTATGTTTTTTTACTTTTAATTTACTTTTAATCTTTTTAGCGTTGTAATTTCTAGTCGTGTGGCTAGGGGATGAACTACGGTGGTGTAGTTCGAGAATTCGCAACTCAGTGGCAGAGTTGTTGTAGGGTTTTGAGCGTAGAGTTAGGTTAGTCGATAGCAGGTATCGCAAGTTTACGTGTGTAAGCGTCTGACTACTTAATTTCTAGTAGAAACCTTGGGGGCAACACGTAGGTAGGGTTTTGCCGAAGCTGGGTAAAATTGTGTGTTCTACTTCTGCATTTATTATTCTGCTATTATCTGTGCTGCTTTTATTCCGATATATCTGTGTTGAAAATATTTTATAAACTTCGGCATTAAAGTTTTATAATTAATAATATCACCCTATTCACCCCCCTTAGGATGAAATCGATCCTACAAGTGGTATCAGAGCTAGGAACAAAAGCCTTTTTTGTTTTTAAAAAATTTGATTTTTCAACGACCAATTTTTGTTTTACAAATTTGAATTTCAAAATGGCTTCTTTTAATAATACTTTTACTGAGGGTCGGTCTAATATTATACCTTCTGTTTTTTATGGAACAGATTTTTTGATCTGGAAATTAAAAATGGAATTTTATTTAAAATATGTTGATGTTAAATGTTGGGATATTATTGAAAATGGGTGTGATATAATAGATGAGAAAATTACTTTGATTAAGGCACTTTCTATGCATATACTATATTTTCATATTAATCAAGATAATTTTAACTTTATATCTCATTATGAAAATGCACAGGAAATTTGGAATACTCTTGATGCAATATATGGTGCAAAAGTCTACGGTGATGAGAAATTCCTCATAATAAACTCAAAATCGTGCTTAACAGGATTGGTAAAAGGAAACAGTTATGAGGATGATGATGATGGAGCAGCTGAGCTGGCGATGAAGAGATTCAAAAAGAGGAACTGCAAATACTGAAATCTAGCTGTAAATCAAAAATTGAAAAGCAAAATAATCAAAGCACTAGACAACTCGAAAAACACGAGATCATTTGTCACAAATGCAACAAATCCGGTCATGTCAAGCCCAACTGTGCTCAACTTCAACACAGCCAAGAAAAGAATTCAAAAAGGAAAAGTTTTGCAGCCACATAGAATAAAAGTGCTGACTATAAAAGCACTAGCAGTGAGAGTGAGAGAGTAAATCTATGCCTACGATGTGATATAACTGATAGCAACGATGACGAGCAAAGCGAGGTATCAAAACTTTCTCACTCAGAACTACTTATATATTTTCACGAAGTAAATGGCTGTTTTGAAAGACTTAGGGAAAAATATATCAAAATTGAATCACAAAGAGATAGTTTGATAGAATTAAATAAACAGCTTCAATTGGTTAAAAACTATCAAATTATGAGCCCTAAGTATAATAAGTGTCCAACATTCGAAGAAGAGGTTAAAAAAATCCGAAATCAAAATTAAAACGCTTGAGAATGAAATTTTGATTTTAAAAGAGAGTGTAAATACTAGGAGAGAAAATTCTATAAAAAAGTGCACTCAATTATTGAATAAAAATAAATATCTAAAAACACAAGTCCAACAATTGTCAACAACTTTAGGAAAGTTTTTCAAAAGTGAAAGATCGTTGAATATGCTATTAGGGAAACAAACTGTTAATACAGATAGACAAGGACATGGATATAATCAATTTAAACTTGATAGAAGAAAAATTAATCAAGTCAATTCCAAGTGCACAATTTGTAGGAAGTTTGGACGCAATCAAAATATTTGTTGGTATAGACCCAAACATGTGAAAACTATATAAATTTGGGTTCCATAAGGCACGAATATCGAATCACTTAAAGTCAAACAAATCTACGAGCCGAAAGGAACATATATAAATAGTTTGGGGTCTACACAAATATATTTTTCAAAATCTTTTGCCATTAACAACCATGGACCTATAAAAACAAATAGGTCATAAAAATCTTCTATAGTGTAGGTGTGGTGGCAGGCTAAGGAACAACAACAGTGTTATCTGGATTCTGGTTGTTCTAGACACACAACGGGCAACAAATCAAAGTTCCTTAGCCTAATATAAAGGTGGCAGAATCACAATGGACAACAACGAAAAATTATCAACAAAGATAAAATAGGTAATCATATATTTATCTTGAACAGTTTATTAAATGTGATAATCCGCACCATAATTTAATCCAGCCAGTTATTGATAAAATAATGAATGTTGATTTTGATTCTGACTTTTTCAAATTTGTTGGTCAATTAAATTTTTATGCCTAGAACAGTATAAGTTCATCTAGATTTTTTGACTAGTTCATATAGATTTGTTTGAATTAATGATGTTGTTGATGATTGCTCATGATATACGTGGAAATATTTGTTTCTAGATCTGACACTATGTTCACTATTTATTTGTTTGCACAGTTTCAATTCAAATTTAAAAGAATTCCATTTAAATGTTTAAAAATGATTTTAAGAAATTTGTTGCAACATCACAATCTGGTCTATAACATTCAAATAATGATAATCTTGAGTCTAAGACAAATTCGGATGCAAATTACACTAGTAATCTAGTTGATAGAAAAATTTCTAGTGGAATATGATTTATGTTGAGACATTCAGTAATTGCATCGTTTTTCAAAGAAAATATCTACATATTTTGCATCTCAAATAATTTTCAATTAGCAAACATTTTTCTTTTATAAAACCCCTTCTAGAAAATCATTTTTGTTGACCTTATTTCAGATTAGTCATTTTAGAAAAATTGATTTTAAAATTATTTTTGAATTTGATTTTAAATGACTACATTAACTAATCCGACTCCCTACTGATCGTCAAAAATATAAATAGTGATTAAAAAACGATAAGTGTTGTTATTGATCATATATTATAACTTAAGGCGGTATAATTAGTAAATTTCTTTAGGAATTTAAAAAAGAGTTATAAACATTTTTGTTGGTAAAAATTCCATGACCATCTCTAATTCTATCATATTTCTATCGACCATCACTCATCAAAATCCAATATAGCATGTCAATATGTGGTATTTTAAACAGGAAATCATTCGTTTTCATTTTATTATATCTTTTAAGAAATAAAAATATCCAAAGTATTCACTCTCATTTAAAATTCCTCATGGTTATGCGTGGGTGAATTACTTGGAATTTTTGATTATGTGCTCCCATGCTCATTTAAAAGTCCTTACGGTTATGCATGTATGGAACGCATATCAAAATTGATTAATTAAATAGACATGTTGATTCTAATCCCATTTAAAAGTACTCACGGTTATGCGTGGTTAAAAGATACTTAAATTCATTTTTTTAATTTTTTTTTGAAACACTACTAATCTCATTTAAAAGTCCCAACGGTTATGCATGGTTAGTAGATATTCAAATTCCTGATATAAATATGCCACAAATAGACACAACTATATGGTTTTATATGATGACTTCATTCCTATCATTCTAAAATGGAATATGCGTCAAATAAAGTATTTATGATTTTTGTTAGACTTTTTATTGAAATTTAATATTTATACTCTATTGGGTATTAATATTGTATTAACGTCTATCACTTTATCTCTATTTTTCTAGCACTATTACTCTTTTGCTGATAACAAAAGGGGGAGAGAAAGTTAAGAATCGGGAAAATAAAAGTCAAATATATTATTTTCTATATGCATCTAGTTTCATATATTCATTTACATATTTTTATACATATATGATGGGGGATCTTTGTGTAGAGAGGGAGCACTCAAATAGGGGGAGCAAATTAAATGACCAAATACATTTAATAAATTCTAAATTCTAAATTCTAAATATATGCTTGTTATCATCAAAAGGGTGAGATTGTTGAATATGCAAGTATATGATTTATGTTTGATGATAATAAAATTTTATATATTCATTTAAATGTATTTGTTAATGTACTATTTTATTTTTCACATAATTAAATAAATATTTGCTGAATAAAATAAATAACATAGAGTTTAAATTCAAATAGATATTTTATTCAAACAAATATTTATTACAATTTTAAATAATACAAATTCGAGCTCTCACTATATATACAAATTCAATGATATAAAATTTTGATTACATTACAATTATCATTTACATCAGCACCTCACTACATATCACTCGTTCACTCAATATTGGTCTTCAACTCTATTCCAAATTGAATCCAGCATCTAAGCTATCTGCAAAAATATACACTGACGCAGCAAAATTGAAAATGAAAAATTTTTGCAGTATAAAATAAAATGTATTTTGAAAATATTATTTTCCTCAGTTATTTGGGTTGTTCGTCATCATTTAATTTTGAATTCATCAAACGCGAACAGCTTATGACATGCATATTGTATCATTGTACATGCCACAAGGCCGTGCACATCGATATACACTTGATAAAATTACTGGGACAGGTGAGCACAAGGTCAAACCCAAATCATGCCAGGTTCAACCCAAGTGAAATCACGATACGAGCACAAGGTCAAACCCGAGCTATAAGCTGGATTCAACACAAGGGCATGTGAACCCAAACAACAATGTAACTACCAGAGTCCATTATGCAAGCAAAATTACATATATACATATACAATACATATGTGTATTAGAATCTGACTCAAGGAAAGGTACAATGACGTGAACACATCAAGTGAAGCAAAAGTCAGGTGAACCATGAAGAACATAAGACTAGCAACAAAATGCTACAAGTCTGACTCAAGTACAATATGTACAAAGTCCATGCAACAGTAGCGAACATGCATATGGTCAAGTTCAATATCACTGCAACCTAAATCAATGAAGATTCAGACATGAACCATAAATCAATATCAAACCAAACTGCACCAGAGCTCAATGCAATCAATGTCACCAGTGAAACAAAAAGAACACAATATTATATATACAATGTACTTGAGGAAACCAGAACATATGAGAGTGATCAATGCAATCAATTCAGACTACAAACCAGATTCAGACTCAAGTACAATTCAACAATACCAAAGTGAAGCCACAAATGTAACCTGACTCGAAGCCACGTAATATGTAAACAGAACTAGTTCTGTAACCAGGTGAACCAGACCAAGAGAGGTGATATCATATACATAAGGATGAAATGCACATATGTACCACATAAAGTATGAATGACCAAAATAACAATCATGTCAAGCTGCATGTAAACAGTTCAACATGACTCAAAGTACAGCGGACAGAAGTCAATGCAAACATACATGTACACATATATAGGCAGTGCACATGTAAACCGGACAAGGCATAGATCACATTAAAAACTACATGAGTGAGCATATACATACATGTATGAAATGCACTGGTATAGGCCGAGAAAAAAGCAAGCAGGTATTTTTCAAATATGTACAAAGTCATTATAACAGTAGAGAACATGGATATCCTCAAGACTACACAGCAAACATCAAGTGAAGAAAGCTACATGAACAAGAGTAAAAACTGCACTAACTCGAAGCAACTAATCGATTCAAACCAAAGTCAAATGATATACAGCAGTTTTGAACAAAGATAGAGAAATAGCAGTTTCAAATCAATGCAACAGTCTAAAATCAAAAATGAATAATGCTCTAGACAAGTTCAACAGCCGAACAAAGACAGAAGATAAAATCAAAGCAATGGACGAAATCACAGGGACCAAAATCATCAAACCGTGGTTGAAAAGAAATAGAATAGTTCAAACTCGAAGCCGTGTCAACTAAGTAACATAAAAATATACGAAGTGACAAAGTTAGAGAAATCATCAACATCCAAGCATAATCAAACGGCCAAGTCGAAAATTACGAGACGAATATACGAACGAAAATATAGGAATTAGAATCCTATAAAACCCGATCATCATCGACCATAGAGATGAATTCGAGTTCGAGCAAAACAGATACCAAAAATCAAATCAACAACTTGAATCGACCAACATAAATTACATACCGAAGTCAAAGTCGAACTCGATCAAATCGAAGAAGTCGTGTTCGAATTGAAGAAGCAATCGATTTTCGAAGCAAGTCAGAGAAATAGCAATTGTAATCGACCAACAACCAGTCGGCTTCATCGAAATCATCCAAAGCCCTAATTCACTTGAAGAGGAATGAACGAGAAGCAGCCATTTTTATAAAAGGAAAAGGATATGACCATAGAGGTAAAAGAAAAAGAGGACAAATTTTTTATCACCTCATTTGGGCTAGCCTTTTTATTCTCTTTGGGTTGATAATTTTTATAAGTCCTCTAAGATATAAATTAGGGCGTTGTATTGTTTTTACTTGTAATTTACTTTTAATCTTTTTAATGTTATAATTTCTAGTCGTGTGACTAGGGGACGAACTACGGTGGTGTAGTTCGAGAATTCGCAACTGAATGGCTGAGTTTTTGTTGGGTTTTGAGCGTAGAGTTAGGTTAGTCGATAGCGGGTGTTGCGAGTTTACGTGTGTAAGCATCTGACTACTTAATTTCTAGTAGAAACCTTGGGGGCAGCACTTAGGGAGGGTTTTGCCGAAGCTGGGTAAATCTATGTGTTCTATATCTGCATTTATTATTCTGTTATTATCTGTGCTACTTTTATTCTGATATATCTGTGTTGAAAATATCTTATAAGATTCCTCGTTAATTTTTTATAATTAATAGTATCACCCTATTCACCCCCTTCTAGGAAGAAATCGATCCTACAAATACTGTACACGTCAAATTTCGGTCAAGATAATAAGTGAAAATGTATAAATGATGTGTTGGTGTTAGTATAAATATATATTCATATTCAATCGTCCTTAACAAGCCGTATTCTCCATATTAGCAGACGACATTACTCATAATGTTTTTTTTAAAAACTAGGTATCGCGGTGGATGATTTCCATTGCACATAACAAAGTAAAAGCCACTTTTCCCATGATGCTAAATCGACAATCTATCATTAAAAGAGAAACTGCCAACTAAAAAACCTGCATGTGTAATAGGATAGTACATGTATTTCTAAGTAGCATTCTCATGCGAACTCTTCCCACATGAGAAATGCAAGTAAACTATCAAACTGACTGATATTTAAAGACTGTATATGAAATGGACATGAACGCACATTCATCTTTTTAAGAAAATAAGATGCAATTAAAACAAAGATTTTAATTTAATACACAGAAAAGGGTTCTAGTTTCCATTACCGATTAAGCAAAAGGTGTTTCAATATTTGCAAATAGCAGTCAAGGTTTTAAAGTTGATCTTAATAAAGCTTAGGCGACATTCTGCACTAATCGGCCCTCTCACTCTCTTCCTTGATGCAAATTTTAAGTTCGTCGTACACTTTCAAATTAGCAGCACGATAATTCTCCATGGATTCAAACATATGCAGCAAACCAACATGCAACCAGCTTTCTTCAGCATTCTCTTCAGACATAACAATGCCATTTTGAACTGAAACATGCATTAGTTACTTGCTCCGTGTTTGGGCAAGAAAAAACACTAAACTTGGTTAGTATTTTATAAATTATTATTATTATTATAAACTTAGTTAATCATCATCATTATTATTATAAACTTGTTAATTTTTATCAAACTTAGTTAAATTTTAATAACAATTATTTAATTTTTATAAACTTATTTTATATTTATAAATCTTAGTTAACATATTATTATTATTACAAATATTGGTAAATTTTAATAATATTTAGTTAAATTATTATTGTTGTTTTTTTTTTTTTGGCATGGCCGACGGTTTTATAGTGGACCGACCACTTTTATTACGAACGTAATAAGGTTGAAGTACAGGAGTAAGGTAAAGACACCTTAGCTACTATGAATGAGAAATAAAATAATACAGCACAGGAGCATGACAGACACGTCACTACTACTAGAAATATATATCAAGGCTAGTTCTCCTTCGCAGAGGAAGAAACACCATCTCCCTCGCCCACCCCGGAAGATCCACCCCCAAGAAGACCAAAAAAGGGGCGAAACAGAACAGCAAGAGAGGGATCATAACAGTCAGTGTCAGAAGAGTAAACATAAGATCTGTCCCAGGCAGAATCAGCTAGAAGAGCGGCATTAATCTCAGCAAACTTACCATCGATGTCAAGAACCAAGGATTCACCAGAAATACAATAATAAAGGCAACGCAGATCCAATAAATCATCAGATATATATCTAAAATAGGTGTCATCCACAGGGTTGAATCTCATATCAGAACGAAGGTCAATCCAACTATGTTCAGTCTCAGCCCAAACAACGTGCGACAGAGAGAAATCCGGAATAGCAGGAAGAACTGAAGGAACATCACCAGGATCTGGGGAAGCAGGACTCACTAAGGAAAGTGATGGTCCAGAGGCAGTAGCAACCGAAGAGGCTTTGGGAACCCATTTTCTAAGCGGAGGCCGAGGCAGAGGGATCTTAGGAGCAGCATATGGATCAACAGAGCGCACGCAGGCAGAGGCAATATGACCAAAAGAAAGACAGGTGGAACAAATATCAGGGACCCATCCATAACGAACACGAACATCCACCACGTGACCAACAGCTAGCTGGACAGGAATAGAGGTAGGAAGAGGCTTGTCGGGAGAAATCTCAATCAGGGCCTTGGCGTAAACAAGCCTATCACGCGCAACAGTATTAGAGTCAAAACACTTCAATTTACCAATATTGCACGCAAGCCAATTCAAGCCAAGCAACGGTTGTAAAGCGGATGGAATTTGGGAGAAATAAACCCAAACAGGGATAGAAAATACTTGATCACGAACAGAAGCTACCGTCGGAGACCAGGGGGTGATAATAAAAGGCTGTCCGTCAAAGAAGGAAGGCTCAGACTCAAGAACCCGACAACGTTCCTCCTCGGAGGAGAACAATAGGTAGTACAAGGAATCAACCATCTTAACTTTAAGCCCACCCTGTAGTCTCCAAGCCCTACGACAAACAGCTGCTGCATCATGTAGACGGTGATTAGGATCCAAAAAGAATCCAACCACATATCCAGACCAAAAGTCCAGACTGGCTTGCATAACACAGGGGGGAGGGATCATCACTCCATTTTCTTCAACGGTGTCGAACTCAACTGGTTCATAAACACCCGCATTACATGGCATGGATTTAAAAAGCGAAGACCATGTTTTGGGTATAGCCGGGCAAGGAGCAGCAGGCCGACATCCAACAACAGCAGAAGAGACATCAGGTTTGGGGCATTGTGCATTAACGGGAGAGGAAACTGTGTGCATGATATCTTTGTTCGCAGGAACATCAACAGCATTGACAATAGACTGCAATGAGCCACTAGCATAACCAGCTTTGGGACAGGCAGGGGAAGGACCTGGACACACTAAAACTGATGGGAGAACAGGAGTTGCATCACACATTAGGGGGGCCGAACTTTTCACATTGATTATAGTTCCAGTTCCCACAGAAGCATTGTAACAAACACATGGCGTGCTACAATCAACTGCAGCATTATAACAAACATTTGAAGTGCATCTGACTGGCACAACAGAGTCCACCTTGCCATTGTCAAAACCTTCCAGACCATGTAAATCACTGTCCCTAACTAAAGCACCCAAGACTTGTTCACCCAAAAAGCAACCGGAGATAACGTCGTTACTTACAATGGAACCAGACTTAGGTATATTCTTGTTGTTATAGAATATAGAAGATTTAGTAATATTTTATATTTTTATAATACTTACTTAGTTTTTATGAACTTATTGATTTTTTATAAAACTTAGTTAATTTTTATAAACTTAGTTAATTATTTATTTTTATTATTATAGATTGGTTTAATTTTTATAAAACATAGTTAATTTAGCTATTTATTTATTATATGGATCCAGTAGGATATTGCCAGTATTTATGGTTGTAATTTGTATAATATATTTAATTTTTATAAAACAAAGTCAACTTAGTTAAATTTTATAGATTTAATTATTTTTATAAACTTGTTTAATTTTTATAAAACTTAGATAACTTAGTTATTTTTTGGTAAAACTTAGTCTACTTGGTTATTTTTAATCTAGTTAATTTATTTTATAAAACTTAGTTAACTTTGTTCATTTTTATAAAGTTATTTAATTTATTTAATTTTTTTAAAACTTTGTTTAAAATTTATATATAAAACTCAACTAACTTTTATAAACTTGTTTATTTTTGTAAAGCTTAGACAACATATTTATTTATTTATTTTGTAAAAATTAGTTAATTTTTTTATAAACTTTGTTAATTTTAGCAAGTAATCAAAAATCTTTCAAAAATAGCATTAAGGCCAACTTACATAATAAGTATAGATAAATTAGTGTGATGATAGATAAGTATAGATAAGTATAGATAAGAGCGATTCTAGGAGAAATGATATTTGAATTAAAAACACTACTAGAAAGGCTTCAGAAAGCGATATAGCCTAGCGATGGCCAGTAACGGCTAAAATAGCGGCCGTTGCTAGCCGCCGCTTATCGCGTTATACAATCCTGCTACCCAAGAGAAAACATTTTCATTTTCCCTCTCCCCAAATCCATTCAGATCCATCGCCTCCCGCAACCAGCTGCCCTCCGCCACCAGGAGCCGTCGCAACCTTCCGACGCAAATTTCAACCTCTCCAAACTTATCGGTGTCTCTTATTTTCCATTATCTTTGTTTAATTTAGATTTAAATTAAATTAGTTAATGATTTAGCGATTTGGAATTAGATGATTTAGAGGTTTGGAATTGATGAATATATGTTATTAGTTTATGATATATAGTTTATTATTTGAAATAGGTATATAATGGTAAACCTAATTTAGAAAATTAGTTGATTATGTGTTTGAAAATGATGATTATTGCGTATTAGGTGATGATAATTAGTGTTGATTTGGTGGTATTAATTAGTGAATTTATTATTTACTATGTTGTTAAAAATTATGGCTAATTTAAAATCCAAAAAATAGTCCATGATTATTGAATAATATGTTTATTGATAAGTTTACGAGAATGTTTGTTATACTATTGTAAGTGCTAACTACTTATTTAGTTCACAAAATCGTTAATTAAAATTTATGTAGTTAAACAAAAGTTAAAATATGTTTTCAAATTTCAGATTTAATTAATAAATATTTAAATAGTTAAATGAATTATAAAATAGTTTTTGTAGTTGTTAAAATAGTAACTCATAGTTCCCATTTGTGAGATAAGGCATATTTTCTGAGTTACTGATAGCTTCCATGGATTTTGATTCATAATTTAACGAATTCTATTTGACTCCATCACTAAAAAAAGTTAAGAACATTATTTCACTACAGACCACTAATACTTCAATATTCAAATTTCTTAATTTGTGCTTTATTTATGTGAACCCCTTAGATAATTTTTGGCCTCGTCAGACAAGTGTTGTGTATGATCGTTATATGGATATTCGTTTTTCCACAGAACGAAAATCTATATTCATCTGATACAACATTTGTTGGATTTGTCCTAGTATTTGGAAAAGTTACAAACACAATAAAGTAAACATATTTTATAAATCATTTCAGTTTAAACGGTTCAGAAAATTTCGATGGCACTTCCTTTTTTCCCTGTGTACACGCATTTGTGTACGATACAGGGAATAAAGGGAAGCACTGCCGAAATTTTTAAGAATCGTTTAACCTGAAATGATTTATAAAATATGATTACGTTATTGTGTTTGTAATGGGAAGTAGAATAACCGGCCGTCAAAGTAAAAAAATAATATACTTAGGAATTCAAAATTTGAATGCAGTATTTATTTGAATTTGTTAAAATAGTAAAGGGTTATATATGAATTTTTTGCAAGACTTTAATATGAAGTGTTTTATTCAATCTTCTAACCTACATTTTACAAATCAAGAAATATGTTCGATTATTTTCTCGATCGTAATTGGATGTATGAACCTCGAAAAGGTATGAAAGGATCAGTAAAAGAATGTTTCTGCAACGGTGTACACATATTTATTAGATTTGCTCAATCTAATAATCGAAATAAGGTAGACATTCGTTGTCCGTGTAGTAAGTGCAAACATATGAAGCATTGGAAACCAGATGTAATAGAAGTACATTTGTACAAATTTGATTTTGTGTCGAATTATTACTTATGGGATCGTCATGGAAAACTTGTTCAACCTACACATAATTTTGTAGTGTTAGAGGACGATAATACTATAACCAATCCTATAGAAAATATGGTGCAAGATGTTGCACGATCAATGTTTCCTACCTTTGACCAAGGTGACGAGGGGAACGAAAATGTTGACGAAGAGCCGACCACGGAAGCTAATTTTTTTAATGATTTATAGGATTCTGCTAAGAGGCCATTGTGGGATGGATGTACAAGCGGAACTGAATTATCTGTAACCGTCGAATATATCACTATGATATCGAAATTTAATCTTACAGAAGCTGCATTTACAGCAGTTGTACAAACTGCAAAACGAAACATGCCACCTAATAATTTGGTGTGTTATAGTCATTATAAAGTAAAAAAAACTTATGTCTGATTTTGGATTGTCATATCAGAAGATAGATACATGTGTAAAAGGTTGCATGCTGTATTGAAAAGAGGACGCTCATCTTACTAAATACAGAATATGTAACGAGGAAAGATACAAACCAAGAAAAAAGAAAGGAAAAGAAGTTCCATATAAGAGGATGCATTATTTACCCATCACTCTCAGACTTCAACGATTATGTGCATCTTCTGCTACAGCATGTCATATGCGATGACACAGTGTGAGAACACCAGAAGAAGGAACTTTGATACATCCATCTAATGGAGAAGCATGGAAACATTTCGATAATACTTATCCTGAATTTGCGGCAGAGATCCGTAATGTTAGGCTTGGCTTATGTACGGAAGGATTTTTGCCATTTTCTCAGTTTGGTAGTAAATATTAATCATGGCCTATTATTATTACTCCTTATAATTTGCCTTCATGGATGTGTACGAAAACTCCATATATGTTTCTAACGATTGTCGTCCCCGGTCCCGATGATCCGACACAAGAAATTAATGTTTATCTACAAGCACGAATCGACGAGTTGAAAACACCGTGGATGAAGGAATTGAAACATAAGACATTTCAAGAAAAAGGAATTTTCGTATGTTTGCTTCTTTATTATAGACTATTAGTGATTTTCCCGCGTATGGCATGCTTTCAGGTTGGAGCACATCTAGATGTCTAGCTTGTCCTTATTGTATGGATGAAATACTAGCATTTTCACTAAAGTATGGAAAGAAAATTTCTTGGTTTGACTGTCATCGGTGTTTTCTACATATCAATCATAAATTTAGAACAGTTACAAATAACTTTAAAGCTAATAGAATAGAGAGTATGCTACCACCTAAGGTTTGGACAAGTGAAGAGGTATATGAAATTGTAAAAGACTACCCAAAGATACATGAAACTGGGGTACAGATTGAAATTTCAGGTAAATCGGACATTCATAATTGGTGCAAGCAAAGTATATTCTGAGAGTTACTGTACTGGAAAAATCTCCTACTCCTATATAATATTGACGTCATGCACAATGAAAAAAACGTGTTTGACAACGTGTTTAATATAATTTTGGATGCGAAGGGGAAAACCAATGACGATGCGAATTCAAGACGTGATATATTACACTTATGTAAGCGCGGCCCGAACTTCAATTATACGACGATAATAAGAAACCCAAAGGATGCTATGAGCTAGACAATAAGCAAGTAAAACTCATTCTAAAGTGGGTGGAAGGACTTAGATGTCCTGATGGGATTTCTTCTAACCTCCAAAGATGTGTTGACTTTAAAAACAACAAATTTAGTGGGATGAAAAGTCACGATTGCCAATTTATGATGGAGTATTTTTTCCCCTTGATTTTCAAAGAACTGCTGCCTGCAAAAATATGGAGTGTTATAACAGAATTAAGTATGTTTTATAAACAGCTTTGTTTTACGACGTTAAAGGTAGATCTATACGTAAATTTGAAGCAGAAATCCCTGTACTGCTATGCAAACTGGAGAAAATATTTCCGCCTGGTTTTTTTAATGTAATGGAGCATTTACCTGTTCATCTTCCATCTGAAGCACTCCTTCGTGGTCCTGTGCAATATAGATGGATGTATCCATTTGAGAGGTAATTTAATTAATTTTGATTTTTGTACCACCATATAAATTTAATTAATTTTGTTATAGGTACCTGAATCATTTGAAGAAAAAAATTAGACAAAAAGCACGAGTAGAAGGTTCGATTTGCAAATCGTGCCTTGAAGAAGAAGCTTCATTTTTTTCTCACATTACTTTAGTAACGATGTGAACTCATCGTTCGTAAATGTTCCCCGTACTGAAGAAACCATTGAGCAGGATTCTTCACAAACAATGTTATCTATTTTTAGACAACATGGAAGGCCTGCTGGAAAATGCGTGGAAATATGGTTAGATGATAAGATTACCATGTGGCACACACATATGTTCTTCTAAATTGTGCTGAAGTTGCACCATTTGTCAGGTAATTATGAATTCATATATAATTCAATTATACATGTATATATTAATTATAAAGGAATATAATACATATTTGCAGCATATACGAATCACAACATCCTTCTGGCGATCTCAGTAAACAATTTGCCAGATGGTTTTCAAACTACGTTCATGATACAGAAAATTGTGTTGTTGACGAAGGATTACGACATCTTGCTCTCGGACCAAAATGAGATGTCAAGACTTATCCAATATTCTTCGTCAATGGATTTAAATTCAACACCAAAGATTACGGGGCTGGAAAATTAACATATAACGGTAGTGTATTTGTAAAAGGAAGTGATGATCCAGAGGAGCATATAAAAGATTTTTACGACGTCTTAACTTAAGTTTTAGAGTTGACATATTATATACAACCTGCAGAGAAAGTTGTTTTATTCAAATGCAACTGGGTTTAGCAATGTTTCTGGCTCTAGAATTAACGTGCACAAAGATTATAAGCAAATTAAAATAAGGCATACATCGCATTACTATAAGTATGATCCTTTTTTATTAGCTAAGCAAGCTTTACAAGTTTATTTCGCTCCATATCCGTCCTTAAAAAAGATAAAGTAGATTGATGGACTGTTTTTAAAACGAAGGGAAGATATACATTTGATGGAAATAATATTCCAGATGAAGCAGCGTATCAAGCGGATCTCGAGCCAGATACTGAAATAGTGATAACAGATGACATTGATGCAGGGTCGTTGACTGATGAATTGAATGTTTTAAAATATGCATTTGTACGTATCGAACAAAATGATATAGAGTACGAGACCGAGTGTGAATCAGAATATGACGAAGACTGATCATAGATGGCATCGCTTTGTTGTATAATTCTGAGCTACGTATTAACAATAATGACTATGTTCTGTAATATTCTGAGCTATGTAATAATAATGATGACTATATATGATATGTATCATTCTGAGTTATGCATTATTCTTTTCATTTATGCTTTTTTCGATGATTATGTGCAGAGTATGCTTATGTGATGATTATCACTTGATTAATAATTATGTGATGATTATGCGATGATTAATGATTATGTGATATTGATTGATGATTATGTGATGCATATGTTATCAGTACTCTTTTCTAAGCAGTGTATGATATTATATTTGTGTTTGTGCCAGATATGTCTGATAGGCGACGTAATCGACGTAGTACATCTCAGTCACCTTCACTTGGAGCAGTCCGAGTAGCTCTGAGCCAGATCTCCGTCGGGTTACGGAGATAGTTTCGAAAAGTGCTGGGTACGTATCGAACTTATTTGAATTATATTATATGAATATATTGAATATATACATCAATATCTCTACAGAGGGTTCGAGGTGAAGCCGTCCGAGTTCATTTTACCAGTATCGAAGGAAGCATACAAAAGTAGGATGTCCGGGTGTTGGCCTTAGTGGGATAACATCCCAACACATATAAAAAACGCAATATGGGCTGATCTTATGGTAAGTACAACTTTGTAATATATAATTATGTCTTATATGAAACCAAAAACAATATTCCATCATACCTTATGGTATCAGTTTTGCGTATTCTATTCTGTTGATTGTTTTTTAATTATATAATCTCTTTTACATAACATGTATGTTAATTCAATATGCAGGCAGCAGTACGTGTGGATCTGCGGGATATGGATGTTTTTTTTATAAATCATTGGAATAAAAAGATGCGGAAAAATTACAGAGAGACTCTATCAAGGGCTAAGAGTTTAGGGGAAAAGCCAAATAGGATGGGGGATGATATTTGGGCTGGATTCCAACAATATTGAGAATCTGAAGCATTCAAAGTAAGTTATACTGTCGCTATATTTTTACATTTAAATGTGTTGAATTATTTTACTTAATAGTATGTATAAATTAACAAGAGTTATCGGCAAAAAACAAGGCTAATAGGAACAAAAACCCCGCTTTATATCGTGGTGGCTCGAAATCCTTCCAACAACATAGGAGGAAATTGGTAAATAAATTAACCAATATTTATGCTATTGATGTATATATTTACTAGTGTCTCTTTACCATATATTCTATTCTTGTATATAATCTATTCTTGTATATACTCATGCAGTCTATTCTTGTATATATTCAGTGGGCAAAGTATGAAAGGGAGCCTACAACGGCTGAGTTTTTCAGAGTCACACATGCAGTGGAGCATACAGATGAGGATGAGAATGTTTCATATGATTGGTCGGACGACAAGGCTGCTTCTGTAATGGTAAATATGTTTATTTCTGTAATGAAAATACTTCACATTCGTTTATTTCACAGTAAATAAGTAAATTGTATAGCAATTGTGTCAAATATCTATTCGTAATTGTAGGAGAGATATAAAGCAGAGCATACACGAGCGATACAAGCGAGTGGACGGGAGTCGCTTACTGTTGATGAGTCTAATCGGATATGGGATTCAATCATTGAACCGACAAGTCGAAACAGGCGTTACAGTTTCGGCAATATAGTATATACTCAACGTTTACATAGTAGAAACCTGTATGTCATGAACTTCTTATTCACTTGAGTTTATTCCCAATAACTTGAGTTTTCTTATTGTTATTGTATGCCATGAACTTCTTATTCACTTGAATTATTTCACAGTCTCTTAATTTCCAAAGGGCATATAGGAGATCCATAGATGAGGAAAAGATTGCTCGGATGCAAACACAATTGGATGAGCTAAATGATTGACGGAAGGGTCAGTTGGCGACGCAGATAGATGAGCGTATTGCTGCCTTCTATCAGGAGCATGGGTCAATGCCCGGGGAAGGAGGTGTAGATAATGACGACGACGATGATGCTAGTTGGTTTGCTTTGATGGGTACACTTTATATATATATGTACATATTATGATGGGTTTGACATTTGGTACTTTGGATGTTGTGATTGATACTTAGTGTTTTGGTGGATTTGGTATTTTGATTGTTGTGATTGATACTTTGGCACTAGATATGTACTGATCGTTTAATTTAGTTATGTGGTTTGGTTTGGTGGATTTTCATATTTGATTATGTTGATTTTCTTATATGATTTTGTGAATATATGTTGGAATGTGCAATATTTGATGATTTGGTTGTGTTGATATTTATTATATGGTATGTGGAAAGGTATTATATGTGTGGAATGATGAAATTATATTATTTGGATTGATTGGGATTGAGGGTTGAAGGTGTTGTAATGTGGCGGCAAATATATTCCAGTTTTGCAACGGTCAGCAACAGCCCTGTGGTCAAATATTGCGACGGCTAGCAACAGCAATACTGCAATGCTTTGCAACGGTTTGCATCAACAACCCGGAAAAACCAACAACCCCAAAGGTTGCTTCAACGTGGAAACTTAGCCGTTACAAGCCGTTGCAAAAAAAACAATGGAACCGTCACTTTATTTAGTTGCAACGAGATATTTTGCAACGGCTTTTACCAACGGCTAGCTACGGCCGCCAACGGTTATTAGCCGTCGCTAAACAGTGCGTCTTTTGTAGTGAAAGGTCCGATTCCTCCTTTGGAAGAATTTCTCTGCCGCTCCTTTCAAATTCTTTTCACGACCTTGCTTCATCTGCTTCCTGTTTAAGAATAATTCAGAATTAATTACATAAAAGTGCAACATTATTTTAGGTTTAATTTTCATAGCAATTTCAATGTTGATTAGAAATCCAACCAATTTTCGATACTACTCATTTCACCTTTTAACTTGTGTAGTATAAAACAAAAATTACTTATGAATATTTCATTCAATGCTATATTTGTTATATAGCGTGTGCAAATGTTAAAATTTAAACGGATTGTATCAAAATTTAAAATTCGCTATACTTTACACATTTTTCACGATAAATTCGTACCATCTAAAAAGAGAGAAGAACATGTTTATCCTCTTCATAAAGAAGGCGGAACCAAACATAAAAATGCTAGAAGGACAAAATTGTAAGATTGAAGAGAAATAGTGTAACCTCTGCATAATTCCTCCTATTTGTTTATTCATTTATTTATTTAGCTTCTGTAAATTTAATTTTCAAACCCTCTAGTCTAGCATGAAAAAGCCGAACAAAGCCACTCTCTCTAGGCACAACTTTTGACTTCAAATTAGGAAGAGCAGCAGAGTAGCGTCTGTTATAACCATATAGACGTGTTTTTCTCCTGACGTGTTTACCATATATCACATGCACGTGGAAGAAACCTCTCATAGCAGTTGTTTCAAACAATTCAACCTTATCAAAAACTGCTGGTAACACACCCTTTAAACTGCGGCGTGGATAAGAAGATGCACACACACTCAGACAATACAGGGCCCAAAAACGAGTGAAAATAATTGCAATCCCAAAAGAATAAAGCTTAGTCACCTGACATATACTCTCGCACACGCAAACCAAACCTTAGGTCGCCATCCACAATAAAATATCCAGCAATAATTCATCTAATCGCCTTCCTTCTATATATATTGTATACAACTCACCTTCATATCCTAAACTAATAAACTCAACCACCATTATCTCAAAAACAAAGACACATAAAACAAAACAAAGAAAATGGTATGTGTAACGGCAAGACAAGGACGGCAGCTACAGCGATACAACAAAGAAGGAGGCCGACTCGTCGTTGGTTGCATCCCTTACAGAAACAAAATATCAAGTAATTACACGGAAAAGGAAGAAGGTATAGAGGTTTTGGTGATAACATCGCAGAAGAGCGAAGCTTTGATGTTCCCAAAGGGAGGATGGGAGCTTGACGAGAGCTTAGAACAAGCTGCCAAAAGAGAAGCAGCCGAAGAAGCAGGAGTTGTAGGCGAACTTGAGCAGATACTCGGAAAATGGAACTACCGAAGCAAAAGATATGGAACGGTGTATGAGGGACGAATGTTTCCAATGAAGGTGACGAGTGAATTGGCGTGTTTTGCAGAAATGCAAACAAGGGAGAAGAAATGGGTTTCTATTGCTGAAGCGAGGAGGGGATGTAGAGATATGTGGATGAGAGAAGCATTAGAATCGCTTCTGCAAAGACAGAGAGTTTCCCAAACATGTAATTCGAGACTGTAGAACATTTCATCTTGTTTTAGGAAATTCTTTTATTCTTTTGTGAATATAATAAAATCATCGATGCCAATGAATATATAGAAATTTTGGGTTATGAAGATGCGTGTGTTCAGTCTATTTGCTTGCAAGTCATTCATCACCGTCAATTGCTGGATTGCAGTTACAGTAAAACAGTGACATATATGAAATAATTGATTTACATAGTGATGTTGAATTTTTGATTATGACACCTATTAATTTAGCGGTGTTGCACAGTTCTACTTTTTTTTATTTTGCTCCCACAAAATTTATTTATTTTATTTTATTCATTACATTATGCAATATATCAAGGTTGATCCTTTGCGTCGACTAACCTTTTTTGTATATTGGCAATTGCTGTGTAAATTGTCTGTGGGTATAGGTACTGTGTTATGAAGAATAATATTACCTGCTATTTCTTGTATATTTTCTTTATGTACTTATTAATATGTTATAGTGCGCATAAGGATCTATCCGTCGTCGTCATCTGATCATCTCTTTGAATATTACTTTGTATATTTTCTCCATGACTATTCTTGTATCAAATTAGAAAAAATGAAACAGTGGGAGATGAAAATTGAACTTTATCGAGCAGAAGATAATAACACATTATGTTGTATTGCTATATATTTATAGCTTTATGTATACGATGAGTCAATTACATAATGGGCTACTTCAATCCTCCTCCTCGGCTTGCTTAGCTATTTGGTTCGAGCATCCATCCATTTGACCCGCTTTGACTGAGGTATATCACTTACAAAAAACGAGTTACAGGTCTCTATTTTTGATGTTGTTATAAGAAAAGTCCCGGTATGTATAAGTATGTAAATTCAGTCTCTATTTTTTGAAAAATAAAAAACGCAAGGTGCTTTGTACTTTTCTGATAGAAAATACAAGCTAACTTGCAATTTTTATCAGAAAAGCGCAAGCTGCTTTGCGCTTTTTTATTTTGAGATTTTTTTTAAAATTTTTTAAATTTTCAAAAAAATTTAAATATTTGAAAAGCGTAAGTTAACTTGCACTTTTATAAGAAAAGCGCAAGACAGTTTGCGCTTTCTGATTTACAAAAAACAGGGACTTAATTTACATACTTATTATCATAGGGACTTTTCTTACACAACATCGAAAATAGGGACCTTTGGTGCAAAACCCCTATCACTTAACTCTAATTTATTCCTTTTCACTTATCATTCCCGCTCAATTACGGCTAGAGTTTTGTTTCTCAGCCGACTTTCTTCATTTATCCTTTTCTTTAAATCAGAGAAAATTTCCTTCGATTCGTATGAGATTCTTAGCTAGATTAGATAAAAACTTTGTCTGAAAATTACTTCAGCCTTCTCTACTTGCTGCTTCTCACTTATTGAAGCTAGGGTTTGCTTCGAATTTTGCTTAAGGGGTTGTTTGAGATAGTCTTGACTCCATTGTAAGGTTGTTGATGTCTTAAACCTTCAGATCTTGTCTGAATCTATCGAAATTCTCTGCGGAGAGTGTTTTTGTTAACACATCCACCCTTTGATATGTTGCAGGTAAGTGATTAATGTTTAATTTTCCTTTCATTACATGTTCACGCACAAAGTATAAATCTAATTTCATGTATTTAGTCCTTTGAATGTAGAATCAGATTGCTGTTAAGGACACTGTGCTGAGATTATCACACCATATAGTCGATTTTCTGATTGGTTTGACTTTTAATTCACTTAATAGCGACTCGATCCACATGATTTCTGCAGTTGTGCTTGCCACACTTCTGAATTTTGCCTCAGTACTTGATCTTGATATATTTGATTGCTTTTTGAAACATCAGGACACTGCATTTTCTCTAAGATATACAGTAACCTGCAGTAGACTTTCTGTCATCTAAATCTGTTGCCCAATTGGCATCAGCAAAACCACTTATATTGATGTTATTGCTTGATTTGAGAAACTAAGCCATAGCTTATTGTTCCTCTAAGATATCTTAAAAAAATTCATAGCCTTCTAATGTTCATCCAGTGAGTTTTGCATAAATTGACATACCTTATTTTCACTGAATGATATTTCTGGTCTTGTTATTGTAACATACTGTAATACTTCCACTATTCTTCTGTATTGCTTTACATTTGTGATAGGTTCACCATGATATTTTGACAAGTTTGAATTGTTGATCATAGAAGTAGGTAGAGGATTAGATTTGTCCATTTTTGCTTTGATGAGAATCTCTGAAATATATTTTCTTTGACATAAATGAAGCTCTATAATGTTAATTCTTTTGACATCTATTCTCAGAAAGTAATTAAGATCGCCTAAATCCTTATAAAATTGCCTGTCAAGTTGCTGTATTAATTTGCTGATTTCCTTTTCATTGCTACCTGTAATAATAAAATCATCAACATAAATTAGTACATATGTTACATTATCATTATTATATTTTGTAAACAAGAGGTATCGGATTATGTTTGAAATAATTCAGTCTAATCTGAATTGCCTTGAGTTTGTCAAACCAAACTCTTGGTGCTTGCTTTAGACCATATATGGCTTTTCTTAATTTGCACACCATTGACTTGTTGTTGGCTTGTCTAAACCCATAAGGTTGCTCCATGTATACTTCTTCCTGAAGCTCTCCATTTAGAAAAGCATTATTTACATCCAGTAATTTGATTTTCCAATTGTTATGTAAAGCAATGGTTAGAACTACTCTGATTGTTGTTGGTTTGACAACTGGTGAAAAAGTTTCTGTGAAGTCAAACCCTTGTTGTTGAGTATATCCTTTTGCTACCAATCTTGCCTTATATTTATGAACTGTTCTATCTGAATTTTTCTTAAGTCTGAATGTCCACCTGCATCCTATTATGTTCTTGTGCTTAGGCATAGGAACTAATTCCAATGTTTTGTTTTTCATTAGTGCATTGTACTCTTTTTGTATTGCCGCTTTCCATTTTTCATTCTTTATTGCCTGATCATACGTCTCTGGCTCCTCAAGTTCTATGTTAGTTTTATATATCTTTGGTTCGAAGATACCACTCTTTGCTCTTGTAATCATGTGGTGTTGAGTTTTTGCAGGTGCTACATGCTGACTTGGAGTATCTTTAGTTACTACTTGTTGAGGTCTGGAAGAATTTTGTTCTTCCAAATCTTGATGAGTTCCTTGTAAATCACTATGACCGTGACTTGAGTAATCAGATTGATGTAAAGGTTCATGTCCTGATCTGCATTCAAACATAGTGTGTTGTGGACTTGAATCATTCAGAGCATCTCCTGGGTTGCTATCAGTAAGTTGATCCTGATATATGGGTATTGATGGTATTGAGACTTCTGGATTGTAGGTTTTGTTTGATGCTTTTAGTATTGCATTTGAGAAGGCAAACTCATGCTCATTGAATATGACATGTCTGTATACTGTTACTCTTCCATTGCTACTTAAATGCTTGTATCCTTTCTGATTTTCTACATAACCAAGGAATGTGCAGGGAGATGATCAGAAGTTCAGCTTGTGTGAGTTATAAGGTCGAAGCCAAGGAAAGCATAAACAACCAAAGGCTTTAAAGTTAAGATAATCTGGCTTTGTATTGAACAGCCTTTCAGTTGGGCTTTTGTCCTTCAGAACTTTAGTTCGCAATTGATTTATTAGATATATTGCAGTGCTAAAAGCATTTGCCCAAAACTTTAATAGTAGTGATGCCTGGGCTGATAGTGTGAGACCAGTCTCCACTATGTGTCGATGTTTTCTTTCTACCATTCCATTTGATATGCAGACATGTTGTTCTATGAATTATTCATCTTTTCTCAAAATATTCACTAAGTGGCTTGTATTCTGTTCCACCATCTAATTGAATTTTTTTAACCTGTTGGTTTGTTTGCTTTTCAACTTGTGTTATGAAATGAATTGCCACTTTGCTTATTTCTGACTTTGCCTTAGGAAAGAATATCCAAGTGTACCTGAAGTAAGCATCAGCAAAGGACGCATAATAATTGAACCCATAATCAGAATTGATAGGTGCAGGACCCCATAAATCTATGGCTATCAATTCCAATGGTTTGCTATATCTAGTTTCTGAATCAGTTAATGCAAGCTTATGACTTTTACCCATTTGACAACATGTACATATATAAGATGACAATGTATTTTCAAAAGGAATTTTATGATCACATAAGATTTTATTTACAATATTTGCACTAGGATGCCCCAGCTTTTGATGCCAAATTTCAAAATTATTTATACAAATTTTACTTTGATTAATTTCTGAACAGTTACAGTAGTACTCCTTATTCCTAGAGATTCTTGAATCAACGGATTGAATTTGTGGAGTCCCTTATAAACTTCACCCTGCAAAAGAATTTCATTAGTATATCTATCTTTACTAGGCAATACTTTGGATGAAATTCAAAATAAACATTATTATATATCATTGGCAAATTGAGATACACTCATTAGATTTTTCTTGATTTGTGGAATCTTAACAAATTGTTAAGATATAGTTGTCTGTTTCCTTTAATACTTCCAAAACAAGTATGAGTGATCCTAATTGACTCACATTACCTATATGCATGGATTTTTTTTACCACTATATTCCTTGTTTTCAAGATTTAGATTGTCAAGATTTCATGTCACATGGTTTGTATCCTAAGAGTCAGGATACTAGCATTCATCTTATATGTCCTCTGGCTTTGCAATGTCACTTTGATAGTTTCTTGCACTATCTGATTTCCCTTTTGTTTCTGACTATATATTTGCCAAGTCTGCACTTTGACTGAAATATCTTTGTGAAGTTGTCTGTTGATTGGGTGTGAAAGTAGCATCAAATCTAAAATAACATTTGTTTGCTGCATGTCCATATTTCTCACAAATTTGATATCTTAATTTGTTGTTATTGTTCCACCTATCTCCTCTATTTCTTGCTCTTAAGCTAGGACCACCCCTTTGATAGTTTTGATTGTTGTTGTTTCTGTCATAACCTCTGTTTCTTTATGCAAGATTTATGGTAATGTATGCACCAATTGGTTTCTTTTGTTCTATCCTTCCTTCATGAGTAAAAAGTGTTGCATGTACATATTTCATGTTGGGTATTGTTTCTCTTGATGAGATTACAGCAACTACTGCCTCGTATTCCTCATCTAGACCATTGAATATGGTAGTATTTGTTAAGTCTTAGAAACTTTGTGGTCTGCTGCATTAAGAAGATTGCATAGTGATTTAATCTTAGTTAGGTAATCTCTCATACACATATTATCCTTCTTTAAATTTTACAACTTTCTTTTGTAGAACATACGTTTTGCTGTTGATTATGAGCTAAAAATTTGTTCCACTGTTGCCTAAATGTCATGTGCTATTTTGCATCAATCGGTTGTGGTAAAAGATTAGAATTGATAGATGATAGCAGCCAGTATGATAGTAAAATGTCTTGTCTTTAATGATTTAAGAATTCTTTGTTACTAATTAGCCTCCCTTCACTACTTTCTATCATTCCTACTGGTATGACCGTCGTTCCTTTGATTCAATCATCCAGACCATATCCTCTTAAGGCTTTTTCAATTTGAAATTTCCATAGGAGATAATTATTTTCATCCAGTTGGGTTGTTATAATTTGACTTTTGGGATTGAAAATTACTATTGCATTGGTTTCACTTGGCAGATTTGAATTTCTTGGAGTAGATGGTGATGTTGAAGTCATATCTTCATTTCCTTCTACTATTGTTCAAGAAACAAGGAAAATCTGAAGCGGGTAATTACAGATAATATTAGGTGAAGAAGATGCTCTCTGGATCTTTTTTTGATGATTTGAGCAGTGCAGCCAGATCATTGGGATGATGAGATTGCTCTGACCAGTTCTCGGCGAGGCACTGTGAGTTCTTTGATGTTAGTTCGTAATTCTTAAGGATTTTATGAGATTCTTGGTTGAATATCTACTGGCTTCTCAAATGATGGAAATTGAATTCTGATGAGAGCTAGGGGTGCAGCCTGGCATCAGATGACGACTCTGACTCTGATGATATTTCAGGCGTGACACTTTTGCCTTTAGGCAATAGATGCTCCGATACCAAATTAGAAAATTTGAAATAGAGATGAAAATTGAATTTTATCAATCATAAGATAATAATACATTATGTTGTATTGTTATATATTTATAGCATTATGTATAAATGAGTCAATTACATAATGGGCCACCGCAATCATCTTTTTAAGGCATGCTTAGCTATTTGGTTCGGGTTTCCATCTATTTGACCCACTTTGATTGACATATATCACTTAACTCTTTATTCCTTTTCACTTATTATACCACTACCAATTTTCTTTTTATCACACGATGATGATGGTATATGTTGAAATAAAATAAGCACGATGCATTTAATCTCAAATTTATTTATTGTGCTCGGACAAACATAAAATTATATTAATGTGCCTTAGGCAGTCCTAAGCCATAGAATTATTGATAAAATAGTAGTACCTGCTTTTATTATCTTTGTTTGATCAACAATTTCAAACCAACTAATAGTAAGTGTCTTTTGATCCAACCTGCCTATTCTATAATCAATTTATTTTTTATAATCATTTTATTTTTTATGCATTGACATAATAGATCTATGAGTTGAAGGTGCCTTTCATTTTACAACAGGCAACTTTGTATCATTTTAGCAATTTGGTAGTTATGGCCATAACTAATTTGAAGCCCATCCACTTGATGTGGAAAGAAGTTTCATATTTCAAAAAATAATGTAAAATTCAGCGTCATCCAGGGAAAAAAATCAACTATGATTTTTATTAATTATATATCGAGATTGATAAATATAAATACCACAATAGCTATATACATGCACGAGAACTATTATATAAACGTATTAAAACTAATATACACACACGCACAAAAAAACACGAGCGCAAGCGCATACACACACAAATGTATTAAGTTTAATAAATATCTTGATCATAAATAAAAATTTAGTTTAATAAATCAGAAGTCATTTAAAAATTGATCAAAATTTTACGTTCAAATCAATAGAGCTAGATACATATATCAAAACTTATGTGTGTGTATGTGTACTTACACACAGACGCACACATACATCAAAATTGATAAACATCAGTATCATAGAGACAAAAATAGAGTTTGGTGTATCAAAATTTGTTATGTAACTAAATATAATTTAATGTTCAAGATAGAAAGGCTATAAATGTGCATTAGAACTTCTAAATATATATATATATATATATATATATATATATATCATGAATGTTAAAAAATAAACAAAATAATAAGGTTTCATGTAAGCCAGATTTCGCTGTATCATACATTAGGTTCAATATTCATAAATAGTATATACTTGTAACCAATGTTTTGAGAACTGAACCACAAGTCGGACCGTGACTTCTCAAGGTTCAATGTTATGAAGGTCGGACCGTCGAAACCATGCATTTTTTTTAACAATTTATATATTTAAAATGAAGACAGCGTCATATAACAAACGAAGACTACGTATTAACCTAGAAATATTAGTGAGAAAATGTCCCATATCACCAAATGATGAAACAAACCACAACTTACACCTATTACCTGACGTTCATATTTTCATTGAATTGAATGACTGTCTTATTTCAAATGCAGCTTATCTAAGTTCTGAAATTTGAAACCTAGTTCAAATAATGGTTTTTCAATAGTTGGCTTGGTCTATTTTTCAAATCAGACTGGATCTGACCTTATTAAACCACGGTTCATTATGGTTCATTGCATGTCAAGGCTTTGTTCCTTTCCGAACCGGGCTAGTCCTCGGTTCACTATTTTGCAGGTTGAACCGCCGGCTCGGTCCGGTTTTCAAAACTATGCTGGTAACATCATACTGCTCCAAATTAAAATAATATAATGGTCTCATAATTGATTCATGCACATGCACGTGATAAATACGATACACATAAATAATATAATGGCATTTTAATTGCCTATTCCTTTTTCTATCAAAAATCCAAATGTCCACCTACTACTGCAAGGAGATATCTTCAATTAATGTGCAAAATGTACAATATGTAACAGCATATCAATCTAAATCCGTGAACTCTTTAGAAAAGTAACCTTTTTTAATCTTTAAATATGTGTAATTCATTATTTTGTAAAATTTCAAAATTGGAATTTCTCCATCAATTTAGTAATTGATGGTTCCGATAATGCTTGTTAGAAATACATTACAAGAATAACATCAAATTCCGACATCAAATAGCTGTCGACAGCTGTCAAGAACCGACAGAATAGCCGTCGGAATAGCGTACGCACTTTCCGACTCTTTTCAATGGAATCAACCATGACTTTCCAACAGTTTCCTACGACTATCAGCGATGGTTTTTTGATGGCTAACAGTGTACGCATGGCCCCGAACCTTACCAATATTGTTTTGATAGCCGTCGGAATATTATGACCAGATAACCTCGGAAGCCGTCAGTGATCTGGGTGTTTTTTCCCTTGCAGCCATTCGATACTTAAACAATCCATATACATCAATATATATCACAACTCTATTTCATACATATATATATAATATATATGTAAGTTAAAATCGTATATTATATCAACAACAATAATAATAACCAATCAAGCACAAACAATCCAACAAGTATAAAATCAAGCATCCAACATCTCCACAAAATTTATCAAGCATATCAAATCAATAACAAACTTCCAACATCTCCACAAAATGCATCAAACATACCCAAATCAACATAAAACATACAACCTCTCATCAACATATATCAACATAATAAACACATCATACTCACCATCTCCAAGTGCATATATATAATGTCCAAATACAAATACAAAATAACTTACCTATCAAGACTCGTACTCGCCTCCGGAAGCACCCAATGATGAAGGGAATGACCTATGCTGCTGTACATACTCCACCAAGCGCTGGTTCAGCTGCGCCATCTCCACACTGACGAAGGTAGTCTTCGAAATGCTTTGTACATTTTGTGGAGATGTTGGATTCTTTAGTGCAGTCCATAAAATGTACCAAGCACATCCAATCAAAATTAAGTTAATTTTGCGCATCATATTCTTTAGTGTTAAATTTATATCCATTGGTGAAGAATATTGGATATGTCTTGACTTTTCTTTTTTGTCTCGTCGCTAGATGTTTCAATCCTTCATTGACCACATAATTTATTGGATCATAAACATAATTCGAAAATCAACTAGCGAAATCTTTACTAATATTGCCACTTGGATGTTGTAATTCATAAATATTGCAGATATAAATAATATATTGCATTATAATTAATGTACGTGTATTATTAAAATAAATATATCCAGACTTTTTATTTAATATTACCTAACAAATTGTGCAACTTCAGAAGAATTAAGAAGAATATATGTGTGCTACACGATAATCTCTATCGTCTAACCATACGTCCATACATTTTCCAGCAAGTTGGCCATGTTGTCTAAAAATAGATAACATTGCTTCAGAAGAATCTTGTTCCATGCCTTCATCATTACACATAGCACTCTTAAATGACAAGTTCACATGATCACTGACATAATATGAGAAAAAGAACGAAGCTCCATCTTTGATGTATGATTTGCAAATCGAATCTTCAACTCATGCTTTTTATCTCACTTTTTCCTTTAGATGATTTAATTACCTATTAAATATTATTTCAAATTAAAATTTAATTATATATGTAATTAAATCAATATTTAACATACTCGATATTAATACCTCTCAAATAGATATATCCATCCATATTGCACAAGACCTCGAAAACGTGCTTTATATGGAAGATGAAAAGGTAAATGACCTAATATATTAAAGAAACCTGAAGGAAATATTTTCTCAAGTTTGCAGACCAGTATGAGGATTTCTTCCTCAATTTTGTATAGACGATCAACTTTTAACGTAGTGTAACAAAGCTCCTTATAAAAACAAACTAACTTCCATTACAACCTTCCAAACTTTTGCGGGCAACAGTTCTTTGGTAGCGACGGGTGATAAATTTTCCATCATCACATGACAATTATGGCTTTTCATCCTACTCAGTTTACCATTGTTATAGTGGACACATCTACGAAGATTAGAAGAAATTCCATCGAGAAATCTTGACCTTTCCACACATTTTAACAGTACTTTAACTTGGTTATCATCTAGCTCATAGCATGCTTTAAGTTTTTTAGTGTCATTTGGCTTGATATGAAGCTCAGGACGATTACATATATCTTGTATATCATTCCTCGATTTTAAATCGTCCTTAATCTTGCCCATAACATTCAAAACTGTATTAAACACATTGCCAAACACGTTTTCCTTGTTGTGCATCACGTCAATATTATGAAGAATTAGGAGATTTTTCCAATAAGGCACCTCCCAATATATACTTTGTTTGCACCAGTTATGAATCATCGGTTTACCTTGAATTTCAATTTATTTTCTGGTTTCTTGTATGTTTGGATAATCCTTTACAAGGTCAAATATATCTTGGCTCGACCAAATCGTTAGTAGTCGCAAAGTCTCGTGTCTATTAGATGTAAAGTTTTTTTTATCTTTTCTAAAAGGATAATTAATATGCAGAAAATAATAATGACAATCAAACTACGAAATTTTCTTCCCATGCCGTAAAGAAAATGCTCAAGTTTCTTCCATATAACGATTATTAGTACTCCTCAAATTATGGAATTAAGGTTCTCAAAATATTTTTCTCTTTTGATATTATTATTTAAAACACATATTACAATTTTCCATAAATCCTTTTATTATTTGACTTTATAAAAATATTCATAGATATGCTAAAATATTCCATAACTCTGAAATTTTCAAAATGTTACTTATATACACAAAGTTGTTTCAAATTTCCATATAGTTGTATTATTCATGAAACAATACTTTTAAACCATATTTAATTAGTCCTCTAAACCCATATTAAAATATAATCATTTTATTTAAAAATAAATTAATTTTATACTTTTCAAAGCTACATTTTCAAATTCCATGAATCCTATATTATTTAGTTAATAAAATCGTAATACTTACCAAATCCATAGTCATTTTCATGTAAAAATAGATAAGATTTGTATTTCCAAAGACATATTTCTAAATCCATAAATATTTTACTAAACATGCTTAAGATATAAAAATAACTTGCGAAAAATCATTTAAAGTATCTTAATTTAGAAACAATTCTAGGATTTATAAATATAAATGATTCTCTTTCGTAAAATTACCTATATATGAAGCTTATCTATTTATTTCATTTAACTCAAATTGATAGTTTAAAGATCTGAAGTTACGACCACCTAAATCTCAAAATTTCACAAAACTTAAAACATGGAAGTTGTAGATAAAAGTATCATCTTTCAAACAAGAAAATAACCATCCAATTTGGATTTATGATTCAAAAGTTATGACCGAAATAATTTTCAGATTTAAATTTATTAACTCTATCATTATTAATAAGACGGCGACAAAGAAACAAATTTTTGACCATCTAAACTTCAAAACTATGTGAAACTCAAAACGTGACAACTATATTACAATGTCTAATTTTACAAAACTTCAAGAATTATCAAAGTACGATGAGTAACAGGAAAGTTATCTTTAAAACAATTTCCATGTTTCAAAGCTAAGAATAAAACACAGCACAGAGAGGTTACCTATTCTTCAAATCCAAATTAATCTTAGTAAATTACAAATTCATAAAAAATGATGGAAATTAAAGTTGTTCCTTATGAAAGTAACTTTCAACTGAAAATACCTCACACAATTTTGATCCACCAATCAAAAGTTACGGTAATTTTAACATCAGGTTTCAATTAAGAAAATTACACAGACAAAGCAACGCCAACAGTTTCAAACTGAATTTTGACCCATTAAACAACAAAATTTCGGAAAGTGATCAAAAGAAAACTTGTAGATAATTGAAAGAAATTTCTATCACGTAAAGATTGAATCAATTTAGATTATTTAGCCACATGTTATTGCTGTTTTACTGCAGTGATATTTACACTAAATTTCTAGCAAACAACAATCAAGCAATCATTTCAATTTCTATCAAACAAAGTAGGGTTTCATAATCGAATCCATACAAATCATTTAAATTTTACAAATAAAACATATATATATAAATAGATTTAGTGAGTTATAAATAACTCACCTTTACTTTTCAATTCAGCGACTAAGATTAGCACTTAAGCCCAAGATTTCAAACCACCAAACCCTAGAACTCCATTCATAAAAATACAGCAAAAATCCAAATGTAACTACTGTAAAAACTAAAATCAAATAGTATAGATGACAGAATAGGGTTATAAATTCGTTACCTTAATTTTGGATTTAATAAGAATTTTATTCCTAATCTAGATTTGCAAACTTTGCTCCTAGGGTTGAAAAGGAAGTTGATCTTCTTTAGTTTTCTGTTTATTGAGTTTAAAAGAATGAAGAATGAAAATACAACTTAATGGAAAAGGAGAAGGACGCTTCTTCTTTTTTTCTTTTAAATGGACCTTACCTGCTTACAATAAATTAGGCACTTTATTAAATTATTACTAATAATTCGCTAATCAAGAACTTATGCATTTAAACAAAAGCCAATTGAGCAAATGACTTCACAAATTAATTTAACAATGAACAACATTTTTAATAAGAAATCTAATCTCAAGTTCTTTTTTTTTTGAATTACCTAGAGAACCAAGCTTCGCTTGTAAACTCTAGGGAAGTATGTGCCTTCCAAACACATACTTCGGGTACTTGTTACAGGGTTGTCAGTTTCGGGGCTCGAACTCGTGACCTTCGATCACGCAGTCCGGACCATCAACCAACTACGCCAACCTTGTTGGCAAGTTCTTCTTTTTTATTTAAAAATAAAAGATTCAAACTAAATGATGATTCTAGTTTAAACCCTAATTTCAATTATTTTTAAATAAACACTAAAATAATAATTTCTCCATTTCACAAAATTTTAGAATTAATCGTTCCAAAACAAATTATCTTTTATAAAAGACTACAAAAATCCGAACTAATGATTTAAATTTTCCAAATTAAATCATTATTGCATTCATTTAATTTACTCAAAAATCCGGGTTGTAACAGATTTCCCTACTTAAAGAAATTGCGTCCCCGCAATTCCCCTAATGGAAGAAATCCACAGTATAATTTATTCTCAGAATAGTTATTTGCTAACTGATTTCTAATTTCATTTACAAATCATTCAATTGATATCACTCCAAATTATAACACTAAACTCAAGTTTTCAGTTATCAAAATTTCTCAAAATTCTCAAAAATATTCATATGCCTTAAATTTGCGAAAATTTTCGCAAGCGTCTCCTTTGCGCGGCTGGCATTTTGAAAATTTACAATATGAATATAATTACGTAATATACATCTCATCTCAAGGATGAGGCATCCCACAGGGAAAAACATAAAATTGCGATATGTAATCTGAGATACGTTTCTTATATTTGAAATATTAGCAAGTCCGTTAATATTCCTTAAGCAAACAAGTTATAATCTTTTAAACAATATTTATTTAACTTCCGATACCTGCACCTAACTCAAAAATTCATACTAGTTTTTAATATCAAATTCATATCGCATAGAAGATATTAATAATTCATTATATTCCATAATGAAAGAAATTCGTACTTAAATTTCCAAGTTTTAGTTATTACTTATGCCAAAATGTCACGTTCGATGTTTAGGAAACCCCATGATAACATGAAGTCCCATATATCGATCAAGATTCTTAAACAACGTTCGGATAAGTTAACACAATAGATAATCTCAATTTTAGATGCATTTACTTTATTATCACTAAGATCCATGCATCCAATTTTAAATAAATAAAACCAAGCAATCAATTCCTACCAACTAACCAAAGCGTACCTGATCATTTATAGAGAAACAATTCAATGTTTGAAATTCCGCTGCGCAACTCTGATTATTCCTCGACCATTTAAATATTTTGCTTATTTACTTAAATTTCCCAAATTTTCTATTAAAAGAAAATAGTTCACTTTAATTTAATTCATTCCAGTTTAGTTCCAAAATTTTCTAAACTCTGAAATATTTTACACATTAATTTCCAAAAGTTTTAATGTCAATAATTCTAATTTATCAATTTAAAATTTTAAATCAATTTATTCCCCAAATTATTATCCCGATAACCATTTTATATTCCTATCCCTAATTAGAACAGTTATATAATTATCTACCATACACCCCAAGGGACATAACTCTAAGTCATCTAGATCTCAGATCCGTAATATTATATGCTATAATGTTTTGACACAGCTCTGATACCAAACTGTAACAACCCTATCCCAATTCCCAGATTAGCAAAGAATATTATAAGTAATGTCTTCCGTTAATCCGAAGAATACGGTTTGTCAAGGGCGATCGAACGTGAATACATCTTTATACTAACACTGACACGTCATTTATACCTTTTCACTTAATATTTGAACTTAATTTGACGTATACAACATTAATACAAAGTAATAGACACACTAATTTCTCAGAATCAGAACAATATATCATATAATAACAGTCGCATATCACATCGGAATAAATCTCAACTTATACATACACAAATTTTGAGTTTACAAAATAAAATACTAAACTCGATTGTTATACGGTTTTACAATTGTCTAATCTCAATTGTACATCTTATAACCATATTCACAAATTTCCAAAATGATAATTTAAAAATTCAAAAGTGTTTATCTCCTTGCTAGCCCAAACATCCAAAGGTAAACTTGTCCTGTAACCTGAAAAGTCTAGGCCTAACCCGAGTAAAATAACACTCGGGTCAGACTATCTCTAAACGTCTAACAGGGTAAGAACAAAATATATCACAAGAAAACAACGTTTAAGTAAATACAGATATCCATGAAATCACGAGTCACGGGAATTAATTTAACTTAGAGTTCATCACAAGGCACATAGTTATTTAAGTCACAAACATATATTAGTCACTAAACATTGAATTCACAGAACAAAACACAATATCTTTAAGCATGCAAATATCAATGATTAACTCAGAACATGGTTATAAGTTCAAGTCACAAACACGAACTAGTCCGTAAACACAGAAAAACAGAATTAAATTAACATCCATCTCAAGGCACATGAACTTATATTTATTTCACTAACACAAGAATATATATTTATTTTACGAACACATAATAGTCACAGAATCCAAATATCCAGAATCCAAGAGATCTTAATCCAAACCGATCGTAATGATCATCCAAGACAATCGCAATGATTGTACTCAAAACCCGTGGCAAACATACATACAAATTGGTTCACTTGAACCGGTCTGATACCAAGGATCATACTCACATTGGGAATATAGAATCACAGAATAATCTCAAGGATAGTCCATACCAATCAAGGTGATCGTTGAAACCATGACTCGATAAATCTACATTTTTTAATACTATTATATTATTATGTTCGAAAAGAAATCTAGGAGTAACTTTTTAAGAATCTAGCAGTCACTTGTCGCATACCAAAATAGAGTACACTCTAAAATGCCAAATACTATCACCTTCAGTAATCACTAGAATTTAACAAATACGTCCCTTACCGTATGGTAAAATCCTAGTATTCCAAAAGCTGGTAAATATCACTTATTACGGATACCACTGGTAAACCTGAACCACATTCTCTTAAAGATTTATCAACCACTTGTCGTACACCAGAAGAGAATACAACTTTAAAGTGTTAAGTACTTTTCCAAATAAGATCATAAGAATTTAACCAAGGCATTCCATACTACCTGGTCTAATTCGAGTATTCACTAATGGGTTACCAAGTTCCACTTAAACATTCTATTCAATGAGTTATACCATATTTAGCGAAGCATTATTGGAAAGCATTTAAACCAATCGATAATGCTAAATCTATTACTAGTACTCCTTAAATTATAGAATTAAGGTTCTCAAAACATTTTTCTCTTTTGATTTTAATATTATAAACACTTATTGTAATTTTTGATGAATCCATTTATTATTTAACTTTATAAAAATATTTACAGATTTGCTAAAATATTCCATAACTTTGAATTTTTCAAGATTTTACTTATATACACAAAGTTGTCTCAAATTTTCATACAGTTGTATTATTCACAAAACTATATTTTAAAACCATATTTAATTACTCCTCTAAATCCATACTAAAATATAACCATTTTATTTAAAAATCAATTAATTTTATACTTTTCAAACAAAAATTTCAAACTCCATAAATCCTATATTATTTACTTAATAAAACCATAATACTTATATTCCAAATCCATAATCACTTTCATGTAAAAATAGATTAGACTTATATTTCCGAAGTAATATTTCCAAATCCATAAATATTTTGCTAAACATGCTAATGTATACAATAACTTGCTAAAAATCATTTGTAGTATCGATTAACTTAATTTAGAAACAATTCTAAGATTTATAAATATTAATAATTCTCTTTCGTAAATTTACCTGTATATGAAGCTTATCTATTTATTTCATTGAACTCAAATTTATGTTTTAAAGATCTGCAATTTTGACCACTTAAATCTCAAAATTTCACATAACATATCACATGAAAGTTGTAGATAAAAGTCTCATCTTTCAAAAAAGAAAATAATCATCCAATTTGGATTTATGATCCAAAAGTTATGACCGAAATAATTTTTAGATTTAAATGTATTAACTTCGTCTTTCACTGACATGACAGCGATATAGAAACGAATTTTTGACCATCTAAACTTCAAAATTATGCGAAACTAAAAATGCGGTAGTTGTAGTACAATGTCTAAGCTTTCTAGAACTTCAAGAGTTATCAAATTATTATAAGTAACAGAAAAGTTATTCCTAAAACAATTTCTATATTTCAAAGCCAAGATTAAAACATAGGACGGAGAGGTTACCTATTCTTCAAATCCAAATTAATCTTAGTAAACCGCAGATTCACAAAAATGGTGAAAATTAAAAAGTTTCCTGATAAAAGTACCTTTCAAGGAAAAAATGTCACTCAATTTCGATCTACCAATCAAAAATTATGGTAATTTTAACATCGGGTTACAATTAAGAAAATTACACGGAGCAGAGCTACACCATCAGTTTCAAACTCAATTTCGACCCAATAAACTGCAAAATTTCGAAAAGTGATCAAAAGAAAACTTGTAGATAATTGAAATTTATTTCTACCACAAAAAGATTGAATCAATTTGGATTAATTTACCGCATGTTATTGTTGATTTACTGGAGTGATGTTTACACCAAATTTCTAGCAAACAACAATAAAGCAATCACTTCAATTTCTATCAAGCAAAGTAGGGTTTTCACAATCAAATCCATACAATTCAATTTAAATTTTACAAATAAAACATAGATATAGAAATAGATTTGGTGAGTTATAAATAACTCACATTTACTCTTCAATTCAACAGTTAAGATTATCACTTCAGCCCAAGATTTCAAACCACCATACCCTAGAACTCAATTCATACAAATACAACAAAAACCCAAATTTTACTACTTAAAAAACTGAAAACAAATAATCTAGATGATAGAATAGGGTTCTAAAGTCGTTACCTTAATTTTTTGGATTTTATAAGAATTTTATTCCTTATTTAGATTTGCAACTTTGCGTTGATCTTCTTTAGTTTTCTGTTTACCAAGTTTAGAAGAATGAAGAATGAACATGCGGCTTAATGGAAAAGGAGGCTTCTCTTTGCTTCTTTTAAATGGGCCTAACCCACATAGAATAAACTATTACTAATACTTCACTAATCAAAAATTTAAGCATTTAAACAATTGCCAATTGAACAAATGACTTCATAAATTAATTTAACAATGAACAATATTTTATTAAGAAATCTACTAATCTCAAATTCTTCTTTTTTATTTAAAAATAAAATACTCTGTTGGATCTTGCTTTATTGCGTTTTTATTATGACAACTATACATGTATATATTAGTATCGATTAACTTTGTTTTGTAGGAAGAAACTCTACAATAATCAAATTTCAAGGGCTTAGTTGAAGATTATATTGAGTCTGTATGTATTGGTTTAGATGTCGTTAAAATCTTCCTTGGTGATACACACATATGCATGTTTTTAAGACATGCATAAGGCACGACAAGCAGATGTCTGAAATTTCTAATTCAGACGTCTGTCTGCTGAAACAAAAATATACATTCAGCATAATATTCAGACGTCTGTTCTGAATTTTTCAGACGTCTGAATATAGCCCGAATTTACCTATTTCCTTGCTGTATATATATTTGATTATAAACAGACTTCTGAAATTTTATTTCAGATTTCTGAAAACGAATAGATGCAACTATTCAGCAAAGAGACACAACTCTTAGTTCACATCTAATCATCGAATCTCTTCGAGAATAATTGCAACTATTTGTATACTATAAATAGAGGCTTAATCAAATATGTTTCTCAACTAATCTTACTCTAATTTTTTCTATCTTATCTATAGCATTCAGATTCACAAAAGCCTCTATTTCCATATTTCAAAGATTGCAAATCTTCTGAAATCTTCCATATTCTTTCATGAACTACACTATTATCATCATGGAAAGATTATAGAAAGGGTGTACATTGATTTGGCATATCAATGTTATTAAGAACACAAGTAGTCAACAAACTCTTTGTATTGTGAAAATCCTCTTAAGCAGTCGAGGCAAGAAATCCCGTTCGGCTGTTCAGATGGTTGTGAGCCTATTCCTCTAGGTAAAGTGAGGGTTGTTTTTGTTAGGGAAATTCCTAAGAGGAGCTTAAGGACTGGACGTATGACAGTGGTCCGAACCAGTATAAATCTCTGAGGTCACTTTTATTTATTGGTGATGTTCTGCTATCTACACATTTTTATTCCATACGATCCTGCTGCAATGTCTCTTTCAATTGGTATCAAAGCCAGGTTATCCAATAACTGTAACAGCGTTATTTGATATTTTGATAATATGGAATGTAAGCAAGTACCAGCACAACCACTGTCTCTACATTTGTCGAAGGACAATCTACTCATAGACCACCATTATTCAATGGTTTACTTTACAATTATTGGGCAAAAAGAATGAGGATATATATGCAAGCAACCTGTTTTGATGCTTGGAATGTAACTCAAACAGAATTCACAGCACCTACAACTAATTACTCTGCATGGACAACAGCTCAGAAAAATGAAGCAAGTGCAAATGCCAAAGCTATGAATATGTTATTCTGTGCTTTGGATAGAAATGAATTCAATCGAGTTAGTATCTGTACTACTGCACATCAGATATGGGAAACACTCAAAACAATTCATGAGGGTACAAACAAGGTCAAATAAACAAAAATCTCAATGCTCAAAAACCCGTTCCAAAATTTTAGAATGAGACAAAATGAAACCATCAACAACATGTACTAAAGATTTCAAGACATACTTCATGCCTCAATCGGGTTAGGAGAAAAATATAGTGACTTTGATATTATATCAAAGGTACTAAACTCCTTAACCGACGAATGGGAAAGGAAGGTTTTCGCCATTGAGGAAGCCAACGATTTATCAACAATGAAACCTGAAGAACTAATAGGTAACCTCATGTCTTATGAAGTAAATCTTCAAGCCAAAAAGGATCAGGCACAAGAAAAAAAGAATGTAGCTTTTCATGCGGAAAAAGAAGAATCAGAATTAGAAGCAGAGGATCTAGCATTTACCGCAAATTTTTTTAAGAAATTTCTAAAATTCAGAAAGAGTAGCGTCAAAAAGAATTCCTCAAATAAACCTTCACCCTCAAACTTAGAATGTTTTAATTGTCACAAGAAACGTCATATGATAAAAGACTGTCCGGAGCTAAAGAAGGAGAATCAGAAAAGCTTCAACAACAAGAATAAGAAAGACAAATTTAAAAATAAGGCTTTTTCTGTCACATGGGACGATTCAGATTCAGATTCATCAGATAGTGATACTGATAGCAACAATGAACAAGCAAATGTGTGCTTCATGGCTCAAGAATATGAGGTTAGTAATTTATCTTATGATGATTTAATAGAAGTAAACAATGAATTTTTAAATACTATAAAAATTCTTAAAAAGAAACTTAAAGAGACACGTGAAAATCAGAACAAAACTGAATTTGAAAGAGATATGTTAAAAGACGAAAAAAAATATTGGAATAAGAACTTGAAAAGATTCAAGAATCTCTCTCAAACTCAGATAGTCAACTTTTACTTTTGAGCCAAGAAATTGAACACCAAAGGCAAAGAAGGATTAAATTATTTCTAAAAATCACTATTTAAAAAATAAAACAAAACAAATTGAATTAGAAAATACGTCTTCAAACTAAATTAGATAACTTTACCAAGAATGTTTCTAATATTAATAAGGGAAGAGAAAATTTATCTAGAATAATCGAAAATTCTCAATCCTCTTTAAATAAAAATGGATTAGGTTTTAAAAAGGAATCAAAACTTCCTCCAAAGAAAAATGCTAATTTTAAGAAGAAAAATAATTCAAAACATAATATAGTATTGAAAAATAACATACCAAGATACACTAAAAAGACAAGGATAATCAAAATATGGGTTCCGTAAACAATCAATAATTTATTTCGGAACAAATACATAAAATCCTTTATAGAAACAGTCCACAAAAGTAGTAATTATCTTTATAAAAGGGATACTGACCCACTTGGGTTTGGTTTTCTAAGATCTAACTCTTTGGACCCTATTAAAAGGTGGGTACCAATATATTTATTAATATTTTTTGTAGGTCCCACTCAAGAAAAGAAAATGGATTTTAGATAGTGGTTTCTCAAAACACATGACCAGAGACAATGAAATGCTTACAAATATTTCATACTTTGATGGTGGTTCTGCTACCTTCGGAGATACCTCAAAAGGTTTTATCATTGGTAAAGGAGATGTGTGCAACTACGGTATATCAAATTTACCCCTCATTACAAATGTGTCTTTAGTTAAAAACTTAAAACATAACTTATTAAGCATAAGTCAACTAAGCGACAAAGGTTTTAAAATAACTTTTTCTGAAAATAAATGTTGTATTTTTGATCAAAATCAAAATCTTATTTTTAAAGGAAAAAGAGATAGAAATATATATGTTTTAAACATGAAAAATAATAAAAATAAAGATATGTGTTTAATGGTCAAAGATAATGATCCTTGGCTATGGCACAAAAGATTTTGTCATATTAATTTTAAATCTATCCAAAAACTTTCAAAAAATGAATTAGCCAAAGGCTTACCAAAAATAAATTTTAAAATAAATAATCTTTGCAATGATTGTCAATTAGAAAAATTAATCTTTTAGATCTAAGAAAGTCATTTCAACTTTACAACCATTAGAATTATTACATATGGATTTATTCGGACCAACACAGGTTCAATCCATTAATCATAATCGATATGTTTTTGCAATAGTTGATTACTTCTCAAAATATACATGGACGATATTTACGAAAAACAAAAGCGATACGTTTGATTATTTCAAAAAATTTGTAAAAAAATTCAAAATATTAAGAATTTAAAAGTCAAAAACATAATGAGTGATCATAGAGGCGAATTTGAAAATGAATCATTTGAATTATTTTGTAAAAAGAAAGGAATAAATCATAATTTTTCATTTCCTAGAACTCCACAAAAAAATGGAGTTGTAGAAAGGAAAAATAGAACTGTCCAAGAGTGCACAAGAACGTTATTAAATAGAAGTACATTACCAAAGCATTTTTGGGTAGAAGCTGTAGCAACTGCGTGTTATGTATTAAATCGTATTTCCATACGACCGTTAACTAAAAACACTTTATATGAACTTTTTAATGGAAGAAAACCTAATATTTTTACTTTAAAATATTTGGGTCAAAATGTTTTATTCTTAACACAAAAGACCAACTTGGTGATCCAAAAGCCGACCATGGAATTTTTGCAGGTTACTCAGAACGAAGTAAGGCATATCGTGTTTTTAATAAACGAACAAATGCAATAGAAGAAACTTTACATGTATATTTTGATGAAAACTTTAATAAAAATACAATCATCAAAGATGATGAAGAAATTATATCCAACACAGAAAATATAAGTTTTGAAAATAATGAAAATATTAATCAAAACAATAATAATTAAATTAGATCTCCTCCTAGAATCCTATGAGATCATCCTACACAAAATATAATTGGAGAGATTGATTCGCAAATTCAAACAAGAAGTCAACTAAACCAAATGGGTCATGTTGCTTTTCTTTCAACTATTGAGCCTAAAAATCCAAAAGAAGCTTCAACAGATGAATACTGGATTATTGCCATGCAAGAAGAGTTAAATCAGTTCGAACGAAATAATGATTGGGAGTTAGTTCCTTGTCCTGATGACCAATCAATTATTGGAACTAAATGGGTCTATAAAAATAAAGCGAACGAATTAGGAAATATTACTAGAAATAAAGCAAGATTAGTAGCACAAGGCTATAATCAAGAAGAAGGAATCGATTACGAAGAAACGTTTTCTCCTGTTGCAAGACTAGAAGCAATACGTATTCTATTAGCTTACACTTGTTTTCATAATTTTAAACTTTATCAAATGGATGTTAAAAGTGCTTTCTTAAATGGATTTATTAAGGGAAATGTATATGTTGAACAGCCACCATTATTTATACATGAAAAATATCCAGATTATGTATATAAACTAAAGAAAGCTTTATATGGTCTAAAACTAACACCTCGTGCTTGGTATGACAGACTTAAAAATTATTTACTTAACTCAGGATTTCGAGTCGGAAAAGCTAATCAAACTTTGTTTATTAAAAATACTAATAAAGATATTTTAATTATACAAATATATGTAGATGACATTATATTTGGTTCCACTAATGAAAAATTATGTGAAGAATTTTCAAATATAATAACTAAAGAATTCGAAAAGTCACATATGGGAGAACTATCATATTTTCTCGGATTTCAAATTAAACAATTATCCAATGGTATCCTTATAAATCAAGAAAAATATTGTAATAATTTAATTAAACAATTTGTAATAGAAAACACTTCTGGAAAACCTACTCCTATGAGTACTACAGCTCATCTCGATCGAGACGACAATGGTAAAAATGTTGACCAAAAGTTATACCGTCAGGCCCCGATTCTTCAACTTTCGAAAATCGACATCAATACGTCCACTGTATGAATTGTCGAGCAATCGAATGCCGAAAAATCGAACCATGAAGGTTTAAGAAGAAGAAAAAGGTAGAAGAAGAAGAAAATAGAACGAAAGAAGAACAACAGAAACAATATCAGAATCTCACATATCGCAGCAGAATAACATATAATAGATAAATAAATAATCTTTAAAACAAAGAACTATCTCACTTATTACATTACATTATCATCAGAGTGTACAACAAGAATATACAACACAACTAACAATGGACAGTTATACAAACATGTCCATACAAGTGAATTTACAGCGAAAAAGATAATATCATATACAAGTGGTACATCTCGCCATCCAGCTCGCCTCCTGAGCTCCATAGCACTCCTGAATCCAGAATAAACTGATAACCTATCTCTAGGCCGCCCGTGTGGAAATTGGTGGGAACCCAGAGTTTAGGAAAAGAACAATAAACTCCAGGTCAGTTATGGGATTAGTGTGAGGACTAAAGAAGTTATTTATCTTTAAAACAGCAACAACAAGGGAAGTGGAAAAATATCCGCAATGCTTTTGGAAAATGAAACTATCAGAAGGTCTCCCCGCACACACACAATGCAAACGCAGAATTGGTGGAGATTTCTCCTTATGATAGTCAATTATGCTTGATACGTGAATTTCTTTGATATCATTACTATAAGTGCAAAGTGCAGAAAAGCATTTCGAAAGTAGAATATAAATCTTAGCCAGCATAGACATTCCGAACTATACCCACTATAGCTACCATCCAAATAGTGGGGCGCCACCATAAGTGAATGACAGGTAATACAACTAAAATCGTACAAGGCTCGTATTGTTTCTTTGGATTTTTCCAACAAATGGTCAGGCTAAGGAACTTCCTACTGCCACATGGGATCGCCTCTGGCGGGACGTCCCGAGAACTTAACCAGCTCTCTGCCAACACAAGGCCGGGTTACCTCTGTAACTAGGTAACTACTACACGAATATGCCACCCCCCGGTCCTTTGGGACCTTTATCCGAGGGCCCTCGATCACAAAGCAACAACCACACAGAAAATGAGATTGGAGCAACCACATAGGTTAAGCATCAGGGCTCCATACCTGGCACCACCCTTTTCCAGAAGAAAATGACATACCCTAAAGGGAGCGACCCTCATAACCTTGCCGCATATTCCTGTTTTGACCATTCCCGGGGTGTGAGGTCCGACGAAGTCTCATCCACAAAGCTACGCTTTTTGACAAAGCCACGCTTTGATCAACAAATGATCAGCAAACAATCATCACACAACAACACTCAGCATGCCACATTACCAAATTGGGAGTATATCGCTGATAACCTTCAACTACAAAACCTCTGAGCTCGTACTTCTCAAAGAAGGGTGTTAAGCTAAGAGAATAAATTCTCCGCCACCAACAGAGATGTATTTGAAAGAAATCTGCTTTATATCTCAAAATGTAGTGTCAGACACCTAACCATACAAGTCTGTTCTGGGTTCAAACAGAACCGAAGGCACTTCAAAAGAAGCCCTTGCAATCCGGGTATTCACAATCCCGATCGAATTTCCCATCACAAAGGAAATCTCCATACCGTAGCTAACGGTTCATAGACAATCGATAGGTCACACTATCGTTTTCACAAATACCCGGTCTTCAACACCGGTCTTCAATGTTATCCATTACGTCGTATCACTATTTGGAATGGGTAATCTGAATAACGAGCGCAATAATTTAAAAATAAGTGTAGCATTCAATTTCAACCAATTCACAACAAATAGCCATTTAAGGGTCAATATTGATAGTCGGTTATTTAACTATCAATCAATATTCACAACATCACCCGATTTCAAATAATTTCCCAAATTATTTATTTCCAAAAATATCTTTACAAGATATAATTTCCACACTTCAACCATTTGAAAACAGATTTCAAATCAGTTTTCACCTTTACAACTTTTGAAATTAAATTTCAAATCGTTTTCTAAGGGGAAAACACTTACATATAGTTATTCATTTTCACTGAAAATCTATATTTTAAAATAATTGAAAATTTCTTATCCAAAAATATATCTGGAAAACACTTTTAAATAAAACTATTTTTCTTTAAACACTTTACTTAAAATATTAGTTATAAAATATTATACCTATGTTATATAAACTTAAACCCAAGCTAATTTTTCAAAATAAAATTAGTAAATAGAGTATAACTATTTAAATAACTATTTTCTAAAACAATTACTGATTAAATCTTAGAAATAATCATTTCTATAAACAATTTAATAAATCTTTACTTAAAGGATTTAAAATAATTTAAGAGGTAAATTTCTTCAAAATATTCTTTTCAAAACCAATACTAGAATTTTATATATATGAATAATATATTTTTTTCAAAGCTATTCAGAAAAAAAATTCGGCTTTCCAGGGAGGATGCACTTTCATTTCAAAATGGTTTATTCAAACCAATTAAATAAATCCTTACCGATTTATTAAATTTACGTTCCAAATCCGTAGATTTATTTCCACACTTTTAAAAATAAATCAATGTTTATTTTTAAAACAAATTTCCTTATAAATTTCCATTGTGAATTTACATTTCCAAATATTCACTTTTTTTTATACGATTTTTCAAATCGATTTCAATTATTCACTTTCAACACCAAAATCAGTTTTCAATTGACTCCCAATAACACCAAATCAAATTCCATATTGATTTTTCAAGAAATTAAATACCAAGTGAATTTCATTCAAATTTCAAATTGAAATCAATTTCTACTAAACCTCAAATTAATTTCCAAATTTGATTCCAAATTCATTTCAAAACACTAAATAAATTTCCAAATGGATTTACAAAAGATCTATTTTCAATTATCAAAATCAATTCCCAAATGGATTCCTAAATTTATTTATTTTCAAAATAATTTCTTTTTAAAGAATACAAATTCATTTATTTTCCAACCCTTTAAAAACAATATTTTGAATAAATTTTCAACCTTTGAATAATATTATCGAAAATCCATTTATTTAGCCTTTTTACCATATTTTGGAATTTTATTCAATAAGATAAAAATAAAACTTTATCATTTTAAAAATTCCTTCATCTGAATTAATCCAATTCCCAAAAATAAATTTTATTATAAATTCTCAACTTAAATTTTCAAAATCCAATTTTTATCTATTTTCGGTATCCAACGATACCAAAAATATATTCAGCTAACTTATAGCCTTCAACAATCTCAATCACAAAAATAATCGCATGGATTATAAATCAACCAACACGCAACATATGAAATAAATTCAAATGTTTGAGGAATCCAGTTAGATCCCTCCAACCTGTTTTCCTGCATCCAAAGATGTTAGCACAATACTAATTCCACTTCGAGGTGAAATATCGCGGTATATGGGATTTATAAAATATTATCCGCTATTATGCGGCGCAATAGGGTCTCATCCGCTATATAATGCAGGAAATCAACTCCAAGTACATATATAATACCAATTCCACTTCATGGTGCAATATCGCGGCATATGTGTTTAATAAATAACCTCCGCTTAATATACGGCGCATAAGGTCTATTTCAATATAACAGATAGCAATTTATCATCCAAGCATATAATCGACACAATCAAGCAATTTTAAATTTAACTATTTAAAATTTAAGTCGAAACGCAATTCGATTGAGTGAGAAGTTCTCACATTGAGTTTCCGATAACAGCTGTAGTGTTTTGTTTCGAATAAAACTAAACACGCGTTTAATTTTACCCGAAATTATCACTAGCTTCAAACGACTCCAAACCAGCTCTAATGCGTAGTGCTCGTCCATACGGACCCAACGCAATTCGTTTCGTGCGTTTTCGACCTCGTATGAAAAAGTTATGTTATTTCAAAGTTTAACAAATTATTATATAATTAATTTACAAATTTTAAACCCTACTGCAAATCTCAGCTGTTCGTTATACTTGATCGAATCCAAGCCGCTCTGCAACACATCTTCCTCACGTCGCTCCCAGGTAATGAAAATCGCGTTCGAACCCAACGCCGCCGTGCAAACCCTAATTGCCGCGAGTTATATACACATCCTGAAGACGATCGAACACCAACATCTTGAAGAACTTCGCGCGAGCCACCCTCGGCTAGAATATTGCCGAGCTCGGTCGACTACAAGCCTCGAAAACGTGAACGAAATGCACGTGTTTTGAGCCCACATTGCCGTAGATTCACTTCGAATGTTCCGGTCACGACCGTTGAATACGAAGATCACTTGATGCTCTACATTTTTCATGTTTAAAGTTTCTTGAATTGATACTTGGATTAGAAGAAATCGAGGGAAGAAGTAGAGTATTTTCTGGGAATTAAAATAGCTTAGCCGGCGGCTAGGGTTTTGGAGGGTAGGGTTTGCAAAATAGAAGTAGGCAAGGCTTTTTATAGAAAATTTCACAAAACACTATTCATCCAAAATTTTCCGAACTCCAAATCTATCGCAGTGACCAGCGTTTCTAGGGTTTACCCCACATTCCGGACACAATGGAATAGGTATCGAGAGCCAATTAGATCATCTGTGCGAGTTACGGAAATAAATGATCAAATTTAAATTAAATCGATTAAACTAATTTCTATGCGTTTTGGCTTGCCTCGGACAAACCGTAAATCCAATTGACACGAAATTTGAAACATTTCAATAATGTAACATTACGGATCTGACAAAACTGGTTTCGTCGGAATCCGACACTGTTTGAAGAATGACTATTTTTACTTGTCGATTAAATATTAAAATATTCAATTTTCACAAATTAACTTTTAATTCAATTTTAAAAGTTCACAAACATTGTTCTTACTCCAATATGATTTAATATAACTTTATAAATCATTTTTAATCGCGTTAAACCCAATTCCCAATTATTTACGCAATTTCAAATATTAAATTACCGATTTAATTATCCAATTAAATCTAAATATTCGAAATACAATTCATTCGACTTACAAATTTTACTTGTGGATATTTAAAATCAATTAAATATCTGAATTTCAAATGACAGAAATTCTGGGTCGTTACAATCTTCCCCCTTAAAAGAATTTCGTACTCGAAATTGCCAAGTAAGAAAAAGTTACAGAATCCATTGACTTTTCAAAAATCCACTTAGTGAAAATTTTATATTCACCTTTTCCAAAACCTTTAACTTCAACCAAAACACTGGTTTACGTTTTCTAGTTCAACTCCTACGTTTTCATTACAATTCAAATTAAGTTACCAAAATCACTTAAGTGTTTAACTTTCTCAAAAATTCAATAGTTAAACTTCTTACAATAACTTTACCAAGTTTTCAAATCCAACTTAGTTATCATTTCAAAACCAACTATATCGTTTAACTTTTCATCTCAAATCAAAGTTATAGTTTCAAAATTTTCAAATTTTTCTCAAAAATATTCTAACGCCTTAACTTTTCGGAAAATTTCGCCAGCGTCTCTTTTGCACGGCTAGCTCGGTACGACTACAAAAATGGCACCATGGCCCCCAAATTTCAAAAAGAAAAGAAAAAGCCAAGTGGCTGGACAAGAAAATCATCAAATTTCATGCTGAAATTCAAATACATACCTTTTTGTCGAGCAATTCAATTTTATTTTATCTTCGAAATCAAAATCCGAATTCCATTTCCTTTAATACACTTGTATATCCTGCTAGCCATAATATCAAATTACAACTTTCAAATTTATTTTGCACATTCCTTTACAAAATTTTCAATATATACTTCTTACACCATTTTTTTACTTTACTATTGAAGTTATATATCCATTTTCTGTAACATTACGATTTTCGCGGAATCCGAAGGTCGGCATTCTTACGTCCCCTGTATCAAATGCCGCATAATCGAATGCCGAAAAACCGAATTGTTAGGGTTAAAGAAGAAGAGGTAGAAGAAAAAGATAGAAGAAATAAGGAAACAGAACAGAAACAATATCAGAATCTCACAGTCGCAGCGGAACAACATATAATAGATAAATGAATAATTTTTAAACCAAGAACTATATCAATTATTACATTACATCATCAGAGTGTACAGCAACAAAACGAAAACAAACAGCGAAAAAGAAGTAATATATACTAGTGAATACGCCAAGCCATCCAGCTTGCCTCCAGCAACTCTGAATTTCAGAATATCCTGATATACCCGACTCTTGACTGCCCGTGTGGAAAATTATGGGCACCCAGAGTTTAGAAAGGAAAACAATAAACTCCAAGTCAATCATGTGACTAGTGTGAGAACTTAAAACAGTTATTATCTTTTAAAACAACAACAACAACAACAAGGATAATTTTAAAGTCAATTCGCAATGATTTTGGAAAATGAGACTACCATAAGACCTCCCGCCGCACACACAATGCAAACGCAGAATTGGAAGAGATTTCTTCTTATGATAGTCAAAGGTGCTTCATACGCATTAAAAAGAAACATTCGATATTATTACTAGTGCATAGTGTAGGAAAAATCATTTCGAAAGTAAAGATATAAATCTTAGCTAGCATACGACCATTATCGTATGTCTACTATAGCTACCATCTAAACAGTGGGGCGCCACCATAAGTGAATGGCAGGTTCTACAACTAAAACCGTACAAGGTGCGTATTGTTTTATTTGGATTTCCAACAAATGGTCAGGCTAAGCAACTTCCTACTATCACATGGGATCGCCTCTGGCGCGACGTCCGGAGAACTTAACCAGCTCTCTGCCAACACAAGGTCGGGTTAACTTTGTCACTAGGTAACTACTACACGAATATGCCATCCCCCGGTCACTTTGGACCTTTATCCGAGCGCTCGATAACCAACATCACACAGTAATAAATAGAGTGTGTCAACATGAGTAAGTATCTGGGCTTCATACCATGATACCACCCTTTCCAGAAGGAAATGACATACCCTAAAGGGTGCGACCCTCATAACCTTGCCGCATATTCCTGTTTTGACCATTTCCGAGGAGTGAGGTCTGACGAAGTCTCGTCCACAAAGCTAGGCACAAAGCCACGCTTTGATCAACAAATGATCAATAAATAATCATCACACAACAACACTCAGCATGCCACTTTACCAAATTGGGAATATATCGCTGATAACCTTCAACTACATAACCTCTGAGCGCGTACGTCTCAGAGAAGGGTGTTAAGCTAAGAGAATAAATTCTCCGCCACCAACAGAAATGTATTTGAAAGAAATCTGCTTTATATCTCAAAATGTAATGTCAGACACGTAACCATACAAGTCTGTTCCGGGTTCGGACAGAACCGAAGGCACTTCAAAAGAAGCCCTTGCAATCGGGGTATTCACAATCCCGATAAAACATCCCATCACAAAGGAAATCTCCATACCATAGCTAACGGTGTAGAGACAATCGATTGGTCATCCTATCGTTTTCATAAATACCCGGTCTTCAACACCGGTCTTCAAATGCTATCCATTACGACGTATCATTATTCACAATGGATTGTACGACTCCAAAGTCCTTTCCCGGCTAACCCGAATAATGAGCGCTTATTTTAAAATAAGTGTGGCATTCAAATTCAAGAAAATCACCACAAATACCTATTTAAAGGTAAATATTGATAGTCGGTTATTTAACTATCAATAGATATGCACAACATCACCAGATTCCAAATAATTTTCCATATTATTTATTTCCCAAAAATATCTTTACAAGATATATAATTTCAATACTTCAAAAATAAATCAATGTTTATTTTTAAACAAATTTCCCCTTTTCTTTATAAATTCCATAGTGAATTTATATTTCCAAAATATCTACTGGTATACGATTTTCGAATCGATTTCTAGTATTCATTTTCAATTTATCTTTAAAAGATAAAATCTCAAACATTCAGTTCATATTGGAAAAACATTTCCATACTTATTTGATAATAAGTATTTCACAAATCTATTTATTTTCAATATTTGAAAATATTAAATATGCTTAAATCATAGTCAAGTATATATTTCATTCTTTAAGAAATCATTCTCTTAAACACATTTATTTGGGTCAAAACGAATGTTGCGTAAAACATCGTTACGACAATCCAAAATCACTAGTATAGGGATTCGAAATTGAGATAGGTATATATATCCCAATACTACATAAAACATTTCCTTTCGGAAATCATTTACTATAACAACAGTGTTATAGTCCACCATTTCCTTCTATTCCTCGAAAACGTCTATTTCAACAATGAATGTTGAAATCTATGTTTTCGATATTGAATGCATTTTAAAACATTTTTGAATCGTTTTAATTCTATTTACATATCACTTTTCCAAAATATTTCTTTAATATATATTCACTGTCCAAAATCGTGAATATTCTTGGTTAACCAAATTCAACATTTTCTACACATTTTATCTAAAGGATTATCCACTGTCCAAAAATCGTGAATGTTCTCCTTTAATAATCTATAATAATTAACTTATCTAAATAAGTCGATTTCGGATTTATAAAACAATGTTTATAAATTCCACTTAAATTTATTTTATAAAAAGTTCCACTTATAAAATCCCTTAATGAAAAAATTCTATTTACATCTCACTTAAATGCCAAAATCTAATTTATAAGTGAATTACTTATAAATCTTTTATTTTACAAAATCTGTTCATTTTATAACTTCACAATTTATAAATCAATAAATTTCATTCACTTGTGAAATCCGTTTATACTTCATTTTAACACTTATAAAACTCATTTTCTAATTCCAATATTTTTAATTTATAAATATCAATTTTATAAATATTTTATATAAATCATTTATAATAATTCAAAAATCCCAAATTAAATAAACCAATCCTTTTAATAATTTAAAAATCGTTATTAAAGCTTATATAACTCCAAAATCATATTTAAGTATTATTTTCCAAAAATATCATTTTTATAATAATAAAAATTATAACGTTTATTTATTTAAAATGAATAAATTCCAAAATTAAATTTTATTCTGAATTCTCAACTTAAGTTTTCAAAAATCCAATTTTATTTAATTTCGGCATCTAACGATACCAAAATATATTCGGCTAAAATTTAGCCTTTAACAATCTCAATCACAAAGATAATCACACAGATTATAGATAGATCAATAAATAGATCAACACACAACATTGAAACCAATTCAAAAGTTTGAAGAATCCAGTTGGATCCCTCCAACCTGTTTCCCTGCATCCAAAGATGTTAGCACAATACCAATTTCGCTTCAAGATGAAATATCGCGGTATATGGGATTTATAAAATACTATCTGCTATTATGCGGTGTAATAGGGTCTCATCCGCAATATTATGTGGGAAATCAACTCCAAGTACATATATAATACAAATTCCATACAGGTTGGAATTATCGCGGTATATGTTTTTAATAAATAACTTTCGCTTACTAACGGCGTATAATGTCTATTTTAACAATCAATAACAATCATCATTAAATCATACAATCAAGAAATTTTTAAATATAACTATTTAAAATTTGAATCGAAACTAATTCGATTGAGTGAGAAGTTCTCACCTTGATTTCAATTTCCAGCGTTTTATTTCGAATAAAATTAAACAAGCGTTTAATTTTACCCAAAATTTAAACTAGCTCCAAACGACTCCAATCCAGCTCCATAGCGTATTGCTCGATAAAATGATTGCAACACAATTGATTTCGTGCTTTTTCGACCCCGTATGAAAAAGTTATGCATTTTAGAAGTTCGTACAATTTTAATATAAATTAAATTACAACTTTCTTTTCAATTTTAAACCTAGATTGCATCTCAGCTCTCCATTTTTTCCACCAGAAAATCTCGGCTGCGTTTCCCCTTGCTTCTTCTTCCAGTTTCACGCACGCGACATGCCGAACAAACAACCCATTAGCTCACGTACTAGGGTTTGAAACCATCTCCTCCTCGAACGTTTTCAAGTCGATCAAGGACCATCACCATGAAGCCAACGTCGAGCTCCACCTTCACCAGCCGACCGCACGTGCACGGCCTCTCTATGCTCCTCAAAATTCATGCCGATTGTGACGGCTTTGAGCTCAAATTCCCATCGATCCGTTGACCCAATCGCGATCATAGCCGTTGAAGTTGTAGTTCGTGATGTGTTCTACAATATTGTAGTTGAGAGTTTGTTGAATTAACGTGTGGATTTGAAGAAATCGAGGGGGAAAGAAATGAGAATTTTCGGCCATTGAGAGATGGAGGTGGCGGCTGTAATGTTATGGGCTAGGGTTTTGAGTTGTTTGCAAATTAGAAGAGAATGAGTCCTTTTATAGAAAAATTCCAATTTACTATTCATCCCGAATTTTCCGAACTCCAAATCTCGCGCGGTGACCTGCATTTCTAGGGTGTACCCCGCATTCCAGACACAATGGAATAGGTTTCGGAAGCCAATTCGATCATCTGTGCGAGTTACGGCAATAAACAATAAATTTTAAATTAAATCGGTTAACCAAATTTTCATGCGTTTCGGCTTGCCCCGGACAAACGATAAATCCGATTGACTTGAAATTTTAAACCATATAATAATATCACATTACGGATCTGATGAAACTAGTTTCGTCGAAATCCGAGACTGTTTGAAAAATGGCTATTTTAACTCGTCAATTAAATATTAAAATATTCAATTTTCACAACTTAACTTTAAATTCGATTTTTTAAAAGTTATATAATGTTATTCTAACTTCAATATGATATAATAAAATTTTACAAATCATTTTCAATCATATTAAACCCAATTTTCAATTATTTCTGTATTTTCAATATTAAATCATCGATTTAATTATCCAATTAAATCCAGGTATTCGAAAATAAATTATTTGACTTATAAATTTCACTTACTAATATTTAAAATTAATTAAATATACGAATTTTAATTAATATAAATTTTGGGTCGTTACATTTTCATTCAAACTTACATTTCCAATTTCATTTGTATTCAATCTACAATTTCAATTCTATTTGGATTTAGTTTACCTCCTGAATATTGAATTTTATCAATTATCTTTTGTTCACAACCGATTCATTGCATTATTTTAAATTAGTTCCATTTACTAATTCATTACAAATTCCAATTTATTTTATCTCAAACCATTATTACCTTTCGTTTATAATTATTGAGTTTCGATTCATTTCAAATCATATTCAATTAGTTTACATTCACTAATTCATATTCAAGTTGGTTCACTTCCACATTCAAATCAAATTACATAGCTTTTGATTTTATCAATTCAACTTCATATGAAGTTCTATACAGTCAATTTACAATCAAATAACAACCAATGTATATTCAATACAACCGAAATTATTCATTTTACATTCGACATTCATATTCACTTTGTTTTCCTTCAATTTGGTTTAACACATTTAATTAGCTTTAATGAATTAACACTTACATCCATTATTTCATATCAATTTATTTACATTCGATTGATTTACATTCAATTTATTCATTAATTCAATTGCTAATTCATTTTACCATATAGAGTTGAATTTCATTACATAACTCAAGTTCATATTCATCACTTCATTTTATTAATTTATTTTCGATACCAAAATCAACTTCATTCAACATTACTTAAGTTATATTCCATTTCAACATCATTTGTTCAACTTAACTTAAAATTTCCACTTATAAATCCAATTCTGAAGTATATTCTATTTAACTTTTACCAAAGTCAAATTTCATCACTTATTCAAATTCATACCTCATTTTGCTTAACAAAATTGTTTAACCATCTTAATAATTGGTTTTACTTACATTTTCACATTTTATAAGTTCTACAACTTGTTTATTCAACTTCTAAATTTGATTTAATTTATTTAACTTCCTTTAGTTAAATTTCACATCATATATTTTATTATGCCAACTCAAATTTATTTCAACTTTACCGAAGCTAAAATTCTTTATTATTTCATATTATAAGTCTAAAACTTGATTACTTATATTCATCAATTTCAACTTGGATTTTAATTTTTTTTTTAAATTTGTTTATCACAACAAAACTTCAATTTCGATTTACTATGGTAGAAAATCCATCACACAAAAACTCGAAAATGATACTGATGATGCTGTAGTCATCACCCTTATTATTCCCCAGCAACAGTAGTGAATCCAATGCTTTAAATTCTTTTAAAATTTTCTTTTATTTATAAATAACATTTATAAATCTTTTCTTATAGAATTTCACTATTTAACTTTATCTATACAAGATTATTTCATAATTGTAAATTATTTTAATTATAATTTGCTTTTATATAATTTATTCTTTCACAATTGTTGTTTTTATTCAGATTATTTGAACAACTTTGATTCACTTATATATTTTCTTACATTTTCAATAATAAACAATTCAATTTTACATACACTTTGATAATTCTGAAAAATTGTTCCTTCATATATAAAATATAATCGAGGTAAAATTATTTCATTTACCCAATTTAAAACAATATCATGGCGAATTGTTCTGAACAAGTGTTTAGAGATCCCTATCGATAGAGTTGTTTAGACTATACCGACCAGAATCCATATACCACTCAACAAACCATCGTCACGACATAAAACAATTTTATTTTCACTAACAAATACGCGCTCATATCTATTATTACATTCAAACTCATTCTAGAGTACTACTGACTCTATCCCTATGAGTAATCTCCAACAGAGCCAAGGTTGTCACTTAACCAAATGCTCCGATACCACATTGTCAGGCCTCGATTCTTTGACTTCCAAAAATCGACATCAATACGTCCACTATATCAATTGCTGAGCAATCGAATGCCGGAAAATCGAACCATGAAGGTTTAAGAAGAAGAAAATAGAACGAAAGAAGAACAACAGAAACAATATCAGAATCTCACATATCGCACGGAATAACATATAACAGATAAATAAATAATCTTTAAAACAAAGAACTATCTCACTTATCATATTACATTATCATCAGAGTGTACAACAACAATATACAACACAACTAACAATGGACAGTTATAAAAACATGTCCTTACAAGTGAATTTACAGCGGAAAAGATAATATCATATACAAGTGGTACGTCTTGCCATCCAGCTCGCCGCCGGAGCTCCATAGCACTCCTGAATCCAGAATAACCTGATAACCTGTCTCTAGGCTGCCCGTGTGGAAATTGGTCTGCACCCAGAGTTTAGGAAGAGAATAATAAACTCCAGGTCAGTCATGGGACTGGTGTGAGAACAAAAGAAGTTATTTATCTTTAAAACAACAACAACAAGGGAAGTGGAAAATTATCCGCAATGCTTTTGGAAAATGAAACTACCATAAAGCCTCCCCACACACACAATGCAAACGCAGAATTGGAGGAGATTTCTCCTTATGATAGTCAAATATGCTTGATACGTGAATTTCTTTGATATTATTACTATAAGTGCAAAGTGCAGAAAAGCATTTCGAAAGTAGAATATAAATCTTAGCCAGCATAGACATTCCAAACTATGCCTACTATAGCTACTATCCAAACAGTGGGGCGCCACCATAAGTGAATGACAGGTAATACAACTAAAACCGTACAAGGCTCGTATTGTTTCTTTGAATTTTTCCAACAAATGGTCAGGCTAAGGAACTTCCTACTGCCACATGGGATCGCCTCTGGAGGGACGTTCCGAGAACTTAACCAGCTCTCTGCCAACACAAGGTCGGGTTACCTCTGTAACTAGGTAACTACTACACCAACATGCCACCCCCTGGTCCTTTGGGACCTTTATCCGAGGGCCCTCGATCACAAAGCAACAACTACACAGAAAATGAGATTGGAGCAACCACATAGGTTAAGTATCAGGGCTCCATACCTGACATCACCCTTTTCCAGAAGGAAATGACATACCCTAAAGGGAGCGACCCTCATAACCTTGCCGCATATTCTTGTTTTGACCATTTCCGGGGTGTGAGGTCCGATGAAGTCTCGTCCACAAAGCCACGCTTTTTCACAAAGCCATGCTTTGATCAACAAATGATCAATTAATAATCATCACACAGCAACACTCAGCATGCCACATTATCAAATTAGGAGTATATCGCTGATAACCTTCAACTACAAAACCTCTGAGCTCGTACGTCTCAGATAAGGGTGTTAAGCTAAGAGAATAAATTCTCCGCCACCAACAGAGATGTATTATAAAGAAATCTGCTCTATATCTCAAAATGTAATGTCAGACACATAACCATACAAGTCTGTTCCGGGTTCGAACAGAACCGAAGGCACTTTCAAAAGAAGCCCTTGCAATCCGGGTTTTCACAATCCCGATCGAATTTCCCATCATAAAGGAAATCTCCATACCGTAGCCAACAGTGCAGAGACAGTCGATAGGTCATCCTATCGTTTTCACAAATACCCGGTCTTCAACACAGGTCTTCAATGCTATCCATTACGTCGTATCACTATTCGGAATGGGTAATCCGAATAACGAGCGCAATAATTTAAAAATAAGTGTAGCATTCAATTTCAACCAATTCACAACAAATAGCCATTTAAGGGTCAATATTGATAGTCGGTTATTTAACTATCAATCAATATTCACAACATCACCCAATTTCAAATAATTTCCCAAATTATTTATTTTCAAAAATATCTTTACAAGATATAATTTCCACACTTCAACCATTTGAAAACAAATTTCAAATCAATTTTCACCTTTACAACTTTTGAAATTAAATTTCAAATCATTTTCTTTAAGGGGAAAACACTTACAAATAGTTATTCATTTTCACTGGAAATCTGCCGAGTTCAAATATTTTAAAATATTTGAAAATTTCTTATCCAAAAATAATATCTGGAAAACACTTTTAAATAAAACTATTTTTCTTTAAACACTTTACTTAAAATATTAGTTATAAAATATTATACCTATATTATATAAACTTAAACCCAAACTAATTTTTCAAAATAAAATTGGTAAATAGAGTATAACATTTAAATAACTATTTTCTAAAACAATTACTGACTAAATCTTAGAAATAATCATTTCTATAAACAATTTAATAAATCTTTACTTAAGGGATTTAAAATAATTTAAGAGGTAAATTTCTTCAATGTATGCTTTTCAAAACCAATACTGGAATTTTATATATATGAATAATATATATTTTTCAAAGCTATTCAGAAATTTTATTCGGCTTTCCAGGGAGGATACACTTTCATTTCAAAATGTTTCATTCAAACCAATTAAATAAATCCTTACCGATTTATTAAATTTACGTTCCAAATCCGTAAATTTATTTCCACACTTTTAAAAATAAATCAATGTTTATTTTTAAAACAAATTTCCTTATAAATTTCCATTGTGAATTTACATTTCCAAATATTCACTTTTTATACGATTTTTCGAATCGATATTCACTTTCAACACCAAAATCAGTTTTCAATTGATTCCCAAAAACACCAAATCAAATTCCATATTGATTTTCCAAGAAATTAAAATCTAAGTGAATTTCATTCAAATTTCAAATTGAAATCAATTTCTACCAAACCTCAAATTAATTTCCAAATTTGATTCCAAATTCATTTTAGAACACCAAATAAATTTCCAAATGGATTTCCAAAAGATCTATTTTCAATTAGCAAAATCAATTCCCAAATGGATTGCTAAATTTATTCCTTTTCAAAATAATTTCTTTTTAAAGAATACAAATTCTTTTATTTTCCAACTCTTTAAAAACCATATTTTGAATAAATTTTCAACCTTTGAATAACATTATCGAAAATCCATTTATTAAGCCTTTTTACCATATTTTGGAATTTTATTCAATAAGATAAAAATAAAAATTTATCATTTAAAAATTCCTTCATCTGAATTAATCCAATTCCCAAAAATAAATTTTATTAAAAATTCTCAACTTAAATTTTCAAAAATCCAATTTTTATCTATTTTCGGTATCCAACGATACCAAAAATATATTCGGCTAACCTATAGCCTTCAACAATCTCAATCACAAAGATAATCACACGGATTATAGATCAACCAACACACAACATATGAAATAAATTCAAATGTTCGAGGAATTCAGTCGGATACCTCCAACCTGTTTCCCTACATCCAAAGATGTTAGCACAATACCAATTCCACTTCGAGGTGAAATATCGTGGTATATGGGATTTATAAAATATTATCCGCTATTATGCGGCGCAATAGGGTCTCATCCGCTATATAATGTGGAAAATCAACTCCAAGTACATATATAATACCAATTCCACTTCAAGGTGGAATATCGTGGTATATGTGTTTAATAAATAACCTCCGCTTGATATACGGCGCATAGGGTCTATTTCAATACAACAGATAGCAATTTATCGTCCAAGCATATAATCAACACAATCAAGCAATTTTAAATTTAACTATTTAAAATTTAAATTGAAATGCAATTCGATTGAGTGAGAAGTTCTCACCTTGAGTTTCCGATAACAGTTGTAGCGTATTGTTTCGAATAAAATTAAACACGCGTTTAATTTTACCTAAAATTATCACTAGCTCCAAACGACTCCAAACAAGATCCATTGCATAGTGCTCGTCCATACGGACTCAATGCAATTCGTTTCGTGCGTTTTCGACCTCGTATGAAAAAGTTATGTTATTTCAAAGTTTAACGAATTATTATATAATTAATTTACAAATTTTAAACCCTACTGCAAATCTCAGCTGTTCTTTATACTTGATCGAATCCAGGCCGCTCTGCAACACATCTTCCTCACGTCGCTCCCAGCTAATGAAAATCGCGTTCGAACCCAACGCCGCCGTGCAAACCCTAATTGGCGCGAGTTATATACACATCCTGAAGATGATCGAACACCAATATCTTGAAGAGCTTCGCGCGAGCCACCTTCGGCTAGAATATTGCCGAGCTCGGTCGACTACAAGCCTCGAAAACGTGAACGAAACACACGTTTTTTGAACCCATATTGTCGTTGATTCACTTTGAATATTCCGATCATGACCGTTGAATACAAAGATCACTTGATGCTCTACATTTTTCATGTTGAAAGTTTCTTGAGTTGATACTTGGATTAGAAGAAATCGAGAGAAGAAGAAGAGTGTTTTCTAGCCATTAAAATTGCTTAGCCGGCGGCAAGGGTATTGGAGGGTAGGGTTTGCAAAATAGAAGTAGGCAAGGCCTTTTATAGAAAATTTCACAAAACACTATTCAATTTTCATAAATTAACTTTTAATTCAATTTTAAAAGTTCACAAACATTGTTCTAACTCCAATATGATTTAATATAACTTTATAAATCATTTTTAATCACACTAAACCCAATTCCCAATTATTTACGCAATTTCAAAAATTAAATTATCGATTTAATTATCCAATTAAATCTAAATATTCGAAATACAATTCATTCGACTTACAAATTTTACTTGTTGATATTTAAAATGAATTAAAAATCTGAATTTCAAATGACAAAAATTCTGGGTCGTTACATATACAGAAGTATGATAGGGTCGCTACTTTATTTAACTACAAGTCGACCAAACATTATGATGAGTGTATGTCTATGCTCTAGATTCCAAGCAGATCCTAAAGAATCACATTTAAGAGCAGTGAAACGAATTCTAAGATATCTTAATAATACTAAGTACTTCGGTGTTTTCTATCCGAAAGAATGTCCATTTGAATTAGTATCTTTCAATGATGCTGATTTCGGTGGATCTCGGACGGATAGAAAAAGTACAAGTGGTACGTGACATTTCATTGGAAAATCACATGTTTCTTGGATTAGTAAGAAACAGAACTGTATATCACTCTCAACATGTGAAGTAGAATATATATCTGCAGCTTTAGCTTGTGCTCAGGTTATTTATATGCAACAGACACTCAGAGATTTTGGAATAAATTTATCAAAATCAGTAATTTACTGCGAGAATACAAGCATAAAAAATCTGTCTAGAAATCCTGTAAATCACTCACGTACAAAACATATTGATATTCGTCATCATTTCTTGCGAGACAATATCGAAAAAGAAATTATCAACTTAGAACATATTTCTACCGAAAATGAAATAGCTGATATATTTACCAAACCACTTTTAGAAAATTCATTTATTAAACTACGCCGAGAATTAGGTTTAATGTCAGTAAAAGATATTTTTTTTTAATGAAGAATATAAAAATAAATTACAAAATTTTAAAATCAAATTATCATCACGAGAAAAGGTCGGACTTGAATTTAGGTCACTTGACTATAGGTTTAATAACTTAACCATTTGAGCATACGCTTGAATTAGCACATCGTATTACATAAACTAAAACATGCTTCTAAGACCATTCATTTAAAAGTCAACTATTAACCGATAATTCAATTTCTGGCTCTAAACTCCTATTGATTCTACACCACACTTCCCTTAAAGCTCACAGCATATATATATATATATATATATATATATATATATATATATATATGCACATGTTAAAAACTAAAACAAAATTCAACAAATTTTTTTTCAAAACAAAAAGTTCAAACTCTGTATAAAAATGTCCTCCAATAAATCAAACTCATCCATCAACATTACTTTCTCAACCGATAGCTCGGCTGCATCACCGCATCTTCCTATGCCAACACCAAAACAGGAGCTTATTTATAAATTGGAAAATTATCGAACTGGGTATACACCGGATTCCAAGAAGGCCAAACGTGCGCTATTTATCTCTCCAGATATGAAGAAAAAGATCGATGAAATTCATCACTATCAACGACAGCAAATAGACCTTCAACGTGAGTTGTATTTTGAACAGAAAGTAACGGCGCTTAAGCTTTCTTGGATAAATTGGTTTAAAATTTTGCAGCTCGAAGGAAAAGGATGTGAGTGAACCCTTACCTTGACCGGTTAATCCATTTAATCCATCTTCCTCATATCATACATCAAACGATCCGATAAACCCTTGGGTCTCGCCACAAAGACCTCAATATAGCCCGGATTCATGGGACAAGAACTACATGGCTAATGAGGGATGCAGAGAATTAACACCAAAGAAGACATCGTCACCAAAGATTTAATGTTGTACTATTTGTAACATTGCTTATTTTTTATAATAAATGTATCAACAAATATATTTAGTAACAAAAATAAAATTTGCAAAGTGTAAAACAAATCACTGAAAAATTCCAGGAAACAGACGTTTGTTTCCAATAAAACCGACGTCTGAATACTGAGGCAGACAAAATTTTAACGAAAATTTAGACGTCTGGTTCCCATAAAACAGACGTCTGAAAAAGGGCAAAAATTAACTATTTCCACGTGGATTGATAATTTTTCAAAAACAGACGTCTGTTTTTAGTTTTCAAACGTTTGCCTTTTGCTGACTCAGTTTTTGAAAAGGCACGTCCTCTCTTTCTAACCCACCACTTCATCTCCTCCACTCATTTTTCACTTTCCTCTTTTTACCACACAAAAAAACCCAACCTCCATTATTTCTTAAAATTCAAAAATCAATACTTCCACCCAACCAAAATCAATGGCAAATAGACCAAAACGTACAAGACAACAAGAATCCGAGCTTCCATCCGAAGATCAAATCCAAAGATGACAATCGAATGACATTGCGAAGACAAGGTATAAAGCTATGAAAATTTTGAAATTCTTTGAAGGGGCTTTTGTAAAATTTGATGCTTTTCACAAATATCGTCTTCAACAATATGCTAAGCACTACAATTTCGAGTCTTTTGTAGATTTTAATATGAACAATGTCAAAATTGACCCTTTTCTTGTAAAAATTTTCTTGGCTAATTTGAATTTGGATCATCATACACCTAGAAATACAACTGATTGCGTATGGCCTATGGTTTACGGTAAGCGAATTCTACTTCCGCTTCAACGTCTAGGGCAAATTTTGTGTTACGCATGGCAAGGTCAAGATATTGACACTATAGAAGTTAACATGGAAGAACGTGATGAAGTTTCTCATAAGTTTTTGTCTGATAATTTAGTTAACTTGAAAAATCTGACCTCCACTCATCTACGTCCATAAGCACGTCTCCTAAATGGCATCTTAGTCCGAACAATTCAACCAAGGAAAAGTAGTTATGAAAAAGTGTATAAACATGATTTTCAAGATTTATATGCTATTTATCTAATAAGCAAGTAAATTGGGCTAAGATAATACTTGACGAATGGGTTGATATTACATATAAGCGGAAGAATAAGACAATTCATTATGGTGCTTATGTTACACGCATTCTTTTTGAGTGTCAAATTGATACACCCGACACTACTACCTTGAGTATCAAAGAGATTGGACCAAAAACATTGAAGCTTATGGATATTGACCCGAACCCATCAACATTAGAATATATGTCCTTTCAAGCTTGGGAAGAACATATCGCATCACAACCAGAAACTCTAATAGCGGAATCATCTTCTCGTCTTTGTCATTTTCTCCAAGAAGAAGAAGAGAAAGAAGATATTTAAATTGTTTCTCCCGATCTTCCGCCTAAGCAAGCATTGGCTATGCTCTCTCGCAATCAATCAAAAATTCAACAAAGATTTGAAGCGTTTTGAGCATAAGACCAATAAAAAGTTTGATTCTTTAAGAGACTTTCTTAAAAAATTTGGGATAAAGTCTCATGCATCGGACCTCAGTTTTCTCAAGCTCATGATCCGGCTCCATTTGAATGGACTTCGAGTTCTAACGATGAAGAAGTCCCACACTCAAGCTCTGGACATGATGGATCTAAAGGAGGTGATGCTAGTTTTGGACATAGTTTGTCGGCCACGGAAAGTTGGTAATCTTGGTATGACTTTTATGATACTTTTGCAACTAAATCTTCAAATCTATGGTTTGTAATATTTTTTGGTACTCTGCTTTATTTGCACAAAACTCTACTATGCGTCTGCTTTGGTAGTGAACTCGTACGTGTGTAAATATTTTCTGCTTGTGCTTATGTTACGTATGTTACTGTGCATATTTATCTTAACTTATTTATCTCCTTTTTGTCAATGACAAAGGAGGAGAAATTATGTGCATGTCGACAGGGGGAGTTACATATATAGTTGTCATTATCAAAAAGGGGGAGAATGTTGGATCTCGCTTTATAGCGTTTTGATTATGACAACTATACATGTATATATTAGTATCGATTAACTTTGTTTTGCAGGAAGAAACTCTACAGCAGTCAAATTTCAAGGGCTTAGTTGAAGATTATATTGAGTCTGTATGTATTGGTTTAGATATTTTTAAAATCTTCCTTGGTGATACACACACACATGCACATTTTTAAGACATGCACAGGGCACAACAAACAGATGTTCGAAATTTCTAATTCAGACGTCTGTCTGCTGAAACAAAAATGTATATTTAGCACAATATTCAGACGTCTATTCTGAATTTTTCAGACGTCTGAATATAGACGGAATTTGCCTATTTCCTTGCTATATATATATTTGATTATAAACAGAATTCTGAAATTTTATTTCAGACTTCTGAAAATAAATAGATGCAACTATTCAGCAAAGAGACACAACTCTTAATTCACATCTAATCATCGAATCTCTCCGTGAATAATTGCAACTATTTGTATACTATAAATAGAGGGTTAATCAAATATGTTTTTCAACTAATCTTACTCTAATTCTTTCTGTCTTATCTATAGCATTCAGATTCACAAAAGCACTCTATTTCCATATTTCAAAGATTACAAATCTTCTCAAGTCTTCCATATTCTTTCACGAACTACACTATTATCATCAAGGAAAGATTATAGGAAGGGTGTACATTGATTTGACATATTTGTGTTATTAAGAACACAAGTAGTCAACAAACTCTTTGTATTATGAAAGTCCTCTTCAGCAGTCGAGGCAAGAAATCCAGTTCGACTGTTCAGGTATTGTGAACCTATTCCTCCGGGTAAAGTGAGGGTTGTTTCTGTTAGTGAAATTCCTAAGAGGAGCTTTGGGACTGGACGTAGGACAGTGGTCCGAACTAGTATAAATCATTGGTGTCACTTTTATTTATTGGTGATATTCTACTATCTACACATTTCTATTCCATACGATCCTGTTGCAACGTCTCTTTCATATTCAACCTAAATAATCATTCTAGTTTAAACTCTAATTTCAATTATTTTCAAATAAACAATAAAATTCTAATCTCTCCATTTCACAAAATTTTAGAATTAATCATTCTGAAACAAATTATCTTTTATAAAAGGCTACAAAAATCCAAACTAATGATTTAAATTCTCCAAATTAAATCATTTTTGGTTTTATTTAATTTACTCAAAAATCCAGGTTGTTACACACACTGTCATCTCATATGATGCGCTGTTACAAAGATACATATAATCTTTGAAGTCTAGAAGTGATAGTGACTAATGCATACGCTTGTACGCAACTTCTTTCCTTTTTTTTCTTGGTTTGTTTCTTTCTTGGTTACATATTCTACAACTTCTAAGTTTTACGTCTTCTTTCCACAACAACATTTAACCATGTAAACGTGTATCTATTTTTTGATACGGCAAACCAAAAGAAGATATAAGTTTTTTTTACTTCATAATGGTTTTCGCACGTTAAGTTATCAAATGGCATATGCCATTTAGTAGCTTGTACAACTGCTGTAAATACGGCTTCTGTGATTTTGTATTTTAATTTCATCGCAATATATTCTGCTGTTGTTGATAATTGAATGTCGCTTATACAGTCAGCCCAGAGGGGTTTCTTAGTAGCATCCAATAAATCATAAAAAAAATTCGAAAATATTTGGTTCTTCTTCGATATTAACATCATCATTATTAACTTCAATAGTAGGGAATATTGATCTTGTTGCATCTTCAACTATATCTTCTATGAAATTCATCATAATAATTTCATTACCAACCTCCTCCTCTGACTGTATATGATTAGGTGCTGCAATTTCTCTATGATGATCCCACACTAAATAATTCGGCATGGAACAGTTTTGGCGCAAATGAATTCTAAGCATATCCGGTATCAAACGCTTCAACAATTTGCACCTACTACATTTATAACGAATTTTTTCGTCGTTTCCATTATTACTTAAAGTAAATTCAATAAATACATGTACACCAGTATAAAAATGTTCACCTATTGAACCCCCATTTCCCTTCGTTGTTCATACATCCAGCTCTGATCATCAAAATAGTTGATCATTTTTCCTAGTTTAAAATATATGATAGAAATTAAAAAAAGTATTAATCATTTTATGGATTGACATTTTATTTTTCAATTCAAACGTACAGTTTAATGTTTTATATATTATATAGTATTTTTTAATTTTTAATTTTTCAATTCATTATATATTTTATTGTTTTTTTAACCACAATTCATTTTAATAACTTTAATACGTTTTACGGATTGGCATTATGAATATAATATTAAATTTTTAGGCTATTGTTTTCTACTTTGATGATCGATCATTCTACTTTCTATTACAAACAAAATAGTAAATACATTTCGTAAATTATTTCATTTTAAACGAGTCAATAAAATTTCGGCCGCATTTCCCCCTTATTCTCTGTATCGTACACAAATGCGCTTATACAGGGAATAAAAAAGATGTTTTCCGTATCATACATAAATGCATGTATACAGGGAATAAAAAGGAAGTGCTGCCGAAATTTTATGAACCGTTGAAAATGAAATAATTTACAAAACATAATTAATTTATTGTATTTGTAACTTATCCAATACATGGACAAATCCGACAAATATTGTATCAGATGAATATAGATGTCTGTTTTGTGACAAAAATGAATATCCATACAATGATCATATACAATACTTGTCAGATGGGTCAAAACTCTCTAAGGGATTTACAAAAATTAAAGCACTAATTATCATGTTCGACGTTTTAGAAAAAACAAACAATAAATCATGCACATCTACCCTAATTAACCCAAACAAACTTTAATACGCATATGCACTAATCAATCAACGTATATACACTAACATACCGTAAACAAACTAATATTTTCTACATTTAGATGATAATAACTGTAATTAGCATTCAATGGGATATAGTAAACAATCAATTGGGTATTATAAACAAATAGAATAACAAATTAATCCTAATTTAACAAATCAAAATTAACTAGGGTTTAGGAACAAAACTTGATTGGAAAATGATGAAGGACCTAGGCTTATCGAGAGTGGAGAATGATGAAGTTGGAGATGATCGAGGAGGCACGGGGGTTGGCTGACGACGGGGAGGAGGTGATGAAGTTAGGGATTTTGGGGAGGGGGAAGGGGATAATGAATTAGGTCTCTGCTTGCTGCTTGCATACAGGCTTTTTTTGACGGTTTTCGATGACTGCCGACGGGAAATTTATGTCGGTTTTCGACAGTTTACCATGGCCACTATATTTTATTTACGTAAAAGCAACGAAAATCGTTAACCGTCGGAAATATCTATCGACGGTCATCGAAAACATCCCTGAGATATGCTATTGTTCTAGTAGTGATAATATACTTTATATCTGAATAGATAACTCATATTAATTCGTTCAAGAAGAAACTGTTTGAAATAATTAAATTAACGTAACTTATACCTAAATCCATTGATGTTAATGCTTGTGTAAATTAGACAACAAAATGTTATATATACATTTTGTACTACGATTTTTTTTCAGTTCAATCGTTCAACAAATTGAAATTGTCACTTCGTTATCTACACATTATTGTTTTACACGACTATTATACCATAAGCCTTAAAGATATTTATTTCAAAACGTAATCATCTTTTTTATACGTGGATACAAGAAGGACACTAGAAGTGTTATACCCAATTAACCTCCAATGTTTATATGTAGTATTTTACATTGAATGTGAACTGATATCTATTAAATAATAGTAAAGCAGAAGAATTTAAAGCTCTCTGATTAACTTCAGGCAATTCCTCCTCCTTAATTCTCTTTTCTATCATTAAAATTTAACGATTTAGATATTTCTTCTAAGGTTTTTCTGTTATTACACGTTTAAGTCTATATATATTAAACTTAGTTAGATGATCTTAAATTTAAGCTTTTTAAATAAATATAGTTAACGAATATTCATTAATTAATTTAATAAATTTTAAAAAATGACAATTCAATATGTGTACCATATTCATATTGACAAGAATGATAATTTTTCATTCAAGTCCAGATAGTTTTAAATTTTCACAATTATATACAAACTATTACAATGTTTTACTAATATCCCCTTCTACATTTTGCGTCTAAATGCCAACATTCAATAATTTTTTCAATTATTTACATATTTCTTCTAATTTTTCTTATATTATTTTACATTCAACTTTATATATTTAAATTTATTAATTGATCTTGAATTTAATTTTATTAACCAAATCCAATTAAAAAACATTTATTAACTAACAAGTCATAGAAAATGATAATTCAATGTGTATACCGCATTTGTACTGACATTAATGGTAAAACTATATTTTCATTTAAGTCCATATAATTTAATATTTCTACAATTATATACAACATTATATTTTATACTCTTGCATTTCTCTACATTTAGGTTCATAAAATTTATTTTGTCTAAAATTAGTTATTTAATGCAAAGAATATATACATAATTTTTTGTTTCAAAAGTTGGTATTTCATTACAAAAAATAGGTACAAAAAATTTGTTTTCAAAACTGGTACATCATTACAAACATATATAACATTTTTCCTTCATAAAATTGGTACGTTAAACGGACTCTTTATCAGTATTAAATTATATTTTGTGAAGAATAACATTACAATTAATGATAAGTGATGAATGTTTGTATTTTTTAATATTGAAAAAAGAATAAATATTTTCAATTAGTGTGTTTTTGTATAAAAAGTTACATTTTTATTATTTATATTCATAATCTAAGTTAATCAGTGCACAAAAGTTATATCGTATTTTGATTAGAAAAAATTTTCTTTCATATTTTACAATCATTTTTATATAAATGTTAAATATTTTTTGAAAAGTTTTATTATAAAATAAAAATAGTAAGCTATGATACAATGGATTAAAAATCATTTTTTACATAATTGAAATGATAATGTGATTTGTAATGTTTTATGTCTTATTTTCACTTAATATTTCATTTAGTAGTTAAATAGATATTTTTTACCACTCCGATAATATCATATAATTGTTTCGATAAATATGTGCTGCAAGAACTTTAAATGCATACAAATACATTAAGTCTTTGGTATTATACTTCTTGTAGGTATTTGTCGTCATTCTCTTGAGTAGTATTTGAAATTTAATGTATACATCATTTATCTTTTAGTCAAATGTATCAAAACCTAAATGTTCTACACCTAATTGTCTATTTCAAAATATATGTACATAAATATTTATGAAATTTTATAAAAATGTTAATTTCAAAATTTATTAAGAATACTTATTTTCATTTATTTGATTGGTAAATAATGAATTCTAAAAATAATAAATCGATATATAACTCATTTTTATCAACAAATTGATAATTTAATTTTTATTCAAATATAAAAATATATGAATCTCATAACAGAAGTACACAATTATCAATATAGTAATTTCAAGTTATAACTCATTTATTCTAACAAAATTCATCAAATATTGCATGATAAATTATATTCTTCCAAGATATTATATATTATTTCAGTACAACATATCGTATGCAACGGATGAGTTACACACTAGTTTTACAGTAAATGTAAACTGATATAGCGTATTCATTGATTCATTTATCACCCTTTCGTTTTATTTTGACATTTGGTAATTAATTCTTTAAGCATGAAACGTGTGATATTTGTCAATGTATGTCCTTATCAACATAGTTGGTATGGAAATTATTTGCCGGACATTAAATGTTTTACTGCACCATCTAGACTTTATACAAGAACTGACCATTCATTTAGCAATAAATTAAATAGACGAAGATAATTATGTAGAGGTCTTTATCTACTAGATATAACTAACTGGTATTGTAATTTAAGTTTTTAGACTGAAATAAATTAGTTGGTGAATTAATAAAGTCCTACAAAATCAGACATTAAATGCACAATGTATCTAGTGGAGGACATGTTAGGTTTCAAGTTCTTCGATACTACGACTTCACAATTTACTATATTTGGTTTTTTATATTTATGTTATTTATTTTATTCACATACTTGTTTATGATCACTGTTGTATATTATAACATTTTTAATTAACGAAAAAACCGAAAATAATTTTTATACACAGATAGTATACCAAGTTTTGATACCAATTCATTCCAACATTTAACCCATGTACTGCAAAACAAACATTATTTATTATTATTTTATTTAACAGGAAATTTTTCACAAGGACAATTTTTAGGTTTTTTTAATGTAGGACAGCCTGCTAATAATTTTATATAAAAGACAAATTATCGTATATTCCTTCCAGCCCACTTTCTCGCTCTTCTTCTTATTCTTCCTTTCTATCAATTTTTTCTATCGCGATCCAATATCTCTCTCACAATCAAAATATTGATCAAGCTTGTTCGGTCATTTCAATTTCGTTCTTTTGAAAATTGTAGTTCATCTATCATATTTTTCTCATGCACGTTTGTCGATCTCGTTCTTTTCATATTTCTACCATTATCTCGTTTTTCTTCAAAGTTTTGATATAAAGTTGTTTGGGTTGTATATAAAGTTGTGATAGAGTGGAAAAGTCTCATTTTTTAGGTTCTGTTTCTGGGTATCATTTTTATTTTTTCTTAGTATCATTTTTTCATTATCAGTAACTAGATATCAGTTTTGCATGCGGTAGGTATCAGTTTTGTAAAATGGAAAAATTAATGTCCTAAATTGAACATTCTTTTATTAATGTTCATTTTTGATTTTTTTTGGCAGTGGTGATAATAGTCTTCTTCGTCTGTTTGTGTTGAATAACAACGCTTTTAGCACTCAATTGTCTATCGATTGCTCTTTGTATGTTTGAAGAATGAGATATGTCGATGTCGGTCTCAATTAACTCATTCTATTCAGATTTCTTATGTACTTGAGGATAAATCTATTATGATTGACACTGATTGTGATATTCAGAGTATAATTTGTTTACAGTTATACAAGAACTGTTCTTTTTTTGGTTTTACTGTTAAAGTTAAGGGTTCTGAATTAGAATATGTTGATGGTGCATCTATTTCAAGTACATCTAATGTTCGTGCTTCTTCATTTTCTACTGGATTTGTCTGTTCAAATGTTGTTGTTAATGGTAAAAGTTATTTAAAAGATATGTTGAGGAGATGATCATCATCCTATTATTTCAAAATAAAGACAATAAGTTATTTGTGAAACAAATTATGTTGAAACATAATAATAGGTTGGGTATTAGCTGCAGTGAAATATCTTTAGTCAAATATGTAATGATTTCAAGTTTGCAGTGAATAGGTATCAGTTTGCATTAACTAGGTATCAGTTTGTATTAAGTAGGTATCAGCTTTCTGTAAGTAGGTATCATTTTATTTTCACGTAGGAATCAGTTTTTTGTAAGTACGTATCATTTTTTTGTAACTAGGTATCAGTTTTTTTGGAAGTATCAGATTTCGACTAAATGATACTGAATATTAATTTACCAAACGATTTACACTAAATCATACTGACTATTATCTGTTGTAAGTAGGTATCATTTTGTTGTAATTATCAGCCTTTTATTTTACCAAATGATTTATAGGTATTATTTTGCAATATCTATTATGTTATAAAGTTATAATGTTTCTAATTTTACCGAATTGAGTTGTTCTTCTTATGATTCTTCATCTGCAACTTTTTTCTCTTCTTCTTTCTGAGATTTTTCCTGTTTAACTTTTTTTTGGTAAGGTCAACCGGTTTTATAGTGGACCGTCCACTTTTTATCACAAACGTAATAAAAATTGAAGTACAGGAGAAAGGTAAAAGCACCTTAACTACTACGAAAAAGAAAGAATACAGCACAGGAGTGTGATAGACATATCACATCAACTAAATGAAAATCGAACACAACTACTCCTCCGAAGAGGAAGCGTCACCATCATCCACAAAATCCTGAGAAGACTCCAAAGGAACATTCCCCAACAGACCAGCATAGGTATCACTTTAACTTTTTTGATAATATTAAAATACAATTAACAGTATAAAATTGTTAGTATTAGTATTATAATTTTGCAGTTTCAGTTACCTCAGTTTCTGTTTGTATTTTCTTTTGTATCATTTTTTCGTTTCTTCTTTTTGTTCTTTATTCTCTTTTTTGCATATTTTCTTCAACTATTTTCTCTGCAGCTATTTGTTGCTGCATGTTCTTTTCTTCGTTCTGTGCAAAAAAATTCAATGTTACTATAATAAAACTATACTAACTTTGTTATACTTTATTTTATAGTATCAGTTACCTTCTCTGGTATACTTTCTCTTATTTCTGGTCTGCTTTCAATTGCTGTATTTTTTTCATGTATTCTTTTTGTTCTTTTTTCTCTATTTTGCTTTTCATCTGATGTAGGTTTTCTAAGTTTTAACTTATTCCTTTTTTCCTTTATTGTCTTTGCTATCATTTGCACTAGAGGTAGGTTTTCCTCTTCTATTATTGCGTTTTCTTTTTGAATATCTACTGTTGGAAGTGATTCGACATTTCAATTTTCACTTTGTTGCTTCACTTCCGACGTAGCTAGGTTTTCTTTGACTGTCGATTATTGTGCTCGTTGTTCGTCGACTGTCTATTGTTGCGGTTGTGTTGGGGATGTAGATTTGCTTCTAGTTTGTGGTGCCATTTTTTTGTCGAGCAAAATTTATTCAAATTCTGAGTGAAAGTAAGGAGGAGGAAGACGAACGGAATTCTTTATTTTGTTTTAATTTGTATCTAGGCATTGAGTTTTGTCCTTAAGGTAAAAACTTTATGTGTGTTCTTGTGGGTAATTATTTACTTTAATTTGTCCTTTAAAAAAAATTACCATTTATTCCTAATCAGGAAATTATTGTCAAGGACAAAATTTCACTGCTTTTTATCCTCAAGGACAGACCTTCTATATTTTATCCTGAAGGACAACTTTCTGCAGATATCAGTTCTTAATTATTGACAAAAGTTTTAGGATTCAGTTTGTAGCTATCGTTAGCAGTTTTTAGGTATCAGTTTTTAGGTCGGTAGTAGTTTTGTTATCCTTATGAATAATTTTGAAAAATGTTTGCCCTTGTGAATAATTTTTAAAAGAATGTTTGTCCTTGTGGTGAAAATATTGAGGTCGTGTCTTTGAGGCAAAAAGTATACAAATGTTTGTCCTTCAAATTAATTCCCCCTTGTTTAATTCTACATTTGTTTTATCCTACGCATTATAAAAATTTAAATGGATTTGTATCAAATTCTGAAATTTTGCTACATCTGAAAGGAGAAAAAACTTATGAATCTCGCAAGATAGGTGAACTCAAACAATGGACGTGGAAGATTCTTCTAAGAGCAGCTGGTTCAACAATTACGCTCTAAATTGCAGCGTGGACAAGATACACACACTCAAACAATGCAGGCCCTAGAAATGAGTGAAGATAACTGTTGAACTGCGATAATTGCTACAAAGAAGCTTCCAATAAACAAAGCTTAGTCACCTCAAATAATGTTCGCACACGCTAATGCCGCATCTCAGGTCACCATCTACAATACGATATGCAGCAATAATTCATCTAATCGCCTTTCTTCTATATATATTACATGCACCCCACCTTCATATCCTAAGCCAATAACCTCAACTGCCATTGTTTCAAAAACAAAGAAAAAACACACATAACAAAATAAAAAATGGCGTTGTTATTAACAGCAAGACAAGGAAGACAGCTACAATGGTACAACAAAGAAGGAGGCCGACTGGTTGTCGGTTGCATCCCCTACAGAAACAAGGTATCAAGTAATTACATGGATAAAGATGAAGATGATATAGAGGTTGTGGTGATAACATTGCAGAAGAGCGAAGCTTTGATGTTCCCAAAAGGAGGATGGGAGCTTGACGAGAGCTTAGAACAAGCTGCCAAAAGAGAAGCAGCTGGAGAAACTGGAGTCGTAGGCGAACTCGAGCAGATACTCGGAAAATGGAACTACAGAAGCAAAAGATATGGAATAGTGTATGAGGGACTAATGTTTCCTATGAAGGTGACAGAGTGAATTGGCATGTTTTGCAAAGATGCAAGCAAGGAGGAAGAAATGGGTTTCCATTGCTGAAGCGAGGAGGGGATGCAGAGATATGTGGATGAGAGAAGCGTTTGAATCGCTTCTACAAAGACGGAGAGTTTCCCAAAGAAGTAATTCGAGACTGTAGAACATTTCATCTTGTTTTAGGAGATTCTTTTATTCTTTTGTGAATATAATAAAATCATCGATGCCAGTGAATATATGGAAATTTTGGGTTATGAAGATCAGTGTGTTCGGTCTATTTGCTTGCAAGTCCTTCATCACTGTCAATTGCTGGATTGCAGTTACAGGTAAAGGGTGGCATATGTAGATTATCGGTTGATGAGAACCTCCAGCAGATTGGCATTCCGTTTGTTTCCCGCTGCAGGTGCTGCGGAAACGGGGAAACAGAATCGACCAATCATTTGCTTTTCGTTGGCTGGTGTGCCAGATCCTGCTGGAATTATTTCGGTAATTTATTGGATGACCGTGGGACCATCACCTTGTCAAATGAATTGCTGTCATCTTGGTGGTTGGATTGCTCTGGAAAATCTCTTCGCTCAATCATCTTTCGCTTGATTCCATGTATGATTTGCTGGCATGTTTGGTGTGCGCGGAATAAGGCAATTTTTGACGAGGTCCCTATGGATCCCCTATCAGTTATTCGACGGGTAAGAGATGATGTTTACTTAGCATTTCGGGGATGACCTTTCAGAGGATCGGTCTGTGCTCGTTCTGGTCGCTTAGTGAACCTTTTATCTATATCCTGTTCTCAGTCTTCGTATAGAGCGGGAATTGGATGATTGCCGAACCGGAGACTGGTGGTTCTGGCTTACAAGTCTCCTCCCTGTCCATCTTCCCCCCACTCCCCCCTTTGTTTTCTTACAGCGTGACTATTGCTTTCAGGTTCTTGCTTTTCTAAAGTGGCTCTTATCTCTTTGTTCCTCTTCTGTTTGGAGTTTGCTACAAGGAATTCATTATCCTCTTCCAGCTGTCGGCCGTACAGTATTGGGGTGTTGGCCGTTTCTTCTTACTATTTTGAAGGGGCGGCGGATGGGCTTGATTTTCTATGATTGGTGGTCCCTCAACATCGTCATCGGGCGGTGGCCTTGCCGGAGCTCGATTACGATGTTGGATGGGCGGTGGTATCCAGACGCTCATCGGGTGCGTTGTGTGGATGGGCCAGTGATCCTATGTCTCTGCTTCTTGATTGTGCCTATTGTTTCCCTTTTGGTTGTTTCGTTTTATTCTATGTTGTGGGTTCTCGGTGTTGTATTTCCTTTTGCGATTGTTTTGGTTACCTGTCAGGCATGTTGACAGCTTTTGGTTGAGTTTTAAATGAAAAGCTATCTTTCTGGAAAAAAAAGGTAAAGGGTGGCATATGTTGAATAATTGATTTGCACAGTGATGTCGAATTTTTGATTACGACACCTATTGATTGAGTGGTGTTGCACAGTTCTACATTTTTCAATTTGCTCCAACAAAATTTATTTATTTTATTTCGTTCCTTACACCACGCAATATATCAAGGTTTATCCTCTGCGTCGACGAACTTTTTTTTTGTATATCGGCAATTGCAGTGTCAATTGTCTATGGGTAGGTATAGTATTATAATGAATAATATTACATACTATTTCTTGTATATGTTCTTAATGTACTTTATTACTTTGTTATATTTTCCCTATGAATATTCGTGTACCACTGCCAATTTTCTTTTTATTACACGGTGATGATGATATGATAATAATGCTGCTATATGTTAAAATAATGTCCAGAGCGATTAGTTCTACCTATTGTCATCTGATCACCTCTCTTGCATAACTAAACTGAATTATTCAAGAATTAAATGCTGCAAACAGACACATGGGGAACTAAAGGCATGCAGAATTGCGTTTTCAAGTATGAAGCGCATGGAAATCCTAATTTATAGTGTTTAAAATTGCTTTGAAGTTTTACATAAATTTGAACCAAAGTAAAGCGGATGTGATCGAAATAAAAACAAAGGGTTTTGGAACGAAGGTCTTTATTCTCAAAGCTCATGCACAAAAAGTTCCTACACATAAATTCATGTAAATTAGGTCACTATTTTGTTATTTTTTTACCAAACTTTCCCCTGACAGAAAATCGACCCAACATCGAAATCAACGAAAAATATAACATAAATTAGTAAAAACTAAAAATAGGGACCTAATTTTCATAACTTTTCCAAGAGAGACTTTTCTTTCATTATCTTTTAATTCTTGGGACTAGGCAGCCATTTGCTTGTAACACTACAAGGGGAAATGCATTTTTCGACGGCCAGAATCAGTCGATGGCCGTCGGAAAAAGCCGTCGGAAAAGGCTGTGTTGGGGAGCAGTATTTCCGACCGCTTCCGACGGATGCTGCCGAACACGTTTCCAATGGCTCTCGACAATTTCCGACGTTTTCCGATGGCTTCGGACGGGCGTCGGGAACCGTCGGAAATATTTAGCTACAGGCCGCCGGAAATTGTCGGAAGCCGACGAAATTTTTTACCTGTAAGCCGTCGGAAGCCGTCGAAAATCTGCTGTTTCTTTATATTTGCTACAAATAGAGCCTTCCAACCACATTTCTCTTCCAAACACTACGATATCAATACTGCACAATCCAATAAACAATAATCCAACCAAATATCCAAACCTAGACTACAAAATATTCAATAAACACACAAATGTATAAAATTAGAATAAAAATAAAATACAAAATATACATACCATTCCAACATTAACAATAATCCTAACAATAACTGTTCTAGCATGTTGTTAATACACAAATTCATCAACATTCTATGCATATCCTCATACAACTACAGAACCAAGTGTATCATACATAATTATACAAATCAACAATTAATTGCACCATCTACCAAATCATTCTAAACTAAAACAAAACATACCTGCACGGACGAATAAGCAAGCAATGAATCAATCTCCTCCAGATTCAGAGCCAGCCGAGGAAGGGAAGCGGCCACCAAACTGCTGCATGTACTCTAACAACTGTGCGGTCTACAAGGCCTGTTGGCGGTTCTGCTCCTCCAATTGGGACACTCTAGTCCGCAATTCTTCTATACCTGCTAAATCGCTCCAAGGTCTGCTCCGCCGTCCCTTACTCTGACTACTGAACTGCAATAGTTGAAAAATAAATAAAATCCAAGTTTATTGTTTTGAAAGGTTAAAATATCATATTTTCAGTATTTTAATAAAAAGTAAATTATTTACCGCTAAATTGCCAAATCCCTATCATCGACCATGCTCTGCTGGACTCATAACGGACTCAAAAATAACGTTCTCCTCATCGGTCGTCAGCTGCTCTCTACCCGTATCAGTAAGGAGTTTCTGCCGCTGCTCCATAAACATCTCCTGCATTAACAAATTAATAATATCATATCTTATTTCATCATAATTTAACAATTAAAAAAATTACTAATACTGAATAACATGAAATATGCTTACATGGCTTTTGCTGGATTTATCGTCCTACCATGTGTACGAAACAGTCCCCTCTGGATTAACATGCTCGACAGCATGCGTACTGGTGAACACGTTCATATAGCTGACAGGACCATGTGTCTCGGCTTCCTGAAGTTGATTGTTACATACAATTATTATACGTTTAAAATCATACAGCATAAACTATTTACATTTATTATTCAGTAAATTTACCAACTCCCGCCGATACTGCTGAAACGACTTCGATCCTCCGCGATGAGTGATGAGATTCTTATTTCTATTTACAGAGTTTCTTCCGACTCTGCCTGTACATTCAAAATTTTATACATTATTTTTCAATCACGTCAAATTAATAATTCAAAAAAAATCAGTATACATGTCATCGCCTCGTCCGTCTCCCAGTAGCTCAACCAAGCTTGCCACACGCTCTCTCCCATCCACCGTGTTTTCTTACCAGATTTCTTAATCTCAGATATCGTGTCCCTATAGTTCTTGCGCATCTTCTTCATCCAGTATGCTCGTGCCAGCATCATATCGTCTGTTTGGATGTCTATCTCAGCCTGTATTAAAATAAAGATTACACTTTAAACGATAAACAATAGAAAAATGACAAAAACGAATTAAAAACAGAAAAATTATACATACTAGGACATCCTGCCATATGCACTCTATGATGTGAGGAGGGATGGTATCCCACCTCGGCCAGCACGCACTCATCCTACTGCGATAAGATGCTCTAGAGACGTCCAGCACAACCTTAGAGGGAAGTAGTTTGACCCCTCTTTTTAAGTACGATATAGATAAGTACGTACGTATATTATAGAAAAATACGATGCTGAACAAAATTTCATTCTTACCCATCTGCTCTAGGGATTAACGATACAACTGCACGCTGTGGCTCTTGCGATGGGCCACTGCCATCGCCTCCTGACGATCGGAAAGAGCTCCTACCTCTATACGACATAATGATAAACTCGTGACATATACACATCATTATATAAGAGAATAAAAACATGATAATGAAGTATATTTCATATGAAAATGACATCAACGGTATTAATTGCTTAATTAATGACTGAAATGGAAATAGAAATGGAAGTGTGTTATACCTGATTCATAACGGGTGTACTCTTCCAACGATAAGCAGAGTTCATTGCATTTTTAATAAAAAATGATAAATGAACGACAAATGAAAATAACATAAAACATGCAAACAATAGTAAACGAATTTGGTTTCATAGTTACATCAATTTCATAATACATCAAGAATTCAACATAGTTACATCAATTGCAAAAAAACATATTCAGATTTGTATCAGTCATCATCGTCTTCTGATTCAGATTCGTTCTCGTTTCGACGATATTTTTCTCTGCACTGTCGAACGCTTGTACCCAAACATTTGATTCATCGATCTAGAGACCAAAATCTGTATGATCGTCTGTAATTATTATTTCGTTATTTTGTTCAAGATCTTCCTGATAAGCTTGTTCGTCTGGAATATTCTTCCCATCGAATATGAATCTGGCCTTTGTTTTAAAAACTGCAGACCAATCTGCTTTATCTCTTTTTAGAGACGGATAAGGAGCGTAATAAACTTGCAATGCTTGTTTGGCTAGGATCATACTTGTGATAGTACGATGTATGCTTTATTTTGATAAGATTATAATCTTTGTGCACATTAATTCGAAAACCTGGAACATTGCTAAACCAATTGCATCTAAATAGAAACACCTCCTCCGTGGGTCTTGAGAAATATGTCAGTTGCAAAATTTGTGTCAGAACACCATAAAAATCATTTAAATGATTTTCTGGATCGTCACTACCTTTAACAAATACACCAGTATTATTTGTTAATTTTTGTGCACCGTATGCTTTGGTGTTAAATTTATATCCATTGACGAAATATATTGGATACATTTTGAAACACTTTTTTTGGTCCCATCGCAAGATGCTTCAACCCTTCATCAACAACACTATTTCTTGGCTCATAAACGTAATTTGAAAACCAACCGGAAAATTCTTTACTGAGATCTCCGTTCGGATGTTCACGTTCATAAACACTGTTTATATAAACAAATTATTACATTAGGTTATACACGCGCATGCATTATAGAAAAGAACAAAACACAAATTATTATTTCAGATTACCTAACAAACGGTGCAACCTCGGCACAATTTAGAAGAGTATAAGCGTGTGCTACATGAAGATCTCTATCGTCTAGCCATATTTCTACACATTTTCCAAAAGGCCGACCATGTTGTCTAAAAATAGATAACATTGCTTGAGAGGACTCTTGTTCGTCGCCTTCGTCATTATGAGGAACACTTTGAAATGAAATATTCACATGGTCACTGAAATAGTGAGAGAAAAAGAACGAAGCTACTTCTTCGATGTAAGATTTACATATCGAACCTTCAATCCGTGCTTTTTGCCTCACTTATTTCTTCAGGTGATTCAAATATCTATGCAAAATTAATTTATATTAACTTCATCTTTCAAATGCAATTAACTTACGGTATAACATATTACATACCTCTCAAATGGATATATCCATCCATATTGGACAGGACCTCGAAGTCGTGCTTCAGATGGGAGATGAACAGGTAAATGTTTCATCACATTAAAAAAACCGCGCGGAAATATTTTCTCTAATTTGCAAAGCAATATAGGAATGTCCACTTCAAGTTTCCGTAAACATTGCACTTTTAAAGTAGTCGAACAAAGCTCTTTGTAAAACATACTAAGCTCCGTTACTACTTTCCAATTTAACGGCACTAGTTCTTTGAACATTACGGAAAATAAATTTTCCATCATTATGTGACAGTCATGACTTTTCATTCCGCTCAATCTACCATTTTTAAAGTCAACACATCTACGAAGATTTGATGATATCCCATCAGGAATTCTTAACCCTTTCACCCATTTTAACACACATTTAACTTGATTATTATCTAATTCGTAACAAGCTTTGGGTTTTTTACTGTCATTTGGTTTCATATGAAGCTTAGGACATTTGCATAATTCTTCTATATCACGTCTTGATTTCAAATCATCCTTCGTCTTCCCTTTCACATTCAAAATTGTGTTAAAAACATTATCAAATACATTTTTCTCATTGTGCATCACATCTATGTTATGGCGAAGCAGAAGATATTTCCAATACGGCAACTCCCAAAAAATAGTTTGTTTGCACCAGTTATGAACAGCTGATTTGCCTTCAATTTCTGTTTGCTCGCCAGTTTCATATATCTTTGGATAGTCCTTAACAAGTTCATATATGTCTTTGCTTGACCATATCGTCGGTGGTTGTCTGGTTTCTACTCTATTAGCTAAAAAGTTTTTCTTGTCTCCTCTGAAGGGATGATTTACATGGAGAAAATATCGATAACAGTCAAACCATGAAATTTTCTTACCATGAGGTAAAGAAAACGCTCGTGTTTCATCCATGCAATATGGACATGCTAGACGACCGTTGGTACTCCATCCCGAAAACATTGCACAGGTAGGAAAATCACTTATAGTCCACAACAAAGAAGCAAACATACGAAAAAATTTCTTCTTGGACACATCGTATGTTTCTACTACTTCGTTCCACAGTATTTTTAACTCCTCAATCAACAATTGTAAATATACATCGATTCCTTGTGTTAGATCGTCGGGACCAGGAACAACAACAGTAAGAAACATATATTGCATTTTCATGCACATCCATGGAGGTAAATTAAATGGTGTGACGATAAAGGGCCTGATGAATATTTAGAACCAAATTGAGAAAATAGAGAAAAACCGTTCGTACATAATCCTAATCTGACATTTCGACTCTCCGCTGCAAAATTTAGGTACGTTTTATCGAAATGCTTCCATGCTTCTCCATCGACCGGATGTATCAACGTACCCTCTTCCTCCATTCTCACGCTATGACATCTCATATTAGATGCAGTTACAGAAGATGCATATAATCTTTGAAGTCTTGGAGTTATGGGTAGGTAGTGCATACGCTTGTACGGAACTTCCTTCCCCTTCTTTTTTCTTGATTTGTATCTCTCCTGGTTACAAACTTTACAATTTCTAAGGTTTGCCTCTTCTTTCCAAAACAACATGCATCTTTTTAAACATGCATCTATTTTCTGATACGGTAAACCAAAAGCCGACATAAGTTTTTTAACTTCGTAGTGATTTTCACACATTAGATTATCGGGCGGCATATGTCTTTTTGCAGCTTGTACAACAGCCGCAAATCTAGCTTCAGTGATGTTGTATTTTGACTTCATCGCAATGTATTATGCGATTACTGACAGCTGAGTGCCGCTTTTACAACCATCCCAAATAGGTTTCTTAGCTGCATCTAGTAAATCGTAAAAAATTTTAGCTTCAATATTTGGTTCTTCAACATTTCCATCATCGTCGTCAACTTCAAACATAGGAAACATTGATCGTGCTGCATCTTCGACCATATTTTCCATACGGGTCGTTGAAACTATTTCGTTAACGACACTTTCACACTCTACAGAAGTATTTGCTACAACTTCTGCATGTCGATCCCAAACATAATATTCGGGTGCGAAACCGTATTGGCACAAATGAACTTTCACAATATCTGGTAACAAATACTTCAAATGTCTACACCTACTACACGGACAACGAATTTCTGGAACGTTTCCGTTATTACTTAAAGCGAATTCAACAAACACGTTTATACCATTATAAAAATCTTCTTTTATTGAGTCCCTAAGTCCTTTTCTTTGGTACATCCATCTCCTCCGATCAACAAAGTAATCAATCATTTTTCCTATTTAACAAAATGAGAAGTTCAAAATTTAATATTTATTTTGAAGAATACAAATTCGAAAAAGTTTATTTTCATGGTCGTATAATATTTTGAATTTAAAGAACAACTTCACAAATTTAAAAATATTTTCAAATATGGCACATTTTTTTTAACGTAATGATTTAAAAATATATATAATTTTTTTTTTATTGGTCAGGCATCCTACTTTCCATTAGAAACACAGTAAACATTTACATTTCGTATATTACTTCAAGCTGGAAAAATGGTTAAGTTAGAAATATCTCTGTATTTTTTTTAAATGGAAAAGAAGAAAATATAGTATTGATATCAAATAATTAGTGGTTTGTATTGAATAGTTTGGATGGGTGGTGTATTTAACTTATATTTCTTAGATTTTATGTATAGTGTAAATTAATGAAAATTTTAATTTCTTTGATTTTGTAGCTGTGAGTAATGGGTTGACATAAAGCTTATTTAATTCATAAAATAGCACATCTGAAATACCTACTTACAAATAAGGATGACAACAAAATGATTAAACCTAAGTTTCAAATAAAGCAATTAAAGCAAGAATAACTCACAAATTCATGTTTACATTTTGTAGATTTTAAAGTACAATAGAAACACAACATTAGCTTCGGTGGTAGCCATTTTCTTGTAACATAAGAACTTCACAACATACTAATTTATTTATTTTCATTTAAAGAAATAATTAGCATGACCCATAGAATGCCTTTAGTAACTAGATTTGGCAACCTCAACACCCTAATAAAGAATACAATAGTTTCGGGAGGATTAACATCATTTGTGTTTAGTGTGTATATTACTACACAATGAGAGCAGTTGATGGCAACGATGAGTTGAGGTTTGCAATTGATGGCAGAGGAAGGGTAGTAATGCCCAAACTGAAACTACAACCTCATCTGCATCTCAAGTCACACACGCATGTGCAAGCACACACGTGTACGTGCAAGCTTGCGCACATACAGATATAGTTTATGTTTGCTTCCAGCTACTATATTTACTCTGGTTAACAAAATAGACTGCATCAAAAACTTTGGTGATAAAAAAAATTATGTCTTATTGTCCGTTCATGCTTAAGGGAAGATTATTTGGTTCATATTTGATCATAGGGGATGTGCTGTATTATACGTGTATATGTTAGATGCTTCCATCATACCGCTCATTATCTCAATATTTATTAAAGCATGATATTTTTTTAGTTCATAACCAAATAAATGAATCATATGTAGAACTACGTCAATTGAAGCAAATTTGTCGCAAATACAAAATACACGTAGTTCATAGCCAATTGAAAATGCAAATTCCAGTTAAACCAGCACAACATTGACATCCTCATAAAAATCAATTCCAACTTCATGAACTTTCTGAAAATAACATTTCTTTGATCTGATTGTGGGAATCTATGTGTGCCTATATAAATACATATCATAAATTCAATTAAGAAGAAAAGAAGCCAATACATTCTAAACAAATGTGATGATATATATGAATCTTATATATGCACCTGAGCATGGTTCTCAGTAATCAAAAGCTTCAAAATATTCCTTTAATATTCAAGAAAAATATTAGAAAAAAATCAACTTAGTGTCAACTACGTCCACCATAACATTAAGACAATTCATTTGAATTAATATAATTATATACAAAAGTGATGTGAAAGTAAAACTACATAGAAAGAAAACAAATAATTATCATACAGATACAAAAGAGCATTATCACTGACACTTGAAATCTAGATATGAGAGGGATTTCAGGTTAAAATTCTGTTTGGATTGCCGAATTTAAGTCTAAAATTCGATCGAGGTGGAATTTAGATTTGAAATTCGATGGGGGCATGCCGAACGTAGTGTATAAAATTATCTTCGATGGTTAGATCGAATTTTATTTATTGGGTTGTTCCCCTCATATCCAGTTATATTTTGAAGTGTCACTAACAGCACTCATACAGAGCATAAAGCTACTAAACATTTATTTGCAGTCTGTAATAATTATTCAACCAATTGGCAGTTATGCTGGCATCTTTCTCGATTCCAGTCGTACATAACTCAAAACTGAAGGAAACATGTTTATGAATTTTAGCACTCTTTATAAAGGAACAAAACACTTCGATTTCAACCGTGGCTGAATAAAATCAATAAATTATCCTTTGATAATTGGATTTGATGGACATGTGATTTGATGGAACATGCCTTTCGAGAGTTTGAGAACATAATTCTTTGGCACACTAACACACCTGATTTCCTCCTACTTTGGTTTAAAGTTTTAAGTCTTGTTCTCCTTATAAAAACTATCAAACATGAGTATTGAACGTAACAATAAGATTTAGACTACATGCTAAAATGACTACAATTCATGCTTTGAAAAAAAATACGAATATTTGGTGCAACATTTGTTCAATGGTTGATATAAATGTGGAAATAAATTTTAGATTAGACCATTGTTGTCTTATCTTTGATCTTTTGCTTGATAGTTGATAGGTGAATCATTTAAGTAGATATCAGTAAACTATTTGTATTATTTAGCATGCTCCAATACACTACATTAGATGCACGGCTATTAATAGTTTAGTGGTAAAGTAAATAGCTCTCATATATGTATTACTGAAGCAATGAGGTAAACAAAGCAGCAACTTTACCTTATTGCTTGTTGACTTTTGAACCTCATCAATATCCCTCATCGAACTTGCTCCATTCTCTGCAAAGTTTGAAATATCCAATTTTCAGATTCAACAATGAAATAAAAATAAAAAATTTGTGTTGCTGATGTAACAACTAAATGTATCCACCATACATTTTGAAAGGACAGTGGTAACATGATAAAAAAATTGTATTCATACCAATGTCTATACATAAGGATGGCAATGGGGTAGGTTGGGGCGGGTTTTTTATGCCCCAGACCCGCCCCGGGTTTTTTAAACCCTGCCCCGGACCCGCCCCATAGACCTGTTGCGAGTCTGAACTTTCGTCTCATACCCGAAACCTATGCGGGTCCGGTTAGACCCGTCCCGCTTCAAGACCCGGTGATACTTTGCATATTTATTCAAAATTATGTGTTAATATAAATATATTTATTCATTATATTTGTAGAAGGGATTGTAATTAAATAATACAATAAATATAGATATCAATGTGTTTACAATGATAAAGTTAGATTATAAAAATAAGGCGCATGATGACGATTTAAGAAAAACCTGTATATGTTATTATATAATTATTAGTGATGCAACTTAATACCATAAAATAATATAACTTATTGAATGGAACATTAGATTATTCATGTTATAACCACTTATATGTAAAAGGATTAATATATCATCTTTGTAGCAATAAAGCGTTCTCATGCGATCGTTGTAGTGCGGGTCGGGTTGGGATGGGTCGGCCAAGCCCCAACCCGACCCTAGACGCGGAGATTTTTTGAGCAGCTCTGAGTCTACCCGCCCCGATGACCCAATGGGGCGGGTCCAGATGGGCAAAAACAGGGGTGGGTCTACCTGGTTTAGACCCAAGACCCGCCCCATTGCCATCCCTATCTATACATACGCAAATCAATAAGTAAAACCAAGCATCCTCAATTAGTGATCTGTTCATGTTGTAAAATGAAAACTAAGCATAAACAGGCTTTCTGAATACTAAACGATTAATTTTCTACAACATTTGGATGGTGTACAAATAAATTGTATCTTAAAATTACATTTTAGGTGGTAATTACTTGACTAAAATAATATTATGCACAATTAGTGATGTAACAAATTTCATCAACTTCAACTCGAGCACTCTATCAAAAATAATTCTATTCTAAATCAATTGATTAAGTAATAGTATACAATTGCACCAAATTAGTGTTCTATTGCATTTAATGGAAGAATGGTAATGACAAACAAACTCGAAAATACTGTTAATATGCAACGAAAATGAAAACAAATTCAAAAAACAACCAAATTTCTAGCATAGAAACAAAAAAATGAATATACTTATAAATTTTTGTATGCTTTTATTATTTTTCTTATTACTAGTATGGACCCATGCTCCGCACACGGGCTGTTTGTGTTATTGTATATGTTAATATTTTGTTTGAGCGCAAATATATAAACGGAAAGCAAGGGCATTTTTGGAATTTAAAAAGACATCGAGTAAATTAGTTCAACGAATTTTTCTTTATTAGTAGTAAAGATATATACCGTTGATATAATATGCTACAAATTTGCATCCCTAAGTAAGAAATTACCGTTATGAAATCCACAGCTATTTATAGAAAATCCTAAGGTATGTCTCCTAAAAGAAGTTCTATATTTTGTTATAATGCAAAGTACTTGAACTATATTATGTTGTACATATGAATTTCTTTTAAACTGTTTAAATTTTGATTCATTACCCAACTGAGTTCACAAAAGCATGGCAAATGGTAGACTCAAATGTTTCAATGCCTAGTACCACTGCATCCATGTTTGATGCAATCGCAATAGCAGACCCATTGCTTGAACCACATGGATCTATAAACAAAACATATATCCAAGCACTAAGATATCAAATGAGAGATGCAAATATCAAGCAATAGCGATCAAATGTAGGTTCATCCGCTGCAATAAAAAAGACCTTTTGCAGGGTTTTAAAAACGCTACAAAACACTTTTCACATTATAAAGATCGCTGTCTAACAGCGAGCTATAATAGAGTTAGGATATATCGTACATTTTGGAAACACTACAAAAAATTAAAATATTACAGCGATTTACTGTTTGCAGCATTTCAAAAAATGTTGCATGTGTCTTCACTGTAGCTTATTCTTAGAGAACACTCTTCAAAACAATGAGAAAGTGTTTCTCAGCATTTTTAAAATGCTACGATATTTCTTTTTCACAGCAAAGATGAAATGTTGTAGAAAGCTATAATTGTTTGATTGATTTTCTAGAACATGTTACCTATGCTGTAATATCATAAAATATCTTAATCGATATACTTCAATTAGCCAATATATAATACATATTCAAATAAAACTCAAACAATAATCATACAAACACATTTACATAGTTTAATACATTATATATAATAAACACATCTAGGTTTGCACATGTTAGAAATGAATGAACGAGGAAGTGGGAAGAGGAAGAAATTGAGTGTGTATTGAAACAAAGTCTCACATCGTGGGATATTTGTTTCAATATCACCATACATACCACAACCCAATATACTAAATCAAAAGAAAAAGAAGAAGGAGACATGAACACTTGTGGCAATGTAGGCTTTGGGCCTTCATATTAAAATTAAAATGTCAAAGATTGGGCCTTGGGGCTCTTGGGGTCTCATGATTAGATGGGCCTCCGTCTGCCGCTTTGACCTGCCGCGCTAAAACTGCTAATTTTGAACTTCAAAATTAGACCGTTGCGCCTGTACGCGCGCGTCTGTCGGTTAAAGGGTCGCAACATTTCCAACAGTCACGACCGTTCCGAATACGCACCTCCTCCAGCCTATATATGGGGCCCGCAGAACAAGATTCAGAACACAGAAACAGTTCTTTTCTTCTTCCTCTTCCCACAACTCTGTTCTCGGATATATAATTCCTTCAGTTCGTCGTCGCTCCGTCTGCACATACAGCATATCGGGGCCGGTTCGTTTCATCCTGAGAGACAAATTGCTCATATCCTTCGGTGCATATAAAGGGGCAATATTGTTTCAAGGAAACAGTTTCTACTGGACTCGGACACTTTAATCAGTAATATTTTTAATACAGATCTACTCCCGCATATTGGTGTTACAATTTAACAAAATTAATTGACAAATTATTGACAATTTTTGCCGTTACTACTTCTGTATTATTCTGTAACTGTTATAGAAGTTACAGTTGGTTTCGTAACACTTTCTGGTAGTTACGGTTAACAATCTTGAAACAATATTTATTGTTATGGACGACGATGTCTCAAAATAGCAACAGCGGTAACGCTGCACCAACACAGACGGTGACAAACACTCAGCCAGCGCCTCTAGTTCCGACAATACCACTGTCTCATGGAGAAAGGCCAAAAAAGTTCAATGGGACGGATTTCAAGTGCTGGCAACAGAAGATGTTGTTTTATCTAACAACATTAGGCCACGCCAAGTTTCTAACCGAAAATGCTCCTGAAGTTGGCGAACTTGAGCCTGATGCAATCAAAGTGGAGGCCGCAAATTTCGGGAAAAATTCAGACTTTATGTGTAAAAACTATATTCTGAATGGTCTGGATAATAGCCTCTACAATGTCTATTGTACTGTTGCTACATCCAAGAAACTCTGGACGGTCTTGGACAGAAAGTACAAAACTGAAGATGCAGACATGAAGAAATTCATCGTTGGCAAATTTCTTGACTTCAAAATGGTAGATTCAAAGCCTAGGATCAACCAGGCTCAAGAACTACAACTAATCATCTGTCAACTGCAAGATGAAGGGACGATACTTAGCGAATCTTTCCATGTTGCCGCAACCATTGAGAAACTTCCTCCATCATGGAAGGACTTCAAAAATTACCTTAAGCATAAGCGTAAGGAAATGACAATGGAAGAACTCATAGTTCGTCTGCGAATTGAGGAAGATAATAGAAATTCTGAGAAAAAGATCTCTCAGAATATGGCTGCCAAAGCAAATATTGTTGAGTTAGATAAACTTAACAAGAGAAAACTGAGAATGCGCCTCAGAAGTCGAAGAAGAAATTTCAGGATTCTTGCCATAACTGTGGAAAGAAGGGGCATAAAGCAACCGAATGTCAGGCTCTCAAAAGGAAGAAATCAGAAGCAAATACGGCTGAAGTTACAAATGGCATTTCTGATATGGATTTATGTGCAGTAATATCAGAATGCAACCTTGTTGGTAATTCAAAGGAATGGTTTGTAGACATAGGTGTCACTCGACACATATGTGCTAATAAGTGGATGTTTACAACTTATAAAACTGCAACTGATGATGAACAACTTTTCATAGGCAGTTCATCTGCATCAAAGGTCGAAGGCAAGGGAAAAGTTGTATTGAAACTAACTTCTGGAAAAGAACTTACTTTGAGTGATGTTCTTCACGTTCCAGAAATCCGCAAGAATTTGATATCAGGGTCCTTGCTTAGCAAGCATGGTTTCAAATTAACTTTTGTATCCGATAAGTTTGTATTATCAAAGAATGGAGTGTGTATAGGAAGAGCAAATGTATGTGATGGTTTATTTAAGGCAAATGTAACAACTATTGTACCAAACATTGATATGAATAAAACTGAATCTTCTGCTTATATTGTTGACTCTTCTAACATATGGCATTCTAGATTAGGGCATGTGGATTTTGATACACTGTGAAAATTGATTAATCTAGAATGTATACCAAAATGTAACATAGACTCCAACTATAAATGTCAAATTTATGCAGAAGCAAAATTGACAAGAACCTCGTTTCATCATGTTGAAAGAGAAACTGAATCTCTAGACCTTATACACACTGATGTATGTGATTTGAAAATGTGTCAAACTAGAGGAGGAAAAAGATATTTCATTACGTTTATTGATGATTGTACTAGGTACTGCTATGTGTATCTCCTTAGAAGCAAGGATGAAGCATTCGATATGTTTAAACAGTATAAAGCAGAAGTTGAGAATCAACTCAACAGGAAAATTAAAGCTTTAAGTAGTGATAGAGGAGGAGAATATAAATTTCCTTTTGAGGAATTTTGCGCTGAGTACGGCATTATAGACCAAGCTACAGCATCATATTTACCCCAATCCAACAGTATAGCCGAACGGAAAAATAAAACTCTTAAAGAAACGATGAGTGCTTTATTAATCAGTTCTGGCTTGCCAGATAACTTTTGGGGAGAAGCTATTCTTTCGGCAAACCATATTTTAAATAAAATACCACGAAAGAAAACATCCAAGTCTCCTTATGAACTTTGGAAAAATAGACCGGCATCCTACAAATACTTAAAAGTGTGGGGTGTCTTGCTAAAGTAGAGATACCTAAACAAAAGAAGGTCAAGATAGGACCAAAAACAATTGATTGTGTATTCATTGGATATGCATAAAACAGTGCTACTTATCGATTTTTAGTACAAAAATCTGAAATTGATGATATTCATGAAAATACCATCATTGAGTCGAGAAATGCAAGATTTTTTGAACATATATTCCCTTTAAAGCAGGGCACTAACAGCGATACTCATAAGAGACCAAGGGAAGATGAAATCTCCAATTCTCTTGAGGATACTGAAGATAACCTTCAACAAATTAGTGCTGATCAACAAGTGGAGGAACCAAGAAGAAGTAAAAGGTCTAGAACCTCAAAAATCTTTGGACCAGACTTCTATACTTTTATGTTAGAAGATGATCCATTGACATACAAACAAGCTATGTCCTCTAACGATGCCCCTTTCTGGAAAGATGCTATTAATAATGAGATAGAATCCATTATGGCTAACCATACCTGGGAATTAGTTGATTTACCTCAAGGATGCAAGATCTTAGGTAATAAATGGATATTTAAAAAGAAATTGAAACCTGATGGTTCAATAGACAAGTACAAAGCTCGTCTTGTAGTCCAAGGATTCAGACAAAAGGAAGAACTGGACTATTTTGATACATATTCACCAGTGACGAGAATAACATCAATTAGGATGCTTATTGCAATTGCATCCATACTTGATTTAGAAATACATCAAATGGATGTAAAAACAGCATTTTTGAATGGTGTCCTAGAGGAAGAAATATATATGAAGCAACCTGAAGGGTTTCTGAGCTATGGAAAGGAAAATAAAGTATGCAAATTAGTAAAGTTGCTTTATGGCCTTAAACAAGCTCCAAAACAATGGCATGAGAAATTTGATGAAACTATGTTATCAAATGGATTCACAATAAATGAATCGGATAAATGTGTCTACATGAAACACACACATTTAGGATATGTCATTGTTTGTCTTTATGTTGATGACCTGTTGATCCTAGGAAATAACAAGGCCATAATAACATCTACAAAGAATATGTTATCCTCTAGATTCGATATGAAGGACTTAGGACTAGTTGTTGTGATATTGGGTGTCAAAATTTTGAGAACACCACAGGGATATGCATTATCCCAATCACATTACATCGGTAAGATACTTGAAAAATTCAAGCAATATAATATAACTATTGCAAAATCACCCGTAGATATGAATCAAAATTGGGTAAAGAACACCGATGATGGTATCTACCAGCATGAATACTCTCGTATACTAGGAAGTATCATGTATGTTATGAACTGCACTAGGCCAGATAACGTATACGCTGTAACTAAGCTGAGTAGATTTACCAGCAATCCTGGTAAACATCATTGCAAAGCTATAATCTGAGTTCTAGGATACCTAAAGTATACACAGAACTATGGTCTACACTATACAAACTACCCTTCAACAGTGGAAGGATACAGTGATGCCAATTGGATAACTGGATCACAAGCTACAAAGTCTACAAGTGGATATGTGTTCACATTAGGAAACTGAGTAATATCATGAAAATCATCCAAACAGACTTCTATAGCTAGATCTATGATGGAATCAGATTTTATTGCACTAGATAAGACCGCAGAAGAAGCAGACTGGCTTCGAAGTTTCTTGGAAGATATTCCAAATTGGAGCAATCATGTGCCTCCAATATGTATACATTGTGATAGTCAATCAGCAATTGGAAGAGCTAATAGTACACTATACAATGGTAAATCTAGGCATATTCGTCATAGACATAAAACAATTAGACAACTTCTCTCTAATGGAGTTATCACTATAGACCACATAAGGTCAAAAGATAACATAGAAGATCCACTAACTAAAGGCTTGACAAGAGAGAAAGTTCAAACCTTATCGATGGGAATGGGGTTAAGGCCCATAGAATAAAAGTTTTTTTTTTTAATGGAAACCCCACCTAGTTGACTGGAGATCCCAAGATCTAGGTTCAAAGGGACAACTAAGTTTAAGAGAAACTTGACGGCACTGTTACACACAAACCATTCCTATGATAAGTCAGTGCTTTATTTGTTGGAAAATAGGATAAGTATTGATACTTTTAATGATGTCTGTACTTGAGGAATTATGAATAACCTTTACAGAATCGCCTACGTAAGTGCGAAGGCGCCGATTCAAAGAGAATTATGAGGCCAAATTCTCTAAGCACTTATGATACCAGGCGGGTGTTCAAGGCAAAAACGAACACATATAGAGAATGAAGGATTATAAGAAACATTTGTTATGTGTTATCTATTGTAGAATTACACAAAAGGTTTACAGTTCAAGGACATTCTATGTCTACTGATTCACCTGTAATTCAAATAGGAAAACACTAGGAAAGTTCAAGGCCCCTGTGCTACTTTAACCGATACGATAAATGGTTCGTGAAACTAAGAACAACTGCTCATTCATGTGGGGGATTGTTAGAAATGAATGAATGAGGAAGTGGGAAGAGGAAGAAATTGAGTGTGTATTGAAACAAAGTCCCACATCGTGGGATATTTATTTCAATATCACCATATATACCAATATACTAAATTAAAAGAAAAAGAAGAAGGAGACATGAAGACTTGTGACAATGTAGGTTTTGGGCCTTCATATTAAAATTAAAATGTTAAAGATTGGGCCTTGGGCCTTGGGGCTCTTGGGGTCTCGTGATTAGATGGACCTCCGTCTGCCGCTTTGGCCTGTTGCGCTAAAACTGCTAATTTTGAACTTCAAAATTAGACTGTTTTGCCTGTACGCGCACGCTGTCGGTTAAAGGGTCGCAACCTTTCCAACAGTCACGACCGCTCCGAATAGGTACCTCCTCCAGCCTATATATGGGGGCCCGCAGAACAAGATTCAGAACACTGAAACAGTTCTCTTCTTCTTCCTCTTCCCACAACTCTGTTCTCAGATATATAATTCCTTCAGTTCGTCGTCGCTCTGTCTGCGCACACAGCATATCGGGGCCGGTCCGTTTCATCATGGGAGACAAATTGCTCATATCCTTCGGTGCATATAAGGGGGCAACATTATTTCAAGGAAACAGTTTCTGCTGCACTCGGACATTTTAATCGGTAATATTTTTAATGCAGATCTAGTCTCGCATATTAGTGTTACAATTTATCAAAACTAATTGACAAATTAGTGACAATTTTTGCCGTTACTACTTCTGCATTATTCTGTAACTGTTATAGAAGTTACAGTTGGTTTCGTAACGCTTTCCGGTAGTTACGGTTAACAGCACAATATCCATAAACCAAGTTGACACAGTATCCATAAGTCAAATTACGTAAATACTACTCCAAACCAGCTACATCATCTAGTCTGCTACTGCTATGGTTCCCATGTAGACCAGGTGATCCAATACAACTCTCTACATAGAGTTTCAATGGAAAAGCATTATATTATTGATGATGTAAACACCATATTATTTTAACCCCAACAATTGTCACTTTTCTATGTATTTAAACACAAATTATTTCAACCCCACTATAAATATATTGTTTTAAGAAAATTAAGTAGAAGATCTTAGGAGTACCGATATGCGATACCTACCATTTGTGCCTGCCACGAACTCGCTTCTATCAGATATCTGGATTCTTGCTCCGCTAACCTACATAAACATACAAACACGGCCACAGAAATTTCGATTCTTCAAGAATCATGGGACATAAAAACAAGACAACATTTTAAAAATAAAACCAGAGTAGTTTCCGTTATATCTTTACCTGCTCGACAAACTACTGCTCCAATATGCTTGCCTACAATACTAGTTGTAACCGAATGGCTCTCATTGGTATCGCTAGGTGGCCTCCCCTTTAACAATTAACACCGGCAAAAAATACTGCAAATTAAATGTAATACCATAAGTGATTCACGACTTCTTACCACCTTGTTATCTACATTAACTTGAGTAAAATATTAATTAAATGATCAGTAGCTGGCTGATGCAGTTTCTAAAACATGGAATCAATTGACAAACAAAGGGATAAACAAAATCCCATGCATCCATTTTAGTGCCCTTTTAAGTAACCCATGATACCAACTGAAGATTTATCATACACATTAAACTTTTATGAAATATAAAAGGGGCAAGCATGCATTGTCAATGACATCTACATAAAGGAGTATACTTTAAAAGGTTACCTTGTTAGGATATCTCCCTCCATAACCAGTCGATGCATAATTGGCTAGAGCAGGCATGCCATAACCACCAGGGTACTAGTACTTAGAGATTTAATGAAGGAAAACACAACATATAATATTAAATAGGCATCATTAATATAATGCTAATCATGTGATCAACAAATAAAATTTAGAATCTGAATTTATGTTATACACATACTTGGTGATGTGATCAACAAATAATTTGGAGGTAATTAAGTAACCAGCAGCATAAGTTCAATCATTATAGTCAAAAAAATGTACTAGTTTAGTTTCCTTTTGCATTGCACTTTTCATGAGACTTTTTTAGTATATCTAGTTGATGCAGCGCCTACCTTGAATCGCGCCACTCCAGATCGCGAACAAGGCCTAGGTCGCTTCGCCACTCTCTTCCCTAGGTCGCTCCATAACCTAGGTCGCGAACGAGGTAACGAAGAAGCTCGCGCACGCCTTACCCTAGGTCGTGACCAAACTTCGCCGCCCGTCTCTAGATCGTTGCCGTGCCTCTCCAGATCGCGATCTAGCCTAAATCGCGAGCAGGGCGAATGCTTAGGTCGCGCGCGAGAAACTCCTAAAGGTTGCGAACTTCATATCCTTATATCGCGGTCCACTATAGCTCGCTCGGCAATCTTCCCAAATTTCGATCTTCCCTAAGTCGCGAATTACCCTAGGTCGTTGATGGATATGTCGCTGCCATTTCTTATGTCGCAATGAAGCTTAAAGTTGCTGAAGATTAATTAGGTCGCGTGACGATGTTGAGTGTAGGTCGCTATGTACCTATGTTGTAAGGTTTTTTTTTTAAGTCGTTTTGTGTTGTGATTTTAGGCCGCATAACTGATGTACATATTGTTATGGCGTGAGCCGATGTAAAGTTGAGTCGCGTGTTGCTTAGGTCGTTAACGACCTATGTTAGGTCGGTTGGTCAGTGTTGAGTTGTAATGCCTATAAATATGCAAGGTGAGTCATTTGTAAACGGTTGTTGAAATTTGAATAAAATTTTGTTTGTACTTTGTGCTTCCATTTTTAAATTGGTATTCGAGTGTTATCTCCTATCTCCACTTCGGCATTCGAGTGCGCTCGAATCAACGAACGTTGAAGCCAATTCGCGGAATCAAGTGCGCTTGATCAATGCTCAAAGAATTGTAGATCTTTCTTCACGGTATCGTGCGCGATCAACGTGTCGAAGATTGCTAAAATCCGGTATCTTCGTGATCAACGGTTTTGGGCCTTTCGATATTCTAAAATCCATCGATTCTTCGTCGATTCACCGATTATTTTCGCTAATCGTGTGAGATCCTGGACGGATTCGATTTACATCGTCGAATTCGCTTCCCACGCTGCGTCAGTTTGGTATCGGAGCTAGATCGCAAGGAGTTTGCGTTATTTGAAGTTTGAATCATTTGGAGAATTAGGTTTCGAGAATTTGTAGTTTGGAGATCGGATTTGCAATTGTTGAGAAGTTTGGTGTTCATCGTGAAGTTGCAACAGGTTTGGAGCTTTCGATCCATATCATTTTGGATCAAAGTCCGAAAAGTGTTTGAAGTTGAGCCGTGTGTCACTTTGAAGTGTTCAAGGCCGAGAACCAAGTATTGGAGTAAGCCTTGACTTGTTTGTTCAAGTTAGAGTTGAAGTTTTTGAAGATTGTTTGATTTGTTGAAGTTCAATCATGCCGTCGAGACGAGCCCAACGTCATCGCAAAATTAATGCTTTGTATGGAAGAGAAGAGGCAGATGAAATGGAGCAACGAATCAACGAGAGTTTCACTGAGAAGTTGAATGAAGGGATTGGTCAATTAGAGAGAATGATGCTTGAAATGAATCAAAGTAGAAGAAGGGTTTCACCTGAATCGAGTCATGGGGGAAATCGAGTTTCGCCACATTAAGATAGGGAGAGAAGAGAAGATCATGATCGTAGAAATGTTGACGATCGTGATAGAAATGTTGATGAACGAAATCGGAGAGATGTGGATTATCGTGATCGGAGGAATGTAGATCGAAGAAATGTTGGTAGTAGAAATGGTGGTAGAGATATTGGTGGTCATGAACGACATCGATATGCATCAGATTTTGATGAGGGGTTTGATGGTGGTAGTGTTCATAGTCGAAATCGAAGCCAAGGAAGAAATCATTCAGAGTATGATCACAAATGGGAGTCTGGAATGAAAATTGAAATTCCAGAATTTAAGGGTGGTATGCAGGCTGAAGAATTTCTAGATTGGTTATCCAATGTTGAAAAGATCTTTGATTTCAAGGAGGTTCCGGAATATCGTAGAATGAAGTTGATTGCGACTCGTTTAAGAGGGAGAGCCATGGCGTGGTGGCAGCAGACAAAACTTACACGAGAACGGATGGGAAAGTCAAAAATTGTTTCATGGGAGAAGATGAAGAAGTTAATGAAAGCTACTTTCTTACCTTACAATTATCAATCTCTTATGTATCAACGCTTACAAAATCTAAGGCAGGGGACAAAGACTGTTAATGATTATGCTGATGAGTTTTATCAACTTATTGCTCGAAATGACATCATGGAGACGGAAGAACAGTTGACCGCTAGGTTTATTGGAGGTTTGTGAATGCAGATCCAGGATATGGTTAATATGTTTGACCCGAGATCTGTGGCTGAAGCGCACCAGAAAGCGTTGGCTTGGGAGAAGCAGGGAAGACGAGAAGGTGGTGTGTTTACAAATTCCAACAATCAAGTGAAGGGTGCCAGTGGGAGTTCCAATATTTCTAAAGTTGTCAGTAAACTAGTTGTGAATGAAGCTGCGCAGGCAAAGGACAACAACAGCTTCAAATGTTATAATTGCCAGGAAGTGGGTCATAAAAGTAACGAATGTCCAAAACCAAAGAAGAGAACGATGATTACGGAAGTTGAAGGTGAGTATGTTGGTGAAGGTGATTCTAGTCCAGTGGAGGAAGATGAACAGGATATCGCGTCAGGAGATGAAGGATGTAATCTAATGATGAGGAGGTCTTGTTTAACACCGAAGCAAGAGGATGAGGCTAGTTGGTTGAGGAGTAACATCTTTCAGTCAACATGCACTATACTGGGAAAGGTGTGTAAATTCGTGATAGACGCGGGAAGCTGTGACAATATTATCTCTACTGAAGCTGTGAGGAAGTTGAAGTTGAAGACGGAGAAACACCCTAACCCTTACAAGTTAGTGTGGCTGAGAAAAGGAGGAGAGGTGAAGGTGGACAGGCGAGTTCGAGTTCCATTTTCTATTGGGAAGAAATATAAAGACGAGATCTGGTGTGATGTAGTCGAGATGGATGTTTGTCATTTGCTTTTGGGAAGACCGTGGCAATATGATCGAGCAGTGCAGCATGACGGTCGAACCAATAGCTACAGTTTTATGTTTGAAGGCGTTAAGATTATTTTAGTTCCAAAGAAGAGACAACAGGGAGAGAGCAAGTCAGAAGAGATTGAGGAGCTTAAAACTTTGTTGACTTTAAAGGAATTTGTTGAAGAAGTAGAGGAGAGTCCTGAAGTGTTTTTGTTGATTGGACATGAAGCTACTGAACCCGTTGAAGTTCCAGAGGAAGTAAAACCGATATTGGAAGAATTCAGTGATGTGTTTCCAGAAGAGTTACCAAAGGAGCCACCGCCTTTGAGGGATATTCAACATCAGATTGATCTTGTGCCAGGGTCAGTTTTACCTCACAGGCCGCATTACAAGATGAGTCCTAAAGAGCATGAAGAACTAAGAAGGCAGGTGGAGGAGTTGTTAGAATAAGGGCGTGTTCAGGAGAGCTTGAGTCCATGTGCAGTGCCAGCCTTATTGGTACCGAAGAAGGATGGGACGTGGAGGATGTGTACGGACAGTCGGGCTCTTAATAAAATCACTGTGAGATATAGATTTCCTATGCCGAGGTTTGATGATTAGATAGATCAGTTGAGTGGGGCAGTAGTGTTTTCAAAGATTGACTTGAAAAGTGGATACCATCAAATTCGTATTAGATCGGGTGATGAGTGGAAGACTGCTTTCAAAACCAGGGAAGGTTTATACGAATGGTTGGTTATGCCATTTGGTTTATCAAACGCTCCTAGTACTTTTATGAGAGTGATGAACCAGATTTTCAGACCATTTGTTGGAAAGTTCGTGGTTGTTTACTTTGATGATATTTTGATTTATAGTGGGAGTACGGAAGAGCACATCCAGCATTTGTGAGAAGTATTGTTGATTTTACGACAAGAGCAGTTTTATGCAGCAACAAAGAAGTGCGTGTTTATGACGGACAGTGTTTTATTTCTGGGGTATGTTCTGTCAAAGGAAGGTATTCAAGTGGATGAAAATAAAGTGGAAGCTGTCAGGAATTGGCCACAGCCAAAGACAATTACTGAAGTGAGGAGTTTTCATGGATTGGTATCTTTCTATCGAAGATTCATTCCACATTTTAGCAGTGTAATGGAACCTGTAACTGATTGCATGAAAGGAAAGAAGTTTGCATGGTCAGAGGAAGCAGGGGTTGCTTTTGAAAAGATCAAATCACTATTGACGACAGCACCAATTCTGGTACTGCCGAATTTTCAGTTGTTGTTTGAGCTGCATACTGATGCTTCAAAGGTTGGACTTGGTGGAGTTTTGAGTCAGAATGAAAGACCAGTTGCTTATTTCAGTAAAAAATTATCTGGAGCCAAGATGAGATATAGTACATATGTTGTAGAGTTTTACGCGATTGTTCAAGCTGTGAAGCACTGGCGACATTACTTGTTTCAGAAGGAGTTTGTTCTTTACGCTGATCATGAGGCGTTGAAACATCTACAAGGGCAGGACAAGATTTCAGCGAGACATGCTTCGTGGATAGCATATCTACAACAATTTACTTTCATTGTGAAACAAAAATCAAGGGTGTCAAATCGTGTAGCGGATGCTTTGAGCAGGAGGAATCACTTGTTGACAACGTTGAAGGTTGAAGTGACAGGATTCGAATTATTGCCAGAGTTGTTTGAGGAGGATCCTTACTTTGCAAAGTTTGTTGAGAAAGTTAAGGATGGGAGTGCTGATGAATTTGTGTTGGTTGATAAATTATTGTTCAAGGGGAATCGATTATGCATACCAGACTGTAGCTTGAGAATGAAGATTGTTAAAGAGTTGCATGAAGACGGACATGTCGGACGGGATCACACCTTACAGTTAATTTCACAATCTTATTTTTGGCCATCAATGAGGAAAGAGGTAGAGAGATTTGTGGAGAGGTGTCATATCTGTCATGTTTCGAAGGGAACAGCGACGAATGCGGGATTATACATGCCATTACCCATGCCTACTAAACCATGGGTTGATATTAGCATGGATTTTGTATTGGGTTTGCCGAGAACTCAGAGGGGAAATGATTCTATATATGTTGTAGTGGACAGGTTTTCGAAGATGGCGCATTTCATAGCCTGTAAGAAGATAGCTGATGCTGTCCGAGTGGCTCAATTATTCTTTAAAGAGGTGTATCGATTGCATGGTTTACCAGAATCTATTGTTTCTGATCGAGATACTAGATTTTTAAGTCATTTTTGGTTGAGTTTGTGGAAGATGGTCGGAACGAAGCTGAATTTTAGTAGCGCTTACCATCCGCAAACTGATGGGCAAACGGAGGTGGTTAATAGATCGCTGGGGAATTTATTGCGGTGTCTTGTGAAGGATCATCTGAAGAGTTGGGATGAGAAGTTATGTCAAGCGGAGTTTGCTCATAATCATGCTATCAACCGTAGTACGGGTTTCAGACCATTTCAGGTTGTTTATTCAACAATCCCAAAGGGTCCGTTAGATTTAACTACAGTGCCAATTCAGAAAGGAGTTGTTAAACGAGCTTGTGATTTTGTTAACAAGTTGCAAGAGTGTCACAGAATTGTTCATGAACGATTGCTTGCGTCAAATGAGAAGTATAAACAACTGGCAGATAAGAAACGAAGGAGTGTAGAATTCAAAGAAGGTGATTTGGTTTATGCAGTGTTAACAAAAGATCGTTTCCCAGCTGGAACTTACAACAAGCTGAAAGCTCAGAAATTTGGTCCAGTGGAAGTTTTGAAGAAGATCAATGATAATGCTTATCAATTAAGGTTGCCGGAAAATATTCATACTTCTGATATTTTCAATGTCAAACATTTAATTCCGTATTATGAGGAGATACTTGAAGAAGAGAATGTGAATTCGAGGACGAATTCGTTTCAACCAGGGGAGGATGATGCAGCGCTTACCTTGAATCGCGCCACTCCAGATCGCGAACAAGGCCTAGGTCGCTTCGCCACTCTCTTTCCTAGGTCACTCCATAACCTAGGTCACGAACGAGGTAACGAAGAAGCTCGCGCACGCCCAACCCTAGGTCGCGACCAAACTTTGCCACCCGTCTCTATATCGTTGCCTTGCCTCTCCAGATCGCGATATAGCCTAAATAGCAAGCAGGGCGAATGCTTAGGTCGCGCGCGAGAAACTCCTGAAGGTCGCGAACTCCAGATTCTTATGTCGCGGTCCACTATAGCTCGCTCGGCAATCTTCCCAAATTCCGATCTTCCCTAAGTCGCGAATTACCCTAGGTCGTTGATGGATATGTCGCTGCCATTTCTTATGTCGCAATGAAGCTTAAAGTTGCTGAAGATTACTTAGGTCGCGTGACGATGTTGAGTGTACGTCGCTATGTACCTATGTTGTAAGGTCGTTTGTTTTTTTTAAGTTGTTTTGTGTTGTGCTTTTAGGTCGCATAACTGATGTACATATAGTTATGGCGTGAGCCGATGTAAAGTTGAGTCGCATGTTGCTTAGGTCGTTAACGACCTATGTTAGGTCGGTTGGTCAGTGTTGAGCTGTAACGCCTATAAATAGGCAAGGTGAGTCATTTGTAAATGGTTGTTGAAATTTGAATAAAATTTGGTTTGTACTTTGTGCTTCCATTTTTAAATTGGTAGTCGGGTGTTATCTCCTATCTCCACTTCGGCATTCGAGTGCGCTCGAATCAACGAACGTTGAAGCCAATTCGCGGAATCAAGTGCGCTTGATCAACGCTCAAAGAATTATAGGTCTTTCTTCACGGTATCGTACGCGATCAACGTGTCGAAGATTGCTCAAATCCGGTATCTTCGTGATCAACGGATTTGGGACTTTCGGTATTCTTAAATCCATCAATTCTTCGTCGATTCACCGATTATTTTCGCTAATCGTGTGAGATCCTGAATGAATTCGATTTATATCGTCGAATTCGCTTCCCATGCTGCGTCACTAGTGGTTTTGCTGCTTCTAAACTACAGTTTCTTGCTTCATTTTCTTTATGCAATGATCTACGAACATTACAATAGTGCATCAATGGGGACCAAATATGGACTGGAAAATCTGAATGAAGTATCAATTTATTACCTAATATTTGAGATCAAAATGTGGATTCTAAGGAGGGAGACTAGAAATGATAAGTTCAGCCAACTATACAACCGATATGCCTTTGCATGATAGTTTACATATGATGCCCAGATCAAGCATGTCTTTTGATTTCTTTACTTCATTTTTATCTATGCTAATTAACTAATGCCTGAAATTTCAACATTTGAACGAGTTATTACACAATTACTTATTACTATTTAGCTATTATGCTTAAAAATCCCATTCTCGTCCAATTCATTTTAAACTTGTTGTGCTTGAGCATCTTCCTTTTTAATTATGAAAGTGGCCTTATATTGTTGTGAAATGGATTAAAAAACAAAATTTATGGCAAAGCATTGTCAATGTTCTGTGAACTTTTATTGTTCCTTTACCAATATTTTGTCCTAAATTCATGACATAAGATTTTATTGTTTTGTTTGAAGATAAATCATGTGATCCAAGAGCTTCTTGAGTTAAGGATGGAGTAGAATTTAATTTACTATTGGGTTAGATCAAGCAATGGCCCCAAGATGAATAAAAATAAAAATAGTAAGAAAAACAAGGTGCTAAGATAATACAGAAAACAATTTAGTATGCACCAACCCTGTAATTAAATATCATATTAATAAAATTTAATTATGGTTAATAATTCCACTTTTTAGGATTTGTAGAAATTTAATTAAGTAATTAAAGTCAATTTTTGATAATTGGATTGATCTAACTAAAAGAAAGGAAACATTAATTTTTAGTGATTGACTTTAATCTAAATTAATGTATTTTTGAATTCGGTTATTTGATATTTTTGTTGTAAATAATGAATTAATAAATGAGAGAATTTAAAGTTTTTTTAGATAGTTAAATTTATTTATTTGAAATATTGAATAAATGAAATATTTTGGAATTTTTGTTAGAATATTAAAGTGAAAAAAATGTTAATTCTAATTATAAAACCAATCAAGATTTATAAAATGGAGATTTTTTTTGCATTTGGAATATATTGAGTTTGAGAATTAAATTAAAAAATCATTAAAACTGATCTAATAGTAGAATAAAGTATTTTGTAAACTAAGAGAGGTAATTAGCAATACTTCTCCTATTTGTAACACCTACCTGTTGGGTTTAATAGCAAACCCAAGACAAATAACCCAACATAAGAGATTGTGTAAGTTTCATTCTCATTCACAAAATGTACTTTTCCTTTTGAAACTAGAGAAACAGAAAAAAAAATGAAATCAAAACCCCTCTTTCAATCTAGTGCTTAATCCTGTCTAAGTCAAATTATAAGTTAAACTCTTTCTGTAGCTAATCAATCAAGGATTTGCTATATCAGTTTGAAGCTGCTGTAATCGTACTTTTAGTGTTGAAATAAGAAAAATTAAGGTGAGTTAATTCTCATACAATTTATCTCGGATTATCTAATAGTATGCTTCTGGAGTTTAATCTTATATGGTTAAAAAATCGAAATGGCGATCTATTTTTTGTACTGATTTTAGTTGCTACTTTGATTTTATGCATCCCTACCCTCTTGTTTAAAGATTTATCACACAATGCACTGAGTTTTGTACTGCTTTTTCTATAGTTCTATTCGTTGCCTGTAACCCAGCTTGCATTCGTCCTACTGTTTCATTCTTAGCTAATTTATTGCTGTCATCTTTTGCTGCTTTGACTCTCTTTTGTACAATCCTGTAGCCTAGAAATTATCACGTCCCTCAATATTTATGTCCTAGAATTGTCTATTATTAAATATGAGTAGGTACTAATAATTCCACTTTAAACCATTTGAATATATATAGCCAGGTCTCAAAATTTTGCATGCACTAGTTTGTATGCTCAAGCATCGAAATTTATATGCCTAGTACATAATGTATATAATTGTTTGACATGGTACATGTTTTAAACGCTTTCGAACAATGCTTCGTTGAATATGGTACAACTCATTGAGTAGAATGTTTGAGTGGAATTTACTAACCACTAATGAATACGTGAATTTCACCAAACAGTATGGGATATTTTGGTTAAATTATGGTGATTACTATAGGAAAGTAATTAACACTTTAGAGTTGTATTCTCTTCGGGTGTGTGACAGATGGTTGCTAGATCTTGAAGAAAATGAAGTTCAGGTTTTCAATAGTATCCGTAATAAGTGATATTTACTAGCTTTTAGTAAATACTTGGATTTCACAATACGGTAAAGGACGCATTGGTTAAGTTCTAATGATTACTGAAGGTGACAGTATTTAACACTTTAGAGTTTACTCCCTTTTGGTGTGTGGCAAGTAGCTACTAGATCCTTAAGAAGTTTATTCCTGAATTTCTTTTTAAAACATAGTAATATAATAATATATAATAAATATAGATTTATCTAGTCATGGTTGTTACGATCGCCTTAATCGATATAGATTATCCTTGAGATCATTCTGTGATTCCGTGTTTCCGGTCTGAGTACGATCCTTGGTATTAGATCAGTTTGAGTGATACCAATTTGTTTGTTTGTTTGTCACGGGTCTGAGTACAATCATTGTGATTGTTTTGGACGTCATTACGATCAGTTTGGATTAAGATCTCTTGGATTCAAGATATTTGGATTCTGTAACTATTATGTGTCAGTGATATATATATATATATATATATATATATATATATATATTAGGATGGACATTAAGTTATTAATTGTGCGACTCTGTGTTTAATGACTAGTCCGTGTTCGTGACTTATATAAATTTATAACCCTGTTCTGAGTTAAACTAATTTCGTGATTTGTCATATCTTAGGCATATGTATTTACATATGTATTATTTACTCTTGTGTCATACCTTGTTCTAACTCTATTGGATATTTAGAAATAGTCTGACCCGGGTGTTGTTTTGCTTGGGTCAGACCAAGTCTTTTTCATGTTTACAGGATGCTTGACTTTTGGGTATGTGTGCTAGCAGATGATAGACATTTTGATACTTTAGTTTATCTTCTATAGGAAATTCACTTATTGTACTATGTGACGTATTATTGAGATAGTGACTTATTATGAGTTGTGTATTATGTGAGCATAGTTGTATATTTGTAGACTCACACTAGGTATTGTATATGATGTATATTATTCCGCTTTGATCTATGATTATTATTTCATATGATATATAGTTTTGACTCCGATGAATCGGTGTGTATATTACTTTGTATTAATACTATACACATCAAATTTCAGTTCAGATATTAAGTAAAAAATGTATAAATGACATGTTAGTGTTAGTATAAAGATATTCACATTCGTTCGCCCTTAACAAGACGTATTCTTCAGATTAGCGGACGACATTACACATAATGTTTTTTGTTAAACTAGGTATCGCAGTGGGGTTGTTACATAGACATGGAAACATGATTGTAAAGAATTGCAAATGTTCATGCATGTAAAAGACAGTAACCTTGAATATTCTCCGTTGCACATAACAAAGTAAAAGCCACTTTTCCCATGATGCTAAAAGCGGCAATATATCATTAAAAGAGAAACTGCCAACTCAAAAACTTGCCTGTATAATAGGCTAGTACAAGAATTTCTAAGTAGCATTCTTATGAGAACTCTTTCCACATGAGAAATGCAAGTAAACTATCAAACTGACTGATAGTTAAAGACTGTACATGAAATGGACATGAATACACAATCATCTTTTTGAGAAAATAAGATGCAATTAAAACAAAGATTTTAATTTAATACACAGAAAAAGGTTCTAGTTTCCATTACTGATTAAGAAAAAGGTGTTTCAATATTTATAAATAACAGGCAAGGATTTAAAGGTGATCTTAATAAAGCTTAGGCGACTATCTGCACTAATCGGCTATCTCACTCTCTTCCTCGATGCGAATGTTAAGTTTGTTGTACACTTTCAAATTAGTAGCATGGTAATTCTCCATGGAGTCAAACACCTACAGCAAACCAACATGCAACCAACTTTCTTCAGCATTCTCTTCAGACATAACAATGCCATTTTGAACTGAAACATGCATTAGTTTCTTGCTCCTTGTTTGAGCAAGAAACAACACTAAACCTAGTTAATATTTTATAAATTATTATTATTATTATTATAAACTTAATTAATCATCATCATTATTATTATAAACTTGTTAATTTTTATAAAACTTAATTAAATTTTAATAACACTTATTTAATTTTTATAAACTTATTTTATATTTATAAATCTTAGTTAACATATTATCATTATTATTATTATTATAAATATTTGCAAATTTTAATAATATTTAGTTAAATTATTATTTTTGTTGTTGTTGTTGTTGTTATATTATTGTTGCTGTATAGATTAGAAGATTTAGTAATATTTTATATTTTTATAATACTTACTTAATTTTTATGAACTTATTGAATTATTATAAAACTTAGTTAATTTTTATAAACTTAGTTAATTATTTATTTATATTATTATAAATTGGTTTACTTTTTATAAAACATAGTTAATTTAGTTATTTATTTATTTATTATATGGATCTAGTAGGATATTGGCAGTATATATGGTTGTAATTTTTATAATATAACTTAATTTTTATAAAACAAAGTCAACTTAGTTATATTTTATAAATTTGGTTATTTTTATAAACTTGCTTAATTTTTATAAAACTTAGATGACTTAGTTAATTTTTAAAAATTTAGTTATTTTTTTTGTAAAATAAATCTACTTAGTTATTTTTAATCTAGTTAATTTATTTTATTAAACTTAGTTAACTTTGTTCGTTTTTATAAAGTTATTTAATTTTTTAAAACTTTGTTTAAAATTTATATATAAAACTCAACTAACTTTTATAAACTTGTTTATTTTTGTAAAGCTTAGTCAACATATTTATTTATTTATTTTGTAAAAATTAGTTAATTTTTATAAACTTTGTTAATTCTAGCAAGTAATCAAAAGGTTTTCAAAAACAGTGTTAAGTCCAACTTATATAATAAGTTCAGATAAATTAGTATGATTACAGATAAGTTCATATAATATCTTTATGGCAAATACCGATGTGCGGTTTGAATGCTACGTGATTCCCATAAGAAAAAGAATTAACCTTAATACATCATTGTTGATTTCATGACTGATGTAACCCAATAAAGCAGTTCCCAACATATGCATAAGAACGATTCCAAGAGAAATAATATTTGAATTGAAAATTGTCTGATTCCTCCTTTGGAAGAATTTCTCTCCCTCTCCTTTCAAATTCTTCTCACGATCTTGCTTCATCTGCTTGGTTCAAGAATACTTTAGATTAAATTACATGAAAGTGCAACATTATTTTAGGCTTAATTTTCATAAAAACAATTCTAATTTTGATTAGAAATCCAGTCAACTGTAGTACATAGAACCATAGTTTTCATGACCGTGACGTGCCTCAAACCATGATGATTGAAGGCTTAAGATTTTGATGGTTCAACATATTGAAACGTCAGAACCGTGATTTATTTTTTTTGAAAAACTTGCTCATTTAACTCCAAACCATACAAAAAAAATAGTGAAATAATAATGCTATGTACACAAGCTATAGATGGTCTTTAAGGTCTGTAACAGAAGTTGTGCGTTGTTGCAGTGCACAACTACAGCTTTGTATATAGTAAAGTAGTGCACAATGATAGAAGTTTAATGACGACAAACTTGGCGAATCTTATCATGGTATTAGAGGTGTTTGCAGCAGTGAAGAACAAAGTGATGAAGTTAGTGATTTAGATTTTAGAATGATTATGATTTTTGAAATATATATTTACTTATTTTCTTCAAAGCAATGCAAAAGAAGAAAATGATAATGAATTACACCATGAGAAAGTAGAAAAAACAAAAGAGCCATGGATCATCCGGGTAAAATTGATGGTTGGACCATTGGTTTAAAGGTCTGACCAAGGTTCATGGATGAATGATGTTCGATTGAGTTCCAGACCGTGGTGGTCCAAGGTTCAGGGTTATTCGAGGTCGGACCGAGGTAGGATAGGGTCATGAAAGCACTATATAGAACATTAACGGTTAGGTAATGAACAGAAAGATTAGGTTTTGAATCGTTCGATATAGAGTCTGATCCTTGGAGTTCGGGAAAGATTTTTATTATCCGATCATTATTTTAATTTATCCGGATTATTTCCTATTTAGTTCATTTGTCTTTGATATTTAGTGTGTTTATTATAAAAGAGTAAATTAGCTTGCATTTCTGTTTTTAAAAATTAGACATTTAATTTACATATTCATTTTTGAATGGACTTTTTCTATATAAGGACACTAAAAGTAGAGATATTTAAAATAAATTGTAATTTCTAGGGTTGTTTAATTCCCTCTTTTTGTATGTCCCATAAATTCATTAGATTATAAATTTAGTTGACTTAAAACCAAAAATCACTTTTATCATGAAAAATGTGAGAACGATTTTAATATAGAGATGACATATCAGTTTTCAATACTACTCAGTTCAGCTTTTAATGTGTGTAGTACAAAACAAAAATTATTTATGAATATTTTATTCAATACTATATTTGTTATATAGCGGCGCAAGTGTTAAATTTTAAATGGATTGTATCAAAATTTAAAATTCGCTACTTTACACATTTTTCATGATAAATTCATACCATCTAAAATGAGAGAAGGACATATTAAACCTCTTCACAAAATAGGCAAAAAAACCAAACATAAAAATGCTGGAAAGTTCGTTTTTTTAGGTCAAATTGTAAGATTGAAGAAAAATAGTGTAACCTCTGTGTAAGTCCTCCTATTTATTTATTTAACTTCTGTAATTTTAATTTTCAAACCTTCTAGTATGAAAAACAGAACAAAGTCACTCTCTCTAGGCACAACTTTGATTTCAAATTAGGAAGAGCAGCAGAGTAGCGTCTTTTATAACCATATATAAGAGTTTTTCTCCGGACGTGTTTACCATATATCACATGCACGTGGAAGAAACTTCTCATAGCAGTTGTTTCAAACAATACAAACTTTCACAAGTAATAGTCTTGAGACCTTGCGACCACTAATGACTTGGTCAAGCGAAGATATTTGTGACCATTTAAAGGATTATCCAAAGATGCATGAAACTGGCGAAGAAATTGAAATTCAATGTAAATCGACGACTCATAATTGGTGCAAATAAAGTATATTTTGGAAGTTGCCTTATTGAAAAAATCTCCTAATTCGTCATAATATCGACGTGATGCACAGTGAGAAAAAATGTGTTCAATAATGTGTTTAACACAATTCTGAATGTTAAAGTAAAGATTAAGGATGATTTGAAATCAAGATGTGATATAGAGGCAATATGCAATCATTCTGAGCTTCATATGAAGCCAAATGTCACAAAAAACCAAAGCATGGTGTGAGCTAGATAGTAACCAAGTTAAAGTACAGTTAAAGTGGGTGGAAGGATTAAGATTTCCTGATGGGATTTACTCTAATCCTCCTAGATGTGTCGACTATAAGAATAGTAAATTGAGTGGGATGAAAATTCATGATTTTCATGTAATGATGGAACATTTGTTACCCATCGCTTTCAAAGAGATATTGCCTACAAAATTTTGGATGGTTGTAACATAACTTAGTTTGTTTTATAAGGAGCTTTGTTCAACTACATTAAAAGTTGATCCCCTACGTAAACTTGAGGAAGAAATTTCTATACTGCTGTGCAAACTGGAGAAAACATTTCCTTAGGGTTTCTTAATTTAGTGGAGCATTTACCTGTTCATCTTCCGTTTGAAGCAGTTCCTCGAGGTCCTGTGCAATATGGATGGATGTATCTATTTGAAAGATATTAATATTGAGTATGTTAAATATTAGTTTAATTACATGTAATAAAATTTAATTATAATTACTCTTAACAGGTACTTAAATCACCCAAAGGAAAAAGTGAGACAAAAAGCAACAGTTGAAGGTTTGATATGTGAATCATATATCGAAGAAGAAGAAGCTTTGTTCTTTTTCTCTTGTTATTTCAATGACCATATGAACTTATCTTCTGAAAGTGCTATTCAAAATGATGAGGGCGTTGAACAAGATCCTTCTGAATCAATGCTATCTATTTTTATATAGCAGAGACACCCTGTTGGAAAATGTGTCGAAGTATGGTTAGACGGTATAGATTACCATGTAGCCTACACATATGTTCTTCTTAATTGTGCAAAAGTTGTGCCCTTTGTTAGGTATTATTAAATAACACATCTAAAATTGTTTACTTGAATAATTCGCGTGTGTGTTAATTATAATCCAATATATTGTCTATATATGCAGTATTTACGAATCACAACATCCAAGCGGCGATATCATCAAAAAATTTGCTACTTGGTTTTTGAATCATGTATATGATCTGGTATATTGCGTGGTCGACGAAGAATTGAAACATCTTGCGATGGGACCAAAAAGAAAAGTCAAGACATTTCCAATATTCTTTGTCAATGGATACAAATTCAACACCAAAGAATATACGGATGAAAAATTAACTAACAATACTGATGTATATGTTAAAGGTAGTGATGATCCAAATGATCACGTAAATGATTTTTATGGCATGTTAACTCAAGTTTTGCAATTAACATATTTCTCCAGACCTGTAGAAGAAATTTATTTGTTTAGATGCAACTGGTTCGGTAATGTTTTAAGTTTTGGAATCAACATGCACCAAAAATATAATATTATTGTAATAAAGTATACATCACGTTATCATAAGTATGATCCATTTATACTAGCAAAACAAGCCCTACAATTTTATTATGCTCCTTATCAATCTTTAAAAACAGATAAAACAGATTGGTCGGTAGGTTTTAAGGTAAAGCCTAGATTTACGTTTGATGGAAAGAATATTCCAAATGAACACGCGTACCAAGCAGATATACATGTTGAAAACATATAGAGTACGAGACCAAGTCTGAATCAGAAAACGACGAGGATTGATTCATAGTATACATGTTGAAAAAATGTAATTTATGGGAGTATTGATGTGTTTACTCATAATTGAATAACATGTTCAAGCATAATAAAATAATATGTATATGATAGGTATTATAGATGTCTTTCTTCGGGCGTCGGAGTTCTTCGTAGTCCGGTTCCCCTTCTTCATCTCGGAGAGGGACCGTCCATCATGGAGGTGATGGCAGCGGCCCATCGTAGGAGGCGCCGCGTAGGTGGTCAGATTGCTACCAAAGGCAATTGGATCGTAAGCATCAAATTTACTTTAGAATTATAAATATTTTGTATGATATATTAGTCATGATCTGTCTATATCACATTCAATGCAGAGGTTTTGAGCTTGAGCCTTCGAATATAGTTCTCAGCATTTCTATGTAGGCACACATGAGACGTATGACTGCACGCTGGCCTAAATGGACTAGGATCCTAGAGAACGTATGGGAGAGCATCTGGCAGGACTTCCTGGTAAGTGTAGATTTGTATATCATTATATAAAATCACTTTACAATTTGCTGACTAAGTATTAATGTACAACTTATATTTTTTTCAACATATAAAGAGTGGTAGACCTACAAGAAGAGGACGTTTCTTTTTGCCAGCGCCATTGGAACTCTAAGGTTGCAAAGCATTACCGGGATACGATGTCTACCATTAGAAAATTTGGAAAGAAACTAAGTTGGATGGGCGCCTGCGTATGGGATTCTTAGGTCGCATGGTGGAGAAGCGATGAATTCTGGGTAAGTATACACCAATTATTGCAGAAAAGAGCACGTGGGGATTCTGCCTCGTATATGGATGCATTTGCATATACCTATGCCATTAGGCAAACCGACGACAAGTGATCTGTGACATATGCCTGGTATGAGAATGATAAAACATATGCCACACATGTAAGTATATTTTAAGTTATAAGTTATTAATAATGATCATTTTAATTAATTAGTTATAAAATATTATAGTAATGACATGTAATATGTAGTTGTATTTAATTTTGCGTTGCAGGAAAGATTTACCCAAGCACCTGCGCGGATGCTCGAGCAATTGGAATGTGAGCAATTGACCCTGATGATGAGGATGTTATCATCGACTTTGTTATGGACCCGACATGGCGAAATAGGCACTATAACTATGGCAATCAAGCAGTAATTTATAAAAATTAACTAACTTGTAAAAATTGCTTAATTTTTGTAGAAGTTACATAAATAACTTATATTAGAAACGCGGATTACGGATCTTAAGGCTAGGATAAACACTAGAGGGGGTGAAGAGTGTTTTAAGAAATTACTAAATCTTTTAGAGTTTTTGTTAATTTAAACACAAATGTATGCAATATTCAGACATAGATACGATCACAGAAACAAACACAGATACAGAAATAAAGTAAAAGCAGTAAAGGAAAGAACACACTGGATTATCCTGGTTCGGAGTTACCCTACATTCAGTCCCGCACACAAGTACAGATTTCCTTTCAAAAACAATCTTTACAATCACACCCTCGATTTCAAGGCTACGAGATACACCCTCCAATTCACAATCCTCTGGGTAGAGATACTTGATTTCACGGGCAACAAGTTCACCTAATTAATTTCCAGGGCTACAATCACACCTTTTCTCACTTGATTCATTTCGAAGGCTACAATCACACCTTTTCTCACAAAAATTATTACAAAGAAGCTACAACTCTGAATAGCACTAAGGATCTCGTTGAGATAATGATAGAGAATCAAACCAGAAATGATTTAGTTAGATTCAATGTTAATTTCGGCAGAGTAATGGTAAGAATATGTATAAAGAAATGTGGAAGAAGAAGAGGAGTGAAAAGCATAAAAATATGATTAGAAATTCATTGAAAACAACCCCTATTTATAAAAAAACAATAGCCATGTCCATTCGTAAAGAGATATGAAGAATAGACACTTCTTTTGAAATTCAAATTTTTGAAATCAACTGACACTATGTCGACATGGGTAACTTGGGTATGTCGACATCCCAAAGGAAATTTTGGTATTTTGTTTTTCTTTGAAAATAACTTTTATCTTATATTAAAACTATTTTAAACTTTTATAAATATACTTAAATATAGTGAAAATACATAAATAAATATAGAGAATAATATTTTGGTATATATAAAAATTTTCGATAATTTTATTTTTAAATCTAAGTATAAATATTAAAAGTTAAATATATTATTATTAAAGATATTAAAACTAAGTATAAGTTGATTTTGAAGATAATAATCATTTTCAGGCTAAAAATATTTAAAATCAGGATAGATGTTTTTGATTCTTTAAAAGGAAGGTTTTGAAAACATTTTGAAAACAAGATATAATTTTTTATATTTTATAATCCTATTCTAAGGTTGTTGTCATCAAAACCATCATCTCAAGGACTAACAATCTCTCTCTTTTTGATGATGACAACCTTTGTTTATAAAATATTACTTCTATCCTAATAACTCCCCCTTAATCTATGCCTAACTATCCTATTTCATATTTCTCCCCCTTTGTCATCAACAAAAATTAACTCCAAACTATATAACTCCCCCTTAATCTAATACTCTATGACATGTGATTATAATGATAGTGTTATCATAAATAATCAACACTTAACTCTAAAACTTAAAACTTAGTCCTAAACTACTGACTATCCTATCTAAGTATCCATATAATAATACTTTTAATAGAACACGAATAAGAACACGAACTATTTATTAATTATATAGCTATATTTACATTTACGTAGAGAACGTAAGAAAGAACATACAACAATAAGAAAAAGAGAAAAGAAACTAATGAGTGTCTTTGAAAATGAGGGATCTATGAATCGAACAATTTGGATAGTAGAAACAAAAATTTCCACGTTGTTCGACAAGATTTCTATCTTGTCAAAGCACACTTCACCAACACAAACGACTTTGTCGTCTTCTTCAACGTGCTCTTCTTCCATGAAGGCTACTTCTTCTTCTTCCCCACTGCCCTCTTGCACTTGATCTCCTGAAGAATCTTCGTCAATCAAGATTGGGTTAGCATGTCTGTCCATTAGAAATTTTTGCAAATTCCTAAGGATTTTGCCTTGCCTCTCTTGTTCATTCGCCATTCTAAGTTGCGCCACTTGAATTTCAGTCAATAATTGCAATGCATCCTTTAGAGAATCCTCCATTTTTGTCACTCGAGCGAGCGTAGTTCGTTGAAACGGTCCAGAAGTAGGAGAAAGGAATGAAAAGGTTGAATTTTTGTTTGATTTGGAAGAGGAGGCCATGGTTTAATTTATTTCAGAAGTTGGAATAGAGAGAGAACAGAGAGAATGATCAAAATTTCAAAAATAAGAAGAATATATAACTAATTATTTGAATTTTGGTGGGAAAAATTCCAAAAATAAAAAAATCGTTATATGTCGACATGGGTAGAGGGTGGATGTCGACATGGTGCTTGATTTTTTGCTATTTAATTTATTTTGATTTAATTTTTAATTATATTTTATTTTATTTTTCAGTTATTGAGCAAATACCTAATTCTCTTCTTAATTTAATAAATATAGATTCATTTAAGAGTTTTGTTAATATATCAGCAATTTGATTCTGGGAATTAATATAATCTAGAGAAATTACTTCCTTACTTATATTATCTCTGAGAAAATGATGTCTTATATCAATATGTTTAGTTCGAGCATGTTGAGTAGTATTTTTAGATAAATTTATCGCACTAGTATTATCACAATAAATTGGTGATTTTGAGATATTTAAACCATAATCATTTAAAGTTTGTTGCATATATATTACTTGTGAACAAGTCAAAGCAGCAGAAATATATTCTGCTTCAGTTGTTGATAAAGAAAATGTGTTTCGCTTTTTTTTAAACCGGGAAATCAAAGAATACCCCAAAAAGTGACAAGTTCCAATTGTACTTTTTCGGTCTTATTTACAACCAGCATAATCAGCATCACTGTAAGATATTAAGTCAAAAGAATCATTTTTAGGGTACAATAAGCCACAATCAGAGGTGTGTTTAACATATCTTATGATACGTTTTACGGCTTTTAAGTGGGTTTCTTTAGGTTGGTATTGATATCTTGCACAGAGACAAACACTATGCATGATATCAGGTATACTAGCAGTGATATAGAGTAGTGATCCAATCATTCCTCTATACAATTTTTTGATCTACATCTTTCGAGAGATCTTCTTTACTAAGGTACTCATTGGTTGCTATGGGAGTGGGTTTTTCACTCGCAGTAGTCAAACCAAATTTACTAATTAGGTCTTTGGCATATTTTTCTTGACTAATAAAGATACCATTATCTAATTGTTTTATTTGTAATCCTAAAAAGAAATTTAATTCACCCATATGACTCATCTCAAACTCTTTTGTCATTATTTCAGAATTTTTTTTATTCATTTCAAAATTAGTTGATCCAAAAATGATATCATCTACGTAAACTTGCACTAGTTGAATATCATTCTTATTTCTTTTAATAAAAAGAGTATTATCTACTTTACCAATTTCAAAATTTGATTGTGATAAGTAAGATCTTAGTCTATCATACCAGGCTCTAGGAGCATGTTTTAGACCATATAGAGCTTTCTTAAGTTTGTAAACATGATTTGGTAAATTTTCATTTTCAAAAAGCGGTGGTTGTTCAATATATACTTCCTCTTTTACAAATCCATTTAAAAAGGCACTTTTAACATCCATTTGGAATAATTTGAAATTATTATGATTTGCGAAAGCAAGTAGAATCCTAATAGCTTCTAATCTTGCTACGGGAGAAAAGGTTTTATCAAAATCTATTCCTTCTTCTTGATAATAACCTTGAGCGACTAACGGAGCTTTATTTCTAACAACCTCTCCTTGTTCATTCATTTTATTTTTATAAACCCATTTAGTTCCAATTATAGTTTTATTTTCAGGTCTAGGAACAAGTTTCCAAACATCATTTCTAGTGAATTGATTTAATTCTTCTTGCATAGACAAAATCCATGAATCATTAGTTGATGCTTCTTTTGGACTTTTGAGTTCAATATTTGAGATAAAAGCTACATTACTCATTTGACTTAGTTGATTTCTAGTTTTAACAACAGATTGCATATCTCCTTGTATATTTTCTATAGGATGATCTTTTAAAAGTTTAATCCTTTTATTAGGATGATTAATTTCATTATTAGTTTCAGTTAACTCTTGATTTTGAGTGATTAAATCCTCTTCATCATTTGAATCTTCAAAAATTTTGATATTTTCACCGAATGAAACATGCATTATTTCTTCGATGGTATTAGTTTTTAAATTATAAACTCTGTATGCTTTACTTCTATTAGAATATCCGATAATGATACCTTTGTCGGATTTAGGATCAAATTTATCTAAATTATCTTTTGTATTTAAAATAAAACATTTACTTCCGAAAATTCTAAAATAAGATACCTTAGGTTTCTTTGAGTGAAGAAGTTCATAAGATGTCTTATCAGTTAAAGGGCTAATTAAAATTCTATTTAACATATAATAGACGATAGCAACTGGTTCTGCCTAAAAATACTTTGGTAATTTACTATCTGAAAGCATAGTTATTGTACACTCTTGAATCATCCTATTTTTACGTTCTACTACTCCATTTTGTTGTGGAGTTCTTGAAAATGAAAAATTGTGAGTTATTCCCTTTTTATTGCAGAATTCCTCAAACTTTTCATTTTCAAATTCACCACCGTGATCACTATGGATGGTTATAATTTTTAGAGAAAGTTGATTTTGAATCCTTTTTGTAAAGTTCTTAAAACATTCAAAAGTATCACTTTTATGTTTCAAAAATATTGTCCATGTAAATCTAGAATAATCATTTACAATTACAAAAACATATTTACTATGATTTATTGATAGAATTTGAGATGGACCAAATAAATCAAGGTGAAGTAATTCAAGAGTTTTAAGGTTGAAATCATATCTTTTAATTTAAAGGAACTTTTTTTAAGTTTTCCCAATTTACATGCATCACATAGACTATCTACTTTAAAATTCCTTTTAGGGAGACCTCTTACTAGATTATGTTTAGATAATCTAGATAAGAGTTTCAAATTCAAATGACCAAATATCTTATGCCAAATCCAAGGGTCACTTGTATTTTCCAACAGACACAGGTTATCATTTGAAACTTTCATACTAATAATATAAATATTCTTTTTTCTAATTCCCTCAAATATTATGGTTGAATTATAATCTTCAATGTGACACTTATCTTTTTCAAATTTAATTTTATTTCCTTTATCGCAGAGTTGACTTATACTTAGCAGATTATGTTTCAGATTCTTAACTAGCAAAACATTAGTAATAATAGGAGTTTCAGAGTTACTGACTTTGCCAATGCCAATCACATATCCTTTTGAATTGTCTCCAAAGTTAACCAGCCCTCCATCTTTGTATATTATATCATACAGCATATCTGGATTTCCAGTCATGTGTCTAGAGCTTCCACTATCGAGTATCCATTTGTTCCTTTTGATATGCACAATTTGTACGTTGTGGATTGATTCCTTAATCCCCAAAAAGCATGTTTCCTGCACATCAAACAATTTTGATAGACAACTTGAATTTGAACATTGATTATATGTAGACTCAAGAGACAATGATGATCTGAATATTTCTAAACTAGTATTAACCAACGTAGCCATTTTTTTAAAACTTTTTCAAAAATTAGATTATGAAACTTTGAAAATCTTGCTCTGATACCAAATGTTAGAAATGCGGATTACGGATCTTAAGGCTTTCCTTTCTCCTGCATAACTCGCTTCACTGCACAACATTGATACCTCGCTAGGTCGTAACCCGTTGCGTGACTCAAAGCATAGGTCGTTGGCGGTTGGCATTGCATCTCCTTCTCCTCTTATCTCGCTATCCCATAACTCGCCATGCCTAGGTCGAGAATGACTCATTCCAAGCGTCCTATCTCAATCATAGTGCGCTGCATCATCCTCCCTCGGTTGACAAGAATTCGACCTCGAATTCACACTTTCCTCTTCCTCAACAAGCTTTTCTCCATGATATGGAATCAAATGTTTAACATTGAAAACATCGGAAGTATGAATATTCTCTGACAACTTTAACTGATACGCATTATCATTGATCTTCTTCAAAATTTCTACTGGACCAATCTTTCGAGCTTTCAACTTGTTGTAAGTTCCAACTGGAAAACGGCCTTTCGTCAATACTGCGTAAACAAAATCACCCTCATTGAAGTTCACACTCCTTCGTTTCTTATTTGTCATTTGTTTATACTTCTCATTTGATGCAAGCAATCGTTCATGAACAGTTTTGTGACTCTCCTACAGTTCATTCACAAAATCACAAACTCGTTTAACAACTCCTTTCTGAGATGGAACTATCGATAAATCCAACGATCCCTTCGAAATTGCTGAATAGACTACTTGAAATGGACTGAATCCAGTACTTCGATTAACAACGTGATTATGCGCAAATTCCTCCTGACATAATTTCATATCCCAGCTCTTCAAATTATCTTTCGCAAGACATCTCAACAAGTTTCCCAATGATCTATTTACCACTTCCATTTGCCCATCTGTTTGTGGATGATAGGCGCTACTAATATTCAGCTTCGTTCCAACCATCTTCCACAGACTCAACCAAAAATGACTTAGAAAACGAGTATCCCGGTTAGAAACTATGGTTTCAGGTAGCCCATGTAGTCGATAAACCTCTTTGAAAAATAATTGAGCAACACGGACTGCATCAGCTGTCTTCTTACAAGCTATGAAATGCGCCATCTTCGAAAATCTATCCACCACAACATATATAGAATCATTCCCTCGTTGTGTTCTTGGCAAACCCAAAACAAAGTCCATGCTAATATCAACCCATGGTCTAGTAGGCACGATCAATGACATATACAATCCTGCATTCGTAGCTGTCCCTTTGGAAACTTGACATATGTGACATCTCTCCACAAATCTTTCAACTTCTTTCCTCATGGAAGGCCAAAAATATGATTAAGAAATCAACTGCAAAGTACGATCTCTTCCCACATGTCCTTCTTCATGCAATTCTTTCACAATCTTCATTCGCAAACTGCACTCTGGTATACACAATTGATTTCCTTTGAAAAGAAAACCATCCACCAACACATACGCATCCGTCTTTCACTTCTCGACTTTATCTACAACCTTGGCAAAGTAAGGATCATCGACAAGCAATTATGGCAAAACATCAAACCCCGTCACTTCAACTCTCATTGTAGTCAGTAAATGATTTCTTCTACTCAATGCATCTGCCACACGGTTTGTAACTCCCGATTTGTGTTTCACAACAAATGTAAATTGTTGAAAGTATGCAATCCACGAGGCATGCCTAGCTGCAATCTTGTCCTGCCCTTGCAAATGCTTCAACGCTTCATGATCAGTATATAAAACAAATTCTTTATGGAACAAATAGTGTCTCCAATGCTTCACAGCTTGCACAATAGCGTAAAACTCTATATCATAAGTATTATATCTCATCTTGGCTCCCGAAAGCTTCTCACTAAAATAAGCAATAGAACGGCCCCTCTGACTTAACACCCCTCCAATTCCAACCTTAGATGCATTATTATGTAGCTCAAACAACAACTTAAAGTCTGGTAATACTAGAATGGGCGCTGACGTCAAAAGTTCCTTGATCTGCTCAAAAGCAAATCCTGCTTCCTCTGACCATGAAAATTGCTTCCCCTTCATACAATCAGTAACAGGTGCCATCACGCTACTGAAATGTGGAATAAACCTTCGGTAGAATGAGGCTAAACCATGAAAAATTCTAACTTCTGTTATCGTCCTGGGTTGTGGCCAATTTTTGATTGCTTCTACTTTACTCTCGTCCATCTGAATTCCCTCCTCAGACACTACGTACCCCAGAAATAAAACACTTCGCGTCATAAACACACATTTCTTCGTTGCCGCATAAAACTGTTCCTGACGAAGAATAATTAACACCTTCCGCAAGTGTTGAATATGCTCTTCAGTGCTCGCACTATAGATCAAGATATCATCAAAATAAACTACAACAAACTTCCCAATGTACGGTCTGAAAATTTGGTTCATCACCCTCATAAATGTACTTGGTGCATTCGACAGACCAAATGGCATGACCACCCATTCATACAATCCTTCCCGAGTCTTGAATGCGGTCTTCCACTCATCACCTGGTCTTATGCGAATTTAATGATAACCACTTTTGAGATCAATCTTCGAAAAGATTACAGACCCACTGATTTGATCCAACAGATCATCAAGCCTTGGCATAGGAAATCTGTATCTGACAGTTATCTTGTTGAGCGCTCTACTATCTGTACACATCCTCCAAGTCCCATCCTTCTTCGGCACTAATAAAGCTGGTACCGCACAAGGACTTAAACTTTCTTGTATGAGACTTAAACTTTCTTGTACGAGCCCTTGTTCAAGTAGCTATTCCACCTGCCTTCTCAACTCCTCGTGCTCCTTCGGACTCATTCTATAATGTGGTCTATGTGGTAACACTGCTCCCGGTACAAGATCAATCTGATGTTGCATGTATCACAATGGTGGTAATTCTTTTGGAAGCTCTTATGGAAATACATCTTCAAATTCCTTCAGCACTGGTTTAACTTTCTCTGGAATTTCAACCTCCTCACTACTTTCACGTCCGATCAACAAAAACACTTCAGGCTCATCCTCCACTTCCTTGACAAATTCCTTCAAAGATATCAAAGTCTTTAGTTCTTCAATCTCCTCCAACTTGCTTTCACTTTATTGTCGCTTTTTAGGAACTAAAGTGATTTTAGTACCTTCGAACATGAAACTGTAACTGTTGGTACGACCATCATGTTGCACAGCTCTGTCATATTGCCACGGTCTCCCCAACAACAAATGACATACGTCCATATCCACAACATCGCACCATATATCATCTTTATACTTCTTTCCGATTGGAAAAAGTTACACGAGCTCTTTGACCAACCTTCACTTCTCCACCTTTCCTCAACCAAGCTAACTTGTAAGGTTTGGGATGCTTTTCTGTCTTTAACGCCAACTTCTTTACAGCTTCTGAAGAGATAATATTGTCACAGCTTCCTGCATCAATGACAAACTTGCAAACCTTTCCCAAGATAGTACATGTTGACTGGAAAATATTACTCCTCAACCAACTTGACTCATCCTCTTGCTTTGGTGTCAAACACGACCTCCTCATCATCAAATTACAACCCTCATCTCCCGACAATTCTTCTTCCTCCTCAACTTGTGGTAAATTGGAACATTCTAATTCTGCATCCTCATCCTCAACCTCAGCAATCATCACTCGCTTCATAGGCTTTGGACATTCATTGCTCTTGTGACCAAACTCCTGACAGTTATAGCACTTGAAATTGTTGTTGACCTTGGTCTTAGCAACTTCATTGACAACTGGTTTAGTAACAGCCTTGGAAACATTCGTATTGCTACTAGCCCCTTTCACTTGATTGTTAGAATTTGTAAACACACCACCTCCTCTTCTACCTTGCCTCTCCCAAGCTAGAGCCTTCTGGTGTGCTTCAGTAACGGATCTTAGATCAAACATATTCACCATATCCTGAATTTGCATTCTCAATCCTCCAAAAAATCTAGCTGTCGATTGTTCCTCCGTCTCCATGATATCATTTCTAGCAATCGGTTGATAAAACTCATCTGCATAATCATTTACCGACTTTGTCCCTTGTCTCAAATTCTGTAAGCGTTGATACATAAGAGACTGATAATTATAAGGCAAGAAAGTAGATTTCATCAACTTCTTCATCTTCTCCCACGAAACAATGTTTGACTTTCTCATTCTTTCCCGTGTAAGTTTAGTTTGCTGCCACCATGCCAAAGCTCTTTCTCTCAATCGTGTAGCAACAAACTTAACTCTTCGATGCTCGGGAACTTCCTTGAAGTCAAAAATTTCTTCAACATTAGATAACCAATCCAAAAACTCTTCCGCGATCATTCCACCTTTGAATTCTGGAATTTCAGTCTTCATCCTCGACTCCCATTTACGATCATCTTCTACATCCACATATTGATTTCGCACTTGGCCTCAATCTCGATAATGAATACTACATCTATCACCATCTTCATCATAATCAAATGTAGTTCGATATCGACCTCGACCTTCAACATCTCTTCGATCATGCATATCTCTTCTACTATGTCTTTCAGCATCACGATATGGCTCATTTTCAAATCCGTGATAAGTTCTTCTCTCTTCACCTCGATACTCATGATGTTCTTGCCTCATAGAAACTGATGATTCTCTTCTTTCTCTACAAGATTGTGGTGACACTATCCTCGCTTCCGCAACCGATGGCGAAATTCTGTTTCCTCCATGGTTCAAGATTGGTGACCTTCTCCTTTGATTTTGATTCATATCATTCATCAATTTCTCTAACTTACCAATACCTTCATCAAACTTTTCATTGATACTTTGTTCCATTTTCTCAGCTTCTTGTCTACGATATACATCTTCGACATTTTGAAAACTATTAGCTCGTCTTGGCAGCATGATCAACAAACAACAATCTTCAACCTTCTCTAGCTCTCGGCTGTAACTCAAATCTGCACTTAACTTGGCTCGGTTCCAGGTTTAACTCTCGACCTGGTCTTCGAAAGTGATGCACACCTCCAACTTATAGCTCGGATCTAACTTCAACACTTCAAATCTTCTCCCAGTAGGCTCGGCTATGATTGGCTAAGTCTAGCTCTGATACCAAACCGGCGCAGCGGATTAACGGATGACAACGAAATGAAGATTTCGTGTCAAACTAATCGATGAAACGATTAGGTGAAACAATATAAATCGATGGATTGAAAATACCGAACGCCCAAATTCGTTGATCTCGAGAGATACTGAATTCTAGCTATCTCTAACATGTTGATCGCGCATGATACCATGTTAAAAGATGTACGATTCTTCTACGTTGATCTCGCGCACGAGATTCCGTTAATCGGCTTCAAATCCGTTGATTCAAGCGCACTCGAATAACCGAAAATGGAGAAAGGAGACAACGCTCAACTTCCAATTTCAAAGAGGCACAAAGCACTCAAACATAGTTTATTCAAAATCAACCAACTTTACAAATGACACAACCCCTATATTTATAGGCAGTTTACAACTCACACAGAACTCAGCCGACCTAACGTAGGTCGTTAACGACCTAACAAACCAACCTATACAAACACGAGTTACAACCATCAGACGACATACGACCTATGATATAAGAAAACAACAACATCATGCGACATAACAGAAATACAACACGAGCGACTTACAATATAACTTACACGCGACCCAGCAACAAACGACCTAAATCAACATCATAGTTTGAGCGACCTAAAGTAGGTAGTACAGCAATAGGACGCTTAAGCGACCTAACATCGGGAGAGACTTAGGCTTCGGCGACCTAGGAAAACATCAGTGCTTCATGACCTGGTGACTCATGAGTTAGCGACCTAAAGTTGAGCGACTTATCGTAGGTCGCTGGATCCCTTTCCCCTGCATAACTCACTTCACTGCACAACTTTGATACCTCGCGACTCAAAGCATAGGTTGTTGGCGGTTGGCGTTGCACCTCCTTCTCCTCTTATCTCGCTATCCTATAACTCGCTATGCCTAGGTCGAGAATGACTCATTCCAAGCGTCCTATCGCAATCATAGTGCGCTGCATCAGGGATGAATGGTGTTTTAAGAAATTACTAAATCTTTTAGAGTTTTTGTTAATTTAAACACAAACGTATGCAATATTCAGACACAGATACGATCACAGAGACAAACACAGATGCAGAAATAAAGTAAAAGCAGTAAAGGAAAGAACACATCAAATTCTATAATGGTTTGGAGTTACCCTACATCCAGTCCCGCACACAAGTACGGATTTCCTTTCAAAAGAAATCTTTACAATTACACCCTCGATTTCAAGGTTACGAGGACACCCTCCAGATTCACAATCCTTTGGGTTGAGATACTTGATTTAACGGGCAACAAGTTCACCCAATTGATTTCCAGAGCTACAACCACACATTTTCTCACTTGATTGATTTCCAAGGCTTTTCTCACAGAAATGATTACAAAGAAGCCTATAACTCTGAATAGCACTGAGGATCTTGTTGAGATAGTGATATAGAATCAAACCAGAAATGATCTAGTTAGATTCAATTTTGATTTCAGCATAGTAATGGTAAGAATATGTATAAAGAAACGTGGAAGAAGAAGAGGAGTGAAAACCAGAAAACATGACTAGAAATTCGTTGAAAACATCTCCTATTTATAGAAGAACAACAGCCATGTCCATTCGTGAAGGGATATGATGAATAGACACTTCTTTTGAAATTCAAAATTTTGAAATCAACTAACACTATGTCGACATGGGTAATTTGGGTATGTCGACATCCCAAAGAAAATTTTGGTGTTTTGTTTTTCTTTGAAAATGACTTTTATCTTATATTAAAACTATTTTAAACTTTTATAAATATACTTAAATATAGTTAAAATACATAAATAAATATAGAGTATAATATTTTGGTATATATAAAACTTTACTATAATTTTATATTTAAATCTAAGTATAAATATTAAAAGTTAAATATATTATTATTAAAGATAATTTAAAACTAAGTATAATTTGATTTTGAAGATAAAGATTATTTTGAGGTTAAAAATATTTAAAATCAGGATAGATGTTTTTTTTCTTTTAAAAGGAAGGTTTTGAAAACAAGATATAATTTTGTAAATCATTTTGAATAAAAGTTAGCGGATACAAAACAATGTTCCACTAGATTTTTCGTAGGTTCCATCCTACTTAGGGTTCCATCCCTTTAACAGGCTCGAAGTGGATTCCATTCCACGAATAAATTGGATTTTAAGATGCTAGTGCTTTTCTAGAGTTTTAACAAAATTTCTAATTAAATTATTTATTCTTGAAATCTTGAACTCTTGATAATCTTGATATTCTTGATACTCATGAGTCTTCAATCTTGATATCTTGAATCTCTATACTTACAGTCTTCATTCTTGGTACCTGCATGGTTAAATCCTGTATATACATATATATCTAAACTATAATGTTAGTATTTATATTTTATAATCCTCTTCTAAGGTTGTTGTCACCAAAACAATCATCTCAAGGACAAACAACTTAAACATATTTCGACTTGTTTTGTAGGCTCAGGTCTCACAAAAGACTCAGGACAAAGCTGAGATTACCGAGCTTCGACAGCAAATTGCACAACTACAGTAGCAGCACCGCCTTCGAGTAGCACAAATGGAGCAATTGAACCAGTGTTTGCCTGAGTACATGGAGCAGCATGGAACATTCCCTTCGTCTAGTGGTTCCGGAGCCAATGATGAGTCATGAGGTACGTTTTGCAGTGTTTTTTCTTGAAACTTGTGTACATATACAATGAGAGATGATGAGGTTGATTTGTGGACATGTAGTGTTTGATGTGGTCATGATGTACATTGAAGTTGGATGTACATATTGCTGTTGGGTGTGTGAGATTGATAATGGACGGTTTGTTTTGTATTGATGGTAATGTTTGAGTTTGAGATTGAGATGGTAATGTTTGAGTTTTATATTGTTATTTATATTGATTTTAGCTTATATATATATGATATATATTGATTTTGATGCTTTGTGATATATATTAATATTGATGTCCAGTTTGGGATTTAAATGGTTGCTGTGATAAAAAAATCACCCAGATTTCCGACTGCTCCTGACTGTTTCCTACGGCTTATCGACTAAAATCAGTGACGATCGGCGACGACTGTCGATGGTTAGCGATGGATGCCGACGGTTTTCGATGGCTTATTGACCAAAAATCAGTGATGGCTCTCGACGGCCCTAGACGGTTTTTCGGTGGTTTTTTAAGCCATCTGGACATCTTAACCATCGGAAAGGCCATCGAAATTACCGTCGAAACAGACATTGAAAGCAGTCGAAAAAAGGTCGTCGTTACCGTTGAAAAAATAAGAAAACCATGTGCTCTATATTGATGGCATTTCTTACGGCGACCGATGGCCGCCGACGGCTCGTAGCTATCGAAAATCACTATGCTCCTTGTAATGATAGAACATTAATGGTTAGGTAATGAACATAAAGATTAGGTTTTGAATTGATTAGTATGGAGTCTAATCCTTAGAGTTCGGCAAAAATTCTTATTATCCAATCATTATTTTTATTCTCAACATCAATGTGATTGTAAAATGGTCAATGTAATGCCATTTTGACTATAATTAAAAAAGATATGTATAGAAACTTCATTCCGGTTAGTAGAAAGCATTGTACCAGTATCTTGTTTTAGATGGATTATTCCCTAGTTAGTTCATTTGTCTTTGAAATTTAGTGTCTTTATTATAAAGAGCAAATTAGCTTGTATTCCTGTTTTTAAAAATTTGACATTTAATTTACATATTCATTTCTGAATGGGCCTTTTCTATATAACAAAACTAAAAGTAGAGATATGTAAAATAAATTGTAAATTCTAGGGTTTTTTTTTGTGTCCCATAAAGTCATTAGACTACAAATTTAATTGACTTCAACCAAACAAATACTTCTATCATGACAAATGTGAGAACGATTTTAATATCAAGATGACGCATCAATTTTCGAACAACCCATTTCAGCTTTTTTATAGAGTTAGGGATATGCCTTAGGGGCAATTATATAATTTGTTACATATATCTAATTCGTTGACCTATCCTGTTCGAAATAAAAGATATTTTATTCCTATTATATATACTTGATATAATGTGATTATATTAATTAATTAACTTAATTAAAAGTATATTTAATAGAAAAATTCATAAATGGTATATTTTGTGATAGTAGTTACAAAGTGTTGTAACCGTGTGTAATTTATCACAACGAAACAAATATGCATTTTTAAAAGTTCCTGGTCAAGATGCATCGAGATTGTATATGGATGTATCCATTGAGACTGGAGTACGCAACGCTCTTTAAATGTCGGGCCGTGAATTACTTATGACTAATAAGGGCACCTAAGGGTTGCGTACTATGGTTATTGGATAACTATGGAGCAACTCACTCAACGGTTTTCTGTTGGTTAATATAATCAAATAGAAAATATCGATATGACTAATTTACACAGTTCTCTCAACTTGAGAATACTGTAGATCTTCAGTATGAAAGTCCGCTTTGATTATATTCATATCATGGCATGACTTCCATCGAGTGACTATAGTTGGGTCGAGTGGAAGTATTGAAAGTGAAGCACTATTCAAGAGAAGATTCATCTCATCGGTTATATGCGGTTAGTATCATAGTCAACTTAAAGTCAAAGTCTCTGTCTAGAGCATTTCGATTAATAATTATTATTATTGAGACAAGGACTTTATATTTGGACTATGAAGTTGAATGTGGATGAGGTTGGAATTTTGAATATTATCAAATTCCATAAGTCCAAAGTGATATAGTTTTGATGAAGAGTATATGCGTAAACAGATGTCACAACCGGGTAACGCTTATTAAACTAAAATAGGATTTTTATCAAAAATGAGTAAGCGATAAATTTGGCCATAAGTCACACCACCTGCTAAGTGACGTGTAAACGTTAATATTAGAGTAGTTTGATGTTAATCGCTGACTAAATTTACACCCAAGAGTTACACAGCGGAAATGGTGAATTCCTTTAAGACTGAACGATTTAATTAGTTTATAATTTTATAAATTAATTAATATTTATGAAATATTAATTATAAAAATTGAATATGATTTGAGAAATAAATAATGTTATATATATATAACAATTATAAATATATCAATTGATATACAATATCGAAAAGCGATTAAATTAGTTAATTATATAATATTTTGGCTTGGGCTTAGAAGGTTTAAGGTCCATCATTAGGGCATCAAAAATTCGATTTTCGAAAGGTCTAGGGGTGGCTAAAACATAGGGAATTGGCTTGGAGATAATGGGTTGAGATCAAGTAAGAATGGGTAAAAAGGTTTTCCCTGTTTCTCTCTAGTACAACCATATACACACACACACACACATAAATATATGTGTGTGTGTCTGTATGTATGTGTGTGTGTGTGTGTCTGTATGTATGTATGTGTGTGTGTCTGTATGTATGTATGTTTCTCTAGAAATAATGATGAACTTTTTTTGGCTTCCATTACCTTCTACATTGCTGATTAAAACATAGCTCTCAATCCATTTCAAAATTGTCAAATGTATTTTAAATTAAAATAATACTATTCGATAGTTAGAGGTCAGTGATTTTGGACTTGCAATCTGACGAATCAAGAACAGTAAAAGAAAGGGAAGTCATTGCTTTAACGTGGATTCAAATGCATCATTAATTTGGTAATTCTAATTCATATTACAGTAAGTAAATATATTTTATGATCTTATAATGATCAATTTCATATCTGTTTAAATATATTGCTACTATATATTTAGCTAGGTGAGATTTTGTAAGTAAACTCGGTTGTCACAAATCAGTTTGGTTATGTGCATAATTTCATTATTATACTATTTTATTTGTGTATAAACAAATGTTGTTTAATGTACAAAATCAATTTTTATCTTTAATAAAATATATATACTTATTAATAAATTCATATATATATATATATATATATATATTAGTGTATATTTCTCTCTCATAATAGCATATATGCATATATAAGATATATATGTGATTTAAATAATTTAGTACACTTATTTATATATAATATGAATTATAAAATTCGAAAATTAATTATCATACATATATTCATATTTTTAAATTAACATTTATTGATTTTTGAATTGTTTATTATATATAAAATAATTAGTAATTTATAAATTCAAATTTTACATTTTTTTTAAAATATTATTTCATTTCAGAAACATATAGAAAAAATTAGGAATTTTTCAATAATGTTTATTATTTTTAATAATTAATATTATTTTGAAAAAACTATTTATGATTTATTAAAAATAATAATTTAATTGAAAAATTCTTCAAAAATTTTCGTAACCTTTCATACATGATCCTAGAATTTCTGAAATTTTAAAATTTGAATAATAATAATATATTTTTTATATTAAATAACTATTGCCGAAATCAATGTATTTGTTTTTAAAAATAATATTTCGACTTTGAACATCTTCAGATTTTTTCTAAGCTCTAATGATCATGGATTTTCTAAAATTATAAAATTTTAATTTTTATTAGTATATTATTTTATGTTAATTATTTATGGATGAAAATATTATTTTATTCATAATATATACAAATTAAAATACTAAAATTATTATGTTTGCAAAACTAAGTTAATTTTGATTTATAAATAGTTTTTAATAATTCTTCCGTCTATATATATATATCTTTATATAAATTTTTTATGTTCATGTATTATATATAATATATTTATACATACATGTGTGTTTGCATGCGTGTATGTATTTTGTAACACACACACACACAGATATGTGTGTGTGTTTGTATGCACATATTTGAACAACATACATGACATACAAAATGAGCTAATATGTCTGTTGCGATATAAATCCCAATATCTACATATGGGCATATTATACATTTCACGGATTATAATGTTACATATGCACTCATACATATTTGTAGATGAAACATTTATATATAAACTAAATCAAATAAAATTAATTTCATATCTTAATATATTTGAATTTAAATAAAATAAATGATTTTGTTTAAATGAAATTTAGAAAAGCTCTAATTCAGTTAGACTTCATAGGCTTAATAAAAGATCCAATAGGGAATTTTTTTTGAAATTCACCAAAACTTCCGTTGTGGGCTAGTCTAGTTCCAACAATGGTATCAGAGCCTAATAGCTTGTGCAGTCTAATCTAGTCATATTTGGGCTAACTAATTAAGCTTGCCCACTTAGTACGATGTCTAGAAAGGTAATGTCTGCGATTGAAATTAAATCATCAAGTACCGAGTCCTACCTAGTTACCGGCCTTGCCCGAAAGGTGAAGTGAGCCCAAAGATTGCTCCTAATAGAAAAGACCCAACTTAATTTGGGTCTTGGGCTAATTTTCAAAATCGTTTTGAAAATTAATGTTAAAGATTTTAAATTTAACAGCTAAATTTAAAATAAAACATGTTTACTTTAAAAATTATAATACTACCTAAGTTTTCAAAATGTTTAAAAGGATAATGATATTTTCAAACTGTTCGAAATTATTTATATAATAATTTCAAATTTTCAATTTATTAATAAGATTATTAAAATAAATTAATTAAATATGTTAATTAATTAATGTATATATGCATGTATTATATATGTTGATATATTTTATGTTATTTTAAAATAATTAAGATAACATAAGTATACATGTATATATACAAGGTAAATTTTGAAATTAATAAATTTTAATAAAAATTGTTTAATTGAATAAATTAATTAAAGGTTAATTAATTAAATAAAATACACATATATATGATATATGTGTGTTACGCTATAAAGGTTATAGTATACACTATAAATGTTATAGTAGATATGTCCAATATAAAAGTTATATTAGAACAATAACTTAAAATTAATTAAAGAGTTAATTGAGTACAATTAATTAGATAAGATTTATCTAAGGATACATTATACGTAAGACTAACACATAAGTAATATGAAATACAAAAGTTATATAACAATATAACTTATATGATATGTGTATAAACTAAATATGGAAGATTAATGAAACCCAAATAGACTTGAGAAATAAATACATATGTATATGTACATATACTGTGATTTCTGATGTGTCTGACAGTTCAATCGCTGGGGTATTTCATAAGAAATATATTATTCTATAAGTCGATATCACTCAATATATATATCGAATAATTATGAATCTTCAATATAATGTTATCCTCTACCATATATGTATTAATAAATTACTTACATACTTCTTAGTTGTTGAGAAAACTCAAGCTAGGGATGTTATGCGTAATATTACTAATATATTGAACAGATGAGGTAAGATAATTATATGTATTTGTTGAGAAAACTCAAGGTACATATACTAAGGCCATCACGATATGGTAGGTATGAGTGAGTAATCTTTTTTGATTTGTTGAGCAAACTCATGGTGGAAATGAGATTAGAACAAGGAAAAATGGGTTAGGAGTTATATGTGATTCAACCGATAAGGAGTTATCCATCGTTTGTGGTGCTATGATTTGTTGAGCAAACTCAAGGTCATAATACCGAAACAAACGAGTCCTAACACCCACTAGTGAAGTTGTAAGACTTCTATGTTTCATCTTAGGGTTTGGAGAAACATAAAAGACTAGTGGGAGCCTTATTAGAAAAATGAAACGGTAACATTTAATATTTCTAATATTGTAAGAACATATGCTATAATATAATTGTCTACAGCGATAAATTTATGCATTTAATATGATTGATAAAACGTTTGTCAATTAACATATATAAACAAACTGAATTGAAAGTTGGCAAATAGAAATATAATACATACTTACTAATAATTCTAATTGCATGTTATGTAATGTTTCTATACCCATGCAGGCGTCAAATTTCAACTAGTTAATACATTCGTAAGTTGGTCATTTATATGTTTATTTGGTTTAGACCGTGTATTGCATTTTATGAGTTTTTGAACTCTAAATGCAATTTAAGACTATGGATATTTGATCCACGTACTTTCGCATAGAAATGTTAAATGGTGAACAGTCATAGTTTATGTGGTACAATATTTCGGTGAAGTTAGTTCGTACGAAGTAAGCTAATAAACAGTATTTTAAGATCATGTATTCAACTTGAATGATTTCAAAAGGATCATATTGTGTTAATATAACACAACATCATAAACAATGAGATACATCTAAGAACTCGATCGTTGAAATGTCATCTTGATCGGTTTACATAAAGTGCAACATATTTGATGTCTTAAATGTTAAGAATAATCGAATGCGCTTTTGTAAAAAGTTTGTTATGATATTTTATTAAGGTTTTCTTTTGAGTAGTTTGACCATTTGAAAGAAAAAACAAATGTATAAGAATAAATAATTTAAGGTAAAGTTGGAATGAAGAGAATGAATAGTCACTTCTGCTTCGTAGATAAACATTGGAAACAAGAATTGTAATAATAAATGATACTTAATATTGGAATATGAAATATGATTTTTATTCCGAAATGTATTTTCATATAAAAAATTGTTATATATAACATTTATTTCTTTGAGTTCAAGATATTTAATCAAAGAACTCTCTACTGTAAACTAGTTGCAGCATATGAAATAAGTAAACAATATTAACAATATTAAGTGAATGGTGGACCTCTAAATTTTGTACGCTATTATAGTAATGGCAGAAATAGTGGGAGCATGTCATATAGTACCTAATGATCGCATCAAATTACGAAAAAAAAATTCGTAAAATGCACCAAAACATAATTTGTGAAATAATGTTTATTTCTGGTATTGACTGGAAAATAGATATAACTATATTTCAATATGAGTATTATGAATATTCATTAAGAAATAGAACTATATTATGGAATTTGTTTTCATAGTAAAAGTGAGGCAACAAAAATACATATGTGTCTAATATTATTTACAGTTGTTTGGAATTATAGACTAAGCCATAGTTTTGAGAAATAATTTTACTATATGATTATAAATCACATGATGCAGGTTAATTATTTCACAAACAATTAATGGCCATGCTCCCATTCATTGGGAGCATCATAAGAGTTGGTGAACTCTTTGAATTAATAGGTATTGATTTATGCAATCACAAGTCTATTAATACCAACAGAGTTCCACAGACTTGTTATATTCATTGATGATTTATTACCAACATGAACATGTGTATTAGATACACATGTAGTAAATTTATGATAAAATCATACAATATAAAAGAAAATATATAAAATAACATGCAATATAATAAAATGATTTGATTTGGTCGAATAAGTGAGTATATTGGAAAGAGTTCCAAATGCACCTAAAAATGAATATAGACTTAATCTCATAAGTCACTCCTCCATGCGATATATAATGATGTATCGATAAAGAGTAATCCATTGTTGGATAATTTACGATCAATTGTGAGTGAAGTTGAGTTAGTTTCTTTTTATAAGGTCATGCACTTAAGAGTAGTACACAATGTTGATATTATTTCATCTAAACAACAGTTTACAAAACTACAGAAGATAAGGGTTTGAAACCATAGAAGATAAGGGTTTGTAAGAAATCCCAACATATCCTAGGCCAAGGAGTTGGCAGCTTGTGTGAGTCGAAAGATTGCACGTAATAATTGTTCATGAGGGATCTTATATGAATCTCCAATTTTTTTTTGAAAAGGTCTGTCATCAAATGACATGTTTATGTTTTAAACATAATTTTTGTAAACTAAAGTCAGTTTTATAAGTAAAAAGGTTCATAAAGCATTTATGAATCCCTATTCTATTTGCGCTAAGAAACAATTGTTGTTTCAAGATATATCAACTTCATTGTGAAGGAATTTCTTTGAGAAATTTTTGGTAGTTAAATGGAATTGGATCCGATCCAAAGGTGGAATGGATTATATGAGATGAAAAGAAATTAACTAATATAAATGAACACATAGCATTAGAATATCTAATAAGTATTCTTGTACATCGAAGAGAAACTATGAGTTTCTTATTAATGTCGAAAATATACATTACCCTCGGTTGTTCAGTTAAACCATTAAGATTGTTGACTCTATATGGTATGATGCGCAAATCTAAAAGAATTCCAAGAATGCTATTAAAATATGATTCTGGTGGTCGTAACTAAAGAAATATGATCCATCGACCCAGATTGTGTCTTTATTGGAAAGACTAATGTGGTTGGAATTAAATGAGCAATGTTGATAGGAATAATATCACAAATTTAAATTACTGAAATTATCATAACAGATTTGGTATTCAACATGCTCAAGTTAATTCAGATTTACTCACAAAATTATCGCTCGATAAGATTTATTGTTTGGTACTTATGTATTGAAACAGAAAATTCTAAATAATGATTTAGAGTAAACCGTTTACATGTATTAACAAAAAATGTCTTGAAGTCATAGGAAGTGATATTGGGTTTGTGAGTTTTTGGATATGATCCAAGAAATGATACAAATGTATCATTTTATAAGCATCAAGATTGAATAAGTATTTTGCTAGAAATATCAAATAGTTTGATTTTCAATCAAAGTATAGAAGAAGTTTGTGTTCATAAGAAAGAACGTTAAAAGGTACATTGATATTTCTAAACTAAAAGTAAATAACACGCTGTTTATTTTAATAATATGCTAGTATTAAAATCAACTTTAGTTGTTTAAATACATTATTTTGGATTGTAAATTATGTCTATTATGGCGAGTATAAAATATATAGAGAAATTTCCTAAAACGATATACAAGAGCACCCAATTAAAAAGAGAACATGTAATTTGGATTCCATATGCATTAACAATAGAAATTATCATACAGATAATATTTTGTATGATATTGTTGTTTTGTTTATCTATTTGATACATGGAGCAAATATAAAATTCAAATTGATATCACTAAATGGTTGTTTGAGGTGTTCTCATGTATTTATGAAATACTAGAGAATTGTTTATAGAAACAACGAACTCGTTACGAAAACATTTGGACATAAACTTTTATAAGTGATATTAAATATAACTTGTCAATGATAAAATTCATGTTAAAATCTTTAGTTTGAAAATGTTTTAAAATAAAAGTGATTGTGGTTGATTCAACGAAATGTTGAGAACATTAAATTGAATAGCGCTAAAATAAACTAATGTATATAGATATAAATACACAAATATCTAATTGAGTCAAAGGTGATTCCAAATGTTGAGAATCTCATAATATTGTTATAAGATAACAATGTCATGAAATTGGTCACGATAGAACTTAAAGCTCACCAGAAGTCGAAATTCATACTTCGAATCGTTCCACATGATAAAGGCAGTTTATCAGTGTCAAAGAGAGTTAATCGACAAAGTAGATAATTAAAACATAATAACTTACCCATTCACTGAGGGACTGACCTAATTGGTTTGAGAAATCTAATTGGAGGAGTTGGAATTATATTCCATAATTGACGCCAAGTGCAAGTGAAAGATTGATAGAGTTAGTGGTATGCCCTAGGGGCAATTATGTAATTTGTTGCATATATCTAACTCGTTGACCAATCTTGTTCAAAATAAAAGGTATTTTCTTCATATTATATATACTTGATATAATAAGATTATATTAATTAGTTAACTTCATTAAAAGTATATTTAATAGAAAAATCCATAAATGATATATTTTGTGATAGTAGTTACAATGTGTTGTGATCGTGAGTAATTTATCACAATGAAACAAATATATCATTTTAAATGTTCCTAGTCAAGATGCATCGAGACTGGATATCGATGTATCCATTGAGATCGGAGTATGTAGCGCTCTTCAAATATTGGGTAGTGTAGTACTCATGACTACTGGGAGCACCTAGGGGTTACATACTAATAGTTATTGGATAAATATGGAACGACTCACTCAATAGTTTTCTGTTGGTTAATATAACTAAGGTCAAACATAAAATGCCGATGTGACTGATTCGACTTGAGAATACTGTGGATCTTCAATATGAAAGTTCTGTTTTGATTATAGCAAAATCATGGCATGACGTCCATCGAGTGACTGTAACTGGGTCGAGTGGAAGCATTGAATGTGAAGCACTATTCAAGAGAGCATTCGTCTCCTCAGTTATATGCAGTTAGTATCATAGTCAATTCAAGTCATCTCAAAGTCAAAGTCTCTTGCCAAAGCATTTCGGTTAATAATAATTGTTATTATTGAACTAAGGACTTTGTATTTAGACTATAAAGTTGAATGTGGATGAGGTTGGAATTTTGACCATTACCAAATTCCATAAGTACAAAGTGATATAGTTTTGACAATGAGAATAGGTGTAAATAAATGTCACAACCGGGTAACGCTTATTAAACTAAAATTGGATTTTTACCGAAAATGAATAAGCTATAAATTTGGCCATAATGTCACATTACCTACTAAGTGACGTATGAAAGTTAATATTAGAATAGTTCGATGTTAATCGCTGATCAAGTTTACACCTAAGAGTTACATAGTAGAAATAATGAATTCCCTTAAAAGTGAATGATTTAATTAGTTTATAGTTGTTATAAATTAATTAAAATTTATGAAATATTAATTATAAAATTTGAATATGATTTGAGAAATAAATAATTATATATATATTTATAACAGTTATAAATATATCGATCGATATTCAATATCGACATGCGATTAAATTAGATTTAATTTAATATTATTTTGGCTTGGGCTTAGATGGTTTTAAAGCCCATCATTAGGGCTGTAAAATTTCAGTTTTGGAAAGGTCTAGGGTGGCTAAAACATAGGGAATTGGCTTGGAGATAATGCGTTGAGATCAAATGAAAATGAGTAAAAAGGTTTTCCTCGTTTCTCTTTAATACAACCCTATATATCTGTGTGTGTCTCTCTCTAAAAATAATGATGAACCTTTTTTGGCTCTCATTACCTTCTACATTGCTGATTAAAACATACCTCTCAATCCACTTCAAAATTCTCAAATATATTTCAAAATTAAATAATACCAATCAATAGTTAGAGGTCGGTGTTTTCAGACTTAAAATTTGACGAATCAAGAACAGTAAAAGGAAGGGAAGTCATTGCTTCAACGTAGATTCAAAGGTAACATTAAATTAGTAATTTTAATTCATATTACAGTAATTAGTTTATATTCTATGATCCTATAATGAGCAATTTCTTGTCTGTTTAAATATATTGCTACTATATGTTTAGTTAGGTGAGATTTTGTAAGTAGATGTGGTCACAAATCACTTTGGTTATGTGCATAATTTGTTTATTATACTATTTGATTTATGTACAAAAAATGTTGTTTATTGTACAAAATCAATTTTCGTCATTAATAACTGTTTTAAATATATTTATTAATAAATTCACACACACACACACATATATTAGTGTATATTTCTCTCTCATAATAGCATATATGCATATATATATATATGGTTTAAAAAATTTATTACACTTATTTATATATAATATGAATTTAAAATTTTGAAAATTAAATATCATACATATATTCATATTTTTAAATTAGCATTTATTAAATTTTTTAATTGTTTATTATATAGAAAATAATTATTACACCAAAAATTCTATTTCATATTTTTAAATACTATATTATATTAGAAACATATAGGAAAAATTGAGGAACTTTTCAATAAAGTTTATTATTTTTAATAATTAATATTATTCGAAAAAAATGTTTATGGTTTATTAAAAATATAATTTAATTGAAAAATTCTTCAAAAATTTTCATAACATTTCATTCGTGATCATAGAATTGCTGAATTTTTAAAATTTTAATTAATAATAATATATTATTTTATATTAAATAATTATTGCTGAAATCAATGTATTTGTTTTTAAAAATAATATTTCAACTTTGAAAAATCTCCAGATTTTTCCTATGCTCTATTTTATGATTCTAGATTTTTGAAAATTTTAAAATTTGAATTTTCATCAATAGGATTTTTTATGTTAATTATTTATGGATGAAAACATTATTTTATTCATAATATATACAAATTAAAATACTAAAATTGTTATGTTTGCAAAATCAATTTTGAATTACAATTAATTTTTAATAATTGTTTTCTCTCTTTCTATATATATTTATCTATAGATAAATATTTTATGTTCATATATTATATATAATATATTTATACATACATTATATATTTTGTAACACATATACATGCACATATTTGGATAACATATGTGACATACAAAATGAGCTAATATGTCTGTTGTGGTGTAAATCCCAACATCTTTATATGGGCATATTATACATTTCACATATTATTATGTTACACATGCACTCACACATATATGTATATGATACATTTATATATAAACTAAATCAAATAAAATTAAATTTATATCTTAATATATTTGAATTTAAATAAAATAAATGATTTTATTGAAATAAAATTTAGAAATGTTCTAATTCAGTTAATTTTCATAGGTCCAATAAAAGATCCATTAGGATAAAAAATTTGAAGTTCGCTCATAACTTCCACTGTGGGCTAGTCCAGTTCCAACCTTTTAACGTGTGTAGCACAAAACAAAAATTACTTATGAATATTTTATTCAATACTATATTTGTAATATAGCGCGCGCATGTGTTAAAATTTAAATGGATTGTGCCAAAATTTAAAATTCGCTATACTTTTCATATTTTCATGATAAATTCGTACCACCTAAAAAGGGAGAAGAATCTATTTATCACCTTCACAAAACAGGTGAAAACCAAAAATAGAAATGCTAGATGGTTCTGTTTTTTATTTTGTCAAATGGTAAGATTGAAGAGAAATAGTGTACCCTCTGTGTAACTCCTTTCATTTTTTATTTATTTAACTTCTATAATTTTAATTTTCAAACCTTCTAATAGGCCCGTCAAACGGGTCGGGTTGGTTCATAAATGGATCGGGTAGAATTTGCCCCTATCTATTCGGAACATAAACGAAACCAATCTGTTTGACCCATTTAAAAAAACATGCACAGTAAACCGCAAAACATGCACGGAAAATGAAGCATTACACCATTATATTATCAATACTGCTTATATAACCAAAAATTGCATCATATTATCAGAAAACTGAAGCATAGCCTAAAATTGCAACATACTTGAAAATAACATACAAAGGACGGCCTAAAACTACAACGTGTCACAAACTGAATCAAATAACCAAACACTGAAGCAGTTTTACCCCATACATGTCGTACATAAACAGTTCTACATCATACATGACATTCAAAGGATACCATAAGACAGCCTAAAACTGAAGCAAAGCCTTAAGCGCTGATGTGCTGAAATCACCTGAGCAACAAGATTGAACTACTTGTGTATCCCATGTCTACAGTCTTGTACTCTACTATAACAGGTAGCTCTGATGATAAACTGAGCCTCACTGTTCCTGAAAAAGGAGTTGCCTTTGGTGAATGAATTCATGTACCGAAGAGCAAATGTAAGGGATATAGCCTCATTCATCTCTATAACAATAGCTTCTTTAGGCTGCTCATATTTACAAGCAACAGATTCCAAGTTAGATATTATATGATCATGCCACTATTTCTGACAAAGGAGTTGCCTTGGTGAATGAATTCATGCACTGAAGAGCAAATGTAAGGGATACAGCCTCATTTATCTCTATAATAATAGCTTCTTTAGGCTACTCATATTTACAACCAACAGATTCCAAGTTGGTTATTATATGATCAAAGTTAGATACGATATATCAATAATGTATCATTATATGATAGCTTTAAGTAGTTTGCCACAAGAAGAGCACATTTACAAGTGCAGTTGAGTTTAAAATAACGAAATCTACCGAAGTGATTTTGACTACATTTAATGAATTGCCAAATGTTCCCGGTGCCCCTAATACATCCTGATCCGTAAAAGATATTAAGAAAAAAAATTAAATACAAAATTAATTGATATATCATGACAACTAGTTAGGTTTAATTATGTAAAATACTATTCTAAGACAAAGTAGAATAATTGAAGAAATAGTATTTGAATTGCCTTGTTTTAAAACATGGGATAATCTGGAGGTCAAAAAAACAATACTTGTGGCAATCGAAAGCATACTATATTCATCCTAAATTAAACAATAAACAATTGAAAGCATTGTGGGCTGACAGTACTTTAACAAGCATACTACTCAGTACATACATGTACATATCACTAACAGATTGAATGCAACTTATAACACTCAGTATACGCTTCAAATAGCATGACCTAAGATAAAAAATAAAGGACGACTAAAGCATAGTGGGGCAAAATGGAGGTACTTCGGCCTATCCACATCAGTATATATTATATTATTTATATACATGATAATTATACATAGAACATCCTGGAAATTCAGGATCTGTTTTTAACTTTATTTTCATGAAACTTGTTCGCTTTTGCATTAGATTTTTGAAAATCATTTAGTCATTTCCTTTAGACACTGTAAGAACTAAAGGATGGTAAAGTTTATAAAGTTAATGAGATATATTTAGAATTCATATTGTAAATTGCCCGATGTGGGACTAATCTCAACACGCTCCCGCACGTGTTGGGTATGATCATCCAAACACGTGAACATTCATTGAGGGTGACGTGTGACACAATTATACTTGCTCTGATACCGTGAAAGAGATTCACATGGACGAAGTTCAAATTGACGCACAAGCCATTGTTCCAGAACCAGCGCCCACCATGCATGTTGATGATCAGCCTTTAGATGGATCTGTTGGCTCTGCGCATCGTTCTACTTCGGATTAGCCTACTAGTCCACAGGAAATGGGTCGTGGTCTTCGGAAAAATTTCCAAATGTTCTATATCGAGATTTTGTGACACATACAGTTTTTGCTAATGGTCCGTCTTTTGACTCTCCTCCTTCCAATAACTCCTCAGGTATTCCTTATCCTCTAGCACATTATATAAATTGTGACAATTTTTCTATAAATTATTTGAGATTTCTAGCAGCTATAATTAAGGGTATGGACCCTAAGTCATTTAAAGAAGCCATGAAATCCGATGAGTGACGTCGTTCCATGAAGGATGAGATACAGGCTCTAGAAGACAACGGCACATGGACCATAGAGCATCTTCCTTCGGGGAAACATGCTCTTGGTAGTCAATGGGTGTACAAAATCAAATATTTATCAAATGGAGATGTTGAGCGCCTCAAATCCATATTAGTAGTGTTGGGTAATCACCAACAAGAAGGAATTGACTACAACAAAACTTTTGCTCATGTTGCCAAGATGACTACATTTCGTGCTTTTCTAGCCATAGCGACATCCAAGAATTGAAAACTACATCAAATGGATGTTCATAATGCGTTCCTACATGGTGACCTTGATGAGGAGGTATACATGAGATTACCTCCCGGATTTGAGAGCTCGGATCCAACTTTGGTGTGTCGGCTGCGTAAGTCATTGTATGGCTTGAAGCAAGCTCCAAGACGTTGGTTTGCAAAATTGGTGTCGGCTTTAAAAGGGTATGGCTTTCTTCAGTCTTACTCAGATTATTCTCTTTTTACATTTAGTAAAGGCGGTGTTCAGATTAATGTCTTAGTTTATGTTGATGATCTTATTATTTCTGCAAATGATTCCGCTGCGCTTACCATATTCAAAGCTTATCTTAGTGACTGTTTTAAAATGAAAGATCTTGGGAATCTCAAATATTTTTTGGGGATTGAGGTTGCCCGTAGTTCATCAGACTTGTTTTTTTGTCAGCGCAAATATACTTTGGATATTATTTCTGAAGCAGGTTTGTTGGGGGGAAAACCGATTGGATTCCCTATAGAACAAAATCATAAGCTAGGTCTTGCAACTAGAGAGTTTCTAGCGAATCCTTAGTCATACCGACGACTTGTGGGTCGTTTGATTTATCTTGCGGTTACTCGACCGGACCTGGCTTATTCAGTTCATATTTTGTCTCAATTTATGCAAGCACCTCGAATTGAACATTGGGAAGCGTCTCTCCGGGATGTGCGTTATTTGAAAGGGACTCCGGGTTGGGGTATTTGGCTCTGTGCTGACAGTGAGTTGATCTTGGAAGGTTGGTGTGATTCGGATTGGGCGGCTTGTCCTCTTACTCGTCGCTTGTTGATAGGTTGGATTGTGTTTCTTGGTCAATCTCCTATTTCTTGGAAGACACAGAAACAACATACGGTATCTCGGCCTTCCGCGGAAGCCGAATATAGGTCGTTGGCTGCGATTACCTGTGAATTGAAGTGGCTAAAAGGGTTGTTGTTGAGTTTGGGTGTACATCATCCTAAAGCTATTAAATTATTTTGTGATAGTGAATCGGCGTTACATATAACAAAGAATCTTGTTTTTCATGAGCAGACGAAACAAATCGAGGTTGATTGTCACTTTGTTCGTGATGCGATCAATGAAGGTTTGATATCTCCTACTCATGTCTCGACATCGTCACATTTGGCGGACATATTTACAAAGGCTCTCGGCAAGACTCAATTTGATTTTCTTCTCTCCAAGTTGGGCATTTTTGAATCTCATGCTCTAACTTGAGGGGGGGTATTGAGATATGTTTAGAATATATGATTAGATATTATGATATATTTAGAATATATGATTAGACGTTATGAGTGGTATGTAATAAGGGATATATATTCGGAAGATTTCTTGCTGTTTCCGCAATGTATAATTAGATGTTATGAGTGGTATGTTATGTAATAGGAGATATATCTTCAGATGATTTCCTGTTGTTTCAGCAATTCAAGAGTTACCATAAGATAGAGTCTTGAGTATGTATTATAAATATGGATGTTGGTGATTAATAAGAATTCAAGCTGAATTTTACCAATTCTTCAAAAGTCAATCTCTATGTTTGTCTAGCTTAATATCAAAAAAAAAAGGTTTATGCTCTTGAACACTTCAGCTTCAGTAAATTGAATGGTGCCTTAATGACCACATAAATAATAGCATACACTGAACTAAACCATCATAATTTAAGTGAACAGTGTGGGAGGTCAAACTATAAAAAACATAACAATCAAATGATCAAAGTAAACTGCTTATTTTTTATTTTAATTTTCAACTTGTCAAAAAATCATTTGGTGATGTGCTTTTAAATAACAACAGGAAGGATCAATATTTTGCAAATTTTATCAACAATGTTGAAAACACTAATTCCATTTTTTATAAATCCCATATTATTTGAATTGTTTATAGGGAAAAGAATTTGACCTTAAAAATTTATATCAATATCTAGCAGGCCCAAAACAAATAACAAGCACTGTAAATTCGCACAAACAGTGTAAATCTTGAGCAACATACAGTTTACAGAATGATGCAAATCTCAAGGTTTGACTACTTATACTCTTTTATCATTTTTCAGTGGACAAAGAACACTTTGAACAAAAAAAAAAAACTAAAACCCCTAAACAGCCAATTAATCACTGAACTAATACATAAAGTCAAAAAATGCAGCATTGATAAAAAAAAGATAAATCCTAGAGAAAAAGAACAGTAATAGAAAGAACTTATGTAAGCATTAAGTAGCGAACTAAGATAGAGAAATTATTGTGCTTGAAACGATTAGTTTCCAAACAACAAAAGAAGGCACTCCATCGTTGGCTCAAACAAAACCTCAAACTAGATTTTACAGAAGATTAGGAGATATTGGCTCCTTGTATTTTGCAGATTTGAGCCGACAAAGATTAAAAAAATAGGGCTTGACGGGTAAGTGGGTTCGGTTTGCTTGGGATGTTGGTTGGATAAAACATAAAAAACTTTTAATTGAGTTATCCCTAGAGCTGTTACGGCTGAATCGTTCAACCGCTCAACCGTATCAACTGTTCATACGGTTTCTAGGTATAACGGCAACGGTTGAAGAATTGAAAACCGCGGTTAAGCATACTAACGATAAATTATTGTTTTATGTAATATTTAATATTAAAGTATAAAAATTAGTAATTTAAATTAAAGGAATAAATTGTATATTAATATTATGTGCCTTAATGAACTAAGAACATGTGTATGCATGTTGGTCATTTTATAAACAAATAAATAAATTTGCAAAAAACAGTTAGAGATGTATCAATTTATCATAAATAATAAATAATGTATATAATTGAAAATATATGTACGACATGCTTCAAAATTAAAAAAACGACGATCAACCATCATAAACAGTTGTTGTAACGGTTATAAGAATTTATATCCGTCAACAACGATTACAGTTTCGTTTGGTGGCAATAACGACGGTTACCGCAATCGTAACACTCCTAATTATTCCCAATCCTTTTAATATTAGAGTTATTGGATTGGGTAATGGGTTTGTTTTGACGGGTCTACCTTCTAGTATGAAAAAGCGGAACAAAGTCACTGCACAATTTTGACTTCAAATTAGGAAGAGCAGCAGAGTAGTGTCTTTTATAACCATAATATAGACGAGTTTTTCACCCGACGTGTTTACCATATATCACATGCACGTGGAAGAAACCTCTCGTAGCAGTTGTTTCAAACAATTCAACCCAATCAAAAACTGCTGGTAACACACCCTTTAAACTGCGGCGTGGATAAGAAGATGCACACACACTCAGACAATACAGGGCCCAAAAACGAGTGAAAATAATTGCAATCCCAAAAGAATAAAGCTTAGTCACCTGACATATACTCTCGCACACGCAAACCAAACCTTAGGTCGCCATCCACGATAAAATATCCAGCAATAATTCATCTACTCGCCTTCCTTCTATATATATTATGTACACCTTACCTTCATATCCTAAACAAATAAATCAACCACCATTATCTCAAAAACAAAGACACATAAAACAAAACAAAGAAAATGGTATGTGTAACGGCAAGACAAGGAAGGCAGCTACAGCGATACAACAAAGAAGGAGGCCGACTCGTCGTCGGTTGCATTCCTTACAGAAACAAGACAGCAAATAAATACACAGAAGAAGAAGAAGAAGATGATATAGAGGTTTTGGTGATAACATCGCAGAAGAGCGAAGCATTGATGTTCCCAAAGGGAGGATGGGAGCTTGACGAAAGCTTAGAACAAGCTGCCAAAAGAGAAGCAGCCGAAGAAGCAGGAGTTGTAGGCAAACTCGAGCAATTACTAGGAAAATGGAACTACAGAAGCAAAAGATACGGAACAGTGTACGAGGGACGAATGTTTCCGATGCAGGTGACGAGTGAATTGGCGTGTTTTGCAGAGATGCAAACAAGGAAGAAGAAATGGGTTTCCGTTGCTGAAGCGAGGAGGGGATGTAGAGATATGTGGATGAGAGAAGCATTAGAATCGCTTCTACAAAGACAGAGAGTTTCCCAAACATGTAATTCGAGACTGTAGAACGTTTCATCTTGTTTTAGGAAATTCTTTTATTCTTTTGTGAATATAGTAAAATCATCGATGCCAATGAATATATGGAAATTTTGGGTTATGAAGATGAGTGTGTTCGGTCTATTTACTTGCAAATCATTCATCACTGTCAATTGCTGGATTGCATTTACAGGAAAAGGGTGACATAGATGAAATAATTGATTTAGTGATGTTGAATTTTTGATTACGACACCTATTAATTTTGAGCAGTGTTGCACAGTTCTACTTTTTTTTATTTTGCTCCCACAAAATTTATTAATTTATTTTATTCATTACATTATGCAATATGTCAAGGTATATCCTCTGCGTCGACTAACTTTTTTGGATATGGGCAATTGCAGTGTCAATTGTCTATGGGTAGGTACCGTATTATAAAGAATAATCTTACATGCTATTTCTTGTATGCTTTCTTTATGTACTTTATTACATTGTTATGGGTGCGCATAAGAATCTACCCAACATCATCATCTTATCATCTCTATGAATATTACTTTGTATATATTCTCTATGAATATTCTTGTACCACTACCAATTTTCTTTTTATTACACCATGATGATGATATGATAATAATGTTGCTATATGTTGAAATAATGTCCAGAGTGATTAGTTCTACCTACCATCATCTGATCACCACTCTTGCATAACTAAACCGAATTATTCAAGAATCTAATGCTGCAAATAGACAAACAAGGAACCAAAGTCATGCAGGATTGCGTTTTCAAGGATGAAGCACATGGAAATCCTAATCTATAGTGTTAAAAATTGCTTTGAAGTTTACATCTTTAAGAATTTTATTAACTACTTTCAACGGTATCTTTCTAAAATACCCGAACTACCCTTATGTTTCTCTTCCTTTCGCATCCTGTTCTTCTTCGCATCATGTTCTTCTTCTGCTAATGATGAAAATTCTTCCCACTGATTTCAACAGCGTCTTTTCGGATTCACCAGATTATCTTTCTGATTCTCCGTCTCACTTCAGACTATCTCTTAACAAACACTAATTTTCCTATCTCGTTATCTTCAAAAAAATCCTAATCCTATTTCAACACAATTCTCCTCTTTTCGCATGGACAATTTCATCATATTCATATATCCCTAATTTCATCCCTAAAAGCGATAACCAGATTTAATATCACATCGATAAAATTTCCCATTTCGTCTCCATAAATCCAATAGCCTTATCTGATTCAACTATTTACAAAAAAAATCAAAGTAATGGCGCAAAAGATGCTGGCTTCCATACTTTTACTATTTTATCACCGGTTGAAGGCACTATTATTGACCCACCATCCATGATTGACGGCCGATCTCATCAACAAAGATGGGCAGTTCATCGAAATCTGATGTCGTATCGAATGGAATAGGATGTGTTAGCTCTGTCGGGGGAGTCTGTTGCTCGAAATCATGTACCTTAAATCCACCATTGTGGTACGCGTCTTTTAATCAATGGATGCTTTGTGAATTAGGTTTGGACTGAATTTGTGTTAAGATGGAGTCATTTAATTTTGTGATATTACTTTAATGACGTATGCCTTATGGTTTGTTCAGAATTTAAAACATGGACTTTAATTTAAATAGAATATAAATGAGTTTTTTAATGTTTTATTATTGGGTTGGAGTTTTCTACCATGAATTTTTGTATATTGTTGTGTTTGGTTGATGCTCTGACATGATATTTATGGCTGTACCTTGGAAATTTAAAGAACCATTTAACTTTCAAATAAAGTACAAAACCATTTAACTATGGTTTATATTAATATTAGTGGAAATGTTGTCAATTTCATTCAGAAAAGGTGGTTCTTACATGGTGGTATTGTGCTCATATTACATGAATATCTATAGATTACGTCAAAATTTAGCATATTCTTTTGATAGTTATCTTTTATGTTCAGGCCAAGTTCCAAAACAACCAATCAGTAAAAGTTTTTGGATTAAGAGTAATATTACAAACAATACCGAGATGATTAAACTAACTGTCGCTGCTTATGAGATTTAATGTAATATTAAGGTATGGTAAAATATATCTCAGCCTATGCAGTTCAGAAGTGCATAACATATGTGGTTAATACTATATCAGATGCTAAGCTAATTCCTAGCATTAGATGAATATTCACTGAAGCAAATTATTATTTAACTTTGACAGGGTCATTAGCAATAAATTACGGTCAATGTCTATTCGATAAGGGATATCATAAGGAAATACTGATCTTTGAGATTGATGTACTTTATAAAAAAAGAATGCTTAGAGAAAATGATCCTTTTCTTCCCTGTTGCTTCCATTTTGCTTTGAATGTGAAATTTTCTAGACGTATTATGTCTTTACGTAATTGTAGAGTGTAAATTTTAACCTGTACATAACACAGTAAATATTGCCAAACAAAAAACACCATGAATTGATTGTATATTAGTGGTTTTTATAACATAAGGAAGAGTACTAATTATTTCCAACCACAACATAAGATAATACCAAAGTCAATACATGTGCATACATAAATACAAAATTAAAGTCACAATTTTGTTATATAGAACTAAGACAAGATAAACAAGCAAACTAGAGATTAACAAATATAGATCTCATACAAAAGGAACATATATAGCAGTATGTAGTTTTCATATAAAGAAATAATAATGTTGGTAGTGGTTCATAAAGATAGATTGATGAAGTTATATATATATATATATATAGACACACACACACACACACACACACACATACGTGATGTTTGAGGTGAGCAGCAGGTGAGACACTTCATCAGCAGCATTATATCAAGCAGCAAAATATCATTGTTACATCTATCAGCAGCAACAGTTCACTACAAAAGAAGCACTGTTTAGCGACGGCTAATAGCCGTTGGCGGCCGTTGCTAGCCGTCGCTAGTCATCACTAGCCGTTAAAAACCGTTGTAAAATATCTCGTAGCAACTAAAAAAAGCGATGGCCTTAGCGACGGCTCCGTTGTTCTTTTTGCAACAGCTTGTAACGGCTAAGTGTCCATGTGGAAGCAACCGTTGGGGCTGTTGGTTTCCCGGTTTGTTGATACAAAGCGTTGCAAAGCGTTGCAATATTGCCGTTGCTAGCCGTTGCGAGCCGTCACTATAATTGACCACAGGACCGTCGCTAGCCGTTGCTAGCCGTTGCTAGTCGTTGCAAAACTGTGATATATTTCATGCCATGTTGCAGCACCTTCAACCCTCAATCCCAATCAATCCAAATAATATAATTCCATCATTCCACACATATAATACCATTCCATCATACCATATAATCAAAATCAACACAACCAGATCATCAAATATTGCATATTCCAACATATATACACAAAATCATATAAGAAAATCAACATAACCAAATATGAAAATCCACCAAACCAAACCACATAACTAAATTAATCGACCAGTACATATCAAGTGCCAAAGTATCAATCACAACAACCAAAATACCAAATCCACCAAAAACACTAATTATCAATCACAACATCCAAAGTACCAAATGTCAAACCCATCATAATATGTACATATATATATAAAGCGTACCCATCAAAACAAACCAACTAAGCATCATCATCATCATCTGCACCTCCTTCCCCAGGCATTGACCTATGCTCCTGATAGAAGGCGGCAATATGCTCATCTATCTGCGTCGCCAACTGACTCTTCCGCCAATCATTGAGCTCATCCAATTGTGTTTGCATCTGAGCGATCTCTTCCTCATCCATGGATCTCCATATGCCCTTTGGAAATTAAGAGCCTGTGAAATAATTCGAATGAATAAGAAGTTCATGGCATACAATAACAATAAGAAAACTCAAGTTATTGGCAATAAACTCAAGTGAATAAGAAGTTCATGGCATAAAAGTTTCTACTGTGTAAACGTTGACTACATACCATACTGCCAAAACTGTAACGCCTATTTCGACTTGTCGGTTAATGATTGAATCCCATATCCGATTAGACTCATCAACCGTAAGCGACTCCCGTTCACTCGCTTGTATCGCTCGTGCATGCTCTGCTTTATATCTCTCCTACAATTACGAATAGATATTTGACACGATTGCTATACAATTTACTTATTTACTGTGAAATAAACGAATATGAAATATTTTCACTATAGAAATAAACATATTTATCATTACAGAAGCAGCCTTGTCGTCCAACCAATCATATGAAACATTTCCATCCTCATATGTATGCTTCATTTCATGTGTGACTCTGAAAACCTCAATCGCTGTAGGCTCCCTATCATATTTTGCCCACTGAATATATACAAGAATATATTATATTGATGATTTGTATGATATATACAAGAATAGATTATATACAAGAATAGATTATATGGTAAAGAGACACTAGTAAACATATACATCAATAACATAAATAATGGTTAATTTATTCACCAATTCCCTCCTATGTTGTTGGAAGGATTTCGAGCAACCATGATGTAAAGCGGGGTTTTTGTTCCTATTAGCCTTGTTTCTTGCCAATAATTCCTATTAATTTATACACAGTATTAAGTAAAATAATTCAACACATTTAAATGTAAAAATATAGTGACAATATAACTTACTTTGAATGTTTCTGATTCCCAATATTGTTGGAATCCAGCCCAAATATCAACCCCCATCTAACTTGGCTTTTTCCCTGAACTCTTAGCCCTTGACAGAGTCTCTCTGTAAATTTCCGCATCTTTTTATTCCAATGAATTATAAAACATCCATATTCTACGGATCCACACGTACAGCTGCCTGCATATTGAACGATCATACGTGTTTTGTAAAAGAGATTATATAATTAAAAAACAATCAGCGGAACAGAATACGTAAAAATGATATCATAAGGCATGATGTCATATTGTTTTTGGTTTCATATAAGGCATAATTATTCATTACAAAGTTGTACTTACCATAAGATCAGCCCATATTGCATTTTTTATATGTGTTGGGAAGTTATCCCACTGAGGCCAACACCCAGACATCCTACTCTTGTATGCTTCCTTCGATACTTGTAAAATGAACTCGGACGGCTCCACCTCAAACCCTCTATAGAAATGTTGATGTATATATTCAATATATTTTATATAATACAATTCAAATAAGATTGATACATACCCAACACTTTCCGAAACTATCTCCGTAACTCGACGGAGATCTGGCTCAGAGCTACTCGGACCTGCTCCAAGTGAAGGTGACTGAGATGTTCTACGTCGATTACGTCGCCCATCAAAAACATCTGGCACACACAAATATAATATCATACACTGGTTAGAAAAGAGTACTTATAACATAAGCATCACATAACCATCAATCAATATCACATAATCATTAATCATCGCATAATCATCACATAATTATTAATCAAGTGATAATCATCACATAAGCATACTCTGCACATAATCATTGAAAAAAGCGTACATGAAAAGAATAATGCATAACTCAGAATGATAAAGATCATATATAGTCATCATTATTATTGCATAGCTCAGAATATTATAAAACATAGTCATTATTGTTAATACATAGCTCAGAATTATACAACAAGCGATGACATCTATGATCAGTCTTCGTCATATTCTGATTCAGACTCGATCTCGTACTCTATATCATTTTCTTCGGTACTTACAAATGCATCTATTAAAACATTCGATTCATCAGTCAACGACCCTACATTAATGTCATCGGTTATCACTATTTCAGTATTTGGCTCGAGATCCGCTTGATACGCTGCTTCATCTGGAATATTGTTTCCATCAAATGTATATCTTGCCTTCGTTTTAAAAACAGCCCACCAATCTGCTTTATCTTTTTTTAAGGATGAATATGGAGCAAAATAAACTTGTAAAGCCTGCTTAGCAAATACAAAAGAATCATACTTATAGTAATGCGACGTATGCCTCATTTCAATTAGCTTTTAATCTTTGTGCACGTTAATTCCAGAGCCAGGAACATTGCTAAACCAGTTGCATTTGAATAAAACAACTTTCTCTACAGGTTGTATATAATATGTCAACTCTAAAACTTGCGTTAAGACGCCGTAAAAATCTTTTTTATGCTCCTCTAGATCATCACTTCCTTTGACAAATACACCACTGTTATATGTTAATTTTTCAGCCCCATAACCTTTGGTGTTCAATTTAAATCCATTGACGAAGAATATTGGACAAGTCTTGACATTTCGTTTTGGTCCGATAGCAAGATGTCGTAATCTTTTGTCAACAACATAGTTTTTTGTATTAGGAACGTAGTTTGAAAACCATCCAACAAATTGTTCACTGAGATCACCAGATGAATGTTGTTATTCGTATATGCTGCAAATATGTATTATGTTCCTTTATAATTAATATATACATGTATAATTGAATTATATATGAATTCACAATTACCTGACAAATGGTGCAACTTCGGCACAATTTAGAAGAACATATGTGTGCGCCACATGATAATCTCTATCATCTAACCAAATTTCCACATATTTTCCAACAGGTCTTCCATGTTGTGTAAAAATAGATAACATTATTTGAGAAGAATCCCGGTCAATAGTTTCTTCATTACGGGGAACACTTACCAACGATAAGTTCACATCGTTACTAAAGTAATGTTAGAAAAAAAATGAAGCTTCTTCTTCAAGGTACGATTTGTTTAATTTTTTCTTCAAATGATTCAGGTTCCTATAACAAAATTTATTAAATTTATATGGTGGTACAAAAATTGAAATTAATTACATTACCTCTCAAACGGATACATCCATCCATATTGCACAGGACCACGAAGGAGTGCTTCAGATGGAAGAAGAATAGGTAAATGCTCCATTACATTAAAAAACCATGCGGAAATATTTTCTCCAATTTGCATAGAAGTACAGGGGTTTCTGCTTCAAGTTTATGTATACAATCTGCCTTTAACGTCGTAGAACGAAGCTGTTTATAAAACATACTTAATTATGGTATAACACTCCATATTTTTGCAAGCAACAGTTCTTTGAAAATCACGGGAAAAAAATACTCCATCATAATGTGGCAATCATGACTTTTCATCCCACTCAATTTGCTGTTTTTAAAGTCAACACATCTACAGGGGTTAGAAGAAATCCCATCAGGACATTTAAGTCCTTCCATCCACTTTAGAACGAGTTTTACTTACTTGTTGTCAAGCTCATAGCATGCTTTGGGTTTCTTATTATCGTCATATAATTGAAGTTTGGGCCGCTTACAGAAGTGTAATATATCACGTCTTGAATTCGCATCGTCCTTAGTTTTCCCCTTCACATTCAAAATTGTATTAAACACGTTGCCAACTCATTTTTTTCGTTGTTCGTGATGTCAATGTTATGTCGGAGTAGGAGTTTTTCCAGTACGATAACTCCCAACATATACGTTGCTTGCACCAGTTATGAATGTCCGATTTACCTAAAATTTCAATGTGTACCCCAGTTTCATGTATCTTTGGGTTGTCTTTTACAATTTTATATACCTCTTTACTTGTCCAAACCTTAGGTGGTAGCATACTCTCTACTCTATTAGCTTTAAAGTTTGCTTTATCCTTTTAAATTTATGATTGATATGTAGAAAACACCGATGACAGTCAAACCAAGAAATTTTCTTTTCATACTTTAATGAAAATGCTCGTGTTTCATCCATACAATAAGGACAAACTAGACGTCCTAATGTGCTCCAACCTGAAAGCATGCTATACGCGGGAAAATCACTAATAGTCCATAATAAAGAAGCAAACATACGAAAATTCCTTTTTCTCGAAATGTCATTCGTTTCAACTCCTTCATGCCACAGTATTTTCAACTCCTCGATTAGTGGTTGTAGATAAACATCAATTCCTTATGTCGGATCATCGGGACCGAGGACGACAATCGTTAGAAACAGATATGGAGTTTTCATACACATCCATGGAGGTAAATTATAAGGAGTAATAATAATAGGCCTTGATGAATGTTTACAACCAAACTAAGAAAATAGCGAAAATCCGTCCATACATAAGCCAAGCCTAACATTACGGCTCTCTGCCACAAATTCAGGATAAGTCTTATCGAAATGTTTCCATGCTTCTCCATCAGGTGGATGTATTAAAGTTCCTTCTTCTAGTGTTCTCACACTGTGCCATCGCATATGACATGCTGTAGCTGACGAAGCATATAATCGTTGAAGTTTAGGAGTGATGGGTAAATAATGCATCCTCTTATATGGAACTTCTTTTCCATTCTTTTTTCTTAGTTTGTATCTTTCCTCGTTACATATTCTGCATTTAGTAAGATGGGCGTCTTCATTCCCATACAACATGCAACCTTTTGCACATGTATCTATCTTCTGGTACGACAATCCAAAATCAGACATAAGTTTTTTTACTTTATAATGACTATCACACATCAAATTATTTGGTGGCATGTGTTGTTTTGCAGTTTGTACAAATACTGTAAATGCAGCTTCTGTAAGATTAAATTTCGATTTCATAGTGATGTATTTGGCGGTTACAGATAATGCGGTTCCGCTTTTACATCCATCCCACAATGGCCTTTTAGTAGAATCCAATAAATCATAAAAAAAATTAGCTTCCGCGGTCGGCTTTTCGTCAACATTTTCGTTCCCATCATCACCTTGGTCAAAAGTAGGAAACATTAGTCGTGCAACATCTTGCTCCATGTTTTTTTATAGGATTGGTCATAGTATTATCGTCCTCTATCACTACAGGATTAGGTGTAGGTTGAACAAGTTCTCCATGACGATCGCATAAGTAATAATTCGGCACAAAACCAAATTTGTACAAATGTACTTCTACTACATCTGGTTTCCAATGCTTCAGATGTTTGCACTTACTACACGGACAACAAATGTTTAAGTTATTTCGATTATTAGATTGAGCAAATCTAATAAATACATGTACACTGTTATGGAAACGTTCTTTTATTGATCCTTTCATACCTTTTCGATTTCATACATCCAACTACAATCGAGAAAATAATCGAACATATTTCCTGATTTGTAAAATGTGGGTTAGAAGATTGAATAACATACTTCATATTAAAGTCTTGTAAAAATTCATATATAACCCTTTACTATTTTAACAAATTCAAATAAATACTGCGTTCAAATTTTCAATTCTTAAGTTTATTGTTTTTTTTACTTTGACGGCCGATTATCCCACTTTCAATTACAAACATAATAACGTAATCATATTTTATAAATCATTTCGAGTTAAACGATTCTAAAAAAATTTGGCAGCATTTCCCTTTATTCCATGTATCGTACACAAATGCGTGTATACAGGGAAAAAAGGAAGTGTCATCGAAATTTTCTGAACCGTTTAAACTGAAATGATTTATGAAATATGGTTACTTTATTGTGTTTGTAACTTGTCCAAATATTAGAACAAATCCAACAAATGTTGTATCAGATGAATATAGATGTCCGTTCCGTAGAAAAACGAATATTCATATAACGATCATATACAATAATTGTCAGACAGGGTCAAAAACTCTCTATGGGGTTCACATAAATAAAGCACAAATTAAAAAATATTAATATTGAAGTATTAGTGGTCTATAGTGAAATAATGATCTTAATTTTTTTTAGTAATGTAGCCAAATAGAATTCGTTTAATTATGAATCAAAATCCATGGGAACTATCACTAACTCGGAAAATATGCCTTATCTCACAAATGGGAATTATGAGTTACTATTTTAACAACTGCAAAAACCAACTATTTAAAATTAAATCTAAAATTTTAAAACGTATTTTAACTTTTGTTTAACTACATAAATTTTAATTAACGATTTTATGAACTAAATAAGTAGTTAGCACTTACAACAGTATAACAAACATTCTCGTAAACTTATCAGTAAACATATTATTCAATAATCATGGACTATTTTTTGGATTTTAAATTAGCCATAATTTTTAACAAAATAGTAAACAACAAATTCACTAATTAATAACACCAAATCAGCACTAGTTATCATCACCTAATATGCAATAATCACCATTTTCAAACACATAATCAACTAATTTTCTAAATTAGGTTTACCATTATATACCCAATTCAAATAATAAACTATATATCATAAACTAATAACATATATTCATCAATTCCAAACTCCTAAATCATCCAATTTTAAATCCATAAATCATCAACTAATTTAATTTAAACCTAAATTAAACAAAGATAATGGAAAATAGGAGATACCGGCAAGTTTGGAGAGGTTAAAATTAGTGACGGAAGGTTGCGACGGCTCCTGGTGGCAGAGGGAGGTGGCTCGTTACGGGAGGCGGCGGATCTGAGTGGATTTGGGGAGAGGAAAAATGAAATTTTTTGTCTCGGGTAGCAGGTTTGTATAACGCGATAAGCGGCGGCTAGCGACGGCTAGTAGCAGCAGCTTTTTTTAGCCGTTACTAGCCGTCCCTAAGCTATGTCGCTTTCTTAGCCTTTCTAGTAGTGGTTGCATCTTCCAAAAATGTTATGGTACAAACGTAGCACATGAGGCAAATGATGCAGCAGTATTGTTTTCTCCCCACATTATCTTTAGTAGCCTGTACAATGGTTCCTCTGCGGTAATAACCTTTCCTTAACTGCATCCTCCAATATGCAATATCATAACGTATTATACAGTCAGTATCCTCAATTATTATTGATAGGCTACATAACATATAGTAGTTATGTTCAAGTGCTCAATTACCGGTCGTAGTATCAGAGAAGAAAAGAGCATTAACTGCTAATTAAAGGCATAATATAACCACTGTTTTAGTTGAAACTATGATGATATTTCTTATTACGGTATAGTATAACAGTAAATGGCAAAGTTTTCATCTTCAAAACAGCTTTCATTAACTTTGATGATTTCACACTAATATGGTGTGTACGCATGCACGCACACATGCAAGCGCACATGTATTTCACACCCATACATTCATACATAGCTAGGTATGCATATGATATTTTAGATTAATACAGATATTAACGATCTTGGTAGGCTTAAACTCAAAAGGCACTACAACCATTGATAAGTCAATACATACATATATATATATATATATATATATATATATATATATATACATATATATACACACACACACACACACACAATTGCATTACATGTCTTTTTTTGGGCATGTCACTTCCCCAACAAACCAGATCGCCACATACCCTACCTTGCACATGTTGTGCCAGTTTTCCACCCTCCCCCACCCCAAACCCTCACAGCTTAATCAGGTTTCAGGTCACTCAACATCTCTCACCACTCAAGGAAAACAAGCTCGTCTAGGGTGCAGCTCTATCAGACCTTCATTGATGCCCTACCATCCTCATATGCAGCTACAACTCATTCTATGACTGCATAGCCTCACACTTGCACACTGGGTTGCCTATCTATAGTGTACTTGCTGATCTATGTTTGCAACATTATGTACACATGCAATGCTTCTGCAAGCAGCCCCCTCATGAAGCTTCGGCTCGCACACTTCTATTTTCTCTCTAATGTACACCTGCAGATTTGTTTCCTTTATATCTCTTGCAACTACTGCTCAAATGCGCCTGCAGCTCACTTCCATTTGCCTAAACCTGCCTTGCCTAGCCTTGCATTCAACAATTTTCTATAGCAGCTCACATTCACTCCCTGCATAATGCGACTTCATCATCGCATCCTAGCTGCAGTTTCTGTCCGGCCCCTTAACTACAGCAGCACCACTTTATGTTCCTGTCTTTATAGATTAGCAATGATATGACATTTGGTCAATGCATATATTTGTACACATATTTTATTTGGTTGTTTTGTTTCCAAATTCCATTTTAATGATCATTACAGTGATGATCGTGCATATATGTAATAACAAATATTTATATGGACTCTTGATTTTTTTTTAATTTATTAATAAAAGTATTAGTTCTCTCCGCTTAAAAGGATCACTCTTTCATTGAAAAAAAACTTTGATGAATCTGCATGACAGATGCTTTCTTAGCCTATTTGCTATTGTTGTGGTTTAATTGTGGTGTTTAATTCAAATGTAAAATGTTTGGCAGTACGCGGGTGCGGCGCAGTGGAAAGGAGGCTTGGGTTCTTGTAAAAAGTCTCAAGTTCGATTCTTATCACGTGCTTCCCTATCCTATATAAATTTATCCGTGGGGTTTGGGGGCTTGGATCAGCGGACAGCTTTACTATACCCTCCTCAGGAGTTTACCGACCCGCCGGGTTCTCCTGGGTTTTCAAAAAAAAATGTAAAATGTTTGGCATCCCTCGTCTCATGCACAATACTCACCTAACATAGAGAATATGAGGTCATGATTTTAGATTTTACCATTACAGAACTTTGAATTTATACAAGTTGTGGTAATTTCCATAATTATTTTCTCATATCATGGTAATTGCTCAATTACTTTCGATATATATATATATATATATATGCCTAATTACTTTACATTAAATATTCAAATTGAAGCTAGGTATCTATGGCTACATAGCTGTAGCTGGTAAAGTTGCTCATAATGGGTGTATATCATATATAACACAGAGGGCAAGTAATATTATTAATTATCAATGCACAATGTTTCATGCGCAAAGCAAGGCTATCTTCTACTGGACATAGTTTAGTTTGTCCTATTCTTTTGTTGTTCAACATATTATTTATGTTATGTTTTCCTCGGTTTCATTTGTCATTTTCTTTTATTGTCGGTAATCTCTTTGAATTGGTTTTATGGGTTGATGTTTTTTCAAATGCGTTAATGTTTCTATTTTTAAGTTTAATTTACTGTGAAGTGTTTACACCTTTGTACGACGGCTCTAGATTAAAGAATAGGAGTCAAACCAATCAATCTAAGAGATATGAAATTTGAAGGTCAATCTAGCATGTTTTCATAATATGAACAAGTTTCATCATGAGACATGTATGTGTCCAACAGAATTTAGAATCACAACACAAAGCTATCTTGACCTAATTCTTAAATTCAATGTACAAAGGTGGCGGTCTTTGTACCTCACTTTTATGTATGGTTCAGCTTCATAAGATTTGGAGAAGTCTAAAAAAAAATTCTTTATTAATGCTTTCAAATGTAATTTGGTTAAAGCGTGTCTCTCCAGAGTTGTATTTGTGTACTACGGTAATGCTTATAATATATTTGTTGACTATATTTTAGTCATCACGCTGCAGGTCATTTTCAAGTTGCTCTGAAATAATACGCTTTCATGCCTATAAGATGAAATGTTGTTCGTTTAAATGCATGAATAAATTCTAAAACATTTAAATGTGTAAATTATTCTATTATGCATAATGAATCAATTTTAAAAGAAATGGTATATGCAAATTGTTCATATTTGTAAACAATAGCAAGAATGGTTGAAGATTTTATGCAATGTAATGTTAAAATACAACTAAATGAGCTATATTATGTTGGTTATTAAATGAGCTATATTATGTCGGTTATTACCAACATTCAATTCTTTGCTACTACATTCTTTTAACTTGCCAAATCAATGAATCAATAAGAAATTATTACATGTAAATCATACTATAATTTATTAAAATAGTTCCAAAATACCAATGCACATTATTGCAGCACTTTTATTTAATGCTTTCAGCCATTTGTTTAAGGCACACATAATGTCCGTATATGCTTCATGTTATCTGCTCATGCAACATGCTTTCAGCTCATGATTGTTCTCTACTATTCATAGGAATAAAAAATAATAAGCATGACGTCGTGCGAACTAAGTTTGGTTGTTGGTTCTTCTTCCTATTCAGCTAAGATAACAGAAGAATCTTCGAAAACAAATACATGGGAATGTTTGAAATAGTTATAATGATCCCCGCATTGTTTTTATTATCTTTGTTTTTTTTAAATAGCTACAGTGTTATGGTCCTTCAATTTACGCAACATTTGCTTGATGTTTTCAACTTTACTACATATGCATATCTCATGTTTACAAATAGAAACATATGAATTGGTAGTTTTGTTACAAAAATTCTAGCTTGGGTCTATCGTTTTTTTGTTTTTTGTTCACTGATTAGAGTTTAAATCATTGTAGGATCTGTTACTTTTATATATTACATTTTACTTTATTCATAACTAGATGTAATTGATTTAACTACTAAAATAATAGTTTGAAACGGGAGCCAAATGAAACATTATTGTCCCTTATACCCTCAAACTGTCAAACATATTCAAAGAAGCCATTAAAATAACCCCTTCTCTTTCCAATAGTAGAGGTTTACGAAAATTTGTATTAATTATGCGTTTTTGTTTTGTTTTTGGTGACTAGAAGGAGAGCAATAAGTTCCACCTAATCTCACTTATGGATCCACATGCTTATAGACATGTATTAACTAATGACTCATATCCAAAAAAATATAGTAATATTCAAACCAAACCTAAACTCATTAAAGGAAAAATGTTAAATGATGTGACAAAACATGAGTAGTATCCAATGATTCGAAGAGAGCCGGCATTACATTTGATGCGTTCCTCTATAGCTAATTAGTAGAAAAAATTCAAGTTTGTGGTTAAATAGATTATTACCGGACAATACATATTTATTAAATGACACCCATGATTAATAGGTCTTTTTTTCTGTGTGGCTAATTTCATAATTTGCGCATGTGCTTTGGTTCTTTGGTGAGGAAAGGAGTCTACATGTTGCAAATAAAAAGAATAACCTCCATATTAAGGACAAAATGAAAAAATTATATGGTACAACGATCGAATGCAGGTCCATCCGAACGTGCATATATACTCGTAAATTTGAAAGAAATTAAAGCGAGTGTGGTAGAAATAAAAACAAACTCGATATGTCAAGGGTATTTAGTCTAACATAAGCACGATGCATTTTATCTCAAATTTATTTATTGCGCTCAAACAAAGATAGGATAAAATTATATTAATGTGCCCTTAGGCAGTCCTAAGTCATAGACTTATTGATAAAATAACAGTACATGCTTTTATTATCTTTGTTTGATTAACAATTTCAAACCGACTAACTGTAAGTGTCTTTTGATTCATCCAGCCTATTCTGTAACCAATTTATTTTTTATAATCAATTTATTTTTTATGCACTGACATAGTTAATCTATGAGTTGAAGGCGCCTTTCATTTAACAAAAGGCAACTTTGTACCGTTTTAGCAATTTGGTTGTTGTGACAATAATTAATTTGAAGCACATCCTCTTATTGTAGTAAGAAGTTTTATGTTTCGAAAATAACATAAAATCTGTTATCGTCCAAGAAAAAAAATCAAGTATGACTTTTATCAATTATATATGGAAACCGATAAATATAGATATCACAACAGCTATATACATACACAAATACCATTATATAAATGTATTAAAATTGATGCCCCCACACACACACAAGCAAACGCACACGCAGGCGGGCATGCATATATGTATTGATAAATATCTTGATAATAAAAGAAAATATGATTTAATGTATTAGAAGTCATATTAAAAGTTGACCAAAATTTTACATTCAAATCAATATTGCTTTATACATGTATCGCAACTTATATATGTGTGTGTGTGTGTTTATGTGTGTGTATGTACACATATACATATGTGTCAAAACTGGTACGTACGCACAGACATCAAGACTAATAAATATCAGTTTCATATAGAAGAAAATTGAGTTCAATGTATCAAAAGTTATGGTGTAACTAAATATAATCTAATATTCAAGTTAGAAAAGCTATGTATGTGTATTAGAACTTATATAAATATCATGAATGTTAAAAAATAACCAAAACTATAAGATTGCATGTCAGCTAGATTTCGCTGTATTTTACATTAAATTTGAACTTCAACATTCGTAAACAATATATACTTGTAACCAATTTTTTGAGAACTGAACCGCAAATCAAACCGTGATGTATCAAGTTTCAAGGTTTTGAAGGCCGGACTGTCGGAACGGTGCATTTTTATTTTTTAACAATTTATATATTTGAAATGAAGACAGCGTCATGTAATAAAAAAAAATAAAAATAAAGACTACGTATTAACCCAGGAACATTAGTGCAAAAATGTCCCACGTCACCAAATAATGAAAGAAAACCTCAACTTACACCTATAAAAGCATTACCTAACGTTCATATTTGCATTGAATATTTTGTCTTATTTCTAATGCAGCTTATCTAGATTTTGAAATATCAAACCAGGTTCAAATAATGGTTTTTATTTAGTGGTTTGGTTTATCTTTCAAATCATACTAGATCCGACCTTATTACATCGGGCTTCTTTGCATGCAGGGAGGGTCTAAGGATATTCAATGCCCTAAACGAGTTTTATTTTTTCATTTTTTTGCCCCGTTTCTTAAAAAACTACAATAATTTTAAATGCAAACTCAAATGATTTTTTTTTCACATGTTAAAAGATGATCATAAAATATTGGTCAATTAAGTCACTTAATGTACATATTAAAATCTAAACGATAACATGATATTATAACACACTAATATATTAATGGAAAAAACCTCTTCCTTGTTATAATGTATGTAAATATAAATAGTGAATATGCTATATACTGTTTTGTATTTAGTCCCACATCGTGAGATTAGTTCTATCCCAAGCTCCTAGGCCTTTATATAAAGGTGCTAATGTAATGAAAATGAATTACTAATCTCTGAATGAATAAAATTGTTCACTCTAATGGCTTCTGCTTTCTTTATTTTATAACAAGTTATCAGCACGATCTCTAAATAAAAGGAAAATTTCAGTTCTGATTATAAATTTTCAAAGCGGTAAGCTATTTCTGGTCTGATTAATCAAATCTTTCGGATCTCATTCTATTAATTTTATTTCTTTTAGATCTCAAAGTATCATTGATCTAATTATTTAGATCTGATTCTATTTGTACATCTTATTTTTTGTTCCTGTATTTTAGATCTCGTTTTGTTGCGGATCTTATATTTTTTTCTTCTAATTTTTCAGATCACTTGTATATTTTAATATCATGTTCAAATGATATATTTTGTAGATCTATAGATTTTAATCATCAGATCTCTTATTAATTTTTATTTATGTATATCCTTTTTTTGTGATAATTTTGAATTTGATCTGAAACTAAAATTATTTCATAGACTAAAATGTAATTTCAGACTCTCATTCCATTGTTTGGTATAAAAAAAGGGTTTTCATTTTCAAACTTTTTTGTTTGGATTTTGGTTTGAATAAAGACTATAGAAATGATTTTGCTACATGATTTATATTTCCAGTAGAAATATTTTATTGTTTCTTAGAGAAACAAATAGAAGGATAATACGTATCTAGAAGATCGTATTAAGTTTATATGAAAGAATATGAACCTGAAGTTCATTGGTGCGAAGGTGAAAGATTAAAGCTTTCATAAGCTGAAATAAAGCATTGAAGAAAATAAGCGAATGATTCCAGAAGAAGATGTTGATATGTCCAGAAGACATAACATAAAAACAATATGTTGGAATAACATTACAAATGTGGTAAACACTATTTCCTTAAAGAGAAATAGTATTATGATTCTCATGTTCGAATACAAGTATGAAAAGTCCTCTTATTTCATTGTGTTTATTTAATATTGGAGACCTGAACTTCTCAAATAAAATTTATGCACATAAGTTTGTATTCCTAAAAAAGGGGATTATATATCAAAACTCTATAAATTTGAGATGTGAAGCACTGAATTATTGGAAAAGTTAATTCATATTATGGTAAATTCTAACCATGTTTGCAATCAAACCTGAAGTTTGATAATGAAAATCAAGTTGTACCATTTAGGATCTAAAGTACTAAACAAAGACTTTACTTTAAAGTAAAATTGGAACCTGAAATTCTAAAAATATTTTCCAATAGTATTAACTACTAAACCAAATAAATATATAGAAATTTGTTCACTCCAGAAGTGGTGATAATAATAATATTAAAAAAATATCTAGAAGAGATTTTTATATTTAGTAATGCTAAACTATCTCTAGAAGAGATTTGTTGATATATTTGGTGCTTTTATTAAACCAAATAAATACATAGAAATATATCCACTCTCACGCTCTCTTTATTGCTAATAGAAAATAAGGTGTTCTAACAGGAAGTTTATTTCCTAATTTTTTTTCCTTCTTTCATTCATCCAATCATGCCTTCCAAATGGTAAAATATGCAATAGATCAAGTTTCTTTTCTTTGGCTCATCAGGTAAGTATTTTGGATTCTTCGTAAAATGAATATTAATATTTATACACCTATTAATTCTGTTATATTATATATAATACTAATTCATCTTTCCTTTTTCAGCAAAGAGGTGTTCCAATGTTTATAATTTCATATGCTTAATCTTTTACCTATTATTGTCATGTCACAAGAATATATTTATTGATTGTTATCAATAGCCGAAACTCATACGATATACTTTTTAGTTGTCAAGTCAAACTATATTGCTTTTCATGATATTATTCATACGCTGTGTGATGTACAAATTTCCTCTCTCTGTACTAACAATGTGTAAATAGCCACATATATTAATTCATATATTAATCTGTAGCAATTAATAAAGCAATAAATTCCACAGCCGTAGGCTGAAATTGCCTTAATAAAGATCTTACCAATTTGCAAAAAAATTAATAAATCAATAAATAAAATTAATTGATTGATGAGAATGGTCCATCAAAGATGCGTATGAATACTTAATACATTTATTCTTCTTTTATACCTCTTATTGTTGACAAGGATCATAACGTATATACATGGTATATATTTGTGTTTCTCACTATTCCAGTTGTTATGAATTAATAAATGGTATTTAATACTACCTATTCATATTTTTAAATCTGCTTGTATTATGAAAGTACGCATAATAAAGTCAGCACAATCTTTGATTATAATTCATCCCTTCTTCACCAATCAATCCATATAAAGGCCTTTCCATATATTCAAGGATAGTCTTGCATTTTCAAGGAAAGTAAAGAATGCAATTAATGAGATTGGATCTAGAGCTATCAAAAAGATGTAAATAAGAAATTATAGTCGCTTTTATGGATTGTATTTGGTTGTTTTTTATTATTTTGCATTAATGTTTTTATTCTTTCACTATAACTACTATCAGATATGGTTTCTTATTTTATGAAACGCATTGATTATATACCCATGAACAATATTTTGATGTTTATGCATTTCTATTTCCACTTATAGTTGGTAATATGATAAACACAGTCAAGCTTGAATTTAAAGCGTTGGACTTATTAGAAGATAACCTTTTGTCATAGATATTGGATGTTGACATCCAATTACAATCTCGTTGCTTAGAAAATTCCATAAAAATGATAATCCAATAGGATAAAACAATGGCTCTTATATTTTTAAGGTGTCATATCCATGACAAACTTAAAATAAAACATTTAGCTGAAAAAGATCATCTTTGCCTATGGAACTCCCTGAAGGAGCGTTATGACCACCAAAATATGGCCACACTTCTAAACACAAGACATGAGTGGTTGAACTTGAAGTTTCAAGTCTTTAAATCTATTAGCAAATACAATTCCTCTATATTTAGAATTTGTAACGTACACGATTTTTCGTTGAAGAAAACCGACATCAATACGTCCACTGTATCAACTGTCGAGCAATCGAAAGCCGAAAAACCGTACCGTTAGGGTTATAGAAAAAGAAAAAGTAGAAGAAGATAGAAAAAGATAGAACAGAATAGAAGAAATAACAGAACAACATCAGAATCTCACAATTCGCAGCGGAACAATATATAATAAATAAATGAATAATCTTTAAACAAAGAACTATATCAGTTATTTCATTACATTACATTTCATTACATCATCAGAGTGTACAACAGCAAACAACATCGACAGCGGAAAAGAAATATTATATACTAGTAATACGCCATGCCATCCATCTTGCCTCCAGCAACTCCTGAATTCCAGAATATCCTGATAAACCTTACTCCTGACTGCCCGTGTGGAAATTGATGGGCACCCAGAGTTTAGGAAGGAAAACAATAAACTCCGAGTCAGTCATGTGACTGGTGTGAGAACTCAAAACAGTTTATTTATCTTTAAAATCAAAATAGAAGAATATTTTTAAAGTCAATTCGCAATGCTTTTAAAAATGAGACTACCATAAGGCCTCCCGCACACACACACAATGCAAACGCAGAATCGGAGGAGATTTCTCCTTATGATAGTCAAAGATGCTTGATACGCATTTAAAAGAAACATTTGATATTATTACTAGTGCATAGTGAGGAAAACATTTCAAAAGTAGAATATTAATCTTAGCCAGCATAGACATTTCGAACTATGCCTACTATAGCTACCATCTAAACAGTGGTGACCACCATAAGTAAATGGCAGGTTCTACAACTAAAACCGTACAGGGTTTAGTATTGGGAATTGGATTTCCAACAAATGGTCGGTCCAAGGAACTTCCCATTGCCACAGGGAAACGCCTCTGGAATGACGTCCCGAGAACCAAACCGGATCTCTACCAACACAAGGCCGGGTTACCCCTAACTGGGTAACTACTGACACGAATATGTCATCTCCCGATCGTAACCGATCTATCCGAGGATCCTCGATTTCCAACAACCACAAAATATGCAGCAACAACATAGGTTAAATATCTAGGCTCCATATCATGATACCACCTCTATCCAGAAGGAATGACATAAACTAAAGGGGCGCTACCCCCTAATAACCTTGCCGCATCCTTCCTGTTTTGACCATTTCCGGGGTGTGAGGTCCGACCAAGTCTCGTCCACAAAGCCACACTTTATACAAAAGCCGTGCTTTGGGTCAATCAAATGATCATAGAAATGATCACCAAGATAAATGATCAAATAAATGATCCTATCACAAATGATCAAACAATGATCATTTCACAGCAACACTCTGCATGCCACACTACCAAATTGGGAGTATATCACTAATAACCTTCAACTATATAACCTCTGAGCTCGTACGTCTCAGAGAAGGGTGTTAAGCTAAGAGAATAAATTCTCCGCCACCAACAGAAATATATTTGAAAGAAATCAGCTTTATATCTCAATTTGTAATGTCAGACATACAATCCATACAAGTCTGTTACGGGCTCGAACAGAACCGAAGGCACTTACAAAGAAGTCCTTGCAATCCGGATATTCACTAATCACGACCGGACTTCCCGTCACTATGGGTGATAAAACCTCTATATCGGAGATCAGCCGATGTAGAGTAACTAGACGGTAATCCTTCCGTTTTCACAAACATCCGATCTTCAACACCGGTCATCAAATGCAATCCATTTCGACGTATCACATATTCAAAATAGGTTATACGACCCCAAGGTCCTTTCCCGGCTAACCCGAATAGTGAGCGCTTATTCAAAAATAAGTGTGGCATTCAAATTCAAACAAATCACAACAAATACCTATTTAAAGGTAAATATTGATAGTCGGATTATTTAACTATCAATAGGCGTGCTCAACATCACCAAATTCCAAATAATTTTCCAAATTATTTACTTTCCAAAATATCTTTACTAGATATAAAATTTCCCACACTTCAAACATTTGAAAATAAATTTTCAAATCAATTTTCCTTACTCGGAAATGCTTTCATTTCAAAATGGTTCATTTAAACCAATTAAATAAATCCTTAACGATTTACTTTATATTTACGTTCCGAATCCGTAAATTAGTTTCCATAATTTCAAAAATAAATCAACGTTTATTTTTAAACTAATTCCCCTTTTCTTTTATAAATTCCATAGTGAATTTATAATCCCAAAATATCTATGATGTACGATTTTCAATCGATTTTCAATATTCACTTTCAATTTATCTTACAAGGATAAATTCTAAACATTCATTTCACATTGGAAAAATATTTCCATACTTATTTAATAATAAGTACATCACAAATCTATTTATTTTCAATATTTGAAAATATTCGATATACTTAAATCAAAATTAAGTATATATTTCATTCTTTAAGAAATCATTTTCTTAACACATTTATTTGGGTCAAAAACGAATGTTACGTAAAACATCGTTACGACGACCCAAAATCACTAGTATAGGGATTCAAAGTTTAAATAGATATATAAATCCCAATAATATACAAAACTTTTCCTTTCGGAAACCATTTACTATAACAACAGTGTTATAGTCCACCATTTCCTTCTATTTCTCGAAAACGTCTATTTCAACAATAAATGTTGAAATCTATGTATTCGATACTTAATGCATTTTAAAACGTCTTTAAAATCATTAACTTCATTTCATAATGTTCCTTCCCCAAAAACATATCCATTTCGTTTAATAATATATTCACTGTCCAAAATCGTGAATATAATTCCTTTCATATATTCCTATATCCAACTTATCAAATTCAATTGATTTCGGATTTATAAACAACGTTTATAAACTCCATTTATATTTTTATAAACTTCTATTTATAAAAATCCTTTTTATATCTCATTTTAAATGCCAAAATCCGATTTATAAGTTGACTACATATAAATCTTATATTTTACAAAATCTATCCATTTTATATATTCATACTTCATAAATTTATAAATCTCAGTTCACTTATGAAATCCATCTTTATTTCACTTTATTACTTATAAAACTCGTCTTATAATTCCAGTATTTTTAATTTATAAATATCAATTTTATAAATCTTTTATATAAACTGTTTATAATAATTCAAAATTCCCAATTAAACCATTTTATAAATTAATCACTATTTATTTCAAAAATCTTAAATTGGTTATATTTTACAAAAAATTATAACTTTTATAACATTAAACTTATAACGTTAATTTATTTAAAATAAATCAATTCAAAATTTTAATAAAACGTATACTTTCAAAAATCACTTTAAAAATTCCTTTAAAAACCAAAAATCATTATTTTAAAACTTCAAAAATGGATCCGATGATGCAACAACACCAAATAGTCAATCACGACATCCAAATATCATATATCGATATGATACTCAACAAATATCAAAATATCTGTAAATAAATCAATAGAGTTGAGGAATCCAGTTGGATCCCTCCAACCTGCTTCCCTACATCCAAAAACATTAGCACAATACCAATTCTGCTCCAGTACGGAATTATCACGGTATATGGGATTTATAAATATTATCCGCTTAATAGACGGCGCAATAGGGTCTCATCCGCTATATAATGCGGGAAATCAACAACTGCAATATATACATATGCCAATATATATATATATATATATATATTGCTATTATATAAAATACTAATTTCACTGTTTATGAAATATTCGCGGTATATGTTTTTAATAAATAACATCCGCTTAATAGACGGCGCAATAATCTCTATTTTAACAATCAATAGATAACAATCATCATTCAAACATGCATTCAAAAATTTTAAATCTAACTATTTAAAATTTAAATCGAAACCGTTCGATTGAGTGAGAAGTTCTCACCTTAATTTCAATTTCGTTTAGCGATTTATTTCGAATAAAATTAAACGCGCGTTTAATTTTACCCAAAATTTTCACTAACTCCAAACGACTCCAATCCAATTCCATAGCGTAATGCTCGTCCATACGATTCCAACGCTTCCTGTTTCGCGCGTTTTCGACCTCGTATGAAAAAGTTATGTAGTTTTAAAGTTGCACAAATTATAACTTATAAATTTACAACATTTTCTTTTTATAATTAACCTAAATCAACACGGGCCATTGTATCTCCTGCATCTCCACATCTGGCCGTCCCCCCTTTCCTCTTCCTCACGTTTCTATCTACAGATAACCATCACGCAACAAAACCCATGAACACGAAATTAGGGTTTAATTATACGATTTTCACGAGCAACATGAACACGATCAAGGAGCTCCACGTCGAAGCTCGCAACAAGAGCTACCAACGCCCTGAATAGGTCAGAGCTCGGCCCCCAAATTAGCCTCGAAAACCGTGCACAACAGACAGGCGTCGTCCCCCTCTTTCTCCTCCACGTCGCGCCGTTTTCGATCATCTCCGTATTGATTTCTAGCTCTCTTCATGCTCTACAAGTTTCATGTTGAACACTTTCCCTAAATGTTTATGGATTGGAAGTAATTAAGAGGAGAAGAGAAGAAACTTCTGGCCATTGATAATAAGGGGGGTGGCGGCTGCAGTTTTTTTGACCTAGGGTTTCTAATTTTTGCAAATTATGAAGAGGGGAGGGGCTTTTATAGAAAATTCGCGCGACACTATTCATCCCGGATTTTCCGAACTCCAAACGAAGAGTGTCGGTTGGCGTTTCTAAGGTTTACCCTGCGTTCCGAACGCAATGGAACATCTTTCGAAAGCTAATTCGGTCATCTGTGCGAGATATGGAATTAAACGATCGATTTAAAATTAAACCGATTAAACTAATTTCTAGGCATTTTAGCTTGCACCGGACAAACTGTAAATCCAATTGACTTGAAATTTGAAACCATACAATAATATCATATTATGGATCCGATGAAACTGGTTTCGTTGAAATCCGAGACTGTTTGAAAAATGACTATTTTTAACTCGCCAAATTGATATTAAAACCATTTCGATGCGTTTCGAGTTGCCACGATCAAACGACAACTCCAATTGCTACGAAAATTGAAATCCGATAATAACAAACTATTACGGGTCCAATGGAACTAGTTCCGTCCAATTCTGAGACTATTCAAAAATTGACTATTTTACAGTCGAAAATCAAATATTAAAATATTCAATTTTCACAAATTAACTTTTAATTCGATTTTAAAAGGTCTAAAATATCGTTATAACTCCAATATGATAATATAAAATTTTCCAAATCATTCTCAATCATATTTAACCCTATTTACAATTATTTTTATTTTCACATATTAAATTACTGATTTAAATTATCCAATTAAATCAAATTATTCGAAATAAATTCATTCGACTTATAAATTTCCACTTATTAATATTTAAAATTAATTAAATATTCAAATTTAAATTAATAAAATTTCTAGGTCGTTACAGACTTCCCCCCTTAAAAGAATTTCGTCCTCGAAATTACCAAGTAAGAAAAAGTTACAGAATTCATTAACTTTCCAAAACAAATTTAAACTTCTTACCATACTTTACTTAGTTTTCTAATCATACTTAGTTATCCTTTTCAAAACCAATTACATCGTTTAACTTTCAATTCTAAAATCAAAGTTATAGTTTTCACAATTTTCCCAATTTTCTCAAATTTTTTCTAACGCCTTAAATTTTCGGAAAAATTCGCCATAGTCTCCTTTGCGCAGCTCGATCCGAAAAAAAATGACAGTATATATATCACAAATATACATCTCATCAAGTGATGAGGCATCCCGCAGGGAAACAAGTGTAAAAAGTACGATATTTAATCCGAGATATGTACCTTATTTATTATTAGCGAGCATATACGGCTAATATAGCGCGAAAGCGAGCTCCAAATGCAAAGCAACGCAATCCGCACCTACTAAACACTCAACAACAACATGAGAATCATGCATATATGTAAATAGTATCAATATACAACATATAGCAACATAACAACTACATATGCCAACATAGCAAATGCATTCAATAGAAATAAATGCAACTACCAAATCAATATAATTTATTTCTCATTAATATTTAATGAATTGGTTTTCCAATTTAGATCACATTTGATTCATTAACATTGGATTTAACTAACATTCATTTGTTCATTTTTCCAATTAGTATACATTCACTAATTTATTCACATTGATTCGCTTTCAATCCAAATAAAATCCAATTCTATTCAAATTTACATATTATCCATTTGAATTTAATTACATAGCTTCCAATTTCGCTAATGAATTTACATACAATCAATCAACAATCAAATAACAACCAATGTTTATTCAATACAACCAAATTTATTCACTTTACATTTAATTTGGTTCAACACTTTTAATTCCTATTGGATCATATTAAATTGACTTCCATTCAATTTATTCAACTAGCTTTTAATGAATTAACCCTTACATCCATTATCTCATATCAATTATTTACGTTTAATTGATTAACATTCAATCCATTTATCAATTCAATTGCTAATTCCTTTAACAATTTAAAGTTGAATTTCATTTATATAACTCAAGTTCAAATTCTTAATGACTTCACTTCATTAATTTACTTTGATACCAAAATTCAACTTCATTCAACATCACTTAAGTTATATTCCATTTCAATCATCTTATCAAATCCAAATCCTTTTTTTTTCCAAACAACTTTCTTTTAAACAATTTGGCAACAATCCCTCTTTTGGAAACCCGAAAATGAACACCAATGATGTCGCGATCATCATCAGAATTATTTTCCAACGACCGAAAAGAGTTTAGAGCTTTAATTTCTCCAAAACAATTTTCCAAATTATCAAATCCTTTCAAAACACTTCTCTGGAATTTTGTTTTCAGATTATAAATCACATTTATAAGTCTTTTACTTATATAATTTCACTTCTTATATATAAGATTATTTCACAAGTGTAAGTCATTTTAATTATAACTCCATACTTATAATTCAATTTCTTATACGATTATTCTTTTAAAAATTGTTGTTTTTATTCAACAACCAAACAATCAATTCATATACACTTTAATAATTCTGAAAAATTATCTTTTATATATAAAATATAATCAAGGTAAAATTATTTCATTTACCCAATTTTAAAACAATACTGTGTCGAATTGTTCTGTACAAGTGTTTATAAACCCCTTCGGCATAGTTGTACAGACCGTGCTGACGAAGGTTCATATGCCACTCAACAAACCAATCATCACAATATAAAACAATATTATATTCACTAACAAATACGCTCTCATAGCTATTATTACACTCACACTCATTCTAGAGTACTACTGACTCCATCTCTAATGAGAAATATCCAACAGAGCCATGGTTGTCGCTTAACCATAAGCTCTGATACCAAATGTAACGTACGCGATTTTTCGTTAACGAAAACCGACATCAATACGTCCACTGTATCAACTGCCGAGCAATCGAAAGCCGAAAAACCGTACCGTTACGGTTTTAGAAAAAGAAAAAGTAGAAGAAGATAGAAAAAGATAGAACAGAACAAAAGAAATAACAGAACAACATCAGAATCTCACAATTCGCAGCGGAACAACATATAATAAATAAATGAATAATCTTTAAACAAAGAACTATATAAGTAATTTCATTACATTACATTTCATTACATCATCAGAGTGTACAACAACAAACAACATCGACAGCGGAAAAGAAATATTATACACTAGTAATACGCCATGCCATCCATCTTGCCTCCAGCAACTCCTGAATTCCAGAATATCCTGATAAACCTTACTCTTGACTGCCCGTGTGGAAATTGATGGGCACCCAGAGTTTAGGAAGGAAAACAATAAACTCCGAGTCAGTCATGTGACTGGTGTGAGAACTCAAAACAGTTTATTTATCTTTAAAATCAAAATAGAAGAATATTATTAAAGTCAATTCGCAATGCTTTTAAAAATGAGACTACCATAAGGCCTCCCGCACACACACACAATGCAAACGCAGAATCGGAGGAGATTTCTCCTTATGATAGTCAAAGATGCTTGATACGCATTTAAAAGAAACATTTGATATTATTACTAGTGCATAGTGAGGAAAACATTTCAAAAGTAGAATATTAATCTTAGCCAGCATAGACATTTCGAACTATGCCTACTATAGCTACCATCTAAACAGTGGTGACCACCATAAGTAAATGGCAGGTTCTACAACTAAAACCGTACAGGGTTTCGTATTGGGAATTGGATTTCCAACAAATGGTCAGGCCAAGGAACTTCCCATTGCCACATGGAAACGCCTCTGGAATGACGTCCCGAGAACCAAACCGAATCTCTGCCAACACAAGGCCGGGTTACCCCTAACTGGGTAACTACTGACACGAATATGTCATCCCCCGATCGTAACCGATCTATCCGAGGATCCTCGATTTCCAACAACCACAAAATATGCAGCAACAACATAGGTTAAATATCTGGGCTTCATACCATGATACCACCTCTATCTAGAAGGAATGACATACACTAAAGGGGCGTTACCCCCTAATAACCTGGCCGCATCCTTCCTGTTTTGACCATTTCCGGGGTGTGAGGTCCGACCAAGTCTCGTCCACAAAGCCACACTTTATACAAAAGCCGTGCTCTGGGTCAATCAAATGATCATAGAAATGATCACCAAGATAAATGATCAAATAAATGATCCTATCACAAATGATCAAACAATGATCATTTCACAGCAACACTCTGCATGCCACACTACCAAATTGGGAGTATATCACTAATAACCTTCAACTATATAACCTCTGAGCTCGTACGTCTCAGAGAAGGGTGTTAAGCTAAGAGAATAAATTCTCCACCACCAACAGAAATATATTTGAAAGAAATCAGCTTTATATCTCAATTTGTAATGTCAGACATACAATCCATACAAGTCTGTTCCCGGCTCGAACAGAACCGAAGGCACTTACAAAGAAGTCCTTGCAATCCGGATATTCACTAATCACGACCGGACTTCCCGTCACTAAGGGTGATAAAACCTCTATATCGGAGATCAGCCGATGTAGAGTAACTCGACGGTAATCCTTCCGTTTTCACAAACATCCGGTCTTCAACACCGGTCATCAAATGCAATCCATTTCGACGTATCACATATTCAGAATGGGTTATACGACCCCAAGGTCCTTTCCCGGCTAACCCGAATAGTGAGCGCTTATTCAAAAATAAGTGTGGCATTCAAATTCAAACAAATCACAACAAATACCTATTTAAAGGTAAATATTGATAGTCGGATTATTTAACTATCAATAGGCGTGCTCAACATCACCAAATTCCAAATAATTTTCCAAATTATTTACTTTCCAAAATATCTTTACTAGACATAAAATTTCCCACACTTCAAACATTTGAAAATAAATTTTCAAATCAATTTTCCTTACTCGGAAATACTTTCATTTCAAAATGGTTCATTTAAACCAATTAAATAAATCCTTAACGATTTACTTTATATTTACGTTCTGAATCCGTAAATTAGTTTCCATAATTTCAAAAATAAATCAACGTTTATTTTTAAACTAATTCCCCTTTTCTTTTATAAATTCCATAGTGAATTTATAATCCCAAAATATCTATGATGTACGATTTTCAATCGATTTTCAATATTCACTTTCAATTTATCTTACAAGGATAAATTCTAAACATTCATTTCACATTGGAAAAATATTTCCATACTTATTTAATAATAAGTACATCACAAATCTATTTATTTTCAATATTTGAAAATATTCGATATACTTAAATCAAAATTAAGTATATATTTCATTCTTTAAGAAATCATTTTCTTAACACATTTATTTGGGTCAAAAACAAATGTTACGTAAAACATCGTTACGACGACCCAAAATCACTAGTATAGGGATTCAAAGTATAAATAGATATATAAATCCCAATACTATACAAAACATTTCCTTTCGGAAACCATTTACTATAACAACAGTGTTATAGTCCATCATTTCCTTCTATTTCTCGAAAACGTCTATTTCAACAATAAATGTTGAAATCTATGTATTCGATACTTAATGCATTTTAAAACGTCTTTAAAATCATTAAATTAATTTCATAATGTTCCTTCCCCAAAAACATATCCATTTCATTTAATAATATATTCACTGTCCAAAATCGTGAATATAATTCGTTTCATATATTCCTATATCCAACTTATCAAATTCAATTGATTTCGGATTTATAACAACGTTTATAAACTCCATTTATATTTTTATAAACTTCTATTTATAAAATCCTTTTTATATCTCATTTTAAATGCCAAAATCCGATTTATAAGTTGATTACTTATAAATCTTATATTTTACAAAATCTATCCATTTTATATATTCATACTTCATAAATTTATGAATCTCAATTCACTTATGAAATCCATCTTTATTTCACTTTATTACTTATAAAACTCGTTTTATAATTCCAGTATTTTTAATTTATAAATATCAATTATATAAATCTTTTATATAAACCGTTTATAATAATTCGAAATTCCCAATTAAACCATTTTATAAATTAATCACTATTTATTTCAAAAATCTTAAATTGGTTATATTTTACAAAAAGTTATAACTTTTATAACATTAAACTTATAACGTTAATTTATTTAAAATAAATCAATTCAAAGTTTTAATAAAACGTATACTTTCAAAAATCACTTTAAAAATTCCTTTAAAAACCAAAAATCATTATTTTAAAACTTCAAAAACGGATCCGATGATGCAACAGCACCAAATAGTTAATCACGACATCCAAATATCATATATCGATATGATACTCAACAAATATCAAAATATCTGTAAATAAATCAATACAGTTGAGAAATCCAGTTGGATCCCTCCAACCTGCTTCCCTGCATCCAAAAACATTAGCACAATACCAATTCCACTCCAGTACGGAATTATCGCGGTATATGGGATTTATAAATATTATCCGCTTAATAGACGGCGCACTAGGGTCTCATCCGCTATATAATGCGGGAAATCAACAACTGCAATATATACATATGCCAATATATATATATATTGCCATTATATATAATACCAATTTCACTGTTTATGAAATATTCGCGGTATATGTTTTCAATAAATAACATCCGCTTAATAGACGGCGCAATAATGTCTATTTTAACAATTAATAGATAACAATCATCATTCAAACATGCATTCAAAAATTTTAAATCTAACTATTTAAAATTTAAATCGAAACCGTTCGATTGAGTGAGAAGTTCTCACCTTAATTTCAATTTCGTTTTAGCGATTTATTTCGAATAAAATTAAACGCGCGTTTAATTTTACCCAAATTTTCACTAACTCCAAACGACTCCAATCCAATTCCATAGCGTAGTGCTCGTCCATACGATTCCAACGCTTCCTGTTTCGCGCGTTTTCGACCTCGTATGAAAAAGTTATGTAGTTTTAAAGTTACACGAATTATAACTTATAAATTTACAACATTTTCTTTTTATAATTAACCTAAATCAACACGGGCCGTTGGATCTCCTGCATCTCCACATCTGGCCATCCCCCCTTTCCTCTTCCTCACGTTTCTATCTACAGATAACCATCACGCAACCAAACCCATGAACACGAAATTAGGGTTTAATTATACGATTTTCACGAGCAACATGAACACGATCAAGGAGCTCCACGTCGAAGCTCGCAACACGAGCTACCAATGCCCTGAATAGGTCAGAGCTCGACCCCCAAATTAGCCTCGAAAACTGTGCGCAAGGCGTTGGCCCCCTCTTGCTCCCTCCACGTCGCGCCGTTTTCGATCATCTCCGTATAGATTTCTAGCTCTCTTCATGCTCTACAAGTTTCATGTTGAACACTTTCTCTAAATGTTTATGGATTAGAAGTAATTAAGAGGAGAAGAGAAGAAAATTCTGGCCATTGATAATAAGGGGGGTGGCGGCTGCAGTTTTTTTGACCTAGGGTTTCTAATTTTTGCAAATTATGAAGAGGGGAGGGGCTTTTATAGAAAATTCGCGCGACACTATTCATCCTGGATTTTCCGAACTCCAAACAAAGCGTGCCGGTTGGCGTTTCTAAGGTTTACCCCACGTTCCGAACGCAATGGAACATCTTTCGGAAGCTAATTCGGTCATCTGTGCGAGATATGGAATTAAACGATCGATTTAAAATTAAACCTTTTTAAACTAATTTCTAGGCGTTTTAGCTTGCACCGGACAAACGGTAAATCCAATTGACTTGAAATTTGAAACCATACAATAATATCACATTACGGATCCGATGAAACTAGTTTCGTCGAAATCCGAGACTATTTGAAAAATGACTATTTTTAACTCGCCAAATTAATATTAAAACAATTTCGATGCGTTTCAAGCTGCCACGGTCAAACGACAACTCCAATTGCTACAAAAATTAAAATCCGATAATAACAAACTATTACGGATCCAATGGAACTAGTTTTATCCAATTCTGAGACTATTCAAAAATTGACTATTTTACAGTCGAAAATCAAATATTAAAATATTCAATTTTCACAAATTAACTTTTAATTCGATTTTAAAAGTTCTAAAATATCATTATAACTCCAATATGATAATATAAAATTTTCCAAATCATTCTCAATCATATTTGACCCTATTTACAATTATTTCTGTATTTTCACATATTAAATTATTGATTTAAATTATCCAATTAAATCAAATTATTCGAAATAAATTCATTCGACTTATAAATTTCCACTTATTAATATTTAAAATTAATTAAATATTCAAATTTAAATTAATAAAATTTCTGGGTCGTTACAGAATTATTTCTAAACTAAAATTATGTGAAAGGACTGCCTAGTAATACTAACCTGAAGTTAGATCATTTATTCGAAGTTGATGAAGAAAACTTCATTAATGATGAAAATCTTAGTGCAATAATAAATGATACGGTTGAATTGAACAATAGTAGTAGCCTGAAGTCTGCTATGTGGATTTTATTTTATTTGAGTTCAATAAATCAGTTGGAAGTTGGTGCTTGTATGTTTTTCCTTTCATAACTAATTGAAATAATGTACCGATAATGTTGGCTTTAATCAGTAGTCTATTTTAATTTTGGAAAGTACTAGCATTTATTTATGCTTATAAATTTAATAGTTGACTAACTATGTTGTCTTTAGTTCTTAAGATATGAACCATCAATATTTGAGTGATAATATATGACTACTAGATTGTGCAACTACTCATATTATTTTGAAAAACCAGAAAAAATTTTCGAACTATCTGAAAATATTTACCTAAAAATTTCAACTATAACAAATCTGCTAATATAGTTAAAGGGTCCGAAAGAGCCCATATAGTATTACCAAATGGTACATATATCTTAATTCAAAATATATTATACTCAAGAAAATTTAAAATAAATTTGTTTAGTTTTGAGGATATATAAATGAATGCCTACCATATTGGAACTATAATGAAAACGTCAAATAATACCTTTGCGTTTTAGAAAAATTGAAAGCCAGAAGCTTATTTTAGAAAAAGTTGGTGCAATTTCAACTGGATTATATTTCACGAAATTTGGCGTAATTGAATTCCATATTTATACATGAGCCAGAAGCTCACAAATATCACTTGAATGCATCTTATCAATTGATAAAAGAATTATCCTCCTATTATTAATATGTATGGTGTATTTACTAGTAGCTATATCATAATGTATCAAAATGAGAGTCCAAAGATGATTATTATTTAATACGACAGTGTTTGTCAACATTGAGGGGGAGGATAAAGGGATATAAGCTCATTTTGATCATTAGTGTTAAATATTTGTTAAAATATACAATAATGCAAAATATTAAGTAACTTGAATAAATTATCAATAATATCCCTAGTAGACTTTCTCCAATATAGATTTGAATCCCTGAAGGATCAAAATGTGTAAACCATATCTGAAATATGGTACAAAAGTCAGTTTGAAATACTTTTGGAGCAAGTAATGAAGATGTCAAATAAAAGAGATAAATGTTCTTGAATAAACACTTAAGGGTGCTCTTGAAGAGACTAATGACATGATTGTCAAATTACCCTAGAAGTGGTTTAGGTACCTAAAACATGATAATTAAAGAGATCTCAATAAATCATGTCTAGAACTGACAAGAAATAATCATCGATGATAAATTTATAAATAATAAAGTACTTATGTTTATAAAAAGATTAAATATCTTGAATTAAGGGAAAACATGACTGGCCATCATGAATCCTTTATTAATAGAGAAATATGGACATGTAGTCTGTAAAGTAGCGAAAGTGCTTGAAACGCTTAATATACCCCGAAGGTATAATATGGTTTAAATCATACTAATGAAAGTATACAAATTCCTGAAGAATATAAATACTTTCATGGTTATAAAGAAGGCAAAGAACAAAGAGTGTAGATTACAACCTACTTTTAATTATTGTTGTAATGGAAATCTTGGTATAATTCATGATGAGTAGATTACATCCTATTTTCAAGTATTGTTGTATTGAAACTCTTAACATCCATTGAAGTGTTAGTTGCGATATGCAAAACTTATTAAAATATATAAGTTCATGAAGAATTTAAATAACTTTGATGATTATAAAGAATGAAAAAAAATGGAATGTAGATTACAACCTTCTTCTAAGTATTGCTGTAATGAAAATCTTGATGCACTTCAGGCTGAGTAGATTACTTTCTGCTTTTGAGTATCGTTGGAATAAAACTTTTAATATTCATCAAAGATGTTGTTGCAATATGCAAAATTGATTAGAAGCACAAAAATGAAAGCACATGATAGTCCGAAGATATGTTTTAATCGATTTAAGTTTCGAAAAACTTCTTTCCGCCAAATTGACCGGTACCGAAATAGTCAATAAAATTCGGTAAGCAACACAAACATTTAAAATTTCACATACATTCCAATAAGACCTCAAAGAATTTGAAATATCAATTGATTTAATTACTTTCGGTGGTAGAATCATTTTTAATTGTCGAAGCTCATGGAATAGTTCTTTACCACAAATATGTTGCTCTTCATTGTGTTCTAAAAACCTTTTAATTTCATGCAATGGTTCTTCAACTTGCCATCATCCATAATTTTAAACTTCAAATTCACAAAATACCAAAAGTTCATTCATTTATAAAGAAAGTAAAATCAATATTATTCATTTCCAAAAAATTATTTCATTCACAAAAGAATGAAATCAACGCAATTCAATTTAATCCAATCATAATTTAATTCATCTAAAAAAATGAAATCAATGTCAATAATTTAATTACATGTCTATCAGTTTTGTACATTTTGTACATTAAATTAACTTATAGAATTACTTGAAAGTGTAGTTTACTATTGCTACTTAAGACACAACTAAGTTTTTGCCGTTTTAGGATCTAACATATTTTGTGTAGCAAAAGCTTATATGAAATTTATGCGTTTTCAGGGAAAGATGCCACTTGTTTCTACGAACAAATTGAATGACTTTTATCACATTCATTTACAACAACTGAGTTGCAATTATACGGTAAATCAATTAACAATAAGATAGAAAATCAAGAGGACAGCTGGCAAAAACCATATATTTATGTTTAAAATTTAATTAAAAACTTACTTTTTAGGAATGGGCATAGCAATTAAACCTCAAATCAGAGATTAAGGTAGTAAGCAGCAACACACAGCATCGACAATTGAAATTAGGGCATCGACATTTTGAATTTGAAATTGGGGTAGAGTTTGGTCATGCATGAGAGGTAGAGGCTGGCATGGAATGGTCGTGCGTGAGAGGAGCGGGGCTTTGGCCACTTGGGAGGCTAGTTGGGCATGGCCGCATGGACAACCATACTGTGGTTGGCTGGTTGTGTGCGAGAAGCGAGATTGAGAAATGTGAAATAAATTTTTTCCCTCAACTGCGCGTTGCCCTAGACTAATGGCTTGTTTGTCTTGGTCTTTGGCCGGACCTGATTGCATGTCAAGGCTTAATTCCCTTTAGGACCGTGTTGGTCCACGGTTCACAATTTTGAAGGTTGAGCCGCCGGTCCGGTTTTCAAAAATGTGCTGGCAAGATGTACTGATATAATGGTATCATAAATGTTTCATGCACATGCACGAGATAAATAAGGTACACATAAATAGTATAATGGAATTATAATTGCCTATTCCTTTTTCTACCAAAAATCTAAATGTCCACCTAGTAGTAATATATCAATCATAATTCATGAACTCATAAAAAAGAAACCTTTTTTTCTAACCTACATATATGTGTAATTCATTATTTTGTAAAATTTCAAAATTAGAATTTGTCCATCGAATCAATAATTGATAGCTCCAATAACTCTTGTTAGGAATAACTATAAGAATAACATCAAATTTCGACGGTAGATAGCGGTCCTTGCCTTAGGAAGAATCAAATGAAGATGGAATGACCCATGCTGCTACACATGACTCACCAAGGGACAGTTTAGCTACGCCATCTCCACCGCACGAAGGCGGTCTTGCTCCTATAGGTGTGCAACCACATCTCCCAGCTCTACAATCTCTGCTTTGTCTTGAGCTTTTTGGTACGCATTCCGAGAAATTCTAGTCTGTGAATAGAAATAAATTGTTATAAAACTTACGCAACTTTTATAAAAATTGTGCAACTTTTATAACTTAGCTTATTTTTATAAATTACTAATTGGTTCCCATAGCCAAAACGCCTACATTATGATGTCGATTCCATGATAGAGTCAAAAATAGCATCCTCCTCATCACGCGTCAACTCATCCCGTCCCATTCCCTCCAGCATCCGTGCTCATGCTTCCTGAAATTTTTGCTGCAAGGAAAAAGAAAATACAAATTGAAATTTACATAACATTATTTCAATTCTTTATAACTAATTGCTTAAACTGGTCCATATTAATAACTTAAAATTTAAAATATGCTTACATAAGAAGAAGTTGCTTTACAACCTTCCTCCCATGCCTATGTGATGTTGCCAGCTTCGTCTGTCTACTTGATGGCATGAGCATGAGCAAATACATCCGTAAATAAGATAGACCTCCATGCGCTCTTTCCTGAAATAATTATATATTTGTATTACTTTTGTAACAACTGATTATTAATAACTTATAACATAAAATATATAAATGTGTTAACTATTTATAATTGCAATTAATAAATTTAGCAAATCCTCATGATGATGCTGAAATGTCTTGGAACCACCATGATTTGTGACTGAGTTCTTATTTCTATTCGCAGAGTTCCTTTCTGACTCGGTATACAGACCCACCTTTTTAGACAGTTTAAATCGACAACAAGCCATACATGTCAAGTCAAACCATTCAAAAGGAAGGATTGTAAATGGGGTAAATAAGAAAATAAGAGAAAAAGATAAAGAGACAAACACAAAATCTCGCAGTTGAATGATAAAATATAATAATCAAATAAATAGTTCATGAAGCTGTTTAAATAATATATTTGATTATAATCTATACAACATTTATCAGAGTTATATATATACATCAAGGATAAATAAGTAATGCAGCAAAAAACATGATATAGGGATAATGTTAGTAATAATATACCAAATCTTCGTCTTCGTCCTCCAGAATAAATCTTCAGTAAGCTGAAAAACTCAGGGCTGACCCGAGCATAATGAAAGGACAAAACACTCAAGTCAGGACTATAATATCCTTATGTAAGTCAAATCGATATCGCATATAACATGAGTGTAACGGCATCAGAGATGTTTATGGGATATCACATCTCCTTTTCAATGCATAACGTGAGTGCAATAACTCAAGAGATGTTATCAGATTTTTCATCTCTTAAGGACCCGTCAAAATATTTATATGTAGTAGAATACGCTACATATATAATGTCTAATCGGTAAAATAAATATTAAAATAACGTTAATCCTTTACATTAATCCCCCTTAATGCATTTTTAAGCATTGTCGTACAGTTTTCATATAAACACAAGTTAATCGGTCGGTGGATAGGGATGCGCCGTGATACGACAACACTAAACCAAAACCATATGGGTCTCGTTTAGGAATAAAAGTACAACTGGGCACGTGAGGCAATGCCCAAGGTAGGATACTACCAGTTTACCCTTCCCGGCTGGTGGAAATGCATCACAGCCATGATTGCCCACCGCGTCCAACACTCCCATAATCCGGAGGGTGAGCACCAATCAATCACAATGTAAATGATGATATTTCGAAGAAGTGCGTCCGCTCGGGGTAGCTAACCCACTTGGCCAGTACGACCTCTATTTTAGTCATTTCAAACTGGCACAAGTGCCAGGCTAATCCATCATCGTTCTCTTTCTTCAAATCCAGCAAACGACGCAAAATCCAACCACTTCGTTTCGAATCATCACTCCACGTATACAGTTGTTAAAGTGGTTCCGGTATCGACAGAGAGTATGCCTATATCCGGTTCCGGTCTCTTTAACAACCAAACATCGTTTTACAAATCGGTTAGTTCTTTCACATTTCAAAAATAGTTCATACTTGATATTAAAATATCATACTCGCTTTGAAAACAGATCCATTTTGAAATCATCATATTTGCTCGAAATATAATATTCCAATTCAAAATCATATTTGCCATTATATCACGATTTTGCTTCAAAATTCGTTTCTAATTCCAATTTGGTTTATAAATTCAGTTGACCCGGTTTGTATTTTAAATCTTTGATTTAAAAATAAACATTCCACTCCTGGCCAGTTTAATTTTTTTGTAAAATAGTTTGAATAGTTTAAAATAGCTAAAATAATTAAAATTGTTAAAAATAGTTTAAACTTTTAAAATAGATAACAATAGTTTAAATGGTTAAAATAGTTTAATAAAATGGTTTATAGCAAAATAATTTGGAAACCAAAATAATTTGTATATTTAAAAAGATTGCTTTTAAATAGTTTAACATTAAATAATTTATTTGAAAATAGTTTCTAAGTCAAACCGATTCAATTCTAACTTCTCAATCAAAATCATTTCCAATTTCTATTCAATAGATTAAATTTAAATTTCAATCCAAATTAATTCAATTCCTCTTTCAAATCCAATTAATTCAATTCCTCTTTCAAATCCAATTAATTCAATTTCAATTTCAATTTATCGATTTCGAGCTCGACTTTCAAAATATCGAAACTAAACACTTAAATCAAATTAACCTTCAATATCTAATTTGAAATCCAAATTTTTTAAATACTTTTACTTAGTAAAATTCAAAGTTTGAATACAAATCCCATCTATCAAATCAAATCAATTTCTGGAATTTAAATCATAATTTGATTATAACTTAAAAATCCCAACTCAATTATTTAATACATTTCGTTTACCAAATTTAAATTTCAACATTCCGATATCAAGTTCGAAAATAATTTGATTTCAGTAAATTCGATATTTATTTCTTTTAAATCAAACCATTTAAATAATTTCCAATCAAAATATTTAAAATAATTTAACTTAACCAATCTGGTGTCCGAATATAATTTTCTATTATATGGCCAAGTGATTAGTTATTTCAATTTAATTCCACGGATGAATATACATCATTTCAATCCAAATCATAGTGTTATAGGTATAAATCATTTCAACTTATTTCTTAATTTATTCGAAGTAATTCAATTTACAGTTTTATACACTGTAAATAATATACACGGGGATAACATGATATATATAAACAAATAAACATCCAAACATCAACTAATTTGCATCTATCACAATCAATCATACAAACAGACAATATAATTCACAACAGTTTCATAGTTATTAATATTGGGTAATTTACTGGCAATTCAATTTCAATTTTAAATTTAATTGTCAATTTTAATTTTAACGGTTAATTCAAATGGCAATCAAATTTATCAAACAACGAATAAAGTCATACCACTTCGTAAATTCAAATTTAACTAGCATAAAAATATTCGAGTACATTGTGAGCAATATAAAACACTCCGCTCGATTTTTGTTGTCACTGAGATGTTCTAGTTTGGAACTAAAACCGGACGACGCCCGATTTTAGTCCCAATTTCAACTATCTCCAAATCCATCCAAACTAGTTTCATTGCAGAGCTCTCATTATCACAATCATAATGCAAAAAGTCCCTTTTAAAACGGACCTCGTATGCAGAAGTTATACATTTTATAAGTTCGTCGATATTTAAATTTATAAAACAATTTTTATTTTTATAATAAACCATACCCAAAATAAGATCCGACCCACAAACGCAAATGTCTTCTTCCCCAATTACCTGATATGCACGAATATCCCCCCGGATGCGCACGCATGCCATTGATACCCAACTCCAGCCAACCATATTCGACGCCGTCAATTACATCGAGTCTCTCTTCCGAATCTCCATGTACCCAAACCCAAAAACACACAAACAACCATGCCTAGAGAAACGTGACATTACCCATGCTCCCTTCGAGCTGCTACAGGCTGCTCCACTCAAAACCCACCAAGCTTTGTGAAAACTTGGCCCGAGGTGTAATTTTCGATGCTAAGCTTGAATACGACTACGAAACGCCCAAGGATCGTCATGTGAGCCAAAACCACAAGCCCTAGTTCACTCACCCTCACGTCGATCACCACAAATTGCAGCCGCATCCTAAAAAAGCCATACCAGATCGAAGAGGAGGTTAAAAAATGATTTTAGGAATTGGTTTAAGATTCTTCCATTAAGTAATTGTGTGAAATAAATTTTTATAGTAACCATGTTAAACATTTTTTTTTGCTAACACTTCGGGCTCGGCTGTGAATATATGGTGAAGGAGGAAACACGTATAAATAGGTAAAGTCAACTCCAAGGTGGCTGAGAAAAGAAAGAGGTTAAGTTGATGTGAAACAGTCAAGTCAATCAATATATATATTTTTATTTAGACTATCAAAAATTCTCAAATACGCAACTCCAAATCTCGAACCCCTATCAAGGTGCTTTGCTAGACATTCATAATGTTATACCTCTATTCCAAACGCAATGGAAAAGATTTCGAGCCCTCATTCGATCGTATGGAGAAGATAGCTCTTTGGACCCAATTATTATATTGAATTTTCGATATTAATTTCAACACGTTTATATCTCGTACAATCAAATGATAACTCCAAACGTTACAAAATTTGAAATTCGATAATAATACACTATTATGGATACATTGGAACTAGTTTCGTCGAAATCCGAAACTATGCCCTAGAAGGCTATTTTTTACTCGTTTATTAAAATATAAACATTTCAAATTTTAAATTAATCATTTATATTAAAATTTTAGGTGCTAACAATCTTCACTGTTGTTTAAATAAAATTTAAATCAACTTCCCACATCATTGTCAATAATATTAAATTCAAAATTCAATTATTCGAATAATGGCAATATCGAATTTAAAACAAGTTTGATTATTCAATAAATCACTATCTTTTGAAATATAAGTTAATGAACTGATAAGCTTTAGCTTTTAAAATGAATCAAAATTATAGAACAACTATTTTTATTTTATATTCATTCAATTTTCATTATTCAATTGTTCAAATAATTTCCCAATATTGAATTTAACAATTTAATTGTTAAATATTCAACTAATTTCTATATTGGATTTTTACATGAATTTTAGTTATCAACATCATTTTATTTCTATCTAAATAATTCATAATTATTATTTAACTTCAGTTATTGATTACAAACCTAATTAATATATAATATCATTTCATTCTCATTATCACCACAACTTCAAAATTAGTTTATTTCAAAATTTTAATCAAGTTCATATCCAGTCAATTACATTCAAAATCATTAAATTTATATTTTTAAACATTTTTATGTTATAATTACATTAAATTTAATAATTTAAAATAGCTAAAAACTTGGGTCGTCACAATCTCCCTACTAAAAACATTTCGTCCTCGAAAAGACGTTAAATAAAGAATTTAACATTTAGTATATTTAAAAATACAATGCACTTATAAAACGTCAAGTCCATTAGAAAACTTTTGCTATGCTTCCACTACACCACTCTGATTGGCTATCGAAATCTACAAGTTAGTTATCAAAACAAGTTATAATTTTTTTTTAAAACGTCAAAAAATTTCTAATACCCGTATTTGTGGAAAATTTCGACTGCGTCTCCTTTACACGGCTCAACCGGCACAACTGTAAAATGCCTCTACGGGCCCCAAACCAATAAAAGAAAACAAAAGCCAAGTGGCTCCATCATAAAATCAAATGAAAAAATGAACACGTACTTTTTTGTCGAGCAATCCAAATTTTTCTTGATTTAAATACCTGCATCTTATTTACCAATGATATCCAATCATATAATTTAAAATCATTTTATATTCTGCATTTAAATTTCCAATATTTGCTTTACGCAAGCCCGTTCGTACGCAATCAAATATGATTTCTCACTCGATCATACAATTTCACTTTCGAACTAGTATCGTTTACAAGACTCTAGAATGCAGATTCAGATTGTATTCCTTGATCAGAAACCGTTATTCTCCTTGCGTAGCCATAACCGTGATAGAGAATCCTGGAAAGAATCAAAGATCCATATTCAGGATTCATCGTCGGGAATCGAATTAAAAATCCTAACTCGGATCGATATAAATTATCTCGAAGTCCTATGTTCGAAACCACATCAAATCATAATGCGAATAAAATAATATACGAACAACTTACGTATTTATTTCCAATTGATTCTTAACAATACCAAAACTTTTCATTCCCATTCATTTTATTTATATTCGATTTACTCAATTTAATTGTTAACTTTCAATTTTTTCATTTTATGTTTTGCAACATCTCATATAAATTCACTTATTCACTTTCATTTTCATGATTTCCTTTAACAACAAATTTATTTGTGAAACATGTTATTAATCATCACTTTAGTTTATGATCATTCTATAAAAGTTTAATTTCTTATATATGGCTTTATATAATTTTATAATTATCTCAAAGTTACAAATTCATATCTAATTCTGTAACCCATTTACAAAGATATTATTTGATTCACTTGTCTACTTTCTTAAGCTCACTTACTTATTCCATTTAGTCATTAATCATTTCATACTTAAGTATACAACATTTACTTGTATAATATCACATTACATATCCAAATCAATATTTTAACTTTTTAACATTTGGTAAGGCTTATTATATGTTATCAGAATGCAATTTGGTAATATACAAATTAATTCGATTCATTTTACTTAATTAGAATGTTCACTATTTTCACTTGTTTAATTTTTATTTACTTTTGATTTAAGAGTTGCAAACTTCAGCTCTAAAGTTTCTTAAAGCATTTTTCTTAGATTTCTTTATCCCCTTATTCTATAATTTCTGGTTATTCAAATATTTCATTTCATTCAATTAATTTGAAGATTCTTAATTAACATAACTTAATGATTTGAATACCGGTTCATTTCAAATCATTTGAAATATGTATATATATTTATCTCTTATATATATATTTATATCAAATCATACTTTTGGAATTCAAACCAAAATCTATTTGTCAAAACAATTTCCAAGTGAAGCTTCTCAGAAGTCTACCCCACTTTGAGACTCGAAAATGAACGTCGATGATGCTGTACAGTCATCACGAAATTATTTTCCAGCGACAGAAGAGGGGAGTACTAAATTCATTCCTTTTAAAAATTATTTGAAACAATTTGTATTTGTGTATAATATTAAACGATGCTAATATTATTTTCCAACCTTGAAAACCTTTACAGAAACACCAGAATTTAACTTTCTCAAATTCTCAACTTTATATTCATTTAACTTGCAATTTATATTTTATAAATCACATTTATACAATTTCATTTTTCTTATAATCATATAATAGCTAATAGTTTGGGAATATTGACTATTCAAACAATAAATTATAATGATCAATATTATCATTTCCAACAACCAATTCACATATATATACCCTAATAATTTTTGAAAAATTATTTCTTTTCATATATATAAAATATGATCAAAGTAAAATTATTTTATTTTCCCAATTTCAAAACAATATCGTGTCGATTTACCTTGTCTAAGAGTTTAGAAACTTCTATCGATGCGGTTGTACTTTCCATACCGACCAAAATTCATAAACACTCAACTCATAAGTCGATGCAATATAAAATATTTCATATTCGGTAATAAATAGGCGCTTATATCTATTAATATACTTAAACTCATTATTAAGACTCTAATTCCGACAGCAAGGGGCAACGGCTTATGATGGCCGTTTTCCGATGGTTTTCGACGGGCCATCGACGGCCGTCGGAAATTCGCGAATTAAAGGGCTCGGCCGAGCCTTCTACTTCCTTAGTATCACATACGAAATTTTTTAGAAAAAAACCCTAATTCCCTTCTTCAAGCTTTCAATCTCTAATTTCGAGCTTCAGGATCCTCCACGGCTGCATAATCATCCTATATTGCTCTCAATCTTAGGTATAATATCTTATTTTCGTCAAAAAATCAAAATTTTACCATAAATCTAAATTTGCATAAGTTGATAAATTAGGATTAATTAGTAATTGCAATTGTTTCCAATAGCGTAATAACGGTTTATAGCATTACATGATATACCTATTTCATCTTTTATCGTGAAATTGTGAAAAACATGTATAATTTGTGGTTGTTCATGTATATGTAAATCATTGTGTATGCCTTGATTCTACGATTGTATATGTGTGTAGCGCTACTATCGTTGTATTGCGTTAGTTGGAATAAGATAAAATGAATGTACAAGCTCGGAGTATTATATTGTGCACGTATTAATTTATGAAACAAAAAAATGCATGGGCCTAAATTATAATTGTGTGTATTGAAAAATGATAAAAATGTTAAATCAACCTTAAGTTGATGTAATACGTCGAATAAATGTGTTAAATTAATTTTTTTTTTAAATGTGAACTGTTAGTAAAACTGTATTTTTTCGTAAAATACGCACATTTAATTAACTAATATCCCTTAGACAGTTTTTGGCGCTGTTTGACAAGTGTTATTCATGATCGTTATATAAATAGTCGTTTTTCAAAAAATGACCATTTATATTCATCTGGCACAATGTTTGTTGGAGTTGTCCCTGTATTGGACAAGTTATGAACACGGTAAGAATTTACATTTTGTATACTACTTCGTCTCAAACGGTTCATAAAATTTCGGCCTAATTTTTCTTTTTCTCCTACGTACATGCATTTGTGTACAATGCAGGGAACAAAAGGAAAATGCTGCTGAAATTTTGTTGAATCGTTTGAGACAAAGTAATATACGAAATATAAATGCTTACTGTGTTTGTAATGGGAAGTAGGCTGCTTGACCATGGAAAAAAAAATTTATACAATTTTTTACATTGATACGTTAAAAAACAAAATGTGCCCCATTTGAAAATATTTTCAGATTTCTGAAGTAGTTCTTTAAATTCAAATATTATACGACCATGAAAACAATCTTTTTCGAATTTGTATTCTTGAAAATAAATATTAAATTTTGAACTTCTCATTTTGTCAAATAGGAAAAATGATTGATTATTTTGCTGATGAAGGAGATGGATATACCAAAAAAAAGACCGAGGGGCTCAATAAAAGAAGATTTTTATAATGGTATAAATGTGTTTGTTGAATTCGCTTTAAGTAATAATGGAAACGATCTAGAAATTCGTTGTCCGTGTAATAGGTGTAGACATTTGAAGTATTTGTTACCAGATATTGTGAAAGTTCATTTATGCCAAAAATGGTTTCATACCCGAGTATTTTGTTTGGGATCGGCATGGAGAAGTTGTAGCAAATACTCATGTAGAGTCTGAAAGTGTCGTCAACGAAATAGTTATGACGACCCGTATAAAAAATATGGCCGAAGATGAAGCACGATCAATGTTTCCTATGGTTTAAGTTGACGACGACGATTGTAATGTTGAAGAACAAAATACTGAAGCAAAAAAAATTTATGATTTACTAGATGCTGCTAAGAAACCTGTTTGGGATGGTTGTAAAGCGGCACTCAGCTGTCAGTAATCGCAGAATACATTGTGATGAAGTCAAAATACAACATCACTGAAGCTGGGTTTACGGCTGTTGTACAAGCTGCAAAAAGACATATGTCACCCGATAATCTAATGTGTGAAAATCACTATGAAGTTAAAAAACTTATGTCGGCTTTTGGTTTACCTTATCAGAAAATAGATACATGTTTAAAAGGCTGCATGTTGTTTTGGAAAGAAGATGCAAACCTTAGAAATTGTAAAATTTGTAACCAGGAGAGATACAAACAAAGAAAAAATAAAGGGAAGTAAGTTCCGTACAAGCGTATGCATTACTTACCCATAACTCCAAGACTTCAAAGATTATATGCATCTTCTGTAACTGCATCTAATATGAGATGGCATAGCGTGAGAACGGAGGAAGAGGGTACGTTGACACATCCGGCCGATGGAGAAGCATGGAAGCATTTCGATAAAACGTATCCAAATTTTGCAGCAGAGAGTTGAAATGTTAGATTAGGATTATGTACGGACGGTTTTCACCATTTTCTCAATTTGGTTCTAAATATTCATCCTGGCCCATTATCGTCACACCGTATAATTTACCTCCATGGATGTGTATGACAATGCAATATATGTTTCTTACTGTTGTCGTTCCTGGCCCCGACGATCCGACACAAGGAATCGATGTATATTTACAACCGTTGATTGAGGATTTAAAATACCGTGGAACGAAGGAGTAGAAACATATGATGTGTCCAAGAATTTTTTTTCCATATGTTTGCTTCTTTGTTGTGGACTATAAGTGATTTTCCTGCCAATGCAATGCTTTCAGGATGGAGTACTACCGGTTGTCTAGCATGTCCATGCTGCATAGATGAAACATGAGCGTTTTTTTGCCTCATGTAAGAAAATTTCATGGTTTGACTGTCATCGATGTTTTTTCCATGTAAATCATCCCTTCAGAGGAGACAAGGGAAACTTTTTAGCTAATAGAGTAGAAACCAGATAACCACCGACGATATGGTCAAGCAAAGACATATATGAACTTGTTAAGGACTATCCACAGATATATGAAACTGGCGAGCAAACAAAAATTGAAGGCAAATCAGTTGTTCATAACTAGTGCAAACAAACTATTTTTGGGAGTTGCCGTATTGGAAATATCTTCTGCTTCGTCATAATATAGATGTGATGCATAATGATAAAAATGTATTTGATAATGTTTTTAGCACAATTTTGAATTTGAAAGGGAAGACGAAGGATGATTTGAAATTAAGACGTGATATAGAAGAATTATGCAAACTTCCAGAGCTTCATTTAAAACCAATTGACAGTAAAAAACCCAAAGCATGTTACGAATTAGATAATAATCAAGTTAAAGCTGTGTTAAAATGGGTTGAAGGGTTAATATTTCCTGAGGGATATCATCAAATCTTCGTAGATGTGTTGACTTTAAAAATGGGAGATTGAGCGGAATGAAAAGTCACGACTGTCACATAATGATGGAAAATTTATTTCCCGTTATGTTCAATGAACTACTGCCGTTAAAAGTTTGGAAGGTAGTAACGGAGCTTAGTATATTTTACAAAGAGCTTTGTTCGACTACTTTAAAAGTGCAACGTTTACGTAGACTTGAAGTGGATATTCCAATGTTGCTTTGAAAAGTAGAGAAAATTTTTCCGCTAGGTTTTTTTAATGTAATGGAACATTTATCTGTTCATCTTCCATCTGAAGCAGACTTCGAGGTCATGTCCAATATGGATGGATGTATCCATTTAAGAGGTATGTAATATGTTATCACGTAGTTTAATTGCATTTGAAAGATGAAGTTAATATAAATTAATTTTGCATAGATATTTGAATCATCTAAAGAAAAAAGTAAGGCAAAAAGTACGAGTTAAAGGTTCGATATGTAAATCTTGCATCGAAGAAAAAGCTTCGTTCTTTTTCTCTCACTATTTCAGTGACCATGTGAATATTTCATTTGAAAGTGTTCCTCGTAATGACGAAGGCGACGAACAAGAGTCCTCTCAAGCAATGTCATCTATTTTTAGACAACGTTGTCGGCCTTCTGGAAAATGTATAGAAATATGGCTAGACGATAGAAATCTTCATGTAGCACACACTTATATTCTTCTAAATTGTGCCGAGGTTGCACCGTTTGTTAGGTAATCTGAAATAATAACTTGTGTTTTATTATTGTAACGACCCAGGATTTTTATTAATTAAAATTTAAATATTTAATTAATTTTAAATATTGATAAGTGAAATTTATAAGTCAAATAAATTTTATTTCAAATAATTGGATTTAGTTGAATAATTAAATCGATAATTTAATAGTTGGAAATACAGAGATAATTGAAAATTGGGTTAAATACGATTGAAAATGATTTGTAAAATTTTATTTTATCATATTGGAGTTAGAATGATATTTTAGAACTTTTAAAATCGAATTAAGAGTTAAATTGTGAAAATTGAATATTTTAATATTTAATCGACTAGTGAAATTAGCCAATTTTCGAACAGTCTTAGAATTGGACGAAACCAGTTCCATTGGATCCGTAATAGTTTGTTATTATCGGATTTCAATTTTCGTAGCAATCGGAGTTATCGTTTGATCGTGGCAGCTCGAAACGCATCGAAATTGTTTTTTAATATTAATTTGGCGAGTTAAAATAGCCATTTTTCAAAAAGTCTCGGATTTCGACGAAACCAGTTTCATCGGATCCGTAATGTGATATTATTGTAAGGTTTCAAATTTCGTGTCAATCGGATTTACCGTTTGTCCGGTGCAAGCTAAAACGCCTAGAAAATCGTTAAATCGGTTTAATTATAAATTGGACGGTCTTGATGCTGTAGGGCTAAAATTTAAAATAAAAGTTGTAAATTAGTTTATATAAAATCGTGTAAACTTATAAAATGCATATCTTTTTCATACAAGGTCGAAACCAGTTGCGTTGGAATCGTATGGACGAGCACTACGCTATGGAATTGGATTGGAGTCGTTTGGAGTTAGTGAAAATTTCGGGTAAAATTAAACGTCCGTTTAATTTTATTCGAAATAAATCGCTAAAACAAAATTGAAATCAGGGTGAGAACTTCTCACTCAATCGAATCAGTTTCGATTTTATCATAAATAGTTAGATTTAAAATATTTGAATGCATGTTTGAATGATGATAGTTATCTATTGATTGTTAAAATAGACATTATGCGCCGTTAGTAAGCAGATGTTATTTATTAAAAACATATACCGCGAATATTTCATAAACAGTGAAATTGGTATTATATATAATAGCAATATATATATATTGGCATATGTATATATTGCAGTTATTGATTTCCCGCATTGTATAGCGGATGAGACCCTATTGCGCCGTCTATTAAGCGGATAATATTTTAAATCCCATATACCGCGATAATTTCGTACTGGAACGGAATTGGTATTGTGCTAACATCTTTGGATGCAGGAAAACAGGTTGGAGGGATCCAACTGGATTCCTCAACAGTATTTATTTGATTTCAGATATTTTGATATTCGATGGATTATCATATCGATATATGATGTCGTTGTTGTCGTGATTGACTATTTGGTGTGTAGCATCATTGGACCAAGTTTTGGAATTTTAAAAATGAGTTTTTAAGTGATTTTTGAAAATATACTATATTTTGGAATTTATCCATTTTAAATAAATAAATGTTATAATTTTAATGTTATAACAATTATGATTTTTGAGAAATACGGTTAAAAGTTGATTTTTGAAAATATGGGATTAGTGATTTTATAAAATAGTTTAAAATGGGATTTCTGAATTTATTATAAAAAGTTAAACATAGGATTTATAAAATTTGATTATTTTATAAATCAAAGAGAATGGTGAAATTATAAAGGACTTTAAAGACGTTTTAAAATAATATTATAAATTGATTTATATAAAAGATTTATAAATTGATGATTTATAAATTAAAATATTTGAATTATAAAACGAGTTTTTATAAGAGTTAGAATGAATTGTGAATGAACTTCAAAAAATGAATGAAATTTATAGGATTATAAACGGTGAAGTTATGAATGGAATTTTATAAGCAGTAGGTTTATAAAATTTGTAAAGTTATTAAAGAATGGATTTTTGATAAATAAATGAATCTTATAAGTTATAAGATTTATAAATTGGGAAGTTTAAAAAGAATGATTTTGTAGAATAATCGTTTTATAAGAATTTAACTTATAATATGAACTTTTAATATATCATTGAGATATGAAATCGAATAGATTAATAAAGAAAATTTATAAAGGAAGTTGCTATAAGTTAAATAGAAATGGAATTTACAAACATTGTTTTATAAATTTGCAAACGACTTATTTTGATAAGTAAATTTTTATAACTTATTTATGGAGTTATATTCACGTTTAGACAGTGAATAATCCTTTAAAATAAAATGAATAGAAATGATGAAATTGGTTAACGAAGTATATTCACGTTTTTGAATAGTGAATAATATGTTAAAGAAATTGTTTTGAATGTGATGTTTTAAATAGAATTAAAACGATCTAACGATGTTTTCAAAACGTGTTGAGATTCGAAACCATAGATTTCAACATTCATTGTTGAAATAGACGTTTTCGAGAAATAGAAGGAAATGGTGGACTATAACACTGTTGTTATAGTAAATGATTTCCGAAAGGAAATGTTTTATATAGTATTGGGATTTATATATCTATTTTAATTTCGAATCCCTATACTAGTGATTTTGGGTTGTCGTAACGATGTTTTACGTAACAATCGTTTTGGCCCAAATAAATATGTTTAAGAGAACGATTTCCTTAAAGAATGAAATATATACTTAATTTCGATTTAAGTATATTGAATATTTTCCAAGTGTAGAAAATAAAAAGATTGTGAATTACTTATTTAATAAGTATGGAAATGTTTTTCCAATGAGAAATGAAACGTTTAGAGAATTTATCTTTTTGAAGATAAATTGAAAATGAATAATTGAAATCGTATATTCATAGATATTTTGGAATGTAAATTCACTATGGAATTTATAAAAGAAAGTGGAATTCGTTTAAAAATAAATATTGATTTATTTTTGAAGTGTGAGAATTATATATCTTGTAAAGATATTTTTGGGAAATAAATAATTTGAAAAATTATTTGGAATCTGGTGATGTTGTGCATATCCATTGATAGTTCAATAACCGACTATCAATATTTACCTTTGAAAGGTATTTGTTGTGATTTTCTTGAATTTGAATGCCACACTTATTCTTGAATAAGCGCTTACTATTTGGGTTAGCCGGGAAAGGACCTTGGGGTCGTATAACCCATTCTGAGTATGTGATACGTCGTTATGGATTACATTTGATGACCGGTGTTGAAGACCGGGTATTTGCGAGAGTGATAGGCTGACCCGTCGATTGTCTTTGCACCGAGTAGCTACGGTATAGAGTTCTCCATATGTGATGGGGAATCCGATCAGGATTGTGGATATCCGGATTGCAAGGACTTCTTTGTAAGTGCCTTCGGTTCTGTTCGAGCCCGGAACAGACTTGTATGGATTGTATGTATGACATTACAAATTGAGATATAAAGACGATTTCTTTCAAATATATTTCTGTTGGTGGCGGAGAATTTATTCTCTTAGCTTAACACCCTTCTCTGAGACGTATGAGCTCAGACGTTATGTAGTTGAAGGTTATCAGCAATATATTCCTAATTTGGTAATGTGGCATGCTGAGTGTTGCTGTGAAATGATCATTGTGTTGATCATTTGTGATAGGATCATTTGTTTGATCGTTTATCTTTGTGATCATTTCTATGATCATTTGTTGACCCAAAGCACGGCTTTTGTATAAAGTGTGTTTTTGTGGACGTGACTTCGTCGAGCCTCACACCCCGGAATGGTCAAAACAGGAAAGATGCAGTAAGGTTATGAGGGGTAGCTCCCTTTAGGGTATGTGCATTTTCTTCTGGAAAAGGGTGGTATCATGGTATGGAGCCCAGATACTTACTCATGTTGAAACACTTTATTTATGATTGTGTGATGATGGTGACGAGCGCTCGGTTAAAGGTCCCAAAGGACCGGGGGATGGCATACTCGTGTCAGTTGTTACCCAATTAGGGGTAATCCGGCCTTGTGTTGGCAGAGATCCGGTTTGGTTCTCGGGGACGTCCTTCCAGAGGCGTTCTCATGTGGTAATGGGAAGTTTCTTGGCCTGACCAATCGTTGGAAATCCAAAGAAACAATACGAGACTTGTACAGTTTAATTTGTAGAACCAGCCATTTAATATGGTAGCTATAGTAAGCATACTATAATGGTACCTATGCTGGCTAAGATTTATATTCTACTCTCGAAATATTTTCTACACTATGCACTAGTAATAATATCAAATGTTCTTTTTAATGCGTATCAAGCATCTTTGACTAACATAAGAAGAAATCTCCTCCAAGTCTGCGTTTGCATTGTGTGTGTGGCAGGAGGTCTTATGGTAGTCTCATCTTTAAAAGCATTGCGAATTGACTTTAAAAATATTCCTCTATTTTGATTTTAAAGATAAATAAAATGTTTTGAGTTCTCACACCAGTCACATGACTAACTCGGAGTTTATTGTTTTCCTTCCTAAACTCTGGGTGCCCACCAATTTCCACACGGGCAGTCAAGAGTTAAGGTTTATCAGGATATTCTAGAATTCAGGAGTTGCTGGAGGCAAGCTGGATGGCATGGCGTATTATTAGTATATAGTATTTCTCTTCCGCTGTTTGATGTTGTATGTTGTTTTACACTCTGAGGTAATGAAATGTAATGTGATGTAATGTAATAACTAATATAGTTCTTTGTTTAAAGATTATTCATTTATTTATTATATGTTGTTCTGCTGCGATTGTGAGATTCTGTTGTTGTTCTGTTGTTTTCTTTCCGTTCTATTTGCCTTTCTCTCTATTTTCTATCTTTTTCTTAAACATTGAGAATTCGTATTTCTATTCATCTTGAGTTAATTTATGGAGATTAGTGTATATTCGAGGAGTACGGATTTGCGGGTCCACACAATTATTTTCTATAATGCATGCGTGTGTATAACCTAATGTAATAATTTTTTTATATAAACAGTGTTTATGAATGTGAACATCCGAACGGAGATCTCAGTAAAGAATTTTCCGATTGGTTTTCAAATTACGTTTATGAGCCGAGAAATTGTGTTGTTGACGAAGGGTTGAAACATCTTGCGATGGGACCAAAAAGAGTGGTCAAGACATATCCAATATATTTCGTCAATGGATATAAATTTAACACCAAAAAATACGGTGCAGAAAAATTAACAAATAATACTAATGTATTTGTTAAAGGTAGCGACGATCCAGAAAATCACTTAAATGACCTTCTAACACAAATTTTGCAACTGACATATTTCTCACGACCCGCGGAGGAGGTGTTTCTATTTAGATGCATTTGGTTTAGCAATGTGCAGATTCTGGAATTAATGTGCACAAGGATTATAACCTTATCGAAATAAAGTATACATCGCACTATCACAAGTATGATCCTTTTGTACTAGCCAAACAAGCATTGCAAGTTTATTACGCTCCTTATCCGTTTCTAAAAAGAGATAAAGCAGATTGGTCTGCAGTTTTTAAAACAAAGGCCAGATTCACATTCGATGGGAAGAATATTCCGAACGAACAAGCTTATCTGGCAGAGCTTGAGCAAAATAACGAAATAATAATTACAGATGATCATACAGATTTTGGTCCCTTGGTCGATGAATCAAATGTTTTGGTAGAAGCGTTTGACAGTGTGGAGGAAAATATCATAGAAAACGAGACCAAATCTGAATCGGAAGGCGATGATGATTGATATAAGTTTGAATTTGATTTTTTTGCAATTGATGTAACTATATTGAATTCTTGATGTATTATGAAATTGATATGACTATGAAACCAAATCTGTTACCATTGTTTACATGTTTTATATCAATTCCATTTGTCATTTATTTAGAAATTTTTATTAAAAACGTAATGAAATCTGGTTATAGTCGGAACAGTACAACCATTATGAATCAGGTATAGCACACTTTCATTTCTATTTCCATTTCCGTCATTAATTAAGCAATTTATACCGTTGATGTCATTTACATATGAAATATATTTCATTATTATGTTATTATCCTCTTATATAATGATGTGTATATATGTCACCGGTTTATCATAATGTCATATAGAGGTAGGAGCTCTTCCCGATCATCAGGAGGCGATGTCAGTGGCCCATCGCAAGAGTCACAGCGTCCAGTAGTTTCGTTAGTCCCTAGAGCAGAGGGGTAAGAATCAAATTTTATTCAGCATCTTATTTTTTTATGATATACGTACGTAATTATCTGTGCCATATTTAAAAACAGGGGGTTTGACCTACTTCCCTCGAAGGTTGTGTTGGATGTCTCTAGAGCTTCTTATTGCAGTAGGATGAGTGCCTGCTGGCCGAAGTGGGATAACATCCCTCCTCACATCATGGAGTGTATATGGCAGGATGTTCTAATATGTGTATTTTTCTGCTTTCCATTTTTAATTCGTTTTTTTCGTTTTTCTACTGTAGTGCAATCTTTTTTTTAAACTTTTCGTTGTGAAACACAGGCTGAGATAGACATCCAGACAGACGATATGCTGCTGGCATGAGGATACTGGATGAAGAAGATGCGCAAGAACTACAGGGATTCGATATCTGAGAGTAAGAAATATGGTAAGAAACCACGGTGGGGGGAGAGCGTATGGCAAGCTTGGTTGAGATACTGAGAGACGAACGAAGCGAAGGCAAGTATACTAAAAATTTTTGAATTATTAATTTGACATGATCGAAAAGTAATGTATCAAATTTTGAATGTCCAGGCAGAGTCGGATAGAAAATATGCAAATAAAAATAAAAATCATATCATTCATTGCAGAGGGTCGAAGTCATTTCAGCAGTATCGGCAGGAGTTGGTAAATTTACTGAATGATAATTGTAAATAGTTTATGCTATATAATTTTAATTGTATAATAATTGTATGTAAAAAATCAACTTCAGGAAGCTGAGGCGCATGGTCCCGTGAGCTATATGGACGTGTTCACTTGTACGCTTGCTGTCGTGCATGTAAATCCAGACAGGACTGTTTCGTATACATGGAAGGACGATAAATCCAGCAAGAGCCACGTAAGCATATTTCATTTTATGCAGTATTAGAAATTGTTCTGCTTGTTAAACTATAATGAAATAAGATATGATGTTATTAATTTGTTAATGCAGAAAAAGTTTATGGAGAAGCGCCAAAAACTTCTTGTTGATACGGATCGAGATCAGCTGACGACTGATGAGGAGGACGCTATTTTTGAGTCCCTTATGGATCCAGCAGAGCATGGTAGACGATACGGATTTGGCAATCAAGTGGTAGATAATTTATTTTACTGCTAATTGATATTTAATTCTATGTTGGATTATATAATTTTATCTTAAAGTACTTCAAATATGCTATTTTGACCTTTTCAAAACAAAAACTTGATCAGACCATATTGAATTTGAATTCAAACCAACCAAATGACTTTATCACACCGGTAAATCACAAGAAGGCAAAAGATATGAACGTTATGTTACTTACTAGCTTACAGAGATATGCACATACACTTACAGAGATCACATAGCGAAATTAAATATTTATTGCAGGCCAGCAGTCAGAGACGGGGTCGGTGGAATAGAGCTCAGAGCGATGTAGCAGATATAGAAGAATTACGGGCTAGAGTGTCCCAGCTGGAGGAGCAGAACCGCCAACAGGCCATGCAGACCACACAGTTGCTAGAGTACATGCAGAAGTTTGGTGGCCGCTTCCCTTCCTCGGCTGGCTCTGAATCTGGATGAGGTTGATTCATTGCTTTCTTGCTTATTCATATATGTTTTTTTAGTTTTGTATGATTTGTAGACGGTGGAGGTAGTTGTTGATTTTTGCATGATTATGTTTGACACACTTGGTTATATGGTTGTATGATGATGTGGATGTTGATGATTTTGTGTTATGTTGTGTATGTATGACATGGTAGAACACTTGTTGTTGGGGTTGTTGTGAATGTTGGAATGGTTATGTATATTAAGTATTTTATTTTGATGTCATTTGATGTATTTGTGTGTTTGATGAATTTTGTGCAGTTTGGAATTTGATATTTGGTTGGGATATTATATACTGGATTATGCAGTATTGGTGTAATAGTGTTTGGATGGGAAATGTGGATGAAAGATTATATTGCAGCGGTTATAAAAAAAATACAGCAGATTTCCGACGGCTTCCGACGGCTCACGACAGCTTCCAGGTGGTCATTTTCCGACGACTTCTAACAGCGTGTATGTCATTCTTTCCGACGGATTCTGGCGGTTTCCGACGACTTCCGACAGCCTATATGTCATATTCGGAGCCCTGTGTCGGAAGTCGTCGGAAACACTGCTCCTCGACACCTATTTTTCCGACGGCCTTTTCCAACGGCCGCCGACGGCTTCCGACGGCCGCCGATGGTTTTCTGCCGTCGAAAATCAATGTTCGCCTTATAGTGTGCACTACTAACCCAATCTCTCATGAGTTACATCACAAAGCTAAGTTTATCGCCAAACCAAAGCTCTTATACTAACTGTAATGACCCATCTTTTTGGACAGTTTAATTCGACAATAAACCACACATGTCAACTCAAACCATTCAAAAGGGAGGATTGTAATGGAATAAATAATAAAATAAGAGAAAAAGAAGAAGAGACAAACACAGAATCTCATAGCGGAATGATAAAATATAGTAATCAAATAAACAGTTCATGAAGCGATTTACATAATACATTTGATTATAATCTATACGACATTTATCAGAGTTATATATACAAATCAAGGATAAATAATTAATGCAGTAGACAACATGATGTAGGGATAATAATAGTAGTTATATACCAAATCTTCGTCTTTGTCCTCCAGAATAAATCTTCTATATGCTGAAAAACTCAAGGCTGACCCAACCGTAATGAAAAGATAAAACGCTCGAGTTAGGACTAAAATATCCTTATGTAAGTCAAATCAATATCGCATATAACATGAGTGTAACGGCATCAAAGATGTTAATGGGATATCGCATCCCTATTCAGTGCATAACGTGAGTGCAATAACTCAAGAGATGTTACAGGTTTTTCCATCTTTTGAGGACCCGTCAAAATATTTATATGTAGTAGAATGCGCTATATATATAATGTCTAATCAGTAAGATAAATATTAAAATAGCATTATGGCAGTACATTAATCCCCCTTAACGCAATTTTTAGCATTCTCGTATAGTTTGCACATAAAACACCAGTTAAAAGGTTGGTGGATAGGGATGCGTCATGATATGACAACACTAAACCAAAATCTTATGGGTCTCGTTTAGGGATAAAAGTATTACAGGGCATGTGAGGTAATGTCCAAGGTAGGATACTACCAGTTTATTCTTTCCGACTAGTGGTAACATATCATAGCTATGATCGGCCCCCCGTGTCCAACACTCCCATAATCTGGATGGTGCGCACCAATTGATGACAATGTAAATGATGGTATTTCGAAGAAGTGCGTCCGCTCGGGGTAGCTAACCCATTTGGTTAGTACGGCTCTTGTTTTAGTCATTTCAAATTGGCATAAGTGGCAGGCTAATCCATCATCGTTCTCTTTCTTCAAATTCAATAAAACGACGCCAAATCCAACCACTTCATTCTGGACCATCACTCCACGTACACAGTTGTTAAAGTGATTCCGGTATAAATAAAGTGTATGCCCATATCCGGCTCCATCTCTTTAATAATCAAATGTCGTTTTACGCACCGATTGGTTCTTTAACATTTCGAATACAGTTCATACTTGATATCAATATATCATATTCGCTTCGAAATCAAAATCATTTTGAAATCATCATATTTGCTCGAAATATAATATTCCAATTCAAAATCATTTTTGTCATAATATCACGATTTTGCTTCCAAAATAGTTTCGAATTTCAATTTGGTTTATAACTTCAGTTGACCCAGTTCGTATTTTAAATCCTTGATTTAAAAATAAACATTCCACTCCTGGCCAGTTTGAATTTTTTGAAAAATAGTTTGAATAGTTTAAAATAGACAAAATAATTAAAATAGTTAAAAATAATTTAATTTGGTAAAATAGATAAAAATAGTTTAAATGGATAAAATAGTTAAAATAGCTTAAATGGTTAAAATAGTTTAATGAAATGAATTAAGCCTTTAAAATGGTATATAGCAAAAATATTTGAAAACCAAAATAATTTGTATATTTAAAAAGATAGATTTTAAAAAGTTTATATCAAATAATTTATTTGAAAATAGTTTCAAAGTCAAACCGATTCAATTCCAACTTCCTAATCCAAATTAATTCCAATTCTATTCAATCGATTCAATTTCGATTTCAATCCAAATCAATTTCAACCTCAATTCCAAATTACAATTTCTCTTCCAAATCCAATTAATTCAATTTCAATTTATCGATTTCGAGCTCGATTTTTCAAATATCGATTCAAAACACTTAAATCAAATTAACCTTCAATGTAATATCCCGGAATTTTTAACAATATCAATTTAATAATCTGTAATTAAAATTAAATTGATATTGATATTCTGTTAATAATTATTCAGATAAATTTGATAATCTTCTTCAATAAATATTTAAATTGGTTATTTTATCTTTTAAATGATATAAATTGATTTCTATTTACAATATAAATATATGGTTTATATTTTAAATAGATGGGCATTTTTTTTAATTTTAATAAATAAAGAATATTTTCTAGTTTTGATAGTTATTTGGAAAATTTGTTTTATTTAATATTTAAGCTTTTCAAAATTAAATAAATAATTTGGTTTAAATTCAATATTGAATCATGTTTTAAAATTCTAATATAGACATTTTGATTTGGAAAATTTTGTTTTAAATTTGTATTGAGTTTTAAAACTATTTCATAAATAAACATATGATTTTAAAAATTGATAAGAAAAATATTGAAATGTTTTAAATTTAATTAGATTGGGTATTAAATAAATTTAACAAAAAGGTTTCATGGCTTAATAAAATGGATATTTTATTAATAAAAATATAATTTCTTGTAAAATGATTTTAATTTAATAATAAGAGAATTATAAATACAATATTAATATTGTATTGTATTTATAAATAAGTTTTGAATAGGATTTGCAAATTTTTATTTCAAATTGAATTTATATTCATAACTTGATTTGAAATATAATTGATTTTGAATTTAGTTTGAATTTAAATTCAAAAGTATAAAATCTTAATTGTTTTAATTTTTAATATGTATAAGTTTATTTATAAAACATGATTTGTTCTTAGTTCTTTTGTAAATTTATACACATATTTTAAAATATAAACTAACAACTTAAACTAAGCTAACTCATACATTAATTTGTAATTAGTACTAATTATCTTAAAGAAACATGTGTTTCATTCATAAGCATAGATTAAACAAGTGTTTTATTCATGTAACATGTGTTTAAAAATTAGCATAGCAAATTGACAAGTGTTAAACTTGTTTTAATTTTTCTTTTATTTTATTAAATCTGAAAATACATTAGTTTAGTTGCATCTTCATTCCATATTGCATTTTCATCAAAACTCCTCATCAAAACTAAATCTGTTCATAAACCTGCATACATACATCCTGTTCAAATCTGCATATTCTAAATCATGTTCAAATCTGTTTATTTCACTTCCTAAAAACCAAACCCACCTGAAAGTTTCAAATCTGCATATCATTAAAAAAAAAAGAGCCTGCATTCTGTTTACAAATCTCCATGTTCCTCTTCAAAATCAAATCCACCTTCATCTCTAATTCAAAATATAAGTCTGCAAAATTGAAGTGGAGATGTTTAAGAATGAAGTAATTTGGATTAATTATTTAGTAATTAATCAAATAATTAATTAATAAATTAATTTAAGGATAATTAATTTGGTTTAATATGGTAATTAAGTTAGTTAATTACTTAGATTAATTAATTTAAGGAATAATTAAGGATCATTAATTATTTTAGTTAATGATGTAATTAAAGATGATTAATTATGACTAATTAATCAATGATAAGTAATTAAAGGTAATTAATTAATTTCATTAATTAAGAATTAATGTAATTAATTATGATTAATTAATTAATTGAGGTAATTAAAGGTTAATTACTGTTTGATTGGAGAATAATTAATTTGTGAAATTAATTAAGGATAATTACATGAATGTAATTGAGGATAATTAATCAAGAGTGATTAATTAAGGAGATTAAAAATAAATGACTAATTGATTGTAATCAATTAAATGGTTGAGTGAGTAAGTTATAATTTGATGAAGTAATTAATTTAATTTAATTTAAATTAATTAAAATGAAGGAATTAATTTAATTCATTTTAAATTATTTAGAGGTAGAGAATTAATTTAATTCATTTTAAATTAATTATATGATGATGACTAAATCTTTGCTTATGTATGAATGGATGACATTGATTTTCTTGGATGCTTTGTGATCTCAGTAATGAGATAAATGGTATTGTGTGGTATGAATGGTATTGTGTGGTATGAATGACTTGATTGTATTGTGATAACATAGGTTATCTATTGTGATGGTGATATATGGTATATCTATTTGATATTGATAATGTGGATTACCTGTTATGTGATAATGTTGATTATCAGTTATAATTTATGAGTTATCTATCTGTGTGTATATAGATACTGTATTGATTTGTTTTAAACCTTTAAAACAACTTGAACCTAAAAGACACGCTTTGGATTTCGCTGAGACCGGGATCGGGTTTCCATATTTGGATATCCGAAAACCACATCGATTCCAAATAATGTTAGGTCGTGAATCAAAGTGGAGCTTTGTGAAGACTCGAGGTGTAAGGGCTATACGTCAGTATAACTCTGTGGGTGATTCCGTAATGAGTTTGACGGAATTAGTTCTTATAGATTCGAGATGGTGAATCTGAGTGCAAGGGTTATTGTCGTTAACTCTGAGGATGATTCCAAAATGAGTGTAACGAGATAATGCCTTCGGTTTTGTTCGAACCCGGAACGAACTTGTATGGATTGAATGCTTTCAGAACATCGTCAGGTGGACGATGAGCATTCTAAGTGATGTGTTCACTAAAGGTAATCGTAGCCTCAAGCCTCATCAACCGGGAATGGCTAAAACTGGGGAGGTGCAGCAAGGCTTCATGGGTAGCCCCCACTGGAGAGCAAGATTTACCCCTGTCTAGAGGTCCCTTTATATTTCGGCTGTGTGGGGCGGTTGATCATGACAACCGCCGGGGTAGTCTTTTTCGGAACTATTCAGTAAGGAATGGGTCCGGCTTTGTGTTGCAGGGGAGCGGGCGTACTCCTCGGTACGGTGATCTAGGCCACGTTCTGTGATGGACGGTACCCCAGTAGGCCTGCCATTGTTTGGAATCCAAAATCCAATAAGTACCAACGGTTTTGATTGTATTACCCACTTTTGTGGCTAGTAGCTGTAATTTAATGAATGTAACAATTTCGGCTATTTCTTATTTACTTGAAAACCCTAGACACTATTATAATATCATCGGATTTCCTATCAAATGTTTTGGTTAGCGTAAGGTAAAAACTTTTCCATGTTTATGTGTGGGAAGTCTTACGTGATACCTTTTCTTTTCAAAAGGTTTTTGAAAGTTAAGCAACTTTAATCTGTTACTCACACCAGACCCATGTCTGACCCGGAGTTTATTTTGTTTTTCATAAACTCTTGGGTACTCATATTTTTACGAGTAGCCAAGGGAATTCAGGTTAGCTTTGACGAATTGTGGAGAAGCAATGGAGCAGGAGGCTTCTGCGTGTAGATATATATAGTATTTCGCTATGTAGTTTTCTCTGAGTTGTTTTCTTGTACTGTATTGAGTTGTATAACTAGACATGTGTTTATAACTGTCTAGTATGGGTGTATGTCTGTGTATCTCTGATGTTGATTGTAAACTACGTAATATTTATGTTATTAATATAGTTTATTCGTTCCGCTGTGTAGATTCTGATATTGTTTCTTTCTTCTCTATCTTTTCTCTTTTCTATCCATTTCTTTCTTAAAGATGATGCGATTTTCTGGTGGTAGAAAGTCGGGTCGTCACACTTGGTATCAGAGCATTAGGTTGAGTAAATACCTAGGCTCTGTAGTGGTGTCTTTCTTGAGAGAGCGTATTTGTAATTTTTAATATATATATATATATATATATATATATATATATTTCTACCTATCTGTTGGGTTACCTGTTCAGGTTTTCCAATAGAAGCTATAAAGGTAGATGGGGTAGTAGTGTGTGTAACACGACTACCATTGGTTGGAGTTTGAATGTTTTGAGGTTGGAAGTCTATTTGTCGAGACTGTAGACCTAATACCGTCTCGAGGAAGTTCTGTAGTGATGAAGAACTTCATTGATCTCTGAAGGAAACCTGTTAAGGTTCGGAGTTAATTCTTTGAAGTTGGATGAGTAGTGTTTGGATCTGTTGGCTTGGCAGAAGCAAGTGATGGTATTTTGACACCTCAGGAAGTAGTAGCTGCGTGATGAGATGCAGTGACTATGGATGTTCCTGAAAATGTTTTCTTTGGAACAAGACTATGGAAGTGAGTCTGCTTCAGTATTGTGGTTGTGGTCAGCTTGAGTTTCTGTTTGCTTTGAAGTCCGAGTTTCTCGGAGAGCTTTGTTTTGGAATTCTTTGGCATCTGTGGCAGCAGTGTAGTTTGGAGTGTTCTAGTTGTTGGCAGGAGATCTTTTGGCTTAGCAGTTTTTCTGGAATGGAGTTCAGAAGCAGTTGAGTGGACCTATTTCTTCGATGGGTTGGCCAGTCAAGTGTAGGCTGTTCTGTTTGATAAAGGAACAACAGTATTCCTTGGATTTGGTTTGGGTGTTCGCAAAAGTGACTTGCGATTGTTTGAGTGTTCTCTTGGGTTATCCGAGTTTTTCTGGATGTCTTCAGGAAGTCAAAGTTTTGTTCGCATCTGGAGTTTGAGATTCCTTATCGACTGGAATTCCAAGAGTGGTACCGGTGGTTCATCTTTTAGTAGGATGGTTCCAGGAGATTGTGTTGGTGTAGCATCTCAGAGTTTTGGAGGAACTTCTGAATTTTTATTATGGATTTGTTGAATCATATCTCTGGGGTGTGTTGTCCTGTTGTGCTTGCGTTCTTCTTCAGCATTCTCTTCTTCGAATCAGAGTTGAGCAGCGGAAGCAGTTTGGAAGTGTATCTGCTTTTCTTTGCCCGGACAGGAGAAGTGAGTTATTGTCTTCTAATGTTGAGGAGTTGAGATTGAGTTCTTGATCTTGGTTGATCTTGAGGAGATCATTTTATTGTGTTGATTGGTCTAGTTCGTTTCTAGAAGCCTCAGCAAAGGTTGAGCTGATCAGTAAGTTTGTGGACAACCCAGATTTGTCCGAAGAGATTTTGTGGATAAGAGTCGAAGGAATTTGGAATCTGAAGTCGGAGATTTGTTTTGGATAAGTTGTCTCCGATCATAAGTGAGCTATAAGTTGGGTAAGTCTAAGAAGCAAGCTCTGAAGTGTTTTGGATCTTTTCTGCGATCTAGGAGAATAAGTGATTGATCTACAGGATTGAATTGCCAGTTTGGATAACTGGGATTCGATGAGTTTCACGTATCTCTGAGGGAGTACGTGTATGATCTATCTCTGGTTGTGGAACCGGCAATTCTGGAGTTTTGGTTGTTGAGTCAGACTCGTTTGTGGTCTGATATCTTGTCTAGTGTTATAGATATAGTTGAATAGGAGCTTTGTAGCTTCATAGTATTGATTGTTTGGATTCTCTGGAGCGAGTATCCCGGTATATATATATACACACCCCTGAGGAAACTTTATGAAATTTTAACCAGAATTTGTCTGGATAATTAGATTTGTTTGATTGGTTGTTATTGGTTGTTAGCATATGTTTGATATATGATTGTGTTTTAAAGTTTAAAATTTAATGAGATTATTAAATTACCGTTGTTTTAAATTTCGATGACGAAATTCTTTTAAGAGGGAAGGATTGTAATATCCCAGAATTTTCAACAATATCGATTTAATAATCTGTAATTAAAATTAAATTGATATTGATATTCTGTTAATAATTATTCAGATAAATTTGATAATCTTCTTCAATAAATATTTAAATTGGTTATTTTATCTTTTAAATGATATAAATTGATTTCTATTTACAATATAAATATATGGTTTATATTTTAAATAGATGGGCATTTGTTTTAATTTTAATAAATAAAGAATATTTTCTAGTTTTGATATTTGTAGTAATTTGGAAAATTTGTTTTATTTAAAATTTAAGCTTTTCAAAATTAAATAAATAATTTGGTTTAAATTTAATATTGAATCATGTTTTAAAATTCTAATATAGACATTTTGATTTGGAAAATTTTGTTTTAAATTTGTATTGAGTTTTAAAACTATTTCATAAATAAACATATGATTTTAAAAATTGATAAGAAAAATATTGAAATGTTTTAAATTTAATTAGATTGGGTATTAAATAAATTTAACAAAAAGGTTTCATGGCTTAATAAAATGGATATTTTATTAATAAAAATATAATTTCTTGTAAAATGATTTTAATTTAATAATAAGAGAATTATAAATACAATATTAATATTGTATTTATAAATAAGTTTTGAATAGGATTTGCAAATTTTTATTTCAAATTGAATTTATATTCATAACTTGATTTGAAATATAATTGATTTTGAATTTAGCTTGAATTTAAATTCAAAAGTATAAAATCTTAATTGTTTTAATTTTTAATATGTATAAGTTTATTTATAAAACATGATTTGTTCTTAGTTCTTTTGTAAATTTATACACATATTTTAAAATATAAACTAACAACTTAAACTAAGCTAACACATACATTAATTTGTAATTAGTACTAATTATCTTAAAGAAACATGTGTTGCATTCATAAGCATGGATTAAACAAGTGTTTCATTCATGTAACATGTGTTTAAAAATTAGCATAGCAAATTGACAAGTGTTAAACTTGTTTTAAATTTTCTTTTATTTTATTAAATCTGAAAATACATTAGTTTAGTTGCATCTTCATTCCATATTGCATTTTCATCAAAACTCCTCATCAAAACTAAATATGTTCATAAACCTGCATACATACATCCTGTTCAAATCTGCATATTCTAAATCATGTTCAAATCTGTTTATTTCACTTCCTAAAAACCAAACCCACCTGCAAGTTTCAAATCTGCATATCATTAAAAAAAAGAGCCTGCATTCTGTTTACAAATCTGCATGTTCCTCTTCAAAATCAAATCCACCTTCATCTCTAATTCAAAATATAAGTCTGCAAAATTGAAGTGGAGCTTGCACTATTTTTCCTGCATTCTGTTTAGACCTGGAAATATAAAGCATCTGCATGCATTTGTGGAGTTAGCAATTGCATCTACATCTGCATGCAAGTAATTTGAATTTGGGATCATGAGCAACTCAGATTTTAAACATCAAAGGGTCAAGCCTGCACCATTTTCTGCAACTTTCAAAAAGAACAACAGGGGGTCTGCATTCAATAAAAAGTGAGTAACATTTAAATCTTAAACTATATTTAGGTTGCTTGATAAATGTTTGTGATAAAATATGTTGTGTGCTTATAAAAAGTCTGTTGTGATTATAATTGTATATGCATGTTGATTTTGCTATGTTGTATTCCCAGATTCACATCCTATTTAAAGAATCTTCTACAATTAATCTGATTTAAGATAGTAACTGGGTTCTAGAATAGTTAAAAGAAGTTTGTTTATCATAGATTAGAATTCAAATTTATAAAGTAATATGTTTTTATTTTCTTAAGTTAAGGTTTAAAAAATTTTGGAGGAGTTAAAATACAGGGTGATATCTCTGTAAAATCAGGTAATAACATTATATGTTAATCTGGATCTAATCCAAACATATTAATATTGAAATCCAGGTTCATAAACTAAAAACATTTATTGAAACTTGATTTTTAAATCAAGTATTATTATTTCTAGGTGTTTGTTTCAGTAACAGTTTGTTATTGAACAAAAATATGAATTTGAGCTAATTCTTGCAATCTGTGTTTTGAGAAAACTTAGAATACTTCTGGGTTATAGAGTAAGGATCATAGATCCTTGGAAAAATCTGATGGATATATTTGATTAGGATGATTGCAGTTTTGATTTTTCAGTATGAACCCTAGTTTTGAATTGGGTTTGAGCATTGAGTCGGTGAGAGGTGTAGGATGGATCGAGTGTTTTTATTTTTGGGAATTGTGTAGTTGAAGTATGGGGGAACTCGAGGCCGGAAGGGTTGATCATCAGATGATCGGAGAGGTAGGAAATTGCCGTTGTCAGGTTTTGGTCAGTAACCTGTTGTATGTTTCAGGTTTGGGTTGTTTTGAGCTAAAACTTGATTCTATGATTAATTGATTGATCTGGGTTGATGTTAGAGTAGTGATGGGTTTATGGAAGTTGATTGGATCACCTATGATGATCGGCAGAGGTAGTGGTCGCCGTGCATGTGCACGGCGATGAAAATTCTGGTGAACTATATGTTGGGTTGGATGATGCAGGGTAGGACTATGATTAGCTCGAAGTAGGTTGTATAATAACTCGAAGTAGGAAGGCTTTAGACTCGAAGTAAAAGGTGGTTCTCTCGGGTTGAACTGTAATATCCAGGTTTGAAACCTGTTTTTAAAAAAAAAACTGGGTTTAAGGATTTTTAAATCTATAGTTTTGTTTAAGGTAAGTTTAAGTTCAAAATCTAATTCAAGTTTGCAATTCTTAATTGAATTCAAATTCCAGTTTTTAAAATAAAATAAAAATTTCAAAATTTAACTTAATTAACCATTTGTTTTGGTAAAATAGTTTATACTTTTAGTAATGAGATTTTAAAAATATGAGTAGTTTTGAAGTTTATTTAAAATCTGGAAATTCATTAGTTAAATTTGAATTTCAGTTTTAAATTTTAAAGAAGGTTTAAATTGAAGTTTTAAACTAAGAATGAAATTGAAGTTATTAAAATTTTGAAATGAATTTAACCTTAAATTTTTTATATGTAGCACTTATTTGATTTGAAATTTAAAAAGTTTTAAATTATTTAAACTTTGATAAGTTTAAAAAAAAAATTATTTTAAACTTGTATAATAAAATGGAAATTTAAAAGTAATTCAAAAAGTACTTTGTTTCAATTAAATTATTTTAAACATAATTAAGTTATGTTTTATCTTGGAATTTAAATTAAGATTAATATTTTAGAATTTATTTAATTAATAAGGTGATTAAGATTTATTAATTAATTCATTGAAATTGGAATTAATAATTGATTAATGATTAATCAATTTATAATTAAGATCATTAATTAAATTATTAATTAATGATGAATGAATATTATTAATTATGTAATTAAGTTTTAAAATCAAGGTTAATTAATTTAATAATTAATGAAGGATTAAAGATAATTTAAATTATAATTAATTTAAGTTAATTTCTTTATAAAATAATTAGAAAATGGTTAATGAAGGTCATTAATCAGGGTTATTTAACAATTAATTAATTTGGTTAATTTTTATAATTAATTAGATTAATTAATTTAATAATAATCAATTGTAAATGGTTTGAGTATAATTACTAAAAGTAATTAAGGAATTAATTACTTAATGTAATTAATTTAGTTTAATATGATTGTTTATTTTTAATTAATTAAGTTTAATTAATTATAAACACTTGAGTTTTATAAATAATTACTGTATGTAATTAATGAATTGAAAATCTCTTAGTTAAGTAATTGATTAATAATTACAGTTGTAATTAAGTGGAGATGTTTAAGAATGAAGTAATTTGGATTAATTATTAGTAATTAATCAAATAATTAATTAATAAATTAATTTAAGGATAATTAATTTGGTTTAATATAGTAATTAAGTTAGTTAATTACTTAGAGTAATTAATTTAAGGAAGAATTAAGGATCATTAATTATTTTAATTAATGAGGTAATTAAAGATGATTAATTATGACTAATTAATCAATGATAAGTAATTAAAGGTAATTAATTAATGTAATTAATTAAGAATTAATGTAATTAATTATGATTAATTAATTAATTGAGGTAATTAAAGGTTAATTACCGTTTGATTGGAGAATAATTAATTTGTGAAATTGACTAAGGATAATTACATGAATGTAATTGAGGATAATTAATCAAGAGTGATTAATTAAGGAGATTAAAAATAAATGACTAATTGATTGTAATCAATTAAATGGTTGAGTGAGTAAGTTATAATTTGATGAAGTAATTAATTTAATTTATTTTAAATTAATTAAAGATGAAGGAATTGATTTAATTCATTTTAAATTAATTAGAGGTAGAGAATTAATTTAATTCATTTTAAATTAATTATATGATGATCAGTAAATCTTTGCTTATGTATGAATGGATGACATTGATTTTCTTGGATGCTTTGTGATCTCAGTAATGAGATAAATGGTATTGTGTGATATGAATGACTTGATTGTATTGTGATAACATAGGTTATCTATTGTGATGGTGATATATGGTATATCTATTTGATATTGATAATGTGGATTACCTGTTATGTGATAATGTTGATTATCAGTTATAATTTATGAGTTATCTATCTGTGTGTATATAGATACTGTATTGATTTGTTTTAAACCTTTAAAACAACTTGAACCTAAAAGACACGCTTTGGATTTCGATGAGACCGAGATCGGGTTTCCATATTTGGATATCCGAAATCCACATCGATTCCAAATAATGTTAGGTCGTGAATCGAAGTGGAGCTTTGTGAAGACTCGAGTGTAAGGGCTATACGTCAGTATAACTCTGTGGGTGATTCCGTAATGAGTTTGATGGAATTAGTTCTTATAGATTCGAGATGGCGAATCAGAGTGCAAGGGTTATTGTCGTTAACTCTGAGGGTGATTCCAAAATGAGTGTAACGAGATGATGCCTTCGGTTTCGTTCGAACCCGGAACGAACTTGTATGGATTGAATGCTTTCAGAACATCGTCAGGTGGACGATGAGCATTCTAAGTGATGTGTTCACTAAAGGTAATCGTAGCCTCAATCCTCATCAACCGGGAATGGCTAAAACAGGGGAGGTGCAGCAAGGCTTCGTAGGTAGCCCCCACTGGAGAGCAAGATTTACCCCTGTTTAGAGGTCCCTTTATATTTCGGCTGTGTGGGGCGGTTGATCATGACAACCGCCGGGGTAGTCTTGTTTGGAACTGTTCAGTAAGGAGTGGGTCCGGCTTTGTGTCGCAGGGGAGCGGGCGTACTCCTCGGTACGGTGATCTAGGCCACGTTCTGTGGCGGGCGGTACCCCAGTAGCCCTGCCATTGTATGGAATCCAAAATCCAATAAGTGCCAACGGTTTTGATTGTATTGCCCACTTTTGTGGCTAGTAGCGGGAATTTAATGAATGTAACAATTTCGGCTATTTCTTATTTACTTGAAAACCCTAGACACTATTATAATATCATCTGATTTCCTGTCAAATGTTTTGGTTAGCGTAAGGTAAAAACTTTTCCATGTTTATGTGTGGGAAGTCTTACGTGATACCTTTTCTTTTCAAAAGGTTTTTGAAAGTTAAGCAACTTTAACCTGTTACTCACACCAGTCCCATGTTTGACCTGGAGTTTATTTTGTTTTTCATAAACTCTTGGGTACTCAAATTTTTACGAGTAGCCAAGGGAATTCAGGTTAGGATTCAGGTTAGCTTTGACGAATTATGGAGGAGCAATGGAGCAGGAGGCTTCTGCGTGTAGATATATATAGTATTTCGCTGTGTAGTTTTCTCTGAGTTGTTTTCTTGTACTCTATTGAGTTGTATAACTAGACAGGTGTTTATAACTGTCTAGTGTGGGTGTATGTCTGTGTATCTCTGATGTTAATTGTAAACTATGTAATATTTATGTTATTAATATAGTTTATTCGTTCCGCTGTGTAGATTCTGATATTGTTTCTTTCTTCTCTATCTTTTCTCTTTTCTATCCCTTTCTTTCTTAAAGATGATGCGATTTTCTGGTGGTAGAAAGTCGGGTCATCACACTTGGTATCAGAGCATTAGGTTGAGTGAATACCTAGGCTCTGTAGTGGTGTCTTTCTTGAGAGAGCGTATTTGTAATTTTTAATATATATATATATATATATATATATATATATTTCTACCTATTTGTTGGGTTACCTGTTCAGGTTTTCCAATATAAGCTATAAAGGTAGATGGGGTAGTAGTGTGTGTAACACGACTACCATTGGTTGGAGTTTGAATGTTTTGAGGTTGGAAGTCTATTTGTCGAGACTGTAGACCTAATACCGTCTCGAGGAAGTTCTGTAGTGATGAAGAACTTCATTGATCTCTGAAGGAAACCTGTTAAGGTTCGGAGTTAATTCTTTGAAGTTGGATGAGTAGTGTTTGGATCTGTTGGCTTGGCAGAAGCAAGTGATGGTATTTTGACACCTCAGGAAGTAGTAGCTGCGTGATGAGATGCAGTGACTATGGATGTTCCTGAAAATGTTTTCTTTGGAACAAGACTAAGGAAGTGAGTCTGCTTCAGTATTGTGGTTGTGGTCAGCTTGAGTTTCTGTTTGCTTTGAAGTCCGAGTTTCTCGGAGAGCTTTGTTTTGGAATTCTTTGGCATCTGTGGCAGCAGTGTAATTTGGAGTGTTCTCGGTGTTGGCAAGAGATCTTTTGGCTTAGCAGTTTTTTTGGAATGGAGTTCAGAAGCAGTTGAGTGGACCCATTTCTTCGATGGGTTGGCCAGTCAAGTGTAGGATGTTCTGTTTGATAAAGGAAGAACAGTATTCCTTGGATTTGGTTTGGGTGTTCGCAAAAGTGACTTGCGATTGTTTGAGTGTTCTCTTGGGTTATCTGAGTTTTTCTGGATGTCTTCAGGAAGTCAGAGTTTTGTTTGCATCTGGAGTTTGAGATTCCTTATCGACTGGAATTCCAGGAGTGGTACCGGTGGTTCAACTTTTAGTAGGATGGTTCCAGGAGATTGTGTTGGTGTAGCATCTCAGAGTTTTGGAGGAACTTCTGAATTTTTCTTATGGATTTGTTGAATCATATCTCTGGGGTGTGTTGTCCAGTTGTGCTTGCGTTCTTCTTCAGCATTCTCTTCTTCGAATCAGAGTTGAGCAGCGGAAGCAGTTTGGAAGTGTATCTGCTTTTCTTTGCCCGGACAGGAGAAGTGAGTTATTGTCTTCTAATGTTGAGGAGTTGAGATTGAGTTCTTGATCTTGGTTGATCTTGAGGAGATCATTTTATTGTGTTGATTGGTCTAGTTCGTTTTTAGAAGCATCAGCAAAGGTTGAGCTGATCAGTAAGTTTATGGACAGCCCAGATTTGTTCGAAGAGATTTTGTGGATAAGAGTCGAAGGAATTTGGAATCTGAAGTCGGAGATTTGTTTTGGATAAGTTGTCTCCGATCATAAGTGATCTATAAGTTGGGTAAGTCTAAGAAGCAAGCTCTGAAGTGCTTTGGATCTTCTCTGCGATCTAGGAGAATAAGTGATTGATCTACAGGATTGAATTGCCAGTTTGGATAACTGGGATTCGATGAGTTTCACGTATCTCTGAGGGAGTACATGTATGATCTATCTCTAGTTGTGGAACCAGGAATTCTGGAGTTTTGGTTGTTGAGTCAGACTCATTTGTGGTCTGATATCTTGTCTAGTGTTATAGATATAGTTGAATAGGAGCTTTGTAGCTTCATAGTATTGATTGTTTGGATTCTCTGGAGCGAGTATCCCGGTATATATATATACACACACACACACACACACACACACACACACACACCTGAGGAAACTTGATGAAATTTTATCCAGAATTTGTCTGGATAATTAGATTTGTTTGATTGGTTGTTATTGGTTGTTAGCATATGTTTGATATATGCTTGTGTTTTAAAGTTTAAAATTTAATGAGATTATTAAATTACCTTTGTTTTAAATTTCGAGGACGAAATTCTTTTAAGGGGGAAGGATTGTAATATCTCGGAATTTTTAACAATATCAATTTAATAATCTGTAATTAAAATTAAATTGATATTGATATTCTGTTAATAATTATTCAGATAAATTTGATAATCTTCTTCAATAAATATTTAAATTGGTTATTTTATCTTTTAAATGATATAAATTGATTTCTATTTACAATATAAATATATGGTTTATATTTTAAATAGATGGGCATTTGTTTTAATTTTAATAAATAAAGAATATTTTCTAGTTTTGATATTTGTAGTAATTTGGAAAATTTGTTTTATTTAATATTTAAGCTTTTCAAAATTAAATAAATAATTTGGTTTAAATTTAATATTGAATCATGTTTTAAAATTCTAATATAGACATTTTGATTTGGAAAATTTTGTTTTAAATTTGTATTGAGTTTCAAAACTATTTCATAAATAAACATATGATTTTAAAAATTGATAAGAAAAATATTGAAATGTTTTAAATTTAATTAGATTGGGTATTAAATAAATTTAACAAAAGGTTTCATTGCTTAATAAAATGGATATTTTATTAATAAAAATATAATTTCTTGTAAAATGATTTTAATTTAATAATAAGAGAATTATAAATACAATATTAATATTGTATTGTATTTATAAATAAGTTTTGAATAGGATTTGCAAATTTTTATTTCAAATTGAATTTATATTCATAACTTGATTTGAAATATAATTGATTTTGAATTTAGTTTGAATTTAAATTCAAAAGTATAAAATCTTAATTGTTTTAATTTTTAATACGTATAAGTTTATTTATAAAACATGATTTGTACTTAGTTCTTTTGTAAATTTATACACATATTTTAAAATATAAACTAACAACTTAAACTAAGCTAACACATACATTAATTTGTAATTAGTACTAATTATCTTAAAGAAACATGTGTTGCATTCATAAGCATGGATTAAACAAGTGTTTCATTCATGTAACATGTGTTTAAAAATTAGCATAACAAATTGACAAGTGTTAAACTTGTTTTAGTTTTTCTTTTATTTTATTAAATCTGAAAATACATTAGTTTAGTTGCATCTTCATTCCATATTGCATTTTCATCAAAACTCCTCATCAAAACTAAATCTGTTCATAAACCTGCATACATACATCCTGTTCAAATCTGCATATTCTAAATCATGTTCAAATCTGTTTATTTCACTTCCTAAAAACCAAACCCACCTGCAAGTTTCAAATCTGCATATCATTAAAAAAAAGAGCCTGCATTCTGTTTACAAATCTGCATGTTCCTCTTCAAAATCAAATCCACCTTCATCTCTAATTCAAAATATAAGTCTGCAAAATTGAAGTGGAGCTTGCACTATTTTTCCTGCATTCTGTTTAGACCTGGAAATATAAAGCATCTGCATGCATTTGTGGAGTTAGCAATTGCATCTACATCTGCATGCAAGTAATTTGAATTTGGGATCATGAGCAACTCAGATTTTAAACATCAAAGGGTCAAGCCTGCACCATTTTCTGCAACTTTCAAAAAGAACAACAGGGGGTCTGCATTCAATAAAAAGTGAGTAACATTTAAATCTTAAACTATATTTAGGTTGCTTGATAAATGTTTGTGATAAAATATGTTGTGTGCTTATAAAAAGTCTGTTGTGATTATAATTGTATATGCATGTTGATTTTGCTATGTTGTATTTCCAGATTCACATCCTATTTAAAGAATCTTCTACAATTAATCTGATTTAAGATAGTAACTGGGTTCTAGAATAGTTAAATGAAGTTTGTTTATCATAGATTAGAATTCAAATTTATAAAGTAATATGTTTTTATTTTCTTAAGTTAAGGTTTAAAAATTTTTAGAGGAGTTAAAATACAGGGTGATATCTCTGTAAAATCAGGTAATAACATTATATGTTAATCTTGATCTAATCCAAACATATTAATATTGAAATCCAGATTCATAAACTAAGAACATTTATTGAAACTTGATTTTTAAATCAAGTATTATTATTTCTAGGTGTTTGTTTCAGTAACAGTTTGTTATTGAACAAAAATATGAATTTGAGCTAATTCTTGCAATCTGTGTTTTGAGAAAACTTAGAATCCTTCTGGGTTATAGAGTAAGGATCATAGATCCTTGGAAAAATCAGATATGTGGATATATTTGATTAGGATGATTGCAGTTTTGATTTTTCAGTATGAACCCTAGTTTTGAAATGGGTTTGAGCATTGTGTCGGTGAGAGGTGTAGGATGGATCGAGTATTTTGATTTTTGGGAATTGTGTAGTTGAAGTATGGGGGAACTCGAGGCAGGAAGGGTTGATCGTCAGATGATCGGAGTGGCAGGAAATTGCCGTTGTCAGGTTTTGGTCAGTAACCTGTTGTATGTTTCAGGTTTGGGTTGTTTTGAGCTAAAACTTGATTCTTTGATTAATTGATTGATCTGGGTTGATGTTAGAGTAGTGATGGGTTTATGGAAGTTAATTGGATCACCTATGATGATCGGCAGAGGTGGTGGTCGCCGTGCATGTGCACGGCGATGAAAATTCTGGTGAACTATATGTTGGGTTGGATGATGCAGGGTAGGACTATGATTAGCTTGAAGCAGGTTGTGTAATAACTCGAAGTAGGAAGGCTTTAGACTCGAAGTAAAAGGTGGTTCTCTCGGGTTGAACTGTAATATCCAGGTTTGAAACCTGTTTTTTTTTTTAAAACTGGGTTTAAGGATTTTTAAATCTATAGTTTTGTTTAAGATAAGTTTAAATTCAAAATCTAATTCAAGTTTGCAATTCTGAATTGAATTCAAATTCCAGTTTTTAAAATAAAATAAAAGTTTCAAAATTTAACTTAATTAACCATTTGTTTTGGTAAAATAGTTTATACTTTTAGTAATGAGATTTTAAAAATATGAGTAGTTTTGAAGTTTATTTAAAATCTAGAAATTCATAAGTTAAATTTGAATTTCAGTTTTAAATTTTAAAGAAGGTTTAAATTGAAGTTTTAAACTAAGAATGAAATTGAAGTTATTAAAATTTTGAAATGAATTTAACTTTAAAATTTTTATATATAACACTTGTTTGATTTGAAATTTAAAAAGTTTTAAATTATTTAAACTTTGATAAGTTTTAAAATTTTTCTATTTTAAACTTGTATTTTAAAATGGAAATTTAAAAGTAATTCAAAAAGTACTTTGTTTCAATTAAATTATTTTAAACATAATTAAGTTATGTTTTATCTTGAAATTTAAATTAAGATTAATATTTCAGAATTTATTTAATTAATAAGGTGATTAAGATTTATTAATTAATTAATTAATTGAAATTGGAATTAATAATTGATTAATGATTAATCAATTTATAATTAAGATCATTAATTAAATTATTAATTAATGATGAATGAATATTATTAATTATATAATTAAGTTTTAAAATCAAGGTTAATTAATTTAATAATTAATTTTAATTAATGAAGGATTAAAGATAATTTAAATTATAATTAATTTAAGTTAATTACTTTACAAAATAATTAGAAAATGGTTAATGAAGGTCATTAATCAGGATTATTTAACAATTAATTAATTTGGTTAATTTTTATAATTAATTAGATTAATTAATTTAATAATAATCAATTGTAAATGGTTTGAGTATAATTACTAAAAGTAATTAAGGAATTAATTACTTAATGTAATTAATTTAGTTTAATATGATTGTTTATTTTTAATTAATTAAGTTTAATTAATTATAAACACTTGAGTTTTATAAATAATTACTGTATGTAATTAATGAATTGAAAATCACTTAGTTAAGTAATTGATTAATAATTACAGTTGTAATTAAGTGGAGATGTTTAAGAATGAAGTAATTTGGATTAATTATTTAGTAATTAATCAAATAATTAATTAAGAAATTAATTTAAGGATAATTAATTTGGTTTAATATAGTAATTAAGTTTGTTAATTACTTAGAGTAATTAATTTAAGGAATAATTAAGGATCATTAATTATTTTAATTAATGATGTAATTAAAGATGATTAATTATGACTAATTAATCAATGGTAAGTAATTAAAGGTAATTAATTAATGTAATTAATTAAGAATTAATGTAATTAATTATGATTAATTAATTATTTAATTGAGGTAATTAAAGGTTAATTACTGTTTGATTGGAGAATAATTAATTGCTGAAATTAATTAAGGATAATTACATGAATGTAATTGAGGATAATTAATCAAGAGTGTTTAATTAAGGAGATTAAAAATAAATGACTAATTGATTGTAATCAATTAAATGGTTGAGTGAGTAAGTTATAATTTGATGAAGTAATTAATTTAATTTATTTTAAATTAATTAAAGATGAAGGAATTAATTTAATTCATTTTAAATTAATTAGAGGTAGAGAATTAATTTAATTCATTTTAAATTAATTATATGATGATGAGTAAATCTTTGCTTATGTATGAATGGATGACATTGATTTTCTTGGATGCTTTGTGATCTCAGTAATGAGATAAATGGTATTGTGTGGTATGAATGACTTGATTTTATTGTGACAACATAGGTTATCTATTGTGATGGTGATATATGGTATATCTATTTGATATTGATAATGTGGATTACCTGTTATGTGATAATGTTGATTATCAGTTATATTTTATGAGTTATCTATCTGTGTGTATATAGATACTGTATTGATTTGTTTTAAACCTTTAAAACAACTTGAACCTAAAAGACACGCTTTGGATTGCGATGAGACCGGGATCGGGTTTCCATATTTGGATATCCGAAAACCACATCGATTCCAAATAATGTTAGGTCGTGAATCAAAGTGGAGCTTTGTGAAGACTCGAGGTGTAAGGGCTATACGTCAGTATAACTCTGTGGGTGATTCCGTAATGAGTTTGACGGAATTAGTTCTTATAGATTCGAGATGGTGAATCTGAGTGCAAGGGTTATTGTCGTTAACTCTGAGGGTGATTCCAAAATGAGTGTAACGAGATAATTCCTTCGGTTTCGTTCGAACCCGGAACGAACTTGTATGGATTGAATGCTTTCAGAACATCGTCAGGTGGACGATGAGCATTCTAAGTGATGTGTTCACTAAAGGTAATCGTAGCCTCAAGCCTCATCAACCGGGAATGGCTAAAACAGAGGAGGTGCAGCAAGGCTTCGTGGGTAGCCCCCACTGGAGAGCAAGATTTACCCCTGTCTAGAGGTCCCTTTATATTTCGGCTGTGTGGGGCGGTTGATCATGACAACCGCCAAGGTAGTCTTGTTCGGAACTGTTCAGTAAGGAATGGGTCCGGCTTAGTGTTGCAGGGGAGCGGGCGTACTCCTCGGTACGGTGATCTAGGCCACGTTCTATGACGGACGGTACCCTAGTAGGCCTGCCATTGTATGGAATCCAAAATCCAATAAGTGCCAACGGTTTTGATTGTATTACCCACTTTTGTGGCTAGTAGCTGGAATTTAATGAATGTAACAATTTCGGCTATTTCTTATTTACTTGAAAACCCTAGTCACTATTATAATATCATCGGATTTCCTATCAAATGTTTTGGTTAGCGTAAGGTACAAACTTTTCCATGTTTATGTGTGGGAAGTCTTACGTGATACCTTTTCTTTTCAAAAGGTTTTTGAAAGTTAAGCAACTTTAACCTATTACTCACACCAGACCCATGTCTGACCCGGAGTTTATTTTGTTTTTCATAAACTCTTGGGTACTCAAATTTTTACGAGTAGCCAAGGGAATTCAGGTTAGGATTCAGGTTAGCTTTGACGAATTGTGGAGGAGCAATGGAGCAGGAGGCTTCTGCGTGTAGATATATATAGTATTTCGCTGTGTAGTTTTCTCTGAGTTGTTTTCTTGTACTGTATTGAGTTGTATAACTAGACAGGTGTTTATAACTGTCTAGTATGGGTGTATGTCTGTGTATCTCTGATGTTGATTGTAAACTATGTAATATTTATGTTATTAATATAGTTTATTCGTTCCGCTGTGTAGATTCTGATATTGTTTCTTTCTTCTCTATCTTTTCTCTTTTCTATCCCTTTCTTTCTTAAAGGTGATGCGATTTTCTGGTGGTAGAAAGTCGGGTCGTCACATTCAATATCTAATTTGAAATACAAAATTTTTAAATACTTTTATTTAGTAAAATTCAAAGTCTGAATAGAAGACCCATCTATTAAATCAAATCACTTTCTGAAATTTAAACCATAATTTGATTGCAACTTAAAAATCCGAGCTCAATTATTTTGTACATTTCTTCTACAAAATTTAAATTTCAACATTCCAAGCTCAAGTTCGAAAATAATTTGATTTCAATAAATTCGATATTTATTTCTTTTAAATCAAACCATTTAAATAATTTCAAATCAAAAATTTAAAATTATTTAATTTAACCAACCCAATGTCCGTATATAATTTTCTATCCTATGTCCAAGTGATCAGTTATTTCAATTTAATTCCATGGATGAATATATATCACTTCAATCCAAATCACAATGTCATAGGTATATATCATTTCAAATTATTTTTTAATTTATTCGAAATAGTTTAATTTACAATTTTATACACTGTAAGTAATATACAGGTGATAACATGATATGTGTATAAACAAATAAACATCCAAACATCCAAACATCAACTAATTTGCATCCATCACAATCAATCATACAAACAGACAATATAATTCACAACAGTTCCGTAGTTACTAATATTGGGTAATTTACTGGAAATTCAATATCAATTTCAAATTCAATTGTCAATTTTAACTTTAATAGTTAATTCAATAGCAATCAAATTTATAAAACAACGACCAATAAATTCATATCACTTCATAAATTAAAATTTAACTAGCATAAAAATAATCTAGTATATTGTGAGCATTATAAAACACTCACCTTGATTTTTGTAGTTGCTGAGACATGCCGGTTTGGAACTAAAACCAGATGACGCTAGATTTTAGCCCGAACTTCGACTGTCTCCAAATCTGTCCAAACTAATTTCACTGTTGAGCTCTTGTTATCACGATCGCAATGCAAAAAGTCTCTTCTAAAATGGACCTCGTATGCAGATGTTATACATTTTATAAGTTCATCGATATTTAAATTTATAAAACAATTTTTATTTTTATAATAAACCATACCCAAAATAAAACCCGACCCACAAACCAAAGGTCTTCTTCCCCAATTACCCAATACGCACGAACCCCCCTCCCCACCCCTCCGGTGTGCATGCACGCCACTGATACCCAGCTCTGGCCACCCATATTCAACGTTGTCGATTCCAACGAGTCTCTCTTCCAAATCTCCACATACCTAAACCCAAAAACTCACGAATAACAACGCCTAGAGAAACGCAACACTACCCATGTTCCCATCGAGCTGCTACAGGCCGCTCTACTCAAAACTTACCGAGCTTCATGAAAACTTGGCTAGAGGTGTAGTTTTCCATGCTGAGCTCAAAAACGACCAGAAAATGCCCAACGATCATCACGCGAGCCAAAACTTCAAGCCTTAGTTCACTCACCCTCTTGTCGATCGCCACGAATGGCTGCCGCACCCTAAAAAGGCCACACCAGATCGAAGAGGAGGTCGAAAAATGATTTTAGGAATTGGTTTGGGATTTTTCCATCGAGTAATTCGTGTGAAATAAATTTTATAGATACCATGTTAAAAAAAATTTTGCTAACAGTTTGGGTTCGGCTGTGAATATAAGGTGAAGGAGGAAATGTGTATGAGTAGGCAAAGTCAACTCTAAGGTGGCTGCGAAACGAAAGAGGTTAAGTTGATGTGAAATAGTCAAGTCAATCAATATATATATATATATATATATATATATATATATATATATATTTAAATTATCAAACCGTCTCGAATACACAACTCCAAATCTCGAACCCCTATCAAGGCGCTCTGCTAGGCGTTCATAATGTTATATCCCAATTCCGAATGCAATGGAAAAGGTTTCGAGTCCTCGTTCGATCATATAGAGAAGATAGCGTTTTGGACTCAATTATTATATTGAATTTTCAATATTAATTCCAACGCGTTTATATCACGTACGATCAAACGATAACTCAAAACCTTACGAAATTTGAAATTCTATTATAATACACTATTATGGCTCCAATGGAACTCGTTTTGTAGAAAACCAAGAATATACCCCAGAAGGCTATTTTTTACTTATCTATTAAAATATAAGGCTCTGTTTGACTTGTCGTTTTTAGTTTTGTGTTTTCGTCTATATAAAAAGGTGTTCGTTGTATGTATTGTTGAAAAAAAAAACAATTTTGAGAAATGAAATTAAAATGTAAAATAGAAAATAAGTTTATTTTGTTTTTCGTGTTTCGAGAGACAACAAAAGCACGGAGAACAATCTAACTCCTTCATAGCCCGTTGGTCGTTGCAATGGCTAAGAATTATAAATATTCTTCTCTTTTTTCTTGCTCTTCTTAGTGCAACTTGAAAACACAAAACTCAAAATAAAAAATGACACCAAACAGGCTCTAAACTTTTCAAATTTTAAAGTAATCATTTATAATAAATTTTTAGGTGCTAACAATCTTCATTGTTGTTTAAATAAAATCTAAATCAACTTCCCACATCATTGTCAATAATATTAAATTCAAAATTCAATTATTAAAATAATGGCAATATCGAATTTTAAACAATTTTGATTATTCAATAAATCACTATCTTTTGACATATAAGTTAATGAACTGATAAGCTTTAACTTCAAAACAAATCCAAATTATAGAACAACTATTTTTATTTATAGTCATTCAATTTTCGTTATTCAATCGTTCAAATAATTTCCCAATATTGAATTTAACTATTTAATTGTTCAACATTCAACAAATTTCAATATTGGATTTTTAACAAATTTTTGATACTAACATCATTTTATTTCTATCTAAAATAATTCACAATTATTATTCAGCTTCAGCTATTGATTATAAACCCAATTAATATATATAATATCATTCAGTCTCGTTATCGCCAAAACTTCAAAATTAGTTTATTGCAAAATTTTAATCAAGTTCATATCCAGTAACTTATAGTCAAAATCATTAAATTTATATTTTTTTAAACATTTTTATTTAATGATTGCATTATATTTAATAGTTTAAAATAGCTAAAATTATGGGTCGTTACACTTAGCATACAAATTTAATTTGACATTATATTTTACAGCCGTAAAACAAATTTAAGTGATATAGACTTACATTAAATTCATCGTTGTTCCACCAAGTATCCCAAGCATCCCACACGCTAGAACTCATTCAGTTAGGCTTCTTCCCCGCTTTCCTAAGACCAGAAACCGTGTCTTGGTAATCCTTAGCAATTTTTGAACTCCAATGGCGTTGGCAAAGGGGAATGTCAACTTCCTACAAGTCTACAACCCCCATGCATGTTGAGAAAATATAAATTATACATTTATACTCGATCAGCAGATTGTAAAGTGGGAATATATAATAATATATAAATTACACTCACAAGGAAGTCCTGCTAGATACCCTTCCTGATGAGGTCTGGGGATTTACTCCATCTAAGCCAAAATGCAGTCGTCCTTTAGAAATACCTTAGCCTGTTGTGTTTAAACTCATTAGAGCCAGCTTTAGAGATTCTAAAGTGGTATCAGAGCTAGCTTTAGAGATACCTTAGCCTATTGGGGTTTAAACTCATTAGAAATAGAGTTACTAATACCCTAGAATGAGTTTGAATGTATATATATGAGGGAGTGTATTTATTAGTGTTATATAAAAATATTTGTATTGTGTTAATTTGTTATGCCGAGTATTTATAATTCTGGTCTGTACATAGCATGCTATGGCATCGATATGGGGGTTTTAAATACTTGAACAGAATAGACGGACACAATATTATTTTGAAACGGGTAAATAAAATAATTTTACCTAGTATTATAGTTTGCATATATAAAAATGTAAATGTGTATATAATTTTAGAATTAATTTTGTTATTTTTGTTATGTTATTATTTTGAAACAGGTAAATAAAATAATTTTACCTAGTATTAATTTTTGTTATTTTTGTCAAAACCATTAACTATTGTATGTTATAAGAAAATGTAATGTAATAAATATGGTTTATAAATTATGATTCACAAATAAAATGAATTTAAACGAAAATTTGAGAACTTAAATTATGATGTTTTGAAATTGGTTTTTCAAAGATTTGAGAAAATAATAATATTATTATTATTTAGAAGTATTTACAAATAGAAATGTCTTTAAAAGTCTTCAAAATGCACTTGAAAAAATTGTTTTCAAAGAATTTTTGAAAGGAAAAACATTCTGCACTGCCCTCTTCTATCGCTAGAAAATAATTTCGGTGATGACCGCGCATTATCGACTTTCATTTTCGATTTTCAATGTGGGAAGACCACTATAGAAGCTTTGCTACACAGTTGTTTGGTGAAATAAATCTTAATTTTAAATTTCTAAATATGATTTGATATATTAAAAGATATGAGTATATATATTATTTGAAAATGATTTGAAATGAACCCGGTATTTGAATTCTTAAGTACTTGTTAATTGATGGTTTTCAGTTGTAGAAATAAAGTGAAATTTTAATATGCTGGAAACATTCAAATTGAAATCTGAAAAAAGTAATTATTTAATGAAAATATAAGAAACTGAAGTTTTGTAACTTGTAAATTAAAAGATAATAAAATTTAAGAAGATGTAAAGTACTGAACATTCTCAAAATGAATAAGATAAGTTTGTATAATATTTAATTACATTTTAAAAACATATATAAAACTTACCAGAAATGTTTAAAAAGTTGAAATGTTAAATATGAATGTAATAGAATATTATACAAGTAAAAGCTTAATAACAAAAATGCTTCAAGAAGAAAGTTAAGTATGAATTGATTCATTAGTGAATATTAATATTAAATGGAAATCAATAATATAAGTAAATAATAAATGTGAATTAAAATACAATGAAATGTATGTAATACTTTAATATTGGATTCATTGACGATTTCAAATATTGAATGGGAAATAATCTATGTATGTAAATGAATGTAAATTGATAAGAGATAACCTTGTATGAATATGGAAAAAATGAATGGAAAGTAAATGATGTATTAAAGAAACCAATAGAATAAACTTAAATAACATATAAAAAAATTGTTGTTTGGCTTATGGGATATTTGGAAAATGATACGTCAAGTAGTTTAAGGTTGTATGAATAATCTATTGCGTAATTTCCTAAGGCTGATGAGCGTAAGGTACACTTGATAGTTATTCATCACCCTTGTATGATGAAAAGTTTCTAAAGCTGGACAAACCATTAGTTTTGATTTCTATCGATTTGTAATGAGTTCTTTTGTTACATATAATGGTTGTACTACTTTTGTTTGCATATGATTGTTATATTGGTTGTGTTGTTTGTGTTATAAATTGAAACAACTAAAATATCACTCTTTTTACATAATTTTAACTCTTTGGGATTATGTAAGTAAATTACAGGTTATGGAAGCAATAACATTTGCTTTTGGTTTCATAAATAAAGTCTGTTTGCCCGACAAATATGCACGTTTTCATATTACGGTTTTGGAACGATATTTTATTGTTTTTCCTTGGTTTGGGATGTTATATATATATATATATATTGAAATTATTGATATGTTTTTTAGATATATCCGCATAAAGAAGACTCTAACAAAAAAATTCGTATATTTGGGACTAAGAATTTTTTTGTAAAAGTTGAGTTATTTTTAAATTTTTATATAAGCTTAAATATGTAAGTTAATTGTATATAAATTGGTTATTTTGTATATAATTATATCAAACCTCTTGATTCATTCTTGTTCTTTTTCGAAGACGAAAAGTTTTTAGTGGGGGAGATTGTAACGACTCGTATTTTTGATGATTAAAAATATTAAATTCAATAATATTTTGAAATTTAATATTGTGAGAAATTAAAATTTATGATTTATAAATGGAAAATATTTTTAGAATATAATTTATATGTTGATTGAATGAAACTGGCAACTATTTAATGTAATTTCAATTAATGGCAATAATAAAGGTTAATAGTGGATAAAATGATTGTTGTATTAAAAATAGAAATTACATGTAATTAATTGAAAGTGGTTAGTATCGAATATGAAATCAGTGATATGGTAAGTAGTTATAATCTTTGTTTATAAACAATAAAATTGATAAATGTGTTTAAAGTACTTAAATGTAAATACTGCTTTATTTATCATCTTAATATTAAATCAGTTGAAATTAATTTGAAAAACCAACGATGAAATTTAATCTAATTGAAATATTGCAACTAATATGTTAAAAGATATAAAATGTAGAGTGAAGAGAACAATAAGATGGAAACTTACGTTAAATATATTAATAAGGAATAATTGAATTAATATAAGAACCTGTAAATCAGAATAAAAGAAATTATTGGAATTTAAATTATAATAATTAGCATTACAAGAAACAGAGCATTTTCCGACGACTCCAGACCGCCGACGTCCATCGGAAGTCGTCGAAAAAGCCGTTGCAAAATAATCCATCGGTGAACAGATTTTCCGACGGCTCCCGACTACGTCCGTCGACAGCTTTTTCGACGATGTTCGACGGCTTCCAACAGCCGCTGGAAGATACATGGACGATCACGCTTTGTGCCAAAAGTCGTCGGTAGCCGTCGGAATATGCAATTTGTAGCCGTCGGTATTTTTAGGCCTACAGGCTGTCGGAAGCTGTCGAAAAACCTGGAACATTTTTTCTGCATTTCTGCTGTGATTTGGCCTTCCATCCACAATTCATGAACATAATATATTCACCCGACTCAATATATCCAACTCAGATATTTAATATGAAATCAAACGATTGAAATATAATCAAATATCATAAAGAAATAAATAAAATCTTACTCGTATAAAATCAAACCAGACTTCACTACCATGATTTACATATACATCAATCCTTCATCAATTCTTCACAATCAACTTCCAAATGTCAGAATCACTACCACCAAATGTATCAACAAACAATATGCACAACAGTTCAAATTCAACTTCATCAACTTAATATATCATCCAAATTTACAAAACACTGACACGGAACAAAAAAACCATACTTATCACTACGGTCAATCAGCTTCAGAACCACTCGAACCAGTAGAAGATGAAAAGCGACCACCATTGCCACCCTAGTTCTCAACTCTTCGATCTCTGCTAGATCGATATTAGCTCTGGTCGGTTGGTTGCCTCACCTCTACGACGCTTATTACTGCATCACTTACGTCCGCGGGCCTGCAACGCTTATTTAATTTAGTCTATATTTTTACAATCAAAGTTACAACATAATGTGCTAATTGTTCTATCTATAAAATAATTACTGCAACTAAAGCAATGTGAAGTTCTTAAAACCAAAAGATTATAAAATTATTATATCTTAATATATTATTTATTACTGCTTCATTGCCAAAGCCGTAGTGCCTGTTCCATGATGGAGGATTCATGACTGACTCAAAAATAATGTCCTCTTCATCCGTCGTGAGCTGCTCTCAACCGATATCCTACTGGATTTCTGGCATTGCTCCATAAACCTTGCCTGCATTAACAAATAAAAATACAATTAAAATTAATATCACGATATCTTAGTTCATTATAATTTAATAATTAAAAAAATTACTAATAGTACATAAACTAAAATATGCTTACATGGCTCTTTCTTGATTTATCGTCGTGCCAAGTATATGAAACTGTCCTACTCGGATTTATGTGCTCGACGACATGCGTATGGGTAAACACATCCATATATGACATAGGATCCTGCACCTCGGTTTCCTAAAATTGATTATTATGTACTGTTATTGTATTCAAAATTATGTAGCACAATAACTATTTACAATTCACATTTAATAAATTAACCAACTCCTGGCAATACTGTTGGAATGACTTTGACCCTCCTCCATAAATGATGAGATTTTTGTTCCTATTTGTAGAGTTTTTTCCGATTCTGTCTGTACATTTAAATTTAATACATTATTTACATACCAAATATTTTTTGATATTTACGCATCAATCAAATAATTAATAAAAGTTTAGTACATTAACCTTCGCATTGTCAGTATCCCAATATCTCAACAACCCTACCCATACACTCGTCCCCATCCAGTTTGGCTTCTGCCCTTTGTGGTTCTCCGTCGGCATGGAATTCCTGTAGTTCTTCCTCATCTTCTACATCTAGTAATGTCGCACCAGCTGCAAATCATCTGATTGTATGTCCACTGCGGCCTGTGTTTCATGATAAACAATCAACCAAAAATTAAACAATAAAAAATGAACAATAAATAAGCGACAAAAATAAATTAAGAATGGAAAATAGAATATTACACTTACAATGAAATCCTTTAAAATACACTCGAGGATGTGGGGAGGGATGTTATTCCACTTCGGCCAACAAGCCGACATCCTACTCTTGTACTCCTCTCTCAAAACTGGTAGAACAATAGTTCATGGCTGTAGCTCAAACCCCCTGTGTTTAATATGATATAGATTAGTATATCGTACACAAAATATTTAAGATGCCGATTTTTTTTTAAAACTTACCCCTCGGCTCTAGGTTCAAGAGTCACAATAGGTCGCTGTGGCGGATGCGATGGATCGCTTCCATAACCTCCTCAAGAATGGGAAGGACACCTCCTTCTGGACGACATGATACCTGTCACAAACACATCATTTTAAAAGAGAACAATAACATGATAATGAAATATATTTTATAGCTAAATGACATAAATGATATAAAGTACATAAATTGCAAAGTATACTTGATTAAGATTGGGTCTTATATTCCGACGATAAGAAGAATACATTGCATTTTTAACATCAATTGCTAAATAAATGACATAAAAGATGCAAATGATGATAAGCAAATTCGGTACATTCACAAAATATACCTTAAAACCTTTTATCTTGAGAAAATATGATAGATAAGTCACCATTGCAAGATTGGAAGACGCGACCCACAACAACAGAAAAATAATCAGTAGTCAGTTAGGTTTCAAAAATCAAGAGCAGTATTAAATTCTTCATCAACTAGCAAATTCGGTTTCATAAATGGTAATGCCATAAAAAATGTAAATGATGATAAGCGGATTCGGTTTCATAAATGGCATAAATTACAAACTAGAAAAATAAACCTCATTAATTACATCAATTTTGTAATATACCAAGAATTCAACATACTTACTTCAATTGCATAATTACATCTACTGCATAGTCTAATCAATTACACCGACTGCATAATTACATAACTAGCAAAATAAATCTCATCATTTACATCAATCCTCATCATCTTCTGATTCAAATTCGGTTTCATATTCTATGTTATTTTCCACCCTACTCTCGAATCTTCTACCAAAATGTTTAATTCATCGTTCAGAGGTCAAAATTATTATGATCGTCTATAATTATTATTTCGTTGTTTTCTCAAGATCTGCTTGATAAGCTTGTTCGTTTGGAATATTCTTCCTATCAAACGTAAATCTTGCCTTTGTTATAAAAACTGCTGACCAATCGCTTTATCTCTTTTTAGAGACGGATAAGGAACATAATAAACTTGTAATGCTTGTTTGGGTAGTACAAAAGAATCGTACTTGTGATAATGCGATATGTGCTTTATTTCAATAAGATTATAATCCTTATGCACATTAATTCTAGAACCTCGAACATTGCAAAACCAATTGAATCTAAACAAAAACACCTCCTCCGCATGTCGTAAGAAATATGTCTGTTGCAAAATTTGTGTTAAAACGCCACAAAAATCATTTACGTGATTTTCTAGATCATCGCTACCATAAACAAATAACCCTGTACTACTAATTAATTTTTCCGCACCGTATTCTTTGGTGTTAAATTTATATGCATTGACGAATTATATTAGATATGTCTTGACATTTCTTTTTGGTCTCAGCGCAAGATGTTTCAAACCTTCGTCAACCACATAATCCTCGGCTCATAAATGTACTTTGAAAACCAATCTTAAAATCCTTTACTGAGATCTCCGTGCGGATGTTTACTTTCATAAATACTACATGTATAAATAAAATATTGCATTAAATTCTACATGCGAATGCATTATGGAAATGAATAAATCATAAATTATTATTTTAGATTACCTAACAAATGGTTCAACCTCAGCACAATTTAGAAGAATATAAGTGTGTACTACATGAAGATCTCTATCGCCTAGCCATACTTCTACACATTTCCCAAAAGGTCGACCATGTTGTCTAAAAATAGGAAAAATTATTTGAGCGGACTCTTGTTCGTCGCCTTTGTCATTATGAGGAACACTTTCAAATGATAAGTACACATGGTCACTGAAATAGTGAGAGAAAAAGAACGAAGCTTCTTCTTCGATGTAAGATTTATATATCGAACCTTCAACTCGGGCTTTTTGCCTCACTTTTTTCTTCAGATGATTCAAGTATCTATGCAAAATTAATTTACATTAACTTTAACTTCCGAATGTAATTAAATTAATATGTAACATATTGCATACCTCTTAAATGTATATATCCGTCCATACTGCACAGGACCTCGAAGTCGTGCTTAAGATGGGAGATAAACAAGTAAATGTTCCATTACATTAAAAAAAACCTGGCGGAAATATTTTCTCCAATTTGTAGAGCCATATAGGAATATCTACTTCAAGTTTACATAAACGTTACACGTTTAAAGTAGTCGAACAAAGCTCTTTGTAAAACAAACTAAGCTCCGTAATTACCTTCCAAACTTTTAACAGCAATAGTTCTTTGAATAGAATGGGTAGTAAATTTTTCATCATTATGTGACAGTCGTGGCTTTTCATTCCACTCAATATACCGTTTTTAAAGCCAACACGTCGATGAAGATTTGATGAAATCATATCAGAAAATCTTAACCCTTTCACTCGTTTTAGCACAACTTTAACTTGATTATTATCTAACTCGTAACATGCTTTGGATTTTTTACTGTCATTTGGTTTCATACGAAGCTCAGGACGTTTACATAATTCTTGTATATCGCGTTGTGATTTCATATCGTCCTTAGTCTTCCCCTTGATATTCAAAATTATGTTAAAAACATTATCAAAAACATTTTTCTTATTGTGCATCACATCAATATTGTGATGAAGCAGAAGATGTTTCCAATAAGGCAACTCCCAAAATACTCTTTTTGCACCAATTATAAATAGTCGATTTGCCTTCAATTTCTATTTGCGCCCCAGTTCCATATATCTTTGGATAGTCCCTTACAAGTTCGTATATTTTTTCGCATGACCATATCGTTAGTGGTTGTCTGGTTTCTACTCTGTTAGCTAAAATATTTTTCTTGTCTCCTCTGAAGGGATGATTGACATGGAGAAAACAACGATGGCAGTCAAGCCATAAAATTTTCTTCCCATTCGGTAAAGAAAATGCCTGTGTTTCTTCCATGCAATATGGACATGCTCGATGACCGGATGTACCCCATCCTGAAAGCATTTCATAGGTAGAAAAATCAATTGTAGTCCACCACAAAGAAGCAAACATATGAAATTATTTTTCTTTGAAACATCGTATGCTTCTACTCCTTTGTTCCATGGTGTTTTTAACTCCTCAATCAAAGGATGTAAATAAACATCGATTTCTTGTGTCGGATCGTCGGAGAGAGGAACGACAATAGTAAAAAACATATATAGCATTTTCATACACATCCACGGAAGTAAATTATAAGGTGTGGTGATAATGGGTCAAGATAAATATTTAGCACCAGATTGAAAAAATAGTGAAAAACTATCCGTACATACTCCAAGTCTAACTTTACGACTCCCGCCGCAAAATTGAGACAAGTTTTGTCGAAATGCTTCAATGCTTCTCCATCGGCTGGATGTGTCAACGTACCCTCTTCCTCCATTCCCACAATATACCATCTCATATGAGATGCACTTACGGAAGATGCGTACAACCTTTGAGGACTAGGAGTGATGGCTAAGTAATGCATATGTTTGAATGGAACATCATTTCCCTTCTTTTTTCTTGGTTTATATCTTTCCTGATTAAATGTTTTACAATTCCTAAAATCTGTGTCTTCTTTCCAAAACAACATGCAGCCGTTTAAACACGTATCTATTTTCTGATAAGGTAAACCAAAAGCGGACATAAGTTTTTAAACTACATTATGATTTTCGTACATTAAATTATCGGGCGGCAAATGTCTTTTTGCAGCTTATACAACGACTGTAAATCCCTTTCTTTGATACATATTTTACAATTTCATCATCGTTTCCGTTATTACTTAAAGCAAATTCAACAAATACGTTTATACCATTATAAAATTCTTCTTTTATCAAGCCTCTCAACCACCTTCTTTGATACATCAATCTCCTCCGATCAACAAGATAATCGATCATTTTTCCTATCTGAAAAAATATGTCACAAATTCAAAAAAAATATTGGTCATGTTACGAATTCACTTTTTATTTTTCAATGTCTCTATATAAAAACTTATACGCATCAATTTTACCTCACTTAAGAATACAATATAAAATGTTGGCTTATGGTTATCTTTTTTTTCTGGTCAGTCATCCTACTTTCCATTACAAACACAATAAACACTTACATTTTGTATATTATTTCGTTTTAAACAATTCAACAATTTCAGTAGCACGTTCCTTTTGTTTCCTGCATAGTGCACAAATGCGTGTACACAAAAAACAAAAAAACAAGGGTGAAATTTTATGAACCGTTTGAAATGAAATAATGTGCGAAATGTAATTATTTACTATATTTATAACTTGTCTAATACAGGGACAAATCCAACAAGAATTGTACCAGATGAATATAAATGGTCGTTTTGTGACAAAAACGACTATTTATATAACAATCATGTACAACATCCGTCATACGGGTATAAAAAATTATTTTATAAAAAGGAATATATATTTATTGATTTTATGCATTCCAAAAAATTATTAATTTATCACATTTGTTCCGTGTATTTCATCGAATAAGGCTGCTTTAATATTGTTGTCATTTTCCAATACAGTCAAATTTCTTTTTGACTCGTGCATTCAATATTGTTGCACAAGTCAAGATGTTATATGACTCATGTTTTATTCCAATTAACATAATACAATGGGTTGCATATACACATACAATCACAAATTACACACTCTTTACTATTTCACGATAACATATGAAATGGGTATACCATGGGATGTTATAAACCATTATTATGCTATGGAAAACAATTGCAATCGCTAATAGACCTAATTTATCAACTTATACAAATCTAGATTCAGGGTAAAAATTAAATTTCTGGCGAAAATAAAAGACTATACATGAGTTAGAAGCAATAGACGTTGATTAGACAGCCGGGGAGGATCCGAAAACTCGAAATTGATGATTGAAGCTTGGAGAAAGATTTGGGGATTAATGGGGGAGGAAAATCGTGCAGCCAAATGAGGAAGAAAGACTTCGGCCTTAGCGGATATTTGCGAATTTCCAACGACTTCCGACGGCGGCCGACGGCCCGTCGGAAGCCGTCGAAAATATACTATCGGAAGCCATCGCTAGGTACTGTTGGAATATTAGCCTTTTCTAGTATTGTAGGATTTTATTGCAGTCTTAATGTAACACTAAAATTAACTTATAATTTAAATCCTAGTTTAGCAGGGAATATTTAATTTTAAATGATTATTAATTTCTTTGTAATAAGAAACGATAAAACTTGTTAACTTTTAATTAAGAATTTAAAAGTGATTTAATGTATTTGATAAAAATTTATTTAACTAACGTGCAAAATTAGTCATTTTGAACACTGTCTTGGATTTCAACGAAACCAGTTTCATTAGATCCGTTACAGTGAATTATTATAGAATTTCAAGTTCTATGGCAATCAGATTTACCGTTTGATCGTGCGAGCTCGAAACGCATAGAAATCAATTAATGGAATATAAATGAATATAATCTGATTTTAAAAGATAACTTCATATATGGTTTGAAACTAGTTTCATTGAGTATAAAAATATCGTAAACATATATTTCAATATGTTAGATGACCTATTTTCATTTCAGGAACGAAAAAGATTTTTTGGGTCGTTGTTATCGTTTCGGCCCAATTCGAACTGTGCCATCCGTTCTTATCCATCTTTGTCTATATATAGGCTGTCATAAATCCTAGCAGCTTTGTATTTTCATTTTATGTATGTACAATTTCTATCTATCTGTTCAATTGTATTTTCCTTCTCAATGGCAGATATTTTTCAAAAACTTAATTCCCAATTCCAATTCAAATCGAAAATCCAAACTTCTCAAACCATATCATACAATATATCATCGCGAAGTTCTCGATGAACGTCATTTACAACTGCAGTTTGTTTTCGCAATTGAGACTCGGTTTGGCCAGAAATTGGCGATCTTTCTTAGCCATCTGTTTCTAGGGTTTCGAGATCAACGGTGCATTTGCAACGATTTGTCGAACGAGAAGTTGCAGCGTGTAGAGGGGGTTGAGCAGAGAGATCCATGGTGTTAGTTCGTGTCATATGTGCCTCGAGATCACTAGGTCGACAATCAGAGTGGCGGCGACGCTAGCCTCCCGTGGCGATCCAAGTCATGCATGTGGGCATAGTGGAGGTCGCCTCGGCGAGCGCAGGTCGGCGGTGTGGTCAAATGGTCGAGATGGCGACGCGACAATTGGTAGAAATTCTAATATCATTAACTTTTTCATATGAGCTCTGACTGATGCGCAATTTCATCCATTGAATTCGTATCAAAATTTCGAAAAACATGGAACTGGTTTGGTTAAATTTGGAGACTATTCAAATTTTAGTCTTTTATTGGATTTTTAATCGTATAAATCTAAAGTGAGTAATTTAACCCACTCATGCAATACTGAACCTTCTTATGTTAGTTGAATTAAATTTATCAAGTAATAAGAATTTTATTGTTTGTTGTTTTAGGTTTTAAATTATCATTTAAATTTAATTTGAATTTATATTGAATTAAATTTATATTTAAATTAATATTAGATTTAATTGCTAGTAAAATACCTGATATTGAAAACAAATGAAATTGTTGTGAACTATTGGCTGATTTGGATGTTGACTGTGATGAATGTCTATTTGTTGATATTTTGGATAATTGGATGTTTATTTATTTTTATATATATCCATGTTATCACTCTGTATATTTAATGATAGCATATAAGGTGTTGTTTACATTATTTCGAAGGTTGAAATGATATATATCTATGACACATTGATTTGGATTGAAATGATATATATTCATCCCTATAATTAAAATGGAAATAACCGATCACTTGGCCATAGGGTAAAAAATTATATACGAACACCGGATTGGTTAAATTAAATAGTTTTAAAATATTGAATTTTTATTTTGATTAAATAATATTTTTTAAAAGAAATAAATTTTGGATTTTGAATTGAATTATTTCAATTCATGCTTTGAAATGTTGGCATTAAAATGGATTAAGAGAAACTATTTTAAAGAACTGAATTGGAAATGTGATGTTATAAATCGATATATGACTTTAATTTTTGGAAATTGAACTATTTTGAGATTTGGACCTTAAAAATTTAACCATGGAGTTTAATAGGATTTAAGCGATTCAAAATAGTAAATTGAAATTGGACTTGAAATTGATATAAATTGAAATGGATTAAAATAAGAATTAAATCGAAACTTAAATCATTGAATTGAATTTTTGAATTGAATTTGAAGTTAAAAACGAATGTTTTCGAAAATTGAGGTTATTTTGAAATGAAACTGAAATCAAGTTGATTTGACATTAAGTCAAAATTGATCCAATTGAATTGAAGATTGGAATCGAATTTGTTGATTTGAAATTGGGGTCCAAATTTGTTGAAATGGAAAAAAATACTTTGATTTGATATTATTTTCAAAATAAATTATTTTATTATAAACTGTGTAAAATCTATCTTTTTAATTTTCAATCAGTTTATATTTTTCAACCATTTCACTATATAAACCATTTTCAAAAATCAAATCATTTTATATCAAACTATTTAAAACTATTCAAACTATTTTCTACAATTTCAAACTATACAAAGTTGGAATTATTATATTAAATCTTTGATTTAAATGTGAATGGGCTTAAATGATTTATAACCTAAGTGGGAATTTGAAATGACATTTTTAAGTGAAAATGACATATTTTGAGTAAATATGATGATTTTGAAATGAAGGTTATTTTGAATTGAATAAGGTATTTTGGTATCAAATATGAACTGGTTTTGAAATGTAAAATTACCAACTGGTGTGAGAAATGAGTTTAGGTTGTTGAAGAGATCGGGGCCTCTTATTGGAATACTCTCTGTCAATCTTGGAACCACTTTAAAAACTGTATACACGGTGGTTGATATCTAGAATGTAGAGGTTGAATTGAAGACGTTTTCTGGATTTGAAGAAAGAGAACAATTATGGATGACATCGGCGCCAGTGCCAATTTGAAATGACTAAAGAGGAACCATACCCGATCACTGAGGCTAGCTACCTCTAGTGAACAAACCTCTTCGTATTAATATTAATGTTGGCTTGATTGCGACACCTTGGTTTGATATGATTTTTGGCGGTGTTGGACGCGGTGGACTGTTAGGGGTTACCACCAGTCAAGAAACTCATAATAGTAGTATCATACCTTGGGCATTGCCTCACATGCATTGTCATACTCTTTATTATTATTCGCGTTCACTACAATTTTGTTACAGTATGGTACCTATCGAGGACTCACTGGCTACTGACGTTACTAGTTCTGTTACAGGACCTGTATAGACTACCTACATAAAAATGTGTTAAGGGTGATTAATGTAAAGCCTTAACACTAAGAAAAATATCTATTTTATTGATTAGACACTACATATATAGCTTATCTTACTACATAAATAGTTTGATGAATCCTTAGGAGATGGAAAATCTCGTAACATCTCTTAAGTTATTGGACGCACGTTGTACACAGGATTGGAGATGTAAAATCCCATAAACATCTTTGAAGCCATCACACTCATATTTGTTGACTGTTGATTTAACTTGCATAAGATTTTTTTAGTTCTGACTTGTGTGTTTTATCTATTCATTATGCTTGGGTTAGCTTAAGCATTTCAATGATTGAAGGAATTATTTCTGGAGGACGAAGACAGAGTTTGATATATTATATTATTAGTATTATTCCGCTGCATCACTATTGGTATATTATTGTTGTACTCCAATTATGTTGTAAAGTTGTGTAATCAAATATATATTGTAAAACAGCTTCATGAACTGTTTATTTAATTATTATATTTTGTCGTTCCACTGAGAGATTCTGTATTTTATTTCACTTCTTTTCTCTTATTTCTTATTTATTCCATTGATAATCCATCCTTTTAATGATTTGAGTTAGGCATGTGTGGTTTATTATCGACTAAAATCGTCCAAAAAAGATGGGTCGTCATAGTAAGATAATATTCATAATAGATATAGTCTACATTATATCTTTTAACGTTCAAACCATTATATCTTTCAACATTCACGTTACTGATAAGTGTTTATTTGTTTGTATTTATTTGTAACGCTTATAAACGTTGGAAGATTTTTCCCCAACGCTTATAAGCATTGGAAGATATTCTTTCCCAATGCTTATAAGCATTGGAAAATCTATTTTTCAAACGTTATGAGCGTTGGCGAAAAAAAATCTTCCAATGCTTATAAGCATTGCAAATTATTGCCCACGCCCGTACAGCGACACAATAAGTATTACCAAAATTTTCGGCAACGGTTATACTCTTTAGGAATCCTCTGTTTTGGTGTAGTGATATGTTTTAACTCCTTCACACCATAATGTTTTCAACTCTTCAATTAACGGTCGTAAATAAACATGGATTCCTTGTGTCGGATCATCAGGGCTAGGGACAATGATTATGAGAAACATATATGGAGTTTTCATACACATGTACGGAGGTAAATTTTAAGGTGTAATTATTATTGGTCAAGATGAATATTTAGAACCAAATTGCGAAAATGGTGAAAATTCATCCGCACATAAACCAAGTCTAACATTACGGCTCTCCGCTACAAAAGAGGAATATCTCTAATCAAAATGCTTCTATGCTTTTCCATCAGCTGAGTTTGTTAATGTATCATGTTCCTGCGTTCTCTCATTGTGTCATCTCATACGATGCGCTGTTACAGAAAATGCACATAACTGTTGAAGTCTAGGAGTGATAGGTAAGTCATTCATACGCTTGTACGGAACTTTCTTTCACTTCTTTTTTCTTGGTTTGTATCTTTTTTGGTTACATATTCTACAATTTATAACATTGATGTTTTCTTTTCAAAAAAAATGCCACCATTTAAACATGTATCTATTATTTGATACGGCAAACCAATAGCAGACATAAGTTTTTTCACTTTATAATCATTAAATTATCCCGTGGCATATGACGTTTAGCAGCTTGTACAACAGCTATAAATCCGGCTTCTGTGAAGTAATATTTTAATTTCATTGAAATGTATTCTGCAATTATTGATAATTGAGTGTCGTTTATGCAGCCACCCCAAAGGGATTTCTTAGCAACATTCTATAAATCATAGATTTTGTTTTTCTCAAATTTGGTTCTTCTTCGACACTAACATCGTCACTATCGTCTTCAACGGTATGGAATATTGATCGTGCTGCATCTTCAACCATCTCTTCTATGAGATTCATCGTAATAATTTTATTACCAACCTCATCCTCTGACTATACATGATTAGGTGCTACAATTTCTCCATGAGAATCCCACAACAAATAATTCGACTCGAAACCGTATTGGTGCAAATGAACTCTAACCATCCTCGGTATCAAATGCTTCAACAATTTGCACCCACTATATGGACAAATAATTTCTTTGTTATTTTCATTATTACTTCAAGCGAATTCAATAAATACGTACACACAATTATAAAAATGTTAACTCATTAATCCTTTCATCTTCCTTCATTGTTGATACATACAGCTCCGATGAATAAAGTAATTGAACAATTTTCCTATTTTAAAATGTACGATAGAAATAAAAAGAGTACTCATCATTTTATGGTCGACGTTTTAGTTTTCAACTCAATCGTACAATTTAATGTTATATATAATAAATAGTATTATTTTTGTAATTTTTTACTTTTCAATTCATTTATATATTTTATTGTTTCTTTAACCATAATTCATTTTAATTACCTTTTATACATTATGGATTCGGCATTATGAATTTAATATTAAATTTTTAGGTTATTGTTTTTTGAAAAATCGTTGTTGCTACATGTTTGTCTACTATGTTTTATACGTGGATACAAGAAAGACACCAAAAGTGTTATACCCAGTTATCCGCCAGTGTCTATATGCAGTGTTTTACAATGAATGTGAACTGATATTTTACAGTAAATGTGAACTAATATGGCCTATACGTATTCATTGAATCACGTGTCACCCTTTCGTTTGATTTTTACGTTTGGCAATTAATTCTTTAAGCATGAAATGTGTGATACTTGTCAATGTATGTCGGTCCAAGGCAGGTACCTGTTTGCACCAAAATTGGGCAAACACCCTTCGGAAGTTTTTGAAGAGATAGTAAATGAAGAACTTGAATTAGAAATAAGGACTATCTAACAAAACTCCAAATCACAGAAAAGTAAATTGCACAGAAGACAAGGATTTAGAGTGGTTCGGCTATGCGCCTACGTCCACTATGAAGCTTTATCACTTTATTCCTTAATACTTGAAGATTACAAGTGTTTTTAAGCAAATTTCAGCAGAAAATGAACTTAAATTCGAAATTATCAGCAAAGGAGGTGGTATGGAGTGATTCCGGCAGCGTTTAGGCTTATTTTTCTTCTCCAAATTCTCCCCCCCCTTTTCTGAATGACCAGGGGCTCTATTTATAGGTGTGGAAGGCCAAATTCCCGCCTAAAGCTCAGGGAGGTTGCCTGGCACGTGAGGGGGGCCCATAAGCCCGCGTTCTCGAAGTCCGTGCCCAGTTTGGGATCGATTCGAAATGAATTTCGAATCGATCAAAGAAGCATCCAATCGAGGCGAAATTTGGTGTGGACATTCTTCAACATGCATGTGAACTACTGTAAAAATTTCATGGGATTTTGATCAGTGGATTGGAAGTTATGATCGGTTCGAAATTGGTGTCTTCGGCCTTCTGTTGGTTCGAATCGATGAAGTGGTCTCGTTCGAATCGACCTGTTTGATTCGAGTACTTCGAACCGATCCCAGGGCGCCTCTCTTAGAGTCGATCCTGTCTTTTGCGTGTGGTTGGATTCGAAGTGAGTCTTCGAATCGATGGGGATGGTGTTTGTTCGAATCGATCCAAATGTGTTACCTTGGATCGATTCGAAGTTGTCTTAGCATGTTGGATTCGAAGACAGCGCGATGCCGCATGGTGGGCTTGTAGTCTTGTGAAAATGGATTCGAACTAGCGCATAGTTGATGGAGTCGAAGTATAGCTGCTTTGGTGGATTCGAAGTAAGGTCTAGGTCATGGATTCGAAGTAGAGAACGTCTGATGGATTCGAAATACATGGAGTCGAAGCGGTAGCGTGTCTTATGGATTCGAAGTTAGGAGCACTCTGATGGATTCGAACTTACGTTCTTTTGTTGGGTTCGAACTAGTTGGTTTCGAACATTATGGGTTCGAAACAAATGGTTTCGAACTAGTTGGGTTCGACAGTGATGGTTTCGAACCGAGCGACGTCCATCTTCCTTAACTTGAATCCGTCATAACTTGAGTATATGACCTCGGATTGACTCGAAACTTGAATTGGTGGCTTCTATGGCCTTTCTTGTTATGCCCTATCACTTGTGGCCCGATCCGGACTCGGACAGAATTCATCGATATCCATAGCGGAGTGAAGTGCGATCAATCTCTGAAGCGAACTGTCTTTTGTCTTTGATCAATCTTTTGGTATCACGGCTTTTGCCCGAAAAGCGGGATAACATTTTGCCCCCCAAAGTACGTCTTGTGGGCACATGACGTGCTTTGAATAGTCGCCATGTTATTCTGAAGATTATTGTTTTCTGTTCGTTGAAACTCATTAGAGAATTGTCGTAACCTTGCCTTGATATGGTTGATTGTGTGTGATTGCGCTTGATCATTGGCTGTTGTTGTTGCAACCGGGTGAATATTTGGTCCCTGTAAATGTTCAAAATCGAATGTTAGTTCGATACGTGTACACGTTTGTTAGCTTTCGTCCTTGTTAACGTCGTGCGTTCACGAGTTATGTTGGTTTTTGCTTGCTGCCGAATTCTGTCCCGATTTTCTCCTGGAATGATTTTAGACTCAAGTCAAAGAGTGTTTATCAGTGGTTGCTGATGGATTCGAAGTTATGATTGTATGAATTAATGGCTCTCGAATCGTCGTTGTCTCTGATGGATTCGAAACTTCTGATGGATTCGAAACTTTTGATGGGTTCGAAACTTTTGATGGATTCGAAACTTCCATGGATTCGAAACTTCTATGGAGTCGCAACTTCTGATGGATTCGTAATTTCTATGGATTCGAAACTTCCATGGATTCGAAACTTTTATGGAGTCGAAACTTCTATGGAGTCGCAGCTTCTGATGGATTCGAAATTTCTATGGATTCGAAATTTCTTATGGAGTCGAGACTTCTGATGGATTCGAAACTGGTCGTTCGAATCGATGGGAGTTGAAGTGACACCAATCCCTTTTTGGAATCCATATAAATGCACGAGGCTGACTCCGTTTTCACTTTTTACTTTTTACCATTGCTTTAGCTGTTTCTTCGAATCGACTTTCCAGAGCCAAATCAAACGAGGGGTTTTCACGAATCGATCAAATTCCTTCAGGCTTCCACTTGTAACCAAATCAAATCAGGTAACCAAGGGGTCGATTCGAATTGAGAACGATAGAATTGGAACTTTTTCGGCATTGTTTCATCCCTTCTTCTGGAAATTTTGGAGAGTGGTGAGATTTGAACGACGTAGGTCGACTCCACGGAACTGAGGAATGCAAACATTTGAGTCGTGTCGATCAGAGTACTGTCTTTCACTGTCTTCGCATCGATCCAGGGGTGAGCGATTCGAGTTGGCTTTGAGCGTGCAACTTCGAATCGATGACTGCAGGAGAACAAGAAAAAAGGACTTGCGGTGATCGATTCGAAACGGCGACATTCTGATCGATTCGAAGGTGCTCACTACTGGTGGGTTCGAAACAATGATACGTGCATCGATTCGAAGGGGCTCGACTCCGATTGATTCGAAATCAGGTGAAACTCCATGGATTCGAACCGCTCTAGATGGATTCGAAGGAGCTCATCTTCGATCGGTTCGAAGTCAGGTGGGGTTTCATGGGTTCGAACTGCTCCTCCGTTTCCAGGTTGCGTCGAGTCGAACTACGTGGCATTGGAGCGCACCGACTCGGAGTTCATCGATCTGACTTGTGTCGAATCGAGTCGATCGATTTGAGCGTTCTTGTTTCTGGGATTTCCACTCCTTCGATTTGTTTCATCCTCTGAACTATGACCAACTTTAAATCGGATTTTAACGAACTTAATAATTTCTTTCGCATACTTGATTCCGACGAGCTTTGGCCTTGCATGACTAAAGTTGACTTGACCTGCCTTCTTTTGAGAGCTCGTCGATGGCACCATAACTCAAACACATATAACGAATTCATACTTGAGTTGGCCAGTAGTATTGGAGTGACGTGAAAGTGACGGTCAGCGATGACGGTCGCTTTCGTTTTTTGACTCCGAGGGTTTGTCGTTCGGACTCCGCGTTCCAATCCCGTAAAATTTGTTTCAGTTATGCATTTCCACTGCACGTCACATTCATATACTTCACACCGGGGAATATACGGGTTTTCTCTGTATTTGACGCTGCCTTCTCGTGAGTTAGTTAATTATGGCGTCTTCGGGTTCTGAACAACAAGAGTTACAGAGCTTGCTCCATCCAGCGCTAGAAATTCCAGAGATTCTTCCTGAAGTGATAGATCCTGCTCCGGACGAGTTGCCGGAGGCCTTACTTATCGAGGATCCCATAGACTCCGTCCGATCCAATATTTCTGGAGCATTGTTAGGCCGGATATGTTTGAAACATAACTTGTCCCTGGATGACGTTTTGCTTCCTGGAGTTGAGGATAGACCTCACAATCCACCCGAGGGTTACACTGCTTTCTATCGTCATGCCTGTGCGGCCGGAACCCTTCCTCCGTTTAATCAATATATCAGGGAGATGCTGTCGTTTATTGGAATAGCTCCCGGGCAACTTCACCCCAACGGGCACGCGTTGCTGAATAGTGTTTTCATTTTATTCATGGACTGCCTTTTTCGTCCGCCTAAGCCAGCTGAGATTAGACACATATTCAATTTCAAGAGTAGAGGTGATAGTCCGTCTTTCACCTTTCTGGAAGCAGTTAGAAACTGCCAGGTTGTGACGGGAGCCTGGACCAGACTTAGTTACTTTAAGAATGAATGGTTTTTTGTCCGATGCCCCCCAGGATTCGCTAGGCGATGGCTGTCCAGACGTGAGTGCCGTAAAATACGTAAGCCTTCTTTAATAGTTATTGTCGACATTCGAACTGACATCAGGTGTTTTCATTACAGCTATCATATCGAGGCCGGACGGCGGTCAATACAGAAGCGTCATCCGAAGTTTACAAGAGACTCCGGGTGACTTGCGGCACATTGACTCGGTCTTAACTGATGATAACTTAAGGATGCTGGGCTTAATTGAGACGGACCAAAGTACTGTCGTTAAGGGGTTGGCGAAATCGGCTCCGAGGGCAAAGAAGAAAACCGGTGCAGCGATAAGAGAGATGAGCGATGATGAGAGGACGCCTAATGACACCGGACTAGCGGCTGGCTTTCCCAAAACAGGAAAAAAGCAGAAAGGCAAGGCTGTTGTTCCTAAATTTAAGAGACGGAAGTCTGTAATCGTGTCTCGCTCGATCCCTGGGATTATTTCTTCTGACTCCGCTATTTATCAACCAGGAAACATATTCGCAGGTCTGGATGACGTTCCCATCCCGGAATGCGTTTCTCTTTATCACGAGTCCGGGTTGGTTGAGCTTCGGGAAGCGTTAAACATAAGCGAGCTTTTACCCGTTAGTGCAGCCGATACTTCTGGTTGGTCGGAGGCTTTGCACATTTGCATACACCTTCATGACACTACATGACTGCTTTACTTGCCATATCTAATTTGCCTGGCCCTTAACCGAACTGCATCTCTTTTTCAGGTAATATGGCTGGCCGTCAGACTACACTGGACAAACTCCGGAGAGTTCATCACCCCCCAACCTACCATGAATCTCGGCGTGGGGGCCCTGATCGCGATCGCGACCGGAGGCAATATGGCCAGGAGTACCACGCAAAGGATCATCATCGAGGTTACTCTAGCCAGGAACGATCAGACAGAGATCGTAGACATCGCTCCCCATCTCGATCTCCTCCGCAATCCCGAAGTCATGTCCAAACATCCGAGCCTCTGCGACATCAGCCATCTTCGCAGGCTTCGAGGCTTGAGCCACATCGTTCTCGAATCGGGGTTGCGACTTCCACGTCTGCGGAAGAGACCCTTATTGAGTCTTCTGGCGAAGGGGCCATCAGGCTTGCTCAACTGAGGAAAGATTTTCCAGAGATCTGCTTTGATGCTTGTATTTTTCCCCCCAATCTTAAAAGAATTCCCGATGATGCCGCGATTACGGCGCTCAGCTACACCCAGGACTTTTTTGCTCAGTACAAAGAATGGTACAAAGCGGCCGTTAAGGCTTCCAAAGCTGCCTTCGACCGGGCCCAAGTCATCGAGAAGCTAGAGGCCGACTTGGCTCAAAAGAGTCGTATTGTCGACATACTCCAATCTGAGGCGGAATCTTCCCGCAAGGCCGAAGTCGAGTCGTTACAGAAGGTTGATGAAACATTGGTCGAGATGGCGAAAATGCAACAGGCACATTGTACATTAGTTGAAGACTTAGGCCACCGATACAAGAATGTCGAAACTGAGCGAGATGCGGTAGTCAGGGAGCTAGAGGAGCTAAAGGCTAAGTTTGCCGACATGAATAAAGAAAAGGACGACGCGAATGTGGCTGCACAGGAAGCGTGTGAGCAGGCTGTATCTTTCCGAGCTGAGCGCGATGCGGCAATTAAGGAACTGGAGGTGCTAAAGGCTAAGTTTGCTGATATGAATAAGGAAAAAGACGACGCGAACGTGGCTGCGCAAAAAGCGTGTGAGCAGGCTGTATCTTTCCGAGCTGAGCGCGATGCGGCCATTGCAAGGGTTAAGGAGGTTGAATCGGAGGTGGAGGAGAGAGTCCAAGCGGAGAGGTTCAAAATGGAGGCCGAATTCGACGATCTCTTGGACACATATAATGCCAATGTACTGGAGTATAGAAACCTCTCCTGGCTAGGGGATTACTCGATGCCTCTCTACAATGCTTGGAAGAAATTGGTGGAAAACAAGAGGATGTCTTGTCCGGATTCGGTATTAGATGAGTTTGAGCTTGAGTCGCGTTTGCTCAGCGAGGATGAGAGGAGGACTCTTCATGAAGCAATCGTTTCCGTTGAAAAAGAAAGACTTGGAGTCCATCAAACGGAGGTTTGTGAAGGTTCGGGCATCGTGCATCATAGTGAGAATACTGAAGTCCCCATTTCGACTTCGTCCGGAGCTGTTGCTGTAGTTGATTCGCATGCTATTCCAGCCTACAATCCGGACCAACCGGAAATGTCTTCGGGCACGGCTCTCGCCCCCGAGCTTGTTCAGGCTCCAAGGCAAGGTAAAGCGGGTATTTTGACTACTCTCTTTACGTCTTAAGACATTGGTTTTCGAGGGAATTTCTTGGTCTGACAGCTCTACTTTTTGTTGTTTAGAGACCGAGAGTGTCGCACCCGTGCTCCCTGTTCCTTCGGCTTTATATCCCACGCATGGAGTTGTTGTCACTGAGGCGATCTCAACCGCCGCCACGGTTGGTGACATAGGAGAGGGAGGATCGATGTCATTCGACGTTCAAATGTTTGAAGAGCTATTTGGTCATCCTCTTGATCCCGTGCCTGACCTCTCTTTTGCGACGAGCGGAGCTGCTCCAGTTTCTAGTTCGATTGTGACGACCACTGGCGTACCTAGCGCAGCTCAACTGTCTCGAGAGGGGGAGATTTTGGCAGAGATAAGTGCCGAGATGGCCAAGACAGTGACAGTTGGTCCCGGAGGTGATGCCGTTCCCCCAAGCTTATCTTCTCTAATGATGATTTCTCCTGGTGGTACGGTAATCGTCTCGAGTGTCGCTGAACATGTATCTGTTATTGCTCCCATGCCTTCGGTTCGCCCTCATAAAAGGACCTCCATCCCTTCCAGTTCTGAGGAAGATGTCGATATTATGCCAGACCCGGAGGACGTTCCTAAGAAAGGCAAAAAGTCTCGCAGGAAGCCAGGCAGTGGGTCTACCGGCTCGACTCCGAGGAAGAAGCATCGGAGGAAGAAAGAGTGAGCCCTTTGCTTTGTCAAGAGTTTACGGATAACAATTCTTTTGTCTTTTCTCTTGTTCTTTTTTGGGCCATGTGTATGTGTGGATTCGGCCTCCACTTAATCGAAGCATCTTTACTTGCCATGTAATCAAACCTGTTTTTGTTGGCCGATGAAATGGGAAATTATTCTTTTCTTCTTACCTAAATGCCTTGTAGCGTTTGTTTTGTATCCGCTCAGTATTTTTACAGCTTCGTGTCGTGACTTAATGAATGAGTCGGATTCTGATTATATTATCACTTAAGCCAGTGATTAACACCCAGCTTTTTGCCCCTTAGTTGCGGGGAATAATACTCATATTCTGGTGGCTGATTGCGTTTATTGCAAGCCTTTGGGCGCACGCCCCCCTTTTGAGGTCTCATGACGATTTGAGATCGATAACCTGTTCCGCATTCCAGGATTCTGAGTGTTATCGATGTTTGGAACACAGTTCGCGCTTTGAGAATCTGGATTAGATGTCTATACCCCAATTCGCACTCTGGGAAGTTGGAGTTCGTTCGCACTCCGGGAACGATTTGTTGGATGTTTATATTCCAATTCATACTCTGGGAAGTTGGAGTCCGTTCGCACTCTGGGAACGATTTATTGGATGTTTTATACTCCAATTCATACTCTGGGAAGTTGGAGTCCGTTCGCACTCTGGGAACGATTCGTTGGATGTTTATACTCCAATTCACACTCTGGGAAGTTGGAGTCCGTTCGCACTCTGGGAACGATTTGTTGGATGTTTATACTCCAATTCACACTCTGGGAAGTTGGAGTCCGCTCGCACTCTGGGAACGATTTATTGGATGTTTTATACTCCAATTCATACTCTGGGAAGTTGGAGTCCGTTCGCACTCTGGGAACGATTTGTTGGATGTTTATACTCCAATTCACACTCTGGGAAGTTGGAGTCCGTTCGCACTCTGGGAACGATTTGTTGGATGTTTATACTCCAATTCACACTCTGGGAAGTTGGAGTCCGCTCGCACTCTGGGAACGATTTATTGGATGTTTATACTCCAATTCACACTCTGGGAAGTTGGAGTCCGTTCGCACTCTGGGAACGATTTATTGGATGTTTATACTCCAATTCACACTCTGGGAAGTTGGAGTCTGTTCGCACTCTGGGAACGATTTATTGGATGTTTATACTCCAATTCGTACTCCGGGAAGTTGGAGTCGGTAAAAGGATTATCGTGTATCGATCCCTGTGAATGCTGGTATTGTATTCTGCCCCCGAGCTCGGGTCTCACTCAATGAGCGACAGGTCGTATCACAGTTACTCCCTGTTCGAATAAATCCCACCGTGTGATGGAATTTAGCTCTTCGTGCAACGTGATATAATGTGTTATTTTCAGTGAATCACAACTTTTGGCTCGAAGAGATGGCATTTTATTGCTGAAACGAAAGAAACATGGCAAAATCAGTTGCCTTATTACAAATTCAAATTTAAAAATGCAGAAACAAAAATGCTGAAGAAGAAATTGATAAGAAATAGATAAATAAAGCCCGTCAGATGTAGTAGTGACGGAGGCTTCTGCTATTCCAGGCTCTTGGTAAAGTGAGGCCATCAACTGTTGATAACTTGAATGTGCCATCTCTGAGCTTTTGTGAAATCATATACGGCCCTTCCCAATTTGGGTTCATGTGTGAAGGAACCGGGTAAATTCTTTTAAGTACCAGGTCGCCGGATTTAAAAGTTCGTGGGCGGACCTTGGCGTTGTATATTCGAGCGACTCGACCTCGATATGCAGCTGCTCTCACATCGGCTTCTTCTCGCTTCTCATCAAGCAGATCTAGGGATTCAGCAAGCAATATACCGTTTGTTTTTGGGTCGTAGTATGTCACACGGTGAGAGCGAACTTCCATTTCGACTGGAATAACTGCTTCAGAGCCATAGGATAGAGAAAAAGGGGTGTGTCCGGTCGCAGTTTTGTGAGTCGTTCTGTACGCCCACAGAGCCATTGGTAGTTCATCAACCCACTTGCCCCCAGCTTTCTCCAATCTTTTCTTCAATATAGACTTGATAACCTTATTGACGGCCTCGACCTGACCATTTGCTTGTGGGTGCGCTACTGCTGAGAATCTCTTACGGATGTGAAATCGCAGACAGAAGTCCTTGAATTCAGCACTGTCGAATTGGGCTCCATTGTCGGTGATAATAGTATGCGGGAGACCAAACCGGCAGATGATGTTGCGTACCACGAAGTTGATCACCTTTTTTGTTGTTATCGTTGCAAGGGGCTCAGCCTCAGTCTATTTGGTGAAGTAATCAACCGCAACTATGGCGTACTTTGCACCCCCTTTAGCTAAAGGCAATGCACCGATTATATCCATCCCCCACATTGCAAATGGCCACGGACTGACCATTTGGGTTATTTCAGAAGGCGGGGCTCTAGGGATCCGAGCGTGTCTCTGGCATCTATCGCATCTTTTGGCATAATCCATAGCATCGCGGTTAACGGTAGGCCAATAATATCCGTATCGAAGTATTTTCTTGGCAAGTGCTTGCCCCCCAGTGTGATCGCCACATTCTCCTTCGTGCACCTCGCGCAACACTCGCTTGATTTCGTCATGTGCGATACACCGGAGAAGAGGAACAGAGTATCCTCTTCGATACATAACTCCGTTTTGAATGACAAATCGTGACACCTTTCGGAGAATCTGTCTTCTTTCACTTCGCCGTTCGGGTAGTGTGCCATGCTCAATGTAATCTTGATAGGGAGTCATCCATGATTCCTTCTCGGAGGTAGCTTCAAATGTGAATTCGTTCTCCGTTCGATCAATGCTTGGATAGGATAATGTCTCGACGGGGACGAGTCCCAAGTGTTGAGTTTCGCCTGTACTTGCCGACTTTGCCAACGCATCAGCTTTCTGATTGTGCTCTCGGGGTATGTAGAAAATGGCATAATAATCGAACTGGTCTAGTGTTTCTCGGACCCGGGCTAGATAAGCGGCTAGTCTTCGATCCTTGGCCTGATATTCGCCCCGAACTTGGCATACCACCAACTGAGAATCGCAGTATATCTCTACCGCGATAATTCTTAGGTCTCGGGCCAACTTCAACCCGGCGAGCAAGGCTTCGTATTCAGCTTCATTGTTGGTTGCCCGGAAATCAAACTTTAAGGCGTAGCAGATGGATCGGCCCTCGGGAGTCTCAAGCACAATCCCTGCGCCCGAACACCGATCGTTGGATGCGCCATCAGTGTACATCTTCCATACATATTCGGGTGAGTCACTAGTTTCAGGTAAGTCTTCAGGAACAGTGAATTCGGCAATGAAATCTGCTAAGACTTGACCGTGTATGGCTCTCCTTGGAACATATGCGATGTCGAATTGACTCAGCTCAATGTTCCACTTTAGTAACCTGCCAGATGTCTCGGGTCGTGTGAGGACCTGTCGTAGCGGTTGATCGGTGTACACAATGATAGGGTGAGCCTGAAAATATGGACGGAGCTTTCTCGAGGCGATGACTAGGCAGTATGCCAACTTTTCTAGCCTTGGATAATTTCTCTCGGCCCCGGCCAATCGTTTACTGACATAATAAACTGGTTTCTGTGTTCGGTCTTCCTCCCGAACCAATGCAGCACTAATAGCGTTTTCAGATACAGCCAGATAAAGGTATAATTGTTCATGATCAACAGGTTTTGAAAGAATCGGTGGTGTGGAAAGATGCCGGACTAGCGATTGAAATGCGTTTTCACATTCCGTAGTCCATTCGAAGTTTCGCCTCCCTTTTCGGATTAGGTCGAAAAAGGGTATGCATTTATCCGTTGACCTTGAGATGAACCTACTCAGCGCTGCAATCTTTCCATTGAGGCTCTGAACCTGTTTCATGGTCCTCGGGGTTTGAAGACTCCTGATTGCCCATATCTTTTCGGGGTTGGCCTCTATTCCCCGGGCGTTGACGATGAACCCAAGGAACTTTCCGGAAGCAACCCCAAAATGACATTTTAACGGATTTAGCTTCATCCCATACCTCCGGAGGACTTTGAACATTGATTCCAAGTCCTTGACATGATCAGTGGAGTACCGTGATTTTACCAACATGTCATCTACATAGACCTCCATGGTTTTCCCGATCTGGTCGGCAAACATTCGGTTGACTAAGCGTTGATAAGTTGCTCCGGCATTCTTTAAACCAAAAGGCATGACCATGTAGCAATATAGTCCTATGTCAGTTACGAAGCTCGTATGTTCTTGATCAGGCACATGCATGGGTATCTGATTGTACCCAGAGTAAGCATCCATGAAAGACAATAATTCATGTCCGGCCGTCGAATCCACAAGTTGATCGATTCGAGGAAGTGGAAAACTGTCCTTTGGACAAGCCTTATTTAAGTCAGAGTAGTCGATGCACGTTCTCCATTTTCCATTTGGTTTGCGGACAAGTACAGGATTGGATACCCACTCCGGGTACAAAGCATCTCGGATAAACCCATTCGTCTTCAATTTATCGACTTCTTCCTTGAGGGCGGCAGATCTCTCTGGATCCATACCGCGTCTCTTTTGTTTGACCGGGATGTACCGCGGGTCAATATTTAAGGTGTGGCTCGCGATGTCCGACGAGATTCCACACATATCGGAGTGCGTCCAGGCGAATACGTCTAGATTCGCTTGGAGAAATTCGACCAATTCCTGTTGAGCTTGCAGGTTTAGCTGAGACCCAATTTTCAAGACCTTCGAATCGTCATCGTTATCAATTGGAACATCGATTGTCAGCTCGGCTGGGGAGGCCTGACTTTCTTTGGATTCATCATTATCTTCAGTGTCTCGAGGGTCAAGATCCTTCTGGAATTGGTCGTGGTGCCCGGGCCGAGGCCCAGGCGCTAGTTGTCAATCGTCGACAAAGCGGACGTGGAGAGATTCCCCCACGCCCTTTCCCTTTTCCCTCTTTTGTGCTTCTCGTAGTTCAGCAACGTAACAGGCTCTCCCGGCAGCCTGGTCCCCTTGAATGACCCCAATCCCGTGGTCAGTTGGGAACTTTAGAGTCAAACACCACGGGGCAATTGCTGCCCTAAATTCTGCAAGTGCTGGTCGGCCCAAAAAGGCATTATAGGGTGAATGGATGTCCAGGACAACAAACTGTAACACTCGAACTCTACGGCGTTCTCCGTTTCCCAATTCTACTGGCAATTCCACCATTCCGGTGGGTATGTTAGCACTTCCATCGAAGCCGTGGATCCTATATTGACAAGGCTTTAGATCTTTGGCTTCCATTTTCATCTGATCATATGCCCTTTTGAACAAGATGTTTACTGAGCTTCCACTGTCTACCAGGATCCTCTTCATCCAAGCAGGACCAACCTGGGCGGATATGACTAGTGGGTCTATGGTCGGGGCTTCGACTTTGTCAGCATCTCGGTTTCTAAATACGATGTCATCCGCCATCGTCTTCTGTTGCTTAGCCGGAGTTCCTTCATAAAGTGTACTGCAGCTTTCAAAACTTACGTGTCTGATCGAATTGGCGTATGATTCCATTTCCCTCCAACTTCGATCTGCTGGATGAGGGCCACCACTGACTGTATTTATGACCAATCTTCCGCCTGTACGAGCGGGCTCTTCTTGTCTTTCTTGGTTCTGTGCACGATTTTGGTTTGACGGGCCCGCACTACCGGCTTGCAGTGCCCGCACAAATTGATCCAGCTTCCTCTCTCTGATCAGTTTCTCAATAAGGTCTTGCAGATGCCTGCAATCATTGGTGTTGTGTCCATAGCTTTCGTGAAATCTACAAAACTTCCCCGTTTGGATCTGTTTCTCCGATGATGGCTTCGGAGTCGGCTTCTTATATTGCATTGCATTACAGGTTTGTAGATATACGTTTTCTAACGTCGTATTCAGCGGTGTATAACTTTCAAACATTTGCGCCCTACGTCGCGGGCCGCGATTCTGATCCTGCTTCTTACTTCTATTATCTCCGTTCCTTGGCTGGGTTTGCTTGTTCTGAATATTCAACTACACTCTTCCTGAGCCCTCTCCTGACTGTTTAACGGCCACATTGCTTTGAATCCCTTCATTGCTGGGCCTCGCATCGTCCTGCTTCCTAGATTGTTTCGCATCCTCACGCCTCAGGAATTGGGCGGCTTTGGAATAGAAACGATCCAACGACGCGGGAGGTTTCCCAGCTAGCCAGTTTCCAAAATCAGAGTCGGGATCAATCCCCTTAGTCAGAGCCATCAAGATTGAATTATCATTGGGGTTAGTAATTTCTGCACAGGCGGCGTTGAATCTTTCCAGGTATCGCCTGAGCGTCTCCCCAGGGGTTTGAGTGACACTAGATAAAGTGTTTACGTCTTTAGGCTTGGCGATGTGCATACGGAATTGTTCGATAAATTTGGTTGCCAATTGGTCAAACGAGGAGATAGACCGTGGTGGTAGTCGTGTAAACCACATTGTCGCAATCCCCCCCAAGGAAATAGGAAAACTACGGCACTTCACTGCATCATCAGCTCTGGCAGCAGTCATCGACCATTCATACTTTAGAATATGTTGGCTAGGGTCGGAGTTTCCTTCATACATAGGCAGAGTCGGCATTCTGAATCGCCGGGGAGGCTCAGCATACAATATGTCATCTGTGAACGGGGTGTGACTTCGAGAGATCCCCCAATCGTCATTTGTTAAACCTTGACTTTCGCGAACCATTTGGCGGACCATAGCTGAGAGATCAGGCATTGCCGCATTCGACGGGTGTCGAGCCAAAGTGTGGTCGGGTTCCACAGTGCGAGGTGGGATCGGGCGCTGTCGACGATCCGAATCTTGCCTCCTTGGCTCAACGTCTTCTGGGATATTTGATCCTGGGGCACGTTCCTGTGGGTGGTAGTTCGGACTGGAGTGATTTCGGATGTCAACTCCTGTGTCACCTGCGGTGGCTTGGTTATCTGCAGTGTGCTGTGGAACAGTGCCTCCTCGAGAGGAAGGTCCCGTATGAAAGCTAGCAGAGGGGCCAACCCTTATTTGTCCAACAGTTAACGTTTGCCGGAGACCAGAAGCATGACTTCCGTCTAACCTGGGGCGTGTAGATCTGCCGCCATAGTCGGATGAGGCAGAGCTTTCCGTGGAAGAATGCGGAGCATGGTCCCTCTTTGATTTTCTTCGCCCTTGACGATTTAGTTGGTTAGCCAATTCAGCATTGACACGCAGCTGCTCAGTTAGCTGTTGTCGGCTTTGAGTTAATTCCTGGAGTAATGCTTGGAATTCTTGCCTTGTAACTGGACCTGACTGATTCGCTTGCCCAGCGGCATCCTGATTGGCTGACTGTAGCTGTGCGGGATTCTGCCCATCCCGGCCTTCTTGGTTACCAACGTTGGAAGTGGTTCTCGTATTAACCATCCTGAAGGTTGGATTCCTGTCCTAGATTTTTAGCAAATCTGAAAAGAATAGAAGGAATCCGAATTTGAGGTCTGGATCTCCCTCTTAGATTTATGCAATCCGGTATCGAAGATAGATCCACGGAGCAGGAGAAAGAACTGGTTCCTTTTCTCTCTCAATGAAAGCACCAAAATGTTTGCACCAAAATTGGGCAAACACCCTTCGGATGTTTTTGAAGAGATAGTAAATGAAGAACTTGAATTAGAAATAAGGACTATCTAACAAAACTCCAAATCACAGAAAAGTAAATTGCACAGAAGACAAGGATTTAGAGTGGTTCGGCTATGCGCCTACGTCCACTATGAAGCTTTATCACTTTATTCCTTAATACTTGAAGATTACAAGTGTTTTTAAGCAAATTTCAGCAGAAAATGAACTTAAATTCGAAATTATCAGCAAAGGAGGTGGTATGGAGTGATTCCGGCAGCGTTTAGGCTTATTTTTCTTCTCCAAATTCTCCCCCCCCCCCCTTTTCTGAATGACCAGGGGCTCTATTTATAGGTGTGGAAGGCCAAATTCCCGCCTAAAGCTCAGGGAGGTTGCCTGGCACGTGAGGGGGGCCCATAAGCCCGCGTTCTCGAAGTCCGTGCCCAGTTTGGGATCGATTCGAAATGAATTTCGAATCGATCAAAGAAGCATCCAATCGAGGCGAAATTTGGTGTGGACATTCTTCAACATGCATGTGAACTACTGTAAAAATTTCATGGGATTTTGATCAGTGGATTGGAAGTTATGATCGGTTCGAAATTGGTGTCTTCGGCCTTCTGTTGGTTCGAATCGATGAAGTGGTCTCGTTCGAATCGACCTGTTTGATTCGAGTACTTCGAACCGATCCCAGGGCGCCTCTCTTAGAGTCGATCCTGTCTTTTGCGTGTGGTTGGATTCGAAGTGAGTCTTCGAATCGATGGGGATGGTGTTTGTTCGAATCGATCCAAATGTGTTACCTTGGATCGATTCGAAGTTGTCTTAGCATGTTGAATTCGAAGACAGCGCGATGCCGCATGGTGGGCTTGTAGTCTTGTGAAAATGGATTCGAACTAGCGCATAGTTGATGGAGTCGAAGTATAGCTGCTTTGGTGGATTCGAAGTAAGGTCTAGGTCATGGATTCGAAGTAGAGAACGTCTGATGGATTCGAAATACATGGAGTCGAAGCGGTAGCGTGTCTTATGGATTCGAAGTTAGGAGCACTCTGATGGATTCGAACTTACGTTCTTTTGTTGGGTTCGAACTAGTTGGTTTCGAACATTATGGGTTCGAAACAAATGGTTTCGAACTAGTTGGGTTCGACAGTGATGGTTTCGAACCGAGCGACGTCCATCTTCCTTAACTTGAATCCGTCATAACTTGAGCATATGACCTCGGATTGACTCGAAACTTGAATTGGTGGCTTCTATGGCCTTTCTTGTTATGCCCTATCACTTGTGGCCCGATCCGGACTCGGACAGAATTCATCGATATCCATAGCGGAGTGAAGTGCGATCAATCTCTGAAGCGAACTGTCTTTTGTCTTTGATCAATCTTTTGGTATCACGGCTTTTGCCCGAAAAGCGGGATAACAGTACCTGTATCAACATAGTTGGTGTGGAAATTATTTGCCTGGCATTTAATGTTTTACTGCACCATCTATATTTTATACGACGGAACTGACCATGCATTTAGCAATAAATTAAATAGACGAAGACAATTATGTACAGGTCTTTGTCTACTAGGTAGAACTAACTAGTATTGTAATTTAAGTTTCTAGACTTAAATAAATAATTAGTTGGTGAATTAATGAAGTCCGACAAAATCAGACATTAAATGCACAATGTATCAAGTGGAGGAAATGTTAGGTTTCAAGTTCTTCGATACTACGGCTTCACAAATTACTATATTAGGTTTTTTATATTCATGCTATTTATTTTATTCACATAATTGCTCTGTGATCACTGTTGTATATTATCAAAATTTTAATTAACGAAAAAACTGAAAATAATTTTTATAGGCAGATAATATACCAAGTCTTGATACCAATTCATTCCGACATTTAACCCATGTACTGCAAAACAAATAATTTATTTAATACTATATTTGTTTTATCCTACACAGGATAAAAATTTAAATGGATTTGTATCAAATTTTGAAATTTTGCTACATCTGAGAGGAGAAAAAACTTATGAATCCCGCAAGATAGATGAACTCAAACAATGCACGTGGAAGATTCTTCTAAGAGTAGCTGTTTCGACAATTACACTCTAAGTTGCGGCGTGGAAAAGATACACACACTCAAACAATGCAGGCCCCAGAAAGGAATGAAGATAACTGTTGAACTGCATCCAACGATAATTGCTACAAAGAAGCTTCCAAAAAACAATGCTTAGTCACCTCAAATAATGTTCGCAGTGAAAGAGATTTATGAAAGTAGAATGATCTTATTTTTATTATTCTTGCTAACTGACTTTGTACATTCAGTATTCATCATGTTTATATACATCAGATACATGGGCCAAAGTAACCACGGCATAAATGGACCGGGTCGAACATGAGAATACCCGGCCTCATGCTTACAAAAGAAATAAAGCCTGTATAACAAGCTTATGTTCATTATTATGCCCCCTCAAAAATATCTAGGGTTTTCGCCCTTCTCTTGCTTCTGTGCCGCCATAAAAAATCACTTACGAAAAATCACTTAGCTCTCATGACTTCCTCAGATCTCGTTTGTCTTGCTTCACTCCTTCCTGGGTTTCTTTTGCTTTGTCACCAGTGTCCCAGTCAACCCCCTTTAAGTCGATTTTGATTCTTGAGAAATTTTTGGTGGAGAGAGCCTTTGTTAGAATGTCGGCACGTTGACATTCAGAAGGGATATGACGAACGTCAAGTCTTCCTTTACTGATCTGTTCTTGAACGAAGTGCAAATCGATCTCGATGTGCTTTGTTTGGAAATGGAAAACTGGGTTGGCGGAGAGAGCTACAGTACTCAGATTATCACACCAGATTATTGGTCTTTATTTTATTTTATTCCAATTTCAAATAGTAACTTCTCGATCCAAATTAATTCCGCAGTTGTGCTGGCAACTACTCGGTACTCAGCTTCGGTACTGGAGCGTGAGACCGTGGCTTGCTTCTTGGAGCACCATGATATTGGGTTGTCACCGAGATAAATGCAGAATTCAGAGATGGATCTTCTATCGTCTGGGTCGGTAGCCCAGTCGACATCAGCGTAAGCATGTAAATTTAATTCTTTGCATGTGTGTAATGATATTGCATGATTAATTGTTCCTCTGAGATAACGCAGTACTCTCTTAACTGCCTTCCAATGCTCGTCCCTTGGTCGTTGCATAAATTGGCAAATTTTGTTGACGCTTAACATATTTCTGGTCTTGTGATAGTAACATACTGTAGAGCCCCTACTATATTTCTGTATTGTCGATCTTTAGAAATAAGTTCTCCTTTGTCTTTTGAGAGGCGAAGATTACTGGTCATAGGGGTAGGTAAGGGTTTAGCTAGATTCATTTTTGCTCTGACAAGAATCTCCGTGATATATTTACTTTGACTCAGAACTAGCTCTGTGTTTCTTTTCTTTACAACTCTATGCCCAAGAAATAGTTTAAATCACCAAGTTCTTTGATAGAGAAAGTTTGATTCAACTGCTGAACAGTTTTGCTGATTTCACTGTTATCACTGCCTGTAATCAATATGTCATCTACATATACCAGTAGATAGACGGTTTGCCCATGATTTGTCTTTATATACAGAGAGTTATCTGACTTGGTTGGCTTGTAACCCAATCTGATCAGAGTTGTCTGAAATTTTTCGTGCCATACCCTTAGGGCCTGCTTGAGTCCATAAATAGCCTTGTGAAGTTTGCATACCAAGTTTGCATTATTACCTTGAATGTACCCTTTTGGTTGTTGCATATAAACTTCTTCCTGTAGATCCCCATTCAGAAAGGCATTGTTTACATCTAACTGTTTAATATTCCACTGATTGTGTAGAGCTATGGTTAGAATAATTCATATAGTAGTTGGTCCACCACAGGAGAAAAGGTCTCATTAAAATCAAAACCAAACTGTTGTGTATATCCCTTTGCAACAAGCCTTGTTTTGTATCTTGCTATGCTACCATTTGGATTTTTTTTCACTTTGTATGTCCATTTACTTCCAATGATATTTTTGTGACTGGGTGGATGAACTAAGCTCCATGTTTTGTTTCTTGTGAGGGCATTATATTCTTCATCCATGACTGATTTCCAATGATAATACTTGATAGATTCTTCATAAGTAGTAGATTCCTTTTGATTTAGACAAGCTGTATATACTTTGGGTTTGAAAATGCCACTTTTAGCTCTTGTAATCATATGATGATCTATTTTTGCAGGAATGCTGGGTTGTTCATTGACACTGAAGTGTTCTAAACATGGTGAATTGCTTTCATTATGTTCTGAACTTTCTTCAGAGTTGGAACAGTTTTGTGGTGAGATGTTGAAATGATCACTAGACTCAGTTCAACTATGACCTGGTCTGATGGATGACAAAGTGTGTTGTGGTCCTGATGTCTTATCAGCTTCTTGCCCACTGTTCCAGTTAGTAATTTCAGGAATTGGTGGTATTGATACCTTTGTGTTGTATACTTTTTGTGTGGTCTGTATTGTTTTATCTGCAAAAGGAAAAATATTTTCATTAAATACAACATGTCTTGAAATATATACTTTGCCATTTTTACTGAGACATTTATAACCTTTCTGGTTACTAGCATATCCTAAGAATGTGCAAGGAACGGACCCGAGACTCAACTTGTGAGGGTTATATGGTCTAAGACATGGAAAACACAGACAACCAAAAGTTCTTAGTTCTGAATAATCTGGTTTTATATTAAATAGCACTTCATTTGGACTTTTCCAACTGAGAACCTTAGTTGGTAGTTTGTTAATCAAATAGACTGATGTAGTAAATGCATCAGGCCAGAATTTCATTGGTAAGGACCCCTGAGCCAACAGTGTCAGTCCAGCTTCAACTATGTGTCTGTGTTTTCTTTTCACTAAACCATTCTGTTCAGAAGTATGTGGACAAGTAACTCTATGTATAATTCCTCTATTTTGGAAATATTCTTTCGGAGGTTTAAATTCACTACCTCCATCTGATTGGATAGTTTTAATCTCACTGTTACACTGTTTTTCTGCTTGACTAATAAATTAATGACTATTTTCATACCTCTGATTTAGCCTTGAGAAAATATATCCAAGTATACCTAGAATAGGCATCAACAAATGAGATATAGTACCTGAATCCATAGTCTGAATTTACTGGAGTGGGTCCCCAAAGATCTGTTGCTATAAGTTCAAGTGGTTTATTGTAAATAGTAGTAGATTCTGCAAAAGGTAGCTTGTGACTTTTGCCAAGTTGACAACTTGTACATATATAAGGAATAGTAATATTATCAAAAGAAATATTATTACTCTTCAGAACATGTTTTACAGTTTTGACATTGGGATGTCCCATTTTGCAATGCCATACATAAAATACATTCCTTTTATTAGTGACATTAGTTTCTAAATTGTTGCACCATGGTCTTTTATGAATGAATTTCTTTGTGTTCCCAGAATGGAATTTGTACAGCCCATTTTGCAGTTTACCCTGTAACAATATATCTTGAATTGATAAGTCTCTGACAGTGCAGAATTTTGGGCGAAACTCAAAGTATACATTGTTGTCATTGGCAAATTGTGATGCACTAATCAGATTCTTCTTAATGTGAGGAACAGTTAACAAGTTATTCAAGTAAAGTTGTCTTTTACCTTTGATGCTGCCATTTCCAACATGAGTTATACTTACAGGTTCACCATTACCCATAAAAATAGATTGTGTACCTGAATATTCTTTACTGCCAAGATTCAAATTCTGAATGTTGTTAGTTAGATGATTAGTAGCACCTGAATCTGGATACCATTCCTCACAATGAATGTCTTCAGGTCTGGTAAGAGATTCTGGTTTCATTTGAGTACATTGAGTGTCTCCATTTTGACTTCTTGTGGTGTTTCTTAATTGGGATACATTTGCATTAGGACTAAAACCTTTTTGTACACCTTGACTTTGATTAGTATTACTGCTATCAGTATTGTATCTGAAGTAGCATTTGCTTGCAATATGGCCAAAATTTTCACATATTTGACATTTAACTCTAATACTGTTGTTCCAGCTTCCACTCCTCCCCTTCCTCTCTGATTAAAACCACCTCTATTTGTTTGTGTCTTTTCTTGATTCTCGTTTCTTGAGTTTGATGCATAGTTAACTGAATAATCTGATGTACTTGACTTTCTCTGTTCAACTCTGCCTTCATGAGCAAGAAGAGAGGAGTTAACAAATTGCATATTGGGTAATGTCTCTCTAGAAGAGATGACAGCAATAACTGACTCATATTCCTCTCCAAGGCCATTCATTATGGTCAAGATCTACTCAGTTTCAGAGATCTTGTGACCTGCTGTCTCAAGTAGATCACAGAATGACTTAATCTTGGTTAAGTACTCTCTCATTTGTAGGATCTAGGTTAACCCTAGAGGGGGGGGGGTGAATAGGGTTATAGCAAATTTTCTCGAATTAAAAACAAACTGCAGAGAAGTAAATATGCTGAAAAGTAAATCACACACAAAATTTACCCAGCTTCGGCAACCCCTACCTACTGCTGCATTCCCAGATTTCTATTAGAATTAAACATTCTCCCGCTTACAGACACTCAAATAGACTCGCAAACCCTGCTACCGCCTATAGAATTTTGCAAACTCGCAAACCCTGCTTACTGAACTAATCATAACTAGACAATCTGACACAGCCTAAATCCTAGGTGGTGATTTACCAAGATTTGATTCGAGAAGAATAGACTTCAAAAATAAAAATAAGAGCAAAATTAAATAAATCTTGAGTACAAGTTTTTTTTTCCCTTAAACAAAACAACCCGACCCAAAATAAAATAAAACACGGCCACTTCCCTCTTTTGTTATCTGATGCAATTTAGGGTTCTGAAAATGGCGGCTTTCGTTCCTCTTTGCAACTGAAATTAGGGCTTCTGCCGACTTATGTTGATCGTTTGATTTTACGCCTTGCTCTGTCGATCGATGTCTCTTTGAGTTGCGCTCGGCTGCTTCTCTTGATTGCTCTGTGAAATTAGGGTTTTGATGAAGTCGGCTTGGTTGCTTTGAGATGATTGAATTCGAGTTCTCTCTGGTATGTTATTTGATCCTTTGGTTCGGTCGGACGGACGGCGGCGGCGCGCGCGTGTGTGGGGGAGATGCATGATCTCCCTCCTCACAACGAAGCATACATTTGGGAATCCTAGGCCCCTTACCTCCTCATGAGAATGCCATATATAAACCAATATAGCTCTCAACAATTAGGCGATGTGGGACTTTGTATATTTCCATTCATTCAATTTCTTAAGGAATTCCAACAATCCCCCACATGAATGATAATATACATATCCCCCACACAAAGCGAAATATCACAGAGTACATATGGAATAATGCTTTATCGTGGATAAGTAGATATTTCACTTTGAACTTTCCCTAGTTAAAACTTATCGGATCTACTTGGCTAATCGGTGAATTATTTCATCTTGAACCGTCGGCCTTTATTGTATACCCAGACAATAAGCTTTACGAAGCATTGATTCCCTTCTCATCTAATCTCTTGGTTGTGTTCATTTTGGTCCTGAACACTACTTGGTTCTGCGAGTGTTATAGAGAATTTAAAGCCTTGTAAAATTCTCATAGAGCCGACCCAGCTCACACTTACATAGGTGATTGCAACCATTAAGAGTATCCTACAAATACCCCACTTGTTATTTCCAAGATATGGTCATCATTGAAAAACATAGTTTTAACCTATTAATACTTCTGTAGGCATGCATTTATATTGTGCACCATAGGAATGGAGTTGGACTATGTCCACGCAAATGCATTACGTCTTGAGTTACTCAGAAATGGTTGCCTATTGATCCTAGTCCGTGGGATCTCCAGTCGCTAGGATAGGTTTCCGTATAAGGTAACTCTTGTTGGTTTAGGCTTTTAAAGCCATTCCCCTCGATGCGCAGTCAATTTTCTCTCTTGATAAACCTTTAGTAAATGGATCCGCTAGGTTATCATTTGTTCTCACATAATCTATGGAAATAGTTCCATTTGAGAGTAACTGCCTAACTGTGTTATGGCGTCGACGAATATGTCGTGACTTTCCATTATACACAAAGTTGTGCGCTCTGCTTAGCGCAGCTTGGTTATCATAGTGTATGCATATGACCGGTACAGGTTTAGGCCAAAATGGAATATCTTCTAAAAAATGACGAAGCCATTCTGCTTCTTCGCCTGCTTTATCTAAAGCGATGAACTCCGATTTCATAGTGGATCGAGCCATGCATGTTTGTTTAGTAGATTTCCATGACACTGCTGCTCCTGCTAGGGTAAAGACATAACCGCTCGTTGATTTTGATTCCTTTGAATCAGCAATCCAATTTGCATCACTATATCCTTCTAAGACGGCAGGATATTTTCCATAATGTAAGGAATAATTTGTGGTATTTATTAAATATGCAAGCACTCTCATTAGTGCTTTCCAGTGTTCCTTTCCTGGATTGCTTGTATACCTGCTCAATCGACTTACCACGTAAGCAATATCTGGTCTGGTGCAATTCATCAGATACATTAAGCATCCTATTACATGAGAGTATTCCAGTTGCATTACGCTCTCATCAGTGTTTTTATGCAGTACTTCCGATGGATTAAAAGGTGTCCTCACTCCTTTAATTCCATACTCTTGGAATTTTTCAATCACTTTGTCTACATAGTGTGACTGAGATAGTTCAATTCCATTAGGTGTTCTTATTATTTTGATTCCCAAAATAACGTCCGCAACTCCTAAGTCTTTCATATCGAAATTGTTGATCAACATTTTCTTTATGGTCTCAATTACCTTAGTATTTGGACCGAATATTAGCATATCGTCCACATATAGACAGATCATCACATATGATTGTCCAAGTTGTTTATAATAAACACATTTGTCACATTCATTTATACGAAAACCATTTCTCATCATGACACTATCAAATTTTGCGTGCCATTGCTTTGGAGCTTGTTTTAGTCCGTATAATGATTTGACTAATCTACAGACTTTGTTTTCATTTCCTCTGGAAGTAAATCCCTCAGGTTGCTCCATGTAAATCTCCTCATCGAGATTTCCATTTAAGAATGCTGTTTTTACATCTATCTGATGAATCTCTATATTATAGATGGATGCAATTGCTATTAGCATTCTTATAGAGGTTATTCGTGTTACCGGCGAATAAGTATCAAAAAAGTCTACTCCTTCTTTTTGACGATATCCTTTGGCTACTAATCTGGCTTTATACTTGTCGAAAGAGCCATCTGCTTTCATTTTGTTCTTGAAAATCCATTTGCAACCAATTGGTTTTATTCCTGGTGGAATATCAACAATTTCCCAAGTTTTATTACTTAGAATTGAATCAATCTCACTTTGGATTGCCTTTTTTCCAACATAAGGACTCAGAAGATGACATTGCTTCCTTATACGTTTGAGGTTCGTGCTCTAATACATATGTAAAAAAGTCCGAACCAAATGTTTTGGAAGTTCGAGCCCTTACGCTTCTTCTTGGTTTAGCATCCTCAATTTCATGATGAGTTTCATCTTCATACGAATCGTTTGATTCTTCCCTTGTCCTTTTTTGGGACCTTATTTCCTTCATTCCTTTTGTGCGGAAACACATCTTCAAAGAATGAGGCATCTCTTGATTCCATGATTTATTTACATGAATATCAGTTATATCAGACTTGAATACCAAGAATCTGTAGGCACTACTATTTTGGGCTGGCCCAAGATAATAACAATCTACTATTTTTGGTCCAAGTTTGACTCTCTTGGGAGGTGGAACTGGAACTTTTGCCAAGCACCCCCACACTTTGAGGTATTTAAAGCTTGGTTTGTGTCCTTTCCATATCTCATATGGAATTGTTCCTATTTTATTGTGAGGAACCTTATTTAATATATGATTAGACATATTTAGTGCTTCCCCCCACAAGTTTGTCAGTAGACCAGCAGTTAAAAGCGTTGCATTAATCATATCTTTTAACGTTCTATTCTTCCTCTCGGCTACACCATTTTGTTGTGGTGAATATGGAGCTGTTGTTTGATGAATCATTCCATTTTCTTCACAGAATTATTCAAATGGTGATTCATACTCTCCACCTCGATCAGATCTTAATATCTTGATCTTTTTATTTAACTGATTTTCTACCTCAGCCTTGTATTTTATAAACGTTGTTATTGCTTCATCTTTACTATTTAAAAGATATACATAGCAATATCGCGTATAATCGTCGATAAAAGTAATGAAAAACTTTTTCCCACCTCTTGTAGGTAGTGATTTAAAACCACATAAATCTGTATGTACCAAATCTAATGGTTCGGTGCTTCTGTCAACAGATTTAAATGGTTGTTTGACCATTTTTTCTTCTATAACTGTCTCACATTTGTAGTTCTTATCTACTTGGAATTTTAGAATTAATCCCAAGTTTGATAGTGTTTTCATTTTGCGGAAATTTGTGTGTCCCAATCTATCATGCCATAGTAAAATTTCGTGCTCAAGCAAATAAGAAACTTCAATTTTATTAATAGCACAATCAGAACACATATTTTTGTTGCCGACAACGGCTACATTTATCTTAAATAGGCCATCACATAAATAACCCCTTCCGATATACATTCCAGCTTTGGACAGAACCATCTTGTCTGACTCAAACACCATTTTGAATCCCTTCTTTGATAGGACTGCACCAGAGATGAGATTCTTGCGTATGTCTGGAACGTGGAGTACGTTATTCAACTTAACAGTTTTTCCAGAAGTAAACTTGAGGATTACTGTGCCACTGCCTTCAATCATGGAAACTGCATAATTACTCATATAGAGTTTTTCTTCATGATTGAATTTCTTGTATGTAGAGAACATGGAATTCTCAGAACAAACATGACGAGTAGCGCCTGTATCTACCCACCATTGGTTAGGATTCTGATCCAGATTGCATTCAGAAATAACCGCTGAAAAGTTGAACTTATCCATTTTCATGTTGTCAATTGTTGCCATCTCTGTTTTAGTATAAAACAGTAAAATTCTTAAGATGTTATTTATCTGGTGTACTAAAACAAATAGCACGGTACAATAAACTCGTCGCACAAGTTTATCGATTAGAATTCCACTACACTGGAATTCTGTATTAGATAATTGTAACAATAAGTTACATTGTAAATAAATTGCAACAATAACGTTATACTATTGTAAGAAATAGTAAAACTTATAAACGGGAAAGATTACAGAGAATCTAACCAGTATATAAAGAAAATTTCGTCTGAGGCTTGTCGTAACAATCTCCTTAAGAATTTTATTTCAAAATTCTCCCAAGATACAACAGACGTAATCTGCACGAGATTGTAATGAGTATGTCAACTCTGTGATATATATGGAATATTGAGCAGTAGAGCAAAGAAGCAGAAGAAATTAGATTGGAATGGGATGAGAATGTGATCAGTGTTCTCTCATATTTATAATTTCGTCCGCATCCCTTCAAACATTCGCGTCCGCTTGACTGGTCGCACCCGTTGCCTTTTGGTCGCTGCTGTTCGTTAACGGGCCGCACCCGCCTGCTACTGGTTTGCATCTGCTCGCATCTAACAGTTCGCACCCGCTCGCATCGCACTGCCTGGTACTGTATGCGCCGTATCCGCTTCAATCGGGTCGCACCCGCTCGCGTTCGGCCGCACCTGTTCTGTTTGCTTCTAACGGGTCGCACCCGCTACTGTTTGCGCCTATTCAATCCGCATCCACATCTGTTCGTATGGCTTGTAACTGTCAGAAAGCCCGGTCCAGTTTGCAGTAAAAATACGAGTATCACATTAGACCCAAACCCGAGCCTGGCCCAATTAGGTTCGGTCGGACAGACGGCGGCGGAGCGCGCGTGTGTGGTGGAGATGAATGATCTCCCTCCTCACAACGAAGCATACATTTGGGACTCCTAGCCCCCAACCTCCTCATGAGAAAGCCATATATAAACCAATATAGCTCTCAATAATTAGGCAATGTGGGACTTTGTATATTTCCATTCATTCAATCTCTTAAGGAATTCCAACATGATGTTCCCAAAGGGAGGATGGGAGCTTGACGAGAGCTTAGAACAAGCTGCCAAAAGAGAAGCAGCTGAAGAAGCTGGAGTCGTAGGAGAACTTGAGCAGATACTCGGGAAATGGAACAATAGAAGCAAGAGATATGGAACAGTGTATGAGGGAAGAATGTTTTCTATGAAGGTGACGAGTGAATTGCGTGTTTTGCAGAGATTCAAGCAAGGAGGAAGAAATGGGTTTCCATTGCTGAAGCCAGGAGGGGATGCAGAGATATGTGGATGAGAGAAGCGTTAGAATCACTTCTACAAAGACAGAGAGTTTGCCAAAGAAGTAATTCGACCCTGTAGAACATTTCGTCTTGTTTTAGGAGATTCTTTTATTCTTTTGTGAATATAATAAAATCATCGATGCTAGTGAATATATGGAAATTTTGGGTTATGAAGATGAGTGTGTTCGGTCATTTGCTTGTAAGTCATTCATCACTGTCAATTGCTGGATTGCAGTTACAGGAAAAGGGTGGCATATGTGAAATAATTGATTTACATAGTGATGTTGAATTTTTGATTACGACATATATTAATTGAGTGGTGTTGCACAGTTCTACATTTTCAATTTGCTCCCACAAAATTTATTTATTTTATTCCTTGCACTATGCAATAAATCAAAGTTTATCCTCTGCGTCGACTAACCTTTTTTGTATATTGGCAATTGCAGTGTCAATTGTCTATAGGTAGGTACAGTATTATAAAGAATAATATTACATACTATTTTTTGTATATGTTCTTTATATACTTTATTACTTTGTTATAGTGCGCATAAGAATCTACCCATCATCATCATCTGATCATCTCTACGAATATTACTATGTATATTCCCAATGAATATTCTTGTTCCACTACCAATTTTCTTTTTATTACACGATGATGATGATATGATAATAATGCTGGTATGTGCTGAAATAATTTCCAGAGTGATCAGTTCTACCTATCATCATCTGATCACCTCTCATGCATAACTAAACCGAATTATTCAAGAATTAAATGCTGCAAATAGACACACGGGGAACTAAAGGCATGCAGAATTGCATTTTCAAGCATGAAGCACATGGAAATCCTAATTTATAGTGTTTAAAATTGCTTTGAAGTTTTACATAAATTTGAAAGAAAGTAAAGCGGGTGTGAAAGAAATAAAAACAAAGGATTTTGGAACAAAGGTCTCTATTATCAAACCTCATGCACAAAAAGTTCCTACACATAAATCCATATAAAGTAGGTCACTATTTTGTTATTTTATTACCAAACTGTCCCCTGACAGAAAATCGACCCAGCATCGAAATAAATGAAAAATATAGCATAAATTAGCTAAAAACTAAAAACAAGAACCTAATTTTCATAACTTTTTTGAGAGGAACATTTATTTCATCATCTTTCAATTTTTGGGACTAGGCAGTCATTCCTTGTAAAAACAAACTCAACATGTCAAGGGTATTTAGTCTAATAAAAGCATGATGCATTTAATCTCAAATTTATTTATTGCGCTCAGACAAAGATAAAATTATATTAAGGCTAAATTTTTAATTTACATCACTTTTGCAAAGGAATTGCAAAAATAGGTCGGTTTGTAAGCTAAATAAAAAAATATGTCAGTTTTAGCCACATTAGCACCACATATACTTGCGTTCAAATGCCGTATGTACACGTTTTTATTGTAGAGCTTAGATAGCGCTATTTAAGATACCGCCTGTGTGTGCCATTTTATTTAATGTCCTCCAGTTGTGTAACTGAGTTTTATCCAGCCTCCCTCTTTTATTTTTTAATCCACCGTCTTCTTATTCAAATCCTTAAAAACTCAAATACTCAAATCTCAATTTTTTTCTCAAACTAAGGACTTTAGACTATAAATTATAGTTAAATCTTAATCGAAAGTTGATATAGTCGAGGAGCAACACCTATTTCTTACTTTTGAACAATTTTGGAATGTTGTTATATAAACCCTAATATATTTTGTGTTTCTATTATCATATTTAGTTTGGTAATTTCTGAAGTAGTAAAAAAGTTGATTAGTTAAAATGTAGAATGGCTTCCAAGTGTGTACCAACGATTTATTGTTTTCATGGTGAACTAGTTATTGATGAACTTAATTTTTTCAAATATATTGGTGGGTCCAGTAAATTGATGAAAGTGTCAAAAGTTTATAATTTAGCGCAATTAAAAGAATTGATTTATAAAGCGACTAAAATAAAATCCGATGAATTTGGCATAGAGTTAGAGTGTAACTGACCTACAGGTTTCAGGATCGAAAACCATTAAAATAGTTGACGATGACAATGTGGAGCTAATGTTTTCAGCGACATCAAAATCAATAAAGTTGTTTGTTGGAAAAAGTAGGTGTTTGCAAGTAGAAGAACGCATACAACTACAAGTAGTTAACAGTGTAACTGAAGACTACTGTAGAATGGTTGAGACAGTAAGTATTAGTCATGAAACTGCATCTCTTATGAGAAGTGCGGATTACGGATCTTAAGGCTGGAATAACACTAGAGGGGGGTGAATAGTGTTTAGTGGATTTTCTAAATCTTTTTGAAACTTACGTAATTTAATCACCAACGAATGCAATTCAAAGACACAGATATAATCACAGAATCAGACGCAGATGCAAATTCTAAATAAAAGCAGTAAACGAAAGAATATACCAGGATTTTATACTGGTTCAGAGTCACTCTACATCCAGTCTCGTACAAGCGCACGGATTTCTTTTCAAAATAATCTCCTAGATTACAGCTCGGTTTTAAGGCAACGAGGTATACCCTCCCGTATTCGAGTTCATGGCAACTCTCTTGATTTAAGCAGGCTATAAGATCACTTAATTGATTTCCATGGCTACAATCACACTCCATTGATTTCAAGGCTCGACCGCACTTTTTGCTCAACAGTTTGATTTACAAAAGATATTATAACTCAGAATAGCACTGAGATCTTATGGAGAGAGGGGCAGAGAGTCAAACAAGAGATAATAAAGTTTAATTTACTTAGTATTTTGATAGAGTATAGTTTGGGATTCTTTAGAATAATGTGGAAGATGAAGAGGAAAGAAAACAAGTGAAATCTGATGAAAAATTCATTTAGAATTACTACTTGTATTTATAGAAGATCAACATCCATATCTATTCGTGAAAGGATACGATGAATAGATACTTCTTTTGAAAATAATTTTGATTTTAATGGGCACCATTTCGACATAGGGAGTTGAAGGATGTCGACATCCTCTAGGCAAAATTTGTGGTTTAGATTTTCTTATTAAAATTGGTTTGTATAATTTTTTAAAACAATTTCTAAACTTTGTAAATATATTTGAATATAGTTTAAATATGTAAAAGTAATTTTTAATATATAATCTTAGCCTATAAAATGATTTAAAATTTGAGTATATAAATATTTAAAGCTAAATATTTAAAACAAGAGATAGTTTAAAATCAAGGATAAATTTGAAATCAAAATATTAAAAATGATAAAGATAATTTTGAGGCTAACATATTTCAAACAAGAGAGATATCTTTTTGAAAAGAATGTTTTGAAAATATTTAAAAAAAGAGATATATTTTTGAAAGGCATTTTCATAAAATTAGTAGATATCAAAATAGGACCACTATATGTTCCACTAGATAATGTCGTCGGTTCCATCCCACTAGGATTTCATCCATTTAACAGGCTTGAAGTGGATTCCATTTCACGAATAAATTTCAAATAAAGATGTAAGTGCTTTCAAGAATTTTTAACGTAATTCCAGACTCAACACTTATTTTGTATTCTTGATATCTTGAACTCTTGATATCTTGATACTCATGAGTCTTCAGTCTTGATATATTCAGTCTTGAATCTCTATATTGTACAGTCTTCATTCTTGGTACCTGCATAGTTATATCCAGCATATACGTATATATATATTCTATCTAAACTGTAATGTTAGTATTTACATTTTATAACAAGTCCTAAGGTTGTTTTCATCAAAACCATCATCTCAAAGACTAACAATCTCCCTCTTCTTGATGATTACAACCTATGTTTATAAAATATACTTCACCTTCACTATAACTCCCCCTAAAACTAATAACTCCGCCTAAAACTAATAACTCCCCATTAATCTAAGCCTAAGTACTCTAACTACTCTATTTTATATTTCTCCCCCTTTGTCCTCAAAAAAACTAATCCGAAACTGATATAACTCCCCTTAATCTAATACAGTCCAAATTAAATACTAATAAGGAAGTATAATAAGTGAAACAAATATTTTTTGCATACGATGTTATATTTACATGTATATATGGAAAATAAACAAACAAATATATTTAGGTACATAAATTATAGAATAACAGTACTAACTAGAGTTTTTGACAATTGGAGATTTGTGAATCGAACAATTTGGATAATAAAAAATAATTCTACGTCGTTCAATCAAATTTTCATCTTTGTCAAAGCAGACTTCGCCCACGTAGGTCACGTCGTCGTCTTCTTCCATAGATGCTTCTTCCTTTTCTTCTACTTCCTCTTTGTTATGCTCTAAGGGGTTATGCACTTGAATGTTGGGAGAATCTTCTTCAATCACAATAGCATTTGCATGATTATCCATTAGGAATTTTTGCACATTCCGAAGAATTTTGCCTTACTTTTCTTGTTCTTTTTCCATCCTTATCTGCATAACTTGAAGTTCAGTCAACATCTGCATGGTATCCTTCATAGACTCTTCAATCTTTATCACACGTGCCAGTGTAGTACGTTGAAACGGACTAGAATTAGGAGAAGGGAAAGAGATTATCTCATTTTGGTTTGATTTAGTGGAGGAGGCCATTAGTTTTAATTTTCAGAAGTTTAATACAAAGAAATAGAATTGAGAAGATGGAAAAATTCGAAATACATAGGTTTATATAACTACCAAACTAATTTTAGAGAGAAAATCAAAATTTCAAATTTTTTCGTTGTTTGTCGACATGGGTGGTAGGGGTATGTCGACATCCCTATGAAAAAATATATTTTCTTGTATATCTCTATTTATTAAAAAATATGTTACTATATCTGTATTCTATATCTCAGTTATTGAACAAATGCCTAGTTCTCTTCTTAACTTATCAAATATAGATTGATTTAAGGGTTTGGTTAAAATATCAGCAATTTGATTTTCGGAGTTGATAAATTCAAGAGAAATAATATCTTTACTTATATTATCTCTGATAAAATAATGTCTGATATCAATACGTTTTGTCCTAGCATGATGAGTAGGATTTTTAGATAAATTTACTGCACTAGTATTATCATAATAAATTGGTGAATTTTAAATTGTTAATCCAAAATCTTTTATTGTTTGTTGCATATAAATGACTTGAGATTAAGCCAAAGCAGCAGAGATAAATTCTGCTTCAGTTGTTGATAAAGAAACAGTGTTTTGCTTTTTTACTAAACCATGAAACCAGAGAGTGCCCTAAAAAATGACAAGTTCAACCTGCTCTTTTTCAATCAGATTTGCCACCAGCGTAGTCAGCATCACAATAAGAGATTAAATCAATTGAATCATTTTTAGGGTAAAATAAACCATAGTCAAAAGTATGTTTAACATATCTTATGATACGTCTCACAGCTTTTAAGGAGTCTCTTTGGGTTGAGATTAGTATCTTGCATAGAGACAACACTATGCATGATATCCGGTCTACTCGCAGTGATATAGTGTAGTTATCTAATCATTCCTCCATATAGTTTTTGATTTACATCTTTTGAAAGATCGTCTTTATTTAAAGCTTTATTGGTTGCAACCGGAGTGGGTTTTTCACTTGCAGTAGTCATACAAATTTTACTAACTAGATCCCTAGTATATTTTTGTTAACTAATAAAAATACCATTATCAAATTGTTTTATTTGTAACCTAAGAAGAAAATAAGTTCACCCATATAACTCATCTCAAACTCTTTTGTCATTATTTCAGAAAATTCTTTATTCATTTCATGATTAGTTGAACCAAGAATAATATCATCTATATAAACTTGTATTAGTTGGATATCATCTTTATTTCTTTTAATAAAAAGAGTATTACCTACTTTACCAATTTCAAAATTTGATTGTAATAAAAAAGAGCTTAGTCTGTCATACCATGCTCTAGGAGCTTGTTTCAGACCATATAGAGCTTTTTTAAGTTTGAAAACATGGTTTGTAAATTTTTCATCTTCAAAGAGTGGAGGTTGTTCAACATAAACTTCCTCTTTCACAAATCCATTTAGAAAAGCACTTTTAATATCCATTTCAAATAATTTTAAATTATTATAGTTTGCAAAAGCAAATAGAATTCTAATGGCTTTTAATCTTGCTACGGGGGCAAAATTTCATCAAAATCTATACTTTCTTCTTGACAATAACCTTGTACGACCAATCGAGTTTTAAATCTAACGATCTCACCTAGTTCATTCATTTTATTTTTATAAACTCATTTAGTTCCTACTATAGTTTTATCCTCGGGTCTAGGAACAAGTTCCCAAATATCATTTCTGGTGAATTGATTCAGTTCTTCTTGCATAGCCAGAATTCATGAATCATCAAACGGTGCTTTCTTTGGATTTTTAGGTTCAATAGATGATATAAAAGCTACATTACTCATGTTATTTCGTTGATTTCTAGTTTTAACAAGAGATTCACTAATTCCTAGTATATTTTCTAAAGGATGATCTTTTAAAATCTTAACCTTTTTATTTGGATGAATAAGTTCATTATTTATTTCAACCGATTCATTATTTAGAGTAGCAAAATCTTCTTCATTATTAATTTGTTCAACATCTTTGAAATTTTCATCAAATGAAACATGCATTGTTTCTTTGTTGGTATTAGTTCTTAAATTAAAAACTGTGTATGCTTTACTTCTATTAGAATATCCGACAAAGATTCGTTTGTCGGATTTAGGATCAAATTTATCCAAATTATCTTTTGTATTTAGAATAAAACATTTACTTCCAAAATTTCTAAAATAAGATACCTTTGGTTTCTTCTTGTAAAGAAGTTCATAAGGTGTTTTATCTGTTAACGGTCTAATTAATATTCTATTCAAAATGTTGCAAGCTGTAGCGACTGCTTCAGCCCAAAAATGTATTGGTAAATTATTATCTGAAAGCATTGTTCTAGCACGCTCTTGAATCGTCTTATTTTTACGTTCTACCTTTCCGTTTTTATTATGGAGTTCTTGGAAAAGAGAAATTATGAGTTCCCTTTTATTGCATAATCTCTCAAAATTTTATTTTCAAATTTCCCACCATGATAAATACAAACAATTGTAATTTTTAAGGAAAGTCGGTTTTGAAGTCTTTTTGTAAAAAAATTAAATGAATCAAAGGTATCACTTTTATTTTTTTATAAAAATTGTCCATGTAAACCTAGAATAATCATCTATAATTGCAAAGATATATTTATTATGATTTATTGATTGAATTTGAGATGGACTAAACAAATCTAGATGAAGTAACTCGGGAGGTTTTGAAGTTGAAATCATATCTTTTAATTTGAAAGAACTCTTCCTGAGTTTTCCTTGTTGATAAGCATCACATATACTATCTATTTTAAAATTCATTCTAGGGAGACCTCTTACTAGATCAAGTTTAGAAAGTCTAGATAAGAGTTTAAAATTCAATTGCCCAAATCTTTTATGCCAAATCCAAGGGTCACTTGTATTAGCCAAAGGAAATAGATTATCATTTGAGATTCTAAGAATATAAATATTTTTCTTCCCACTTCCTTCAAATATAATATCTGAATTATTATCTTCGATGTGACACTTATCTTTTTCTTGATTTGCACAATCCATTGAGTGTTGATTCTTCAAAAGCCATATAACATTTACCTTTCTGCACAGAACACAAACTCGGAAGATAACTTGATCTTCTATAATAACTATATGCATACTTATGAGACAATGATTATTTGAACAGTTTTAAACTAGTGTTAATAGAATCATCAAAAATAGCCATTTTAAAAACTTTTTCAAAATTCAGATTATGAAAACTTTAGAAATCAATGCTCTGATATTAAATATGAGAAATGCGGATTATGGATCTTAAGACTGGAATAACACTAGAGGGGGATGAATAATATTTTGTGGATTTTCAAAATCTTTTTGAAACTTATGTAATTTAATCATCAACAAATACATTTCAAAGACACAGATATAATCATAAAATCAGACACAGATGCAAATACTAAATAAAAGCAGTAAAGGAAAGAAAACGCTGAGATTTTATACTGGTCCGGAGTTACCCTACATCCAGTCCCGTACAAGCGTACGGATTTCTTTTCAAAATAATCTCCCAAATTACACCCTCAGTTTCAAGCTACGAGGTGCATCCTTCTGTATTCGAGTTTAGAGCAACTTTCTTGATTTAACTAGGCTACAAGATCACGTAACTGATTTTCGGGGCTACAATCACACCCAATTGATTTCAAGGCTCAACTGCACCTTTTACTCAATAGTTTGATTTAGAAAAGATTCTATAACTCTGAATAGCACTGAGATCTTATCGAAAGAGGGGCAGAGAGTCAAACAAGGGATAATCAAGTTTGATTCAGTTGGTATTTCGGCAGAGTATAGTTTGGTATTCTTTAGAATAAATTTGGAAGATTAAGAGGAAAGAAAACAAGTGAAATCTGATTAAAAATTCGTTTAGAACTACTGGTATTCATAGAAGATCAACATCTATATCTATTCGTGAAAGGATACGACGAATAGATACTTCTTTTGAAAATTTAAATTTTGAATTTAACTGGCACCATGTCGCATGGGAGGTTGAAGGATGTCGACATGCTCTAGGCAAAATAGGCGATTTTGATTTTCTTATTAAAATTGGTTTCTATAATTTGTTAAAATAATTTCTAAACTTTGTAAATATATTTGAATATAGTTTAAACATATAAAGGTAATTTTTAATATATAATCTTAACATATAGAGTGATCTAAAATATGAGTATATAAATATTTTAAAGCTAATTAATATTTAAAACAAGAGATAGTTTAAAATCAAGGAAAATTTTTAAAATCAAAATATTAAAAATGATAAAGATAATTGTGAGGCTAAACTATTTAAAACAAGAGATATGTCTTTTTGAAAAGAAGGTTTTGAAAATATTTAAATAAGAGATATATTTTTTAAAAGCATTTTCATAAAATTAGTGGATATCAAAATTGGACCATTATTTGTTCCACTAGTTATTGTCATGAGTTCCATTCCACTAGGGTTCCATCCCTTTAATATGCTCGAAGTGGATTTCATTCCATGAATAAATTTCGAATAAAGGAAGTGCTTTCAAGAAGTTTTAACATAATTCTAGACTCAATGCTTATCTTGTATTCTTGAAATCATGAATTCTTAATATCTTGATAATCATGAGTCTTCAATCTTGATATCGTCAGTCTTGAATCTCTATACTGTACAGTCTTCATTCTTGGTACCTGCAGGGTTATATCCCGCATATACATATATATCTAAACTATAATGCTAGTATTTATATTTTATAACAAGTTCTAAGGTTGTTGTCATCAAAACCATCATCTCAAGGACTAACATCTTCGAGTTTTAGTAGTCCACCAATGACAGCGATTTACGGCCAAAAAAAATACTTTTTTGCTATCCGCCGTGTTTGAGTTATCAATAAGATGTTCAGTATAACTATCCATATCCAAGTCAAGGCAATTTTACACATTTTCTTGAAAGGTGAAACATTTATTTATAATTTTTATGTCATATTATAATCTAAATTATGTAATAGTTAAAAATTTGTCATTCTATATGCAGTTATTTTCTTATCGACCAACACCGCCAAGTAGTGCCGGACCATCAATTTGTCATATGTCTCCTTATATGTATTCAACTTCATTTGATTATATGATATAAGTCAGTGGTACTTGTTTAGAATAAGCTAACTTTGTTAGTTATTATTTTTGATACAGTGTTTAAATTAAAACTTTTTTATGAATCACAGCTTTCCGGCACATGATATTGCGATATAATCTAATATCAAAGTGGAGAGTGTGAATGTAACTGCAAATGAAACAGATGTTGATATTGAAATTGATATGGTTATAGGTGAAGATGTACATTATGATCCCTTGTAAATAGCATGAATGTAGTGAATATGGTGGAGAATGACGTGTTGTGGATCGGTAGTATGTAAGTGAACAATGATTCTTTGAACTATGTTTTTGCGGTTGAAGACAATATTCCTAAAGATAATGATGAGGTGGAAATGGAGGTACCTTTGGATGATAATATATATAATGTACAAATAATAGCTAGGTCAATTATTGCACATATTGAGTTCAACAATGAGTTATTTGCAACCGTTAATGTTCAAAGTGGCTTTAAATTGGTATGATTTTCGAGACCAAAAGCTAAATTTCTACAATAATTGAGATCTACATGCCATGTCTTTTAAAACTATGAAATCAAATAAAACCTAGTACATTGCCGTTTGTAATACAGATGCCAACTATCCATGGAGAATTCATGCTATTGTTTCAAAAAAATTCGAGCAGAATTGGTGGATCATAAGGAAAAATTTGAGTGATCACAAATGTGTTAACCCAATAGTGAACTCCACCCACAAACAAGCGACTTCTAATTTTCTAGCATCAAAAATGTTAACTTTCATGAAAATCGATTTGAATATAACAGCTGGTACGGTGTAAGTATTGATGGAAGAATAATTGTTCGTGAAAATTAGTTATATGAAGGCTTTGATAAAACAACAGCTAAATAATTGGGTGGCATTTGAAATGCGTCACACAACACCACTAAAACAACACTAAATAGCGATGGAGGCTTCCAACGGCAATTTTCGATGGCTAGCGACAGTTGTCGAACTTCGTGGCATTTTCGTAAATAAAATATACTAGCAGTCGCTAGCCGTCAAAAAACGAAACAACGAAGTCATTGGCGGCCGTTGCTAGTCGTCGAAAAATTATCGTGTATATAGGCACCTGGCCGAGACTTGCTGCTTCATTCTTCAACTTCCCCCAAATAAACCAAAAACCCTATCTCCACCTCCTACCCATCGTCAGCCAGTCGTCGTGCCTTCTTGAGCTTCTTTGACTTCATCATTCTCCACTCTCAACAAGATTAGCCCCTGATCAATCTTCAATCAGGTTTTATTCCTAAATCCAAATTATTTTTGATTTGTTAAATTAGGACTAATTTTTGTTATAGTTGTGTAATACCTCTTTAATTGTTTGGTATACCCGATTGAATGCCAATTAGGTTGTTATTATAATTTTTCATCATTGAAATGTTGAGAAAAGAATTTGTTTAGTGTATAAGTGCGTTCATTGGTGTATATGCATTGATTAATTAGTGCATCACGCATTAGGGCTGCTTTGGATTAATTAGAGCTGATGCTCAGAATTTTGTGTATGCGTTTTCAAGATAACGAAAACGACGAGTTGATGTATGCATTTCTTAGAATGTAAATAAATTATTGTAAAAATTGTTGTTTAACACACTTTACTTTTTCAAAATCTCTTAGAAAGTTTTTGGTCCGGTCTGACAAATATTGTATGTAATCGTTGTATGCATATTTTATCACAGAACGAACATTTATTTTAATCCGATACAATATTTTTCGAATTTTTCCCTGTATTGGAAAAGTTACAAACATAGTAGCAATTATATTTTGCAAATAATTTAATTTTATACGGTTTCACAAAATTTCGACAACACTTTCTATTTGTTCTCTATGTACACACATATGTGTACGTTACAGAGAACAATGAGTAAGTGCTACCAAAATTTTGTTGAATTGTTTAAAATAAAATGATTTGCAAAATGTAATTACTATTGTATTTGTAATGGAAAGTAGGATGATCAACCGTCAAAGTGTAAAACAGTAACCTAAAAATTATAGGTTATATTCGTATAATAATTTCTGTAAATTCGTTTGGAAATAAAATTAAATAGAATAATATTATATATTTGCGAAAATTTAAATGTATGATTTATTTGAAAAATAAAATATCAACATGTAAATGATTAATGCGTTTTTATGTTTTAAAGTAGGAAAAATGGTCAATTATTTTATCGATCGGAGCTGGATGTACCAACAAAGAAGAGAAATTGGAGGCTCAATAAGTGAACATTTACAAAATGGTGTGCACGTCTTCATTTAATTCACTTTTCGTAATATTGGAAACGACAAAGAAATTGATTGTCCGTATAGTAGGTGCAAACGGTTGAAGCATTTGATATCAGATATAGTAATAGTTCATTTATGCCAATATGGATTCGTGCCAAATTATTTAGTATGAGATCGTCATAAAGAACTTATAGCACTTACTCTCGTACATAAAGAGGAGGCAGTGGATAATGAACTTGTTTCGACAAATCTTATAGAAAATATGGTTGAAGATGCAACACGTTCAATGTTCCCTATTGTTGAAGTTGATGATAACGATGTTAATGTCAAAAAAGAATCAAGTATTGGAGCAAAAAAAATTGATTTATTGGAGGCTACTAAGAAACGCCTTTAGGATAGTTGTACAAGAGGTACTCAACTATCAGTAACTACAGAATACATGGGATGAAATAAAAATACAACTTTACAGAAGTCGGGCTTACAACAACAGTATAAGCTACAAAACGGCATATGCCACCCGATAATTTAATCTGCTTCCCCTTCCAAGTCTTAGAGAGGGAGCGTTCGCAGCGGTAGTGATGGCAGTGGTATTCATAAAGGACGCTGCATACGGTAGATATATTGCTATCGAAAGCTAATGGCTTGTAAGTATTAAATTTATTTTAGCATTGTAAATTTTTTGTATGACATATTAGTCATGATTTGTCTGTATCATATTTGATGCAGTGGTTTTGAGCTTGAGCCTTCTAACGTTGTTCTCAGCATATCGAAGTAATTATACATAGGCCATACGACTGCATGCTAGCTGAAGTGGAGTAGGATCCCAAAGCATGTACGGGAGAGCATATGGCAAGATTTCCCAGTAAGTGTAAAGTTATATAGCATTATATATAATCAGTGTAAAATTATATACTATAATATATAATCATTTTATAATTTGCTGACTAAGTATAAATGTATAACTTACATTTTCTTCAATATATATACAGGGGCAGTAGACTTACAAGAGGAGGACGTGTCTCTTTGCTAGAGCCACTGGAACTCAAAAGTGTCAAAGAATAATGGGGATATGATATCTACCTTAAGAAAAACCGGGAACAAGCCAAGCTAGATAGGCGTCAACGTCTAGTATGCTTTGGTCGCATAGTGGAGTAGCGACAAATTCAAGGTAAGTTTATTATATATCATCTCAATTTATTCAGTACAAAATACACAATTTATACATGTAAAATATAATCTTAATTTTTAATGTATAGACGGGGTTGAACATGAACTCTACGAACAGGCAGAAAAATCCAGTCAAACACCGTGGTGGCTCAAAATCGTTTCAGCACCATCGTGAGCAGCTGGTAAACTCATTAATTGCAATTACGAACGATCATCACATTTTAAGTATAAATTTATATGAACAACAATAACATACATCAATTATTGCAAGAAAGATCACATGGGGTCCTATCTCATATATGGACCTGTTGGGGCACAACCATGTCGTTAGGCAGACAGACGATGAGGGAACAGTGCCGTATGCATGGCATGAGGATGATAGAGAATCCGCCGCTCATATAAGTATATTTTAATTTATAAGTTATTAATAATGAACATTTTAATTTATTAGTTATAAAATATTATGATAATGTCATGTGATATTTATTTGTGTTTAATTTTCCACTGCAAGAAAAAATTATGTAAGCTAGATAGTCAAAACAGTCTTATTTTTGTAATTAGTTTACAAACTGACCTATTTTGCAATTACTTTGCAAAATTGGTCTAAACTAGATAGTCCTAGGCCATAGACTTTTTGATAAAACAGAAGCACATGCTTTTATTATCTTTGTCTGATCAACAATTTCAAACCAACTAACTTTAAGGATCTTTTTATCGAAGGAGACTATTCTATACTCAATTTATTTTTCATGATCTGACATAATAATTCTATGAGCTGAAGCCTTTCATTTAACAAAGGTATCCTAATATCATTTTAGAAATTTGTAATTAGTTGCAACAGTGATTGATTTGAAGTGAATCCTCTAAGAAGTTTTATGTTTCAAAAATAACATAAAGCCTGCCACCGTCCAAGAAAAAAATCAAGTATGATTTTTATTAATTATATATAGAAATTGATAAACATAGTATTACAATAGTTATATACATACATAAAAACCATTATATAAATGATATACACAAACGCATACGCGTGCAAGCATGCATATATGTATTTAAGTTTGATAAATATTTTGATTATAATTGAAATCGCGATTTAACGTATTAGAAGTCATTTTAAAATTGACCAAAATTTACATTCAAATCAATATTGCTATGTACACGAGTATATATGCACGTCCAAGTGGACATGCATCTAATCATAACTTGCATGCATTAGTTCAATAATGCGTTTCACAAATATTGGCAGCAAAATCAAAAGATATAACCACACCATAAAAATATATATAGGATTCAACCCGAATCAAAATATATACGGTTCAACCACAATTGAATGTTTGAAGCCATAACAATCGCTTTGCATCCGATTTTGGTAATATGTAATTATCATAAAATTGAACATAAAGATCTAGCCCGCAACTCAATGGGTAACATTTGGTTTTGATTTTGAGAAATCAATAATTAGTAATAGAAATGATACATATGTATCATAGAAACTATGTTATGCATATTAATACAATATATGTAATTAAACGCAACAGTAATCCAACATCACACATCAAAACAAACATGTATGTAAATCATTTCAGCACAAATATTTTAACACCAATAACATCATTATCCAATAGGAGAATATCATAACGTCGCGATAAATAGCAACAACAAAACAGTACAAAAAGCATCTTTCTCAATGTCGACTATAAAATGTATGTACTACACCATCAAATGTAAATATTTATATTCATTTTAACTCTATTGCAGCACATCTAGACATTGAAAGATCAATAGAAGGATCCCATTAATACTGCATTATTCCCTACTCCGACCATTGTAAGTTCAATTTGATTGGTGCAGTCTTCCATAAGCCTTTCTAATCACGGACAAAAAATTTCTTGTAAGTCCTCTCTCTTAATAAAAATTAAATACATTTACTATTTTTCAAAAACGTTGTTATTTAATTAATTGTACACGTGTTTATTTTTTTGAGGCTGTTATGTCTCTCTATTATAACTATCACCACTTGAATTTTGGTTATTCACAAATTAATATAGTTTGCACTTCCAAAATATAATGAAGATAGCTGGAACCAAAGGAAGATTCTAACCTTGTCATTGATATTGAAAACGCTTAACATATATTAAGAGATCGGTAGACTTGTACTTCAAAACTAATTAAATAAACCTCATACTTATAGAGATTATCAAACCCCAGGTGCTCTTGGCTCTGTAATTTTGTTCAATATACTAACTCATCTAAGATATAAGTTATACTATTCAACCAACCTTTTGCAAATTAAATTTTGCATAGTTTGATGTGAAATAAAAATTGAATCAGGAATATGAAAATCACCGCAACCAATGCATAGTTTTATTTGAGAATATATAATCTTAGTTAATACACGTAACCAATTTACATTAAAATATTGGACCATGCCAATCAAGAGCAACATCATTATACCAACAATATCTTGAAAGAAATGAAAAGTTCAAATCATTAAAACGCTAAGTATGTTAGTTGAATTGGTGCATGCAGCTTTCAATAATCTTCAATCACGTAGCTATGTACAACAACACAATATAAGCAGCCTTTTGAAGAAGCTTAGGCGTAAAAGTGATGCTTAATGCATAGTCTGTTGACACTCATAGTATTGAAAACCGTAATGATAAGAATAGTGGTTCCATTCATGAAACTATTGATTTAGGTGACAATAGTCCACTTAGAACTGCTAAAATGGTACGTTCAAATAATATAAAGATTGAGCCACCTACGGATGCAGATGAAATATTTAAGAAAATGAAGGAAACAGGCTTGATTTCAAATGCTTTAAGAATGCTTGATGGATTGTGTAAAGATGAGTTAGTTTAAGAAGCAATGAAACTGTTTGGTTCAATGCGCGAGAGAGGAACTATACCTGAAGTTGTGATATGTGTTGTAGTAGTTGAAGGGTTTTGTAAAGCATCTAAATTTGATGGTGTGATAAGAATATTCCATAAAATGCAAAAAAACAAAATCGTTCCTAATGCCATCAGTTATGGAATTAAACTTCATAGGAAGTCTATAAGTAAGCCAACATATTTGATTATTTTTATTTGCTCCTCAGTTTTGGTTGGTATATAATTATCAGAATTAACCCAGACATCATGGTATACTGCTTGTTTTTAGTTTGAACATAAAGCATTTTGTAATATATATAAACATATTTCAGTATCATTAACGCATTACCAATTCTAGCTTAAATTTCATACATAAAGTTGTGAAAAGATTCTATAAATAAGTTGACATTAAGAATGACCTAAAAATTTAGTAAACATCAATTATCTGAACCCATTCATCTTCAAATTTTAATGAGAAAATATTAAGATCTCGAAGAGCTGTAAAATAAGGAAACAGATCGATGCTCCTACATATAATTGCATGCGTTTAAACCTCTAAACAAATGTATGTATAAAGGAAAATTAATTTTGCTCATGTGATAATGAACTTTAACAAACTTCAAGGTCCCTCGGCTTTTTTCTATGGAAGTATAGTAGATTAATTATAATTCATGTGTTGTTAAACCTCAAACCTCCAATATGAGATGAAATCTAAACATCATTTAGATATTGACAGTTTTGTATTTAAACAATCTAAATCTCTGCTACCTTTTTGGTATTTGTTTAGTTATAATTTGATTTTGCAGTTTGATTTGATAAAGTTCCAAATTCATATACATATACATACAGTATTGATCCAAAAAACAATGAAGTTTTGCAATAGCAGCCTCCTTTTACAAAATTGAAGACATAATAATGTAGAACAGTTGAGCTAAAAAAATATTTATTGAAAATTTTTCAATCAACGGTGAAATATGAAAATATGCTTACCATAAGTGATAGCAGTCTATCCCTTTGCCAAGATACCTTAGTATGCTAATTGCCAAAGTTCCATAAAGAAGTGAACGAGCCAAATATGCTATGTTAAAAAGCGAGATGCACAAATGAATTTATGATATTTATATCAAAACTTGTGGTAACACATTGATGTAGAAACGTTTAGGTCCTTCTTGCACTTCAGTGTAGAGTACCATCCATGCAATAAACAGAGTAAAATTCCATTTAAAACCGAGATTATAATTTTTAAGTAGAGAAATAAATGATTAAAAAGTCAGTAAGGTACAGCTTGCAAGTGCAAAAGCATTGTAAATACCATAAACCAGGTAAAACCTTAAGATTGATCACTGATATAAAATTCCACACATTGTTTCAGCAAAGTAATGAATAAATTTTTCACTCAAAACATAAACATGATAAATGTAATTTAAATGAATAAAAATCAACAGATCACAACTGTGACCAAAACTAACATAGGCTTCACTATTCATAAATCACATAATAATCCTTAAAGGCGATCTGAGCAGCGGCACCCCTGCCACCTGTCACCCATCAGAGTCATAGTAAACAACCCCAAGATAATCCAACGGCCTGCATTTCTCTCCTAATATAATCCCCCTCCTCCATATCTCCTTACACCATTATCTCTGTTTAACTTCCCACTGCAGAATTTATAGGGAACAATGATAGCATACCTACGGCGTGTAAACTCTCCTACTTTCTTTGCTACCACTGTATTTCATATAAATTCATGGTCTCAAATTGAAATCTAGCTAGCATAAAATTTTCTTTTTTTTCATTGCATTATTTGACCGCCTCAAATTTTTTTCGAACCGTACACATACACAACTGGATAGGAAACATTTTAAGGTCAAAAGAATACTATATGTTATTAAATTTGAATTCCACATCGACATAAATCTACATAATCTAAAAATGGATTTAGTAGTAAGCTTTTATGATATTTCCAATTACATAATCTATAAACGGATTTAGTACTTAGGTTACCAATTAACATAGCAATGATTTTTTTAGTAGTTCTATACAACAATAGCCCTTCCACTTTAGAAATTGTGCCAGAGAAATCACTACGTCTTTCTTGTGGATAATGAAAGATAGATGACATGAATGTGTATATGTGTGTATGTCTGTATGCCACGAATTCGTAGATGGTTTTCAGCGGCGTTAACTAATAAATTAGAAGAGTAGTGGAGTGGTTTGTTCTTAGCACATTCTCATTCCTACTATATTTTATAGAATCAGATCAATCCATTGATAGAACGTATGATTTTATCAACTGGTGATTCCTCGGTAGAGAATAATGGTACAACATTATAGGCTAAAAATCATTACTGGTTCTTTAAGACCGTACCATGTTCTCATTATCTCAAGACACATGATTTTTAAGCTAAAAGCTAGAAGTAAAAGTAATAATTCAAAAGACTAAAGAGAAGTTTTTTCATAACACAAAAAGTAAGTAAAACAAAAGTTAATTTAAAAAAAAATGCGAGATCCTGTATTTTAAAATTTTAATTAATAAAATGTGAAATTGAATAATTAAATAGGAAAAATAGTAAAAAGAGCAAAAGAGGAAACTAAAAAAATAAAAAAGAATCTATGAATCAAAATTTTGAAATATCTACATTAAATTTATTTTCCCTTTTTTAACATCTCATCCCAGCCCGACTTGAGTTTTATGAGCACATGTGTGATACAGTACTAACGTCGTAATAAATTAAATCATGGAACCCACACTCTAATGTAATACACTTGCTATGAGCAAGCAAATTGATAAGGACGATTGAGGATAAGGTTTTATTTAGGCTGCTAAATTACTGAACCTCCTATTTCGGTAGATGGAAAAGTCATCCAATTCATGATAAAGATTTTTACTTTATCGCATTCCACATGTTAGGGTCCAAATTTCATGAAATCGGTTTATACAAAATGAAGCCATTCACCATATTTCAGAGGTCACAGTTCAGCCTTTTTATATTAAATACTATTGCTACACATATCCTCTAGATGAGAGCATAAGAAGTAAACATAACACTGCAAAAATTACTGATAAACAATGATGAAGAAAATATTTATAAGAAGAACTAAAATCAGACATACCATCTTTTCTTCCAAACACATTTTTAAATGACTCGCATCTGCAGCTTAGTGAGCTCCCCACACCACCCTTCAATTGATGGTTCAAACAATTCAGTTACAAATAACAAAATAAATCAACTTATGCGAATGAAGTCTAACCTGATAACATTCACGATATTTATTCAAGCAGCTTGACTTCTTACAGTTGCATCCTATTTTATGTCTGGCTGAAGTAGGAGTTTTATTGGTCTCTACCTAAAAGTATAAACACATTCTCATAACTCATAAGAAAACAACAGCTCAATGCTAGTAGGATAACAAACTTTTGCGGCTGCAATTCACTTGTATTTTGAAGATCTGTTGCAAAAGCGGCAAATATAATGTGGGTTTAACCGATGGTTTAAACAGTAATCAAATCAAAATGGTCACAAAATCAACTAAATATCATCGAGATATCAAAAACATAAGCAAAATTTTGGAAGAAGTGGTACTAGAGGCGTTTATAGTGTTACCTATAATTGAATCAAACTATTCGGTGGTGTACTTTGAAGGAATTTAAGTGCAGACTAACTTTAACAGTTATAGGTACACTCATTTCTTTAGGAATAATAATTAAGAAGATCAGTAGATTGTGAACCAAGTTTTTTTTGTCAAACTGGGCAATTTGTTTGTGTTATTAATGGTGGTAACTCAAAATAAAATGAATAACTACGTCTCAGCTATATAAATAAAATGAATTCGTTTAAACATCGGGCGAATAGCTCTTAAGAGGAACTATAAAGGCCCTTCCAAGCCCTAGATCAGCATTCTTCAAGATTCCTTTATCCTTAACAACTTAAAGATTTTATGGATTTAAATCCCTGTTATGCTTACATATTTCAAAATTCATAATAAATGAGATGCTAAGGCTAAAAATAGAAAAAGAAAGAAAGAAGGCCTATGTAGCACTCCATGATTGTGGCAGTGGGCTTCTCCTTTACTAAGCTGATGCAAAAAGTTCTGCCTATTAACATATGTATGTATGGGAATTAGAAATTTTATGCATAATGGTTCACCTGGTAGCCACAAACAACATCTACAAACAGAATGCTAAATAATAATTGGTTTTGTTTGTGCATGTGCATGTACCTGTACACCAGTGAATTAGTCAAAATATTATTTTGGCAAGTAGTTTTTTATCTGTTAGTATCCATACTGTTAAACAATCTATATAAACAAAACGAAACAAAAAAGCCCACCAATAAAAATATTATCAGCAATACTAAACATTCTTGCTAAGATTTGTGTTAAAAAAAATAAATGAGAACATCAGACAGCTATCTTGACAAAAGTGAACCTGAATAATAATTGATGACTGAAATAAATCTATGGAAGCTTAAAATAAAAAAATATAATAAACTTATTAAAATATATATTATAAAGCATTAAAGTTTTTCACTTTCCAAATGGCATTATAGTTAATAAGAAAGATGACAACCTTACCATGAATCATGATGTAACTTCTTTAAAAGAATAACACACCTCCAACTGAAGATCTAAACGCAGTAGCAACACCACCTGCACATGCGCATGTTACCTCAGAAGAAACATCAATCAAATGAACAGCTAAGTCTAATACTTGCACAAAAGACTTCTATTCCAAATGGCGAGGAAGAAAAAAAATGACGCACACAATACGGGTTTGAGAGGGGATGTAGACAGCATCCAAACTGATGGGTATTCCACAAAAATAAAAGAAGTTGAACTAAATAAATGATAAATATTTCATATTTATTAGCATCTGATTGTATTCAAGAACACGCTACGCACGTATTAACAGAAAATAAATTGAGTATTGCATATTTCTCATGTATCAAACATAGTAGAGGGAAATACTATGGTGAACAGGATATATAACAAAAAATAAAATTTCTGAATTGGAGTTCGTTTGTTACGTTATGGATATAACCATATAATCATAACCAATTTTTTATGAATTATCTATTGATACCACAAACATATAATTTTCAATTTTCATTCAAAAGCTCCATCTTAAACTAAACTTCTATAATAAATATTTAATCATATAATAATTTTATGTTTACCCCATATAGCTACTAAAATAGCAAAAACCGTACCTTTATCCAACTGTGGCCAGTCCTAACTTTCACTCATTCCATTAAAACTTCTTTTTGCCACTTTAAACCTAACCTTGTTGCCCCTATTGATATATTTTTGACATCCTACTACAGTGAATTAATTGATCAATAACGTAGATGAAGGTCTGTCAATGATAGTCTGCAATTGATTACCGAACCTGACTTCATTGTCATAGATTTCGGCAGTACTATGCTTGGTTATTGAATTATTATAATAACACTCGAGGGAAAAAAGCAATAATAGAAATGTTACTTTTTTGTTGTATCTTTCCTAATTTTTTCAGATGGTAATTGCATGGCAGACCGTGTGTTCGTTTTTTGTCTGACCATTAAAAATCATTTCTACCCCCATGCTGTATATGTCTATATGCTTACCTATGAATGTTGATTCATTTGATAAGATCTAAAACCTTGCGCAGTTATATATAATGCTTATACATAAGGTTCTCTAGTAGCACTGACCGTTGTCCATAAATATACGACTGTTTACCAAAGTTTTTGATTTATAAGGCCATATATTCTGATGTACATCCTCCTTTTTTTGGTAACCGATTTGTAGAAAAATGTGTTTTAACAAATTTTGAACATAAATTTTCAAACGTATCCGATATATATACATATTGTTCTTAAATTATTTTTAAACAAAACTTAATTATTTACTTAAATATCTATAGATAGTTTTTTACGTACTTAGATATTCATTAAACCCACTCTTCTTTTTTATTTAATGCAATGGAGTTGATTTTTGCCTTCTATCTCTTACTGGGCTTCTCCTTTCTACTTTTTTGGATTTTGGTTGAGGTTTTTAGGGTTAAAAAGATGATACTGGTGAAAGTGGAACTGAATAATTACTCCAAATCTTAAGTAATTAATGAAAATCAATGAATAGTTATTTGTTAATTCATGTTTGATGGATATCAGATCTATGATGGATATCATATACTACCCGAAATCCTAAGCAATTCGTTCTTAATCGATAATCGCCATTGCAATCACTAATCAAATTCTAAGCAATTCATGATTACTCGATAGTCGAACAAATCAAAATGGGGCAATTCACTAGGAGAAAAAACTTTGTAGTCCAATTAATTTATGGGACACACATCCATAGAAATTAATTTCAACGCCAAAGTCAGCAGAATAATTGCTTTTAAGGACGAAGTCAGCAGTCCAATTACTTTCAAGGACATAATTTCATTGGTTTTTAGGCCTTAGAAATTAATTATTTTGTACTTTGTCCTTAAAAGTATTTATTTCAGTTTTATGTCCTAAAAAATAATTGCACTTGCTAAAGAGGCCTTTGTGACTAATTTCCACTATCAAAATAATAAGCAATTAATGAAAAGCAGCATAATTACCTGAGTCTGAAGTCTGATGGATATTGACCAGTGATGCTTGAGCTTATGTTAGTCGATAATCGCCATTAAGGTGAGAGAGCTAATTTAGATTTTTTTTTCCTACAGCAAGCAAGAAGTGAGAATACGTAAAACCAGAATGTAAAAGAGATATAAATTAAAATCGAAAGCAATTAAAGAAAATCAAAATCGGAATGTAATTGATAATCGCCATTAGAGGTAAGAGAGGCAATTTAGGTTTCCTTTTACCTACAGCAAGTGAGAGTAAGAACGCGTAGAAATAGAATGCAAAAAGAAAAGGGTATTTTGGGTATTTCAAAAAGATACGGTTGAAATCTTATTCAATGAATTATCGTTGTTAATAGTAGAGATAAATTCATTCATCACACTTATAATCATCAGCTAAACATACAACATTTGGATTTGGTGAACCTTAGATGTTTATACTAAACAATATGCAAAGGGGACTTAAATTAATCTGTCGTCCACATAAATCTACGAACAATGTCATCTCACTTCAAATATATATGGTGTAAGTTGATGAATAGAGCATGTTTAATTGCAAAATAAAGCAATTGATGTTATCCATCAAAATAAATTCAAGCAAAATAAGAAAAATGCCTAAACCTATCAATCAATATCAGTAGACTAAAAACCAACACTAAATTTAGTTACAACACATAAATAGTTAAGGAACCAAAATTTCACTCGAAATATGAAGTAGCAAAATTTTGTGCTTAATTCATAATCATCATTGGTGATGCGAAGGCGAGGAAGTCAAATTTTTTTTCTTTAGTTAATGAGAAGGGTGAATTAATTGTTTTTAAATTTTTGGGAAGATTTTGCAAGGATATAGAAGCAGGATACATTGAAAATGTAAAGGGTGTACTCTAGGAATATTGAAAAGACACGATAGAATTCTATTAAATAAATTTTCTCTATTAATAGCAGAGACTAAATTACCAAACCAAAACGAAGAAAAATAAATTGCAAAGTAAGAACTGCATATATAATTTTATCATTTAAAATGTGCACCATGCACTTCAATAATCTATGGTTATTATTGTTAATGGATGGTTGAATTAAAATTAACTATAAGAAAACTATTTTTTTTCTTTTCCTATTCAATGTATGTTACGGAAATTTTCTTAACGTTAACGGAAACAACTTAGGTGATTATCCAACTTTGGACTTAAATGCTATATAAATCAAAACATGAGACACGGTTGATTTACCACTGTCAAAGTGAGAATCGTTCAGTAACCTACTAATAGTTTTGATGAATTCTGGTTTCATCCGGTATGATAGGTAAAGATAGAATATAGGCACATGTGAAATTTAATTAAGAAAAATTGAAACACGCATTCAATAATAATTGCGTGCTGACGTCGTATTGTGTGATAAGATTGGAAAAACAATAAGATTGATAATCTATAATACTTGATTTGCATTTGTATTATAACCAATTGGCCCAACTCTGTAATATATGTTATGTAATGCTAATGGGCTGACAATTGTGATTTATTCATAGAAAAAACGATATTCATAGCAATCATCTATGAGCAAAAATATAGCAATAAGTAATTAAGATTGAGTTTGCATGAATATTCACACAAAAAACGATCACCGTTCATTTAGAATAACATTAAAAGATTTAGTTTGCATACATTTTCGTAACAATATGATAACTAATATATGCAAAGCTATAAAGTACTTAACCGCTTACTTTTGATCCCTGTAGAAATGTGTTTCCACGTTCTCGTAGGCTCACCAAAATCGTTGTTTCCTCTAATATTTTCAAAACTCTTGCATCCAATATTTGACAAATAAAGAAAGCCAATTTTTCTCTAGCAAGTCAAGCAGTAGTGTTAAATGGTCCCTCATTCCAACTCCTAATCTTTTGTATGTTATGTTTCTATACGAACTAAATAATGCGAGTTCATCCTTCAAAACATTCATGTTTAGTGGATGTTGATAAAACATATATTCATATAATACAGTTGAACCTTCACCAATGTAGTCACATATGTCCATAAAGGATACTAAATTTTATTATGGATTATGGTTCTTCTGACGTTCTTGGATAATTGCATGTGATAAAAAAACATTGAGAAAAGTATATTGTGCTTGGATACATGTAGGTGATGAAAAACATCGAGTAAAGTACATTTATTGCAACTACAGCCAGTAAGCACAAATTTAAATAATTATTTCCTACACATTATATAACTTAGATATAATCAAGCCAAGCTCAAAATAGACAAATATGTTTTAATCTGAGATAATTAACAACTGGCATACAAAAGACTTCCCAAATTCATTATCATGTAGATGCACTATTATGATGAATATGGGGACATCATTTCAAATATAAATGGAATAGATATATTTATCATTATTATGCTTAAGATCATGTTGCAAGTTACTCATAAAGCATCATCGCAAAAGCATCATGCTCATGTAGGGTTCCAAACACGATAGGTGCTTATTAGAAGTAGAAGTTTAGAATAGATTAGTTTATGCATATATTGTACATTGTGATATACCGTAGTTGCATACAAACTCATCATTAGTATATGCCAAAAAAACAACAACTTCATAAAACTACAACATAAATCGTCTTCTTCAAATCCATCTTATCTCTGTCAAAATCTTGCAAAGCAAGCATTTTCACAAGTCCTGCTTCAAACTCTTCATCATCTCCATGCTAGCAAACACCACCGCAATAATACTAATAATCAGAATCTCATAAGAAAGCGCAAACCGCCTCAGTATCCTCCCATCCTTAGAATTCGACTCATCGCTCGAACTTGTAATCACAATCAACTGTATCTCCCCACTCGACACAACATCCCTTGAATCGAGCCTTCCCTCGAGCAACTCCAGAACCCTTTCAACTTCAATCCCTTCGAGATCGATGACGTAGGCTATACCTGGAGATCGAAAATCTAAGTTTAATCACAGCCGATAATAAAAAATCTTCGGGAAGACATTAGATATGGTAGGGGAGAAAATCGATCTAGGATTTTTTGTAGTCAATAAGGCAAGAGAAATTGGGCACTCTTTTTACTATGGAAAGACGAATAGGAGAGAGATACGGAGGGTATTTCTGGAAGATCAAAAAGACACGGTCGAATTTAGTTGCTGGAGTTTCTTTTATTAGTAGTAAAGATGTATCACAACTTACATATCTACATATTTATGTGTGTGTATCTTTCAGAAACGATACATATATGCACATAAATCAAAATTAATAAATATCAGTTTCATATAGAGAAAAATTGAGATCAATGTATCAAAAGTTAATGTGTAAAATATACAATTAGCAAAGCCAGTATGTGTATTAGAGCTTATATACATATCATGATTGTTAAAAAAATATTTAAAACTATGAGATTGCATGCCAGCCAGATTTCGCTGTATTTTACATTAGATTTGAACTTAGATATTCATAAACAATATAACATGTAACATGTAGTAATCTAGATAAATATTATAATAGTCTCATCACTGATTCATGCACATGCACGTGATGAGTAAGGTACACATAAACAGTATAATGGAATTATAATTGCCTATTCCTTTTTCTACCCAAAATACTGTCCATCTATTACTGCAAGGAGACATCTTTAGTTAAAGTGCAAAGGTACAATATGTAGCAGTGTAACAGTCTGAATCCATCAACCCTTAAGGAAAAAAACTTCATTTTTAATCTTTAAATGCGTAATTCATATTTTTGTAAAATTATAAAATTAAAATTTCTCAATCATCACAATTATTGATGCAACTCTATAAGCACTACAAAACACGACGGCTTTAGCGGCAGCAAAAAAGCGTCGTCGGCCGTCGCAAACCGTCGCTAAAAGCCGTCGTGAAATAACCCACTGCCACAACGCAAAGTGGTGGCTTTAGCGGCGGTTCCGTCACCAACATAGCGACTGCTGACGACATATTGTTGTACACATGGCAAATAAGTTAGCAACGGGATGTCACCTCAATTGACGCTAGCCGTCGTTAACTTAGAACCAAAAGACTGTCGCTGGCCGTTGCTAAACTTCCTAATCGCCGTGGCTAGCGCCTGCATTGGGAGAAGGAGAAGGCTCGGATCTCCGGCTATGTCTTCTGCCGGACATATCTACCACATAAAAATAATATCATAGAATGAAAAGACATAAATTTATTAGTACAAAGCACGTTTCAGTAATCATCACATAAAACATCCACTAAATCGTAATAAATAGGATAAGATCTCATGAATACATGAATAGAATTTCAAAACAGGATAATACATAGCTCATAGCATAGTCATCATTTTTCATCATTATTAATACATAGCTCAGAATAATATATAGCTCATAATAATACATTATACAACAAGCGATGCAAATATTCAGAATTTTCAGTCTTCGTCGTTTTCTAATTCAGACTCAGTCTCGTACTCTATCTCGTTTTCTTGGATACTTTCATGTGCATCTAATAAAACATTCGATCCATCATTCAACGACCCTAAATCAATATCATCGGTTATTATTATTTTTGTATTTGGTTCAAGATCCGCTTGATACGTTGCTTCGCTTGGAATATTTTTTCCGTCAAACGTAAACCTTGGCTTTGTTTAAAAACAGCCAACCAATCCGCTTTATCTCTTTTTAAGGATGGATACGGATCAAAATAAACTTGTAATGCTTGCTTGACTAATAAGAAAGGATCATACTTACAGTAATGTGAGGCATGCTTTATTTTCATAAGCTTATAATCTTTGTGCACGTTGATTGCAGAACAAGGAACATTGCCTAACCAACTACATTTGAATAAAAAAAAAATTCTGTAGATTCTACATAATATGTCAACTCTAGAACCTACATTAAGACGCCGTAAAAATCTTTTGTATGCTTATTTGGATCAGCGCTGTTATATGTTTATTTTTCAGCTCTGTTATCTTTCTGTTGAACTTAAATCCATAGATGAAGAATATTGGATAAGTCTTCACATTTCTTTTTGGTCCGATCGCAAGATGTCTTAAACCTTCATCAAATATCACAGTTTCTTGGATCATAAACGCAGTTCAAAAAATATTTAGCAAATTTGTTACTGAGATTGCCAGATGGATGCTATGATTCGAAGATAATACAAATATATAATATGACTTATAATGAATATGTACGTATAAGTGAATAATATATGAATTTATTATTACCTAACAAACGGTGCAACTTCAACACAATTTAGAAGAACAATGTATGTGCGACATGGTAATCTCTATCGTCTAACCATATTTCCACACATTTTCCTGCGGGTCGGCCATGTTGTCTAAAAATAGAAACATTGTTTGAGAAGAATCTTGTTCAACGACTTCATCATTACGAGTAATTCTTACAAATGATAAGTCCACATCCTCACTGAAGTAACGAGAGAAAAAGAATAAAGCTTCTTCTTCAAGATGTGATTTGCAAATGGAACCTTCAACTCGTGTTTTTTGTCTAACTTTTTCTTCAGATGATTCAAGTACCTATTAAAAAATAAATTTAATTTATATTTATATATAGAAATCTAAATTTTAAACTGACATAAATATTTCAGATATTCAATACTACCTCTCAAATGGATACATCCATCCATATTGCACAGGACCTCGAAGAAGTCCTTCGGATGGAAGATGAATAGGTAAATGCTTCATTACAATATTAAAGAAACCTGGCGAAAATATTTTCGCCGGTTTGCAGAGTAATATAGGGAATTCTACTTCAAGTTTACATATACGATCTACTTTTATGTCGTCGAACAAAGCTATTTATAACATATTTAATTCTATTATACACTCCATAATTTTATGGGTAACAGTTCTTTGAAAGCCACGGGTAGTAAATATTCCATCATGATATGACAATCATAACTTTTCATTCCACTCAATTTAAAATCAACTTATCTACGAAGATGAGAAGAAATCCCATCGGGAAATCTATGTTCTTCCATTCACTTTAGCACGAGTTTTACTTGCTTGTTGTCTAACTCATAGCATACTTTGGGTTTTTATTGTCATCGGGCTTCATATGAAGTTTAGGAAGTTTACAAAAGTGTGCTATATCAAGTCTCGAATTCAAATCATCCTTAGTTTTCCCCTTTACATTCAAAATTGTATTAAATACATTATCAAACATGTTTGTTTTGTTGTGCATCACGTCAATATTATGCCGGAGTAATAGGTCTTTCTAATATGGTAAATTCCCAAATATATTTTTTTTCACCAATTATGAATGTTCGATTTTCCTAGAATTTCAATCTGTACTCCAGTTTCATATATTTTTGGATAGTCCTTTACAATTTCATATAATTCTTTGCTTGGCCAAATCTTGGTGGTGGCATATTATCTTCTCTGCTAGCTATAAAAAAATCTATATCTTCTAAAAGTATGATTGGAATGGAGAAAACACCGATGAAAACCAAACCAAAAACTTTCTTCCCATGACGTAAAGAAAATGCTCGTGTTTCTTCCACGCAATAAGGGCAGACTGGACGACCGGCCGTATTCCAACTAGAAAGCATCGTATATGCAGGAAAATCACTAATAGTCCATAATAAAGAAGCGAACATACGAAAAAAAATTCTCAAAATTTCGTATGTTTCAACTCCTTCGTTCCATAGTTTTTTCAACTCTTTGATTAACGATTGTAAATAAATATCAGTTCCTTGTTTGAGATCATGAGGGCTTGGGACGACAAAAGTGAGAAACATGTATGATGTTTTTATACACATCAATGGAGGTAAATTATATGGAGTAATGATAATTGGCCAGGATGAATATTTACAACCAAAATGAGAGAGGGGTGAAAATCTATCCGTACATAAACCGAGTCTGACTTACGGCTTTCTAGAGCAATTGCGGGATAAGTCTTATCGAAATGTTTTCATTCTTCTCCGTCAGATGGATGTATCAAAGTTCTTTCTTTCGGTGTTCTCATACTATGCCATCGCATATTACATGCCGTAGCAGAAGATGCATAAATCTTTGAAGTCAGGGAATGATGGTTAAATAATGCATTCTCTTATACGGAATTTCTTTTTCTTTCTTCTTTCTTGGTTTATATCTTTTCTTGTTACATATTCTGCACTTCCTAAGGTCAAGGTCACCTTTCTAATACAACATGTGACCTTTTACAATGTATCTATCTTTTCATACGACATACGAAAAAAGGACATCAGTTTTTTCACTTTATAATGACTATCGCACATCAGATCATTGGGTGGCATGTGTCGTTTTGCAGCTTGTACAAATGTTGTAAATGCAGCTTCTGTAAGGTTGAATTTTGATTTCATAGTAATGTATTTGGCGGTTAATGATAGTTCGGTTCCGCTTTTACAACCATCCTACATCGACCTTTTAGAAAAATCCAATAAATCATATATTTTTTTAGCTCCCACAGTCAGTTCTTCTTCTACAGTTACAACTTCATCGTCGGCTTGAATGGCAGGAAACATTGATCGTGCTGCATCTTCCACCATATTTTCTATCGGATTAATCAATAATATTATCGTCCTCTAACACCATAGGATTACATGTAGGTTTAACAAGTTCTCCATGGTGATCCTAGAAATAATAATTTGGCACGAAACCATATTTATACAAATGTACTTCAACTATATTTGGTTTTCAATGCTTCAGATGTTGGCACTTATTACACGGACAACAAATTTCTTCGTTATTTTGATTATTAGATTTAGTGAATCAAATAAATTCATGTATACCGCTATAGGAATGTTCTTTTATTGAACCTTTCCTACCAGTTCTGACTTCATATGTCCTAGTACCATCGAGAAAATAATCGAACATTTTTGCTGATTTGAAAATATATGTTAGTAATTTCGACAGCACTTCAGTTCACTTCTTTTCTATGTATATCTTGCACTCAAATGGTATATTGTTGTTGTATGTTCTAAAATAAAGTAAAGCCATTCGGGAATAAAGGCTTCACACACCACACTTCTGTCTAACTTCAACAGCGCTTCACTTCACTTCTCTTCTACGCATAACTTTGCATCCAAGGGGTGTATTTTTGTTATTGTATTTTCTAAACTAAATTAAAACCCTTTAGGACTAAACGCCATAATTTTTTAGCATCAATTATTTATTGAAATAATATTTAATGCTTATTTTCAAATCAAAATTATATTCATTTCAAATTATTTTCTAAATCGATTTGGGCAAAATATTTATTCTTGTTATATTTATTTCTCAATTTTTTGGAAAATCGATTTTAGTACATATTTGTCCTTAATTTCTTAATTTCATTACTAAAATCAATTTTAGCAGAATATTTTGTTGTTGTTATATTCATTTCCTAATTTTTTTATTCAAAAAATCGACTTTAGCAGAACATTTAATGTTTTTAAATTCATTTCATTTTTTTTACAAAATCGATTTTAACAGAATATTTGTTGTTATATTTTTTTCGTAATTTTTGTATAAAATCAATTTTAGTACAATATTAGTTGTTGTTATATTCATTTCCAAATTTTTATTTGAAAATCGATTTTTGCAAATTATTTAATGTTATTATATTCATTTCTTTTTTTTTTACAAAATCGATTTTAGTTGAATATTTATTATTATTATATTCATTTTTTAATTTTATACAAAAATCGATTTTAGTATAATATTTATTATTGTTATGCTCATTCAAAATTATATGGTTCATTCAACCATTTAATTATTCTATTTAATACAATTGAAATTTCAAAACCATTTTTAAAATTCAGTTAACAATTTAATTTTTTTAATCGATTTTGTAAACGAAAATTAGATGTTACTATATTAATTTTATTTTATACTAACAACTAGTATTTATAGTTTACGCTAATTAAATAGAAAATATTAATTTTTTTGCAAATTTTAACAAACATTGTTCTAATTAACTATAAAAAATATCGCGTAAACTTATATATCCGTTAGTATATTAATCAGTAATTATACACTAATTTTTGAATTATAAATAAACCCTACTTTTTAATTCAAATTAAACAGTCAAACCACTAATTAATATCATCAACTCAACAAATACAATATTATCAATAACTAATACACAATAACAAACCCATAATTAACTAATTTGCCAAATTAGGGTTCTCAACTTATCCCCAAATCAATCAATACGCTACTATCAACAACTAGTACCGCATAATCATCAATTTCTATCACATAATCAACCAATTTTCAAAATTAAGGTTTTGATTAAACCTGGATTAAGTAGAAATTGGAGAGCAATAACATACATTCGAGCTTTGGAGAGTTGTAGCTTTCACGATGAAGAGATTGACGGCCCGCATCGGGAGGCGAAGTTGGAGTGTTGGCCGAGGAGGAGAGGAAGGGGATGAATTGAGTTTTGGGGAAGGAGAATAATGTTTTCTATTCGCAGGTTGCTGCTGTATATACGCGTTAAGAGACGGCTAGCGTCGACCACCTTTTTTAGCCGTCGCTAGCTTTGGCCACTAAACGAAGCCTATTTTGTAGTGCATTAATGGTTCACATACAACTGGATAGAAATTAACATATTTTACATCTGAATAGATAATTCATATTAATTCAGTTGAGAAGAAACTGTTTGAAGTTAAACAGATTGGCGGAGACAGTATCTGAATCCATTTATGTTAAGGTTTGTATGTAGGAGTGGCAATAAGAGCAGACCCGATCGACCTGAATCCGACCTGATGGGTCTCGGTTTAAAGGGGTTCGGGTTTCGTTGGGTCAAAAATATATATTTCAATAAGCTAGACCCAACGCAACACGAGGTTCAGTTCCGGTCAGGTCTGTTTGAGTTGGGTTGGGTTAAAATACTAAAAGAACATATATTTTAATTGTTTTTTAACGGGCTTTTCGGGTCGGTTCAATTCAAGTCAGATTTGACCGGGGCTTTATTGTATTTTTCATCACTTAGACCCGACTTGAGACCTATCGGGTTCTGTTAAGGACTTTTTGTGTCAGTTAAGTTTTGCGATTCTCAGTTCGAGTTGTCAACCCATAGTTGTATAAATCGGGGACCATACCCAATATATAGATAGTACTATTAATTTTTTCAGTTTAGTCCTTCAATAAACTAAAATTATCACTTCAATATCTACACATTATTATTTTATATGACGATTATACTCCTTAAACCTTAAGATATTTATTTCAAAATTGATCACATATTTAGACTTAGTTAAAAAATAGTCTATACATTTAGATATTAAAATATGTGCTCCAATTGTGTGAATTATTCCGACAATATACTTCAAGACAACTTCAAAATAAATTTTAGAAACATGATATAAATTCGATATGGATGACCGAGATGCACTCATCTTGTTCGAGAACTCATTCAATACGGGATTAACTCTCATAGAGACGAGATGTGATGGTTAGTCAAGATTTATAACCTTGTTGCTAAATAAACTCTGTTTTTCTGGCAAATCGTGGTTGCTACTTGTTCGTATAATATGTTTTATAGGCGATACAAGAAAGACACCCAAAGTGTGATATCCAGTTAACGGCGTTTATATGCAGTATTTTACAACGAATGTGAACTAATATTTTATAGTAAATGTGAACCGATATGTCGTATTCATTGAATCATTTGTCAGTCTTTCGTTTTATTTTGACATTTGGTAACTAATTCTTTAACCATGAAATGTATAATATTTGCCAGTGTACGTCGGTCTGAGGTAGGTAACCATATCAACATAGTTGGTGTGAAAATTATTTGCCGCACATTTAATCTTGAACTACATCTTCTAGATTTTATACATAAAAACTAACTATTTATTTAACAGCAAATGAAATACGACGACAATTATGTATAGGTCTTTATGTTCTAGATAGAACTAACTTGTATTGCAATTTATGTTCTAGACTGAAATAAATTAGTTGGTAAATGAAGTCCTACAAAATTCGGATTAAAAACCATTAAATGCACAATGTATCGAGTTGAGTAAATGTTAGACTTCACAATTTACTACATTAGGTTTTTAATATTTATGTTATTTATTTTATTCATATAATTGTTTTGTGATAACTATTATATATTACCTGACACACTTTTGATTAACGAAAAATGAGAAAATTATTTTTATACCCATATAAGATCATTACCAACAATCCGACTTGTTCACTCCGCCATCTCTTCTGTTTTCAACTGAGCGAACGAGTTGCGCATGCATTTAAGATATGAACTAGCCACAGAACTGGTATGCTAAGATTATGACGATGAAAATTCACCATTATATAGTATTTTTTTATTAATTTTTTATTTTTCAGTTCATTTATACATTTTAATGTTTCTTTAACCACAATTCATTTTAATTAACTTTTAAACGTTTTATAGATTGGCATTATGAATATAATATTAAATTTTTAGTCCATTGTTTTCTACTTTAATGGTCGATCGTTCTACATTCTATTACAAACACAATAGTAAATACATTTCGTAATTCATTTCATTTTAAAGTAGTCAACAAAATTTCAATAGCATTCCCCCCTTATTTTCTGTATCGTACACAAATGCGTGTATACAGGGAATAAAAAAGATGTTATATCATACAGAAACGAGTGTATCCAGGGAATAAAAAGGAAGTGCTGCCAAAATTTTGCGAACCGTTTGAAATGAAATAATTTACAAAACATAATTACTTTATTTTATTTGCAAGTTATCCAATATAGGGACAAATCCGACAAATATTGTATCAGATGAATATAGATGTCTGCTTTGTGACAAAAACGAATATCCATACAATGATCATATACAATACTTTTCAGACGGGTCAAAATTCTATAAGGGATTTACAAAAATTAAAGCACTTATTATCGTGTTCGACATTTTATAAAAAAACATACATTAAATCATGCATATCAACCCTAATTAACCAAAACTAACTTTAGTGCGCATATGCACTAATTAATCAACGTATATACACCAACATACAGTAAACAAATTAATATTTTCTACATTTAGATGATAATAAATGTAATTAGCATTCAATGGGGTATATCAAACAATCAATGGGGTATTATAAAAAATAGAATAGCAAATTAACCATCATTTAACAAATCAAAATTAGTTAAGGTTTATAAATAAAACCTGATTGGAGATTGATGAAGAACATAGGCTTGTCGAAAATGGACAATGATGAAGTTGGAGATGATCGGGGAGGCACGGGGGCTGGCTGACGATGGGGAAGGAGGTGATGAAGTTAGGGATTTGGTGAATTTAGGAGGGGGGAGGGGATAATGAATCAGATCTCCGCTTGCTGCTTGCATACACACTTTTTTGACGGCTTTCGACGACCTCCAACGGCAAATTTACGTTGGTTTTCAACATTTTACCATGGCCATTATAATTTATTTACGTAAAAGCCACGCAAAACGTTGGCCGTCGGTAGCCGTCGGAAATATCCGTCGATGGACGTCAGAAACATCCCCGCTATATACTGTTGTTCTAGTAGTGATAATATACTTTATATCTGAATAGATAACTCATATTAATTCATTCGATAAGAAACTATTTGAAATAATTAAATAAAGTAACTTATACCTAAATCCATTGATGTTAATGCTTGTATAAATTAGACACCATAACGTTGTATATACATTTTCACTACAAAGGGAAAGCCATTTTCCGACGGCTGAAAACTGTCGGCGGCCGTCGGAAGCCGTCGGAAATTACGGCGTCGGGGAGCAGTGTTTTCGACGGCTTTCGACGAACCTCGCCATTCGTATTTTCGACGACTTCCGACAGCTTCCGACGGATTCCAACTGTTGTTGGAAGCCGTCGGAACCCACCGGGACAAATAACCCGAAAGCCGTCGGATGCCGTTGGAAATATATGACCAGCAAGCCATCGAAAGTCGTCGGTAACTGTCGAAAATCTGTTGAATTTTTTTTGAATTTTTGCTGCAATACAACATTCCATCCACATTTTCCGTACAAACACTATTCCACTAATGCTGTAGAATCCAATATATAATATTCCAATCAAATATCAAAAACCAAACTATACACAAATCACCAAACCAAAAAATACATAAAATTAAGTTAATACACATCATCATTACCCAAATTAATGTACAATACATAATAATATCCATAACACAAAATGTTCTATCAATACATACATCCACAACATCCTCAACATCCATATAATTTTAAGTGTGGCATAACATAGTATACAAAACCAACAAGTACCTTTACCATCTACCAAATCGTACAAAACAGAAAAAACTTACCAACCAAAGCAATCAATCAATCTCCTCCAAAGCCCGAGCCACCAAAGAAAGGGAAACGACCACCACACTGCTGCATATACTTGGCGATACGCTGGTCTAGCAACCGTGTAGTCTCGATGGCCTGCCGTCGGTTCCGCTCCTCCAACTGCGCCACTCTAGCCTGCAAATCTTCAATCTCTGCTAGATCGATCTGAGCTCTAGTCTGCCTACCCCGTCTCTGACTGTTGGCCTGTAATAGATATTTAATTTAGCTATGTGATGTCTGTAAGTGTATGTGTAGGTATGTGAATGGTTAGCAGTGTGATAATGTTATTCAATTTAGTTTATGATGTTTATGTAAGTGTATGTGCATGTTGATAACATTTTAGATTGTGGTAACACCAAATAACTATAGTGACAAGATTGTTGACTTATATTTTGAATTACTATAACTTTGGAACATTTTAGCAAAAGTAAAGTAACTATAGGGAAGGATGAAAGCTATAAATTTGAAATTATTCCTTGATTGCCAATATATTATTTACTTACCATTTGATTGCCAAATCCGTATTATGCCATGCTCTGATGGATCCATAACTGACTCAAAAATAGCGTCCTACTCATCCGTCGTCAGCTGATCTCGACACGTATTTGCAAAGAGTTTCTAGCGCTGCTCCATAAACTTTTCCTGCATAATACATTGATATCATCATATCTTATTTCATTATATTTTAACAAGCAGAACAATTACTAATGCTGCATAAAATGAAATATGCTTACATGGCTCTTGCAGGATTTATCGTCGTGCCATGTATACGAAACTGTCCTATCCGGATTTACATGCTCGACAGCATGCATACGAGTAAATACGTCCATATAGCCCACGGGACCATGCGACTCAGCTTCCTGAAATTGGTTTCTACATACAATTATTTTACATTTAAAATTATATAGCACAAACTATTTAAAAAATGCATTCAGTAAATTTACCAACTCCTACCAATACTATTGAAATGACTTCGACCCTCCGCGATGAGTGACGGGATTTTTATTTCTGTTTGCAGAGTTTCTTTCCAACTCTGCCTGTACATTCAAAAGTTGATACATTATTTGTTGATCATGTATTTTTTAATATTTACTACCGGTCAAATAGTTTTAAAAAATTAGTATATTTGCCTTCGTTGTGTCAGTTTTCCAGTATCCCAACCATGCTTGCCATATGCTCTACCCCATCCAACATGATTTCTCACCTAATTTCTTGATTTCAGATATCGAGTCCCTATAGTTTTTGTGCATCTTCTTCATCCAATATTCTCGCACCAACTGCATATCATCCGTTTGAATGTCTATCTCATCCAGTATTTCACGATAAAAAACAAAAAGAATATTAAACTGTAAATGATAAACGGTAAAAAAATGACATAAATGAATTAAAAATGAAAAATAAAAAAATATATTTACTAGGACATCCTGCAAAATACACTCTACTATGTGGGGAGGGATGTTATCCCACTTCGGCCAACAAGCACTCATCCTACTTCGATAAGAAGCTGTAGAAACATCCAACAGAACCTTCGAGGGAAATAGGTCGAACCACCTATTTTTAAATATGATACAGATATGTACGTATGTATATTAAAAAAAAGATGCTGAATAAAATTTAATTCTTACCCTTCTACTCTAGGTACTAAATGGACGACAGGACGCTGTGGTGCTTGCGATGGACCACTGCCATCGCCTCCTAATCGGGAAGAGCTCCTCTCTCTAGATGACATTATGTAAACCTATGATATATATAAACATCATTTCAATAGAAAATAATTACATGATAATGAAATATATTTCATACGTAAATGAATACATCAACGGTATAAACTGCTAAATTAATGACTAAAATGGAAATAGAAATGAAAGTGCGTTATACCTGATTCATAATGGGTCTTATGTTCCGACGATAAGTAGATTGCATTGCATTTTTAATAATAATTGCTAAATAAATGATAAATGCAAATGACATAAAACATGTAAACAATGGTAAATGTACAGATTTGGTTTCACAGTCACATCAATTTCATAATACATCAAGAATTCAACATAGTTACATCAACTGCAAAAAATCAGATCAGATTTTTATCAATCATCATCATCTTCTTCTGATTCAGATTCGGTCTCGTTTTCTACGATATTTTCCTCTACACTGTCAAACGCTTCTGCCAAAAACTTTGATTCATCGATCAAAGGATCAAAATCTGTATGATCGTCTGTAATTATTATTTCGTTATTTTCCTTAAGATCTGCCTAATAAGCTTATTCGTTTGGAATATTCTTCCCATCGAATGTAATTTTGGCCTTTTTTTAGAAACTGCAGACTAATCTGCTTTATCTCTTTTCAAAGACAGATAAGGAGCGTAATACACTTGCAATGCTTGTTTGGCTAGTACAAAAGGATTGTACTTGTGATAGTGCGATGTATGCTTTATTTCGATAAGATTATAATCCTTGTGTACATTATCCAGAACCTGGAACATTGCTAAATCAATTGCATCTAAATAGAAACACCTCCTCCACGGGTGGTGAGTAATATGTCAATTGCAAAATTTGTGTTAGAACGCCATAAAAATCATTTGTGTGATTTTCTGGATCGTCGCTATCTTTAACAAATACACCAATATTATTCGTTAATTTTTCTGCACCGTATTGTTTGGTGTTAAATTTATATCCTGATGAAATATACTGGATATGACTTGACCACTCTTTTTTGTCCCATTGCAAGATGTTCCAACCCTTCGTCAATAACAAAATTTCTCGGCTCATAAACGTAATTTGAAAACCAACCGAACTTTTTTTTACTGAGATCTCTATTCGGATGTTCACGTTCATAAACACTGTATATATAAACAAATCATTACATTAGGTTATACACACACATGCATTATAGAAAAGAATAAAAAAAATTACTATTTCAGATTACCAAATAAACGGTGCAACCTCGGCACAATTTAAAAGAATATAAGTGTGTGCTACATGAAGATCTCTATCGTCTAGCCATGTTTCTGTACATTTTCCAGAAGGCCGACCATGTTATCCAAAAATAGATAACATTGCTTGAGAGGACACTTGTTCGTCGCCTTCGTCATTATGAGGAACACTTCCAAATGATATATTCACATGGTCACTGAAATAGTGAGAGAAAAAGAACGAAGCTTCTTCTTCGATGTAAGATTTACATATCGAAACTTCAACTCGCGCTTTTTGCCTCACTTTTTTCTTCAGATGATTTAGATATCTATGGAAAATTAGTTTACATTAACTTCATCATTTAATTGCAATTAAATTACGTGATAACATATTATATACCTCTCAAATGGATACATCCATCCATATTGGACAGGACTCGAAGTCATGCTTCAGATGGGAGATGAACAGGTAAATGTTTCATTACATTAAATAAAATCTGGCGGAAATATTTTCTCTAATTTGCAGAGCAATATAGGAATATCTACTTCAAATTTACGTAAACGTTGCACTTTTAAAGTAGTCGAACAAAGCTCTTTGTAAAACATACTAAGCTCTGTTACTACCTTCCAAACTTTTAACGGCGGTAGTTCTTTGAACATAACGGGTAATAAATTTTCCGTCATTATGCGACAGTCGTGGTTTTTCATTCCGCTCAATCTACCATTTAAAGTCAACACATCTACGAAGATTTGATGATATCCCATCAGGAAATCTTAACCCTTTCATCCATTTTAACACAACTTTAACTTGATTATTATCTAATTCATAACATGCTTTGGGTTTTTTTACTGTCATTTGGTTTCATATGAAGCTCAGGACATTTGCATAATTCTTCTATATCGCGTCTTGATTTCAAATCATCCTTCATCTTCCCTTTCACATTCAAAATTGTGTTAAAAACATTATCAAATATATTTTTCTCATTGTGCATCACGTCTTTATTACGACGAAGCAAAAGATGTTTCCAATATGGCAAATTTCAAAAAATAGTTTGTTTGCACCAGTTATGAACAATCGATTTGCCTTCAATTTCTATTCGCACTCTAGTTTCATATATCTTCGGATAGTCCCTAACAAGTTCATATATGTTTTCGCTTGACCATATCGTTGGTGGTTGTCTAGTTTCTACTCTATTAGCTAAAAAGTTTTTCTTGTCTCCTCTAAAGGGATGATTTACATGGAGAAAATATCGATGACGGTCAAACCATGAAATTTTCTTACCATGAGGTAAAGAAAACGCTCATGTTTCATCCATGCAATATGGACATGCTAGACGACCGGTGGTACTCCATCCTGAATGCATTGCATAGGCAGGAAAATCACTTATAGTGCACAACAAAGTAGCAAACATACGAAAAAATTTCTTCTTGGACACATCGTATGTTATACTCCTTCGTTCCACAGTATTTTTAACGCCTCAATCAACGGTTGTAAATATACATCGATTCCTTGTGTCAGATCATTAGGGACAGGAACGACAATAGTAAGAAACATATATTGCGTTTTCATACACATCCATGGAGGTAGATTATACGGTGTGACGATAATGGGACAGGATGAATATTTAGAACCGAATTGAGAAAATGATGAAAACCATCCGTACATAATCCTACATAACATTTCGATTGTCCGCGGCAAAATTTGGATACATTTTATCGAAATGCTTTCATGCTTCTCCATCGGCCGAATGTGTCAACGTACACCCTTCCTCCATTCTCACACTATATCATCTCGTATTAGATGCAGTTATAGAAGATGCATATAATCTTTGAAGCCTTGGAGTGATCAGTAAGTAATGAATACGCTTGTACGGAACTTCCTTCCCCTTCTTTTTTCTAGGTTTGTATCTCTCCTGATTACAAATTTTACAATTTCTAAGGTTTGCGTCTTCTTTCCAAAACAAGATGCAGCCTTTTAAACATGTATCTATTTTCTGATAAGGTAAACCAAAAGCCGATATAAGTTTTTTAACTTCATAGTGATATTCACACATTAGATTATCATGCGGCATATGTCTTTTTGCAGCTCGTACAACAGCCGTAAACCCAGCTTCAGTGATGTTGTATTTTGACTTCATCGCAGCGTATTCTGCGATTACTAATAGCTGAGTGCCGCTTTTACAACCATTCCAAATAGGTTTCTAAGCAGCATCTAGTAAATCATAAAAAAAAATTGCTGCAATATTTGGTTCTTCAACATTTCTATCATTGTCCTCCACTTCAACAATAGGAAACATTGATCGTGTTGCATCTTTGACCTTATTTTTTATATGGGTCATCGTAACTATTTCGTTAATGACACTTTCTGATTGCTACAACTTCTTCATGCCGATCCCAAACATAATACTCGGGTACGAAACCGTTTTGGCACAAATGAACTTTCACAGTATTTGGTAACAAATACTTCAAATGTCTACACCTACTACACGGACAACGAATTTCTGGATCATTTCCGTTATTACTTAAAGCGAATTCAACAAATACGTTTATACCATTATAAAAATCTTCTTTTATTGAGCCTCTCAATCCTTTTCTTTGGTACATCCATCTCCTCCGATCAACAAAATAATCAGTCATTTTTCCTACTTGAGAAAATGAGTCACAAGTTCAAAATTTAATATTTATCTTCATGGTCGTATAATATTTGAATTTAAAGCACCATTTCACAAATAAAAAAATAATTTCAAATATGACACATTTTATTTTTTAACGTATCGACCCAAAATTTTATACAAAATGATGTTTTTCCAATGGTCAGACATCCTACTTTCCATTACAAAAACAATAAGCATTTACATTTTGTATATTACTTCGTCTCAAACGATTCAACAAAATTTCGGCAGCATTTCCCTTTTGTTCCTGCATTGTATACAAATGCGTATACGCAGAAAATAAAAAAGAAAAGTTAGGCCGAAATTTTATGAATCGTTTGAGACGAAGTAGTATACAAAATGTAAATGTTTACTGTGTTCATAACTTGTCCAATACAGGGACAAATCAAACAAACATTGTATCTGATGAATATAAATAGCCATATTTGAAGAAAAAAAACGACTATTTATATAGTGATCATGAACAATGCTCGTCGACAGGGCCAAAAACACTCTAAGGAACGTTAAATGTGCGCATTTTACGAAAAAATACAGTTTTATTAACTGTTCACATTTACAAAAATATATTTTAATTTAACACACTTATTCGACGTATTACATCGACTTAAGTCTGATGTAACATTTTTGTCATTTTTAAATACACACAATTATAATTTAGACTCATGCATTTTTTTTTTTGCATCAGTCAATACGTGCATAATATAACGCTCATAGCTCGTTCATTCATTTTTATCTTATTCCAACTAACACAATACAATGATAGCAGCGCTATACATATATACAATCGTAGAATCAACGCATACATAACGATTTACATATACACGAACAACCACAAATTATACATGTTTTTCACAATTTCACAATAAAAGATGAAATAGGTATATCGTGGAATGCTAGAAACTATTATCACACTATTGGAAACAATTTCAATAATCATTTAGCCCTAATTTATCATCTTATGCAAATCTAGAAACATGATAAAAATTGAATTTCTCGCGAAAATAAGAGATTATATCTGAGCTAGAAAGAAAGAGAGGTTGAATTCGTAGCCGAAGAGGATGCAAAAACACAGAATTAGTGATTGGAGGCTTGGGAAGAGAATTTGAGATTTTAGAAATTAAAATTAGGTTTTGCTGAAATGAGTAAAAAAGGCTCAGCTGGAGCTTGTAATTCGCGATTTTTCGATGGCTTCCGACGACCGCAGACGGCACGTCAGAAGCCGTCAGAAATAGGCCGTCGGTAACCGTCTACCTCCGCTGTCGCTTTTTAAGCATTTTCTACTGGTGTTTGTGCTGTGATTATTTTTCCGTTTAATCATTCAAAAAAAAAATTATCACTTCGTTATCTGCACATTATTGTTTTACATGACTATTATACCATTTAAGCCTTAAAGATATTTATTTCAAAACTTGATCATCTATTTTATACGTGGGTACAAGAAAGACACTAGAAATGTTATACCTAATTAACCGCCAATGTTTATATGCAGTATTTTACAATGAATGTGAAATGATATCTATTATATAATAGTAAAGCAGAAGAATTTAATGCTCACTTATTAACTTTAGGCAATTCCTCCTCCTTAATTCTCTTTTCTATCGTTAAAATTTAATGATTTAGATATTTCTTCTAAGTTTTTTTTTGTTATTGTACGTTTAAGTCTATATATATTAAATTTAGTTAGATGATCTTAAATTTAAGCTTTTTTAAAAAAATACAATTAACGAATATTTTAGCAAGGCCAGCCGGTTTTATAGTGGACCATCCACAACTAACGAATATTCATTAATTAATCTAATAAATTTTTAAAAATGACAATTCTATATGTGTACCGCATTCATGTTGACAAGATTGATAAAATTAATTTTTCATTCAAGTCTAGATAGTTTTAAATTTCCACAATTATATACAAACTATTACAATGTTCTACTAATATTCTCTTCTACATTTTGCATCTAAATGCCAACATTCGATAATTTTTACAATTATTTACATATTTCTTCTAAAGTTTCTTATATTGTTTTACATTCAATTTTGTATATTTGAATTTATTAATTGATCTTGAATTTAAATTTTTTTAACTAAATCCAATTAAAAAATATTTATTAATTAATCTAACAGATCATAGAAAATGATAATTCAATGTGTATACCGCATTTATACTGACATAAATGGTAAAACTATATTTTCATTCAAATCCATATAATTTAATATTTTCATAATTATATACAACATTATATTTGATACTCTTGCATTTTTCTACATTTAAGTTCATAAAATTTCTTTTTGTCTAAACTTAGTTATTTAATACAAAGAAATATATACATAATTTTTTATTTCAAAAGTTGGCATTTCATTACAAAAAATGTATACAAAACTTATTTTCAAAACTGGTACATCATTACAAACATATGTAACATTTTTTCTTCATAAAATCGGTATGTTAAACGGACAGTTTATCAGTATTAAATTATATTTTGTGAAGAATAACATTACAATTAATGATAAGTGATGAATGTTTGTATTCTTTAATATTCAAAAAGGAATAAATATTTTCAGTTAGTATGTATTTGTATAAAAAATTACATTTTTATTATTTATATTCATAGTCTAAGTTAATCAATGCACAAAATTATATTGTATTTTGATTAGAAAAAAATTTCTTTCATATTTTATAATCATTTTTACATAAAATGTTAAATATTTTTGAAAATTTTTGTTGTAAAATAAAAATAGTAAGGTATGAAACATTGGATTAAAAACCAATTTTTTACATAATTGAAATGACAATGTTATTTGTAATGTTTTATGTCTTATTTTCACTTAATATTTCTTATAGTAGTTAAATAAATATTTTTCACCACTCTGATAATATCATATAATTGTTTCAATAAATATGTGCTGCAAGAACTATAAATGCATACAGATACATTAAGTCTTCAATATTATACTTCTTATAGGTATTTGCCATCATTCTCTCGAGTAGTATTTGAAATTTAATGTATACATCATTTATGTTTTAGTCAAATGTATCAAAACCAAAATGTTCTACACCTAAATGTCCATTTCAAAAATATATGTACATAAATATTTATTTATGAAATTTTACAAAAATGTTAATTTCAAAATTTATTAAGAATATTTATTTTCATTTATTTGATTGATAAATAATGAATCCTAAAAAATAATTAATTGATATATAACTCATTTTTATCAACAAAACGATATTTTAATTTTTATTCAAATATAAAAATATACGAATCTCATAACAGAAGTACACAATTATCAATATAGTAATTTCAAGTTATAGCTCATTTATTCTAACAAAATTCATCAGATATTACATAATAAATTATATTTTTCCGAAATAGTTATATATTATTTTTGTACAACATATCATATGTAACGCACGGGTTACATACTAGTTTTACAGTAAATGTGAACTGATATAGCGGATTCATTGATTCATTTGTCACCATTTCGTTTTATTTTGACATTTGGTGATTAATTCTTTAAGCATGAAATGTGTCATATTTGTCAATGTATGTCGCCGTAGCAAAATAGTTGGTGTGGAAATTATTTGCCGGACATTTAATGTTTTACTGCACCATCTAGATTTTATACAACTGAACAGACCATTCATTTAGCAATAAATTAAATAGACGAAGACAATTATGTACAGGTCTTTATCTACTAGATATAACTAACTAGTATTGTAATTTAAGTTTCTAGACTGAAATAAATTAGTTGGTGAATTAATGAAGTCCTACAAAATCAGACATTGAATGCACAATGTATTGAGTAGAGGAAATGTTAGGTTTCAAGTTCTTCAATACTACGACTTCACAATTTACTGTATTAGGTTTTTTAATATTTATTCTGTTTATTTATTCACATAATTGTTCTGTCATCACTGTTGTATATCATCACATTTTAAATTAACGAAAAACTGAAAATTCATCTAATCGCCTTTCTTCTATATATATTACATGCACCCCACCTTCATATCCTAAGCCAATAAACTCAACTGCCATTGTTTCAAAAACAAAGGGAAAAACACACATAACAAAATAAAAAATGTCGTTGTTATTAACAGCAAGACAAGGAAGACAGCTGTACGAGGGACGAATGTTTCCTATGAAGGTGACGAGTGAATTGGCGTGTTTTGCAGAGATGCAAGCAAGGAGGAAGAAATGGGTTTCCATTGCTGAAGCGAGGAGGGGATGCAGAGATATGTGGATGAGAGAAGCGTTAGAATCGCTTCTACAAAGACAGAGAGTTTCCCAAAGAAGTAATTCGAGACTGTAGAACATTTCATCTTGTTTTAGGAGATTCTTTTCTTCTTTTGTGAATATAATAAAATCATCGATGCCAGTTAATATATGGAAATTTTAGGATATGAAGATGAGTGTGTTCGGTCTATTTGCTTGCAAGTCATTCATCACTGTCAATTGCTGGATTGCAGTTACAGGAAAAGGGTGGCATATGTGAAATAATTGATTTACACAGTGATGTTGAATTTTTGATTACGACCTATATTAATTGAGTGGTGTTGCACAGTTCTACATTTTTCAATTTGCTCCCACAAAATTTATTTATTTTATTTTATTCCTTGCACTATGCAATAAATCAAAGTTTATCGTCTGCGTCGACTAACCTTTTTTGTATATCGGCAATTGCAGTGTCAATTGTCTATAGGTAGGTACAGTATTATAAAGAATAATATTACATACTATTTCTTGTATATGTTCTTTATATACTTTATTACTTTGTTATAGTGCGCATAAGAATCTACCCATCATCATCGTCATCTTATCATCTCTATGAATATTGCTTTGTATACTCCCAATGAATATTCTTGTACCACTACCAATTTTCTATTTATTACACGATGATGATGATATGATAATAATGCTGGTATGTGCTGAAATAATGTCCAGAGTGATTAGTTCTACCTATCATCATCTGATCACCTCTCTTGCATAACTAAACCGAATTATTCAAGAATTAAATGCTGCAAGCCTGCAAATAGACACACGGGGAATTAAAGGCATGCAGAATTGCGTTTTCAAGCATGAAGCACATGGAAATCCTAATTTATAAAATTGCTTTGAAGTTTTACATAAATTTGAATGAAAGTAAAGCGAGTGTGGTAGAAATAAAAACAAACTCGATATGTCAAGGGTATTTAGTCTAACATATGCTATAGTGTCGAGCAGGCGCATCTATGAGTTGCGCCTGCACAGGTTGCTGGTGTTAAAACAGAGGCAGCAACAACCCTACACCACATTCCACAATAATATTTCTCAACCTTCAACCCTTCTTTCATGCCCGAACCCACCAACTCCAAACCCAAATTTTAGTCAATTACCACTAATTTATCACAAAATTTTCAAATTTCTTCTTCTTTCTTCGATTAAACCAAAGCAACAAAACGAGATCCTCTTCAACACAAATAGATTTTGGTAATTTCTAAACCCTAGTTCTTTTGATTAATTTATAATTTGCTTATTATTTGGTTGTATTTGCTAGAAATATCGTCAAATAGCTTGTTGTAGATCTTAATAATCCAATTTGAAGCGTTGAATCACTAATTGGTTGCAAATGATTTGTAAAAATCGTTTTTTTTTTGCATGAACTTGGAAGAACCGGAAAGCGGACCGGTAAACAGTTGTGTGCTTTATATGCAGGATAATTACCAATCTAATTTTGAAGAGTTAATGAGGGTAATGTTATTTGCTTTGTAATTATTGTAGATTTTTGCAAGTTATTTCGCATTTTGAATTAATTAAAAGTTATAACTCTTTGTTCTACAGAGTGTAAAACTGGTGGATTGTCTGGATCATCGCAATGTTTTGAAGATTTGATGGAGATGGTTGAAGATCAATGGGTTCAACCATCAAGCGGTTCTGGTATTTCATGCAGATTAGATATATCAGATTTGATAGATCATTACTCACAGCTTTATGCGATAGATGGAGAACGGAGACTTTCACTTTTCATTTTTCCGTTGGAGAAATGACAATTACACTGCAAGACGTATCTATTTTGCTTGGCCTTCCCATCGAAGGCGCCGTGTTGAACTACGATAGTAACATGGACGTCGACGAGGTTTGTCAATGTTTACTTGGTGAAATTCTACCCCCAGAAACGGTGGTCAATAGAAGAGAGTTAAAGGTCAAATGGCTGAATGACCTTATAATCGGCAGGGATATTTCAGTCGATTCGTCTATTGAGGAGATAGAACAGTTCACATGGGCTGTCATATTGCTTCTTATAGCATCTCATCTATTTTCGAACCATTCGAAGGGTAGAGTTAGCATTAAATGGTTGTACTTGCTAAAGGATTTTGCCACCATTTTCTATTATTCATGGGGTAACGCGGTTTTGTGCGCATTATACAAGAAGTTGGATAATGTGGCACTAAGAAAGACGAACGGGTTTGTAAGTTGCCTAACCCTTCTGTAGGTATGTCGGTTTTGACTTACTGGTGTACCAAATTTATGAAATATTTTGAAAGACATTTCTTTACACTGATAATATGCAGATATGGTCTTGGACGTGCATTTCTGTTGGATGGCCAACTATTCGCGCCAACATTGCTCCGGGATTACCGTACGGGTCAAGGTAAAAGCAACTTGAAATTTACACTGAAAACCTTTTGATTTCTGCCAAAATTCACGCACTATTTTGATTATGATTGTAGATGGACCGGAGATAGACGTTGGAGAGATAATCCAGCCCGTCATCCTATATTCTATCACAACGAGCTCGATGTTATGGACGAGCATACTGTTGATTGGATGCCATATACAGCTGAGATCGTACAGGATCTGCCATCTATTTGCTTGGACGGAAAACATAGTTGGTATGCAAGGACCCCAATTATTTGCTTGCAAAGTTTAGTCATGCACTATCCCGACAAAGCGATGAGGCAATTTGGTCTTCATCAGCATATACCGAATCCGGCCGAGCAGATTTTCTCACACGGTTGGAATAGAGACTTGTACAACACATATGTCGCAAGGTGAGATTACAGGTTGGATCACGTTCAGGTTGAACGCGTACCAAGAATGTCAATTGAACAATACTATAGTTGGTACTGGCATACCACACGGCAATTTGTTCTTAAAGAATCGTCAACTAGACTTTCTAGATATGCTCCATGGGGACCGGTGCAACGTAATTTGGTACGTGTTTATAAGTTTTAATCTTTGAACTTCCTCAACAAGCTTTACTTGCATCATTGATTCTTGTGTTTTAGGTTCAAGGGTTGTATATGATTCCCAATGAAGTTGACAATGTCCTGGCAGATCCTGCAGATGAGGACAGAGTAAAAGGAAAGTGCTTCAACATCAAGGAAATTATCAAATCGCTTCTGGGTAGGCATAATCTAGAAAGACCACTACCGTAATGTGCCTCATCCGCCCTAGGCTTTTGGTCGTACCTACCAAAGAAGACGTTTTAGAGGCACAAGGGGTCCTTCACAAGGTAGCCGGCTGGGGCAGGAAATTGTTGAAGCCCGACCATCTGAACTGCCTCCGACCCAAATTCAAAGAATACTACGCTACCGTAGAAACATAAGAAGATAGGTTGTGTTGGTCTGTCGTTTGGTTGCTTTGTTTTGAATTTGTATTGGCTTGAAACTTGTTGGTTTATAGGTGTTGCGTGTTGTATTATTGACTTGAAACATGTTGTTATATGAAAAATGATGTTTTGTATGAAATATTTCACCTATTTGAATGAAATGTTGTACTTATATGTTGTTATTATATGAAAGTTGATGTTTAATAAAAGTTGCATATGTTATATGGTCTTTGAAAATCTGGAAAGTTACAGGCGCAACTTTGAATCGCGCAAGAAAAGTATGCGCTTGATGGAAAGTTGCAGGCGCGACTAATAGTTGCGCTCCTATGAGTATACTACGGGCAAATTTGAGTTGCGCCTAATAATTTCCGTTAGGCGCAACTTGAAGTTGCGCCTGCATACCTGGGATATCCCCTGGCCCAACAGCTGCATATAAACATCACAACTCCTCCCCAAACAAACACAACTCCTCAAACACATTTTCTTCCAGAAACCCTAACCTCCATTTCCATTATTCTCACTACTATCAACACAACATTCCACTCAAAATCATTTAATTCTATGGAGATAAACAACACGTTCATCTACACTTGAGGTAAATAATCGAAACCCTACTCCACTAATTTTGATAGATCTAATGTTGACAATTAACTTTTCATAATTTTGATAGATCAATGATTACCGTGCCTATTATTTGTCACTATGACGGTGATTTAATCGTCGATGAAAATAGCAAGCCAACCTATGTTGGCGGAAAACATAAGGGGTCGAAAGTCAGGAGGGGTTGCAATTTTACTGAGCTAAAAATGGCAATTTACAACGCTACCAAGATTGCTTTTACGGAGTCCGACGTCTCATTGGTTAGTAAATGGGTAATGATAATGGACCAATTGCTATTGAGGTAAACGACGACGACGACATCGATTCTACGTTTTGTGTGGGGATGAAAGTAACTGAGCTGTATGTTAAGAAGACGGAGGTGGTATATACTACTGAATAGCAAGCTCAAATCTTTGAGTATGCAAGCCAACCCAGACCCAGTAATACCGCCGAGCGAAGTCAAATGTATCACCCAGACTGCTCCTACCAGCCACCGAACATTTACAACAAGCAGTTGGATATGCTTTTATGTGCTGTATGAATGTTTTATTCATGTTTTTAATACTTAACAGTCAAATGTTTATGTACAGGTACGGTGACATGGCATATCCATCGCAGTCACCCGGGTATGGTTTCCTTCCATATCCATCGTATCCTCCATAGTCAATTCCAACCCCGAGTTCAAACGACTACTTGCATGAAATTGAAGATGAAGATGTTGACAACGAGGATGTGACAGGTGAAAACGCTGATATTGAAATTTCCTATTTGGATAGCATGGAAATCGCTGCATCACTTGACGATGATGAAACATGGATCGATGCTATGAATGTTAACAATGATGCTCCTTTAGATGATATTCCAGAGAAAGTTGATGACACTGATGAGCATATCGAGATGGAACAACCGTTAGAAGATGGGCAATGCGATAATACAATTATGAAAGATCTATTGTGCAAGAATTTCAATTTACCTACGAAATTTTCGAACTGGAATGTGTGGAGAAAGACCCTCGAGTTGGTATGATTATTAAATCGAAGGAATCTTTAATTGAACATATAAGTGAATGGTCGATAAAGTGTTCAGTTTCATTTAAAAACATAAAGTACCGTGCTAGAGAGTTCACTGCTATATGTGATATTGATGCAAAATGTCCATGGCGGCTTCATGCAATTGTGTCTAAAAGAGATCTGGGTGGTGGATGATAAAAAAAATACGGTGGTGATCATGCTTGATCAAATCCAATCATCAACTCGAACCACAGACAAGCAACAGCCAAATTCATTTGCACCAAAGTCCTTCCACATATTTGTTCGAACCTAAGTTACACTGCAAAATCTGTCCAAGAGCTTATGGCAAACACTTACAAAATTCAAATAAGCTACATGAGAGCCTGGAAAGGACTTAGCAAAGCAGTGTCTAAAATATTTGGCGACTGGGAATCTTCGTATAATAACTTGCCTCAGTTTCTTCGTGCTATATAGAAATGCAATCCAGGTACTGTCTATCATGTACATGCAGAAGGAGTACAATTTTGGATGGCTTTCTAGGCATTTGGACCAAGCATTGCAAGTTTGAAGCATTGTCGTTCGGTTCTTTCTATTGACGGAACACATCTGCATGGTAAATATCAATGTATGTTGCTTGTGGCTACAGGAGTTGATGCAAACGACTCTCTTTTTTCCTTTGGCATCTGCTATTGTAAAAACGGAGTCGGCGGAAACTTGGGGTTGGTTTTTTTCACGCATGGGACACTTAATTCCTTCTTTAAATGCAAGATGCATTACATTCATTTTCGATCGAATGAAAGGAATTCCAACCACCTTGCAAGAGAAGAGGGGAAGACCACATCATCATCGCTTCTGCCTACGCCATTTGAAAGCAAACTTTAAAAAAGCCGGTATTGGTAGTAAGATTTTGCAAAACTTATTTCATGATTGTGCTGAGGCAAGAGATGAGCTAACATACAAAGAACTCAGAGATCAACTAAAAAATGTTAGTCCGACTGCTGACAGATATATTGATAGAAGTCTCCGACATAAGGATGAACATTAGGTTCTTTACTACGTCAACGGTGAACGTTTATGTATGATGACTACCAATGCTTCGGAGAGTTTCAATGGAGTTCTTAAAGGTGCAAGATCGTTACCGGTCAAGGCGTTAGTGACACTTACCCTTCATCGTCTTATTAGCTACTTCTATAGAAGACGCATAGATGGAATGGATTACGCATCTTCACTAACGCCAAATTACAAAAAAATGATGGAAAAATATTCAGTAGAAGCACGTAACATGAGCATTAACAGGATAAGCTTAACGGAGTGGCAAGTAACAGACACAAACGCGTGCAACTACACAGTAAATATTGCAAATGACAGCTGCAGCTGTTCATGCAATATTCTTATTCTAGAGTATTTTCCATGTTCCCATGTTTTACTTACATGCGCCGATGTAGAGGAGGAGTGAACAGAGCTTACCATGAGCTTATTTCATCCTGGTTTATGGCAGACATTTATAGACATATTTATTCTTCGGTTTTTCACCCAGTGCCCGATAGGAGATATTGGGATGTACCTGGAAGCCTTACTATACTCCCGATGCCAACGCAAAAGAATACAGGAACACCGAGGTCTACAAGAATGAGGGGAGTCATGGACGAAATGGAGGGCAGAAGATAGGATAGATGTGGACAATGCCGTAACTTGGGTCGTAAGAGAAGAACGTGTGGGAAGCGATAAATATTTTACTTGTTTCTACTACTTCTGTCGTTCGTGCACTATATAACTTATATTTTTATTCCGTACGCAACTTTGTTATCAAAGGTTATCTTATGTCAAATATTTAAATAACTTGCTATGTTATGTTACTTTGATTTAATTTACATGTAGCAAAATTACGAATTTTCCACAGTTTTACATCTACCGTCAAATAAACATAACAGACAAACAATAATACATCATCTATTGCATATCCACCACAACAACCAAGTACAAATAAAATTAAGTAATACAGCATTCATTAAAACTAAAGCATACATAACTCAATTAAACAAGTCTGATACAGATCCATTATAGTACAGTTGCACTACCCAGTTTACTAGACCCCTTTCCAAATGAATTTACGGACTGCAAATAGTCTACTTGATGTCGAAGCTGACTTTTTTCCTTTTCCAAACGTCTCACTTCGGCTTGCATCTCTAGCGCATACTCCACTCCCATAGGGATCAACGGACGATCTAGCCATTTGAAGAAATTACAGCACTCAACACCTTTTGCGTTAGTTATATGATCAAGGTAACCGGCACATCCGTAAAACCGACATCCAGCATTTGTTTGAGTCTAGCATAAACCTACCTCACAAACATCTCCACAATGGCAAAGAGGATGTGTATCTTGTCTCACTCGTCCTTCGCCGCTAATTTGTTTCCTCGGTCTTTGATTCGGTTCGCCTAAGCAGATTTGATTATCCAAAGCAGATTGAGCAACAACACCATTAGCCAGCGGAACTATCTCAAATTGAGCTTCGGGAACTGTTTCAAACTTAGTTTCAGGAAAAAATTCATTTTCATCTTCCATCTGTTCAACATATTGCACCAATACTTCATCTCGAATCTCCCAATTATCCATATAAATTAGTGGTAATGTGAGTGCGGGTGAAGGGATTGTCGTAGCTTTGGTTTAATTAAAGAATGAAAAAGAAATTTACAAACTTTGTGATAATATTATGCAAATTGACTAAAAATTGGATTCGGGGATGTTGGGTTCGACCATGAAGAAGATGAGGGAGGTTGGGAAATGTTTTTGGATAATGAAGGGCATGGTTGCTACTGTCTCTATTTTAACAGCAACGATCTTTAGGTGCAACTGTGAGCTGGGCCCGGTTATTGCAAAGCTTGCGTGCAACTTTTAGATGCGCACGTTATAAAAAATTTATGCGCATACAAAATTTGCGCACCGTAAGAAATTTGAAAATCCATTCGGCGCAACTAGGAGTTGCGCTTTCTAAAGAAATCAAAACCCCATTAGCGCAACTAAGTCTTGCGCATTTTCACACAGTTGGAAAAAGGCTGACAGGGATGCTGACTGGGCAGAAACTAGCTCTGTTTGGTAGTAAGTTTCAAAACCGACACCGATCGTGAAATTGATTCGAAAATTAGACCATTTTGAAATTTTGTCCTGAATTAAAATGTACAATGACTCCCAAGTGTGTACCAACAATTTGTTTTTTTCATGGTGAACTAAATATTGACGAACTTAATTGTGGCAAATATGTTGGTGGGTCCTATAAATCGATGAAAGTTTTGAAAGGTTATAATTTGACGCAATTAAAAGAATTGATTTATAAAGCGACTAAAATAAAATCGGATGAATTTGGCATAGAGTTAGTATGTAATTGACCTATGGGTTCAGGATTTGAAACGGTCGACAATAACGATATGGAGCTAATGTTTTCAACGATATCAAAATCAATAGAGCCGTTTGTTGGAAAAAGTAGACGGTTGCAAGCAGAAGAACCCATAGAGCTACAAGTAGTTAATAGTGTAACTGAAGACTACTATAGAATGGTTGAGACAGTAAGTATAAGTCATGAAACCGCATCTCCGAGTTTTAGTAATCCATCTATAATAGCAATTTACGGTCAACAACAATCCTTTTTTGATATCCGCCGTGTATGAGTTATCAATAAGGTGTTCAATATAACTATTCATATCCAAGTAAATGCAGCTTTACACATTTTCTTGAAAGGTGAAACATTTATTTATAATTTTTTGTCGTATTATAATGCAAGTTATGCAACAGTTAAAAGTTTTGTCATTCTATATGCAGTTATTTTCCTTATCGACCAACACCGCCAAGTAGTGCTGGACCATCAAATTCTTATATGTCTTCTTATATGTATCCAACTCCATCTGAGTTATATGATATAAGCTAGTGGCCTTTTTTTAGAATAAGCTAACTTTGTTAGCTATTATTTTTGATACGGTGTATAAATTAAAACTTATGTATGAATTACAGCTTCCCCGCACATGATATTACGATACAATCTAATATCGAAGTGGAGAGTGTGAACGTAACTACAAACGAAGCAGATGTTGATATTGAAATGGATATGGTTATAGGTGAAGAAGTACATGAAGATCCCTTGTAAATAGTATGGATGTAGTGAATATGGTGGAGAATGATGTGTCGTGGATCGGTAGTATGCAAGTGAATAGTTATTCTTTGAACTATGATTTTGCGGTTGAAGACAATATTCCCAAAGACAATGATGCGGTGGTAATGGAGGTACCTTTGGATGATGATATAGCAATGTACAAATAATAGCTAGGTCAATTATTGCACATATTGAGTTCAACAATGAGTTATTTGCAACCGTTAATGTTCAGAGTAACTTTAAATTTGTATGATTTTCGAGACGAAAGCTAAATTGCTACAACAATTGAGCGAACAGTCAATTATACATGCCATGTCTTTTAAACCTATGAAATCAAATAAAACCAAGTATATTGCCATTTGTAATACATATGCCAACTATCCATGGAGAATTTATGTTATTGCTTCAAAGAATTTCGAGCATAATTGGTAGATTATACGGAAATATTTGAGCGATCACAAATGTGTTAACCCTATTTAGAATTGTTCTAGTAGTGCTATGTGTCGCATTTCAAATACCGCCCAGTTATGTAGCTGTGGTTTTTTCAAAGCCTTCATATAATAATTTTCATGAACAATTGTTCTTCCATCAATAATTACACCGTACCAGCTATTAAATTCAGATCGGCTTTCATGAAAGTTAAGACCTTTGATACTGGAAAATTAGAAATCGCTTGCTTATGGGTGGAGTTCACTATAGCGACAGAGAGGCTTCCAACGGCCAGCGACGGCACTTTCCGATGGCTAGCGACAGTTGTCGAACTTCATGGCGTTTTTATAAATAAAATATACTTGCCGTTGCTAGCCGTCGAAAAAATAAACAATGAAGTCGTTGGCGGCCGTCGCTAGTCGTCGAAAAGTTATCGTGCATACAGGCGCCTGGCCGAGACCTGCTGCTTCATTCTTCAACTTTCCCCAAATAAACCAAAAACCCTATCTCCACCTCCTCCCTGTCGTCGACGAGCCGTCTGCCTCCTCGAGCTTCTCCGACTTCATCATTCTCCATTCTCAACAAAATTAACCTCTTCATCAATCTTCAATCAGGCTTTATTCCTAAATGCTAATTAATTTTGATTTGTTAAATTAGGATTAATTTTTGTTATATTTGTGTAATACCACATTGATTGTTTGGTATACCCTATTGAACAGCAATTAGATTGTTATTTTAATTTTTTACCACTGAAATGTTGAGAGAAAAATTTGTTTAGTGTATATGCGCATTAATTGATGTATATGCGTTGATTAATTAGTGCATACGCACATTAGGGCTGCTTTGAATTAATTAGAGTCGAGCTTAGAATTTTATGTATGCGTTTTCAAGATGACGAAAACGACGATTTGATGTATGCGTTTCTTAGAATGTAAATAAATTATTATAAAATATGTTGAATAACACGCTTCACTTTTTGTAAATCCCCAAGAGAGTTTTTGGCCCCGTCTGACAAATAGTGTAATAAACATTGTATGGATATTCATATTCGTTTTTATCACAGAATGGACATTTGTATTAATCTAATACAATATTTGTCGGATTTTTCCCTGTATTGGACAAGTTATAAACAAAGTAGAAGTAATATTTTGCAAATAATTTTATTTTATACGGTTCACAAAATTTCGACAACACTTTCTGTTTGTTCCCTACGTACACATATATGTGTACGATACATGGAACAAAGAGGAAATGCTGTCGAAATTTTGTTGAGTTGTTTAAAATAAAGTGATTTGCAAAATGCAATTACTGTTGTATTTGTAATGGAAAGTAGGACGATCAACCATCAAAGTGGAAAACAATAACCTAAATATTATAGATTATATTCATATAATAATTTGTGTAAATCCGTTTGAAAATAAAATTATATAGAATAATATGTTATATTTGCGAAAATTTAAATATATGATTTATTTGGAAAATGTCAGCACGTAAATGATTAATGCGTTTTTATGTTTTAAAATAGGAAAAATGGTCAATTATTTTATCAATCGGAGCTGGATGTACCAACAAAGAAGAGAAATTGGAGTCTCAATAAGTGAACATTTTCAAAATGGTGTACACATCTTTATTTAATTCACTTGTCATAATATTGGAAACGACGAAGAAATTCATTGTCCATGTAGCAGGTACAAACGGTTGAAGCATTTGATACCGGATATAGTATTAGTTTATTTGTGCCAATATGGTTTCGTGTCGAATTATTTAGTGTGGGATTGTCATGAAGAACTTATAGAACTTAATCTCATACATTCAGAGGAGGAGGTGGATAATGAACTTGTTTTGATGAATCTTATAGAAGATATAGTGAAGATGCAGCACATTCAATGTTCCCTACTGTTGAAGTTGATGATAACGATGTTAATTTTGAAAAAAAACCAAGTATTGAAGCGAAATTTTTTTATGATTTATTGAAGGCTGCTAAGAAACCCTTTTAGGATGGTTGTATAAGTGGTACTCAACTATCGATAACCACAGAATACATTGGGATGAAATCAAAATACCACTTCACAGAAGCCGGGTTTACAGCAATGGTATAAGCAACAAGACGGCATATGTCACCTGATAATTTAATGTGCGAAAACCATTATGAAGTAAATAAACTTATGTCTGCTTTTGGTTTACCGTATCAAAAAATAGATATATGTATAAATGGTTGCATATTGTTTTGGAAAGAAGATACTAATCTTAGGAACTGTAAAATATGTAATCAGAAAAGATACAAACCAAGAAAGTGGAAGGGAGAGGAAGTTATGTACAAACGCATGCATTACTTACCCATCACTCTTAGGCTTCAAAGGTTATATGCATCTTCTGTAACCCCGCATCATATGAGATGACACTATGTGAGAACACAGGAAGAAGGTACGTTAACACACCTAGCTGATGAAGAAGCGTGGAAGAATTTTGATAAGATATACCCCGCTTTCGCAGCGGAGAGCCATGATGTTAGACTTGGTTTATGTATGGACGGATTTTCACCGTTCTCTCAAAATATTCATCTTGGCCTATAATCGTTACACTTTACCATCTACCTCCGTGGATGTGAATGAAAACTTTGTATATGTTTCTTACTATTGTCATCCCTGGCCCTGATGATCTTACACAAGAAATTGACGTATATTTACAACCATTGATTGAAGAGTTGAAAACATTATGGTATGAAGGTATTGAAACATAGGACAGTTCAAAATGATGAACCAAGTTACGAGCTAGACCATAACCGAGTTAAAGTACTGTTAAAATGGGTGGAACGGTTAAGATTTCCTCTAATCTTCGTAGATGTGACGGCTATAAAAACGGTAAACTGAGTGGGATGAAAAGTCATGTAATGATGAATTAATTACTATCCATCGCTTTCAAAGAACTGTTGTCCACAAAAATTTGGATGTTTTAATATATCTTAGTTTGTTTTATAAGGAGCTTTGTTCAACTACCTTAAAAGTTGATCGTCTGCGTAAACTTCAGGAAGAAATTCCTATACTGCTCTTTGTTAGGAAATCCAATCTACAGTTTCGATGACAACAACTACACAATGGAAATCAAATATACATATATATTTATAGGTACTTGCTAAAACAACATCACTAAAAAGACAAGAACATGGCTCAAAGGAAACTACAAGAGATTACACGTCGGTAGGTACAAAGAAGCAAAAGAAAAGATGCACAAAATGGACACTTACCAGTATCAGACGTCTGGGTGCACAAGCCAGACATCTGGAAAAGTCCTCTGAAACAACAAACGGGAGAAACCAGACTTCTGGTAATAGAAACCAGACATTTGGTAATAGCACTCAGACATTTTAAAATCTACTCTGAACAAAAAATATATAGTATCAGACGTCTGAAACAAATACCAAATGCCTGAATTCAAACTTGAACTACAAAAAAAATTGCAATTGTCACATGCGAATGGACATCTCCACTTCTGTTCGCCACAACTCTTCACCATCAACAGAACCAACTTTGGAATGTTCGTTAATGGATGCAACTACTCAAGATACCTATCTACAACTATATATAGCATCAAGAATCAAGAGAACATAACACACCTAACTTACTTATGCTCTCTAATTCTATACTCTATCATACGTTCTTGATCTCTGCGCTCTAGTATCTTTACTTGTATTCACTCTTCCATATACCCAGTTCTTCGTATACAATATTCTTTAGATATATATTGGAAGCAATTTTACTAATTATTAAACATCCATGTTATACTAGAACACATATTTGAGAAGAACAACTTATTATAACCTAGCATATTCCTTCGGACGAAGCTTTTGATAGTCGAATTTCAAAGGGGAGCTTCGAAATTGAATGTAGGATGCGAGGTACAAACCAGTATAAAATTCTGGTGTGCTTATTCTATATTCACTTAGATTAATATTATTTTAGTCGCATCACATATTTTGTCACATATAAGTGCATATACACTACACGGTCCACTCTATAGACTTTCAATTGGTATCAAAGAAAGATTTGATTAAAGTACAGTAACACGTATTTGAATCACTTTAATATGGCAAGTATTTTTCAAGAAGGACAATCCATAACATGTCTCCCACTTTCTAATGATTCTAATTATGCATATTGGTCAACACGTCTGAGAATTTTTATGAAAGCTAATGAATTAGAAATTTGGTCAGCCACTCAAAATAAATATGAAGCACCTGACACTACTATGAATGCATGGAATGATGCACAAAAAACCGCAGCTTCTAATAATGCCAAAGCTATGATGTTATATTTTGTTCATTAGATAGGAATGAATTTTCACATGTCATGTTATGTAACACTGCATATGATATTTGCCGTACCTTACGAGTTACACACGAATGAACAAACAAAGTTAAACAAAGTAAAATTTCAATTTTACAAAATCAATTTTCATCATTTAAAATGAAACAAAATGAATCTATAGTTGACATGTACTCTAGATTCCAAACTATTCAACACGATTTCATGGCACTAGGAGTTAAATTCACAAATTTTGATATAGTATCTAGAATACTCAATTCTTTAACTCCAGAGCGGGAAAGAAAAATATTAGCTATCGAAGAAGCTAATGACCTCTCAACACTCTTAGTTGAAGAATTGATAGAAATTTTAATGTCCTATGAAGCTAATCTACAGGAAAGAAAAGAACAAAATTCAAAGAAGAAAACATAGCATTTCCAGCAATAAACGAAGACTCCAACTTAGACGAAGAAGAAATCATATTTATTGCCAAAAACTACAACAAATTTAAGAAGTTTGGAAATATGACCATATTTTAGAAAGGAGGGAAGTCAAGCTCAACAAATCAAATGTCAGTTAAATACTATGAATATGATCAATTTGGACACCTAAAGAAAGATTATCCAAAGCTCAACAATGATAAAAAGAAGAATAAATTTGAAAATTTCAAAAAGAAGAAAGCTTTCAAAGTAATATGAGATGACTAAGATTCATCATCATCATTTGACAGTGACATCAATAATGACATAGAACAAGCTATTGTATGTCTTATGGCACAAACTGATGAGATACCCAAAATAAAAATAAGGAGAAGTGGATATTTGATAGTGGCTGCTCCAAGCATATGATTGAAAACTCAAAAATGTTATTAGATATAACATACATCGATGGTGGAACAGTGAATTTTGGAGATAACTCAAAACGATATGTCGTCGGCATCGGAGATGTCATCAACTCCGGTATTTCTAACTCTGCTATCATTACAAATGTTTTGTTAGTAGAAAATTTAAAACACAACCTACTTAGCATTAATCTATTATGCAATGAAGGTTTTCAAATTAATTTCAAAAAAGATAGATGTAATATTTTCGACAATAACAAACGACTTATCTTTGAGGGTTTTACAAACAAAAATATTTATGTCTTAAATATGAATATAAATCGAAATTCAAACTTATGCTTAACCGTCAAACACGACGATCCATGGCAGTGGCATAAATGATTCTGTCATGTTAATTTTAAATATATTAATAAATTAGCAAAATATGAGCTAGTTAGAGGTTTACCTAAAATTAATTATAAAGTAGAAAATTTATGTGACGATTGTCAAATCGAAAAACAAAAGAAAAGCTCTTATAAATCTAAAAATAATATTTCTACAAAAAAACCATTAGAATTATTACATTTAGATTTATTTGGCCCAACTCAAGAATGATCTATAAATCACAACAAATATGTTCTCGTAATAGTTGATGATTTTTCAAGATATACGTGGACCTTATTTTTAAAACATAAAAGTGTCACTTTTGAAATGTTTAAAAATTTTCCTAAAAGAATTAAAACTCAAATGGATTTGAAAATTAAGAATATTCGGAGTGATCACAGTGGAGAATTCGAAAATGATCTTTTTATTAATTTTTGTAATAAAAAGGGTATAAGTCATAATTTCTCTTTTCCCCACACACCTCACAAAATGGTGTAGTAGAAAGAAAAAATCGTATGTTACAAGAATGTGCACAAAAACTATTAAATAGTAGTGCTTTACCAAAACATTTTTGGGCTAATGCAATTGCTACGGCTTGTTATGTTTTGAATCGAGTAACTATACGACCTATGGGTAAACATACTTTTTTCAAAATATTTTTTGGAACAAAATCTAAAGTACCATACTTTAAATCTTTCAGTCAAAATATTTTATATTAAATATAAAATATATTTAGGAAAATTTGACCCAAACGCCGATGAAGGAATCTTTGTTGGATATTCGGATCATAGCAAGGCGTATAGAATTTTTAATGAACATACCAACACAATTGAAGAAAGTTTACATGTTTCATTTGATGAAAATTTCCTTAACAATCATACTAATGACGATGAAGAAATTATTCCAACAACAAATACAACAAACTCATCTAATAATGAGACAAATGCACAAAATAATACTTTAGTGCCATCCCCTTGAATTCTAAAAGATCATCCAAAAGATAATATCATTGAGGATCATTATTCTAGAGTAACTAGAAATCAACTTAATTAAATAAGTCATATTGCATTTGAATCAAATTTTGAACCAAAAATTGATAAAGAAGCTTCAAACGATAATTTTTGGATAATAGCAATGCAAGAATAATTAAATCAATTTGAACGTAATAATGTTTGAGAATTAGTGCTGAGACCGAAAAATCAATCAGTTATTGGAAAAAAAACGTATTTAAAAACAAAGCAGATGAAAATGTAAATATAGTTAGGAATAAAGCATGTTTGGTCACTCAATGTTGTAATCAAGAAGAAGGTATCGACTACGACGAAACTTTTGCACCAGTAGCAAGACTCGAGGCCATACGTATGTTACTTGCTTTGCAAGTCATCGCAATTTTAAATTATTTCAAACGGATGTCAAAAGTGTTTTTTAAATGGTTTTATTAAAGAAAACACATATATTAAACAACCTCCATTATTTGTTCATGAAAAATAACCTGATCTTGTTTTCAAATTGCACAAAGCCCTATATGGTTTAAAGCAAGCCCCTTGTGCATGGTACGAACGTCTTAAGAATTATTTAATTACATATGGTTTTCAAATAGGTAATACAACTTTATTTATCAAACGAGAAAATAACGACGTCTTAGTTGTACAAGTTTACGTAGATTATATTATTTTTGGTTCAACTAACGAAAATCTTTGTACTCAATTTTCAAATATTATGAAAAACGAATTTGAAATGTCTCACATGAGTGAATTAAATTTCTTTTTAGGTTTACAAATAAAAAAACATGAAAATAGAATTTTTATTCATTAAGAAAAATATTATAACTATTTATTACGTCGTTTTGGAATGGATAAAATATCAAGCAAGCCAGCACCAATGAGTACTAGGAAAAAGATGATAACGGAAAAGATTTTGATGAAAAATTATATCGTAGTATGATTGGCTCCTTAATATATTTGACGGCTAGTCGACCCCCCATTTTGACAAGCGTATTTTTTCGTGCCCGATTTGAAAAAAAACAAAAAGAGTCTCACCAAAGAGTTGTTAAACGTATCTTACGATATTTGTCTAGAGATTACGGTTTGTTTTATCCCAAGGGATCATCGTTTGAACTTGTTCGTATAGTGACGCGGATTTCGGTGGATGTAAAACATATCGTAAGAGTACTAGCAGAACATATCATTTTATCGGACAATCGATGGTCTCAGGGTTTAGCAAAAAGCAAAACTATGTCTCTTTATCGACTTGTGAAGCCGAATATATTTCAACGGCCATAGCATGTGCGTAAGTGATTTACATACAACAAATGCTTAAAGATTTCAAAAATTTATCGATGAATCACCAATATATTATGATAATACGAGTGCAATAAATCTATCAAAAAATCCTGTAAATCACTCACATACTAAACACATAGATATACGACATCATTTTTTACACAACGATGTAGAAAAAGGAATTATTACATTAGAATACGTAAATACTGAGAATCAAATAGCAGATATTTTTATAAAACCACTAAATGAACAAACGTTTGTTAAACTACGATGCGATTTAGGAATATGTTCTCTTAATGATCTTCTCGGCTAAATTATAAATTTCATTCATTTTATTTTTGGCTAAAAATGTTTTATCCACAAATCAAAATCTTCAGCACTAGCCAACAATATTTTACAAATTTGTTTTCTGAAATTAACTATGTATAACCTTTTGAAAATAATGTATAAATAGCCCTTGTTTTTAACAAAACAATATATATATATATATATATATATATATTTCATATTCTTTTACCAAAAAAAACATGTATTCCGAGAACTCTCATCTCTCCTTCTCAACACAAACATCGGATAGTTCAGCAGATTCCCTGATCGACTTCCTACTCCTGCACTAGGTCAAGAGCCGACCTATAAGTGGTCCTTCATCACATGAGATTCGCTTCCGATAAAAAACGGTCCAAACAATCTCTATATGTCTCTCCTAGTACCAAGGAGAAAATCGATGAGGTACATCATTACCAAAAGCAACGAATAAATTTACAACGAGAATTATACTTTGAACAAAAAGACACTGCGCGACGACTAAGTTTTCTAGAGTAAGTAGCGATCAAATTTTGCAATTCGCGGAAAAAGATGTACATGAACAATTCTGATTCCTTGCAATCCTCTGGATCCTTCTGCATCTTATCGTACACCTAGGGATCCTCCACCTACGCAATTTCCCGGTTCTCCAAGGACCAACGAACGTGGAAATATTTGGTCTCCCCTCAAGCATTGGAAGGATAGCACCTCTGAAGATCGTAATGTTCCATCTTCATCTCAATAAATTGATTTATTGTATTTTTATCTACTTATATTTGTTTTTGTTTTCAAAAATAAAAATATTATGTGTCAATAAAATTGATCTCTCGAAAATCATGCATAACCTTCAAAAATAAGACTATTTTTAGACTTACTGAAGTTTTCAGACGTTTATACAATGCCCTCAGACGTCTGACATCTTTGTGACACATCATTTTTTATATTACTGTGCATGTATCAGACGTCTGATATAAACTTCCAAACATCTGAAAATAATCTCCGCCTAACAAAAATTATAAAACAATCTATTTCAAACGTCTGAAATAGTGACTAGGCGTCTGAACAAAGTCTCTGCCTCTTAGGATACAAACTCAGGCCATTTTCAGACTCTGATATTACATCCAAACATCTGAGAAAAGATTCTGTCTTCAAAAAATACACTTCTGCCAATTCCAGACTTCAGTTTCTATTTCTAGACGTCTTATAAGACTTTCTGTTTTCAAATTTTACAAACTCTATCTGTTCCAGACGTCTGCCAACAACTTCTAGATATCTAAACATATTTACTATCTTCATTCTAGGTTAAAATCAGACATCTGGCTCACATCCCAAACTTTTGAAATTCAATCGACGGCCTTCAGTAATCTTATAACAACTATTTTACCCAAAGTTTCACCTCACATTTCATTTCGTTTCTCTTTCATATCCGAAACCCTATCTTTCCAAATCGCTATCTCCATAAATTCGAACGATATCATGCGTCCTAAACTAAAAATCCTAATATTTCAAAGAGAAAGCAAGAGCAAGCCACATCCTCCTACCCGCAAGTGTGCTCTGATGATCAAATTGAGCGATGGATGAATAGAGTGCCTCATTCAATCAAAAGATATGATGATATTCAGAAGAAGAAGCTGCATGCAGGTTCTTCCTATAATTCGATCAAATTTTCTATATACGGTTTGGATGAAATGTGTGAAAATGCTAGGCTAGAGACATTGATTTCCTTAAATTCCAATAATTTCCAAATCAGTCAGCTCGTCACGTTCCTTTTCCATGCTCATTTCGATAGCACTGTCGTATGGAATACCAACAACGATGATAATTAGCTTTGGTCAAGTGTTTATGGCAACACAATTCGTCTAACTCCGGAAATAATAGGCTGTACTTTAGGCTGTTCCGACTCCGGAGAAGGATCATATAATATCCCGGATATGCATCTAAAACCACGAGATAATGTTACCCATCATATTTGGGAAGATGAAATGCCAAGATTTTCTTCCAAGCACTTACAACCTAAGGCAAGACTCCTCACTAGGATATCAATACAGTCATTCCTCGTCTAGGTAGCCATGAGCAAATAACCGAATCAGAGTATAAAGCTCTTTATGCCATCTTTAGTTGAACAAGGGTAAATTCGATGAAATTCATATTTGATGAGCTTAAACACTATTGGACTCGATCATGTCCATCCATCATCTACCCTACCTATATCGTGCGTCTTTTGAAAGCTCACAACATTCCATCGTATTTATCGACGTTTGAAGAGATTACTCCCAAATACGCCTCCACAAAGTTCTTCTCTCTTATGCACTTACCAGAAAATCCTCTGTATATTATGTTATTTGAAGAGTGGACGCAACATCGTCAACAAGCCAGACAACCTAGACCTCAGTTTCATCAACAACCACCACAACCATCACAAGAAGAGGTACAACGTCATGAACATACTTCTCCTCCTCCTGCACCTTTTGACTATCCAGGCCAAGATGACATTTTGGAGACTCGCACTGAGACCAATTGAAATGAAAGTATTCAAGACTTAACTCTCCAAAATCAACATATCTTATCATGAAATCAAAAATTATTGGCTAAGCTTATTGATAGCTTTGAAATAATGTTAGCTTCTCGCCTAGCCGCAATTGAAACATCGCTTTCAACAAATTTATCCATTCTAAAATATCTTCTTCAACGAGTTCATGGCCCTACACCACCTTCTGAAGATTGGCCAACTCCAGTGCCTTCTCCTCCTCCTTCAAAACACTCTAAACTTTTTGAAAAGGAAAAATAACCTCTCGAACATACTCCAACGTCTCCTAAAAAACAAGCTAGTTCTTCAAAGAATGAAGATGAAGGAGATGATCAAGCTCAAGCTTCACCAAAAGATCCTTACATATTTTTTAATAGGTTTCATCTTTTGTAATTAAATCAAAATCTATGCATGTAATTACTATATTTAATGATTGTAAAACGTGCTTTTTGGTTTGCTAGTTCTATGTAATTTGTTATAACCTTTCAGCAATTAGTAAATATTCCAAATTAACACTATGTACATGCTATCTACATTATAGATATTCATACTTTTTGAATATGCCAAAGGAGGAGAAATAATGGTAAGAACATATTCATGGGGAGATTTGTAAAATTATATCTAAGTACATTGTATAATTGTCATCATCAAAAAGAGGGAGAATGTTAGGAAATCCAACCTATGGTTTCGATGATAACAACTATACAATGGAAATCAAATATACATATATATTTATATACAGGTACTTGCTAGAGCAATATCACTAGAAAGACAAGAACAAGGCCAAAAGGACACTACAAGATACTACAAGTCGATAGGTACAAAGAAGCAAAAGAAAAGATGCACAAAATAGACAAGCACCAGTATTAGACGTCTGGGTGCACAAGCCAGACGTCTGGAAAAGTCCTCTGAAACAAAAAAAGGCGAAACCAGAAGTTTGGTAACAACACTCAGACGTCTGAAAATCTATTATGAACGAAAAATATATAGTATCAAACATCTGAAACAAATACCAGATGTCTGAATTCAAACTCGAACTACAGAAAAAAATTGCAACTGCCACATGCGAATGGACATCTCCGCTTCTCTTCGCCACAAACCTTCACCATCAACAGAAGCAACTTTAGAACGTTCGTTAATGGATGTTACTACTGAAGAAACCTATCTACTGTGAGAAATGCAGATTACGGATCTTAAGGCTAGAATTAACATAGAGGGGGGCGAATAGTATTTTAAGGAATTACTAAATCTTTTTGATTTTATATTTATTTGAACACAAATGTATGCAATATTCAGACACAGATATGATCACTGAATCAAACACAGATGCAGAAATAAAGTAAAAGCAACAAAGGAAAGAACACACTGGATTTTATACTGGTTCGGAGTTACCCTACATCCAGTCCCGCACATAGGTACGGATTTCCTTTCAAAATCAATTTTTACAATTACACCCTCGATTCCGAGGCCACAAGATACACCACTCCAAATTCACAATCCTTTGGGTAGAGATACTTGATTTTACGGGCAGCAAGTTCACCCAATTGATTTCACAGGCTACAATCACACCTTTTCTCGCTTGAATGATTTCAAAGGCTACAATCACACTTTTCTCACTCAATTTATTACAAAGAAGCCTATAACTCTAAATAGCACATAGATCTTGTTGAGATAGTGATAGAGAATCAAACCAGAGATGATCTAATTAGATTCAATGGTGATTTCGACAGAGTAATGGTAAAAATATATGTATAGAAATGTGGAAGAAGAAGAGGAGTGAAATCAGAGAAAATATATGTATAAATTCGTTTAAAACTGCCTCTATTTATAGTAGAACAACAGCCTTGTCCGTTCATGAAAGGATATGACGAATAGACACTTCTATTGAAATTCAAAATTTTGAAATCAACTGCTACCTTGTCGACAAGGGTATGTAGAGGTTGACAGGCCTATGGTATTTTTGGTAATTTGTTTATCTTTGAAAATAGATTCTATCCCGTACTAAAACTATTTTTAAACTTTATAAATATTCTTAACTATAGTTAAAATACGTAATTAAGTACAGAGAATAATATTTTGGTATACATAAAATTTTACTATAATTTTAAATTTAAATCTAAGTATGAATATTAAAAGTTAAATATATTATAATTAAAAGATAGTTTAAAACCAAGGATAATTTGATTTTGAAGATAAAGATCATTTTGAGGCAAAAGTATTTAAAACCAGGATAGATATTTTTGATATCTTTTAAAAGGAAGGTTCTGAAATCGTTTTGAAAACAAGATATAATTTTGTAAAAACATTTTAATAAAAGTTAGTGGATACAAAACAATGTTCCACTAGATTTTTCGTAGGTTCCATCCTTTTAATGGGCTCGAAGTGGATTCCATTACATGAATAAATTAGATTTTAAGATGCTGCTTTTCTAGGAGTTTTAACAAAATTCCTAACTAAATTACTTATTATTGAAATCTTGAACTCTTGATAATCTTGATACTCATGAGTCTTCAATCTTGATATCTTCAGTCTTGAATCTCTATATTGTACAGTCTTCATTCTTGGTACCTGCATGGTTAAATCCTGTATATACATATATATCTAAACTATAATGTTAGTATTTATTTTATAATCTTATTCTAAGGTTGTTGTCATCAAAACCATTTTCTCAGGGACTAATAATCTTCCCCTTTTTGATGATGACAACCTTTGTTTATAAAATATTATTTCTATCCTAATATCTCCACTAAAACTAATAACTCTCCCCTAATCTATGCCAACTATCCTATTTTATACTTCTCCCCCTTTGTCATCAACAAAAACTAATCTCCAAACTATATAACTCCTCCTTAATCAAGTACTATATGGCATGTGATTATAATGATAGTGTTATCATAAATAATCAGTACTTAATTCTAAAACTAAAACTTAGTCCTTAATAACTAACTATCCTAACTAAGATTCCATATATGATAATACGTATAATAGTGATAATTATATATAAGAATACAAATGTGAGAAATCATATGTGAGAAATCTAATATAAGAACACAAATCATTTATTAATTATATATTGTTATATTTACATTTGCGTAGAAAACATAAGTAAGATCATATAACAAGAAGAATGAGAGAAAAGAAACTAATGTGCATACATATTATGTTTTGTACATCAATTATCAATCCACACCAAACCAAATTAAATTAATCAATCTAAGCAATCAATTTAAATCAAACAAAGCAATCAAATAAAATCAAATATTACGAGGAACTTCCACCCATCCTTCTTCTCCAAATATAGGATTTGCTTTAATGGCATCCCAAATTTCATTTTCATTGGTGAGAGAGACTGGAGGATGCGCTTCATTATCATCTTTGTGTAGGGAGGAAATCATCCACCATTTCGCATCGAAATGCTTTTCTTGCTCCTTGATCATCTGCATTTGAATCAACTCTAAGTGTCGCTGATTATGAAGAATGAAAGAGAGAATATTTTTGAAAGACTCAAGAGTTTCTTCACGATTCTCGGTCAAACTATGAATTGGATTGGCCATTTTGAGTTTGCGAGAAGAAATTAGATAAAGTAGATAAGAAATGATTTTGAGTGATGAATTCTGGAAGAAATATGTATTTATTGGTGTATAAATACTTTTGAAATGAATAGACACAAGGTAGTTATTCAAATTTCAAATTTCAAATGAAAAGTCATTTCTGACCAGTACTTGTCGACAGGGTCTGGGGGGTTGTCGACAGGGGTCAATTAATTTTGATGACTCATTTTGATTTTGTGAATAACTGTGTATATGTATTATATATATAATATACTAACATTTATTCTGGAGATAGGATAAGCTAGATAACAGAGAAGTAATTCAATTTCATTTCATAATAGAACGATACAATGATTAAACATTAAGAACTACTCGAACATTCAATTGAAAACAAAACTAAAACTAATACAACAAGACATGAAAATGTAGAACTAGCTAGAGGATGACGAAGATGAAGATAAGCCAAGCTTCTTGCTGACTTTGGAGAAAAACTAGTTCGTCTTGGATGACATTTTATTCAATTTCTTGCTAACGGATCGTTTAAGTGTCCGTTGGTTCTCAACAATGATCTTTTGATTTTTGAGTAAGGTTTTGTTGGTTGGATTAGAGGGATAGTCAATACTTTCCAAGGATGTTTCACTTTCTTCTTCTTCTTCTTCTATTTCCATTTCATCCCCTTCTTCTTCTTCCTCCTCCTCTTCCATCTCCTCCTAAGCCAAACGCTCATCCTTTTCGGCAAGAGTTTCATATGGTTGAAAAACGTATGGAATTTTCATAAGAGAAATGTTTGAGTGATTAAAAACTTTTCTTGAAACAAATTCTTCTGCTTTGAAATCTACTCCAAAATAATTAAAAATTCGAGTGAAATAGATTCCATGATACAAAGTGTTTTTACCCATTTCAAGATTTTTGCGACGAAATTCATCCAAAATAACTTGCGCCCAATTAATATCATAATTTTAAAAAATAGCAAAAAGTGATTTGCAAACTTTTGAAGTTGGATTGTTAAAACTCCCTGATCTTGGGGTCAAAGTATGTTGTAAAAGAAGATTAACAATTCTAATTTTTGGTCGAAAGTTTCGATTTATGAAATCAAAGTTATCTCCTTCAAAAATGTGATGAAATGTCTCACGATCATTTTCATCGATATTAAAACTAGAAAGATCCATTCCCGTGCTCTTGCAATTGAGAATTGTACCCGAAAGATCACAATTTAAAATGATTCTAGGGTCTTTGACACTACTTCAAATTTCATCATCATTTCCATTATAAAATCCACGGTTAAAATTTGCATAGAAAATTTTAACAAGATTTAGATAACAAACAAAATCATTTTGTGAAGCATCAACAAGACTAAGAACTTGATTGTTTGCAAAAAGAGAATCGATTTCATAAGAAGAGAAATCATGAAATAAAGCAAACTTCCCGGGATGGACTTTTCGTAGTTAGCATGGTTGATGTATGCTTTTGTAGCCTCCGGATCATTGTAGAGTTGCTCTTTTATCTTTCTGAAAATTCTCATTGTGGATGGGTTGTTTGAAGAAGCCATTAGAGTAAAGAGTAGAGAGCTTGATATTTTGGAATAAGAGTTTGAATTTGAAAATGAAAGTGAAAAGTTGTGATAAGGGACAGTGAATAAATAGATTCTCAAAGGAAATGTTCTCCGGTCAAAAGGTGACTTTTCAGAGACTTGAATGAAGTGAAAAGATGGAGGAAAATTCAACATTTGAATTCAAATTTTGAATTTCAAATTTCTGTACCCTTGTCGACAACATGGTGGGGATCATGTCGACAGGTGTCTCTGAATTTTCATGATTTATTTCTCTTAAGTATTCTAATATATATATATATATATATATATATATATATATATATATATATTATTTTTAATGTTTGTATATATATATCTGGAATACTACAGAATTATAGTATACTCCATACAATATTATAATACTATTAATAAATAAATAATAATAATAATAATAATAAAATACTAAAAAATAATAAAAATAAAAGATTTAAAAATTCAAGCAGCACACCAATTCAAAATCAAACAATCAAGCATTCAATTCTAAGCATGCAATTTCAACCAATGTATTGTAAATGTGTACCTTTTTCTGAGTCCGTTTCTCTGAATTCGTCGAAGTCGTGAACAGTCGTGAAACACATATTTGAATTATCTGTCTTCTGATCATCATCGCTTAGTCTGAGTCATCTAGAGTAGCAATAAATGCACATTTTCGTTTCTTTGCGGAATCATTGTTTATAGGAAGATTTCGCCTATCTAGATGCGGACAGTCTCTTTTTATATGGCGTGGCTCGTCATAGTTGAAACATTTGATATAATTTGACACTACATTCTGATTTTTAGAGTTCTTATAGTTGTTTCTCTTGATATTATTCATCTTTTTGTATTTCAGGAATTTCCGAAAATTCTTGGTCATAAAGGCTATCTCTTCATCATTAACACTGTTTGAGTCTGATCCATCGGTCAATACATTGAATGCCATTGATTTCTTTTCAAATGCTTTGCTTTCTCTTCTCTCAATCATTTGTACTTAAAATGACATTAGATTTCCAATTAATTCTTCTATCTTTAAGGTACTGATGTCATTTGCTTCTTCGATCGCAAGTGTCTGTTGATCCCATTTTGGGGTAAGAGAATTTAAGATTTTTCTGACTTGATCTTCTTCCGAAAATTCCTTTCCCAAGGATATTAGATAATGCACAATATTCTGAATAAATATCTAAAATAGACTCATTAGAATTCATTTTAAATAATTGAACTCTTGATAATCTTGATACTCATGAGTTTTCGTTCTTGATATCTTCAGTCTTGAATCTCTATACTGTACAGTCTTCATTCTTGGTACCTGCATAGTTAAATCCTGCATATACATAGATATATATCTAAACTATAAAGTTAGTATTTATTTTATAATCTTATTCTAAGGTTGTTGTTATCAGAATCATCTTCTCAGGGACTAACATCTACAACTATATATAGCATCAAGAATCAAGTGAACAGAACACACCTTACTTACTTACGCTCTCTAATTCTATACTCTATCATATATTCTTGATCTCTACACTCTAGTAATCTTTACTTGTATTCACACTTTCATATACTCAGTTCTTCATATACAATATTCTTTAGATATATATTGAAAGCAATTGTACTAATTAGTCAACATCCGTGTTATAATAGAACACACATTTGACAAGAACAACTTATTGTAATCAAGCATATTCCTCTAGGTGAAACGATGGTTTTTTAATAGTCAAATTCCGAAGGGGAGCTTCAGGAATGGACGTAGGACGGAAGGTCCGAACCAATATAAAATTCCGGTGTGCTTATTCTATGTTTACTTAGATTAATATTATTTTAGTTGCATCATATATTTTATCACATATACTTGCATATACACTAAACGATCCACGTGTAGACTTTCACTCTCCAAACTGGAGAAAATATTTCCTCGTGGTTTCTTTTATGTGACAGAGCATTTGCTTGTTCATCTTCTGTTTAAAGCACATCTTCGAGGTCCTATGCAATATGGATAGATGTATCCGTTTGAAGGGTATTAATATTGAGTTGTTACATTTTAGTTTAACCACATGTAATAAAATTTAATTATAATTATTCTTAACAGGTACTTAAATCATTTAAAGAAAAAATGAGACAAAAAGCTTGAGTTGAAGGTTTGGTATGCAAATCATTTATCGAAGAAGAAGCTTCATTCCTTTTCTCTTATTATTTCAGTGACCATGTGAACTTATCTTTTGAAAGTGTTATGCGAAATGATGATGGCATTGAACAAGATTCTTCTGAATCAATGTTATCAACTTTTAGATAGCGGAGACGCCCTGTTGGAAAATGTGTTGAAGTATGGTTAGACGACAGAGATTATCATGTAGTTCATACATATATTTTTCTTAATTGTGAAGAAGTTGCGCCATTTGTTAGGTATTAAAGAATAACATATCTAACATTATTTACTTGAATAATACATGTGTGTATTAATTATAATGCAGCATATTATCTGTAAATGCAATATTTATGAATCACATCATCCAAGCAGGAATATCATCAAAAAGTTTGCTATTTGATTTTCAAACCATGTATATGGTCTGGTAAATTGTGTGGTCGACGAAGGATTGAAACATCTTACGATGGGAATAAAAAGAAAAATCAAGATATATGCAATATTCTTTGTTAATGGATACAAATTTAACACCAAAGAATGTGGGGTAGAAAAATTAACTAACAATACTGGTAATGATCCAAATGATCGCATAAATGATTTTTATAGTGTGTTAACTCAGGTTTTGCAATTAACATATTTCACTAGACTTGCGGAAGATGTTTATTTGTTTAGATGTAACTGGTTTGGTAATCTTCTAGGTTTTGAAATCAACGTACACCAAAAATATAATATTATTGAAATATAGTATACATCATATTATCATAAGTACGATCCATTTATACTAGCAAAACAGGCCCTAAAATTTATTATGCTCCTTATCAATTTATAAAAAGAGAAAAAGATTGGTCGACAATTTTTAAAACGAAGGCCGGATTTAAGTTTGATGGAAAGAATATTCCGGACGAACAAGCGTACCAAGCAGATATAGAGAAAAATGACGAATTTGCAATAATAGATGATCCAACCGATTTAGGACCTCTAAATGATGAATCAAATGTATTAGTAGAAGCATTTGAGACTATAGAGGAAAACAATATAGAGTATGAGACCGAGTATGAATAAGAAAACGACGAGGACTGATTTAATAGTATACATGTTAAAAATAATAATTTATGGGAGTATTGATGTTACACTGTTTTTTCGTATGTTACATGCGATTATTGAAGTTAAATCGTGATATATTTACTCATAATTAAGTGATATGTTCTGCCATAATAAAATAATATGTATGTGATAGGTATTACAAAAGTAATTTTTAAGGCAGCGGAGTTCTTCACAGTCTACTTCCCCTACGTCTTAGAGAGGGACAAGTCACAGCGGTAGTGATGGCAGCGGCACTTCGTAGGAGATGCCGCGTATGGTAGATAGATTGCTACCAAAAGTTGATGGCTTGTAAGTATTAAATTTACTTCAGCATTGTAAATATTTTATATGACATATTAGTCATGATTTGTCTATGTCGTATTTAATGCAGTGGTTCTGAGCTTGAGCCTTCTATTATTGTTCTCAGCATATCGAAGCAGGCAGACTTGAGCCATACAACTGCATGCAGGCCGAAGTAGAGCATGATACAGCAGAGCATATGGCAGGACTTTCTGGTAAGTGTAAAATTATATACCATTATATATAATCAGTGTAAAATTATTTATCATTACATATAATCATTTTATAATTTGCTGACTAAGTATAAATGTGTAACTTACATTTTTTTCAATATATATACAGGGGCAGTAGACATATAAGAGGAGGACAAGTCTCTTTGCCAGTGACACTGGAACTCAAAAGGGGCAAAGAATTATAGGGATATGATGTCTACTATAAGAAAAACTGGAAAGAAGCCAAGCTGGATGGACGCCGGCGTCTGGGATGCTTGGGTCGCATGGTAGAGTAGCGACTAATTCAAGGTAAGTCTATTAGATATCATTTTAATTTATTCAGTACAGAATACATAATTTATACCTATAAAATATAATCTTAATTTTTAATTTATAGGCGGAGTTGAACATGAACTCTACAAAGAGGCATAAAAATCCAATCAAACACCGTGGTGGCTTAAAATCATTTCAGCACCATCGCGAACACCTGGTAAATTAATTAATTGCAATTACGAACAGTCATTATATTTTTAGTACAAATTTGTATGAACATCAATAATATACACCAATTATTGCATGAAAAATCGTATGGGGTCATGTCTCATATATGGACCTGTTTGAGCACACCCCCGCCGTTAAGCAGACAGACGACGAGAGTACAGTGTCGTATGCCTAGCATGAGGATGATAGAGCATTTGCTGCATATGTATGTATGTTTTAGTTATAAGTTATTAATAATAATCATTTTAATTTATTAGTTATAAAATATTATAATAATGTCATGTAATATTTATTTGTATTTATTTTTTCGTTGCACGAAAAAATTATGCAAGCACGTACGCAGGTGCTTGAACATTCGAGACGGAAGCAGTTGACCACTAACGAGGAGGACGTGATCTTTGACTCTATTATGGAGCCAACCTAGAGAAATAGGCCAAAAGACAATCAATTGGTAATTTATTAAAATTAACTACGTTGTAAAATTTTCTTAATTTTTATAAAAGTTACGTAATAACTTAAACATATTTCGACTTCTTTTGCAGGCTGAAACATCACAAAGGACTTATCAAAGGGCCTGGGACAACATTGAGATTAATGAGCTTCGACAGTAGATTGCACAGCTGTAGGAGAAGGACCGCCTCTGAGATGTGCAAATGGAGCAACTTAACCAACGTTTGGCCGAGTAAGTGGAGCGTCATGGAGCATTGCCTTCATCTGGTCGTTCCGAAGCTGATGATGAGTCATGAGGTATGATTTGTAGTTTTTTTGAAACTGGTGTGTATAAACATTGAGCGATGGTGAGGTTGATTTATGGACATGTGGTGTTTGACATTGATTTGTGTAATTGATTTGTGCAATTGATATGTGGATTTTGATGTGGATTTGTATATTGTACATTGATGTTGGATGTAAATATTGAAGTTGGATGGATGAGATTGATGATTGAAGTTTTGTTTTGTATTGGTTGAATATGTTTGCGTTTGATATGATAATGTTTGAGTTTTATATTGATATTGATATTGATATTGACATTTATTTCAGCCTATATATTTGATTTATTTATTGATTTTGACGAGTTGTGTTATATATCGGCATGGAAGTGATGCTTTGCTGTAGAAAAAAAATCACGTAGATTTCCAACAACTTCCGACGGCTCCCGACGGCTTATTGGCCATTTTTTTCGATGGCTTTCGACCGCTTTCTAGGCAAGAATTATGACGGCTTGCGATGACTTTTTGGATGAAAATTGCGAGGGCTTAATGGAAAATTTCTATGCCACGTGGTCCTCTTTGCCGTCAGAAACGCCATCGGAAGAACCGTCGGAAAAGCCGTCGCTAACCATCGCAATACCTTCGTTGAAGCCATCGGAAGTGGATGAAATGTGTGGTCTGTAAGCGAAGGCCGCCGACGACTGTGAGTCAAGAAAAATTGCCCTTGTTCTTGTAGTGCAGGTGACATCTCAAATGCCGCTATCTAAATTTTACAATAAAAACATGTACTGGCGGCATTTAAAATACCGCTAATACACGCGGTGCGTTGTGGTCAAAACAGATTTATTTTTGTAATTAGTTTACAAACTGGTCTATTTTTACAATTACTTTTCAAAATTGGTCTAAATTAGACAGTCTATGCCATAGACTTATTGATAAAATAACAGTACCTGCTTTTATTATCTTTGTCTAATCTAAAATTTCAAACCAACTAACTTTGAAGGATCTTTTGATCGAAGGAGACTATTTTTTAATCAATTTATTTTTCATGCTCTGGCATAATAAATCCATGTTGAAGCCTTTCATTTAACAAAGTTATCCTAATATCGTTTTAGCAATTTGTAATTAGCCGCGATAATGATCAATTTGAAGCACATCCTCTTATTGTGGTAAGTAGAAGTTTTATGTTTCAAAAATAACATAAAGTCTGCCACCGTCCAAGAAAATAATAATCAAGTATGACTTTTATTAATTATATGTAGAAATTGATAAACATAGGATCACAACAGTTATATACATACATAAAAACCATTTTATGAACGATATACACACACGCACAAGCAAACGCATACGCATGCAAGCATGCATATATGTATCTAAGTTTGATAAATATTTTGATTATAAATGGAAATATAATTTAACCTGTTAGAAGTCATTTTAAAATTGACCAAACTTTTTTATTCAAATCAAACTTTCTATGTACATGTATCACAACTTACATATCTACGTATTTGTGTGTGTGTGTGTCAGAAACGATACATATGCGCATAAATCAAAACTAATAAATATCAGTTTTATATAAAGAAAAATTGAGTTCAATGTATCAAAAGTTAATGTGTAAACTATCCAATTAGCAAAGCTAGTATGTGTATTATAACTTATATACATATCATGAATGTTAAAAAAATAATTAAAACTATAAGATTGCATGTCAACCGGATTTCGCTCTATTTTACATTAGATTTGAACTTCAATATTCATAAACAATATAACACGTAACATGTAGTAATCCGAATAAATAACACAATAGCCTCATCACTGATTCATGCACATTCACATGATGAATAAGGTACACATAAATAGTATAATGACATTATGATTGCCAATTCCTTTTTCTACCCAAAATCCTGTCCATCTACTCCTGCAAGGAGACCTCTTCAGTTAAAGTGCAAAGGTACAATATGTAGCAGTATAACGGTCTGAATCCATTACCGCTTAAGGAAAAAGACTTCTTTTTTAATCTTTAAATGCATAATTCATAGTTTTGTAAAATAAGAAAATCGGCTGAAGGAAAAACTTAGCGTTTTTTTTGGAATGAAGAACGCTACATTTTTGAGACGCAAGTTTTATTCTTTCGCCTGAAGGAAATTCTTCACAAAAAAATTAGATTGTTTTCAAATCTCATTCTCAAATCAACAGGACAGACGACGACATCACAAGAATAGATGGCGCTGCATCACAGAACAGACGACGGCGGTGCAACCGTAGATGAAGGCGGAACTCGTTCAGGCGAAGGCGGAGCTCGTATGTCAAGCGAAGGCGTTGGACAGTAGGTGGCGGCGACTACTTTGAAGGCCTGCGGTGACTTGAGCCATGTCTTTTACGGCCAATTTCAGATGAGCCGCGGTGGAGTAGAAGTTAAGGTTGCTGGTGATGCCAAAAGTAACGATGACAATTAAATGTATTGAAATGAACTAAGAAAAAAATGCTATATGAAATTATCATTCTAATTCTATCTGTATAATATATAACTGAACGTTATATTTTGTATTGCAGTTGTTATAATTTATGCATTTGTAATAGTATGATTGAATGTTCCTAATTTTCAAGGAGTTGAAGTAAGTTTTGTTTTAAATATATACTAAAGATGCGATTTTGATTAGATTAAATTACTTATATGCTTCACAAGATGATAAAATATGCATAAAATATAACGCGCCAGTTGTTTCTTTACTTGTTTATTGAGTTGCTTGATTTTGAATGTTACAGATATCATAAATAAAATGCTAGTGTACATCATAACTAAAATGCTATATTAAACAATCATTTTAAATATTCTCAACATATTATATTAGTCTATCATTTTGCATATCCTAAAACGCTATATTAAACTATCATTTTTCCCATCCTAAAATGCAATATTAAACTATCATTTTACATAACTAAAATGCTATATTAAACTATCATTTTGCATATCCTAAACATGCTTGTGGACTTTGTAATTGAAATGCTACATTAAAATATCATTGTATAACTTAAACATGCCGGTAGATATTGTAATTAAAATGATATATTGAATCTCATTTTGCATACTGCAACTTTGGTATTGGACTTCACAACTAAAACGCTATATCAAACTATCGTTTTGCATATTTTAAACATGATAGTGGATTTCATAACTTAAATGCTATATTAAACTATCATTTTGCATATCATAAACATAGTGGTGAACATTGTTTACATTGAAAATACATATGCTATATGCAATTATCGTTTTGCATTTGGTAGTTCTCTTTAGTAATACTTATTTCATTTTATATATTCTATTCATACTACTTCACTTTAAATATACTTATACTAAATTCAAGTTCATTTTGTATATTTTTCCATCCTTATTCAATTGAAATATACTTATGCTATATCCAAATATCATTTTGCATAGTCGTATAATTGTACTATATTTAAAAGTAAAAATGCAATATTAGTCTATCATTTAGCATATTAAACACAGTGTACTGTGTTTCAAATGTAGAAATGCTATATCTAAGTATCATTCAACTTGTGATTAAAACTTTTTGACTTTCTTCTTCTTCTGTATTTTGCTTCTCCATTTGTTTCTTACCTCTTGATTTAGTGGTACTTGACTTCAATTTTCACGAAATTTCTAATTTACGCTTGCATTGGAGTGTTGAATTAAGTTTTTTATTCAATTTTGGAATAGACGATGGAAACTTCGACGATGGCGACGGCTTGGATGGCGGCGGCTACGGGAGGTTAGGGCTAGGGCTGCGGCTATGGCAGGTTAGGATTATGGCAGTGGCGGGTATGGCAAGCTTCATATAATGGCTTCGGATGATGGAGGAAACGGTTGAAGTTGGTTGAATATAACGCGCTGCTGTCCTTGAGCCTAATTATTAAAAGTTCTGTCCTACGTCTAAAAGTTAGCATAAAGTTTTTCCTTAAAAATAATTTCCTCTTTGTAAAATTACAAAATTAAAATTTCTCAATCAGCTCAATTATTGATGCAGCCCTATAAGCACTACAAAACACGACGACTTTAGCGGCGACAAAAAGCATCGTTGGTCGTTGCAAACCGTCCTAAAAGCCGTCGCTAAATAACCCGCCGCCACACAGTAAAGCGATGGCTTTAGCGACGGCTCCCTAACGACAAACGCGTGGCAAATTAGCTAACACTGGGATGGCACCTCAAATCAACGCTAACCGTCGCTAACTTGGAACCAAAACACCTTCGCTAGCCATATCTAAACTGGGCCAAATCGCCTTGGCTAGCACCTGCACTAGGAGAAGGAGAAGGCTCGGATCTTCGGTTGTGTCTTCTGCCGGACATATCTACCACAGAAAAATAATATCATAGAATGAAAAGACATAAATTTATTAGTACAAAGCATGTTTCAGTAATCATCACATAAAACTTCCGCTAAATCATAATAAATGGAGCAAGATCTCATGAATCCATATATAGAATTTCAAAAAAGAAGAGTACATAACTCACAACATAGTCATCACTATTCATCATTATTAATACATAGTTCAGATTAATATATAGCTCAGAATAATACATTATAAAATAAGCGATGCAAATATTCGGAATTTTGAGCCTTCGTTGTTTTTTGATTCAGACTCAGTCTCGTACTCTATCTCGTTTTCTTGGATACTTTCAAATGCATCTAACAAAACATTCAACGACCCTAAATCAATGTCATCGGTTTTTATTATTTCAGTATTTGATTCAAGATCCACTTGATACGTTGCTTCGTCCAGAATATTTTTTCCTTCAAACGTAAACCTTAACTTTGTTTAAAAAACAGCCAACCAATCCGCTTTATCTCTTTTTAAGGATGGATAAGGATCATACTTATAGTAATGTAAGATATGCTTTGTTTTAATAAGCTTATAATCCTTTTACACGTTGATTCCAGAACCAGGAACATTGCTTAACCAATTGCATTTGAATAAAAAAACTTTCCTACAGGTTCCACATAATATTTCAACTCTAGAACCTGCATTAAGACGTCGTAAAAATATTTTATATGCTCATTTGGATCATCACTACCTTTGACAAATATACCGTGTTATATGTTAATTTTTCAGCCCCGTAAATTTTTGTGTTGAACTTATACATTGTCGAAGAATATTATATAAGTCTTCACATTTCTTTTTGGTCCGATCGCAAGATTCGTAAACCTTTATCAAATACACAGTTTCTTGGATCATAAACACAGTTCGGAAACCATTTGGCAAGTTCTTTACTTAGATCGCAAGATGGATGCTGTGATTTGTAGATACTGCAAATACATAATATGACTTTTAATTAATATGTACGTATAAGTGAATTATATATGAATTTATTATTACCTAACAAATGGTACAACTTCAGTACAATTTAGAAGAACATATGTATGTGCGACATGGTAATCTTTAAGTCTAACCATATTTCCACACATTTTTTGGCAGGTCGGCCATGTTGTCTTAAAATAGATAATATTGTTTGAGAAGAATCTTGCTCAACGACTTCATCATTACGAGGAATGATTACAAATGATAAGTTCACATCGTCACTGAAGTAATGAGAGAAAAAGAATAAAGCTACTTCTTAAAGATATGATTTGCAAATCGAACCTTCAACTTGTGCTTTTTATCTAAAATTTTTCTTCAGATGATTCAAGTGCTATTAAAAAATAAATTTAATTTATATTTAGATATAGAAATTTAAATTCTAAACTGACATAAATATTTCAGATATTCAATTTTACCTCTCCAAAGGATACATCCATCCGTATTGCAAGGACCTCGAAGAAGTGCTTCGGATGGAAGATGAACGGGTAAATGCTTCATTACATTAAAGAAACCCGAGGAAAATGTTTTCGCCAGTTTGCAGAGCAGTATGGAGATTTCTACTTCAAATTTACATGTACGATCTACATTTAATGTTGTCGAACAAACCTGTTTATAAAACATACTTAATTCTATTATAACAGTCCATACTTTTACGGGCAACGGTTCTTTGAAAGCCACGGGTAGTAAATACTCCATCATAATATGACAATCATGACTTTTCATCCAACTCAATTTAAAGTCAACACATCTATGAATATTAGAAGAAATCCCATCGGAAAATCTTAGTTCTTCCACCTACTTTAGCACGAGTTTCACTTGCTTGTTGTCAAGCTTATAGCATACTTTAGGTTCTTATTGTCATCGGGCTTTATATGAAGTTCATGACATTTACAAAAGTGTGCTATATTAAGTCTCGAATTTAAATCTTCCTTAGTTTTCCCCTTTACATTCAAAATTGCATTAAACACATTATCAAACGCCTTTTTTCGTTGTACATTACGTCAATATTATGTCGGAATAAGAGATCTTTCCAATTTGATTACTCTCAAAATATACTTTGTTTGCACCAATTATGAATGTTCGATTTTCCTAGAATTTCAATCTGTACTCTAGTTTCATATATGTTTGGATAGTCCTTTACAATTTCATATAATTCTTCGGTTGGCCAAATCTTTGGTGGTTGCATATTATCTTCTCTGCTAGCTATGAAAAAAATTCTATCTCTTCTAAAAGTTTGATTAGAGCGGAGAAAACATCAATGACAATCAAACCAAGAAACTTTCTTCCCGTAAAGAAAATGCTCATGTTTTTTCCATGCAATAAGGGCAGGCTAGACAACCGGTCGTACTCCAACTAGAAAGCATCCCATATGCAGGAAAATCACTAATAGTTCATAATAAAGAAGCAAACAGACAGAAAAAAAATATTCTCGAAGTGTCGTATGTTTCAACTCCTTTGTTCCATAGTTTTTTCAACTCTTTGATTAATGATTGTAAATAAACATCGATTTCTTGTTTGAGATCATGAGGGCTAAGGATGACAACGGTGAGAAACATGTATGATGTTTACATACACATCCATGGAGGTAAATTATACGGAGTAACGATAATTGGCCAGGATGAATATTTACTACCAAACTGGGAGTTAGGTGAAAATCCATACGTACATAAACCGAGTCTGACATTTATGGCTTTCTAGAGCAAATGCGGGATAAGTCTTATTGAAATTCCATCATATGGATACATCAAAGTTCTTTCTTCCAGTGTTCTCACACTGTGCCATCGCATATGACATGCCGTAGCACAAGATGCATATAACCTTTGGAGTCTGGGAATGATGGGTAAATAATGCATTCTCTTTTACGGATTTTCTTTTTCTTTCTCCTTCCTTGGTTTACATCTTTTTTTGTTACATATTCTGCATTTTCTAAGGTCAACATCATCTTTCCAATGCAATATGCAACCTTTTACCCATGTATTTATGTTTTCGTATGACAGACCAAAAACGGACATCAGTTTTTTCAGTTCATAATGACTATCGCACATCAGATTATTGGATGGCATGTGTCGTTTTGCAGCTTGTACAGATGCTTTAAATGCAGCTTATGTAAGGTTGAATTTTGATTTCATAGTAACGTATTTGGAGGTTACTGATAGTTCGGTTTCGCCTTTAATAACTATACCACGTCGATCTCTTAGCAGAATCCAATAAATTATATATTCTTTTAGCTTCCGCGGTCAGTTCTTCAACATTTACGACTTCATCATCGGCTTGAATGGTAGGAAACATTGATCGTGCTGCATCTTACACCAAATTTTCTATTGGATTCGTCATAGTATTATCATCCTCTAACACTATAGGACTAGGTGCAGGTTTAACAAGTTCTCCATGATGATCCCAGAAATAATAATTTGGCACAAAACCATATTTATACAAATGTACTTCAACTATATCTGATTTCTAATGCTTTAAATATTGGAACTTATTACACGGGCAACGAATTTCTTCGTTATTTCGATTATTAGATTTAGCGAATATAATAAATTCATGTATACCGTTATAGAAATGTTCCTTTATTGAACCTTTCCTACCAGTTCTGACTTCATACATCCAAGTACAGTGAAGAAAATATTCGAACATTTTTACTGATTTGAAAATATATGTTAGACTACCTGTTCCGTGTTAAATTAATTTCGTGACTTGTTATATCTTAGACATTTGTATTTACATATGTATTATTTACTCTTGTGTCATACCTTGTTCTCACCCTATTGGATGTTTAGAGATAGTCTGATCCAGGTGTTGTTTTTCTCGGGTCAGACCAAGACTTCAGTTTTACCGGATGCTTGGACTTTTGGGTAGGTGTGCTAGCAGATGATAGACACTTTGACACTTTAGTTTATCTTCAATAGGATATTAACTTATTGTACTATATAACGTACTAGTGAGATAGTGACTTATTTTAGGTTGTGTATTATGATAGTCGTATATTTGTAGACTCACACTAGGTATAGTATATGATGTGTATTATTATGCTGTGATCTATGATTATTATTTCATATGATATATTGTTCTGATTCTGATGAATCGGTGTGTATATTACTTTGAATATGCAAGTATATGATTTTGTATGATGATTATATATATATATATATTCATCTAGATGTATTTGTTAATGTACTATTTTATTTTTCAAATAATTAAATAAATATTTGCCGAATAAAATAAATAACATAGAGTTTAAATTCGAATGAATATTTCATTCTAACAAATATTTATTACAATTTTAAATAGTACAAATTTGAGCTCTCACTATATATATACAAATTCAATGATATACAATTTTGATTAAACTACAATTATCATTTACATCAGCACCTCACTATATATCACTCGTTCACTCAATATTGATCTTCAACTCTATTTCAAATTGAATACAGCATCTAAGCTATCTGCAAAAAAATATACTGACGTAGTAAAATTGAAAATGAAACATTTTTGCAGTATAAATAAAATGTATTTTGAAAATATTATTTGTCTCAGTTATTTGAGTTGTTCGTCATCATTTAATTTTGAATTCATTATACACGAACAGCTTGTGACATGCACAGTGTACCACTGTACGTGAAACAAGGCCGTGCACACCGATATACACTTGATAAAATTATAGGGACAGGAGAGTACAAGGTCAAACCCAAACATGCCGGGTTCAACTCAAGAGAAATCACGATACGAGCACAAGGTCAAACCCGAGCTATAAGCTGGATTCAACACAAGTGCATATGAACCCAAACAACAACATAACTACCAGAGTCCATCATGCAAGCAAAATTACATGTATACATATGCAACAGACATGTACATTAGAATCTGACTCAAGGAAAGGTACAATGAGGTGAAGACATCAAATGAAGCAAAAGTCAGGTGAACCATGAAGAACACAAGACTAGCAACAAAATGCTCCAAGTCAGACTCAAGTACGATATGTACAAAGTCCATGCAATAGTAGTGAACGTACATATGATCAATTTCAATTTCACTGCAACCCAAGTCAATGAAGATTCAGACAAGAACCATAAATCAATATCAAACCAAGCTGCACCAGAGCTCAATGCAATCAATGTCACCAGTAAAACAAAAAGAACACAATATTGTATATACAGATGTAGTTGAGACAACCAGACATATGGCAGTGACCAATGCAATCAATTGAGACTACAATCCAGATTCAGACTCAAGTACAATGCAACAATACCAAAGTGAAGCCACAAATGGAACCCGACTCGAAGCCACGCAATATTAAACCCGAACTAGTTCTTTAACTAGGTGAACCAGACCAACAGAGGTGATATGATATACATGAGGATATAAATGCACATATGTACAACATAACGTATGAATGACCAAAATAACAATCATATCAAGCTGCATGTAAACAATTCTACATGACTCGAAGTACAGTTGACAGAAGTCAATGCAAACATACATGTACACATATATAGGCAGTGCACGTGTGAACCAAACAAGGCACATATCACATTCAAAACTACATAAGTGAGCATATACATACATGTATGAAATACACTAGTACATCCCGAGACAAAAGCAAGCAGGTATTTTCAAATGGTAGGGAACATGGATATGACTTAAGACCACACATCAAACATCAAACGAAGAAAGCTGCATGAACAAGGGTGAAAACTGCAGTAACTCGAAGCAACTAATCGATTCAAACCAAAGTCAAATGATATACAGTAGTTTTGAACAAAGACAGAGAAGCAGCAGTTTCAAATCAATGCAACAGTCTAAAATCAAAAATGAACAATGCTCCAGACAAGTTCAACAGCCGAACAAAGACTGAAGACAAATTCAAAGCAATGGATGAAGTGACAGAGACCAAAATCATCAAGCCGTGGTTGACAAGAAATAGAACAATTCAAACTCGAAGCCATGTCAACCAAGTAACATAAAAATATACAAAGTGACAAAGTCAGAGAATTCATCAACATCCAAGCATAATCAAACGGCCATGTCGAAAGTTATCAGACGAATATACGAACGAAAATATAGGAATTAGAATCTTATAAAACCCAATCATCATCGGCCGTAAAGATATATTCGAGTTCGAGCCAAAAAGATACCAAAAATCAATCAACAACTCGAATCTGATCGAGTTCGAGTAAGCTAAACAATAAAGCAGAAAAGCATAAATTACATACCGAAGTCAAAGTCGAACTCGATCAAATTGAAGAAGCCATGTTCGAATTGAAGAAGCAGTCGATTGTCGAAGCAAGTCAAAGAAATAGCAATTGTAATCGACCAACAAACAGTTGGCTTCATCGAAATTATCCAAAGCCCTAATTCACTTGAAGAGGAATGAACGAGAAGCAGCCATTTTTATCAAAGGAAAAGGATACGAGATAAAAGAAAAAGAGGACAAATTGTTTATTACCTAATTTGGGCCGGCCTTTTTATTCTCTTTGGGTTCATAATTATTACAAGGCCTTTAATATATAAATTAGGGTGTTGTAATTTTTTTACTTGTAATTTACTTTTAATCTTTTTAACGTTGTAATTTCTAGTCGTGTGACTAGGGGACGAACTACGGTGGTGTAGTTCGAGAATTCGCAACTCAGTGGATGAGTTGTTATAGGGTTTTGAGCAGAGTTAGGTTAGTCGATAGCGGGTATCGCGAGTTTACGTGTGTAAGCGTCTGACTACTTAATTTCTAGTAGAAACCTTGGGAGCAATACGTAGGTAGGGTTTTTCCGAAGCTGGGTAAATCTACGTGTTCTCTTTCTGCATTTATTATTCTGCTATTATCTGTGTTGCTTTTATTCTAATATATCTGTGTTGAAAATATTTTATACACTTCCGCATTAAATTTTTATAATTAATAGTATCACCCTACTCATCGCCCCTCTAGGATGAAATCGATCCTACAAGTGGTATCAGAGCTAGGAACAAAAGCCTTTTTTGTCTTTAAAAAAAATTTGATTTTTCAACGACCAATTTTTGTTTTGCAAATTTGAATTTCAAAATGGCTTCTTTTATAATACTTTTACTAAGGGTCGGTCTAATATTATTTCTCCTGTTTTTGATGGAACAAATTTTTTGATTTGAAAATTAAAAATGGAATTTTATTTAAAATCTGTTGATGTTAAATGTTGGGATATTATTGAAAATGGGTGTGATATAATAGATGAGATAATTACTTTGATTAATGCACTTTCTATGCGTATACTATATTTTCATATTAATCAAGATAATTTTAACTTTATCTCTCATTATGAAAATGCACAGGAAATTTGGAATACTCTTGATGCAATATATAGTGCAAAAGTCAACAGTGATGAGAAATTCCTCATAATCAACTCAAAAACGTGCATAACAGGATTGGTAAAAGGCAGCAGTTATGAGGATGATGATGATGGAGCAGCTGAGCTGGCGATGAAAAGATTCAAAAAGAGGAACCGTAAATACAAAAATCTAGCTCTAAATCAAAAATTGAAAAGCAGAATAATCAAAGCACTAGACAACTCGAAAGAACACGAGATCATTTGTCACAAGTGCAACAAACCCAGTCGTATCAAGCCCAATAGTCCTCAACTTCAACATAGCCAAGAAAAGAATTCAAAAAGGAAATGCTTTGCACCCATGTCGAATAAAAGTGAAGACTGTAAAAGCACAAGCAGTGAGAATTAGAGAGTAAATCTGTGCCTACGATGTGATATAACTAATAGCAACGATGACGAGCAAAGCGAGGTATCAAAATTTTCTCACTCAAAACAACTCATATATTTTCACGAAGTAAATGGCTGTTTTGAAAGATTTAGGGAAAAATATGTCAAAATTGAATCACAAAGAGATAGTTTGATAGAATCAAATAAACAATCTAATCAATTGGTTAAAAACTATCAAACTAAGAGCCCAAAGTGTAATAAGTGTCCAACATTCGAAGAAGAGATTAAAAAAATCAGAAATCAAAATTAAAACGCTTGAGAATGAAATTCTGATTTTAAAAGAGAGTGAAAATACTAGGAGAGAAAATTCTATAAAAAAGTGCACTCAATTATTGAATGAAAATAAATCTCTAAAAACACAAGTCCGACAATTGTCAACAACTTTAGGAAAGTTATCCAAAAGTGAAAGATCGTTGACTATGCTATTAAGGAAACAATCTGTTAATACAGATAGACAAGGACATCGATATAATCAATTTAAACTTGATAGAAGAAAAATTAATCAAGTCAATTCCATGGGCACAATTTGTAGAAAGTTTGGACGCAATCAAAATATTTGTTGGTATAGACCCAAATAAGTGAAAACTATACTAATTTGGGTTCCAAAAGGCACGAATATAAAACCACTTAAAGTCAAACAAATCTACGAGCCGAAAGGAACATATATAAATTGTTTTGGGTCTACACAAATATATTTTTCAAAATCTTTTGCAACTAACAACCATGGACCTATAAAAACAAATAGGTCACAAAAATCTTTTATCGTGTAGGTGTGGTGGCAGGCTAAGGAACAACAACAGTGTTATTGGATTCTGGTTGTTCTAGACACACAACAGGCGACAAATCAAAGTTCCTTAGCCTAGTATAACGGTGGCAGAATCCCAGTGGACAACAATGAAAAATTATCGGCAAAGGTAAAATAGGTAATCATATATTTATCTTGAACGGTTTATTAAATGTGATAATCCGCACCATGATTTAATTCATCCAGTTATTGCTAAAATAATGAATGTTGATTTTGATTCTGACTTTTTCAAATTTGTTGGTCAATTACATTTTTATGCCTAGAACAGTATAAGTTCATCTAGAGTTTTTGACTAGTTCATATAGATTTGTTTGAACTAATGATGTTGATGATTGCTCATGATACACGTGGAAAAATTTGTTTATAGATCTGACACTATGTTCACTATTCAGTTGTTTGCACGGTTTCAATTCAAATTTAAAAGAATTCCATTAAAATGTTGTAAAAATGATTTTAAGAAATTTGTTGAAACATCACAATCTGGTCTATAACGTTCAATTAATGATAATATTGAGTCTAAGAAAAATTCCGATGCAAATTCCACTCGTAATCTAGTTGACAGAAAAATTTCTAGTGGAACATGATTTATGTTGAGACATTCAGTAATTGCATCGTTTTTCAAAGAAAATATCTACATATTTTGCATCTCAAACAATTTTCAATTAGCAAACATTCTTCTTTTATAAAACCCCTTCTAGAAAATCATTTTTGTTGACCTTATTTCAGATTGGTCATTTTAGAAAACTTGATTTTAAAATTATTTTTGAATTCGATTTTGAATGACTACATTAACTAATCTGACTCCCTATTGATTACCAAAAAGATAAATAGTGATTAAAAAAATGATGAGTGTTGATACTGATCATATATTATAACTTGATACGGTATAATTAGTAAATATCTTTAGAAATTTAAACAAAAGTTATAAACATTTTTGTTGGTAAAAATTCCATGACCATCTCTAATTCTATCATATTTCTACCGACCATCAATCCTCAAAACCCAATATAGTATGTCAATACGTGGTATTTTAAACAGAAAATCATTCTTTTTTCATTTTATTATAGTTTTTAAGAAATAAAAATATCCAAAATATTCACTCTCATTTAGAATTCCTCACGGTTATAAGTGGGTGAAATACTTGGAATTTTAGATTATTTGCTTCCATGCTCATTTAAAAGTCCTCACGGTTATGCATGTATGGAACGCATATAAAAATTGATTAATTAAATAGACAAGTTGATTCTAATCCCATTTAAAAGTCCTGACGGTTATGCATGGTTAAAAGATACTTAAATTCATTTTTAATTATTTTTTTTGAAATACTACTAATCTTATTTAAAAGTCCTAACGGTTATGCAAGGTTAGTAGATATTCAAATTCCTGATATAAATATACCACAAATAGACACAACTATATTGTTTTATATGATGACTTCATTCCTATCATTCTAAAGTGGAATATGCGTCAAACAAAGTATTTATGATTTTTGTTTGATTTTTTTATTGAAATTTAATATTTATACTCTATTGGCTATTAATATTGTATTAACGTCTATCACTTTATCTTTATTTTTTAACACTATTACTCTTTTGCTGGTAACAAAAGGGGGAGATAAAGGTTAAGAATTTGGAAAATAAAAGTCAAATATTTTATTTTCTATATGCATCTAGTTTCATTTATTCATTTACATATTTTTATACATATATGAGGGGGGGGGGCTTTGTGTAGAGAGGGAGCATTCAAATAGGGGGAGCAAATTGAATAACCAAATACATTTAATAAATTCAAAATTTTAAATATATGTTTGTTATCATCAAAAGGGGGAGATTATTGAATATGCAAGTATATGATTTTTGTTTGATGATAATAAACTTGTGTATATTCATTTAAATGTATTTGTTAGTGTACTATTTTATTTTTCACATAATTAAATAAATATTTGCTGAATAAAATAAATAACATAGAGTTTAAATTCAAATAGTTATTTTATTCAAACAAATATTTATTACAATTTTAAATAGTACAAATTTGAGCTCCCACTATATATATAAAAATTCAATAATATAAAATTTTGATTACATTACAATTATCATTTACATCAGCGCCTCACTACATATCACTCGTTCACTCAATATTGATCTTCAACTCGATTCCAAATTGAATCCAACATTTGAGCTATCTGCAAAAATATACATTGACACAGTAAAATTGAAAATGAAATATTTTTGCAGTATAAAATAAAATGTATTTTGAAAATATTATTTGCCTCCGTTATTTGGATTGTTCGTCATCATTTAATTTTGAATTTATCAAACACGAACAGCTTATGACATGCATAGTGTATCACTGTACATGCCACAAGGCTGGGCACACTGATATACACTTGATAAAATTACAGGGATGGGTGAGCTCAAAGTCAAACCCAAATCATGCCAGGTTCAACCCAAGTGAATTCACGATACGAGCAAAAGGTCAAACCCGAGCTATAAGTTGGATTCAACACAAGTGCATATGAACCCAAACAACAATGTAACTACCAGAGTCCATCATGCAAGAAAAATTACATATATACATATGCAACAGACATGTACATTGGAATCTGACTCAAGGAAAGGTACAATGAAGTGAAGACATCAAGTGAAGCAAAAGTCAGGTGAACATGAAGAACACAAGACTAGCAACAAAATGCTCCAAGTCAGACTCACAAGTACAATATGTACAAAGTCCATGCAACAGTAGTGAACACGCATATGATCAAGTTCAATATCACTGTAACCCAAATCAATGAAGATTCAAACCTGAACCATAAATCAATATCAAACCAAACTGCACCAGAGCTCAATGCAATCAATGTCACCAGTGAAACAAAAAGAACACAATATTATATATACACATGTACTTGAGGCAACCAGAACATATGACAGTGACCAATGCAATCAATTGAGACTACAAACCATATTTAGACTCAAGTACAATGCAACAATACCAAAGTGAAGCCACAAATGGAACCTGACTCAAAGCCATGCAATATGTAACCAGAACTAGTTTTGTAACCAGGTGAACCATACCAACGGAGGTGATATCATATACATAAGGATAAAATGCACATATGTACCACATAAAGTATGAATGACCAAAATAACAATCATATCAAGCTGCATGTAAACAGTTCAACATGACTCAAAGTACAGCGGACAGAAGTCAATGCAAACATGCATGTACACATATATAGGCAGTGCACATATGAACCTGACAAGGCCCAGTTCACATTCAAAACTACATGAGTGAGAATATACATACATGTATGAAATGCACTGGTACAGGCTGAGACAAAAGCAAGCAGGTATTTTCAAATATGTACAAAGTCATTACAATAGTAGGGAACATGGATATCACTCAAGACCACACAGCAAACATCAAGTGAAGAAAGCTGCATGAACAAGAGTGAAAACTGCAGTAACTCAAAGCAAATAACTGATTCAAACCAAAGTGAAATGATATACAGCAGTTTTGAACAAAGACATAGAAACAGCAGTTTCAAATCAATGCAACAGTCTAAAATCAAAAATGAATAGTGCTCCAGACAAGTTCAACAGCCAAACAAAGGTAGAATATAAAATCAAAGCAACAGACAAAATCATAGAGACCAAAATCATCAAGCCGTGGTTGACAAGAAATAGAACAGTTCAAACTCGAATTCGTGTCAACCAAGTAACATAAAAATATACGAAGTGCAAAGTCAGAGAAATCATCAACATCCAAGCATAATCAAACGACCAAGTTGAAAATTATCAGACGAATATACGAACGAAAATATAGGAATTAGAATCCTATAAAACCCAATAATCATCGGCCGTAGAGATGTATTTTAGTTCGAGCAAAACAGATACCAAAAATCAAATCAACAACTCGAATCTGATCGCGTTCGAGCAAGCTAAACAGTAAAGCAGAAAAGCATAAATTACATACCAAAGTCAAAGTCGAACTCAATCAAATCGAAGAAGCCGTGTTCGAATTGAAGAAGCAATCGATTGCTAAAGCAAGTCAGAGAAATAACAATTTTAATCGACCAACTACCAGTCGGATTCATCGAAATTATCCAGAGCCCTAATTCACTTGAAGAGGAATGAATGGGAAGCAACCATTTTTATCAAAGGAAAAGGATACAACCATAGAGGTAAAAGAAAAAGAGGACAAATTGTTTATCACCTCATTTGGGCTGGCCTTTTTATTATTTTTGGGTTCATAATTATTATAAGGCCTTTAATAAATAAATTAAGGTGTTGTATTGTTTTTACTTGCATTTTACTTTTAATCTTTTTAACATTGTAATTTCTAGTCATGTGACTAGGAGACGAACTATGGTGGTGCAGTTCGAGAATTCGCAACTCAGTGGCACAGTTGTTGTAGGGTTTTGAGCATAGATTAGGTTAGTCGATAGCGGTTGTCGCGAGTTTACATGTATAAGCGTCTGACTACTTAATTTCTAGTAGAAACCTGGAGGGCAACACTTAGGTGGGGTTTTGCCGAAGCTGGGTAAATCTGTGTGTTCTATATCTGCATTTATTATTCTGCTATTATCTGTGCTACTTTTATTCTGATATATCTGTGTTGAATTTTTTTTATAAACTTCCGCATTAAATTTTTGTAATTAATAGTATCACCCTATTCACCCCCTTCTAGGGTGAAATCGGTCCTACAAATACTGTACACGTCAAATTTCAGTTAAGATATTAAGTTAAAATGTATAAATGATGTGTTGGTGTTAGTATAAAGATATATTCATATTCGATCGTCCTTAACAAGCCGTATTCTCAAAATTAGCAGACAACATTACTCATAATGTTTTTTTTGAACTAGATATCACGGTGGGGTTGTTACATAGTGCCTGGCAACATTTATTGAATTGCAAATGTACATGCATGTAAAGGCAGCAACCCTGAATCATCTCCATTGCACATAACAAAGTTAAAGCCACTTTTCCCATAATGCTAAAATCGGCAATCTATCATTAAAAGAGAAACTGTTAACTCAAAAACTTGTATGTATAATAGGCTAGTACATGAATTTCTAAGTAGCATTCTTATACGAATTCTTCCCACATGAGAAATGCAAGTAAACTATCAAACTGACAGATAGTTAAAGACTATACATGAAATGGACATGAACGCACATTCATCTTTTTAAGAAAATACGATGCAATTAAAACAAAGATTTTAATTTAGTACACAGAAAAGGGTTCTAGTTTCCATTACCGATTAAGCAAAAGGTGTTTCAATATTTGCAAATAACAGCCAAGGTTTTAAAGGTAATCTTAACAAAGCTTAGGCAACATTCTGCACTAATCGGCCCTCTCACTCTCTTCCTCGATGCAACTTTTAAGTTCGTCGTATACTTTCAAATTAGCAGCACGGTAATTCTCCATGGATTCAAACATTCGCAGCAAACCAACATGCAACCAGCTTTCTTCAGCATTCTCTTCAGACATAACTGAAACATGCATTAGTTTCTTGCTCCGTGTTTGGGCAAGAAACAACATTAAACTTGGTTAATATTTTATAAATTATTATTATTATTATTATAAACTTAGTTAATCATCGTCATTATTATTACAAACTTGTTAATTTTTATCAAACTTAGTTAAATTTTGATAACACTTATTTAATTTTTATAAACTTATTTTATAATTATAAATCTTAGTTAACATATTATTATTATTATTATTACAAATATTGGTAAATTTTAATAATATTTAGTTAAATTATTATTGTTGTTGTTATATTGTTGTTGTTATAGATTATAGAAGCTTTAGTAATATTTTATATTTTTATAATACTTACCTAATGTTTATGAACTTATTAAATTTTTATAAAACTTAGTTAATTTTTATAAACTTAGTTAATTATTTATTTTTATTATTATAGATTGGTTTAATTTTTATAAAACATAGTTTATTTAGCTATTTACTTATTATATGGATCCGGTAGGATATTGCCAGTATTTATGGTTGTAATTTGTATAATTTAATTTAATTTTTAAAAAACAAAGTCAACTTAGTTAAATTTTATAGATTTGATTATTTTTATAAACTTGTTTAATTTTTATAAAACTTAGATAACTTAGTTATTTTTTGGTAAAACTTAGTCTACTTGGTTAGTTTTAATCTAGTTAATTTATTTTATAAAACTTAGTGAACTTTGATCATTTTTATAAAGTTATTTAATTTATTTTATTTTTTAAACTTTGTTCAAAATTTCTATATAAAACTCAACTAACTTTTATAAACTTGTTAATTTTTGTAAAGCTTAGTCAACATATTTATTTATTTATTTTGTAAAAATTAGTTAATTTTTTTATAAACTTTGTTAATTTTAGCAAGTAATCAAAAATCTTTCAAAAACAACATTAAGGCCAACTTATATAATAAGTGCAGATAAATTAGTGTGATGATAGATAAGTACAGATAAGTATAGATAATATCTTTTTGGCAAATACCGATGTGCAGTTTCAATGCTACGTGATTCCTATAAGCAAAAGAATTTACCATAATATGTCATTATTGATTCAATGACGGATGTAACCCACCAAAGCAGTTCCCAACTTATGCATAAGAGCGATTCCAGGAGAAATGATATTTGAATTAAAAACACTACTAGAAAGGCTTCAGAAAGCGACATAGCTTAGCGACGGCTAGCAACGACTAAAAAAAGTGGTCGTTGCTAGCCGTCGCTTATCGCGTTATACAAACCTACTACCTGAGAGAAAACATTTTCATTTTCTCTCTCCCCAAATCACTCAGATCCGCCGCCCCTCGCAACCAGTCGCCGCCCCCCGCCACCAGGAGCCGTCGCAACCTTCCGTCGCTAATTTCAACCTCTCCAAACTTGCCGGCATCTCCTATTTTCCATTATCTTTGTTTAATATAGGTTTAAATTAAATTAGTTGATGATTTATGGATTTGGAATTGGATGATTTAGGGGTTTGGAATTGATGAATATATGTTAGTTTATGATATATAGTTTATTATTTGAATTTGGTATATAATGGTAAACCTAATTTATAAAATTAGTTGATTATGTGTTTGAAAATGGTGATTAATGCGTATTAGGTGATGATAATTAGTGTTGATTTTGTAGTATTAATTAGTGAATTTATTGTTTACTATGTTGTTAAAAATTATGGCTAATTTAAAATCCAAAAAATAGTCTATGATTATTGAATAATATATTTATTGATAAGTTTACAAGAATGTTTGTTATACTATTGCAAGTGCTAACTACTTAGTTCACAAAATCGTTAATTAAAATTTATGTAGTTAAACAAAAGTTAAAATACGTTTTAAAATTTTAGATTTAATTAATAAATATTTAAATAGTCAAATGAATTATAAAATAGTTTTTGTAGTTGTTAAAATAGCAACTCATAGTTCCCATTTGTGAGATAAGGCATATTTTCCGAGTTACTGATAGTTCCCGTGGATTTTGATTCATAATTTAACGAATTCTATTTGGCTACGTCATTAAAAAATATTAAGATCGTTATTTCACTACAGACCACTAATACTCCAATATTTTTTTTTTAATTTGTGCTTTATTTATGTGAACCCCTTAGAGAATTTTTGGCCCCGTCTTGACAAGTGTTGTATATGATCGTTATATGGATATTCGTTTTTCTGCAGAACGGACATCTATATTCATCTGATACAACATTTGTTGGATTTTTCCTAGTATTTGGAAAAGTTACAAACACAATAAAGTAATCATATTTTATAAATCATTTGTTGGACCAAAACGAAATGTCAAGACTTATCCAATATTCTTCGTCAATGGATTTAAATTCAACACCAAAGATTACGGGGCTGAAAATTAACATATAACAGTGGTGTATTTGTCAAAGGAAGTGATGATCCAGAGGAATATAAAAGATTTTTACGGCGTCTTAACATAAGTTTTAGAGTTGACATATTATATACAACCTGCAGAGAAAGTTGTTTTATTCAAAGGCAACTGGTTTAGCTGTAACGACCCGTAAATTTTCGATAATTAAAATAGCTAAATTTAATAAGATTTCGTGATTTAGTGTTAGAAAAAAATGTAATTCGTTTGGAATAATAATAACTGGAATGAATTGCAACAATAATTATCCAAGTAATGAAAAATAAAAGCTACTTAGTGAATGCATTTGCAATCAATAGTTGAATAGGATAATAAATGTTGAATTCATTGGGTATATAGAGTAATTGATTGATAAGTAAAATCTATTTAAAATCAGATATTGAATATTGAACAGGTAAATTGTTTAAATTAAATATTTAAAACTTATTGAATAATTGAATAATTGTAAAATGAAATAGTGTTCTAAATTCTGAATTGGTTTTAACTGTTGAATCTTATAAGTTCAATTTCAATATTTCAAAAGATAATGAATTATTGGATAAGCGAAATTGTTTAAATTTAATATTTGGAATTTATTGAATAATTTATTAACGGAAATTGAATAACTGTTTTAATGAAAATGGCTGTTCTATAATTTGAATTTGTTAAATTTTATAAGTTCGTTCCGAATATTTCAAAACATCGTGATTTAAGAATAATCAAAATTGTTTAAATTTAATATTACGAATGTTTGAATAATTAAATTCCGAATTTGATATGATTAATTTGATATTGAAATTTAATATATGAAAATAGAGTGAATAATTGGAATTTGATTTAATATGATTCAAATTGGTTTCCAAAGTGAATGTAAGTTATATTGGGATTTTAATAGAGTTAATAAGATTTTAAAATTGGAATTATTGGATAATTGAATAACGGGTTTAATATGATTAAGAAATGATTTGTAAAATTTTATTTTATCATATTAAAGTTAGAATGTTGTTGTAGAACTTTTAAAATCGAATTAAAAGTAAATTTGTGAAAATCGAATATTTTAATATTTAATTATCGACTGGAAAATAGCCAAATTTTGAACAGTCTCAGAATTGGACGAAACTAGCTCCATTGGATCCGTAATAGTTAGTTATTATCGGATTTCAATTTTCGTAGCAATCGAAGTTGTCGTTTGACCGTGGCAGCTCGAAACGCGTTGAAATTGTTTTAATATTAATTTGGCGAGTTAAAATAGTCATTTTTCAAACGGTCTCAGATTTCGATGAAACAAGTTTCATCAGATCCGTAATGTGATATTATTGTAAGATTTCAAATTTCATGTCAATTGGATTTACCGTTTGTCCGGGGCGAGCCAAAACGTATAGAAATTCGTTTAATCGGTTTAATTTAAATTTGATCGTTTATTTCCGTAACTCGCACATATGATCGAATTAGCCTCCGAAACCTATTCCATTGTGTCTGGAACGCGGGGTAAACCCTAGAAACGCCGGTCACCGCGCGTAAATCGGAGTTCGAAAAACCCGGGTTGAATAGTGTTCGTCGTTTTTCTATAAAAGCACTTCATTATCTTCTTTTTCCAAAATAAACCAAAACCCTAATTTCTATTCAAAGCCGCCATTATCTTTATCAATGGCCAGAAAACTCCCTCTTTCTCCCTCGATTAACTTCCAATCCGTAAACATTCAGCAAAAATTATCAACTAACAACTTGAAGAGCATCACGAGTGCTTCGCATCCAACGGCTGAGATCGTCATCGGAGCATCGATGGAGGAGAAACGCGGCCGCGACTTCCTGCCGTTCGCACACATTTCTAGGCCTTTGGGGGAGGCCAAGCTTCGTGGTGTTCATGCCGAAGGTAGAGGAGGTGATGGACTTCATTATGGCGCTTGTTGATCGTCGCCAAAGTGGAGGGTTTGGTCGCAAAATTCAACCCTAGTTCGACTTTGATGGGTTTGAATGCATGATGTTTACTGGAGCACGAACGAGAGATGGGAAGATGGATGTGCGCATTCCAGATCAAGGGCAGTGAATCCTGCGGCTGTGATTTTTTTTTGAGGTTACAAATAAAATAAAAGTGGTTAATTTTGTATTAAAATACGTATAGAACTTTGTAAACTCATATCTCATCCATACGAGGTCGGAATTGGACGAAACCGGCGGCGCCAGAATCGCAGAGTCGAGAGCTGCGCTGCAGTGCAGATTCGGGAGTGTTTGAAGCTCGTTAAAATTTTGGGTCAAATTGAACGTCGTTCGATTTGCTTTGAAATTGAAAATCAAGGTGAGTGTTTTAAACGCTCACAACGTACAAAATATCTTTATGCTAGTTAAATTTGACATTATGAAGTGTTATGATTTTATGTGTCGTTGTTTGATAAAATTTAATTGTCATATAGATTGTCATTTGAATTAACCGTTGAAAATTTAATTGACAGTAAATTGAAATTGAAATTGAATTGCGATTAAATTACCTGACATTGATAACTATGAAATTGCCATGAATTGTATTATCTATTGGATGATGTATTTTGATGGATGTTATTGGTTGATATTTAAATGTTGGATGTTTATTTGCTGATATATAACCTGTTATGCATACATATGACACTATGATTGATTTAAGTGATATATATTCATCCCTGGCATTTAATTGAAATAAATAATTACTTGGCCATAGGATAGAAAATTATATACGGACACCGAATTGGCTAAATTAATAATTTTTAAAATCGTCGATTTGAAATTTATTTAAATGTTTTGATTTAAAAGTTATAAATAGAAATAAATTTATAGAAATCGAATTTATCGAAAAATTGAGTTTAGAATGTTGAAATAAATTTTGGTTAAAAGAAATTGTTAAATAATATAAGTTGAGACTTTGAAATTTAAAAATTGGGATTTGATTGAATTTCAAAAATTGATTTGTTTAAAGATTTAACCTTAATTCGAGCTTTGAATATTACGAAGTAAAAGTGATATAAAAATGATATTTTGAAGTCGAGCTTGGAATTGAATCATATTTGAAATTTGGATGTAAACTCGAAAATTGATGGATAATTTTGTTAAGTGTTATAAATGGATATTTTGAAAAACCAAGCTCTAAATCGATATAAATTGAAATTGAATTAATTGAAAGTGAATATAAAATTGAATAAATTTGAAGTCAAAGTTGACATTGATTTGAATTGAAATCGAAATTGAATCGGTAGAATGGAAATTGAAATTGATTTGAATTGGGAAGTTATAAATTGAAATGGATTGGTTTTGAAGCCGTTTTATTTTGTTTTCCAAATTAATCTGTTATATAAACCATTTTTGAATACTTAAACTATTTAATCTATTTGAAATCTACTTAACCCAATTTAAATTATTTTAAACTAATTTATCTATTTCAAATCCATTTTAAGATTTTAACTATTTTAACTATTTAAAACTACTTTTAAACTACTTAAAACTATTTTTCTAAAATTCTAAGCTGGTCAATAAGGTGAAATGTTTATATTTAAATCTGGAATTTGAATACGAATTAGATTAAATGAAGTTGCAACCTAAATTGAAATTCGAAAGGATTTTGAAATCGAAATGAGATATTGATGCGAAAATTAATTTTTGAGACGGAATCTTACATTTGAAAAGATACGATGATATTTGAATTGGATTTGATTTTTGAAGCGAACATAATATGTAAAGACCCGTAAATCCGTACTCCTTGAATAGACACTAATCTCCTTTGTTTAATTCAAGATGAACGAAAATACGAACCCTTAGGGGTTTTAAGAAAAAGAATTTAAGAAGAGAAAAAAAGAGAAAATAGAGAAGAGATAGAAAAACAGAACGGAACGGAGAATAGAACGGAATAGAAAACAACAGAACAATAGTAGAATCTCACAATTCGCAGCGGAACAACATATAATAATAAATGAATAATCTTTAAACAAAGAACTATATCAGTTATTACATTACATCACATTACATTACATCATATCATCAGAGTGTACAACATCAACATCAAACAGTGCAGCGGAAAAAGAAATACTATATAACTAGTAATACGTCATGCCATCCAGCTTGCTTCCAGCAACTCCAGAATATCCAGAATATCCTGATAAACCTTAACTCTTGACTGCCCGTGTGGAAATTGGTGGGCACCCAGAGTTTAGGAAGGAAAACAATAAACTCCAAGTCAGTCATGTGACTGGTGTGAGAACTCAAAACAGTTTATTTATCTTTAAAATCAAAATAGAGGAATATTTTTAAATTCAATTCGCAATGCTTTTAAAAATGAGACTACCATAAGGCCTCCCGCACACACACACAATGCAAACGCAGAATCGGAGGAGATTTCTCCTTATGATAGTCAAAGATGCTTGATACGCATTTAAAATAACATTTGATATTATTACTAGTGCATAGTGTAGGGAAAATTCATTTCGAAAGTAGAATATAAATCTTAGCCAACATAGACATTTCGAACTATGCCTACTATAGCTACCATCCAAACAGTGGTGCGACACCATAAGTGAATGATAGGTTCTACAACTAAAACCGTACAAGTTTCGTATTGGGAATTGGATTTCCAACAAATGGTCAGGCCAAGGAACTTCCCATTGCCACATGAGAATGCCTCTGGAAAGACATCCCCGAGAACCAAACCGGAACTCTGCCAACACAAGGCCGGGTTACCCCTAACTGGGTAACTACTGACACGAGCACGCCATTCCCCGATCGTAAACGACCTTTCTCACGGGATCCCGAAAACCAACAACCACAAAGTAATAAATTCGCAGTAACCACATAGGTTAAATATCTGGGCTCCATACCATGATACCACCTCTATCCAGAAGGAAATGTACATACCCTAAAGGGTGCTACCCCTCATAACCTTGCCGCATCTTTCCTGTTTTGACCATTTCCGGGGTGTGAGGTTCGATGAAGTCACGTCCACAAAAACATACTTTATACAAAAGCCATGCTTTGGGTCAACAAATGATCAACACAATGATCACCAAGATAGACGATCAAATAAATGATCCTATCACAAATAATCAACACAATGATCATTTACAGCAACACTCAGCATGTCACATTACCAAATTGGGAATATATCGCTGATAACTTCAACTATATAACCTCTGAGCTCGTACGTCTCAGAGAAGGGTGTTAAGCTAAAAGAATAAATTCTCCGCCACCACAGAAATATATTTGAAAGAAATCGGCTTTACATCTCAACTTGTAATGTCAGACACACAATCCATACAAGTCTGTTCTGGGTTCGAACAGAACCGAAGGCACTTACAAAGAAGTCCTTGCAATCCGGATATTCACAATCCTGATCGGATTCACCATCACATATGGAGAACTCTATACCGGAGCAACTCGGTGCAGAGTAAATCGACAGGTCATCCTATCGCTCTCGCAAATACCGGTTCTTCAACACCGATCTTCAAATGCAATTCACATCGACGTATCACATATTTGGAATGGGTTATACGACCCCATGGTCCTTTCCCGGTTAACCCGAATAGTGAGCGCTTATTCAAAAATAAGTTTAGCATTCACATTCAACCAAATCACATCAATTACCCATTCAAAGGGAAATATTGATAGTCGGTTATTGAACTATCACTGGATATGCACACATCACCAGTTTCCAAATAATTTTCCAAATTATTTATTTTCCAAAAATATCTTTATAAGATATATTATTTCATACTTCAAAAATAAATCAATATTTATTTTTAAACAAATTCCCCTTTCATTTATAAATTCCTTAGTGAATTTATAATCCAAAATATCTATGAATATTCGATTTCGATCATTCATTTCAATTTATCTTCAAAAAGATAAATTCTTAAGATATTCACTTTATATTGGAAAACATTTCCATACTTACTTATTTATAAGTAATTCACAAATTTTATTTATTTTCAACACTTAGAAAATATTCAATATACTTCAATCGAAATTAAGTATATATTTCATTCTTTAAGGAAATCATTCTCTTAAACATATTTATTTGGGCCAAAACGAATGTTGCGTAGAACATCGTTACGATGTCCCAAAATCACTAGTATAGGGATTCGAAATTAAAATAGATATATAAATCCCAATACTATACAAAACATTTCCTTTCGGAAACCATTTACTATAACAACAGTGTTATAGTCCACTATTTTCTTTTATTTCTCGAAAACGTCTATTTCAACAATAAATGTTGAAATCTATGGTTTCGAATCTCAACACATTTTAAAACATCGTTAGATTGTTTTAAGTTCTTTTTAAAACATCCAAATCCAAAACAATTCCTTTAACGTGTTATTCACTATTCAAAAACGTGAATATACTTCATTAACAATTTCATCCTTTTATTCATTTTAATTCAAAGGATTATTCACTATTCAAAAATGTGAATATAACTCCATTTATAGGTTTCAACAAATTTTCTTGTCAAAATAAGTCATTTGCGAATTTATAAAACAACGTTTATAAATTCCATTCTATTTATTTATAAAAACTTCCTTTTTATAATTTCTTTTATTAACCTATTCCAGTTTATAACTCAATTATAAACTAAAAGTTCATATTATAAGTTAAATACTTATAAAACGATTATTTTACAAAATCGTTCCTCTAAAGACTTTCCAAACCATAAATCTTATAACTTATAAGATTCATTTATTTAACCAAATCTATTCTTCAAATAACTTCACAAATTTATAATTCTTACTATTTATAAATTTCATTTATAACTTCACCGTTTATAATTCTATAAATTTCATACTTTAATGAAATTCATTTTCAATTTATTCAAACACTTATAAAAACTCGTTTTATAATTTCAATATCTCAATTTATAAATATCCATTTATAAATCTCTTATATAAATCAATTCATATTAATATTTTAAAAACGTCTTTAAACTCCTTTATAATTTCATCATTTTGATTTATAAAATAATCAAATTTGATAAATCCTATGTTTAAACTTTTCACAATTATTTCAGAAATCCCAATTTAACTATTTTATAAAGTCATTAATTCCTTATTTTCAAAAATCAGCTTTTAACTATATTTCTTAAAAATCATAATTTTTATAACTTTAAAAATTATAACGTTTATTTATATAAAATGGATCAATTCCAAAATATAGTATATTCTCAAAAATCACTTAAAAAATCATTTTAAAATTCCAAAACTTGGTCCAATGATGCTACACATCAAATAGTCAATCACGACAACAACGATATCATATATCAATATGATAATCCATCAAATATCAAAATATCTGAAATCAAATAAATACTGTTGAGGAATCCAGTTGGATCCCTCCAACCTATTTTCCTACATCCAAAAACATTAGCACAATACCAATTTCGCTCCAGTACGAAATTATCGCGGTATATGTTCTTATTAAATATTATCCGCATAATAACGGCGTAATAGGGTCTCATCCGCTAAACAAAAAAATGCGAAAAATCAATAACTCCAATATATACATATGCCAATATATATATATTGATATTATATATAATACCAATTTCACTGTTTATGAAATATTCGCGGTATATGTTTTTAATAAATAACATCCGCTTACTAACGGCGTATAATGTCTATTTTAACAATCAATAGATATCAATCAACATTCAAACATGCATTCAAACATTTTAAATCTAACTATTTAAAATAAAATCGAAACTGATTCGATTGAGTGAGAAGTTCTCACCTTGATTTTATTTCCGTTTTAGCGATTTATTTCGAATAAAATTAAACGGACGTTTAATTTTACCCAAAATTCTCACTAACTCCAAACGACTCCAAACCAACTCCATCGCGTAGTGCTCGTCCATACGATTCCAACGCAACTGGTTTCGCGCGTTTTCGACCTCGTATGAAAAAGTTATGAATTTTTGAAGTTACACGATTTAATTTATAACAAATTACAACATTTTTAATTAAATTTAAATCTAACTTATCCCATAGCCGTAGATCTTGCTTCCACTGCATCGTGACCGCTCCTCTCTTCTTCCTCTCCCTCTCGTTCTCCTCTCCCAGATAATCATACGCGCATACATGAACCCATTTAGAAAACTAGGGTTACATGCCGTTGCCACATTGCTCAACTATACTTCATCAAACAACCACCATCGCGAAGCCCTCGACCCAAGCTATGCTCGGCCTGAACCCTGGCCAACTCGGCCTCACCCACGGCCTCAAAAAGCGTGCGCAAGTCGCTGCAAACGCGGCCATATGTCTCACGATCCACTCGCCCATATTCAATCACAGCCGTTCAACTTGAAGCTCTCGTCGTGCTCTTCAATACTCTAGTTGAAAGATTCTCGAATCGTTGAGTGGATGGAGAGATAATTGAAGAAAAGCGAGGGTGATTTTTGGCCATTGACCCATAACTGGCGGCTAGGGTTACATATATTTTTTTATTTTATTTAGAGAGGGGTAGGGTGTATATTTATAGAGAAAAATCGAACACTATTCATCCGGAAATTCCGAACTCCGATTTACGCGCCGTAACCAGCGTTCCTAAGGTTTACCCCGCGTTCCAGACACAATGGAACAGGTTTTGGAAGCTAATTCGGACATCTGTGCGAGTTATGGCTGTAAACGCTCAATTTAAATTAAACCGATTTAAGTCGATTTCTAGGCGTTTTAATTCGTACAGGACAAACGGTAAATCCAATTGACTTGAAATTTGAAACCTTACAAAAATATCACATTACGAATCCGATGAAACTGGTTTCGTCGAAATCCGAGACTTTTTGAAAAATGGCTATTTTTACTCGTCAAATTAAAATTAAAAATAAATCGATGCGTTTCGAGCTGCCACGATCAAACGATAGCTCCGATTGACACAAAATTTGAAATCCAGTAATAAATAACTATTACGGATCCAATGGAACTGGTTTCGTTCAATTCTGAGACTGTTCAAAAATTGACTATTTTCACTAGTCGATTAAATATTAAAATATTCAATTTTCACAAATTAACTTTTAATTCGATTTTTAAAAGTTCTAAAATATCATTCTAACTTCAACATGATAAAATAAAATTTTACAAATCATTTTCAATCATATTTAACTCAATTTTTGAATTATTTCCATAATTTCACATATTAAATTATCGATTAAATTATTCAATTAAATCCAATAATTCAAATAAAAATTTATTTGACTTATAAATTCACTTATTAATATTTAAAATTAATTAAATATTCAAATTTTAATTTCTAAAAATTCTGGGTCGTTACATAATATTTTGATATCAATTATGAATCGATTTGAAATGAAAAAGAGCCAACGGTGTAATAATTCGTAGTTATTAAAGAGACCGGGATCGAATATGGACATACTCTCTGTCGATACCGAAACCATTTTAATAACTATTATACGCGGAGTGTTGATCCAGAATGAAGTGGATGGTTTGGTGAATGCGTTGACTGAAGAAAGAGAACGATTATTGGATGACCCCTGACATGACTAAAACAGGAGCCGCGCCGGGCCATTGAGGTTCGCCACCTCTAGCGGACACACTTCTTCGATACCATATCTATTACATTTGTGATGCGATGTAGGTGCACCCCTTGATTTGGGAGTGTTGTTTCGCGGTGTTGGGGCAGCTGCTGGCTATGCCCAACATCAGTCCGGATCACGCAACTACTAGTATCCTAGTTGGTATCGCCTCATGTACCTTGTCATACTGATTATCCTATTCGCGACCACTACGTTTTGTTTTATGTTATACCTATGGGGTACCCTCTGATAACCACCAGTTTACGGTGGGTCTTACGGTGCTGTATAGACTATGGCATTATAAAAATGTGTTAAGGGGGATTATGGTAACGCCTTAACGCTATTTTGATACTTTATATTACTGATAGGCATTATCTACTTAGCGTATATTACTACATAGTAGATAGTTTAATGGATCCTTAAGAGATGGAAAATCCCGTAACATCTCTTAAGTTATTGCACGCACGTTGACACTGGATATGAGATGTCAAACCCCGTAAACATCTCTGACGCCGTTACACACATATTTACTTACGATTGATTTAACTTACATGAGGATATTTTAGTCCTGACTCGAGTGTTTTGTCTTTTCATTACGCTCGGGTCAGACCTGAGTTTTTCAGCTTCTTGAAGATCTATTCTGGAGGACGAAGACGAAGATTTGGTATACTATTGCTATTATTATCTTTGCATCATGTTGTCTGCTGCATTATTTTAATTGTTCTGTTGTATATGTACAACCCTGATAAATGTTGTATAAATAATTGACAAAGTATAGTAAACAGCTTCATGAACTGTTTATTTGACTATTATATTTTATCGTACCGCTGCGAGATTCTGTGTTGTTTCATTTCCTTTATTTCTCTTTCTTTTCTTTTCTTATTTACCCCAATAACCATCTGCCCTTTTGAATGGTTTGGAATCGACATGTGTATTTGATCGTCGGTTTAAACTGTCCAAAAAGGCGGGTCGTTACATTAGCAATGTTCCTGGCTCTGGAATTAACGTGCACAAACAGTATAAGCTAACTGAAATAAGGCATACATCGCATTACTATAAGTATGATCCTATTGTATTAGCTAAGCAAGTTTTACAAGTTTATTTTGCTCCATATCCGTCCTTAAAAAAAGATAAAGCAGATTGGTGGGCTGTTTTTAAAACGAAGGCAAGGTATACTTTTGATGGAAACAATATTCTAGATGAAGCAGCGTATCAAGCGGATCTCGAGCCAAATACTGAAATAGTGATAAAAGATGACATTGATGTAGGGTCGTTGACTGATGAATTGAATGTTCTAAAAGATGCATTTGTAAGTACCGAAGAAAATGATATAGAGTACGAGACCGAGTCTGAATTAGAATATGACGAAGACTGATCATAGATGACATCGCTTGTTGTATAATTCTGAGCTATGTATTAACAATAATGATTATGTTCTGTAATATTCTGAGCTATGTAATAATAATGATGACTATATATAACCTGCATCATTCTGAGTTATGCATTATTCTTTTCCGGTATGCTTTTTTCGATGATTATGTGCAGAGTATGCTTATGTGATGATTATCACTTGATTAATAATTATGTGATGATTATACGATGATTAATGATTATGTGATATTGATTGATGATTATGTGATGCTTATAGCAGTACTCTTTTCTAAGTAGTGTATGATATTATATTTATGTTTGTTCCAGATATGTCAGATAGGCGACGTAATCAACGCAGTACATCTCAGTCATCTTCACTTGGAGCAGGTCCGAGTAGCTCTGAGCCAGATCTCCATCGAGTTGCAGAGATAGTTTCGAAAAGTGATGGGTATGTATCAAACTTATTTGAATTATATTATATGAAATATATTGAATATATACATCAACATTTCTACAGAGGGTTCGAGGTGGAGCCGTCCGAGTTCATTTTACAAGTATCGAAGGAAGCATACAAGAGTAGGATGTCCGGGTGTTGGCCTCAGTAGGATAACATCCCAACACATATAAAAAACGCAATATGAGCTGATCTTATGGTAAGTACAACTTTGTAATATATAATTATGCCTTATATGAAACCAAAAACAATTTGACATCATGCCTTATGATATCAGTTTTACGTATTCTGTTTTGCTGATTGTTTTTTAATTATATAATCTTTTTACATAACACGTATGATAATTCAATATACAGGCAGCTGTACGTGTGGATCTGCAGGATATGGATGTTTTTATGAATCATTAGAATAAAAAGATGCAGAAAAATTACAAAGAGACTCTGTCAAGGGCTAAGAGTTCAGGGAAAAAACCAAGTTGGATAGGGGATGATATTTCGGCTGGATTCCAACAATATTGGGAATCTGAAGCATTCAAAGTAAGTTATATTGTCACTATATTTTTACATTTAAATGTGTTGAATTATTTTACTTAATAGTGTGTATAAATTAATAGGAATTATCGGCAAAAAAGGATAATAGGAATAAAAACCCCGCTTTACATCGTGGTGGCTCGAAATCCTCCCAACAACGTAAGAGGGAATTGGTAAATAAATTAACCAATATTTATGTTATTGATGTTAATATTTACTAGTGTCTCTTTACCATATATTCTATTTTTGTATATAATCTATTCCAGTATATACTCATGCAGATTATCAATATAATCTATTCGTGTATATATTCAGTGGGTAAAGTATGAAAGGGAGCCTACAACGGTTGAGGTTTTCAGAGTCACACATGCAGTGGAGCATACAGATGAGGATGGGAATGTTTCATATGATTGGTCAGACGACAAGGCTGCTTCTGTAATGGTAAATATGTTTATTTCTGTAATGAAAATACTTCATATTCGTTTATTTCACAGTAAATAAGTAAATTGTATAGCAATTTTGTCAAATATCTGTTCGTAATTGTAGGAGAGATATAAAGCAGAGCATGCACGAGCGATACAAGCGAGTGGATGTGAGTCGCTTACGGTTGATGAGTCTAATTGGATATGGGATTCAATCATTGAACCGGTAAGTCGAAACAGACGTTACAGTTTCGATAATATGGTATGTACTCAACATTTACACAGTAGAAATCTGTATGTCATGAACTTCTTATTCACTTGAGTTTATTACCAATAACTTGAGTTTTCTTATTGCTATTGTATGGCATGAACTTCTTATTCACTTGAATTATTTCACAGGCTCTTAATTTCTAAAGGGCATATAGGAGATCCATAGATGAGGAAGAGATTGCTCGGATGCAAACTCAATTGGATGATTTCAATGATTAACGGAAGAGTCAGTTAGCGATGGAGATAGATGAGCGTATTGCTACCTTCTATCAAAAACATATGTCAATGCCTGGGGAAGGAGGTGCAGATGACGACGACGTTGATGATGATGATGATTAGTTGGTTTGTTTTGATGGGTACGCTTTATACACACACACATATTATGATGGGTTTGACATTTGGTACTTTGGATGTTGTGATTGATACTTAGTGTTTTGGTGGATTTGGTATTTTGGTTGTTGTGATTGATAATTTCGCACTTGATATGTACAGGTCATTTAATTTAGTTATGTGGTTTGGTTTGTTGAATTTTCATATTTGGTTATGTTGATTTTCTTATATTATTTTGTGAATATATGTTGGAATATGCAATATTTGATGATTTGGTTGTGTTGATATTGATTATATGGTATGATGGAATGGTATTATATGTATGGAATGATGAAATTATATTATTTGGATTGATTGGGATTGAGGGATGAAGGTGCTGCAATGTGGCAGCAAATATATTCCAGTTTTGCAACGGCCCTGTGGTCAAATATAGCGACGGCTAGCAACGGCAATATTGCAACGCTTTGCAACGGTTTGCATCAACAACCTGCGAAACCAACAACCTCAACGGTTGCTTTCACGTGGACACTTAGTCGTTACAAGCCGTTGCAAAAGGAACAACGAAGCCATCGCTAAGGTCGTCGCTTTCTTTAGTTGCAACGAGATATTTTGCAACGGCTTTTATCGACGGCCAGCGACGGCTAGATACGGCTGCCAACGGCTATTAGCCGTCGTTAAACAGTGCTTCTTTTGTAGTGAAAGGTTTGATTCCTCCTTTGGAAGAATTTCTCTGCCACTCCTTTCAAATTCTTTCCACGACCTTTCTTCATCTGCTTCCTGTTTAAGAATAATTTAGATTAAATTACATAAAAGTGCAACATTATTTTAGGTTCAATTTTCATAAAAGCAATTCCAATGTTGATAGAAATCCAGCCAATTGTAGTACATAGAACATTAACGGTTAGGTAATCAACAGAAAGATCAGGTTTTGAATTGATTAGCATGGGTCTGATCCTTGGAGTTCGGGAAAGTTTCTTATTATCCAATCATAATGAATAGAAAGATTAGGTTTTGAATTGATTAGTATGGAGTCTGATCCTTGGAGTTCGGCATAGATTCTTATTATCCAATCATTATTTTTATTTTCTACATTGATGTGATTGTATTGTGGTCTATATATTACCATTTTGACTACTTAACAAAGACATGTATATAAACTTCATATTGGTTAGCAGAAAGTGTTGTACCACTACTTCGATTAGATCGATTGTTTCCTATTTAGTTCATTTGTCTTTGATATTTAGTGTGTTTATTAATTATAAAAAGGTAAATTAGCTTGCATTTCTGTTTTTAAAAATTAGACATTTAATTTACATATTCATTTTTGAATGGACTTTTTCTATATAAAAACATTAAAAGTAGAGAGATATAAAATAAATTGAAATTTCTAGGGTTTTTTATTTCCTTTTTTTTGTATGTCCCATAAAGTAATTAGACTATAGATTTAGTTGACTTCAACCCAACAAAAACTTTTATCATAAAAAATGTGAGAACGAATATACAGATGATGGATCAATTTTCGATGCTACTCATTTCAGCTTTTAACCTGTGTAGTACAAAACAAAAATTACTTATGAATATTTTATTCAATACTATATTGTTTTATAGGGTGTGCAAGTGTTAAAATTTAAACGGATTGTATCAAAATTTAAAATTCGCTATACTTTACACATTTTTCATGATAAATTCGTACCATCTAAAAAGAGAGAAGAACATGTTTATCCTCCTCACAAAATAGGCGAAACCGAACATAAAAATGCTAGAAGGACAAAATTGTAAGATTGAAGAGAAATAGTGTAACCTCTGCGTAATTCCTCCTATTTATTTATTTAGCTTGTGTAAATTTAATTTTCAAACCCTCTAGTCTAGTATGAAAAAGCCGAACAACGTCACTCTCTCTAGGCACAACTTTGACTTCAAATTAGGAAGAGCAGCAGAGTAGTGTCTTTTATAACCATAATATAGACGAGTTTTTCACCCGACGTGTTTACCATATATCACATGCACCGATGCACGTGGAAGAAACCTCTCATAGCAGTTGTTTCAAACAATTCAACCCAATCAAAAACTGCTGGTAACCCACCCTTTAAACTGCGGCGTGGATAAGAAGATGCACACACACTCAGACAATACAGGGCCCAAAAACGAGTGAAGACAATTACAATTCCAAAAGAATAAAGCTTAGTCACCTGACGTATACTCTCGCACACGCAAACCCCACCTTAGGTCGCCATCCACAAATAAAATATCTAGCAATAATTCATCTCCTTCTATATATATATATTATATACTCCTTACCTTCATATCCTAAACAAATAAATCAACCACCATTATCTCAAAAACAAGGACACATAAAACAAAACAAAGAAAATGGTATGTGTAACGGCAAGACAAGGAAGGCAGCTACAGCGATACAACAAAGACGGAGGCCGACTCGTCGTCGGCTGCATCCCTTATAGAAACAAGTCAGCAAATAATTACACAGAAGAAGAAGAAGATGATATAGAGGTTTTGGTGATAACATCGCAGAAGAGCGAAGCTTTGATGTTCCCAAAGGGAGGATGGGAGCTTGACGAGAGCTTAGAACAAGCTGCCAAAAGAGAAGCAGCCGAAGAAGCTGGAGTTGTAGGCGAACTTGAGCAGATACTCGGAAAATGGAACTGCAGAAGCAAAAGATATGGAACGGTGTATGAGGGAAGAATGTTTCCAATGAAGGTGACGAGTGAATTGGCGTGTTTTGCAGAGATGCAAACAAGGAAGAAGAAGTGGGTTTCTATTGCTGAAGCGAGGAGGGGATGTAGAGATATGTGGATGAGAGAAGCATTAGAATCGCTTCTACAAAGACAGAGAGTTTCCCAAACATGTAATTCGAGACTGTAGAACGTTTCATCTTGTTTTAGGAAATTCTTTTATTCTTTTGTGAATATAGTAAAATCATCGATGCCAATGAATATATGGAAATTTTGGGTTATGAAGATGAGTGTGTTCGGTCTATTTACTTGCAAATCATTCATCACTGTCAATTGCTGGATTGCATTTACAGGAAAAGGGTGACATAGACGAAATAATTGATTTAGTGATGTTGAATTTTTGATTACGACACCTATTAATTTTGAGCAGTGTTGCACAGTTCTACTTTTTTTTATTTTGCTCCCACAAAATTTATTAATTTATTTTATTCATTACATTATGCAATATGTCAAGGTATATCCTCTGCGTCGACCAACTTTTTTGGATATGGGCAATTGCAGTGTCAATTGTCTATGGATAGGTACCGTATTATAAAGAATAATCTTACATGCTATTTCTTGTATGCTTTCTTTTTGTACTTTATTACATTGTGCGCATAAGAATCTACCCAACATCATCATCTTATCAGCTCTATGAATATTACTTTGTATATATTCTCTATGAATATTCTTGTACCACTACCAATTTTCTTTTTATTACACCATGATGATGATATGATAATAATGTTGCTATATGTTGAAATAATGTCCAGAGTGATTAGTTCTACCTACCATCATCTGATCACCACTCTTGCATAACTAAACCGAATTATTCAAGAATCTAATGCTGCAAATAGACAAACAAGGAACCAAAGTCATGCAGGATTGCGTTTTCAAGGATGAAGCACATGGAAATCCTAATCTATAGTGTTAAAAATTGCTTTGAAGTTTACATCTTTAAGAATTTTATTAACTACTTTCAACGGTATCTTTCTAAAATACCCGAACTACCCTTATGTTTCTCTTCCTTTCGCATCCTGTTCTTCTTCGCATCATGTTCTTCTTCTGCTAATGATGAAAATTCTTCCCACTGATTTCAACAGCGTCATTTCGGATTCACCAAATTATCTTTCTGATTCTCCGTCTCACTTCAGACTATCTCTTAACAAACACTAATTTTCCTATCTCGTTATCTTCAAAAAAATCCTAATCCTATTTCAACACAATTCTCCTCTTTTCGCATGGACAATTTCATCATATTCATATATCCCTAATTTCATCCCTAAAAGCGATAACCAGATTTAATATCACATCGATAAACTTTCCCATTTCGTCTCCATAAATCCAATAGCCTTATCTGATTCAACTATTTACAAAAAAAATCAACGTAATGGCGCAAAAGATGCTGGCTTCCATACTTTTACTATTTTATCACCGGTTGAAGGCACTATTATTGACCCACCATCCATGATTGATGGCCGATCTCATCAACAAAGATGGGCAGTTCATCGAAATCTGATGTCGTATCGAATGGAATAGGATGTGTTAGCTCTGTCGGGGGAGTCTGTTGCTCGAAATCATGTACCTTAAATCCACCATTGTGGTACGCGTCTTTTAATCAATGGATGCTTTGTGAATTAGGTTTGGACTGAATTTGTGTTAAGATGGAGTCATTTAATTTTGTGATATTACTTTAATGACGTATGCCTTATGGTTTGTTCAGAATTTAAAACATGGACTTTAATTTAAATAGAATATAAATGAGTTTTTTAATGTTTTCTTATTGGGTTGGAGTTTTCTACCATGAATTTTTGTATATTGTTGTGTTTGGTTGATGCTCTGACATGATATTTATGGCTGTACCTTGGAAATTTAAAGAACCATTTAACTTTCAAATAAAGTACAAAACCATTTAACTATGGTTTATATTAATATTAGTGGAAATGTTGTCAATTTCATTCAGAAAAGGTGGTTCTTACATGGTGGTATTGTGCTCATATTACATGAATATCTATAGATTACGTCAAAATTTAGCATATTCTTTTGATAGTTATCTTTTATGTTCAGGCCAAGTTCCAAAACAACCAATCAGTAAAAGTTTTTGGATTAAGAGTAATATTACAAACAATACCGAGATGATTAAACTAACTGTCGCTGCTTATGAGCTTTAATGTAATATTAAGGTATGGTAAAATATATCTCAGCCTATGCAGTTCAGAAGTGCATAACATATGTGGTTAATACTATATCAGATGCTAAGCTAATTCCTAGCATTAGATGAATATTCACTGAAGCAAATTATTATTTAACTTTGACAGGGTCATTAGCAATAAATTACGGTCAATGTCTATTCGATAAGGGATATCATAAGGAAATACTGATCTTTGAGATTGATGTACTTTATAAAAAAAGAATGCTTAGAGAAAATGATCCTTTTCTTCCCTGTTGCTTCCATTTTGCTTTGAATGTGAAATTTTCTAGACGTATTATGTCTTTACGTAATTGTAGAGTGTAAATTTTAACCCGTACATAACACAGTAAATATTGCCAAACAAAAAACACCATGAATTGATTGTATATTAGTGGTTTTTATAACATAAGGAAGAGTACTAATTATTTCCAACCACAACATAAGATAATACCAAAGTCAATACATGTGCATACATAAATACAAAATTAAAGTCACAATTTTGTTATATAGAACTAAGACAAGATAAACAAGCAAACTAGAGATTAACAAATATAGATCTCATACAAAAGGAACATATAGCAGTATGTAGTTTTCATATAAAGAAATAATAATGTTGATAGTGGTTCATAAAGAAAGATTGATGAAGTTATATATATATAAATATATATACATACATGATGTTTGAGGTGAGCAACAGGTGAGACGCTTCATCAGCAGCATTATATCAAGCAGCAAAATATCATTGTTGCGTCTATCAGTAGCAACAGTTCACTACAAAAGAAGCACTGTTTAGCGACGGCTAATAGCCGTTGGCGGCCGTTTCTAACCGTCGCTAGTCGTCACTAGCCGTCGTTAAAAACCGTTGTAAAATATCTCGTTGCAACTAAAAAAAGCGATGGCCTTAACGACGGCTCCGTTGTTCTTTTTGTAACAGCTTGTAACGACTAAGTGTACATGTGGAAGCAACCGTTGGAGCTGTTCGTTTCCCGGTTTGTTGATGCAAACCATTGCAAAGCGTTGCAATATTGTCGTTGCTAGCCGTTGCGAGCAGTCGCTATAATTGACCGCAGGACCGTCGCTAGCCGTTGCTAGCCGTTGCAAAACTGTAATATATTTGATGCCACGTTGCAGCACCTTCAACCCTCAATCCCAATCAATCCAAATAATATAATTCCACCATTCCACACATATAATACCATTTCATCATACCATATAATCAATATCAACGCAACCAAATCATCAAATATTGCATATTCCAACATATATATGCAAAATCATATAAGAAAATCAACATAACCAAATATGAAAATCCACCAAACCAAACCACATAACTAAATTAATCGACCAGTACATATCAAGTGCCAAAGTATCAATCACAACAACCAAAATACCAAATCCACCAAAACACTAAGTATCAATCACAACATCCAAAGTACCAAATGTCAAACCCATCATAATATGTACATATATATGTAAAGCGTACCCATCAAAACAAACCCACTAAGCATCATCATCATCATCATCGTCTGCACCTCCTTCCCCAGGCATTGACCCATGCTCCTGATAGAAGGCAGCAATACGCTCATCTATCTGCGTCGCCAACTGACTCTTCCGCCAATCATTGAGCTCATCTAATTGTGTTTGCATCCGAGCGATCTCTTCCTCATCTATGGATCTCCATATGCCCTTTGGAAATTAAGAGCCTGTGAAATAATTCAAATGAATAAGAAGTTCATGGCATACAATAACAATAAGAAAACTCAAGTTATTGGCAATAAACTCAAGTGAATAAGAAGTACATGGCATACAGGTTTCTACTGTGTAAACGTTGACTACATACCATAATGCCGAAACTGTAACGCCTGTTTCGACTTGTCGGTTAATGATTGAATCCCATATCCGATTAGACTCATCAACCGTAAGCGACTCCCGTCCACTCGCTTGTATCGCTCGTGCATGCTCTGCTTTATATCTCTCCTACAATTATGAATAGATATTTGACATGACTGCTATACAATTTACTTATTTACTGTGAAATAAACGAATATGAAATATTTTCACTATAGGAATAAACATATTTATCATTACAGAAGCAGCCTTGTCGTCCAACCAATCATATGAAACATTTCCATCCTCATCTGTATGCTCCACTTCATGTGTGACTCTAAAAACCTCAACCGTTGTAGGCTCCCTATCATACTTTGCCCACTGAATATATACAAAAATAGATTATATTGATAATATGCATGATATATACAATAATAGATTATATTGATAATTTGCATGATATATACAAGAATAGATTATATACAAGAATAGAATATATGGTAAAGAGACACTAGTAAATATATACATCAATAACATAAATATTGGTTAATTTATTCACCAATTCCCTCCTATGTTGTTGGAAGGATTTCGAGCAACCACGATGTAAAGCGGGGTTTTTGTTCCTATTAGCCTTGTTTCTTGCCGATAATTCCTATTACTTTATACACGGTATTAAGTAAAATAATTCAACACATTTAAATGTAAAAATATAGTGACAATATAACTTACTTTGAATGTTTCTGATTCCCAATATTGTTGGAATCCAGCCCAAATATCAACCCCCATCTAACTTGGCTTTTTCCATGAACTCTTAGCCCTTGACAGAGTCTCTCTGTAAATTTTCCGCAACTTTTTATTCCAATGATTTATAAAACATCCATATCCTATGGATCCACACGTACAGCTGCCTGCATATTGAACGATCATACGTGTTTTGTAAAAGAGATTATATAATTCAGCGGAACAGAATACGTAAAACTGATATCATAACGCATGATGGCATATTGTTTTGGGTTTCATATAAGGCATAATTATTCATTACAAAGTTGTACTTACCATAAGATCAGCCCATATTGCATTTTTTATATGTGTTGGGAAGTTATACCACTGAGACCAACACCCAGACATCCTACTCTTGTATGCTTCCTTCGATACTTGTAAAATGAACTCGGACGGCTCCACCTCGAACCCTCTATAGAAATGTTGATGTATATATTCAATATATTTTATATAATACAATTCAAATAAGATTGATACATACCCATCACTTTTCGAAACTATCTCCGTAACTCGACGGAGATCTGGCTCAGAGCTACTCGGACCTGCTCCAAGTGAAGGTGACTGAGATGTTCTACGTCGATTACGTCGCCTATCAAACATATCTGGCACACACATAAATATAATATCATACACTGGTTAGAAAAGAGTACTTATAACATAAGCATCAATCAATATCACATAATCATTAATCATCACATAATTATTAATCAAGTGATAATCATCACATAAGCATACTCTGCACATAATCATCGAAAAAAGCGTACATGAAAAGAATAATGCATAACTCAAAATGATAAAGATCATATATAGTCATCATTATTATTGCATAGCTCAGAATATTACAAACATAGTCATTATTGTTAATACATAGCTCAGAATTATACAACAAGCGATGCCATCTATGATCAGTCTTCATCATATTCTGATTCAGACTCGATCTCGTACTCTATATCATTTTCTTCGGTACTTACAAATGCATCTATTAAAACATTCGATTTATCAGTCAACGACCCTACACCAATGTCATCGGTTATCACTATTTCAGTATTTGGCTCGAGATCCGCTTGATACGCTGCTTCATCTGGAATATTATTTCCATCAAATGTATATCTTGCCTTCGTTTTAAAAACAGCCCACCAGTCTGCTTTATCTTTTTTTAAGGGCGAATATGGAGCAAAATAAACTTGTAAAGCTTGCTTAGCTAATACAAAAGGATCATACTTATAGCAATGCGACGTATGCCTCATTTCAATTAGCTTATAATCTTTGTGCACGTTAATTCCAAAGCCAGGAACATTGCCAAACCAGTTGCATTTGAATAAAACAACTTTCTCTGCAGGTTTTATATAATACGTCAGCTCTAAAACTTGTGTTAAGACGCCGTAAAAATCTTTTTTATGCTCCTCTGGATCTTCACTTCCTTTGACAAATACACCACTGTTATATGTTAATTTTTCAGTCGTGTAATCTTTGGTGTTGAATTTAAATCCATTGACGAAGAATATTGGATAAGTCTTGACATTTCATTTTGGTCCGATAGCAAGATGTCGTAATCCTTCGTCAACAACACAGTTTTTTGTATTAGGAACGTAGTTTGAAAACCATCCAACAAATTATTCACTGAGATCACCAGATGGATGTTGTTATTCGTATATGCTGCAAATATGTATTATGTTCCTTTATAATTAATATATACATGTATAATTGAATTAGATATGAATTCACAATTACCTGACAAATGGTGCAACTTCGGCACAATTTAGAAGAACATATGTGTGTGCCACATGGTAATCTCTATCATCTAACCAAATTTCCACATATTTTCCAACAGGTCTTCCATGTTGTGTAAAAATAGATAACATTATTTGAGAAGAATCCCGCTCAATAGTTTCTTCATTGCGGGGAACACTTACCAACGATAAGTTCACATCGTTACTAAAGTAATGTGAGAAAAAAATGAAGCTTCTTCTTCAAGGTACGATTTGCAAATCGAACCTTCTTCTCGTGCTTTTTGTTTTATTTTTTCTTCAAATGATTCAGGTTCCTATAAAAAAATTAATTAAATTTATATGGTGGTACAAAAACTGAAATTAATTACATTACCTCTCAAACGGATACATCCATCCATATTGCACAGGGCCACGAAGGAGTGCTTCAGATGGTAGAAGAATAGGTAAATGCTCCATTACATTTAAAAACCATGCGGAAATATTTTCTTCAGTTTGCATAGAAGTACAGGGATTTCTGCTTCAAGTTTATGTATACAATCTACCTTTAACGTCGTAGAACGAAGCTGTTTATAAAACATACTTAATTATGGTATAACACTCCATATTTTTGCAAGCAACAGTTATTTCAAAATCACGGGAAAAAAAAATACTCCATCATAATGTGGCAATCATGACTTTTCATCCCACTCAATTTGCTGTTTTTAAAGTCAAAAAATCTACGGAGGTTAGAAGAAATCCCATCAGGACATCTAAGTCCTTCCACCCACTTTAGAACGAGTTTTACTTACTTGTTGTCTAGCTCATAGCATGCTTTGGGTTTCTTATTATCATCATATAATTGAAGTTCGGGCCGCTTACAGAAGTGTAATATATCACGTCTTGAATTCGCATCGTCCTTAGTTTTCCCCTTCACATTCAAAATTGTATTAAACACGTTGCCAACTCATTTTTTTCGTTGTTCATGACGTCAAGGTTATGTCGGAGTAGGAGTTTTTCCAGTACGATGACTCCCAAAATATACTTTGCTTGCACCAGTTATGAATGTCCGATTTACCTAAAATTTCAACGTGTACCCCAGTTTCATGTATCTTTGGGTTGTCTTTTACAATTTCATATACCTCTTTACTTGTCCAAACCTTAGGTGGTAGCATACTCTCTACTCTGTTAGCTTTAAAGTTTGTTTTATCCTTTCTAAATTTATGATTGATATGTAGAAAACACCGATGACAGTCAAACCAAGAAATTTACTTTTCATACTTTAATGAAAATGCTTGTGTTTCATCCATACAATAAGGACAAGCTAGACGTCCTAATGTGCTCCAACCTGAAAGCATGCTATACGCGGGAAAATCACTAATAGTCCATAATAAAGAAGCAAACATACGAAAATTCCTTTTTCTCGAAATGTCGTACATTTCAAGTCCTTCATGCCACATCCATGGAGGTATTATAAGGAGTAATAATAATAGGCCATGATGAATGTTTACTACCAAACTAAGAAAATAGCGAAAATCCATCCATACATAAGCCAAGCCTAACATTACGGCTCTCTGCCGCAAATTCAGGATAAGTCTTATCGAAATGTTTCCATGCTTCTCCATTAGGTGGATGTATCAAAGTTCCTTCTTCTGGTGTTCTCACACTGTGCCATCGCATATGACATGCTATAGCTGACGAAGCATATAACCGTTGAAGTCTGGGAGTGATGGGTAAATAATGCATCCTCTTATATGGAACTTCTTTTCCTTTCTTTTTTCTTGGTTTGTATCTTTCCTCATTACATATTCTGCATTTAGTAAAATGGGCGTCTTCTTTCCCATACAACATGCAATCTTTTACACATGTATCTATTTTCTGGTACGACAATCCAAAGAAGACATAAGTTTTTTTTACTTTATAATGACTATCACACATCAAATTATTTGGCGGCATGTGTTGTTTTGTAGTTTGTACAAATGCTGTAAATGCAGCTTTCGTAAGATTAAATTTCAATTTCATAGTGATGTATTTGGCGGTCACAGATAATTCGGCTCCGCTTTTACATCCATCCCACTATGGCCTCTTAGTAGAATACAATAAATCATATAAAAAATTAGCTTCCGCGGTCGGCTTTTCGTCAACATTTTCGTTCCCATCATCACCTTGGTCAAAAGTAGGAAACATTAGTCGTGTAACATCTTGCTCCATGTTTTTTATAGGATTGGTCATAGTATTATCGTCCTCTAACACTACAGGATTAGGTGTAGGTTGAACAAGTTCTCCATGACGATCCCATAAGTAATAATTCGGCACAAAACCAAATTTGTACAAATGTACTTCTACTACATCTGGTTTCCAATGCTTCAGATATTTGCACTTACTACACGGACAACAAATGTCTAAGTTATTTCGATTATTAGATTGAGCAAATCTAATAAATACATGTACACCGTTACAGAAACGTTCTTTTATTTATCCTTTCATACCTTTTCGATTTCATACATCCAACTACAATCGAGAAAATAATCGAACATATTTCCTGATTTGTAAAATGTGGGTTAGAAGATTGAATAACATACTTCATATTAAAGTCTTGTAAAAATTCATATATAACCCTTTACTATTTTAACAAATTCAAATAAATACTGCATTCAATTTTCAATTATTAAGTTTATTGTTTTTTTACTTTGACGGCTGATTATTCTACTTTCCATTACAAACACAATAACGTAATCATATTTTATAAATCATTTCGGGTTAAACGATTCTAAAAGAATTTGGCAGCATTTCCCTTTATTCCCTGTATCGTACACAAACGCGTGTATACAGGGAAAAAAGGAAGTTTCATCGAAATTTTCTAAACCGTTTAAACCTGAAATGATTTATAAAATATGTTTACTTTATTGTGTTTGTAACTTGTCCAAATACTAGGACAAATCCAACAAATGTTGTATCAGATGAATATAGATGTCCGTTCTGTGGAAAAACGAATATCCATATAACGATCATATACAACAATTGTCAGACAGGGTCAAAAACTCTCTAAGGGATTCACATAAATAAAGCACAAATTAAAAAATATTAATATTGAAGTATTAGTGGTCTATAGTGAAATAATGGTCTTAATTTTTTTTAGTAATGTAGCCAAATAGAATTTGTTTAATTATGAATCAAAATCCATGGGAACTATCAGTAACTCGAAAAATATGCCTTATCTCACAAATGGGAATTATGAGTTACTATTTTAACAACTGCAAAAACTATTTTATAATTCATTTAACTATTTAAATTAAATCTAAAATTTTAAAACGCATTTTAACTTTTGTTTAACTACATAAATTTTAATTAATGATTTTATGAACTAAATAAGTAGTTAGCACTTACAACAGTATAACAAACATTCTCGTGAACTTATCAATAAACATATTATTCAATAATCATGGACTATTTTTTGGATTTTAAATTAGCCATAATTTTTAACAACATAGTAAACAACAAATTCACTAATTAATACCAACAAAGCAGCACTAGTTATCATCACCTAATATGCAATAATCACCATTTTCAAACACATAATCACCTAATTTTCTAAATTAGGTTTACCATTATATACCCAATTCAAATAATAAACTATATATCATAAACTAATAACATATATTCATTAATTTCAAACCCCTAAATCATCCAGTTTTAAATCCATAAATCATCAACTAATTTAATTTAAACCTAAATTAAACAAAGATAATGGAAAATAGGAGATACCAGCAAGTTTGGAGAGGTTGAAATTAGCGACGGAAGGTTGCGACGGCTCCTGGTGGCAGAGGGAGGTGGCTCGTTGCGGGGGGCGGTGGATTTGAGTGGATTTGGGGAGAGGAAAAATGAATTTTTTTGTCTCGGGTAGCAGGTTTGTATAACGCGATAAGCGGCGACTAGCGACGGCTAGTAGCAGCAGCTTTTTTAGCCGTTACTAGCTGTCGCTAAGCTATGTCGCTTTCTAAGCCTTTCTAGTAGTGGCTGCATCTTCCAAAAATGTTATGGTACAAACGTAGCACATGGGGCAAATGATGCAGCAGTATTGTTTTCTCCCCACATTATCTTTAGTAGCCTGTACAATGGTTCCTCTGCGGTAATAACCTTTCCTTAACTGCATCCTCCAATATGCAATATCATAACGTATTATACAGTCAATATCCTCAATTATTATTGATAGGCTACATAACATATAGTAGTTATGTTCAAGTGCTCAATTACCGGTCGTAGTATCAGAGAAGAAAAGAGCATTAACAGCCAATTGAAGGCATAATATAACCACTGTTTTAGTTGAATCTATGATGATATTTCTTAATACGGTATAGTGTAACAATAAATGGCAAAGTTTTCATCTTCAAAATAGCTTTCATTAACTTTGATGATTTCACACTAATATGGTGTGTACGCGTGCATGCACACACACAAGCGCACATGTATTTCACACCCATACATTCATACATAGCTAGGTATGCATATGGTATTTTAGATTAATACAGATATTAGCGATCTTGGTAGGCTTAAGCTCAAAAGGCACTACAACCATTGATAAGTCAATACATACATATATACATACATACATACATACATACATACATATATATATACACACATACACACAATTGCATTACATGTCTTTTTTTTGGCATGTCAGTTCCTCAACAAACCAGATAGCCACATATCCTACCTTCCACATGTTGTGCCAGTCTTCCACCCCTCCCCCTCCCCAAACCCTCACAGCTTAATCAGGTTTCAGGTCACTCAACATCTCTCACCACTCAAGGAAAACAAGCTCGCCTAGGGTGCAGCTCTATCAGACCTTCATTGATGTCCTACCATCCTCATATGCAGCTACAACTCATTCTATGACTGCATAGCCTCACACTTGCACAAAAGTGTGACCTATCTATAGTGTACTTGCTGATCTATGTTTGCAACATTACGTACACATGCAATGCTTCTGCAAGCAGCCCCCTCATGAAGCTTCGGCTCGCACACTGCTATTTTCTTTCTAATGTACACCTGCAGATTTGTTTCCTTTATATCTCTTGCAACTACTTCTCAAATGCGCCTGCAGCTCACTTCCATTTGCCTAAACCTGCCTTGCCTAGCCTTGCGTTCAACAATTTTCTATAGCAGCTCACATTCACTCCCTGCATAATGCGACTTCATCATCGCATCCTAGCAGCAGTTTCTGTCCGGCCCCTTAACTATAGCAGCACCACTTTATGTTCCTGTCTTTATAGATTAGCAAAGATATGACATTTGGTCAATGCATATATTTGTACACATATTTTATTTGGTTGTTTTGTTTCCAAATTCCATTTTAATGATCATTACAGTGATGATCGTGCATATATGTAACAACAAATTTTGATGTGGACTCTTGATTTTTTTAATTTATTAATAAAAGTATTAGTGCTCTTCGCTTAAAAGGATCACTCTTTCATAGAAAAAAAACTTTGATGAATCTGCATGATAGATGCTTTCTTAGCCTATTTGCTATTGTTGTGGTTTAATTGTGATGTTTAATTCAAATGTAAAATGTTTGGCAGCCCGCGGGTGCGGCGCAGTGGAAAGGAGACTTGTGTTCTTGTAAAAAGTCTCAAGTTCAATTCCTATCACGTGCTTCCCTATCCTATATAAATTTATCCGTAGGGTTTGGGGGCTTGGATCAGCGGATGACTTTACTATACCCTTCTCAGGAGTTTACCGACCTGCCGGGTTCTCCTGGGTTTTCAAAAAAAAATGTAAAATGTTTGGCATCCCTCGTCTCATGCACAATACTCACCTAACATAGAGAATATGAGGTCATGATTTTAGATTTTACCATTACAGAACTTTGAATTTATACAAGTTGCGGTAATTTCCATAATTATTTTCTCATATCATGGTAATTACTCAATTACTTTCGATATATATATATATATATATATATATATATATATATATATATATATATATATATGCCTAATTACTTTACATTAAATATTCAAATTGAAGCTAGGTATCTATGGCTACATAGCTGGTAAAGTTGCTCATAATGGGTGTATATCATATATAACACAGAGGGCAAGTAATATTATTAATTATCAATGCACAATGTTTGATTCGCAAAGCAAGGCTATCTTCTACTGGACATAGTTTAGTTTGTCCTATTCTTTTGTTGTTCAACATTTTATTTATGTTATGTTTTCCTCGGTTTCATTTGTCATTTTCTTTTATTGTCGGTAATATCTTTGAATTGGTTTTATGGGTTGATGTTTTTTTAAATGCGTTAATGTTTGTATTTTTAAGTTTAATTTACTGTGAAGTGTTTACACCTTTGTACGACGGCTCTAGATTAAAGAATAGGAGTCAGACCAATCAATCTAAGAGATATGAAATTTGAAGGTCAATCTAGCATGTTTTCATAATATGAACAAGTTTCATCATAAGACATGTATGTGTCCAACAGAATTTAGAATCACAACACAAAGCTGTCTTGACCTAATTCTTAAATTCAATGTACAAAGGTGGCGGTCTTTGTACCTCACTTTTATGTATGGTTCAGCTTCATAAGATTTGGAGAAGTCAAAAAAAATTCTTTATTAATGCCTTGAAATATAATTTGGTTAAAGCGTGTCTCTCCAGAGTTGTATTTGTGTACTGCGGTAATGCTTATAATATATTTGTCGACTATATTTTAGTCATCACGCTGCAGGTCATTTTCAAGTTGCTCTGAAATAATACGCTTTCATGCCTATAAGATGAAATGTTGTTCGTTTAAATGCATGAATAAATTCTAAAACATTTAAATGTGTAAATTATTCTATTATGCATAATGAATCAATTTTAAAAGCAATGGTATATGAAAATTGTTCATATTTGTAAAGAATTGCTAGAATGGTTAAAGATTTTATGCAATGTAATGTTAAAATACAACTAAATGAGCTATATTATGTTGGTTATTAAATGAGCCATATTATGTTGGTTATTACCAACATTCAATTCTTTGCAACTACATTCTTTTAACTTGCTAAATCAATGAATCAATAAGAAATTATTGCATGTAAATTATATTATAATTTATTAAAATAGTTCCAAAATACCAATGCACATTATTGCAGCACTTTTATTCAATGCTTTCAGCCATTTGTTTAAGGCACACATAATGTTCGTATATGCTTCATGTTATCTGCTCATGCAACATGCTTTCAGCTCATGATTGTTCTCTACTATTCATAGGAATAAAAAATAATAAGCATGACATCGTGCGAACTAAGATTGGTTGTTGGTTCTTCTTCCTATTCAGCTAAGATAACATAAGAATCTTCGAAAACAAATACATGGGAATGTTTGAAATAGTTATAATGATCCCCGCACTGTTTTTATTATCTTTGTTTTTTTTAAAATAGCTACAGTGTTAAGGTCCTTCAATTTAAGCAACATTTGCTTGATATTTTCAACTTTACTACATATGCATATCTCATGCTTACAAATAGAAACATATGAAATTGGTAGTTTTGTTACAAAAATTCTAGCTTGGGTCTATCATTTTTTTGTTTTTTGTTCACTGATTAGAGTTTAAATCATTGTAGGATCTGTTACTTTTATATATATTACATTTTACTTTATTCATAACTAGATATAATTGATTTAACTACTAAATTAATAGTTTGAAATGGGATCCAAATGAAACATTATTGTCCCCTATACCCTCAAACTGTCAAACATGTTCAAGAAACCATAAAAATAATCCCTTCTCTTTTCCAATAGTACAGGTTTAAGAAAATTTGTATTAATTATGTGTTTTTGTTTTGTTTTTGGTGACTAGAAGGAGAGCTATAAATGACACCTAATCTCAATTATGGATCCACTTGCTTATAGACATGTATTAACTAATGACTCATATTCAAAAAAAATATAGTAATATTCAAACCGAACCTAAAATCTTTAAAGGAAAAATGTTAAATGATGTGACATAGCATGAGTAGTATCCAATGATTCAAAGAGAGCCGGCATTACATTTGATGCGTACCTCCAAAGCTAATTAGTAGAAAAAAAATTCAAGTTTGTGGTTAAATAGATTATTGTCGAACAATACATATTTATTAAATGACACCCATGATTAATAGGTCTTTTTTGCTGTGTGGCTAATTTAATTTGCACATGTCCTTGGGTTCTTTGGTGAGGAAAGGAATCTACATGTTATAAATAAAAAGAATAACCTCCATATTAAGGACAAAATGAAAAAATTATATGGTGCAGCGATCGAATGCAGGTCCATCCGAACGTGCATATATACTCGTAAATTTGAAAGAAAGTAAAGCGAGTGTGGTAGAAATAAAAACAAACTCGATATATCAAGGATCTTTAGTCTAAAATAAGCACGATGCATTTTATCTCAAATTTATTTATTGCACTCAGACAAAGATAAAATTATACTAATGTGCCCTTAGGCAGTCCTAAGTCATAGACTTATTGATAAAATAACAGTACCTACTTCTATTATCTTTGTTTTATTAACAATTTCAAACCGACTAACTGTAAGTGTCTTTTGATCCATCCAGCCTATTCTATAACCAATTTATTTTTTGAAATCAATTTATTTTTTATAATCAATTTATTTTTTATGCACTGACATAAATAAATCTATGAGTTGAAGGCGCCTTTCATTTAACAAAAGGCAACTTTGTGCCATTTTAGCAATTTGGTTGTTGTGACAATAATTAATTTGAAGCACATCCTCTTATTGTAGTAAGAAGTTTTATATTTCAAAAATAACATAAAATCCGCTATCGTCCAAGAAAAAAAATCAAGTATGACTTTTATTAATTATATATGGAAATCGATAAATATAGGTATCACAACAACTATATAAATACATAAATACCATTGTATAAATGTATTAAAATTGATGCATCCACACGCACAAGCAATTGCACACGCATGCAGGCATGCATATATGTATCAAGTTTGAAAAATATCTTGATAATAAATGAAAATATGATTTAATGTATTAGAATTCATATTAAAAGTTGACCAAAATTATACATCCAAATCAATATTGCTATATACATGTATCACAACTTATATATATGTGTGTGTGTGTGTTTATATATGTGTGTGTGCACATATACATATGTGTCAAAACTGATACATATGCACATGCATCAAAACTAATAAATATCAGTTTCATATAGACGAAAATTGAGTTTAATGTATCAAAAGTTACCGTGTAACTAAATATAATCTAATATTCAAGTTAGAAAAGCTATGTATGTGTATTAGAACTTATATAAATATCATGAATGCTAAAAAAATAATTAAAACTATAAGACTGCATGTCAGCTAGATTTCGCTGTATTTTACATTAAATTTGAACTTCAATATTCATTACCAATACATACTTGTAACCAATTTTTTGAGAACCAAACCTCAAGTCAAACCATGACGTATCAAGTTTCAAGGTTTTGAAAGCCGGGCATTCAGAACGGTGCATTTGTATTTTTAACAATTTATATATTTGAAATGAAGACAACGTCATGTAATAAATAAAAACAAATAAAGACTACATATTAACCCAGGAACATTAGTGCGAAAATGTCCCAAGTCACCAAATAATGAAAGCAAACCTCAACTTACACCTATAAAGCATTACCCAACGTTCATATTTGTATTGAATATTTTGTCTTATTTCTAATGGAGCTTATCTAGATTTTGAAATATCAAACCAGGTTTAAATAATGGTTTTTATTTAGTGGTTTGGTTTATCTTTCAAATCAGACTAGATCCAACCTTATTACATCGGGGTTCTTTGCATGCAGGGCCGGTCTAAGGGTATTCAATGCCCTAACGAGTTTTATTTTTTCATTTTTTTTGCCCCGTTTCTTAAAAAAACTATAATAATTTTAAATATAAACTCAAATGAATTTTTTTTCACATGTTAAAAGATGATCATAAAATATTGGTCAACTAAGTCACTTAATGTGCATTTAAAATCTAAACGATAGCATGACATTATAACACACTAATATAATTAATGGAAAAAACCTCTTCTTTGTCATAATATATATGTAAATATAAGTAGTGAATATGCTATATACTGTTTTGTATTTAGTCCCACATCGTGAGATTAGTTCTATCCCAAGCTCTTAGGCTTTTATATAAATGTGCTAATGTAATGAAAATTGATTACTAATCTCTGAATGAATAAAATTGTTTTCTCTAATGGCTTCTGCTTTCTTTATTTTATAACACGTTATCAGCACGATCTCTAAATAAAAGGAAAATTTCAGATCTGATTATAAATTTTCAAAGCGGTAAGCTATTTCTGATCTGATTAATCCAATCTTTCGGATCTCATTCTATTAATTTTATTTCTTTTAGATCTCATTGTATCATTGATCTAATTATTTAGATCTGATTCTATTTGTACATCTTATTTTTTGTCCCTGTATTTTAGACCTCGTTTTGTTGTAGATCTTATATATTTTTCTTCTAATTTTTCAGATCGCTTGTAGATTTTAATATCATGTTCAAATGATATATTTTTTAGATCTGTAGATTTTAATAATCAGATCTCTTATTAATTTTTATTAATGTATATCCATTTTTTGTGATAATTTTGAATTTGATCTGAAACTAAAATGGTTTCATAGACTAAAATGTAATTTCAGACCTTATTCTGTTAGTATTCTTTTTAGATCTTATCTATCATATTTAATTTTCTAGATTTCATTATATATATATATATATATATATATATTATCTTATATATCTTGCTCTATTTATATTATCATTTTAGATCTCATTTTATCATAGATCTAAACTTTTAGATCTCATTCCATTATTTGGTATAAAAAAAGGGTTTTCATTTTGAAACCATTTTGTTTGGATTTTGGTTTGAATGAGGACTATAGAATTGATTTTGCTACATGATTTATATTTCCAGAAGAAATATTTTATTGTTTCTTAGAGAAACAAATAGATGGATAATACGTATCTAGAAGATCGTATTAAGTTTATATGAAAGAATAGGAACCTGAAGTTCATTTGTGCGAAGGTGAAAGATTAAAGCTTTCATAAGCTGAAATAAAGCCTTAAAGAAAATAAGCTAGCAGTTCCAGAAGAAGATGTTGATATGTCCAGAAGACATAACATAAAAACAATATGTTGGAATAACATTACAAATATGGTAAATACTATTTCCTTGAAGAGAAATAGTATTATGATTCTCATGTTCGAATACAATTATGAAGAGTCCTCTTGTTTCATTGTGTTTATTTAATATTGGAGACCTGAAGTTCTCATATAAAATTTTTGCATATAAGTTTGTATTCCTAAAAAAAGGATTATATATCAATACTCTATAAATCTGAGATGTGAAACGTTGAATTATTAGAAAAGCTAATTCAAATTATGGTAAATTCTAACCACGTTTGCAATCAAACCTGAAGTTTGATAATGAAAATCAAGTTGTACCATTTAGGATCTAAAGTACTAAATAAAGACTTTACTTTAAAGTAAAATTGGAACCTTAAATTCTAAAAATATTTGCCAATAGTATTAACTACTAACCAAATAAATGTATAGAAATTTGTTCACTCCAGAAGTGGTGATAATAATAATAATATTAAAAAAAATCTCTAGAAGAGATGTGCATATTTAATAATGATAAAATATCTCTAGAAGAGATTTGTTGATATATTTGGTGCTTTTATTAAACCAAATAAATACATAGAAATATATCTACTCTTCCGCTCTCTTTCTTTTTAATAGAAAACAAGGTGTTCTAACAGGAAGTTTATTTCCTAATTTTTTTTCCTTCTTCCATTCATCCAATCATGCCTTTCAAAAGGTAAAATATGTAATAGATCAAGTTTCTTTCCTTTAGCTCATCAAGTAAGTAATTTGAATTCTTCATAAAATGAATATTAATATTTATACACCCATTAATTCTGTTATGTTATATATAATACTAATTCATCTTTCCTTTTTTAGCAAAGAGGTATTCCAATTTTTATAATTTCATATGCTTAATCTTTTACCTATTATTTTTATGTCACCAGAATATACTTATTGATTGTTATCAATAGCCGTAACTCATACAATATACTTTTCAGTTGTCAAGTCAAACTATTTTGCTTTTCATGATATTATTCATACGCTGTGTGATATACAAATTTCCTCTCTCTGTACTTACAATATGTAAATAGCCACATATATTAATTCATATATTAATCTGTAGAAATTAATAAATCAATAAATAAAATTAATTAATTAATGAGAATGGTCCATCAAAGATGCGTATGAATACTTAATACATTTATTCTTCTTTTATACCTCTTTTTTTTGATAAGGATCATAACATATATACATGGTATATATTTGTGTTTCTCACTATTGCAGTTGTTGTGAATTAATAACTGGTATTTAATACTGCCTATTCATATTTTTAAATCTGCTTATATTATGAAAGTAAGCATAATAAAGTCGGCACAATCTTTGATTATAATTCATCCCTTCTCCACCATTCAATCCATATAAAGGCATTTCCATATATTCAAGGATAGTTTTGCATTTTCAAGGAAAGTAATGAATGCAATTAATGAGATTGGATCTAGAGCTATCAAAAGGATGTAAATAAGAAATTATAGTCGCTTTTATAGATTATATTTGGTTGTCTTTTACTATTTTGCATTAATGTTTTTATTCTTTCATTGTAACTACTATCAGATATGGTTTCTTATTTTATGAAACGCATTGATTATATACCCATGAATAATATTTTGATATTTATGCATTTTTATTTCCACTTATAGTTGGTAATATGATAAACAAATCCAAGCTTGAATTTAAAGCTTTGGACTTATTAGAATATAACTTTTTGTCATAGATATTGGATGTTGACATCCAATTACAATCTCGTTGCTTAGAAAATGCCATAAAAATGATAATCCAATAGGATAAAAGAATGGCTCTTATATTTTCAAGGTGTCATATCCATGACAAACTTAAAATAAAACATTTAACTGAAAAAGATCATCTTTACCTATGAAACTCCCTGAAAGAGCGTTATGACCACCAAAATATGGTCACACTTCTAAACACTAGACACGAGTGGTTGAACTTGAATTTTCAAGTCTTTAAATCTATTAGGAAATACAATTCCTCTATATTTAGAATTACTTCTAAACTAAAATTATGTGAAAGGATTGTCTAGTAATACTAACCTGAAGTTAGATCATTTCTTCGAAGTTGATGAAGGAAACTTCATCATTAATAATAAAAATCTAAGTGCAATAATAAATGATACGGTCGAATTAATCAATATTAGTAGCCTGAAGTCTGCTATATTTATTTCAGTTCAATAAATCAGTTGGAAGTTGGTGCTTGTATGTTTTTCCTTTCATGACTGATTGAAATAATGTACCGGTAATGTTGGCTTTAATCAGTAGTCTATTTTAAATTTTGGAAAGTACTAGCATTTATTTATGCTTATAAATTTAGTAGTTGACTAACTATATTGTCTTTAGTTCTTAAGATATGAACCATAAATACTTGAGTGATAATATATGCCTACTAGATTGTGCAACTACTCACATTATTTTGAAAAACTAGAAGTTTTTTTCGAACTACCTGAAAATATTTAGCTAAAAATTTCAATCATGCAAATCTGCTAATAGAGTTGAAAGGTCCGAAAGAGCACATATAGTATTACCAAATGACACATATATCTTAATTCAAAATACATTATACTCAAGAAAATTTAAAATAAATTTGTTGAGTTTTGAGGATAAATAAATGAATGGCTACCATATTGGAACTATAATGAAAACGTCAAAGAATACCTTTGCATTTTAGAAAAATTGAAAGCCAGAAGCTAATTTTAGAAAAAGTTGGTGCAATTTCAACCGGATTATATTTCACGAAATTTGGCGTAATTGAATCCCATATTTAAACATGAGCCAGAAGCTCACAAATATCACTTGAATGCATCTTATCAATTGATAAAAGAATTATCCTCCTATTATTAATATGTATAGTGTATTTACTAGTAGCAATATCATAATGTATCAAAATGAGAGTCCAAAGATGATTATTATTTAATATGAAAATGTTTGTCAACATTGAGGGGAAGGATAAAGGGATACAATCTCATTTTGATCAACAGTGTTAAATATTTGTTAAAATATACAATGATGCAAAATATTAAGTAACTTGAATAAATTATCAATAATATTCCTAGTAGACATTCTCCAATATAGATTTGAATCCCTAAAGGATCAAAATGTGTAAACTATATCTGAAATATGGTACAAAAGTTAGTTTGAAATACTTTTGGAGCAAGTAATGAAGATGTCAAATAAAAGAGATGAGTGTTCTTGAAGAAACACTTAAAGGTGCGACAAAATTGTCAAGTTACCCTAGAAGTGGTTTGGATACCTAAAACATGATAATTAAAGAGATCTCAATAAATCATGTCTAGAACTGACAAGAAATAATCATCAATGATAAATTTATAAATAATAAAGCGCTTATGTTTATAAAAAGATTAAATATCTTGAATTAAGGGAAAACATGACTGGCCATCATGAATCCTTTATTAATAGAGAAATATGGACATATAGTCTGCAAAGTAGCGAAAGTGCTTGAAACGCTTAATATACCCCGAAGGTATAATATGTTTTAAATCATATTAATGAAAGTATACAAATTCCTAAAGAATATAAATACTCTCATGGTTATAAAGAAGGCAAAGAACAAGGAGTGTAGAATACAACCTACTTTTAATTATTGTTGTAATGAAAATCTTGGTATAATTCATGATGGGTAGATTACTTCCTATTTTAAATATTGTTGTACCGAAACTCTTAACATCCATTGAAGTGTTAGTTGCAATATGCAAAACTTATTAAAATATATAAGTTCCTGAAGAATTTAACTAACTTTGATGATTATAAAGAATGAAAAAATGGAATGTATATTACAACCTTCTTCTAAGTATTGCTGTAATGAAAACCTTGATGCATTTCAGGATGAGTAGATTACTTTCTGCTTTTAAGCGTAGTTGGAATAAAACTTTTAATATTCATCAAAGATGTAGTTGCAATATGCAAAATTGATTTGAAGCACAAAAATGAAAGCACATGATGTGTTTTTCATAAAGGTAGCAAAAGAATACATAAAATGCAAATCATATTTGGAAAAAACAATCTTGGAAAATTTGATTGTTTCGAAGGAAACTATTAATAAATTGTATTATTAACGAGATACATATTTATGGATCCAGAAGTGTATATAACCAATTTGAGTTATCGAAAGACGAATATGAATTCAGAGAAAACTTTTAAATCTGGGGGAGCATCCATAAATATGTCATAATGCACTCTTTTTCCTTAACTAAGATTTTTTTCTACTGGGGTTTTCTTAGTAAGGTTTTAATGAGGCATTATCTTGATTCAGAAGTATCAACTCCCCAGTAACATTTGAAAATAAGTTATACTGTACTCTTTTTTCTTATTTAAGATTTTTCCCGTTGGGTTTTGCTTACTAAGGTTTTAACGAGGCATTATTTTGATCTAGAAGAATCAAACGTCTTTTCAAGAAATAACATCTCAAATATGTTATTTAAGTTAAATTGTATTTTTATCCTTAACTAAGATTTATATCGTAGGGTTTTTCTTAGTAAGGTTTTAACGAGGCATTAGTTTGATCCAGAAGGATCAAGCTTCGATTAAAGAAATATGAAAATAAAATATGTCATTGTACTCTTTTTCCTTCACTAAGATTTTTCTAACTGGGTTTTTCTTAGAAAGGTTTTAATGAGGCATTGTTTTGATCTCGAAGTATCAAACCCTTTATAAAGAGTATCATTTTAAATATGATTTCACAAGTTGCACTCTTTTCCTCGTTCAAGGTTTTTTCCACTGGATTTTCCTAACAGAGGTTTTTAATGAGGTAATGGACAATATCTAGATCGACTGAATGAATAAATGCAAGCAAGATAACAATGAGGGGGAGAAATCATCATACACGTTACAAAACGGATAATTTCAAGTTATCAGAGGATTCAAGATTTTGAAGACGGATATTCAAGGGGGTGTTATAATATATGTAAATATAAATAGTGAATATGCTATATACTGTTTTGTATTTAATCTCACATCGTGGGATTAGTTCTATGCCAAGCTCTTAGGCCTTTATATAAAGGTGCTAATGTCAGGCGTACTCAAGTACTAGTTTTCAATTGAAATTATAGTTAATTCACTCAATCGTTTTTGCGACATGATAGTCCGAAGATATGTTTTAATCAATTTAAGTTTTGAAAAACTTCTTTCCGCCAAGCTGACCGTTACCGAAATAGTCAATAAAATTCGGTAAGCAATACAAACATTTAAAAATTCACTTACATTCCGATAAGACCTCAAAGAATTTGAAATATTAATTGATTTAATTACATTCAGTGGTAGAATCATTCTTAATTGTCAAAGCTCATGGAATGGTTCTTTACCACAAATATCTTGCTCTTCGTTGTGTCCTAAAAACCTTCTAATTTCATGCAATGGTTCTTCAACTTGCCATCATCATAATTTTAAACTTCAAATTCAACAAAATACCAAAAGTTTGTTCATTTACAAAAAGAATAAAATCAATATTATTCATTTTCAAAAATTTAATTCATTCACAAAAGAATGAAATCAACGCAATTCAATTTAACCCAACAATAATTTAATCCTTCAAAAATAAATGAAATCAATGTCAATAATTTAATTACATGTCTGTCTATTTTGTACATTTTGTACATTAAATTAACTTATAGAATTACTTGAAAGTGTAGTTTACTATTGCTACTTAATACACAACTAAGTTTATGCCGTTTTAGGATCTAGCATATTTTGTGTAGCAAAAGCTTATATGAAATTTTATGCATTTTCATGGAAAGATGCCACTTGTTTCTACTAACAGATTGCATGACTTTTATCACATTCATTTCCAACAACTCAGTTGCAATTATACGGTAATCTGTTAACAATAAGACAGCAAATCAAGAGGACAGCTGGCAAAAACCATAAATTTATGTTTAAAATTTAATTAAAAACTTACATTTTAGGAATGGGCATAGCAATTAAACCTCAAATCAGAGATTAAGGTAGCAAGTAGCAACACACAACATTGACAATTGATATTGGGGCATCGACATTTTGAATTTGAAATTGGAGTTGAGTTTGGTCGTGCATGAGAGGTAGAGGCTGGCTTGGAATGCTCGCGCGCGAGAGGAGCAGGGCTTTGGCCGCTTGGGAGGTTGGCTGGTCATGACCACGTGGACGACCGTACTGTGGTTGGCTGGTTGTGTGTGAGGAGCGAGATTGAGAAATGAGAAACGAATTTTTTTCCCTCGACTACGCGTTGCCCTAAACTAATAGCTTGTTCGTCTTGGTCTTGGGCCGGACCGATTGTATGTCAAGGCTTAATTCCCTTTAGGACCGTGTTGGTCCACGGTTAACAATTTTGAAGGTTGAACCGCAGGTCTGGTCCGGTTTTCAAAAATGTGCTGGCAAGATGTACTGATATAATGGTATCATAAACGTGTCATGCACATGCACGAGATAAATAAGGTACACATAAATAGTATAACGGCATTATAATTTCCTATTCCTTTTTCTACCAAAAATCTAATGTCCACCTAGTAGTAATATATCATTCATAATCCATGAACTCATAAAAAAGAAACATTTTTTCTAACCTACATATATGTGTAATTCATTATTTTGTAAAATTTCAAAATTAGAATTTCTCCATCAACTCAATAATTGATAGCTCCAATAATGCTTGTTAGGAATAACTATAAGAATAACATCAAATTTCGACGGTAGATAGCGGTCCGTCACTGTCAATAACCGACAGAATAACCGTCGAAATACCGTACATGCTTGTCGGCTCTTTTCAATGGAATCGACCGTGGCTTTCCTACGGCTATCAGCGACAGTTTTCCGACAGCTAACAGTGTACACGTGTCCACGAATATTACCAATATTCTATCGATAGCCGTTGGAATATTGTAACCAAACAGCCTCGGAAACCATCAGTAAACTGGATGTTTTTTCCCCCAGCAGCCATTTGATTCCTATACAATATATATCATAGATCCATTTCACACACACAGATATACATACATACATATACATACATACATACATATATATATATATAGAAGATAAAATCATATATTATACCAACAACAATATTAACAACAAATCAAGCTCAAACAATCCAACAAGCATAAAATCAAACGTTCAACATCTCCACAAAATGTACCAAGCATATCCACAATATCAAACATATCCAAATCAACATAAAACATCCAACCTCACTTCAACGTAAACCAAACAAAATAATACTCACCATCTCCAAGTGCATGTATACAATGTCCATGTACAAACACAAAAAAATGTATCTATCAAGACTCATCCTCGCCTTGGGAAGCACCCAATGAAGATGGAAACGACCCATGCTGCTACGCATGCCCCGCCAAGGGCCAGTTTAGCTATGCCATCTCCAACGCACGAAGGCGGTCTTGCTCCCATAGCTGTGCAACCACATCTCCCAGCTCTACAATCTCTGCTTTGTCTTGAGCTTTTTGGTACGCATTCTGAGAGGTCCTAGCCTGTGAATAGAAATAAGTTGTTATAAAACTTACGTAACTTTTAAAAAAATTGTGCAACTTTTATAAGCTAGTTTATTTTTATAAATTACTAATTGGTTCCTATAGCCAAAATGCCTACACTATGACGTCGATTCCATGATAGAGAATAGCATCCTCCTCATCACGCGTCAACTCATCCCGTCCCGTTTCCTCCAGCATCTGTGCTCATGCTTCCTAAATTTTTTGCTGTAAGGCAAAAGAAAATACAAATTGAAATTTACATAACATTATTTTAATTCTTTATAACTAATTTCTTAAACTTATCAATATTAATAACTTTAAATTTAAAATATGCTTACGTATGAAGCGGTGGCTTTACAACCATCCTCTTATGCATACGTGATGTTGCTAGCTTCGTCTGTCTACTTGATGGCATGAGTATGAGCAAATACATCCGTAAAAAAGACAGACCTCCATGCGCTCTTTCCTGAAATAATTATATATATGTATTACTTTTGTAACAACTGATTATTAACCACTTATAACTTAAAATATATAAATATGTTAACTATTTATAATTGCAATTAATAAATTTACCAGATCCTCATCATGATGTTGAAATGTCTTGGAACCACCGTGATGTGTGACCGGGATCTTATTTCTATTCGCGGAGTTCCTTTCTGACTCATTATAAAGACCCATCTTTTTGGACAGTTTAAATCGACAATAAGCCATACATGTCAACTCAAACCAAAAAGGAAGGATTGTAAATGGGGTAAATAAGAAAATAAAAGAAAAGGATAAACAAACAAAAACAAAATCTCACAGTGGAATGATAAAATATAATAATCAAATAAATAGTTCATAAAGCTGTTGATATAATGCATTTGATTATAATCTATACAACATTTATCAGAGTTATATATATACATCAAGGATAAATAAATAATGCAGCAGACAACATGATATAGGGATAATAATAGTAATAATATACCAAATCTTTATCTTCGTCCTCCAGAATAAATCTTCAGTAAGCTGAAAAACTCACGGCTGACCCGAGCATAATGGAAAGACAAAACACTCGAGTCAGCACTAAAATATCCTTATGTAAGTCAAATCGATATCGCACATAACATGAGTGTAACGGCATCAGAGATGTTTATGAGATATAACATCTCATATTCAGTGCATAACGTGAGTGCAATAACTCAAGAGATGTTATGAGACTTTTCATCTCTTAAGGACCCGTCAAAATATTTATATGTAGTAGAATACGCTACATATATAGTGTCTAATCAGTAAAATAAATATTAAAATAACGTTAAGGCTTTTCATTAATCCCCCTTAACGCATTTTTAAGCATTGTCGCATAGTTTGCATATAAAAAAACAAGTTAAACGGTCGATGGATAAGGATGCGCCGTGATAGGACAACACTAAACCAAAATTGTGTAGGTCTCATTTAGGGATAAAAGTATGACTAAGCACGTGAGGCAATGCCCAAGATAGGATACTACCAGTTTACCCTTCGCGGCTGGTGGAAATGCATCATCGCCATGATTGTCCACCGCGTCCAACACTCCCATAATCCGGAGGGTGAGCACCAATCAATCATAATGTAAATGATGATATTTCGAAGAAGTGCGTCCGCTCGGGGTAGTTAACCCACTTGGCCAGTACGGCTCCTGTTTTAGTCATTTCAAATTGGCACAAGTGCCAGGCTAATCCATCACCGTTTTCTTTCTCCAAATCCAGCAAATGATGCAAAATCCAACCACTTCGTTTTGGATCATCACTCCACGTACACAGTTGTTAAAGTGGTTTCGGTATCGATATAGAGTATACCTATATCCGACGCCGGTCTCTTTAACAACCAAACGTCGTTTTACACATCGGTTGGTTCTTTTACATTTCAAAAATAGTTCATACTTGATACTAAAATATCATATTCACGTTGAAAACAAATCCATTTTGAAATCATCATATTTGCTCGAAATATAATATTCCAATTCAAAATCATATTTGCCATTGTATCATGATTTTGCTTCAAAAATCGTTTCTAATGCCAATTTGGTTTATAACTTCAGTTGACCCAGTTCATATTTTAAATCTTTGATCTAAAAATAAACATTCCACTCCTGGCCAGTTTATATTTTTCTGAAAAATAGTTTGAATAGTTTAAAATAGCTAAAATAGTTAAAAATAGTTTAAACTTTTAAAATAGATAAAAATTGTTTAAATGGTTAAAATAGTTTATAGCAAAATCATTTGGAAACCAAAATAATTTGTATATTTAAAAATATATCTTTTAAATAGTTTAATATGAAATAATTTATTTGAAAATAGTTTCTAAATCAAACCGATTCAATTCGAACTTCCCAATCCAAATCATTTCCAATTTCTATTCAATAGATTCAATTTCAATTTCAATCCAAATCAATTTCAACCTCGATTCCAAATTAATTCAATTCTTCTTTCAAATCCAATTAATTCCGTTTCAATTTCAATTTATCGATTATGAGCTCGATTTTCAAAATATCGATTCAAAACACTTAAATCAAATTAACCTTCAATATCTAATTTGATTATAACTTAAAAATCCCAACTCAATTATTAAATACATTTCGTTTACCAAATTTAAATTTCAACATCCCGAGCTCAAGTTCGAAAATAATTTGATTTCAATAAATTTGATATTTGTTTCTTTTAAATCAAAGCATTTAAATAATTTCCAATCAAAATATTTGAAATAATTTAACTTAACCAATCCGGTGTCCGTATATAATTTTCTATCATATGGCTAAGTGATTAGTTATTTCAATTTAATTCCAGGGACGAATATACATCATTTCAATCCAAATCATAGTGTCATAGGTACATATCATTTCAACTGATTTCTTAATTTATTCGAAGTAATTCAATTTACAGTTTTATACACTATAAATAATATACAGGGGGATAACATGATATATATAAACAAATAAACATCCAAACATCAACTAATTTGCATCTATCACAATCAATCATACAAACAGACGGTATAATTCACAACAGTTTCATAGTTATTAATATTGGGTAATTTACTGGCAATTCAATTTCAAATTTAATTATCAATTTTAATTTTAACGGTTAATTCAAATGGCAATCAAATTTATCAAACAATGACCAATAAATTCATATCACTTCGTAAATTCAAATTTAACTAGCATAAAAATATTCAAGTACGTTGTGAGCATTATAAAACACTCACCTCGATTTTTGTTGTCACCGAGACGTTTCGGTTTGGAACTAAAACCGGACGACGCCCGATTTTAGCCAAAATTTCGACTATCTCCATATCCATCCAAACTAGTTTCATTGCAGAGCTGTCATTATCACAATCGTAATGCAAAAAGTCTCTTTTAAAACGGATCTCGTATGCAGAAGTTGTACATTTTATAAGTTCGTCGATATTTAAACTTATAAAACAATTTTTATTTTTATAATAAACCATACCCAAAATAAGACCTGACCCACAAACACAAAGCTCTTCCTCCCCAATTACCTGATATGCACGAATCTCCCCCCAGGGTGCGCGCGCATGCCATTGATACCCAGCTCCGGCCAACCATATTCGACGCCGTCAATTCCATCAAGTCTCTCGTCCGAATCCCCATGTACCCAAACCCAGAAACACACGAACAACCATGCCTAAAGAAACGTGACATTACCCATGCTTCCTTCGAGCTGCTACAGGCCGCTCCACTCAAAACCCACCAAGCTTTGTGAAACTTGGCTAGAGGTGTAATTTTCCATGCTAAGCTTGAATACGACCACGAAACGCCCAGCGATCATCACGCGAGCAAAAACCCCAAGCTCTAGTTCACTCACCCTCACGTCGATCACCACAAATTGTAGCCGCATCCTAAAAAGGCCACACCAGATCAAAGAGGAGGTTGAAAGATGATTTTAGGAATTGGTTTAGGATTCTTCCATTGAGTAATTGGTGTGAAATAAATTTTTATAGTAACCATGTTAAACACTTTTTTCGCTAACACTTTGGGCTCGGCAGTGAATATAGGGTGAAGGAGGAAACGTGTATGAATAGCTAAAGTCAACTCCAAGGCGGCTGAGAAAAAAAAAGTGGTTAAGTTGATGTGAAATAGTCAAGTCAATCAATATATATTTTTATCTAAACTATCAAAAATTCTCAAATACGCAACTCCAAATCTCGAACCCCTATCAAGGTGCTCTGCTAGACATTCATAATGTTATACCTCTATTCCAAACGTAATGGAAAAGATTTTGAGCCCTCATTCGATCGTATGGAGAAGATAGCTTTATGGACCCAATTATTATATCGAATTTTCGATATTAATTTCAACGCGTTTATATCTCGTACGACCAAATGATAACTCCAAACCTTGCGAAATTTGAAATTCGATAATAATACACTATTATGGATCCATTGGAACTAGTTTTGTCGAAATCCGAGACTATGCTCCGGAAGGCTATTTTTTACTCGTTTATTGAAATATAAACTTTTCAAATTTTAAATTAATCATTTATATTAAAATTTTAGGTGCTAACAATCTTCATTGTTGTTTAAATAAAATTTAAATCAACTTCCTACATCATTGTCAATAATATTAAATTCAAAATTCAATTATTTGAATAATGGCAATATCGAATTTAAAACAATTTTGATTATTCAATAAATCACTATCTTTTGAAATATAAGTTAATTGACTGCTAAGCTTCAGCTTTTAAAATGAATCAAAATTATAGAATAGCTATTTTTATTTTATAGTCATTCAATTTTTGTTATTCAGTTTTTCAAATAATTTCCCAATATTGAATTTAACAATTTAATTGTTCAATATTCAACAAATTTCTATATAGGATTTTTACACGAATTTTAGTTATCAACATCATTTTATTTCTATCTAAATAATTCACAATTATTATTCAACTTCCGTTATTGATTATAAACACAATTAATATATATAATATCATTTCATTCTCATTATCACCGCAACTTCAAAATTAGTATATTTCAAAATTTTAATCTAGTTCATATCCAGTAACTTACATTCAAAATCATTAAATTTATATTTTTAAACATTTTTATGTAATAATTACATTAAATATAATAATTTAAAATAGCTAAAAAATTAGGTCGTTACAATAACCCCACTCAAAACATTTCGTCCTCGAAAATACGTTAAATAAAGAATTTAACATTTAGTATATTTAAAAATATAATCAACTTATAAAACTTAAAGTCTGTTAGAAAACATTTGCTATGCTTCCGCTACGCCACTCTGATTGGCTATCGAAATCTACAAGTTAGTTATCAAAACAAGTTATAATTTTTTTTTAAAACATCAAAAAATTTCTAATACCCGTATTTATGAAAAATTTCGGCTGCGTCTCCTTTGCACGGCTCGATCGGCACAACTACAAAAAGCCTCTACGGGCCTCAAACCAATAAAAGAAAACAAAAGCCAAGTGGCTCCATCATAAAATCAAATGAAAAAATAAACACGTACTTTTTGTCGAGCAATCCAAATTTTTCTTGATTTTAAATACCTGCATCTTATTTACCAATGATATGCAATCATATAATTTAAAATCATTTTATATTTTGCATTTAAGTTTCCAATATTTGCTTTTGTCAAGCCCGTATGATGTACATATATCATTCGTACGCAATATCAAATATGATTGCTCACTCGATCACACAATTTCACTTTCAAACTTGTATCGTTCACAAGACTCTAGAATGCAGACTCAGATTGGGTTCCTTGATCAGAAACTGTTACTCTCCTTGCATAGCCATAATCATGATAGAGAATCCCAGAAAGAATCAAAGATCCATATCCAGGATTCACCGTCGAGAATCGAGTGAAAAATCCTAACTCGGATTGATATAAATTATCTCAAAATCCTATGCTCGAAACCAGATCAAATCATTACGCGAATAAAATAATATACGTACAACTTACTTATTTATTTCCAATTGATTCTTAACAATACTAAATCTTTTCATTCCCGTTCATTTTATTTATATTCGATTTACTCAATTCAATTGTTAACTTTCAATTGTTTCATTTTATGTGTTGCAACATCTCATATAAATTCACTTATTCACTTTCATTTTCACGATTTCCTTTAATAACAAATTTATTTGTGAAACATGTTATTAATCATCACTTTAGTTTATGATCATTCTATAAAAGTCTAACTTCTTATATACGGCTTTATATAATTTTATAATTATCTCAAAAGTTACAAATTCATATCTAGTTCTATTACCCACTTACAAAGATATTATTTGATTCACTTGTCTACTTTCTTAAGCTCGCTTACTTATTCCATTTAGTCATTAATCATTTCATACTTAAGTATATAACATTGACTATTACGACTAAATTTCCATTTATATACCTTTTGATTACTTTTAAGTTTGTTTACTTGTATAATATCACATTAAATATCCAAATCAATATTTTAACTTTTTAACATTTGGTAAGTCTTATTATATGTTATTAGAATGCAATTTGGTATTATCAAATTAATCTGATTCATTTTACTTAATTAGAATGTTCACTATTTTAACTTGTTTAATTTTTCTTTACTTTTGATTTAAGAGTTGCAAACTTCAACTCTAAGTTTCTCAAAGAATTTTGCTTAGATTTCTTTATCCCCTTATTCTATAAGTTCTGGTTATTTAAATATTTCAATTCTTTCAATTAATTTGAAGATTTTTAATTAACAGAACTTAACGAGTTGAATACTGGTTCATTTCAAATCATTTGAAATATGTATATATATATTTATCACTTATATATATATAATCATACTTTTGGAGTTTAAACCAAAATCTATTTGTCAAAATAATTTCCAAGCAAAGCTTCTCAGAAGTTTACCCCACTTTGAGTCTCGAAAATGAACATTGATGATGTTGCACAATCATCATGAAATTATTTCCCAGCGACAGAAGAGGGGAGTACTGAATTCAATCCTTTTAAAAATTATTTGAAACAATCTGTATTTGTGTATAATTTTAAACGATACTAATATTATTTTCCAACCTTGATAATGTAAAAGACCCGATTCTTCGACTCTCGAAAGTCGACATCAATACGTCCACTGTATCAACTGCCGAGCAATCGAATGCCGGAAAACCGTACCCTTAGGGTTTAAGAAGAAGAAAATGATAGAAGAAGAAAGAAAGAAGAAGCAACAGAAACAATATCAGAATCTCACAATCATAGCGGAACAATATATAATAGATAAATGAATATCTTTAAAACAAAGAACTATATCTGTTATTATATTACATCACATTTCATTACATTATCAGAGTTTGCAACAACACACAGTGGAAAATAAATGCTATATACTAGTTGATACGCCATGCCATCCAGCTTGCTCCTGATATCCACAGCAACTCCTGAATTCCAGAATAACCTGATAACCTGACTCTAGACTGCCCGTGTAGAAATTGGTGGGCACCCAGAGTTTAGGAAGTAAACAATAAACTCCAAGCCAATCATGCAACTGGTGTGAGAACTTAAAATAGTTTATCTTTAAAAATAAACAAAGAAATATTTTAAATTAGATTCACAATGCTTTTAGAAAATGAGACTACCATAAGGCCTCCTGCACACACACACAATGCAAACGCAGAATCGGACGAGATTTCTCCTTATGATAGTCAAAAATGCTTGATACGAGAAATTTTCTTTGATATTATTATTATAAGTGCAAGTGTAGGAAAACATTTCGAAAGTATAATATAAATCTTAGCCAACATACGACCACTATCGTATGCCTACTATAGCTACCATGTTCAATAGCAGGTTACCGCCACATTCCATGGCAGGTTATACAACTAAAACTGTACAGGGCTCGTATTGTTTCTCTGGATTTTCCAACAAATGGTCAGGCCAAGGAACTTCCCATTGCCACATGAGTATGCCTCTGGAAAGACTCCCCGAGAACCTAACCGGATCTCTGCCAACACAAGGCTGGGTTACCCCTAGCTGGGTAACAACTGACACGAGTATGCCATCCCCCGGTCGCAACCGACCTAAATCCTGGGATTCACCAATAACCACAAATATAATAAGTCAGTAACAACATAGGTTAAGTATCAGGGCTCCATACCATAATACCACCTCTATCCAGAAGGAAATGACATACACTAAGGGGGCTCTATCCCCTAATAACCTTGCCGCATCTTTCCTGTTTTGACCATTTTCGAGGTGTGAGGTCCGAGAAAATCTCATCCACAAAGCTACGCCTTTCACAAAAGCTATGCTTTGATCAACAAATGCTCAGCAGCACTTCGTATGCCACATTACCAAATTGGGAATGTATCACTAGTATCTATCAACTACATAACCTCTGAGCTTGTACATTTCAGAGAAGGGTGTTAAGCTAAGAGAATAAATTCTCCGCCACCAACAGAAATATATTTGATAGAAACCAGCTTTACATCTCAAATTGTAACGTCGGACACACATCCATACAAGTCCATACCGGGATCGAACGGAACCGAAGGCACTTCCAAATAAGCCCTTGCAATCCGGATATTCACTAATCACGACCGGACTTCCCGTCACAAAGGGTGATAAAATCTCTATATCGGAGATCAGCCGATGCAGAGACATTCGACGGTAATCCTTCCGTTTTCGAAAATATCCAATCTTCAACACCGGTCTTCAAATGCTATCCATTACAACATATCATTATTCGGAATGGGATTTATGACACAAAGGTCCTCTTCTAGCTAAACCGAATAACGAGTGCTTATTTTAAAAATAAGTGTAGCATTCAAATTCAAGCAAATCATAATATAAATACCCATTTAAAGGTAAATATTGATAGTCGGTTCTTTAACTATCAAAGCCAACAAATATTCAGCACCTTAACAATCACTAGGCTCTTTTAATTAATCTTCCATAAATTAAATAACTTGCCAGATATTCACTTAAATTTATCTTTGAAAAGATATATTCTCTAAACCCTTTCAATTTCTATATTGGAAAACATTTCCAAATACTTATTTAACAATAAGTAATTCACAAATCTATTTATTTTCAATACTTAGAAAATATTCAATATACTTAAAACACGATTAAGTATATATTTTATTCTTTTAGGAAAACGTTCTCTTAAACACATTTATTTGGGTCCAAACGAATGTTGCGTAAAACATCGTTACAACAACCCAAAATCACTAGTATAGGGATTCGAAATTTAGATAGATATATAAATCTCAATACTATACAAAAACATCTCCTTTCAAAACTACTATAACAACACTGTTATAGTCCATCTTTCCTTTATTTCTCGAAAACGTCTATTTCAACAATGAATGTTGAAATCTATGGTTTCGATCCGCAACACATTTTAAAACAATTTCAAATCATTTTAATTCTATTTAAAAGATCACTTTCTAAAAAATTTCTTTAATATATTATTCACTGTCCAATATCGTGAATATAAATTGTTTGCCAAATTCAACCCTTCTACATATTTAATTTAAAGGATTATCCACTGTCCAAAATCATGAATATAAATTGTTTGCCAAATTCAACCCTTCTACATATTTAATTTAAAGGATTATCCACTATCCAAAATCATGGATATATCTCCTTTAATAAACTTTCATATTTACTTATCAAATTCAATTGGTTTTGGATTTATAAAATAACGTTTATAAATTCACATCTATATAATTTTATAAAACCTTCAACTAATAAAGTCCCTTAATTAACAAATTCTATTTATATCCCATTTGAATGCCAAAATCCGATTTATAAGTTAATTATTTATAAATATTTTACATTACCAAATCTATTCATTTTATAACTTCCCAATTTATAAATCTACAAATTTCATTCACTTATGAAATCCATTTATACTTCATTTTAACACTTATAAAAACTCATTTTATAATTCCAATATTTTAATTTATAAATATCAATTTTATAAATCTTTTATATAAACCGTTTATAATAATTTAAAAATCCAAATTTAAACCATTTTATAAATTAATCAACTATTTATTTCAAAAATCACATTTTGGTTATATTTTGCAAAAATCATAATTTTTATAACATAAAAATTTATAACGTTTATTTATTTGAAATGAATCAATTCCAAAATTTAATAAACATATACTTTCAAAAATCATTTTAAAATTCCTTTTAAAATTTGAAAATCTTGACTTTAACACTTTTAATTTTTCAAAGTAGGCTCAATGCTGCAACAACACAAATAAATCAACCATGGCATCCAAACATCATATATCAATATGATAACAGAATATATCGCAAATATATGTAAATAAATCAATACAGGTGAGGAATCCAATTGGATCCCTCCAACCTGTTTCCCTGCATCCACAGATGTTAGCATAATACCAATCCAATTTCAAGATGGAATATCGCGGTGCATGGGTTCATATAAAATATTATTCGCTATTATGCGGCATAATAGGGTCTCATCCGCTATATAATGCGAGAAAATCAACTCCAAGTACATATATAATAGCAATTCCACTTCAAGATGGAATATCGTGGTATATGTTTTTAATAAATAACATCCGCTTAATATACGGCGCATAGGGTCTATTTGCATACAACAGATAAAAATTTATCATTCAAACATACAATCAACACAGTCAAGCAATTTTAAATCTAACTATCTAAAATTTAAATCGAAACAGTTTCGATTGAGTGAGAATTTCTCACCTTGTTTCAAATAGCGGTTTCAGCGTTTTATTTCAAATAAAATTAAACGCGCGTTTAATTTTACCCAAAATTTTCACTAGCTCTAATCGATTCCTATCAAGCTTCATCGCGTAGTGCTCGTTAATATGATTCCAACATAATTCATTTCGTCCAAAACGGACCTCGTATGAAAAAGTTACAGTTTACAAAGTTTAAACGATTTCATATATAAATAAATTCCATTTCTTAATATTATTTTCTAACCTTCATTCAATCTGGGCCATTCGATCCAAGTCCTAAGTTCAGAACCGTGCGCATCTTTCTTCCCCAGGTTAGCATACGCATGCTAAAACCCATATGAGCCATCGAACATTCACGAATTTTCGCATCGCCTACGACAACTTCGACGACAATCAGGGGCCTCCATTCCATGCGCCATCATGTGCTCTACACTCGGCTCGAGTATCGAGGAGCTCGGTCGCCCCTGCTTCTCGAACAACGTGCTCGAATGCGACACATTCAAACCCAATTTGTCGCCAATCCGTAGCTCCATTTTCGATCACCACCGTTGAGATTGAAGATCTCGACGAGATCTATCACTTTGTAGTTGAGAGTTTTTGATAAATGTCAATAGATTGGAAGATATTGGAGGAGTTAGAAGTGAAATTCTCGGCCATTGGAATTGTAAGTGGCGGCTAGGGTTAGAATTAGGGTTTGAGTGTAAATTGTGAAAGTTGGTGGCCTTTTATAGAAAATCCTCAGACACTATTCACCCAAAAAATTTCCGAGCTACAAACGAAGCGTGCCATCTGGCGTTTATAATGTTGTCCCCCATTCCAAACGCAATGGAATATATATTGGGAGCCAATTCAATCAAATTTGGAAGATAAGTTTTTGAATCGACTATTTAAATTTAAAAATTCACTCAAACCGATTTCTACGCGTTTTAGCTTGCCCCGGACAAACCGTAAGTCCGGTTGACACGAAATTTGAAACCATATAATAATATAACATTACGGATCCGATAAAACTAGTTTCATTGAAATCCGAGACTGTTTGAAAAATGGTTATTTTTACTCGTCAATTTAAATATTAAAATATTCAATTTCCACAAATTAACTTTTAATTCAATTTTAAAAGTTCTATAACATCATTCTAACTCCAATATGATTTAATACAAGTTTACAAATCAATTTTTAATCACATTAAACCCAATTTCCAACTATTTTTGTAATTTCAAATATTAAATTATCGATTTAATTATCCAATTAAATTCAGATATTCAAAATATGATTTATTCGACTTACAAATTTTACTTGTTAATATTTAAAATCAATTAAATATACGAATTTCAAATGATAGGAATTCTGGGTCGTTACATAAAACCTTTATAGAACACCAGAATTTAATTTTCTTAAATTCTCAACTTTATATTCATTTAACATGCAATTATATTTTATAAATCACATTTATACAATTTCATTTTCTTATAATCATATAATAGCTAATAGTTTAGGAATATTGACTATTCAAACAATAAATGATAATGATCAATATTATCATTTCCAACAACCAATTCACATTCTATATACCCTAATAATTTTTAAAAAATTATTTCTTTATATATATATAAAATATGATCAGAATAAAATTATTTCATTTACCCAATTTCAAAACAATACCGTGTCGATTTACCTTGTCTAAGAGTTTAGAAACTTCTATCGATGCGGTTGTACTTTGCGTACCGACCAGAATTCATAAACACTCAACTGATAAGCCAACGCAATATAAAACATTTCATATTCAATAATAAATACGCGCTCATATCTATTAATATACTCAAACTCATTATAGTGTACTACTGACCCAATCTCTCATGAGTTACCTCACAACGCTAAGGTTATCGCCAAACCAAAGCTCTTATACCAACTGTAACGACCCACCTTTTTGGACAGTTTAAATCGACAATAAACCACACATGTCAACTCAAACCATTCAAAAGGAAGGATTGTAAATGGAATAAATAATAAAATAAGAGAAAAAGAAGAAGAAACAAACACTGAATCTCGTAGCGGAACGATAAAATATAATAATCAAATAAACAGTTCATGAAGTGGTTTACATTATACATTTGATTATAATCTATACGACATTTATCACAGTTATTGACGCAGCGGATATAACAGATGACGACGAAATGTGGATTCTTTGTTAAACTAATCGATGAACGATTAGATGAAGCAATATGGATACCAAACGCCCAAATCCGTTGATCTCAAGATATACCGAATTCTAGCTATCTCCAACACGTTGAGCACGCACGATACCGTTTTAAAAGATCTACGATTCTTCGACGTTGATCTTGCGCACAAGATTCCGTGAATCGGCTTCAAAATCGTTGATTCGTGCGCACTCGAATAACCGAAGATGGAGAAAGGAGATAACACTCAACTTTCAATTTCAAAGGAGGCACAAAGCACTCAAAATTTTATTCAAAATTCAACCACCTTTACAAATGACATTACTCCCTTATTTATAGGAGATTTACAACACACGCGACTCAACTTGCGACTCAACATTACACGACCTAACACAATAGACGATTTAACAATACATACGACTTACGAGATACAAGTTACAATAGAAACGACTTATGACCTATGACCTATTATATTACAACATAAGCAACATAACAATATCACACGGTTTACGACTTAACAGCTTCAAGCACGGCTCGCGACCTAAGGAATCAACGATCCAAGAAAATGCGGCATAGCGACCTAACAGGATTTCGGCGACATAAGGAGATGCTCGCGACCTAGGCTGGAAACAATCAGCGACGTAGAATTTGGCCGCGTCATAAACTTCGTTCGCGACCTAAGGACAACGACCTACCAGAAGATCGTTCGTGTCATAAGCATTGCCGCGACTTAACGTTCTTCAGTGACGATGTTATTCGCGACCTTCTGGAAGAGCTCACGACCTAAGGAGCCGGAGCGACCTACTGGAGGCGACTCAACTGGAGCGACCTTGGAGATCTGTTCGCGACTTAAGGTGTAGGAAGGGTTCGCGGCATCATCTCGTTTGCGATCTAGGGTTTCGCGACCTAAAATGGAGGAGCGGTTTCGACTTAAGGTAAGTCGTTTACCTTTATCTTGTTTACCTTTATCTCGCGCTGCATCATCCTCACCTCGTTGAAAAGAATTCGTCCCCGAATTCACACCCTTTTCTTCTTCGACAAATTTCTTCCCATAATACGGAATCAAGTGTTTGACATTAAAAACATCAGAAGCATGAATATTTTCCGACAACCTTAACTGACACACATTATCATTGATCTTCTTTAAGATTTCTATTGGTCCAATCTTGCGAGCTTTTAGTTTATTGTAAGTTCCAACTGGAAAACGATCTTTCGTCAAAACGACGTAAACCAAATCACCTTCTTTGAAGTCCACACTCCTTCGCTTCTTATCCGCCAGTTGTTTACACTTCTCATTCGATGCAAGTAATCATTCATGAACAGTTCTATGACACTCCTGCAACTCATTAACAAAATCACAAGCTCGTTTAACAACTCCTTTCTGAATTGGCGCTGTTGACAATTCCAACGGTCCCTTTGGAATTGCTGAATAAACAGCTTGAAACAGACTGAGACCAGTACTTCGATTAACAGCATGATTATGTGCAAATTCCACTTGACATAACTTCATATCCCAGCTCTTCAAATTATCTTTCACAAGACATCTCAACAAGTTTCCCAATGATCTATTCACCACCTCCGTTTGCCCATCTGTTTGCGGATGATAAGCGCTACTAAAATTCTGTTTCGTTCCAACCATCTTCCACAAACTCATCCAAAAATGGCTTAGAAATCGCGTATCCCTATCAGAAACAATGGTCTCAGGTAACCCATGTAATCGATAAATCTCTTTAAAGAATAACTGAGCAACACGGACTGCATCAACGGTCTTCTTACAAGCTATGAAATGTGCCATTTTCGAAAATCTATCTACCACCACATATATGGAATCATTTTCACGTTGAGTTCTTAGCAAACCCAAAACGAAATCCATGCTAATATCAACCCATGGTCTGGTAGGCACAGGCAATGGCATACACAATCCTGCATTCGTAGTTGTCCCTTTGGAAACTTGACATATGTGACATCTCTCCACAAATCTTTTAACTTCTTTTCTCATCGAAGGCCAAAAATAAGATTGAGAAATCAACTATAACGTACTGTCTCTACCCATATGTCCTTCTTCGTGTAATTCCTTCACAATCTTCGTTCGCAAACTACAATCTGGAATACATAATCGATTCCCTTTGAAAAGAAAACCACCCACTAACACAAACTCATCCGTCTTCCCTTTATTGACTTCGTCTACAAACTTCGCAAAGTAAGGATCTTCAACAAACAATTCTGGAAGTATATCAAACCCCGTCACTTCAACCTTCATCATAGTCAATAAATGATTTCTCATACTCAATGCATCTGCCACTCGATTTGTAACTCCCGATTTGTGTTTCACAACAAATGTAAACTGTTGTAAGTATGCAATCCACGAGGCATGCCTAGCTGCAATCTTGTCCTGTCCTTGCAAATGCTTCAACGCTTCATGATCAATATATATAACAAATTCTTTATGGAACAAATAGTGTCTCTAATGCTTCACTGCTTGTACAATAGCATAAAATTCTACATCATAAGTATTATATCTCATCTTTGCTCCCGAAAGCTTCTCACTAAAATAAGCAATAAGACGGCCCCTCTGACTTAACACCCCTCTAATTCCAACCTCAGATGTGTTTGTATGTAGCTCAAACAACAACTGAAAGTCTGGTAATACTAGAATGGGCGCTGGCATCAAAAGTTCCTTGATCCGCTCAAAAGAAACTCCTGCTTCCTCTGACCATGAAAATTGCTTCCCCTTCATACAATCAATAACTGGTGCCATCACGCCACTGAAATGTGGAATAAATCTTCGGTAGAATGGTGCTAATCCATGAAAACTTCTAACTTCGGTTATCGTCCTGGGTTGTGGCCAATTTCCGATTGCGTCAACTTTATCGTGATCCACTTGTATACCTCCTTCTGATACAACATATCCCAAAAATAAAACACTATGCGTCATGAACACGCATTTCTTCGTTGCAGCATAAAATTGTTCCTGTCGCAGTATCATCAACACTTCTCTCAGATGATGCAAGTGTTCTTCTGGGCTTCCACTGTATATCAGTATATCATCAAAATACACCACCACGAACTTCCCAATAAATGGTCTAAAGATCTGATTCATCACCCACATAAACGTACTAGGTGCATTCGAGAGACCAAACGGCATAACCAGCCATTCATACAACCCCTCCCATGTCTTGAATGCTATCTTCCACTCGTCCCCTGGTCTAATTCGGATCTGATGATAACCACTCTTAAGATCAATCTTCGAAAAGATAACAGCTCCATTGATTTGATCCAACATGTCATCAAGCCTTGGCATCGGAAACCTGTATCTGACAGTTATATTGTTGAGCGCCGTGCTATCTGTACACATCCTCCATGAACCATCCTTCTTCGGTACTAACAATGCTGGTACAGCACAAGGACTGAGACTCTCCTGAACACGCCCTTGTTCAAGCAACTCCTCAACATGTCTTCTCAACTCCTCGTGTTCCTTTGGACTCATCCTGTAATGTGGTCTATGCGGTAACACAGCTCCTGGAACAAGATCTATTTGGTGTTGTATGTCCCTCAACGGTGGTAACTCTTTGGGCAACTCTTCTGGAAATACATCTTCAAATTCTTCCAGCACTGGCTTTGCTTCTTCAGGAATTTCAACCACTTCATTACTCTCACATCCAATCAACAAAAATACTTCAGGTTCATCTTCGACTTCTTTAACAAACTCTTTCAAAGATAGCAAAGTTTTCAGCTCTTCAATCTCCTCCAACTTTCTTTCCTTCTGTTGTTGCTTTTTAGGAATTAAAGTGATTTTAGTACCTTCAAACATGAAACTGTAGCTGTTGGTACGTCCATCATGTTGTACGGCTCTATCATACCGCCACGGTCTCCCCAACAACAGATGACATACATCCATATCAACCACATCATACCAAATTTCATCTTTGTATTTCTTCCCAATCGAAAAAGTTACACAAGTTCTTTTACTAACCTTCACCTCCCCACCTTTCCTCAACCAAGCTAACTTGTAGGGCTTAGGATGCTTCTCAGTCTTTAATGCCAACTTCTTTACAGCTTCTGTAGAGATAATGTTATCACAACTTCCAACATCGATAACAAATTTACAAACCTTCCCCAAAATAGTGCATGTTGATTGAAAAATACTACTCCTTAGCCAACTTGAATCATCCTCTTGCTTTGGTGTCAAATACGACCTCCTCGTCATCAAATTACAACCCTCATATCCTGACAATTCTTCTTCCTCCTCAACCTGTGGTGAATTGGAACATTCTACTTCAGCATCCTCATCCTCAACCTCAGCAACCATCACTCGTTTCTTAGGCTTCAAACATTCATTGCTCTTGTGACCAAACTCCTGACAATTATAGCACTTGAAATTGTTGTTGACCTTGGTCTTAGCAACTTCATTAACAACCGGTTTATTAACAGCCTTGGAAACATTCGCATTGCTACTATCCCCTTTCACTTGATTGTTGGAATTTGTAAACACACCACCACCTCTTCTGCCTTGCTTCTCCCAAGCTAGAGCCTTTTGATGTGCTTCAGCGACAGATCTCGGATCAAACATATTCACCATATCTTGAATCTGCATTCTCAACCCTCCAACAAATCTAGCGGTCAATTGTTCCTCTGTCTCCATGATATCATTCCTCGCAATAAATTGATAAAATTCATCCGCATAATCATTCACCGACTTTGTTCCCTGTCTCAAGTTCTGCAATCGCTGATACATAAGGGATTGATAGTTATTAGGCAAGAAAGTAGCCTTCATTAACTTCTTCATCTTCTCCCATGAGACAATCTTCGATTTGCCCATTCTTTCCCGTGTAAGTTTGGTTTGTTGCCACCATGCCATAGCTCTTCCTCTCAACCGAGTAGCAACCAACTTAACTCTGCGATGCTCAGGAACTTCTTTGAAGTCAAAAATCTCTTCAACATTAGATAACCAATCAAGGAATTCTTCAGCTTGCATGCTACCCTTGAATTCGAGAATTTCAGTTTTCATCCCCGACTCCCATCGCCGATCATCTTCTACATCCCTATATTGACGTCGTACTTGATCTCGATCTCGAAAGTGAATACCACCTCTATCACTATCTTCATCATAATCACGTGTACTTCGATATCGATCTTGGCCATCAACATCCCTACGATCACGCATGTCTCTTCTACTATGCCTTTCATCTTCACGATATGGATCATACTCAAACTCACGTTGAGTTCTTCGTTCTTTATTTCGATAGTCATGGTGATCTCTCCTCATCGAAACTGACGATTCTCTTCTATCTCGATAAGATTGTGGCGACACTCTCCTCGCTTCCGTAACCGATGGCGAAACTCTGTTTCCTCCATGGTTCGAGACTGGCGACCATCTCCTTTGACTTTGATTCATGTCAATCATCAATTTCTCCAACTTCCCAATACCTTCATCGAATTTTTCATTGATACGTTGTTCCGTTTGCTCAGCTTCTTCTCTTCTTTACACATCTCCAATATTTTGAAATCGGTTAGCACGTCTCGGAGGCATGATCTCTCTAACAAGCTCGGTTCCTTCTCTACTTAGCTCAAACAAAAGTGATGCAAAACTCCAATACTTCTTCTCTGCTCTGAACAGGCTCGGGTTAGCTATGATTGGCTAAGTTCAAGCTTTGATACCAAACTGACGCAGCGAATATAACGGATGACGACGAAATGTGGATTCCGTGTCAAACTAATCGATGAACGATTAGATGAAGCAATAGGAATCGATGAATTAGTGATACCAAACGCCCAAATCCGTTGATCTCAAGAGATACAGGATTCTAGCTATCTCCAACACGTTGATCGCGCACGATACCGTGTTAAAAGATCTACGATTCTTCGACATTGATCTTGCACACAAGATTCCGTGAATCGGCTTCAAAATCGTTGATTCGAGTGCAACCGAAGATGGAGAAAGGAGATAACACTCAACTTTCAATTTCAAAGGAGGTACAAAGCACTCAAAATTTTATTCGAAATTCAACAACCTTTACAAATGACATTACTCCCCTATTTATAGGAGATTTACAACACACGAGACTCAACTTGCGACTCAACATTACACGACCTAACACAATACACGACTTAACAATACATGCAACTTACGAGATACAAGTTACAATAGAAACGACTTACGACCTATGACCTATTATATTACAACATAAGCAACATAACAATATCACACGGTTTATAACTTAATAGCTTCAAGCACGGCTCGCGACCTAAGGAATCAACGATCCAAGAAAATGCGGCATAGCGACCTAACAGGATTTCGACGACATAAGGAGATGCTCGCGACCTAGGCTGGAAACAATCAGCGACATAGAATTTGGCCGCGTCATAAACTTCGCTCGTGGCCTAAGGACAACGGCCTACCAGAAGCTTGTTCGCGTCATAAGCATTGCCGCGACTTAACGTTCCTCAGTGACGATGTTATTCGCGACCTTCTGGAAGAGCTCGCGACCTAAGGAGCCGGAGCGACCTACTGGAGGCGACTCAACTGGAGCGACCTTGGAGATCTTTTCGCGACTTAAGGTGGAGGAAGGGTTCGCGGCATCATCTCGTTTGTGATCTAGGTTTTCGCGACCTAAAATGGAGGAGCGGTTTCAACTTAAGGTAAGTCGTTTACCTTTATCTTGTTTACCTTTATCTCGCGCTGCATCAGTTATGTATATAAATCAAGGATAAATAATTAATGCAGTAGACAACATGATGTAGGGATAATAATAGTAGTAATATACCAAATCTTCGTCTACGTCCTCTAGAATAAATCTTCGGTATGCTAAAAAATCAAGGCTGACCCAAGCGTAATGAAAAGGTAAAACACTCGAGTCAGGACTAAAATATCCTGATGTAAGTCAAATCGATATCATATATAACATGAGTGTAACGACATCAGAGATATTTATAGGATATCACATCTCATATTCAGTGCATAACGTGAGTGCAATAACTCAAGAGATGTTACAGGATTTTACATCTCTTAAGGACCTGTCAAAATATTTATATGTAGTAGAATACGCTATATATATAATCTCTAATCAGTAAGATAAATATTTAAATAGCATCAACGCAGTACATTAACCCCCCATAACGCATTTTTTAGCATTCTCGTACAATTTGCGCATAAAACACCAGTTAAACGGTCGGTGGATAGGGATGCGTCACGATATGACAACACTAAACCAAAATCATATGGTCTCGTTTAGGGATAAAAGTATTACAAGGCACGTGAGGTAATGCCCAAGGTAGGATACTACCAGTTTATCCTTCTCGGCTAGTGGCAACACATCATAGCCATGATCGCCCACCGTGTCCAACATTCCCATAATCTGGATGGTGCGCATGAATCAATCACAATGTAAATGATGGTATTTTGAAGAAGTGCGTCCGCTCGGGGTGGCTAACCCATTTGGCCGGTACGACTCCTGTTTTAGTCATTTCAAATTGGCACAAGTGCCAGGCTAATCCATCATCCTTCTCTTTCTTCAAATCCAAAAAATGATGCAAAATCCAACCGCTTCATTCTGGATCATCACTATACATACACAACTGTTAAAGTGATTCCGGTATCAATAAAGAGTATGCCCATATCTGGCTCCATCTCTTTAATAACCAAAGTCGTTTTACACACCGGTTGGTTCTTTAACATTTCGAAAACAGTTCACACTTGATATCAAAATATCATATTCTCTTCGAAATCAAAACCATTTTAAATCATCATATTTTCTCGAAATATAATATTCCAATTCAAAATTATTTTTGCCATAATATCACGATTTTGCTTCCAAAATAGTTTCGAATTCTAATTTGGCTTATAACTTCAGTTGACCCAGTTCGTATTTTTAATCCTTGATTTAAAAATAAACATTCCACTACTGGCCAGTTTGAATTTTTTGAAAAATAGTTTGAATAGTTTAAAATAGCTTAAATATTTAAAATAGTTAAAAATAGTTTAAATTGTTAAAATGGATAAAAATAGTTTAAATGGATAAAATAGTTAAAATAGTTTAAATGGTTAAAATACTTTAATGAAATGAATTAAGCATTTAAAATGGTTTATAGCAAAATTATTTGGAAACCAAAATAATTTTTATATTTGAAAAGATAGCTTTTAAAAAAAATATTAAATAATTTATTTGAAAATAGTTCCAAAGTCAAACCGATTCAATTCCAACTTCCTAATCCAAATCTATTCCAATTCTATTCAATCGATTCAATTTCGATTTCAATCCAAATCAATTTCAACCTCGATTCCAAATTACAAGTCCTCTTTCAATCCAATTAATTCAATTTCAATTTCAATTTCAATTTATCAATTTCGAGCTCGATTTTCAAAATATCGATTCAAAACACTTAAATCAAATTAACCTTCAATATCCAATTTGAAATCCAAAATTTTTAAATACTTTTACTTTGTAAAATTCAAAGTTTGAATAGAAGACCCATCTATTAGATCAAATCACTTTCTGAAATTTAAATCATAATTTGATTATAACTTAAAAATCCCATCTTAATTATATAATAACTTTCGGTTACAAAATTTAAATTTCAACATTCCGAGATCAAGTTCGTAAATAATTTGATTTCAATAAATTCGATATTTATTTCTTTTAAATCAAACCATTTAAATAATTTCAAATCAAAAAATTTAAAATTATTTAATTTAACCAACCCGGTGTCCGTATATAATTTTCTATCCTATGTCCACATGATCAGTTATTTCAATTTAATTTCAGAGATGAATATATATCATTTCAATCCAAATCACAATGTCATAGGTATATATCATTTAAAATTATTTTTTAATTTATTTGAAATAATTTAATTTACAGTTTTATACACTGCAAATAATATACAGGTGATAACATGATATATGTAAAAACAAATAAACATCCAAACATCCAAATATCAACTAATTTGCATCCATCACAATCAATCATACAAACTGACAATATAATTCACAACAGTTTCGTAATTACTAATATTGGGTAATTTACTAGCAATTCAATTTTAATTTCATATTTAATTGTCAATTTTTACTTTAACGGTTAATTCAAACAGCAATCAAATTTTTCAAACAACGACCAATAAATTCATATCACTTCATAAATTAAAATTTAACTAGCATAAAAATAATATAGTATGTTGTGAGCATTATAAAATACTTACCTTGATTTTTGTTGTTGCAGAGACGTGCCGTTTTGGAACTAAAACCGGATGACACTCAATTTTAGCCCGAATTTCGACTGTCTCCAAATCCGTCCAAACAAATTTCATTATAGAGCTCTTGTTATCAAGATCGTAATGCAAAATGTCTCTTCTAAAATGGACCTCGTTTGCAGAAGTTATACATTTTATAAGTTCGTCGATATTTAAGTTTATAAAACAATTTTTATTTTTATAATAAAGCATGCCCAAAATAAGACCTAGCCCACAAACGCAAAGGCCTTCTTCCCCAATTACCCAATACGCATGACCCCCCTCCCCTCCCCTCCGGTGTGTACGCACGCCACTGATACCCAGCTCTGGCCACCCATATTCGACGTCGTCGATTCCAACGAGTCTCTCTTCCGAATCTTCAAGTACCCAAACCCAAAAACTCACGAACAACAATGCCTAGAGAAACGCGACACTACCCATGCTCCCATCGAGCTGCTACAGGCCGCTCTACTCAAAAGTTATCGAGCTTCGTGAAAACTTGGCTAGAGGATTAGTTTTCCATGCTAAGCTCAAATACGACCACGAAAACGCCCAACGATCATCACGTGAGCCAAAACTTCAAGCCTTAGTTCACTCACCCTCATGTCGATGACCACAAATGGCAGCTGCACCCTAAAAAGGCTACACCAGATCGAAGAGGAGGTTGAAAAATGATTTTAGGAATGGGTTTGGGATTTTTCCATTGAGTAAATCATGTGAAATAAATTTTTATAGTTACCATGTTAAAAAAAAATTTTACTAACGGTTTGGGTTCGGCTGTGAATATAGAGTGAAGGAGGATGTAACGTCCTGCCTTTCCGCACGATTTAAATCGACGATAAACCAAATACGTTAGACTTACACCATATAAAAGGGAGGATTGTTATGGGGTAAATAAGAAAAGTAGAGAAAGAAAACCGCAAAATAGAATCTTGCAGTAGAACGATAAAATATAATAATCAAATATACAGTTCATGAAGCTGTTTTACAAAACATTTGATTTTATTTATATAATACATATCAGAGCACACATACCAGAGAATAATAATTAATGCAGCGGAATTAAAAGGTGTAGCGGAATAATATAGTAGATAATAGTACTGCAAATCTTTGTCTTCGTCCTCCAGAATAAAATCTTCAAATCCTAAAAGGCTTGGACTGACCCGAGTGAATTGAAAAGACAAAACACTCGAGTAAGAACTAAAGGATCTTATGTGAGTTAAATCAGCTGAAATAAACATGAGTGTAACGTCGTCGAAGATGTTTACGGAGTTTTACATCTCCTATCCAGTGTCTAACGTGAGTGCGGTAACTCGAGAGATGCTCGGGATTCACATCTCCCAAGGATCCATTAAACTATTTACTATGTAGTAATATTTCGCTATTATAATAATGTCTACAGTAATATAAACTTACTTTTAAATAGCGTTAAGGAATGACCCAATATTTTGCTTAACACAGTAATAGTCCCAGTAGTCCATCCAGTATCAGTGCATCTCCAGATCGGGAGACTACCCTAAATACTCCACGGGCTACCGGAGAAAAACAAACTCGTACAAGGCACGCTAGGGTGGGTGACACGGCACAACTAGGCAATGCCAGGGTAGATATACCAATTACGCTTCCGGGTCAGTGATAACGCGTAGCATGCAGCTACCACCCACCTCGAGCCACACCCCAAATAAAAAAATCAAAAGTGGCCACCGAATCATTTCAAAAGTCAAATTTTAATATCGAAGGGATGTGTCCGATCAAAGGTGCTACCTCATTAACCCGTCAATCGCTCCTGGTTTAGCCACCTTATGCCAACTTACGGGAGTCGGGTCCACGTATTTACCTTAAAGGAACGCCGCCACCATCCTACTTCATTCTGAAATCTCCACCGCGTACACGGTTGTTAAAGTGGTTTTTGGAGTTGGCAGAGAGCATTAAAACTTCCGGTCCTGGTCTTTTCAACAACCAATCGTTATTATAACACCGCGGTCTTTTTCAAAATAATTTATACTTTAAAACCAGAATATAATATCCATTTTCAAAACCATATAAATACGATATCATTTTCCTCTTTTAAAACAAAATCAATATGATATCATTTCAAATATGTCCTTTCGAAAACCATAACATTTTCAAAGTTGTAATATTTTGAAACCAAAACTTGAAATAAAGCCTTTCAAAACATAGAACTTCGAATTTCATAACTCTGAAATATAACCACACCACTTAAATGGTTTAAATATTAAATTACTTAATTATATAATAAAATAGCTTCTTCACCTTCACAAATCAATTTCAAATATAGATTTAAATCCCTAAATAAGCCAATAAAATTTTCATATATTTCAAAGCTTTAATTATTCCACCATCTCAAAACTTATTCTTCGATAATTTCATATATATCAAATTCAATTGCTATTATTTAGATTTGAAATGTATACTTAATAAATCCAATATAGTTTAAGTAAAACTTTAACTTCAAACAACTGGATATTTTTTTCAATTTATTTAACTTGATAAATTCATTTATCTCAACTTTACATTCATTTAAATTCTTTAAAACTAAATCAAGTTATAAGAATCATACCCTTTACAATCTCCATTTTTATTTAAACTTCAAATCAAATTCATTCAAGTCCAATTCTTAAATAATTCAATTTAAATCAATTCCATATTTGTCTTTCAACTTAATTTCATTTAAGTCATTTAAAACTCTATATACAGTATCTTAAATAGATATTTAACCATATAACATAAAACAATCAAACTTCATTATTAAACTCGTTTTTATTAATCAATTTTATACATAGCTTAAATTCAAGAATTCAACTATATATATATAATAGTATTTACATAACATCAAAATTAATATTTATTAAATCGTATTTTTCTTTCCAGAACCATAGAAAATCATTTCAAAGTATTTTATATATAGACCACGGTGTCTGTATATAATTTTCTACCTTATGGTCAAGTGATACGGATATTTATCATTTAAATCCGTAATTTAAAATAAAAATTACGGTTATATATCATTTCAAACCACAATCCCGAATGAAATGAAAATGCACAATAATTTGCAGTTTATACAATATAAAATACAGCATCCATTCATCCAATATCAATCATCAACCATTTATAACAATCATCATCCAATATAAATAATAACATCACTATAGAATGGATAATAACAACAAGTATTAACTAGTAGTTTATATTCAAAAATAAATTAAAACTGTTTAACTGGTAGTTTATATGCAATAATAAATAAATAAAAATTTAACTAGCAGTTTATATGCAAAAATAAATTAAATAACAATTTAATTTAAATAAATGCAATCTAACTGAGATGATGATTAAATAAATGCCTAAACAATCATAGATAAATTTTAAATCACGTCAAAATTTAATTTAATAAACATGAGAAATCTTAGAAGTTGTAAGTGGGTAAAAACACTCACCTTTTGAATTTAATTGAATTTGAATCCAATTTAAACCCAAAATTCAAACGTTCTCATAATTCGTCCAAACTGGCGCCAAAGTGTCTGAAATCCCAATACGAACCTAGAGGAGAAAACCGCGCATACTTTCAACCTCGTATGTGAAAGTTAAGCAGATTTGAACGACATACGATTTAAAAATAAAAATTTAGTAAAAAATAAATAAATTACACGTCACTTACCCCTACTCTCTCTCATGCGGCTAAAACCCCAAATCTATTCGCTGCGATCGAGTGCGTCCACCAGCTATCCACCAATTTACACCGCCGTTACAAAGGACTTTAACCATATCAAGCGCCATGGTCGAGCTCATCGTCCAAGGCTGAGCCTTCTGCTTGCTCGCGCTACACTCCGGTGTACCCTGGTGGTGGGCGCCGTCGCCCCACTTCCTCGCATTTTCTAGCGAACATGCTGACCTATACGACCAACGAACACTGCCATTTGAGTTTGCTCTTCCTCCTCACCAAGTCCATGCCATTCGATCGACCTGTCGACGAACATCCACCGTTGGATCGCGAAGACCTAGATTAGACGGTCGACATTCAAAAGCAATTTCTGAACAAATGGTGGTTCGAATCGGAAAACGAATTGCAGTTTTGAGATGCGTACATCAAGAGCTTTAATATATAATTTTTCTGAATTTTTCTGAGGAGTTTGGAAATTTCGGCTTTGATTTTTGAATTGGATTTGAATTGGATAAATTAGAGTTTACAGCCATTGAGAAAGAGGAGCACAGAAGTTGCTGTACGTATAGAAATGAGGAATAGAGTCTGTTAGGGTTTATAGCAGGATATACATAGGCACACTGAAATAGAATAGATGAATCGGGTTGAATATACGCAATAATGACAAAGTGGCCCAAAAAAACCCGTTCTGACTCCGAAATGAAATTGGATCAACCCATATATCAAAATAGACGTTTTAAAATATTTTAAACGCAATGGAAAAAGTTTCGAGTCCAAATTCCATCGTATGAAGAAGCTATGCTAAAATCAATAGTTTCCAAATTGATTTCAATTGATTTCAATTTCATTGATTTCAAGGCGTTTCACGTTCGTACGATCAAACGACAAGTCCGATCGCTAAGAAACTTGAAATCCTACAATAGTTCACCGATACGGATACAATAAAACTAGTTTTATCGAAATCCGAGTCAGTGGCCAAAATGGCTATTTTTATATTAATTAAATAAATTAAAATTCATTAATTAAATCACTTTTTCATTTTCACTTCCAAATTTTACAAATCTTATCAGTTTTGTTTTCTTAAACAAACTCAGTGATTTAAACCAATTTAGATGTCAATTAAATGTCGATTCAATCATAAATTTCAGCGTAAGTTCAAATTTCATTATATTCATCAATTATAAATTAACTTTTCAATAATTCCATTGAATTCACTATTCATTCTTATTATCCAATTCATTATAGTCAAATGGATGAAATTAACATTGGGTTCAAAGCTATTACATAAATATTTTCCAATTTGACCTAAATTTTCAATTAACGTAATAATAAATGTTTATTTCTACTTAATTGCAGTAAACTCAATTACCTTAATTCTTTACATTCAAATAAATTAACAAATCTTGATTTACAATCTTTACATTAACCAATAGTCATATTATAAATGGAATTCACATTATCTCCAATTATTAGTTACCATCAATTAAGATCTTAACATTTGTTCCATAAATTTATTTGCACTAAATTAGTTACTGCATTAATTCTTATTTATATAACATTAAGGTTCATTTAACTCTGATTGATTTCCAATTTTATTAAAATTTGATTTCTCATTTCAATTAAAAGACTAAATAAACGGGCAACACATTATCATCACCGTCGTTTACTTTTAACTGCATTTATAAGTTTATTGTTTACAAACACAAGTTACTCATGTACATAATTTCAATTTCGTAATCACATTCAATCTATTATTGACTTTAATTAGCATTGATTACCTTGCAATAACATTATTACTTTATATCCACATTCAAATACAATTAATATTCACAATAAATTTATTTACTTGGTTTCATACCTTTATTACATCAATTACTATCTTATAAATAAATCTATGATCCTATTTAATTTACATTCACACTTCCGTTATTATTTTAACAATTATTAAAGTAATGTTTATCCTCAACAACAAATATTATGATCAATTATCTAACATTGATTGTATAAAATTTTCCATTTATTACGTATTATTGTATCAATGGATAAAATTTTAAATCTATTCCCTAAATCTACTACTTTCAATCAATTAAAACTTCACAACTATTTAAATCAATTGGGATTACAATACATTTATTATTTATCAACTTGTTCTAACCTTATTGCCTAAATTTACGTTCAGTTACTATTGAGCAAAACTATTTCATTTAATTTAATATTTACACTTGTTTTACTCAAATTCTCCTTAATGTAAACCTTTATTTGTTCATTAAAATTTAATTTCAATTCCAATTCAATCAACAATTTCAACATGCAACTTATAATAATTGTTTACGAGTATGAATGGAATTAACTTTAATTTCAAATATTATCTTAATTTACATTAACATAATAATTAATTACCATTAATGAATTTTATTGCCCAATTTATTAAATGCAATCAAATTTGACCTTACATATTTCAATATTCCCATTTTTATCTTAATTCCAATTCACTATAGTATCAAATTTCAATTTCTTGCAATAAACTCATTTACTATAAATTTTCATACCAATAAATTAGTTTCCAATAAATAGGATTGATTCAATTCAACCTTTTTAATTAAGTCTATATTAATCAATATAATATTTCATAGATTAATTCTTAACATTTACTTCATTATTAATTATAATTTTTTTCTTCTTAAATTTAATTGCAAATTTAAATTAAAATAACCAATTTATTTATCAAACTTTACGGATCGTTACACTCTCCCCCACTCAAAACTTTTCGTCCACGTAAAGGTAAAGAAGGGAAAGAGAAACTAGGAAATCAATATATCTTACTTAAAATATTAAATTTATAAACAAATAAGTTTTACAAAATTAATTAATTTAAATAAAATATACCAATTTATAACCATTATATCTTTTTATACTTAAATTATTAAAGTTTGGAAAACATTTTCAAAAAAATTCTATGTCCAAAATTTATGGAAAATTTCGACCGAGTCTCTTTGTACGGAGAGGCTCGGGAGAAAATATAATATCAAAAATAGCAATATATAACATATAATTTCCAAAATAATATATATCCCAACCCGGGAAAGCAATACAACAGCGCTATAAATCCGTAATCTGAAAACGTACCTATTTGTTGGCGATTAATGCTTAATTATGAAACCAAAAGCAGTAGCAATTGCTTCCATAACCTGTATTTCACTTATATAATCCAAAATGTTAACAATTATACAAAATGAAATATCTAAGGTTGTTTCAACCCCAAACAAGAATCAATACAACAACAATCAATTGCAACAAACAGCATACAACCATCATACAGAATCAACACAATTCAACTATCAATCCATATCAAACAAAATAGGTAGTTGTTCGGGTTCAAAACATTAAATTGTACAGAATAAAGAATAAACTTCTAAGTCCACCATTAACTCAACAGTCTTAGATGAAACCAATAGATTATACATACTTTCAATCCAAATTTAAAGTATCCTTACCCAAATAACCATAAACCAAAATGAACAACAATTTCAACAATAAATCAAGTTTTTTTTTTCAATTACTTCATCCATTTTTTGTTTGATTTCCTTTTCATTCATTATTTATTTTTATCTATTTAATTTGCCTTTTATTTCTTATAGTTTCATCTACTTTTATTCATTTCTAACAAAGTCTCATTTTCACTTATTCATATCATGAAATTTTCTTTTTATTATATTACATTCATTTATAACATTATTCATCTTTCTGCTTATTTTCAAAATAAACAACTTCAATCATTTACTTAAGTCTATAATTACTTACTTAAGTATATAACAATTATAACCTCAATTCTTATTAATAAGCAATTTATTGAACACTTCATTACATACTTTTACTTGTACAATTTTCATTACATTTTCTTATTAAACATTTCAACTTTTTTTTAAAAAATTTGGTAAGTTATATATATGCTTTTTAAGAATGTAATTGAAAATCACACAAGTTTTTCTCAATTCTTTTATTTAAATAAATGCTCAATAATTATATCTTTCATTTCACTACAATAATTGAAACTATTAATTAATTGGAAACTTAAGAATTAAATACCGGGTTTTTATTAAAAAAATTTAAATAACAGATAACATATGCTTACAATTAATATATCCACTTATATTTAAAACAATTTAAAATTTATATTTGTTTATCAAAAACGAACCTGCAGTAAAACTACTATAATGGCCTTCCCTCTTCGAGACTCGAAAATGAATGTCGATGATGCGGCCGCCATCATCGAAATTATTTTCCAGCGACAGAGAGGGAAGTACAGAACTTATTTCTTTTCAAATTTTCTTTAAAATAATTCTTTCAGATCATATTGAAATATTTATATCAGAAGATACTTCTAAATAATATTATCATTATATTCCAAAATCATTCGAAAGAAAGTTTCAAAACCCTGGAACTTAAGTTCTAAATTCCCAATTTTCATTTATTTAAATTTCAATCTCATTTCAACTATTATTTATAAATTTCATTACCTACAACCAAAACATTACAACTAAGCATATATATTATTTATAAAAATTTGTTTTATATATAGAAAATATAATAGGCAAAATTATTTCATTCGCCTATATTAAAACAAATATTATGTCGGTCTGTCCTATTAAGTGTTTAGAAATCCCTATTGATGTCATAGCGTCCCATGCACCAACCAGAATTTATAAATACAAAATGGAACAGATTAACACAATATTAAAACCTTTTAATAACACTAACAAATACGCTCTCTCATATATACACTCAGCGACTTCATAGGGTATTTGTACCCTATTTATAAAGAATCTAACCCCACAAAGCTAAGGTTTATCGCTAAACCAAAGCTCTGATACCAGATGCAACGTCCCACCTTTCCACACGATTTAAATCGACGATAAACCACACACGTCGGAGTTAAACCATATAAAAGGGCGGATTGTTATGGGATAAATAAGAAAAGTAGAGAAAGAAAAACACAAAATAGAGTCTTGCAGCGGAACGATAAAATATTATAATCAAATATACAGTTCATGAAGACGTTTTACAAAACATTTGATTTTATTTATACAACACATATCAGAGCACACATACTAGAGAATAATAATTAATGCAGTGGAATTAAATGGTGTAGTGGAATAATATAGTAGATAATAGTACTACAAATCTTCGTCTTCGCCGTCCAGAATAAAATCTTCAAATCCTGAAACGCTCGGACTGACCCGAGCGAACTGAAAAGACAAAACACTCGAGTCAGAACTAAAAGATCTTATGTGAGTTAAATCAACTGAAATAAACATGAGTGTAACGGCGTCGGAGATGTTTACGGGGTTTGACATCTCCTATCCAGTGTCTAACGTGAGTGAAATAACTCAAGAGATGCTCGGGATTCACATCTCCCAAGGATCCGTTAAACTATTTACTATGTAGTAATATTTCGCTATTATAATAATGTCTACAGTAAAATAAATTTACTTTTAAATAGCGTTAAGGAGTGACCAGATATTCCCCTTAACACAGTAATAGTCCCAGTAGACCATCCAGTATCAGCGCATCTCCAGATCGGAAGACTGCCGTAAATACTGCACGGGCTACGGGAAAAAAACAAACTCGTACAAGGCATGCTAGGGTAGGTGACACGGCACAACTAGGCAATGCCAGGGTAGATATACCAATTACGCTTCCGGGTCGGTGGTAACGCGTAGCGCGCAGCTACCGCCCACCTCGAGCCACACCCCTAAATAAAAAAATCAAAAGTGGCCACCGAATCAATCCAAAAGTCAAAGTATAATATCGAAGGGATGTGTCCGATCAAAGGTGCTACCTCATTAACCCATCAATCGCTCCTGTTTTAGCCACCTTATGCCAACTTATGGGAGTCGGGTCCACGTATTTACCTTAAAGGAACGCCGCCACGATCCTACTTCATTCTGGAATCTCCACCACGTACACGGTTGTTAAAGTGGTTTTCAGAGTTAGCAGAGAGTATGGCAACTTTCGATCCCGGTCTCTTCAACAACCAATCGTTATTACAAAACCGCAGCCTTTTTCAAAATAGTTTATACTTTAAAACCGGAATATAATATCCCTTTTCAAAACCATATAAATACGATATCATTTTCCTCTCTTAAAACAAAATCAATATGATATCATTTCAAATATATCCTTTCTAAAACCATAACATTTTCATAGTTATAATATTTCGAAACCAAAACTTGAAATAAAGCCTTTCAAAACATAGAACTTCGAATTTCATAACTCTGAAATATAACCACACCACTTAAATGGTTTAAATATTAAATTACTTAATTATATAATAAAATAGCTTCTTCACCTTCACAAATCAATTTCAAATATAGATTTAAATCCCCAAATAAACCAATAAAATTTTCATATATTTCAAAGCTTTAATTATTCCACCATCTCAAAACTTATTCTTCGATAATTTCATATATATCAAATTCAATTGCTATTATTTAGATTTGAAACGTATACTTAATAAATCCAATATAGTTTAAGTAAAACTTTAACTTCAAACAACTGGATAATTTTTTCAATTTATTTAACTTGATAAATTCATTTATCTCAACTTTACATTCATTTAAATTCTTTAAAACTAAATCATGTTATAAGAATCATACCCTTTACAATCTCCATTTTTATTTAAACTTCGAAACAAATTCATTCAAGTCCAATTCTTAAATAGTTCAATTTAAACCAATTCCATATTTATCTTTCAACTTAATATCATTTAAGTCATTTAAAACTCTATATATACAATATCTTAAATAGGTACTTAACCATATAATATAAAACAATCAAGCTTCATTATTAAACTCATTTTTATTAATCAATTTTATACATAGCTTAAATTCAAGAATTCAACTATATATATTTAATAGTATTTATATAACATCAAAATTAATATTTATTAAATCGTATTTTTCTTTCCAAAACAATAGAAAATTATTTCAAAGTATTTTGTATATAGACCACGGTGTATGTATATAATTTTCTACCCTATGGTCAAGTGATACAGATATTTATCATTTAAATCCGTAATTTAAAATAAAAATTACGGTTATATATCATTTCAAACCGCAATCTCAAATGAAATGAAAATGCACAATAACTTGTAGTTTATACAATATAAAATACACCATCCATTCATCCAATATCAATCATCAACCATTTATAACAATCATCGTCCAATATAAATAATAATATCACTATAGAACGGATAATAACAACAAGTATTAACTAGCAGTTTATATTCAAAAATAAATTAAAACTGTTTAACTGGCAGTTTATATGCAATAATAAATAAATAAAAATTTAACTAGCAGTTTATATGCAAAAATAAATTAAATAACAATTTAATTTAAATAAATGCAATCTAACTAAGATGATAATTAAATACATGCCCAAACAATCATAGATAAATTTTAAATCACATTAAAGTTTAATTTAACAAACATAAGAAATCTTAGAAGTTGTGAGTGGGTAAAAACACTCACCTTTTGAATTTAAATTGAATTTGAATCCAATTTAAGCCCAAAATTCAAACGGTCTCAGAATTCATCCAAATCTTTGCCAAAGCGTCTGAAATCCCAGTGCGAAACAAGTGGAGAAAACCGCGCGTAATTTCAACCTCGTATGTGAAAGTTAAGCAGATTTGAACGACATACGATTTAAAAACAAAAATTTAGTAAAAAATAAAATAAATTACACGTCACTTACCCCTACTCTTTCGTTCACGCGGCTAAAACCTCAAATCTCTTCGCTTCGATCAAGTGCGTCCTCCAGCTATCCACCAATTTATGTCGCAGTTACAAATGACTTTGACCAGATTAAGCGCCATGGTCATGCTCAGCGTCCAAACCTGAGCCTTCTGCTTGCTCGCGCTACGCTCCGGTGCACCCCGGTGGTGGCTGCCGCCGCCCCACTTCCTCGCATTTTTTGTCGAACATGCTGACCTATACGACCAACGAACACTGCCATTAGGGTCTGCTCTTCCTCCTCACCAAGCCCATGTCATTCGATCGACCTGTCGACGAGCATCCACCGTTGGATCGCGAAGACCTAGATTGGACGGTCGACGTTCAAAAGCAATTTCTTTAACAAACGGTGGTTCGAATCGAAAAACGAATTGAAGTTTTGAGATGCGTACATCAAGAGCTTCAATATTTAATTTTTCTGAATTTTTTTGAGGAGTTTGGAAATTTTGGCTTTGATTTTTTAATTGGATTTGAATTGGATAAATTAGGGTATACAACCATTGAGAAAGAGAAGCACAGAAGTTTCTGTACGTATAGAAATGAGGAATAAAGACTTCTAGGGTTTATAGCAGGATATATATAGGCAAATTGAAATAGAATAGATGGATCGGGTTGAATATACGCGCTAACGATAAAGTGGCTCAAAAAAAACCTGTTCTGACTCCGAAACGAAATTGGGTCAACCCATATATCAAAATAGATGTTTTAAAATATTTTAAACACAATGGAAAAGGTTTCGAGTCCAAATTCCATCGAATGAATAAGTTATGCTAAAATCAATATTTTCCAAATTGATTTCAATTGATTTCAATTTCATTGATTTCAAGGCGTTTCACGTTCGTACGATCAAACGACAAGTCCGATCGCTACGAAACTTGAAATCCTACAATAATTCATCGATACTGTAACGGCCCTGGATTTTGGCCCTATTTATTTTAATAAATATTTAATCTAATTAAATGAAAAGAAAAATGATCATTTTAAAATTAATATGGTTTTGGAAATATTGCCATTTGTTTATAATGGATTTGTAATTTGAAAGAAAATGAATTTGAAAATTTGAAATAAACCTCTTGATAATATTTAAAATAAATTTATTTTATATAATTAAAATACTTTACTTTGTTAACATTTGGTAAATAAATATATATGGATAATAATGTTTAAATTAAAATCTAATTCTATCAATATAAAATTCAAGTATAAAGTATAAGTAACTCATGAATCTAATTTAAATATGGATAGTTAAAATATAAAATATAAATATTAAATGTAAGGCAAACATATGAATGTAATTTAAATAAAATACAAATAGAAATAAATATAAGTATAAAATATAAGTCACCATATTGAATATAACTTAAATATTGATAGTCAAAGTTAAAATACAAATACAAATAAAAATAAGGATTAGGTTTTAATGTATGCTTGCAACACAAAAACTGGAAAATTGTAAAACATAGTTTAACATAATACCAGATAAACATTATTCAAGCTAGAAGTAATAAGTCAAACATTTTTATTTGAATCAAGTAAGAAGACAAATATTCTTATGCAAACTATCTTCATCTACAAGCCAAGCCTACCTGGAAGGTATATATATCTTTATATAAATATCTATACACGGTAAACATTTTAATAATTATGTAAACTAATTAAGAAACAAGCATTTAATTGCTATCAACTCAGCCATAATTTTTTTCAAAAGCAAACATTCACAAATCTTATCTTTTCAGAAACAAAAATCTGTCTGGGTAAAGCCAAAGGTAGAAAACAACAGTACCAGTTAATACCTTCTTTTATTCACCTGTGTTCTCTTCTATATATATGTGTGTGTCCATCTTTTTGTTTTAGTTCGTTCAATAAGAAACTTTGCTAACCTGAGGAAGATAAAAACAAGAAAAAAGGAAGCAAATTCAACTTGAATTCAAACTAAAAACAGTCAAGATTCAAGACAGTTTCATGCTTCAGGTTTGCAAGAAAAAAATAAAATGAGAAGTGTTCTTTGTTCAGAAACTTTGCTGGTGAGTAAACATCTTCATTTTTCAAAGCAAACTCAAATTTAAATTCAAGCAAAAACAAACAGATTCAAGAGGCAGGTTCATACTGCAGATTCCAGAACATTAAGTATGTTATGTTCAACAAAATTTTGCAGGTGAGTAAACATCAACTTTCAAGCTTAAGTTTAATTAAAAACAGTAAGATGATTCATGGAATATGTGGTGTTGTATGTGCTTTATTTTGATATGAATCTGTGTTCACATATAAGCTGTTCCTTGAATATTGATTATGTTGTTTCTCTGCTATGTGTTACAGGGTTGAAAACAATTAAATCCTGAATTGTTTTCATTTGATCATGGTAAAGTTTTAATTTTTCTAATAAAATTAGATGCTTGAACTTCAATCAGAATCTTTAAATCTGTTTTAAAAACAAATCAGTAAAATATACTTCTGGAACCCTTGATTACAGACAATCAAGAAATAAATTGGTAAATTCGATTGCTACAAAAAGCTAATTCAAGTTTGTATCTTAAATTCTTATTGAAATTTATAATTTTTAGATGAGTATTTTAAGAGAAGTTTGCATTTTAAAAAAAAATCATTTTCACGAATTAAGATAATTGAATCAATTTAAATTATTGAAATTTAAATTGAAGCAAGTATAACCATCCATGATCTCGAGAAAAATGTAAAATAAATTTTCTATTGCATGAAATTAGAATACGAGATCAATTTAGGGCTTGAGTTCAAGTTTTTGTTCATGTCAGTGATGTGTCCAGTTCGTCTTCATCACGCGATCGAGTGGCATGAGTTTTTGGAGGTTGGTGGTTTATCGTGTTACCGTCGTGTGGGCGAAAGTGTGGGTGCCGCAGGTGGCTGGAGCGGTGGTGACAAGGCGTTTTGCCGAAGGTGTTGTTACAGTTTTTTCGAGCGAATGACAAATTTTCGATTAAAATTTTCTGTAGACGATTGGAGCTTGGATTTCAAGTGTGTGAGTGTTTTGTGATTCGCCTGCAGTGTTGGTGTTCGCCGGAACTGGGTGGCGCCGCCGTGCACGAGTACGGCAGTTGGGTTTCGTGTCAGTGTCATTGATGCTTGGCGTCTCAAGTCATTTCTCGAGTTATATTGGTGATTGCTTCGAGTTTTGATCGCGTGAATGAATACTGATGCTTTAACTTATATCCAAGTTTAAACAAAATTTGCTAGAGAAAAAAAGAAAAAAAAGGGGAGAAGAAGAAGTTGTGTACATGGAGGGTGACTCGGGGAATAGGGTGTTTAACTCGAAGTGATACTCGGGTTTTAACAGGGGTAGTACTCGGGTTTGTTTCCAAACAGCAGTATTGTATTTTAAAGTAATGTTAAGTAAACTGATTTCAACAATCTTTAAAACCTATAAAACTTAGTAGTGTTCAACAGTTTGGTTAAAAACTTAGATACAAGTTAATTATTTTAGTTAATACTTTAAAATTTTAAGCTCTTAATTATTATTCTAGTTAAATAATTAATATAAGATAAGTATAAAACTTATTAACATACAAGTTTGTAATTAGTAATAAATTGATTTCAAAAGTTAAAGAAGATTTCTTTTAAAATGTCAATTAAGTCGAATAATTAATATTAACTGTTTATTTTCAGAAAGTACTTAAGAATAATTACTTTTGAAATGTAATTAGTGATGGATTATGAGTAATAAATGAATTTGTAATAAACTACTTAAGTTAATTAATGAATGATTAATAGTTAATTAATTAAGTAATTTAATTAAGAATTAATAAATGATTAATCAAGTAATTAGCAGTTAATAAATAAGTAATTAAGTTTAATTAATTAATTAATTAACTAATGATTAAGAATAATTAATTAAGTAATTAAGACTTAATAATTGATTAAGAAATGATTAATTAAATGATTTAAAATGGAATAAGTAATTAATTGATAACTAATGGTTAATTAAACAGGATTAAGAGATTAATTCTCAAGTAATTAGTTTAATTGAATTGATTAAATTAAGAATTAAAGACGATTGCTTATGGATTGTTGTGTAAGTAGAATATCTGATTATGATATTTATTTGATGATATTCTGTGATGCTTTATTATATGCTTTGATATATCTATGATAAATGTTATTTGAATTCAAGTGTTGAATTTAAAACTGTTAAAACTATAAGACAACCTGGCCTTTAAAATGGCGTTTGGATTTAGATGAGACCGGGATCGGGTGTCATTTATGATTATCCGAAAACCACATCGATCCAAATTAAACATTAGGTCGTGAATTCTCAAGTGAAGATCGAGATGGTGTTTTCAGAATGCAAGGGTTATCGTCGTTGACTCTGAGGGTGATTGCAAAATGAGTGTAACGAGATAATGCATTCAATTTCGTTTGAACCCGGAACGAACTTGTATGGATTGAATGCTTTCAGTACATTGTGAGGCGGACGATGAGCATTCTAAGAAATATGTTCTGTAAAGGTAATCGTAGCCTCAAGCCTCATCAACCGGGAATGGATAAAACAGGGGATGTGCAGCAAGGTTAGGTGGGTCATGCCCAAGCAGGACGAGATATACCCCTGTCTAGATGTCCCTTTATATTTCGGCTGTGTGGGGTAGTTGATTGCAACAACTACCGGGGTTACCTTGTTCAGGACTGTTCAGTAAGGAATGGTTCCGGCCTTGTGTTGTAGGGGAGTTAGGGCGGCTCCTCGGTACGGTGATCTAGGCCATATACTGTGACGGGCGGTACCACAGTAGCCCTGCCATTGATGGAAATCCATTTTCCCTATGAGACCCTACGGTTTTGATTTGAATTACCCACTTTTGTGGTTAGTAGCTGGAATTTAATAATGTAACAATTTCGGCTATTTTCTATTTACTTGAAAACCCTAGACACTATTATAATATCACTGGATTTCCTATAAACGTTTTGGTTAGCGTGAGGTAAAAATTTACCCGTATTTATGTGTGGGAAGTCTTACGTGATACCTTTATTTTCAAACATTTTTCAAAGTTAAACAACTTTAAACCGTTTACTCATACCAAACCCATGTCTGACCCGGAGTTTATATTTTGTTTTTCATGAACTCTTGGGTACTCAAATTTTTATGAGTAGCCAAGTGATAGGTTTGGATTGTCGATTTCTGGAGGAGCTTGGAGCAGGAGTTTCCAGACGTATGTAGCTATCTATCTAGTTCCGCTGTGTTAGTTGATGTATGCTGTATCGCTGATGTATTTAGCGACAGATGTATATATGACTGTCATGTGTATGATATTGTATAACTCTGATATGTGAAACTATGTAATAGTTATGTAATGTATTATATTTTGTTCCGTTCCGCTGTGAGATTCTGATATTGTTGTTCTTGCTTTCTATTCTTTTCTATATCTATCCCTTTCTTTCTTAATTGATGATATGTCTTTCTGGTAGTAGAACGGCGGGTCGTCACAGATACGGATCCGATGAAACTGGTTTCGTCGAAATCTGAGTCAGTGGCCAAAATGGCTATTTTTATATTAATTAAATAAATTAAAAATTCATTAATTAAATCACTTTTTCAATTTCGCTTTCAAAATTTACAAATCTTATCAGTTTTATTTTCTTAAACAATCTCAGTGATTTAAACCAGTTTAGATTTCAATTAAATGTTGATTCAATCATAAATTTCAGCGTAAATTCAAATTTCATTATATTCCCCAATTATAAATTAACTTTTCAATAAGTCCATTGAATTCACTATTCATTCTTATTATCCAATTCATTATAGTCAAATTTCAACTAAATTTTCAATTAACGTAATAATAAATGTTTAATTCTACTTAATTGCAGTAAACTCAATTACCTTAATTCTTTACATTCAAATAAATTAAAAAATCTTGATTTACAATCTTTACATTAACCAATAGTCATATTATAAATGGAATTCACATTATCTCCAATTATTAGTTACCATCAATTAAGATCTTAACATTTGTTCCACAAATTTATTTGCGCTAAATTAGTTACTGCATTAATTCTTATTTATATAACATTTAGGTTCATTTAAATCTGATTGATTTCCAATTTTATTAAAATTTGATTTCTCATTTCAATTAATAGACTAAATAAAGGGGCAACACATTATTATCGCCATCGTTTACTTTTAACTGCATTTATAAGTTTATTGTTCACAGACACAAGTTACTCATTTACATAATTTCAATTTCGTAATCACATTCAATCTATTATTGACTTTAATTAGCATTGCTTACCTTGCAATAACATTATTACTTTATATCTACATTCAATTACAATTATTATTCACAATAAATTTATTTATTTGGTTTCGTAGCTTTATTACATTAATTACTACCTTATAAATAAATCTGTGTTCCTATTTAATTTAAATTCACACTTCCGTTATTATTTTAACAATTATTAAAGTAATGTTTATCCTCAACAACAAACATTATGGTCAATTATCTAACATTGATTGTATAAATTTTCCATTTATTACGTATTATTGTATCAATGGATAAAATTTTAAATCTATTCCCCAAATCTACTACTTTCAATCAATTAAAACTTCACAATTGTTTAACTCAATTGGGATTACACTACATTTATTATTTATCAACTTGTTCTAACCTTATTACCTAAATTTACGTTCAATTACTATTGAGAAATACTATTTCATTTAATTTAATAGTTACACTTGTTTTACTCAAATTCCCGTTATTGTAAACCTTTATTTGTTCATTAAAATTTAATTTCAATTCCAATTCAATCAACAATTTCAACATGCAACTTATGATCATTATTTACAAGTATGAATGGAATTAACTTTAATTTCAAATATTATCTTAGTTTACATTAACATAATAATTAATTACCTTTAATGAATTTTATTCCCCAATTTATTAAATGCAATCAAATTTGACCTTACATATTTCAATATTCCCATTCTTATCTTAATTCCAATTCACTATAGTATCAAATTTCAATTTCTTGCAATAAAATCATTTATTATAAATTTGCATACCAATAAATTAGTTTCCAATAAATAGGATTGATTTAATTCAACCGTTTTAATTAAGTCTATATTAATAAATATAATATTTCATAGGTTAATTCTTAACATTTACTTCATTATTAATTATAAAAAAAATTCTTCTTAAATTTAATTGCAAAATTAAATTAAACGAACCAATTCATTTATCAAAATTTGCGGGTCGTTACAGAGGAAATGTGTACGAATAGGTAAAGTCAACTCTAAGGTGGCTGAGAAAAGAAAGAGGTTAAGTTGATATGAAAAAGTCATGTCAATCAATATATATATATATATATATATATATATATACACATATATATATATACATACTTAAATTATCAAACCGTCTCGAATACGCAACTCTAAATCTCAAACCCCTATCAAGGCGCTCTGCTAGGCATTCATAATGTTATACCCCTATTCCGAACGTAATGGAAAAGGTTTCGAGTCCTCATTCGATCATACAGAGAAGATAGCTTTTTGGACCCAATTATTATATTGAATTTTCAATATTAATTCCAACGCGTTTATATCACGTACGATCAAACAATAACTCAAAACGTTACGAAATTTGAAATTTGATAATAATACACTATTATGGATCTAAGGGAACTGGTTTTGTAGAAAACCGAGACTATGCCCCGAAAGGCTATTTTTTACTCATCTATTAAAATATAAACTTTTCCAATTTTAAATTAATCATTTATTATAAATTTTTAGGTGCTAACAATCTTCATTGCTGTTTAAATAAAATTTAAATCAACTTCCCACATCATTGTCAATAATATTAAATTCAAAATTCAATTATTAAAATAATGGCAATATCGAATTTTAAACAATTTTGATTATTCAATAAATCACTATCTTTTGAAATATAAGTTAATGAACTGATAATCTTTAGTTTTAAAATGAATCCAAACTATAGAACAACTATTTTTATTTTATAGTCGTTCAATTTTCGTTATTCAATCATTCGAATAATTTTCCAATATTGAATTTAACAATTTAATTGCTCAACATTCAACGAATTTCAATATTGGATTTTTAAACGAATTTTAGTTACCAACATCATTTTATTTCTATCTAAATAATTCACAATCATTATTCAGCTTCAGCTATTGATTATAAATCCAATTAATATATATAATATCATTTCAATCTTGTTATCGCCAAAACTTCAAAATTAGTTTATTACAAAATTTTAATCAAGTTCATATCCAGTGACTTATAGTCAAAATCATTAAATTTATATTTTTTAAACATTTTTATTTAATGATTGCATTAAATTTAATAGTTTAAAATAGCTAAAAATACAGGTCGTTACACTTGGCGTGTAAATTTAAATTGACATTATATTTTACAGCCGTAAAACAAATTTAAGTGATATAGACTTACATTAAATTCATCGTTGATCCACCAAGTATCTCAAGCATCCCACACGCTAGAACTCACTCAGTTACCCACTTTCCTAAGACCAGAAACTATGTCTTGGTAATTCTTAGCAATTTTTAAACTCCAATGGCGTTGGCAAAGGGGAATGTCAACTTCCTTCAAGTCTACAGCCCCACTGCACGTTGAGAAAATATAAATTATACATTTATACTTGATCAACAGAATGTAAAGTGGTAATATATAATGATATATAAATTACACTCACAAAGAAGTCCTGCTAGATACCCTTCCTGGTGAGGTCTGGGGTTTTATTCCATCTAGGCCAAAATGCAGCCATCCTTTAGAAATACCTTAGCCTATTGGGGTTTAAAGTCATTAGAGCCAGCTTTAGAGATTGTAAAGTGGTATCAGAGCCAGCTCTAGAGATACCTTAGCCTGTTGGGGTTTAAACTCATTAGAAATAGAGTTACTAATACCCTAGAATGAGTTTGAGTGTATATATATAAGGGAGCGCATTTGTTAGTGTTATGTAAAAATATTTGTATTGTGTTAATTTGTTAGGCTGAGAATTTATAATTCTGGTCGGTACATAGCATGCTATGACATCGATAGGGGTTTTTAAATACTTGAACAGGATAGACGGATACAATATTATTTTGAAATAGGTAAATAAAATAATTTTACCTAGTATTATATTTTGCATATATAAAAATGTAAATGTATATATAATTTTTTAATTAATTTTTTTATTTTTGTTGTATTGTTTGCTAGAAAATAATAATATTCAATTATTGTCATTTATTGTTTGGTTTGTCAAAACCATTAACTATTGTATGTTATAAGAAAATGTAATTTAATAAATATGGTCTATAAATTATGATTCACAAATAAAATAAATTTAAACGAAAATTTGAGAACTTAATTTGATGTTTTGAAATTGGATTTTCAATGATTTAAGAAAATATTATTATTATTATTTAGAAGTATTTACAAATAGAAATGTCTTAAAAAGTTTTCAAAATGCACTTGAAAGAATTGTTTTCAAAGAATTTTTGAAAGGAAAAACATTCTGCACTGCCCTCTTCTATCTCTGTAAAATAATTTCAGTGATGACCGTGCATTATCGACTTTCATTTTCGAGTTTCAATGGGGAAAGACCACTATAGTAGCTTTGCTACAAATTGTTTGGTGAAATAAATCTTAATTTTAAATTTCTAAATATGGTTTGATATATTAAAAAATATGAGTGTGTGTGTGTGTGTGTCTATATATATATATATATATATATATATATATATATATATATATATATATATATAAAATTTCAAAATGATTTGAAATGAACCCGGTATTTGAATTCTTAAGTTCTTGTTAATTGATGATTTTCAGTTGTAGAAATAAAGTGAAATTTTAATAAGCTGGAAACATTCAAATTGAAATCCGAAAAAAAGTAATTATTTAATGAAAATATAAGAAATTGAAGTTTTGTAACTTGTAAATTAAAAGATAATAAAACTTAAGAAGATGTAAAGACTGAACATTCTCAAAATGAATAATATAAATTTGTATAATATTCAATTAAATTTTAAAAACATAAATAAAACTTACCAGAAATGTTTAAAAAGTTGAAATGTTAAATATGAATATGTAATAGAATATTATACAAGTAAAAGCTTAATAATAAAAATGCTTCAAAATGAACATATGTTTATAAATGAAGAATTAAGAGTTACAAGAAATGTATAAACATAAGTTAATGTTTTGAAATGCTAATGATTAATTTGAGTAGTGAAAAAGGGCGAATACTATTTAAATAAATGATTATAAACTTAAGAAATGTTGAAATGATTCATAAATTGATCTAATATTAAAAGAAATACTATTGTGAAAATAAATATGAATTAAAAAAAGAAGAAAGTTATGTATGAATTGATTCATTAGTGAATATTAATATTAAATGGAAATCAATAATATAAGTAAATAATAAATGTGAATTAAACTACAATGAAATGTATGTAATACTTTAATAATGGATTCATTGATGATTTCAAATATTGAATGGGAAATAATTTATGTATGTAAATGAATGTAAACTGATAAGATAGCCTTGTATGAATATGAAAAAATGAATGGAAAGTAAATAATGTATTGAAGAAATCAATAGAATAAACTTAAATAACATATAAAAAATTTGTTGTTTGGCTTATGGGATGTTTGGGAAATGATACTTCAAGTTGTTTAAGGTTGTATGAATAATCTATTGCGTAATTTCCTAAGGCTGCTGAGCATAAGGTACACTTGATAGTTATTCATCGCCCTTGTACGATGAAAAGTTTTTTAACCTGGGCAAACCATTAGTTTTGATTTCTATAGATTTGTAATGAATTCTTTTGTTACATATAATGGTTATACTGCTTTTGTTTGCATATGATTGTTATATTGGTTGTGTTGTTTGTGTTATAAATTGAAACAACTAAAATATCACACTCTTTACATAATTTTAACTCTTTTGGATTATGTAGGTAAATAACAGATTATGGAAGCAACAACATTTGCTTTTGGTTTCATACGACAAATAGGCACGCTTTCAGATTACGGTTTTGGAACGATATTTTATAGTTTTCCCATGGTTTGGGTTGTTATATACACACACACGCGCGCGCGCGCGCACGCACACACACATATTTTAATATATATATATATATATTGAAATTATTATTTTTTCAGATATATCCACGTAAAGAAGACTCTACCAAAATATTTCATATATTTGGGACTAAGAATTTTTTTGTAAAAGTTGAGTTATTTTTAAATTTTTATATAAGCTTAAATATGTAAGTTAATTTTATATAAATTGGTTATTTTGAATATAATTATATCAAATCTCTTTATTCATTCTTGTTCTTTTTCGAGGACGAAATGTTTTTAGTGGAGGAGATTGCAACGACTCGTATTTTTGATAATTAAAATATTAAATTCAATAATATTTTAAAATTTAATATTGTGAGAAATTAAAAGTTATGATTTATAAATGGAAAAGAATTTTAGAATATAATTTAATAATGTTGATTGAACGGAACTGACAACTATTTAATGTAATTTCAATTAATGGTAATAATAAAGGTTAATGGTGTATAAAATGAATGTTGTGTTAAAAATAGAAATTACATGTAATCAGTTGAAAGTGGTTAGTAAAGAATATGGAATCAGTGATATGGTAAGTAGTTATATCTTTGTTTGTGAACAATCAAATTGATAAATGTGTTTAAAGTACTTAAATGTAAATACCGCTTTATTTATCATCTTAATATTAAATCAGTTGAAATTAATTTGAAAATCAAATGTTGAAATTTAATCTAATTGAAATATTGCAATTAATATGTTAAAAGATATAAAATGTAGAGTGAAGAGAACAATAAGATGGAAACTTATGTTAAATATATTCATAAGGAACAATTGATTTAATATAGGAACCTGTAAATCAAAATTAAAGAAATTGTTGGAATTTAAATTATGATAACTAGAATTACAAGAAGCAGAGCATTTTTCGACGACTCCAGGCCGTGACTGCCATCCGAAGCCGTCGAAAAAGCCGTTGCAAAATAATCCATCGGTGAACAGATTTTCCAACGGCTCCCGACAACGTCGGTCGTTAGCTTTTTCGATGGTTTTCGACGGCTGTCCGACGGCTTCCAACGGCCGTCGGAAGATACATGGATGATCACGCTTTGTGTCAAAAGTCGTAAGTAGCCGTCGAAAATATGCCATTTGTAGCCGTCGGTAACCGTTGGTATTTTTAGGCCTACAGGCTGTCAGAAGCTATCGAAAAACGTGGGACATTTTTTCTGCATTTCTGCTGCGATTTGGCCTTCCATCCACAATTCATGAATACAATATATTTACCTGACTCAATATATCCAACTCAGATATTCAATATGAAATCAAACCATTGAAATATAATCAAATATCATAAGGAAATAAATAAAATCTAACTCGCATAAAATCAAACCAGACTTTACTACCATGATTTACATATACCTCAATCCTTCATCAATTCTTCACAATCAACTCCCAAATGTCAGAATTACTACCACCAAATGTATCATCAAACAATATACACAATAGTTCAAATCCAACTTTATCAACTTAATGTATCATCCAAATTTACAAAACACTGACACAAAACAAAAAAAACCATACTTATCACTCCGGTCAATCAGCTCCAGAACCACTCGAACCGGTAGAAGATGAAAAGCGACCACCATATTGCTGCATGTACTCAGCTTTGTGACGACCCAGAATTTTTAGATGTTTGAGATTTAAATATTTAATTGATTTTAAATATTTAGAAGTTAATTTTTAACTTGAATTCAAAAATCACTATTTATTTGATAATTAAATTATTGAATTAAATAATTTAAAGTTGGGTAAAATGTTGAATCTGGAGTTTTAAGCTGGTTAAAAATAATTTGAAGGCTTGCAAAATTTATATCGATAGTATTGAAGAAACTAAAAGTGTTGAAATTGAATTTGGAAGTGTTTTGTTAAGTTTTGAAATTTTATCGTTTAAATTGATATTTAAAAATAGCCTTCCGAGGCGTAGACTTGGAATTTGACGAAACCAGTTCCATTGGATCCGTAATATTGTACTATTATCAGATTTAAATTTTCGTAGTGATTGGAGTTGTTGTGTGAGCGTACGATATACAAACGCGCTTAAATCTATATCGGAAATCTAATATAGTGACTGAATCCATAAGCTATCTTCTCCATACTGTCGAATTAGGACTCGAAACCTTTTCCTTTGTGTTCGGAATAGAGGTATAACATTATAAACGTCTGGCGACACGCCTCGATAGGAGTTTGAAATTTTAGGTTGCTTTGAATTTGAATTTAATTTCAAATATTTATATCCTGTTCATCCTCAGTTGAATTATTTCACATCGTAACCTTTTCTTGTCATTTCGAAATTACTGTTGCTTGTTGATTAGAACACGCCAGTATCTAATCCTGTCTCTCATCTTCTTTTAAGAGCATGCTACCTTTATCTTCCATCACACACTTCTCGTTCCTTTTATAATTTTCTGTTCCTCTCTCGTTATTCAATTCGAGAATATTTATTCCTTCATCATCCTAAAATCGAATCGCCTATCCCTCTACTCAAAACAAATCAGATCTCATTCCCAATTTTTTCCTCTGAGAAAGATACAGATCGAAATGGAAAAAAATGGGGCAGCTCTCCCTTCGAGTTCGACGTCTCGCGTTCGATAAATTGGAGGTCGGCGATGCTTGGATTTGGTGAGCTGGCGCATTCGATCTCTGGTGTGCGATGAGGGGAAGTGGCGCTCACTTTCTATTAATATATATATATATATATATATGTGTATGTATGTATGTATGTACATATAGGTAATTGTGAAAAGAAAAATATAAATAAATATACATAAACATATATTAAACTTACTAGTTCATTTTAAATAAATTATGATGATTAATTTAGTTAACCTATTTAATGGTTTTAATTACTAAAAGATTATTAAAGGAAAACTAGTTTGAAATTTAATTATTTGTTTAAATTTAAATCATTAGTTTGAAATTAAATTATTAGTTAAATTAAATTTATTAAATGAGCTTAGTTGTTTGATTTGTTCGAATATTAATAAAACGAAAAAATGTTTATACAAGGTCGAAAATAATAAAGAACAAGCTGGTTTGGATTGGATTGCAAACAAAGGTCAAAGGTGAGTTAATCTCACTCATCTGGTTATAATTTAAATTTAAATGTTCAAATTTAAACAAGTGGTTGATTGGCTGATTAGATTGGATGTGCAATATTATATAGAGTATATAATATATCTTGGAATGATTGATTTCCCGCGTTATATAGCGGATGAGTCCCTATGCGCCGCATAGTAGCGGATGATATTATATTTAAATCCCATATACCACGATATTCCAACTCGAAGTGGAATTGGTATTTTATATTGTGCTAACATCTGTGGATGCAGGGAAATAGGTTGGACGGATCCAACTGGATTCCTCAAAGTTATTTATATTGCTTAATATTTCTGTTATGAATATTTGATATTCTGTGATGAATATTATTGATAATTGGAATATTGAATTCTATGGTTTGCTTGAATATATTTCAGCACACTGAGATATCAAAATATATAGAATTGGATTTTTGAAAAGAAAAGAATGAATTTTTCAAAAATAATTATACATAATTTAAATAAATTTAAGAATGAATTGGGAAAGAATAAATGTGATTTTTAAATTCTAATAAATAAATTCCGTATATAAAAAGGGAATTTTAAATAAATTGGAAGATAATGAATTTTAAACTTCAGAGTTATCATTTAAAAGGATAAAGCATTTATTTTAAATTTAAGATTTGAATTATTGAAAAGGATGAAGAAGAAATTTGAAACATCTGAAATTGGTATGTTTCAGTTAAAAGATTTAAAATCAAAACGAAAGAAAAATAATAATAAAGTCTATAATTAATGGATTTTGAAATGAATTGAGTAAGTAAAGAAATTTATTTCAAATGGAGTAAATTGGAAATCAATTTGGAAATTGATTTATATATTTGAAATTGGAAATTTAAAGGAGAATGTGACTATGAAGTTTATAAACTGTGTTTATAAAAGTAAAGCAATATATCAGTGGATATTCGAAAGAATAAATTCACGGTGGAAATTTATTAAAGGAATGAGAAAATTTGTTTAAAAATAAATAGTAATTTATTTTTCAGGAAATTATTGTGAAGGAAAAAATTTCACAGCTTTTTAGCCTCAAGGACAGACCTTCAATATTTTATCCTGAAGGACAACTTTCTATAGGTATCGGTTTTTAGTTATTTAAAGCAGTTTTTAGGTATCAGTTTGTAGTTATCGGTAGCTGTTTTTGGGTATCAGCTTTAGCTCGGTAGCAGTTTTGTCATCCTTATGAATAATTTTGAAAAATGCTTGTCCTTATGAATAATTTTTAGAAGAATGTTTGTCCTTGTGGTAAAAATATTGAGGTCAAGTCCTTGAGGCAAAAAATATACAAATTTTTGTCTTTTAAATTAATTCTCCCTTTATTTTTAAAGATTGAAAGAGAAGAGTATTTCCCTGTATAGCCAAGTACGTTATCAACGTAAATTTTTCAATATAAGTTATGTTGTTTAAAAAGCATGTCTTAGAAAATTTATTATTTCTAAATATTTAAATTCTAAAGTAAGTATTTTTCAAATCTATTTATAGTAGTAATTATTTAAAGATAACTTGGTATTTTGTTTTAAAGGAGAAAATCTAGTTTAATATTTTATAAAGTAACCTCATTTTCAAATATTCCTATAGTATGTATTTTTAGTGAAGTGGTTTCATTTTGAATATTATTAAAGTATATATTTTGAATAAGTATTAAAGTAATTTTTATTTTAAATGGTTCAAAGGATATTTTATAATAAGGAGTTGTTAATTATTTTTAAAAATCTAAAGTTTTGTGCTTGGTTGTTTTCAGTGGAAATAAATATTTGGAAATTTATTTTATGAGAAGAGTATGGTTTGAAACCGTTCAAAGGATTGAAAGTGGAAATATATCTTGCGAAGATATTTTGAGGTTAGTAAATAATTTAGAGAAATTATTTATGTTTGATGGATGTTTGTGAATGTTAATTGATAGTTAAATAACCGACTATCAATATTGGACAATGCGCTAATCGTTTCGAAGAGACTGGGATCGGGATTAATCTTTCGAAAACCACTTCGATCCGGTTTGTACGTTTTCGTGGAAAAACGAGTTTGGATTCGAAGATGGAGCAGTGAAGTGCAAGGGCTAGTCGCTACTAATCCTGTGGATGATTCCAAAATGGATGTAGTAGGAATAATGCCTACGGTTCCGTTCGAACCCGGGACGGACTTGTATGGATGAATGCTTTCGAAACATCGTCAAGTGGACGATAGGCATTCTAAGTGAAACGATCTAAAAGGTAACGCTTAGCCTCAAGCCTCATCAACCGAGAATGACATAAAACCAGGGTTATGCAGCAAGGCTGGTGAGTAGTACCCATTTCGGGTGAGGTCATCCCTGTCCTGATGTCCCTTTTATTTCAGCTTAGTGGTGCGGTTGCTGATCACAACCGTGGGGTGATCTTACTCGGGATTATCCAGTAAGGGTAGTCCCGGTCTTGTGTTGTAGGGGGTGGGGAGTGATCCTCGGTATGGTGATCTAGGCTACGTACTGTGACAGGGTCGTACCCCAGTGACTAGTCATTAGTTGGAAATCCATTCTCCCTACACGCCTTTTACGAGCTTTGTTTGTATTACCCACGACTGTGGCTAGTAGCTGGAATTTAATGAATGTAACAATTTCGGCTATTTTAACAAGTATTTGTATATAGACCTTATTACAATATCAGCGGATTTTGATAAAAAGTGTTTTAGCTATCGTAAGGTAAAAAACCAACATGTTTATTTGTGGCGTGGTCTTGCGAGATGCTTTTGTTTTTAAAGGGATTTTTGAAACTTTAATAATCAATTTGAGTGTGGTTTTCTCACGATGGTATTCCAGAATGACTCGGGTGTTATTTAACTATAATGCTCGGATCAGGCCGAGTATTATAGAATAAAAGAAATGATGTTGTGGAGCCCACGAGACGAGCTGGATGACGATACGTACTTCCGTACTTGTTTTATATATTCCGCTGTGTTGACTAGCTGTGTATTTAGTTGTATAAGTACAGGTTATAATTACTGTCCAATTGTGTGTTATGTGATTGATGTACTCTGATGACGTAATGTATAAACAGATATATATTTTTTGTATAAAGATCATTTATTATCTGTTATATTTTATTTCGCTGCGATGGTTAGATTCTTATGTTGTTTTCTATTTTCTTCTTCTACCTCTTCTTCTTCAAACCAAATGGTTCGTATTTCCATACATCTTGAGTTGATTGATGGAGAATAGTGTTGACTCAAGGGGTACAGATTTGCGGATCGTTACAGTTGGTATCAGAGCTTAGGTTGGCGATAACCTTGGCTCTGGTGGGAATTACTCAAATAGAATCCGTAGTACTCTAGAATGAGTTTGAGCGTATTAATAGATATGAGTGCGTATTTGTTAGTGAATATAAATTGTTTTAATATAGTGTTTGCTTATTGGTTGAGTGAAATATGAATTCTGATCGAATAAGTTGGCCGCTATTCGAGAAGAGTTTATAAACACCTAACCCAATAAATTGACACAGTATTGTTTTAAATGTGGGTGAATGAAATAATTTTACCCAAAAATATATTTTGATATAAAATAAAAGTTTTAGTAAACTATTTTAGCTAATATATGATTGCTTGAATGTTTGGAATGGTAATATTAAATTATTATCATTGTTGTGTGGAAATTTAACTAGAAATTGAAAATATAACCAAAGGCTGAGAAAATAAATTCAATTATAAAATGAAATTTATAAATGTGAATTATAAATTTGATTTATAAATTGAAATATGAGCAAATGGGAATTTGTATGAGCATAAACTATATAAATGGATTATGGTTAAAATTTGATTTAAGTTATAATTTGAAAATTTAAAACCCCGGAGATTTTGGAAGTGTTTTGAAGATAAATAATTGCATTATTATTTTGGAAGTATTTCTGAAAGGAAACTGTTTCAAATAAATTTTGTAAGGGATATAACATTGAACTCACTTCATTCGTTGGAAAATAACTTCGGTGATGACTGCAGCATCATCGATGTTCATTTTCAAGTTTCTAAGTGACGGATTGCTACCAAATTGATTTGTTCAGAAGAACCAGTTGTTTTGAAATTTCAAAGGAAATTCATTGGGAATAAAAACCAGGATTGGTTAAAAATTTTGAGAGGTGTGATTTTGAAATATTGGAGATTTCAAAATGATTTGAAACCAAAAGCCGGGTGTTTAAAAATCCTTATGAGATAGTTTGTAAGCTTATAAATTGAGATGATTTTTAAATCAAGAAGGAAATATGATCTTTGAATGTTGGAATTTAAATTTAAAGTGGAATGTTAAAAATGAAATTAACTTGGATTGATGAAGAAAATTGAATCGAATTGAATTAATTAAATTCGAGTTAAAATAAAATTGAATTGGAATAAAATTCAGTTGAGTTATATGTGATATTGAATGAAATAGATTCTTACTTGAATAAATGGGAGTAAGTTGGATACAAAATAAGTTAGAATAAATGAATTAGAATAACTTATAAAAGAATTAAAAATCCATAGAATAAAAATATGCTTGGGTTATAAATAAGCATAAATCTCGAGTTAAAAATAAAGATGAATATATTCAAGCCTAGAATGGATGGAAATGTGTAAAATAATTAATTGTGACTTATAAAATTGAAAAGTGGAATAGAAAACCCAAAATAAATAATGTTTGATGCTTTGGAAACTAAAAAAAAATCCAAACTTGAATTATAAAATAAATTGAACTTAAGGAAATTAAATGAAGTGATTTTTGAGATTAAAAATCAAGTATTGAATTATAAATAGGGGAGAACTAATTAGATGAATTTGATAACAAACTGAATCTGGAAATTTAAAATTTATAATAACTAATCAAATAAATTTGTAGATTGAAATGAGATTTGATTAAAATAGAATCAAGTTAAATTGAAAAGAAAATTTTATGTATAAAATGAAAATGAGCTTAAGTATGAAATTTTGAATAATTTGAAATAAATTAATTTAAGTTTAAAATTAAGTGGAAGCTTGGCTACGAGTAAGGGTAAAAATCCATTAAATAAAAGCTTGGGTAAATTTAAATTGGTTATAAAACTTGAACAATTATTTATTTACACGGATAGCATCAAATTACATAGAATGAATTGTCGTTTGACGAAAATGAAGGTGATTAAAATTCTATGGATCATTGCAAGTAAATAAAATTGATTTTGAATCAACTGGGATAATATTGAAATAGAATGTTTTGAGCTAAATAAAATGGTTGTGAATGAATTAAAATAGAAGGAATTAAATAATAAATTGAGTTGGGATCAATTTAAAATGGTTATAAGCTTAACTAATTGTTATTTGCATGAATAACACCAAATTTACATAGAAAATTAGTCATTTTATCGTAAACAAAAGTAAATGTATTAACAGAGGTGGATAGAATTGATTTTTAAACCAATTGGAATAATATGGGTTTGTTTAAAATTAAAAATGAATTGAATGTAAGCAAGTGGATTGTAAACCATTCAAATTGAATGAAAATGATATATGAATAAATTGAAAACAGTTGAATTAGTATTAAAACTATATAAATTGCCTACGGATAGTGTTTAGTGTGCATTGCTTTTAGAATTCATGTGTTTAACTATTGCAAATAAGTGAAATGTTGTTAAACTTCATATATATGGCACTTACATGTTTGAATTGAGTAAGTCCAGGTACCGGGAAGCTGTTTGGCTGGATTTTGGGCATGCTAACTGCTAAATAAATAAGCCGCTTGCTTAAAAATGCTAAATATAGGTACGCCTACACAATAAAAATAGGAAATATGAACTGTTTTTGTTTTTCCGACTGGGTGAGTCGATGTATATATATTTATATCTTTTGTCAAATTGCAAAAGCTCCTCCGTACAAAGGAGACTCTGCCAAAAAAATTCGAAAATCTTGGGAGTTAGAAAATTTTTGGAAAAATTTTTGTTAGCGACAAAATGATTTCAAATTTGAAATTGAAATAAATTAGTGGTCGAAACTAATTTAAAATAATGATATGAATCGGTTATAAATGGAGGATGAAATTTTATATTCAGAGTTAAAGATAAACTGAATTCATATGGAAATGGGAATAAATTAAATAGAAGTAGATATGAAAACTTATGTAAGGAAATGTATAAAATAATTTTAAAAGCTATGATTGGATATTATTGCTAAGTAGGATATGCATGTATTATAAAGGGAAAGAAAAATTGTTTTTGATTTCAGATGATAAATTTGAATTGCTCGACAAAAAGGTATGTGTTTAAATTTACGTATGAAATTTGATTGGGTTTTTGATCTAGCCACTTGGCTTTTTGTTTTCTTTTGGAATTTGAGAGTCCGTAGAGGCATTTTATAGTTGTACCGAGCTAGCCGTGCAAAGGAGGCGCTGGCGAAATTTTTCGAAAATTTAGAGAGTTAGAAAATTTTTGAGAAAATTTGTGACAATTTAAATTTAACGTTGAATAAATGAAGTAAATGATGTTGTTGGAAACTATGGAAGGTTTTGGAAAGTTGGTTGAAGTAATAGTGGGTCTTTAATAAAAGATATGTTATGGCAAGTTGATAAAACTGTTTAGTTTTAGAAAATAGTAATGGGTATTGGACCATTATTCCTAATTAGTAATTTCGGGGACGAAATTCTTTACGGGGGGAGGAATGTGACGACCCAAAATTTTTAGATGTTTGAGATTTGAATATTTAATTGGTTTTAAATATTTAGAAGTTAATTTTTAACTTGAATTCAAAAATCACTATTTATTTGATAATTAAGTTATTGAATTAAATAATTTGAAGTTGGGTAAAATGTTGAATCTGGAGTTTTAAGCTTGTTAAAAATAATTTGAAGGCTTGCAAAATTTATATCGATAGTACTGAAGAAAGTAAAAGTGTTGAAATTGAATTTGGAAGTGTTTTGTTAAGTTTTGAAATTTTATCGTTTAAATCGATATTTAAAAATAGCCTTCCGAGGCGTAGTCTCGGAATTTGACGAAACCAGTTCTATTGGATCCGTAAAATTATACTACTATCGGATTTCAATTTTCGTAGTAATTGGAGTTGTTGTGTGAGCGTACGATATACAAACGCGCTTAAATCTATATCGGAAATCTAATATAGTGACTGAATCCAAAAGCTATCTTCTCCATACGATCGAATTAGGACTCGAAACCTTTTCCTTTATGTTCGGTATAGAGGTATAACATTATAAATGCCTAGTGGCACGCCTCGATAGGAGTTTGAAATTTTAGGTTGCTTTGAATTTGAATTTGAATTTGAATTTAATTTAAAATATTTATATCCTGGTCATCCTCAGTTGAATTATTTCACATCGTAACCTTTTCTTGTCATTTCGAAATTACTGTTGCTTGTTGATTAGAACAAGCCAATATCTAATCCTGTCTCCCATCTTCTTTTAAGAGCACGCTACCTTTATCTTCTATCACATACTTCTCGTTCCTTTCATAATTGCATGTTCCTCTCTCGTTATTCAATTCGAGAATATCTATTCCTTCATCATCCTAAAATCGAATCGCCTATCCCTCTACTCAAAACAAATCAGATCTCATTCCCAATTTTTTTCCCCTGAGAAAGATTCAGATCGAAACCGAAAAAAATAGGGCATCTCTCCCTTCGAGTTCGATGTCTCGCGTTCGATAAATTGGAGGTTGGCGATGCTTGGATTTGGTGAGCTAGCGCGTTCGATCTCTGGTGTGCGATGAGGGGAAGTGGCGCTCACTATGGGTCCAAGGTAGAGATGTGCTCGCGTTTGTGGCAAGGCTGAAGGTTGAAGGGTGGAGTCTCACAAGGTAGAGGCAACGGTTGCAAGTGGTGCATGAATACTGGGTAGTGTTGGAGTGGAAGGAGGGCGAACTCGTGATGCTTCGAGTCGTAGTTGTTCATCTAGGGTTTTGGGGTTCTTGGTGGAACGACAATCTGTGTACAGTGCGACAGTGAGGTATCTGATTTTGTTTTGTTTTTCGATTAAAAACTGGATTTAATAAAGAATATACAATTATACGCAGATTGAAAAAAATAAAATAAAGTTAAAATAGAACTTTTTTGGTTTGAATTTTTTTTAAATAATGCTACATACTGTTTACATATATTCAGCAATTTTTTTTAAAAAAAAAAGAAGAGAAGAAATTTTAGTCAGAGAAATATAGGCAAATTTCACTTTCTATTTATATATATATATGTACAAATAGGTAATTGTGAAAAAAAAAATATAAATACATAAACATATATTAAACTTACTAGTTTATTTTAAATAAGTTATGGTGATTAATTTAGTTAACATATTTAATGGTTTTAATTACTAAAAGATTATTAAAGGAAAATTAGTTTAAATTTAATTATTTGTTTAGATTTAACTCATTAGTTTGAAATTAAATTATTAGTTAAATTAAATTTATTAAAAGTAAAGAAATATATCAGTGGATATTCGAAAGAATAAATTCACGGTGGAAATTTATTAAAGGAATGAGAAAATTTGTTTAAAAATAAATAGTGATTTATTTTTAAAGATGGAAAGAGAAGAGTGTTTCCCTGGATAGCCAAGTACGTTTTCAACGTAAATTTTAAATATAAGTTATGTTGTTTAAAAAGCACGTCTTAGAACATTTATTATTTCTAAATATTTAAATTCTAAAGTAAGTATTTTTTAAATTTATTTATAGTAGTAATTATTTAAAGGTAACTTGGTTTTTTGTTCTAAAGGAGAAAATCTAGTTTAATATTTTATGAAGTAACCTCATTTTCAAATATTCCTATAGTATGTATTTTTAATGAAGTATTAAAGTAGTTTCAGTTTGAATATTATTAAAGTATATATTTTGAATAAATATTAAAGTAATTTTTATTTTAAATGATTCAAAGGTTATTTTTCAATAAGGAGTTTTTAATTATTTTTAAAAATCTAACGTTTTGTGCTTGGTTGTTTTCAGTTGAAATTAATATTTGGAAATTTATTTTATGAGAAGAGTATGGTTTGAAACTGTTTTAAAGGATTGAAAGTGGAAATATATCTTGCGAAGATATTTTGAGGTTAGTAAATAATTTGGAGAAATTATTTATGTTTCATGGATGGTTGTGAACGTTAATTGATAGTTAAATAACCGACTATCAATATTGGACAATGCGTTGATCGTTTCGAAGAGACCGAGATCGGGATTAATTTATCGAAAACCACTTCGATCCGGTTTGTATGTTTTTGTGGAAAAACGAGTTTGGATTCGAAGATGGAGCAGTGAAGTGCAAGGGCTAGTCGCTACTAATCCTGAGGATGATTCCAAAATGGATGTAGTAGGAATAGTGCCGTCAGTTCCGTTCGAACCTAGGACGGACTTGTATGGATGAATGCTTTCGGAACATCGTCAAGCGGGCGATGGGCATTCCAAGTGAAATGATCTAAAAGGTAACGCTTAGCCTCAAGCTTCATCAACCGGGAATGACATAAAATCAGGGGTTATGCAGCAAGGCTAGTGAGTAATACCCATTTCGGGTGAGGTCATCCCTGTCTAGATGTCCCTTTTATTCCGGCTTAGTGGTGCGGTTGCTGATCACAACCGTGGGGTGATCTTACTCGGGATTATCCAGTGAGGGGTAGTCCCAGTATTGTGTTGCAGGGGGTCGGGAGTGATCCTCGGTACGGTGATCTAGGCCATGTACTGTGACAGGTGGTACCCCAGTGCCTAGTCATTAGTTGGAATTCCATTCTCCCAACGCACCTTTTACGAGTTTTGTTTGTATTACCCACGACTGTGCTAGTAGCTGGAATTTAGTGAATGTAACAATTTCGGCTATTTTAATAAGTATTTGTATATAGACCCTATTATATTATCAGAGGATTTTGATAAAAAGTGTTTTAGCTATCGTAAGGTAAAAACCCGACATGTTTATTTGTGGCGTGGTCTTACGAGATGCTTTTGTTTTCAAAAGGATTTTTGAAACTTTAATAATCAATTTGGATGTGGTTTTCTCACGCTGGTATTCCAGACTGACTTGGGTGTTATTTAACTATAATGCTCGGGTCAGATCGAGTATTATAGAATACAGGAAATGATGCTATGGAGCCCAGGAGACGAGCTGGATGACGATACGTACTTCCGTACTTGTTTTATATATTTCGCTATGTTGATTTGCTGTGCATTCAGTTGTGTAAGGACATGTTATGATTACTGTCCAATTGTGTGTTATGTAATTGATGTACTCTAATGATGTAATGTATAAACAGATATTTGTTTTTGTATAAAGATCATTTATTATCTATTATATTTTATTCTGCTGCGATGGTTAGATTCTGATGTTGTTCTCTATTTTCTTCTTCTACCTCTTCTTTTTTTAAACCAAATGGTTTGTATTTCCGTACATCTTGAGTTGATTGATGGAGAATAGTGTTGACTCAAGGGGCGTGGATTTACGGGTCGTTACAAGCTTCCTAAAATTGATTATTATGTACTGTTATTGTATTCAAAATTATGTAGCACAATAACTATTTATAATTCACATTTAATAAATTAACCAACTCCTGGCAATACTGTTATAACGACTTTGACCCTCCTCCATGAGTGATGAGATTTTTGTTCCTATTTGTAGAGTTTCTTTTCGATTCTGCCTGTACATTTAAATTTAATACATTATTTATGTACCAAATATTTTTTGATATTTACGTATCAATAAAATAATTAATAAAAGTTTAGCACATTAACCTTCGCCTTGTCAGTATCCCAATATCTCAACAACCCTACCCATACACTCGTCCCCATCCAGTTTGGCTTCTGCCTTTTATGGTTCACCGTCGGCATGGAATCCCTGTAGTTCTTCCTCATCTTCTACATCTAGTAATGTCGCCCCAGCTGTAAATCATCTGACTGTATGTCCACTACAGCCTGTGTTTCATGATAAACAATTAACCAAAAATTAAACAATAAAAAGCGAACAATAAATAAGCAACAAAATAAATTAAGAACAGAAAATAGAATATTACACTTACAATGAAATCATGTCAAATACACTCGAGGATGTGGGGAAGGATGTTATTCCACTTTGACCAACAAGCCGACATCCTACTCTTGTACGCCTCTCTCGAAACTGGTAAAACAATGGTTGATGGTCGTAGCTCAAACCCCCTGTGTTAAATATGATATAGATTAGTATATCGTACGCAAAATATTTAAGATGTTGAAATTTTTTTAAAACTTACCCCTCGGCTCTAGGTTCAAGAGTCCCAAGGTCGCTGTGGCGATTGCGATGGATCGCTTCCATAACCTCCTGAAGAATGGGAAGAACACCTCTTTCTGGACGACATGATACCTGTCACAAACACATCATTTTAAAAGAGAACAATAACATGATAATGAAATATATTTTATAGTTAAATGACATAAATGATATAAAGTATATAAATTGCAAAGTATACTTGATTAAGATTGGGTCTTATATTCCGATGATAAGCAGAATACATTGTATTTTTAACATCAATGGCTAAATAAATGACATAAAAGATGCAAATGATGATAAGCAGATTTGGTACATTCACAAAACATACCTTAAAACCTTTTATCTTGGGAAAATATGATATATAAGTCACCATTGCAAGATTGGAAGACGCGACCCACAACAATAGAAAAATAATAAGTAGCCAGTTAGGTTTCAAAAATCAAGAGCAGTATTTAATTCTTTATCAACTAGCCAATTCGGTTTCATGAATGGTAATGCCATAAAAGATGTAAATGATGATAAGCGGATTCGGTTTCATAAATGGCATAAATTACAAACTAGAAAAATAAACCTCACCAATTACATCAATTTTGTAATATACCAAGAATTCAACATACTTACATCAATTGCATAATTACATCTACTGCATAGTCTCATTAATTACATCGACTGCATAATTACATAACTAGCAAAATAAATCTCGTCATTTACATCAATCCTCATCATCTTATGATTCAGTTTCGGTTTTATATTCTATGTTATTTTCCACCCTACTCTCGAGTGCTTCTACCAAAACGTTTGATTCATCGTTCAGAGGTCAAAATTATTATGATCGTCTATAATTATTATTTCGTTGTTTTTCTCAAGATCTGCCCGATAAGCTTGTTCATTTGGAGTATTCTTCCCATTAAACGTAAATCTTGCCTTTGTTTTAAAAACTACTGACCAATCGCTTTATCTCTTTTTAGAGACGGATAAGGAGCATAATAAACTTGCAGTGCTTGTTTGGCTAGTAAAAAAGAATCGTACTTGTGATAACGCGATATATGCTTTATTTCCATAAGATTATAGTCCTTCTGCACATTAATTTTAGAACCTCGAACTTTGCTAAACCAATTGAATCTAAACAAAAACACCTCCTCCGCATGTCGTAAGAATTATGTCTGTTGCAAAATTTGTGTTAAAACGTCACAAAAACATTTATGTGATTTTCTAGATCATCGCTACCATAAACAAATACCCCTGTGCTATTAATTAATTTTTCTGCACCGTTCTTTGGTTTAAATTTATATCCATTGACGAATTATATTAGATATCTCTTGACATTTCTTTTTGGTCCCAGCGCAGGGTGTTTCAAACCTTCGTCAGCCACATAATTTCTCGGCTCATAAACGTACTTTGAAAGCCAATCAGAAAATCCTTTACTGAGATCTCCGTGCGAATGTTCACTTTCATAAATACTGCATGTATGAATAAAACATTGCATTAAATTCTACATGCGAATGCATTATAGAAATGAATAAATCATAAATTATTATCTTAGATTACCTAACAAATGGTTCAACCTCAGCACAATTTAGAAGAATATAGGTGTATACTACATGAAGATCTCTATCGTCTAGCCATACTTCTATACATTTCTCAAAAGGTCGACCATGTTGTCTAAAAATAGGAAAAATTGTTTGAGAGGACTCTTGTTCGTCGCCTTCTTCGTTATGAGGAACACTTTCAAATGATATGTTCACATGGTCACGGAAATAGTGAGAGAAAAAGAACGAAACTTCTTCTCTGATGAAAGATTTATATATCAAACCTTCAACTCGTGCTTTTTGCCTCACTTTTTCCTTCAGGCGATTCAAGTATCTATGCAAAATTAATTTACATTAACTTTAACTTCCGAGTGTAACTAAATTAATATGTAACATATTGCATACCTCCTAAATGTATATATCCATCGATACTGCACAGTACCTCGAATTCGTGCTTAAAATAGGAGATGAACAAGTAAATGTTCCATTATATTAAATAACCCTGGCGGAAATATTTTCTCCAGTTTGTAGAGCCATATAGGAATATCTACTTCAAGTTTACATAAACGTTACACATTTAAAGCAGTCGAACAAAGCTCTTTGTAAAACAAACTAAGCTCCGTAATTACCTTCCAAACTTTTAACGGCAATAGTTCTTTAGAATGGGTAGTGAATTTTTCATCATTATTTGATAGTCATGGCTTTTCATTCCACTCAATCTACTGTTTTTAAAGCCAACACATTGATGAAGATTTGATGAAATCATATCAGAAAATCTTAACCCTTCCACTCATTTTAGCACAACTTTAACTTGATTATTATCTAACTCGTAACATGCTTTGGATTTTTTACTGTCATTTGGTTTCATACGAAGCTCAGGACGTTTACATAATTCTTCTATATCGCATCGTGTTTCAAATCGTCCTTAGTCTTCCCCTTGACATTCAAAATTGTGTTAAAAACATTATCAAAAACATTTTTCTCATTGTGCATCACATCAATATTGTGACGAAGCAGAAAATGTTTCCAATAAGGCAACTCCCAAAATACACTCTGTTTGCACCAATTATGAATAGTCGATTTTCCTTCGATTTCTGTTTGCGCTCCAGTTCCATATATCTTTGGATAGTCCCTTACAAGTTCGTATATGTCTTCGCATGACCATATCATTAGTGGTTGTCTGGTTTCTACTCTATTAGCTAAAATGTTTTTCTTGTCTCCTTTGAAGGGATGATTCACATGGAGAAAACATCGATGGCAGTAAAACCATAAAATTTTCATATCATTCGGTAGAGAAAATGCCCGTGTTTCTTCCATGCAATATGGACATGCTCGACGACAGGATATACTCCATCCAGAAAGCATTTCATAGGAAGAAAATTCACTTATAGTCCACCACAAAGAAGCAAACATATGAAATTATTTTTCTTTGAAACATCGTATGTTTCTACTCCTTTGTTCCACGGTGTTTTTAACTCCTCAATCAAAGAATGTAAATAAACATCGATTTCTTGTGTCGGATCGTCGGGGAGAGGAACGACAATAGTAAGAAACATATACTGCAATTTCGTACACATCCACGGAAGTAAATTATAAGGTGTGATGATAATGAGCCAAAATAAATATTTAGCACCAGATTGAGAAAATAGTGAAAAACCATCCGTACATACTCCATGTCTAACTTTACGACTCTCCGCCGCAAAATTGAGATAAGTTTTGTCGAAATGCTTCCATGCTTCTCCATCGGCTGGATGTGTCAACGTACCATCTTCCTCCATTCTCACACTATACCATCTCATATGAGATGCACTTACGGAAAATGCGTACAATCTTTGAAGCCTAGGAGTGATGGCTAAGTAATGCATACGTTTGAATGGAACATCATTTCCCTTCTTTTTTCTTGGTTTGTATATTTCCTGATTAAATATTTTACAATTCCTAAAATCCGTGTCTTCTTTCCAAAACAACATGCAGCCATTTAAACACGTATCTATTTTCTAATAAGGTAAACCAAAAGCAGACATAAGTTTTTAAACTTCATTATGGTTTTCGCACATTAAATTATCGGGCGGCAAATGTCTTTTTGCAGTTCGTACAACGACTGTAAATCCCCTTCTTTGATACATATTTTACAATTTTCTCATCGTTTCCGTTATTACTTAAAGCAAATTCAACTAATACGTTTATACCATTATAAAATTCTTCTTTTATTAAGCCTTTCAACCCCCTTCTTTGATACATCAATCTCCTCGGATCAACAAAATAATCGATCATTTTTCCTATTTGAAAAAATATGTCACAAATTCAAAAAAAATATTGGTCATGTTACAAATTCACTTTTTATTTTTCAAGGTCTCTATACAAAAACTTATACGCGTCAATTTTACCTCACTTAAGAATATAATATAAAATGTTGGTTTACGGTTATCTTTTTTTTTCTGGTCAGTCATCCTATTTTTCAGTACAAACACAATAAATACTTACATTTTGTATATTTTTTCGTTTTAAACAATTCAACAAAATTTCAGCAGCATGTTCCTTTTGTTTCCTGCATTGTACACAAATACGTGTACACAAGAAACAAAAAAAGTAAGGGTGAAATTTTATGAACCGTTTGAAATGAAATTATTTACTATATTTATAACTTGTCCAATACAGGGACAAATCCAACAAGAATTGTACCAAATGAATACAAATGGCCGTTTTGTGACAAAAACGACTATTTATATAACGATCATGTACAACATCCGTCGTATGGGTCCAAAAATTCTTTAAGGGGCATAAAAAGTATTTTATAAAAAGGAATATATATTTAATAATTTTTTGCATTCCAAAAAAATATTAATTTATCACATTTGTTCCGCGTATTTCATCGAATAAGGCTGCTTTAATATTGTTGTCATTTTCCAATATAGTCAAATTTCTTTTTGACTCGTGCATTCAATATTGTTGCGCAAGTCAAGATGTTATATGACTCATGTTTTATTCCAATTAACACAATACAATGGTTTACATATACACATACAATCACAAATTACACATACTCTTTACAATTTCACGATAACATATGAAATATGTGTACCATGGGATGTTATAAACCATTGTTACGCTATTGAAAACAATTGCAATGACTAATAGACCTAATTTATCAACTTATACAAATCTAGATTTAGGGTAAAAATTAGATTTCTGACGAAAATAAAAGATTATACCTGAGTTAGAAGCAATAGACATTGATTAGACAGCCGGGGAGGATCCGAAACAATACAAGGTGAACAGTGATTTTGAACGACAGAAAACCATCGGCGGCCGTCGGAAGCCGTCGGAAAATAAGGCGTCGGGTAGCAGTTTTTCCGACGGCTTCCGACATAGGGCGCCGAACATATTTTCGACGGTTTCCGACGGCTTCCGACGGATTCCAATAAGTGTCGGAATCTGCCGAAAACCGTCGGAAAAAATGACCTACAGGCTGTCGGAAGCCTTCGGGAAATGAGCCCCTGGAAGCCATCGGGAGCCGTCGAAAATCTGCTGTTTTTTTATAACTGCTGCAATTCAGCCTTCCATCCACATTTCACATCCTAACACTATTACACCAATACTGCACAATCTAGTATACAATATTCCAACCAAATATCAAAACCCAAACTACACAAAATTCATCAAACACACAAATACATCAAATTACATCAAAATAAAATACTTAATATACATAACCATTCCAACATTCACAACAACCCCAACAACAAGTGTTCTACCATGCCATACATATACAATATAACACAAAATCATCAACATCCACATCTTCATACAACCACACAACCAAGTGTATCAAATATAATCATACAAAAATCAACAACTATCTCCACCGACTATCAAATCATTCAAAACTAAAAAACATACCTAAAAAAGCAAGCAAGCAATGAATCATTCTCCTCCAGATCCTTAACCAGCCGAGGAAGGGAAGTAGTCACCAAACTGCTGCATGTACTCTCGCAACTGTGTGGTCTACATGGCCTGTTGGCGGTTCTGCTCCTCCAGCTGGGACACTCTAGCCCGCAATTCTTCTATATCTGCTAGATCGCTCTGAGCTCTATTCCGCTGACCCCGTCTCTGATTACTGGCCTGCAATAAATATTTAATTTAGCTGTGTGATCTTTGTAAGTGTATGTGCATATCTATGTAAGCTAGTAAGTAACATAACGTTCATATCTTCTGCCTTCTTGTGCTTTACTGGTGTGATAAAGTCATTTGGTTGGTTTGAATTCAAATTCAATATGGAGGATTTTTCAAGGTTCAAATATTTTTAAATGATGGAAAAATGAATAAAATTCAAATTTATTATTTTGAAAAGGTCAAAATAGCATATTTGAAGTATTTTAAGATAAAATTATATAATCCAACATAGAATTATGACTTAAATATCAAATTAGCAGTAAAATAAATTATTTACCACTTGATTGCCGAATCCGTATCGTCTGCCATACTCTACTGGATCCATAACGGACTCAAAATAGCGTCCCACTCATCAGTCGTCAGCTGATCGCGACTCGTATCAGCAAGGAGTTTCTGGCGCTGCTCCATAAACTTTTTCTGCATTTACAAATTAGTAACATCATATCTTATTTCATTATAGTTTAACAAGCAGAACAATTACTAATACTGCATAAAATGAAATATGCTTACATGGCTCTTGCTGGATTTATCGTTCTGCCATGTATACGAAACAGTCCCGTCCGGATTTACATGCTCAATAGCATGCGTACGATGTGAACACGTCCATATAGCCCACGGGACCATGCGCCTCAGCTTCCTAAAGTTGATTTTTACATAAAATTATTATACATTTAAAATTATATAGCATAAAATATTTACAATTATCATTCAGTAAATTTACCAACTCTTGCCGATACTGCTGAAATGACTTAGATCCTCCGCGAAGGGTGACTGGATTTTTATTTTTGTTTGCAGAGTTTCTATCCGACTCTGCATGTACATCCAAAATTTGATACATTATTTTTCAATCACGTCAAATTAATAATTCAAAAAAATTAGTATACTTGCCTTCGCCTCGTCCGTCTTCCAGTATCTCAACCAAGCTTGCCATACGCTCTACCCCATCCACCATGGTTTCTTATCAGATTTCTTAATCTCAGATATCGAGTCCCTGTAGTTCTTGCGCATCTTCTTTATCCAGTATCCCCGTGTCAGCAGCATATCGTCTGTCTGGATGTATATCTCAGCTTGTGTTTCACGATAAAAAGTAAAAAATGGTTACACTGTAAATGATAAACAGTAGAAAAATGATAAAAACGAATTAAAAATGGACAACAGAAAAAGATTACATACTTGGAGATCCTGCCATATACACTCTATGATGTGAGGAGGGATGTTATCCCACTTCGGCCAGAAGGCACTCATCCTACTACGATAAGAAGCTCTACAGACATCCAGCACAACCTTCGAGGAAAGTAGGTCGAACCTCCTGTTTTTAAATACGATACATATAAGTACGTACGTATATCATATAAAAAATAAGATGCTGAATAAAATTTAATTCTTACCCCTCTGCTCTAGGGCTAGCGAAACTATTGGACGCTATGACTTTTGCGATGGGCCACTGCCATCGCCTCCTGATGATCAGGAAAAGCTCCTACCTCTATATGACATTATGATAAACCAGCGATACATATACACATCATTATGTAAGAGAATAATAACATGGTAATGAAATATATTTCATATGTAAATGACATCAACGGTATAAATTGCTTAATTAATGACTGAAATGGAAATACAAATGGAAGTGTGTTATATCTGATTTATAATGGGTGTACTGTTTCAACGATATCCAGATTTTATTGCATTTTTAATAAAAATTGCTAAATAAATGACAAATGGAAATGACATAAAACATGTAAACAATGGTAAACAAATTTGGTTTCATAGTCACATCAATTTCATAATACATCAAGAATTCAACATAGTTACATCAATTGCAAAAAAATCAGATTCAGATTTATATCAATCATCATCGTCTTCTGATTCAGATTCGATCTCGTTTTCTACGATAGTTTCCTCTACACAATCAAACGCTTCTACCAAAAAATTTAATCCATCGATCAAAGGACCAAAACCTGTATGATCGTCTGTAATTATTATTTCGTTATTTTGCTCAAGATCTACCTGATAAGCTTGTTCGTCCAGAATATTCTTCCCATCGAATATGAATCTGGCCTTTGTTTTAAAAACTGCAGACCAATCTGCTTTATCTCCTTTTAGAGATGGATAAGAAGCGTAATAAACTTGCAATGCTTGTTTGGCTAGTACAAAAGGATCATACTTGTGATAGTGCGATGTATGCTTTATTTCTATAAGATTATAATCCTTGTGCACATTAATTCCAAAACCTGGAATATTGCTAAACCAATAGCATCTAAATAGAAACACCTCCTCCGTGGGTCGCGAGAAATATGTCAGTTGCAAAATTTATGTTAGAACGCCATAAAAATCATTTAAGTGATTTTCTGGATCGTCACTACCTTTAACAAATACACCAGTATTATTTGTTAATTTTTCTACACCGTATTCTTTGGTGTTAAATTTATATCCATTGACGAAATATATTGGATATGTCTTGACCACTCTTTTTGGTCTCATCTCAAGTTGTTTCAACCATTCGTCAACAACACAATTTCTCGGCTCAAAAACGTAATTTGAAAACCAACCAGAAAATTCTTTACTAAGATCTCCGTTTGGATTTTCACATTCATAAACACTGTTTATATAAACAAATTATTACAGTAGGTTATATACGCGCATGCATTATAGAAAAGAATAAAACACAAATTATTATTTCAGATTACCTAACAAATGATGCAACCTCGGCATAGTTTAGAAGAATATAAGTGTGTGCTACATGAAGATCTCTATCGTCTAGCCATATTTCTACACATTTTCCAAAAGGCCGACCACGTTGTCTAAAAATAGATAACATTGCTTGAGAGGACTCTTGTTCGTCACCTTCGTCATTACGAGGAACACTTTCAAATAAATATTCGCATGGTCACTGAAATAATGAAAGAAAAAGAACGAAGCTTATTCTTCGATGTAAGATTTACGTATCGAACATTCAACTCGTGCTTTTTGCCTCACTTTTTTCTTCAAATGATTCAAATATCTATGCAAAATTAATTTATATTAACTTCATCTTTCAAATACAATTAAATTACGTGATAACATATTACATACCTCTCAAATGGATACATCCATCCATATTAGACAGGACTTCGAAGTTGTGCTTCGGATGGGAGATGAACAGGTAAATGTTCCATTATATTAAAAAGTCTGGCGGAAATATTTTCTCTAATTTGCAAAGCAATATAGGAATATCCACTTCAAGTTTACGTAAACGTTGCACTTTTAAACTAGTCGAACAAAGCTCTTTGAAAAACATACTAAGCTCCGTTACTACCTTCCAAACTTTTAATGTTAGTAGTTCTTTGAACATAACGGGAAATAAATTTTCCATCATTATGTGACAGTCGTGACTTTCATTCCGCTCAATCTACCATTTTTAAAGTCAACACGTCTATGAAGATTTGATGATATCTCTTCAGGAAATCTTAACCCTTCCATCCATTTTAACACAGCTTTAACTTGATTATTATCTAATTCTTAACATGCTTTGGGTTTTTTTACTGTCATTTGGTTTCATATGAAGCTCAAGACATTTGCATAATTCTTCTATATCACGTCTTGATTTCAAATCATCCTTCGTCTTCCCTTTCACATTCAAAATTATGTTAAAAACATTATCAAATACATTTTTCTCATTTTGCGTCACATCTATATTATGACGAAGCAGAAGATGTTTCCAATACGGCAACTCCCAAAAAATAGTTTGTCTGCACCAGTTATGAACAACTGATTTGCCTTCATTTCTGTTTTCTCTCCAGTTTCATACATCTTTGGATAGTCCCTAACAAGTCCATATATGTCTTTGCTTGACCATATCGTCGGTGGTTGTCTGGTTTCTACTCTATTAGCCAAAAAGTTTTTCTTGTCTCCTCTGAAGGGATGATTTACATGGAGAAAACGTCGATGAAAAGTCAAACCATGAAATTTTCTTACCATGAGGTAAAGAAAACGCTCGTGTTTCATCCATGCAATATGGACATGTTAGACGACCGACAATACTCCATCCTAAAAGCATTGCATAGGCAGGAAAATCACTTATAGTCCACAACATAGAAGCAAACATTTGAAAAAAATTCTTCTTGGACACATCGTATGTTTCTACTCCTTCGTTCCACAGTATTTTGAACTCCACGATCAACGGTTGTAAATATACATCGATTCCTTGTGTCGAATCGTCGGGGCCAGGAATGACAACATCAAGAAACATATATTGCGTTTTCATACACATCCATGGAGGTAAATTATATGGTGTGACGATAATGGGCCAGGATGAATATTTAGAAACAAATTGAGAAAATGGAGAAAAACCGCCCGTACGTAATCCTAATCTAACATTTCGACTCTCCGCTGTAAAATTTGGATACGTTTTATCGAAATGCTTTCATGCTTCTCCATCAGCCGGATGTGTCAACATACCCTCTTCCTCCGTTCTCACGCTATGCCATTTCATATTAGATGCAGTTAGAGAAGATGCATATAATCTTTGAAGTCTTGGAGTTATGGGTAAGTAATGCATACGCTTGTACGGAACTTCCTTTCCCTTCTTTTTTCTTGGTTTGTACCTCTCCTGGTTACAAATTTTACAATTTCTAAGGTTTGCGTCTTCTTTCCAAAACAACATGCAGTCTTTTAAACATGTATCTTTTTTTTGATAAGGTAAACCAAAAGCCGACATAAGGTTTTTAACTTCATAGTGACTTTCACACGTTAGATTATCGGGCAGCATATATCTTTTGCAGCTTGTACAGCAGCCGTATACCCAGCTTCAGTGATGTTGTATTTTGACTTCATCGCAATGTATTCTGCGATTACTGACAGCTGAGTGCCGCTTTTACAACCAATCCAAATAGGTTTCTTAGTAGCATCTAGTAAATCATAAATTTTTTTGCTTCAATATTTGGTTCTTCAACATTTCCATCATCGTCAACTTCAACCATAGAAAACATTTATCGTGCTGCATCTTCGACCATATATTCTATACGCGTCGTCATAACTATTTCGTTAACGACACTTTCAGACTTTGTAGGAGTATTTGCTACAACTTTTCCATGCCGATCCCAAACATAATACTCGGGTACGAAACCGTTTTGGCAAAAATGAACTTTCACAATATCTGGTAACAGATACTTCAAATGTCTACACCTACTACATGGACAATGACTTTCTAGATCGTTTCCATTGTTACTTAAAGCGAATTCAATAAACACGTTTATACCATTATGAAAATCTTCTTTTATTGAGCCCCTCAGTCATTTTCTTTGGTACATTCATATCCTCCGATCAACAAAATAATAAATCATTTTTCCTATTTGACAAAAAGAGAAGTTCAAAATTTAATATTTATTTTCAAGAATACAAATTCGAAAAAGATTATTTTCATGGTCGCATAATATTTGAATTTAAATAACTACTTCACAAATTTAAAAATATTTTCAAATATGGCACATTTTATTTTTTAACATATCGATATAAAAAATTGTATAATTTTGTTTCCATAGTCAGGCAACCTACTTTCCATTACAAACACAGTAAGCATTTACATTTCGTATATTATTTCGTCTCAAATGATTCAACAAAATTTCAACAGCATTTCCTTTTGTTCCCTACATTGTACACAAATACTTGTACGCAGGAAACAAAAAAGAAAAGTTAGACCGAAATTTTATGAATCGTTTGAGACGAAGTAGTGTACAAAATGTAAATGCTTACTATGTTCATAACTTGTCCAATACATGGACAAATCCAACAAACACTGTACCAGATGAATATAAATGGTCGTTTTTTTTTGAAAAAAACGACTAATTATATAATGATCGTGTACAACACTCGTCAAACGGGGCCAAAAACTATCTAAGAGACATTAGTCAATTAAATGTGCGCATTTTACGAAAAAATACAGTTTTACTAACTGTTCACATTTATAAAAATATATTTTAATTTAACAGATTTATTCGACGTATTACATCAACTTAAGGCTGGTTTAACATTTTTGTCATTTTTCAATACACACAATTATAATTTAAACTCATGCATTTTTTTTATAAGTCAATACGTGCACAATATAATACTCCTAGCTCGTTCATTCATTTTATCTCATTCCAACTAACACAATACAATGATAGTAGCACTGCACACATATACATTCGTAGAATCAAGGCATACACAACGATTTACATATACATGAACAACTACAAATTATACATGTTTTTCACAATTTGACGATAAAAGATGAAATAGATATATCATGTGATGCTATAAACTGTTATTACGCTATTGGAAAAAATTGCAATTAGTTAATCCTAATTTATCAACTTATGCAATTTAGATTTAGGGTAAAAATTTGATTTTTGACGAAAATAAGATATTATACCTGAGATTGAGAGCAATATAGGTTGATTAGACAGCCGTGGAGGATCTTGAAGCTCGAAATTAGAGATTGAAAGCTTGGAGAAGGCAATTGGGGTTTTTTTTGTAAAAAAATTCGTATGCGATACTGAGGAAGAAGAAGGCTCGGCTGAGCCCTATAATTTGCAAAATTCCAACGGCTTCGGACGGCCGCCGATGGCCCGTCGAAAGCCATCGGAAAACAGCCGTCGGAAGCCGTCGCCCCTTGCCGTCGGAATTAGAGCCTTTTTTAGTAGTGAAAGCTCGAAATTGATGATTGAAGCTTAGAGAGAGATATTTGGGGATTAATGGAGGAAGAAAATCGTGCAGCCAAACGAGGAAGAAAGGCTTCGGCCATAGCGGATATTTTCGAATTTCCAATGACCTCCAATGGCGGCCGACGGCCGTCGGAAATATACTGTCAAAAGCCATTGCTAGGTGCTGTCGGAATATTAGCCTTTTCTAGTATTCTAGGATTTTATTGCAGTTGTAATGCAACGCTAAAATTAATTTATAATTTAAATCCTAGTTTAGCAGGGAATATTTAATTTTAAATGATTATTAATTTCTTTGTAATAAGAAACGATAAAAATTGCTAGCTTTTAATTTAGAATTTAAAAGTGATTTAATGTATTTAATAATAATTTATTTAATTAACGTGCAAAATTAGCCATTTTGAACACTGTCTTAGATTTCGACGAAACCAGTTTTATTAGATCCGTAGTAGTAAATTATTATAGAATTTCAAATTCTATGGCAATCGGATTTACGGTTTGATCGTGCGAGCTCGAAATGCATAAAAAATCAATTAATGGAATATAAATGAATATAATCTGATTTTAAAAGATAACTTCTATATAAAATAAAAATATAGTTTGAAACTAGTTTCATTGAGTATAAAAATATCGTAAACATATATTTCAATATGTTAGATGACCTATTTTCGTTTCAGGAACTAATTAGGTTTTTCGGGACGTTGTTATCGTTTCGGCCCAATTCGAAATGTGCCATCCATTTTTATCCATCTTTGTCTATATATAGGCTGTTATAAATCCTAGCAGCTTTGTGTTTTCATTTTATGTATGTACAATTTCTATCTATCTGTTCAATTATATTTTCCTTCTCAATGGCGGATATTTCAACAACTTAATTCCTAATTTCCAATTCCAATTCAAATCGAAAATCCAAACTCCTCAAACTATATCATATAATATATCATCGCGAAGTTCTCGATGAACGTAATCTACAACTACAGTTCGTTTTTGCAATTGAGTCTCGGTTTGGCCAAAAATTTGCGATCTTTCTTAGCCATCTGTTTCTAGGGTTTCGAGATCAACGGTGCATTTGCAATGATTTGTCGATCGAGAAGTTGCAGCGTGTAGAGGGGGTTGAGCAGAGATGATCCATGGTGTGAGTTCGTGTCATGTGTGCCTCGAGATCGCCAGATCAACAATCAGAGTGGCGGCGACGCTAGCCTCCCGTGGTGATCCGAGTCGTGCATGTGGGCATAGTGGAGGTTGCCTCGGCGAGGGCAGGTCGGCGGTTTGGTCAGATGGTCGAGATGGCGAGTGTAGACGCGACAATTGGTAGAAATTCTAATATCAATAACTTTTTCATATGAGCTCTGATTGATGTGCAGTTTCATCCATTGAATTCCCATCAAAATTTCGAAAAACATGGAACTGGTTTGGTTAAATTTGGAGACCATTGAAATTTTGGTCTTTTATTGGATTTTAATCGACTATAAATCAAAAGTGAGTAATTTAACCCACTCATGCAATACTGAACCTTCTTATGTTAGTTGAATTAAATTTATCAAGTAATAAGAATTCTATTGTTTGTTGTTATATGTTTTAAATTATCATTTAAATTTAATTTGAATTTATATTGAATTAAATTGATATTTAAATTAATATTAGATTTAATTGCTAGTAAAATACCTGATATTGAAAATAAATGAATTGTAGTGAATTATTGGCTAATTTGGATGTTGACTGTGATGAATGTCTATTTGTTGATATTTTGGATAATTGGATGTTTATTTGTTTTTATATATATCCATGTTGTCACTCTGTATATTTAATGATAGCATATAAGGTGTTATTTGCATTATTTCGAATAAATTTAGGTTGAAATGATATATATCTATGACACATTGATATGGACTGAAATGGTATATATTCATCCCTATAATTAAAAAGGAAATAACTGATCACTTGGCCATAGGGTAAAAAATTATATACAGACACCGGATTGGTTAAATTAAATAATTTAAAAACGTTGAATTTTTATTTTGATTAAATATTATTGTTTAAAAGAAATAAATTTTGGATTTATGAATTGAATTATTTTAATTCAAGCTTTGAAATGTTGGGATTGAAATGGATTAAGAAAAATCGCTTTAAAGAACTGAATTGGAAATGTGATGTTATAAATTGATATATGATTTTAATTTTTGGAAATTGAACTATTTTGAGATTTGGACCTTAAAAATTTAACAATGGAGTTTAATAAGATTTAAGCGATTCAAAATAGTAAATTGAAATCGGACTTGAAATTGATATAAATTAAAATGGTTTAAAATTAGAATTAAATTGGAACTTAAATCATTGAATTGAATTGTTGAATCGAATGTAAAGTTAAAAACGAATGTTTTCGAAAATTGTGGTTATTTTGGATTGAAACTGAAATCAAGTTGATTTGACATTAAATCAAAATTGAACCAATTGAATTGAAGATTGGAATCGAATTTGTTGATTTGAAATTGGACATGGGTCCAAATTTGTCGAAATGGAAAAAATACTTTGATTTGATATTATTTTCAAAATAAATTGTTTTATTATAAACTGTTTAAATCTATCTTTTTAATTTTAAATCAATTTATATTTTTCAACCATTTCACTATATAAACCATTTTCAAAAATCAAATCATTTTATATCAAACTATTTAAAATATTTAAAACTATTCAGACTATTTTCTAAAATTTCAAACTATACAAAGTTGGAATTATTATATTAAATCTTTAATTTAAATGTGAATGGGCTTAAATGATTTATAACCTAAGTGGGAATTTGAAATGATATTTTTAAGTGAAAATATTATATTTTGAGAAAATATAATGATTTTGAAATTAAGGTTATTTTGAATTGAATAAGGTACTTTGATATCAAATATGAACTGATTTTGAAATGTAAAATATCCGAATGGTGTGAAAAATGACGTTTGGTTGTTGAAGAGACCAGGGCCTCTTATTGGGATACTCTCTGCCAATGTTGGAACCACTTTAACAACTGTATACATGGTGGATGATATCTAGAATTTAGAGGTTGAATTGAAGATGTTTTCTGGATTTGAAGAAAGAGAACGATTATGGATGACATCGGCACCAGTGCCAATTTGAAATGACTAAAAGAGGAACCATACCTGACCGCTGAGGCTAGATACCTCTAGTGAACACACCTCTTCGTATTAATATTAATGTTTGCTTGATTGTGGCACCTTGATTTGATTTGATTTTTGGCGATGTTGGACGCGATGGACCGTTAGGGGTTACAACCAGTCAAGAAATGCATAACGGTAGTATCATACCTTGGGCATTGCCTCACATGCATTGTCATACTCTTTATTCTTATCCGCGTTCACTACAATTTTGTTACAGTATGGTTCTTATCGGGGACTCACTGGCTACCGACATTACTAGTTGTGTTACAGGACCTGCATAGACTACCTACATAAAAATGTGTTAAGGGTGATTAATGTAAAGCCTTAACACTAAGAAAATATCTATTTTATTGATTAGACACTACATATATAGCTTATCTTACTACATCTAGATAGTTTGATGAATCCTTAGAAGATGGAAAATCCCATAACATCTCTTAAGTTATTGCACACATGTCGTACACAGGATAGGAGATGTAAAATCCTATAAACATCTTTGAAGTCATCACACTCATATTTATTGACTGTTGATTTAACTTTCATAAGATTTTTTTGGTTCCGACTCGAGTGTTTTGTCTATTCATTATGTTTGGGTTAGCTTAAGCATTTCAATGATTGAAGGCATTATTTCCGAAGGACGAAGATGGAGTTTGGTATATTATATTATTAGTATTATTCTACTGCATCATTATTGGTATGTTATTGTTGTCGATTATGTTGTAAAGTTGTATATTGTAAAACAATTTCATGAACTGTTTATTTAATTATTATATTTTGCTGCTCCACTGTGAGATTTTGTATTTTATTTTGCTTCTTTTCTCTTATTTTCTTATTTATTCTATTGACAATCCACCATTTTGAATGGTTTGAGTTAGGCATGTGTGGTTTATTATCGACTTAAATCGTCCAAAAAAGATGGGTCGTCGCAGTAAGATAATATTTCATATTAGATATAGTCTACATTATATCTTCTAACATTCGAACCATTATATCTTTCAACATTCACGTTGCTGATAAGTGTTTATTTGTTTGTATTTATTTGTAACGCTTATAAACGTTGAAAGATTTTTCCCCTAACGCTTATAAGCATTGGAAGATATTCTTTCCCAATGCTTATAAGCGTTGGAAGATCTATTTTTCAAACGCTTATAAGCGTTGGCAAAAAAAAATCTTCCAATGCTTATAAGCGTTGCAAATTATTGCCCACGCCCCTATAGCGACACAATAAGTGTTACCGAAATTTTCGGCAACGATTATACTCATAGGAATCCTCTGTTTTGGTTTAGTGATATGTTTCAACTCCTTCATACCATAATGTTTTCAACTCTTCAATTAACGGTCGTAAATAAACATGGATTCCTTGTGTCGGATCATCAGGGCTAAGGACGATGATTATGAGAAACATATATGGAATTTTCATACACATGTACAGAGGTAAATTCTAAGGTATAATTATTATTGGTCAAGATAAATATTTAGAACCAAATTGAGAAAATGGTGAAATTTCATCCGTACATAAAGCAAGTCTAACATTACGGCTCTCCGCTACGAAAGCAGGATATTTCTAATCAAAATGCTTCTATGCTTCTCCATCAGCTGGGTTTGTTAACGTATCATATTCCTGCGTTCTCTTATTGTGTCATCTCATATGATGCGCTATTATAGAAGATGCATATAACCATTGAAGTCTAGGAGTGATAGGAAAGTCATTCATATGCTTGTACGGAACTTCCTTTCACTTCTTTTTTCTTGGTTTGTATCTTTTTTGGTTACATATTCTACAAGTTATAAGATTGATGTTTTCTTTTTAGAACAACATGCCACCATTTAAACATGTATCTATTATTTGATATGGCAACCAACAACAGGCATAAGTTTTTTCACTTTATAATCATTAAATTATCATGTGGCATATGACGTTTAGCAGCTTGTACAACAGTTATAAATCCGGCTTCTATGAAATTATATTTTGATTTCATTGAAATGTATTCTGCAATTATTGATAATTGAGTGTCGTTTGTGCAGCCAACCCAAAGGGATTTCTTAGCAACATCCTATAAATCATAAATTTTGTTTCTCTCAAATTTGGTTCTTCTTCGACATTAACATCGTCACTATCGTCTTCAACGATATGGAATATTGATCGTGCTACATCTTCAACCATCTCTTCTATGAGATCCATCGTAATAATTTTATTACCAACCTTCTCCTCTGACTATATATGATTAGGTGCTACAATTTCTCCACGAGGATCGCACAACAAATAATTCGACTCGAAACCGTATTGGTGCAAATGAACTCTAACCATCTTCGGTACCAAATGCTTCAACAATTTGCACCTACTATATGGACAACTAATTTCTTCGTTATTTTCATTATTACTTCAAGCGAATTCAATAAATATGTGCACACCATTATAAAAATGTTTACTTATTAATCCTTTCATCTTCCTTCATTGTTGATACATACAGCTCTGATGAACAAAATAATTGAACATTTTTCCTATTTTAAAATGTACGATAGAAATAAAAAAAGTACTAATCATTTTATGGTTGACGTTTTAGTTTTCAATGCAATCGTACGATTTAATGTTATATATAATAAATAGTATTATTTTTGTAATTTTTAATTTTTCAATTCATTTATACATTTTATTGTTTCTTTAACCATAATTCATTTTAATTACCTTTTGTACATTACGGATTTGGCATTATGAATGTAATATTAAACTTTTTGGTTATTGTTTTTTGAAAAATCGTTGTTGCTACATGTTTGTCTAATATGTTTTATACGTGGATACAAGAAAGACACCAAAAGTGTTATACCCTTTCGTTTGATTTTACAGTAAATGTGAACTAATATGGCCTATACGTATTCATTGAATCATGTGTCACCCTTTCGTTTGATTTTGACGTTTGGAAATTAATTCTTTAAGCATGAAATGTGTAATATTTGTCAATGTATGTCGGTACAAGGCAGGTACCTGTATCAACATAGTTGGTGACGCAGCGTAGGAAGCGAATTCGACGATGTAAATCGAATCCGTCCAGGATCTTACACGATTAGCGGAATTAATCGATGAATCGTTGATAAATCGATGAATTTAAAAAACCGTAAGGCCCAAATCCGTTGATCACGAAGATACCAGATTTTAGCAATCTTCAACGCGTTGATCGCGCACGATACCGTGAGAGAAGATCTTCAATTCTTCGAACGTTGATCAAGCGCACTTGATTCTGTGAATTGGCTTCAACAATCGTTGATTCGAGCGCACTCGAATATCCGAAAGTGGAGATAGGAGATAACACTCAACTACCAATTTAAATGGAGGCACAAAGCACAAACCAAAATTTTATTCAAAATTCAACCACCATTACAATGACACAACCTCCCTATTTATAGGGTTTTACAACTCACACATACACGATTTCAACATTCACGCAACTTAACAATCAGCACAACCCTTCGACCTAACATTGGTCGCGACCTACGATTCACGAGCTAACAATAGTTACGACATCACAATTTACAACAGGAACGACTTACGACCTAACAGTACATTACAACACATCAACAAACATCACGATAAGCGATTTAACCAAATAACACTTCACGCGACCTAAAGATAACACATCTTCTGGTTGAGCTTCGGCCTTGTGAGCGACCTACGAGATAAGGTCTTATGACCTAATAACTTTGCGTCCTAACTTTCCACGACCTAAATCATAGGTCGTTGCTTGGCGATGTTCGTAGTTCGAATGGACGGAGCGACTTAATCTTCGCTCGTTATCATCACTAGGTCGCTGGAGCTCATTATCATCACTAGGTCGCTGGAGCAACTTAAAGGTATCGTTAGGTCGTTCGTGACCTAGGGCTTTGTTAGCTCGCGCTGCCTCTTCGTTAGCTTGTGCTGCATCATCCTCTCCTGGTTGGGAAAAATTCGTCCTCGAATTTAAAAGTTCTCCCCCATTAGATTGTTCATTTCCATAATAAGGTATAAGATGTTTAACATTAAACACGTCAGAAGTGTACACATCCTCCGGCAGCTTCAACCTATAAGCATTTTCATTGATCCGTTTCTCAATCTTTACAGGACCAATCTTTCGAGCCTTAAGTTTATTGTATGTTCCTACTGGAAAACGATCCTTCGTTAGTACAGCATATACTAAATTTTCTTCATTAAATTCAACATTTCTTCGTTTCAGATCCGCAGATCGTTTATACTTCTCACTCGTCTTCTTCAATCGTTCCTGAACGATTCTATGGCATTCTGTCAACCCATTAACAAAATCAGCAGCCCGCTTAACTGTCCTCTTCGGTTGTGGCACTATCCTCAAATCCAACGGCCCCTTTGGTAAGTTCGAATATACAATTTGAAATGGACTGAAACCTGTACTCCGGTTAACTACGTGATTGTGTGTGAACTCAGCTTGACACAACTTCAAATCTCAACTCTTCAAATTATCTTTCACAAGACATCTCAATAAATTTTCCAACGATCGGCTAACCACCTCCGTTTGCCCGTCAGTCTGCGGATGGTAAGCGCTACTAAAATTCAACTTCGTTCCGACCATCTTCCACAAACTCAACCAAAAATGGCTTAGAAATCTAGTATCCCGATCAGAAACAATAGATTCAGGTAAACCATGAAGTCTATAGATCTCTCTAAAGAACAACTGTGCCACATGGACTGCATATGCCGTCTTTTTACAAGCAATAAAATGTACCATCTTCGAGAAACGATCCACTCAACATATATAGAGTCATTTCCTCGTTGAGTCCTCGGCAAACCCAACACAAAATCCATGCTTATGTCAACCCACGGTTTTGTCGGCACAGGTAAAGACATATACAATCCTGCGTTTGTAGCTGTTCCTTTCGAAACTTGACAAACGTGACATCTACGCACAAACTTTTCAACTTCCCGTCTCATAGAAGGCCAAAAATATGACTGCGAAATCAACTGTAATGTACGATCCCTACCCACATGGTCTTCCTCATGTAATTCCTTCACAATTTTCATTCGTAAACTGCAATCTGGTACACACAATCGAGTTCCTTTAAATAGAAAACCATCCACTAACACGTATTCATCCGTCTTTCCCTTCTCTATTTCATCTGCAACCTTGGCAAAGTAAGGATCATCCACAAATAATTCTGCCAACACATCAAACCCCGTCACTTCAACTTTCATTATAGTCAACAAATGATTCCTCCTGCTTAATGCATCTGCCACACGATTCGTAATTCCCGACTTATGTTTCACAACAAATGTAAATTGCTGCAAGTATGCAATCCACGATGCATGCCTGGCTGAAATTTTCTCCTGCCCTTGTAAATGCTTCAAAGCTTCGTGATCAGTATATAAAACAAACTCCTTATGGAACAAATAATGTCTCCAGTGTTTCACAGCTTGCACGATAGCATAAAATTCCACGTCATAAGTACTATATCTCATCTTTGCTCCCGACAGCTTCTCACTGAAATATGCAATAGGATGCCCTCTCTGACTCAACACCCCTCCAATCCCAACATTAGATGCATCAGTATGTAGCTCAAACAACAACTGAAAATCTGGTAATACTAAAATTGGTGCTGACATCAAGAGTTCCTTGATTCGTTCAAAAGCAACCCCTGCTTCCTCTGACCATGAAAACTGCTTGCCCTTTATACAATCAGTAACAGGCGCCATCACACTACTAAAATGTGGAATAAACCTTCGATAAAATGAAGCCAACCCATGAAAACTTCGAACTTCTGTTATTGTCTTGGGCTGTGGCCAATCTCTGATAGCCTCAACTTTACTTTGGTCCACCTGTATTCCTTCTTTCGACACAACATATCCCAAAAATAAGACACTCCGTGCCATAAACACACATTTCTTCGTTACTGCATAGAATTGTTCTTCACGAAGAATAATTAACACCTTCCGCAAATGCTGAATATGCTCCTCTGTATTAGAACTATAGATCAGAATATCATCAAAGTAAACTACCACAAACTTCCCAATGTACAGCCTGAAAATTTGGTTCATCACCCTCATAAATGTACTAGGTGCATTCGAAAGACCAAACGGCACAACCAGCCATTCATACAACCCCTCCCGTGTCTTGAACGCTGTTTTCCATTCATCACCTGGTCTAATTCGGATTTGATGATAACCGCTCTTCAGATCAATCTTAGAAAATATAGTAGCTCCATTCAACTGGTCTAGCAAATCATCCAATCTAGGCATAGGAAACCTGTATCGGACAGTAATCTTGTTCAATGCCCGACTATCCGTACACATCCTCCACGAACCATCCTTCTTCGGCACTAATAATGCTGGTACAGCACAAGGACTTAAGCTCTCTTGGATGCGCCCTTGTTCAAGTAATTCTTCTACCTGCCTTCTCAACTCCTCATATTCCTTTGGACTCATCCTGTAATGTGGTTTGTGTGGCAACACAGTTCCTGGAACAAGATCTATCTGGTGTTGAATGTCTCTTAACGGTGGTAATTCTTTAGGCAGCTCTTCAGGGAATACATCTTCAAATTCTTCCAGCACTGGCTTTACTTTTTCATGAACTTCCACCACTTCACTACTCTCACGTCCAATCAACAAAAACACTTCAGGTTCCTCCTCCACCTCTTTAACAAACTCCTTCAAAGTCAACAGAGTCTTTAATTCTTCAATCTCCTCCATCTTGTTTTCTTCTTGTTGTCGCTTCTTAGGAACTAAAGTGATTTTTGTGCCTTCAAACATGAAACTGTAGCTATTGGTACGACCGTCATGTTGCGCAGCCCTATCATACTGCCACGGTCTCCCCAACAACAGATGACATACATCCATATCTACAACATCACACCAAATTTCATCTTTATATTTTTTCCCAATCGAAAAATTCACACAAGCCCTTTGAAAAACCTTCACTTCACCACCATTCCTTAACCAAGCTGACATGTAAGGTTTTGGATGCTTCTCTGTTTTCAATGCTAATTTCTTCACAGCCTCTGTAGAAATAATATTATCACAACTGCCCGCATCTATAACAAACTTGCAAACCTTCCCCAGAATAGTGCACGTCGATTGAAAAATATTACGCCTCAACCAACTTGAATCATCCTCTTGCTTTGGTGTCAAACACGACCTCCTCATCATCAAATTACAACCCTCATCTCCCGACAATTCTTCTTCCTCCTCAACATATGGTGAATTGGAACATTCAGCTTCTACATCCTCATCTTCAATCTCAACAATCATCGCCCGTTTCTTTGGCTTTAGACATTCATTGCTCTTGTGACCAAATTCTTAACAATTAAAGAACTTGATACTATTGTTGACCTTGGTCTTTACAACCTCATTGACAACCGGTTTAGTAGCAGCTTTTGAAACAGTAGTATTGCCACTAGTTCCCTACACTCGATTATTGGAATTTGTAAACACACCACCTTCTCTTCTGCCTTGCTTCTCCCAATTTAACGCCTTCTGGTGTGCTTCTGCAACAGATTTCGGATCAAACATATTTACCATATCTTGAATCTGCATTCTCAACCCTCCAACAAACCTAGCGGTCAACTGTTCTTCTGTCTCCATGATGTCATTTCGAGCAATCAGTTGATAAAACTCATCAGCATAATCATTAACAGTCTTTGTCCCCTGCCTTAGATTTTGTAAGCGTTGATACATAAGAGATTGATAATTGTAAGGTAAGAAAGTAGCTTTCATTAACTTCTTCATCTTCCCCCATGAAACAATCTTTGACTTTCTCATCCGTTCTCGTGTAAGTTTTGTCTATTGCCACTACGTCATGGCTCTTCCTCTTAAACGAGTAGCAATCAACTTCACTCTACGATCTTCCGGAACCTTCTTGAAATCAAAGATTTCTTCAACATTAGATAACCAATCTAAAAATTCTTCAGCCTGCATACCACCCTTAAACTCTGGAATTTCAATTTTCATTCCGGACTCCCATTTGTGATCATACTCTGAATGATTTCTTCCTTGGCTTCGATTTCGACTATGAACACTACCACCATCAAACTCCTCATCAAATTCTGATGCATATCGATGTCGTTCATGACCACCAATATCTCTACCACCATTTCTACCATCAACATTTCTTCGATTTAGTTCATCAACATTTCTATCACGATCGTCAACATTTCTACGATCATGATCTTCTCTTCTTTCCCGATCTGAATGAGGTGAAACTCTATTTCCCCATGACTCGATTCAGGTGAAACCCTTCTTCTACTTTGATTCATTTCAAGCATCATTCTCTCTAATCGACCAATCCATTCATTCAACTTCTCAGTGAAACTCTCATTGATTCGTTGCTCCATTTCATCGGCCTCTTCTCTTCCATACAAAGCGTTAATATTGCGATGACATTGAGCTCGTCTCGGTGGCATGATTGAACTTCAACAAATTCAAAAAATTCAAACACTTTCCGATCTTTGGTCCAAATGATATGGATCGAAACTCCCAACTTGTTGCAACTTCACGATGAACAAGATGAACACCAACTTCTCAACAATTGCAAATCCGATCTCCAAACTTCAAATGACGCAAACTTCTTGCGATCAAGCTTTGATACCAAACTGACGCAGCGTAGGAAGCGAATTCGACGATGTAAATCGAATCCGTCCAGGATCTCACACGATTAGCAGATATAATCGGTGAATCGTTGATAAATCGATGAATTTAAAAATACCGTAAGGCCCAAATCCGTTGATCACGAAGATACCAGACTTTAGCAATCTTCGACACGTTGATCGCGCACGATACCGTGAGAGAAGATCTTCAATTCTTCGAACGTTGATCAAGCGCACTTGATTCCGTGAATTGGCTTCAACAATCGTTGATTCGAGCGCACTCGAATATCCAAAAGTGGAGATAGGAGATAACACTCAACTACCAATTTAAATGGAGGCACAAAGCACAAACCAAAATTTTATTCCAAATTCAACCACCATTACAATGACACAACCTCCCTATTTATAGGGTTTTACAACTCACACATACACGATTTCAACATTCACGCGACTTAACAATCAACACATCCCTTCAACCTAACATTGGTCGCGACCTACGATTCACGAGCTAACAACGGTTACAACATCACAATTTACAACAGGAACGACTTACGACCTAACAGTAAATCACAACACATCAACAAACATCACGACAAGCGACTTAACCAAATAACACTTCACGCGACCTAAAGATAACACATCTTCAGGTTGAGCTTTGGCCTTGTGAGCGTCCTACGAGATAAGGTCTTATGACCTAATAACTTTGCGTCCAAACTTTCCGCGACCTAAATCATAGGGCGTTGCTTGGAGATGTTCGTAGTTCGAATGGACGGAGCAACTTAATCTTCGCTCGCTATCATCATTAGGTCGCTGGAGCTCATTATCATCACTAGGTCGCTGGAGCGACTTAAAGGTATCGTTAGGTCGTTCGCGACCTAGAATCACTTCAGTTTGCGCTGCATTGTTAGGTCGTTCGCGACCTAGGGCTTTGTTAGCTCGCGCCGCCTCTTCGTTAGCTTGTGCTGCATCAGTTGGTGTGGAAATTATTTGCCTAACATTTAATGTTTTACTGCACCATCTATATTTTATACGATGGAACTGACAATTCATTTAGCAATAAATTAAATAGACGAAGACAATTATGTACAGGTCTTTATCTACTAGATAGAACTAACTAGTATTGTAATTTAAGTTTCTAGACTGAAATAATTAGTTGGTAAATTAATGGAGTCCTACAAAATAAGGATTAAAAACCATTAAATGCAGAATGTATTGAGTGGAGGAAATGTTAGGTTCAAGTTCTTCAGTACTACGGCTTCACAATTTACTATATTAGGTTTTTTTAATTTTATGTTATTTATTTTATTCACATAATTGTTCTGCGATCACTGTTGTATATGATCACATTTTTAACTAACGAAAAAACTGAAAATAATTTTCGTACGCAGATAATATACCAAGTGTCGATACCAATCCATTCCGACATTTAAACAATGTACTACAAAACAAACATTATTTATTGTTATTTTATTTAATACTATATTTGTTTTATCCTACACAGGATAAAAATTTAAATGGATTTGTATCAAATTTCAAATTTTGCTACATATGAAAGGAATAAAAACTTATGAATCCTGCAAGATAGGTGAACTCAAACAATGCACGTGGAAGATTCTTCTAAGAGCAGCTGTTTCGACAATTACGCTCTAAATTGCGGCGTGGATAAGATACACACACTCAAACAATGCAGGCCCCAGAAAGGAAGATAACTGTTGAACTGCATCTAACGATAATTGCTACAAAGAAGCTTCCAAAAAACAATGCTTAGTCACCTCAAATAATGTTCGCACACGCTAGTGCCCCATCTCAGGTCGCCATCTACAATACAATATGCAGCAATAATTCATCTAATCGCCTTCTGACGCAGCGGATAATTAACAAAACGATATGGATTGATGAAAGTAGCAATCGGTGGATTGAAAATACTGAAATGCCCAAATTCGTTGATCACAAAGATACCGAATTCTAGCTATCTTCGACATGTTGATCGCGCACGATACCGTGAAAGAAGATCTTCAATTCTTCAAGCGTTGATCAAGCGCACTTGATTCCGCGAATCGGCTTCGACAATCGTTGATTCGAGCGCACTCGAATAACCGAAAGTGGAGATTGGAGATTACACTCAACTACCAATTTAGAATGAAAGCACACAGCAATCAAACAAGAATTTTATTCAAAAATCAACAACTTCCAAAATGTACAACACACTCCCTATTTATAGCTTTTCACAACTGGTCCTTAAGTCGTACACGACTCATCCCCACGACTCACGACTTAAGGCTCTCGACTTAGCAACAACACCATACCCACATTACAACACAACACATAGGTCGGCAGCGACTCAACATCACGCGACTCATTCCCTTACAATGCGACATCCGACTTACGACTTACGTTGTTACCGACCTAACATATTACAACACAATACAACACAGACGACTTAAAAATGATACGACTTAAAAATGATACGACTCAACAAAACAACACAGGTTACACGACATACGACTCAATATATCCACGACCTAAGCTTCCCCCTGGTGTTCCCTCATTGTCCTTGTTAAGTCGTAGACGACCTACCCTTTCCTTAGGTCGTGGCCGACTTAAGTCTTCAATACAACAATGCAGTATGTCGTCCAGATCGTTATGTCCCTGGCTTTTGACTCGGGCCGCCTCATTCTTTAACTCGTTCCCTTTTATCTCGTTAAGTCGCGAACGACTTAAAGTTTCTTCATAAGTTCCTTCATTAACTCGCAGCTCCTCTTCATGTAGCTCCTTAGGTCGTGTACGACCTATCGCCTCCAGGTTAAGTCGTGGACGACTTAACTTTTTCTTGAGTCGCGTACGACTTATCATTGAAGAAATTTTGGTTGCTTATTCTCTTCACTGGCCTGAGCTGCATCACCTTCCTTCTGTATATATTACATGCACCCCACCTTAATATCCTAAGCCAATAAACTCAACTGCCATTGTTTCAAAAACAAAGGGAAAAACACACATAACAAAATAAAAAATGGCGTTGTTATTAACAGCAAGACAAGGAAGACAGCTGCAGCGATACAACAAAGAAGAAGGCCGACTGGTCGTCGGTTGCATCCCCTACAGAAACAAGGTATCAAGTAATTACATGGATAAAGAAGAAGATGATATAGAGGTTTTGGTGATAATTACATCGCAGAAGAGCGAAGCTTTGATGTTGCCAAAGGGAGGATGGGAGCTTGACGAGAGCTTAGAACAGGCTGCCAAAAGAGAAGCAGCTGAAGAAGCTGGAGTCGTAGGCGAACTCGAGCAGATACTCGGGAAATGGAACTATAGAAGCAAGACATATGGAATAGTGTACGAGGGACGAATGTTTCCAATGAAGGTGATGAGTGAATTGGCGTGTTTTTCAGAGATGCAAGCAAGGGGGAAGAAATGGGTTTCCATTGCTGAGGTGAGGAGGGGATGCAGAGATATGTGGATGAGAGAAGCGTTAGAATCGCTTCTACAAAGACACAGAGTTTCCCAAAGAAGTAATTCAAGACTGTAGAACATTTAATCTTGTTTCAGGAGTTTCTTTTATTCTTTTGTGAATATAGTAAAATCATCGATGCCAGTGAATATATGGAAATTTTGGGTTATGAAGATGAGTGTGTTCAGTCTATTTGCTTGCACGTCTTTCATCACTGTCAATTGCTGGATTGCATTTACAGGAAAAGGGTGACATATATATGAAATAATTGATTACGACACCTATTAATTGAGTGGTGTTTCACAGTTCTACATTTTTCAATTTGCTTCCACAAAATTTATTTATTTTATTTTATTCCTTACACTATGCAATATATTAAAGTTTATCCTCTGCGTCGACTAACTTTTTTGTATATTGGCAATTGCAGTGTCAATTGTCTATGGGTAGGTACAGTATTATAATGAATAATATTACATACTATTTCTTGTATCTGTTCTTTATGTACTTTATTACTTATATTTTCCCTATGAATATTCTTGTACCACTACCAATTTTCTTTTTATTACACGATGATGATGATATGATAATAATGCTGCTATATGTTGAAATAATGTCCAGAGTGATTAGTTCTACCTATCATCATCTGATCACCTCTCTTGCATAACTAAACCGAATTATTCAACAATTAAATGCTGCAAATAGACACACGGGGAACTAAAGGCATGCAGAGCTGCATTTTCAAGGATGAAGCACGTGGAAATCCTAATTTATAAAATTGCTTTGAAGTTTTACATAAATTTGAATGAAAGTAAAGCGAGTGTGGTAGAAATAAAAACAATCTCGATATGTCAAAGGGTATTTAGTCTAACTTAAGCACCGTGCATTTTATCTCAAATTTATTTATTGCGCTCAGACAAAGATAAAATTATACAAAGGCTAAATTTTTAGTTTACATCAATTTTACAAAATCATATTTAGTTTTTTAATTTATGAAAGTGGTAAAAAGTTGATTAATTAAAGGAAAATTTTTCAAAATGTTCTAATTTTTGAATCAATTTCGCGATCGGCGTTGGTTTTGAAACTTATTGCCAAATATGTCTAGTTTCTTCCCAGTCAGCATCACAGTCAGTTTTTTTCCAACTACCATGATAATGCGCAACACTTGTGTACGCTAATGGGTTTTGATTATTTTTAGAAAGCGCAATGCGCCAATTGGATTTTGAATTTTTTTAGAAGGCGCAACTAAGAGTTGCGATGATGAGATTTTGATTTATTTTAGGTTGCGCAACTGTTAGATGCGCCTAACCGATACAATAAGCAGGCGCAACTCATAGTTGCGCATGCTATAGTGTCGAGCAGGCGCATCTATGAGTTGCCCCTGCACAGGTTGCTGGTGTTAAAACAGAGGCAGAAACAACCCTACACCACATTCCACAAAAATATTTCTCAACCTTCAACCCTTCTTTCATGCCCGAACCCACTAACTCCAAACCCAAATTTTAGTCAATTACCACTAATTTATCACAAAATTTTCAAATTTCTTCTTCATTCTTCGATTAAACCAAAGCAACAAAACGAGATCCTCTTCAACACAAATAGATTTTGGTAATTTCTAAACCCTAGTTTTTTTGATTAATTTGTAATTTGCTTATTATTTGGTTGTATTTGCTAGAAATATCGTCAAATAGCTTGTTGTAATTTTAATAATCCAATTTGAAGCGTTGAATCACTAATTGGTTGCAAATGATTTGTAAAAATCGTTTTTTTTGCATGAACTTGGAAGAACCGGAAAGCGGACCGGTAGACGGTTGCGTGCTTTATATGCAGGATAATTACCAATCTAATTTTGAAGAGTTAATGAGGGTAATGTTATTCGCTTTGTAATTATTGTAAATTTTTGCAAGTTATTTCGCATTTTGAATTAATTAAAAGTTATAACTCTTTGTTCTACAGAGTGTAAAACTGGTGGATTGTCTGGATCATTCGCAAAGTTTTGAAGATTTGATGAAGATGGTTGAAGATCAATGGGTTCAACAATTACTACATCAAGCGGTTCTGGTATTTCATGCAGATTAGGTATATCAGATTTGATAGATCATTACTCACAGCTTTATGCGATAGATGGAGAACGGAGACTTCCACTTTTCATTTTTCCGTTGGAGAAATGACAATTACACTGCAGACGTATCTATTTTGCTTGGCCTTCCCATCGAAGGCGCCGTGTTGAACTACGATAGTAACATGGACGTCGATGAGGTTTGTCAATGTTTACTTGGTGAAATTCTACCCCCAAAAACGGTGGTCAATAGAAGAGAGTTAAAGGTCAAATGGCTGAATGACCTTATAATCGGCAGGGATATTTCAGTCGATTCGTCTATTGAGGAGATAGAACAGTTCGCATGGGCTGTCATATTGCTTCTTATAGCATCTCATCTATTTTCGAACCATTCGAAGGGTAGAGTTAGCATTAAATGGTTGTACTTGCTAAAGGATTTTGCCGCCATTTTCTATTATTCATGGGGTAACGCGGTTTTGTGCACATTATACATGAAGTTGGATAATGTGGCACTAAGAAAGACGAACGGGTTAGTAAGTTGCCTAACCCTTCTGTAGGTATGTCGGTTTTGACTTACTGGTGTACCAAATTTATGAAATATTTTGAAAGACGTTTCTTTACACTGATAATATGAAGATATGGTCTTGGACGCGCATTTCTGTTGGATGGCCAACTATTCGCGCCAACATTGCTTCGGGATTACCGTACGGGTCAAGGTAAAAGCAACTTGAAATTTACACCGAAAACTTTTTGATTTCTGCCAAAATTCACACACTATTTTGATTATGATTGTAGATGGATCGGAGATAGACGTTGGAGAGATAATCCAGCCCGTCATCTTATATTCTATCGCAACGAGCTCGATGTTATGGACGAGCATACTGTTGACTGGATGCCATATACAGCTGAGATCGTACAGGATCTGTCATCTATTTGCTTGGACGGAAAACATAGTTGATATGCAAGGACCCCGATTATTTGCTTGCAAAGTTTAGTCATGCACTACCCCGACAAAGCGATGAGGCAATTTGGTCTTCATCAGCATATACCGAATCTGGCCGAGCAGATTTTCCCACACGGTTGGAATAGAGACTTGTACAACACGTATGTGGCAAGGTGAGATCACAGGTTGGATCACGTTCAGGTTGAACGCGTACCAAGAATGTCAATTGAACAATACTATAGTTGGTACTGGCATACCACACGGCGATTTTTTCTTAAAGAATCGTCAACTAGACTTTCTAGATATGCTCCATGGGGACCGGTGCAACGTAATTTGGTACGTGTTTATAAGTTTTAATCTTTGAACTTCCTCAACAAGCTTTACTTGCATCATTGATTCTTGTGTTTTAGGTTCAAGGGTTGTATATGATTCCCAATGAAGTTGACGATGTCCTAGCAGATCCTGCAGATGAGGACAGAGTAAAAGGAAAGTGCCTCAACATCAAGGAAATTATCAAATCGCTTATGGGTAGGCATAATCTAGAAAGACCACTACCGTAATGTCCCTCGTCCGCCCCAGGCTTTTGGTCGTACCTACCAAAGAAGACGTTTTAGAGGCACAAGGGGTCCTTCACAAGGTAGCCAGCCGGGGCAGGAAATTGATGTAGCCGGACCATCTGAACTGCCTTCGACCCAAATTCAAAGAATACTACGCTACCGCAGAAACATTAGAAGATAGGTTGTGTTGGTCTGTCGTTTGGTTGCTTTGTTTTGAATTTGTATTGGCTTGAAACTTGTTGGTTTATAGGTGTTGCATGTTGTATTATTGACTTGAAACATGTTGTTATATGAAATATGATGTTTTGTATGAAATATTTCACCTATTTGAATGAAATGTTGTACTTATATGTTGTTATTATATGAAATTGTTGTTTAATAAAAGTTGCATATGTTATATGGTCTTTGAAAATCTGGAAAGTTACAGGCGCAACTTTGAATCGCGCAAGAAAAGTATGCGCTTGATGAAAAGTTGCAGGCGCGACTAATAGTTGCGCTCCTATGAGTATACTACGTGCAAATTTGAGTTGTGCCTAATAATTTTCGTTAGGCGCAACTTGAAGTTGCGCCTGCATACCTGGGATATCCCTTGGCCTAACAGCTGCATATAAACATCACAACTCCTCCCCAAACAAACCCAACTCCTCAAACACATTTTCTTCCAGAAACCCTAACCTCCATTTCCATTATTTTCACTACTATCAACACAACATTCCACTCAAAATCATTTAATTCTATGGAGATAAACAACACGTTCATCTACACTTGGGGTAAAGAATCGAAACCCTACTCCACTAATTTTGATAGATCTAATGTTGACAATTAACTTTTCGTAATTTTGATAGATCAATGACTACCGTGCCTATTATTTGTCACTATGACGGTGATTTAGTCATCGATGAAAATAGCAAGCCAACCTATGTTAGCGGAAAACATAAGGGATCGAAAGTCAGGAGGGGTTGCAATTTTACTGAGCTAAAAAGGGCAATTTACAACGCTACCAAGATTGCTTTTACGGAGTCCGACATCTCATTGGTTAGTAAATGGGTAATGATAATGGACCAATTGCTATTGAGGTAAACGACGACGACATCGATTCTACGTTTTGTGTGGGGATGAAAGTAACTGAGCTGTATGTTAAGAAGACGGAGGTGGTATATACTACCGAACAGCAAGCTCAAATCTTTGAGTATGCAAGCCAACCCGGACCCAGTAATACTGTTGGGCGAAGTCAAATGTGTCACCCAGACTACTCATACCAGCCACCGAACATTTACGACAAGCAGTTGGATATGCTTTTATGTGCTGTATGAATGTTTTATTCATGTTTTTAATACTTAACAGTCAAATGTTTATGTACAGGTACGGTGACATGGCATATCCATCGCAGTCACCCGTGTATGGTTTCCTTCCATATCCATCGTATCCTCCATAGTCAATTCCAACCCCGAGTTCAAACGACTACTTGCATGAAATTGAAGATGAAGATGTTGACAACGAGGATGTGACAGGTGGAAACGCTGATATTGAAATTTCCTATTTGGATAGCATGGAAATCGCTGCATCACTTGACGATGATGAAAAATGGATCGATGCTATGAATGTTAACAATGACGCTCCTTTAGATGATATTCCAGAGGAAGTTGATGACACTGATGAGCATATCGAGATGGAATAACCATTAGAAGATGAGCAATGCAATAATACAATTATGGAAAGATCTATTGTGCAAGAATTTCAATTTACCTACGAAATTTTCGAACTGGAATGTGTGGAGAAAGACCCTCGAGTTGGTATGATTATTAAATTGAAGGAATCTTTAATTGAACATATAAGTGAATGGTCGATAAAGTGTTCAGTTTCATTTAAAAACATAAAGTACCGTGCTAGAGAGTTCACTGCTATATGTGATATCGATGCAAAATGTCCATGGCGTCTTCATGCAATTGTGTCTAAAAGAGATCATGATGGGTGGTGGATGATAAAAAAAATATGGTGGTGATCATGCTTGATCAAATCCAATCATCAACTCGAACCACAGACAAGCAACAGCCAAATTCATTTGCACCAAAGTCCTTCCACATATTTGTTCGAACCCAAGTTACACTGCAAAATCTGTCCAAGAGCTTATGGCAAACACTTACAAAATTCAAATAAGCTACATGAGAGTCTGGAAAGGACTTAGCAAAGCAGTGTCTAAAATATTTGGCGATTGGGAATCTTCGTATAATAACTTGCTTCAGTTTCTTCGTGCTATATAGAAATGCAATGCAGGTACTGTTTATCATGTACATGCAGAAGGAGTGCAATTTTGGAAAGCTTTCTAGGCATTTGGACCAAGCATTGCAAGTTTTAAGCATTGTCGTTCGGTTCTTTCTATTGACAGAACACATCTGCATGATAAATATCAAGGTATATTGCTTGTGGCTACAGAAGTTGATGCAAACGACTCTCTTTTTCCTTTGGCATCTGCTATTGTAAGAACGGAGTCGGCGGAAACTTGGGGTTGGTTTTTTTCACGCATGGGACACTTAATTCCTTCTTTAAATGAAAGATGCATTACATTCATTTTCGATCGAATGAAAGGAATTCCAACCGCCTTGCAAGAGAAGTGGAGAAGACCACATCATCATCGTTTCTGCCTACGCCATTTGAAAGCAAACTTTAAAAAAGCCAGTATTGGTAGTAAGATTTTAGAAAACTTATTTCATGATTGTGCTGAGGCAAGAGATGAGCTAACATACAAAGAACTCAGAGATCAACTAAAAAATGTTAGTCCGACTGTTGACAGATGGATTGATAGAAGTCTCCGACATAAGGATGAACATTGGGCTCTTTACTACGTCAATGGTGAACGTTTCTGTATGATGACTACCAATGCTTCGGATAGTTTCAATGGAGTTCTTAAAGATGCAAGGTCGTTACCGGTCAAGGCGTTAGTGACACTAACCTTTCATCGTCTTATTAGCTACTTCTATAGAAGACGCACAGATGGAATGGATTACGCATCTTCACTCATGCCAAATTACAACAAAATGATGGAAAAATATTCAGTAGAAGCACGTAATATGAGCATCAACAGGATAAGCTTAACGGAGTGGCAAGTAACAGACACAAACGCGTGCAACTACACAGTAAATATTGCCAATGACAGCTGCAGGTGTTCATGCAATATTACTATTCTAGAGTATTTTCCATGTTCCCATGTTTTACTTACATGCGCACGATGTAGAGTAGGAGTGAACAGAGCTTACCACGATCTTATTTCATCCTGGTTTATGGCAGACATTTATAGACATTATTATTCTTCGGTTTTTCACCCAGTGCCCGATAGGAGATATTGGGATGTACCTGGAAGCCCTACTATACTCCCGCTGCCAACGCAAAAGACTACAGGAAGACAGAGGTCTTATGTAAAATATTTTACTTGTTTCTACTACTTCTGTCGTTCGTGCACTATATAACTTATATTTTTATTCTGTACGCAACTTTGTTATCAAAGGTTATCTTATGTAAAATATTTAAATAACTTGCTATGTTATGTTACTTTGATTTAATTTATATGTAGCAAAATTACGAATTTTCCACAGTTTTACATCTACCGTCAAATAAACATAACAGACAAACAATAATACATCATCTATTGCATATCCATCACAACAACCAAGTACAAATAAAACTAAGTAATACAACATTCATTAAAACTAAAGCATACATAACTCAATTAAACAAGTCTGATACAGATCCATTATAGTACAGTTGCACTACCCAGTTTACTAGACCCCTTTCCAAATGAATTTACGGACTGCAAATAGTCTACTTGATGTCGAAGCTGACGTTTTTCCTTTTCCAAACGTCTCACTTCGGCTTGCATCTCTAGCGCATACTCCACTCCCCTAGGGATTAACGGACGATCTATCCATTTGAAGAAATTACAGCACTCAACACCTTTTGCGTTAGTTATATGATCAAGGTAACCGGCACATCCGTAAAACCGACATCCAGCATTTGTTTGAGTCTAGCATAAAACTACCTCACAAACATCTCCACAATGGCAAAGAGGATGTGTATCTTGTCTCACTCGTCCTTCGTCGCTAATTTGTTTCCTCGGTCCTTGATTCGGTTTGCCTAAGCAGATTTGATTATCCAAAGCAGATTGAACAACAACACCATTAGCCGGCGGAACTATCTCAAATTGAGCTTCGGGAACTGTTTCAAACTAAGTTTCAGGAACAAATTCATTTTCATCTTCCATCTGTTCAACATATTGCACCAATACTTCATCTCGAATCTCCCAATTATCCATATAAATTAGTTGTAATGTGAGTGCGGGTGAAGGGATTGTCGTAGCTTTGGTTTAATTGAAGAATGAAAAAGAAATTTACAAACTTTGTGATAATATAATGCAAATTGACTAAAAATTGGATTTGGGGATGTTGGGTTCGACCATGAAGAAGATGAGGGAGGTTGGGAAATGTTTTTGGATAATGAAGGGCAGGGTTGCTACTGTCTCTGTTTTAACAGCAACAATCTTTAGGTGCAACTGTGAGTTGGGCCCGGTTATGGCCAAGCTTGCGTGCAACTTTTAGATGCGCACGTTATAAAAAAAATATGCGAATATAAAATTTACGCACCGTAAGAAATTTGAAAATCCATTCGGCGCAACTAGGAGTTGCGCTTTCTAAAGAAATCAAAACCCCATTAGCGCAACTAAGTCTTGCGCATTTTCACACAGTTGGAAAAAGGTTGACTGGGATGCTGACTGGGCAGAAACTAGCTCTATTTGGTAGTAAGTTTCAAAACCGACGCCGATCGTGAAATTGATTCGAAAATTAGACCATTTTGAAATTTTGTCCTTAATTAAAATGTAGAATGACTCCCAAGTGTGTACCAACAATTTGTTATTTTCATGGTGAACTAAATATTGACGAACTTAATTGTGGCAAATATGTTGGTGGGTCCTATAAATCGATGAAAGTTTTGAAAGGTTATAATTTGACGCAATTAAAAGAATTGATTTATAAAGCGACTAAAATAAAATCAGATGAATTTGGCATAGAGTTAGTATGTAATTGACCTATGGGTTCAGGATTTGAAATGGTCGACAACAACGATATGGAGCTAATGTTTTCAACGATATCAAAATCAATAGAGCCGTTCGTTGGAAAAAGTAGACGGTTGCAAGCAGAAGAACCCATACAACTACAAGTAGTTAATAGTGTAACTGAAGACAACTATAGAATGGTTGAGATGGTAAGTATTAGTCATGAAACTGCATCTCCGAGTTTTAGTAATCCATCTATAATAGCGATTTACGGTCAACAACAATCCTTTTTTGATATCCGCCGTGTATGAGTTATCAATAAGGTGTTCAGTATAACTATTCATATCCAAGTAAATGCAGCTTTACACATTTTCTTTTAAGGTGAAACATTTATTTATATTTTTATGTCGTATTATAATGTAAGTTATGCAACAGTTAAAAGTTTTGTCATTCTATATGCAGTTACTTTCCTTATCGACCAACACCGCCAAGTAGTGTTGGACCATCAAATTCTCATATGTCTTCTTATATGTATCCAACTCCATCTGAGTTATATGATATAAGCCAGTGGCATTTTTTTAGAATAAGATAACTTTGTTAGCTATTTTTTTAATACGGTGTTTAAATTAAAACTTATTTATGAATTACAGCTTCCCCGCACATGATATTACGATACAATCTAATATCGAAGTGGAGAGTGTGAACGTAACTACAAACGAAGAAGATGTTGATATTGAAATGGATATGGTTATAGGTGAAGAAGTACATGACGATCCCTTGTAAATAGTATGGATGTAGTGAATATGGTGGAGAATGATGTGTCGTGGATCGGTAGTATGCAAGTGAATAATTACTCTTTGAACTATGATTTTGCGGTTGAAGACAATATTCCCAAAGACAATGATGCGGTGGTAATGGAGGTACCTTTGTATGATGATATAGCAATGTACAAATAATAGCTAGGTCAGTTATTGCACATATTGAGTTCAACAATGAGTTATTTGCAACCGTTAATGTTCAGAGTAACTTTAAATTTGTATGATTTTCGAGACGAAAGCTAAATTGCAACAACAATTGAGCAAACAGTCAATTATACATGCCATGTCTTTTAAACCTATGAAATCAAATAAAACCAAGTATATTGCCATTTGTAATACATATGCCAACTATCCATGGAGAATTTATGTTATTGCTTCAAAGAAATTCGAGCATAATTGGTAGATTATACGGAAATATTTGAGCGATCACAAATGTGTTAACCCTATTTAGAATTGTTCTAGTATTGCTGTATGCCGCATTTCAAATACCGCCCAGTTATGTAGCTGTGGTTTTATCAAAGCCTTCATATAATAATTTTCACGAACAATTGTTCTTCCATCAATAATTACACCGTACCACCTATTAAATTCAGATCGGCTTTCATGAAAGTTAAGATCTTTGATACTGGAAAATTAGAAATCGCTTGCTTATGGGTGGAGTTCACTATAGCGACAGAGGCTTCCAACGGCCGGCGACGGCACTTTCCGATGGCTAGCGACAGTTGTCGAACTTCGTGTCGTTTTTATAAATAAAATATACTTGTCGTTGCTAGCCGTCGAAAAACTAAACAATGAAGTCGTTGGCGGCCGTCGCTAGTCGTCGAAAAGTTATCGTGCATACAGGCGCCTAGCCGAGACCTGCTGCTTCATTCTTCAACTTTCCCCAAATAAACCAAAAACCCTATCTCCACCTCCTCCCTGTCGTCGACGAGCCGTTTGCCTCCTCGAGCTTCTCCGACTTCATCATTCTCCATTCTCAACAAGATTAGCCTCTTCATCAATCTTCAATCAGGCTTTATTCCTAAATGCTAATTAATTTTGATTTGTTAAATTAGGATTAATTTTTGTTATATTTGTGTAATACCACATTGATTGTTTGGTGTACCCTATTGAATAGCAATTAGATTGTTATTTTAATTTTTTATCACTGAAATGTTGAGAGAAAAATTTGTTTAGTGTATATGTGCATTAATTGATGTATATGCGTTGATTAATTAGTGCATACGCACATTAGGGCTGCTTTGAATTAATTAGAGTCGAGCTCAGAATTTTATGAATGCGTTTTCAAGATGACGAAAACGACGATTTGATGTATGCGTTTCTTAGAATGTAAATAAATTATTGTAAAATATGTTGAATAACACGCTTTACTTTTTGTAAATCCCTTAGAGAGTTTTTGGCCCCCTCTGACAAATAGTGTAATAAATGTTGTATGGATATTCGTTTTTATCACAGGATGGACATTTGTATTAATCTAATACAATATTTGTCGAATTTTTCCCTGTATTGGACAAGTTATAAACAAAGTAGAAATAATATTTTGCAAATAATTTTATTTTATACGGTTCACAAAATTTCGACAACACTTTCTGTTTGTTCCCTACGTACACATATATGTGTACGATACAGGGAACAAAGAGGAAATGCTGTCGAAATTTTGTTGAGTTGTTTAAAATAAAGTGATTTGCAAAATGTAATTACTGCTGTATTTGTAATGGAAAGTAGGACGATCACCATCAAAGTGGAAAACAATAACCTAAATATTATAGATTATATTCATATAATAATTTGTGTAAATCCGTTTGAAAATAAAATTATATAGAATAATATGTTATATTTGCGAAAATTTAAATGTATGATTTATTTGAAAAATGTCAGCACGTAAATGATTAATGCGTTTTTATGTTTTAAAATAGGAAAAATGGTCAATTATTTTATCAATCGGAGCTGGATGTACCAACAAAGAAGAGAAATTGGAGTCTCAATAAGTGAACATTTTCAAAATGGTGTACACATCTTTATTTAATTCACTTGTCGTAATATTGGAAACGACGAAGAAATTCATTATCCATATAGCAGGTGCAAACGGTTGAAGCATTTGATACCGGATATAGTATTAGTTTATTTGTGCCAATATGGTTTCGTGTCGAATTATTTAGTGTGGGATTGTCATGAAGAACTTATAGCACTTAATCTCATACATTCAGAGGAGGAGGTGGATAACGAACTTGTTTCGATGAATCTTATAGAAGATATAGTGAAGATGCAGCACATTCAATGTTTCCTACTGTTGAAGTTGATGATAACGATGTTAATTTCGAAAAAAAATCAAGTATTGAAGCGAAAAAAATTTATGATTTATAGAAGGCTGCTAAGAAACCCTTTTAGGATGGTTGTATAAGTGGTACTCAACTATCGATAACCGCAGAATACATTGGGATGAAATCAAAATACAACTTCACAGAAGCCGGGTTTACAGCAATGGTATAAGCAACAAAACGGCATACGTCACCTGATAATTTAATGTGCGAAAACCATTATGAAGTAAATAAACATATGTCTGCTTTTGGTTTACCGTATCAAAAAATAGATATATGTATAAATGGTTGCGTATTATTTTGGAAAGAAGACATTAATCTTAGGAACTGTAAAATATGTAATCAGAAAAGATACAAACCAAGAAAGTGGAAGGGAGAGGAAGTTATGTACAAACACATGCATTACTTACCCATCACTCTTAGGCTTCAAAGGTTATATGCATCTTCTGTACCCCCGCATCATATGAGATGACACTGTGTGAGAACATAGGAGGAAGGTACGTTAATATACCTAGCTGATGGAGAAGCGTGGAAGAATTTTGATAAGACATACCCCGCTTTCGCAGCGGAGAGCCATGATGTTAGACTTGGTTTATGCATGGATGTATTTTCACTGTTCTCTCAAAATATTCATCTTGGCCTATAATCGTTACACTTTACTGTCTACCACCGTGGATGTCAATGAAAACTTTGTATATGTTTCTCACTATTGTCATCCCTGGCCCTGATGATCTGACACAAGAAAATGACATATATTTACAACCACTGATTGAAGAGTTGAAAACATTATGGTATGAAGGTGTTGAAACATAAGACATTTCAAAATGATGGAACCAAGTTACGAGCTTGACCATAACCGAGTTAAAGTACTGTTAAAATGGGTGGAACGGTTAAGATTTCCTCTAATCTTCGTAGATGTGACGGCTATAAAAACGGTAAACTGAGTGGGATGAAAAGTCATGATTGTCATGTAATGATGAATTAATTACTATCCATCGCTTTCAAAGAACTGTTGTCCACAAAAATTTGGATGTTTTAATAGATCTTAGTTTGTTTTATAAGGAGCTTTGTTCAACTACCTTAAAAGTTGATCGTCTACGTATACTTGAGGAAGAAATTCCTATACTTCTCTCTATTAGGAAATCCAATCTACAGTTTCGATGACAACAACTACACAATGGAAATCAAATATACATATATATTTATATTTATAGTTACTTGCTAAAACAACATCACTTAAAAGACAAGAACATGGCTCAAAGGAAACTACAGGAGATTACAATTCGGTAGGTACAAAGAAGCAAAAGAAAAGATGCACAAAACGGACACTTACCAGTATCAGACTTCTGGGTGCACAAGCCAGACGTCTGGAAAAGTCCTCTGAAACAACAAACGGGAGAAACCAGACGTCTGGTAATAGAAACCAGATGTTTGGTAATAGAACTCAGACGTTTTAAAATCTACTCTGAACAAAAAATATATAGTATCAGACGTCTGAAACAAGTACCAAACGCCTGAATTCAGACTTGAACTACAAAAAAAATTGCAATTGTCACATGCGAATGGACATCTCCACTTCTGTTCGCCACAACTCTTCACCATCAACAGAACCAACTTTGGAATGTTCGTTAATGGATGCAACTACTCAAGATACCTATCTACAACTATATATAGCATCAAGAATCAAGAGAACAGAACACACCTAACTTACTTATGCTCTCTAATTTTATACTCTATCATACGTTCTTGATCTCTGCGCTCTAGTAATCTTTACTTGTATTCACTCTTCCATATACCCAGTTCTCCATATACAATATTCTTTAGATATTTATTGGAAGCAGTTTTACTAATTATTCAACATCCGTGTTATACTAGAACACATATTTGAAAAGAACAACTTATTATAACCTAGCCTATTCCTTCGGACGAAGCGTTTGATAGTCGAATTTCAAAAGGGAGCTTCGAAATTGGATGTAGGATGCGAGGTACAAACCATTATAAAATTTTGGTGTGCTTATTCTATATTCACTTAGATTAATATTATTTTAGCCACATCATATATTTTGTCACATATAAGTGCATATACACTACACGATCCACTCTATAGACTTTCAATTGGTATCAAAGCAAGATTTGATCAAAGTACAGTAACACGTATTTGAATCACTTTAATATGGCAAGTATTTTTCAAGAAGGACAATCCACAGCATGTCTCCCACTTTCTAATGATTCTAATTATGCATATTGGTCAACACGTCTGAGAATTTTTATGAAAGCTAATGAATTAGGAATTTGGTCAGCCACTCAAAATAAATATGAAGCACCTGACACTACTATGAATGCATAGAATGATGCACAAAAAACCGAAGCTTCTAATAATGCCAAAGCTATGATGTTATATTTTTTTCATTAGATAGGAATGAATTTTCACATGTCATGTTATGTAACACTGCATATGATATTTGGCGTACCTTACGAGTTACACACGAATGCACAAACAAAGTTAACAAAGTAAAATTTCAATTTTACAAAATCAATTTTCATCATTTAAAATGAAACAAAATGAATATATAGTTGACATGTACTCTAAATTCCAAACTATTCAACACGATTTCATGGCACTAGGAGTTAAATTCACAAATTTTGACATAGTATCTAGAATACTCAATTCTTTAACTCCAGAGTGGGAAAGAAAAATATTAGCTATCGAAGAAGCTAATGACCTCTCAACACTCTTAGTTGAAGAATTGATAGAAATTTTAATGTCCTATGAAGCTAATCTACAGGCAAGAAAAGAACAAAATTCGAAGAAGAAAACATAGCATTTCCAGAAATAAACGAAGACTCCAACTTAGACGAAGAAGAAATCATATTTATTGCCAAAAACTACAACAAATTTAAGAAGTTTGGAAATATGACCATATTTTAGAAAAGCGGAAAGTCAAGCTCAACAAATCCAATGTCAGTTAAATACTATGAATATGATCAATTTGGACACCTAAAGAAAGATTATCCAAAGCTCAACAATGATAAAAAGAAGAAAAAATTTGAAAATTTCAAAAAGAAGAAAGCTTTCAAAGTAATATGAAATGACTCAGATTCTTCATCATCATTTGACAGTGACATCAATAATGACATAGAACAAGCTACTGTATGTCTTATGGCATAAACCCAAAATAAAAATAAGGAGAAATGGATATTTGATAGTGGCTGCTCCAAGCATATGATCGGAAGCTCAAAAATGTTATTAGATATAACATACATCGATGATGGAACGGTGAATTTTGGAGATAACTCAAAACGATATGTCGTCGGCATCGGAGAAGTCATCAACTCCGGTATTTCTAACTCTGCTATCATTACAAATGTTTTGTTAGTAGAAAATTTAAAACACAACCTACTTAGCATTAATCTATTATGCAATGAAGGTTTTCAAATTAATTTTGTGACGACCCAGAATTTTCAGCAATTTAAATTGGAATAATTAATAGGTTTAAAATAATTAAAGGTAAAATTTCAACTTGAATTCAAATATTATTATATAGCAATTGAGTTATTAGATTAATAAAACTGAAATCGGGTGATTTATTGAATCTTCAGTTTTAAGCCTGTTAAAAATAATTTGAAGACTTATAAAATTTATAACGATGATACTGAAGATAATAGAAGGGTTGGAATTTAATTTAAAGGCGATTTGTTTAGTTTTGAAAATATATCGTTTAAATTGAATTTAAAAATAGCCTTCCGAGGGACAGTCTCGGAATTCAACGAAATCAGTTCCATTGGATTCGTAATAGTTAGCTATTATCGGATTTCAATTTTCGTAGCAATCGGAGTTGTCGTTTGACCCTGGCAGCTCGAAATGCTTAGAACTATTTTAATCAAATTAATTCAAAATTGATCGTTTATTTCCGCAACTCCCGCATATGATCGAGTTAGCATCCGAAACGCGTTCCATTGTGTTCGGGACGCAGGTAAAACTTAATAAACGCCTGTCGGCCGTTCTGATTCGGAGTTTGAGATTTCACGTTATGCTTAACGAGACTTTTTGGAAGTTTTATAGTATAATAAAATTTAAAATCAACAAGTCAGAGATATTTTTATTAATCAACAAGCGTATTCAGGAAGCCATCTTCAACCCTATATCCTATTCTCGTCTTCCCCTCAAACCTATATGCAGAAGAAGAAAAAATATAAATCGAACTCATCAAACGAAGGAAAATGGTTGCAGGCCTCTTTATTCTTCCTCCGCTTTTTTATACTTCACGAAAATAGATTAATGGCCGCCTCGTCCACTAAATTTCATCGCCGACCTTCTCTTCGTCAACCGCACTTGCTTTTCCTTCGCGAGTCGAGCCGTGGGTTTCGATTTTCTTGGCGTGGAGTGCTATCGGGTTAGCGACTATCAGCAACAATGTCGTGGAGTGTTGGGCTCGAGTTCGATCGTGCTGTGGATTTGCGAGTGAGGAATGTCGACATTCGAAGATTGTACTCGCGTTCGATTGGGTAGATTCGCGAGGTTGGGTCGATTCGTGGAGGAGCAGTTGATGGCGGTGGTAATTTGCGTGGTCTGCATTCGCTATGGTGAGGAAGGTCTTCTGAGTTGGTTCATCTTTTGTAAGGTATATTAACACTGTTTTTTTAGGGCTTTGATTTTATAAAAAAAAAGGGAAATTATTTTGTGTTTGCTGAACGTTGAAATTGGAAGTCTACGTAGAACAATTATTAGGTTTGAATTTGGAATTATATGTAAGGATTTAGAAGAAAAGGAAAAAAAAGGTAGTTTAGAAAAATTTAATTGGTGTATAAATAAAGATTTAGTTAAATTAAATTTACAAATTGGAAATCAATTTATTTCATAAACTTATATAATTATTTGATAACTAGAACATATTTTATAAACAGAAAATTTGTTTGAAATCAACTTATAGGGTAAAATGAAACTTATTAAATAGAAATTGAACTTGGTCGAATATTAATAAGATCGTATAACTGTTTATACAAGGTCTAAATCTGAAGGAAACAAATCGAGGAAACCGAGGCAATTTTGAGGTGGATTGCAAATAAAAGCAAAGGTGAGTAAATCTCACTCTGTCTGGTTCTTATTTAAATTTATAGGGTTAAATTTAAATAATTGGTTGAATTTTTAAGTTGATTGGATGCATATGGATGATGATGTGACTTTGGTTTTGATTGATTCTCGAGTTAATTGTGGATTAACTCGAAGTATATGGGGTTTTAAATTGTTTCAAACATAAATCATAAATAAGTAAATGATTTCATTTTAAATTTAGTAAGGGCTTGATGTGTTGTGATTCATTTAAATTAGTAAGGAATTTGAAATGAATAATTTATGGATTTAATTAATTAATGATTTGGGTTATTTGACTTAGTAATTAACGAGTTGAATAAATAAGGAATTGAGTTGTAAGTTAATTAAATAAGTAAAAGGAATTTAGAATAATCATTTGATGGTGTGATAAATAATTACTTAATGTAAGTAATAAAATATAATTACTTGGTGAAATTAATCAAGAGTTTAATTAAGATAGTTAAGTAAGAAATAATTAATTTATGAATAAAGTAAAATGAAGGATAGTTAATTACAGTTTAGGATTAATCGAAAATGGTTAATACCGTGGTTTCATTAATATAATGAAATTTGATTAGAATAAATTAAAATATAATTGAAAATCCTTAATTTGTATAATTAATGAAGTAATCAAAATTGATTAATTAAGATTGATTAATCTATAATATGTGACTTATGGGAAATTAATTAGTTTAAGCAATTAAGGATTAATGTAATTAAATAAATAATTAATTCATGGAGAAATTAAGATTTCTTAAGAATATCGGTTGAGACTATTTAATATTGTGAAGTTAATTTAAGATAATTACTTGAATGCAATTGAAAGATAATTAATCCAGGGTGATTAATTAAGATGGATAATGATGGGTTGACCAATTAATTGGTTTGGATTTAATTAACATTAAATGAAGTAATCTATGTGATTGAGGTTTGAAATTCAATTTGAATCAATTGAATTGATGCGTATGGGATTAGGCTTTGCTTATGGATGATGGAATGGTATTGGATGTTTTGAATAAGTTGATATCTCTAATATGAAATGTTGTGAATTTCATTTGAATAACTTGGGTTAGGATAATATGAGTCTCGAAGAGACCGGGGTCGGGTATTTGGGAAATACCCGAAACCACTTCAAATATTCATATATTGATTTGTGAAATCAATAGGTTGGATTGAAATGATTTAAGTAGACTGAAAAATTTATCTAAGTTTAGTACATAGAAATTAATATGTGAAATAAGTGTTGTCTATAGCAAATTGTGAATTGGTTAAATTGATATAAGTTACCCCGGGTTTATATAAGTTGTTTTCTTAGGTATTTCATGTTAGTTGAGTTTTCTCATGCTGGATTCCAGCCTGACCCGGGTGTTACTTTGGTGCAATGCTCGGGTCAGACCGAGTATTACTGATTTCCAGGTAGGCACGTTCTGGAGCTCAGAGGGCGAGCTGGATGGCAATATCGTGTAGAGTATATCCGCTGTATTTATATTATTGTTAATCTGAGACATGATAATTGTAAATATTCAGTGACTGTATATAATGTGAAACTCTGATGTATTAGAATGTAATCGACAGATATAGTATTCTTTTGCAACTGTTATTATTTATTATTATATTTTATCCGCTGCGATTGTGAGATATTTGGTGTTTCTGTTCTTCTTCTTCTATCTCTTTCTTCTTTTTCATAACTATCTGGAATTTTCGGGTTAGAAAATTTCGGGTCGTTACATTTGCTATCAGAGCGAGGTTAAGCGAGAACCTTGGCTCTGGTGGGAATTACTCATTGAATAGAGTCCGTAGTACTCTAGAATGAGTTGAGTGTGTGTGTGTGTGTATATATATATATATATGAGAGCGTACTTTTTATTTGCATATAAAGATTTTTAATGATTTATATAAAAATATATTTTGATATACATAGCAATATTTCCTTCTAAGGAATATCTAGATGATTAGTTGTTAAATTATTGAAATTAAGTTAAGAAGTAAAATAAAATACGACCAAATTGAAACTTATAACCAAGTTGAGGAGTAAACTTATATAACAAAATGGAATTTGAAATACAGATTGTAAATGTAATTTATAAATTGAAATAAACTTCATGAATAAATGAGATTATAATTTGAAATAGAATTCCAGAGAATATTTGAAATAGAGTAAGATGAAAATTCCAGAGTAATGTTTAAATATGAATTTGATGGATTGGGAATTTGGAATTTTGGGAAAGATTAAAATTCCTTTGGGTTTGAAAGTGGTTTCCAAGGGTTTTGGAGAAAGAATAGTATTATTTCAAAACTATTTTGTGTTGAACTTGAAATCTGGAAGATTTGAAATTGAAAATGTTTGGAAATGTTTTTTTTTAAAAAGAGATAAAAGCATTGAACTCTTTCGGTCACTGGAAAATAACATCGGTGATGACTGCAGCATTATCGATGTTCATTTTCGAGTTTCTAGAAGAGAAATTGCTACCAAATTGTTTTAAATTGGGATTGTTTGTGAATTGGGTTTGGTTTTGAAATTCAAAGGGATAATTGAATTCGCCAAAGAATTTTGGATATAGTTGAATTCTAAGGTGATATTGAAATTTGGAAATTTGTTTAAACTCTGGAATCTTGATTAAATGTTTATGGAATAATAAAAATATATTGGCTAAATAAAATGTATAATTCTAAGTTAAAAGTAAATGTGAATGTAATTGATTATAAATAGAAGGTGTAAAATTGAAATTATACTTAAGGTTGTAATTTTAAAGATCAAATGGAATTTGATCTGAAATTGGAAGGAAATTGAGAATCAATTCAATTTGAATTTGGAATGAATGAAGTCCAATGGAAATTGGAGTTAATTAAATTGGGATTGGGTTAATTTAAATGGAGTGGAAATTTAAATTGAATTGTTGGGAAAGTGAACAGTTTTGACTCTAGACCATTTTAAATGAAAATTGTTTTAATATAAATAGTTTTAAATCTATTTTCTTATCTATTTACTATATAACTTTCTTTTTAAAACCTAAACTATTTTATACTGGTTTTGCCACTACTTTTGGAACTCTTTACCTATTTTACAACTGTTTTATACACTAATTACTAATTTTCAACTAAGTTACGAATTAATTTCTATTTTACAACTATTTCGCAATTATTTAAGATTTCTATAACTATTTAACTATTTTCCAACTCTTTTACAATTAGTCAATTATTCTACAACTATTTTGCAAACTATTGATTATTTTTCAACTACTTATCTATTTTTAAAATTTTCAAGCTATTCTCTAAACTGGTCAGAGTTTAAACTGTTTATGATTAAATACCCAACTGGGATAAGAATTTAGGTGATAATCCAAATGGGGATTAAGGAAAATGTGAGTAAGTGAATGGAAATTTAAGTGAATGTGAGTAGAAAGGAATTGATATTGGAAAGAGTAATCAAATGTGAATATTTGATTTTGGGTAAACAAAGTTATATCTTTGTTATATGTTCTTCCCTTGTTGAATCTATTGTGGGAAGAAAAAGGATTTTGGAAGTGTTTGAAGTATAAAAGTAATTTTATACGATTTTAAAGTGATCCAAGGTTTTAAAAATTATATATATATATGTATATATATATATAAAGGATCTATGAGGATTTTGGAAAAGGTTTTGGGAACCTTTGGATTTGGAAAGGCTTTTGATTTTTGCGTAAAATCAATATTGAATTTGGAATTCCTAGTTGAGAATTATCGATTTTGGAATAATCAATTTTGTGTAAAGGAGCTTTGATGAAATTCATACTAGGTGTATGATTTGAAAGATACTATATGTGTATAGTATAAAGTGTTTTGATGATAGCTCTGGAGAAAAAGGCGCTCCCTTGGAATGGACTTCTCAGGAGTGCCACTGGGTGGTGCTGCCTTGAGCCCCGGGGGGTTCTAAAGTTGATCCTGTGAGGAGTCCGGACAAAACTAGTTCCTGAGGATTATGGGTAGTGTACCATAGCGAAAATTGTGTGTGCCACGGAGAGCCAACATTCTGCGTTTGATTTAATATCGGTAGGCTGCGACACTATGGTATACCACATAGCGAAAGTCGTGTGTGCCGCTGAGAGCCAACAGTCTGTGTTTGAGTTTATCTCGGTAGACTGCGACCTATGTAGGAGTGGAGAAGTTTCATTTCGACAGCGAAAATCAGCGGTAGCTGAGAGCCTACAGTTATATGGACTTTTGTTGTGACTGCAACGTAACCCTGGATGTAACTGTGATCTGTTGTGTGGGATCCATGGCATAATCGAGAGGCCGCAGAGAGCCTGCAGTTACATGGACTTTTGTTGTGACTACAGCGTAACCCTGGTATGTAACTGTGACCATGGATGGGGGTAATGATTTCCAGAGCATCCTCACTAAAGATATTTCCTCTATTTTCAAAAACTGTTTCCGATATTTTTAGTAAAATTATTTTCGAAGTATTTTTACTGCGTGTTGAAAACGGGTTTACCAAGTACTTATAAATTTTCAGTCCTACGCCTGATCAACGTATGACTGAATTTCTGTGAGAACAAGGATAGACTGGTTGAGACATTGAGTTATTAGAAATATTTTTATAAAAAGCTATTTTAATTGTATTACCTGAATTTAAAGGCATTTCTAAACTTAAAAATAAAGGGGGAATCCAAACTGGAATTATAAAATAAAAATTGGACCCGGGAAAAATTTAAATGATGTGATGTTTGTAATAAAATCGAATCTTGGTATAAAAATTGGAAGTAAGCTAATGCGCTAAATAATTGTTTGATAGAGTATGTTAATAAAATTTAACCCGGATAACTAACATGGATTATAAGTAGATAATGGAGTTTGGAAATGAATTCGAGTTATAAATAGAATTCGACTTGGGTTTGATAATGAATTAAATAAGATGAGATATTGTAAAATAAAAATGAAATAGAGTTGAATTGAAAAATGTGATGGTTTGAATTGCAAATAAAATCCAAGTGTGATTTGAATAATATGTAATGAAATTTGCAAGTAAATTTGATATGATGGAAATGTTGTCGAATGAAATGAAGTGAATTATAATAGAAATGGTTAGGGATGCAGACAAAACCCAAGTGAATAGAAATAATTTGAGAATGGTTTGTATTAATAAAATAAATTTGAAAATGAATTAAGTAATTAAATTTAAAATTTAAAATGGATGGGCTAACTAAATTAAATGGAACTTGATTAGGTGAGAATCAAATGGAAGTACACTTAAGTTGAGGTTGGAATAAATTAAAGTAATTTACTTAAGTTTAAAATGTATGGAAGCTTGGCTTCGAATAAGGATGAAAGCCCATTAATAAAAGCTTGGATTGAAGTAATTTGGGAATGGCTAGTATACAAGAATGGAATGTGGCGAACTAAATAAATGAGTGTGAATAAATTAAAATGGATTGGAATTAAATAAAATTGAGGTGGAATTAATTTAAATTGGTTATAAAACTTTAGCAATTATTTATTCACATGGATATCATCAATTTGCGTAAAAATGAGAGTCGTTTGTTGTAAACGAGATTTAATTAAATTCTATGAATTAGTCGAAGCAAATATAATTGATTTTTGAATCAATTGATATGAATATGAGTTGTTTTGCTTAAAAATGAATTGAGTGTAAACAATTGCGTTGTAAAACATTAAAATTGAATGAAATGGCATATAAATTTGGATGGAAGCAATTGGATTAGCTTTAAATTATATAAATCGCTTATGGTAAGCATTTGGTGTTTTTTGCTTTTGAAATGCTTGAGTTTAGCCATTAAAAGTAAGTGTAATGCTAATAGGATTTCTATATATGACACTTACATATTTAAATTGAGTAAGTACAGGTACAGGGAAGCCGTTTGGCTATTTTGGGGTATGCTAATTGCTAAAATAAATAAGCTGCTTGCTTAAATGCTAAATAAGGTACGCCTACGCAATAAAAATAGGAAATATGAACTGTTTTTGCTTTTTCCGACCGTGTGGGTCGATGTATACATATTAATATCTCTTGTCAAATTGCAAAAGCTCCTCCGTACAAAGGAGACTCTGCCAAAAAAATTCGAAAATTTTGGGAGTTAGAAAATTTTTGGAAAATTTTGATTAACGACAAAACAATTTCAAATGGGAAACTTAAAATAAACTAGTAAATGTAACTAATATGAATCAGTTTAAATGAAAGATATAACTCCATATTAGAAATCAAAAATAAATTGAATTCATATGAAACGGTGGAAACTAAGTTGAATAGAAGTAATGCGAAGGCTTCTGTAAGAAAATGTATACAATGATTTGAAAGATAACGATTGGATATTGTTGTTAAATAGAATATGCAGGTGTTATAAAGGAAATTGGATTTGGTTCTAAAAGATAAATTTGAATTGCCAGACTGAAAGGTACGTATTGTGATTCTGTATGATATTGGATTGGGTTTTTGATGTAGCCACTTGGCTTTTGTTTTCTTTTTGGAATTTGGGAGCCCCTAGAGGCCTTTTGTAGTAGTACCGAGCTAGCCGCGCAAAGGAGACGCTGGCAAAAATTTTTGGAAATTTAGAGAGTTAGATAAATTTTGAGAAAATTTTTGATAATTCAAAATTTGATTTTTAAATTGAAATCTGAATGATTGAACAAAGGGATACTGTTGAAAACTGTGGGAGAGTTTGGGAAGTTGGTTATAATGATAAGGGCTCTTTGTGAAAAAGATAGTTGGTAGGATGTTGAACTGTTTGGTTTTGGGAAAAAGGTAAACTGGTAAGGGACATTCTTTCTAACTAGTAATTTCGGGGACGAAATTCTTTTAAGGGGGGAGGAATGTGACGACCCAGAATTTTCAGCAATTTAAATCGGAATAATTAATTATAAAATTTTAACTTGAATTCAAATATTATTATATAGCAATTGAGTTATTAGATTAATAAAATTGAAATCGGGTGATTTATTGAATCTTCAGTTTTAAGCCTGTTAAAAATAATTTGAAGACTTATAAAATTTATAACGATGATACTGAAGATAATAGAAGGGTTGGAATTTAATTTAAAGGCGATTTGTTTAGTTTTGAAAATATATCGTTTAAATTGAATTTAAAAATAGCCTTCCGAGGGACAGTCTCGGAATTCAACGAAATCAGTTCCATTGGATTCGTAATAGTTAGCTTTTATCGGATTTCAATTTTCGTAGCAATCGGAGTTGTCGTTTGACCCTGGCAGCTCGAAATGCTTAGAACTATTTTAATCAAATTAATTCAAAATTGATCGTTTATTTCCGCAACCCGCGCATATGATCGAGTTAGCATCCGAAACTCGTTCCATTGTGTTCGGGACGCGGGTAAAACTTTATAAACGCCTACCGGCATGTCTGATTCGGAGTTTGAGATTTCACGTTATGCTTAACGAGACGTTTTGGAAGTTTTATAGTATAATAAAATTTAAAATCAACAAGTGAGAGATATTTTTATTGATCAACAAGCGTATTCAGGAAGCCATCTTCAACCCTATATCCTATTCTCGTCTTCCTCTCAAACCTATAAGCAGAAGAAAAAAAATATAAAATCGAACTCATCAAACGAGGGAAAATGGTTGCAGGCCTCTTTATTCTTCCTCCCTTTTCTATACTTCACGAAAATAGATTAATGGCCGCCTCGTCCTCTAAATTTCATCGCGGACCTTCTCTTCGTCAACCGCACTTGCTTTTCCTTCGCGAGTCGAGCCGTGGGTTTCGATTTGCTCGGCGTGGAGTGCTATCGGGTTAGCGACTATCGGCAACAACGTCGTGGAGTATTGGGCTCGAGTTCGATCGTGCTGTGGATTTGCGAGTGAGGAATGTCGACATTTGAAGATTGTACTCGCGTTCGATTGGGTAGATTCACGAGGTTGGGTCGATTCGTGGAGGAGCACTTGATGGCGGTGGTAATTTGCGTGGTCTGCATTCGCTATGGTGAGGAAGGTCTTCTGAGTTGGTTCATCTTTTGTAAGGTATATTAACACTGTTTTTTTAGGGCTTTGATTTTATAAAAAAAAAGAGAAAAAAAAGGAAATTATTTTGTGTTTGCTGAACGTTGAAATTGGAAGTCTAGGTATGAACAATTATTAGGTTTGAATTTGGAATTATATGTAAGGATTTAGAAGAAAAGGAAAAAGAAAGTAGTTTAGAAAAAATTAATTAGTGTATAAATAAAGATTTAGTTAAATTAAATTTACAAATTGGAAATCAATTTATTTCGTAAACTTATATAATTATTCGATAACTAGAACATATTTTATAAACAGAAAATTTGTTTGAAATCAACTTATTTGGTAAAATGAAACTTATTAAATAGAAATTGAACTTGGTCGAATATTAATAAGATCGTATAACTGTTTATACATGGTCTAAATCTGAAGGAAACAAATCGAGGAAACCGAGGCAATTTTGAGGTGGATTGCAAATAAAAGCAAAGGTGAGTAAATCTCACTCTGTCTGGTTCTTATTTAAATTTATAGGGTTAAATTTAAATAATTGGTTGAATGTTTAAGTTGATTGGATGCATATGGATGAGTATGTGACTTTGGTTTTGATTGATTCTCGAGTTAATTGTGGATTAACTTGAAGTATATGGGGTTTTAAATTGTTTCAAACATAAATCATAAATAAGAAAATGATTTCATTTTAAATTTAGTAAGGGCTTGATGTGTTGTGATTCATTTAAATTAGTAAGGAATTTGAAATGAATAATTTATGGATTTAATTAATTAATGATTTAGGTTATTTGACTTAGTAATTAACGAGTTGAATAAATAAGGAATTGAGTTGTAAGTTAATTAAATAAGTAAAAGGAATTCAGAATAATCATTTGATGGTGTGATAAATAATTACTTAATGTAAGTAATAAAATATAATTACTTGGTGAAATTAATCAAGAGTTTAATTAAGATAGTTAAGTAAGAAATAATTAATTTATGAATAAAGTAAAACGAAGGATAGTTAATTACAGTTTAGGATTAATCGAAAATGGTTAATACTGTGGTTTCATTAATATAACGAAATTTGATTAGAATAAATTAAAATATAATTGAAAATCCTTAATTTGTATAATTAATGAAGTAATCAAAATTGATTGATTAAGATTGATTAATCTATAATAAGTGACTTATGGAAAATTAATTAGTTTAAGCAATTAAGGATTAATGTAATTAAATAAATAATTAATTCATGGAGAAATTAAGATTTCTTAATAATCTCGGTTGAGACTAATTAATATTGTGAAGTTAATTTAAGATAATTACTTGAATGCAATTGAAAGATAATTAATCCAGGGTGATTAATTAAGATGGATAATGATGGGTTGACCAATTAACTGGTTTGGAGTTAATTAAGTTTAAATGAAGTAATATATGTGATTGAGGTTTGAAATTCAATTTGAATCAATTGAATTGATGCGTATGGGATTAGGCTTTGCTTATGGATGATGGAATAGTATTGGATGTTTTGAATAAGTTGATATCTCTAATATGAAATGTTGTGAATTTCATTTGAATAACTTGGGTTAGGATAATATGAGTCTCAAGTAGACCGGGGTCGGGTATTTGGGAAATACCCGAAACCACTTCAAATATTTATATATTGATTTGTGAAATCAATAGGCTGGATTGAAATGATTTAAGTAGACTGGAATATTTATCTAAGTTTAGTACATAGAAATTAATATGTGAAATAAGTGTTGTCTATAGCAAATTGTGAATTGGTTAAATTGATATAAGTTACCCCGGGTTTATATAAGTTGTTTGCTTGGGTATTTCATGTTAGTTGAGTTTACTCACGCTGGATTCCAGCCTGACCCGGGTGTTACTTTGGTGTAATGCTCGGGTCAGACCGAGTATTACTGATTTCCAGGTAGGCACGTTCTGAAGCTCAGAGGGCGAGCTGGATGGCAATATCGTATAGAGTATATCCGCTGTATTTATATTGTTGTTAATCTGAGACATGATAATTGTAAATATCCAGTGACTGTATATAATGTGAAACTCTGATGTATTAGAATGTAATCGACAGATATAGTATTCTTTTGCAACTATTATTATTTATTATTATATTTTATCCGCTGCGATTGTGAGATGTTTGGTGTTTCTCTTCTTCTTCTTCTATCTCTTTCTTCTTTTTCATAACTATCTAGAATTTTCGGGTTAGAAAATTTCGGGTCGTTACAAATTTCAAAAAAGATAGATGTAATATTTTCGACAATAACAAACGACTTATCTTTGAGGGTTTTACAAACAAAAATATTTATGTCTTAAATATGAATATAAATCGAAATTCAAACTTATGCTTAACCGTCAAACATGACGAACCATGGCAGTGGCATAAATGATTATGTCATGTTAATTTTAAATATGTTAATAAATTAGCAAAATATGAGCTAGTTAGAGGTTTACCTAAAATTAATTATAAAGTAGAAAATTTATGTGATGATTGTCAAATCGGAAAACAAAAGAAAAGCTCTTATAAATCTAAAAATAATATTTCTACAAAACAACCATTAGAATTATTACATTTATATTTATTTGGCCCAACTCAAGTATGATCTATAAATCACAACAAATATGTTCTCGTAATAGTTGATGATTTTTCACGATATACGTGGACCTTATTTTTAAAACATAAAAGTGTCACTTTTGAAATGTTTAAACTTATTCCTAAAAGAATTAAAACTCAAATGGATTTGAAAATTAAGAATATTCGGAGTGATCACAGTGGAGAATTCGAAAATGATCTTTTTATTAATTTTTGTAATAAAAGGAATATAAGTCATAATTTCTCTTTTCCCCACACACCTCACAAAATGGTGTAGTAGAAAGAAAAAATCGTATGTTACAAGAATGTGCACAAACACTATTAAATAGTAGTGCTTTACCAAAACATTTTTGGGCTAATGCAATTGCTACGGCTTGTTATGTTTTGAATCGAGTAACTATACGTCCTATGGCTAAACATACTTTTTTCAAAATATTTTTTGGAAGAAAATCTAAAGTACCATACTTTAAATCTTTCAGTCAAAATATTTTATATTAAATATAAAATATATTTAGGAAAATTTGACCCAAACGCCGATGAAGGAATCTTTGTTGGATATTCGGATCATAGCAAGGCGTATAGAATTTTTAATGAACATACTAATGCAATTGAAGAAAGTTTACATGTTTCATTTGATGAAAATTTCCTTAACAATCATACTAATGACGATGAAGAAATTATTCCAACAACAAATACAACAAACTCATCTAATAATGAGATAAATGCACAAAATAATACTTTAGTGTCATCCCCTTGAATTCTAAAAGATCATCCAAAAGATAATATCATTGAGGATCATTATTCTAGAGTAACTAGAAATCAACTTAATTAAATAAGTCATATTGCATTTGAATCAAATTTTGAACCAAAAATTGATAAAGAAGCTTCAAACGATAATTTTTGGATAATAGCAATGCAAGAATAATAAAATCAATTTGAACGTAACAATGTTTGGGAATTAGTGCTGAGACCGAAAAATCAATCAGTTATTGGAACAAAATACGTACTTAAAAACGAAGCAGATGAAAATGGAAAAATAGTTAGGAATAAAGCATGTTTGGTCGCTCAATGTTGTAATCAAGAAGAAGGTATCGACTACGACGAAACTTTTGCTGCAGTAGCAAGACTCGAGCCCATACGTATGTTACTTGCTTTACAAGTCATTGCAATTTTAAATTATTTCAAACGGATGTCAAAAGTGTTTTTTAAATGGTTTTATCAAAGAAAACATATATATTGAACAACCACCATTATTTGTTCATGAAAAATAACCTGATCATGTTTTTAAATTGCACAAAGCCCTATATGGTTTAAAGCAAGCCCCTTGTGCCTGGTACGAACGTCTTAAGAATTATTTAATTACATATGGTTTTCAAATAGGTAATACAACTTTATTCATCAAACGAGAAAATAACGACGTCTTAGTTGTACAAGTTTACGTAGATGATATTATTTTTGGTTCAACTAACAAAAATCTTTGTACTCAATTTTCAAATATTATGAAAAACGAATTGAAATATCTCACGTGAGTGAATTAAATTTCTTTTTAGGTTTACAAATAAAAAAACTTGAAAATAGTATTTTTATTCATTAAGAAAATATTATAACGATTTATTACGTCGTTTTGGAATGGATAAAACATCAAGCAAGCCAGCACCAATGAGTACTAGGAAAAAGATGATAACGGAAAAGATTTTGATGAAAAATTATATCGTAGTATGATTGGCTCCTTAATATATTTGACGGCTAGTCGACCCCCCATTTTGACAAGCGTATTTTTTGTGCCCGATTTCAAAAAAAAACAAAAAGAGTCTCACCAAAGAGCTGTTAAACGTATCTTACGATATTTGTCTAGTACTAGAGATTACGGTTTGTTTTATCCTATGGGATCATCGTTTGAACTTGTTCGTATAGTGACGGGGATTTCGGTGGATGTAAAACAGATCGTAAGAGTACTTGCGGAACATATCATTTTATCGGACAATCGATGGTCTCAAGGTTTAGCAAAAAGCAAAACTGTGTCTCTTTATCGACTTGTGAAGCCGAATATATTTCAACGGCCGTAGCCTGTGCGTAAGTGATTTACATACAACAAATGCTTAAAGATTTCAAAAATTTATCGGTGAATCACCAATATATTATGATAATACGAGTGCAATAAATCTATCAAAAAATCCTGTAAATTACTCACGTACTAAACACATAGATATACGACATCATTTTTTACACGACGATGTAGAAAAAGGAATTATTACATTAGAATATGTAAACTGAGAATCAAATAGCAGATATTTTTATAAAACCACTAAATGAACAAACGTTTGTTAAACTACGATGCGATTTAGGAATATGTTCTCTTAATGATCTTCTCGGCTAAATTCTACATTTCATTCATTTTATTTTTGGCTTAAAATGTTTTATCCACAAATCAAAATCTTTAACACTAGCCAGCAATATTTTACAAATTTGTTTTCTGAAATTAACTATGTATAACCTTTTGAAAATAATATATAAATAGCCCTTGTTTTTAACAAAACAATATTTATATATATATATATATATTTCATATTCTTTTACCAAAAAAAACATGTATTCCGAGAACTCTCATCTCTCCTTCTCAACACAAACATCGGATAGTTCAGCAGATTCCCTGATCGACTTCCTACTCCTGCACCAGGTCAAGAGCCGACCTATAAGTGGTCCTCCTATCACATGATATTCGCTTCCGATAAAAAACGGTCCAAACAATCTCTATTTGTCTCTCCTAGTACCAAGGAGAAAATCGATGAGGTACATCATTACCAAAAGCAACAAATAAATTTACAACGAGAATTATACTTTGAACAAAAAGACACTGTGCAACGACTAAGTTTTCTAGAGTAAGTAGCGATCAAATTTTGCAATTCGTGGAAAAAGATTTACATGAACAATTCTGATTCCTTGCAATCCTCTGGATCCTTCTGCATCTTATCGTACACCTTGGGATCCTCCACCTACGTAATTTTCCGGTTCTCCAAGGACCAACGAACGTGGAAATATTTGGTCTCCCCTCAAGCATTGGAAGGATAGCACCTCTGAAGATCGCAATGTTCCATCGTCATCTCAATAAATTGGTTTATTGTATTTTTATCTACTTATATTTGTTTTTGTTTTCAAAAATAAAAATATTATGTGTCAATAAAATTGATCTCTCGAAAATCATGCATAACCTTCAAAAATAAGACTATTTTTAGACCTACTGAAGTTTTCATACGTCTATACAATGCCCTCAGACGTCTGACATCTTTGTGACACGTCATTTTTTATACTACTGTGCATGTATCAGACGTCTGATATAAACTTCCAAACATCTGAAAATAATCTCCGCCTAACAAAAATTATAAAACAATCTATTTCAAACGTCTGAAATAGTGACTAGGCGTCTGAACAAAGTCTCTGCCTCTTAGGATACAAACTCAGGCCATTTTCAGACGTCTGATATTACATCCAAACGTCTGAGAAAAGAATCTGTCTTTAAAAAATACACTTCTGCCAATTCCAGACTTCTGTTTCTATTTCTAGACATCTTATAAGACTTTCTGTTTTCAAATTTTACAAATTCTATCTGTTCCAGACGTCTACCAACAATTTCTAGATATCTAAACATATTTATTATCTTCATTCTAGGTTAAAATCAGACATCTGACTCACTTCCCAAACTTTTGAAATTCAATCGACGGCCTTTAGTAATCTTATAACAACTATTTTACCCAAAAGTTTCACCTCACATTTCATTTCGTTTTTCTTTCATATCTGAAACCCTAACTTTCCAAATCGCTATCTCCATAAATTCGAACGATATCATGCGTCCTAAACTAAAAATCCTAATATTTCAAAGAGAAAGCAAGAGCAAGCCACATCCTCCAACCCGCAAGTGTGCTCTGATGATCAAATTGAGCGATGGATGAATAGAGTGCCTCATTCAATCAAAAGATATGATGGTATTCAGAAGAAGAAGCTGCATGCAGGTTCTTTCTATAATTCGATCAAATTTTCTATATACGGTTTGGATGAAATGTGCGAAAATGCTAGGCCAGAGACATTGATTTCCTTAAATTCCAATAATTTCCAAATCGGTCAGCTCGTCACGTTCCTTTTCCATGCTCATTTCGATAGCACTGTCGTATGGAATACCAACAACGATGATAATTAGCTTTGGTCAAGTGTTTATGGCAACACAATTCGTCTAACTCCGTAAATAATAGGCCGTACTATAGGCTGTTCCGACTCCGGAGGAGGATCATATAATATCCCGGATATGCATCTAAAACCATGAGATAATGTTACCCATCATATTTGGGAAGATGAAATGCCAAGATTTTCTTCCAAGCACTTACAACCTAAGGCAAGACTCCTCACCAGGATATCAATACAGTCATTCCTCGTCTAGGTAGCCATGAGCAAATAACCGAATCAGAGTATAAAGCTCTTTATGCCATCTTTAGTTGAACAAGGGTAAATTCGATGAAATTCATATTTGATGAGCTTAAACACTATTGGACTCAATCATGTCCATCCATCATCTACCCTACCTATATCGTGCGTCTTTTGAAAGCTCACAACATTCCATCGTATTTATCGACGTTTGAAGAGATTACTCCCAAATACGCCTCCACAAAGTTCTTCTCTCTTATGCACTTACCAGAAAATCCTCTGGATATTATGTTATTTGAAGAGTGGACGCAACATCGTCAAAAAGCCAGACAACCTAGACCTCAGCTTCATCAACAACCACCACAACCATCACAAGAAGAGGTACAACGTCATGAACATACTTCTCCTCCTCCTGCACCTTTTGACTATCTAGGCCAAGATGACATTTTGGAGACTCGCACTGAGACCAATTGAAATGAAAGTATTCAAGACTTAACTCTCCAAAATCAACATATCTTATCAAGAAATCAAAAATTGTTGGCTAAGCTTATTGATAGCTTTGAAATAATGTTAGCTTCTCGCCTAGCCGCAGTTGAAACATCGCTTTCAACAACTTTATCCGTTCTAAAATATCTTCTTCAACGAGTTCATGGCCCTACACCACCTTCGGAAGATTGGCCAACTCCAGTGCCTTCTCCTCCTCCTTCAAAACACTCTAAACTTTTTGAAAAGGAAAAATAACCTCTCGAACATACTCCAACATCTCCTAAAAAACAAGCTAGTTCTTCAAAGAATGAAGATGAAGGAGATGTTCAAGCTCAAGCTTCACCAAAAGATCCTTAGATATTTTTTAATAGGTTTCATCTTTTGTAATTAAATCAAAATCTATGCATGTAATTACTATATTTAATGATTGTAAAACGTGCTTTTTGGTTTGCTAGTTCTATGTAATTTGTTATAACCTTTCAGCAATTAGTAAATATTCCAAATTAACACTATGTACATGCTATCTACATTATAGATATTCATACTTTTTGAATATGCCAAAGGAGGAGAAATAATGGTAAGCACATATTCATGGGGAGATTTGTAAAATTATATCTAAGTACATTGTATAATTGTCATCACCAAAAAGAGGGAGAATGTTAGGAAATCCAACCTATGGTTTCGATGATAACAACTATACAATGGAAATCAAATATACATATATATTTATATACAGGTACTTGCTAGAGCAATATCACTAGAAAGACAAGAACAAGTCCCAAAGGACACTACAAGAGACTACAAGTCGATAGGTACAAAGAAGCAAAAGAAAAGATGCACAAAAAAGACAAGCACCAGTATTAAACGTCTGGGTGCACAAGCCAGACGTTTGGAAAAGTCCTCTGAAACGAAAAACAGGCGAAACCAGAAGTTTGGTAACAACACTCAGACGTCTGAAAATCTATTATGAACGAAAAATATATAGTATCAAACATCTGAAAAAAAATACCAGATGTCTGAATTCAAACTCGAACTACAGAAAAAAATTGCAACTGCCACATGCGAATGGACATCTCCACTTCTCTTCGCCACAAACCTTCACCATCAATAGAAGAAACTTTAGAACGTTCGTTAATGGATGTAACTACTGAAGAAACCTATCTACTATGAGAAATGCGGATTACAGATCTTAAGGCTAGAATTAACACTAGAGGGGGGTGAATAGTGTTTTAAGGAATTACTAAATCTTTTTGAGTTTATATTTATTTGAACACAAATGTATGCAATATTCAGACACAGGTATGATCACTGAATCAAACATAGATGCAGAAATAAAGTAAAAGCATCAAAGGAAAGAACACATCGGATTTTATACTGGTTCGGAGTTACCCTACATCCAGTCCCGCACACAGGTACGGATTTCCTTTCAAAATCAATTTTTACAATTACACCCTCGATTTCGAGGCCATAAGATACACCACTCCAAATTCACAATCCTTTGGGTAGAGATACTTGCTTTTACGGGCAGCAAGTTCACCCAATTGATTTCACAGGCTACAATCACACCTTTTCTCGCTTGAATGATTTCAAAGGCTACAATCACACTTTTCTCACTCAATTTATTACAAAGAAGCGTATAACTCTAAATAGCACTTAGATCTTGTTGAGATAGTGATAGAGAATCAAACCAGAGATGATCTAGTTAGATTCAATGGTGATTTCGACAGAGTAATGGTAAAAATATATGTAAAGAAATGTGGAAGAAGAAGAGGAGTGAAATTAGAGAAAATATATGTATAAATTCGTCTAAAACTGCCTCTATTTATAGTAGAACAACAGCCTTGTCTATTCATGAAAGGATATGACGAATAGACACTTCTATTGAAATTCAAAATTTTGAAATCAACTTCTACCTTGTCGACAAGGGTATGTAGAGGTTATTGACATGCGTATGGTATTTTTGGTAATTTATTTATCTTTGAAAATAGATTCTATCCCGTACTAAAACTATTTTTAAACTTTATAAATATTCTTAACTATAGTTAAAATACATAATTAAGTACAGAGAATAATATTTGGTATACATAAAATTTTACTATAATTTTGAATTTAAATCTAAGTATGAATATTAAAAGTTAAATATATTATAATTAAAAGATAGTTTAAAACCAAGGATAATTTGATTTTGAAGATAAAGATCATTTTGAGGAAAAAAGTATTTAAAACCAGGATAGATGTTTTGGATATCTTTTAAAAGGAAGGTTTTGAAATCGTTTTGAAAACAAGATATAATTTTGTAAAAACATTTTAATAAAAGTTAGTGGATACAAAACAATGTTCCACTAGATTTTTCGTATGTTCCATCCTTTTAATGGGTCGAAGTGGATTCCATTACATGAATAAATTAGATTTTAAGATGCTGCTTTTCTAGGAGTTTTAACAAAATTCCTAACTAAATTGCTTATTATTGAAATCTTGAACTCTTGATAATCTTGATACTCATGAGTCTTCAATCTTGATATCTTCAGTCTTGAATCTCTATATTGTACAGTCTTCATTCTTGGTACCTGCATGGTTAAATCCTGTATATACATATATATCTAAACTATAATGTTAGTATTTATTTTATAATCTTATTCTAAGGTTGTTGTCATCAAAACCATTTTCTCAGGGACTAATAATCTTCCCCTTTTTGATGATGACAACCTTTGTTTATAAAATATTATCTCTATCCTAATAACTCCCCTAAAACTAATAACACTCCCCTAATCTATGCCCAACTATCCTATTTTATACTTCTCCCCCTTTGTCATCAACAAAAACTAATCTCCAAACTATATAACTCCTCCTTAATCTGGTACTATATGGCATGTGATTATAATGGTAGTGTTATCATAAATAATCAATACTTAATTCTAAAACTAAAACTTAGTCCTTAATAACTAACTATCCTAACTAAGATTCCATGTATGATAATACATATAATAGTGATAATTATATATAAGAATACAAATGTGAGAAATTATATGTGAGAAATCAAACATAAGAACACAAATCATTTATTAATTATATATTGTTATATTTACATCTGCGTAGAAAACATAAGTAAGGTCATATAACAAGAAGAATGAGAGAAAATAAACTAATGTGCATACATATTATGTTTTGTACATCAATTATCAATCCACACCAAACCAAATTAAATTAATCAATCCAAGCAATCAATTTAAATCAAACAAAGCAATCAAATAAAATCAAATATTGCGAGGAACTTCCACCCATCCTTCTTCTCCAAATATAGGATTTGCTTTAATGGCATCCCAATTTTCAATTTCATTGGTGAGAGAGACTGGAGGATGTGCTTCATTATCGTCTTTGTGTAGGGAGGAAATCATCCATCGTTTCGCATCGAAATGATTTTCTTGCTCCTTGATCATCTGCATTTGACTCAACTCTAAGTGTCGCTGATTATGAAGAATGAAAGAGAGAATATTTTTGAAAGACTCAAGAGTTTCTTCACGATTCTCGGTCAAACTATGAATTGGATTGGCCATTTTGAGTTTGCGACAAGAAATTAGATAAAGTAGATAAGAAATGATTTTGAGTGATGAATTATGAAAGAAATATGTATTTATAGGTGTATAAATACTTTTGAAATGAATAGACACAAGGTAGTTATTCAAATTTCAAATTTAAAATGAAAAGTCATTTCTGACCAGTACTTGACGACAGGGTCTGGAGGGTTGTCGACAGGGGTCAGTTAATTTTGATGACTCGTTTTGATTTTGTGAATAACTGTGTATATATATTATATATATAATATACTAACATTTATTCTGGAGATAGGATAAGCTAGATAACAGAAAAGTAATTCAATTTCATTTCATAATAGAACGATACAATGATTAAACATTAAGAACTGCTCGAACATTCAATTGAAAACAAAACTAAAACTAATACAACAAGACATGAAATGGTAGAACTAGCTGGAGGATGACGAAGATGAAGATAAGCTAAGCTTCTTGCTGACTTTGGAGAAAAACTAGTTCGTCTTGGATGACATTTTATCCAATTTCTTGCTAACGGATCGTTTAAGTGTCCGTTGGTTCTCAACAATAATCTTTTGATTTTTGAGTAAGGTTTTGTTTGTTGGATTAGAGGGATAGTCAATACTTACCAAGGATGTTTCACTTTCTTCTTCTTCTTCTATTTCCATTTCATCCCCTTCTTCTTCTTCCTCCTCCTCTTCCATCTCCTCCTAAGCCAAACGCTCATCCTTTTCGGCAAGAGTTTCATATGGTTGAAAAACGTATGGAATTTTCATAAGAGAAATGTTTGAGTGATTAAAAACTTTTCTTGAAACAAATTCTTCACCTTTGAACTCTACTCCAAAATAATTAAAAATTCGAGTGAAATAGATTCCATGATACAAAGTGTTTTCACCCATTTCAAGATTTTTGGGACGAAATTCATCCAAAATAACTTGCGCCCAATTAATATCATAATTTTAAAAAATAGCAAAAAGTGATTTGCAAACTTTTGAAGTTGGAATGTTAAAACTCCCTGATCTTGGGTCAAAGAATGTTGTAAAAGAAGATTAACAATTCTAATTTTTGGTCGAAAGTTTCGATTTATGAAATCAAAGTTATCTCCTTCAAAAATGTGATGAAATGTCTCATGATCATTTTCATCGATATTAAAACTAGAAAGATCTATTGCCGTGCTCTTGCAATTGAGAATTGTACCCAAAAGATCACAATTTAAAATGATTCTAATGTCTTTGACACTACTTCAAATTTCATCATCATTTCCATTATAAAATCCACGGTTAAAATTTGCATAGAAAATTTTAACAAGATTTAGATAACAAACAAAATCTTTTTGTGAAGCATCAACAAGACTAAGAACTTGATTGTTTGCAAAAAGAGAATCGATTTCATAAGAAGAGAAATCATGAAATAAAGCAAACTTCCCGGGATGGACTTTTCGTAGTTAGCATGGTTGATGTATGCTTTTGTAGCCTCCGGATCAATGTAGAGTTGCTCTTTTATCTTTCTCAAAATTCTCATTGTGGATGGGTTGTTTGAAGAAGCCATTAGAGTAAAGAGTAGAGAGCTTGATATTTTGGAATAAGAGTTTGAATTTGAAAATGAAAGTGAAAAGTTGTGATAAGGGACAGTGAATAAATAGATTCTCAAAGGAAATGTTCTCCGGTCAAAAGGTGACTTTTCAGAGACTTGAATGAAGTGAAAAGATGGAGGAAAATTCAAAATTTGAATTCAAATTTTGAATTTCAAATTTCTGTACCCTTGTCGACAACATGGTGGGGATCACGTCGACAGGTGTCTCTGAATTTTCATGATTTATTTCTCTTAAGTATTCTAATATATATATATATATATATATATATATTATTTTTAATGTCTGTATATATATCTGGAATACTACAGAATTATAGTATACTCCATACAATATTATAATACTATTAATAAATAAATAAATAATAATAATAATAATAATAATAAAATAGTAAAAAATAATAAAAATAAAAGATTTAAAAATTCAAGCAACACACTAATTCAAAATCAAACAGTCAAGCATTCAATTCTAAGCATGCAATTTCAACCAATGTATTGTAAATGTGTACCTTTTTCTGAGTCCGTTTCTTTGAATTCGTCGAAGTCGTGAACAGTAGTGAAACACATATTTGAATTATCTGTCTTCTGATCATCATCGCTTAGTCTGAGTCATCTAGAGTAGCAAAAAATGCACATTTTCGTTTCTTTGCGGAATCATTGTTTATAGGAAGATTTCGCCTATCTAGATGCGAACAGTCTCTTTTGATATGGCATGGCTCGTCATAGTTGAAACATTTGATATAGTTTGACACTACATTCTGATTTTTAGAGTTCTTATAGTTGTTTCTCTTGAGATTATTCATCTTTTTGTATTTCAGGAATTTCCGAAAATTCTTGGTCATAAAGGCTATCTCTTCATCATTAACACTGTTTGAGTCTGATCCATCGGTCAATACATTGAATGCCATTGATTTCTTTTCAGATGCTTTGCTTTCTCTTCTCTCAATCATTTGGACTTCAAATGACATTAGATTTCCAATTAATTCTTCTATCTTTAAGGTACTGATGTCATTTTCTTCTTCGATCGCAAGTGTCTTTTGATCCCATTTTGGGGTAAGAGAATTTAAGATTTTTCTGACTTGATCTTCTTCCGAAAATTCCTTTCCCAAGGATATTGAAAAATGCATAATATTCTGAATACATATCTAAAATAGACTCATTAGAATTCATTTTAAATAATTGAACTCTTGATAATCTTGATACTCATGAGTCTTCGATCTTGATATCTTCGGTCTTGAATCTCTATACTGTACAGTCTTCATTCTTGGTACCTGCATAGTTAAATCCTGCATATACATAGATATATATTCAAAACTATAAAGTTAGTATTTATTTTATAATCTTATTCTAAGGTTGTTGTTATCAAAATCATCTTCTCAGGGACTAACATCTACAACTATATATAGCATCAAGAATCAAGTGAACAGAACACACCTTACTTACTTACGCTCTCTAATTTTATACTCTATCATATAATCTTGATCTCTACACTCTAGTAATCTTTACTTCTATTCACACTTTCACATACTCAGTTCTTCATATACAATATTCTTTAGATATATATTGAAAGCAATTGTACTAATTAGTCAGCATTTGTGTTATAATAGAACACACATTTGACAAGAACAACTTATTGTAATCAAGCATATTTCTCTAGGCGAAACGATGGTTTTTTAATAGTCAAATTCCGAAGGGGAGTTTCAGGACTGGATGTAGGACGGAAGGTCCGAACCAATATAAAATTCCAGTGTGCTTATTCTATGTTTACTTAGATTAATATTATTTTAGTTGCATCATATATTTTATCACATATACTTGCATATACACTACACGATCCATGTGTAGACTTTCACTCTCTAAACTGGAGAAAATATTTCCTCGTGGTTTCTTTTATGTGACAGAGCATTTACTTGTTCATCTTCTGTTTAAAGCACATCTTCGATGTCCTATGCAATATAGATAGATGTGTCCGTTTGAAGGGTATTAATATTGAGTTGTTACATTTTAGTTTAACCACATATAATAAAATTTAATTATAATTATTCTTAACAGGTACTTAAATCATTTAAAGAAAAAATGAGACAAAAAGCTTGAGTTGAAGGTTTGATATGAAAATCATTTATCGAAGAAGAAGCTTCATTCCTTTTCTCTTATTATTTCTGTGACCATGTGAACTTATCTTTTGAAAGTGTTATGCAAAATGATGATGGCATTGAACAAGATTCTTCTGAATCAATGTTATCAACTTTTAGATAGCGGAGACGCCCTATTGGAAAATGTATGGAAGTATGGTTAGACGACAGAGATTATCATGTAGTTCATACATATGTTTTTCTTAACTGTGCAGAAGTTGCACCATTTGTTAGGTATTAAAGAATAACATATCTAACATTATTTACTTGAATAATACATGTGTGTATTAATTATAATGCAGTATATTATCTGTAAATGCAGTATTTATGAATCACATCATCCAAGCAGGGATATCATCAAAAAGTTTGCTATTTGATTTTCAAACCATGTATATGATCTGGTAAATTGTGTGGTCGACGAAGGGTTGAAACATCTTACGATGGAAATAAAAAGAAAAGTCAAGATATATGCAATATTCTTTGTTAATGGATACAAATTTAACACCAAAGAATGTGGGGTAGAAAAATTAACTAACAATACTGGTAATGATCCAAATGATCGCATAAATGATTTTTATGGTGTGTTAACTCAGGTTTTGCAATTAACATATTTCACTAGACTTGCGGAAGATGTTTATTTGTTTAGATGTAACTGGTTTGGTAATGTTCTAGGTTATGAAATCAACGTGCACCAAAAATATAATATTATTGAAATATAGCATACATCATATTATCATAAGTACGATCCATTTATACTAGCAAAACAGGCCCTAAAATTTATTATGCTCCTTATCAATTTATAAAAAGAGATAAAAAGATTGGTCGACAGTTTTTAAAACGAAGGCCGGATTTAAGTTTGATGGAAAGAATATTCCGGACGAACAAGCGTACCAAGCAGATATCGAGAAAAATGACGAATTTGCAATAACAGATGATCAAACCGATTTAGGACCTCTAAATGATGAATCAAATGTATTAGTAGAAGCATTTGAGACTATAGAGGAAAACAACATAGAGTATAAGACCGAGTCTGAATAAGAAAACGACGCGGACTGATTTAATAGAATACATGTTAAAAATAATAATTCATGGGAGTATTGATGTTACACCTTTTTTTGTGTGTTACATGCGATTATTGAAGTTAAATCGTGATATATTTACTCATAATTAAATGATATGTTCTGCCATAATAAAATAATATGTATGTGATAGGTATTACAAATGTAATTTTTAAGGTAGTGGAGTTCTTCACAGTCTACTTCCCCTACGTCTTAGAGAGGGACAAGTCACAGCGGTAGTGATGGCAGCGGCACTTCGTAGGAGACGCCGCGTACGGTAGATAGATTGCTACCGAAAGTTGATGGCTTATAAGTATTAAATTTACTTCAGCATTGTAAATATTTTATATGACATATTAGTCACGATTTGTCTATGTCGTATTTAATGCAGTGGTTCTGAGCTTGAGCCTTCTATTATTGTTCTCAGCATATCGAAGCAGGCATACATGAGCCATACAACTGCATGCAGGCCGAAGTATAGCAGGATACAGCAGAGCATATGGCAGGACTTTTTGGTAAGTGTAAAATTATATACCATTATATATAATCAGTGTAAAATTATTTATCATTATATATAATCATTTTATAATTTGCTGACTAAGTATAAATGTATAACTTACATTTTTTTTCAATATATATACAGGGGCAGTAGACATATAAGAGGAGGACAAGTCTCTTTGCCAGTGACACTGGAACTCAAAAGGGGCAAAGAATTATAGGGATATGATGTCTACTATAAGAAAAACTGGAAAGAAGCCAAGCTGGATGGACGCCGGCTTCTGGGATGCTTGGGTCGCATGGTAGAGTAGCGACTAATTCAATGTAAGTCTATTAGATATCATTTTAGTTTATTCAGTACAGAATACATAATTTATACCTATAAGATATAATCTTAATTTTTAATTTGTAGGCGGAGTTGAACATGAACTCTACAAAGAGGCAGAAAAATCCAATCAAACACCGCGGTGGCTTAAAATCATTTCAGCACCATCGTGAACACCTGGTAAATTAATTAATTGCAATTACGAACAGTCATTATATTTTTAGTACAAATTTGTATGAACATCAATAATATACACCAATTATTGCAAATCGTATGGGGTCATGTCTCATATATGGACCTGTTTGAGCACACCCCCGCCGTTAAGCAGACAGACGACGAGGGTACAGTGTCGTATGCCTAGCATGAGGATGATAGAGCATCTGCTGCATATGTATGTATGTTTTAGTTATAAGTTATTAATAATAATCATTTTAATTTATTAGTTATAAAATATTATAATAATGTCATGTAATATTTATTTGTATTTATTTTTTCGTTGCACGAAAAAATTATGCAAGCACGTACGTAGGTGCTTGAACATTCGAGACGGAAGCAGTTGACCACTGACGAGGAGGACGCGATCTTTGACTCTATTATGGACCCAACCTAGAGAAATAGGCCCAAAGACAATCAATTGGTAATTTATTAAAATTAACTACGTTGTAAAATTTTCTTAATTTTTATAAAAGTTGCGTAATAACTTAAACATATTTCGACTTCTTTTGCAGGCTGAAACATCACAAAGGACTTATCAAAGGGCCTGGGACAACGTTGAGATTAATGAGCTTCGACGGTAGATTGCATAGCTGTAGGAGAAGGACCGCCTCTGAGCTGTGCAAATGGAGCAACTTAACCAACGTTTGGCCGAGTAAGTGGAGCGTCATGGCGCATTGCCTTCATCTGGTCATTCCGGAGCCGATGATGAGTCATGAGGCATGATTTGTAGTTTTTTTGAAACTGGTGTGTATAAACATTGAGCGATGGTGAGGTTGATTTATGGACATGTGGTGTTTGACATTGATTTGTGTAGTTGATTTGTGCAATTGATATGTGGATTTTGATGTGGATTTGTATATTGTACATTGATGTTGGATGTAAATATTGAAGTTGGATGGATGAGATTGATGATTGAAGTTTTGTTTTGTATTGGTTGAATATGTTTGCATTTGATATGATAATGTTTGAGTTTTATATTGATATTGATATTGATATTGACATTTATTTCAGCCTATATATTTGATTTATTTATTGATTTTGATGAGTTGTGTTATATATCGGTATGGAAGTGATGCTCTGCTGTAGAAAAAAAATCACGTAGATTTCCAACAACTTCCGACGGCTCCCGACGGCTTATTGGCCATTTTTTTCGATGGCTTTTGACCGCTTTCTAGGCAAGAATTATGACAGCTTGCGATGACTTTTTGGATGAAAATTGCGAGGGCTTAATGGAAAATTTCTATGCCACGTGGTCCTCTTTGCCGTCCGAAACGCCATCGGAAGAACCGTCGGAAAAGTCATCGCTAACCATCGCAATACCTTCGTCGAAGCCATCGGAAGTGGACGAAATGTGTGGTCTGTAAGCGAAGGCCGCCGACGGCTGTGAGCCAAGAAAAATTGCCCTTGTTCTTGTAGTGCATGTGACATCTCAAATGCCGCTATCTAAATTTTACAATAAAAACATGTACTGGCGGCATTTAAAATACCGCCAGTACATGCGTGCGTTGTGGTCAAAACAGATTTATTTTTGTAATTAGTTTACAAACTGGTCTATTTTTATAATTACTTTTCAAAATTGGTCTAAATTAGACAGTCTATGCCATAGACTTATTGATAAAATAATAGTACCTGCTTTTATTATCTTTGTCTAATCTAAAATTTCAAACCAACTAACTTTTAAGGATCTTTTGATCGAAGGAGACTATTTTTTAATCAATTTATTTTTCATGCTCTGGCATAATAAATCCATGTTGAAGCCTTTCATTTAACAAAGTTATCCTAATATTGTTTTAGCAATTTGTAATTAGCTGCGATAATGATCAATTTGAAGCACATCCTCTTATTGTGGTAAGTAGAAGTTTTATGTTTCAAAAATAACATAAAGTCTCCCACCGTCCAAGAAAATAATAATCAAGTATGACTTTTATTAATTATATATAGAAATTGATAAACATAGGATCACAACGGTTATATACATACATAAAAACCATTTTATGAACGGTATACACACACGCACAAGCAAACGCATACGCATGCAAGCATGCATATATGTATCTAAGTTTGATAAATATTTTGATTATAAATGGAAATATAATTTAACCTGTTAGAAGTCATTTCAAAATTGACCAAACTTTTATATTCAAATCAAACTTTCTATGTACATGTATCACAACTTACATATCTACGTATTCGTGTGTGTGTATGTGTCAGAAACGATACATATGCGCATAAATCAAAACTAATAAATATCAGTTTCATATAAAGAAAAATTGAGTTCAATGTATCAAAAGTTAATGTGTAAAATATCCAATTAGCAAAGCTAGTATGTGTATTATAACTTATATACATATCATGAATGTTAAAAAAATAATTAAAACTATAAGATTGCATGTCTACCGGATTTCGCTCTATTTTACATTAGATTTGAACTTCAATATTCATAAACAATATAACACGTAACATGTAGTAATCCGAATAAATAATACAATAGTCTCATCATTGATTCATGCACATTCACATGATGAATAAGGTACACATAAATAGTATAATGACATTATGATTGCCAATTCCTTTTTCTACCCAAAATCCTGTCCATCTACTCCTACAAGGAGACCTCTTCAGTTAATGTGCAAAGGTACAATATGTAGCAGTATAACGGTCTGAATCCATTACCGCTTAAGGAAAAAGACTTCTTTTTTAATCTTTAAATGCATAATTCATAGTTTTGTAAAATAAGAAAATCGGCTCAAGGAAAAACTTAGCATTTTTTTTGGAATGAAGAACGCTACATTTTAGAGACGCAAGTTTTATTCTTTCGCCTGAAGGAAATTCTTCACAAAAAAATTAGATTGTTTTCAGTCTCATTCTCAAATCAACAGGACAGACGACGACATCACAAGAATAGATGGCGCTGCATCACAGAACAGATGACGACGGTGCAACCGCAGATTAGGGCGGAACTCATTCAGGCGAAGGCGGAGCTCATTTGTCAAGCGAAGGCGTTGGACAGTAGGTGGCGGCGACTACTTTGAAGGCCTGCGGTGACTTGAGCCATGACTTTTACGGCCAATTTCAGATGAGCGGCGGTGGAGTAGAAGTTAAGATTGCTGGTGATGCAAAAAGTAACGATGGCAATTAAATGTGTTGAAATGAACTAAGAAAAAAATGCTATATGAAATTATCATTCTAATTCTATATGTATAATATATAACTGAACGTTATATTTTGTATTGCACTTGTTATAATTTATGCATTTGTAATAGTATGATTGAATGTTCCTAATTTTCATGGAGCTGAAGTAAGCTTTGTTTTAAAAATCTACTAAAGATGCGATTTTGATTAGATTAAATTACTTATATGCTTCACAAGATGATAAAATATACATAAAACATAATGCACCAGTTGTTTCTTTACTTGTTTATTGAGTTGCTTGATTTTGAATGTTACAGATATCATAAATAAAATGCTAGCGTACTTCATAACTAAAATGCTATATTAAACAATCATTTTAAATATTCTCAACATATTATATTAGTCTATCATTTTGCATATCCTAAAACGCTATATTAAACTATCATTTTGCCCATCCTAAAATGCTATATTAAACTATCATTTTTACATAACTAAAATGCTATATTAAACTATCATTTTGCATATCCTAAACATGCTTGTGGACTTTGTAATTGAAATGCTACATTAAACTATCATTTTGTATAACTTAAACATGCCAGTAGATATTGTAATTAAAATGATATATTAAATCTCATTTTGCATACTGCAACTTTGGTATTGGACTTCACAACTAAAATGCTATATCAAACTATCATTTTGCATATTTTAAACATGATAGTGGATTTCATAACTCAAATGCTATATTAAATTATCATTTTGCATATCATAAACATAGTGGTGAACATTGTTTACATTAAAAGTACATATGCTATATGCAATTATCGTTTTGCATTTGGTAGTTCTCTTTAGGAATACTTATTTCATTTTATATATTCTATACATACTACTTCACTTTAAATATACTTATACTAAATTCAAGTTCATTTTGTATATTTTTTCATCCTTATTCAATTGAAATATACTTATGCTATATCCAAATATCATTTTGCATAGTCAGATAATTGTACTATATTTTAAAAGTAAAAATGCTATATTAGTCTATCATTTAGTATATTAAACACAGTGTATTATGTTTCAAATGTGGAAATGCTATATCTAAATATCATTCAACTTGTGATTAAAACTTTTTGACTTTCTTCTTCTTCTATATTTTGCTTCTCCATTTGTTTCTGACCTCTTGATTTAGTGGCACTTGACTTCAATTTTCACGAAATTTCTAATTTACGCCTGCATTGGAGTGTCGAATTAAGTTTTTTTTTTCAATTTTGGAATAGACGATGGAAACATCGGCGATGGCGGCGGCTTGGACGACGGCGGCTTGGATGACGGCGGCTACGGGAGGTTAGGGCTAGGGCGGCGGGTATGGCAGGTTAGGATTATGGCGGTGGCGGGTATGGCAAGCTTCATATGATGGCTTCGGATCATGGAGGAAACGGTTGAAGTTAGTTGAATATAACGCGCTGCTGTCCTTGAGCCTAAATTTTAAAAGTTATGTCCTACGTTTAAAAGTTAGCATAAAGTTTTTCCTTAAAAATAATTTCCTCTTTGTAAAATTACAAAATTAAAATTTCTCAATCAGCTCAATTATTGATGCAACCCTATAAGCACTACAAAACACGACGACTTTAGCGGCGACAAAAAGCATCGTTCGTCGTTGCAAACCGTCCTAAAAGTCGTCGCTAAATAACCCGCCGTCACACAGTAAAGCGATGGCTTTAGCGACGGCTCCCTGACGACAAACAAGTGGCAAATTAGCTAACACCGGGATGGCACCTCAAATCAACGCTAACCGTCGCTAACTTGGAACCAAAACACCTTCGCTAGCCGTATCTAAACTGGGCCAAATCGCCATGGCTAGCACCTGCACCGGGAGAAGGAGAAGGCTCGGATCTTCTGTTGTGTCTTCTGCCGGACATATCTACCATAGAAAAATAATATCATAGAATGAAAAGACATAAATTTATTAGTACAAAGCATGTTTCAGTAATCATCACATAAAACTTCCACTAAATCATAATAAATGGAGCAAGATCTCATGAATACATATATAGAATTTCAAAACAGAAGAGTACATAACTCATAACATAGTCATCACTATTCATCATTATTAATACATAGTTCAGATTAATATATAGCTCAGAATAATACATTATAAAATAAGCGATGCAAATATTCGGAATTTTGAGCCTTCGTTGTTTTTTGATTCAGAATCAGTCTCGTACTCTATCTCGTTTTCTTGGATACTTTCAAATGCATCTAACAAAACATTCGATTCATCATTCAACCACCCTAAATCAATGTCATCGGCTTTTATTATTTCTGTATTTGATTCAAGATCCACTTGATACGTTGCTTCGTCCAGAATATTTTTTCCTTCAAACGTAAACCTTGGCTTTGTTTAAAAAACAGCCAACCAATTCGCTTTATCTCTTTTTAAGGATAGATAAGGATCATACTTATAGTAATGTAAGATATGCTTTGTTTTAATAAGCTTATAATCCTTTTACACGTTGATTCCAGAACCAGGAACATTGCTTAACCAATTGCATTGGAATAAAAAAAACTTTCCTACAGGTTCCACATAATATTTCAACTCTAGAACCTGCATTAAGACATCGTAAAAATATTTTATATGCTCATTTGGATCATCACTACCTTTGACAAATATACCGTATTATATGTTAATTTTTCAGCTCTGTAATTTTTTGTGTTGAACTTATCCATTGACGAAGAATATTATATAAGTCTTCACATTTCTTTTTGGTCCAATCGCAAGATTCGTAAACCTTCATCAAATACACAGTTTCTTGGATCATAAACATAGTTCGGAAACCATTTGACAAGTTCTTTACTTAGATCACAAGATGGATGCTGTGATTCGTAGATACTGCAAATACATAATATGACTTTTAATTAATATGTACGTATAAGTGAATTATATATGAATTTATTATTACCTAACAAATGGTGCAACTTCAGCACAATTTAGAAGAACATATGTATGTGCGACATGGTAATCTCTACGTCTAACCATATTTCCACACATTTTTTGGCAGGTCGGCCATGTTGTCTATAAATAGATAATATTGTTTGAGAAGAATCTTGCTCAACGACTTCATCATTACGAGGAATGCTTACAAATGATAAGTTCACATCGTCACTGAAGTAATGAGAGAAAAAGAATAAAGCTGCTTCTTAAAGATATGATTTACAAATCGAACCTTCAACTTGTGCTTTTTATCTAAAAATTTTCTGCAGATGATTCAAGTGCTATTAAAAAATAAATTTAATTTATATTTAGATATAGAAATCTAAATTTTAAACTGACATAAATATTTCAGATATTCAATTTTACCTCTCCAAAGGATACATCCATCTATATTGCAAGGACCTCGAAGAAGTGCTTCGGATGGAAGATGAACAGGTAAATGCTTCGTTACATTAAAGAAACCTGGGGGAAATGTTTTCGCCAGTTTGCAGAGCAGTATGGGGATTTCTACTTCAAATTTACATGTACGATCTACATTTAATGTTGTCGAACAAACCTGTTTATAAAACATACTTAATTCTATTATAACAGTCCATACTTTTACGGGCAACGGTTCTTTGAAAGCCACGGGTAGTAAATATTCCATCATAATATGACAATCATGACTTTTCATCCAACTCAATTTAAAGTCAACACATCTATGAAGATTAGAAGAAATCCCATTGGAAAATCTTAGTTCTTCCACCTACTTTAGCACGAGTTTCATTTGCTTGTTGTCTAGCTCATAGCATAATTTAGGTTCTTATTGTCATCGGGCTTTATATGAAGTTCATGACATTTACAAAAGTGTGCTATATTAAGTCTCGAATTTAAATCCTCCTTAGTTTTCCCCTTTACATTCAAAATTGCATTAAACACATTATCAAACGCCTTTTTTCGTTGTGCATTACGTCAATATTATGTCGGAATAAGAGATCTTTCCAATTTGATTACTCTTAAAATATACTTTATTTGCATCAATTAAGAATGTTCGATTTTCCTAGAATTTCAATCTGTACTCTAGTTTCATATATGTTTGGATAGTCCTTTACAATTTCATATAATTCTTCGGTTGGCCAAATCTTTGGTGGTTGCATATTATCTTCTCTGCTAGCTATGAAAAAAATTCTATCTCTTCTAAAAGTTTGATTAAAGCGGAGAAAACATCAATGAAAATCAAACCAAGAAACTTTCTTCCCATGCCGTAAAGAAAATGCTCATGTCTTTTCCATGCAATAAGGGCAGGCTAGACAACCGGTCGTACTCCAACTAGAAAGCATCCCATATGCAGGAAAATCACTAATAGTTCATAATAAAGAAGCGAACAGTCAGAAAAAAATATTCTCGAAGTGTCGTATGTTTCAACTCCTTTGTTCCATAGTTTTTTCAACTCTTCAATTAATGATTGTAAATAAACATCGATTTCTTGTTTGAGATCATGAGGGCTAAGGACGACAATAGTGAGAAACATGTATGATGTTTACATACACATCCATGGAGGTAAATTATATGGAGTAATGATAATTGTCCAGGATGAATATTTACTACCAAATTGGGAGTTAGGTGAAAATCCATACGTATATAAACCGAGTCTGACATTTATGGCTTTCTAGAGCAAATGTGGGATAAGTCTTATTGAAATTCCATCATATGGATACATCAAAGTTCTTTCTTCCGGTGTTCTCACACTGTGTCATCGCATATGACATGCCGTAGCACAAGATGCATATAACCTTTGGAGTCTGGGAATAATGGGTAAATAATGCATTCTCTTGTACGGTTTTTCTTTTTCTTTCTCCTTCCTTGGTTTACATCTTTTTTTGTTACATATTCTGCATTTTCTAAGGTCAACATCATCTTTCCAATGCAATATGCAACCTTTTACACATGTATTTATGTTTTCGTATGGCAGACCAAAAGCGGATGTTTTCGTATGGCAGACCAAAAGCGGACATCGGTTTTTTTAGTTCATAATGACTATCGCACATCAGAATATTGCATGGCATGTGTCGTTTTGCAGCTTGTACAGTTGTTTTAAATGCAGCTTATGTAAGGTTGAATTTTGATTTCATAGTAACGTATTTGGAGGTTACTGATAGTTCGGTTTCGCCTTTAACAACTATCCCACGTCGATCTCTTAGCAGAATCCAATAAATCATATATTCTTTTAGCTCCCGCGGTCGGTTCTTCAACATTTACGACTTCATCGTCGGCTTGAATGGTAGGAAACATTGATCGTGCTGCATCTTACACCAAATTTTCTATTGGATTCGTCATAGTATTATCGTCCTCTAACACTATAGGATTAGGTGTAGGTTTAACAAGTTCTCCATGATGATCCCCGAAATAATAATTTGGCACAAAACCATATTTATACAAATGTACTTCAACTATATCTGATTTCTAATGCTTTAAATATTGGAACTTATTACACGGGCAACGAATTTCTTCGTTATTTCGATTATTAGATTTAGCGAATATAATAAATTCATGTATACCATTATAGAAATGTTCCTTTATTGAACCTTTCCTACCAGTTCTGACTTCATACATCCAAGTACAGTCAAGAAAATATTCGAACATTTTTACTGATTTGAAAATATATGTTAGACTACCTGTTCCGTGTTAAATTAATTTCGTGACTTGTTATATCTTAGACATTTGTATTTACATATGTATTATTTACTCTTGTGTCATACCTTGTTCTCACCCTATTGGATATTTAGAGATAGTCTGATCCAGGTGTTGTTTTTCTCGGGTCAGACCAAGACTTCAGTTTTACCGGATGCTCGGACTTTTGGGTAGGTGTGCTAGCAGATGGTAGACACTTTGACACTTTAGTTTATCTTCAATAGGATATTCACTTATTGTACTATATAACGTACTAGTGAGATAGTGACTTATTTTAAGTTGTGTATTATGTGAGCATAGTTGTATATTTGTAGACTCACACTAGGTATAGTATATGATGTGTATTATTATGCTGTGATCTATGATTATTATTTCATATGATTTATTGTTCTGATTCTGATGAATCGGTGTGTATATTACTTTGTATTAATACTGTTGAATATGCAAGTATATGATTTAGTTTGATGATAATATATATATATATATATATTCATCTAGATGTATTTGTTAATGTACTATTTTATTTTTCAAATAATTAAATAAATATTTGCCGAATAAAATAAATAACACAGAGTTTAAATTCGAATGAATATTTCATTCTAACAAATATTTATTACAATTTTAAATAGTACTAATTTGAGCTCTCACTATATATATACAAATTCAATTATATACAATATTGATTACACTATAATTATCATTTACATCAGCACCTCACTACATATCACTCGTTCACTCAATATTGATCTTCAACTCTATTTCAAATTGAATACAGCATCTAAGCTATCTGCAAAAATATATACTGACATAGTAAAATTGAAAATGAAACATTTTTGCAGTATAAATAAAATGTATTTTGAAAATATTATTTGTCTTAGTTATTTGGGTTGTTCGTCATCATTTAATTTTGAATTCATTATACACGAACAGCTTGTGACATGCACAGTGTACCACTGTACGTGCAACAAGGCCGTGCACACCGATATACACTTGATAAAATTATAGGGACAGGAGAGTACAAGGTCAAACCCAAACATGCTGGGTTCAACTCAAGTGAAATCACGATACGAGCACAAGGTCAAACCCGAGCTATAAGCTGGATTCAACACAAGTGCATATGAACCCAAACAACAACATAACTACCAGAGTCCATCATGCAAGCAAAATTACATGTATACATATGCAACAGACATGTACATTAGAATCTGACTCAAGGAAAGGTACAATGAGGTGAAGACATCAAATAAAGCAAAAGTCAGGTGAACCATGAAGAACACAAGACTAGCAACAAAATGCTCCAAGTTAGACTCAAGTACAATACGTACAAAGTCCATGCAATAGTAGTGAACGTACATATGATCAATTTCAATTTCACTGCAACCCAATTCAATGAAGATTCAGACAAGAACCATAAATCAATATCAAACCAAGCTGCACCAGAGCTCAATGCAATCAATGTCACCAGTGAAACAAAAAGAACACAATATTGTATATACAGATGTACTTGAGACAACCAGACATATGACAGTGACCAATGCAATCAATTGAGACTACAAACCAGATTCAGACTTAAGTACAATGCAACAATACCAAAGTGAAGCCACAAATGGAACCTAACTCGATGCCACGCAATATTAAACGCGAACTAGTTCTTTAACTAGGTGAACCAGACCAACAGAGGTGATATGATATACATGAGGACATAAATGCACATATGTACAACATAAAGTATGAATGACCAAAATAACAATCATATCAAGCTGCATGTAAACAATTCAACATGACTCGAAGTACAGTGGACAGAAGTCAATGCAAACATACATGTACACATATATAGGCAGTGCACGTGTGAACCAAACAAGGCACATTACACATTCAAAACTACATAAGTGAGCATACACATACATGTATTAAATACACTAGTACATCCCGAGACAAAAGCAAGCAGGTATTTTCAAATATGTACAAAGTCATTACAATGGTAGGGAACATGGATATGACTCAAGACCACACATCAAACATCAAATGAAGAAAGCTGCATGAACAATGGTGAAAACTGCAGTAACTCGAAGCAACTAATCGATTCAAACCAAAGTCAAATGATATACAGCAGTTTTGAACAAAGACAGAGAAGAAGCAGTTTCAAATCAATGCAACAGTCTAAAATCAAAAATGAACAATGCTACAGACAAGTTCAATAGCCGAACAAAGACAGAAGACAAATTCAAAGCAATGGATAAAGTGACAGAGACCAAAATCATCAAGCCGTGGTTGACAAGAAATAGAACAATTCAAACTCGAAGCCATGTCAACCAAGTAACATAAAAATATACAAAGTGACAAAGTCAGAGAATTCATCAACATCCAAGCATAATCAAACGGCCATGTCGAAAGTTATCAGACGAATATACGAACGAAAATATAGGAATTAGAATCTTATAAAACCCAATCATCATCGGCCGTAGAGATATATTCGAGTTCGAGCCAAAAAGATACCAAAAATCAATCAACAACTCGAATCTGATCGAGTTCGAGTAAGCTAAACAGTAAAGCAGAAAATCATAAATTACATACCAAAGTCAAAGTTGAACTCGATCAAATTGAAGAAGCCGTGTTCGAATTGAAGAAGCAGTCGATTGTCGAAGAAAGTCGGAGAAATAGCAATTGTAATCGACCAACAACCAGTCGGCTTCATCGAAATTATCCAAAGCCCTAATTCACTTGAAGAGGAATGAACGAGAAGCAGCCATTTTTATCAAAGGAAAAGGATACGAGATAAAAGAAAAAGAGGAAAAATTGTTTATTACCTCATTTGGGCCGGCCTTTTTATTCTCTTTGGGTTCATAATTATTACAAGGCCTTTAATATATAAATTAGGGTGTTGTATTGTTTTTACTTGTAATTTACTTTTAATCATTTTAATGTTGTAATTTCTAGTCATGTGACTGGGGGACGAACTACGGTGGTGTAGTTCGAGAATTCGCAACTCAGTGGCTGAGTTGTTATAGGGTTTTGAGCAGAGTTAGGTTAGTCGATAGTGCGTGTCGCGAGTTTACGTGTGTAAGCGTCCGACTACTTAATTTCTAGTAGAAACCTTGGGAGCAATACGTAGGTAGGGTTTTGCCGAAGCTGGGTAAATCTGCGTGTTCTCTTTCTGCATTTATTATTCTGCTATTATCTGTGTTGCTTTTATTCTGATATATCTGTGTTGAAAATATTTTATAAACTTCCGCATTAAATTTTTATAATTAATAGTATCACCATATTCATCCCCCCTCTACGATGAAATCGATCCTACAAGTGGTGTCAGAGCTAGGAACAAAAGCCTTTTTTGTCTTTAAAAAAAATTGATTTTTCAACGACCAATTTTTCTTTTGCAAATTTGAATTTCAAAATGGCTTCTTTTATAATACTTTTACTAAGGGTCGGTCTAATATTATTCCTCCTATTTTTGATGGAACAGATTTTTTGATTTGGAAATTAAAAATGGAATTTTATTTAAAATCTGTTGATGTTAAATGTTGGGATATTATTGAAAATGGGTGTGATATAATAGATGAGATAATTACTTTGATTAATGCACTTTCTATGCATATGCTATATTTTCATATTAATCAAGATAATTTTAACTTTATATCTCATTATGAAAATGCACAGGAAATTTGGAACACTCTTGATGCAATATATAGTGCAAAAGTCAACAGTGATGAGAAATTCCTCATAATCAACTCAAAAACGTGCTTAACAGGATTGGTAAAAGGCAGCAGTTATGAGGATGATGATGATGGAGCAGCTGAGCTGGCGACGAAGAGATTCAAAAAGAGGAACCGTAAATACAAAAATCCAGCTCTAAATCAAAAATTGAAAAGCAGAATAATCAAAGCACTAGACAACTCGAAAGAACACGAGATCATTTGTCACAAGTGCAACAAACCCAGTCATATCAAGCCCAATAGTCCTCAACTTCAACATAGCCAAGAAAAGAATTCAAAAAGGAAAAGTTTTGCATCCATGTGGAATAAAAGTGATGACTGTAAAAGCACTAGCAGTGAGAATGAGAGAGTAAATCTGTGCCTACGATGTGATATAACTAATAGCAACGATGACGAGCAAAGCGAGGTATCAAAATTTTCTCACTCAAAACTACTCATATATTTTCACGAAGTAAATGGCTGTTTTGAAAGACTTGGGGAAAAATATGTCAAAATTGAATCACAAAGAGATAGTTTGATAGAATCAAATAAACAATTTAATCAATTGGTTAAAAACTATCAAACTAAGAGCCCAAAGTGTAATAAGTGTCCAACATTCGAAGAAAAGATTAAAAAAATCAGAAATCAAAATTAAAACGCTTGAGGATGAAATTCTGATTTTAAAAGAGAGTGAAAATACTAGAAGAGAAAATTCTATAAAAAAGTGCACTCAATTATTGAATGAAAATAAATCTCTAAAAACACAAGTCCGACAATTGTCAACAACTTTAGGAAAATTCTCCAAAAGTGAAAGACCGTTGACTATGCTATTAAGGAAACAAACTGTTAATACAGATAGACAAGGACATGGATATAATCAATTTAAACTTGATAGAAGAAAAATTAATCATGTCAATTCCATGGGCACAATTTGTAGAAAGTTTGGACGCGATCAAAATATTTGTTGGTATAGACCCAAATAAGTGAAAACTATACTAATTTGGGTTCCAAAAGGCACGAATATAAAATCACTTAAAGTCAAACAAATCTACAAGCCGAAAGGAACATATATAAATTGTTTTGGGTCTACACAAATATATTTTTCAAAATCTTTTGCCACTAACAACCATGAACCTATAAAAACAAATAGGTCACAAAAATCTTTTATCGTGTAGGTGTGGTGGCAGGCTAAGGAACAACAATAGTGTTATTTGGATTCTGGTTGTTCTAGACACACAACAGGCGACAAATCAAAGTTCCTTAGCCTAGTATAACGGTGGCAGAATCCGAATGGACAACAATGAAAAATTATCGGCAAAGGTAAAATAGGTAATCATATATTTATCTTGAACGGTTTATTAAACGTGATAATCCGCACCATAATTTAATTCACCCAGTTATTGATAAAATAATGAATGTTGATTTTGATTCTGACTTTTTAAAATTTGTTGGTCAATTACATTTTTATGCCTAGAACAGTATAAGTTCATCTAGATTTTTTGACTAGTTCATATAGATTTGTTTGAACTAATGATGTTGATGATTGCTCATGACACACGTGGAAAAATTTGTTTATAGATCTGACACTATGTTCACTATTCAGTTGTTTGCACGGTTTCAATTCAAATTTAAAAGAATTCCATTAAAATGTTGTAAAATGTTTCAATTCAATTAATGATAATATTGAGTCTAAGAAAAATTCCGATGCAAATTACACTCGTAATCTAGTTGATAGAAAAATTTCTAGTGGAACATGATTTATGTTGAGACATTCAGTAATTGCATCGTTTTTCAAAGAAAATATCTACATATTTTGCATCTCAAACAATTTTCAATTAGCAAACATTCTTCTTTTATAAAACCCCTTCTAGAAAATCATTTTTGTTGACCTTATTTCAGATTGGTCATTTTAGAAAACTTGATTTTAAAATTATTTTTGAATTCGATTTTGAATGACTACATTAACTAATCTGACTCCCTATTGATTACCAAAAAGATAAATAGTGATTAAAAAAATGATGAGTGTTGATACTGATCATATATTATAACTTGATATGGTATAATTAGTAAATATCTTTAGAAATTTAAACAAAAGTTATAAACATTTTTGTTGGTAAAAATTCCATGACCATCTCTAATTCTATCATATTTCTATCGACCATCACTCCTCAAAACCCAATATAGTATGTCAATATGTGGTATTTTAAACAGAAAATCATTCTTTTTTCATTTTATTATATTTTTTAAGAAATAAAAATATCCAAAGTATTCACTCTCATTTAGAATTCCTCACGGTTATGTGTGGATGAATTACTTGGAATTTTAGATTATTTGCTCCCATGCTCATTTAAAAGTCCTCACGGTTATGCATGTATGGAACGCATATAAAAATTGATTAATTAAATAGACAAGTTGATTCTAATCCCATTTAAAAGTCCTCACGGTTATGCATGGTTAAAAGATACTTAAATTCATTTTTAATTTTTTTTTTGAAATACTACTAATCTTATTTAAAAGTCCTAACGGTTATGCATGGTTAGTAGATATTCAAATTCCTGATATAAATATACCACAAATAGACATAACTATATTGTTTTATATGATGACTTCATTCCTATCATTCCAAAGTGCAATATGCGTCAAACAAATTATTTATGATTTTTGTTTGATTTTTTTATTGAAATTTAATATTTATACTCTATTGGGTATTAATATTGTATTTACTTCTATCACTTTATCTTTATTTTTTAACACTATTACTCTTTTGCTGGTAACAAAAGAGGGAGATAAAGGTTAAGAATTTGGAAAATAAAAGTCAAATATTTTATTTTCTATATGCATCTAGTTTCATTTATTCATTTACATATTTTTATACATATATGAGGGGGGGCTTTGTGTAGAGAGGGAGCATTCAAATAGGGGGAGCAAATTGAATGACCAAATACATTTAATAAATTCAAAATTTTAAATATATGTTTGTTATCATCAAAGGGGGGAGATTATTGAATATGCAAGTATATGATTTTTGTTTGATGATAATAAACTTGTGTATATTCATTTAAATGTATTTGTTAGTGTACTATTTTATTTTTCACATAATTAAATAAATATTTGCTGAATAAAATAAATAACATAGAGTTTAAATTCAAATGGTTATTTTATTCAAACAAATATTTATTACAATTTTAAATAGTACAAATTTGAGCTATCACTATATATATAAAAATTCAATGATATACAATTTTGATTACATTACAATTATCATTTACATCAGCGCCTCACTACATATCACTCGTTCACTCAATATTGATCTTCAACTCGATTCCAAATTGAATCCAACATCTGAGCTATCTGCAAAAATATACATTGACGCAGTAAAATTGAAAATGAAATACTTTTGCAGTATAAAATAAAATGTATTTTGAAAATATTTTTTGCCTCAGTTATTTGGGTTGTTCGTCATCATTTAATTTTGAATTTATCAAACACGAACAGCTTATGACATGCATAGTGTATCACCGTACATGCTACAAGGCCGTGCACACTGATATACACTTGATAAAATTACAGGGATGGGTGAGCTCAAGGTCAAACCCAAATCATGCCAGGTTCAACCCAAGTGGATTCACGATACGAGCACAAGGTTAAACCTGAGCTATAAGTTGGATTCAACACAAGTGCATATGAACCCAAACAACAATGTAACTACCAGAGTCCATCATGCAAGCAAAATTACATATATACATATGCAACAGACATGTACATTGGAATCTGACTCAAGGAAAGGTACAATGAGGTGAAGACATCAAGTGAAGCAAAAGTCAGGTGAACATTAAGAACACAAGACTAGCAACAAAATTCTCCAAGTCAGACTCACAAGTACAATATGTACAAAGTCCATGCAACAGTAGTGAACACGCATATGATCAAGTTCAATATCACTGTAACCCAAATCAATGAAGATTCAAACCTGAACCATAAATTAATATCAAACCAAACTGCACCAGAGCTCAATGCAATCAATGTCACCAGTGAAACAAAGAGAACAAAATATTATATATACACATGTACTTGAGGCAACCAGAACATATGGCAGTGACCAATGCAATCAATTGAGACTACAAACCGTACTTAGACTCAAGTACAATGCAACAATACCAACGTGAAGCCACAAATGGAACCTGACTCGAAGCCATGCAATATGTAACCAGAACTAGTTTTGTAACCAGGTGAACCATACCAACAGAGGTGATATCATATACATAAGGATAAAATGCACATACGTACCACATAAAGTATGAATGACCAAAATAACAATCATATCAAGCTGCATGTAAATAGTTCAACATGACTCAAAGTACAGCGGACAGAAGTCAATGCAAACATACATGTACACATATATAGGCAGTGCACATATGAACCAGACAAGGCCCAGTTCACATTCAAAACTACATGAGTGAGTATATACATACATGTATGAAATGCACTGGTACAGGCTGAGACAAAAGCAAGTGGGTATTTTCAAATATGTACAAAGTCATTACAACAGTAGGGAACATGGATATCACTCAAGACCACACAGCAAACATCAACTGAAGAAAGCTGCATGAACAAGAGTGAAAACTGCAGTAACTCGAAGCAAATAATCGATTCAAACCAAAGTGAAATGATAAACAGCAGTTTTGAACAAAGATAGAGAAAGGCAGTTTCAAATCAATGCAACAGTCTAAAATCAAAAATGAATAGTGCTCCAGACAAGTTCAACAGCCAAACAAAGGCAGAAGATAAAATCAAAGCAACGGACGAAATCATAGAGACCAAAATCATCAAGCCGTGGTTGACAAGAAATAGAACAGTTCAAACTCGAATTCGTGTCAACCAAGTAACATAAAAATATACGAAGTGACAAAGTCAGAGAAATCATCAACATCCAAGCATAATCAAACGACTAAGTTGAAAATTATCAGATGAATATACGAACGAAAATACAGGAATTAGAATCCTATAAAACCCAATAATCATCGGCCGTAGAGATGTATTTGAGTTCGAGCAAAACAGATACCAAAAATCAAATCAACAACCCGAATCTGATCGCGTTCGAGCAAGCTAAACAGTAAAGCAGAAAAGCATAAATTACGTACCAAAGTCAAAGTCGAACTCAATCAAATCAAAGAAGCCGTGTTCGAATTGAAGAAACAATCGATTGCTAAAGCAAATCAGAGAAATAACAATTGTAATCGACCAACAACCAGTCGGATTCATCGAAATTATCCAGAGCCCTAATTCACTTGAAGAGGAATGAATGAGAAGCAGCCATTTTTATCAAAGGAAAAGGATACAACCATAGAGGTAAAAGAAAAAGAGGACAAATTGTTTATCACCTCATTTGGGCTGGCCTTTTTATTCTTTTTGGGTTCATAATTATTATAAGGCCTTTAATATATAAATTAAGGTGTTGTATTGTTTTTACTTGCAATTTACTTTTAATCTTTTTAACATTGTAATTTCTAGTCATGTGACTAGGAGACGAACTATGGTGGTGCAGTTCGAGAATTCGCAACTCAGTGACAGAGTTGTTGTATGGTTTTGAGCATAGATTAGGTTAGTCGATTGCGGTTGTCGCGAGTTTACGTGTATAAGCGTCTGACTACTTAATTTCTAGTAGAAACCTGGACGGCAACACTTAGGTGGGGTTTTGCCGAAGTTGGGTAAATCTGTGTGTTCTATATCTGCATTTATTATTCTGCTATTATCTGTGCTACTTTAATTCTGATATATCTGTGTTGAAATTTTTTTATAAACTTCCGCATTAAATTTTTGTAATTAATAGTATCACCCTATTCACCCCCTTCTAGGATGAAATTGATTCTACAAATACTGTACACATCAAATTTCAGTTAAGATATTAAGTGAAAATGTATAAATGATGTGTTGGTGTTAGTATAAAGATATATTCATATTCGATCGTCCTTAACAAGCCGTATTCTCCAAATTAGCAGACAACATTACTCATAATATTTTTTTTAAACTAGATATCGCGGTGGGGTTGTTAGATAGTGCCTGGCAACATTTATTGAATTGCAAATGTACATGCATGTAAAGGCAGCAACCCTGAATCATCTCCATTGCACATAACAAAGTAAAAGCCACTTTTCCCATAATGCTAAAATCGGCAATCTATCATTAAAAGAGAAACTGTTAACTCAAAAACTTGTATATATAATAGGCTAGTACAAGAATTTCTAAGTAGCATTCTTATGCGAATTCTTCCCACATGAGAAATGCAAGTAAACTATCAAACTGACAGATAGTTAAAGACTATACATGAAATGGACATGAACGCACATTCATCTTTTTAAGAAAATAAGATGCAATTAAAACAAAGATTTTAATTTAATACATAGAAAAGGGTTCTAGTTTCCATTACCGATTAAGCAAAAGGTGTTTCAATATTTGCAAATAACAGCCAAGGTTTTAAAGGTAATCTTAATAAAGCTTAGACGACATTCTGCACTAATCGGCCCTCTCACTCTCTTCCTCGATGCAACTTTTAAGTTCGTCGTATACTTTCAAATTAGCAGCACGGTAATTCTCCATGGATTCAAACATATGCAGCAAACCAACATGCAACCAGCTTTCTTCAGCATTCTCTTCAGACATAACTGAAACATGCATTAGTTTCTTGCTCCGTGTTTGGGCAAGAAACAACATTAAACGTGGTTAATATTTTATAAATTATTATTATTTTTATTATAAACTTAGTCAGTCATCGTCATTATTATTATAAACTTGTTAATTTTTATCAAACTTAGTTAAATTTTAATAACACTTATTTAATTTTTATAAACTTATTTTATATTTATAAATCTTAGTTAACATATTATTATTACTATTACAAATATTGGTAAATTTTAATAATATTTAGTTAAATTATTATTGTTGTTGTTATATTGTTGTTGTTATATTGTTGTTGTTATAGATTATAGAAGCTTTAGTAATATTTTATATTTTTATAATACTTACCTAATGTTTATGAACTTATTGAATTTTTATAAAACTTAGTTAATTTTTATAAACATAGTTAATTATTTATTTTTATTATTATAGATTGGTTTAGTTTTTATAAAACATAGTTTATTTAGCTATTTACTTGTTATATGGATCCGGTAGGATATTGCCAGTATTTATGGTTGTAATTTGTATAATTTAATTTAATTTTTAAAAAACAAAGTCAACTTAGTTAAATTTTATAGATTTGATTATTTTTATAAACTTGTTTAATTTTTATAAAACTTAGATAACTTAGTTATTTTTTGGTAAAACTTAGTCTACTTGGTTATTTTTAATCTAGTTAATTTATTTTATAAAACTTAGTGACATTTTTATAAAGTTATTTAATTTATTTAATTTTTTGAACTTTGTTTAAAATTTATATATATAACTCAACTAACTTTTATAAACTTGTTAATTTTTGTAAAGCTCAGCCAACATATTTATTTATTTATTTTGTAAAAATTAGTTAATTTTTTTATAAACTTTGTTAATTTTAGCAAGTAATCAAAAATCTTTCAAAAACAACATTAAGGCCAGCTTATATAATAAGTGCAGATAAATTAGTGTGATGATAGATAAGTACAGAGAAGTATAGATAATATCTTTTTGGCAAATACCGATGTGCAGTTTCAATGCTACGTGATTCCTATAAGCAAAAGAATTTACCATAATACGTCATTATTGATTCAATGACGGATGTAACCCACCAAAGCAGTTCCCAACTTATGCATAAGAGTGATTCCAGGAGAAATGATATTTGAATTAAAAACACTACTAGAAAGGCTTCAGAAACCGACATAGCTTAGCGACGGCTAGCAACGACTAAAAAAAGTGGTCGTTGCTAGCCGTCGCTTGTAGAATTATACAAACCTACTACCCGAGAGAAAACATTTTCATTTTCCCTCTCCCCAAATCAATCAGATCCGCCGCCCCCCGCAACCAGCCGCCGCCCCCCGCCACCAGGAGCCGTCGCAACCTTCCGTCGCTAATTTCAACCTCTCCAAACTTGCCGGTATCTCCTATTTTCCATTATCTTTGTTTAATATAGGTTCAAATTAAATTAGTTGATGATTTAGGGATTTGGAATTGGATGATTTAGGAGTTTGGAATTGATGAATATATGTTATTAGTTTATGATATATAGTTTATTATTTGAATTTGGTATATAATGGTAAACCTAATTTAGAAAATTAGTTGATTATGTGTTTGAAAATGGTGATTATTGCGTATTAGGTGATGATAATTAGTGTTGATTTTGTAGTATTAATTAGTGAATTTATTGTTTACTATGTTGTTAAAAATTATGGCTAATGATTATTGAATAATATATTTATTGATAAGTTTAGAAGAATGTTTGTTATACTATTGCAAGTGCTAACTACTTATTTAGTTCACAAAATCGTTAATTAAAATTTATGTAGTTAAACAAAAGTTAAAATACGTTTTAAATTTTTAGATTTAATTAATAAATATTTAAATAGTTAAATGAATTATAAAATAGTTTTTGTAGTTGTTAAAATAGCAACTCATAGTTCCCATTTGTGAGATAAGGCATATTTTCCGAGTTACTGATAGTTCCCATGGATTTTGATTCATAATTTAACGAATTCTATTTGGCTACATCATTAAAAAAAATTAAGATCGTTATTTCACTACAGACCACTAATACTCCAATATTCATTTTTTTTTAATTTGTGCTTTATTTATGTGAACCCCTTAGAGAATTTTTGGCCCCGTCTTGACAAGTGTTGTATATGATCGTTATATGAATATTCGTTTTTCCGCAGAACGGACATCTATATTCATCTGATACAACATTTGTTGGATTTTTCCTAGTATTTGGACAAGTTACAAACACAATAAAGTAATCATATTTTATAAATCATTTGTTGGACCAAAACGAAATGTCAAGACTTATCCAATATTCTTCGTCAATGGATTTAAATTCAACACCAAAGATTACGGGGCTGAAAATTAACATATAACAGTGGTGTATTTGTCAAAGGAAGTGATGATCCAGAGGAGCATATAAAAGATTTTTACGGCATCTTAACATAAGTTTTAGAGTTGACATATTATATACAACCTGCAGAGAAAGTTGTTTTATTCATAGGCAACTGGTTTAGCAATGTTCCTGGCTCTGGAATTAACGTGCACAGACAGTATAAGCTAACTGAAATAAGGCATACATCGCATTACTATAAGTATGATCCTATTGTATTAGCTAAGCAAGTTTTACAAGTTTATTTTGCTCCATATCCGTCCTTAAAAAAAGATAAAGTAGATTGGTGGGCTGTTTTTAAAACGAAGGCAAGGTATACATTTGATGGAAATAATATTCCAGATGAAGCAGCGTATCAAGCGGATCTCGAGCCAAATACTAAAATAGTGATAAAAGATGACATTGATGTAGGGTCGTTGACTGATGAATTGAATGTTTTAAAAGATGCATTTGTAAGTACCGAAGAAAATGATATAGAGTACGAGACCGAGTCTGAATCAGAATATGACGAAGACTGATCATAGATGACATCGCTTGTTGTATAATTCTAAGCTATGTATTAACAATAATGATTATGTTCTGTAATATTCTGAGCTATGTAATAATAATGATGACTATATATAACCTGTATCATTCTTAGTTATGCATTATTCTTTTCCGGTACGCTTTTTTCGATGATTATGTGTAGAGTATGCTTATGTGATGATTATCACTTGATTAATAATTATGTGATGATTATACGATGATTAATGATTATGTGATATTGATTGATGATTATGTGATGCTTATAGCAATACTCTTTTCTAAGCAGTGTATGATATTATATTATGTTTGTTCCAGATATGTTAGATAGGCGACGTAATCGACGCAGTACATCTCAGTCACCTTCACTTATAGCAGGTCCGAGTAGCTCTGAGCCAGATCTCCATCGAGTTGCAGAGATAGTTCCGAAAAGTGATGGGTATGTATCAAACTTATTTGAATTATTTTATATGAAATATATTGAATATATACATCAACATTTCGACGGAGGGTTCGAGGTGGAGCCATCCGAGTTCATTTTACAAGTATCGAAGGAAGCATACAATAGTAGGATGTCCGGGTGTTGGCCTCAGTAGGATAACATCCCAACACATATAAAAAACGCAATATGGGCTGATCTTGTGGTAAGTACAACTTTGTAATATATAATTATGCCTTATATGAAACCAAAAACAATATGCCATCATGCCTTATGATATCAGTTTTACGTATTCTGTTCTGCTGATTGTTTTTTTAATTATATAATCTCTTTTACATAACACGTATGATAATTCAATATGCAGGCAGCTGTACGTATGGATCTGCAGGATATGGATGTTTTTATGAATCATTAGAATAAAAAGATGCCGAAAAATTACAAAGAGACTCTGTCAAGGGCTAAGAGTTCAGGGAAAAAGCCAAGTTGGATAGGGGATGATATTTGGGCTGGATTCCAACAATATTGGGAATCTAAAGCATTCAAAGTAAGTTATATTGTCACTATATTTTTACATTTAAATGTGTTGAATTATTTTACTTAATAGTGTGTATAAATTAATAGGAATTATCGGCAAAAAAGGCTAATAGGAATAAAAACCCCGCTTTACATCGTGGTGGCTCGAAATCCTCCCAACAACATAATTAAGAGGGAATTGGTAAATAAATTAACCAATATTTATGTTATTGATGTAAATATTTACTATTGTCTCTTTACCATATATTGTATTCTTGTATATAATCTATTCTTGTATATACTCATGCAGATTATCAATATAATCTATTCTTGTATATATTCAGTGGGCAAAGTATGAAAGGGAGCCTACAATGGCTGAGGTTTTCAGAGTCACACATGCAGTGGAGCATACAGATGAGGATGGGAATGTTTCATATGATTGGTCGGACGACAAGGTTGCTTCTGTAATGGTAAATATGTTTATTTCTGTAATGAAAATACTTCATATTCGTTTATTTCACAGTAAATAAGTAAATTGTATAGCAATTTTGTCAAATATATGTTCGTAATTGTAGGAGAGATATAAAGCAGAGCATGCACGAGCGATACAAGCGAGTGGATGGGAGTCGCTTACGGTTGATGAGTCTAATTGGATATGGGATTCAATCATTGAACCGGTAAGTCGAAACAGACGTTACAGTTTCGATAATATGGTATGTACTCAACATTTACACAGTAGAAATCTGTATGTCATGAACTTCTTATTCACTTGAGTTTATTACCAATAACTTGAGTTTTCTTATTGCTATTGTATGCCATGAACTTCTTATTCACTTGAATTATTTCACAGGCTCTTAATTTCTAAAGGGCATATAGGAGATCCATAGATGAGGAAGAGATTGCTCGGATGCAAACACAATTGGATGATTTCAATGATTAACGGAAGAGTCAGTTAGCGACGGAGATAGATGAGCGTATTGCTACCTTCTATCAAAAACATATGTCAATGCCTGGGGAAGGAGGTGCAGATGACGACGACGTTGATGATGATGATGCTTAGTTGGTTTGTTTTGATGGGTACGCTTTATACACACACACATATTATGATGGGTTTGACATTTGGTACTTTGGATGTTGTGATTGATACTTAGTGTTTTGGTGGATTTGGTATTTTGGTTGTTGTGATTGATAATTTCGCACTTGATATGTACAGGTCATTTAATTTAGTTATGTGGTTTGGTTTGTTGAATTTTCATATTTGGTTATGTTGATTTTCTTATATTATTTTGTGAATATATGTTGGAATATGCAATATTTGATGATTTGGTTGTGTTGATATTGATTATATGGTATGATGGAATGGTATTATATGTATGGAATGATGAAATTATATTATTTGGATTGATTGGGATTGAGGGATGAAGGTGCTGCAATGTGGCAGCAAATATATTCCAGTTTTGCAACGGCCCTGTGGTCAAATATAGCGACGGCTAGCAACGGCAATATTGCAACGCTTTGCAACGGTTTGCATCAACAACCTGCGAAACCAACAACCTCAACGGTTGCTTTCACGTGGACACTTAGTCGTTACAAGCCGTTGCAAAAGGAACAACGAAGCCGTCGCTAAGGTCGTCACTTTCTTTAGTTGCAACGAGATATTTTGCAACGGCTTTTATCGACGGGCAGCGACGGCTAGATACGGCTGCCAACGGCTATTAGCCGTCGTTAAACAGTGCTTCTTTTGTAGTGAAAGGTTTGATTCCTCCTTTGGAAGAATTTCTCTGCCACTCCTTTCAAATTCTTTCCACGACCTTTCTTCATCTGCTTCCTGTTTAAGAATAATTTAGATTAAATTACATAAAAGTGCAACATTATTTTAGGTTCAATTTTCATAAAAGCAATTCCAATGTTGATAGAAATCCAGCCAATTGTAGTACATAGAACATTAACGGTTAGGTAATCAACAGAAAGATCAGGTTTTGAATTGATTAGCATGGAGTCTGATCCTTGGAGTTCGGGAAAGATTCTTATTATCCAATCATAATGAATAGAAAGATTAGGTTTTGAATTGATTAGTATGGAGTCTGATCCTTGGAGTTCGGCATAGATTCTTATTATCCAATCATTATTTTTATTTTCTACATTGATGTGATTGTATTGTGGTCTATATATTACCATTTTGACTACTTAACAAAGACATGTATATAAACTTCATATTGGTTGGCAGAAAGTGTTGTACCACTACTTCGATTAGATCGATTGTTTCCTATTTAGTTCATTTGTCTTTGATATTTAGTGTGTTTATTAATTATAAAAAGGTAAATTAGCTTGCATTTCTGTTTTTAAAAATTAGACATTTAATTTACATATTCATTTTTGAATGGACTTTTTCTATATAAAAACATTAAAAGTAGAGAGATATAAAATAAATTGAAATTTCTAGGGTTTTTTAATTCCTTTTTTTTGTATGTCCCATAAAGTAATTAGACTATAGATTTAGTTGACTTCAACCCAACAAAAACTTTTATCATAAAAAATGTGAGAACGAATATACAGATGATGGATCAATTTTCGATGCTACTCATTTCAGCTTTTAACCTGTGTAGTACAAAACAAAAATTACTTATGAATATTTTATTCAATACTATATTGTTTTATAGGGTGTGCAAGTGTTAAAATTTAAACGGATTGTATCAAAATTTAAAATTCGCTATACTTTACACATTTTTCATGATAAATTCGTACCATCTAAAAAGAGAGAAGAACATGTTTATCCTCTTCACAAAATAGGCGAAACCGAACATAAAAATGCTAGAAGGACAAAATTGTAAGATTGAAGAGAAATAGTGTAACCTCTGCGTAATTCCTCCTATTTATTTATTTAGCTTGTGTAAATTTAATTTTCAAACCCTCTAGTCTAGTATGAAAAAGCCGAACAAAGTCACTCTCTCTAGGCACAACTTTGACTTCAAATTAGGAAGAGCAGCAGAGTAGTGTCTTTTATAACCATAATATAGACGAGTTTTTCACCCGACGTGTTTACCATATATCACATGCACCGATGCACGTGGAAGAAACCTCTCATACCAGTTGTTTCAAACAATTCAACCCAATCAAAAACTGCTGGTAACCAACCCTTTAAACTGCGGCGTGGATAAGAAGATGCACACACACTCAGACAATACAGGGCCCAAAAACGAGTGAAAATAATTGCAATCCCAAAAGAATAAAGCTTAGTCACCTGACATATACTCTCGCACACGCAAACCAAACCTTAGGTCGCCATCCACAAATAAAATATCCAGCAATAATTCATCTCCTTCTATATATATATATTATATACTCCTTACCTTCATATCCTAAACAAATAAATCAACCACCATTATCTCAAAAACAAGGACACATAAAACAAAACAAAGAAAATGGTATGTGTAACGGCAAGACAAGGAAGGCAGCTACAGCGATACAACAAAGAAGGAGGCCGACTCGTCGTCGGTTGCATTCCTTACAGAAACAAGACAGCAAATAAATACACAGAAGAAGAAGAAGAAGATGATATAGAGGTTTTGGTGATAACATCGCAGAAGAGCGAAGCATTGATGTTCCCAAAGGGAGGATGGGAGCTTGACGAAAGCTTAGAACAAGCTGCCAAAAGAGAAGCAGCCGAAGAAGCAGGAGTTGTAGGCAAACTCGAGCAATTACTAGGAAAATGGAACTACAGAAGCAAAAGATACGGAACAGTGTACGAGGGACGAATGTTTCCGATGCAGGTGACGAGTGAATTGGCGTGTTTTGCAGAGATGCAAACAAGGAAGAAGAAATGGGTTTCCGTTGCTGAAGCGAGGAGGGGATGTAGAGATATGTGGATGAGAGAAGCATTAGAATCGCTTCTACAAAGACAGAGAGTTTCCCAAACATGTAATTCGAGACTGTAGAACGTTTCATCTTGTTTTAGGAAATTCTTTTATTCTTTTGTGAATATAGTAAAATCATCGATGCCAATGAATATATGGAAATTTTGGGTTATGAAGATGAGTGTGTTCGGTCTATTTACTTGCAAATCATTCATCACTGTCAATTGCTGGATTGCATTTACAGGAAAAGGGTGACATAGATGAAATAATTGATTTAGTGATGTTGAATTTTTGATTACGACACCTATTAATTTTGAGCAGTGTTGCACAGTTCTACTTTTTTTTATTTTGCTCCCACAAAATTTATTAATTTATTTTATTCATTACATTATGCAATATGTCAAGGTATATCCTCTGCGTCGACCAACTTTTTTGGATATGGGCAATTGCAGTGTCAACTGTCTATGGGTAGGTACCGTATTTGACGTAGCGGATTAATCAAACAAAACTTCAATCAATGAAATGTAGCAATCGGTGAGTTGAAGATACCAAAATGCCCAAGTTCGTTGATCCAAAGATACCGAACTCTAGCTATCTCAAACACGTTGATAGCGCACTATACCGTGTTCAAAGATCTACGATTCTTTGCACGTTGATCTAGCGCACTAGATTCCGTGAATCGGCTTCTTCGATCGTTGAATCGAGCGCACTCGATTAACCGAAAGAGGAGATAGGAGATTACACTCAACTACCAACCGGAAAACGATCCTTCGTCAATACCGCATAAACCAAATCACCTTCCTTAAATTCAACATTTCGACGTTTCAGATCTGCAGACTTCTTATACTTCTCATTCGATTTCTCCAATCGTTCCTGAACGATTTTATGACATTCGGTCAGCTCATCAACAAAATCAACAGCTCGTTTAACTGTTCCCTTCGACTGTGGTACTACTGCCAAATCCAACGGCCCCCTGGGTAAATTTGAATAAACAATCTGAAATGGACTGAATCCTGTGCTACGATTCATGGCATGATTATGAGCAAACTCAGCTTGGCATAACTTCATGTCCCAACTCTTCAGATTATCCTGTACAAGACATCGCAATAAATTCCCCAATGACCTGTTAACAACTTCTGTCTGCCCATCAGTTTGCGGATGATAAGCACTACTAAATTTCAGTTTCGTTCCCACCATCTTCCACAAACTCAGCCAAAAGTGACTCAGAAAACGAGTATCTCGATCAGAAACAATAGATTCTGGTAAACCATGAAGTCGATAGATCTCCTTGAAAAATAACTGTGCTACTCGAACTGCATCCGCCGTCTTTTTGCAAGCAACAAAATATGCCATCTTCGAAAACCTGTCCACCACAACAAATATCGAATCATTTCCCCTTTGAGTTCTCGGCAAACCCAAGACGAAATCCATGCTAATATCAACCCATGGCTTAGATGGTACTGGTAATGGCATATACAACCCTGCATTCGTTGCTGTTCCTTTTGAAACCTGGCAAATATGGCATCTCTCCACAAATCTTTCAACCTCTTTTCTCATCGATGGCCAAAAGTAAGACTGTGAAATCAACTGTAAAGTACGATCACGGCCCACATGCCCTTCCTCGTGTAACTCCTTGACAATTTTCAATCTCAAGCTACAGTCTGGAATACATAAACGATTTCCTTTAAACAGAAAACCATCAACTAACATAAATTCATCCGAACTTCCCTCCTTAACTTTCTCAACAAATTTCAAAAAGTAAGGATCTTCTTTAATCATCTCTAGCAACATTTCAAACCCTGTCACTTCAACCTTCATTGTCGTTAATAAATGACTCCTCCTTCTCAAAGCATCAGCTACTCGATTTGTCACCCCTGATTTGTGCTTAACGACAAAAGTAAACTGCTGTAGATAAGCAATCCATGATGCATGTCTCGCTGAAATTTTATCTTGCCCCTGTAAATGTTTCAAAGCTTCGTGGTCAGTGTACAGAACAAATTCCTTCTGAAATAAGTAATGTCTCCAATGCTTAACAGCCTGAACAACAGCATAAAATTCAATGTCATATGTACTGTATCTCATCTTTGCCCCTGACAACTTTTCACTGAAATATGCAACTGGCTTCCCATTCTGACTCAGAACTCCTCCAATACCAACCTTCGAAGCATCAGTATGCAATTCAAACAATAACTGAAAATTAGGTAGAACAAGAATTGGCGCAGACGTCAATAATTCCTTGATCTTCTCAAAGGCAACCCCCGCTTCTTCTGACCATACAAACTGTTTTCCTTTCATGCAATCAGTAACTGGAGCCATCACGCTACTGAAGTGTGGAATGAATCTTCGGTAGAATGATGCTAGCCCATGAAAACTTCTCACTTCCGTAATTGTCTTTGGCTGTGGCCAATTCCTGACTGCTTCAACTTTACTCTGGTCAACTTGAATACCTTCTCCTGAAACAACATAACCAAGAAATAAAACAGTATGTGTCATAAACACACACTTCTTTGTAGCAGCATAAAATTGTTCTTCACGAAGAATAAGCAACACTGCCCTCAAGTGTAGAACATGCTCCTCCATACTTCTGCTGTAAATCAGAATATCATCGAAGTAAACCACAACAAACTTTCCAATGAATGGTCTAAATATTTGATTCATCACCCGCATGAATGTACTAGGTGCATTTGACAAACCAAATGGCATAACCAACCATTCGTACAACCCTTCTCTCGTCTTGAAAGCTGTCTTCCATTCATCTCCAGGTCTGATTCGAATTTGATGATAACCACTCTTCAAATCAATCTTCGAAAATATAGTTGCCCCACTCAACTGATCCAACAAATCATCCAACCTCGGCATAGGAAATCTGTAACGAACAGTGATCTTATTCAAAGCTCTACTATCTGTGCACATACTCCATGTTCCATCCTTCTTTGGCACCAACAATGCTGGCACTGCACAAGGACTCAAGCTTTCCTGAACACGCCCCTGTTCCAACAACTCTTCCACCTGCCTTCGTAACTCCTCATGTTCCTTCGGACTCATTCGGTAATGTGGTCGATGTGGTAACACTGCTCCTGGAACGAGATCAATTTGATGTTGAATGTCTCTAAGTGGCGGTAATTCCTTAGGCAACTCCTCTGGAAAGACATCTTCGAATTCTTTCAAAATTGGCTTTGCTTCTTCCGGGATTTCAACTTCTTCACTACTCTCTCGCCCAATCAACAAAAACACTTCCGGTTCTTCCTCCACTTCTTTAACAAACTCCTTCAAAGTCAACAGAGTTTTCAATTCCTCAATCTCTTCTAGCTTGCTCTCCTTCTGCTGTTGCTTCTTAGGAACCAAAGTGATTTTAGTACCCTCGAACATGAAACTGTAACTATTGGCACGACCATCATGTTGAACTGCTCTATCGAATTGCCATGGTCTGCCCAACAACAGATGACACACGTCCATGTCTACAACATCACACCAAATTTCATCTTTGTACTTCTTCCCAATAGAAAAATTAACACAAGCTCTTCGACACACTTTCACTTCACCACCCTTCCTTAACCATGCTAACGTGTATGGTTTAGGATGCTTCTCAGTCTTCAAGTTCAATTTCCTCACTGCCTCTGTAGAAATAATATTATCACAACTTCCCGCATCAATAACGAACTTGCAAACTTTCCCCAGAATAGTGCATGTCGACTGGAAAATATTGCTTCTCAACCAACTACAATCCTCCTCTTGCTTTGGTGTAAGACATGACCTCCTCATCATAAGATTACAACCTTCATCTCCAAACAATTCTTCTTCCTCCTCGACATAAGGTGTATTTGAACATTCTGCCTCCTCACCATTATCCTCCTCAACTTCTGCAACCATGGTTCTCTTCTTCGGCTTCGGACATTCATTGCTTTTGTGACCCAACTCCTGACAATTATAACACTTGAACCCACTGCTAACCTTCGCCTTCTCAGCCTCCTTCACCACTGGTTTTGAAACAGGTTTAGGAACATTAGAACTTCCACCAACACCCCTTGCTTGATTATTGGAATTAGTAAACACACCACTTCCACGCCTTCCCTGTTTCTCCCAAGCTAACGCTTTCTGATGTGCCTCTGCAACTGATCTAGGATCAAACATATTAACCATATCCTGGATCTGCATTCTCAATCCCCCAATGAATCTAACAGTTAGCTGTTCTTCTATTTCCATAATATCATTTCTGGCAATGAGTTGGTAAAATTCATCAGCATAATCACTAACAGACTTTGTCCCTTGCCTCAGATTTTGCAACCTCTGGTACATAAGTGATTGGTAGTTGTAAGGTAAGAAAGTAGATCTCATCAACTTCTTCATCTTATCCCACGATTCTATCTTTGACTTCCCCATTCTCTCCCTGGTAAGTTTAGTTTGCTGCCACCACGCCAAAGCTCTCCCCCTCAACTTAGTAGCAACCAACTTCACCCTTCGATTCTCCGGGACCTCCTTGAAATCAAAGATTTCCTCCACATTAGACAACCAATCTAAGAACTCTTCAGCAACCATTCCGCCTTTAAACTCCGGAATTTCCATCTTCATACCCGATTCCCAACGTCGATCATCTTCAATATCCCGATAAGAATTTCGAACTTGATCCCGATCTCGATAATGAATACTAGCTCTATCACCCTCTTCAACAAAATCAAACGTACGCCTACATCGATCTCGACCATTATCATCCCTTCGTTCATGCATGCTTCTTTGACTATGTCTCTCTTCATCTCTATATGCTTCATTGTCAAATTCACGTTGACTTCTTCTCTCTTCATGTGCATAGTCATGATGATCTCTTCGTGATGAAATTGATGTTCCTCTTCTATCTCTACAAGAATGTGGTGATACCCTCCTCGCTTCCGTAACCGATGGCGAAACTCGGTTTCCTCCATGGTTCGAGTTTGGTGATCTCCTCCTTTGATTCAAATCATTCATCAATTTCTCCAATTTACCAATGCCTTCATCAAACTTTTCATTAATACGTTGTTCCATAAGCTCGGCTTCTTCTCTACGATACAAAGCTTCAACGTTTTGATGACGATTGGCTCTCCTTGGTGGCATGGTTAAAAACTTCACAAACTTCAACAATTCAATCACAAGACTTCTAAATTTTCACACAATTTCACAAGGCTCGGCCTTGAACTTAACTCGGCAACACAATGCTTATACGACTCAAATAAGGTCGGCTTAACTTGACTCGGCTACCTCTCAAACACTTCTCTAGGCTCGGCTACTTCCCAAGTATACACGGCCTAACTCCCTTCAAACACCTTTCAACACTTAGATCCAAAAACCAATGGATCAAATACTTCACACTTGTTGCAACTTCAATATGAACACAATGAACAACTTCAAACTTCAAAAACTTCAAAACTTGGCTCCAAGAATCAACTTAGCTATGATTGGCTAAGTATGGCTCTGATACCAATAAATGACGCAGCGGATTAATCAAACAAAACTTCAATCAATGAAATGTAGCAATCGGTGAGTTGAAGATACCAAAATGCCCAAGTTCGTTGATCCAAAGATACCGAACTCTAGCTATCTCAAACACGTTGATAGCGCACTATACCGTGTTCAAAGATCTACGATTCTTTGCACGTTGATCTAGCGCACTAGATTCCGTGAATCGGCTTCTTCGATCGTTGAATCGAGCGCACTCGATTAACCGAAAGAGGAGATAGGAGATTACACTCAACTACCAATTAGTATGAAAGCACAAAGCTAACAAAAGAGAGAATTTTATTCAAAAATCAACCACCCCAAATGTACAACACACACACACCTATTTATAGGATTCCACAACACGGTCCCTTAAGTCGTGGCCGACTCATGTCCAACGACTCACGACTCATAACTAAGAGCACACGACTCACGACTCATCATGAGTCATTACTGACTTCACAACACAGCACGACTCATCAATATACGACTCATCCTCCATACAGACTCAACCTCAAACGACTTAACATATTACAGACATATACGACTCAAATCAGGCGACTCAAACAATTACACTACATGCCAACAGTACACGACTCAACGCAGCATGCGACTCAACAAGGTCGCGACTTATGACACAAACGACTCACTGTTACAACACATCAGACATAATACGCGACACAATAAGATACGACTCACGACTCATAGCTTCAGCGACTCAGCATCCTTCCTACGACTCAAGCTTCCAAGTCCCCTGCGACACAACCCTTCACGCGAGTCAACTCTGGACGACTCATCTATGTCGTAACTCGTTCCCGCCTTATGGCCTCCCATTACTATTATTCCTTTTTGCTTCCTGATGAGTCGTGAACGACTCATAACCTTGCAATTAGGTAGTATACGACTCATCAATTCTGAGTTATTGAAACTCCCATTGAGTCGTGACTCGTGTCCTTCCTCTGTCTCCAGATCTCTCCTTGCTGAAACGTTCCCCTTCCTCCTGTTAAGCCGTAAACGACTTATGGGTGAGTTATTGAGTCGTGTACAACTCATAAAACACGAACGACTCAAGTCCCTGATGAGTCGTGAACGACTTATCACACTACCCCACAAATTCCTGCTAAGTTGTAAAACTTCCATAGGCCTTGCTGCATCATCCTCCCCTGGTTGAGAAAAATTCGTCCTCGAATTTGCAACTTCTTCCACAACAAATTCACTTCCATGATATGGAATTAAATGCTTGACATTAAAAACATCAGAAGTATAGACATCATCTGGTAACTTTAATCGATAAGCATTTTCATTGATTTTCTTCAAAACTTCGACTGGACCAATTTTCCGTGCTTTCAATTTATTGTATGCACCAACCGGAAAACGATCCTTCGTCAATACCGCATAAACCAAATCACCTTCCTTAAATTCAACATTTCGACGTTTCAGATCTGCAGACTTCTTATACTTCTCATTCGATTTCTCCAATCGTTCCTGAACGATTTTATGACATTCGGTCAGCTCATCAACAAAATCAACAGCTCGTTTAACTGTTCCCTTCGACTGTGGTACTACTGCCAAATCCAACGGCCCCCTGGGTAAATTTGAATAAACAATCTGAAATGGACTGAATCCTGTGCTACGATTCATGGCATGATTATGAGCAAACTCAGCTTGGCATAACTTCATGTCCCAACTCTTCAGATTATCCTGTACAAGACATCGCAATAAATTCCCCAATGACCTGTTAACAACTTCTGTCTGCCCATCAGTTTGCGGATGATAAGCACTACTAAATTTCAGTTTCGTTCCCACCATCTTCCACAAACTCAGCCAAAAGTGACTCAGAAAACGAGTATCTCGATCAGAAACAATAGATTCTGGTAAACCATGAAGTCGATAGATCTCCTTGAAAAATAACTGTGCTACTCGAACTGCATCCGCCGTCTTTTTGCAAGCAACAAAATATGCCATCTTCGAAAACCTGTCCACCACAACAAATATCGAATCATTTCCCCTTTGAGTTCTCGGCAAACCCAAGACGAAATCCATGCTAATATCAACCCATGGCTTAGATGGTACTGGTAATGGCATATACAACCCTGCATTCGTTGCTGTTCCTTTTGAAACCTGGCAAATATGGCATCTCTCCACAAATCTTTCAACCTCTTTTCTCATCGATGGCCAAAAGTAAGACTGTGAAATCAACTGTAAAGTACGATCACGGCCCACATGCCCTTCCTCGTGTAACTCCTTGACAATTTTCAATCTCAAGCTACAGTCTGGAATACATAAACGATTTCCTTTAAACAGAAAACCATCAACTAACATAAATTCATCCGAACTTCCCTCCTTAACTTTCTCAACAAATTTCAAAAAGTAAGGATCTTCTTTAATCATCTCTAGCAACATTTCAAACCCTGTCACTTCAACCTTCATTGTCGTTAATAAATGACTCCTCCTTCTCAAAGCATCAGCTACTCGATTTGTCACCCCTGATTTGTGCTTAACGACAAAAGTAAACTGCTGTAGATAAGCAATCCATGATGCATGTCTCGCTGAAATTTTATCCTGCCCCTGTAAATGTTTCAAAGCTTCGTGGTCAGTGTACAGAACAAATTCCTTCTGAAATAAGTAATGTCTCCAATGCTTAACAGCCTGAACAACAGCATAAAATTCAATGTCATATGTACTGTATCTCATCTTTGCCCCTGACAACTTTTCACTGAAATATGCAACTGGCTTCCCATTCTGACTCAGAACTCCTCCAATACCAACCTTCGAAGCATCAGTATGCAATTCAAACAATAACTGAAAATTAGGTAGAACAAGAATTGGCGCAGACGTCAATAATTCCTTGATCTTCTCAAAGGCAACCCCCGCTTCTTCTGACCATACAAACTGTTTTCCTTTCATGCAATCAGTAACTGGAGCCATCACGCTACTGAAGTGTGGAATGAATCTTCGGTAGAATGATGCTAGCCCATGAAAACTTCTCACTTCCGTAATTGTCTTTGGCTGTGGCCAATTCCTGACTGCTTCAACTTTACTCTGGTCAACTTGAATACCTTCTCCTGAAACAACATAACCAAGAAATAAAACAGTATGTGTCATAAACACACACTTCTTTGTAGCAGCATAAAATTGTTCTTCACGAAGAATAAGCAACACTGCCCTCAAGTGTAGAACATGCTCCTCCATACTTCTGCTGTAAATCAGAATATCATCGAAGTAAACCACAACAAACTTTCCAATGAATGGTCTAAATATTTGATTCATCACCCGCATGAATGTACTAGGTGCATTTGACAAACCAAATGGCATAACCAACCATTCGTACAACCCTTCTCTCGTCTTGAAAGCTGTCTTCCATTCATCTCCAGGTCTGATTCGAATTTGATGATAACCACTCTTCAAATCAATCTTCGAAAATATAGTTGCCCCACTCAACTGATCCAACAAATCATCCAACCTCGGCATAGGAAATCTGTAACGAACAGTGATCTTATTCAAAGCTCTACTATCTGTGCACATACTCCATGTTCCATCCTTCTTTGGCACCAACAATGCTGGCACTGCACAAGGACTCAAGCTTTCCTGAACACGCCCCTGTTCCAACAACTCTTCCACCTGCCTTCGTAACTCCTCATGTTCCTTCGGACTCATTCGGTAATGTGGTCGATGTGGTAACACTGCTCCTGGAACGAGATCAATTTGATGTTGAATGTCTCTAAGTGGCGGTAATTCCTTAGGCAACTCCTCTGGAAAGACATCTTCGAATTCTTTCAAAATTGGCTTTGCTTCTTCCGGGATTTCAACTTCTTCACTACTCTCTCGCCCAATCAACAAAAACACTTCCGGTTCTTCCTCCACTTCTTTAACAAACTCCTTCAAAGTCAACAGAGTTTTCAATTCCTCAATCTCTTCTAGCTTGCTCTCCTTCTGCTGTTGCTTCTTAGGAACCAAAGTGATTTTAGTACCCTCGAACATGAAACTGTAACTATTGGCACGACCATCATGTTGAACTGCTCTATCGAATTGCCATGGTCTGCCCAACAACAGATGACACACGTCCATGTCTACAACATCACACCAAATTTCATCTTTGTACTTCTTCCCAATAGAAAAATTAACACAAGCTCTTCGACACACTTTCACTTCACCACCCTTCCTTAACCATGCTAACGTGTATGGTTTAGGATGCTTCTCAGTCTTCAAGTTCAATTTCCTCACTGCCTCTGTAGAAATAATATTATCACAACTTCCCGCATCAATAACGAACTTGCAAACTTTCCCCAGAATAGTGCATGTCGACTGGAAAATATTGCTTCTCAACCAACTACAATCCTCCTCTTGCTTTGGTGTAAGACATGACCTCCTCATCATAAGATTACAACCTTCATCTCCAAACAATTCTTCTTCCTCCTCGACATAAGGTGTATTTGAACATTCTGCCTCCTCACCATTATCCTCCTCAACTTCTGCAACCATGGTTCTCTTCTTCGGCTTCGGACATTCATTGCTTTTGTGACCCAACTCCTGACAATTATAACACTTGAACCCACTGCTAACCTTCGCCTTCTCAGCCTCCTTCACCACTGGTTTTGAAACAGGTTTAGGAACATTAGAACTTCCACCAACACCCCTTGCTTGATTATTGGAATTAGTAAACACACCACTTCCACGCCTTCCCTGTTTCTCCCAAGCTAACGCTTTCTGATGTGCCTCTGCAACTGATCTAGGATCAAACATATTAACCATATCCTGGATCTGCATTCTCAATCCCCCAATGAATCTAACAGTTAGCTGTTCTTCTATTTCCATAATATCATTTCTGGCAATGAGTTGGTAAAATTCATCAGCATAATCACTAACAGACTTTGTCCCTTGCCTCAGATTTTGCAACCTCTGGTACATAAGTGATTGGTAGTTGTAAGGTAAGAAAGTAGATCTCATCAACTTCTTCATCTTATCCCACGATTCTATCTTTGACTTCCCCATTCTCTCCCTGGTAAGTTTAGTTTGCTGCCACCACGCCAAAGCTCTCCCCCTCAACTTAGTAGCAACCAACTTCACCCTTCGATTCTCCGGGACCTCCTTGAAATCAAAGATTTCCTCCACATTAGACAACCAATCTAAGAACTCTTCAGCAACCATTCCGCCTTTAAACTCCGGAATTTCCATCTTCATACCCGATTCCCAACGTCGATCATCTTCAATATCCCGATAAGAATTTCGAACTTGATCCCGATCTCGATAATGAATACTAGCTCTATCACCCTCTTCAACAAAATCAAACGTACGCCTACATCGATCTCGACCATTATCATCCCTTCGTTCATGCATGCTTCTTTGACTATGTCTCTCTTCATCTCTATATGCTTCATTGTCAAATTCACGTTGACTTCTTCTCTCTTCATGTGCATAGTCATGATGATCTCTTCGTGATGAAATTGATGTTCCTCTTCTATCTCTACAAGAATGTGGTGATACCCTCCTCGCTTCCGTAACCGATGGCGAAACTCGGTTTCCTCCATGGTTCGAGTTTGGTGATCTCCTCCTTTGATTCAAATCATTCATCAATTTCTCCAATTTACCAATGCCTTCATCAAACTTTTCATTAATACGTTGTTCCATAAGCTCGGCTTCTTCTCTACGATACAAAGCTTCAATGTTTTGATGACGATTGGCTCTCCTTGGTGGCATGGTTAAAAACTTCACAAACTTCAACAATTCAATCACAAGACTTCTAAATTTTCACACAATTTCACAAGGCTCGGCCTTGAACTTAACTCGGCAACACAATGCTTATACGACTCAAATAAGGTCGGCTTAACTTGACTCGGCTACCTCTCAAACACTTCTCTAGGCTCGGCTACTTCCCAAGTATACACGGCCTAACTCCCTTCAAACACCTTTCAACACTTAGATCCAAAAACCAATGGATCAAATACTTCACACTTGTTGCAACTTCAATATGAACACAATGAACAACTTCAAACTTCAAAAACTTCAAAACTTGGCTCCAAGAATCAACTTAGCTATGATTGGCTAAGTATGGCTCTGATACCAATAAATGACGCAGCGGATTAATCAAACAAAACTTCAATCAATGAAATGTAGCAATCGGTGAGTTGAAGATACCAAAATGCCCAAGTTCGTTGATCCAAAGATACCGAACTCTAGCTATCTCAAACACGTTGATAGCGCACTATACCGTGTTCAAAGATCTACGATTCTTTGCACGTTGATCTAGCGCACTAGATTCCGTGAATCGGCTTCTTCGATCGTTGAATCGAGCGCACTCGATTAACCGAAAGAGGAGATAGGAGATTACACTCAACTACCAATTAGTATGAAAGCACAAAGCTAACAAAAGAGAGAATTTTATTCAAAAATCAACCACCCCAAATGTACAACACACACACCTATTTATAGGCTTCCACAACACGGTCCCTTAAGTCGTGGCCGACTCATGTCCAACGACTCACGACTCATAACTAAGAGCACACGACTCACGACTCATCATGAGTCATTACTGACTTCACAACACAGCACGACTCATCAATATACGACTCATCCTCCATACAGACTCAACCTCAAACGACTTAACATATTACAGACATATACGACTCAAATCAGGCGACTCAAACAATTACACTACATGCCAACAGTACACGACTCAACGCAGCATGCGACTCAACAAGGTCGCGACTTATGACACAAACGACTCACTGTTACAACACATCAGACATAATACGCGACACAATAAGATACGACTCACGACTCATAGCTTCAGCGACTCAGCATCCTTCCTACGACTCAAGCTTCCAAGTCCCCTGCGACACAACCCTTCACGCGAGTCAACTCTGGACGACTCATCTATGTCGTAACTCGTTCCCGCCTTATGGCCTCCCATTACTATTATTCCTTTTTGCTTCCTGATGAGTCGTGAACGACTCATAACCTTGCAATTAGGTAGTATACGACTCATCAATTCTGAGTTATTGAAACTCCCATTGAGTCGTGACTCGTGTCCTTCCTCTGTCTCCAGATCTCTCCTTGTTGAAACGTTCCCCTTCCTCCTGTTAAGCCGTAAACGACTTATGGGTGAGTTATTGAGTCGTGTACAACTCATAAAACACGAACGACTCAAGTCCCTGATGAGTCGTGAACGACTTATCACACTACCCCACAAATTCCTGCTAAGTCTTAAAACTTCCATAGCCCTTGCTGCATCAGTATTATAAAGAATAATCTTACATGCTATTTCTTGTATGCTTTCTTTATGTACTTTATTACATTGTTATGGGTGCGCATAAGAATCTACCCAACATCATCATCTTATCAGCTCCATGAATATTACTTTGTATATATTCTCTATGAATATTCTTGTACCACTACCAATTTTCTTTTTATTACACCATGATGATGATATGATAATAATGTTGCTATATGTTGAAATAATGTCCAGAGTGATTAGTTCTACCTACCATCATCTGATCACCACTCTTGCATAACTAAACCGAATTATTCAAGAATCTAATGCTGCAAATAGACAAACAAGGAACCAAAGTCATGCAGGATTGCGTTTTCAAGGATGAAGCACATGGAAATCCTAATCTATAGTGTTAAAAATTGCTTTGAAGTTTACATCTTTAAGAATTTTATTAACTACTTTCAACGGTATCTTTCTAAAATACCCGAACTACCCTTATGTTTCTCTTCCTTTCGCATCCTGTTCTTCTTCGTATCATGTTCTTCTTCTGCTAATGATGAAAATTCTTCCCACTGATTTCAACAGCGTCATTTCGGATTCACCAAATTATCTTTTTGATTCTCCGTCTCACTTCAGACTATCTCTTAACAAACACTAATTTTCCTATCTCGTTATCTTCAAAAAAATCCTAATCATATTTCAACACAATTCTCCACTTTTCGCATGGACAATTTCATCATATTCATATATCCCTAATTTCATCCCTAAAAGCGATAACCAGATTTAATATCACATCGATAAACTTTCCCATTTCGTCTCCATAAATCCAATAGCCTTATCTGATTCAACTATTTACAAAAAAAAATCAAAGTAATGGCGCAAAAGATGCTGGCTTCCATACTTTTACTATTTTATCACCGGTTGAAGGCACTATTATTGACCCACCATCCATGATTAACGGCCGATCTCATCAACAAAGATGGGCAGTTCATCGAAATCCGATGTCGTATCGAATGGAATAGGATGTGTTAGTTCTGTCGAGGGAGTCTGTTGCTCGAAATAATGTACCTTAAATCCACCATTGTGGTACGCGTCTTTTAATCAATGGATGCTTTGTGAATTAGGTTTGGACTGAATTTGTGTTAAGATGGAGTCATTTAATTTTGTGATATTACTTTAATGATATCAGCATACGTATGCCTTATGGTTTGTTCACAATTTAAAACATGGACTTTAATTTAAATAGAATATAAATGAGTTGTTTAATGTTTTATTATTGGGTTGGAGTTTTCTGCCATGAATTTTTGTATATTATTGTGTTTGGTTGATGCTCTGACATGATATTTATGGCTGTACCTTGGAAATTTAAACAACCATTTAACTTTCAAATAAAGTACAAAACCATTTAACTATGTTTTATATTAATATTAGTGGAAATGTTGTCAATTTCATTCAGAAAAGGCGGTTCTTACATGGTGGTATTGTGCTCATATTACATGAATATCTATAGATTACGTCAAAATTTAGCATATTCTTTTGATAGTTATCTTTTATGTTCAGGCCAAGTTCCAAAACAACCAATCAGTAAAAGTTTTTAGATTAAGAGTAATATTACAAACAATACCGAGATGATTAAACTAACTGTCTCTGCTTATGAGCTTTAATGTAATATTAAGGTATGGTAAAATATATCTCAGCCTATGCAGTTCAGAAGTGCATAACATATGTGGTTAATACTATATCAGATGCTAAGCTAATTCCCAGCATTAGATGAATATTCACTGAAGCAAATTATTATTTAACTTTGACAGGGTCATTAGCAATAAATTACGGTCAATGTCTATTCGATAAAGGATATCATAAGGAAATACTGATCATTGAGATTGATGTACTTTATAAAAAAAGAATGCTTAAAATGATCCTTTTCTTCCCTGCTGCTTCCATTTTGCTTTGAATGTGAAATTTTCTAGACGTATTATGTCTTTATGTAATTGTAGAGTGTAAATTTTAACCTGTAAATAACACAGTAAATATTGCCAAACAAAAAACACCATGAATTGATTGTATATTAGTGGTTTTTATAACATAAGGAAGAGTACTAATTATTTCCAACCACAACAGAAGATAATACCAAAGTCAATACATGTGCATACATAAATACAAAATTAAAGTCACAATTTTGTTATATAGAACTAAGACAAGATAAACAAGCAAACTAGAGATTAACAGATATAGATTTCATACAAAAGGAACATATATAGCAGTATGTAGTTTTCATATAAAGAAATAATAATGTTGATAGTGGTTCATAAAGATAGATTGATGAAGTTATATATATATATATATATGTATGTATATATATATATATACATACACATACATGATGTTTGAGGTGAGCAGCAGGTGAGACACTTCATCAGCAGCATTATATCAAGCAGCAAAATATCATTGTTACATCTATCAGCAGCAACAGTTCACTACAAAAGAAGCACTGTTTAGCGACGGCTAATAGCCGTTGGCGGCCGTTGCTAGCCGTCGCTAGTCATCACTAGCCGTTAAAAACCGTTGTAAAATATCTCGTTGCAACTAAAGAAAGCGATGGCCTTAGCGACGGCTCCGTTGTTCTTTTTGCAACAGCTTGTAACGGCTAAGTGTCCATGTGGAAGCAACCGTTGGGGCTGTTGGTTTCCCGGTTTGTTGATGCAAAGCGTTGCAAAGCGTTGCAATATTGCCGTTGCTAGCCGTTGCGAGCCGTCGCTATAATTGACCACAGGACCGTCGCTAGCCGTTGCTAGCCGTTGCTAGTCGTTGCAAAACTGTGATATATTTCATGCCACGTTGCAGCACCTTCAACCCTCAATCCCAATCAATCCAAATAATATAATTCCATCATTCCACACATATAATACCATTCCATCATACCATATAATCAAAATCAACACAACCAGATCATCAAATATTGCATATTCCAACATATATACACAAAATCATATAAGAAAATCAACATAACCAAATATGAAAATCCACCAAACCAAACCACATAACTAAATTAATCGACCAGTACATATCAAGTGCCAAAGTATCAATCACAACAACCAAAATACCAAATCCACCAAAAACACTAATTATCAATCACAACATCCAAAGTACCAAATGTCAAACCCATCATAATATGTACATATATATATAAAGCGTACCCATCAAAACAAACCAACTAAGCATCATCATCATCATCTGCACCTCCTTCCCCAGGCATTGACCTATGCTCCTGATAGAAGGCAGCAATACGCTCATCTATCTGCGTCGCCAACTGACTCTTCCGCCAATCATTGAGCTCATCCAATTGTGTTTGCATCTGAGCGATCTCTTCCTCATCCATGGATCTCCATATGCCCTTTGGAAATTAAGAGCCTGTGAAATAATTCGAATGAATAAGAAGTTCATGGCATACAATAACAATAAGAAAACTCAAGTTATTGGCAATAAACTCAAGTGAATAAGAAGTTCATGGCATACAATAACAATAAGAAAACTCAAGTTATTGGCAATAAACTCAAGTGAATAAGAAGTTCATGGCATACAATAACAATAAGAAAACTCAAGTTATTGGTAATAAACTCAAGTGAATAAGAAGTTCATGGCATACAAGTTTCTACTGTGTAAACGTTGACTACATACCATACTGCCAAAACTGTAACGCCTATTTCGACTTGTCGGTTAATGATTGAATCCCATATCCGATTAGACTCATCAACCGTAAGCGACTCCCGTTCACTCGCTTGTATCGCTCGTGCATGCTCTGCTTTATATCTCTCCTACAATTACGAATAGATATTTGACACGATTGCTATACAATTTACTTATTTACTGTGAAATAAACGAATATGAAATATTTTCACTATAGAAATAAACATATTTATCATTACAGAAGCAGCCTTGTCGTCCAACCAATCATATGAAACATTTCCATCCTCATACGTATGCTTCATTTCATGTGTGACTCTGAAAACCTCAACCGCTGTAGGCTCCCTATCATATTTTGCCCACTGAATATATACAAGAATAGATTATATTGATGATTTGCATGATATATACAAGAATAGATTATATACAAGAATAGATTATATGGTAAAGAGACACTAGTAAATATATACATCAATAACATAAATAATGGTTAATTTATTCACCAATTCCCTCCTATGTTGTTGGAAGGATTTCGAGCAACCATGATGTAAAGCGGGGTTTTTGTTCCTATTAGCCTTGTTTCTTGCCGATAATTCCTATTAATTTATACACAGTATTAAGTAAAATAATTCAACACATTTAAATGTAAAAATATAGTGACAATATAACTTACTTTGAATGTTTCTGATTCCCAATATTGTTGGAATCCAGCCCAAATATCAACCCCATCTAACTTGGCTTTTTCCCTGAACTCTTAGCCCTTGACAGAGTCTCTCTGTAAATTTTCCGCATCTTTTTATTCCAATGAATTATAAAACATCCATATCCTACGGATCCACACGTACAGCTGCCTGCATATTGAACGATCATACGTGTTTTGTAAAAGATATTATATAATTAAAAAACAATCAGCGGAACAGAATACGTAAAAATGATATCATAAGGCATGATGTCATATTGTTTTTGGTTTCATATAAGGCATAATTATTCATTACAAAGTTGTACTTACCATAAGATCAGCCCATATTGCATTTTTTATATGTGTTGGGAAGTTATCCCACTGAGGCCAACACCCAGACATCCTACTCTTGTATGCTTCCTTCGATACTTGTAAAATGAACTCGGACGGCTCCACCTCAAACCCTCTATAGAAATGTTGATGTATATATTCAATATATTTTATATAATACAATTCAAATAAGATTGATACATACCCAACACTTTCCGAAACTATCTCCGTAACTCGACGGAGATCTGGCTCAGAGCTACTCGGACCTGCTCCAAGTGAAGGTGACTGAGATGTTCTACGTCGATTACGTCGCCCATCAAAAACATCTGGCACACACAAATATAATATCATACACTGGTTAGAAAAGAGTACTTATAACATAAGCATCACATAACCATCAATCAATATCACATAATCATTAATCATCGCATAATCATCACATAATTATTAATCAAGTGATAATCATCACATAAGCATACTCTGCACATAATCATTGAAAAAAGCGTACATGAAAAGAATAATGCATAACTCAGAATGATAAAGATCATATATAGTCATCATTATTATTGCATAGCTCAGAATATTATAAAACATAGTCATTATTGTTAATACATAGCTCAGAATTATACAACAAGCGATGACATCTATGATCAGTCTTCGTCATATTCTGATTCAGACTCGATCTCGTACTCTATATCATTTTCTTCGGTACTTACAAATGCATCTATTAAAACATTCGATTCATCAGTCAACGACCCTACATCAATCTCATCGGTTATCACTATTTCAGTATTTGGCTCGAGATCCGCTTGATACGCTGCTTCATCTGGAATATTGTTTCCATCAAATGTATATCTTGCCTTCGTTTTAAAAACAGCCCACCAGTCTGCTTTATCTTTTTTTAAGAATGAATATGGAGCAAAATAAACTTGTAAAGCCTGCTTAGCAAATACAAAAGAATCATACTTATAGTAATGCGACGTATGCCTCATTTCAATTAGCTTATAATCTTTGTGCACGTTAATTCCAGAGCCAGGAACATTGCTAAACCAGTTGCATTTGAATAAAACAACTTTCTCTGCAGGTTGTATATAATATGTCAACTCTAAAACTTGTGTTAAGACGCCGTAAAAATCTTTTTTATGCTCCTCTGGATCATCACTTCCTTTGACAAATACACCACTGTTATATGTTAATTTTTCAGCCCCATAACCTTTGGTGTTCAATTTAAATCCATTGACGAAGAATATTGGATAAGTCTTGACATTTCGTTTTGGTCCGATAGCAAGATGTCGTAATCCTTCGTCAACAACACAGTTTTTTGTATTAGGAACGTAGTTTGAAAACCATCCAACAAATTGTTCACTGAGATCACCAGATGAATGTGGTTATTCGTATATGCTGCAAATATGTATTATGTTCCTTTATAATTAATATATACATGTATAATTGAATTATATATGAATTCACAATTACCTGACAAATGGTGCAACTTTGGCACAATTTAGAAGAACATATGTGTGCGCCACATGATAATCTCTATCATCTAACCAAATTTCCACATATTTTCCAACAGGTCTTCCATGTTGTGTAAAAATAGATAACATTATTTGAGAAGAATCCCGGTCAATAGTTTCTTCATTACGGGGAACACTTACCAACGATAAGTTCACATCGTTACTAAAGTAATGTTAGAAAAAAAATGAAGCTTCTTCTTCAAGGTACGATTTGTTTAATTTTTTCTTCAAATGATTCAGGTTCCTATAACAAAATTTATTAAATTTATATGGTGGTACAAAAACTGAAATTAATTACATTACCTCTCAAACGGATACATCCATCCATATTGCACAGGACCACGAAGGAGTGCTTCAGATGGAAGAAGAATAGGTAAATGCTCCATTACATTAGAAAACCATGCGGAAATATTTTCTCCAATTTGCATAGAAGTACAGGGATTTCTGCTTCAAGTTTATGTATACAATCTGCCTTTAACGTCGTAGAACGAAGCTGTTTATAAAACATACTTAATTATGGTATAACACTCCATATTTTTGCAAGCAACAGTTCTTTGAAAATCACGGGAAAAAAAATACTCCATCATAATGTGGCAATCATGACTTTTCATCCCACTCAATTTGCTGTTTTTAAAGTCAACACATCTACAGAGGTTAGAAGAAATCCCATCAGGACATTTAAGTCCTTCCATCCACTTTAGAATGAGTTTTACTTACTTGTTGTCAAGCTCATAGCATGCTTTGGGTTTCTTATTATCGTCATATAATTGAAGTTTGGGCCGCTTACAGAAGTGTAATATATCACGTCTTGAATTCGCATCGTCCTTAGTTTTCCCCTTCACATTCAAAATTGTATTAAACACGTTGCCAACTCATTTTTTTCGTTGTTCGTGACGTCAATGTTATGTCGGAGTAGGAGTTTTTCCAGTACGATAACTCCCAACATATACTTTGCTTGCACCAGTTATGAATGTCCGATTTACCTAAAATTTCAATGTGTACCCCAGTTTCATGTATCTTTGGGTTGTCTTTTACAATTTTATATACCTCTTTACTTGTCCAAACCTTAGGTGGTAGCATACTCTCTACTCTATTAGCTTTAAAGTTTGCTTTATCCTTTCTAAATTTATGATTGATATGTAGAAAACACCGATGACAGTCAAACCAAGAAATTTTCTTTTCATACTTTAATGAAAATGCTCGTGTTTCATCCATACAATAAGGACAAACTAGACGTCCTAATGTGCTCCAACCTGAAAGCATGCTATACGCGGGAAAATCACTAATAGTCCATAATAAAGAAGCAAACATACGAAAATTCCTTTTTCTCGAAATGTCATTCGTTTCAACTCCTTCATGCCACAGTATTTTCAACTCCTCGATTAGTGGTTGTAGATAAACATCAATTCCTTATGTCGGATCATCGGGACCGAGGACGACAATCGTTAGAAACAGATATGGAGTTTTCATACACATCCATGGAGGTAAATTATAAGGAGTAATAATAATAGGCCTTGATGAATGTTTACAACCAAACTAAGAAAATAGCGAAAATCCGTCCATACATAAGCCAAGCCTAACATTACGGCTCTCTGCCACAAATTCAGGATAAGTCTTATCGAAATGTTTCCATGCTTCTCCATCAGGTGGATGTATTAAAGTTCCTTCTTCTGGTGTTCTCATACTGTGCCATCGCATATGACATGCTGTAGCTGACGAAGCATATAATCGTTGAAGTTTAGGAGTGATGGGTAAATAATGCATCCTCTTATATGGAACTTCTTTTCCATTCTTTTTTCTTAGTTTGTATCTTTCCTCGTTACATATTCTGCATTTAGTAAGATGGGCGTCTTCATTCCCATACAACATGCAACCTTTTGCACATGTATCTATCTTCTGGTACGACAATCCAAAATCAGACATAAGTTTTTTTACTTTATAATGATAATCACACATCAAATTATTTGGTGGCATGTGTTGTTTTGCAGTTTGTACGAATACTGTAAATGCAGCTTCTGTAAGATTAAATTTCGATTTCATAGTGATGTATTTGGCGGTTACAGATAATGCGGTTCCGCTTTTACATCCATCCCACAATGGCCTTTTAGTAGAATCCAATAAATCATAAAAAAAATTAGCTTCCGCGGTCGGCTTTTCGTCAACATTTTCGTTCCCATCATCACCTTGGTCAAAAGTAGGAAACATTAGTCGTGCAACATCTTGCTCCATGTTTTTTATAGGATTGGTCATAGTATTATCGTCCTCTATCACTACAGGATTAGGTGTAGGTTGAACAAGTTCTCCATGACGATCGCATAAGTAATAATTCGGCACAAAACCAAATTTGTACAAATGTACTTCTACTACATCTGGTTTCCAATGCTTCAGATGTTTGCACTTACTACACGGACAACAAATGTCCAAGTTATTTCGATTATTAGATTGAGCAAATCTAATAAATACATGTACACCGTTATGGAAACGTTCTTTTATTGATCCTTTCATACCTTTTCGATTTCATACATCCAACTACAATCGAGAAAATAATCGAACATATTTCCTGATTTGTAAAATGTGGGTTAGAAGATTGAATAACATACTTCATATTAAAGTCTTGTAAAAATTCATATATAACCCTTTACTATTTTAACAAATTCAAATAAATACTGCGTTCAAATTTTCAATTCTTAAGTTTATTGTTTTTTTACTTTGACGGCCGATTATCCCACTTTCAATTACAAACATAATAACGTAATCATATTTTATAAATCATTTCGAGTTAAACGATTCTAAAAAAATTTGGCAGCATTTCCCTTTATTCCATGTATCGTACACAAATGCGTGTATACAGGGAAAAAAGGAAGTGTCATCGAAATTTTCTGAACCGTTTAAACTGAAATGATTTATGAAATATGGTTACTTTATTGTGTTTGTAACTTGTCCAAATATTAGAACAAATCCAACAAATGTTGTATCAGATGAATATAGATGTCCGTTCCGTAGAAAAACGAATATCCATATAACGATCATATACAATAATTGTCAGACAGGGTCAAAAACTCTCTAAGGGGTTCACATAAATAAAGCACAAATTAAAAAATATTAATATTGAAGTATTAGTGGTCTATAGTGAAATAATGATCTTAATTTTTTTTAGTAATTTAGCCAAATAGAATTCGTTTAATTATGAATCAAAATCCATGGGAACTATCAGTAACTCGGAAAATATGCCTTATCTCACAAATGAGAATTATGAGTTACTATTTTAACAACTGCAAAAACCAACTATATAAAATTAAATCTAAAATTTTAAAACGTATTTTAACTTTTGTTTAACTACATAAATTTTAATTAACGATTTTATGAACTAAATAAGTAGTTAGCACTTACAACAGTATAACAAACATTCTCGTAAACTTATCAGTAAACATATTATTCAATAATCATGGACTATTTTTTGGATTTTAAATTAGCCATAATTTTTAACAAAATAGTAAACAACAAATTCACTAATTAATAACACCAAATCAGCACTAGTTATCATCACCTAATATGCAATAATCACCATTTTCAAACACATAATCAACTAATTTTCTAAATTAGGTTTACCATTATATACCCAATTCAAATAATAAACTATATATCATAAACTAATAACATATATTCATCAATTCCAAACTCCTAAATCATCCAATTTTAAATCCATAAATCATCAACTAATTTAATTTAAACCTAAATTAAACAAAGATAATGGAAAATAGGAGATACCGGCAAGTTTGGAGAGGTTGAAATTAGTGACGGAAGGTTGCGACGGCTCCTGGTGGCAGAGGGAGGTGGATCGTTGCGGGGGGCGGCGGATCTGAGTGGATTTGGGGAGAGGAAAAATGAAATTTTTTGTCTCGGGTAGCAGGTTTGTATAACGCGATAAGCGGCGGCTAGCGACGGCTAGTAGCAGCAGCTTTTTTTAGCCGTTACTAGCCGTCGCTAAGCTATGTCGCTTTCTTAGCCTTTCTAGTAGTGGTTGCATCTTCCAAAAATGTTATGGTACAAACGTAGCACATGAGGCAAATGATGCAGCAGTATTGTTTTCTCCCCACATTATCTTTAGTAGCCTGTACAATGGTTCCTCTGCGGTAATAACCTTTCCTTAACTGCATCCTCCAATATGCAATATCATAACGTATTATACAGTCAGTATCCTCAATTATTATTGATAGGCTACATAACATATAGTAGTTATGTTCAAGTGCTCAATTACCGGTCGTAGTATCAGAGAAGAAAAGAGCATTAACTGCTAATTAAAGGCATAATATAACCACTGTTTTAGTTGAAACTATGATGATATTTCTTATTACGGTATAGTATAACAGTAAATGGCAAAGTTTTCATCTTCAAAACAGCTTTCAGTAACTTTATGATTTCACACTAATATGGTGTGTACGCATGCACGCACACACGCAAGCGCACATGTATTTCACACCCATACATTCATACATAGCTAGGTATGCATATGATATTTTAGATTAATACAGATATTAACGATCTTGGTAGGCTTAAACTCAAAAGGCACTACAACCATTGATAAGTCAATACATATATATATATATACACACACACACACACACACACACACACACACACACACACACACACACACACACAATTGCATTACATGTCTTTTTTTGGGCATGTCACTTCCCCAACAAACCAGATCGCCACATACCCTACCTTGCACATGTTGTGCCAGTTTTCCACCCTCCCCCACCCCAAACCCTCACAGCTTAATCAGGTTTCAGGTCACTCAACATCTCTCACCACTCAAGGAAAACAAGCTCGTCTAGGGTGCAGCTCTATCAGACCTTCATTGATGCCCTACCATCCTCATATGCAGCTACAACTCATTCTATGACTGCATAGCCTCACACTTGCACACTGGGTTGCCTATCTATAGTGTACTTGCTGATCTATGTTTGCAACATTATGTACACATGCAATGCTTCTGCAAGCAGCCCCCTCATGAAGCTTCGGCTCGCACACTTCTATTTTCTCTCTAATGTACACCTGCAGATTTGTTTCCTTTATATCTCTTGCAACTACTGCTCAAATGCGCCTGCAGCTCACTTCCATTTGCCTAAACCTGCCTTGCATTCAACAATTTTCTATAGCAGCTCACATTCACTCCCTGCATAATGCGACTTCATCATCGCATCCTAGCTGCAGTTTCTGTCCGGCCCCTTAACTACAGCAGCACCACTTTATGTTCCTGTCTTTATAGATTAGCAATGATATGACATTTGGTCAATGCATATATTTGTACACATATTTTATTTGGTTGTTTTGTTTCCAAATTCCATTTTAATGATCATTACAGTGATGATCGTGCATATATGTAATAACAAATATTTATATGGACTCTTGATTTTTTTTTTAATTTATTAATAAAAGTATTAGTTCTCTCCGCTTAAAAGGATCACTCTTTCATTGAAAAAAAACTTTGATGAATCTGCATGACAGATGCTTTCTTAGCTTATTTGCTATTGTTGTGGTTTAATTGTGGTGTTTAATTCAAATGTAAAATGTTTGGCAGTACGCGGGTGCGGCGCAGTGGAAAGGAGGCTTGGGTTCTTGTAAAAAGTCTCAAGTTCGATTCCTATCACGTGCTTTCCTATCCTATATAAATTTATCCGTGGGGTTTGGGGGCTTGGATCAGCGGACAGCTTTACTATACCCTCCTCAGGAGTTTACCGACCCGCCGGGTCCTCCTGGGTTTTCAAAAAAAAAATGTAAAATGTTTGGCATCCCTCGTCTCATGCACAATACTCACCTAACATAGAGAATATGAGGTCATGATTTTAGATTTTACCATTACAGAACTTTGAATTTATACAAGTTGTGGTAATTTCCATAATTATTTTCTCATATCATGGTAATTGCTCAATTACTTTCGATATATACATATATATATATATATATATATATATATATATATATATATATATATATGCCTAATTACTTTACATTAAATATTCAAATTGAAGCTAGGTATCTATGGCTACATAGCTGTAGCTGGTAAAGTTGCTCATAATGGGTGTATATCATATATAACACAGAGGGCAAGTAATATTATTAATTATCAATGCACAATGTTTCATGCGCAAAGCAAGGCTATCTTCTACTGGACATAGTTTAGTTTGTCCTATTCTTTTGTTGTTCAACATATTATTTATGTTATGTTTTCCTCGGTTTCATTTGTCATTTTCTTTTATTGTCGGTAATCTCTTTGAATTGGTTTTATGGGTTGATGTTTTTTCAAATGCGTTAATGACGCAGCGGATAATTCGAAAACAAACTTCAATCGGTGAATGTAGCAATTGGTGAATTGATGAATACTGAATGGCCCAAATCCGTTGATCCAAAGATACTGGATTCTAGCTATCTTCGTCTCGTTGATCGCGCACGATACCGAGAAACAAAGATCTACGATTCTTCGGACGTTGATCTAGCGCACTAGATTCCATGAATCGGCTTCTACGAACGTTGAATCGAGCGCACTCGATTATCCGAACGAGGAGATAAGAGATCACACTCAACTACCAATTAAAGAAAGCACAAAGCAATCAAAGAGAATTTTATTCAAAAATCAACAACCTGTTACAATGACACAACTAGCCTATTTATAGGCTTACAACATGACTTAAAATTTCAACACAAACATTACACGACTTAAGAAAATAAGCAAAAATACATTGACTCGGCTCCGACTCAGCTAAAACGACTTAAGGACTCAGTAATAAGTCGCTCGCGACTTATGAAATTCATCAGCGACTTAAAGACTCGACAGAAACATGGAAATGAAACTCTCGCGACTTAACAATGGATCGGCCGCGACTTAAATTCGTCTCTTCCTTCACGAACGATCTACTGGGGAGGGAAATAAGGCGCGCGCGACTTATGAAGAGGCGGAGGGGAAGATTAAGTCGTTCGCGACTCAACGTTGAATCGTGAATTAGGGTTTTGGGTCGGGGAGAAATAGATGAGTCGGTCGCGACTCAGGATGGAGGAGTTAGGTCGTGGACGAGGTGGAATTGAGGGGATTAGGTCGGAGGTCGTGTCTCGGTGAAGTTGAGGAGGTTTATCTCGTATCTCGGTGGGGTTGAGGGGATTAGGTCGGAGGAAATTTAGCTCGGTGGATTTGGGTTTGTTGGGTCGGCTGGAGTTGGGTCGGCAAGGCGAGTTGGGTCGGCAAGGCGATTTGGGGGTGCTCCGATATAAGGTTAGATCTTCATCATCCTCCCCTTGTTGGAAGGAATTCGACCTCGAATTCACACTCTCGTCAACTTCATCAAGTTCCCCTCCATAATACGGAACTAAGTGTTTGATATTGAAAACATCATAAGTATGAATATTTTCCGGTAATCTTAATCGATACGCATTATCATTGATCCTTTTCAAAATTTCTACTGGACCAATTTTTCGTGCTTTCAACTTGTTGTAAGTTCCCACTGGAAAACGATCTTTCGTCAACACTGCATAAACAAAATCACCTTCTTTGAAAACAACATTTCTCCGTTTCTTATCCGCCATATGTTTATATTTTTCATTTGACTTCTTCAATCGTTCCTGAACGATTCTATGGCATTCTGTCAACCCATCGACAAAATCAACAGCCCGTTTAATAACTCCTTTCTGACATGGTACTACTACCAAGTCCAACGGTCCCTTTGGTAAACTTGAATATACAATCTGGAATGGACTGAACCCTGTACTTCGGTTATTTGCATGGTTGTGAGCAAATTCAGCTTGGCTCAACTTCATGTCCCAACTCTTCAGATTATCTTACACAAGACATCTCAGTAAGTTTCCCAATGATCGGTTAACCACTTCCGTCTGTCCATCTGACTGCGGGTGGTACGCGCTACTAAAATTCAGCTTCGTTCCGACCATTTTCCACAGACTCAGCCAAAAGTGACTCAGAAATCGAGTATCTCTATCCGACACAATAGACTCTGGTAACCCATGAAGTCGATAGATTTCTTTGAAAAATAACTGAGCAACTCGAACTGCATCCGCTGTCTTCTTACAGGCTATAAAGTGTGCCATTTTTGAAAATCGATCAACCACTACATAAATGGAATCGTTTCCCCTTTGAGTTCTAGGTAACCCCAAAACAAAATCCATACTCAAATCAACCCAAGGCTTAGTCGGTACAGGTAATGGCATATACAACCCCGCCTTGGTCGCTGTTCCTTTCGAAACTTGACAAGTATGACATCTCTCCACAAATCTCTCGACCTCTTTCCTCATTGACGGCCAAAAGTAAGAATGTGAAATCAACTGCAAAGTACGATCACGGCCCACATGACCTTCCTCGTGCAACTCTTTAATAATCTTCAACCTCAGACTACAATCTGGAATACATAAACGATTTCCCTTAAACAGAAAACCATCTATCAACATGAATTCATCAGCACTCCCTTCCTTAACTTGTTCAACAAATTTCTTAAAGTAAGGATCTTCCTCAATCAGTTCTGGTAATAATTCAAACCCTGTCACTTCAACCTTCATAGTCGTCAATAAGTGACTCCTCCTACTCAAAGCATCAGCTACCCGATTCGTCACCCCTGACTTATGTTTGACAACAAAAGTAAACTGCTGTAAATAAGCAATCCAAGATGCATGTCTCGCTGAAATCTTGTCTTGTCCTTGTAAATGCTTCAACGCCTCATGATCAGTGTATAGAACAAATTCTTTCTGAAATAGATAGTGTCTCCAATGTTTAACAGCTTGTACAACAGCATAGAATTCAACGTCATATGTACTGTATCTCAACTTTGCTCCTGATAACTTCTCACTGAAATAAGCGACTGGTCTCCCACTCTGGCTCAATACTCCACCAATTCCCACTTTCGAAGCATCAGTATGCAATTCAAATAACAACTGAAAATTCGGCAGTACTAGAATCGGTGCTGTCGTCAAGAGTGTCTTAATCTTCTCAAAAGCAACTCCTGCTTCCTCTGACCATATAAACTTCTTTCCTTTCATACAATCGGTTACTGGTGCCATAACACTGCTAAAATGTGGAATGAATCTTCGATAAAACGAAACCAATCCATGAAAACTTCGAACTTCAGTAATTGTCTTCGGTTGTGGCCAACTTCTGACAGCTTCTATTTTATTCTCATCCACTTGAATACCTTCCTTTGACAGAACATACCCCAAGAACAAAACACTGCTCGTCATAAACACACACTTCTTTGTTGCTGCATAAAACTGCTCTCGTCGTAGAATTATCAACACTTCTCGCAAATGCTGGATGTGCTCTTCCATATTCCCACTATAAATCAGAATATCATCAAAATAAACAACCACGAACTTCCCAACAAATGGTCTAAAAATCTGGTTCATCACTCTCATAAACGTACTAGGAGCGTTTGACAAGCCAAACGGCATAACCAACCATTCGTATAAACCTTCCCTGGTTTTAAAAGCAGTTTTCCACTCATCACCCGGTCTAATACGAATCTGATGGTATCCACTCTTCAGGTCAATCTTGGAAAACACAACAGCTCCGCTCAACTGGTCAATCAAATCATCAAACCTTGGCATAGGAAATCTATATCTTACAGTAATCTTATTCAAGGCTCGACTATCAGTGCACATCCTCCACGTCCCGTCCTTCTTTGGTACTAACAATGCTGGCACAGCACATGGACTTAAACTTTCCTGTACACGTCCTTGCTCTAACAACTCTTCCACTTGCCTTCTCAACTCCTCGTGTTCTTTCGGACTCATACGATAATGTGGCCTATGCGGTAAAACAACACCTGGCACTAGATCAATTTGATGTTGTATGTCTCTCAACGGTGGCAATTCCTTCGGTAGCTCTTCAGGAAACACATCACTGAATTCTTCCAATAACGGCTTCACTTCTTCTGGAATTTCCACGGATTCAGTAGTTTCATGTCCAATTAACAAAAACACTTCAGGACTCTCTTCTACTTCTTCAACGAATTCTTTCAATGTCAATAACGTTTTCAACTCCTCAATCTCCTCAGATTTGTTTTCTCCGTGCTGTCTCTTCTTTGGCACTAAAATGATTTTAACACCTTCGAACATAAAACTGTAACTATTGGTCCGACCGTCATGCTGCACTGCTCGATCATACTGCCACGGTCTACCCAAAAGCAAATGACAAACATCCATCTCAACTACATCACACCAAATCTCGTCTTTATATTTCTTCCCAATAGAAAAGGGTACTCGAACTCGTTTATCAACCTTCACTTCTCCTCCTTTTCTCAGCCACGCTAATTTATAAGGATTAGGGTGTCTCTCCGTCTTTAATTTCAGTTTCCTCACTGCTTCAGTTGAAATAATATTGTCACAGCTTCCTGCATCTATCACAAACTTACATACTTTCCCCAATATAGTGCATGTCGACTGAAAAATGTTACTTCTCAACCAACTAGCTTCATCCTCTTGCTTTGGTGTTAAACAAGACCTCCTCATCATTAGATTACAGCCTTCGTCTCCCGATGCGATATCCTGTTCATTCTCCTCAACTGGACTAGAATCATCTTCACCCACATCCTCATCTTCAATCTCAGCAATCATAGTTCGCTTCTTTGGTTTTGGACATTCGTTGCTCTTGTGGCCCACTTCCTGGCAATTGTAACATTTGAAACTGCTGTTGACCTTCGCCTTTTCATTCTCCTTCACAACTGGTTTACTGACAGCTTTAGAAACACTGGAACTCCCATTAACACCTCTGCTTTGAATATTGGAATTTGTAAACACACCACCTCCTCGTCTTCCCTGCTTCTCCCAAGCCAACGCTTTCTGGTGCGCTTCAGCCACAGATCTCGGATCAAACATATTAACCATATCCTGGATCTGCATTCGCAATCCTCCAACAAACCTAGCAGTCAACTGTTCATCTGTCTCCATAATGTCATTTCGAGCAATCAGTTGATAGAATTCATCAGCATAGTCATTTACTGATTTCGTCCCCTGCCGTAGATTCTGCAACCTTTGGTACATAAGAGATTGATAGTTGTATGGTAAAAATGCAGCTCTCATCAATTTCTTCATCTTCTCCCAAGACTCAATCTTTGACTTCCCCATCCGTTCTCGTGTAAGTTTGGTTTGCTGCCACCACGCCAAAGCTCTCCCTCTCAACCTAGTAGCAACCAACTTTACTCGACGATTCTCCGGCACTTCCTTGAAATCAAAGATTTCTTCAACATTAGATAACCAATCCAAGAATTCTTCTGCAACCATTCCGCCTTTAAATTCTGGAATCTCCATCTTCATTCCCGATTCCCATCGTCGATCATCATCAATAACCCGATATTGACGTTGTCCCTGATCTCTATCTCTGAAATGAACACTTCCTCTTTCACCATCAAACTCCTCATCAAAGTCTGATGTATAACGTTGTCGATCTCGTCCTCCAACATCTCTACTACCATTCCGTCGTTCAACATTTCTATTACGGTTGTCAACACTTCGATGATCTTGCTCTTCTCTTCTCTCTCGATCTGAATGGATCGAAGCTCTACTTCCCCCATGGTCTGATTCTGGCGAAACTCTTCTTCGATTTTGATTCATTTCAAGCATCATTCTCTCTAATCGACCAATTCCATCATTCAACTTTTCAGTGAAACTCTCGTTAATTCGTTGCTCCATTTCGTCAGCCTCTTCTCTTCCATACAAGGCATTAATATTGCGATGTCGTTGAGCTCGTCTCGGAGGCATGATTAAACTTCAAACAAACTTCAAAAAATAAATTTTCAAACACCTTTCGAACTCTGATCCAAAGTAAAAGAGATCGAAACTTCCAACTTGTCGTAATTTCACGATGAACACGATGAACACCAAATTCTTCAACAATGGCAAATCCGATCTTCAAACTTCAATTTCTCGAAACCCAAGTCTCCAAATGATGCAAACTCCTTGCAATCTAGCTCTGATACCAAACTGACGCAGCGGATAATTCGAAAACAAACTTCAATCGGTGAATGTAGCAATTGGTGAATTGATGAATACTGAATGGCCCAAATCCGTTGATCCAAAGATACTGGATTCTAGCTATCTTCGTCTCGTTGATCGCGCACGATACCGAGAAACAAAGATCTACGATTCTTCGGACGTTGATCTAGCGCACTAGATTCCGTGAATCGGCTTCTACGAACGTTGAATCGAGCGCACTCGATTATCCGAACGAGGAGATAGGAGATCACACTCAACTACCAATTAAAGAAAGCACAAAGCAATCAAAGAGAATTTTATTCAAAAATCAACAACCTGTTACAATGACACAACTAGCCTATTTATAGGCTTACAACATGACTTAAAATTTCAACACAAACATTACACGACTTAAGAAAATAAGCAAAAATACATTGACTCGGCTCCGACTCAGCTAAAACGACTTAAGGACTCAGTAATAAGTCGCTCGCGACTTATGAAATTCATCAGCGACTTAAAGACTCGACAGAAACATGGAAATGAAACTCTCGCGACTTAACAATGGATCGGCCGCGACTTAAATTCGTCTCTTCCTTCACGAACGATCTACTGGGGAGGGAAATAAGGCGCGCGCGACTTATGAAGAGGCGGAGGGGAAGATTAAGTCGTTCGCGACTCAACGTTGAATCGTGAATTAGGGTTTTGGGTCGGGGAGAAATAGATGAGTCGGTCGCGACTCAGGATGGAGGAGTTAGGTCGTGGACGAGGTGGAATTGAGGGGATTAGGTCGGAGGTCGTGTCTCGGTGAAGTTGAGGAGGTTTATCTCGTATCTCGGTGGGGTTGAGGGGATTAGGTCGGAGGAAATTTAGCTCGGTGGATTTGGGTTTGTTGGGTCGGCTGGAGTTGGGTCGGCAAGGCGAGTTGGGTCGGCAAGGCGATTTGGGGGTGCTCCGGTATAAGGTTAGATCTTCATCAGTTAATGTTTCTATTTTTAAGTTTAATTTACTGTGAAGTGTTTACACCTTTGTATGACGGCTCTAGATTAAAGAATAGGAGTCAAACCAATCAATCTAAGAGATATGAAATTTGAAGGTCAATCTAGCATGTTTTCATAATATGAACAAGTTTCATCATGAGACATGTATGTGTCCAACAGAATTTAGAATCACAACACAAAGCTATCTTGACCTAATTCTTAAATTCAATGTACAAAGGTGGCGGTCTTTGTACCTCACTTTTATGTATGGTTCAGCTTCATAAGATTTGGAGAAGTCTAAAAAAAATTCTTTATTAATGCTTTCAAATGTAATTTGGTTAAAGCGTGTCTCTCCAGAGTTGTATTTGTGTACTACGGTAATGCTTATAATATATTTGTTGACTATATTTTAGTCATCACGCTGCAGGTCATTTTCAAGTTGCTCTGAAATAATACGCTTTCATGCCTATAAGATGAAATGTTGTTCGTTTAAATGCATGAATAAATTCTAAAACATTTAAATGTGTAAATTATTCTATTATGCATAATGAATCAATTTTAAAAGAAATGGTATATGAAAATTGTTCATATTTGTAAACAATAGCAAGAATGGTTGAAGATTTTATGCAATGTAATGTTAAAATACAACTAAATGAGCTATATTATGTTGGTTATTAAATGAGCTATATTATGTCGGTTATTACCAACATTCAATTCTTTGCTACTACATTCTTCTAACTTGCCAAATCAATGAATCAATAAGAAATTATTACATGTAAATCATACTATAATTTATTAAAATAGTTCCAAAATACCAATGCACATTATTGCAGCACTTTTATTTAATGCTTTCAGCCATTTGTTTAAGGCACACATAATGTCCGTATATGCTTCATGTTATCTGCTCATGCAACATGCTTTCAGCTCATGATTGTTCTCTACTATTCATAGGAATAAAAAATAATAAGCATGACGTCGTGCGAACTAAGTTTGGTTGTTGGTTCTTCTTCCTATTCAGCTAAGATAACATAAGAATCTTTGAAAACAAATACATGGGAATGTTTGAAATAATTATAATGATCCCCGCACTGTTTTTATTATCTTTGTTTTTTTAAAAATAGCTACAGTGTTAAGGTCCTTCAATTTAAGCAACATTTGCTTGATGTTTTCAACTTTACTACATATGCATATCTCATGTTTACAAATAGAAACATATGAAATTGGTAGTTTTGTTACAAAAATTCTAGCTTGGGTCTATCATTTTTTTTGTTTTTTGTTCACTGATTAGAGTTTAAATCATTGTAGGATCTGTTACTTTTATATATTACATTTTACTTTATTCATAACTAGATATAATTGATTTAACTACTAAATTAATAGTTTGAAATGAGAGCCAAATGAAACATTATTGTCCCTTATACCCTCAAACTGTCAAACATGTTCAAGAAACCATAAAAATAATCCCTTCTCATTTCCAATAGTACAGGTTTAAGAAAATTTGTATTAATTATGTGTTTTTGTTTTGTTTTTGGTGACTAGAAAGAGAGCAATAAATGACACCTAATCTCACTTATGGATCCACATGCTTACAGACATGTATTAACTAATGACTCATATTCAAAAAAAATTTAGTAATATTCAAACCAAACCTAAAATCTTTAAAGGAAAAATGTTAAATGATGTGAAAAAGCATGAGTAGCATCCAATGATTCGAAGAGAGCGGGCATTACATTTGATGCGTACCTCTAAAGCTAATTAGCAGAAAAAATTCAAGTTTGTGGTTAAATAGATTATTATCGAACAATACATATTTATTAAATGACAACCATGATAAATAGGTCTTTTTTCTGTGTGGCTAATTTCATAATTTGCGCATGTACTTGGGTTCTTTGGTGAGGAAAGGAATCTACATGTTACAAATAAAAAGAATAACCTCCATATTAAGGACAAAATGAAAAAATTATATGGTGCAGCGATCGAATGCAGGTCCATCCGAACGTGCATATATACTCGTAAATTTGAAAGAAAGTAAAGCGAGTGTGGCAGAAATAAAAACAAACTCGATATGGCAAGGATCTTTAGTCTAAAATAAGCACAATGCATTTTATCTAAAATTTATTTATTGCTCTCAGACAAAGATAAAATTATATTAATGTGCCCTTAGGCAGTCCTAAGTCATAGACTTATTGATAAAATAACAGTACCTACTTCTATTATCTTTATTTGATTAACAATTTCAAACCGACTAACTGTAAGTGTCTTTTGATCCATCCAGCCTATTCTGCAACCAATTTATTTTTTACAATCAATTTATTTTTTATAATCAATTTATTTTTTATGCACTGACATAAATAAATCTATGAGTTGAAGGCACCTTTCATTTAACAAAAGGCAACTTTGTGTCATTTTAGCAATTTGGTTGTTGTGACAATAATTAATTTGAAGCACATCCTCTTATTGTAGTAAGAAGTTTTATATTTCAAAAATAACATAAAATCCGCTATCGTCCAAGAAAAATAATAATCAAGTATGACTTTTATTAATTATATATGGAAATCGATAAATATAGGTATCACAACAGCTATATACATACATAAATACCATTATATAAATGTATTAAAATTGATGCACCCACACGCACAAGCAAATGCACACGCATGCAGGCATGCATATATGTATCAAGTTTGAAAAATATCTTGATAATAAATGAAAATATGATTTAATGTATTAGAATTCATATTAAAAGTTGACCAAAATTTTACATCCAAATTAATATTGCTATATACATGTATCACAACTTATATATATATATATATATATGTGTGTGTGTGTGTGTTATATATGTGTGTGTACACATATACATATGTGTCAAAACTGATACATATGCACATGCATCAAAACTAATAAATATCAGTTTCATATAGACGAAAATTGAGTTCAATGTATCAAAAGTTACCGTGTAACTAAATATAATCTAATATTCAAGTTAGAAAAGCTATGTATGTGTATTAGAACTTATATACATATCATGAATGTTAAAAAAATAATTAAAACTATAAGACTGCATGTCAGCTAGATTTCTCTATATTTTACATTAAATTTGAACTTCAATATTCATTACCAATACATACTTGTAACCAATTTTTTGAGAACCGAACCGCAAGTCAAATCATGACGTATCAAGTTTCAAGGTTTTTAAGGCCGGACTGTCAGAATGGTGCATTTTTATTTTTTAACAATTTATATATTTGAAATGAAGACAGCGTCATGTAATAAATAAAAACAAATAAAGACTACATATTAACCCAAGAACATTAGTGCGAAAATGTCCCACGTCACCAAATAATGAAAGCAAACCTCAACTTACACCTATAAAGCATTACCCAACATTCATATTTGCATTGAATATTTTGTCTTATTTCTAATGCAGCTTATCTAGATTTTGAAATATCAAACCAGGTTTAAATAATGGTTTTTATTTAGTGGTTTGGTTTATCTTTCAAATCAGACTAGATCCAACCTTATTACATCGGGGTTCTTTGCATGCAGGGCCGGTCTAAGGGTATTCAATGCCCTAACGAGTTTTATTTTTTCATTTTTTTGCCCCGTTTCTTAAAAAAACTATAATAATTTTAAATATAAACTCAAATGAATTTTTTTTCACATGTTAAAAGATGATCATAAAATATTGGTCAACTAAGTCACTTAATGTGCATATTAAAATCTAAACGATAGTATGACATTATAACACACTAATAGAATTAATGGAAAAAACCTCTTGTTTGTTATAATATATATGTAAATATAAATAGTGAATATGCTATATACTGTTTTGTATTTAGTCCCACATCGTGGGATTAGTTCTATCCCAAGCTCCTAGGCTTTTATATAAAGGTGCTAATGTAATGAAAATTGATTACTAATCTCTGAATGAATAAAATTGTTCTCTCTAATGGCTTCTGCTTTCTTTATTTTATAACACGTTATCAGCACGATCTCTAAATAAAAAGAAAATTTCAGATCTGATCATAAATTTTCAAAGCGGTAAGCTATTTCTGATCTGATTAATCCAATCTTTCGGATCTCATTCTATTAATTTTATTTCTTTTAGATCTCATTGTATTATTGATCTAATTATTTAGATCTGATTCTATTTGTACATCTTATTTTTTGTCCCTGTATTTTAGATCTCGTTTTGTTGCAGATCTTATATTTTTTTCTTCTAATTTTTCAGATCACTTGTAGATTTTAATATCATGTTCAAATGATATATTTTTTAGATCTGTAGATTTTAATCATCAGATCTCTTATTAATTTTTATTAATGTATATCCATTTTTTTGTGATAATTTTGAATTTGATCTGAAACTAAAATTGTTTCATAGACTAAAATGTAATTTCAGACCTTATTCTGCTAGTATTCTTTTTAGATCTTATCTATCATATCTAATTTTCTAGATTTCATTATATATATATATATATTATCTTATATATCTTGCTCTATTTATATTATCATTTTAGATCTCATTTTATCGTAGATCTAAACTTTTAGATCTCATTCCATTATTTGGTATAAAAAAAGGGTTTTCATTTTGAAACTTTTTTGTTTGGATTTTGGTTTGAATGAGGACTATAGAATTGATTTTGCTACATGATTTATAATTCCAGAAGAAATATTTTATTGTTTCATAGAGAAACAAATAGATGGATAATACGTATATAGAAGATCGTATTAAGTTTATATGAAAGAATAGGAACCTGAAGTTCATTTGTGCGAAGGTGAAAGATTAAAGCTTTCATAAGCTCAAATAAAGCCTTATAGAAAATAAGCTAGCAGTTCCAGAAGAAGATGTTGATATGTCCAGAAGACATAACATAAAAACAATATGTTGGAATAACATTACAAATATGGTAAATACTATTTCCTTGAAGAGAAATAGTATTATGATTCTCATGTTCGAATACAATTATGAAGAGTCCTCTTGTTTCATTGTGTTTATTTAATATTGGAGACCTGAAGATCTCATATAAAATTTTTGCATATAAGTTTGTATTCCTAAAAAAAGGATTATATACCAATACTCTATAAATTTGAGATGTGAAACGTTGAATTATTAGAAAAGCTAAGTCAAATTATGGTAAATTCTAACCACGTTTGCAATCAAACCTGAAGTTTGATAATGAAAATCAAGTTGTACCATTTAGGATCTAAAGTACTAAATAAAGACTTTACTTTAAAGTAAAATTGGAACCTTAAATTCTAAAAATATTTGCCAATAGTATTAACTACTAACCAAATAAATGTATAGAAATTTGTTCACTCCAGAAGTGGTGATAATAATAATAATATTAAAAAAATCTCTAGAAGAGATGTGCATATTTAATAATGATAAAATATCTCTAAAAGAGATTTGTTGATATATTTGGTGCTTTTATTAAACCAAATAAATACATAGAAATATATCTACTCTTCCGCTCTCTTTCTTTTTAATAGAAAACAAGGTGTTCTAATAGGAAGTTTATTTCCTAATTTTTTTTCCTTCTTCCATTCATCCAATCATGCCTTTCAAAAGGTAAAATATGTAATAGATCAAGTTTCTTTCCTTTGGCTCATCAAGTAAGTAATTTGGATTCTTCATAAAATGAATATTAATATTTATACACCCATTAATTCTGTTATATTATATATAATACTAATTCATCTTTCCTTTTTTAGCAAAGAGGTATTCCAATTTTTATAATTTCATATGCTTAATCTTTTACCTATTATTTTTATGTCACCAGAATATACTTATTGATTGTTATCAATAGCCGTAACTCATACAATATACTTTTCAGTTGTCAAGTCAAACTATTTTGCTTTTCGTGATATTATTCATACGCTGTGTGATGTACAAATTTCCTCTCTCTGTACTTACAATATGTAAATAGCCACATATATTAATTCATATATTAATCTGTAGCAATTAATAAATCAATAAATATAATTAATTAATTAATGAGAATGGTCCATCAAAGATGCGTATGAATACTTAATACATTTATTCTTCTTTTATACCTCTTTCTGTTGATAAGGATCATAACATATATACATGATATATATTTGTGTTTCTCACTATTGCAGTTGTTGTGAATTAATAACTGGTATTTAATACTGCCTATTCATATTTTTAAATCTGCTTATATTATGAAAGTAAGCATAATAAAGTCGTCACAATCTTTGATTATAATTCATCCCTTCTCCACCATTCAATCCATATAAAGGCATTTCCATATATTCAAGGATAGTTTTGCATTTTCAAGGAAAGTAATGAATGCAATTAATGAGATTGGATCTAGAGCTATCAAAAGGATGTAAATAAGAAATTATAGTCGCTTTTATAGATTATATTTGGTTGTCTTTTACTATTTTGCATTAATGTTTTTATTCTTTCATTGTAACTACTATCAGATATGGTTTCTTATTTTATGAAACGCATTGATTATATACCCATGAACAATATTTTGATATTTATGCATTTTTATTTCCACTTATAGTTGGTAATATGATAAACAAATCCAAGCTTGAATTTAAAGCTTTGGACTTATTAGAATATAACTTTTTGTCATAGATATTGGATGTTGACATCCAATTACAATCTCGTTGCTTAGAAAATGCCATAAAAATGATAATCCAATAAGATAAAACAATGGCTCTTATATTTTCAAGGTGTCATATCCATGATAAACTTAAAATAAAACATTTAACTGAAAAAGATCATCTTTACCTATGAAACTCCCTGAATGAGCGTTATGACCACCAAAATATGGTCACACTTCTAAACACTAGACACGAGTGGTTGAACTTGAAGTTTCAAGTCTTTAAATCTATTAGGAAATACAATTCCTCTATATTTAGAATTACTTCTAAACTAAAATTATGTGAAAGGATTGTCTAGTAATACTAACCTGAAGTTAGATCATTTCTTCGAAGTTGATGAAGGAAACTTCATCATTAATAATGAAAATCTAAGTGCAATAATAAATGATACGGTCGAATTAATCAATATTAGTAGCCTGAAGTCTGCTATATTTATTTCAGTTCAATAAATCAGTTGGAAGTTGATGCTTGTATGTTTTTCCTTTCATGACTAATTGAAATAATGTACCGGTAATGTTGGCTTTAATCAGTAGTCTATTTTAAATTTTGGAAAGTACTAGCATTTATTTATGCTTATAAATTTAGTAGTTGGCTAACTATATTGTCTTTAGTTCTTAAGATATGAACCATAAATACTTGAGTGATAATATATGCCTACTAGATTGTGCAACTACTCACATTATTTTGAAAAACTAGAAGTTCTTTTCGAACTACCTGAAAATATTTAGCTAAAAATTTCAATCATGCAAATCTGCTAATATAGTTGAAGGGTCCGAAAGAGCACATATAGTATTACCAAATGACACATATATCTTAATTCAAAATACATTATACTCAAGAAAATTTAAAATAAATTTGTTGACTTTTGAGGATAAATAAATGAATGGCTACCATATTGGAACTATAATGAAAACGTCAAAGAATACCTTTGCATTTTAGAAAAATTGAAAGCCAGAAGCTAATTTTAGAAAAAGTTGGTGCAATTTCAACCGGATTATATTTCACGAAATTTGGCGTAATTGAATTCCATATTTAAACATGAGCCAGAAGCTCACAAATATCACTTGAATGCATCTTATCAATTGATAAAAGAATTATCCTCCTATTATTAATATGTATAGTGTATTTACTAGTAGCAATATCATAATGTATCAAAATGAGAGTCCAAAGATGATTATTATTTAATATGAAAATGTTTGTCAACATTGAGGGGAAGGATAAAGGGATACAATCTCATTTTGATCATCAGTATTAAATATTTGTTAAAATATACAATGATGCAAAATATTAAGTAACTTGAATAAATTATCAATAATATTCCTAGTAGACATTCTCCAATATAGATTTGAATCCCTAAAGGATCAAAATGTGTAAACTATATCTGAAATATGGTACAAAAGTCAGTTTGAAATACTTTTGGGGCAAGTAATGAAGATGTCAAATAAAAGAGATGAGTGTTCTTGAAGAAACACTTAAAGGTGCGACATGATTGTCAAGTTACCCTAGAAGTGGTTTGGATACCTAAAACATGATAATTAAAGAGATCTCAATAAATCATGTCTAGAACTGACAAGAAATAATCATCAATGATAAATTTATAAATAATAAAGCGCTTATGTTTATAAAAAGATTAAATATCTTGAATTAAGGGAAAACATGACTGACCATCATGAATCCTTTATTAATAGAGAAATATGGACATATAGTCTGCAAAGTAGCGAAAGTGCTTGAAACGCTTAATATACCCCGAAGGTATAATATGTTTTAAATCATATTAATGAAAGTATACAAATTCCTAAAGAATATAAATACTCTCATGGTTATAAAGAAGGCAAAGAACAAGGAGTGTAGAATACAACCTACTTTTAATTATTGTTGTAATGAAAATCTTGGTATAATTCATGATGGGTAGATTACTTCCTATTTTAAATATTGTTGTACCAAACTCTTAACATCCATTGAAGTGTTAGTTGCAATATGCAAAACTTATTAAAATATATAAGTTCCTGAAGAATTTAACTAACTTTGATGATTATAAAGAATGAAAAAATGGAATGTATATTACAACCTTCTTCTAAGTATTGTTGTAATGAAAACCTTGATGCATTTCAGGATGAGTAGATTACTTTCTGCTTTTAAGTGTAGTTGGAATAAAACTTTTAATATTCATCAAAGATGTAGTTGCAATATGCAAAATTGATTTGAAGCACAAAAATGAAAGCACATGATGTGTTTTTCATAAAGGTAGCAAAAGAATACATAAAATGCAAATCATATTTGGAAAAACCAATCTTGGAAAATTTGATTGTTTCGAAGGAAACTATTAATAAATTGTATTATTAACGAGATACATATTTATGGATCCAGAAGTGTATATAACCAATTTGAGTTATCGAAAGACGAATATGAATTCATAGAAAACTTTTAAATCTGGGGGAGCATCCATAAATATGTCATAATGCACTCTTTTTCCTTAACTAAGATTTTTTTCTACTGGGTTTTTCTTAATAAGGTTTTAATGAGGCATTATCTTGATTCAGAAGTATCAACTCCCCAGTAACATTTGAAAATAAGTTATACTGTACTCTTTTTTCTTATTTAAGATTTTTCCCGTTGGATTTTGCTTACTAAGCTTTTAACGAGGCATTATTTTGATCTAGAAGAATCAAACGTCTTTTCAAGAAATAACATCTCAAATATGTTATTTAAGTTAAATTGTATTTTTATCCTTAACTAAGATTTATATCGTAGGGTTTTTCTTAGTAAGGTTTTAACGAGGCATTAGTTTGATCCAGAAGGATCAAGCTTCAATTAAAGAAATATGAAAATAAAATATGTCATTGTACTCTTTTTCCTTCACTAAGATTTTTCTAACTGGGTTTTTCTTAGAAAGGTTTTAATGAGGCATTGTTTTGATCTCGAAGTATCAAACCCTTTATAAAGAATATCATTTTAAATATGATTTCACAAGTTGCACTCTTTTCCTCGTTCAAGGTTTTTTCCACTGGATTTTCCTAATAGAGGTTTTTAATGAGGTAATGGACAATATCTAGATCGACTGAATGAATAAATGCAAGCAAGATAACAATGAGGGGGGGAAATCATCATACACGTTACAAAAGGGATAATTTCAAGTTATCAGAGGATTCAAGATTTTGAAGACGGATATTTAAGGGGGTGTTATAATATATGTAAATATAAATAGTGAATATGCTATATACTGTTTTGTATTTAATCTCACGTCGTGGGATTAGTTCTATGCCAAGCTCTTAGGCCTTTATATAAAGGTGCTAATGTCAGGCGTACTCAAGTACTAGTTTTCAATTGAAATTACAGTTAATTCACTCAATCGTTTTTGCGACATGATAGTCCGAAGATATGTTTTAATCAATTTAAGTTTTGAAAAACTTCTTTCCGCCAAATTGACCGTTACCGAAATAGTCAATAAAATTCGGTAAGCAATACAAACATTTAAAAATTCACTTACATTCCGATAAGACCTTAAAGAATTTGAAATATTAATTGATTTAATTACATTCAGTGGTAGAATCATTCTTAATTGTCAAAGCTCATGGAATGGTTCTTTACCATAAATATCTTGCTCTTCGTTGTGTCCTAAAAACCTTCTAATTTCATGCAATGGTTCTTCAACTTGCCATCATCATAATTTTAAACTTCAAATTCAACAAAATACCAAAAGTTTGTTCATTTACAAAAAGAATAAAATCAATATTATTCATTTTCAAAAATTTAATTCATTCAAAAAAGAATGAAATCAACGCAATTCAATTTAATCCAACAATAATTTAATCCTTCAAAAATAAATGAAATCAATGTCAATAATTTAATTACATGTCTATCTATTTTGTACATTTTGTACATTAAATTAACTTATAGAATTACTTGAAAGTGTAGTTTACTATTGCTACTTAATACACAACTAAGTTTTTGCCGTTTTAGGATCTAGCATATTTTGTGTAGCAAAAGCTTATATGAAATTTTATGCATTTTCATGGAAAGATGCCACTTGTTTCTACTAACAGATTGCATGACTTTTATCACATTCATTTCCAACAACTGAGTTGCAATTATACGGTAATCTGTTAACAATAAGACAGCAAATCAAGAGGATAGCTGGCAAAAACCATAAATTTATGTTTAAAATTTAATTAAAAACTTACATTTTAGGAATGGGCATAGCAATTAAACCTCAAATCAGAGATTAAGGTAGCAAGTAGCAACACACAACATTGACAATTGATATTGGGGCATCGACATTTTGAATTTGAAATTGGAGTTGAGTTTGGTCGTGCATGAGAGGTAGAGGCTGGCTTGGAATGCTCGCGCGCGAGAGGAGCAGGGCTTTGGCCGCTTGGGAGGTTGGCTGGTCATGACCACGTGGAAGACCGTACTGTGGTTGGCTGGTTGTGTGTGAGGAGCGAGATTGAGAAATGAGAAACGAATTTTTTTCCCCCGACTACGCGTTGCCCTAAACTAATAGCTTGTTCGTCTTGGTCTTGGGTCGGACCGATTGTATGTCATGGCTTAATTCCCTTTAGGATCGTGTTGGTCCACGGTTAACAATTTTGAAGGTTGAACCGCCGGTCTGGTCCGGTTTTCAAAAATGTGCTGGCAAGATGTACTGATATAATGGTATCATAAACGTGTCATGCACATGCACGAGATAAATAAGGTACACATAAATAGTATAACGGCATTATAATTTCCTATTCCTTTTTCTACCAAAAATCTAATGTCCACCTAGTAGTAATATATCAGTCATAATCCATGAACTCATAAAAAAGAAACATTTTTTCTAACCTACATATATGTGTAATTCATTATTTTGTAAAATTTCAAAATTAGAATTTCTCCATAAACTCAATAATTGATAGCTCCAATAATGCTTGTTAGGAATAACTATAAGAATAACATCAAATTTCGACGGTAGATAGCGGTCCGTCACTGTCAATAACCGACAGAATAACCGCCGAAATACCATACTTGCTTGTCGGCTCTTTTCAATGGAATCGACCGAGGCTTTCCTACGGCTATCAGCGACAGTTTTCCGACAGCTAATAGTGTACACGTGTCCACGAATATTACCAATATTCTATCGATAGCCGTTGGAATATTGTAACCAAACAGCCTCGGAAACCATCAGTAAACTGGATGTTATTTCCCCCAGCAGCCATTTGATTCCTATACAATATATATCACAGATCCATTTCACACACACAGATATACATACATACATATACATATACATATACATACATATATATATATATATAGAAGATAAAATCATATATTATACCAACAACAATATTAACAACAAATCAAGCTCAAACAATCCAACAAGCATAAAATCAAACGTTCAACATCTCCACAAAATGTACCAAGCATATCCACAATATCAAACATATCCAAATCAACATAAAACATCCAACCTCACTTCAACGTAAACCAAACAAAATAATACTCACCATCTCCAAGTGCATGTATACAATGTCCAAGTACAAACACAAAAAAATGTATCTGTCAAGACTCATCCTCGCCTTGGGAAGCACCCAATGAAGATGGAAACGACCCATGCTGCTGCACATGCCCCGCCAAGGGCCAGTTTAGCTATGCCATCTCCAACGCACGAAGGCGGTCTTGCTCCCATAGTTGTGCAACCACATCTCCCAGCTCTACAATCTCTGCTTTGTCTTGAGCTTTTTGGTACGCATTCTGAGAGGTCCTAGCCTGTGAATAGAAATAAGTTGTTATAAAACTTACGTAACTTTTAAAAAAATTGTGCAACTTTTATAAGCTAGTTTACTTTTATAAATTACTAATTGGTTCCTATAGCCAAAATGCCTACACTATGACGTCGATTCCATGATAGAGAATAGCATCCTCCTCATCACGCGTCAACTCATCCCGTCCCGTTTCCTCCAGCATCTGTGCTCATGCTTCCTGAAATTTTTGCTGCAAGGCAAAAGAAAATACAAATTGAAATTTACATAACATTATTTTAATTCTTTATAACTAATTACTTAAACTTATCAATATTAATAACTTAAAATTTAAAATATGCTTACATATGAAGCGGTGGCTTTACAACCATCCTCCCATGCATACGTGATGTTGCCAGCTTCGTCTGTCTACTTGAGGGCATGAGTATGAGCAAATACATCCATAAAAAAGACAGACCTCCATGCGCTCTTTCCTGAAATAATTATATATATGTATTACTTTTCTAACAACTGATTATTAACCACTTATAACTTAAAATATATAAATATGTTAACTATTTATAATTGCAATTAATAAATTTACCAGATCCTCATCATGATGTTGAAATGTCTTGGAACCACCGTGATGTGTGACCGGGTTCTTATTTCTATTCGCGGAGTTCCTTTCTGACTCAGTATAAAGACCCACCTTTTTGGACAGTTTAAATCGACAATAAGCCATACATGTCAACTCAAACCATTCAAAAGGAAGGATTGTAAATGGGGTAAATAAGAAAATAGAAGAAAAGGATAAACAAACAAAAACAAAATCTCACAGTGGAATGATAAAATATAATAATCAAATAAATAGTTCATAAAGCTGTTGATATAATGCATTTGATTATAATCTATACAACATTTATCAGAGTTATATATATACATCAAGGATAAATAAATAATGCAGCAGACAACATGATATAGGGATAATAATAGTAATAATATACCAAATCTTTATCTTCGTCCTCCAGAATAAATCTTCAGTAAGCTGAAAAACTCACGGCTGACCCGAGCATAATGGAAAGACAAAACACTCGAGTCAGCACTAAAATATCCTTATGTAAGTCAAATCGATATCGCATATAACATGAGTGTAACGGCATCAGAGATGTTTATGGGATATAACATCTCATATTTAGTGCATAACGTGAGTGCAATAACTCAAGAGATGTTATGAGCCTTTTCATCTCTTAAGGACCCGTCAAAATATTTATATGTAGTAGAATACGCTACATATAAATGTCTAATCAGTAAAATAAATATTAAAATAACGTTTAGGCTTTTCATTAATCCCCCTTAACGCATTTTTAAGCATTGTCGCACAGTTTGCATATAAAAAACAAGTTAAACGGTCGGTGGATAAGGATGCGCCGTGATAGGACAACACTAAACCAAAATTGTGTAGGTCTCATTTAGGGATAAAAGTATGACTAAGCACGTGAGGCAATGCCCAAGATAGGATACTACCAGTGTACCCTTCGCGGCTGGTGAAAATGCATCATCGCCATGATTGTCCACCGCGTCCAACACTCCCATAATCTGAAGGGTGAGCACCAATCAATCATAATGTAAATGATGATATTTCGAAGAAGTGCGTCCGCTCGGGGTAGTTAACCCACTTGGCCATTACGGCTCCTGTTTTAGTCATTTCAAATTGGCACAAGTGCCAGGCTAATCCATCACCGTTTTCTTTCTCCAAATCCAGCAAATGATGCAAAATCCAACCACTTCGTTTTGGATCATCACTCCACGTACACAGTTGTTAAAGTGGTTTCGGTATCGATATAGAGTATACCTATATCCGGCGCCGGTCTCTTTAACAACCAAACGTCGTTTTACACATCGGTTGGTTTTTTTACATTTCAAAAATAGTTCATACTTGATACTAAAATATCATATTCACGTTGAAAACAAATCCATTTTGAAATCATCATATTTGCTCGAAATATAATATTCCAATTCAAAATCATATTTGCCATTGTATCATGATTTTGCATCAAAAATCGTTTCTAATGCCAATTTGGTTTATAACTTCAGTTGACCCAGTTCATATTTTAAATCTTTGATCTAAAAATAAACATTCCACTCCTGGCCAGTTTATATTTTTCTGAAAAATAGTTTGAATAGTTTAAAATAGCTAAAATAATTAAAATAGTTAAAAATAGTTTAAACTTTTAAAATAGATAAAAATTGTTTAAATGGTTAAAATAGTTTAAATGGTTAAAATAGTTTAATAAAATGGTTTATAGCAAAATCATTTGGAAACCAAAATAATTTGTATATTTAAAAATATACTTTTAAATAGTTTAATATGAAATAATTTATTTGAAAATAGTTTCTAAATCAAACCGATTCAATTCGAACTTCCCAATCCAAATCATTTCCAATTTCTATGCAATAGATTCAATTTCAATTTCAATCCAAATCAATTTCAACCTCGATTCCAAATTAATTCAATTCTTCTTTCAAATCCAATTAATTCAGTTTCAATTTCAATTTATCGATTAAGAGCTCGATTTTCAAAATATCGATTCAAAACACTTAAATCAAATTAACCTTCAATATCTAATTTGATTATAACTTAAAAATCCCAACTCAATTATTTAATACATTTCGTTTACCAAATTTAAATTTCAACATCCCGAGCTCAAGTTCGAAAATAATTTGATTTCAATAAATTTGATATTTGTTTCTTTTAAATCAAAGCATTTAAATAATTTCCAATCAAAATATTTGAAATAATTTAACTTAACCAATCCGGTGTCCGTATATAATTTTCTATCATATGGCTAAGTGATTAGTTATTTCAATTTAATTCCAGGGACGAATATACATCATTTCAATCCAAATCATAGTGTCATAGGTACATATCATTTCAACTGATTTCTTAATTTATTCGAAGTAATTCAATTTACAGTTTTATACACTTAAATAATATACAGGGGGATAACATGATATATATAAACAAATAAACATCCAAACATCAACTAATTTGCATCTATCACAATCAATCATACAAACAGACGGTATAATTCAACAGTTTCATAGTTATTAATATTGGGTAATTTACTGGCAATTCAATTTCAATTTCAAATTTAATTATCAATTTTAATTTTAACGGTTAATTCAAATGGCAATCAAATTTATCAAACAATGACCAATAAATTCATATCACTTCGTAAATTCAAATTTAACTAGCATAAAAATATTCAAGTACGTTGTGAGCATTATAAAACACTCACCTCGATTTTTGTTGTCACCGAGACGTTTCGGTTTGGAACTAAAACCGGACGACGCCCGATTTTAGCCAAAATTTCGACTATCTCCATATCCATCCAAACTAGTTTCATTGCAGAGCTCTCATTATCACAATCGTAATGCAAAAAGTCTCTTTTAAAACGGATCTCATATGCAGAAGTTGTACATTTTATAAGTTCGTCGATATTTAAACTTATAAAACAATTTTTATTTTTATAATAAACCATACCCAAAATAAGACCTGACCCACAAACACAAAGCTCTTCCTCCCCAATTACCATATATGCACGAATCTCCCCCCAGGGTGCGCGCGCATGCCATTGATACCCAGCTCCGGCCAACCATGTTCGATGCCGTCAATTCCATCAAGTCTCTCGTCCGAATCCCCATGTACCCAAACCCAGAAACACACGAACAACCATGCCTAAAGAAACGTGACATTACCCATGCTTCCTTCGAGCTTCTACAGGCCGCTCCACTCAAAACCCACCAAGCTTTGTGAAACTTGGCTAGAGGTGTAATTTTCCATGCTAAGCTTGAAAATGACCACGAAACGCCTAACGATCATCACGCGAGCCAAAACCCCAAGCCCTAGTTCACTCACCCTCACGTCGATCACCACAAATTGCAGCCGCATCCTAAAAAGGCACACCAGATCGAAGAGGAGGTTGAAAGATGATTTTAGGAATTGGTTTAGGATTCTTCCATTGAGTAATTGGTGTGAAATAAATTTTTATAGTAACCATGCTAAACAATTTTTTCGCTAACACTTTGGGCTCGGCTGTGAATATAGGGTGAAGGAGGAAACGTGTATGAATAGCTAAAGTCAACTCCAAGGCGGCTGAGAAAAAAAAAGTGGTTAAGTTGATGTGAAATAGTCAAGTCAATCAATATATATCTTTATTTAGACTATCAAAAATTCTCAAATACGCAACTCCAAATCTCGAACCCCTATCAAGGTGCTCTGCTAGACATTCATATTGTTATACCTCTATTCCAAACGTAATGGAAAAGATTTTGAGCCCTCATTCAATCGTATGGAGAAGATAGCTTTTTGAACCCAATTATTATATCGAATTTTCGATGTTAATTTCAACGCGTTTATATCTCGTACGACCAAATGATAACTCCAAACGTTACGAAATTTGAAATTCAATAATAGTACACTATTATGGATCCATTGGAACTAGTTTTGTCGAAATCCGAGACTATGCCCCGGAAGGCTATTTTTTACTCGTTTATTGAAATAGAAACTTTTCAAATTTTAAATTAATCATTTATATTAAAATTTTAGGTGCTAACAATCTTCATTGTTGTTTAAATAAAATTTAAATCAACTTCCTACATCATTGTCAATAATATTAAATTCAAAATTCAATTATTTGAATAATGGCAATATCGAATTTAAAACAATTTTGATTATTCAATAAATCACTATCTTTTGAAATATAAGTTAATGAACTGCTAAGCTTTAGCTTTTAAAATGAATCAAAATTATAGAATAGCTATTTTTATTTTATAGCCATTCAATTTTCGTTATTCAATTGTTCAAATAATTTCCCAATATTGAATTTAACAATGTAATTGTTCAATATTCAACAAATTTCTATATTGGATTTTTACACGAATTTTAGTTATCAACATCATTTTATTTCTATCTAAATAATTCACAATTATTATTCAACTTTCGTTATTGATTATAAACACAATTAATATATATAATATCATTTCATTCTCATTATCACTAGGGGTGAGCAATATTCGGTTCAAACTGAATTAACCAACCAAACCGGTTTATTTCGGTCGGTTCGGTTCGGTTATGAAATTCTATCGGTTTGTAAAATAATTTTACTTTGGTTATCGGTTTAACCGAATTAACCGAACTTTTATTATATTATCCAAATTCATAGCATTGTAATACTATTCATAATTTGTTTAGTAACAAAAACCAAATTTTATCTATTGAAAATATGTTAATTTTTCTTATAAACTTAAAAAAGTACTCGAAATAGTTTCTCTAAACATAAATTTATGTTTTCCTTTAAGTAAACCGATCATTTGAATAATAATCTATGGTAATTTATTTCACTTACCTTTCTAGTTCGGTTAAATCGGTTATCGACCGAATTAACCGAAATTTATTTGGTTCGGTTCGGTTTGGTTCTGATTTTTTTCAGTTTTAGTTCGGTTTGACATTTTTTACCTTAAAACCAACCGAACCAACCGAACGCTCACCCCTAATTATCACCACAACTTCAAAATTAGTTTATTTCAAAATTTTAATCAAGTTCATATCCAGTAACTTACATTCAAAATCATTAAATTTATATTTTTAAACATTTTTATGTAATAATTACATTAAATATAATAGTTTAAAATAGCTAAAAAATTGGGTCGTTACAATCTCCCCACTCAAAACATTTCGTCCTCGAAAAGACGTTAAATAAAGAATTTAACATTTAGTATATTTAAAAATATAATCAACTTATAAAACTTCAAGTCTATTAGAAAACATTTGCTATGCTTCCGCTACGCCACTCTGATTGTCTATCGAAATCTACAAGTTAGTTATCAAAACAAGTTATAATTTTTTTAAAACATCAAAAAATTTCTAATACCCGTATTTATGAAAAATTTCGGCTGCGTCTCCTTTGCACGGCTCGATCGGCACAACTACAAAAAGCCTCTACGGGCCCCAAACCAATAAAAGAAAACAAGCCAAGTGGCTCCATCATAAAATCATAAAATCAAATGAAAAAATAAACACGTACTTTTTGTCGAGCAATCCAATTTTTTCTTGATTTTAAATACCTGCATCTTATTTACCAATGATTTCCAATCATATAATTTAAAATCATTTTATATTTTGCATTTAAATTTCCAATATTTACTTTAGTCAAGCCCATATGATGTACATATATCATTCGTATGCAATATCAGATATGATTACTCACTCGATCACACAATTTCACTTCCGAACTTGTATCGTTCGCAAGACTCTAGAATGCAGACTCAGATTGGGTTCCTTGATCAGAAACTGTTACTCTCTTTGCATAGCCATAATCATGATAGAGAATCCCAGAAAGAATCAAAGATCCATATTCAGGATTCACCGTCGAGAATCGAGTGAAAAATCCTAAATCGGATCGATATAAATTATCTCGAAACCAGATCAAATTATTACGCGAATAAAATAATACGTACAACTTACGTATTTATTTCCAATTGATTCTTAACAATACTAAATCTTTTCATTCCCGTTCATTTTATTTATATTCGATTTACTCAATTCAATTGTTAACTTTCAATTGTTTCATTTTATGTTTTGTAACATCTCATATAAATTCACTTATTCACTTTCATTTTCATGATTTTCTTTAATAGCAAATTTATTTGTGAAACATGTTATTTAGTCATCACTTTAGTTTATGATCATTCTATAAAAGTCTAATTTCTTATATACGGCTTTATATAATTTTATAATTATCTCAAAAGTTACAAATTCATATCTAATTCTATTACACACTTACAAAGATATTATTTGATTCACTTGTCTACTTTCTTAAGCTCACTTACTTATTCCATTTAGTCATTAATCATTTCATACTTAAGTATATAACATTTACTATTACAACCAAATTTCCATTTATATACCTTTTGATTACTTTTAAGTTTGTTTACTTGTATAATATCACATTACATATCCAAATCAATATTTTAACTTTTTAACATTTGGTAAGTCTTATTATATGTTATTAGAATGCAATTTGGTATTATCAAATTAATCTGATTAATTTTACTTAATTAGAATGTTCACTATTTTAACTTGTTTAATTTTTCTTTACTTTTGATTTAAGAGTTTCAAACTTCAACTCTAAAGTTTCTCAAAGCATTTTGCTTAGATTTCTTTATCCCCTTATTCTATAAGTTCTTGTTATTTAAATATTTCAATTCATTCAATTAATTTGAAGATTTTAATTAACAGAACTTAACGAGTTGAATACCGGTTCATTTCAAATCATTTGAAATATGTATATATATTTATCACTTATATATATATATATATATATATATATATAAAATCATACTTTTGGAGTTTAAACCAAAATCTATTTGTCAAAATAATTTCCAAGCGAAGCTTCTCAGAAGTTTACCCCACTTTGAGACTCGAAAATGAACATTGATGATGTTGCACAGTCATCATGAAATTATTTCCTAGCGACAGAAGAGGGGAGTACTGAATTGAATCCTTTTAAAAATTATTTGAAACAATTTGTATTTGTGTATAATTTTAAACGATACTAATATTATTTTCCAACCTTGATAATGTAAAAGACCCGATTCTTCGACTCTCAAAAGTCGACATCAATACGTCCACTGTATCAACTGCCGAGCAATCGAATGCCGGAAATCGTACCCTTAGGGTTTAAGAAGAAGAAAACGATAGAAGAAGAAAGAAAGAAGAAGCAACAGAAACAATATCAGAATCTCACAATCGCAGCAGAACAATATATAATAGATAAATGAATATCTTTAAAACAAAGAACTATATCAGTTATTATATTACATCACATTTCATTACATTATCAGAGTTTGCAACAACACACAGTGGAAAAGAAATGCTATATACTAGTTGATACGCCATGCCATCCAGCTTGCTCCTGATCTCCACAGCAACTCCTGAATTCCAGAATAACCTGATAACCTGACTCTATACTGCGGGCACCCAGAGTTTAGGAAGTAAACAATAAACTCCAAGCCAATCATGCGACTGGTATGAGAACTTAAAACAGTTTATCTTTAAAAATAAACAAAGAAATATTTTAAATTAGATTCACAATGCTTTTAGAAAATGAGAATACCATAAGGCCTCCCGCACACACACACAATGCAAACGCAGAATCGGAGGAGATTTCTCCTTATGATAGTCAAACATGCTTGATACGAGAAATTTTCTTTGATATTATTATTATAAGTGCAAGTGTAGGAAAACATTTCGAAAGTATAATATAAATCTTAGCCAACATACGACCATTATCGTATGCCTACTATAGCTACCATGCTCAATAGCAGGTTACCGCCACATTTCATGGCAGGTTATACAACTAAAACTGTACAGGGCAGGGCTCGTATTGTTTTTCTGGATTTTCCAACAAATGGTCAGGCCAAGGAACTTCCCATTGCCACATGAGTACGCCTCTGGAAAGACTCCCCGAGAACCTAACCGGATCTCTGCCAACACAAGGCTGGGTTACCCCTAGCTGGGTAACAACTGACACGAGTATGCCATCCCCCGGTCGCAACCGACCTAAATCCCGAGATTCACCAACAACCACAAATATAATAAGTTTGCAGCAACAACATAGGTTAAGTATCAGGGCTCCATACCATAATACCACCTCTATCCAGACGGAAATGACATACACTAAGGGGGCGCTATCCCTTAATAACCTTGCCGCATCTTTCCTATTTTGACCATTTTCGAGGTGTGAGGTCCGACGAAGTCTCGTCCACAAAGCTACGCTTTTCACAAAAGCTATGCTTTGATCAACAAATGCTCAGCAGCACTTCGTATGCCATATTACCAAATTGGGAATGTATCACTAGTAACTATCAACTACATAACCGTTGAGTTTGTACGTCTCAGAGAAGGGTGTTAAGCTAAGAGAATAAATTCTCCGCCACCAACAGAAATATATTTGATAGAAACCAGCTTTACATCTCAAATTGTGACGTCAGACACACATCCATATAAGTCCGTACCGGGATCGAATGGAACCGAAGGCACTTCCAAATAAGGCCTTGCAATCCGGATATTCACTAATCACGACCGAACTTCCCGTCACAAAGGGTGATAAAATCGCTATATCGGAGATCAGCCGATGCAGAGACATTCGACGGTAATCCTTCCGTTTTCGAAAATATCCGGTCTTCAACACCGGTCTTCAAATGCTATCCATTACGACATATCATTATTCGGAATGGGATTTATGACACAAAGGTCCTCTCCCGGCTAAACCGAATAACGAGTGCTTATTTTAAAAATAAGTGTAGCATTCAAATTCAAGCAAATCACAATATAAATACCCATTTAAAGGTAAATATTGATAGTTGGTTCTTTAACTATCAAAGCCAACAAATATTCAGCACCATAACAATCACTAGGCCCTTTTAATTAATCTTCCATAAATTAAATAACTTGCCAAATATTCACTTAAATCTATCTTTGAAAAGATATAAACCCTTTCAATTTCTATATTGGAAAACATTTCCAAATACTTATTTAACAATAAGTAATTCACAAATCTATTTATTTTCAATACTTAGAAAATATTCAATATACTTAAAACACGATTAAGTATATATTTTATTCTTTTAGGAAAACGTTTTCTTAAACACATTTATTTGGATCCAAACGAATGTTGCGTAAAACATCATTACGACAACCCAAAATCACTAGTATAGGGATTCGAAATTTAGATAGATATATAAATCCCAATACTATACAAAAACATCTCCTTTCGAAAATCATTTACTATAACAACAGTGTTATAGTCCATCTTTCCTTTATTTCTCGAAAACGTCTATTTCAACAATGAATGTTGAAATCTATGGTTTCGATCCTCAACACATTTTAAAACAACTTCAAATCATTTTAATTCTATTTAAAAGATCACTTTCTAAAACATTTCTTTAATATATTATTCACTGTCCAATATCGTGAATATAAATTGTTTGCCAAATTCAACCCTTCTACATATTTAATTTAAAGGATTATCCACTGTTCAAAATCGTGAATATAAATTGTTTGCCAAATTCAACCCTTCTACATATTTAATTTAAAGGATTATCCACTGTCCAAAATCATGAATATATCTCCTTTAATAAGCTTTCATATTTACTTATCAAATTCAATTGGTTTTGAATTTATAAAACAACGTTTATAAATTCACATATATATAATTTTATAAAAACTTCAACTTATAAAGTCCCTTAATTAACAAATTCTATTTATATCTCATTTGAATGCCAAAATCCGATTTATAAGTTAATTACTTATAAATATTTTACATTACCAAATCTATTCATTTTATAACTTCCCAATTTATAAATCTACAAATTTCATTCACTTATGAAATCCATTTATACTTCATTTTAACACTTATAAAAAGTCGTTTTATAATTCCAATATTTTAATTTATAAATATCGATTTTATAAATCTTTTATATAAACCGTTTATAATAATTTAAAAATCCCAATTTAAACCATTTATAAATTAATCAACTATTTATTTTAAAAATCACATTTTGGTTATATTTTTGCAAAAATCATAATTTTTATAACATAAAAATTTATAACGTTTATTTATTTGAAATGAATCAATTCCAAAATTTAATAAACGTATACTTTCAAAAATCATTTTAAAATTCCTTTTAAAATTTGAAAATCATGACTTTAACACTTTTAATTTTTCAAAGTAGGCCCAATGCTGCAACAACACAAATAAATCAATCATGGCATCCAAACATCATATATCAATATGATAACAGAATATATCGCAAATATCTGTAAATAAATCAATACAGGTGAGAATCCAATTGGATCCCTCCAACCTGTTTCCCTGCAACCACAGATGTTAGCACAATACCAATCCCATTTCAAGACTGAATATCGCAGTACATGGGTTCATATAGAATATTATCCGTTATTATGCGGCGGAATAGGGTCTCACCCGCTATATAATGCGAGAAAATCAACTCCAAGTACATATATAATACCAATTCCACTTCTAGATGGAATATCGGGGTATATGTTTTTAATAAATAACATCCGCTTAATATACGGCGCATATGGTCTATTTGAATACAACAGAGAAAAATTTATCATTCAAACATACAATCAAGCAATTTTAAATCTAACTATTTAAAATTTAAATCAAAACAGTTTCGATTGAGTGAGAAGTTCTAACCTTGTTTCAAATTGCGGTTTGAGCATTTTATTTTAAATAAAATTAAACGCGCGTTTAATTTTACCCAAAATTTTCAGTAGCTCTAATCGATTATAATCAAGCTCCATCGAAAGTGTTCGTCAATACGATTCCAACGCAATTCGTTTCGTCCAAAACGGACCTCGTATGAAAAAGTTACAGTGTTACAAAGTTTAAACGATTTCATATATAAATAAATTCCATTTCTTAATATTATTTTCAAACTTTCATTCAATCTGGGCCATTCGTATGAAGATGAGTGTGTTCGGTCTATTTACTTGCAAGTCATTCATCACTGTCAATTGCTGGATTGCATTTACAGGAAAAGGGTGACATAGATGAAATAATTGATTTACATATTGATGTTGAATTTTTGATTACGACACCTATTAATTGAGTGGTGTTGCACAGTTCTACATTTTTCAATTTGCTCCAACAAAATTTATTTATTTTATTTTATTCCTTACACTACGCAATATATCAAGGTTTATCCTCTGCGTCGACTAACTTTTTTGTATATCGACAATTGCAGTGTCAATTATTTATGGGTAGGTACAGTATTATAATGAATAATATTACATACTATTTCTTGCATATGTTCTTAATGTACTTTATTACTTTGTTGTATTTTCCCTATGAATATTCTTGTACCACTGCCAATTTTCTTTTTATTACACGATGATGATGATATGATAATAATGCTGCTATATGTTGAAATAATGTCCAGAGTGATTAGTTCTACCTATCGTCATCTGATCACCTCTCTTGCATAATTAAACTGAATTATTCAAGAATTAAATGCTGCAAATAGACACACGGGGAACTAAAGGCATGCAGAATTGCGTTTTCAAGCATGAAGTACATGGAAATCCTAATTTATAGTGTTTAAAATTGCTTTGAAGTTTTACATAAATTTGAAACAAAATAAAGCGGGTGTGATCGAAATAAAAAAAAGGATTCTGGAACGAAGGTCTCTATTCTCAAAGCTCATGCATAAAAAGTTCATACACATAAATCCATGTAAATTAGGTCACTATTTTGTTATTTTTTTTACCAAACTGTCCCCTGACAGAAAATCGACCCAACATCGAAATCAATGAAAAATATAACATAAATTAGTAAAAACTAAAAACAGGGACCTAATTTTCATAAATTTTTCGAGAGAGGCTTTTCTTTCATCATCTTTCAATTCAGGCAGTCATTCCTTGTAAAAACAAACTCAATATGTCAAGGGTATTTAGTCTAACATAAGCATGATGCATTTAATCTCGAATTTATTTATTGCGCTCAGGCAAAGATAAAATTATACTAAATTTGTAATTTAGATCAATTTTGCAAAGGAATTGCAAAAATAGGTCGGTTTGTGAGATAAATAAAAAAATATGTCAGTTTTAACCACATCAGCGCCACACACTACAAAAAAGATGGCTGTTTTCCAACCTAGAATTCCCTACGCCATCCCTACGCCGCGTAGGCGCGGCGTAGGGAAAACGTGAAAACATAGGGAAGGGGTAGGGACGGCGTAGAGAATTCCCTACACATTTCCTACGCGCAACAGGGTCTCCAACAATTGACTATGGCGTAGGGAATATGTAGGGAATTGCCTACCCATTCCATATACCTTATTGTTCTCCCTACGCATTCCCTACGCCTGTGGAGGAAAGAGGTTGGAATTTCCCTACGCTTTACCTACGCCAGACGATTATTAATTTTTGTAATTTAACTTGAAATTATATTATAAAAATATATAATTTAATTTTTCAATAAATAGTATTAGCTTTAGAAACTAAAATAAAATTATACGTAATAATTAACTTTTAGATGTTTAATTAACTAAAAAAGAATAATAATTTGGCGACGCTTGAACCCAAAAAAACTAGGGTTTCAAAAATCAACGCAAATATTAGGATCCAAATTCAATTTTTTGGCTCCAAACCCCGAATTTTCATCTCCGTACCCACAGAGTTCTAATATAACATCAGCCATTCAGTATCGTTCTTTCTCCTACCCTACTACTTCCAAATCCAGATCGAAAGCTAATGTCCAGATCCAAATCAAAAATTAAAACAAAGTCCAAATCCAATTCCAAATTTAAATCGAAATCCAAATTAGAACCTCTTCTCATTGGAAATCGAAATCGAAATTCCAAAGCGAATCAAAATTGAAACCAAAATTGAACATTGATTGTGCAAGAATGGTGAGGTTGTTTGGTGGTAGTGATACTATTCAGGTGGCTCAATTGGAGTTTTGGTGATGGAAGGTGTGGGTTGTCAGTGGTTTTGGGATGCTGGTGGGGATGAACCAGGGATGAGCTGCAGTTTGAATGTTTGTAGAGGAAGTGTAGTTTATGGATGAGGAGGTTTGTGAAGAAGCACCGGAAAGTGGTTGACGCAAGGCGAGAAATGTTGTTGTCTAGTTGTATTAGTAGAGGTGATTTTTTTTGGCTTCAGGTGATTAAAGCGGATTTGGGTTGGGGAGGAAACTTTGACAGTGCGTGGATGGTAATGGCGATGGCTGAACGAGTGGCAACATGAACATTATGTGTCAAGCCCATGAACTCATGTAACCCTGTATCGCATTATGTTTAGTTATATTCCTCCAAGTTTATGATTTCGCATCACAGTGATTGTGCCAATGTCTTTTAGATACAGTTGAACTCTTACAACAGATCATAGAATTTTAAAATTAATATTCTAACAGTTTAAAATTAATATTCTAACAGTATGTTGCTACCTTTATTTTAATTAGTTATGCTTACAATCCAATTTCTTTGAACAACTGTTCTATTTCGACGTGCTTGAATGATAGATGACTTTTCCATGCATGTGATTATTTTCTAGTACATTGAAGCGATACATACGGCTCTATTTTGCGTTACATTTCAATCTATATGTTGTTTACTCCAAATGAAAACTATGAAGAAGTATTTAGTTGATCCACCTCCAGTTTTCCTTATTCACGATATACATGTGTCCTAACCTGATCATTGCAACAAGTCACTCAATAGCAACAATTTATTTACACTATTCATTGTCATATACATTTTAATTTGTCAACTAATGTAGTGTAATGTTCATCACTGGCGGTTATATCATTCCCCACAGGCTCAGTTCTTGTTGTAGAGTAATTCTAAGAGGATGTTGAAACTCAAATTCAAACTCTGATTTCTGTAGCAACTCCAAATAAAGTGGATGATTTATGCACAATTGGTACTGGTTATTCGAAAACTTTTTCTTCCTTTTATTTAAAAACAATCTCAGTGTAAACATGTTGAAGGTTCCTTTGGTTTGATTCGTGAAGATAGTAGATGTTGAATTAAGTTTTGAGTGGATCTGCAGTAGTATTTCGAAATTTCTCTCCATGAACATGTAATGTATTAAACTTGTATGCTTGATATCCAGCTTTTGTATGTTCAATTGTTAAGGTAATTTTGCAGTGTAATTGTTCAATTGTTATTATCCCCCTTTGCCTGATATTTAATTTGCGGAAGTTATTCTTCGATCGGAAAAGAAATACATGGATCTGAGAGGAGAAATCGATAAACACCTTCATTACATTAACTCTCCAAATATCCACTGTTTGTTTTCTAAACCTTTATATACTGTTCAGGTTGCTAAACAGGGAGGGAGTGAGATGGTTGTAAGTGAACACAATGGTCGTTGTTTGTGTTGTATGTGATAAGTGCTTGGCCGTGGATTGGCTGCTTGGTCGTGGAGTGGATTGGATTAGTGTAGTGAAATGTGGGTATAGGCTGTTGTAGCAGAAGTTATGTAGCAACTTTATTTTATTGCTGGACATGATTTTTTAAAATACATTTGTAGCAATTTATGGTAATTTGACAATGATATGCATTCTACATTAATGTTTTGTAATGATATATATTGTTACGATTTTGCATGTGGTTATATATTATATTTAATGCTTTCTGTTGCTGATGTTCGGGTTTATTATGTTTTATTATGATTTGTGGTAGATGAAGATAAATACAATAGAATCATATTGAATTTTGGTGTACGGTGGCGTAGGGAAGGCGTATGGAACTCGTAAGGAAAATTCGATTTCTGCACTTTAAAAGGAAGAAAGCTAGGCGTAGGGATGACGTAGGGAATTAGGCGTAGGGAATGCGGCGTATGGAAATAGGCGTAAGGAATGCGTATGGAAATAGGCGTAGGGAAGGCGTATGAAATGCGGCGTAGGGAAGGCGTATGGAAAGCGGCGTAGGAAATGCGTATGGAAATAGGCGTAGGGAAGGCGTATGGAATGCGGCGTAGGAAAGACGTAGCGATTTTTTTGCGACGCATTGTTTTCCAACCTCTTCTTTGGCGTAGGGATGGCGTAGGTAATATCTTTTCCCTACGCCGCGCCTACGTCAAACTGGCATAGGGAATCCAAAATTCTTTTGTAGTGACATATACTTGCGACATTTCAAATGCCATATGTACACGTTTTTATTGTAAAGCTTGGGCAGCGCTATTTAAGATGCCGCCTGTGTGTGCCATTTTAAATGTCGTCCAGTTGTGTAACTGGTGTTTTATCCAGCCTCCCTCTTTTATTCTTCAATCCACCGTCTTCTTAGTCAAATCCTTAAAAAACTCAAATACTCAAATCTTAATTTTTTTCCTCAAACTAAGGACTTTAGACTATAAATTATAGTTAAATCTTAATCGAAAGTAGATATAGCTGAGGAGCAACACCTATTTCTTGCTTTTGAACAATTTTGGAATGTTGTTTTATAAACCCTAATATTTTTTATGTTTCTATTATCATATTTAGTTTGGTAATTTGTGAAGTAGTAAAAAAGTTGATTAATTAAAATGTAGAATGGCTTCCAAGTGTGTACCAACGATTTATTGTTTTCTATCAAATACATTTCTGTTGGTAGCGGAGAATTTATTCTCTTAGCTTAACACTCTTCTCTGAGATGTACGAGCTCAGAGGTTATGCAGTTGATGGTTACTAGTGATACATTCTCAATTTGGTAATGTGGCATACGAAGTGCTGTTGATCATTTGTTGATCAAAGCATAGCTTTTGTAAAATGCGTAGCTTTGTGGACGAGACTTCATCGGACCTCATACCCCAGAAATGGTCAAAACAGGAAAGATGCAGCAAGGTTATAGGGAGTAGCGCACCTTAGGGTATGTGCATTTCCTTCTGCATAGAAGTGGTATCATGGTGTGGAGCTCAGATACTTAACTTATGTGGATGTCGCAAATATATATGACTTTGTGATTGTTGTTGGTTGAGGATCCTCAGATAAAGGTTGTTTACAACCGGGGGATGACATACTCGTGTCAGTAGTTACCTACTTTTGCAGATGTAATCCGACCTTGTGTTGGCAGAGATCCGGTTAGATTCTCGGGGCGTCTCTTCAGAGGCGTACCCATGTGGCAGTGGGAAGTTACTTGGCCTGACCATTTATTGGAAAATCCAAAGAAACAATACGAGCTCTGTACAGTTTTAGTTGTATAACCTACCATTTACTTATGGTGGCGCCCCACTATTTAGATGGTAGCTATAGTAGGCATACGATAATAGTCGTATGTTGGCTAAAATTTATATCATATTTTCGAAATGTTTTCCTACACTTTGCACTTATAGTAATAATATCAAAAAAAAAATTCTGCGTATCAAGTATGTTTGATTATCATAAGGAGAAATCTCCTCCGATTCTGCGTTTGCATTGTGTGTGTGTGCGGGAGGCCTTATGGTAGTTACATTTTCGAAAGCATTGCGGATCTATTTTAAAATATTTTTTTGTTTGTTTTTAAAGATAAACTGTTTTAAGTTCTCACACAAGTCTCATGACTGACTCGGAGTTTATTGTTTCCTTTCTAAACTCTGGGTGCACACCAATTTCCACACGGGCAGTTTAGAGTCAGGTTATCAGGTCATTCTGGAATTCAGGAGGTGCTGTGGAGCTCAAGAGGCGAGCTGAATGGCGAAACGTATCACTTGTATATGATATTATCTTTTTCGCTGTGTATTCAGTTGTGAGGACAGCTTTATATGACTGTCCATTATCGTGTTGTGTTGTATATTGACTCTGATGATGCTATGTATAAAATGTACAGTTCTTTTGATTTAAAGATTATTCATTTATCTATTATATATTGTTCTGCTGCGATTGTGAGATTCTGATATTGTTTCTGTTGCTTCTTTTTTCTTTCTTCTTGTACCTCTTCTTCTTTAACCCTAACAATTCGGGTTTTCGGCCTTCGATTGCTCGGCAGTTGATACAGTGAACGTATTAATGTCGATTTTCGAAAGTCGAAAATCCAGTTCGTTATAAGTAAGAAACTGTGCATTCGTCAAAATAGGTGGAGTTAAACGCAAAAATGCTTGCTGGAAGGTCCTACTATGTTTTGGCAAATTGTCATTACTACTTCGATACAGTGGAACGAACCTCTCTGTAATTCCACTTTTTTTAACCCTAACTTCAGTAACTTGTAATGTTCAAAACCATTTAGTATGAAAAAGCTGAACAAAGTCATTGTCTCTCTCTAGCTAAGCACAACCTCAGGGCTTTAAATTAGAAAAAGCAGAAGAGTAGCGTATTTTATAGCCATATATAAGAGTTGTTCTCCCGATGTATTTACCATACATGCACGTGGAAAAAACTTCTAAAAGCAGTCTTTTCAACAATTCAACCAGATCAAAAACCGCTGGTAATCCGCCATCTAAATTGCGGCGTAGACAAGACACAAGCTTAGACAATACAGGGCCCAAAAACGAGTGAAATAACAGCAACAAAGAAGCCTCCAAAAACAAAGCATAGTCAGCTTAAAGGTGTTCGCAGATCCTATCGCACACGCTAATGCCCTACCTTACGTCGCCATCTCAATACAATATCCAGCAATAATCCATTTCCACATCTTCCTTCTATATACACACACACCTTACCTTCATATTCTAAACCAATAAACCCAACAGCCATTATCTCAAAAACAAAGGCCAAAACATATATAAAAAAAACAAATTTGAAAATGGTGATGTTAACAGCAAGACAAGGAAGGCAGCTACAGCGATACAACGAAGAAGGAGGCCGACTCGTCGTCGGTTGCATTCCATACAGGTACAATAATTACATGGAAGAAGATGATATAGAGGTTTTGGTGATAACATCGCAGAAGAGCGAAGCTTTGATGTTCCCAAAGGGAGGATGGGAGCTTGACGAAAGTTTAGAACAAGCTGCCAAAAGAGAAGCAGCTGAAGAAGCAGGAGTCGTAGGCCAACTTGAGCAGATACTCGGAAAATGGAACTACAGAAGCAAAAGATATGGAACAGTGTACGAGGGACGAATGTTTCCAATGAAGGTGACGAGTGAATTGGCGTGTTTTGCAGAGATGCAAACGAGGAGGAAGAAGTGGGTTTCCATTGCTGAAGCGAGGAGAGGTTGTAGGGATCAGTGGATGAGAGATGCGTTGGAATTGCTTCTGCGAAGAGTTTCCCAAAAAAGTGACTCGAGGCTGTAGATATTGTTTTGAACGTTGTTTTACTAACTTCAATGGATTCTTTTATTCTTTTGTTAATTTGGTAAAATGACTGATGCTAATGACGATATAGAAATTTTGGTTTATAGTCATTCGTCACTGTCGGTTGCATTATTGCAGCTACAGAAAAGAGGAAGAGTGATGTATTATTAAATTGTTGATATTATTGATTTACACAATGATGTTGATTTTTGATTGCCACGCTTACTGTTTGAGTGGTGTTACGCTGTTCTACGTTTTTCAGTTTGCTTCCTCAAAATTTATTAATTTCATTTCACAACATAACAAGGTTTGTCCTGTTTGTCGACTACCTTTTTTGGACATTGACAATTACAGTATCAGTTGTCTATGGACACGTACTATGTTATAAAGAATAATGTTACAAACTATTTCTACTGTATTTTCTCTTTGAATAATGTTACTTTGTTCAATTTTACCCTCATACACGTCCTCTTCTTTGTTCTATAATTGCAATCTACAGGTCATCCTCTAACCTAATCATTTAATATGTACTAAACCATTTATTGTTGAATTTTCTTGTACCACCACCAATTTTTTTAATATAATAATACTGCTATATGTTGACATAATATCCAGACTCGTTATTTCTACTGGTCATTTGATCACCTCCTTGCATAATTAAAGCGAATCTCTCAAGAATTAAATGCTTGACACACGTGGGACTACAGGCTTATAGAATTGCGTATTTAAAGATGAAGAACAGGTAAATCCTGATTTATTGTGTTTAGAGTTATTCCGAATTTTTACATGAATTTGAAAGAAAAAAAAGTAGAGTTCCATAGTAGAAATAGAAACAACTTCGATATGGGTATTTTAGTCTAACCTAAACCTAGGCATGATGCATTTAATCTCAAATTTATTTACTGCCCTTTTTGGTTTGAATTTCTCGCAAGGAAAAATCAACCCGGCCTACCTCATCCAAGCGGCTCGTACAACAACGACCATATTCATCATGACCCAGATATCCCCATGGTCCAATACTTTGATCATACACCCCCGACGGCAATGGCTTGTCCATTCAATGCACTCCTTAGGTACCCGACTCACCCGTTTGGCTTTGTACCCTATTGGACCCAAGCCGACAGGGCTCTCTCGAGGAAAGCACCACCCCACCGGCACATGCGCCGGACAAGTATCTCCTGCAGTAGGCACCAGATGACGAGTCAGAGAAAATTGGCCTTCGAAGGGCTTTTCTACAGTCGACCGGTCCGTTCGTTCAGTCAACCATCGGACAACTTTCTCGTTCGTCCCCAACCTCATCCACCCGCGTGCACTTAATTCTTTGGTAGCACTCAAGCATGGCTACAGGCACCAGACTGCCACTGCCTAAAGATGCTTTGCATGCACTGTTCCTGAGAAAAGAGTGGCATAATCTACACTGTTCATATACCAAAAACGTCAATGTGCAATAGCCACTCCATATGCTTTGCCCCAACTCCAAGCATGCTCATTGTACGGTCCAACAACTACCATAATCTACACCATATAGTCAACTAGCGTTATAATTGACATGTGCATCAACCGTGTACATCTACCAACAACCTAGAGTAATTCTTGCACTATAAGAGAAACGGCTATTTGCAACGGCGAATGGCCGTTGGAATTGCCGTTGGTATACACTTCAACAGTTTCCAACGGCCTCCAACGGCATCAACGTGGATATACCAACGGCTTCCAACGGCAAATTTGCCAACGTGGCAAAGCCTGTTGACCAACATGCCATTGGAAATCGTTGGAATATGCCGTTGGAGTTAAATGGCCAATTGGCCGTTGGTAGGCGTTGGAAGCCGTTGCAAATCTGGGAATTTTTTTTATATAAAAGCAGCGGTATTTGCTTCCAGCCACACATAACCACAATTATATCAAAACAGCTCCATTTCGAGCATATACATATAACAACTATATCCAAACATATACATATATAACCAAATCTTACATATATTTCAACATAAACCAACAACCAAACAAAACACAACATAACCATCATTAAAAAATCCAAACCAACATCAACAAATCCAAACCAACATCCACAACCAAACCATCAGAATGTATGAAATCCAAATATACACAAACCATCACATCAAAATGTATCAAATTCTCACCAACTCCAAAATATACATGCCAATAACAAAACATACCTAAATCACTCAGCACCCGAACAACCAGATGAAGGAGGCTGTCCATACTGTGCGATGAACTCCGCCATACGCCGGTTCAACTCCTTCGTCCTCGCTTCATGCAGCAAATTGCGTTCCCGCATCTCAGCAAACTCGGCTCGTAGCTGCGCAATCTCTTCTTTATCTTGAGCTCTTTGATATTCTTTCTGCGCTGTCTGAACCTGTAAACAAATTTAAATTATCAACTGCACTAAAAAATTAGTATTAAAATAATTGCAAATTAACTAACCGATTGGCTTCCATATCCGTAGCGTCTGCCGCGAGTCACTGGATACACGACGGACTCAAAAATGGCGTCCTCCTCATCGGGGGTCAAGTGAGCTCGTCTCGTACTCTCAAGTAAGGCTGTCCGCGCTTCCTGAAACTTATGCTGTCATGCAAAATATAATTGAATTTAGTTAATTACGTTATTTCAATTAACTTGTAAGTTTTAGTTACTTATGTTATACTTACATAGGCAGCACGCGCTTTGTCATCGTGGTCCCAAGAGTAAGAAACTGCGCCGGAATCATCGACCTGAGTCAATGCATGTGTATGGGTAAACACATCCCAATAACTAACAGCCCCCCCCCCCCCCCCCCCCCCCGCGTTGTCTCTCCTGAAATATGCACATATAAATATACATTATTTATAATTTAACAAATTAAAACTTAAAATAATTAACTATTTGTCTTATTTAATAATTATACCAAATCTTCCCGGTGATGCTGGAAAGACTTGGAACCACCGCGATGTGTAACGGGGTTACTGCTCCTGTTTGCAGAATTCCTCTCGGACTGCCTCTGCAAATTTAAATTGAAAACAAAAATTGTTTTGACAGTTTTAATTATTTATATATTATTTGCCTCAAACAATTTAAATTAAATATATGATAGAGGTTTACCACAAAATCCTCGTTGCTCCACCAGGTGGCGAACTCATCAAAAACAGCTTCACTCATCAAATGAGGCCTCTTTCCCGATGTTTTGATGTTGTTAATCGTTTCGCGATAGTTTTTTGAAATTTTGCTGCTCCAATGGCGACGGATAACTGAAACATCAGAATCGGCCAAGTCCACTTCCCCCTGCACGTTTGAAAAAATATGAGTTATACAGTTGCTATAAATAGTGCAAACATGAATTGACATAATGTACATGACTACATAATGCAATAATTGCTATACCACACATACCAAAAAGTCCTGTCAGATAGCCTCCCGCACCCCCTCTGGTATCGCAGTCCACCTCGGCCAACACGAGGTCATACGAGCCATATACGCCCGTCGCGAGATCGTGAGTACTATGTTGGAAGGCTCCAACGAAAACCCACCGCTGTGTAAAAACAGAAAAAAACATTTAATATTCCATTACTACTATATATATTTGATAAAAGATTGTATGGAATAAAATTCAATTTTGAAACTTTATACTTACCTGCCATCGGCTTTGGGTTTCAGCCATACCATAGGCCGAACACCCGGTTGTGAAGGACCAGCATCATCACCTCTCTGTGAGCTGGAAGATCCGGAGTGTGAACGTCTGCGTCCCGACATACCTATATGAAATCATAGTATAAAGAAAAGCAAGAGTAACATTGATTAATTTAATATGCAAATGGTGTCAGAATAATGAACATGGCTTAACATACTTTATAGCGTAACATAAAAGAGACTTTATGATACATATCATATAAAATTACTTTGGAAAAAAAAATTACCTTCTCAAAATATTGATTAGTGGTCAATCCTCATCGCTTTCGGATTCTGACTCTTCTTCGCGTTCTATATTTTGTTCCTCTATACTCTCAAATGCTTCAATTAATGCATTTGATTCATCGTTTAGAGGTCCAAAATCTATTTGATTGTCGGTTAATATTATTCCTCTATTTTCCTCGATATCTGCTTGGTAAGCTTGCTGTTCAGGAATATTTCGTCCATCAAATGTAAACCTTGGTTTGGTTTTAAAAACAGTCGACCAATCTATTTTATCTTTTCTTAAAGATGGGTAAGGAGCATAATAAACTTGAAGAGCTTGTTTGGCAAGTACAAAAGGGTCGTACTTATAATACCTCGAAGTATGTTTTATTTCTATAAGATTATATTTTGGATCCACGTTTATTCCAGAACCTGGAACGTTGTTGAACCAGTTACATTTAAGCAAAAATACTTCTTCCGCAGGTCGAATGAAATATGTCAACTGCAAAATCTGGGTCAGCACGCCATAAAAGTCATTTATGTGATCATTTGGATCATCACTACCTTTGACAAATACACCAGTATTGTTAGTTGATTTTTCGGCACCGTATTCTTTGGTATTAAATTTATATCCGTTGACAAAGAATATTGGATATGTCTTGACTATCCTTTTTGGTTCCATAGCTAAATGTTTCAATCCTTCATCTACAACACAATTTGTTGTATCAAAAACGTAGTTAGAAAACCAAGCAGCAAATTCTTTAACGATATCGTCGTTTGGATGTTGTGATTCGTAAATACTGTAATTATAGAACAAATGTTGCATTATGATTAAAATACATGTGTGCATATATATTTGTGTATACATATGTGTAGACATATGTGTATATATATTACCTAATAAATGGTGCAACTTCGGCACAGTTGAGAAGAATATACGTATGTGCTACTTGATAATCTCTATCATCCAACCATACTTCCACACATTTACCAGCAGACAGACCAGTTTTTTTAAAAATAGATAAAGTCGCTTGACAATCATCTTCATCAATGCCTTCATCATTACGCGTTGCACTTTCAAATGATATGTTCACATGGTCGCTGAAATAGTGAGAGAAAAAAAACGAAGCTTCTTCTTCGATGTACGATTTGCAAATCGAACCTTCAACTCGTGCTTTCTGTCTCACTTTTTTCTTTAGATGATTTAAATACCTAGTAAAAATTATTTTAATTTAATTTTGTATACATTTAATTAAACCAATATGTAATAAACTAAATAGTAATATACCTTTCAAATGGATACATCCATCCATATTGCACAGGCCCTCGAAGACGGGCTTCAAGTGTAAGATGAATTGGTAAATGCTCCATAACATTGAAAACACCTGGAGGAAATATTTTTTCCAGTTTGCAACGCAATATCGGGATTTCTTCCTCAAGTTTACGTAGACGATCAACTTTTAATGTAGTTGAACAAATCTCTTTATAAAACAGACTAAGTTCTGTTACAACAGTCCAAACTTTTACGGGCAACAGTTCTTTAAAAGCGACGGGTAACAAATTTTCCATCATAACATGACAATCATGACTTTTCATCCCGCCAAGTTTATTATTCATATAGTCAACACATCTACGAAGATTAGAAGATATGCCATCTGGGAATCGTAATCCTTCCATCCATTTTAAAAGTAATTTAACTTGATTATTGTCTAGCTCATAACAAGCTTTTGGCTTTTTTGTGTCATTTGGTTTTATATGAAGCTCAGGACGATTACATATTACTTTGATATCACGTCTTGATTTCAAATCATCTTTCGTCTTCCCTTTAACATTCAAAATTATATTAAACAGATTATCAAACACGTTTTTCTCATTATGCATCACGTCAATATTATGACGAATCAAGAGATTTTTCCAATAAGGCAATTCCTAAAATATGCTCTGTTTGCACCAGTTATGTATCGATGATTTACCCTGAATTTCAATTTGTTCTCCGGTTTCATGTATCTTTGGATAATTCTTTACAAGTTCATAAATTTCTTCGCTTGACCAAACCGTAGGTGGTCTCAAAGTTTCATGTCTATTAGCTGTAAAGTTTTTTTTATCTCTTCTAAAGGATGATTAATATGAAGAAAACATCGATGACAGTCAAACCACGAAACTTTCTTTCCATGAGGTAAAAAAAATGCTCGTGTTTCTTCCATGCAATAAGGACAAGCTTGACGACCGGCCGTACTCCAACCTGAAAGCATTGCATATGCAGAAAAATCGCTGATTGTCCACAATAAAGAAGCATACATGCGAAAGTTCTTTTTTTGGAAAATATCATATGTCTCTACTCCCTCGTACCAAATTTTTTTTAATTCATCAATCAATGGTTGTAAATAAACATCGATTCCTTGTGTCGCATCATCGGGACCAGGGACGACAACTGTAAGAAATATATATGGAGTTTTCATACACATCCAAGGAGGTAAATTATAAGGTGTGACAATTATAGGCCAGGACGAATATTTAGAACCAAATTGAGAGAATGGGGAAAATCCATCTGTACATAAACCAAGTCTAACATTACGAATTTCGGACGCAAAATCGGGATATTTCTGGTCAAAATGCTTCCATGCTTCCCCATCAGCTGTATGTGTTAACGTACCTACTTCATGTGTTCTCACACCGTGCCATCTCATATGTTGCGCAGTTACAGAAGATGCATATAACCTTTGAAGTCTAGGAGTAATTGGTAAATAATGCATACGCTTATACGGGACTTCCTTTCCCTTTTTCTTTCTTGGTTTGTATCTTTCCTGATTGCATCTTTTACAATTTCTAAGGTTGATATCTTCCTTCCAAAACAACATGCAACCCTTTAGACACGTATCTATTTTTTGATACGGTAAACCGAAAGCCGACATCAGTTTTTTTACTTCGTAATGATTTTCGAACATTAGATTATTAGGAGGCATATGTCGTTTCGCAGCTTGTACAACAGCCGTAAATACAGATTCTGTGAGGTTGTATTTGGATTTCATCACAATGTATTCAGCAGTTACTGATAACTGGGTTCCGCTTGTGCCGCCTTCCGAAAGGGGTTTTTTCGCGGCATCTAACAAATCATATATTTTTGTGCCCCAATATTTGGTTCTTCTTCAGCATTACCATCGTCGTCAGTTAATTAAGGAACATGAAACATTGAACGTGCAGCATCTTCAACCATATGTTCTACAAGATTTGTCGTACCAATTTCATTACTCGCCACCTCCTCATCTTGTACAGGATTAGATGCGAACTGTTCCCCATGACGATCCCAAATCAAATAGTTCGATACGAAACCATACTGACGCAAATGAACTCTAACCATTTGTGGTATCAAATGCTTTAACAGTTTGCATTTACTACATGGACAACGGATTTCTTTATAGTTTCCGTTATTACGTAAAGCAAAATCCATAAATACGCTAACACCATTATTAAAATGTTCACTTGTTGAGCCTTCAGTATCGACCCTTCGTTTTTTGTACATCCAGCTCCGATCAGTAAAATAATTGTCCATTTACCTACGCATATAATTAAAAAGTACGATATAATTTTGCGTTGACATTTTTTATTAAAACAATTTTATAAACATTCTTCTTGTTTTTGTTATATTTGTTAAAATAATATTTAAAGCTTATTTTGAAATGAACATTATATTCTATTTAAACAATTTTATTAGCGAATTTGATATTAGTTGATCATTGACACTTTGTTGATGGGTCATCCTACCTCCCATTACAAATACAATAACATAATTAAATCGCATAAATCATTTCAATTTAAACGATCCAACAAAATTTCGACAGCACTTCGCTTTAGTTCCCTGAACAGTACACAATTGCGTGTACACAGGGAACATAAAGGGAAGCGCTGTCGAAATTTTGCGAACCGTTTAAACTGAAATGATTTACGAGATTTAGTTACGTTATTGTTTTTGTAACTTGTCCAATACAGGGACAAATCCAACAAATACTGTACACGATGAATATAGATGTCTGTTCTGTTAAAAAACGAATATCCACACAACGATCATATACAATACTTATCAGACGGGGCCAAAAACACTCTAAGGGTTTAAAATTTTAAATTAGCGATATAAAATTTTAAATTTTATTTTCATAAAATTTAAACTTTTATATCAATAAACAAATTGTTGAATCAACGCATATATAATGATTTTTTCCTAAACAAAAAAAATCCAGTGTGTGCGCGCAACGTATAAAATAAACGAACAATGTTATACATATAATCGCATCACAGATCACATTCAGTCATGCACAAACTGTATCACGTATATATCGTATCATAACATGTCAAAAGTGAACAATTTATATGTCATTATAATCACTTAATTTCTACGTACGTTTTTACGCAATTCAATCACCAATATAATAACAAGTGAGGTTCATGCTTAGGTTAGTGACAATTATTAAGTTTGAAACTAATTTAATAATAAACCTAATTTAACAAATCATAGTTAAACATGTAATAATTAGTTTAATAACAGTAATTAAGGTCCAATACACTACACTACACGAACAATAACACAATACATACATTAAAATTACCAATTTAACCTAAAATAAAAAATTTAACAAAATTAGGGTTTTAGCAAATAATACCTGATTTTGGAGGTTGTGAAGCTTGCAAACGAAAATGAGGATGCTAGAACGTGTAGAAGGGGATAAAATGGGGTTGGAAATGTTTTGGGAGGGGGGAATGGGGGTTTTTGGAATAAATTTCGGGTGAAGATGGAATGGGGAAGAAGAAGATCGAGCTGCAGGTTACTCTCGGTTTTCCAACGGCTTGCAACGGCCGCCAACGTCATATTTCCAACGGCTTCCAACGGTAAGTGTTCTTTGTTATTAAAAAATTCCGAGAAAAAGCTTGCCGTTGCTAGCCGTTGGAAGCCGTTGGTCAATGCCGTTGGAGGCCGTTGCCCCCGTCCGTTGCTATAAACAGTAATTCTTATAGTGTTGAGCTTGATCAGCAAAATGTCAACCATCTAACCATCAACTTTAGCACCATATATAGACCAAGGCATGCTTCTTACAAGTTTTGAACAACATTAGCTCTCGAGCATTATAGTTTCTTATTATTGTCTCTTGTAATCATCCATAGTGAGATCCATAGTGAGAGAAATAAAACGGTAAGAAATTCCACATGGCAGATGTATGTCAACTTTGATTGAACCACTTCATATATGGCGTCGCTCTACCTTTTACTCATTTTTCTTTCTCATTTTACATTTTAAATCTAAGTATTAGTAAGTAACCTTTGCTAATATCACATCTTAACTATAATTTTGAGGTTGGCTAGATTTTTAGTCAATATTTTTGTGCTAGAAGGAGGGCCTTTCATAAATACCCTCATTATTCTTCACTTTACTTCTCTACAAGCATTTTTCCGTTCGCACCATGTAAAAACCTGGTGAAAACAAAGCTGATAACTCCAATGATCGCAACACCAACGGAGCAACTGGAGCGCCGTCTGTCCCATCCCTATGCTGAGCAACGACATGTAGCTTAACATGACTAACAGTTTGAATAGCTTAGAACAACTTGCTTGTAACAACATAGATTTTAACGACTGAATTTAGATAATTAATGTAAATATCGAATCATTAATTAACTTAAGGTTCAAAATATGCCTTTTCGTATACGGGCGAATTAGGTATCGAGACAACTTCTATTAAGTCGGGATCGACATTGCGAATCATAATGAGTATAAATATCACTATATTTGAAGTTGCAACATTTTTATGATTTACGTATTGTTATACGAATTTTTGCAAAAACACATGCATAGTCAAGTCTAGTGGGATCTTGACTTACGACTTGAGAATATGGGATGAGGAATTCATTGTGAAACGTATGGTAGAATAATTTTTAGAATCGGGTCATACGATGGACAAAACGAACTTGAAATATGTGAAATTATCATCTCGAAGTGCCGTCTCGAAAGATGAAAAAATTTAGACCATCCGGACAGGAAATGAAGTGATGTGTGCCAATGAGTTTTGTGGTGTTCCGGTATACCGTGCGATCGTAAGAGCTTAAAACATGTGACAATTTATTTAAGAAGTTATATATATATATATATATATATATATATATATATATATATATTCCACACTTAGATCTTTTCCCCACTTCAACTTTTCTTTCTTCTCCTTATTTTATAATGAGTCGATAGATGGGAGAAGGGTCTACCCCAACACTGTGAACTATGGTTCGTGTTAGACGACGAGATCATATCCTTTAAAGTCATGGAGAGGAGCGTCAGATCTATGTAGGGTTGGCGGGTCTATTAGTGCTTGGTTGAGCCTACTTATTTCTTATCATGACTTTGGTGATGAGGTGGTGGAGATGGAGGCGTCGGTTGGAGAAATGAAGGGCATCATTGTGAATTGGTTTGAAGTGGAGTTGATTGGGGATGGTCGGAGGGACTCCGGTGAAGCAAGGTGATTGACAACAATTGATTGGCTGTTAGTGCTATAGAAAGTCGTAACTTGATAAACATAGCTGAGCTGGAGTGTGGGGTCTGTTGCGAAGAGCATGCGAAGTGTAGTGGCTTGGAGTTGGAGGTTCGTCGATTCATGGAGCATAGAGCTTGAATTTGAGGAGAGAATGTGTGCTTGTGTATGGGTTGTGCATGCGCACGAGACATATAAACTTGGGAAAGAAGAAAATTGGTGTTAATGAGGTTATTAGTTAATTAAATTTTAATTAATAATTAAAATTGATTATCTTGTTTTGTATATAATTCATATATCTTCCATACGAGGTTCAATCGAGACATGGTCTTCGTTATTGTAATCATAATGAGATTATCTACAACGTGAAAGTTGGACGGGATCTAGACACTTGAGAAATTATAGCTTAGGTGTGCACAATTATTACTATGAATTTATATTTAGGTATAAATCTCTGTATTTATGTATATTACAAAATATTACCTAGAAGAGGTAGAATAATATATACGTAATTGTTTCTTGTTTGATTGGTTTGATTTGAGTTGATATTCGAGATATTCAGGATCTTAGTCAACTTTCTCGAATATCGACTCTAAACTTCGTATTGAATATAGTTAGATATAGTTGATATTAATTTATAACATGGTTATAAATTAAGTAAACTCTAATTCGCTGTTATATTAGTGTAGAAATTTTATTATATTTTTTATTACTAATCGAAAGGTAAATGTTGACCATTAAGATAAGTTGTAGGGCAAAAATAATGATTTAGGCAGTTTAAACTTATATTAAAATTACTTTGAAGTTTATCTGGCCTTGATATTGGTTTAGTGTGGTGTGATACCATAGTTAACTAACTAGTGAATAGTTATGAAAGGGATTTGGGAGGTTAGTAAATTATAAAAGAAATATTGTACTATTTAATATGGTTTGATTAAGGTTATAAAATACCGAATATTGTTGTAGCATGATCTATTAACCTTAGACCCTAAGAAATGTTTTGTCATATACATATATTCATACATACATACATACATACATATATATATATATATATATATATTACATAAGATATATAATTTTAAGGCCTTATTAATAGCTAAACTTAATTTTAATATAAGAATTAAGTGATATTAAGTTGTGATGTGATTGGTAGGCAAGTGTATTATTTTATAAAATAAGTGTAAAACTTTTATAAAATAACACAAAGAAGATATGATTTAAGTAAATGAATAAACAATATGATTATTAGATTAATTACTTAGGTAAGACGCGTTTTTTAGAATTGGATCTTTGACTCGATTAGAAATTGCTTATGGTGTGGATAGACTAATTTTTTGATATAATTGTATGGAATATATGTATGAATTATATAAAATAATAAAGTACATTGGATGTATAAACCGTGTAAAGATGTGTATCCATTTATACGTAGTCTATATATTCAATTTACGCTCCCAATAGTACATTTAGTTGAGCCCGATGTTCAAGAAATATATTTGAATGGGCTAATTTATTAAAAGAGATAAATGTTGTAGATTGTAGTATCGTTGTTGAGGATCGAGTACCATGTTCTGGTAGCAAGACGATGTAATGAATGTAATCCAAACGACGTTTGGTTAACAACTGGTTGTTGGCTGTAATGGGAAACGAGCCGAGGTCTCGGTTGATTTGGACCCGGATCTCAATCTAATCCTTTCGATCCTTGACGTGTAGGATATAAGGGACCTCTATGAGGTCCTAGATTCATCAAACTTAATGCAAAGCAAGGTGACATCCTCTAATGGTTTCGAATGAAGGAAGCAATACAAAATGAGGTGGAAACTATGTGACGTTTTCACTCAATATGGATAAAACAATGTGCAAGACGTGATGATGGTATGACTCAATAGGCAGGAATAGAGTTAGATATTGACTCTCGTTACTTGATACGTATGTTTAAGAGATGATACATTTTTTACGGTTTCGGTGGGCCGATACGATCCACCAAGATCATGTTATACGGGATGCACCTGTTATCTATATAGTATGGATATACAGAGATTAAACAGGTGATTCATGATACCATAGAAAAATGCACGACTTTCATATGTGACCCTGGAGCTTGTGAAAAGAGAGATGACAACGACTTCTATAATAGGTCACAAATCACCCATGCATATAGTAGAGGTCAAGCTGAGTTCTATATGAGTCTACTACATTATGATGCGACTCAGAATATATTGCATATTTAGATACCGACTTATTTTGGCCTATCATGAAGGAGGTACTTAGGACCACCCGCCATCGATTGGCGGGTATATCATATAGTGGACAATTAATATTATATCATATAGTAAACGATTGGAACTATATCGTATAAAAGCGATTATTAGTGTGTCATATTGTAAATGATTAATATTATATTGTTGAGTAGGCAATTATTGGTATATCATACAATAGATGGTTTGTGACGGATAGTGGGCGGTACAACTCTATTATGAAGTTCTCGTACACTTGTATTATTTACTTATCACTAGAGGTAGACCTAGATTAGGATGCCTATATCACCACTAGTCCCGAGAGAGTGTAGTATTGACCTTACCCTCATATATTAGGACCTTACATTTCATTGTTGTGCATGCAAATTTATAGTCATAGCATTGTATTTATGATGGATCGACCTTAGGGATATAAGAGGAGAGTCGGGCAAGATATCACTTCCTATCCTTTGGGATAGGTTTATTTTACTTATTTATGGATAGTCCAGATTAGTCTTGAGCCACTTTTGTGGAGAGGAATGGCCGTGTCTTTGTAGTTTCAAGTTATATATATATAGCTTTGATATATAATATTTTGAAATAATTCCCCTCATACTAGACTTATGTCTGACCTATATTTTGTTTTTATCTATTCTTATCATGAAAATTCTTGGATACTCGATTGAGTAATTCTGGAGTAAGTTTCTTTTAAGGACATGCTTATAGTTTGAAGGCCTGAAGTTGATATATTGGATATCTACACGTATGTTTAACATAGTAAATGGTAGACAAGCTATTTTCTATATGAGACTTGTGATATCAGCTATTACACGTAGAACTCCATGTAAATGGAGTGTATGCATTTTGACATTTTGTATTAATATTTATTTATAGATTGCTTATGCTATTGCAATCTCTTGTTATTGTTTATCATATTATGTTCATGTATATTCAGTATGTTATATGTTATTATTTTATTGTGAGATTCTATCTATGTGCCTTGATATAATGTTTAGTTTTAATTTTACCCCAATGGATTATCATTGGTGGTATTTAGGAGTTTGATGTTTTCGTTTGACATCAATTCAAGGTATTATGCAGGTTGGATCATCACATGACTTATGATGTGAACGACCTTTGGGCTTTAATGAACATGTTTATAAACTTTGGCACTACTGTCCCTCTAGTGGTTGACATGACTCCTATCCCGCCTACTATGCCCAATTCCTACAATATAATGAATGAAACTCGTAAGAGAGTCATGTTGGAACCACCAATAGAAGCTGCTCCTGTTCGCCATAACCACATACATATTTCCTATGAGCAGGAAGATGTCCACGAGGTCACAAAACTTGAGCTGACAGTATACTGCAATTCATCTTCGATCAAGAGAGTGTTCACCTTTCATTGCCTTCGAACAATGAATTGGGCCTATGACTTACGCTTTAAACACCTCGGTGGTGGTGGGTAGCACAAATATCTAGAACCTAGAGAACCATTAGTCCACTCCCAACCACAACGGAAGGTGCCCCAGCCTAGGTCCTGTGAGAGGCACCCCTAGCTGTCTAGATCGCCTTCAACCATTAGAAACATATCTCCTATCCCAACCTGGCATCGTGTCTCTCCCTCGGCATAACGTCTCTTGTCCCCTTTGTTAAATAGATGACAAAGGAGCCCTTTCCCAGCAAGGAACCAGTGTTATCCAAGGAATATAGAAGCCGACCTTCGAGAATAAATGGCCGTCCTACGTTAGCATATGTGCAGATCCAAACTAGAGGTATGAGCGGAGAGGGTTTGTCAGATGACAAGAATGGGGACCCCTTCTTCCAATAAATACTTATTATTTACATCCACCCGAGGTATGTTCTGCCCTCTATGGATAAAATGGTGGGAGTACCGAACCATCCAATCACATCATCGCTTTCAACTCAATAACCCATGTAGGCCATCTTTCTAGTCATGCAAAGTGTCTCCTTTTTCCCTTTACCCTGATCGGACCGGAATCCAGCCTGTTCCTTCATTTACAAGCCAGCAACATCCACTCTTAAGCCTAATTGTGTTTTGACTTCAAATCTAGCTTCTTGGCATAAAAAACAAGGTTTATTATGGAAAGCGAGTTAGACAACATAAGACAAGATCCGGGCCAGATCCCTTCACTCATATGTCAACCGCTTCAAAAAGAAATCAACATGTACAAGAGGTTGACATAACGAGGGTGGAAGAGGCTGACATCTCTGATAGCGATGAGGAGAGTGGCCAGAGAAATAAAGCCTGATGTAAGAAGAAAACCATCGAAAGAATGGTTGGTAGGAAAAAAGCGAAAAACTTGTAGAGGAAGGTGCGCGCTTCAAACTAGGTACACTAACTATGCAACACTGAACCCTGGCATGAAAACTATCTATCTTGAAACATGTGATCGCATACCCTTTCAATGACCCAGTCCCTCCCGGTTTGGACGGAGAGAGAAGCCCAGAGGTAATATGAAGTAATGTCAATTCTACCAATTCAATAGCAACTCAACCAACGAGTGTTTGCATCTCAATGACGAAATACGGCGGCTAATCCATAAGGGACACTCATTCAATATGTAAGATAGTATGTAGAGTAGCACAATGTCTGCTGAAATGCATTTGTCCCACCCCGACAGATAAATGACAACCACGTGGTCATAGTCAACATCAAGATTCTGTTAATTCATATCATCATGCACGTGACTAGAAGCAATCAAGGGGCTCTAGCCCTTTATAAGAGAGAGCTTGCCTTTGGTGATCGGGTTTATTCGATAGATCTCCAGGCCTTAAAGTTCCCTCGAGTCAAGGAAGATTAAACATACTTTGTTTTTCATAGCGAAAAACAAGAAAGGAGTTCGTTTCCACCGTCATGGCCCCATGGTAGTTATTGTGGACATCATTAGGGTCCACTGTATCTTTATTGATGTGGGAAGCTCCATTAATGTGATGTTTAAAGAAGTTTTTGAAAAGATAAAGCTTTCCGCCTCCAACCTCACTCTGTATGCACTGCCTATCTATGGGTTTGGGGGCGTTTGGCATAGCACCTCTAGAGATTACCCATTACATAGGAACTTTCAACCAACAACCTTTGGTAGCCAAGATTCAGGTACAATTTTTTATGGTAGACTAGTCGTTCGCATATAACATCTTAATAGTAGGCCAACTTTAGTGGACATCAATGCAATCATGGCCTATCAGCGGCTAACGGTTAAATTACCAACCAAGGGAGGGATAGGATGCATCTATGGTAACCAACAAACTCAAATAATTTTTATAGTATCTCTCTATAGCAAGCAAGGAAGGGAGCACTTATGCTGCAACCAGAACTAGCAACACTCAGTAGTGACATGCTTCATAAAACATGTGAGCTTGCGATTGTTCCCACTCACGCCAAGGTTAACCAAATTCTTAAAGGTGAAGCATCTAAATTGATCACGACCCCTAGCAAAGATGGAATGATCGAGGAATAATCATTCCCTGGTCCGCACAAGCAAGACAAGAGAACTTATAGCTATATGGAATGAACGATTCTACCCCCACTAGAATGCGTAAGCAAAAGATGTCACCACTCCTTCCCACTCAACATTGAAGGATTCATTAATGAGAGCTAGGTGCAACCGTAGCCCACTGTTTTATGCATGGATGTTTGTCTAATTCAGGGACATTATTAGGCGCATGATATACGTGTTAGGCCTGTGTGACCTAGAAGAGAACGTAAGGGATAGTGATGATGATCCACTCGACCCCTACATGTGAGACTCTAGCCCCGACCATGAGCCGAAAACTCCGCTTGAAGCAGTATTGATTGCTAATGGCGGATCAACACCTATGATCACATTTCCGAGCTTACCCACTAAAGTACTCGCAAACCAACCGTTGAAGCAATTACCAATCTATCCTGGCACAGTGGGCTAACTCCTAAAGTGGTTTGTAAATCCCAGAGGACATCATATCACTTTCCACCCTCGCACATCGACTAAGGGCCAAGTTGTGGTTGATTTTATATCGAAATGTTCTAGCCTAGACAATGGAAACTAGGATTCGATAGCCAACCTGCCAACATGGTAGCTTCATGTTGATGGTATGTCAAACGAGAAAGGTGAGGTTTCAGGCATGGTCTAGATCACGCCCAATGATCATGAGCTTTATTTTGCCGTCCTCTTAAGCATAGAGGCCACAAATAATAAAGTTGAGTATAAAGCCATCTGGGCCTGTCTTATGATGGCTGGAGGGCTGTGAATATATTTTTTCAAGTGTTTAGTGAACCCTAATTAGTTGTCAACCAAATTAGAGAACGTTTCGTGCTTGAGGGCATAACATCGGCCCATTATGTCGTAAAAGCTTGAACTCATCAACACTTTTACAGACCTTAAAATAGAGTAGATATTTCACGAGAAGAAAGCCAAAGCCGACCAATTGGCCAAGATGGTGATCATTCCCAAAGAGAGCCTCCCTTACATCCCAATGGAGATGCAGGCCGCCCCTTGCTTCGAATCGAGGGTAACCGCCATGGAAATTGATAAACCCGCACTGACTCCTGCATCACCCTATTGTTGAAGTAACTCTCAAGCCCCAAGCAATCGATTGAGAGAAAGGTGGCCCGAAAGAATCTACACCGAGGACCTATTATACCATCACAGATGGAAAACTCTACCAGAAGGGGTTATTCAACTCCCCTCTAGCGATGTATGACAAATGAGGAAGCCAACCTCATATTGGAGGAATTACACAAAGGATTTTGTGTAGACTATGATGGAGGAAAATTCTAGCAAGGAAGGTTTCTTCCAAGGCTATTATCGACTCACCATGTTCGAGGATGTAATGAATTACATTAATAAGTGTGATCGGTGTTAGTGGTTCGCCAAGATCCCAAGTGCGTCCCCAAGTTTCCTAACTCCAATGGCTTCCCTTGGCCTTTCGTCACTTGGGGGATTGCTCTGATTAGCAAGCTTCTAAATGCCAAGGGTGGATACAACTATGCCATAGTCGTTACTGACTACTTTACAAGTTAAGGCAAATCCCCTCACTGGGGTCACCGCGCTCATGATCCTAAACTTTGTGATCAATGATATTGTTTACCGCTTTGAACTCCTAAAGAAGATCATAACTAATTACGACACACAATTTGAGAGTGGGATGTACCATGGATTATAAGAGGGATCAGAATGAAATATTGCTTCTCCTCGGTCGCCCACCCATAAGAAAATGGATAGGTTAAGGCCGCGAACTAGACCATCAAGGCAACTATTGACTATACTTTTCATTAACCTTAGAATTATGATCATGCGTTATGAAGAGCAAATGTCACTTTCTAATCACTATGCTTAGGAGCGAAAAACGAGCATGTTAAGGTAAATGTCATAAGATTTAGAGTGTCTCAGCAGAGCTGCCTACGTCCACTCTGAAGTTTTCTTAATATATGGCTCTCTTATATTTATAAGGAACTACAAGAGAATAATAATAAAAGAATAAGAGAAATGAGCACTTAAGAACAATAAAGAAGCAAACCTTAAGAGCTTTCTATTTGAAGGACTCTAGGTTGCATACAGTATCCAGAATTATTATTATTTCCCACCTTTACGAAGCGGTTATATGTTTGCTGACCAGAATACCAACAACCACCAACTAGGATGGAACTGACCTTAACTGAACTAAATTGAACAAAACCAAATAGGATCGAACTAGACCTGACCTGATTGAACTTTACCGAACCTTACTGAAACCCCCTCCATAAGTTTGTAATGCATAATATATTTATAGCTAATTCTTGGATGGTTGAGATTGTGTGGTAAAACAGGCAGGAAGTGTGCCCGACCATTGATCTGGTAAATAGACTTGATGAGAGTATGGTACCTATCGAGGATGCGGTGGACCGTTAGGGGTTACCACCGGTCAAGAAACGCATAACGGTAGTATCATACCTTGGGCATTGCCTCACATGCATTGTCATACTCTTTATTCTTATTCGCTTTCACTACAATTTTGTTACAGTATGGTACCTACCGAGGACTCACTGGCTACCAACGTTACTAGTTGTGTTACAGGACCTACATGGACTACCTACATAAAAATGTGTTAAAGGTGATTAATGTAAAGCCTTAACACTAAGAAAAATATCCATTTTATTGATTAAACACTACATATATAGCTTATCTTACTACATATAGATAGTTTGATGAATCCTTAGGAGATGGAAAATCCCGTAAAATCTCTCAAGTTATTGTACGCACGTTGTACACAGGATAGGGGATGTAAAATCTCATAAACATCTTTGAAGCCATCACACTCATATTTATTGACTGTTGATTTAACTTTCATAAGATTTTTTAGTTCTGACTCGAGTGTTTTGTCTATTCATTATGCTTGGGTCAACTTAAGCATTTCTATGATTGAAGGAATTATTTCTGGAGGACGAAGACAGAGTTTGATATATTATATTATTAGTATTATTCCGCTGCATCATTACTGGTATGTTATTGTTGTACTCCGATTATGTTGTAAAGTTGTGTAATCAAATGTATATTGTAAAACAACTTCATGAACTTTTTATTTAATTATTATATTTTGCTGTTCTACTGAGAGATTCTGTATTTTATTTTACTTCTTTTCTCTTATTTTTATTTATTTATTCCATTGATAATCCACCCTTTTGAATGGTTTGAGTTAGGCATGTGTGGTTTATTATCGACTTAAATCGTCCAAAAAAGATGGATCGTCATAGTAAGATAATATTTCATATTAGATATAGTCTACATTATATCTTTTCACCTTCAAACCATTATATCTTTCAACATTCACGTTACTGATAAGTGTTTATTTGTAACGCTTATAAACGTTGGATGATTTTTCCCTCAACGCTTATAAGCATTGGAATATATTCTTTCCCAATGCTTATAAGCGTTGGAAGATCTATTTTTCAAACGCATATAAGTGTTGGCGAAAAAAATCTTCCAATGCTTATAAGCGTTGCAAATCATTGCCCACTCCCCTATAGCGACACAATAAGTATTACCGAAATTTTCGACAATGGTTATACTCATTAGGTATCCTCTGTTTTGGTGTAGTGATATGTTTCAACTCCTTCATGGTATAATGTTTTCAACTCTTCAATTAACGGTCGTAAATAAACATGGATTCCTTCTGTCGGATCATCAGGGCTAAGGACAATGATTATGAGAAACATATATGGAGTTTTCATACACATGTACGGAGGTAAATTGTAAGGTGTAATTATTATTGGTCAAGATGAATATTTAGAACCAAATTGAGAAAATGGTGAAAATTCACCCTCACATAAAACAAGTCTAACATTACGGCTCTCCGCTACAAAAGCGGGATATTTCTAATCAAAATGCTTCTATGCTTCTCTATCAGCTGGGTTTGTTAACGTATCATGTTCCTGCGTGTTCTCATTGTGTCATCTCATACGATGTGCTATTACAGAAGATGCATATAACCATTGAAGTCCATGAGTGATAGGTAAGTCATTCATACGCTTGTACGGAACTTCCTTTCACTTCTTTTTTCTTGGTTTGTATCTTTTTTAGTTACATATTCTACAATTTATATGACCGATGTTCTCTTTTCAAAACAACATGCCTCCATTTAAACATGTATCTATTATTTGATACGGCAAACCAATAGCAGGCATAAGTTTTTGCACTTTATAATCATTAAATTATCGTGTGGCATATGACGTTTAGCAGCTTGTACAAAGCTATAAATCCGGCTTCTGTGAAGTAATATTTTAATTTCATTGAAATGCATTCTGCAATTATTGATAATTGAGTGTCATTTGTGCGGCCACCCCAAAGGGATTTCTTAGCAATATCCTATAAATCATAGATTTTGTTTCTCCCAAATATGGTTCTTCTTCGACATTAACATCGTCACTATCGTCTTCAACTGTATGGAATATTGATCGTGCTGCATCTTCAACCATCTCTTCTATGAGATTCATCGTAATAATTTTTTACCAACCTCCTCCTTTGATTACACATGATTAGGTGCTACAATTTCTCCATGAAGATCTTCCAACAAATAATTCGACTCGAAACCGTATTGGTGCAAATTAACTCTAACCATCTTCGGTATCAAATGCTTCAACAATTTGCGTCTGCTATATGGACAACTAATTTCTTCGTTATTTTCATTATTACTTCAAGCGAATTCGATAAATACGTGCACACCATTATAAAAATGTGTACTTATTAATCCTCTCATCTTCCTTCATTGTTGATACACACAACTCTGATGAATAAAATAATTGAACATTTCTCCTATTTTAAAATGTACGATAGAAATCAAAAAAGCACTAATCATTTTATGGTTGACATTTTAGTTTTTAATTCAATCGTACAATTTAATGTTTTATATAATATATAGTATTATTTTTGTAATTTTTAATTTTTCAATTCATTTATACATTTTATTGTTTCTTTAACCATAATTCATTTTAATTACCTTTTATACATTACGGATTCGGCATTATGAATATAATATTAAATTTTTAGGTTATTGTTTTTTGAAAAATCGTTGTTTCTACATGTTTGTCTAATATGTTTTATACGTGGATACAAGAAAGACACCAAAAGTGTTATACCCAGTTATCCACCATTGTTTATATGCAGTGTTTTACAATGAATGTGAACTGATATTTTACAGTAAATGTGAACCAATATGGCCTATACGTATTCGTTGAATCATGTGTCACCCTTTCGTTTGATTTTGACGTTTGGCAATCAATTCTTTAACATGAAATGTGTGATACTTGTCAATGTATGTCGGTCCAAGGCAGGTACCTGTATCAACATAGTTGGTGTGGAAATTATTTTCCTGACATTTAATGTTTTACTGCACTGTCTATATTTTATGCGACGGAACTGACCATTCATTTAGCAATAAATTAAATCAGAAATCATAACATTTATATCATCATATCACAACAACGGTAACATTAATGGCCTCCTTCTGATTTTCTACGATCTTAATTTCTTTTTCTCTCCCTGTCTGCTCGCTCTCCCCTTTTCTGCTCTCTTTTATTCTTTCCATGGCCTCGGCTTATGGGGTTGGTGTCTTTCTCCTAACTGGTTCGTTCCTGAAAGAGTGCCCTAGCTTCGAATCAATTTCTAGGGCTTTGCGCGTGCTTGTAGATGGCCCGATCTCGCTAATTATTTCTGGCGCTTTCACGATTGAGATCCAGGTTTTCTCTTGCCGCGCCTTTGCTGAGTTGTGTCGGCATCGAATGGTGATTGTTGAGAATTGTTTTCTGGAAATTTTACCGTGTTCTAATCGCGGCTTATTCTCCGATGAGTTGTCTGGTCGGCAACGCCCTGGCTTGGACTTCGTTCCAAGCTTGCGTTTCGCTGATTCGTGCTTGTTGGTCAATTGGGGAGACTGTCCTCCTGTATTTGGTTCGATTTTGGGGGTTTCTACTGATTGTGGTTCGGATGGATTCGAATTTGCGAATGCTCAAGGGGATTTCATCACCCCTAGCATTTCTCCTTCGTTTGTAGATTCCGCTCGAGTTGAGTTGTTGTCTCCTAAACGCCGGCATCGGCAAAGGAGGCGGCGGAAGCGCGATAGGTTGAGTCGCTCATCGTTGCGCTCGGTGGTGGTTGGTTCCTCTTTTGTTTCCTCTGCTGGTGACTCGGATTCGTTGGAGGCTGTGACCTCTGGGGAGTTGTTGGTTTCAGGGGATCCAGTAGGGGATTTCATCACCCCTATTTGCTTTGATTCTCTGGTTTCGTTTTTTGATGTGGAGGTTATGCCTCTTCCTGCGTCTGTGCTTGAGGCTGTGGTGTATTGTGTGATGGGCGGTGGTTTGTTTGCTGTCTCTGGTTCTTTGCTCGATGAGGTTGTGATTTCCTTTGCTGTTCCCTTTGTGCTGCTCCCTTCAGCTCTGTCGGAGCTGCCGTATTTTGATTGGGGTGGCGTGGGTGTTGTTGCGCGTCCTTGTGTGTTTGGTGGTGGTGCTCTGTTGGATGGCACAGTGCAGTTCCCGTGCTCTGGTAGGGGGGTTTACTTCATTTTTCAGATAGGGTTGTTGGTGGTGGTTCTTGTGGGTGATTGTTTCCATGCTGTATCGGTTGTCCAGCAGCTTGCTTGGTCCCATTTGGGTGTCCAGGTTCGGTTTTTGCAGTTGATTTCCCTGCTTTGCGATGATGAGGTGTTTTTTCTTGTTGATTGGTTTGGGTTTGTGGTATTGGTTATTGTCTTTATGAGCCATGACATGCTTCGGCGTGTGCTCCCTGACGCTGATCCCCTTGCGGTGATCGTTTGCGTGTCAGGTCACTTCTCCTTTGTTCTATCTGTTTGGAGCGAACAGAGTTGGTGTTCACTTTGGGTTTTTATTGTGTGCCATGACGAGGCTTGGTCCGTGTCGTTTATGGCTTGTTATTGCTTGGTTTCTTTGGTTGGTCCCCTTAGATCTCTTCGGAGAAATTTCTCTTCCTGGGTCATCTGGCTCAGGTGGTGTTCTAGTAATGCGTGCATAGTGCGGCCTCTTACGGTCCACTATGGGGGCAATATGGAATATTACCAGTCTCTTCCGGCTAGGGCGGGGACTTTCTCTGTTAGGGACTCCTTGCGAACCGAACCTGTCTCGCGGGGCAGTCTTTATTGTGACAGTCCGGCATGGGTTTGGTTCCTACAGCATCGTGGGAGTCACATTATTAGCTCCCCGACATACTTCCGTGATCTTTTATCTTCTTCGGAGTCTCCTGATTCTCCAGAAGCTCCGCCTTCCGGTTGCTCTTCCCTCTGTTCTCTTCCTTCTTCTTCGTGCTCTTTATCGATTGTCATTCCGATGCTTAGCTCAGAGGAAATAGCGGTGATAAATGATAGGCTTTCTTGTCTTACCGAGAACTCGGATCCTTCCAGAGTCTCTCCTTTGATATCTGGTCCGAAGGAGTGTATTGGGGCTTCTTCGGCGGCTGTGCCTAGACGTATGTCTAGACGCCGTGTCTCTCGTAGTGGTGCGAGAGGTGCTTCTGCCATCCCTCGCACTATCCGTACACGCTCTATAGCAGCGTCTGAGCAGTCCGTCGGGGCGTCTCTTTCCTCCTTGTATCGTATCTGAGTTTCGTCTGTGTTGCGGTTCTTCGCTTGATTCGTTCTCTCTGTTTTCAGCTTTCCTCATGTCGAACTTCCTCTTTTGGAACATTCGTGGCATCGGTAATGAAGCTTCGGTTGCCAGACTTAAGCGGATTGTCCGTAAGCATTCCATTTGTCTGGTGGCTATTTTAGAACCACTAGTTGGTTCTGGAGAGATTTTTCAGACTGTCCTGTCGCTTGGTTTTGGCGGCGCTCTGTCTAATGAGACGGGTAAGATTTGGATTTTTTGGTCCAAAGATTGCGTGGTTCGTCCTGTTTTTGATTCGTCTCAGCTTTTATCTGTTTTGTGCACTGCTCCCGCTTTCCCGCAACCATTCCTTTTCTCGGCTGTGTACGCCAAGTGCGACTGGATTGAGCGATTATCTCTTTGGGATGCCATTTTATCGCTTGCTGATTTTGGTTGCTCGATCTCAGTGGTGGGCGGGGATTTTAATGTCGTCGCTAGCCAGGCCGAAAAATTAGGTGGGGTGGCTGTCAATCGGCAATCGGTTTCGGATTTCAATTCTTTCATCGTGTGATCTGGTTTATCGGAATTTCCTTTCGTTGGATCTGCTTTCACTTGGTCCAACAACCAGGAAGGCCCGAATCGGATTATCTCTAGGTTGGATAGGGTTTTTGGTTCTGCTGGTTGGTTAGACCTTCTCTTCTCCTTCTCTGTTTCTCATCTTCATCGCTCTTGCTCTGACCATGCGCCTCTGGTCTTACGATGCGCTTCTCGTGGTCCGCTCCCATTGTGGCCTCTCCCATGGTGGCTTTCTCCCGGAAACTGCAACGTCTTAAGGTCTCCCTTAAGTTGTGGAATTCCCTTGCTTTCAAGAACATTTTCGATCGCGTGCGAGCGGCTGAAGAGTCCCTGATTCTTGCTGAATCGTCGTTCGATGAGTGTCCGTCGGCCGAAAACAAGGAGAATTGGGATCTCGCTCAATTGGCGTTCTCCTCGGAACTCCATATCGAGAATTCTTACCTTCGTCAGAAAGCAAGGATCAAGTGGGTGGTTGAGGGTGATATGAACTCCAGGTTCTTTCACTCTTCTATTCGAAAGAAAGCTAATTTTCTTTCTATTCGTGAGATTTTACGCCCGGACCTGTCTATGGCTTCGTCTCCTTCTGAAGTTATTGAGGTTATTGTTTCTCACTTTCAATCTTATCTTGGTTCTCCTTCTGCGTCAGGATCGGTGTCGGACATCCTATCCTTTATTCCTAGGCTTGTTGCCACTGTAGACAGTGACGCTTTAGCCACCCCGCCTTCTTCTGTTGAGATTCGAGCCTGTGTCTTTGCTCTCAGCAAGGAAAGTGCCAGTGGACCAGATGGCTTTAACGGTTCTTTCTTCCGTAGTACCTGGCATATTATCCAAGCTGATTTTTGCCTGGCTATTCAGCATTTCTTCTCCGGAAGAAACCTGCCCACTAGCTGGTCATCCACCAACTTGATCCTCATTCCTAAATGCGAAAGACCGACGGCCTGTGCGGACTTTCGCCCGATCAACCTCTGTAATTTCGCCAACAAAGTTATTTCTAAGGTCTTGGCTTCTCGGCTGGCTCCGTTCCTCGACCGCATTATCTCCTCCTCTCAGGCTGGTTTTGTAAAAGGACGTTTGATCACTGATAACGTCCTCTTAGCTCAAGAACTTATCTCTCAGATTGACCGGAAGGTCAGGGGTTCTAACATTGTTTTCAAACTTGATATGGAAAAGGCCTATGATCGTATGTCTTGGTTTTTCATCATCAAGGTTCTTCGTGCTTTCGGTTTTCCTGAAACTCTAATTGATTTGGTGTGGAGGCTTATTTCGACCTGTTGGTTCTCTGTTATCATTAACGGATCGGCCAACGGATTTTTCAAGTCGAGTAGAGGTATCCGTCAAGGCGACCCACTATCTCCTACCCTTTTCGTCATTGCGGCTGAGGCATTCATTCGTGACATCCACATGTTGACTGTTTATGGACAGATTCAGCGTTTTGGGATTCCTAGTGGGTGTCCGCTTATATCCTCCCTTTCTTTCGCGGATGACATTGTCATTTTCTCCAATGGTAGCCGTTCTTCCATTCGACGCCTTTCTCGGTTTCTCCAGCTCTACGAGAGGTGTTCGGGCCAACGGGTTAACGTTTCGAAGAGCTGCTTCATTCCCGCGAAGGATATGGTCCAATCGCGTGTTTCCTGGATTGAGTCCTTCACGGGTTTCAGGGCCTCATCTCTTCCTTTTCCTTACCTGGGTATTGTACTCTACAGAGGTAGAAAACTTAACGCCCTGTTCGATCCTCTGACAGATAAAGTTAGGAGAAAGATTACGCTTTGGAATGCTTCTCTTCTGTCTCAGGCAGGCAGACTTGTTCTTATTCAATCGGTTTTATGCTCGATGGGTTCTCATATTTTCGCTGCTGTCACCCCTACTTCCTCCTTTTTCCGTTCGTTCCAATCTTTGGCTTCTTCCTTCTTATGGGGCTCCAAGGGCGACAACCGTCGTCACCATTGGGTGTCATGGGATGTTATTTGCCGTCCTAAGATTGAGGGTGGGCTAGGATTGCGCAATCCGAAAGACCTCTGTTCGGCTTTCGCTTGCAAGTTGTGGTACAGGTTTGGGTCCAACGACTCCTTATAGGCGAATTTCCTTCATGCTAAGTATCGGAGGTTGGCTTCTTCGGGTTATTCCGGCTCTCCGACCTACTCCAGTGAGACCTGGAAGCATATGCAATCGGTCAAACTCCTAGTCGACTCTCATTCTGGCATGTTCGGCTGGGATGGAGGGTCCTTTTCCATTCAGAAGGCCTGGAATTCTGTTCGTCTTCATTCCCCGGTCATGCCTATATTCGGATTCATTTGGGACGTTCGAATCCCTCCTAAAGTTTCTTTCCTTATGTGGAGAGTGCTCCATAAGGGGATTTCGGTAGATGTGAATCTCCAGAAGATCGGCATCTCTTTTGCTTCCCGCTGCCGGTGCTGCGGTAGTGGCGAAATGGAGACCGTTGAGCATCTGTTCTTCACGGGCAGGTGTGCCAACTTCTGTTGGTGTTTCTTTGGTTCTCTTTTGAGAGTCCGTGGGTCCATCTCCGCGTCTCATGATTTGATGTCTTCTTGGTGGATAGGGGGATTTGGTCGTTCCCTTCGATCCATCATCTTCCGCTTGATTCCTTGTCTTATTTGCTGGCACATCTGGTGTGCGCGAAATAAGGCAATTTTCGACGAGTCTCCAATGGATCCCCTATCCATTATTCGAAGAGTCAGAGAAGATGTGGTCTTGGCTTTTCGTGGTCATCCTTTCCGCGGTAGGGTCAATCATCGCTCTCTTCGCCTTGTGAACCTTTTATCTATTACCTGCTATCGTTCTTACAACAGAGCGGGAATTGGTTGATATCCGTTTTGGACAAGGGTGTCCTCGAGTCTCATGCAGGTCCGTCTTCCCCTCAGCTCCCCCCCCCCCTTTTATTATTAATTATTTTTGTGTTTTGTGTGGCTTTTGCTTCCAGGTATTTGGCTCCTTGGGTAGTCGATTCTCTATGTCCATCATATGTGCGGTGCAGAGCTTTTGGGGTTCTTCTGTTTTTATCGTTCTGCTTTCTTTCTGCTGGAAGGTTGGTGGTCTGTTCTTTCGCCTGTGTTGGAGGGTTTGCGGTTTGGCTTGCCCTTCCCTATCTCCTTGTTCTCTCATCATCGTCATCGGGCGGTGGCCTTGCCGGAGCTAGATTCAGCGGTTGTTGGTGTCCTTTGTTTTTTGGTTAGTTGCTTCATTTGTTTTTCCCCCTTTTTTTTGATGGTGAGTTACCTGTCAGGCTTGTTGACAGCTTTTGGTGGTTTCTATATATCATTCTTCATTAAAAAAAAAAGGCAATAAACTAAATAGACGAAGACAATTATGTACAGGTCTTTATCTACTAGATAGAACTAACTAGTATTGTAATTTAAGTTTCTAGACTGAAATAATTAGTTGGTAAATTAATGGAGTCCTACAAAATCAGGATTAAAAACCATTAAATGCAGAATGTATTGAGTGGAGGAAATGTTAGGTTTCAAGTTCTTCAGTACTACGACTTCACAATTTACTATATTAGGTTTTTTTTATTATTTATGTTATTTATTTTATTCACATAATTGTTCTGTGATCACTGTTGCATATTTTCACATTTTTAATTAGCCAAAAAACTGAAAGTAATTTTTATGCGCAGATAATATACCAAGTTTTGATACCAATTCATTCGACATTTAACCCATGTACTACAAAAAAAACATTATTTATTGTTTAATGCTATATTTGTTTTATCCTACACATGATAAAAATTTAAATGGATTTGTATAAAATTTTGAAATTTTGCTACTTCTCAAAGGTAAAAAAACTTATGAAGCCCGCAAGATAGGTGAACTCAAACAATGCACGTGGAAGATTCTTCTAAGAGCAGCTGTTTCGACAATTACGCTCTAAATTGCGGCGTGGATAAGATACACACTTAAACAATGCAGGCCCCAGAAACGAGTGAAGATTAACTGTGGAACAGCGTCTAACGATGATTGCTACAAAGAAGCTTCCAAAAAACAATGCTTAGTCACCTCAAATAATGTTCGCACACGCTAATGCCCCATCTCAGGTCGCCATCTACAACACAATATGCAGCAATAATTCATCTAATCGCCTTCCTTCTATATATATTACATGCACCTCACCTTCGTATCCTAAACCAATAAACTCAACTGCCATTGTCTCAAAAACAAAGAGAAAACACATATAACAAAATAAAAAATGGCGTTATTATTAACAGCAAGACAAGGAAGACAGCTATAACGATACAACAAAGAAGGAGGCCGACTGGTCGTCGGTTGCATCCCATACAGAAACAAGGTATCAAGTAATTACATGGATAAAGAAGAAGATGATATAGAGGTTTTGGCGACAAAATCGCAGAAGAGCGAAGCTTTGATGTTCTCAAAGGGAGGATGGGAGCTTGACGAGAGCTTGGAACAAGCTGCCAAAAGAGAAGCAGCTGAAGAAGCAGGAGTCGTAGGCGAACTTGAGCAGATACTCGGGAAATGGAACTACAGAAGCAAGACATATGGAACAGTGTATGAGGGAAGAATGTTTCCAATGAAGGTGACGAGTGAATTGGCGTGTTTTGCAGAGATGCAAACAAGGAAGAAGAAATGGATTTCCATTGCTGAAGCAAGGAAGGGATGCAGAGATATGTGGATGAGAGAAGCGTTAGAATCGCTTCTACAAAGACAGAGAGTTTCCCAAAGAAGTAATTCGAGACTGTAGAACAATTTCATCTTGTTTTAGGAGATTCTTTTATTCTTTTGTGAATATAATAAAATCATCGATGCCAGTGAATATATGAAAATTTTGGGTTATGAAGATGAGTGTGTTCGGTCTATTTGCTTGCAAGTCATTCATCACTGTCAATTGCTGGATTGCATTTACAGGAAAAGGGTGACATATATATGAAATAATTGATTTACACAGTGATGTTGAATTTTTTATTACGACACCTATTAATTGAGTGGTGTTGCACAGTTCTACATTTTTCAATTTGCTCCCACAAAATTTATTTATTTTATTTTATTCCTTACACTATGCAATATATCAAAGTTTATCCTCTGCGTCGACTAACTTTTTTGTATATTGGCAATTGCAGTGTCAATTGTCTATGGGTAGGTACAGTATTATAATGAATAATATTACATACTATTTCTTGTATATGTTCTTTATGTACTTTATTACTTATATTTTCCCTATGAATATTCTTGTACCACTACCAATTTTCTTTTTATTACACGATGATGATGATATGATAATAATGCTGCTATATGTTGAAATAATGTCCAGAGTGATTAGTTCTACCTATCATCATCTGATCACCTCTCTTGCATAACTAGACCGAATTATTCAACAATTAAATGCTGCAAATAGACACACGGGGAACTAAAGGCATGCAGAGCTGCATTTTCAAGGATGAAGCACGTGGAAATCCTAATTTATAAAATTGCTTTGAAGTTTTACATAAATTTGAATGAAAGTAAAGCGAGTGTGGTAGAAATAAAAACAATCTCGATATGTCAAAGGGTATTTAGTCTAACTTAAGCACCATGCATTTTATCTCAAATTTATTTATTGCGCTCAGACAAAGATAAAATTATACAAAGGCTAAATTTTTAGTTTACATCAATTTTACAAAGGAATTGCAAAAGTAGGCTGGTGTGTAAACTAAATGCAAAAAAATATGCCAGTTTCAAATGTCGCATGTACACGTTTTTATTGTAACGCTTAGGTAGCATTATTTAAGATGTCGTCTGTGTGCGTCATTTCAAGTGCCGTCCAGTTGTGTACATGTTGTTTTATCCAGCCTCCGTCTTTTATTTTTCAATCTACTGTCTTTTTACGCAAATCCTAAAAAAACTCAAATACTCAAATCTCAATTTTTTTCCAAAACTAAGGACTTTAGACTGTAAATTATAGTTAAATCTTAATCGAAAGTAGATATAGTCGAGGAACAACACCTATTTCTTCCTTCTAAACAATTTTAGAATGTTGTTTTATAAAACCTAATATTTTTTTGTGTTTCTATTATCATATTTAGTTTTTTAATTTATGAAAGTGGTAAAAAGTTGATTAATTAAAGGAAAATTTTTCAAAATGTTCTAATTTTCGAATCAATTTCGCGATCGGCGTTGGTTTTGAAACTTACTGTCAAATATGTCTAGTTTCTTCCCAGTCAGAATCACAGTCGGTTTTTTTCCAACTACCATGATAATGCGCAACTCTTATGTACGCTAATGGGTTTTGATTTTTTTTAGAAAGCGCAATGCGCCAATTGGATTTTGAATTTTTTTTAGAAGGCGTAACTAAGAGTTGCGATGATGAGATTTTGATTTTTTTTACGTTGCGCAACTGTTAGATGCGCCTAACCGATACAATAAGCAGGCGCAACTCATAGTTGCGCATGCTATAGTGTCGAGCAGGCGCATCTATGAGTTGCCCCTGCACATGTTGCTGGTTTTAAAACAGAGGCAGAAACAATCCTACACCACATTCCACAATAATATTTCTCAACCTTCAACCCTTCTTTCATGCCCGAACCCACTAACTCCAAACCCAAATTTTAGTCAATTACCACTAATTTATCACAAAATTTTCAAATTTCTTGTTCATTCTTCGATTAAACCAAAGCAACAAAACGGGATCCTCTTCAACACAAATAGATTTTGGTAATTTCTAAACCCTAGTTTTTTTGATTAATTTATAATTTGCTTATTATTTGGTTGTATTTGCTAGAAATATCGTCAAATAGCTTGTTGTAGATCTTAATAATCCAATTTGAAGCGTTGAATCACTAATTGGTTGCAAATGATTTGTAAAAATCGTTTTTTTTTGCATGAACTTGGAAGAAGCGGAAAGCGGACCGGTAGACGGTTGCGTGCTTTATATGCAGGATAATTACCAATCTAATTTTGAAGAGTTAATGAAGGTAATGTTATTCGCTTTGTAATTATTGTAAATTTTTGCAAGTTATTTCGCATTTTGAATTAATTAAAAGTTATAACTCTTTGTTCTACAGAGTGTAAAACTGGTGGATTGTCTGGATCATTCGCAAAGTTTTGAAGATTTGATGGAGATGGTTGAAGATCAATGGGTTCAACAATTACTACATCAAGCGGTTCTGGTATTTCATGCAGATTAGATATATCAGATTTGATAGATCATTACTCACAGCTTTATGCGATAGATGGAGAACGGAGACTTCCACTTTTCATTTTTCCGTTGGCGAAATGACAATTACACTGCAAGACGTATCTATTTTTCTTGGGCTTCCCATCGAAGGCGCCGTGTTGAACTACGATAGTAACATGGACGTCGATGAGATTTGTCAATGTTTACTTGGTGAAATTCTACCCCCAAAAACGGTGGTCAATAGAAGAGAGTTAAAGGTCAAATGGCTGAATGACCTTATAATCGGCAGGGATATTTCAGTCGATTCGTCTATTGAGGAGATATAACAGTTCACATGGGCTGTCATATTGCTTCTTATAGCATCTCATCTATTTTCGAATCATTCGAAGGGTAGAGTTAGCATTAAATGGTTGTACTTGCTAAAGGATTTTGCCGCCATTTTCTATTATTCATGGGGTAACGCGGTTTTGTGCACATTATACAAGAAGTTGGATAATGTGGCACTAAGAAAGACGAACGGGTTAGTAAGTTGCCTAACCCTTCTGTAGGTATGTCGGTTTTTACTTACTGGTGTACCAAATTTATGAAATATTTTGAAAGACGTTTCTTTACACTGATAGTATGCAGATATGGTCTTGGACGCGCATTTTTGTTGGATGGCCAACTATTCGCGCCAACATTGCTTCGGGATTACCGTACGGGTCAAGGTAAAAGCAACTTGAAATTTACACCGAAAACTTTTTGATTTCTGCCAAAATTCACACGCTATTTTGATTATGATTGTAGATGGACCGGAGATAGACGTTGGAGAGATAATCCAGCCCGTCATCTTATATTCTATCGCAACGAGCTCGATGTTATGGACGAGCATACAGTTGACTGGATGCCATATACAGCTGAGATCGTACAGGATCTGTCATCTATTTGCTTGGACGGAAAACATAGTTGGTATGCAAGGACCCCGATTATTTGCTTGCAAAGTTTAGTCATGCACTACCCCGACAAAGCGATGAGGCAATTTGGTCTTCATCAGCATATGCCGAATCCGGCCGAGCAGATTTTCCCACACGGTTGGAATAGAGACTTGTACAACACGTATGTCGCAAGGTGAGATCACAGGTTGGATCACGTTCAGGTTGAACGCGTACCAAGAATGTCAATTGAACAATACTATAGTTGGTACTGGCATACCACACGGCGAATTTTTCTTAAAGAATCGTCAACTAGACTTTCTAGATATGCTCCATGGGGACCGGTGCAACGTAATTTGGTATGTGTTTATAATTTTTAATCTTTGAACTTCCTCAACAAGCTTTACTTGCATCATTGATTCTTGTGTTTTAGGTTCAAGGGTTGTATATGATTCCCAATGAAGTTGACGATGTCCTAGCAGATCCTGCAGATGAGGACAGAGTAAAAGGAAAGTGCTTCAACATCAAGGAAATTATCAAATCGCTTATGGGTAGGCATAATCTAGAAAGACCACTACCGTAATGTGCCTCGTCCGCCCCAGGCTTTTGGTCGTACCTACCAAAGAAGACGTTTTAGAGGCACAAGGGGTCCTTCACAAGGTAGCCAGCCGGGGCAGGAAATTGATGTAGCCGGACCATCTGAACTGCCTCCGACCCAAATTCAAAGAATACTACGCTACCGCAGAAACATTAGAAGATAGGTTGTGTTGGTCTGTCGTTTGGTTGCTTTATTTTGAATTTGTATTGGCTTGAAACTTGTTGGTTTATAGGTGTTGCATGTTGTATTATTGACTTGAAACATGTTGTTATATGAAATATGATGTTTTGTATGAAATATTTCACCTATTTGAATGAAATATTGTACTTATATGTTGTTATTATATGAAATTGATGTTTAATAAAAGTTGCATATGTTATATGGTCTTTGAAAATCTGAAAAGTTACAGGCGCAACTTTGAATCGCGCAAGAAAATTATGCGCTTGATAAAAAGTTGCAGGCGCGACTAATAGTTGCGCTCCTATGAGTATACTACGTGCAAATTTGAGTTGTGCCTACTAATTTCCGTTAGGCGCAACTTGAAGTTGCGCCTGCATACCTGGGATATCCCCTGGCCCAACAGCTGCATATAAACATCACAACTCCTCCCCAAACAAACACAACTCCTCAAACACATTTTCTTCCAGAAACCCTAACCTCCATTTCCATTATTTTCACTACTATCAACACAACATTCCACTCAAAATCATTTAATTCTATGGAGATAAACAACACGTTCATCTACACTTGGGGTAAAGAATCGAAACCCTACTCCGCTAATTTTGATAGATCTAATGTTGACAATTAACTTTTCGTAATTTTGATAGATCAATGACTACCGTGCCTATTATTTGTCACTATGACGGTGATTTAGTCATCGATGAAAATAGAAAGCCAACCTATGTTGGCGGAAAACATAAGGGATCGAAAGTCAGGAGGGGTTGCAATTTTACTGAGCTAAAAAGGGCAATTTACAACGCTACCAAGATTGCTTTTACGGAGTCCGACATCTCATTGTTTAGTAAATGGGTAATAATAATGGACCAATTGCTATTGAGGTAAACGACGACGACATCGATTCTACGTTTTGTGTGGGGATGAAAGTATCTGAGCTGTATGTTAAGAAGACGGAGGTGGTATATACTACCGAACAGCAAGCTCAAATCTTTGAGTATGCAAGCCAACCCGGACCCAGTAATACTGTTGAGCGACGTCAAATGTATCACCAAGACTACTCATACCAGCCACCGAACATTTACGACAAGCAGTTGGATATGCTTTTATGTGCTGTATGAATGTTTTATTCATGTTTTTAATACTTAACAGTCAAATGTTTATGTACAGGTACGGTGACATGGCATATCCATCGCAGTCACCCGTGTATGGTTTCCTTCCATATCCATCGTATCCTCCATAGTCAATTCCAACCCCGAGTTAAACGACTACTTGCATGAAATTGAAGATGAAGATGTTGACAACGAGGATGTGACATGTGGAAACGCTGATATTGAAATTTCCTATTTGGATAGCATGGAAATCGCTGCATCACTTGACGATGATGAAACATGGATCGACGCTATGAATGTTAACAATGACGCTCCTTTAGATGATATTCCAGAGGAAGTTGATGACACTGATGAGCATATCGAGATGGAACAACCATTAGAAGATGAGCAATGCAATAATACAATTATGGAAAGATATATTGTGCAAGAATTTCAATTTACCTATGAAATTTTCGAACTGGAATGTGTGGAGAAAGACCCTCGAGTTGGTATGATTATTAAATTGAAGCAATCTTTAATTGAACATATAAGTGAATGGTCGATAAAGTGTTCAGTTTCATTTAAAAACATAAAGTACCGTGCTAGAGAGTTCACTGCTATATGTGATATTGATGCAAAATGTCTATGGCGTCTTCATGCAATTGTGTCTAAAAGAGATCATGATGGGTGGTGGATGATAAAAAAAATACGGTGGTGATCATGCTTGATCAAATCCAATCATCAACTCGAACCACAGGCAAGCAACAGCCAAATTCATTTGCACCAAAGTCCTTCCACATATTTGTTCGAACCCAAGTTACACTGCAAAATCTGTCCAAGAGCTTATGGCAAACACTTACAAAATTCAAATAAGCTACATGAGAGTCTGGAAAGGACTTAGCAAAGCAGTGTCTAAAATATTTGGCGATTGGGAATCTTCGTATAATAACTTGCTTCAATTTCTTCGTGCTATATAGAAATGCAATGCAGGTACTATTTATCATGTACATGCAGAAGGAGTACAATTTTGGAAGGCTTTCTAGGCATTTGGACCAAGCTTGCAAGTTTTAAGCATTGTCGTTCGGTTCTTTCTATTGACGGAACACATCTGCATGATAAATATCAAGGTATGTTGCTTGTGGCTATAGGAGTTGATGCAAATGACTCTCTTTTTCCTTTGGCATCTGCTATTGTAAGAACGGAGTCGGCGGAAACTTGGGGTTGGTTTTTTTCACGCATGGGACACTTAATTCCTTCTTTAAATGCAAGATGCATTACATTCATTTTCGATCGAATGAAAGGAATTCCAACCGCCTTGCAAGAGAAGTGGAGAAGACCACATCATCATCGTTTCTGCCTACGCCATTTGAAAGAAAACTTTAAAAAAGCCGGTATTGGTAGTAAGATTTTGCAAAACTTATTTCATGATTGTGCTGAGGCAAGAGATGAGCTAACATACAAAGAACTCAAAGATCAACTAAAAAATGTTAGTCCGACTGCTGACAGATGGATTGATAGAAGTCTCCGACATAAGGATGAACATTGGGCTCTTTACTACGTCAATGGTGAACGTTTCTGTATGATGACTACCAATGCTTCAGATAGTTTCAATGGAGTTCTTAAAGATGCAAGATCGTTACCGGTCAAGGCGTTAGTGACACTAACCTTTCATCGTCTTATTAGCTACTTCTACAGAAGACGCACAGATGGAATGGATTACGCATCTTCACTCATGCCAAATTACAACAAAATGATGGAAAAATATTCAGTAGAAGCACGTAATATGAGCATTAACAGGATCAGCTTAACGGAGTGGCAAGTAACAGACACAAACGCGTGCAACTACACAGTAAATATTGCCAATGACAGCTGCAGGTGTTCATGCAATATTACTATTCTAGAGTATTTTCCATGTTCCCATGTTTTACTTACATGCGCACGATGTAGAGTAGGAGTGAACAGAGCTTACCACGATCTTATTTCATCCTGGTTTATGGCAGACATTTATAGACATTATTATTCTTCGGTTTTTCACCCAGTGCCCGATAGGAGATATTTGGATGTACCTGGAAGCCCTACTATACTCCCGCTGCCAACGCAAAAGACTACAGGAAGACAGAGGTCCACAAGAATGAGGGGAGTCATGGACGAAATGGAGGGCAGAAGATAGGATAGATGTGGACAATGCCATAACTTGGGTCGTAAGTGAAGAACGTGTGGGAAGCAATAAATATTTTACTTGTTTCTACTACTTCTGTCGTTCGTGCACTATATAACTTATATTTTTATTCTGTATGCAACTTTGTTATCAAAGGTTATCTTATGTAAAATATTTAAATAACTTGCTATGTTATGTTACTTTGATTTAATTTATATGTAGCAAAATTACGAATTTTCCACAGTTTTACATCTACCGTCAAATAAACATAACAGACAAACAATAATACATCATCTATTGCATATCCATCACAACAACCAAGTACAAATAAAACTAAGTAATACATCATTCATTAAAACTAAAGCATACATAACTCAATTAAACAAGTCTGATACAGATCCATTATAGTACAGTTGCACTACCCAGTTTACTAGACCCCTTTCCAAATGAATTTACGGACTGCAAATAGTCTACTTGATGTCGAAGCTGACGTTTTTCCTTTTCCAAACGTCTCACTTCGGCTTGCATCTCTAGCGCATACTCCACTCCCCTAGGGATCAACGGACGATCTATCCATTTGAAGAAATTATAGCACTCAACACCTTTTGCGTTAGTTATATGATCAAGGTAACCGGCACATCCGTAAAACCGACATCCAACATTTGTTTGAGTCTAGCATAAAACTACCTCACAAACATCTCCACAATGGAAAGAGGATGTGTATCTTGTCTCACTCGTCCTTCGTCGCTAATTTGTTTCCTCGGTCTTTGATTCGGTTTGCCTAAGCAGATTTGATTATCCAAAGCAGATTGAACAACAACACCATTAGCCGGCGGAACTATCTCAAATTGAGCTTCGGGAACTGTTTCAAACTAAGTTTCAGGAACAAATTCATTTTCATCTTCCATCTGTTCAACATATTGCACCAATACTTCATCTCGAATCTCCCAATTATCCATATAAATTAGTGGTAATGTGAGTGCGGGTGAAGGGATTGTCGTTGCTTTGGTTTAATTGAAGAATGAAAAAGAAATTTACAAACTTTGTGATAATATAATGCAAATTGACTAAAAATTGGATTTGGGGATGTTGGGTTCAACCATGAAGAAGATAAGGGAGGTTGGGAAATGTTTTTGGATAATGAAGGGCAGGGTTGCTACTGTCTCTGTTTTAACAGCAACAATCTTTAGGTGCAACTGTGGGTTGGGCCCGGTTATTGCCAAGCTTGCGTGCAACTTTTAGATGCGCACGTTATAAAAAAAATATGCGAATATAAAATTTGCGCACCGTAAGAAATTTGAAAATCCATTCGGCGCAACTAGGAGTTGCGCTTTCTAAAGAAATCAAAACCCCATTAGCGCAACTAAGTCTTGCGCATTTTCACACAGTTGGAAAAAGGTTGACTGGGATGCTGACTGGGCAGAAACTAGCTCTATTTGGTAGTAAGTTTCAAAACCGACGCCGATCGTGAAATTGATTCGAAAATTAGACCATTTTGAAATTTTGTCCTTAATTAAAATGTAGAATGACTCCCAAGTGTGTACCAACAATTTGTTATTTTCATGGTAAACTAAATATTGACGAACTTAATTGTGGCAAATATGTTGGTGGGTCCTATAAATCGATGAAAGTTTTGAAAGGTTATAATTTGATGCAATTAAAAGAATTGATTTATAAAGCGACTAAAATAAAATCAGATGAATTTGGCATAGAGTTAGTATGTAATTGACCTATGGGTTCAGGATTTGAAATGGTCGACAACAACGATATGGAGCTAATGTTTTCAACGATATCAAAATCAATAGAGCCGTTTGTTGGAAAAAGTAGACGGTTGCAAGCGGAAGAACCCATACAACTACAAGTAGTTAATAGTGTAACTGAAGACTACTATAGAATGGTTGAGACGGTAAGTATTAGTCATGAAACCGCATCTTCGAGTTTTAGTAATCCATCTATAATAGCGATTTACGGTCAACAACAATCCTTTTTTGATATCCGCCGTGTATGAGTTATCAATAAGGTGTTCAGTATAACTATTCATATCCAAGTAAATGCAGCTTTACACATTTTCTTGAAAGGTGAAACATTTATTTATATTTTTATGTCGTATTATAATGTAAGTTATGCAACAGTTAAAAGTTTTGTCATTCTATATGCAGTTATTTTCCTTATCGACCAACACCGCCAAGTAGTGCTGGACCATAAAATTCTCATATGTCTTCTTATATGTATCCAACTCCATTTGAGTTATATGATATAAGCCAGTGGCATTTTTTTAGAATAAGATAACTTTGTTAGCTATTTTTTTGATACGGTGTTTAAATTAAAACTTATTTATGAATTACAGCTTCCCCGCACATGATATTACGATACAATCTAATATCGAAGTGGAGAGTGTGAACGTAACTACAAACGAAGAAGATGTTGATATTGAAATGGATATGGTTATAGGTGAAGAAGTACATGACGATCCCTTGTAAATAGTATGGATGTAGTGAATATGGTGGAGAATGATGTGTCGTGGATCGGTAGTATGCAAGTGAATAATTATTCTTTGAACTATGATTTTGCCGTTGAAGACAATATTCCCAAAGACAATGATGCGGTGGTAATGGAGGTACCTTTGTATGATGATATAGCAATGTACAAATAATAGCTAGGTCAGTTATTGCACATATTGAGTTCAACAATGAGTTATTTGCAACCGTTAATGTTCAGAGTAACTTTAAATTTGTACGATTTTTGAGACGAAAGCTAAATTGCAACAACAATTGAGCGAACAGTCAATTATACATGCCATGTCTTTTAAACCTATGAAATCAAATAAAACCAAGTATATTGCCATTTGTAATACATATGCCAACTATCCATGGAGAATTTATGTTATTGCTTCAAAGAAATTCGAGCATAATTGGTAGATTATACGGAAATATTTGAGCGATCACAAATGTGTTAACCCTATTTAGAATTGTTCTAGTATTGCTGTATGCCGCATTTCAAATACCGCCCAGTTATGTAGCTGTGGTTTTATCAAAGCCTTCATATAATAATTTTCACGAACAATTGTTCTTCCATCAATAATTACACCGTACCAGCTATTAAATTCAGATCGGCTTTCATGAAAGTTAAGATCTTTGATACTGGAAAATTAGAAAACGCTTGCTTATGGGTGGAGTTCACTATAGCGACAGAGGCTTCCAACGGCCGAAGACGGCACTTTCCGATGGCTAGCGACAATTGTCGAACTTCGTGTCGTTTTTATAAATAAAATATACTTGCCGTTGCTAGCCGTCGAAAAACTAAACAATGAAGTCGTTGGCGGCCGTCGCTAGTCATCGAAAAGTTATCGTGCATACAGGCGCCTGGCCGAGACCTGCTGCTTCATTCTTCAACTTTCCCCAAATAAACCAAAAACCCTATCTCCACCTCCTCCCTATCGTCGACGAGCCGTTTGCCTCCTCGAGCTTCTCCGACTTCATCATTCTCCATTCTCAACAAGATTAGCCTCTTCATCAATCTTCAATCAGGCTTTATTCCTAAATGCTAATTAATTTTGATTTGTTAAATTAGGATTAATTTTTGTTATATTTGTGTAATACCACATTGATTGTTTGGTGTACCCTATTGAACAACAATTAGATTGTTATTTTAATTTTTTATCACTGAAATGTTGAGAGAAAATTTTATTTAGTGTATATGTGCATTAATTGATGTATATGCGTTGATTAATTAGTGCATACGCACATTAGGGCTGCTTTGAATTAATTAAAGTCGAGCTCAGAATTTTATGAATGCGTTTTCAAGATGACAAAACGACGATTTGATGTATGCGTTTCTTAGAATGTAAATAAATTATTGTAAAATATGTTGAATAACACGCTTTACTTTTTGTAAATCCCTTAGAGAGTTTTTGGCCCCGTCTAACAAATAGTGTAATAAATGTTGTATGGATATTCATTTTTATCACAGGATGGACATTTGTATTAATCTAATACAATATTTGTCGAATTTTTCTCTGTATTGGACAAGTTATAAACAAAGTAGAAATAATATTTTGCAAATAATTTTATTTTATACGATTCACAAAATTTCGACAACACTTTCTGTTTGTTCCCTACGTACACATATATGTGTACGATACAGGGAACAAAGAGGAAATGCTGTCGAAATTTTGTTGAGTTGTTTAAAATAAAGTGATTTGCAAAATGTAATTACTGCTGTATTTGTAATGGAAATAGGACGATCGCCATCAAAGTGGAAAACAATAACCTAAATATTATAGATTATATTCATATAATAATTTGTGTAAATCCGTTTGAAAATAAAATTATATAGAAGAATATGTTATATTTGCGAAAATTTAAATGTATGATTTATTTGAAAAATGTCAGCACGTAAATGATTAATGCGTTTTTATGTTTTAAAATAGGAAAAATGATCAATTATTTTATCAATCGGAGCTGAATGTACCAACAAAGAAGAGAAATTGGAGTCTCAATAAGTGAACATTTTCAAAATGGTGTACACATCTTTATTTAATTCACTTGTCGTAATATTGGAAACGACGAAGAAATTCATTGTCCATATAGCAGGTGCAAACGGTTGAAGCATTTGATACCGGATATAGTATTAGTTTATTTGTGCCAATATGGTTTCGTGTCGAATTATTTAGTGTGGGATTGTCATGAAAAACTTATAGCACTTAATCTCATACACTCAGAGGAGGAGGTGGATAATGAACTTGTTTCGATGAATCTTATAGAAGATATAGTGAAGATGCAGCACATTCAATGTTCCCTACTGTTGAAGTTGATGATAACGATGTTAATTTCGAAAAAAAACCAAGTATTGAAGCGAAATTTTTTTATGATTTATTGAAGGCTGCTAAGAAACCTTTTTAGGATGGTTGTATAAGTGGTACTCAACTATCGATAACCGCAGAATACATTGGGATGAAATCAAAATACAACTTCACAGAAGCCGGGTTTACAGCAATGGTATAAGCAACAAAACGGCATATGTCACCTGATAATTTAATGTGCGAAAACCATTATGAAGTAAATAAACATATGTCTGCTTTTGGTTTACCGTATCAAAAAATAGATATATGTATAAATGGTTGCATATTGTTCTGGAAAGAAGACATTAATCTTAGGAACTGTAAAATATGTAATCAGAAAAGATACAAACCAAGAAAGTGGAAGGGAGAGGAAGTTATGTACAAACGCATGCATGACTTACCCATCACTCTTAGGCTTCAAAGGTTATATGCATCTTCTGTACCCCCGCATCATATGAGATGACACTGTGTGAGAACATAGGAAGAAGGTACGTTAATATACCTAGCTGATGGAGAAGCGTGGAAGAATTTTGATAAGACATACCCCGCTTTCGCAGCAGAGAGCTATGATGTTAGACTTGGTTTATGCATGGATGGATTTTCACTGTTCTCTCAAAATATTCATCTTGGCCTATAATCGTTACACTTTACTGTCTACCACCGTGGATGTCAATGAAAACTTTGTATATGTTTCTCACTATTGTCATCCCTGGCCCTGATGATCTAACACAAGAAAATGACATATATTTACAACCACTGATTGAAGAGTTGAAAACATTATGGTATGAAGGTGTTGAAACATAAGACATTTCAAAATGATGGAACCAAGTTACGAGCTTGACCATAACCGAGTTAAAGTACTGTTAAAATGGGTGGAACGGTTAAGATTTCCTCTAATCTTCATAGATGTGACGGCTATAAAAACGGTAAACTGAGTGGGATGAAAAGTCATGATTGTCATGTAATGATGAATTAATTACTATCCATCGCTTTCAAAGAACTGTTGTCCACAAAAATTTGGATGTTTTAATAGATCTTAGTTTGTTTTATAAGGAGCTTTGTTCAACTACCTTAAAAGTTGATCGTCTACGTAAACTTGAGGAAGAAATTCCTATACTTCTCTCTATTAGGAAATCCAATCTACATTTTCGATGACAACAACTACACAATGGAAATCAAATATACGTATATATTTATATTTATAGGTACTTGCTAAAACAACATCACTTAAAAGACAAGAACATGGATCAAAGGAAACTACAAGAGATTACAAGTCGGTAGGTACAAAGAAGCAAAAGAAAAGATGCACAAAACGGACACTTACCAGTATCAGACTTCTGGGTGCACAAGCCAGACGTCTGGAAAAGTCCTTTAAAACAACAAACGGGAGAAACCAGACGTCTGGTAATAGAAACCAGATGTTTGGTAATAGAACTCAGACGTTTTAAAATCTACTCTGAACAAAAAATATATAGTATCAGACGTCTGAAACAAGTACCAAACGCCTGAATTCAGACTTGAACTACAAAAAAAATTGCAATTGTCACATGCGAATGGACATCTCCACTTCTGTTCGCCACAACTGTTCACCATCAACGGAACCAACTTTGGAATGTTCGTTAATGGATGCAACTACTCAAGATACCTATCTACAACTATATATAGCATCAAGAATCAAGAGAACAGAACACACCTAACTTACTTATGCTCTCTAATTTTATACTCTATCATACGTTCTTGATCTCTGCGCTCTAGTAATCTTTACTTGTATTCACTCTTCCATATACCCATTTCTCCATATACAATATTCTTTAGATATTTATTGGAAGCAATTTTACTAATTATTCAACATCCGTGTTACACTAGAACACATATTTGAAAAGAACAACTTATTATAACCTAGCCTATTCCTTCGGACGAAGCGTTTGATAGTCGAATTTCAAAAGGGAGCTTCGAAATTGGATGTAGTATGCGAGGTACAAACCAGTATAAAATTTTGGTGTGCTTATTCTATATTCACTTAGATTAATATTATTTTAGCCACATCATATATTTTGTCACATATAAGTGCATATACACTACACGATCCACTCTATAGACTTTCAATTGGTATCAAAGCAAGATTTGATCAAAGTACAGTAACACGTATTTGAATCACTTTAATATGGCAAGTATTTTTCAAGAAGGACAATCCACAGCATGTCTCCCACTTTCTAATGATTCTAATTATGCATATTGGTCAACACGTTTGAGAATTTTTATGAAAGCTAATGAATTAGGAATTTGGTCAGCCACTCAAAATAAATATGAAGCACCTGACACTACTATGAATGCATGGAATGATGCACAAAAAACCGCAGCTTCTAATAATGCCAAAGCTATGATGTTATATTTTGTTCATTAGATAGGAATGAATTTTCACATGCCATGTTATGTAACACTGCATATGATATTTGGCGTACCTTACGAGTTACACACGAATGCACAAACAAAGTTAACAAAGTAAAATTTCAATTTTACAAAATCAATTTTCATCATTTAAAATGAAACAAAATGAATCTATAGTTGACATGTACTCTAGATTTCAAACTATTCAACACGATTTCATGGCACTAGGAGTTAAATTCACAAATTTTGACATAGTATCTAGAATACTCAATACTTTAACTCCAGAGTGGGAAAGAAAAATATTAGCTATCGAAGAAGCTAATGACCTCTCAACACTCTTAGTTGAAGAATTGATAGAAATTTTAATGTCCTATGAAGCTAATCTACAGGCAAGAAAAGAACAAAATTCGAAGAAGAAAACATAGCATTTCCAGCAATAAACGAAGACTCCAACTTAGACGAAGAAGAAATCATATTTATTGCCAAAAACCACAACAAATTTAAGAAGTTTGGAAATATGACCATATTTTAGAAAAGCGAAAAGTCAAGCTCAACAAATCAAATGTCAGTTAAATACTATGAATATGATCAATTTGGACACCTAAAGAAAGATTATCCAAAGCTCAACAATGATAAAAAGAAGAAAAAATTTAAAAATTTCAAAAAGAAGAAAGCTTTCAAAGTAATATGAGATGACTCAGATTCTTCATCATCATTTGACAGTGACATCAATAATGACATAGAACAAGCTACTGTATGTCTTATGGCATAAACCCAAAATAAACATAAGGAGAAATGGATATTTGATAGTGACTGCTCCAAGAATATGATCGGAAGCTCAAAAATGTTATTAGATATAACATACATCGATGGTGGAACGGTGAATTTTGGAGATAACTCAAAACGATATGTCGTCGGCATCGGAGAAGTCATCAACTCCGGTATTTCTAACTCTGCTATCATTACAAATGTTTTGTTAGTAGAAAATTTAAAACACAACCTACTTAGCATTAATCTATTATGCAATGAAGGTTTTCAAATTAATTTTGTGACGACCCAGAATTTTCAGCAATTTAAATCGGAATAATTAATTGGTTTAAAATAATTAAAGGTAAAATTTCAACTTGAATTCAAATATTATTATATAGCAATTGAGTTATTAGATTAATAAAACTGAAATCGGATGATTTATTGAATCTTCAGTTTTAAGCCTGTTAAAAATAATTTGAAGACTTATAAAATTTATAACGATGATACTGAAGATAATAGAAGGGTTGGAATTTAATTTAAAGGCGATTTGTTTAGTTTTGAAAATATATCGTTTAAATTGAATTTAAAAATAGCCTTCCGAGGGACAGTCTCGGAATTCAACGAAATCAGTTCCATTGGATTCGTAATAGTTAGCTGTTATCGGATTTCAATTTTCGTAGCAATCGGAGTTGTCGTTTGACCCTGGCAGCTCGAAATGCTTAGAACTATTTTAATCAATTAATTCTAAATTGATCGTTTATTTCCGCAACTCGCGTATATGATCGAGTTAGCATCCGAAACGCGTTCCATTGTGTTCGGGACGCAGGTATAACTTTATAAACGCCTGTCGGCATGTCTGATTCGGAGTTTGAGATTTCACGTTATGCTTAACGAGACGTTTTGGAAGTTTTATAGTATAATAAAATTTAAAATCAACAAGTCAGAGATATTTTTATTAAGCAACAAGCGTATTCAGGAAGCCATCTTCAACCCTATATCATATTCTCGTCTTCCTCTCAAACCTATAAGCAGAAGAAAAAAAATATAAAAGCGAACTCATCAAACGAAGGAAAATGGTTGCAGGCCTCTTTATTCTTCCTCCACTTTTTTATACTTCACGAAAATAGATTAATGGCCGCCTCGTCCTCTAAATTTCATCGCCGACCTTCTCTTCGTCAACCGCACTTGCTTTTCCTTCGTGAGTCGAGCCGTGGGTTTCGATTTGCTTGGCGTGAGTGCTATCGGGTTAGCGACTATCGGCAACAATGCCGTGGAGTGTTGGGCTTGAGTTTGATCGTGCTGTGGATTTGCGAGTGAGGAATGTCGACATTCGAAGATTGTACTCGCGTTCGATTGGGTAGATTCGCGAGGTTGGGTCGATTCGTGGAGGAGCAGTTGATGGCGGTGGTAATTTGCGTGGTCTGCATTCGCTATGGTGAGGAAGGTCTTCTGAGTTGGTTCATCTTTTGTAAGGTATATTAACACGGTTTTTTTTAGGGCTTTGATTTTATGAAAAAAAGAGAAAAAAAAGGGAAATTATTTTGTGTTTGCTGAATGTTGAAATTGGAAGTCTAGGTATGAACAATTATTAGGTTTGAATTTGGAATTATATGTAAGGATTAAGAAGAAAAGGAAAAAAAAAGGTAGTTTAGAAAAATTTAATTAGTATATAAATAAAGATTTAGTTAAATTAAATTTACAAATTGGAAATCAATTTATTTCATAAACTTATATAATTATTTGATAACTAGAACATATTTTATAAACAGAAAAATTGTTTGAAATCAACTTATTGGGTAAAATGAAACTTATTAAATAGAAATTGAACTTGGTCGAATATTAATAAGATCGTATAACTGTTTATACAAGGTCTAAATCTGAAGGAAACAAATCGAGGAAACCGAGGCAATTTTGAGGTGGATTGCAAATAAAAGCAAAGGTGAGTAAATCTCACTCTGTCTGGTTCTTATTTAAATTTATAGGGTTAAATTTAAATAATTGGTTGAATGTTTAAGTTGATTGGATGCATATGGATGATGATGTGACTTTGGTTTTGATTGATTCTCGAGTTAATTGTGGATTAACTCGAAGTATATGGGGTTTTAAATTGTTTCAAACATAAATCATAAATAAGTAAATGATTTCATTTTAAATTTAGTAAGGGCTTGATGTGTTGTGATTCATTTAAATTAGTAAGGAATTTGAAATGAATAATTTATTGATTTAATTAATTAATGATTTGGGTTATTTGACTTAGTAATTAACGAGTTGAATAAATAAGGAATTGAGTTGTAAGTTAATTAAATAAGTAAAAGGAATTCAGAATAATCATTTGATGGTGTGATAAATAATTACTTAATGTAAGTAATAAAATATAATTACTTGGTGAAATTAATCAAGAGTTTAATTAAGATAGTTAAGTAAGAAATAATTAATTTATGAATAAAGTAAAATGAAGGACAGTTAATTACAGTTTAGGATTAATCGAAAATGGTTAATACCGTGGTTTCATTAATATAATGAAATTTGATTAGAATAAATTAAAATATAATTGAAAATCCTTAATTTGTATAATTAATGAAGTAATCAAAATTGATTAATTAAGATTGATTAATATATAATAAGTGACTTATGGGAAAATAATTAGTTTAAGCAATTAAGGATTAATGTAATTAACTAAATAATTAATTCATGGAGAAATTAAGATTTCTTAATAATATCGGTTGAGACTAATTAATATTGTGAAGTTAATTTAAGATAATTACTTGAATGCAATTGAAAGATAATTAATCCAGGGTGATTAATTAAGATGGATAATGATGGGTTGACCAATTTAAACGTTTGGAATTAATTAACATTAAATGAAGTAATCTATGTGATTGAGGTTTGAAATTCAATTTGAATCAATTGAATTGATGCTTATGGGATTAGGCTTTGCTTATGGATGATGGAATGGTATTGGATGTTTTGAATAAGTTGATATCTCTAATATGAAATGTTGTGAATTTCATTTGAATAACTTGGGTTAGGATAATATAAGTCTCGAGGAGACCGGGGTCGGGTATTTGGGAAATACCCGAAACCACTTCAAATATTCATATATTGATTTGTGAAATCAATAGGCTGGATTGAAATGATTTAAGTAGACTGGAATATTTATCTAAGTTTAGTACATAGAAATTAATATGTGAAATAAGTGTTGTCTATAGAAAATTGTGAATTGGTTAAATTGATATAAGTTACCCCGGGTTTATATAAGTTGTTTTCTTGGGTATTTCATGTTAGTTGAGTTTACTCACGCTGGATTCCAGCCTGACCCGGGTGTCACTTTGGTGTAATGCTCGGGTCAGACCGAGTATTACTGATTTCCAGGTAGGCACGTTCTGGAGCTCAGAGGGCGAGCTGGATGGCAATATCGTATAGAGTATATCCGCTGTATTTATATTATTGTTAATCTGAGACATGATAATTGTAAATATTCAGTGACTGTATATAATGTGAAACTCTGATGTATTAGAATGTAATCGACAGATATAGTATTCTTTTGCAACTGTTATTATTTATTATTATATTTTATCCGCTGCGATTGTGAGATGTTTGGTGTTTCTGTTCTTCTTCTTCTATCTCTTTCTTCTTTTTCATAACTATCTGGAATTTTCGGGTTAGAAAATTTCGAGTCGTTACATTTGGTATCAGAGCGAGGTTAAGCGAGAACCTTGGCTCTGGTGGGAATTACTCATTGAATAGAGTCCGTAGTACTCTAGAATGAGTTGAGTGTGTGTGTATATATATATGAGAGCGTACTTGTTATTTGCTTATAAAGATTTTTGATGATTTATATAAAAATATATATTTTGATATATATAGCAATATTTCCTTCTAAGGAATATCTAGATGATTAGTGGTTAAATTATTGAAATTAAGTGAAGAAGTAAAATAAAATACGACCAAATTGAAACTTATAACCAAGTTGAAGAGTAAACTTATATAACAAAATGGAATTTGAAATATAGATTGTAAATGTAATTTATAAATTGAAATAAACTTCATGAATAAATGAGATTATAATTTGAAATAGAATTCCAGAGAATATTTGAAATAGAGTAAGATGAAAATTCCAGAGTAATGTTTAAATATGAATTTGATGGATTGGGAATTTGTAATTTTGGGAAAGATTAAAATTCCTTTGGGTTTGAAAGTGGTTTCCAAGGGTTTTGGAGAAAGAATAGTATTATTTCAAAACTATTTTGTGTTGAACTTGAAATCTGGAAGATTTGAAATTGAAAATGTTTGGAAATGTTTTTTTTTAAAAGAAATAAAAGCATTGAACTCTTTCGGTCATTAGAAAATAACATCGGTGATGACTGCAGCATTATCGATGTTCATTTTCAAGTTTCTAGAAGAGAAATTGCTACCAAATTGTTTTAAATTGGGATTGTTTGTGAATTGGGTTTGGTTTTGAAATTCAAAGGGATAATTGAATTCGCCAAAGAATTTTGGATATAGTTGAATTCTAAGGTGATATTGAAATTTGGAAATTTGTTTAAACTCTGGAATCTTGATTAAATGTTTATGGAATAATAAAAATATATTGGCTAAATAAAATGTATAATTCTAAGTTAAAAGTAAATGTGAATGTAATTGATTATAAATAGAAGGTGTAAAATTGAAATTATACTTAAGGTTGTAAGTTTAATGATCAAATGGAATTTGATCTGAAATTGGAAGGAAATTGAGAATCAATTCAATTTGAATTGGGAATGAATCAAGTCCAATGGAAATTGGAGTTAATTAAATTGGGATTGGGTTAATTTAAATGGAGTGGAAATTTAAATTGAATTGTTGGGAAAGTGAACAGTTTTGACTCTAGACCATTTTAAATGAAAATTGTTTTAATATAAATAGTTTTAAATCTATTTTCTTATCTATTTACTATACAACTTTCTTTTTAAAACCTAAACTATTTTATATTGGTTTTGCCACTACTTTTGGAACTCTTTACCTATTTTACAACTGTTTTATACACTAATTACTAATTTTCAACTAAGTTACGAATTAATTTCTATTTTACAACTATTTCGCAATTATTTAAGATTTCTATAACTATTTAACTATTTTCCAACTCTTTTACAATTAGTCAATTATTCTACAACTATTTTGCAAACTATTGATTATTTTTCAACTACTTATCTATTTTTAAAATTTTCAAGCTATTCTCTAAACTGGTCGGAGTTTAAACTGTTTATGATTAAATACCCAACTGGGATAAGAATTTAGGTGATAATCCAAATGGGGATTAAGGAAAATGTGAGTAAGTGAATGGAAATTTAAGTGAATGTGAGTAGAAAGGAATTGATATTGGAAAGAGTAATCAAATGTGAATATTTGATTTTGGGTAAACAAAGTTATATCTTTGTTATATATTCTTCCCTTGTTGAATCTATTGTGGGAAGAAAAAGGATTTTGGAAGTGTTTGAAGTATAAAAGGAATTTTATACGATTTTAAAGTGATCCAAGGTTTTAAAAATTATATATATATCTGTATATATATATATATATATATATATATATATATAAAGGATCTATGAGGATTTTGGAAAAGGTTTTGGGAACCTTTGGATTTGGAAAGGCTTTTAATTTTTGGGTAAAATCAATATTGAATTTGGAAAGCCTAGTTGAGAATTATCGATTTTGGAATAATCAATTTTGTGTAAAGGAGCTTTGATGAAATTCATACTAGGTGTATGATTTGAAAGATACTATATGTGTATAGTATAAAGTGTTTTGATGATAGCTCTAGGGAAAAAGGCGCTCCCTTGGAATGGACTTCTCAGGAGTGCCACTGGGTGGTGCTGCCTTGAGCCCCGGGGGGTTCTAAAGTTGATCCTGTGAGGAGTCCGGACAAAACTAGTTCCTGAGGATTATGGGTAGTGTACCATAGCGAAAATCATGTGTGCCATGGAGAGCCAACATTCTGCGTTTGATTTAATATCGGTAGACTGCGAGACTATGGTATACCACATAGCGAAAGTCGTGTGTGCCGCTGAGAGCCAACAGTCTGTGTTTGAGTTTATCTCGGTAGACTGCGACCTATGTAGGAGTGGAGAAGTTTCATTTCGACAGCGAAAATCAGCGCCCGCTGAGAGCCTACAGTTACATGGACTTTTGTTGTGACTGCAACGTAACCCTGGATGTAACTGTGATCTGTTGTGTGGGATCCATGGCGTAATCGAGAGGCCGCGGAGAGCCTGCAGTTACATGGACTTTTGTTGTGACTGCAACGTAACCCTGGTATGTAACTGTGACCATGGATGGGGGTAATGATTTCCAGAGCATCCTCACTAAAGATATTTCCTCTATTTTCAAAAACTGTTTCCGATATTTTTAGTAAAATTATTTTCGAAGTATTTTTACTGGGTGTTGAAAACGGGTTTACCAAGTACTTATAGATTTTCAGTCCTACGCCTGATCAACGTATGACTGAATTTCTGTGAGAACAAGGATGGACTGGTTGAGACATTGAGTTATAAGAAATATTTTTATAAAAAGCTATTTTAATTGTATTACCTGAATTTAAAGGCATTTCTAAACTTAAAAATAAAGGGGGAATCCAAACTGGAATTATAAAATAAAAATTGGACTCGGGAAAATTTTAAATGATGTGATGTTTGTAATAAAATCGAATCTTGGTATAAAAATGGGAAGTAAGCTAATGCGCTAAATAATTGTTTGATAGAGTATGTTAATAAAATTTAACCTGGATAACTAACATGGATTATAAGTAGATAATGGAGTTTGGAAATGAATTCGAGTTATAAATAGAATTCGACTTGGGTTTGATAATGAATTAAATAAGAGGAGATATTGTAAAATAAAAATGAAATAGAGTTGAATTGAAAAATGTGATGGTTTGAATTGCAAATAAAATCCAAGTGTGATTTGAATAATATGTAATGAAATTTGCAAGTAAATTTGATATGATGGAAATGTTGTCGAATGAAATGAAGTGAATTATAATAGAAATGGTTAGGGATGCAAACAAAACCCAAGTGAATAGAAATAATTTGAGAATGGTTTGTATTAATAAAATAAATTTGAAAATGAATTAAGTAATTAAATTTAAAATTTAAAATGGATGGGCTAACTAAATTAAATGGAACTTGATTAGGTGAGAATCAAATGGAAGTACACTTAAGTTGAGGTTGGAATAAATTAAAGTAATTTACTTAAGTTTAAAATGTATGGAAGCTTGGCTTCGAATAAGGATGAAAGCCCACTAATAAAAGCTTGGATTGAAGTAATTTGGGAATGGCTAGTATACAAGAATGGAATGTGGCGAACTAAATAAATGAGTGTGAATAAAATAAAATGGATTGGAATTAAATAAAATTGAGGTGGAATTAATTTAAATTGGTTATAAAACTTTAGTAATTATTTATTCACATGGATATCATCAATTTGCGTAAAAATGAGAGTCGTTTGTTGTAAACGAGATTTAATTAAATTCTATGAATTAGTCGAAGCAAATATAATTGACTTTTGAATCAATTGATATGAATATGAGTTGTTTTGCTTAAAAATGAATTGAATGTAAACAATTGCGTTGTAAACCATTAAAATTGAATGAAATGGCATATAAATTTGGATGGAAGCAATTGGATTAGCTTTAAATTATATAAATCGCTTATGGTAAGCGTTTGGTGTTTTTTGCTTTTGAAATGCTTGAGTTTAGCCATTAAAAGTAAGTGTAATGCTAATAGGATTTCTATATATGACACTTACATATTTAAATTGAGTAAGTACAGGTACAGGGAAGCCGTTTGGCTATTTTGGGGTATGCTAATTGCTAAAATAAATAAGCTGCTTGCTTAAATGCTAAATAAGGTACGCCTACGCAATAAAAATAGGAAATATGAACTGTTTTTGCTTTTTCCGACCGTGTGGGTTGATGTATACATATTAATATCTCTTGTCAAATTGCAAAAGCTCCTCCGTACAAAGGAGACTCTGCCAAAAAATTTCAAAAATTTTGGGAGTTAGAAAATTTTTGGAAAATTTTGGTTAACGACAAAACAATTTCAAATGGGAAACTTAAAATAAACTAGTAAATGTAACTAATATGAATCGGTTTAAATGAAAGATATAACTCCATATTAGAAATCAAAAATAAATTGAATTCATATGAAACGGTGGAAACTAAGTTGAATAGAAGTAATGCGAAGGCTTCTGTAAGAAAATGTATACAATGATTTGAAAGATAACGATTGGATATTGTTGTTAAATAGAATATGCAGGTGTTATAAAGGAAATTGGATTTGGTTCTAAAAGATAAATTTGAATTGACCGACTGAAAGGTACGTATTGTGATTTTGTATGATATTAGATTGGGTTTTTGATGTAGCCACTTGGCTTTTGTTTTCTTTTTGGAATTTGGGAGCCCCTAGAGGCCTTTTGTAGTAGTACCGAGCTAGCCGCGCAAAGGAGACGCTGGCAAAAAATTTCGGAAATTTAGAGAGTTAGATAAATTTTGAGAAATTTTTTGATAATTCAAAATTTGATTTTTAAATTGAAATCTGAATGATTGAACAAAGGGATACTGTTGAAAACTGTGGAGAGTTTGGGAAGTTGGTAACAATGATAAGGGCTCTTTGTGAAAAAGATAGTTGGTAGGATGTTGAACTGTTTGGTTTTGGGAAAAAGGTAAACTGGTAAGGGACATTCTTTCTAACTAGTAATTTCGGGGACGAAATTCTTTTAAGGGGGGAGGAATGTGACGACCCAGAATTTTCAGCAATTTAAATCAGAATAATTAATTGGTTTAAAATAATTAAAGGTAAAATTTTAACTTGAATTCAAATATTATTATATAGCAATTGAGTTATTAGATTAATAAAATTGAAATTGGGTGATTTATTGAATCTTCAGTTTTAAGCCAGTTAAAAATAATTTGAAGACTTATAAAATTTATAACGATGATACTGAAGATAATAGAAGGGTTGGAATTTAATTTAAAGGCGATTTGTTTAGTTTTGAAAATATATCGTTTAAATTGAATTTAAAAATAGCCTTCCGAGGGACAGTCTCGGAATTCAACGAAATCTGTTCCATTGGATTCGTAATAGTTAGCTTTTATTGGATTTCAATTTTCGTAGCAATCGGGGTTGTCGTTTGACCCTGGCAGCTCGAAATGCTTAGAACTATTTTAATCAAATTAATTCTAAATTGATCGTTTATTTCCGCAACTCGCGCATATGATCGAGTTAGCATCCGAAACTCGTTCCATTGTGTTCGGGACGCAGGTAAAACTTTATAAACGCCTACCGGCATGTCTGATTCGGAGTTTGAGATTTCACGTTATGCTTAACGAGACGTTTTGGAAGTTTTATAGTATAATAAAATTTAAAATCAACAAGTCAGAGATATTTTTATTGATCAGCAAGCGTATTCAGGAAGCCATCTTCAACCCTATATCCTATTCTTGTCTTCCTCTCAAACCTATAAGCAGAAGAAAAAAATATAAAATCGAACTCATCAAACGAAGGAAAATGGTTGCAGGCCTATTTATTCTTCCTCCCCTTTTCTATACTTCACGAAAATAGATTAATGGCCACCTCGTCCTCTAAATTTCATCGCCGACCTTCTCTTCGTCAACCGCACTTGCTTTTCCTTCGCGAGTCGAGCCGTGGGTTTCGATTTGCTCGGCGTGGAGTGCTATCGGGTTAGCGACTATCGGCAACAACGTCATGGAGTATTGGGCTCGAGTTCGATCGTGCTGTGGATTTGCGAGTGAGGAATGTCGACATTCGAAGATTGTACTCGCGTTCGATTGGGTAGATTCGCGAGGTTGGGTCGATTCGTGGAGGAGCAGTTGATGGCGGTGGTAATTTGCGCGGTCTGCATTCGCTATGGTGAGGAAGGTCTTCTGAGTTGGTTCATCTTTTGTAAGGTATATTAACACTGTTTTTTTAGGGATTTGATTTTATAAAAAAAAAAGAGAAAAAAAAGGGAAATTATTTTGTGTTTACTGAATGTTGAAATTGGAAGTCTAGGTATGAACAATTATTAGGTTTGAATTTGGAATTATATGTAAGGATTTAGAAGAAAAGGAAAAAGAAAGTAGTTTAGAAAAATTTAATTAGTGTATAAATAAAGATTTAGTTAAATTAAATTTACAAATTGGAAATCAATTTATTTCATAAACTTATATAATTATTTGATAACTAGAACATATTTTATAAACAGAAAATTTGTTTGAAATCAACTTATTGGGTAAAATGAAACTTATTAAATAGAAATTGAACTTGGTCGAACTTTAATAAGATCGTATAACTGTTTATACATGGTCTAAATCTGAAGGAAACAAATCGAGGAAACCGAGGCAATTTTGAGATGGATTGCAAATAAAAGCAAAGGTGAGTAAATCTCACTCTGTCTGGTTCTTATTTAAATTTATAGGGTTAAATTTAAATAATTGGTTGAATGTTTAAGTTGATTGGATGCATATGGATGATGATGTGACTTTGGTTTTGATTGATTCTCGAGTTAATTGTGGATTAACTCGAAGTATATGGGGTTTTAAATTATTTCAAACATAAATCATAAATAAGAAAATGATTTCATTTTAAATTTAGTAAGGGCTTGTTGTGTTGTGATTCATTTAAATTAGTAAGGAATTTGAAATGAATAATTTATGGATTTAATTAATTAATGATTTGGGTTATTTGACTTAGTAATTAACGAGTTCAATAAATAAGGAATTGAGTTGTAAGTTAATTAAATAAGTAAAAGGAATTCAGAATAATCATTTGATGGTGTGATAAATAATTACTTAATGTAAGTAATAAAATATAATTACTTGGTGAAATTAATCAAGAGTTTAATTAAGATAGTTAAGTAAGAAATAATTAATTTATGAATAAAGTAAAATGAAGGATAGTTAATTACAGTTTAGGATTAATCGAAAATGGTTAATACTGTGGTTTCATTAATATAACGAAATTTGATTAGAATAAATTAAAATATAATTGAAAATCCTTAATTTGTATAATTAATGAAGTAATCAAAATTGATTAATTAAGATTGATTAATCTATAATAAGTGACTTATGGAAAATTAATTAGTTTAAGCAATTAAGGATTAATGTAATTAAATAAATAATTAATTCATGGAGAAATTAAGATTTCTTAATAATCTCGGTTGAGACTAATTAATATTGAGAAGTTAATTTAAGATAATTACTTGAATGCAATTGAAAGATAATTAATCCAGGGTGATTAATTAAGATGGATAATGATGGGTTGACCAATTTATTGGTTTGGAATTAATTAACGTTAAATGAAGTAATCTATGTGATTGAGGTTTGAAATTCAATTTGAATCAATTGAATTGATGCGTATGGGATTAGGCTTTGCTTATGGATGATGGAATGGTATTGGATGTTTTGAATAAGTTGATATCTCTAATATGAAATGTTGTGAATTTCATTTGAATAACTTGGGTTAGGATAATATGAGTCTCAAGGAGACCGGGGTCGGGTATTTGGGAAATACCCGAAACCACTTCAAATATTTATATATTGATTTGTGAAATCAATAGGCTGGATTGAAATGATTTAAGTAGACTGGAATATTTATCTAAGTTTAGTACATAGAAATTAATATGTGAAATAAGTGTTGTCTATAGCAAATTATGAATTGGTTAAATTGATATAAGTTACCCCGGGTTTATATAAGTTGTTTGCTTGGGTATTTCATGCTAGTTGAGTTTACTCACGCTGGATTCCAGCCTGACCCGGGTGTTACTTTGGTGTAATGATCGGATCAGACCGAGTATTACTGATTTCCAGGTAGGCACGTTCTGGAGCTCAGAGGGCGAGCTGGATGGCAATATCGTATAGAGTATATCCGCTGTATTTATATTATTGTTAATCTGAGACATGATAATTGTAAATATTCAGTGACTGTATATAATGTGAAACTCTGATGTATTAGAATGTAATCGACAGATATAGTATTCTTTTGCAACTGTTATTATTTATTATTATATTTTATCCGCTGCGATTGTGAGATGTTTGGTGTTTCTGTTCTTCTTCTTCTATCTCTTTCTTCTTTTTCATAACTATCTGGAATTTTCGGGTTAGAAAATTTCGGGTTGTTACAAATTTCAAAAAAGATAGATGTAATATTTTCGACAATAACAAACGACTTATCTTTGAGGGTTTTACAAACAAAAATATTTATGTCTTAAATATGAATATAAATCGAAATTCAAACTTACGCTTAACCGTCAAACACGACGAACCATGGCAGTGGCATAAATGATTCTGTCATGTTAATTTTAAATATGTTAATAAATTAGCAAATATGAGCTAGTTAGAGGTTTACCTAAAATTAATTATAAAGTAGAAAATTTATGTGACGATTGTCAAATCGGAAAACAAAAGAAAATCTCTTATAAATCTAAAAATAATATTTCTACAAAACAACCATTAGAATTATTACATTTAGATTTATTTGGCCCAACTCAAGTATGATCTATAAATCACAACAAATATGTTCTCGTAATAGTTGATGATTTTTCAAGATATACGTGGACCTTATTTTTAAAACATAAAAGTGTCACTTTTGAAATGTTTAAACTTATTCCTAAAAGAATTAAAACTCAAATGGATTTGAAAATTAAGAATATTCGGAGTGATCACAGTGGAGAATTCGAAAATGATCTTTTTATTAATTTTTGTAATAAAAGGGGTATAAGTCATAATTTCTCTTTTCCCACACACCTCACAAAATGGTGTAGTAGAAAGAAAAAATCGTATGTTACAAGAATGTGCACAAACACTATTAAATAGTAGTGCTTTACCAAAACATTTTTGGGCTAATGCAATTGCTACGGCTTGTTATGTTTTTAATCGAGTAACTATACGACCTATGGCTAAACATACTTTTTTCAAAATATTTTTTGGAAGAAAATCTAAAGTACCATACTTTAAATCTTTCAGTCAAAATATTTTATATTAAATATAAAATATATTTAGGAAAATTTGACCCAAACGCCGATGAAGGAATCTTTGTTGGATATTCGAATCATAGCAAGGTGTATAGAATTTTTAATGAACATACTAACGCAATTGAAGAAAGTTTACATGTTTCATTTGATGAAAATTTCCTTAACAATCATACTAATGATGATGAAGAAATTATTCCAACAACAAATACAACAAACTCATCTAATAATGAGATAAATGCACAAAATAATACTTTAGTGTCATCCCCTTGAATTCTAAAAGATCATCCAAAAGATAATATCATTGAGGATCATTATTCTAGAGTAACTAGAAATCAACTTAATTAAATAAGTCATATTGCATTTGAATCAAATTTTGAACCAAAAATTGATAAAGAAGCTTCAAACGATAATTTTTGGATAATAGCAATGCAAGAATAATTAAATCAATTTGAACGTAATAATGTTTGTGAATTAGTGCTAAGACCGAAAAATCAATCAGTTATTGGAACAAAATACGTACTTAAAAACAAAGCAGATGAAAATGGAAAAATAGTTAGGAATAAAGCATGTTTGGTCGCTCAATGTTGTAATCAAGAAGAAGGTATCGACTATGACGAAACTTTTGCTGCAGTAGCAAGACTCGAGGCCATACGTATGTTACTTGCTTTGCAAGTCATCGCAATTTTAAATTATTTCAAACGGATGTCAAAAGTGTTTTTTAAGTGGTTTTATTAAAGAAAACATATATATTGAACAACCTCCATTATTTGTTCATGAAAAATAACCTGATCATGTTTTTAAATTGCACAAAGCCCTATATGGTTTAAAGCAAGCCCCTTGTGCCTGGTACGAACGTCTTAAGAATTATTTAATTACATATGGTTTTCAAATAGGTAATACAACTTTATTCATCAAACGAGAAAATAACGACGTCTTAGTTGTACAAGTTTACGTAGATGATATTATTTTTGGTTCAACTAACAAAAATCTTTGTACTCAATTTTCAAATATTATGAAAAACGAATTGAAATATCTCACGTGAGTGAATTAAATTTCTTTTTAGGTTTACAAATAAAAAAACTTGAAAATAGTATTTTTATTCATTAAGAAAATATTATGACGATTTATTACGTCGTTTTGGAATGGATAAAACATCAAGCAAGCCAGCACCAATGAGTACTAGGAAAAAGATGATAACGGAAAAGATTTTGATGAAAAATTATATCGTAGTATGATTGGCTCCTTAATATATTTGACGGCTAGTCGACCCCCCATTTTGACAAGCGAATTTTTTTGTGCCCGATTTCAAAAAAAACAAAAAGAGTCTCACCAAAGAGCTGTTAAACGTATCTTACGATATTTGTCTAGTACTAGAGATTACGGTTTGTTTTATCCTATGGGATCATCGTTTGAACTTGTTCGTATAGTGACGGGGATTTCGGTGGATGTAAAACAGATCGTAAGAGTACTTGCGGAACATATCATTTTATCGGACAATCGATGGTCTCAGGGTTTAGCAAAAAGCAAAACTGTGTCTCTTTATCGACTTGTGAAGCCGAATATATTTCAACGGCCGTAGCATGTGCGTAAGTGATTTACATACAACAAATGCTTAAAGATTTCAAAAATTTATCGGTGAATCACCAATATATTATGATAATACGAGTGCAATAAATCTATCAAAAAATCCTGTAAATTACTCACGTACTAAACACATAGATATACGACATCATTTTTTACACGACGATGTAGAAAAAAGAATTATTACATTAGAATACGTAAATACTGAGAATCAAATAGCAGATATTTTTATAAAACCACTAAATGAACAAACGTTTGTTAAACTACGATGCGATTTAGGAATATGTTCTCTTAATGATCTTCTCGGCTAAATTCTACATTTCATTCATTTTATTTTTGGCTAAAAATGTTTTATCCACAAATCAAAATCTTTAACACTAGCCAACAATATTTTACAAATTTGTTTTCTGAAATTAACTGTGTATAACCTTTTGAAAATAATATATAAATAGCCCTTGTTTTTAACAAAACAATATATATATATATATATATATATATATATATATATTTCATATTCTTTTACCCAAAAAAACATGTATTCTGAGAACTCTCATCTCTCCTTCTCAACACAAACATCGGATAGTTCAGCAGATTCCCTGATCGACTTCCTACTCCTGCACCAGGTCAAGAGCCGACCTATAAGTGGTCCTCCTATCACATGATATTCGCTTCCGATAAAAAACGGTCCAAACAATCTCTATTTGTCTCTCCTAGTACCAAGGAGAAAATCGATGAGGTACATCATTACCAAAAGCAACAATAAATTTACAACGAGAATTATACTTTGAATAAAAAGACACTGTGCAACGACTAAGTTTTCTAGAGTAAGTAGCGATCAAATTTTGCAATTCGTGGAAAAAGATTTACATGAACAATTCTGATTCCTTGCAATCCTCTGGATCCTTCTGCATCTTATCGTACACCTTGGGATCCTCCACCTACGTAATTTTCCGGTTCTCCAAGGACCAACGAACGTGGAAATATTTGGTCTCCCCTCAAGCATTGGAAGGATAGCACCTCTGAAGATCGCAATGTTCCATCTTCATCTCAATAAATTGGTTTATTGTATTTTTATCTACTTATATTTGTTTTTGTTTTCAAAAATAAAAATATTATGTGTCAATAAAATTGATCTCTCGAAAATCATGCATAACCTTCAAAAATAAGACTATTTTTAGACCTACTGAAGTTTTCATACGTCTATACAATGCCCTCAGACGTCTGACATCTTTGTGACACGTCATTTTTTATACTACTGTGCATGTATCAGACGTCTGATATAAACTTCCAAACATCTGAAAATAATCTCCGCCTAACAAAAATTATAAAACAATCTATTTCAAACGTCTGAAATAGTGACTAGGCGTCTGAACAAAGTCTCTGCCTCTTAGGATACAAACTCAGGCCATTTTCAGACGTCTAATATTACATCCAAACGTCTGAGAAAAGAATCTGTCTTCAAAAAATACACTTCTGCCAATTCCAGACTTCTGTTTCTATTTCTAGACGTCTTATAAGACTTTCTGTTTTCAAATTTTACAAACTCTATCTGTTCCAGACGTCTACCAACAATTTCTAGATATCTAAACATATTTATTATCCTCATTCTAGGTTAAAATCAGACATCTGACTCACTTCCCAAACTTTTGAAATTCAATCGACGGCCTTCAGTAATCTTATAACAACTATTTTACCCAAAGTTTCACCTCACATTTCATTTCGTTTTTCTTTCATATCTGAAACCCTAACTTTCCAAATCGCTATCTCCATAAATTCGAACGATATCATGCGTCCTAAACTAAAAATCCTAATATTTCAAAGAGAAAGCAAGAGCAAGCCACATCCTCCAACCCGCAAGTGTGCTCTGATGATCAAATTGAGCGATGGATGAATAGAGTGCCTCATTCAATCAAAAGATATGATGGTATTCAGAAGAAGAAGCTGCATGCAGGTTCTTTCTACAATTCGAACAAATTTTCTATATACGGTTTTGATGAAATGTGTGAAAATGCTAGGCTAGAGACATTGATTTCCTTAAATTCCAATAATTTCCAAATCGGTCAGCTCGTCACGTTTCTTTTCCATGCTCATTTCGATAGCACTGTCGTATGGAATACCAACAACGATGATAATTAGCTTTGGTCAAGTGTTTATGGCAACACAATTCGTCTGACTCCGTAAATAATAGGCCGTACTATAGGCTGTTCCGACTCCGGAGGAGGATCATATAATATCCCGGATATGCATCTAAAACCATGAGATAATGTTACCCATCATATTTGGGAAGATGAAATGCCAAGATTTTCTTCCAAGCACTTACAACCTAAGGCAAGACTCCTCACCAGGATATCAATACAGTCATTCCTCGTCTAGCTAGCCATGAGCAAATAACCGAATCAGAGTATAAAGCTCTTTATGCCATCTTTAGTTGAACAAGGGTAAATTCGATGAAATTCATATTTGATGAGCTTAAACACTATTGGACTCGATCATGTCCATCCATCATCTACCCTACCTATATCGTGCGTCTTTTGAAAGCTCACAATATTCCATCGTATTTATCGACGTTTGAAGAGATTACTCCCAAATACGCCTCCACAAAGTTCTCCTCTCTTATGCACTTACCAGAAAATCCTCTGGATATTATGTTATTTGAAGAGTGGACGCAACATCGTCAAAAAGCCAGACAACCTAGACCTCAGCTTCATCAACAACCACCACAACCATCACAAGAAGAGGTACAACGTCATGAACATACTTCTCCTCCACCTGCACCTTTTTACTATCCAGGCCAAGATGACATTTTGAAGACTCGCACTGAGACCAATTGAAATGAAAGTATTCAAGACTTAACTCTCCAAAATCAACATATCTTATCAAGAAATCAAAAATTGTTGGCTAAGCTTAATGATAGCTTTGAAATAATGTTAGCTTCTCGCCTAGCCGCAGTTGAAACATCGCTTTCAACAACTTTATCCGTTCTAAAATATCTTCTTCAACGAGTTCATGGACCTACACCACCTTCGGAAGATTGGCCAACTCCAGTGCCTTCTCCTCCTCCTTCAAAACACTCTAAACTTTTTGAAAAGGAAAAATAACCTCTCGAACATACTCCAACATCTCCTAAAAAACAAGCTAGTTCTTCAAAGAATGAAGATGAAGGAGATGATCAAGCTCAAGCTTCACCAAAAGATCCTTAGATATTTTTTAATAGGTTTCATCTTTTGTAATTGAATCAAAATCTATGCATGTAATTACTATATTTAATGATTGTAAAACATGCTTTTGGTTTGCTAGTTCTATGTAATTTGTTATAACCTTTCAGCAATTAGTAAATATTCCAAATTAACACTATGTACATGCTATCTACATTATAGATATTCATACTTTTTGAATATGCCAAAGGAGGAGAAATAATGGTAAGCACATATTCATGGGGAGATTTGTAAAATTATATCTAAGTACATTGTATAATTGTCATCATCAAAAAGAGGGAGAATGTTAGGAAATCCAACCCATGGTTTCGATGATAACAACTATACAATGGAAATCAAATATACATATATATTTATATACAGGTACTTGCTAGAGCAATATCACTAGAAAGACAAGAACAAGTCCCAAAGGACACTACAAGAGACTACAAGTCGATAGGTACAAAGAAGCAAAAGAAAAGATGCACAAAAAAGACAAGCACCAGTATTAAACGTCTGGGTGCACAAGCCAGACGTCTGGAAAAGTCCTCTGAAACAAAAAACAGGCGAAACCAGAAGTTTGGTAACAGCACTCAGACGTCTGAAAATCTATTATGAACGAAAAATATATAGTATCAAACATCTGAAACAAATACCAGATGTCTGAATTCAAACTCGAACTACAGAAAAAAAAATTGCAACTGCCACATGCGAATGGACATCTCCGCTTCTCTTCGCCACAAACCTTCACCATCAATAGAAGAAACTTTAGAACGTTCGTTAATGGATGTAACTACTGAAGAAACCTATCTACTGTGAGAAATGCGGATTACAGATCTTAAGGCTAGAATTAACACTAGAGGGGGGTGAATAGTGTTTTAAGGAATTACTAAATCTTTTTGAGTTTATATTTATTTGAACACAAATGTATGCAATATTCAGACACAAGTATGATCACTGAATCAAACACAGATGCAGAAATAAAGTAAAAGCAACAAAGGAAAGAACACATCGGATTTTATACTGGTTCGGAGTTACCCTACATCCAGTCCCGCACACAGGTATGGATTTCCTTTCAAAATCAATTTTTACAATTACACCCTCGATTTCGAGGCCACAAGATACACCACTCCAAATTTACAATCCTTTGGGTAGAGATACTTGCTTTTACGGGCAGCAAGTTCACCCAATTGATTTCACAGGCTACAATCACACCTTTTCTCGCTTGAATGATTTCAAAGGCTACAATCACACTTTTCTCACTCAATTTATTACAAAGAAGCGTATAACTCTAAATAGCACTTAGATCTTGTTGAGATAGTGATAGAGAATCAAACCATAGATGATCTAATTAGATTCAATGGTGATTTCGACAGAGTAATGGTAAAAATATATGTAAAGAAATGTGGAAGAAGAAGAGGAGTGAAATCAGAGAAAATATATGTATAAATTTGTCTAAAACTGCCTCTATTTATAGTAGAACAACAGCCTTGTCTATTCATGAAAGGATATGACGAATAGACACTTCTATTGAAATTCAAAATTTTGAAATCAACTGCTACCTTGTCGACAAGGGTATGTAGAGGTTATTGACAGGCGTATGGTATATTTGGTAATTTATTTATCTTTGAAAATAGATTCTATCCCGTACTAAAACTATTTTTAAACTTTATAAATATTCTTAACTATAGTTAAAATACATAATTAAGTACAGAGAATAATATTTGGTATACATAAAATTTTACTATAATTTTAAATTTAAATCTAAGTATGAATATTAAAAGTTAAATATATTATAATTAAAAGATAGTTTAAAACCAAGGATAATTTAATTTTGAAGATAAAGATCATTTTGAGGCAAAAAGTATTTAAAACCAGGATAGATGTTTTTGATATCTTTTAAAAGGAAGGTTCTGAAATCGTTTTGAAAACAAGATATAATTTTGTAAAAACATTTTAATAAAAGTTAGTGGATACAAAACAATGTTCCACTAGATTTTTCGTAGGTTCCATCCTTTTAATGGGCTCGAAGTGGATTCCATTACATGAATAAATTAGATTTTAAGATGCTGTTTTTCTAGGAGTTTTAACAAAATTCCTAACTAAATTGCTTATTATTGAAATCTTGAACTCTTGATAATCTTGATACTCATGAGTCTTCAATCTTGATATCTTCAGTCTTGAATCTCTATATTGTACAGTCTTCATTCTTGGTACCTGCATGGTTAAATCCTGTATATACATATATATCTAAACTATAATGTTGGTATTTATTTTATAATCTTATTCTAAGGTTGTTGTTATCAAAACCATTTTCTCAGGGACTAATAATCTTCCCCTTTTTGATGATGACAACCTTTGTTTATAAAATATTATTTCTATCCTAATAACTCCCCTAAAACTAATAACTCTCCCCTAATCTATGCCCAACTATCCTATTTTATACTTCTCCCCCTTTGTCATCAACAAAAACTAGTCTCCAAACTATATAACTCCTCCTTAATCTAGTACTATATGGCATGTGATTATAATGATAGTGTTATCATAAATAATCAATACTTAATTCTAAAACTAAAACTTAGTCCTTAATAACTAACTATCCTAACTAAGATTCCATATATGATAATACATATAATAGTGATAATTATATATAAGAATACAAATGTGAGAAATTATATGTGAGAAATCAAACATAAGAACACAAATCATTTATTAATTATATATTGTTATATTTACATTTGCGTAGAAAACATAAGTAAGATCATATAACAAGAAGAATGAGAGAAAATAAACTAATGTGCATACATATTATGTTTTGTACATCAATTATCAATCCACACCAAACCAAATTAAATTAATCAATCCAAGCAATCAATTTAAATCAAACAAAGCAATCAAATAAAATCAAATATTACGAGGAACTTCCACCCATCCTTCTTCTCCAAATATAGGATTTGCTTTAATGGCATCCCAATTTTCAATTTCATTGGTGAGAGAGACTGGAGGATGTGATTCATTATCGTCTTTGTGTAGGGAGGAAATCATCCATCGTTTCGCATCGAAATGATTTTCTTGCTCCTTGATCATCTACATTTGACTCAACTCTAAGTGTCGCTGATTATGAAGAATGAAAGAGAGAATATTTTTGAAAGACTCAAGAGTTTCTTCACGATTCTCGGTCAAACTATGAATTGGATTGGCCATTTTGAGTTTGCGACAAGAAATTAGATAAAGTAGATAAGAAATGATTTTGAGTGATGAATTCTGGAAGAAATATGTATTTATAGGTGTATAAATACTTTTGAAATGAATAGACACAAGGTAGTTATTCAAATTTCAAATTTAAAATGAAAAGTCATTTCTGACCAGTACTTGACGACAGGGTCTGGAGGGTTGTCGACAGGGGTCAGTTAATTTTGATGACTCATTTTGATTTTGTGAATAACTGTGTATATATATTATATATATAATATACTAACATTTATTCTGGAGATAGGATAAGCTAGATAACAGAAAAGTAATTCAATTTCATTTCATAATAGAATGATACAATGATTAAACATTAAGAACTGCTCGAACATTCAATTGAAAACAAAACTAAAACTAATACAACAAGACATGAAATGGTAGAACTAGCTAGAGGATGACGAAGATGAAGATAAGCTAAGCTTCTTGCTGACTTTGGAGAAAAACTAGTTCGTCTTGGATGACATTTTATCCAATTTCTTGCTAACGGATCGTTTAAGTGTCCGTTGGTTCTCAACAATGATATTTTGATTTTTGAGTAAGGTTTTGTTTGTTGGATTAGAGGGATAGTCAATACTTTCCAAGGATGTTTCACTTTCTTCTTCTTCTTCTATTTCCATTTCATCCCCTTCTTCTTCTTCCTCCTCCTCTTCCATCTCTTCCTAAGCCAAACGCTCATCCTTTTCGGCAAGAGTTTCATATGGTTGAAAAACGTATGGAATTTTCATAAGAGAAATGTTTGAGTGATTAAAAACTTTTCTTGAAACAAATTCTTCACCTTTGAAATCTACTCCAAAATAATTAAAAATTCGAGTGAAATAGATTCCATGATACAAAGTGTTTTCACCCATTTCAAGATTTTTGGGACGAAATTCATCCAAAATAACTTGCGCCCAATTAATATCATAATTTTAAAAAATAGCAAAAAGTGATTTGCAAACTTTTGAAGTTGGAATGTTAAAACTCCTTGATCTTGGGTCAAAGAATGTTGTAAAAGAAGATTAACAGTTCTAATTTTTGGTCGAAAGTTTCGATTTATGAAATAAAAGTTATCTCCTTCAAAAATGTGATGAAATGTCTCACGATCATTTTCATCGATATTAAAACTAGAAAGATCTATTGCCGTGCTCTTGCAATTGAGAATTGTACCCAAAAGATCACAATTTAAAATGATACTAGTGTCTTTGACACTACTTCAAATTTCATCATCATTTCCATTATAAAACCCACGGTTAAAATTTGCATAGAAAATTTTAACAAGATTTAGATAACAAACAAAATCTTTTTGTGAAGCATCAACAAGACTAAGAACTTGATTGTTTGCAAAAAGAGAATCGATTTCATAAGAAGAGAAATCATGAAATAAAGCAAACTTCCCGGGATGGACTTTTCGTAGTTAGCATGGTTGATGTATGCTTTTGTAGCCTCCGGATCAATGTAGAGTTGCTCTTTTATCTTTCTGAAAATTCTCATTGTGGATGGATTGTTTGAAGAAGCCATTAGAGTAAAGAGTAGAGAGCTTGATATTTTGGAATAAGAGTTTGAATTTGAAAATGAAAGTGAAAAGTTGTGATAAGGGACAGTGAATAAATAGATTCTCAAAGGAAATGTTCTCCGGTCAAAAGGTGACTTTTCAGAGACTTGAATGAAGTGAAAAGATGGAGGAAAATTCAAAATTTGAATTCAAATTTTGAATTTCAAATTTCTGTACCCTTGTTGACAACATGGTGGGGATCATGTCGACAGGTGTCTCTGAATTTTCATGATTTATTTCTCTTAAGTATTCTAATATATATATATATATATATATATATATATATTATTTTTAATGTCTGTATATATATCTGGAATACTACAGAATTATAGTATACTCCATACAATATTATAATACTATTAAAAAATAAAAAATAATAATAATAATAATAATAAAATAGTAAAAAATAATAAAAATAAAAGATTTAAAAATTCAAGCAACACACTAATTCAAAATCAAACAGTCAAGCATTCAATTCTAAGCATGCAATTTCAACCAATGTATTGTAAATGTGTACCTTTTTCTGAGTCCGTTTCTTTGAATTCGTCGAAGTCGTGAACAGTAGTGAAACACATATTTGAATTATCTATCTTCTGATCATCATCGCTTAGTCTGAGTCATCTAGAGTAGCAAAAAATGTACATTTTCGTTTCTTTGCGGAATCATTGTTTGTAGGAAGATTTCGCCTATCTAGATGCGAACAGTCTCTTTTGATATGGCATGGCTCGTCATAGTTGAAACATTTGATATAGTTTGACACTACATTTTGATTTTCAGAGTTCTTATAGTTGTTTCTCTTGAGATTATTCATCTTTTTGTATTTCAGGAATTTCCGAAAATTCTTGGTCATAAAGGCTATCTCTTCATCATTAACAATGTTTGAGTCTGATCCATCGGTCAATACATTGAATGCCATTGATTTCTTTTCAGATGCTTTGCTTTCTCTTCTCTCAATCATTTGGACTTCAAATGACATTAGATTTCCAATTAATTCTTCTATCTTTAAGGTACTGATGTCATTTTCTTCTTCGATCGCAAGTGTCTTTTGATCCCATTTTGGGGTAAGAGAATTTAAGATTTTTCTGACTTGATCTTCTTCCGAAAATTCCTTTCCCAAGGATATTAGATAATGCACAATATTCTGAATACATATCTAAAATAGACTCATTAGAATTCATTTTAAATAATTGAACTCTTGATAATCTTGATACTCATGAGTCTTCGATCTTGATATCTTCGGTCTTGAATCTCTATACTGTACAGTCTTCATTCTTGGTGCCTGCATAGTTAAATCCTGCATATACATAGATATATATCAAAACTATAAAGTTAGTATTTATTTTATAATCTTATTCTAAGGTTGTTGTTATCAAAATGATCTTCTCAGGGACTAACATCTACAACTATATATAGCATCAAGAATCAAGTGAACAGAACACACCTTACTTACTTACGCTCTCTAATTCTATACTCTATCATATATTCTTGATCTCTACACTCTAGTAACCTTTACTTATATTCACACTTTCATATACTCAGTTCTTCATATACAATATTCTTTAGATATATATTGAAAGCAATTGTACTAATTAGTCAGCATCCGTGTTATAATAGAACACACATTTGACAAGAACAACTTATTGTAATCAAGCATATTCCTCTAGGCGAAACGATGGTTTTTTAATAGTCAAATTCCGAAGGGGAGTTTCAGGACTGGATGTAGGACGGAAGGTCCGAACCAATATAAAATTCCAGTGTGCTTATTCTATGTTTACTTAGATTAATATTATTTTAGTTGCATCATATATTTTATCACATATACTTGCATATACACTACACGATCCATGTGTAGACTTTCACTCTATAAACTGGAGAAAATATTTCCTCGTGGTTTCTTTTATGTGACAGAGCATTTACTTGTTCATCTTCTGTTTAAAGCACATCTTCGATGTCCTATGCAATATGGATAGATGTATCCGTTTGAAGGGTATTAATATTGAGTTGTTACATTTTATTTTAACCACATATAATAAAATTTAATTATAATTATTCTTAACAGGTACTTAAATCATTTAAAGAAAAAATGAGACAAAAAGCTTGAGTTGAAGGTTTGATATGAAAATCATTTATCGAAGAAGAAGCTTCATTCCTTTTCTCTTATTACTTCAGTGACCATGTGAACTTATCTTTTGAAAGTGTTATGCAAAATGATGATGGCATTGAACAAGATTCTTCTGAATCAATGTTATCAACTTTTAGATAGCGGAGACGTCCTATTGGAAAATGTATGGAAGTATGGTTAGACGACAGAGATTATCATGTAGTTCATACATATGTTTTTCTTAACTGTGCAGAAGTTGCACCATTTGTTAGGTATTAAAGAATAACATATCTAACATTATTTACTTGAATAATACATGTGTGTATTAATTATAATGCAGTATATTATCTGTAAATGCAGTATTTATGAATCACATCATCCAAGCAGGGATATCATCAAAAAGTTTGCTATTTGATTTTCAAACCATGTATATGATCTGGTAAATTGTGTGGTCGACGAAGGGTTGAACATCTTACGATGGAAATAAAAAGAAAAGTCAAGATATATGCAATATTCTTTGTTAATGGATACAAATTTAACACCAAAGAATGTGGGGTAGAAAAATTAACTAACAATACTGGTAATGATCCAAATGATCGCATAAATGATTTTTATGGTGTGTTAACTCAGGTTTTGCAATTAACATATTTCACTAGACTTGCGGAAGATGTTTATTTGTTTAGATGTAACTGGTTTGGTAATGTTCTAGGTTATGAAATCAACGTGCACCAAAAATATAATATTATTGAAATATAGCATACATCATATTATCATAAGTACGATCCATTTATACTAGCAAAACAGGCCCTAAAATTTATTATGCTCCTTATCAATTTATAAAAAGAGATAAAAAGATTGGTCGACAGTTTTTAAAACGGAGGCCGGATTTAAGTTTGATGGAAAGAATATTCCGGACGAACAAGCGTACCAAGCAGATATCGAGAAAAATGACGAATTTGCAATAACAGATGATCAAACCGATTTAGTACCTCTAAATGATGAATCAAATGTATTAGTAGAAGCATTTGAGACTATAGAGGAAAACAACATAGAGTATGAGACCGAGTCTGAATAAGAAAACGACGCGGACTGATTTAATAGAATACATGTTAAAAATAATAATTTATGGGAGTATTGATATTACACCTTTTTTTCGTATGTTACATGCGATTATTGAAGTTAAATCGTGATATATTTACTCATAATTAAATGATATGTTCTGCCATAATAAAATAATATGTATGTGATAGGTATTACAAATGTAATTTTTAAGGCAGCGGAGTTCTTCACAGTCTACTTCCCCTACGTCTTAGAGAGGGACAAGTCACAGCGGTAGTGATGGCAGCGGCACTTCGTAGGAGACGCCGCGTACGGTAGATAGATTGCTACCGAAAGTTGATGGCTTATAAGTATTAAATTTACTTCAGCATTGTAAATATTTTATATGACATATTAGTCATGATTTGTCTATGTCGTATTTAATGCAGTGGTTCTGAGCTTGAGCCTTCTATTATTGTTCTCAGCATATCGAAGCAGGCATACATGAGCCATACAACTGCATGCAGGCCGAAGTAGAGCAGGATACAGCAGAGCATATGGCAGGACTTTCTGGTAAGTGTAAAATTATATACCATTATATATAATCAGTGTAAAATTATTTATCATTATATATAATCATTTTATAATTTGCTGACTAAGTATAAATGTATAACTTACATTTTTTTTCAATATATATACAGGGGCAGTAGACATATAAGAGGAGGATAAGTCTCTTTGCCAATGACACTGGAACTCAAAAGGGGCAAAGAATTATAGGGATATGATGTCTACTATAAGAAAAACTGGAAAGAAGCCAAGCTGGATGGACGCCGGCGTCTGGGATGCTTTGGTCGCATGGTAGAGTAGCGACTAATTCAATGTAAGTCTATTAGATATCATTTTAATTTATTCAGTACAGAATACATAATTTATACCTACAAAATATAATCTTAATTTTTAATTTGTAGGCGGAGTTGAACATGAACTCTACAAAGAGGCAGAAAAATCCAATCAAACACCGTGGTGGCTTAAAATCATTTCAGTACCATCGTGAACACCTGGTAAATTAATTAATTGCAATTACGAACAGTCATTATATTTTTAGTACAAATTTGTATGAACATCAATAATATACACCAATTATTGCATGAAAAATCGTATGGGGTCATGTCTCATATATGGACCTGTTTGAGCACACCCCCGCCGTTAAGCAGACAGACGACGAGGGTACAGTGTCGTATGCCTAGCATGAGGATGATAGAGCATCTGCTGCATATGTATGATGTTTTAGTTATAAGTTATTAATAATAATCATTTTAATTTATTAGTTATAAAATATTATAATAATGTCATGTAATATTTATTTGTATTTATTTTTTCGTTGCACGAAAAAATTATGCAAGCACGTACATAGGTGCTTGAACATTCGAGACGGAAGCAGTTGACCACTGACGAGGAGGACGCGATCTTTGACTCTATTATGGACCCAACCTAGAGAAATAGGCCCAAAGACAATCAATTGGTAATTTATTAAAATTAACTACGTTGTAAAATTTTCTTAATTTTTATAAAAGTTGCGTAATAACTTAAACATATTTCGACTTCTTTTGCAGGCTGAAACATCACAAAGGACTTATCAAAGGGCCTGGGACAACGTTGAGATTAATGAGCTTCGACAGTAGATTGCATAGCTGTAGGAGAAGGACCGCCTCTGAGCTATGCAAATGGAGCAACTTAACCAACGTTTGGCCGAGTAAGTGGAGCGTCATTGCGCATTGCCTTCATCTGGTCGTTCCGGAGCCGATGATGAGTCATGAGGCATGATTTGTAGTTTTTTTGAAACTGGTGTGTATAAACATTGAGCGATGGTGAGTTGATTTATGGACATGTGGTGTTTGACATTGATTTGTGTAGTTGATTTGTGCAATTGATATGTGGATTTTGATGTGGATTTGTATATTGTACATTGATGTTGGATGTAAATATTGAAGTTGGATGGATGAGATTGATGATTGAAGTTTTGTTTTGTATTGGTTGAATATGTTTGCTTTTGATATGATAATGTTTGAGTTTTATATTGATATTGATATTGATATTGACATTTATTTCAGCTTATATATTTGATTTATTTATTGATTTTGATGAGTTGTGTTATATATCGGTATGGAAGTGATGCTCTGCTGTAGAAAAAAAATCACGTAGATTTCCAACAACTTCCGACGGCTCCCGACGGCTTATTGGCCATTTTTTTCGATGGATTTTGACCGCTTTCTAGGCAAGAATTATGACGGCTTGCGATGACTTTTTGGATGAAAATTGCGAGGGCTTAATGGAAAATTTCTATGCCACGTGGTCCTCTTTGCCGTCTGAAACGCCATCTGAAGAACCGTCGGAAAAGCCGTCGCTAACCATCGCAATACCTTCGTCGAAGCCATCGGAAGTGGACGAAATGTGTGGTCTGTAAGCGAAGGCCGCTGACGGTTGTGAGCCAAGAAAAATTGCCCTTGTTCTTGTAGTGCATGTGACATCTCAAATGCCGCTATCTAAATTTTACAATAAAAACATGTACTGGCGGCATTTAAAATACCGCCAGTACACTCGTGCGTTGTGGTCAAAACAGATTTATTTTTGTAATTAGTTTACAAACTGGTCTATTTTTATAATTACTTTTCAAAATTGGCCTAAATTAGACAGTCTATGCCATAGACTTATTGATAAAATAACAGTACCTGCTTTTATTATCTTTGTCTAATCTAAAATTTCAAACCAACTAACTTTTAAGGATCTTTTGATCGAAGGAGACTATTTTTTAATCAATTTATTTTTCATGCTCTGGCAAAATAAATCCATGTTGAAGCCTTTCATTTAACAAAGTTATCCTAATATTGTTTTAGCAATTTGTAATTAGCTGCGATAATGATCAATTTGAAGCACATCCTCTTATTGTGGTAAGTAGAAGTTTTATGTTTCAAAAATAACATAAAGTCTCCCACCGTCCAAGAAAATAATAATTAAGTATGACTTTTATTAATTATATATAGAAATTGATAAACATAGGATCACAACAGTTATATACATACATAAAAACCATTTTATGAATGGTATACACACACACAGAAGCAAACGCATACGCATGCAAGCATGCATATATGTATCTAAGTTTGATAAATATTTTGATTATAAATGGAAATATAATTTAACCTGTTAGAAGTCATTTCAAAATTGACCAAACTTTTATATTCAAATCAAACTTTCTATGTACATGTATCACAACTTACATATCTACGTATTCGTGTGTGTGTATGTGTCAGAAACGATACATATGCGCATAAGTCAAAACTAATAAATATCAGTTTCATATAAAGAAAAATTGAGTTCAATGTATCAAAAGTTAATGTGTAAAATATCCAATTAGCAAAGCTAGTATGTGTATTATAACTTATATACATATCATGAATGTTAAAAAAATAATTAAAACTATAAGATTGCATGTCAACCGGATTTCGCTCTATTTTACATTAGATTTGAACTTCAATATTCATAAACAATATAACACGTAACATGTAGTAATCCGAATAAATAATACAATAGTCTCATCATTGATTCATGCACATTCACATGATGAATAAGGTACACATAAATAGTATAATGACATTATGATTGCCAATTCCTTTTTCTACCCAAAATCCTGTCCATCTACTCCTACAAGGAGACCTCTTCAGTTAAAGTGCAAAGGTACAATATGTAGCAGTATAACGGTCTGAATCCATTACCGCTTAAGGAAAAAGACTTCTTTTTTAATCTTTAAATGCATAATTCATAGTTTTGTAAAATAAGAAAATTGGCTCAAGGAAAAACTTAGCATTTTTTTTGGAATGAAGAATGCTACATTTTAGAGACGCAAGTTTTATTCTTTCGCCTGAAGGAAATTCTTCACAAAAAAATTAGATTGTTTTCAAATCTCATTCTCAAATCAACAGGACATGCGACGACATCACAAGAATAGATGGCGCTGCATCACAGAACAGACGACGACGGTGCAACAGCAGATTAGGGCGGAACTCATTCAGGCGAAGGCGGAGCTCATTTGTCAAGCGAAGGCGTTGGACAGTAGGTGGCGGCGACTACTTTGAAGGCCTGCGGTGACTTGAGCCATGACTTTTACGGCCAATTTCAGATGAGCGGCGGTGGAGTAGAAGTTAAGATTGCTGGTGATGCCAAAAGTAACGATGGCAATTAAATGTATTGAAATGAACTAAGAAAAAAATGCTATATGAAATTATCATTCTAATTCTATATGTATAATATATAACTGAACGTTATATTTTGTATTGCAGTTGTTATAATTTATGCATTTGTAATAGTATGATTGAATGTTCCTAATTTTCAAGGAGCTGAAGTAAGTTTTGTTTTAAAAATCTACTAAAGATGCGATTTTGATTAGATTAAATTACTTATATGCTTCGTAAGATGATAAAATATATATAAAACATAATGCACTAGTTGTTTCTTTACTTGTTTATTGAGTTGCTTGATTTTGAATGTTACAGATATCATAAATAAAATGCTAGTGTACTTCATAACTAAAATGCTATATTAAACAATCATTTTAAATATTCTCAACATATTATATTAGTCTATCATTTTGCATATCCTAAAACGCTATGTTAAACTATCATTTTGCCCATCCTAAAATGCTATATTAAACTATCATTTTTACATAACTAAAATGCTATATTAAACTATCATTTTGCATATCCTAAACATGCTTGTGGACTTTGTAATTGAAATGCTACTTTAAACTATCATTTTGTATAACTTAAACATGCCAGTAGATATTGTAATTAAAATGATATATTAAATCTCATTTTGCATACTGCAACTTTGGTATTGGACTTCACAACTAAAATGCTATATCAAACTATCATTTTGCATATTTTAAACATGATAGTGGATTTCATAACTTAAATGCTATATTAAATTATCATTTTGCATATCATAAACATAGTGGTGAACATTGTTTACATTAAAAATACATATGCTATATGCAATTATCGTTTTGCATTTGGTAGTTCTCTTTAGGAATACTTATTTCATTTTATATATTCTATACATACTACTTCACTTTAAATATACTTATACTAAATTCAAGTTCATTTTGTATATTTTTTCATCCTTATTCAATTGAAATATACTTATGCTATATCCAAATATCATTTTGCATAGTCAGATAATTGTACTATATTTTAAAAGTAAAAATGCTATATTAGTCTATCATTTAGTATATTAAACACAGTGTATTATGTTTCAAATGTGGAAATGCTATATCTAAATATCATTCAACTTGTGATTAAAACTTTTTGACTTTCTTCTTCTTCTATATTTTGCTTCTCCATTTGTTTCTTACCTCTTGATTTAGTGGCACTTGACTTCAATTTTCACGAAATTTCTAATTTACGCCTGCATTGGAGTGTTGAATTAAGTTTTTTTTTTTTCAATTTTGGAATAGACGATGGAAACATCGACGATGGCGGCGGCTTGGACGACGGCGGCTTGGATGACGGTGGCTACGGGAGGTTAGGGCTAGGGCGGCGAGTATGGCAGGTTAGGATTATGGCGGTGGCGGGTATGGCAAGCTTCATATGATGGCTTCGGATGATGGAGGAAACGGTTGAAGTTGGTTGAATATAACGCGCTGCTGTCCTTGAGCCTAAATTTTAAAAGTTCTGTCCTACGTTTAAAAGTTAGCATAAAGTTTTTCCTTAAAAATAATTTCCTCTTTGTAAAATTACAAAATTAAAATTTCTCAATCAGCTCAATTATTGATGCAACCCTATAAGCACTACAAAACACGACGACTTTAGCGGCGACAAAATGCATCGTTGGTCGTTGCAAACCGTCCTAAAAGCCGTCGCTAAATAACCCGCCGCCACACAGTAAAGCGATGGCTTTAGCGACGGCTCCCTGACGACAAACACGTGGCAAATTAGCTAACACCGGGATGGCACCTCAAATCAGCGCTAACCGTCGCTAACTTGGAACCAAAACACCTTCGCTAGCCGTATCTAAACTGGGCCAAATCGCCATGGCTAGCACCGGGAGAAGGAGAAGGCTCGGATCTTCGGTTGTGTCTTCTGCCGGACATATCTACCATAGAAAAATAATATCATAGAATGAAAAGACATAAATTTATTAGTACAAAGCATGTTTCAGTAATCATCACATAAAACTTCCACTAAATCATAATAAATGGAGCAAGATCTCATGAATACATATATAGAATTTCAAAACAGAAGAGTACATAACTCATAACATAGTCATCACTATTCATCATTATTAATACATAGTTCAGATTAATATATAGCTCAGAATAATACATTATAAAATAAGCGATGCAAATATTCGGAATTTTGAGCCTTCGTTGGTTTTTGATTCAGAATCAGTCTCGTACTCTATCTCGTTTTCTTGGATACTTTCAAATGCATCTAACAAAACATTTGATTCATCATTCAACCACCCCAAATCAATGTCACCGGCTTTTATTATTTCTGTATTTGATTCAAGATCCACTTGATACGTTGCTTCGTCCAGAATATTTTTTCCTTCAAACGTAAACCTTGGCTTTGTTTAAAAAACAGCCAACCAATCCGCTTTATCTCTTTTTAAGGATAGATAAGGATCATACTTATAGTAATGTAAGATATGCTTTGTTTTAATAAGCTTATAATCCTTTTACAAGTTGATTCCAGAACCAGGAACATTGCTTAACCAATTGCATTTGAATAAAAAAAACTTTCCTACAGGTTCCACATAATATTTCAACTCTAGAACCTGCATTAAGACATCGTAAAAATATTTTATATGCTCATTTGGATCATCACTACCTTTGACAAATATACCGTATTATATGTTAATTTTCCAGCTCTGTAATTTTTTGTGTTGAACATATCTGTTGACGAAGAATATTATATAAGTCTTCACATTTCTTTTTGGTCCGATCGCAAGATTCGTAAACCTTCATCAAATACACAGTTTCTTGGATCATAAACACAGTTCGGAAACCATTTGACAAGTTCTTTACTTAGATCGCAAGATGGATGCTGTGATTCGTAGATACTGCAAATACATAATATGACTTTTAATTAATATGTACGTATAAGTGAATTATATATGAATTTATTATTACCTAACAAATGGTGCAACTTCAGCACAATTTAGAAGAACATATGTATGTGCGACATGGTAATCTCTACGTCTAACCATATTTCCACACATTTTTTGGCAGGTCGGCCATGTTGTCTAAAAATAGATAATATTGTTTGAGAAGAATCTTGCTCAACGACTTCATCATTACGAGGAATGCTTACAAATGATAAGTTCACATCGTCACTGAAGTAATGAGAGAAAAAGAATAAAGCTGCTTCTTAAAGATATGATTTACAAATCGAACCTTCAACTTGTGCTTTTTATCTAAATTTTTTCTGCAGATGATTCAAGTGCTATTAAAAAATAAATTTAATTTATATTTAGATATAGAAATCTAAATTTTAAACTGACATAAATATTTCAGATATTCAATTTTACCTCTCCAAAGGATACATCCATCTATATTGCAAGGACCTCGAAGAAGTGCTTCGGATGGAAGATGAATAGGTAAATGCTTCGTTACATTAAAGAAACCTGGGGGAAATGTTTTCGCCAGTTTGCAGAGCAGTATGGGGATTTATACTTCAAATTTACATGTACGATCTACATTTAATGTTGTCGAACAAACCTGTTTATAAAACATACTTAATTCTATTATAAAAGTCCATACTTTTACGGGCAACGGTTCTTTGAAAGCCACGGGTAGTAAATATTCCATCATAATATGACAATCATGACTTTTCATCCAACTCAATTTAAAGTCAACACATCTATGAAGATTAGAAGAAATCCCATTGGAAAATCTTAGTTCTTCCACCTACTTTAGCACGAGTTTCATTTGCTTGTTGTCTAGCTCATAGCATACTTTAGGTTCTTATTGTCATCGGGCTTTATATGAAGTTCATGACATTTACAAAAGTGTGCTATATTAAGTCTCGAATTTAAATCTTCCTTAGTTTTCCCCTTTACATTCAAAATTGCATTAAACACATTATCTATCTCTTCTAAAAGTTTGATTAGAGCGGAGAAAACATCAATGACAATCAAACCAAGAAACTTTCTTCCCATGCCGTAAAGAAAATGCTCATGTCTTTTCCATGCAATAAGGGCAGGCTAGACAATCGGTCGTACTCCAACTAGAAAGCATCCCATATGCAGGAAAATCACTAATAGTTCATAATAAAGAAGAGAACAGTCAGAAAAAAATATTCTCGAATTGTCGTATGTTTCAACTCCTTTGTTCCATAGTTTTTTCAACTCTTCAATTAATGATTGTAAATAAACATCGATTTCTTGTTTGAGATCATGAGGGCTAAGGACGACAATAGTGAGAAACATGTATGATGTTTACATACACATCCATGGAGGTAAATTATATGGAGTAATGATAATTGTCCAGGATGAATATTTACTACCAAATTGGGAGTTAGGTGAAAATCCATACGTACATAAACCGAGTCTGACATTTATGGCTTTCTAGAGCAAATGCGGGATAAGTCTTATTGAAATTCCATCATATGGATACATCAAAGTTCTTTCTTCCGGTGTTCTCACACTGTGCCATCGCGTATGACATGCCGTAGCACAAGATGCATATAACCTTTGGAGTCTGGGAATAATGGGTAAATAATGCATTCTCTTGTACGGTTTTTCTTTTTCTTTCTCCTTCCTTGGTTTACATCTTTTTTTGTTACATATTCTGCATTTTCTAAGGTCAACATCATCTTTCCAATGCAATATGCAACCTTTTACACATGTATTTATGTTTTCGTATGGCAGACCAAAAGCGGACATCAGTTTTTTTAGTTCATAATGACTATCGCACATCAGAATATTGGATGGCATGTGTCGTTTTGCAGCTTGTACAGATGTTTTAAATGCAGCTTATGTAAGGTTGAATTTTGATTTCATAGTAACGTATTTGGAGGTTACTGATAGTTCGGTTTCGCCTTTAACAACTATCCCACGTCGATCCCTTAGTAGTATCCAATAAATCATATATTCTTTTAGCTCCCGCGGTCGGTTCTTCAACATTTACGACTTCATCGTCGGCTTGAATGGTAGGAAATATTGATCGTGCTGCATCTTACACCAAATTTTCTATTGGATTCGTCATAGTATTATCGTCCTCTAACACTATAGGATTAGGTGTAGGTTTAACAAGTTCTCCATGATGATCCCCGAAATAATAATTTGGCACAAAACCATATTTGTACAAATGTACTTCAACTATATCTGATTTCTAATGCTTTAAATATTGGAACTTATTACACGGGCAACGAATTTCTTCGTTATTTCGATTATTAGATTTAGCGAATATAATAAATTCATGTATACCATTATAGAAATGTTCCTTTATTGAACCTTTCCTACCAGTTCTGACTTCATACATCCAAGTACAGTCAAGAAAATATTCGAACATTTTTACTGATTTGAAAATATATGTTAGACTACCTGTTCCGTGTTAAATTAATTTCGTGACTTGTTATATCTTAGACATTTGTATTTACATATGTATTATTTACTCTTGTGTCATACCTTGTTCTCACCCTATTGGATATTTAGAGATAGTATGATCCAGGTGTTGTTTTTCTCGGGTCAGACCAAGACTTCAGTTTTACCGGATGCTCGGACTTTTGGGTAGGTGTGCTAGCAGATGATAGACACTTTAGTTTATCTTCAATAGGATATTCACTTATTGTACTATATAACGTACTAGTGAGATAGTGACTTATTTTAAGTTGTGTATTATGTGAGCATAGTTGTATATTTGTAGACTCACACTAGGTATAGTATATGATGTGTATTATTATGCTGTGATCTATGATTATTATTTCATATGATATATTGTTCTGATTCTGATGAATCGGTGTGTATATTACTTTGTATTAATACTGTTGAATATGCAAGTATATGATTTAGTTTGATGATAATATATATATATATATATATATATATATATATATATTCATCTAGATGTATTTATTAATGTACTATTTTATTTTTCAAATAATTAAATAAATATTTGCCGAATAAAATAAATAACACAGAGTTTAAATTCGAATGAATATTTCATTCTAACAAATATTTATTACAATTTTAAATAGTACTAATTTGAGCTCTCACTATATATATACAAATTCAATGATATACAATTTTGATTACACTATAATTATCATTTACATCAGCACCTCACTACATATCACTCGTTCACTCAATATTGATCTTCAACTCTATTTCAAATTGAATACAGCATCTAAGCTATCTGCAAAAATATATACTGACGTTGTAAAATTGAAAATGAAACATTTTTGCAGTATAAATAAAATGTATTTTGAAAATATTATTTGTCTCAGTTATTTGGGTTGTTCGTCATCATTTAATTTTGAATTCATTATACACGAACTGTAACGACTCGGATTTTGCCCGCTCGAAAATCGACACCCATACTTCAAATCGTACTCGAATGTCATAGATTCGACCGTTCGAATCCGATTCGCCGGAGCTTATAACAATCATTAAGTAAACAACACATCGGAATAAAAGAATAATACATTGATATACAGCTTTGATACAATATCTGATACAACAGATGATCCAATAGATATCAATATACATCAGAGATATGATACAATAAAATAGCAGCGGAAAAGAAAATAGATGACAACATCTAGCATACGGAACAAATAACTCTAAATAGTCTTCAAGGAAGTACTCTGAGAACTGCAACTCCATTTCCAATAATCAATCCAGCAATAGCTCGAACCCCCAATAACATATCACCAAGCTTAGCAAGACTGGTGCGGTTCAAAGACTGAACTAACTCCAGATAATCCACTAAACCTGACTATCTGAAAAACCCAACTCTAGACTGCTCGTGTAGAAAATAATGAGCACCCAGAGTTTAGGAAAGAAACAATAAACTCCGGATCAGTCGTGGGACTGGTGTGAGCAACAAAAACAGTTTATCTTTTAAAACATTCAACAAAAAGATTTTCAAAGTCAATTCGCAATGCTTTTTAAAAATGAGACTACCATAAGGTCTCCCGCGCACACACACAATGCAAACGCAGAATCGGAGGAGATTTCTCCTTATGATAGTCAAAGATGCTTGATACGCATTAAAAAGAACATTTGATATTATTACTAGTGCATAGTGTAGAGAAAATTCATTTCGAAAATAAAGATATAAATCTTAGCCAACATACGACCATTATCGTATGCCTACTATAGCTAACCATGTTCAATAGCAGGTTACCGCCACATTCCATGGCAGGTTATACAACTAATACTGTACAAGGTTCGTATTGTTTCTTTGGATTTCCAACGAATGATCAGGCCAAGGAACTTCCCATTGCCACATGAGAATGCCTCTGGATGGACATCCCCGAGAACCAAACCGGATCTCTACCAACACAAGGCCGGGTTACCCCTAACTGAGTAACAACTGACCGAATATGCCATCCCCCGGTCCTTTGGGACCTTTATCCGAGAGCTCTCTAATCAATTCACACAATCATAAAAACAAAGTGTTTCAACATGAGTAAGTATCTGGGCTCCATACCATGATACCACCCTTTTCCAGAAGGAAATGCACATATCCTAAAGGGCGCTACCCCTCATAACCTTGCTGCTTCTTTCCTGTTTTGACCATTCACGGGGTGTGAGGCTCGACAAAGTCACGTCCACAAAAACATACTTTATACAAAAGCCATGCTTTGGGTCAACAAATGATCATCGGAATGATCACAAAGATAGACGATCAAATAAATGATCCTATCACAAATAATCAACACAATGATCATTTCACAGCAACACTCAGTATGTCACATTACCAAATTGGGAATATATTGCTGATAACCTTCAACTACATAACCTCTGAGCTCGTACGTCGCAGAGAAGGGTGTTAAGCTAAAAGAATAAATTCTCCGCCACCAACAGAAATATATTTGAAAGAAATCGGCTTTATATCTCAATTTGTAATGTCAGACATACTATCCATACAAGTCTGTTCTGGGTTCGAACAGAACCGAAGGCACTTACAAAGAAGTCCTTGCAATCCGGATATTCACAATCCCGATCGGATTTCCCATCACTTAGGGAGTTTCTATACCGGCGCGACTCGGTGCAGAAACAATCGATAGGTCATCCTATCGCTTTCGCAAATACCCGGTCTTCATCACCGGTCTTCAAATGCTATCCATAACGACGTATCACATATTCGGAATGGGTTATACGACACAAAGGTCCTTTCCCGGCTAAACCGAATAGTGAGCGAAATAGTTCAAAAACATATGGATATTGGGATTTCAATTAAGTCACAACTTAATAATTCAAAACTTTCTTTCAAATGGTTTAATCAATTACCATTTCAAATCTTTTAACAAAAAAAAGATTTATTTTCACAACCTTTAACGGTTTTAAACAATTTTCACATTTTAATCTTTTAAACAAAAGATTTATTCACAGATTTTCCAAATCAATTTTCATTTCAATTTGATTTACTCGTTAAATCTTTAAATCAAAGATTTAACTTATAGCCTTCAAAACAATTTCATTTCAATTTGATTTAACCAAATCATCAATTTAAATCTGTTAAAAATAAACATATTTAATTCATAGCTTTCAAAAAGAATTCATTCATAACTTAGAAAAATCATTTCTCTATTCAATCTTGAAATTCCCCTAATTAACTGGAATTTCAGTTCTTATCTAAAAGTGTTTATCATTTCAAAACAACAGTTTTCATTTTGGAAATCTGATTCATTTATACGAGTTGAAATCCTTGGGTTAAATTCAAATTCCTAAAAACGATACATAAAAGTGGTTTAATCCCTATATAACCAATATAACATCTTTAATCCCTAATTTCAAATCATAGAATTCAATTTCAAGTATTGAATTTAAATTTAAATCAAATTATTTAAATTCCAAAACTTAATCAAGTAATTTAAAAATAATAAATTTTATTTTGAAATTCCATTCCAAAGCTTTTCACATTTATTTCGATTCCATTTCCAAAACATTTGAATTTAAAAATTCAAATTTAAAACTATTTCAAAATCTGTGACTTAACCGATTTCCTCGTGAAATCCATCATTGTGTGTGTATGGTGTGGTCCAGGGGTTTAACACAATAGTGCACAACCATTCAATCATCACAGATTTAAAACATAGAAATATAGTTGATAAGCGATATAGCTATAAAGCTTATCGCCCATTCACAGATTCACAGATAATATGCAGATGTAAATAAATGAATAAATCATACACGGCACAAACCACAGAATAAAATATCACAGATCAGACAGGACAATCAATTCAAGGCAACTCATATCACACAATCATTCATAAGTAAGGTCAAGCATTCGATAGTCATTTATAAATAGGATTAATTTATGGTTTAATCCTAATTAATACAATTTATTTCCAAGTAAATTGATTACTTATGAATTTAACTATCCACTCTTGATTTATTTTACAAATCATTTGATATAAATTTATTTATCTAACACTTTAATTAATTAAATTATTCTTAATTAATCATATTAATTAAATCAACCTTTTAACACAATTACATAATTAATTAACTTTAATAAATCAAAATATCCAAAATTAATTACAATAAGTGATTAATCCTTAATTACTCTTATTAAGTAATTATATTTAAAACAATTTATAATTGATTATCTAAATTAATTAATCTAATTAATTATCAAAATTAATCACATTAATTTAGTTACTTAATAATCTCTAGTTAATTTATCTATATTAACTAATAACATTTCCTTAATTACTTTCTTAAGAAATTATCTTAGATTAATTATTACTAAACATCCCTAATTATAAATTAATCTAAATTTAAAATTTAAAATCAAATAAATCATTCTTTCATTACCATATTAATTAAATTATTTTAATTACCTTAATTATTTCTAAGATAATAAATTTCTTTATTAATGATTTCATTAATCATTTAAGTGTCATTTAAACATTACACTTTTAAATTTAAATTTAAATTCCATTTTGAATGTAGGATTCAAAATGAACATATATTCAAACATTAACCAATTTAAACATCAATTTATAAACCTTAAATAAAGGTAAAGAAATTTCTTATTTACATAGGAAACTTATGTAAGGAAAACCTTTGAATTTATTTACTTAAATTTTTTTTTGTTTTTAAATCACATTACATTTTAACTTGCAATTTCAAGTTTAAAACAAAACATTTAACCTCCATTTAAAATTCTTTTATAACAGAACTTTATCAAAAATCAAATTTAAATATATGTTTGGAAACAAATTTACTTTTTTTTTTTTTATAAAAGCTATTCTAATTTAAACTTGTTTAAAACACATTCAGGTTTAAAACAAGTTTAAACTCCAAATTTCATTTTAAAACTTTAAATTCAAATGTTGTTTAAACTGGTTTAAAATTTTGAACTTAAATTTCAAAACGTTGTTTACATCCTGACTTAAAAATTTGAACTAAACTTATAAAACCTGAAACAATCAGGCTTAGCAAACCTGAGTGCTTCACTGTCTCGAACCAACCCATACTGAAAAAGCCAACCCACCAACATTTGACAGGTTTTCATCAAAACCTGTAGCAATGCAAAAACAACCCCATGCCCACCATTTACTTCGCGTTTCCCCTCTCCTTGCTCCGAGCCAAACACCCCAAACCCCCGAGTGAAACCCGAGAAAGAAAAAAAAACTGCACATCCCAAAAAAATGACAGCCCCTCCGATATGCACGGTGCACGTGCACCGTGCCTCCAGCCACCTCCAGCTACCCACCAGCGTCGCTTCCCATCGTCAATCACCCCACGACCACATCACAACCCCCAAAAACCACTGCAGCACTTCGAAACAAAATTGTATAGCCGAACCCAAACCTGGAAAACATTCGAACCCATCGCGACCCCAACCTGTCAACGCTTCGTTCTCCGACCTCCGACCACTGGCCAGCCTACAACTCCGGCCATCGACGCGTCAACTCGACCCCCTACCATCTCCAGAACCCCGAGACACTCGGTGCTTTTACGAGACAGCGGTGCTCAAGTTTCTTATGTGGTTAAAAACTAGGTTTACAAAATAAAATCCCACGCCGCCATCGCCGCCGTTATTTTCGCCACCTCCCACTATTTTTCCAGGCATTCCTGTAGCCTCCTCTATCTCCTCAAACAACCAAGGCCCTTCCGGTCAACTTGATCGCCAGAGGCGACTCAAAACACTCAATTCGATCAAACAGAAACTGCACCTTGAATCCGAAACTAAAAATTGTGATTTTGGTTTTAAAAATCATGTTTTAGTTAATGTATTCCAATTATAATCCTGGATTTATAAAATAACATACTTGAATTTGACTTGTATAAATTTTATCTGTTGTTCTTCGATTCCCAGAGAAAATAATTTTTTTTTTCTTCCTAAATAAAATTTTAAATCCTAAACTAGGATGAAACAAACAATTTTGTTTGTAGTCTAAATCTTAAAGGTTATCAGATCAAGGGATAATAAATTTTAGATCAAAATTCAAGCTTGGCAACTTCCACAGATTTTTACAGAGGTTAAAACAAATAACTAAACATCCATTCATATATACACGGAAATATACATATAGGCAAAGCATACTTATTTCAAAGCCTAACCATGAAATCCAGATTCATATACTTATGATTTTAAAATAATGTTACTCACTTGATTTCCAGGAAATGAACAGAGACTTAAATTTGAACAGGCTCTTGAATTTGAAATCTGAAATACTTTGCTTTTAAGTTGATCTGTAGCTTCAAGATTTGGACTTGAACTTCCAGGCTTGATGTTGAGAAACAGATCTTACTTTCTGAGATGATTCTTGGTATGGATATATAGACAGAGGTGTACAGAGTGATGTATATTGTTGTTTGTACAACCAGAGTAAGGCTGAAAATGCTTGCATTTAATGTTTTGATACTTTGTTCCCATGCTTATGTACTTTGTTTGTTTATAGACAAAAATGTGGTTGTACTTTATCCTTTGTTCATTTGTAATACTTGGTGGCTGCAGATACTTGCATGCATATAGATATAGAGTAGTTTTAGTTATGTTTGTTACTTGTATTGTATTACTTAAGCTATGTATTGTTATGTATGTATTTTATTTGTTTTGAATCTTAACAAGTTTGTTAAATGTATATTTAATGTTTTTTTTTTTATACATTATATTCTTACTTTTGCAAGCTATTAAATATATTTACATTTTCTTGTTTACTTGTTTTCTCAGCCTACATGTTTACTTTTATATTTGTTTAGGCCTTGTTACTTTGAAATTTATTTACAACTTTGTTTTTTTTTTTTTTATCCAGTTTTTTTTTTTAAGTGAACGAAATGAGCAATGGGGAAGACTGATATATAGGAAGAAGTAGTGGTACAGAGGAAGGTGTTTGTTTGTACAGGTGATATATTGTTCTATGTAAGGTGATGTTACTTTCCCTTTGTACTTTAAGCATGGTTGAAGATGCTTTGTTCAAAAATTATGTGTGTACAGTTTATATATGTGCTTGTTTGAGTTGAGATGAAAGCTTTATTACTTTTCTTTGTACCTCTTTATTTCAGCCTGCATTTGTTTATTTGTGTTGTATTTTATTATTTTGTATGCTTTGCTGAAATGTATTATATCATGTACTTTATTTTATTTATTTTACTTTGTTGATTTGCTTGCTTTGACTTTATAGTTTATAGTTTATCTCACATATATTTCTATTTCTATTGTGTTTCTTCTTTTGTTTTATCACTTGTCATATGAATACATTTCAAATCACATTTGAATGCATATTGTTTCTTTTCTTTTGCAAGCCTACACATTTCTATTTTTATCTTGAGTATTTATTTTATCTTACATACAAATTGTTTTGTATCTTTCTATATATTTATTTCAATAGTTTATATTTTAAAAGATATTTTGTTTTGTTTATGTTTGTGTTTTATTTTACTTTGCATGTTATTTCTTTTGTTGAATACTTCATTTATATGTTTACTTGTTTCTTGTCTTGCTTCTTCATTTTATTTGCTCACACATTTTGTTTTAATGTTTAAATATAGATGGTTTGTTTTTGCAAGTTAATTCATATATACGTTTTGTTCCACTGCTTTGTCTTATTACTTTATAGTATGAATAACTTCTGTTTTAACATGTTGTTAAAATTTATTTATGAGTTACTATATACATATTTTTCTTAATTTATTTTATAACCCAAATATTTATTAAATCATGCATCTAAGATTTAAATTCAAATCAAAATACATATATATATACACTCAAGATTTTATAATTTCAAATTGACTCATATATATCCAAATATACATATACATATATATATTCACATATATACATATATATATATATATATATATAATATTTAAAAATTTCAATGATTTATATAGAGTATACTTGAACTCGGGGAAACTCGCTTCACTATTTATAATTAATTTTATAAATTTTTATTCAAAATTTCATTTAATTATTAATTTAAATTAAATAAAAATTCAGGATCGTTACACGAACAGCTTGTGACATGCATAGTGTACCACTGTACGTGCAACAAGGCCGTGCACACCGATATACACTTGATAAAATTATAGGGACAGGAGAGTACAAGGTCAAACCCAAACATTCTAGGTTCAACTCAAGTGAAATCACGATACGAGCACAAGGTCAAACCCGAGCTATAAGCTGGATTCAACACAAGTGCATATGAACCCAAACAACAACATAACTACCAGAGTCCATCATGCAAGAAAAATTACATGTATACATATGCAACAGACATGTACATTAGAATCTGACTCAAGGAAAGGTACAATGAGGTGAAGACATCAAATAAAGCAAAAGTCAGGTGAACCATGAAGAACACAAGACTAGCAACAAAATGCTCCAAGTCAGACTCAAGTACAATACGTACAAAGTCCATGCAATAGTAGTGAACGTACATATGATCAATTTCAATTTCACTGCAACCCAATTCAATGAAGATTCAGACAAGAACCATAAATCAATATCAAACCAAGCTGCACCAGAGCTCAATGCAATCAATGTCACCAGTGAAACAAAAAGAACACAATATTGTATATACAGATGTACTTGAGACAACCAGACATATGACAGTGACCAATGCAATCAATTGAGACTACAAACCAGATTCAGACTTAAGTACAATGCAACAATACCAAAGTGAAGCCACAAATGGAACCTAACTCGATGCCACGCAATATTAAACCCGAACTAGTTCTTTAACTAGGTGAACCAGACCAACAGAGGTGATATGATATACATGAGGACATAAATGCACATATGTACAACATAAAGTATGAATGACCAAAATAACAATCATATCAAGCTGCATGTAAACAATTCAACATGACTCGAAGTACAGTGGACAGAAGTCAATGCAAACATACATGTACACATATATAGGCAGTGCACGTGTGAACCAAACAAGGCACATTACACATTCAAAACTACATAAGTGAGCATACACATACATGTATGAAATACACTAGTACATCCCGAGACAAAAGCAAGCAGGTATTTTCAAATATGTACAAAGTCATTACAATGGTAGGGAACATGGATATGACTCAAGACCACACATCAAACATCAAATGAAGAAAGCTGCATGAACAAAGGTGAAAACTGCAGTAACTCGAAGCAACTAATCGATTCAAACCAAAGTCAAATGATATACAGCAGTTTTGAACAAAGACAGAGAAGCAGCAGTTTCAAATCAATGCAACAGTCTAAAATCAAAAATGAACAATGCTACAGACAAGTTCAATAGCCGAACAAAGACAGAAGACAAATTCAAAGCAATGGATAAAGTGACAGAGACCAAAATCATCAAGCCGTGGTTGACAAGAAATAGAACAATTCAAACTCGAAGCCATGTCAACCAAGTAACATAAAAATATACAAAGTGACAAAGTCAGAGAATTCATCAACATCCAAGCATAATCAAACAGCCATGTCGAAAGTTATCAGACGAATATACGAACGAAAATATAGGAATTAGAATCTTATAAAACCCAATCATCATCGGTCGTAGAGATATATTCGAGTTCGAGCCAAAAAGATACCAAAAATCAATCAACAACTCGAATCTGATTGAGTTCGAGTAAGCTAAACAGTAAAGCAGAAAATCATAAATTACATACCGAAGTCAAAGTCTAACTCGATCAAATTGAAGAAGCCGTGTTCGAATTGAAGAAGCAGTCGATTGTCGAAGCAAGTCGGAGAAATAGCAATTGTAATCGACCAACAACCAGTCGGCTTCATCGAAATTATCCAAAGCCCTAATTCACTTGAAGAGGAATGAACGAGAAGCAGCCATTTTTATCAAAGGAAAAGGATACGAGATAAAAGAAAAAGAGGAAAAATTGTTTATTACCTCATTTGGGCCGGCCTTTTTATTCTCTTTGGGTTCATAATTATTACAAGGCCTTTAATATATAAATTAGGGTGTTGTATTGTTTTTACTTGTAATTTACTTTTAATCTTTTTAACGTTGTAATTTCTAGTCGTGTGACTGGGGGACGAACTACGGTGGTGTAGTTCGAGAATTCGCAACTCAGTGGCTGAGTTGTTATAGGGTTTTGAGCAGAGTTAGGTTAGTCGATAGTGGGTGTCGCGAGTTTACGTGTGTAAGCGTCCGACTACTTAATTTCTAGTAGAAACCTTGGGAGCAATACGTAGGTAGGGTTTTTCCGAAGCTGGGTAAATCTGCGTGTTCTCTTTCTGCATTTATTATTCTGCTATTATCTGTGTTGCTTTTATTCTGATATATCTGTGTTGAAAATATTTTATAAACTTCCGCATTAAATTTTTATAATTAATAGTATCACCCTATTCATCTCCCCTCTAGGATGAAATCGATCCTACAAGTGGTATCAGAGCTAGGAACAAAAGCCTTTTTTGTCTTTAAAAAAATTTGATTTTTCAACGACCAATTTTTCTTTTGCAAATTTGAATTTCAAAATGGCTTCTTTTATAATACTTTTACTAAGGGTCGGTCTAATATTATTCCTCCTGTTTTTGATGGAACAGATTTTTTGATTTGGAAATTAAAAATGGAATTTTATTTAAAATCTGTTGATGTTAAATGTTGGGATATTATTGAAAATGGGTGTGATATAATAGATGAGATAATTACTTTGATTAATGCACTTTCTATGCATATACTATATTTTCATATTAATCAAGATAATTTTAACTTTATCTCTCATTATGAAAATGCACAGGAAATTTGGAACACTCTTGATGCAACATATAGTGCAAAAGTCAACAGTGATGAGAAATTCCTCATAATCAACTCAAAAACGTGCTTAACAGGATTGGTAAAAGGCAGCAGTTATGAGGATGATGATGATGGAGCAGCTGAGCTGGCGACGAAGAGATTCAAAAAGAGGAACCGTAAATACAAAAATCCAGCTCTAAATCAAAAATTGAAAAGCAGAATAATCAAAGCACTAGACAACTCAAAAGAACACGAGATCATTTGTCACAAGTGCAATAAACCCAGTCATATCAAGCCCAATAGTCCTCAACTTCAACATAGCCAAGAAAAGAATTCAAAAAGGAAAAGTTTTGCATCCATGTGGAATAAAAGTGATGACTGTAAAAGCACTAGCAGTGAGAATGAGAGAGTAAATCTGTGCCTACGATGTGATATAACTAATAGCAACGATGACGAGCAAAGCGAGGTATCAAAATTTTCTCACTCAAAACTACTCATATATTTTCACGAAGTAAATGGCTGTTTTGAAAGACTTGGGGAAAAATATGTCAAAATTGAATCACAAAGAGATAGTTTGATAGAATCAAATAAACAATTTAATCAATTGGTTAAAAACTATCAAACTAAGAGCCCAAAGTGTAATAAGTGTCCAACATTCGAAGAAGAGATTAAAAAAATCAGAAATCAAAATTAAAATGCTTGAGGATGAAATTCTGATTTTAAAAGAGAGTGAAAATACTAGGAGAGAAAATTCTATAAAAAAGTGCACTCAATTATTGAATGAAAATAAATCTCTAAAAACACAAGTCCGACAATTGTCAACAACTTTAGGAAAGTTCTCCAAAAGTGAAAGACCGTTGACTATGCTATTAAGGAAACAAACTGTTAATACAGATAGACAAGGACATGGATATAATCAATTTAAACTTGATAGAAGAAAAATTAATCATGTCAATTCCATGGGCACAATTTGTAGAAAGTTTGGATGCGATCAAAATATTTGTTGGTATAGACCTAAATAAGTGAAAACTATACTAATTTGGGTTCCAAAAGGCACGAATATAAAATCACTTAAAGTCAAACAAATCTACGAGCCGAAAGGAACATATATAAATTGTTTTGGGTCTACACAAATATATTTTTCAAAATCTTTTGCCACTAACAACCATGAACCTATAAAAACAAATAGGTCACAAAAATCTTTTATCGTGTAGGTGTGGTGGCAGGCTAAGGAACAACAACAGTGTTATTTGGATTCTGGTTGTTCTAGACCCACAACAGGCGACAAATCAAAGTTCCTTAGCCTAGTATAACGGTGGCAGAATCCCAATGGACAACAATGAAAAATTATCGGCAAAGGTAAAATAGGTAATCATATATTTATCTTGAACGGTTTATTAAATGTGATAATTCGCACCATAATTTAATTCATCCAGTTATTGATAAAATAATGAATGTTGATTTTGATTCTGACTTTTTAAAATTTGTTGGTCAATTACATTTTTATGCCTAGAACAGTATAAGTTCATCTAGATTTTTTGACTAGTTCATATAGATTTGTTTGAACTAATGATGTTGATGATTGCTCATGATACACGTGGAAAAATTTGTTTATAGATCTGACACTATGTTCACTATTCAGTTGTTTGCACGGTTTCAATTCAAATTTAAAAGAATTCCATTAAAATGTTGTAAAAATGATTTTAAGAAATTTGTTGAAACTTCACAATCTGGTCTATAACGTTCAATTAATGATAATATTGAGTCTAAGAAAAATTCCGATGCAAATTACACTCGTAATCTAGTTGATAGAAAAATTTCTAGTGGAACATGATTTATGTTGAGACATTCAGTAATTGCATCGTTTTTCAAAGAAAATATCTACATATTTTGCATCTCAAACAATTTTCAATTAGCAAATATTCTTCTTTTATAAAACCCCTTCTAGAAAATCATTTTTGTTGACCTTATTTCAGATTGGTCATTTTAGAAAACTTGATTTTAAAATTATTTTTGAATTCGATTTTGAATGACTACATTAACTAATCTGACTCCCTATTGATTACCAAAAAGATAAATAGTGATTAAAAAAATGATGAGTGTTGATACTGATCATATATTATAACTTGATATGGTATAATTAGTAAATATCTTTAGAAATTTAAACAAAAGTTATAAACATTTTTGTTGGTAAAAATTACATGACCATCTCTAATTCTATCATATTTCTATCGACCATCACTCCTCAAAACCCAATATAGTATGTCAATATGTGGTATTTTAAACAGAAAATCATTCTTTTTTCATTTTATTATATTTTTTAAGAAATAAAAATATCCAAAGTATTCACTCTCATTTAGAATTCCTCACGGTTATGCGTGGGTGAATTACTTGGAATTTTAGATTATGTGCTCCCATGCTCATTTAAAAGTCCTCACGGTTATGCATGTATGGAACGGATATAAAAATTGATTAATTAAATAGACAAGTTGATTCTAATCCCATTTAAAAGTCCTCACGGTTATGCATGGTTAAAAGATACTTAAATTCATTTTTAATTTTTTTTTGAAATACTACTAATCTTATTTAAAAGTCCTAACGGTTATGCAAGGTTAGTAGATATTCAAATTCCTGATATAAATATACCGCAAATAGACATAACTATATTGTTTTATATGATGACTTCATTCCTATCATTCCAAAGTGCAATATGCGTCAAACAAAGTATTTATGATTTTTGTTTGATTTTTTTTATTGAAATTTAATATTTACACTCTATTGGGTATTAATATTGTATTTACGTCTATCACTTTATCTTTATTTTTTAACACTATTACTATTTTGCTGGTAACAAAAGGGAGAGAAAAAGGTTAAGAATTTGGAAAATAAAAGTCAAATATTTTATTTTCTATATGCATCTAGTTTCATTTATTCATTTACATATTTTTATACATATATGAGGGGGGGCTTTGTGTAGAGAGGGAGCATTCAAATAGGGGGAGCAAATTGAATGACCAAATACATTTAATAAATTCAAAATTTTAAATATATATTTGTTATCATCAAAGGGGGGAGATTATTGAATATGCAAGTATATGATTTTTGTTTGATGATAATAAACTTGTGTATATTCATTTAAATGTATTTGTTAGTGTACTATTTTATTTTTCACATAATTAAAAAAATATTTGCTGAATAAAATAAATAACATAGAGTTTAAATTCAAATAGTTATTTTATTCAAACAAATATTTATTACAATTTTAAATAGTACAAATTTGAGCTCTCACTATATATATAAAAATTCAATGATATACAATTTTGATTACATTACAATTATCATTTACATCAGCGCCTCACTACATATCACTCGTTCACTCAATATTGATCTTCAACTCGATTCCAAATTGAATCCCACATCTGAGCTATCTGCAAAAATATACATTGACGCGGTAAAATTGAAAATGAAATATTTTTGCAGTATAAAATAAAATGTATTTTGAAAATATTTTTTGCCTCAGTTATTTGGGTTGTTCGTCCTCATTTAATTTTGAATTTATCAAACACGAACAGCTTATGACATGCATAGTGTATCACTGTATATGCTACAAGGCCATGCACACTGATATACACTTGATAAAATTACAGGGATGGGTGAGCTCAAGGTCAAACCCAAATCATGCCAGGTTCAACCCAAGTGGATTCACGATACGAGCACAAGGTTAAACCCGAGCTATAAATTGGATTCAACACAAGTGCATATGAACCCAAACAACAATGTAACTACCAGAGTCCATCATGCAAGCAAAATTACATATATACATATGCAACAGACATGTACATTGGAATCTGACTCAAGGAAAGGTACAATGAGGTGAAGACATCAAGTGAAGCAAAAGTCAGGTGAACATTAAGAACACAAGACTAGCAAAAAAATTCTCCAAGTCAGGCTCACAAGTACAATATGTACAAAGTCCATGCAACAGTAGTGAACACACATATGATCAAGTTCAATATCACTGTAACCCAAATCAATGAAGATTCAAACCTGAACCATAAATTAATATCAAACCAAACTGCACCAGAGCTCAATGCAATCAATGTCACCAGTGAAACAAAAAGAACACAATATTATATATACACATGTGCTTGAGGCAACCAGAACATATGACAGTGACCAATGCAATCAATTGAGACTACAAACCGTACTTAGACTCAAGTACAATGCAACAATACCAACGTGAAGCCACAAATGGAACCTGACTCGAAGCCATGCAATATGTAACCAGAACTAGTTTTGTAACCAGGTGAACCATACCAACAGAGGTGATATCATATACATAAGGATAAAATGCACATACGTACCACATAAAGTATGAATGACCAAAATAACAATCATATCAAGCTGCACGTAAATAGTTCAACATGACTCAAAGTACAGCGGACAGAAGTCAATGCAAACATACATGTACACATATATAGGCAGTGCACATATGAACCAGACAAGGCCCAGTTCACATTCAAAACTACATGAGTGAGCATATACATACATGTATGAAATGCACTGGTACAGGCTGAGACAAAAGCAAGCAGGTATTTTCAAATATGTACAAAGTCATTACAACAGTAGGGAACATGGATATCACTCAAGACCACACAGCAAACATCAAGTGAAGAAAGCTGCATGAACAAGAGCGAAAACCGCAGTAACTCGAAGCAAATAATCGATTCAAACCAAAGTGAAATGATAAACAACAGTTTTGAACAAAGATAGAGAAAGGCAGTTTCAAACCAATGCAACAGTCTAAAATAAAAAATGAATAGTGCTCCAGACAAGTTAAACAGCCAAACAAAGGCAGAAGATAAAATCAAAGCAACGGACGAAATCATAGAGACCAAAATCATCAAGCCGTGGTTGGCAAGAAATAGAACAGTTCAAACTCGAATTCGTGTCAACCAAGTAACATAAAAATATACGAAGTGACAAAGTCAGAGAAATCATCAACATCCAAGCATAATCAAACGACTAAGTTGAAAATTATCAGATGAATATACGAACGAAAATATAGGAATTAGAATCCTATAAAACCCAATAATCATCGGCCGTAGAGATGTATTTGAGTTCGAGCAAAACAGATACCAAAAATCAAATCAACAACCCGAATCTGATCGCGTTCGAGCAAGCTAAACAGTAAAGCAGAAAAGCATAAATTACGTACCAAAGTCAAAGTCGAACTCAATCAAATCAAAGAAGCCGTGTTCGAATTGAAGAAGCAATCGATTGCTAAAGCAAATCAGAGAAATAACAATTGTAATCGACCAACAACCAGTCGGATTCATCGAAATTATCCAGAGCCCTAATTCACTTGAAGAGGAATGAATGAGAAGCAGCCATTTTTATCAAAGGAAAAGGATACAACCATAGAGGTAAAAGAAAAAGAGGACAAATTGTTTATCACCTCATTTGGGCTGGCCTTTTTATTCTTTTTGGGTTCATAATTATTATAAGGCCTTTAATATATAAATTAAGGTGTTGTATTGTTTTTACTTGCAATTTACTTTTAATCTTTTTAACATTGTAATTTCTAGTCATGTGACTAGGAGACGAACTATGGTGGTGCAGTTCGAGAATTCGCAACTCAGTGACAGAGTTGTTATATGGTTTTGAGCATAGATTAGGTTAGTCGATTGCGGTTGTCGCGAGTTTACGTGTATAAGCGTCTGACTACTTAATTTCTAGTAGAAACCTGACGGCAACACTTAGGTGGGGTTTTGCCGAAGTTGGGTAAATCTGTGTGTTCTATATCTGCATTTATTATTCTTCTATTATCTGTGCTACTTTAATTCTGATATATCTGTGTTGAAATTTTTTTATAAACTTCCGCATTAAATTTTTGTAATTAATAGTATCACCCTATTCACCCCCTTCTAGGATGAAATTGATCCTACAAATACTGTACACGTCAAATTTCAGTTAAGATATTAAGTGAAAATGTATAAATGATGTGTTGGTGTTAGTATAAAGATATATTCATATTCGATCGTCCTTAACAAGCCGTATTCTCCAAATTAGCAGACAATATTACTCATAATGTTTTTTTTTAAACTAGATATCGCGGTGGGGTTGTTACATAGTGCCTGGCAACATTTATTGAATTGCAAATGTACATGCATGTAAAGGCAGCAACCCTGAATCATCTCCATTGCACATAACAAAGTAAAAGCCACTTTTCCCATAGTGCTAAAATCGGCAATCTATCATTAAAAGAGAAACTGTTAACTCAAAAACTTGTATGTATAATAGGCTAGTACATGAATTTCTAAGTAGCATTCTTATGCGAATTCTTCCCACATGAGAAATGCAAGTAAACTATCAAACTGACAGATAGTTAAAGACTATACATGAAATGGACATGAACGCACATTCATCTTTTTAAGAAAATAAGATGCAATTAAAACAAAGATTTTAATTTAATACACAGAAAAGGGTTCTAGTTTCCATTACCGATTAAGCAAAAGGTGTTTCAATATTTGCAAATAACAGCCAAGGTTTTAAAGGCAATCTTAATAAAGCTTAGACGACATTCTGCACTAATCGGCCCTCTCACTCTCTTCCTCGATGCAACTTTTAAGTTCGTCGTATACTTTCAAATTAGCAGCACGGTAATTCTCCATGGATTCAAACATATGCAGCAAACCAACATGCAACCAGCTTTCTTCAGCATTCTCTTCAGACATAACTGAAACATGCATTAGTTTCTTGCTCCGTGTTTGGGCAAGAAACAACATTAAACTTGGTTAATATTTTATAAATTATTATTATTATTATTATTATTATTATTATTATTATAAACTTAGTCAGTCATCGTCATTATTATTATAAACTTGCTAATTTTTATCAAACTTAGTTAAATTTTAATAACTGTTATTTAATTTTTATAAACTTATTTTATATTTATAAATCTTAGTTAACATATTATTATTACTATTACAAATATTGGTAAATTTTAATAATATTTAGTTAAATTATTATTGTTGTTGTTATATTGTTGTTGTTATATTGTTGTTGTTATAGATTATAGAAGCTTTAGTAATATTTTATATTTTTATAATACTTACCTAATGTTTATGAACTTATTGAATTTTTATAAAACTTAGTTAATTTTTATAAACTTAGTTAATTATTTATTTTTATTATTATAGACTGGTTTAGTTTTTATAAAACATAGTTTATTTAGCTATTTACTTGTTATATGGATCCGGTAGGATATTGCCAGTATTTATGGTTGTAATTTGTATAATTTAATTTAATTTTTAAAAAACAAAGTCAACTTAGTTAAATTTTATAGATTTGATTATTTTTATAAACTTGTTTAATTTTTATAAAACTTAGATAACTTAGTTATTTTTTGGTAAAACTTAGTCTACTTGGTTATTTTTAATCTAGTTAATTTATTTTATAAAACTTAGTGAACTTTGTTCATTTTTATAAAGTTATTTAATTTATTTAATTTTTTGAACTTTGTTTAAAATTTATATATAAAACTCAACTAACTTTTATAAACTTGTTAATTTTTGTAAAGCTCAGCCAACATATTTATTTATTTATTTTGTAAAAATTAGTTAATTTTTTTATAAACTTTGTTAATTTTAGCAAGTAATCAAAAATCTTTCAAAAACAACATTAAGGCCAGCTTATATAATAAGTGCAGATAAATTAGTGTGATGATAGATAAGTACAGAGAAGTATAGATAATATCTTTTTGGCAAATACCGATGTGCAGTTTCAATGCTACGTGATTCCTATAAGCAAAAGAATTTACCATAATACGTCATTATTGATTCAATGACGGATGTAACCCACCAAAGCAGTTCCCAACTTATGCATAAGGGCGATTCTAGGAGAAATGATATTTGAATTAAAAACACTACTAGAAAGGCTTCAGAAACCGACATAGCTTAGCGACGGCTAGCAACGACTAAAAAAAGTGGTCGTTGCTAGCCGTCGCTTGTAGCGTTATACAAACCTACTACCCGAGAGAAAACATTTTCATTTTCCCTCTCCCCAAATCACTCAGATCCGCCGCCCCCCGCAACCAGCCGCCGCCCCCCGCCACCAGGAGCCGTCGCAACCTTCCGTCGCTAATTTCAACCTCTCCAAACTTGCCGGTATCTCCTATTTTCCATTATCTTTGTTTAATATAGGTTTAAATTAAATTAGTTGATGATTTAGGGATTTGGAATTGGATGATTTAGGAGTTTGGAATTGATGAATATATGTTATTAGTTTATGATATATAGTTTATTATTTGAATTTGGTATATAATGGTAAACCTAATTTAGAAAATTAGTTGATTATGTGTTTGAAAATGGTGATTATTGCGTATTAGGTGATGATAATTAGTGTTGATTTTGTAGTATTAATTAGTGAATTTATTGTTTACTGTGTTGTTAAAAATTATGGCTAATTTAAAAGCCAAAAAATAGTCCATGATTATTGAATAATATATTTATTGATAAATTTAGGAGAATGTTTGTTATACTATTGCAAGTGCTAACTACTTATTTAGTTCACAAAATCGTTAATTAAAATTTATGTAGTTAAACAAAAGTTAAAATACGTTTTAAATTTTTAGATTTAATTAATAAATATTTAAATAGTTAAATGAATTATAAAATAGTTTTTGTAGTTGTTAAAATAGCAACTCATAGTTCCCATTTGTGAGATAAGGCATATTTTCCGAGTTACTGATAGTTCCCATGGATTTTGATTCATAATTTAACGAATTCTATTTGGCTACATCATTAAAAAAAATTAAGATCGTTATTTCACTACAGACCACTAATACTCCAATATTCATTTTTTTTTAATTTGTGCTTTATTTATGTGAACCCCTTAGAGAATTTTTGGCCCCATCTTGACAAGTGTTGTATATGATCGTTATATGAATATTCGTTTTTCCGCAGAACGGACATCTATATTCATCTGATACAACATTTTTTGGATTTTTCCTAGTATTTGGACAAGTTACAAACACAATAAAGTAATCATATTTTATAAATCATTTGTTGGACCAAAACGAAATGTCAAGACTTATCCAATATTTTTCGTCAATGGATTTAAATTCAACACCAACGATTACGGGGCTGAAAATTAACATATAACAGTGGTGTATTTTTCAAAGGAAGTGATGATCCAGAGGAGCATATAAAAGACTTTTACGGCATCTTAACATAAGTTTTAGAGTTGACATATTATATACAACCTGCAGAGAAAGTTGTTTTATTCAAAGGCAACTGGTTTAGCAATGTTCCTGGCTCTGGAATTAACGTGCACAAACAGTATAAGCTAACTGAAATAAGGCATACATCGCATTACTATAAGTATGATCCTATTGTATTAGCTAAGCAAGTTTTACAAGTTTATTTTGCTCCATATCCGTCCTTAAAAAAAGATAAAGTAGATTGGTGGGTTGTTTTTAAAACGAAGGCAAGGTATACATTTGATGGAAATAATATTCCAGATGAAGCAGCGTATCAAGCGGATCTCGAGCCAAATACTGAAATAGTGATAAAAGATGACATTGATGTAGGGTCGTTGACTGATGAATTGAATGTTTTAAAAGATGCATTTGTAAGTACCGAAGAAAATGATATAGAGTACGAGACCGAGTCTGAATCAGAATATGACGAAGACTGATCATAGATGACATCGCTTGTTGTATAATTCTAAGCTATGTATTAACAATAATGATTATGTTCTGTAATATTCTGAGCTATGTAATAATAATGATGACTATATATAACCTGTATCATTCTTAGTTATGCATTATTCTTTTCCGGTACGCATTTTTCGATGATTATGTGTAGAGTATGCTTATGTGATGATTATCACTTGATTAATAATTATGTGATGATTATACGATGATTAATGATTATGTGATATTGATTGATGATTATGTGATGCTTATAGCAATACTCTTTTCTAAGCAGTGTATGATATTATATTATGTTTGTTCCAGATATGTCAGATAGGCGACGTAATCGACGCAGTACATCTCAGTCACCTTCACTTAGAGCAGGTCCGAGTAGCTCTGAGCCAGATCTCCATCGAGTTGCAGAGATAGTTCCGAAAAGTGATGGGTATGTATCAAACTTATTTGAATTATTTTATATGAAATATATTGAATATATACATCAACATTTCGACGGAGGTTTCGAGGTGGAGCCATCCGAGTTCATTTTACAAGTATCGAAGGAAGCATACAATAGTGGGATGTCCGGGTGTTGGCCTCAGTAGGATAACATCCCAACGCATATAAAAAACGCAATATGGGCTGATCTTATGGTAAGTACAACTTTGTAATATATAATTATGCCTTATATGAAACCAAAAACAATATGCCATCATGCCTTATGATATCAGTTTTACATATTCTGTTCTGCTGATTGTTTTTTTAATTATATAATCTCTTTTACATAACACGTATGATAATTCAATATGCAGGCAGCTGTACGTGTGGATCTGCAGGATATGGATGTTTTTATGAATCATTAGAATAAAAAGATGCAGAAAAATTACAAAGAGACTCCGTCAAGGGCTAAGAGTTCAGGGAAAAAGCCAAGTTTGATAGGGGATGATATTTGGGCTGGATTCCAACAATATTGGGAATCTAAAGCATTCAAAGTAAGTTATATTGTCACTATATTTTTACATTTAAATGTGTTGAATTATTTTACTTAATAGTGTGTATAAATTAATAGGAATTATCGGCAAAAAAAGCTAATAGGAATAAAAACCCCGCTTTACATCGTGGTGGCTCGAAATCCTCCCAACAACATAATTAAGAGGGAATTGGTAAATAAATTAACCAATATTTATGTTATTGATGTAAATATTTACTAGTGTCTCTTTACCATATATTGTATTCTTGTATATAATCTATTCTTGTATATACTCATGCAGATTATCAATATAATCTATTCTTGTATATATTCAGTGGGCAAAGTATGAAAGGGAGCCTACAATGGCTGAGGTTTTCAGAGTCACACATGCAGTGGAGCATACAGATGAGGATGGGAATGTTTCATATGATTGGTCGGACGACAAAGCTGCTTCTGTAATGGTAAATATGTTTATTTCTGTAATGAAAATACTTCATATTCGTTTATTTCACAGTAAATAAGTAAATTGTATAGCAATTTTGTCAAATATCTGTTCGTAATTGTAGGAGAGATATAAAGCAGAGCATGCACGAGCGATACAAGCGAGTGGACGGGAGTCGCTTACGGTTGATGGGTCTAATTGGATTAACCGGTAAGTCGAAACAGACGTTACAGTTTCGATAATATGGTATGTACTCAACATTTACACAGTAGAAATCTGTATGTCATGAACTTCTTATTCACTTGAGTTTATTACCAATAACTTGAGTTTTCTTATTGCTATTGTATGCCATGAACTTCTTATTCACTTGAATTATTTCACAGGCTATTAATTTTTAAAGGGCATATAGAAGATCCATAGATGAGGAAGAGATTGCTCGGATGCAAACACAATTGGATGATTTCAATGATTAACGGAAGAGTCAGTTGGCGACGGAGATAGATGAGCGTATTGCTACCTTCTATCAAAAACATATGTCAATGCCTGGGGAAGGAGGCGCAGATGACGACGACGTTGATGATGATGATACTTAGTTGGTTTGTTTTGATGGGTACGCTTTATACACACACACACATATTATGATGGGTTTGACATTTGGTACTTTGGATGTTGTGATTGATACTTAGTGTTTTGGTGGATTTGGTATTTTGGTTGTTGTGATTGATAATTTCGCACTTGATATGTGCATGTCATTTAATTTAGTTATGTGGTTTGGTTTGTTGAATTTTCATATTTGGTTATGTTGATTTTCTTATATGATTTTGTGAATATATGTTGGAATATGCAATATTTGATGATTTGGTTGTGTTGATATTGATTATATGGTATGATGGAATGATATTATATGTATGGAATGATGAAATTATATTATTTGGATTGATTGAGATTGAGGGATGAAGGTGCTGCAATGTGGCAGCAAATATATTCCAGTTTTGCAACGGCCCTGTGGTCAAATATAGCGACGGCTAGCAACGGCAATATTGCAACGCTTTGCAACGGTTTGCATCAACAACCTGCGAAACCAACAACCTCAACGGTTGCTTTCACGTGGACACTTAGTCGTTACAAGCCGTTGCAAAAGGAACAACGAAGCCGTCGCTAAGGTCGTCGCTTTTTTTTGTTGCAACGAGATATTTTGCAACGGCTCTTATCGACGGCCAGCGACGGCTAGATACGGCTGCCAACGGCTATTAGCCGTCGTTAAACAGTGCTTCTTTTGTAGTGAAAGGTCCAATTCCTCCTTTGGAAGAATTTCTCTGCCACTCCTTTCAAATTCTTTCCACGACCTTGCTTCATCTGCTTCCTGTTTAAGAATAATTTAGATTAAATTACATAAAAGTGCAACATTATTTTAGGTTCAATTTTCATAAAAGCAATTCCAATGTTGATAGAAATCCAGCCAATTGTAGTACATAGAACATTAACGGTTAGGTAATCAACCGAAAGATCAGGTTTTGAATTGATTAGCATGGAGTCTGATCCTTGGAATTTGGGAAAGATTCTTATTATCCAATCATAATGAATAGAAAGATTAGGTTTTGAATTGATTAGTATGGAGTCTGATCCTTGGAGTTCGGCATAGATTCTTATTATCCAATCATTATTTTTATTTTCTACATTGATGTGATTGTATTGTGGTCTATATATTACCATTTTGACTACTTAACAAAGACATGTATATAAACTTCATATTGGTTAGCAGAAAGTGTTGTACCACTACTTCGATTAGATGGATTGTTTCCTATTTAGTTCATTTGTCTTTGATATTTAGTGTGTTTATTAATTATAAAAAGGTAAATTGGCTTGCATTTCTGTTTTTAAAAATTAGACATTTAATTTACATATTCATTTTTGAATGGACTTTTTCTATATAAAAACATTAAAAGTAGAGAGATATAAAATAAATTGAAATTTCTAGGGTTTTTTAATTCCTTTTTTTTGTATGTCCCATAAAGTAATTAGACTATAGATTTAGTTGACTTCAACCCAACAAAAACTTTTATCATAAAAAATGTGAGAACGAATATACAGATGATGGATCAATTTTCGATGCTACTCATTTCAGCTTTTAACCTGTGTAGTACAAAACAAAAATTACTTATGAATATTTTATTCAATAGTATATTGTTTTATAGGGTGTGCAAGTGTTAAAATTTAAACGGATTGTATCAAAATTTAAAATTCGCTATACTTTATACATTTTTCATGATAAATTCGTACCATCTAAAAAGAGAGAAGAACATGTTTATCCTCTTCACAAAATAGGCGACACCGAACATAAAAATGCTAGAAGGACAAAATTGTAAGATTGAAAAGAAATAGTGTAACCTCTGCGTAATTCCTCCTATTTATTTATTTAGCTTGTGTAAATTTAATTTTCAAATCCTCTAGTCTAGTATGAAAAAGCCGAACAAAGTCACTCTCTCTAGGCACAACTTTGACTTCACATTAGGAAGAGCAGCAGAGTAGTGTCTTTTATAACCATATAGACGAATTTTTCTCCCGACGTGTTTACCATATATCACATGCACGTGGAAGAAACCTTTCATAGCAGTTGTTTCAAACAATTCAACCCAATCAAAAACTGCTGGTAACACACCCTTTAAACTGCGGCGTGGATAAGAAGATGCACACTCAGACAATACAGGGCCCAAAAACGAGTGAAGACAATTACAATTCCAAAAAAATAAAGCTTAGTCACCTGACGTTTACTCTCGCACACGCAAACCCCACCTTAGGTCGCCATCCACAATAAAATATCCAGCAATAATTCATCTCCTTCTATATATATATATATTATATACTCCTTACCTTCATATCCTAAACAAATAAATCAACCACCATTATCTCAAAAACAAGGACACATAAAACAAAACAAAGAAAATGGTATGTGTAACGGCAAGACAAGGAAGGCAGCTACAGCGATACAACAAAGACGGAGGCCGACTCGTCGTCGGTTGCATCCCTTATAGAAACAAGTCAGCAAATAATTACACAGAAGAAGAAGAAGATGATATAGAGGTTTTGGTGATAACATCGCAGAAGAGCGAAGCTTCGATGTTCCCAAAGGGAGGATGGGAGCTTGACGAGAGCTTAGAACAAGCTGCCAAAAGAGAAGCGGCCGAAGAAGCTGGAGTTGTAGGCGAACTTGAGCAGATACTCGGAAAATGGAACTACAGAAGCAAAAGATATGGAACGGTGTATGAGGGACGAATGTTTCCAATGAAGGTGACGAGTGAATTGGCGTGTTTTGCAGAGATGCAAACAAGGAAGAAGAAATGGGTTTCTATTGCTGAAGCGAGGAGGGGATGTAGAGATATGTGGATGAGAGAAGCATTAGAATCGCTTCTACAAGGACAGAGAGTTTCCCAAACATGTAATTCGAGACTGTAGAACATTTCATCTTGTTTTAGGAAATTCTTTTATTCTTTTGTGAATATAGTAAAATCATCGATGCCAATGAGTATATGGAAATTTTGGGTTATGAAGATGAGTGTGTTCGGTCTATTTACTTGCAAGTCATTCATCACTGTCAATTGCTGGATTGCAGTTACAGGAAAGAGGAAAAGGGTGACATATATGAAATAATTGATTTAGTGATGTTGAATTTTTGATTACGACACCTATTAATTTTGAGCAGTGTTGCACAGTTCTACTTTTTTTTTATTTTGCTCCCACAAAATTTATTAATTTATTTTATTCATTACATTATGCAATATGTCAAGGTATATCCTCTGCGTCGACTAACTTTTTTGGATATGAGCAATTGCAGTGTCAATTGTCTATGGGTAAGTACCGTATTATAAAGAATAATCTTACATGCTATTTCTTGTATGCTTTCTTTATGTACTTTATTACATTGTTATGGGTGCGCATAAGAATCTACCCAACATCATCATCTTATCATCTCTATGAATATTACTTTGTATAAATTCTCTATGAATATTCCTGTACCACTACCAATTTTCTTTTTATTACATCATGATGATGATATGATAATAATGTTGCTATATGTTGTTGAAATAATGTCCAGAGGGATTAGTTCTACCTATAATCATCTTATCACCACTCTTGCATACCTAAACCGAATTATTCAAGAATTAAATGCTGCAAATAGACAAACAAGGAACCAAAGTCATACAGGATTCCGTTTTCAAGGATGAAGCACATGGAAATCCTAATCTTTAGTGTTAAAAATTGCTTTGAAGTTTACATCTTTAAGAATTTTATTAACTACTTTCACTTGTGTCTTTCTGAAATACCCGAACTATCCTTCTGTTTCTCTTCCTTTCGCATCATGTTCTTCTTCTGCTAATGATGAAAATTCTTCCCACTTATTTCAACAGCGTCATTTCGGATTCACCAAATTATCCTTCTGATTCTCCGTCTCACACCTCAGACTATCCCTTAACAAACACTAATTTTCCTATCTCGCTATCTTCAAAAAAATCCTAATCCTAATTCAACGCAATTGGACAATTTCATCCTATTTGTATATCCCTAATTTCATCCCTAAAAGCGATAACTAGATTTAATATCACATAGATAAAATTTCTCATTTCGTCTCCATAAATCCAATAGCCTTCCACTCACCATCTCACAATCTGATTCAACTTTTTACACAAAAATCAAAGTAATGGCGGAAAAGATGCTGGCTTCCATACTTTTACTATTTTATCACCGGTTGAAGGCACTATATTGACCCACCATCCATGATTGACGGCCGACCTCATCAACAAAGATGGACAGTTCATCGGAATCTGATGTCGTATCGAATGGAATAGAATGTGTTAGCTCTGTCGGGGGAGTCTGTTAGGGGAGTCTGTTGCTCGAAATCACGTACCTTAAATCCACCATTGTGGTACGTGTCTTTTTTTCCATGGATGCTTTGTGAATTAGGTTTGGACTGAATTTGTGTTAAGATGGAGTGATTTAATTTTGTGATATTACCTTAGTGATATCAGCATACGTATACCTTACAGTTTGTTTAGAATTTAAAACATGGACTTTCATTTAAATAGAATATAAATGAGTTGTTTAATGTTTTATTATTGGGTAGGAGTTTTCTAACATGAATTTTCATATATTATTGTGTTTTGGTTGATGCTCTGACATGATATTTATGGTCGTACCTTGGAAATTTAAAGAACCGTTTAACTTTCAAATAAAGTACAAAACCATTTAACTATGTTTTATATTAATATTAGTGGAAATGTTGTCAATTTCATTCAGAAAAGGTGGTTCTTACATGGTGGTATTGTGCTTATATTACATGAATATCTATAGATCATGTCAAAATTTAGCATCTTCTTTTGATAGTTATCTTTTATGTTCAGGCCAAGTTCCAAAACAACCAATCAATAAAAGTTTTTGGATTAACTAAGAGTAATAGTACAAACAACACCAAGATGATTAAATTAACTGTCTCTGCTTATGATCTTTAATGTAATATTAAGGTATGGTAAAATATGTCTCAGCCTATGTAGTTCAGAAGTGCATAACATATATCAGATGCTAAGCTAATTTCTAGCATTAGATGAATATTTACTGAAACAAGTTATTATTTAACTTTGACAGGGTCATTGGCACTAAATTACAGTCAATGTCTATTCGATAAGGGATATCATAAGGAAATACCGATCTTTGAGATTGATGTACTTTATAAAAAAAAGATGCTTACAGAAAATGATCCTTTTCTTCCCTGTTGCTTCCATTTTGCTTTGAATGTGAAATTTTCAAAATGTATTATGTCTTTACGTAATTGTAGAGTGTAAATTTTAACCTGTAAATAACACAGTAAATATTGCCAAACAAAAAACACCATGAGTTGATTGTATATTAGTGGTTTTTATAACATAAGGAAGAGTACTAATTATTTCCAACCACAATAGAAGATAATACCAAAGTCAATACAAGTGCATACATAAATACCAAATTAAAGTCACAATTTTGTTATATAGAACTAAGACAAGATAAGCAAGCAAACTAGAGATTAACAGATATAGATCTCATACAAAAGGAACATATAGCAGTATATAGCTTTCATATAAACAAATAATAATATTGATAGTGGTTCATGAAAGAAAGATTGATGAAGTTGTTGAATATGCGCTTTGCGCTTATATGATTTTTGTTTGATGATAATAAACATATATACATTCGTTTAAATGTATTTGTTAATATACTATTCTATTTTTCACAGTTTAAATAAATATTTGTTGAATAAAATAAATTACACAGAATTTGAATTCAAACGAATATTTTATTCAAACTAATATTTATTACAATTTTGAATAGTACGACTTCATGCTCTCACTATAACTATACAACTTTGATTACATCACATTTTTCACATTTACAGCAGCACCACACTACATATCACTCACACTTATATTTTTATCTTCGACTGCATTCCAGTTTGAATCCAGCATCTGAGAAATCTGCAAAAATATAAACTAACACAGTAAAATTGAAAAAGAAATATTTTTGCAATTCAAAAATAGAAGATAATTTTTGAAAATATGATTTGCCTCAGTTATTTGGGTTGTTCGTCATAATTTAAATTTGAATTCATCATACATGAACAACTTGTGACATACACAGTGTATTACTGTATATGCCACAAGGCTGTGCACACCGATATATACACTTGATAATGCTACAGGGACAGGTGAGCACAGGTCAAACACAAATGAAAAGCCGGGTTCAACTCACGTGCAATACATTGAAAATCACGACACGAGCACAAGGACAAACCCGAGTTTTTTTTTTAAAAAAAAAACTGGATTCGACACAAGGCTACAAAAAGAATGCAAAGCTTAGACAAATTCCAAATGCATCAAAGCCAAACTACAAGCTGCAGCAACTCAAGCAAATGCAACAAAAACCAAGCTGCAGCATACCAGAAGATGGAGACAACTCAAATGAACACAATGCCACAATGCAAGTAACTCATGCAACAGACTCAAGAGAATGCAATAACATGGTAAACATGACACAGTCTCAAACATGAATACAGTAGCAAGGTTGCAAGCATATGAAATGCAGACTACAAAGTGTACAACTACAAGATCAGGGAAGCAACCAGAATGGAGCAGAGACAAGTAATGCAACATGTATGCACCAGTAAACCGAGCTAAATGCAAAACAGTGACAACTACCTAATGCTCAACTGGAACTATAATGAAGTCATAATCAAACATCAATGAACCAACTGTGTATACATGAAGGTCACAAAAATGCATGAAGCAGTTCATATATACAACATAGCAGCCCATACATGCAAACTGCCTCAAACATGATCAGAAGCAAGGCAACAGAGACTCAAGCAACAACATGGACTCCACAAATTCAAGACAGCACCAAAGACTCAGCAGTGACACATGACCACCAAGCAGTGACAGTTCAAGTGAATCGAGTTCAAGTCAAACCAACATGAATTATGCAATGCAGATGCTAAAATTGATGAATGTATATGACGGCAACAAGAGGCAACATCACATAATACAACTACAACAATGACCAAAAGTGTACAGCAATGCTAGTGAAGACAAAACAACTCAAAGGCAAATGCATGTACAAAATATAGTGAATGCAGACAGTAAACCAGTGTCAATATAAATGCAAGTGTGTAATTTATTAGTCAGAGATACAACAATGGAACCATCACAACAGTTCACATTGCAGTAATATCATATCACTACAGAAGTTCAAATCAAAACAACCAAATGGAGACGACATCCCATAATATCCAGAAGTTTAGAAAATCAAATGGCCGAAGTAAACACTCATTATCAAGGCCGAAGTGACATTGAATCGCCAATTCAATGTCGAACAAGTCAACAAAGTAAAAATTCACGAAATCAGTATTGTCAAAGTCAATCAAGCGTTCACCGTGATAACCAAGCAAATTGACAAAGTCACAAATCAAAACCGTGTGTGCCAAGCATCAAAAATACGAAATTGAAAAAGTCAGTGAAATCACGAGCATCCAAGAATAATCGAATGGCCAAAGCAATATCAGTAGACAAATTCAAATCAACTTATACGAACGCAAATCTAGGGCTACAAACCCTATATAAACCATCATCATCGGCAATCTCAAATCCATCGAGTTCGAGTAAGGCAAAATTGTAAAAGCAAAAAGGGAAATTACATACCAAGCATCAGAGTTGAACTCGATCAAAAATTGGGGCAGCCGAAAGTTAAACAGAGCTAGAGGGTCGATTACCGAATCAAAACAAAGAAGTAGCTACTGTAGTCGATCTACATTCAAGCGGCGCCTTCGATTTTACCAAAGCCCTAATTTCAAGAGCCAAGAGGAATGAACGAAAGAAGGAACCAGGCCGACATTATTTTCTACAGAGCAAAATAAAGAAGAGAACGGGCTAGAAGAAATAAAAGGGGCCGTTTTTTTGGTTAAAAGGGCTTTATTTTTAATTAGGGTTTATAGTGTTAATTATTTGTTTTTAAATTGTTGTTTTTATTTTTTCGAATCAAAACTTTGTAAATCACCACCTAGGGTTTAGGTAGTGTCAGATCGTCTAATTAGAATTAGTTCAGTGAGCAGGGTGTGCGAGTTTGCAAAGCTGTATAGACGGGAGCAGAGTTTGCGAGTAAGCGAAGCTCTATAGGCAGGAGCAAAGTTTGCGAGTAAGCGAAACTCTATAGGCGGAGCAGGGTGTGCGAGTCTAGTAGAGTGTTTGTGAGCGGGAGCAAATGTTTGCGAGCAGGCTGTGCGAGTCTAGTAGAGTGTTTGTGAGCGGGAGCAAATGTCTACGAGTCTAGTAGAGTGTTTGTAAGCGGGATACTGTTTAATTCTAATAGAAATCTGTGAATGCAGCAGTAGGCAGGGGTTGCCAAAGCTGGGTAAATTTTGTGTGTGATTTACTTTTCAGCATATTTATTTCTACATTTTGATTCTGTGTTTAAATCGAGAAAATTTGCTATAACCCTATTCACCCCCCCTCTAGGGTTAATCTAGATCCTACAAGTGGTATCAGAGCCCGGTATTTTGTTTTTAACTCTAGAGTCATGAATTCACCGAATAATGCTTTTTCTGAGGGGCAATCTATTGCTAGGCCACCCATGTTTTACGGGAACGATTATGCTTATTGGAAAGTTAAGATGGGTATCTATCTTCGTTCTGTTGATTATGATGTTTGGGATATTAATGAAACTGGCTATAAACCTCCCACTATAATCGTTGGTGATACTGAGATTCCTAAACCTAAGGATAGGTGGGATGCTAACGATAAGAGATTGAAAACGACAAATGCTAAAGTCATGAATGCTTTGATATGTGCTCTTGATAAAAATGAATTTAATAGAATTTCTCATTGTACAACAGCACATGAAATTTGGCACACTTTGGAGGTGACACACGAAGGAACTTCTCAAGTCAAGGAGTCTCGTCTAGCCCTATTCAGCAATGAATACGAAAACTTTGTGATGGACAAAGGCGAGAGAATAAAGGATATGTTTGGACGCTTTTCAACCTTGGTATATAACGCTAGAGCGCTTGGGAAGGTATTCACTGAGGTAGAGCTTGTGAGGAAGATACTACGAGTCGTACCGATGAACTTTGAGGCAAAAGTCACGGCAATACAAGAACCGAAAGATCTGAGTAAGCTAAGCATGGAGGAGTTGATTGGCAACTTGATGACATATGAGCTTGAGCTAAAAGCAAAGGAAGAACGCAACAACTCCGAACCAAAGAAGAAGACGATTGCCTTAAAGAGCAAAGAAGAGAGCGATGAAGATGAAGAAGATCCAATTGAAGAGCTTGCAATGGCTGTCAATAATCTTAGAAGATGGTCTAGATTCTAGCCACGCAAGAAGAAAACAAGTCGTAATAGGCCAAAAGTTTCTGAAAATTCCGATAATGAACTGACGTGTTATAACTGCAACAAGCCTGGCCGCATCAAACCAAAATGCCCACTTCTCAAAGACAACAAAGAAAAGAAAAAGAAGAAGAAGGCCTTTGTAGCGACTTTGGATGATGAAGAAGGAGAGGAAGTTTCGGATAGCAGCTCGGAGGAGGCTAACTTGTGTCTTATGGCGAAATCAGATTCAGAAGCAAGCTCCGAGGAATCTAGTGAGGCAGGTGAGTACTCCTATATAGATCTTGTTTTTATGTGTCTTGATCTTACTAAGGTAGTGGATACTCTTGAATCTAAAATTGAAAAACTGAAATCTGATAGGAGAGAATTTTCTTGTGAAAATTTTAGGTTAAAAACTGAACTTGAAAATATTCGGAACCTAGAATGTAACCAGGGTAAAATTCTAGATTCAGAATTGACAAGACTTAAGAATAACTCTGAGAATCTTGAAAAAGAAAACTTGAGTCTTAAGGAAAACTTTGACACTAGGAAAAGGGATTTTAAAAATATATGCACCTCACTTGTCACTGAAAACTCAACATTAAAAACCAAAGTCCAAAATCTTGAGAAATCTCTGAATAAATTTTCAAAAGGAGAAAAATCTTTCAACATGCTATTGGGAAATCAAATTTTTGCTAACAACAGAAAAGGACTAGGTTTTGGAAAATCACAAGATGATGATAAAGGTAAAAGTGTCTTTGCTCGATCTGAAATAATTGGACATCATAGTCATAAGAACAAGAACACAAAATTTAATCAAGTCAATTTAATGTGCACGATTTGCAGAAAATTTGGACATAATCAAAATAATTGTTGGTATAGACCCAAACACGTGAAAACTATACCAATTTGGGTTCCAAAAGGCACAAATATAAAATCTTTGAAAGTCAAACAAATTTGGGTGCCAAAAGGAACATATATAAATAGTTTTGGGTCTGCACAAACATATTTTTCATATTCTGCCACTAACAATCATGGACCTAGAAATATGTCACAAAAATCTTTCATCGTGTAGGTGTGGCGGCAGGCTAAGGAACAACAACAGTGTTCTCTGGATTTTGGCTGTTCCAGAAACACAACGGGCGACAAAGCAAAGTTCCTTAGCCTAGTATAAAGGTGACAGAATCACAATGGGCAATCACGAAAAATTATCGTAAAGGTAAAACAGGTAAAATTGTTTTTAACGATATATTGAATGTGATTATCTGCACCATACTCTAAATTAAAATCAGCCAATATTGAGATGAACAAAAGATGATGATTTTGATGCTATGACTTTTTCAAAATATTGACCAACCATCTTTAAATAGAATTACTTGGAGTAATTATGATGGTTGACTGATTCGGACTTAATTGATATGATTTTTTGACTTGTTCTTAATTATGACCTTGATTTGTGTTTAAATAATGACCAATCAGATTTTCAACTTTGAACTAATCCATATAAATTTGTTCGGTCAAATGATGGTTACTCATGCTACACGTATATATATATTTGTTTTGACATTTCGGTCACTGCTTGTAAATTTGCACGATTTCAAATTTCATGTGAAAGCTGTTAAAAAGGATTTAAAAAATTGTTGAAACCTTGAGAAATTGTTTTTGAAATAATCATGATGTTGATTGACTATTGATTACTCATGAATATAATTGTTTATCCTACGGCTTCTGAAATTAACACCATGATATTTGTTTGAGTGTGAACATGGCTTCATTTCAAATTTCATTCTGAGATAGCTTGTTAAAATTTCACAATCTAGTCTTTGACATCCAACGAGTGAATATTGAGTGAAATTTAAATTCAGATGCAGAATACACTGGTAATATAGTTAATAGAAAAATTACTAGTGGAACGTGATTAATTTTTGAAACATTCATTTGCTGCATCGTTTTTCAAAGAAAATATCTGCATATTTTTCACTTGAAATAATTTTCAAATAGCAGAAAATTTTCTTATAAAACCCCCTCGAGAAAATCATGTTTGACCATATTTACAGATTAGTCATTTTTGAAAAATTGATTTTATAATTTTTGAATTTGATTTTAAATGACAATTTTGACTAATCTGACTCCCTTTGATTATCGAAAAGATGAATAGTAATTGAAAAAGTGATGAGTGTTGATATTTATCATATATTAAAACTCGAGAAAGTATAATTAGAAAATTTCTTTAGAATTTCATAACAAGAGTTATAAAAACTTTTTGTTGGGTAAAAATTCCATGATCATTTCTATTTCTATCATCTTTCTATCGACCATCACTCATCAAAATTACACATAGTATGTAAATTTGTGGTAGTTTACAAAGGAAATCATTCGAACTTCAATATCTTTAAATCTGTGAAGGAAATTATTTGTGCTTCAATTTATTATATTTAGCAATAAAAATAAATATCCAAAGTATTCACTCTCATTTAAAAGTCCTCACGGTTATGCATGGGTGAATCACTTGGATTTTTGATTATGTGCTTCCATGCTCATTTAAAAGTCCTCATGGTTATGCATGTATGGAACGCATATCAAAATTAATTGATTTAATAGACAAGTTGATTCTAATCCCATTTAAAAGTCCTCACGGTTATGCGTGGTTAGAAGATACTTGAATTCTTTTTTAAATAAAAATTGTGAATACTACTAATCTCATTTAAAAGTCCTAACGGTTATGCATGGTTAGTAGAAATTCAAATTTCCTGAAATAAATATACCACAAATAGACAGAACTGTATGATTTTTTGACGATTTTATCCCCATCACTTCTGAAAGTGGAATATGCGCCTGACAAGGGAAATTATGATTTTTGTTTGAGTTTTATTGAAATTTGATATTTATATTCAATTGAGTTAAATGTTTGATTCATGTCTGTCACTTCATTCCTATTTTTATAACACTGTTATTCTTTTGCTGATAACAAAAGGGGGAGAGAAAAGTTAAGATTTTGTCAAATAGAATCAAGCAAAGGTCAAATAATTTTCCATTTGCATATAGGCTCATTTATATATTTCTATTTGTATGCATATATGTAGGGGGAGTATCATGTAGAGAGGAAGCATTCAAATAGGGGGAGCTAATTGAACGATCAAATACATTTAATACATTCAAAATCTTAAATATATGTTTGTTATCATCAAAAGGGGGAGATTGTTGAATATGTGCTTTGCTCTTATATGATTTTTGTTTGATGATAATAAACATATATACATTCGTTTAAATGTATTTGTTAATATACTATTCTATTTTTCACAGTTTAAATAAATATTTGTTGAATAAAATAAATTACACAGAATTTGAATTCAAACGAATATTTCATTCAAACTAATATTTATTACAATTTTGAATAGTACGACTTCATGCTCTCACTATAACTATACAACTTTGATTACATCACATTTTTCACATTTACATCAGCACCTCACTACATATCACTCACACTTATATTTTTTATCTTCGACTGCATTCCAGTTTGAATCCAGCATCTGAGAAATCTGCAAAAATATAAACTAACGCAGTAAAATTGAAAAAGAAATATTTTTGCAATTCAAAAATAAAAGATAATTTTTGAAAATATGACTTGCCTCAGTTATTTGGGTTGTTCGTCATAATTTAAATTTGAATTCATCATACACGAACAACTTGTGACATACACAGTGTATTACTGTATATGCCCCAAGGCCGTGCACACCGATATATACACTTGATAATGCTACAGGGACAGGTGAGCACAGGTTAAACCCAAATGAAAAGCCGGGTTCAACTCACGTGCAATACATTGAAAATCACGACACGAGCACAAGGTCAAACCCGAGTTTTTTTTTTAAAAAAAAAAAAACTGGATTCAACACAAGGCTACAAAAAGAATGCAAAGCTTAGACAAATTCCAAATGCATCAAAGCCAAACTACAAGCTGCAGCAACTCAAGCAAATGCAACAAAAACCAAGCTGCAACATACCAGAAGATGGAGACAACTCAAATGAACACAATGCCACAATGCAAGTAACTCATGCAACAGACTCAAGAGAATGCAATAACATGGTAAACATGACACAGTCTCAAACATGAATACAGTAGCAAGGTTGCAAGCATATGAAATGCAGACTACAAAGTGTACAACTACAAGATCAAGGAAGCAACCAGAATGGAGCAGAGACAAGTAATGCAACATGTATGCACCAGTAAACCGAGCTAAATGCAAAACAGTGACAACTACCTAATGCTCAACTGGAACTATAATGAAGTCATAATCAAACATCAATGAACCAACTGTGTATACATGAAGGTCACAAAAATGCATGAAGCAGTTCATATATACAACATAGCAGCCCATACATGCAAACTGCCTCAAACATGATCAGAAGCAAGGCAACAGAGACTCAAGCAACAACATGGACTGCACAAATTCAAGACAGCACCAAAGACTCAGCAGTGGCACATGACCACCAAGCAGTGACAGTTCAAGTGAATCGAGTTCAAGTCAAACCAACATGAATTATGCAATGCAGATGCTAAAATTGATGAATGTATATGACAGCAACAAGAGGCAACATCACATAATACAACTACAACAATGACCAAAAGTGTACAACAATGCTAGTGAAGACAAAACAACTCAAAGGCAAATGCATGTACAAAATGTAGTGAATGCAGACAGTAAACCAGTGTCAATATAAATGCAAGTGTGTAATTTATTAGTCAGAGATACAACAATGGAACCATCACAACAGTTCACATTGCAGTAATATCATATCACTACAGAAGTTCAAATCAAAACAACCAAATGGAGATGGCATCACACAATATCCAGAAGTTTAGAAAATCAAATGGCCGAAGTAAACACTCAGTATCAAAGCCGAAGTGACATTGAATCGCCAATTCAATGTTGAACATGTCAACAAAGTAAAAATTCACGAAATCAGTATTGTCAAAGTCAATCAAGCGTTCACCGTGATAACCAAGCAAATTGACAAAGTCACAAATCAAAACCGTGTGTGCCAAGCATCAAAAATACGAAATTGAAAAAGTCAGTGAAATCCGAGCATCCAAGAATAATCGAATGGCCAAAGCAATATCAGTAGACAAATTCAAATCAACTTATACGTACGCAAATCTAGGGCTACAAACCCTATATAAACCATCATCATCGGCAATCTCAAATCCATCGAGTTCGAGTAAGCCAAAATTGTAAAAGAAAAAAGGGAAATTACATACCGAAGCATCAGAGTTGAACTCGATCAAAAATTGGGGCAGTCGAAAGTTAAACAGAGCTAGAGGATCGATTACCGAATCAAAACAAAGAAGTAGCTACTGTAGTCGATCTACATTCAAGCGGCGCCTTCGATTTTACCAAAGCCCTAATTTCAAGAGCCAAGAGGAATGAACGAAAGAAGGAACCAGGCTGACATTATTTTCTACAGAGCAAAATAAAGAAGAGAACGGGCTAGAAGAAATAAAAGGGGCCGTTTTTTTTGGTTAAAAGGGCTTTATTTTTAATTAGGGTTTATAGTGTTAATTATTTGTTTTAAATTGTTGTTTTTATTTTTTCGAATCAAAACTTTGTAAATCACCACCTAGGGTTTAGGTAGTGTCAGATTGTCTAGTTAGAATTAGTTCAGTGAGCAGGGTGTGCGAGTTTGCAAAGCTGTAGAGGAGGGAGCAGAGTATGCGAGTAAGCGAAGCTCTATAGGAGGGAGCAAAGTTTGCGAGTAAGCGAAACTCTATAGGCGGAGCAGGGTGTGCGAGTCTAGTAGAGTGTTTGTGAGCGGGAGCAAATGTTTGCGAGCAGGGTGTGCGAGTCTAGTAGAGTGTTTGTGAGCGGGAGCAAATGTCTGCGAGTCTAGTAGAGTGTTTGTAAGCGGGATACTGTTTAATTCTAATAGAAATCTGTGAATGCAGCAGTAGGCAGGGGTTGCCGAAGCTGGGTAAATTTTGTGTGTGATTTACTTTTCAGCATATTTATTTCTGCGTTTTGATTCTGTGTTTAAATCGAGAAAATTTGCTATAACCCTATTCACCCCCCCTCTAGGGTTAATCTAGATCCTACAGAAGTTAAATATATATATATATATATATATATATGATGTTTGAGGTGAGCAACCGGTGAGACATTTCATCAGCAGCATTATATCAAGTAGAAAAATATCGTTGTTACATCTATCAGCAGTAACAGTTCACTATAAAAGAAGCAATTTTAGCGACGGCTAATAGCCATTGGCGGCCATTGCTAGCCGTCGCTAAAAACCGTTGCAAAATATCTCGGTGCAACTTATGAAAGCGACGGCCTTTGCGACGGCTCCGTTGTTCTTATTGCAACGGCTTGTAACGGCTAAATGTCCACGTGGAAGAAACCATTGGGGTTGTTAGTTTCCCGGGTTGTTGATGCAAAGCGTCGAAATATTGTCGTTGCTAGCCGGTGCGAGCCGTCGCTATATTTGACCATGGGGCTGTCGCTAGCCTTGCAAAACGGGAATATATTTGCTGTCACGTTGCAGCACCTTCAACCCTCAATCCCAATCAATCCAAATAATATAATTCCATCATTCCACACATATAATACCATTCCATCATACCATATAATCAATATCAACACAACCAAATCATCAAATATTGCATAATCCAACATATATTCACAAAATCATATAAGAAAATCAACATAACCAAATATGAAAATCCACCAAACCAAACCACATAACTAAATTAAACGACCAATATATATCAAGTACCAAAGTATCAATCACAACAACCAAAATACCAAATCCATCAAAACACTAAGTATCAATCACAACATCCAAAGTACCAAATGTCAAACCCATCATAATATGTGTGTGTGTGTGTTCATATATATATATATATATATATATATATATATATATATATATATATATATATATATATATATATATAAGCGTACCCATCAAAACAAACCAACTAAGCATCATCATCATCATCTGCACCTCCTTCCCTGGGCATTGACCCATGCTCCTGATAGAAGACAGCAATACGCTCATCTATCTGCGTTGCCAACTGACTCTTCCGCCAATCATTGAGCTCATCCAATTGTGTTTGCATCCAACTAATCTCTTCCTCATCTATGGATCTCCTATATGCCATTTGGAAATTAAGAGCCTATGACATAATTCAAATGAATAAGAAGTTCATGACATACAATAACAATAAGAAAACTCAAGTTATTGGCAATAAACTCAAGTGAATAAGAAGTTCATGGCATACAAGTTTCTACTGTGTAAACGTTGAGTACATATCATATTGCCAAAACTGTAACGTCTGTTTCGACTTGTCGGTTCAATGACTGAATCTCATATCCGATTAGACTCATCAACCATAAGTGACTCCTGTCCACTCGCTTGTATCGTTCGTGCATGCTTTGCTTTATATCTCTCATACAATTACGAATAGATATTTGACATGATCGCTATACAATTCACTTATTTACTATGAAATAAGCGAATATGAAATATTTTCATTATAGAAATAAACATATTTATCATTACAGAAGCAGCCTTGTCATCCAACCAATCATATGAAACATTTCCATCCTCATCTGTATGCTCCACTGCATGTGTGACTCTGAAAACCTCAGCCGTTGTAGGCTTCTTATCATGCTTTGCCCACTGAATATATACAAGAATATATTATATTGATAATTTGCATGAGTATATAAAAGAATAGATTATATACAAGAATAGAATATATGGTAAAGAGACACTAGTAAATATATATACATCAATAACATAAATATTGGTTAATTTATTCACCAATTCCCTCCTATGTTGTTGGAAGGATTTCGAGCCACCACGATGTAAAGCTGAGTTTTTGTCCCTATTAGCCTTGTTTCTTGGCGATAATTCCTATTAATTTATACACACTATTAAGTAAAATAATTCAACACATTTAAATGTAAAAATATAGTGGCACTATAACTTACTTTGAATGCTTCAGATTCCCAATATTGTTGGAATCCAGCCCAAATATCAACCCCCGTCCAACTTCGCTTTTTCCCTGAACTCTTAGCCCTTGACATAGTCTCTCTGTAATTTTTCCACCACTTTTTAATCCAATGATTTACAAAAACATCCATATCCTGCGGTCCACACGTACAGCTGTCAACATATTGAATTATCATACGTGTTATGTAAAAGAAATTATATAATTAAAAAATAATCAGCAGAACAGAATACATAAAACTGATATCATGAGGCATGATAGCATATTGTTTTTGGTTTCGTATAAGGCATAATTATATATTACAAAGTTGTACTTACCATAAGATCAGCCCATATTGCATTTTTTATATGTGTTGGAAAGTTATCCCACTGAGGCCAACTCCCGGACATGCTACTGTTGTATGCTTCCTTCGATACTTGTAAAGTGAACTCGGACGGCTCCACCTCGAACCCTTTGTAGAAATGTTGATGTATATATTCAATATATTTCATATAATATAATTCAAATAAGTTTGATACATACCCAGCACTTTTCGTAACTATCTCCGCAATTCGACGAAGATCTGGCTCAGAGCTACTCGGACCAGCTCCAAGTGAAGGTGACTGAGATGTACTACGTCGGTTACGTTGCCTATCAGACATATCTGGCACAAACATAAATATAATATCATACACAGCTTAGAAAAGAGTACTAATAACATAAGCATCAATCAATATCACATAATCATTAATCATCGCATAATTATTAATCAAGTGATAATCATCACATAAGCATACTCTGCACATAATCATCGAAAAAAGCATACATGAAAAGAATAATGCATAACTCAGAATGATACTGATCATATATAGTCATCATTATTATTACATAGCTCAGAATATTACAGAACACAGTCATTATTGTTAATACATAGCTCAAAATTATACAGCAAGCGATGCCATCTATGATTAGTCTTCGTCATATTCTAATTCAAACTCGATCTCGTACTCTATATCATTTTCTTCGGTACTTACAAATGCACCTATTAAAACATTCGATTCATCAGTCAACGACCCTACATCAATGTCATCGTTTATCACTATTTCAGTATTTGGCTCGAGATCCGCTTGATACACACTTCATCTGGAATATTATTTCCATCAAATGTATATCTTGCCTTCATTTTCGAAACAGCCCACCAGTCTGCTTTATCTTTTTTAAGGACGAATATGGAGCAAAATAAACTTGTAAAACTTGTTTAGCTAATACAAAAGGATCATACTTATAGTAATGCGACGTATGCCTTATTTCAGTTAGCTTATAATCTTTGTGCACGTTAATTCTAGAGCCAGGAACATTGCTAAACCAGTAACATTTGAATAAAACAACTTTCTCTGCAAGTTGTATACAATATGTTAACTCTAAAACTTGTGTTAAGACGCCGTAATTTTTTTTTATATGCTTCTCTGGAACATCACTTTCTTTGACAAATACACCACTGTTATATGTTAATTTTTCAGCCCCATAATCTTTGGCGTTGAATTTAAATTCATTGACGAAGAATATTGGATAAGTCTTGACATTTCGCTTTGGTCCGATAGCAAGATGTCATAATCCTTCGTCAACAACACAGCTTTCTGTATCAGGAACGTAGTTTGAAAACCATCCAGCAAATTGTTCACTGATTTCGCCATATGGATGTTGTGATTCGTATATGCTACAAATATGTATTATATTCCTTTATAATTAATATATACATGTATAATTGAATTATATAAAATTCATAATTACGTGACAATTGGTGCAACTTCAGCACAATTTAGAAGAACATATGTGTGTGCCACATGGTAATCTCTATCATCTAACCAAATTTGCACATATTTTCCAACAGGTCTTCCATGTTGTGTAAAAATAGATAACATTACTTGAGAAGAATCATGCTCAATAGTTTCTTCATTACGGGGAACACTTACCAACGATAAGTTCACATCGTTACTAAAGTAATGTGAGAAAAAAATGAAGCTTCTTCTTCGAGGCACGATTTACAAATCGAACCTTCTACCCGTGCTTTTTGTTTAATTTTTTTCTTCAAATGATTCAGGTACCTATAACAAAATTAATTAAATTTATATGGTGGTACAAAAACCGAAATTAGTTACATTACCTCTCAAATGAATACATCCATCCATATTGCACAGGACCACGAAGGAGTGCTTCAGATGGAAGAAGGACAGGTAAATGCCTCATTGCATTAAAAAAAACATGCGGAAATATTTTCTCCAGTTTGCATAGAAGTATAGGGGTTTCTGCTTCAAGTTTATGTATACAATCTACCTTTAACGTCGTAGAACAAAGTTGTTTATAAAACATACTTAATTCTGGTATAACACTCCATATTTTTGCAAGCAACAGTTCTTTGAAAATCATGGGAAAAAAATACTCCATCATAATGTGGCAATCGTGACTTTTCATCCCACTCAATTTGTTGTTTTTAAAGTCAACACATCTACGGAGGTTAGAAGATATCCCATCAGGACATCTAAGTCGTTCCACCCACTTTAGAACGAGTTTTACTTGCTTGTTGTCTAGCTCATAGCATGCTTTGGGTTTCTTATTATCGTCGTATAATTGAAGTTCGAGTGGCTTACAGAAGTGTAATATATCACGTCTTGAATTCGCATCGTCCTTGGTTTTCCCCTTCATGTTCAAAATTGTATTAAACACGTTGTCCAACACGTTTTTTTCATTGTGCATGACGTCAATGTTATGTCGGAGTAGGAATTTTTCCAGTACGGTAACTCCCAGAATATACTTTGCTTGCACCAGTTATGAATGTCCGATTTACCTGGAATTTCAACATGTACCCCAGTTTCATGTATCTTTGGGTAATCTTTTACAATTTCATATACCTCTTCACTTGTCCAAATGTTACGTGGTAGCATACTCTCTACTCTGTTAGCTTTAAAGTTCTCTATATCCGTTCTAAATTTATGATTGATATGTAGAAAACACCGATGACAGTCAAACCAAGAAATTTTCTTTCCATACTTTATTGAAAATGCTCGTGTTTCATCCATACAATAAGGACAAGCTAGACGTCCAGATGTGCTCCAACCTGAAAGCATGCCATACGCGGGAAAATCACTAATAGTCCATGATAAAGAAGCAAACACACGAAAATTCCTTTTTCTCGAAATGTCGTACGTTTTAACTCCTTCATGCCATAGTGTTTTCAACTCGTCGATTAATAGTTGTAGATAAACATCAATTCCTTATGTCGGGTCATCTGGACTGGGGACGACAATCGTTAGAAACATATATGGAGTTTTCATACACATCCATGGAGGTAAATTATATTGAGTAATAATAATAGGCCATGATGAATATTTACTACCAAACTGAGAAAATAGTGAAAATCCATCCATACATAAGCCAAGCCTAACATTACGGCTCTCTGCCACAATTTCAGGATAAGTCTTATCGAAATGTTTCCATGCTTCTCCATCAGATGGATGTATCAAAGTTCATTCTTATGGTGTTCTCACACTGTGCCATCGCATATGACATGCTGTAGCAGAAGATGCATATAACCGTTAAAATCTGGGAGTGATGGGTAAATAATGCATCCTCTTATATGGAACTTCTTTTCCTTTCTTTTTCTTGGTTTGTTTCTTTCCTCGTTACATATTCTGCATTTAGTAAGATGAGCGTCTTCTTTCCAATACAGCATGCAACCTTTTACACATGTATCTATCTTTTGGTAGGCAATCCAAAAGCGGACATAAGTTTTTTTTACTTTATAATGACTATCACGCATCAAATTATTAGGTGGCATGTGTTGTTTTGCAGTTAGTACAAATGCTGTAAATGCAGCTTCTGTAAGATTAAATTTCAATTTCATAGTGATGTATTCGGCGGTTACAGATAATTCGTTTCCGCTTGTACATCCATCCCACAATGGCCTCTTAGCAGAATCCAATAAATCCTAAAAAAAATTAGCTTCTGCGGTCGGCTCTTCGTCAACATTTTCGTTCCCATCATCACCTTGGTCAAAGGTAGGAAACATTGGTTGTGGAGCATCTTGCACCATGTTTCCTATAGGATTGGTCATAGTATTATCGTCCTCTAACACTACAGGATTAGGTGTAGGTTGAACAAGTTCTCCATGATGATCCCATATGTAATAATTCAGCACAAAACCAAATTTGTACAAATGTACTTCTACTACATCTGGTTTTCAATGCTTCAGATGTTTGCACTTACTACACGGACAACGAATGTCGACGTTATTTCGAATATTAGATTGAGCAAATCTAATAAATACGTGTACATCGTTACAGGAACGTTCTTTTATTGATCCTTTCATAATTTTTTGAGGTTCATACATCCAACTACGATCGAGAAAATAATTGAACATATTTCCTGATTTGTAAAATGTAGGTTAAAAGATTGAATAACATACTTCATATTAAAGTCTTGTAAAAATTCATATATAACCCTTTACTATTTTAACAAATTCAAATAAATACTGCATTCAAATTTTCAATTCTTAAGTTTATTGTTTTTTACTTTGATGACCGGTTATCCTACTTCCTATTACAAACACAATAACGTAATCATATTTTATAAATCATTTCGGGTTAAACGATTCCAAAAAATTTCGGCAGCACTTCCCTTTATTCCCAATATCGTACACAAATGCATGTACACAGGGAAAAAAGGAAGTGCCATCGAAATTTTCTGAACCGTTTAAACTGAATGATTTATAAAATATTATTACTTTATTGTGTTTGTAACTTGTCCAAATACTAGGACAAATCCAACAAATTTTATATCAGATGAATATAGATGTCCGTTCTGTGGAAAAACGAATATCAATATAACGATCATATATAACAATTGTCAGACGAGGTCAAAAATTCTCTAAAGGGTTCAAATAAATAAAGCACAAATTAGAAAATATTAATATTGAAGTATTAGTGGTCTGTAGTGAAATAATGGTCTTAATTTTTTTAGTAATGTAGCCAAATAGAATTCGTTTAATTATGAATCAAAATTCATGGGAACTATCAATAACTCGGAAAATATGCCTTATCTCACAAATGAGAACTATGAGGTACCATTTTAACAACTACAAAAACTATTTTATAATTCATTTAACTATTTAAATATTTATTAATTAAATTTAAAACTTTAAAACGTATTTTAACTTTTGTTTAACTACATAGATTTTAATTAACAATTTTGTGAACTAAATAAGTAGTTAGCACTTACAACAGTATAACAAACATTCTCGTAAACTTATCAATAAACATATTATTCAATAATCATGGACTATTTTTTTGGATTTTAAATTAGCCATAATTTTTAACAACATACTAAATAATAAATTCACTAATTAATACCACCAAATCAGGACTAATTATAATCACCTAATATGCAATAATCACCATTTTCAAACGCATAATCAACTGATTTTCTAAATTAGGTTTACCATTATATACCCAATTCAAATAATAAACTATATATCATAAACTAATAACATATATTCATCAATTCCAAACTCCTAAATCATCCAATTCCAAATCCCTAAATCATCAACTAATTTAATTTAAACCTAAATTAAACAAAGATAATGGAAAATAGGAGATACCAGCAAGTTTGGAGATGTTGAAATTAGAGACGGAAGGTTGCGACGGCTCCTGGTGGCGGAGGACGGCGGTTCGTTGCGGGGGGCAGCGGATCTGAGTGGATTTGGGGAGAGGAAAAATGAATTTTTTTCTCGGGTAAGTTGAAATTCTGATTTACAGTTGTGTGTTGATGTATTTGAGTTATTTGCATAATTGAAACAACATGAATTTTATTGTAACTGAAAATAATAATAATCAAAGTTGTACACAGACTTGTATTTAAATACAGTTAGATGGGCTAAACAGACTCGGCCCAGAATAATACAAAAGTAAAGATAAAGAGGTTTGGGTATTTAAGCAGTATTGTGCCCGCATCTGATATACTCCAGTATTTGATACGATTAGGGCAAGCCGTTCTGTTATTATCTTTTACTCCCCCTCTCAAATCAGGATCTAGGGAAAATCGCCTTCCTCGTCTCCAAGCAAAAATTGAGGAAAAGTCAGCGTCTTTCTGCTAGCTTGAGTGAAAGAGATCTCCTTTACCGATTTGAGGGCTTGAGTACAGAGAGAATCAACCTGAATCCCTGCTCTTAGAGGCTGATTTGTTAGGGCTTCTTTCTTTGTACGACTCTTGAGTTGATGCTTTGGGGTGTGATACAGATTCGTCATGAGTATGGCCTAGAGCTGAGTTTGCGCTGGTTGTGTCTTTCACTTTCAGGTCATCTCTGAATCTTATGAAATTTCTGTAGGTTAAGGCTTTGGTGAGTACATCAGCCCTCTGGTAAGTCCCAGGTATGTGATCAACAAGTAAGTTGCCTTTGAGAATATGGTCAAGAACGAAATAGATGTCAATTTCTATGTGTTTTGTTCTTGCGTGAAGAACTGGGTTAGCAGACATATACACTGTGCTTTGGTTATCACACCATAGCACTGGTTTGATGTTGGATTTGATCTTTAGTTCACCAAGTAAAGATTGAATCCACATGAGTTCTGCTGTTGCGCTAGCCACGCTTCTATATTCGGCTTCCGTGCTGGATCTAGATATGGTTGACTGCTTTTTTGAACACCACGAAACTGGATTCTCTCCGATATATATGCAGTAGCCAGAAATTGATTTTCTATCGTTTCTGTCTGTTGCCCAGTCTGCATCACAGAACCCTGTCACATTGAGTGCTTTTCATGTTTCTAGAGATAGACCATAAGTTGCTATTCCCTTTAAATATCTCAGTATCCTCTTTATAGCTTTCCAATGCTCGTTGAAAGGTTCCTGCATAAATTGTGACAACTTGTTAACACTGAATGATATATCTGGTCTTGTTATGGTTGCATATTGTAATGCTTCCACAACACTTCTGTATTGTTTTATGTTAAATATTGGTTCTCCCCTGTGTTTTGAGAGTTGATGATTGCAGACCATAGGTGTTGGCTGAGACTTAGCTTCTGTCATTTTTGATTTATGCAGTATTTCATTGATATATTTTCTCCGACTTAAAAATATTTCTGACTTTGATTTTCTGATGACTTCAATACCTAAGAAGTAACTTGGATCACCAAGGTCCTTGACAAAAAATTGCTTGTCTAGATACTGAACAAGCTCACTGATTGTTGCTTCATCATTCCCTGTAATTAGTGAGTCATCAACATACACCAGAATATATATAATAGATTCTTTATTAATTTTAATAAATAAAGAATTGTCAGATTTTGTTGATTGGTATCCCAATTTGACAAGTGTGCTTTTCAGTTTTTCGAACCAAACTCTTGGTGCCTGCTTCAGACCATATATAGCCTTGTTTAATCTGCACACACAATTCTGATTCTGATTGTAGCCCTGTGGCTGTTCCATGTAGATTTCTTCTTGTAGTGTCCCATTTAGAAATGCATTGTTAACATCTAACTGCCTAATTTTCCACTGCTTATGTAAGGCAATAGTGAAAATTATTCTAATAGTAGTTGGTTTAACTACAGGAGAGAAGGTTTCATTGAAGTCAAATCCATATTGTTGTGTATATCCTTTAGCCACTAATCTGGCTTTATGTCTGCTGATAGTCCCATCTGCATTTTTCTTTAATTTGTATGTCCATTTGCAACCAACAATATTTTTGTTGTCTGGAATATTAACTAAGTCCCAAGTTTTGTTTTTGATGAGAGCTTTGTACTCCTCATCCATTGTTGTCTTCCAGTTGCTATCTTTTATAGCTTGTTCAAAGCTTTCTGGTTCCTCTGTTGCTTTGACTGCAGTATAGATTTTTGGCTTAAATATACCACTTTTAGACCTTGTAGTCATTGGATGGCTTGACCCAATTTGTAGTTCTTCAGAGTGGACATCATTGCCATAACTTCTGTTTTGACTCTGTTGAATGTCTGTAGTCTGACTAATTTGTTGCTCCTGTTGGTCTGTGCATGTGGGAGACTGATTGAGATAGCTGGATCCACCTGCTGGTTCATGACTTGAGTCATTGGCCATCGTAGGTTGTGAACCATTAGTACTTGCAGTCCTCTCAGTCTCCTGTTCCCAGATTCTAGAATATACTGGTAAAACAGGTATAGATACTTTTGGACTGTATATTTTTTTGGATGTTTTCATATCAGAGTGGCCAAAGGGGAAAACATGTTCATTAAAGACTACATGTCTGCTAATGAACAATTTTCCCTTACTGTCCAGACACTTATAACCTTTCTGGTTATTGGGATAACCTAGAAAGGTACATGGTTTGGATCTGAAATCTAATTTGTTTGAGTTATATTGCCTTAAATTAGGAAAGCATAGACATCCAAATGGTTTTAAAGCATGATAATCAGGTTTAATGCCTAGTAGTCTTTCTATAGGACTTTCACCTTTCAACACTTTTGTAGGTAATCTGTTAATTAAGTAAACAACTGTATTAAAAGAATCTGGCCAGAATTTTAGTGGTAAATGTGCTTGTGCTAAAAGTATAAGTCCTAATTCCACTATATGTCTATGTTTCCTTTCGATCAAACCATTTTGTTCAGAAGTGTAGGGGCATGTAGTCCTATGTATTATCCCCTTATCATTAAAGAATTTAGTCAATGGTTTGAATTCAGAACCCCCATCAGTTTGCATGATCTTGACATGGTAACCTATTTGTTTTTCAACAAGGGTTATGAAATGTAACACTACATTGCATGTTTCAGAATTAGCTTTCAGTAAATAAATCCAAGTATGTCTAGAATGAGCATCAATAAAGGATAGGTAATATTTGTAACCATAATCAGAACATACTGGATCAGGACCCCAAATATCTGCAGCAACTAATTCAAGTGGATTAGAATACACAGTAGTAGAATCATTAAATGCTAGTTTATGACTTTTACCCATTTGACAATAAGTACAGATATATGGATCGGGAATATTTTCAAAAGAAACTTTGTTTTCATTGAGAACTTGTTTAACAACAGTTGCATTTGGGTGTCCCAATTTGTAGTGCCACAGATCAAAAACACTTCTATTCTCTTCTGTTTGATTCACCTCAGTCAAGTTACAATTATTCTTCTGATTTACAATACTTGTGGAGTTAACAAAATTGAATCTCTAAAGCCCTTTATCAGCATCACCCTGCAGAAGAATTTCGTTAGTCAAAATATCTTTTACTAGACAGTATTTGGGAAAAAATTCAAAATAGACATTATTGTCTCTTGCAAACTGAGAGACACTGATAAGATTCTTTTTTATCTTTGTAGCTCTTAGTAAATTGTTTAGAAATAACTGTCTAGCACCTTTAATATAGGTTTTGCCAGTGTGTGTTATTCTAATACACTTACCATCCCCTATGGTAATTGATTGTTTACCTTTATACTCTTTGTTTTCAAGATTAAAATTGTCAAGATTGCTTGTCAAATGATTGGTAGCTTCAGAATCTGGGTACCATGCTTCATCTTGAATATGTTCTGGTTTAGTGATTTGATTTCTACATGTATCTGACTGTCCATTCTGATCCTGTTGAACTTGTGCTAAGTTTGCACTTGGATTCCCACTTCTTTGATTGCTTGTATTCTGACCTGGTACATAGTTCAAATTTAATCTGAAGTAGCATTTGGTAGCTGTGTGACCAATTTTTTAACAAATCTAACACTTTGGTTTATTATTGTTGCTCCATCTCCCTCTGCCTCTTCCTCTTATGTACTGATTGTTTCTTTGCTGATTCTGATCTGATTTATTGTTGTACTGATTTTTATTTTTGGAACTTGAGGCAAAGTTTGCTGACATATCTATTTCATTGGATTTCTTATATTCAATTCTTCCTTCATGAGCAAGGAGAATCGAGTGTACATCTTCAACTGAAGGTATCAATCTTTGAGATGATATAACAGCTACAACTGCTTCATATTCCCCACTTAGGCCACTTAGTATTATCAGTACTCGCTCTGAGTGGGGAATCTTGTGACCAGCTGCATCAAGCATATCACATAGAGTTTTTATCTTTGTCAGATACTTACCCATGGTATGATTATCTTTCTTGATACTATGTAGTTGTCTTTTATGATGCATGTTCTTGGCAGCAGATTGAGAATTAAAGATTCTCTCTATAGTTGACCAAATCCCATTTGCTGTCTTACTTCCTATTACCTGTGGTAACAGTTTTATGCTTATAGATGATAATAACTAAGAACAGATTAAACTATCCTGTCTTTGATGTTTTATAAATTCATCATTGCTGATAGTTTTGTTTTCTTGATCAGTTATGAATCTGGGTGGAACAATAATGGTGCCATAAAGAAATTCTTCAAGACCATAGCCCCTAATGGCTGTCTCCACTTAAACTTTCCATAGAAGATAGTTATCTTCTTCAAGATGTGTTGTGACAAGTTGATTTTGGGGACTTATCACAGTCTTTATGAGGCTTTCAGTATCATTCTGATGAGATCTAGAGAAGGTGCTTGATGTGGCTGCGCTGTCATTGTTCCCTGCCATGATATCTTGACAGATATACGATCAACAGATGAGTTGAAAAGAACTTACAGAGACTGAAGTGATCAAGACAATGAGAAGCAAAAGGTTAGTTACAGCCAGAACCCAAATGATGGTTTGCTGATGAGTTCTTGGCGAGGTAACAACTTTCTTTTGATTTCTTGATGAATTTCTTGATTCTGATGATGAGTTTTCTGATGCACTTCTTTCAGATTTGCCTTTTATCCGATCAGTTGCAACCAAGATCAATGATCTTCAGGTATGGCACTGATCTATACTCAGATGATGAAAGAATTTCTGATGAGTATTCTGATTATCAAATAATGATTCAATATCTGAAGATAATTCAGAATTGATATGGCTTCAGATGATTTGCCGTTAGGCGATGATGGCTCGGATACCAAGTTAAAATTCTGATTTACAGTTGTGTGTTGATGTATTTGAGTTATTTGCAGAATTGAAACAAAATGAATTTTATTGTAACTGAAAATAATAATAATCAAAGTTGTACAGACTTATATTTAAATACAGTTAGATGGGCTAAACAGACTCGGCTCAGAATAATACAAAAGTAAATATAAAGAGGTTCGGGTATTGAAGCAGTATTGTGCCCGCATCTGATATATTCCAGTATTTGATACGATTAGGGTAAGCCGTTCTGTTATTATCTTTTACCGGGTAGCTAGCAGGTTTGTATAACGCGATAAGCGACGGCTAGTAACGGTCGTTTTTTTGGCCGTTGCTAGCCGTCGCTAGGCTATGTCGCTTTCTGAAGCCTTTCTTGTAGTGGTTGCATCTTCCAAAAATGTTATGGTACAAATGTAGCACACGGGGCAAACGATGCAGCAGTATTGTTTTCTCCCACGTTACCTTTAGTAGCCGGTACAATGGTTCCTCTGTGGTAATAACCTTTCCTTAACTGCATCCTCCAGTATGCAATATCATAATGTATTATACAGTCAGTATGCTCAATTATTATTGACAGGCTACATAACATATAGTAGTTATGTTCAAGTGCTCAATTACCGATCGTAGTATCAGAGAAGAAAAGAGCAGTAACAGCCAATTGAAGGCATAATATAACCACTGTTTTAGTTGAAACCATGATGATATTTCTTAATACGGAATAGTATAACAATAAATGGCAAAGTTTTCATCTTCAAAATAGCTTTCATTAACTTTGATGATTTCACACTAATATGGTGTGTACACGTACACGCACACACACAAACTCACATGTATTTCACACCCATACATTCATATATAGCTAGGTATGCAAATGACATTTTAGATTAATACAGATATTAACGATCTTGGTAGGCTTAAGCTCAAAAGGCACTACAACCATTGATAAGTCGATACATATAGATATATACACACAATTGCATTGCATGTCTTTTTTTGGCATGTCAGTTCCCCAGCAAACCAGATAGCCACATACCCTACCTTCCACATGTTGTACCAGTTTTCCGTACCTCCCCCCTCCCCAAACCCCTACAGCTTAATTAGGTTTCAAGTCACTCAATATCTCTCACCACTCAAGGAAAACCAGCTCGCCTAGGGTACAGCTCTATCAGACCCTCACTGATGTTCCACCATCCTCATATGCAGCTGCAAATCAATCTATGACTGCATAGCCTCACAATTGCACACTGGGTTGCCTATCTATAGTGCACTTGCTGATCTATCTTTGCAACATTATGTACACATGCAATGCTTCAATAAATAGCCCCGTCATGAAGCTTTGGCTCGCACACTGCTATTTTCTCTGTAATGTACACCTACAGATTTGTTTCCTTTATATCTCTTGCAACTGCTGCTCAAATGCACCTGCAGCTCACTTCCATTTGCCTAAACCTGCCTTGCCTAGCCTTGCGTTCAACAACTTTCTATAGCAGCTCACATTCGCTCCCTACATAATGCGACTTCATCATCGCATCCTAGCAGCAGTTTCTGTCCGACCCCTTAACTACAGCAGCACCACTTTATATTCCTGTCTTTATAGATTAGCAATGATATGACATTTGGTCAATGCATATATTTGTACACATATTTTATTTGGTTGTTTTGTTTTCAAATTCCATTTTGATGATCATTACAGTGATGATAGTGCATATATGTAATAACAAATTTTTATGCGGACTATTGAATTTTTTTAATTTATTAATAAAAGTATTAGTACTCTCCGCTTAAAAGGATCACTCTTTTATAGAAAAAAAACTTTGACGAATCTGCAGATGCTTTCTTAGCCTATTTGCTATGGTTGTTGTTTAATTGTGATGTTTAATTCAAATGTAAAATGTTTGGCAATCCGCAGGTGCGGCGCAGTGGAAAGGAGGCTTGGGTTATGGTAAAAAAAATCAGGTTCAATTCCTACCATGTGCTTCCCTATCATATATAAATTTACCCAGACGTTTAGGGGTTTGGATCAGCGGACGGCTTTACTATACCCTCCTCAGGAGTTTACTGACCCGTCGGTTTCTCCTGAGTTTTCAAAAAAAAAAAAAAAAAAAAACATAAAATGTTTGGTATCCCTCGTCTCATGCACAATACTCACCTAACATAGAGAATATGAGGTCATGATTTTAGGTTTTACCATTACAGAACTTTGAATTTATACAAGTTGCAGTAATTTCCATACCTATTTTCTCATATTATGGTAATTGATCAATTACTTTCGATATATATATGCCTATTTACTTTACATTAAATATTCAAATTGAAGCTAGGTATCTATGGCTACATAGTTGGTAAAGTTGCTCATAATGGGTGTATATCATATATAACAAAGAGGGCAAGTAATATTATTAATTATCAATGCACAATGTTTCATGCGCAAAGCAAGGCTACCTTCTACTGGACATGGTTTAGTTTGTCCTATTCTTTTGTTGTTGAACATTTTATTTATGTTATGTTTTCCTCGGTTTCATTTGTCATTTTCTTTTATTGTCGGTAATCTCTTTGAATTGGTTCTATGGGTTGATGTTTTTTTAAATGCGTTAATGTTTGAATTTTTAAGTTTAATTTACTGTGAAGTGTTTACACCTTTATACGGCGGCTCTAGATTAAAGAATAGGAGTCAGACCAATCAATCTAAGAGATATGAAATTTGAAGGTCAATCTAGCATGTTTTCATAATATGCACAAGTTTCATCATGAGACATGTATGTGTCCAACAGAATTTAGAATCTTAACACAAAGCTGTCTTCACTTAATTCTTAAATTCAATGTACAAAGGTGGCGGTCTTTGTACCTCACTTTTATGTATGGTTCAGTTTCATAAGATTTGGAAAAGTCTAAAAAAAATTCTTTATTAGTTCCTTGAAAAATGTAATTTGGTTAAAGCGTGTCCCTCCAGAGTTGTATTTGTGTACTGCGGTAATGCGTATAATATATTTGTTGACTATATTTTAGTCATCACGCCGCAGGTCATTTTCAAGTTGCTCTGAAATAATACGCTTTCATGCCTGTAAGATGGAATGTTGTTCGTTTAAATGCATGAATAAATTCCGAAACATTTAAATGTGTAAATTAATCTATTATGTATAATGAATCAATTTTAAATGCAATGGTATATGAAAATTGTTCATATTTGTAAAAAATTGCAAGAATGGTTGAAGATTTTACGCAATGTAATGTTAAAATACAACTAAATGAGCTATATTATGTTGGTTATTAAATGAGCTATATTATGTTGGTTATTACCAACGTTCAATTCTTTGCTACTACATTCTTTTAGCTTGCCAAATCAATGAATCAATAAGAAATTATTACATGTAAGTCATACTATAATTTATTAAAATAGTTCCAAAATATCAATGCGCATTATTGTAGCACTTTTGTTCAATGCTTTCAACCATTTGTTTAAGGCACATATAATGTTCGTATACGCTTCATGTTATCTGCTCATGCAACATGCTTTCAGCTCATGATTGTTCTCTACTATTCATGGGAATAAAAAATAATAAGCATGAAGTCGTGCGAACTAAGTTTGGTTGTCGGTTCTTCTTCCAATTCAGCTAAGATAATAGAAGAATCTTCGAAAACAAATACATGGGATTGTTTGAAATAGTTATAATGATCCCCGCACTGTTTTTATTATTTTGTTTTTTTAAATAGCTACAGTGTTAAGGTCCTTCAATTTAAGCAACATTTGCTTGATGTTTCAACTTTACTACATATGCATATCTCATGTTTACAAATAGAAACATATGAAATTGGTAGTTTTGTTACAAAAATTCTAGCTTGGGTCTATCGTTTTTTTGTTTTTTGTTCGCTGATTAGAGTTTAAATCATTGTAGAATATGTTACCTTTATATATTACATTTTACTTTATTCATAGCTAGACGTAATTGATTTAACTACTAAATTAATAGTTTGAAATGGGAGCCAAATGAAACATTATTGTCCCTTATACCCTCAAACTGTCAAACATGTTCAAGTAACCATTAAAATAATCCCTTCTCTTTTCCAATAGTAGAGGTTTAAGAAAATTTGTATTAATTGTGTGTTTTTGTTTTGTTTTTGGTGACTAGAAGGAGAGCAATAAGTGACAGCTAATCTCACTTATGGATCCAAATGCTTATAGACATGTATTAACTAATGACTCATATCCAAAAAAAATATAGTAATATTCAAACCAAACCTAAAATCATTAAAGGAAAAATGTTAAATGATGTGACAAAACATGAGTAGTATCCAATGATTCGAAGAGATCGGGCATTACATTTGATGCGTACCTCTAAAGCTAATTAGTAGAAAAAATTCAAGTTTGTGGTTAAATAGATTATTATCGGACAATACATATTTATTAAATGACACCCATGATTAGTAGGTCTTTTTTTTCTACGTGGCTAATTTCATAATTCGCTCATGTGCTTTGGTTCTTTGGTGAGGGAAGGAATCTACATGTTACAAATAAAAAGAATAACCTCCATATTAAGGACAAAATGAAAAAATTATATGGTGCAGCGATCGAATACAGGTCCAACCGAACGCGCATATATACTCATAAATTTGAAAGAAAGTAAAGCGAGTGTGGTAGAAATAAAAACAAACTCGATATGTCAAGGGTATTTAGTCTAACATAAGCACGATGCATTTTATCTCAAATTTATTTATTGCGCTCAGACAAAGATAAATTATATTAATGTGCCCTTAGGCAGTCCTAAGTCATAGACTTATTGATAAAATAATAGTACATGCTTTTATTATCTTTGTTTGATTAACAATTTCAAACCGACTAACTGTAAGTGTTTTTTGATCCATCCAGCCTATTCGGTAACCAATTTAATTTTTATAATCAATTTATTTTTTATGCACTAACATAATTAATCTATGAGTTGAAGGCGCCTTTCATTTAACAAAAAGAAACTTTATACCATTTTAGCAATTTGGTTGTTGTGACAATAATTAATTTGAAGCACATCCCCTTATTGTAGTAAGAAGTTTTATGTTTCAAAAATAACATAAAATCCGCTATCGTCCAAGAGAAAAATCAAGTATGACTTTTATTAATTATATATGGAAATCGGTAAATATAGGTATCACAACAGCTGTATACATACGTAAATACCATTATATAAATGTATTAAAATTGATGCACCCACACGCACAAGCAAACGCACACGCATGCGGGCATGCATATATGTATCAAGTTTGATAAATATCTTAATAATAAATGAAAATATGATTTAATGTATTAGAAGTCATATTAAAAGTTGACCAAAATTTTACATTCAAATCAATGTTGTTATATACATGTATCGCAACTTATATATATATATATATATATATATATATATATATATCTGTGTGTGTGTATGTGTTTGTGTTTATGTGTGTGTACACATATACATATGTGTCAAAACTGATACATACGCACAAACATCAAGACTAATAAATATCAGTTTCATATAGAAGAAAATTGAGTTCAATGTATCAAAAGTTACCGTGTAACTAAATATAATCTAATATTCAAGTTAGAAAAGCTATGTATGTGTATTAGAACTTATATACATATCATGAATGTTAAAAAAATAATTAAAACTATAAGATTGCATGTCAGCTAGATTTCGTTGTATTTTACATTAAATTTGAACTTCAATACTTGTAACCAATTTTTTGAGAACCGAACCGCATATCAAACCGTGACGTATCAAGTTTCAAGTTTTGAAGGCCGGACTGTCGGAACGGTGCATTTTTATTTTTTAACAATTTATATATTTGAAATGAAGACAGCGTCATGTAATAAATAAAAACAAACAAAGACTACGTATTAACCCAGGAACATTAGTGCAAAAATGCCCCACGTCACCAAATAATGAAAGAAAACCTCAGCTTACACATATAAAAGCATTACCCAACGTTCATATTTGCATTGAATATTTTGTCTTATTTCTTTTTATTTATTTGAAAATGGAAGTGGGCCAGGCCCAGAATGATACAAAGGAAATAAAGGGTAAATCAATACCCGAAAACAGCACATACAAACCCGAAACCGTCCCAAACCCTAACACACAACACAGCGCCTCCAAAACTAAGAAAAAAATGGCAGAGCGGCCAAAACAGAGAAAACACAGCAAAACACGATGGAAAAACACGATATGGCCATCGCTAAGCTTAGGGGGGTTTCCACTCCTTGATTTCTTTGTCTCGAAGCCTAGAGAGGCTTGGATCTAGGCTAAAATAACTTTGACAAGCTGTTTTAGTTGTAGCATCCTCATGGTTGGTCTCTTTGAAATTGCAATTGTCACCAAGCTTCAGATCTAAGGGAACAGAGGAAGACAGAGCCTTATTAAGATCTGGACGGCAAATTTGATGCAATTATCATCATGCTGGTGGTTGCTCTCTCCTTTTTCCCATACAGATAAGTGGTAGATTCGATTGTTAAGTTTGCTGATGTAATACGAGTTTCCTAATCTTTGATCATAATTAGGCAGAGGGGAGTTGATGTTGTTGCTGATCACAGCATTACAGCGGCTCCTCTTGCTATAGTCATGCAAAAGAAAACAATTGTTAGTGCAAATACCCTTATTAATTTTAATATTATTATTATTGGAAGTAAAAGCCTTGTATCTTCCCTGACAATTGGAGATCTGATTGTTTGATACAAGCTAAAGTCTTGCTGGCGGCGTTGGAATGGGCCTTATCAGATAAGTGATAGATATTGTCGTTGGCTTTATCTTTAAGCACAGCAGCGTTGGTTGACATAGCGTTGTTATGCAGATGAATGTCACAAGAGAACAGATGCTCAGGATAGAATGGATGGCTAACCCTATGCATATCAGGTAAAGTATAAGGTAGATTTTTATTCAATTTCTTTTTAAAATTATAAGAGAAATTGAATTTATTATTACTTCCCTTGCAGAGATAATCTCTGGTATGCAATGTGGACCAGCAACCTTCATCCGAGGGACTGTGATCTATAAAACTAGCTGCCTTATCCATTGTAGTACTATTTGTAGCAGGGGATTGAGAACTTTTGTCAGAGTTCTCTTTATGTAAGTATGCTTCAACTAGGTTCTCATAATTGTCTTTAATTGCAATATTATGAGAACTGTTGTTGATTCTGCTGGATTTGAGAAGAATGATGTTGTATTCAATTTCAATAGTTTTCCAAAGCTGGATGCTGTCTTTTTCAATTTTGTTATGAAGTCTGTTATTTCTTTCTTTCCAAATAAAGTAAATGACTGTAGTTAGAATAACAGTGACTTTGTTAAAATCAATTTTCCTGCCTTTGTACGTTTCCTGAAAATACTGAATGCTGTCTCTAATGTGTTGGAGAGCCAATCCTTGATTTATTTTGAGCTTGATTTTGGCTATGAACCAAACATGCCTTGAGTAGGGACAGTCAAAAAAGAGATGATCTATATTTTCGGTCTCAGTTTTGCAAAGTAAGCAATTGATATTTATTGACAGTCAAAAAAGAGCTTGGGATAGAACTAATCCCACGATGTGGGACTAAATACAAAACATACATGTCACAAGAATATACTTATTGATTGTTATCAATAGCCGTAACTCATACAATATACTTTTTAGTTGTCAAGTCAAACTATTTTGCTTTTCATGATATTATTCATACGCTGTGTGATGTACAAATTTCCTCTCTCTGTACTTATAATGTGTAAATAGCCACGTATATTAATTCATATATTAATCTGTAGAAATTAATAAATCAATAAATAAAATTAATTGATTAATGAGAATGTTCCATCAAAGATGCGTATGAATACTTAATACATTTATTCTTCTTTTATACCTCTTATTGTTGACAAGGATCATAACGTATATACATGATATATATTTGTGTTTCTCACTATTCCGGTTGTTATGAATTAATAAATGGTATTTAATATTACCTATTCATATTTTTAAATCTGCTTATATTATGAAAGTAAGCATAATAAAGTCAGCACAATCTTTGATTATAATTCATCCCTTCTCCACCAATCAATTCATATAAAGGCCTTTCCATATATTCAAGGATAGTCTTGCATTTTCAAGGAAAGTAAACAATGCAATTAATGAGATTGGATCTAGAGCTATCAAAAGGATGTAAATAAGAAATTATAGTCGCTTTTATAGATTATATTTGGTTGTCTTTTACTATTTTGCATTAAGGGTTTTATTCTTTCACTGTAACTACTATCAGATATGGTTTCTTATTATATGAAACGCATTGATTATATACCCATGAACAATATTTTGATGTTTATGCATTTTTATTTCCACTTATAGTTGGTAATATGATAAACACAGCCAAGCTTGAATTTAAAACTTTGAACTTATTAGAAGATAACCTTTTGTCATAGATATTGGATGTTGACATCCAATTATAATCTCGTTGCTTAGAGAATGCCATAAAAATTATAATCCAATAGGATAAAACAATGGCTCTTATATTTTTAAGGTGTCATATCCATGACAAACTTAAAATAAAACATTTAACTGAAAAACATCATCTTAACCTATGGAACTCCCTGAAGGAGCGCTATGACCACCAAAATATGGTCACACTTCTAAACACTAGACACGAGTGGTTGAACTTGAAGTTTCAAGTCTTTAAATCTATTAGAAATTACAATTCCTCTATATTTAGAATTACTTCTAAACTAAAATTATGTGAAAGGACTGTCTAGTAATACTAACCTGAAGTTAGATTATTTATTCGAAGTTGATGAAGGAAACTTCATTAATGATGAAAATATAAGTGCAAAAATAAATGATAAGGTCGATTTGATCAATAGTAGTAGCCTGAAGTCTGCTATGTGGATTTTATTTTATTTCAGTTCAATAAATCAGTTGGAAGTTGGTGCTTGTATGTTTTTCCTTTCATAACTAATTGAAATAATGTACCGATAATGTTGGCTTTAATCAGTAGTTTATTTTAAATTTTGTAAAGTACTAGCATTTATTTATGCTTATAAATTTAGTAGTTTACTAACTATATTGTCTTTAGTTCTTAAGATATGAACCATCAATATTTGAGTGATAATATATGCCTACTAGATTGTGCAACTACTCACATTATTTTGAAAAACCAGAAGTTTTTTTTGAACTATCTAAAAATATTTAGCTAAAAATTTCAACCATAACAAATCTGCTAATATAGTTGAAGGGTCCGAAAGAGCCCATATAGTATTACCAAATGGTACAAATATCTTAATTCAAAATACATTATACTCAAGAAAATTTAAAATAAATTTGTTGATTTTTGAGGATATATAAATGAATAGCTACCATATTGGAACTACAATGAAAACATCAAAGAATACCTTTGCATTTTAGAAAAATTGAAAGACAGAAGCTTATTTTAGAAAAAGTTGGTGCAATTTCAACTGGATTATATTTCACCAAAATTTGGCGTAATTGAATCCCATATATAAACATGAGCCAGAAGCTCACAAATATCACGTGAATGCATCTTATCAGTTGATAAAAGAATTATCCTCCTATTACTAATATGTATGGTGTATTTACTAGTAGCAAAATCATAATGTATCAAAATGAGAGTCCAAAGATGATTATTATTTAATATGACAATGTTTGTCAACAATGAGGGGGAGGATAAAGGGATACAAGATCATTTTGATCATCATTGTTAAATATTTGTTAAAATATACAATGATGCAAAATATTAAGTAACTTGAATAAGTTATCAATAATATCCCTAGTAGACTTTCTCCAATATAGATTTGACTTCCTAAAGGATCAAAATGTGTAAACCATATCTGAAATATGGCACAAAAGTCAGTTTGAAATACTTTTAGAGCAAGCAATGAAGATGTCAAATAAAAGAGATAAGTGTTTTTGAAGAAACTCTTAAGGGTGCTCTTGAAGAGACTAATGACATGATTGTCAAAATACCCTAGAAGTGGTTTAGGTACCTAAAACATGATAATTAAAGAGATCTCAATAAATCATATATAGAACTGACAAGAAATAATCATCGATGATAATAATTTACAAATAATAAAGCGCTTATGTTTATAAAAAGATTAAATATCTTGAATTAAGGTAAAACATGACTGGCCATCATGAATCCTTTATTAATAGAGAAATATGGACGTGTAGTCTGTAAAGTAGCGAAAGTGCTTGAAATGCTTGATATACCCCGAAGGTATAATATGCTTTAAATCATATTAATGAAAGTATACAAATTCCTGAAGAATATAAATACTTTCATGGTTATAAAGAAGGCAAAGAACAAAGAGTGTAGATTACAACCTACTTTTAATTATTGTTGTAATGAAAATCTTGGTATAATTCATGATGAGCAGATTACATCCTATTTTTAAGTATTGTGGTATTGAAACTCTTAACATCCATTGAAGTGGTAGTTGCGATATGCGAAACTTATTAAAATATATAAGTTCATGAAGAATTTAAATAACTTTGATGATTATAAAGAATGAAAAAAATGGAATGTAGATTACAACCTTCTTCTAAGTATTGTTGTAATGAAAATCTTGATGCACTTCAAGATGAGTAGATTTCTTTCTGCTTTTAAGTATCGTTGGAATAAAACTTTTAATATTCATCAAAGTTGTAGTTGCAATATGCAAAATTGATTTGAAGCGCAAAAATGAAAGCACATGATGTGTTTTTCACACAGGTAGCAAACAAAATACATAAAATGCAAATCATATTTGGAAAAAACAATCTTGGAAATTTTGATTGCGTCGAAGGAAGCTAATAATAAATTGTATTATTAACGAGATACATTTTATGAATCCAGAAGTATCTATAACCAATTTGAGTTATCGAAAGACGAATATGAATTCATAGGTGGAGCATCCATAAATATGTCATAATGCACTCTTTTTCCTTAACTAAGATTTTTTTCCCACTGGGGTTTTCGTAGTAAGGTTTTAGTGAGGCATTATCTTGATTCAGAAGTGTCAACTCCCAAGTAACATTTGAAAATAAGTTATAATGTACTCTTTTTCCTTATTTAAGATTTTTTCCACTGGGTTTTGCTTACTAATGTTTTAACGAGGCATTATTTTGATCTAGAAGAATCAAACATCTTTTTAAGAAATAACATCTCAAATATGTTATTTAAGTTAAATTGTATTTTTATTCTTAACTAAGATTTTTCCCATAGGGTTTTTCTTAGTAAGGTTTTAACGAGGCATTAGTTTGATCCAGAAGTATCAAGCTTCATTTAAAGAAATAAGAAAATAAAATATGTCATTGTCACTAAGTTTTTTCCCATTGGGTTTTTCTTAGTAAGATTTTAATGAGGCATTGTTTTGATCCCGAAGTATCAAACCCTTTAGAAAGAATATCATTTTTAATAAGATTTCACAAATTGCACTCTTTTCCTCGTTCAAGGTTTTTCCCACTGGGTTTTCCTAACAGAGATTTTTAATGAGGCAATGGACAATATCTAGATCGACTGAATGAATAAATGCAAGCAAGGTAACAATGAGGGGGAGCAATCATCATACACGTTACAAAAGGGACAATTTCAAGTTATCAGAGGATTCAAGATTTTGAAGACGCATATTCAAGGGGGGGTGTTATAATATATGTAAATATAAATAGTGAATATGCTATATACTGTTTTGTATTTAGTCTCACACCGTGAGATTAGTTCTATCCCAAGCTCCTAGGCCTTTATATAAAGGTGCTAATGTAATGAAAATGGATTACTAATCTCTGAATGAATAAAATTGTTCTCTTTAATGGCTTCTGCTTTCTTTATTTTATAACATTCTTGCATTTTTTGAAGCAAACTCATATATTATCTCTTCATAGTCAGGCATACTCAAGTACTAGTTTTCAATTGAAATCATAGTTAATTCACTCAATCGTTTTTGCGACATGATAGTCCGAAGATATGTTATAATCATTTTAAGTTTCGAAAACTTCTTTCCGCCAAATTGACCGGTACCGAAATAGTCAATAAAATTTGGTAAGCAACACAAACATTTAAAAATTCACTTACATTCCGATAAGACCTCAAAGAATTTGAAATATCAATTGATTTAATTACTTTCGGTGGTAGAATCATTTTTAATTATCGAAGCTCATGGAATAGTTCTTTACCACAAATATCTTACTCTTCATTGTGTTCTAAAAACCTTCTAATTTCATGCAATGGTTCTTCAACTTGCCATCATCCATAATTTTAAACTTCAAATTCAACAAAATACCAAAAGTTCATTCATTTACAAAAAGAATAAAATCAATATTATTCATTTTCAATAATTTAATTCATTCACAAAAGAATGAAATCAATGCAATTCAATTTAATCCAATCATAATTTAATTCGTCTAAAAAAATGAAATCAATGTCAATAATTTAATTACATGTCTATCTATTTTGTACATTAAATTAACTTATAGAATTACTTGAAAGTGTAGTTTACTATTGCTACTTAACACACAACTAAGTTTTTGCCGTTTTAGGATCTAGCATATTTTGTGTAGTAAAAGCTTATATGAAATTTTATGCATTTTCAGGGAAAGATGCCACTTGTTTCTACTAACAAATTGCATGACTTTTATCACATTCATTTCCAACAACTGAGTTGCAATTATACGGTAAATCAATTAACAATAAGACAACAAATCAAGAGGGCAACTGGAAAAAACCATATAATTATGTTTAAAATTTAATTAAAAACTTACATTTTAGGAATGGGCATAGCAATTAAACCTCAAATCAGAGATTAAGGTAGTAAGAAGCAACACACAGCATCGACAATTGAAATTAGGGCATCGACATTTTGAATTTGAAATTGGGGTAGAGTTTGGTCGTGCAAGAGGTAGAGCCTGGCATGGAGTGGTCGCGCATGAGAGGAGCAGGGCTTTGGCCGCTTAGGAGGCTAGCTGGGCATGGCCGCGTGGACGACCATACTGTGGTTGGCTGGTTGTGTGCGAGGAGCTAGATTGAGAAATGAGGAACGGATTTTTTTCCCTCAACTACGCGTTTCCCTACACTAATGGCTTGTTCGTCTTGGTCTTAGGCCGGACCTGATTGCATGTCAAGGCTTAATTCCCTTTTGGACCGTGTTGGTCCACGGTTCACAATTTTGAAGGTTGAACCGCCTGTCCGATCCGATTTCAAAATGTGCTGGCAAGACGTACTGATATAATGGTATCATAAATGTTTCATGCACATGCACGAGATAAATAAGGTACACATAAATAGTATAATGGCATTATAATTGCCTATTCCTTTTTCTACCAAAAATCTAAATGTCCATCTAGTAGTAATATATCAATCATAATCCATGAACTCATAAAAAAGAAACCTTTTTTTTCTAACCTACATATATGTGTAATTCATTATTTTGTAAAATTTCAAAATTAGAATTTGTCCTTGACTCAATAATTAATAGCTCCAATAACGCTTGTTAGGAATAACTATAAGAACAACATCAAATTTCGACGGTAGATAGCGGTCCGTCACTGCCAATAACCGACAGAATAGTCGCCGGAATAGCGTACATGCTTCTCGGCTCTTTTCAATGGAATCGACCACGGCTTTCCTACGGCTATCAATGATGGTTTTTCGATGGCTAACAGTGTACACGTGGCCACGAATATTACCAATATTCTATCGATAGTGGTTGGAATATTGTGACCAGATAGCCTCGGAAACCATCGGTAATCTGGATGTTTTCCCCCCCAACAGCCATTTGATTCCTATACAATATATATCACAGATCCATTTCACACACACAGATACATACATACCTACATATACATATACAAACATATATATATATATATATATATATATAAGATAAAATCATATATTATACCAACAATAATATTAACAACAAATCAAGCTCAAACAATCCAACAAGCGCAAAATCAAACGTTCAACATCTCCACAAAATGTACCAAGCATATCAATCAATATCAAACATCCAACATCTCCACAAAATGTATCAAACATATCAAAATCAACATAAAACATCCAACCTCACTTCAACGTAAATCAAACAAAATAAAAAAACATAATACTCACCATCTCCAAGTGCATATATACAATGTCCAAGTACAAACACAAAATAATGTATCTATCAAGACTCATCCTCGCCTTGGGAAGCACCCAATGAAGATGGAAACGACCCATGCTGCTACACATGCCTCGCCAAGGGCTAGTTTAGCTACGCCATCTCCATCGCATGAAGGCGGTCTTGCTCCTATAGCTGTGCAACCACATCTCCCAGCTCTACAATCTCTGCTTTGTCTTGAGCTTTTTGGTACTAATTCTGAGAGGTCCTAGCCTGTGAATAGAAATAAGTTGTTATAAAACTTACGCAACTTTTATAAAAATTGTGCAACTTTTATAAGTTAGTTTATTTTTATAAATTACTAATTGGTTCCCATAGCCAAAACTCCTACACTATGACGTCGATTCCATGATAGAGTCAAAAATAGCATCCCCCTCATCACGCGTCAACTCATCCCATCCCGTTCCCTCCAGCATCTGTGCTCATGCTTCCTGAAATTTTTGCTGCAAGGCAAAAGAAAATACAAATTGAAATTTACATAACATTATTTCAATTCTTTATAACTAATTACTTAAACTAATCAATATTAATAACTTAAAATTTAAAATATGCTTACATAGGAAGCGGTTGCTTTACAACCATCCTCCCATGCGTACGTGATGTTGCCAGCTTCGTCTGTCTACTTGATGGCATGAGTATGAGCAAACACATCCGTAAATAAGATAGACCTCCATGCGCTCTTTCCTGAAATAATTATATATACGAGTGTATATGCACGTCTGTATGGGTCTACGAATTACAATGTGCATGCATTTATAGTTATACCCCTAAAAGTAAATTATCATTGTTTGCATAAACTTAATCTAAAACAGCATTTGAGAAGGTTAAAACAATTGAAGAATAACCATGAACGAATTTTTTTATAGTACTAAAGTTTTATTACTCGTTTCTTTTGTTTTAGTTTATTTTATACTATTGGAAATGAAAATGATACTTGTACTTATACATCCATATGCTCTTTTAGCTAATATGGAAACATATTATATGCATCATCATTTCACAACATGACTTCATCTCTTCTATCTCTTCTTCTATCTAGTCTATTAATATGGAGAATTTAATGCATAAGACTTTCACCGTTGCTTTTGTTATACATGTCAACTTCTATCTGTGGTACTGACTTTTAACTCTTGTTTATAAAAATATTTTTTTTTTAAATGAAAAACAAAAGAAGAAGCGAAACTAGACTACTGTCCGACTTTGCATTAACAAAGTAGTCGAGTCTTAATAATTCAGTTCACAAAGCGATTATAACAATCAATTTCTAAGTTATGAAATTGCACCAAGTTTTATACAAATTTCAAAATAAAGTGTGTTTAAATATCTATTAATAAATGATGTATAAATTTTTTTTAATTATATGTTCTATACGTAATTATTGTATTTTGTTTGAACCATTTTGAATGTTTAATATTTCTCATTTAAATATTCGGCGTATATTATTATATTGATCGGTGAAACATGTTTTAAAACGTTATTAGTTATATTAATTGATAATCTACTCCATATTAAGGAAAGGAAAAAACTCATGCTGTTGGTAAAAAATTGTTTGGTTTTGAACATGTGTACCGAGGACTTGTTGCCTAAATGGAGAAGAAACACATCGATGGCGAAAGACAAAAAGACAAAACAGTTGAGTAGCCTGCTAGGAAAAAGTAGACATTAATTACATATCTTGTCTCTAATATGTTTGGACTTATATCACAGACATTTAATGGCAGTGAACGCAACTGTATGGAACAAAACCAGTAGTGGCGGTCAGAAATTAATTGAATGCATGCTTCATGTAGCAGCAGCCTTCTAAATTTCTGTTAACGCTTCTTTTTTCGCAACAGACACTACCATTTAGCTTGTTTTTATGTATGCTCATTGTCATGTTTTTGCTTCATCATTAACAATTAAATTGCTGTTCGTAATTAGTCAATGGAATTTATTTAGTTGGTTGGTAGTTTAAACTACAAATTTAAGATCATAAGTTCAACCTTTGAAATCAACCCTTGTTAGTATTAATATAAATGATTTGTTAAAAAAAATGTTATTTGCAATTTTGTTAATGAATACAATTTTCCAACTTTATATGATTGTGACATGTGCAGGAGATGCTAAAATTTGATTCATTAAACTTAAACTAACGCTCACATGCTTTAAATTTTTGAAATAAATATCAATCGTTAATGCCCTTGTATCAAATATTTATACACGATGCCTATAACAAAGTTGAGCTGAGAAGATAGCGCTATTTCCAAAAAAAATGTGTATATTGTTCACTTCATCTGGTACTGTGGTATCTGATGGACAGTACCAATATCAAAATCTGTTTGATGCCATTTTTGATGCAGCATATTCTGCTTTGGAGAGGATGGGTGCATCTAATGTTTTTGTTGTTGCTTTTGAGCGTGGCTGGCCATCTACTGGTGGTGATCCCGCTGTTACTAATAAAGGCAATGCTCAGACTTATAATCAAAATTTTATTAAACATATTGGTAGTGGAACACCAAAATGACTAGGAACTATAGTTGAAACTTACCTCTTTGCCATGTTTACTGAGAACCAGAAGACTGGTGATCAAACTCAAAGAAATTTCGAACTTTTCTAACCCAATCAAGAAGCTGCATATCAACTAAACTTTTCTTAATATTATGGAAAATGTAGCATATATCATATTGAAAATAAAGAAGTGGTTATAAGTTATAACTTATAGCCAATGTACAGTTGAGAAAGAGACAAAGAAATATACTTGTACTAATAAATATCTAATGCAAACTCCACATACCTGTGTTGAACTATTCATCTGCTTCAATAAATCTCATTAATGGTACATGGTCAAGTTTAACTAATGAATTTATTCAAATAGGTATGATAAAAAACTATTGGATGTAAACCAGAACACAGATAAAACTGGTCCTATGTTACTGCCCAAGTTAATAAATAAAATGTCATGTTTCAATGCTTGTTATACTCTTACCTAGTCTAGGTTACTACTGCAGTTAGCACCAACTAAGTCCATGTAAAGTATCTATATAAATTGCATTTTAAAAACTTAAAAAGAATACAGCAAAAAATAAAACCGATACACTGTTGACACAAGATGTAAAATATTATATAGTCTATGGAAGGTATGGCATTTTGAAGTATATCATCCATGTAGTCCCAAGCTTATGTAACTAACAGCAACATGAATCTATGGAATATATACCAAATAATAAAATATAAAATATATCATCATGAAGTTGATACAACAAATAATAATAATAATAATAATAATAAAATTGCTTTGCTGATGAGAAGATGGTTGAAATGGAATATATAAATGTATTCACTTACTTGATTTTAGTTTTCATATAACCATATTTGTAATATTGGTAGATATGCATCTAGTTAAACCATAGGTCGTTAAGTGAACCATCTGTAAATAAAGAAAGGTAGTACGGTGTGTACACTTCCCTGATTCTAACATTGATCTACATTTGAATAATGAACATATAAGTAGGAAAATGGTTCAATACACTCTCAGTATTATGAACGAAAGTTTTTTAGGACTAAGACACACATAAACCAACTTAAGCTATGCTTCAGTTTTCAGCTCATGTTACCGGTGGTATCTTCTCCCAAGTACAACTATAAAGTTTCGTCACTTTTCCATATGAAAAGTAATAAGAATGAAAACATTAACAAATTGACAAAAAGACATAGATTATTGTCCATTTTAGTATATACGTTTTAACTTTAACAAATTGACCAAAAAATTATTGACAAAGACATAATGAAAAAGGGTACTGGTTAATGCAAAAATTAAAATAAAAAATAAAAAACAAACCGAGGGAGGTCTAGACAAAGCATAAAATCGGAATCACCTTTAATACTAATCCGCTTTCTCTTAACATGATCATCAACTGCCTTCTGATCTAAATACCTAAACATTCTAGATTAAATGGTAACCAACTTGAGTCCAATTTACAAAGGCCTGAGGAAGTTAACAAAATAAATACGAAAGTAACTAATCTTAGTACAATAAAAGAGGAAAACCCAATTGAAACAATCTATTTGGAGGGGAAAAGATAAAGTACCTAAAACCTAATTTTTAGGTTTCTTAAATTAAAAAATGTACATCTGGTGTGAAAATTATTGAAGCAAATAAATTATTAGCATAATTATGGTCTGGGGAAATAATTTTTACAGCAAATAATCATATAGGAAAATAATTATCTAAACTTATCATTATTTTGACTAATAATTAAATCATTATCATCATATTATACCAAAATATCTTCTCCTAAAGTGTGCCTAGTGCAATATTGTTAGCTGCACATTCCATCAACAAAACTACATTTTAGTCAAACCCTATTTTGCAAGTAAATGAATGAAATGCCTACTCATAAAAATGTTCAACAATGAGAACTCGTTCTTATGCATACGTTTTTCAATTGTTCAACCATGAACATGCAAGGCCACTTTATCATCTAAGGCTAGAAATTCATAACCAAGCTTAGAAAAGTTGGAACAAGGCATTTTATCAATTGAAGCATTGTAACTTCGGACAAAGACAAACATGAAGTTTATGACAGTACATCATAATTAAACCACAGGAAATAGATAAAAGGAAGAGGGGTTGACTTACTAAAGAAAAAGAAATTGTATTAATCATATTATATATGCTTTTTTATTATTGTTATGTCTAGTTCGTCGCTACTGCATAATAATTGATGTTTATGATGTTACCATTTGAAATTTATTGTGTTTCTCTTTAAAATCAAATGATGATATTTCATCTTTTCTTCTATAAGTGAAAAACTGGGCATAAAATCAAATGTGCACAGAATTGATTGCCTTCTCACATTAAAGATAGTTGGGCCAACCCCAAAAGACTCAGTCTGCACTAGTATAATACAAAACGTTACTTTTGCAAACAACGGGCAAATATATTACAATATTAATAAGATAATTTATCAAATGGAAGAACAACAATGTTACACATGAATAATGCCTCTCGTGAAGATGAGTTTAGAATTTAGAGTCACTAGTTAAGAAATATAGAAATATGCAGATGGGATATTTAGTTATGGTAATATTAATGTCCTATTCCACTGCCAACTTATGTAATTTTTCCTGCAAAATCCTTATATCAAGTTAATTTTACTTGTTTATTAATGATCACATAGTAAGAGGTGATTCCAAGTGATAGCATTAACAAACCTCGAAAATAATTAGTTACCAAAAGATTGAAGTTAACTATTAAAATTATGCATCATATTATAGTCATAATATTGTTGAATAACACAATACCATATGAACCATATATGCATGACATCGCAACTAAATCGGGATCATTTTATATATCAGAGTCTCATTTTTAGTAACCAATACAATTGATTATTTTCTTTACGTTGTTATGATCATCATTCAATTTATTTTACTTGTATATGCTATCATTTATGTAACGACCCAGAATTTTTATAAATTAAAATTTGGATATTTAATTAATTTTAAATATTAATAAGTGAATTTATAAGTCAAATAAATTTTATTTTGATTTATTGGATTTAATTGAATAATTAAATCGATAATTTAATATGTTAAATTATGGAAATAATTGAAAATTGAGTTAAATATGATTGTAAATGATTTGTAAAATTTTATTTTATCATATTGGAGTTAGAATGATATTTTAGAACTTTTAAAATCGAATTAGAAGTTAATTTGTGAAAATTGAATATTTTAATATTTAATAATCGACTGTAAAATAGTCAATTTTTGAACAGTCTCAGAATTGAACGAAACCAGTTCCATTGGATCCGTAATAGTTAGTTATTACCGGATTTCAATTTTCGTGTCAATCGGAGCTATCGTTTGATCGTGGCAGCTCGAAACGCATCGATTTATTTTTAATTTAAATTTGGCGAGCCAAATTAGCCATTTTTCAAAAAGTCTCGGATTTCGACGAAACCAGTTTCATCGGATCCGTAATGTGATATTATTGTAAGGTTTCAAATTTCAAGTCAATTGGATTTACCGTTTGTCCGGTACAAATTAAAACGCCTAGAAATCGATTTAAATCGGTTTAATTTAAATTGAACGTTTTCAGCCATAACTCGCACATACTTCCGAATTAGCTTCCGAAACCTGTTCCATTGTGTCCGGAACGCGGGGTAAACCTTAGAAACGCTGGTTACGGCGCGTAAATCGGAGTTCGGAATTCCCGGGATGAATAGTGTTTACGCTTGGTTTTCTATAAATACACCACACACACAAATAAAAAAAAAAAATATTCAAAACCCTAGCCCATATTTGCAGCCGCCACCATTTCAATCTAAGGCCAGAATTTGTTAATTTTCTTTCCTCAATCTCTTCAAATCCGTGAAGTTTTAGCCGAAGTGATCAACAGCAAAATCGAAGAGCAAGATGAGATCTTCGATTCTATAAGGTGATGATCGGATTTGAGGCGTTGTGGGGGCCGTTAGGAGGGTGCGTTCGGCCACGCTTTGGGCACGCAAAACGATGGAAGGGGGGGCCGAACTGCAGGGCATTTGGGCCGAGTGTGTGTGGTGGAGGGGGCTTCGTGTTGGTGGTCTCCGATCGTGTTCATGCTTGTTGTAATAGCCGAGATGTTGAACCCTAATTATGAGCTTTGGGTTTCATGAAGACGGCGGGTATCTGTAGCTTGAACGAAAGGGGAAGATGAAGGTAGAGGACGGTGGAGATGGAGGTTGCAGGGATCCTGTGGCTAAGATTTCTTAGGGTATAAAAATTATAAAGTTATGTTGAAAATAGTTGATTTAAATTCGTGCAAACTTGTAAAATTCGTATCTTTTTCATACGAGGTCGAAAAAATGCAAACTCAGTTGCGTTGGAATCGTATGGACGAGCACTACGCGATGGAGTTGGTTTGGAGTCGTTTGGAGTTAGTGAGAATTTTGGGTAAAATTAAACGCGCGTTTAATTTTATTCGAAATAAAAGCTAAAACGGAATTTAAAACCAAGGTGAGAACTTCTCACTCAATCGAATAGGTTTCGATTTTATTTTAAATAGTTAGATTTAAAATATTTGAATGCATGTTTGAATGATGACTGTAAATTATTGATTGTTAAAATAGACATTATACGCCGTTAGTAAGCGGATGTTATTTATTAAAAACATATACCGCGAATATTTCATAAACAGTGAAATTGGTATTATATATAATATCAATATATATATATTGGCATATGTATATATTGCAGTTGTTGATTTCCCGCATTTTTGTTTAGCGGATGAGACCCTATTACGCCGTTATTAAGCGGATAATATTTAATAAGAACATGTACCGCGATAATTTCGTACTGGAGCGAAATTGGTATTGTGCTAATGTTTTTGGATGCAGGAAACAGGTTGGAGGGATCCAACTGGATTCCTCAACAGTATTTATTTTATTTCAGATATTTTGATATTTGATGGATTATCATATCGATATATGATATCGTTATTAGTCGTGATTGACTATTTGGTGTGTAGCATCATTGGACCCAGATTTGGGATTTTGAAATGTTTTTAAAGTGAATTTTTGAAAATATACTATATTTTTGGAATTGATCCATTTTAAATAAATAAACGTTATAATTTTTAAAGTTATAAAAATTATAATTTTTGAAAATATAGTTAAAAGCTGGTTTTTGAGAAATATGAACCAATGATTTTATAAAATAGTTTAAACTGGATTTTTTGAGTTTATTATTAAAAGTTTGAATATAAGATTTATAAAATTTGATTATTTTATAAATCAAGAGAACGGTGAAATTTTAAAGGAATTTAAAGACGTTTAAAAGAATAATATAAATTAATTTATATTAAGAGATTTATAAATGGATATTTATAAATTGAATTATGGACATTATAAAACGAGTTTTTATAAGTGTTTGAATGTAGTGAAAATGAATTTCCTAAATGAATGAAATTTATAGAATTATAAACCGTGAAGTTATAAATGAAATTTATAAATTGTAAGATTTATAAATTTGGTGAAATTATTTGAAGAATAGATTGGATAAATCATTAAATCTTATAAGTTATAAGATTTATAAATTGGAAAGTCTTTAAAAGAACGATCTTATAAAATAATCGTTTTATAAGTATTTAACTTATAATATGAACGTTTAGTTTATAATTTAGTTATAAACTGGAATAGGTTAATAAAGGAATTTATTAAAGGAAGTTTTTATAAATAAATAGAAGAGGAATTTATAAACGTTGTTTTATAAATTCGCAAACGACTTATTTTGATAAGTTAATTGTTATAACCTATTAATGGAGTTATATTCACATTTTTGAATAGTGAATAATCCTTTAAAATAAATTGAATAAAAGGATGAAATTTGTTAACGAAGTATGTTCACGATTTTTGAATAGTGAATAACACGTTAAAGAAAATGTTTTAGAATGTGATATTTTAAACAGAATTAAAACGATTTAACGATGTTTTAAAGGTGTTGAGATTCGAAACCATATATTTCAACATTTATTGTTGAAATAGACGATTTCGAGAAATAAAAGGAAATAGTGGACTATAACACTGTTGTTATAGTAAATGATTTCCGAAAGGAAATGTTTTGTATAGTATTGAGATTTATATATCTATTTTAATTTCGAATCCCTATACTAATGATTTTGGGTTGTCGTAACGATGTTTTACGCAACATTCGTTTTGGCCCAAATAAATATGTTTAAGTGAATGATTTCCTTAAAGAATGAATTATATACTTAATTCGATTTAAGTATATTGAATATTTTCCAAGGTTGAAAATAAAAAGTTTTGTGAATTACTTATGAATAATAAGTATGGAAATGTTTTCCAATATGAAGTGAATAATTAGAATTTATTTTTTTGAAGATAAATTGAAATGGATAATTGAAATCGTATATGCATGAATATTTTGGAATATAAATTCACTAAGGAATTTATATGTGAAAGTGAAACTTGTTAAAAATAAATATTGATTTATTTTTGAAGTGTTGAAATTATATATCTTGTAAAGATATTTTGGAAAATAAATAATTTGGAAAATTATTTGGAATCTGGTAATGTGTGCATATCAATTGATAGTTCAATAACCGACTATCAGTATTTCCCTTTGAATGGGTATTTGATGTGAATGGATTGAATTTGAATGCACACTTATTTTTGAATAAGCGCTCACTATTCGGGTTAACCGGGAAAGGACCATGGGGTCGTATAACCCATTCCGAATATGTGATACGTCGTTGTGAATTGCATTGAAGATCGGTGTTGAAGACCGGATATTTGCGAGAGCGATAGGATGAACTATCGATTGACTCTGCACCGAGTTGCTCCGGTATTGAGTTCTCCATATGTGATGGTGAATCCGATCAGGATTGTGGATATCCGGATTGCAAGGACTTCTTTGTAAGTGCCTTCGGTTCTGTTCGATCCCGGAACAGACTTGTATGGATTGTATGCCTGACATTACAAGTTGAGATATAAAGCCGATTTCTTTCAAATATATTTCTGTTGGTGGCGGAGAATTTATTCTTTTAGCTTAACACCCTTCTCTGAGACGTACGAGCTCAAAGGTTATATAGTTGAAGTTATCAGCGATATATTCCCAGTTTGGTAATGTGACATGCTGAGTGATGCTGAAATGATCATTGTGTTGATTATTTGTGATAGGATCGTTTATTTGATCGTCTATCCTTGTGATCATTGTGTTGATCATTTGTTGACCCAAAGCATGGCTTTTGTATAAAGTATGTTTTTGTGGACGTGAATTCGTCGAGCCTCACACACCGTGAATGGTCAAAACAGGAAAGAAGCAGCAAGGTTATGAGGGGTAGCACCCTTTAGGATGTGTCCATTTCCTTCTGGAAAAGGGTGGTATCATGGTATGGAGCCCAGATACTTACTCATGTTGAAAACACTTTATGATTGTGTGAATTGATTACGAGCGCTCGGTGAAAAGGTCCCAAAGGACCGGGGGATGGCATATTCGGTCAGTTGTTACTCAGTTAGGAGTAACCCGGCCTTGTGTTGGTAGAGATCCGGTTTGGTTCTCGGGGATGTCCATCCAGAGGCATTCTCATGTGGCAATGGGAAGTTCCTTGGCCTGACCATTTGTTGGAAATCCAATTCCCAATATGAAACTTGTACGGTATTAGTTGTAGAACCTGCTATTCACTTATGGTGGTCACCACTGTTTGGATAGTAGCTATAGTAGGCATACGATAATGGTCGTATGTTGGCTAAGATTTATATCTTTATTTTCGAAATGATTTTCCTCTACACTATGCACTAATAATAATATCAAATATTATTTTAAATGCGTATCAAGCATCTTTGACTATCGTAAGGAGAAATCTCCTCCGATTCTGCGTTTGCATGTGTGTGTGTGCGGGAGGCCTTATGGTAGTCTCATTTTTAAAAGCATTGCGAATTGATTTAAAAATATTCCTCTATTTGATTTTAAAGTTAAATAAACTGTTTTGAGTTCTCACACCAGTCTTGTTAAGCTATTGGGCTATGTGATGGGGGGTTCTCGCTTCGCGGTTAGGTGGCGAACGGGAGACTCTTACTCCCACACATCCTCTTTTAGGGGGTTGGTTAGGTGTAACCTGAGACAGTCGAGAGGCTGGCCGTAAAAGCAAGTTTGGGATACCAGTTGTTGCCACGGTGGGGCTGGGATGGTTGAAAAGTCTACCGGTTGTGACTGCTGTCGATGGTTGAAAAGCCTGGATCTGACAATTTGGTATCAGAGCTTATGGTTAAGCGACAACCATGGTTCTGTTGGGTATTACTCATTAGAGATAGAGTCAGCAGTATTCTAGATTGAGTTTGAGTGTAATAATAGCTATGAGAGCGTATTTGTTAGTGAATATAAAATTGTTTTATATTGTGATGATTGGTTTGTTGAGTGGTATATGAACTTTCGTCAGCACAGCCTCGAAACTGAGCCGAAGGGGTTTCTAAACACTTGAATAGAACAATTCGGCACGATATTGATTTTAAATTGGGTAAATGAAATGATTTTACCTTAAGTATATTTTATATATGAAGGAATAATTTTTCAGAATTATTAAAGTGTATGTAAGTGATTGTTTAGTTGTTTGGATAATCTAAATAAAAGAGTAATTGTATAAGTAAAAGAATTAGAAGAATTGAATTATAATTAAAGTGATTTACAATTGTGAAATAAACTTATATATATAAGAAATGTAAACTAATTAAAATTGAGAATGAATGTTGATAAAATCCAATGTAAATAAATCAAATGTGATTTGAATTGAAAACCCTTTCATTGAATATTAATGAGAATATGAATGAATATTATTGATTATGAATGGTAGTTGGTTGATGGTTGAATATATATTGCTATTGTTGCATTGCTATGTGACATATATAGTCATCATGTTGCTATATGTTGTATATTGAGATTATTGTCTATATGCATGATTCTCATGTTGTTTGTTGAGTGTTTAGTAGGTGCGGATCGCGTTTGCTTCGCATTTGGAGCTCGCTTTCGCGCTATATTAGCCGTATATGCTTGCTAATAAAATATAAGGTACATATCTCGGATTAAATATCGTACTTTTACACTTTTTTCCCTTCGGGATGCCTCATTACTTGATGAGATGTATATTTGTGATATATATACTGTCATTTTTTTTTTCGGATCGAGCCGCGCAAAGGAGACTATGGCGAATTTTTCCGAAAATTTAAGGCGTTAGAAAAAAATTTGAGAAAAATTGGAAAATTTTGAAAACTTTAAACTTTGTTTTAAAGTTGAAAGTTAAATGATATAATTGTTTTTGAAAAGATAACTAAGTATGATTTGAAAACTTAGTAAAGATTTGAAAGAAGTTTAATTATAAATTTTGGAAAGTTAATAGATTCTGTAATCTTCTTACTTGTAATTTCGAGGACGAAATTCTTTTAAGGGGGAAAGATTGTAACGACCCAGAATTTTTATAAATTAAAATTTGGATATTTAATTAATTTTAAATATTAATAAGTGAATTTATAAGTCAAATAAATTTTATTTTGATTTATTGGATTTAATTGAATAATTAAATCGATAATTTAATATGTTAAATTATGGAAATAATTGAAAATTGAGTTAAATATGATTGTAAATGATTTGTAAAATTTTATTTTATCATATTGGAGTTAGAATGATATTTTAGAACTTTTAAAATCGAATTAGAAGTTAATTTGTGAAAATTGAATATTTTAATATTTAATAATCGACTGTAAAATAGTCAATTTTTGAACAGTCTCAGAATTGAACGAAACCAGTTCCATTGGATCCGTAATAGTTAGTTATTACCGGATTTCAATTTTCGTGTCAATCGGAGCTATCGTTTGATCGTGGCAGCTCGAAACGCATCGATTTATTTTTAATTTAAATTTGGCGAGCCAAATTAGCCATTTTTCAAAAAGTCTCGGATTTCGACGAAACCAGTTTCATCGGATCCGTAATGTGATATTATTGTAAGGTTTCAAATTTCAAGTCAATTGGATTTACCGTTTGTCCGGTACAAATTAAAACGCCTAGAAATCGATTTAAATCGGTTTAATTTAAATTGAACGTTTTCAGCCATAACTCGCACATACTTCCGAATTAGCTTCCGAAACCTGTTCCATTGTGTCCGGAACGCGGGGTAAACCTTAGAAACGCTGGTTACGGTGCGTAAATCGGAGTTCGGAATTCCCGGGATGAATAGTGTTTACGCTTGGTTTTCTATAAATACACCACACACACAAATAAAAAAAAAAATATATTCAAAACCCTAGCCCATATTTGCAGCCGCCACCATGTCAATCTAAGGCCAGAATTTGTTAATTTTCTTTCCTCAATCTCTTCAAATCCGTGAAGTTTTAGCCGAAGTGATCAACAGCAAAATCGAAGAGCAAGATGAGATCTTCGATTCTATAAGGTGATGATCGGATTTGAGGCGTTGTGGGGGCCGTTAGGAGGGTGCGTTCGGCCACGCTTTGGGCACGCAAAACGATGGAAGGGGGGGCCGAACTGCAGGGCATTTGGGCCGAGTGTGTGTGGTGGAGGGGGCTTCGTGTTGGTGGTCTCCGATCGTGTTCATGCTTGTTGTAATAGCCGAGATGTTGAACCCTAATTATGAGCTTTGGGTTTCATGAAGACGGCGGGTATCTGTAGCTTGAACAAAAGGGGAAGATGAAGGTAGAGGACGGTGGAGATGGAGGTTGCAGGGATCCTGTGGCTAAGATTTCTTAGGGTATAAAAATTATAAAGTTATGTTGAAAATAGTTGATTTAAATTCGTGCAAACTTGTAAAATTCGTATCTTTTTCATACGAGGTCGAAAAAATGCAAACTCAGTTGCGTTGGAATCGTATGGACGAGCACTACGCGATGGAGTTGGTTTGGAGTCGTTTGGAGTTAGTGAGAATTTTGGGTAAAATTAAACGTGCGTTTAATTTTATTCGAAATAAAAGCTAAAACGGAATTTAAAACCAAGGTGAGAACTTCTCACTCAATCGAATAGGTTTCGATTTTATTTTAAATAGTTAGATTTAAAATATTTGAATGCATGTTTGAATGATGACTGTAAATTATTGATTGTTAAAATAGACATTATACGCCGTTAGTAAGCGGATGTTATTTATTAAAAACATATACCGCGAATATTTCATAAACAGTGAAATTGGTATTATATATAATATCAATATATATATATATTGGCATATGTATATATTGCAGTTGTTGATTTCCCGCATTTTTGTTTAGCGGATGAGACCCTATTACGCCGTTATTAAGCGGATAATATTTAATAAGAACATGTACCGCGATAATTTCGTACTGGAGCGAAATTGGTATTGTGCTAATGTTTTTGGATGCAGGAAACAGGTTGGAGGGATCCAACTGGATTCCTCAACAGTATTTATTTTATTTCAGATATTTTGATATTTGATGGATTATCATATCGATATATGATATCGTTATTAGTCGTGATTGACTATTTGGTGTGTAGCATCATTGGACCCAGATTTGGGATTTTGAAATGTTTTTAAAGTGAATTTTTGAAAATATACTATATTTTTGGAATTGATCCATTTTAAATAAATAAACGTTATAATTTTTAAAGTTATAAAAATTATAATTTTTGAAAATATAGTTAAAAGCTGGTTTTTGAGAAATATGAACCAATGATTTTATAAAATAGTTTAAACTGGATTTTTTGAGTTTATTATTAAAAGTTTGAATATAAGATTTATAAAATTTGATTATTTTATAAATCAAGAGAACGGTGAAATTTTAAAGGAATTTAAAGACGTTTAAAAGAATAATATAAATTAATTTATATTAAGAGATTTATAAATGGATATTTATAAATTGAATTATGGACATTATAAAACGAGTTTTTATAAGTGTTTGAATGTAGTGAAAATGAATTTCCTAAATGAATGAAATTTATAGAATTATAAACCGTGAAGTTATAAATGAAATTTATAAATTGTAAGATTTATAAATTTGGTGAAATTATTTGAAGAATAGATTGGATAAATCATTAAATCTTATAAGTTATAAGATTTATAAATTGGAAAGTCTTTAAAAGAACGATCTTATAAAATAATCGTTTTATAAGTATTTAACTTATAATATGAACGTTTAGTTTATAATTTAGTTATAAACTGGAATAGGTTAATAAAGGAATTTATTAAAGGAAGTTTTTATAAATAAATAGAAGAGGAATTTATAAACGTTGTTTTATAAATTCGCAAATGACTTATTTTGATAAGTTAATTGTTATAACCTATTAATGGAGTTATATTCACATTTTTGAATAGTGAATAATCCTTTAAAATAAATTGAATAAAAGGATGAAATTTGTTAACGAAGTATGTTCACGATTTTTGAATAGTGAATAACACGTTAAAGAAAATGTTTTAGAATGTGATATTTTAAACAGAATTAAAACGATTTAACGATGTTTTAAAGGTGTTGAGATTCGAAACCATATATTTCAACATTTATTGTTGAAATAGACGATTTCGAGAAATAAAAGGAAATAGTGGACTATAACACTGTTGTTATAGTAAATGATTTCCGAAAGGAAATGTTTTGTATAGTATTGAGATTTATATATCTATTTTAATTTCGAATCCCTATACTAATGATTTTGGGTTGTCGTAACGATGTTTTACGCAACATTCGTTTTGGCCCAAATAAATATGTTTAAGTGAATGATTTCCTTAAAGAATGAATTATATACTTAATTCGATTTAAGTATATTGAATATTTTCCAAGGTTGAAAATAAAAAGTTTTGTGAATTACTTATGAATAATAAGTATGGAAATGTTTTCCAATATGAAGTGAATAATTAGAATTTATTTTTTTGAAGATAAATTGAAATGGATAATTGAAATCGTATATGCATGAATATTTTGGAATATAAATTCACTAAGGAATTTATATGTGAAAGTGAAACTTGTTAAAAATAAATATTGATTTATTTTTGAAGTGTTGAAATTATATATCTTGTAAAGATATTTTGGAAAATAAATAATTTGGAAAATTATTTGGAATCTGGTAATGTGTGCATATCAATTGATAGTTCAATAACCGACTATCAGTATTTCCCTTTGAATGGGTATTTGATGTGAATGGATTGAATTTGAATGCACACTTATTTTTGAATAAGCGCTCACTATTCGGGTTAACCGGGAAAGGACCATGGGGTCGTATAACCCATTCCGAATATGTGATACGTCGTTGTGAATTGCATTGAAGATCGGTGTTGAAGACCGGATATTTGCGAGAGCGATAGGATGAACTATCGATTGACTCTGCACCGAGTTGCTCCGGTATTGAGTTCTCCATATGTGATGGTGAATCCGATCAGGATTGTGGATATCCGGATTGCAAGGACTTCTTTGTAAGTGCCTTCGGTTCTGTTCGATCCCGGAACAGACTTGTATGGATTGTATGCCTGACATTACAAGTTGAGATATAAAGCCGATTTCTTTCAAATATATTTCTGTTGGTGGCGGAGAATTTATTCTTTTAGCTTAACACCCTTCTCTGAGACGTACGAGCTCAAAGGTTATATAGTTGAAGTTATCAGCGATATATTCCCAGTTTGGTAATGTGACATGCTGAGTGATGCTGAAATGATCATTGTGTTGATTATTTGTGATAGGATCGTTTATTTGATCGTCTATCCTTGTGATCATTGTGTTGATCATTTGTTGACCCAAAGCATGGCTTTTGTATAAAGTATGTTTTTGTGGACGTGAATTCGTCGAGCCTCACACACCGTGAATGGTCAAAACAGGAAAGAAGCAGCAAGGTTATGAGGGGTAGCACCCTTTAGGATGTGTCCATTTCCTTCTGGAAAAGGGTGGTATCATGGTATGGAGCCCAGATACTTACTCATGTTGAAAACACTTTATGATTGTGTGAATTGATTACGAGCGCTCGGTGAAAAGGTCCCAAAGGACCGGGGGATGGCATATTCGGTCAGTTGTTACTCAGTTAGGAGTAACCCGGCCTTGTGTTGGTAGAGATCCGGTTTGGTTCTCGGGGATGTCCATCCAGAGGCATTCTCATGTGGCAATGGGAAGTTCCTTGGCCTGACCATTTGTTGGAAATCCAATTCCCAATATGAAACTTGTACGGTATTAGTTGTAGAACCTGCTATTCACTTATGGTGGTCACCACTGTTTGGATAGTAGCTATAGTAGGCATACGATAATGGTCGTATGTTGGCTAAGATTTATATCTTTATTTTCGAAATGATTTTCCTCTACACTATGCACTAATAATAATATCAAATATTATTTTAAATGCGTATCAAGCATCTTTGACTATCGTAAGGAGAAATCTCCTCCGATTCTGCGTTTGCATGTGTGTGTGTGCGGGAGGCCTTATGGTAGTCTCATTTTTAAAAGCATTGCGAATTGATTTAAAAATATTCCTCTATTTGATTTTAAAGTTAAATAAACTGTTTTGAGTTCTCACACCAGTCACATGACTGACTCGGAGTTTATTGTTTTCCTTCCTAAACTCTGGGTGCCCACCAATTTCCACACGGGCAGTTAAGAGTTAGGTTTATCAGGATATTCTGGATATTCTGGAGTTGCTGGAGGCAAGCTGGATGGCATGGCGTATTACTAGTTTATATAGTATTTCTTTTTCCGCCGTATTGTTTGTTGTTGTATGTTGTTGTACACTCTGATGATATGATATGATGTAATGAAATGTAATGTAATAACTGATAGTTCTTTGTTTAAAGATTATTCATTTATTATTATATGTTGTTCCGCTGCGAATTATGAGATTCTGATGTTGTTCTTTCTGTTCTTTTTGTTCCTTTCTGTCCCGTTCTATTTTAAAAATTCTCTGTTTTCTAAAAATCGTCTATCTTCTTTCCTCTCTATTTTCTATCGTTTTCTCTTCTCTTTTCCTAAATTCTTTTTCTTAAAACCCTCTGTGTTCGGTTTTCCGTCGTTCGATTCCTCGGCAGTCGATAAAGTGAGTGTCGATGTTGAATTTTCGGAAGACGAAGAATCGGGTCCTGACAATTTATCAGAACATGGCTATGAGTAAAACATACTTGATTCTCTCCTATTTTGTCATACCAACAGAGCTTCTATGTAATCCAGTGCCACCTAAGGAATTGCAATATGAACATATTCAGACTATATCAGAATGAAATCTAATTCTAAAATATGATGTTTATTTATCTAATTTAACCTGTAATACAAATTAGTCAAAAAGAGCATAGTTGTATCAATAATGCTAGCTATATATAGGAATAAACATGTTGATGGAGTTTCTTAGTTAACTATTATAGTTAAAACTTAAAAGTAGCAAGAAAAAGCTTAAGTATTGAAAAGCTACATGCATGAATATAGAGTTCCCCATCCCTATGATTTTCTTCCAATATTTTAAAATTAAATCCATGTAGGTACAGTTCTTGCAAGGAGTTGTTTATACTGACAAATCATCATGGTGGCCGAAGTAAGTAAAATCTAAGAAGAGAGTCAATATTCTTAGATTCGTAGTAATGAAAGAAATTGTTAAGTCAAAAATACCGTAACATGTATGTTAAAACAAAAAAAAGATGTTAAGTCTAAGAACTTTCAGTATAAGCAAGCTAGCTTGCTTAGAAGTTGGACTGCCACAAAGATTGCGATATATACTCAATTGCACCAAACTGTAGGATCTAGATTAACCCTAGAGGGGGCGGGTGAATAGGGTTATAGCAAATTTTCTCGAATTAAACACAGAAATATAATAGCAGAAATAAATATGCTGAAAAGTAAATCACACACAAAATTTACCCAGCTTCGGCAACCCCTGCCTACTGCTGCATTCACAGATTTCTATTAGAATTAAACAGTATCACGCTTACAACAACTCTACTAGACTCGCAGACCCTTTTGCTCCCGCTCACAAACACTCTACTAGACTCGCACACCCTGCTCCCGCCTATAGAGTTTCGCTCACTCGCAAACACTGCTCCCGCCTATCGAGCTTTGCAAACTCGCACTCCCTACTCACTGAACTAATTCTAAATAGACAATCTGACACTACCTAATCCCTAGGTGGTGATTTACAGATTCTTCGACTTGAAAAGAAAAAACAACCACTACTAGAAAAAAGCGAAATAGCGACGGCTGGGGGCGACGGCTTCCGACGGCGAATTTCCGACGGCTTCCGACGGGCCGTCGGCGGCCGTCGGAAGCCGTCGGAAATTCGCGAATACCTGCAGCCGGCCGAGCCTTTCTTCCTCATTTTCCAGCTTCCCCCAATCTCACCAAAAACCCCCAAATTCACATTTTCCACCTCCATTCGCCAATTTCGTGATTTTTTCTCCTTCCACACTGCTGATTCAACACCTCTTTCTCTCAATCTCAGGTATAATCTCTTATTTTTCTGAAAATTTCAGTTTTTATCCTAATTTTAGATTTGCATAAATTGATAAATTAGGGCGAATTAGCGATTGAAATTGTTTGCATTAGCGTAACAATGGTTTATAGCATCACATGACATACATATTTCATCTTTTATCGTGAAATTGTGAAAAATACGTATACTTTGTGGTTGTTCATGTATATGTAAATTGTTGTATATGTCCTGATTCGACGATTGTATACGTTATTTGGCATACGATAAAATGATTGAATGAACTAGGAGTATTATATTGTGCACGTATTTACTTATGAAACAAAAAAATGCATTACTCTAAATTATAATTGTGCGTATTAAAAAAAAGACAAAAATGTTAAACCAGCCTTTTTGATGCGTAATACGTCGAATAACTGTGTTAAATTTTTATATATTTTTGTAAATGTGAACAGTGAGTAAAACTGTATTTTTGAGTAAAATGCGCGCATGTTAACCGACAAATGTCCCTTAGAGAGTTTTTGGCCCCGTCTGACGAGTGTTGTACATGATCGTTGTATAAATAGTCGTTTTTTTCGAAAAACGACCATTTATATTCATCTGGTACAATGTTTGTCGGATTTGTCCCTGTATTGGACAAGTTATGAACACAGTAAGAATTTACATTTTGTATACTACTTCGTCTCAAACGGTTCATAAAATTTCGCCCTAACTTTTCTTTTTTGTTTCCTGCGTACACGCATTTGTGTACAATGCAGGGAACAAAAGGGAAATGCTGCCGAAATTTTATTGAATCGTTTGGGACGAAGTAATATACGAAATGTAAATGCTTACTGTGTTTGTAATGGGAGGTAGGATGTCTGACCAATGAAAAAAAATTATATATTTTTAATCGTTACGTACGTTAAAAAATGAAATGTGCCCTATTTGAAAATATTTTTAAATTTGTGAAGTTGTTCTTTAAATTCAAAATATTATACGAACATGAAAATAATCTTTTTCGAATGTGTATTCTTCAAAATAAATATTAAATTTTGAACTTCTCATTTTGTCAAATAGGAAAAATGATTGATTATTTTGTTGATCGAAGGAGATGGATGTACCAAAGAAAAGGAATGAGGGGCTCAATAAAAGAAGATTTTTATAACGGTATAAACGTGTTTGTTGAATTCGCCTTAAGTAATAACGGAAACGATCCAGAAATTCGTTGTCCGTGTAGTAGGTGTAGACATTTGAAGTTTTTGTTACCAGATATTGTGAAAGTTCATTTGTGCCAACACGGTTTCACACCCGAATATTATGTTTGGGATCGGCATGGAGAAGTTGTAGCAAATACTTCTGTAGAGTCTGAAAGTGTCGTTAACGAAATAGTTTCAACGACCCGTATAGAAAATATGGTCGAAGATGCAGCACGATCAATGTTTCCTATGGTTGAAGTTGACGACGATGATGTAAATGTTGAAGAACCAAATATTGAAGCTAAGAAAATTTATGATTTACTAGATGCAGCTAAAAAACCTATTTGGGATGGTTGTAAAAGCGGCACGCAGCTGTCAGTAATCGCAGAATACATTGCGATGAAGTCAAAATACAACATCACTGAAGCTGGGTTTACGGCTGTTGTACAAGCTGCAAAAAGACATATGCCGCCCGATAATCTAATGTGTGAAAATCACTACGAAGTTAAAAAACTTATGTCGGCTTTTGGTTTACCGTATCAGAAAATAGATACATGTTTAAAAGGATGCATGTTGTTTTGGAAAGAAGACGCAAACCTTAGAAATTGTAAAGTTTGTAACCAGGAGAGATACAAACCAAGAAAAAAGAAGGGTAAGGAAGTTCCGTACAAGCGTATGCACTACTTACCCATAACTCCAAGACTTCAAAGATTATACGCATCTTCTGTAACTGCGTCTAATATGAGGTGGCATAGCGTGAGAACGGAGGAAGAGGGTACGTTGACACATCCGGCCGATGGAGAAGCATGGAAGCATTTCGATAAAACGTATCCAAATTTTGCAGCGGAGAGTCGAAATGTTAGATTAGGATTATGTACGGACGGTTTTTCTCCATTTTCTCAATTTGGTTCTAAATATTCATCCTGGCCCATTATCGTCACACCGTATAATTTACCTCCATGGATGTGCATGAAAACGCAATATATGTTTCTTACTGTTGTCGTTCCTGGCCCCGACGATCCGACACAAGGAATCGATGTATATTTACAACCGTTGATTGAGGAGTTAAAAATACTGTGGAACGAAGGAGTAGAAACATACGATGTGTCAAAGAAGAAAAATTTTCGTATGTTTGCTTCTTTGTTGTGGACTATAAGTGATTTTCCTGCCTATGCAATGCTTTCGGGATGGAGTACTGCCGGTCGTCTAGCATGTCCATATTGCATGGATGAAACACGAGCGTTTTCTTTACCTCATGGTAAGAAAATTTCATGGTTTGACTGTCATCGATATTTTCTCCATGTAAATCATCCCTTCAGAGGAGACAAGAAAAACTTTTTAGCTAATAGAGTAGAAAATAGACAACCACCGACGATATGGTCAAGCGAAGACATATATGAACTTGTTAAGGACTATCCAAAGATATATGAAACGGGGGAGCAAACAGAAATTGAAGGCAAATCAGTTGTTCATAACTGGTGCAAACAAACTATTTTTTGGGAGTTGCCGTATTGGAAACATCTTCTGCTTCGCCATAACATAGATGTGATGCACAATGAGAAAAATGTATTTGATAATGTGTTTAACACAATTTTGAATGTGAAAGGGAAGACGAAGGATGATTTGAAATCAAGACGTGATATAGAAGAATTATGCAAACGTCCCGAGCTTCATATGAAACCAAATGACAGTAAAAAACCAAAAGCTTGTTACGAATTAGATAATAATCAAGTTAAAGCTGTGTTAAAATGGGTGGAAGGGTTAAGATTTCCTGATGGGATATCATCAAATCTTCGTAGATGTGTTGACTTTAAAAATAGTAGATTGAGCGGAATGAAAACTCACGACTGTCACATAATGATGGAAAATTTATTTCCCGTTATGTTTAAAGAACTACTGCCGTTAAAAGTTTGGAAGGTAGTAACGGAGCTTAGTATGTTTTACAAAGAGCTTTGTTCGACTACTTTAAAAGTGCAACGTTTACGTAAACTTGAAGTGGACATTCCTATATTGCTTTGCAAATTAGAGAAAATATTTCCGCCAGGTTTTTTTAATGTGATGGAACATTTACCTGTTCATCTTCCATCTGAAGCACGACTTCGAGGTCCTGTCCAATACGGATGGATGTATCCATTTGAGAGGTATGTAATATGTTATAACGTAATTTAATTGCATTTGAAAGATGAAGTTAATATAAATTAATGTTGCATAGATATTTGAATCATCTGAAGAAAAAAGTGAGACAAAAAGCACGAGTTGAAGGTTCGATATGTAAATCTTACATCGAAGAAGAAGCTTCGTTCTTTTTCTCTCACTATTTCAGTGACCATGTGAATATTTCATTTCAAAGTGTTCCTCGTAATGATGAAGGCGACGAACAAGAGTCCTCTCAAGCAATGTTATCTATTTTTAGACAACATGGTCGGCCTTCTGGAAAATGTGTGGAAATATGGCTAGACGATAGAGATCTTCGTGTAGCACACACTTATATTCTTCTAAATTGTGCCGAGGTTGCACCGTTTGTTAGGTATTCTGAAATAATAATTTTTGTTTTATTCTTTTCTGTAATGCATGCGCGTGTATAACCTAATGTAATAATTTGTTTATATAAACAGTGTTTATGAACGGGAACATCCGAACGGAGATCTCAGTAAAGAATTTTCCCGTTGGTTTTCAAATTACGTTTATGAGCCGAAAAATTGTGTTGTTGACGAAGGGTTGAAACATCTTGCAATGGGACCAAAAAGAGTGGTCAAGACATATCCAATATATTTCGTCAATGGATACAAATTTAACACTAAAGAATACGGTGCAGAAAAATTAACAAATAATACTGGTGTATTTGTTAAAGGTAGTGACGATCCAGAAAACCATTTAAATGATTTTTATGGCGTTCTAACACAAATTTTGCAACTGACATATTTCTCAAGACCCGCGGAGGAGGTGTTTCTATTTAGATGCAATTGGTTTAGCAATGTTCCAGGTTCTGGAATTAATGTGCATAAGGATTATAATCTTATCGAAATAAAGCATACATCGCACTATCACAAGTATGATCCTTTTGTACTAGCCAAACAAGCATTGCAAGTTTATTACGCTCCTTATCCGTCTCTAAAAAGAGATAAAGCAGATTGGTCTGCAGTTTTTAAAACAAAGGCCAGATTCACATTCGATGGGAAGAATATTCCGGACGAACAAGCTTATCAGGCAGATCTTGAGCAAAATAACGAAATAATAATTACAGACGATCATACAGATTTTGGTCCTTTGATCGATGAATCAAATGTTTTGGTAGAAGCGTTTGACAGTGCAGAGGAAAATATCGTCGAAAACGAGACCGAATCTGAATCAGAAGACGATGATGACTGATATAAATTTGAATCTGTTTTTTTGCAATTGATGTAACTATGTTGAATTCTTGATGTATTATGAAATTGATGTAACTATGAAACTAAATCCGTTTACTATTGTTTTATGTTATTTCAATTTGTCATTTATTTAGCAATTTTTATTAAAAATGCAATGAACTCTGCTTATCGTAGGAAGAGTACACCCATCATGAATCAGGTATAACAAACTTACATGTCTATTTACATTTCAGTCATTATAATTAAGCAATTTATACCATTGATGTCATGTTCATATGAAATATATTTCATTATCATGTTTTTATTCTCTTATATAATGATGTGTAAACGTCACAGGTTTATCATTATGTCACATAGAGGGAGGAGCTCTTCCCGTTCTTCAGGAGGCGATGGCAGTGGCCCATCGCAAGCGCCACACCGTCCAGTTGTTACGTTAGCCCCCAAAGCAGATGGGTAAAAATTAAATCTTATTCATCATCTTATTTTTTCTATACTATACGTATGTACTTATCTGTATCGTACTTAAAAACAGGGGGTTCGAGCTACTACCCACTAAGGTAGTGTTGGACGTCTCCAGAGCAGCATATCGTAGTAGGATGAGTGCGTGCTGGCCAAAGTGGGATACCATCCCTCCGCACATCATAGAGTGCATATGGCAGGATGTCCTAGTATGTGTAATTTTTATGTTTTCCATTTTTAATTCGTTTTTGTCGTTTTTCTACCGTTTATCGTTTAAAGTGTAATCTTTTTTTAACACAGGCTGAGATAGACATCCAGACAGATGATATGCAGCTGGCACGAGCATACTGGATGAGGAAGATGCGAAAGAACTACAGAGACACGATATCTGAGGTTAAGAAATCCGGGAAGAGACCACGGTGGATGGGGGAGAGCGTGTGGCAAGCTTGGTTGAGCTACTGGGAGACGGACGAGGCGAAGGCAAGTATACTAATTTTTTTTCAATTATTAATTTAACGTGATTGAAAAATAATGTATCAAATTTTGAATGTACAGGCAGAGTCAGATAGAAACTCTGCAAATAGAAATAAGAATCCCGTTACTCATCGCGGAGGATCGAAGTCGTTTCAGCAGTATCGGCAGGAGTTGGTAAATTTAATTACTGAATAATAAATGTAAATAGTTTATGCTATATGATTTTAAATGTATAATAATTGTATGTAACAATCAACTTCAGGAAGCCGAGGCACATGGTCCTGTCAGCTATATGGACGTGTTCACCCGTACGCATGCTGTTGAGCATGTTAATCCAGACGGGACTGTTTCGTACACATGGCAGGACGATAAATCCAGTAAAAGCCATGTAAGCATATTTCATTTTATTCAGTATTAGTAATTGTTTTAGTTGTCAAATTATTATGAAATAAGATATGATATTATTAATTTGTCAATGCAGGAGATGTTTATGGAGCAGCGACAGAAACTCCTTTCTGATACGGGTCGAGAGCAGCTGACGACCGATGAAGAGGACATTATTTTTGAGTCCGTTATGAGTCCACCAGAGCATGGTCGACGATACGGATTTGGCAATTTAGCGGTAAATAATTTAATTTTTCTTAAAATACTTAAAATATGATATTCTTACCTTTTCAAAACAATAAACTTTGATTTTATTTATTTTTCAATTATTGCAGTCCAGTAGTCAGAGTAGGAGACGGCGGAGTAGACCTCAGAGCGAGCTAGCAAGTATAGAAGAATTACAGACTAGAGTTCAGCAGTTGGAGGAGCAGAACCGCCAACAGGCCATGCAGACGGCACAGTTATTTGAGTACATGCAGCAGTTTGGTGGCCGCTTCCCTTCATCGGCTGGCTCTGGATCTGGGGCAGATTGATTCATTGCTTTCTAATTCGTTCGTGCAGGTATGTTTAGTTTTAGTTTACAATGATTTGGTAGAAGGAACAATTAATTGTTGATATGTATAATTATGTATAATACACTTGGTTCTGTAGCTGTATCAGGATATGCATGATTAGAACAGTTATTGTTAGTATTATTGTTAATGTTGGAATGTTATGTATATTTTGTATTTTATTTTTATTCTAATTTAGTTTATTTCTGTGTCTATTGAATATTTTGGAGTATTGGTTTGCATGTTTGGTTGGATTATTGTTTATTTGATTGTGCAGTATTGATATTGTAGTGTTTGGAAGAGAAATGTGGTTGGAAGGCTCTATTTGCGGCAGATTTTAAAAAAAAACAACAGGTTTCCGACGGCTTCCGACGGCTTCCGACGGCTTACTGGTCGAAATTTTCCGGCGGTTTCCGACGGGTTCCGACGGCTTATTGGCCTGATTTCCGACGGTTTCCGACGGTTTCCGACGGCCGTCGGAAGCCGTCGGAAACCGCCGGAAACCGCCGGAAACCGTCGATAATGTATACGGCATCACCCGTCGGTAGCCGTCGGAAATACTGCTTCCCGACGCCTTCATTTCCGACGGCTTTTTCCGACGGCCGCCGACGGCTTCCGACGGCCGCCGACGGTTTTCAGCCGTCGGAAATCCCCCCTCCCCTTGTAGTGAACTTCACAAATAACCGCAGGAGCAAAAATTACAATACGAGCTTGAATGCGTGATTTTTGCTCAAAATAAAATAACTAAGAAAACCCCTTTATTATTGAAGCCAAAACAAACTTAAGCCCTTTTATAATTTAACAAGGCCGGCCCACTTGAATTTCACCGTCCCCTTTTCTTTTGCTTGTGAAAAATGTCGGCCCCTTATTGTCGAATTAGGGCTTCGGCTTCTTTCTCAAATTAGGGCTTCGTTCTGATGATTAATTACTGTTGCTAGCTCGTTCTCTGATGATCTTTCTCGTGTTCGTTCTCTGATGACCGAAGACTTGCGTCGCTTGTTCTCTGATAATTGATTCTTCGAGATTACAAATTGTTTGCAGCTGCTTCTCTTGATCGAGTTCACTAAATTGCGGTATGTATTACTTTCGTTACTGGTTCAATTGCTTGCTTTAACTTGATTGCACTTGATTTAACTCGATGGCCGATGATGATGAATTGGGATTGTATTTATATGAATTTGAGACACTTGAATTCGTTCGAATTAACTTGATACTTTCCTAAATTCTTAATTGCCTGATGCGCACGTCTTTCCTGATTTTGTTACACGTGATACTCACGGCTTTCCTGATATGTTTTAACTTGATAATCACAGTTTTGAATTGAGAGCATTCGATTTTCTTCTTGTATAAAAACAGAAACTTTCCTCTTTTTGACATCTCTGACCATTTCAAAAAATAATGGTACGAATTTTATATTCATTGAACTCTGACTTCGGCTTGTATTTTACTTCGATCATCTCTGCTGCATACTGTACTCGGTCGAGTTCATCCCCATTCTGTAGATCTGAACTTTGCATTTTATACAACAGTACATGCTGACTACCTTCTGTTCACCTGCATGTTTACTGTGACGTTGGTCTTCATGTACTTGATATTGTAATCTTCTTCGAACTGTCTTCATGTCTTGTTTCATGTTGCAACTGACTTGTGTCTGCATTGTTGATTCAGAACTTCTGTTCATGTCGGCACTGGCTGTAGTTGAGTTGATACATTTGTCAGTTCTACATTTGTTTCACTTTGATGTTGTGTGAACTTGGTATTGCTGCATCCATTGTAGCTTCCTACTGTAGTTGTATACTTGGTTGTTGTTCACCTTGTAGTTGCTCATTTGCAAGTGCATGTTTCGATTCACTGTTGCACTTTCTCATTTTTACTGCTTCACCATCCTTGTTGCCACTGCATTCTATTTCACTTTGGTTTTTGGAGTTGTTGCTATATTGGTTTAAGTTGCACTGTACTTTGTGCTACTTTCACTGTGTCACTTGAGGTCTTGCAGTTTGGTTTATTGATGCATTCATGTACACTTTGTATTGATGCAGTGCTGTTGTGTTGTTTGCAACACCACTGCATCATGCTTGGCCTTGACTTGTAGAATTTCACTGTATCTTCACTTTTGCTTTGCATTGACCATGGCTTCTTTGTATGAACTGCTGTGTATTTAGAGATTGAACCTGAGCATTACTTCGAGTTGTATTTACACCACTTTCTGTTGCACTGATTCTTGATATTTGTATCACTTGAGACTTGATGTTGACATGTGCATTTGGGTTTGTTGTTGATCTTCATGTGTTGGTTACTGATGCATACATGAGCCGTGTACACTCTTTGTTCTTGCATCTTCACCTGGTTGTTCCCTGTACTTGTGTTTCTGGTCTGTATCATGATTGAACATAGCATTCATATTGTTGTTGGATACTTAGAACTGTTGACAACAATTCGACTTCGACTTGGTCTTTGGGCATTGCATTACTTCATGTATGCTGAGCTCTGGTCATTTGCACTTGCACACTCCATACTTTGGTATTGTTCCATGTATTTGCATTGTACCAAGCCGTTACCTGCATTGGCCTTGAATTTGCATTGCAGTTTGCATGTGCTCAGCACTGTGTCTTGTTCACCATGTTGCAACTGGACTTGTTGCTGGACTTGTTGTGGCTCTATATCTTGTGCAATAGCTTGCTTTCACTGTTCCATGTGTATTTGCTTGAGTCACTTGTACACTTGTCCTCTGCACATGTTGTATGTATTGGTTGACTGTGCACACGAGTTGGCGAGGCAGTGCACACGTGTATAAATGTACACGTGTGTATTGCAGCCACTTATGGCTATCTGTCCCTGTGATATCTATGTGCACTACTTTGTGATGAAATCAAGTGTGAATGATGACGAACAACCCAAATAACTGAGGCAAAACATTTTTTTCAAAAATCGTATTTCATTTTATATTGCAAAAATATTTCTTTTTCAATTTTACCGCGTTAGTGAATATTTTTGCAGATTACTCAGATGCTGGATTCAAACCGGAATGCAGTTGAAGACAAAATACGAGTGTGAGTGATATGTAGTGAGGTTATCAATGTAAAAATATTTGTGATGTAATCGTGATGTAATCAAAAATGTATATGTATAGTGAGAGCATGAATTTGTACTATTCAAGATTGTAATAAATATTTGTTTGAATAAAATTTCTGTTTGAATTCAAAATCTGTGTAACTTGTTCTGTTTGAATTCAAATTCAAATTCTGTATAATTTATTTTATTCAACAAATATTTATTTAATCTATGCAAAACAAAATAGTACATAACCAAATACATTTAAATGAATATATATGTTTATTATCATCAAACAAAAACATATAAGCGCATATTCAACACAAACAGGACTAAAATTCAGCATTAAACTATTAATGCATATTACTCATAAACACACATGACACCGAAATACTGATGAAATAGTCAACACTACAACCAAAACCAAATTTATGTGATGCATTTGATAACTGGAACAACACTACAAAAGTAAAATTAATATTCAGCAATTTAGCAACGTGGATCCTTATTTTTCAATAAAAAAGGAAATAACAAAATCAAAACGCATGAATTTGAAAGAAAAATCTAAGATCGAGGGATGAGAGGAAAAAAGGATTTTTGTAAACGAAAAGAATTGAAAATCATCTGCATAATCCTCGATTTGTAAACCAAAATCAGTTAAGCAATCACCAACCTTAAACATATGAGATAATCAACAAACGGTCTACTAAGTGAAAATATATGAGTAGCAAATCAATTATCAATATGGCTCATTTCGAACAGTTTAAAACATCAACATAAAATGGAACATAAATAACAAAAAAATTATAGAAGATTTAAAAATACCTAAAAGTGGTCGAAGCTCGATATTTTAGGAGCAATGCTTGAGGAATCAGAGCAGAATAAGTTAGGTAAGTGGAGGAAATAAAGCATAGCTAGTTAATCCTAGTCTTCAAAATGGTTGATTGCAAACTGCGATGCTTGTCCCTTTAGAAACAGCGACACGGTGCATTAGCCGAAATTTCCAGCAATTGATAGCATTAGTGATCCAGAGACGACGGATGCTTGGTATGGACGGTGGATTGACGACGATGAAGATGTTATGATGACCGTGCATTGCAATTGGGCAGGAGGACGATGACGATGAGGTTTTTGATCGATTTCAGGGGTAGAGGAGGTGCGGGGTCGAAGGAGTATGGATTTGTTAACGAATAGCTTCTGATCTTTAATCGATCTAGGGTTTCTAATTCGAAGTGAGGGCAAAAGGATGATAGATTTTGGATTTGATAAGCGAATAGCTTCTGATTTCTGATCGATTTAGGGTTTCTAATTCGAAAAAAGGGCAGAGGGATGATAGAATTTGGGTTTGATAAGCGAGCAACTTTAGACTAGGGTTTCCCAAGTAGCTTGAAAGGGTATTTTGAGTAATTCAAAAAGACGTGGTTGAAATTAGTTCATGTAATTATCATTATCAGTAGTAAAGATGTATTACTTTTGTAACAACTTATTATTAATAACTTATAACTTAAAATATATAAATGTGTTAACTGTTTATAATTGAAATTAATAAATTTACCAAATCCTCATGATGATGTTGAAATGTCTTGGAACCACCATGATGTGTGATCGGGTTCTTATTTCTATTCGCCGAGTTCCTTTCTGACTCGGTATAAAGACCCACCTTTTTGGACAGTTTAAGTCGATAATAAGCCATACATGTCAAATCAAACCATTCGAAAGGAAGGATTGTAAATGGGGTAAATAAGAAAATAGGGGAAAAATATAAAGAAACAAACACAGAATCTCGTAGTGGAACGATAAAATATAATAATCAAATAAATAGTTCATGAAGCTGTTTATATAATACATTTGATTATAATCTATACAACATTTATCAGAGTTATATATATACATCAAGGATAAATAAGTAATGCAGCAGACAACGTGATATAGGGATAATAATAGTAATAATATACCAAATATTCGTCTTCGTTCTCCAGAATAAATCTTCAGTAAGCTGAAAAACTCAGGGCTGACCCGAGCATAATGAAAGGACAAAACACTCGAGTCAGGACTAAAATATCCTTATGTAAGTCAAATCGATATCGCATATAACATGAGTGTAACAGCATCAGAGATGTTTATGGGATATCACATCTCCTATTCAATGCATAACGTGAGTGCAATAACTCAAGAAATGTTATGAAATTTTTCATCTCTCAAGGACACGTCAAAATATTTATATGTAGTAGAATACGCTACATATATAATGTCTAATCAGTAAAATAAATATTAAAATAACGTTAAGGCTTTACATTAATCCCCCTTAACGCATTTTTAAGCATTGTCGTACAGTTTTCATATAAAACACAAGTTAAAAGTCGGTAGATAAGGATGCGCCGTGATACGACAACACTAAACCAAAATCATATGGGTCTCGTTTAGGAATAAAAGTATGACTAGGCACATGAGGCAATGCCTAAGGTAGGATACTACTAGTTTACCCTTCCCGGCTGGTAGAAACGCATCATAGCCATGATTGCCCACCGCGTCCAACACTCCCATAATCCGGAGCGTGAGCACCAATCAATCATAATGTAAATGATGATATTTCAAAGAAGTGTGTCCGCTCGGGGTAGCTAATCCACTTGGCCAGTACGACTTCTGTTTTGGTCATTTCAAATTGGCACAAGTGCCAGGCTAATCCATCATCGTTCTCTTCCTTCAAATCCAACAAACGACGCAAAATCCAACCACTTCGTTTCGGATCGTCACTCCACGTACACAGTTGTTAAAGTGGTTCCGGTATCGACAGAGAGTATGCCTATATCCGGCTCCAGTCTCTTTAACAATCAAACGTCGTTTTACGCATCAGTTGGTTCTTTTACATTTCAAAAATAGTTCATACTTGATATTAAAATATCATATTCGCTTTGAAAACAAATCCATTTCGAAATCATTATATTTGCTCGAAATATAATATTCCAATTCAAAATCATATTTGCCATTATATCACGATTTTGCTTCAAAAATCGTTTCTAATATCAATTTGGTTTATAACTTCAGTTGACCCAGTTCGTATTTTAAATCTTTGATTTAAAAATAAACATTCCACTCCTGGCCAGTTTAATTTTTTTTGAAAAATAGTTTGAATAGTTTAAAATAGCTAAAATAATTAAAATAGTTAAAAATAGTTTAAACTTTTAAAATAGATAAAAATAGTTTAAATGGTTAAAATAGTTTAAATGGTTAAAATAGTTTAGTAAAATGATTTATTGCAAAATTATTTGGAAACCAAAATAATTTGTATATTTAAAAAGATTGCTTTTAAATAGTTTAATATTAAATAATTTATTTGAAAATAGTTTCTAAGTCAAACCGATTCAATTCTAACTACCCAATCCAAATCATTTCCAATTTCTATTCAATAGATTCAATTTCAATCCAAATCCATTTCAACCTCGATTCCAAATTAATTCAATTCCTCTTTCAAATCCAATTAATTCAATTTTAATTTCAATTTATTGATTTCGAGCTCGATTTTCAAAATATGGATTCAAAACACTTCAATCAAATTAACCTTCAATATCTAATTTGAAATCCAAAATTTTTAAATAATTTACTTAGTAAAATTCAAAGTTTGAATACAACTCCCATCTATTAAATCAAATCAATTTCTGGAATTTAAATCATAATTTGACTATAACTTAAAAATCCCAACTCAATTATTTAATACATTTCGTTTACCAAATTTAAATTTCAACATTCCGAGCTCAAGTTCGAAAATAATTTGATTTCAATAAATTCGATATTTATTTCTTTTAAATCAAACCATTTAAATAATTTCCAATCAAAATATTTAAAATAATTTAACGTAACCAATCCGGTGTTCGTATATAATTTTCTATCATATGACCAAGTGATTAGTTATTTCAATTTAATTCTAGGGATGAATATACATCATTTCAATCCAAATCATAGTGTCATAGGTATATATCATTTCAACTTATTTCTTAATTTATTCGAAGTAATTCAATTTACAGTTTAATACACTGTAAATAGTATACAGGAGGATAACAAGATATATAAACAAATAAACATCCAAACATCAACTAATTTGCATCTATCACAATCAAGCATACAAACAGACAGTATAATTCACAACAGTTTCATAGTTATTAATATTGAGTAATTTACTGGCAATTCAATTTCAAATTTAATTGTCAATTTTAATTTTAACGATTAATTCAAATGGCAATCAAATTTATCAAACAACGAATAAATTCATATCACTTCATAAATTCAAATTTAAATAGCATAAAAATATTCGAGTACATTGTGAGCATTATAAAACACTCACCTCGATTTTTGTTATCACTGAGACGTTCCGGTTTGGAACTAAAACCAGACGACGCCCGCCCCAATTTCGACTATCTCCAAATCCATCCAAACTAGTTTCATTGCAGAGCTCTCATTATCACAATCGTAATGCAAAAAGTCTCTTTTAAAACGGACCTCGTATGCAGATGTTATACATTTTATAAGTTCGTCGATATTTAAATTTATAAAACAATTTTTATTTTTATAATAAACCATACCCAAAACAAGACCTGACCTACAAACGCAAAGGTCTTCTTCCCCAATTACCTGATATGCACGAATCTCCCCCCGGGTGCGCACGCATTCCATTGATACCCAGGTCCGGCCAACCATATTAGACGCCGTCAATTCCATCGAGTCTCTCTTCCGAATCTCCATGTACCCAAACCCAAAAACACACGAACAACCATGCCTAGAGAAACATGACATTACCCATGCTCCCTTCAAGCTGCTACAGACCGCTCCACTCAAAACCCATCAAGCTTTGTGAAAACTTGGCTAGAGGTGTAATTTTCCATGCTAAGCTTGAATACGACCATGAAACGCCTAACGATCATCACATGAGCCAAAACCCCAAGCCCTAGTTTACTCACCCTCGCGTCGATCACCACAAATTGCCGCCGCACCCTAAAAAGGCCACACCAGATCGAAGAGGAGGTTGAAAAATGATTTTAGGAATTGGTTTTGGATTCTTCCACTGAGTAATTAGTGTGAAACAAATTTTTATTGTAACCATGTTAAACTTTTTTTTTTGCTAACACTTTGGGCTCGGCTGTGAATATATGGCGAAGGAGGAAACATGTATGAATAGGTAAAGTCAACTCCAAGGTGGTTGAGAAAAGAAAGAGGTTAAGTTGATGTGAAATAGTCAAGTCAATCAATATATATATTTTTATTTGGACTATCAAATATCCTCAAATACGCAACTCCAAATCTCGAACCCCTATCAAGGTGCTTCGCTAGACATTTATAATGTTATACCTCTATTACAAATGCAATTGAAAAGATTTCGAGCCCTCATTCGATCGTATGGAGAAGATAGCTTTTTGGACCCAATTATTATATCGAATTTTCGATATTAATTTCAATGCGTTTATATCTCGTACAATCAAATGATAACTCCAAACATTACAAAATTTGAAATTCGATAATAATACACTATTATGGATCCATTGGAACTAGTTTCGTCGATATCCGAGACTATGCCCCAGAAGGCTATTTTTTACTCGTTTATTTAAAAATAAACTTTTCAAATTTTAAATTAATCATTTATATTAAAATTTTAGGTGCTAACAATCTTTATTGTTGTTTAAATAAAATTTAAATCAACTTCCCACATCATTGTCAATAATATTAAATTCAAAATTCAATTATTCGAATAATGGCAATATCGAATTTAAAACAATTTTGATTATTCAATAAATCACTATCTTTTGAAATATAAGTTAATGAACTAGTAAGTTTTAGCTTTTAAAATGAATCAAAACAATAGAACAGCTATTTTTATTTTATAGTCATTCAATTTTCGTTATTCATTTGTTCAAATAATTTCCCAATATTGAATTTAACAATTTAATTGTTCAATATTCAACAAATTTCTATATTGGATTTTTACACGAATTTTAGTTATCAACATCATTTTATTTCTATCTAAATAATTCACAATTATTATTTAACTTCAGTTATTGATTTTAAACCCAATTAAAATATATAATATCATTTCATTCTCATTATCACCACAACTTCAAAATTAGTTTATTTCAAAATTTTAATCAAGTTCATATCCAGTAACTTACATTCAAAATCGTTAAATTTATATTTTTAAACATTTTTATGTAATAATTACATTAAATTTAATAATTTAAAATAGCTAAAAACTTGGGTCGTTACAATCTCCCCACTCAAAACATTTCATCCTTGAAAAGACGTTAAATAAAGAATTTAACATTTAGTATATTTAAAAATATAATCCACTTAAAAAACGTCAAGTCCATTAGAAAACTTTTGCTATGCTTCCGCTATGCCACTCTGATTGGCTATCGAAATCTACAAGTTAGTTATCAAAACAAGTTATAATTTTTTTTTAAACATCAAAAAATTTCTAATACCCATATTTTGAAAAATTTCAACTGCGTCTCCTTTACACGGCTCAATCGGCACAACTGCAAAAAGCCTCTACGAGCCTCAAACCAATAAAAAAACAAAAGCCAAGTGGCTCCATCATAAAATCATAAAATCAAATGAAAAATACATTTTTGTCAAGCAATCCAAATTTTTCTTGATTTTAAATACCTGCATCTTATTTACCAATGATATCCAATCATATAATTTAAAATCATTTTATATTTTGCATTTAAATTTCCAATATTTGATTTACTCAAGCCCGTTCGCACGCAATATCAAATATGATTGCTCACTCGATCACACAATTTCACTTCCGAACTAGTATCGTTCACAAGATTCTAGAATGCAGATTCGGATTGGATTCCTTGATCAGAAACTGTTACTCTCCTTGCATAGCCATAACCATGATAGAGAATCCCAGAAAGAATCAAAAATCCATATCCAGGATTCACCGTTGAGAATCGGGTGAAAAATCCTAACTCGTATTAATATAAATTATCTCGAAATCCTATGCTCGAAACCAGATCAAATCATAATGCGAATAAAATAATATAGAACAACTTACCTATTTATTTCCAATTGATTCTTAACAATACCAAAACTTTTCATTCCCATTCATTTTTATTTATATTCGATTTACTCAATTTAATTGTTAACTTTAAATTGTTTCATTTTATGTTTTGCAACATCTCATATAAATTCACTTATTCACTTTCATTTTCATGATTTCCTTTAATAACAAATTTATTTGTGAAACATGTTATTAATCATCACTTTAGTTTATGATCATTCTATAAAAGTCTAATTTCTTATATATGGCTTTATATAATTTTATAATTATCTCAAAGTTACAAATTCATATCTAATTCTGTAACCCATTTACAAAGATATTATTTGATTCACTTGTCTACTTTCTTAAGCTTACTTACTTATTCCATTTAGTCATTAATCCTTTCATACTTAAGTATATAACATTTACTATTACAACCAAATTTCCATTTATATACCTTTTGATTGCTTTTAAGTTTGTTTACTTGTATAATATCACATTACATATCCAAATCAATATTTTAACATTTTAACGCTTGGTAAGTCTTATTATATGTTATTAGAATGCAATTTGGTAATATACAAATTAATCTGATTCATTTTACTTAATTACAATGTTCACTATTTTCACTTATTTAATTTTTCTTTACTTTTGATTTAAGAGTTGCAAACTTCAACTCTAAAGTTTCCCAAAGCATTTTGCTTAGATTTCTTTATCCCCTTATTCTATAAGTTCTGGTTATCCAAATATTTCATTTCATTCAATTAATTTGAAGGTTTTTAATTAACAGAACTTAATGATTTGAATACTAGTTCATTTCAAATCATTTGAAATATGTATATATATTTATCTCTTATATATATATATATATATATATATATATTAAATCATACTTTTGGAATTCAAACCAAAATCTATTTGTTAAAACAATTTCCAAGCGAAGCTTCTCAGAAGTCTACCCCACTTTGAGACTCGAAAATGAATGTCGATGATGCTGCACAGTCATCACGAAATTATTTCCCAGCGACAGAAGAGGGGAGTACTAAATTCATTCCTTTTAAAAATTATTTGAAACAATTTGCATTTGTGTATAATTTTAAACGATACTAATATTATTTTCCAACCTTGAAAACCTTTACAGAAACACCAGAATTTGACTTTCTCAAATTCTCAACTTTATATTCATTTAGCTTGCAATTTATATTTTATAAATCACATTTATACAATTTCATTTTTCTTATAATCATATAATAGCTAATAGTTTAGGAATATTGACTATTCAAACAACAAATGATAATGATCAATATTATCATTTCCAACAACCAATTCACATTATATATACCCTAATAATTTTTGAAAAATTATTTCTTTTTATATATGTATAAAATATGATCAAAGTAAAATTATTTCATTTACCCAATTTAAAAACAATATCGTGTCGATTTACCTTGTCTAAGAGTTTAGAAACTTCTATCGATGCGGTTGTACTTTCCATACCGACCAGAATTCATAAACACCCAACTGATAAGTCAACGCAATATAAAACATTTCATATTCATTTATAAATAGGCGCTCATATCTATTAATATACTCAAACTCATTATTAAGGCTCTAATTCCGACAACAAGGGGCGACGACTTTCGACGGCTATTTTCCGACGGCTTTCGACGGGCCGTCGACGGCCGCCGGAAGCCGTCGAAAATTCGCGAATTATAGGGCTAAGCCAAGCCTTCTTCTTCCTCAGTATCACATATGAAATTTTTTAGGAAAAAATCCCAATTCCCTTCTCCAAGCTTTCAATCTCTAATTTCGAGCTTCAGGATCCTCCATGGCCGTCTAATCATTCTATATTGCTCTCAATCTCAGGTATAATATCTTATTTTCGTCAAAAATCAAATTTTTACCCTAAATCTAAATTTGCATAAGTTGATAAATTAGTATTAGTTAGTAATTGCAATTGTTTCCAATAGCGTAATAACAGTTTATAGCATCACATGGTATACCTATTTCATCATTTATCATGAAATTGTGAAAAACATGATAATTTGTGGTTGTTCATGTATATGTAAATCGTTGTGTATGCTTTGATTCTACGATTGTATATGTGTGTAGCGCTACTATCATTTTATTGTGTTAGTTAGAATAAGATAAAATGAATGAACGAGCTAGGAGTATTATATTGTGCACGTATTGACTTATGAAATAAAAAAAATGCATGAATCTAGATTATAATTGTATGTATTGAAAAATGACAAAAATGTTAAATCAACCTTAAGTTGATGTAATACGTCGAATAAATGTGTTAAATTAAAATATATTTTTGTAAATGTGAACAGTTTGTAAAACTGTATTTTTTCGTAAAATGCACACATTTAATCAACTAATGCCCCTTAGACAGTTTCGGCCCCGTCTGACTAGTGTTGTACATGATAGTTATATAAATAGTCATTTTTTTCAAAAAACGACCATTTATATTCATCCGGTACAATGTTTGTTGGATTTGTCCTTGTATTGGACAAGTTATGAACATAGTAAGCATTTAAATCTTGTATACTACTTCGTCCCATACAGCTCATAAAATTTCGGCCTAACTTTTCTTTTTTGTTTCCTGCGCAATTGTGTACAATGCAGGGAACAAAACGGAAATACTGCCGAAATTTTGTTGAATCAATTGAGACAAAGTAGTATACGAAATGTAAATGCTTACTATGTTTGTAATGGGAAGCAGGATGCCTGATCATGGAAAAAAAATTATACAATTTTTTATATCGATACGTTAAAAAAACAAAATGTGCCCTATTTGAAAATATTTTTAAATTTGTGAGGTAGTTCTTTAAATTCAAATATTATATGACCATGAAAATAATCTTTTTCGAATTTGTATTCTTGAAAATAAATATTAAATTTTGAACTTCTCATTTTGTCAAATAGGAAAAATGATTGATTATTTTGCTGATCATAGGAGATGGATGTACCAAAGAAAAGGACCGAGTGGCTCAATAAAAGAAGATTTTTATAATGGTATAAACGTGTTTGTTGAATTCGCTTTAAGTAATAACGGAAGCGATCGAGAAATTCGCTGTCTGTATAGTAGGTATAGACATTTGAAGTATTTGTTACCAGATATTGTGAAAGTTCATTTGTGCCAAAACGGTTTTGTACTCGAGTATTAAGTTTGGGATCGGCATGGAGAAGTTGTAGCAAATACTCCTGTAGAGTCTGAAAGTGTCGTTAACGAAATAGTTATGACGACCCGTATAGAAAATATGGTCGAAGATGCAACACGATCAATGTTTCCTATGGTTGAAGTTGACGACGATGATGGTAATGTTGAAGAACCAAATACTGAAGCAAAAAAAATTATGATTTACTAGATGCTGCTAAGAAACCTATTTGGGATGGTTGTAAAAGCGTCACTCAGCTATCAGTAATCGCAGAATACATTGCGATGAAGTCAAAATACAACATCAGCGAAGCTGGGTTTATAGCTGTTATACAAGCTGTAGAAAGACATATGTCACCCAATAATCTAATGTGTGAAAATCACTATGAAGTTAAAAAACTTATGTCGACTTTTGGTTTACCTTATCAGAAAATAGATACATGTTTAAAAGGCTGCTTGTTGTTTTCGAAAGAAGACGCAAACCTTAGAAATTGTAAATTTTGTAACCAGGAGAGATACAAACCAAGAAAAAAGAAAGGGAAGGAAGTTCCGTACAAGTGTATGCATTACTTACCCATAACTCCAAGACTTCAAAGATTATATGCATCTTCTGTAACTGCATCTAATATTAGATGGCATAGCGTGAGAACGGAGGAAGAGGGTACGTTGACACATTCGGCCGATGGAGAAGCATGGAAGCATTTCGATAAAACGTATCCAAATTTTGCAGCAGAGAGTCGAAAAGTTAGATTAGGATTATGTATGGACGGTTTTCACCATTTTCTCAATTTGGTTCTAAATATTCATCCTGGCCCATTATCATCACACCGTATAATTTAGCTCCATGGATGTGTATGAAAACGCAATATATGTTTCTTACCGTTGTCGTTCCTGGCCCCGGCGATCCGATACAAGGAATCGATGTATATTTACAACCGTTGATTGAGGAGTTAAAAATACCGTGGAATGAAGGAGTAGAAGCATACGATGTGCCCAAGAAGAAATTTTTTTGCATGTTTGCTTCTTTGTTGTGAACTATAAGTGATTTTCCTGCCTATGCAATGCTTTCAGGATGGAGTAATGCCAGTCGTCCAGCGTGTCCATATTGCATGGATGAAGCACGAGCGTTTCCTTTACCTCATGGTAAGAAAATTTTATGGTTTGACTGTTATCGATATTTTCGTCATGTAAATCATCCCTTCAGAGGAGATGAGAAATTTTTTTTAGCTAATAGAGTAGAAATCAGACAACCACCAACGATATGGTCAAGCGAAGACATATATGAACTTGTTGGGGACTATCCAAAGATATATGAAACTGGAGAGCAAACAGCAATTGAAGGCAAATCAGTTGTTCATAACTGGTGCAAACAAACTATTTTTTGGGAGTTGCCGTATTGGAAACATCTTCTGCTTCGTCATAATATAGATGTGATGCACAATGAGAAAAATGTATTTGATAATGTTTTTAACACAATTTTGAATGTGAAAGGGAAGACGAAGGATGATTTAAAATCAACACGTGATAGAGAAGAATTATGTAAACGTTCTGAGCTTCATATGAAACCAAATGATAGTAAAAAACCCAAAGCTTGTTACGAATTAGATAATAATCAAGTTAAAGCTGTGTTAAAATGGGTGGAAGGGTTAAGATTTCCTGATGGGATATCATCAAATCTTCGTAGATGTGTTGACTTTAAAAATGGTAGATTGAGCGGAATGAAAAGTCACGACTATCACATAATGATGGAAAATTTATTTCCCGTTACGTTTAAAGAACTACTGCCGTTAAAAGTTTGGAAGGTAGTAACGGAGCTTAGTATGTTTTACAAAGAGCTTTGTTCTACTACTTTAAAAGTGCAACGTTTACGTAAACATGAAGTGGATATTCCTATATTGCTTTGCAAATTAGAGAAAATATTTCCGCTAGGTTTTTTTTAATGTAATGGAACATTTACCTGTTCATCTCCCATCTGAAGCACGACTTCGAGGTCCTGTCCAATATGGATGGACGTATCCATTTGAGAGGTATGTAATATGTTATCACGTAATTTAATTGCATTTAAAAGACGAAGTTAATATAAATTAATTTTACATAGATATATGAATCATCTAAAGAAAAAAGTAGGCAAAAAGCACGAGTTGAAGGTTCGATATGTAAATCTTACATTGAAGAAGAAGCTTCATTATTTTTCTCTCACTATTTCAGTGACCATGTGAATATTTCATTTGAAAGTGTTCCTCGTAATGACGAAGGCGACGAACAAGAGTCCTCTCAAGCAATGTTATCTATTTTTAGACAGCATGGTCGGCCTTCTGGAAAATAGGTAGAAATATGGCTAGGCGATAGAGATCTTCATGTAGCACACAATTATATTCGTTTAAATTGTGCCGAGGTTGCACCGTTGTTAGGTAATCTGAAATAATAATTTGTGTTTTATTTTTTTCTATAATGCATGCGCGTGTATAACCTAATGTAATAATTTTTTTATATAAACAATGTTTATGAACGTGAACATCCAGACGGAGATCTCAGTAAAGAGTTTTCCAATTGGTTTTCACGTTACGTTTATGAGCCGAGAAATTGTGTTGTTGACGAAGGGTTGAAACATCTTGCGATGGGACCAAAACGAGTGGTCAAGAAATTTCCAATATATTTCGTCAATAGATATAAATTTAACACCAAAGAATACGGTGCAGAAAAATTAACAAATAATACTGGTGTATTTGTTAAAGGTAGTGACGATCCAGAAAATCACTTAAATGATTTTTATGGCATTCTAACACAAATTTTGCAACTGACATATTTCTCACGACCCGCGGAGGAGGTGTTTTCTATTTAGATGCAATTGGTTTAGCAATGTTCCAGATCCTGGAATTAATGTGCACAAGGTTTATAATCTTATCGAAATAAAGCATACATCGCACTATCACAAGTATGATCCTTTTGTACTAGCCAAACAAGCATTGCAAGTTTATTACGCTTCCTATCCGTCTCTAAAAAGAGATAAAGCAGATTGGTCTGCAGTTTTTAAAACAAAGGCCAGATTCACATTCGATGGGAAGAATATTCCGGACGAACAAGCTTATCAGGCAGATCTTGAGCAAAATAACGAAATAATACTTATAGACGATCATACATATTTTGGTCCCTTGATCGATGAATCAAATGTTTTGGTAAAAGCATTTGACAGTGCGGAGGAAAATATCGTAGAAAACGAGACCGAATCTGAATCAGAAGACGATGATGACTGATATAAATCTGAATCTGATTTTTTTACAATTGATGTAACTATGTTGAATTCTTGATGTATTATGAAATTGATGTGACTATGAAACCAAATCTGTTTACCATTGTCTACATGTTTTATGTCATTTCCATTTGTCATTTATTTAGCAATTTTTCTTAAAAACGCAATGAAATCTGGTTATCGTTGGAACAGTACACCCATTATGAATCAGGTATAACACACTTCCATTTCTATTTCCATTTCAGTCATTAATTAAGCAATTTATACCATTGATTCATTTACATATGAAATATATTTCATTATCATGTTATTATTCTCTTATATAATGATGTGTATATATGTCACAGGTTTATCATAATGTCATATAGAGGTAGGAGCTCTTACCGATCATCAGGAGGCGATGGCAATGGCCCATCGCAAGAGTCACAACATCCAGTAGTTTCGTTAGTCCCTAGAGTAGAGGGGTAAGAATTAAATTTTATTCACCATCTTATTTTTTTATGATATACGTACTTATCTGTATCGTATTTAAAAACAGTGGGTTTGACCTACTTCCCTCGAAGGTTGTGCTGGATGTCTCTAGAGCTTCTTATCGCAGTAGGATGAGTGACTGCTGGCCGAAGTGGGATAACATCCCTCCTCACGTCATAGAGTGTATATGGCAGGATGTCCTAGTATGTATATTTTTCTGTTTTCCATTTTGAATTCGTTTTTGTCATTTTCCTACTGTTTATTGTTTATAGTGCAATCTTTTTTTTTTACTTTTTATTGTGAAACACATGCTGAGATAGACATCCAAACGGACAATATGCTGCTGGCACGAGGATACTGGATGAAGAAGATGCGCAAGAACTACAGGGACTCAGTATCTGAGATTAAGAAATATGGTAAGAAACCACGGTGGATGGGGGAGAGCGTATGGCAAGCTTGGTTGAGATACTTGAAGACGAAAGAGACGAGGGCAAGTATACTAAATTTTTTTGAATTATTAATTTGACGTGATCGAAAAATAATGTATCAAATTTCGAATGTTCAGGCAGAGTCCGATAGAAAATCTACAAACGGAAATAAAAATCTTATCACTCATCGCGGAGGGTCGAAGTCATATCAGCAGTATCGGTAGGAGTTGGTAAATTTACTGAATGATAATTGTAAATAGTTTATGCTATATAATTTTAAATGTATAATAATTGTATGTAAAAAATCAACTTTAGGAAGTTGAGGCGCATGGTCCCGTGGGCTATATGGACGTGTTCACTCGTACGCACGCTGTCGTGCATTTAAATTCGGACGGGACTGTTTCGTATACATGGCAGGACGATAAATCCAACAAGAGCCATGTAAGCATATTTCATTTTATGCAGTATTAGTAATTGTTCTTCTTGTTAAACTATAATGAAATAAGATATGATGTTATTAATTTGTTAATGCAGGAAAAGTTTATGGAGCAGCGTCAGAAACTCCTTGCTAATACGGGTCGAGATCAGGCGACGACTGATGAGGAGGACACTATTTTTGAGTCCGTTATGGATCCAGCAGAGCATGGCAGACGATACGGATTTGGCAATCAAGTGGTAAATAATTTATTTTACTGCTATTTGATATTTAAGTCATAATTCTATGTTGGATTATATAATTTTATCTTAAAATACTTCAAATATGCTATTTTGACCTTTTCAAAACAAAAAACTTGATCACACCATGTTGAATTCGAATTCAAACCAACCAAATGACTTTATCACACTAGTAAAGCACAAGAAGGCAGAAGATATGAACGTTATGTTACTTACTAGCTTGTAGAGATATGCACATACACTTATAGAGATCACATAACTAAATTAAATATTTATTGCAGGCCAGCAGCCAGAGACGGGGTCGAGGGAATAGAGATCAGAGCGATCTAGCAGATATAGAAGAATTGAGGACTAGAGTGTCCCAGCTGGAGGAGCAGAACCGCCAACAGGCCATGCAGACCACACAGTTGCTAGAGTACATGCAACAGTTTGGTGGCCGCTTCCCTTTCTCGGCTGGCTCTGGGTCTGGACGAGATTGATTCATTGCTTACTTGTTTTTTCAGGTATATTTTTTTTAGTTTTGTATGATTTGATAGACAGTGGAGGTAGTTGTTGATTTTTGTATGATTATGTTTGATACACTTGGTTGTGTGGTTGTATGATGATGTGGATGTTGATTATTTTGTGTTATGTTGTGTACGCATGACATGGTAGAACACTCGTTTTTGGGGTTGTTGTGAATGTTGGAATGGTTATGTATATTAAGCATTTTATTTTAATGTAATTTGATGTATTTGTGTGTTTTATGAATTTTGTATGGTTTGGGTTTTGATATTTGGTTGGAATATTGTATACTGGATTATGCAGTATTGGTGTAATAGTGTTTGGATGGAAAATGTGGATGGAAGGCTATATTGCAGCGGTTATAAAAAAATACAGCAGAATTCCGACGGCTCACGACAGCTTCCAGGTGGTAATTTTCCGACGGCTTCCGACAACCTATATGTCATTTTTTCCTACGGTTTTCGACGGATTCCGACACTTGTCGGAATTCGTCGGAAACCATCGAAAGCCGTCGAAAACCGTCGAAAATATATTCGGCGCCCTGTGTCGGAAGCCGTCGGAAACCGTCGAAAATATATTCGGCGCCCTGTGTCGGAAGTCGTCGGAAACACTGCTCCTCGACGCCTATTTTTCCGACGGCTTTCGACGGCCGCCGACGGCTTTCGACGGCCGTTGACGGTTTTCTACCGTCGGAAATCACTGTTCACATTGTAGTGTGTACTACTGACCCAATCTCTCATGAGTTACCTTACAAAGCTAAGGTTATCCCAAACCAAAGCTCTTATACGAACTGTAACGACCCACCTTTTTGGACAGTTTAAATCGACAATAAACCACACATGTCAACTCAAGCCATTCAAAAGGGATGACTGTAAATGGAATAAATAATAAAATAAGAGAAAAAGAAACAAACACTGAATCTCATAGCAGAACGATAAAATATAATAATCAAATAAACAGTTCATGAAGCGGTTTACATAATAAATTTGATTATAATCTATACGACATTTATCAAAGTTATATATATAAATCAAGGATAAATAATTAATGCAGTAGACAACATGATGTAGGGATAATAATAGTAGTAATAAACCAAATCTTCATCTTCGTCCTCCAGAATAAATCTTCAGTATGCTGAAAAACTCAAGGCTGGCCCAAGCGTAATGAAAAGATAAAGCACTCGAGTCGGGACTAAAATATCCTTATGTAAGTCATATCGATATCGCATATAGCATAAATGTAACAGCATCAGAGATGTTTATGAGATATCACATCTCCTAATCAGTGCATAACGTGAGTGCAATAACTCAAGAGATGTTACAGGATTTTCCATCTTTTAAGGACCCGTCAAAATATTTATATGTAGTAGAATACGCTCTATATATAATGTCTAATCAGTAAGGTAAATATTAAAATAGCATTAAGGCAGTACATTAATCCCCCTTAATGCATTTTTTAGCATTCTCGTATAGTTTGCGCATAAAACACCAGTTAAAAGGTCGGTGGATAGGGATGCGTCATGATATGACAACACTAAACCAAAATCATATGGGTCTCGTTTAGGGATAAAAGTATTATAAGGCATGTGAGGTAATGTCCAAGGTAGGATACTACCAGTTTATCATTCCTGGCTAATGGTAACACATCATAGCCATGATCGCCCCCCGTGTCCAACACTCCCATGATCTGGATGGTGCGCACCAATGAATCACAATGTAAATGATGGTATTTCGAAGAAGTGCGTCTGCCCGGGGTAGCTAACCCATTTGGCCGGTACGGCTCCTGTTTTAGTCATTTCAAATTGGCATAAGTGCCAGGCTAATCCATCATAATTCTCTTTCTACAAATCCAACAAACGACGCCAAATCCAACTACTTTATTCTGGATCATCACTCCACGTACACAGTTGTTAAAGTGATTCCGGTATCAATAAAATGTATGCCCATATCCAGCTCCATCTCTTTAATAACCAAATGTCGTTTACACATCGGTTGGTTCTTTAACATTTCGAAAACAGTTCATACTTGATATCAAAATATCATATTCTCTTCGAAATCAAAATCATTTTGAAATCATCATATTTGCTCGAAATATAATATTCCAATTCAAAATCATTTTTGCCATAATATCACGATTTTGCTTCCAAAATAGTTTCGAATTCCTATTTGGTTTATAACTTCAGTTGACCCAGTTCGTATTTTAAATCCATGATTTAAAAATAAACATTCCACTCCTGGCCAGTTTGAATTTTTTGAAAAATAGTTTGAATAGTTTAAAATAGCTTAAATAATTAAAGTAGTTAAAAATAGTTTAAATTGTTAAAATAGATAAAAATAGTTTAAATGGATAAAATAGTTAAAATAGTTTAAATGGTTAAAATAGTTTAATGAAATGAATTAAGCATTTAAAATGGTATATAGCAAAATTATTTGAAAACCAGAATAATTTGTATATTTAAAAGGATAGCTTTTAAAAAGTTTTATATCAAATAATTTATTTGAAAATAGTTTCAAAGTCAAACCGATTCAATTCCAACTTCCTAATCCAAATCAATTCCAATTCTATTCAATCGATTCAATTTCGATTTTAATCTAAATCAATTTCAACCTCGATTCCAAATTACAGTTCCTCTTCCAAATCCACTTAATTCAATTTCAATTTCAATTTATTGATTTCGAGCTTGATTTTCAAAATATCGATTCAAAACACTTAAATCAAATTAACCTTCAATATCCAATTTGAAATCCATTTTTTTTTAAATACTTTTACTTAGTAAAATTCAAAGTTTGAATAGAAGACCCGTCTATTAAACCAAATCATTTTCTGATATTTAAATCATAATTTGATTGTAATTTAAAAATCCCAGCTCAATTATTTAATTGTTTACAAAATTTAAATTTCAACATTCCAAGCTCAAGTTCGAAAATAATTTGATTTCAATAAATTCGATATTTATTTCTTTTATATCGAACCATTTAAATAATTTCAAATCAAAAAATTTAAAATTATTTAATTTAACCAACCCGGTGTCCGTATACAATTTTCTATCCTATGTCCAAGTGATCAGTTATTTCAATTTAATTCCACAGATGAATATATATCATTTCAATCCAAATCACAATGTCATAGGTATATATCATTTCAAATTATTTTTTAATTTATTCGAAATAATTTAATTTACAATTTTGTACACTATAAGTAATATACAGGTGATAACATGATATATGTATAAACAAATAAACATCCCAACATCAACTAATTTGCATCCATCACAATCAATCGTACAAATAGGCAATATAATTCACAGCAGTTTCGTAGTTATTAATATTGGGTAATTTACTGGCAGTTCAATTTCAATTTCAAATTAATTGTCAATTTTAACTTTAACAGTTAATTCAAATAGCAATCAAATTTATAAAACAACGACCAATAAATTCATATCACTTCATAAATTAAAATTTAACTAGCATAAAAATAATCTAGTATGTTGTGAGCATTATAAAACACTCACCTTGATTTTTGTTGTGGCAGAGACGTGCCGGTTTGGAACTAAAACCAGATGACGTTCGATTTTAGCTCGAATTTCGACTATTTCCAAATTCGTCCAAACTAAATTCACTGTAGAGCTCTTGTTATCACGATCGCAATGCAAAAAGTCTCTTCTAAAATGGACCTCGTATGCAGAAGTTATACATTTTATAAGTTCGTCGATATTTAAATTTATAAAACAATTTTAATTCTATAATAAACCATACCCAAAATAAGACCCGACCCACAAACGCAAAGGCCTTCTTCCCCAATTACCCAATACGCATGAACCCCCTCCCCTCCCCTTCGGTGCGCACGCACGCCACTGTTACCCAGCTCTGACCACATATATTCGACGTTGTCGATTCCAACGAGTCTCTCTTCCGAATCTCCACGTACCTAAACCCAAAAACTCACGAACAACAATGCCTAGAGAAACGCGACACTACCCATGCTCCCATCGAGCTGCTACAGGCCACTCTACTCAAAACCTACCAAGCTTCGTGAAAACTTGGCTAGAGGTGCAGTTTTCAATGCTAAGCTCAAATACAGCCACGAAAACTCCCAACGATCATCACGCGAGCCAAAACTTCAAGCCTTAGTTCACTCACCCTCATGTCGATCACCACGAATGGCAGCCGCACCCTAAAAAGGCTACACCAGTTCGAAGAGGAGGTTGAAAAATGATTTTACGAATTGGTATGGGATTTTTCCATTGAGTAATTCGTGTGAAATAAATTTTTATAGATACCATGTTAAACTTTTTTTTGCTAACAGTTTGGGTTCGGCTGTGAATGTAGGGTGAAGGAGGAAATGTGTATGAGTAGGTAAAGTCAACTCTTAAGTGGCTGAGAAAAGAAAGAGGTTAAGTTGATGTGAAATAGTCAAGTCAATCAATATATATATATATATATATATATATATATATATATATATATTTAACTATCAAACCGTCTCGAATACACAACTCCAAATCTCGAACCCCTATCAAGGCGCTCTGCTAGGCGTTCATAATGTTATATCCCTATTCCGAATGCAATGGAAAAGCTTTCGAGTCCTCATTCGATCATATAGAGAAGATAGCTTTTTGGACCCGATTATTATATTGAATTTTCAATATTAATTTCAACGCGTTTATATCACGTATGATCAAACGATAACTCAAAACGTCACGAAATTTGAAATTCGATGATAATACCACTATTATGGATCCAATGGTACTAGTTTTGTAGAAAACCGAGACTATACCCCGGAAGGCTATTTTTTATGTATCTACTAAAATATAAACTTTTCAAATTTTAAATCAATCATTTATAACAAATTTTTAGGTGCCAACAATCTTCATTGTTGTTTAAATAAAATTTAAATCAACTTCACACATCATTGTCAATAATATTAAATTCAAAATTCAATTATTAAAATAATGGCAATATCGAATTTTAAATAATTTTGATTATTCAATAAATCACTATCTTTTGAAATATAAGTTAATGAACTGATAAGCTTTAGCTTTAAAATGAATCCAAATTATAGAACAAATATTTTTATTTATAGTCATTCAATTTTCGTTATTCAGTCGTTCAAATAATTTCCCAATATTGAATTCAACAATTTAATTGTTCAATATTCAACAAATTTCAATATTGGATTTTTAAACGAATTTTAGATATCAACATCATTTTATTTCTATCTAAATAATTCACAATTATTATTCAGCTTCAGCTATTGATTATAAACCCAATTAATATATATAATATCATTTCAATCTCGTTATCGCCACAAAATTAGTTTATTTCAAAATTTTAATCAAGTTCATATCCAGTAACTTATAGTCAAAATCATTAAATATATATTTTTTAAACATTTTTATTTAATGATTGCATTAAATTTAATAGTTTAAAATAGCTAAAATTATGGGTCATTACATTTAGCGTGCAAATTTAAATTGACATTATATTTTACAGCCGTAAAACAAATTTAAGTGATATAGACTTACATTAAATTCATTGTTGTTCCACCAAGTATCTCAAGCATCCCATACGCTAGAACTTATTCAGTTAGGCTTCTTCCCCGCTTTCCTAAGACCAAAAACCATGTCTTGGTAATTCTAGCAATTTTTGAACTCCAATGGCGTTGGCAAAGGGGAATGTCAACTTCCTGCAAGTCTACAACCCCTCTGCATGTTGAGGAAATATAAATTATACATTTATACTTGATCAGCAGATTGTAAAGTGGTAATATATAATGATATATAAATTACACTCACAAGGAAGTACTGCTAGATACCCTTCCTGATGAGGTCTGGGGTTTTACCCCATCTAGGCCAAAATGAAGTCATCCTTTTGAAATACCTTAGCCTGTTGGGGTTTAAACTCATTAGAGCCAGCTTTAGAGATTGTAAAGTGGTATCAGAGCCAGCTTTAGAGATACCTTAGCCTATTGGGGTTTAAACTCATTAGAAATAGAGTTACTAGTACCCTAGAATGAGTTTGAATGTATATATATGAGGGAGTGTATTTGTTAGTGTTATATAAAAATATTTGTATTGTATTAATTTGTTATGCTGAGTATTTATAATTCTAGTCGGTACATAGCATGCTATGGCATCGATAAGGGGTTTTAAATACTTGAACAGGATAGATGGACACAATATTATTTTGAAACAGGTAAATAAAATAATTTTACCTAGTATTATATTTTGCATATATAAAAATGCAAATGTGTATATAATTTTTCAATTAATTTTGTTATTTTTGTTGTGTTGTTTGCTAGGAAATAATAATATTCAATTATTGTCATTTATTGTTTGGTTTGTCAAAACCATTAACTATTGTATGTTATAAGAAAATGTAATTTAATAAATATGGTTTATAAATTATGATTCACAAATAAAATGAATTTAAACAAAAATTTGAGAACTTAAATTATGATGTTTTGAAATTGGTATTTCAAAGATTTTAGAAATTAATTCTATTATTATTATTTAGAAGTATTTACAAATAGAAATGTCTTTAAAAGTTTTCAAAATGCACTTGAAAGAATTGTTTTCAAAGAATTTTGGAAAGGAAAAACATTCTGCACTGCCCTCTTCTATCGCTGGAACATAATTTTGGTGATGACCGTGCATTATCGACTTTCATTTTCGAGTTTCAATGTGGGAAGACCACTATAGTAGCTTTGCTGCACAGTTGTTTGGTGAAATAAATCTTAATTTTAAATTTCTAAATATGATTTGATATATTTAAAGACATGAGTATATATATTATTTCAAAATGATTTGAAATGAACCCGGTATTTGAATTCTTAAGTACTTGTTAATTGATGGTTTTCAGTTGTAGAAATTAAGTTAAATTTTAATAAGCTCGAAACATTCAAATTGAAATCTGAAAAAAAAAGTAATTATTTAATGAAAATATAAGAAATTGAAGTTTTGTAACTTGTAAATTAAAAGATAATAAAACTTAAGAAGATGTAAAGTACCGAACATTCTCAAAATGAATAAGATAAGTTTGTATAATATTCAATTACATTTTAAAAACATATATAAAACTTACCAGAAATATTTAAAAAGTTGAAATGTTGAATATGAATATGTAATAGAATATTATACAAGTAAAAGCTTGATAACAAAAATGCTTCAAAATGAACATATGTTTATAAATGAAGAATTAAGAGTTACAAGAAATGTATAAACGTAAGTTAATGTTTTGAAATGCTAATGATTAATTTGAGTAGTAAAATAAGGGTGAATACTATTTAAATAAATGATTATAAACTTAAGAAATGTTGAAATGATTCATAAACAGATCTAATATTAAAAGAAATACTATTGTGCAAATAAATACGAATTAAAAAGAAGAAGAAAGTTAAGTATGAATTGATTCATTAGTGAATATTAATATTAAATGGAAATCAATAATATAAGTAAATAATAAATGTGAATTAAACAACAACGAAATGTATGTAATACTTTAATATTGGATTCATTGACGATTTCAAATATTGAATGGGAAATAATCTATGTATGTAAATGAATGTAAATTGATAAGAGATAGCCTTGTATGAATATGAAAAAATGAATGGAAAGTAAATGATGTATTAAAGAAACCAATAGAATAAACTTGAATAACGTATAAAAAAATTGTTGTTTGACTTATGGGATTTTTGGGAAATGATACTTCAAGTTGTTTAAGGTTGTATGAATAATCTATTGCGTAATTTCCTAAGGCTGTTGAGCGTAAGGTACACTTGATAGTTATTCATCACCCTTGTATGATGAAAAGTTTCTGAACCTGGACAAACCATTAGTTTTGGATTCTATCGATTTGTAATGAATTCTTTTATTTCATATAATGGTTGTACTGCTTTTGTTTGCATATGATTGTTATATTGGTTGTGTTGTTTGTGTTATAAATTGAAACAACTAAAATATCACTCTTTTTACATAATTTTAACTCTTTTGGATTATGTAGGTAAATTGCAGGTTATGGAAGCAATAGCATTTGATTTTGGTTTCATAAATAAAGTTTGTTTGCCCGACAAATAGGAACGTTTTCATATTACGATTTTGGAACGATATTTTATTGTTTTCCTATGGTTTGGGATGTTTTATATATATATATATATATATATATATATATATATATATATATATATATATATATATTTAAATATATATATTGAAATTATTGATATTTTTTTTATATATATCCGCGTGAAGAACTCTACCAAGAAAATTCATATATTTGGGACTAAGATTTTTTTTGTAAAAGTTGAGTTATTTTTAAATTTTTATATAAGCTTAAATATGTAAGTTAATTGTATATAAATTGGTTATTTTGAATATAATTATATCAAACCTCTTGATTCATTCTTGTTCTTTTTCGAAGATGAAAAGTTTTTAGTGAGGGAGATTGTAACGAATCGTATTTTTGATAATTAAAATATTAAATTCAATTATATTTTGAAATTTAATATTGTGAGAAATTAAAATTTATGATTTATAAATGGAAAAGATTTTTAGAATATAATTTAATAATGTTGATCGTGTGAAATTGACAACTATTTAATGTAATTTCAATTAATGGTAATAATAAAGGTTAATAGTGGATAAAATGAATGTTGTATTAAAAATAGAAATTACATGTAATTAATTGAAAGGGGTTAGTATCGAATATGAAATCAATGATATGGTAAGTAGTTATAATCTTTGTTTATAAACAATAAAATTGATAAATGTGTTTAAAGTACTTAAATGTAAATACTGCTTTATTTATCATCTTAATATTAAATCAGTTGAAATTAATTTGAAAATCAAATGTTCAAATTTAATCTAATTGAAATATTGCATTTAATACGTTAAAAGATATAAAATGTAGAGTGAAGAGAACAATAAGAAGGAAACTTATGTTAAATATATTCATAAGGAATAATTGATTTAATATAAGAACCTGTAAATCAAAATAAAAGAAATTGTTGGAATTTAAATTATAATAACTAGCATTACAAGAAACAGAGCATTTTCCGACGACTCCAGGCCGTCGACGGTCGTCGGAAGCCGTCGAAAAAGCCATTGCAAAATAATCCATCAGTGAACAAATTTTCCGACGGCTCTCGACAACGTCCGACGACAGCTTTTTCGACGGTTTTCGACGGCTGTCCGACGGCTTCCAACAGTCGTCGGAAGAAACATGGACGATCACGCTTTGTGCTAAAAGTCGTCGGTAGCCATCGGAAATATGCCATTTGTAGCCGTCGGTATCCGTCGGTATTTTTAGGCCTACAGGCTGTCGGAAGCTGTAAAAAAACCTGGAACATTTTTTCTGCATTTCTGCTGCGATTTGGCCTTCCATCCATAATTCATGAATATAATATATTTACCCGACTCAATATATCCGACTCGGATATTTAATATGAAATCAAATCATTGAAATATAATCAAATATCATAAAGAAATAAATAAAATCTAACTCGCATAAAATCAAACCAGACTTCACTACCCTGATTTACATATACATCAACCCTTCATCAATTCTTCACAATCAACTCCCAAATGTCAGAATCACTACCACCAAATGTATCATCAAACAATATACACAAGTTCAAATCCAACTTCATCAACTTAATGTATCATCCAAATTTACAAAATACTGACACAGAACAAAAAAAAACCATACTTATCACTCCGGTCAATCAGCTCCAGAACCACTCGAACCAGCAGAAGATGAAAAGCGACCACCATATTGTTGCATGTACTCAGCAATACGCTGATCCAGCAGCTGTGTCATCTTAATGGCTTGACGATGGTTCTGATCTTCAAGTTGTGCCACCCTAGTTCTCTACTCTTCGATCTCTGCTAGATCGATATTAGCTCTGGTCGGTTGGCTGCCTCACCTCTACGATGTTTATTACCGCGTCACTTACGTCTGCAGGCTGCAACACTTATTTAATTTAGTCTATATTTTTACAATCAAAGTTACAACATAATGTTTTAATTGTTCTATCTATAAACTAATTACTGCAACTAAAGCAATGTGAAGTTCTTAAAACTAAAAGATTATAAAATTGTTATATCTTAATATATTATTTATTACCGCTTCATTGCCAAAGCCGTAGTGCCTGTTCCATGACGGAGGATTCATGAATGATTAAAAAATAATATCCTCCTCATCCGTCGTGTGCTGCTCTCAACCGGTATCCTACTGGATTTCTGGCATTGCTCCATAAACCTTGCATGCATTAACAAATAAAAATACAATTAAAATTAATATCACGATATCTTAATTCATTATAATTTAATAATTAAAACAATTACTAATAGTACATAAACTAAAATATGCTTGCATGGCTCTTTCTTGATTTATCGTCGTGCCAAGTATATGAAACTGTCCTACTCGGATTTACATGCTCGACGGCATGCGTATGGGTAAACACATCCATATATAACATAGGACCCAGCACCTCAGCTTCCTAAAATTGATTATTATGTACTTTTATTGTATTTAAAATTATGTAGCACAATAACTATTTACAATACACATTTAATAAATTAACCAACTCCTGGCAATACTGTTGGAAAGACTTTGACCCTCCTCCACGAGTGATGAGATTTTTGTTTCTATTTGCAGAGTTTCTTTCTGATTCTGCCTGTACATTTAAATTTAATACATTATTTACATACCAAATATTTTTTGATATTTACGTATCAATCAAATAATTAATAAAAGTTTAGTACATTAACCATCGCCTTGTCAGTATCCCGATATCTCAACAACCCTACCCATGCACTCGTCCCCATCCAGTTTGGCTTCTGCCCTTTATGGTTCACTATCGGCATGGAATTCCTGTAGTTCTTCCTCATCTTCTACATCTAGTAATGCCACACCAGCTGCAAATCATCTGACTGTATGTCCACTGTGGCCTGTGTTTCATGATAAACAATCAACTAAAAATTAAACAATAAAAAGTGAACAATAAATAAGCGACAAAAATAAATTAAGAATGGAAAATAGAATATTACACTTACAATGAAATCCTGTCAAATACACTCGAAATATTTAACCTGTGTTAAATATGATATAGATTACTATCACACACAAAATATTTAAGCTGCTGAATTTTTTTTAAAACTTACCCCTCGGCTCTAGGTTCAAGAGTCACAATAGGTCGCTGTGGCGGTTGCGATGGATCGCTTTCATAACCTCCTCAAGAATGGGAAGAACACCTCCTTCTGGACGACATGATACCTGTCACAAACACATCATTTTAAAAGAGGACAATAACATGATAATGAAATATATTTTATAGTTAAATGACACAAATGATATAAAGTACATTAATTGCAAGGTATACTTGATTAAGATTGGGTCTTATATTCCAACGATAAGCAGAATGCATTGCATTTTTAACATCAATTGCTAAATAAATGACATAAAAGATGCAAATGATGATAAGCAGATTCGGTACATTCACAAAACATACCTTAAGACCTTTTATATTGGGAAAATATGATAGATAAGTCACCATTGCAAGATTGGAAGACGCGACCCACCACAACAGAAAAATATTCATAAGTCAGTTTGGTTTCAAAAATCAAGGGCAGTTTTAAATTCTTCATCAACTAGCAAATTCGATTTCATAAATGGTAATGCCATAAAAGATGTAAATGATGATAAGCGGATTCGGTTTCATAAATGGCGTAAATTACAAACTAGCAAAATAAACCTCATCAATTACATCAATTTTGTAATATACCAAGAATTCAACATACTAACATCAATTGCATAATTACTTCTACTGCATAGTCTCATCAATTACATCGACTGCATAATTACATAACTAGCAAAATAAATCTCATCATTTACATCAATCCTCATCGTCTTCTGATTCAGATTCGGTTTCATATTCTACGTTATTTTCCACCCTACTCACGAATGCTTCTACCAAAACGTTTAATTCATCGTTCAGAGGTCAAAATTATTATGATCGTCTATAATTATTATTTCTTTGTTTTCTCAAGATCTGCCTGATAAGCTTGTTCGTTTGGAATATTCTTCCCATCAAATGTAAATCTTGCCTTGTTATAAAAACTGCTGACCAATCGCTTTATCTCTTTTTAGAGGCGGATAAGGAGCATAATAAACTTGTAATGCTTGTTTGGCTAGTACAAAAGAATCGTACTTGTGATAATGCAATATGTGCTTTATTTCAATAAGATTATAATCCTTATGCACATTAATTCTAGAACCTCGAACATTGCAAAACCAATTGAATCTAAACAAAAACACCTCCTCCGCATGTCGTAAGAAATATGTCTATTGCAAAATTTGTGTTAAAACGCCACAAAAATCATTTATGTGATTTTTATATCATCGCTACCATAAACAAATAACCCTGTACTATTAATTAATTTTTCCGCACCGTATTCTTTGGTGTTAAATTTATATCCATTGACGAATCATATTAGATATGTCTTGAAATTTCTTTTTGGTCCCAGCGCAAGATGTTTCGAACCTTCGTCAACCACATAATTTCTTGGCTCATAAACGTACTTTGAAAACCAATCAAAAAATCCTTTACTGAGATCTCCGTGCGGATGTTCACTTTCATAAATACTGCATGTATGAATAAAATATTGCATTAAATTCTACATGCGAATGCATTATGGAAATGAATAAATCATAAATTATTATTTTTGATTACCTAACAAATGGTTCAACCTCAGCACAATTTAGAAGAATATAAGTGTGTACTACATGAAGATCTCTATCGTCTAGCCTATCTTCTACACATTTCTCAAAAGGTCGACCATGTTGTCTAAAAATAGGAAAAATTGTTTGAGAAGACTCTTGTTCGTCGCCTTCATCATTATGAGGAACACTTCAAATGATATGTTCACATGGTCACTGAAATAGTGATAGAGAAAGAACGAAACTTCTTCTTCGATGTAAGATTTATATATCGAACCTTCAACTCGTGCTTTTTGCCTCACTTTTTTCTTCAGATGATTCAAATATCCATGCAAATTTAATTTACATTAACTTTAACTTCTGAATGTAACTAAATTAATATGTAACATACTGCATACCTCCTAAATGTATATATCCATCCATACTGCACAGGACCTCGAAGTCGTGCTTAAGATGGAGATGAACAAGTAAATGTTCCATTACATTAAAAAAACCTTGGCGGAAATATTTTCTCCAATTTGTAGAGCCATATAGGAATATCTACTTCAAGTTCACATAAACGTTACACATTTAAAGTAGTCGAACAAATCTCTTTGTAAAAAAAACTAAGCTCCATAATTACCTTCCAAACTTTTAACGACAATAGTTCTTTGAATAGAATGGGTAGTAAATTTTTCATCATTATGTGACAGTCGTGGCTTTTCATTCCACTCAATCTACCGTTTTTAAAGCCAACACATCAATGAAGATTTGATGTAATCATATCAGAAAATCTTAACCCTTTCACTCATTTTAGCACAACTTTAACTTGATTATTATCTAACTCGTAACATGCTTTGGATTTTTTACTGTCATTTGGTTTCATACGAAGCTCAGGACGTTTACATAATTCTTGTATATCGCGTCGTGATTTCAAATCGTCCTTAGTCTTCCCCTTGACATTCAAAATTGTGTTAAAAACATTATCAAAAACATTTTTATCACCGTGCATCACATCAATATTGTGACGAAGCAGAAGATGTTTCCAATAAAGCAACTCCCAAAATATACTCTGTTTGCACCAATTATGAATAGTCGATTTGCCTTCAATTTCTGTTTGCGCCCCAGTTCCATATATCTTTGGATAGTCCCTTATAAGTTCGTATATTTTTTCGCATGACCATATCGTTAGTGGTTGTCTGGTTTCTACTCTATTAGCTAAATTTTTTTTCTTGTCTCCTCTGAAGGGATGATTGACGTGGAGAAAACTTCGATGGCAGTCAAACCATAAAATTTTCTTACCATTCGGTAAAGAAAATGCCCATGTTTCTTCCATGCAATATGGACATGCTCGACGACCGGATGTACTCCATCCTGAAAGCATTTCATAGGCAGAAAAATCAATTATAGTCCACCACAAAGAAGCAAACATATGAAATTATTTTTCTTTGACACATCGTATGTTTCTACGCCTTTGTTCCACGACGTTTTTAGCTCCTTAATCAAAGGATGTAAATAAACATCAATTTCATGTGTCGGATCGTCAGGGAGAGGAACGACAACAGTAAGAAACATATATTGCATTTTCATACACATCCACGGAAGTAAATTATAAGGTGTGGTGATAATGGGCCAAGATAAATATTTAGCACCAGATTGAAAAAATAGTGAAAAACCATTCGTACATACTCCAAGTCTAACTTTACGACTCTCCGCCGCAAAATTGAGATAAGTTTTGTCAAAATGCTTCAATGCTTCTCCATCGGCTGGATGTGTCAACATACCCTCTTCCTCCATTCCCACACTATACCATCTCATATGAGATGCACTTACGGAAGATGCGTACAATCATTGAAGACTGGAGTGATGGCTAAGTAATGCATATGTTTGAACGGAACATCATCTCCCTTGTTTTTTCTTGGTTTATATCTTTCCTGATTAAATATTTTACAATTCCTAAAATCTGTGTCTTCTTTTCAAAACAACATGCAGCCATTTAAACATGTACCTATTTTCTGATAAGGTAAAACAAAAGCGGACATAAGTTTTTAAACTTCATTATGATTTACGCACATTAAATTATCGAACGGCAAATATCTTTTTGCAGCTTGTACAACGGCTGTAAATCCCCTTCTTTGATACATATTTTACAATTTCCTCATCGTTTCCGTTATTACTTAAAGCAAATTCAACAAAAAAGTTTATACCATTATAAAATTCTTCTTTTATTAAGCCTCTCAACCCCCTTCTTTGATACATCAATCTCCTCCGATCAACAAGATAATCGATCATTTTCCTATTTGAAAAAATATGTCACAAGTTCAAAAGAAAATATTGGTCATGTTACGAATTCACTTTTTATTTTTCAATGTCTCTATATAAAAACTTATATGCGTCAATTTTACCACACTTAAGAATACAATATAAAATGTTGGTTTATGGTTATCCTTTTTTTCTGGTCAGTCATCCTACTTTTCATTACAAACACAATAAACACTTACATTTTGTATATTATTTCGTTTTAAACAATTCCACAAAATTTTAGTAGCACGTTCCTTTTGTTTCCTGCATTGTACACAAATGCGTGTACACAAGAAACAAAAAAGTAAGGGTGAAATTTTATGAACCGTTTGAAACGAAATAATGTACGAAATGTAATTATTTACTATATTTATAACTTGTCCAATACATGGACAAATCCAACAAGAATTGTACCAGATGAATATAAATGATCGTTTTGTGACAAAAACGACTATTTATTTAACGATCATGTACAACATCTGTCGTACGGGTCCAAAAAATCTTTAAGGGGTATAAAAAAGTATTTTATAAAAAGGAATATATATTTATTAATTTTATGCATTCAAAAAAATTATTAATTTATCACATTTGTTCCACGTATTTCATCGAATAAGGCTGCTTTAATATTATTGTCATTTTCCAATACAGTCAAATCTCTTTTGACTCGTGCATTCAATATTGTTGCACAAGTCAAGATGTTATATGACTCATATTTTATTCCAATTAACACAATACAATGGTTTATATATACACACACAATCACAAATTACACATACTCTTTACAATTTCACGATAACCTATGAAATAAGTATACCATGAGATGTTATAAACCAGTATTACGCTATTGAAAACAATTGCAATCGCTAATAGACCTAATTTATCAACTTATACAAATCTAGATTTAGGGTAAAAATTAGATTTTTGGCGAAAATAGGAGACTATACCTGAGTTAGAAGCAATAGACGTTGATTAGATAGCCGGAGAGGATCTGATAGCTCGAAATTGATGATTGAAGCTTGGAGAGAGATTTGGGGATTAACGGAGGAAGAAAATCGTGCAGCCAAATGAGGAAGAAAGGCTTCGGCCTTAGCGGATATTTGTGAATTTCCAACGACCTCCGACAGCGGCCGACGGCCAGTCGGAAGCCGTCGAAAATATACCGTCGGAAGCCATCGCTAGGTGCTGTCGGAATATTAGCTTTTTCTAGTATTGTAGGATTTTATTGCAGTTGTAATGTAACACAAAAATTAATTTATAATTTAAATCCTAGTTTAGCAGGGAATATTTAATTTTAAATGATTATTAATTTCTTTGTAATAAGAAACGATAAAAATTGTTAACTTTTAATTAAGAATTTAAAAGTGATTTAATGTATTTAGTAATAATTTATTTAACTAACGTGCAAAATTAGCCATTTTGAATACTGTCTTGGATTTCGACGAAACTAGTTTCATTAGATCTGTAACAGTGAATTATTATAGAATTTCAAGTTTTATGGCAATCGGATTTACCATTTGATCTTGCGAGCTCGAAACGCATAGAAATTAATTAATGGAATATAAATGAATATATTCTGATTTTAAAAGATAACTTTTATATAAAATAGAAATATGGTTTGAAATTAGTTTCATTGAGTATAAAAATATCGTAAACATATATTTCAATATGTTAGATGACCTATTTTCATTTCAGGAACGAAACATGTTTTTCAGGCCGTTGCTATCGTTTCGGCCCAATTCAAACTGTGCCATCCGTTCTTATCATTCTTTGTCTATATATTGGCTATTATAAATCCTAGAAGCCTTGTATTTTCATTTTATGTATGTACAATTTCTATCTATCTGTTCAATTATATTTTCCTTCTCGATGGCAGATATTTCAAAAACTTAATTCCCAATTCCAATTCAAATCGAAAATCAAAACTCCTCAAACCATATCATATAATATATCATCGCGAAGTTCTCGATGAACATCATCTACAACGGCAGTTCGTTTTCGAAATTGAGTCTCGGTTTGGCCAGAAATTGGCGATCTTTCTTAGCCATCTATTTCTAGGGTTTCGAGATCAACGGTGCATTTGCAATGATTTGTCGAATGAGAGGTTGCAGCATGTATAGGGGGTTGATCAGAGATGATCCATGGTGTTAGTTCGTGTCATGTGTGCCTCGAGATCGCCAGATCGACAATCAGAGTGGCGGCGACGCTAGCCTCCCATGGTGATCCCAGTCGTGCATGTAGGCATAGTGGAGGTCACCTCGGTGAGGGCAGGTCAGCGGTGTGGTCAGATGGTCGAGATGGCGAGTGCAGACGCGGCAATTGGTAGAAATTCAAATATCAATAACTTTTTCGTATGAGCTCTGATTGATGCGCAATTTCATCGAATTCGTATCAAAATTTCGAAAAACATGAAACTGGTTTGGTTAAATTTGGAGACTATTCAAATTTTGGTCTTTTATTGGATTTTTAATCGACTATAAATCAAAAGTGAGTAATTTAACCCACTCATGCAATACTGAACCTTCTTATGTTAGTTGAATTAAATTTATCAAGTAATAAGAATTTTATTGTTTGCTGTTTTATGTTTTAAATTAGCATTTAAATTTAATTTGAATTTATATTGAATTAAATTGATATTTAAATTAATATTAGATTATTTGCTAGTAAAATACCTGATATTGAAAACAAATGGAATTGTTGTGAATTATTGGCTAATTTGGATGTTGACTGTGATGAACGTCAATTTGTTGATATTTTAGATAATTGGATGTTTATTTATTTTTATATATATCCATGATATCGCTCTGTATATTTAATGATGACATATAAGGTGTTATTTGCATTATTTCGAAGGTTGAAATGATATATATCTATGACACATTGATTTGGATTGAAATGATATATATTCATCCCTATAATTAAAATGGAAATAACCGATCACTTGGCCATAGGGTAAAAAATTATATACGGACACCGGATTGGTTAAATTAAATAGTTTTAAAATGTTGAATTTTTATTTTGATTGAATATTATTTTTTAAAAGAAATAAATTTTGGATTTATGAATTGAATTATTTCAATTCAAGCTTTGAAATGTTGGGATTGAAATGGATTAAGAGAAATCGTTTTAAAGAACTGAATTGGAAATGTGATGTTATAAATCGATATAAGACTTTAATTTTTGGAAATTGAACTATTTTGAGATTTGGACCTTAAAAATTTAACAATGGAGTTTAATAGGATTTAAGCGATTCATAATAGTAAATTGAAATTGGACTTGAAATTGATAAAAATTGAAGTGGTTTAAAATAAGAACTAAACTGGAACTTAAATCATTGAATTGAATTGTTGAATCGAATTTGAAGTTTAAAACGAATGTTTTCGAAAATTGAGGTTATTTTGAATTGAAACTGAAATCAAGTTGATTTGACATTAAATCAAAATTGATCCAATTGAATTGAAGATTGGAATCGAATTTGTTGATTTGAAATTAGGGTCCAAATTTGTTGAAATGGAAAAAAATACTTTGATTTGATATTATTTTCAAAATAAATTATTTTATTATAAACTGTTTAAAATCTATCTTTTTAATTTTCAATCAATTTATATTTTTCAACCATTTCACTATATAAATCATTTTCAAAACTCAAATCATTTTATATCAAACTATTTAAACTATTTAAAACTATTCAAACTATTTTCTAAAATTTCAAACTATACAAAGTTGGAATTATTATATTAAATCTTTGATTTAAATGTGAATAGGCTTAAATGATTTATAACTAAGTGGGAATTTGAAATGATATTTTTAAGTGAAAATGACATATTTTGAGTAAATATGATGATTTTGAAATGAATGTTATTTTGAATTGAATAAGGTATTTTGATATCAAATATGAACTGGTTTTGAAATGTAAAATAACCAACTGGTGTGAAAAATGACGTTTGGTTGTTGAAGAGGCCGGAGCCTCTTATTGGGATACTCTCTGTTAATGTTGGAACCACTTGAACAACTTCATACACGGTGGATGATATCTAGAATGTAGAGGTTGAATTGAAGGTGTTTTCTGGATTTGAAGAAAGAGAACAATTATGGATGATATCGGCACCAGTGCCAATTTGAAATGACTAAAGAGGAACCATACCTGACCACTGCGGCTAGCTACCTCCAGTGAACACACCTCTTAGTATTAATATTAATGTTGGCTTGATTGTGGCGCCTTGATTTGATTTGATTTTTGGCGGTGTTAGACACGGTGGACCGTTAGGGGTTAGGTCAAGAAACGCATAACGATAGTATCATACCTTAGGCATTGCGTCACATGCATTGTCATACTCTTTATTCTTATTCGCGTTCACTACAATTTTGTTACAGTATGGTACCTATCGAGGACTCACTGGCTACCGACGTTACTAGTTGTGTTACATGACCTGCATAGACTACCTACATAAAAATGTGTTAAGAGTGATTAATGTAAAGCCTTAACACTAAGAAAAATATCTATTTTATTTATTAGACACTACATATATAGCTTATCTTATTACATATAGATAGTTTGACGAATCCTTAGGAGATGGAAAATCTCGTAACATCTCCTAAGTTATTGCACGCACGTTGTACCCAGGATAGGAGATGTAAAATCCCATAAACATCTTTGAAGCCATCACACTCATATTTATTGACTGTTGATTTAACTTTCATAAGATTTTATTAGTTCTGACTCGAGTGGTTTGTCTTTCATTATGCTTGGGCCAGCTTAAGCATTTCAATGATTGAAGGAATTATTTCTGGAGGAAGAAGACAGAGTTTGATATATTATATTATTAGTATTATTCCGCGGCATCATTATTGGTATGTTATTGTTGTACTCCGATTATGTTGTAAAGTTGTGTAATCAAATGTATATTGTAAAACAGCTTCATGAACTGTTTATTTAATTTTTATATTTTGTCGTTCCACTGAGAGATTCTGTATTTTATTTTACTTCTTTCTCTTATTTTCTTATTTATTCCATTGATAATCCACCCTTTTGAATGGTTTGAGTTAGGCATGTGTGGTTTATTATCGACTTAAATCGTCCAAAAAAGATGGGTCGTCATAGTAAGATAATATTTCTTATTAGATATAGTCTACATTATATCTTTTAACATTCAAACCATTCTATCTTTCAACATTCGCGTTACTGATAATGGTTTATTTGTTTGTATTTATTTGTAACGTTTATACACGTTGGAAGATTTTTCCCCCAACGCTTATAAGCATTGGAATATATTCTTTCCCAATGCTTATAAGCGTTGGAAGATCTATTTTTCAAACGCTTATAAGCGTTGGCAAAAAAAATCTTCCAATGCTTATAAGCGTTGCAAATTATTGCCCACGCCCGTATAGCGACACAATAAGTATTACAGAAATTTTCGGCAACGGTTATACTCATTAGGAATCCTTTGTTTTGGTGTAGTGATATGTTTCAACTCCTTCATATCATAATGTTTTCAACCCTTCAATTAACGGTCGTAAATAAACATAGATTCTTTGTGTCGGATCATCAGGGCTAGGGACAATGATTATGAGAAACATATATGGAGTTTTCATACACATGTACGGAGGTAAATTGTAAGGTGTAATTATTATTGGTCAAGATGAATATTTAGAACCAAATTGAGAAAATGGTGAAAATTCATCCGCACATAAACCAAGTCTAACATTACGGCTCTCCGCTACAAAAGCGGGATATTTCTAATCAAAATGCTTCTATGCTTCTCCATCAGCTGAGTTTGTTAACGTATCATGCTTCTGCATTCTCTTATTGTGTCATCTCATACGATGCGCTGTTACAGAAGATGCATATAACCGTTGAAGTCTAGGAGTGATAGGTAAGTCATTCATACGCTTGTACGGAACTTCCTTTCAATTCTTTTTTCTTGGTTTGTATCTTTTTTGGTTACATATTCTACAATTTATAAGATTGATGTTTTCTTTTCAAAACAACGTGCCACCATTTAAACATGTATCTATTATTTGATACGGCAAACCAATAGCAGACATAAGTTTTTTCACTTTATAATCAATAAATTATCGTGTGGCGTGTGGCATATAGCAGCTTGTACAACAGCTATAAATCCGGCTTCTGTGAAGTAATATTTTAATTTCATTGAAATGTATTCTGCAATTATTGATAATTGAGTGTCGTTTGTGCAGCCACCCCAAAGGGATTTCTTAGCAACATCCTATAAATCATAGATTTTGTTTCTCTCAAATTTGTTTCTTCTTCGACATTAACATCGTCACTATCGTCTTCAACGGTATGGAATATTGATCGTGCTGCATCTTCAACCATCTCTTCTTCTATGAGATTCATCGTAATAATTTTATTACCAACCTCCTCCTTTGACTATACATGATTAGGTGCTACAATTTCTCCATGAGGAGCCCACAACAAATAATTCAACTCGAAACCGTATTGGTGCAAATGAACTCTAATCATCTTCGGTATCAAATGCTTCAACAATTTGCACCTACTATATGGACAACCAATTTTTTCGTTATTTTCATTATTACTTCAAGCGAATTCAATAAATACGTGCACGCCATTATAAAAATGTTTATTTATTAATCCTCTCATCTTCCTTCATTGTTGATACATACAGCTCCGTTGAATAAAATAATTGAACATTTTTCCTATTTAAAATGTACGATAGAAATTAAAAAAGTACTAATCATTTTATGGTTGACGTTTTAGTTTTCAATTGAATCGTACAATTTAATGTTATATATTATAAATAGCATTATTTTTGTAATTTTTTATTTTTCAATTCATTTATACATTTTATTGTTTCTTTAACCATAATTCATTTTAATTACCTTTTATACATCACGGATTCGGCATTGTGAATATAATATTAAATTTTTAGGTTATTGTTTTTTGAAAAATCGTTGTTGCTACATGTTTGTCTAATATGTTTTATACGTGGATACAAGAAAGACACCAAAAGTGTTATACCCATTTATCCGCCAGTGTCTATGTGCGGTGTTTTACAATGAACGTGAACTGATATTTTGTAGTAAATGTGAACTAATATGACCTAAACGTATTCATTGAATCATGTGTCACCCTTTCGTTTGATTTTGACGTTTGGCAATTAATTCTTTAAGCACGTAATGTGTGATACTTGTCAATGTATGTCGGCCCAAGGCAGGTACCTGTATCAACATAGTAGGTGTGGAAATTATTTGCCTGACATTTAATGTTTTACTGCACCATCTATATTTTATACGACAGAACTGACCATTCATTTAGCAATAATTTAAATAGACGAAGACAATTACGTACAGGTCTTTATCTACTAGATAGACTAGTATTGTAATTTAAGTTTCTAGACTGAAATAATTAGTTGGTAAATTAATGGAGTCCTACAAAATCAGGATTAAAAACCATTAAATGCAGATTGTATTGAGTGGAGGAAATGTTAGGTTTCAAGTTCTTCAGTACTACGACTTCACAATTTACTATATTAGGTTTTTTTTTTAATTTTATGTTATTTATTTTATTCACATAATTGTTCTGCGATCACTGTTGTATATGATCGCATTTTTAACTAACGAAAAACTGAAAATAATTTTTATACGCAGATAATATACCAAGTTTTGATGCCAATCCATTCCGACATTTAACCAATGTACTACAAAACAAACATTATTTATTGTTATTTTATTTAATACTGTATTTGTTTTATCCTACACCGGATAAAAATTTAAATGGATTTGTATCAAATTTTGAAATTTTGCTACATCTGAAAGGAGAAAAAACTTATGAATCCCGCAAGATAGATGAACTCAAACAATGCACGTGGAAGATTCTTCTAAGAGCAGCTGTTTCGATAATTACGCTGTAAGTTGCGGCGTGGATAAGATACACACACTCAAACAATGCAGGCCCCAGAAAGGAGTGAAGATAACTGTTGAACTGCACCTAACGATAATTGCTACAAAGAAGCTTTCAAAAAACAATGCTTAGTCACCTCAGATAATGTTGGCACGCTAATGCCCCACCTCAGGTCCCCATCTACCATACAATATAAAGCAATAATTCATCTAATCGCCTTCCTTCTATATATATTACATGCACCCCACCTTCATATCCGAAACCAATAAACTCAACTGCCATTGTCTCAAAAACAAAGGGAAAAACACATATAACAAAATAAAAAATGGCGTTGCTATTAACAGCAAGACAAGGATGACAGCTGCAACGATACAACAAAGAAGGAGGCCGACTGGTCGTCGGTTGCATCCCCTACAGAAACAATGTATCAAGTAGTTACACGGATAAAGAAGAAGATGATATAGAGGTTTTGGTGATAACATCGCAGAAGAGCGAAGCTTTGATGTTCCCAAAGGGAGGATGGGAGCTTGACGAGAGCTTAGAACAAGCTGCCAAAAGAGAAGCAGCTGAATAAGCTGGAGTCGTAGGCGAACTCGAGCAGATACTCGGGAAATAGAACTATAGAAGCAAGACATATGGAACACTGTACGAGGGACGAATGTTTCCAATGAAGGTGATGAGTGAATTGGCGTGTTTTGCAGAGATGCAAGCAAGGAGGAAGAAATGGGTTTCCATTGCTGAGGTGAGGAGGGGATGCAGAGATATGTGGATGAGAGAAGCGCTAGAATCGCTTCTACAAAGACAGAGAGTTTCCCAAACATGTAATTCGAGACTGTAGAACATTTCATCTTGTTTTAGGAGATTCTTTTCTTCTTTTGTGAATATAATAAAATCATCGATGCCAGTGAATATATGGAATTTTTGGGTTATGAAGATGAGTGTGTTCGGTCTATTTACTTGCAAGTCATTCATCACTGTCAATTGCTGGATTGCGGTTACAGGAAAAGGGTGGCATATGTGAAATAATTGATTTACATAGTGATGTTGAATTTTTGATTACGACATATATTAATTGCCTGGTGTTGTACAGTTCTACATTTTTCAATTTGCTCCCACAAAATTTATTTATTTTATTTTATTCCTTACACTATGCAATAAATCAAAGTTTATCCTCTGCGTCGACTAACTTTTTTGTATATTGGCAATTGCAGCGTCAATTGTCTATGGGTAGGTACAGTATTATAAAGAATAATATTACATACTATTTCTTGTATATGTTCTTTATATACATTATTACTTTGTTATAGTGCGCATAAGAATCTACCCATCATCATCATCATCTTATCGTCTCTATGAATATTACTTTGCATATTCCCAATGAACATTCTTGTACCACTACCAATTTTCTTTTTATTACACGATGATGATGATATGATAACAATGCTGGTATATGCTGAAATAATGTCCAGAGTGATTAGTTCTACCTATCATCATCTGATCACCTCTCTTGCATAACTAAACCGAATTATTCAAGAATTAAATGCTGCAAATAGACACACGGGGAACTAAAGGCATGCAGAATTGCGTTTTCAAGCATGATGCAGTTGAAAACTCTAATTTATAGTGTTTAAAATTGCTTTGAAGTTTTACATAAATTTGAAAGAAAGTAAAGCGGGTGTGATAGAAATAAAAACAAAGGATTTTGGAACAAAGGTCTCTATTCTCCAAGCTCATCCACAAAAAGTTCCTACACATAAATCGATGTAAATTAGGTCACTATTTTGTTATTTTTTTACCAACTATCCCCTGACTGAAAATCGACACAGCATCGAAATCAATGAAAAATATAACATAAATTAGCTAAAAAGTAACACTACAAGAAAAAGGCAGAATACCGACAGCCAAGACCGACGGCTTCCGACGGCCATTTTCCGACGGCTTTCGACGGGCCGTCGGCGGCCGTCGGAAGCCGTCGCAAATTTGCGATTATACCAGCCAGCCGAGCCCTTTCTTCCTCCTCCATTTCATACGAAAAAAACCCAAAAAACCCCCCAAATTCAACCCCTAAGCTTCCAATCCCTAATTTTTAGCTTCCGGATCTTCCAACGCACTCTAATCAAGCTTCAGTACTCTTAATCTCAGGTATAATCTCTTATTTTTATGAAAAATTCAGTTTTTACCCTAATTATAGATTTGCATAAATTGATAAATTAGGGCGAATTAATGATTGCAATTGTTTCCACTAGCGTAATAACGGTTTATAGCATCACATGGTATACCAATTTCATCTTTTATCGTGAAATTGTGATAAACACGTATAATTTGTGCATGTTCATGTATATGTATTTTGTTGTGTATGCCTTGATTCGACGATTGTATACGTTATTTGGAATAAGATAAAATGATTGAATGAACTAGGAGTATTATATTGTGCACGTTTTTACTTATGACACAAAAAAAATGCATTACTCTAAATTATAATTGTGTGTATTGAAAAATGACAAAATGTTAAACCAGCCCTAAGTTGATGCGTAATACGTCGAATAAATGTGTGAAATTAATATATAAATGTGAACAGTGAGTAAAACTGTATTTTTGAGTAAAATGCGCGCATGTTAACCGACAAATGTCCCTTAGAGAGTTTTTGGCCCCGTCTGACGAGTGTTGTACATGATCGTTGTATAAATAGTCGTTTTTTTCGAAAAACGACCATTTATATTCATCTGGTACAATGTTTGTCGGATTTGTCCCTGTATTGGACAAGTTATGAACACAGTAAGAATTTACATTTTGTATACTACTTCGTCTCAAACGGTTCATAAAATTTCGCCCTAACTTTTCTTTTTTGTTTCCTGCGTACACGCATTTGTGTACAATGCAGGGAACAAAAGGGAAATGCTGCCGAAATTTTATTGAATCGTTTGGGACGAAGTAATATACGAAATGTAAATGCTTACTGTGTTTGTAATGGGAGGTAGGATGTCTGACCAATGAAAAAAAATTATATATTTTTAATCGTTACGTACGTTAAAAAATGAAATGTGCCCTATTTGAAAATATTTTTAAATTTGTGAAGTTGTTCTTTAAATTCAAAATATTATACGAACATGAAAATAATCTTTTTCGAATGTGTATTCTTCAAAATAAATATTAAATTTTGAACTTCTCATTTTGTCAAATAGGAAAAATGATTGATTATTTTGTTGATCGAAGGAGATGGATGTACCAAAGAAAAGGAATGAGGGGCTCAATAAAAGAAGATTTTTATAACGGTATAAACGTGTTTGTTGAATTCGCCTTAAGTAATAACGGAAACGATCCAGAAATTCGTTGTCCGTGTAGTAGGTGTAGACATTTGAAGTTTTTGTTACCAGATATTGTGAAAGTTCATTTGTGCCAACACGGTTTCACACCCGAATATTATGTTTGGGATCGGCATGGAGAAGTTGTAGCAAATACTTCTGTAGAGTCTGAAAGTGTCGTTAACGAAATAGTTTCAACGACCCGTATAGAAAATATGGTCGAAGATGCAGCACGATCAATGTTTCCTATGGTTGAAGTTGACGACGATGATGTAAATGTTGAAGAACCAAATATTGAAGCTAAGAAAATTTATGATTTACTAGATGCAGCTAAAAAACCTATTTGGGATGGTTGTAAAAGCGGCACGCAGCTGTCAGTAATCGCAGAATACATTGCGATGAAGTCAAAATACAACATCACTGAAGCTGGGTTTACGGCTGTTGTACAAGCTGCAAAAAGACATATGCCGCCCGATAATCTAATGTGTGAAAATCACTACGAAGTTAAAAAACTTATGTCGGCTTTTGGTTTACCGTATCAGAAAATAGATACATGTTTAAAAGGATGCATGTTGTTTTGGAAAGAAGACGCAAACCTTAGAAATTGTAAAGTTTGTAACCAGGAGAGATACAAACCAAGAAAAAAGAAGGGTAAGGAAGTTCCGTACAAGCGTATGCACTACTTACCCATAACTCCAAGACTTCAAAGATTATACGCATCTTCTGTAACTGCGTCTAATATGAGGTGGCATAGCGTGAGAACGGAGGAAGAGGGTACGTTGACACATCCGGCCGATGGAGAAGCATGGAAGCATTTCGATAAAACGTATCCAAATTTTGCAGCGGAGAGTCGAAATGTTAGATTAGGATTATGTACGGACGGTTTTTCTCCATTTTCTCAATTTGGTTCTAAATATTCATCCTGGCCCATTATCGTCACACCGTATAATTTACCTCCATGGATGTGCATGAAAACGCAATATATGTTTCTTACTGTTGTCGTTCCTGGCCCCGACGATCCGACACAAGGAATCGATGTATATTTACAACCGTTGATTGAGGAGTTAAAAATACTGTGGAACGAAGGAGTAGAAACATACGATGTGTCAAAGAAGAAAAATTTTCGTATGTTTGCTTCTTTGTTGTGGACTATAAGTGATTTTCCTGCCTATGCAATGCTTTCGGGATGGAGTACTGCCGGTCGTCTAGCATGTCCATATTGCATGGATGAAACACGAGCGTTTTCTTTACCTCATGGTAAGAAAATTTCATGGTTTGACTGTCATCGATATTTTCTCCATGTAAATCATCCCTTCAGAGGAGACAAGAAAAACTTTTTAGCTAATAGAGTAGAAAATAGACAACCACCGACGATATGGTCAAGCGAAGACATATATGAACTTGTTAAGGACTATCCAAAGATATATGAAACGGGGGAGCAAACAGAAATTGAAGGCAAATCAGTTGTTCATAACTGGTGCAAACAAACTATTTTTTGGGAGTTGCCGTATTGGAAACATCTTCTGCTTCGCCATAACATAGATGTGATGCACAATGAGAAAAATGTATTTGATAATGTGTTTAACACAATTTTGAATGTGAAAGGGAAGACGAAGGATGATTTGAAATCAAGACGTGATATAGAAGAATTATGCAAACGTCCCGAGCTTCATATGAAACCAAATGACAGTAAAAAACCAAAAGCTTGTTACGAATTAGATAATAATCAAGTTAAAGCTGTGTTAAAATGGGTGGAAGGGTTAAGATTTCCTGATGGGATATCATCAAATCTTCGTAGATGTGTTGACTTTAAAAATAGTAGATTGAGCGGAATGAAAACTCACGACTGTCACATAATGATGGAAAATTTATTTCCCGTTATGTTTAAAGAACTACTGCCGTTAAAAGTTTGGAAGGTAGTAACGGAGCTTAGTATGTTTTACAAAGAGCTTTGTTCGACTACTTTAAAAGTGCAACGTTTACGTAAACTTGAAGTGGACATTCCTATATTGCTTTGCAAATTAGAGAAAATATTTCCGCCAGGTTTTTTTAATGTGATGGAACATTTACCTGTTCATCTTCCATCTGAAGCACGACTTCGAGGTCCTGTCCAATACGGATGGATGTATCCATTTGAGAGGTATGTAATATGTTATAACGTAATTTAATTGCATTTGAAAGATGAAGTTAATATAAATTAATGTTGCATAGATATTTGAATCATCTGAAGAAAAAAGTGAGACAAAAAGCACGAGTTGAAGGTTCGATATGTAAATCTTACATCGAAGAAGAAGCTTCGTTCTTTTTCTCTCACTATTTCAGTGACCATGTGAATATTTCATTTCAAAGTGTTCCTCGTAATGATGAAGGCGACGAACAAGAGTCCTCTCAAGCAATGTTATCTATTTTTAGACAACATGGTCGGCCTTCTGGAAAATGTGTGGAAATATGGCTAGACGATAGAGATCTTCGTGTAGCACACACTTATATTCTTCTAAATTGTGCCGAGGTTGCACCGTTTGTTAGGTAATCTGAAATAATAATTTTTGTTTTATTCTTTTCTGTAATGCATGCGCGTGTATAACCTAATGTAATAATTTGTTTATATAAACAGTGTTTATGAACGGGAACATCCGAACGGAGATCTCAGTAAAGAATTTTCCCGTTGGTTTTCAAATTACGTTTATGAGCCGAAAAATTGTGTTGTTGACGAAGGGTTGAAACATCTTGCAATGGGACCAAAAAGAGTGGTCAAGACATATCCAATATATTTCGTCAATGGATACAAATTTAACACTAAAGAATACGGTGCAGAAAAATTAACAAATAATACTGGTGTATTTGTTAAAGGTAGTGACGATCCAGAAAACCATTTAAATGATTTTTATGGCGTTCTAACACAAATTTTGCAACTGACATATTTCTCAAGACCCGCGGAGGAGGTGTTTCTATTTAGATGCAATTGGTTTAGCAATGTTCCAGGTTCTGGAATTAATGTGCATAAGGATTATAATCTTATCGAAATAAAGCATACATCGCACTATCACAAGTATGATCCTTTTGTACTAGCCAAACAAGCATTGCAAGTTTATTACGCTCCTTATCCGTCTCTAAAAAGAGATAAAGCAGATTGGTCTGCAGTTTTTAAAACAAAGGCCAGATTCACATTCGATGGGAAGAATATTCCGGACGAACAAGCTTATCAGGCAGATCTTGAGCAAAATAACGAAATAATAATTACAGACGATCATACAGATTTTGGTCCTTTGATCGATGAATCAAATGTTTTGGTAGAAGCGTTTGACAGTGCAGAGGAAAATATCGTCGAAAACGAGACCGAATCTGAATCAGAAGACGATGATGACTGATATAAATTTGAATCTGTTTTTTTGCAATTGATGTAACTATGTTGAATTCTTGATGTATTATGAAATTGATGTAACTATGAAACTAAATCCGTTTACTATTGTTTTATGTTATTTCAATTTGTCATTTATTTAGCAATTTTTATTAAAAATGCAATGAACTCTGCTTATCGTAGGAAGAGTACACCCATCATGAATCAGGTATAACAAACTTACATGTCTATTTACATTTCAGTCATTATAATTAAGCAATTTATACCATTGATGTCATGTTCATATGAAATATATTTCATTATCATGTTTTTATTCTCTTATATAATGATGTGTAAACGTCACAGGTTTATCATTATGTCACATAGAGGGAGGAGCTCTTCCCGTTCTTCAGGAGGCGATGGCAGTGGCCCATCGCAAGCGCCACACCGTCCAGTTGTTACGTTAGCCCCCAAAGCAGATGGGTAAAAATTAAATCTTATTCATCATCTTATTTTTTCTATACTATACGTATGTACTTATCTGTATCGTACTTAAAAACAGGGGGTTCGAGCTACTACCCACTAAGGTAGTGTTGGACGTCTCCAGAGCAGCATATCGTAGTAGGATGAGTGCGTGCTGGCCAAAGTGGGATACCATCCCTCCGCACATCATAGAGTGCATATGGCAGGATGTCCTAGTATGTGTAATTTTTATGTTTTCCATTTTTAATTCGTTTTTGTCGTTTTTCTACCGTTTATCGTTTAAAGTGTAATCTTTTTTTAACACAGGCTGAGATAGACATCCAGACAGATGATATGCAGCTGGCACGAGCATACTGGATGAGGAAGATGCGAAAGAACTACAGAGACACGATATCTGAGGTTAAGAAATCCGGGAAGAGACCACGGTGGATGGGGGAGAGCGTGTGGCAAGCTTGGTTGAGCTACTGGGAGACGGACGAGGCGAAGGCAAGTATACTAATTTTTTTTCAATTATTAATTTAACGTGATTGAAAAATAATGTATCAAATTTTGAATGTACAGGCAGAGTCAGATAGAAACTCTGCAAATAGAAATAAGAATCCCGTTACTCATCGCGGAGGATCGAAGTCGTTTCAGCAGTATCGGCAGGAGTTGGTAAATTTAATTACTGAATAATAAATGTAAATAGTTTATGCTATATGATTTTAAATGTATAATAATTGTATGTAACAATCAACTTCAGGAAGCCGAGGCACATGGTCCTGTCAGCTATATGGACGTGTTCACCCGTACGCATGCTGTTGAGCATGTTAATCCAGACGGGACTGTTTCGTACACATGGCAGGACGATAAATCCAGTAAAAGCCATGTAAGCATATTTCATTTTATTCAGTATTAGTAATTGTTTTAGTTGTCAAATTATTATGAAATAAGATATGATATTATTAATTTGTCAATGCAGGAGATGTTTATGGAGCAGCGACAGAAACTCCTTTCTGATACGGGTCGAGAGCAGCTGACGACCGATGAAGAGGACATTATTTTTGAGTCCGTTATGAGTCCACCAGAGCATGGTCGACGATACGGATTTGGCAATTTAGCGGTAAATAATTTAATTTTTCTTAAAATACTTAAAATATGATATTCTTACCTTTTCAAAACAATAAACTTTGATTTTATTTATTTTTCAATTATTGCAGTCCAGTAGTCAGAGTAGGAGACGGCGGAGTAGACCTCAGAGCGAGCTAGCAAGTATAGAAGAATTACAGACTAGAGTTCAGCAGTTGGAGGAGCAGAACCGCCAACAGGCCATGCAGACGGCACAGTTATTTGAGTACATGCAGCAGTTTGGTGGCCGCTTCCCTTCATCGGCTGGCTCTGGATCTGGGGCAGATTGATTCATTGCTTTCTAATTCGTTCGTGCAGGTATGTTTAGTTTTAGTTTACAATGATTTGGTAGAAGGAACAATTAATTGTTGATATGTATAATTATGTATAATACACTTGGTTCTGTAGCTGTATCAGGATATGCATGATTAGAACAGTTATTGTTAGTATTATTGTTAATGTTGGAATGTTATGTATATTTTGTATTTTATTTTTATTCTAATTTAGTTTATTTCTGTGTCTATTGAATATTTTGGAGTATTGGTTTGCATGTTTGGTTGGATTATTGTTTATTTGATTGTGCAGTATTGATATTGTAGTGTTTGGAAGAGAAATGTGGTTGGAAGGCTCTATTTGCAGCAGATTTTAAAAAAAAAAACAGCAGGTTTCCGACGGCTTCCGACGGCTCTCGACGGCTTATTGGTCGAAATTTTCCGGCGGTTTCCGACGGGTTCCGACGGCTTATTGGCCTGATTTCCGACGGTTTCCGACGGTTTCCGACGGCCGTCGGAAGCCGTCGGAAACCGCCGGAAACCGCCGGAAACCGTCGATAATGTATACGGCATCACCCGTCGGTAGCCGTCGGAAATACTGCTCCCCGACGCCTTCATTTCCGACGGCTTTTTCCGACGGCCGCCGACGGCTTCCGACGGCCGCCGACGGTTTTCAGCCGTCGGAAATCCCCCCTCCCCTTGTAGTGTAAAAACAGGTATCTAATTTTCATAACTTTTACGGGAAGGACTTTTCTTTCATTATCTTTCAATTCTTGGGACTAGGCAGCCATTCCTTGTAAAAAAAACTCAATATGTCAAGGGTATTTAGTCTAACATAAGCATGATGCATTTAATCTCAAATTTATTTATTGCGCTCAAAGATAAAATTATACTGAGGCTAAAATTTTAATTTAGATCAATTTTGCAAAGGAAATGCAAAAATAGGTCGGTTTGTAAGATAAATAAAAAAATATGTCAGTTTTAACCACATCAGCGCCACATATACTTGCGATATTTCAAATGTCGTATGTACACGTTTTTATTGTTAAGCTTAGGTAGCGCTATTTAAGATGCCGCCTGTGTGCGTCATTTTACATGTCGTCCAGTTGTGTAACTGGTGTTTTATCCAGCCTCCCTCTTTTATTTTTTAATCCACCGTCCTCTTAATCAAATCCTTAAAAAACTCAAATACTCAAATCTCAATTTCTTTCTCAAAATTAGTATTTTAGACTATAAATTATGGTTAAATCTTAATTGAAATTAGATATAGTCGAGGAGCAACACCTATTTCTTGCTTTTGAACAATTTTGGAATGTTTTTTTATAAACCCTAATATTTTTTGTGTTTCTATTATCATATTTAATTTGGTAATTTCTGAAGTAGTAAAAAAGTTGATTAATTAAAATGTAGAATGGCTTCCATGTATGTACCAATGATTTGTTGTTTTCATGGTGAACTAGTTATTGACGAACTTAATTGCGGCAAATATATTGGTGGGTCCAGTAAATTGATGAAAGTTTCGAAAGTTTATAATTTAGCGCAATTAAAAGAATTGATTTATAAAGCGACTAAAATAAAATCCGATGAATTTGGCATAGAGTTAGAGTGTAAATGACCTATGGGTTTCAGGATCGAAAGCCATTAAAATAGTTGACGATGACGATGTGGAGCTAATGTTTTCAGCAACATCAAAATGAATAGAGCTGTTTGTTGAAAAAAGTAGGCGTTTGCATGTAGAAGAACGCATACAACTACAAATAGGTAACAGTGTAACTGAAGACTACTGTAGAATGGTTGAGACAGTAAGTATTAGTCATGAAACCGCATCCCGTATGAGAAATGCGGATTACGGATCTTAAGTCTGGAATAACACTAGAGGGGGGTGAATAGTGTTTAGTGGATTTTCTAAATCTTTTGAAACTTATGTAATTTAATCACCAACAAATGCAATTCAAAGACACAGATATAATCACAGAATCATACGTAGATGCAAATTCTAAATAAAAGCAGTAAAGGAAAGAACATACCAGGATTTTATACTGGTTCGGAGTCACTCTACATCTAGTCTTGTACAAGCGTACGGATTTCTTTTCAAAATAATCTCCCAGATTACACCCTTGGTTTTAAGGCTACGAGATATACCCTCCTGTATTCGAGTTCATGGCAATTCTCTTGATTTAAGCAAGCTATAAGATCACCTAATTGATTTCTATGGCTTTAATCACACCTAATTGATTTCAAGGCTCAACCGCACCTTTTACTCAACAGTTTGATTTATAAAAGATATTATAACTCAGAATAGCACTAAGATCTTATGGAGAGAGGGGCAGAGAGTCAAACAAGAGATAATCAAGTTTAATTTACTTTGTATTTTGGTAGAGTATAATTTGGGATTCTTTAGAATAAATGTGGACGATGAAGAAGAAAGAAAACAAGTGAAATCTGATTAAAAATTCGTTTAGAATTACTACTTGTATTTATAGAAGATCAACAGCCATATCTATTCGTGAAAGGATACAATGAATAGATACTTCTTTTGAAAATAATTTTGACTTTAATGGACACCATGTCGACATGGGGAGTTGAAGGATGTCGACATCCTCTAGGCAAAAATTGTGATTTTGATTATCTTATTAAATTGGTTTCTATAATTTTTTAAAACAATTTCTAAACTTTGTAAATATATTTGAATATAGTTTAAATATATAAAAGTAATTTTTAATATATAATCTTAGCCTATAAAATGATTTAAAATCTGAGTATATAAATATTTTAAAGCTAAATATTTAAAACAAGAGATAGTTTAAAATCAAGGATAATTTTGAAATCAAAATATTAAAATGATAAAGACAATTTTGAGACTAACATATTTCAAACAAGAGAGATATCTTTTTGAAAAGAAGGTTTTGAAAATATTTAAAATAAGAGATATATTTTTGAAAAGCATTTTCATAAAATTAGTGGATATCAAAATAGAACCACTATATGTTCCACTAGATATTGTCGTGAGTTCCATCCCACTAGGATTCCATCCATTTAATAGGCTTGAAGTGGATTTCGTTCCACGAATAAATTTCGAATAAAGATGTAAGTGCTTTCAAGAATTAACGTAATTCTAGACTCAATACTTATTTTGTATTCTTGATATCTTGAATTCTTGATATCTTGATACTCATGAGTCTTCAATCTTGATATATTCAGTCTTGAATCTCTATATTGTACAGTCTTCATTCTTGGTACCTGCATAGTTATATCCTGCATATACATACATACATACACACACACACACACACACACACACACACACACACACACACACACATATATATATATATATATCGAAACTATAATGTTAGTATTTACATTTTATAACAAGTTCTAAGGTTGTTGTCATCAAAACCATCATCTCAAGAACTAACAATCTCCCTCTTTTTGATGATTACAAACTATGTTTATAAAATATACTTCATCTTCACTATAACTCCCCCTAAAACTAATAACTCCGCCTAAAACTAATAACTCCCCATTAATCTAAGCCTAAGTACTCTAACTACTTTATTTTATATTTCTCCCCCTTTGTCCTCAACAAAAACAAATCCTAAACTGATATAACTCCCCGTTAATCTAATATTATCCAAACTAAATACCAATAAGGAAGTATAATAAGTGAAACAAATATTTTATTATATACGATGTTATATTTACATGTATATATGGAAAATAAACACACAAATATATTTAAGTACATAAATTATAGAATAACAGCACTAACTATAGTTTTTGACAATTGGAGATTTGTGAATCGAACAATTTGGATAATAAAACAAAAATTTCCACGTTGTTCTACCAAATTTTCATCTTTGTCAAAGCAGACTTCGCCCACGCAGATCACGTTGTCGTCTTCTTCCATAGATGCTTCTTCCTCTTATTCTTCTTCCTCTTTGTTGTGCTCTAAGGGGTTATGCACTTGAATGTTGGGAGAATCTTCTTCAATCACAATAGGATTTGCATGATTATCCATTAGGAATTTTTGCACATTCCGAAGAATTTTGCCTTACTTTTCTTGTTCTTTTGCCATCGTTATTTGCACAACTTGAAGTTCATTCAACATTTGCAAGGTATCCTTCATAGACTCTTCAATCTTTATCACACGTGCCAGTGTAGTACGTTGAAATGGACTAGAATGAGGAGAAGGGAAAGAAATTGTGTCATTTTGGTTTGATTTAGTGGAGGAGGCCATTAGTTTTAATTTTCATAAGTTTAATACAAAGAAAGAGACGTGAAAAGACAGAAAAATTCGAAATACATAGGTTTATATAACTACCAAACTAATTTTATTGAGAAAATCATATTTTCAAATTTTTTCGTTGCATGTCGACATGGGTGGTAGGGGATGTCGACATCCCTATGAAAAAATTGATTTTCTTGTATATCTCTGTTTATTAAAAAATATGTTACTATATATATATATTCTATATCTCAGTTATTAAACAAATGCCTAGTTCTCTTCTTAAATTATTAAATACAGATTAATTTAAGGGTTTGGTTAAAATATTAGCAATTTGATTTTCGGAGTTGATAAATTCAAGAGAAATAATCTCTTTACTTATATTTTCTCTGAGAAAATAATGTCTCATATCAATACGTTTTTTCCTAGCATGAGGAGTAGGATTTTTAGATAAATTTACTGCACTAGTATTATCACAATAAATTGGTGAATTTGAAATTGTTAATCTAAAATCTTTTATTGTTTGTTGTATATAAATGACTTGAGATTAAGCCAAAGCAATAGAGATAAATTCTGGTTCAGTTGTTGATAAAGAAATAGTGTTTTGCTTTTTTACTAGACCATGAAACAAGAGAGTGCCCTAAAAATGACAAGTTCAACCTGTTCTTTTTCGATCAGATTTGCAACCAGCGTAGTTAGCATCACAATAAGAGATTAAATCAAATGAATCATTTTTAGGGTAAAATAAACCATAGTCAAAATAATGTTTAACATATCTTATGATACGTCTCACAGCTTTTAAGGAGTCTCTTTGGGTTGTGATTGGTATCTTGCATAGAGACAACACTATGCATGATATCCAGTCTACTCGCAGTGATATAGAGTAGTGATCTAATCATTCCTCCATATAGTTTTTGATTTATCTTTTGAAAGATCTTCTTTATTTAAAGCTTCATTGGTTGCAACTGGAGTGGTTTTCCACTTGCAGTAGTCATACAAAAATTACTAACTAGATCCCTAGTATATTTTTCTTGTGACTAATAAAAATACCATTATCAAATTGTTTTATTCGTAAACCTAAGAAAATAAGTTCACCCATATGACTCATCTCAAACTCTTTTGTCATTATTTCAGAAAATTCTTTATTCATTTCATGATTAGTTGAACCAAGAATAATATCATCTACATAAACTTGTATTAGTTGGATATCATTTTTATTTCTTTTAATGAAACGAGAATTATCTACTTGACCAATTTCAAAATTTGACTATAATAAAAAAGATCGTAGTCTGTCATACCATGCTCTAGGAGCTTGTTTCAGACTATATAAAGCTTTTTTAAGTTTGAATACATGGTTTGTAAATTTTTCATCTTCAAAGAGTGGAGATTGTTCAACATAAACTTCCTCTTTCACAAATCCATTTAGAAAAGCACTTTTAATATCCATTTCAAATAATTTAAAATTATTATAGTTTGCGAAAGCAAATAGAATTCTAATGGCTTCTAATCTTGCTACGGGTGCGAAATTTCATCAAAATCTATACCTTCTTTTTGACAATAACCTTATACGACCAATCGAGCTTTAAATCTAACGATCTCACCTAGTTCATTCACTTTATTTTTATAAACTCGTTTAGTTCCTGTTATGATTTTATCCTCGGGTCTAGGAACAAGTTCCCAAATATCATTTCTGGTGAATTGATTCAGTTTTTCTTGCATAGCCAGAATCCATGAATCATCAGACGGTGCTTCCTTTGGATTTTTAGGTTCAACAGATGATATAAAAACTACATTACTCACGTTATTTCGTTGATTCCTAGTTTTAACAACAGATTCACTAATTCCTAGTATATTTTCCACAGGATGATCTTTTAAAAGCTTAACCTTTTTTATTTGGATGAATAAGTTAATTATTTATTTCAGTTGATTCATTATTTAGAGTAGTAAAATCTTCTTCATCATTAATTTGTTCAACTTCTTTGAAATTTTCATCAAATGAAACATGCATTATTTCTTTGATGGTATTAGTTCTTAAATTGAAAACTATGTATGCTTTACTTCTATTAGAATATCCGACAAAGATTCCTTTGTCGAATTTAGTATCAAATTTATCCAAATTATCTTTTGTATTTAGAATAAAACATTTACTTCCAAAAATTATAAACTAAGATACCTTTAGTTTCTTCTTGTAAAGAAGTTCATAAGGTGTTTTATCAGTTAATGGTCTAATAATATTATATTCAAAATGTAGCAAGCTGTAGCGACTGCTTCAGCCCAAAAATGTTTTGGTAAATTACTATCTGAAAGCATTGTTCTAGCACGCTCTTGAATCGTCCTATTTTTACGTTCTACCATTCCATTTTTATTCTGGAGTTCTTGGAAAAGAGAAATTATGAGTTATTCCCTTTTATTGCACAATCTCTTAAAATTTTGTTTTCAAATTTCCCACCATGATCAGTATAAACGATTGTAATTTTTAAGGAAAGTCGTTTTTGTAGTCTTTTTGTAAAAAATTTAAATGAATCAAACGTGTCACTTTTATTTTTTATAAAAATTGTCCATGTAAACCTAGAATAATCATCTATAATTACAAAGATATATTTATTATGATTTATTGATTGAATTTGAGATGGACTAAACAAATCTAGATGAAGTAACTCAGGAGGTTTTGAAGTTGAAATCATATCTTTTAATTTGAAAGAACTCTTCCTAAGTTTTTCTAATTGATAAGCATCACATATGCTATCTATTTTAAAATTCATTCTAGGGAGACCCCTTACTAGATCAAGTTTAGAAAGTCTAGATAAGAGTTTAAAATTCAATTGTCCAAATCTTTTATGCCAAATCCAAGGGTCACTTGTATTAGCCAAAGGAAATAGATTATCATTTGAGATTTTCATACCAAGAATATTAATATTTTTCTTCCTACTTCCTTCAAATATAATATCTGAATTATTATCTTCGATGTGACACTTATCTTTTTCAAATTTAATTTTGTATCCTTTATAGCAAAGTTGACTAACGCTAAGCAGATTATATTTCAGATTCTTAACTAACAAAACATGAGAAATAGTAGGAGTTTTAGAGTTACCGACATTGCCGATGCCAATCACATATCCTTTTGAGTTGTCTTCAAAATTAACCAATTCTTTATCATTATAGATAATATCATTCAGCATATCTAGATTACCAGTCACGTTCCTTGAAAATCCACTATCAAGTATCTACTTATTCTTCTTGATTTGCATAATTTGTCCATTGAGTATTGATTCTTCAAAAGCCATATAATATTTACCTTTGACAAGCACCTTTGTCCAAGTGGTTAATTGATTTGGCATTGGTGCAGGATGTCACAAGTTCGAAACTTGATTTGTTGTATATAAAGTACCAGTTCAAAAAAAAAACATTTACCTTTCTGCACAGAGTACAAACTCGGAAGATAACTTGATCTTCTATAATAACTATATGCAGACTTATGAGACAATGATTATTTGAACAGTTTTAAACTAGTGTTAACAGAATCACCAAAAATAGCCATTTTAAAAACTTTTTCAAAATTCAAATTATAAAAACTTTGAAAATTAATGCTCTGATATCAAATGTGAGAAATGCGGATTATGGATCTTAAGGCTGGAATAACACTGGAGGGGGGATGAATAGTATTTTGTGGATTTTCAAAATCTTTTTGAAACTTACGTAATTTCATCATCAACAAATACAGTTCAAAGACACAGATATAATCACAGAATCAGACACAGATGAAAATACTAAATAAAAGCAGTAAAGAAAAGAACACACCAGGATTTTATACTGGTTCGGAGTTATCCTACATCCTGTCCCGTACAAGCGTACGGATTTCTTTTCAAAATAATCTTTCAAATACCCCCTTAGTTTCAAGATACGAGGTACATCCTTCTGTATTCAAGTTCAGGGCAACTCTCTTGATTTAACTAGGCTACAAGATCACCTAACTGATTTTCGGGACTACAATCACACCCAATTGATTTCAAGGCTCAACTGCACCTTTTACTCAATAGTTTGATTTACAAAAGATCCTATAACTCTAAATAGCACTGAGATCTTATCGAAAGAGGGGCAGCGAGTCAAACAAGAGATAATCAAATTTGATTCAGTTGGTATTTCCGCAGAGTATAATTTGGGATTCTTTAGAATAAATGTGGAAGATGAAGAGGAAAGAAAACGAGTGAAATTTGATTAAAAATTCATTTAGAACTACTGCATTTATAGAAGATCAACATCTATATCTATTCGTAAAAGGATACGACGAATAGACGCTTCTTTTGAAAAATTAAATTTTGAATTTAACTGGCACCATGTCGCATGGGGGGTTGAAGGATGTCGACATGCTCTAGGCAAAATTGGTGATTTTGATTTTCTTATTAAAATTGGTTTCTATAATTTGTTAAAATAATTTCTAAACTTTGTAAATATATTTGAATATAGTTTAAACATATAAAGGTAATTTTTAATATATAATCTTAATATATAAAGTGATCTAAAATATGAGTATATAAATATTTTAAAGCTAAATATTTAAAACAAGAGATAGTTTAAAATCAAGGACAATTCTAAAATCAAAATATTAAAAATGATAAAGATAATTATGTGGCTAAAATATTTCAAACAAGAGATATGTCTTTTTGAAAAGAAGGTTTTGAAAACATTTAAAATAAGAGATATATTTTTGAAAAGCATTTTCATAAAATTAGTGGATATCAAAATAGGACCATTATTTGTTCTACTAGTTTTTGTCGTGAGTTCCATTCAACTAGGGTTCCATCCCTTTAACATGCTCGAAGTGGATTCCATTCCACGAATAAATTTCGAATAAAGTAAGTGCTTTCAAGAAGTTTTAACATAATTCTAAACTCAATGCTTCTCTTGTATTCTTGAAATCATGAACTCTCAATATCTTGATACTCATAAGTCTTCAATCTTGATATCTTCAGTCTTGAATCTCTATACTGTACAGTCTTCATTCTTGGTACCTGCTGTAGGATCGATTTCACCCTAGAGGGGGGGGGTGAATAGGGTGATAGTGTAAATTATTAAAATTAATCGCGGAAGCTTATAAATTAATTTCAATTCAGATCACAGAATAGCAGCACAGATATTGCAGAATATAAATAACAGAATAAAATAGAACAACACAGAATTTACCCAGCTTCGGCAAAACCCTGCCTACGTGCTGCCCCCAAGGTTTCTACTAGAAATTAGATAGTCCCTCGCTTACACACGTAAACTCGCTATACCCGCTATTGACTAATCTAACTCTACGCTCAAAACCTTGCCACAACTCAACCACCGAGTTGCGAATTCTCAAACTACACACCGTAGTTTGTACCCTAGTCACACGACTAGAAAATTAAACGGTTTAAAAGAAACTACAAGTTAAAAACAAATTAAAACAAAATAACCCTAATTTAAAAACAAGTAAGCCCAAATTAGAATCGGCCCAAAAATTAAAAGTTTGCGTCCCCTTTCTCCGTTTTATTTTATCGGCCTGGTTCCCCTTTTTTTGCTTGAGAATAATGTCGGTCGTTGTTTTCTTCTTTCTGAGATTAGGGCTTGTAAAATTGGGGCTTTCGTTCTCTCTGCTCTGGAAATTAGGGCTTGTAAAATTGCCGGCTTTAATTCGATCGATCCAGTGATGTTTTGCGTGTCGCCTTGATCGATTGATTCTTCGTTGCTTTTGTGGCTGCTTCGATGTTGATGGAGTTCGACTTCGATTCGGTATGTGATTTTCGTTTATGCTATACTGTTATGCTTGATTGAACTCCAATTAATTGCCGATGATGATTCGTGGTTTATATAGGGTTTGTAACCCTAGATTTGCGTCGTATATTCTCTATTTGAATTTGTCATATTATTCACCTCGGCCGTTCGATTAATTTCTGATGTTTGATGATTTATTCTGACTATTTCATGTTACTTGAATAACACGGCTTTAAACTGTGACTTGTTCAATTTGCTTGACCAATACGCCGTTAATCTTCACTTGGTTCGATTTGCTGATTGACTAGGCTTCGGCTTGATGCTGAATAATGTTTGACTTCGACTTGTTTTTGACTTGTTCCAACTTATCCACGGCTTCAGCTCCGATCATATTTCTGTTGATTTTATTTCTCATGGTTTCACGAAAAATAAACAACCACTACACTTTGAAACTGCTCCTTGACTTGTGTTCACTGTGGCACTGTGTCACTGTGTCACTGTGTTTATTTGTGTCCACTGATGCTTCGAGTCTGCGACATTTGCTTTGATACAGATGCTACACTTGTTCATGTATTCGACATTGTTTTGATGCATTTGCATGTTGTAAGTGTAAGTGTTCATTCATGTTTTGATTATGACTTCATTATAGTTCCAGTTGAGCATTAGGTAGTTGTCACTGTTTTGCATTTAGCTCGGTTTACTGGTGCATACATGTTGCATTTCATGATTCATCTGATCACTGCTGTGTCTTGATTAATGGAGTCAGTGATAGTCATGTGCCACTGCATCACTGTTGCAAGTGTTCTTGCTTCTGCATATTGCTGTATCCATGTGCCACTGCTTGTACTTGATGGTTGCTGTGCACTTTTGTGCTTTGAGTCAGTTTCATTGTTTTAGTTTTTCTTCATCTTGTGGTTGCCACTGTGTATTCTGGTTCGTGTATTCATTTAAATGTTCATGTTGCATATATGCGTCTACTCTGATTGCCTTGTACAATAATGTTCTCTTGTTCAATCACTTTCACCTGTTGACTACTCTTCATTCACTGCCTGTAGTTGTTGTGTCATTGCAGTTGACATGTTGTTGCATTCGCTTGAGTCTGTAGCTTGATGATTTTGTAGTTGTTTGTGTTCATTCCTTGTGTGAAGCTGGACTTGATCTTGTTACTGCCGTGTCTTTGATGTTGGGTCCATTGTTGCTGTAGCATGTACATTTACTCTGTCTTGTGTTGATCTTGAGCATTGCTCGGTCTTTTCATTTCCTTGTATTGTCCAGTAGAGTTGATTTGGGTTCATATGATGTTGAGCATTGGATTTTTGAAACTCTGTTGTTCATGTTACTCCATTCTCTTCATGTTGTCTTGACAATCTGTTTCAACTTGATGTTGCTTTAACTGCCACTGTTGGTTTTGCTGTGGTCTTCAAGCATGTTGCTGCCTGGTCGATATATATACATGCATACTTTGATCATAGCATTCATGTGTGCATTTGAGTTGCACCTGAGTTGAATCCAGTTTTAAAAAAACTCGGGTTTGACCTTGTGCTCGTGTTGTGATATATTGCATGTGAGTTGAACCCGGTTTTTCATTTGGATTTGACCTGTGCTCACCTGTCCCTGTAAATCAATCAAGTGTATATATCGGCGTGCACGGCCTTGTGGCATATACAGTGATACACTGTGTATGTCACAAGCTGTTCGTGTGTGATGAATTCAAATATACATGAAGACGAACAACCCAAATAACTGAGGCAAATATCATTTTCAAAATTCACGTTTTATTTTATATCGCAAAAATATTTTATTTTCAATTTTACTGCGTTAGTTTATATTTTTGCAGATCGCTCAGATGCTGGATTCAAACTGGAATGAAGTTGAAGATAAATACGAGTGTGAGTGATATGTAGTGAGGTGAATTGTAAATGTGAAATGTGATGTAATTGTAATCAAAGTTGTATAGTTATAGTGAGAGCTTGAAATTGTACTATTCAAAGATGTAATAAATATTTGTTTGAATAAAATATTCGTTTGAATTCAAATTTCGTGTTATTTATTTTATTCTGCAAATATTTATTTAATCTGTGAGAAAAAATAAAATAGTATATTATCAAATACATTTAAACGAATGTATATATGTTTATTATCATCAAACAAAAATCATATAAGCGCATATTCAACAATCTCCCCCTTTTGATGATAACAAACATATATTTAAGATTTTGAATATATTAAAAGTATTTGATAATTTCAATTGCTCCCCCTATTTGAATGCTTCCTTTCTATATGATGCTCCCCCTACATATATGACTCCCCCTACATATATGCATACAAATAAAATGTGTGAATGAGTCTATATGCAAATGGAAAATTATTTGACCTTTGCTTGATTTTATTTGACAAAATCTTAACTTTTCTCTCCCCCTTTTGTTATCAGCAAAAGAATAATAGTATTAGAGAAAATAGAGATAAAGTAATCGATATCAATCCAACATTAAAACTCAATTGAATATAAATATTAAATTTCAATAAAAAATCAAACAAAAATCATAAATATTTTGTTAGGCGCATATTCCACTTTTAGAATGATGGAAGTGATGTCATCATATAAAACCATACAGTTGTGTCTATTTGTGGTATATTTATATCAGGAATTTGAATATCTACTAACCATGCATAACCGTTAGGACTTTTAAATGAGATTAGTAGTATTCCAATTTTATTTTATTTTATTTTGAAAAAAAATGAATTCAAGTATCTTCTAACCACGCATAACCGTGAGGACTTTTAAATGGGATTAGAATCAACTTGTTTATTTTAAAAGAAAAAAAAATCAACTTTTGATATGCGTTCCATACATGCATAACCGTGAGGACTTTTAAATGAGCATGGAAGCACATAACAAATTCCAAGTAATTCACCCATGCATAACCGTGAGGACTTTTAAATGAGAGTGAATACTTTGGTATTTATTTATTTATTTATTTTTGCTTTTTAAAAAAAATGTGAAAATGAAAAACGAACGATTCCTGTTTAAAGTACCACATATCGACAAACTATATAGAGTTTTGATGAGTGATAGTTGTTAGAAATATGATAGATATAGAGATGGTCATGGAATTTTTACCAACAAAAAGTTTTATAACTCTTGTTTAAATTTCTAAAGAAATTTTCTAATTATACTTTCTCGAGTTATAATATATGATAAATATCAACACTCATCACTTTTTCTATTACTATTTTTCTTTTCGATAAACATTAGGGAGTCAGATTAGTCAATATAGTCATTTAAAATCAAATTCAAAAATAATTATGAAACCAATTTTTCAAAATGACTAATCTGAAAATATGGTCAAAAATGATTTTCTCCAGGGGGTTTTAAAAGAAATTTTTCTGCTATTTGAAAATTATTTGAAATGAAAAATATGCAGATATTTTCTTTGAAAAACGATGCAGTTAATGAATGTGTCAAAAATTAATCATGTTCCACTAGTAATTTTTCTATCAACCATATTACCAGTGTAATCTGCATCTGAATTTAAATTTCACTCAAAATTCACTCGTTGAATGTCAAAGACCAGATTAAGAAATTTCTCATGATTATTATCAACAAATTTTAAATGAAATTCTCTTGGATTTGAAATGAAAACCGTGTCAACAATCAATCATATATTAAAGTGTCAATTTTAGAAGCCATCAAACGTTATTTTTATTTCAAAGCAATTTCTTAATAGTTTCAACAATTTCAAAAAAAAATTTAACATCCTTTTCACAATTTTTAAAATAGAATTCATTAGGATTTTAAATCGAGGCCGTGTCAAAACATGAATATAGATTTAGCCAAAAATATTATAACAACAATATTATTATCCAATCAAAACACTATTTTTCTCTCAAACTTATATATCAAGTAATTCTAGAGAATTTTATAGTGTTTTTGGCATAAGAATATAAATGGCTAATCAATTTTGAATAAAGTCAGAATCAAAATCATCATTAAATCATCATCATATCATAATTGGCTGATTTTATTCAGAAAATGGTACAGATTATCACATTTAATATATCGTACAAATAAATATACTTTTACCTGTCTTTACCTTTACGATATTTCTCGTCGTTGTTCATTGTGATTCTGTCACCCTTATACTAGGCTAAGGAACTTAGCTTTGTCGCCCGTTGTGTTTCTGAAACAGCCAAAATCCAGAGAACACTATTGTTGTTCCTTAGCCTGCCACCACACCTACACGGAAAAGGATTTACGTGACCTATTTGTTTTTATAGGTCCATGGTTGTTAGTGGCAGAAAATTTTGAAAAATAATTTTGTGTAGACCCAAAACTATTTATAATTGTTCCCTTTGGCACCCAAATTTGTTTAACTTTGAGAGATTTTATATTTGTGCCTTTTGGAACCCAAATCGGTATAGTTTTCACATGTTTGGGTCTATACCAACAATTATTGTGATCGTGTCCAAATTTTCTACAAATTGTGCACATAGAATTAACTTGATTAATCTTGTTTTCAACAATTTTTGAATTATTAAATCCAAGTCCTTGTCTAACCATATTAACAGTTTGCTTTCCTAATAGCATATTCAACGATTTTTCACTTTTTGAAAATTTATCTAAAGTCGTAGACAATTGTTGGACTTTTGATTTGAGAGATTCATTTTCGTTTAACAACTGTGTGCACTTTTTAATAGAATTCTCTCTCCTAGTATTTTCATTCTCCTTTAAAATCAGAATTTCATTTTCAAGCGATTTTATTTTAATTTCTGATTTTTTAATTTCCTCATCAAATGTTGGACACTTATCACACTTAGGGATCCTACTTTGATAGGTTTTAACTAATTGATCAAGTTGTTTATTACATTCTATCAAAGTTTCTTTTTGAGATTCAAGTTTGGCGTATTTTTCCCTAAGTCGTTCAAAACAACCGTTTACTTCATGAAAATATATAAGCAACTCAGAATGGGTAAGTTTTGATACCTCACTTGGCTCGTCATCGTCACTGTCAGTTGTATCACCTCGAAGACACAATTCTGCCTTTTCGCTTTCACTGCCAGTGCTTTGATCATTCTCGTCTATTTCATCCCAAGTGGCTGCAAAACTTTTCTTTTTCTGTTTCTTTCCGTGGCTGGATTTAATTTGTGGACAATCGGGCTTGATATGGCCGGGTTTGTTGCAATTATAACAAATAAACTTTTGTTCTTCTGAGTAGTCTAGTGCTTTGGCTATTCTGCTTTTTGCTTTTTGAATTCGAGCTGAATTTCCATGTTTTTGATTCCATTTTTTGAATTTCCTTATTAACAGCTCCAATTCTGCTGCTCCATCATCTTCATCGTTATCATCATCACTTTCGGTTGTTCCTTTGAGAGCTATTGATTTCTTTTGAGTGTCACCTCCTTCACGCTCTTCTTTGAATTTCATTTCAAGCTCATAAGTGGTGAGATTTCCGATGAGTTCCTCAACTTTAAGTTGTTTTAAATCATTCGATTCTTGTATGGCAGTTACTTTTGCTTCAAAGCTTCGTGGAAGGACTCTGAGGATTTTCCGGACTATTTCTAATTCGGTGTATGTTTTTCCGAGAGCTTTTGATTTGTATACGATATTGGAGAGTCGTCCGTACATCTCTTTGACATTTTCTTCCTTCGCCATTTTGAAGTTCTCGTATTCGCTGCTTAGCATTGCAAGGCGAGATTCTTTGACTTGAGATGTTCCTTCGTGAGTCACTTCTAGTATGTGCCATATTTCCTACGCAGTTAGACAATGTGAGACACGATTAAATTCAAATTGATCCAATGAACAGATAATAGAATTCATAGCTTTGGCATTAGTATTCTGTAATTTATTTTCTAGTTCTGTCCATTGTTCCTTTGGTTTCTCTATTTCCTGATTATCTACAGTTATAGTTGGTATACTATAACCTGTCTCAACAATATTCCAAGCGTCAATGGTTTTCAGAAAAATTTGCATTCTATTTTTCCAGTAAGCATATTCACCATTTAACATTGGTGGTCTAACTATGGATTGTCCTTCTGCAAAAGCATTATTAAAAGAAGCCATTTTTTAAAAAAAATTCTAATTTTTAAAACAAAAACCGATTTTTGAAACACGAATTTTTAAAACAAAAATTGATTTTTTTGAAACACGAATTTTTAAATTAAAAATTGGTTTTTGTAAAATCAAAATTTTAAAACGAAAATGGCTTTTGTTCCTAGCTCTGATACCACTTGTAGGATCGATTTCACCCTAGACGGGGGGGGTGAATAGGGTGATAGTGTAAATTATTAAAATTAATCGCGGAAGCTTATAAATTAATTTCAATTCAGATCACAGAATAGCAGCACAGATATTGCAGAATATAAATAACAGAATAAAATAGAACAACACAGAATTTACCCAGCTTCGGCAAAACCCTGCCTACGTGCTGCCCCCAAGGTTTCTACTAGAAATTAGATAGTCCCTCGCTTACACACGTAAACTCGCTATACCCGCTATTGACTAATCTAACTCTACGCTCAAAACCTTGCCACAACTCAACCACCGAGTTGCGAATTCTCAAACTACACACCGTAGTTTGTACCCTAGTCACACGACTAGAAAATTAAACGGTTTAAAAGAAACTACAAGTTAAAAACAAATTAAAACAAAATAACCCTAATTTAAAAACAAGTAAGCCCAAATTAGAATCGGCCCAAAAATTAAAAGTTTGCGTCCCCTTTCTCCTTTTTATTTTATCGGCCTGGTTCCCCTTTTTTTGCTTGAGAATAATGTCGGTCGTTGTTTTCTTCTTTCTGAGATTAGGGCTTGTAAAATTGGGGCTTTCGTTCTCTCTGCTCTGGAAATTAGGGCTTGTAAAATTGCCGGCTTTAATTCGATCGATCCAGTGATGTTTTGCGTGTCGCCTTGATCGATTGATTCTTCGTTGCTTATGTGGCTGCTTCGATGTTGATGGAGTTCGACTTCGATTCGGTATGTGATTTTCGTTTATGCTATACTGTTATGCTTGATTGAACTCCAATTAATTGCCGATGATGATTCGTGGTTTATATAGGGTTTGTAACCCTAGATTTGCGTCGTATATTCTCTATTTGAATTTGTCATATTATTCACCTCGGCCGTTCGATTAATTTCTGATGTTTGATGATTTATTCTGACTATTTCATGTTACTTGAATAACACGGCTTTAAACTGTGACTTGTTCAATTTGCTTGACCAATACGCCGTTAATCTTCACTTGGTTCGATTTGCTGATTGACTAGGCTTCGGCTTGATGCTGAATAATGTTTGACTTCGACTTGTTTTTGACTTGTTCCAACTTATCCACGGCTTCAGCTCCGATCATATTTCTGTTGATTTTATTTCTCATGGTTTCACGAAAAATAAACAACCACTACACTTTGAAACTGCTCCTTGACTTGTGTTCACTGTGGCACTGTGTCACTGTGTTTATTTGTGTCCACTGATGCTTCGAGTCTGCGACATTTGCTTTGATACAGATGCTACACTTGTTCATGTATTCGACATTGTTTTGATGCATTTGCATGTTGTAAGTGTAAGTGTTCATTCATGTTTTGATTATGACTTCATTATAGTTCCAGTTGAGCATTAGGTAGTTGTCACTGTTTTGCATTTAGCTCGGTTTACTGGTGCATACATGTTGCATTTCATGATTCATCTGATCACTGCTGTGTCTTGATTAATGGAGTCAGTGATAGTCATGTGCCACTGCATCACTGTTGCAAGTGTTCTTGCTTCTGCATATTGCTGTATCCATGTGCCACTGCTTGTACTTGATGGTTGCTGTGCACTTTTGTGCTTTGAGTCAGTTTCATTGTTTTAGTTTTTCTTCATCTTGTGGTTGCCACTGTGTATTCTGGTTCGTGTATTCATTTAAATGTTCATGTTGCATATATGCGTCTACTCTGATTGCCTTGTACAACAATGTTCTCTTGTTCAATCACTTTCACCTGTTGACTACTCTTCATTCACTGCCTGTAGTTGTTGTGTCATTGCAGTTGACATGTTGTTGCATTCGCTTGAGTCTGTAGCTTGATGATTTTGTAGTTGTTTGTGTTCATTCCTTGTGTGAAGCTGGACTTGATCTTGTTACTGCCGTGTCTTTGATGTTGGGTCCATTGTTGCTGTAGCATGTACATTTACTCTGTCTTGTGTTGATCTTGAGCATTGCTCGGTCTTTTCATTTCCTTGTATTGTCCAGTAGAGTTGATTTGGGTTCATATGATGTTGAGCATTGGATTTTTGAAACTCTGTTGTTCATGTTACTCCATTCTCTTCATGTTGTCTTGACAATCTGTTTCAACTTGATGTTGCTTTAACTGCCACTGTTGGTTTTGCTGTGGTCTTCAAGCATGTTGCTGCCTGGTCGATATATATACATGCATACTTTGATCATAGCATTCATGTGTGCATTTGAGTTGCACCTGAGTTGAATCCAGTTTTAAAAAAACTCGGGTTTGACCTTGTGCTCGTGTTGTGATATATTGCATGTGAGTTGAACCCGGTTTTTCATTTGGGTTTGACCTATGCTCACCTGTCCCTGTAAATCAATCAAGTGTATATATCGGCGTGCACGGCCTTGTGGCATATACAGTGATACACTGTGTATATCACAAGCTGTTCGTGTGTGATGAATTCAAATATACATGAAGACGAACAACCCAAATAACTGAGGCAAATATCATTTTTAAAATTCACGTTTTATTTTATATCGCAAAAATATTTTATTTTCAATTTTACTGCGTTAGTTTATATTTTTGCAGATCGCTCAGATGCTGGATTCAAACTGGAATGAAGTTGAAGATAAATACGAGTGTGAGTGATATGTAGTGAGGTGAATTGTAAATGTGAAATGTGATGTAATTGTAATCAAAGTTGTATAGTTATAGTGAGAGCTTGAAATTGTACTATTCAAAGATGTAATAAATATTTGTTTGAATTAAATATTCGTTTGAATTCAAATTTCGTGTTATTTATTTTATTCTGCAAATATTTATTTAATCTGTGAGAAAAAATAAAATAGTATATTATCAAATACATTTAAACGAATGTATATATGTTTATTATCATCAAACAAAAATCATATAAGCGCATATTCAACAATCTCCCCCTTTTGATGATAACAAACATATATTTAAGATTTTGAATATATTAAAAGTATTTGATAATTTCAATTGCTCCCTCTATTTGAATGCTTCCTTTCTATATGATGCTCCCCCTACATATATGACTCCCCCTACATATATGCATACAAATAAAATGTGTGAATGAGTCTATATGCAAATGGAAAATTATTTGACCTTTGCTTGATTTTATTTGACAAAATCTTAACTTTTCTCTCCCCCTTTTGTTATCAGCAAAAGAATAATAGTATTAGAGAAAATAGAGATAAAGTAATCGATATCAATCCAACATTAAAACTCAATTGAATATAAATATTAAATTTCAATAAAAAATCAAACAAAAATCATAAATATTTTGTTAGGCGCATATTCCACTTTTAGAATGATGGAAGTGATGTCATCATATAAAACCATACAGTTGTGTCTATTTGTGGTATATTTATATCAGGAATTTGAATATCTACTAACCATGCATAACCGTTAGGACTTTTAAATGAGATTAGTAGTATTCCAATTTTATTTTATTTTATTTTAAAAAAAAATGAATTCAAGTATCTTCTAACCACGCATAACCGTGAGGACTTTTAAATGGGATTAGAATCAACTTGTTTATTTTAAAAGAAAAAAAAATCAACTTTTGATATGCGTTCCATACATGCATAACCGTGAGGACTTTTAAATGAGCATGGAAGCACATAACAAATTCCAAGTAATTCACCCATGCATAACCGTGAGGACTTTTAAATGAGAGTGAATACTTTGGTATTTATTTATTTATTTATTTTTGCTTTTTAAAAAAAATGTGAAAATGAAAAACGAACGATTCCTGTTTAAAGTACCACATATCGACAAACTATATAGAGTTTTGATGAGTGATAGTTGTTAGAAATATGATAGATATAGAGATGGTCATGGAATTTTTACCAACAAAAAGTTTTATAACTCTTGTTTAAATTTCTAAAGAAATTTTCTAATTATACTTTCTCGAGTTATAATATATGATAAATATCAACACTCATCACTTTTTCTATTACTATTTTTCTTTTCGATAAACATTAGGGAGTCAGATTAGTCAATATAGTCATTTAAAATCAAATTCAAAAATAATTATGAAACCAATTTTTCAAAATGACTAATCTGAAAATATGGTCAAAAATGATTTTCTCCAGGGGGTTTTAAAAGAAATTTTTCTGCTATTTGAAAATTATTTGAAATGAAAAATATGCAGATATTTTCTTTGAAAAACGATGCAGTTAATGAATGTGTCAAAAATTAATCATGTTCCACTAGTAATTTTTCTATCAACCATATTACCAGTGTAATCTGCATCTGAATTTAAATTTCACTCAAAATTCACTCGTTGAATGTCAAAGACCAGATTAAGAAATTTCTCATGATTATTATCAACAAATTTTAAATGAAATTCTCTTGGATTTGAAATGAAAACCGTGTCAACAATCAATCATATATTAAAGTGTCAATTTTAGAAGCCATCAAACGTTATTTTTATTTCAAAGCAATTTCTTAATAGTTTCAACAATTTCAAAAAAAAATTTAACATCCTTTTCACAATTTTTAAAATAGAATTCATTAGGATTTTAAATCGAGGCCGTGTCAAAACATGAATATAGATTTAGCCAAAAATATTATAACAACAATATTATTATCCAATCAAAACACTATTTTTCTCTCAAACTTATATATCAAGTAATTCTAGAGAATTTTATAGTGTTTTTGGCATAAGAATATAAATGGCTAATCAATTTTGAATAAAGTCAGAATCAAAATCATCATTAAATCATCATCATATCATAATTGGCTGATTTTATTCAGAAAATGGTACAGATTATCACATTTAATATATCGTACAAATAAATATACTTTTACCTGTCTTTACCTTTACGATATTTCTCGTCGTTGTTCATTGTGATTCTGTCACCCTTATACTAGGCTAAGGAACTTAGCTTTGTCGCCCGTTGTGTTTCTGAAACAGCCAAAATCCAGAGAACACTATTGTTGTTCCTTAGCCTGCCACCACACCTACACGGAAAAGGATTTATGTGACCTATTTGTTTTTATAGGTCAATGGTTGTTAGTGGCAGAAAATTTTGAAAAATAATTTTGTGTAGACCCAAAACTATTTATAATTGTTCCCTTTGGCACCCAAATTTGTTTAACTTTGAGAGATTTTATATTTGTGCCTTTTGGAACCCAAATCGGTATAGTTTTCACATGTTTGGGTCTATACCAACAATTATTGTGATCATGTCCAAATTTTCTACAAATTGTGCACATAGAATTAACTTGATTAATCTTGTTTTCAACAATTTTTGAATTATTAAATCCAAGTCCTTGTCTAACCGTATTAACAGTTTGCTTTCCTAATAGCATATTCAACGATTTTTCACTTTTTGAAAATTTATCTAAAGTCGTAGACAATTGTTGGACTTTTGATTTGAGAGATTCATTTTCGTTTAACAACTGTGTGCACTTTTTAATAGAATTCTCTCTCCTAGTATTTTCATTCTCCTTTAAAATCAGAATTTCATTTTCAAGCGATTTTATTTTAATTTCTGATTTTTTAATTTCCTCATCAAATGTTGGACACTTATCACACTTAGGGATCCTACTTTGATAGGTTTTAACTAATTGATCAAGTTGTTTATTACATTCTATCAAAGTTTCTTTTTGAGATTCAAGTTTGGCGTATTTTTCCCTAAGTCGTTCAAAACAACCGTTTACTTCATGAAAATATATAAGCAACTCAGAATGGGTAAGTTTTGATACCTCACTTGGCTCGTCATCGTCACTGTCAGTTGTATCACCTCGAAGACACAATTCTGCCTTTTCGCTTTCACTGCCAGTGCTTTGATCATTCTCGTCTATTTCATCCCAAGTGGCTGCAAAACTTTTCTTTTTCTGTTTCTTTCCGTGGCTGGATTTAATTTGTGGACAATCGGGCTTGATATGGCCGGGTTTGTTGCAATTATAACAAATAAACTTTTGTTCTTCTGAGTAGTCTAGTGCTTTGGCTATTCTGCTTTTTGCTTTTTGAATTCGAGCTGAATTTCCATGTTTTTGATTCCATTTTTTGAATTTCCTTATTAACAGCTCCAATTCTGCTGCTCCATCATCTTCATCGTTATCATCATCACTTTCGGTTGTTCCTTTGAGAGCTATTGATTTCTTTTGAGTGTCACCTCCTTCACGCTCTTCTTTGAATTTCATTTCAAGCTCATAAGTGGTGAGATTTCCGATGAGTTCCTCAACTTTAAGTTGTTTTAAATCATTCGATTCTTGTATGGCAGTTACTTTTGCTTCAAAGCTTCGTGGAAGGACTCTGAGGATTTTCCGGACTATTTCTAATTCGGTGTATGTTTTTCCGAGAGCTTTTGATTTGTATACGATATTGAAGAGTCGTCCGTACATCTCTTTGACATTTTCTTCCTTCGCCATTTTGATGTTCTCGTATTCGCTGCTTAGCATTGCAAGGCGAGATTCTTTGACTTGAGATGTTCCTTCGTGAGTCACTTCTAGTATGTGCCATATTTCCTGCGCAGTTAGACAATGTGAGACACGATTAAATTCAAATTGATCCAATGAACAGATAATAGAATTCATAGCTTTGGCATTAGTATTCTGTAATTTATTTTCTAGTTCTGTCCATTGTTCCTTTGGTTTCTCTATTTCCTGATTATCTACAGTTATAGTTGGTATACTATAACCTGTCTCAACAATATTCCAAGCGTCAATGGTTTTCAGAAAAATTTGCATTCTATTTTTCCAGTAAGCATATTCACCATTTAACATTGGTGGTCTAACTATGGATTGTCCTTCTGCAAAAGCATTATTAAAAGAAGCCATTTTTTAAAAAAAATTCTAATTTTTAAAACAAAAACCGATTTTTGAAACACGAATTTTTAAAACAAAAATTGATTTTTTTGAAACACGAATTTTTAAATTAAAAATTGGTTTTTGTAAAATCAAAATTTTAAAACGAAAATGGCTTTTGTTCCTAGCTCTGATACCACTTGTAGGATCGATTTCACCCTAGAGGGGGAGGTGAATAGGGTGATAGTGTAAATTATTAAAATTAATCGCGGAAGCTTATAAATTAATTTCAATTCAGATCACAGAATAGCAGCACAGATATTGCAGAATATAAATAACAGAATAAAATAGAACAACACAGAATTTACCCAGCTTCGGCAAAACCCTGCCTACGTGCTGCCCCCAAGGTTTCTACTAGAAATTAGATAGTCCCTCGCTTACACACGTAAACTCGCTATACCCGCTATTGACTAATCTAACTCTACGCTCAAAACCTTGCCACAACTCAACCACCGAGTTGCGAATTCTCAAACTACACACCGTAGTTTGTACCCTAGTCACACGACTAGAAAATTAAACGGTTTAAAAGAAACTACAAGTTAAAAACAAATTAAAACAAAATAACCCTAATTTAAAAACAAGTAAGCCCAAATTAGAATCGGCCCAAAAATTAAAAGTTTGCGTCCCCTTTCTCCTTTTTATTTTATCGGCCTGGTTCCCCTTTTTTTGCTTGAGAATAATGTCGGTCGTTGTTTTCTTCTTTCTGAGATTAGGGCTTGTAAAATTGGGGCTTTCGTTCTCTCTGCTCTGGAAATTAGGGCTTGTAAAATTGCCGGCTTTAATTCGATCGATCCAGTGATGTTTTGCGTGTCGCCTTGATCGATTGATTCTTCGTTGCTTATGTGGCTGCTTCGATGTTGATGGAGTTCGACTTCGATTCGGTATGTGATTTTCGTTTATGCTATACTGTTATGCTTGATTGAACTCCAATTAATTGCCGATGATGATTCGTGGTTTATATAGGGTTTGTAACCCTAGATTTGCGTCGTATATTCTCTATTTGAATTTGTCATATTATTCACCTCGGCCGTTCGATTAATTTCTGATGTTTGATGATTTATTCTGACTATTTCATGTTACTTGAATAACACGGCTTTAAACTGTGACTTGTTCAATTTGCTTGACCAATACGCCGTTAATCTTCACTTGGTTCGATTTGCTGATTGACTAGGCTTCGGCTTGATGCTGAATAATGTTTGACTTCGACTTGTTTTTGACTTGTTCCAACTTATCCACGGCTTCAGCTCCGATCATATTTCTGTTGATTTTATTTCTCATGGTTTCACGAAAAATAAACAACCACTACACTTTGAAACTGCTCCTTGACTTGTGTTCACTGTGGCACTGTGTCACTGTGTTTATTTGTGTCCACTGATGCTTCGAGTCTGCGACATTTGCTTTGATACAGATGCTACACTTGTTCATGTATTCGACATTGTTTTGATGCATTTGCATGTTGTAAGTGTAAGTGTTCATTCATGTTTTGATTATGACTTCATTATAGTTCCAGTTGAGCATTAGGTAGTTGTCACTGTTTTGCATTTAGCTCGGTTTACTGGTGCATACATGTTGCATTTCATGATTCATCTGATCACTGCTGTGTCTTGATTAATGGAGTCAGTGATAGTCATGTGCCACTGCATCACTGTTGCAAGTGTTCTTGCTTCTGCATATTGCTGTATCCATGTGCCACTGCTTGTACTTGATGGTTGCTGTGCACTTTTGTGCTTTGAGTCAGTTTCATTGTTTTAGTTTTTCTTCATCTTGTGGTTGCCACTGTGTATTCTGGTTCGTGTATTCATTTAAATGTTCATGTTGCATATATGCGTCTACTCTGATTGCCTTGTACAACAATGTTCTCTTGTTCAATCACTTTCACCTGTTGACTACTCTTCATTCACTGCCTGTAGTTGTTGTGTCATTGCAGTTGACATGTTGTTGCATTCGCTTGAGTCTGTAGCTTGATGATTTTGTAGTTGTTTGTGTTCATTCCTTGTGTGAAGCTGGACTTGATCTTGTTACTGCCGTGTCTTTGATGTTGGGTCCATTGTTGCTGTAGCATGTACATTTACTCTGTCTTGTGTTGATCTTGAGCATTGCTCGGTCTTTTCATTTCCTTGTATTGTCCAGTAGAGTTGATTTGGGTTCATATGATGTTGAGCATTGGATTTTTGAAACTCTGTTGTTCATGTTACTCCATTCTCTTCATGTTGTCTTGACAATCTGTTTCAACTTGATGTTGCTTTAACTGCCACTGTTGGTTTTGCTGTGGTCTTCAAGCATGTTGCTGCCTGGTCGATATATATACATGCATACTTTGATCATAGCATTCATGTGTGCATTTGAGTTGCACCTGAGTTGAATCCAGTTTTAAAAAAACTCGGGTTTGACCTTGTGCTCGTGTTGTGATATATTGCATGTGAGTTGAACCCGGTTTTTCATTTGGGTTTGACCTGTGCTCACCTGTCCCTGTAAATCAATCAAGTGTATATATCGGCGTGCACGGCCTTGTGGCATATACAGTGATACACTGTGTATGTCACAAGCTGTTCGTGTGTGATGAATTCAAATATACATGAAGACGAACAACCCAAATAACTGAGGCAAATATCATTTTTAAAATTCACGTTTTATTTTATATCGCAAAAATATTTTATTTTCAATTTTACTGCGTTAGTTTATATTTTTGCAGACCGCTCAGATGCTGGATTCAAACTGGAATGAAGTTGAAGATAAATACGAGTGTGAGTGATATGTAGTGAGGTGAATTGTAAATGTGAAATGTGATGTAATTGTAATCAAAGTTGTATAGTTATAGTGAGAGCTTGAAATTGTACTATTCAAAGATGTAATAAATATTTGTTTGAATAAAATATTCGTTTGAATTCAAATTTCGTGTTATTTATTTTATTCTGCAAATATTTATTTAATCTGTGAGAAAAAATAAAATAGTATATTATCAAATACATTTAAACGAATGTATATATGTTTATTATCATCAAACAAAAATCATATAAGCGCATATTCAACACCTGCAACGTTATATCCTGCATATACATATATATCTAAACTATAATGTTTATATTTATATTTTATAACAAGTCCTAAGCTTGTTGTCATCAAAACCATCATCTCAAGGACTAACATCTTCAAATTTTAGTAATCTACCTATGACAGTGATTTATGGCCAACAACAATCCTTTTTTGTTATCCGCCGTGTTTGAGTTATCAATAAGATGTTCAGTATAACTATCCGTATCCAAGTCAAGGTAATTTTACACATTTTCTTGAAAGGTGAAACATTTATTTATAATTTTTATGTCGTATTATAATCTAAATTATGCAACAGTTAAAAATTTTGTCATTCTATATGCTGTTATTTTCTTATCGACTAACACTGCCAAGTAGTGCCGAACCATCAATTTGTCATATGTCTCCTTATATGTATTCAATTTCATTTGAGTTATATGATATAAGTCAGTGGTATTTGTTTATAATAAGCTAACTTTGTTAGTTGTTATTTTTGATACGGTGTTTAAATTAAAACTTATTTATGAATCACAGCTTTTCGACATATGATATTGCGATACAATCTAATATCGAAGTGGAGAGTGTGAACGTAACTGCAAACGAAACAGGTGTCGATATTGAAATGGATATGGTAGTGGGTGAAGATGTAGATGACGATCCCTTGTAAATAGTATGGATGTAGTGAATATGGTGGAGAGTGACGTGTTGTGGATCGGTAGTATGTAAGTGAACAATAGTTCTTTGAACTATGATTTTGCAGTTGAAGACAATATTCCTAAAGATAATGATGAGGTGGAAATGGAGGTACCTTTGGATGATAATATATGCAATGTACAAATAATAGCTAGGTCAATTATTGCACATATTGAGTTCAACAATGAGTTATTTGCAACCGTTAATGTTCAGAGTGGCTTCAAATTGGTATGATTTTCGAGACCGAAAGCTAAATTTCTACAACAGTTGAGCGAATGGTCAGTTCTACATGCCATGTCTTTTTAAACTATGAAATCAAATAAAATCTAGTACATTGCCTTTTGTAATACAGATGCCAACTGTCCATGGAGAATTCATGCCATTGTTTCAAAAAAAAATTGAGCATAATTGGTGGATTATTAAGAAATATTTGAGTGATCACAAATGTGTTAACCCAATAGTGAACTCCACCCATAAGCAAGCGACTTCTAATTTTAGTATTAAAAATCTTAACTTTCATGAAAGCCAATCTGAGTTTAACAACTGGTACGGTGTAAGTATTAGTGGAAGAAAAATTGTTCGTAAAAATTAGTTATATGAAGGCTTTGATAAAACAATAGCTACATAATTGGGCGACATTTAAAATGCGGCACACAACACCACTAAAACAACACTAAATAGCGATGGAGGCTTCCAACGGCCGCCAACGGCAATTTTCGACGGCTAACGACAGTTGTCGAACTTCGTGGCATTTTCTAAATAAAATATACTAGCAGTCGCTAGCCGTCGAAAAACGAAACAACGAAGTCATCGGCGGCCGCTGCTAGTCGTCAAAAAATTATCGTGTATACAGGCGCTTGGCCGAGACCTGCTGCTTCATTCTTCAACTTCCCCCAAATAAACCAAAAACCCTATCTCCACCTCCTCTCCGTCGTCAGCCAGTCGCCGTGCCTCCTTGAGCTTCTTTGACTTCATTATTCTCCACTCTCAACAGGATTAGCCCCTTCATCAATCTTCAATCAGGTTTTGTTCCTAAATCCTAATTATTTTTGATTTGTTAAATTAGGATTAATTTTTGTTATAGTTGTGTAATACCCCATTGATTGTTTGGTATACCCGACTGAATGCTAATTAGATTGTTATTATAATTTTTCATCATTGAAATGTTGAGAAAAGAATTTGTTTAGTGTATATGTATGTTAATTGGTGTATATGCGTTGATTAATTAGTGCATCACGCATAAGGGCTGCTTTGGATTAATTAGAGCTGATGCTCAGAATTTTGTGTATGCGTTTTCAAGATGACAGAAACGACGATTTGATGTATGCGTTTTTTAGAATGTAAATAAATTATTGTAAAATTTTTTGTTTACCACGCTTTACTTTTTGAAAATCGCTTAGAAAATTTTTGGTCCGGTCTAACAAATATTGTATGTAATCGTTATATGGATATTTTATCACAGAACGAACATTTATTTTAATCTGATACAATGTTTGTCGGATTTTTCCCTGTATTGGAAAAGTTACAGACACAGTAGTAATTATATTTTGCAAATAATTTAATTTTATGCGGTTCACAAAATTTTGACAACACTTTCTATTTGTTCTCTATGTACACACATGTGTACGATACAGAGAACAATGAGTAAGTGCTACCAAAATTTTGTTGAATCGTTTAAAATAAACTAATTTGAAAAATGTAATTACTACTGCATTTGTAATGGAAAGTAGGATGATCAACCATCAAAGTGTAAAACAGTAACCTAAAAATTGTAGGTTATATTCATATAATAATTTGTGTAAATTCGTTTGGAAATAGAATTAAATAGAATAATATTATATATTTGCGAAAATTTAAATGTATGATTTATTTGAAAAATTAAATATCAACATGTAAATGATTAATGTGTTTTTTTGTTTTAAAGTAGGAAAAATGATCAATTATTTTATCGATCGGAGCTGGATGGACCAACAAAGAAGAGAAATTGAAGGCTCAATAAGTGAACATTTTCAAAATGGTGTGCACGTCTTTATTTAATTCACTTTTCGTAATATTGGAAACGACGAAGAAATTTATTGTCCACATAGTAGGTCCAAACGGTTGAAGCATTTGATATCGGATATAGTAATAGTTCATTTATGCCAATATGGATTCGTGCCGAATTATTTAGTATGGGATCGTCATGGAGAACTTATAGCACTTACACCCGTACATTCAGAGGAGAAGGTGGATAATGAACTTGTTTCGACGAATCTTATAGAAAATATGGTTGAAGATGCAACACGTTCAATGTTCCCTACTGTTGAAGTTGATGATAACGATGTTAATGTCAAAAAAGAACCAAGTATTGGAGCAAAAAAATTTGATTTATTGGAGGTTGCTAAGAAACCCATTTGGGATAGTTGTACAAACGGTACTCAACTATCAGTAACTACAGAATACATGGGATGAAATCAAAATACAACTTCACAGAAGCCGGGTTTACAGCAATAGTATAAGCTATAAAATGGCATATGCCACCTGATAATTTAATCTGCTTCCCCTTCCAAGTCTTAGAGAGGGACCGTTCGCAGCGGTAGTGATGGCAGCGGTACTTCATAGAAGACGCCGCGTAACGGTAGATAGATTGCTACCGAAAGCTGATGGCTTGTAAGTACTAAATTTACTTCAGCATTGTAAATATTTTGCATGACATATTAGTCATGATTTGTATGTATCATATTTAATGCAGTGGTTTTGAGCTTGAGCCTTCTAACGTTGTTCTCAGCATATCGAAGCAAGCATACATGAGCCATATGACTACATGCTGGCCGAAGTGGAGTATGATCCCAAACCATGTACGGGAGAGCATATGGCAGGATTTCCTGGTAAGTGTAAAGTTATATATCATTATATATAATCAGTGTAAAATTATATACCATAATATACAATCATTTTATAATTTGCTGACTAAGTATAAATGTATAACTTACATTTTCTTCAATATATATACAGGAGTAGTAGATTTACAAGAGGAGGACATGTCTCTTTGCTAGTGCCATTGGAACTAAAAATTGGCAAAAAATTATGGGGATATGATGTCTACCTTAAGAAAAAATGGGAACAAGCCAAGCAGGATAGACGTCAGCGTCTAGTATGCTTGGGTCGCATAGTGGAGTAGCGACAAATTCAAGATAAGTCTATTAGATATCATCTTAATTTATTCAGTACAAAATACATAATTTATACATGTAAAATATAATCTTAATTTTTAATTTGTAGACGAGGTCGAACAGGAACTCTACGAACAGGCAGAAAAATCAAGTCAAACACCGTAGTGGCTCAAAATCGTTTCAGCACCATCGCGAGCACTAGTAAATTCATTAATTGCAATTACGAAAGATCATCACATTTTAAGTATAAATTTGTATGAACAACAATGATATACATCAATTATTGCAAGAAAGATCACGTGGGGTCCTGTCCCATATATGGACCTGTTGGAGCACAACCACGCCGTTAGGCAGATAGACGACTAGGGAATAGTGTCGTATGCCTGGCATGAGAATGATTGAGATTCCACCGCACATATAAGTATATTTTAATTTATAAGTTATTAATAATGATCATTTTAATTTATTAGTTATAAAATATTATAATAATGTCATGTGATATTTATTTGTGTTTAATTTTCCATTGCAGGAAAAAATTATGTAAGAACGTGCGCAGGTGCTAGAGCATTTGGGACGGAAGCAGTTGACCACTGACAGAAGCACGCGAACTTTGACTTTGTTATGGGATCGACCTAGAGAAATAGGCGCCATGGCAATAAATTGGTAATTTATAAAAATTGACTACGTTGTAAAATTTGCTTAATTTTTATAAAAGTTACGTAATAAGTTAAACATATTTCGACTTGTTTTTGCAGGCTCGGACATCACAAAGGGCATACCAGAGGACTCGAGACAACGCAGAGATTAATAAACTTCAACAGCAGATTGCACAGGTGTAGGAGCAGGACCGCCTCTGAGATATGCAAATGAAGCAACTTAACCAGCGTTTGGCCAAGTATGTGGAGCGTCATGGAGCATTCCCTTCGTTTGGTGGTTCTGGAGCCGATGATGAGTCATGAGGTATGATTTGCAATTTTTTTTGAAACTGGTATATGTAAACATTGAGCGATGGTGAGGTTGATTTATGGACAATTGTGTTTAACATTGATTTGTGTGGTTGATTTGTGCGGTTGATATGTGGCGTTTGATGTTGGATTTATATATTGTACATTGATGTTGGATGTAAATATTGAAGTTGGATGGATGAGATTGATGATCGAATGTTTGTTTTGTGTTGATTGAATATTTTTGTGTTTAATATGATGATGTTAGAGTTTTATATTGATATTGATATTGATTTCAGCTTATATATTTGATTTATTCATTGATTTTGATGAGTTGTGTTATATATCGGTATGGAAGTGATGCTCTGCTGTAGAAAAAAATTTATCCAGATTTCCAACGACTTCCGACGGCTCCCAACGGCTTATTGGTCATTTTTTCGACGGCTTGCGACGGCTTTCTAGGCAAAAATTGTGACAGCTTGCGACGGCTTTCTGGATGAAAATTGCGAGGGCTTGCAACGGCTTAATGGAAAAATTTTATGTCGCGTGGTCGTCTTTGCCGTCGGAAACGCAATCGGAAAAGTCATCGCTAACCGGCGCAATCCCTTCGTCGAAGCCATCGAAAGTGGAAGAAACGCGTGGTCTGTATGCGAAGGCCGTCGACGGCTACGAGCCATGGAAAATTTCCTTGTTCTTGTAGTGCAGATGACATCTCAAATGCCGCTACCTAAGCTTTACAATAAAAACGTGTACGGGCGGCATTTTAAATGCCGCCGATACACACGGTGCGATGTGGTCAAAATAGTCTTATTTTTGTAATTAGTTTACAAACTGACCTATTTTGCAATTACTTTGCAAAATTGGTCTAAATTAGACAGTCCTAGGCCATAGACTTTTTGATAAAATGGAAGCACCTGCTTTTATTATGTTTGTCTGATCAACAATTTCAAATCAACTAACTTTAAGGATCTTTTTATCGAAGGAGACTATTCTATACTCAATTTATTTTTCATGATCTGACATAATAATTCTATGAGTTGAAGCCTTTCACTTAACAAAGGTATCCTAATATCATTTTAGAAATTTGTAATTAGTTGCGACAATGATTAATTTGAAGCACATCCTCTTATTAAGGTAAGAAGTTTTATGTTTCAAAAATAACATAAAGTCTTCCACCGTCTAAGAAAAAAATCAAGTACGATTTTTATTAATTATATATAGAAATTGATAAACATAGTATCACAATAGTTATATACATACATAAACACCATTATATAAATGATATACATACACGCACAAGCAAACGCATACGCGTGCAAGCATGCATATATGTATTTAAGTTTGATAAATATTTTGATTATAAATGAAAATGTGATTTAACGTATTAAAAGTCATTTTAAAATTGAACAAAATTTTACATTCAAATCAATATTGCTATGTACACGAGTATATATGCACGTCCAAGTGGACATGCATCTAATCACAACTTGCATGCATTAGTTCAACAATGCATTTCAAAGTATGTATATTTTTTGTTTATAGATATAGTATACATTTTCTTGGTTCATGTCGTAATTCCTATAAATTACTAAGTGAGTTTCACTATCAAAAATGATGAAAGTCACAAATATAGGCAGCAAAATCAAAAGATATAACCACACCATAAAAATATATAAGATTCAACCCGAATCAAAATATATACGGTTCAACCACAATTGAATGTTTGAAGCCATAACAATCGCTTTGCATCCGATTTTGGTAATATGTAATTATCATAAAATTGAACATAAAGATCTAGCCCGCAACTCAATGGGTAACATTTGGTTTCTATTTTGAGAAACCAATAATTAGTAATAGAAACGATACATATGTTTCATAGAAACTATGTTATGGATATTAATACAATATATGTAATTAAACACAACAATAATCCAACATCAAACATCAAACATCAAACATCAAAACAAAAATGTATGTAAATCGTTTCAGCACAAATATTTTAACACCAATAACATCATTATCCAATAGGAGAATATCATAACGTCGTGATAAATAGCAACAATAAAATAGTACAAAAAGCATCTCTCTCAATGTCGACTATAAAACGTCCTTACTACACCATCAAGTATAAATGTTTATATTCATTTTAACTCTATTGCAGCACATCTGGACATTGAAAGATTGATAGAAGGATCCCATTAATACTGCATTATTCCCTACTCCGACCATTGTAAGTTCAATTTGATTGGTGCAGTCTTCCATAAGCCTTTCTAATCACAGTAAAAAAAATTCTTGTAAGTCCTCTCTCTTAATAAAAATTAACTATATTTACTATTTTCCAAAAATGTTGTTATTTTCCTAAAGAATGTGATTTGTTATTTAATTAATTGTACACGTGTTTACTTTTTTGAGGCTGTTAAGTCTCTATTATAACTATCACCACTTGAATTTTGGCTATTCACAAATTAATACAGTTTGCACTTCCAAAATATAATGAAGATAGCCGGAACCAAAGGAAGATTCTAACCTTGTCATTGATATTGAAAACGCTCAACATATAATAAGAGATCAGTAGACTTGCACTTCAAAACTAATTAAACAAACCTCATACTTATAGCGATTATCAAACCCCAGGTGCTTTTGGCTCGATAATTTTTTTCAGTATGCTAACTCATCTAAGATATAAGTTATATTATTCAACCAACCTTTTGCAAATTAAATTTTTCATATTTTGATGTGAAATAAAAATTGAACCAGGAATATGAAAATCACCACAATCAATGCATAGTTTTATTTGAGAATACATAACCTTAGTTAATGCACGTAACCAATTTACATTAAAATATTGGACCATGCCAATCAAGAGCAACATCATTATACCAACAATATCTTGAAAGAAATGAAAAGTTAAAATCATTAAAACGCTAAAGTATGTCAGCTGAATTGGTGCATGCAGCTTTCAATTGTCTTCAATCATGTAGCTATGTACAACAACACATTATAAGTAGCCTTCTGAAGAAGCTTATGCATAAAAGTGATGCTTAATGCATAGTTTGTCGACACCCATAGTATTGAAAACCATAATGATAAGAATAGTGGTTCCATTCATGAAACTATTGATTTAGGTGACAACAGTCCACTTAGAACTGCTAAAAAGGTACGTTCAAATAATATGAAGATTGAGCCACCTACGGATGCAGACGAAATATTTAAGAAAATGAAGGAAACAGGCTTGATTTAAAATGCTTTAGGAATGCTTGATGGATTGTGTAAAGATGAGTTAGCTTAAGAAGCAATGAAACTATTTGGTTCAATGCGCGAGAAAGGAACTATACCTGAAGTTGTGATATGTGCTGTAGTAGTTGAAGGGTTTTGTAAAGCATCGAAATTTGATGATGCGATAAGAATATTCCATAAAATGCAAAAAAACGAAATCGTTCCTAATGCCATCAGTTATGGAATTAAACTTCATAGGAAGTCTATAAGTAAGCCAACGTATTTGATTATTTTTATTTGCTCCTTAGTTTTGGTTGGTATATAATTATCAGAATTAACCCAAACATCATGGTATACTGCTTGTTTTTAGTTTGAACATAAAGCATTTTGTAATATATATAAATATATTTCAGTATCATTAACACATTACGAATTCTAGCTTAAATTTCATACATAAAGTTGTGAAAAGATTCTATAAATAAGTTGACATTAAGAATGACCTAAAAATTTAGTAAACATCAATTATCTGAACCCATTCATCTTCAAATTTTAATGAGAAAATATTAAGATCTCAAAGAGCTGTAAAATAAGGAAACAAATCGGTGCTCCTACATATAATTGCATGCGTTTAAACCTCTAAACAAATGTATGTATAAAGGAAAATTAATTTTTCTCATGTGATAATGAACTTTAACAAACTTCAAGGTCCCTCGACTTTTTTCTGTGGAAGTATAGTAGATTAATTATAATTCATGTGTTATTAAACTCAAACCTCCAATATGAGATGAAATCTAAACATCATTTAAACATTGACAGTTTTGTATTTAAACATTCTAAATCACTGCTACCTTTTTTGGTATTTGTTTAGTTATAATTTGATTTTGCAATTTGATTTGATAAAGTTCCAAATTATATACATATACATACAGTATTGATCCAAAAAACAATGAAGTTTTGCAATTGCACCTCCTTTTACAAAATCGAAGACATAATAATGTAGAACAGTCAGGTAAAAAAATATTTATAGAAAATTTTGCAATTAACAGTGAAATATGAAAATATCCTTACCATAAGTGATAGCAGTCTATCCCTTTGCCAAGATACCTTAGTATGCTAATTGCCAAAGTTCCATAAAGAAGTGAATGACCCAAATATGCTATGTTGAAAAGCGAGATGCACAAATGAATTTATGCTATTTATATCAAAACTTGTGGTAACACATTGATGTAGTAAGGTTTAGGTCCTTCTTGCACTTCAGTGCAGAGCACCATCCATGTAAAAACAGAGTAAAATTCCATTTAAAACCGAGATTATAATTTTTAAGCAGAGCATTGAATGATTAAAAAGTCAGTAAGGTACAACTTGCAAGTGCAACAGCATTGTAAATACCATAAACCAAGTAAAACCTTAAGAAAGATCACTGATATAAAATTCCACACATTATTTCGGCAAAGTAATGAATAAATTTTTCACTCACAACATAAACATGATAAATGGAATTTAACTGAATAAAAATCAATAAATCACTACTATGACCAAAATTAACACAGGCTTCACTATTCATAAATCACATAGTAATCGTTAAAGGCGATCTGAGCAGCGGCACCCCTGCCACCTGTCGCCCATTAGAGTCATAGTAAACAACCCCAAGATAATCCAACGGCCTGCATCTCTCTCCTAATATAATCCCCCTCCTCCATATCTCCTCATAGTAGCCACCACCGTCATCCCTGTTTAACTTACCACTGTAGAATTTATAGGGAACAACGACAGCATACCTACGGCGCGTAAACTCTCCTACTTTCTTTGCTACCACTGTATTTCATATAAATTCATGGTCTCAAATTGCAATCTAGCTAGCATAAAATTTTCTTTTTTTTCTTTGCATTATTTGACCGCCTCAAATTTTTTTCGAACCGTACACATACACAACTCGATAAGAAACATTTTAAGGTCAAAAAAAATACTATATGTTATTAAATTTACATTCCACATCGACATATATCTACATAATCTAAAAATGGATTTAGTAGTAAGATTTTATGATATTTCCAATTACATAATCTATAAACGGATTTAGTACTTAGTTTGCCAATTACCATAGCAATGATTTTTTTAGTAGTTCTATACAACAATAGCCCTTCCACTTTAGAAATTGTGCCAGAGAAATCACTAAGTCTTTCTTGTGGATAATGAAAGATAGACGACATGAATGTGTATATGTGTGTGTGTCTGTATGTCACGAATTCGTAGATGGTTTTCAGCGGCATTAACTAATAAATTAGAAGAGTAGTGAAGTGGTTTGTTCTTAGCGCATTCTCATTCCTTCTATATTTTATAGAATCAGATCAATCCATTGATAGAATGTATAATTTTATCAACTGGTGATTCCTCGATAGAGAATAATGGTACAACATTATAGGCTAAAACATCATTACCGGTTCTTTAAGACCGTACCATGTTCTCATTGTCTCAAGACGTGATTTTAAGCTAAAAGCTGGAAGTAAAAGTAATAATTCAAAAGAATATAGAGATGTTTTTTTATAACACAAAAATAAGTAAAACAAAAGTTAATTTTTAAAAAAAATGCGAGATCTTGTATTTTAAAATTTTAATTAACAAAATGTGAAATTGAATAATTAAATAGGAAAAAATAGTAAAAAAAAGCAAAAGAGGAAATTAAGAAAATCAAAAAGAATCTATGAATCAAAATTTTGAAATATCTACATTAAATTTATTTTCCCATTTTCAACATCTCATCCCAGCCTGACTTGAGTTTTATGAGCACATGTGTGATACAGTACTAACATCGTAATAAATTAAATCATGGCATGCACACTCTAATGTAATACACTTGCTATGAGCAAGCAAATTGATAAGGACGATTGAGGATAAGGTTTTATTTAGGCTGCTAAATTATTGAACCGCCTATTTCGGTTAATGGAAAAATCATCCAATTCATGATAAAGATTTTTACTTTATCGCATTTCACACCTTAGGGTCCAAATTTCATGAAATCGGTTTATACAAAATGAAGCCATTCACCATATTTCAGAGGTCATAGTTCAGCCTTTTTATATTAAATACTATTGCTACAAATATCCTCTAGACGGGAACATAAGAAGTAAACATAACACTGCAAAAATTATTGATAAACAAATGACGAAGAACTTATTTATACGAAGAACTGAAATCAGACATACCATCTTTTCTTCCAAACACAATTTTAAATGACTCGCATCTGCAGCTTAGTGAGCTCCCCACACCACCCTTCAATTGATGGTTCAAACAATTCAGTTACAAATAACAAAATAAATCAACTTATGTGAATGAAGTCTAATCTGATAACATTCACAATATTTATTCAAGCAGCTTGACTTCTTACAGTTGCATCCTATTTTATGTCTGGCTGAAGTAGGAGTTTTATTGGTCTCTACCTAAAAGTATAAACACATTCTCATAACTCATAAGCAACCAACAGCTCAAAGCTAGTAGGATAACTAACTTTTGCAGCTGCAATTCACTTGTATTTTAAAGATCTGTTGCAAAAGCGGCAAATATAATGAGGGTTTAACCGACGGTTTTAAACAGTAATCAAATCAAAATGGTCACAAAATCAACTAAATATCATCGAGATATCAAAAATGTAAGCAAAATTTTGGAAGAAGTGGTACTAAGAGGCGTTTATAGTGTTGCCTACAATTGAATCAAACTATTCGGTGGTGTATTTTGAAGGAATTTAAGTGCAGACTAACTTTAATAGTTATAGGTACACTCATTTCTTTAGGAATAATAATTAAGAAGAACAGTAGATTGTCAACCAAGTTTTTTTAGTCAAACTGGGCAAGCTGTTTGTGTTATTAATGATGGTAACTCAAAATATAATGAATAACTACGTCTCAGCTATACAAATAAAATGAATTCGTTTAAACCTTGGGCGAATAGGTCTTAAGAGGAACCGTAAAGGCCCTTCCAAGCCCTAGGTCAGCATTCTTCAAGATTCCTCCTTATCAACTTAAAGATTTTATGGATTTAAATCCCTGTTATGCTTACGTATTTCAAAATTCACAATAAATGAGATGCTAAGGCTAAAAATAGAAAAATATAAGAAAGAAAGAAGGCCTGTGTAGCACTCCATGGTTGCGACAGTGGGCTTCTCCTTTACTAAGCTGATGCACAAAGTTCTGCCTATTAATAGATGTATGTATGGGAATTAGAAATTTTATGCATAATGGTTCACCTGGTAGCCATATACAACATCTACAAATAATGACAAGCACCATTGTCCAAGTGGTTAATTGATTCGGCTTTGGTGCAAGAGATCACAAGTTCGAAACTTGCTTTCAAACGTTTATTGACATGGGATATGTTGTCCCAATGATTTATTGTATATAAAGTACCATTTCAAAAAAAACATCTACAAACAGCATGCTGAATAATAATTGGTTTTGTTTGTGCATGTACCTGTACACCAGTGAATCAGTCAAAATATTATTTTGGCAAATAGTTTTTTATCTGTTAATATCAACACTGTTAAGCAATCTATATAAACAAAACGGAACAAAAAGCCAACCAATCAAAAATATTATCAGCAATACTAAACATTCTTGCTAAGATTTGTGCTCAAAAAAATAAATGAGAACAGCAGACAGCTATCTTGACAAAAGTGAACCTGAATAATAATTGATGACTGAAATAAATCTATGGAAGCTTAAAATAAAAAAATATAATAAACTTATAAAAATATATATTATAAAGCATTAAAGTTTTTTACTTTCCAAATGGCATTCTAGTTAATAAGAAAGATGACAACCTTACCATGAATCATGATGTAACTTCTTCAAGAGAATAACACACCTCCAACTGAAGATCTAAACGTGGTAGCAACACCACCTACACATGCGCATGTTACCTCAGAAGAAACATCAATCAAATGAACAGCCAAGTCTAATACTTGCACAAAAGACTTCTGTTCCATATGGTGAGGAAGAAAAAAATGGCGCATACAATACAGATTTGAGAGGGGATGTAGACAGAACATCCAAACTGATGAGTATTCCACAAAAATAAAAGAACTTGAATCTAAATAAATGATAAATATTTCATATTTATTAGCATCAAATTGTATTCAAGAATACGCTACGCGTGTATTAACAAAAAATAAATTGAGTATTGCATATTTCTCATGTATCAAACATAGTAGAGGGAAATACTATGGTGAACAGGATATATAACAAAAAATAAAATTTCTAAATTGGAGTTCGTTAGTTACGTTGCGGATATAACCATAAAATCATAACCAATTTTTTATGAATTATCTATTGATACCACAAACATATAATTTTCAATTTTCAGTCAAAAGCTCCATCTTAAACTAAACTTCTATAATAAATATTTAATCACATAATAATTCTATGTTTCCCCCATATAGCTACTAAAATAGTAAAAAGCGTACCTTTATCCAACTGTGTCCAGTCCTAACTTTAACTCATTCCATTACAGCTTCTTTTTTCCACTTTAAACCTAACCTTGTTGCCCCTAATGATATATTTTTGACATCCTACTACAATGAATTAATTGATCAATAACGTAGATGAAGGTCTGTCAATGATAGTCTACAATTGATTACCGAACCTGACTTCATTTCATAGATTTCGGCAGTATTATGCTTGGTTATTGAATTATTATAATAACACTCTAGGAAAAAAAGCAATAATAGAAATGTTACTGTTTTGTTGTATCTTTTATAATTTTTTCAGATGGTAATTGCAGGGCAAACCGTGTGTTAGTTTTTTGTCTGACCATTAAAAATCATTTCTACCCCCATGCTATATATGTCTATATGCTTACCTATGAATGTTGATTCGTTTGAGAAAATCTAAAAACTTGCGCAGTTATATATAATGCTTATACATAAGGTTCTCTAGTAGCACTAACTGTTGTCCATAAATATACGACTGTTTACCACAGTTTTTGATTTATAGGGTCATATATTCTGATGTATATCCTCTTTTTTTTGGTAACCAATTTATAGAAAATTGTGTTTTAACAAATTTTGAACATAAATTTTCAAACGTATCTGATACATATACATATTGTTCTTAAATTATTTTTAAACAAAACTTAATTATTTACTTAAATATCTACAAATAGTTTTTTACGTTCTTAGATATTCGTTAAACCTACTCTTCTTTTTTATTTAATGCAATGGAGTTGATTTTTGCCTTCTATCTCTTACCGGGCTTCTCTTTTCTACTTTTTTGGATTTTGGTTGAGCTTTTTTTTTTTTTTTGGATTGGTACTTTATATACAACAAATCATTGGGACAACAAATCCCATGTGAAATAAATGTTCGAAAGCAAGTTTCGAACTTGTGACATCCTGCACCAAAGCCGAATCAATTAACCACTTGGACAAAGGTGCTTGTCGATTTTGGTTGAGCTTTTTAGGGTTAAAAAGTTGATACTGATGAAAGTGGAACCGAATAATTACTCCAAATCTGAAATAATTAATGAAAATCAATGAATAGTTATTTGCCAATTCATGTTTGATGGATATCAGATCTACGATGGATATCATATACTACTCAAAATCCTAAGCAATTCGTGCTTAACCGATAATGGCCATTGCAATCGCTAATCAAATTCTACGAAATTCATGCTTAATCGATAGTCAAACTAATCAAAATCATAAGCAGTTAACGAAAAGCAGCAAATAATTACCTGAGTCTGAAGTCTGATGGATATTGACCAGTGATGCTTGAGCTCATGTAAGTCGATAATCCCCATTAAGGTGAGAGAGCTAATTTAGGTTTTTTCCTACAGCAAGCGAGAAGGGAGAATACGTAGAATCAGAATGTAAAAGAGATACAAATCAAAATCGAAAGCAATTAACGAAAATCAAAATCAGAATGTAATTGATAATCGCCATTAGAGGTGAGAGAGGCAATTTAGGTTTTCTTTTACCTGCAGCAAGTGAGAGGAAGAACGCGTAGAAATAGAATGCAAAAGAAAAGGGTATTTTGAGTATTCAGAAAGACACAGTTGAAATCTTATTCAATGAATTGTCGTTATTAATAGTAGAGATAAATTCATTCATCACACTTATAATCATCAGCTAAGCATACAACATTTGGATTTGGTGAATCTTAGATGTTTATACTAAACAATATGCAAGGGCCAACTTAAATTAATTAGTCATCCACATAAATCTATGAACAATGTCATCTCAGTTCAAATATATATGGTGTAAGTTGATGAATAGAGCATGTTGAATTGCAAAATAAAGTAATTGATGTTATCAATCAAAATAAATTCAACCAAAATAAAAAAATGCCCAAACTTATCATTCAATATCAGTAGACTAAAAACCAACACTAAATTTAGTTACAACACATGAATAGTTAAGGAACCAAAATTTCACTCGAAATATGAAGTAGCAAAATTTTATGCTTAATTCATAATCATCATTGGTGACGTGAAGGCGATGAAGTCAATTTTTTTTCTTTAGTTAATGAGAAGGGTGAATTAATTGTATTTAAAGTTTAGGGAAGATTTTGCAAGGATACAGAAGCAGGATACATTGAAAATGTAAAGGGGGTATTCTAGGAATATTGAAAAGACATGATAGAATTATATTAAATGAATTTTCTTTATTAATAATAGAGATTGAATTTCCAAACCAAAATGAAGAAAAATAAATTGCACAGTAAGAACTGCATATATAATTTTATCATTTAAAGTGTGCGCCATCACTTCAATAATTTATGGTTATTATTGTTAATGGATGGTTGAATTAAAATTAACTATAAGAAAACTTTTTTTTTTGCTATTCAATGTATGTTACGGAAACTTGCTTAACATTAACGGAAACAACTTAGGTGATTATCCAACTTTGGACTCAAATGCTATATAAATCAAAACATGAGGCATGGTTGATTTGCAACTGTCAAACTGAGAATCCATCAGTAACCTACTAATAGTTTTGACGAATTCTGGTTTTAATCCGATATGATAGGTAAAGATAGAATATAGGCGCATGTGAAATTTAATTAAGCAAAATTGAAACATGCATTCAATAATAATTGCGTGATGACGTCGTATTGTGTGATAAGATTGTCAAAACAATAAGATTGATAACCTATAATACTTGATTTGCATTCGTATTATAACCAATTGGTCCAACTCTGTAATATATGTTATATAATGCTAATGGGCTGACAATTGTGATTCATTCATGGAAAAAACGATATTCATAGCAATCATCTATGAGCAAAAATATTGCAATAAGTAATTAAGATTGAGTTCGCATGAATATTCACACAAAAAAAACGATCACCATTCATTTAGAATAACATTAAAAGGTTTAGTTTGCATATATATGCAAAGCTATAAAGTACTTAACTATTTGATTTTGATCCCTGTAGAAATGTGTTTCCACGTTCTCATAGGCTCACCAAAATCATTGTTCCCTCTAATATTTTCAAAACTTTTGCATCCAATATTTGACAAATAAAGAAAGCCAATTTTTCTCTAACAAGTCAAGCAGCAGTGTTAAATGGTCCCTCATTCCAACTCCCGACCTTTTGTATGTTATGTTTCTATACGAACTAAATAACGCGAGTTCATCATTCAAAACATGCATGTTTAGTGGATGTTGATAAAACATATATTCATATAATACAGTTAGAACCTTCACCAATTTAGTCATATATGTCCATAAATGATACTAAATTTTATTATGGATTATGGTTCTTCTGACATTCTTGGATAATTGCATGTGATAAAAAACATTGAGCAAAATATATTGTGCTTGGATACTTGTAGGTGATGAAAAACATCGAGTAAAGTACATTTATTGCAATACAGACAGTAAGCACAAATTTAAATAATTATTATATAACTTAGATCTAATCAAGCCAAGCTCAAAATAGACAAATATGTTTTAATCTGAGATAATTAACAATTGGCATACAAAAGACTTCCCAAATTCATTATCATGTAGATGCACTGTTATGATGAATATGTGGCCATCATTTCAAATATAAATGGAATAGATATATTTATCATTATTATGCTTAAGATCATCTGGTAAGTTACTCATAAAGCATCATTGCAAAAGCATCATGCTCGTGTAGGGTTCCAAACACGATAGGTGCTTATCAGAAGTAGAAGTTTAGAATAGTTTAGTGTATGCATATATTTTACATTGTGATATACCGTAGTTGTATACAAACTCATCATTAGTATATGCCAAAAAAAACAACAACTTCATAAAATTACAGCATAAATCGCCCTCTTCAAATCCATCTCCTCTCTGTCCAAATCTTGCAAAGCAAGCATTTTCACAAGTCCTGCTTCAAACTCTTCATCATCTCTATGCAAGCAAGCACCACCGCAGTGGTACTAATGATCAGAATCTCAAAAGAAAGCGCAAACCGCCTCAGTATCCTCCCATCCTTAGAATTCGACTCATCGCTCGAACTTCTAATCACTATCAACTGTATCTCCCCACTCGACACGACATCCCTTGAATCGAGCCTTCCTTCGAGCAACTCCAGAACCCTTTCAACTTCAATCCCTCTGAGATCGATGACGTAGGTTGTTCCTGAAGATCGAAAATCTAAGTTTAATCGCAGCCGATAATAAAAAATCTTCGGGAAAACATTAGATATGGAAGGAGAGAAAATCGATCTAGGATTTTTTGTAGTCAATAAGGCAAGAGAAATTGGGCTCTCTTTTTTTATTATGGAAAGACGAATATGAGAGAGATACGGAGGGTATTTCTGGAAGATCAAAAAGACACGGTCGAATTTAGTTGCTGGAGTTTCTTTTATTAGTAGTAAAGATGTTTCACAACTTACATATCTATCTATTTATGTGCGTGTATCTGTCAGAAACGATACATATATGCGCATAAATCAAAACTAATAAATATCAGTTTCACATAGAGAAAAATTGAGTTCAATGTATCAAAAGTTAATGTGTAAAATATCCAATTAGCAAAGCTAATATGTGTATTAGAGCTTATATACATATCATGAATGTTAAAATAGTAATTAAAACTATGAGATTGCATGTCATCGAGATCTCGCTGTGTTTTACATTAGATTTGAACTTCAATATTCATAAACAATATAACATGTAACATGTAGTAATCCGGATAAATAATATAATAGTCCATCACTGATTCATGCACATGCACGTGATGAATAAGGTACACATAAACAGTATAATGGCATTATAATTGCCTATTCCTTTTTCTACCCAAAATCCTGTCCATCTGCTGCTGCAAGGAGACCTCTTTAGTTAAAGTGCAAAGGTACAATATGTAACAGTGTAACAGTCTGAATCCATCACCCCTTAAGGAAACAAACTTCTTTGTTAGTCTTTAAATGTGTAATTCATATTTTTGTAAAATTATAAAATTAAAATTTCTCAATAAGCTCAATTATGGATGCAACTCTATAAGCACTACAAAACACTACGGCTTTAGCGGCAGCAAAAAAGCATCGTCGGCCGTCGTAAACCGCCGCTAAAAGCCGTCGCGAAATAACCCACCGCCACATAGCAAAGCGTTGGCTTTAGCGATGGATCCGTCACCAACATAGCGACTGCTGACGACATATTGTTGTACACATGGAAAATAAGTTAGCAACGGGACATCACCTCAATCGACGCTAGCCGTCGCTAACTTGGAACCAAAAGACTGTCGCTAGCCGTCGCTAAACTACCTAATCGTCGTGGCTAGCACCTGCACCGAGAGAAGGAGAAGGCTCGGATCTCCGGCTGTGTCCTCTGCCGGACATATCTACCACAGAAAAATAATATCATAGAATGAAAAGACATAAATTTATTAGTACAAAGCATGTTTCGGTAATCATCACATAAAACATCCACTAAATCGTAATAAATGGGATAAGATCTCATGAATACATAAATAGAATTTCAAAACAAAATAATACATAGCTCATAGCATAGTCATCATTATTTAATTATTAATTCATAGCTCAGAATAATACATTATACAACAAGCGATGCGAATATTCAGAATTTTCAGTCGTCGTTTTCTAATTCAGACTCAGTCTCGTACTCTATCTCGTTTTCTTGGATACTTCCATATGCATCTAATAAAACATTCGATTCATCATTCAACGACCCTAAATCAATGTCATCGGTTATTATTATTTTTGTATTTGGTTCAAGATCCGCTTGATACGTTACTTCGTTTGGAATATTTTTTCCGTCAAACGTAAACCTTGGCTTTGTTTAAAAAACAGCCGACCAATCCGCTTTATCTCTTTTTAAGGATGGATACGGATCAAAATAAACTTGTAATGCTTGCTTGACTAATAAGAAAGGGTCATACTTATAGTAATGTGAGGTATGCTTTATTTTAATAAGCTTATAATTTTTGTGCACGTTGATTGCAGAACCAGGAACATTGCTTAACCAACTGCATTTGAATAAAAAAACTTTTCTGCAGGTTCTACATAATATGTCAACTCTAGAACCTACATTAAAACGCCGTATAAATCTTTTATATGACAATAAAAAACCGAAAGCATGCTTTGAGCTCGACAATAAGCAAGTAAAACTCGTGCTAAAGTGGGTGGAAGAATTAAGATTTCCCGATGGGATATCTTTCAATCTTCATAGATGTGTTGACTTCAAAAATAGTAAACTTAGTGGGATGAAAAGTCACGATTGTCATATCATGATGGAATATTTACTACCCGTGGCTTTCAAAGAACTGTTGTCCGTAAAAGTATGGAACGTTATAACAGAGTTATGTTTATTTTATAAACAGCTTAGTTCGACAACATTAAACGTGGATCGTATACGTAAACTTGAAGTAGAAATACCCATATTGCTATGCAAACCGTAGAAAATACTTCCACCTGGTTTCTTTAACGTAATGGAGCATTTACCTATTCAATTTCCATCCGAAAAACTTTTTCGAGGTCCTGTGCAATATAGATGGATGTATCCGTTTGAGAGGTAAATTAACATGTGCAATGTTCAAGTCAATTTCAAATTCAAATTTGTATATCTAAGTATGCAATAAATATCTTAATAGGTACTTGAATCATTTGAAGAAGAAGATTCGACAAAAAGCCCGAGTTGAGGGTTCGATATGCAAATCGTATCTTGAAGAAGAAGCCTCATTTTTTTTCTCTCACTACTTCAAGGACGATGTGAACTTATCGTTTGTAACTGTTCCTCGAAATGAGGAAGTCGTTAAACAAAATTCTTCTCAAACAATGTTATCTGTTTTTAGACAACATGGTAGACCTGGCGAAAAATGTGTGGAAATATGGTTGGACGATAGAGACCACCATGTAGCACACACGTATGTTCTTTTAAATTGTGTCGAAGTCCCACCATTTGTCAGGTAATAATTAATTCACTTGTAATTTACTTGTACGTAAATAATAATTATAACACATATTACATATATGCAGTATCTACGAATCACAGTATCCATCTGGCGATCTCAGTAAAGAATTTGCCAAATGTTTTTTGAACTATGTTTATGAGCTAAGAAACTGTGTCGTTGATGAAGGCTTAAGACATCTTGCGATTGGACCGAAAAGAAATGTGAAGACTTATCCAATATTCTTCGTCAATGGGTTTAAGTTCAACACGAAAGATTACGGGGCTGAAAAATTAACATATAACAGCAGGGTATTTGTCAAAGGTAGTAATGATCCAGATGAGTATTTAAAAGATTTTTACGGCGTCTTAACACCGATTCTAGAGTTGACATATTATGTTGAACCTTTAGAAAAGGTTTTTTTATTTAAGTGCAATTGGTTCAGTAACGTTCCTGGTTCTGCAATCAATGTGCATAAAGAGTATAAACTTATTGAAATAAGGCATACATCACACTACTATAAGTACGATCCTTTTGTAATAGCCAAGTAAGCGTTACAAGTTTATTTTGTTCCGTATCAATCTTTGAAAAGAGATAAAGCGGATTGGTCTGCTGTTTTCAAAACAAAACTAAGGTTTACGTTTGATGGAAATAATATTCCAAATGAAGCAGCATATCAAGCCGATCTTGAACCAAATATAGAAATAATAATAACTGATGATATTGATGTTGGGCCTTTGAATGATGAATCGAACGTCTTATTTGATGCATTCGAAAATACCGAAGAAAATGAGATAGAATACGAGACCGAGTCTGAATCAGAAAACGATGAAGACTGATCGTTATTGATATAATTGTTATGTGATAGTGATTGAAACATGCTATGTAATAGTAAATTTCTATAATTGTTCTGTGATGATCATTTAGTTAATTTTTATCCATGTTTTGTACTAGTAAATTTTTATAATTGTTCTGTGAAAGTGATTGAAACATGCTATGTAGTAGTGAATTTCTATTATTGTTCTGTGATGATCATTTATTTAATTTTTATCCATATTTTGTACTAGTAAATTTTTATAATTGTTTATGTAAAAGTGATTGAAACATGCTATGTAGTGGTGAATTACTATAATTGTTCTGTGATGATATTGTTTTTCTATAGTAAATATGTCTGGCAGGAGACGAGGTAAGACAGACACGCCATACCCATCTCCCGGTGCAGGTGGTAGTGGCACTGCACCGGACTTACGTCCGATGGCAGAAGTTGTTCCGAAAAGTGCCGGGTAAGTATCAATTTTATTTAAAGTATAAGTTTTAAAATCCACTAAACATGTATATCATAACTTTTGCAGGGGCTTTGAGGTGGAGCCATCAGATTATATTCTACGGGTTTCGAGGAAGGCTTTTCAGAGCCGGATGGATGGTTGTTGGCCTCGCTGGGACGACATCCACCTTCATGTCAAGAACGCAATACAGGCCGACTTACTTGTAAGTAGTAGTTTGAATTTCAGTTGAATATAATCTATATAACTTAAAATAATTTTAATTTACGGGCTGCAGTCCGCGTTGACCCTGACGACATGGACGTTTTGTTAAATCACTGGAACAAAAGAATGATGAAAAATTACGGGGATACTTTGTCCAAGGCTAAGAATTCAGGCAAAAAGCCGAACTGGATGGGTGACGGTGTATGGACTGATTTTCTTCGACTTTGGGACACTCCGGCAGCAAAAGTAAGTAATATATGTTTGCTTTGTTATTTAAATCTAATATAAATCTCGCAAGATATATACGTGATAATTTATCTTAATTTGTAGGAATTATCTGCGCAGAACCGGGCTAACAGGAATAAAAATCCTGCATTGCACCGTGGTGGCTCCAAATCCTTCCAGAAGCATAAGAGAGAGCTGGTAATTAAATTTATAAACTGTGTTTACATTTTATTAAAATAGTTTATAATCAGATTAGCAATAATATTTATATATTTTCAGGCCGCGAGATACAACCGCGAGCCCACTATGGCCGAGTTGTTCAAGGTGACGCATGCTGTGGAGAGGACTGATGAAGAAGGCAATGTTTCATACGAGGACGGATGATAAATCCCAATCCGTAATGGTAAACTAATTTATTGTTAATAACAATATTTTATCTTATTTTATGTTCAAAAACTTAAAATTCGGTTTTTATCGTGTAAAACAATTGTTTGTAATCGCAGGAGAGGTACGAAGCTGAGCGGGTTATGGTAGCACAGTCTACTGGTCGGGAAGAGCTTACGCTAGAGGAGGCGAACAATATCTAGGATGCTATTATTGACCCGTCTTCTCGGACCAATGTGCGGTATAGCTATGGAAATATGAAGGTAAATTTTGACATGTACTAATATATAAATTTAGACATGCACATGAATAGTTAAATAATTTTAATAATATAATATATATATACTAATATATAAATAATTATGAACTATTTTACAGGCGATGAGATTGCAGAGTGCATACAAGAGGTCCCAGCAAGAAGAGGAGATTGCTCAGTTGAAGAAAACAGTGGATGAAATAAATGATTGGAGGAAGAGTTTCTTCGAGCAACAGCTGGATGAGCGGATTGCAGGTTATTTCCAACAGCATGGGAGGATGCCTGGAGAGGATGGCAGCGATGGTGAGGAGTAGATATGCTTGTTTGCTCATGTTACAATCTGGTATATACACATTTTGGTTGGTTTGCTGTATATATATTTAGGGATATTATGTACATATTTTGATGACTTGTAGTTGTGTTAACGATTTATTTGGGTTAACGGTTTGTAGTTGTGGTTGGGAAACTATGTGCACATTTTGGTTGGGAAACTATGTACATATTTTGATGACTTGTATTGGTTGACATGATATGTGTTGTTGTTGGGATTGTATATGATTTTGTTTGGTTTGTTGGATTTTATATTGTTTGAATGTATAGTGATGTTATATGATGGATATATGATGGTTATAGTTGACGAATATAGTGTATAGTGGATATGATGATGGTATCTGATGCTCATTGTTTGAAGTGTATATGGGCTGTGCAAGTGCACAGAATTTTGTTCAATATAGCAACGGCTGGCGACGGCCATTTTGTTCAGATTAGAGACGGTTAGCGACGGCGATTTTGTTCATATTAGCGACGGCTAGCGACGCCAATTAGACGTTGGAAAATTTCCACGTGGCACATTTACAGTCGCGAGCCGTCGCTATTTATGTGACGGAGCCGTCGCTAAAGCCGTCGCGATTCTATTGGACGACGAGGTAAATAGCGACGACATTTAACGTCGGCTAGCGACGGCTAGCGACGGCCAACGACGACCAAAAGTCGTCGCTATCAGATACCGTTCTTGTAGTGGAAAAATCTGTTTATCCTCTTCACAAAATAGGCGGAACCAAACATAAAAATGCTAGAAGGACAAAATTGTAAGATTGAAGAGAAATAGTGCAACCTCTGCATAATTCCTCCTATTTATTTATTTATTTATTTAGCTTCTGTAAATTTAATTTTAAACCCTCTGGTCTAGTATGAAAAAGCCCAACAAAGTGACTCTCTCTAGGCACAACTTTGACTTCAAATTAGGAAGAGCAGCAGAGTAGCGTCTTTTATAGCCATATAGACGAGTTTTTCTCCCGACGTGTTTACCATATATCACATGCACGTGGAAGAAACCTCTCATAGCAGTTGTTTCAAACAATTCAACCTTATCAAAAACTGTTGGTAACCCACCCTTTAAACTGCGGCGTGGATAAGAAGATGCACACACACTCAGACAATACAGGGCCCAAAAACGAGTGAAGACAATTACAATTCCAAAAAAATAAAGCTTAGTCACCTGACGTATACTCTCGCACACGCAAACCCCACCTTAGGTCGCCATCCACAATAAAATATCCAGCGATAATTCATCTCCTTCTATATATATATATATTATATACTCCTTACCTTCATATCCTAAACAAATAAATCAACCACCATTATCTCAAAAACAAGGACACATAAAACAAAACAAAGAAAATGGTATGTGTAACGGCAAGACAAGGAAGGCAGCTACAGCGATACAACAAAGACGGAGGCCGACTCGTCGTTGGTTGCATCCCTTACAGAAACAAAATATCAAGTAATTACATGGATGAAGAAGAAGATGATATAGAGGTTTTGGTTATAACATCGCAGAAGAGCGAAGCTTTGATGTTCCCAAAGGGAGGATGGGAGCTTGACGAGAGCTTAGAACAAGCTGCCAAAAGAGAAGCAGCCGAAGAAGCAGGAGTTGTAGGCAAACTCGAGCAATTACTAGGAAAATGGAACTACAGAAGCAAAAGATACGGAACAGTGTACGAGGGACGAATGTTTCCGATGCAGGTGACGAGTGAATTGGCGTGTTTTGCAGAGATGCAAACAAGGAAGAAGAAATGGGTTTCCATTGCTGAAGCGAGGAGGGGATGTAGAGATATGTGGATGAGAGAAGCATTAGAATCGCTTCTACAAAGACAGAGAGTTTCCCAAACATGTAATTCGAGACTGTAGAACATTTCATCTTGTTTTAGGAAATTCTTTTATTCTTTTGTGAATATAGTAAAATCATCGATGCCAATGAGTATATGGAAATTTTGGGTTATGGAGATGAGTGTGTTCGGTCTATTTACTTGCAAGTCATTCATCACTGTCAATTGCTGGATTGCAGTTGCAGGAAAAGGATGACGTATCTTTAATAATAGTTGATGTTGAATTTTTGATTACGGCACCTATTAATTCAGTGGTGTTGCACACTTCTACATTTTTCATTTTGCTCCCACAAAATTTATTTATTTTATTTTATTCATTACATTATGCAATATATCAAGGTATATCCTCTGCGTCGACCAACTTTTTTGGATATGGGCAATTGCAGTGTCAATTGTCTATGGGTAGGTACCGTATTATAAAGAATAATATTACATGCTATTTCTTGTATACTTTCTTTATGTACTTTATTACTTTGTTATGGTGCGCATAAGAATCTACCCAACATCATCATCTTATCATCTCTATGAATATTACTTTGTATAAATTCTCTATGAATATTCCTGTACCACTACCAATTTTCTTTTTATTACATCATGATGATGATATGATAATAATGTTGCTATATGTTGAAATAATGTCCAGAGTGATTAGTTCTACCTATCATCATCTGATCACCACTTTGCATAACTAAACCAAATTATTCAAGAATTAAATGCTGCAAATAGACAAACAAGGAACCAAAGTCACGCAGGATTGCGTTTTCAAGGATGAAGCACATGGAAATCCTAATCTATAGTGTTAAAAATTGCTTTCAAGTTTACATCTTTAAGAATTTTATTAACTACTTTCAACGGTGTCTTTTCTAAAATACCCGAACTACCCTTATGTTTCTTTTCCTTTCGCATCCTAATCTTCTTCTGCTAATGATGAAAATTCTTTTCACTGCGTCATTTCGGATTCACCAAATTATCCTTCTGATTCTCCGTCTCACACTTCAGACTATCCCTTAACACACTAATTTTCCTATCTCGTTATCTTCAAAAAAAAATCCTAATCCAAATTCAACGCAATTCCCCTCCTTTCGCTGAACAATTTCATCCTATTCGTATATCCCTAATTTCATCCCTAAAAGCGATAACTAGATTTAATATCACATAGATAAAATTTCCCATTTCGTCTCCATAAATCCAATAGCCTTCCTCTCACCATCTGATTCAACTTTTGTAACAACCCTGCGTTGATATCCATGCTCTTAGACAGGGAAACTGCAGGAAATTCAAACTGCAGACAAGTTGATCAGAGAATGGTCAGGACTTCGTTGGAGAAGGCTTCTGGTCATGTCAGGGGTAAGCTATCAGTTGAAGGTGATGAAGAATTGAACTTGAATTGAAGGTGAATGGTCGTATCACTGTGTGCATGTGTGCACGTGCACACCTCCTTAGAAGGCTGTTGCTGTAATTAAAAATGTATTAATGGTTTTATCAAAATTATGTTGATCCAGCTGTAATGTACTGGCCAGTGTAACCATTGTAACCATTAGTATATAAGAGGAGCTTATACATGAAAATTGAATGGAAAAAAAAGATATATTTCATTTTTCATTTCACTCTCTTACATTTCTGTTACATATTGATCTTCTTCTATTCTCTCTTATTACATAATTCTTATCTCTGTTGCAATCTTAAATCTCAATTATTTTACAATCCTTTCATGCCCTAATCTTTTCTCTTCATTCTTCTGCACTCTTCCTTCTAACCGTGTCTTCTTCCCTGAATCAATCTTCTGCAATTCTTTTGTCAACTTCTGCTACTCAATTTTTCATCAAGAAACAACCATTACAACTGCCCACATCATGGTTAATCCTCCAAGCCTACCTGCACCCCACACGTTGGTATCAGAGCAACCAACTGGGCATGTCTCAGACCCCCAGTTTAACCCGATCAACCCTTCCAATAATCAAAACAATGATGCTTCGAATCATGAACAAGAAGAAGTCTGGCAAAGGCAAGAAGAAATCAATAGAAAAACTAATTGCTCTTTGAGAAATTTGGAGACCAAATTTGAGGGAATACACAATGTATTATCCGCTTTAGCATTAGACATGCAACAACTATAGATGCAAACTGCCACTGCCAATTCTGCCCCTACTACAGCTGTGAATATGTAAGGAATCTTGGCCTCCCATCCACAAAATACTGCCAGTACCATTCATAATCCACCTCCTGTAGCACCAAGAAACCCTCCTCTTAACCCAAGGTTTAACAGTAACTCCCTGAACAGTTTCCCTATCATCAATCCACATATAAATAATATTCACAACAACCCTGAACTATCTAATCGGCATACCCCATATCCTTCCCTTAAACTCGATTTTCCTACCTTCAAAGGAGATGAAATGGTTCTTGAGTCGGTGACTCAGGTGGAACAATTCTTTAAATTCAATCAAACTGAAGAACAATATTGGGTTGAAGTGGCTTCTTTTTATCTCAAGAAAGATGCCTTAAAATGGTATAACTGGTATACCCGCAATGTTTCTAATAATGAATCTTGGCAAGTCTTTAAGGAAGAGATAATAACCAGGTTCTGCCCTGAAGAAATGGATATGCCCTATGAAACCTTAGCAAAACTTAAACAACAAACAAATGTATCTTCTTATCTTACAAAGTTTGAAGGGTTAGAAGCCACTATTGACACATTACCACCCAGATGTTTGCTTGACAGATTTATTGGGGGACTCAAAGAGGAAATTAGGTATTATGTGTTAACATCAAGGCGAGATGATTTTAAGGAGGTAGTTTCATTAGCCAAAATGTATGAAAGCGTATGGAATCAGACTAAGAAAGGTAGCAAGATCACCAAATCCTTTTCCTCCTCCAAGAATGGTCCCAACCAGATTGTTCCTCATACAAGGAAACCAAAGGAGTGGAATACCTCTAACATTGAAGATTTAGCCAGAAGAAAGGGTCTGACACCTAATCAGCTAATTGATATGAGGAGACAAAATTTATGTTATGGGTGTAAGGAGCCAAGGCATAAGGATCACAAGTGTAAAAGCCCTCAAGTTTATGTTATTGAAGGAATCATGGATCTTGATGAAGAGCTAGAAAGTAAAGACACCACAGCTGAAGGAGATAATGAAGAATACCACCAAGAAAACAAAGAAACTCTTGCAATTACTTTACAAGCCATGTGTGGTATTCCAGCCTTGTCCACGGTGAAGGTACAAGGGTTCATCAAAGGCAAACCAGTGCAAGTATTAATTGACTCGGGCTCCACCCATACTTTTATTGATGATCAGCTTGCCAAGAAGTTAAAACTCAAAATAGATGGTTCCAAGACGTATGAAGTTATGGTGGCCAAAGGAGAGAAGTTACAAGGCTCAGGAGTTTGCAGTGATATCATGTTGAAACGTCAGGGATGCAGCATGCCAGTTGATCTATTAACTCTTCCTCTTGAAGGGTGTCAGGTGGTATTAGGAGCCCAATGGATGAAAAAGCTTGGGGATGTTACCTTGAATCTTGAGAAGCTACAGGTGAAATTCACATATGATAAAAAGCACTATATTTAGCAGGGTATCAAGCAGGAAGGCCTCAAGGTACTAGATAAAAAGACCTTAAACAAGGAAAGTTCTCAAGCACGGTTGGCCATGATGTTATGCACACATAAACAATCTTTAACTTTAGAAGATCAAGTGGAAACACCGCATCTACCACCAGAAGTTGCCAGTTTACTTGATCAATTCCCTACAATCACTACTGATAAAGCCTTCTTACCACCACATAGACTGCAAGATCATAGAATTCCTTTAGTCTCTAGAGCCAAGACCGTATGCTTAAAGCCTTACAGACACTCTCATCACATAAAGAATGAACTGTAAGATAATTAAAGAATTACTGGAATCAGGCATCATCAGACATAGCACTAGTGCCTTTTCTTCACCGGTCGTAATGGTCAGAAAAAGGGATGGAATGTGGAGGCTATGCGTAGACTATAGAAGCCTCAATTCTCTCACCATTAAAGATAAATATCATATTCCCTTAATAGATGATCTTTTTGACGAGTTGCATCGTTCCAAACACTTTTCCAAGTTAGATTTAAAGTCAGGCTATCATCAAATAGAATGTTTGAACAAGACACAAAACCGCTTTTAAAACTCATGGTGGGCATTATGAGTTCACTGTTATGCCATTTGGCCTTGCAAATTCCCCATCCACCTTTCAGTCACTAATGAATAACATTTTCAGGCCATATTTAAGAAAGTTTGTGTTGGTTTTTTTTGATGATATACTGATATTTAGCCGGACTATGTCTGAGCATATAGAGCATCTTCGGTTGACCTTCCAGGTACTTAAGGAGAACCAGCTAGTCATAAAGGTCTCCAAATGTAGCTTTGCACAAGAATCTATTTAGTACCTTTGTCATGTTATTTCAGCAGATGGTGTAGCAGTGGATCCAAACAAGGTTAAGGCCATTATGGAGTGGCCACTTCCCAAAAATTTGACAGCACTGAGAGGGTTTTTGGGCTTAACCGGATATTATAGAAAATTTATTAGAAGTTATGGTCTCATTGCCAAGCCATTAACTAACATGTTGAAGAAGGATTCCTTTGTATGGAGAGTTGAAGCCACTGAAGCCTTTAAACAACTCAAGCAATGTTTGTCTCAACCTCCTGTACTAGCAATGCCAGATTTTTCCCAACCTTTCATTTTAGAATGTGATGCTAGTGAGCATGGCATCTGGGCTGTTCTGCAACAAAATGGCAAACCTATTGCATTTTTCAACAAGGCACTTCAAGGAAGAAATCTGAACCTTTCTATTTATGAGAAAGAATTGATGGCCGTAATCATTGCTACAAGGAAGTGGGGTCTATATTTATTAGGTAGGAATTTCGTGATCAAAACCGACCACCAGAGCCTCAAGTACCTTCTAACTCAAAAACTGCACACTGGTCTTCAAAACAAATGGTTGGCAAAGTTGCATGGCTTTGACTACAAGGTTGAATATAAAAGTGGGGAGGAAAATATTATTGCAGATGCTTTGTCTCGAAGGGAAGGCTATTATAATGACTCATTACAAATGCTAGCTATTTCTATAGTTCAGACACCTTGGCTGCATGAATTAAAAAACACCTTAATAGCCTCTGACTGGTATCAACAACAATTAAAGAAGACTGGTGACAAGGAATTGGCCAAAAGAAAATATAAAGTTGTGGATAATTTAATATTCTACAAAGGAAAAATATTGTTTGATCATCATTTGGAATAACTGCTACAAATAATTATTAATGAGCACCATGCTACACCATTGGGGGGTCAAACTGGTATCAAGGGGACCATAAAGAAACTGAAGAAGTTTTCTATTGGAAGCACATGAAAAGAACTATAGAAAAGTTTGTTAGGTCTTGTGATGTTTGCCAAAGAAACAAGAGTGAGAATGTATTGCTACCTGGTTTATTAAATCCCCTTTTCATACCTGACAGAATATGGAATGATATATCCATGGATTTCATAACATGTTTGCCGAAAAGCCAAAGACATACTGTAATATATGTAGTGGTGGATAGATTGAGTAAGTATGCATATTTCTTTCCTCTCACACATCCCTACACAGTTCAAGAAGTAGCCAAAGTATTTTTTAATGGGGTTTTTAAACTGCATGGAATGCCTAAATCTATAGTGAGTGATAGAGATACCATGTTTACAAGTCACTTCTGTCAGGAACTCTTCAGATTACAAGGATGCAGTTTAAAACTGAGTTCCTCTTATCATCCCCAAAGTGATGGGCAGTCAGAAATTGTTAACAAGATTCTAGAAGGATACTTAAGGTGTTTTGTTAGTCACAAACTGCATGAATGGATAAATTGGCTATCCCTGGCCGAGTATTGGTACAATACTTCTTGGAAAACTTCAACTAACACTACACCCTATAAGGCTGTATATGGAATTAATCCCCCAAATTTGTTTTCATATGTTCCTAATACGGCTAAGGTGGAACAAGTAGAGGATATATTATTTAGCTGAGACATAGTATTGGAGTTTTTAAAGGACAGTTTAAAACTGGCGCAAAATAGAATGAAAAAGTATGCTGACTTGAAAAGAAGTGATAGAGAATTTAAAGTAGGAGATTGGCTCTTTTTGAAACTCCAACCCTATAGGCAAATTACTGCAAGGAATCAAAGAACACACAAATTATCACCAAAGTACTATGGGCCATACCAAGTAGAAGCCAAGATTGGTAAGGTTGCTTACAAACTTCAAATGCCAGACCACATACACATCCATCCAGTCTTCCATGTATCCCAGTTGAATAAGAGAATAGGTGAACATGTGATAATGCAAAATGATGTTCCTGGCTATGCTGAAGAAGAAGTGGTTCAACCTGAAGTGATATTAGATAGAAGAATAGTGCCGAGAAATGGAAAAGCCGTGGTTCAGGTTTTGATTAAATGGAAGGGAAGACCTGACGAAGAAGCGACATGGGAAGATTACTGGCCATTGGTAAGGAGATTTCCTACATTAGACCTTGGGACAAGGTCGATTCTTGAAGAGTAAGGGAGGTGTAACAAGCTCGCATTGATATCCATGCTCTTAGACAGGGAAACTGCATGAAATTCAAACTGCAGACAAGTTGAGCAGAGAATGGTCAGGACTTTGTCGGAGAAGGCTTCTGGTCATGTTAGGGGTAAGATATAAGTTGAAGGTGATGAAGAATTGAACTTGAATTGAAGGTGAATGGTTGTATCACTGTGTGCATGTGTGCACGTGCACACCTCCTTAGAAGACTGCTGCTATAATTAAAAATGTATTAATGGTTTTATCAAAATTATGTTGATCCATCTGTAATGTACTGGCCAGTGTAACCGTTGTAAACATTAGTATATAAGAGAAGCTTGTACATGAAAATTGAATGGGAAAAAAAAGATATATTTCATTTTTCATTTCACTCTGTTACATTTCTGTTACACCTTGATCTTCTTCTATTCTCTCTTATTACATAATTCTTATCTCCGTTGCAATCTTAAATCTTAATCATTTTACAATCTTTTCATGCCCTAATCTTTTCTCTTCATTCTTCTGCACTCTTCCTTCTAACCGTGTCTTCTTCCCTGAATCAATCTTCTGCAATTCTTTTGTCAACTTCTGCTACTCAATTTTTCATCAAGAAACAACCATTACAACTGCCCACATCATGGTTAATCCTCCAAGCCTACCTGCACCCCACACGTTGGTATCAGAGCAACCAACTGGGCATGTCTCAGACCCCCAGTTTAACCCGATCAACCCTTCCAATAATCAAAACAATGATGCTTCGAATCATGAACAAGAAGAAGTCTGGCAAAGGCAAGAAGAAATCAATAGAAAAACTAATTGCTCTTTGAGAAATTTGGAGACCAAATTTGAGGGAATACACAATGTATTATCCGCTTTAGCATTAGACATGCAACAACTATAGATGCAAACTGCCACTGCCAATTCTGCCCCTACTACAGCTGTGAATATGTAAGGAATCTTGGCCTCCCATCCACAAAATACTGCCAGTACCATTCATAATCCACCTCCTGTAGCACCAAGAAACCCTCCTCTTAACCCAAGGTTTAACAGTAACTCCCTGAACAGTTTCCCTATCATCAATCCACATATAAATAATATTCACAACAACCCTGAACTATCTAATCGGCATACCCCATATCCTTCCCTTAAACTCGATTTTCCTACCTTCAAAGGAGTTTTCTACCCTGAATTTTTGTATATTGTTGTGTTTGGTTGATGCTCTGACATGATATTTATGGCTGTACCTTGGAAATTTAAAGAACCATTTAACTTTCAAATAAAGTACAAAACCATTTAACTATGGTTTATATTAATATTAGTGGAAATGTTGTCAATTTCATTCAGAAAAGGTGGTTCTTACATGGTGGTATTGTGCTCATATTACATGAATATCTATAGATTACGTTAAAATTTAGCATATTCTTTTGATAGTTATATTTTATGTTCAGGCCAAGTTCCAAAACAACCAATCAGTAAAAGTTTTTGGATTAAGAGTAATATTACAAACAATACCGAGATAATTAAACTAACTGTCTCTGCTTATGAGCTTTAATGTAATATTAAGGTATGGTAAAATATATCTCAGCCTATGCAGTTCAGAAGTGCATAACATATGTGGTTAATACTATATCAGATGCTAAGCTAATTCCTAGCATTAGATGAATATTCACTGAAGCAAATTATTATTTAACTTTGACAGGGTCATTAGCAATAAATTACGGTCAATGTCTATTCGATAAGGGATATCATAAGGAAATACTGATCTTTGAGATTGATGTACTTTATAAAAAAAGAATGCTTAGAGAAAATGATCCTTTTCTTCCCTGTTGCTTCCATTTTGCTTTGAATGTGAAATTTTCTAGACGTATTATGTCTTTACGTAATTGTAGAGTGTAAATTTTAACCTGTAAATAACACAGTAAATATTGCCAAACAAAAAACACAATGAATTGATTGTATATTAGTGGTTTTTATAACATAAGGAAGAGTACTAATTATTTCCAACTACAACAGAAGATAATACCAAAGTCAATACATGTGCATACATAAATACAAAATTAAAGTCACAATTTTGTTATATAGAACTAAGACAAGATAAACAAGCAAACTAAAGATTAACAGATATAGATCTCATGCAAAAGGAACATATAGCAGTATGTAGTTTTCATATAAAGAAATAATAATGTTGATAGTGGTTCATAAACAAAGATTGATGAAGTTATATATATATAAATATATATACATACATGATGTTTGAGGTGAGCAACAGGTGAGACACTTCATCAGCAGCATTATATCAAGCAGCAAATTATCATTGTTGCGTCTATCAGCAGCAACAGTTCACTACAAAAGAAGCACTGTTTAGCGACGGCTAATAGCCATTGGCGGCCGTTTCTAGCCGTCGCTACTCGTCATTAGCCGTCGTTAAAAACCATTGTAAAATATCTCGTTGCAACTAAAAAAAGCGATGGCCTTAACGACGGCTCCGTTGTTCTTTTTGCAACAGCTTGTAACGACTAAGTGTCCATGTGGAAGCAACCGTTGGGACTGTTGGTTTCCCGGTTTGTTGATGCAAACCGTTGCAAAGCGTTGCAATATTGCCGTTGCTAGCCGTTGCAAGCAGTCGCTATAATTGACCGCAGGACCGTCGCTATCCGTTACTAGCCGTTGCAAAACTGTAATATATTTGATGCCACGTTGCAGCACCTTCAACCCTCAATCCCATTCAATCCAAATAATATAATTCCACCATTCCACACATATAATACCATTCCATCATACCATATAATCAATATCAACACAACCAAATCATCAAATATTGCATATTCCAACATATATACGCAAAATCATATAAGAAAATCAACATAACCAAATATGAAAATCCACCAAACCAAACCACATAACTAAATTAATCGACCAATACATATCAAGTGCCAAAGTATCAATCACAACAACCAAAATACCAAATCCACCAAAACACTAAGTATCAATCACAACATCCAAAGTACCAAATGTCAAACCCATCATAATATGTACATATATATATATATATAAAGCGTACCCATCAAAACAAACCAACTAAGCATCATCATCATCATCATCATCTGCACCTCCTTCCCCAGGAATTGACCCATGCTCCTGATAGAAGGCATCAATACACTCATCTATCTGCGTCGCCAACTGACTCTTCCGCCAATCATTGAGCTCATCCAATTGTGTTTGCATCCGAGCGATCTCTTCCTCATCTATGGATCTCCATATGCCCTTTGGAAATTAAGAGCCTGTGAAATAATTCAAATGAATAAGAAGTTCATGGCATACAATAACAATAAGAAAAATCAAGTTATTGGCAATAAACTCAAGTGAATAAGAAGTTCATGGCATACAGGTTTCTACTGTGTAAACGTTGACTACGTACCATAATGCCGAAACTGTAACGCCTGTTTCGACTTGTCGGTTAATGATTGAATCCCATATCCGATTAGACTCATCAACCGTAAGCGACTCCCGTTCACTCGCTTGTATCGCTCGTGCATGCTCTGCTTTATATCTCTCCTACAATTACGAATAGATATTTGACACGATTGCTATACAATTTACTTATTTACTGTGAAATAAACGAATATGAAATATTTTCACTATAGAAATAAACACATTTATCATTACAGAAGCAGCCTTGTCGTCCAACCAATCATATGAAACATTTCCATCCTCATCTATATGCTCCACTTCATGTGTGACTCTAAAAACCTCAACCGATGTAGGCTCCCTATCATACTTTGCCCACTGAATATATACAAGAATAGATTATATTGATAATATGCATGATATATACAATAATAGATTATATTGATAATTTGCATGATATATACAAGAATAGATTATATACAAGAATATAATATATGGTAAAGAGACACTAGTAAATATATACATCAATAACATAAATATTGGTTAATTTATTCACCAATTGCCTCCTATGTTGTTGGAAGGATTTCGAGCAACCACGATGTAAAGCGGGGTTTTTGTTCCTATTAGCCTTGTTTCTTGCCGATAATTCCTATTACTTTATACACAGTATTAAGTAAAATAATTCAACACATTTAAATGTAAAAATATAGTGACAATATAACTTACTTTGAATGTTTCTGATTCCCAATATTGTTGGAATCCAGCCCAAATATCAACCCCCATCTAACTTGGCTTTTTCTCTGAACTCTTAGCCCTTGACAGAGTCTCTATGTAAATTTTCCGCATCTTTTTATTCCAATGATTTATAAAACATCCATATCCTACGGATCCACACGTACAGCTGCCTACATATTGAACGATCATACGTGTTTTGTAAAAGAGATTATATAATTCAGCGGAACAGAATACGTAAAACTGATATCATAACGCATGATGGCATATTGTTTTTGGTTTCATATAAGGCATAATTATTCATTACAAAGTTGTACTTATCATAAGATCAGCCCATATTGCATTTTTTATATGTGCTGGGAAGTTATCCCACTGAGACCAACACCCAGACATCCTACCCTTGTATGCTTCCTTCGATACTTGTAAAATGAACTCGGACGGCTCCACCTCGAACCCTCTATAGCAATGTTGATGTATATATTCAATATATTTTATATAATACAATTCAAATAAGATTGATACATACCCATCACTTTTCGAAACTATCTCCGTAACTCGACGGAGATCTGGCTCAGAGCTACTCGGACCTGCTTCAAGTGAAGGTGACTGAGATGTTCTACATCGATTACGTCGCCTATCAAACATATCTGGCACACACATAAATATAATATCATACACTGGCTAGAAAAGAGTACTTATAACATAAGCATCACATAATCATCAATCAATATCACATAATCATTAATCATCACATAATTATTAATCAAGTGATAATCATCACATAAGCATACTCTGCACATAATCATCGAAAAAAGGGTACATGAAAAGAATAATGCATAACTCAGAATGATAAAGATCATATATAGTCATCACTATTATTGCATAGCTCAGAATATTACAAACATAGTCATTATTGTTAATACATAGCTCAGAATTATACAACAAGCGATGCCATCTATGATCAGTCTTCGTCATATTCTGATTCAGACTCGATCTCGTACTCTATATCATTTTCTTCGGTACTTACAAATGCATCTATTAAAACATTCGATTTATCAGTCAACGACCCTACATCAATGTCATCGGTTATCACTATTTCAGTATTTGGCTCGAGATCCGCTTGATACGCTGCTTCATCTGGAATATTATTTCCATCAAATGTATATCTTGCCTTCGTTTTAAAAACAGCCCACCAGTCTGCTTTATCTTTTTTTAAGGACGAATATGGAGCAAAATAAACTTGTAAAGCTTGCTTAGCTAATACAAAAGGATCATACTTATAGTAATGCGACGTATGCCTCATTTCAATTAGCTTATAATCTTTGTGCACGTTAATTCCAGAGCCAGGAACATTGCTAAACCAGCTACATTTGAATAAAACAACTTTCTCTGCAGGTTGTATATAATATGTCAGCTCTAAAACTTGTGTTAAGACGCCGTAAAAATCTTTTTTATGCTCCTCTGGATCATCACTTCCTTTGACAAATACACCACTGTTATATGTTAATTTTTCAGTCGTGTAATCTTTGGTGTTGAATTTAAATCCATTGACGAAGAATATTGGATAAGTCTTGACATTTCGTTTTGGTCCGATAGCAAGATGTCGTAATCCTTCGTCAACAACACAGTTTTTTGTATTAGGAACGTAGTTTGAAAACCATCCAACAAATTGTTCACTGAGATCACCAGATGGATGTTGTTATTCGTATATGCTGCAAATATGTATTATGTTCCTTTATAATTAATATATACATGTACAATTGAATTATATATGAATTCACAATTACCTGACAGATGGTGCAACTTCGGCACAATTTAGAAGAACATATGTGTGCGCCACATGGTAATCTCTATCATCTAACCAAATTTCCACATATTCTCCAACAGGTCTTCCATGTTGTGTAAAAATAGATAACATTATTTGAGAAGAATCCCGATCAATAGTTTCTTCATTACGGGGAACACTTACCAACGATAAGTTCACATCATTACTAAAGTAATGTGAGAAAAAAATGAAGCTTCTTCTTTAAGGTACGATTTGCAAATTGAACCTTCTGCTCGTGCTTTTTGTTTAATTTTTTCTTCTAAATGATTCAGGTTCCTATAACAAAATTAATTAAATTTATATGGTGGTACAAAAACTGAAATTAATTACATTACCTCTCAAACGGATACATCCATCCATATTGCACAGGACCACGAAGGAGTGCTTCAGATGGAAGAAGAATAGGTAAATGCTCCATTATATTAAAAACCATGCGGAAATATTTTCTCCAGTTTGCATAGAAGTACAGGGATTTCTGCTTCAAGTTTATGTATACAATCTACCTTTACGTCGTAAAAGTTTTTGGATAAATTAAGAGTAATATTACAAACAACACCGAGCTGATTAAACTAAACTGTCTCTACTCATGATCTTTAATGCAATATTAAGGTATAGTAAAATATATCTCAGCCTATAAAGTTCAGAAGTGCATAACATATGTGGTTAACACTGTATCAGATGCTAAGCTAACTCCTAGCATTAGATGGATATTCACTGAAGCAAATTATTATTTAACTTTGACAGGGTCATTAGCAATAAATTACAGTCAATGTCTATTCGATAAGGGATATCATAAGGAAGTACTGATCTTTAATGGGTGCTTACAGAAAATGATCCTTTTCTTCCCTATTGCTTCCATTTTGCTTTGAATGTCAAAATTTCCAAATGTATTGTGTCTTTACGTAATTTTAGAGTGTAAATTTTAACCTGTAAATAACACAGTAAATATTGCCAAATAAAATACACCATGAATTGATTGTATATTAGTGGTTTTTATAATATAAGGAAGAGTACTAAGTATTTTCAACCATAACAGAAGATAATACCAAAGTCAATACAGGTGCATATATAAATACCAAATTAAAGTCACAATTTTGTTATATAGAACTTAGACAAGATAAACAAGCAAACTAGAGATTAACAAATATAAATCTCATACAAAAGGAACATATAGCAATATGTAGTTTTCATATAAAGAAATAATAATATTGATAGTGGTTCATGAAAGAAAGATTGATGAAGATTACATATATATATATATATATATATATATATATGATGCTTGAGGTGAGCAACAGGTGAGACACTTCATCAACAGCATTATATCAAGTAGCAAAATATCATTGTTGCATCACAACAAGAAACACAGTGTATTCCAACGGCGGCCGGACGTTGGAGGCCGTTGGAAAGCCGTTGGTAGACGTTGGAAACGCCGTTGGTATACATTTCAACGACATCCAACGTTCAACAACGGAACCAACGCGCTTATACCAACGTTCAGGTTGTCCACGTGGAAGAAGATTTGACCAAATCGGACGTTGGAAGACGTTGGAAAATCCGATGGAGGACGTTGAAAGACGTTGGAATAATTGTGCCAGTAAGCCGTTGGTGGACGTTGGAGGGCGTTGGAAATCTGGGTGTTTTTTTTACAGAACCAACAATGCATGCTTCCAGCCACCTCCAACATCGTATATCTCATAAAAGCTCAATTTCGAGCACATATACAACAGCATATCTCACATATAATCAATCATAATAGTAATTTAAGTAATAAGCATATATATATATATATTAATCAATATACACAATACAAATCAACATAAACAACATAAACCATCCAACATCAACATCCAACAAAACGTCCAATCCAACATCAACATCCAATAAAACATCAACATCCAACAATATCTAAACTACTACATCAACATCTCAAAAATCACATCCAAACCAACATCCAAAACATCAGAATGTATCAAATCCTCACACTCTCCAAATATACATGTCCATAGCAAAACAAATCAAATCATACCTGAAATCACTCTCCTCAAAACCACCAGAAGACGGAAACCGGCCGTATTGCTCCATAAACTCCGTAAGACGCCTGTTCAGCTCCTCCGTCTTAGCTTCAGTGCGGATATTGCGTTCCTCGAGCGCGGCGACCTGGGCTCTAAGCTATGCAATCTCCTCCTTATCTTGAGCCCTCTGATACTCAATCTGAGCCGTCTTAGCCTGTAAATAAAATTTAAATTATCAGTGTTTAATAATTGTAATTCGTGTTTACTATAATCCATCACAATGTGCAACAGTTGGTTCAGAATAATTATTTTAAAATTTAAGTTAAATTTATTACCGATTGATTCCCAAAACCATAGTGTTTGCCATGTGCCACTGGATCCATGACAGACTCAAAAATTACGTCCTCCTCATCGGCGATCAACTTGTCTCGTCCAGAGCCCTCGAGAATGGAAGTCCGTGCTTACTGAAACTTATACTGTTATGCAAAATATGTTGAATTTAGATAACATTATTTTAATTAACCTATAAGTGTTAAGTCATTATGTTACTTACATATGCGGACTACCCTTTGGCATCGTGATCCCAGGAGTATGAAACGTTGCCTTCTTCGTCGACCTGGCTCAACGCATGAGTATGCGCAAAAACATCCCAGTAACTCACTGAAGCACCACCACGCTGTCTCTCCTGAAATATGTCCATATACATATATATTATATATATAAATTGTTACATTATCTACAACTTAGAACTTAAAATCTTTAAATTATTATCGTAACTAATAAATATACCAAGTCCTCTCTGTGATGCTGAAATGACTTGGAACCACCACGATGTGTGACAGGGTTCTTGCTCCTATTGGCTGAGTTCCTCTCCGACTGCCTCTGTAAATTTAATTTAAAAACAAAAATTGTTTAACATTTCTAGTTAGTATTTGCGTAGAAGAATGTAAATTAAACATGTGATAAATTTACCTGAAACTCCTCGTTTCCCCACTATTCACAAAATCATCCCACACAGCTGCGCTCATCCACTGAGGCTTCTTTCCCGCTGTTTTTAAGCTGTTTACTATTTTCCGGTAGTTCTTTGCGACTTTGCTTCACCAGTGGCGATATACGACTGAAATATCAGCATCCTGAAGGTCCACTTCCGCCTGCACGTTTGACAAAATAAGAGTTATAAAGCTTTTATAAATAATGTAAACATGAATTGATATATCATGATCCTAATATATAAAGTGACATACCAAAAAATCCTGCCAAATAGTCTCTTTAACATTATCTGGAATCAATGTCCACTTAGGCCAACATTCGGTCATACGACCCATGTACGCCCATCGAGATATAGATAGAACTACTTGAGTCGGATCCAAAGAGAAACCACTGTGTTTAAACAGAGAAAAAACAATTAATATTTCATGACTACTATATATTTTCAGAATAGATTGTACGAAAATGAAATTTTATTTTGAAATTTAATATTTACCTTTGATCTGCCTTTGGCTTTAGCCACACCACAGGACACCGTAGCTCCTGTGATGGACCACCGCCATCACCACTGTCCGGATGAGCACGCCTTCTCTGTGAGGAAGCGGGAGACCCAGAATGTCCACCGGTACGTCTACGTGACGACATACCTATATGATACATGTTACAAACAAACATTATAACAGAAAATAAAATGACTATATGTAAAACATACAGTATGGCGTAACATAAAAACGAGATGTGATACATTCATATATTAGCATACCATTTCATTTTTAATGAAAACATGCTAATGTTTAAAAAAAATTATAAATTTACCTTCTCAAAATGTAGATAGTTGATCAGTACTCGTCATTTTCGGATTCAGACTCTGTTTCGCACTCTATATTTTGTTCCTCTGTACTCTCAAATGCTTCAATTAATGCATTTGATTCATCGTTTAGAGGTCCAAAATCTGTTTGATCGTCGGTTATTATTATTCCTCTATTTTCCTCAATATCTGCTTGGTAAGCTTGTTCTTCGGAAATATTACGTCCATCAAATGTAAACCTTGCCTTTGTTTTAAAAACAGCCGACCAACCTATTTTATCTCTTCTTAGAGATGGTAAGAAGCATAATAAACTTGAAGAGCTTGTTTGGCAAGTACAAAAGGAGCGTATTTATAATAACGCGAAGTATGTTTTATTTCTATAAGATTATATTTTGGATGCACGTTGATTCCAGAACCTTGAACGTTGCTGAACCGGTTGCATTTAAACAAAAATACTTCTTCTGTGGGTCGTGTGAAATACGTCAATTGCAAAACCTGGGTTAGCACGCCATAAAAATCATCTATATGATCATTTGGATTAGCACTACCTTTAACAATTACACCAGCATTGTTAGTTAATTTTTCGGCACCGTATTCCTTGGTATTAAATATATATCCATTGACAAAGAATATTGGATAGGTCTTCACTTTCCTTTTTGGTCCCATAGCTAAATGTTTCAATCCTTCGTCTACAGCACAATTTGTTGTGTCAAAAACGTACTTAGAAAACCAAGAAGCGAATTCTTTGCCGGTATCGCCGTTAGGATGTTGTGATTCATAAATACTGCAATTGTATAACAAATGTTGCATTATGATTAAGATACATGTGTGTGCATATATTTGTGTATACACATGTGTTGATGATATATATATATATATAAGTAAATTACCTAACAAATGGTGCAATTTCGGCACAGTTGAGAAGAGCATATGTGTGCGCAACATGATAATCTCTATCATCCAACCATACTTCCACACAAGCACCAGCAGGCCGACCTTGTTTTCTAAAAATTGATAAGGTCATTCGACAATCATCCTGATCAATGCCTTCATCATTACGCGTAGCACTTTCAAATGATATGTTCACATGGTCATTAAAATAATGAGAGAAAAAAATGAAGCTTCTTCTTCGATGTATGATTTGCAAATCGAACCTTCAACTCGAGCTTTCTGTCTCACTTTTTTTTAGATGATTTAAATACCTTTCAAATGGATACATCCATCCATATTGCACGGGCCCTCGAAGACGTGCTTCTAATGGAAGATGAATAGGTAAATGTTCAATAACGTTGAAAAAACCTGAAGGAAATACTTTTTCCATTTTGCAGAGCAATATCGGGATTTCTTCCTCAAGTTTACGTAGACGATCAACTTTTAATGTAGTAGAACAAATCTCTTTATAAAAAAACTAAGTTCTGTTACAACAGTCCAAACTTTTACGGGCAACGGTTCTTTAAAAGCGATGGGTAATAAATTTTCCATCATAACATGACAATCATGACTTTCCATCCCGCTAAGTTTATTGTTCTTATAGTCGACACATCTACGAATATTAGAAGATATACCATCCGAGAATCTTAGTCCTTCCATCCATTTTAAAAGTACTTTAACTTGATTATTGTCTAGCTCATAACAAGCTTTTGGCTTTTTTGTGTCATTTGGCTTTATATGAAGCTCGGGACGATTACATATTACTTCGATATCACGTCTTGATTTCAAATCATCTTTCATCTTCCCCTTGACATTCAAAAGTGTATTAAAATCATTATCAAACACATTTTTCTCATTATGCATCACGTCAATACTATGACGAATCAGGAGATTTTTCCAATAAGGCAACTCCCAAAATATGATTTGTTTGCACCAGTTATGAATCGATGATTTACCTTGAATTTCAATTTGTTCTCCGGTTTCATGTATCTTTGGATAATCCTTTACAAGTTTATAAATATCTTCGCTTGACCAAACCGTAGGTGGTCTCAATGTTTCATGTCTATTAGCTGTAAAGTTTTTCTTATCTCTCCTAAAAGGATGATTAATATGAAGAAAACATCGATGACAGTCAAACCATGAAATTTTCTTTCCATGAGGTAAAGAAAATGCTCGTGTATCTTCCATGCAATACGGACAAGCTAGACGACCAACCGTACTCCAACCTGAAAGCATTGCATAAGCAGGAAAATCGTTGATTGTCCACATCAAAGAAGCGTACATGCGAAAGTTTTTTTTTGGAAATATCGTATGTTTCTACTCCTTCGTACCACAATGTTTTTAATTCTTCAATCAAAGGTTGTAAATAAACATCGATTCCTTGTGTCGGATCATTAGGACTAGGGACGACAACTGTGAGAAACATATATGGAGTTTTCATACACAGCCATGGAGGTAAATTATAAGGTGTGACAATTATAGGCCATGACGAATATTTAGAACCAAACTGAGAAAATGGTGAAAATCCATCCGTACATAAACCAAGTCGAACATTATGACTCACAGAGGCCAAATCAGGATATTTGTGGTCAAAATGCTTCCATGCTTCCCCATCAGCTGGGTGTGTTAACGTACCTTCTTCTCGTGTTCTAACACTATGCCATCTCATATGTTGCACGGTTACAGAAAATGCATATAACCTTTGAAGTCTAGGAGTAATTGGTAAATAATGCATACGTTTATACGGGACTTCCTTTTCTTTTTTCTTTCTTGATTTTGTACCTTTCCTGATTACATATTTTACAATTTATAAGGTTGATATCTTCTTTCCAAAACAGCATGCAACAGTTTAGACATGTATCTATTTTATGATATGGTAAACCAAAAGCTGGCATCATTTCTTTTACTTCATAATGATTTTCGCACATTAAATTATTGGGAGGCATATACCGTTTCGCAGCTTGTACAACAACTGTAAATCCTGCTTTTGTGAAGTTGTATTTAGATTTCATCGCAATTTATTCAGCAGTTACTGATAATTGGGTTCCGCTTGTGCAGCCTTCCCAAAGGGGTTTCTTTGCGGCATCTAATAAATCATATATTATTTTTGCCCCAATATTTAGTTCTTCTTCAGCATTACCATCGTCATTAATTAACTGAGGAACAGAAAACATTGACCATGCAACATCTTCAATCATATGTTCTACGAGATTCGTCGTATCAATTTCAGTACACACTACCTCCTCAGCTTGTACATGATTAGATGCTAACGATTCTCCACGACGATCCCAAACCAAATAGTTCGGCACGAAACCGTATTGACGCAAATGAATTCTAACCATTTCTGGTATCAAATGCTTTAACATTTTGCATTTAGTACATGGACAATGGATTTCTTCGTCGTTTTTGTTATTACTTAAAGCGAAATCAATAAATACGCGAACACCGTTATTAAACTGTTCACTTATTGAGCCTCCATTTTCGACCCTTCTTTTTTTGTACATCCAACTTCGATCAGTAAAATAAGTTTCCATTTACCTACGTATATAATTAAAAAGTACGATATAAATTTAAAAAATTGACATTTTATTAAAATAATATTATTGGTGAATTTTATATTAATAGATCATTGACACTTTGTCGATGGGTCATCCTACCTCCCATTACAAATACAATAACGTAATTAAATCGCATAAATCATTCCAATTTAAACGATTCAACAAAATTTCGACAGCACTTCGCTTTAGTTCCCTGAACACTACACATTTGCGTGTACACAGGGAACATAAAGGAAGCGCTGTCAAAATTCTATGAACCATTTAAAATGAAATGTTTTACGAGATTTAATTACGTTATTGTGTTCGTAACTTGTCCAATACATGGACAAATCCAACAAATATTGTATACGATGAATATAGATGTCCGTTCTGTTAAAAAACAAATATCCACATAACGATCATATACAATACTTATCAGACGGGGCCGAAAGACACTCTAAGAGTTTCATGAATATAAGATATCGTTTTCGAAATTTTCTAAAATACATAAACTAATTGTATGCTCACTAACAACTAACGTTTCCAAACAAACCTAAAACTAATTGTATGCGCACATTATTCTATTGTTAACACAAACTTAAATATATATAATCTTGCAATACATAAGTTAATAACACAAATTGTGCCTCAATAAACTAGATTATACATACAATAAGGCAATACAAACATTTAATACACTAATTTAACAAATTTAATTAAATATAGGAATTATGGTTTATACCTTTTCTTGAGAGATTAGGGAGTTAGAGAGGACGAGAGGGAGGCTTGGAGTCGGAGGAGGAGCTGTTGATCGTCGGAGCAGCTTGGGGGGGGGGGGGGGGGGGGAATTGGAGCTAGCTTGGGAATTTGGGGGCATAAAATGAGTTCAGCCGAATGAAACGAAGAGGAAGAAGGGTTTCAGTTTTGCTCGCGATTTTCCAACGTTTATCAACGGCCGCCAACGTCCACATTCCAACGTCCTACAGTTTTTAACTAATAAAATATACGATAAAACACTGGACGTTGGAAGCCGTTGGTCAATGACGTTGGAGGCCGTTGGAAGGTTCCGTTGGAATACACTGTGTGTCTTGTAGTGCATCTATCAGCGGCAACTGTTGTATCTTCCAAAAATGTTATGGTACAAACGTAGCACACGGGGCAAATGATGCAGCAGTATTGTTTTCTCCTCAAGTTATCTTTAGTAGCCCGTACAATGGTTCCTCTGTGGTAACAACCTTTCCTCTACTGCATCCTCCAATATTCAATATCATAATGTATTATACAGTCAGTATCCTCAATTGTTATTGATAGGCTACATAACATATAGTAGTTATGTTCAAGTGCTCAATTACCGGTCGTAGTATCAGAGAAGAAAAGAGCAGTAATAGCCAATTGAAGGCATGATATAACCACTGTTTTAGTTGAAACCATGATGATATTTCTTAATACGGTATAGTATAACAATAAATGGCAAAGTTTTCATCTTCTAAGTAGCTTTCATTAACTTTGATGATTTCACACTAATATGGTTTGTACGCGTGCACGCACACACACAAACGCACATGTATTTCACACTCATACATTCATGTATAGCTAGGTTATGCATATGATATTTTAGATTAATACAGATGTTAACGATCTTGGTGGGCTTAAGCTCAAAAGGCACTGCAACCATTGATAAGTCGATACATATAGATATATACTTACAATTGCATTGCATTTCTTTTTTCGGCATGTCAGTTCCCCAGCAAACCAAATAGCCACATACCCTACCTTCCACATGTTGTACCAGTTTTCCACCCCTTCCCCCTCCCCAAACCCCTACAGCTTAATCAGGTTTCAGGTCACTCAACATCTCCCACCACTCAAGGAAAACAAGCTCGCCTAGGGTGCAGCTCTGTCAGACCCTCATTGATGTCCCACCATCCTCATATGCAGCTGCTATGACTGCATAGCCTCACAATTGCACACTAGGTTGCCTATCTATAGTGCACTCGTCGATCTATCTTTGCAACATTATGTACAAATGCAATGCTTTAATAAGCAGCCCCCTCATGAAGCTTTGGCTCACACACTGCTATTTTCTCTCTAATGTACACCTGCAGATTTGTTTCCTTTATATCTCTTGCAACTACTGCTCAAATGCGCCTATAGCTCACTTCCATTTGCCTAAACCTGCCTTGCCTAGCCTTGCGTTCAACAATTTTCTATAGGAGCTCACATTCGCTCCCTGCACAATGCGACTTCATCATCGCATTCTAGTAGCGGTTTCTATCCGGCCCCTTAACTGCAGCAGCACCACTTTATGTTCCTGTCTTTATAGATTAGCAATGATATGACATTTGGTCAATGCATATATTTGTACGCATATTTTATTTGGTTGTTTTGTTTCCAAATTCCATTTTGATGATCATTACAGTGATGATCGTGCATATATGTAATAAAAAAAATTATATGAACTCTTGATTTTTTTAATTTATTAATAAAAGTATTAGTGCTCTCCTCTTAAGTGGATCACTCTTTCATGGAAAAAAAACTTTGATGATTCTGTACGATAGATGCTTTCTTAGCCTATTTGCTATTGTTGTGGTTTAATTGTGATGTTTAATTCAAATGTAAAATGTTTGGCATCCCTTGTCTCATGCACAATACTCACCTAACATAGAGAATATGAGGTCATGATTTTAGGTTTTACCATTACAGAACTTTGAATTTGTACAAGTTGCAGTAATTTCCATAACTATTTTCTCATATCATGGTAATTGGTCAATTATTTTCGATATATATATATATGCCCATTTACTTTACATTAAATATTCAAATTGAAGCTATTTATCTATGGCTACATAGTTGGAAAAGTTTCTCATAATGGGTGTATGTCATATATAACATAGAGGGCAAGTAATATTATTAATTATAAATGCACAATGGTTCATGCGCAAAGCAAGGCTATCTTCTATTGGACATGGTTTAGTTTGTCCTATTCTTTTTTGGTTGAACATTTTATTTATGTTATGTTTTCCTCGGTTTCATTTGTCATTTTCTTTTGTTGTCGGTAATCTCTTTGAATTGGTTTTATGGGTTGATGTTTTTTTAAATGCGTTAATGTTTGTATTTTTAAGTTTAATTTACTGTGAATTGTTTACACCTTTATACAGCGGCTCTAGATTAAAGAATAGGAGTCAAACCAATCAATCTAAGAGATATGAAATTTGAAGGTCAATCTAGCATGTTTTCATAATATGAACAAGTTTCATCATGAGACATGTATGTGTCCAACATAATTTAGAATCACAACACAAAGCTGTCTTGACTTAATTCTTAAATTCAATGTACAAAGGTGGCGGTCTTTGTACCTCACTTTTATGTATGATTCAGTTTCATAAGATTTGAAAAAGTCTAAAAACATTCTTTATTAATGCCTTGAAATGTAATTTGGTTAAAGCGTGTCTCTCCAGAGTTGTATTTGTGTACTGCGGTAATGCTTATGATATATTTATTGACTATATTTTAGTCATCACGTTGTAGGTCATTTTCAAGTTTATCTGAAATAATACGCTCTCATGCCTATAAGATGAAATGTTGTTCATTTAAATGCATGAATAAATTCTAAAACATTTTAAATGTGTAAAGTATTCTATTATGCATAATGAATCAATTTTAAAAGTAATGATATATGAAAATTGTTCATATTTGTAAAGAATTGCAAGAATGGTTGAAGATTTTATGTAATGTAATGTTAAAATACAACTAAATGAGCTATATTACGTTAATTATTAGTAACATTCAATTCTTTGCTACTACATTCTTCTAACTTGCCAAATCAATGAATCAATAAGAAATTATTACATGTAAGCCACACTAAATTTATTAAAATAGTTCCAAAATACCAATGCGCATTATTGCAGCACTTTTGTTCACTGCTTTCAGCCATTTGTTTAAGGCATATATAATGTTCGAATATGCTTCATGTTATCTGCTCATGCAACATGCTTTCAGCTCATGACTGTACTCTACTATTCATAGGAATAAAAAATAATAAGCACGAAGTCATGCGAACTAAGTTTGGTTGTTGGGTCTTCTTCCTATTCAGCTAAGATAATGGAAGAATCTTCGAAAACAAATCCATAGGAATGTTTGAAATAGTTATAATGATCCCCGCACTGTTTTTATTATCCTTGTTTTTTTTAAGTAGCTAGTGTTAAGGTCCTTCAATTTAAGCAACATTTGCTTGATGTTTTCAACTTTACTACATATGCATATATCATGTTTACAAATAGAAACATATGAAATTGGTGGTTTTGTTACAAAAATTCTAGCTTGGGTCTATCGTTTTTTTGTTTTTTGTTCACTGATTAGAGTTCAAATCATTGTAGGATCTATTACTTTTATATATTACATTTTAGTTTATTCATTTAACTACTAAATTAATAGTTTGAAATGGGAGCCAAATGAAACATTATTGTCCCTTATACCCTCAAACTGTCAAACATGTTCAAGAAACCATTAAAATAATCCCTTCTCTTTTCCAATAGTAGAGGCTTAAGATTTTTTTTTATTAATTATGTGTTTTTGTTTTGTTTATGGTGACTAGAAGGAGAGCAATAAGTGACACCTAATCTCACTTATGGATCAAAATGCTTATAGACATGTATTAACTAATGACTCATATCCAAAAAAATATAGTAATATTCAAACCAAACCTAAAATCATTAAAGGAAAAATGTTAAATGATGTGACAAAACATGAGTAGTATCCAATGATTCGAAGAGAGCCGACATTACATTTGATTAGTACCTCTAAGGCTAATTAGTAGAAAAAATTCAAGTTTGTGGTTAAATAGATTATTATCGGACAATACATATTTATTAAATGACACCCATGATTAATAGGTCTTTTTTCTGTGTGGCTAATTTCATAATTTTCACATGTGCTTTGGTTCTTTCGTGAGGAAAGGAATCTACGTGTTACGAATAAAAAGAATAACCTACATATTAAGGACAGAATGAAAAAATATATGGTGCAGCGATCGAATGCAGGTCCATCCGAACGTGTATATATACTCATAAAATTGAAAGAAAGTAAAGCGAGTGTGGTAGAAATAAAAACAAACTCCATATGTCAAGGGAATTTAGTCTAACATAAGCATGATGCATTTTATCTCAAATTTATTTATTGCGCTTAGACAAAGATAAAATTATATTAATGTGCCCTTAGGCAGTCCTAAGTCATAAACTTGATAAAATAACAGTACATACATTTATTATCTTTGTTTGATTAACAATTTCAAACCGACTTACTGTAAGTGTCTTTTGATCCATCCAGCCTATTCTGTAACCAATTTACTTTTTATAATCAATTTATTTTTTATGCACTGACATAATTAATCTATGAGTTGAAGGCGCCTTTCATTTAACAAAAGGCAACTTTGTACCATTTTACCAATTTGGTTGTTGTGACAATAATTAATTTGAAGCACATCCTCTTATTATAGTTAGAAGTTTTATGTTTCAAAAATAACATAAAATCCGCTATCCTCCAAGAAAAATAATAATCAAGTATGACTTTTATAAATTATATATGGAAATCGATAAATATAGGTATCACAACAGCTATATACATACATAAATACCATTATATAATGTATTAAAATTGATGCACCCACACGCACAAGCAAACGCACACGCATGCGGCATGCATATATGTATCAAGTTTGATAAATATCTTGATAATAAATGAAAATATGATTCAATGTATTAGAAGTCATATTAAAAGTTGACCTAAATTTTACATTCAAATCAATATTGCTATATACATGTATCGCAACTTATGTGTGTGTGTGTGTGTGTGTGTGTTTATGTGTGTATATGTACCTGTGTAGTTAATGCGCTCGGTAGATTCAAAGCGGTGGAGGTGCAAAAAGTCATAGCGGGGATACAGCGAGGATATAGCGGATGGCTCTAAAATAGCATTTAAAACTCGTACTTAATGTTTTTACAAATATATAAATGGTAATTAAATGATAAATTATCATTCAATTGAATTATAAATAATACATAAATAATTTTAAATAAAAACATTTGCGGATATACTTTAAATAAACGAAAAACTGTTATATAACATAATTGAATTTGGTAGAATATTAGAGTATTTTCATTTCTGAAAATATATTAAAAAATTAAATCAAATAAATTAGTTTCATAATTTTATAATGTATAAATGCAATTTTTTAATTCATTTTATTAAAAAAGATATTGCGGAAATAGCGAAAATAACGGGATATAGCGGAAATAGCGCGGAAAGGATATATTTTGGGGCTATATGGAAAAATTATAGCGGTAGAAATCCGCTATGAGATATAGCGGGGTTGTAGCGGGGTAATAGCGAGGCACTAACTACACTCATATGTACACATATACATATGTGTCAAAACTGATACATACGCACATACATCAAGACTAATAAATATTAGTTTCATATAGAAGAAAATTGAGTTCAATGTATCAAAAGTTACCGTGTAACTAAATATAATCTAATATTCAAGTTAGAAAAGTTATGTATGTGTATTAGAACTTATATACATATCATGAATGTTAAAATAATAATTAAAACTATAAGATTGCATGTCTGCTAGATTGCGTTGTATTTTACATTAAATTTGAACTTCAATAATCATAAACAATATATAGTTGTAACCAATTTTTTGAGAACCGAACCGCAAATCAAACCATGACGTATCAAGTTTCAAGGTTTTGAAGGCCGGACTGTCAGAACGGTGCATTTTTAATTTTTTTAACAATTTATATATTTGAAATGAAGACAACGTAATGTAATAAATAAAAACAAATAAAGACTACGTATTAACCTAGGAACATTAGTGCAAAAATGTCCCACGTCACCGAATAATGAAAGAAAACCTCAACTTACACCTATAAAAGCATTACCTAATGTTCATATTTGCATTGAATATTTTGTCTTATTTCTAATGCAGCTTATCTAGATTTTGAAATATCAAACCAGGTTCAAATATTGGCTTTTATTTAGTGGTTTACTTTATCTTTCAAATCAGACTAGATCCGACCTTATTACATCGAGGTTCTTTGCATGCAGGGACGGTCTAAGGGTATTCAATGCCCTAAACGAGTTTTATTTTTTCATTTTTCTTCCTCGTATCTTAAAAAAACTACAATAATTTTAAATGTAAACTCAAATGAATTTTTTTTCACTTGTTAAAAGATGATCGTAAAATATTGGTCAATTAAGTCACATAATGTACATATTAAAATCTAAACGATAGCATGATATTATAACACACTAATATATTAATGGAAAAACCCTCTTCCTTGTTATAATGTATGTAAATACAAATAATGAATATTCTATATACTCTTTTGTATTTAGTCCCACATCGTGGGATTAGTTCTATCCCAAGCTCCTAGGCCTTTATATAAAGGTGCTAATATAATGAAAATGGATTACTAATCTCCGAATGATTAAAATTGTTCTCTCTAATGGTTCTGCTTTCTTTATTTTATAACAAGTTATCAGCACGATCTCTAAATAAAAGGAAAATTTCAGATCTGATTATAAATTTTCAAAGCGGTAAGCTATTTCTAATCTGATTAATCAAATCTTTCAGATCTCATTCTATTAATTTTATTTCTTTTAGATCTCATTGTATCATTGATCTAATTATTTAGATCTGATTCTATTTGTACATCTTATTTTTTGTCCCTGTATTTTAGATCTCGTTTTGTTGCAGTTCTTATATTTATTTTCTTTCTAATTTTTCAGATCACTTGTAGATTTTAATATCATGTTCAAATGATATATTTTTTAGATCTGTAGATTTTAATCATCAGATCTTTTATTAATTTTTATTGATGTATATCCATTTTTTGTGATAATTTTGAATTTGATCTGAAACTCCAATTGTTTCATAGACTAAAATGTAATTTCAGACCTTATTCTGTTAGTATTCTTATTAGATCTTATCTATCATATCTAATTTTCTAGACTTCATTATATATATGTATGTGTATATTATCTTATATATCTTGCTCTATTAATATTATCATTTTAGATCTCATTTTATCGTAGATCTAAACTTTTAGATCTCATTTAATTGTTTGGTATAAAAAAAGGGTTTTCATTTTGAAACTTTTTTGTTTAGATTTTGGTTTGAATGAGGACTATAGAAATGATTTTGCTACATGATTTATACTTCCGGAAGAAATATTTTATTGTTTCTTAGAGAAACAAATAGAAGGATAATACGTATCTAGAAGACCGTATTAAGTTTATATGAAAGAATATGAACCTGAAGTTCATTTGTACGAAGGTGAAAGATTAAAGCTTTCATAAGCTGAAATAAAGCCTTGAAGAAAATAAGCGAGCAATTCCAGAAAAATATGTTGAAATGTCCAGAAGACATAACATAAAAACAATATGTTGGGATAACATTACAAATGTGGTAAATACTATTTCCTTAAAGAGAAATAGTATTATGATTCTCATGTTCGAATACAATTATGAAGAGTTCTCTTGTTTCATTATGTTTATTTAATATTAGAGACATGAAGTTCTCAAATAAAATTTATGCATATAAGTTTGTATTCCTAAAAAAGAGGATTATATATCAAAACTCTATAAATTTGAGATGTGAAGCATTGAATTATTAGAAAAGTTAATTCAAATTATGGTAAATTCTAACCATGTTTGCAATCAAACCTGAAGTTTGACCATTTAGGAACTAAAGTACTAAACAAAGACTTTACTTTAAAGTAAAATTGGAACCTGAAGTTCTAAAAATATTTGCCAATAGTATTAACTACTAAACCAAATAAATATATAGAAATTTGTTCACTTCAGAAGTGGTGATGATAATAATATTAAAAAAATCTCTTGAAGAGATTTTTATATTTAGTAATGATAAAATATCTCTAGAAGAGATTTGTTGATATATTTGGTGCTTTTATTAAACCAAATAAATACATAGAAATATATCTATTCTCCCGCTTTCTTTCTTTTTAATAGAAAATAGGGTGTTCTAACAGGAAGTTTATTTTCTAATTTTTTTCCTTCTTCCATTCATCCAATCATGCCTTTCAAAAGGAAAAATATGTAATAGATCAAGTTTCTTTCCTTTGGCTCATCAAGTAAGTATTTTGGATTCTACATAAAATGAATATTAATATTTATACACCCATTAATTCTGTTATATTATATATAATACTAATTCATCTTTCCTTTTTCAGCAAAGAGGTGTTTCAATGTTTATAATTTTATATGCTTAATCTTTTACCTATTATTGTCATGTCACAAGAATATACTTATTGATTGTTATCAATAGCCGTAACTCATACAATATACTTTTTAGTTGTCAAGTCAAACTATTTTGCTTTTCATGATATTATTCATACGCTGTGTGATGTACAAATTTTCTCTCTCTGTACTTACAATGTGTAAATAGCCACATATATTAATTCATATATTAATCTGTAGCAATTAATAAATCAATAAATAAAATTAATTGATTAATGAGAATGGTCCATCAAGTGAATACTTAATACATTTATTCTACTTTTATACCTCTTATTGTTGACAAGGATCATAACGTATATACATGGTATATATTTGTGTTTCTCACTATTCCAGTTGTTATGAATTAATAAATGGTATTTAATACTACCTATTCATATTTTTAAATCTGCTTATATTATGAAAGTTAGCATAATAAAGTCAGCACAATCTTTGATTATAATCCATCCCTTCTCCACCAATCAATCCATATAAAGGCCTTTCCATATATTCAAGGATAGTCTTGCGTTTTCAAGGAAAGTAAAGAATGCAATTAATGAGATTGGATCTAGAGCTATCAAAAGGATGTAAACAAGAAATTATAATCGCCTTTATAGATTATATTTGGTTGTCTTTTACTATTTTGCATTAATGTTTTTATTCTTTCACTTTAACTACTATCAGATATGAACAATATTTTGATGTTTATGCATTTTTTTTCCACTTATAGTTGGTAATATGATAAACACAACCAAGCTTGAATTTAAAGCTTTGGACTTATTAGAAGATAACCTTTTTTCATAGATATTGGATATGGACATCCAATTACAATCTCGTTGCTTAGAAAATACCATAAAAATGATAATCCAATAGGATAAAACAATGGCTCTTATATTTTTATGGTGTCATATCCATGACAAACTTAAATAAAACATTTAACTGAAAAAGATCATCTTTACCTATGGAACTCCCTGAAGGAGCATTATGACCACCAAAATATGGTCACACTTCTAAACACTAGACACGAGTGGTTGAACTTGAAGTTTCAAGTCTTTAAATCTATTAGGAAATACAATTCCTCTATATTTAGAATTACTTCTAAACTAAAATTATGTGAAAGGACTGTCTAGTAATACTAACCTGAAGTTAGATCATTTATTCGAAGTTGATAAAGGAAACTTCATTAATGATGAAAATCTAAGTACAATAATAAATGATACGGTCGAATTGATTAATAGTAGTAGCCTGAAGTCTGCTATGTGGAATTTATTTTATTTCAGTTCAATAAATCAGTTGGAAGTCGGTGCTTGTATGTTTTTTCTTTCATAACTAATTGAAATAATGTACCGATAATGTTGGCTTTAATCAGTTGTCTATTTTAAATTTTGGAAAGTACTAGCATTTATTTATGCTTATAAATTTAGTAGTTGACTAACTATATTGTCTTTAGTTCTTAAGATATGAGCCATCAATATTTGAGTGATAATATATGCCTACTAGATTGTGCAACTACTCACATTATTTTGAAAAACCAGAAGTTTTTTTCGAACTATCTAAAAATATTTAGCCAAAAATTTCCGCCATAACAAATCTGTTAATATGGTTGAAGGGTCCAAAAGAGCCCAAATAGTATTACCAAATGGTACATATGTCTTAATTCAAAATACATTATACTCAAGAAAATTTAAAATAAATTTGTTGAGTTTTGAGGATATATAAATGAATGGCTACCATATTGGAACTATAATGAAAACGTCAAAGAATACCTTTGAGTTTTAGAAAAATTGAAAGCCAGAAGCTTATTTTAGAAAAAGTTGGTGCAATTTCAGCTGGATTATATTTCACGAAATTTGGCGTAATTGAATCCCATATTTGAACATGAGCCAGAAGCTCACAAATATCACTTGAATGCATCTTATCAATTGATAAAAGAATTATCCTCCTATTATTAATATGTATGGTGTATTTACTAGTAGCAATATCATAAGTATCAAAATGAGAGTCCAAAGATGATTATTATTTAATATGACAATATTTGTCAACATTGAGGGGGAGGATAAAGGGATATAAGCTCATTTTGATCATCAGTGTTAAATATTTGTTAAAATATACAATGATGCAAAATATTAAGTAACCTGAATAAATTATCAATAATATCCCTAGTAGACTTTCTCCAATATAGATTTGAATCCCTGAAGGATCAAAATGTGTAAACCATATCTGAAATATGGTACAAAAGTCAGTTTGAAATACTTTTGGAGCAAGTATTGAAGATGTCAAATAAAAGAGATAAGTGTTCTTGAAGAAATACTTAAGAGTACTATTGAAGAGAGTAATGACATGATTGTCAAATTACCCTAGAAGTGGTTTAGGTACCTAAAACATGATAATTAAAGAGATCTCAATAAATTTTGTCTAGAACTGACAAGAAATAATAATCGATGATAAATTTATAAATAATAAAGCGCTTATGTTTATAAAAAGATTAAATATCTTGAATTAAAGGGAAAACATGACTGGCCATCATGAGTCCTTTATTAATAGAGAAATATGGACATGTAGTCTATAAAGTAGCGAAAGTGCTTGAAACGCTTAATATACCCCGAAGGTATAATATGGTTTAAATCATATTAATGAAAGTATAGAAATTCCTGAAGAATATAAATACTTTCATGTCTATAAAGAAGGCAAAGAACAAAGAGTGTAGATTACAACCTACTTTTAATTATTGTTGTAATGAAAATCTTGGTACAATTCGTGATGAGTAGATTACATCCTATTTTTAAGTATTGTTGTATTGAAACCCTTAACATCCATTGAAGTGTTAGTTGCGATATGCAAAACTTATTAAAATATATAAGTTCATGAAGAATTTAAATAACTTTAATGAATATAAAGAATGAAAAAAATGGAATGTAGATTACAACCTTCTTCTAAGTATTGCTGTAATGAAAATCTTGATGCACTTCAAGATGAGTGGATTACTTTCTGCTTTTAAGTATCGTTGGAAGAAAACTTTTAATATTCATCAAAGATGTAGTTGCAATATGCAAAATTGATTTGAAGCACAAAAATGAAAGCACATGATGTGTTTTTCATAAATGTAGCAAACAAAATACATAAAATGCAAATCATATTTGGAAAAAAAACAATCTTGGGAAATTTGATTGTGTCGAAGGAAACTAATAATAAATTGTATTATTAACGATGTACATATTTGTGGATCCAGAAGTATCTATAACCAATTTGAGTTACCGAAAGACGAATATGAATTCAGAGAAAACTTTTAAATTAGGGGGAGCATCCATAAATATGTCATAATGCACTCTTTTTCCTTAACTAAGATTTTTTCCCACTGGGTTTTTCTTAGTAAGGTTTTAATAAGGCATTATCTTGATTCAGAAGTATCAACTCCCCAGTAACATTTGAAAATAAGTTATAATGTACTATTTTTCCTTATTTAAGATTTTTCCCACTAGGTTTTGCTTAATAAGGTTTTAACGAGGCATTATTTTGATCTAGAAGAATCAAACATCTTTTCAAGAAATAACATCTCAAATATGTTATTTAAGTTAAATTCTATTTTTATCCTTAACTAAGATTTTTCCCATAGGGTTTTTCTTAGTAAGGTTTTAACGAGGCAGTAGTTTGATCCAGAAGTATCAAGCTTCATTTAAAGAAATAAGAAAATAAAATATGTCATTTACTCTTTTTCCTTCACTAAGATTTTTTCCATTGGGTTTTTCTTAATAAGATTTTAATGAGGCATTGTTTTGATCTTGAAGTATCAAACCCATTAGAAAGAATATCATTTTAATATGATTTCACAAATTGCACTCTTTTCCTCGTTCAAGGTTTTTTCCCACTGGGTTTACCTAATAGAGATTTTAATGAGGCAATGGACAATATCTAGATCGACCGGATGAATAAATGCAAGCAAGATAATAATGAGGGGGAGCAATCATCATATATGTTACAAAAGGGACAAATTCAAGTTATCAAAGTATTCAAGATTTTGAAGACGCATATTCAAGGGGGGTGTTATAATATATGTAAATATAAATAGTGAATATGCTATATGCTGTTTTGTATTTAGTCCCATATCGTGGGATTAGTTCTATCCCAAGCTCCTAGGCCTTTATATAAAGGTGCTAATGTAATGAAAATGGATTACTAATCTCTAAATGAATAAAATTGTTCTCTCTAATGTCTTCTGCTTTCTTTATTTTATAACATTCTTGCATTTTTTTTGAAGCAAACTCATATATTATCTCTTCATAGTCAGGCATACTCAAGTACTAGTTTTCAATTGAAATCATAGTTAATTCACTCAATTGTTTTTGCGACATGATAGTCCGAAGATATGTTTTAATCAATTTAAGTTTCGAAAAACTTCTTTCCGCCAAATTGACCGGTACCGAAATAGTCAATAAAATTCGGTAAGCAACACAAACATTTAAAAATTCACTTACATTCCGATAAGACCTCAAAGAATTTGAAATATCAATTGATTTAATTACTTTCGGTGGTAGAATCCTTTTTAATTGTCGAAGCTCATGGAATAGTTCTTTACCATAAATATCTTGCTCTTCATTGTGTTCTAAAAACCATGTAATTTCATGCAATGGTTCTTTAACTTGCCATTATCCATAATTTTAAACTTCAAATTCAACAAAATGCCAAAAGTTCATTTATTTAAAAAAAGAATAAAATCAATATTATTCATTTTCAAAAATTTAATTCATTCACAAAAGAATGAAATCAATGCAATTCAATTTAATCCAATCATAATTTAATTCGTCTAAAAAAATGAAATCAATGTTAATAATTTAATTACATGTCATTCTATTTTGTACATTTTGTACATTAAATTAACTTATAGAATTACTTGAAAGTGTAGTTTACTATTGCTACTTAACACACAACTAAGTTTTTGCCATTTTAGGATCTAGCATATTTTGTGTAGCAAAAGATTATATGAAATTTTATCCATTTTCAGGGAAAGATGCCACTTGTTTCTACTAACAAATTGCATGACTTTCAGCATATTCATTTCCAACAACTGAGTTGCAATTATACGGTAAATCAATTAACAATAAGACAGCAAATCCAGAGGACAGCTGGCAAGAAGCAAATATTTATGTTTAAATTTAATTAAAAAATTACATTTTAGGAGTGGGCTTAGCAATTAAACCTCAAATCAGAGATTAAGGTAGTAAGCAGCAACACACAGTATCGACAATTGAAATTAGGGCATCGACATTTTGAATTTGAAATTGGGGTAGAGTTTGGTCGTGCATGAGAGGTAGAGGCTGGCATGGAATGGTCGCGCGTGAGAGGAGCAGGGCTTTGGCTGCTTGGAAGGCTAGGTGGGCATGGCCGCGTGGACGACCGTACTGTGGTTGGCTGGTTGTGTGCGAGGAGCGAGATTGAGAAACGAATTTTTTTCCCTCGACTACGCATTTCCCTAGACTAATGGCTTGTTCGTCTTGGTCTTAGGTCGAACCTGATTGCATGTCAAGGCTTAATTCCATTTAAGGCCGTGTTGGTCCACGGTTCACAATTTTGAAGGTTGAACTGCCGGTCCGGTCCGGTTTTCAAAAATGTGCTGGCAAGATGTACTGATATAATAGTATCATAAATGTTTCATGCACATGCACGAGATAAATAAGGTACACATAAATAGTATAATGGCATTATAGTTTCCTATTCCTTTTTCTACCAAAAATCTAAATGTCCACCTAGTAGTAATATATCAATCATAATCCATGAACTCGTAAAAAAGAAACCTCTTTTTCTAACCTACATATATGTGTAATTCATTATTTTGTAAAATTTCAAAATTAGAATTTGTCCATCGACTCAATAATTGATAGCTCCAATAACGCTTGTTAGGAATAACTATAAGAATAACATCAAATTTCGACTGTAGATAGCAGTCTATCACTGTCGATAACCGACAGAATAGCCGCCGGAATAGCGTACATGCTTCTCGGCTCTTTTCAATGGAATCGACCGTGGCTTTCCTACGGCTATCAGCGACAGTTTTCCGACGGCTAATGGTGTACACGTGGCCACGAATATTACCAATATTCTATCGATAGCCGTTGGAATATTATGACCAGATAGCCTCGGAAACCATCGGTAATCTGGATGTATTTTCCCCCAGCAGCCATTTGATTCCTATACAATATATATCACAGATCCATTTCACACACACAAATATACATACATACATACATATACATACATACATATATATAGAAGATAAAATCATATATTATACCAACAACAATATTAACAACAAATCAAGCTCAAACAATCCAACAAGCATAAAATCAAACGTTCAACATCTCCAAAAAATGTACCAAGCATATTCAATCAATATCAAACATCCAACATCTCCACAAAATGTATCAAACATATCAAAATCTACATAAAACATCCAACCCCACTTCAACGTAAATCAAACAAAATAAAAAAACATCATACTCACCATCTCCAAGTGCATGTATACAATGTCCAATTACGAACACAAAATAATGTATCTATCAAGACTCATCCTCGCCTTGGGAAGCACCTAATGAAGATGGAAACGACCCATGCTACTACATATGCATCGCCAAGGGCCAGTTTATCTACGCCATCTCCATCGCACGAAGGCGGTCTTGCTCCTATAGCTGTGCAACCACATCTCCCAGCTCTACAATCTCTACTTTGTCTTGAGATTTTTGGTACGCATTCTGAGCGGTCCTAGCCTGTGAATAGAAATAAGTTGTTATAAAACTTACGCAACTTTTATAAAAATTATGCAACTTTTATAAGTTAGTTTAATTTTATAAATTACTAATTGGTTCCCATAACCAAAACGCCTACACTATGACGTCGATTCCATGATAGAGTCAAAAATAGCATCCTCCTCATCACGCGTCAACTCATCCATCCCGTTCCCTCCAGCATCTGTGTTCATGCTTCCTGAAATTTTTGCTGCAAGGCAAAAGAAAATACAAATTGAAATTTACATAACATTATTTCAATTCTTTATAACTAATTACTTAAACTGATCAATATTAATAACTTAAAATTTAAAATATGCTTACATAAGAAGCGGTTGGTTTACAAGCTTCCTCCCATGCGTACGTGATGTTGCCAGCTTCGTATGTCTACTTAATGGCATGAGTATGAGCAAATAAATCCGTAAATAAGACAGACCTCCATGCGCTCTTTCCTAAAATAATTATGTATATGTATTACTTTTGTAACAACTGATTATTAATAACTTATAACTTAAAATATATAAATGTGTTAACTGTTTATAATTGCAATTAATAAATTTACCAAATCCTCATGATGATGTTGAAATGTCTTGGAACCACCACGATGTGTAACCGGGTTCTTATTTCTATTCGCGGAGCCCTTTCTAACTCGGTATAAAGACCCACCTTTTTGGACCGTTTAAATCAACAATAAGCCATATATGTCAACTCAAACCATTCAAAAGGAAGGATTGTAAATGGGGTAAATAAGAAAATAAGAGAAAAAGATAAAGAAACAAACACAGAATCTCACAGTGGTACGATAAAATATAATAATCAAATAAATAGTTCATGAAACTGTTTATATAATACATTTGATTATAATCTATACAACATTTATCAGAGTTATATATATCCCTATCCATACACTCGTCCCCATCCAGTTTGCCTTCTGCCCTTTATGGTTCACTGTCGGCATGGAATTCCTGTAGTTTTTCCTCATCTTCTACATCTAGTAATGTCGCACCAGCTGCAAATCATCTGACTGTATGTCCACTGCAACCTGTGTTTCTTGATAAACAATCAACCAAAAATTAAACAATAAAAAGTGAACAACAAATAAGCGACAAAAATAAATTAAGAATGGAAAATAGAATATTACACTTACAATGAAATCCTGTCAAATACACTCGAGGATGTGGGGAGGGATGTTATTCCACTTCGGCCAACAAGCCGACATTATACTCTTGTACGCCTCTCTCGAAACTGGTAGAACAATAGTTGATGGTTGTAGCTTAAACCTCCTGTGTTAAATATGATATAAATTAGTATATCGTACACAAAATATTGAAGATGCTGAATTTTTTTTAAAACTTATGCCTCAGCTCAAGGTTCAAGAGTCACAATAGGTCGCTGTGGCGGTTGCGATGGATCGCTTCCATAACCTCCTCAAGAATGGGAAGAACACCTTCTTCTAGACGACATGATACCTGTCACAAACACATAATTTTAAAAGAGAACAATAACATGATAATGAAATATATTTTATAGTTAAATGACGTAAATGATATAAAGTACGTAAATTGCAAAGTATACTTGATTAAGATTAGGTCTTATATTCCGACGATAAGCAGAATACATTGCATTTTTTAACATCAATTGCTAAATAAATGACATAAAAGATGCAAATGATGATAAGCAGTTTCAGTACATTCACAAAAAATACCTTAAAACCTTTTATCTTAGGAAAATATGATAGGTAAGTCACCCTTGCAAGATTGAAAGACGCGACCCACAACAACAGAAAAATAATCAGTAGTCAGTTAGGTTTCAAAAATCAAGAGTAGTATTAAATTCTTCATTAACTAGCAAATTCGGTTTCATAAATGGTAATGACATAAAAGATGTAAATGATGATAAGTGGATTCAGTTTCATAAATGGCACAAATAACAAACTAGCAAAATAAACCTCATCAATTACGTCAATTTGTAATATACCAAGAATTCAACATACTTACATCTATTGCATAATTACATCAACTGCACAGTCTCATCAATTAAATCGACTACATAATTACATAACTAGCAAAATAAATCTCATCATTTACATCAATCCTCATCATTTTTTGATTCAGATTCGGTTTCATATTCTACATTATTTTCCACCCTACTCTCGTATGCTTCTACCAAAACGTTTAATCCATCGTTCAGAGGTCAAAATTATTATGATCGTCTATAATTATTATTTCGTTATTTTCTCAAGATCTGCCTAATAAGCTTGTTTGTTTGAAATATTTTTCCCGTCAAATGTAAATCTTGCCTTTGTTATAAATACCACTGACCAATCGCTTTATCTCTTTTTGGAGACGAATAAGGAGTATAATAAACTTGCAATGCTTGTTTGGCTAGTACAAAAGAATCGTACTTGTGATAATGCGATATGTGCTTTATTGCAATAAGATTATAATCCTTATGCACATTAATTCTAGAACCTCGAACATTGCAAAACCAATTGAATCTAAACAAAAACACCTCCTCCGCATGTCGTAAGAAATATGTCTGTTGCAAAATTTGTGTTAAAATGCCACAAAAACCATTTATGTGATTTTCTAGATCATCGCTACTATAAAAAAATAACCCTGTACTATTAATTAATTTTTCCGCATCATATTTTTTGGTGTTAAATTTATATCCATTGACGAATTATATTAGATATGCCTTGACATTTCTTTTTGGTCCCAGCACAAGATGTTTCAAACCTTCGTCAACCACATAATTTCTCGGCTCATAAACGTACTTTGAAAACCAATCAGAAAATCCTTTACTGAGATCTCCGTGCGGATGTTCACTTTCATAAATACTGCATATATGAATAAAATATTGCATTAAATTCTACATGCGAATGCATTATGGAAATGAATAAATCATAAATTATTATTTTAGATTACCTAACAAATGGTTCAACCTTAGCATAATTTAAAAGAATATATGTGTGTACTACATGAAGATCTCTATCGTTTAGCCATACTTCTACACATTTTCCAAAAGGTCAACCATGTTGTCTAAAAATAGAAAAAATTGTTTGAGAGGACTCTTGTTCATTGCCTTCGTCGTTATGAGGAACACTTTCAAATGATATGTTCATATGGTCACTGAAATAGTGAGATAAAAAAGAACGAAGCTTCTTCTTCGATGTAAGATTTATATATCGAACCTTCAACTCGTGCTTTTTGCCTCACTTTTTTCTTCAGATGATTCTAGTATCTATGCAAAATTAATTTACATTAACTTTAAATTCCGAATGTAAATAAATTAATATGTAACATATTGCATACCTCCTAAATGTATATATCCATCCATACTGCACGGGACCTCGAAGCCGTGCTTAAGATGAGAGATGAACAAGTAAATGTTCCATTACATTAAAAAATCCTGGCGGAAATATTTTCTCCAATTCGTAGAACCATATAGGAATATCTATTTCAAGTTTACATAAACGTTACACATTTAAAGTAGTCGAATAAAGCTCTTTGTAAAACAAACTAAGCTCCGTAATTACCTTTCAAACTTTTAACGGCAATAGTTCTTTGAATAGAATGGGTAGTAAATTTTTCATCATTATGTGACTGTCGTGGCTTTTCATTCCACTCAATCCACCGTTTTTAAAGCCAACACATTGATGAAGATTTGATGAAATCATATAAGAAAAACTTAACCCTTCCACTCATTTTAGCACAACTTTAACTTGATTATTATCTAACTAGTAACATGCTTTGGATTTTTTACAGTCATTTGGTTTCATACGAAGCTCAGGACATTTATATAATCCGTGTATATCGCGTCATGATTTCAAATCGTCATTAGTCTTCCCCTTGATATTCAAAATTGTGTTAAAAACATTATCAAAAATATTTTTCTCATTGTGCATCACATCAATATTGTGACGAAGCAGAAGATGTTTCCAATAAGGCAACTCCCAAAATGTACTCTGTTTGCACCAATTATGAATTTTCGATTTGCCTTCAATTTCTGTTTGCGCTCCAGTTCCATGTATCTTTGGATAGTCCCTTACAAGTTCGTATATTTTTTAGCATGACCATATCGTTAATGGTTGTCTGGTTTCTACTCTACTAGCTAAAATGTTTTTTTTCTCCCGTGAAGGGATGATTGACATGGAGAAAACATCGATGGAAGTCAAACCATAAAAGTTTCTGACCATTCGCTAAAGAATATGCCCGTGTTTCTTCCATGGCTCGACGACCGGATGTACTCCATCCTGAAAGCATTTCATAGGTAGAAAAATCAATTATAGTTCACCACAAAGAAGCTAACATATGAAATTATTTTTCTTTGAAACATCGTATGTTTCTAATCCTTTGTTCCACGGCGTATTTAACTCCTCAATCAAAGGATGTAAATAAACATCGATTTCTTGTGTCGGATCGCCGGGGAGAGGAACGACAACAGTAAGAAACATATATTGCATTTTCATACACATCCACGGAAGTAAATTATAAAGTGTGGTGATAATGGGCCAAGATAAATATTTAGCACCCGATTTAAAAAATAGTGAAAAACCATCGTACTTACTCCAAGTCTAACTCTACGACTCTCCGTTGCAAAATTGAGATAAGTTTTGTCGAAATGCTTCAATGCTTCTCCATCGGCTGGATGTGTCAACATACCCTCTTCCTCCATTCCGACGCTATACCATATCATATGAGATGCACTTACAGAAGATGCGTACTATCTTTGAAGACTAGGAGTGATGGCTAAGTAATGCATATGTTTGAACGGAACATCTTTTCCCTTCTTTTTTCTTGGTTTGTATCTTTCCTGATTAAATATTTTACAGTTCCTAAAATCTGTGTCTTCTTTCCAAAACAATATGCAGCCATTTAAACACGTATCTGTTTTCTGATAAGGTAAATCAAAAGCGGACATGAGTTTTTAAACTTCATTATGATTTTCGCACATTAAATTATTGGGCGGCAAATGCCTTTTTGCAGCTTGTACAACAACTGTAAATCCCCTTCTCTGATACATATTATACAATTTCCTCATTGTTTTCGTTATTACTTAAAGAAAATTCAACAAATATGTCTACACCATTATAAAATTCTTCTTTTATTAAGCCTCTCAACCCCCTTCTTTGATACATCAATCACCTCCGATCAACAAGACAATCGACCATTTTTCCTATTTGAAAAAATATGTCACAAATTCAAAAAAAATATTGGTCATGTTACAAATTCACTTTTTATTTTTCAATGTCTCTATACAAACACTTATACGCGTCAATTTTACCTCACTTAAGAATACAATATAAAATGTTGGTTTATGGTTATTATTTTTTCTGGTCAGTCATCCTACTTTCAATTACAAACACAATAAACACTTACATTTTGTATATTATTTCGTTTTAAAAAATTCAACAAAATTTCAGTAGCACGTTCTTTTTGTTCCCTGCATTGTACACAAATGCATGTACACAAGAAACAAAAAAGTAAGGGTGAAATTTTATGAACATGCATACAAATGGTATACATTTACAAAAAAGTAAGGGTCCAATACAGGGACAAATCCAACAAGAATTGTACCAGATGAATACAAATGGTCGTTTTGTGACAAAAACGACTATGTATATAACGATCGTGTACAACATCCATCGTACGGATCCAAAAATTCTTTAAGGGGTATGAAAAAGTATTTTATAAAACGGAATATATATTTACTAATTTTATGCATTCCAAAAAATTATTTCAGCTTGCTTTTGAATTTTAATGGCGTCCGTTTCTTCTTCTTCATCTTTCTCTCTTGATTCTGCCTCTTTTCCCCCTCTCTTAACCTTACCTTCCTCATCATCTGGTCCTTCATCCTCTTCTTTAGCCTCTGATCCTTCCTTTTCTTCTCTTCCCAGTTCTGTTGCAGTCAAACCTGATTCTTTGGCATCTTCCAATAACAATGTTTCTCGTTCTTTGAAATCGAACTGGTCATCACTCTTCAAATCTCTACCTCGAAATGCTGGATCTTATAAACCGATTCATTTTGATATCTCTCGTGATAAGCCATCTTTTGATTTACCGGATTTAGTTAGAGAAGAAGGATTAAAGTACTGGAATGATCACTTAGTTGGGTTCTTTTTGGATGGTACGCTCTCTTTTTTGACTGTTGTTAATTTCTTGAAAAGATTCTGGAAACTTAAAGGTGAAGTTGAGTTTAAATCGGATGGTTATAATTTCTACTTCAAATATTCCAATCAAGAAGATAAAGACCATGTTCTTGATTCGGATCCTATCTTTATTAGGGGTAGAATGTTCATAATTACAAAATGGGATCCATCTATTGGTATATCTCAAGCTCAGATCAAAAAAGTACCTATATGGATCCATTTTCATAAGATTCCGATTATACTTTGGACGTTAGTTGGTATTAATTGGCTAGCTTGTCATGTTGGTAGATTAATTTGTTTTGATAGTAGCACTGAGAAATTGCAAAGATTTAAGTATGCAAAAGCACTGGTGGAGATTTCGCCTGATTGTGAATTACCTGATTTTATTCATATTCCACAGTTGGGTAGTAACTGTCCTGATGTTCAATTGTCTTATGATTGGAAGCCTAAAATTTGTACTCACTGCAAAAATTTTGGACATGACACTGTATCCTGTGAATTTGTAAACAAGGACATTGATACTGCTGGAAGTAAAAATCATGAGTTGGGGGTGAATGTTAATAAGAGTCAAGGTAATAATGATGTTAATACAGTTGATCATACTTGGAGAGCTGTTAACAAAAGAAATAAAGGGGTATGGAAGCAGAAACAATCAGTGGTCAAGGAAAATAATAAATCAAATGTTGATTCAGTCAATGGTATGGAAGTTGGCAAGGCAATTGAAACTGAAGTTCATCATGTTAATAGTTCATGTCTTTCAGACAATCCTAATTCTTTTGCAGTTTTATGTGATTCTTCTCTTGTTACAAATAAGGATATTATATCTGTCAGTGAAGCTATTACATCTTTATCAACTCAAAATCTTCTCCATATATTCCTCTGAATCTGGTCCTATGGTTGTATCATCTGTTAGTGATTCTGTTCCTTCTGCTACTTTTTTACTAGCTGAAACACTATCAAATCTTTCATCTACATCTGCAAATATAGTTGTCTTATCTGTACTTCCTAGTGTAACCACATCTATTTCAGCTTCTTGTAGCTCTCAATTTAGTTCAAAATCCCCAATTTCTAATCCATCCTCACCTTATCTGCATTTGTCTCCACCAAATCATATTTTACTTCCTCCTCCTTTAGTATCTAGTGAGTGTTCTGATCTTATGTCAAATCCTGGCAATACCAATGTTGTAAGCACTGATGATCTCAACAAAGGTAAAGATTATAAACCTCATGAGGTCTTACCTTTATCCTCATCAAAAAATAACTCCCATCATAGGCATACTAGGAAAAATCCTTCACCTTTGTTTCCTCCACTTCCCCATAAATGAATAATATTGCTTTTTGGAATATAAGAGGGGCTAACTTATCATCTAAGCAAATTGGATCAAAAACCTTATACAGGAAAAAAATATTCAGTTAATGTGTGTTTCTGAAACTAAGCTCGATATTCAATCAACCATTAAGGCTATGCGTTTGATTGCTCCATTCTGGTTATATGATAATAACTTTCTTGAAGCTAATTATGGCAGATTGCTCACTTTATGGAATCCAAATTTTTTCAAACTTTCCAGAATAAATGCTTCTGATCAATATATACACTATCTTTGTACTCACTTGCCATCAAATGTTTCTTTCCATCTTACCTCTGTTTATGCTCAAAACTCATTAACTTTGAGACAAGTTTTTCTGGATTTTCTTCCATCTTTAAACTCATCTTCCACTCCTTGGCTTATTGGTGGTGATTTTAATTGTATGTTTGCAAGTGATCAAAAATGTGGTGGCTGTCCATTATCTCTCAAGGATATTTCTCCTTTAAATAGTGCTTTAATTCAATCAAATCTTATCTCTGCTAAATATCTTGGTTCAGACTTTACCTGGTCTAACAGTAATAGGAGTGGAAATTCTACTTTATGTAAGCTTGATCATATTTTCTTAAACATTCCTTTTCTTCATCTTTGGCCAAAATCTTTTTATCATATCTTACAGCCTTCTTTATCTGATCATAGTCCATTGTTATTTCATTGTGGAGCTGATGATTTTCGTGGTGGGAAACACTCTTTTAAATTTTTAAATTTCTGGACTAAACAAGTTGATTATCATGTTATTTTAAAGCAGGTTTGGAAGATGCAATATGGAAAGGATCCTCTTACAAATATTATTCTCTAGATGAAAGCTCTTAAATTTCAACTGAAGAATTGGTCTGCTGCTAACTTTGGCAAGGATTCTAAACTATCAACTCAGATTCGGAATGAGCTCTTTAGAATACAAGATATCCTCAATGATAGGCCTTTTGATGCTACTTTACTTCATTTTGAATTGCAATTAAAAAATGCTCTGGATCAAGTTATACAAAAGGAAGTTTCTTCAATCAAACAGAAAATTCATTTGAGAATGGAAAGAGAGGCTGATAGGAATACTAAGTACTTCCATAATTTTCTAATAGTTAAAAGGAACCATGAATGCATTTTTCAGATAAAGGACATGTTTGGAAATATGGTGAATACTTTTGATGGAATAAATGAAGCATTTCTTCAGTATTTCACATCTATCTTAGCTCCAACCAACTTATTCATTCCTGATATCAATCCTCTTTATGATATTAATCTTCCAACCATAACTGCCTCTCAGTCAAATACTCTGATTATTGCAATATCAGATAATGAAATTGAAACTGCAGTTTTTAGCTTAGATAGTGATAGTTGTGGTGGTCCAGATGGTTTTAATGCACATTTTATTCAGCAGAGTTGGAAAATAATTGGATCGGATATTGTAAAGGCCATTCAGCATTTTTTTCTTTATAATAAGCTCCCTGTTGGACTTGCTGCCACTGCTATTGCTTTAATTCCCAAGATCATTAATCCATCTTCAGTTGCTGATTTTAGGCCAATTTCATGTTGTAATATTATATACAAGATTATATCAAAGGTTATAGCTAATAGATTACAAATAGTTTTACCATCCATTATCACAAACAATCAAGCTGCATATATTACTGGTAGATCAATAAGTGATAATATCCTTTTGACTCAAGAATTGTTGTATGGATATGAGAGGACAATCATTTCTCCAAGGTGCATGTTAAAATTAGACATTAAGAAGGCATTTGATTCCATTGCTTGGCCTTCAATATTAGCTATTATGTCTAGAATGAACTTCCCAAAACCTTTTTTAGCTTGGATTTACACATGTATATCATCACCAATGTATTCTATTTCGAGAGAGGGTGGGTTGTATGGTTATTTTAAAGGTAATCAAGGTGTTAGGCAAGGTGATCCAGTCTCTGCTTATTTGTTCATAATAGTTATGGAGCTTCTTAATTCTATCTTGATGGATCTTGTAGTTAAAAAAAAATTTCAGCTTCATCCCAAACGTAAAAATCCAATAATCACTCATCTTCTTTTTGCAGATGATCTTATCATTTTTACAAACCCACTTACCATAATATTCAATGTATTACTTCCTCTCTTAAATTTTTCTATTCAATCACTGGCCTGCAAATTAATCTCCATAAATCAAATATCATGGTTGCTGGTCTAAATTCTATTCAGAGGAATGATATCATAAAATATTCAGGTCTTCAAGAATTGTCTAAGAATTCTTACTATTTGGGTTTACCTATCTTAAGTTCTAGAATTACAAAACAAAATTGTTTGCCACTCTTTGAGAAGATCATTGAAAGACTTCGAGTATGGCCTATTGATAAACTGTCACAAGCTGGTAGGCTTACTATCATACAATCCATTGCTGTGGCTATGACAAATTATTGGACAAGACATTATATACTCCCTGTTAAGTTGATAAACATGATTTCTAGTGCTCTTAACAAATTCCTCTGGCATGGTGATCCTTTTCTAGGAAGCTCATCCCTATTTCATATTATAAACTGTTTGATTCTAAAAAGAATGGTGGTCTTGGAATAACTATTTTATGGAATAAGACAGCCATGTCTGTATACTACAATAAGATCTTTGAATCTGATAGAAATTTATGGTCACAATGGGTAAATCATAATCTGATTGGTAAAAGGAATTTTTGGACTATGCAAATTCCACAAAACTGCAGTTGGAGTTGGAGATGTATTCTTAAGCTTAGGGAAACATTTATTCCTCTCTTACAATGTAACTATGCTTTAATTAAAGGCCTATTATTCTGGCATTCTCCATGGGCTAAACAAGGTTTGATTTTAAGTTCTGTTGTTGATTATAATTTGAGAAGGAATTCTGGTATTTCTGATTTGGCAACTGTTGATGAATTTATTCATGGAGATTGTATAGTTTTACCATATTCTAGTTCTTTTCAGCTTAGGAATTTATGGAATGTTATTAGCAGTAATCCCATTAAGAATAATGAAAATGTTTTGATCTGGTCAGATAAGGGTAAGCTTCATTCTATTAGGCATGTTTATAAATCTCTCTGTGGAGTTGGTTCTTATTTTCCATGGCATTTAAGAATTTGGAATATTGGTGGAAGTGCTAAAGAAAATTTATTGTTGTGGAAGGTGATGGCAAATGCATTAAACACTAAAGATAAGCTCTGTAGAATGGGTATTATTTCAGAGGATATTTGTGTTCTTTGTACATCGGAATCTGAAACAAATACTCATTTGTTTTTTGAGTGCACTTATGTATTTCAGATATGGTATAGGCTTTTGTCAAATGGTGGATTTTATAAACCCTCACCAGTTAGTTCTACTGAATGGTTTAATGTGTTTAAAGCAACTAGATGGAAGACCAGAATGACTAGACTGCTTCTAAAGCTACTGAAGAGGCTGATATATGCAGTATGGACAGAAAGAAATAATAGAGTGTTTGGTATTGCTATTAAAAATTCTTCTCAACTCTATAATATGATTCATGGCAGTGTACTTAGAGATTTGAAAACAGACCGTATCTGAAGCTTGCTTGATTTTCTTGGAAGATTTGCAGATGGTTTTCTTCTAAATTTGTTTAATATGATGTGCCTGGATTCCTATATGCTTAAAGATTGTCATTATTTGAAGTTTGAAGGTTCTATCAATGCTGGAATGTGAGCAACTGGATAGCCTGATCTTAACCTGAATCTGTACAAGAGCATAAGCATAGCTAGTTTCTGTTGTGATACTAGTTTGTTTCAGTATATCTTTTTGAGGGTACTTGTCAGATTGTGTTTTTTGTTTTGTTTTATTGGTTTTGATACTAGTCAAGTTTAGGGTTGTAACTGATTGTAAGTTGTGGTATTGTAGTTGTTTGTTGTAATGTTGATTAAGTCAATAAAATGAGCCTATGCTCTTGCTTTTCAAAAAATATATATTAATTTATCACATTTGTTCCACGTATTTCATCGAATAAGGCTGCTTTAATATTGTTGCCATTTTCCAATACAGTCAAATTTCTTTTTGACTCGTGCATTCAATATTGTTGCATAAGTCAACATGTTATATGACTCATGTTTTATTCCAATTAACACAATACAATGGTTTACATATACACATACAATCACAAATTACACATACTCTTTACAATTTCACGATAACATATGAAATAGGTATACCATGGGATGTTATAAACCATTATTACGCGATTGAAAACAATTGCAATCGCTAATAGACCTAATTTATCAACTTATACAAATCTAGATTTAGGGTAAAAATTAGATTTCTGGCGAAAGTAAGAGACTATACTGAGTTAGAAGCAATAGACATTGATTAGACAACCGGGGAGGATCCGATAGCTCCAAATTGATGATTGAAGCTTGGAGAGAGATTTGGGGATTAATGGAGGAAGAAGATCGTCCAACCAAATGAGGAAGAAAGGCTTCGGCCTTAGCGGATATTTACGAATTTCCAATGACCTCCGACGGCGGCCGATGGCCTGTCGAAAGCCGTCGAAAATATACCGTCGGAAGCCATCGCTGGGTGCTGTCGGAATATTAGCCTTTTCTAGTATTGTAGGATTTTATTGTAGTTGTAATGTAACACTAAAATTAATTTATAATTTAAATCCTAGTTTAGCAGGGAGTATTTAATTTTAAATGATTATTAATTTCTTTGTAATAAGAAACGATAAAAATTGTTAACTTTTAGTTAAGAATTTAAAAGTGATTTAATGTATGTAATAATAATAATTTATTCAACTAACGTGCAAAATTAGCCATTTTGAACACTGTCTTGGATTTCGATGAAACTAGTTTCATTAGATCCGTAACAGTGAATTATTATAGAATTTCAAGTTCTACGGCAATCGGATTTACCGTTTGATCGTGCGAGCTCGAAATGCATAGAAATCAATTAATGGAATATGAATGAATATAATCTGATTTTAAAAGATAATTTCTATATAAAATAGAAATATGGTTTGAAACTAATTTCATTGAGTATAAAAATATTGTAAACATATTTTCAATATGTTATATGACCTATTTTCATTTCAAGAACGAAACAGGTTTTTCGGGCCGTTGTTGTCGTTTCGGCCCAATTCGAACTGTGCCATCCGTGCTTATCCATCTTTGTCTATATATAGGCTGTTATAAATCCTAGCAGCTTTGTATTTTCATTTTATGTATGTACAATTTCTATCTATCTGTTCAATTATATTTTCCTTCTCAATGGTAGATATTTCAAAAACTTAATTCCCAATGCCAATTCAAATCGAAAATCCAAACTCCTCATACCATATCATATAATATATCATCGCGAAGTTCTCGATGAACGTCATCTACAACTGCAGTTTGTTTTCGCACTTGAGTCTCGGTTTGGCTAGAAATTAGCGATCTTTCTTAGCCATCTGTTTCTAGGGTTTCGAGATCAACGGTGCATTTGCAACAATTTGTCGAACGAGAAGTTGCAGCGTGTAGAGGGGGTTGAGCAAAGATGATCCATGGTGTTAGTTCGTGTCACGTGTGCCTCGAGATCGCCAGATTGACAATCAGAGTAGCGGCGACGCTAGCCTCCCGTGGTGATTCGAGTCGTGCATGTGGGCATAGTGGAGGTCGCCTCGACGAGGGCAGGCCGGCGGTGTGGTCGGATGGTCGGGATGGCGAGTGCAGACATGGCAATTGGTAGAAATTCTAATATCAATAACTTTTTCATATGAGCTCTGATTGATGCGCAATTTTATCCATTGAATTCGTATCAAAATTTTGAAAAACATGGAACTGGTTTGGTTAAATTTGAAGACTGTTCAAATTTTGGTCTTTCATTGGATTTCTAATCGACTATAAATCAAAAGTGAGTAATTTAACCCACTCATGCAATACTGAACCTTCTTATGTCAGTTGAATTAAATTAATCAAGTAATAAGGATTTTATTGTTTGCTGTTTTATGTTTTAAATTATCATTTAAATTTACGAATTTATATTGAATTAAATTGATATTTAAATTAATATTAGATTTAATTGCTAGTAAAATACCTGATATTGAAAACAAATGAAAATGTTGTGAATTATTGGCTAATTTGGATGTTGATTTCAATGAATGTCTATTTGTTGATATTTTGGTTAATTGGATGTTTATTTATTTTTATATTATACTCATGTTATCACTCTGTATATTTAATGATAGCATATAAGATGTTATTTGCATTATTTCGAAGGTTGAAATGATATATATCTATGACACATTGATTTGGGTTGAAATGATATATATTCATCCCTATAATTAAAATGGAAATAACCGATCACTTGGCCATAGGGTAAAAAATTATATACGGACACCGGATTGGTTAAATTAAATAGTTTTAAAATGTTGAATTTTTATTTTGGTTAACTATTATTTTTTAAAAGAAATAAATTTTTGATTTATGAATTGAATTATTTCAATTCAAGTTTTGAAATGTTGGAATTGAAATGGATTAAGAGAAATCGTTTTAAAGAACTGAATTGGAAATGTGATGTTATAAATTGATATATGACTTTAATTTTTGGAAATTGAACTATTTTGAGATTTGGACCTCAAAAATTTAACAACGAAGTTTAATAAGATTTAAGCGATTCAAAATAGTAAATTAAAATTGGACTTGAAATTGATATAAATTGAAATGATTTAAAATAAGAATTAAATTCGAACTTAAATCGTTGAATTGAATTGTTGAATCAAATTTGAAGTTAAAAATGAATGTTTTCGAAAATTGAGGTTATTTTGAATAGAAACTGAAATCAAGTTGATTTGACATTAAATCAAAATTGATCCAATTGAATTGAAGATCGGAATCGAATTTGATGATTTGAAATTGGGGTCCAAATTTGTTGAAATGGAAAAAACACCTTGACTTGATATTATTTTCAAAATAAATTACTTTATTATAAACAGTTTGAAATCTACCCTTTTAATTTTCAATCAATTTATATTTTTCAACCATTTCACTATATAAACCATTTTCAAAAATCAAATCATTTAATATCAAACTATTTAAAATATTTAAAACTATTAAAACTATTTTCTAAAATTTCAAACTATACAAAGTTGGATTTATTATATTAAATCTTTTATTTGAATGTGAATGGGCTTAAATGATTTATTACCTAAGTGGGAATTTGAAATGATATTTTTAAGTGAAAATGACATATTTTGAGTAAATATGATGATTTTGAAATGTAGGTTATTTTGAGTTTAATAAGGTATTTTGATATCAAATATGAACTGGTTTTGAAATGTAAAATAACCAGTTGGTGTGAAAAATGACGTTTGGTTGTTGAAGAGTCCGGGGCCTCTTATTGGGATACTCTCTGTCAATGTTGGAACCACTTTAACAACTGTATACACGGTGGATGATATCTAGAATGTAGATGTTGAATTGAAGGCGTTTTGTGGATTTGAAGAAAGAGAACAATTATGGATGACATCGGCATCAGTGCCAATTTGAAATGACTAAAGAGGAACCATACCTGACCACCGAGGCTAGCTACCTCTAGTGAACACACCTCTTCGTATTAATATTAATGTTGGCTTGATTGCGGCACCTTGATTTGATTTGATTTTTGGCGGTGTTGGACACGGTGGACCGTTAGGGGTTACCACCGGTCAAGAAACGCATAACGGCAGTATGATACCTTGGGCATTGCCTCACATGCATTGTCATGCTCTTCATTCTTATTCGCATTTACTACAATTTTGCTACAGTATGGTACCTGTCGAGGACTCACTGGCTACCAACGTTACTAGTTGTGTTACAGGACCTGCATAAACTACCTACAAAAAAATGTGTTAAGTGTGATTAATGTAAAGCCTTAACACTAAGAAAAATATCTATTTTATTAATTAGACACTACATATATAGCTTATCTTACTACATATAGATAGTTTGACAAATCCTTAGGAGATGGAAAATCCCGTAACATCTCTTAAGTTATTGCACACATGTTGTACACAGGATAGAGGATGTAAAATCTCATAAACATCTTTGAAGCCATCACACTCATATTTATTGACTGTTGATTTAACTTTCATAAGATTTTTTAGTTCTGACTCGAGTGTTTTGTCTATTCATTATGCTTGGGTCAGCTTAAGCATTTCAATGATTGAAGGAATTATTTCTAGAGGACGAAGACAGAGTTTGATATATTATATTATTAATATTATTCCGCTGCATCATTACTGGTATGTTATTGTTGTACTCCGATTATGTTGTAAAGTAGTGTAATCAAAGGTATATTGTAAAACAGCTTCATGAACTGTTTATTTAATTATTATATTTTGCCATTCCACTGAGAGATTCTATATTTTATTTTACTTCTTTTCTCTTATTTTCTTATTTATTCCTTTGATAATCCATCCTTTTGAATGGTTTGAGTTAGACATGTGTGGTTTATTATCGACTTAAATCGTCCAAAAAAGATGGGTCGTCATAGTAAGATAATATTTCATATTAGATATAGTCTACATTATATCTTTTCACATTCAAACCATTATATCTTTCAACATTCACGTTACTGATAAGTGTTTATTTGTAACGCTTATAAACATTGGAAGATTTTTTCCCCAACGCTTATAAGCATTGGAATATATTCTTTCCCAATGCTTATAAGCGTTGGTAGATCTATTTTTCAAACGCATATAAGCGTTGGCGAAAAAAATCTTCCAATGCTTATAAGCATTGCAAATCATTGCCCAGCCCCTATAGCGACACAATAAGTATTACCGAAATTTTCGGCAACGGTTATGCTCATTAGGAATCCTCTGTTTTGTTGTAGTGATATGTTTCAACTCCTTCATACCATAATGTTTTCAACTCTTCAATTAACGGTCGTAAATAAACATGGATTCCTTGTGTCGGATCATCAGGGCTAAGGACAATGATTATGAGAAACATATATGCAGTTTTCATACACATGTACAGAGGTAAATTGTAAGGTGCAATTATTATTGGTCAAGATGAATATTTAGAACCAAATTGAGAAAATGGTGAAAATCCACCCACACATAAAACAAGTCTAACATTACGGCTCTCCTCTACAGAAGCAGGATATTTCTAATCAAAATGCTTCTATGCTTCTCCATCAGCGGGGTTTGTTAATATATCATGTTCCTGCGTTCTCTCATTGTGTCATCTCATACGATGCGCTGTTATAGAAGATGCATATAACCGTTGAAGTCTAGGAGTGATAGGAAAGTCATTCATACGCTTGTACGGAACTTCCTTTCACTTCTTTTTTCTTTGTTTGTATCTTTTTTGGTTACATATTCTACAATTTATAAGACTGATGTTTTCTTTTCAAAACAACATGCCACCATTCAAACATGTATCTATTATTTGATACGGCAAACCAATAGCAGGCATAAGTTTTTGCACCTTATCTATATTAAATTATCGTTTGGCATATGACGTTTAGTAGCTTGTACAAAGCTATAAATCCAGCTTCTGTGAAGTAATATTTTAATTTAATTGAAATGTATTCTTCAATTATTGATAATTGAGTGTCGTTTGTGCATCCACCCCAAAGGCATTTCTTAGCAATATCCTATAAATCATAGATTTTGTTTCTCCCAAATTTGGTTCTTCTTCGACATTAACATCGTCACTATCGTCTTCAACGGTATGGAATATTGATCGTGCTGCATCTTCAACCATCTCTTCTATGAGATTCTTCGTAATAATTTTATTACCAACCTCCTCCTTTGACTACACATGATTAGGTGCTATAATTTCTCCATGAGGATCTCACAACAAATAATTCGACTCGAAACCGTTTTGCTGCAAATTAACTCTAACCATCTTCGGTATCAAATGCTTCAACAATTTCACTACAAGAACGACACCAGATAGCGACGGCTTTTAGTCCTCGCCGACCGTCGCGAGCCGTCGCTAGCCGACGCCAAAAGCCGTCGCTATATTGGTCGTCGCCCAATAGTATAGCGACGGCTCCGTCACATAAATAACGACGGCTCACGACTGCAAATGTGCCATGTGGAAATTTTTTCAACGTCTAAATGACGTCGCTAGCCGTAGCTAGCCGTCGTTAACCTGAACCAATTGGTCGTCGCTAGCCGTCGCTAAACTGAACCAGATAGCTGTCGCTAGCCGCTGCTAACCTGGGTAAATTTCTGTGCACCTGCACAGCCCATATACACTTCAACCAATCTGAACCAAACAACCGCTATACACTATATTCATCAACTATAACCATCATATATTCATCATATAACATCACTATACATTCAAACAATATAAAATCCAACCAAATCTCATTTTCAAATCCAACCAAATCTCATTTTCAAATCCAACCAAATCCATTAACCAGAATATGTACATAGTAAACCGAAATTTCTACATAATATCCCGACTTATATATACATAATATCCAATCAAATCCATCAACTAGAAGTCATCAAAATATATACATAATATCCTGAAATATATATACACCAAACCAACCAAAATGTGTATATACCAAACTATAAGCGAACAAACATACCTACTCCTCGCCATCGCTGTCGTCCTCTCCAGGCATCCTCCCATGCTGTTGCAAATAAGCCGCAATCCGCTCATCCAGCCGTTGCTCAAAAAAACTCTTCCTCTAATCATTTATTTCTTCCACTGTTGCCCTCAACTGAGCAATCTCCGCCTCTTGCTGTGACCTCCTGTATGCACTCTGCATTCTCATCGCCTGTAAAATAATTCATAATTATTTATATATTAGTATATATATAATATTATTAAAATTATTTAACTATTCATATGCAAAAGTAAATTTGTATATTAGTACATGTCAAAATTTACCTCCACATTTCCATAGCTGTACTGTCGACTGGTCCGGGAAGGCGGGTCAATAATAGCATTCCAAACATGGTTCTCCTCCTCTAACGTAAGCTCTTCCCGACCAGTGGACTGTGCTACACGAGCCCGCTCTGCTTCGTACCTCTCCTGCGATTACAAACAATTGTTTTACACGATAAAAACCGAATTTCAAAATTTTGAAAATAAATAAGACAAAATATTGTTATTAACAATAAATTAATTTACCATTACGGATTGTGATTTTTCATTCGTCCACTCGTACGAAACATTGCCCTCTTCGTCAGTCCTCTCCACGGCATGCGTGGCCTTGAACAGCTCGACCATAGTGGGCTCGCGGTTGTATCTAGCGTCCTGAAAAATATATAAATATTATTGCTAATCTGATTATAAAATATTGTAATGAAATGTAAACACAGTTTATAAATTTAATTACCAGCTCTCTCTAGTGCTCCTGAAAGGATTTGGAGCCACCACGGTGCAATGCAGGATTTTTATTCCTGTTTGCCCGGTTCCGTGAAAATAACTCCTACAAATTAAGATAAGTATCATGTATATATCTTGCGAGATTTATATTAGACTTAAATAATAAAGAAAACATATTTTACTTCCTTTTATCGCCGGACTGTTTCAAAGCTGAAGAAATTCATTCCATACACCCTCACCCATCTAGTTCGGCTTTTTCCCTGCATTCTTAGCCTTGGACAATGTATCCCTGTAATTTTTCCTCATTCGTTTATTCCAGTGATTTAAAAAAATGTCCAAGTCATCAGGGTCAACGCAGACTGCAGCCTGTAAATTAAAATTATTTTAAGTTATATAGATTATAATAGTTTACAACTGAAATTCAAACTACTACTTAAAAGTAAATCCGTCTGTATAGCGTTCTTGACATGAGGGGGGATGTCGTCCCAGCGATGCCAACAACCATCCATCCGGCTCTGAAATGCCTTTCTCGAAACCTGTAAAATATAATCTGATGGTTCCACCTCAAAGCCACTGCAAAAGTTATGATATACATGTTTAGTGGATTTTAAAACTTATACTTTAAATAAAATTGATACTTAGGCAGCACTTCTAGGAAACAACTTCTGCAATCGGACGTAAGTCCGGTGCAGTCCACTACCACCTGCACTGGGAGATGGGGATGGCGTGCCACCACCACCTACACTCCGTCTCTTGCCAGATATATCTGCTATAGAAAAACAATATCATCAGAGAAAAATTATAGAAATTCACTACTACATAGCATGTTTCAATCACTTTCACAGAAACAATTATAAAAATTTACTAGTACAAAACATGGATAAAAATTATATAAATAATCATCACAGAACCATAACAGAAATTCACTACTACATAGCATGTTTCAATCACTTTCACAGAACAATTATAAAAATTTACTAGTATAAAACATGGATAAAAATTAACTAAATGATCATCACAGAATAATTACAGAAATTTACTATTACATCGCATGTTTCAACACTATCACATAACAATTATATCAGTAACGATCAGTCTTCATCGTTTTCTGATTCAGATTTAGTATCGTATTCTATCTCGTTTTCTTCAGTACTTTCGAATGCGTCAAGTAGGACATTCGATTCATCATTCAAAGGCCCTACATCAATATCATCAGTTATTATTATTTCTGTATTTGATTCAAGATCGGATTGATATGCTGCTTCATCCGGAATATTATTTTCATCAAACGTAAACATTGGTTTCGTTTTGAAAACAGCAGACCAATCCGCTTTATCTCTTTTCAAAGATGAATACGGAGCAAAATAAACTTGTAACGCTTGCTTGGCTAATACAAAAGGATCGTACTTATAGTAGTGTGATGTATGCCTTTTTTCAATAAGTTTGTACCCTTTATGCATGTTGATTCCAGAACCAGGAACGTTACTGAACCAATTGCACTTAAATAAAAAAACCTTTTCTAAAGGTTCAACATAATATGTCAATTCTAGAATCTGTGTTAAGACGCCGTAAAAATCTTTTAAATGCTCATCTGGATCATCACTGCCTTTGACAAATACCTCGCCGTTATATGTTAATTTTTCAGCACCGCAATATTTTGTGTTGAACTTAAACCCGTTGACGAAGAATATTGGATAAGTCTTCAAATTTCTTTTTGGTCCAATCGCAAGATGTCTTAAACCTTCATCAACGACACAGTTTCTCGGCTCATAAACATAGTTCAAAAACCATTTGGCAAATTGTTTACTTAGATCGCCAGATGGATACTGTGATTCGTAGATACTGCATATATGTAATATGTGTTATTATTATTATGTACGTACAAGTAAATTACAAGTGAATTAATTATTACCTGAAAATGGTGCGACTTCGACACAATTTAAAAGAACATACGTGTGCGCTACATGGTGGTCTCTATCATCAACCATATTTCCACACATTTTTCACCAGGTCTACCATGTTGTCTAAAAACAGATAACATTGTTTGAGAAGAATTTTTTTCAACGACTTCCTCATTTCGAGGAACAGTTACAAATGATAAGTTCACATCGTCCTTAAAGTAGTGAGAGAAAAAAATGTGGCTTCTTCTTCAAGATACGATTTGCATATTGAACCCTCAACTCGGGCTTTTTGTCGAATCTTCTTCTTCAGACGATTCAAGTACCTATTAAGATATTTATTACATATTTAGATATACAAATTGAATTTGAAATTAACATGAACACTGCACATGTTAATTTACCTCTCAAATGGATACATCCATCCATATTGCACAGGACCTCGAAGAAGTGCTTCGGATGGAAGATAAATAGGTAAATGCTCCATTACGTTAAAGAAACCAGGCGGAAGTATTTTCTTCAGTTTGCATAGCAATATGGGTATTTCTACTTCAAGTTTACGTATACGATCCACCTTTAATGTTGTCGAACAAAGCTGTTTATAAAACAAACATAACTCTGTTATGACGTTCCATACTTTTACGGGCAACAGTTCTTTGAAAGCCACGGGGAGTAAATATTCCATCATGATATGACAATCGCGATTTTTCATCCCACTCAGTTTACTATTTTTGAAGTCAACACATCTACGAAGATTGGAAGAAATCCCATCAGGAATTCTTAATTCTTCCACCCACTTTAGCACGAGTTTTACTTGCTTATTTTCTAGCTCATAGCATGCTTTCGGTTTTTTATTGTCATTTGGCTTCATATGAAGTTCCGAGCGCTTACAATAGTTTGCTATATCAAGCCTCGAATTCAAATCGTCCTTGGTTTTTCCATTTACATTCAAAATTGTATTAAACAGATTATCAAACACGTTCTTTTCGTTGTGCATCACGTTAATATTATGTTGGAGTAAGAGATCTTTCCAATATGGTAACTTCCAAAATATACTTTGTTTGCACCAATTATGAATGTCTGACTTTCCTGAGATTTCAGTGTGGACTCTAGTTTCATGTATCTTTGGATAGTCTCTTACGATTTCGTATATTTCCTCGCCTGGCCAAACCTTGGGTGGTTTCAGATTCTCTTCTCTGTTAGCTATGAAATTCTTCTTATCTCTTCTAAAAGTATGATTGGGATGAAGAAAACACCGATGACAATCAAATCACGAAACTTTTTTCCCATATCGTAACGAAAATGCTCGTATTTCTTCCATACAATAAGGGCATGCTAGACGACCGACCGTACTCCAACCAGAAAGCGTCCCGTATGAAGGAAAATCATTAATCGTCCATAACAAAGAAGCGAATAATCGAATTTTTTTTCTTTGATACATCGTAAGTTTCGAATCCTTCATTCCACAGTTTCTTCAACTCTTCGATCAATTGTTGTAAATATACATCAATTTCTTGGGTTGGATCATGAGGGCCAGGAAAGACAGTGGTGAGAAACATATATGGTGTCTTCATACACATCCATGGAGGTAAATTATACGGAGTAACGATAATTGGCCAGGATGAATATTTACTACCAAACTGTGAAAATGGTAAAAACCAATCCGTACATAAACCAAGTCTGACATTACGGCTTTCCGCAGCAAATGCGGGATAAGTCTTATCGAAATGTTTCCATGCTTCACCGTCGGATGGATGTATCAAAGTTCATTCTTCCGCTGTTCTCACACTATGCCATCACATATGACAGGCCCTAGCAGAAGATGCATATAATCTTTGAAGTCTGGGAATGATGGGTAAATAATGCATTCTCTTATACGGGACTTCTTTCCCTTTCTTCTTTCTTGGTTTGTATCTTTCTTCGTTATATATTTTGCATTTTCTGAGGTCAACGTCGTCTTTCCAATACAACATGCAATCTTTCATACATGCATCCATCTTCTCGTATGTTAGACCGAAAGCGGACATCAATTTTTTTACTTTATAATGACTATCGCACATCAGATTATTGGGTGGCATGTGTCGTTTTGCAGCTTGTACAACTGTTGTAAATGCAGCTTCCGTAAGGTTGAATTTTGATTTCATAGTTATGCATTCGGCGGTTACTGAAAGTTCGGTTTCGCTTTTACATCCGTCCCACAACGGCCTCTTGGCAGAATCCAACAAATCGTATATTTTTTAGCTCCCGCAGTAGGTTTCTTCTTCGACATTTTCGCCTTCATCGACAGCTTCAGTTGTAGGAAACATTGATCGTGCTGCATCATCCACCATATTTTCTATCGGATTCATCATCATATTACCGTACTCTAAAACTTCAGTATTAGGTGTAGGTTCAACAAGTTCTCCATGACGATCCCAGAAATAATAATCAGGTACGAAACCATATTGATACAAATGTGCTTCAACTATATCCGATTTCCAATGCTTCAAATGTTGGCACTTACTACACGGGCAACGAATTTCTGTATTGTTTCGGCTATTAGATTTAGCAAATCTAATAAATTCGTGTACACCATTGTAGAAATGTTGCTTTATTGATCCCTTCTTTCCAGTTCTGACTTCATACATCCAAGTACGGTCGACAAAATAATTGAACATTTTTCCTGATTTGAAAATGTATGTTACGCAATTTAAATCATTAATTTTCAACCATTCTCCATTGTAAACAATTCATCGTTCCAGAAAATTCAAAATATAAACTTCACTTTATTTTTTTATTTTTTGGTATTTTGGTTTTCACTTTGGTGTTCAGTCATCCTACTTTCCATTACAAACACAATAATGTAATTACATTTTATAAATCATTTCAGATTAAACGGTTCAACAAAATTTCGGCAGCACTTCCCTTATGTTTCCTGTATCGTACACAAATGCGTGTACACATGGAACGTAAAGGAAGTGCTGTCGAAATTTTGTAACCGTTTAAAATGAAATGATTTATAATATGTAATTACTTTATTGTGTTTGTAACTTGTCCAATACAGGGACAAATCCGACAAATATTGTATCAGATGAATATAAATGTCTATTCCGTTACAAAACGAACATTCATATAATGATCATATACAACACTTGTCAGACGGGGCCAAAGCCAATCCAAAGGATAAAAAAATTTCTTTAAATTTTATCAAATATTTTTGTTCTTTTCAAATTTTGACAATGTTTCAACTATTTATATTTTATTTCAAAAATTTGTGTATTTAAATTTTAGTTCAACATTCAATTATTAATTTTAGTTCAATATTCATTTCTTTATTTTTTTTTACGACATAGATTTTATGTGACTATTTGTTGTTGTTATATTCATTTCTTAATTTCTTTACAAAATCGATTTTAGTACAATATCAATTGTTTTTAAAGTCATTTCCTAATTTTTTTTAAATAAATTAGATATTTGTAGAATTTTAAGTGTTCTTGTATTAATTTTTTTAAATTTTTTGTACAAACTTTATTTTTTACAATATATACCACCTTTTGCATTTTGATCGTCGCTAGCCGCCACTAGTCATCGCTAAAATTATTAAAATGGTCGTCGCTAGCCGTCGCTCAATCAACAGGGTAAATACAAGAATTATCAATGAATATAATTAAAAAACAACAAATTCTAATTATAAAATAGATAATCAGAAAACAATAAAAAAAACTAATTATTAAATAAAAATTTGTCAATTTAAATTCACTTAACAACTTAAATTTGTAATTTATCAATTTCGTAAACTATGAGATACTTTCATGTAAATTTATCAATAACCAAGTTAATCATTAATATGCACTATTTTTTCACCTAGAACAACTAGCCATGTTAATCGCCAACACTAATTATCCACATCAACCATTTATTCAACTTGATCATGATAAATTAATATTAACAACACTGCTAATACCCAATTTAACAACAAATCTCAATTTTACAACAAATCATAATTTAATTATGGTTTAAACTAAACCTAAAAATATCAAATTTACATTCAAACAAAAGATTAGGAGCATACCGACACAAATTTGGGTGATTTGGAGGCGCTGAAGGCTGGGGCGGCGGCTACGTTGATGGGGGGCGACGGATTGGGGGAAGGAGGAAGGTATTGGGGGAACAAGTGAAGTGAATCTGCTGCTCTCGGCTTGGATCTGTATATTGCGTATAACGACGGCTAGCGACGGCCGCTTTTTTTAATCATCGCTAGCCGTCGTTAGGCTCTGTCGCTATACGAAGCCTTTCTTGTAGTGTTTGCATCTACTATATGGATAACTAATTTCTTTGTTATTTTCATTATTACTTCAAGCGAATTAAATAAATACGTGCACACCATTATATAAATGTTTACTCATTAATCCTCTCATCTTCCTTCATTGTTGATACATTCGTCTCCGATGTATAAAATAATTGAACATTTTGCCTACTTTAAAATGTAAGATAGAAATAAAAAAAGTACTAATCATTTTATAGTTGACATTTTAGCTTTTAATTCAGTCGTTCAATTTCATGTTATACGTAATAAATAGTACTATTTTGTAATTTTTTATTTTTCAATTCATTTATACATTTTATTGTTTCTTTAACCATAATTCATTTTAATTACCTTTTATACATTACGGATTCGGCATTATGAATATAATATTAAATTTTTAGGTTATTGTTTTGTGAAAAATCGCTGTTGCTACATGTTTGTCTAATATGTTTTATACGTGGATACAGGAAAGACACCAAAAGTGTTATACCCAGTTATCCGCCAGTGTTTATATGCAGTGTTTTACAATGAATGTGTCACCCTTTCGTTTGATTTTGACGTTTGGAAATTAATTCTTTAAGCATGAAATGTGTGATACTTGTCAATGTATGTCGGTCCAAGGTAGGTACCTGTATCAACATAGTTGGTGTGGAAATTATTTGCCTGACATTTAATGTTTTACTGCACCATCTATATTTTATACAACGGAAGTGACCATTCATTTAGCAATAAATTAAATAGACGAAGACAATTATGTACAGGTCTTTATCTACTAGATAGAACTAACTAGTATTGTAATTTAAGTTTCTAGACTGAAATAATTAGTTGGTAAATTAAAGGAGTCCTACAAAATCAGGATTAAAAACCATTAAATGCAGAATGTATTGAGTGGAGGAAATGTTGGGTTTCAAGTTCTTCAGTACTACGACTTCACAATTTACTATATTAGGTTTTTTTTTAATTTCATGTTATTTATTTTATTCACATAATTGTTCTTTCGATCTGTGTTGTTATTTTATTCCGACATTTAACCAATGTACTACAAAACAAACATCATTTATTGTTATTTTATTTAAGAGGTTTTTAGGCTCAAGGAAAAAGTTGGAGAGAAATTTAGTTTCAAGGACAAAAGTTTGTTTTTTAGGCTGAATGACACTTTTTAGTGTAAATCACAGAATAATTGTTGTAACTATCATTTTCAGTTTACACTAAAAAGTGTCTTTCAGACTAAAAAATAAATTTGTTGTCCATGAGACTAAATTTTTTTGTAACTTCTTTGTTGTGTCTATTTACCTGTTTATTTAATGCTATATTTGTTTTATCCTACCCAGGATAAAAATTTAAAAGGATTTGTATCAAATTTTAAATTTTGCTACATCTGAAAGGAGAAAAAACTTATGAATCAGGCAAGATTGATGAACTCAAACAATGCACGTGGAAGATTCTTCTAAGAGCAGCTGTTTGGACAATTACGCTCTAAGTTGCGGCGTGGATAAGATACACAAACTCAAACAATGCAGGCCCCAGAAAGAAGTGAAGATAACTGTTGAACTGCATCTAACGATAATTGCTACAAAGAAGCTTCCAAAAAACAATGCTTAGTCACCTCAGATAATGTTCGCACACGCTAATGCCCCACCTCAGGTCCCCATCTACAATACAATATGCAGCAATAATTCATCCAATCGCCTTCCTTCTATATACATATTACATGCACCTCATCTTCATATCATAAACCAATACACTCAACTGCCATTGTTATTAACAGCAAGACAAGGAAGATGGCTGCAACGATACAACAAAGAAGGAGGCCAACTGGTCGTCGGTTGCATCCCCTACAGAAACAAGGTATTAAGTAATTACATGGATGAAGAAGAAGATATAGAGGTTTTGGTGATAACGTCGCAGAAGAGTGAAGCTTTGATGTTCCCAAAGGGAGGATGGGAGCTGGAAGAGAGCTTAGAACAAGCTGCCAAAAGAGAAGCAGCTGAAGAAGCTGGAGTCGTAGGCGAACTCGAGCAGATACTCGGGAAATAGAACTATAGAAGCAAGACATATGGAGCACTGTACGAGGGACGAATGTTTCCAATGAAAGTGATGAGTGAATTGGTGTGTTTTGCAGAGATGCAAGCAAGGAGGAAGAAATGGGTTTCCATTGCTGAAGCCAGGAGGGGATGCAGAGATATGTGGATGAGAGAAGCATTAGAATCGCTTCTACAAAGACAGAGAGTTTCCCAAAGAAGTAATTCGAGACTGTAGAACATTTCATCTTTTTTTAGGAGATTCTTTTATTCTTTTGTGAATATAATAAAATCATCGATGCCAGTGAATATATGGAAATTTTGGGTCATGAAGATGAGTGTGTTCGGTCTATTTACTTGCAAGTCATTCATCACTGTCAATTGCTGGATTGCAGTTACAAGAAAAGGGTGGCATATGTGAAATAATTGATTTACACAGTGATGTTGAATTTTTGATCACGACATATATTGATTGACTGGTGTTGTACAGTTCTACATTTTTCAATTTGCTCCCACAAAATTTATTTATTTTATTTTATTCCTTACACTTACACTATGCAATATATCAAAGTTTATCCTCTGCGTCGACTAACTTTTTTGTATATTGGCAATTGCAGTGTCAATTGTCCATGGGTAGGTACCGTATTATAAAGGATAATATTACATGCTATTTCCTGTATACTTTCTTTATGTACTTTATTACTTTGTTATGGTGCGCATAAGAATCTACCCAACATCATCATCTTATCATCTCTATGAATATTACTTTGTATATTTTCTCTATGAATATTCTTGTACCACTGCCAATTTCTTTTTATTATACCATGATGATGATATGATAATAATGTTGCTATATGTTGAAATAATGTCCAAGTGATTAGTTCTACCTATCATCATCCGATCACTTCTCTTGCATAACTGAACCGAATTATTCAAGAATTAAATGCTGCAAATAGACAAACAAGGAACCAAAGTCATACAGGATTGCGTTTTCAAGGATGAACCACATGGAAATCCTAATTTATAGTGTTAAAAATTGCTTTGAAGTTTTACATAAATTTGAAAGAAAGTAAAGCGAGTGTGGCAGAAATAAAAACAAACTCCATATGTCAAGGGTATTTAGTCTAACATAAGCACCATGCATTTTATCTCAAATTTATTTATTGCGCTCAGACAAAGATAAAATTATACAAAGGCTAAATTTTTAGTTTACATCAATTTTACAAAGGAATTGCAAAAGTAGGTTGGGGTGTAAACTAAATACAAAAAATATGCCAGTTTCAAATGCCACATGTACACGTTTTTATTGTAAAGCTTAGGTAGCGTTATTTAAGATGCCGTCTGTGTGCGTCATTTCAAATGTCGTCCAGTTGTGTACCTGTTGTTTTATCCAGCCTTCCTCTTTTATTTTTCAATCTACCGTCTTCTTACTCAAATCCTTAAAAAACTCAAATGCTCAAATATCAATTTTTTTCCAAAACTAAGGACTTTAGACTATAAATTATAGTTAAATCATAATCGAAAGTAGATTTAGTCGAGGAACAACACCTATTTCTTCCTTCTAAAAAAATTTAGAATGTTGTTTTATAAATCCTAATGTTTTTTGTGTTTCTATTATCATATTTAGTTTTGTAATTTCTGAAAGTAGTAAAAAGTTGATTAATTAAAGGAAATTTTTTCAAAATGGTCTAATTTTCGAATCAATTTCGCGATCGGCGTTGGTTTTGAAACTTATTACCACTGGTTTCTGCCCAGTCAGCATCACAGTCCGTTTTTTTCCAACTGGCATGATAATGCGTAACTCTTAGTTACGCTAATGAGTTTTGATTTTTTTAGAAAGCGCAACTAAGAGTTGCGCCAATTAGATTTGGATTTGGCGTAACTAAGAGTTGCGCGGATGAGATTTTGATTTTTTTTTTACGTTGCGCAACTGTTAGATGCGCCTAATTGATACAATAAGCAGGCACAACTCATAGTTGCGCATGCTATAGTGTCGAGCAGGCGCATCTGTGAGTTGCGCCTGCACAGGTTGCTTCTGTTAAAACAGAGGCAACAACAACCCTACACCACATTCCACAAAAATATTTCTCAACCTTCAACCCTGCTTTCATGCCCGAACCCACCAACTCCAAACCCAAATTTTAGTCAATTCACTACAACAAAGGCAGCGTATAGCGACAGTTAATATGCGTCGGCGGCCGTTGCTAGCCGTCGCTACTGGCCGTCGCTATTTAATCCGTTGGCAACAGGAAAAGCAACGGCAATAGCGACGGCTCCGTCGCTAAAAAAGTGACGGCAAGCAACGGCAACGTACACGTGTCAACGCCACGTGGCAGTTAGTTTGTTTCCCGGAAGTCTGTTACTTGCCGTTACTTGCCGTCGTTTCTTTACCGTCATTGGCCGTCGCTATATTTGACCAGAAAGCCGTTGCTAGCCGTCGCTTTTCTAGGCAAAACCTGCTGTACACACAGCAGCTATTGTTCCATCAAACCTCAATAATATCAACAATAACACATTTCAACAATACCCACAACATCAATATTCAACAATATAACCAAATAAACACAAAAACCAACCAAACCAACATAATATACAAAACCAAACCAAGTATCAAGGTACAAGGATCAAATCCAAATATAACAAACCCAAACATCATCCAAAATACCAAGTATCCAAGCCCAAGTATCAAATCTAGTCTAAATATGTACATAAATACATACCCACAAGAATAGTAAAACTATGCATCATCATCCTCGGCATCATCAGGTCCATCTCCCTGCTCACCAGGCATAGAGCCGTGCTCCTGATAAAATGCTGCAATGCGCTCATCTATATTCTGTGCCAATTGGCCCTTTCGCCAATCGTTGAGCTCATCCAGCTGCCTCTGCATCTGAGCAATACGCTCCTCCTCCATCGATTTGCTATAAGCTCTTTGGAAATTAACAGCCTGTGAAATAACTGAAGTTAATAAGTTAATACGATAGCATTTTACATGAATTTTGAATGAATTGGATAGTATATAAATAATTCTTTTGATGTGAGAATGATGTGGATCTTTTAATATGAAGTTAGTGAAATGGTTTACCTCCTGATTGCCGAAACCATAACGCCTATTTCGAGTAGGCGGTGCAATAAAGGAATCTCAAATCCTGTTGGACTCCTCAACTGTAAGCTCTGCTCTTCCACTCGCCTGTGTCAATGTCGATGCCTTTGCCTCATATCGCCCCTGCAATTACAAACATAATCTTGAAACAATTGGTATACAATTTACATATATACAATTTGAATCACGAGTTAGCATATTTACCATCGCTTCTTCAGCTTTGCTGTCGGTCCAATCATAGGTCGCATTCCTCTCATCATCAACAGACTCAACTGCGTGTGTGGCTCTAAAAACCTCAGCCATTGTAGGCTCCCTTCCGTACTTTGCAAATTGAAGATATACACGAATAAGATATATTGAAAATAAACATAAATGCTACACATGAAGATATGCATCACCATATGCTAAATATATTTTATATTTACCAATTCTCTCCTATGCTGTTGGAAAGATTTAGAGTCACCTCGATGTAAACCAGGATTCTTATTCCTATTGGCTTGGTTTCTTGCTGCTACTTCCTATTAATTTACATACACGATTAAAATAATGCAACTAACATAATTGTAAGCATTCTCATCATAGCTTACTTTAGCTGCTTCTGACTCCCAATATGTGAGAAATCCGTTCCAGACTTCATCGCTCATCCAACCTGGCTTTTTGCCAGCCTTCTTCGCCCTTGATATTGTCTCTCTATAATTCTTCCGCATTTTTTGGTTCCAATTATTGCTAAAAACATCTAAATCATGCGGCTCCACTCGTACAACAGCCTGCATATTGAATTTATTTTGAATTACATACAGCATATTATTTTCAATAGAAATATATAAATTGTAATTACCATCAAGTCGACCCATATAGCATTTTTAATATGAGCTGGAATGCTATCCCAATGTGGCCAAGCTGCTGACATCCGACTCTTATATGAATTCTTCGAGACATCTAAAATAAACTGTGATGGTTCCACCTCGAACCCCCTGTAATTGTTAACGTGCATAATTTATATATTTTAAATAATATAATTGAAATAAATTTGACATTTACCCAACACTCTTCGGAATAATCTCCGCAACTCGACGTGTATCTGCCTCTAAGCTACTAGGACCCGCTGCAGCTCCAGGAGACAGATGGAGAAGGCTGAGATGTACTCCTACGTCTTCTATCAGCCATATCTGCCACAATCATATATTATATATAAAAGCATAATGATCAAATGAGCATCACATAATCATACAATAAAACGATAACGCATAAATCAGAATAATACATCGCTCAGAATAGTACATCGCTCAAAATATTACATAGCATAAGTGAACACATAGCTCAGAATAGTACATTGCATAAGTGAATAAATCGCTCAGAATAGTACATTGCATAGGTGAATACATAGCTCAGAATAGTACATTGCATAAGTGAATACATAGCTCAATATAACACATGACATAACTAGATACATAGCTCTTAATATAGTACATCACATAATACAACAAACGATGCCATCTGTGATCATTCTTCATCATCTTCTGATTCAGACTCGGTCTCGTACTCTATATCGTTTTCTTCGTTACTAACAAATGCATCTATTAAAACATTCGCTTCATCATTCAACGATCCTACATCGATGTCATCGGCTATTATTATTTCGGTATTTGGCTCAAGATCTGCTTGATACGCTGCTTCATTTGGAATATTATTTCCATCAAATGTAAATCTTGCCTTTGTTTTAAAACAGCCCACCAGTCTGCTTTATCTTTTTTTAAGGATGGATACGGAGCAAAATAAACTTGTAGTGCTTGCTTAGCTAACACGAAAGGATCATATTTATAGTAATGTGACGTATGCTTTATTTCAATTAACTTATAATCCTTATGTACGTTAATTCCAGAACCGGGAACGTTGCTAAACCAGTTGCATTTGAATAAAAAAACTTTCTCTAGCGGTTGTGTATAATAAGTCAACTCTAAAATTTGTGTTAAGACGCCGTAAAAATCTTTTATATGCTCTTCTGGATCATCGCTGCCTTTGACAAATACACCGCTGTTATACGTTGATTTTTCAGCTCCGTAATCTTTGGTGTTAAATTTAAATCCGTTGACGAAGTATATAGGATAGGTCTTGACATTTCTTCTTGGTCCGATAGCAAGGTGTCGTATTCCTTCGTCAACAAAACTGTTATTCGGATCGTGAACATAGCTTGCAAACCACCCAGCAAATTGTTTACTGAAATCACCAGATGGATGTTGTGATTCGTATATGCTGCAAATAAATGTATTATATTCCCCTAATTATTAATATATAAATATACGTATAATTGAACTGTACAATCATTCAGTATTACCTGATAAATGGTGCAACTTCAACACAATTTAAAAGAACATATGTGTGTACCACATGGTAGTCTCTATCATCTAACCATATTTCCACACATTTTCCAGCAGGTCTTCCATGTTGTCTAAAAATAGATAACATTGTTTGAGAAGAATCATGCTCAACAGCTTCTTCATTACGGGGAACACTTACAAACGATAAGTTCACATCGTCACTAAAGTAGTGTGAGAAAAAAAAGAAGCTTCCTCTTCAAGGTACGATTTGCAAATCGAACCTTCTACTCGTGTTTTTTGTCTAATTTTTTTCTTCAAATGATTCAAGTACCTATAACAAAAATAATTAATTTAGTATATTGGTACAAGAATATACATTTTCAACTAATCAACAAGAATATTGAGGAGTTTAAAATCACCTCTCAAATGGATACATCCATCCATATTGCACAGGACCTTGAAGGAGTGCTTCGGATGGCAGATGCACAGGCAAATGCTCCATTGCATTAAAAAAACCGGGCGGAAATATTTTCTCGAGTTTGCAGAGCAATACAGGAATTTCTACTTCAAGTTTACGTAAATGATCTACCTTTAACGTGGTCGAACAAAGCTGTTTGTAAAACTACTTAATTCTGTTATAACACTCCATATTTTTGTTGGCAACAGTTCTTTGAATATCATAGGTAAGAAATATTCCATCATGATATGGCAATCATGACTTTTCATCCCACTCAATTTATTGTTTTTCAAGTCAACACATCTGCGAAGGTTAGAAGAAATCCCATCAGGACATCTTAGTCCTTCCACCCATTTGAGTACGAGTTTTACTTGCTTATTGTCTAGCTCATAACATGCTTTGGGTTTTTTGTTATCGTCGTACAACTGAAGTTCGGGCCGCTTACAGAAATGTAATATATCACGTCTCGAATTCGCATCGTCCTTGGTTTTCCCCTTTACATTCAAAACTGTATTAAAAACGTTATCAAACACATTTTTTTCATTGTGCATGACGTCAATATTATGTCGCAGTAAGAGATTTTTCCAATAAGGTAACTCCCAAAATATACTTTGCTTGCACCAGTTATGAATGTACGATTTACCCGAAATGTCGACCTGTTTCCCAGTTTCATGAATCTTAGGATAGTCTTTCACGATTTCATATATCTCTTCACTTGTCCAAACTTTAGGTGGTAGCATATTCTCTACTCTGTTAGCTTTAAAGTTCGTTTTATCCATTCTGAATTTATGATTAATATGTAGAAAACACCGATGACAGTCAAACCAGGAAATTTTCTTGCCGTACTTTAATGAAAATGCTCGTGATTCTTCCATACAATATGGACAAGCTAGACGTCCAGCTGTGCTCCAACCTGAAAGCATGCCATATGCGGGAAAATCATTAATAGTCCATTATAAAGACGCGAACATACGCAAATTTCTTTTTCTCGAAATGTCATATGTTTCAACTCCTTCATGCCATAGTGTTTTCAATTCTTCGATCAACGGTTGTAGATAAACATCAATTCCTTGAGTCGGATCATCAAGACCGGGAACGACAATCGTTAAAAACATATATGGAGTTTTCATACACATCCATGGAGGTAAGTTATAAGGAGTGACAATAATAGGCCATGATGAATATTTACTACCAAATTGAGAGAATGGCGAAAATCCATCTGTACATAAACCGAGCCTAACATTACGGCTCTCTCGAGAAAATTCAGGATACGTCCTATCGAAATGTTTCCATGCTTCTCCATCAGCTGGATGTATCAATGTTCCTTCTACTGGTGTTCTCACGCTGTGCCATCGCATATGACATGCTGTAGCAGAAGAAGCATATAGCCGTTGAAGTCTGGGAGTGATGGGTAAATAATGCATTCTTTTATAAGGGACTTCTTTTCCTTTCTTTTTCCTTGGTTTGTATCTTTCCTCGTTACATATTCTGCATTTTCTAAGGTGAGCGTCGTCTTTCCAAAATAACATGCAACCTTTAACACATGTATCTATCTTCTGGTATGGCAATCCAAAAGCAGACATAAGTTTTTTAACTTTATAATGACTATCGCACATCAAATTATTGGGTGGCATGTGTCGTTTAGCAGTTTGTACAATTGCTGTAAACGCTGCTTTTGTAAGATTGAATTTTGATTTCATCGTGATGTATTCAGCGGTTACAGATAATTCGGTTCCACTTTCACATCCATCCCACAATGATCTCTTAGCGGAATCCAATAAATCGTAAATTTTTTTAGCTTCCATAGTCGGTTCTTCACCATTTTCGTTTTCAGTGTCGTCTTGATCAATGGATGGAAACATTGATCGGGCTGCATCTTGCACCATATTTTCTATTGGATTTGCCGCTGTATTATCATCCTCTTCCACTACATGATTAGGTGTATATTGAACAAACTCTCCGTGATGATCCCATAAATAATAATTCGGTACAAAACCAAATTTATACAAGTGAACTTCTACTACATCTGCCTTCCAATGCTTCAGATGTTTGCACTTAGCACACGGACAACAAATGTCTATGTTATTTCCATTATTAGATTTAACAAATCTAATAAACTCGTGTATACCGTTAACAAAATGTTCCTTTATTGATCCTTTCATACCTTTTCGGGATTCATACATCCAACTACGATCGAGAAAATAATCGAACATATCTCCTGATTTGCAAAAATTATATCAGACAATTCAAACAAACACTTCACTGAAACAAATTAGACTGGAATTTAGTAAATTTTATTAATTTAGTAACTTTATTAATTTGACAAATTAGACTGAACTTTAGTAAATTTATTAATTTGGTAAATTAGACTAACTTTATTAATTTGGTAAATTTTAAACTAACTTTAGTAAATTTTAAACAAATTTTAATAAATTAGACTGAACAAATTTATTAGTTTCAAACTAACTTTTAAATTAAATTTATTAGTAAATTTATTGTTTAAAGGCCGGTCATCCTACTTCCCATTACAAACACAATAACGTAATCATATTTTATAAATCATTTCAGATTAAACGATTCAACAAAATTTCGGCAGCACTTCCCTTTATTCCCTGTATCGTACACAAATGCATGTACACAGGGAAAAAAAAGGAAGTGCCATCGAAATTTCGTTAACCGTTTAAACTGAAATGATTTATAAACTGCGATTACGTTATTGCGTTTGTATCATATACTGGGACAAATCCAACAAATATTGTATCAGATGAATACAGATGTCCGTTCTGTGTAAAAATGAACATCCATATAACGATCATATACAACACTTGTCAGACGGGGCCAAAAATTGTCTAAGGGTTTCACACAAATAAAACAAATTTTCTAATTTATATTTTAACAACTATAAAAAATTTAATAATACGTTCAATAAATATTTGTCAACTAAATTTCACATTTTGACACGTACTTTAAAATTTGGCTAACTAAGTCAAATTTTAAATAACGAATTTTTCTAAATCAAATTAGAAGTTAGCACTTATAATAAATTGAATTATTTTTATTTTAAACAATATACGTTTAATTGGAAATTCCACAATGAGACAAAAGTGAATTATTGTAATTCTTTTAGGCTATGAGTACTTTAGCATGACCATTGCAAGTGAGCATAAATGATATATTTGAACAAAATACACAATTGTAGTGTACTTACACTTATAACTAACGCATGCTAAATAATTAAATTTTCACCTAATCGGCAACCAACATTGCATAAACTTATCAATAAGCATCTTAAACATGTTATCACCATCGTAATCCAAATCACATCACCAATCAATAATTCTACAATAACCAACATCACAATAGTATGCGTTAATCATCGTTTTCAACTTCGAAATAAAATGATTTTATTCTCAAATCAACCTACAATACTACTATCACCATACATATACCACATAACTACCAATCTCAAACCCATAATCATGCCATTAACAACCAATTTATAAACCCAATTAACATGAAAATAAACCCAAATTAAACCCTAGTTGAATACAAAATAGGGTTAGAACACATACCGGATCAATTTGGGAGGTAGGGAGCGAATTTTTGAGCACCGAATCGACGGGGCGACAGGGGGGCGACGGGTAGGGTTTGGTGTGTTTTTTTTTTCCGTTTGCTGAATGGGGAAGAAGGAAGCTCGGGTTGGTAGATATACAGGTCGAGCAACGGCTAGCGACGGCTAGCGACGGCCGCTTTTTTTAGCCGTTGCCCCTGTCCGACGCTATTCCAGGCGTTTCCTGTAGTGATTACCACCAATTTATCACAAAATTTTCAAATTTCTTCTTCTTTCTTCGATTAAACCAAAGCAACAAAACGGGATTCTCTTCAACACAAATAGATTTTGGTAATTTCTAAACCCTATTTTTTTTGATTAATTTATAATTTTCTTATTATTTGGTTGTATTTGCTAGAAATATTGTCAAATGGCTTGTTGTACATCTTAATAATCCAATTTGAAGCGTTAAATCTCTAATTGGTTGCAAACGATTTGTAAAAATTGGTTTTTTGCATGAACTTTGAAGAACCGGAAAGCGGACCAGTAGACGGTCGCGTGCTTTATACGCAGGATAATTACCAATCTAATTTTGAAGAGTTAACGAAGGTAATTTTATTCGCTTTTGTAATTATTGTAAATTTTTACAAGTTATTTCGCATTTTGAATTAATTAAAAGTTATAATTCTTTGTTCTGCAGAGTGTAAAACTAGTGGATTTTCTGAATCATCCGCAAAGTTTTGAAGATTTGATGGAGATGGTTGAAGATCAATGGGTTCAACAATTACAACATCAAGCGGTTCTGGTATTTCATGCAGATTAGATATATCAGATTTGATAGATCATTACTCATAGCTTTATGCGATAGATGGAGACCGGAGACTTCCACTTTTCATTTATCCGTTGGAGAAATGACAATTACACTGCAAGACTTTTCTATTTTGCTAGGCCTTCCCATCGAAGGAGCCGTGTTGAACTACGGTGGTAACGTGGACGTCGATCAGATTTGTCAATGTTTGTTGGTGAAATTCTACCTCCAGAAACGGTGGTCAATAGAGGAGAGTTAAATGTCAAATGGCTGAATGACCTTATAATCGGCAGGGATATTTCAGTCGATTCATCTATTGAGGAGATAGAACAGTTCACACGGGCTGTCATATTGCTTCTTATAGCATCTCATCTATTTTCGAACCATTCGAAGGGTAGAGTTAGCGTTAAATGGTTGTACTTTCTAGAGGATTTTGCCACCATTTTCTATTATTCATGGGGTAGTGTGGTTTTGTGCGCATTGTACAAGAAGTTGGACAATGTGGCACTAAGAAAGACGAATGGGTTAGCAAGTTGCCTACCCTTCTGTAGGTATGTCGGTTTTGACTTACTGGTGTACCAAATTTATGAAATATTTTGAAAGACGTTTCTTAACACTGATAACATGCAGATATGGTCTTGGACGCGTATTTCGGTTGGACGACCAACTATTCGTGCCAACATTGCTCCGGGATTACCGTGCGGGTCAAGGTAAAAGCAACTTGAAATTTACACTGAAAACCTTTTCATTTCTGCCAATATTCGCACACTATTTTGATTATGACTGTAGATGGACCGGAGATAGACGTTGGAGAGATAATCCAACCCGTCATCCTACATTCTATCGCAACGAGCTCGATGTTATGGACGAGCATACTGTTGACTGGATGCCGTACGCGGTTGAGATCGTACAGGATCTGCCATCTATTTGGTTGGATGGAAAACATAGTTGGTATGCAAGGACCCCGATTATTTTCTTGCAAAGTGTAGTCATGCACTACCCCGACAGAGTGATGAGGCAATTTGGTCTTCATCAGCATATACCGAATCCGGCCGAGCAGATTTTCCAACACGGTTGGAATAGAGACTTGTACAACACGTATGTCGTAAGGTGAGATCACAGGTTGGATCACGTTCAGGTTGAACGCGTACCAAGAATGTCAATTGAACAATACTATAGTTGGTACGGACATATCACACGGCGATTTGTTCTTAAGGAATCGTCAACTAGACTTCCTAGATATGCTCCATGGGGACCAGCGTAACGTAATTTGGTACGTGTTTATAAGTTTTAATATTTGAACTTTCTCAACAAGCTTTACTAGCATCATTGATTCTTGTGTTTTAGGTTCAAGAATTGTATATGATTTCCAATGAAGTGCACGATGTCCTAGCAGATCCTGCAGATGAGGACAAAGTAAAATGAAAGTGCTTCAACATCAAGGAAATTATCAAGTCGCTTCTGGGTAGGCATAATCTAGAAAGACCACCACCGTAATATGCCTTGTCCGACCCATGCTTTTGGTTGTACCTACCAAAGAAGGCGTTTTAGAGGCACAAGGGGTCCTTCACAAGGTAGCCAGCCGGGGCAGGAAATAGTTGAAGCTGGATCATCTCAGCTGCCTCCGACCCAAATTCAAAGAATACTGCGCTAGTGTAGAAACATAAGAAGATAGGTTGTGTTGGTCTGTCGTTTGGTTGCTTTGTTTTGAATTTGTATTGGCTTGAAACTTGTTGGTTTGTAAGTGTTGCGATGTTGTATTATTGACTTGAAACATGTTGTTATATGAAATATGATGTTTTGTATGAAATATTTTACCTATTTGAATGAAATGTTGTACTTATATGTTGTTATTATATGAAAGTTGATGTTTAATAAAAGTTGCATATGTTATATGGTCTTTGAAAATCTGGAAAGTTACAGGCGCAACTTTGAATCGCGCAAGAAAAGTATGCGCTTAATGGAAAGTTGCAGGCGCGACTAATAGTTGCGCTCCTATGAGTATACTGCATGCAACTTTGAGTTGCGCCTAATAATTTTCGTTAGGCGCGACTTGAAGTTGCGCCTGCATAGCTGGGCTATCCCCTGGCCCAACAACTGCATATAAACATCACAACTCCTCCCCAAACAAACACAACTCCTCAAACACATTTTCTTTCAGAAACTCTAACCTCCATTTCCATTATTTTCACTACTATCAACACAACATTCCACTCAAAATCATTTAATTCTATGGAGATAAACAACACGTTCATCTACACTTGAGGTAAAGAATCGAAACCCTACGCAACTAATTTTGATAGATCTAATGTTGACAATTAACTTTCCATATTTTTGATAGATCAATGACTACCGTGCCTATTATTTGTCACTATAACGGTGATTTAGTCATCGATGAAAATAGCAAGCCAACCTATGTTGGAGGAAAACATAAGGGATCGAAAGTCAGGAGGGGTTGCAATTTTATTGAGCTAAAAATAGCAATTTACAAAGCTACCAAGATTTCTTCTACGGAGTATGACATCTCATTGGCTAGTAAATGGGTAATGATAATGGACCAATTGCTATTGACGTAAATGACGACGACGACATCGATTCTATGTTTTGTGTTGGATGAAAGTAATTGAGCTGTATGTTAAGAAGACAGAGGTGGTACATACTACTGAACAGAAAGCTCTAATCTTTGAGTATGCAAGCCAATCGGAACCCAGTAATACTGCTGAGCGAAGTCAAATGTATTACTCAGCCTACTCCTACCAGCCACCGAACATTTACGACAAGCAGTTGGGTATCCTTTTATGTGCTGTATGAATGTTTTATTCATGTTTTTTTATACTTAACAATCAAATGTTTATGTACAGGTACGGTGTCATGGCATATCCATCGCAGTCACTTGGGTATGGTTTCCTTCCATATCCATCGTATCCTCCATAGTCAATTCCAACCCCGAATTCAAACGACTACTTGCATGAAATTGAAGATAAAGATATTGACACCGAGGATATGGAGGGTGGAAATGATGATATTGAAATTTCTCATTTGCATAGCATGGAAATCGCTGCAACACTTGACGATGATGAAACATGGATCGATGCTATGAATGTTAACAATGACGCTCCTTTAGATGATATTCCAGAGGAAGTTGATGACACTGATGAGCATATTGAGATGGAAGAACCATTAGAAGATGAGCAATGTAATGATACAATTATGAAAAGATCTATTGTGCAAGAATTTCAATTTACCGATGAAATTTTCGGACTGGAATGTGTGGAGAAAGACCCTCGAGTTGGTATGATTATTAAATCGAAGGAATCTTTAATTGAACATATAAGTGAATGGTCGATAAAGTGTTCAGTTTCATTTAAAAAGATAAAGTCTCATGCTAGAGAGTTCACTGCTATATGTGATATTGATGTTAAATTTCCATGGCGGCTTCATGCAATTGTGTCTAAAAGAGATCATGCTGGGTGGTGGATGATAAAAAAATCGACGGTGATCACGCTTGCTCAAATCTAATCATCAACTCGAACCACTGACAAGCAACAGCCAAATTAATTTGCACCAAAGTCCTTCCACATGTTTGTTCAAACCCAAGTTACACTGCAAAATCTGTCCAAGAGCTTATGACAAACACTTACAAAATTCAAATAAGCTACATGAGAGCCTGGAAAGGACTTAGCAAAGCGGTGTCTAAAATATTTGGCGATTGGGAATCTTCGTATAATGACTTGCCTCAGTTTCTTCGTGCTACACAAAAATGCAATCCAGGTACTGTTTATCATGTACATGCAAAAGGAGTACAATTTTGGAGGGCTTTCTGGGCATTTGGACCAAGCATTTCAAGTTTTAAGCGTTGTCGCCTGGTTCTTTCTATTGATGGAGCACATCTGCATGGTAAATATCAAGGCATGTTGCTTGTGGCTACAGGAGTTGATGCAAACAACTTCCTTTTCCTTTGGCATCTGCTATTGTAAGAAAGGAGTCGGCGGAAACTTGGGGTTGGTTTTTTTTTCATGCATGGGACACTTAACTCCTTCTTTAAATGCAAGATGCATTACATTCATTTTCGATCGAATGAAAAGAATTCCAACCGCCTTGAAGAGAAGTGGAGAAGACCACAACATCATCGCTTCTGCCTACGCCATTTGAAAGCAAACTTTAAAAAAGTTGGTTTTGGTAGTAAGATTTTGTAAAACTTATTTCATGATTGTGCTGAGGCAAGAGATGAGTTAACATACAAAGAATTCAGAGATCAACTAAAAAATGTTAGTCCGACTGCTGACAGATGGATTGATAGAAGTCTCCGACAAAAGGATGAACATTGGGCTCTTTACAAGGACAACGGTGAACGTTTCTGTATGATGACTACCAATGCTTCGGAGAGTTTCAATGGAGTTCTTAAAGGTGCAAGATCGTTATCAGTCAAGGCGTTAGTGGCATGTACTTTCATCGTCTTATTAGCTACTTCTATAGAAGACATACGGATGGAATGGATTACGCATCTTCGCTCACGCCGAATTATGACAAAATGATGGAAAAATATTCAGCAGAAGCACGTAATATGAGCATTAACAGGTTCATCTTAACGAAGTGGCAAGTAACAGACACAAACGCGTGCAAGTACACAGTAAATATTGCCAATGACAGATGTAGCTGTTCATGCAATATTCCTATTCTAGCCTATTTTCTATGTTCCCATGTTTTACCTACATGCGCACGATATAGAGGAGGAGCGAACAGAGCTTACCATGATCTTATTTCATCATGGTTTACGGCAGACATTTATAGACATTGTTATTCTTCGGTTTTTCATCCAGTGCCCGATAGTAGATATTGGGATGTGCCTGAAAGCCCAACTATACTTCCGCTGCCAACACAAAGGAATACAGGAAGACTGAGGTCCACAAGAAAGAGGGGAGTCATGGACGAAATTGAGGGCAAAAGATAGGATAGATGTGGACAATGCCATAAGTTGTGTCGTAAGAGAAGAACGTGTGGGAAGCAATAAATATTTTGCTTGTTTCTACTACTTCCGTTGTTCGTGAAATGTATAACTTATATTTTTATTATGTACGCCACTTTGTTATCAAAGGTTATCTTATGTCAAACATTTAAATTACTTGCTATGTTATGTTACTAATTTAATTTATACGTAGCAAAATTATGAATTTTCCGTAGTTTTACATCTGCCGTCAAATAAACATAACAGACAAACAATAATACATCATCTATTACATATCCAGCTCAACAACCAAGTACAAATAAAACTAAGTAATACAGCATTCACTAAAACTAAAGCATACATAACTCAATTAAACAAGTCTGATACAGATCCATTATAGTACAGTTGCACTACCCAGTTTACTAGTCCCCTTTCCAAATTGGATTTACGGACTGCAAATAGTCTACTTGATGTCGAAGCTGACTTTTTTCCTTTTCCAAACGTCTCACTTCGACTTGCATCTCTAGAGCATACTCCACTCCCCTAGGGATCAACGGACGATCTAGCCATTTGAAGAAATTACAGCACTCAACACCTTTTGGGTTAGTTATATGATCAAGGTAACCGGCACATCAGTAAAACTAACATCCGACATTTGTTTGAGTCTTGCATAAAACTACCTCACAAACATCTCCACAATGGCAAAGTGGATGTGTATCTTGTCTCACTCGTCCTTCACCGCTAATCTGTTTCCTCAATCTTTGATTCGGTTTGCCTAAGCAAATTTGATTATCCAAAGCAGATTGAACAACAACACCATTAGCCGGTGGAGCTATCTCAAATTGAGCTTCAGGAACTGTTTCAAACTGAGTTTCAGGAACAAATTCATTTTCAGCTTCCATCCGTTCAACATATTGCACCAATACTTCATCTGGAATCTCCCAATTATCCATATAAATTAGTGGTAATGTGAGTGTTGGTGAAGGGATTGTCGTAGCTTTGGTTTAATTGAAGAATGAAAAAGAAATTTACAAACTTTATGATAATATTATGCAAATTGACTAAAAATTGGATTTGGGGATGTTGGGTTCGGCCATGAAGAAGATGGGGGAGGTTGGGAAATGTTTTTGGATAATGAAGGACGGGATTGCTGCTTTCTCTGTTTTAACAGCAGCTATCTTTAGGCGTAATTGTGAGCTGCGCCTGGTTATTGCAAAGCTTGCGTGCAACTTTTAGATGTGCACAGTTATAAAAAAATTTATGCGCATATAAAATTCGGCACCGTAAAAAATTTGAAAATCCATTCAGCGCAACTAGGAGTTGCGCTTTCTAAATAAATCAAAACCCCATTAGCGCAACTAAGTGTTGCGCATTTTCATGCAGTTGGAAAAAGGCTGACTGGGATGCTGACTGGACAGAAACTAGCTCTGTTTGGTAGTAAGTTTCAAAACCGATGCCGGTCGCGAAATTGATTCGAAAATTAGACCATTTTGAAATTTTTTCCTTAATTAAAATGTAGAATGACTCCCAAGTGTGTACCAACAATTCGTTATTTTCATGGTGAAGTAAATATTGACGAACTTAATTGTGGCAAATATGTTGGTGGGTCTTATAAATTGATGAAAGTTTTGAAAGGTTATAATTTGACGCAATTAAAAGAACTGATTTATAAAGCGACTAAAATAAAATCAGATGAATTTGGCATAGAGTTAGTGTGTAATTGACCTACGGGTTCAGGATTTAAAACGGTCGACGATAACGATATGGAGCTAATGTTTTCAGCGACATCAAAATCAATAGAGCCGTTTGTTGGAAAAAGTAGATGGTTGCAAGCAGAAGAACCCATACAACTACAAGTAGTTAATAGTGTAACTGAAGACTACTATAGAATGGTTGAGATGGTAAGTATTAGTCATGAAACCGCATCTTCGAGTTTTAGTAATCCACATATAATAGCGATTTATGGTCAACAACAATCCTTTTTTGATATTCATCGTGTATGAGTTATCAATAAGGTGTTCAGTATAACTATTCATATCCAAGTAAATGTAGCTTTACACATTTTCTTGAAAGGTGAAACATTTATTTATAATTTTTATGTCGTATTATAATGTAAGTTATGCAACAGTTAAAAGTTTTGTCATTCTATATGCACTTATTTTCCTTATCAACCAACACTGCCAAGTAGTGCTGGACCATCAAATTCTTATATATCTTCTTATATGTATCCAACTCCATCTGAGTTATATGATAATAAGTCAGTGGTTTTTTTTAGAATAAGCTAACTTTGTTAGCTATTATTTTTGATACGGTGTATAAATTAAAACTTATTTATGAATTACAGCTTTCCCGCACATGATATTACGATACAATCTAATATCTAAGTGGAGAGTGTGAACGTAACTACAAACGAAGCAGATGTTGATATTGAAATGGATATGGTTATAGGTGAAGAAGCACATGATGATCCCTTGTAAATAGCATGGATGTAGTGAATATGGTGGAGAATGACGTGTCGTGGATCGGTAGTATGCAAGTGTATAATTATTCTTTGAACTATGATTTTGCGGTTGAAGACAATATTCCCAAAGACAATGATGCGGTGGTAATGGAGGTACCTTTGGATGATGATATAGCAATGTATAAATAATAGCTAGGTCAACTATTGCACATATTGAGTTCAACAATGAGTTATTTGCAACCGTTAACGTTCAGAGTAACTTTAAATTTGTATGATTTTCGAGACGAAAGCTAAATTGATACAACAATTGAGCGAATAGTCAATTCTACATGCCATGTCTTTTAAACCTATGAAATCAAATAAAACCAAGTATATTGCCGTTTGAATACATGTGCCAACTATCCATGGAGAATTTATGTTATTGCTTCAAAGAAATTCAAGCATAATTGGTAGATTATAAGGAAATATTTGAGCGATCACAAATGTGTTAACCCAATGGTGAACTCCACCCACAAGCAAGCGATTTCTAATTTTCCAGTATCAAAGATCTTAACTTTCATGAAAGCCGATCAGAATATAATAGCTGGTATAGTGCAATTATTGATGGAAGAACAATTGTTCGTGAAAATTATTATATGAAGGCTTTGGTAAAACAACAGCTACATAACTGGGCGGTATTTGAAATGCGGCTCACAGCACTACTAGAACAATTTTAAATAGCGACAGAGGCTTCCAACGGCCGTCGACGGCACTTTCCGATGGCTAGCGACAGTTGTCGAACTTCATGGCATTTTCGTAAATAAAATATCTTTGTCGTCGCTAGCCGTCGAAAAACTAAACAATTAATTCGTTGGCGGCCGTCGCTAGTCGTCGAAAAGTTATCGTGCATACAGGCGCCTGGCCGAGACTTGCTGCTTCATTCTTCAACTTTCCCCAAATAAACCAAATCCTATCTCCACCACCTCCCTTTCGTCGACGAGACGTCTGCCTCCTCGAGCTTCTCTGACTTCATTATTCTCCACTCTCAACAAGATTAGCCTCTTCATCAATCTTCAACCAGGCTTTATTCCTAAATGCTAATTAATTTTGATTTGTTAAATTAGGATTAATTTTTTTTATATTTGTGTAATACCACATTGATTGTTTGGTATGCTCTATTGAATGCCAGTTAGATTGTTATTATAATTTTTTATCACTGAAATGTTGAGAGAGAAATTTGTTTAGTGTATATGTGCGTTAATTGGTGTATATGCGTTGATTAATTAGTGCATACGCACATTAGGGCTGCTTTGGATTAACTAGAGTCGAGCTCAGATTTTGTGTATGCGTTTTCAAGATGACGAAAACGACAATTTGATGTATGCGTTTCTTATTAAATAAATTATTATAAAATATGTTAAATAACATGCTTTACTTTTTATAAATCACCTAGAGAGTTTTCGGCCCCGTTTGACAAATAGTGTAATAAACATTGTATGGATATTCATTTTTATCACAGAACGGACATTTGTATTAATCTGATACAATATTTTTCGGATTTTTTCCTGTATTGGACAAGTTATAAACACGGTAGAAATAATATTTTGCAAATAATTTTATTTTATACAGTTCATAGAATTTCGACAAGACTTTCTGTTTGTTCCCTACGTACACATATATGTGTACGATACAGAGAACAAAGAGGAAGTGCTGCCGAAATTTTATTGAGTTGTTTAAAATAAAGTGATTTGCAAAATGTAATTACTATTGTATTTGTAATGGAAAGAAGGACGATCAACCATCAAAGTGGAAAAGAATAACCTAAAAATTGTAGATTATATTCATATAATAATTTGTGTAAATCCGTTTGAAAATAAAATTATATAGAATAATATGTTATAGTTGCGAAAATTTAGACGTATGATTTATTTGAAAAATAAAATGTCAGCACGTAAATGATTAATGCGTTTTTATGTTTTAAAATAGGAAAAATGGTCAATTATTTTATCAATCGGAGCTGATGTACCAACAAAGAAGAGAAATTAGAGTCTCAATAAGTGAACATTTTTAAAATGGTGTACACGTCTTTATTTAATTCACTTTTCGTAATATTGGAAATGACGAAAAAATTCATTGTCCATATGCAGGTGCAAACAGTTGAAGCATTTGATACCGGATATAGTAATAGTTCATTTATGCCAATATGGTATCGTGTCGAATTATTTAGTGTGGGATTATCATGAAGAACTTATAGCACTTAGTCTCGTACATTCAGAGGAGGAGGTGGATAATGAACTTGTTTCCATGAATCTCATAAAAGATATGGTGAAGATGCAGCACATTCAATGTTCCCTACTGTTGAAGTTGATGATAACGATGTTAATGTCGAAAAAGAACCAAGTATTGAAGCAATTTTTTTATATGATTTATTGAAGGCTGCTAAGAAACCCTTTTAAGATGGTTGTATAAGTGGTACTCAACTATCAGTAACTGCATAATACATTGGGATGAAATCAAAATACAACTTCTCAGAAGCCGGGTTTACAGCAATGATATAAGCTACAAAACTGCATATGCCATCTGATAATTTAATATGCGAAAACCATTATGAAGTGAATAAACTTATGTCTGCTTTTGGTTTACTGTATCAAAAAATAGATATATGTATAAATGGTTGCATATTGCTTTGGAAAGAAAACATTAACCTTAGGAACTGTAAAATATGTAATCAGAAAAGATACAAACCAAGAAAATGGAAGGGAAAGGTAGTTATGTACTAACGCATGCATTACTTACCCATCACTCTTAGGCTTCAAAGGTTATATGCATCTTCTGTACCCCCGTATCATATGTGATGACACTGTGTGAGAACACAGGATGAAGGTACGTTAACACACCTAGCTGATGGAGAAGCATGGAAGAATTTTAATAAGACATACCCCGCTTTCGCAGCGGAGAGCCATGATGTTAGACTTGGTTTATGTATGGATGGATTTTCACCATTCTCTCAAAATATTCATCTTGGCCTATAATCATTTCACTTTACCGTCTACCACCGTGGATGTGAATAAAAACTTTGTATATGTTTCTCACTATTTTCATCCCTGGCCCTGATGATCTAACACAAGAAATTGACATATATTTACAACCATTGATTGAAGAGTTGAAAACATTATGGTATGAAGGTGTTGAAACATAATATATTTCAAAATGACCAAGTTACGAGCTAGACCATAACCAAGTTAAAGTACTGTTAAAATGGTTGGAACAGTTAAGATTTCTTCTAATCTTCGTAGATGTGTCGGCTATAAAAACGGTAAACTGAGTGGAATGAAAAGTCATGATTGTCATGTAATGATGAAACAATTACTATCCATCGCTTTCAAAGAACTGTTGTCCCCAAAAATTTGGATGTTTTAATAGATCTTAGTTTGTTTTATAAGGAGCTTTGTTCAACTACCTTAAAAGTTGATCGTCTGTGTAAACTTGAGGAAGAAATTCCTATACTGCTCTTTGTTAGGAAATCCAATCTATAATTTCGATGAAAACAACTACACAATGGAAATCAAACATATATATATGTGTATATATATATATATAGGTACTTGATAGAACAACATCACTAAAAAGACAAGAACAAGGCTCAAAGGACACTACAAGAGATTACAAGTCGATAGGTACAAAGAAGCAAAAGAAAAGATGCACAAAACAGACACTTACCAGTATTAGACATCTGGATGCACAAGCCAGACGTTTGAAAAAGTCATCTGAAACAACAAACGAGCGAAACCAGACGTCTGGTAATAGTAACTAGACATTTGGTAATAGCACTCAGACGTTTGAAAATCTACTATGAACAAAAAATATATAGTATCAGACGTCTGAAACAAATACCAGACTCCTGAATTCAAACTTTAACTACAAAAAAATTGCAACTATCACATGCGAATGGACATCTCCGCTTCTGTTCGCCACAACTCTTCACCATCAACAGAACCAACTTTGGAATGTTCGTTAATGGATGCAATAACTCAAGATACCTATCTACAACTATGTATAGCATCAAGAATCAAGAGAACAAAAAGCACCTAACTTACTTATGCTCTCTAATTCTATACTCTATCATACGTTCTTGATCTCTGCGCTCTAGTAATATTTACTTGTATTCACTCTTCCATATACCCAGTTCTTTATATATAATATTCTTTAGATATATATATTGGAAGCAATTGTACTAATTATTCAACATCTGTGTTATACTAGAACACATATTTGAAAAGAACAACTTATTATAACCTAGCCTATTCCTCCAGACGAAGTGAGGTTTTTGATAGTCGAATTTCAAAGGGGAGCTTCGGAATTGGATGTAGGATGGGAGGTACAAACCAATATAAAATTCTGGTGTGCTTATTCTATATTTACTTAGATTAATATTATTTTAGTCGCATCATATATTTTGTCGCATATAATTGCATATACACTACACGATCCGCCCTATAGACTTTCAATTGGTATCAAAGCAAGATTTGATCAAAGTACAGTAACACGTATTTGAATCACTTTAATATGGAAAGTATTTTTCAAGAAGGACAATCCACAGCTTGTCTCCCACTTTCTAATGGTTCTAATTATGCATATTGGTCAACACGTTTGAGAACCTTTATGGAAGCAAATGAATTAGAAATTTGGTCAGCCACTCAAAATAAATATGAAGCACCCGACACTACTATGAACGCATGGAATGATGCATAAAAAACCGCAGCTTCTAATAATGCCAAAGCTATGAGTGTTATATTTTGTTCATTAGATAGGAATGAATTTTCACCTGTCATGTTATGTAACACTGCATATGATATTTGGCGTACCTTACAAGTCACACACGAAGGCACAAACAAAGATAAGCAAAGTTAAATTTCAATTTTACAAAATCAATTTTCATCATTTAAAATGAAACAAAATGAATCTATAGTTGACATGTACTCTAGATTCCAAACTATTCAACACGATTTCATGGCACTAGGAGTTAAATTCACAAATTTTGATATAGTATCTAGAATACTCACTTCTTTAACTCCAGAGTGGGAAAGAAAAATATTAGCTATTGAAGAAGCTAATGACCTCTCAACACTCTTAGTTGAAGAATTGAAAGAAATTTTAATGTCCTATGAAGCTAATCTACAGGCATGAAAAGAACAAAATTCGAAGAAGAAAACATAGCATTTCCACAATAAATGAAGACTCCAACTTAGACAAATTAGAAATCGTATTCATTGCCGAAAACTACAACAAATTCAAGAAGTTTAGAAATATGACCAAATTTTAGAAAGGAGGAAATTCAAGCTCAACAAATCAAACGTCAATCAAATACTATGAATATGATCAATTTGGACACATGAAGAAAGATTATCCAAAGCTCAACAATGATAAAAAGAAGAACAAATTTGAAAATTTCAAAAAGAAGAAAGCTTTCAAAGTAATGTGAGATGACTCTTCATCATCATTTGACAGTGACATCAATAATGACATAGAACCAGCTATTGTATGTTTTATGGCACAAACTGATGAGGTACCCAAAATAAAAATAAGAATAAATGGATACTTGATAGTGGCTGCTCCATGCATATGACCGGAAACTCAAAAATGTTATCAAATATAACATACGTCAATGGTGGAATGGTGAGTTTTGGAGATAACTCAAAACGATATGCCGTCGGCATCGGAGAAGTCATCAACTCTGGTATTTCTAACTCTGCTATCACTACAGATGTTTTGTTAGTAGAAAATTTAAAACACAACCTACTTAGCATTAGTCTATTACGCAATAAAGGTTTTCAAATTAATTTCAAAAAAGAGAGATGTATTATTTTCGACAATAACAAACGACTTATCTTTGAGGGTATTAGAAACAAAAATATTTATGTCTTAAATATGAATATAAATCGAAATTCAAACTTATGCTTAACTATCAAACATGACGATCCATGGTAGTGGCATAAACGATTCTGTCATATTAACTTTAAATATATTAATAAATTAGCAAAATATGAGCTAGTTAGAGGTTTACCTAAAATTAATTATAAAGTAGAAAATTTATGTGACGATTATCAAATCGGAAAACTAAAGAAAAGCTCTTTTAAATCTAAAAACAATATTTCTATAAAACAACCATTAGAATTATTACATTTAGATTTATTTGGTCCAACTCAAGTATGATCTATAGATCACAACAAATATGTTCTCGTAATAGTTGATGATTTTTCAAGATATACGTGGACCTTATTTTTAAAACATAAAAGTGACACTTTTGAAATGTTTAAAAATTTTCCTAAAAGAATTAAAACTCAAATGGATTTGAAAATTAAGAATATTTGAAGTGATCACAATGGAGAATTCGAAAATGATCTTTTATTAATTTTTGTAATAAAAAGGGTATAAGTCATAATTTCTCTTTTCCCCACACACCTCACAAAATGGTGTAGTAGAAAGAAAAAATCATATGTTACAAGAAGGTGCACGAACACTATTAAATAGTAGTGCTTTACCAAAACATTTTTGGGCTAAAGTAATTGCTACGGCTTGTTATGTTTTGAATCGAGTAACTATACGACCTATGACTAAACATACTTTTTCCAAAATATTTTTTAGAAGAAAATCTAAAGTACCGTACTTTAAAACATTCGAGTCAAAATATTTTATATTAAATACAAAATATATTTAGTAAAATTTGACCCAAACGCCGATGAAGGAATCTTTGTTGGATATTCGGATCGTAGCAAGGCGTATAGAATTTTTAATGAACATACTAACGCAATAGAAGAAAGTTTACATGTTTCATTTGATGAAAATTTCCTTAACAATCATACTAATGACGATGAAGAAATTGTTCCAACAACAAATATAACAAACTCATCTAATAATGAGACAAATGCAAAAAATAATACCTTAGTGTCATCCCCTAGAATTCTAAAAGATCATCCAAAAGATAATATCATTGAGGATCATTATTCTAGAGTAACTAGAAATCAACTTAACTAAATAAGTCATATTGCATTTGTATCAAATTTTGAACCAAAAAATGATAAAGAAGCTTCAAACGATAATTTTTTGGATAATAGCAATGCAAGAATAATTAAATCAATTTGAACGTAATAATGTTTGGGAATTAGTACCGAGACCAAAAAATCAATCAGTTATTGGAACAAAATGGGTATTTAAAAACAAAGCAGGTGAAATGGAAATATAGTTAGGAATAAAGCATGTTTGGTCGCTCAAGGTTGTAATCAAGAAGAAGGTATCGACTACGACGAAACTTTTGCTCCAGTAGCAAGACTCGAGGCCATACGTATGTTACTTGCTTTGCAAGTCATCACAATTTTAAATTATTTCAAACGGATGTCAAAAGTGTTTTTTAAATGGTTTTATTGAAGAAAACATATATATTGAACAACCTCCATTATTTGTTCACGAAAAATAACCTAATCATGTTTTTAAATTGCACAAAGCCCCATATGGTTTAAAGCAAGCCTCTTGTGCCTGATACGAACGTCTTAAGAATTATTTAATTACATATGGTTTTCAAATAGGTAATATAACTATTTATCAAATGAGAAAATAACGACATCTTAGTAGTACAAGTTTACGTAGATGATATTATTTTTGGTTCAACTAATGAAAATCTTTGTACTCAATTTTCAAATATTAGCAAAAACGAATTTGAAATGTCTCATATGAGTGAATTAAATTTCTTTTTAGGTTTACAAATAAAACAACTTGAAAACGGTATTTTTATTCATTAAGAAAAATATTGCAACGATTTATTACGTCGTTTTGGAATGGATAAAATATCAACCAAGCCAGCACCAATGAATACTAGGAAAAAGATGATAACGGAAAAGATTTTGATGAAAAATTATATCGTAGTATGATTGGCTCCTTAATATACTTGACGGCTAGTCGACCCGCCATTTTGACAAGCGTATTTTTTATTCCCGATTTCAAGAAAAACCAAAAGAGTCTCACTAAAGAGCTGTTAAACATATCTTACGATATTTGTCTAGTACTAGAGATTACGGTTTGTTTTATCCTAAGGGATCATCGTTTGAACTTGTTTCATATAGTGATGCGGATTTCGGTTGATGTAAAATAGATCGTAAGAATACTAGCGGAACGTATCATTTTATCGGACAATCGATGGTTTTAGGGTTTAGCAAAAAGCAAAACCGTGTCTCTTTATCGACTTGTGAAGCCGAATATATTTCAACGGCCATAGCATGTGCATAAGTGATTTACATACAACAAACGCTTAAAGATTTCAAAAAAATTGTCGATGTATCACCAATATATTGTGATAATACGAGTGCAATAAACCTATCAAAAAACCCTGTAAATCACTCACGTACTAAACACATAGATATACGACATCATTTTTTACGCGACGATGTAGAAAAAGGAATTATTACATTAGAATACGTAAATACTAAGAATCAAATAGCAGATATTTTCATAAAACCACTAAATGAATAAACGTTTGTTAAACTACGATGCGATTTAGGAATATGTTCTCTTAATGATCTTCTCGTCTAAATTCTACATTTCATTCATTCTATTTTTGGTTAAAAATGTTTTATCCACAAACCAAAATCTTTAACACTAGCCAACAATATTTTACAAATTTGTTTTCTGAAATTAACTATGTATAACTTTTAAAAATAATGTATAAATAGTCATTGTTTTTAACAAAACAATATATATATATATATATATATATATATATATATATATTTCATATTCTTTTACAAATAAAAAAAATAAAAACATGTATTCCGACAACTCTCATCTCTCCTTCTTAACACAAACATCGGATAGTTCAGCAGATTCCCTGATCGACTTCCTACTCATGCACTAGGTCAAGAGCCAGCCTATAAGTGGTCCTCCTATCACATGAGATTCACTCCCGATAAAAAATGGTCCAAACAATCTCTATTTGTCTCTCCTAGTACCAAGGAGAAAATCGATGAGGTACATCATTACCAAAAGCAACAAATAAATTTACAACGAGAATTATACTTTGAACAAAAAGTCACAGCGCAACGACTAAGTTTTCTAGAGTAAGTAGTGATCAAATTTTGCAATTCACGAAAAAAGATGTACATGAACCGCTTCTGATTCCTTGCAATCCTCTGGATCCTTGTGCATCTTATCGTATACCTTAGGATCCTTCACCTACGCAATTTTTTGGTTCTCCAAGGACCAATGAACGTGGAAATATTTGGTCTCCCCTCAAGCCTTGGAAGGATAGCACCTTTGAAGATCGCAATGTTCCATCTTCATCTCAATAAATTGGTTTATTGTATTTTTATCTACTTATAGTTGTTTTTGTTTTCAAAAATAAAAATATTATGTGTCAATGAAATTGATCTCTCGAAAATCACGTATAACCTTCAAAAATAAGACTATTTTTAGACTTACTGAAGTTTTCAGACGTCTATACAATGCTCTCAGACGTCTGACATCTTTGTGACACATCATTTTTTATACTACTGTGCATGTATCAGTGACGCAGCGGAATAATCAAAACAAACTTCAATCGGTGAAAATAACAATCGATGGAATGAAGATACCGAAATGCCCAAATTCGTTGATCCGAAGATACCGAATTCTAGCTATCTCAAACACGTTGATAGCGCACTATACCGTGTTCAAAGATCTGCGATTCTTCGTACGTTGATCTAGCGCACTAGATTCCGTGAATCGGCTTCAACAAACGTGGATTCGAGTGCACTCGAATGACATAAGTGGAGATAGGAGATTACACTCAACTACCAATTGGAGAAGAAAGCTCAAAGCAATCAACAAGAAATTTTATTTCAAAATCAACCACCCAAAAAGTTACAACACACTCCCTATTTATAGCCTTTTCTCAACACAGCTTCTTAAGTCGTTGCCGACTCACGACTCATCCCTAACACACATTCGTCCGACTCACCTACAGGCCGACCTTCGACTCAGCAGATACACAACTCATATATACACATAACCGAGACAACTCTTACGTCGGCACCGACTTAACATGAAGCGACTCAGAAACTACAAACACACATCCTTCTACCGACTCAACTTCATGCCGACTCACGACCTATGGAGTAACCGACTCAAGAAAATACACTACACAGACACATTGCGGCATAACTCCTTAACGACTCAATTAGGTCGACTCATCATGAGTCGTAACTCGTTGACTCGGCACCATTTTCTCTCTGTATCCAGTTATCCCTTCTTTCAGTCTTTCCTTAGGTCGTTGCCGACCTACTTCCGATGCCTTGTTAACTCGGGCTAACTTCCCCCATGGCTTGTTAGATCGTGGCCATCCTTCCTTAGCTCGGAAACGACTCAAGCTTTCATTGAGTCGTGGACGACTCATCAAACCACACCACAAGCTCATGCTTTCAGGAATTAAAGATTGCACAATTTCTTCTCTGGCCTTAGCTGCATCATCTACCAACAAATTCTAGATATTTAAACATATTTACTATCTTCATTCTAGGTTAAAATCAGACGTCTGACTCACTTCCCAAACGTCTGAAATTCAATCGACGGCCTTCAGTAATCCAATAAAAACTATTTTACCCAAAGTTTCACCTCACATTTCATTTCGTTTCTCTTTCATATCCAAAACCCTAACTTTCCAAATCGCTATCTCTATAAATTCGAACGATATCATGCGTCCAAAACTAAAAATCCTAATATTTCAAAGAGAAAGCAAGAGCAAGCCACATCCTCCAACCCTCAAGTGTGCTCTGATGATCAAATTGAGCGATGGATGAATAGAATGCCTCATTCAATCAAATGATACGATGATATTCAGAAGAAGAAGCTACATACAGGTTCTTTCTATAATTCGATCAAATTTTCTATGTACGGTTTGGATGAAATGTGCGAAAATGCTAAGCTAGAAACGTTGATTTCCTTCAATTCCAATAATTTCCAAATCGATCAGCTCGTCACATTCCTTTTCCATGCTCATTTCGATAGCACTGTCGTATGGAATACCGACAACGATGATAAATAGCTTTGGTCAAGTGTTTATGGCAACACAATTCGTCTAACTCTGAAAATAATAGGCCGTATTTTAGGCTGTTCCGACTCCGGAGAAGATTCATATAATATCTCGGATATGCATCTAAAACCACAAGATAATGTTACCCATCATATTTGGGAAGATGAAATGCCAAGATTTTCTTCCAAGCACTTACAACCTAACGCAAGACTCCTCACCAGGATATGAATATAGTCATTCCTCGTCTAGGTAGCCATGAGAAAATAACCGAATCGGAGTACAAAGCTTTTATGCCATCCTTAGTTGAACAAGGGTAGATTGGATGAAATTCATATTTGATGAGCTTAAACACTATTGGACTCGATCATGTCCATCCATCATCTACTCTACCTATATTGTGCGTCTTTTGAAAGCTCACAACATTCCATCATATTTATCGACGTTTGAAGAGATTACTCCCAAGTACGCCTCCACAAAGTTCTTCTCTCTTATGCACTTACCAGAAAATCCTCTGGATTTTATGTTATTTGAAGAGTGGACGCAACATCATCAACAAGCCAGACAACCTAGACCTCAGCTTCATCAACAACCACCACAAGCATCACAAGAAGAGGAACAACATCATGAACATACTTCTCCTCCTCCTACACCTTTTGAATATCCAGGCCAAGATGACATTTTGGAGAGTCGCACTGAGACCAGTCGAAATGGAAGTATTCAAGACTTAACTCTCCAAAATCAACATATCTTATCAAGAAATCAAAAATTATTGGCTAAGCATATTGATAGCTTTGAAACAATGTTAGCTTCTCGCCTAGCCACAGTTGAAACATCGCTTTCAACAACTTTATCCGTTCTAAAATAGCTTCTTCAACGAGTTCGTGGCCCTACAACACCTTTGGAAGATTGGCCAACTCCAGTGCCTTCTCCTCCTCCTTCAAAACACTTTAAACTTTTTGAAAAGGAAAAATAACCTCTCGAACATACCCTAATATCTCCTAAAAACAAGCTAGTTCGTCAAAGAATGAAGATGAAGGAGATGATCAAGCTCAAGCTTCCCCAAAAGATCATTATATATTTTTTAATAGGTTTCATCTTTTGTAATGATTTCAAAATCTACGCATGTAATTACTATATTTAATGATTGTACAACGTGCTTTTTGGTTTGCTACTTCTATGTAATTTTTTATAACCTTTCAGCAATTAGTAAATATTTCAAATTAACAATATGTACATGCTATCTACATATAGATATTCATACTTTTTGATTATGCCAAAGGAGGAAAAATAATGGTAAGCATATATTCATGGGGAGATTTGTAAAATTATATCTAAGTACATTGTATAGTTGTCATCATCAAAAAGAGGGAGAATGCTAGGAAATCCAACCTACGATTTCGATGACAACAACTATACAATGGAAATCAAATATACAAATATATTTATATACAGGTACTTGCTAGAGCAACATTACTAGAAAGACAAGAACAAGGCTCAAAGGACACTACAATAGACAACAAGTCGATAGGTACAAAGAAGCAAAAGAAAAGATGCACAAAACAGACAAGCACCAGTACTAGACGTCTAGGTGCACAAGCCAGACATCTAGAAAAGTCCTCTGGAACAATAAACAGGCGAAACCAGAAGTTTGGTAATAGCACTCAGGCGTTTGAAAATCTATTATCAACGAAAAATATATAGTATCAAACGTCTGAAACAAATACCAGATGTCTGAATTCAAACTCGAACTACAGAAAAAAATGGCAACTGCCACATGCGAATGGACATCTCCGCTTCTCTTCGCTACAAACCTTCACCATCAATGGAAGCAACTTTAGAACGTTCGTTAATGAATGTAACTACTCAATAAACCTATCTACTGTGAGAAATGAGGATTAGGGATCTTAAGGCTAGAATTAACACTAGAGGGGGGTGAATAATGTTTTAAGGAATTACTAAATCTTTTTGAGTTTATATTTATTTGAACACAAATGTATGCAATATTCAGATACAAATATGATCACTGAATCAAACACAGATGTAGAACTAAAGTAAAAGCAATAAAGGAAAAAACACACCGGATTTTATACTGGTTCGGAGTTACCCTACATCCAGTCCCGCACACAAGTACGGATTTCCTTTCAAAATCAATTTTTACAATTACACCCTCGATTTCGAGGCCACAAGATACACCACTCTAGATTCACTATCCTCTGGGTAGAGATACTTGATTTTATGGGCAACATGTTCACCCAGTTGATTTCACAGGCTATAATCACACCTTTTCTCGCTTGATTGATTTCACAGGCTACAATCATACTTTTCTCACTCAATTTATTACAAAGAAGCCTATAACTCTGAACAGCACTAAGATCTTGTTGAGATAGTGATAGTGAATCAAACCAGAGATGATCTAGTTAGATTCAATGGTGATTTCGACAGAGTAATGGTAAAAATATATGTAAAGAAATGTGGAAGAAGAAGAGGAGTGAAATCAGAGAAAATATATGTATAAATTCATCTAAAACTGCCTATATTTATAGTAGAACAACAACCTTGTCCATTCATGAAAGAATATGATGAATAGACACTTCTTTTGAAATTCAAATTTTTGAAATCAACTACTACCTTGTCGACAATGGTATGTAAGGGTTGTTGACGGGCCTATGGTATTTTTGGTGATTTATTTGTCTTTGAAAATAGCTTCTATCTTGTACTAAAACTATTTTTTAATCTTTCTAAATATTCTTAAATATAGTTAAAATACATAATTAAGTATAGAGAATAATATTTTGGTATACATAAAATTTTACTATAATTTTATATTTAAATCTAAGTATGAATATTAAAAGTTAAATATATTATAATTAAAAGATAGTTTAAAACCAAGGATAATTTGATTTTGAAGATAAAGATCATTTTGAGGCTAAAAATATTTAAAACTAGGATAGTTGTTTTTGATATCTTTTAAAAGGAAGGTTTTGAAATCGTTTTGAAAACAAGATATAATTTTGTAAAAACATTTTAATAAAATTTAGTGGATACAAAAAAATGTTCCACTAGATTTTTCGTAGGTTCCATCCTAAGGGTTTCATCCTTTTAACAGGCTCAAAGTGGATTCCATTCCACGAATAAATTAGATTTTAAGATGTCAGTGCTTTTCTAGGAGTTTTAACAAAATTCCTAACTAAATTACTTATTATTGAAATTTGAACTCTTGATAATCTTAATATTCATGAGTCTTCGATCTTGATATCTTCAGTCTTGAATCTCCATACTTTACAGTCTTCATTCTTGGTACCTACATGGTTAAATCCTGCATATACATATATATCTAAATTATAATGTTAGTATTTATTTTAATCTTATTCTAAAGTTGTTATCATCAAAACCATCTTCTCAGGGACTAACAATCTCCCCCTTTTTGATGATGACAACCTTTGTTTATAACATATTATTTCTATCCTAATAACTCCCCTAAAACTAATAACTCCACCCAATCTATGCATAACTATCCTATTTTATACTTCTCCCCTTTGTCATTAACGAAAACTAATCTCCAAACTATATAACTCCTCCTTAATCTATGGCATGTGATTAAAATGATAGTGTTATCATAAATAATCAACACTTAATTCTAAAACTAAAACTAAGTCCTTAATAACTGACTATCCTAACTAAGATTCCATATATGATAATACATATAATAGTGATAATTATATATAAGAACACAAATGTGAGAAATCATACGTGAGAAATAAAATATAAGAACGCAAATCATTTATTAATTATATATTGTTGTATTTACATTTTCGTAGAAAACATAAGTAAGATCATATAACAATAAGAATGAGAGAAAAGAAACTATTGTGTATACATATTATGTTTTGCACACCAATAATCAATCCACACCAAACCAAATCAAATTAATCAATCCAGGCAACCAATTCAAATCAAACAAAGCAATCAAATAAAATCTAATATTACGAGGAACTTCGACCCATCCTTCTTCTCCAAATATAGGATCTGCTTTAATGGCATCCCAATTTTCATTTTAATTGGTGAGAGATAATGGAGGATGTGCTTCATTATCATCTTTGTGCAGGGAGGAAATCATCCATCGTATCGCATCGAAATGCTTTTCTTGCTCCTTGATCATCTGCATTTGACTCAACTCTAAGTGTCGCTGATTACGAAGAATGAAAGAGAGAATATTTTTGAAAGACTTAAGAGTTTCTTCACGATTCTTAGTCAAACCATAAATTGGATTGGCCATTTTGAGTTTGCGAGAAGAAATAAAGACAAAGTAGATAAGAAATGATTTTAAGTGATGAATTCGGGAAGAAATATGTATTTATAGGTGTATAAATTCTTTTGAAATGAATAGATGCAAGGTAGTTATTCATATTTCAAATTTAAAATGAAAAGTCATTTCTGACCAGTACTTGTCGAGTCCATAGGGGTCAGTTGATTTTGATGAATCATTTTGTTTTTCTGAATAATTGTGTATATATATTTATTTATATAATATACTAACATTTATTCTGGAGATAGGATAAGCTAGATAACAGAAAAGTAATTCAATTTCATTTCATAATAGAATGATACAATGATTAAACATTAAGAACTACGCGAACATTCAATTGAAAACAAAACTAAAACTAATACAACAAGACATGATAATGTAGAACTAGTTAGAGGATGATGAAGATGAAGATAAGCCAAGCTTCTTGCTGACTTTGGAGAAAATCTTGTTCATCTTGGATGACATTTTATCCAATTTTTTACTAACGGATCGTTTAAGTGTCCGTTGATTCTCAACAATGATCTTTTGATTTTTTAGTAAGGTTTTGTTGGTTAGATTAGAGGGATAGTCAATAATTTCCAAGGATGTTTCACATTCTTCTTCTTCTTCTATTTCCATTTCATCCCCTTCTTCTTCTTCTTCCTCCTCTTCCATGTCCCCATGGGCTAAACACTTATCCTTTTCGGCAAGAGTTTCATATGGTTGGAAATGTTGGAATTTTCATAAGAGAAATGTTTGAGTGATTAGAAACTTTTCTTGAAATAAATTCTTCTCCTTTGAAATCTACTCCAAAATAATTAAAAATTCGAGTGAAATAGATTTCATGATACAAAGTGTTTTCACCCATTTCAAGATTTTTGGGATGAAATTCATCCAAAATAACTTGCACCCAATTAATATCATAATTTTCAAAACTAGCAAAAAAGTACTTTGCAAACTTTTGAAGTTGGATTGTTAAAACTCCCCAATCTTGGGGTTAAAGAATGTTGTAAAAGAAGATTAACAATTCTAATTTTTGGTCGAAAGTTTCGAGTTATGAAATATCTCCTTCAAAAATGTTATGAAACGTCTCACGATCATTTTCATCGATATTAAAACTAGAAAGATCGATTCCCGTGCTCTTGCAATTGAGAAGGGTACCCAAAAGATCACAACTGAAAATGATTCTAGTGCCTTTGACACTACTTTAAATTTCATCATCATTTCCGTAATAAAATCCACAGTTAAAATTTGCATAGAAAATTTTAACAAGATTTGGATAACAAACAAAATCATTTTATGAAGCATCAACAAGACTAAGAACTTGATTGTTTGCAAAAAGAGAATCTATTTCATAAGAAGAGAAATTTTGAAATAAAGCAAACTTCCCAGGATGGACTTTTCATAGTTAGCATAGTTGATATATGCTTTTGTAGTCTCCAGACCATTGTAGAGTTGCTCTTTTATCTTTTTGGAATTCTCATTGTGGAAGGGTTGCTTGAAGAAGCCATTAGAGAATAGAGTAGAAAGCTTGATATTTTGAAATAAGAGTTTGAATTTGAAAATGAAAGTGAAAAGTTGTTATAAGAGATAGTGAATAAATAAATTCTCAAAGGACACGTTCTCTGGTCAAAAGGTGTTTTTTCATAGACTTGAATGAAGCGAAAAGATGGAGGGAAAGTCAACATTTGAATTCAAATTTTAAATTTCAAATTTCTGTACCCTTGTCGACAACATGGTGGTGATCATGTCGACAGGTGTCTCTGAATTTTCATGATTTATTTCTCTTAAGTATTCTAATATATATATATATATATATATATTATTTTTAATGCCTATATATATCTGGAATACTACTAGAATTATAGTATACTCCATAAAATATTATAGTACTATTAAAAAAATAGTAAAAAAATAATAAAAATAAAAAATTTAAAAATTCAAGTAACACACCAATTCAAAATCAACCAATCAAGCATTCAATTCTAAGCATGCAATTTCAACCAATGTATTGTAAATGTGTACCTTTTTCTGAGTCCATTTCTCTGAATTCGTCGGAGTCATGAGCAGTCGTGAAACACATATTTGAATTATCTGTCTTTTGATCATCATCGCTTAGTATGAGTCATCTAGAATAGCAAAAATGCACATTTTCGTTTCTTTACGGAATCATTCTTTATAGGAAGATTTCGCCTATCTGGATGCGGACAGTCTCTTTTGATATGGCATGGTTGGTCACAGTTGAAACATTTGATATAGTTTGACACTACATTTTGATTTTCAGAGTTCTTATAGTTGTTTCTCTTGAGATTATTCATCTTTCTATATTTCAGGAATTTCTGAAAATTCTTGGTCATAAAGGCTATCTCTTCATCATTAATACTGTTTGAGTCTAATCCATCGGTCACTGCATTGAATGCCTTTGATTTCTTTTCAGATGCTTTTCTTTCTCTTCTCTCAATCATTTGGACTTCAAATGACATTAGATTTCCAATTAATTCTTCTATCTTTAAGGTACTGATGTCGTTTTCTTCTTCTATCGCAAGTGTCTTTTGACCCCATTTTGGAGTAAGAGAATTTTAGATTTTCCTGACTTGATCTTCTTCCGAAAATTCCTTTCCCAAGGATATTAGATAATGCACATTATTCTAAATACATATCTAAAATATACTCATTAGAATTCATTTTAAATAATTGAAACTAATTTGTGAGCATAGAAATTTTGGTTTGTTTAACTTTGCTTGTTCCTTCATGAGTAACTTGCAAAGTTTTCCAGATTTCATATGCAGATTTACAAACTAACACTGTATTAAATTCGTTCCTACCAAGTGAACAAAACAAAATATTCATAGCTTTAGAGTTGTTTTGTGCAACGGTCATTTGCTCAGCAGTCCACTATGCAAAATCAGTTGCGGGTTCAAAATACTCAGTCTGTGTGATATTCCGAGTGTCTAGCCCTACAGATTGTAAATATATTTTCATCCTACGTTCCCAATATGCATAGTTACGCCATTAAAAAGTGGTGAACTGCAGTAGATTGACCTTCTACAAATGAACTAGTGACAAGGATAATAGAACCAGCGTTGGTAGCCATTTTGAAAAAATTTCAAAATTCAGATTATGAAACTTTAAAAACCTTTCTCAAATACCAAATGTGAGAAATGCGGATTACGGATCTTAAGGCTAGAATTAACACTAGAGGGGGGTGAATAGTGTTTGAAGGAATTACTAAATCTTTTTGAGTTTATATTAATTTGAACACAAATGTATGCAATATTCAGACACAGATATGATCACTGAATCAAACATAGATGCAGAAATAAAGTAAAAGCAATAAAGGAAAGAACATACCAATTTTATACTGATTTGGAATTATTTAGTTCCACACACAAGTACGGATTTCCTTTCAAAATCAGTTTTTACAATTACACCCTCGATTTCAAGGCCACGAGGTACACCACTCCCAATTCACAATCCTCTGGGTAGAGATGGTTGATTTTACGTGCAACAAGTTCACCCGTTGATTTCACAGGCTACAATCACACCTTTTCTCGCTTGATTGATTTCACAGGCTACAATCACACCTTTTCTCACTCAATTTATTACAAAGAAGCCTATAACTCTGAATAGCACTGAGATATTGTTGAGATAGTGATAGAGAATCAAACCAGAGATGATCTAGTTAGATTCAATGGTGACTTCGACAGAGTAGTACTAAAAATATATGTAAAGAAATGTGGAAGAAGAAGATGAGTGAAATCAGAGAAAATACATGTATAAATTCGTTTAAAACTGCCCCTATTTATAGTAGAACAACAGCCATGTTCATTCGTGAAAGGATACGACGAATAGACACTTCTTTTGAAATTCAAAATTTTGAAATCAACTGCTATCTTGTCGACAAGGGTATGTAGGAGTTGTCATAAGTCCTATTGTATTTTTGGTAATTTAGTTTTCTTTGAAAATAACTTCTATCTTGTATTAAAACTATTTTTTAAACTTTATAAATATTCTTAACTATAGTTAAAATACATAATTAAGTATAGATAATAATATTTTGGTATATATAAAATTTTACTACAATTTCATATTTAAATTTAAGTATGAATATTAAAAGTTAAATATATTATAATTAAAAGATAGCTTAAAACCAAGGATAATTTGATTTTAAAGATAAAGATCATTTTGAGGCTAAAATTATTTAAAACCAGGATAAATGTTTTTGATCTCTTTCAAAAGAAAGGTTTTTAAATCATTTTGTAAACAAGATATAATTTTGTAAAAACATTTTAATAAAAGTTAGTGGATACAAAACAATGTTCCACTCGATTTTTCGTAGGTTCCATCCTACTTTGGGTTCCATCCCTTTAACGGGCTCAAAGTGGATTCCATTTCACGAATAAATTATATTTTAAGATGCCAGTGCTTTTCTAGGTTTTAACAAAATTCCTAACTAAATTGCTTATTATTGAAATCTTGAACTCTTGATAATCTTGATACTCATGAGTCTTCAATATTGATGTCTTCAGTCTTGAATATCTATACTATACAATCTTCATTCTTGGTACCTGCATGGTTAAATTCTGCATATACATATATATCTAAACTATAAAGTTAGTATTTATTTTATAATCTTATTCTAAGGTTGTTGTCATCAAAATCATCTTCTCAGGGACTAATATCTACAACTATATATAACATCAAGAATCAAGAGAACAAAACAGACCTTACTTACTTATGCTCTCTAATTCTATACCCTATCATATATTCTTGATATCTACACTCTAGTAATCTTTACTTGTATTCACACTTTCATATACCCAGTTCTTCATATACAATATTCTTTAGATATATATTGGAAGCAATTGTACTAATTAGTCAACATCTGTGTTATACTAGAACACATATTTGACAAGAACAACTTATTGTAATCAAGCATATTCCTCCGGGCGAAGCGATGGTTTTTTGATAGTCAAATTCTGAAGGGGAGGTTCAGGATTGGACGTAGGGCGGAAGGTCTGAAGCAGTATAAAATTCCGGTGTGCTTATTCTATGTTTACTTGGATTAATATTATTTTAGTTGCATCATATATTTTATCACATATACTTGCATATACACTACACGATCCACCGTGTATACTTTCACTCTCCAAACTGTAGAAAATATTTCCTCGTGGTTTCTTTTATGTGATAGAGCATTTACTTGTTCATCTTCTGTTTAAAGCACATCTTCGAGGTCCTATGCAATATGGATAGATGTATCCATTTGAAGGGTATTAATATTGAGTTGTTAATTTTTAGTTTAACCACATGTAATAAAATTTAATTATGATTATTCTTAACGGGTACTTAAATCATTTAAAGAAAAAATGAGACAAAAAGCTTGAGTTGAAGGTTTGATATGCAAATCATATATCAAAGAAGAAGCTTCATTCCTTTTCTCTTATTATTTCCATGACCATGTGAAATTATCTTTTGAAAGTGCTATGCGAAATGATGATGGCGTTGAACAAATTCTTCTGAATCAATGTTATCTAATTTTAGACAGCTGAGACGTCATGTTGAAAAATGTGTGGAAGTATGGTTAGACGATAGAGATTATCATGTAGTTCATGCATATGTTTTTCTTAACTGTGCAGAAGTTGCGCCATTTGTTAGGTATTAAAGAATAACATATCTAAAATTATTTACTTGATTAATACATGTGTGTATTAATTATAATGCAGTATATTATCTGTATATGCAGTATTTGTGAATCACATCATCCAAGCAGGGATATCAGCAAAAAGTTTGCTATTTGATTTTCAAACCATGTATATGATCTGGTAAATTGTGTGGTCGACGAAGGGTTGAAACATCTTACGATGAGACTAAAAAGAAAAGTCAAGATATATGCAATATTCTTTGTTAATAGATACAAATTTAGCACAAAAGAATGTGGGGTTGAAAAATAGACTAACAATACTGGTGATGATACAAATGATCACATAAATGATTTTTACGGTGTGTTAACTCAGGTTTTGCAATTAACATATTTCACTAGACTTGCGGAAGATGTTTATTTGTTTATATTTAACTGCTTTGGTAATGTTCTAGGTTCTGAAATCAACGTACACAAAAAATATAATATTATTGAAATATAGCATACATTATGTTATCATAAGTACGATCTATTTATACTAGCAAAACAGGCCCTAAAATTTATTATGCTTCTTATCAATATATAAAAAGAGATAAAAAGATTGGTCGACGGTTTTTAAAATGAAGGCCGGATTTAAGTTTGATGGAAAGAATATTCCGGACGAACAAGCGTGCCCAGCAGATATCGAGAAAATTGACGAATTTGCAATAATAGATGATCAAACCTATTTAGGACCTCTAAATGATGAATCAAATGTATTAGTAGAAGCATTTGAGACTACAGAGGAAAACAATATAGAGTATGAGACCGAGTCTGAATAAAAAAATGACGAGGACTGATTTAGTAGTATACATGTTAAAAATAATAATTTATGGGAGTATTGATGTTACACCTTTTTTTCATACGTTACGTGCGATTATTGATGTTAAATCGTGATATATTTACTCATAATTGAATGATATGTTCTGCCATAATAAAATAATATTTATGTGATAGCTATTACAAATGTAATTTTTAAGGCGGCGGAGTTCTTCACAGTCTACTTCCCCTTCCATGTCTTAGAGAGGGACAGGTCGCAGCGGTAGTGATGGCAACGGCACTTCGTAGGAGACGCCGTGTACGGTAGATAGATTGCTACCGAAAGCTGATGGCTTGTAAGTATTAAATTTACTTCAGCACTGGAAATATTTTATATGACATATTAGTCATGATTTGTCTGTATCGTATTTAATGCAGTGGTTTTGAACTTGAGCCTTCTAATATTGTTCTCTGCATATCGAAGCAGGCATACGTGAGCCATATAACTACATGCTGGCCGAAGTGGAGCAGGATACGGCAAAGCATATGGCAGGACTTTCTGGTAAGTGTAAAATTATATACCATTATATATAATCAGTGTAAAATTATATATCACTGTATATAATCATTTTATAATTTGCCGACTAAGTATAAATGTATAACTTACTTTTTTTTCAATATATATACAGGGGCAGTAGACTTAAAAGAGGAGGAGGAGTCTCTTTTCCAGTGACACTGTAACTCAAAAGTGTCAACGAATTATAGGGATATGATGTCTACCATAAGAAAAACTGGAAAGAAGCCAAGCTGGATGGACGCCGACGTCTGGGATGCCAGGGTCGCATGGTAGAGTTGCGACAAATTCAAGGTAAGTCTATTAGATATCATTTTAATTTATTCCGTACAGAATACATAATTTATACCTGTAAAATACAATCTTAATTTTTAATTTGTAGGCGGAGTCAAACAAGAACTCTACAATGAGGCAGAAAAATCCAATCAAACGCCGTGGTGGCTTAAAATCATTTCAGCACCATCGCGAACACGTGGTAAATTAATTAATTGCAATTACGAACGGTCATTATATTTTTAGTACAAATTCGTATGAACATCAATAATATAAACCAATTATTGCATGAAAAATCGCGTGGGGTCATGTCTTATATATGGAACTGTTTGAGCACACCCCCGCCATTAGGCAGACGGACGACGAGGGTACGGTGTCGTATGCCTGGCATGAGAATGATAGAGCATATGCCGCATATGTAAGTATGTTTTAAGTTATAAGTTAGTAATAATAATCATTAATGTTATGTAATATTTATTTGTATTTAATTTTTCCGTTGCACGAAAAAATTATGCAAGCACATACGCAGGTGCTTGAACATTCGAGATGGAAGCAGTTGACCACTGACGATGAGGACGCGATTTTTGACTCTATTATGGACCCAACCTAGAGAAATAGGCACAAAGACAATCAATTAGTAATTTATTAAAATTAATTGCGTTGTAAATTTTTCTTAATTTTTATAAAAGTTATGTAATAACTTAAACATATTTCGACTTCTTTTGCAGGCTGAAACATCACAAAGGACTTACCAAAGGGCCCGGGACAACGTTGAGATTAATGAGCTTCGACAGTAGATTGCACAGCTGTAGGAGAAGGACCGGCTTTGAGCTACTCAAACGAAGCAACTTAACCAACGTTTGGCCGAGTAAGTGGAGCGTCATGAAGCATTCCCTTCGTCTGGTCGTTCCGGAGCCGATGATGAGTCATGAGGTATGATTTGTAGTTTTTTTGAAACTGGTGTGTATGAACATTGAGCGATGGTGATGTTGATTTATGGACATGTCTGGTGTTTGACATTGATTTGTGTAGTTGATTTGTGCAATTGATATGTGGATTTTGATGTGGATTTGTATATTGTACATTGATGTTGGATGTAAATATTGAAGTTGGATGGATGAGGTTGATGATTGAAGGTTTGTTTTGTATTGGTTGAATATGTTTGTGTTTGATATGATAATGTTTGAGTTTTATATTGATATTGATATTTATTTCAGCCTATATATTTGATTTATTTATTGATTTTGATGAGTTGTGACTTCCGACGGCTCCCGACGGCTTATTGGCCATTTTTTTCGATGGCTTTCGACCGCTTTCTAGGCAAGAATTATGACGGCTTGCGACGACTTTTTGGAAGAAAATTGCGAGGGCTTAATGGAAAATTTCTATGCCACGTGGTCGTCTTTGCCGTCGGAAACGCCGTCGGAAGAGCCGTCGGAAAAGCCGTCGCTAACCATCGTAATACCTTCGTTGAAGCCATCGGAAGTGGACGAAATGTGTGGTCTATAAGCGAAAACCACCGACAGCTATGAGCCATGGAAAATTGCCCTTGTTCTTGTAGTGCAAGTGACATCTCAAATGCCGCTACCTAAATTTTACAATAAAAACATGTACCGGCGGCATTTGAAATAACGCCAGTACACGCATTGCATTGTGGTCAAAACAGATTTATTTTTGTAATTAGTTTACAAACCGGTCTATTTTTGTAATTAGTTTTCAAAATTGATCTAAATTAGACAGTCTATGCCATAGACTTATTGATAAAATAGTAGTACCTGCTTTTATTATCTTTGTATGATCTAAAATTTCAAACCAACTAACTTTTAAGGATCTTTTGATCGAAGGAGACTATTTTTGAATCAATTTATTTTTCATGCTCTGGCATAATAAATCTATGTTGAAGCCTTTCATTTAACAAAGTTATCCTAATATCGTTTTAGCAATTTGTAATTAGTTGCGACAATGATTAATTTGAAGCACATCCTCTTATTGTGGTAAGAAGTTCTATGTTTCAAAAATAACATAAAGTCTGCCACGTCCAAGAAAAAATAAATCAAGTATGACTTTTATTAATTATATATGGAAACTTATAAACATAGTATCACTACAGTTATATACATACATAAAAACCATTATATGAATGGTATAAACACACGCACAAGCAAATGCATACGCATGCAAGCGTGTATATATGTATCTAAGTTTGATAAATATTTTGATTATAAATGAAAATATAATTTAACCTGTTAGAAGTCATTTTAAAATTGACCAAACTTTTATATTCAAATCAAACTTTCTATGTACATGTATCACAGCTTACATATCTACGTATTTATGTGTGTATGTGTCAGAAACGATACATACGCACATAAATCAAAACTAATAAATATCAGTTTCATATAAAGAAAACTTGAGTTCAATGTATCAAAAGTTAATGTGTAAAATATCCAATTAGCAAAGCCAGTATGTGTATTATAACTTATATACATATCATGAATGTTAAAAAAATAATTAAAACTATAAGATTTCATGTCAACCGGATTTCGCTGTATTTTACATTAGATTTGAACTTCAATATTCATAAACAATATAACATGTAACATGTGGTAATCCGAATAAATAATACAATAGTCTCATCACTGATTCATGCACATGCACGTGATGAATAAGGTACACATAAACAATATAATGACATTATGATTGCCAATTCCTTTTTCTACTCAAAATCCTGTCCATCTACTACTGCATGGAGACCTCTTTAGTTAAAGTGCAAAGGTACAATATGTAGCAGTATAACGGTCTGAATCCATTACCGCTTAAGGAAAAATACTTCTTTTTTAATCTTCAAATGCATAATTTATAGTTTTGTAAATTAGGAAAATCGGTTGTAGGAAAAACTTAGTATTTTTTTGGAATGAAGGACGCTATATTTTAAGGACGCAAGTTTTATTCTTTCGCCTGAAGGAAATTCTTCACAAAAAATTAGATAGTTTTCAAATCTCATTCTCAAATCTACAGTACAGGCGGCGACATCACAAGAATAGATGGCGCTGCATCACAAAAACAGACGACGGTGGTGCAACCATAGATGAAGGCGGAACTCGTTCAGGCGAAGACGAAGCTCGTTCATCAAGCTAAGGCGTTGGACAGTAGGTGACGGCGACTACTTTGAAGGCCTGCGGTGACTTGAGCCATGACTTTTACGGCCAATTTCAGATGAGCGGCGGTGGAGTAGAAGCTAAGGTCGCTGGTGATGCCAAAAGTAACGATAACAATGAAATGTTTGAAATGAACTAAGAAAAAAATGCTATATGAAATTATCATTCTAATTCTATATGTATAATATATAACTGAACGTTATATTTTGTATTGGGTTGTTATAGTTTATGCATTTGCAATAGTATGATTGAATGTTCCTAATTTTCAAGGAGCTGAAGCAAGTTTTGTTTTAAAAATCTACAAAAGATGCAATTTTGATTAGATAAAATTACTTATATGCTTCACAAGATGATAAAATATGCATAAAACATAATGCACCAGTTGTTTGTTTACTTGTTTATTGAGTTGCTTGATTTTGAATGTTACAGATATCATAAATAAAATGCTAGTGTACTTCATAACTAAAATGCTATATTAAACAATCATTTTAAATATTCAAAACGTATTATATTAGTCTATCATTTTGCATATTCTAAATGCTATATTAAACTATCATTTTGCCCATCCTAAAATGCTATATTAAACTATCATTTAGCATAACTAAAATGCTATATTGAACTATCATTTTGCATATCCTAAACATGCTTGTGGACATTGTAATTGAAATGCTATATTAAACTATCATTTTGTATAACTTAAACATGCTAGTAGATATTGTAATTAAAATGATATATTAAATCTCATTTTGCATACTACAATTTTGGTATTGGAATTCAAAACTAAAATGCTATATCAAACTATTATTTTGCATATTTTAAACATGATAGTGGATTTCATAACTTAAATGCTATATTAAACTATCATTATGCATATCATAAACATAGTGGTGAACATTGTTTACATTAAAAATACATATGCTATATGCAATTATCGTTTTGCATTTGGTAGTTCTCTTTAGGAATACTTATTTCGTTTTGTATATTTTATTCATACTACTTCACTTTAAATACACTTATGCTAAATTCAAGTTCATTTTGCATATTTTTTCATCCTTATTCAATTGAAATATACTTATGCTATATCCAAATATCATTTTTCATAGTCAGATAATTGTACTAAATTTCAAAAGTACAAATTCTATATTAGTCTATCATTTAGCATATTAAACACAGTGTATTGTGTTTCAAATGTAGAAATGCTATATCTAAATATCATTCAACTTGTGATTAAAACCTTTTGACTTTCTTCTTCTTCTGTGTTTTGCTTCTCCATTTGTTTCTTACCTCTTGATTTAGTGGCACTCGACTTCAATTTTCACGAAATTTCTAATTTACGCTTGCATTGGAGTATCGAATTAAGTTTTTTTTTAAATTTTGGAATGGACGACGGAAGCTTCGACGATAGCGACGGCTTGGACGATGGTGGCTTGGGTGACGGCGGCTACGGGAGGTTAGGGCTAGGGCGGCGGCTACGGCAGGTTAGGATTATGGCGGTGGCGGGTATGGCAAGCTTCATACGATGGCTTCGGATGATAGAGGAAATGGTTGAAGTTAGTTGAATATAACGCGATGCTATCCTTGAGCCTAAATTTTAAAAGTACTGTCCTACATGTAAAAGTTAGCATAAAGTTTTTCCTTAAAAATAATTTACTCTTTGTAAAATTACAAAATTAAAATTTCTCAATCAGCTTAATTATTGATGCAACTCTATAAGTACTACAAAACACGACGACTTTAGCGGCGGCAAAAAAGCATCGTTGGTCGTTGCAAACCATCCTAAAAGCCGTCGCTAAATAACCCTCCGCCACACAGTAAAGCGATGGCTCCTTGGCGACAAACACGTGGCAAATAGCTAACACCAGGATGGCACCTCAAATCAACGCTAGCCGTCGCTAACTTGGAACCAAAACACCTTCGCTAGCCGTATCTAAACTGGGCCAAATCGCCATGGCTAGCACCTGCACCGGGAGAAGGAGAAGGCTCAGATCTTCGGTTGTGTCTTCTGCCGGACATATCTACCACAAAAAAATAATATCATAGAATGAAAAGACATAAATTTATTAATACAAAGCATGTTTCAGTAATCATCACATAAAACTTCCACTAAATTATAATAAATGGAGCAAGATCTCATGAATACATATATAGAATTTCAAAATAGAAGAGTACATAGCTCATAACATAGTTATCACTATTCATCATTATTAATACATAGTTCAGAGTAATATATAGCTCAGAATAATACATTATACAATAAGCGATGCAAATATTCGGAATTTTTGAGTCTTCGTTGTTTTTTGAATCAGACTCAGTCTCGTACTTTATCTCGTTTTCTTGGATACTTTCAAACGCATCTAACAAAACATTTGATTCAACATTCAACGACCATAAATCGATGTCATCGGTTTTTATTATTTTTGTATTTGATTCAAGATCCACTTGATACGTTGCTTCCTCCAGAATATTTTTTCCTTCAAACGTAAACCTTGGCTTTGTTTAAAAAACAGCCAACCACTCCGCTTTATCTCATTTTAAAGATGGATAAGGATCATACTTATAGTAATGTAAGATATGCTTTATTTTAATAAGCTTATAATTCTTTTGCACTTTGATTCCAGAACCAGGAACATTGCTTAACCAATTGCATTTGAATAAAAAAAAACTTTCCTACAGGTTCTACATAATATGTCAACACTAGAACCTGCATTAAGGCGTCGTAAAAATCTTTTATATGCTCATTTGAATCATCACTACATATGACAAATATACCGTGTTATATGTTAATTTTTCAGCCCCGTAATTTTTTGTGCTGAACTTATCCATTGAAGAAGAATATTGGATAAGTCTTCACATTTCTTTTTGGTCCGATCGCAAGATTTGTAAACCTTCATCAAATACATAGTTTCTTGGATCATAAACACAGTTCGAAAACCATTTGGCAAGTTCTTTACTGAGATCGTCAGATGGATGCTGTGATTCGTAGATACTGCAAATACATAATATGACTTTTAATTAATATGTACGTATAAGTGAATTATATATGAATTTATTATTACCTAACAAATGGTGCAATTTCAGCACAATTTAGAAGAACATATGTATTACAACATGGTAATCTCTATCGTCTAACCATATTTCCACACATTTTTTGGCAGGTCGGCCATGTTGTCTAAAAATAGATAATATTGTTTGAGAAGAATCTTGCTTAACGACTTCATCATTACGAGGAACGCTTACAAATGTTAAGTTCACATCGTCACTGAAGTAATGAGAGAAAAAGAATAAAGCTGCTTCTTAAAGATATGATTTGCAAATCGAACCTTCAACTTGTGCTTTTTCTCTAAAATTTTTCTTTAGATGATTCAAGTAAAATAAATTTTATTTATATTTAGATATAGAAATCTAAATTTTAAACTGACATAAATATTTCAGATATTCAATATTACCTCTCGAATGGATACATCCATCCATATTGCAAGGATCTCGAAGAAGTCCTTCAGGTGGAAGATGAACAGGTAAATGCTTCATTATATTAAAGAAACCCGGGGAAAATATTTTTGCCAGTTTGCAGAGCAGTATGGGGATTTCTACTTCAAATTTACATATACGATCTACTTTTAATGTCGTCGTACAACCTATTTATAAAAAATTCTTAATTCTGTTATAACATTCCATACTTTTATGGGCAACGGTTCTTCGAAAGCCACGGGTAGTAAATATTCCATCATGATATGACCATCATGACTTTTCATCCCACTCAATTTAAAGTCAACACATCTATGAAGATTAGAAGAAATCCCATCGGAAAATCTTAATTCTTCCACCTACTTTAGCTCGAGTTTCATTTGCTTGTTGTCTAGCTCATAGCATACTTTGGGTTCTTTTTATCATCGGGCTTTATATTAAGTTCATGACATTTACAAAAGTGTGCTATATTAAATCTCGAATTTAAATCGTCCTTAATTTTCCCCTCTACATTCAAAATTGCATTAAACACATTATCAAACGCCTTTTTTTCGTTGTGCATTACGTCAATATTATGTCACATAAGAGATCTATCCAATATGATAACTCTCAAAATATACTTTGTTTGTACCAATTATGAATGTTCGATTTTCCTAGAATTTCTATCTGTACTCCAGTTTCATATATCTTTGGATAGTCCTTTACAATTTCATATAATTCTTCGCTTGGCCAAATCTTTGGTGGTTGCATATTATCTTCTCTGCTAGCTATAAAAAAAATTCTATCTCTTGTAAAAGTTTTATTAGAATGGAGAAAACATCAATGACAATCAAACCAAGAAACTTTCTTCCCATGCTGTAAGGAAAATGCTCATGTTTTTTCCTTGCAATAAGGGCAGGCTAGACAATCGATCGTACTCCAACTAGAAAGTATCCCATATGCAGGAAAATCACTAATAGTTTATAACAAAGAAGCGTACATACGAAAAAAAATATTATCGAAATGTTGTATATTTCAACTCCTTTGTTCCATAGTTTATTCAACTCTTCGATTAATGATTGTAAATAAACATCGATTTCTTGTTTGAGATCATGAGGGGTGAGAAACATGTATGATGTTTACATACACATCCATGGAGGTAAATTATATGGAGTAACGATAATTGACCAGGATGAATATTTACTACCAAACTGAGAGAATGGTGAAAATCCATCCGTACATAAACCGAGTCTGACATTATGGCTTTCTAGAGCAAATGCGGGATAAGTCTTATTGAAATTCCATCATGAGAATACATCAAAGTTCTTTCTTCCGGTGTTCTCACACTGTGCCATCGCATATGACAAGCCGTAGCAGAAGAAGCATATAACCTTTGGAGTCTGGGAACGATGGGTAAATAATGAATTCTCTTGTATGGATTTTCTTTTTCTTTCTCCTTTCTTGGTTTACATCTTTTCTTGTTACATATTCTGCATTTTCTAAGGTCAACATCATCTTTCCAATGCAATATTCAACCTTTTACACATGCATTTATCTTTTCGTATGGCAGACCAAAAATGGACATCAGTTTTTTCAGTTCATAATGACTATCGCACATTGGATTATTGGATGGCATGTGTCGTTTTGCAGCTTGTACAAATGTTGTAAATGCAGCTTATGTAAGGTTGAATTTTCATTTCATAGTAACGTATTTGGAGGTTACAGAAAGTTCGGTTCCTCCTTTTACAACTGTCCTATATCGAACTCTTAGTAGAATCCAATAAATCATATATTCTTTTAGCTCCCGGGGTCGGTTCTTCAACATTTACGACTTCATCGTCGGCTTAAATGGTAGGAAACATTGATCGTACTGCATCTTCCATCATATTTTCTATCGGATTCGTCATAGTATTATCGTCCTCTAAAACTACAGGATTAGGTGTAGGTTTAACAAGTTGAGAAGAGAGGGATTTTTTCGCACCCGAAAATCGACATCCATACTTCATATCGTACTCGAATGCCGCAGATTCGATCATTCAAATTCGATTCGCCGGAGTTATAACAACATTAAGTAAACCACACAGCGGAATAAAAAAATAATACATTGATATACAGCTTTGATACAATATCTGATACAACAGATGATCCAATAGATATCAATATACATCAGAGATATAATAGAATAGCAACGGAAAAGAAAATAGATAACATTAGCAACGGAACAAATAACTCCAGATAGTCTTCAAAAGAGAACTCCAGCAGCAGCTCGAACCAACATCACATTTCACCAAGACAAGCAAGTCTCGTCCACATCCAATAACTGAACTAGCTCCAGATAACCTACTAATCTGACTATCTGAAAAACCCAACTCTAGACTGCCCGTGTAGAAAAAATTTGAGCACCCAAAGTTTAGGAAAGAAACAGTAAACTCTGGATCAGTCTTGGGACTGGTGTGAGCAACAAAAACAGCTTATCTTTAAAAACAAACAACGAAATATTTTAAAATCAATTCGCAATGCTTTTTAGAAATGAGACTACCATAAGGCCTCCCGTATGCACACACAATGCAAACACAGAATCGGAGGAGATTTCTCCTTATGATAGTCAAAGATGCTTGATAAGCATTAAAAAGAAATATTTGATATTATTACTAGTGCATAGTGTAGGAAAAATCATTTCGAAAGTAAAGATATAAATCTTAGCCAGCATACAACCATTATCGTATGTCTACTATAGCTACCATGTTCAATAGCAGGTTATCGCCACATTCCATGGCAGGTTATACAACTAAAATCGTATAAGGCTCGTATTGGATGAATGGATTTTCAACAAATGGTCAGACCAAGGAACTTCCTATTGCCACATGAGAACGCCTCTGGCGGAACACCCCGAGAACCAAACCGGATCTTTGCCAAACAATACCGGCTACCGCCCTTCCCGGGGAATATACAAAACCTCTGATATGTCACTCCCTGTCCTTTGGGACCTTTAAACGAGATCTCTCTAACCAACAACATCACATAGTAAATAATATAGTGTGCCCACATGAGTAAGTATCTGGGCTCCATACCATGATACTACCCTTTTCCAGAAGGAATGGTCATACCCTAGGGAAGCTACCCCTGAAGCCTTGCCGCACAATTCCTGTTTCGACCATTACCGGTTTGTGAGGCTCGACGAAGTCTCGTCCACAAAGCTACGTTTTTTTACCAAAGCCACGCTTTGATCAACAAATGATCAACAACACTCAGCATGCCACAGTACCAAGTTGGGAATATATCGCTGATAACTCTCAACCACATAACCTCTAAGGGTGTTAAGCTAAGAGAATAAATTCTCCGCCACCAATGGAAATGTATTTGAAAGAAATCTGCTTTATATCTCAAAATGTAATGTCAGACATACAATCCATACAAGTTTGTTCTGGATTTAGAACAGAACCGAAGGCACTTCCAAAGAAGTCCTTGCAATCCGGATAATCCCTAATCACGTCCGGATTTCCCATCACATATGGAGTCTCTATACCGGGGACCAGTCGATGCAAAGACATTCGACTAGTTGTCCTTTTGTTTTCGAAAATATCCGATCTTCACCACCGGTCTTCAATTGCTATCCATAACGACGTATCACATATTCAGAATGGGATATATGACACAAGATCCTCTTCCGGCTAAACCGAATAAATGAGCGTAATATTTAAAAACATATGGATATTGGATTTCAATTAAGTCACAACTTATTACCCAAAACTTTCTTCAAATGGTTAAACAAATTACCATTTCAAATCTTTAAAAAAAAGATTTTAATTCACAAAGCTCACCCAATTTCAAAAAAGATTCGTTCACGGATTTCAAAACAATTTCCATTTAATTAGATTAACTCATTAAATCTTTAAATCAAAGATTTAACTTATAGCTTTCAAATCTTTTTTATAACTTGGAAAAGTCATTTCATTTTTAACTTGAAATACCTTTAACACAAATCGGAAGTTCATTTCTTATGTGAAAGCTTTTATTATTTGAAAACAAACAGTTTTCGTTTCAGAAAAATCCAATTATATTTACACGAGTTAAAGCCCTTGAATTTAAATTCAAATTCCTAAATCGATACATTTTAAAATAGTTTAACCCATATATAAATCGTATAACAACTTTATTCCCTAGTTTCGAATCATAGAATTCAATTTCAAATCTTGTATTTAAGTTTAGATCAAATTATTTAAACTTCAAACTTTATCAAGTTATTCAAAATAAATTTCGTCTTTGAAATTCCATTTCAAAAGCTTTTCACTTTAAACCCAATCTTATTTTCAAACCATTTGACAAATTCAAATTCAAAACTATTTTCAAAAATCTGTGACTTAATCGATTTCCTCGTGAAATCCATATTTGTGTGTGTATGGTGTGGTCCAGGGGTTTAACACAATAGTGCAACATCATTTAAATTGTTACAGATTAAAACACAGAAATATAGTTGATAAGCGATATAAACTACAACGCTCATCGCCCATTCACAGATTCACAGATAATATGCAGATGTATCATCAATAAATGAATAAATTGTATGGCTCAATTCACAGAACAAAATATCACAGATCAGATAGGACAATTAATTCAAGACATTTCATATGATCCAGTCATTTATAAGTATTTAAGGTCAAGTATTTAATAATCATTTATAAACAGGATAAATTAATTATTTAATCCTGATTAATCTAATTTATTTCCAATTTAAATTAATTACTTATTAATTATCCAATCTCGATTAATTAATTACTTTATTAATGATTTCATTATCATTTAAGTGTATTTTAAACATTACACTCTTAAATTTAAATTTAAATTCCATTTTGAATTTAAGATTCAGATTGATTAACTATCTAAAACATTAATCAAATTCAATATCAATTTATAAACCTTAAAATAAATGTAAAGAACATTTATTTTATTTTATTTTTTTTCCTTTCATAGGAAGCTTATATATGGGAAAAGCCTATAAACTCAATTACTTCATTTTTATTTTAAAATTAAGCTTTTGAATTACATATTATTTTATCTTGCAAAAATTCAAGTTTTAATTTTTCATTCAAAATCCTTTATATAAAAGAACTTTATAAAAATTCAATTCAAATGTTTATTTGAAAACACTTTACTTTTAAAAGGCTATTTGATTTGAACTTGTTTAAAACATTCAGATTGGAAAACTGATTTAAATCCCAAATTTGAATTCAAAGGAACTTGAATCCATCCATTTATCTTTGATTTTTAAACTTTGGTTTTAACTTACTTTTAAAAACTTGATTTTTTTTTTAAATTCTGGTTTAAAAATCCAAATCCATTTTAAAACCTTAAGATTCAAAAATTTCATTTGAATGTATACTTTATCTTTGAATTTAAACCACTATTAAAATCCTGGTTTCAAATTTTAAATTAAATTTGAAATCTGAAAACAGTCAGGTTTTTTTTAAACCTGAAATCCACGTTTAATTATTTTAAACTTTTATTTCATTTCAAATATGAATTCAAAAATAAACTTGAATTCAACTTCAACCTGGATTTAAGCTTTGTTAAATCTAGTTTACAAATTAAAGTTCATTTGAATTTGCTTTAGAAAAAAAAATTGCTTCCAGATTGTCTAAAACCTATAACCACTACTGTCTCGAGACAAACCCAACTTGTATCGAGTTTTCCTCCTGCTGCTTCGAGTAACGTACTCGAATAACTCGAGTCTTCCCCGAGTCTAACACATGAACCCAACACCGGGCATAAATGCCTGGCCGTACACGTGCACGCCACCGTTGATCGCCTCCAGGCGACACCGCATCGTTGAACATGTCAACGATCACCTACAAATCCATCAACGATCACCATTTCGCCGCCATTACTTTGAATTCGAGATCGAGTATATAAAAAAACGAAACCTGGAAACATGAATATCCACACCTCCAAAACCAGTCAACACGTCGTCCTCCACGCTCCGACCACCGGAAGAGCTGCAACTCCGGCCTCGACTCCATAACCACCCGGCTATCACCACACCAAAACCCACCACACTCGATCTACCACACGCGCCGTGGTGGTCAATCCATTCGACCCAGTAAAAAACTAGGTCACCAGACTTCATCAACCTCCCCTCGCCACCATCAGGACCTACCGTCGCTTCCACCATTTTTCCTACCATCTCCGATCATCCCTCTACCATCTCCAAGAGCCCCGACCTCCCTCGATCTCGAGATCACCGGAAATACTCAAAACAAAGATTTTCAGACAAACCCAAATTCCTCTCCAATCTTTATTCTAAAAATCCAAATCTTTGTTTTAAAAATCATGATTAAGTGTAAGCATTCAGTCTGCGTATCTGAATTCATGTCTTAAGGAGTTCGAATTTTTGACAAAAATTAAAGCTTGCTCGGTTCTTTGATTCCCAGAGGTAAACCAATGTAGTTTAACTTGAATAATTTTTTTTAAAACTAGTTCGTGATCAAACATACATCTTTTGTTTTGGTCCTGAGTCCAAACATTAAGGAAATCAAGTAGAAATTATTTTTGGAAGTAAGGCATGAGCTTGAAAATTTAACAGAGGTAAATTTTACAGCTTGTCAATAAGCAGATACCCATTTTCACCATACACAGAGCAATGCACATATGAATATTCACACAAACATACTTTTAGATATTTACACGCAACTATATTTAAAACTTAAGTTATTAAAAAGTGTTACTCACATTTGTTTGAGAATGACAGAGCACTTTTTTTTTTATTTGAAAAGCTTTGAACTTTAAAAACTGAGAAGTTGTTTCCTTTGATTTTACCCCATAATCTTCTTGCTTGTTGTTGTATAAAGCTTCAGTTTATAACAATGGAAATGCTTTCAGCTTTGAATTTGAAGCTTGCCTCAAGTTGAAGATTGAAGTTTTAAATTTAGACTATGCTTTGCTATGTTTTTACTGAACGAACTAAGATAAAAAGAAGTTGATATATGTAGAAAGAAGTTTACAGGATATTATATTGTTGTACAGGTTAATATTTTATTTCTTTATTCAGGGTTACTATAATATTTGTACAATAAAATAGGTATGGCTGATGATGCTTGTACAGGTGATAATATTTTTTTGTACTAGGAACATGGCTGAATTGCTTGCATTCCCTTTTCTCGGCTGATATCATGCTTTGCTTGACTAAAGACATTTTTTTTCCATTTGTTTACTAGCTTATACTTTTTAAATTATGTATGTACTTACAGGTTTATATTGTAGACATTTGTTTTGTCTTTGCATGAATTAATCCCCAGGCTCTTATATTTAAATGAATTTTTTGTTTCTTTCTTTTGTTTTATTCTTGCCTTATTACTTAGGAATGTAAATGTGTATATATATTTTATTATGTTGTTATAATTTAACAAATTTGTTTAATGTGTATGTTTTATATTTTATAGTTTATCAATATTTCACTTGCCTTGGTATTGTTTTAAGTGTACACAACATACTTATAGTTGAATATCTTTTAATCTTATCTTTTGTTTTTTTTCTTTTATATTTCCTTGTTTTATATGCTTATGCATATCACTTTTTTTCTATTTCCATTTGTTTGTAACATACTTGAATGTATGCTTATCCTTTCTTTTGCAAGCTATTTAATATATTTACATTTCTCTTGTTTACTTGTTTCATATTACAAGTGTGCATACTTATATATATTTACAAAGTTTATTTTATTTAAACATTTTTGAAAGACTTCATTTTCGAATTTTATAAATCATAGTTTCTTTCAAAACACACATATCTATTATTTATAAATAAATTTGAAACGACAATTTCTATTTAAAATAAGAATTCATATGTAAAGGCATTTTATTATAAATATTGTTTTAAAAATAACTCAATATTAAATTAAAATAATTTATAAAAGAAACTATCTCTTTCTTAATAAATAACATATTTTATTTGGATTTGGTTAAGCGCAAATCAATTTATCATTTAATTTCACAATTTTAAATCAAAAATAATTTAATTATCAATTTAAAATTTATTAAAATTCGGGATCGTTACAGACTTCCCCCCTTAAAAGGAATTTCGTCCTCGAAATTCGCCAGAGAGAGATAACGAAGATAGATGAAAGATAGAGAAATATCTTTTCAGATCAAACTGGATATCAATTCTGCATTTGGCTCGCCAAATCAGAATATCAACAATAGATACAAGAACGAATCTATTTAACACTTCACAGGATACTCGGGTTATCCAGATCTACTAATATGCAAGGGAACTGGTTAGTTCGAAGGGATAACTAACCATTCGTAAAACATATCGAACCCAAGAAATTACAATAGAATTTCAAATTTGGTTTTAATCGAAATCTTTTTATTGATACTATTCAAATTTAGCTTCATATTCTATCAATCAATTTAACTCAATTTAAAATTTTCAATTCTAAATTTCCAATTCATATTCATTATGGTTTAAATCAAAAATTGATAAGAAACCGATGAAATATGAAGTAAGGATTTCTACAACGATTCGTAGAGTCACCATTGCACTGAAACTTCTTTCTGGAGCTATCATAAAGAAATCAAAAGAATTTGGAGTCGAATCAAAGAAAATTGATAGAGAAAGTTGTTTCCACTATTGCAAGGTATTGACCATATGAAGTGGTACTTCCTTGTCCCCTATGTCGTCCTCTTCTTGCACTCATACTCACTATCAGTGGATAGTAAGAGGATTTACTGAGGCATTCGAACAGATATCTTAGGGATATACTCGTTCTAGGGTATACTTCACCCTATCTCTAATGAGTTACTTAATGTGTTACTCTCCTTAGCTAAATTTCAACCTTAGCTCTGATACCTAATGTGACGAGAGGGATTTTTTCGCGCTCGAAAATCGACATCCATACTTCATATCGTACTCGAATGCCGTAGATTTGATCGTTCAAATCCGATTCGCCGGAGCTTATAACAACATTAAGTAAACCACACAGAGGAATAAAAGAATAATACATTGATATACAGCTTTGATACAATATCTGATGCAATAGATGATCCAATAGATATCAATATACATCAGAGATATAATAGAATAGCAGCGGAAAAGAAAATAGATAACATTAGCAACGGAACAAATTACTCCAGATAGTGTTCAAAAAAGAACTCCAGCAGTAGCTCGAACCAACATCACGTTTCACCAAGACAAGCAAGTCTCGTCCACATCCAATAACTTAACTAGCTCCAGATAACCTACTAATCTGACTATCTGAAAAATCCAACTCTAGACTGCCTGTGTAGAAAAAATTTGAGCACCCAGAGTTTAGGAAAGAAACAGTAAACTCTGGATCAGTCTTGGGACTGGTGTGAGCAACAAAAATAGTTTATCTTTAAAAACAAACAACGAAATATTTTAAAATCAATTCGCAATGCTTTTAAGAAATGAGACTACCATAAGGCCTCCGGCACACACACACAATGCAAACGCAGAATCGGAGGAGATTTCTCCTTATGATAGTCAAAGATGCTTGATAAGCATTAAAAAGAAATATTTGATATTATTACTAGTGCATAGTGTGGGAAAAATCATTTCGAATGTAAAGATATAAATCTTAGCCAGCATACGACCATTATCGTATGTCTACTATAGCCACCATGTTCAATAGCAGGTCACCGCCACATTCCATGGACGGTTATACAACTAAAACCGTACAAGGCTCGCATTGAATGAATGGATTTCCAACAAATGGTCAGGCCAAGGAACTTCCTATTGCCACATGGGAACGCCTCTGGCGGGACGCCCCGAGAACCAAACCGGATCTCTGCCAAACAAGGCCAGCTACCCCCCTTCCCGGGGAATATACAAAACCTCAGATATGCCACACCCGGTCCTTTGGGACCTTTAAACGAGAGCTCTCTAACCAACAACATCACACAGTAAATAATATAGTGTGTCCACATAAGTAAGTATCTGGGCTCCATACCATGATACTACCCTTTTCCAGAAGGAATGGCCATACCCTAGGGAAGCTACCCCTGAAACCTTGCCGCACAATTCCTGTTTCGACCATTATCGGTTTGTGAGGCTCGACGAAGTCTCATCCACAATGCTACTCTTTTTTACCAATGCCACGCTTTGATCAACAAATGATCAGCAACACTCAGCATGCCACATTACCAAGTTGGGAATATATCGCTGATAACCCTCAACTACATAACCTCTAAGGGTGTTAAGCTAACAGCATAAATTCTCCGCCACCAACGGAAATGTATTTGAAAGAAATCTGCTTTATATCTCAAAATGTATTGTCAGACATACAATCCATACAAGTCTGTTCTGGATTTAGAACAGAACCGAAGGCACTTCCAAAGAAGTCCTTGCAATCCGGATAATCCCTAATCACGTCCGGATTTCCCATCACGTATGGAGTCTCTATACCGGGGACCATTCGATGCAAAGACATTCGACGAGTTGTCCTTTCATTTTCGAAAATATCCGCTCTTCACCACCGGTCTTCAATTGCTATCCATAACGACGTATCACGTATTCGGAATGGGATATATGACACAAGGTCCTCTCCCGGCTAAACCGAATAAATGAGCGTAATAGTTAAAAACATATGGATATTGGATTTCAATTAAGTCATAACTTATTACCCAAAACTTTCTTCAAATGGTTAAAAAAATTACCATTTCAAATCTTTAAACAAAAGATTTTAATTCACAAGGTTCACCTAATTTCACAAAGATTCATTCACGGATTTCAAAACAATTTCCATTTAATTAGATTAACTCATTAAATCTTTAAATCAAAGATTTAACTTATAGCTTTCAAACCTTTTTTATAAATTGGAAAAGTCATTTCATTTTTAACTTGAAATACCTTTAACACAAATCGGAAGTTCATTTCTTATGTGAAAGCTTTTATTATTTGAAAACAAACAGTTTTCGTTTCAGAAAAATCCAATTATATTTACACGGGTTAAAGCCCTTGAATTTAAATTCAAATTCCTAAATCAATACATTTTAAAATAGTTTAACCCATATATAACTAGTATAACATCTTTAATCCCTAGTTTCGAATCATAGAATTCAATTTCAAATCTTGTATTTAAGTTTAAATCAAATTATTTAAACTTCAAACTTTATCAAGTTATTCAAAATAAATTTCGTCTTTGAAATTCCATTTCAAAAGCTTTTCACTTTAAACCCAATCTTATTTTCAAACCATTTGAAAAATTCAAATTCAAAACTATTTTCAAAAATTTGTGACTTAATCGATTTCCTCGTGAAATCCGTATTTGTGTGTGTATGGTGTGGTCCAGGGGTTTAACACAATAGTGCAACATCATTTCAATTGTTACAGATTAAAACACAGAAATATAGTTGATAAGCGATATAAACTATAACGCTCATCGCCCATTCATAGATTCACAGATAATATGCAAATGTATCATCAATAAATGAATAAATTATATGGCTCAATTCACAGAACAAAATATCACAGATCAGATAGGACAATCAATTCAAGACATTTCATACGATATAGTCATTCATAAGTATTTAAGGTCAAGTATTTAATAATCATTTATAAACAGGATAAATTAATTATTTAATCCTGATTAATCTAATTTATTTCCAATTTAAATTAATTACTTATTAATTATCCAATCTCGATTAATTAATTACTTTATTAATGATTTCACTATCATTTAAGTGTATTTTAAACATTACAATCTTAAATTTAAATTTAAATTCCATTTTGAATTTAAGATTCAGATTGATTAACTATCTAAAACATTAATCAAATTCAATATCAAATTATAAACCTTAAAATAAATGTAAAGAACATTTATTTTATTCTATTTTTTTTCCTTTCATAGGAAGCTTATATAAGGGAAAAGCCTTTGAACTCAATTACTTCATTTTTATTTTAAAATTAAGCTTTTGAATTACATTTTATTTTATCTAGCAAAATTTCAAGTTTTAACTTTTCATTCAAAATCCTTTTTATAAAAGAACTTTATAAAATTCAATTCAAATATTTATTTGTAAACAATTTACTTTTAAAAGGCTATTTGATTTGAACTTGTTTAAAACATTCAGATTGGAAAACTGATTTAAATCCCAAATTTGAATTCAAAGAAACTTGAATCCATCCATTTATCTTTGATTTTTAAACTTTGGTTTTAACTTACTTTTAAAAACTTGATTTTTTTTAATTCTGATTTAAAAACCCAAATCCATTTTAAAACCTTAAGATTCAAAAATTTCATTTGAATCTATACTTTATCTTTGAATTTAAACCACTATTAAAATCCTGGTTTCAAATTTTAAATTAAATTTAAAATCTGAAAACAGTCAGGTTTTTTTTAAACCTGAAATCCACCTTTAATTATTTTAAACTTTTATTTCATTTCAAATATGAATTCAAAAATAAACTTGAATTCAACTTCAACCTGGATTTAAGCTTTGTTAAATCTAGTTTACAAATTAAAGTTCATTTGAATTTGCTTTAGAAATTTTTTTTTGCTTCCAGGTTGTCTAAAACCTGTAACCACTATTGTCTCGAGACAAACCCAACTTGCTTTGAGTCTTCCTCCCACTGCTTCGAGTAACGTACTCGAATAACTCGAGTCTTACACGCGAACCCAACACCGGGCACAAATGCCTGGCCACCGTTGATCGCCTCCAGGCGACACTGCATCGTTGAACATGTCAACGATCACCTACAAATCCATCACCGATCACCATTTCGTCGCCATTACTTCGAATTCGAGATCGGGTATATAAAAAAAGAAACCTGGAAACATGAATATCCACACCTCCAAAACCAGTCAACACGTCGTCCTCCACGCTCCGACCACCGGAAGTGCTGCAACTCTGACCTCGACTCCATCAAACACCCTGCTATCACCACACCAAAACCCACCACACTCGATCCACCACACGCGCCGTGGTGGTCAATCCATTCGACCCAGTAAAAACTAGGTCACCAGACTTCATCCACCTCCCCTCGCCACCATCGGGACCTACCGTCGCTTCCACCATTTTTCCCACCATCTCCGATCATCCCTCTACCATCTCCAAGAGCCCCGACCTCCCTCGATCTTGAGATCACCGGAAATACTTAAAACAAAGATTTTCAGACAAACCCAAATTCCTCTCCAATCTTTATTCTAAAAATCTAAATCTTTGTTTTAAAAATCATGATTAAGTGTAAGCATTCAGTCTGCGTATCTGAATTCATGTTATAAGGAGTTCGAATTTTTGACAAAATTTAAAGCTTGCTCGGTTCTTTGATTCTCGGAGGTAAACCAATGTAGTTTAACTTAAATAATTTTTTTTAAAAACTAGTTCGTGATCAAACATACATCTTTAATTTGGTCCTGAGTCCAAACATTAAGGAAATCAAGTAGAAATTATTTTTGGAAGTAAGGCATGAGCTTGAAAATTTAACAGAGGTAAATTTTACAGGTTACCAATAAGCAGATAGCCATTTTCACCATACACAGAGCAATGCACATATGAATATTCGCACAAACATACTTTTAGATATTTACATGCAACTATATTTAAAACTTAAGCTATTAAAAAGTGTTACTCACCTTTGCTTGAGAATGACAGAGCACTTTTTTTTTATTTGAAAAGCTTTGAACTTTAAAAACTGAGAAGTTGTTTGCTTTGATTTTCCCCCATAATCTTCTTGCTTGTTGTTGTATAAAGCTTCAGCTTATAACAATGGAAATGCTTTCAGCTTTGAATTTGAAGCTTGCCTCAAGTTGAAGATTGAAGTTTTAAATTTCGACTATGCTTTGCTATGTTTTTACTGAACGAACTAAGATAAAAAGAAGTTGATATATGTAGTAAGAAGTTTACAGGATATTATATTGTTGTATAGGTTAATATTTTATTTCTTTGTTCAGGGTTACTATAATATTTGTACAATACAATAGGTATGGCTGATGATGCTTGTACAGGTGATAATATTTTGTTGTACTAAGAACATGGCTGAATTGCTTGCATTCCCTTTCCTCGGCTGATATCATGCTTTGCTTGACTAAAGACATTTTTTTCCATTTGTTTACTAGCTTATACTTTTTAAATTATGTATGTACTTACACGTTTGTATTGTAGACATTTGTTTTGTCTTTGCATGAATTAATCCCCAGGCTCTTATATTTAAATGAATTTTTTGTTTCTTTCTTTTATTTTATTCTTGCCTTATTACTTAGGAATATAAATGTATATATATATTTTATTATGTTGTTATAATTTAACAAATTTGTTTAATGTGTATGTTTTATATTTTATAGTTTATCAATATTTCACTTGCCTTGGTATTGTTTTAAGTGTACACAACATACTTATAGTTGAATATCTTTTAATCTTATCTTTTGTTTTTTGCTTAAGTTTATTTTATTTTAAACGTTTTTGAAAGACTTCATTTTCGAATTTTATAAATCATAGTTTCTTCCAAAACACACATATTTATTATTTATAAATAAATTTGAAACAACAATTTCTATTTAAAATAAGAATTCATATGCAAAGGCATTTTATTATAAATATTGTTTTAAAAATAACTCAGTATTAAATTAAAATAATTTATAAAAGAAACTATCTCTTTCTTAATAAATAACATATTTTATTTGGATTTGGATAAACGCAAATCAATTTATCATTTAATTTCACAATTTTAAATCAAAAATAATTTAATAATCAATTTAAAATTGATTAAAATTCGGGATCGTTACACAAGTTCTCCATGGTGATCCCAGAAATAATAATTTGGCACAAAACCTGATTTATACAAATGTACTTCAACTATATATGGTTTCTAATGCTTTAAATATTGGAACTTATTACACGGGCAACGAATTTCTTCGTTATTTCGATTATTAGATTTAGTGAATATAATAAATTCATGTATACCGTTACAGAAATGTTCCTTTATTGAACCTTTCCTACCAGTTCTGACTTCATACATCCAAGTACAGTCAAGAAAATATTCGAACATTTTCACTGATTTGAAAATATATGTTAGTAATTTCGACAGCACTTCGGTTCACTTCTTTTCTATGCATATCTTGCACTCAAATGGTATATTGTTGTTGTATGTTCTAAAATAAAGTAAAGCCATTTAGCATTAAAAGCTTCACACACCACACTTCTGTCTAATCTCGACAGCACTTCACTTCACTTCACTTCACTTCTCTTCTACGCATAACTTCGCATCCAAGGGGTGTATTTTTCTTGTTGTATTTTCTAAACTAAATTAAAACCTATGGGACTAAAGGCTTTAATTTTTTAGTATCAATTATTTGTTGAAATAATATTTAATGTTTATTTTCAAATCAACGTAATATTCATTTCAATTTTTTTTTAAAATCGATTTTGATAACATATTTATTCTTGTTATATTTATTTCTCAATTCTTTGGAAAATCCATTTTAGTACATATTTGTTCTTATATTCATTTCTTAATTTCTTTACAAAATCAATTTTAGCAGAATATTTTGTTTTTGTTATATTCATTTTCTTATTTTTTCCTTCAAAAAATCGAATTTAACAGATATTAAAACTCCATGTATATATTTAAATATATATATATATATACGCACATATTTATAAAATTATTTAAGTAAATTATAATGTTCTTAAATTCATTTCTTTATTTTTTTACAAAATCGATTTTAGCAGAATATTTGTTGTTATATTTGTTTCTTAATTTTTGAACAAAATCAATTTTAGTAAAATATTAGTTGTTGTTATATTCATTTTCTAATTTTTATCTGAAAATCGATTTTAGAAAATTATTTAATGTTATAATATTCATTTCTTCTTTTTTTACAAAAATAATTTTCGTAGAATATTTATTGCTATTATATTCATTTCTTAACTTTTTTACAAAATTCGATTTCAGTATAATATCTGTTGTTGTTATGTTCATCCAAAATTATATGATTTATTCAACTATTTAAATATTTTATTTAATACATTTGAAATTTCAAAACCTATTTTAAAATTCAGTTAACAATTTAATTTTTTTTACCGATTTTGTAAACGAAAATTAGATGTTAGCACTCGTAATAAGCTATATTAATTTTATTTTATACTAACAACTAATACTTATAATGTACATGCGCTAATTAATTGAAAAATATTTCTTATGTTTAACCGTACCAATCCAGCAGCGTATTAATCAATAATTGTACACCAATTTTTTCGCAAACTCTAACAAACATTGTTCTAATTAACTATAACAAATATTCATGTAAACTTATATATCCATTAGCATATCAGGCAATAATTATAAACTAATTTTCGGATTATACATAAACCCTAATTTTTAATTACAAATTAAATAGTCAAAACTCTAATTAATATCATCAACTCAACAAATACAATATTATCATTAACTAATACACAATAAAAAAACCCAAAAATAACTAATTGCCAAATTACGGTTCTCAACATATCCCCAAATCAACCAATACGCTACTATCAACAACTAGTACCGCATAATCATCAATTTCTTTCACATAATCAATCAATTTTCAGAAGTAGGGCTTTGATTAAACATGGATTAAGTAGAAATTGGAGATCAGTAACATACCTTCGAGCTTTGGAGAGTTGTAGCATTCATGATGGAGAGATTGACGTCTCGCGTACGGGGGCTGCGGTTGGAACGTCGGTGGAGGAGGAGAGGAAGGGGAAGAATTGAGTTTGGGAGAAGGAGAATTATGTTTTCTGTTCACGAGTAGCTGCTGTATATACGCGTTAAGCGACGGCTAGCGTTAGCCGTCTTTTTTAGCCGTCGCTAGCTGCGGCCACTAAACGGAGCCTATTTTGTAGTGAATTAATGGTTCACGTACAACTGGTTAGCAATTAACTTATTTTACATCTGAATAGAAAATTCATATTAATTCAATTGAGAAGAAACTGTTTGAAGTTAAACAGATTAGCGGAGACAGTATCTGAACCCATTTATGTCAAGGTTTATATGTGGGGGTGGCAATAAGGGCAGACCCAATCGACCCGGATCCAACCTAACGGGTCTCGGTTTTAATGAGGTCGGATTTTGTTGGGTCCAAAATGTATATTTCAATAAGCTAGACCCAACGTGACCTGAGGTTCAGTTTGGGTCGGGTCTTTTCAAGTTGGGTTGAGTAAAAATACTAAAAGTACATATATTTTAGTGGTTTTTTAACGAGCCTTTTAGGTCGGTTCAATTCTGGTCGGATTTTACTGGGGCTTTATTGTATTTGTCATAACTCAGACCCGACTCGAGACCTATCGGGTTCTGTTTAAGACTTTTTGCTTCAGTTCGGTTTTGCGATTCTCGGTTCGAGTTGTCAACCCTAAGTTGTGCAAATCGGGGACCATATGCAATATATAGATAGCACTATGTATTTTTTCAGTTTAGTCCTTCAATAGACTATAATAATTACTCCAGTATCCACGCATTGTTATTTATGTGACGATTATACTCCTCAAACCTTAAGATATTTATTTCAAAATTGATCACATATTTGGACATAGTTAAAAAATAATCTATACATTTAGATATTTTAATATGTGCTCCAATTGTGTGAATTATTCTGACAATATACTTCGAGAAAACTTCAAAATAAATTTTAGAAATGTGATATAAATTTGATATAGATGACCGAGATGAACTCATCTTGTTCGAGAACTCATTCAATACAGGATTAGCTCTCTTCGAGATGAGATGTGATGGATATTCAAGATTTTGAACCGTGTTGCTAAATAAACTCCGTTTTTTGGCAAATCGCGGTTTCTACTTGTTTGTATAATATGTTTTATATGTGGATACAAGAAAGATACCCAATGTATGGTAACCAGTTTGCCGCGTTTATATGTAGTATTTTACAACGAATGTGAACAAATATTTTACAATAAATGTGAACTGATATGTCATGTTCATTGAATCACTTATCACTCTTTCTTTTTTATTTCAACATTTGGTAATTAATTCTTTAAGCATGAAATGTGTAATATTTGTCAATGTATGTCAGTCTGAGGCAGGTAACCATATCACCATAGTTGGTGTGGAAATTATTTGCCACACATTTAATGTTGAACTACATCACCTAGATTTTATACATAAAAGCTGACTATTTATTTAGTAGCAAATGAAATATGAAGACAATTATGTATAGGTCTTTATATACTAGATAGAACTAATTAGTATTGCAGTTTATGTTTTTTAAACTAAAATAAATTAGGCGGTAAATGAAGTCCTACAAAATACGGATTAAAATCCATTAAATGCATAATGTATCGAATTGAGTAAATCTTAGACTTTACAATTTAGTACCTTAGGTTTTTAATATTTATGTTATTTATTTTATTCATATAGTTGTTTTGTAATAACTATTACATATTACCAAACACACTTTTGATTAATGAAAAATGTGAAAATAATTTTTATACCCATATAAGATCATTACCAATAATCCTATATGTTCACTCTGCCATCTCTCTTGTTTTTAACCGAGCGAACAAGTTGTGCACGCAGTTAAGATATGAACTAGCCATAGAACTAGTATGTTAAGATTATGGCGATGAAGTTTTCACCGTTATAAGTTTATAGCGCTTCGTCTTCGCTGTTATAAACTTATAACGGTGAGGACTTCACCGTTATAAGTTTATAATCTGACTCCAAGCCAGCCGCTGCTTTCATTTTCCATCGTCTCCAAATTTACTTCAGCCAACTCCATTACCATCCACCCTTAAAATCACCAATTTCAGTCTCCAACAGTCCAAATCCGTCAGTATATACCCAAATTAAAGCCCTTTTTTAGATCCACGCTCGAAGAAATATCTAGATTGCTAAAAAAATTCGCAAAAAAGTTCATGCATGGGAGAAGGCGGTAATAGCGGCATTGGAGGTACCAGCAGGGCGGTGAAGATAAAATTATTGTACCGTACGGGCTGGAGTAAGGAATAGAAGATCTGCTAGAAGCAGTCGAAAATCTTGGTAATCAGGACGGAGGGAAGTGGAAGGCGGTCACGGAGGCCGCAGGTGTGGTTGAGTTGGTAGGACACACAGGGATGTGGGTCAGATTTCTATTAGAGTCAACGAGCTTGATGGATTTCAGGATTAGTGTGGAGAAATTGCCAATCCTTTCGAACTTTCTCGCGCTTCCAGAAAGCGAAGTACATATCAATATACAAACGAGTTTGATTGTAAGTGTAAATATATAAGTGTGATTTTATTTAACTTTAACAATCCTGAAATATCCTTTCGTGGGGTTCTTTAGCTAAGGCGCTTAGATATTTTCATACAAATTTGGCAAATAAGGATAGAGTCACAGCATTTTTACATGGGATTGGATTCCATCATGTCTTAGGTAATCTAACGTCCCCTTTATTTAAAAACCAGTTAATTTATCACTCCATAATTTAACTTGTTATTTACTCTACAATTCTAGAAATCAATAATGTTATAAAATGTGATGTGCAATTGTTCACAGCTATTACTTTATGGTGGTATAAAACCACTCACGCGTTCCACTTCCCTTATGGTGAGTTCGAAATTATACCGCTTGATTTCTATATGCTTACCAACATTAGCATTGGAGAGATCGCTTTTCCATTGCTTCCATAGGATGATGCTCGATAGAGTGATTTGGTACTTGTTCATTATCTTCTACCACATTTTGATGCTTCCGCTGCATCATATCAGGCCGAAGGCGCTATTAGAGTCAGCGCTATTTGTGCTTCCATGGACATCATACTCAGTTATTACTCTTCTGATGATGATCTGGAGCTTACAAGACAATTTGTTCTATACCTCATGGGTAACTTGTTTTTAAGCACCTCGAGCAGTAGTTTAGCGATAGGGTTTATTGAGGTCGCATCTCACTTGGATTTCAATAGTGTCATCTTATATGACTGATGTATGTCTATTCTTGCATATACATTGCGCCATTACGGATGCATGGGTTTCATTATTTGGTTTCTGGGAGTTACTACAATACTGGTATTTTGAGCATTCCAAGAATTTTCATTTCGTCACTTTGAGTTCAAACGCGTCTCCTTTTTTTTAATACCCTTTTTGTCATTTTGGTGCGCGGACAACATAGGTTTCAGGGATAATGAATCATTTCATGTTATTCGGTTATCCACAACCAAATTGATTTGAGGATGTATAAACATCAGATAACATGGCATCCGTTTTACGATAGTGTATTTATCGACCTTGATTTTATAGAGATTGATAGGATGCTTGTCGGATGGAGATTTCCACTCCTATCTTATCCCACGACATTTGGTGCATATTGGTATCTTGGTGAGAGGTGTTAGAGACAGTTTTACAACTTTGATGCTATTCTCGATCATCTGCAGCCTCACGCCTATTGCTGTATGATTTATCTTTATGAGCGGTTAGACCTGGCGAGAGCAGGAGGTTGGTCGCCGGCCGAGACCTTTGTTATTATTAGTCCATCATACGTTGACTTCTGGCGTAGATTTTACAGTGGGTCCACCGATACCATTACCCATGCAGTTGCGATAGATTTAGTCGGTCCATCTACTATACGCCATGGCATACATCCCCCGGTTGTCGAGGATCTTACCCAGCCCAGTCAGGGGTACCATGAACCCGATCACGTGTCGACTGCTTCTCATTTTGAATAGACTGTGGAAGTTCCTACTATTAGACCAGACCACTATGTTGATGGATTTCATTCCTCGCCGCATGATCAGTACCTAGATCCGACCCAGATATCTTTGGCTGACCTATACGATATGCAGGTGTAGACCAGACATATAATGTATGTACAGCATAGGCGTAGTCTAGACTATTATGATAGTAAACTACATCGTAGAGGCAGTAGCACAACTACAGGCACAACCGGTGGAAGAGCATAAGAGATATGCTGACATGCAGATCTACTATGAGCATTTTGCTGGCCCGAGCGGTGGTGGAGATGATGATGATGAGAGACATCATCGTCAACATACACGTCCACATACTGATGAATGATCTTATTTATTATATTTCATTTGTGTTTCTATGTTGTTTGTGTACTTATTCTTTTATTCTGATATATGATATATCTATTGTATTCGGTTTATGTATCGATGCCATTACTATATATGTTTCTACGTCGTTCGTGTTATTATTCATGTGTTGTGATGTACGATATATATATTGTATTCAGTTTATGCATCAATGTTATTATTTTTCATGTTTCAATGTTGTTGGCAACTGTATAGATATTTTCCCAAAAGCAGAGTTACCATAACCTAATAATATAGACAATTACATTCATTACCATAACCTTGCTCTCTTCTTCTTATAATTACTAGTTTGCCATTTTCCTCATCACAATCGTCTACTACTCCTTCACTTTTATCTACATCTTCCTCATATTCATTTACACCTCACACCGATGACATCCAAGCCTTCTTCTATTGACTCTGATATAGCAGGCTACGTGCCTTTGGAAAGTCCATGCACCAATGAGGATTGGCTTATTGAGTATCAAGAGCAGCACTATGAGGGCATCCAAACTAAGTTCCTAGATCATAGCCAACTAAGACTCCAAGAGGACATTCAACCTCTATATGAATAAAATGTTGTAGAACATCTATATGAACAAGAGATAAGACTTCTAACAAACACATAGGAAAGCCGAGAAGTCCATATTGAATGGATTCAGAAGGAGCAGGAAGTTAACTCTCCTCTATTACTATATTGTGTTTACGCAGTGTTTGTTATGTATTCCTTCATGTGGAGCGGGAACGACATTGGACGGTGCCATTATAGATCATAGAACTTCCAATTGGTTGTGGTTTACGAGAATGGATTGATGATCCATTCCCTCGTCGAATAGTGGAATATGCTAACATATAGAACAAGAACTAGCCATGCTTTGTGGCAGGCTGCGTGCATTGGAATTTCAGCGTGGTGGTAGGCATAACTAACATGTTAAAATATGTTGTGGTATGTTCGAGTCTGTCGTATGTTTAAGTATGTCTCTTATTGTATGTTTAAGTATGTTGTGGTATGTTGTAATATATTGAAGTGTGTGGTATGTTGTGGTATATTTAAGTACATAGTTTATTGTCCAAATTACATCGAACATACACAACTCATATTACTACGGTGGACATGCATTAAAATAATACAACTCATAGAATACATTTACCCAAATCAATACTCATGGACATAACCCAACCTGAGACACTTGGAGAAACACATAGACATACATCGTATGTTGACATAGTGCTCACTCAAACTGTCTAATATAATTCACTCACAATTCATACACAACATGACCAATAAAATATGTTTGATGATCGTAAAATACAGGGAGTTAAAATTTCATCGGGTAGTTTGAAAAATATTTTCTCATTCTACCTCGGTTATAATTCTCCGATACCTCCTACAAGCTCTAGAAAATGGAACATTTGTACATATATTATCCAAATTTCGTCTTCTCAGCCTACATTCTGGATAGTTGTTGTAAGCTTCATTGTTGATAACCCAAAAAATTTCATCAACCTCCTCTTCCACGTGTCTTGTATCAACCTGTATATAGGCTTTAATCAACAACAAATAATCATGGGGAGTCTATGTTTGGTTTTCCATTTGGAATCCTATGAATCTTTCATGCCAACACTTAGTTTATAAATAGTAATCAAGGGGATTGCAATTGTATAAACGTGTAGCTAACCGAAACCAATTATTGGCCACTTCAAACGTACACTACAGTCATTACTGTCATGTCCTTTCCAACAGTACAGCTACTATAGCCAGTGGCCTCTGCAAATGTACACTGCAGTCATTACTGTCATACATTTCCAACAGTACAACTACACTATAGCCATTATGGCCTCTGCAAATGTACATTGCAACCATTAGTATCATGTCATTTCCAACACTGTAGCTACACTATAACCGTTATGACCTCTACAAACTTACATTGTAACCATTGCTGTCATGTCATTTTCAACACTGTAGCTACACTATAGCCATTATGACCTCTACAAACGTACAATGCAGCTTTATCAAGTACTACTGACTAGAGAAAACCGTAACCACTCAATGTTGTGTGATTCATTATCTTTTGTATTCCGTATCCTTTTACCTCCTGCACTTATATATACTACCATTCTGATCTACTCCGACACACGATTACAAAAAACTAAAACAAACCAATAAATCAAATTACTTACTGCTCGACAACTATGGATCCTAATCTACATTACCAGTACAAACATGACATGGACCCAAGCTACAATAATGAACAAGAAATGGAAGATGAAATGACAGAGTTTAAAATTCAACAAGCAGTAGTAAGATATTCTTACCTTTTGGTGAAGGATCTATGAGCAACCGTCGTGGTAGTATACCTGGACGGATTGGCCGACGATATAAGAGAGACTATAAGGATGGACATGAAAGGTTGATGAAGGACTACTTCATTGACAATCCAACCAATGATATAAATTTGTTTCGTCGTCGATTTCGGATGGGCCCAAATGTTTTCTCTAAAATTTTCTCAAACTTCGTGAAAACAACTCATATTTCACTTATAGGCTAAATGGAGCACTAGAATCTGGGCATTCCACCCACATCAAAATCTCGGCTATTTTACGTATGTTAAGCTACGAACAGCTGGTGATCATATGGATGAATATTTCAAAATTGCATCATCAACAACAAAAGAATGCATAAAGGAATTCTTTAAAATAGTGATCGAACAGTTTCGCCAGGAATACTTATGAATGCCGAGACCGAATGATGTAAACAAAAAAATTGGCTAGAGGATAAGCTAGAGGTTTCCTAGGTATGCTTGGAAGTTTGGATTTCATGCATTGGGCATGGAAAAAATGTCCAACCGATTGGAAAGGAATGTTCACAAAATACGAAAAGGTGCTAATAATGATCCTAGAAGCGATTGCGACCAATGATTAATGGTTTTGGCATGCTTTCTTTGGAGTACCAGGTTGGCTAAACGACATAAATGTGTTAAAACAGTCATACCTATTCTTTGAACTGTCTAATGGAATTTTGATGAACGTTATGCATAAAGTTGATAATATTGAGCATCAAATTGGATATTACCTAGTCGATGGAATTTAGGCTTTGGGGTCCCAACAAATGAAAAAGATTGGAATTTCACCGAAAAGGTGGCAAGCTACAGAAAAGATATCGATCGTACGTTTGCCGTCTTACAAGCAAGGTTCCAAATTTTACAAAATCCTACTCGATTTCATGACGTTAGGTTCTATCTGAAATTATATGTGCTTGTATAATAATTCATAATATGATTGTAGAGTCTGAAAGAGGTGGGTATAAAAATCAAAGAACTAATTACCCGGACATGTTTATGGGTTCTAACAAAAGACCTGAGAGAAACATTAATTCAATTGAGGAATATGTTGCCGTGATGCAATATATTAAAGATCAAGCAGCACACAGTCAATTGCGTGACTAGTTGGTGGACCATTTATGGGCACACAAAGGAAGGAATAGTGGGAATCCATAGTCATGCTTATAACAACTGTTTATGAAATTTTTGATCAGGTTGTGTGTTTTCTAGTGTGTTTACTACATTATGTTTTAAAGTTTGTATGTTGACCATTTCGTAATTTTTTTTGTGTACCTTGTTTAATAAAATGCTGTACGACCTTAGTTAAAATATAGAATGGTACAACAAAATTATAACATGTACAACAAAAATACATATAAACCAAACGACGCATAGAGACACAACACAAATACACACCTAAGAAAATGACACAAAGTAACACCAACCAATTACAATCCAACTACATATCTAAAACTCATCCCTATACGTGCTGCTTCCGCTTTCGCTTCCGCTTCCACTATCTCTTTCTTATAAGTTTCCAACTGCTCGGTTACTTGTTCTTTCTCAAAAGAGAAAGCCTATTGAAATCACAAGCCATCAATTTGATATAGTTCTTCTCTCGCATCAAAACTTTCTTCTCCCCATGGGCTCGTCTCTTGAACTCTCGATCTTCCATGATAGCCTTCTGAAACTCCATTTTGTTGTGAGTACTTTGTGCTGAAAATTTGGCTCTTTGCTCTCCTATTTCTCTAGCAGACGTCTCTAAAGTTCGTACAAATCTTGAAAATTCCGCACTGCGCTGCTCCAACTGAATTGACTGATTTCTACCAAGATGTCGTCTGTCACTATTTCCAAATAGTGGAAATCTTTCCTGAGAACTTGGATTGCTTTCTGGACTTGAATCAAAGTAGTTCATTCTTCTGGCTTTACTTTGTTGCTCGAACATGAAGTTGTTAGGGTTCTTCCATTTTGGTAAATGGAAAGATGCTCAAAGCACACTTGGAATTTGAATGCTTAACCATATTGCAAATGATAAGCCTTACGCGATTCTTCAATCTGTAGAACAAATCCCAAAGTGTATGAATATACAAAACTACTCAAGCACAGTACCATTTCAAGGAAATATGAAACACTATTTTGCTTACAATGTCATAAGGAGCGGTACCACTTTGCTGTCTATTCTGAAATCTAGTAAGTATTGCCAAATATTTTTGGCATGCGGAGTTCATAACTCAATATCCTCTTCTGAGCGATCTCCATGTTCTGTTCAACAGTTCCAAAGTGTTGAAAAATCCACAACTCTTTTCCAAAATTTCTAGCCTTTCATATTATTACCAGAAATACTATCTTGTGAAATGCGCATCCATGATTTAGCAAGTAAAATATATTGTCTAGAAGTAAACTTAACTTGCTTTTTTCTGCCGTGAACTGCTACTCCTTCCTCTTCACCATTTTCCATGTCAATGTCTTCTATGCCAACGTCTGTCTCCGCTGCAAGTGAATATCTGCACCGTCTGTCGAAATGCCACTTAGGGATTTCCACTTCTTCTTCTTATTATATTCCAGGCTCGAGGGTGCAAGCATCTCTGCGGTGGCTTTTTCACTGCATTCTTCTGTATTTATTGCATCGTCTTCTTTGTTTTCGTCTTCCTTCGCCTCCTCCGAACTACTAACGGTTTCTTCGTTAGCAGGTGCCTTGCATGTATAAGAATATTGCTTTTAGAGATTCTGCATTGCTTCATGGTCACGAATATCTAACTGTTGCAAATTAAGATGATGATATTGTAGTTGATCATTTTACATCATCAAAGACATTGACGATGAATGATCGTTATATATGCCTAAAGTAGGACGTTGTTGGTAATATGGTTGCGGGGCAGTAGATTGAATGGGAAGGAAGTTAGAAAGAGCGAATGGTTGGCAAGGCTGACTATAAAAGAAGTTCGAATATGGCGAATAGTCGTACTTATGTGATGGACGAAGTGCTTGTTGTTGGTATGGTGGGTGTTGGTTAGAAAATTTAGTGGAAGGGTATGCAGACATGGATTTCTTGCTAACAAATTTTTTGGCGGAACGTTTGGATGAAGAAGACATTTTCATAATTAGAGGAAGATGAAATATGGTTGAGGTGGTGTAAAAGGAGGAAAAGGGTGGTGGAATATATATGGGGCTGGTGGAACGTTGGACCATAACCATTGGGTTGACAACGGCTATGTTTCATAACGACAAAAACATTCGTCGTCATACTCACCAGCCCCTGTTCAGCCCACTAACCACGAGATCAGTTCAAACTAGCCGCGGGAAAGTGAACAAGCCACACCTAGTTGTTTCTTGGTTTGTTAAGCAACCGAACAAGGCATTGTTGGTTAGCCATAATATACAAGTTGATACATCATACAGTTCATTCCCAAGTTTAACCCATGTACTCCAAAAAGAAAAGGTTATATATTGTTTTTTTGCTATATCTGAAAGGGAAAAAAACTTGCGAATTCCACAGGATTGTATATCTAGACGGTCAACTTTAACACTTTGATAGAAGGAAGAATACCCATCTTTTAGAACCATCTGTCATAATATTTTTCTTCTCAGAAAAGAATCCATGCATTTACCATTTATGAAATACATGTGGAAGATTCTTTTAAGAGCATCTGTTTCAACAATTCAACCTGATCAACAGCCGCTGGCAATCACACACTCTAAATTGCGGCGTGCATAGTGCACGGTTATACACACACTCAAACAGTGTTGGGCCCAAAAACGAGTGAAGATAACCGTTGAACTGCATCTAACGGTAATTGCTACAAAGAAGCTTCTAAAAAACAAAGCTTAGTCACTTCAATAATGTTCGCATATACTATCACACACGCTAATGTTCCACCTTACGTTGCCATCTACAATAAAATATCCAGCAATAATTCATTTCATCTTCTTCCTTCTATATATACATTAATATCCTAAACCAATAAACTCAACTGCCTTTATTTCGAAAACAAAGTCAAAGTCAGTTAGCAAGACTTTGTCAAGCCTTTCAATCTCCTATATTTACTATAGATTTCCTTCTTTCACTTAATAGTTTGAAATGGTTTTGCATTTTTAAATTCAAACTCCTTGTGCCTGTACTGTAAGGCAATATATAGCCATGATTAAAGATCAATATAATAATAAGTTGTCTTCATGGTATCAGAGCAGTAACGATACCTTTGTTTAAAAAAAAAGTCAATATCTCCGTCCTCGTCCTCTTCCCTTTCTTCCATCTCCACCACTAATATCCACCATATAGTTTCAGTGAAGCTTGATGGCATAAACTATGTGCTCTAGCGTGCTCAGTTCCTCCCTTTTTTCCATGGCTAAAAACTAATGAAGTATGTTGATGGCAGCTATCCATGTCCCACGTCCACCACCAAAGACGACGGTCCCTCTGATCTCGAGTATGATGCTTGGTAATAACAAGACCAAATCCTACTTAGTTTGATTCTCTCCTTTTTATTCGAACCTATCCTAGCCAGTGTTGCTCGATATGAGACTTTACAAGAAGTTCGAACAGTGATAGAAAAACTATGTGCATCCAAATCACAAGCATGTACCATGCAGCTCCAAAATGAGCTACGACATATGCGCAAAGGAGACAAGAGAATGATTGAATATTTGGTTCATGCTCGTTCCATTGCTGATCACCTCGCTGCCTCTGGACAAAAGATACCAAATTGGACGTTGCAACAACTCATTCTCATGGGATTGGAATCAACTTGCGATCCAATAGTAACCACGTTATCTCCCACTATTGATAATATTTCTTACTCCATGGATTATTTTCAAGCACATCTCCAAGCCTTTGAAATGCGCATTTAAGCACAACAAACTTCACTTTTCCCTCAACCTGCTATCAACATGGCCACCACCAATCGATTATCTGGTGGACGTGGTGGTCGCTTCGGTCAAGGCAAATGTGGTAACGGCGGTCGATCAAATGTAAATCATCAAGTTAATACTTCATTACAAGGACCATGTCAAATATGTGTTAAAAGAAACCACACAGCTCAACGATGTTGGCATTAGTTTGATCAAACCTTCGCTGCTCAACACTATAGACCTCCACAACAAAGTCAAAACCCAACACAACAACCATGCACACTCAATTACAGCCTATGTTCATCACTCAAATACCCATCATGGTGGTCAGTGGATACTAGAAAGTGGCGCCTCTGCTCATGCAACAGAGGATCTTCGAAATCTGCATATTTACAGCCCTTATGATGGACCCAATCAAGTTCGTGTAGGTAATGGTTCCGGTCTTTCTGTAACTAACATTTGTAAGACTATCTACCATTCAAACTCTCGTACATTTATTATGAATCCAGTTCATTATGTTCCTTCGCTTAAAGCAAACTTACTTTCTGTCTCTCAATTCTATGCTGAAAATAATGTTTGTTTTGAATTTCGTCCTACTTATTTATTGTGAAGGATCGTCGGGGAAAACAATATTGCAAGGGCTTCTGGTCTCTACTATTTCACCAATGTTCATGATTTCTCTAATTCTATTTCTTCGGCCTTTTTGTCGAATAAGTGTAAGCTGGATGTTTGGCATCGGTGATTAGGACATCCTATGTTTAGAATTGTGAAACATGTTGTTTCTAATTTTTCCCTTCCAGTTAGCTGTAATAAAATCAATTGTTGCAATTCATGTCATGTCAATAAAAGTCAAAACTTCCATTCCATGATAATCTAACAACTTATTCATCTCCTTTGCACTTGATAATTTCTGATTTATAGGGACCTTCTCCTATCATATCTAAAGATGAGTTCCGTTATTATTTACTATTAATGGATGTATTCAGTCGTTTTATTTGGATATTTCCTTTACGTCAAAAATTTGAAGCATTGACGGTATTTATCACTTTCAAAAAACAAGACTGAAAACTTACTCAACACAAAATAAAAGTTTCTCAATCTGATAATGGTACAGAATATCAAAAATTCACAACATTTCTTAAAGCAAATGGTATTTATCATAGATTCTCTTGTCCACACACTGCCGAACAAAATGGACTAGCTGAGAGACGTCATCGACACATTCGAGAAACTGGCACTACCCTTCTCTCTCAATCTAGCCTTCCCAAACGATTTTGGGTTGAAGCTTGTCAAACCACATGTTATTTGTTAAATAGATTGCCCTCTCCTGTTATAGAAAATAAATCACCTTTCCATGTGTTGTTTGGTACCATTCCCTACTACAGTATGTTGCGAGTCTTTGGTTGTTTATGCTACCCTCATTTAAACCCATATGCTGCACACAAACTAGCACCTAGGTCATTACCTTGTGTATTTATTGGATATCATTCAGCATACAAGGGTTATCTTTGCTTTCACATCCCCTCGGGTCGTTTATACATCTCACGACATGTGTCTTTTGTAGAGAACATATTCCCTTTTGCAGAAACTGTTAACACACCCCATGATGGCACCTTCAGATCCACTAATATTCAGATCATCTTTAGCTCTCATCATATGTCTACACTGCCACCAGTTCCCGCTTCTCCTACTACAAGTTTTCCAAGTTCCTCTCCTTCTCCAAATATGTCTGCTAGAGTGTTTTGTCCAAAACCAAATTCACGTGCTTCAACTACCTTAATACTACCAGCACATAGAACATCTCCATTGGATCCTTCATCACCACAAACTGAATCTTCACAACCTGCACAAACTCCAACAGCAGATGTAGTGCCAGTACACCCTATGCAGACACATTCGAAAGATGGCGTATTCAAGCCTAAGATTTACACAGCAACCAAACACCCAATGCCTAATATTCATCTCCTAAAACCAAGCTGTTACACTCAAGCTCTCAAACATAAAGAATGGAGGCAAGCTGTGGACATTGAAATCAATGCACCACTTTGCAATGGAAAATGGACTCTAGTTCCTCCAAAACAGGGAATTAATACCGTGGGATGCAAATGGATATATTGAATCAAAAGAAAAGCGGATGGTTCTATTGATCGTTATAAAGCTCGATTGGTGCGTAAAGAGTTTCATCAACAACCAGGCATTAACATGAGGAAACTATTAGTCCAGTTGTCAAATTTTGCACCATACATACAGTGCTCACTGCTGCTCTCCCTAAAAGGATGGTCGATTCGGCAACTTGATGTTCAAAATGCATTCCTTCATGGTTTTGTTTAAGAAGAGGTTTATACTTTATATGCATCAACCACCTGGATTTGTTGACAAGCAACATCCGTCCTTCGTTTGTTGGCTACACAAGTCATTGTATGACCTTAAGCAAGCACCACAACATGGTATCACCGACTTAGCTCTTATCTTCTTAATTTGGGTTTTCAAATTTCTCATGCAGATTGTTCCATATCTATCTATTACTCAAACTTAAATGCACAAATTCAGTTATGCTTACATGGTATTGCTATTTTCTGTGATTTCAAAATTCTCAAACTCTGCCTGCGTTCCTTAGATTGTTATCATTTCTAAACAAAAAATCACCCACTAACTCCACACCCACGTTGCCTTTTCTTTTTCTCTACCCATTTTGTAATGAAGAAAACAAGACACTGGATATACTCTTTAACATTACTTAATGGGCTGGGCTGTGTCATATAAAGCCCATATTAGCTGATATATACTGGTGTATATTGCTTTGTAACTTCAACATTTTTTGAATACAATAGGAAATACAAAGCATTATTCTTTTCTCCTCAATACTGCAGTAATCATCTTCAACTTTCATAAAATCTTTCATGGTATCAGAGCCATATTGTTTTACAGCAAGATTTTTTGAAAATAATTAAACCCATCAGAGGAATTTTCATCATTTGGGTTTAAATCCTTATCCAAGGACAAATTTCTTCTCATTTAAGGACAATACCTGAATTAAATTGAGAGTGCCTTACCAAGCACATAAGTTCGGTTGCAACTTCTCAAATTTACATTCAAGCAGCAAGGAAAAGTACCAAATCCAGCATCACTTCGGTCACAATTGAGAAGTGCCGTGCCAAGAACATCAGTTCGGTTGCAGCTTCTCAAGATTTGTATTCAAACAGAAAAGAAAAATATCAAATCATCAAAATCTTATCAAGAAATTCAAATTCTTGGCAAGATCTCTTATTTCTTGAAGTTCTTTTTTGTGATTTCCCTCTCTGTTTGCTATCCATTCTTGCAACCACATGGCTGAAGAAGACACTTCAGCTACTGCCACCAGTGCCATCAACTCTCAGCGAGCCATTACTGCCAGTGAAAGCCTCCTCAAATCTGGAATTAACCCACAAAGTCAATTAGTCAATATTCATCTTGCTGAAGATAACTATCTACTTTGGAAACTACAAGTTGAAACTGCATTAAAAGGATATGGCCTCGAGGGACATATTCTTGGCACCATTCAAATTCCCCCTATTTGCATCACAAATCAAGAAGGAAAAGACATAAGTAATGATAAGTACACAAGATATCACAGACAAGATATACTAATTTGCTCATGGTTAATATCCTCTATTACTGCAGAGCTTCTATCTCATGTAACAGGGTGTAAAAGTGCATTTGAAATTTGGTCAACTATTGAAAGGGTTTTTAATTCTCAATCTGCTGCCAAGATTCTATCATATAAAAGGGAGTTACACCTGATAAAAGAGGACAACATGAACATGAGAGAATACCTATTCAAGATCAAGTCAATATGTGACTGCATGGAAGCAGCTAACCACAAAGTGTCCATCTCTGAAAATGTTATGACAATTCTTAATGGTTTAAATAAAAAATATGAGTCTGTTGTTGCTGTTCTCACATCACAAAAAGATTTACCATCCATTGAAGACATTCATTTTATCTTATTATCTCATGAAACAAGATTAGACATAAAGAAATTGCCAGAATCAGACATCTCTGCAAATTACGCTGCTATTTACAGAGGCAGAAACAGAGTTAGTCAAAACATACAAAGCAATAACAGAGGTGGTTAAAACATACAAAGGGGTGGAACCTCTAATAGAGGAAGAGGCAAAGGAAAATTCAACAACAATTACAAACCAAAATGTCAAATTTGTGAAAAAATTGGTCACACTGCTGTTAAATGTTACTTCAGGTTGAACCTGAACTATGTACCAGGTCAAGGCTCTAGCAACCAGAGGAATTCAAATTCAAGTGCAAACATGGCTCATGTTCAGCAAAATTCAGAAAATCAAATAATAAACAGAAATGAATCAGAAAACACTGAATCAGCAAGTGAAGACTATTGGTACCCAGACTCAGGAGCAACCAATCACATCATAAATAATCTGAATAATCTAAATCTTGGTGGGAAGGAGTACAAAGGTATGAACTCTATTCATATGGGTAATGGTAACCCTATTGCTATTACACACACTGGTAGGTCTGTTATATCAGGAAAAAGAAAACTATACCTGAATAACCTTCTTAGAGCTCCTTTAATTAAAAGAAATTTACTAAGTGTGTCACAATTTGCTAAGGACAATAAAGTATACTTTGAATTTTATCCTGAACACTGTGTTGTCAAAGATATTCTAACCAAAGAAAATTTTCTACAGGGTAAAAATCATAAAGACCTAAACAAATTCTATTTGGTTAAGTTAAGATACTGTGAAAATAAAAGAATGTGGTGTAATAGTGCTGAAAATAGGAAGACTGAAAACTGTAAAATGTTTGACTTATGGCATAGCAAGCTTGGTCATCCCAATGTAACAATTGTGAAATATGTGATGAATAACAATGACATCTCTTCTGGTGATTGTACTTTACCATATATCTGCACATATTGTCAAATGGGTAAAAGTCACAAATTACCTTTTACAGCCTCTAAAACTATATATAATAATCCATTGGAAATGGTTGCCACTGATCTGTGGGGACCAGCACCAATATGTGTAGACTATGGTTACAAGTACTATATATCCTTTATTGATGCTTATTCCAAATATGTATGGATATACTTCTTAAAAGCTAAATCTGAAACATATAATGTTGTTATACAATTTATAAATACTGCTGAAAAGCAAACAAACCATACAGTTAAAGTGTTTCGGTCTGATGGTGGATCAGAGTTCCTACCACTAAAAACTTATTTTAAAAATAAAGGGATTATTCACAGAATCACATGTCCACACACCTCTGAACAAAATGGGATAATTGAAAGAAGGCACAGACAAATTGTAGAAACTGGATTGACTTTTCTAGCTCAATCATCAATGCCTCAAATTCTTTGGCCAGATTCCTTTTCAACTTCAGTATTCCTAATAAATAGATAACCCACTAAGGTACCGAAGATGAAAAGTCCACTGGAAACATTATTCAATGTCAAGCCAGATTATCTACATCTAAAAGTTTTTGGCTATTTGTGCTTTCCTTATCTCAGACCTTATAATAATCACAAATTAAACTATAGATCATCCCCATGTACATTTATGGGATATACTACAAATCAAAAGGGGTACAAGTGCTTAGACAAAAATGGAAAAATATTCATCTCAAGGCATGTTGTTTTCAATGAAAAAATATTTCCATTCAAAGAAGCAGAGGTCAAAACAACCAAAAAGATGTACAACCCAAAAGATTCTATACCTGATGTGCCAGTTGTATCAGAACAATCTGCCAAGTCCAACACTGATCAAGCCCACAATGACATCACTGGTCCTCAACTCACTATGTCTAGCACTAGTCAGTCCAGCACCAGACCAGGTCAAGAACAGGATGGTACAATCTGTACACCTGATCATCCATCTCAGCAAAGAGTTAGCATGCAATCCTATGAATTATCTCAACAATCAACAAATCAAAGCAAACAACAACATGGTGAAAATTTGAACCAACAACAGGATAACACTGCTACAAGACACCACATGGTGACAAGATCAAAAAGTGGAATTTTCAAGCCAAAAGTCTACAGTGCCAATTTAAATACTGAAGAACCATGCAACTACCTTCAGGCCTTAGAGAATGAAAAATGGAAATCTGCCATGGCAGAGGAATATGATGCTTTAATTAAGAATAATACATTGAAATTGGTTCCAACACCCAAAGACAAAAATGTTGTTGGGTGGAAATAGACTTTTAAATTAAAAAGAAATGCAGATGGTACAATATCTAAGTATAAGGCAAGATTAGTTGCAAAAGGCTATTCACAATAGGGAGGATTTGATTTTAAAGAAACATTTTCACCTGTTGTGAAACCTACCACTATTAGAGTAGTCATTACTATTGCCTTATACAAGAATTGGACCATCAAACAGCTTGATGTTAATAATGCCTTTTTAAATGGCATTTTATAGGAAGAAGTCTTCATGAAACAACCACATGGCTTCATTAAAGAGGAAAACAAAGGACTTGTGTGCAGATTAAATAAATCACTGTATGGGCTGAAAAAAGCACCAAGAGTGTGGTTTGAAAAGCTAAAAGCCACACTTGTCAAACTGGGATACAACTCAACAAAATCCGAAATATCATTATTTACCAAATTCAATAACAATATCATAATATATGTACTGATTTATGTTGATGATTTCATTGTTACAGGCAACAATGAAACTGAAGTTAACAAGTTAATCAACCAGCTAGGTCAAGAGTTTTCTATCAAAGACCTTGGCTACCTGAACTATTTTTTAGGCATAGAAGTTACAAAGCTTCCAGATAATTCCATTCACTTATGCCAAAAGAAATATATCACTGAAATCCTATGCAGAGAAAAAATGGATAAAGCAAACTCAATATCTACTCCCATGGTCAGTAATGTTCAAATATCTAAACATCAAGGGGAAGCAATACTCGATGATAAACAGTACAGAAGTATAGTTGGCTCACTACAATATGCAACAGTCACAAGGCCAGAAATAACATTCAGTGTTAACAAGGCAAGCCAATTTATGCAAAAACCTACTACTGATCATTGGAAACTTGTCAAAAGAATACTGAGATACCTAAAGGGCACAATAGACCTTGGATTAAATATGCAAGCAAGTAAAACACTAAACATAACTGGTTATGCTTACTCAGACTGGGCAAATGACCCTGACGATAGAAGATCTACAAGTGGTTACTGTATATTTCTTGGAAAAAATCCTGTTTCCTGGTGTTCAAAGAAACAAACTACAATTGCTAGATCTGGTAGCGAGGCCAAGTATAGGAGTGTAGCCAATGCGGTGTCAGAAATTATGTGGATTGAATCACTGTTATCTGAACTACAAGTTAAATCAGAAAACAAACCAACTGTATGGTGTGACAACTTGAGTACAGTTCATTTATCTGCAAACCCTATTCTACACTCTTGTACCAAACACATGGAATTGATTTATACTTTTTTCGTGATCGAGTTAACTGTGGAAAACTGAATGTTAATCATTTACCATCTACACATCAAATAGCCGACATACTCACTAAACCACTTTCCAAATCGAATTTTATTCGATTCAGAGATCGACTGAAAGTAAACAGAAGTAGCAGTAATAAAAATCGTACCTTCATACCTAACTTACCTACTGCTAAGATTAATTCGAGCCTGAAGAAGGAAGATGAAGTCATCACAGCACGAAAGACTGAGCCTTTCTCAAGATCTGTCAATCTGAAGTAATATGAAGTTATCACAGCACAAAAGACTAAGCCTTTCTCAAGTTCTGTCAATTCTTCCTCCTGATTCAGTTATTGCTACATGATGATGACATCAGTGCTACCCTAGCTGTTTCTCCTTCAACTTTCTCTCATTTTCTATGCCAGCGATGAAGATCGCCTAATTCCTTTGCCATTGACAGGTTAATTCTTTCGTCGCTTCAAACCCCAAAGGAGCTAGGGCTTGCGGGGGAGTAATGAAGAAAAAAAGATACTGGATATACTCTTTAACATTATTTTTGTAATGGGCTGGGCTGTGTCATATAAAGCCCATATTAGCTGATATATACTGATATATATTGCTTTGTAACTTCAACATTTTTCGAATACAATATGTAATACAAAGCATTATTCTTTTCTCCTCAATACTGCAGTAATCATCTTCAACTTTCATAAAATCTTTCATTTTGCATTTGAAACCCAAAAAAAACTTTTCTCCCTTTTCCTTTACTCACAGTACATCCTCAACGCAGCACATCCTAATACAATCTCAATTTCTCTACTTTATGGATCGCTCAATTTGGATGCTACCCGAGGTGAAAAAATTCAAAGCTTCAATGATTCTTTCGTCAGTTTCCACTGCTATAATCGATCTGCGCGGGCAATCTATTTCGATTCACTGAGTGTAAAAGATAGATCTACTAGAACGATTATTTTGATTACTTCTTCGTAGGTAATTCCTTTTTTTCAATAAACAACACAGATATATTGGAACGATCGTTTCTATAGCTTCGCAGGTTGTTCCTTTGTTTCCCACACCAATTTGCAGCCAATGTTATTTACTATTTTCAGTTTATTGTTTGATATATATATCATTTATATGCTATGTTGTTTGCAATATGAGTTGAGCTTTTTTTTGCGACAATTTCTTCAATTAGCACTTTCTTTTATAAGGCTACTTGCATCAAAAGTTATACCATTGTTCATTTTAGAATCATAAATCTTTTTAATGTATGTTATGATGTAATCTCCTCTTATTCTTCGATATGATTACTTTTACAAATTAGTAGTTAGGTTTTTTATTTTGGTATATATAATGACCATTTATACTCGCTTACTTTGTAAATCATATATTTCTACCATTTTTGTTCTCATGGACTAATTTCATTCATCGATAATTCCCCTTTTAACTTAGTAACTTAATTTCATGAAGCATATAATTTCAGCGCAGCTGCTAATTCATATTTTTAAGCGAAATCGGTGCTATCGAGTTGATACAAAATTTTGAAACAAGTTGTTAAGCATGGTCATCTAACCGGCTTCATATATAAAGGTCTGATAGGCTGTGATAATTTCTACACTTTTCAAATTTCGAAAGACCAGATTATTATCATGCAAGTCCCAGTTTATGCCATGATTTACTATATCTTCGTAGGTTCTGCACTTGCAACAATATTTGTTTACATCAGTTAATCAATATCTTTTGTCGATTAAACTTGAACATTTTTTCGTACCATATTATGTTTCAGAAGTCATTTGTTTCATTGTGTAGAAGTCTCAGTTTATGCCATGATTTATTATAACTTCATGGGTTCCTCGCATGTTGTATTCCTTTCACTTTTTGAGCCCTACATGGTGTACATGATACTGTTGGATGAAATAACTTATCACCGCATAAAGTTAAAAGGCAATTCATATTCTCAATTAGTATAGGTAATATCATTTAGTATTTTTAACTATGATCCTTTTAGTTCTTTTGCACAACTTTGTTTCTAAGATCATATTAATCTCTATTCAGTGATTTTCCTTTTCCCCAGTTTTCTAATATATTGGATTGTTCTGTGTATTCTTATTTCTGTATCTTTCAACCAATGAAGGTTGTAAATGTTAGAAGGTTAAATGTGCCCAAGTTCATTCTAAAGTGCAACATTGTTTATGGATAAGCTGTGTAATAGAATATTAATTATTGCAGCTCATTTTTTACTTGTTTGTTAACCAAATTAATTTGGAAAAATTATGCAATTTTGTTTAGATTATGTTATATATAGTTGTATTGGAACAACCCATGTTGTGTCAATCTTTTAAATTTTGTTTAGAAAAAAGATGTTTCTCATGCATAGTATATAACGTGGACAAGCACCATTGTCCAAGTGGTTAATTGATTCGGCTTGGTGCAGGATGTCACAAGTTCGAAACTTGCTTTCAAACGTTTATTTGACATGGGATATGTTGTCCCATTGCTTTGTTGTGTATAAAGTACTAGTTCAACACAGTATATAACGTGGATTTAAAACTAGGACTACATTTCTGTCTATGGTGACTGAAGATGTTACATTCTTACATCCGATTAAAAAAATTGTTTTATCGCATTACGTAACCTATATAATTTTGCACATACTTTTAGGAAGAAAGTTTCTGTTGGGTATGATGTACTCTTCCCTATATGTAATTTTCTCTTAGGACAATATAGGAATACTTTAAGAATGCTTGATCAGGAGGAGTTTAAATTTATTGAATCTTAACGACGTTCTTAAGGCTTCGGATGAGCTCAATTCTCCAACTTTTCTATATATGTTACGTTGAGGTTACACTTGCTCAATATTAACAAAGTCCTTTATATTCAAACTATAGTTTCCTATATAAGATACAGTAAAAGATAGAAGATATTTACTGGATAAATTATATGATTGTAGGACGATATTTAAGTGAGAACACTGTAGGAACTGATATTTTTGGAACATAATCATTGTGCTTACTTTTATCTGCTAGAGTGCATAACTAATTTTCCGCCACCTGAAAACTTGCATGAAGTTGCTTATGTTAATATTTCTGCTACCTTTTATCTGAATCTGGTGTCTTCCTCTAACTAACCAGTGCACATTGGTAAATGCGTAAAATTCATTTAGTGGTTAAGAAGAATATAACTATATGGCCTACACTTCCGAATTATTTAAATATTCACGAAAATACCATTAGTCTTTAATATTTCAACTTACTTACAAACTTAAATTTACTCAACCAGTTTCTGGAGTAAAACGACTGAAGATAACCAAGTTGTGAAAACTTTAACCTGTTCAACTGATGCAGCTTGAAGGGAAAAATTATAATCATTTTGGTATTATCGTGTACTTTATAACAATCATTCATCGTACTAAGTTAGCAACCATAGTTTATCATCTTACACAACTGTTTTATCACTTGGATAAAGAGAATCAAAGTGTGAAGACAAAATTGCTCCCTACAGTGTCCCATCGATAGTTAGAAACAGAGACAGAAGAGGTGTACTTATCAGTAATGTATTCAACTCTTATACCACACTAGACTATTAAAAATTACAAATTCCAAAATGTCATAAATGGCTGACGCTTAAGATGCACAAGTATACACATTCACTAATATAACAGTAATAGCTTGACTAATGCAAAGATATAACCTTTTTAGCTTGACGACATCATCTCATTTTTCCTTTTTAGATTCTAAGACTTGCAATTTTTGTATACTTCGTTTCTATTTTTGTCACTTTTTTTATTCACAAAATGCTATTCAATCTATAAAATGATCAGCATACAGATAATGTTGATGCTTTGAGTAAAGGAATTTATTACATTATTGATTTTTTCTTCTTCCAATTTTCTAATTTTAAAATTGGTGTCAATCAAGGCAAAGTCAATCAAGGCAAACTATTCACTGTACAAATTATGACAAAGGGAGTAGGATGCAGGAAGTGGGGGTTTCAGCTACACCATTGATTATTCCTCTATTGAACCAGTTGATTCTACCCGTATTTCAAATATTTGCTTCAGATTTCAGACCTATTATGGTAAGATTTGCTACCTATCTCTTTTACACTATCAAGTGAGTTAGAGTATTACTTTATCATGTTTATGAAATATAATCAGGTTGTGCCGAGTGTGCTTGAATATTGTTAAGAGGCCAATTAAGTTGACTTATAATTGCAGACATTGTTGACTGAACCTAAGTTTGCTGGATGTTGTCACAATTAGCAGGCTTATTAAGGTATTTCTATGTTTATGTTCGACTTATAAATCAATGATATTTCTTGTGAGTAAATAACTGTATGAAAAAAATTAAGACCTTAATGCAAATGATTTACTTAGCTATGATTTGTTCATTAGTACATGGTTATTTACAATTCTGTTGGGTCTTGATAATTTCACTTACAAATAAAAGTGAGACGGTGAGAATGATTAGAAGAAGAAAAAATGAGAAGGTAGATCTGAGATATTGTTCAAGAAGTTTGCTTAAATGATTTATGTATCAATGTACTGATGGTGATGACAAAGTGCACTGTCTCACAATAGGAAAATAAGCCTGTTATGGGTATTGTACACGGCACATGATATAGGATGCAATGGACAATGAAATTCCTAGATAAACCTCCAAGTCGTCACAGATGACAATGGCTAGCCAGTACAGCTCTGAAGTCAAATTTTATATACAAAATCATCTGATCATTCTTATCTCATTATAGCTAATAATGCATGTGATGAAGTACCAAATGATTACATGTGTAGTGTTTTATTTGTTTATGGAAAACTCATAATCATATTGCACTGGAGTATAATAAAGCATGGATAAAGTACCAGATGATTACATGCATGTTCTTTTATTTGTTTATTGAAAACTCAAAATCATATTGCCCAGAGGCATGCTTGGAGGTTTCCAATCTGCAGATTGACACGCAAAAAAACAAAAAAACACAGCCCTACATGTGACATGACAAATATATATTGATGAATTCTGGCTGTAAACATCTTCAATAGCTGCAGTAATGCCAAGACTGTAGATAGATGATGTAAAAATGGGGCTTCATAGTACAACAATGTGCGACTAGAATTGCATATCTATCTTTAAGATACAATTTATTATGTATTTACCGTGCTATTTTCAAATATGTACCTGAGCTCAGGTTGTCACCTCAGTGTCACTTTAATATGATACATTTGATTTCCATTATGCATTAACCTACATAATTTTCGCATAGCCATTTTGAATTACGACAATTTTTCTTATAATCCAACTCATATCATGTGAAACAATATTGTGATGGTTAGCCATACATAACATCCTAAAATCTTATACAAATATAGTTTTCTGTAAACTTTCAGTTAACAAAGTACAAAGCTCCATCAACGAAGTATGATCGGTTTCTTCCCCTCCAAATTTGCATCACTTTACACCCTCTGCTATTCCAAGTACTCCAGCCATGTTCGCAAACATAGCTTCCATTACATAATGATCGAAGTTTGCATTGTCAAAGTATATCATAACAGTTGTTACTGTTTCTATGCTTAATATATTAATAGCCTAATTTCTGCCGATTTTGTTACCGTTGCTTCCAAGCATCACTTTGCACTCAAAATGTTGAATTCATTTAACAAAACTTAATTCACAAAGTATTGTTTTCAATTTGTTTTTCCAATTAAACTCATATTACAAACGCATTAAAAGTCAGTGTTTATCAACCACTAAGGCCATAACTGTAGCTACACTTACCCAAAGATATTATACACTACCAACAAATCAACAGTTAACCATCAAATCCTATCTGTGTGCGAAGCACGGGTTCCAACCTAGTTCATTAAACACGATACAAATTTACCATTTACGTTTTGGTGTATGTTGATGACATCATTGTCATAAGCTCCTCCGATGCATGTATTCATTCACTTATTAAATCATTGAACTTTTCTTTTGCGATCAAGGATCTTGGACCTTTGAACTATTTCCTTGGTATTGAGGCTATACAGACCTCTACTGGTTTGTTTTTGTCACAAAGAAAGTATATCAATGATATATTAGAACATACCAAGACGGTTGGTGCTCGTCCAGTCTTAACTCCACTTGATACGAAGAACAAGTTATCGATTCATGGTGGTAAACAAGTTATTGATCCTACACTATATCATGGCGTTGTTGACGCATTATAATATCTCACATTTGCGCGTCCTGATATTTCATTTGCTGTTAAGTGTGTATGCCAATTTATGCTAGATCCGTCGAAAGATCATTGGAATGCTGTTAAAGAATCTTACTATATCTTAAAGGAACTACTGAATTTGGGCTTTCCTTAAGAGCTGCTTCAACACTAAATTTATGTGCACACTCCGATGCCGATTTGGCCGGCTGTCCCGATTTTCGTCGATCCACCAATGACTTTTGTATATTTTCGACAGCAACCTTATATCTTGGAGCGCACGCAAGCAAACTACCATCTTCAAATCTAGTACAGAGAGTGAGTATCGTGCTTTAGCTACAACTACAGCATAACTCATATGGATTGAATCTCTTCTTCAAGAACTTGGTGTTCACGCTAACATTCCAACATTATGGTGTGATAATCTAGGAGCAACATATCTCACTGTCAATCCGGTGTTTCACTCCTGTACCAAACATATTGAGGTTGATTATCATTTTGTGCGCCAAAGAGTAGCGCGTAGGCAATTAGATGTTCGGTTCATATCTACTGAAGACCAACTGCAGATACACTAACTAAAGGATTAAGTACTCAACGTGCTTTACTTCGGGACAAGACGCTCAACTTGCGTGAGATTATCAACAACAAATACAAAGTTAGTTAGAAAGACTTTGCCAAGCCTTTCAATAATCTACTTTATTTACTCCATATTTCCTTCTTTTTGTTAATAGTTTGAAATGGTTTTGCATTTTTAAATTCAAACACCTTGTGCCTATACTATAAGGCTATATATAGCCATGATCAAAGCTCAATAAAATAATAAGAGAGATTAAATCATATTGTCTTCACAAAGGCAAAAACACATAAAACAAAATAAAAAATGGCATTGTTATTAACAGCAAGACAAGGAAGACGGCTGCAACGATATAACAAAGAAGGTGACCGACTGGTCGTCGGTTGCATCCCCTACAGAAACAAGGCATCAAGTAATTACATGAATGAAGAAGAGAAAGATATATAGGTTTTGGTGATAACATCGCAGAAGAGCGAAGCTTTGATGTTCCCATTGCTGAATTGGCATGTTTTGCAGAGATGCAAGCAAGGAGGAAGAAATGGGTTTCCATTACTGAAGGATGCAGAGATATGAGGATGAGAGAAGTGTTAGGATCGCTTCTACAAAGACAGAGAGTTTCACAAAGAAGTAATTCGAGACTATAGAACATTTCATCTTGTTTTAGGAGATTCTTTTATTCTTTTGTGAATATAGTAAAATCATCGATGCCAATGAATATATGGAAATTTTGGGTTATAAGATGAGAGTGTTCAGTCTATTTACTTGAAGCCATTCATCACTGTCAATTGATGGATTGCAATTACAGGATTGCAGTTAGGGCATCACCAGTGGGTTCAGGGCTGAATATTCAGCCCGCTGAATATTCAACACTGAACCCGGGGTGGGCAGCCAGTGGCCAGGCGCCCATTTAATGGAAGCCTGATGCCCCCCATAATTGGAGGGCTTGGGCGCCCATAAAATGGGTGCCAGGGCTTGGGCGCCCATTAAATGAGCGCCCAACCCTAGTTCAGCTGAATATTCAGCCTGAATTGAACGATTGAAAAAAAAAAGGGCAAATTCAGTATGTAACTGAACCACTGGAGTTGCCCTTACAGGAAAAGGGTGACAAATATGAAATAATTGATTTACATAGTGATGTTGGATTTTTGATTAGGACACCTACTAATTGAGTGGTGTTGCACAGTTTTGCATTTTTCATTTTGCTCCCACAAAATTTATTTATTTTATTTTATTCCTTGCACTATGCAATATGTCAAGGTTTATCCTCTGCATCGACTAACGTTTTTGAATATTGGCAATTACAGTGTCAAAATTGTCTATGGGTAGGTACCGTGTTATAAAGAATAATATTACATGCTATTTCTTGTATATTTTCTTTATGTGCTTCATTACTTTGCTATGGTGTGCTTATAAGAATCTACCCATCATCTGTTAGAAGTTAGGTTTATATTTGAATTAGTCAATCATGTGTTCCTAATAATAGTATAGGTAGTGGTCAAGATCCTTATTTGTAGGTTAGTAAGTATTCTTACTCTATTTAAAGCTTTGTAATTCTTATCGTTAATAATTGATATAATACAATGTAGTTTCTTTCTGCATAACGTTTATCTCTCCTCTCTGTATCAAATCCTCACATGGTATCGAAGCGAGGTTAGAGAGGAGAGGGAGAGAAGTCGCAGTGAGTTCTATTTTTTTATATCACACGAAAAGTAATAGTGCTCTATACTTTTCTTCCTGCTGAGAATCATTTCAAAAACACAAAACGGAAAAGGGGCCATTGCTCCATTCTCGTGAAACCCATTCCACCGCTAACTCCTAAATCGAAATCCACAAGCTCGCAGGCGTTCATTCCCAAGCCAGAATGGGTTTCCAGGCATGTAACCAGGCCGAGCCAGGTGTTGTGAGATGGGTCCCTCAAAGCTTCCGGTGCTGCATCTATGATTACCGGCTTGAGATAGTTTGATTTGAAAAGTCTGAATTGTTCGGATTTTTATAGGCGACTGTTTGTTTTAAGTACAATATGGTATGGTGCGGTGAACGTGGATGAAAAAAAAATCTCCCAAGCGAATACTTCTTTTTAGATCTCCTCTTGGATGAAGCTCTCCCCACCCATAGATGAAATGGTGCTTTGTGTTCAACCTGAATTTGTTGCTACCACACTAACATTAATGTCGTTCGACATTTGAGTTGCTCACTTCAAGAGAGATGCTATGAACCTAAATTTGATGTGTCTTCTGCCAGTTGTTGATCTCACTGGTTCTGGAGTTTGGCTGAGTGATTATGTTGTAGTTGGTGAAAGGAAGAGACGTTTGAAGGTGTTGCATAGGCATTCGACAGGTTGCAGGTTAAATTCAGTGATGGTTTTTTTTTTATATTGGTTTGTAGATGAGTGCTAAGATTTGAGTAGCGGCGTGTTGGTCTGTATGTTGGGCTGTTGTTGATTTGGACGAGTAGTGTTAATGTTGGTTCATGCTGGAATCTAGTGCTAGTGTATAAGTTTTGATTCATTGACTGAGTTTTGGTTTCATTTTGTTGGGGTTGTGATGATCCTATTGTGGTGACTCAGTTTCTTATTATGGAAACTGAGGTGAAGGCAGAGATAGGTGAAGGTTCGTTTGCGGTTTGGGGTTGAATAAATAAATATATAAATTGTCACGGGTTACTTAGGCAATGGTTGTGGTTAGCATGTCGTTTTTTATTGTGTGAATTGGGATCTCTGGTTGCAAATGGTAGAGGAGTCGGTGGCAATGGTGAGAAAGGATATGTTTGGTTGAATGGTGAAGTGTGGATTTGGGTTGTGGTTTTTGATTGGTGCGGTTACAGATGCGGGTTTGGGTTGAAGGCGGAGTACTTGATTGTCGAATTGGGTGGCTCTGTTTGATGAAGGAATTGATGTGTTGATTGTTTGAGTTGGAGGATTGAAGTAAAGCAGTTGAACAAGAATTGTTTGATGAATTTGAGATGATGTTATGAGGAGCAGAAGTTGGAATGTAGAATGTTTGGTGATGAGTAAAGTGCAGAAGTGGTTGATGAGTTAGCAAGGCTGTGATTGATGAGATTGAAGAGGAAGATGGATATGGAAGTTGAATGTTAGTTGTGTGGAGACTAATGTGATGAACTGATGAAGGTGGATGATGATCGTGAGGGGTTGAACTAAGAAGTGAAATGTATTCTGAGAAGTGTTGTTTGCATACGTAGATGGAGGTTTTGGATGGAGAGACGGTGATTTGAATGGTAGTGGTTTGAATGTACAAGTAGACCGCAACAAGAGAAGCGAAAAATGATTAGATTAACAACAACAAAAGGAAGGTAAGAGGAGTAGCAGCAGTTATAGAATACGGTGTGCAGTAGCAACTGCAGAGAAGAAGCCAAAGAATAGAAAAAGGTCATAGCAACAATAGTAGAGAGGAAGCGCAGTTGCAATATGAAGATCGGTTATGGAGTTGGACAGAACGCTCGAGAACTTTTTGATGAAATATCTATTAGAGAATAGGTATATGCCTGTAAGTGAAGTAGGCTGAGTGAGGAAGACTTGGTTTTGTGTCATCCAACAAGTAAGGAAGAAGAGCTGCGGTTCTCACTTGTTGGGGGATGACAGATACAAGGGACGACCCGAATGGAGAGGTCAGTGGATCCCTAAGAGAAAACCAAGAGTATTTGTTGATGGTTGAAGTACCAATCAACGTGAAACAGTTGAGCATGCCCAACCAGGTTGTGATCGAGTTCGCCTATGCAAGACGATGAAGAAATTGAGAAGCGCAGTTCATTGAGTTGTAAACTGAATGTTTGACACATATCAGTTTAAGGGAGGATGTAAGAAGTTAGGTTTATATTTGAATTAGTCAATCATGTGTTCCTAATAATAGTATAGGTAGTGGTCAAGATCCTTATTTGTAGGTTAGTAAGTATTCTTTCTTACTCTATTTAAAGCTTTGTAATTCTTATCGTTAATAATTGATATAATACAGTGTAGTTTCTTTTTGCATAATGTTTATCTCTCCTCTCTGTATCAAATCCAAACATCATCATCATCATCTGATCATCTCTATGAATATACTTTGTATATTTTCTCCATAAGTATTCTTGTACCGCTACCAATTTTCCTTTTATCACACGATGACGATGATATGATAATGATGCTGGTATATACTGAAATAATGTCCAGAGTGATTAGATCTACCCATTGTCTCTTGTATAACTAAACCAAATTATTCAAGAATTAAATGCTGCAAATAGACACATGAGGAACTAAAGGCATACATAATTGCTTTTTCAAGGATGAAGCACATGGAAATCCCAATTTATAGTGTTTAGAATTGCTTTGAATGTTTATTTAAAACTTGAAAGAAAGTAAAGCGAGTATAGTAGAAATAAAAACAAATTCGATATGTCCAGGGTATTTAGTCTAACCTAAGCACGATGCATTTAATCCTAATTTTTTTTATTGCGTTTAAACAAAGACGAAGTTATATTAATGTACCCTTAGGTAGTACTAAGCCATACACTTATTGATAAAGTAGTGGCACGTGCTTTTATTATTGTTGTTTGATCAACAAATTCAAACCAACTAACTTTAAATCTCTTTTGATCTAACGTGTCTATCCTATATTCGATTTATTTTTTATGCTCTGGCATAATGAATCTATGAGTTGAAGCCTTTCATTTAACAAAAGTATCTTAATATCACCTTAGCAATTTGGTAGTTTTGACAATAATCAATTTGAAGCATATCCTTGAATAAGGTAATAAGTTTTACATTTCAAAAATAATGTGAAATCAGCGCTCATCCAAGAAATAAAATCATTATGATTTATATTTATTATATATCAAAATTGATAAATATAGGTATCACAATAGTCATATGCATAACAACCGTTATACATATATGTATATATCTGTATGTATGTATGTATGTATCAAAACTAATATACAGACACGCACAAGCAAACACACATGCGACACAACTACATATACATATACATATACATGCGTGTGTGTGTATGTATATATATATATGTGTATGTGTGTATGTATACATAAACATACATACATATATCGAGTATTTAGCAGAACCTTCTCAATCACACTATAGCCAAATTCAAGAATCAAGACTATTATTTCACAATAGTCTAGTTCTGAGAAACCCTCTTCTTGGGTGGATGTGCTTAAAAATGAAGGACTTCATTACAACTTTGATCTGAACTATTTTTCCCCCCCATCGTAAATAACAAGAAGATGGTAACTGCTAGCGAGGGGGTTAGTGTAAGAACTGACATCAAAAGGGGTAGCTTTGTATTTGCTTATGTGCTAGATAACCGCCCCTTTTGTAATCACTCAGAGCATTCATCACAAAAACTTGGAATCCAACAGGTAAATTTTAAATGCATACAAGAAATAATGGCTTCTTCATTATCAAATTTGCAAATATGAGCAATTGTGAAAAGGCAATCAATGGAGGTCCCTACTTTATTAATGGAAAACTTATCATCTTAAAAAAATAGAGCAACAAAATGGTTCTTGATAAAGACTTGTTTACTAATGTCCCTACATGGATTAGAATACCAAAATTAAACTTAAAACTGTGGGATGATGAGGCATTTAGTATTGTTACTAGTGTAGTAGGGACTCCGTTGAAGCTAGATGAATCTACATACAAAGAAACTCAACTTAGTTATGCAAGAATTCTTTCTGAAATATGTGCAAATGCAATCCTACCTAAAGAATCCTTCATCTCTATGCATGATGGTGAATTCTTGATGCAAAAAAAAAGAGTGTGAATGAATACCAACTAGGTGTATGGTATGTGCATGTTTTGGGAATTCTACTGACAACTATTCTACAACAAAAGATGGAAAGAGAAGTTTAAATATGATGACCCATGCTCATAAATATTTTACGATCATTTGGAAAATGGAAATGTAGTTAATGGAAATACAACAATTGATGAAAGATCGAATGTAAATTCTGAAAACAATGTTATATCAAATGCATCTCCTGAAATCATGCGTTTCTTAGAAACAGAAAAACCGGCTGCAAACGAAATCATAGTTGAAACAATGGTACTTCTTGAAAATGTTGTAGTTTCAGAAACAATTTTTGAGAAAACGTATGCAAATATTACAATCAAAGAGAAAGATACAATGAATGCAAGTGCAATAGAAATATTGATACTTCTTGAAAATGATGTAGTTTCAGAATCAATTTCAAAGGATGCAGATCTTGCAATCATAGATAACATGAATAAATCATTTGAGAAAGATTGAGTGAATGCAAGTTCATCAGAATATCTTGAGAATGCCCAAAACCCAACAACACCAAGTCAGAGCAGCATTCATTCTATCCAACACATTGCTGAACAGAAAATGCATGCATACTAAAAAAATTGCAATCTCCAAGCACTCAATAAAAATGCGGATTTCAACAAACAGATGCATTCTCCCTACTAGATTGCATATGTTTATTCAATGGCATTAGCAACGAAAATACAGGAATAACAATGAAAGATTTTTTTTAAAATCTGCTATAAACAATGTTGATGCGCCAGCTCTTTTGGAAATGCAAGATCAGATGGAGAAGGCAAGTACTGATGAATCTCTTCCATGTGACTCAATTTCTCCTACAAGTAAAGGAAAGAGGAAGAACAATAGACTAAAAAAATCTCAATGAAATCGTGTCTTCTAATAGTATAGAGTTTAATGAATCAAACAAGTTTAAAGAAAAATATATCGTCAAAAATCCACAATGGATGAGCGGTTAAAATTGCAAAGTAAGAGGTCATGCAGGTGAAGAGGGAAAAAGAAGCTGGAGATGACAATGATAGTTTCATAATAACATACTACAACTATCAAGTGTATCCTTGTGTGTATATTCTTTTAATTACATGGCATCTAATAATGTCGATAATCGCATGAAATATTAGGGGTCTAAATTCCCCTGAAAGAAAGCTAGATTTTACCAAAAATGTTAAATTTGCACAAGCCTACATTGTCATTTTAGAGCATAAGATGGATAATAAAAAAATTGAGGAATTTTATATTAGATCACTAAATCACTAGAATACGACGAATAACAACGTTATGGGGAGGGGGTGTAATGGTAGAATATCACTATTATGGGATCATAACACTTGGAAAATAAAACAACATTTTATAAACATTCAATATATTCATTTTAAATGTAAAAATAACCGAGATCTTAATTTAGAAATCACCTTTTTCTATGCTTCAAATAGTGAAAAAAGAAAGAATACTACTTTGAATTCACATGGGCTATTAAGCAGAAACATTATACATCCTTGGATAATTTTGGGTGATTTCAATACTGTTTTGCATGCTTTTGACAAAAAGGATGGGTTGCCAACCCCTTTTAAGAAGCTTGAAATTGTAAACAACTTTATTTTAAAAACAGGTTTAATTGAACCTAATAGGTAATAAATATACTTGAAAATCTATGAGTTTAGAAATATACATTGTAAGTTAGAAAGGATTTTAGTAAATTAAGAGCTTTATAAATATTTTCCTAATTTCTATTGTAATGTTCTTCCTTAAGCTTCAAGTAATCACACCCCAATTCAATTATTTTTATTGAGCCAGATTATAAAAAATTTAATTTTCCTTTTATATTTGTTAGTGGATGGGTTTATAAAAGCAGCTACAAAGAAATCATCCAAAATTGTGTCAATACTTACATACAGGGCACTGCTCAATTCAAAATTTGCAAATTCTTGCAAAAAAAAAACAAAACAGAATCTAAAAATATGGAACAAAAATAAAAATAAGACATATATAAGTAAAATAAGGGAGGAATTTGTGTCTTCGCAGAATACGGTGGATAAAGATAGCTCAAAACCTAGCTTAGTTGCAAAAATTTTTGAATCCCAAAGTAAGCTTGTAAGTGCTCTTCATGTGCAAGCAATGTACTTGAGGCAAAAAGCTAAAGTGGAATGGTAAACTAATGGACATGAAGTTACCAAGTTTTTTTAATGCTAAAATATTCATTAGAAGATCTAAAAATAATATATGAAAATTAATTTATATAAATGGAAATTGCATCAATGATTCTAGTAAATTAGAACAAGAGACTACCTATTTTATATCTTTATATAACATTGATTTTTGCAAACAACAATTTCCAAATATAGTCACAAAATACTTATATTGAATAGTGATAGCCAAAAAATATCACATGCTCCCATTTGTATGGAAGAAATTAGAAATATAATATTTAATGCAAGTAATGAAGAAAGTCCCGGTCTTAACCGTTTTGGAGTTAAGTTTTATAAAATATATGCTGTTAATGAATTTTTTGGAACCGAAAAACATTTGAAATGCACAAATCATACTTTTATTACTCGTGCTTCAAAAGTACAGTCCCTAAATGGATTAGGACATTTAAGACCCATAGCTTGTTGTAATTTGTTATATAAAATAATTGCCATTATCCTATGTAATAGGAGCAAAAAAAATTACAATACATAATTTTTGAAAATCAAAGTGCTTTCGTTCTAGGAAGGTTAATATTTGAAAATACATTGCTAGCTAATGAATGGATAAGAAGCTTTAATCAAGATAAAAAAAAATGTGTATCAAAATTGATTTACATAAAGCTTTTATAAAATCAATTGACTTTTTAGCATACGTATGTTGAAGCAATTTGGCTTTCATAAAAAAATTGTGATTTAGTAAAAGAATGTATTGACAGTGTTACTTATTCTATACTGGTTAATGATCCACCCGGTGGCTTTATGCATAATAATAGGGATATTAGAAAAGATGATCCTCTTTCCCCATATTTATTTACCGTTGCTATGAAATATTTTTCTATACAAATGGAAAAGGACCAATTTATTGGAAATATTAAGCCTATTAATATGAATAATTCAAGTACTACACACTTAATATATGCTGATGACTTATTGTTATTTTCTAATGTAGATAAAACAAGCGCCAGTTCATTTATGAAAATATTTGGAAAAATGAGTGATTTTGCTGGACTATAAGTAAACGAAGGGAAAAGTAATTTTTTTTAAGACCTAGAGAACCAAGCTTTGCTTGTAAACTCTAAGGAAGTATGCGTCGAACCCACAACACTAAGGAAGTAAAATTTATTTCAACAAAGGTTGTACAAGCAAGCTAGAATTGATCAACATATTGAAAATTCAAGAAGGAAATCTACCAGTTAAATATTTAGGTCTACCACTCAGCATAAACCAAATGAATGATAAAGACCATGTTAGGTCATATAATATTCTACAAGGTAAATTATAAGGGTGGTCAAGTAAATTTCTAACATTGGCAGGTAGATTAGAACTTACTCACACTGTCATCAGTGCTGTTATCCTACATTGGCTGCAAACATAAAATATTCCATCTAGAAAAATACACAAAATAGAGAAAATTTTACAAATTTTGTGTGGAGAGGACAATATCATAATGTCTCTTCGGAATTAGTTTACAAGTCGATTTTTTTTGGAGAATTAGGATTAAGAAACATCAAAGACATAAGCGAAGTCTACAAATCAAATTATTCTAGAAATTCTTAGAAGGCAATTCACTATGGGCCAAGTGGATGAAAGGGAACTATGGAAAAAAAAATTGGACTATGCCAGTGGAACATCATTTTTCATACACTTGGAAAAATATATTAATTAATAGAGCAATCAGAATTAAATTAATCGAAAGGAAATTTGAGAGGGGAAGCAAACAAATCTTTGGTTTGATCCTTGGATCCATGGAAATTCTCTTATAAATCTTTAGCGATTTGGAAGTCCGAAGGAAAAAGCGGAGTGCATAATTCAAAATGATAATTGGATTGCAAGTCAAAATTCTGCTGCTTCAATATTCAAAACAATAATCAATAAAATTATAATAGATCCAAATCTATAAAATGATGAATGGGCATGGAAGTTAACCGTAGTAGGAAAATTCTATTGTAAAAACACTTGGAAGTTTATCAAAGGGGCAAAAATTGAAATTGATTAGTATAATGTCATCTAGAATATAATTAACTACAAAAAATGTCACATTGTGCATATTTTGCACTATTAGACAGATTACCAACCAAAGAATTATGTAAAAAATGAAGCAAAAATAGAGAATCCCAACGTCCACATTGTAAAACAGATTTAGAAAGCATTGAACATCTTTACTTTAACTACAACTATACAAAACTGGTTTAGGCAGCAGCAAAATTAAAGATGCATTTTGAACAATCTCAAGTAGCACAAAGTATAAGGTCCAGCATATGTCAATTCCAGAGCAAATTCAAAAGCAATTCAAAAGAATTTGATCTAGAATGCACAGTATTCTTTGCAATAGTTTGTCATGTCTAGAGAGAATGAAGTTCAAGAATTCATCAACATAAAGAGACCGACAACACTTAATTATGAACATTAATTGAAGCTGAAATTATAATCATTCTCAAAATATCAACCAGAAAATCAAAGCACCCAAACACTTCTAAACAAATACAAGACTACTTGGATTTATATAATTATGATGAATAGGTCGAAGCATACTTACAAAGTGAGAAATATCCCACAGATATTTCCCAAAGGCACCAACATGCTTTGATTTAACTAGGGTTGCATGTACACTATAAGAAAAGGCTGATATTCTGATGTAGATTTGGTGATGGAAAACTCCATAACTAATTTGTGATCGATCTACCTCAAATTTGTGATGTCTATATCATTTTATTTTTACATAAAAAAGACAGTTAAATACAAAAATTTATGATGTAACAAGAATCCATCACAAAATCATGACAAATAAGTTACGTATCTTTCATGAATATTTGAAACATAGCTAAATTTTATGCCAAAACGATGAAAATTGACGCCACATGGAGTTTGTGACATAAAGTGGCTTAACATTCACAAATCAGTTACGTATCTGTCACGGATACTTAAAACATAGCTGAAATTAGTGACAATTAAGATAACTATAATACAATATCTAATTTACCATAAATTCGTAACAATTAAAAAGAAATTACAAAACTCCATCTAAAATGCATAGCAAATTATAATTTTAAGTATAATTTTTTAACACAAATTGCGTCTTAATTTTTTTTCTGTTATAACTACAAGTTTATAACATAACTTAATCATATATATATTATATATAACAACTTTTATTAAAATAATAAATTGTAAAAAACAATTTGGTTCTCAAATTCGCAACAAATTATATTTTTAAATATATTTGAAGGAATTATCTTATGCATTGCTTAAAAAAATTCAATTTAAATGAATGCACTTCTTAATAGGTATAATTAGGAAACTATAAGCCACTCGTTCATCTTAAAAAGTGCAACTCTTGTAAAAACAGCCATGGCTGTCATGAACATAAAAAATAATCCTATCTTTGTCGAAAATCCTGATCAAAATTTCAAGGGCTTTTCAACCCTCCTCCTTGATTCTCCGACATCTCCCCGTCTTCTTTCTTTCCCAAATCATAAAGTTAAGTCCCCTAACCAAGAAAATGATGGTTTCCAACTGATTAAAAATTGCCGCATGTATCCATCAGAGAAACTTCAGAGGTAAACCCAAAGGCCTACCATCTCTCTTCCAGCAAGATTAGTGCCCAAAGGGCAGAGATATAACCAGAGATTTAATCAAAAGCTATTAAGTAACAGACCAGATCTTAGTGCCTCAAGAACTTTGTCAAATGAAACAAACAACATTGGAAAACCATCATCTTCTTGGGAAGATCTGGTTAGAAAAGGAGGGCTTAACTCAATTGCAGATCTGAGATACTCTACACGGATTAAAATAGGTGACAAAAGAATTGTTGTTGTTAAAGAAGAGATCATTCGAAGAACCAAGGATAAATGGAGTAATTCTATTGTAGCTTATGTGTTTGAAACAAGGCCTTGTTATCATCATTTCATAGATTTTGTTGTTAGAACATGGAATCCAGCCTATATAAGAAATAATAGCCTCTTTATCATCAGTTTTCTAGTGAATCTCATTGCAATAAGGATATTCAAGGTGGTCCATTCTATATCAATAGCAAACTTGTTATTTGTATAATATGCTAGTATATGATTTATGTTTGATGATAATAAACATATATATATATATTTGTTTAAATGTATTTATTGTTGTACTATTATATATGTATATATATATATATATATATTTGTTTAAATGTATTTATTGTTGTACTATTATATATATATATATATATATATATTTGTTGAAATGTATTTGTTGTTATACTATTTTATTTTTCACATAATTCAATAAATATTTCTTGGATGAAATAAATAACTCAGAATTCATATTGAAACAAATATTTTATTCAAACAAATATTTTATTACAAATTTAAATAGTACAAATTTGATCTGTTGCTACTTTTACACATTTTCAATTACAATGCAACTTCGATTACAACATATTTTCAATTTACATATTTACATACATATTACACCTCGCTAAATATTCACTCACATTCGTATTTTATCTTCAACTTTGTTCCAGCCTGTGTTCAACATATGAATTATTTGCAAAACAAACACTAACACAGTTAAATTGAAAAAGAAATATTTTGCAGTGTATAATGAAATGTGCCTCAGTTATTTGGGTTGTTCGTCATCATTTATTTTTTAATTCATCATACACGAAAAACTTGTGACATGCATAATGTATCACTGTACATGCCACAAGGCCGTGCACATCGATATACACTTGCCTGGCATAAGGTCAAACCCAACCAAAAACTGGATTCAACTCAATGTGCAAAACATTATGTTCAAACCAGGTCAATGGAATGATTCGGAGCAATGCATAAAACCAAAGTAATACAAAGTAAACAAATGCAGCCACCACACAAGGGCTGCAATAAGGACAGACTCAAGTGGAACTCGAAGCAACTGACTCGAAGTGGTGAATGCAAAACAAACATGCAAGTATAACAAGACTACAATAACAAAGGTACCAGATCAGACCATTCAAATGCATGTTCAAAGTTTTAAATGCACCAGACGTGTATACACTCAACCAAGACAACAGTAATTAAACAATACATAAGCAACGCCAGTGCAGACTGATCAAACATCAATGTCCACATAAAAACAAAAAACCAGACATGCACACTGGATATGCAAACATGACTGCATGCAATATGAAAACATGGAACAAGACTCATATAAAAAAGAAACCTGCCAAGCATGGATGTAAGTAAAAGTTTCAGAACCCAGAACAGTGTAGATCACAAGTTTAGATGAGTTAACACGAACACTGGAGCATGCAGCCGACAAAGTAATGTAACCAGACTTAGAGTGAAGCCATAGAACGCATGTTACAATGCAATAGTAAACCACTTAAATGATAAGTCAACAAGCAACCCGAATTGAGGATAGACAATGGACTTCAACATAAAACAACTATGCAACACAAGCTCGAACACACGTGAAAATATATCGAACTAGACTAGGAAATGAAATGACTCGAAGAAACTGTCATTCAACTCGAAGCACAATGCAGACCAGAATGGATAAGTACACAGCTTAACTCGAAGTATGGAAACAATGCAACACATACAAGTGGATTCAAACTCATACCAGACTTCAAATGCTCACAATAACACAACAAGCTTCAGGAATATAAAACAACAATATGCACAAGGACATCAATTTGATCATGAAATTAAGACCGCAAATGTAAAAATCAACATAATGGTCGATATTCAGTGACAAATTCATGAAACGGAGGCATGAACAATTTCAAGTGCATCGTGTATATACATAAACAACCAGAATTGATTTCAGAGCCATCACGCACATATATGCATACATATATGTATGTATATACATGGAGCGACACATAAATATACAGTAAAAACTGTGAAGCCATGAGTCAAGTTTTGAATAAAATAAAAAGTCATAAGGACATGATGAACAAGTCAAAGCCAGCATAAATTGGAACAATGTCAAGAGGGTAACAAGTCGAAGTAAAATTCAAACGCAAGATGGAAATGAATGATGAACAGGTCGCATGAGAAATAAATGGAGCAAAATTCAAATTCAGGGAGTAACACATAACAAATGAACAAGTCAAAAATCATCTCATCGTTCAAGCAAAAATCTAATGGCCGAGCAAATCACTTGAAGAATTCAAACAAAAAATACATATGAAAATATAGTGTTTTTATCCCTATTTAACCCAAATTCGTCATCGGCATTTTCTCATTCGAATTCAAGCTAACTCAGAGAGCAAGAAAACAAAACATGAACCAATCCAGAACTCAAATCAAGTCGAGCAATAATCAAAATCGAAAAAAGGAGCAAAATCACATTCCACTTTCACATCAGATGAGCTCGACAAAATTGAAGCGTCCGAAAGCCAATCAAAGCAAGGAGAGGATTGACAAAGCAAAGCAAAGCAAATTAATCATTTAAATTGATCGATAATCAAGTAGCGCCTCAATTCTCGAAAACCCTACTTCCAAAACAAGGCGACAGCAAATAAAAGGAAACACGCTTATTTTTTTTGGGCCGAATAAATTTAACAAAACAAGGAAGATTTGTTTGTTTTTAAAATTGTGGGCTGGTCTTTTTTATTTATTTCTATTGGGCTTATCTTTTAAATAGTGTTTTTGTTTAGTCTTTTATTTTTGCAATTTTTCCTTTTAAATTGTGTAACTTTCTAATCGTGTGACCAGGTACAAACTATGCGGCGTAGTTTAAGAATTCACAACTCAGCAGCTGAATCGTGCAGGTTTTAAGCTTAGAGTTAGGTTAGTCAAATTGGCAGGTGTCGCAAGTTTATGTGCATTTATAAGCGTCGGGCAGCACGTAGGCATGTTATTGCCAAGGCTGGGTAAATTTGTGTGTGATCTCTACTGCATTACTTTCTTTTATTGGTTTTATTTCCGCATTAATTTTATTATTATTAGTATCTCCCTTTTACCCCTCCCTCCTGAAAACGATCCTACAAGTGGTATCAAAGCTATGACCGAAAACCAATTTTTTTTTTTAATTTGATTTTTTTAAAATGTCTTCTTTTAATAATGCTTTTACTGAAGGTCAGTGCGTAGTTAGACCATCCGTTCAATGGTGAATATGCATATTGGAAAGCTAGAATGAATTTTTTTTGAAAACCATAGATGCATGGAATATTGTTGAGACATGATATAGGACACCAACAATAATGGTAGATAATGAAGAAGTTGAAAAACCTATGGATAAATTAACAGATCTTGAAAATAAACCGCAAAAAGCTAATGCTAAAGCTATGAATTCTATCATTTGTTCATTAGTTAAAATTGAATTTAATCGTGTCTCACATGTCTAACTGCGTCGAAAATTTGGCACACACTTGAAGTAACCCATGAAGGAACTTCCCAAGTCAAAGAATCTCGCCTTGCCATGCTTAGTAGTGAGTATGAGAACTTCATAATGACAAAGGACAAATGTGACGACCCTGACTCGACTTTCGAAAATCGGCACCGAATACAACACTCATATTCAAATGTCGCAGATCCAAACATCAAATCTGGTTCACCAGAGCTTATACCAACATCAGATGATTATAAAACAGCGGAAACAGAATGAATATCATGCACACATCACAGATACAACATCAACAAAATATCCAATAACACATAAGAGTATTTTCTTTATACATACACCACAACTCCAGATAAACAACATATAATACAACAGCGATCATATATCCAAAAATTCCTCAAGTGAAAGAAGTGATAAGGAACTCCCAAAAACTACACACCTAAGATTCCAAAAGCTCCTAAAATATCTCCAAAGCAAAAACTCCAAAATACTGCTACACCGGAACACGGAAACCTGCTACTAGGCTGCCCGTGTAGAAATTATGGGCACCCAGAGTTTAAAAAAGAAACAATAGACTCTGGGTCAGTCATGGGAGTGGTATGAGTAAACAAAAACAGTTGCTTTTACATAAAACAAGATAAAAGAAGATCCGGTATGCTTTTGGAAAATGAAACTACCATAAGACCCCCGCCACACACACAATGCAATCGCAGAATTGGAGGAGATTTCTTCTTATGATAGTCAAACATGCTTGATACGAAAAAAATTCTTTGATATTATTACTAGTGTATAGTGTATAAAACATTTTGAAAGTATAATATTAATCTTAGACAACATAGACATTTCGTACTATGCCTACTATAGCTACCATCTAAATAATGGTGACCACCATAAGTAAATGGCAGGTTATACAACTAAAACCGTACTGGGTTCGTATTGGGAATTGGATTTCCAACAAATGGTCAGGCTAAGGAATTTCCTACTGCAACATAGGTACGCCTCTGGTGGGACGTCTCGAGAATCTACCCGGCTCTCTACCAACACAAGGCCGGGTTACCTCTGTAACTAGGTAACTACAACTCGAGTGTGCCACTCCCCGGTCGTTTGGGACCTTTATCCGAGGGCCCTCTATCACAAAGCAACAACCGCACAGTAAATGAGATTGGAGCTACCACACGGGTAAATATCTGGGCTCCATACCATGACATCACCTTTTTCCAGAAGGAAATGACATACCCTAAAGGGCGCGACCCTCATAACCTTGCCGCATTTTTCCTGTTTCGAACATTTTCGGATTGCGAGGTCCGATGAGGTCTCGTCCACAAAGCTATGCTTTACATGAAAGCCATGCTTTAATCACAAATGATCAACAAATGATCATCAACACATAGCAGCACTTAGCATGCCACACTACCAAATTGGGAGTATATCGCTGATAACCTTCAATTACATAACCTCTGGGCTCGTACGTCTCAGAGAAGAGTGTTAAGCTAAGAGAATAAATTCTCCGCCGCCACAGATACGTATTTGAAAGAAATCTGCTTTATACCTCAAAATGTAGTGTCAGACACACGACCATACAAGTCTGTTCTGGGTTCGAACAGAACCGAAGGCACTTCGTCTAATAAAGGAAGAAGCCCTTGCAAATCCGGTATCCACAATCTCGATGGGACTTCACATCACTTAGGGAATCTCTATACCGGAGGAACTCAGTGCAGAGACAATCGATAGGTTATCCTATCGTTTTTTGAAGACACCCGGTCTTCACCATCGGTCTTCAAATGCCATCCATTTCAACGTATCACTATTCGGAATGGGTTATATGACACAAAGGTCCTCTTCCGGCTAAACCGAATAGCGAATGCTAAATTTTAAAACACGCAGATATATCAATTACAAAGATTTATATTCAGGGTTCGATGTGGGCTTCGGATAACCAACTGGAATCCGACTCCCCGTCGCATCGAAGTTCAAGTGTCGTTTTATGGCAAAGGGTTTTTCACATACACACAAAACCAAATCACAAATCATAGTTCAGCACAAAGCAATTCGCATCACAATCACAACAGAAATACTGTAACGACCCGCAAATCCGTACCCCTTGAGTCAACACTATTCTACAACAATCCACCCAAGTTGCACAGAAATATGAACCATTTGGTTAAAGAAGAAGAGAGGTAGAAGAAGAAAATAGAAATCAACAGCAGAATCTAACTATCGCAGCGGAATAAAATATAATAGATAATAAATAATCTATACCAAATCAAATATATCTATTTACATATATTACATTATCAGAGTACATCAATCACAGCTCAACAATATCATGCACTGGACACACAACTACTCAACACAGCGGAATATACATAAACAATTACGGGAGTACGTATCGTCATCCTGCTAGTCACCTGAGCTCCACGGCATTTCCTGTATTCTATAATACTCGGTCTGACCCGAGCATTACAGTTAAATAACACCCGAGTCAGTCTGGAATACCAGCGTGAGAAAATCACACTCAATTGATTATTAAAGTTTTAAAAATCCTTTGAAAACAAAAGCAACTCGTAAGACCACGCCACAAATAAACATGTCGGGTTTTTACCTTACAATAGCTAAAACAATTTTTATAGAAATCCTCTGATATTATAATAGTGTCTATATACAAATACTTATAAAATAGCCAAAATTGTTACATGATTAAATTCCAGCTACTAGCCACAGAGTGGGTAATACAAACAAAACTCGTACAAGGCTGGTAGGGAGAATGTATTTCCAACTAATGACTAGGCACTGGGGTACCACCCGCCACAGTACGGGGCCTAGGTCACCGTACCAAGGAGTACGCCCGCTATCCTGCAACACAAGGCCGGGACTACTCCTTACTGGATAATCCCGAGTGAGATCACCCCGCGGTTGGGATCAGCAACCGGCCACTAAGCCGAAATAAAAAGGGACATCTAGACAGGCATGACCTCACCCTGCTTGGGTGCTACCCACCTAGCCTTACTGCATAACCCCTGATTTTCAGTCATTCCCATTTGATGAGGCTTGAGGCTAAGCGTTACCTTTAAGAACAATATCCCTTAGAATGCCCATCGTCCACCTGACGATGTTTCGCAAGCATTCATCCATACAAGTCCGTCTCGGGTTCCGAAGGCACTATTCCTACTACATCCATTTTGAAAATATCCTCAGGATTAGTAGCGACTAGCCCTTGCACATCACTACTCCATCTTCGAATCCAAAATCGTTTCCACGAAAACGTACAAACCGGATCGAAGTGGTTTTCGATAGTCGGTGATTTAACTATCAATTAATATTCTCAAACAACCATCAACCAATAAATAATTTTCCATATTATTTATTTATCTCAGAAATATCTTCACAAGATATATTTTCACTTTTCAAATTCCTTTGAAAACAGTTTCAAAACCATCTGCCTTCTCAGAATAAATTCCAAGTATTTCTATTTCCACTGGAATCACCAAGCACAAAACAAGATTTTCTAAATTAATTTAAAACACATTACCTTTAAAATATACTTTAAACATTCAAGTTAAAATTACTTTAATAATTTGTTAAAAATACATACTATATGATTATTTGAAAATAAGGTTACTTAATAAAATATAAAACCAGATTTACACTTTTAAAACAAATACTAAATCACTCTTTAAATAATTATTGCTATAATAGATTAAAAGAAAAATACTTGCTTTAGAAGTTAAATATTAGGAATAATGAATTTTACAAAACTTGCTTTCTTTAAAAATAACTTCAAACATTTAATTTATATTTACAAATTTACTTTTTAAAAAAAAACGTGTACTTGGCCATCCAGAGAAAATACCAACTTCAAGCACTTAAACCAATTTTCCCCAAACTGATTTCCAATTTATTTTATTTGAAATAAGTTTCTTTGATTTCTCAATTCATTTCAAAATTCATTAGTTATGGACTCATTATTAATGTTATTATTTTCTGTTTGATTTTAAACTTTAGCTGAAATATACAAATTTCAGGCTTTTCCCATTTTCTTCTTTGCTCTTTCCAATAATTTAAATCTTAAATTTTAAATAAATGTTTTCTTCTTTTAATTAATATCACTGAAGATTTGGTATTCATTAACTTTCTGTTTATTCAAATTTCCTTTCTATTCCCAAGATCTATTTAATAGAATTTTACAGTTACTTCATTCCTTTTCCAATTCATTTTTTTTAATTTATTCTATTATTATTTTATTTACGAATTCACTTCTTTTAATTTCTTTCCAAAATCTAATTTATATATTTTTGGAAATTCATTATACCCAATTATATCCAATCAAATCATAACATTTAATATTCCAATATAATTCATCATAGAATATCAAATAATGACAACAGAGGGTATTAAATAATTTAAACAAATGTTGAGGGGTCTAGTTGGATCCCTCCAACCTGTTTTTCCTGCATCCAGAGATGTTAGCACAATATAATCAGCCCATTCCAAATTATACCATACTATAACACATGAATCAATTCAACCATTCAAACAATTATTTAAAATTAATCATTTAAATTTAAATTGAAATTAACTGAGTGAGATTAACTCACCTTCTTGTTTGTAATCCGATTCAAACCAGCTTGTTTTCTTCACGATTCCAGACCTTGTATAATATTAGGTGATTCATTAATATTTGAACTAATCAAATAATTTATCTCCCCTTTTTATAATTTAATTAATTCATAATTTAATTAACTAAGAATTTTATTCGAACTAATTTTTCCTTTAAATAAATTATTCCTATGATAAAAATAAAAGAATAGGCTAATTAAATAAGTTAACCTCCTAAATATTTGCATTTAAATTTAAACAGTAAGTGGATATATATTAAAATCTAATAAAGAAGGTTTTCTTCCCAACCTGTAAATTTAATAAAACGAAATTGCTTTATCACTTTACCGCAAAAAGAAAACTTCATCTGTTATATAAAGTTTTGATTTTGAAATGTCCTATTAATTTTCTTTTCAAAAGCTTTGTCTATACATATATCACTGTATACATATCTTAACAGTAAATTGATTCTATATTCTCAAACTTATATGTGTATACAAATATCCTAATTACAACAATTTACTTACTAATTACAATATAAAGAACATTTACCAGAACCACGCTTCGATCTAGAGACTTCACCATAGAACTCGCCTTGCTCCTTCCAATTGTTGATGTCGCACGCTCCCCCAAAGCTTGAGACCTCCACCCCAATCCTATACAAGCTCCAACATTGCTGCAACAAATCCAACTGCCTAACCCTTACTCGCGCGACTTCCATCCAACGTCTCGAGCGACGACGAGCTCAATATCCCAAGTGATAAGTTCCTTCGACGACACCAAGTCGTTTACTCAGGCCGTGATTGATTCGCGACTCGCATTGAACGAGGAAGCGTCGGCCTATTGAGGTTTTGATTTTCCTCCCTTCACCGATATGGTTTTGCTGCCAATATTTCTTTTGAGTTTCTAATCGAATTCGATTTTGTTCAATTCATGGATTCGAGAGGAAGGGGGACGAGCTCGAATTGAAACAAATGCGAGACTCAATCCCTTTTGATTTCCAAAATTTGAGCAGAAGGGAAGTTATAAGGGGAAATTCGCGATTTTAACTGGCCATTGTTTTTTTTAAGCTTTCCAATATCTTTTGATTATGTCGGCATTTGTAAAGAAAGAATGGGGAGACAGGAAAAGATGTATCGCGTGAAAAATTGTTTCCACATGTCAGCTACAACAGAGGTAGGTTGGCTAAAGGAAATACAGGGTGGCTGCTGATTTGATTCCTTCAAGATAAGGATATTTAAATTAGATCGATAATTATCATCTAAGCGTTTATACCTTGTACAATCACACGTTAATTCCGAAAGCTACCAAATTTAAAATCCGGTAATAATTCAATATTACGGACCCAATGGAACTGGTTCCATCGAATTCCGGGACTTTGCCTCGGAAGGCTATTTTTAAATATTAATTTAAACAGTAAAATTTTAAAACTGAACAAACCAATGTTAATTTCAATTTTACTTCTATTATTTTCAGTGTTATCAATATAAATTTTACAAGCCTTCAAATTATTTTTAACAAGTTAAAAATCCTTGATTTCATATTTTACCCGATTTTAAATTATTTAATTCAATAATTTAATTATCAAATATTAGTGATATTTGAATTCAAGTTAAAAATTTACTTTTAACTATTTCAAATCAATTAAATATTCCAATTTAATTTGCTTAAAAATTCCGGATCGTCACATTCTTCCCCCCCTTAAAAGAATTTCGTCCCCGAAATTACTAGTTAGGAAGAATGGTCAAATACCCGTTACTATTTTCCAAAACCAAACTGTTCAACATTCTATCCACTATCTTTTTTTATAAAAGACCTACTACCATTTTTACTAATCTTTTCCAACTTTCTCATAGTTTCTAACAATATTACTTACTCAATCCTTCAACTTTAAAGTTTAAAACCAAATTTTGAATTATCAAAATTTTCTCAAATTTTTTCTAACTTTCTAAATTTTCGAAAAATTTCGCCAGCATCTCCTTTGCGCGGCTAGCTCGGTACAACTACAAAATGGCTCTACGGCCTCCCAAATCCAGAAGGAAAACAAAAGCCAAGTGGCTGGATCCAAAAAAACTAATCAAATTCCATACGAAAATTTAAACACATACCTTTTTTGTCGAGCAATTCTAATTTATGATCTGAAATCAAAACCAATTTTCCCTTTCCCCTTCTCATACCTGCATATTCTGTTTAGCAATAATATCCATTCACAACATTCAAAAACATTTTATTTGACTCCTTTTCAAAATTTCAATATTCATTTCCAATTAAGTCTGTACGATGTAAATATATCATTCGTACGCAATACCAATCCGATCGCCTACTCGATCACACAATCTCACTTCCAAACTAGTATCGTCCACCCGACTTCCTAGTGCGGATTCCGATCTGGTTTCCTGATTAGAAACCGTCATTCTCCTTGCATAGTCACAACTATGATAGAGAATTTCCAGAATCAATCAAAACTCCATATCCAGGTCCGCCATTGAAAATCGAGTGAAAAATCCAAACTCGGATCGATATAACTATCTCGAAATTCTGTACTCGAATCCGGATCAAATATCTATGCGAATAAAATAATATACGTACATCCTACGTATTCACATTCATTTTGTTTTATATTCACTTATCCATAACCATCCCCATTTCACAACCTTCAGTTAAATTTCCATTCAATTTTTCATTTGGAACAATTTTCCTCGATACCAATTTACTTAAGAATTCATTATTCTCTTCTTAAGTTCAATATAAATATTTTACATACTTCTTACATTTATTTTCACTTTACCATTGAAGTTTATATCCATTACCATTCACTTTGCCCTTACAATTCCATTTAAATTCAATTTGACTTCCACTTTGAATATCGAATTAGTTTCACTTACGAATTAATTTTAAATTTTAAATAAAAATTTATTTGCAAACCTTTTCCTTCTTAATTTTTTTTTCAAACCCTTCCCTCAGTTCATCTTACTTTACTTATACAGTTATAATTCTATTTGCTTACAAATTTAATTCATTTGTCGTTAGTGAAAATTTTCAAAAGATTCAAAAAAAAAAAAAATCTAACTCCTAAAATTTTCGAAATTTTTTGGCAGAGTCTCCTTTGTACGGTGGAGCTTTTGCAATTTGACAAAAGATATAAATATATATACATCGACCCACACGGTCGGAAAACAGAAAAACAGTTCATATTTCCTATTTGTATTGCGTAGACGTACCTTATTTAGCATTTTAAAGCAAGCAGCTATTTATTTATGCAATTAGCGCAGTCAAAACCAGACAAACGGCTTCCAAAAACCTATACTTACTCAATTTAAACATGTCAGTGTCAAATATACAATGTTTATCAACATTTCACTTTATTTCAATAGCCTAAACACATGCATAACATAAGCAATATGCACTAAACACATAATTTTTATAAGCAATATACCCACAATAATTTTCATAAGCAATTTATCTGATTTACATAACTAATTCAATTACTTTTATTCGCTTCCTTACCATTAGTTGATAACCATGCCAATTAAATCCCGATTCATTATTATATTTAATTTAATTTCATCTCATATCCAATTTATTCACAACCCTTCACTTGCATCTCATTTCTAATTCCAAAACCCAAACTCATTTGAATAATATTTCGAATTCATATTCCATTTATTTATACTTGAATGGAATTTATTCACAACTTAAACCATTTTTGTTTCAATTCGTTTTTTTTTCCTTAGCAGCATTCAGAATATATATGTGGAGCTCTATTTGTATTATCCACATTCAATTTGTTAGTATTTCAACTATCCAAGTTCATTTTCTATTTTAATTTGATTCTAGTCCAAATCAAACTCCATTTACTAATTTAATTCGGTTAATATACTCATCCGATTTATTTTTAATCCAAACAAGCTCAATTTCAATTTGACTCTATTAGATTTAAATTCAATTAGTGTAGTAATTCAACCTATTTAAACTTTATTTCTCATTTCTATTTACTTCTAACTTATTATATCAATAACAAAGCCATTTCAATTTATTTCTATTCACTTGAATTTTATTTACCACTCAAATCATCACTATTTCAACTTTATTTTGTTTAACTTGAGTTCATTGCCAGCTCCATTCGTTTAAATTAAATTAGTATATTTCATTGAATCAATATGAATCTAATTCACATTCAATAGTTTATTTCTGAATTCCTTTCACTTCATAACAAGGCCATTTCCAATTTATCTCTATTTGGATTTTTATTTGCAATACAAATCAATTTTTTTATGTAAATTCAATTCCATTCAACTGCAATTCAGATTTAATTCACTTACAATTTCAAGTTGAATTTCTATTAATAACTCAAGCTTCACTTCCAGATTTTGTCATTTATTCACAACTCAAATTTTTATTAACCAATTCGAGTTCCATTTCCATTTCCATTAACTAATTTATTACCAATTAGTTTATTCAAATTTTATACCCAATATTCGATTTTCATCTCAAAAATCACTCTAACCGTTTTACTAGAGTTCAATCTATTTTATATTTTAAATTTTGGATTATATTCATTATCATTACAAACAATTTTATTTTGCCTATTCATTTTACTTCCAAACTTTATAAGTCTTAGCTTATTTATATTCATATTTCATCTATTAACAATCAATCTCATTCACATTTTACTTTTTAACTCTGAATTGTACCTTTTGTTTAGCCAATTTTTTTTATTATTCCATAAACATTTTAAACAAAATTCCAGAGTTTAAACAATTTTCCAAAATTTCAAAATCACTTTTGAAATCAACTATATCCAAAATCTTTTGGCAAATTCAATTATTCCTTCGAATTCCAAAACCAAACCCCGTTCACAAACAGTTCCAATTTAAAACAACTTGGTAGCAATCTCCCTTCTAGAACTCAAAAATGAACTTCAATGATGCTGCAGTCATCATCGAAATTATTTTCCAGCGATCGAAAGAGAATTAAATGCTTTTATCTCTTTAAAACCCCTTTCAAATATTTTTAAATTCCAAATCTCTCCATATTCAATTCCAATTTAGAAATATTTCCGAAATAATACCACTATTATTTCTCCAAACCTTTGAAAACCACTTTCAAATCCAAGGAATTTAAACCCTTTTCCAAAATTCCAAATTTGAAATCCATCTGATTTATATTCCAACATTACTCTGGGATTTTATTTTATTTCAATTTCAAATGTTTCTCTGGAATTCTATTCCAACATTACAATCACTTTTACAGTCTACATTTACAAATCTCATTTATATGTGAAGTTTATTTCAATTTATAATTTACATTCATAATCTATATTTCAAATTCCATTTTGTTATATAAATTTATTCTTCAACTTTGGTTATAAGTTTTCAATTTCTTATTCAATTCTATTTCATAATTTAATATTATCATTCCTTAACAATCAAGCATCCAAATACTATAATACTTTACTAAAATTATATTCTTTTTACATACTAAAATAATTTGGGTAATTTATTTCATTTACCCTATTGTAAAACAATACTGTGTCGAATTGTTCTATTCAAATGTTTAGAGATCCCTATCAATAACGTTAATTACTCGTATTGACCAGAATCCATAAACTACTCGATAAAATAATCAACACAATATAAAATCATTTTATATTCACTAACAAATACGCGCTCATATCTATTAATACACTCAAACTCATCCTAGAGTATTGACTCTACTTTAATGGGTAGTTCCCACCAGAGCCAAGGTTGTCACCAACCTATGCTCTGATACCAACTGTAATGACCTGCAAATCCGTACCCCTTGAGTCAACACTATTCTACAACAATCCACTCAAGTTGCACAGAAATACGAACCATTTGGTTAAAGAAGAAGAGAGGTAGAAGAAGAAAATAGAAATCAATAGCAGAATCTAACCATTGCAGCGGAATAAAATATAATAGATAATAAATAATCTTTACTCCAATCAAATATATCTGTTTACATATATTACATTATCAGAGTACATCAATCACAGCTCAACAATATCAAACACTGGATACACAACTACTCAACACAGCGGAATATACATAAACAAATACGGGAGTACGTATCGTCATCTTGCTAGTCACCTGAGCTCCACAGCATTTCCTGTATTCTATAATACTCGGTCTGACCCGAGCATTACAGTTAAATAACACCTGAGTCGGTCCGGAATACCAACGTGAGAAAATCACACTCAATTGATAATTAAAGATTCAAAAATCCTTTGAAAACAAAAGCATCTCGTAAGACCCGTCATAAATAAACATGTCGGGTTTTTATCTTACGATAGCTAAAACAATTTTTATAGAAATCCTCTGATATTATAATAGTGTCTATATACAAATACTTATAAAATAGCCGAAATTGTTACATGATTAAATTCTAGCTACTAGCCACAGAGTGGGTAATACAAACAAAACTCGTACAAGGCTCGTAGGGAGAATGGATTTCCAACTAATGACTAGGCACTGGGGTACTACCTGCCACAGTACGGGGCCTAGATCACCGTACCGAGGAGTACGCCCTCTCCCCTGCAATAGAAGGCCGGGACTACCCCTTACTGCATAATCCCGAGTGAGATCACCCCGCGATTGGGATCAGCAACCGCCCACTAAGCCTAAATAAAAAGGGACATCTAGACAGGATGACCTCACCCTGCTTGGGTGCTACCCACCTAGCCTTGCTGCATAACCCCTGACTTTCAGTCATTCCCATTTGATGAGGCTTGAGGCTAAGCGTTACCTTTAAGAACAATATCCCTTAGAATGCCCATCGTCCACCTGACGATGTTTCGCAAGCATTCATCCATACAAGTCCGTCCCGGGTTCCGAAGGCACTATTCCTACTACATCCATTTTAGAAATATCCTCAGGATTAGTAGCGACTAGCCCTTGCGCTTCACTACTCCATCTTCGAATCCAAAATCGTTTCCACGAAAACGTACAAACCGGATCGAAGTGGTTTTCGAGAAATAAATCTCGATTCCGGTCTCTTCGAAACGATCAACGTATTTGTCCAATATTGATAGTCGGTGATTTAACTATCAATTAATATTCTCGAACAACCATCAACCAATAAATAATTTTCCATATTATTTATTTATCTCAGAAATATCTTCACAAGATATATTTTCACTTTTCAAATTCCTTTGAAAACAGCTTCAAAACCATCTGCCTTCTCAGAATAAATTCCAAGTATTTCTATTTCCACTGGAATCACCAAGCACAAAACTAGATTTTCTAAATTAATTTAAAACACATTACCTTTAAAATATAATTTAAACATTCAAGTTAAAATTACTTTAATAATTTGTTAAAAATACATACTATATAATTATTTGAAAATAAGGTTACTTAATAAAATATAAAACCAGATTTACACTTTTAAAACAAATACTAAATCACTCTTTAAATAATTATTGCTATAATAGATTAAAAGAAAAATACTTACTTTAGAAGTTAAATATTAAGAATAATGAATTTTACAAAACTTTCTTTCTTTAAAAACAACTTCAAAACATTTAATTTATATTTACAAATTTACTTTTAAAAAAAACGTGTACTTGGCCATCCAGAGAAAATTCCAACTTTAAGCACTTAAATCAATTTTCCCCAAATTGATTTCCAATTTATTTTGTTTGAAACAAGTTTCTTTAATTTCCCAATTCATTTCAAAATTCATTAGTTATGGACTCATTATTAATGTTACTATTTTCCATTTGATTTTAAACTTTAGCTGAAATATACAAAATTTCAGGCTTTTCCCATTTTCTTCTTTGTTCTTTTCAATAATTTAAATCTTAAATTTTAAATAAATGTTTTCTTCTTTTAATTAATATCACTGAAGATTTGATATTCATTAACTTTCTGTTTATTTAAATTTCCTTTCTATTCCCAAGATCTATTTAATAGAATTTTACAGTTACTTCATTCCTTTTCCAATTCATTTTTTTTAATTTATTCTATAATTATTTTATTTACAATTTCACTTCCTTTAATTTCTTTCCGAAATCTAATTTATATATTTTTGGAAATTCGATATACCCAATTATATCCAATCAAATCATAACATTTAATATTCCAATATAATTCATCATAGAATATCAAATAATCACAACAGAGGGTATTAAATAATTTAAACAAATGTTGAGGGATACAGTTGGATCCCTCCAACCTGTTTTTCCTGCATCCACAGATGTTAGCATAATATAATCATCCCATTCCAAAATATACCATACTATAACACATGAATCAATTCAACCATTCAAACAATTATTTAAATTTAATCATTTAAATTTAAATTGAAATTAACTGAGTGAGATTAACTCACCTTCTTGTTTGTAATCTGATTCAAACCAGCTTGTTTTCTTCACGATTCCAGACCTTATATAATATTAGATGATTCATTAATATTTAAACTAATCAAATAATTTATCTCCCCTTTTTATAATTTAATTAATTCATAATTTAATTAAATAAGAATTTTATTCGAACTAATTTTTCCTTTAAATAAATTATTCCTATGATAAAAATAAAAGAATAGGCTAATTAAATAAGTTAACCGCCCAAATATTTACATTTAAATTTAAACAGTACGTGGATATATATTAAATTCTAATAAATTAAGAAGGTTTTCTTCCCAACCTGTAAATTTAATAAAACGAAATTGCTTTATCTACTTTACCGCAAAAAGAAAACTTCATCTGTTATATAAAGTTTTGATTTTGAAATGTCCTATTAATTTTCTTTTCAAAAGCCTTGTCTACACATATAACGCTGTTTACATATCTTAACAGTAAATTGATCCTATATTCTCAAACTTATATGTGTATACAAATATCCTAATTACAGCAATTTACTTACTAATTACAATAAAAAGAAGATTTACCAGAACCACCCTTCGGTCTAGAGACTTCACCGGAGAACTCGCCTTGCTCCTTCCAATTGTCGATGTTGCACGCTCCCCCAAAGCTCGAGACCTCCACCCCAATCCTATACAAGCTCCAACATTGCTGCAACAGATCCAACTGCCTAACCCTAACAAGAGCGACTTCAATCCATCGTCTCGAGCGACGACGAGCTCAATATCCCACGCGATAAGTTCCTTCGACGACACCAAGTCGTTTACTCAGGTCGTGATTGATTCGCGATTCGCATTGAATGAGGAAGCGTCGGCCTATTGAGGATTTGATTTTCCCTCCCTTCACCGATATGGTTTTGCTGCCAATATTTTTTTGAGTTTCAAATCGAATTCGATTTCGTTCGATTCATGGATTCGAGAGGAAGGGGGACGAGCTCGAATTGAAACAAATGTGAGACTCAATCCCTTTTGATTTCCAAAATTCGAGCAGAAGGGAAGTTATAAGGAGAAATTCACGATTTTAACTGGCCATTGTTTTTTTTTTGAAGCTTTCCAATATCTTTTGATTATGTCGGCATTTGTAAAGAAAGAATGGGGAGACAGGAAAAGATGTTTCGCGTGAAAAATTGTTTCTGCGTGTCAGCTACAACAGAGGTAGGTTGGCTAAAGGAAATACAGGGTGGCTGCTGATTTGATTCCTCTAGATAAGGATATTTAAATTAGATCAATAATTTTCGTCTAAGCGTTTATACCCCGTACAATCACACGTTAATTCCGAAAGCTACCAAATTTGAAATCCGGTAATAATTCAATATTATGGACCCAATGGAACTGGTTCCGTCGAATTCCGAGACTGTGCCTCGGAAGGCTATTTTTAAATATTAATTTAAACAGTAAAATTTTAAAACTGAACAAACCAATGTTAATTTCAATTTTACTTCTATTATTTTCAGTGTTATCAATATAAATTTTACATGCCTTCAAATTATTTTTAACAAGTTAAAAATCCTTGATTTCATATTTTACCCGATTTTAAATTATTTAATTCAATAATTTAATTATCAAATATTAGTGATATTTGAATTCAAGCTAAAAATTTACTTTTAACTATTTCAAATCAATTAAATATTCCAATTTAATTTGCATAAAAATTCCGGGTCGTGACATTCCTCCCCCCTTAAAAGAATTTCGTCCCCGAAATTACTAGTTAGGAAGAATGGTCAAATACCCGTTACTATTTTCCAAAACCAAACTGTTCAACATTCTATCCACTATCTTTTTTTATAAAAGACCCACTACCATTTTTACTAATCTTTTCCAACTTTCCCATAGTTTCTAACAATATTACTTACTCAATCACTTCAAACTAGTATCGTCCACCCGACTTCCTAGTGCGGACTCCGATCTGGATTAGAAACCGTCATTCTCCTTGCATAGTCACAAATATGATAGAGAATTTCCAGAATCAATCAAAACTCCATATGCAGGTTCGCCGTTGAAAATCGAGTGAAAAAACCAAACTCGGATCGATATAACTATCTCGAAATTCTGTACTCGAATCCGGATCAAATATCTATGCGAATAAAATAATATACATCCTACGTATTCACATTCATTTTGTTTTATATTCACTTATCCATAACCATCCCCATTTCACAACCTTCAGTTAAATTTCCATTCAATTTTTCATTTGGAACAATTTTCCTCGATACCAATTTACTTAAGAATTCATTATTTTCTTCTTAAGTTCAATATAAATATTTTACATACTTCTTACATTTATTTTCACTTTACCATTGAAGTTTATATCCATTACCATTCACTTTGCCCTTACAATTCCATTTAAATTCAATTTGACTTCCACTTTGAATATCGAATTAGTTTCACTTACGAATTAATTTTAAATTTTAAATAAAAATTTATTTGCAAACCTTTTCCTTCTTAATTTTTTTTTTCAAACCCTTCCTTCAATTCATCTTACTTTACTTATACAATTATAATTCTATTTGCTTACAAATTTAATTCATTTGTCGTTAGTGAAAATTTTCAAAAGATTCAAAAAAAAATTCTAACTCCCAAAATTTTCGAAATTTTTTGGCAGAGTCTCTTTTGTACGGAGGAGCTTTTGCAATTTGAAAAAAGATATAAATATATATACATCGACCCACACGGTCGGAAAACAGAAAAACAATTCATATTTCCTATTTGTATTGCGTAGACGTACATTATTTAGCTTTTTAAAGCAAGCAGCTATTTATTTAAGCAATTAGCGCAGTCAAAACCAGACAAACGGCTTCCAAAAACCTGTACTTACTCAATTTAAACATGTCAGTGTCAAATATACAATGTTTATCAACATTTCACTTTATTTCAATAGCCTAAACACATGCATAACATAAGCAATATGCACTAAACTCATAATTTTTATAAGCAATATATACCCACAATAATTTTCATAAGCAATTTATCTGATTTACATAACTAATTCAATTGCTTTTATTCTCATCCTTACCACTAGTTAATAACTATGCCAATTAAATCCTGATTCATTATTATATTTAATTTTATCTCATATCTAATTTATTCACAACCCTTCACTTGCATCTCATTTCTAATTCCATAACCCAAACTCATTTGAATAATATTTCGAATTCATATTCCATTTATTTGTACTTGAATGGAATTTATTCACAACTTAAACCATTTTATTTCAATTCGTTTTTTTTTCTTAGCAGCATTCAGAATATATATGTCGAGCTTTATTTGTATTATCCACATTCAATTTGTTAGTATTTCAACTATCCAAGTTCATTTTCTATTTCAGTTTGATTCTAATCCAAATCAAACTCCATTTACTAATTTAATTCAGTTAATATACTCATCCGATTTATTTTTAATCCAAACAAGCTCAATTTCAATTTGACTCTATTAGATTTAAATTCAATTAGTGTAGTAATTCAACCTATTTAAACTTTATTTCTCATTTCTATTTACTTCTAACTTATTATATCAATAACAAAGCCATTTCAATTTATTTCTATTCACTTGAATTTTATTTACCACTCAAATCATCACTATTTCAACTTTATTTTGTTTAACTTGAGTTCATTGCCAGCTCCATTCGTTTAAATTAAATTAGTATATTTCATTGAATCAATATGAATCTAATTCACATTCAATAGTTTATTTCTGAATTCCTTTCACTTCATAACAAGGCCATTTCCAATTTATCTCTACTTGGATTTTTATTTGCAATACAAATCAATTTTTTTATGTAAATTCAATTCCATTCAACTGCAATTCAGATTTAATTCACTTACAATTTCAAGTTGAATTTCTATTAATAACTCAAGCTTCACTTCCAGATTTTGTCATTTATTCACAACTCAAATTTTTATTAACCAATTCGAGTTCCATTTCCATTTCCATTAACTAATTTATTACCAATTAGTTTATTCAAATTTTATACCCAATATTTGATTTTCCTCTCAAAAATCACTCTAACTGTTTTACTAGAGTTCAATCTATTTTATATTTTAAATTTTGGATTATATTCATTATCATTACAAACAATTTTATTTGGCCTATTCATTTTACTTCCAAGCTTTATAAGTCTTAGCTTATTTATATTCATATTTCATCTATTAACAATCAATCTCATTCATATTTTACTTTTTAACTCTGAATTGTACCTTTTGTTTAGCCAATTTTTTATTATTATTCCATAAACATTTTAAACAAAATTCCAGAGTTTAAACAATTTTCCAAAATTTCAAAATCACTTTTGAAATCAACTATATCAAAAATCTTTTGGCAAATTCGATTATTCCTTCGAATTCCAAAACCAAACCCAGTTCACAAACAGTTCCAATTTAAAACAACTTGGTAGCAATCTCCCTTCTAGAACTCGAAAATGAACTTCAATAATGCTGCAGTCATCATCGAAATTATTTTCCAGCGATCGAAAGAGAATTAAATGCTTTTATCTCTTTAAAACCCCTTTCAAATATTTTTAAATTCCAAATCTCTCCATATTCAATTCCAATTTAGAAATATTTCCGAAATAATACCACTATTATTTCTCCAAACCTTTGAAAACCACTTTCAAATCCAAGGAATTTAAACCCTTTTCCAAAATTACAAATTTGAAATCCATCCAATTTATATTCCAACATTACTCTGGGATTTTATTTTATTTCAATTTCAAATGTTTCTCTGGAATTCTATTCCAAGATTACAATCACTTTGACAGTCTACATTTACAAATCTCATTTATATGTGAAGTTTATTTCAATTTATAATTTACATTCATAATATATATTTCAAATTTCATTTTGTTATGTAAATTTATTCTTCAACTTTGGTTATAAGTTTTCAATTTCTTATTCAATTCTATTTCATAATTTAATATTATCATTCCTTAACAATCAAGCATCCAAATACTATAATACTTTACAAAAATTATATTCTTTTTATATACTAAAATAATTTGGGTAAAATTATTTCATTTACCCTATTGTAAAACAATACTGTGTCGAATTGTTCTATTCAAGAGTTTAGAGATCCCTATCAATAACGTTAATTACTCGTATTGACCAGAATCCATAAACTACTCAATAAACCAATCAACACAATATAAAATCATTTTATATTCACTAACAAATACGCGCTCATATCTATTAATACACCTTCAATCAAGGTGAATTAATTGTGCATTTAAATTAATTAACTACCTGATTAATTTTATTAATTATTTTAAAACAATGGTCAATTTTTCTTAAGGATAAATTAATTTAAATCTTAATTGTTAATTAAATTTTATAAGTTTTTATTAAGTTAATTATTAATTACAAAGTAATTTACAAATCATAAATTGTTAAATCATTACTTGATTATTATGAATAAGTTTGTTTTAGTTAACAATTTGAACATTTAATTAACTTCTCAATATTATATTAAGTAAATTTTAAAAAATACTTTACTTTAAAAAAATGAGTTTAAAACGTCTTTGAACTTAATTGTGCATTTAAAACCCCGTTCTACCAATTCGTGCATTAGAAAAATTATTCAACAATTCTTCTGGAATCATAGATGTTCAACCCAGCTTCAAGCAAAACCTTAGCATCTAAAACTTGTTCGATCATTAGAAATTGATCAAAATGCCAATTTCGCTCAATTGTGAACTGCACATAGCATAGGCAATTAAAAATTCCCATTTTTTTCTTTAAAAATCATAATTTGCAATGAAGATTCAAGTTATGAACTTGAATGAGCATTTAACAACAACTGAATTTAACGAAATATTGAATGTTTACCTGTAAATCAAGATGCCAGTAATATATTTTTCTAACATGTTTCAAAATAGGTTTAAAAATATTGATTGAGGATTAAACCTCTTGTTTGATTGAAGGCTTAATACTTAACAATGATTTGATGAAAATGAAGTTGAGTTTGAATCAATGCTCAACCCTGTAATCAATTAATAGGCTAGTCAATTTCACAGAGCATCCTATATAAGAAACATAGGCTTATATTCACAAATAAACACATACAACACCATATTATCAATAAATCCCCTGTACCATTTTTTGTAACTTGAAAACTTGAAAGTGTGTTTTTACTCACCTTGATTTCAGAAATAAACAGAAAACTACTTTGTGTTTAAAGCTGCAGTTTCTTCTTTTCTTTTCTTTCCTTTTTCTTTTTTTCCTGTTCTGGATCTTCTTTTACTTGGTTGAGTTGCAAGTCTAGCTTCAGCAAGCTTATGTTTTAGTTGAATTGGATCTTAGCTTAGAAAAATGATGATACTGGTGTTCTTTTCTTAGGCAAATGAACGAAATATATTAAGGAAGTGATAAGAAAAAGATGTGCTGGCTGAAGCAAGATGTTTTTATTGTACTTTGCAAAGATTTTCGGTTGTACATTATAAATATATATTTTTCTTATCAGAGATTCTTTTTTCCTTTTAATGGCGGCTGAAGTGATTTTCATTAAATGCATATGCTTCCTTTCTTGTTTACATCTTCCTTTTTTTTTCTTTATAAGTACATTCTTTTGTTTGTTTGTAGATATATTTTCCTTGTCTACACTTTTGTTTTATTACTCCCTTGTTTAGATAATCCATATGCAATTTGTTCTTTTGTTCATAGATATCCATACTTATTTCTTTTATCTTAAGCCATACTTTATAAATGAAGTTCTACAATTATCATATTGTTTGAATTTATTTATATATCTATTTTATTTATATCCATATATCTTTCTTTTATTTAATATTAACAATATTTTATTTCTCTTGAAATTTCTCAAATTAAATTTCAAAAGTTCAAACAATTTACCGATTTTAGAATTCAAAATTTTGGGATGCTACAATATCCCCCCTTAAGAAAATTTCGTCCTCGAAATTTGAAAGAGAGAGAAAAGCAACAAAGAATATACGAATTCAGAAAATAAGGAAATGGCTTACCATTTTAAGCCGAGATGTCCACTCTGTAGTTGGGATATGATTTCTGCATATTATCTTCAGTTTCCCAAGTACAGTCCATTGGATCGCCACTCCACTGAACTTTAACGAGTTTCACCACTTTGTTCCTCAATCGATTTTCATCACAATCTACAATCTTTATTGGTTCTCTTTTAACTGCCAAGTTAGGAGTGATTTCGAGATCCTGCTGAGCTGCCTCCTCAATGATACTATCTGGGTCGTTTACATACTTTCGAAGACTAGAAACGTGGAACACATTATGCACACCAGACAACCAGCTGGGTAGCTGCACTCAATATGCTAGAGGACTGATCCTTTCCAGAATAGGAAAAGGACCAATATAATGCAGTGCTAGCTTTCCAGTTTTCCCAAACCTCAATACACCCCGCATCGGTGATACTTTCAGAAATACAGAATCTCCAACTTGAAATTCCAGATCTCTTCTTCGACGGTCATAATAGCTCTTCTGACGACTTTGAGCTGCTTTCAATTTCTTTCAAATAAAATCAATCTTCTCCTTGGCTTCTTTAATCATATCTGGTCCAAGGACGAGTCTATCACCTGATTCGATCCAGCATGTAGGTGATCGACACGGACGACCATATAGAGCCTCGAAAGGGGCCATTTCTATACTGGCTTGATAGCTGTTGTTATATGAAAATTCGACCAGATGCAAATGTTCCTCCCAAGAGCCACCAAAATCGAGAATGCAAGCGCGCAATAGGTCTTCTAGAATTCGGTTAATTCTCTAAGTCTGCCCATCAGATTGTGGGTGATAAGCAGTGTTGGGATTCAATTTTGTTCCCAAAGCAGCTTGGAATGCCTCCCAAAATCTACTAGTGAAAATCGGGTCACGATCACTCACTATGCTGCTGGAAATACCATGGAGTCGAACAATTTCCTTTATATATAGCCCTGCTAAGCTTGTTGCAGTCCGAGTGGATTTCACTGAAATGAAGTGAGTATTTTTGGTTAGACGGTCCACTATAACCCAAATTGCTTCATTTCCCTTCCTGGTTTGTGGCAATCCGTCAATGAAATCCATCGATACCTGATCCCATTTCCATTTTCGTACTTCCAAAGGCTGAACTAAACCGGCTACTTTCTTTTGGTCGTTTTTGGTTTGTTGGCAAGTAGCACAACGACTCACATAAATAGATAGGTCTCTTTTCATTGTCTTCCACCAAAAAGTTCTTTTAATATCTCTATACATCTTATTAATTCGTGGATGGATGCTGAGTTTAGATTTGTGGCATTTGTCCAAAACTTCACGTTTCAGCTCTGGAATGTCAGGGACACAAATTCTTCATTTCAATCTTATAACTTCTCTATTATCCATCTCAAAACTAGTATCTTCACCTTGGCGTATTCTTTTATAAATTCCCTGAAGAAACTCGTCTTCTTTCTGCTGTCTCGCAATCCTTTTGAGAAGAGTAGGAGCGATAACAAGATGAGCAAGAATAGCATGCTTTCTACTCAAAGCATCAGCAGCCACATTCGCTTTTCCCGCGTATACAGAATATCTAGGTCATAAGATGCCAGAAATTCCAACCAACGTTGTTGTCGCAGATTTAAATCTTTCTGGGTAAAGAAATGTTTCAAAGATTTATGGTCGGTGAATAATTCGAATTTTTCACCTAAAGAAAGAGAGTTTATTAAGTATATTTTTTAAGTTAAATTAATTTCGTAAATTATTAAGAAAGCTGGAAAGGTTCTTACCCAGAAGATAATGTCGCCAGATTTTTAAGGCAAAAACAACAACCAAAAGCTCCAAATAATGTGTTGGGTAGTTTCTCTCATGCGGACGTAATTGTCTACTCGCGTAGGCAATTACTTTCCCATTTTGCATCAATACTGCACCTACCCATCACGGCATGCGTCAGTATAAACAGATAGTCCTTGATTCCCGTTGACAATAGCGAGAATAGGAGCGGTGGTTAATCTCTTCTTCAACTCCTGAAAGCTTCATCACATTTCAGAGTCCAGTTGAATTTTACATCTTTCATTGTTAGCTTAGTCAACGGACTAGCTATCTTATAAATATCTTGAACGAACTTTCGGTAATAGCCTGCTAAACCCAAAAAGCTTCGAATTTCTTTTTGGGTAGTAGGTCTTCTCCAATCAAGAATAGCGGAAATTTTGCTAGGATCAACAAAAATTCCTTCTTCATTAACAATATGGCGAAGGAATTTAACTTCTTTGACCCATATAAAGGCCCATTTTTCCCGTACCCTTTGAATCGACAATAAACCACACATGTCCAACTCAAATTGCAGGAAAAGACGGATCATTAAGGGTGATAAAGAAAAGTAGACAGAACAGAATCTCACACGAATGGAATAACATATAATATTGAACAAATATTTTACAGCGGAAAACTTTTAAATACATATATCAGAGTCTAACCTAAATTCAGCTTGGACAGTTATAAAATCTGCCCTTACAATTTCTGACAAACATCAAATAAAATACACTAAGCAAAGTGGATAACACAATATGTCCATACGTTGATGAATATCTCCAGCTCTCCTCTGGAAACTCCAACCGTCTTCGACTATCCTGAAACTACTCGGATCTGACCCGAATATTGAAAATACCCGGATCAGGGTTGATAAACCAGCGTGAGAAAAACTCAACAATAAATGACAGAGTCATATATCAGCATTTTTATAAAGATCCTTTGAAAATAAAGAGTATCTCATAAGACCACGCCCACACATAAACACGGACGGATTTTTACCTTATGATAACTAAAACACTTTTATATAAAAACGTTTGATATTATTTCTAATGATACTCTTTGAAAACATTTGCAAATAAACTTATTAATCTTAGCCGAAATTGTTACATCGATTAAATTCCAGCATAACAGGTTTACAATCAAGTCCGTAGGTTATTATTGGAGAATGGATTTCCATACAAATGACCAGGCGCAGGATCTACCTTTCGAAATGGGTAAACCTCTAGATGGATGTCCCGAGAAACCATCACAAAGCTTCTCTACCAACACAAGACCGGCCTACCTCTTTAACTAGATAGTACCGAATATGTCATCCACCGGTCGTTACCGACCTTTAACCGAGCGCTCGTTTTCCATACACCACATAAATTAACATCCCGAACGTCACAGCGGGAAGAAATAAATCTAGAACGGGAAAATCATACCCTACTTGGGAATGACCTATTAGCCTTGCTGTATCTAATCTTGTTTCGGTCATTTCTGGTTTGATGAGGCTTGAGGCTACGATAACCTTTTCACAAAGCACATATCACATCTTTGAATGCCACATTGCCATTTCCGTTTAACTACTAATTGCTCTTCACAAAAATACAACCCTTGAGCTCGAAAGTCTCTAGGAGGGTTACGCTAAGAGAAGTTGCCTTCTCCGCCACCACTGATGTATATTTGTAAAAAGCAATGTACGTAATCGTTAGAAATGCAATGTCAGACAAATGTCCATACAAGTTGTCCATGAACAGGACAAACCGAAGGCACTTTCCTCGGCTATTATTAGGCGAGAAGCCCTTGCAATCCGCAAAATCTCCATCACGAGGAGACCACTGCTATATATAACTCTATAATAGGTGCGACCCCGAGCAAATCAACAAGCAGTCCTCACGCTATGAAGATCCACGGTCTTCAATAATCATCGTCTTCAACATGTCTTCACGTTCGAACGTATACACTGGTTCGAAGTGGTTTTCAGAGAGGAATTACCCAAATCCGACCCTGGTTCCTTCGAAATCCAATATCGATAGAAAGTGAATATGAGTATATAGGATTTATTAAGTCTCTTTTCACTTTAATTCTTTTCGGATGATTTCAAAATTCTCTCTCTTTTAACTTAGAGTAATTTCTAAGAAGTTCATTCTTTTGCTTTGGAACATATCTCAGATTTCCTTACTTAATTCTTGATCCAAACTTCTTAACTTTTAAGCGGGTCAAAAACAATGTTATTTAAGACATCGTTTACGATAAATCCTAAATCAATCTTTAACAAACATTTTTGAGTAAATATGATCATAGAAATCATTCGTTTTTGGAGATTGCTTAACTTTTGGATAATACCAATCTTCTTTTAATTCAAAAACTTAATACAGTCTTTTTTATTTAAGAGCATCCGGGCTTTCCTTTCGATCTGTTCCACCCCTCGTCTAAGAAAACAAAACATAGGCCAGGTAAGTTCAGGGCATTGGTTGCTCCATCTCTAACCTTAGTTAAGCACCTTGTTTATCTTCCCAGATCTCACAGGCGGGACAAATGTACTAGTCGATTCCGCATACTCAGATTTTCCACATTATTTTGGAATCGCTTATAAATATTCCATATTATCTTTCAAAATGCTTAATTATCCTTTTAAAAACATTCACAATTTATTTTGGGAAACGTCGTTACATTTAAACTCATATTCCAAAAGTTATAGAATTCGCAAACATTAAGTGCTACGGAAAGTGCTAAATAAGTTTATTTTGAATTAAACAACTTTTAAACATTCAATAATTCATACTTTCCAATCCCAATCTCTTTTAAATCATTTAAATAGATTTATCAAATTTATTCCATATTTTTCCATAATTAAAAACATCCATTTAAACAAATTTCCTGTTATGCTCACTAAACTGCACTAGCGCGATTTTTCTAGAAAATTGATTTGGACTTAAATCAAAATCTACTTATCGAAACTTTGATTTCCTTTCTTCGTTTAGAAGATATGGATATAATAGTCCGGAATTTTCTTATCCCGAAGAATTCCGAGCTATATTCCACTCTATACACTCATTTGAACTTTTCGGCGCGAAATTGCGAACTACCATTGCGCGACGCGTGTAGTTTTAACTTATTTTTCAATATTTGAAATAATCAATTTAAATTGGATTTCAACACTTATAAAATCATTAGAAACCATTTTAAATCAATATTTTCACTTTTTAAAGTATTTGAAATATATTTTCACTATTACCATATTATAATATTATTTTATTCACATTGATATTGAATTTTAAATTCCAATTTCAATTCAATTTAAATTCTAATATCAAGTTAAAGACATTTAAAACTTAGATTTCAAATCTAATTTCAATTTAAACTTCAATTCATTCTCCAACTAAACTTCACTTTTTCAAAATCGATTTCAATTTCAATTTCAATTTCACTATTCATCCTAATTTCAATTTCTAATTAACTATCCTTTTTAAATCCGATTCACTTCAAATTTCAAATTCTCTTTCATTCTATCTTTAATTTCACTTCTAAATGAAAAAAGACTTATTTTTCCACAATATCTCATATTACTGAAATATGGTCTTTTTAGATAAAGGGATTACTTGATCAAAATGAACATATACAATATTCATATTTATCACTAACATAACATCCATTCAACCAATCACATGTATATGATTTCAAATTTAATATTCACTATTAATATCATAACGGGATATATTATCACAATACACTTAATTTACTAACTATCAAATCATCCATATTAACAACCAATTTGGTATAAACTTTCATATATCATAAGGGTGTAAAAATGATTTATAACATAATCAAAATATAAATGTAAAAGCAATGAGAATTTCTCACCATAAACCAAAGCGATTAACTTCCTACCAACATTCTAATCAACCAACACTTCACTAATTTATTCCTACTCCATTAAACACTAGCAAACACACCCTCTCCCATCCAATATCTTGGCTGAGGCTTGAGATGGAGATTGGCCGAAAATATAGAGAAGAAGCGGTAGAGCTTTGAACTTGAATTCCCAAGATTTAGATTCGAAAAATAGGTCATCTTCTATCTTGTTTTTGACTCTTTTACTCACAAAATTTGAAAAACTTATTAACTGAAAAGTTGTTGCAAATTCTTTTCTATTGAATTTGAAAAAAAGAATCATTTGAATCCAAGTTGTTTTGAGGGAGATATGTTCAAAATAAAAGAGCTATTCTCGGATTCACAAAAATAAAGCCCGAAAATACACTTCAAAGAATTGAGTTTCAGGTATAGCAAACGTTAAAACTGAAAAAAATGATCAATATAAAAGTTGTAGCCATTGAAATTTTATATGGTTTTTAAAAAAAGGATTTCTAAATTTGGATCTGTCATTGTCAAGTTATGATCAAAACAAAACGGCCTATTTTCTGGCTTAAAAACTGGGCCAGAAAATGCACTTGAAATAAGTGGAATTTTGACATAATAAACTTTGGAATGAAACAGAGTGATAAACATGAAAGTTGTAGCCACTGGAAAAATACGTGATTTAAAAAAAAACTGCATTTTGGTTCTGTATTGAAGAACTTATGGCCGAAAGATGAAGAGGTAAAATATAGAGAAAAAAGGAGTTTGTTTTGAAGAAAATAAACATTGATTTCTTTTGAAAATTTTGTAAATATTTTAACATTATTTCTTTATAATATTTTTCTATGGCATGGAAGCCATTAGAGAGGAGAGGAAGAAGATGAAGAAGCTTGAGAAAAGAAGAACAAGAAATGTGAATGAAAGTGAAGAAGGAGATTGATATTTATAGAAAAAGAAAGAAAGTGGTAATTTACCAAAATAACCTCTTACCAAATTACCAAACTAATCTTACTTCAACCTAAAGCAATCTCCACTTTTTCAAAACTTAACATCACCTTTCACATCCTTACTTTATGTCTTAATCCATGAAGAACTAAGCTAAGTAAAATAATAATTATGTTGGCTTTTGATGTGATATTGATTTGATGTTCACTTTTGACTTTTCTTACTTACTTTTGTTAATTCTTACTTACTTTTCTTAATGACTTCTAAAAGTTTTCTAACCTTGTTTAGTAAAAGTAAACTTGAGTAGTTGAATAATTAGTACTTACACTATTAGAATATATGTTCCTATATAAGAAAATAAAGGTACGACGACGTTGCGACAACTTTTAATCGACAAAACGTCGTTTTTCGACAAAATGTTTTACGGTCACTTTTGACATTTTAGTTAAACTATTTATTTATGTAAACCAAATTTAAAAATAAACTTTTAACTTCTTTAAATAAACTAAAACAAGTCTCTTTATATTTTAAAATCATATTTAAATAAATATCAAAATCTCTAATTTTACATTGTATGTAAAACTGACAAAATGCGACAAATTTTTGTTATTTTTATAAAACGATTATTAACAAACTTTTAAATCTTTTAACATACTTTTAATATCTTTATAAGATGTTTTAAATAAGATTTATCTTTTTAAACAAATATTAAAATCCATTTATTTAAGCCTTTATTTATTTTTAACAAAACTTAACTTTTATCGATTTGTTCTAAAATCTTAATTTATACTTTTTAATAAATTAACTATAAGAATAGATAATTATTTATATATATAACATATTTATTTAAGTTTTGAACTCCTTTTAAATTTAAATTGAACGAAATCTCTCATTTTCGAAGTAGCGAAATTACGGGTCGTTACATTCTCCCCTACTTAAAAGCATTTCGTCCTCGAAATGTAATCAAAGACAAAGGATTCTATCCCATACCCATCTCCTCAAATAATTTGACTTATTTCTACGAAAGAAAAGAAGAAGGTCGATATCATAACAACACTAAAAAGGATGATGTCAAACGTACATACCCAGATTTTCCACACTAACCTGAGTACTTATCATGTACTTAAGGTTATATATACATACATCAAGTTAAATTTTTATTCTACCCATCCTAGTGAATACTGCATATTTAAGATAATATATATAACAACCAAACAGGATTATGCATCCAAAACAACCACACCGATACTATATCAACATAAATGAATACATCCACATAACTCATTCCCTGTCCTGATTATGTACTATATCTATGGTGTATGTATGTATATATATATATATATATATATATATATATATATATCAAAACATAAATCCAACCACTATATCTTAATGCCTACTATTTAAGATAACTATCCAACTACTAAGTGGACAGACCCAACACATGATACTATATGTGATATTTGATTCGATATATTATTTGAATCCACAACTTTTCTTTTGAACTAGTATCGATCCCCCGATTTTCTAGTGCGTACTTTGATCATACTTTTTGATCACAAACCCTTGCTTTCCTTGCATAGCTCTCAACTATGATAGAAAACTTGTGTACATAATCATAAACTCTCATCGATGTTCGCCATCAAAAATCGATTGATAAATCCTTTTTCGGATTGGTGTAAACACCTCAAAGTTCTGTACTCAAATTTTAGATCCAAAATTTTATGTGCCAAAATGATCTACGTTTTACTTATATACTTATTCACATTCATCTTTACCTAAAACATTTTTTCAAAACTTCTATTAATCCAAGTTTATTTCACAACCATTAACCTTTTACTAAATCCATTATTACTTAAGCTCATATGTAACAACCCGCATATTTATCGATTTTATATTTAAATATTTTATTTAAATATTTTATCGTTCGTCGGATTTTAATCCGAAAAGCTACTTTTTGCAAACAGTCGAATTGGGACTCGAGACCACCCCCATTGAGTTCAAACTGACGTTTGCGACCTTTTTGAGTGTAAACTTCGATATATTTGGAGATAGTAGAATTTTGACCTTTTTCACTTAGGGCTTTGGTTTGGGCTGAACCCATCTTACTAACTCAGTCCCAACCCACTCCAACTCTTCATTCCTTCATAATTTCCTAATACGTTCAAGCTTTATCAAAAATGGAGGAAGAGAAAAAGAAATAGGAAATCCTAAGCCCTATTTTCCATTAGCAAATCCATCTTCTAGCTCCAAACTCAAGAGAACCCATTGGTAAGCTTTCTCTTCATCTTCTCCAACTCATTCTCTCTTTGATTTCAGAAATTTCTTAAACCTAATTTAGGAAATATTTCTCTTTTAAGCTTAGATTGAAGCTTCTTGAGTTGTTATTGAAGAGGAATTGATCTTAGCTTGTCTTAAAGCTTCTACTTCATTGATTTGGGTTCAAAGGTGAGATTTTTATCTCACATCTATGCTTATATTTATCTTCAATTATTAGGTATGAATTCCTAACACTTATTCTTGTGCAATTGATATGGATTTGGATTGGTTTTGTGAATATTCTAATTTTTGGTGTTTTGGGTTCAATTCTTTAAAAATCATGGCTTTGATGTTTAAATGTGTTTTTGGTGATGCAACGAGGAGCTCATATGGCTGGGTAGTCGATTGGCATAAATCCTTAGTGTCGATGCTCGAGTGGTTGCAAATTTTCGTGATTGGCCATTGTATTCGATGGGCTAGGAGGGGACTGGGAAGAGGTTCGGCCGACCGAGCCCTGTGGCCGGTCGACCGACCTGCTTTTAGAGTGCGTAAGCACTCCTCTGTCTCAGGCTCGGTCGACCGACTACAGGGTTCGGCCGACCGACCTGCTACCCCGAGCATTTCTGTTTTTGGTCCGGTTGACCGAGCTCTATAGCCGGCCGACCGACCTGGTGCAATTTTGCCTATTTCGCCTAGTTGCTTGAATTTCCAACTTTAATCGATTCGTGTTGTTTCCTATTTGTTGTTATCATTTATTATGACTTTGATGACTCCTTTTTAGGGATTTTTGAATATCCATTTCGATGGATTCTTTATCGGTTTCGTTGGATTTTTATTCACATCTTCGTATGTGAATTTTAGTAATTGATTGTTCCTACAATCTTCTTCGTGATTTGTCACTTTAAAAATATAAAGGTTTTCTATACTAGTAGTAAATATCAAAACTCTTTCTTCAAATGATTTCAACACTATTTTATTACAAAGCTCGTTTTCCTAAACCGTTTTCCAATCTATTAGTATATACAAGCCTTTACCTCACTCGTATGAGAAATCTAATTAAACGACTTAGTAAAACAAGTGGTATGAAACGCTTGCGTTTACTTCGTCGGTTAATTCTTGGACTTGTTCGATTGAATCTCTTGTGACAATTTTCTAGTGGAGATCTACAGTTTGTTCGTAAATATTTAAGTTAAGCAAGTGGTTATGGGACATGAGGCTAAACTCGTATATTTACTAGCTTAGTGTAATTGACACTTCTCGATTGATCAATGACGATCATCTTTGTGGTTTAGACTAGCAACATGCGATGTCTCTTTGTCTGTATGGAGGATTGTACCTCATTTTATTGAGCTTCGTCTCATTTATCGCATGGGTCGTATCTTTCTAGATACGTCGATGTTTATTTCACGCATGGGTTGTATCTTTTTAGGTGCATCGATGTTTGTTTACTTCGTGGAGCAATCGGCTCAATAAGTTGGGACAGGGGGCGTATCTTTCTAGTTGCGTCGATGTTCGTCTATGCATGGGGCGTATCTTTCTAGGTGCGTCGATGTTAGACATTACATGGGGTGTATCTTTCTAGGTGCATCGACGTTTATTTATGCATGGGATGTATCTTTCTAGGTGCATCGATGTTTATTTATGCATGGGGCGTATCTTTTTAGGTGCGTCGATGCTAGAGCATGGGGCGTATCTTTCTAGGTGCGTCGATGTTCGACTGTGCATGGGGCGTGTCTTTCTAGGTGCGTCGATGTCCAGTTTATGGGATTGGCCATCCTTTTATTGTGATTTTTGGATTTCTTGAGATGATTTCTGGAATTTATGTTTTACCAACTTTTGCGATTGGCATTGATATATATGTCATTTATTGTGGCTTGGTGAATGAAATTGGGAGTATGACATTCCTTTTTATCTTTGAGAAGATCTTTGCGATATTGATTAATCTCTTATTGATTTTTCAATTATTTATTTATCAAAGCTTGGCATTGTGATTATTATACGTTTAGTCATATCTCTTATTCTATATCATTTCTTCTGATATTTATAGCCAGACTGATCCGTTTATTATTTTCTTCTTAAATAATACGCGGGTCAGACCGAGATGTTACAGGTGCTTCTGCTTGACTTCTCTTCTGGTGTTATCATATGATCTTTTGGCTAACTACTTAGATTAGTAGTTTATTTTGTTGTATACACTTGAGATATGGACTCATAGATGTATTCTTTTGTATAGCACGTGTTGCTATTCTTTTGTATTATTGTGGATTTTTTTGACCACTACTCTAGTATACACTTTCATGTGCTAGTTATATATTCATATCTTCTTCCGCCTTTGTCATATGAATTATCTGTAACTGATTTGTGTTATGCTTATTTCTATATTTGTTTCCAAAGATTACTATAGCCACTGTGTAGTAGCTTTGTGTTTGTATCGGTATGTCGGATTTCCTCTTGATAAAGAAATGCATGTTATACTATCTGGCATATCGGTACTCGCCCAAAGCAATTATACAGATGGTCGCTCCTCAACAGCCTTATTCTCCGTGCTAGTCGACAGCATTACTCTGTAGTGTTCTTGGCTAGCGTGGGTATAGAGGTGGGGCGTCACATCATAAATATGACTTAAACTTGTATAATATACTTTTACTTCCTAAGAGTATATATACATATCCCTAATCTTCAAACCATCATCACTTCAATTAGGATCTTCAACAAATGTGGAATTCTATTATTATCTCAAATTAATAAGTTATAAAACTCAATCCTAAGTTTTCTTTACCTAAGGTTTCCATTTAATTAAAACTATTTATCTAATCCATATATTAATAAGACAACTTTACTAAGTGTACACTTTTTTTCTTACTGATTCTATGATTAACTTACTTAACTTATTTACCTATCCATTTTCTAAATCAATTTCTTGATCTTAAATCCATCAAATACCTTATAGTCAAATTATGAAACTTAATTCACATGGTATTTGGTATTAACCTTTTTCATCTAACAATCAAACTACTAACCATATAATTTAAAAATATCCACTTCTAATCTTAGTTCATTTTGAATTACAAATGTTACCCTAACTGTATCACTAATTCAAAGTTTATATAGTAGGATGACATTTTTTTATATCTCTTATTCCTACATTTTACTTTGATTTTAACCTAGTCAAAGTGTCTAAATCTAAAATTACCTTATCTCCTTATAAGTTATAGGACTTATCCTTTCATAATATATTTACCCAAAATTTCAATTTTGGCTTATCTTTTCTATCTTATTGATAAGAATTTTTTCTAAGTGTACATTTTCTCTTCACTTTCTCTAATTACACTTCTAGCTTCAGTATCATCATCAAATATCTTATAATCAAATCGTGAATTTTACTTCACAAGATATTCGTACTTAGCTTTTAAATCCATCCATTATGATAATTACTTAATCATTATTATTTCTTGATACTAAATATCTAGGGGCATGTGATTAAAGTTTTAAATTCTAGCTTTCAACTAATTGATTCTATATGGAATATCTTATAGTCAAATTGTGCAATTCTAATCACAAGATATTCATATTTTAGTTTCACTAAGAAAACTCACAATCAATCCTTAACTTCTAACCCAAAAGGTAATAGTATTCCCTTTAATATTTATAATATAAACCCAAGGTAAAATTATTTCATTTACCAATTTCTTTAAAACAAAATCATTCTTATAAAACTAATAAATAAGCGCTCATATATATAATACTCTCATAACTCATTCTAGGGTGTTGCTAACCGTATCTCTAATGAGATACTCATCCTCGGATATTACTAATCCCATCTCTGATGAGACTTTACCCATAATAGAGCCAAGGTTCTCGCTTAACCTTCAGCTCTGATACCAAATGTAAAGGCCCGTTTTCCCGTACCCTTTGAATCGTAATAAACCACACGTGTCCACCTCAAATTGCACGAAAAGACGGATCATTAAGGGTGACAAAGAAAAGTAGACAGAACAGAATCTCACGTGAATGGAATAACATATAATATTGAACAAATATTTTTACAGCGGAAAACATTTAAATACATATATCAGAGTCTAACCTAAATTCAGCTTGGATAGTTATAAAACCTTCCCTTACAATTGCTGACAAACATCAAACAAAATACACTAAGCAAAGTGGATAACAGAATATGTCCATACGTCGATGAATATCTCCAGCTCTCCTCTGGAAACTCCAACCGTCTTCGACTATCCTGAAACTACTCGGATCTGACCCGAATATTGAAAATATTCGGATCAGGCTTGATAAACCAGCGTGAGAAAAACTCAACAATAAATGACAGTGTCATATATCAGCCTTTTTATAAAGATCCTTTGAAAATAAAGAGTATTTTATAAGACCACGCCCACACATAAACACGGACGAGTTTTTACCTTATGATTACTAAAACACTTTTATATCAAAACGTTTGATATTATTTCTAATGATATTCTTTGAAAACATTTGCAAATAAACTTATTAATCTTAGCCAAAATTGTTACATTGATTAAATTCCATCATAATAGGTTTACAATCAAGTCCGTAGGTTCTTATTGGAGAATGGATTTCCATACAAATGACCAGGCGCAGGATCTACCTTCCGAAATGGGTACACCTCTAGATGGATGTCCCGAGAAACCATCACAAAGCTTCTCTACCAACACAAGACTGGCCTACCTCTTTAACTAGATAGTACCAAATATGTCATCCCCCGGTCATTACCGACCTTTAACCGAGCGCTAGTTTTCCATACACCACATAAATTAACATCCTGAACGTCATAGCGGGAAGAAATATATCTAGAAGGGGATGATCATACCCTACTTGGGAATGACCCACTTAGCATTGCTACATCTAATCTTGTTTCAATCATTTTCCGGTTTGATGAGGCTTGAGGCTATGATTACCTTTTCACAAAGCACTTATCACATCTTTGAATGCCACATTGCCATTTCCGTTTAACTACTAATTGCTCTCCACAAAAATACAACCCTTGAACTCGTAAGTCTCGAGGAGGGTGTTAAGCTAAGAGAAATTGCCTTCTCTGCCACCACTGATGTATGTTTGTAAAAACCAATGTACGTAATAGTTAGAAATGCAATGTCAAACAAACGTCCATGCAAGTTGTCCATGAACAGGACAAACAGAAGGCACTTTCCTCGGCCATTATTAGGCGAGAAGCCCTTGCAATCCACAAAATCTCCATCACGAGGAGACCGCTGCTATATATAACTCTATAATGGGTGTGACCCCGAGCAAATCAACAAGCAGTCCTCACGCTATGAAGATGCACGGTCTTCAATAATCATCGTCTTCAATATGTCTTCACGTTCGAACGTATACACCGGTTCAAAGTGGTTTTCGAAGAGGAATTACCCAAATCCGACCCCGGTTCCTTCGAAATCCAATATCGATAGAAAGTGAATATGAGTATATAGGATTTATTAAGTCTCTTTTCACTTTAATTCTTTTCGGATGATTTTGAAATTCTCCCTCTTTTAGCTTAGAGTAATTTCTAAGAAGTTCATTCTTTTGCTTTGGAAAATATCTCAGATTTCCTTAATTAATTCTTGATCCAAACTTCTTAACTTTTAAGCGGGTCAAAAACAATGTTATTTAAGACATCGGTTACGATAAACCCTAAATCAATTTTTAACAAACATTTTTGAGTAAATAGGATCATAGAAATCATTCGTTTTTGGAGATTGCTTAACTTTTGGATAATACCAATCTTCTTTTAATTCAAAAACTTAATACAGTCTTTTTTATTAAGAGCATCCGGGCTTTCCTTTCGATCTGTTCCACCCCTCATCTAAGAAAACAAAACATAGGCCAGGTAAGTTCAGGGCACTGGTTGCTCCATCTCTAACCTTAGTTAAACACCTTGTTTTATCTTCCCAGATCTCGCAGGCGAGACAAATGTACTAGTGGTTTCCGCATACTCAGATTTTCTACATTATTTTGGAATCGCTTATAGATATTCCAAATTATCTTTCAAAATGCTTAATTATCCTTTTAAAAACATTCACAATTTATTTTGGGAAACGTCGTTACACTTAAACTCATATTCCAAAAGTTATAGAATTCGCAACATTAAGTGCTACGAAAAGTGCTAAATAAGCTTATTTTAAATTAAACAACTTTTAAACATTCAATAATTCATACTTTCCAATCCCAATCTCTTTTAAATCATTTAAATAGATTTATCAAATTTATTCCATATTTTTCCATAATTAAAAACATCCATTTAAACAAATTTCCTGTTATGGTCACTAAACTACACTAGCGCGATTTTGCTAGAAATTTGATTTGGACTTAATTAAAAATCTACTTATCGAAACTTTGATTTTCTTTCTTCGTTTAGAAGATATGGATATAATAGTCCAGAATTTTCTTATCTCGAAAAATTCCGAGTTATATTCCACTCTATATACTCATTTGAACTTTTCGGCCCGAAATCGCGAACTACCGTTGCGCGACGCGTCTATTTTTAATTTATTTTTCAATATTTGAAATAATCAATTTAAATTGGATTTCAACACTTATAAAATCATTAGAAACCATTTTAAATCAATATTTTCACATTTTAAAGTATTTGAAATATATGTTCACTATTACCATATTATAATATTATTTTATTCACATAAATATTAAATTTTAAATTCCAATTTCAATTCAATTTCAATTCTAATCTCAAATTAAACACATTTAAAACTTAGATTTCAAATCTAATTACAATTTAACCGTCAATTCATTCTCAAACTAAACTTCACTTTTTCAAAATCGATTTCAATTTCAATTTCACTATTCATCTTAATTTCAATTTCTAATTAACTATCCTTTTCAAATCCGATTCACTTCAAATTTTAAATTCTCTTTCATTTTAACTTTAATTTCACTTCTAAATGAAAAGAGACATATTTTTCCACAATATCTCATATTACTAAAATATGGCCTTTTTAGTTAAAGAGATTACTTGATCAAAATGAACATATCTAATATTCATATTTATCACTAACATAACATCCATTCAACCAATCACATGCATATGATTTCAAATCTAACATTCACTATTAATATCATAACAGGATATATTATCACAATTCAATTAATTTATTAACTATCAAATCATCCATATTAACAATCAATTTGATATAAACTTTCATATGTCATAAGGGTGTAAATATGATTTATAACATAATCAAAATATAAATTCAAAAGCAATGAGAATTTCTCACCATAAATCAAAGCGGTTAACTTCCTACCAACATTCTAATCAACCAACACTTCACTAATTAATTCCTACTCCATTAAACACTAGCAAACAACACCCTCTCCCATCCAATAGCTTGGCCGAGGTTTGAGATGGAGGTTGGACGAAAATATAGAGAAGAAGTGGTAGAGCTTTGAACTTGAAATCCCAAGATTTAGATCCGAAAAATAGGTCATCTTCTCTCTTATTTTTGACTCTCTTACTCACAAAATTTGAAAAATTTATTAACTGAAAAGTTGCTGCAAATTCTTTTCTATTGAATGTGAAAAAAAAGAATCATTTGAATCCAAGTTTTTTTGAGGGAGATATGTTCAAAATAAAAGAGCTATTCTCGGATTCACAAAAATAAAGCCCGAAAATACACTTCAAAGAATTGAGTTTCAGGTATAGCAAACATTAAAACTGAAAAAAGTGATCAACATAAAAGTTGTAGCCATTGAAATTTTATATGGTTTTAAAAAAAGGATTTCTAAATTTGGATCTGTTATGATCAAAACAAAACGGCCTATTTTCTGGCTTAAAAACTGGGCTAGAAAATAGACTTGAAATAAGTGGAATTTTGACATAGTAAACTTTGGAATGAAACAAAGTAATAAACATGAAAGTTGTATCCACTGGAAAAATACATGATTTAAAAAAAATTTGCATTTTGGTTCTGTATTGAAGAACTTATGGACGAAAGAAGAAGAGGTAAAATATCGAGAAAAAAGGAGTTTGTATTGAAGAAAACAAACATTGACTTCTTTTGAAAATTTTGTAAATATTTTGACATTATTTCTTTATAATATTTTTCTATGGCATGGAAGCCATTAGAGAGGAGAGGAAGAAGATGAAGAAGCTTGAGAAAAGAAGAACAAGAAATGTGAATGAAAGTGAAGAAGGAGGTGGATATTTATAGAAAAAGAAAGAAAGTGGTAATTTACCAAAATAACCTCTTACCAAATTACCAAACTAACTTTACTTCAACCTAAAGCAATCTCTACTTTTTCAAAACTTAACATCACCTTTCACATCCTTACTTTATGTCTTAATCCCTTAAGAACTTAGCTAAGTAAAATATAATTATGTTGACTTTTGATGTGATATTGATTTGATGTTTACTTTTGACTTTTCTTACTTACTTTTGTTAATTCTTACTTACTTTTCTTAATGACTTCTACAAGTTTTCTAACATTATTTAGTTAAAATAAACTTGATTAGTTGATTAATTAATACTTACACTATGAGAATATATGTTCCTATATAAGAAGATAAAGGTGCGACGACGTTGCGACAACTTTTAATCGACAAAACGTCGTTTTTCGACAAAATGTTTTACGGTCATATTTTGACATTTTAGTTAAACTTTTTATTTATGTAAACCAAATTTAAAAATGAACTTTTTACTTCTTTAAATAAATTAAAACAAGTCTCTTTATATTTTAAAATCATATTTAAATAAATATCAAAATCTCTAATTTTACATTGTATGTAAAACTGACAAAATGCGACAAATTTTTGTTATTTTTATAAAACGATTATTAAAAAACTTTTAAATCTTTTAACATACTTTTATTATCTTTATAATATGTTTTAAATAAGATTTATCTTTTTAAACAAATATTAAAATCCATTTATTTAAGCCTTTATTTATTTTTAACAAAACTTAACTTTTGTCGATTTGTTCTAAAATCTAAATTTATATTTTTTAATATATTAACTATAAGAATAGATAATTATTTATATATATAACATATTTGTTTAAGATTTAAATTCCTTTTAAATTTAAATTGAACGAAATCTCTCATTTTCGAAGTAGCGAAATTGCGGGCCGTTACATTCTTCCCTACTTAAAAGCATTTCGTCCTCGAAATGTAATCAAAGTCAAAGGAATCTATCCCATACCCATCTCCTCAAATAATTTGACTTATTTCTACCGAGGATAGAGAAGAAGAAGGTTGATATCATAACAACACTAAAAAGGATGATGCCAAACATACATACCAAGATTTTCCACACTAACCTGAGTACTTATCATGTACTTAAGGTTATATATACATACATCAAGTTAAATTTTTATTCTACCCATCCTAGTGCATACTGCATATTTAAGATAATATATATAACAACCAAACAGGATTATGCATCCAAAACAACCACACTGATACTGTATCAACATAAATGAATACATCCACATAACTCATTCCCTATCCTGATCATGTACTATATCTATGGTGTGTGTGTGTGTATATATATATGTGTATATATATATATATATATATATATATATCAAAACATAAGTCCAACCACTATATCTTAATGCCTACTATTTAAGATAACTATCCAACTACTAAGTAGACAGACCCAACACATGATACTATATGTGATATTTGATTCGATCTATTATTTGAATGCACAACTTTTCTTTTGTACTAGTATCGATCCCCCGATTTTCTAGTGCGTACTTTGATCAGACTTTTTGATCACAAACCCTTGTTTTTCTTGCATAGCTCTCAGCTATGATAGAAAACTTGTGTACATAATCATAAACTCTCAACAATTTTCGCCATCAAAAATCGAGTGATAAATCCTTTTTCGGATTGATGTAAACACCTCAAAGTTCTGTACTCAAATCTTAGATCCAAAATTTTATGTGCCAAAATGATCTACGTTTAACTTATATACTTATTCACATTCATCTTTACCTAAAACATTTTTTCAAAACTTCTATTAATCCAAGTTTATTTCACAACCATTTACCTTTTACAAAATCCATTATTACTTAAGCTCATAAATATGACTTAAATTTGTATAATATACTTCTACTTCCTAAGAGCATATATACCTATCCCTAATCTTCAAACCATCATCTCTTCAATTAGGTCTTCAACAAATGTGGAATTCTATTATTATCTCAAACTAATAAGTTATAAAACTCAATCCTAAGTTTTCTTTGCCTAAGGTTTCCATTTAACTAAAATTATTTATCTAATCCATATATTAATAAGACAACTTTACTAAGTGTACACTTTTTTTATCTTACTGATTCAATGATTAACTTACTTAACTTATTTACCTATCCATTTTCTAAATCAATTTCTTGTAAATCCAACAAATACCTTATAGTCAAATTGTGATACTTAATTCACATGGTATTTGGTATTAACCTTTTTCATCTAACAATCAAACTACTAACCATATAATTCAAAAATATCCACTTCTAATCTTAGTTCATTTTGAATTACAAATGCTACCCTAACTGTATCACTAATTCAATGTTTTTATATTAGGATGACATTTTTTTATATCTCTTATTCCTAAATTTTACTTTGATTTTAACCTAGTCAAAGTGTCTAAATCTAAAATTACCTTATCTCCTTATAAGTTATAGGACTTATCCTTTCATAATATATTTACCCAAAATTTCAATTTTGGCTTATCTTTACTATCTTATTGATAAGAATTTTCTCTAAGTGTACGTTTTCTCTTCACTTTCTCTAATTACACTTCTAGCTTCAGTATTATCATCAAATATCTTATAATCAAATCGTGAATTTTACTTCACAAGATATTCATACTTAGCTTTTAAATCCATCCATTATGATAATTACTTAATCATTATTATTTCTTCATACTAAATATCTAGGGGCATGTGATCAAAGTTTTAAATTCTAGCTTTCAACTAATTGATTCTATATGGAATATCTTATAGTCAAATTGTGCAATTCTATTCACAAGACATTCATATTTTAGTTTCACTAAGAAAAGTCACAATCAATCCTTAACTTCTAACCCAAAAGGTAATAGTATTCCCTTTAATATTTATAATATAAACCCAAGGTAAAATTATTTCATCTACCAATTTCTTTAAAACAAAATCATTCTTATAAAATTAATAAATAAGCGCTCATATATATAATACTCTCATAACTCATTCTAGGGTGTTGCTAACCCTATCTCTAATGAGTTACTCATCCTAGGATATTACTAATCCCATCTCTGATGAGACTTTACCCATAATAGAGCCAAGGTTCTCGCTTAACCTTCAGCTCTGATACCAAATGTAAAGGCCCGTTTTCCCATACCTTTCGAATCGCAATAAACCACACATGTCCAACTGAAATTGCACGAAAAGACGGATCATTAAGGGTGATAAAGAAAAGTAGACAGAATAGAATCTCACATGAATGGAATAACATATAATATTGAACAAATATTTTTACAGCGGAAAACTTTTAAATACACATATCAGAGTCTAACCTAAATTCAGCTTGGATAGTTATAAAACCTGCCCTTACAATTGCTGACAAACTTCAAACAAAATACACTAAGCAAAGTGCATAACAGAATATGTTCATACGTCGATGAATATCTCCAGCTATCCTCTGGAAACTCCAACCGTTTTCGACTATCCTGAAACTACTCGGATCTGAACCGAATATTGAAAATACCCGGATCAGGCTTGATAAACCAGTGTGAGAAAAACTCAACAATAAATGACAGTGTCATATATCAGCCTTTTTATAAAGATCCTTTGAAAATAAAGAGTATCTCATAAGACCACGTCCATACATAAACACAGACGGGTTTTTACCTTATGATAACTAAAACACTTTTATATCAAAACGTTTGATATTATGTCTAATGATATTATTTGAAAACATTTGCAAATCAACTTATTAATCTTAGCCGAAATTGTTACATTGATTAAATTCCAGCATAATAGGTTTACAATCAAGTCCGTAGGTTCTTGTTGGAGAATGGATTTCCATACAAATGACCAGGAGCATGATCTACTTTCCGAAATGGGTACACCTCTATATGGATGTCCCGAGAAACCATCACAAAGCTTCTCTACCAACACAAGACCGGCCTACCTCTTTAACAAGATTGTACCGAATATGTCATCCCTCGGTCGTTACCGACCTTTAACCGAGCGCTAGTTTTCGATACACAACATAAATTAACATCCCGAACGTCATAGCGGGAAGAAATATATCTAGAAGGGAATGATCATACCCTACTTGGGAATGACCCACTTAGCATTGCTACATCTAATCTTGGTTCAGTCATTTTCCAGTTTGATGAGGCTTGAGGCTACAATTACCTTTTCACAAAGCACATATCACATCTTTGAATGCCACATTGCCATTTCTGTTTAACTACTAATTTCTCTCCACAAAAATACAACACTTGAGCTCGTAAGTGTCGAGGAGGGTGTTAAGCTAAGAGAAGTTGACTTCTCCGCCACCGCTGATGTATGTTTGTAAAAACCAATGTACGTAATCGTTAGAAATGCAATGTCAGACAAACATCCATACAAGTTGTCCATGAACAGGACAAACCGAAGGCACTTTCCTCGGCCATTATTAGGCGAGAAGCCCTTGCAATCCGCAAAATCTCCATCACGAGGAGACAACTACTATATATAACTCTATAATGGGTGTGACCCCGAGCAAATCAACAAGCGGTCCTCACGCTATGAAGATCCACGGTCTTCAATAATCATCGTCTTCAACATGTCTTCACGTTCGAACGTATACACTGGTTCGAAGTGGTTTTCGGAGAGGAATTACCCAAATCCGACCCCGGTTCCTTCGAAATCCAATATCGATAGAAAGTGAATATGAGTATATATGATTTATTAAGTCTCTTTTCACTTTAATTCTTTTCGGATGATATTGAAATTCTCTCTTTTAGCTTAGAGTAATTTCTAAGAAGTTCATTCTTTTGCTTTGGAAAATATCTCAGATTTCCTTACTTAATTCTTGATCCAAACTTCTTAACTTTTAAGCGGGTCAAAAACAATGTTATTTAAGACATTGGTTACGATAAACCCTAAATCAATTTTTGACAAACATTTTTGAGTAAATAGGATCATAGAAATCATTTGTTTTTAGAGATTGCTTAACTTTTGGATAATACCAATCTTCTTTTAATTCAAAAACTTAATATAGTCCTTTTTATTTAAGAGCATCTTGGCTTTCCTTTCGATCTGTTCCACCCCTCATCTAGGAAAACAAAACAGAGGCCAGGTAAGTTCAGTGCACTGGTTGCTCCATCTCTAAACTTAGTTAAACACCTTGTTTTATCTTCCCAGATCTCACAGGCAGGACAAATGTACTAGTCGTTTCCGCATACTCAGATTTTCGACATTATTTTGGAATTGCTTATAAATATTCCAAATTATCTTTCAAAATGCTTAATTATCCTTTTAAAAACGTTCACAATTTATTTTGGGAAACGTCGTTATATTTAAACTCATATTCCAAAATTTATAGAATTCGCAACATTAAGTGCTACGGAAAGTGCTAAATAAACTTATTTTGAATTAAACAACTTTTAAACATTCGATAATTCATACTTTCGAATCCCAATCTCTATTAAATCATTTAAACAGATTTATCAAATTTATTCCATATTTTTTCATAATTAAAAACATCCATTTAAACAAATTTTCTATTATGGTCACTAAACTGCACTAGCGCGATTTTTCTAGAAAATTGATTTGGACTTAATTCAAAATCTACTTATCGAAACTTTGATTTTCTTTCTTCATTTAGAAGATATGGATATAATAGTCCGGAATTTTCTTATCTCGAAGAATTCCAAGCAATATTCCACTCTATATACTCATTTGAACTTTTCGGTGCGAAATCGCGAACTAACGTTGCGCAACGCGTTTAGTTTTAACTTATTTTTCAATATTTGAAATAATCAATTTAAATTGGATTTCAACACTTATAAAATGATTAGAAACCATTTTAAATCAATATTTTCACTTTTTAAAGTATTTTAAATATATTTTCACTATTACCATATTATAATATTATTTTATTCACATTAATATTAAATTTTAAATTCCAATTTCAATTCAATTTCAATTCTAATCTCAAATTAAACACATTTAAAACTTAGATTTCAAATCTAATTTCAATTTAAGCTTCAATTCATTTTCAAACTAAACTTCACTTTTTCAAAATCGATTTCAATTTCACTATTCATCTTAATTTCAATTTCTAATTAACTATCCTTTTTAAATCCGATTCACTTCAAATTTCAAATTCTCTTTCATTTTAACTTTAATTTCACTTCTAAATGAAAAGAGACTTATTTGTCCATAATATCTCATATTGCTAAAATATGGTCTTTTTAGATAAAGGGGTTACTTGATCAAAATGAACATAATCAATATTCATATTTATCACTAACATAACATCCATTCAACCAATCACATGCATATGATTTCAAATCTAACATTCACTATTAATATCATAACGGGATATATTATCACAATTCGCTTAATTTACTAATTATCAAATCATCCATATTAACAATCAATTTGGTATAAACTTTCATATGTAATAAGGGTGTAAATATGATTTGTAACATAATCAAAATATAAATTCAAAAGCAACGAGAATTTCTCACCATAAACCAAAACGATTAACTTCCTACCAACATTCTAATCAACCAACACTTCACTAATTAATTCCTACTCCATTAAACACTAGCAAACAACACCCTCTCCCATCCAATAGCTTGATCGAGGCTTGAGATGGAGGTTGGCCGAAAATATAGAGAAGAAGCGGTAGAGCTTTGAACTTGAATTTCCAAGATTTAGATCCGAAAAATAGGTCATCTTCTCTCTTGTTTTTGACTCTCTTACTCACAAAATTTGAAAAAAATATTAACTGAAAAGTTGTTGCAAATTTTTTCTATTGAATTTGAGGAAAAGAATCATTTGAATCTAAGTTGTTTTGAGGGAGATATGTTCAAAATAAAAGAGCTATTCTCGGATTCACAAAAATAAAGCCCGAAAATACACTTCAAAGAATTGAGTTTCAGGTATAACAAACATTAAAACTGGAAAAAGTGATCAACATAAAAGTTGTAGCCATTGAAATTTTATATGGTTTTAAAAAAAGTATTTCTAAATTTGGATGTGTTACGATCAAAACAAAACGGCCTATTTTCTGGCTTAAAAACTGGGCCAGAAAATGCACTTGAAATAAGTGGAATTTCGACATAGTAAACTTTGGAATGAAACAAAGTATAAACATGAAAGTTGTAGCCATTGGAAAAATACACGATTTAAAAAAAAATTGCATTTTGGTTCTGTATTGAAGAACTTATGCCCAAAAGAAGAAGAGCTAAAATATAGAGAAAAAATGAGTTTGTTTTGAAGAAAATATACATTGATTTCTTTTGAAAATTTTGTAAATATTTTGGCATTATTTCTTTATAATATTTTTCTATGGCGTGGAAGCCATTAGAGAGGAGAGGAAGAAGATGAAGAAGCTTGAGAAAAGAAGAAGAAGAAATGTCAATGAAAGTGAAGAAGGAGGTGGATATTTATAGAAAAAAAAGTGATAATTTACCAAAATAACCTCTTACCAAATTACCAAACTAACTTTACTTCAACCTAAAGCAATCTCCACTTTTTCAAAACTTAACATCACCTTTCACATCCTTACTTTATGTCTTAATCTCTTAAGAACTAAGCTAAATAAAATAATAATTATGTTGGCTTTTGATGTGATATTGATTTGATGTTTACTTTTGACTTTTCTTACTTACTTTTGTTAATTCTTACTTACTTTTCTTAATGACTTCTACAAGTTTTCTAACCTTGTTTAGTTAAAGTAAACTTGATTAGTTGATTAATTAATACTTACACTATTAGAATATATGTTCCTATATAAGAAAATAAAGGTGCGACGACGTTGCGACAACTTTTAATCAACAAAACATCGTTTTTGACAAAATGTTTTACGGTCACATTTTGACGTTTTAGTTAAACTATTTATTTATTTAAACCAAATTTAAAAATGAAATTTTTACTTCTTTAAATAAATTAAAACAAGTCTCTTTATATTTTAAAATCATATTTAAATAAATATCAAAATCTCTAATTTTACATTGTATGTAAAACTGACAAAATGCGACAAATTTTTGTTATTTTTATAAAACGATTATTAACAAACTTTTAAATATTTTAACATACTTTATTATCTTTATAAGATATTTTAAATAAGATTTATCTTTTTAAACAAATATTAAAATCCATTTATTTAACCTTTATTTATTTTTAACAAAACTTAACTTTTGTTGATTTGTTCTAAAATCTAAATTTATACTTTTTAATATATTAACTATAAGAATAGATAATTATTTATATATATAACATATTTATTTAAGATTTAAACTTATTTTAGATTTAAATTGAATGAAATCTCTCATTTTCGAAGTAGCGAAATTACGGGTCGTTACAACCCAGAAGTGGCATTTGGAAAATTTTGCAAATATAATATTTCTCCTTAAAATCTCCAAAACGATTCTAAGGTGCTCGGCGTGCTCCTCTTTGGTCTTGGAATAGATTAAAATATCATCAATAAACACGAGCACAAATTTATTCAATACTTCTCGGAATACACGGGTCATAAGATCTATAAAGTATTTTGGAGCATTGGTTAGTCCGAAAGGCATGACTAACCATTCGTAGAACATATTATGACCTCTGAAAGCGGTCAAATGGACACAATCTTCGGTGATTCGTAGTTGATGGAAACCTTGAGCTAGATCCATCTTTGAAAAGAAACGAGCGTCATGTAATTGATCAAATAGATCATCAATTCTCGGTAGTGGAAATTTATTCTTGAGAGTTATTTTGTAGAGATCGCGGTAATCTGCACACAATCTCAAAGATCCGTCCGATTTAGCAACAAATAGTACTGCTGAGCCCCATTCAGAAACACTGTGTCGAACTAATCCTTTTGCTAGTAGATCATCGGTTTGCTGAACTAATTCAACCTTTTCCCTGGGCGCCATCATGCGACTTGCGTGAACGACAGGACGAGCATTGGGTACTAGGTCAATTCTGAATTCTATTTCCCGATGTGGAGGTAAAGATTTTACTTCTCCGAATACGTCTGGAAAGTCTCTAACAATTGGTATATACTCCAAACTGGGTTCGGGATAACCCAAGTTATACATCAATCCTTCCCTTTTAGGACTAGGGTCCTCACACGATATCTCGAGAAAATCTCCAAATTCGGTTGTAATCGAAATCAATCGACTAATGCAATCCAATTTGGCTTCGTATTTTGCTAGCCAATCCATTCCGAATGAGACTTCAAACTTTTTAAAATCAAGATCAAAGAGACCGATAGGAAATTGATAACAAGAATATGAGATAGGAACGTCTCTACATCGAAGACAAAGATTCGTGGGACCTCCAACCGGATTCTTTACGCATATAGGCTCATCAACAAAATCAGATTCAAGATTCAATTCATTTATAGCTTGCTGAGAAATAAAACTATGTGTAGCACCCGTGTCAAATAGAACTCTAACAATGCTATCATAAATAATGAGATTACCTTCCAAAACTCCTTTTCCTTTCTATGCTTTGGAAGATGCAGGTTGGTCTTTGACTATGTACACCTTTGCTGTTTGAGCTTGCTTTATGGTTGGACAGTCTTTAACTTCATGCCCCACTTTCTGACAATAATAGCATTTCCTGGGCATCGCTTGAACGGATTGACTGACTTATTTCTTAGGCTTCGTACATCTGCTCGAATAATGGCCCTTCTCCAAGCAATTATAACAAGTGACATTCTCCGCTATGCTTTCCTGAACGCTCTTCTTTTTTTCTTTTCCCTGCCATGGTTTCTTTCCTCCAAATTTCCGCTTCTTCCAATTTTGATTGCCCGAATTTCCTTTCTCTGCCGGGGCTTCTTGCATATCATGTGTTGCATATCTATATCCCATATCAACTAAATCCAAAAAAGATTCCTTAACATGGCCGGTCATTCTTTCATGGAATTTCTTATTCATCCCACGAATGAATATTTCGTTCTTCTTCAAAGGCGTGCTCAGCAACGCGAGACCAAAACGCGACAGTTCATTGAATTTGTTTAAATATTCTTCGAATGACAAACTCCCCTGCTTTAAGTCCATGAACTCCTGGTACATTCGAGAAATTCCAGCTGATGGCAGAAAACGCTTCTCAAATACTTCTTTGAATTTCTCCCAAGAAAACTCATCTTCTGGCTTGTCTACAATAATTGTCTCCCAACAGGCTAAGGCTTTTTTTTGAAGTTGCCAAGAAGTAATGAGTCGCTTTTGATCGTCTTGCAGTTTTAGCCCTCTGAAGATTTTCTCACATGATCTGATCCATGCTTGAGCGTCAACAATCGACTTCTTGCCGGTGAACAGCTTACCACCAAGCCAAATTCTTATGTAAATCAGCCAGATTCGGCTGTTGCTGAATAGGTAATGCTGTTACTGCTGGTGGGGGATCTTGATTGGTTGTTGTGGCACTTCCCTAACCCTTAACTCTTTCTCTTCGTCCTCTCATTCTTACTATCTGTAATTAGTAAGAAAAATGGTTTAGATATACGGACGAGATATCTTAAGGAATATCAGCAGTAAAAGAAATAAACTAAGAAAATTTGGAGTTTCGGTCTCGATTATACTCATTCTAGGGTATAGTTCACCCTATCTCTAATGAGCCATCTAATGTGTTATACTCTATAGCTAAAGTTCTTGCTCAACCTTCAGCTTTGATACCAAAATGTGATGGTCCTGACTTGACTTTCGAAAATCGGCACCAAATACGACACTCATATTCAAATGCTGCAAATCCAAACATCGAATCTGCTTCGCCGGAGCTTATAACAACATCAGATGAATATAAAATAGCGAAAACAGAATGAATATCACGCATACATCATAGATACAACATCAACATAATATCCAACAATAGATCAGGGTATTTTTTTTATACATGCACCACAACTCCATATAAACATCATATAATACAACAGCGATCATATATCCAAAAAGTCCTCAAATGAAAGAAGTGATAACTAACTCCCAAAAACTAAACACCTGAGATTCCAAAAGCTCCTAAAATGTCTCCAAAGCAAAAGCTCCAAAATATTGCTACACTGGAACACGAAATCCTGCTACTAGGCTGTCCGTGCAGAAATTATGGGCACCCAGAGTTTAAAAAAGAAACAATAGACTCTGGGTCAGTCATGGGACTTGTATGAGTAAACAAAGACAGTTTCTTTTACATAAAACATGATAAAAGAAGACCCGGTATGCTTTTGAAAATTGAAACTAGCATAAAACCTCCCGCGACACACATAGTGCAATCGCAGAATTGGAGGAGATTTCTTCTTATGATAGTCAAACATGCTTGATACGAGAAAAATTCTTTGATATTATTACTAGTGCACAGTGTAGAAAACATTTCGAAAGTATAATATTAATCTTAGCCAGCGTAGACATTTCGTACTATGCCTACTATAGCTACCATTTAAACAGTGGTCACCACCATAAGTAAATGGCAGGTTATACAACTAAAACCGTACTGGGTTCGTATTGAGAATTATATTTCCAACAAATGGTCAGGCTAAGAAATTTCCTACTACAACATGGGTACGCCTCTGGCTGGACGTCCCGAGAACCTACCCAGCTCTCTGCCAACACAAGGCCCGGTTACCTCTGTAACTAGGTCACTACTACTCGAGTGTGCCACTCCCCGGTCCTTTGGGACCTTCATCCGAGGGCCCTCTATCACAAAGCAAAAACCATACAGTAAATGAGATTGGAGTTACCACATGGGTAAATATCTAGGCTCCATACCATGACATCACCTTTTTCCAGAAGGAAATGACATACCCTAAAGGGCGCGACCCTCATAACCTTGCCGCATCTTTCCTGTTTCGACCATTTTCGGATTGTGAGGTCCGATGAGGTCTCGTCCACAAAGCTATGCTTTACACGAAATCCATGCTTTGATCACAAATGATCGACAAATGATCATCAACACACAACAGCACTTAGCATGCCACACTACTAAATTGGGAGTATATCGCTGATAACCTTCAATTACATAACCTCCAAGCTCGTACGTCTCAGAGAAGAGTGTTAAGCTAAGAGAATAAATTGTCCGCCACTACAGATACGTATTTGAAAGAAATCTGCTTTATACCTCAAAATGTAGTGTCAGACACACGACCATACAAGTCTGTTCAGGGTTTGAATAGAACCGAAGGCACTTCGTCCAATAAAGGAAGAAGCCCTTGCAAATCCGGGTATCCACAATCCCGATCGAACTTCCCAACACTTAGAGAATCTCCATACTGGAGCCACTCAGTGCAGAGACAATCGATAGGTTACCCTATCATTTTTTTAAGACGCCCAGTCTTCCCCACCGATCTTCAAATGTCATCCATTTCGACGTATCACTATTCGGAATGGATTATATGACACAAAGGTCCTCTCCCAGCTAAACCGAATAGCGAACGCTAAATTTTAAAACACGTGGATATATCAATTACAAAGATTTATATTCAGGGTTCGACGTGGGTTTCGGATAACCAACTGGAATCCGACTCCCTGTCGCATCGAAGTTCAAATGTCGTTTTACGGCAAAGGGTTTTTCACATACACACAGAAACAAATCACAAATCACAGTTCAGTACAAAGCAATTCGCATCACAATCACAACAGAAATACCAATCCAGAGCACAGTATCTGATAACAGTCATTCACCTTCAATCAATGTGAATTAATTGTGCATTTAAATTAATTAACTACCTGATTAGTTTTATTATTTTAAATCAATGGTCAATTTTTCTTAAGGATAAATTAATTTAAATCTTAATTGTCAATTAAATTTTATTTGTTTTTATTACGTTAATTATTAATTTCAAAGTCATTTACAAATCATATATTGTTAAACCATTACTTAATTATTGTGAATAAGTTTGTTTAAGTTAACAATTTGAACATTTAATTAACTTCTCAATATTATATTAAGTTAATTTTTTAAAACAAACTTTACTTTAAAAAATGAGTTTAAAACATCTTTGAACTTAATTTTCTTCAAATAATTATTTCAATGCCATTAACTTCACATTCCATTAACAACCCATTTTCATTTTATAAAGAATGAATTTTAGAAATCATTTACACTTATGTTTTTAAACTTTCAAAACTGGAAATGTTGATTCTGGTGGCCAACCCGAGGCTATCTCGAGTCACACCCGAGCAAAAATGCTCCTTACTTCGGTTTTTTTGGCAAATCGACCTGGGTATACAAAAATTCTCAACTTAAATTTTTTTAAGTGCTAAACGACTTAATGTGTAGCCAATATAGTCGAGACAAGCTTCGAGTCAACTCCCCCAAAATCCCGAGTGAAACTTTGGGTCAAAACTTCACCTCATCCAAAAAACAAACTACTGACACAAACGATCCCGCATGCACGCTGCACACCATCTCGATCATCACTGTTCGAGGCTACGAGCATGATCAGGTCGGCAACAACCTCGTCAACCCATCGAACCACCCTGAAGCGCGAACCATCGCCACAGGCGAAATCGAATATCGCGACCCATGCCTCCTCTGGCCGTCTGAGGCCACAAAAATTTGACCCAAGCTCCATCACCGTGCGACGCCGCAATTGGTACCGGAGGTACGAATCCGATGGTCCACAGGCGGAGCAGCGATCACGTTTCCAGACGCGACTCGGTTTAACCCTTAAACCCTAACTTTGATTCGTTCTACCAATTCGTGCATTAGAAAAATTATTCAACAATTCTTCTGGAATCATAGATGTTCAACCCAGCTTCAAGCAAAACCTTAGCATCTAAAACTTGTTCGATCGTTAGAAATTGATCAAAATGCCTAATTTCGTTCAACTGTGAACTGCACATAGCATAGGCAATTAAAAATTCCCATTTTTGTCTTTAGAAATCATAATTTGCAACGAAGATTCAAGTTATGAACTTGAATGAGCATTTAACAACAACTGAATTTAACGAAATATTGCATGTTTACCTGTAAATCAATATGCCAGTAATATATTTTTCTAACATGTTTGAAAATAGGTTTAAAAATATTGATTGAGGATTAAACCTCTTGTTTGATTGAAGGCTTAATATTTAACAATGATTTGATGAAAATGAAGTTGAGTTTGAATCAATGCTCAACCCTATAATCAATAAACAGGGTAGTCAATTTCACAGAACATCCTATATAAGAAACATAGACTTATATTCACAAATAAACACATACAACACCATATTATCAATAAATCCCCTATACTATTTTGAGTAACTTGAAAACTTGAAAGTGTGTATTTACTCACCTTGATTCCAGAAATAAACAGAGAGCTACTTTGTGTTTAAATCTGTAGTTTCTTCTTTTCTTTTTTTCTCTCTTCTGTATCTTCTTTTACTTGGTTGAGTTGCAAGTCTAGCTTCAACTAGCTTATGTTTTAGTTGAACTGGATTGTAGCTTAAAAAAATATGAGGATACTGATGTTCTTATCTCAGCAAATGAATGAAATATATTAAGGAAGTGATAAGAAAAAGATGTGCAGGCTGAAGCAAGATGTTTTTATTGTACTTTGCAAAGATTTTCGGTTGTACTTTATAAATATATTTTTTTCTTATCAGAGGTTTTTTTTCCTTTCAATGGTGGCTGAAGTGATTTTCATTAAATGCCTATGCTTCCTTTCTTGTTTACATACTTCCTATTTTTTTCTTTATAAGTACATTCTTTTGTTTGTTTGTAGAGATATTTTCCTTATCTACATTTTTGTTTTATTACTCCCTTGTTTACATAATCCATATGCAATTTGTTCTTTTGTTCATAGATATCCATACTTATTTCTTTTATCTTAAGCCATACTTTATAAATGAAGTTATACAATTATCATATTGTTTGAATTTATTCATATATCTATTTTATTTATATCCATATATCTTTCTTTTATTTAATATTAACAATATTTTATTTCTCTTGAAATTTCTCAAATTAAATTTCAAAAGTTCAAACAATTTACCGAATTTAGAATTCAAAATTTTGGGATGTTACAATGAAAGTGTCAAAGAAATGTATGGACGAATTTCTAATCTCGTATACAAATCAAAATCTCTAAAAAGACCATACACAGAGCTGGAAATAGTCCGAAAAATCCTCAGAATTCTTTCACGAAATTTTGAAGCAACGTGACCATCATCTAAGAATTTAAGGATCTGTCATCGAGAATCTCACAACTTGTGAGATAGAAATCAAATTCAAGGAAGAACGTAACGGAGGATATGCACGAAAGAAATAAATAGCTCTCAAAGAAACAACAGAAAGTAAAGGTGGTGATGATGATGATGGAGCAGCTGAATTGGCACGAATAGTAAAGAGACTTAAAAGGTGGAACCACAAATATGGAAATACTTCCCTAAATCAACAACTGAAGAACAGAATCATCAAAGTTCTAAGTAACTCAGAAGAGCAGGAGCTTATTTGTCACAAGTGCAATAAACCTGGTCATATCAAGCCAAATTGTCCTTAAAATCAATTCAGCAAAGGAAAGAAACCAAAAAGGACAAGTTTTGCAGCTACTTGGGATAAAAGTAAAGAAGATGATAATATTACTAGCGGTGAGAGTGACAAAGAAAATCTGTATCTTCGGGGAGAAAAAATGACGACGATGGTGACGAGCCAAGCAAGGTATCAAAACTTACTCACTCTCGATTACTTATATATTTTCATGAAATAAATGGCTGTTTTGAAAGACTTAAGGAGAACTATACTAAAATTGAATTACAAATGGATAGTTTGATAGAACTAAATATGCAACTTAATCAAGTGGTTCAAAATTATAGAAATAAGGGCCTTAAGTGTGATAAGTGCCCATCATTTGAAGAGGAAATTAAAAAAATTAAACTAAATTGCTTGAAAATGAAATTTTGATTTTGAAAAAAAAGTGAAAACACTGAGAGAGAAAATTCTATTAAAAAGTGCATTTTGTTATTGAGTGAAAATGAATCTCTCAAAACAAAAGTTCAACAACTGTCTACAACTTTAGGAAAATTTTCCAAAGGAGAAAGATCACTAAATATGCTATTAGGGAAACAAACTGTTAACACTGCTAGATAAGAACTTGGTATACTCAATCTAGAAGAGTTAGAAGTGAAACTAATCATATAAACTCCAAGCATACGATTTGTAGAAAAATTAGACACAATCAAAAAAATTGTGGGTATAGACTCCGACACACAAAAACCATACCAATTTGGCTTTCTAAAGGCACAAATGTAAAATCCCTTAAAGTCAAACAAATCTTGTTGCCAAATGGAACAAACATAGACTGTCTTGGTTCTACACAAACTTATTTTTCAAAATCTTTTGTCACTAATAATCATGGACCTATAGAAACAAATAGATCACAAAAATCTTTTCTCGTGTAGGTGTGTTGGCAGGCTAAGAACAACAATAGTGGTACTTGGATTTTGGTTGTTCCATGCACATATGAGCGACAAATCAAAGTTCCTTAGCTTAAAAAAGTACAATGGTGGCATAGTCAAAATAGGCAACAAATGATGTATTATATGTTGAAAATCTAATTTGATTTCAATTAGTCAGTGATCAATTGGGAAAATTTAAGCATCACAATTAAATTTGACAAGGATGAAAAAGGTAAGGTAGTTGATCAAAAGAAATATCGAGGTATGATTGATCACTTCTTCATCTTACTACTTCTAGACATTGTGTTCTCTGCTTGCTTGTGGACACGGTTTCAATCAAACCCAAAAGAATCTCATTTTAAAAGATGTAAAAGGATTATAAGGCATCTATTGTACACACCGCGGATTGGTCTATGGTATCCAACTTATGGTAATTTTGAATTATAAAAGGGGTATTCAGATGTAGATTATGCTAGTAGTCTAGTTGATAGAAAAAGTACTAGTGGAACGTGTTTTATGTTGAGACATTCGTTGAGTTGCATCACATTTCCAAAGAAAATATCTGCATAAATTTCATTTCAACTAATTTTCAATTAGCAGATAGTTTACAAAACCCCTTCGAGAAAATTGTTTTTTGTCGACTTCGTCTCAGATTTAGGCATTTTAGAAATTTGATTTTATATTTTTGGATTTGATCTTAAATGTCTATGTCAACTAATCTGACTCCCTACAAATTTTCGAATATGATAATAATACTGAAAAAATTTGATGAGTGTTGATTTTAATCATACATTATGACTCGAGACAGTATAATTAGTAAATTTCTTTAAAAATTAAACAAAATTTGTAATAACTTTTGTTGGTAAAAATTCCATTACCATATCTATTTCTATCATATTTCTAACGACCATGACTCATCAAAAATCAATATAGTATGTCAAAATATTGTATCTAAATAGGAAATTATTCTTTTTTTAATTAACTAGCAATAAAATTATCCAAAAGTACTCACTCTCATTAAAAAGTCCTCACAGTTATGCATGGATGAAGTACTTAGAATTTTTGATTATGTGCTTTCATTCTCATTTAAAAGTCCCACGGTTATGCATATATGGAACACATATCAAAATTGATTATTAATTAGGTGAGTTGAGTCAAATCCCATTTAAAAGTCCTCATGGTTATGTGTGGTTAGAAGATGCTAGAAATTCATTTTTTTAGTAAAAGTTGGGAATGCTACTAATCTCATTTAAAAGTCCTAATGGTTATGCATGGTTAATAAGTATTCAAATTCATATCATAAATATACCACAAATGGACACGAGTATATGGTTTTCTACGTTAATACCCTAGGTATTGATTTTGATGACAACAACCATATATATATATATTACTACTAACTTATCGTCGAGTTATGCAGTCATATCAGATATATTATGGAGACATTTACAGAGATAAACAAGAATACAGTGGAAGCAAATGAATTATAGAGGAAGGCTGATCAAAGCAATTGAAGAACAAAACCCAATTAGAGAAGAATGCTGAAGCATAAAGGTGTTTGAAGTGATGAGGAGTTGGTTGAACCTTAGAATATCTTGTTAAAGATCTCATGGCAATTATACTTGAAGATCATCAACCATTGACCTCAACCGAATCACAGAAATCCACAAATATAAGGTAATTTGAAATGCTGAAAATTTACAACACTTATTAATGTTGTTGTTCATTTTGCAACACATCCATGTCGACATGGGGTACTTGGGCATGTCGACATACTAGCAGTTTTCAGAATTTCAAAGTTTAAATAAAGAGACATTTCCCTCCACCTCTTCACCAAAAGAAACATCTCTTCAACCACTATATAAATGCCTCTGAAAATGAATTTTAACATCAAGAATTCTTATTTTCTCTTACTCCTTCTCCAAACATTTACAAAAGAAATCCATTGCATACTCTTCAAATCTCCTTGTAAATCGATACTATTTCACTCTAATTCTTCACTGATTTGCAAGCCACACAATATCAGAGAGTTGTACGTTAATTCACATCATTCTCTTTCTGATTTCATCCTTTTCCTCAAAGAATTCAAAGATATATTGCCATTAGAGTTCTATAGGATCATTGTACCGAATCTGCAAGAATCTGTATCGAAGATACGAGTACTTGCCATAGTTTGTTATTGGTGATAAAGAGAAGGCGTTCTTGTAGCCTGTAAAATAAAGAGGTTGTGTCTTGTAGCCCATGAAACCAAGATTGTAAAGGTGTTCTTGCCACCCGTGGAAAGCAAGCGATTATAGTGGAATTCTGCACGATAAAGTGCAGGACTGGATGTAGGATTGGTTAATCTGAACCAGTATAATTTTACTTTATTACTTATTCTCTAATTACGTCTTTCTGTTTGCAATTTGAGTAAATATAGTTTTATATTCATACGTAAGTAGTTAATACACAATTCACCACTTCTAGCGTCTGAATAGCCTTAAGATCCAACATTGTGTTGTAGCCACCACGGTTTTCTACATTTGGTATCAGAGGATTGGTTTTCAAAAATTCATAACTTGGTTTTTGAAAAGTATAAATGGCTAATGACACTAGTAACATATTTTTTAACACTTTTGTAGAAGGAAAATCTATCACTAGACCCCCTCTATTTGATGGAAGTAGTTATGCATATTGGGCTTGTAGGGTGAAATGTTATTTGCAGTCTAATGGTTTGGATATTTGGAACATTACCCAAATAGAGTATATAGAGCCTCAAACTGAATATTCAAAATGGACATAAAACCAAAAGACACAAGCACTTAATAACTCTAAAGCCATGAACATTTTATTTTGCTCTTTAAACAGAAATGAATTTAATCGAGTGTTTATTTGTAATTCTGCATATGAAATTTGGAGAACTCTACAAGTCACACATGAAGGCGCCAATAAAGTAAAACAAACAAATATATCTATGCTAACTAACCAGATTGAACTCTTTCAAATGAAACCAAATGAGTCTATTTTTGATATGTATTCTAGATTTCAAGATATAATACATGTTTTAATATCATAGGAAAGAAAATTACTGAAGAAGACCAAGTCAGAAAGATCTTGAATTCACTTCCTAGTGAATGGGATCAGAAGACTCTGGCAATTGAAGAAGCCAATGATATAAGTATTATGAAAATAGAAGATTTAATTGGTAACCTAATGTCTTATGAAGTAAAGTTGCAGGATAGAAAAGAGAATCAGGCAAATGAGAAGAAATCACTAGCACTCAATGCTATGATCGACAAAGATGAACTAGATGATGATGCCATTGATGATGATATCGAGTTTATGACCAAGAAGTTCAAGAAATTCTTGAAGTATTGGATAACAAACAAACTTTGAAAAACTAACAGCAATAATTCTAGAAATAGAAATTTTGTTAAGTGTTTCGAATGTGATAAACCCGGTCATTTGAAAAGAGACTGTCCCAAACTGCTGAAATCAAAGTCAAACACTTTCAATAAGGAGAGGAAACAGGCATTCAATGCAAAATGGGATGATTCAGATACATCATCAAGTGATAGTGATTCAGAAACAGAAAACGCCAACATGTGCTTCATGGTAAAGGATGACCAGGTATGGAATTTTTATAAAGATATTACTAATGTTTTGAACGACATGAATCAAGAATATAAAATACTTAGGAAAGATTACAACAATAGTTTGGCAGAGATAGATAGATTAAAAATATTTAATGAAAGGTTAACTGAAGAAAAACAATGTCTAAAAGATGAAATTGAAAGACTCAATGGGTATAATGACGAAAAGGATTTGACACTTGGAAGTTTTGAAAAACTAAAAAGTGAAAATGAATCCTTAAAATCAGAAAATATTTCAATGAAGTCACAGATCACTGATCTGAATGACAAAATAACATCTCTAGACAATGTTATTCTTAATGGTAATAAGGATTTTGACAAAATAAAAACTGATGTTGATAAATTTAAGAAAGGGAAGGATAATCTAAAAAAAATTATTATCTACATCTAAATACACTAGGAATAAACATGGACTTGGATACACCCCTAAGGCTAAATTAAAGAAAAATAGTATTCAAAATACTAAGTTTGTTAAGGCAACCAAGTTCAAACCAAAACCTTGGAAACTAAAGTTAAAACCTCCAAATAGATTCATTAATTTATGGGTTTCAAAAAGGGTGGATGATATTGAAAAAGAAAAATATATTGATAATTTTATTAATAAGGTTCATTAATCTAATGATTATATTTTGAAAGGAAATTCAAACTCTTCATGGGTTTGGCGTCCCAAAACTCAACCCCATGGACCCAGAATAAAAAGGGTACCAATGTGCATATTTTATAATTTTTCAGGTACCAAACAATGTATATCAAATAGCATATGCTCAAAGCATATGACAAGAAATCTATCATACACTGGATAAATACAAAAAGGATTTGTTATTGGCATAAGCAAAGTCAGTAACTCTAAAACTCATCTTATTATTCGATAAGTTTATTTCATGTTTTTAATTGATTTGGTTTCCCCTCAAGTGTTTTATTTATAAGCATTTATCTCTATATACAAACTCTACATATTGTCTAGCAGTGATTTAAGTGACTCTTTTTCGCCCTTTTTGTTGATGACAAAGGGGGAGAAAAGGTATAAATATACTAGGAAAAATGATAGGGGAGTGCATAGCATTAGGGGGAGTCAAATATAAAAGTATTATATTTTGTGTCTCAAATATTTATATGGTTGTCATCATCAAAAAGGGAGCTTGTTAATACCCTACGTATTAATTTTGATGACAACAACCATATAAATATTACTACTAACGTATCTTCGAGTTATGCAGTCATATCAGATATATTATGGAGACATTTAGAGATAAACAAGAATATAGTGAAAGCAAATGAATTATAGAAGAAGGTTGATCAAAGCAATTGAAGAACAAAACCCAATTAGAGAAGAATGCTGAAGCATAAAGGTGTTTGAAGTGATGAGGAGTTGGTTGAACCTTAGAATATTTTGTTAAAGATCTCATGGCAATTATAATTGAAGATCATCAACCATTGACCTTAACCGAATCACAAAAATCCACAAATATAAGGTAATTTGAAATGCTGAAAATTTGCAACACTTATTAGTGTTGCTGTTCATTTTGCAACACACCCATGTCGACAAGGGGTACTTGGGCATGTCGACATACTAGCAATTTTCAGAATTTCAAATTTTAAATGAAGAGACATTTCCCTCCACCTCTTCACAAAAAGACATATCTCTTCAACCACTATGTAAAGGCCTCTGAAAATGAATTTTAACATCAAGAATTCTCATTTTCTCTTACTCCTCCAAACATTTGCGAAAGAAATTCATTGCATACTCTTCAAATCTCTTTGCAAATCGATACTATTTCACTCTAATTCTTCACCGATTTGCAAGCCACACAATATCAGAGAGTTGTACCTTAATTCACATCATTCTCTCTCTGATTTAATCCTATTCCTCAAAGAATTCAAAGATATATTGCCATTAGAGGTCTATAGGATCATTGTACCGAATCTGCAAGAATGTGTATTGAAGATACGAGTACTTGCCATAGTTTGTTGTTGGTGATAAAGAGAAGGTGTTCTTGTAGCCTATAAAATCAAGAGGGTGTGTCTTGTAGCCCGTGAAAACAAGATTGTAAAGGTGTTCTTGCCACCCGTGGAAAGCAAGCGATTATAGTGGAATTCTACACGATAGAGTGCCGAACTAGATGTAGGATTGGTTAATCCGAACCAATATAAAAATCCGGGTGTTATTTACATTACTACATTTTACTTTATTACTTATTCTCTAATTACATCTTTCTATTTGCAATTTGAGTAAATACAGTTTTATATTCATAAGTAAGCAGTTAATACACAATTCACCACTTCTAGTGTCTGAATAGCCTTAAGATCCAACATTGTGTTGTAGCCACCCCGTTATTCTACATTCTATACCGACATCACCCCTATCACTCTAAAATGAAACACGCGCATAACAGAGTACTTATGATTTTTGTTTGATTTTTTTTTTTGAAATTTAGTATTTATACTCAATTAGGTATTAATGTTGTATTAACGTTTATCACTTTATCACTTATCTAACATTGTTACTCTTTGGCTGATAACAAAAGGAGGAGAGAAAAGTTAAGATTTTTGCAAATAAGTCATATCTTTTATTTTTGCATATTCTCATCTACGCTCAGTGCATTTTATTTGCATATTTTCTTTTTATTTTCATTCATATGTGAAAGTCGAGCCTTGTTGTTGGGCAAGCATTCAAATAGGGGGAGCTAATAGAATTCAACAAAACCAGATACATCTAATAGTGTCAAAATGGTTAAGAGCCAACCAATCAGAGAGCAAACTTGTATATAAAACAATCACTTATCTGATTGGATTCAAAGGGAAAGTACTTGCAGCGCAACTGATGGTGGCCTCTATAACAGTCAACTCATGAATGATTCCTGCAAGGAAAGTAACAAGGCTTTTATTAAAAATAAATTGGTTAATTTCACGAATACTAACACTAACCATATTATTTATATACCTGAATTTAATAGGAGCTACTATGCTTACAACAGTATGCGTGACCATGGAAGGATGCTCCAACTGGAATCAAAGAGGAGAGATTAGGATATAACCATTACAAAAGCAATCTTAACTTAATCAAGTCTATCACTTATCCGTCTGGAAAAGATGTGAGAATAGGAAGATGAAGGAACGGGTGATTCCATTAAACATTGTGGATAGCAGCAATATTCAAACTCATATTGCTAAAGCTATTAAAGAAGCTCAAATAGATCTAAATTCCAAAGCTCGAGATTATGAAGCTTCGGCTAAAGATACTTCATATTCTCCAGAGCTCCAAAGTGATTTGGGCATCAAGTCTCCAGATCTCAAAGTTTATACCGTAGTTCCACCAAATCTAAGGCTTGATGAAGCTATGAATAGCAAAGCGGCTCTGCCTAAGGAAGTCGAAACGGATATCACTATACAGAGTAATTTCTGCTCCAATTCAAAACTTCAAGGCTTACACCGCTTCGTTTTTAGGACATGGAAGCCTCCTTAAGCCTTATAATTTGGCTCCATTGTTTTATTTTGAGATTTGAGATGGAAGTTTCTTCTCCTTCCACCATTATTGAATCGTGAGGATTAAAAAAGTGGAGGCGCTATTCGAATGTTAGGGTTTGATGTTAGTAGCGTTGTATACGGATATAATCCAATCTGGTAGTTAGGGTTTGTTGTTAGTAAGGGTTGTATACGGGTATAACCCAAATTGGGTATATATTATCTCTCTGTATTTTATACTTGGGCCCTATTATTAGCGAAGTTCAAAAAAAAAACAGGAAAATATAATATAATAGCACATATAATTATGTGAATATTAGGCACGCATCCTTAAAACGGAACTTAATTCAATGCCGATCCCTGTGATAAAAAATAAACTTTCTACATCCCTATTTTTGTTTTTCGCCAATTTTATTCCCAAACTACCCCTGCGCTTTACTATTTTCTTCTTTTTTTCGATTTAAATGGAAAACTGCAATTAAATTGAAGACGAATCAAGCTTTTTTTTATGAAATATGATATTTTTTAATACTTGCAGTTATGAATAATTGCAACAAATTTCTTTTAATATTTTTAATATTTTACATGAATAATTACTGATAAGAATGCAATTATTGAGAATAATTGCTGACAACTATGCAATTATTATGAATAAGTACAGAGAATGATGAATTTATTCTTCAATAGTTGGAGAAATTTCTGCAACTATATGCAATAGTTGCGGACATTTCTACAACTATTTGTAATAGTTGCATTTCTACAACTATATGCATTTGTTGCAGAAATGTCTACAACTATATGCAATAGTTGCAGACATTTCTGCAACTATACCATATAGTTGCAGAAAAATCTGCAACCATATGCAATAATTGCAGACATTTTTACAACTATTTGCAATAGTTGCATTTCTGCAACTATATGCAATTGTTGCAGAAATGTCTGCAACTATATGAAATAGTTGTAGACATTTCTGCAACTATATCATATGGTTGTAGAAAAATATGCAACTATATGCAATAGTTGCAGACATTTCTGCAACTATTTGCAATAGTTGCAGAAATGTCTGCAACTAAATGCAATAGTTGCAGACATTTCTGCAACTATTTGCAATTGTTGCAGAAATGTCTGCTACTATATGCAATAGTTGCAGACATTTCTGTAACTAAACCATATAGTTGCAAAAAAATCTGCAATTATTTGCAAATTTTGTAGATTTGAAAAAAACATCAAAAATGTTCAAAATTTGCTGAATTCTCTACAAATATTTGAAATAATTGCAACTTTGCTACAAATATGAATTTTTGGTATCAACAATGGATCTCATTTCAAAGATCGTAAAATTTGTGATCTTTTGGTGAAAACAGTATGTTGATCCGGTTTGTGTACATAAAATTATACGCGTTTGAAATGTTAAAAATATAAAGGGTATTTCGGTATTTTTGCGTGCACGAATTTGAAAATAGGGGGCGGAAATGCAAGTTTGGTTTGTGAAGGATGTTCTCTATTTTGAAACTTATTAGGGATGTGAGCCAAACTTACCCTATAATTATAATATCTCAGCACAAATATCTTTTGCTACGCCACCTATCATTTCACTGCCTTTGCGTTCCTCCGTAAAATTTTGTTCCCTACAAAATCAACCTAATTCCCTCCAAATAACATCTCTGCATCATCGCTTCCACAGTCGATCTCCGCTCCACTTCATTCTATCTCTACCCTAGCATTGCATCTCGAGCCCAATATTGCATCCCGAGCTTCTACTTTGCTCATAAAATGACCACGATCGTGACTGCATCCACCTCAAGCCTAGCATCACACGACTACCTCAACGACTGCGATCGCATTCGAGCACAGCATCGCACGACCACACCAACGATAGTGACCGCATCCATCTCAAGCACAGGAATGACCGCGGAGCAAAGTTAATTTTTAAAGGTAAATCGATATATGTTTGACTGCAAAGTTAATTTTTGGATAAAGAGTTTGATAGCAAAATTAATTTTTGAATGCAAAGTTAATTTTTCGATAATTAAACTTATAATGCATATATATTTGACTACAAAGTATTTGATATAGCATTCATCTCGAGTTTGACTGCAAATTGTGTAGTTAATTTTATAATGCATATATGCATATAGCAGATATACTATATAATGTTGCATAACTGATCACTATAAGAAAATAAAATAAAATAAAAAGATATTTCCATACTGTTATCTATGTTCTACTTCATCTGTATTTATTTTACATAGTAACTGCCCTCATTACCATCATATTTTGATGAGAACTTTTGAAAAGAAAAAGGTAACTAGGACTTAACTATATTGTACGAGTCATCTATGTGTTAGTGGGAATCGTTTGATTTGTTAAGCTTATAAACTACATATGTATATAAATGTCAAGTTGGTTTATGCAACAAAGATAAATGGTGCCTTCTCTGGCAGACAACTATATTGTGTTAGCAGTAGATCGGTTGTTATTCGCGTCTTTTCTCCATGGGCTTTCTCCGATCTATCTCGATTCAAGTATTTAGTAGTCGAGGGGAGCTTCATGGAGATACCCCGTGTTTCTCGAGGGAGATGGGCAGCTCGTTCTTTTTTTGATCGAGTTTGCCTCTTTCTTCGACGACTACTTTTGGGCTCTCGCCTCCCAACCTTCATGCCTCTTTCAGCAAACGGGATTTCATCACCCACTTTGCGCCGAGTTTGGTGTTTGGGGACGCGTCTGTTTTGAAGGCTTCGTCTAGGTCTGATTTTTGTTTTGGCTCGTTGGATGGTGCTGCCGAGGATGGTGTTATTGGCAACATTGTTGATTTTGTCATCTGTTTGAGAAACAAACGAGATTTCAACACTCGTTTTGTCCCTCGTCTTACTATTTGTGGGGTTGCAGTTGCTGATGGCTCTATTGGGGTTCATTGCGCCTTTGGGACAGTTGGGATTGTAGGCTCTGGTAGTGGTCTCGTGGTTGGTGACGTTGTTGCTGCTTCACAGTCCTACAACTCGGTCTCGTCTTCTATTTCTGTGCTTGATGGCTTTGTATCTGATCTTCGTTGCTTTGTTGAGGATAAGTAATTGACTACCTCGTCTTCACTAGCTGTCCAACAACTGGTTGTGCTGCCTGTTGTTGTTATGGGTATGTCTGGCATTGTCCCTGTGCCTTTTGTTGAGGCATCTGCTGCGTCGGTGCCTTCTGGCGATGGGTTGTCTTCTGGCTTAAATGTTGAAGAAAAGGAGTTGAGTACCTTTTCTTGTTCTTCTATTGAGCTTCTAGCTGAGTTGCTTTCAGGTGTTGGAGGTGGTTTGTTTGATTGGCTTTCGGAAGGTGATCAGGGAGCAGTATCGCTTCTTGTAGCTTCTGTTGTGGCGTTGGGCTATGGCACTGTTGTTGGCAAGCCATGTGCGATTACATTAGCGCGTGCTGCTCCTCCACCGTGTGCTACTTCCTTTTCTTCATCATTCAGGTATGGGTTCGACCCTCTTGATTCGTCGTTCGGGTGTGGTTTTCTCCTAGGGCTTTGTTAGGTTCGTTTCTCCCCTTGGATCCTTGGTTTTATGCCCTTGTATCTGGCTAGTGATCGGTTGTTTTTAGTTCTGGATAATTTTGTTCTGGTTGCAGTGAGCCATGACACGTGTTCGCGTGTGCTCCCTACCACTACGGTTGCCTCTACGGAGGTAGTAGTTGTAGGTCCCAGTAGTGTTTCTTATCGGTTTGTCCGGTTGAGCAGTGCTTTCTCTCTTGTGGTTGTGTTTTGCTTCGGGGTTTTGAGGGTTGTTAATTCCTGCTTTCTTTTTTTTCACTTTCGACCTTATTGGTCGGAGGTTTGTCGCTTTCTCTGCTCGGTTTGTGTCGGTGGCTATCAGCATATATGTCTATTGTATGTTGATGGTCAATCCCGCTTTGCTTTGTTTCCTTAGGTTATTGGGTGCTGAGATTTCAGGGAATGGTTCCGCCTCCTGTCGGATTTCCCTAGCTTCCAGCTGGCTTAGGTTCCTCGATGCCTTGTCTTACGGTCAATTCATTGACAGTGAGACTTTGTCAGGAACCTCCCTGAGAGTGGAGCCGCACGTTTGTTGCGTCTCTACTTTTATTTCGCTTCCCACTCCTTCCTTTTCTTCTTCTCCTTCCCCAGTTTCCTCGTCGGCTGGTCTAGTGTTGTCATTATCTGTTGGTCCTTCAACCTCTTTATTTTTATCACCCTCCTCTCATCCTTTTCCAGCTATGGATTGGTTCTTACGGCAACATGGGGTGCGCCTTGTCTTCCCCCCTCCCTCGTTCTTCTGATTCTCATCGGATCTCCCGGATTACTTATGTTCAACTGCCTCTTCTTGCTCCTCGGCGTGCTCTCTTCCCTCTTCTTCATGTTCTTTATCCATATCCATACCGCTTCTGAGTAAGGCTAAAATTGCGATCATTAATGATCACATAGCGTTCCTTACTAAGAACTCGGCCCCTTCCCTGCTTTGTGATTCGCTGTCAGCTTTGTCGGTGGCCGGTTGTGAGGTGTCTTTTGAGTCCTCTTCCCGGTATTCCGTTCCTCCTCGCTCGGCTCGTCACAGATCGCGAGGAGTCCTCTCTACCCCTCGCACCATCCGCACACGCTCTATAGCGGCGTCCGAGCAGACCGTCAGATCTACTCGATATTCGTTGTATCTTATCTGAGTTGGGCCTGTTTTCCCTTAGTTGGTTTCCGTTTGTCGTTACTTTCTCTCTGCTTCTTTTTTCCTTTCCTTCTCTTCATGTCGAATTTCCTTTTCTGGAATGTCCATGGTATTGGCAACGATGCGTCTTCGGCTAGGCTTAAGCGCATTGTCAGGAAGCATTCTGTGGGCATAGTTGCTCTTCTGGAACCTTTCCTGAGGCCGAGGACGTAACCAAAACTGTCTTATCCTTAGGCTTTGGCGGTGCCTTTGCCAACGTTTCCGGTAAGATTTGGATCTTATGGTCCAAAATCTCCAAAGCCTTTGTTGTTCGTCCCGTTTTTGACTCTCTCCAGCTTTTATCGGTGGCCTGTTCGACTCCTTCGTTCGCTTCTTCTTTTCTTTTCACGGCGGTCTATGCCAAATGCGATCGTTTGGAGAGGCTGACTCTCTGGTCTGATATTCTCTCCCTCTCTGATTTGGGCATCTCGTCATCTATCGTTGGCGGCAATTTCAATGTTGTCGCTTGCCTAGCTGAAAAACGGGGAGGAGCCGCCATCAGCCGTTCTGCGATGGCAGATTTGAACTCATTCATTGTTAGCTCGGGCCTCTCCGAGCTCTCCTTTGTTGGATCTGCTTTCACCTGGCCGAACAACCAAGAGGGACCGAACCGTATTCTCTCCAGACTAGACCGTATTTTTGGCTCGGAAGACTGGTTTCATCTTCCCTTTTCTTTCTCTATCTCTCGTCTTCATCAGACCTTTTCTGACCATGCTCCTTTGATTGTGCGTTGCTCCCTTATCTCTCTCTCGGGCCTCTCTTCTTTTAGGTTCCAGAGTATGTGGAGATCTCACCACTCTTTTCTTTAGGTGGTGGACTCTTGGAGCTCTCCTATTATTGGCTCTCCCTGTGCTGGTTTTTCTCGTAAGCTTAAGTTTCTCAAGGCTTGCCTTAAGGTATGGAATGGTCAAGTTTTCAAAAACATCTTCGATCGCGTTCGGGTGGCCAAAGGGTCCCTGATCCGAGCCGAATCCTTGTTAGACGAGGATCCGTCCGCTGCTAACAAGGAGGCTTGGGCGTTAGCTCAATCAGCCTTCTCCTTGAAACTTCTTATCAAAAATGACTAAATTCGTCAAAAAGCAAGGATCAAATGGGTGGTCGATGGAGATACGAACTCCAAAATTTTTCCATTCCTCTATTCAAAAGAATAATAACCTTCTCTCTATTCGTGAGATTCTGCGTCCAGATCTCTCTGTGGCTTCTTCGCCTGAGGAAGTCAAAGTAACCATTCTGTCCCACTATCAATCCTTTTTGGGCTCTCCTTCTGTTTCGATTTCCGATCCGGCCCTGTTTGCCTTCATTCCCCGAGTGGTTCTTTCTCTGGAAAGTGCCTTATTAGCGGAACCTCCATCTCCGGAGGAGATCCGTGCTAGTGTCTTTGCTTTGAGCAAGGATAGTGCCAGTGGTCCTGATGGATTCGACGGTGTCTTTTTCAGAAGTGTTTGGCCTATTATTCAGGATGATTTTTGTTTAGCTGTTTAATCCTTCTTCTCTGGAGGTTCTCTTCCCTTAGGTTAGACGTCCACCAACCTGATTCTTATTCCCAAGTGCCATAATCCACGGTCTTGCGTGGATTTTCGTCCCATCAGCTTGTGCAACTTTTCGAACAAAGTTATTTCTAAAATCCTAGCCAGGCGCTTGGCCCCGTTCCTTGAACGTATCATCTCTCCATCTCAAGCGGGGTTTGTAAAAGGCCGTTTAATCATCGATAACATACTTTTAGCCTAGGAACTGATTTCCCAACTTGACCGAAAGGTGAGGGGTTCTAATGTTGTCTTCAAACTGGACATGGCTAAGGCTTACGACCGCATGTCCGGTTTTTTCGTCATCAAGGTTTTGCTGGCCTTCGGTTTTTCGGAACCCCTCATTGACTTGGTGTGGAGGCTCATTTCCAACTGTTGGATCTCCGTGCTCATTAACGGGTCGGCCAATGGGTTTTTCAAGGCGGGAAGGGGTTTGCGTCAAGGAGACCCTCTTTCGCCTTCTCTATTCGTGATCACGGCAGAGGCTTTCAATCGCGGTCTTCAAACCCTTACGATCTTCGGTCAGATTCAGCGTTCCGGGATTCTGAAGGGCTGTCCGCTTGTATCTTCGTTATCCTTTGCTAATGGCATTGTCATCTTCTCTAATGGCAGTCGATCCTCTGTTCGTCGGCTCCTTCGGTTCATTCATCTATACGAGAGGTGCTCGGGCCAACTTGTTAACCCTTCCAAAAGTTGCTTCGTCCATGCGAAGGACTTGTCCCCCATTCAAGCTTCTTGGATTGAGGACTTCTCCGGGTTCAAGGAAGCTTCCCTTACCTTACCTGGGAATTTTCCTTTATAGAGGTAGGAAGCTTAACGCTATTTTCGATCCCTTGACTGACAAAGTTAGGGGAAAGATCATCCGTTGGAATGCGACCCTCCTTTCCCAGGCTGGTAGACTAGTTCTCATTAAGTCAGTCTCAGACTCGATGGGTACTCATGTCTTCGCTGCAATGACCCCTACCTCCTCTTTCTTACGGTCTTATCGGTCTTTGGCCTCGTCCTTCTTTTGGGGGTAAGAAGGACAACGTCAGTCGTCACCATTGGGTCTCTTGGGATGCCTATGTCGTCCCAAAAACGAAGGCAGCTTAGGCTTACGTAACCCTAAGGACCTTTGTGCGGCTTTTGCTTGTAAGTTGTGGTATAGGTTTGGGGCTAACGACTCTTTATGGGCGGCGTTCCTTCACGCAAAGTACTACAGGTTTGCAGGATCAAGTTTTTCGGGCTGTCCATCCTACGCTAGTGAGACATGGAAGCACATGCAGTCGGTGAAGCCATTTTCTGACTCTCATGGCGGCTTAACCGGCTGGGATGGTGGTCCGTTCGCCATTTTGAAAGTTTGGTCTTCGGTAAGATCACTAGCTCTGATTCGCTCTTTGTTTTCCTTCATCTGGGATTTTAGAATCCCCCCTAAATTCTCTTTGTTTATGTGGCGTATCCTGCATGATGGGTTGTCATTAGACGAGAACCTCCAGAAGATCGGCATCCCTACCGTTTCCCGTTGCAGGTGCTGTGGCAATGGGGATTCAGAATCTTTGAACCATTTATTTTTTTGATGGTTTTTCAGCCAGAGCGTGCTGGAATTACTTTGGGAATCTGGTAGGTGTTCGAGGTATTACCAGGTCTCCTAATAATTTATGGAGTAACTGGTGGGCGGGGATCTCTGGTAAATCGTTTCGGTCGATCATGTTCCGCCTGATTCCTTGCCTAATCTGCTGGCACCTCTGGTGCGCGCAGAATATGGCAACCTTTGAGGATTCTCCGATGGATCCCCAGTCCATCATTCGGCGTGTTAGGAATATGTCTTCCTTGCTTTCTGGGGTAGACCTTTCAGGGGACCAGTTGGTTCCCGCTCTAGGCAGCTAGTGGGTCTTCTTTCTATTTCCTATGTTCTGGATTCCGCTAGATTGGGAGTTGGTTGAGCCCTTTGGGCGGGGCGTTGGCTCACACCCTTCGCTTCCGCTTCCCCCCCCCCCCCTCTTTTTTCTTATGTGGTTGCTAGTTTGTTAGGTCTAGGCTTTTATGGGTTCTTTCCCGGTCAGCGATCCTTTCTGTTAGCGGTCTGCTTGGTTACTGATGGAGTTGCTTGGGATGTGGTTCCTCCTTTTCAGCAGGTTTTTTCTATGGTCTTCTCCGTTTGCACTAGTGAGCCCCATGTTCCCTCTTAGCCTTTGCTGCTCAGTTTGAAATTCTTCTTACATCATCATTGGGCGGTGGCCTTGCCGGTGCTCAATGATGATGTCAGATGAGCGGTGGGTTTATCGGAGCTCATCAACATTCTCCAGCGTTGATACCTTTCTCAGGGGAGTGCTTCTTCGGCTGTTGCTGTTTTGGTGTTGGGGTATCTTTTCCCTTATGTTTTTGTTTCCATTGTATTTTTGCTTTTATTTTTTCCGCTATGTTAGTTTTTGCTATCTCTCGTTACCTGCCAGGCTTGTTGGCAGCTTTGGTTCTTGTTCTATAAATTTTTATTTAAAAAAAAACTATATTGTGTAATGACAATCAATGATGAGGATAACTACTTTTGTTGCTTATAACATCATATAACTAAACACACAAAAAAGAAAATGAATTATTTTTTTCCTTCTTACATAACTAAGCATGTGCACTTGATGTTGTGCATATAAATCTTCCCTTCTTGCATAATTAGTTAGTGATATTTATGAATAATTGATGACAAGAGTGCCCAGAGTTGGTGGACAGTTAGCAATGCCGAGAGCATTTGGAACGGTGAAGTTAAAACAACACATAAGTTCTGATCTTGATGTTGTAGTAGAGGACATAGAAGGCAAAACATATCACTTAAGTACATGATCTTTGTCTATGCTTGATTAATCTCTACTCGCTAGCTGTTTTCTAAGAGCTTCCAATTAACTGAATGGCGACGTATCACTTAAGCACACGCTTACTGTTTTATATCGGTTTGAGGGTATTCAATCAACGGGGTGCTTCTTCGTTTTTTGCCCAATAAGAATCGTGGTTAGAAGCATAATTTACTCTTGAGTTATATGTTTAATATATTAGAAAAGATGCGAAAAGCAAGAATTTTTTTCCTTTTCTTTTTTTTGGGAAAGAGGAAAAAAAGAAAATACAATATTTATTGTGCTATTCAAATTATTAAATCTTGTGCTCTCTTCAAGTAGATTGAAACAAGTTGATTTTGTCCTCTCTTCAGGTGACTTTAATGATCAAAACTAGCACTGAAAGTCTCCTTAAATCTTCAACAACTTATTTACTTTCCGCTTGCTGAAAATGTACGATATACAGAAGGCTATCATAAATCTTTGCTACCTCTACTGAAGAAAAATCATGTATTACCAAACAATCTAATATTAATGAAATTCTTTTATCATCAAAGTTCTTATATCATTTATATAGGAATGGACTATTTCACGGATCGTATAGATGAAAAAATAATAGACGTGGAACCTTGAAGGTTAATCTTGATGGAATGGATGAATTTTTGAGAATTTCTACTAGAGATTCAAGTGAGGAACTAATTCATTATCCTTGTTTGAGATGCGATAAATTGAAAATTTTAAAGGCCTATGATGCTAAAATGCGCTTGTATGAGCGAGGATTTGTCCCTAATTAATATATTTGGAAGTATATGGAGAAGTTACTCTACCAGTAACACTACGCACCACTCCGTACGACAATGTAGTTTTAGATCATTCTTTGAGTCCTAATATCTTCAGAAATTATCACTCTCTAGAAAATTGAACGGAAGTGATGATTTATGATGGGGCAGGTGCCCTTGCCATTTACAAGAAGCTACGGAGGTCGAAGTCGAGGAAGCACCTATTGAAATTGCTAGAAAATTCCTTGACTTGCTAAAATCTGCAAATAAACCGTTATGGGAAGGTTATACAACTCACATTGAATTATCCATCACTGCTAGGTTTATTTCTATTAAATCTAAACATAATAATTAAGAGAATTGCCTAAGCAATTATCTCCAAGCGTGTAAAGAAATGTTACCTCTTAACAATGTTTTGGCTAAAAGTTTTGCTTAAATAGAAAAATTGGTGTTTGCTTTTGGCTTACCATACGAGCAAATAGATACATGCAGAAACAGATGTATGCTATGTTGGAAAGACGATGAAGAATTGACACACTGTAAAACATGCTCTACTACTATGTATCAGTCTAAAGAAAAGAAGGAAAAAATGTCACATTCACAAAACTTCATCATCTTCTGCTAGTCCTTAGATTACAAAGATTGTATGCATCAAAAGCAACCACTGCTCACATTAGATGGCATGCTCTTCATAATCCAGAAGATGGGTTTTTATGTCATCCATCAGATAGGGAAGCATGGAAAAATTTCGATCGGACTTATCTAGATTTGTAAAAGAAATACATAATGGCAGACTTAAACTTTGCATAGACGGTTTACTTCGTTTAAGAATTTCAGAAAGACATACTCTTATTGGCTAGTTATTTTAACACCTTATAATTTACCGTCATGATTGTGTTTGAAAACTCCTCATATGTCACTTTGATCTTTCCAGTTCCTAAAGATCCTATATATGGAATTGATGTGTACTTACAACCATTGATTAATGAACAAATATTTTTATTTGATATTGGGGTTAATGTTACATATGGTGTGTCAACGAAAAGAAATTTTAACATGCATGCCTTTTTATTATGGACAATTAATGATTTTCCTACGTATATGATGCTTTTTGGTTAAAGTACAGCCGGTCGATTATCTTGTTTGTTGTCCATGGAAAGAACAATTGCATTTTATCTAAAGAATGGAAGAAAAGATAAAAACACTTCTGGAGTTATATATAAGTGGCGGTAGGAAAGCCACCGATGTTATCCGATGCAGAGATATTTGAGCATGTTTACGATTTTCCAAAGATATATGATAATGATGCAGGGTTGCAATTCTTAATTCCGAATAAGGGTTTAACTCATAACTGGTTAAAACCGAGTATTTTCTAGGAATTGCCTTACTGGAAAGATTTACTACTGTGACACATTAATGATGTGATGCATCATGAAAAGGATGTATTTGAAAAATGTTTAATGCGATTTTGAATGTTAAAGGAAAGACCAAAGATAATATAAACTCAAGACGTGATATAAAACTTTGCTGTAATCGTCGTGAGCTTGAACTTGACGATGATAATGAAAATAAGAAACCAAAAGCTCGTTATGAGTTAGATCGCACCAGTTGTAAGCTTTTGTTGCAGTGGGTAGAGAACTTAAAAATTCGCGATGGTATATGTTCTAATTTGCATAGATATATCGATCTAAGTGGAATGAAAATGAGCGGAATGAAAAGTCACGATTGCCATGCTTTTTAGAGAATCTATTACCTATAGCTTTGAAAGAGTTGTTGCCACAATCTGTTTGACAACCAGCTTGGTCTAGTTTACAAAGAGCTTGTTCTACCAAATTAAAAGTAGAACGGATTTAACAACTTGAACGAAATATTCCAGCGTTACTTTACAAGTTACTTTGCAAGTTAGATAGTGTATATCCACCTGGTTTTTTATTGGTATGAAAGATCTTCCCATACATCTTCCACGAGAAGCTACATTACGTGGATCCATCAATACGAATGGATGTATCCATTTCAAAGGTATGCATTTCTAATCTCCCTAGTTTCATTCTGATTTGATGGTTATTAAGTTTACATCATCATTAACAATTTAAACTTAGGTATTTCTTCCACCTCAAGAAGAAAAATTCAAATAAAGGTCGAGTGGAAGCACCAATTTGTAATGCATATATCTTGGAGGAAGCTGCAATATTTTTTTTGCATTACTTCGAAGATCATGTCTTAACAATTCATAACCAAATTCCTCATAATGACGAAAGTATTATGGATGATTCAGATGATTCATACTATCAGTGTTCAAAAAGAAAGGCTGAGCATTTGGTAAATGTAAGAATGAATATATTGCTGCTAGAAATTACATAATTCTAAACTGCATAGAGTTAGAACCATATTTCAGATAACTTCGGTTGAAGGTATTCATAAATTACATAAACATTACTGTTAACATGCATGATATTTAATATATAGTATGTAGGATCTTTTAAAAAACAGTTTCCATCAATTGATCTAATAAGCCTTTTTACAGATTGTTTTCGTGATTATGTATGATATTAATATTTGTAACTTGAAACTAATAAATTGATGAAAGGCATATTGATAGTCGTAAATTGTTTAACCGATAGGTACATAATTCTCATAATAATGTGAGTGAACAACGGATAAAGGTTCTTTCACTTGGACCTCAAAGGAAAGTTAAGAAATATCAAAAGTTTTTTGCCAATTGATACAAATTTCAAACTGATGAGTTTGGTGCAAATAATCCACCTACAATAGCAGCATTTTGTAAAAGGAACAGATGATCCTGACGAACATAAGACTAACTTTTATAGAATTCTAAAAGAGATTTACGAAGTGATTTGTTCACTTAACCGGCCATAAAAAAATTGGTTTAAGTGTCATTGGTTCGACGATATAGCAAATATTGGCATTACTAAAATGCAACCATCTTATAATCTCATTGAAGTAAAACACACATACAAATACGGATGTTTTGACCCATTTGTACTTGCTAAACAAGCCATAAAGTCTATTTTCACCATATCCGTCTGGAAATAGAAATAAAAAAGATTGGTAGGCAATGGTTAAAGCGAAAGCAAGAAATATTTTTTATACTTAACGATGAAGCATATCAAGTGGATATTGAATCTAATAACGATTTAACTTAGTGGAATATAATGATCTCGGACCACTCATTGAATCAAAATTAGTGAAATTTTTGACACCCCCTCGCATCTTCCGGTATGCGCGCACTTCAATTCAGTGTTGAAGAGATAAGACCATTGAACGAAGCTTTTTTGGTGCCAGCATCATGATTGGATATCCCTACAACTTCTAAAGCACATATATTTTCATGGCAACATTCATCTGTAATAAAATGAATCCCTTATTATTATAAGCTACCAATCTCATATATATGCTGATCTCTTTTAGAATATCTTACGATGTCGGACTAATCATAATCTAATCTACGCACCCACTCTAATACAATGCGAGCCACACATAACAAATCTTCACATTGGCGAACATTTTCTCAATTCAACTTGAAGTTATACAGAATCCTCAAACACTTGGACAAAGTCACAAACACCTCCAGTAGTTTAGATTAGGTCGCTACCACCTTAAGTTATAACTTCACCTTAATGAGAATCCCGAACTCAAGCCATATATTGGAGCATTTTCATGTCAACGTTGCATCATATTAGTCCCATCAAACCATTGGCTCTGATACCATGTTGAAATTTTCATCACCCCACCGCATCTTCCACTATGCGCGTACTTCAATTCACTGTAGAAGAGGCAAGACCACTGTGACAACCCGCAAATCCGAACCCCTTGAGTTAACACTATTCTACAACAATCAACTCTTGTACAGAAATACGAACCATTTGGGTTAAAGAAGAAGAGGTAGAAGAAGAAAATAGAAAACAACATCGGAATCTAACCATCGCAGCGAAATAAAATATAATAGATATTAAATGATCTTTACTCAAAATCAAATATCTCTGTTTATATATTACATCATCAGAGTACATCAATCACAGCTCAACAACAATATCATACAAATGGATACACAACAACTCAACTCAGCGGAAATATATATATATAAACAAGTACGGGAGTACGTCTCGTCATCTTGCTTGTCTCCTGAGCTCCACAGCATCATCCTGTATCCTATAATACTCGGTCTGACCCGAGCATTACAGTTAAATAATACCCGAGTCAGTCTGGAATACCAGCGTGAGAAAATCACACCCAATTGATTCTTAAGTTTCAAAAATCCTTTGAAAACAAAATCATCTCGTAAAACCACGCCACAAATAAACATGTCGGGTGTTTACCTTACGATAGCTAAAACAATTTTTATAGAAATCCTCTGATATTATAATAGGGTCTATATACAAATACTTACAAAATAGCCGAAATTGTTACATGATTAAATTCCAGCTACTAGCCACACAGTGGGTAACATAAACAAAACTCGTACAAGGCTCGTAGGGAGAATGGATTTCCAACCAATGACTAGGCACTGGGGTACCACCTGTCACGGTACGGGGCCTAGATCACCGTACCGAGGAGTACGCCCGCTCCCCTACAACACAAGGCCGGGACTACCCCTTACTGGATAATCCCAAGTGAGATCACCCCGCGGTTGGGATCAACAACCGCCCACTAAGCCGAAATAAAAAGGGACATCTAGACTGGGATGACCTCACCCTTCGTGGGTGCTACCCACCTAGCCTTGCTGCATAACCCATGATTTTCAGTCATTCCCATTTGATGAGGCTTGAGGCTAAGCGTTACCTTTAAGAACAATATCCCTTAGAATGCCCATCGTCCACCTGACGATGTTTCGCAAGCATTCTTCCGTACATGTCCGTCCCGGGTTCGAACGGAACCGAATGCACTATTCCTGCTACATCCATTTTGGAAATATCCTCAGGATTAGTAGCGACTAGCCCTTGCACTTCACTGCTCCATCCTCGAGTCCAAAATCATTTTTCACGAAAACGTACAAACAGGATCGAAGTGGTTTTCGAGAAATAAATCTCGATCCTGGTCTCTTCGAAACGATCAACGTGTTTGTCCAATATTGATAGTCGGTGATTTAACTATCAATTTATATTCACAAACAACCATTCAACAATAAATAATTTCCCAAATTATTTATTTATCTCAAAATCTCTTGACAAGGTATATTCTCACTTTCAAATCTTTTTGAAAATAGTTTTCAAACTATCTTCCTTTTTCTCAGAATAAATTCCGTGTATTTCATTCCCACTGGAATCACCAAGCACAAACTTTAGATTTTAAAATAATTTAAAAATACTTTATTATAAGATATATTTAACACTTAATTTAGGAAAATTTATGTTAATACTTAATTTATAATAATACTTTAAACAAAAGATCAAATCATTCTTTAGATAATTATATATTAAACAAAAATACTTACTTGGAATTTACCTTTAAAAAAATTAAGTTAAAACTACTTCAATAATCATTAAAAATATATACTATACGAATATTTGAAAATAAGGTTACTTTATAAATATATAAACTAGATTCTTACCTTTAAAACAGAATTAATAAGTCACCCTTTATAAATTATTACTACGGTAATAGATTTGAATAAATATTTACTTTAGAATTTAAACAATTAGAAATAATAAATTTCCAAGAACATACTTTATAAAACAACATTAGAATCTTTATTTTATTTTAAAAACTTACTTTGAAAACGTACTTGGCTATCCAGAGAAATATACTTCTCTTCACATCCTTTAAAATAAATTCCTATTTTAATTTTTAAACAAATTTTCTCATACCATTAATAAATTCCCACCTTGAATTTATTCTTCCAAATATCCAATTTCAAACTCTTAAATCAATTTCCAGATTGATTTCCATTTTACTTCTTTTATTCCAAAATCCTTTAATTTCAGATCCCATTCCTTACTTATGATTTAAAATACTTTTAACTGAAAATTCAAGTTTTTGGTTCCTCAAATTGCTTCTAAATCCTTTTAAATAAATTTAAACTTTGTAATTTAAAATAATTCTTTATTCTTTTAATTAATATCACTTAGGTTTACTATTTATTAATTTCTACTTATTCAAATCCTTTATCCTCCATACTCGACATTATTTATTAGTACTTTAATTTCATTTCCATTCCTTTCCAATTCATTCTTAATTTGTTTAAATTCACTATTATTATTTCACTTACAAATTCTTTTCATTTTATTTTCAAAATTCAATTCTATATATCTTGATAACTTAGTGCATCGGAATGTATTCGGGTAAACCATAACAGCTAATATTCCAATGTAATTCATCATAGGATATCAAATAATTACACAGAGAATATTAAATAATTTAAATTAAATGTTGAGGGGTCCAGTTGGATCCCTCCATTCTGTTTTTCCTGCATCCACAGACATTAGCATCACATAATATGCCAATTCAAATTATATTATACTATATCACATCAATCAATTCAACCATACAATCAATTATTTAAATTTAATCACTTAAATTTAAATTTAAACTGAGTGAGATTAACTCACCTTTGACTTTTAATTTGCAATCCAAGTCCATCTCGATCATTATCTACCAATTTTAACCTTGAATAAACATTGGATGATTTTTATTAACATTCGAATAAATCAACCATAAAATTTTCATATATGAATTTAATTATCCATTGCTTTTATCCCAGACTAGTAATTTAATTTTAAGCTGGTTTCCTTTTTATAAAATATTTTTAGTACCTAAAAGAATTTAATAAGTTAATATCTTCATCATATATTATTAACAATAAACTAGTTAGTGAAGACATGTGTATATATGTATATAAAATTTTAAGTTAGACCAGACATGTTTACCTTTACGGTGTTATATATTTTCTTTACTGTATTTGTAAACATTAATCACTTAATTAACTTAAAACAACTCGATACCTTAAACGCGAATAGGAGTTCACCAACGCCGAGCTTCTATTCGTATTCCAAAACGTGCTTGGCCGAGCTCACTGCACTGCAAAACCCTAGCCTCACGCCATCATCACCACGTCGCCGTTGAAGAAGTCACACACGAGGTGCTCAGGTCTTCTCAAACTCGCGATGCCTCCATGCAAATCGAAGTGTCGCCCCCATCGATCCCTCATCGCACGCGAAACCCTAACTACTACCATCCGCGATCATGATTCAACCTCAAGTTCGAGCATCCAATTCGCCGTGATTTGAAGAGGAGGAGAGGGACTCGCGTTCGAAAAGGAAGAAAGGGGTTTCGGATAGAAGGGGGTGTCTGCCATTTTCATTTTATTTTTTTTAAATGTTCGGCTGTTGATGGAAAAAAAGAAATCCAGAAAAAAGCAGGAAGTGGTTGAGATGGAAGAAGCGTACAAAGGAAGCCTATAGAGAATTACAGCTAGAGATAATTATTATATATATATGTGTATATATATATATATATTATCTCAATTCAATTCGTATCAATATCAATGTGTTTATATATCGTATTCTCACACAACAACCTCAATCACAATGAAATTTGAAACCCGATAATAATTCAATATTACGGACCCAATGTAACTGGTTTCGTCGAATTCCGAGACTGCGCCTCGGAAGGCTATTTTTAAATTCAATTTAAACGATTCAAATTTCAAAACTTAACAAACCATTTTTTAAAATTTGAATTCATCACTCCTATTCTCTTCAGTATTATCAATATAAATTCTACAAGCCTTCAAATTATTTTTAATAGGCTTAGAATTCCAGATTCAGTATTTTACCCAACTTCAAATTATTTAATTCAACAATTTAATTGTCAAATAAATTTTGATATTCATAATTTAAGTTAATAATTAACCTTTAAATATTTAAAATCAATTAACTATTCCAGTTACAAAGGCTTAAAAATTCCGGGTCGTCGCATTCCTTCCCCCTTAAAAGAATTTCGTCCCCGAAATTACTAGTTAAGAAGAATGGTCCAATACCCGTTACTAATTTTTTCCAAAACCAACAATTTAACATCCTACTAGTTATCTTTTTTAATAAAAGACACATTACCTTTCTTATTAACTTCCCAAACTTTTCCAAAACCTTCTATAGTATCTAAATAACTTACTTGTTCAACTATTCAAATTATAATTCAAAACTAAATTTTGAATTATCAAAATTTTCTCAAAATTTTTCTAACTCTCTAAATTTCCAAAATATTTCACCAGCGTCTCCTTTGCGCGGCTGACTCGGTACAACTACAAAATGGCTCTACGGCCTCCCAAATCCAAAAAGAAAACAAAAAGCCAAGTGGCTCAATCCAAAATCCAATCCAATTTCCTACAGAATTTAAACACATACCTTTTTGTCGAGCATTTCAAATTTATCTCTTTGAAATCAAATCCAATTCTCTTTTCCCTTTATATTACCTGCATATCCTGCTTAATACTAATATCCAATCACAATATTCCCAAAACATCATATCAATTTCCTTACAAAATGTCAGTATTTATTCATTCAAATATTAACTTAGATTATATTTGTAGTACCAATTCCCAATTAAGAATTCATCTTAAGTTAGTATAAGTATTTTATATATTTCTTATATTCATTTTCGTCTCCCACTTTAGTTTATACCTATTTCTATTCACATTAATTCTTTCATTTCCATACGAATTCAATTTATCATCAACTCTAAATTTTAAATTTTATTTTTCATTTATACTAATTCATGTCAATATTTTAATTAGTTTCATTTACTAACCTATTTCAATTTCCAGTTTGAAATCGTTTTGCTGTTAACTAAATTTTCCAAAAATCTTCAAAAATTTTCTAACTCCCAAAATTTCTGAAATTTTTTGAAAGAGTCCTCTTTGTACGGAGGAGCTTTTGCAATTTGACAAAAGAGATAAATATATATACATCGACCCACCCGGTCGGAAAAACCAAAAACAGTTCATATTTCCTAATTTTATTGCGTAGGCGTGCCTTATTTAGCATTTTTAAGTAAGCGGCTTAAAATTTTAGCAATTAGCATAACCCAATCCAGCCTCACGGCTTCCAGGTACCTGTACTTACTCAATTTAAACATGTAAGTGTCAAATATATGAAGTTTAACAGCATATCACTTATTTGCAATAGTTAAAGCATATGAATTCTAAAAGAAATTCACACCAAACATTTTCCGTAAGCAATTTATATAGTTTCCAAGCTAACTCAACTGTTTCAATTAATTCATAAACCATTTTCATTCAATTTGAATGGTTTTCAATCCATTTGTATACAACTTCATCACGTTGAATGGTTTAAAACTCATTCGCTTACATTTAATTTACTTTTAAGCAAACTGAACTCATATTTAATTCAATTGCTCTCAAAATCAAATTATTTTACTTCTATCAATACATAGAATGTATAATTATTTCCATTTACATCAAATGACAATTTATTCTATGCAATTCGACGAGATTTATGTGAATAAATAAGTATTTATGTTTATAACCAATTTAAATTGATTTCAACTCCATTTATACTTAATTCAATTCCATTTTCAATTTATTCACAATCCATGTATTCTCATTTTCATTGCATTTCATATTTGAATATATTCACTTGCATTTCATTTCATATTTGTTTACTCCAAACTATTTTATTTAGCTCGGAAACAATCTAAGCTATTTCATTCAATAACTATTTTTCAACTCATTTAAACCACACTTCATTTTGAATTCGGATTTTATTCAACACTCACTTAAGTCAATAACTTAAGTTCATTTCCATTTCTTTTCATAATATGTTCTATTTCCATCTTTCATTTGATTCTTATTTATTCCATCCATTTATTTATTCAATATAATTAGTTTATCCACTCAATTTATTATGAATTTTCATTATCTTAAATATTATTTTCAACCCACCAAGTTTTTTTTTCAATCCAAATTTATTTTACTTGATTCAAATTCAATCCAGTATCATTAAACTTGGTTTAAGTTGAATTAAATTCAACTCTCTTCGATTTATTCAGCTTAAGTCAATTTACTTCAATTTATTCGGATTTATACTTAAGCTCATTTTCATTTTACAAGTAAATTTTTCTCTTTTATTACTCAACTTAACTCGATTGATTACAAGGCCATATCCAATTTATTTATCTTGGAACATTTCATATTAAATTTAAATTAATAACTCAAGTTCTGAATCCTCTCTCCATTCTCAATTTACCACCCAATTTTATGAACTCACAGTTCAATTTCATTTACTATACTAACAATTCAAGTCGAATTCAATTTATAACTTGAGTTTATTTCCAAACTTCATCATAAACTCACAATTCAATTTCATTAACTAATTTATTATCTAATTAGTCTTTTCCTCCAACTTATAATCCAGAACTTGATTTTAATCCCAAAATCTCTTCATTTAAATTTTCTTAAGTTCAAATTTATTTTATAATTTAAGTTTGGATTTTCCCTTCATTTTCTAATTCATCAAAATATTAATTTTGGGCTTTGTATTCCATTCTCAATTTTATAAGTCACAACTTATTATTTTATACAATTACATTCATTCCAGGCTTGAATGTATTCATCTTGTATTTTTAATTCAAATTTTACACTTATTTGTAATCCAAGTCTATTTTATTCTATGGATTTTTAATTCTGATTCTTTTATAAGTTATTCTAATTTATTTACTCCAATCCAATCCTTAACTAATTTATTTTCCAGCTCAATTTTTATTTAAACTCAGACTTATTTAATCTCAATTCAATTTCAACTTAATTCAAAAATAACTGAATATTATTTTCAGCCTATCCAATTAATTTCAATCCAGTTAAATTTTTATTTCCTCAATCCAAGCTTATTTCATTTTTTAACTTTACACTTTCATTCAATTTCCAACATTCAAAGCTTATATTTCTTTCTGATTTTAAAAAAAAATCATCTCAATTTATAAGCTTACAACTATCTCATTAGGATTTGTAAACACCCGGCTTTGGTTTCCTTTTTATAAAATATTTTTAGTACCTAAAAGAATTTAATAAGTTAATATCTTCATTATATATTATTAACAATAAACTAGTTAGTGAAGACATGTGTACATATGTATATAAAATTTTAAGCTAGACCAAACATGTTTACCTTTACGGTGTTATATATTTTCTTTACTGTATTTGTAAACATTAACCACTTAATTAACTTAAAACAACTCGATACCTTAAACGCGAACAGGAGTTCACCAACGCCGAGCTTCTGTTCGTATTCCAAAACGTGCTCGGCCGAGCTCACTGCACTGCAAAACCCTAGCCTCGCGCCATCATCACCACGTCACCGTTGAAGAAGTCACACATGAGGTGCTCAGGTCTTCTCAAACTCGCGACGCCTCCACGCAAATCGAAGTGCCACCCCCATCGATCCCTCATCGCACGCGAAACCCTAACTACTACCATCTGCGATCATGATTCAACCTCGAGTTCGAGCATCCAATTCGCCGTGATTTGAAGAGGAGGAGAGGGACTCGCGTTCGAAAAGGAAGAAAGGGGTTTGGAATAGAAGGGGGTGTCTGCCATTTTCATTTCCTTTTTTTTAAATGTTCGGCTGTTGATGGAAAAAAGAAATCCAAAAAAAAGTAGGAAGTGGTTGAGATGGAAGAAGCGTACAAAGGAAGCCTATAAAGAATTACAGCTGGAGATAATTATTATTATATATATATATATATTTTATCTCAATTCAATTCGTATCAATATCAATGTGTTTATATATCATATGCTCACACAACAACCTCAATCACAATGAAATTTGAAACCCGATAATAATTCAATATTACGAACCCAATGTAACTGGTTTCGTCGAATTCCGAGACTGCGCCTCGGAAGGCTATTTTTAAATTCAATTTAAACGATACAAATTTCAAAACTTAACAAACCATTTTCTTTAAATTTGATTTCATCACTCCTATTCTCTTCGGTATTATCAATATAAATTCTACAAACCTTCAGATTATTTTTAATAGGCTTAGAATTCCAGATTCAGTATTTAATCCAACTTTAAATTATTTAATTCGACAATTTAATTGTCAAATAAATTATGATATTCATAATTTAAGTTAATAATTAACCTTTAAATATTTGAAATCAATTAAATATTCCAGTTACAAATGCTTAAAAATTCCGGATCGTCATAACCACTGAACGAAGCTATTTTAGTGCCAACATTATGGTTGGATATCCCTACATCCCCTAGAGCATATATAATTTTATGGCAACATTTGTTGTTATAAGCTACCAATCCTATATGTATGCTGATCTCCTTTAAATGCTGATCCCCTTTAGAATATCTAGCGATGTAGGACTAATCATAACCCAATCTACACATCCACTCTAATACAATGCGAGCCACACCTAACACTCGGACCACTCATTGATAAAATTTTGCAAGTAGAAGTGTTTAGTGAAGAAGAAGAATGCGAAATAAAATTTGTAGAATACGAAGACGATGATGATGCCGTGGACGAAGTTGAAGCATGAAGTGTCTTTCTGTTGTATGGAAACTAGAAATATACAAGTAGAAATACTATCATGCAAACGTTTCTATCTATGAAAATTTATTTGTTTTGTCGTTTTATACTGGTATATCATATATGTCGGATTTTCATGTTTGATTTTCATATATTGGCTTGATGTGCTTTAAAACAAATATGTTGCCTTTTTTATTTATATTTTTCTATGCTTGTAATGCGGGACGCAAAGGAATCCATCTTTGTAGTGATTCCTCTGCACCTACACTACCATTACCACCGCGAGGTCGTGGAAAAGGTCGAGGTCGTGGATAAGGTCGAGGTCGAGGACATTCTAACACCACCATCTCTATCCCTACCGACCCTAATCCTGTTACCGGTACACCTACCTTATATTTTACTCCACCCACTCCACCCCCTCCACCTCATGTCGCTAGTCTAACTCCCTCTAGTTCACTGCCATCCACTCCACCCCCACCCGATGTAACCATAGATGATGCTCTACTTATCACCAAATTGTTGTAGGAAGAAATGAATTATACTTCATCAAAACAAATCAGGGTGTGATATGTTTATTTCTTTTCCTATAAAATTTATAATATGTACATAATTTTTGATACCACAATTTACGAGCATCTTGTGCTTTATCCATCTTCTGTGCATGCCAAAAATATATCAGATTGAATAAAGCAACGTATGAGTGATTTTTGGGCGGTTTCATGGAAGAATGTGGATATTGACGTGCAAAAGCCTTATTTGCTAACTTCATGGTAACTAATTGGTATTTTATATCGAGTAATGAATTATACAAACTATTATTGGTCTGCAAAGTAGAAATCGATAATTAGTATTTTACTTATGCATTATGAACTATTTGCTTTATTATCATTGCAAACCATTTCTACCTTTTTAGGCAAAGGTATGTTATTTAGATCCGAAGGATGTCACCCTTTCTATGATGAGGGAGGCTTGATGCCGAAAACCTATGGGATTTTATTCATATATTGTTCATAAGATGAAGGAAATGGAAATTAATAAGAAGGAAATACCACTATTTATATTAGAGCATCGATGGAAATGTTGCTTGGAGCATTGGAATCATCTAGACACAACAGTAAAGTCTCAAAAGGCATCATTTAGTCATAAGTGCAATCCACATTTGCATATTGGTGGTTCAATTTCTATGGAGGAGACTGGGGAGAAGATGGTAATTTATAAAATATTTAAATATATTTTATATCTTTCTTACCCAGCTGGCTTCATTTTTTCACTTTTAATTTATTCAGATTGCTTTATGCTTGCTTTTGCTTATAATTTTATTTGTTATTTTGAAAACATGTTTTATCTACTATCACTACCAAAAATCAAATTAGCAGAGGCATTTATAAGAGCCTCTTAAATTTCAAATAGAGGCTAAAAACTAATTATATTTGCCCCTACAAAAATGAGAGGCAGAAGAATATCTGCTCCCAAAAGTGTAGCCTCTATTGTTAATTAGAGGCAAATTTGTTTTTTAATTTGCCACTACTATATGTGGACCCAAACAGTAACAACACTACACTAAGGCTATTACATGAGCCTCTAAAAAATTTAAAACAATTGAGGCTTATATCAATGCCTCTTATGTACCGTATTTCCATTCAAATTAAAGCAAAAGAGAATATGAGTCACATTTCAATATATACACACATAAAGAACACAAACAGCAAGTTAGATAACAAATAATACTCCACTACAGCATGTTAACAGTCAAGCTTCAATACTGCAGGAAACGTAAAAAAATGAATTGAATTCCCATTTCAGACAGGACAAAAAACATGAAATACAAACAGCAAGTTAAATAACAAACAATACTCCACTACAGCAAAACAATACTCCACTACAGACACGTAAAAAACTGCATACAATTCGTAAAAAGTGAAAAACTTCATATAATTCATATTTCAGACAGCAAAAAAAAGTGAATTTTTGGATCCATATATACATAATTCATAAGTAGCTTGACTAAACCACTTACATAACAAGGAAACTTATAGAAACATAACAAGTTTTTTAAAACTACTTGCTTACTTGATGTGGCGACATGAGTTGTTGTAGAAAATCCATATCACTTAGGGTTGATGTGAAATTCCCCATAGGACGAGAAAATGGTGGATATAAAGGTGCGTGATATGGATGAGGATAGTAAAAAGGACCATTTTGAGGATATGCCGACTGTAGATGTACGAGAGACTGATGTCGTGGTGGCGAATTATTTTGCGCAGGCATTTGATGTTGGATGGGCGATTGATGTTGGACGGGCGATTGATGTTGCATGGATACGTGAACTGGAGATGAGTGCTGTCCGGAAGAAGTATCTGGATTAGAAGACTGATGCTGCGAAGATAAAATCATACGCCGCAACTCATCAATCTCCTTCTTTTGTTGTTCATAAATTTCCCGTAGATCAAGATATTCCGACTGCAATGATGCATAATCTCTTCCTTTTCGAGATCTACGAATAGATGAAACATGTTGAGTTTGTTGCGCCCATGGAACCATGCTTGGTGCTACAACTTCTCCATAGCATCGAACTCTGCCACCGGTCTCATAACCTCTTACAGACACATATGCTTGCAATCTCAATTCCGGCGTCTCCTCACCATGAGTATCAACTAATTCCCTTAGCTTTTGGGATAAAAGTGCCTGTAAAAGTTAATTATTAATGAGAAATTTTTAAATAAAATAATCATCTGACAAGTTAAAAAGCATAAGAAGCCATCAATCAAAGTTAGTCAAGGCGGTAAGATAAAAAAATAGTGCTAAACAACCAAGCCTTATCTTTATCTCTATTTTTCATGATGATGCGTTATTCTTTTTCTCAATCTGGGCCTATTACTCCATATACAATGGAAGCCCTTCAACACATCTTTGTTTATTATTTTCAAAGTAGGTAAATATTTCAACAAGACATTTCAGGCTGTCAACTACTATTTAAATGCCTTAATGTTCAATTTTAAAGTAATCTTTAATGTATTTTTGGTCCACTTTGGTGGTTTAAAGACTGGGTAAAAAAAGAAAAATAAAATAAAAATAGCTTGCTTTGAGTCAGATAGCACTAATCTTCTTAATATTATGTGCTGCCCTTTCAAAGGATAGTGTAATCTGTAGTATAAGGCACATTTCCGTTTTTGTTGAAAAATGATGTACTTCATGTCCTTCCTGTTATTCGAATTAATTGCTTCTACTCTGAAATAATTGCTTATGACCAGTTTTAGAACGAATACCATTTCTGTTGTTTTAATTACATTTTATTTTTTGTAGAGTCTTGTCGTTGTACATGATAACAATACATGAAAGAACACTGTATTATTTCTTCATTTTGTAAGTTCAACCGATTTCATTATATTAGCTAACAGCTAATAGTAGAGCGTACACAACAAAGAGAAAAAAAACAATCAGACTCACATATCCCTTCTTTAATTTAAATAGGCAATACATGCATGTTATATGAGCATATATCTTATGATTTGTTAGAAAAATACGCTTCATGTTCCTAACTATTATAAAACATTTAGTCAAACACACTTATCATGTTTGTTTATGAGCAATGAAGTGATAAAGAGAAAATCTCATTTGCAAAAAGGCAAGTAGACAAACATGGTAGCATCTTGCCTGAATTTAATTAATTACAATATTAATAAAATCTCAGATCGGTAAATTATTTTCAAATGTATAGCCAAACCTAAAGCAGCCACAGAGGCTATCGGGAAGAGTGACCAAAAAGTAATATTATTAAAATTTATGGAAATGGTGTACTTATAATGCATTATACATATTATTTAGTTATCACACTTTGTAAGAAGAAGATAAAAATAACTAGACTAATATCTCTTACCCCAGTATGCTCAGATGTGTCGTCAATCCAGCTTCTATCTTTATCCTTTCTTTTATGAACCAAATCAAATGCTTCAATAGGATCGGGTTCATGACCATAAATTTGTTTCTGTTCCAAGGTAGTAGCATAATGAGAATATAAAAATTATATTCTAATCCGATAAATCATATGGTAGCATAATACGAATATATGATTTATACTATAATCGAATATATTTCCTCTTAATTATAACAATGTACTTGGTTAAGAAAATAAAGTTCGTGTGAAGAAGTGGTTACTTACAAATCTAGAATGGTGTCTTATGAAGGACATTGAGCCACATGTGTGACTCATTTTCAACTTCTTGCGGTTCTCAATATTTTTGTCAACCTTTATCTATTATTCACAAAATAGTAAAAAAGAAATAGTGAATAACAACATAGAGATAATATGTACCAAACCGAAACATATAGAAAAGAAGAAGAGTAAGAGATAGTTACTTTATTTTTATGGTCGTTATCCCAATAGTTTACCATTTTCCTCCATTGTTCGCTATCCACACGATCATCTCCACACATAAAGCGCGATGGTGAGCCAATATATGGAGTGCAATATTTTTTTTTTAATTCGGCTCTGTTGTTTCTCACTCTTTTGGCTAGACGTTTTAGTAGTACATGACGAATTGTGGGGATGTGGGGTATGTCTTCAGGACGCCAGTCTATTGTATCCTTTAAGATATAAATATTTTATGTTAAATATGGAAAATTGACGAAATCAAAGACACAAAAAAATAAGAATATAATTTGAAATGAACAATTCTAATTCATCTTGATAATCGGACAATAAAATCATTGTAGAAGTAATCTATTACTTATATAGGAAAGCAGAAACCAGAGCATTTATTTAACGACACATGTCCTATTTTAAAACTACGCTTATTTCCAATTCATTTCATACAACTTTGCATAACCTCTCCCCAGATAGTACCCTTTTTTTTTCAATAACTCAATTATACTGCTACAAATAACGTTTATTTTACTTCAGTACATAAAAATTCATCGATATTCTCCTCTTCAATTTCTCCTCCGCTCATTACGCTTTGCTCTTTTCGTAACTATACAACACAAAACATATGTCGCTAGTGACGTTATTTGAACGCTACGTTATAGATGGCTGTCAAAATTAGGGTTTTTCAAGTTGGTCAATCACTAATCCTTTACTTCACTTTTGTATCTATGCATTTGATCACTTAGTTCGTTGTCAGTCTGCAACTACAGTATGTTCATACTCTGCAACTGCAATATGTTGCAGTCATTCAAAATTAATTACTATGTAGGCGAATATATGGAACTTTTTACTACACCAAAAATACAGTCTCTGCAAGGTACATGTTTCCAATGTTTGAAAATGATGACATGTTTTCACTTTCCTCCTTTTGCATGTGACAAACCATATTAGTACATGTTTTTCGTATAAATCTTCTGGTTTCATTTTAGCATTTCCGACTTTCGGTATTTTGCACCCTCGCTTATATTTTTAACTTTCCATTGTTATTAGTCATAAGAAAAGATTATTTACTTCTAATTTAAACTTTATATTTCTGTACAATCTCTGATTCAATATCAGTTTTTATTTTTTTATTTCCCCTTTTGTTGTTCAATCAACTGGTATGTTTGTTAAATACTATAATTGAGGCTGAACTACTGCTCTCACTGTCTGTAATTACATCTTTAGTAAAATGCTTTTACTAGTAATGTAATATAATAAAAAACTACAAAACTTGCAAAATCGTATTCGAGTTTGTTAAAACAATAAAAAGTACACTGTTGTCCGATAATACAAAACTATTATATAAAAGGCTATTGAAAAAATTCTTTGATTTAATCAGCGAAAGAAACTCTCAACTGACGAAATTGTAGGACACTTCAATATTATAGGTATGAAATTGGCTTGTAAGATTACTATAATGTGTACATCAATATTATTGAGGTTAGTTTTTGTAATGGATTATTTAGTGATTAATTTAAACATTTTATGCATTTGCACTAGTGCACTACAGCATAGACACAACAAAATCCACATTATCTTAGTAATTGTCTAAACTCCTATTTTATCAAATGTGACAACTCTGCTATAATTAAAAATAATAAATCGTGGCAGAAACAATACAAAATTGTAGGATCGAAATAATTGTGATTGTTATTTTTGATCTCCATATTCTTTGATTGAAATACTGTAACTTGTAAGTTTTGCAACATTGAGTATGTTTTGTTCAGCCAAGGTTCATGCATATTTAGTCTTTTGTGTCCAGAAATAAGTTTCAGCTTAAGAATATGTCGCTTACTAATCCATATTTTAAAAGCTACCATAAAATATGAAGATGAATAACCGATATTCATAACATAAAAAGCCATTTTCGAATATTAAGTAAAATTTAAATAGATTCATCATACCGATATTATTTTCCACATATTTTCCAAAAAAGCATCATCTTGGGATCGCCAGTCTTTTGAAGAAAGAGGAATAAGGTTGTAGTTTCTCGCCAAACTACATAAGTACCTTGCTAATTTGGCATCTTCTGGAACAATGCACAAACCATCCTTTGTAAACTCAATTTTTTCTTTTCCGGATTTACCCCATGTTGGTTTATTATAGCCACGCCCTTTTCTACTCTTTGACCCTGCCAAATTAATAATATAATATTTTCAATAGTAATAGGTTACTAAACCAACAACATGTCATAAGCTGCTTGTACAATGGTGTTTTTTTTAGCCACTTAAATTAATCCGTTAACGGTGTTGCTTTACGGCCAAAAATAGCACTTTCAACCTTTTATAAACTTATTCCATTAAAGTGATTAGTATTAAACAAAAGATAATGACATGTCATAAATAAAATATGAAAATACCATTGTTTTGAGAGTCGTAGTCTTCATGCATGCCATCATCCAAAGGATTCATTTCATCCGAATGAGAAGTTTCAGAGCTGCTCATCTTAGTAATTGTAAAATAAAAGGTAATGTACCAATATTGCACTTTTAAATAAAAGGAAAGGAAAATTAATGTAAGCTAATTTATAATAAGCGATTATACATAATAAATCTAACAATCAATTTGTACTATGGTTCTGTAAAAATATGAAACTGTACATGAGAAACAGAAATAAATGACACCGAAATACAGTTAGAATACAATCCAACTTCAAATGAAATATTAAATGAACAAAGTTTAACAAAAACATAAATATGGTTCAAGTACTATGTTTAGTTGATGCTCTCATTTTCATTCTCAATCCCAATATTTTCTTCATTGCTGTCATCGTCTTCCTGTAAGGAAACTTCCACATTAGGCGTTGGTAACACATTATTAACGTAAACACCAGGAACATCAGTTCTTATTTGTAGCTCTTCATTGTCAAGATTAGGATCATCAAGATTTGGTGTGGCATATTAATCGTCGACATCAGCTTCGTTATCATCCACAGTTAAATCATAGAAATCTCTCGGTTTTTTTTAACTACAACAGCCCAGTCCGGTTGTTTTGGATCAGCAACATAAAACACTTGAATAGCTTGTGATGCTAGTATAAACCTATCATTATTTTTTGCCACATGGTTAAAGTTCACTAAATTGAAGCCATATGTGTCAGTTTTCTTCCCGGACTTATTTACCCAATCACACTCAAACAGGATAACTTTGCAAGCTTGATTGTCACTTTCACCTGGAAATCTATAATCAAGCTCATATATATTTTTAAGACACCATAATAGTCGATATTACCGGTGATTGGATTACAATCTCTAACATTCGAATAACTTGATGTTTCAGCATTCACAAAGATACCACAATTTTGATTTTTGTATTTGTCGTCGATCGTTTTAATTCGAAACTTGTAACCATTTATCACATACTTCTTATATTGTCTCACAAGCCTGCTTGGACCGTTAGCTAATCGAAGCAAGTCATCTGATACTGCAGAATCATCGGTAGTATGAAGGTTATTTACCTAAGCCAATATGATCAATATATTATTATACATCATTTTATAGTAAAAGTTATCAATATTGCATGTTAACATACAAAGACACATACATGGTTCCTAAACCATGTAGGGAATTCCTTGTTTCTCAAACTCTCGACTTCTCGAATAGTTTTCCGATGATGGATTCTATGTAGCTCATCCAATCTTTTACTACCAAAAAATAAGTCAAAGAAGAAATGCTTGTTTATAATTCGATTGCGAAACTAAAAGTAGATACTTTAGGTTAACATAATGTTCTTACTTTAAAAAACAAGTCACTTCGCCACATTTGAATAAGATATAAGTATGACATTGCTCCCAGATTTTCTTTTCAAGAGTAATCTCTGAGCATTTTCCTAAATGACGACCATAATTTGCAAATATTGGCAGACCCCCATCAATATCACGAGGCAATGATGCATCGGCATTACGACCATGGCGTGTATAACGAGTCTCTACACCTTTCAAGTACATTGAACAAAACGAAACACATTCTTCTGCAAGATATCCTACTGCAGTACTTCCTTCTGGGTTACTTTTATTGCGAACATATCTTTTTAATGTTTGCAAGTACCTGAAGAAACAAATTAATACTCATTTTTCCTATAACATATCACTACCATAAGAGGATCTAATCGGGATAAGAGGTTACGCTTACAAAAGGATCAACAAATGTACTTGTGTGATGTTGCTGTCAAATAAACTATATTTTTTTGCATTCGTTTATCATTGTCCAAAAGTTTCTACATTGGTTTTACATGTAATGATAGAAATCTCTGGTTTCTTCTCAAATCTAGGTGCACATAGTTATAATAATTATAATATTCGATGTCGATGTTATGAAAAATGCTTCATTACATACGCAATTATAGTTATATTTGCTTAATTCCTACTATATACTTGTCATATTTCTAGCACCAACTCTAGATCTTACCGGTTCACCTTCAAATTTTAAATGTGGTTCATAAATTAATATGTAATAAGAAGATGGAAAATAAAATATCAAATTGAAATGAAGGAAAATTGATTACCTTTCAATAGGATACATCCAACGATATTGAACCGGTCCGGCAATTGCGGTTTCATCGACTAAATGAGCTATTAGGTGAACTGATATAGTGAAAAAGGAAGGAGGGAACATTTTCTCCATCATACATAAGGCTAATGCTACCTTATATTTTAGTTGGTTCATCGACGCAACATGTTGCTTTTTACTACAGAATTGTCTAAAAATTGCACATAACTCAAGCAAAACAAGGACAAGAGGTTTAGGCAAAACCCTTCGAATTGCAAGTGGAAGCAAATGTTGCATAATCACATGATGATCATGACTTTTTAATCCTTGCAACCTTTTTTCCTTCACATCTACACATCGAGAAATATTGGTTGAATATCCATCCGGAACACGTACAACTGAGAATGTTTTACAAAACAATGTTCTTTCCTCATTGGTCATGAAGAATATCGCTGGAGGTATATATGTCCTATTGCCTTCCCGAATAGGATGAAGTGATTTTCTTATTTGTAAAATTTCTAAATCAGCCCGGGCCTTAACTCCGTCCTTTCCTTTTTTTGAGTTTCCAAGTAAAGTTCCTAAAATGTTTTCACTGACATTCTTCTCAAGATGCATCAAATCAATGTTATGTCGTATCAACAGATGTTGCCAATAAGGTAAAGTAAAAAATACGCTTTTTTTCTTCCACGGTCTAACAACTCGAGTTTCATTATTGGCATTCATACTCCTCCGTCGTTTTTGACCACTAACAGATTCAAGGGCCGATGATTTACCAAATGTAAATCTTAAATTTGATAGTTGCTTTAAACACTCGATTCCTGTTAGTGGTTTAGGGGCAAGATCTTTCTCACACTTACCATTAAACAAACGTTCATCAAGTCGAAACCTATGTGAAATAGGTAAAAATCTACGACTTCCCAAATAACCTTGCTTTTTGCTATTTGGTAAACGCACTGAATAAGTTTGGTGGTTACAATGCGGACATGCAAGCTTTCTTGATGTACTCCATCCTGATAAATTAGCATATGCAGGTAAATCGTTTATAGTCCATAAAACAGCTGCTCTCAGATTGAATGTTTGTTTCGAAAAAACATCGTATGTATTCGTGCCAACCACCCATAGCTCTTTTAGCTCATCTACTAGTGGTTGCATATAAATATCAATGTCTTTTCCTGGTTCATGAGGTCCTGGAATTAACAAAGACATAAATAGATAAGGTTGCTTCATACACAACCACGGTGGTAAATTATAAACAGAGATAATCACTGGCCAAGTGCTATGTTTACTATTTAAGTGCACAAATGGATTGAAACCATCGCTTGCAAGGCCCAAACAAACATTACGAATTTCGGATGCAAAATCAGGGTATAGAGAATCCAAATGTTTCTGAGCTGGAGAATCTGCTGGATGTTTCATGAAACCATCATTCGAACCACCATTTGAATGCCATCTCATATATTCTGCTGTATATTTTGACATATACAACCTCTTTAGCCTAGGAATTAAAGGAAAATAACGAAGCACTTTAACAAATACTTTCTTTTTAACATTTTCATCTTCTGTATTTACTTTGTATCTTGAAGCTCCACAATGAGAGCAAGTTTGCAAGTGTGATGTTTGCTTCCAAAATAACATACAATCATTCAGACATGCATCAATCTTCTCGTAAGTGAGACCCAAATCATCAATTATTATTTTTGCCTGTGCATTTGACTTTGGCATACAATTTCCATCAGGCAACATATCTTTAAATGCATCCAAGAACATAGAGAAAGCTGAATTACTCACATTTCCCAAACACTTGATCTGGTATAATTTTACAATTGCATCCATTTTTTTATACTTACTGCCAACATACAATTCCCTATTAGCTTCATCTACCAACTTGAAAAAATGTTCTGCCTCGGGAGTTTGACCTTCAAAAATAGGAGAATGATCCGACGAACTTGCACTTTGTCCAATAAAGGGCATAAATGTCTCATCGAGAAAATCATGCATTTCACCTCTCCCCCTTTGATCATTGTCCATGTGCATATCATTTTCCAAGTTGATGTAAGTTCCATTCCCTACATAAGACTCCTCGTTATATGATTCACCATGATGTGTCCAATGAGCCATCATATAAAGTGGGTCCATTCCATATGAAAGGAGATGACCAGCAACATGAATTCTATCATTGAAATAACGATTGCAGCACTTTTTACAAGGACATATAATCTTATCTTTTCGAATGGATTTGGAAAAAGCTTCGTTCAAAAATAATTCCATCCCATCTCTATATTCTTTTGAATTACGTTCCAAATTCACCCAATTTTTGTCCATAAATTAACGACTGCCACAAAGTAAAAAGCTTATCAAACACATGAGGAAAAAAATACATGTTTAATTATCACCAAATGGCCTAACATATTTATCCAATGACAAATATAAACTTGCCTGAAATTGCACTTGTAAGTTTGTGTACATGAATATAACGGAGATGTGAGACACAAAAGATGATATGCTAACGTTGAATTATATGGTTACTGGTTAGTATAGGTTATCTAAACGCAGTATACACGATCTAATGTATGAACTAAACCAAGCACTCTACAGAACTGGAAAAACAACAATAATACCGTTGTTGATAATTATGTATTGAAAACATATTGGTCTACTCAAAATGGGCCAAAGAATATAATCAGAACTAATTGCATCTAATGTATAAAACTATAAATAAAAATCAATCTTCCCTTTGAGCAAAAAAGGTAAGAAAGTGATGGTCACCTAATAAGTGTAAAGTTGTAAACAAGAAAAGAAGAAGAACAAAAAGATTACATAGTTAATTCTTGATCAACATCCAAGAATGTACCGACTTCATTCTGGATAATATTGCAGTAGAGGCTGGGATCCCAGATCGATGGGCCTGTCAGTTTTTACTTATGGCTATCGGGACCTGACCGCAGTATGGGACCAGTCACAAAAGGAAAAGTGTTGTTGACCGGTTTCAAGGAAGCCTGCATTACATTTAGCGTATTGCTATAGTAGAAATATGCTAACGTTTTCCTTCTACTTCCTTTCAAATAATATTGTATTCTTATCAATTCGGTGCTTTCACTCTTGTTCTCTCCTCATCTTCAATTTCTAGTTATCCTTCTTGCTGCAGTCACTCCATTTTTAATTCCAAGCGACAATACAATATCCTTTTTTCCCATACATACAATAAAATGATAAATAGACATTGTTCTTATATAAATTAATTCCATCATTTGAACTATATGAAGAGCCCAACGTTTCGGTCGTAGGAAGAAGTATAATATACAACGTAATATTACATGATCATCTTACATCAGTTTTACCTAACAAAATGAATAGGATGATAAATCTATCTCCTACAGTCATCTCCTTTGTTTATTCAATACAAATTCGATAATCCTTCAACCCTCAGCGTACTAAAACGAGTATGCGAGATTCTATCGATTAAACTTGTATGTGCATGTCCAAAGGTTAATACATGGCGCAATGTGGTCAAGTTTTTTTGAATAACTGAAATATAAATACACAAAATCCTAAGACCATTACTAACAAAGAAATCATTAGTAGGAGAGTAATAAAAATATATCTTTTATACCTTTAACCGTCGCTGCCACTGTAACTGTAAACGCTCCTAATAGGAGTACAAAAACCTGCACACATAATAGATTTATATAAATCCCAAAGAACGAGATCCACTTAAATAAAAGCCCAATATTATTTATTTAATAGTATCATGTTAAAAAATAAATGACAAAACATAGAACCTCAAGACCATTTAAATTTGTTTAACATTATACAGGCTGCCTTTATTTAATAGACTAATGTTACCATGAAAATTATTATTTATCAATTTATGAATTAAATCAAACCATTCATGCCTCAACAGCCAAAAGACAAGGCCCTAAACTGATGTGTGTAATACATATCCAACCAACTACGGTAAATGTGTTTTCTTGATCATTGCCGTGTAGTTAAAAAAACACTATCCACATTGCTAAAATCAGATATGAGTACATGCATGTGAATATAAAGCATATAACTACCATGGTAAATTCAACATAAAACAAGTACTTGCATCTTGGAACAAATTGTTCAACTTACAATAGCATTTTATGTGGTCGAATATATGTTTAGTTCGGCATGGTTGATATTTAATGGGCGGCTACATGTAGGCTATACACACTTGATAACAAGATGAAACTGTGAATGTGTACATATGATTTATATTTTTCTCATGTCTTCTGGGCATTGTTAAATTTGTTTTGGTTGGCATTATTCCTCCAATGTACTGCAACAATGCGGCTTTCAAATTACCTTTAATTTTTGACTTCCTGACGTTGCACTGTTTTGAATTTGTATTTCCGTTTGGAAAACCTAGAATTTTCCACAAACGATGTATTCGATTACAGCACACAAATAACTTTAAGAAGCAGAAAATAGCTTCTTTGTATAAAGTAGTAAATGCACATTTCATCAAATAGTGACCATCTTTGTATTAGAAGAATTTTCTGTTCGATAAAATAGTAGTCCTTACAAAATTTTACTACCTATAGTTTCAATGTTTCCGATGCTCCCTGCTTGCGTGTGATTCAGTTCAAATATTTCATTTATTCCCTTACTATTGTTTATTTCTGGAAGTACTGACTATGGGACGATGTTTAAATGATGCATAACAAATTTATTATGGAGCATCAAGCTACTAATATTTTATATATTTTGGGCTAAGGCATTGACTCCAAGATGACATGAGATGAAACTCTTGAAGTTACCAGCATTACAAGCAGGATTGCCAAACTAAAATTTAATTGAAGCACATAATACACTTTCATTTAAGTCACTTTACGATATATTAATCTTTCTATGCTATTATTTTAAAGTTTAATGATCATATGTTACTTTGATTGAACTGAACACTGGTGATTTCTTTAACCAGCTATAATGTTGCAGTTCTTTTAATATTGACGATTCAATGATAATAAAAAAACACTATATCCAATTTAGAGAGAGTGTAAACACCAAATCTACTGCTATTAGACCGAGTAAAGTCAGGCCCAGAATAAGGAATAGGAAGTAATTTAGCAGCTTGAACCGCATCCAACAAAGGTTGCACATCTCTATTAGTTAATTCCTTCCCTCCTATTCTTTCAATGGACATCATCATACAGTTGAAATCTCCAAGAGCTAACCAAGGTTAAGAAGTTTTTAATGAAGGAAGATTTTCTAGAAATGATTTCCTACTAGCTAAAATATATTCAGCATAAACAAATGTGCAGTAGAAAGTGAGATCATATTGTATGTGGGGGATCTTACAGTGGATAAATTGTTTGTCATATTAAATAGTAGATAGAGAGAAAATAATTGGATCCCTAAGCACTATCAACCTACCATAAGCACTACGTAAATGTGTTTTTAAAAATAAATTATTCAACATACAAATAGAAGTAGATATTATGGCTAATAAAAAAAAATCTGTTATGTATGCAAATAAAAAATCTCCATAAATCTGTTACCAGTTTAACAATGGAAAGGAGATAGTTTAATCCTATCAAAAATTACATAAAGCTATGGAATCCAAGCAGTAAATAACTTGGCCTATAGTTAAAAAACACTATCCAATTTATGTACATTATTTCTCTATACTGTTACTGATCTGCTAAAAGTGAAGAACTTTTATAACAAAGTTTTGTATTTGGGTAAAAGTTAGTTAGGATTATGGGCAATGCTTCTAAGTTTGAACGTGATAGTAATTAATAGACAAATGTTAATTTGAAAAGTCTCTGCCCACAAAGCGTACAAAATGGTATAATATTTAGAGTGGATAATTGTAAAGCTAATGCTGTCAAGAAGACTATCTTGTCAAATCCAGAACTGCTTTTCGAATTAGAAATCTGGCCCATACTTCTTAGCAGTGTAAAACTGAATTAATAAATAAACATGTTTATTGCTACTTAATATAAACATGTTTAAAGTTGATTGGTATTTAGTTTCGCTTTGAACATTCACTTGAGGATGAAAGTCAACAATTCATGGCATATGGTACTTATTCATAGCAGTTCATTCTCAACTCGGGGACAGTTCTATATATGCTCGAGTTTATTGTGACCCGTGGCTACAAACCATGTAGGAACTTATGGTATGCCTATAACATTATAGATTACAGTGGTTACTCGCAATGGTAAGAATAAACAAAAATACCTCTAGATATGCTATCTAGGGTTTTGAGAAGGGTTTCGGCAACACAGATCTTGCAGGTTGAAGACGATGTATGAAAATCTGGCGGGGAAGAGCGAATACTACTGCGCACGAACTTGATTTTCCCTCCACCGCAATTTTCGACGCACATCTTCCTGATTCTGCGATTTTTTTTTGACAGAAATTCGATGTTGGGAAGTTTTTGGGGGCAGATGCGTTTATGTTTTGATTGGGAAAAGTAACAAGGCCCTTTTACGCGTCTTTAAAACTGTTATTAAACGCGTTAATTTATTTTGCCTCTAATTATTGTTTAAGAGAGGCGGAAATTTCTTTTTGCCCTTTTTATAACGCCTCTAATAGATTAAAATTTGGTAGTGTATATCATTTCGATATTGGGAATAGTTTTTTTCTCATGTTAATTTTATTTCTTATTGGTTTTTTGTTCTAATATAATTTTTATTGCATTATTGGATATTTAATCCGTAATTCTTATTGAAGATAAGGTTTGGGAAACAAGAAATGAAAGCTTTAAAACATTTTATTTCTCGGTTTCACGTTTTGGTTCATATTCAGGCTACAATGGTTTTGGTGATGCTATATATTTTCATTTTTCACTATATTTCATCACAAAAAAATTAACTATTTTGATCTTACATTGTTTTGCTTAGTAAAGCTTCTCTGCCTGATTTTTTATGTGTTCCCTAAAGTGCGTAGTTTGTTTCATTTACTTATGATAATTAAAATTGCATCAGGTGCTAATCTAGCTTTATAATTATTTTTATTTGCCTAAATTGCGCTTAAGTTGTCTAATAATATCATTATTAATGGGTTTCTTTAGGCATTTAATTGTTATTAGTGGGTATAAAGATTTTACTAAATTTATTTAGGGCTAACCCTATTTACACAAAGTATCTTTAACCCTGTGTTAAATTTATGATTCGTTAACTACTTTTATTCTCAATAACAAAATTTTCATCATATAATTATTTGTTGGACTCTTTATATTATGTTCTACCAACGACAAAAGTGATTAGTAGTTTTTTACTTTTTGAAAATGGGAGGGAAACTAACTTGTATAAAATAGCTTAACTGCAATACTGTGAGCAATGAGCTGAGTTATATTCATCTATGTTTGATCCTGTAATGTTATACATGCCTAGAGCTTGTAGTTGCATTTTAGTTATTATTTTTTATTCTGCATCTCCTATCCAATTTCACCGGTAAATGGAAAAAGTGTATAGATAAACTGAGCTTATTTGTTCGATTGAGATTATTGACGTGGACAAAATATATATCATTTTAGAAAAAATATATATTATTTCTTTATTATGGCTATACAATGAATAGTGAATAACATAATGTATATTGTATTATAGGCTAAAGAAAAATAGAGCTGTGACGCCATTCGAGATATTTAAGCAGACTCATATCAAAAATAGTAATGAGATAGCAACGACAGAAGATTCGATGACCATTGTTTTGAAGTGGGTTTACTCGGCTGCTGAAGATTTTTAGGTAAATTTACAATAATTTTGTATTCATATGTGCACAACTCGGCAAGCAATTGCAGGCAACTCAGTTTTACCTGAGTTGCTGAATAAACTTTCAAACTGAGTTGCTTTGTTGAAGCAACTCAGTTCTGAGTTGCTGAAGCAACTCAATTGACACTAGTTTGCTGCAACTCAGTTCAATGACTAAGTTGCTCGCAAATCAGTTCAATGACTGCTATTATGTATTTTTGGGTTGATTGGATTTAAGTTTTGATGATATTTTATATTTACAGGCTAGGTATCATGTTTCATGTAATGAGTGGCTGATTGCTAATAGAGAAGAGAATGATGGGGATGAAGTCGAGGTTCAACAAGAACAACAAGCATTGATTTTTTATGCTTCGAGCCCATTAAACGCAAAGGGACATACATATCCTGGTGGCATTCTACCTGATGAGGAAGGTAGCTTTATGAATAATTGATTTGTAACTTAGTGCATAACTGATAATGTTGCATACCAACATATATGCAAAATTTCATGCTCTTGAAGTGTATTTTTTATGCAAAAAACATCGTTTATTAATTGTAGATCGGATCATATGTTGTTCAGCAATGAAGGATGCAAATGAATGAAAGTACAACAACGGAGGAGTTATTTCTAGGCTTATTGCCTTAACGGGGGAAATGCAACATATCGAGGCTTGAGCGAAGGAATTAAGTCAACAATCCAAGACACGGCGTTGAAGAATTGAGGAGAAGCGTGAAGAGCATCATCAATGGATTGAGGAAGAGCGTGAGACACATCGACGATAGATTATAGAAGAGCCCGAGGTTCGTTTGTGGTGTATTAAGGACAAAAATAGACATGATACCGAAAAGCATAAAGAGTTGGAACTTAGATTGATACAACTTGTCGAACATAGATTGTCACAATGCGCTCCTCAGTCATTCATGGTATCATCTTAATGTTTAGGCTTGGTATGATAAATAGATTTTTGGCATGCATGTGTAAATTTAATATTTGAGCATGTATTTTGGTATGCAAATTGAAATTTATGTACTGTGACTTGTATTTTTTTGGTTAATTACCATTTGTACGATTTCTTTATAGTTTATATTCATTTTTTGTCTATCCATATATTAGCATTCTCATTTGGTATAGTTTTCGATGAAATTTGTTCATATGATATTCCAAAGTAATAAACATATTGTTTGATTATTCAGATGAAAGAAGAGAATAAATAAAATAAATCACAACCGTTATTCGTCATGGATTTGTGACGGAGTATATAATGTGTTATTCATATATTTTGATTTCCAGATAATTTCGTGCGACAAATCCATTGTTATTTCCTGATTTTTGTACAGTAAATTGTGATGGATTTATGACGAAACATTGCTACTAATTAAGTATTAAAAATAACTCAAAATTTTATCATTAGTTTGTGACTAATTAGCAATGAATATTTATTATAATTATTTTACCTCATAGTTATGAAAAATAAAATTTGTTACGCATTGTGATAAATTCATCACATATTATATTGATTTTCCGTTACTGTTTTGTTTGTGACGGATTTTCCACATGCGTTTTAGTGAGAAAACTATCCATCATAAATGATAGAGTTAGGAGTATGCCTTCAGAACAATTATATAATTTATTATATATATCTAACTCAATAACCAATTTTGTTTGAAATAAATGGTAATTTCTTTCTATTATATATATGATGTAATGTGCTTATATTAATTAATTAATTTGATTAAAAATATATTTAATAGAAAATCCATAATGGTCTGTTTTATGATAGTAGTTACAAAGCATTGTAATCGTGAGTAATTTATCATAATGTAAAACAAATATGCAATTTTAAATGTTTCTAGTCAAGATGCATCAAGACTGGATATTGATGTATCCGTTGAGACAAGAGTACGTAACACTCTCCAAATGTTGGACAACGTATTACTCATGACTATTAGAAAACGCAAGAGTTTCTTTAGCCAAAATTTCAACGAAATGGATGAGTAGCAAGAAGACTAACAATATGGAAACACATACTCCACAACTTCAAGAAATAAATCTAATACTTCTACAACAGCTTACAAACCAAGCCAGATTCCAAAACCTATTTGCTTAAGACCTTATTGGCATCCCTATCATATTAAAATGAGCTAGAAAAATTAATATGGGAGATGATTCAAACTGGAATTATCAGGACTAGCACTAGCTCAATTTCTTCCCTTATAGTGATGGTGAAAAAGAAGGAAGGTACTTAGAGATTATGCACAAGTTATAAAGCTTTAAATAAGCAAATTATTAAACACAGGTTTCCCATACACTAATTAGGGGCCTCTTTGATGAATTGCATGGCTCGTTATATTTCTACAAACGAGATCTAAAATCATGCTATCACCAACTTAGAATGTGTGAACAAGACATCTACAACACTACTTTTAGAACCAAGAAGGGTCATTATGAGTTCCTTGTGATGCTATTTGGCTCGACTAATGCCGCTTCAACCTTCCAATTTTTGATGAACCACATTTTTAAAAAATACTTCAAATTTTTTTTTTAAGATTATTCTTATGTGTATTAGAAATTGGCAGAACCATCTACATTTATCTCTTTCATTTCAGGCAGTAAAAGAGACTCAACTAATAATCAAGCTATCAAAATATTAACTTTCACAAGGCCAGATTGAATATTTGGTACACATAATTTCAAGAGATGGCATAGCAGTAGATCCTACCTAAACTGAAGCAATTCAAGCTTGGCCTTTACCACAAAACATCAAAGGGTTAAGAGGATTGTTGGGTATGGTTGGGTACTACAAAAAAATTATTAAAAATTATGGAATTATTTCTAGGCAAATCTTCCCAAGAAAAGTTCATTTGACTAGAATGACTAAGAAACCAAGGCTTTCACACAACTAAAGGAGCAATTAATAAGCCCTTATATACTCGTCATCCTAGATTTTAGCAAGGATTTTGTTATCCCGCATTTTGACAAGGCCGTGACACCAAGGATTTGACTGAAAACCAAAAACAATTCAACTCGAAGATCGGTTATACGCAGATCTACTATGGATACTGGCAAATTTGATCCAAGTCCGATTCGAGCTATAATTCGCATGGTACGACAAGCAAAGCTATGAAATCCAATATTTCAAATTTCAAGCCGATCGGAGTTTGTATGCTCAAGTTATGGATCGATCAAGAATCATGAAGAAGACCTCACTTTGTATCCATCAAGGTCCGTCCCTATTCATATCCATCCAACCTCTCTTGTTCGTATCGATCAAACAACATCGATCTATTAGTTCGATTCGTATCGATCGACTCCGTCCTTTTGTTTCGTATCGATCATTCCAGGGATCGATACGAAGTAAACAACCAACAAGCATCGATGCGAAGCAGCCTTCAACCATCGATACGAAGAGCACTGATTAGAATTGATACGAAGAAGAGCGGCCAACCACTAGAAGCGGTCATGCGGCAAAAAGTGGACCCCTTCTGAACTGCCGCTCCACTTCAGCTGATCGATACACACAAGATCGATCCGAAGTTGATCGATACGAATGCATCGATACGCACAGTCCAGCAACCTACAATATCAAACTTGGATCGATCATAACTCATCTACAAGTCCAAATACCGTCAATTTTTCACAGAAGCTTACTTACCACCTCAAGAATGTCTCTGATCAATCTCAACCAAAAGAAGCAAATCTTGATCGATATGAAATATACATGGATCGATCCCAAATGACCTCGGATCGATCTGGTGGACCCACCCACGTGTGAGAAGGGGTATTCTGAGATCTGAGCCAGATATTTCTAGGCTGCACCTATAAATACACTCCAAAACCAATAAAAAAGGAACTTTTGACTCCATTACGTCGTTACTCTACCGGAGATCCATTGTAACTTGAGTGTTTGTGTTATTCTCTATTGTAATCAGTTAGTAATCATCAATAAAACATCAAATCATTCAAAGTGGACGTAGGCCGAACCATTATAAATCTCTGTGTTTTTCTATTTCTATTTGCTTGAATTGACGTGTTTGTTAGATTATTATCTTTTTACATTTAAATTCTTCATTCTAATCTCTTAAAATACGTTCGAAGAGTGCTATGTCCATCTATGGTACAAACAGAGTTCATCATTGAGTGTGATGACAGTGAAAAGGGTATAGGCGTTGTTTTATTATAGGAACAAAAACAAATCTTATACATTAGTCAAGCATTGAAAGAAAGAAATTTGACTCTATCCACCAATGAAAAAGGGCTACTAGCCATTATTCATGTTGCAAAAAAATAGAGCCAGTATCCACTAGGAACAACATTCCAAATTGGGACCGATCACCAGGTTTTAAGCACTTACACACTCAAAAGATAAACACTAATACACAAAGCAAGTGTTTTGCAAGCTTCATGGATATGATTATGTGGTTAAATATGGAAAAGGAAAAGAAATGTGCTTGTTGATGCTTTATCTAGAAGAAATAGGTAAGTAGAAAGTGAACAACCGATGAGAATCGCAATTATACAAAGTCCTTGGGTTGAAGAATGCAAGGAAAATGTCAAAAAACTTGAATTTTATCGCCATTTAGTTACTGATTTAAAGCAAGGTAATTAGATCCTCAAAAATATAGTTCATGGACAATTTAATCACTACAAGAATGGCACAAGTTAGCGACGGCTTTTAGCCGTCGCCGGCCGTCGCTAGCCGACGCTAAAAGCCGTCGCTATATTTGGCGTCGCCCAATAGTGTAGCGACGGCTTTAGGGACGGCTCCGTCACCAAAATAGCGACGGCTAGCGACTGCAAATGTACCACGTGGAAATTTTTCCAACGTCTAAATGCCGTCGCTAGTCGTAGCTCGCCGTCGCTAACCTGCACCATTTGGCCGTCGCTAGCTGTCGCTAATCTTGGCCGTCGCTAGCCGTCGCAAAACTGGGTAAATTTTCAGTGTACATGCACAGCCCATATACACCTCAACCAATCTGAACCAAACAACCACTATACACTATAGTCATCAAGTATAACCATCATATATCCATCATATAACATAACTATACATTCAAACAATATAAAATCCAACCAAATCTCATTTTCAAATCCAATAATCGGAATATGTAAATAGTAAACCGAAATTTCTGCATAATATCCCGACATATATATACATAATATTCAACCAAATCCATCAATTAGAAGTCATCAAAATATATGTACATAATATCCTGAAATATATATACACCATACCAACCAAAATGTGTATATACCAAACTATCAGCAAACAAACATACCTACTCCTCGCCATCGCTGCCGTCCTCTCCAGGCATCCTCCCATGCTATTACAAATAGGCCGCAATCCGCTCATCCAGCTGTTGCTCAAAGAAACTCTTCCTCCAATCATTTATTTCTTCAACTGTCGCCCTCAACTGAGCAATCTCTGCCTCTTGCTGCGACCTCCTGTATGCACTCTGCATTCTCATGGCCTATAAAATAATTCATAATTATTTATATATTAGTATATATATATAATATTATTAAAATTGTTAAACTATTCATATGCATGATTAAATTTATATATTAGTACATGTCAAAATTTACCTCCACATTTCCATAGCTATACCGTCGACTGGTCCGAGAAGGCGGGTCAATAATAGCATCCCAAATATGGTTCTCCTCCTCTAACGTAAGCTCTTCCCGACCAGTGGACTGCGCTACACGAGCCCGCTCTGCTTCGTACTTCTCCTGCGATTACAAACAATTGTTTTACACGATAAAAACCGAATGTCAAAATTTTGAAAATAAAATAAGACAAAATATTGTTATTAACAGTAAATTAATTTACCATTACGGATTGTGATTTGTCATCCGTCCACTCGTACGAAACATTTCCCTCTTCGTCGGTCCTCTCCAAGGCATGTGTGGCCTTGAACAGCTCGGCCATAGTGGGCTCGCGGTTGTATCTCGCGGCCTAAAAATATATAAATATTATTGCTAATCTGATTATAAAATATTGTAATAAAATGTAAACACAGTTTATAAATTTAATTACCAGCTCTCTCTTATGCTCCTGAAAGGATTTGGAGCCACCACGGTGCAATGCAGGATTTTTATTCCTGTTTGCCCGGTTCCGCGCAGATAGCTCCTAAAAATTAAGATAAATTATCACGTATATATCTTGCGAGATTTATATTAGATTTAAATAACAAAGCAAACATATATTACATACTTTTACTGTCGGACTGTCCCAAAGCTGAAGAAAATCATTCCATACACCCTCGCCCATCCAGTTTGGCTTTTTCCCTGAATTTTTGGCTTTGGACTGTGTATCCCTGTAATTTTTTCTCATTCGTTTGTTCCAGTGATTTAAAAAATGTCCAAGTCTTCAGGGTCGACGCGGACTGCAGCCTGTAAATTTTAAGTTATAAAGATTATATTAATTTACAACTGAAATTCAAACTACTACTTACAAGTAAATCCGCTTGTATGACGTTCTTGACATGAGGGGGGATGTCGTCCCAGCGAGGCCAACAACCATGCATCCGGCTCTGAAAAGCCTTCCTCGAAACCTGTAAAATATAATCTGATGGCTCCACCTCAAAGCCACTGCAAAAGTTATGATACACATGTTTAGTGGATTTTAAAACTTATACTTTAAATAAAATTGATACTTACCCAGCACTTCTAGGAACAACTTCTGCAATCGGACGTAAGTCCGGTGCAGTGCCACTACCACCTGCACCGGGAGATGGGGATGGCGTGCCACCACCACCTCCACTCCGTTTCCTGCCAGACATATCTGCTATAGAAAAACAATATCATCACAGAACAATTATACAAATTCACTACTACATATCATGTTTCAATCACTTTCACAGAAACAATTATAAAAATTTACTAGTACAAAACATGGATAAAAATTATATAAATAATCATCACAGAACCATAATAGAAATTCACTACTACATAGCATGTTTCAATCACTTTCATAGAACAATTATAAAAATTTACTGGTACAAAACATGGATAAAAATTAACTAAATGATCATCACAGAACAATTACAGAAATTTACTATTACATCGAATGTTTCAATCACTATCACATAACAATTATATCAATAACGATCAGTCTTCATCGTTTTCTGATTCAGATTCAGTCTCGTATTCTATCTCATTTTCTTCGGTACTTTCAAATGCATCAAATAGGACGTTCGATTCATCATTCAAAGGCCCTACATCAATATCATCAGTTATTATTATTTCTGTATTTGATTCAAGATCGGCTTGATATGCTGCTTCATTTGGAATATTATTTCCATCAATCGTAAACCTTAGTTTCATTTTGAAAACAGCGGACCAATCCGCTTTATCTTTTTTCAAAGATGGATACGAAGCAAAATAAACTTGTAACGCTTGCTTGGCTAACACAAAAGGATCGTATTTATAGTAGTGTGATGTATGCCTTATTTCAATAAGTTTGTACTGTTTATGCACGTTGATTCCGAAACCAGGAACGTTACTGAACCAATTGCACTTAAATAAAATAAAAAAACCTTTTCTAAAGGTTCAACATAATATGTCAATTCTAGAATCTGTGTTAAGACGCCGTAAAAATCTTTTAAATGCTCATCTGGATCATCACTGCCTTTGACAAATACCCCGCTGTTATATGTTAATTTTTCAGCACCGTAATCTTTTGTGTTGAACTTAAACCCGTTGACGAAAAATATTGGATAAGTCTTCACATTTCTTTTCGGTCCAATCGCAAGATGTCTTAAGCCTTCATCAACGACACAGTTTCTTGGCTCATAAACATAGTTCAAAAACCATTTGGAAAATTCTTTACTGAGATCGCCAGATGGATACTATGATTCACAGATACTGCATATATGTAATATGTGTTATTATTATTATGTACGTACAAGTAAATTACAAGTGAATTAACTATTACCTGACAAATGGTGCGACTTCGACACAATTTAAAAGAACATACGTGTGCGCTACATGGTGGTCTCTATCGCCCAACCATATTTCCACACATTTTCCACCAGGTCTACCATGTTGTCTAAAAACAGATAACATTGTTTGAGAAGAATTTTGTTCAACGACTTCCTCATTTCGAGGAACAGTTACAAACGATAAGTTCACATCGTCCTTAAAGTAGTGAGAGAAAAAAAATGAGGCTTCTTCTTTAAGATACGATTTTCATATCGAACCCTCAACTCGGGCTTTTTGTCGAATCTTCTTCTTCAAATGATTCAAGTACCTATTAAGATATTTATTACATATTTAGATATACAAATTTAAATTTGAAATTGACATGAACATTGCATATGTTAATTTACCTCTCAAATGGATACATCCATCCATATTGCACAGGACCTCGAAGAAGTGCTTCGGATGGAAGATGAATAGGTAAATGCTCCATTACGTTAAAGAAACCAGGCGGAAGTATTTTCTCCAGTTTGCATAGCAATATGGGTATTTCTACTTCAAGTTTACGTATACGGTCCACCTTTAATGTTGTCGAACATAGCTGTTTATAAAACAAACATAACTCTGTTATGACGTTACATACTTTTACGGGCAACAGTTCTTTGAAAGCCACGGGGAGTAAATATTCCATCATGATATGACAATCGTGATTTTTCATCCCACTCAATTTACTATTTTTGAAGTCAACACATCTATGAAGATTGGAAGAAATCCCATCGGGAAATCTTAATTCTTCCACCCACTTTAGCACGACTTTTACTTGCTTATTATCTAGCTCATAGCATGCTTTCGGTTTTTTATTGTCATTAGGCTTCATATGAAGTTCCGGGCGCTTACAATAGTTTGCTATATCAAGCCTCGAATTCAAATCGTCCTTGGTTTTGCCCTTTACATTCAAAATTGTATTTAACAGATTATCAAACACGTTCTTTTCGTTGTGCATCATGTCAATATTATGTCGGAGTAAGAGATCTTTCCAATATGGTAACTCCCAAAATATGCTTTGTTTGCACAAATTATGAATGTCTGACTTTCCTGGGATTTTAGTCAGGACTCCAGTTTCATGTATCTTTGGATAGTCTATTACAATTTCGTATATTTCCTCGCCTGACCAAACCTTAGGTGGTTTCAGATTCTCTTCTCTGTTAGCTATGAAAATTTTATTATCTCTTCTAAAACTATGATTGGGATGAAGAAAACACCGATGACAATCAAACCACGAAACTTTCTTCCCATATCGTAACGAAAATACTCGTATTTCTTCCATACAATAAGGGCATGCAAGACGACCGGCCGTACTCCAACCAGAAAGCATCCCGTATGCAGGAAAATCATTAATCGTCCATAGCAAAGAAGCGAATAACCGGAAAAAAAAATTCGTTGATACATCGTAAGTTTCAACTCCTTCATTCCACAGTTTCTTCAACTCTTCGATCAATGGTTGTAAATAAGCATCAATTCCTTGAGTTGGATCATGAGGGCCGGGAACGACAGTGGTGAGAAACATATATGGTGTTTTCATACACATCTATGGAGGTAAATTATATGGAGTAACGATAATTGGCCAGGATGGATATTTACTACCAAACTGTGAAAATGGTGAAAATCCATCCGTACATAAACCAAGTCCGACATTACGACTTTCCGCAGCAAATGCAGGATAAGTCTTATCGAAATGTTTCCATGCTTCACCGTCGGATGGATGTATCAAAGTTCCTTCTTTCACTGTTCTCACACTATGCCATCGCATATGACAGGGCGTAACAGAAGACTCATATAATCTTTGAAGTCTGAGAGTGATGGGTAAATAATGCATTCTCTTGTACGGGACTTCTTTCCCTTTCTTCTTTCTTGGTTTGTATCTTTCTTCGTTACATATTTTGCATTTTCTGAGGTCGACGTCATCTTTCCAATACAACATGCAACCTTTCACACATGCATCTATCTTCTCGTACGATTGACCAAAAGCGGACATCAATTTTTTTACTTTATAATGACTATCGCACATCAGATTGTTGGGTGGCATGTGTCGTTTTGCAGCTTGTACAACTGCTGTAAATGCAGCTTCCGTAAGGTTAAATTTTGATTTCATAGTTATGTATTCGGCGGTTACTGAAAGTTCGGTTCCGCTTTTACATCCGTCCCACAGCGGCCTCTTAGCAGAATCCAACAAATCGTATATTTTTTTACCTCCCGCAGTCGGTTCTTCTTCGACATTTTCGTCTTCATCGACAGCTTCCGTTGTAGGAAACATTGATCGTGCTGCATCATCCACCATATTTTCTATCGGATTCGTCATCATATTACCGTCCTCTAAAACTTCAGTATTAGGTGTAGGTTCAACAAGTTCTCCATGACGATCTCAGAAATAATAATCAGGCATGAAACCATATTGATACAAATGTACTTCAACTATATCCGGTTTCCAATACTTCAAATGTTGGCACTTACTACACGGCAACGAATTTCTGTATAGTTTCGGTTATTAGATTTATCAAATCTAATAAATTCCTGTACACCGTTGTAGAAATGTTGCTTTATTGATCCTTTCTTTCCAGTTCCGACTTCATAAATCCAAGTACGGTCGAGAAAATAATTGAACATTTTTCCTGATTTGAAAATGTATGTTAGACAATTTAAATGATTAATTTACAACCATTCTCCATTGTAAAAAGTTCATCGTTTCAGGAAAATCAAAATATAAACTTCACTTTATTTTTTTATTTTTGGGTATTTTGATTTTCACTTCGGTGGTCAGTCATCCTACTTCCCATTACAAACACAATAATGTAATTACATTTTATAAATCATTTCAGATTAAACGGTTCAACAAAATTTCAACAGCACTTCCCTTATGCTCCCTGTATCGTACACAAATGCGTGTACACAGGGAACGTAAAGGAAGTGCTGTCGAAATTTTGTAACCGTTTAAAATGAATTGATTTATAATATGTAATTACTTTATTCTGTTTGTAACTTGTCCAATACAGGGACAAATCCGACAAATATTGTATCAGATGAATATAAATGTCTGTTCCGTTACAAAACGAACATCCATATAACGATCATATACAACACTTGCCAGACGGGGCCAAAGACAATCTAAGGGATAAAGAAATTTCTTTAAATTTTGTCAAATATTATTGTTCTTTTCAGATTTTGACAATGTTTCAACTATTTATATTTTATTTCAAAAATTTGTGTATTTAAATTTTAGTTCAACATTCAATTAACAATTTTACTTCAATATTAATTTCTTTATTTTTTTTAACGACATAGATTTTATGTGACTATTTGTTGTTGTTATATTCATTTCTTAATTTCTTTACAAAATCGATTTTAATACAATATCAGTTGTTTTTAAACTCATTTCCTAATTTTTTTCAAATAAATTATATATTTGCAGAATTTTTAATGTTCTAATATTCATTTTTTAATTTTTTGTACAAACTTTATTTTTTACAATATATACAACCTTTTGCATTTTGTCCGTCGCTAGCCGTCGCGATTCATCGCTAAAATTATCAAAATGGCAATTGCTAATCGTCGCTAGCCGTCGCTCAATCAACAGGGTAAATAAAACAATTATCAATGAATATAATTAGAAAACAACAAATTCTAATTATCGAATAGATAATTAGAAAACAATAAAAAACTAATTATTAAATAAAAATTTGTCAATTTAAATTTACTTAACAACTTAAATTTGTAATTTATCAATTTCATAAACTATGAAATACTTTCATGTAAATTTATCAATAACCAAGTTAATCATTAATATACACTATTTTTTCACCTAAAACAACTAACCATGTTAATCGCCAACACTAATTATCTACATCAACCATTTATTCAACTTCATTATGATGAAATAATTAATATGTACTTAATTCAAGTTCATGATAATAAACTAATTAGTCTACCAAATCAACATACAACATTACTAATACCTAATTTAACAACACTACTAATACTCAAATTAACAACAAATCTAAATTTTACCACAAATCATAATTGAATTAGGATTTAAACTAAACCTAAAAACATCATATTTACATTCAAACAAGATATTAGGAGCATACAGACACAAATTTGTATGATATGGAGGCTTTGAAGGGTTGGGCGCCGGCTGGGGTGACGGAGTTGGGGAAGGAGGAAAAATTTGGGGAAGGAGAAAAATGAAATCTGAGCTCTCGGACAGGACTTGTATATTTCGATTTGCGACGGTTAGCGACGGCCGCTTTTTTTAGCCGTCGCCCCCTCCGTCGCTAATCGAAACCTTTCTTGTAGTGAATATTCTACATGAACAAGCTACTCACTCAATAATCATGAAGACACAACACCAACAAAGCTCTGATTAATGAACATCACTCAACCCCATTGGATGGGCATTCTGGCCTGAAAAGAACATTCCACAGGTTAAAAAAATTTAAGTAGCTAGGCATGAAAACAAATTTAACGGAATTTGTAAAGAACTATGATATCTGTCGTAAAATGAACATGAGAATATACCTACCCTTTGACTGCTTGGACCTCTTCCAATACCTAAAATGGTGTGAAGTGACATCAACATGGATTTCATCATCACTCTTCCAAGAAGCAAGTTATGAGTCATGAGTAATACGTTGATTCATCACTGACTGAATTTACACGCATGAGTCACATAACTGAAATGATATACTCCTGCTACTACTACAATATCACAAATATTTACGGATTCAAAACTAACATTATAGACTAAACATAATATCATAAAGCAAAAATCACTATAAAACATAAACATATATACAATTTGAACTTGCAAGAGATGCAAGAGACCAACTAATTAGTACATTAAGTGCAAGATTAGAGAAATAAAAGATAGAAGTGGATAAAATATATTAAAAGAAATTTAGCTTATTATAGTAGTGGTAACATACATTTGATTCAAAATGTAGTTATGGCCACTTTTCATACAAAAAGCAATTTTTAAATAAATGTCCAACCTACATACATTATTAGCTTCATAATATTCATATCCTACAAATTCAATAACTAAGCTATAAGAAAAACCTCCAAGACCATAGCTTTCCCTCTAAAAGTCCCATCTATGTACACTTGCACCGCACTTTTTAGTGTGGGATACCTTTGAAAAAAAACCTAATGGTGCATCTACGATGTTTATCGTGTAAAATATTTGCAGAAACATACAGGCCAAGGAAAAAATCAAGCCCAGAAAACTTCAATCTGAAGTGTATATTTAGGGACAACTTTCTGGTACCTTTGGATTTTAGTTCTTCGGCGTTTTCTTGTCCATATGATATACCTGATAAATAAAGTGAAGGGCTTCAGAAAGTTGAAAAATTACATTAAAAATGCCCCAATTTTATGAGGCTACAAAGGGTGATCGACCACAATAAAATTTCATTGATCTAAACACTAGACTAATGCTGGCGATACTAATTGATGGCTTTAATTAACATTTACAGTTTTGTTTACCAAAAAAGCCCAAATACACTTTCTTAGTTATATTAAACCTTCAAATATAAAATCAAATTGCCTTGGAAGGCATTGCCAAGACTTGAATTGAGCTCAATTTTGTTACAATGCCAAATTGACAACACAGAAACTATTAGAATATTTAGGTTTAAAAATTTAATAAGGGCATACTAGTCCTTTAATCTATTCTAGTTAGCCTATAAATAATCTCTTTGTATTGATTTTTAGAAACCAATTTCTGTAACCTCCATTGTAATTTAATAGATTTCAGTGTAATCATTTATCTTTGTTTTTTTCTTTCGATTTTTTGTTTGCTACATAATTTCAGCATGATATCAAAGTTTGTTTACATGAAAAATCATAACAAACTGACATGATTTAGGACAATATCTTCTTCAGTGCAGTTGTAAAATAAATATAAAAATGACACGACCATGGCGATGCAAGGCAATACAACTAATAAACTTGTTTAGTAGTTGTGAATATGTGGCAAAAATGACACATTGGAAATAGTTCAAGTGCATGGAACTGGCTATATCCAGACGTTTCACTTGACAATGTATTTTATCATTTTCGCTTCATCTGCTTTACCATTAATAGACAGTTTTACCATTGAAAGATACCTATATCAAATCCTGATATTTTTTCATGTCAGCATCACAATTCACTTTTCAATTATATTGAATATGCTTTGTATTTTCTTGTGTACATATAGCAAGCAGCTTGTCTGTCACGCAATAGAATTACAGAAGGGGGCTGTTGTTGGTAACATTAAGTCAGCTAAGAGGCAAAACTGAATATGGACACAACAAAGTTTCGGTACAGCTCACTATGGTTTTATCCAATTTCAATCTAATATACACAAAATCTATTCATTTTTTCTTCTTTAATAGAAAAAATATGTATGCCAATATCCTAAAAATGGACCGAAGTTATGTAAAAAATTCCATTGAATTGCATTAAAAAAATTGGTTGTGCCCATAATTAGTATTGTCCCATAGACAAATTGATACTATCAGTAGCAACGCCCTCGAAAAATTGTTGCGTGGTCAGTAGATTCAGTACCTTATGTGAGGAATGCCGTAGCATATCACTGGACTTGTAGAGGTTCATATAATTTACAATATGAGATTTCCATTCTCCTTTGCTCCGCTCATCCCTGTCAGGAGAATGAGGCTGATTGCGCATGCAACAAAATATGCGAATAAGGACCACAGCATCAAGTGCTGCATATTCTATCTGCAAGTAATCATAGTACACCAACAAAACGAAATTCAATCCATAGTGATACAGTTTGTGGTTAAATCTCTTTTTTTATTTCTTATGGAAAGAATTATTGTATATTTTTTTCTCAACTTACCTGATTTGCACTAAGTGATCGCAGCTCCCAATTGGTTTTTCTTGTTTTGTTCAAACCAGCTCCTAATATTTTCTTCATAGTCAATAAACATAAAACTCATGAGAGATCAGTTATTGCATCAATATAAACTAATCAACAAAAGGAAAGGAAAATAAAATAGTAGAATGAAATAATGTGTCAAGATAAACGTACTTTGAATTATACCTTAGCAAGCCCTGATAGCCCGCCACTTTGCTCATTGAAAGGTTTCTGGATATTAAGAAACATTCCGTAGTATTGAAAATACTCCAAGTCGCCATAGGAATGGAATAATTGACAAAGATCACATTGCAAGTTGTAGCCTATAAATTTATCAGTTATAGAATTTTGCTTTTCGAAGAATACAATTCTTAGAGTATATAATTTGAGTAATAATATCATAATGAATGGTTTTTTTTGTACAATACATCTTATGTGACTTTTCTTTTAATCTTGCACTAAAATGCTATGACCGCACCTTAACTTGACACACCCTTAAAATGCAACGAAGTCTGATTTGATCAGTGAAGGAATTTGGGTAGATTTGCCATAAAGTGTGACCAAATCGATGTGTTAAAAAATATAACTGATATTCCTTGCAAACTCAAAGAAATGTTCGATTTGTAGGCTCAAAATTTTCTCACCTTATCATAAACAGCCCAGTTGATTTCATAAGAAAAAAGCTCCTGCTTGGTCTTTGGTATCATGTCAATCAATTGCTTTACATCTAATAACTTCATATTTTCTAGCTTTGGCTTATCTTCTCGATCCCTATCATAGCTTCTATCATGACCTTTTTCCTTGTTACCATTGTATCTTCGATCTCTGTGCCTACCTCTTTCCGAGGACCTCCCATTTATATCCCTCTCAACTTTTAATAATATCAGCCCTGTTAAACTAAGTTTTAATAATATATTTAATGTAAACAAAGAGGATTGCATTTAACAATGAAATAAGAATTAAAAACCTATCGAATGGACTAAAAGTTTACACATAATGGAACAATCAAGGACCATATAGTAGTAACTTTATTTGAGGCTGCTTGTGATTATTAAGCATTAACAACATTGAGTCTCAAGTATTCAAAAAATATCAATTAGGCTTTACATAGCTAAAAAAATGGCGGAAATCACTTTTCTTAGGGATAATCCAATTTTCAGCCTTGATCAGATTGGGGGATCTTCTCCTCCTTCCTCTCTCATTTCTCCTCCTCCACCAGATCCAATTCTGCATTCACAGCCTATCTCTTCTAAAATCATTCCTGAATTTGATAAAGAGGGATTCCAAATCGTTCAATCCAAGAAAAGCCGGAGTGAATCTCAAAAACATCGATCTGGATTTGGGTCAAACCAGTTGAGCCTATACAGGGGAAATTCAAACCATCCAAATCAAAACAGAAACTATAACCGAGACAATTCAAGATTTACTGGGAATTCAAGAATCAGTGCAACTAATGTTGTTAATCCTCTTCAGACCAGTTTGAAATCAAATTTGCAAAAGGAAACTCCAAGAAACCATTCAAGAAACAGTCAGATACCAAATAAATCGGTTCATCAATTCAATACTAACCCGAATAAAGCCTCTTCATGGGCAGATCTGATAAAGAATGGGGGATTAAACTCTGAAGCCGATCTAAAATTTGTGGCTCCCCTCTCTATCAATGATAAGAAGATTGTTGTTGTGAATGCAGAGGCCAGCAGAAGAGCAGAAAGCAAGTGGTGCCATTCAGTTATTGCATACGTTTTTACAGCAGGCCCCCTTATCATCATTTCAAGGCTGTTATAGCAAAATCCTGCACTCCCACTGGTAATTTCGACATATTCACTCGAAATAATGGGTTTTTCATAATTAGATTTGAAAATGCAACTTATTGTGATAAAGCTATCATTGGTGGTCATCATTTTATAAATGGAAAACTTATTATTATATGAAAAAATGGAATAATAAAATCAATCTTGATAGAGATTTGCTCTCTTCAATGAAAGTCTGGATTAGACTCCCGGAATTAAATCTTAGATTATGGGATAAAGAAATTTTGAGTGCTATTGCTAGCATTGTGGGCAACCTTATTAAATTAGACGAACACACTGCCAAGGAATCAAGGCTTTCTTTTGATGGAATATTAGTAGAAATTCAAGCAAACACTGATTTACCAAATGAAGCGACTATTTCACTGCATGATGGGAAAAATTTAACACAAAGCATAGAATATGAATTGATCCCCCCTAGATGCAAATCATGTTGTTGTTTTGGGCACACCATGGATAATTGTGTTACCAAAATGGTCTGGAAGGAAAAACAGAAAACTCAAGAAATGGATTTTGCTAGCAATTCCACAAAAGAAATGGAAAATACATTGACTGCCAGAACACTGGAAACAAATAATGAATCCATCTGTTTCCCCCTGAAGCGAATAATAACAGCATCAATAAAAACTATTAATATTCAGGAGTCAACACAAGTAATGGATATCCAAGAAGGATATAAAACACAATGTTTGGAAGTGGAAACTATTGAAACTGTAAATGGAATCTCTGAAAATCATTCAGAAACAATTGTAAACAACAAGAGTGATGAAATACAAACCAGAAATAGTAATCCAGAATCGGCAAACATGATCATAGAAGATGGTTCATACATTTCTACTATTCTCAGCAAAGAGCCATCTAAAAACCCCAACATCAACCATGTTGCAAATCATCTTACCTCTGTTTCCACAAAACCAAGTTCTGAAACCAGTTTACAAAAGGTTATCAATTCAATGGCAAACTCCTTTTCAACAACAATGAAGACCAAAAAAGCCAAAAAGGAAAAAAGGAAAGAAAAAATGAAAAGCATCAAAGACATTATTACTGAAGACAGTACAGAGGACAATGAAGACTGTGACTTCAAAAGATATTACATCTCAAAAAACTCTAAATGGGAAGAGCAGCTCAAGGCTATTAGCAAAACTTCATATAAGAAAAAGGGAAAGAGGCTGGAGACTCTAGAGGAAGAGAGCAGCTACAGTACATAATTGTTCTCATTTGTATCCTTTAAGTATCCTTTTTAATAATAATATTATTATTATGTCGATAATCTCTTGGAATGTTAGAGGGCTAAACTCTCCAGAAAGGAAATTAGACTTATCTGATCTCCTTTTGTCTTTCAAACCCAGTATGGTTGGCTTGCTTGAACATAAGTTAGACAATTCAAAAATGGCTGATTTTCAGGCTAAAAACTTACTTAGTTGGAAATATATTAATAACAACCAAATGGGGGGAAATGGTAGAATAATGGTTATTTGGGACCCAAACATTTGGGATATCTCTCAATATTTTATCAATTTCCAGTTTATTCACTGTAAATGTGTTAACAAAGGTGGTTTTCAATTAGAAATCACTTTTGTTTATGCTTCCAACAGTGAAACTGAAAGAACGTCTCTTTGGAATAATCTTGATCAAATTAACTCTAATATGAAACTTCCTTGGATTATTATGGGAGATTTCAATACTATCTTACATGGTTTTGAGAAAAGGAGGGAAATCCTATTCCTTTTAATAAACTTGAAATGTTATATAACTTTCTTATTAAAACTGGTCTATTGAACCAACTATTTTTGGTAATAATTTTACTTGGAAATCTGGAAAATTCAGAAATATCCATTGCAAATTAGATAGAATTCTTCTTAATCATGCTTTTACAAATTATTTTAAAGATTTCAAATGTCTAACCCTTCCCCAGGCCTCTAATGATCATACTCCAATTCAATTCTTTTTCCGTCAAAACAATAATCTTTAGAGACAACTTTCCATTTAGATTTGTTAATGGATGGGTTAATGAGGAAGGTTATAAAGACTTAATCAAAAACTGCTTTACCACTAAAGTAGTTGGTACTGCTCAATTCAAATTCAATAAACTTCTTCATATTACTAAAGAAAATCTGAAAATCTGGAATAAAAACAGAAATAAAAATGAAATCAAATCCATTAGGAATGAATGTGAGCTTAGACAGAATGAGTTAGACAAGGATTGCTCAGACATTAATAAAGTTAACAACTTTTTCATGCCCAAAATAAACTGATCAAGTCCCTTCATGTGCAGTCGATTAATTTGAGACAGAAAGCAAAAATAGACTGGTTAATTCATGGTGATGAATCAAGTAAAAAAATTTATGCCGAAATGTCTAGTAGGAAATATAGGAATGACATTGGTAAAATTATAGATGTCAATGGTAATGTTACTAATGACCTGGCCTGTATTAGGAAAGAAGCCATCAAATATTTTACTGATTTATATAATACCAATCTCTATTCTAATTCCTTCCCTAATATAGAGCCTAAATTTAAAGTTAATGAAAACAGTAAAGATATTCTTTTAGCTCCTATCAGACTTGAGGAAATTAAAAACATCATTTTTAATTCTAATAATGATAAAAGTCCAGGCCCTGATGGTTTTGGTGCCAAATTCTATAAAACGCACTGGGATGAAATTAAATCAACTCTATTTGATTCTATCTCTGAATTTTTTAGGACTGGTAGATTATTAAAAAATCTGAATCATACTTTTATTACATTAGTTCCTAAGGTTCAAATTCCCAACTGTTTAGAAGAATATAGACCTATTGCCTGCTGTAATTTCATATACAAAATTATTTCTAACATTTTATGTAATAGGTTAAAAATATTTTTGAAATATCTTATCTCAGAAAACCAGAGTGCTTTCATTCCTGGAAGATTAATTGTTGAAAACACCTTGCTTGCTCATGAGTTAATTAGAAACTTTAATAATAAAAATAAAAGTCTCGTGTGTGTTAAAATTGATTTACATAAAGCTTTTGACAAAATAAATAGACATTTCATTATTTACATGATGAAACAAATGGGTTTTTGCAATAAATTCTGTGATCTTATCCTTGAATGTATTAATAATGTTTCTTGTTCCATTTTGGTTCAAGGTTCTCCTACTGGGTTTATTCATAGCAATAGTGGAATTAGACAAGGAGACCCACTTTCTCCCTATTTATTCACTATTGCTATGGAGTATTTCTTAATTCTTATGGAATTTGAGCTGTTAAAAGGAAATATCAAACCAATTAATAGAACCAATCCGTATATTACGCATTTACTATATGCTGATGATTTGCTTATCTTTTTGAATGCAGACTCTCAAAATGCGAAATCTATTGCAAATATTTTTGACAAATTAGATGTGCATGCATGATTAAAAGTCAATGAATTCAAGAGCAAAATTTATTTTAGCAAAGGCTGCTCCAATAAAATGGACATTTTGAATATCTTAAAATTCAAGGAAGGCACTCTGCCTGTAAAGTATCTGGGTCTTCCTCTAAGTGTCAACCAAATTAATGACAGAGACTTCACAAGATTATTAGATATCATCCAAAATAGATTTGAAGGGTGGGCTAGTAAATTTTTGTCTTTAGCTGGTAGAATTGAGCTAACTAAAACTGTCATCATCGCAATCATCATGTATTGGATTCAAGCTCACAATATCCCAGTAAAAGCTATTCATAAAATTGAAAAAATTTGTGCAAACTTCATCTGGAAAGGAAAACAGCACAAAATTGCTTGGGAAAAAATTTGTTTATCTAAGAAAGCTAGTGGATTGGTCTGAGAAACATTAATGAGTTAAGAGATGTGTGTAAACTCAAATTATTCTGGAAGTTTGTAAATGGCAACTCATTATAGGCTAAGTGGATGAAAGCAAGGTATCTTAAAAATAATTTTTTTTGGACTACTGGAAATGAGAAACACCACTCTTTTGTTTGGAAAAATATTCTCAGTAGTAGAGATACTGGCATTAAGCTTCTGGAAAGAAAATTTAAAGATGGTAATCAGACTAGTCTGTGGTTCGACCCTTGGATTCATGGGAAAACACTAGTTAGTCTAGTGGGTTGGAACAACTTATTTCTTTTTGGAGAAATCAATGGTAATGTTAGTAGCATTATCCAAAATAATAAATGGAATACTTTTAGTCATCCAGCTACTTCTATATTCAATCTTGCCATTAATCAAATCACAATTGACCCTAATCTTACAAAAGATAAGTGGGATTGGAAAACATCTAATAAAGGCTCTTTCTCATTCAAAAAAACTTTGGAGTTTATAAAGGGTCAAGAAACAGATGTGGATTGGCACACTGTTATTTGGAATAAATCTAATTGTCCCAAAATGTCCCATTGTGCCTATTTTGCTATTATAAACAGGCTTCCTACTAGGGACATATGCTTAAAATGGAATAATAAAGGGGATACTATATGTCTGTTATGCCGGGAGGAAAATGAGAGCATCAACCACTTGTTTTCTGACTGTACTTATACTAAACATATATGGTTTATTGCAAAAACAAAGCTCAAGATTAATCAAAATCAAGCAGTTCAAAACATCAGAGAAAGCATCAACTATATCCAACAAAACTTCAAAGATAAATCCAAGGAATTCAAAAAAGCAAGTATTATGCTCACTGTAATAATTTTCCACATCTGGAAAGAAAGAAATCAAAGACTTCACTCTCAATCAGAAACAGAAAGTATTCTTCTTTGGAAAAAAATTGATATTGATTGCCAGATTCTTCTCAATAAACAAAGAACTCAAAGCAATTACTCAGAAAATCCAAATCATAAAAACTGGCATATGGATAAATATGAAGAGAATTTAGAATCTATCTTACAGAATGGGAAAATCACTTCTGATTCCACTAATATGAGACCTCCCCAGCACAATGGCAATCATTGGGTGGGAAAGTCTTGGAGTTACGATAATCCAATTTCCAATTTAGCCAATACTGGAGGCGGCCACTTCTACCAACACTATAGGAAGCGCTCCTGTAATAATCAGGGCTATCACTCACCTAATAGGGGCGGAAGCTACCACACTCACAACTTCTAGGATCAAGTTGACAATCATCTGAGCATGGACAAAGATAGGCAACCGACTGTTAATATCACTCAAGAGATATTAACGAGTATTTCAACAGACACTTATCTATAGAGGGATACAGAGAACTAGCAGGCAATTGCTTTAATAGCTCTCTTCAGAACAATAATTTGCCAACTGCTAACTGCAAGGGAAGTATCATGGCTCTTATCAATAATAATAATATTAATGTTAAGACTTCAAATTATAACACAAATTCTTTTATACCTGACAGTTATGGAGATTACTGCATGAATTGCAGTCTTCGTGAGCATGACAAAAAGCTCCGATGGACTATCAAAGAGCAAGGATTAGGATCCAATCTTTACAGAAGCAATATTAATAATCAAATCTTTCACCTATCTAACTGGGAAAGGGGAGAAAGCAGCTGGATGACCGATTTTGATATTCCAGACTCTGTTGAAGATAAAAGCAAGCTAGGGTCACTACAACAAAAAGACCATATTACAACTGTATTTTTACAACTGCTAAAAAATGTCAGTTGTAATAAAGATTTCTTACAACTCTTTTTTTAAGAAAGTTGTAATAAACTTATTTTCAACAACTCTTTTATTTTACCAATTGCAATAGATGCCTATTACAACGTTTCTTTTTTGCCAGTTGTAATAGATACCTATTTTTAACAATTAATTAATAATTAATAAATAAATATTAAAGACTAAACTAATAATTTATATATACTTCATTATTAATACTAGTAATTAATAATAAATTTTATATAATAATTAATACTAAATTTTTGACTTATATTAAATAGCAAATTACAATCATTGTATCCACTAAAATACATGAAAAACTACTATATTTTAATTAAAACCGAACGAATAATTATCGATGCGGATGTGATCTTTCAAATTCAATAAAATTTAGTAATTGTTAAAAATATATACGGATAAATTAAAAAATAATTTTTACTTATATAATAGTTTCATATTATTTTTTTTAAAATTCAGCAAAACTAATAAATTAACAGACAATTACTATATATATTAAACTTGTCATATTAAGTAAATTTCCAAATAATAGTTGGTTGATGGAATTAGTAATCCACCTCCCTCCATATCATATTTTTTCCATATATATATATATATATATATATATATATATATATTAAAACAATAGTTATTTATCTTCTCATGTTAATCAATTTTCAAAACAACTATATTCAATCTCAAAATTTTCCCTCCGCAACGAAAATTTCCCTCCACGGCGAATATTTTGGCTCCAACGCAAAATAGCCCCTCCGTACACCCTGATTTTAAATTTGTGTCCTCCACATAACTTTGTTAACCTAATCCCTAAATCAAAAATCAAAGCCTGTAACCACAATTCCTCTTAATCCCTAAATCATTTTATCGGCAGAAAAAGAAAAATAGAGCATAACACGTTGCTGCTCGACGTCCAAGGGGAGTTCAAGCCACGTCGTGGTGACTGGAAGCCGCGTCCTTGAGCGGTGGCTGAGGGGTTGCTAGCGATTGAAGGAAGCGCATACGATTGCACATGAGGCTGGCATCGTATCGAGGAATCCACAAAGTTGCACTAGCAATGATAGGTGCAGAGTTTTCAACGGCGACGATGAGGAAGAAGCTATGGCAGTACCTGGCAATGGTTGATGCATCGACGTGGTTGCTGGCCATTGAATTATGGGTCTCAAAATGTTTATAAGGTTGGTGATTGTTAATCTAAGTCACCCTTCATTTGTAATCAACTAATTTCAAAGGCAAATTCAATTTAACACATCAATTAATCACACTTCAGGCTATGAGGCATATTAATTTCAGTTCTTAATATCAGGTGTGAGCTTCAGTTCACATTATACACCTATTTCAACATTTCAAGTTAGTAAAATAAGTGAGCTTACTTAAGGCTATGATGCAGCTTGTTTTAGTTTTCAGGTTAAGTGATAAATTTAATCTTTATATTAAAATTGGTACAATGAATTCTAAAGCTATCTGATTTAGCAAAAAATAATGTTTGTTGGAATCTGTATAAAGGAGTAGGTTGAAATTTACCTTATTGGGATCTTGCTAATGATACAGGTGCAATTTTCTGCTGGAAGGGAACTTAAGCCCGAGCAGTTCAATAGTATGCTTCAATCATGATAAGATTGGTAATGATTTGTTTATTTCAGCAAACACCATGTTAATTTTTAATAATATTACCTTTAATCTTTAGTAATATGGTTGTGGGAAGGTTAAGCTTTTATAGATCGGTGATATCATCTTCTACATCTCAAAATATGGATATTTACAAATTACAATTCTACATTATTGATCTAACCCGTAGTTTGCATAGCTGAACATGATTGACCAAAATTTTCTAATTAGTACAGTAAGTTATAACAGTAAAACAAATTTCACATGGGTATATAGTGCTTCATTTGGCATCCACTTAACTTTGTAAATGGGCTTTTGTCATGATTATGTAGTACATTACAGCTACACATGCTGGTCATGCTTCACAGTGACTTATAAGTGTTTTACCACCTTAGTGCAAGCAGTAAACTACTACTATTCCCATGTTCTACAGACCGTAAGTTCTCTCATTATCATATTAAGGAACTATTGTTAATTACTTGTTTGTAAGTGTCCCTTTTACAAGATTCGTCACCAGTTCGACTTGTACTGATAAATATGTTTACTGCTACTGATCAATAATAGGATATGCTCTAATGGCGATTGGCTTAAAAAGTACTGCTGCTCTTCATCAGGTAAATGCAAGAACCATTATCGATCTTATTATTGCTCTAAAACATCCCATCTTTCATATACTTACATGCATATATGTTATTTTGATTCAGCAGTTTTTAGAGCAACCGGGGGATTTCGTGCTAGCTTCTAAGCTTGCTGTAACAAGTCTGTAGCAAGCTTGCTGCAAAGCATGTTGTTGCAAGCTTGCAACAATAAGCATGCTTGCTTTTAAGCTAGCTGTAGTAAGCTTGCTGTTGCAAGCTTAAAACAGCAAGCTTAGTAGCAAGCATAGTTTGCTTAAAAGCATGCTGTTGTAAGCTTGCAACAACAAACAAGCATGCTTTGAAGCAAGCTGTAGCAAGCTTGCTACAAAACTTGTCGTTGCAAGCTTGAGAAGCAAGCTTGCTGTAGCAAGCTTGATAAGGTGTAGCTTGCTTGCATTAGCAAGCTTGATAAGATGTAGCTTCTAAACAATGTTCTTTTTCTTAATCCTTTACCATTTCTTAATGAGCAATCTGATTATTATCTATCTGATTATGTCTGTTTAGATAATAATTATGGTTATTATAGTACTCAATAGGATCCAAATCTGAACTCGTGTTATTTGAGTCAAGAGTAATATAGCAGCAACAACACTGTAGATGCTACTAGTTTCTTTGCTCCAACTGATGACTACCAAGCTGCTTTATTATAACTCTTATGATTCCATTGAGTATAGTGAAGAAGTCACTCAGCAAGCTCAACACAAAAGACAGTTTAGCATGGATGAAGTCGATATGCCTATTGAAGAACAACATGCTAAAAAGAAGACCAAGGTTGAATCCAAAGTAAGTTTTCTGTTTTAGCTCAAAATGTGAGAATTTTATCGTATATTATAGTATAAAGTTGGAGTTTGAGAATTTTAAGGACAGTGTTTAGTTTATTCAAACATTAAAGAAAGAGAAATAGTTGATGCACACACATCAAAAGTTCTATTTTGCATGGTAAACATGTTTATTAATTATGTCTAATAAATTGTACAAAATAAATAACTGTCAGCCTATTAATGTACAGTGATTGTCCTCTATGTCATGCTATATCCATTTTTTATAATTTGTACAAAATAAGGCAGTGACTAGAGAAGCATTTGTATGGTTTGATGGCAGTGAGGATTTGGAGTTAACAGAGGGAATGTATAGGTTGATGGTGAAGTGTGAGATGAAGTGATGACTGTAAGGTAGAACAGTGATGTGGGAAGTTGTAGTGGTGGATGTGGAGATGAGGCAGTTAATATTTTGTGAAGTTGTTGATGGTTGAGGGTCAGTGGTAGTTTAAGGCAAATGGAATAGTATGGTGGTTGATATGCAGAGTTGGAGTGATTATAATGGAAAAATGGTTGAATGAAGTCAATTATTTGTATGGTGAATGTAAGGCAGTAGTGTTTTTGTGGAGATTCTTGATGGCAATGGAGAGGTGAAATATGCAGATGGTTAGTATGGTTGTTATGTGCAAGTGCTACGGAGATGGGTCAAGGAGCAGTTGCAGTTAGATGGCTGGGTGGTAATCAGTGCAGTCGATATGGTGGCTGTGCATATGTACATACGAAGGTGGAGTTTGAATGTAGATGGGTAATGTGACTGGGAGTGTGACAGAGGAAAGTGGAGTTTGGGTCAGAGAGGTGTAGTTGGAAATTTCAAATGTGTGATGTTTCAAGATGAATGACAGTTTTGAAGGAAGTTGCAGTGTAGTTGGATGTTTTTGTGTGTAGTTGGATGTTTTTGTGTGTAGTTTTTGAAGGAAATTTCAGATGTGTGATGTTTTTGTAATAAAATTATGAATTGAAAAATGATGTAAAATTGAATTGTTTTAGCTTTTATTAAATGTGAATGGTTCATGTTGTTTCAAGTAATGTTAACGATCGTAGTTATTATTAGTGAAATATCGAGTTTAAATATAATGTTGTGAAATTTATGGTTAATGGCAGTTGTCGGAAGATGAATTGCAATTGTTGGTAGCAGTTGTAAAAAGATTTATTGCAACTATAAATAACAGTTGTAAATGAATCTATTACAACTGCCAAAAGCAGTTGTCATACCTGCTACAGCACGAAATGTTACATATCTACAAGAGTTACCAACAGTTGTAAAATGATTATTTGCAAAGGTAAGAAACAGTTGTAATATACAATATCACAATGGTTATATGCAACTAAAGAACACAGTTGTAAAAAATTGACAGTCTTTTACAGCTTCTTAAAATACGACTGTTGTTCCACCATTGTAATATATCTTTTACAACTGTGTTCCACCGTTGTAATATGCCTCTTTTGTTGTAGTGGGTTTTACAAATCTCCTCGCATTAAGCTGACGTCGCACGATGAAACCAAAGCAAAAACCAGTCATGAGAAGGATTTTTGCCTCTTCCATCGCAATGCTGAAGCCAAAGCAGAAACCAGTCATGTGAAGGGCTTTTGTCTCCTATCAGATCATCGCGAGTTGCAAAATTCTGCTAAGAAATATTGGAAGCCGCCTTAGACTATTGTTCTTATCTGAGCTCTCTCGGCAGATCGCCATTTTTATTCTTTTCTTTTAAGTTGAGATGGAGGCGCAATTTGCCCTAATATTTCTTAGGTTTTGTGCATTTGTATAGTGGTATCGGGTTTTTGTTGTGAGATAGCGGGAGCCTCTTACCCATTCCCACTTTTCTTTTATTTACATCTGGGCTTGGCCCATTTACCTTTGTTTCAAAAAAAAAACATTGAGGGGATAATTAGTTGATTTTAAATTTTTGAAATACTGATTTTATAAGTCGAATAAATAAATTTCGGATAATCGAAATATCTGTATCTATAAACTGATTAAAAATTATATTAATTTTAAATTATGAATTTCTGGATATGGTCAATTTATAGGAATATGTATATAAACTTCACCATTTCAATTCGAGATAAAATATCCATAAATGTATATAAGCTTTATGATGTTTAAAAATGTGTGTATATATATAAGTCCAGAAATATAGTTATAAAAATATAGCATATGAAAATACACACACACATATGAATATATAAAACTCTAGGCGGTCAAATTCCAAACTCATGATTTATATGTGTAAATGTGTGTGGGTACATACATACATACATACATACATACATACATACATACATATATATGAAATAGTGAAATGTAAATATGTGGGCATAAAGAGGCAGAATATGACGTATACATGTAAGTATATACTAAACTTATGATTAAAAAAAACACATGAAAATGGTTTGTATATGTGTAGGTGGTGTATATGAAGTATGTGCTTTATAAGGAGTAGTATAAATATAAATCTATGTAAATATGAAAGCGCGCACACACACACACACAAGGGGACATTGAAATAAATGCACATCAAATCCAAGCCACAAACACAACATCAACACATGTATAAAATCAAATCAGCTTTATATTTAAATCAAGTCACATTTGTTCAAATCAAAATAATATAAAATGAAAAAAAACTGTACAGGTATATATTTATCCTCTTCCCTTTAGCTTGTAATATACACTTCCACCCTATATATATACATACATATCACTGCTGTGTTTGCTTTCACATATACATCCTTGTTCACTCATTAAAAAAACAATACGAGAATCGGTCTTTAAAATAAAGTAAGAGGATCAAGATATACAAAGCTAGAAGGGTAATAAAGCAACAGCAGTTCATCACCTATAGCAAAAACTAGGAGTAAAGCTAAAACTTTTGTTACTGGAATATATATATATATATATATATATATATATATATATAGACACACACACATATATATGTTTGAAAATTTGATAAAAATCATTTTATGATGTCAGGTATTCATGTGCAAATAAGTCTTTATACAGTATAATTGTATGATTAAGTTTGTAAACTCACAGTAACAAGCATCAACACTCTGTTCCCTTGCAAAACTGACATCTTACCACTTAAAAATCTTTTTCTCTCTACCCAGTGAGTTTTAGCTTGTGATTCCAATAGGAAGTGTGTTTGTTTTTGAATGTAGTTTACTTTAAAATTTCTTTTCGTTGATATTATAAGGTGTAAGAGTAGAAAAACATGAACTACTGTGGATGGCTTATGAATGACCAAAAAATGACTACCGTAATTAAAACTCTGGCGTATATAAGTGAATTTGTCCTTTAAAATGATGATTTTTAAAATGCGCTTGGTAATTTTTAAGTGTGTATTGGATGAGATAGAGAGAGATGACCATGTAAGGGTTTTTGGTTGTTTTGCGGCGATCGAGGTGGCGAGATGCTTCGTGGTTGGTGGAGGAGGTGGTCTAGATGGTGGGAAAGTGGCGCAGCGAATTATGACGATGACGACGAAATGAAGAATTCGTGTCAAACTAATCGATGAATGATTAGATGATGCAATATGAATCGATGAATTAGTGATACCAAACGACCAGAACCGTTGATCTCAAGAGATACCAGATTCTAGCTATCTCCAACACGTTGATCGCGCACGATACCGTGTTAAAAGATCTACGATTCTTCGACGTTGATCTTGCGCACAAGATTCCGTGAATCGGCTTCAAAATCGTTGATTCGAACGCACTCGAATAAAAGAAGATGGAGAAAGGAGATAACACTCAACTTCCAATTTCAGAAGGGGCACAAAGCACTCAAAATTTTATTCAAAATTCAACCTCCCAAATGATACAACTCACCCGCTATTTATAGGAGATTACAACTCAACACACTTTACAACACTTCATACGACTTAAAAAAAATACATCACAAACAGTACAAACGACTTACCAAACACACAGTCGACCTAAAGAACAACACATGCGACTTAAAATCTCAGTAACACAAGAAGACCCGCGACCTAAAAAAACACGACCTATTGGAAGCTCGCGACATAAGAACTTCGCGACCTAGGATCTTCAACGATATACTTACGTCGTTCGCGACCTACTGGGGGTGATTTGCGACATAAGAGAAGTCGCCACATTGGCTTGCTCGCGACTTAGGGTTTGCTCGCGACCTAGGGCTTGCTCACGACCTAGGGCTTGCTCGCGATGAAGGGTAGGTCGGTCGCGACCTAGGGCTTGCTCACGACTTAAAGAGGAGGAGCGACCTTCTTCGCGACCTAGAAAGGTATGCGTTGCATCATCCTCCCCAGGTTGTAAAAAATTCGACCCCGAATTCTCACTTTCCTCTTCTTCGACGTGCTTATCCTCATGGTATGGAATCAAATGTTTGACGTTGAAAACGTCGGTAGTATGGAAATGATCTGGTAATATCAACTGATAAGTATTCTCATTAATCTTCTTTACGATTTCCAAAGGACCAATTTTTCTAGCATCTAGTTTGTTGTAAGTACCAACAGGAAATCGATCTTTCGTCAATACTGCGTAAACAAAATCACCTTCGTTGAATTCTACACTTCTTCGTTTCTTATCCGCCAGTTGTTTATACTTCTCATTTGATGCAAGCAATTGTTCATGAACAGTTTTGTGACACTTCTGCAACTCAGTCACAAAATTACAAGCTCGCTTAACAACTCCCTTCTGATATGGCACGGTCGTCAAATCTAACGGTCCCTTCGGAATTGCTGAATATACAACTTGAAATGGACTGAATCCAGTACTTCGATTAACAACGGTGATTATGTGCAAATTCCGCCTGACATAACTTCATATCCCAGCTCTTCAAATTATCTTTCACAAGACATCTCAACAGGTTTTCCAATAATCTATTCACCACTTCCGTTTGCCCATCTGTTTGCAGATGATAAGCGCTACTAAAATTCAGTTTCGTTCCAACCATCTTCCACAAACTCATCCAAAAATGGCTTAGAAATCGCGTATCCCTTTTAGAAACAATGGTCTCAGGTAACCCATGTAATCGATAAATCTCTTTAAAGAATAACTGAGCAACACGGACTGCATCAGCGGTCTTCTTACAAGCTATGAAATGTGTCATTTTCGACAATCTATCTACCACCACATATATGGAATCATTTCCACGTTGAGTTCTTGGCAAACCTAAAACGTAATCCATGCTGGTATCAACCTATGGTCTGGTAGGCACAGGCAATGGCATATACAATCCTGCATTCGTAGCTGTCCCTTTGGAAACTTGACATATGTGGCATCTCTCCACAAATCTTTCAACTTCTTTTCTCATAAGGCTAAAAATAAGATTGAGAAATCAACTGTAACATACGGTCTCTACCCATATGTCCTTCTTCGTGTAATTCCTTAACAATCTTCATTCGCAAGCTACACTCTAGTATGCACAATCGATTCCCCTTGAATAGAAACCCGTCTATCATCACATATTCGTCCGTCTTTCCTTTATTGACTTCATCTACCATCTTCGCAAAGTAAGGATCTTCAGCAAACAATTTTGGAAGTACTTCAAACCCTGTCACTTCAACCTTCATTGTAGTCAACAAATGATTCCTTCTACTCAATACATCTGCAACACGGTTTGTAACTCCCGATTTGTGTTTCACAACAAATGTAAATTGTTGTAAGTATGCAATCCACGAAGCATTTTTGGCTGTAATTTTGTCCTGTCCCTGCAAATATTTCAATGCTTCATGATCAGCATACAGAACAAATTCTTTATGGAACAAATAGTGTCTCCAATGCTTCACGGCTTGCACAACAGCATAAAATTCTACATCATAAGTATTATATCTCATCTTGGCTCCCAAAAGCTTCTCACTGAAATAAGCAATAGGACGGCCCCTCTGACTTAACACCCCTCCAATTCCAACCTTAGATGCATCAGTATGTAGTTCAAACAATAACTGAAAGTCTGGTAATATTAGAATGGGCGCTGACGTCAAAAGTTCCTTGATCCGCTCAAAAGCAAATCATGCTTCCTCTGACCATGAAAATTGCTTCCCCTTCATACAATCAGTAACTGGTGCCATCACGCTACTGAAGTGTGAAATGAATCTTCGGTAGAATGATGCCAAACCATGAAAACTTCTAACTTCTGTTATCGTCCTGGGTTGTGGCCAATTTCTGGTTGCTTCAACTTTTTTCTGATCCACCTATATACCTCCTTCTGATATAACATATCCCAAAAATAAAATACTATGCGTCATGAACACGCATTTCTTCGTTGTAGCATAAAATTGTTCCTGCCGCAGTATCCTCAACATTTCTCTCAGGTGATGCAAATGTTCTTCTGGGCTTTCACTGTATCTCAGTATGTCATCAAAATACACCACCACGAACTTCCCAATAAATGGTCTAAAGATTTGATTCATTACCAGCACAAACGTACTAGGTGCATTCGAAAGACCAAACGGCATAACCAGCCATTCATACAACCCTTCATGTGTCTTGAATGTTGTCTTCCATTCGTCCCCTGGTCGAATTCAAATTTGATGATATCCACTTTTCAGATCAATCTTCGAAAAAATAACAACTCCATTCAACTGGTCTAATAAATCATTCAATCTTGGCATTGGAAATCTATACCTTACGGTAATCTTGTTCAGTGCCCAACTATCGGTACACATCCTCCACGTTCCATCCTTTTTCGGCACTAACAAGGCTGGAACTGCACAAGGGCTTAAACTTTCCTGTACACGCCCTTGTTCAAGAAAATCGTCCACCTGCCTTCTCAACTCCTCGTGTTCTTTTGGACTCATCCTGTAATGTGGTCTATGTGGTAACACAGCTCCTGGAACAAGATCTATTTCGTGTTGTATGTTCCTCAACGGTGGTAAATCTTTTAGCATCTCTTCAGGAAATACATCTTCAAATTCTTCCATCACTGGCTTTACTTCTTCAGGAATTTCAACCACTTCATTACTCTCATGTCCAATCAACAAAAATACTTCCGGCTCAGCCTCCACTTCCTTGACAAATTCCTTCAAAGATAACAAAGTCTTTAGTTCTTCAATCTCCTCCAACTTGCTTTCATCTGTTTGTCGCTTTTTAAGAACTAGAGTAATTTTAGTGCCCTCGAACATGAAACTATAGCAGTTAGTCCTCCCATCATGTTGCACAGCTCTATCATATTGCCACGGTCTCCCCAACAACAAATGACACACGTCCATATCCACAACATCGCACCAGATATCATCTTTGTACTTCTTTCCAATGGAGAAAGTTACAGAGCTCTTCGACGAACCTTCACTTCTCCACCTTTCCTCAACCAAGCTAACTTGTATGGTTTGGGATGCTTCTCAGTCTTTAACGCCAACTTCTTTACAGCTTCTGAAGAAATAATGTTAACACAACTTCCAGCATCAATAACAAACTCGCAAACTTTTCCCAGAATAGTGCATGTTGACTGAAAAATGTTGCTCCTCAACCAACTAGAATCATCCTCTTGTTTTGGTGTTAAACAAGACCTCCTCATCATTAAATTACAACCCACATCTCCCGACAATTCTTCTTCCTCCTCAATTTGTGGTGAATTAAAACATTCTGCATCCTCATCCTCAACCTCAGCAACCATCACTCGCTTCTTCGGTTTTGGACATTCACTGCTCTTGTGACCAAACACTTGACAGTTATAGCACTTGAAATTGTTGTTGACCTTGGTCTTAGCAACTTCATTGACAACCGACTTAGTAACAGCCTTGGAAACATTCGTATTGCTACTAGCCCTTTCACTTGATTGTTGGAATTTGTAAACACAACACCTCCTCTTCTACCTTGCTTCTCCCACGCTAGAGCCTTCTGGTGTGCTTCAGCAACGGATCTTGGATCAAATATATTCACCATATCTTGAATTTGCATTCTCAACCCTCCAACAAATCTAGCTGTCAACTATTCCTCCGTCTCCATGATATCATTTCTGGCAATCAGTTGATAAGACTCATCTGCATAATCGTTCACCGAATTTATTCCCTGTCTCAAATTTTGTAAACGTTGATACATAAGAGACTGATAATTATAACGCAAGAAAATAGCTTTCATCAACTTCTTCATCTTCTCCCATGAAACAATTTTCGACTTCACCATTCTCTCCCGTGTAAGTTTAGTCTGTTGCCACCATGCCAAAGCTCTTCCTCTCAACCGAGTAGCGACCAACTTAACTCTGCGAGACTCGGGGACTTCTTTGAAGTTAAAAATCTCTTCAACATTAGATAACCAATCAAGGAATTCTTCAGCTTGCATACCACCCTTTAATTTTGGAATTTCAGTTTTCATCCCCGACTCCCATCGATGATCATCTTCTACATCCCGATTTTGACGTCGTACTTGGTCTCGATCTCGATAATGAATACTTCCTCTGTCACTCTCTTCATCATAATCAAATGTACTTCGATACCGATCTCGACCATCAACATCTCTATGATCACGCATATCCCTTCGATTATGTCTTTCAGCATCATGATATGGCTCACGTTCATACTCCCGTGGAGTTCTTCTCTCTTCATCTCTATACTCATGATGTTCTGCCTTTTTGAAAGTGATGACTCTCTTCTATCTCGAACAGATTGTGGCGACACCATCCTCGCTTCCGTAACCGATGGCGAAACTCTGTTTCCTCCATGGTTCGAGACTGGTGACCTTCTCCTACGACTTTGATTCATGTCGATCATCAACTTCTTTAACTTCTCAACACCTTCATTGAACTTCTCATTGATACGTTGTTTCATTGCCTCAGCTTCTTCTCTTCGATACACATCTCCAATATTTTGAAATCGGTTAGCACGTCTCGGAGGCATGATCTCTCTAACAAGCTCGATTCCTTCTCTACTTAGTTCGGCTTGCTTTGATTTGGCTCGACTTTGACTCCAACACTTTAACCCGACTCCAGCAGGCTCGGCTTAGCTATGTTTGGCTAAGTCTATCTTTGATACCAAAACTGACGCAGCGGATTATGATGATGACAACGAAATGAAGAATTCGTGTCAAACTAATCGATGAACGATTAGATGAAGCAATATGAATCGATGAATTAGTGATACCAAACGCCCAGATCCGTTGATCTCAAGAGATACCGGATTCTATCTATCTCCAACACGTTGATCGCGCATGATACCGTGTTAAAAGATCTACGATTCTTCGACGTTGATCTTGCGCACAAGATTCTGTGAACCGGCTTCAAAATCGTTGATTCGAGTGCACTCGAATAACCGAAGATGGAGAAAGGAGACAACACTCAACTTCCAATTTCAAAAGAGGCACAAAGCACTCAAAATTTTATTAAAAATTCAACCTCCCAAATGATACAAATCACCCGCTATTTATAGGAGATTACAACTCAGCACACTTTACAACACTTCATACGACTTAAAAAAATACATCACAAACAGTACAAACGACTTACCAAACACACAGTCGACCTAAAGAACAACACATGCGACTTAAAATCTCGGTAACACAAGAAGATCCGCGACCTAAAAAAAACGACCTACTGGAAGATCGCGACATAAGAACTTCGCGACCTAGGATCTTCAGCGACATACTTACGTCGTTCGCGACCTACTGGGGGTGATTTGCGACATGGGAAGTCACCCCGAAGAGGAGGAGCGACCTTGGCTTGCTCGCGACTTAGGGCTTGCTCATGATCTAAGGCTTGCTCGCGACCTAGGGCTTGCTCGCGATGAAGGGCAGGTCGTTCACGACCTAGGGCTTTCTCACGACTTAAAGAGGAGGAGCGACCTTCTTCTTCGCGACCTAGGAAGGTATGCGCTGCATCAGAAAGCCAAGAAAAATACAGCAACATTATATAAGGGTGTGTGGCGTCGTGGCGAAGGCATTGTAAGGTTTTAGGGCTTAATTCCTGGTTGTTCGTTTTCGAGTTGACCACGGTGGCGATGGGCGTGGATGGACATGCGGTATCGGGGGAATGGCAAGGGAAAGTGGTGGCGGTCGTGCTGGCAGATTTTGGTGAAGGATGGTGGCATACAGTGGCAATATGAGGTGTTTGAGTGATGGTGATTCTTACAGTTTTTGAGCTGGATGCTCATTTTTTTGAAACGAGGAGTTTGTCGAGTATTTCGGTGGTGGAGCATGGAGTGGGGGTGGACGGCCGCTCGTAGGGTTGGTCGGCATCAGGGGTAGCGTGCACGTGTACGTGCATGTCTTCGTGCATTTTTGCCTGGAAATTCAATTTAAGGAATAGCAGGTGAGGATGTGAAGGAGGAAGAAGAAGATGCAGCCTCTTTTTATCGTGGGCCAAAGCGGTTAGGCCTTGTTTTTTCAAAAAAAATCAAAATAAAAATAATAAGGTGATTAAATAAAAGTTTCATTTAAAAATCTTCTGAACTTTTAACGCTTTTCCTCTTTTAATTTAAACCAGTTGACATGGAAACTTTTGCGTGTGATCCTCTCATCTAACTTTTAAAATCTAAAATAATTTTGGTTAATGTGAAACTTAATTAATTATAATAAATAAAGTGAGTTAGGGACTAAAACTTAGTCGATTAGATCTTTTGTTAATTGATGAATAACTAGATTCAAAATTGTTTAAAAACTTATGTTAATTAATAGAATTTGTTATAAATCGAACTAGTAAATTTTAGTTAACTAAAATAGAAAATTTGATTTATAATTTCTTAAAATATAAGTAATTTTGGATTTAAGATATAAGTAGATTCAGTAAATGGAAATTAATTAATTCTGATGGAGAATTGTTTAAATATTAGTGTTAAGTGTTAGTTAATGATCTATGTTTTAGTTATTGTTTTTTAATATTTATTCCAGTTATTCTTGTCTATGCGATTAAGTAGCCAAACGACTTTAAATAATTGGAATAAAATGTTTACACATTTTATTAGAAATAAAAGTATGTAATAAATTCCCACGTGTGAATGTTTTCGCCCAGAATATAAATTGTTTTTTAAAAACGACTTAGATGTTTAGGGCTTACTGATTGGACCCCGAAGAGGCCGGGATCGAATATCGGTTTTATCCGAAACCATTTCGATTTAATCATTTTTACGAACCTTTACGATTTTGGTTATAGAGTCCTATAGGCTGGATCCGGATCAATGTAACAAATCCGACTATTTTAAACAAGTGATGTACTTAGACGCTATTAAAATATCAACGTACTTCTGTAAAAATATTTGATTATAATAAGATAAAAAATCGACGTGTTGTACGAGTTAACTTGTTTTTTGAAAGATTTTGATAACTTAAGCATTTCAAATTAAGTCTTTTTTACTCACGTTGGTTTCCAGCCTGACTCGGGTTTTACTTTATTGTAATGCTCGGGTCAGACCAAGTATTACTATTTTTCAGGATAGGACGCTTTGGAGCTTAGGAGACGAGCTGGATGGCCGAGATGTATTGCACGTACATGATTGTACTCCGCTCTGTATTGTAAGCTGTATATTCAGCATTAGGGACAAGTTATTATAACTGTCCAGATTTATATATTGGTAATTGTACTATGATAACTTGTAATATATTAGTTATAGCTTTCCTTTGTAAAAAAATGCTGTTATTGTATATTATATATTTTTCTGCTGCGTATGTGAGGTTCTGTATTGTTATTTCTGTTTCTTCTTCTATCTCTTTTCTTCTTAACCCTAACAATCTGGTATTCTCGGCATTCGATTGCTCGACACTCTATACAATAAACGTACTAATGTCGATTTTCAGGGGTTTAAAATGTCCGGTTGTTACACATGGTATCAGAGCTGAAGGTTAAGCGAGAACCTTGGCTCTAGTGGGAATTACTCATTAGAGATAGGGTCAGCAGTACCTTACAATAAGTTGAGAGTGTTGTACGTGAGGGCATACTTGTTATTTTCTTATATAATAATTTAAAAAAAACTATTTTAAAAGAATCTTTATATAAGATTATATTTTGATAGATAAAGAAATAATTTTTCTAAATTATTATAGTATATTAAGGTGATTTGCTGTAATTATTATAACCAAATAAGATTTTAAAATTTAAGTGGTAATATACATATACATACATACATACATACATATATATATATATATATATAACCAAATAGAAATTTGGGTAAGAACGAACTACGAAAGTAAGTTAAGATGAAAATGGACTTAAACCAAAAATTAAAATTTCGAAAATTTCGGAAGTGTTTTTCAAAGTATTTGAAGTAAAATAAGTTTACCCTGATTATATTATATATATATAGAAATAATTTTCAGGAAATTATTACAGAATATATGGTGTGTTTGGTTTCTAGGTATGATAATTTGATTATTATCAAAAATTGGTTGTTGTGTCTTAATTGAGGATGTATATTACAGAATAAACAATGATAAAACAGTGTGAAGTGTTTCAAGGAAGTGAGATTTTATAAGTGTAAGTTATAGATATGACTTATAAATTAAAATGGACCTAAATTGTGAGGTTTTGAATCTAAGTCCTGAAAATTTTGAAATGTGTTTCAAATTGCTTAAGGAAATAATAAGTAATATTATTAAAATATTTTTAAACATGGAAATCTTTGTTTTAAAAAACAAGAGTTGTTTTGAAATTCCGAAGGAATTTGTTTTCGATAGAATCCAAAGTTAGTTAAAATTTAGAATGTGACTTGGTATATAAATGGGATAAATATGTATATAAGGGGATATATATATATATATTTATATGATTACAAGGTGAGTTGAAATAAATATTAAGTATTGAATTCTAGAATCCCCATAAGAATTTGAAATATAACTCAAAAGAAAGGTATAGTTTGATAAGAGGTGCAAAAGAAGTTATGTATCTATGAGTGATTTCAAAACGATTTTTGAAATACAACGGGGTTTCGAATTTTGAAAATTTGTGATGGATGTTATTGATTGATATTTTTGATGATTTAGATGTTTTTTTGCTATCAATCTATTTATTATTACAGTGTATAAAACTGTAAATTGGATTATTTTGAATAAACTAAGGAGTGGATTAAAATGATATATATCCAACCCTGAAAGTGAATAGAAATAAAATCGATTTTATGGAAATAAAATCATTTGAACTTTCGATTGAAATGTTAAAAATGAACTTGTCAAGCGAAATTGTTTAAAGAATCGGATTTAAAAGTTTGAAGTTATAACTGGGAAACAAATTGAATTTCGAAAATGGATTTGTTCTAAAAAGGTTTGAACTCCCACTCGAAACCTGAAATAAGTCCAGGTAAAAGTAATTTAAATAAATACTTCGAAATTTGGGCTCAGAATTGAATTATTTTAAAAACTTGGGTTGTTAAATTAAATATTAAAGGTTAATTTGATTTAAATGATTAAATCGGTATTTTGAAAACCGAACTCGAATTTATATAAATCGATATGGTTAAAGACTGAGAATGGAACTGAAATTAATTCAAATTGGAATTGAATCAAAGTTAATTAAAATTGAAATCGGAATTGAATCAAATTAAATGGGAATGGAAATTGAAACTGATTTGAACCGGAGATTAGGAAACTGGATTAGTTTTATCTTGAAACTATTTTCAAACAAAATATTTTAATATAAACTATTTGAAATATATCTTCTTAAATATTCAAATTATTTTTATTTTCAAAGCTATTTACTATACAAACCATTCTTTTTTAAAACCCAAACTATCTTATATTAACTGTTTAACTATTTTAAAACTAGTCAAGCTATTTTCTAAATTCGAACCGATCAGAGTGGAAAGTGTTTATATTTAATCCATAGATTTAAAATACGATTGGGATAAATTGAAATTATAACCCAAATGGAAATTCGAAGCCAATTCTGAATTGGAGCCGGAATTGGAGTATTAAGGCAAAAATGATTTTGAAGTGAAATAGTGCATTTTGAGAAAATATGATGACTTAAAGATGAAGATTTAATAGTTGCTATAACTGAAACTTTATAAGAGGTAACAAATGTTACAAATAACTTTGAAAGGAAATTGAGCCTGAAAGAAATTGATTTGGCATAAAAAAGGGGGTTATATATATTTGTAATGTATTCAAATTCCCCTTACTGAAATTATAACCAGAAGGAAATGATCTTTGAAGAATATTTGAAATACTAAATGAAGTTTATATAAGTATGAAGTGGATTAAGAAATTATTGATCCGGAAGTTATTCGAGTTGAAAATAATGATTTTATATGTATATGAGAATGAACTGAAAAAGTTTTGGAACTCAAAGATTTAAAGACTTTTAATTTTTGGCAAATAGCCAATTTTGGAAAATTGGGTAAACCAAAATTTAAAAACTATCGATTTTGAAGGTATCGTTTTGTATAGATAAAGTTTGTACGTGATACATATAAAGAGTATGATTTGGAAGGTACTATATATGTATATATTATGATATGTTTTGAGACAAGAGTATGGAAAGGCACCTCATGAAAGTCGAAACTTATAGTAGGAGATCAACTAGGTGGTTCTTCCTAAGAATCCAAAGGGTGGGTTCAATGAGAATTGGGATCCCAGAGGACGTTTGGACAAAACTCATGAGTTCCTGATGATCATATATTGGGTAGCATAAGTCGAGTGGTGCTGATGCCTATAGTTACATGTGTTTTGCTGTGATGGCAAAGTAACCTTTGTGTAACTGCGACTATCACATTTCAATAGCATAAGTCGAGTGACAGTGATTGCCTATAATCTACGTTTGATTTCGCTGAGATGGTGACGTAACATCGGTATGTTGCGATCTATATGGTTTGGTTCCAGAGCGTAATCCGTGTGGCGGTGAGTGCCTACAGTCTACATTGGATTTCATTAGGATAGTGATGAAACCTTTGTGTAGTCTGCGATCTACGTGGTAAAGTTTCGTTTGGCAGCATAATTCAAGGGGCAGTGATTGCTTACAGACTACTAATGGTTTTACTGTGATAGCAACGCAACCTCGTTGTAGCCGCGATCAGTGGTGTTCCCATGGCGAAAGTCGAGAGGTGATGATGCCTACAGTTTTCCTATTAATTTCGCTGGGAGGGCGATGCAATCATCGTGTTAACTGCGACCCATGGTGGTTAAGGGATGTGATACTTTCCACAACATTTTTGAAAAAAGATTTTCATGTGTTTTCACTAGGTGTTGAAAACGGGTCTACTAAGTACTTATAGATTTTCAGTCCTACGCCTGATCAGCTTATGACTAAATTTTTGTAAGAATAAGGATGACTTGTTAAGACATCGAGTTATGAAAAGTATTTTTATGTAAAACTAGTTTGGTAATATTATGTAATTTAAAGTGGTTTAAAATGTAAAATAGAAGTGTAAGGAGTTAAATGTTTAAAAAAAATAACTAATAATACACATCAAAATTCAAATTCTCATTTTGTTCCTTTTCGAGGACAAAAAGATCTAAGGGGGAGGAATGCAATGACTCGGATTCCTGACATTTGTTATTGGGATAATTAGTTGATTTTAAAATTTTAAAATACTGACTAAGTCAAATAAATAAATTTATGATAATCAAAATATCTATATCTATAAATTGATTAAAAATTATATTAATTTTAAATTATAAATTTATGGATATGGTGAATTTATACTAATATGTATATAAACTCCACATTTAAACTCGAGATAAAATATCCACATATATATAAATGTATGCAAGCTTTATGATGTTTAAAAATGTATATAAATATATATATATATATATATATATATAAGTCCAGATATATAGTTATAAAAATATAGTATACGAATATATGTATGTATGTATGTACGTATGTATGTACGTACATACACATGAATGTATAAAACTCCAGATGGTCAAATTCCAAACTCATGATCTATGTGTGCATATATATATACATATATATATATATAATATATATATTAAATAGTGAAATGTAAATATGTGGGTATAAAGAGGCAGAATATGACGTATACATGTAAGTACATACTTAACTTATGATAAAAAATAAAATAAATACAAGCAAATGGTTCGTATATGTGTGTAGGTGGTGTATATGAAGTATGTGTGTTTATAAGGACTAGTATACATATAAATCTATGTAAATACGAAAGCGCGCGCGCGCACACACACAAGGGGGCATTGAAATAAATGCACATCAAATCCAAGCCACAAACATAACATCAAACAATATACAAAACCAAATCAGCTTTATATTTAAATTAAGTCACATTTTTTCAAATCAAAATAATATAAAATGAAAAAAAAACTGTACAGGTATATATTTATCCTCTTCCATTTAGCTTGCACTGTACACTTCCACCACCACTACTACAAGACATGCCATTTGCATCGGTTGTTTGCCCTCCCTTTGCATCAGTTCAACATCCGATGCATATGCAACCGATGCAACAGGCTTAACAGTTTTGCATCAGTTCTAAAACCGATGCAAAACGATCCTTTTTGCATCTGTTGTTACTAACAACTGATGCAAAATAAGGTTGGTTGCTTGGACACAGCCCTCTTTGTTGCATCGGTGTTTTATAACAACCGATGCAAACTAATCCCTCTATTGCATCATTTTGTTGTGTGTTTGCTGTTTTTCTATTTGCATTTGCAATTGCCTTTGCATTTTTAGTATAAAAAAACATTCCATTTCATTTCATCTTCAATTTTGTTTACATTTCATTTATAGATTTTCATTTACATTTGCATTTCTGTACATTTTCATTTCTGAGTTAGGGAGTTCTGTACAGTGCATTTACATTTGCAATTCACATTATGTCATTCTCCATCCCATTCACTGCCCCAAGCCACTGCATTTATCACAAAATCCCTCTTCTTGTCTTCATTACTGCTGCTATCATCCTTACTTCAGTGCACATACATACATATCGACCACTTCATTGCACACATACTCCAACTTCAAAAACTTCTCCCCTCACATACATACATACATACATACATACATACAAACCACCTGACATCAACACCACCACCAACTACCTTACTGCCTTTTACCCACCTGAAAACTTCAACAACAAACTGCCCTGACCACAACAATCCACCTTACTGTTACATTTCAGCATGCTTTCACACTACCACTTCACCACATTGCCAAACTGCTCCAATAGTGTACTCACTACCATCAATCACCCTCACCATCACTTCACATATACATTGCACAACCACCACCACCAAAACCATCAGCATGCATCGCCTCTGTTCCTCCACAACCACTTCTGCAGCAATCCTCCTACTTCACATAGCCAAACCACCAACCACAACAACTTCTTTGCCTTAACTATGTTTCATCATAGACAATCGATTTCAGTTATAAAATAAATGGATAATATAAAAAAAAACTGTACGATCAAAACGCTTGATCCATAGGGCTTCACAAAAAACGTCGCGCTTCCAAACCAATCTAATAATTTCACCAAGTTTTTGAAACTTGATTACTTTGCAAAACACCGTCACTTGCAAGATACGAGTAAAGGCAATCTTGAACCGTCTCTAGACTTCCTCTTATAGTGCGCACGCAATAGCAATTGTATCGCGCCCAACACAGATCCAACTCCATTCGGTATCTAAAAGCAAACGACATTGAAGAAGAAGTTAACATAATATAGATATTAAAAAAAGTACATTTAAGAAAATGTTTATAGTAAAATTTGTAGTTCTTACATATATGAAGAAGTCATTCAAGAGCATCCCATAACCAAAGAATGATATGCTCATCAAAAAAGTAGCAAGTGACAAGTAAAAAGGCATGAATTCAACGCTCTTTGTCCTAATCACCAATCTCTATTAAACATAACATACACAATAATAAATAGGTTAATAAGCATATTGATATAAATTATTAGGTAGGAGTATGAATGATTCATTGAGATATGGATAGCTTACAATGATGGATAACGGAGATGCAAACTTGTAATAAGAGATGCAACGCTCAGATATCCCACAAATATTTGCCTTTCATCATGATCAAAATACTCAAGACTACAATGCATTATAGCAGCAAATGCTCCGATTACAGCAATTAGCATTCCGTTTATTTTTATCTGTGCTCACAAGATATTTTAATGAGTTTTATATATGTTCAGGATTACATCTTGCAAAACTCTTACTCAACTTTGTTAGTATCACATAAATAATCATACTGCCCAAAGGGAACATGGCCAGAATTTCAGAATGCTTCAAACTGTGCATGCTATAACTGCCTAAAACAAGCTAAAACTTAACATTGAATTGTTTTAATATCACATTTTGATGTCCTAAGAGTATCTCTAGTAGGACTGAAATGAAAAAAATAAAGGAAATCAAAGCTTAGATTTCATTCCCCATAACAAAGCAGCGAAGATTCGAGCATGGAGAAAGGAAATAAATGGGGATTTCCTCCAATTTTTTTACGTGTTAATCCGTGAACCGCAATCAGAAAGCTGATTATGGTACAAATGCAATGTGAATCAAAATCCATTATATTTTTTGATTCTGATGACCAATATCAGCTGCTATTACATGCTATGGTATGTTTAAGCATTAAGCATACCTACTTTTTCATAAAAATAGCCTACTTTGCTGGATATTTAAAAAATATCCTGCTACGAAAGAAGGAAAAAAATTCCATCTTATATAACTAATTGATTACAAAAAAAATGAAGAAAGAAGGGAATGTACCTTGGTCATGCGATCGCCAAAAACAATGAAGATGGAGATGTAAACAAGTTGAAAAATGGCTCTAATAGAACTCATAGTTGCAACCAAAGGAACAATGCTAGATACAAAGGGAAGGCCATACCAAAAGCAAATCAAGAAATTCAACAGTGCGTAAACATAAGGCAACCCTAAAAATTGCTCCGTTGATATATTTCTCACGATCCTTCTAAATGTTGGTCTGAAAAATCAACATACTTTTCTTAGTTGTTGCTATGGTTTTTTTTTTGATTACTTTTAAAAGAATTTTTTTTCTTCTGAAAACCAACAAATCGTAGCTTTTACTTCATGAACTTTCCAAATTTAAATACGAACAATTTTGGGATAAATATTAAACTTACATGGGAGAGACGAACAGCACAAATGCGAACAGATTGACTAAAAATCGAAATAATATGCTTAATAATATGCTTAATAATACAGTCCTACGAAGGAAATTCAAGTTGAATTACACCAAATAACAAGACAGTTACTCTAGGAATTGAAGTAAAAGGGAGATTACTAGCAACTCTAGCTGCGAAGCAACAAATATCATACAAGGACACCGATTCGAAAATTGAAGAAGTCATCTCGTCTTTGTTTACTGGATTTCTCCTTTGAGAAGGTGTTTAAAGTTGAAAGCGTGGATGCGTCATGTCATTGCCGATTGTCTCATTAGATCGTCGTAGGCCGAGACTAAGCGTAGGCGACCTGAAGGAGCAGCATCGGAGCAGGCTGAGATGCAAGCGGCGACGCAGTAAGGTGGTTCTAGGGTTTGTACTTTTGGTTGAGTATGAAAGAATGAAAAATGATGCGGGGGAAGTGGAGGGATAAATGAAAGCTAAGCGGGAATTGAAAAATTAAGGGGAGGGAAAATGAAAGTTGGAGTAGCAAACCGATGGAAAATGAATGCAAACTAATGTAGTTGCATCGGTTGATTTTAGAACCGATACGACTAAAACTATTTGCATCGACATATTTTCTTCGGTTGTTGGTGACAACTGATGCAAATTTGATTTTTTTTATCACCTATTGCTTTCAACGTACCAATTGCATCGGTCACTAAGATAGAACTGATGCAAATAGCTCTATTTGCATCAGTTTTTACTTCAACTGATTCAAATGAGGCGAAGCAATATGCGTTTTTTGTAGTAGTGCACCTATACATATACATACATATCACTGCTGTGTTTGCATTCATATATACATCCTTGTTCATTCACTAAAAAAGCAAGCAAAATGAGAATCTGCCTTTAAATTAAAGGAAGAGGATCAAGATATACAAAGCTAGAAGGGTAATAACACAACAACAGTTCATCACCTATAGCAAAAACTGTGAGTAAAGCCAACACTTTTGTTACTGGAAATGATGTAGGAATATATATATATATATAATAAAAATCATTTTATGATGTCTGGTATTCATGTGCAAATAAGTCTTTATACAGTATAATTATATGATTAAGTCTGTAAACTCATAATAACAAGCATCAACACTTTGTTCCCTTGCAAAACTGACTTCTTACCACTTAAAAAATCTTTTTCTCTCTATCCAGTGAGTTTTGGCTTGTGATTCCAAAAGGAAGTGTGTTTGTTTTTTAATGTAATTTACTTTAAAATTTGTTTCCTTGATATTATAAAGTGTAGGAGTAGAAAAACACGAACTACAGTAGATAGCTTATGAATGACCGAAAATTGACTACCATAATTAAACCTTTGGCGTATATGAGTGAATTCGTCCTTTAAAATGATGATTTTTAAAATATGTTTGGCAATTTTTAAGTGTGTTTGGTAATTTTAAAATAAAAAAATAAGGTGATTAAATAAGAGTCTCATTTAAAAATCTTCTAAACTTTTAACACTTTCCCTCTTTCAATTTAAACCAATTGACACGGAAACTTTTGCGTGTGATCCTCTCATCTAACTTTTAAAATCTAAACTAATTTTGTTTAATGTGAAAATTAATTAATTATAATAAATAAAGTAAGTTAGTGATTAAAAACTTAGTCGATTAAATCTTATGTCAATTTATGAATAACTAGATTCAAAATTGTTTAAAAATTATGTTAATTAATAGAATTTGTTATAAATCGGACCAGTAAATTTTAGTTAACTAAAATAGAAAATTTGATTTATAATTTCTTAAAATATAAGTAATTTTTGATTTAAGATATAAGTAGATTCAGTAAATGGAAATTAATTAATTCTGATGGAGAATTGTTTAAATATTTGAGTTAAGTGTTAATTTAGTTAATGATCTATATTTTAGTTATTGTTTTTTTAATATTTATTACAATTATTCTTGTCTGTGCCATTAAGTAGCCAAAAGACTTTAAGCAATTGGAATAAAATGTTTACACTTTTTATTGGAAATAAAAGTTTGTAATAAATTCCCACGTATGAATGTTGTCACCCAGAATATAAATTGTTATTTAAAAACGACTTGGATGTTTAGGGATTACCGATTGGACCCGAAGAGGCCGGGATCGAATATCGGTTTTATCCGTAACCATTTCGATTTAATCATTTTTACGAACCTTTATGATTTAGGTTATAGAGTCCTATAGGCTAGGTTCGGATCAATAGAACAAATCCGACTGTTTTAACAAGTAACGTACTTAGATGCTATTAAAATATCTATGTGCTTCTGTAAAAATGTTTGATTATAATAAGATAAAAACTCGTCGTGTTGTACGAGTTACCTGGTTTTTCGAAATATTTTGATAACTTAAGCATTTCAAAGCAAGTGTGTTTTACTCACGCTGGTTTTCAGACTGACTTTGGTGTTACTTTATTGTAATACTCGGTTCAGACCGAGTATTACAATTTCTTAGGATATGACGCTTTGGAGCTCAGAAGACAAGCTGGATCGCGAAGACGTATTGCACGTACTTGATTATAGTCTGCTATGTATTATAGGCTGTGTATTAAGCATTATGGACAAGTTATTATTAACTATCCAGATTTATATATTGGTAATTGTTCTCTGATAACTTGTATATATATAAACAGTTACAGCTTTCCATTGTAAAAAATGTTGTTACTATATATTATATTTTGTTCCGCTGCGCATGTGAGATTCTGTATTGTTATTTCTATTTCTTCTTCTTCTATTTCTTTTCTTCTTAACCCTAACAACCTGGTAATCCCAAAACTCGATTGCTCGGCACTCTATACAGTAAACGTATTAGTGTCGATTTTCAGGGATCAAGAATCGCGCGGTCGTTACACATGGAGTAGTCCTGACTGCATTCCATAAGGCTCAAAATATAAAATTTATGATGTGGTGTATTTAGTCATAGAAGAAGACATAAATAACGAGCAATTTGCGTAGAAGTAGTTAATTTGTTTATGATGTGGTGTATTTAGTCATAGTTTATGGATTATTTTACTTGTAGACAAAATGAATAGTTGAATTGTTTAGTGCAATTATTTAATTAAAACCTAATTGGATTTTGGATGGAGAGACAAAGAACTTCAGATAACAAATCATATATGAATACCTAAGTTGTATTTTCTAGCAAGCAAATATATTTGTAACTTAAAACGAATCATAAAAATCCAAAGGGATATTCAGCACGAAAAGGAGGGGAAAACAAAAGGTAAAATTAGGATAAAACCATTAACTCAAACAGAAAAGGTAGTAAAATCAAGGCCAATAACTAATTAGGCAATAGACATAGTAACCCTCTGAAACAAACAATCATAAATCAACATTGTAAGTGGCAAGGTTATATTAGCGTAGCCATGGAAATTTTAATTTTATGTTCATTAAACTCAGTATAATTATGAAATATCCATTTTGTCATTAAATTACTATCTCGATATAGAGGCATACATCATAAATTATTATAATAGAATGGAAATATTATAGGAATCTCAAATAGAAAATTCATGTATATGCTACAAAGTTATCGGTTCAAATCCAAAAAAAGTTAAGCAAACTAAGTAATCAATTCAAAATAGTTATGTAAGGAACCTAAGTAATCAAAAATTCACTGGTTATTACTAGTGATAGTGATGCATGAAAATAATAAAACTTAAGTATATGGTTTTTACACTGTAAGCATATTTGGTCATTTTCTGTTTCAAGATACATTAACTAGGAATTATATATGATTATTAAAGCTATAAGCTTACTTCCAAGCCTCCATCCCATTTTATTTTCTTCCCTTGTACTCCTAGTTTATCTGCACATCAACTGTTAACCCAATACGCGCGTAAAAGTGAAACAGGAAACCATAAGTAATTTTTGGAATTTACCTTGGTTAACTAATATGCCTTCGGAATTATTTAGTACTTCTATATTGTCATTGTCCATTGAGCAAACATCGCAGTTGATAAGTAGAGAAGCCTTTTTTAATGAAAAATTGTTATATAAGCAATATGCATTGAACGTTCATTTGTTTTGCAAGGCAAGCCGGTTGGACCGTCCACTATTTATTACGAACGTAATAAAAATTTGAAGTTCAGGAGAAAGGTAAAAGCACCTTAACTACTAAGAAAATGAAAGATAACAACACAGGAGTGTGATAGACAAATCAAAACTACTATATGAATATCGAAAACAACTACTCCTTCGAAGAGGAAGCAACACCATCATCCACAAAATTCTAGGAAGACACCAAAGGGACATTCCCCAAAGGACCAGCATAGGGGAAAAAATGGAAAGCCAGACAAGGATCATAAGCCACAGAATCAGAAGTGTACACAAAGGAACGATCCCAGGTGGTATCAGCAAGTAGGACAGAATTCGATCTCGCAAAATAACCGTCCAAAACAAGAGCTAATGAGTCACCTGGCGGTCTATAATAAAGGCATCTAAGATCCAGATGATCATCAGAAACAAATCTAAAGAAAGAATCATCCAAGGGGTTAAATCTCATATCAGAAATGCGATCAACCCAACACCTCTCAGCATCATCCCAAACAATAGAGGGACAAGGCAGACCAGGAACAGGGGCAGTAACAGGAATTGCAGAAACATCACTAGCGACCAATGGCAAGCGAGGCGGATTAGAAACCTGAATAGGAACCGTAGAATCAGCAGAAGGCGCCACAGAAGATGGTGGGGAAGTAGGCTGTGTAGTACAGGGAGCCAGAACCGGGACAGATAAAGGAGCCGCAGGCAACCGCGGCGAGGAAGGAGCAGCAACATCACAAGGGACCACAAGATCAGAAGTAGAGACAGGCTTAGCACATGGCAGAGGAGGCAAACTCAGAACAGAAAATGGAACAGAAGGAGGAGGGTGGGACTGAGAGGCAGGGGCCTTGGGAACCCAAATCCTACGCAGGAGGCAAGGCAGAGGGATCTTCGGAGCAGCTGCAGAGGTCACAGAGTGCATGCAAGCGTTAGCCAGGTGGCCAAAAGAGTGACAGGAGGTACAAATATCTGAAGCCCATCCATAGCGAACATGGACAGCCATAACATGGCCGACAGCAAGCTGAACAGGAATAGAAGAAGGAAGAGGCTTATAGGAGGAAATCTTAATTAGAGCCTTAGCATACATCATTTTATCATGTGCAACCGTATTAGAGTCAAAACATTTCAATTTTCCAACGTTATAGGCTAACCAATTCAAACCAAGGAGAGGCTGGAGGGCAGAGGGAATTTGAGAGAAGTACACGCAAATAGGAATAGATAGAACCTATTCACGAGCACGTGCCACTGTTGGAGACCAAGGAGTGACCAAAAAAAGGCCTACCATCAAAAAATGAAGGCTCAGCCTCAAGAACAAGCTTTCGATCTTTAGGAGAGGAAAAATTGAGATAGTACATGGAGTCGATGAGCTTAACATGCAAATTACCACGAATCTTCCAAGCCCTTTGACAAACATAAGATGCATTAAGAAGCCGATGGTTAGGTTCCAAAAAGAAACCGACCAAATAATAGGACCAAAATTCAACGCCAGCTTGCAAAACAGAAGGGGGAGGGATCATCACTCCATTCACCTCGACCAGATCAAAATCAATCGGGACATAGTCACCCGCATTACGCGGCAGGGACGTGAATAGAGAAGACCATAATTTGGGGCTAGGCGGCGGAGGAGAAGCAGAACCAGGAAGCTCCGCAATGTTGTGGGAAACATTTAAGGCAGACGGATTTGAGATACTAGAACAATTTGCAGTATCAATAGGAACAGCTGCCTCAGTGGCAATATTACAAGCACCTGGAGTGCATTGGCCTAAGCAAGGAACATCAGACGAGTAACAACCCTGAACACAACCAGACACCTCAACATCGGACCTAGCACCAATATCACCACCCGACACTAGCAACTCCAATCCACAATTCGTAATCTCAAGATTGCTCTCAACAACACCACGCGAGACAGAAAGGGGGGACTTACCAGTCAAGGACGAACCTAGACCGAGGAGCAAACTCACAGGGCGAACGACGCTAGCTTGCAATGGCGGGAATTCGGAGGCAGATTGAAGGAGAATGTGAGGATGAGCAGACGCAGAAGCCATGGAAACGCGACCTGACCAAGTCGACAAAGGAGAAATAGGGGTGGCCGAGGCGAAGACGCAGGCATGAAGAGGGGAGAAAGAGCGGGAGGGCGAAGGGGAAGGAAGCGCCACCAAGACGAAATCAGGGAAGGGAGAACGCAGAAGCCATTACAGAAGGCTCTCAAATCATGTTTTAACTTATAAAAAAAATAAATTCTTGTATCGTGGAAAATTCTATTTCAACACATATAATTACATAGCATCCCTCCTAAATAAATAAAATTTTAACGACTAAAATACCCATAGAAAACTGCGTACTTTCTTTCTTCTCAATTTCATTATTTTCTTACGTCAGTTTCTTACTATCTAAACTACCGCTTCTTCAAAAATCTAGTTTTCAAATCAATGAAGAAAAAATTCGTTTTTTCACTACTATGTTATTATTTTGGTTTACAGACTTTTTTAATTGTAGTTCTGAAGAAAATATGAATTGGGTTTCTAAATCACGGAAGAAAAAATTTAATTTTTCACTAGTAAGTTAATTTTTGGGTTTACAGACTTTACTATGAAAAAATTCAATTTTTACACTACTAAGTTTTTAAATCAGTGAAGAAAAAAATTCTAATTCTGGTTTCTAAATCAGCGAAGAAAAAAGTTCAATTTTTCATGTTTTGCGTGATGGGAAGGATATTTCTGTAAATGGTAAGGGCTACTGATTTATTTTATGGGTTTACAGACATTTTTTAAATTTTGGAAGGCAACTAAGTAAATACTCGAGTTGAAATAGAATTTGACATGTAGGATTATGTTTACAATGTACTTTACACGTACCTTAGCTAAAACCCACATGTTGAAATGGGAACGATATTCTTGAGCTATCATCCATCCATTTCCTACTTCAAGCATATCTAGATCTATATATCATAAAAGAACAATGAAGGTATGTATTATACATACAAATCAGATGTTAATCTAGTGCAATTTTAATGCTATGGAGATTCTCACTACCATTCCGTGTTCCTGGTTTAGCATAGCTTGCCCGTTTATCATTATCGTCTTCTCTTGATGTCATACTACTAAACAAAAAAAGAAGTTAAAGCTTGTTCTTTTTCTAACACAGATTGGTTAACTATACAGAAAATACAGGCTCAGTGGTGTTTGAAAACTTTTATCTGTTCCAATTATCTTCGATATCACCTGTTGTCTTCCAACCATTTCCAACATCAACGGCCCATGTAGCAGGGTTCTCCTGACCCCTTTACAATAGTAAAATATTGATTCATCATATTTGTGTGAATGCTTTAAATTTAGCAAATCAAATATGTATTTAATTATTTATTTAGGGTGCAAACACAGGATAGGTTAAAACATAGGATGGTTAAAGTGCAGGGTTGATGATGTAGAGGCTAATTTTGCATCCAAAGTTACAAGCACATAATGCAGCTGGCGTGGCTGGATTTTTTTTTTTTTGTCAATGATGTTGCAAGCTGCAGCCAAACTTTTATCAAAAATTCGAGTAGAGGTGAAGAAGGGAAAGGGCTGAAGACAGTAGGGGAAATGCTGAAAGGATGAAGAATAGATTCACAACGAAAATGAAGAAACTCTAACATAAGTTGATTAAAGTTGGTTTATATTAATGCACCTTATTTAAATGTGCTTATGAGCCTGTCTAAATCAACGCATAAAACCAATGCTTTACTAATTTACCATTAAAAAGTCGTAATGTTGATGTGAACTGTTGCTAAATATTCATTAGATCTCATCAAATAATTCATCATAGTCTATGATTATTTAAAGAGGCATTTGATTAGGTTCCTTTTTTAATAAATCGACAATAGAGCCATATTTTATTTCATGCAAGCATATATAGCAGTTCCTTGACGAGTTTACCTTCTGTATGAACATGACATATTAAGTTACAAGAAAATATTGTCGTAACTAAAGATAAAATAAATATATTCCTGGAGCTCCCAGAAGCCATGACATCATCTCTGGGATGCAGCTTGTTTATAGGATACATGATTGTTGTTGCACCTTGTTCTATAACCTTAGAGCAACTCTAACAGCTCGGAGTGTGGATATACGATTTTCCATACTACGAAATGTTGGAGATGTAATTCCTCCAATAGAGATGAGGTCAAGCGCCTGTTAATTCACCATGCGTCGTTTCTTCATTTTTCACATGTTTAATCCCTCCTTTTACATTTTTTAATTCACTTTGCATCGAAATGCCACCTCGTTAGGTCAAAACTGGTAGATGAACCGTTCGATATACGATAGATTCCAATATCGGTCTAGCTCATATCCCTCCTGATACTACCATGACTGCAGATGTTCTTCGATCCTTGCACAACTTGCCCCCTCCACTATTTCAGATCGACTTACTACAGCTATAGCGACACCACAGTTATACGTTTAATTTTTTATTGCTTGATGAACAACCATGTAAGTGTATATGAATGTTTATTTTTCATCTATTTTAATATTAAATAATCATATATTTAGATACGTCACGCAACGATGCGGGGTAGTTAGTATAGGCCTATGTCTAAGTATTCCAATCCGTTACGACAACCGATTTTGGATAGGCTACATGCGTCACCTTTTGGTGTATTTCTAGATTTACCTAGGTTTGCACACGTAGATCGCTGCCTTGTAGAGGCCTTCGCTGAGAGATAGTTACCTACCACTCACACATTTCATTTCCTCGATTTTGAGCTAGGACTGACTATTTTAGATTTTTATATGCTAATTGGCATAGAGATTGGTCGACCGAGCAATCTCTCTGTTCCATTCGATAGTTTATTTGAAGAGTTCGAGTCATATTCATATTATTTACCGGTTTAGGCCGATGAAGAGGTTAGAGGAGGTGCAGTTGCTCCCCCTTGTCTGCAGCAATATACAGTAGAGTGCATGGACGTCGAGAATATGCACACTTCGGTTATCCTTGTCTTTATATTGTATCTTTTTGGATCTACATATTTTAGTAACAATAAAGGTATTAGACTTGGCTTTTAGGTTGGATTAGTAAATGTGGATTGACTGCATATATATGATTTTGGTACTGCTATTCTTGCTTATTTGAATGTGACATTGGATACTTATGCACTACAATAGTCTAGACAGATGTACCGATTTTGGTACATTCTTTCGTTTTGGTACTATGAGTATACTACAAATATGCACCCCGGACTTATTATAGAAGCGAATGCTACACCTTATATTAACTTCCCTAGATTACGTTGTTTGGGTCCTCCTATGCATTTGTATCATGTTGCACAAGGGGCGAATATTCAGATGATGGAGGCTAGGCAGCAGATGGATATGAGGGGACATGGTAAAATTAACGTTCGTCCCTGAGATCGGTACTTACAATTCCTAGAGTCTGGTCATGATCATCCGCTCAATTTTTAGTTTACTATGCCGCGACGCAGGGTTTGCTTTCAGGTTCCTGCATGTCCATTCATATGGTATTTAGGAGAGCGGTGTTGGCTATAGTTGTATGGTACAATTCGCATTCCATCATATCTGCTACCATAGGATGATATATGTATGGTGATATTAGGTTGTACCAGCTTATTTCCTTGCGATGAGGGGTGCGGGATGGGTGGATGGTGAGCCTTTTATAGTTCCAAGAGATTTTCATTCATATTGGGCTCGAGTAGCCCTACGTGCTTACGCGTTACCTGATTATATTCGGGGTTTGAACTTCGATCATATTGGCCCATGTACCTCTTCTGGTAGAGTTCCGTTACTGGTTGCCGCCTTTGAGCCTACATCATCTCAATACACACGCAGCCTTCTACATTGGATCCCCCTTCTCATTCATTTAGAGCATATGATGTCCATAGTCAGGTAGTGGAGTATCCCTTGCAGTATCCCCTAGATGACGCTATTATAGGTGTACCATCCACTGAATTGTATTAGCCTCATCTGGTTTTTATGAATTTTAAATTTCGTTTAAATTACTTGTCCTTATATTCTCCACCTATGTATAATTTTTCATGTGCACGTAACAGTTTTCTCAGTACATGGATTATGATAGACGGATGATTGCTGCATTTGAGCGTATGACGCTTGATTATACACTGATGATGTATTAGGGTTACCCGACTACGATCCAGCAGTAGCATACTCAGTATGATGCGCATATACAGGGATTATAGACCCAGATTTAGCAGCTTCAGTAGCAGCTCCAAGCAGACCTGAGCCTCACGACTTTTATTACGTCAACGATAATAGTGACAATGACAGTGGCGACGATGAGGAGATTGATAGTGGTTCTTATCACATAGACTAATAAGATGCATATTAATGTCTCAGTTTATGTTAGTATTATTCATGCATTACGTTAGTTGGTTGCATATTATGTTGGTGATGATGTTATTGATATATGTGCTTGTCTATATTTTATATTGAGTATGGCATTGTGTTGAGTAGGACATTCTGCACATTATTTGTGGTGAGTATGGCATTATATTGATTATAATTTATGCTTATTTATCATTAAGCTTATATGATAAAAAACTATTGGAGTAACAAACACATTTATGTTTGTTTATCGAAAGTTTATGGATGTTTGACACGTGGACGTTCAACTCATGCTTCATTTTTTTGACGCGGATTGCGACCTCTCTATTTAAGAGAAAGAGTTATATTCAAAGGTCACAACATTTAAAACTTCGGTAAATTCAATCAATGTCCAACGTAATATTTTTGGCTAACGAATTAAAACTGCTTGTAAATTTGTGTATACAAACTGATCAAATGTGCGACGATGAGGAGATAATGGTAATTCGGTTTTGGGACACTATTGCTCAACCTTACAATAACAATGTTGAGTGTAATAGTGGACGTATGAAGGAAGAGTTGAGGGCTGCTTATGGCAACTTCTGCAACGACTGTACGCGGTATAGTACGGTTATTAATGAGATTATATTTGAAAATTTATTCGAACCAACCCATTCCACATTTGAAGGTCGTTACTTTCTCAAATATCACACCATATTCACTAGACATGAAGCTTATATCATATGTCAAAATTGGCTGGAATGGTTTGGATATCCATAATATGAGTTCTAAGTACTTGTGAGTGTATTATTGATGAGTGTTTTTTGTTCCTATGGATGCATATTTATTATTGTCTTGTTTGTTTGTGGCTAATAAAACCAATTTCATTGTAATTTCAAATCAAAATCAATGCTCAGATTTCACAGACATATCGAAAACAGTACTCAGATTCTAGTGTACTGTCAAATCATAATACAATGCTCACATTTCAACATAAAAGAATTTAAGCATCTACGCACATCTATATATACATAAGAGCTTTTCTTCCCAAAGGCATAATTCAGTCATCCACTCCTTTGTTTTTCTATTCCCCATACCAATGCCTTCCTGGCCATCATCTATTGACTCTGACTTCGGCTACATTCTAAAGGAAAATGAATACACCGATGAAGATTGGAATATTAATACCAAGACCAGCATTACGAGGACATTGCTCGTGAATTCCCAAATCTTGACCACCTCACACTTTAGGAAGATGTTCAACTACTGTATGAATGTTCGGTTATCCAACCTCTACATGAACAGTTGGTTCATCAATGACCATATGAACAGGAGGTTGATCAAGTGCCAAATTTGCAACCTTTAGTTTAACAAGAGGTTTACTCTTACATAGTATGTTGCCACTGTGGTTATAAAGTTGAAGTTGTGGTTAGAGCTGATGGCGAAGATATTGGTCGTCGAATCTAGTTGTGTCCCTTCTGGCCAGAAGGGTGCAATTACATAGAACGATTTGATGAACATCTGTGCCTAAGGGCCATGACATATGCAAATGAGCTGGAACAATAAATAAGACGTCTCAGAAATGTCTTGCTCTAGCAGCATGCTTCATTTTTAATTTTTTCCTGATCCACTCTAGCAGCATGCTTCTTTTTTGCCGTTTTTGCTCCCTTGGCCTAACAAAATGATCTTCGATAGGGGTTAGGTTTTCTTCTAATCCTAAACCATAGCTTCCTGGCGATTTCCTAGGACTTGAGCTTTCTCCAACTCTAGGCGTTTTACCATAACCATTGTTTGATTGGACTTCTTGAACGGTTTTTTGAAGTGATGATTTCCATTTAACATGCTCAACCAACATGTCATAAACATGCATGAACTGATAAAAATGTGATGCTTGTTTACTATCAGGTTTATAGATTTATTTAAACAACTTGTTTGTGGCCATTCTTTGTAATAAAAATAACATAAGAATAATTAGAGAACTATGATAAAAATTAGAACAAAGAAATTATATTAAATCTTACCAAATTCATTTAATTTTTAGTTCCACTAGGATTTGTTTGCTTTAACTTTAAAATTTGAGATTCAAATGTTTGTGTTTGACGATTGATTTTTCCATAACGACCTTTGATTGAAGATAACGTTCTTTTCTGATCGATATCCTTTCGATTGTAGCAATTAGTATTTTTGCCCCAAAAAGTCTCACCACTTTGATCAGCACATCGAATAGGATCGACTGAGAGTGCAAAATAAATGTAGCAAAGATCATAGTCTTTTGCATGTAACGACCCAGAATTTCCGTCAATTAAAATTTGTATATTTAATTAATTTTAAATATTAATAAGTGAAATTTATAAGTCGAATAAATTTTATTTCGAATAACTGGATTTAATTGGATAATTAAATCGATAATTTAATATGTGAAAATACAGAAATAATTGAAATTTGGGTTAACTATGATTAAAAATGATTTGTAAAATTTTATTTAATCATATTGAAGTTAGAACGATGTTTTAGAACTTTTAAAATCGAATTTAGAGTTTATTTGTGAAAATTGAATATTTTAATATTTAAATCGACTAGTGAAATTAGTCATTTTTCGAACAGACTCAGAATTGGACGAAACTAGTTCCATTGGATCTGTAATAGTTTGTTATTATCGGATTTCAATTTTCGTAGCAATCGGAGTTTTCGTTTGACCGTGACAGCTCGAAACGCATCGAAATTGTTTTAATATTTATTTGGCGAGTTAAAATAGCCATTTTTCAAACAGTCTTGGATTTCGACGAAACTAGTTTCATCGGATCCGTAATGTTATATTATTGTATGGTTTCAAATTTCGTGTCAATCGAATTTACCGTTTGTCCGGGGCAAGCCAAAACGCCTAGAAATTTGATTTACCGATTTAATTTAAAATCGAACGTTTATTGCCATAACTCGCACAGATGATCGAATTAGCTCCCGAAACACATTCCATTGTGTTTGGAACGTGGGGTAAACCTTAGGAACGCCAACCGACACGCTTCGTTTGGAGTTCGGAAAATCCGGGATGAATAGTGTTCGTCGTTTTTTCTATAAAAGCCCTTCACTCTTCACATTTGCAAGAAAACCTAACCCTAAAACTACAGCCGCCGTTTCTAAATAATCAATGGTCGAAAATCTCATTTCTTCCCTCCTCATTTTCTTCCAATCCGTAACTCATTTCGAAAAACTTCCAACTAGAAGATTGTAGAGGCCAGTGAGTTCTAGATATCCAATGGGTATGATCGTGTTTGGAGCTTTGGATCAACGGCGATTTGGGCTCAAAGTGCCGCAGTTCGCACGCATTTTTAGGAGCAATGGGAGGGCCGAGCTCGATATGGTTCATGCTGAAGGTAGCATTCGTCGTGAGCTTCGAAACCGTGTATCCTGATCGTCCTGAAGTTGATTGTGGTGGTCGCGGCATCAAGCCCTAAGTGATGGCTCATGGGCTCTTTGTTGCGTTCGGTTACTGGAGCATACGCGTGAGGGAGATGATGTTGTGGGTGGCTTGGATTTGCAGGCGATAGGATGGACGGCTAGGATTCTATTAGGTTTAGAAAATAAAAATAAATGTTGTAAATTATATATATATAAATTCGTGTAACTTTAAAAATTAATATCTTTTTCATACGAGGTCGAAAACGCACGAAAAAAGTTGCGTTTTGTTTGTATGGACGAATACTACGCTATGGAATTGGATTGGAGTCATTTGGAGATAGTGAAAATTTCGGGTAAAATTAAACGTCCGTTTAATTTTATTCGAAATAAAAGCTGAAAACGAAATTGAAATCAAGGTGAGAACTTCTCACTCAATCGAATCGGTTTCGATTTTTATTTTAAATATTTAGATTTAAAATTCTTGATTCTATGTTTGAATGATGATTGTTATCTATTGATTGTTAGAATAGATATTATACGCCGTTAGTAAGCGGAGGTTATTTATTAAAAACATATACCGCGAATATTTCACACTACAGTGAAATTGGTATTATTTATGTACTTGGAGTTGATTTCCCGCATTATATAGCAGATGAGACCCTATTGCGCCGCCTATTAAGCAGATAACATTTTAAATCCTATATACCGCGATAATTCCGTACTGGAACGGAATTGGTATTGTGCTAACATCTTTGGATGCAGGGAAACAGGTTGGAGGGATCCAACTAGATTCCTCAACAGTATTTATTTGATTACAGATATTTTGATTTTTGTTGATTATCATATCGATATATGATGTCGTTGTTTTCGTGATTGACTATTTGGTGTGTAGCATCATTGGGCCAATTTTGGAATTTTAAAAGGATTTTTAAAGTGATTTTTGAAAGTATACGTTATAGAATATTTAGGAATTGATTATTTTAAATAAATAAACGTTATAGTGTTAGTGTTATAAAAATTATGGTTTTGAAGAAATAAAATAAAAGTTGATTTTTGAAAATATGGGGTTAATGATTTTATAAAATAGTTTAAATCGGGATTTTTGAATTTATTATAAAAAGTTTAAAATATAGGATTTATGAAATTTGATTATTTTATAAAAGAAAATGATGAAATTATAAAGGAGTTTAAAGATGTTTTAAAAATAATAATATAAATTGATTTATATAAAAGATTTATAAATTGATATTTATAAATTAAAATATTTGAATTATAAAAGGAGTTTTTATAAGTGTTAGAGTGAATTGTAAATGAATTTCATAAATGAATGAAATTCACAGAATTTTAAACGGTGAAGTTATAAATGGAATTTTATAAGCAGTAGATTTATAAAATTTGTAAAGTTATTAAAAGAATAATTTTGGGTAAATAAGTGGATCTTATAAGTTATAAGATTTATAATTCGGGAAGTTTAAAATAATGATTTTGTAAACAAATAAATTGTAAGTATTTAACTTATAATATGAACTTTCGGTATATAATTGAGTTATAAATTGAAATAGGTTAATAAAGGAGATTTATAAAAGGAAGTTGTTATAAAATAAATAGAAATGGAAATTATAAACATTGTTTTATAAATCCGCAAAACGACTTATTTTGATAAGTAAATTGTTATAGCTTATTAATGGAGTTATATTCACGTTTTAGACAGTGAATGATCCTTTAAAATAAAATGTATAGAAATGATGAAATTGGCTAACGAAGTATATTCACGTTTTTGAATAGTGAATATTATGTTAAAGAAAATGTTCTGGATGTGATGTTTTAAATAGAATTAAAATGATCTAATGATGTCTTTAAAATGTGTTAAGATTCGAAACCATAGATTTCAACATTCATTATTGAAATAGACGTTTTCGAGAAATAGAAGGAGATGATGGACTATAACACTGTTGTTATAGTAAATGATTTCCGAAAGGAAATGTTTTGTATAGTATTGGGATTTACATATCTATTTTAATTTCGAATCTCTATACTAGTGATATTGGGTTGTCGTAACGTTGTTTTACGCAACATTCATTTTGGCCCAAATAAATATGTTTAAGAGAATGATTTCCTTAAAGAATGAAATATATACTTAATTTCGATTTAAGTATATTGAATATTTTCGAAATGTTGAAGATAAATAGATTTGTGAATTACTTATTAATAAGTAAGTATGGAAATGTTTTTCCAATGTGAAATGAAACGTTTTTGAGAATTTATCTTTTTGAAGATAAATTGAGAATGAATAATTGAAATCGTGTATTCATAAATATTTTGGAATGTAAATTCACTATAGAATTTATAAATGAAAAGGGAAATTTGTTTAAAAATAAACGTTGATTTATTTTTGAAGTGTGGGAATAAATTTACGGATTTGGAACGTAAATATAAAGTAAATCGTTAAGGATTTATTTAATGGGTTTAAATGAACCATGTTGAAATGAAAGTATTTCCGCATAAGGAAAATGATTGAAATTTGTTTTCAAAAGTAGTAAAGGTGAAAAGTGATTTGAAAATTGTTTTCAAATGGTTGAAGTGTGAAAATTATATATCTTGTAAAGATATTTTTTGGAAAATAAATAATTTGGAAAATTATTTGGAATCTGGTGATGTTGTGCATATCCATTGATAGTTCAATAACCGACTATCAATATTTACCTTTGAATGGGTATTTGTTGCGATTTGTTTGAATTTGAATGCCACACTTATTTTTAAATAAGCGCTCACTGTTCGGGTTAGCTGGGAAAGGACCTTGGGGTCGTATAACCCATTCCGAATATGTGATACGTCGTTATGAATTGCATTTGAAGACCGGTGTTGAAGACCGGATATTTTCAAAAGTGAAAGGACAACTCGTCGAATGTCTTTGCATCGACTGGTCCCCGGTATAAAGACTCCATATGTGATGAGATGTCCGGACATGATTAGTGAATATCCGGATTGCAAGGACTTCTTTGTAAGTGCCTTCGGTTCTGTTCGACCCCGGAACAGACTTGTATGGATAGTATGTCTGACATTACAAATTGAGATATAAAGCTGATTTCTTTCAAATATATTTCTGTTGGTGGCGGGGAATTTATTCTCTTAGCTTAACACCCTTCTCTAAGACGTACGAGCTCAGAGGTTATGTAGTTGATGGTTATCAGCGATATATTCCTAATTTGGTAATGTGACATGTTGAGTGTTGCTATGAAATGATCATTTGTGATATGATCATTTGTTTGATCATTTATCTTTGCGATCATTACTTTGATCATATGTTGACCTAAAGCATGGCTTTGTACCAAAGCGTGGCTTTGTGGACGAGACTTCGTCGAACCTCACACCCCGGAAATGGTCAAAACAGGAAAGATGCGGCAAGGTTATTGGGGGGTAGCGCCCCTTTAGTGTATGTCATTCCTTCTGGATAGAGGTGGTATCATGGTATGGAGCCCAGATACTTAACCTATGTTGTGCTGCAAACTTATTACTTTGTGGTTGTTGGAAATCGAGGACCCTCGGATGTGGATCGGTTACGATCGGGGGATGGCATATTCGTGTCAGTAGTTACCCAGTTAGGGGTAACCCGACCTTATGTTGGCAGAGATCCGGTTTGGCTCTCGGGACGTCATTCCAGAGGCGTTTCCATGTGGCAATAGGAAGTTTCTTGGCCTGACCATTTGTTGGAAATCCAAAGAAACAATACGATCTTGTACGGTTTTAGTTGTAGAACCTATCATTCACTTATGGTGGTCATCACTGTTTGGATGGTAGCTATAGTAGGCATATGTGCGAAATGCCTATGCTAGCTAAGATTTATATCTTTACTTTCGAAATGATTTTTCCCTACACTATGCACCAGTAATAATATCAAATGTTTCTTTTTAATGCGTATCAAGCATATTTGACTATAATAAGGAGAAATCTCCTCTGATTCTGCGTTTGCATTGTGTGTGTGTGCGGGAGGCCTTATGGTAGTCTCATTTTTAAAAGCGTTGCGAATCTATTTTAAAATTATCCTATTCTTTGTTTTAAAGATAAACTGTTTTGAGTTCTCACACCAGTCACATGACTGACTCGGAGTTTATTGTTTTCCTTCCTAAACTCTGTGTGCCCACCAATTTCCACACGGGCGGTCAAGAGCTAAGGTTTATCAGGATATTCTAGAATTCAGGAGTTTCTGGAGGCAAGCTGGATGGCATGGCGTATCACTAGTATATAGTATTTCTTTTCCGCTGTTTGTTGTTGTTTGTTGTTGTAAATTCTGATAATGTAATGTAATGTGATGTAATATAATAACCGATATAGTTCTTTGTTTAAAGATTATTCATTTATCTATTATATGTTGCCCGCTGCGATTGTGAGATTTTGATATTGTTCTGCTGTTTTCTGTTCTGTTCTATCTTTTCTCTCTTCTTCTACCTTTTTTTTAAAAAAACCCTAAGAATTCGTATTTCCGTTCATCTTGAGTTAATCACTAGAGATTAGTGTCTATTCAAGTAGTACGGATTTGCGGGTCCTCACATTACAACACTCCAACTTGCATTAGTTACCACTCCACCAATCGGAACCGTAACGTCTTGTAAATCGTAGTCTTCAAAACTGCACCTTGCAGCATCAACGTCGATATTGGAATACAGGTTGAGTTGCGATAAGTGAGAGTAAAAAATTTGTATTATTGAAGGAAATTGGTTGTGAAGGAAAGAAGATGGTGGGGGTTGTATTTGAAGGTGGAATAGATGGGTTGAGGTGGAATATGGCGGTTGCACATAGTTGTTGGGGTAGACGTTGAGGTATGAGGGGATAAATTGAGGCGTCTGGATCCCATGCGCTTGAAAAAATTTGATAAATTCGCACTCTGCCCCCTATTTCCACACTATCCAAATATCTGCACTCTGCTGGAACTGATATCTAGTGCACATCCCACTTTTTCTGAGATCCAACACTCTATTTGAGTTTCTCTTAGCAACAAGCTTCCCTGTACTTGTACATCTATGAAATCAATAGGATGAGGTGCAATAACTTTGTAGTTCATTGTCATGTAACAACAATAACAACAATTGATTCTGAAAAGTCCTGCAAGTAATTGTTATTTCAATCTTAATATTTGTATGCATGGAGCAAGTTGTGATTATTTTTGGTAATTGTGCAACATTTTCTCCTTTATTGAATGCTTTACGAGCACCTATAGCTAAATAAATCAGACGAGGTACTTTTTATAGTTATTTATGCAAATTAATAGTAATGCTTCAAAATTATTTTGTTAATAGTGATTTGTGTTGCATGGTAGGGAGGTTTAGTACTAAAATGGAAGTGGGTTATGATATTTTAGTGGCATGCTCGAGGGGACTGTGAAATAATGCGTTAGAAAAACATAGCTGTCCGTACAAAATGCCTTGCCATCACATATATAATGACCTATAAATTCATCACTTCGGAAATTTCTTAAAATATCCAAATATAATTTTTTAATATAAATGATAATGTTTTGAACAATAAATAATACTGGTAATCTTATTTTAATTAAATATTTAAAAATCATATATCTTGGAAAATATATCGATAAAATGACCGAAACCCATTTTATCAATAAACAACTCTTAGACCATCCGACATTGTGCACGGAGCTGGATACGTACACACATTTATATATACGAGTAGGAATATGCAGTAAAATTATTTATTTTATTTTTTAAAATAACAACTCTTTACGGCATCATCAATGATATCAATATTTTGATATAAATGATTTTTGAATTCGAATTAAATTTAAATGGTTTAATAATTATTTTAGTTAGCCCTTTCAATGATTATATAATGATAGAAATATTATTATTGAACTTTTTTTATAAATATGTATATTAAAGAAGTAAAAATATGATCGAAAATCGAAATGGAAATCTGTAACGATTCAACGTAGAAAAGTTGTGCAACGTTGTGAATCATTTGAGATATACATATGCACACATACATGTACATATACGTGAACACATATATTAATAAAAATATACTTATGCATACACATACACATACACATACACATACACATACACATACATATACACATACACATACACATACATATATAAACACACACACACTACAAAATACCCCGGATATTTTCTAAAAACTTCATTCTTAAGTAAACACAAAGTCAAACTCTTACACCCTAAGTACAGACATATGGCCGTACACATGAGGGGTGTGGGGTTGTTCGGGCGAGAATGATGAGGTAGGAGAGGGATGTAGTGGTGATGAAATGGTGATGTTTGTGTGGCAATGTCATGATATTTTTATTCATTTTTGCCTATATATAACACCCAACTCTCTTCACCTCATTCACACTTCTTCTTCATAAAAGTCTTAAGCTCTTCATCCTCTTCTTCTCTACACTAATGCTTCCATAGCCTAAGAAAGAAAATATTAAAAAATCAAAATAAAGTTATACCAAGATCAATCGAAATATATACCACTTCAAACCAAAGTTCAAGCTAGTGATCTCTTCCTTCTCCTCAACCAAGACCATGTTTCCTCTCAACTTTACAAATGAGAAGATAACTTTACGATCCCTCTCCTATTGGTTCAACTTGCTCGCTAAACTCAACTTCAACTCGACTTGAAATATTTAAAGGAAGCCTTTTCACAATTGGGTTTGCATCGACATTTCCATTTCTCTCGCATTCTTCACCAACTTCAACATTTCCTCCTTGTTGCATTATAGTGTCATTGACTGCTTGTGGTTTGTCTTGAATTTGAGCATCATTATTTTTAGAATTATCTTCATTCTAAGGATTATTCTTTACCACAATCCTCTTTCTTTTTTGCATTTTCACCTATTTTCTATAAATTAATAGTAACATTAGTTTGGCCTATGAAACCATTACTACTTTGAAATTAGCAATCAGAAATATAAGCAATTACAAAGAAGTCCATGACATTCCCTGTAGCTAAAAGCCATTATAGAAATTCAGCATATGAAATCCTACTCTACTTCTAAACCATTGTTAATTTTATGTATATTTAGTTAGCACTAGAATTCATATTTTTATGTATGGTTGTTGAATACTGATTATAATCAAAATCTTTTGCTTATTAATTGTTTTATTTATGATGACAAGCAATAAGAAATATAATAATGCTTGCAATGAAAGCAAGATATGCGTAGGAACATAATTTATAAGTAATTATAATAAAGTACTTACTAATAATTTACTTTTTAGCTATTAAAATCATTAACAAGGACTTATTGTCCAAATACCATAAGATTTAACTTGATAATTAATTGGTCAAGTAAACATAAATGACCCTTTCTTCTCTCAATGCATATGTGGATTTTGCAAAAACATTCACTAAGATGCTTCACAAAATAATACATTTGATCAATGATAATTAATGCAACATATTCCAATTTCACTGTATTCTTGATCATAATGAATGCATCATATACCAATTTCTACGTCTGTATGCAAGCTTGATTCTGAATTTAATTGAATATCAAAAGGTAAATTGCAATTAATATCCATTATTAATATACTGATTAATTAATTTTGATAACATTTATTGTGAATTAACCTTTGAGTTGCTTCCAACACTGCTATAGATGATAGTTGCACGTTTCTTTGTATGATCTTGTAAACAACCAAGGACAGGTAAAGATCTGAATATATCATCTGAAATAAATGTGAAAGCACCATGAAGGATGATTCAATATAAATATCATTTTACAAAGTATTGTCTTTCGTTGGATTCAAATCTCACAAGCCACAAACAATTCATTAAAAATGATGACGTTCAACCTATTGGAACCACATATAGATACATGGATGCATAGAGAGTTGACCCCTTTGACTCGGCAAGAAACATGTTTCCTCCCCTGCCTCCTCTTAATGCATATGCAAAGCATGAATGCCCAAGGCCCACAAACACTAAATATTATAGTAAGAAAAAGCTACTTGATCAACTTTCTAGTTATAGACTTATGGTTAACATGGGCTTAATAAAGGATTTCATGAAAGATGCATTTTGTTTCAACTAAAAAACATCAAGAACGTATAACCACATTGCTTTATTACAAATAAATGTTTTACAATATTATTTTTATATGAGGAACAACAACCAACTTTTTTAGTATCATCATTCACACGATTCTAGTCACCACATAACATTACTACTATTCCGCTTTCAAGAAATGATTCACTTTCTTTACTCCTTGTGATTAAAAAATTATTCAAAAGCTTCTCTGCTTAATATATGATATATTTCATTTACACCAGTTTGAAAAGCAAAGCAATGTTAGAGGAATCCGGTGAGGAGGTTTCCAAGAAAAAGAGATCCTACGCTTAGGCTAAGGTGTTACGTTCAGCCGTTCATGCACGTCTCTTAGATGGATTCGGTTGCCTACCAGTATAGTTACCACATTCACGTTAGAATGATCATACAATTCATTAAGCCATTGCCCAATACTATTAAATTATTGCATCTGCTCATGTCATAAGCCATAAAAGCTCCAACTGTTCCTCTATGTTACACTATTGTCATTGGTCTACATCATTCTTTTCAAGTAGAATCATTGTCTGAGCATTAATTATTATGCCATTTATACATGCTTTCTAAGTTTGGAATTCTACATCAATCACATGTTTAATTTCGTCTCAGACAGAACTGATCGGGAGAAAATCTTGCCAGTAAATTTCATTTATCAGCAACATAATCACTAGTCAAACAAATTTAAAGAGATTATATTTGTTGGTCAACTTCTCCAACCGATGGCATCGCTAATCTTTTTATTAGTTCTCTCCTTAATCACATTAGTCCCTATAAAATATAGCTAGATACTTGAATATGCATTAGTAGCTGAATTGAACCGTAAAGATATTTTAAAGCATTGAATTTGGATTTAACATTAAGACTGGAGTTTGAGGAACAATAACATGTTACTGAAAGAAGTAGGTGGAGGTTCATTACTAGAGGTGAAGGTGGATATGGAAAGCTCGAGGTACTAGTTGTGGTTGGTGATTAAGAGGTCGGGACTATGAGACCAATTATGGTATGGTTGTAGGCGAATTGACTTGACATGATAAGGCTTTCAAAGAAGAAGAGGGCATACACAAGAAGCATGAAAAAGAAAGGAATTTATTAGTCAATCCATAATGGATTAACTTAAAATAAATTTTGCAGATTTACTTATCGTAACTTAATTGTGGGATAATAAATTAATCATGTGGATCCAAACAAAGTTTACTTTTGAAGAACAAATAAATATAGGTTCTACGTATCATATTATTAAAAATATGAACACAACATCTAAAGAGAAAAAGAAAAAAAGAACTTTCATGAAACATAATATCTATTATGATAAGATTCAATTTTTGTTTTAGAAACATTTTGATAGTAGGAAGATTTATCCTTTTTTTAATAAAAGGAAAAGAAATGTCAGTCTATTCATTAAGAAATTTTCTAATTATTTGACCATGTTTCATATCTAGTCCAAATTTATCCTTTGTTGCATTTGTTATTATGAGTGTTATGACATGCAATGCGTGAATTGTTTTTCCTATAAATTGTATATGTTTAAATCAGTCAAAAAAATGAATTTTTATTTTTAAGTGATATTAAGATTTGTATATTTGTAAAGAAGTATTTTGAATTTGTGTAGAAAGTTTAATTTTATATCCTACTTCTAAGCATTTTTAATTGTATGATCCTACATTTAAGGACGTTTGTATTTTGTTAAAGAAGTTTAATTTTAGATCCTGCTTTTGAGTGTCTAAGATTTGATAATATATAAAGAAATATTTTTGATAGTTCATGTTAATAAATAATAAGTATGACATGAAGCTATTACAACTATTATTAAAGAAAGATAATTGAAATCAACATCTAAGTTTGAATACGTCTGAAGTAATCATAGAGAGATTTTATCTCCTAATTTATTGGAGAGCTTATATGAAATAACAATTTAATATTTAAAAACTTATATATAAGGGTATTTTAGGAAGTTCACGGTCGGACCAAAAGATTATGCTTCTATTCCAACTATTAATAAAGATGTGGGAAATCTGATGTACCATATATGGACCCTGCTACTATATAAGTTATATTCCTTCAATAATTAAAGTAGTTTACCTTTCTAATTATTTGATTTTAACCCAAGCAAGAGAACCATTCGTAACTTTATTATCTATTGGTTTTGTACTTGTTATTTAGCAAACTATATCAAAAACATCGGTTTTGAATATCAAACCAATCTACAAGAATTTATTAATACATTACATATACTTCTTAATAGAACTCTTCGATCTTACTTCTGTGTAGAGAATACATAGTGGGGATTTGCACGAAAGGTCCATATTTCTATTGTTGTTATAAGAAATGTCTCTATACAAATGAATTTGTAAATTAGGTCCCTGTTTTTTCTAAATCAAAAAGCGAAGTTTTCTTACGCTTTTTAAACATTAAAAAAATATTTCAAAATCGAAAAAGGCAAACTAGCTTGCACTTTCCTGATAGAAAGCGCAAGTTACCTTGCGCTTTTCAAAAAATTTAAATTTTTCAAAAATAATTTCAAAATCAGATAACGCAAACTAGTTTGTGCTTGCCTGATAGAAAGTGCAAGTCGATTTGCACTTTTTCAAAATTTTCAAAATTTCGAAATAAATTTCAAAATCAGAAAAGTTCAAGTTACCTTGCATTTTATCAGAAAAGTGCAAGGCACCTTGCGTTTTTTATTTTTTCAAAATAGGGATCAAATTTACATGTTCATTTCTACAAGGACTTTCCTATAACAACATCAAAAATAGGGACCTGCGACTCTTTTCTTGATACGTAGTAACCTCTTGACCTGTATCTAAATTATGTAATCAGGGTCACTGTGCTAATTTTCGAAATAATAGTTGCACGTAAGACCTGAATTAAATACGTTACTATTCTTATTACTTAGTAAATTCTTAAACATATATTTACCCTACTGACAAAAAGGTGTAATTTAGGTAGTTCAATATCATTGGACTTCGCTAAATTTTTTTTCATTTTTTCCATCTCCAAAAACATTTGTGTTTCCAATTCTTAAGCGTGTGGCGTTCAAAAGCACGAATGCTTTTCTTTTATTACAAAGGCCATTTGTTTATAAAAGCTAACAAGCTGAGCAAATGAATTTCATATAATATTTGTTACTCTATATATTTCCTTTTACATATATCACACAAAAAACATAAAAAATCTTTTACTTTTTCATGTCAAAGCTTTTTTTCTTTCTAAAATAGCAATAAAGTTATATTTAAGAGATTCAAAACAAATTTAACTAAATTAAGGCAAACCAATTACGTGAAAATAGAAAATTAAGGCAAACTAATCACTTGAACTTAAGATTCCATTCGTTGCTTGCTCTGAATATAGAAAATAAAAGCAACAGTCAATCGCCTATCACTTACTTTGAAGCTTTGAGGATAAAGGGCTGATGACGATGATGACTACAACGGAACTAGGGCTAATGGCCGCTTCTAGTGACGATTCTACAACGGGGACCAGGACGGGGGCAAACGGAGATGAACGTGCAATGGTGACAACTTCAATGGGGCGGGGACGACTACAAATGGGAACGAACTTGCAACCGGAATGACTGCAATGGGACCAATGACTGCGGCGACGACTAAGGCTACTGGCGATGTATTTTTTTCGAAGGAGGAATGTTTTACAATTAAATTTGGATTGAGGAACTAAAATTTTAGGGGAGGTTTTTCTTAGTGGGAGTTCATAGAAATTTATGAGTGATGCAGGGACGCATCTATTTAGAGTTTGGGTGGGCGGACAAAGAAAGAAAGAGGAAAAAAGAAAAAAAAATAAAGAGAGAGAGAGAGAGGACCTGGATGCTAGCTATCCCAAACCTTGTAATATTGATTGCAAACTCTTGGAATAGAAACTAATGGAATTTAAGTTATTGTTAAGAATGTTATAAAGTATTTGTAAATTGATATAAAAAAATTAGTATTAAAATTTTAGGCCCCGTTAGGCTTGTCGTTTTTAGTTTTGCGTTTTCGTCTATACAAAAGCGCGTCTGTTGTATGTATTGTTGAAAAACAAACAACTTTGAAAAATGAAATTAACGTGTAAAATAAAAAACAAGTTTATTTTGTTTTTCGTGTTTCGAGAGATAAGAAAAACATGGAGAACAATCCAACTCCTTTGTCGTCCGTTGGTCGTCGCAACGGCTAAAAATTAGAGATCTTCTTCTCTAGTTTCTTCATGTTTCTTAGTGCAAGTTGAAAACACAAAACTCAAAATACAAAATGAACCAAACGGGCCCTTAGTTTGTCAGCTTGGTCAGAAAACCTATTTTTTTTAGCTTGGCATTCGATGTTTAGAACACCCTCGATCTCCAATGGTGTCTCAAACATTTACACTCATTATAACCTAAAGCTTAGTGTTGTATTCTATCGTTAAATGTTTTAATAACTTAGCTATCTTTTAATAAGTACCAATTTTGTATGTGAAATTGCAGAGTGCGGAGACGGGATTGGAAAGGGGATTCAAGTGGAAGTTCAAGCACACTGGTCATTGTGTTGCAGGCTAGGGACGTATCTATTTAGCACATGGGGTGGGCGGTGGGCAGCGTAAGAAAGGAAGAGAAATAAAGAGGCAGTGGCAGTAGCATTGTATTTGTAGCAATGAAGTTCTTGACCGATAAATTGTTCAAATTATGCAGTAAATTGTAGCATGCTATGCTATTTTGTTGATACTAGCAGCAAGTATTTGTAGCACAGTAGGCTATTTTGTTGATACTGGCAGTAAATTGTGCGACCATCTACTGACAGTAAATTTTAGTGAATCAAATAATGAAGATACTGGTAGCAAATTTTGGTGAATGAATTTTACTATTTGTTGAAGCATCAAATTGATGTTGATACGACTGTAGATCAATTTGATTTTCGTGAAGTTCGTAGAGCACGACTTAAGTAGGATAAGTAGTAATTTATGTTTTTTTTGTTTAAGGATTTGTATTAAAATTCTCTATGTTAATGGAATCAATCGAACTTAATTATTTTGATTATCATGAATGCGATGGAATTAATTATATTAAAACAGTTTAGTTTTTTTATTATTTAATTTTCTTTTATTATTCGCCCACCGTAAAATAAATTCCTGATTACGTCCCTGGAGTGATGTGCTATAGAATTATAATTTCCATGGATACCCACTTAGAAGTTGTACCCACATGCTATAGAAATAAGATTTTCTTGCAGTGAAAATATGTTATTGTTGATGTACTCGAAAGGAATATGATCCGTCGACAGTGAATGTTTCTTTAAGGGTAAGACAAATGCAGTTAGAATATAAAGAGAAACATTGATATAATAACATTGCAAATTTAGATGAACGAAATTAGCGTAATACACTCGATATTCAACATGCTCAAGTTAATTTAGATTTACTCACAAAATTATCGTCTGATATGACTTTTTGTTTTGGTACATATGTACTGGAATAGAAAATTCTAAATAATGATATAGAGTAAGCTATTTACACATAATAACTAAAATGTTTCGAAGTAAGTGGGAGCAATATTGAGTTTGTGTGTCCTTGGATATGATCCAAGAAATGATAGAAAGTTTCATTATATAAGCATTGGAATTTAATAAATATTTATATAGAAATATCAAATAGTTTGGTTATCAATCAAAATGAAAAGGAAGCATGTGCTCATAAGAAAGAACATCAAAGGTCATTGACATTTCTAAAATTATAAGTAAACAACACATTGCTGATTTTTAATGATGTACTTGCATTAAAATCATCCTTAGTTATTTTAATACCTGACGTCGGATTTATAAACGATGTCTTTTACAGTAAGTAGAAAATATATTGATAATGTCCCAAAAACAATATACAAAGACACCTAATTAAAATGTTTAAAACACTTAAGATGGATTTTTTATGCATTGGAAATATGAATTATTGTGCATGTTTGTTGTTTATGATATCGTGATTTGTTTATGTATTTGATACATGAAGCACTACACAAAATTGATGATTTTGCAACATTTTATCTTTGTAAATTTCTAACACATACAAATGTTACAAACTAATAAAAGTTAATAAGTGTTAGAGTAGCTGAAAAAGCGTTGGTAAAAATAAATAATTTTCTAAATAAACTTTGCAACACATTACTTATGATATATAACACAAATAAGTGTTACAATGATTGATAGATTTGTAAATAATTCATGACCAAGTAATTTTTTTTGTAATTTAGCATATGTTTCATTTCCCACACTTATCCAATCCCATTTTTTGCCGCACTTTTGTTATTTCCATTTTAGGTTTCTCCTTCTCAGCGACTCTTTACAAATCAACGTCGCTTGAGGCGACCTACTGCTCTTATCCATGAATCAATGATGGTGAGGCTTCTGGCTGCTCATTTCTTGTAGCGTTCACGACGTCAATCAGCTATACATCGATCGATGGCTCTCGCGATTTGTCACATCCAATTTAGGGTTAAGATTTGCATCTATACACATAATTCGGTAAAGCATTGACAATTCTTGCAAATCAAGTTCTACGCATCACAAAAATATGAGGTTTGATTTTGATTTTGTATTTCAGATTGCTGGATATTATTATTTGCATTGAAACCTCTAACTATCGGTTGGTGACGAGTTTAAAGTTGAACATAAAAGTCAATTAAGATCTATGTTTATACTGATTAAATGCTTTGTTCAGATTTAATTTTGTGAATTTTTAACAGAATCGTTCTACAGCTGCAATATTAGTAAATATAACAACTGCTTTGATGATCATATTCTCTTGAATTACTGCTTTGATGAACCCATTTTCTTTGATGAACTACTTTGATAAGTTTTCTGCTTTTATGAACTCATTCTCTTGAAAAATATCCTCTTCTGTAGGAATGAATTCATCCTTTTTAGTTGATCTACTTGAGATCTCATTCTCCTCATCAGAATCAGATGTTAAAACCTGAAACTTATTACTGGTAGTGGTTTGCATATTCATTTTCTACTTACCCTTTGCTTTCCTTTTCTGTGCAGTGGTTGAAAAGTCATCCTGATTTTTCTTACCACTGTCTTTAGTTATGTTTTCCATGTTTCCTTTGTATGTGGTAGTGTCGGTTACATGTGGTTTTGAAGACGAAGTAGTTAGACCATTGTTGTGAGATTTGCTTGCATTATATTTTTTGCCCAGTTTGTTCGTTTTGATCCTTTGATTCCTCATTTACTCTAAGTTGTGAAACATGTGTGGCACATTTATCTGTTCGATGACCAAAAATATCACATTTTGCGCACACTTAAGGCTTAAAGTCATAGTCCACTTGAACACAACACATATCACCCCTACTATCTTTTATTGCAACTTCTGTAAGGAATTGTGGATGTAGTTGTAATATTTACTAATATGTGGGCATAATTAATTCTTTCCATACTTGCAGTGATATTATTCTTCAGCGTTCTACAGCTGCATTTTCGAATGCCAAATAAATCAAAAGAGAATTCTTATAATTTCTATGTTCGAAACTTTACGAGTTTTCATATTTGGCTGATTTTTTTAATGTTAGAACAACAAGAATAAAAATAAATCAAAAGATGATTTACATACAATCTTTTAGCCAGGTTCCTCAATGACATTATAATTTATTTTTTCACATTTTTGTTCAAGTTGATTGTTTTGAGGTCCACTAATGATTTTAAGTTTTTTCCTTTTCTAGAGTTGACCTATCAATTTGCTACTAGAACTTTTTGAGTAAGTGGAGGAAGGAAAGTTTATGTGAGCTGAATTGTTGAGGTATCGAATATAAATCCATTGTCTGGATGCGATGCGAACTATGTAATAGTCATCATGTATTCTAGTAATATGCACTAGTGGAATTATTCATTAACCATTTTATTCTAATTTTACCCGTATGATTTCGTCATGGGTTAATTTGAGGATATGTATCATTTTGTTTATCCAATGCATCATATATTTGAATAACCTTAAGTGTAAATAAACAACATTAAAGATCTCAGATCTTGGATATAAGTAAACAATGAAAAATATTCAACTTTTGTAAACTAAAAAACAACCATCACGTCCATATTGGAATTATTCAAATTTTTTCAAAGTAATCCACTACATCCCGACTGTAATCTTGGTTAAGAAACATTGTTAGTCCTTGTTTTGTTTTATAGTGATTAATAAGTTGAGTTTTATTTTTATGTCTTGTACATAATTGATTTTTATATTGTTGTTACATAAATACGTAATGTAGTCAGAATTAGAACTTAAACAAAGGTTCAAAAGCAACTGCTCATGTATTTTTAATAAAATTAGGCTAAAAACCAAACAAGCCTTCCCATCGATTTTCTAGTAACACCTGCTCCTACAGACAATGCATTAGTTCATTTGCAATTGAATTGGGCATAGTGCCCAATTGATGCAATTGAGCACCGCTCAGTTTCAAATGTAACTGAACTGAGCACGAGTCAGTCGCATTTGCAACTAGGCACAGTGCTTAGTTGGTGTAGCTAAACACTATTCTCAGTTGTATTTTCCACTGAACCGAGTAGTTTAGTTGGAAATGCAACTGAACTGGGCACAGTGCTCAATTGTTGCAACTGAGCATTGCTCAGTTCATTTGCAAATGAAATTGAGCACTGCTCAGTTGCAAATGCAACTGAACTGAGCACTACCTAGTTGCATTTGCAATTGGACACAATGCTCGGTTGTCGCAACTTAGCACTGTTCTCAGTGTTTGTGTTGCAATAACTCAGTTGTAGAATTTCAACTGTGCATTGTTCCCAGTTGCATTTGCACTGAACACGGTTTGTAATATTAGATCTCAGCGCTTGTAAAACAAATATTCCTCCGTCATGACATAAATTATTATAGAATTGTTTGTTCCTAGAGTATAATGCAACATGTTTAGCGTGAAAACTACTATCAACTTACATATTTTGAACGATAATTTATATAAAATCAAGACCCAAGTTTCTGAACACTGATCACTCTACATATTTTCTTATAATCTATTGAAGTTTTTCGAATCATCACTACTATCAACTTTACAGGAGATATCATCTTTGATCTTGATATACTTGTATTACAACACACTCCATGATAGCAAATCTTTACCATCATGTTTATTTTTAACGATTGAACGCTGCCAGCATGCAACCAATTTGCAAATCTAAGCATGAAAACTTAGTTTGCAAAACTGAGCACACAAATCGAGCTTGCAAACTAAACACATAAACTGAGCGTGTTGCATAATCGATGCAAATTGGGTTTCCAAACTCAATTCATATGTGCTAATTGAGTTTGATTAAGATGTATTTTGCATACTAAGTTTGTGAATTCATAAATACAAAACAATTTATAACCTGAGTTGTAACTCAGTCTTTAACCTTTTGATTTTAAAGGTATAAGTTTTTATCGAGTATTTATATTAAATGCAGGAACTTGAAGAAGGGCACTTTGGATTGTTTGGACGTTGAAGAATATTCAAAACCATTAGTGTTTGGAGTGGATGATCAAGAATGGTTAGGTTAACCGTAAGTTAAACTTTAAGTGTATTTTGAAAAAAAAAAATTTAAAGCTTACGTTGTAATAATATCTGAATATATGACATTGTGGTATTTTAGATATGTAAATAATTGGTTATGATATATTATACTACACTTGCAGAGCGTTTAAACTTTGCATTGAATATGTATGATTAATTAATTGTGATATGGAAACCATTATTTGCAGAGTGTTTATATTTAAAACTTTGCATTTAAGTTTTGGTGTGTGTATATATGTGTTGCTAAATAATCATTTTCCAACACTTATAAGCATTACTGTATATTTCTGTACCAACCTTATAAGTGTTACAGTGTATTTCGTTACCAACACTTATAAGCGTTGCCATATATTTCTTTACCAACACTTTTAAATATTACCGTATATTTAGGCACCAACACTTATAAGTGTTAGTAATACGTATATTTGTAACACTTATAAGTGTTACAAATTTGGTCGCTCCATTCCTCACAGTCCATTAGTAACACTTAAAAAGTGTTACTGAAATTATTTGTAACACTTATAAATGTTAGAATTTGCCTGTTTTGGTGGAGTGAAGCAAATATCAAATCCAAATTGATATCTTTAAATGAGTTTGGAGTATTTTTGTATATTTACAAAATACTAGAGAATTATTTAAAAAACAACAAACTCCTTATGAAGGAGTGTTCGGCCTCAAACTTCATAAGTAAAATTGAGTATAATATGTCAATAATAAATTTAAGTTAAGAATCTATAAGTTAAATGTTCCAAATGGATGACTATGGTTGATTCAATGAAAAATGCTAAGTACATCGCCTTGAATAGCGCCATAATAAAATGATGTATATAAATATAAATACATAATTTATAATTGAGCTGAGGGTAATTATCAATGTTAAGAATTCCATAACGTTATTATTTGATAACAATCTCACTAAATTGTTCATAACAAAACTTAATGCGCAATAGAAGTCAAGAGACATACTCCGAATTGTTCCACATAGTAAAGGTAGTTTATCAGCATCGGAGAGAGTTGATTGACGTAGTAGATAATTAAAACATGAGCATACCCGTTCACCAAGAGACCAAAAAAATTGATTTTGAGGAAACCAATTGGAGAAGATAGAATAAGATTCCATAATTGACCCCAAGTTTAAGTGAAAGAATGATAAGTAAGGGGTATGTCCGAGGGGCAATTGTATAATTTGTTAGATATATCTAACTTAATAACCAATCTTGTTCGAAATCAAAGGTATTTTCTTTCTATTATATATTTGACATAATATGATAATATTAACTTATTTAATAAATTAAAAGTATATTTAATAGAAAATCCATAAATAGTATGTTATGTGATGGTAGTTGTAAGGTGTTGTAAACGCGAGTAATTTATCATAATGAAAAAATATATTCCATTTTAGATGTTACTAGTCGAGATGCATTGAGACTGGATATCAATGTATCCGCGGAGACTAGAGTACATAACGCTCTCCAAATGTTGGAAAGTATATTACTCATGGCTATTGAGGGCACTAAAGTGTTACGTACTGATAGTTATTGGATAATTATGAAATGACTCATTCGATAGTTTTATGTTGGTTAATATAACTGAGGTCAAACAGAAATATTGATTCACTAATCTACATAATTCTCTTGACTTAAGAATACCGTGAATCTTTAATATGAAAGCTCTGCTTTGAATACAGTCAAATCATGCATCATGTTCCATCGAGTGCTATAGTTGGGTCAAATGGAAATATTGGAAGTGAAGCACTATTAAGGGAGGATTCGTCATCTCAGTTCTATAGGGTTAATATCATGGTCAACTCAAGCCAAGTCAAAGTTTCTGGTCAGAGCATTTCTGTTAACAATAATTGTTATTACTGAACCAAGGACTTTGTGTTTGTACTATAGAGTTGAATATGGATGATATTAAAATTTTGACCATTATCTAATTCTATTAGTCCAAAGTGATATAATTTTGATGCACATAATTGGTGTAAATGTCACAAACGGACAGCGTTTAATAAAATGAAATTGGATTTTACTGAAGCTAAGTAAGCGATAAATTGGGCCAAATGTCACACCACCTGCTAAGTGATGTGAAAATGTTAACGTTAAAATAGTTCGATATTAATCACTAGCCGAATTTACACCCGTGAGTCACACAACCGAAATGTTGAATTCTCTTTAGACGAAACGATTTAATTATTTTATAATTATTATAAATTAATTAATATTTTTGAATTATTTGTAACGATCCTGACTCGACCTTCGAAAATCGGCACCGAATACGACACTCGTATTCAAATGCCGCGGATCCAAACGTCGAATCTGGTTCGCCGAGCTTATAACACATTAAGTACAACACAGCGGAAGAAACAGAATAGCATATATCAATATACAACATTGATATAATATCAGATACAATATGATACAATAGATGATACAATGAATATCAATATACATCAGAGATATGATACAAGACAATAGCAGCGGAAAGAAAAGATAACACTAGCAGCGGAACAAAACTCCAATATGGTCTTCAATAAAGAACTCCAGCATAGATAATCTCTATCTCCAAGGTACCAATCCAGAAATAGCTCGAACTCCCAATAATGATGCACAAAGATAAGCAAGTCTCGTCCGCAAGCGATTGCCAAATCCTAGGCTGACAGCTATCGAATCTACACCTACTATTGATTATCTGGAAAACCCAACTCTAGACTGCCCGTGTGGGAAAATAGTCACATTCACTAAGAGAGCAAGACTGGTGTGAGCAAACAAAAATATTTTGTCTTTTAAAACAAACAAAGGAATTTAAATTTGAAATCCGCAATGCTTTTTAGAAAATGAAACTACCATAAGGCCTTCCGCCACACACATAATGCAAACGCAGAATTGGAGGAGATTTCTCCTTATGATAGTCAAATATGCTTAATACGAGAAAATTTCTTTGATATTATTACTATAAGTGCAAAGTGTGGAAAACCATTTCGAAAGTATAATATAAATCCTAGCCAGCATAGACATTCCGAACTATGCCTACTATAGCTACCATCCAAACAGTGGGGCGCCACCATAAGTAGATGGCAGGTAATACAACTACAACCGTACAAGACACGTATTGGATGAATGGATTTGCAGCAAATGGTCAGGCTAAGGAACTTCCTACTGTCCATGGGATCGCCTCTGGCGGGACGTCCCGAGAACCTAACCGGACCTCTGCCAACACAAGGCCGGGTTACCTCTGTAACTAGGTAACTACTACTCGAGCATGCCATCCCCCGGTCCTTTGGGACCTTTATCTGAGGCGCCTCAAAACCACAAAGCAATCACAAAGTAATAGATCTGCAGTATCCACATGAGTAAGTATCTGGGCTCCATACCATGATACCACCCTTTACCAGAAGGGAATGACACACCCTAAAGGGCGCGACCCTCATAACCTTGCCGCATCTTTTCTGTTTTGACCATTTTCGGGGTGTGAGGTCCTGATGCAGTCTCGTCCACAAAGCTACACTTTATACAAAAGCCATGCTTTGATCACAAATGATCAACAAATGATCATCAACACACAGCAGCACTTAGCATGCCACACTACCAAATTGGGAATATATCACTGATAAATATCAACTACATAACCTCTGAGCTCGTACGTCTTAGAGAAGGGTGTTAAGCTAAGAGAATAAATTCTCCACCACCAAGCATAAATGTATTCGATAGATATCAGTTTAATATCTCAAAGTGTAATGTCGGGCATACAACCATACAAGTCTGTTTCGGGTTCGAACAGAACCGAAAGCACTTCCGAAGAAGCCCTTGCAAATCCGGGTATCCACAATACCGATCGGACTTCCCGTCACTAAGGGAGAACTCTATACCGGAGCAACTCAGTGCAGAGTCAATCGACAGGTTATCCTATCGTTCTCTAAGACACCCGGTCTTCAACACCGGTCTTCAAATGCAATCCATAACGTCGTATCACTATTTGGAATGGGCTATATGACACAAGGTCCTCTCCCGGCTAAACCGAATAATGAGCGCGATAGTTTAAAACATATGGATATGGGATTTCAGTTAAGTCACAACTTGAAAATCCAAAGTTTTTCTTTTAAATGGTTAAACAAATTACCATTTTAAAATTTTAAAATAAAAAGATTCATTTCACAAAGTTCACCTAGTTTCACAAAGATCATTCATAGATTTCAAACAATTCCATTTCAATTGGATTTATTCTTTAAATCTTTAACTAAAGATTTAATTTATAGCTTTCAAAACATGTTTCCAAAGATTTATTTGTAACTTGGAAGACCGTCTTTATTTTAGACTTGAAATCCTTCTTACACAAATTAGAAATTCATTTCTTATGTGAAAGCTTCTATTATTTGAAAACGAATAGTTTTCGTTTCAGAAAGATTCAATTATATTTATACAAGTTAAAATCTTAGGGTTTAGAATTCAAATTCCCAATCAACGCTTTTAAAATGGTTTAAAAACCCATATAAACCCATTTATAAGTTGAATAACCTTTTAAACCTTAGTTCCCAAATCATAGCATTCAATTCAAATTTAAATCGAATTATTCAAATTTCAAAACTCAATCAAGTTATTTAAAATAACTTTTATTTTTGAAATTCATTTTCAAAAGCTTCAATTCTAATTCCAAAACTATTTTGGATTAAATCTTTAAAACAATTTCAAAAATCTGCGACTTAACCCATTTCCACGTGCAATCCATATTTGTGTGTGTAAAAGTGTGGTCGAGGGGTTCAACACAATAGTGCGCAACATCAATCATCACAGATTCAATGATGTCGATAAGCGGTATAACCCATAACGCTTATCTTTATTCACAGATTCATAGATAAAATAAATTTATCAATCACAAAGATTCACTAATATGATTCGATGTGGGTTTCGGATAACCAATTGGAATCCGACTCCCTGTCGCATCGAAATTTAAATGTCGTTTAACGCGTCAAGGGGTTTTCATATTCATACAACAATATATACGTCACAGATATAACAGCTTAGCATAAAACATTACATAGCATCACATCACATAACAAATACATCAATCCATCACATAGCATCTAATAACTATCAAACCTCCATAAGTAAGATCAGTTAATTGTTTGATTCAAACCAATTTTAATTGCTTAGGAATAATTACTAATCCTGGTTAATTTATCATTAATAAATTACAAATCATTTTGATTAACTTTTCTTTAATCATTAATTAACCATTTATAGTAAATTAATTAACCTTTTATTGTAATTTATCAACCTTTAATTGTTAAGAAATTAACCTTTAATTATTTAATTTACCTTTAAACAAATTATCTTTAATCAATTAATCAACCCTAAATTAATTAATTATCATTAAATTAGTTGTCCTTATTTAATTACAACAATTGATTAACCTTAAGTTAATCACAAGATAAATTAATTTTTTTAATTGATAACATCCCTTAATTACTTTCACTAATTATTAACCTTTGATAAATTATTTCTCAATCACTTTCATTAATTATCCTTTAATTAATTAATCTTAAATCTTAATTAAATAAATTTAAGCCTTTAGCTACTTATTCAATTAATCCAGATCAGTAATTAATTAAATAAATAAATTATTCATTTCAATTAACTTATTAATTTAATGAATTTCAAATCATTAAATCCTCATTAAATTTTAAGAAGAACATTATCCTTATTAATGATTGAATTTACAATTAACAAAGTATCTTAAACCATTTTCTTTCAAATTTATTTTCAAATTTCCATTTTTATATTTAAGATTTAAAATGGGTACAATTTAAAGTTAAAATAATTTGAAACACATTTTGAAACTTATGTTAAGGAAATACTCATTTTCTAAAGGAAGTTTTAAAGAAAATTTAAAACCAAATTCATCATCATTTTTCTTTTTTCAGAACCATTTTGAATCATACTTTAATATTTAAAGTTGTCAAAACAATTTTAAATTTTGAAACTTATAAATCTCCAAACCCAAATACAAATCATTTTTGATTTCCAGATTAAAATCTTTGATTTAAATTTGAACAGGCAGGTTTTAAAAGAAAACCTGAACCAAAAATTTTTCCCAAGTTGCCCCTGCTTTACTTCGAGTAAAACACCCCAAAACTTCGAGTCACTCACGCTATTGACTCATGAAAAACTCGAGTATTTATCCTCTGCTTCAAACCAAAAACACTGACACTAAAACCACAACCGTGCACGTGTACCTTCGATGTAGCCAACTCCGATCATCAACGGTGCCTCACCCAAGTCAACGATCAACCTCACCTCCAATCCCCATCATCAGATCATAAAATTCAACGCGAGATCGAATTCGAGTTAAACTGCACAAATCCTACAACAAACCCAAACCTGGAACTTCCTCGATTACGTCCCTCCGACCACCGGAGAATCTGCACTTCCGGCCATGCCATCGTCTACGTCCATACTTCCCTTGCCTTAAATCTCAAACAGCTCGATCAAACCAAGAGGACGAACTCGTCTCGCTTTTCAACCTCAACAAAATGGAACACTGAACCCTAGAATGGCCTCGTCTATTTAATTCGTGCAATAGAATTTTTTTTGACAATTTTCACGTAATCATCCACGTTCAGACTTGCTTTAAACGAAATTCCAACACTTAAAATTGTTTCGATTGTCAGAAAATGGATAAAATGCAAATTTAGTTCAAATACCCACTGCTCGTAAAATACAAAACTAAAAACTACCATTTCCACTTTAAAAATCCTATTTTACATTGAAGATTCAAGTTATAAACTTGAGTGAGTATTCTATAACAATCAAATTTATCAAATATTTCTTGTTTGCCTGTAGAACCAGATTCCCAGTGTTGCTGCCTCTACAACATGCTTAAAACAGACAAAAAAAACTTGACTTGATTCAACATCCTGTTTGTTCTAAAAAAAATTACAATGATTAGATGAAAATGGTTTGAGTTTGGAATAATATTCAACTTTGCAACTCAAGAAGCAGAGGACAGAATAAAGATTTTTTGAAAAGCTTTTTTTTTGTTTTTTGAAACTTTAAAACTGGAAATGGTTTTGCCTTCTGAACTTCAAAACTTCGAGTTACTTGTTGGATACTTGAGTTGCAAATGTTCATTTGCTTCTGCTTTAAAAACTGTATGCTTTCCTTTTTTTCCAGATTTAAAGAAAATGCAGAGGCATGATTTTCTTTTGAACTGTCTTTTTTTTTTGTTTTTTGTTTTTGTTTTTAAAGCCTGGAATTTGGAAATAGAGGCTGTTTGAACTTGTGTTTGATTCATTTACTACTTGTTGCTGCATGCTTTTGTTTCCAACTTGAAATACATTTTCTTTCAAAAATTCATCATCGACAATATAAACATACTTACAGATTTTCAAAGCTGGTTTTATATTCAGTGTTTATTCACCAAAATTTTAAACAGAGAAATGCTCCTCGTTTCTAGGCATGCATCCATTTATACACAGCACATCATATACATACATGCATCCATACACATAAATATAGGCAACCACATTCATAGATAATTATCATCAGCATCAGGTTAGGATCAAAGGGTTTAAACTGTTTTTAAAATTTAGTTTACTCATATCCAAAAATGATTGAGATACCCTAGATCTATTTGAGTTTAAATCTTCAAATTGCTTTTTCTTCTACCCCAGTTTTCAGGTTGGAAATTTGGAAGCTACTGATTTGGTTTTATTTTAGTTTCTTTCACACAAGTATTTAGTGCAATTCAAACCACAACCCAGTGAAAACCCCCATGCAACCCAACATTCACAACTGAAACCAAGAATCTTCATACATATATTCAGAGGAAATTAAGCATGCAAACCGAAGAAAAAAAAATGGGATTTAGAGTTGCTCACATGGATCTTGGATAAGGCAGAGACAAAGAAGAAACAGGAAACAGGGAATGAATTTTTTTGAGCCTGTATACTTTTCTTTTCTTTTCTTTAGATTCTGAAGTTAAATCTGCAAGTTGTAAGAAGAAACTTGCTTGCTTTTCTATTGTATTTATTTGTTTATTTCACTAATAACAAGCAAATTTTAAATTTACTTACAGGTTTGAATGTATATACAGAGAACCCTTTTTATTTTTATTTCTGCAGTTGAAACCCAAATTGAAGTTTAAGTCTTTGATCTTGATTTTTTTTTCTCCTGCACTGTTAATAAGCTGTTTAAATCTTTGCTCTACTTATTGATTAACAATATTAAATTCATATTTTAAAAAGAAGTTTCACTTGCCTTCATTGATTTTCCAGAGAACCTTGCATTGGCAAAACTGTAGCTCTCCTCTTCCCTTTTCTTTTTTCAAAACAAATATGCAGGCTTAGCTTTTGTTCTTCCAAAGCTTGAAGATTGTTTTCATGATTTTTAAGATGTTTTGAATTTCTTCTTGCTTGCCTGAACTTTGATTTGCTCAGGTTGGTGGCTTTAAACCCAGATTTGCTTTTCCAGGTTGCTATTCCTTCTTTTTTTCTTTCTGATTTTTTTTTACACTACTTTTGTACTATAGATTTGAGATGCTCAACCTTTGATACTGTTTGTTTTCAGATTTCTGAAAGCTATTATAATTACATGTGGGGAAATGGAAAGGTTTTCTTGTAATTTTTTATTTAATTATTTTATTTACTTAATGATGTCTTGATGCCATTTGTAACCAAAGATATCATAACTCTAGATTTTGTTAACTCCTTTACTCTATCCCCCATGTGATGTTTACTTCCTTATGTATATGTTTACATTTAAATTTTTAAAGACAAAAGAAAGTTTTTTTTTATATCACATTTATTTTATAAATAAATTTACCTTTTATTCATTAGCATATGCATATATACAATATTGAAAGAAAATTGTGTTTTAACCAATATTCATATATATACACATTTTGTTTTATTAATTTTAAAGAAAGAAATGATTTTAACTAATTATGTTTTTAATAAATAAACACATATATAATAGTATTTAGTTCTAAACAATTGTTCTAAAATCATTTGTATCCAATTCAAAATACAACTTTTAAATCCAACTAATTTGATAAAAATATTAATTATTGAATTTTCAATTAAAAGTTCCATTTTAAAATACATACTTTCCTTATTAATCTCTAAGCCTTTAAATTCTATTTACAATATATTTTAATCTAAGAATCCCCAAATTTCAAGTCAATTCAATTTTTTATTTACTTGTAATCAAATTTCTATTTAAAATCTAAAATTTTAAGTTTATTCTGAAAATCTCTAATTAATTCACAAATAATCCCACAATTTAATTTTAAAATTAAATTAATTATTGAATTATTTCGGCTAATATTCCAGGAATGTTACAGATTCCCACACTTAAGAAATTTCGTCCCCGAAATTTGCTAGGGAGACAAAAAAGAGTAGGATGAAAAATAGAGAAATATCTTTCCAGATCAAACTGAATATTTATTCTGCATTTGGCTTACCAAATCAGAATATCAACAAATAGATACAAGAACGAATTCACTTTACAAGATGTTTGGGTTATCCAAATCTACGAAATATTCCGTGGCATTGGTTAGTTCGAAGGGATAACCAACCATTCGTAGAATATATATCCGGACCCCAAAGAATAGATAGACGGATTCAATCTTTGACTATTTCTCAAACACTAGATATGGATTCCAAATTCAGGTCGGAACATTCCAAAATATATATCAATTAGTCCCTCTCCGAACTTTGATATACATAAGAAATTACAATAGAATTTCAAATTTGGTTTTAACCGTTATCGTTTTATTAATACAATTCAGATTCAGCTTCATATTAGTTAATTTTACTTAATTTAAAATTTCCAAGTTATTTAATTTAAATTTTCAATTTCAAATTCATTAGAGTTTAGATCGAAAAGCTGATAAGAAACCGATGAAGATACGAAGTAAGGATTTTCTGAGACGATTCGTAAGGCCACCATCACACCGAAACTTCTTTCTGGAGCTGTCACGAAGCAATCAAAAGAATTTAGAATCGAATCAAAGGAGATTGAGAAGAAAGCTGTTTCCACTGTTGCAGGGTATTGACCATTTATAGTGGTACTTCCCTGTCCCCTATCTCGTCCTCTTCTCGCACTCATACCCACTATCGGTGAATAGTAAGAGAATTTACTGAGGCATTCGAACGGATATCTTAGGGATATACTCATTCTAGGGTATACTTCACCCTATCTCTAATGAGTTACTTAATGTGTTATACTCCTGAGCTAAAGTTTTAATCCTCAGCTCTGATACCAACTGTAACGATCCTGACTCGACCTTCGAAAATCGGCACCAAATACGACACTCGTATTCAAATGTCGCAGATCCAAACGTCGTATCTGGTTCGCCGAGCTTATAACAATTAAGTACAACACAGCGGAAGAAACAGAATAGCATATATCAATATACAACATTGATATAATATCAGATACAATATGATACAACAGATGATACAATGAATATCAATATACATCAGAGATATGATACAAGACAATAGCAGCGGAAAGAAAAGATAACACTAGCAGCGGAACAAAACTCCAATATGGTCTTCAAGAAAGAACTCCAGCATACATAATCTCCATCTCCAAGGTACCAATCCAGAAATAGCTCGAACTCCCAATAATGATGCACAAAGATAAGCAAGTCTCGTCCGCAAGCGATTGCCAAATCCTAGGCTGACAGCTATCGAATCTACACCTACTATTGATTATCTGGAAAACCCAACTCTAGACTGCCCGTGTGGGAAAATAGTCACATTCACTAAGAGAGCAAGACTGGTGTGAGCAAACAAAAATATTTGGTCTTTTAAAACAAACAAAGGAATTTAAATTTGAAATCCACAATGCTTTTTAGAAAATGAAACTACCATAAGGCCTCCCGCCACACACACAATGCAAACGCAGAATTGGAGGAGATTTCTCCTTATGATAGTCAAATATGCTTAATACGAGAAAATTTCTTTGATATTATTACTATAAGTGCAAAGTGTGGAAAACCATTTCGAAAGTATAATATAAATCCTAGCCAGCATAGACATTCCGAACTATGCCTACTATAGCTACCATCCAAACAGTGGGGCGCCACCATAAGTAGATGGCAGGTAATACAACTAAAACCGTACAAGGCACGTATTGGATGAATGGATTTCCAGCAAATGGTCAGGCTAAGGAACTTCCTATTGTCCATGGGATCGCCTCTGGCGGGACGTCCCGAGAACCTAACTGGATCTCTGCCAACACAAGGTCGGGTTACCTCTGTAACTAGGTAACTACTACTCGAGCATGCCATCCCCCGGTCCTTTGGGACCTTTATCCGAGGCGCCTCAAAACTACAAAGCAATCACAAAGTAATAGATCTGCAGTATCCACATGAGTAAGTATCTGGGCTCCATACCATGATACCACCCTTTACCAGAAGGGAATGACACACCCTAAAGGGCGCGACCCTCATAACCTTGCCGCATCTTTCCTGTTTTGACCATTTTCGGGGTGTGAGGTCCTGATGCAGTCTCGTCCACAAAGCTACGCTTTATACAAAAGCCATGCTTTGATCACAAATGATCATCAACACACAGCAGCACTTAGCATGCCACACTACCAAATTGGGAATATATCACTGATAAATATCAACTACATAACCTCTGAGCTCGTACGTCTCAGAGAAGGGTGTTAAGCTAAGAGAATAAATTCTCCACCACCAAGTAGAAATGTATTCGATAGATATCAGTTTAATATCTCAAAGTGTAATGTCGGGCATACAACCATACAAGTCTGTTCCGGGTTCGAACAGAACCGAAGGCACTTCCGAAGAAGCCCTTGCAAATCCGGGTATTCACAATACCGATCGGACTTCCCGTCACTAAGGGAGAACTCTATACCGGAGCAACTCAGTGCAGAGTCAATCGACAGGTTATCCTATCGTTCTCGAAGACACCCGGTCTTCAACACCGGTCTTCAAATGCAATCCATAACGTCGTATCACTATTTGGAATGGGCTATATGACACAAGGTCCTCTCCCGGCTAAACCGAATAATGAGCGCGATAGTTTAAAACATATGGATATGGGATTTCAGTTAAGTCACAACTTGAAAATCCAAAGTTTTTCTTTTAAATGGTTAAACAAATTACCATTTAAACTTTTAAAATAAAAAGATTCATTTCACAAAGTTCACCTAGTTTCACAAAGATCATTCATAGATTTCAAACAATTCCATTTCAATTGGATTTATTCCTTAAATCTTTAACTAAAGATTTAATTTATAGCTTTCAAAACATGTTTCCAAAGATTTATTTGTAACTTGGAAGACCGTCTTTATTTTAGACTTGAAATCCTTCTTACACAAATTAGAAATTCATTTCTTATGTGAAAGCTTCTATTATTTGAAAACGAATAGTTTTCGTTTCAAAAAGATTCAATTATATTTATACAAGTTAAAACTTAGGGTTTAGAATTCAAATTCCCAATCAACGCTTTTAAAATGGTTTAAAAACCCATATAAACCCATTTATAAGTTGAATAACCTTTTAAACCCTAGTTCCCAAATCATAGAATTCAATTCAAATATTGAATTCAAATTCAAATCAAATTATTCAAATTTCAAAACTCAATCAAGTTATTTAAAATAACTTTTATTTTTGAAATTCATTTTCAAAAGCTTCAATTCTAATTCCAAAACTATTTTGGATTAAATCTTTAAAACAATTTCAAAAATCTGTGACTTAACCCATTTCCACGTACAATCCATATTTGTGTGTGTGCAAGTGTGGTCCAGGGGTTCAACACAATAGTGCACAACATCAATCATCACAGATTCAATCATATCGATAAGCGGTATAACCCATAACGCTTATCTTTATTCACAGATTCATAGATAAAATAAATTTATCAATCACAAAGATTCACTAATATGATTCGATGTGGGTTTCGGATAACCAATTGGAATCCGACTCCCTGTCGCATCGAAATTTAAATGTTGTTTAACGGGTCAAGGGGTTTTCATATTCATACAACAATATATACGTCACAGATATAACAGCTTAGCACAAAACATTACATAGCATCACATCACTTAACAAATACATCAATCCATCACGTAGCATCTAATAACAATCAAACCTCTATAAGTAAGATCAGTTAATTGTTTGATTCAAACCAATTTTAATTGCTTAGGAATAATTACTAATCCTGGTTAATTTATCATTAATAAATTAAAAATCATTCTGATTAACTTTTCTTTAATCATTAATTAACCATTTATAGTAAATTAATTAACCTTTTATTATAATTTATCAACCTTTAATTGTTAAGAAATTAACCTTTAATTATTTAATTTACCGTTAAACAAATTATCTTTAATCAATTAATCAACCCTAAATTAATTAATTATCGTTAAATTAGTTGTCCTTATTTAATTACAATAATTGATTAACCTTAAGTTAATCACAAGATAAATTAATTTTTTTAATTAATAACATCCCTTAATTACTTTCACTAATTATTAACCTTTGATAAATTATTTCTCAATCACTTTCATTAATTATCCTTTAATTAATTAATCTTAAATCTTAATTAAATAAATTTAAGCCTTTAATTACTTATTCAATTAATCCAAATCAATATTTATTTAAATAAATAAATTATTCATTTCAATTAACTTATTAATTTAATGAATTTCAAATCATTAAATCCTCATTAAATTTTAAGAAGAACATTATCCTTATTAATGATTGAATTTACAATTAACAAAGTATCTTAAACCATTTTCTTTCAAATTTATTTTCAAATTTCCATTTTTACACTTAAGATTTAAAATGGGCACAATTAAAAGTTAAAATAATTTGAAACACATTTTGAAACTTATGTTAAGGAAATACTCATTTTCTAAAGGAAGTTTTAAAGAAAATTTAAAACCAAATTCATCGTCATTTTTCTTTTTTCAAAACCATTTTAAATCATACTTTAATATTTAACGTTGTCGAAACAATTTTAAATTTTGAAACTTATAAATCTCCAAACCTAAATACAAATCATTTTTGATTTCCAGATTAAAATCTTTGATTTAAATTTGAACAGGCAGGTTTTAAAAGAAAACCTGAACCAAATTTTTTTCCCGAGTTGCCCCTGCTTTACTTCGAGTAAAACACCCCAAAACTTCGAGTCACTCACGCTATTGACTCGAGAAAAACTCGAGTATTTGTCCTCTTCTTCAAACCAAAAACACTGACACGAAAACCACAACCGTGCACGTGTACCTTCGATGTAGCCAACTCTGATCATCAACGGTGCCTCACCCAAGTCAACGATCAACCTCGCCTCCAATCCCCATCATCAAATCATAAAATTCAACACGAGATCGAATTCGAGTTAAACTGCACAAATCCTGCAACAAACCCAAACCTGGAACTTCCTCGATTACGTCCCTCCGACCACCGGAGAATCTACACTTCCGGCCATGCCATCGTCTACGTCCATACTTCCCTTGCCTTGAATCTCAAACAGCTCGATCAAACCAAGAGGACGAACTCGTCTCGCTTTTCAACCTCAACAAAATCGAACACTGAACCCTAGAATGGCCTCGTCCCTTTAATTCGTGCAATAGAATTTTTTTTGACAATTTTCACGTAATCACCCACGTTTAGACTTGCTTTAAACGAAATTCCAACACTTAAAATTGTTTCGATTGTCAGAAAATGGATAAAATGCAAATTTAGTTCAAATACCCACTGCTCGTAAAATACAAAACTAAAAACTAACATTTTCGCTTTAAAAATCCTATTTTACATTGAAGATTCAAGTTATAAACTTGAGTGAGTATTCCATAACAATCAAATTTATCAAATATTTCTTGTTTGCCTGTAGAACCAGATTCCCAGTGTTGCTGCCTCTCCAACATGCTTAAAACAGACAAAAAAAAAACTTGACTTGAGTTCAACATCCTGTTTATTCTAAAAAAAAATTACAATGATTAGATGAAAATGGTTTGAGTTTGGAATAATATTCAACTCTGCAACTCAAGAAGCAGAGGACAGAGCAAAGATTTTTTGAAAAGCTTTTTTTTGTTTTTTGAAACTTTAAAACTGGAAATGGTTTTGCCTTCTGAACTTCAAAACTTCGAGTTGCTTGTTGGATACTTGAGTTGCAAATGTTCATTTGCTTCTACTTTAAAAACTGTATGCTTTCCTTTTTTTCCAGATTTAAAGAAAATGCAGAGGCATGATTTTCTTTTGAACTATTTTTTTTTGTTTTTTTTTAAAGCCTGGAATTTGGAAATAGAGGCTGTTTGAACTTGTGTTTGATTCATTTACTACATGTTACTGCATGCTTTTGTTTCCAACTTGAAATACATTTTCTTTCAAAAACTCATCATCGACAATATAAACATACTTACAGATTTTCAAAGCTGGTTTTATATTCAGTGTTTATTCACCAAAATTTTAAACAGAGAAATGCTCCTCGTTTCTAGGCATGCATCCATTTATACACAGCACATCATATACATACATGCATCCATACACATAAACATAGGCAACCACATTCACACATAATTATCATCAGCATCAGGTTAGGATCAAAGGGTTTAAACTGTTTTTAAAATTTAGTTTACTCACATCCAAAAATGATTGAGATACCCTAGATCTATTTGAGTTTAAATCTTCAAATTGCTTTTTCTTCTACCCAAGTTTCAGGTTGGAAATTTGAAAGCTACTGGTTTGGTTTTATTTTAGTTTCTTTCACACAAGTATTTAGTGCAATTCAAACCACAACCCAGTGAAAACCCCCATGCAACCCAACATTCACAACTAAAACCAAGAATCTTCATACATATATTCAGAGGAAATTAAGCATGCAAACCATAGAAAAAAAATGGGATTTAGAGTTGCTCACATGGATCTTGGATAAGGCAGAGACAAAGAAGAAACAGGAAACAGGGAATGAATTTTTTTGAGCCTGTATACTTTTCTTTTCTTTTCTTTAGATTCTGAAGTTAAATCTGCAAGTTGTAAGAAGAAACTTTCTTACTTTTCTATTGTATTTATTTGTTTATTTCACTAATAACAAGCAAATTTTAAATTTACTTACAGGTTTGAATGTATATACAGAGAACCCTTTTTATTTTTATTTCTGCAGTTGAAACCCAAATTGAAGTTTAAGTCTTTGATCTTGATTTTTTTTTCTCCTGCACTGTTAATAAGCTGTTTAAATCTTTGCTCTACTTATTGATTAACAATATTAAATTCATATTTTAGAAAGAAGTTTCACTTGCCTTCATTGATTTTCCAGAGAACCTTGCATTGGCAAAACTGTAGCTCTCCTCTTCCCTTTTCTTTTTTCAAAACAAATATGCAGGCTTGGCTTTTGTTCTTCCAAAGCTTGAAGATTGTTTTCATGATTTTTAAGATGTTTTGAATTTCTTTTTGCTTGCCTGAACTTTGATTTGCTCAGGTTGGTGGCTTTAAACCCAGATTTGCTTTTCCAGGTTGCTATTCCTTCTTTTTTTTCTTTCTGATTTTTTTTTACTACTTTTGTACTATAGATTTTAGATGCTCAACCTTTGATACTGTTTGTTTTCAGATTTCTGAAAGCTATTATAATTACATGTGGGGAAATGGAAAGGTTTTCTTGTAATTTTTTATTTAATTATTTTATTTACTTAATGATGTCTTCATGCCATTTGTAACCAAAGATATCATAACTCTAGATTTTGTTAACTCCTTTACTCTATCCCCCATGTGATGTTTACTTCCTTATGTATATGTTTACATTTAAATTTTTAAAGACAAAAGAATGTTTTTTTTTATATCACATTTATTTTATAAATAAATTTACCTTTTATTCATTAGCATATACATATATACAATGTTGAAAGAAAATTGTGTTTTAACCAATATTCATATATATACACATTTTGTTTTATTAATTTTAAAGAAAGAAATGATTTTAACTAATTATGTTTTTAATAAATAAACACATATATAATAGTATTTAGTTTTAAACAATTGTTCTAAAATCATTTGTATCCAATTCAAAATACAACTTTTAAATCCAACTAATTTGATAAAAATATTAATTATTGAATTTTCAATTAAAAGTTCCATTTTGAAATACGTACTTTTTTTATTAATCTCTAAGCCTTTAAATTCTATTTACAATATATTTTAATCTTAGAATCCCCAAATTTCAAGTTAATTCAATTTTTTATTTACTTGTAATCAAATTTCTATTTAAAATCTAAAATTTTAAGTTTATTATGAAAATCTCTAATTAATTCACAAATAATCCCACAATTTAATTTTAAAATTAAATTAATTATTGAATTATTTCGGCTAATATTCCAGGAATGTTACATTATTAATTATTAAATTTGAATTTGATTAGAGGAATAACTATTGTCGTGTGTGTGTGTGTATTTATAATAGTTGTAATATATTGATAAGAATTAAATTGGATTTAATTAAATATTTTACTTGGGCTTAAATGGGCTATTAGCCCATGAAGTTGGTGGAAAAAATGGGTAAAAGGGTTTGTTATGGATGATAGAGATTTAGTGAGAAAATGCATGTGATGTGATCCACTTTTCTCTCTGATTCAACTATTGTAAAAGGAACCTTAACCAAAACTTTATAAAAACTTTTTTGGCTACCACCTATCTCCATCATCTTTGCTAAATTACACCTTTAAAAAGCTTTGACAAAACTCAAATCAAATCAACTCAAATTAATAGTTATTGATAGCAGCAGGGTCTATGGTTCAGGACTAGCAATCTAATGAATCGAGAAGGTTTCAAAAGAGGAGAACTCACCATTACAAGGTGGACTTAAGGGAATTTGTTTTAGGTAAATGTTTAGTTATAGAGACACACACGTGTTATGATTATTTTATTGTTATTTAGGAGAGATTCCTATAGGTGTTGATGTTGCTACATGTTGATTGGTTATGTGTATATGTCTAAAAAAAATTCCCTTAAGGATCTGATACACATAACTGAAATCATTATACTCTATAAACTAATATTTTACTAATTAATATATACATATATATATATATATATATTAATAAGTTAATTAATTTTTTATATGATTTGTATTAAACTATGTCACATAAATAACTGAATTAATACTTTTAAATTGTATGTTTACATTAGTTATTATTTTTAAGGACCGAAAATAATTTTTTGGTATAATATTTATTATTATTTATGTAATTATTATACGAATTAATAAATTATGTTTCAAAAATTCAATTTTAAATTTTCAAAAATTATTTTTCATCATAGAATCTCTCGGTCAAACAATCAGATTTTTAATCTATTTTACTAATTTTTAAAAATCATTTTAAAATTTGGTCGAAAATATTTAATTAATAAAAAATAAATTTTTGACTTAGAGAATGTTGAAATTTTTTCATAAGCTATAAAATATCATTCCCAATTTTCTAAAATTTTAAAATTCAAAATATTTATTATTTAAATATTTTCTATCATTTATTTATTTTTATTTAACTAATTAATTCATAATATATATATATATTGACATATAAAATTAAAATTAAATTTAGAGCTTTTTGTATTCGATTTGGAGTTCAAGAAAGGCACACACACTGACAAATATATATATATATATATATATATATATATAATTTTTAAATTTTATAACTTACACATATACACACACACACATACTGTTATATATAATAAATTATGTTACTTTAATACATACATATATATACACATATAAAAAATTAAAAATAATTAAACTTATATTTTGCATATATATATATCATGTGTATTTAATATTTGACATTATAATATTTTAATTATAAATATATTTATAATATTTTCTAATAATATGTATATATATATATATATTCACACTTGGGTTTTTATATATAATAAGTATAAATATATACATATATTCGGACAACATACAACACATATAGAATGATCTAACATGTCTGTTGCGGCGAAAATCCCAACTTCTTTGTACATGCATGTTATACCTTGCACGGAATATCATGTTGCACATGCACACACATAACATATGTGTGTGATACATATGTGTGTGTGTGTGCATATATATATATATATATATATATATATTTATATATATAAATTGAAAATAAATTTTTACCAACAATTTATAAATTTAAATGAAATATATGATTTTATTTGAATTAAATTAAGAAACGTTCTAAATAAATCAGACTTCATAGGTCTAATAAATATCCTATAGGGTGAATTTTTTTAAAATAAATCTATAACTTTCGCTGCGGACTGACCCGCTTCCAACATTAAATTCATCACATATTTAGGTTTAATGATGGATTTGTGATGCATTTTTCTGTCACTAAATCAGATTTTTCTTATAGCGCACTATAAGAACAAGGGCATTTTCTGTCGGCTCACAGCCGTCGCGAGCCGTCCGAAATGCCGCTGGAATACGGACCATGCATTTCATCCACTTTCGATGGCTTTGACGAAGGTATTGCGATGGCTAGCAACGGCTCTTCCTACAACACTTTCGATGGCTTTTCCAACGGCAAATATGACCACATGGCATGAAAATTTTCGATTAAGCCATCGCACGCCGTCACTAGCCGTCGGAAATTTCCTCCAGAAATTCGTTGGAAGACATCGCTTGGCGTCGAAAAAATTGCCAATTGGCCGCCAGAAATCGTCGGAAATCTAGGTAAAAAAAATTTCCTGCAGCACACCATCACTTCCACACCAATATATAGCACAACTTGTCAAAATCAATATATAAGTTGGATTTATAAGCTAAAATCAATATCGGTATCAATATGAAAAAATCATCATATCAAACGCAAACATATTCAATAAATACAAAACAAAACTTCCATCATCAGTATCACCCATCCAACTCGAATATTACTTCCAACATCAATGCACAATATATACATCCAACATCCAACATCAAATTCTACATATCAACTTCACAAATCAACCACCAAATCAACCACACAAATCAATGTCAAACACCATATGTCCATAAATAAACCTCATCATCACTCAATGTCAATGTTTATATACACCAGTTTAAAAAAAACTACAAATCGTACCACATGACTCATCATCGGCTCCGGAATCAACGAACGAAGGGAATATTCCATGATGCTCCACATACTCGGCCAAATGCTGATTGAGCTGCTCCATTTGCACTGTTCGAAGGCGGCCCTACAGTTATGCAATATTCTTTCGAAGTTCATTAATCTCCACGTTGTATTATCCCCTTCGGTGGGCCCTTTGTGACGTCCGAGCTACAAAACAAGTCAAAAAATGTTTAAGTTATTACGTAACTTTTATAAAAAGCAAGCAAATTTACCAACGTAGTTAATATTTATAAATTACCGATTGGTTGCCGTAGCCGTAGCACTTGCTTCTCTGGGTTGGATCCATAACAGAGTCAAAGATCACGTCCTCGACGTCAGTGGTCAACCGCTATCGTCCGGAATGCTAAAGCATTTGCGCATGTGCCTGCATAAATTTTTCCTACAACGCCAAATTAAATACAAATAAATATTACATTACATTATTATACTATTTTATAACTAATTGAATAAATGATCATTATTAATAAATTATAACTTTAAAGATACTTACATGTGCGGCGTACACTCTACCATCCTCATGCCAGTCATATGACTCAGATCCCTCGTTGTCTATTTGCCTAACGGCATTATTATGCTCAAACACATCCATATACGAGACGGGACCCCCATGCGCTCTTTCCTATAATAATTGGTGTATATTACTATTGTTCATACATTTTTATACTAAAAATGTGATAATTGTTCTAATTTCAATTAATTAATTTACCAAGTTCTCGCGATGGTGCTGAAATGATTTTCAGCCACAACGGTGTATGACTGGATTTTTATGCTTGTTCGTACAGTTTCTGTTCGACTTCGTCTACAAATTAAAATTAAGATTATATTTTACAAGTATAAATTGTATTCTGTACTGAATAAATTAAGATGATATCTGATAGACTTACCTTGAATTCGTAGCTACTCCACCATGCGATCCAAGCATCCTAGACTCTAGCGCCGGTCCATTTTGGCTTCTTTCTATTTTTTTATGTTAGAAATCGTATCTCTATAATTCTTTTCACTTTTGAGTTTCAGTGGTGCTAGCAAGGAGACACGCCCTCCTCTTGTAAATCTATCACTCCCTATATATATGTTGAAAAAATATAAGTTATACATTTATACTTTGTCGGTAAATTGTAAAGTGATTATATATAATGGTATGTAATTTTACTCTTACCAAGAATCCTGCCATATGCTCTCCCATACATGGTCGAGGATCCTGCTCCACTTCGGCCAGCATGTAGTCATACAGCTCATGTTATGCCTGCTTCGATATGCTGAGCATAATTTTAGAAGGATCAAGCTCAAAATCACTGCGTTAAATAATATAGAGACAAATCATGATTAATATATCATACAAAATATTTACAATGATGAAGTAAATATAATACTCATGGGCCATAAGCTTTCTGTAGCAATTTAACTACCATACGCGATGCTTCGTACGAAGGGACGTTGTCATCACCACCGCTGCGACCTATCCCTATCTGAGACCCAGAGGGGGAACCAGACTATGAAGAACTCCACCGCCTAAAGAAGGACATCTATAATACCTATCACATACATATTATTTCATTATGGTTGAATATATCATTCAATTATGAGTAAACATATCAAGATTTAACACCAATAATCGCATGCAACATATCAAAAATGTGTAACATCAATACTCCCAAAAATTACGTTTTTTCCACATGTATACTATTAAATTAGTCCTCGTCGTTTTCTGATTCAGACATTGATTCGAATGATGATGGCATGAAACATAGTCCAACATTCGAATCATATGACTCGCATATCCTGGTACATTTTGCTATATTTTCTTCATATGTATTAACACATAAGTTACAGAATATTTATGTTATTAATGCCGACAAGGAAAGTTTCCAAATTGGTGGACTTCTACAGATAAATAATTGCAAAACACCCGTAAAAAAGTTCAAATCATCGTCTAATTTTATCCCAGCCGACAGTTGTGTAAGTATATATTCTATACATTACATTTATAACTGTAAAAGTAGTAGCATCAACATACCTTGTTAACTTTTAAAATTGTTGATCTTATTGTAGTTTGAGATGCTCCATAAGCTTGTATGCTTATTAGCTTAAATATATATATATATATATATATATATAAGATCTACATATATGTATTTGATTAAGCCTACAATATTCAGTTTGTGTGAATTAATATAGAACACCTCAAATTGAGGTATGGTTTCACCCTTCAGGTCTTATTATTTTTTTTTATAAAAATCATTAGATTATAGATCACAGAATACCTTTTTTAACTGTAAAAATCAAGATCGTTTGACAAATAAACGAGTCCCTTGAATAGTATTTGATGAAAATTTCATATCATTTTGTGCTGAAAATGTTTGTTATGTTCACAACAATATATAATCTCAACTGCAACATTATTATACAAAAAATAGTCGTATCATCACACATGACTGGAGGATGTTTGACAAGTAGCAAAAGTAGCTTACAAACTACTTATAAGTTTTTATTCACAACTTTTCCAAAGAGAATTGGTATAAGTTGTTAAGAGGATTCCCATATATGTGCCTTGACATCAAGAATTATATTAGATTTCTAATCAAAGGTTAAACTTTGCTTCTGCATTTTTCATCAACTTTTACATCACTAGCATGGATTATATACATTGAATGTAATACAAATTACATCAGTAGCATGATTAATAATTCCAAGAGTGTCCACAATATCCAATTTCTAAAAAAGAAAACCATGCACAGTCCAGAAGAGGCTTCACACGGTCACCTAGCAACTCAAAATCAAAATGCCTAGGAAGTAGACATATGGGCTATATACCAATTTCAGAACAAAAACAAAGCACACTACAAAGAGCAGAACAACTTCAGAAAAGCATAAAAAATAGAAAAGCATAAAATATCCTTCATTTGTTTGACTATGACTCTTTCTTATGTCTATGGTGCTTATTGGTTTATAAGTGTATATATGTATGTCATCGAGATATAAATACCCAGTTCATTGAATAAATATTATGTAACAAAGTAAACGATGAAAATGAATGTATTTGCAGACGCTTATGAGGAAATTTTGCATAGATAACCACTTCCCTGACAATGATATAGAAATGATAATAGAATGAGAGTATGGGTGAAATATGTACTTAACTATATCGGTAAGAGGAATGCTTTTTCTGGTGGACGGGCGAATTTTGCTAAGGCGCTTCATTTAGAAATTGGAGATGTGTTGGTGTTTGAGTTAACTGGATCAGCTCAATTTAAGGTATATATAATTGCATTGGTGTTTGTATTACTTATGATGATCAATTGTATGCAATTAACTTCTTTTTTTGGTCCTTTCATGGATTTGTATTTTTCAGGTTCACATAATAAAACCAGTCCAAGAAATCTAGGTCATGGCATTGAAATTTTACCTAAGAAGATGAACAAAATCATTTGGATCATTTTTTGTATTAACTAATCGTAAATATGATATGCTGTTTTTTTGTTTATCCCTCTACTAGCTATCTTGATAAAAATAAAATTATATCCAATATAGCATTTGATGGCTTCAACCAAAACAGTATATACTAGTCTGTAAACTATTGTTATATTGATTAACATATTAAATAAAAGGTTAGAATCGGTTAAATTAGTGATCAAGCAATTATTACGGGTTTGATGTTTCAAAGATCTAAAGATAATAACATTGATGTCAACATATAGGATAAGGCCAAAAACTCTTTGAGGGATTTACAAAAAGTAAAGCGTATTATACAATAATTTTTAGAATAATTTATTCACATTCTAAGAAACGCATACACCAAATCGTCATTTTCGTCATTTGGAAAACGCGTACACCAAATTCTGTGCATCTACTCTAATCGATCCAAAGTAGCCCTAATGCGCGTATGCACTAATTAATCAACGCATATACACCAATTAACATACATATACGGTAAACAAATTTTTTTCTCAACATTTCAATGATAAACAATTAAAATAACAACCTAATAACCATTCAATAGGGTATACCAAATAATCAATGAGGTATTATATAACTATAACAACAAATTAACTCAAATTTAACAAATCAAAATTAATTACGATTTACGAATAAAACCTGATTGGAAATCAATGAAGGGACTAGACTTGTTGAGATTGGAGAATGATGAAGCAGGAGAAGCTCAGGGAGGCACGGCGTTTCTGGCTAACGATGGGGAGGAGGTGGTGGTGGTAGGGTTTTGGCTGGAAATGAGGGATTGAAAATAATGTTTCAGCTCTCAACCACGAGGCTTGTATATACGATAATTTTTGCGGATAACGACGGCCGCCCATGGCTTTGTTGTTTCGGTCGATGGCTAGCGACGGCTAGAATATTTTATTTATGACAATGCCATGGCATTCAGCAGCCGTTGCTAGCCATCGGAGATGCCATCGGTGGCCGTCGGTATGTTCCGTCGCTATTTGCTATTGTTCTAGCAGTGGTGATATATCAAGAAGCGGTCATCCTATCTTTCCAAAACTAAAGCTTCCATAAAAACGATAGATGTTAGTAAAACCGACAAGATACTTAAGGGAAAGATGAGTCTCGCCTTATTTGGACAAAGAATACCGCTTTACCTTGACACAATCATCCATAATTCCTCTTCAATTTGTTGATGAATTAGCCATCAATTTGATTTTTGAACAAACTCTATAAAGTAAATTAAATCAGAGAATCTACCATGTATCAGTTTGGTAAAGAAGCGAAAGTGGAGAACGCTCAAACCTGGAAAGAGTGTGCGCCTCAAGAGGCAAAAAACTTGCTAGATTATGAGATGAAGGAAGCAAGAATTTGGAAGCCCCGTAGACGAAAAGGAAGCATGAAGTTATTCGGCATTTTTCTTCTTTTTGGTAAATAGAGAATATAGCGGATAGGGTTTGTTTACCATGATAGATATGCATATGTGTTTGCCAAATGCGGGAATATTAACCCAGTTAGAGTTAAACTTATACTATTATGGGCTTTAAGCCTAGTTTATTATTTACGTAGCTTCTCACACACACACACACACCCACCTATATATGCATATTTGTAGGTATCTATACACACTAATATGTATCAAGCTAGATAAATATCTTTATCATAAATAAAATTTTGGTTTAACGTACTAAATGTTGTTTTAAAGTTGATCAAAATTTTACATCCAAATCGGCATAGCCATAAGCTATATACTTGTATCAGAACTTACATATGTATGTGTGTGTACACATACACATACACGCACATACACATAGAACCGATAAACATACATATATCAAAATCGATAAATATAACATTACTAGAAAAGACTGAAATACCGACAGCAGCTGGCAACGGCTTCCGATGGACAATTTCTGACGGCTTCCGACGGACCGCTAGCGGCCGTCGGAAGTTGTTGGAAATTCGAGAATTTCAGGCCTCAACCGAGAACGGCCATCGGAAGCCGTTGGAAATTCGGGAATTTCATGCCTCAACCGGGACCTTTCTTCCTCATTTGCTCAGCACGAAAAAAACCCCTAAAACCCAATTTCTTACTTCTAATCTCCAAATTCAAGTTCCCAGATCCTCCATGGCTGCCTAATCACACTCTATTGCTTCCAGTCTCAGGTATAATCTCTTATTTTCACGAAAAATCAATTTTTCCCCTAAATCTAGGTTTGCATAAGTTGATAAATTAGGACTAACTGGTGATTCTAGTTGTTTCTAATAGCTTAATAATTGTTTATAGTATCCCATGGTGTACCTGTTTTATTTGTTAGCTTGAAATTGTAAAGAGTATGTATAATTTATGATTTTATGTGTATGTGTAGACCATTATATATGTGTCGTTTCTACCATTGTCTTGTGTTAATTAGAATAAGTCATAGAACTTGAAAATAAGTTACTTATCGAAAAACAGAGATACATTCTGGTTTAGTCAGGGTTGGAATCATCCATGTCCTTTGCTTTTAAACATCTTGACTTGTATAAAAATGAATGTATGAGTTTCAAAAAGAAATTGACTACATTGGAAAATGACAACAATATTGAAGCGACCATATTCAATAAAATACGTGGAATAATGTGGTATATTAATAATTTTGAAAATATATAAAATTAGTAAATTTTCAACCATTTACAAATAATAATATATATTACATAATAAATAAGAAAACAAACCATAAAACTTCCACTTTTTATATAAAATACTTTTTTATTATGTCCCATAGAGAGTTTTTGGCACCGTCTGACAAGTGTTTTATATGATCGTTATATAAATATTCGTTTTTGTCACAAAATGGATATTTATATTCATCAGGTACAATACTTGTTGCATTTGTCCCTGTATTAGACAAGTTATAAACAATTACATTTTGTACATTATTTCGTATCAAATGGTTCACAAAATTTCGCTGTCACCTTTTTTGTTTCTTGTGTGCACACATTTGTGTACAATGCAGAAACAAAGGAAAAAATGCTACCGAAATTTTGTTAAATTGTTCACAATGAATGTACGAAATGTAAGTGTTTATTGTGTTTGCAATGTGAAGTAGGATGATCGACCAACCAAAAAAAAACCATAAACCAACATTTCAATATTATATTCTTAAATAGGGTAAAATTGACGTGTATAAGTCTTTTTATCATTACATTGAAAAATAAAATGTTAATTCATAAAATGGCCAATATTTATTTTTGAATTTGTGACATATTTTTTAAATAGGAAAAATGATCAATTATTTTGTTGATCGGAGGAGATGGATGTATCAAAGAATGGGATTGAGAGGTTCAATAAAGGAATATTTTTACAATGGTATAGATGTATTTATTGAATTCAATTTAAGTAATAACGGAAATGATGTAGAAATTTGTTGTCCGTGTAGGAGATGTAAACATTTGAAGTATTTATTACCAAATATTGTGAAAGTTCATTTGTACGAAAACTTTCTGGTTTCGTGCCAAAGTATTATGTTTGGGGTTGTTATGGAGAAGCTGTAGCACATACTTCCATGGAGTTTGAATTAAAGATTGTTATTATGATGAACCATGTAGAAAATATGGTTGAAGATGCAGCACGATTAATATTTCCTATGGTTGAAGTTGACGATGTAAATGTTGAAGAACCAAATACTGAAGCAGATTTTTTTACGATTTATTAAATGCTGCTAAGAAACCTCTTTGGGATTGTTGTAAAAGCGATACTCATCTATCATTAACCGTATACTACATTGTGATGAAGTCCAAAAACAACATCACCGAAGCTGGATTTACAGCTGTTGTACAAGCTGTAAAACGACATATGCTGCTCGATAATTTGATGTGTGAAAATCAATATTAAATTGAAAATACTTATGTCGGCTTTTGGTTTACCTTATTAAAAAATACATACATGTTTAAGTGGCTTCATGTTGTTTTGGAAAAAGGACATTACTCTTAGTAAATGTAGAATATGTAACGGAGAAATATACAAACCATGAAAAGAGGAACATATGCATTATTTGCCCATCACTCCTAGGCTTCAGAGATTATACGCATCTTTTGTAACTGCACCTCATATGAGATGACATAGTGTGAGAAAAGAGGAAGAAGCTACATTGACACATCTAGCGGATGGAGAAGCATGGAAGTATTTCGACAAAAATTATCTCAATTTTGCTGTGGAGAGCCGTAATGTTAGACTTGGACTATGTACGAATAGTTTTTCAGCATTTTCTCAATTTGGTGCTAAATATTCATCTAGGTCCATTATCATCACACCTTATAATTTACCTCCGTGGATGATAACGCAATAGTTTTTCTAACCGTTGTCCTTCCTGGCCCCAACGATCGGACACAAGGAATCGTTTTACAACCATAGATTGAGGAGTTAAAAACACTGTGGAATGAAGGAATAGAAACATACGATGTTTCAAAGAAATTTTTTTCCGTATGTTTGCTTCTTTGTTGTGGAGTGTAAGTGATTTTCCTACATATGCAATGGTTTCAGGATGGAGTACATCTGATCGTCTAGCTCGTCCTTATTGCATGGGAGAAACACAGACATCTTTTTTACCGAATGATAAGAAAATTTCATGGTTTGACTACCATCTATGTTTTTTCCATGTCAATCATCCCTTCATAGGAGATAGAAATTTTTTTTATCTAATAAATTGGAAACAAGACAATTACCAGCGATATGGTCAAGCGAAGACATATACGAACTTATAAGGGACCATCCACAGGTATATGAAACTGGAGTGCAAACAAAAATTGTAGGTAAATCGATTGTTCATAATTGGTGCAAACAAAGTATATTTTGGGAGTTGCCTTATGAGAAAGGTCTTTTGTTTCGTCATAATATGGATGTGATGCACAATGAGAAAAATGTATTTGATAATGTTTTTAACATAATTTTGGATGTCAAAAGGAACACTAAGGACGATTTGAAATCAAGACGCGATATATAAGAATTATTCAAACGTTCCGAGCTTCATATGAAACTAAATGGAAGCAAAAAACCAAAAGCGTCTTATGAGTTAGATAATTATCAAATTAAAGTTGTATTAAAGTAGTTGGAAAGATCAAGATATCTTGATGAATTTCATCAAATCTTCGTAGACGCGTTGACTTTAAAAACGGTAGATTGAGTGGAGTGAAAAGTCACGACTTTCATATGGTGATGGGAAATTTATTATCCATTATATTTAAAGAAAAATTGCCCTTAAAATTTTTGAACAAAATAACGGAACTTAGTCTGCTTTACAAAGAGCTTTAATCGCCTACGTTAAAAGTGCAACGTTTACGTAAACTTGGAAAAGATATTCCTATATTGCTCTACAAGATAATATTTCCATCAGGTTTTTTAATGTAATGGAACATTTACCTATTCATCTCCCATCTAAAGCACGGCTTCGAGGTTCTGTGCGATATGGGTGGATGTATCCATTTGAGAGGTATGCAATATGTTGCCTATTAATTTAATTATGCTCGAAAATTAAAGTTAATGTAAATTAATATTTCATAGATACTTGAATCATCTAAAGAAAAAAGAGAGGCAAAAAGCACGAGTTGAAGGTTCAATATGTAAACCTTACATCGAAAGAGAAGCTTTATTCTTTTTCTCTCACTATTTTAGTGACCATGTGAACATATCATTTGAAAGTGTTCCATGTAAAGATTAAGGCGAAGAACAAGAGTCCTTTCAAGAAATGTTATCTATTTTTAGACAACATGGTCGATCTTTTGAAAAACGTGTAGAAGTATGGTTAGACGATAGAGGTCATCGTGTTGCATACACTTATATTATTCTTAATCGTGCCGAGGTTGCACAATTTGTTAGGTAATATGAAATAATAATTTTTAATTTATTCCTTTCGATAATGCATGCATGTATAGAATTTAATGCAATATTTTCTTCATATATGCAGTATTTATGAAATTGAACATCCACATGGAGATCTTAGTAAAGAATTTTATAATTGGTTTTTAAAGTACATTTGTGTATTGAAAATTGTGTGGTCGACGATGGATTGAAACATCTTGCATTGGGACCAAAAAGAAATGCCAAGGCATATCCAATATATTTCGTCAATGAATATAAATTTAACATCAAAAAATACGATGCAGAAAAATTAACTAATAATATAGATGTATTTGTTAAAGACTGTGATGACCCAGAAAATGACAAAATTACTTTTATGGCGTTTTAACTCAAATTTTGCAACTGACAAGTTTTTCTAGACCGCAGAGGATGTTTTTTTGTTTAGCTGCAACTGGTTCAGCAATGTTCCAGGTTCTAGAATTAATATGCACAAGGATTATACTCTTATTGAAATAAATCACACATCACATTATCATAAGTACGATCCTTTTCTATTAGCAATACAAGCATTGCAAGTTTATTACGCTCCTTATCCGTATCTAAAAAGTGATAAAGCAGTTTGGTTATCAGCTTTTAAAATAAAAGCAAGATTTACGTTTGATGGAAAGAATATTCCAAACGAACAAGCTTATCAGGCAGATCCTGAGCAAAGCAACGAAATAACAACAGTAGACGATCGTACTGATTTTGGACATCTGAAGGATGAATCAAACGTTTTGGTAGAAGCATTTGAGATTAGGGAGGAAAATAACGTATAATATGAGACCAAGTCTGAATCAGAAGACGATGAGAATTGATATAATATTATGTTGAATTCTTATGTATTTTGTAGTTTATGTAATTGATGAGATTTATTTTGCAAGTTATGTAATTTATGCCATTTATGAAAGCAAATCTTCTTATCGTCATTTACATCATTTATGTCATTACCATTTCTACCATTTATTTAGCAATTTATATTAAAAATGCAAAGTATTATGTTTATCGTGGGAATATGAGACCTAATTTGAATCAGGTGTATTTTGCACTTACTGTACTTTATGCCATTTATGTAATTTAACGTAAAATATATTTCATTATTATACTATTATTCTCTTTTAAAATGTCATGTCTATGACACATATGATGTCGTCCAGAAGGAGGAGTTCTTTCCATTCATCAAGAGGCGATGGCAGCGGCTCATCGCAGCCACCACAACTTCCCGCTGTGTATCTGGTAGCTAGAGCGGAGGGCTAAATATTAAACTTTTTTTAGCATCTTAAATATTTTATGCATGATATAATAATCTGTATCATATTTAAAACAGGGGGTTTGAGCTACAGCAGTTGGCTGTACTTCTAACATTTTTGAGAGATTCGTACAGGAGTAGGATGACAGCTTGTTGCCCAAAGTGGGATAATATCCCTTCCCACATTATGGAGTGTATGGCAGGATTTCATTATAAGTATAATCTTCTATTTTGTATTCTTAATGTTTTTTGTCGTTTGTTTATTGTTCACCTTTATTGTTTAATTATTTGTTGCTTGTTTATCATGAAATGCAGGTTGTAATCGATGAACAATCAGATCACCTGCAGCTGGTAAGAAACTACTTGATGTAGAAGGTGAGAAAAAATTACTGGGATTTTATGTTGGTTGTAAAGCATAAAGGGAAGAAGCCGAACTGGACGGGAACGAGTGCATGAGAAGGGTGGCTGGCGCATTGTGATAGTGACGAAGCGCAGGTAAGCGTACTAAACATTTATTAATTATTTGATTGATAAGCAAATATCAAAAAATATTTGGTAAGTAAATAATGTATTGTTTATTTAAATGTGCAGGCAGAGTTGCAAAGAAACTCAGCAATTAGAAACAAAAATCCTGTCACTCATCGAGGAGAGACCAAGTCGTTCCAATAATATGTCAGGAGTGTGTGAATTTATTAAATGTGAACTGTAAATAGTTATTGTATTGTATAAATTTGAATATACAATAATAATGCGTAACATGAATGTATTTATCCGTACTCATGCTGTCGAGCATGTAAATCCAGACGGAACTGTTCCATATACATGACATGATGATCATTCATGGGCGAGCCATGTAAGCACATTTTAGTTTATATATTATTAGTAATTGTTTTGATTATTAAAGTATAATGAATTAAGATATCATGCTATTAATTTCAAATGTATTTTTATTTATTCACGCAGGCCAGGTTTATGGAACAACAATAGAAAATTATTGAGGAAACTGGTCGAGAACAGCTGACCACCGACGAGGATGATGTCATTTTTGAGTCAGCCATGGATCCACCTTCATGGAACAGGCGTTACAGATTTGTTAATCAAGTGGTAATGAATCATATATTAAGATATAACAATTTAGTAATCTTTCAATTCTAAATAACTTCACATCGCTTTAGTTTCAATAATAAGTTTATAGATATATCGATCTATGCTCTGGTTTAGTTCGTTCTCCGTTGTCTCCAACATAACAACTATACACGTCGTCCTTGTGTCTTCGATGGTCGTCTGGAGCCATCGGTATATCGTTGGTAGCCGTCGGAAATGTTACGATGAACTTTATTGGAAGCCGTCGAAAAAACTGTGTGGCGATGAGTATAGTTGCGATGGCTTTTTACGTCGGTTTCCGACAGCCGCCAGCCGTCAGTAACTGTAGTGTAAGAATCATATAAATGAAAATATAGTTCAGTGTATCAAGGGTTATTGTGCAACTAAATATAATATTCAAGTTAAAAAGACTAGATATGTGTATTAGGACTTATACATGTATGTACATACACACACACACACACACAATATATATATAATGTTTAAAAAGTAAATAAAATAACAAGATTACAAGTAAGCCAGATTTTTCTATACTTTACATCAGATTTCACAACTAGCAAATGCTTAAAAAGGAACAAGGGAGGGCGGCGGCTATTTTCCGACGACTACCGACGGGCCGTCAGCTGCCGTCGGAAGCCGTCGGAAAATTGCGAATTATAGGCTCTTGCCGAGCCTTTCTTTCTTATTTCAGAAAAACCTATTTTTGACTTCTAAAATCCCAAATTCACTCCCCAAGCTTCCAATCACTAATTCCATATTTTTACATCCTCCCCGGCTACGAATTCAACCTCTCTTGTTTTTTAACTCAGGTATAATCTCTTATTTTCGTGAAAAATTCAATTTTTACCCTATTTCTAGATTTGCATAAGATGATAAATTAGGGCTAAATGGTGATTGAAATTGTTTCCAATAGTGTGATAATAGTTTCTAGCATTACATGGTATATCTATTTCATCTTTTATCGTGAAATTGTGAAAAACATGTATAATTTGTCGTTGTTCGTGTTATGTAAATCGTTGTGTATGTCTTGATTCTACCATTGTATATGTGTGTAGCGCTGCTATCATTGTATTGTGTTAGTTGGAATATATAAAATGAATGAACGAGCTAGGAATATTATATTATGCATGTATTGACTAATGCAACAAAAAAATGCATGAGTCTAAATTATAATTGTGTGTATTTAAAAATGACAAAAATGTTACACCAGCCTTAAGTTGATGTAATACGTCGAATAAATGTGTTAAATTAAAATATATTTTTGTAAATGCGAATAGTTAGTAAAACTGTATTTTTTCATAAAATACGCAAATTTAATGTCCCTTAGAGAGTTGTTGGCCCCGTCTGACGAGTGTTGTATATGATCGTTATATAAGTAGTCGTTTTTTCAAAATACGACCATTTATATTCATATGGTACAATGTTTGTTGGATTTGTCCCTGTATTGGACAAGTAAGCATTTACATTTCGTATACTAGTTCGTCTCAAACGGTTCATAAAATTTCGGCCTAACTTTTCTTTTTTGTTTCCTGCGTACATGCATTTGTGTACAATGCAGGGAACAACTACCGAAATTTTGTTGAATCATTTGAGACGAAATAATATACAAAATGTAAATTCTTACTGTGTTTGTAATGGGAAGTAGGATGTCTGACCATTGGAAAAAATATCTTTTGGTACAGAATTTTGTATCAATACGTTAGAAAATAAAATGTGTCATATTTGAAAATAATTTTTAATTTGTGACATAGTTCTTTAAATTCAAATATTATATGACCATGAAGTAATCTTTTTCGAATTTATATTCTTGAAAATAAATATTAAATTTTGAACTTGTGACTCATTTTGTCAAATAGGAAAAATGATTGATTATTTTGTTGGTCAGAAGAGATGGATGTACCAAAGAAAAGGACTGAGAGACTCAGTAAAAGAAGATTTTTATAATGGTATGAACGTATTTGTTGAATTCGCCTTAAGTAATTACGGAAACGATCCAGAAATTCGTTGTCCGTGTAGTAGGTGTAGACATTTGAAGTATTTGTTACCAGATATTGTGAAAGTTCATTTGTGCGAAACGATTTCGTGCCCGACTATTATGTTTGGGATCGGCATGGAGAAGTTGTAGAAAATACTTTTATAGAGTCTGAAAGTGTCGTCAACGAAGTAGTTACGATGACCCATATAGAAAATACGGTCGAAGATGTAGCACGATCAATGTTTCCATGGTTGAAGTTGACGATAATGATGGAAATGTTAAAGAACCAAATATTGCAGCAAAAAAATTTATGATTTACTAGATGCTGTTAAGAAACCTATTTGGGATGGTTGTAAAAGCGGCACTCAGCTGTCAGTAATCGCAGAATACATTGCGATGAAGTCAATATACAACATCACTGAAGCTGGGTTTACGGCTATTGTGCAACCTGTAAAAAGACATGTGTCGTCTGATAATCTAATGTGTGAAAATCGCTATGATGTTAAAAAACTTATGTCGGCTTTTGGTTTACCTTATCAGAAAATAGATACATGTTTAAAAGGCTGCATATTGTTTTTGAAAGAAGATGCAAATCTTAGAAATTGTAAAATTTGTAATCAGGAGAGATACAAACCTAGAAAAAAGACGGGGAAGGATGTTCCGTACAAGCGTATGCATTACTTACCGATCACTCCAAGGCTTCGAAGATTATATGCATCTTCTGTAACCGCATCTAATATGATATGACATAGTGTGAGAACGGAGGAAGAGAGTACGTTGACACATCCGGCCGATCGAGAAGCATGGAAGCATTTCGATAAAACGTATCCAACTTTTGCAGCGGAGTGTCGAAATGTTTGATTAGGATTATGTATGGATGGTTTTTCGCCATTTTCTTAATTTGGTTCTAAATATTCATTCTGGCACATTATCGTCACACCGTAAAATTTACCTCCACGGATGTGTATGAAAAAGCAATATATGTTTCTTACTGTTGTCGTTCCTGGTCTCGACGATCCGACACAAGGAATTGATGTATATTTACAACCGTTGATTAAGGAGTTAAAAATACTGTGGAATAAAGGAGTAGAAACATACGATGTGTTCAAGAAGAAAATTTTTCGTATGTTTTCTTCTTTGTTGTGGACTATAAGTGATTTTCCTGCCTATGCAATGCTTTTAGGATGGAGTACTGCCGTTAAAAGCGTTTGGCAGTGCAGAGGAAAATATCGTAGAAAACGAGTCCGAATCTGAATCAGAAGACGTTGATGATTGATAAAAATCCGAATCTATTTCTTTTACAGTTAACGTAACTATGTTGAATTTTTGATGTATTATGAAATTGATGTAACTATGAAACCAAATCTGTACGTTTACCATTGTTTACATGTTTTATGTCATTTCAATTTATCATTTATTTAGCAATTATTATTAAAAATGCAGTGTAATCTACTTATCGTCGGAACATGAGACCTATTATGAATCAGGTATAACACACTTCCATTTCTATTTCCGTTTCTGTCATTAATTTAGCAGTTTATACCATTGATGTATTCACTTACGTATGAAATATATTTCGTTATCATGTTATTATTCTCTTTTGAAATGATGTGTATATATATCACAGGTTTATCGTAATGTAATCTAGAGGTATAAGCTCTTCCCGATCAGGAGGTGATGACAGTGGTCCATCGCAAGCATCACAGCATCCAGTCGTTTCTTTAGTACTTAGAGCAGAGGGGTAAGAATTAAATTTTATTCACCATCTTACTCTTTTGATATACGTACGTACTTATCTATGTCATATTTAGAAACAGGGGGTTCGACCTACTTCCCTTGAAGGTTGTGTTGAATGTTTCTAGAGCTTCTTACCGGAATAGGATGAGTGCTTGTTGGTCGAAGTGAGATAGCATCCCTTCCCACATAGTAGAGTGTATTTGGCAGAATGTCCTAGTAAGTATATTTTTCTGTTTTTCATTTTCAATTCATTTTTGTCATCTTTTAACTGTTTATCGTTTACAGTTTAATATTCTTTTTTGCTTTTTATCGTGAAACACAGGCTGAGATAGACATTCAAACGGACGACATGCAGTTGGCACGAGAATATGGGATGAAGAAAATGCATAAAAACTATAGGAACTCGATATACGAAATCAAGAAATCAGGTAAGAAACCACGTTGGATGGGGAAGAGCGTATGGCAAGCATGGTTGAGATACTGGGAACTGACACAGTGAAGGCAAGTATACTAATTTTTTTTTAAAATTATTTGACTGGTAGTAAATATCAAAAAATGCATGAACAATAAATAATGTATCAACTTTTGAATGTACAGACAGAATCGGAATAAAACTCTACAAACAGAAATAAAAATCCCGTCACTCATCGTGGAGGGTCGAAGTCATTTCAACAGTATCGGCAGGAGTTGGTAAATTTACTGAATGCAAATTGTAAATAGTTTGTGCGATACAATTTTAAATGTACAATAATTGTATGTAAAAATCAATTTCAAGAAGCTGAGGCGCATGGTCCCGTAGGCTATATGGATGTGTTTACTCGTACGTATGCCGTCGAGCATGTAAATCCGAACGGGACAGTTTCGTATATATGGCACGACGATATATCCAGCAAGAGCCATGTAAGCATATTTCATTTTGTGCAATATTAGCAATTGTTCTACTTGTTAAAATATAATGAAATAAGATATGATGTATTAATGTATTAATTTAGGAAAAGTTTATGGAGCAGCGCCAGAAACTCCTTGCTTATATGGGTCGAGATCAGCTGACGACGGATGAGGAGGATGCTATTTTTGAGTCAGTTATGGATCCATCGGAGCATGGCAGACGGTACAGATTTGGCAATCAAGTGGTCAGTAAATAATATATTGGCAATCAAGGAGTAATTTCAAATTTATTGCTCTCATCATTCCCTATAGTTACTTTACTTATGCTAAAATGTTCCAAAGTTATAGTAATTCAAAATATAAATCAACAATCTTGTCACTATAGTTATTTGGTGTTACCACAATCTAAAATGTTATCAACATGCACATACACTTACATAAACACCATAAACTAAATTAAATAACATTATCACAGTGCTAATCATTCACATACCTGTACATACACTTACAGAGATCACGCAGCTAAATTAAATATTTATTACAGCCCATCAGTCAGAGATGGGGTAGACAGACTAGAGCTCAGATCGATCTAACATAGTTCGAAGATTTGCGGGCTAGAGTGACGCACCTGGAGGAGCAGAACCGTCGGCTGGCCAAAGAGACTACACAGTCGCTAGACCAGCATATCGCCGAGTACATGCAGCAGTATGGTGGCCGCTTCCCTTCCTCTGCTGGCTCAGGTTTTGGAGAAGATTAATTGATTGCTTTGATCGGTAATTTTTTTTACTGTTTTGTACGATTTGGTGAATGGTAGAGGTACTTGTTGGTTTTGTGTACTATGTTATGATGCACTTAAAATTATGTAGATGTTGGGGATGTGTGTATTGATGGAGCATTTGGTGTGTAACAACCCTAGATTTTTGAATATAATTTTAAATTTGACTTTATTTTGTTTGAAATTATTTTATACTTGTTTTATTTGTGAGATTTCATTTCTAAATATTTTTAAAGTGATAATAGAATTTTTCCAAAATTTCTTTCATTTATTTCCTATTTTTAAAGGCTAGTTTCTATTTTTCTGCTATTTTCTTCATTTAAATTATATTGATTAAAATTTATTTATTTATTTTTATGAATGAATTTTTATTTTATGATCTTATCTTTATTTATAAATATTTTTCAAGTACATAAAATTTTCCCAAAGTTTATTCCATTTATTTTCAAATTTTCTAGACTAGTTTACATTTTCTGTGTTATTTTCTTAATTTAATTATATATAATTAATATTTATTTATTTATCTTTGTTTATTTACTAAATTTTCGTATTTTTATCTGAATTTATATATATATTTCAGTTATTTAAAATTTCAAATATGGTGGACATTTGAAGAGTTTGTGACCATTGGTTTGATTTTGCCTTTTTGTATTCACACCTTTTCACACTTCAACCAACATCTTTCCATATTTGCTGCCTTAACTCTTTTCTCTTTAGTCACTTTCTCATTTTCACGTGAACTTTTCTTCTCAAACTCAAGAAAAAAAATTCGGTCATTATCTTGAAAAAACTTTGATAAAATTCTATTCTCTTTTTATTGTTTTATGCTTGTTTTCATGTAATTTTGCTCTTGCTTCCTTCACTTCCAGGTTCGGCCCCACCACTCCATCAGCCTTGCCACCTCCACCACCAGCTGAACATGTCACCACCACCTCCTCCTCACTGATCATCCCTTGTGGAGCCACCCTCGATTGAAGATCCACCACCAAATGCACCAAACTACACCTATATGAAGCATAGCCGAACACACATTGCACCACCACCCCAAAAACACCCCCTTGGCTGACACCTACACCACCACCTCCAACCTGACCTGACACCTCTTCCACGTCATCCGCTAACTCCACCAGAGATGGCCGTGCCCACCTGTGCTTTGGCCGAGCCATTTATTTGCATGAAATCCTTGTTGTGTGCCTTTGTGTTGTTGTTTCATGCTCACCACATCTTTGCACCATCATCAAACCCTTGTAGGCCAACCCATATGAACCCAAAACCAGATCAAAAATCATGCTTTAGCCATGTATTTTAACCTATGGTCGAGCCAGGGAAGGTTGAAAGCAAGTGCAAAGCTTTTAGCTTTGTTTTATACGGTTAATTCTAGCGTTGTTTAATCGTATTTTGAGTTGAAAGCTTATATTTATTATATTGTTTAGTTTGAATGTATTCAAGGAAATCAATCTTTGGCTCTCCCACTCGAATATTTATCGTGCTGTCGTGCTTTTTTGGATCTCAATTGTGCATTCCTTTTTTGTTATCTCCAGCTTATACCAGTGACTTATTCTCACCAGACAATTTATACCTATATAATTAGTAAATCGACCACTTTTGAATCTGTAGAATACATCACCATATTATATCTACTATGTTATGTTTATATGATGTTCACCCATGCTTAAACACCTGTTATATCATATGTTACTGTTATATTATGCTGTTTTTTTTTATTTATATCAGTTTATCACACTATAAGTTCCGTTTAAATTAGAATCATTATGCATTGAAATGATACATACCCGAACGGACTTTAAAATAGTGAAAAATCGTTATGGGCTGAAATAATAGGCCCGAACGATTTTCAATTTTTTTTTTTACTTGGGGCTGCGGGTTTGAAATGATAAACCCGGGTTTTCTTTGTAAATTACGGTTTGTAATGATATATTACCCGTATCACTTTACCTAGTGTAGAAAATGATATACAGGACCGTGGTTAAAATATATTTCTCTAAAAATTTTAAAATATTTTAGAAATGTAAATATTATAATATTTTGATTTAAACTTAATTAAAAATTATTTTTGTAAAGTATTTTGATTTTTTCTGAGAATTTATAAGTGAAATAAATTAATGATAAAGTGAAAATTTGAAATAAAAGTTATTTTGGAAATTTTGATTTAATTATAAATGGAATTTAAATTAAATATGAAAATATGATAAATTTATGATATTTTGAATTAAATGGTTTTTATATTATATTAATGGATTTTGAATAAGTTAAATGTGAAATAAATGAATATTGAGTTGAATTTTGGAATATAACTTAAATGGAAAAATTGTGAATTTTGTTTAAAAGTGAATTTTGAAATTAAGTAAATAAAATGTAAAATAAGTTTTATTTTTTAAATTTAAACTTAAGTGTTAAGTTAAAAATTTAATTATATGAATTGAAATTGAATGTTGGAATTTAATAAGTGAATTATTATTAAACATTGATTTTTCGAATGGAGATTTAACTTTATAAAATCATGAATTTAAGGAAAATTAAATGATGGTTTAAAAGTGAAAAATATATGATTTTATAAATTTGAAATGATTTAAATAAAAATTTAATGGTTTGTGAAAGTATAGTGAATATTTGGAATTTAATTAACAACATTTTTTAAATGCTATTATTTTCTAAAGTAAATGATATTACAGCATTTGTAAATGTTGTAGTTAATATAAATGAACTAAATGGCCGAATTGAATTAAAGGCTATTATAACACTTTGTAATTGCTGTAATTGTTGAATTTAACAAAGGTTTTATTTGAATTAGTGCAACTCTATTACAGCATTTTTGAATGCTGTCTTTTGTTAAATTGATTTTTCTAAATGGTAACTTTCCGTAGCATTTATTCTAAATGCTGCAAAAGTTGAATTTTCATTGTTTTAATAATTTTAAGTGAATAAATGAATTTTGAAAGGTTAAAATTTTGAAAATTTAATAATTTAATTATTAAACATAATAACTTCATTTTTATGATTTAAAATGAAGTAATTTGTTTTGAAATATAAACTATTTGAAATGTGTGTTGAAATGGTATTTTAAATAAATGAATGTGGTTTGGAAGATGCGATATTTTGAGATTTTGAAATGGATTTTTCAATGATATTGAAATTTTTAAATGATATTTGATTTCGAAGTATAAAATACCATTTTGAGATTTTAACCACGGGATATATTTAAATTATAGTTTAACTGATTCTTAAAGGATGGGTGATCCCAAGCATCCTTTAAGTTATTGTGCATTTCTACTACAGTTAACTTAAGTTGGTTTACATTATACAAGTATATATGTCCTGACTCGAGTGTTTTGTGTTTTACTTTACGCTCGGGTCAGCTTGAGTATTTACAACTTAGCTTTGGATTTCTTTTCTGCGGCTAGGAATCGCAGAAGATTCTGCTTGTCTAATTATCTGTTTCCTTTCAGTTTCAGTTGTTCTATCTCAGCTCTGGTATTTATAAACTGCTATGTATTTGAGATTTCTATTGTATATGGTTTTCTGACTGATATTATGTATTATGTTTTGAGAGTTTTTTATAGTAGATTCATGAACTACTATGGTATTTTAAATTCCGTTGCGAGTTATTCTGATATTTCTGTGCCTGTGATTCTGTGATTGTATTTCATTTTCTCCAAATTTATGTATAGTGCGTTATTTAGAGGAATTCAAGTCCGGCATGTGTGGATGCGAATAGCTGAAAATATCGGGTTGTTACATGGTGTTTTGGATATTATTATGTACTGTACATTAGTTTGAGTGATGATGATGTGTATTAACTTAATTTTATGTATTTTTTGTTTGAAGGTTTGTGTATAGTTTGGTTTTTTGATATTTGATTGGAATATTATATATTGGATTCTACGGTATTGGTGGAATAGTGTTTGTATGCGAAATGTGGATGGAATGCTGTATTGCAGCAGAAATACAAAAAAATTTCAGCAGATTTGCGACGGCTTCCGAGGGCTTTCAGGTCTTATATTATATTTCCGATGACTCCTTACGGCTTCCGACGGCTTTCGGATCGTTTTTTTCCAAAGCAGTCGAAATCCGTTGGAAACTATCGGAAGTCGTTAGAAATACGAACTGCGAGGTTCGTCGGAAGCCGTCGGAAACACTGCTATCCGACCCTGCTATCCGACGCGTAATTTCCGACAGCATTTTCCATAGGCTACCGACGGCTTCCAACGGTCGTCGGCGATTTACAGCCGTCGAAAAATGACTTTCCCCTTGTAGCGTTTGAAGTTTCAATATTCATAAACAATATATACATATATCGTAACATGTAGTACTCTGAATCAAAGAATAAATAATATAATGCTCTCATAAACGATTCATGCACATGCACGTGATAAATAAGGCACGTATAAATAGTATAATGACATTATACAATTGCCTATTCCTTTTTCTATCAAAATCCAAATGTCCACCTGCCACAGCAAGGTGACGGAGACCTCTTCAATTAATGTGCAAACGTACAACATGCAGCAATATATCAATCCGAATCCATGAATTTATAAAAGAAAAGAAAAGAAAAAATCTTTTTTTAAAAGAAAAAAAAATCTTTTTGGGTATTTCATTATTTGGTCGAATTACAGAATTAAAATTTATCAATACACTCAATGATGGATGGTTTTGATGACACTTTCTAAATGTTAACATCGTACCGATCTGAGTAAATAACAAATATTGATTCAATACAAAAGAAACAATCTGAATTTAAATATATTAATGACAGTCAAATTTGTATTCATTAATTTCAATGTTTGTATAAATTGGAGACCATAATCTCTCTCTCACACACATGTGTGTGTGTGTGTGTGTGTGTGTGTGTATATATATATATATATATATATATATATATATATATATATATTACTCACTTTTTTCAGTTTATTCATTCAACAAATCAAATTATCATTTCGTTATCTATACACTATAATTTTACACGAGGATCATATACCGTAGGATATTATTTCAAAATTTATCACTTGCTTAGATTTAATCAAAAGATAGCCATACATTTAGATATTAAAATATATGATTCTATTTTGCTGAATTATTCCAACAATATACTTTGAGACAGCTTCGAAATAAATTTTACAAACCGAGATGTAAATCTGATATGGACGACCGATCGAGCCACTCTCATTTCGTTCCGAGAATTCATCCGGTATAAGTTAAGTTCTCTAAATTTTCCAGGACAAATCCAAGATTTGGAACCTTGTTGCTAACTAAATTTCCTTTTTGGGCCAAATCGTGGATGCTACGTTTTGGTCTAATATGTTTTATACGTGGATACAAGAAAGACAGCAGAAGTTTCATAACCAGTTAACCGCCTGTGTTCATATGCAGTATTTTATAATGTATGTGAACTGATATTTTACTGTAAATGTGAACCGATATGGCGTATTCATTGAATCATTTGTCACTCTTTCTTTTTATTGGTAATTAACTCTTTAAGGATATTGAAATGTCTAATATTTGTAGATGTATGTCGGCCAAGGAAGGTGCCCTTATCAACATAGTTGGTGTGGAATTTATTTGCCGGACATTTAATGTTTTACCGCATCATCTAGATTTTATACAAGGGAACTGACCATTTATTTAGCAATAAATTAAACAGACGAAGACAATTATGTACAGGTCTTTGTCTACTAGGTAGAACTAACTAGTCGCAATTTAAGTTTCTAGACTGAAATAAAACTAGTTGGTAAATTAAGCCTTACAAAATCCGGATTAAAAACCGCTAAATGCACAATGCATCGAGTTGAGGAAACGTTAGACTTCGCAGTTTGATACACGTATAATAATTTTTGTACACGTATGATATACAAGTTGATACATCATACAGTTCATTCCCAAGTTTAACCCATGTACTACAAAACAAAAGTTATATATTATTCTTTTATTTAGTACTGTATTAGTTTTAGCCTACAGACGAGAAAATTTCAAATGGATTTGTATCTTTGACATTTTGCTAGATCCGATAGGGAAAAAAACTTATGAATCCCACAGGATAGGTGAACTCAAAAACCTTATTGTATGTCTAGACGGTCAACTCTAACACTTTGAAAATGGAAAGAATGCCATCTTTTAGAACCATCTGTCGTAATATTTTTCTTCCCAAAAATGAATCCATGCATTTACGATTTATCGATACACGTGGAAGATTCTTCTAAAAGAAGCTATTTCGACAATTCAACCTGATCGACACAGACACTCTAAATTGCGGCGTGGATTGGATACACACTAGAAGTCTAAAACTTTGCAGGGCCCAAAAACGAGTGAAGATAACCGTTGAACTGCATCTAACGATGATTGCTACGAAGAAGCTTCAAAAAAACAAAGCTTTGTCACCTCAAATAACGTTGCATATACCATCGCACACGCTAGTGTCCCACCTTACGTCGCCATCTACAATAAAACATCCAGCAATAATTCATTTCATCATCTTCCTTCTGTATATATACACCTTACCTTCATATCCTCAACCAATAAACTCAACTGCCATTATCTGCAAAAACAAAGGCAAAGAACACATAAAACAGAACTAGAAATGGCGTGCGTCGTAACGGCAAGACAAGGAAGGCAGCTACAACGATACAACAAAGAAGGAGGCCGACTCGTCGTCGGTTGCATTCCTTACAGAAACAAGACAGCAAATAATTACACAGAAGAAGAAGAAGATGATATAGAGGTTTTGGTGATAACATCGCAGAAGAGCGAAGCTTTGATGTTCCCAAAAGGAGGATGGGAGCTTGACGAGAGCTTAGAACAAGCTGCCAAAAGAGAAGCAGCTGAAGAAGCAGGAGTCGTAGGCGAACTTGAGCAGATACTCGGGAAATGGAACTACAGGAGCAAGAGATACGGAACAATGTACGAGGGACAAATGTTTCCGATGAAGGTGACTGGTGAATTGGCGTGTTTTGCAGAGATGCAAACGAGGAAGAAGAAGTGGGTTTCCATTGCTGAAGCGAGGAGAGGCTGCAGAGATCAGTGGATGAAGGAAGCATTGGAATCACTTCTACAAAGACGCGGAGTTTCCCAAATAAGTAATTCGAGTCTGTAGCGCATTAGACATTCTTTTGAATGTTGTTTACTAACTTCAACGGATTCTTTTATTCTTTTGTGAATGTCATTGATACCATTGAAGATATGGAAATTCTGGATTATAGTCATTCATCACTATCGATTGCAGGATTACGGTTGCGGCTACAGAAAGAAGTGATATGTGTTATTACTGATTTATACAGTGATGTTGAATTTTCATTCTGGCCGTTAGTGTTTAAGTGGTGTTATAAGTACTGTTGTAGGTTGCTTATTATTTTGCTATTAACCCACAAAATGGATCGAACATCCAGAAACTAGATGAACGCACCGGCTCTAGTAAAATAACATAAAATAAAAATAGGGAAAGTAAATGGAGATGTAAGAATTTTTTTTGTAGGTTCAACGGAATCTTCGGTTTGCGTCTACTTTAATTTCTTTTATTAATTGTTCTATTTTCATATTATAGTTAATTTTATCAGGTTTGACCACAATCTATTTGATATCAAATTTACAATGATATTTCTAGAGAGTTTGAAAATCACTATAGTACTAGAGATTTGCTGGTCTAAGTACTAGAGCAGTAAACAGTGGCTTCCTATGTGAGTTTAATGGAGGAGATGTAAGATGTTAAAAAGGAGAAGAAATTTCCAATTGTAGAGAGATCAGATCCACGTTTGGCTGCAGGTAGGTTTGTATTTATAGAAAAACGAAGGTATTAAGTCAGAAGCCAGTTTGCAGCAGATTCCGGACATCGGCACGAAATCACACAAGAAGTCGCAATGTCCCCTGAGTTATTAAAATAACTCGGTATCAAGTTATTTCCTTAGTTTGAAATAACTCCAACTCCTTTGCATCACTCTTCTTACTTCATATTGATGTGCCCCGTATTATTTTCATCGAATGTTGGTTGATACTAGCTATCATTCCTTCATCACTTGAATTTTCCCGTCGTTTCAATTGTCATCTCTTCGACTCTTAAAATCGGTTGTCCCAAACTCTTAAAAATCATTTGGTCACATGTATAATAGACGGAAAATAACTCGTATGAAGTTGGAGTAATGAAATGGATGGTGAAAATAACTCGGCCCCTGGCTTAAGTAAGTCGATGCCAATTTATTTACTTAGGCAATTTCTTTGTGAAACTCCACCGAGCTATTTCCTTGCCTCGTCCAAGTGTGCCTCCAAGTTCATAAATCATTTCGTCCTTTCTTTGATATTCTAAGTTCAGTTTAAATCTATCTTAGCTCAAAAATCGGTTCATACTTACCCCTCAAAATATGACTTTCGAATTTAAGGTGTACTTTACTTAAGAACAAGTTCCATCTTTGATAGTTGAGCTCTCCGGCTATGCACCAACCTTAATCTCGGTGAATCATGTAGTTCCTTCGGATTCTTTACGAAGTCAGAGGTTGTTTCTAGACCTGTTGTGGTGTTTGGACTCCAGTTCCTGCGTAAGTGTTGTTTATATATTATTATCATTCTGATTTCATTCGGAGTTATTATAAACATATCAAAACCGTCCCATGTTCATCCGAGATTTGTCTATTTTGCACTAAATACAACACGTTCGAATTCTTTTTTCAAATCTGTTTTCGTTCTACGGTTCGACCTCTCCGGACCATTTTAACTTCCAATACAGGGTTTTGATCTCTTCGGATCCTTTCTACATCCGCTTGCTCTCTAGTAATGGAACTCAACGACCAAGCAGGCCCATCCGGCCACTCTCTGGTGAGGGAACTTACTTTTCGTACAAGCTCATCCACTCGTACTCCGGCAAGAGAGCTTGCACCGTGCACTACGGTCCCGTTTCTCCGGACAAGACTTAAAGCTATCAATATAGTGCAAGTCCATCTACTCACTCTTAAGCAAGGGGACTTGCACCCTACACTCCGGTCCCGTCTCTCCAGACGGAGCATAAAGCGAACAATATCATACAAGCACATCCGCTCACTCCCTGGTGATGGGACTTGCAACTTGCACTCTAGCCCCGTCTTTCTGGACAGGACTTAAAGCAATCAATATCGGTCATCACATTCAATGTGGGTTTTTCAAGGGTCAAATATTCAAATTAAAGAAAATAAGAATAAATCCTAATCATCCATCCCGGACATCCGACTTAGAGCGTGTATAAGGACCAATCTTGGTCTCGTATATGTGTAAGCGGTCCGAGGTTATTATTTTCCTAAATAGCCATCGTAGATATCCGACTCAGAGCATGTCAAGAGACCAATCTAGGTCCCATACACATGTAAGCGATCTGATATTATTATTATCCTAATTATACAAAGCAAGAAAATGAAAAGCGAAGGAGTCAAACCTGACTCCAGACCATCCCGATCAATGGATTTCGAGCCTCGGAAGTCATCCCTGGTTAATCCTTGATGCATTTTCTGCAGACCGTGGTTGCTTCGACTTGCTTCGATCCAATTCTTATGTAGTTGCTCTGAACTAGTTCTTCTATTAGATTACGAAAGTGTCGACACGCGTTCATTTTATATCAATCCAGCTCATGAAAGATGCAAAACTTTCCAGATCTTTTCACCCGATCAGTGAGCTCTTTTCTAGTTGGCTTCCAATAAGGGATCTGTCCCCTAGTGTCCAGATATATCCTCTCAAAGGTCTCTGTTAGCTCAGGATAAAAAGGAAAATTCAGTTCCCTCCTCTACCTTTTCGGTTCTCCGAAGTCATCATCAGCTCTTTTCTGTTCTTTATCCTTTCAGTTTCCTACTTGGGACATTTCTCTGTCATTCGCAGCATTAATTTCATCATGCTCAGCTTCGGCGTCTTCTTGAGGCAAATATCACTCAACTTTATGGTAGAATTCATCAAGAGACATTGGTGGATCCCTTTCCAATGCAACTTTGAAGTCGATCGAGCTCGTGACTCCAGATAGTGCCGACAGTAAGATTATTGATGGATTTGGCTTATCAAATGCAGCGGGTGCTACATTGAATCTTATCAAATAGCTTCTCAAGGTCCCTCTGAGCCTTTATTTTATGCTTGATGCCATCATAACATTCTTTGGTCACGAGACATGAAGTCTAAACTATCTTAAGAGCTTATTTGCCAAATCGATCCATGTGCTCATGGATCTATTCTTCAGTTGTCTAAACAACATCGTCACCAAGTCCATTAAGTATAATGGGAAGAATCGTCCCATTACCTCCTTAGAAGCACCCAACATCTCTATATGTCAGATATACCTCATTAGATGAACCGTCAGATCCGACTTTCCGTCGTACATTTCCAGCATAGGAAGCTTGAAATTGGGAGGATTTCTAGCATTTCGGATATTAGAAATGAGTGGATTCATGTTCTCGTCCTCCAAACTATGATCTGGGGGGGACCACTTAACTATTCTCATTATCAATTCAGCAATTCATTTTTCACCATCTAATGATCGTCTTCGACCAAAAGCGATATTCTACCCCTTTCTCGTGTAGGGGAATTCCGAAACATACTTTGGTTCATATTCCTTTGGTTGCATGCTTGCATTCTGACCTGCTTCTCTGGCTTCATTCTATCCTCTATTCCTATGAGATGTTCTGTCACATATTGCTTTACTTGTTGTGCATTTGGATTTTCATTTCTAGCTCCAGCATTGTTTGCTTTCGGCATTCCAGCACGTTCCAGGTTCATACCAGCATTAACCCTGAGTATAATTCTCTCGGTACCGAGTTGATCTAGGTCGGTACCAAGTTGTTCTATTTGTAGGTGTAGCATTCCCCCACTTGGAGGCCCAAAACTAACGGCTACAGATGCTGTAGCCATCTACTGTAATTAATCCTCGACGACTAAATACGGCATATTATATTCATTGATACACAAAAACGCATGAATATGGAAGAATTTTAAAACATCAAACATGATCACATTCTGTTTCAAAATATTTCCAACTCATTACATATTTCCACAATCATTAGCCACGTTCAGAGAAAATATATTTATTACAACATGCCAACAGCGACATATGAAGATGCCTCCTTCGACGATCAGAGTATATACAGGCAATTTGATAACTTTTCCACTACAAACAACATAGCGGAATCAAAATAAAAGAGAACTCTAGATAACTATCATGCCTCCTGCACGTCTTTGGAAGATTTTGTTCGTCTAATGAGGTATCTAAAAGCTCAACTCTCAAACTACTCAAAATCAATTGAGCACCTGAAAGTTTAAGAGGAAAACATAAACTTCGAGTCAAATATAAAGACCAGTATGAGTAATAATCTACCATCTCAAATCATTTAGATATCTAGTGAGACCACGCTACTTAGCAAAATGGGTTTTCCCTCACTAATATCCTAAAAACATTTTTATAAAACCATATACTATGATCCTACAACCATAATGGTTAAAAGATCGCAAAATAATATGATATGATGATATGAAAAATAAGTGAATCAATTCTGGATTATCCATCCCTTTTCATTTTGACCATCTGTCATAGGTATAATTTCAAGGATTACTATTAACCTAATAGTTTTCATGGGCTGACCAACAACCGGTTAAATTTTTAAGGACTCCCTGTCCATTTACATAGTTTTCATGGGATCATTATGAACCTATTGGTAACTTCAATATCTTTTCTTTTATCCTAGTTTTCACGGGCTAATTAGGAACCTATTGACTAATTGTCAGTATCTTAATTTCTTATTCGAATATAGTTTTTATGGGCTAACCATTAATCCATTGGCCTCTGCCAATATCAAATCATAGTTTTCATGGGCCAACTATGAACCTATCTTTCTGATCTCTTCAACTACACATAGTTTTCATGGGCTAACTATGAACGTATTGGCCCTTAAGGCATATTTTTTTCAATACACAGTTTTTATGGGCCCTATCAATATTTTTAATTTATATCCACACTGGGTTAATCTAGTTGGTTATTCTTCCCTTCCCCAAGTTACCATTATGGGTTCATTTCAATGTGAATGTGCGCGTGTGTGTATGAAGAAGCAAACATAATAACTTGGTCAATTCCTTTAACCTATTAAAACTGCTTCAAAAACTTCATTTCAAAATACTTTATCTATTTATATGTCACGATTTTCCTTTAAAATAAGATTGGGTTATTTGTTTAGAAAGTTAAGGCTTTTGATACCTTAAAACATCACTTTTGAAACCCCCGAATAACCTCCTTCAAAAGCATAGAAAAATTATTTTCAAAACATTACATATATACCTTTCAAATCTCTTTAAATCATCTCTTTCGAAACCAGAATATACCTTTCGAAAGTATTAAAACATTCCTTATTAATCTTTAGAAACATAGCTTCGAAATTAGTGAAAGTAACCCTTTCAAAACATTTGGAAGTATCTCTTTCGAAACCATTGGGTTTATTTAAAATATCATTTGGGTCAAAGTGAATATAAATGAGAGTGTCTCTTTCTAAACCATTCTTTATCATATAAAAGTATTTGGTAAACCTTGATGGAGTCGGCACCATCCCATTTGAAAGCTTCAAAACATTTAAGCAAACACCAGAGGACAGCTTTGAAACCCCCTTTCCAAGCTATTTCCTTCGAAACCCATGAACCCTTTCGAAAGCATTTAGGAAGTGGTTTAATACGTCTTTAAAACAAACACTACCCTTCCAAAGCATTGATAACTTCAATACACTCAAAAGGCAAAAGAATGGTAGCAGGGCTTCGACTAAGTCGAAACCTCTTCTTTCGAAAGCATTTATTTACGAATAAAGGAACTCATTCGAAATTCCTTATTTTTGAAACAGAAAATGACAACCCTTTCGAAAGCTATTAGAAAACTCCTTTTGAAAACATATGTTTCGACTATGTCGAAAGCTTTAGTAAAACAAAGGCAAATACTTAACTTTTTAAAACAAACTAAGGTGTCGACCCATTGGATGCAACACTTTCGGCACCATACCTTCCGCTATTCCTCCAATCCACTACGTACCATCTAGATGATACCTTGTGTATTGGTTTTAGCTTAGTGGAATTAAACTTGATCGAAGGCGAAAGGTAAGGGTCGAAAGGTACCTCTAATAGAGGCGAAACTTTTTTTCTGAGTAAAGGCTTATTAAAGCTACTTAAGCAAGTTATATCTATCTAACCTGCCTACGTGTAAATACGTGATTGGTTGCCTCAACTTATTACATGCTATATAAAAATTACCGCCTCTTAATTTTTAGATAAGCGTCAAGAATAATTTTTACAGATAAGCCCTTCCATTAAAAATAAATTTAAATCATCTAAATCCTCCTCTCAAAATAATTTAAATCTTATAGTAAATCACTTAAAAAAATCCCCAAAATTTACAAAAAATTCACTTTGATCATGTTATCTAACATATCAAAATTTAAGACCCAAATTCTCAATATAATTTCTGAAATAAATTCCTAAACCCAATTAACCATATTTTCATTCGAAAATTTATAATAATCTTTCCATAGCTTGGGAAATTCTCAAACTTAAACCCAACTCTAAAATCATCTTTTTCATAACATAAAAAATTTCCATGGTATTCAAACATTAATTTCTATCGGTTTTGCTCTAACATCGTATAAATTTTAGTTTAAACAATCTTGTTTAAATTAAACAAACTTTAATTCAAGCATATCATCATCCAAACATCATATATACGAATTTAATCTTAAATCCAAAACATATATTCATAAAATAGAGATGTAATTATTATTCACCTTGATTATGAAAAGGAAAGTGAATTGTGATTAAGATTGATTCCCCTTCTTAAATTTCTTAGATTTTTATTTGAATTTCTCTTCTTTTTCCTCTCTAATGATGGTTGGCTTCCCTTCTTATTTTTGCGTTTTTTGTAAAAAATGAAAGTGAACATGAACGGCCTAAGTACTCAATATATATATATATATATATATATATATATGGGTAAAGGTTATGTATGGCAAATACCTAATACACCCTTGTGTAGATTAATTATACTATAAACCATTCTTAAGCCCATTTAATTAATTGATCAAACATGGGCACTAAGCATTTATTCAAATCTCAATCCCCTTATCACTTAACATTTACATTATTATATTTAATTTATCTAATTAAATCTCCTTAATAATGTTATTAAAAATTAGTGGTGTTACAGGCTCCTCACCTTAAAAAATTTCGTCCTCGAAATTCAGTAAAGACCAAATACTAATCATAGCAATCATCTGTAACAACTTCAAGCAACCGTACTAGTCTATCTGACTAGTGATTATCAATATAAATCTAATATAGACGTACCCTCAAAGCAGATCGAGATAAGTATCTCGAATCTTGTCTTCTGTCTCCCAAGTACAGTCATTCTCATTGTCGCTCCACTGAATTTTCACCAACTTGACAGTCTTGGATCTCAGTCTTTACTCATCTCTCGCCACAATCACACTGGTTGTCTTACAGCTGTCTAATTAGGCGCTACTCCCAACTCTTCCAACTCTATCGGAGGAATGGTAGTCTGTGGATCACGCACATGCTTGCGAAGATGAGACACATGGAATGCATTATGGACATCTACCATATTTCTCTGCAATTATAATATGTATACGAGCTTTCCAATCCTCTCTATAATATGGAATGGGCCAATATATCTCGGTGTCAGCTTTTTTGACTTTCCAAATCATATCACACCCTTCATCTGTGACACTTTAATAAAAACCCTGTCTCCAACTGAGAACTCTAGGTCGTTATATCTTTTATCTGCGTAACTTTTCTATCGCAATTGAGCTTCCTTCATCCATGCTCGGATCAACTCAATCTTCTCTAACGCCTTTCTAACCATCTCTAGATCTAAGACCAATATGTCTCCAGTCTCTAACCAACATACTGAAGATTTGCATGGCTTTCCATACAAAGCTTCAAAAGGAATCATTCCTATGTTAGTCTGATAACTATTATTATAGGAATCTCAATCAAATGTAGGTGATCTTTCCAAGATCCACCAAAATCCAACGCACAAGATCTCACCAAATCTTTGAGTACTTTATTGAATCTCTCAGCCTGCCCAACCATCTGTGGGTGAAATGTTGTACTCATCTTGAGCTTGGTACCTAATACTCTGTGTAGACTTCTCAAAAATTCGCTAGTGAATAATGTATCTCTGTCAATGACTATGCTACTAGGAATTCCATGAAGTATAACCATGAAGCAAACATAATAACTTGGTTAATTCCTTTAACCTATTAAGACTTCTTCAAAAAATCCATTTCAAAGTACTTTATTTATTTATATGCCATGGTTTTCCTTTAAAATGAGATTGGGTTATTGGTTTTGAAAGTTAAGGCTTTTGAAACCTTAAAACATCAGTTTTGAAACCTTTGGATAACCTTCTTTGAAAGCATAGAAAACTTCTTTTCAAAACATTACACATATACATTTCGAAGCTCTTTAAATCATCTCTTCCAAAATCAGAGTATACCTTTTGAAAGTATTAAAACATTCCTTATTAATTCTTAGAAACATTGCTTTGAAACCAATGAAAGTACCGTTTCGAAACCTTTGGAAGTATCCCTTCCGAAACGATTGGATTATATTTAAAATATCATTTGGGTCAAAGTGAATATAAACGAAAGTATCTATTTCTTAACCATTCTTTAAAGTATTTGGTAAAATTTGAAGGCATTGGCACCATCCCATTCGAAAGATTCAAAACATTTAAGCAAGCACTGAAGGATAGCTTCGAAACCACCTTTCGATGCCATTTCCTTCGAAACCCATGAACCCTTTCGAAAGCATTTAGGAAGTGGCTTAATACATCTTCAAAACAAACGCTACCCTTCGAAAGCATTGATAACTTCAATACATTCAAAATGCAAAAGAACAGTAGCAGGGCTTCAATTAGGTCGGAACCCCTTCTTTCGAAAGCATTTATTTACGAATAAAGGAATTCATTCGAAATCCCTTATTTTTAAAACAGAAAATGGCAACCCCTTCGAAAACTATTAGAAAACTCTTTTTGAAGACATATGTTTTGACTATGTATGAAGCTTTAGTAAAAAAAAGGTAAGCACTTAACTTTTTAAAACAAATTAAGGTATCGACCACATTGGAAGCAACCCTTTCGACACCATAGCTTCCGCCTTTCCTCCAATCCACTATGTACCATCTTGGTGATACCTTGTGCATTAGTTTTGGCTAAGTGGGGTTTTGACTTAATCGAAGGCGAAAGGTACCTCTAATAGAGGCAAAACCCGTTTTCTGAGTAAATGCTGATTAAAGCTACTTAAAACAAGTTATATCTAACTAACCTACCTGCATGTAAATACGTGATCGGTTGCCTCAACTCTTTACATGCTTTACAAAAATTACCGCCTCTTAATTTTTAGATAAGTATCAAGTGTAATTTTTACAGATAAGCCCTTCCATTAAAATCACAATCAAAATTATTTGGATCCTCTTCCCAAATTAATTTAGCTCTTACATTAAATTACGTAAGAAAAATCCCCAAAAATCATAGAAATTCAGTTTAATCGTGTTTTCTAACATATCAAAATTTCAGACTCAAATTCTTAATATAATTTCTAAAATTAATTCCACAACCCAATTAACCATATTTTCATTCGAAAAAACTCTCCATAGCTTGGACAATTCTCAAACTTAAACCCAACTCTAAAATCATGTTTCTCATAACATAATTTTTTTCCATGGCATTCAAACATCAATTTCTATCATTATTGTCTAAAACCGTATAAATCTTAATTTAAACAATTTTTTTTAAATTAAACAACTTTAATTCAAGCATATCATCATCCAAACATCATTTATATGAATTTAATCTTAAATCCAAAACATATATTCATAAAATAGAGATGGAATTATTATTCACCTTGATTATGATAAGGAATGTGAATTGAGACAGAGATTGATTCCCATTCTTAAATTTCTTAGCTTTTTATTTGAATTTATCTTCTTTTTCCTCTCTAATAATGGCCGCTTCCCTTCTTATTTTTGCGTTTTTTGTGAAAAATGAAAGTGAACGTCCATGGCCTAAGTAATATATATATATATATATATATATATATATATATAAGGGAAAGGTTATGTATGGAAAATACTCAATATACCCTTATGTAGATTAATTATCCTATAAAACATTCTTAAACACATCTAATTAATTGATTAAGCATGGCCACTAAATATTTATTCAAATCTCAATCCCTTTATCACTTAACATTAACATTATTTTATTTATCTAATTAAATCTTCTGAATAACGTTATTAAAAATTAGGGGTGTTACAGTGGGGGCATCATTCTAGTTTGCTCTACTCCAACTTCGGTTATTCCTGCATTTGCTACCAGCACTAGGTTTTGAATTCCTACAGCTCTAGCTATTCTCGTTGTCCCATCCTCTGAAAAAATCCTTCAAGCATTTCCTATTATCGTGTCCCAAATCCATCTTGCATCCCACTCATCATTTTCTCCATCTCTTCTTTGGTCACATAGATGGATTGACAAAATTTTAAGGACATCTCCTGGCTTTCTTCATGCTTTGGTTGGTTTGCTCCAGCTTTAGATCTAGTGTTAGGTCTTTCCATCTTCTCCAAATCTTAGATCCAAAGTTTAAGTTGTGAAATCTAGCTTCTTTCTTAGTGAAAGCAGCAAAATATTAACCCCAAAATACGATCAACATGCTGAAAACAGATGAAAGCACCAGTTCTAGTAAAAATAGAGAAAGTACATGGAGACACAAGAATTTCTATAGTAGTTCAGCGTTATCTCCAACCAACGTCCACTTTAATATCTATTGTTAGTTGTTCTCTTTCCGAATTACGATTAATTTTATTAGGTCTGACCAAAATCTAGTAGATCTCAGATTTACAATGATATTTCTAAAGAGTTTGAGAGTCACTAGTACTAGAAATTTGCCGGTCCAAGTCCTAGAGCAGTAAATAGTGGCTTTCTAGGTGACTTTAATAGAGAAGAGGTAAGACGCGAGGAAGGAGAAGAAGTCTCCAATCGTAAAGAGATCGGATCCTCTTTTGGTTATAGGTAGACTAGTATTTATAAGAAAACAAAAGTATGGAGTCAGAAGCACACTTGAAGTAAAGTCTAGTTATTCGACCAAAGTCACAGAGAAGTCGCAATGTCCCCTCAATTCTTAAAATCACTCGATACAGGTTTTTTTAACTCATTACCAAGTTATTTAACTCGGCACTGAGTTATTTCCTTACATGGAAATAACTCTAACTCTCTTGCATCTCTCTTCTTACATTATATTGATATGCTTCATGTTATCTCTTCAACTTTTGAAATTGGACGTTCCAAACTCTTCAACATCATATGGTCACATGTATAATAGATGTGAAATAACTCGTATGAAGTTGGAGTGATGAAATGGATGGTCAAAATAACATGACCCCTCAAGTTAAATAAGACGGTGCTAGGGGTGTAAACGAATGGATCAAACCTAACAAATAATTGTTCGAACTAGGATGGATAATACTATTATATAAACATGCATCCAACTCGGGTTCAGTCAGGCAACCAATTTTGTGTTCAATCTCGGTTCTTTCAAAGTATATGCTAAATAAAGCAGATAAATGAGAATAAGGGTTTCGATATGTCAGCTGTAATAAATATAAGAGTATATGTATTACAATCAATAGGATAGAGTTAGTGATATTGGGTTGTCTCAGATATCCGGCCCATATCACTCATTATTTGCTTTGTACAATATAAATACAGAACGTAACTCTGTACTCATCAATTATCTGAGAATAATACAAAGATCATTTTTCGTCTCTTTTTACTGCAATTTTGAAATTCAAAACATTCTCAAAATCCAATATGGTATCAGAGTTAACAGCCTAACGACATTCAGTATTTTTCAATAATCATCAGATAGTATATCATCATTTAATTAGAAAAGATCTCATCAGATAATCATCATCATTGGAGATTTCATTATCCTTGTGCCTTGCCGAAGATCAGTTATAAGACCTGGCTGCAATAAGGTTGATTTCTTTTTGAGAAAAGCAAGCAAGAAATCAATTCAAGAAATCATCAAAACACAATAAAAAGATCCATAAAGAAAATGCCATGACAAAGAAATCCATTAAAGCATCATCAAATGGGTTAATGGCTGCACTTACCTTCCTGTTTTGAAAATTCAAGATCAGGTGTTATTGCTTTCAAGCTTTTCTTTCTTTTCTTGAAATATATTGTGTTTCTTTCTGCATTAGATCTCTTTGAATCAGTCAGTTCATCATCTGAATTCACTGCCTAATCATGTCTAATGAAAGTTCTGCAACCTCTAACAACTCCTCAACATCACAACAAATGGCCACGGAAGAATTGATCAAAACTATAATCAGTCCTCACAGCCAATTGATAACAACACATCTTGATGAAAACAATTATCTCCTTTGGAAATATCAAGTGCAAACTGTAATTAGAGGATATGGCCTCAACAAATTCATCTCTGCCAATATCATCACTCCACCAGAATTCTTGAAAGACAATGAAGGCAACTCAGTGGAAAATAAAGAGTATATTGCTCATCAGAGACAAGACAGTCTCTTATGTTCTTGGCTTCTATCATCGATTAGTACAAACTTATTACCACAAATAGTGGGATGCAATACTGCTTATGAGATATGGTCTACCATAGAACAGATTTATAGCACTCAGTCTGCAGCAAGAATTATGCACTGCAAAAGGCAACTTCAAAACTTAAAGAAAGAAGACATGTCAATGAGAGAATATCTATCAAAGATAAAGACTCTCTGTGATTTACTATGCACAAAAGGCCATAAAGTTTCAGATACAGAATAAGTTCTATCCATCCTTAATGGATTAAATGAAGAATATGAATCTGTTGTAGCAGTAATCTCATCAAAGTAAAATTTACCATCTATTCAATATGTTCATTCTACTCTACTGGCACATGAGGGAAGAATTGAACATAAGAAATCATTAGAAACTGACTATACTATCAATTATGCTGCAAACTTCAAAAATCAAGATCAGAGACAACTCAACGGAAATGAAACAAACAACAGACCAAATCAATCTTCTCAAAGAGGAGGCCAATTTGGTAGAGGAAGAGGAAGAGGTGGTAGATGGAACAGCAACAGTAGAATCAATTGTCAAATATGTGGAAGAAATGGACATTCAGCAATAAAATGCTACTTTAGATATGAGACTCGACAAAATCAGAATTCAGAAAATCAAAGAACTATGAATCCAAGTCCAAACATGGCTCAAATGCAAACTGAGGCAAAAAGTAACTCTGGAAGTATTAAAGTTCATCACCTAGAGAATGATGAGATGGCAAGAACTAAAGACATCCTGAATGAGAGTTGGTATCCTGATTCAGGCGCCACAAACCATATCACTAGCAATTTACACAACCTGAACATAGGCAACAAGGAGTACAAAGGTAACAAATTAGTATATATGGGAAATGGTGAGTCTATATGCATTACTCATACTGGAAGTGGTATTATTCAAGGAAAAAGATGTCTGTATTTAAAAAAATTACTCAGAGTCCCACAAATAAGAAAAAATCTTATTAGTGTCTCACAATTTGCCAATGATAATAATGTTTGCTTTGAATTTTATCATAAAACATGTTTAGTTAGAGACATACTAACTAAAAATATTCTTTTACAGGGTGATGTGCAAAATGGGCTATACAAATTCAATCTATCTAACTACAAGCAACAAGAAAACTCAGGAAACTTATGCAATTATACTGAATGTAACACAACAGATAGAAGAAATGATGTTTTTGACGTATGGAATTATAAACTTGGTCATCCAAGTGAGAAAATTGTAAAGAAGGTTCTAATAGACAATAATATTTCACTTTCAAATGTATCTCTACCTTACATATGTACTCACTGTCAATTAGGGAAAAATTACAAACTTGCTTTTACTGACTCTATCACTATGTATCACAGACCTCTTGAGCTAATTGCATCAGATCTGTGGGGTCCAGCTCCAATCAGTTCTGACCATGGTTTCAAATACTACATATCTTTTTTTGATGCATATTCTAGGTTTACCTGGATATACTTTCTCAAGACAAAGTCAGAAGCATGCAAAGCTGTAACACAGTTCATCACTCAAGTTGAAAACCAAAATAATTGTCTTGTAAAAATATTTCAAACAGATGGAGGATCTGAGTACAAGGCACTCAACACATATTTTCAGTCAAAAGGCATTCTGCACAGAACAACATGTGCATATACTTCTGAGCAAAATGGCCTAGTAGAGAGGAAGCATATGCACATTGTTGAGACTGGTCTCACACTTCTTGCCCAGGCTTCTCTACCTCTTAAATTTTGGCCAGATGCATTTAATACTACTGTTTATCTCATTAATAGATTACCCACAAAGGTCTTAAGTCATAAAAGTCCAATAGAAATCATGTGCAAAATAAAGCCAGATTATCAAAGCTTAAAGGTATTTGGATGTCTTTGTTTTCCATACTTGAGACCTTATAACGCACATAAACTCAGCTTTAGATCATCACCATGCACATTCTTGGGATATGCCAGCAAACAAAAGGCTATAAATGTCTTGACGGTAAAGGTAAGATTTTCATTTCAAGACATGTAGTTTTTAATGAAATTTTTTTCCTTTTGCAGATAGCAAGGAAAAACCAACTCAGAAAGTATACAATCCAACTGCATCTATTCCATCTATAGCAACATATTCAAAAGACAACAGTTAAAGGAGTACAAGCAAATCTCAAGACATATCAGATCATGATGAAACAGATATGCCAGAGAACATCACCAGCACTCCTCAAAATTCTGAAAACACAGAGCAAAACTGTCTTCATGAACATGGTGATAATCAAGCATCAAGCACATACAATGAACATGAAACTACTGCAACATCTCACAATCAAGCCAAACAAAAACAAACTGGACATCACATGACAACAAGGCCAAAGAGTGGAATATTTAATCCCAAAACATACACAACTATTTTGGCCCGTGATGAACCAGAAAATTATGAACAAGCCATACTTAATGAAGAATGGAAGACTGCAATGGATGAAGAATATAACGCACTCATGAAAAACAAAACTTGGGAGCTTGTCAGTCTACCCCAGAATAAAAATGCCATTGGATGCAAGTGGACATACAGATTAAAGAGGAATCCTGATGGAACCATATCAAAGTACAAAGCTAGACTAGTAGCAAAAGGGTATACACAACAATATGGTTTTGATTTCAATGAGACCTTCTCTCCAGTAGTGAAACCATCAACTATAAGGGCTATTCTTACTATTGCACTACATAAGGAATGGAGCATCAGGCAACTAGATGTTAACAATGCATTTCTTAATGGAGAACTTAAGGAAGAAGTCTATATGGTTCAACCACAAGGATACAAGCAGTCAAATAATCATGTATTCAAGTTAAATAAAGCTATATATGGATTAAAGCAAGCTCCAAGGGTGTGGTTTGATAAACTGAAAGCAATACTTATGAAGTTACAGTATCAACCAACAAAATCAGATAACTCATTATTCATCAAAAATGATCAGGATGAGGTGACATATATACTTGTATATGTGGATGATTTCATAATCACTGGAAACAACAACAAGGCAATCAACAATATCATTCAGTATCTTGACAACCAGTTCTCAATCAAAGACTTGAGAGAATTAAGCTACTACTTAGGCATTGAGGTAAAGAGACTGTCAGACTCAGTTCTACAACTAAGTCGGAGAAAATACATTACTGAAATTTTATGCAAAGCAAAAATGGACTTAGCAAAGCCTTTACCAACACCCATGACAAGCAATTTAAGACTATCCAAGTATAAAGGTGACCCAATCAACAATGATAAACAATACAGAAGTATTGTAGGAGGATTACAATATACAACTATTACAAGACCTGAAATCTCATACAGCGTAAACAAAGTTAGTCAATTTATGCATCAACCTCTCAATGAGCACTGGAAGGCAGTCAAAAGGATTCTAAGATATTTAAAGGGTACTCTAAACTATGGCTTAATACTTAGACGAGGAAAAACTTTCAATCTAAATGGATTCGCAGATGCAGATTGGGCCACTGACCCAGATGATCGAAGATCAACCACTGGATACTGCATCTATCTAAGCAACAACCCCATTTCCTGGAGCTTAAAAAACAAGCCACTGTTTCTAGATCTAGCACAGAGGCAGAGTATAGAAGCGTGGCAAGTGTCACAGCAGAAATAATATGGCTACAATCCCTATTCAAAAAACTACAAATCAACTTAAGCAACAAACCAGTGCTGTGGTGTGACAACTTAAATACTGTATCTCTAGCTGCTAACCCTATTCTTCATTCAAGGACTAAGCACATAGAAATTGATTTGTATTTTGTTCGTGAACAAGTGCTAAAAGACAACTTGAGTATATCTGCCACTTACCAACGTGCCGATATTCTTACCAAGCCTCTGTCTAATGCAAACTTTACAAAATTCAGAAAGGATCTGAAAGTTGAGGAGCTTCAGCAACAAAAGCCATAGCTCAAGCCAACTCATTATCAATTTCATCGTCAACATAAAAAAAGAAGGTGCCTTTTCCCTGCTGATGTTCAATTATTTCTCAGATCTACACTATTTGCTACAGACTCATGCAAATTCATCATCGATTTCATTGCCAACATGATAAAAGAAAAAGTTTTACATGTTGTTGTGCAATTACTTCCCAGATCTACTCCTTTCACTGTAGATTCATGTCAATTCATCATCAATTTCACGGTCAACATGAATCTCAGTAAGCATCCTCATGATTTCTCTTCAATTTTACTCATAGCTGCCTACTAGAGCTTAAGATCTGAAGAACTTTTGAAGAAATTCTTCATTATTTTTCTGGACCAAAGGAGAGTCGAAGGAAGCGAAACCCTAATACATTTGAAAGGGAGAAATAAAGCAGATAAATGAGAATACGGGTTTCGATATGTTAGCTGTAATAATTATAAGAGTATATGTATTACAATCAATAGGATAGAGTTAGTGATATTGGGCTGTCTCAGATATCCGGCCCATATCACTCATTATTTGCTTTGTACAATATAAATACAGAACGTAACTCTGTACTCATCAATTATCTGAGAACGATACAAAGATCATTTTTGTTCTGTTTTTACTGCAATTCTGAAATTCAAAACATTCTCAAAATCCAATAATGTTGTCAGTATCTGATTTATCAAAATAAGTTGGACCGGATGGACTCGGATGAACAATAGATTTCTTGTCCCAGTTTTATACAGTGTAAACAAATACACTACATGTTGATAATTTAGTTCCTGAGATTTAAGCCGATCTACCCCATATAGCATAACTCTTAATAAATGCATAAAAAGCATAAAAACAAAGTCATAAAATAGCACAGTATTGCTCGGAATTTTTTTCCTTTCTTAATTTTAGTTTTTTCTTGCATTCACAAATGTTGCCTCATTTGCATGAAGCCATCATTTGCCTGCATGTCTTCGAGAGTTCTTTCTTCCTCTTATATACTTCTACATTTTTTCACATGTTGCATTGTATTATAATTTTGATACAAATGTAATTTGATTTTATTGAGAGGTAAAAATGACTTTGTTTTCAGTACAATGCAATACAGAGATACAAGGTTATTTATACAAAGTAAGTGGGCTAAAAGAATTTAGGCCCATAATCCAAAAGATAGAAAAGAGGAAATCATATCCGTCCAAGCATTTGTGCGGTGAGGATGGAGACTTAGATAACTGAGTGGATAGCTATATGTGTTTGTTTAACCCAGATGTTTGACACATTCTAATTCCCCCTCTCAATTGCGGCTAGGGTTTCCCTTCTTCCTCTTGTGTGTGTTCCTCTGAAACATTTCTGATGCAAAGTTTGGTCTTTAGCTCTTCAAAGTGTTTACGAGACAATGCTTTAGTAAATACGTCAGCTATCTGACTTGAGGCTGGGAGATGATTGACTTCGAGTCTCCCTTTTGCAATTTGATCTCTGACGAAGTATAGATCTATCTCGATGTGCTTCGTTCTAGCATGTAATATTGGATTTGCAGAGAGAGCTACGGTGCTTGAATTGTCACACCAGATAATGGTTTTGTGTGAGAGATTTATCCCCAGCTCTTTAATTAGGGCTTCTGTCCACATAACTTCAGCAGTAGCAGAAGCGACGCTTCTGTATTCTGATTCCGTACTGGAACGTGAGATGGTTGGTTGCTTTTTGGCACACCATGAGATGGGATTTCCACCTAAGAAAATACAGTGTCCAGTTGTGGATCTTCGATCGTCACAATCTGAGGCCCAGTCGGCATCAGCAAATCCTTGAATAGATAAGCTTCTGCTCTTTACTAACTTAATTCCTTGTTTTGATGTTCCTTTGAGGTATCTGAGTATTCGCTTTACTGCCTTCCAATGTGTGTCAAGCGGTTTCTGCATAAATTGGCATACTTTATTTACAGCAAATGATATGTCAGGTCTAGTAACAGTTATATACTGCAAAGCACCTACGACACTCCTATATAGTTTTATGTTGTCAATTTGTTCTCCTTTATATTTAGATAAGTGTAAGTTACTTGTCATAGGTGTAGGCATTGGTTTTGCTTCATGCATGTTTGTTCTACTCAGTATTTCATGAATGTATTTTTGCTGACTTAAGATAATACCACTATCGGGAGTAGTAATGACTTCTATGCCTAAGAAGTAATGTAGATTGCCTAAATCCTTGATAGAGAAGATTTTGTCTAACATATCAATAACATACTTTATCTCTGCTTTGTCATTACCTGTAACTATGAAATCATCAACATAAACAAGTATGTAAGTAGTATACCTTTTATTTATTTTTGTATAGACAGAATTATCAGATTTGCATACCTGATATCCCATGGAAATTAAAGTAGCTTTTAATTTTTCATACCATACTCTAGGTGCTTGCTTGAGGCCGTATATTGCTTTATGTAGTTTGCACACAAGATTCTTCTTGTCATTTTGAATATAGCCTTGAGGTTGTTGCATATAGACATCCTCTTGTAGTTCTCCATTTAGAAAAGCATTATTTACGTCAAGTTGCCTTATATCCCAATTATAATGTAAAGCTATGGTTAGAATGATTCTAATAGTGGCTGGTTTGACTACTGGAGAGAAAGTTTCTGAAAAGTCAAATCCATATTGTTGAGAATATCCTTTGGCTACAAGTCTGGCTTTGTACTTGACACTTTTACCATCTGGTGATGCCTTTAGTCTGTATGTCCATTTGCTGCCAATTATGTTCTTGTTTGTTGGTGCTGAAACTAAAGTCCATGTTTTGTTTCTGATTAATGCACTGTATTCTTCATTCATAGCTTCTCTCCACTTGTTGCTTTTGACTGCTTCATTATAGTTGATTGGTTCCTTGTTGTTTATGCTGGCAGTGTAGATCTTTGGTTTGAATATTCCATGTTTTGATCTGGTAATCATAGGGTGTCCTTCTTGTGCAGGTGTTGTCCTATTTTCTGGAAGAGGGCTGGTGTTTTGATCATTAATCTGATCTTCAGATTCACAGCTTTCTAACTCATTGTTAAATGAGTTTGCATCATCTCCTTGACCTGGCTCTTCGAAGGGCAATGTGTGTTGATGGTTTGATGATGTATCTTCAGTACTTTTGGATTCTTCTTTTTTTCATATGGGTATAGGAGGTAAAAATTTCTTGGCACTATAAATTTTCTGGGTGGTTTTTGTGTCTTTACTAGTGAAGGGAAACACAGATTCATTAAATGCAACATGTCTTGAGATAATTATTTTCCCTTCACTTGTAAGACATTTGTATCCCTTTTGACTAGTAGCATATCCAAGAAAAGTGTAGGGCAGTGATCTAAAGCTTAACTTGTGTTTATTGAATGGTCTGGTGTATGGATAACATAAACATCCAAAAGTTTTGAGGAATGAATAATCTGGTTTTGTATTATTTAGTATTTCTAATGGTGCTTTATTCCCCAAAACTTTTGTAGGCAATCTGTTTATAAGAAAAACAGCAGTTGTAAATGCATCTGGCCAAAATTTTAGAGGCATTGATGCATGTGCAAGTAATGTTAGACCAGTGTCAACAATGTGTCTGTGTTTTCTTTCAACAATGCCATTTTGTTCAGATGTGTGTGGGCAGGTAATTCTGTGATTTATACCTTTTTCAGAAAAGAATTCTTTTAGAGTTTTAAATTCAGACCCACCATCTGTTTGTATAGTTTTAAGTTTTTGATTTGTGAGATTTTCAGCTTGTCTTATGAAGTGAATTACTGCACTCTTTGTATCAGACTTTGATTTAAGTAATAGAATCCAGGTATATCTGGAGAAAGAGTCTACAAAAGAGATGTAGTAGTTCATTCCATAGTCAGAGTTGATGGATGCAGGTCCCCATAAATCAACTGCAACCATTTCTAAAGGTTTGCTATATTTTGTTTGTGATTTGCTAAATGGCATTTTATGACTTTTTCCTAGTTGACATGCATGACATATATATGGTAAAGATATGTTTTCATATTTGACATTGTTGTATTTCAAAATATCTTTAACAATAGCTGTACTGGGATGACCCAGTTTACAGTGCCAAGTATCAAAATTTTTATTAAAACTGATTGTATCATTGATCTCTGAATGATTACACCATTTTTCCCTCTGCTTTGGTTTGTTTTCTTGAACTAGGCAGAATTTATACAACCCATTTTGCATTTTACCCTGCAGAAGAATATTTTTATTTATCAAATCTTTGACTAGACAAAAATTTGGATAAAATTCAAAATATACTTGATTGTCATTAGCAAACTGAGAAACACTTATTAAATTCTTCTTAATTTGAGGAACTCTGAGAAGATTGTTTAAGTGTAATTCCCTTTTGCTGTTAATTTTGGATTTGCCAGTGTGTGTGATTTTTAGAGAATTACCATTGCCAACATAAATAGATTGCGTACCTTTGTATTCTTTATTTCCAAGATTGAGATTTTCTAAATTGCTTGTAACATGATTGGTTGCTCCAGAATCTGGATACCAGTCTTCATACAAAGTATCATCATTCTTGATTTGTTTTTCTGATTCATCTTGATTCTTTGAGTGACTGACTTGATTTCTTGTTTCTGTTTGAGTGAGATTGACATTTGGATTGTGATTTCTTTCAGTATTACTTTGCTGTTGAGGTATGACAAAGTTTTGATCAAATCTGAAGTAGCATTTTGAGGCAATGTGTCCTGGTTTTTCACATATTTGGCATTTGATTCTGTTGTTGCCTGACCATCTTCCTCTTCCTCTGCCTCTGAAGTTTTGACTATTTCTTTGATTTGTTTGAGTTCTGCCTTGTCCCCTTCCTCTGAAATTGGTAGTGTAGTTTATTGAATAGTCTGTGTTATTGGACTTCTTTTGTTCAATTCTTCCTTCTTGAGACAAAAGAGTAGAGTGTACATGTTGTATGTCTGGTAGAGTCCTTTGGAAGGATAGGACAGTGACCAAAGATTCATAGTTTTCATCTAGACCATTTAAAATGGTTAAAACTTGTTCAGATTCAGAGACCTTGTGTCCTGCAGAAGCAAGTTTGTCGCAGTAATTCTTTGCTTTGGTGAGATATTCTTGCATTGTCATATTTTCTTTCTTTAAATTTTGAAATTGCTTTCTATAGTGCATGATCCTTGCTGCAGTTTGAGAATTGAAAATTCGTTCTATGGCTTCCCATATGTCACTTGATGATTTACATCCAACAATTTGAGATAAAATGCTTACATTTACTGATGACATTATCCATGAAGCAAGAAGACTGTCTTGTTTTAGATAATTTGAATATTCTGCATTGGGCACTATATTGTCTTTATCATCTTTGATCATTATTGGTGGAATAGTTATCATACCATTGATGTATTCATCTAGACCATAACCTCTGATGGCTGTTTCGATTTGATATTTCCATAACAAATAGTTGTCTTCATCTAGTTGCACTGCTAAGTGTCCTTTTGGTTTGATAATTTGCAGATTTTGATTGTTGCTGATATTCCTGGTGGTTGGTGAGGTGGTTGCAGAGTTTTCTTCATCTCCAGCCATGACCTCAGTTGTTGGCAAGGCTAATGAGTGCAGATTGTATCCAAGAATCGATACTTGCGCTTTAACAGGTGATCAGAGGTTGTGTTGTTTATCAAGAACTGGATTCTTGATAAATTTCACACTGTGATACGATTCAACTTGATGATGTTCATAGGAACTGAAAGTTTTTCTGCAGCCTGGCTCTTTTGAGATTTCAGGCGAGGCAGATTGGTGAGAACAGATGCTTGATCGAGAGAAAAGGTTACAATCTCCTATGATGACAATTTTCTGAGGAGATAATTGTAATACAATTCTTTTTGCCGTTAGGCATTAATCCAGCTCTGATACCATATTATAATTTTGATACAAATGTAATTTGATTTTATTGAGAGGTAAAAATGACTTTGTTTTCAGTACAATGCAATACAGAGACACAAGGTTATTTATACAAAGTAAGTGGGCTAAAAGAATTTAGGCCCATAATCCAAAAGATAGAAAAGAGGAAATCACATCCGTCCAAGCATTTGTGCGGTGAGGATGGAGACTTAGATAACTGAGTGGATAGCTATATGTGTTTGTTTAACCCAGATGTTTGACACATTCTAATTCATTGTTTGATGAGCTAGCTGTCACCTTGATTTTGCTCACCTACTGCCATCTTGTACTATCATTTAATCAGGTGAGAGGTCCCCACTTCGGTTTATATACAAAATAAGCAAGCAACATATATATATATATATATATATATATGTATGTATGTATGTATATATATATATATATATATGTATGTATGTATATATATATATATGCGATTGACTGACATTCAACTGCAAAATGACATAAATTTGATTTTAAGGAACATACATAAGTTGCTATAATTATATTTGAAAAATGGCATAAATCAGATTAATATATTTCAATAACATACATACATATACATATACATATACATATACATATACATATACATATACATACATACATACATATACATATATATATATATATATATATATTTTAATAGTAAGGAACATAAAAATTGTTACTAAAACAACAACATACCAATAGTAAGCAAAACAACATTTAAAACTGCCATATTAGAATTCACATAAGACCCGCAACATACTAATACTATAGGGAATCATTCTTCACACAACTACAACAAGGGCTGCAACATAAAGAACAAAGAACTATTAGGTCCATTAAAATACCATTATAATAGTTTATTTGCATATTGGTGTACTACATGCATCTAAAATTAGTGGTGTACTTCAATATGATTTATTAAATACAAGTTATTTAATATTTCAGTTTAAATGTGGTATTCTAACTTCATTTCATCTAACATACAGATGGAAAAAATGAAAGCGATGCTTTATTAATATTGTTGAAAATTTGATACAAAGTAGAGTGATAATTCTCATTCATATAAGCTGATACATATGCTCTGTATATATAGTATAACAGAACGTGATTTTATTGTATATGGGCTGAGTTACTGGCCCAAACCCGCTATTCACTTAATACGTTCTGTGCTCGTATAATACTTGATCGTATCCTTTATTCCTTCACATCATTATTCTTATTTCCCCCTTAAAACCCAAGCTAGGGTTTCATTTTCTTCCCCGAATTGCGCCATTATCTTCAATTGAAAAATCTCTTCATATACTGAAGATTCGAAGCTTTCCAGAGATGATAGCACTTTAATAGACTATCAGCATTGTTGGCGCATGCAAGTTTGCTCTGACTTTACACTACAATCTCTGATTCTCAAGTCTTACTTTAATCCGGTAAAATTTTTAGCTGATAATGGTTAGTGAGTATATCTGCTTTTTATAGGCAGCAGGTTTATGATTTATACTTATTTTACCATTCATCACATGTTCTTGAACAAAGTATAGATCTAGCTCCATGTGTTTAGTTTTGAAATGTAAAATAGGATTTTATGTTAATGGTGTTAGATGGCTCGCATTGTATTAGAGTGGATGCGTAGATTGGATTATGATTAGTCCTACATCGTAAGATATTCTAAAAGAAATCAGCATATATATGAGATTGGTAGCGTGTAACAACAAGGGATTCCTTTTGTTACAAATAAATATTGCCATGAAAATATATGTGCTCTTGGGGATGTAGAGATATCCAATCATGACGTTGACTCCAAAAGAGCTTCATTCAGTGGTCTTGCCTCTTCTACACTGGGATGAAGTGCGCGCATAGCGGAAGATGCGAGGGGGTGCAAAAATAAGGTAGAGATCTGTTAGGTGTGGCCCGCGTTGTATTAGAGTGGGTGCGTAGTTTAGATTATGATTAGTACCATATCGTAAGATATTCTAAAAGAAATCTGCATAAATATGAGATTGGTAGCATGTAACAACAAGAGATTCCTTTTATTACAAATAAATGTTGCCATGAAAATATAAGTGCTCTTGAGGGATGTAGGGATATCCAATCATGACGCTGGCACCAAAAGAGCTTCGTTCAATGGTCTTGCCTCTTCTACACTGGGATGAAGTGCGCGCATAGCAGAAGATGCGAGGAGGTGCCGAAAATTACAACATGGTATAAAGCCGATGGTTCGAGGGGACAAATATGATGTAGCTTTGACCTAAGTATGCTCCAATATGTGGTTTGAGCTTGAGATTCTCATTAAGGTGGTGTTATAAGTTAGAATACAGCCTGCTCCAACTGTGTGAAAGAGAACTCTTTGTGAAATAGCTTGGCCCAACTGCTGGAGGTGGTAGCGACCTAATCTAAACTGCTAGAGGTGTTAGCGACCTTATCCAAGTGTTTGAGTACTCTGTATAACGTCAAGTTGAATTGAGAAAATGCTCGCCAAGGCGGAGATCTGTTAGGTGTAGCTCGCATTGTATTAAAGTGGATGCGTAGATTGGATTATGATTAGTACCACATCGTAAGATATTCTAAAAGAAAACTGCATATATGTGAGATTGGTAGCATGTAACAACAAGGGATTCCTTTTGTTACAAATAAATGTTGCCATGAAAATATTTGTACTCTTGGAGGATGTAGGGATATCCAATCATGATGCTGACACCAAAAGAGCTACATTCAGTGGTCTTGCCTCTTCTACACTGGGATGAAGTGCGTGCATAGCGGAAGATGCGAGGGGGTGCCGAAAATTACAACAAATGATACTCTGATAAGATTGTCGCACCATAAAACTGCTTTGCTGTGTGTTGTAATTTGAAGTTCTGACGGTAGAGATTCAATCCATATAATTTTTATTGTAGCATTAGCAGCACTTCTATATTCTACCTCTGTATTTGATCTAGACCCAGTAGATTATTTCTTTGAACATCATGATATATGATTATTTCCTAAGTAGATAGAATATCTAATGATAGATCTTCAATCATCTGGGTCAGTGGCCCAGTCAGCATCTATATAACCCTGAATATTAATAGCTTTGCATGATTATAGAATTAGACCTTCATTTATGGTTCCTATGACATATCTGAGAATTCTTTTTATGGCTTTCCAGTGCTCATTATGTGGTTGTTGCATAAACCGACATACCTTGTTAACACCGAAGGTGATTTTTGGCCTAGTTATGTTAACATATTGTAGGGCTTCAACTATGCTTCCATACTACTTAAATTTTTTTATTGATTCACCTCTATTCTTGGGTAAATGTAGATTACTTACCATAGGTGTTGGTAGAGAGTTTGCTTGATCCATCTTGGCTTTGGCAAGAAATTCTGCAATGTATTTGTTTTGACTTAAGAAAATTTCTGTGCTTGATATTCTTTTGACTTCAATGCCTAGGAAATAGTTAATTTTTCCCAGATCCTTAATAGAAAGTTCTTCATTTAAATGCTTTGTAAGACTGTTAATCTCTAACTCACTATTTCCAATTATTATAAAATCATCAATATAGACAAGTATATAAGTTTTTGTGTCATCTTTGAATTTTTTGAACAGTAAGCTGTCTGATTTGGTTGACATGTATCCAAGTTTGATTAGAGTAGATTTTAGCATGTCAAATCATACCCTTGGTGCTTGCTTAAGCCCATAGATTGTCTTTCTTAATCTGCATACAAATTCTTCATTTACTTGTTTGTACCCTAGAGGTTGCTCCATGTATACTTCTTCTTGCAAAATTCCATTCAAGAAAGCATTATTTACATCCAATTGCTTCATACTCCAATTTTTGTGCAATGCAATGGTGAGAATTATTTTGATCGATATGGGTTTTACAACAGGGTCAAATCCATTATGTTGTGAATATCTTTTTGCTACTAACCTGACCTTGTATTTTGCAATGGAACTATTTGTATTCCTTTTTAGCTTGTATGTCCATTTCATCCAACAATATTTTTATGACTTGGTAAAAGTACAAGATCCCAAGTCTTGTTCCTCATTAGCGCTTTATATTCTTCATCCATTATTGCTTTCCACTTTTCATTTCTTACTGCTTGATAATATGTAGTTGGTTCATCTATTTTAATGTCTTTGCAGTATAGCTTTGGCTTAAATATACCACTCTTGCTAATTTGAGATGTCAGCTTCAGTCTCTCGTTGCATAGATTGAGACTCATCTGAAGCTTGACGGAAACTTGATTGATCTTCATTATTTTGTTGATTCACTTGACCTGAGTTCCTCAGAGGTTCATTAACTTCATGACCTGGTTCTGGAGAGAACACAGTATGTTGTGAAGACGGAACACTTTGGGGTGGTAGATGCACATAAATCATCCAATAAAGTATCTTCGGTAGCATATGGAATTGCTTCAGGATGCACATGTATTGGTGGTAAGGATAATCTTAGATTATATATTTTTCGAGTCGTATTTATATATGCCTCAATAAAAGGAAAAAAAATTCATTAAATATCGCTTGTCTATATATATATATATATATATATATATATATATATATCTTACCATTACTATCTAGGCATTTATACCGATTTTGATTTGTTGCATATCCTAGAAAAATACATGGTGATGACCTAAAATTCAGTTTGTGTGTATTGTGTGGTCTTAAGTAAGGAAAGTGTAAGCACCCAAAAGATTTTAAACTGTGATAATCTAGTTTAATATTTAATAGTATTTCAATTGGGCTCGTGAACTTTAATACCTTTGTGGGAATTCTATTCATTAAATATACTGTTGTATTGAAGGCATCATGCCAAAATTTTAGGGGTAGTGAAGCCTGAGCCGATAAAGTAAGCCCTGATTCAACAATGTGTCTGTGTTTTCTTTCCACCAAACAATTTTGTTCAGATGTGCATGGGTATGTTATCCTATAAATTATTCCGTTTTTTGAAAGAATTCTGTCAGTGTTTTAAACTCAGTCCCACCATCTGTTTGAATAATCTTAACTTGACAGTTAATTTTCTTTTTAGATGTGCTATAACATGTAAAGCTACTTGGTATGTTACTGATTTAGACTTTAGAAAGTAAATCCATACATATCTACTAAATGCATCTACAAAGGAAACATAGTATTTAAAACCGTAGTCAGAGTTAATTGTTGTTGGTCTCCGTAGATCAGTAGCAATTAACTCTAAGGGATTATTATACCGAGTTTCTGAAGTAGGAAAAGAGAGTTTATGACTCTTTCCCATTTGACAGTATGTACAAATGTAAGGAACATACAAATTATCAGCAGTAATATTATTTTTATTCAACACCTATTTTACAATAGTAGCATTTAGATGTCCTAATTTATAGTGCCAAATATCAAAGATCATACAATTTTCTGCTTGTTTTGCTTCAGAGATATTACACCATTCTTCACCATTTCTTGAATTTCTTGAATTATAAAATTTGAATTTGCAAAGACCCCTATATTCTTCACCCTGTAAAAGAATCTCATTAGTCAACATATCTTTAACCAAGCAGTGTTTAGGATAGAATTCAAAATATACATTATTTTCATTATCTAATTGAGATACACTCAAGAGATTCTTTCTAGTTAGGGGTACTCTTAATAGATTATTAAGATATAGCTGCCTTTCACCTCTGATGCATGAATTTCCTATATAAGTAATTTTAATTGACTCACCGTTATCCGTATGTATGAATTTATTACCTCTGTATTCTTTATTCCCCATATTCAAGTTGCTTAGATTGTTTGTCACATGGTTGGTAGCTCCTGAATCAGAGTTCCAAATATCATCTTGTATGTCTTCAAGTTTAGTAGTTTCCTTTGAAATTGAATGATTGTTTCTTGTGCTTTCTGTTCGACTTCTTGAATCTTGATGGCTACTGACAAGATTTGCACTTGGATTATAGTTTCTTTGGAAATTGTTTCTCTGTTGAGGTATAAAGTTATCATCAAACCTGAAATAACATTTATTAGCAGCATGCCCATACTTTCCATATATTTGGTATCTAAGTCTATTGTTATTATTGTTATTCCATCTTCCACCCCTTCTTCTTGCTCTATAGAACTGAACCCCTCTCTGATTATTACTGGATTCATTTCTGCTACTATAACTCCTTTGTTGATTCTTGAATTTTTTATTTGAAACATAGTTGATTGAGAATTTAGGAACTGTTGATTTCTTTTAACCAATCCTCCCTTCATGAGCGAGTAGTATGTAGTGTAGATATTGTAAAGATGGTGTAGATTCTTTAGATGATATTACTATAACTACAGCTTCATACTCATCATCTAAGCCACTCAAAAATGATAGAATGTTTTCAATGTCCGATATTCTATGCCCTTTTGCACCCAACTGATCACATATTGTCTTGACCTTGGCTAGATATTCTCTCATAGATAAGTAGTCTTTCTTTACATTGTGTAGCTGTCTTTTATAGTGCATAATTCTTAATACAAATTGAGAGTTGAACATCTTTTCAACTGTAGACCATATGTCATGTGCACTTTTGCATCCATTGAGTTGTGGCAATAAACTTGAATTATAGATGATAGCAACCATGCACTAATTAGACTGTCTTGTCTCTGATGAGTAATGTATTCTTCGTTGCTTATAAGTTTTCCATCTTTATCTGCAGTGTATTTAGAGGGTGTGAGTAATGTTCCAAGAACATATTCTTCAAGGCCATACGTCTAATTGATGTCTCAATCTGAAATTTCCACAACAAGAAATTGGTTTCATCTAGCTGGGTGGCAATCAGTTGGGTTTGTGGCTTGATTATTGCTTTGATCAGATCTTGAGTTGCATTTTACTGAGATTCAACACTGGTTTAGCCTGGAATAAAAGAAGAGTTTTCTTCTACCATTTAAACTGAAATATGATATCAAGAATATCAACTTTCAGATATATCTTGACGTAGAACCAGAAATTTCAGATGATGATGTTTCTCTGATGAGATTTCTTGGCGAGGTACAATAAGAATTGAATTAAAGAATTAACAAGAAGATGCTGCTCTTGAAAAAAAAACACGTAACTCACTATTGGCAATGATCAGATGATGAGAATCTCTACTCTTGATTCTCAAATGATAGTTAAAGCGCAGCCAATCATTAATGATGAGATCGACTCTAATGATGATCTAGGCATGGCGCACTTCTGCTGTTAAGCAGTTTTGATTTGATGGCTCCGATACCAAGATAGAATAAATGAAAGTAATGATTTATTATTATTATTATTATTGAAAAATTGATGCAAAGTAGAATGATAATTCTCATTCATATAAGCTGATACATATGCTGTATATATAGTGTAACAGAACATAATTTTATTGTATATGGACTGAGTTACTAACCCAAACCCGTTATTCACTTAATACAATGTATGCTCATATAATATTTGACCATATCCTTTATTCATTCGCATCATTATTCTTATTTCATACCATTAAAACTGTTAACCCTAAGATGCCAGCTCTAAACAAAAATGATGTAACATAAACTCCATTAGAGGAGACTGTAGCATTTTCATAGGATTAGTTTTAACAAGCTAGTCCAGCTTGGTGCTTTTGATATCATTAAAATAAACCAAATGAAAATACTTGTGATTAGAGGACTAAAGACTATCGACTTCAAACACTGTAGTATTAGTTCAAAATAAGCCAACTGAAAATGCATAACTACCTCAGAACAACTAGTTTTTAGTCTTACCAGGCTAGTCCAACTTGATGCTTTGGGTATCATCACCATCCTATTGCATCTTTTCATAAACAAAATTTACACAAAGCAGGTATGTTTTATAGTTAGTTTTGAGTAAAAAAACTAGAAATTGATAATATTTGAAGAATTTACTCTATATATTCTAAGCATATTTTAAACGTAGCCAGTCCCCACTACATATCAAAGCTTCAACAGTGTTTGGTTTTAAAAAACTATGAAATTGATCGAGTACTCTACCTCCAGCACTAAACGTAGACTCTGATGCAACACTACTAATTGGAATCGAAAGTTTGTCTCGAGCCATGTTTGAAAATATTTTATACTTACTAGCATTTAATATCCACCAGGTTATAACACTGAAATTATCCTCAAATTCAAATTTATAATGACTTTCTTTTAAATACCAATCCAATTCAGATTCGCATAACTCTACTGTATTAGACTCTTCTGCCCATATTTCAAATTCTGTTCTTCCCTTCGTTTTTGCTTTTACATTATTGCTATTATCATTACTACTTTTCCTTTTATAATTCTTATTCTGTGCAACATTAGAGACACGCTCAGAATACAATTCTTGTAAAGAAGTAAGAACAAGCTTGACATTTTTTTTCGATTCAATAGTTGAGTAAATCTTAGGGAAACAAAACTCGATCATTTCATTTTGTATCTAGAATCCAAAACAGCGGCAACAGACATTAATTGATTACAGTCACCCCAATACTTATCAACTTTAACTTCCATTATTCCCACCATTTTTTCATATAAAGAGTGCCTTCAAATTCCAAAAACTTATCATTCAAGGTTTTTTTGATTTTTCAAAGTTCTGGAAGGAGAAAGTTCGTAGTAGGACAATAAGCACCCGAAAAGACATTAGAAGCTTCACTAAAAATTTCCAAAATATTACACAAAGATTCAACTCTCTCCAAATCAAATGAAGATGGAAGTCAAGTATATGATAGTTCTCTCTCTTGATACATAAAACCTACCATATTGAATTGGATGGCAATTTCTAACATTACATAATTTGAATTCCAATGAGTAGGAACACTAAGTATTAAGCGTTTAGCAACTGGAAGTTGTAGTTGCTTAACAATATCTAGAAACTTATGAAGTCGTTGAGTAGACATTTGTTAGAAAACTGCTATTAGAAACTGCAATCGTTTCATTTACTTTTAACGTTATGCAGTTTCTAATCTTAATATGACCCTATTAATTAGGTCATAAATAGAACGTTTCATTTAACTTTAACGTTATGCAGTTTCTAATCTTAATGTGACCCGATTAATTAAGTCATAAATAAACCGTTCTATAATTAGAACATTAGGTCTGTGATTAATCTTAAGCGTTGAATTGGTATATGATCGACGTACCAGATTTAGAGTTAAATGTTATATAAAGGATTGGGCCCTCTCTCTTCTGATATAGATGTATTCTTCTCCATCAAGAAACATATAAAGAAATAGGATTAGAGAGAGAAACCGAATTCTGAGAAGAAGAGTAATTATTAGAAGTCAGAAGAAGAAGATGACAGCCGTTACATCTTCCGCTGTTAATCAAGGTACGTTATCTTAAACAAAAAATAATAATATATTAAGCTTTGTTTGTGAAATATTCGGTATTGGTGACCTTTGGGCTATTACTTGAATTGTTCATCATTAATCTTGAAAGATCGAACAGTAAAAAATTTCTAACATTTGGTATCAGAGCCACCAATCAATAACTGAATATTTCCTATGATTGCAATTGATTTATTCTATGCTTTACTCATGATGTTTAATCAAGTATGTGTTATAAGTCAATTATGCACATCAGATTTATGATTTTGTTAATCACCAAAGTGGTCAAAATTAGAATAATCGTTTAGTGCATAAGTGATATAATGATTATTGATAGAAATTGCCAGTTATAATAATACCAAAAAAACCGACGTCGCTAATGGTAGAACCTGAGTACTTACCCAAAGGAAAGTCTTGTTCTATAACTAGTTGACATAATGAAGTTTAATAGATATCTTGATTAAATAAATATTGATCATCCAAAGATGTCAGTTTTATTTAATTGAATATATTTATTACTTACTTATGTTTTGGTATTTAATTATGTTAAGTATAAGATAGGATCTACCCAAAGGAGTGCTATATTGTACTATTATGTACATATCTGAATCGCGTTAGCTATGAGCTTATAGTTATTTCAATTTTTTTTTTTAATTTGCAGTAGTTCCCATGAATACACATGCTTCATCTATTACATTGTTCACTGGTGTTAATTTTTTTGAATGGAGAGAACATGTCGATTTCCATTTAGGTTTTTAGGATATTGACTTGGCACTCCTTGAGGATAAACCTGTTGCTCTTACAATAGCTAGTATTTAGACAGAAAAATCACACCATAAAGCATGGAAAGGCAGTAACAGATTGAGCCTCATGTTTATTAAGATGACTGTTGCTAACAACATCAAGTCAACAATTTCGCAAACAGAGAGTACTAAGGAATATATGCAGTTTGTGGAAGAGCGTTTTCGTTCAGCTGATAAGTCACTCGCTGGTACTTTTATGGCAGAACTCACGACCATGAAGTTTGATGGGTCACGAACTATGCAAGAGCACATTATAGAGATGACTAATCTTGCAGCAAGGTTAAACTCCCTTGGACTTACAGTAAAGGATTCGTTTCTTGTCCAGTTTATCCTGAACTGCTACCTTCTTAATATGGACCTTTTCAAATTAACTATAACAAAATGAAGGATAAGTGGAATGTTAATGAATTGGCCAGTAGACTTGTTCAGGAAGAAGGACGTTTGAAAAATCAAGTGAATCACTCAGTAAGTTTTGTGAGTAATAAAGCGGGTATAGAAAAGAATGGAAAATCAAGTCATTTCAAGAAGAAATAGGCATCGGCTAAGAATGGGAAAGATAAGGAAAAGAAGGAACTAAAGGATGTTCGATGTCATTTCTGCAAAAAGAAAGGACATTATCAAAATGACTGTCCGAAAAGGATAGCTTGGTTCGAAAATAAAGGTAATCATCTATCTTTCGTACGTTTTGAATCAAATTTAGCTGAAGTTCCTATTAATACATGGTCGCTTGATACAGGTGCTACAACTCATGTCTCCAATAATATGCAGGGATTTCTTATGATCCGAACCATAAATCCAAATGAAGATCGTTTTCTCTTTATGGTAAACGGAATGAAATCCACAATAGAAGGCATTGGGACTTATCGTCTAATTCTAGAAAGTGGATATGTATTAGACTTATATAGTACCCTTTATGTACCTTCGTTATCTAGAAACCTTATTTCCATAAGTAAGTTGGATATTTCTGGTTTTAGATGTATGTTTGGATCTGGTTGTTTTGATTATATAAGAATACTGATAATGTTGGTTTTGGTATTCTAATTGATGGTTTATACAAATTGAAACTGAATGACGCTTATGTGAATTCCTTACTTCATGTAATGAATAATGTTGGATGCAAACGTAGCATGTTGAATGAAAATTCTGCTTTCTTATGGCATAAAAGACTAAGTCACATATCCAAAGAAAGAATGATGAGATTTGTAAGTAATGAAATTTTGTCAAATTTTAAATTTAGTGATCTAGAATTATGTGTGGATTGTATTAAAGATAAACAAACCAAATATAATAAGAAAGGAGCCACTAGAAGCAGCCAGCTTCTTGAAATAATACACACTGATATTTGCGGACCTATGGATACTCCAGCCTTTACTGGAGAAAAGTATTTCATCACTTCTATTGGCGATTCTTCCCGCTATGGTTATGTCTATTTGCTTCATGAAAAATCTCAATTTGTGAATGTCCTTGAAACGTTTGTAAAGGAAGTTGAGAGGCAATTAGATAAAAAAGTGAAAATCATAAGGTCTGATAGAGGCGGTGAATATTATGGCAAATATAATGAGTCAGGCCAGTGTCCAGGTCCATTTGTAAAATTCCTCGAAAGTCATGGCATATATGCGCAATACACAATGCCAGGTACACCACAGCAAAATGGTGTAGCAGAAAGGCGCAATAGGACGTTAACAGATATGATTAGGAGTATGATGTCAGATTCTATACTACCTAAGAATTTGTGGTCGTATGCTCTCAAAACCGCTAATTATTTGTTGAATATGGTTCCTAGTAAAGCTGTTCAAAAGACTCCTTTTGAATTATGGACTAACAGAAAACCTAGCTTAAGACACCTGCATGTTTCAGGTTGTCCAGTGGAAGCGAGAATTTATAATCCACGTGTAAAGAAATTAGATTCTCGAACGATTAGTGGGTATTTTTTAGGTTACCCTGAAAAATCTAAAGGATATGTGCTTTACTGTCCTAATCATAGTCCAAGAATTATAGAAACTGGTAATGCAAGATTCATTGAGATTGGTGAAGTTAGTGGGAGTACTAGAAGAGAAATAGTGGAAATAAAGGAAACAAGGATAAATGTTACATTGCCTAGAATAGTTCCTCCATCTACTATTACTCCAAATATTGTTCCAGCTGTTGGAGAACAGCATGATGATGAACAACATATAAATGAAGAAGTACTTCCTGAAGGAAATGACTTATTACATAATGCTGATATGCATGAACCACAACAAGTAGCATTAAGAAGATCTCAAAGAGATTGTAGGTCAGCTATTTCTAATGATTATATGGTTTATATGAAAGAATTAGATTATGATATAGGAATCAGTAAGGACCCAGTTTCTTTTTCACATGCCGTAGAAAGTAAAGAGTCAAAGGAATGGATTAATGCCATGAAAGAAGAACTAAAATCTATGCAACAGAATGAAGTTTGGAATCTCGTTGAGTTACCACACGGCTGTAAAATAGTCGGATGCAAATGGGTTTTTAAAACCAAACACGACTCTAGTGGTAATGTCGAACAGTATAAAGCTAGACTTGTTGCTAAGGGTTACACTCAGAAAGATGGTGTTGATCACAAGGATACATTTTCTCCTGTTTCGAAAAAGGACTCACTAAGAATAATAATGGCATTAGTAGCACATTATGATTTGGAATTGCATCAACTGAATGTGAAAACAGCCTTTATGAATGGAGATCTTGATGAGCATGTTTATACGGATCAACCTGAGGGTTTTTCTGTAAAAGGTAAAGAACAATTGATGTGTAAACTTAAGAAGTCAATATATGGGCTTAAACAAGCATCTCGGTAATGGTATATAAAGTTCAATACCATTATTACATCTTTTGGTTTTAAGGAAAATACGGTTGATCACTGTTTATATCAAAAGATCAGTGGGAGCAAGTTTATTTATCTAGTCCTTTATGTTGATGACATCTTGCTTACTGCAAATAATTTAAGCATATTGCATGAGACTAAGGAATTTCTCTCAACGAACTTTGAAATGAAAGGTATGGGAGAGGCATCCTATGTGATTGGAATAGAAATATTTCATGGTCGATCAAAAGGAATATTGGGATTGTCTCAGAAAGGATACATCGAAAGGATTCTAGAGAGATTTGGAATGAGTAATGTTAACGCTAAAATTTGAACGCTAACACCCCGGTGTGTAAAGTGTAGTTGTGAAAGCACCACCCGATGATTCGGGAACAGAGTATAAGCAGAAAACTGCAGAAAAAACAGTAAACAACAGCAGTTTTATAGTGGTTCGGCTTATGATCAAGCCTACGTCCACTTCAATCCTTTTTATTGCTGTCTGGATTACAACTTATTACAATCTCTTTTAATTACAATCCAACTCAATTCAAAAAGACAAGTAGCTAGAGAAGACTTCGTCGTAACAGAGTTCTTTGAATCCATGATTGGATATGTCAAATCTTTATGCGAAGTATGGTCTCAAAAATCTTGCGTGAGTTTGAAGTGATGGAGTTTAGATTGTCTTGAAGATAGTAGAGCCTTGATGTCACGAAGAGAATGATCCAAAAGTCCTTTGAATGTTGGAGGTGGTTGCGTATTTATAGGTGTGATCCTGGGCAGTAATTTTTCTTTCAAGTCATGAGTCGTGCACGACTCATGTAGAGTCGTAAGTCGCGCTCGACTCAAGGTCCAAGAGTCAGCAGGTAGTGGGGTAAGTGAAGTGGTTCTGAGCTTTTCTTCGTTCATCTGGATACAAGTCCTAACTCGTTCGCGAGTTAAGAGGTCACGGTTTAAAGTGAGGCAGCACTTAAATCTTGGTTCTGCGGTTTTAGGTCGTAACGTCTTTAAGTCGTGGACTTTCTTAAGTCGTGACATTCCCTAAGTCGCTTAGGTCTTAATCCTGTTAGGTTGTTAGCTCCTTAACCCGTAAGCTTTCCCTGAGACATGACATATCTTAAGTCGCAGAGGCTTTAAGTCGCGGGTTTCTCTGAGATGTGAGTCGCTTTGTTTTCCTAAGTCGTTTACGGCTCATGCTAGGTCGTAAGTCATAGACAGCTTTAGGTCGTTAACTTATTTCCTTCTTGAGTCGTGCCATCTCTTAAGCCGTAGACTTCCTTAAGTCGTCTGGACCTTAGCTCGTTAGGTCGTGGAGACCCTAAGTCGCGTAGCCTCCTTGATCCATTGAGTCGCTGTCTCCCTTGAGTCGTTGAGTTCGCCATTTCTTTAACACGTTAAACTGTTAGGTCGTACCATTCATAAGTCGTTCATGCTTTGTCTTGTTAAATCGTCACGCATCTTAAGTCGTGAGGTTTGCTAAGCCGTAGATTTCCCTTGATCCGTTAAGTATCTTATGTTGTAAATCGTCCCAGGCCTTAACTCGTTGTCTTAACGGGGTTAACATTTGCCCCTCGAAGCACACGCCTAAGTCGTAGGTCGTGTGCTTCGACTTACCTTAACTCGCTTGTGCCGCTTCAAGTTCCGCTGTCTTGGTGTATAAAAGACTTGAGTCTTTTCTCTTATTTCTTTCTGCTCATTATCAATCTCCTAAGTCGTATCCGCCATTAGCATATCTCCGAGCTTCCTGCGGCGATCCTGACTTGATTCTCTTTCAACCACCTTTAGCTTCACATCACGTAAGCAATTTTCCCATTTTCTAATTGCTGATCATCATTGTCAATTTTTGAGTTCTGTCTTCCGTCTATGATTCCCCCCTTTAACCGTGCGAGTATTGTTGCATTGATCATCGAAGAACTCAAAGTTTGTTTGATTTGACTTAAGACGACTCGTGATTTGTGGTGATTCGGTGGTGTGGCAGAACTGGGGTTGTTGTTGATTGAGAGTTTATTGGGCTAACGGGTCAAGAGGATGAGGAGTTTCTGATTGGATGGGGGGTCTGTTGATTGGGTGAAGTGAGATACTAAATTGGATACGACCCAGCATTTTTGGGCAAGTTATAATCTTCCGCGACTTAACGAGATACGACATGAGCTTTGAGTTGCGGCCGATCTAGGACTTAGAGAAATTCCCATTTCTTTGAACCGAATCCCTTCCTCCTTACCATGCTTTACGACTTATAGGACCAATGATTTTAAGGAGCCGACGACTTAACTTGCAGGAAATCTTTAAGTCATGGGCGACTTAACCTTTAGGTCGTGGACGACTTATCCCTTAGGTCGTGGACGACTCAGCACATGGACAATCTTTTACTGCCGAATTGTTTCCTAAGAAAATCTCATACCTCTGTTAGGTTGTGAACGACTTAGGGTTTAATGGATTTTTGGACTGTGACTAAATGGCTTGAACAAAAATTTGTAAACTTCAAGATGTCGACAAAACTTGATTGTACTTCCAATTTGAATTGCCAGAATATACTGCTCGAACTTTGTTGCGTTTATTTATAGATTATTCTAACTTTAATGCTATCAACCTGTTGAACACAACACTTGCAGAAAAATGGGACAAATATACTGCCATCGACTGCCTACGTCAAATGACAGATTAGTTAATAACAGATAATTAACTCAAATAAATTGTGTGAACGAAGTGCTTTCATCAATTTCAAGTAAAATATTAAAGCAACACTGAAATAGTCAATTGAAACTGACCAGCCTGCACTAATATTATGCTTGAACTTTATATTAACAAGTTCTGAAATTTTGTAATCGATCAATCATCGACTAGTTTAATTCCAGTTATATTTACTTGCTATTTTTATTAGTTTTGCACGACACTTCACACTTTTAGGAAACGTGCACCTTCACATTTGAATATCCAGTTGCTTGTGTAGAATGACTTCTCAGGAAGAAGATACAACGGTTCAGACTGGAGAGGCAACTGTTATTCCGGCTCCACTAGTCAATCCTCCCAAAAGAGCCTCTTCTACTTTATCGTACAGAGTTTTTCGCCAATTGTGCGCTCAGTTCGGCATTGCTGAATCAGATGCCATTCTTCCCGAGAGAAGTAACACTGCTGACATAGCACCCCCTGGCTTTGTAACGGTCAATCGACAAATGTGCCTGAGTGGGGGTGTTCCTCCTTTCAATGATTTTCTCCAACAATTTCTTCGTCAATTGGCCATCACCCCTTCCCAATTACACCCCAATGGTTATGCCATTTTAATGGGGTTGTGTGTACTATTCAGGACGACGCTTGATCGATTCCCAAGCTTTGACGAGATTTGCTTCCTATGCTCTTTCACCAGGACTAAAGATCACCCCTCTATTACTGTCGTGAGAAGTGCTCGAAATCGTAAATTGATCATCGGTCTTCCTGACAGCGCTCATGGGTTTTTGACTCAATTTTTCTATGTTCGTTGCCCCCCGGGGTTTTATGCTGTGTGGAGAGAAGGAAGTAGGATCATCTACCTTTTGCTCTTCTATTTTTTGAAGTTCAAATTGCCAAGTGTTAACTTCATCATCATTTTTTTTTTATTTCAGCGCTCCCCCCTCCTTGTAAAGATCCCAGTCACAAGCCAACTCTGGAGAGGCTTGTAGCTGTTCCGATTGAAGAGCGGGATATGAAATTTTTGCTGAACTACGAATTCCTTCACCAATTCGGACTTCTTCACCCTTCTCGGTCCACACACCCCTGCGAGGTTCCAGACTCCCCACCTAAAGCATCAGATGCCCTGGTTTCTACAGACATATCCATACCAAAAGGACCTGCTCCTGAGGCTTCGCTAGTGAAGTGCTCCACTTCAGTTGATGTTGCGGGGCCATCTGTCGAACTTGCCCCGGTTAGTGAGGAATAAGAGCCCCAGGAATCTCCCCGACTGTCACAGAAATCTGGCGAAGAGGCCGGAAAAACTAGCCTTGCCAAGCAGAGCAGGGACGATACTTTCGAAGGGCTGAGCGACCTCTTTGCCACCTCGCAAGAGATTTTTAAAGATGATCCTATCACTACCGGGGTCTCTTCTTTATTAGTTGAAGCGACTTCTATCCTGCAACAGACTCCGTCGACTCAAGAGTTGACGCTAACTATTACACCCACAACCACTCCTCAATTAAAGAGTGGTTCGTAGTTTGACGCGCGTAGTTTGCACGTCACACACACTTAGAATTTTTTCGGCACTTTTATGCTTTTGACTTTTTGTACTTTGAAGAATTCTAAAATTTAGCTCTTTTTTATTTCAGATCCTCCGATGGGGCGCAGCGGATCCTACTACGATGATTTTCAGCGCTACGGGAGGCGTAGCCAATATGATTACTGGCGTTACCTCCCTTCTTACAGAGAATCTGATGAGGAAAGAGCCGCCCGAAAGGCTCAAGAGAAGAGGGCTCAAGGGGAGCGTTATGAAAGAAGAGAGAGGGAGGAGCGCCACGATTCTTCTCAGAGAGGCGATGATTCTCATAAAAGAAAATCCCATGATGAAAGAGGAAAAAGTCATATGGTTGATGATTCGAGCAAGCGACCCCGACATGGTGAGAAGCACACCTCTACAACTCCTGAAAAGGTTTCTGCCCCCGCCTCGCTTGATATTCCTTCCGGCTCTCCCGCTCTCGGGAAGACAGACATCCAAACAATAATTAGTAGGCCCAAATTCCAAGTCGGACCGGGTCCAGCCACTTTGCAGAGTCGGTTTCCACAGTGGTGTCTGAAGGGAGTAAGGTTTGACCTTGACTTGATCCCCATTGACAAGTCTGCTATGTTACGAAACCTCGATGCCGTCAAGCTTGATATTGAGAGGATGTCGAACTGGCAAAAACTTGTTGACGAGCTCCAAAGGGTTAATCGTGCGAACATAGAGGCCATGCTCACTATGGAAAACGATAAAGCCGAGTGGCAAAAAGTTCTTGAGCAACACGACACTGAGATGAGGAGCATTGCTTCTTATAATGAAGAGCTTGAAGCAAAAGTTGAAGAATTGAAACAAGAGCTTGCTGCTTCCTCTACTTCCTATTCTCAAAAAGAAGAAGTGCTCCTAAAACAAGTAAGAGATGCTCATGCCAGCCAAAGGGATGCCGAAGACAGGCTTGAAGTGCAGAAAAGAATTAGTGAGGGCTATGTCGCTGATATTGAAGAGCTTCGGAAGAAGAACAGCTCCCAAGAGGCGGAGATTCAAATGCTTAAGCTTCAACTTTCTAAAGCTGAAACGGAGCGTGATGAGGCCGTTGCCGGCAAAATTGCAGCTGAAGAATCTCACGAGGCAACGAGGGTCAACATCAGCTCAACATTATTTGATTTCTATCTGCATAGCATCTTGGGGCGCGGTAGCCTCGCCTTTCTAGGCCCCAAGTATGAAATTACACTGGCTGAAGTTTGGGAGGCCGCACTCGATATGCTCGGTGGTAGCGGCGCTGGCTATGTTGAGTCAGCTCTTGAGGAGCACTATCTTGATGATGATGCTCGTGCCGCTCTCGCTAGGGGGAGAGAACAGCTTGCAAAATTAAGGGCCGAAACAACGGCAGGAGAATATTCAGGAAAAATCATCTCAACTGCTCCAATTCAACCTTCTCCTTCAGCCGAAATTGACATTATCGGTTCTAGTTCTCATTCCCCATCTCCTACTAAAGTTACCACTGATATCACAAGCATACAAGGTGGAGATGAAGGCGGCGAGAGTGCCGAGGCACAGGCTTACGAAGTTGACGTCAGGGAACCGACTTCTGCAGGTAACCCTACTGACAATCTTGCCCAAGTAGACTGCTCATCTGTTTCTTACGAACTTGATGAGCTTTTTGACTACTTCTTGAATCTCAGCGAGCCATTGTCTCCTCTTTTTACTGACTTGAACTTTTTTCCTTCTGCAGAGAAAACGTCGGGCACTGTTCAGGCTTCTCCTCCTCCAATTATTCCTTCCCCGCCTCTTAAGGTTACTCCTCCTTCTGCCTCGCAACCCGGGTCACAAGAGGAGCAAATAGAAGCTCTTCACGGCTTAGATGATCCCGTTGCTTCTCAAGATCCGAAAGGAGAAGAAACTGAAGGAAGCGAGAGGACTCCAGAACCAACTGGCTCCGACGCTGAACCGTTATCCAAACTTCTTTCTCCAGGGAGTGGGTCTTCCTCCAAGAAGAGAGGAAAGCAGGGAGTTTCCAAGAAAAAGAAGAAGAAGTGATCTTTAACTGGCGAAGAAGAGACGGAAGAAAGTCCGACCGAGCCCCTTTCTCCTTCATCCCCTACCCTCACAAGCCGGCCTAAAAAGTTGGTCATTCGGCCAGGTGCGGGCTCAAAAGGTGGGCGGAAGAAGAAATGATGGCTCTGGTTCTGTGGCTTTCATATCGCTTTTTGCCTTTTTTGCATGTACTGACCGGAAATTGTGCGGGTACCGGCCCCCCGCTTTTCTTTTGTTTTTTACTTTGGAACCTGTACCTGTATATAAAATAGTGTTGAATAAAATGATTCTTTTTCTTTGTACAAACTTCTGTCTGTATCTGAGAATGCATTTACTATTCATTTTTGTACAAGTTTCTTTGTACGATATTGCAGTGAGCTTGTGGTATATATTGTTCGAGCGCAATTTTACCGATGTAGTTATGCCATGCTGCCCCTATACCATAAGCCCATTGTAATATTTTATTTTATGAGGAACTTGTGCTTTTATTTTTTAGAGAATAATTATTCCACATTTGGAGGAATATGATTTCATTAAAAAAATAGAGCACAAATAAGTTTCTACGCTTCAACCTTCGAAGATATCACTTTTTATTTTGTGCATATACACATTTTACTGAATGAAATCTTCTATGTGGTAAAGCGGGTATTTGTAAGGTACTTCAACTTCTTTTTGAGGAAGAGAATTTTCTAGAACAAGTAATTCATTCTTCCTTTGAAAGTTAAAGTGTGCTTTTGATGAGGATTTTTTTTTTAACTTGCCACAGTAAAGGGCTTCTTGATTTTTGTTTCTTTGAAAAGTTGCACCTCTGAGGAAGACTTTTTCACGTTTCAACACCTGGAAGTTTTATTTCAATCTTGGTGAAACGTGTGCCTCCGAAGAGGTCTTTCTTCTTGATTGTGCCTCCGGGAGGAGGTCTTTTCATTTCTGCCTCTAGGAAGAGGTCTTTCTGTCTTATTGTGCCTCTGGGAAGAGGTCTTTCTGTTTCTGCCCCTTGGGAGAGGCTCTCTTTTTTTTTTGCATTTCATCTCTGGTGAAGTGAAACTCCGAAGAGCGGCTGTTGCACTTCAACTCCTGGCGAAATGGGCCTCCGAAGAGGGCTTTTATTTTGTTTTACATTTCAACTCTGGTGAAGTGAAACTCCGAAGAGTGGCTGTCGCACTTCAACTCCTGGTGAAATGTGCCTCCGAAGAGGGCTTTTATTTTGTTTTACATTTCAACTCCGGTGAAGTGAAAATCCAAAGAGCGGCTGTCGCACTTCAACTCCTGGTGAAATGTGCCTCCGAAGAGGGCTTTTATTTTGTTTTACATTTTCACTCCGGTGAAGTGAAAATCCGAAGAGCGGCTGTCACACTTCAACTCTTGGTGAAATGTGCCTCCGAAGAGGGCTTTTATTTCGTTTTACATTTCAACTCCGGTGAAGTGAAACTCCGAAGAGCGGCTGTCACACTTCAACTCCTGGTGAAATGTGCCTCCGAGGATTGCCTGGAAGTTACTCTCTCATGGTTGGAGGGTCATGACTCCTCCAATCTTTTTTGGTTGAGTAGAGAACTTTCTTTTTTGCGGCATATGCCTCGTTAGAGGTCTTTATCCTCCGAAGAGTTGTGCCTTTGAAGAGGACTTGTGCCTCCGAAGAGGGCTTTAGTTGTTCCTTGTCCACTTGCTTATGCCTTTTTAGCGATCCTCTATTTTTTTCTTTTCAAGCTCGCACTCCCTTCTCTTACAAGTAGTTTATTTAATCCAAAGAAGTGTACTTCATTGCTAGGCCAATTCGCGAGAACGGGCATAAGCTTCTTAATTGGATGTTTGTTTGTTCAAACTTCTCAATTTATTAGCTAGAGCCCGTTTTCGGCGAAATCATTGGCCGTTTCAATTGAAGCACTTCTTATCTAGGATTTAAATTCGGGAATTTTGTGACTTGGAATTTGTTTGTTGAATGATAACAAGAATCACTTGGTCTTGTAATGTGCAAGTTTTATTTTCATTGCCTGCAAAAATTTAAATCGACATTTCAGCAATACATTTAATGTACTTTTCATATCTAAAATAAAGCAAACATGTAATAATAATAAGAAACACAAGATTTATAGTGGTTCGGCCAAGAATTTGGGCCTACATCCACTTTATAGTCTTTCATTATTCACTTGCATCGGTTTTACAATCGCTTTCAATTACAGGAATCATACATTCATAATTCTTTTTACAATATTTCAACAAAGCTATCAAGTAAAGTATGGGCGCAAGTGATTGCTGTTCCAGGCTCTTGGAATTTGATCTCCTTCGACAGTAGTGAGTTAAAATGTGCCGTCAAGAAGCTTCTGACCTATGACATATGGTCCTTCCCAATTTGGCCCAAACACACCTGTCGCTGTCATAATTCTCTTTAGGACTAGATCTCCAATCTCAAAGCTGCGTTGGCGAACTTTGGAATTGAAATGTCTGGCTATCCTTTGCTGATGAGATGCGATTCTGAGCTCAGCCTCTTCTCTTTTTTCATCAAGGAGATCTATTGCCTCAAGCTGTAGTTTTTCATTCTCCGCTTGATTGAAATGGATTCTTCTATGTGAAGGGACCTCTGTTTCTACCGGAATCATTGCCTCTGATCCGTATGCCAATGAAAACGGAGTATGCCCAGTCGCAGTCTTGTGGGTAGTTCTGTACGCCCATAGTGCTAGCGGTAGCTTATCGACCCAACCACCTTTTGCTCTTTCAAGTTGCTTCTTGATGGTTGACTTGATAATTTTATTTACTGCTTCCACCTGCTCGTTTGCCTGTGGATGAGCTACTGCTGAGAAGCTTTTTCGGATTTTGAATCGTTTGCAAAAATCTTGAAATTCTTCACTTTCGAACTGAGTACCATTGTCTGTAATTATCTTTTGAGGCACACCATACCTGCAAATGATATTTTTAGTCACAAAACTTATCATCTTTTTAGAGGTGATAGTAGCCAGTGGTTCAGCTTCTGCCCATTTAGTAAAATAATCTACAGCCACAATGGCATATTTAATTCTAGATTTGGCAGTTGGTAACGGTCCTACAAGGTCTATCCCTCATATTGCAAACGGCCATGGACTGACCATCTGTGTGAGTTCAATGGAAGGTGCTCTAGGAATTTTTGCGAATCTTGGGCATCTGTCACATTTTCGGAAATAGTCTGCTGCATCTCGATTAATTTCTGGCCAAAAATATCCGTATCGGAGAATCTACTTTGCTAAAGTTTGACCACCTAAATGATCACCACATTCTCCCCCATGTACTTCAGCTAGGATTGTTTTGGACTCTTCCCTGGATACACATCGAAGTAACGACATTGAGAATCCATGTCTGTATAATTGGCCATCCTGGACTATATAGCGAGAGGCTTTCCTCAGTAGCTTCTTTCGTTCTTTTGAATTTTCCGGTAAAGAGCCATTGAGCAGATATTCTGTTATTGGAGTCATCCATGAGTCTTGCTCTTGAGACACGCTCATGATCCAATCAATATCCATCTCATCAATGCTTGGAGCCGTCAGGACCTCCACTGGAGTCAACCCCAGAAATTGAGCTTCGCCTGTGCGAGAGTACTTTGCGAGAGAATCTGCTTTCGTGTTTTCTTCTCGATGAATATGACTTATCATGTAATGGTAAAATAACCCAGGAGTTTCCAAGCCTTTAACAAGTAGGCAGGCAGATTTCCCCCTTTCGCTTGGAATTCCTTCTTGACTTGGCATACAATAAGCTGAGAATCACTGAAGATCTGTAATGCTCGGATGTTTAGTTCTTTAGCAATTCTTAAGCCAGCGATAAGAGCTTCGTATTCTGCTTCATTGTTCGTTGAAGGAAATTCAAATCTTAGTGCATAGCATAATGATCGACCTTCAGGGGTCTCAAGTACAACTCCGGCTCCAGAACAGTAGTCATTTCTCCCGCCATCAACATATAACTTCCATTGGATTGGGGAATCATCGATCGTTTCCTCCTCACTGTTACCCTTATCTGTGAATTCTGCGATGAAATCCGCTAAAGCTTGTCCGTTGATTGCTTTTCGGGGATGATAACTGATGTCATATTGACTGAGTTCAATATTCCACTTTAGAAGACGACCCGAAGTCTCAGGGCGAAACAGGACTTGCTTTAAAGGTTGATCGGTGAGGACTCTGATAGGATGAGCTTGGAAATATTGCCTCAACTTCCTTGATGCAATCAGTAGGCAATAGGCGAGTTTTTCCAACTTGGAGTAATTCATCTCTGCCCTAGTGAGTCTTTTGCTGATATAGTAAACTGGATGTTGAATCCTCTTGTCTTCTCGTATCAGCGCTGCACTTAAAGTATGAGATGATACTGCCAAGTATATAAGAAGATCCTCACCATCGCCAGGCCTAGAAAGTATTGGAGGCGTTTCCATGTGGCGAATCAATTCATCAAAGGCTTTTTGGCATTCGGGAGTCCAATCAAAGTTTTTCTTTCCTTTCTTTAGGGCGTCAAAGAATGGGATGCATTTATCAGTGGCTTTGGAAATGAACCGACTCAAGGCGGCGACTTTTCCATTGAGACTCTGCAATTCCTTCTTCGTTCTAGGAGCTTTGACTTCCTTTAAGGCGGTAATTTGAGCTGGACTAGCCTCAATGCCCCTAGCGCTCACGATGAAACCTAAGAACTTTCCGGATTCCACTCCAAATGAACATTTTAAAGGGTTAAGCTTCATTCCGTATTTTCGAAGGACTGCGAACATGTCTGCTAAGTGTTCTATGTGATCCACTGCTTTCTTAGACTTTACTAACATGTCATCGACGTAGACTTCCATAGTCTTGCCCAATTGCGGTTTGAACATAGCATTAACAAGTCTTTGGTAGGTTGCCCCCGCATTCTTCAGCCCGAAGGGCATAACTCTATAGCAGTAAAGACCAACATCGGTGATAAAGCTCGTGTCCTCCTGATCTGGCTCATGCATCATGATCTGGTTATATCCGGAGTAGGCATCCATAAAAGATAACAATTCGTGTCCCGCTGTTCCGTCTACCAGTTGATCGATCCTGGGTAACGGGAAGCAGTTTTTGGGGCAGGCCTTGTTTAGATCTGAAAAATCGATGCACACTCTCCATTTTCCGTTGGCTTTCTTAACCAGCACTGGATTTGAAACCCAATTCGGATAGGTAGATTCTTTGATAAAGTTATTCTCCATGAGCCGATCAACTTCTTCTTTTAATGCTTCTGACCTTTCTGGACCTTGAGTCCTCCTTTTCTGTTTCACAGGTGTAAATTTTGGATCAATATTCAGAGCGTGTACTGCAACTTCTGGGGATATTCCGCACATATCGGCATGAGTCCAAGCAAAAACATCCAAATTTGCCTTTAAAAAAGATATTAAGATATTCTGAATTGACACATTAAGTTGTGAACCCACATTCAACACCTTGTTTGGGTCCTTTGGGTCAACATGTACTGGTATTGTCGTTTCCACTGGTACCACTCTATTCTCCCCTGCACTGGCTTTTCTAGGATCCATCTCTTTCCGTGCTCCGCTGTGCTCGCCAGTGCAGGGTCCGCCCTGTAATTGCTACAAGGCTGGTTCTTTGATGCGAACTGGGGTTGCAGCATCCTTTCCCATTTCTCTTTTCCTTGTTTCTCGTAGCTCTGTCAGATAACACTCCCGCCCAGCATTTTGATCCCCTTTTATAATTCCCACTCCATTATCTGTGGGGAATTTAATGGTGAGGCACCATGGGGCCAGAACAGCTTTGAATGCTGCGAGAGTTGGATGGCCAAGGAAAGCATTATAAGCAGAAAATTCGTCGACAATCACAAAAGTTTGCTTGCGGACTACTTTTCTTTCTCCCTCTCCAAGTTCTACAAGCAAATCAATGGTTCTTATCGGCTGTTTTGGCTCCCCAGCGAAGCCAGCGATTTTCTGCGATGAGGCTTGCACATCAGCCATAGGGATCTTCATTTGGTCGAATGTTTTCTTGAAGAGGATATTGCAGGATGCGCCACAATCAATGAGAACTCCTCTGACAATAGCTGGCCCGATACCAGCCGAGATGACTAAGGGATCCAAGGTAGGAGCTTCAATACCTGTTGAATCCCTGGCTCTGAACACAATATCATCATTGAAAGTTCTTTGTTGCTTCAGGGGCGTAGCACCTTCCAAAACAAATACATCTTCCTCGGTCGGTACATACTTCAAAGCTCGGGTATACCTTTCCATCTCACCCCAGCTCCTGCCTGCTGGGTGAGGTCCTCCCGTAATGACATTGATAACAGGCCTTCCGGATTCATGCCCTGCAGTCTTCTCACTTGTCCTGGGTTGATGAGCAGGAGCTCGTTGCCCCTGACTAGACGAAGCGGGATTGCTGCTATTCTTTTCCACAAATTGCTGCAGCTTGTTTTCCTTTATCAATTCTTCAATCAAAATTTTCAATTGGCGACATTCATCGGTATCATGACCGAGTTGATTATGGAAGCGGCAAAACTTCCCGCTCTGTACAGCTTTTTTCCCAGTTCTCAAAACGGGAGGTTTAGGATAATCGACAGAATCTTTAGTGGCAAGGTAAATGCGCTCTGGCATATCTGATAAAGGAGTATATTCTGATGACTTGAAGGAACGAGGCTTCTTCAGATTTTTCTGTTTCTTCCCATCGTTATTTTCCCTTTTCTGTCCTACGGATTCATTCTTGCGTGGAGCAGCAATGTTATCTTCATCTTTTTCCAATAATGCCTTTACCGGTACAGGGCGGCTTTCCAGGCGTATGAACTCATCTGCTTTCTTGTAGAATTTTTCAAGGGAATTTGGTTCCTTCATGTTAAGCCATTTTCCAAATTCACTCGTCTTGTCGATGGCCCTCATCAGATAGGTCAAGATCATCCGTGGTTCTGCATTGTCTACCTCGGCCAGCGCTATATTAAAGTGATTCAAGAAAGATCTGATAGTTTCCCCTGGATTCTGTTCTAAACTTCACAACGACATGATATCTTTGGCTTTTGAAGCATATAGTCTGAACTGCTCCTTGAATTTCCGGGTTAGGTCAGAAAACTGATCTATAGACCGAATTGGTAGCTTGGTGAACCAAAGCAGAGCTACACCTTCCAAATATACAGGAAAATATCGGCACTTTATTTCATCAGAAGCTCTGGCACCTGTCATGTGCCAATCATACTTATACAAGAGTTCGTTCGGATCACTTGTTCCCTTGTAAGCTGGGATAGTTGGAGGGACGAACTTCCTTGGGAATTCAGCCTTTAAGATCCTTTCGGTAAACGGGGTTTTACTTGGAGCGAAACCCCATTCCTTCTCGTCTTCATTCCTTTGCATGCTTTCTTTCATGATTTGTCGAACCATTTCAGAAAGATACCCCTCATCATTTCGAGCTTTAGATCCACCAACTTCAGGAAATGTCCGCTCAAAGGGGCTGGCGGCACTCTCAGGAATGTTTCTTTCTTCAGCTTCATGAATGTTGCCAGCAAAATTCCTTTCATTACCCGTTGATTGACGGTTTACCCCAAGCAAATCGTTCAACTTATTCAAAATTAGGGCATTTTGGGCTTTCTGAGCCTCCAATTGTGCACTTTAGGCATTTATCTGCTGGTTCAGCCCTAAGATCACAGCATCCAACTCCGCTTTTGTAACCCCAACAGGTGGAGTGGTTTGATTAGGTACTGGGGAAGCGGAGGTTCCCTCTTGAACATTTCCAGATCTAACAGATCTACTCCTTCTCCCCGGAGCCTTGATTTCAGATAAACTTCTAGTCTTCAAAGAGATTACTTCAACAAACTTTCGTGGAGCAATGACGATAATTCGCCTGAGTCCTATTCTCAGTGAAAGCACCAAAAATGTTAACGCTAAAATTTGAACGCTAACACCCCGGTGTGTAAAGTGTAGTTGTGAAAGCACCACCCGATGATTCGGGAACAGAGTATAAGCAGAAAACTGCAGAAAAAACAGTAAACAACAGCAGTTTTATAGTGGTTCGGCTTATGATCAAGCCTACGTCCACTTCAATCCTTTTTATTGCTGTCTGGATTACAACTTATTACAATCTCTTTTAATTACAATCCAACTCAATTCAAAAAGACAAGTAGCTAGAGAAGACTTCGTCGTAACAGAGTTCTTTGAATCCATGATTGGATATGTCGAATCTTTATGCGAAGTATGGTCTCAAAAATCTTGCGTGAGTTTGAAGTGATGGAGTTTAGATTGTCTTGAAGATAGTAGAGCCTTGATGTCACGAAGAGAATGATCCAAAAGTCCTTTGAACGTTGGAGGTGGTTGCGTATTTATAGGTGTGATCCTGGGCAGTAACTTTTCTTTCAAGTCATGAGTCGTGCACGACTCATGTAGAGTCGTAAGTCGCGCTCGACTCAAGGTCCAAGAGTCAGCAGGCAGTGGGGTAAGTGAAGTGGTTCTGAGCTTTTCTTCGTTCATCTGGATACAAGTCCTAACTCGTTCGCGAGTTAAGAGGTCACGGTTTAAAATGAGGCAGCACTTAAATCTTGGTTCTGCGGTTTTAGGTCGTAACGTCTTTAAGTCGTGGACTTTCTTAAGTCGTGACATTCCCTAAGTCGCTTAGGTCTTAATCCTGTTAGGTCGTTAGCTCCTTAACCCGTAAGCTTTCCCTGAGACATGACATATCTTAAGTCACAGAGGCTTTAAGTCGCGGGTTTCTCTGAGATGTGAGTCGCTTTGTTTTCCTAAGTCGTTTACGACTCATGCTAGGTCGTAAGTCATAGACAGCTTTAGGTCGTTAACTTATTTCCTTCTTGAGTCGTGCCATCTCTTAAGCCGTAGACTTCCTTAAGTCGTCTGGACCTTAGCTCGTTAGGTCGTGGAGACCCTAAGTCGCGTACCCTCCTTGATCCATTGAGTCGCTGTCTCCCTTGAGTCATTGAGTTGGCCATTTCTTTAACACGTTAAACTGTTAGGTCGTACCATTCATAAGTCGTTCATGCTTTGTCTTGTTAAATCGTCACGCATCTTAAGTCGTGAGGTTTGCTAAGCCGTAGATTTCCCTTGATCCGTTAAGTATCTTATGTTGTAAATCGTCCCAGGCCTTAACTCGTTGTCTTAACGGGGTTAACAAGTAAGTGTTCACCTGGGAAAGTTCCTGTACAGAAAGGTGATAAATTCAATCTCATGCAATGTCCTAAGAATGATGTTGAACGAAAGAAAATGGAATCAATTCCATATGCAACTGTAGTTGGTAGCCTAATGTATGCTCAAACCTGTACTAGACCAGATATTAGTTTTGCGGTCGGTATGTTAGGGAGGTATCAAAGTAATCCAGGAAGGGAACATTGGCAAGCTGCAAAGTAAGTGTTAAGGTACTTACAAGGCACGAAAGATTACATGCTCATGTATTGTAGATCCAATGAATTGGAGGTGATTGGATATAGCGATTCAGATTTTGCTGGATGCATCGATACTAGAAAATCGACTTTTGGTTACCTGTTTATGTTTGCTCAAGGAACCATATCATGGAAAAGTGCGAAACAAACTATTGTTGCTTCATCTACTATGGAGGCAGAATTTGTGGCATGTTATGAAGCCACAATTCATGTATTATGGTTGCAGAACTTTATTTCAGGACTTGCGGTTATCGACACCATTAGCAAGCCACTGAAAATTTATTATGATAACTCTGATGTTTTTCTCAAAAATGACAAGTACTCTAAAGGTGCCAAACATATGAAACTGAAGTATCTTGTTGTGAAAGATGACGTTCAGAAACAAAGAGTGTCAATCATGCACATCAGGATAGAACTTATGATTGCAGACCCTTTGACGAAAGGGTTACAGCCAAGACAATTTAAAGAACATGTTCAAAGAATGGGTCTTGGTTGTATTAATAATAATTGATGTGTGACATTCTGAGCTCCTTTGTGTGTTTCTAATATACAATTATGTGTCTCTTGTTTTAATGTGGTAGTACGCACTTTATGTAATTTTAAACAAGAAAAAGTCTTATAAAGATATTATGTTTAATCATTATGATATAAGACATATGTGGATCATTATACTGTTTTATATAAATTATGACTATAAAATGATGGATTGCTGGTATTGTAGTATATGGAAGGGAACACATTGAATTAATAATGCACAACCTCCATAACTCTCAGCAATTTATCATAGTATGATATTCAACACTTGATATTATGAATAATCGGGTCAAGTGGGAAAATGTTAGAAAACTGCTATTAGAAACTGCTATTGTTTCATTTACTTTTAACGTTATGCAGTTTCTAATCTTAATATGACCCTATTAATTAGGTCATATACCTTTAACATTATGCAGTTTCTAATCTTAATGTGACCCGATTAATTAAGTCATAAATAGACCATTCTATAATTAGAACATTAGGTCTGTGATTAATCTTAAGCGTTGAATTGGTATATGATGGATGTACAATATTTAGAGTTAAATGTTATATAAAGGATTGGGTCGTCTCTCTCCTGATATAGATGTATTCTTCTCCATCAAGAAACATATAAAGAAATAGGGTTGGAGTGAGAAACCGAATTCTGAGAAGAAGAAGATGACAGTCATTACATCTTCCGTTGTTAATCAAGGTACATCATCTTAAACAAATAAAAAAATCATATTAAGCTTTGTTTGTGAAATATTCGGTATTGGTGATTCTTGGGCTGTTACTTGAATTGTTCATCATTAATCATGAAAGATCGAATAGTAAAGAATTTCTGACAACATTTTGAAATACTTAACACTTTCACGAATATTATGTAATACTCCTTTTATCTTATTCAGTCCATCTTGTACCATTAGATTCAAAACATGCACACAACAACGAACATGAAAGATTTTTCCTTTGAAATACAATCTACCCTGCAATGAAATTTTTTCCTTTAAAGTTATCATGGCTAAATCATTAGAAGATGCATTGTCAAGTGTGGTCTATGATACTTTATTCTTAATTTCCTAATCCAAAAGGCAAGAAAAAATGGCATCTGCTATTGGAAGACCAGTACCGTAGACTACCAAAGATTAAGATACAATTTTTGCAATGTCTATTCAGAATCAACAAAATTACATGTGAGGCACATATAACCAATAGTTTCGTTAGATGTCCATAAATCCATCATCAAGCTAACTCTACTCAAATCACTAGAACTTCTTTTAATTTTTCTTATCGGAATCAATAATTTTCGTGCATTCGCTTTTTAACGTGTTTTGTGATAATTTCTCAAATTTAGGATACAATATTTGACAAAATAACACAAAAAATTCACGTTTGACCATTTTAAAACAGGTATTCATGTACAATTACCATTGTAGCCAATAATACCTTAACCCTATCCTTATCATACTTATAAAGAGCCAATATTATGATCAACTCACTATTCGAATTTTTTTCATTAAGAAATTTTTTTCCTTATAATTTATGTTGCTTCTGTTTATCGATACGAATACGAACACGACATTTATTTAAATGTCTTCTAAATGTAGTAGTGCGTCCATCCATGGTAATAGTTATCTTTTGTGATAATGAATACACATACCATATTGTCGTATTGTGCCATCTTTACCTTGCTCCTTATGCCTTTCAAACTCATGCCAGACTTTTGATTTCCTTTTTCTAGATCTGTTATCAATTCCATCAGTTGCTTCAGCTTTAGAGATCTTTTATTCAACATCTTTTTGATCCTCAATTTGATTATTTTCATCATTGAAAGACTCCTTTGGTTGTTTGTCACTCATAACATCATTTGAACCTAAACAAAGGAGAAAATAATTTATAAATCATACCAACTTGCCTGTTGCGATATAAATCCCAACATTTATATACATGTATGTTATACCTTACACCGATTATCATGTTACACATGCACACACACAGAGATATATATATATGTGTGTGTGTGTGTGTGTGTGTGTGTCTGATACATACGTGTACATTTAGATATATATAATATGAATCAAATAAAATTGTATAGTATTTATAGATTAAAATAAATAAGAGATTTTATTTATATAAAATTTAAATAAGTAATTGACTTCATAAACCCAACATAGATCCAATAATGGAATTTTTTGAAGTTCACTCATAACTTTTGCTACGGGCTGGCTTAGTTTCAATAATGGTATCAAAACCCAATAGCCTATGCGGTCTAAGTTAGCAATGTTAGAGTTAACCATTAAGCTCATAGCCTAAAGGTTGTCCCTAATAGAAAATGCCCTAATTTTAAATTGGTCCTTGGGTTTCCAAATTGTTTTGAAAATTAAGAATGTAAGATTTTAAATTTAAAATTAAAATTTAAAATAAGATATACATATATTACAAAAGTTATAATATAATAAAAAAATTCAAAATATTTGGAAAATAATATAAATTAATTTTGAAAATTTAAATTTATTTACAAGGTTAATAAAATTAATTAATTAATTAAATAAGTTAATCAATGAAGGATGTATGCATGTATTATATATTTTTGATATATGTGTTATGATATATTAAAATAATTAAGATATCATAAGCATGCATGTATGTATATGATATGATTTTTCAAAATTAATATAATTATTTAATTTTTTTAATTAAGTAAATTAATTAGATGATTAACTAAAGGTTAATTAATTACATAAATAAATTAAAGCTTAAATAAATAAATAAATAAAATAATACACACACATGTATAAGATAAATGTGTAATACTATAAAAGTTATAGCATATGATAATTAATGAATATAAATGTTATATTAATACAAATTTGTTAAAATTAATTAAATAAAATTAATTAATATAATATTATACATAAGACTATTATATAAGTAATATGAAATAAAAATTATATAATACAAATGTATAAATTAAAGGTGGAACATTAAAGAAACCCTAAATAGACTTAAGAAATAAACACATACGTAAATGCATGTATACCATGATTTCTAATATGTCCGATACTTGAGTCATGAGAGTAATCCATAACAATCATATTATTACATAAGCCGATATCACTCAATATTAAATATTAAAGATTGTGAATCTTCAATATAATGTTGTACTCGAACATATATATATATATATATATATATATATATATATATTAAAAAATTACTTGCATACTCCTTAGTTGTTGAGTAAACCTAAGTTAGGGATGTTATGTGTAGTATTATTAATATATTGAATAGACGAGATAAGATAACTATATGTATTTCTTAAGCAGACCCTAGGTACATATACTATACCTAGGACATCACGATATGGTAGGTAAGAGTGAATAATTTCGTTTTGTTTGTTGAGAAAACTCAAGGTTGAAGCAGAATTAGGACAAGGTACCAAAGAGTTAGGAGTAATATTGATACAACCGATAAAGCGTTATCCATCGTCTATAGAGCTATGGATTATTGAATAGATTCAAATCAATATTCTATGATGGGTGCTCTTAATACTTACTAGTGAAGTCGAAAGATTTCTATATTTCGACTTAGAATTTGGCGAAACACAAAAGACTAGTGAAAGCCTTATTAGAAAAATGAAATGATAATATTTAACCTTTCTAATATTGTAATAACATATGCTATACAATGTTACAACAAACTACATTGATAAATTTGTGTATTTAATGCTATTGATAAAATGTTTATCAAGATATACAAATGAACTGAATTGAAGATTGATAAATAGAAATATAATGTACATACTTACTATTAAATACTTCTTGCATGTTAATGTTTTCTATACCCATGCAGGTACCTAATTTTACAACTACTTAACACATTTATAATTTGGTTGCTTATGTGTTTATTTGGTCGAGGCTGTGTATTACATTCAATGAGTTACGAGCTCAAAAGCAATACAGGACTATGGATATCTGATCCATATACTATCACATATAAGTGTTACATAGGGAACAGTCATAGTTCGTAATGTACAATACTTCAATGAAGTTAGTTCATTCAAAATAAGCCAATAAACAGTACCGTAAGATCAAATATTTAATTTGATTGATTACAAAAATGATCGTATTTTGTTAAATATAACATAGACCAAAACTACAAGAAAGATCCAAGAATTCGACCATTGAAATGTCAACTCGACCAGTTTATGGAAATTGCATCATATTTGATGTCCTTAAATGTTAAGTATGTTTGAGTACACTTTGGTAAAGAGTTCATTGTGATGTTGTAGTAAGGATTTTCTTTTGAAAAGTTCCACCGTATAGAAAGAAAACGAACGTATAAGAGTAGATGTGATTAAATGTATAGTTTAGATGAAGAGTGTGAATGGTCACTTCTGCTTCATAAAGAAACATCTTAAACAAGAATTATCAAATAATAATTAATAGTTAATATTGGAATAAGAAATACGAATTCTATTTCGAAATATATTTTCATATAGAAAATTGTTTCTATGAGATTTATTTCTTTGACATCAAGGTATTTGATCAAAGAACTCTCCACTATAAACTAGTTACGGTGTATGAAATAAATAATCTATGTTAAGTGAATGATGGACCGTCTATTTTTGTACTCTATTATAGTAATGATGGAAAGAGAAGGAGCATGTCATATAACACTTACTAATTGTAGCATATTACAAAAATTATTTCGTAAAACATACCGAACACTATTTATGAAATATTGACTATTATTTGGTGTCAACTAAAAATTAAATGTAATTATATTTCAATGTGAATATTATGAATATTCATTATGAAATAAATTATAATGTAGTATTTGTTTTCACAACAAAAGTGATGCATCGGAAATACTAGAGTATCTAAAATTAGTTACAATTATTTTGGAATTATAGACTAAACCATAGTGTTGAGAAATAATTTATATTATACGATTATGAATCATATGATACTGCTTAATTATATCTCAAATAATTAAGGGTTATGCACCCATTTAGTGGGAGCATTATAAGAGTTAATGAACTCTTAGGATTAATACATATAGATGTACGCAATCGTACTTCTATTAATACCAAAACGGTTCCACGTACCTCCTCATATTTATCGATGAGTTATCAAATACATGAATATGTGTATTTGATACACATGTATAAGTCTATGATAAGATCATAAAATATAAAATGAAAGTAAATAATATAATGGAAGTAAATAATATAACATGCAGAAGAATTGATTCAATTTGATCGTGTGAGCAAGTATACTGGAAAGATTTCCAAACGTAGCTAAAATGAATAAAGATTCATAATCAATGGTAATTTCTCTCTATAATACATGATGTATTGATAAGGAGTAGTCGAACTCTGTTAGACAAAGCACAATGATGAGTGAAGCTGGATTAAACTCTTTTTACAAGGTGTGTACTTAAGAGTAGTACGCAAGGTTAAAATTAGTATCATCCACAGAATAGTTTACAAAATCATACGAGTATGGGTTCATAAGAAACCCCAACATGTCCTAGGCTAAAGGATTGGCGGGTTGTGTGAGTCAAAAGACTGCACGTAATAATTATATGTAATTGATCTTGTATGAATCACCCAAAAGAAGTTTGGATATGATAGTCATTGGATAACTAAATTATGTTGTGAACATAAGTGCTGTAAATTAAAATCAAATCGATTTTATATATAAGACAATTCATAAAGTGTTTATGAATATCCATTCCATTGCACTAAGAAACAACTTTTGTTTCAAGAAATACCAACTTCATGGCGAAGAAATTTCTTTGAGATATTGCTGAAATTAAAATGGATTTGGATACAATCCAAAGATGAAACTGATTACAAGGAATGAAATGAAATTAACCTAACCTAAATGAACACATCACATTAGAGTGTTTAATAACACATTGAAGAGAAACTATGAGTTTCTTATCCTTGTCAAGAATAGATAATCCTCAGTTGTTAATTAAGTCATCAAGAGTATCGACTCTATGATACGGTATAATGCGTAAATCCAAATAGATTCCAAGCACGTTATCAAAATATTATTTTGGTAGTTGTACTCAAAGGGATATGATACATTGGCTGTAAATATATCTTTAAAAGAAAGAAAAATGCAGTTGGAATATAGTGAACCACAATGAATAAAATAATATAGTAAATTTCAATTGTGAAATTAACGTAATTCACAACTTGTTGTGCTCAAGTTGGTTCGGATTTACTCACAAAATTATTTCTTAGTATGACTTGCGTTTGGTATGAAAGTGTTGAAATGAAGAATTCTAAATAATGATTTAGAATAGACTATTTGCACATAACAACAAAGTGTCTCGAAGTCAATAGGAGCGATATTTGGGTTTATAAGTTTTTGGGTATGATCTAAGAACAGATACAAAAGTGTCATTCAACAAGAATCAAAATTCAACAAGTGTTTTGAAAGAAATATCAAATAGGTTGATTGTCAATCAAAATAAAGAGGAAACATATGCTCATAAGAAAGAATGTTAAAAGCTACATAGATATTTCTAAGCCATAAGTAAACAATACACTACTGACGATGTACTTGTGTTAAAATCCATTTTAGTTTTTTTTAATACTCAATGCTAGATTTGTAAATAATGTATTTTGTAGTAAGTATAAAAGATACGGGGAATGTCTCAAAACAATATGCACGGACACCTTATTAAAATGTTTGATACAAAATATGTAAGATGGATTCATTATGCATTGGCAATAGAAATTATCATACATGTTATATTATCTATGATACCATGATTTGTTTATGTATTTGATACATGAAGCAAAAGTCAAATCCAAATTAATATCACTTAATGGTAGTTTGGACTATTCTCGTGTATTTATGAAATACTAGAGAATTGTTTACAAAAATAATGAACTCCTATTGGAGGAGTATTTAGAATCAAACTTTCACAAGTGATATTGAGTATAATATGTCAATAATAAATTCATGTTAAGAATCTTTAATTTAAAATGTTTCAAATAAAAGATCGTGGCCAACTCAATGGAAAAGGGCTAAGTACATCGCCTTGATTAGTGCCTCAATAAAAATGATGTATATATAACAAATTCATAAATTTATGACTGAGCCGACGGTGATTACAAATGTTGAGAATCTCATAAATGTTTATTTGGTAACAATATTGCGATATAATTCATAATAGAACTTAGAGCTAACTAAAAGTTGATAGACGTCACTGCTAGAAATCTGCGGTTTTTTGATGGGCTTTTGGCGTCGCTACACTTTTTAGCGATGTCATAGCAACACTGGATCGTATGATGGAAAATTGGGCATCGCTAAAACATCAAAAAACATGTGTCGCAATGACATCGTTAAATTTTAGCGACGCCATAGCAACACCATATTTGTGATACAAATCATGTGCCAGAATGACGTCACTAAATTTTAACGGGGCAACTTTTTCTAAATACCAAAAATACGGTTACAAAAACCACATGATAAGACATAAATAATACGGTGGTGTTTTATATACAAATATATTTGCAAAAAATAACTCAAATTGTTTAATGTATAGATTTCAATTTAACAAGATAACATATAAATCAAAAGGTAAATTAAACCCATAAGAAACAACAATGAAGAAGACCATAACATATAGAATAAAAGGTAATCTAAACGCATAAGAAACAACATATAAGAAGACTAATAAAATTTATCATTAAAATAAATCGGGACACACTTCACAACACAGAAGAAGAATAATCAAATTTATCATTAAAACAAACCAGGACATATTTCGTTTGTAACTGAAATCTAAACAAATGACACCAAAATAGAAAATACATCCTGGCTTCATGATACAAACATTACTTCCTAACCGATATAAAAACTTATTTAAGGTACTTGGCTGCCTTTGTCAGAGATTTTGAGGTTTCAAACGCATGGAAAACTTTCATAACAGCCTTTTTTAAAGAGGAGGGATTAACATTGGGCTGTATACACCACCATGTGTTACATTCACTCCAGCAAACAATTTTCCCACACGTTACATATTATACACAAACATGTCAGCTCCAGTAGCCCATACCTATCTTTTGCAACAAATAATACCAGTATCATCTTAGTTTTCCAAAGAGTGAGATTTCTTACCATAAGGAAAATCATAAACATCATCCAAAGCAAGTAGGTGCGTGACTTTTGGAAAGCTGAATTGGCAACAATGGTTCATAGAGAAAGGCTTTCTAATAGCGTGGGAAATTATAATTCTTCCAAATGCAAAGGATCAATTAGATCTAGGTTGCCCAAAATGCAAGAGGGTTTATATATTTCTTAGGTCTAAGAGACGAGGGACTGGAATAGCAGTGCTACAAATGAATTTAGAGTGATGTGTTTCGAGCGTTGCGAATGCTGTTTATGAGCGAATATCTCTACAAAGGAAGGAGATATTCAACGGAATGGCATTTTTTCAAAATAAAATTAGGGATTTCATAAGATTTAAGGAAAAATGTTTGCTCATGTGGATCTGAATAACGAGGAGGCAGGGTTCATAATGTTGAATCAAATATATAGTGATGTGGATTACTTTTATGTTCCGTTGGATTGGACGTTCTCATTATGATCTGGATTCCAAATCATACGCAAAAGAGAAAAAAGAAGTAAGAATCCCTGTGGTTTTGGGACATCAGAAAAGTTTGGAAAAAAACTAAAGCAGCCGTCACTATGGTGCTACTAAATTTAAGTGGCATCGCAAAGGCTTAGGTAATTTCCACTACCATTACAACTTCCGCACGAGATTGTCATAACTATCATCGTGTCACAAAGATGTTACTAATTAGCGACATCTTTGTGATGCATTTGTAACATCGTACTAACGGCGATAAATTTAGCGACGTCGTGTCATCGCTAAGTCGCTATGATGTCGCTAATCGACGTTAGAAATAATTTTTCTTGTGTTGCATGCTCTAAATTGTGCCACATGATAAATGCAATTTATCAACATCGGAGAGAGTTGATCGATAGAGTAGATAACTGAAAAAAAAATAGCATATCCGTTCGTTGAGGGACTGACCTGATCGGTTTTGAGGAAACCGATTAGAGAAGTTGGAATGAGATTCCAAACTTGACCCTAAGTGTAAGTGGAAGATTGATAGATTTAGAGGTATGCTCTAGAGGTAATTATATAATTTGTTACATATATCTAACTTGATAATCAATCTTATTCGAAATAAAAGTCATTTTCTTTCTATTTTGTATTTAATATAATGTGTTTTATTAATTAATTAATTTAGCTAAAAGTATATTTAATAGAAAATCCATAAATAGTTTGCTTTGTGATAGTAATTACAAAGATTTGTAACTGCAAGTAATTTATGACAATGAAAATGAATATACCATTTTAAGTATTCTTAGTCAAGATGTATCGAGACTGGATATTGATACATCCGTTAAGAGTAGAGTATGTAAAGATCTCCAAATGTTGGATAGTGTATTACTTATAGATGCTGGGTAGCACCAAGGTGTTGCATATTGATAGTTATTAGATAAATATGGAATGACTCACTCGATAGTTTTTTGTTATTTAACATAATTAGAGTCAAACAAAAAATATCGATGTGATTAATTTACACAGTTCTGTCGACTTAAAAATATCATCGATCTTCAATACGAAAGCTCTACTTTGATTCTAGTAAAATCATTGTAGGACGTCCTCGAATGACTATAATTGAGATGAGTGGAAATATTGGACGTATTGGAAGTGAAACACTATTAAAGAGAGGGATTCGTCTCCTCGGTAATATGGGGTTAGTACCACGGTCAACTCAAGTCAACTTGAAGTCAAAGTCTCAGGCCAAAGCATTTCGGTCAATAATAAATATTATTGTTGAACCAGGGACTTTTTGTATAGACTATAAAGTTGAATATGAACGATATGGGAATTTTGACCATTATCAAATTCCGCATGTTCAAAGTGATACAGTTATGACGAAGAGAATTGGTGTAAATAAAAGTCACAACCGGATAACGCTTAACAAGGTAAAATTGGATTTCATCGAAACCAAGTAAGCAATAAATTTGGCCAAAATGTCACACTACCAACTAAGTAACGGGTAAACGTTAATATTCGAATTGTTTAATATTAATCGTTGATCGAATTTACACCTGACGAGTCACACAACCGAAATGATGAATTTTCTTTTGACCAAACGATTTAGTTAGTTTATATTTTTTTATAAATTAATCAATATTCAGGAAATATTAATTGTAAAGTTTTGAATATGATTCAAGGAATAAATGTTATTGTATATACTTACATACATACATGCATACATACATACATATACATACATACATACATATATATATATATTCGATGGTTAAAAATATATCGATTGATATACGATATAGATAAGCAATTAAATTAGATTTGATTAAATTATATTTTTTTGGGCTTAAGTGGGATATTAGCCTATGATAATGGGTTGGTATTTTCGACTGTAATAAGGGCAATATGGGGCGACTCAAATTGGTTAGAGATGTTAGAATTGGATGGCTTAGATGTAGTGAGAATTGGTATCAGATTATGATCTATTATTTTCTCTCTTCCATCCACTATTTAAACATCTCTAACATTAACTGGCAAAAATCCTTTTGCCTGCCATTATTCACGTCCACTGCTAGCCGACGTCATTCTAAGGAGCTCAAGCAAATCAAGCTCAAATTAATTCAAAGACGAGTGTTATTTGATAGTCAAAAGTCTACAGTTCAAGGACTAACAGTCTGCCGGTTCGAAAAACTTTAAAGGAGAGAGAGTTCATCATACAAAGTGTGCTTCGAGGCGTTGGTTTTAGGTAGGTTTTTACTATATTATAAAGCTTAAAATTTCTAGATAATATTTTATTATTCATATACATTATTATTATATTGTTAGTTAAGTGACGATTCTTACATGTATTGATGTTATCACATACTATATTGGTTATATGTATATAATTTTTTTTTACATATAGACAGATAAGAACACCAGAATATTTGATTTATAATAATAATTATTTTGTTAATTAATATATACATATAAATATATCATTTAATATTTGCTTTGTATTTTATTATATCATTTCATGGTAATAATTGAACATATATATTTTTGATAATTATTTACTATTATTTAATATATTTTTAAGAAAAATGTGTGATCCTCTATAATAGAGGAGAGCATACAAGTAAATATGTATATATCACATAAGATAACGTGCCACCAACATGCCTAGCAGGTAGCTAATCATAATACAAATAACAAAGAAAATAACTCAGGCACCCCCAGAATGAGCTCCGGTAAGGCCGTCGCCCATTACACCCCCAATAACGAGCTCTGACACGGTCACCGCTCATTATTGAGGTATTAGAAGTACCTAAAAAACTATAGGGCATCTCAGTGCCAAAGATACAAGAAACCAGCACCATCTGAGAAGGACACGCCACGCTGTAGACTAGGAATAAATGGCAATGCAAAAGATCCAGAATGGAAAGCTCTTCTCTGAAGACTCGGCAAAACTGGAGAGAGCTCCTCGTTGAAAATGAATCATCCAGATAGTTGAACGCCATAATGAAGATGCAGAGGAACTCCTCACTCCAAACCGCGATCCTGTGAACCTGCAAAAAGAATCTAAAACCATTTCTGGCCAAAACTTGTATCTGTAAAAAGAAAACTAAAAAATTATAAGAATAATACACATATATGTGTATAAACAAAATTTATATACATATATATGTATTAATAAAATAAAGTAAAGATACAAAAGCTAAGATAATAGGATAAAATGCAATACAAAATAGAAAAATAGACAGCAAAGAATCCATGATCAAAAGAAGTTAAAAATCTATAAAATACGACAAAAACTAACTAAGACTAAAACAAAAATTAAAACAAAAACAAATTAAAACTGATCCTTATGGTCCTTTGATCAAAAGGATATTATGATAAATAATGAACTCATCATTTAAGTTCGAAAGAACGTTAGTACTACAATTATTAATGTCAAAAATATTATTTTTATATTTAAATTAGTTAATATTAAAACTAAGCTTATCAAGATATTATTTAAAACGGTTATTTTTTGCTAATTTATATTTAGGATTTGAGATCCAATTAAAACAAAATAAAGAAATTATAAATATCAATTTATTAAAATGACTATTATTATTATTAAAAATTCTTTGATTTCTCTCAAACTAAATATGCCAACAAATTATAATGAATAAAGTGTCAAGTAAAAATCTATTTTACGTTTTAAACTTAAATCTAAAATTATTCCAATAGTAATCGGAATCATAAATTTTAGTTGTAATAATAAAGCTAAAAATTTTGAGTGTACTATTCAGAAATGTAGTAAGTATCCATGCAACCAAAGTATATATGTCTAATATCTTCAGAATGCAGATTACAAAAATAACATTTATTATCAATTTCCATATTTTTTCTTTTTAAAAATTCTGTAGTATATAGTTTTCCATTCATGATTAACCACATATGAATTTTAGATTTGGCAGGAGCATTTGATTTCTAAATAAATTTAAAAGAGTTATTAGCTACATCGAGAAGTTAAGAAATATAGAAAAAGAATTAGAAGTATATTTCGTACTCTTATCCCTTCCCAACCAATATTATCATTATCATTATTAATATTATATAGATTCAATCTAGCATAAAGCAAATAAAGCTACGTAAGAGTAGTACCAAATAAAATTCTATTAAAACTAAAATTACAAGCAGGGTCATTTTCAAGAAAAAAAACATCTGTAATTAAAGCATTCTCAAAAATAAAAATTTCGAAAAGCCCTATAAAGTCTATTTTAAGATCGATAACAGATTTCCAACGGTCATGCCAAAAAGAAGTACTATTTCCTGAATGAACTATTATATTAGTATTTGGTTAAAAATCTCACGACGTTTTAAAATTGATTTCCAAAAATTAAACGGTTTACATATAGCTATAAGAGTAATTGGATGTAAATTATTACTACCATTATAGTAATATTTAGAAATGACTTTTCAAATAGGGCTATCCTAATATCCTTGAATTTCCATAACCATTTACCTAACAAAGATAAATTCATGTCAAGCAAATTAATGACTCGTAAACCACCTTTATTTTTGGACTTACAAAAATTATTTAATATTATTTAAATTAATATAATATCTAAATAATTAATATAAAATAAAATATATTTCTAAATTAACTTTTAAATTTCATAAAATTATTCGATCATGAAATAAGCTTTCGGCAAGAAAATGAGAAGCAAAAAATCATTTTTCTATTTTTTAAAATTATAGCAATATACGACTGAAAAACAATTAATTAATCAAAAATATATTTTTACCAAGAAAAATTAAGAAATTTTTTCATACCTCAAAATATCACATAATATTTTATGGAAATTTTAAATTTGAGTAAAATTCTTTGAAATTTTTTTATTAATATTTTATTGATTTTTGACTAATAAATCAATTTATATATATTTTAATATAATAACATTTTATTGTGCACCCATACGATCTGGAACTGTTTAAAAATAAAAAATAATTTTTTAATTAATTAATGATTATATATAAATATATACATTTAGATTTTATAAATATATTATATATATATGTGTGTGTGTGTGTGTCAATCGGGTTTTTCCCATGCCAATTTCGACCGGATGTTAGAACGTCCAAATTAAAGGCAAAATGGTTCAAGAACATTGGAAACATTATAAAAGGAAGAAGGAGGAAATATAAAAAAATGAGCAAAAATATTTGACTTGAGTTTTTCAACTTTATGCTTGGGGTCGGACTCGAGTCATAACCGAGTCGAACCTTGGAAAAATGAAGTAAAACCTATGTTGAGAAATAGTAAGGCAAGACAAATATGACCTGGAGTTAGATCTGAGTCAAACCCTAGTCAGACCAAGGTCGGCTAGGTACTGAGTTATGATTTTTCTTTGAGCAGACTCGCAAAACACTCAGGTTATATTCCAAGCAAGTATAACTCGAGTCTTACTAGGTATATCTTGGGTCGGACTCACAAAACACTCAGGTCAGACTCCAAGCAAGTATAGCTCATGTTTCATTAAGTATAACTTGGGTCAGAAGTAAAACATTGAGGTCGAACTCCAAGCAGATATAACTTGGATCTAACATGAAAAATCTCAAGTCAGATTCTAAGCTCTCCAACCACCGGACGACTCATAGCAAGACAAAGACAAAACAACTTGAAAACTTGGTAATACACATATAAGAGCTAGAAAAGCAACTTGGGAAAGATTTATATTGTTTGGGGAAAACACCTCAATTTGGTACCGAGTTGACCATGGTTAGGTTGGTACCGACATAACATATTTCCTCTACTCTTCTCCAAAACTTCACACTACCCCTATATAAGTTCAATAATTCAGTATTAAGTGTTTTTTCCAAAGTTTGTGTAACCAATCCTGAGATTGACGAGATGACATCAGAGAATCCAGGATGACTCAAGTGCTATCAACAAGATTGCTAGAATCAACTCGAAGATGATGTACAAGAACTTGACACACATCAACTAGGAGATAGAAAAGCTAGCAATTAGAAGAATTTCAACTTACACCAAGACTCTTAACTCGGTACCGAGTTGACTTGGGAAGGGTTAGTATCCAGTTATCATTTTAACTCATGGGGCTCCACGATATCTTGTACAACTTCGGGCTATCTCCTAGACATCAATGCGAGTAGGCTTCTGACCCAACATCCCTCTTCCCTTATAAATACAAAACCCTGGTGCAACTAAAATAGGATCTGGTTTTTGCTAGCACTACACGCAAGCTCTTCCTCTTCTTCATCTTCTTCCTCCACATAATATTCACCAACATAGTAAATTTAGGCAATTCTAGGACTTAGAATATGTCTAACCACTCTACTAGCTACTTATTCTCTCTCAAACCTTTTATAATCTCAAGTAAACTATATCAAATCTATAAGCAACAAAGTTATAAAGTGGACGTAGGCCAGAGATGTCGAACCACTATAAAATCTTACGTCTCTCCACTTTACTTATGTTATTTTTCTTTTATTTTTACTATTATATGCTAGATCTAGGTCTCATAGGTTCCCTACAACTCATTCTTGGTTGTTAATCGATTTTTGGCGTTGACATTTTGGCGCTTTCAATGAAAAACTGAATCCAGGCTTAGATCTAGCTCTTTATTTTGGATTGGATAGATCCAAAATTTCTACTTGAAAATTTCGAAGATTTTCTATCTATGTAGGAGCAACAGTCAGTGGGGATGAAACAAACATCCACCAAACAGAAGTTAACAATGGAAATCCACTATCTCCCGCATTAGAATAAGAATTCCTCGGTGTCTGGCCTAAACCGGAGAGATGGAAAACAAAAGCAATAGGAAGTGACTACTGGAGTTCCAGTAGGATGTAGAGGTGTTCCTCCTATAAAAAGATAGCTCAGTACCAACCCAAACCTTAAGGTGGATGCGCCTCAAGAAGGCGATGTAGTGCTTGTATCTGATGCTAAAAATGGTATGCAGCCTCATGGTGATGACTTTAAGTTGGATACTGTTGTTAGCGAACAAAACACTGGAGCTGGAGGTCAAACTGCAGTGGCAACTAGGTGCCAGTGAAACTATGCAGGAGCAGTTCTCCTAGACAATGGAGAACCTAGACTTCAGTCGGCTAGCCAAGATACTTTGTAGAGCCAAACACTCGGTGCAGCCCTTGACAGTCGACCTATAGATTACCGCACCAGCGAAGAATACATAGCTGATATGGTTAAGCAGTTGGTCTAAGAAAGAAAAGGAAGGAAGAACGAAGATTGGGGTTCTGCACCAAGTAGAATTCCAATCATGGAATATATTCTGAGAAGGGAATATCCTAGGAAGTTCACGATGCGCATAATGCCATAGTACAATGACACCACTGATCCTAGATCACACCTGCTTAAATACGAATGAAATATGGATAGAGCTAGAACTAAAGATGATGTTCGTTATAGATGTTTCCCTATCTTCATGGAAGGAGTAGCGTCAATGTCGTTCACCAAGCTCGTGCCAAGATCCATATCGACTTTTGATGAATTGGCTAGAAAATTCATGGATGGAGCAGTTCTGACTGCATGTTGCATGACCAAAGGATGCGATGTCCCTATCTAGCTTGTCTTCAGGACCCAAGGAGTCTCTGAAAGCTTTCTTAAACTAATTTAAAATCGCTGTTATGGAAGTTAGAAATCTGAAGGTGGACCGTGTATTTATGGCCTTGGTTTAGGGCATTCACCCAGATATAGATTTTGGTATATGGTTAAAGATAAAGCAACCTACAACAATGGAAGAATTTCACAAAAAACAAATCAGTCCCTACGGTTGGAAGAAGCAGGACTGATCGAAAGAAAGGTTGGTGATGAAAACCAAAGGAAGTAATCCAAAGAAACATCATAGTCAATGCTGGAAACTTTGTTAATCAAAAGAAAACAAGTCAACACTATGGTAACGTGCATGATGTGACTGCGGACCATCCAAAGAACTTCAGATTGGAAGATTACACGTCCTTGAATGACACAACAGAGAACATATATCTTGCTAATCAAAGAACTGAGCAATATAAGAAGCCACCAAGGAGGGTAGCAGCAGAGAAAGATAAATGTTCTAGGAAGTTCCCTGGCTTTCATGAAGCCCATTGGAATAACACTAATGAATGCCAACATTTGAGAAATTTGATGGAGGAGCTGATAAGGAAAATCATCCTCGAGTAGTATGTTAACAAACCACAGAAAGGTGGAGAAATTGCAAGACCCCAAGGTCTACCTACTCAAGTAAAACTGCCTGGACCAAGTTGAGAGGCGCCTAGGCGAGCTGATGAAAGATTGGCAATCAAATAAACCTCAAGCTAGCCGGTCACGTAGGAATGAAGCAGAAACCTTAAACAATACCGTTTTATTCATTCTTATCCAATTTTCTTTCTCAACTAAGTCACCCAGAGACACTGGGGGCATTGTAAATAGGCAAGACTTGTCATTTCTTATACTCATTAATAAATCTTCTTCTTGAACCAATGGAACTGCGTTCGTACAAGTAAATATCCTATACCATGCAATGGGCAACACAATTGAGAAAACGCTTCTCTTCCCTTAAATGATGGATGAGGAGTGTAGACTCATTAACTGATGGATCGAAGGGTCGTATCGATTCCCGACCTTTTGAGAATCGGCATTGTCCTAAGATTGGCAATGCCAGGAAGGTCTAATGTAACAACCCACATATTTATTGATTTTATATTTAAATATTTTATTTAAATATTTTGTCGTTAATCAGATATTGGTCCGAAAAGCTACTTTTTGCAAACGGTCAAATTAGGACTCGAGACCACTTCCATTGAGTTCGAAATGCCGTTTACAATTTTTTTAAGTATAAACATTGATATGATTGGAGATAGTAGAATTTCACTACTTTTTCACTTGAGACTTTGGGTTGGGCTTTTAGCCTATTAGACCCAACCTTCACCCCTCCTCTTCATAACTTCATTTCTATTTTCCTAAGTCTTCAAGCTTCTTCAAAAATGATGGAGGGAATGGGAAATTAAAATTCCAAAACTCAAATTCAATTGCAATCCATCTTTCTACTCCAAATTCAAGAAGAAGACATTGGATTCAAGCTTCTTGTGCTTAGATAGAAGAGGGATTGATTCTTGCTTGCTTAAAACTTCACTTTTCATTGAATTTATGCAAAGGTGAGATTTTTATCCCACAAATCTAGTCTATAACTATATTGGACTGTTGGGAATGATTCCCTATCACTTTTGCATGCAGATTTGCCTTTGGTTTGGATTGGATTGGCGAAAGACTTCAATTTTTAGCATTTTTGGAAATTTCCTGCACTTAGCTCGTTCTGGCCACTTGACTCGTTCGGTGATAGGTCGCAAGGTCACTGCGTCGTAGGTCGCAGGGCTTTAGTCGTTCTGGAAGAATTGGCACTTCGGAATTAGGTCGCTCTCGAGTTAACTCGTTAGGTCGCTCGCGAGTTAGTACCATAGGTCGGAGGGCTTTAGGTCATTCTGGAAGTATTGACACTTCGGAGTTAGGTCGCTCGCGAGTTAAGCCTTAAGTCGTAGGTCGCTCACGAGTTAGGCCTTAAGCCGTAGGTCGCTCGCGAGTTAAGCCTTAAGCCGTAGGTCGATCGCGAGTTAAGCCTTAAGTCGTAGGTCGCTCACGAGTTAGGCCTTAAGCCGTAGGTCGCTCGCGAGTTAAGCCTTGAGTCGTAGGTCGCTCACGAGTTAAGCCTTAAGCAGTAGGACGTTCGCGAATACCTTAGGTCGTGAACCCTGTTAGGTCGTTAGGCCTATAACCCGTTAAGTCGCGAATACCTTAGGTCGTGAACCCTGTTAGGTCGTTAGGCCTATAACCCGTTAAGTCGCGAATACCTTAGGTCGTGAACCCTGTTAGGTCGTTAGGCCTATAACCCATTAAGTCGCGAATACCTTAGGTCGTTAGACCCTTGAGTCGTTAGGTCGTATGACCTTATAACCCAATAGGTCGTTGGACCTTTAACTCACAGGTCGTTGGACCTTATCCCGATAGTTCGCGTGACCCCTTAGACCCTTAGGTCGTTAGACCTCATTTTGTCTTCACTAGGTCGTACCGTTTTGGTCGGGGCGCTGCCCGTTGGACCCCCGCGACCTGACCGGGCAGGTCGAACCCCGTAAGCGGCGGCGTTGCCCCCGCACCCCCACCTTGGGGGGTTACCACCCCCCCTGGACCCCCCCTCCGTAGGGGATCTTATCTGAAAAACATTGAGCTGTTTTCCTTGGATTTTATTCACATCTCCGTATGCGATCTTTGTGATTGATTGTTTCTACAATTGCTTCTGTGTTTTGTCATTTTATAATATAAAGGTTTCAATACTAGTAGTAAATATCAAAACTCTTTTAACAAACAATTTCAGCTCTATTTTTAATAACAAAGCTCTTTTCTTAAACTGTTTTCCAATCTATTAGTATATACAAACCTTTACCTCACTCGGATGAGAAATCTAATTAAACGACTTTGTAAAACAAGTGGTATGAAACGCTTGCGTTCACTTCGTCGGTTAATTCTTGGACTTGTTCGATTGAACCTCTTGTGACAATTTTATTAGTGAAAATTTACAGTTTGTTCGTAAATATTTAAGTTAAACAAGTGGTTATGGGACATGAAGCTAAACTTCTATATTTACTAGCTTAGTGTAATTGACACTTCTCGTTGATCATGACGATCATTCTGATGTTTTAGACTAGCAACTGTGCGATGTCTCTTGTTGCGAGGTTAGACTAGACACCACTTGTGTGATTCCACTCACACATACCTTTTTGCTTTTTGGTTAGTCTGCACCTTAATCTGTGTGATTCCATTCACACATGTGGGGTAGCTCCCCTTGGTCTTCGGACCGTCATGTGATAGGCCTCTTTCTCTTTTCTATGATTTCTGGACTTCTTGCATTGATTTCTAGAATTTATGTCATTGACTTGTTATGAGTACAAGTTTGGAGTATGATGCCCTTTCCGAATCTTTGAGAAGATTCTTGTGATATTGATTATCTCTTATTGATTGATCTTCTGTTGATCATTATTTACATACTTATAGTGGTATGTCATTATGGATATTTTATGTTTATGCCATATCTTTTATGTTATATCATGTCATCTGATATTTATAGCTAGACTGACCCGTTTATTATTTTCATAAATAATACTCGGGTCAGACCGAGATGTTACAGGTGCTTCTGCTTGACTTCTTCCCAGGGATTCATCACTCTGACTTTTGGCTAACTGTTTAGCTTAGCAGTTTTTGTTGTATACACTTGAGATATAGACTCATAGTTGTATTCTTTTGTATAGCACGTGTTGCTATTCTTTTGTATTATTGTGGATCTTTTGAGCACTACTCTGATGTACACTTTCATGTGTTAGTTATATATTCATATCTTCTTCCATCTTTGTGATATGGATGTCTGTGACTGATTTGCGATATGCTTATTTCTATGTTTGTTTCCGAGGATTATTTATAGCCACCGTGTGATAAGCAATTACATGGATGGTCGCTCCTCAACAGCCTTATTCTCCATGCTAGTTGACAGCACTACTCCGTAGTGTTCTTAGCTAGCGTGGGTATAGAGGTGGGGCGTCACATCTAACCACTGGATCGGTGGGTTGTATCGATCCTTAACTTTTTAAAACTAGCATTGTCCCAAGACCGGCGATATCAGGAGGGTATAAACTAGATCGTCGGGTCTTGTGTTAATTCTTTCCACCAAGACTTTGGAAATCATGATATAACTTAGGAAAATCCAAAGCAGACAGAGGAGTTGGGATTGAAACTTGCATTTGCACTACGGATCCTTCATTGCGGTTGAGTTTAGTTTGGCCTCGTGCTTAAAGATACTTATGGAACCATGTAGGAATGTTCACGCTCGAAACCTCACCTGCTTCACCAGGACTATTTTTAGTCCAATTTCTCACTCTTACTTATCTGTAAAAAGGAATCATTAGCAACTTTCCTCAGATGGTGTTTATACATTACTTGAATTGGAAGGTTGTGTTTGCATTATACTTATATATAAAAATAACTTTCTTAAAATATAGAAGGACGCCCTCTCAATGCACACCTAATCCCTAAACAATCTTGAACAAGGCTCCATACCAACTATAACATCCCAACAACTTGTGCTTCTTGGCACGACTCGAGTGAATAGGTATCCCAACAACTTGTGCTTCAAACTTCCGTTCTATGTCCAGTCCTATACTCCTTCTAGAATTAACAAGCGACACCCTTACTTAACCTGGAGGAAGAGGTATTACAACCGCCCGAGCTACTGAATAAGACTTTGTGCCCGAAGATCTCCAAAAAGACTTCATCTACAAAAATAAGTAGAATCGTTTATGACTGCTTATGCTCTTGTAGAGCACATATTAGCCAATGAGTAGAACCTTCCTATAATCTTCTTCTGAGTGGTATATTCAGTGTGCATAAAAAAATGAAATGTTTTGGTCGTAAGAATCGTATTATTGAATGGATAAGCGATCAATTTGAAAGTATTTTAAATATGTGAAATCACTTGAGAATTCAAAAGCAATATATAAAAAATCAGAGAAAGTAATTGTTTTTCGAATTCAAGAATTTGTTTGCTTTATATAGAGTATGTACGGTTGCAACTCTTAGTAAAGAGGAAGGATCAACTGAAATGGTTATAGCCACTAACAAAAAGGAAAAACTCTTCATGGAGAAGAGCACCTCTTCAGCAAATTTGAAAAATAGAATCCATTCAGTCGATTGAATAGAGCTACTCAGCCAACTAAATTTAAGTGAAAAGTCTTTTTAGGTCAGAAAATAAATAGTGTAAAAGAAGGAAGTTGCAGTTGGTTGAAATCCTTAGTTCAGTCAGCTGAACTAGTGTTTATTCTACTGAATTAAGACTTAACTTGACTCAAACTACATCAGTGTATAATCATGTAAATGCACACGATTTCAGTCGACTTAAATGACCTATTCAGTCGATTGCTTGATGTGTTTTTTGTTTTTGAACTTTTAGCTCTATTTTTTCATCATTGTGTGTGTACATATGTGCGCGCACATGTGTGTATACTGCTTAAAAGAGATTTTAACAACTTTTATAACTCTAGACATGACACTACGACTGGAATTGCATTGTTGTATCATCATGGTCTTCATTTTGTCAAGTATGTCTCTTCATCGATCGATATATTTTTCCTGCAAGTGATTAGTATACACGATATACACTTGTATTGTTGTTACTATCAAAACATGAGGTGCTAACATTCTCCCTTTCCCCCTGAAGATGAAAAATATATAGTTGAAAGTAATTGGTATACAAATTTTTCTCCCCAATAGTCTATACTCCCCCTATCAATATAGCGTAGTTATTCATCCCTTTTGCCATCGACAAAAAGGAAACGGATACCAATAGAAGCAATGTAAAAATGTGCAAGGCATTAGTGTGTTTTATGAAAAAAAGATATATGTATGATTGTATAAGAATATTGATTTAAACGAGTAACACTGAATGATAACATGAGAATATAAAACAAATTATCACAATGAAATATTTTATCGCAATACAAATAAAAAATTATGATAACATAAAGAACAAAATCAAAACACAAAGAACAAATCATCACAACCCAAACATTGTGTCACAACACAAATTATAGCTTATAACAACACAAAGAAAAAAAATCACAACACAAAGAACAAATGATCACAACACAAACATTGTATCATAACACAAATAACAACTTATCACAATACATGGAATAAATGTTTATGATTATAGACATATACAATTTGTCATAACCACAAAAACAACCTCTGAACATTAACAACAACTGTCATGAATCAAAATATGGAAAAAGTTCTTAGAGAAAGAGAAATTATCTTATAAAAAAACTGAAAAATGAAAGAGTAATGAAATAGGAACATCCTTACCATACCTTAGTAGTCACGACTTCCACTTGTCTCTCCATGCTCAACTGAATCTTCTCCCTCTTCCTCTTTTGATGATGTCTATCTTGAATGCTCAGGATTTGAAGGAATTTCTTTGGAAGGGATATGTGAAGAAGTGGATAAAGCACATGACAATTTGTCCTACATTTTTTTCAAGAAGCCTTTAATTCTATTAAGCTTATTTTTTTATTTTGGTGACAGCATGCTCAACGCGTGATAGAAAATGATCAAGCTTGTTTGGTTTCAGGATAGAACGGTGTAGGATTGTCTAGGTTGGGTGTCCATACCTATTTTCTCTATGTCATCTCCATCATGTTGTGGTTGAGGTGGTTGAGAAGTGGCAGATCCAGTTGGAATGGTAGGTTAGGGTTGACCAGCTTCTTTATTGGCTTTCCATTAATCAAAGATATAATATCATGGATCCCCACTCTACGAGGAAGTCCCATGAGATTAAGAGTTTTTGCATTAAGAGATCCAATAGTGGCGAATTTGGAGTTAGAAAGAAGCACCATAATGAATTGTTTTCATTCTACCTTGGTTGAAAGTTAGGAATTTCTTCAAAATATGTTTTGACCAATTAACATTTTATTGATTCCAAATGGCATATAAGGCTTGAAAATCATGTTTATAAATCTTCACATAACTCTCGGCTCTAGTTTGAGAGTGGGTAAGGGCTCAATGCAATATTCTTGCTTTAGGACGAAGAGATTCTGCTTTAAGTTCAACTAAATCATCGGCAAGAAAACAATGACTTATATCATCACAGATATACATATCAACATCTATGTCCTATAAATTTTCTCCTTTCGAGGAACATTTCAAACACGAGGTTCTAATAATGAGCATGAAAGCCACTTTGGACTTTGAACCGTGTGTCCCGAGGTGTGGGTTGTTACATGCCTCCAATCATACCGGGCATGGTTAGGTCCTGTAGTCTCAATTATCTTCCTCTTTTCTTCATTTTCATTCTCTATCCTTTCGTTTTGCCTTTATTTCAAATTTAACTCCATATGCTTTGTTTATAATACTATTACATTTTATAAAGGATTCCTTGCATTGTCATTTCCACATATATTTATCTAGAATTCATAAATTTTATACAACTCTATTTATTATAGTTTAATTTGCTGTTGACTTAAATAGCTCCATTAATCACCAAATTCGTACATTAAACTCATTATGAAATCATAAAAATCTCATAATTAGACCTCTGACAGCATTAAATCGTTCCAATTGCATTTTATAATCGTAGAGAAGGCTTATTCACTCAAAATTGAATGCTAAATCTCAAAATCCTTAATTATTCGAACTGTTCCACCTACGGTTCTCTAAACTTCATCGCCAAATTAATATTAAACTGTAGTACCCATCTCCATGATCTTTTTGATGGGTAAATCATCAAAATGCAAAAAGAACTGAGGGGTTTTTGCCACTTCAAAATTATTAATTGGAAGAGGAAGAATAGTGATGAAAAGAGCGGAGAATAATTAAGTTTTCTAGCCTAAAATTAGTTTATGTGGCGTTAAATTCAGTTAAGAAAAAGTATTCTCTCTAAGGTTTAAAATAATTAATCCGTTTTGATAAATAAATGAACTAGCCATTGTATGTCGACATACTTTAAGATGTATGTTGACATATGTGCAACATTGGATGTATGTTGACATATCCATACTAGAGTTTCACTCAATTATTATTTTGTCTGTATCTCCTTCATTTCAAATTGAGCACACTTATATATTATTTTGATCAGAAAAATGAGTTTTTTGCCATAGTTCAAGTCCTATTGTCAAATTCAAAAGTTGAAAAAAATGACAATTTACCCATTTGATATTTAAATTGATAATTTATTCATTTAAAATCCAAATTTATTTATCATATTATAGCAGGGTATTACATTACTTATGGTATTTTCCTAATCTCGTTTCGATCTTAAGTTTGCTCAACAAATCATGAAAGACTATTCACCGTACCTACCATTTCACGGCAACATCTTTACTTCTAATAATGAGAATTCCAACAACCTATTTCAACTGTGTCTTCTTGCATTGCCAAAGTTTCAAATTACACTTGCGAAACCTGAATCAGATCTAATCTCATTCGCCCTCTTCTTCTCTTTACGCCACACTCTTTCTAACCCCGCATCTTTTCCAATTACCTACATCAACTCCTACCTCCTAGAATGTCGAAATCGATAGGAGATCACGCCGCCACGTCATCCAACCAAACAATTCACCAGCACCGAACTATCGTAGTTTCTTTCTACTCAGTGCAAGTTGAAACCCCTTTCCTCTAACTCGGTGCTCCTTCTATTCATTGTATACTGCTACGATGAAGGTATACTAAATATCAGTTCATTCAATTTGTGAACTCTACTCAAGATTTATGTAACTAGGGCTATTAATTAAATTGTATACTTTTAGGTTGTCGTTGTATAATTTGGTTGAAATGAAGGTTCAAGTACTATTTTACACATATAATTTATTGTTAATAATACTATTGGTAAAGCTTAAGGGCTTCCGCTATAAGGATATGATATTCTATGACTGCTCGGAAAGTAGACAATGGATGAAGTATATTCTCCTAACTCAGATTTGTTGGACTGTAACTGGGTGAATTAAGATTATAGCTCAGAAAATATTAGATGTATGCATATGACGTCAGACTATAAAAAAGAGATGATAGCCTATAGTTTGGAGAAGTCGAACTACAGCATAAAGAAGTTGGGCTACAAGAAAGCAAAGCTGGACCATAAGACACTGAGGTAGGACTTGGTGAAGTGGGACTGTAAGTAGGTGAAGTGGGACTGTAGGCTGAGCAAGGGGCTATAAACAGAAGATGTAGGGCTATAGGTCGGTAAGGTCAGACTATATGTTGGTGAAGTTGTGCAGTAGCTTAATGATGTCAGGATGTAGCTTGAAGAACCCAAGGTGTTGCTAGGAGAAGTTAGGTTGCTGCAAATTTTAGTGGTAGCTCAGGGAAATTGGGTTGTAACTCGGAGATTTAGGAAATAAGCTAGGCTATTACTGTTGTGATTGTCATCATCGTCGTAAATGTCACGGTCATTGGAGTACCCACAGTCAGTCTTTATAAAGTTTATCTTCCATTATAAATCTATATCCATGTGCAAGCTAATAAGCCCTTTAACAAACTATTTCCATTGAACATATATTCTTACGAGATGAAATCCTATACAACACAAATATGAAAAATAGTGATAGATCAGCTAATGTATAATAAATTTTTCATAAGAAATAACTCTTAAGTACCATATACTTATAACTGCTTGCTAAGCGAGTCTTGAGTTTTGAGACTAATCATTTATGTATTGCATTAGTATGCATGTAGAAAGACACTGGCTTCTAGTAGGCCAAGACTTAGAGAACCATTTGCAAGGAATGGAGAGGCAGAGGCCGAAGGAGAGACATCAGAGATAAGTTATGAAACTAACATTAACCAAATCAACAATCGTTATGAGAACTGTAAAGGTGGTGGCAGTGGAAGTGATCAGTGATGGAGGCAAATGCAGTCACTACCTACTGAAGAGGAAGAAGGATGTTGCTACATTGAAGATGACTTCTTCGCTATCGATAATGCCTTTTCTATGAATATTATCTTCTGAATTAGAAATAGTGTCAGTAACTTCTGTTATTTAAGTAATGAGTAATATCTGATATTACTAATTTGTTTCACAGATATAAATAATTCTAGAATGTATGCGATCAATTTTTTGTACATATTACTTTGCATCCTAAATTTTGACTGTTGGGTAATATAAATCTTTAACACATTTATCATTCCACCACCTGTGTTCCACATGTGTAAAGGGGGAAATATTATCTATTTTGAAAATTACCATCAGAAGTTGGGCAGAGAGTTACCTTTGCAACATAAAATATGACCAAGTTAGAGAAGATAATCAAAATCGCTTTGGAAAAGCTAGAATACAATGCAAGCTTCTTAGGTGGCAATGAACATTGTGAATTTGATGGGTTTATTCAAGGAGAACCTTATAATATTATCAATTTTGTCTTAATTCTTATTTATAGCGAGTGGCTAAAGTACTGTACAAAAAGTTCAGCCAACATCAGAAAATTAAGAAAGGATGATTGCTTCAAGCTTGAATACGTCAATAGCCCAATTTGGACAACATTTGGAATAACTTGACCGGTTATGCAGAAATAAGTTTCCGTGTTATTTGTCATTCCTTCCTTTCTTCTATTCATATTTCAAATGGTTTCCTTAAAATACCAACGTATTGCTATCTCTGTTGTTAGTTGCATACAGTGGTTTTAGTTGTGTTTAAATGTCTAGGTTACAGTAATAATATAAGAAAGTACCAGTAGATATACTGCTTTGCAACATAATTTTGGACTTATTTTTTATGGATTTAATGTTGTATTAGTAGGAGATAATGGATCATGAAGGGGCAAAAAAAATAAAAAAAGTAATTTTTTTTACAGTAAATTGACAAATAAATCATATTAATTAAAAGTGCTTAACAATCTTTATATTAGCAGCATTATCTCGGGAGAGAAAGTAAATATTAATACATTACCTCTTCAAATTATGAGTAATAACATTTTATTGACTCATTTTTAAATGGATAAATGCATGTATGATTTCATAGATTCATATGTATATTATTGTTCCGTTGGGGGTACCGATAGGGAGTTGCAAAGATCTCTAGGAATATGTCAATTTAGAACTCACTTTTCCATTTTATCAGTAGATGTAAATGTTGCCAAAAGCGCAGACATTGAGGTACTTTTCATTCCAGCGTCGATTCCATATTAGTAGTGTTTAAAGATATGACCAACCACGGTTCGATCACGATTAACCTTTGATCATGAAGTGTTTCGGCACAAAAAACGAAACGCTGGAGTAATGTTGAGAAGCATCCACTACCATTCTTTATTTCCTAAATTCCTTGAGTCTATTATTTTTGTATTTGTAGAACTGTCAATTTGTATTTCTACGTCTGAAATTATGCCGTTATTTTAAATATTAATTCTGTGACATTGTACATTCTACATAGTATAATTTGGACTAATGGATTCAACAGTGTTATTTGCAGGAACTATTGATGTTATTTTTTTGCATTCTGTTTAACGATTGAACGTCGTTTTGACTATTTATTTCCATATTATCAAAGATCGGGAATAATCTTAGTTGCATATAAATCAACAGTGACAAATGCATATTTTCATTTACAACATACATAGGCTTTTACGTGTTTGTATTCTGACTAAACAAATGAGCCCTTCAAACAAGAAATAATTGTATTATTGAACTACTTTTTTTACGCCTGAGAATAACGTTGACATAATGCAAAGACAGTAGCTAATAATAATTGAAAACAAGGATTGAGAATAATATATACGATTAACTTATTAGCAAATATTGGACAAACACAATTTTGATTGTTACTGCAAATATACTTTCTTTCAGTGACCATTGGTAATCTAGGGGAATAAGGTCTCAAGTCTGATTGATAGGAAGGTATACTCAGATAATTTTATTCCAATACACGAAGGCAGGACATAAAAAAAGCGCAGTTCCATATAAAATAAGCATTTAATCGTCAAATAATCTTAATGTCGGAATAATAAAATTATAATTTAAGCAAGCATACAAACTAAAGACCCGATTTTAAATATTTGAGCATAACGATCTTTGTGTAAAGATAAATTATCCATCTGTTAGTCAAATAGTGGTATGTCAATCTGTTTTGTGGAAGTTTTATTTATTTATTTTGTGAGACAATAAAATAATCCCTTTTTTCAATATATTTTAAATGCATTAGCTAAATGAAATGCATCGTTTATAGATCTAATATGAAAAAGGGTGATCAAAGTTTCCTATCAGAAAACTACCAGTGTGATAATCCAATACTATTGGAATAGAGATGAGATCCTCTTTTTTCAAATCCGATCTGCCTTCTATCCCAAAATGATCTCTGCCCTTTATTCCATTTTTCAATGATCATCAACCGAGTTTGGTTGAATCAAAATGAATCAGACCGATTTTGGCCCAACCCATTTATAACTCATTTTTCTAACCCATTTAATACACTGATTAATCTAACCAACCCCTTTTAATTAGTGGGTTACCCATGCATCGTTAGTGGGTTACCAATGTTACTATTATTAGAGTTTCATTTATGCGTCCAAATCTTTTCAAATACAAAGATTCCATTGTGTAGGACCTAACCGAAGGACAAATGAAATTGAGACTACGCAAAGAAAGAAATTGTCTTATGTAATATTAAATACATACGAAAAGAAAAACAATGAAAATGCTTTTAGAATCAGCATTACTCTTTGCTAACCACACGTCTATAATTTCAAGGAGTTTTTATATCCATAATTCTTTCTGTTTCCAACCACGAATAACATTTCGTTTATTGAATATAATATACCTAACCAATTATGAATTTGGGTACAAATTCATAAGGCAGTGTTACTACATCTGTAAACAAAACTTTGTACATGCTTTGAATAATGCTACAAAGTGCATTGTTGAGTTAATACATGCACATGGTGATTAGATACAGGCCCATTTGGACGTGCTTATATACTCGTAAGTATAATGTAAGTACCTTGAGTTTGCTCAACAAATACATGCATATATCTTACCAAAACCATCAATATATTAATAAACTACACACAACATTTCCAACTTGAGTTTGTTCAACCACTAGAGAGTGTGCATGTAATTTATTAATATATAATTGGTAGAGGACTACATTTTATATTAAAGGTTCATAAGCTTTAATATATTTATATGAGTGATATTGGTTTAGGGAATAATGTATTTCATGAAATAATTGCATGATTCAAGTATTAGACACTTCTGAAACTATATGTATATATTTATTTCTTAAATCTAATTTGGATTTTTTATAGTTCCACTCCATTTTAATAAATCATATTTAATTTAATTTTAATTTTATTAATTAAATCTTATTTAATTAACATTTTCATTAATATATTTATTAATTCTAAACATTTTAAAAATGAAGATCGACTATAACTATTGTAGTAATTATGCATATATCATTATACATTTATATAATTTATTAACAAACATTTAATTAATTAAAGCAATTTTAAGTAAAAGGAAATTAATTTTGAAAACCTATTATTATTTACCTTAAACATTTTAAGATAAATATGCATATATCACTATATACGTTTTGATTTAATTACCTAAGATTTATTTAATTATTCATTTAACTAATCCAATTGATTAACATAAAGTTTTGAAGATAATTTATTAATTTCCAAAATCAATTTTTGAAAATATTTTAGAACATTTATAAAATTTATGTATATTTTAAATTTAACTTTTAAATTCAAAATATTACTTAAATTTTCAGAACAGATTTTAAAAATTATCCCAAATCCCAAAAAGCCATTATATTGGGGATAACCTTTAGGCTTACGTCATCTTTTGGGTTGGACCGGTAATTAAGTAGAGCATGGTACTTGATTGCCCAAACCCAGCCTTAGACTCTTGATTTCTAGACACCATACAAAATGTGAAGGCTTCAATAAGTTAGCCTTAATGCTGCTAATTTAGATTACATAGGTTATTGTGCTCTGACATCATTGAAGAAACTGGCACTAGTCACAACGGGTTAAACAGGTGAATTAACAAAATCATTTTAGATCTTATTTGAGCCTATGAAGTCTAATTGATTTTAGATCCAATCTAAAATATTTTAAATAAAATCTGTATTTAATTAATTTATAAAAGGTTTAATTTAGTTAACTTTTATTATAATATTATAAGTGAACGAATACACCCATAAGTGTAAAGTGCACGTGCGATATATAAATAGTGTATATGGTTAATGTGTATGTTTATAGGTGTTACGATTTACACCATAATGAAAACATTGGCCCCTTTGTATACACATTGGATATTCAAAAATATTACTTATACATCTATAATAATTTTGTTATTTTTTAAATAAATAAAATAAAACTATTTTGACAAAGTCAATAAATTTAAATTTTAAAAGCTTTTCAAAATATCAAATTATTTACTTAGATAAAATTTAAAAACAGATCTGAATCTACAAGTTTAAACTATATATATATATATATATATGTATTAATATTTAAATAATACTATTATAATACTTTGAATAACGTATAACTTACAAAATGATTTTTTTAATATATTTAAGTTTTCACTAATTCATTTTTTAGGAATACAACAAATACAATAAATATCAATACATTAAATTGCCTTTCTGTAAAAAAAATAATTTTCTAATAAACCAAAATAAAATTTTATGAAATAAAATTTAATTTGTAAATGTATATATTGTTGGAACTGGACCAGAGCGCAATGGAAGATACGGGTGAATTTCAATATTTTTACCATACTGGATCTATATTGTGCCTATAAAGTTTAATTTATTTAGAACATTTATAAATTTCTTCTAAATAAAATCATTATTTTATTTAAATATAAAACATAGCTTCATATTATGTAATTAATATTATATCATATACATCTGTGTGTGTGTCACACACAATATGTATATATATATAGACACACACACACACACACACACACACTAGTATTCATGTGTCGCAATCAATCCATGCATGTGCAGTTAATGCGCCGCTATTGCCTTGCTATAACCCTGCTATATTTCATAGCGGATTTCTACCTCTATGATTTTTCTATAGAGCCCCAAATATAGTCTTTCCACTATAAGCCTCGCTATTTCCGCTATATCCCATTATTCCCGCTATATTCCATTATTTTCTCTATATCTTTTTTAAAAGAAATGAATTAAAAAAATGACATTTATAAAATAAAATATTTACGAAATTAATTTATTTAATTGAATTTTTAATGTATTTTCATAAATGAGAATACTCTAATACTCTATTAAATTCAATTATGTTATAAAACAGTTTTACGTTAATTTACAGTATATTCGTACATGTTTTTGTTAAAAATTACTTATGTATCAATTATAATTCAATTGAATGTTGACTTTTCATTTACCATTTATATATTTGTAAACACATTAAGTACGAGTTTTATATGCTATTTTAGAGTCATCCGCTACATCCCCCTATATCCTCGCTATATCCCCGCTAAGACTTTTTGCACCTTCTTCGCATTTAATCTGCCGAGGGATTTAACTGCACAAGTCCATGCAAGGCATAACACACCATGTATATGTATTGAGATATACACTACGACAAACAAGTTAGCTCCTCTAGTATACAAATATATCATGATATGTTTATATACTGTAACGACCCGCAAATCCGTACCCCTTGAGTCAACAATATAATACATAAATCAACTCAAGTTGAACAGAAATACGAACCATTTGGGTTAAAGAAGAAGAGGTAGAAGAAGAGAAAACAGAAAACAACAACAGAATCTAACCAACGCATCGGAAATAAATATAATACATAATAACAGATCTTTACACAAAAGAAAATTATATCTGTTTATACATATATCATCAGAGTATATCATCAGAGTTCCACATCAATAACATACAACTGTATACGCAGCGGAATAATAACCAAATACGGAAGTACGTATCGCCATCCAGCTCGTCTCCTGAGCTCTACAGCATCATTCCCTGTATCCACGTCAATTGTATAAACATTAGATGTTTTTATTAATATCCACGTCAATTTAACAATTTAATTTCCTTTTGATAATTCAATTAACCAGTGATTCCATTTTAAAGAATTAAATTTAATTTTAAACTAATTCACTTTTTTAACAGATTATTTTAGTAACCAAATAATTAAATAAATTAATTGTACAATTAAATCACCAAATCCACTTATTTAAAAGACCCTGTAAATCTAAAATATGTGTATATATGTATCTACTTCTATTTTGTATTTGAAATTTCATATTTACTTATAAAATAATCTATATAAATATAATATCTAATTTATTTACATAAACCCCATAACCATTTTAAATTTTCCAATTTCAAAATCTGATCTATATATTTGTAAATTAAAACAGAAATGGTTTTGCCTATTACTGTAAAAATTAAACACTAGGTTATATATTATATTTTTTCCCTAACTTAAGCTATAAAAATAATTCTCTGTTTTATATAATATGAATATATAAAATTAACAAAAGAACTAAGAATATCTCATTGCCACAATTGTCCAAGCCCAGGAACTCGATCTCGCGAGTAGAGAGAGAAGAAAGAAAAAAAAACGCGATCACCCATGGATGACCGGACTTTGCCATCTTCTACACCTAAGTGCTCTTCCATTCTACGAGCACAGATCCACCATCCATATCTCGCATCGAAGGCCAAATACCGAAGAAACTCATACCCTAGCTGAGCATTGCCATGTCGACCACCAAAGGATGACGCCGCGACCTCCAATACGAAGTTGTATGCTCGAGAAAACCTCGCGACAAGGTCGCGATCCCCTTCAACTACTCAATACCATTACAAGGCCCAATAACAGCCGCAACGAACGAATTCGTTCAACTCAAATCGGCATTTTTTTAGTACGAGATCAGCTCGATTTTGATTTCATCTTGATTTTGAAAATGAAGCCAGAAAGAAAAAGGCTTCGGCCATGATTTGGTTTCTGCTATCTTCGATTTGGGAATAATTTAATTTTTGAAAGAGCTCGGTTTCGATTTCCCCTCCGTTTCCTTTTTTTGAAGATTTTGATTATAAACGAATGAAATCAATTTTTTTTGAAGAAAAAATGCGGCCACACCATTTTCTTGTGTTTGAACGAGATTATCATCATCTTTGTTTTGCAGCTGATGTAAATTCGATGAGAAAGATGGGAAAGAAAAAGAAGAAAGGCAAGTTGCATGTCGGCTAAGGCGTGTATACAGTGATTTGAAATGTTGAAAAAGTTCTGATGTGAACGAAAAGGAATACAGCTTGACTTGTCAATATATATATTTAAATTTTCGATATAAACTTCAGGGCGTTTACTTACCGTACGCTCACACAACAACTTTGATCAGTACGGAATTTGAAATCCGATAATAATTCAATATTGCAGATCCAATGGAACTTGTTTCGTCGAATTCCGAGACTATGTCTCGGAAGGCTATTTTTAAATTCAATTTAAACTATAAAATTTCAAAACTGAACAAATCACTGTTAAATTCAATTTAAAACTTCTGTTATCCTCAGCACTATCAATATAAATTTTACAAGCCTTCAAATTATTTTTGACAGGCTTAAAACTCCAGATTCAACATTTTACCCCATTTCAACTTATTTAATTCAAAAATTTAATTATCAAATAGATAGTGATATTTGGAATTCAAGTTCAAAATTAACTTTTAAATATTAAAATCAATTAAATATTCCGATTTTAAATGCTCAAAAATTCCAGGTCGTCACATTCCTCCCCCCTTAAAAGAATTTCGTCCTCGAAATTACTAATTAGGAAGAATGATCCAATACCCGTTTACCCTTTTTCCCAAAACCAAATAGTTTTTATCAACTTTCCACAATAATCTTTTTATTAAGAACATCCAATCACAGTTCCTAACTTTCCAAACTTCTTTCATTAGGTTCCCACCAAAATCATATACCTAACCATTCAAATTTCAATTTAAAACCCAATTTAAATTTTCAACATTTCTCAAAAAATTTCTAACTCTCTAATTTTCGAAAAATTTCGCCAGCGTCTCCTTTGCACGGCTAGCTCGGTACAACTATAAAAGGCCTCTACGGGCTCCCAAATTCCAAAAGAAAACAAAAGGCCAAGTGGCTCGATCAAAAACCCAATCAAATTTCATACAGAAGTTTAAACACATACCTTTTTATCGAGCAATTCAAATTTATCTTCTGAAATCAAAACCAATTTTCTTTTCCTTTATAATACCTGTATCTCTTACATAGCAATAATATCCAATCACAACATTCCAAAACATTTTATCGACATCCTTACAAAGTGCCAATATTTATTCATTCAAATATTAACCTAGAATATATTTGTAATATCAATTTCTCATTTAAAAATTCACCATTCCTTTCTTAAGTTTAGTATAAGCATTTAATGTGCTTCTTTATTTATTTCCATTTCACCACTTTTAGTCTATATCTATTTCTTTTCAAATTGGTTCTCCCATTCCATATGAATTTAATTTATTTTCAACTCTGAACATTTAATTTTATCTTCCATTTATACTGATTCATACTATAATTTTAAAGTAGTTTCATTCACTAATTTATTTCAATTTCCAGTTTTGAAATCGTTTGTCGCTAACTTTTTCCCAAAAAATTTCAAAATTTTTTCTAATTTCCAAAATTTTCGAAATTTTTTGGCAGAGGCTTCTTTGTACGGAGGAGCTTTAGCAATTTGATAAAAGATATAAATATATATACATCGACCCACACGGTCGGAAAACCAAAAAAACGTTCATATTTCCTATTTTTATTGCATAGGCGTACCTTTATTAAGCATTTTCAAGCAAGCGGCTAATTATTTTAGCATCTAGCATGACCAAAATCCAGCCAAACGGCTTCCCTGAGCCTGTACTTACTCAATTTAAATATGTAAGTATTAAATATATGCAATTTATTAACATTTCACTTATATTCAAATAGCTAACACATAGATTTCATAAGTAATGCATGTGATATACATTCATAAGTACATATGCAAGGTTTCGACACTAGTTTTAAATTGTTTCCATCCAAATTAAATACCGTTCCATTCAATTCATTTTTAAACGAAACGAACTCATATTTGTTTCAATTGATGCCAAGATCAATTTATTAAACTGCTATTGGTTCATATAATTTTGTTTACTTCCGTTTACGTCGAACGACCAATTTTCTAATGCAATTCGACAATATTAATATGAATAAATAATAACATAAGCTTTATAACCAATTTTGATTGATTCGAGCTCAAGGTATTTAAATTTCAATCCAATATAACTTATTTACGAACAGTAGTTGCATTCCATCCTGTTTCACATTGGTTTTGTTCAAAGCCATTTTGTTATACTTGACATCATCCCATGCTTCTACTAACTTTAAACTTAAGTTAATTTACTTCAATTCACTACTATTTCATAACCTAATTCATTCTCATTTTTAATTTATTCACACTCGAATTGGATTTATTTTCATCTCAAATCATTTTTATTTTAATCCAATTCCATACAACTTCAATTCATATTTAATTCACTTATAGTTCTAAGTTGAATCTATATTTACAACTCAAGCTTCATTTCCAAACTCAAATATCTATTCACAATTCAATTCTAAGTTAATAATTTTTTCGAGTGCCATTTCCATATTTCATCAACTAATTCATTATCTAATTAGTTCTCCCCTGGTTTAAATTCAATACTTGATTTTTAATCTCAGAATCTCTTCACTAAATTTCTTAAGCGCAATTTACTTTATAATTCAAGTTTGGATTTTTCGTTTTATTTTCCAATTCATCAAAAATATTTATTTTGGGTTTTCTATCCCACTTTCAATTTTATTCACAATCCTTCCATTGCATTTCTTTCATATCCAAATATTTGATTTCAAATCATCTTATTAAACTCGACAACCAATATCTTAAATAACCATTTCACAATTCACTTAAGTTATTTATTTTCCTCAAACTATTCCACCCAATAACTTAAGTTTATTTTATTCCACCAACTTCCATTTTAAATCCTTGATTTGATTTTTCCTTTGATCAAATCCCAACCATTTTTTAATTTATTCGACTAGTTATTTATTTTATCCACTCTTAATTTTAATTCACATCAACAATTCATCATTGAATTTATTAATAATAAAATCATTCAATTTATGCTTGAATTGGATTTGTTTACATTTTACACCATATCCATTTAAATCCAATTCAATTTTCATTCAACAATACTTTCAATTTATAATCCCATACTTGATTTTCTTTTTCATTTATCTTGAAAATCATTTTATTTGATTTCCTTGGGTTCAAATCTTATTTTATATCCCAAGTTTGGATTTTTATCTCATTTCCAGAATACCAATACTTTTATTCTGGCTTATTTATTCTTTTTTTATATAATTTTATAAGCTACTCACTTATTTATATTCATGCTTCACCATCTATTTACAGTCAATCATATTCACATTTTACTTTTAACTAGGGGTTATATTTTTTTAATGCTTTTCAATCCTTACTTAGTTTTACATTTATTAGTTTGAGTAGAATTTTATTCCATTCAATATTATCTATAACTCAACTGAATTTATTTCAATTCAATTTTTATTTAACTTAACTCCAGTTAAATCTAGCTACATTCCATTCTTTTGAATTTTGTTAAGCAAGGACTTAATTTCATTCACAATTCTTTTTAATTCAGTACATCGAACTGGTTTTCTAACTTATTTTGTTTCCTACTTCTTTTAATTTAACTCTTTCAAGCTGAATTTTATTTCAACAAATTCCAAATTTACAAGTTATCAAACTTTTTATATGCCATAAACATTCTTAGTTAGGATTCCAAAATTTAAAAAATCTTTCAACGTTTCAAAATTCCCTTTGAAATCACCTATATCCAAAATTCCTTGCATTTTCAAAATCAAACCCAATTTCGCAAACAAACATTAATCCAAAACATCTAGGTAGCAATCCCCCTTTTGGAAACCCAAAAATAAACACCGATGATGTCACGATCATCATTGGAATTATTTTCCAGCGACCGTAAAGAGTTCAATGCTTTTATCTCTTTTAAAATCCCTTCAAATATTTTTAATTTCCAAATCTCTCTAGATTTCAAATTTGATTCAAAAATATTTCTCACATGTATTATTTTTCCCAACCTTTTGGGAATCATTTCCAAATTCAAAGGAATTTAAATTTCCAAATTCCAAATCCCAAATCCTTTAACTTTATATTCAAACATTACTTTCAAATTTTATCTCATTTTAATTTATTAATCACACTATAATTCACATTTATAGTTTACATTTACAAATTTCATTTGTATATGAATTTGTTTCTTAGTTTTTAATTATTGTTTCAATTCCTTAATCAATTATGAATCACATTTACAAATTCCATTAATTTATTAACTTATTCCCTAATCTTTGGTTTTTATTTCAATTTCTTATTCAATTTAACACATTAATGGTAATAATTTAACATTATCTCTTTCTAACAACTAAACCTCCATATATAACTATAACAATTTACGAAAAATCATTTCCTTTATATACAAAAATAATTTTTGGTAAAATTATTTCATTTACCCTATTTAAAAACTATATTGTGTCGGTTTATCTCATTCAAATGTTTAGAAATTCCTATCGATAATATGGCGCCCCATATATTGACCAAAATCCATAAACACTCAACCGATAAATCAACACTATATAAAAACAATTTTATATTCACTAACAAATACGCACTCATACCTATTAATACTCTCAAGCTCATTTTAGAGTACTTCGGACACTATTATTGAGTAATTCCCACCAGAGCCAAGGTTATCACCAACCTCACTCTGATACCAAGTGTAACGACCCGCAAATCCGTACCCCTTGAGTCAACACTATTCTACATAAATCAACTCAAGTTGAACAGAAATACGAACCATTTGGGTTAAAGAAGAAGAGGTAGAAGAAGAGAAAACAGAAAACAACAACAGAATCTAACCAACGCAGCAGAAATAAATATAATATATAATAACAGATCTTTACACAAAAGAAAACTATATCTGTTTATACATACATCATCAGAGTATATAATCAGAGTTCCACATCAATAACATACAACTGTATACACAGCGGAATAATAACCAAATACGGAAGTATGTATCGCCATCGAGCTCGTCTTCTGAGCTCTACAGCATCATTCCTTGTATCCTATAATACTCGGTCTGTCCCCGAGCAATATAGTTAAATAACACTCGAGTCAGTCTGGAATACCAGCATGAGAAATCACACTCAAATTGGTTATTAAAGTTTCAAAAATCTTTTGAAAACAAAAGCATCTCGTATGACCACGCCACAAATAAACATGTCGGGTTTTTACCTTACGATAGCTAAAACATTTTTATATTAAAGTCCTCTGATATTATAATAGGGTCTATATACAAATACTTATTCAAATAGACGAAATTGTTACATTATTAAATTCCAGCTACTAGCCACAGAGTGGGTAATACAAACAAAACTCGTAAAAGGCACGTAGGGAGAATGGATATCCAACTAATGACTAGGCACTGGGGTACCACCTGTCACAGTACGTGGCCTAGATCACCGTACCGAGGATCACTCCCGACCCCCTGCAACACAAGACCGGAACCATCCCTTACTGGACAGTTCCGAGTAAGATCACCCCGCGGTTGGGATCAGCAACCGCCCACTAAGCCGAAATAAAAAGGGACATCTAGACAGGGATAACCTTACCCTGAAGTGGGTGGTACCCACCTAACCTTGCTGCATAACCCCTGATTTTCAGTCATTCCCGGTTGATGAGGCTTGAGGCTAAGCGTTACCTTTTAGAACAAATCCCTTAGAATGCCCATCGTCCACCTGACGATATTCAGAAAGCATTCATCCATACAAGTCCGTCCCTGGTTCGAATGGAACCGAAGGCACTATTCCTGCTACATCCATTTTGGAAATATCCTCAAGATTAGTAGCGACTAGCCCTTGCACTCCACTGCTCCATCTTCGAATCCAAGCTCGTTTTCCATGAAAACGTACAAACCGGATCGAAGTGGTTTTCGAGAAATAAATCTCGATCCCGGTCTCTTCGAAACGATCAGCGCATTTGGCCAATATTAATAGTCGGTGATTTAACAATCAATTAATATTCGCAAACAACCATCAAACAATAAATAATTTCCCAAATTATTTATTAATATCAAAAATATCTTCACAAGATATATTTCCACTTTTTATACCCTTTTGAAAACAGTTTCAAACTATCTTCCTTTCTCAGAATAAATTCCAAGTATTCTCTATTTCCACTGAAATCATCAAGCACAAAACTTTAGATTTTTAAAATAATTTAAAACGCTTTACTTTGAAATATACTTTAAAACATTTAAGTTAAACCACTTCAATAATTGGTTAAAAATACATACTATATGAATATTTGAAAATAAGGTTACTTTTTAAAATATAAAACCAGGTTTTCACTTTTTAAAACAAAATAATATGTTACTTTTTAAATAATTACTACGATAATAGATTTGAAAAATATTTAGTTAAGAATTTAAACGATTAGAAATAATAAATTTTTCTAAAACATGCTTTTTAAAACAACATTAAAGCTTTTAACTTATATTTAAAAATTTATTTTGAAAACGTACTTGGCTATCCAGGGAAATATACTTCTCTTCACAATCTTCTTTAAATTTCCAATTTCAACACTTCAATCAATTGCCAAATTGATTTCCAATTTACTCCCTTTTATTCCACAATCCATTTATTTCATATTTTGTTCCTTAATTATGATTTAAAATACTTTTAACTGAAAATACCATATTTTAGATTTCTCAAATTACTTCTTAATCCTTTTAAATAAATTTAAACCTTTAAATTCTAAAATAATCCTTTATTCCTTTAAAATAATATTACTTAATTTACAATTCATTAGTTTCTATTTATTCAAAAAAAATTTCTTTCATACTCGAAGTTAGTTATTAGTATTTTAATATCACTTCCGTTTCCTTTTCAATTCATTCTTAATTTATTTAAATTTTCTATAATTATTTCGCTTACAATTTCACTTCTTTTATTTTCTTTCCAAAATCCAATTTATATATTTTGGTAACTCATCATACCCAAATATATTCAATCAAACCATAGCATTCAATAACCCAATATAATTGATCATAGAATATCAAATAATCACAACAGTGAATATTAAATAATTTAAATAAATGTTGAGGGATCCAGTTGGATCCCTCCAACTTGTTTTCCCTGCATCCACAGATGTTAGCACAATATAAAATACCAAATCCACTTCAAGGTGGAATATCACGGTATATGGGATTAAATATAATGTTATCTGCTATTATGCGGCGCATAGGGTCTCATCCGCTATATAATGCGGGAAATCAAACATTCCAAGATGTAGTATATACTACAGTATAGCACATCAATCAATTCAACCATTCAACCAATTATTAAATTTAATCATTTAAATTTAAATATCAACCAGATGAGTGAGATTAACTCACATTTGCTTTTTATTTGCAATCCACTTCGATATTGCCCTGGTTTCCTCGAGTTTTTTGACCTTGTATAAACATTAGATGTTTTTATTAATATCCGCGTCAATTTAACAATTTACTTTCCATTTGATAATTCAATTAACTAGTGATTCCATTTTAAACAATTAAATTTAATTTTAAACTAATTCACTTTTTTAATAGATTATTTTAGTAACCAAATAATTAAATAAATTAATTATACAATTAAATCACCAAATCCACTTATTTAAAAGACCCCGTAAATCTAAAATATGTGTGTGTGTGTGTATATATATATATATATATATCTACTTCTATTTTGTATTTGAAATTTCATCTTTACTTATAAATAATCTATATAAATATAATATCTAATTTATTTACATAAACCCCATAACCATTTTAAAATTTCCAATTTCAAGATCTGATCTATATATTTGTAAATTAAAACAGAAATGGTTTTGCCTATTACTGCAAAAATTAAACACTAGGTTATATATTATATTTTTTCCCCAACTTAAGCTATAAAAATAATTCTCTGTTTTATATAATATGAATATATAAAATTAACAAAAGAACTAAGAATACCTCACTGCTACAATCGACCAAGCCCAGGAACTCGATCTCGCGAATAGAGAGAGAAGAAAGAAAAGAAAAATCGCGATCACCCGTGGATGACCAGACTTTGCCATCTTCTACACCGAAGTGCTCTTCCATTCTACGAGCACAGATCCACCATCCATATCTCGCATCGAAGGCCAAATACCGAAGAAACTCATACCCTAGCTGAGCACTGCCATGTCGACCACCAAAGGATGACGCCGCGACCTCCAATACGAAGTTGTATGCTCGAGAAAACCTCGCGACAAGGTCGCGATCCCCATCAACTACTCGATACCATTACCAGGCCCAATAACAGCCACGACGAACGAATTTGTTCAACTCAAATCGGCATTTTTTTTAGTACGAGCTCAGCTCGATTTTGATTTCACCTTGATTTTGAAAATGAAGCCAAAAAGAAAAAGGTTTTGGCCATGATTTTGTTTCTGCTCTTCGATTTGGGAATAATTCGATTTTTGAAAGAGCTCGGTTTCGATTTCCCCTCCGTTTCCTTTTTTTGAAGATTTTGATTATAAACGAATGAAATCAATTTTTTTGAAGAAAAAATGCGGCCATACCATTTTCTTGTGTTTGAACGAGATTATTATTGTCTCTGTTTTGCGGCTGATGTAAATTCGATGGGAAAGATGGGAAAGAAGAAGAAGAAAGGTAAGTTGCATGTTGACTAAGGCGTGTATACAGTGAATTGAAATGTTAAAAAAGTTCTGATGTGAACGAAAAGGAATACAGCTTGACTTGTCAATATATATATTTCAATTTTCAATATAAATTTCAGCGCGTTTACTTACCGTACACTCACACAACAACTCCAATCAATACGGAATTTGAAATTCGATAATAATTCAATATTGCAGATCCAATGGAACTGGTTTCATCGAATTCCGAGACTGCGTCTCGGAAGGCTATTTTTAAATTTAATTTAAACTATAAAATTTCAAAACTGAACAAATCACTGTTAAATTCAATTTTAAAACTTCTGTTATCCTCGGCACTATCAATATAAATTTTACAAACCTTCAAACTATTTTTAACAGGCTTAAAACTCCAGATTCAACATTTTACCCCATTTCAACTTATTTAATTCAATAATTTAATTATCAAATAGATAGTGATATTTGGAATTCAAGTTAAAAGTTAACTTTTAAATATTAAAATCAACTAAATATTCCGATTTTAAATGCTCAAAAATTTCGGGTCGTCACATATACTTTATTTATGTATTTATAATAATATATATATATATTGAAATTATTTATAAATATATGTATATAAATTTTATAATATATATATATTTGAAATTATTTAAAATTATATTTATTTATTTTACTGAAAAATCAAAATCAAATTTTTATTTTTTTAATTTAATAGATTATAATATATATCTTATAAATAATATAACAATAAATATATATATGTATAAGCATAACTAAATGAAATATATACACACACACACATATATATATACATATACTTACATACATTTATATAAAGTATATATAATCAATATATGCCTATTATGATGCTCAAGAAAAAAGTTGTTTTTTTATTTTTAAATACATATATATTAATTTCCATAAGATGGAAATTAATAATAAAAAATATCCTCAAAGAAAATTTCAAATTTGAATATTTCAGCAAATTTTATTTATATATTTTATAATTAAAATAGTTTTAAAATTAATTATTAAGTTCGACAATGATTTAAATATTATATATATATATATATATATATATATATATATTTGCCGAAAGTGTTATTAGATGTATATTTAATTTTAAAAAGTATAAAGCTTGTATTATAATATATATATATATATGTATATGTATATTATTTACTTATAGAACTAAATGCTTTAAGTAATATATATAACTATTTTAATCATGCCGAAAGTCAATTATGTAAAAAATTATTTATATAAAATTCGAAACTATTTTTTGTATATTATAAGAATTAATATTTGAATTATAAAGCTAGTATAATTAAATAATGTATATTAGTTAACCTAATTTTTTTTTTTAAATTTTTGAGTCGTGGTTATCAAAGGCATGTACATAGAATTATTTATCATATTCCAGTGTATAAACAAACAACCATTATGAATGTGATGATATATATCGATATAATTAAATTATCATCTAGCTAACAAATAATATATGATATATAAATTATCTAAATATTATTATATAATTGTAAATCAGAAAATTACCTTATCTCTAAAGCCCATTATTTCACCTTGAAAAGTTTGACATGAACTCCTTGAACTAGTTTCTAATCCAGCATGGTGCTAGCTTTTGAACCGATGAGCAACAACTATTGAATAACAATTGTTTATTTGATTTGAGATTTGGAAATATAAGGAGAGATGGAGTATAATTTCGACCAGAAATATATGATAATGGATTCTCCCAAAAAGTGAGAAATGAGAGTAGGTTGAGATTCTTTTATAGAGGGAGAATGAAGAGATATGTTTGGATCAAGATCCATATTTCTCTCTTACCCTTTCATTCCTTTTATCTATTCAAACCCAAACCCTTTTAGCCTCAATGGATGCATCGATATCTAGTCTCAATACATCTTGACTATGAATATTTAAAATGATATGTTTTATTTCATTGCAATAAATTACTCATGGTTACACCACTTTGTAACTAATATCACAAAACATACAATTTATGGATTTTCTATTAAATCTACTTTTAGTTTTATTAATTAATTAATATAACAAATTATATCAAGTATATAATAGAAAGAAAACACCTTTTATTTGGATCAAGATTGGTATCGAGTCAGATATATGTTAAAATTCCATAATTGCCCCTAGATCATACCCCTAATTTTATCAATCTCCCACTTGCACATGGAATCGACTATGCAATCTTATTTCAACTTCTCTTATTAGTTTAATCAAAACCAATCGGGCCAGCTCCTTGGTGAATGTGTATACTAGTATGTTTCAGTTATCTATTCTGTCAATCAACCCTCCTTGACATTGATAAACTGTTTTTATTATGTAGAACATTTTCGTAGTATGTTGCTCGACTTTTAATGAACTGAAGTTCCATTACGAACAATATCGCGACATTTTTATCGTATAACAATGTTATGGAATTCTCAACATTTGGAATCACCCTCAACTCGGTTATAAATTTGTGCGTTTGTTATATATGTATTTCTTTTATTGTGCTGCTATTCATGGCAATATACTTAGCTTTTTTGTTGAATCAGCCACTATCTCACATTTGGAACATTTCCAACTTAAAGCTTATTAACTAGGTTTTGAATATGAATTCGATATTGACATCAATACTTAATATCACTTATGAAGTTTGAGTCTGGTTACTCCTTCATAAGGATTTTTTTGTTTCTACAAACTATTCTCCAACATTCCATAAATACACGAGAACTCTCCAGCTAACATTTGGTAACCTTTAATTTGGAGTTGATATTTGGTTACTCCTTTACAAAGTTATTCGTTACATTACTTATTATAAAGTAAGTTTCAGTTATAGTACTATCGAACCTTCCTTTTAAATAATCATATTTACTCAAAATATATTCTTTCACCTCAAAATCATTTTTGCCTTAATGTCCATTTTTGGTTCCAATTCAAAATTGCTTCAATTTTCCATTTGGGTTAATACTTCAATTTTATCCTAATTCGTATTTAAATCCATGATTTAAATATAACCAATTTCCTCACTGACTAGTTAAAAATTAGAAAATAGCTTGAATAGTTTTAAAATAGTTAAATAGTTAATATAAGATAGTTTGAGTATTAAAAAGAGTGGTTTGTATAATAAATAGCGTGAAAAAATCCAAAATAATTTGAATGTGTAAGAAGATAGATTTTAAGACAGTTTGTATTAAAACAGTTTATTTGAAAATAGTTTTAGAGTCAAACTGATTCAATTTCCAATCTCCAATTCAAATCAATTTTCAATTGCCATTTCCATTTAAATTAATTCAATCCCGATTTCAATTCAAATTAACTTCAATTCCCATCCTGATTTGAATCAATCCCCATTTCGATTTCAAATTAATTCAGTTTCGATTAACATCCAATTAATTCAATTCAATTCCAATTTGAATTAATTTAAATTCCATTTTTAATCATTCCGGTTGACAAGTTCATTTTTAACATTTTAAATTAAAGTTCAAAATAATTCTGTTTTCATCAGTTCGATTGTTATTTCTTAAAATCAAAATCATTTAAATAGTTTCAAAATAAAGTTTTATTTCCATTTAATTTTAGGAATGGATATACATCATTCCAATGCACATATTAATTTATTCGGAATAATCCAATTTACAGTTTTATGTACTGTAAATAATACACAGAATGATAGCATGATATAATAAACAAATAAACATTCAAATCATCTAAAACATCAATCAGTAGCATCCACCACAAATTTTCAGAATTCAAAACCCGTTTTATTTCAAAAATCGTTTTGAAATCATACATAACTTTCTTTTCAATTTGGCCCATTTGACTTCCATAAGTTAAATCTTAATGCCATCCTGAAATCTCCTATTTCAGGCTATAAGTTCAAAACTTATTTAACTTGCCCCGAGTAAAATTCCAACTTGTTTAATCCATTTAGTCATCTTTAAATGTCTACCTCCCAAATTTAAATGTCTTATTAATACCACTTTCCCACTTATAAGTTCAAAAACTTACTTTCCTTTTGGGTGGTACTTCTCGTTTTAATGGGGATTCCAGAATTCAAACATCAATATTTATTTCAAATTAACTTTGAAATCACATATATCCACATTTATATACATATTTATTCAATTTACATATCAAATCACACTGTAAATTTTAAACCATTCTTTGTTTTTAATCCAAAACAATTTCATCTTCAGACAACTCTTGTTTTAAAACAAAGACTTCTATATTCAAAAATAATCTAAATAATATTATTTATTATTTCCTTCAACACTTTGAAACGGTTTTTTAAAATTTTCAGGACTAGATTCAAAACTTCACACTTAAGATCCATTTTTAATTTATGAGTTATGCTTATATAATTTTACTTCCTTAAAACATTTCACTCTGTTTCATCATTGTTTATTCCATAATAAACATCCTTTTATTAAGACACAATAACCAATTTATGATAATAATATTATCATATCTAGAAGTCGAACACATCGTACATTCCATCATAATTTTCTGAAAAAAGGAAATCTAGATAAACTCATCTGTATAATTTATTCTTACCCCAAATTTCTATTTGGTTATATATATTACCACTTAAATATTGTAATCTTATTTAATTTCAATAATAACCAATCAACTTAATATACTATAATAATCTACAAAAATTATGTCTTCAATATCAAAATATAACCTTATTTAAAAATTATTTAAAAATCATTATATATGAAAATAACAAGTACTCCCTCGTATAATACTCTCAACTCATTCTAGGGTACTACTTAACCTATGTCCAATGAGTAATCCCTACCAGAGCCAAGGTTCTCATTCAACCTTCTGCTTTGATACCACGTGTAACGACCAAGCTATTTTCGACTCACGAAAATCGACATTAATACATCCACTGTATAGAGTGCCGATCAATTGAGTGTCGAAAATACCAGGGTGTTAGGGTTTTAAGAAAAATAGATAGAATAAGAAAACAGAAATAACAGCGTAGAATCTCACAATCGCAGAGAAACAAAATATAATATACAACAACAACATTTTATACAAAAAAGGGTGTAACTGTTAATACACATACAAGATATCATAGTACAACAAATCTAGACAATTATAATAACTTGTCCACTGCTGTCTATACAGCCTATAATACACAGCGGAATATAGTCAAATACGTGCAACACGTCTCTGCTATCCAGCTCGTCTCCTGAACTCCAAAAGCGTCCTAACCTATAAATATGTAATTCTCGGTCTGACCCAAGCATTACAATAAAGTAACACCCGATTCAGGCTGGAAATCAGCGTGAGTAAACATACTTAAATTGAAATACTTAAGTTATGAAAACTCTTTTGAAAAAAAACAAGGTAACTCGTACACATCGACGGGTTTTATCTGATTATGACCAATACACTTTTTTTCATAAATTCATCGATATTATAATAATGTTTAAATATAGCTACTTATTTAAAATAGTTAAATTTGTGAAATTAACCCAATTCCAGCCTATTAAACTCTATAATCAATCCCATAAAGGTTCGTAGAGATTATTAAATTGAAGCGGTTTCGGATAATACTGACATCCGAACTCAATCTCCGAACCTAAGTAATAAGTTTAAAGGTATAAATTGTTTAAAATAAACAATTTATTAATTAGGGTGACAATATTCAAATACGAGAATTTATTACAAATACTTGTTTCAATTAAAACATATTATCATTTTAGTCTAATTATTTTAATTTGTTTGACCACTTGATTGTAAAACAAGCATAGTTGAAATAAGATCTAATAGGACTAAGCCAAGGTATAGAACGTTAACCCATTTAATGATCAGTAACCAATATCAAAATGATTCAAACATCAGGGTTTTATTAACCTTGATTTACTGAATTCATTTACATAAGTTTTAAGTCAACTAACGGTATAATTAATTACCCGTTTAATTTATAAAATATCATTAACTTTAAATTACAGTTTTAAAATGACAGTAGCTTTTTAGTTAAAAGAAAGAAAATATAAATTATCTTATAAATGTATATGTATAAATTCCATTCCTTCTCTTCTTTTCCTTTCTTTTCCTTCCCTTCTTTCTTTTTTCTTTTTCTTTCTTTTCTTTTCCTTTTTCCCTATCTTTTTTCTTCTTATTCCTTTTTCTTAGTTTCATTTTCTTTCTTATTTTTCTTTTTCTTTTTATTTTTCCTTATCCTTCCTTTTACTTTTACTTATTCTTTTTGGCCCATCTATTTCCGGCCCCGCCCCTTTTTCTATCCGTCTCCTTCTTCTTTCCCTCCAGTTGCCTCTGCTCTTTTATTCTTCCATTCAACCAAAAACCGTGCATGCTTGATACGTGCACCTGCACATCACGTCGACAACCTCTACTTGCCGCCAACCGATCCCGCAACTCACCCACGACCACCATGCTGTCTCCATCCACCCAGAAACCTCGATCTCACCCTCGTTCAAATTTTGACAATGAAACCCAAAGATCAAAGCACAGTCACCACCAAATCACCTCACCATGGCCACCCAATGACCACCTTTATCCCCTAAACGCTGCTTGAAGCTCTGCCGAGGCCACCTCTTCGTATCCCCCTCCTACCGCACGCCCACCTCGTCATCATGTCGGTGCCATCGCCTCGAAACTGAAAACATCTAAAACCAACCTTCAAAACCCTACCTCAACCTCGTCCAACCACCACACCGTCAAATAAAATACATCACCATTTTTCCTACGTTCCCCCACCACCGAGCTTCCTTCTGGCCCAAAACTCAGCCTTCAACATCGACCGGTTCACCTGAATTTGACCAAAAACCTATCCCCAGTCATCTCCTTCTTCCCCATCCCACACTTAACTAAAAGTCTTCAAACTACTCCCAAGATTCATGATTTTCAATAATGAACCCAATCATATAATTAAATCAATAAATTACTACAGTCGAAATTCGACCCATATGGAATCATATACTATTATAACCACTTTTTCTGCCTATGCCCGATGAAATTGAATGAAATTTATTTTTAAATATTATACATTCAAAAACAAACACTTCTCATCTTGGAATCAAGGCTTAAAACTAATTATATGGTGAGATAAAGGTTTTAGAAGTTAATGTTTCAAACTGTTTTTAAAACAACAACAAGAACAGAGAGAAGATACAGTTCCTTTTTGATGTACCGGTGGAAACTTTCATGCCTAAACACTTTTGCATATTGCAATAGAACATAACTTCTGTGACAGATCCAAGATTCATCCAAACACTATTATACATATACAAGGGAAATGACTTTGTTAGAAGAACAAGATGTTTATTCACAGTTTGATATGCCTGGATGAATACTGATGTTTCCTCTGCTCTTACTTCACTTTTACTTTCTTGGTTCTTTTAAAGTTTAATGGCAAATACCTATATTTATGTATATGTATATGTATATATATATGTGTGTGTGTGTATATATATATATATAGTTTTTTTTGTGAGGATGTTAAACTTAAAGCAACAAGGAAATGATATAAATAGAAGAGAATGATAATGAGTAGCTGAAACTCGTTTATAGGCTTTTATGCGTTTTCTTTTATTTTTTGGTTTTATTTTCTTGATTTGCTTTCATATGAAAAGTTCTGATTTTGTATGACTTAATTTTGATTTAGGTGTGACCTTTTGTATGCATGACTTGAATATTGTGAGATTGATCTTAAGTTTTCCATGATGATGTTCCCCTATGTGTAAACATTTATTTCATATGCTATGTATATGTATACATTAAGGGATTTACATATACATCATTTTGATTAATCTATGCATTTACCTATTTACTACTTTATGTAACATGTGTACATATACCTTTACTTGCATGTATTTGTCACCATATATGTATGTATTTGCACTTATACATATTTCCATATACATTACCTTTTTATATAAATATACATATTTACTATTTCTCACACACACACACACACACATATATATTTCTATCTATGTGTACTTATGTATATTCTGTCATATCCACCTATATATATATAGTTATATATACCTATAGATTTACATATTTGCCTATATTTACATACGTATAGATGTTTGCACCTTTATATGTATATAGACACATACAAACACACTTTTTATATAGAGATTATTTTATCACGAGTTTTGAAATTTTGAAGTTTTAAATACATAAATGTAGAGAATTTTGATCATACCCAGAAATTTATATTGAAATTTTAAACATAGTTTTTATATAAATTTATGCATTTAGATATTTTATACATCAGAAAATATACTAGATAAATTAAAATTAATATATCAAAAATTAAAATTAGTTATTTATCCTAATAACAGATGTTAAAAATCCGAGTCATCACAATGTTATTTATTTATATAATTAATTAATTTAAATAATATTTAAAAATAAATAAATATATTTATAAAATTATTTTAATTATTGCAAATGTCCATTAAATATAATTATTTTTATAAAATTTTAAAACTAGATTTTGTATACTATAAGATTAATATTTGAATTATGAAGCTAGTATAATTAAATAATGTATATTAATTAAGCTAAATAAAAAATTCAATTTTTTTAAATTTTGAGCTGTGATTATCAGAGGCATACTCATAAAAAAATTATTATATACAAGTCTTTAAAAAAACAACTATTATGAATGTGACGATATATTGATATAATAGAACCGTCGCCTAATTAACAAATAATATATGATACATAAATTATCTAAATATTATTATACAATTACAAAGAAGAAAAGTACCTTATCTTCAAAGCCTATTAGTACACGTTGAAATGATGAGATCTAATTCTTGAACCAGTTTCCAATCCAGCAAGGTGCTAGCCCTTGAACCGATGACCCTCGACTATCAAATAACAACTATTATTTGATTTAAGATTTGGAAAAGGAAGGGGAGATGGATTCTAATTTCGGCCAGAAATAAATGATTAAGGATACTCTTAAAAAGTGGGAAATGAGAGATGGTTGAGATGCTTTTATAGAGAAAATGAAGAGATATGTTAGGATCAAGATTCACATTTCTCTCTTACTATTTCTTTCCTCTTATCCATTCAAATCCTAGCCCTTTTAGCCATCTTATGGCCGCATATTTGCTGGTCTATTATAGCTAAAATGTACATTTCATGTATGGGGTTCAGACTCATTTAAAGCCCAAAAAAGAAATATTGCATTCAATTCTAATTTAAACGCGTATCAATATCGTGTATCGATTAATATATCCATAATTATTATAAACATATCCAATAATATTTGTTCATCAAATCAAAATAAAATTTTATAACTAATATTTCATAAACATCAATTAATTTAATTAATTTATAACAATTATAAATTAATTAAATAATTTGGGAAAAAGAACATTCAACATTTCAGTTGTATGATCCGTTGGGTGCAAATTTGGTCAGCAATTAATATGTGACAACCCGCATATTTGTCGATTTTATATTTAAATATATTTAAATATTTTATCGTTAATCGGATTTTCCGAAAAGCTACTTTTTGCAAACGGTTAAATTAAGACTCGAGACCACTTCCATTGAGTTCGAAATGTCGTTTACAACTTTTTAAGTATAAACATTGATAGGTTTGGATTTAGTGGAATTTCACTAACTTTTCCCGCTTTGGACTTTGGGTTATCTTAGCCATTATAACTCAAGCCCAACCCCCTCCTTCTCTTCACTCTTCATAAATTCCTACCAACTCAATCTTTTGCATTAATGGTGAGTGGAAAGAGAATTAAAACTCCAAAAGCTAAGTCTTCATTGCTAATCCAACATCAACTCCAAAACTCAAGTGAAGACATTGATTCAAGCTAGTGGTTGATCCTTGCATAGCATTTCAAGCTTCATCTTCATCCATTTTAGTGAAAAGGTGAGATTTTTATCTCACACTCTTGCTTATAACTATCTTGGACTGTTGGGAATGGTTCCCTATCACTTTAACATGTACATTTGCATTTGGTTTGGTTTGGATTGGCGAAAAACTCCACTTTTTAGTGTTTTTGGTGAATTTCCAGCCTTAGGTCGTTCTGGACCCTTAGGTCGCTCGGGTTCGTGGCTTGCGCGCGTGGAAAAGTCGCCTGGATGTTAGGTCGTAGGTCGCTCGCTAGTTAAGCCTTAAGCCGAAGGTCGTTCGCGAGTTAAGCCTTAGGTCGTTTGGCCTTTATAACGTTAGGTCGCTCGCGTATTAAAACTTTAGGTCATGCTGGCCTTAAGTCGTAGGTCGTCTCCGACCTAATATTGCCTCTGCTATTTCACTAGGTCGCGCGGGCCTTAGGTCGTAGGTCGTAGGTCGTGAGTCTCCTAGGTCATAGGTCGCTCGGTCCTACTTTTGTCCCTAAGTTGCGTAACCCTATCACCTTTAGGTCGTTAGGTCTTTATGTCGTTAGGTTGTTAAACCTATAACCCGTTAAGTCGCGAATACTTTTAGGTCGTGAACCCCATTAGGTCGCAAACCTCTTTAGGTCGTCTGTCCCTTAAGCAGTTAGGTCGTTCGACCTGTGATGCCTTAGGTCGTTTGACTCGTGTTACGTTAGGTCGCGTAACCCCTTAGGTCGCTTGACCTTATTTCCTGTTAGGTCGCGTGACCTTGTTTTTCTTAGGTCGTGAACCTTGTTAGGTCGCTCATCCTTAGCTCGCGTACCTTCTTAGGTCGCACACCCCTTTAGGTCGTTAGACCTCATTTTTGTTTTAGGTCGTAGGCCGCTTATCTTCACTAGGTCGTACTGTTTTGGACGGGGCGCTGCCCTGCACCCCGCACACCGCCGGGGGCGCTGCCCCCTGGACCCCGCGACCTGACCGGGCAGGTCGAACCCCGTAGCAGGGGCGTTGCCCCCGCACCCCCACCTTGGGGGGTCGCCACCCCCCCGGACCCCCCTCCGTGGGGGATCTTATCTGAAAAACATTCAATAGAAATTGCTTTGTTGAGATGCTAAGTTGACCATTCTTCGAGACAAACTATCTTGGGCTTCTCGGTCGATTTTATGGATTTTTGAATATCTATTTCGATGGATTCTTTATCAGTTTCTTTGGATTTTATTCACGTCTTCGTATGTGAATTTTTATGATTGATTGTTTCTACAATCACTTCTATGATTTATCACTTTAAAATATGAAGGTTTCAATACTAGTAGTAAATATCAAAACTCTTTCAAAAAAATGATTTCAACTCTATTTTCAATAACAAAGCTCTTTTCTTAAACCATTTTCCAATCTACTAGTATATACAAACCTTTACCTCACTCGTATGAGAAATTGAATTAAATGGCTTAGTAAAAAAAGTGGTATGAAACGCTTGCGTTTGCTTCGTTGGTTAACTCTTGGACTTGTTCGATTGAACCTTTTTGTGATAATTTTCTAGTAAAGATCTACAGTTTGTTCGTAAATATTTGAGTTAAGCAAGTGGTTATGGGACATGAAGCTAAACTTTTATATTTACTAGCTTAGTGTAATTGACACTTCTCATTGATCATGACGATCATTCTTATGATTTAGACTAGCAATTGTGCGATGTCTCTTGTTTGCTTGGTTAGACTAGACACCACTTGTGTGATTTCATTCACACATACCTTTTTACCTTCTTGGTTAGTCTAGACACCACTTGTGTGATTTCACTCACTCATACGTTTTTGTTTGCGAGGTTAGACTAGACACCACTTGTGTGATTTCACTCACACATACCTTTTTGATTTTTGGTTAGTCTAGACCTCATCTGTGTGATTTCGACTCACACATATGGGGTAGCTCCCCATGGTCTTCGGACCGTCATGTGATAGGCCTCTTTCCCATTTTCTGTGATTTCTGGAATTTATGTTATTGACTTGTTATGAGTACAAGTTTAGCGTATGATGCCCTCTTTGGATCTTTGAGAAGATTCTTGTGATATCGATTTATCTCTTATTGATTGATCTTCTGTTGATCATCATTTGCATACTTATAGTAGTATGTCAGTATGGATATTTTATGTTTATGCCATATCTTTTATTTTATACCATGTCATCTGATATTTATAGCTAGACTGATCCGTTTATTGTTTTCTTAAATAATACTCGGGTCAGACCGAGATATTACAGGTGCTTCAACTTGACTTCTCCCTGGGGTTTGCTACTCTGACTTTTGGCTAACTATTTAGATTAGCAGTTTTTGTTTTATACACTTGAGATATAGACTCATAGTTGTATTCTTTTGTATAGCACGTATTGCTATTCTTTTGTATTATTGTGGATCTTTTTGACCACTTCTCTGATGTACGCTTTCATGTGTTAGTTCTACATCCATATCTTCTTCCGCCTTTGTGATATGGATGTTTGTGACTGATTGTGTTATGCTTATTTCTATGTTTGTTTCTGAAGATTATTTATAGCCACTGTGTGATAGCTTTTAGTTTGTAACGGTATGTCGGACTTCCTCCTTAAATGAAATGCATGCTATACTATCTGACATAACGGTGCTCGCACAAAGAAGTTACATGGATGGTCGCTCCTCAATAGCCTTATTCTCCGTGCTAGTTGACAGCACTACATCGTAGTGTTCTTGGCTAGCGTGGGTACAGAGGTGGGGCGTCACAATATCAAAATATTCGAAGAAAGTCTTCATGTTTCCTTTGAGGAAGATTTTCGAAATAATAAAAATATTGATGAGGAAGAAGTTGTGGATAATAGTAGTGATAGTAATAATAATACTATTGTAACTGAAAATAATAAATCATAAATAATGATAACAATAATGAAAATCTTTTAAGATCTCCACCTTGAATCTTAAAGGATCATCTGATTAATATTATAATTGGTAACATAAATGCAAGAGTATCAACTAGAAATCTAGTAAATCAAATGAGTCATATAGCTTTCATCTCTAACTTAAAAATTATAAGAAAGCATCAAAAGATGATTTTTTTTTATTATAGCAATGCAAGAGGAACTTAATCAATTTGAACAAAATGATGTATGGAAACTTGTACCAAAGCTAAATGATTAATCCGTAATAGGAACAAAATGGGTTTTTAAAATAAAGCAGATGAAATTGGAAACATAATTCGTAATAAAGCAGTGTTAGTTTCTCAAGGATGTAACCAAGAAGAAGGGATTGATTATGAAAAAACATTTACCCACGTAGTATGCCTTGAGGCTATAATAACATTACTTACTTTTGCATGTCATCAGAATTTAAAATTATTTCAAATGGATGTCAAAAGTGCATTTTTAAATGAGTTTATAGAAAAAGGTCTACGTCGAACAACCACCCCTGTTTGTTCACGAAAAATATCCAGATCATGTTTTCAAACTTAAAAAGGCATTACACAAACTAAAACAAGCATGACGTGCTTAGTATGAGAGACTAATAAATTGCAGTTTTTAAATTGATAAAATTAAAACAACATTTTTTATAAAAAGATAAATTGATGATATACAAGTTGCACAAATATATGTTGATGATGTCATATTTGGGTCAACTAATGAGAAACTATGTAGTGACTTTTCTACCACAATGACAAACGAATTCGAGATGTCTCATATGGGAGAATTAAATTTCTTCTTAATTTACAAATAAAATAATTAAAAAATAGAATTTTTTGTAAATCAAGAAAAATATTATGGAGAATTATTAAAATGGTTTGGAATGGATAATACATCTAGCAAACCAACTACAATGAGCACTAGTTTACATTTGGATAAAGATTAAGTTGGAAAAGATTTAGATCAAAAATTATATCGAAGTATGATAGAATCTCTATTATATTTAATGGCTAGTGAACCAAATGTAATGATGAGTGTATGTTTATGTGCACGATTTCAATCACAACCTAAGGAATCACATCATCGAGTGGTAAAGAGAATTTAGCGATATTTAACCAACACAAAAGATTACGGGCTTTTTTAGCCGAAAGCCAGTTCCTCTGAACTAATTTTACATAGTGATGTGGATTTTAGTGGTTGCAAAAATGGATAGAGAAAGTATAAGTGACACATGTCATTTTTTTCGTCAATCTCTAGTTTTGTGGTTTGGTTAAAAGAAAAGTTGTGTTTCCCTCTTGACATGTGAAGCCGATTATATCTCTGCTGCCTTAGCACGTGCTCAATTAATTTATTTGCAACAATTACTTTAAGGTTTTGGAAAAATTATAACTAAGTCGCCTATATATTGTGATGGTATGAGTGCTATAAAGTTTTCTAAAAATCTAATTAACCATTCTCAAAATAAACATATTGATATTTGTTACAATTTTCTAAGAGATAGTGTTGAAAAAGGTATTATCACTCGACAATTTGTCGACACAGAAAATCAAACCGCTTGCATCTTTACTAAACCACTATGTGAATCGACTTTTATAAAACTAAGACCAGATCTTAGAATATGTTCGCTTAATAAATTAACTTCATAAACATTACTGATAATTGTCATGTATATTAAACTCTAATTTTATTTCTATCACAACATTTTCAGTATAGTTAGTTTCAGTAAAGTTTCAAAACTTCCATAACTAAAAACTATTAACAAGTTTATGGTTAGATAAATTTTGTCCATACAAATAATTTACTATAAATACACAATATGCTCTATTTACTTGGAAATCTTTTATGGAAAATAAACAAAAATATTTTTAATATAACAATATAAGGTCTAAAATTTTCTTCCGACCACGACCCAGCTTACTCAACAATTGATTTTAGCTCACCCTCATCTAAGAGTACATATGTTCACCAATAAAATCCACACCTCCTTCAAATAAATCATCCTCACTAAATAATATGACATCACCTACATATCACACCAGCTACTTTACAAAAGGAAAGAATGTCAAAAGAGTGATTAATCTCATGTCATCGTTTATCAATAGTAAAGTTGATGAAATTTTACGCTGTCAATAAGAAATGATGGGAGTTACGAGTAACGAAGACAAGGAAATCATCTTAACTTTCTCTAATGATGTATTCTGGCATTATACAGACATTCACCAACGAATGATTGCTTACATGATATATCTCCTTGTTTAATAGAGACTCACGTAAAAACTTACAACTTTACTCTAAGAAACTTATGAGAGGCATGGCCATCAAATCAAGACTGGAATCACAATCTGGTTCGTCTGAATTAGTCTCCACTTAAGCCCTTAACTGCGCACACTAATAATAGCACAAATTATTGGAATCAAACTGAGCAAAGGAACTCGGAATCATCGGAGGAAAATAATTTCTTTTCAATATAATATAAATTTGACTATACATATAATTAAATATATAAAATTTATATGTATTTCTTTGATAATAATTGTAGATATCATTTATTCCGTTTTTTAAAAAAAAATATGAAATATACATTCAAAATATGTACTTAAAATTTAAACTTGCGGAATTTAGCAACTCCCAGATGTCTGAGGAAAAACACCAGATGTCTGGTGAAATACTCGTGTTGAAAATTTTAATACTCCAAACATCTGGCAAACACCCTCGGATGTCTGAGAGAGTTTCCAGCTTTCACTTTGAATAACTGTTTGTACTTTCTACTTCATATTTTTTTACCCAAATCATTTCAATATTTTTTTTACCCAAATCAAAAAACCCTAACTTCATCAAACATTCCAAAATTTTCAATCATAGCACCCAAAATTAAAAACCCAATCAATAAGAGATCTAGGAAAGATCAATCTTCCTCCTCTCAACAAATTACTAACATCAATTCTCACATCCAACAATGGCTTCGCAATATCCAAGCGCTATGAAGAGATTTGAGGATATGAAAATTAAGAAATTTCATGCTGGCCCTTTTTACTAGTTATCTAAATTTGAAGAGAAATAACTTTAACAACTAACCCTAGATGTTGGCATTCGACCCCTAATCAATTTCAGTAAAAATGAGGTAATTATCGATCAACTGCTTTTTCCCTCTTCTACGCAAACATATGTAGCAAAAATATATGGAAACCTGAGAATGAAGAAGGATGGTTATGGATGATTTTTTATGGTATTGTTTTAAAGAAAAATGTAAACACACTTGGGAGAATACTAAGTTGTTCTTCTAATGGTACTACATTACAAGAAATTGCTGATTATCCAACCTCACCGCATAACCAAGTCACGAATGAACTATGGGAAAATAGAATGCCAGAACGGGAATTAGCTAATCTTCGACCATGAGCCAGATTGTTAAATAGAATGCTAATCAACACTATGCGACCTGGTTTAGGTAGTCATGAACAAATATATGAGGGTAATCATATGGCACTATATGCAATTTTTAGTGGAATTCGTGTAAATTGGGCACTGTTTATCCATGATGAAATAAAACATTATTGGAGTCATTATCGCCAAACTATCATATATATATGCTCCTTACATTATGGTGATACTAAAAGCAATTGATGTACCAGCTTGCAAATCTCACTTCAAAGAAATTCCAATTAAAAATTTTGGAACAAGATTTCTCAAGTTAATGCATCTTCCTACAACACCCTGCACATTTCTCTTGCTCAATGGATTGCTCAACAACAATAACAACACAAACAACAACTCCACCCAGCGCCTTCACAAAAAATATACATTCCTCCTCTACAACCATCTACTCCTTCTCACCATGATAGATGATATCACTCCGATTCGAAGTTTTCTGAAGCTCGCAATAAAACTGATCAAAATGAGTCTGTATGAGACTTAACGCTTCAAAATCAAAGGATGATCATGATGAATCAAAAATTATTAGAAAAAAAATGATTTGTTTGGAGAGGTCTTTTTCAACACGCATGACCAAGTTTTAGAAAACTATGGAAAAAGTTATGTCCACTTTAGGCTAGGTTATGAGGAAAGTCCATGGTACATCTTCTTCTAGATCATCTTCGTATCCTTCTCTTACACCCCTTTCATCACATACTCCTGTCCCTAAGCCTCATGGATCGTCTCATAGTGCTAGAGCTTTGCTCATGATAGGGGAAAAAATATTTTGCTAGAACAACCAGAGGAAGAAGAAGCAGAGGGACATTGATCTGATCCACCATCACCTAAACACATGTAGTAGCCTATTTTTAAGGTCTATCTATTCATGAAGATGCTGAGTATAGCACCTCAACATGTCAAAGGCTATGGGGACTATCAAATTAATACATCTGCCTATTCAGAGTACTATGAAAATTATGGTAGGCTCTCTTTCGATAACCATAGGTATCAGTAATTTCTTTTCATTCTCGGTGATATTCTTTCTTTTTTTCATTATGTTTATGTTGGCAAGTATTGTGTTTTGTTTGTTTATGACTATGGTGTTTATAAAACTAGTGTTGTGTGGTTTAATTATGTATTGTTTCTTCGATTTGCTTCTAATCTATCGTGTTTTCTTTCAAGTTTTCTATGTTCTCTTGCTATGAATTACACACATACATAATTCTTTTTGTTAATGACAAAGGGGGAGAGAATATTAGAATATATGTGTGCATATAGATTGGGGTGTTAATTTTTTAAATGTCATTGTAAAAGATTATATGTTGTCATCATCAAAGGGGGGAGAATGTTAGAACTCATCTTTTGAGATTTTAATGACAACAACTATACAATCATATGTACAAGAAATAACATATTTATTTACAGTTATATGATCGAATAAATCACTTTACTTATCGATATCATGGCCTGAAGACAATCCTAAAGAATAATAGATCATGCTATTAAAGTAAGGTCATATATCTGTACCATAGTCTTAAAATATCTTGTACAATCTCCTTGAGTTATAACAAGCACACACGAAAACATATCATCAAAACACTTAGCAAATTTTAGAAAAACAAACTCGAAATTTATAAATAATATAGTCTTAGACATCTGGTACATAATTCCAGACCTCTGATAGATATTTCAGTTTAAAACTTGAAATGTCTCTGACGTCTAACAATATATGCCAGACATTTGACACTGTTTTAACTGTCATATTTTGAGCAGGCGTTTATCTTCATTTTAAATGTTCATGCCATCTCCCATAGTTGTTACTCTTGCACAAAAGAAAGTTCTTCGAGAAGACATACTCTTTGAAATACAACTCTTTACCTATAAATATATCAAATGATTGAGATTGAACTTAACTTATAACTACTATCACTCTCTATTTTCCATAAGTACTTAAACTCTCTTGTGCTATTATTGATTTCATGCTCTTAATCAGTTACAATCAAAATCTATATATTTGGTAAACTTAATTCCTACAAATCCAAGAATTTACACTCAAAAACACTTAAGGAAGATTATAGGAAGAATAGTACTAACAGTCAATATCGTGTTATAGAGAATACAAGCTTGTCAAAGAAATACTTTTGTGGAAAGCCTATTTATCTAGGCAAAGCGATGATTGTTGTTTAGTAAAATACCGAAAGGGAGCTTCGGGACTGGACGTAGGACGGGAGGTCCCAACTAGTATATAAAAATCTAGTGTGCTAGTATTTATTCTTTACTTTTATACTCTACTGTTTACATTTGTTTATATTACAATACACACACTTGTCTTATACAAAAGCCATATTATATACGATCTACTAGACTTGCATAACTTTTTGTAATATACTTATATCGACGAGATAAGTATATGAATGTTTTTTCAAGTATTGAAATGAGTATAAGGGATTTATGAAAAATATCTCTTGTGAAGGTATTTGGATTCAGATAATTTTGGTGAGATTTAAATTAAGGAAAGGTTAATTAGCTGAGGCTTAGTTGATCCCACATGGAATTAAATCTATGTTTGATTGTTTGTTTATTTGATAGTTAAATAACCGACTATCAAATCCAGACAAATTTTTAACTCTGGAAAAATCTAGGAGAAAACCCAAGAATTATATGGTATAGTTATCCTCGCGAATGATATATTGTGCATATAAACTCGTTGTATTCTTTTAGGACAAATGATAAGAAAATCCACACACTTAAACGGTTAGAAGGTGATCTCTGCTCTTATGTATTGTCTTTTTTATTTCCAAAAGAACCATATTTGAGTTTGCCGGAAACTATCGAATGTTGGTTTAGAAAGACCGGGATCGGATAAATATGAATTATCCGAAAACCACTTCAAACCAACTCAAGCGTTCGAATTGAAGACATCCTGAAGATGATGAAATCGAAGATGCAGATCTTTGAAGTGCAAGGCCTATTTGCTGTTAATTCTAAAGGTAATTCCAAAATGGATATAGTAGTAGTGTTTTCGTTTTATTCAGTCCCAGAACAAACTTGTATGGAGGAATGTTGGCATTGCATTGTTGCCTAAAGGGAAGTGTTAGCATTCCAAGTGAGATTTGCTATAAAACGTAAACTAGCCTCAGGTTTCACAGCTGGTAAATGACTAAAGTAGAGACACGCCACAGGGCTATGTGGGTTGCTCCCATAAGGGTATGATGACCGCTTGTGTCTAGATTGACATTTTTTTATGGATTATGTATGTTTCTGGTCACGAAGATGGTTTGTCAGGGACAACCATGAGGGATCATATTCGGTACTATACAAAAAAGGGTAGGCCGGTCCTCAGTTGCAGACGTGAGAATTAAGGCAGCCTCGGTACATTATTTCTAAAGGCGTACTGTATAAAAGGGAGACCCTTACCTTGTCATGTTGGAATTCATTCTTCAGTAAGTGCCTTCGGATGTTGTTGTATACCTATTATGCTGAAATTCAATTAATGTAATAATTTCGGATGTATTTATAATTTAATTTAAACTCTGGACATTATTATAATACTATTAGTATTTCTATAAAATGGTTTGGTTATCGTAAAATAAAAACCCTTCTATGTTTATGTATGGTGTGGTTTTACAAGATACCTTTTATTTTGAAAGGTTTCATAAAACATTAAGAATCCATTTGATCGTGTTGGTCACGTTAGTTTTACCAAACTGATCCAACCATTGTTTCTCTTATATTACTCGGGTCAGGCTAGGCATTGAAAAGGAGTGCGGATTAAGGATCTTAAGGCTAATTTAACACTAGAGGGGGATGGATAGTGTTTAATGGATTCTAAGACACATATGGACTAATTTAAAAATTATGATGTAAACAAATGCAGAACTTAATCACAAAACAATCACAGAAACACAGATGCAACAAGTAAATAAATAGCAGTAAAAGGAAAGAACACAATAGATTTTATGCTGGTTCGGAGTTACCTTACATCCATTCCAGCACCAAGGCAAACTCTTCGTACATATTTTTATTATACCAATGTCGAGATTGCAATCCTTAATTTCTAAAGGCCTTGAGGTACCCTCCTATCTTCGAGTCCAGGGCAAACTCTCTTCATTTACAGGACACAAGATCACCCACTTGATTTCCAGGCACAACCACACCTCATAGAAAGACTCCATAAACTTTTTATTACAAACTGATCCTATAACTCAGAATAGCACTTTGATTTTTGAGAGAGGAAAGAGAATCAAACTAGAATAAGATTCTAATTTGATTCACTTGAGAATTCGACAGACTTTCGACACGATCTTAAAAATATGAAAATTTTAGAATACGAATTTGTGGAGAAGAAGGAGTGAAGAAAATAAGAAAATAGTTAGTTAAAAAATTCGTTTGCAAAGGCTGTTTATGGACCAGTAAGGGTCATAACCATTCGTGAAGAGATTTAAACGAATACACACTTCTTTTCAAAATTGAAACTTTTGAATTTAACGGCCACCATATCGACATGGGGTATCCCATGATGTTCACATCCCTTAGTTAAAAACTATGTAAATTTTTTTTTGAAAATGGTATCGAAAGGAAAACAAGATGAAATAATTCTGGAGTAAAATAAACTAATTTTTCTATGTTTTAAAACATAGAAGAGTAGAAAAATATATTTTTAGAATGTATGCATAAATTTGATTTTAAATCTCACGTATGTATATATTATAAAAGATATTTGAAAATCAGAAGATAGTTTTAAAAACAAACAAAGTTTAAAACAAGAGTTTATTTAAAAACTAAAACAAAGAATATTTAAGGCTAAAACATCTTTTTGAAAATCATTTGAAAAGATAATTTTTAAGGCTAAAACATTTTGAAAATCAGTATTGAAAATCATTTTGAAAAAACATTTTGAAGTAGTTTTGCAAGCTTCTTCCTGTAGAAGATTTCATCACATCAGGACTTGAAAACTTGTACATAACCAGGATGTTCGTGAGTTTGTACGTCACTTGTCGTAGGTTAGTAAGCTACTTGTCGTGGATTTGTAAGCCATTAAGAAGGTAGAAATGGGTTCCATCCCAAATGAAATTTGAAATGAAGATTTCCATGCTATTATGAAGTTCTAACAAAACTAGACACTTAACCTGAAATCGTGATCTTGATACTCATGAGTCTTGTAACTTGATTTCTTCATTCTTGATCTTTATATTGTACAGTCTTCAATAATCAGTACCTGCCTTATATATATCCTACATAATAACATTCATATATATATATATATATATATCTAGAAAATAGTGTTAGTATATACGTTATAATAAAATAAGTTACAAAGATTGTTGTCATCAAAACCCTATCTCCAATTCCTAACGATCTCCTATATTTTGATGATGACAACCTTTTAAAATATACTTACCACTTCGATCATATAATATCTCCCCCTTACACCAACAACTCTCCCTTACTCCAAGCCTATGTTTTATATAACTTCTCCCCCTTTGTCATCAAAAAAATAACCTACAAACCTTGGACTTAATAGAAAATGAGATAAACAAACATATGACATAAGAATAATAACTATGTATGAGTGAAATATAGCATCCTAAGTTAATGGAATTCAAGATTTTATTCACCAAAGATTGATTTTAGAAGAACATTAAGACAACACTTATATAAAAATTAACGAACCAATCTACAATCAAGAAAATGAAAAAACGCTTAACGAGGGCCCTTAACTATTGGTGATTTGTGGATCGAACAATTTGGATAATGGAGACAAAAGTTTCCACGTTATTCCACCAAGTTTCCATTAGCGTCAAAAAGGACATCCAATGCAAATCACGCGATCGTCTTCATCCATATGAACATCTGGATTCGGCAGAGGATGTTCTTCCTCTTGATTTTCTTGTGGTTCTTCTACAGGCTCTTCTTCTTTAGAATCCATGGCTTGTGATGATTCTTCGATGACAATGGGATTGACATGGTTATCCATAAGGAAGTTTTGTAAATTCCTAAGGATTCTGCCTTGCCTGTCTTGTTCTCAAGCAAATCGCAATTAACTCACTTAAATTTCCATCATCATTTGAAGCAAATATTTCATCTCCTCTTGTAATTTGATGACTTGTATGTGTGTGGAACGTTGAAAAGGGCCAGAATGAGGAGAAATGGGTGAAGAAGGTTCATTATTAGAAGAGAAAGCCATTAATTTACCGTTTTAAAATTTTATTACAGAGAATAGAACAGAGAAAAGGAGTAAAAGTCGAAATATATAAATATATAATTTAATAACTAATTTTAGAGGGAAATTTAAATTTGAAAATCTCGATCTATATGTCGACATAGGGGGATGGGTCATGTCGACATGCCCAGTTCAATTTTTGAGAAATTTTTATTTATATTAATTATTAACTATACTTGTATTATTTATATTTAAGTTAATTAACACATACCTAATTCTCTTCTAAATTTAGTAAAGTTTTGTTAACTTAATGGTTTGGTTAATATATCAGTAATTTGTTTTTCAGTATTAATATAATCAAGAGTTATGACTTCTTTACTTATAATATCTCTAAGAAAATGATGTCTAATATCAATATGTTTTGTTCTAGCATGATGAGTTGGATTCTTAGATAGGTTTATTGCACTAGTATTATCACAATAAATTGGTGATTTAGTTATAGTTAATCCAAAATCTTTTAAATTTTGTTGAATATATATATAATTTGAGAACAAGCCAATGCAGTAGATATATATTCTGCTTCAATTATTGACAAGGATACAGTGTTTTGCTTCTTACTAAACCAGGAAACCAGAGAATGTCCTAGAAAGTGATAAGTTTCACTTGTACTTTTTTCGGTCTGATTTACAACCGGCGTAATTAGCATCATAATATGAAATTAAATCAAATACATCAATTTTGGGTAAAATAAACCATGATCTAAAGTATGTTTTACATATCTTAAAATTCTTTTAACGGCTTTTTAGTGAGTTTAATAGGTTGAGATTGGTATCTTGCACAGAGACAGACACTATGCATGATGTCAGGATGACTTTCTGTTATATAAAGCAGCAAACCAATCATTCCCCTATATAATTTTTAATCAACATCTTTTGATTTATCTTCTTTACTTAAAGCTACATTAGTTGTCATTGGAGTTGGTTTCCCACTAAAAGTGGTCAATCCAAATTTACTAATTAAATCTTAGCATATTTTTCTTGACTAATGAAAATTCCTTTATTTAACTGTTTGATTTGAAGTCCTAAGAAGAAACTTAGTTCTCCCATATGACTCATTTCAAATTCTTTAGTCATTATATCTGAATTTTTTTATTCATTATGTTATTAGTTGATCCAAATGTTATATTATCTACATATATTTGTACTACTTGAATATCATTTTTTTTCTTTTAATAAAAAGAGTTGTATCTATTTTACCATTTTCAAAACCAGATTGTAGTAAATAAGATCTTAGTTTTTCATACTAGGCTCTAGGAGCTTGTTTCAGACCATATAAAGCTTTCTTTAATTTATATACATGATTTGGAAATTTATTATCTTCAAAAAGTGGAGGTTGTTCAACATAAATATCTTCTTTTACAAAACCATTTAAAAAAACACTTTTAACATATATTTGATATAACTTGAAATTATTGTAGTTTGCGAAAGCAAGTAGAATCCTGATAGCTTCTAGTCTTGCTACGGGTGCAAAGGCTTCGTCATAATCACCTTCTTCTTGACAATAACCTTGCGCGACTAAAAGAGCTTTATTTCTCACGACCTCACCAAGTTCATTCATTTTAATTTTATAAACCTATTTTGTTCCAATTATACTTTTATCCTTAGGTCTAGGAACAAGTTCTTAAACATCATTTCTGGTAAACTGATTCAATTCTTCTTGCATAGCAAGAATTCATGAATCATCAGATGATGCTTCCTTTGAATTTTTAGGTTCAATAGTTGATATAAAAGCTACATTACTCATACTATTTAGTTGATTTCTTTTTTTAACTATAGATTCAGTATTTCCTTTTATATTTTCTATAGGATGATCTTTTAATAGCCTAATTCTTTTATTAGGTTGAATGATTTCACAATTAGTTTCATTAGGTTCATTATTAAAGTTACAAAATCTTCTTCATCTTCTTTTTGTAGTATCTTTAAAATTTTTATCAAAAGATACATGCATTGTCAATAGTGTTAGTTCTTAAGTTATAAACTCTAAATGCTTTACTTCTATTAGAATATCTGATGAAGCTATCTTTGTCGGATTAAGGTTCAAATTTATCTAAATTATCTTTTCTATTAAGAGTAATACACTTACTACCAAAAACTTTAAAATAAGCTACTATGAGTTTCTTATTGTAAAGTAATTCATATGGTGTTTTATTAGTTAATGGTCTAATTAAAATCTTATTTAATATATAACACGCTGTAGCGATTGCTTCAGTCCAAAAGTTTTTAGGCAAGTTACTATCAGAAAGCATTGTTCTAGCACACTCTTGAATCATTCTATTCTTACGTTCTACCACTTCGTTTTGTTGTGGAGTTCTTGAAAAAGAGAAATTATGAGTAATTCATTTTTTATTACAGAAATTCTCAACATTTTCATTTTCAAATTCTCCACCGTGATCACTACGAATAGGTTTTATTTTTAAAGAAAGTTGATTTTGAATTCTTTTAGAATTTTTTTTAAATAATTCAAAAGCATCACTTTTAAGTTTAAGAAAAATTGTCCTAGTATATCTAGAATAATCATTTACAATTACAAAAACATATTTATTGTGATTAATTGATTGAACTTGAGATGGACCAAATAAATCTAAATGAAGTAATTCTAGTGGTTTAGAAGTAGAAATCATATCTTTTAATTTAAATAAACTTTTCTTAAGTTTTCCTAATTGGCAAGCATCACATATACTATCTACTTTAAAGTTTAACTTGGGAAGACCTCTAACTAAGTTAAGTTTTGATAACCTAGATAACAGTTTGAAATTTAAACGACCAAATCTTTTATGCCAAATCCAAGGGTCACTTATATTAGCCAAAAGACGTAAGTTATCATTTGAAACTTTCATACTAAGGATGTAAATGTTTTTCTTCCTAATTCCTTCAAAGATAGTATTTGACTTATTATCTTCGATGTGACACTTATCTTTTTCAAATTTAATTTTAAATCCTTTATCACATAGTTGACTTATACTAAGAAAATTTTGTTTTAGATTCCTAACTAGAAAAATATCAGAAATAAGAGGAGTTTTAGAATTACCGACATTACCGATGCCAATCACATATCCTTTTGAGTTATCTCCAAAGTTGACCAATCCACCATCTTGATATATAATGTCATTGAGTATCTCCAGATTTCATGTCATATGCCTTGAATAGCCACTATCAAGTATCCATTTAGACAATACCAGAACCGTCATTTTGTAACGGCTATAACCGTTGGTAGCAAGTACATTATAATTTTTTTTACATATTTTGTAATGGCTATAACTATTGAGAATTTTGGAACTTTCCAATAGTTATAACCGTTGGAAAAAACCGCAATTCCTAGCAGTTATAACCATTGGGAATCTTGGTAATTCCCAACTGTTATAACCGTTGGAAATTACTTCACATTCTATCAAATACTAAGGTTTGCATGTATTTAGAATTTAATGCTTTCAAAACTTTCTCTTGTGTATATCCAAAATTAAAATGTTGAAACTCCCAAGGTCAAAGATAGTTATATATTAAAACTATATAAGTTCATAGTTGAAAACAAGACTATACTTTCTGAAAAACTCTGAAATTTCAAAGTCATGTATATATGAAACTTTGTTTGTTCTCAGACTAGTACTTATACTCTTAAAATCATGAAATTCACATATTTAAAGGTTTATATATGCTCATAGATTATGAATATAATCCTATTATGCTTACAACTCAAATCAAATCCTTTTGGAAATTTTTTGCTTTTCAAATCCTTTTCCTTTGAAGTCTATTTATTCAAAAAAAATTCACATTTCAAAACCAATAAACAACCTACAAATCCTTAAAATACAATGATTTTACAAATTGGCTTTGTAATCATTTTTCCGAATTTTAATTTTGTGAAAATCAATTTTAAAAGTTTGTAGAATTTTAAAGCTAAAAAATTAATTAATTCGAGGTTTAAGTCCCATACCTGAAATGGCTTATTTGGGAAAGATAATCGATACCTACAAAGGAACGATGGAAGTTGGTCTAGAGTGCTATTGATTAGAGGCATTGACAGATCGTTCCTTTAGAAAATAGTAGTTTCTTCATATTCCAAACCGCTTCCATCACTATGTCTGGTTCATCTAGTGTGCTTTCTGCAGTTTGAGAAACGTATCGACCTGGCATAGTAGATTTTACATGATGAGAAGACACAAAAGATGACTCGGAAAGGAAACCATCGTTGGTTGAAACAGGAAAAGGCTTGTACTGAAGAGACAGAACTCGAGTTCTGTTGTTAAGGCAAGCCTCCGCCAGTAGTTTTCTGTAAGCCTCTTTAAAAGGAATTTTCATTTTAAAACCGACCAATCCAAATTCTTTCAGTTTAATTGAGCCATTCACTTAGTTTGAAACCGAGCGAACAACTCAATTTGAAACTAAGTTGTTTCACATGTAAGCTGGTGTTTGTTCTTGCTTTTATAACACATTAGTGTGCATCACTATAGAAAAAAGCTAGCAGCAAATGCTTAACCAATGATGGTTTTATTTAGTGCGATCTATCATGTTGTGATCTTAAAATATCATAATCCCTCCATTTTATATTCTATGCTCAAATGGACTCAATGTTTGGATGTAAAAATCAATTACTGATGCGTAGTGTGTAAATGCTAAAATAGAATAGACGAGCTGAGCTCCGAAATAACATATGTGAATGATTAGTGTATGAATGTTCGAATTAACTTTTTAGTATGTTTGTGATAAATTGTAGACCTGCAAGTTTTTAAAAGAATAAAAATAATTGATACAATGGTATTTTATAAAAACAATCAAATCGTGTTATTCTGATTTCATCAAAACAGTTTTTGACTTATCCGGTAGATTATTGTATCCATCCACCAGTTTTTTACAGTAGTAACTTTCAGTAAGTTGCTTACTGAAGAAATTCCCATACCCAGTTTTCTAAAGGAAGTAGGAAAACATTGATATGGTGTATTTGACATAAGTTTTCATAGCTTCCTATGAAGAAAAATAATAGGAAAACTGTGAATTTATGCAATTTGCACTCAAGATGGTGCCTTTTATGCAGGATCCTCTTTCGATGGACTTGCGAGCAAAATATTAGATAAGTTTTAAATAACTAAGACTTCAATAAATGTTAAATCCAAAAAGGTCGATGGGTGATAATATATTTATTCTAGATGCTCTTATATTGGTAATCTCCAAAAAAATTTTATTCATTCATTGGATTTGATGATGAATGATGATAACAATAGTAAACTATGTGATGCATTATATATTTCCACTAAAGACTAATTAAAATATAAAAATGCAGCAGAATCTGGAAACAAAATGTGTACACTAACAGATACTTATCAGTTGCCTAAGAACCACCCTTTCACGTCACTAAATTGAAAGAACCCCAAAACTTTAGCTTCAAACTATGATATCTCCCTCTTCCGAGCTCCGATTCACAAAACATCTTCATCGATATCAAGCTACTTCCATCTTCTTCGACTCTACAAATAATGTCGCCAAAATTTAACAAGGGGATATTTGAAAATAATGTAGCATAGGTATAGAAAATTAGAATCTAAACAATAGTAAAATGTTGGGAATGAGCATTGTCATATGATTTGGAAGGAGTCATCTGATGAGTAATTTTGCATGTAACGCCTTTGCTATTGGCTTACTTGTTAATAAGTGATGAATAAAAGATATACTGTCTAAACATTACAGAATGATTCTTTGTTGAAGTAGAACACTACATGTTGTGCTATAACCAACAATGCAAGTGGAACAGGTTATGCAACCTAACCATATCTTCCATTTGTTTGATTACATTATAATTTGATACGTAAAGCACTTGTGAACTGGAATATATAAATATACGATTCTCCATACTAAAAGTAACCTCATCTCAGATCCCAAACAAATCTTTGTTAATCTCTTTTCAAATATCCAAGAATATATAATCTAACATGTAATTGGAATATTGTTGACCTGCTAGCAAAGTGACGTTGGTGCGGGATTCCGACTCTAATCGAAACCCCACGAGCGTAGCGGAAGACGGGATCGCGATAAGCAGTGTAAAAACAACCAATCGATAACTCAAATCCAATCACAATCAATCAAAATCTCAGACAAGCAAATCAAAAATCAAGGCAATAATGAAAATAAATCACACGGAGATTTATAGTGGCTGCACTAACGTTGTGTTAGTGTACATCCACTTTAAGAGAGAGCTTTTATTATTATTGATGAGAAAAGTACAAAAGATTTATTACAATGATCAATAATCAAAATAGAAATTGATTTTGTGGAGAAGAGAATTGAAGAAAATTAGGTTTTGATAAACCCTAATTTGGTGGAGACTGATCTCTTATTGTTGCTTGCACACGCTTCTCTCTCACCCTCCGGATCTGATACCTAAGGCTAACTTATATAGAAGAATAGAAACCCTACACAATATTCCAAAATTCAAAATTGCCCCTGCGGATATCACAAATTTTCACCCAAGTCCGCGAGATGAAAAACTGAAAAGAAAAAAACGTTTCAGACGTCTCGCCTAAGGGTCAGACGTCTGACTTAAGTCTCTGGAGCGACTTCGCTCCAGATCAGACGTCTGACCCACTTGGTCAGACGTCTGACTGAGTGTTCTGCAACCACTCCACAACAATTTCAGACGTCTGAAAATAATTTCAGACGTCTGAAATTAGTTGTTGTCCCCAAACAGCCCACTTCACATTTTCTCTTCTAACTTCCACCCCCGAATTTCGATTTGCGAACCGTTTCCTCCGTTACGAAGCTACTTCCAACCTATACAAATCCTCATATAGTGTCCCCAAATTTCAACACTCCACCTCGACACTATATCCATCTTCAATTCCAATGGTATCATACCATCAACGACAACCGATAGCGCCAACTATCACCTCTTCTACCTTCAACCAAACATGAATGCTTTCCCAATGAGCTCCGGCAAAGCCACCGCCCATTGCACTCCACCAACGAGCTAAGGAAAAGCCCCCGCCCGCTAATGAAATGTTGAAAACATTCAAATCCTAAGCTATCTCACCAAAGACTTACACTTACCAAAAAGATAGAACATCAATCTCTCTCACCAATACTCTTCCTCATCTACCACCAAGCTCCTCCCTTAACCGTGCCACCCCGTGGCACCTAGCACTTCTCCAAGCGAATCAAGTTCGAGCAATGCTCGAACTTTCCAACCGGCAATGCCTTAGTGAACATATCCGCCGCGTTATCCTTTGTGTGCACCTTTCGAAGATATACTTGCTTATCTTCATCCATGACTACTAGAAATGACTCTCTCACCTCAATATGTTTAGTCCGTGAGCTAAACGTCAAATTCTCTGCCAAGTGAATAGAACTCTGGCTATCACATCGAACATCAATACTATCATGCCCGAATCCCAAGTCACACAACAATCACTTCAAATAGAGTGCCTCCTTTGCCGCCTCCACTGCGGCTATCAACTCCGCCTCCGTAGTGGATAAAGCAACTACGGTCTGCAATCTAGATCTCCAACTCATGGCTGTTCCCCCAAGTGTGAAGACATATTCGGAAGTTGATTTTCTTCGATCCCTATCACCAGCGTAGTCCGAATCACAATAACCAACCAACTTGCAATCCATCGCCTTACTACCGCCAAAAACAAGACCATGAGATGATGTGCCTCTAAGGTATCTCAATATAAGCTTCACAGCTTCCCAATGCGATTTCCCCGGATTAACCATGTAGCGACTAACCATCCCGACGGCATTTGCAATATCGGGCCTTGTACACACCATAGCATACATTGGACTACCAACTGCACTAGCATATGGCACCTTTGCCATATAAGTCTTGTCTTCCTCCAAGATAGGTAATCCTTTATTCGAAAGCTTCATATGCAAAGGTAAAGGTGTATATGACGCCTTTGCATTCTCCATGCTAAACCGGCAAAGCACTTTCTCTATGTATTCCTTTTGAGTTAGTTTCAACTCAAAATGCTTTCGATCCCTTACAATTTCCATGCCCAATAACCTTCTTGCTTTTCCAAGATCCTTCATTTCGAACTCCGATTTCAAACTCAGTTTAGCTTGTTGATTTCATTTTTATCTTTTGAAGCAATGAGCATGTCGTCCACATACAAGAGTAAATACACCCAACAATCATTTCTCAACTTCTTGAAATAAACACAAGCATCCTTGATGCTTCTATCAAAACCATTTTCAAGCATAAAATGATCAAACCTCTTGTACCATTGTCTAGGTGATTGCTTTAAACCATAGAGTGATTTCTTCAATTTGCAAACCAAATTTGACTTACCATCCACAACAAAACCTTACGGTTGCACCATGTAAATGTCTTCATCCAAGTCACCATGCAAGAAGGCGGTTTTCACATCAAGTTGCTCCAACTCCAAGTCGTGAATAGCAACTATAGCAAGTAATATCCAGATAGAAGTATGGCGCACAACCGATGCGAATATCTCATCATACTCCTTTCCCTTCCTTTGTGCAAACCCCTTAGCCACTAGTCTAGCTTTATATCTTCCATCGACCATCACCTTGTATATCCATTTGCACCCAATAGCACGGTTTCCTTTAGGAAGTGGAACCAAATCCCAAGTTTGATTCTTCAACAATGATTGCATCTCTTCCTCTATGGCACAAATCCATTTCGAGCTATCACTCGACTTCATGACGTCATCAAGGTCCATCGGCTAATCTTGGACTACATGAAGAGCATAGTCCAAATTATCACAAAAGCTAAGATAGTTCCAATCACCATATCTTTCGGGTGGTCTTATAGTACGACGACCAACCCGAGTAGCAATACCATCACCTAAACTCCCTTCGGCTCCACCTTGAACCGAATCTTCTCTAGAATCATGTACATCACCAACACTACTAGAGGCACCATGTGGACTATGTGATGTAACATCAACCGCTATCTCTTCACAAGCATCGCCAACTACTCTACTCTCTCTACTCCTTGGACAAAATATGGAAATAATTTCCTTCTCCTTTGATTCACCATAAACCAAATCTGAAGCATCCGATGAGCTCACATTCTCCTTGAACATTGCCGACTCATCAAAAGTAACATGACGAGAATTCACTACCTTCTTCGTTTTCGGATTCCAAATCCGATAGCCTTTTACACCATCCGTATAGCCAAGCAAAATCCCCTTGAAAGCTCTAGGTTCAAGCTTATCATTTCCCGAATCATGCACATAAACCGGACTGCCAAACACACGAAGATAACTCAAGTCAATGCTCTTTCCCTTCCACACTTCCTCCGGAATTTTGTTACTAATAGCTGAGCACGGAATTCGATTAATAATATGCACTGCGGTTGACAAAGCTTCAGCCCAAAATCCCTTTGCCAAACCCGATGTCAATCTCAAGCATCGAGCTTTCTCAAGTAGAGTATAATTCATTCTCTCCGCAACACCATTCGACTGCGGATCTCCAGGTGCAGTAAAATGCCTCCGAATACCATGATACTTGCAATACTCCAAAAATTCTCCGGAAACATACTCTCCGCCATTGTCAGACCTTAGAACCTTCAAAGACTTGTCACTCTCATTCTCAACAAGAGCCTTCCACGCTTTGAAATTTGCAAATGCCTCCGACTTGGCCTTCATTACATACACCCAAAATTTTCGAGAAAAGTCATCTATAAAGGAAATATAATAGCGAGCTCCACCTAAAGAAGCTACAGGTGCCGGTCCCCAAACATCCGTGTGAACATAATCAAGAACCCTTCTCGAATCATGTTTTCCTTCACCGAATGAAACTTTAGTTTGCTTCTCCATGACACAATCTTCGCAAAACTCTAACTTGTTGAAACTTTCTCCATCGATCATCTCTCTCTTTCGAAGAACATCTAAACTTCTCTCCGAGACATGACCTAACCTCAAATGCCACAGCCTAGTCGCATCCAAGCCATGAGAACTATCAACCCCCATACAAGTTTCACCTTCCACGGTCACTCCTTGAAGCAAATAAATACCATGAGTCCTTACACACTTCATCACCACAAGTGCCCCCTTCGAAACCCGTAATCTATCACTTTCAATAGTGATCTTACAACCTAAAGAATCTAGCTGCCCCAAAGAGATAAGAGACTTTCTAAGTCCCGAAACATAGCGCACATTAGTGAGAGTATGAACCACTCCATCAAACATCCTAATTTGCACGGAACCAATGCCTTTCGACTTACAAATAGCACCATTTTCCATAATAATTGAATTTCCTTCTTTGTCGATGTAAGAAGAAAAACAATTCCTATTTGGCGTCATATGATAATACGCCCCCGAATCGAGCACCCATTTTCTATTCGAAACATCTGATACTACTGCCGATAAAACATCTACCTCTTCCTCACCAACTGCATTCTCTACCGCTACGGATGAAGATGCTACTTCCTTCTTTACCTTCTCCTTGTCCGGACACTCATTCTTCCAATGACCGGGCTTCCTACAAATATAGCACTTGCCTTTTCTTTCCTTCGACTTTCCTCTCCAACCGGGGTTCCTTGATTTAGAACGCCCCCGGTTCTCCTTCTTAACATGTCTCTCGTTCTCCACAAACAAGCCATGACCATTACTAGCACCACTACTTCCATCACCTAATTCCTTCATTTGATCCCGCAACTTCTCGCTAAGAAGAGCCGTCTTGACATCATCAAGAATCAATGTATCTCGGCTATAGATCAAACTGTTTGAGAAACTTGTATAGCGGTCTGGCAATGAACACAACAATATCATCGCCTTTTGCTCTTCCTCAATCTTCAAATCTACCGCCTTCATCTTCATTAGCAAATCATCAAAAATATTTAAGTGCGCCTTCAGCGAAGTACCTTCCTTCATCTTATAGGTGAAGAACGTTCGCAATAAGATCAAATGATTCGTCAGTGACTTCTTCATATACAATTCCTCCAACTTGTCCCAAATACCCTTAGCGGTTGTCTCACCACTAATTTCAGAGATAACATTCTCTCCCATAGCAAGTTGAAGTGTAGTGAATGCCCACTCCTCCATCTCCTCTCTCTCAACATCCGAGATGTCCGCTGGCAATAAATGTGTGTCAAATACTACCCGATGCATCTGATTCCTTCTAAGAACCGCTTTCATCTTCCATTGCCATTTTTCAAAATCATTATTGCCATTCCACTTGTCTATTACCAATTGTGATCCTGAAGCTACGTACGAGCCATGTACATAAGGAGCTACACCACTTGGAGTACCCATTGAGGAACTACTTGAGTTATTACTTGATTCAGGCATCTCTACCACCACCTATCAAAACCTGAAGCTCCGATACCAAATGTTGGTGCGGGATTCCGACTCCAATCGAAACCCCACGAGCGCAGCGGAAGACGGGATCGTGATAAGCAGTGTAAAAACAACCAATCGATAACTCAAATCCAATCACAATCAATCAAAATCCCAGACAAGCAAATCAAAGATCAAGGCAATAATGAAAATAAATCACACAGAGATTTATAGTGGTTCCACTAACGTTGTGTTAATGTACATCCACTTTAAGAGAGAGCTTTTATTATTATTGATGAGAAAAGTACAAGAGATTGGTTGCAATGATCAATAATCAAAATAGAAATTGATTTTGTGGAGAAGAGAATTGAAGAAAATTAGGTTTTGATAAACCCTAATTTGGTGGAGGCTGATCTCTTATTGTTGCTTGCACACGCTTCTCTCTCACCCTCCGGATTTGATACCTGAGGCTAGCTTATATAGAAGAATAGAAACCCTAGACAATATTCCAAAATTCAAAATTGCCCCTGTGAATATCACAAATTTTCATCCAAGTTCGCGAGATGAAAAACTGAAGAAAAAAACGTTCCAGACGTCTGGCCTAAGGGTCAGACGTCTGACTTAAGTCTCTGGAGCGACTTCGCTCCAGATCAGACGTCTGACCCACTTGGTCAGACGTCTGACTGAGTGTTCTGGAAGCACTCCACAACAATTTCAGACGTCTGAAAATAATTTCAGACGTCTGAAATTAGTTGCTGTCCCCAAACAGCCCACTTCACCTTTTCTCTTCTAGCTTCCACCTTCGGACTCCGATTTGCGAACCGTTTCCTCTGTTACGAATCTACTTCCAACCTCTACAAATCCTCATATAGTGTCGCCAAATTTCAACAAGTGAAGACAAGAAAATATTGATATTTTAGGATACCCTTTTTTTAGAATATTGAACAACTCAAATAAATCAAAAACGATTTAGTTTACCATATTACTGTCAATGCCATGAGCATCTAAAATAAAATGATTTATGTGAGACTAATATATACCCTGCGAAAATATATTCAAATAGCTAACTAGGACCATGGGGAAAATTCTAAGGATTATGAGTATTGATCTATAGGTGCTTGAGCCGAGTCGAGTCAGGTTAACATTTTTATCGACTTTCAAATTGATAATGACAATAAGTAGGTAGCTATGGTATTCGTATATCTCATATACAAATGAAATGATATGTACAAGGAATAATCAGTTTTTACCATTTGAGATTAGTTTATAAACTTAAAGCGCACGTATGCGCATCTTTATTTAATAAAAAAATTAACGGACGAATGTATGCTATAAATGCAAAAGCTTTGAGACTATTATATCGTTGATTTTGCAACTATACTTCTAGTTCATACAACAACTAATGCAGCTATTTGATAAAACCTAAGTCACATTCAGATTACCAAGCGACAAGCAAACAATCACATATCCATTCATATCAGTTCTCTGCTTATTTTGTAGGTTGTGGCGACATGTGCATCATTGGAACTCTAAATGAGGATGTATGCTCTTATTTTTGATACAGGTTGGAGCTTTAACACATCAAACATTCCTCAGCATATTTGCAATCAGATTAGTCATGTTAAATTTCACAATGATAAGCCTAATGATTTTTGGTGGTGGAACCCAAAAATAAAAGGGAATTCGGTCTTAAATATACCTGATAATGCATCAGAACTAAGGATTCTAGCAAGATATGAAGCCATCAACTATAGAACATTGTAATACCCCCAAATTCAATATGCGTACATATCCAATAATATAAAACAAGTACAAAACTTTAGACGGACTTTGCAGATGGTCAAATATTCAATCAACCATCTGCAAATTATGTGCCAAAGAGAATGAATCAAGAGATGGTTTGTTTATTCAGTGTGAATATAGTAGGAATTCAAGGTCAACTATCAAGAACATGCTTCAATTTCAGTCTGGTCAACATAATAATCTGCTAGAAGTTTTGGATCTGGTTTAAAATAAACTCAAATCTAAACACTTGCATTTCGTACGTTGCAATCAGTCCTTTAGTGGGGCATATTTGGATTAAACGAAATCAGAGTGGTTTTCAAGGCAAATAACTAAATACAAACATACAACTACAGTTGATATTGCAAGATTGTAAGTGTATTATTTGTGAATCGAAGCATAGAAATGAAGTAGTAACTAACATAAAGAAAGTTTCATTAATTTTGGACTTATTTGAGCTAATGCCTGTAAGAAGAATCTTCCATCTGGAAAAGGGGATTTCTTGTTGCCATCATTCAATTGGAGCTAATGAGCCAATCGTACGTAATCCTTCAATTTGTATCTAAGAAATAGATGTTAGTACCTGAGTAGACAGAGGTGGAAAAGCGAAACCCTAGATTTGTAGTTTGCAACCCAGATCTTTCATCATCTTTGATGATTTGATAGGATAATGGGAGGAGGTGGTGGCAGAAGATGGAGGCAGTGGCAGACGGTGGTAGAAAACCCAGTATGAACGAAACGTTAGAGAGTGAGAAGAGATTATCTTGGGAAATGAGTAAACGGTTGAAAGAAGATAAATTTACAATCTTATACATACTTCTTTTAATTATTTATGAAATTACCATATTTACTAACAGTAATAACCGTTGTAAATGGTTGTAACGGATATAACCGCTAAAAATTTGTAATGGTTATTAGCGTTGTAAATTGAAAGCAAAAAAATGTTACAAAATAAGTTGTTTGGTGTAGTATTATCTTTCTCAATTTGCACAGTTTGTCCATTGGTTGTTGATTTTTCAAAAACAATGTAACATGTCTGTTCCTGCATAATAAATCAATTCGGTAGATAACTTGATTTTTCATAAAAACTATATGCTGACTTATGATACTTTGATGAAATGCATAAATTCAAACTAGTATTAACAAAATTTCCTAAAAATGCCATTTTTAACTTCTCATGTTTCAGATCATGACTATAAAAACCTATGCTCTGATACCAATTAAAAAGGATTGCGGATTAAGGATCTTAAGGATAATTTAACACTAAAGGGGGTGAATAGTGTTTAATGGATTCTAAGACATATATGGACTAATTTAAAAATTATGATATAAACAAATGCAGAACTTAATCATAAAACAATCACAGAATCAGACACAGATGCATAAAGTAAATAAAAAGCAGTAAAATGAAAGAACATCGGATTTTATACTGGTTCGGAGTTACCATACATCCAGTCTTGCACCAAGGCAAATACCTCGTACAGATTTTTATTATACCAATGTTGAGATTACAATCCTAAATTTCTAAAGGCCTTGAGGTACCCTCCTGTCTTCGAGTCCGGGGCAAAATCTCTTGATTTATGGGACACAAGATCACCCAATTGATATCCAGACACAACCACACCTTATAGAAAGACTCGATAAACTTTTGATTACAAATTGTTTCTATAACTTTGAATAGCACTTTCATCTTCGAGAGAGGGCAGAGAACCAAACAAGAATGAGATTCTAATTTGATTCACTTGAGAATTCGGCAGAATTTCGACACGATCTTAAAAATAGGAAAATTTTAGAATATGAATTTGTGGAGAAGAAGGAATGAAGAAAATAAGAAAATAGCTAGTTAAAAAATTCGTTTGTGAAGGCTGTTTGTAGACCAGTAACGGTCATAACCATTCATGAAGAGATTTAAACATATAGACACTTCTTTTGAAAATTAAAACTTTTGAATTTAACGACCACCATGTCGACATAGGGTATCCCATGATATCGACATCGCTTAGTTAAAAACTTTGTAAAATTTGTTTTGAAAATGATATTGAAAGGAAAATAAGATTAAATGATTCTGTAGTAAAATATACTAATTTTCCTATGTTTTAAAACAAAGAAGAGTAGAGAATTATATTTTTAGAATGTATATATAAATTTGATTTTAAATCTCACGTATACATACATATATATATATATATGTATGTATGTATATATATTATAAAAAATATTTAAAAATCAGAAGATAGTTTTAAAAACAAACGAAGTTTAAAACAAGAGTTTATTTAAAAACAAAAACAAAGAATATTTTAAGGCTAAAACATCTTTTTGAAAATCATTTGAAAGATAATTTTTAAGGCTAAAACATTTTGAAAAGAAGTTTTGAAAATCATTTTGAAAAAATATTTTGAAGTAGTTTTGCAAGTTTCTTCCTGCAGAATATTTCATCACATCAGGACTCGAGAACTTGTATAAAACTAGAATGTTCGAGGGTTTGTAAGCCACTTGTCGCAGGTTTGTAAGCTACTTGTCGTGTGTTCGTAAGCCACTAAGAAGGTAGAAATGAGTTCCATCCCAAATGAAATTTGGGATGAAGATTTCCATGCTATTATGAAGTTTTAAAAACTAGACACTTATCTTGAAATCTTGATCTTGATATTCATGAGTCTTTAAACTTGATTTCTTCATTCTTGATCTTTATACTGTACAGTCTTCAATAATCAACACCGACCTTATATATATCATGCATAATAACATTCATATATATCTCGACAATAGTATTAGTATATAAGTTATAATAAAATAAGTTACAAAGGTTGTTGTCATCAAAACCACTATCTCCAGTACCTAATAGGCATATCTTTCAGATTTAGCTGGACACTTTGGAGCTTTAGAAGATGAGCTGGATACTCGAAGGCTTACTCACGTATTTTATCTTTGGCTATTTTTTCCAAACCGTATTTATCAGCCGTTGTCAGGTTAGGTTGTTATAACTGTCCAGGGGCTAATAACAAGATAATTTACATTGATTGATATTTGTATATTAAAATTCAGTTTTTTCTTTTGTAAAGACCATGGGTATATTATATGTGACTCATCACGTTTGTGAGTTTATGTTCTATCTTTTCTTTCTTCCACCCTAATAATCTGTCTTTCCGGCACATGGATGTTCAACACATGAATACTGCGGATGTATTAATGTCGAATTCCGGAGGTCAAAAATGCGAATTTTTACATTAAGTGGTTTTAAGAAGAGGTAAAAATAGGGATATTTACCTCCTCCTTTTACTCATTTTTTTTCCATTTCTAATCTAATTTGAAATCTTTAAACCCCTCTCTTACATACCCTATGGATAGCCATAACTTGGGCCTAGATGGGCTTTCAAAATCCTAAGCTTACTTAGTGAATAATCAACTTGAATCAATTTTAATAATTATCAATATCTTATATCGAAATGCACACATATAACTTTTATTTATGCACTTAATACTAATAGCATTCAAAAATCAAATAAATTTTAATAATATTTAATTCAATTAGCTTACAACAAAAATAAACTAATTAAATCGTGCGATTTTTCGAAGTATTCATCATTACAGTTGTGCGACTCAAAGGTGTAAATTCAGTTAGCGGTTAATATCGAAAAATTCGAATATTAACGTTCACATGTCAACTTAGCCAATGTGTGATTGTTTAGCCAAATTTATTGGTAAGTGTATCTTCTTGGTAAAATCCACTTTTACTATTTTAAGCGGTCCCTAGCTAGCTGTAACGATTAATTACCAAATCTCTTCATCAAAACTATATCACTTGAGAACTCATGGAATTTGGTTTTGGACAAAATTCCAATATCCTCCACATTCAACTTGCTTAGTCTAAACAAAAAATCTTTGGTTTAATAATAACAATTATTATTAACCGTATTGCTCTGACCAACGACTTGACTTTAAGTTGACAAAAGTTGACCATGATACTAACTTCATCTAGGAGGCGAATTCTTTATTAAATAGTGTTTCACTCCTAGCGCTTCAATTCAGACCTAACTATAGTTATTCGATGGTCATCGTGTTATGATTTAACTACAATCAAAGTGGAGAATCCATATTTAAGTTTAACAGTATTCTCAAGTCAAGAGAACGATATAATATAGTCACTTCAAGATTCTCTATTTGGTATTAGTTACATTAATCAATAGAAAACTCTTGAGCCGGTCATTCCCTGGTTATCTATTAATCATCGGTACATCACCCCTTGGTGCCCCCCAACGACGATGAGTAATAAACTACCCAACATTTGGATAACGTTATGTGCTCTAATTTTAATGGATGTATCAATATCCCATCTCTAAACATTTTGACTTTGAGTTTTTAAAATATTACGGTTTTTTAATGTGATAAATTTCTCATGATTACAACACATTATAATTGTTATTACATAACATATTATTTAGGAATTTCCTATTTAGTATACTCAAATTAAATTATTAATTAATATATCATAATACGACAAGTATATAATAGAAAGAAAAATACATGTATTATAAAGTAGATTGATTACAGAGTTAGATACATGTAACAAATTGCATAATTGCCCCTGGTATATTATTAACGCTGTCATGGTGAACATATGCTATATGTGTTTAATTAACCACCGTGACATATAGTTAATAACGGGTATAATGACATAGTTTTACGATGATGTCATTCGCATATATTTAAATATATAAACATTTATATTTATAATGCAAACTATTGACCCACATGGTAGCGTAGTTGGTTTGAACATGCGGCACTCACATGTAAGGTTGAGGGTTCAATCCTTGCTACCTTCATATTCTTGTGGGAATGAACCAAGTTCCAAAAAAAATAAACTATTGATAATATATACATATATTTAATATAAGTATGTATGTATGATATTTAAAATTATACATAAAAACATACATACATATATTATAATATAATTTTCAACGCACGCGCATGTGCGAACACACACAGGGGTGTGTGTATTATTATTACTAATGACTTTTCAGGTTGTGTAGACCGTAGTATAGGAAATACTGGTACACTACTCAAAGATATTGCACGGATAAACAAGTACAGACAGATCATACATCAAGACGGATTAGTATAAGGATTCAACAGCAGATTAAGAAGCAAAGGAGGAATCAAGGCTAGGAATATAAGAACAAGACTACAAGAACACGGAAGATTCAAGAATAAGACGAAGAAAATATATGAAACTCAAGGACAAGGCTAGGAGGACCCAAGAGACTCAAGAAACAAAGACTAAAGAGCAAAAAACATTCAATTAGTTAGAATTATATGTAAAGAGCCTTAGAAATATTTGTTAAAGTCCTTGCTAAAGTGTAAGTGTACAATAACCAATCCAAGCGTCATGATGCTCTTCTAGCACAAGAACGTCATGTTACGTCTTTTCGGCTGGCCGTGCACATGGAATCCAAGTTGACCAAATCTAGACCCCTGATCACGACCGACGGCTCTTATGAAACTGAGTATCTAAGGCATAGATCTCAGCTCTTCAAAGCATGATCTCTATAGCTATAAATAGAGATTCATATGCACTTATACAAGACTCGATTGTTCTATAATTAGGAGTATATGTACTAGTTCTAAGCTCTTACTATAGCCATTAAAAATCCCTTTGTAACCCGAAGCTCGAAGTAATAAGAAATCAGACCATAGTCGACGTAGATCACTTCTAAATCAAACCACTTTACATTTTATGTTATTTACTATACTTGCATTACATATTATTTTCTAAATCACTCATCATTTCAGGTATATATGTAACTATTTTAGTAAGTAACATTTACGAAGATCCATTTTCAACTATCATTCCGATGTTGATTGGAAATATAGTCAGCAATAGTACATAGAGCATTAGCATGGACATAGGTAATGAGCAAAAAGAAGCTTTTAGTTGGGTTTTGAATTGATTAGTATGGCATCTAGTAGTTGGGGCTTGGCAAAGGTTCTAATTATCCGATTAGTATTTGCATTTCTACATTAGCTTTACTATATTGTGGTCTATGGATTGCCACCTTATCAATACTAAAAAAAAAGACATGTATAGAAACTTCATTTTGATCAATTAAAGTGGTGTACTGAATATATCTTGTTTTAAATGAGTAGTTCTCTATTTATCTCATCCGTCTTTTTTATTTAGCGTCTTTATTAGGTTAATCATTTTACTCATGTAAATGTTTGTGCCATGACTGAGCAGTTTTTTTTGCTTGATTTGTAAGCTAAGGGTTGTTTGAATGACTTTCAAATTAGTTTCTAAAGGGTTTGAGCATCATGCTCTATTTCTAAAATTTTCAAGATTGCTGGAGGATTTTATTATTAAAGTTTACATTAGCTTGCGTGTCTTTTTCAAAATATTAGATAGTGTTTGCTTTAAAAACGAATTTTGTGATTTTGGTTTTCAATATGTATATCAAATATGAAAAGAATAGAAGAACGACGGAGGGGATGAAAGAAAGACGGATGAAAGGACGAAGGAGATAGAGAGACGATGGAAGAATGCATTGTTTCACGTGCTTGTGTTATTTCTAAAACATGAGAATTTTTTTTATTATTAATTTGTATGTTAACTTCGTTTTCTAAATTGATCGTTTTTGGCAGTACACAAACGTCGTGTATTTTTTTGTATTGATGAGAACCCAAAACTAAAAATAACAAATCAAACACTACCTTAGAGTTTAATTCGCATATTCATCTCTATCTAAACTGTTTTTGTATATATCAACGTTAAAAGTTGAGATCTATAAAATAAATCGTAATTTTAATGGCTTTTTTGTTTTAATTTTTTAATTTAAGTTGGATGATGTTGCTAGGCTATAAATTTGGTCAAAGTCAACTCAACAAACATTTAGTTCTTGAAAAATGTGAAATGCTACACATTACAGCTTTTATCACATCTAGTACAAAACAAAAATTACCTATTATTATTTTATTCAACACAATATTGTTATATAGCACACGTGTTAAAATTAAACCAATTGTATCAAATGTTGAAACTTTGCTACACTTTGTGCTTTTTCAATGATAAATTCGTACCATCTAAAAAGACATACAAACCGATATATCTATTCTCTTGGCAAAGGCAGGCAGAACCAAACATAAAAATTGTAGAACGTTCTAATATTTTTTTTTGTCGAATTCTAAAGCCACTAGAGAAATAATATAAACTCTCTGTAATCCCTCCTGTTTATTTATTAAACTTCTATAATTTTAATTTCCAAACCTTCTAGTGTGGAAAAGCTGAACAAACTCCTCTTTCTCTCTCTGTGCACAACTTTAGGACTTTAAATTAAAGAGAGGAGCAGATTAGCGTCTTTTCCCGATGCATTTATCACATATCACATGGACGTGGAATAATCTTCCAGTAGCAGTTGTTTGGACAAATCAAGCTGATCAAAAACTGCTGGTAACCCACCCTTCACATTGCGGCGTGGATAAGAAGATACACTCACTCCACCCATACAGGGCAAAAACGAGTGAAGATAATTGCCTCCAGCAAACAATGCTTAGTCACCTCACCTTCATACCCTAAACCAATAAACTCAACTGCCAGTATATACCTACAAATCAGAGGCAAAAACACATAAAACAGAACTGAAAATGGTGTGTGTAACAGCAAGACAAGGAAGGCAGCTACAGCGATACATAGAAGGAGGCTGACTGGTTGTCGGTTGCATCCCTTACAGAAACAAAATATCAAGTAATTACACAGAAAAAGAAGAAGATATAGAGGTTTTGGCTGTAACATCGCAGAAGAGTGAAGCTTTGATGTTCCTAAAGGGAGGATGGGAGCTAGACGAGAGCTTAGAGCAAGCTGCCAAAAGAGAAGCAGCTGAAGAAGCCGGAGTTGTAGGCGAACTTGAGCATATGCTTGGGAAATGGAACTATAGAAGCAAGAGATATGGAGCAATGTACGAGGGAAGAATGTTTCCGATGAAGGTGACGAGTGAATTGATGAATGTTTCCGGCAAGACCTTCCGAAAGAGCTGAAAGGATGCTACAGCAAAAGACTACAGGTGTTACAACCTTTCGAATGGGTAGAAAGGGTCGAAGCACCCTTCCGCTTTAGTGATTCCCTTTCGAAGAAGGTGCTTCCACATGCATGAAGACCTTTCAAATGAGTTGAAGAAAGACCTTTCGAAGACAATGAATAACAACTCTTCGTATGTACGCCAAGCCTTTCGAAACCAAAGGTTTCGCCTTCTTTCAGACTACACAAAAAGATGACTTGGTCAGAGCAACCCTTTCGAAAGCAAAATCAAGTCTTTCGAACCTTATTTAAGGAATGTTCCGCATCCATTGGCAAGCATACAGTCGGAAGCTTCCTACTGTGTCGGAACCATCAACAGTTCGTCAACTTTGGAACCATAAGAAAATACCCATCGACAGAGTCGAAAGCTTGTACATTTGCTTCTTATAACAACAAAACAACACAAAGAGAGAAGGCACAATTATCCCTTTCGACGCACTACTAAAAAATGCTCAAAAACCGACAGGGTAGGACGACGCCTCCCGACGGCTTATTTCCGACGGCTTCCGACGGGCCGTCAACGGCCGTCGGGAACCGTTGGAAAATCGCGAATTATTAGCTCCAGACGAGCCTTTCTTCCTCATTCCAGCACACCCTAATCTTCATTTCTAAAACCCCAAATTCCCTCCCAAGCCTCCAATTACGATTCCGTGTTTTTGCATCATCTCCCGCTACGAATTCAGCCTCTCTTGCTTTCTAACTCAAGTATAATCTCTTATTTTCGCGAAAAATTCAATTTTTACCCTATTTATAGATTTGCATAAAACGGTAGATTATGGCTAAATGATGATTGAGATTGTTTCCAACAGTGTGATAATAGTTTCTAGCATTTCATCGTATATTTGTTTCATCTTTTATCGTGAAATTGTGAAAAACATGTATAATTTGTGGTTTTTCGTGTATATGTAAATCGTTGTGTATACGTTGATTCTACGATTGTATATGTGTGTAGCGCTGCTATCATTGTATTGTGTTAGTTGGAATAAGATAAAATGAATGAACGAGTTAGGAGTATTATATTGTGCACGTATTGACTAATGCAACAAAAAAATGCATGAGTCTAAATTATAATTATGTGTATTTAAAAATGACAAAAATATTACACCAGCCTTAAGTTGATATAATACGTCGAATAAATGTGTTAAATTAAAATATATTTTTGTAACTGTGAACAGTTAGCAAAACTGTATTTTTTCGTAAAATGCGTACATTCAACGTTCCTTAGAGAGTTTTTCGCCTCGTCTGACGAGTGTTGTACATGATCGTTATACAAATAGTCGTTTTTTTTGCAAAAAACGACAATTTATATTCATCCGGTACAATGTTTGTTGGATTTGTCCCTGTATTGGACAAGTTATGAATAAAGTAAGCATTTACATTTTGTATATTACTTCATCTCAAACGGTTCATAAAATTTCGGCCTAACTTTTCTTCTTTGTTTACTGCGCACACGCATTTATGTACAGTACAGGAAACAAAAGGGAAATGCTGTCGAAATTTTGTTGAATCGTTTGAGACGAAGTAATATACAAAATGTAAATGCTTACTATGTCTGTAATGGGAAGTAGAATGTCTGACCATTGGAAAAATATCTTTTTGTACAATTTTTTTTTATCGATATGTTAAAAAATAAATTGTGTCATATTGAAAATATTTTTTAATTTGTGAAATAGTGCTTTAAATTCAAATATTATGCGACCATGAAAATAATATTTTTCGAATTTGTATTCTTGAAAATAAATATTAAATTTTGAACTTGTGACTCATTTTCTCAGATAGGAAAAATGATTGATTATTTTATTGATCGGAGGAGATGGATGTACCAAAAAAAAGGAATGAGAGGCTCAATAAAAAAAGATTTTTATAATGGTATAAACATATTTGTTGAATTCGCTTTAAGTATTAACGGAAATGATCCAGAAATTCGTTGTCTGTGTAGTAGGTGTAGACATTTGAAGTATTTGTTACAAGATATTGTGAAAGTTCATTTGTGCCGAAACGGTTTCGGACCCGAGTATTATGTTTGGGATTGGTATGGAGAAGTTGTAGCTAATACTTGTGTAGAGTCTGAAAGTGTCGTTAACGAAGTAGTTACGACGACCCATATAGAAAATATGCTTAAAGATGCAGTACGATCAATGTTTCCTACGCTTGAAGTTGACGACAATGATGAAAATGTTGAAGAACTAAATATTGCAGCAAAAAATTTATGACTTACTAGATGCTGCTAAGAAACCTATTTGGGATGATTGTAAAAGCGACACTCAGCTGTCATTAATCGCAGAATACATTACGACGAAGTCAAAATATAACATCACTGAAGCTAGGTTTATGGCTGTTGTACAAGCTGCAAAAAGACATATGCCGTCCGATAATCTAATGTGTGAAAATCAATATGAAGTTAAAAAACTTATGTCGGCTTTTGGTTTACGTTATTAGAAAATAGATACATGTTTAAAAGGCTGCATGTTGTTTGGAAAGAAGATGCAAATCTTAGAATTTGTAAAATTTATAATCAGGAGAGATACAAACCTAGAAAAAAAAGGAAGGAAGTTCCGTACAAGCGTATGCATTACGTATCGATCACTCCAAGGCTTCAAAGATTATATGCATCTTCTGTAACTGCATCTAATATGAGATGGCATAGTGTGAGAACGGAGGAAGAGGGTACGTTGACACATCCGACGGATGGAGAAGCATGGAAGCATTTCGATAAAACGTATCCAAATTTTGCAGCAGAGAGTCGAAATGTTAGATTAGGATTATGTACGGATGGTTTTTCGCCATTTTCTCAATTTGGTTCTAAATATTCATCCTGGCTCATTATCGTCACACTGTATAATTTACCTACATGGATGTGTATGAAAACGCAATATATGTTTCTTACTATTGTCATTCCTGGACCCCATGATCCAACTCAAGGAATCGATGTATATCTACAACCGTTGATTGAGGAGTTAAAAATACTGTGGAACGATGGAGTAGAAACATGCATTGTGTCCAAGAAGAAAATTTTTCGTATATTTGCTTCTTTGTTGTGGACAATAAGTGATTTTCCTGCATATGCAATGCTTTCATGATGGAGTACTGCCGGTCGTCTAGCATGTCCATATTACATGGATGAAACATGAGCATTTTTTACCTCATGGTAAGAAAAGTTCATGGTTTGACTGTCATCGATATTTTCTCCATGTAAATCATCCCTTCAGAGGAGACAAGAAAAACTTTTTAGCTAATAGAGTAGAAACTAGACAACTACCAACGATATGGTCAAGCGAAAACATATATGAACTTGTTAGAGACTATCCCAAGATATACGAAACTAGAGTGCATACAGAAATTGAAGGAAAATCGATTGTTCATAGCTGGTGCAAACAAAGTATTTTTTGAGAGTTGTCATATTGGAAACATCTTCTGCTTCGTCATAATATAGACGTGATGCACAATGAGAAAAATGTATTTGATAATGTTTTTAACACAATTTTGAATGTGAAAGGGAAGACGAAGGAAGATTTGAAATCAAGACGCGATGTAGAAGAATTATGCAAACGTCCTGAGCTTTATATGAAACCAAATGACAGTAAAAAAACCCAAAGCATGTTACGAATTAGATAATAATCAAGTTAAAGTTGTGTTAAAATGGGTGGAAGGGTTAAGATTTTCTGATGAGATATCATCAAATCTTCGTAGACGTGTTGACTTTAAAAATGGTAGATTGAGCAGAATGCAATGCCACGACTGTCACATAATGATGGAAAATTTATTACCCGTTATGTTCAAAGAACTACTGCCGTTAAAAGTTTGGAAGGTAGTAACAGAACTTAGTATGTTTTACAAAGAGCTTTGTTCGACTACTTTAAAAGTGCAACGTTTACGTAAACTTGAAGCAGATATTCCTATATTTCTCTGCAAATTAGAGATAATATTTCCGCCGGGTTTTTTAATGTAATGGAACATTTACCTGTTCATCTCGCATCTGAAGCACGACTTCGAGCTCCTGTCCAACATGGATGGATGTATCCATTTGAGAGGTATGTAATATGTTATTACGTAATTTAATTGCATTTGAAAGATGAAGTTAACGTAAACTAATTTTGCATAGATATCTAAATCATCTGAAGAAGAAAAAATGAGGCAAAAAACACGAGTTGATGGTTCGATATGTAAATCTTACATCGAAGAAGAAGCTTCGTTCTTTTTCTCTTACTATTTCAGTGACCATGTCAATATATCATTTGAAAGTGTTCCTCGTAATGGAGAAGGCGACGAATAATTCCACTCAATCAATGTTATCTATTTTAGACAACATGGTCGGCCTTCTGGAAAATGTGAGGAAATATGGCTAGACGATATAGATCTTCACGTAGCACACACTTACATTGTTCTAAATTGTGCCAAGGTTGCACCTTTTGTTAAGTAATCTGAAATAATAACTTGTTTTTTATTCTTTTCTGTAATGCATGCGTGTGTGTAACCTAATGTAATGATTTGTTTATATATACAATGTTTATAAACGTGAACATCCGAACGGAGATCTCAGTAAAGAATTTCTCGGTTGATTTTCAAATTACGTTTATGAGCCGAGAAATTGTGTTGTTGACGAAGGGTTGAAACATCTTGTGGTGGGACCAAAAAGAGTCGTCAAATCATATCCAATATATTTCATCAATGGATGTAAACTTAACACCAAAGAATACGGTGCAGAAAAAATTAACGAATAATACTGGTGTATTTGTTAAAGGTAGCGACGATCCAGAAAATCACATAAATGATTTTTATGGGGTTCTAACAAATTTTTTGCAACTGACATATTTCTCACGACCCGCGGAGGAGGTGTTTCTATTTAGATGCAATTGGTTTAGCAATGTTTCAGGTTCTGGAATTAATATGCATAAAGATTATAATCTTATCGAAATAAAGCATACATCGCACTATCACAAGTACGATCCTTTTGTACTAGTCAAACAAGCATTGCAAGTGTATCACGCTCCTTATCCGTCTTTGAAAAGAGATAAAGCAGATTGGTCTGCAGTTTTTAAAACAAAGGCCAGATTTACATTCGATGGGAAGAATATTCCAGACGAACAAGCTTATCAAGCAGATCTTAAGGAAAATAACGAAATAATAATTACAGACGATCATATAGATTTTGGTCCTTTGATCGATGAATCAAATGTGTTGTTAGAAGCATTTGACAGTGCAGAGCAAAATATCATAGAAAATGAGATCGAATCTGAATCAGAAGACGATGATGATTGATAAAAATCCGAATTTGATTTTTTTGCAGTTGATGTAACTATGATGAATTCTTGATGTAATATGAATTTGATGTAACTAAGAAACAAATCTGTACGTTTACCATTGTTTACATGTTTTATGTCATTTCCATTTATCATTTATTTAACAATTATTATTAAAATTCAATGTAATCTGCGTATTGTTGGAACATGAGACCCATTATGAATCAGGTATAACACACTTCCGTTTCTATTTCCATTTCAGTCATTAATTTAGCAGTTTATACCGTTGATATATTCATTTACGTATGAAATATATTTCATTATCATGTTATTATTCTATTTTGAAATGATGTGTATATATATCACAGGTTTACGTTATGTTGTCTAGAGGTAGGGGCTCTTCCCAATCAGAAGGTGATGGCAGTGGTCCATCGCAAGCACCACAGCGTCTTGTCGTTTGTTTAGAACCTAGAGCAGAGGGGTAAAAATTAAATTTTATTCAGCATCTTATTTTTTTTTGATGAACGTACGTAATTATCTGTATCATATTTAAAAACAGGAGATTCGACCTACTTCCCTCGAAGGTTGTGTTGGATGTTTCTAGGGCGTCTTAGCGGAGTAGGATGAGTGCTTGTTGGCCGAAATAAGATAACATCCTTCCCCACATATTAGAGTGTATTTGGCATGATGTCCTAGTAAGTATATTTTTCTGTTTTTCATTTTTAATTCATTTTTGTCATTTTTTTACTGTTTATCGTTTGCAGTTTAATATTCTTTTTGCTTTTTATCGTGAAACACAGGCTGAGATAGACATTGAGACAGATGATATGTAGTTGGCACGGTAATATTGGATGAAGAAGATGCGTAAAAACTATAAGAACTCGATATCCGAAATAAAAAAATCGGGTAAGAGACCATGTTAGATGGGGGAATGCGTATGGCAAGCATGGTTGTGATACTGAGAAACTGACACAGCGAAGGTAAGTATGCTAATATTTTTTTAAATTACTTGGCTGGTAGTAAATATCGAAAAGTACATGATCGATAAATAATGTATTAACTTTTGAATATACAGGCAGAGTCGAAAAGAAACTCTGCAAACAGAAATAAAAATCCCGTCACTAATCACGGAGGTTCGAAGTCATTTCAGCAATATCGGCAGGAGTTGGTAAATTTACTGAATGCATTTTTTAAATAGTTTGCGCTATATAATTTTAAATGTACAATAATTGCATGTAAAAATCAATTTCAGGAAGCTGAGGCATATAGTCCCGTGAGCTATATGGACGTGTTCACTCGTACGCATGCTGTCGAGCATGTAAATCTGGATGAGACAGTTTCACATACATGGCGCGACTATAAGTCCAATAAGAGCCATGTAAGCATATTTCATTTTATGCAGTATTAGTAATAATTGTTCTACTTGTTAAAATATAATGAAATAAGATATGATGATATTAATGTATTAATGCAGGAAAAGTTTATGGAGCAGCGCCAGAAACTCCTTGTTGATACGGGTCGAGATCAGCTGACGATGGATGAGGAGAATATTATTTTTGAGTCAGTTATGGATCCATCGGAGCATGACAGACGATACAGATTTGGAAATCAAGTAGTAAGTACATAATATATTGGCAATCAAGGAGTAATTTCAAATTTACTACTCTCATCCTTCCCTATAGTTAATTTACTTATGCTAAAATGTTCGAAAGTTATATTAATTCAAAATATAAATCAACAATCTTGTCACTATAGTTATTTGATGTAACCACAATCTAAAATGTTATCAACATGCACATACACTTACATAAACATCATAAACTAAATTAAATAACATTATCACACTGATAATCATTCACATACCTGCACACACTTTTACAGAGACTACACAGCTAAATTAAATATTTATTATAGGCCAGCAGTCAGAGACGGGGGCAGACTAGAGCTCAGATCGATCTAGCAGAGATAGAAGATTTGCGGGCTAGAGTGGCACAGTTGGAGGAGCAGAACCGTCGGCAGGCCATAGAGATAACACAGTTGCTAGACCAGCGTATCGCCGAGTACATGCAGCAGTATGGTGGCCTCTTCCCTTCCTCTGCTGGCTCAGGTTCTGGAGACACTACAAGGAAATATGTTATTAATAACGCCATTAGATAACATGTCATTATAAAGCGTTATTGCTTACCGTTAACCTTTTGTTTTTAACTTTATATTTGTTTTGTTTCGCAAGTATGTAATGCTCGGGTCTCAAAATTAAATGCTCGGGCCTCAAAATTTTCATCTCCCTCTAAAAAACTCTATCTATTTTTTGTCTCCCTCCTCTCCTGAAATGAAATACCGCGTAGTAATTTTCATCTCAGTCACAAAACTAAATAACCCTACTCAAAACCAAATTAGTCGACGATGATTTCGCTCATCAGTTTCATACTCCAGCTCTGATCTTCAACTTCCACTCTAAACTCTATGGTGATTCAAAGAACTCGGGTTGATTTGAAGAAGTTGCATGCAAGTTGTAACGACCCGTAAATTTTCGATAATTAAAATAGCCAATTTAATAAGATTTCGTGATTTAATGTTAGAAAAAAAAAATTGTGATTCGTTTGGAATAATAATAACTGGAATGAATTGCAACAATAACTATCCAAGTAATGAAAAATAAAAGCTACTTAGTGAATACCTTTGTAATCAAAAGTTGAATAGGATAATAAAATGTTGAATTCATTGGGTATAATAGAGTAATTGATCGATAAGTAAAATCTATTTAAAATCAAACATTGAATATTGAACAGGTAAATTGTTTAAATTAAATATTTAAAACTTATTGAATAATTGAATAACTGTAAAATGAAAATAGTGTTCTAAATTGTGAATTGGTTTTAAAAGTTGAATCTTATAAGTTCAATTTCAATATTTCAAAAGATAATGAATTATTGGATAAGCGAAATTGTTTAAATTGAATATTTGGAATTTATTGAATAATTTAATAATGGGAATTGAATAACCGTATAATGGAAATGGTTGTTCTATAATCTTAATTCGTTTCAAAAGTTAAATTTTAAGTTCGTTTGAATATTTCAAAAGATAGTGATTTAAGAAAAATCAATTTGTTTAAATTTAGTATTACAAATGTTTGAATAATTAAATTCCGAATTTGATACGATTAATTTGATATTGAAATTTAATATATGAAAATAGAGTGAATGATTGAAATTTGATTTAATATGATTCAAATTGGTTTTCAAAGTGAATGTAAGTATATTGGGATTATAATAGGGTTAATAAGATTTTAAAATTGGAATTATTGGATAATTGAATAACGGGTTTAATATGATTAAGAAATGATTTGTAAAATTTTATTTTGTCATATTAAAGTTAGAATGATGTTGTAGAACTTTTAAAATCGAATTAAAAGTAAATTTGTGAAAATTGAATATTTTAATATTTAATTATCAATTGGAAAATAGCCAATTTTCGAACAGTCTCAGAATTGGACGAAACCAGTTCCATTGGATCCGTAATAGTTAGTTATTATCGGATTTCAATTTTCGTAGCAATCGGAGTTGTCGTTTGACCGTGGCAGATCGAAACGCGTTGAAATTGTTTTAATATTAATTTGGCGAGTTAAAATACTCATTTTTCAAACAGTCTCGGATTTCTACGAAACCAGTTTCATCGGATCCGTAAACGTAATATTATTGTAAGGTTTCAAATTTCAAGTCAATCGGATTTACCGTTTGTCCGGGGCGAGCCAAAACGCATAGAAATTCGTTTAAGTCGGTTTAATTTAAATCGATCGTTTATTGCCATATCTCGCACGGATTATCGAATTAGCTTCTGAAACCTATTCCATTGTGTCCGGAACGCAGGATAAACACTAGAAACGCCGGTCACCGCGTGTAAATCGGAGTTCGGAAAACCCGGGATAAATAGTGGTTCGAGAAATGCTATAAATAGCCCCTTTATTTTAGAAAAAAATAATATAGCTAGGGTTTCTTTACCCAGCCGTCACTTATAATTGAATGGCCGAAATTGGCCGATCTTCTTCCATTAATCGCTTCCAATCCGTGAAGAATTATCAAATGCTGTCAACTAACAAGTTATAGAGCGTATCAAGGCCTTCGATTCTATATGGAGATGATGGGGTTTCGAGTTTCATACGAAGACGAATTGGGCCGCGTTCTCCACCATTTTGCGCGCGTCGTTCGAGGGCAGGGGACCACCGAGCTGGGCCGCACTCTGGCCGGTGAAGGAGTTGACGTCGAGCGTTCTAACGCCGGTCCCTGATCGATGTGAAGATGCCTCTTTTAGCCGTGAAAATTCGTAGAGGTGCGGCGGCTATGGGTTCTTCATAACCCTGGGGAACGATTGAGGAAGAGAGGGGGGGGGCAACGACCAGATCTGCATATTCGAAATTGTGTGGCCAGGATTTGATTTAGGTTCTAAATAAAATTTAGCTGTAAATTTAATTATATTGTAAATTGTGCAATGTTTAAAATACGATATCTTGTTGATACGAGGTTGGATTGTGACGAAACGAATTGCGACGGGTTCGTTTTGTCGAGCACTACGCAATGGAGCTAGATTGGAATCGTTTAGAGCTAGTGAAAATTTCGAGTAAAATTAAACGCTCGTTTAATTTTATTCGAAATAAATTGACGGAACTACATTGAAACCAAGGTGAGTGTTTTATAACGCTCACAACGTACTAAATATCTTTATGCTAGTTAAATTTGATATTACGAAGTGATATGAATTTTGTTTGTCGCTGTTTGATAGAATTTAATTGTCATTTGAATAAACCGTCGAACATTAAATTGACAGTTAAATTTGAAATTAAAATTGAAATTGAATTGCGATTTAATTACCTGACATCGATAACTATGAAATTTCCATGAATTGTATTGCCTATTGGATGATGTATTTCGATGGATGCTATTGGTTGATGTTTGAATGTTTGGATGTTTATTTGCTTATATATATATCCTTTCATGCATACATATGATACTGTGATTTAATTTAAGTAATATATGCTCATCCCTGACATTTAAATTGAAATAGATAACTACTTGGCCATAGGATAGAAAATTATATACGGACACCAAATTGGCTAAATTAAAAAATTTTGAAATCGTCGATTTGAAATTTGTTTAAATGTTTTGATTTAAAAGTATAAACAGAAATCAATTTATAGAAATCGAATTTATCGAAAAATTGAGTTTGGAATGTTGAAATAAATTTTGGTTAAAGGAATTTTGTTAAAAAATTTAGTTGAGACTTTGAAATTTGAAATTGGATATGATTGAAGGTCGAAAATTGATTAGTTTAGAGATTTAACCTTAATTCGAGCTTTGAATATTACTAAGTAAAAGTGATATAAAAAAAAATATGATATTTTGAAATCGAGTTTGGAGTTGAATCATATTTGGAATTTGGATTTAAATTTGAATATTGAAGGAAAATTTTGTTAAGTGTTAAAAATTGATACTTTGAAAAAAAATCAAGCTAAAAATCGATATACATTGGAATTGAATAAGTTGAAGGTGAATGTAAAATTGAATAAATTTGAAGTCAAAGTTGACATTGATTTGAATTGAAATCGAAATTGAATCGGTAAATTGGAAATTGAAATTTATTTGAATTGGGAAGTTATAATTGAAATGGATTGGTTTTGAAGCTGTTTTATTTTGTTTTCCAGATTACTCTGTTATATAAACCATTTTTGAATACTTGAACTATTTTAATCTATTTTAAACCCATTTTAAGATTTTAAGTATTTTAATTATTTAAAACTACTTTTAAACTACTTAAAACTATTTTCTAAAAAAATTCAAGCTGGTCAATAAGGTGAAATTTTTATGTTTAAATCTCGAATGTATATACGAATTGGGTTAAATGAAGTTGCAACCTAAATTGAAATTTGAAATGATTTGGAAATCGAAATGAGATATTGAGGCGAAAATGATTTTTGAAACGGAATCTTATATTTTGAATAGATATGATGATATTTGAAATGGATTTGATTTTTGAAGCGAATATGATATTTTGATATCAATTATGAATCGATTTGAAATGTAAAAGAGCCAACGGTGTAATAATACGTAGTTATTAAAGAGACCGGGATCGGATATGGACATACTCTCTGTCGATACCGAACACCACTTTAATAACTATTATACGCGGAGTGTTGATCCAGAATGAAGTGGATGATTTGGTGAACGCATTGACTGAAGAAAGAGAACGATATTGGATGACCCCTGACATGACTAAAACAGGAGCCGCGCCGGGCCATTGAGGTTCGCCACCTCTAGCGGACACGCTTCTTCGATACCATTTCTATTACATTTGTGATTCGATTTGGGTGCGCCCCTTGATTTGGGAGTGTTGTTTCGCGGTGTTGGGGTGGCTGCTGGCTATGCCCAACATCAGTCCGGATCACGCAACTACTAGTATCCTAGTTGGTATCGCCTTATGTACCTTGTCATACTGATTATCCTATTCGCGACCACTACGTTATGCTTTGTGTTATACCTATGGGGTACCCTCTGATAACCACCAGTTTACGGTGGGGCTTACGGTGCTGTATAGACTTTGGCATTATAAAAATGTGTTAAGGGGGATTATGGTAACGCCTTAACGCTATTTTGATACTTTATATTACTGATAGACATTATCTACTTAGCGTATATTACTACATAGTAGATAGTTTCACGGATCCTTGAGAGATGGAAAATCCCGTAACATCTCTTGAGTTATTGCACGCACGTTGACACTGGATAGGAGATGTCAAACCCCGTAAACATCTCTGACGCCGCTACACTCATATTTATTTACGATTGATTTAACTTTCATAAGGATATTTTAGTCCTGACTCGAGTGTTTTGTCTTTTCATTACGCTCGGGTCAGTCCCGAGTTTTTCAAATTTTTGAAGATCTATTCTGGAGGATGAAGACGAAGATTTGGTATACTATTACTATTATTACCCTTGCATCATGCTATCTGCTGCATTATTTTAATTGTTCAGTTGTATATGTATAACTCTGATAAATGTTGTATAAATAATTGTCAAAGTATAGTAAGCAGCTTCATGAACTGTTTATTTGACTATTATATTTTATCGTTCCGCTGCGAGATTCTGTGTTGTTTCATTTCCTTTATTTCTCTTTCTTTCTTTTCTTTTCTTATTTACCCCAATAACCATCTGCCCTTTTAATGGTTTGGAATCGACATGTGTATTTGATCGCCGCTTTAAACTGTCCAAAAAGGCGGGTCGTTACAGTTGGTATCAGAGCTTTGTTTTAGCGATAAACCTTGGCTCTAGTGGGGAACAACTCATTGAAATAGAGGTAAACTATATGAATGAGTTGAGTGTATATGAGAGAGCGTACTTGTTATTTGGTATAAAATGGTTTTATATTGTGTTAGCTTTGTTCCGTTGAGTATTTATGAATTCTGGTCGATACTTGGGACGCCAAGGCGTCGATAGGAATTTCTAAACACTCGAATAGGACAAACCAACACAATATCGTTTTGGAATATATTTTATATAAAAGAATTATTTGAATATTTATTCATTTTGATTGAATTGATTATTAGGAGATGATAATATTAGATTATTATCGTTATTGTTTGATCAGTCAATATTTACAACAATTGATTAAATAACAATGGATTTAGGAAAATGAAATCTTGTAAACACAATTGATAGTGAATATAAATGAATTTTAACTTGGATTTGGGAATTTAAATTCCGGTGTTTGAAATTGACTTACAAGAATTTGAAAAATATAATATGAGTATTATATGATAGTATAATTGAGTTGAAATTGTTTTCGAAAGATTTTTTTTAATGATAAGTGTTATATTCCCTTCTCTTGACGCTAGAAAATGATTTCGGTGATGAGTGCACGCATCATCGACGTTTATTTTCGAGAGTCCGAGTGGGGGAGACCACTTAATAGCTTGTCTAAACCTTGTTTTGATTCAAATTTTATTTTATTTTATATTCTCTATTGTATGATTTGATATATAAATTATATAAGTATATATTATTTCAAAACTTGATTTGAAATAAACCGGGATTGGAATTCTTAAGTCCTTTAATAATTAATGATTTTTTTTAATGATTGAAATGAATTTAGACTTGAATCATCAAGGAACTTCTGAATTGTGAAATGAGAAATGAACCTAAGAGCTAAGTGAAAATATCAATTGAAGTAGAAATCCTTAGAATTAGGAAATTATGAACTTAAAATAAAATTGAAACTGTAAAACTCGCATAGTATTAAATTTCATTCTATAGCATAGATATAACTTACCAAAATATTTAAGAAGTTCAAAAATGTTATATGAATTGTTAATTGGATAATATACAAGCATAGGTTTGAATAATGAAATATGCATTTAATTAATGGTTTGCAAATATAAATAAACTTGTTAGTAAATAATTGGAATTTAAATTAACATTTAAAGGTGATTCACAATTATGTTAATATAAAATGGAAATACTATATGTGAATGTAAATGTGAAATTAAATTATAGTGAAATTTAAGTAATGACTTAAGAATTAATTAATTGAAAATTCAACTTTAAATGAAAAGAAGTTGTATGTTGTTTAACTACATTCTATTTGCATAACTATAACTTACCAAATACTTAAAAGGTTTAAAATGCTAATAAGGATAAGTAGAGAAATAATATACCAGTGTGAGAGTGAATAATAAAATGTGAAGATCTATTGATAGTTGTAAATATAAAAGAAATTTAAGCTGTAAAATGAATAATATATATAAGTGAATGAATAAAATTTAAAATTAATGAAATATAAAAATTGGTAAGTGGAAACTAATTAAATTTGAATATAACTAAATGTCAATAAACTTGGAAGTGTATGAAAAAAAAAATTGACTTGGAAATGTATAATTGATTTAGTGTAGATTTTGGATGGATGTTAATGTTTGATATGCATTGTTGCTAGATGGGCGAAAATTGATTAAGTAGAATTCATTAGCGTTAATGGAATTGAATAAACGGAATAAAATTTTAAAATAATTAAATTCAAATTTGAAGCAAAGTGAAATTAAATATAATTGAATTCAATTTAAATTGAAGCAAATTGACTTGAATTTAAAATGTGAATGAAACAAACTTGAATAAATCGGAAACAAATTGAATGTAAACCTATTGCATGGATGAATAAGAAAATAAATGACTTTGTGTTTATGATTGTTCTTTAGAAAAATTTGAAGTTTTGATGGTTTGCACTTTGAAATAATAAAAGCAAATTTTGGGAAAAATCCAAATTTGTCCAATATAGGCTGAAACAAAAATAATCATAACTTTTAAATGGCTAAACGAAATTCGACGATCTTGGACTTTTCGGAAAGCTTAGAAATTATAGCACAACTTTTGTTTAGATAACTTGAGAAAATTCCTCCGTCTACTAGGTTAAAAACTTGAATGTTACTCGCTGTCCTGTGTAAAAATAAGTAAAATCAGTAGTATACACCCTTAGTATTTTCGCCATATATTTTGACTGGTTTATCGGATTTTGATGATCTTGTACTTTCTGGAAAGGTAAGAACTTAAGCTAAAACTTTTGTTTTAAGTGTTTTTTGTTTTGATGTCGTTTAGATGGTCGAAAACGTGGGTGAACGTCGCTGACCTGCGCAATTCATTGCCCAGGCTGAGGCGTATTCTCTAAGTAAAACGGCCATAATTTTTGAACGTATGGTCCGAATTCGATGATTTTGGACATTCCGGAAAGCCTGAAATGAATGCAACAACTTTTGTTTAGATTCTGTTGTCGAATTTTATCGTTTGGGTGTCCTAAAACTAAGATTTTTTGCTGTCCTTAAATTGGAATCTCAGTTTTGAAGCTAAATATGTTATATATATGGTGTGTAGGCTAAGTATATCGATCTATCTTTATATGCATGGTTCTAACTTAGTTGTTGAGTGTTTAGTAGGTGCGGATTGCGCTTGTTTCGCAATTTGAGCTCGCTTTCGCGCTATATTAGCCATATATGCTCGCTAACAATATATAAGGTACATATCTCGGATTACATACCGTACTTTTACAATTTTTTCCTTCGGGATGCCTCATCACTTGATGAGATGTATATTTGTGATATATATACTATCATTTTTTTTCCGATCGAGCCGCGCAAAGGACTCTGCCGAAATTTTCTGCAAAATCCGGGTGTTAGAAAAATTTTCAAGTTTTAAAATTTTTATAACTTGTTTTGATAACTAACTTTTAAAGTTAGAAAGGCGTTTTGAATAACTTAGTAAAAGTGTAGTAATGACTTTATAAATGGAATTTCATTGTTTATAAGTTGGTAACTTTGAATAAAATATATCTAATGTTGAATTCTATACTTAGTTCCTTTTTCCTTCTTTTTCCTTTTCGGGGACGAAAAGTTTTGAGTGGGGAGAGTGTAACGACCCGTAAATTTTCGATAATTAAAATATCTAATTTAATAAGATTTCGTGATTTAATGTTAGAATTTTTTTTTTTGATTCGTTTGGAATAATAATAACTGGAATGAATTGCAACAATAACTATCCAAGTAATGAAAAATAAAAGCTACTTAGTGAATACCTTTGCAATCAAAAGTTGAATAGGATAATAAAATGTTGAATTCATTGGGTATAATAGAGTAATTGATCGATAAGTAAAATCTATTTAAAATCAAACATTGAATATTGAACAGGTAAATTGTTTAAATTAAATATTTAAAACTTATTGAATAATTGAATAACTGTAAAATGAAAATAGTGTTCTAAATTGTGAATTGGTTTTAAAAGTTGAATCTTATAAGTTCAATTTCAATATTTCAAAAGATAATGAATTATTGGATAAGCGAAATTGTTTAAATTGAATATTTGGAATTTATTGAATAATTTAATAATGGGAATTGAATAACCGTATAATGGAAATGGTTGTTCTATAATCTTAATTCGTTTCAAAAGTTAAATTTTAAGTTCGTTTGAATATTTCAAAAGATAGTGATTTAAGAAAAATCAATTTGTTTAAATTTAGTATTACAAATGTTTGAATAATTAAATTCCGAATTTGATACGATTAACTTGATATTGAAATTTAATATATGAAAATAGAGTGAATGATTGAAATTTGATTTAATATGATTCAAATTGGTTTTCAAAGTGAATGTAAGTATATTGGGATTATAATAGGGTTAATAAGATTTTAAAATTGGAATTATTGGATAATTGAATAACGGGTTTAATATGATTAAGAAATGATTTGTAAAATTTTATTTTGTCATATTAAGGTTAGAATGATGTTGTAGAACTTTTAAAATCGAATTAAAAGTAAATTTGTGAAAATTGAATATTTTAATATTTAATTATCGACTGGAAAATAGCCAATTTTCGAACAGTCTCAGAATTGGACGAAACCAGTTCCATTGGATCCGTAATAGTTATTTATTATCGGATTTCAATTTTCGTAGCAATCGGAGTTGTCGTTTGACCGTGGCAGCTCGAAACGCGTTGAAATTGTTTTAATATTAATTTGGCGAGTTAAAATACTCATTTTTCAAACAGTCTCGGATTTCGACGAAACCAGTTTCATCGGATCCGTAACGTGATATTATTGTAAGGTTTCAAATTTCAAGTCAATCGGATTTACCGTTTGTCCGGGGCGAGCCAAAACGCATAGAAATTCGTTTAAGTCGGTTTAATTTAAATCGATCGTTTATTGCCATATCTCGCACAGATGATCGAATTAGCTTCCGAAAACTATTCCATTGTGTCCGGAACGCAGGATAAACCCTAGAAACGCCGGTCACCGCGTGTAAATCGGAGTTCGGAAAACCCGGGATAAATAGGGGTTCGAGAAATTCTATAAATAGCCCCTTTATTTTAGAAAAAAATAATATAGCTAGGGTTTCTTTACCCGGCCGTCACTTATAATTGAATGGCCGAAATTGGCCGATCTTCTTCCATTAATCGCTTCCAATCCGTGAAGAATTATCAAATGCTGTCAACTAACAAGTTATAGAGCGTATCAAGGCCTTCGATTCTATATGGAGATGATGGGGTTTCGAGTTTCATACGAAGACGAATTGGGCCGCGTTCTCCACCATTTTGCGCGCGTCGTTCGAGGGCAGGGGATGATGTAGCACGATCTACAGAAGTTCAGAGGTTAGATCATTCACAAAATAATGAAGCTTCGGTTCAATCTCTTAAGTCGTGCACGAGTCAAGAGGTTTTGGTTTTAACTCGTAAGTCGTGCACGAGCCAACTTAAGGAATCACGTGAGGAAGGAATACGAGCTAGTGAAGAGGGCATAAGTCGTCTACGACTTAACAAAGCTTGGAGGAAAGAGATACGGCTTAACAAGAAAGAAGAGAAGGAGTTACGACTTAGCAGGAATTTGAGGTGTGCGAGTGAGATGAGTCGTACACGACTCAACGACTCATCCATAAGTCGTGTACGAGTTAACAAGAGCAGAGAAGTGGAAGAAGATGAGTCGTACGGAGTTGACTCGGTTGAAGGGATATACCGCAAGTAAGCTTGGGAGCTTGAGTCGTTGGAAGTATGTTGAGTCGTGACATTTGTTGAGTCGTATGTCGTACACATTGTGATTGTTTTGTTGGGTCGTAAGTCGTCCAGGGACATTATGTTCGTAAGCCGTTGTTCTTGAGTCGTTTGCTCTTGAGTCGTGTAAACTGTGTTGTTTGTTGAGTCGTATCTTACTGAGTCGTCTGAGTTGTAATCTGTTTGTCTCGTTTATTTGATGAGTCGTATGTCATTTATATCTGATGAGTCGTGTCGTATGATAAGTCGTGTGATGTACTTCGGTCTGTTGTGTTGTTAAGTCGGTGACGACTAATGATGAGTCGGGGTTCATGAGTCGGCAACGGCTTATGGAGACAGTTGTAAATGCTATAAATAGCCGTGTGTGTCATTTTGTAAGGGTGGAATATTGAATAAAATTTCTTGTTGATTGCTTTGTGCTTTCTTCTCTAATTGGTAGTCGAGTGAAATCTCCTATCTCCACCTACGTCATTCGAGTGCGCTCGAATCTTCGTTTGTGAAGCCGATTCACGGAATCAAGTGCGCTTGATCAACGTCGAAGAATCGTAGATCTTTGTTTCTCGGTATCGTGCGCGATCAACGAGACGAAGATAGCTAGAATCCGGCATCTTTGGATCAACGGATTTGGGCATTGCAGTATTTTCAAATCACCGATTGCTACATTTCATCAATTGAAGTTTGTTTTGAAATATCCGCTGCGTCAGTTTGGTATCAGAGCCATACTTAGCCAATCATAGCTAAGTTGATTCTTGGAGCCAAGTATTTGGAGTTTATCGTGTTCATCTTGAAGTTGCAACGAATTTGAAGATTCCGATCCATTCCATTTTGGATCTAGAGTGGAGATTTGTTTGAATTTGATTTGTGTTGAAGTACTTGAGCTTGAGCCGAGCTAAGTTATGTAGTGGTATAGGCCGAGTCAAGAAAAGTTTAAGGCCGAGCCTTGTGAAGTTGTGTGGAAGCTTGTGAAGCCGTGACTTGAAGATTTTGTTGTTCAATCATGCCGCCTAGAAGAGCTAACCGACATCAAAACGTTGAAGCTTTGTATCGAAGAGAAGAAGCCGATCAAATGGAGCAACGTATGCATGAGAAGATTGATGAAGGCATTGGTAGGTTGGAGAAGCTTATGATTGATATGAATCAAAGTAGAAGAAGAAATTCACCTGAATCCATCCGTGGGGGTAGTAGAGTGTCATCACATTCAGAACGGGAGAGGAGAGAAAGTCAAGAGCATAGGAGTGTTGACAATCGAAGTAGTAGGAATGTTGATGATCATGATAGACGGGATGTTGGTAGTATGGTGGTGGTAGAGATGTTGGAGGACGTGAAAGACAACGATATACATCAGACTTTGATGAGGAGTTTGACGGTGAGAGGGGAAGTATTCATTTCAGAGACCGAGATCAGGGACAACGTCAGTATCGGGTTATTGATGATGATCGACGTTGGGAATCGGGAATGAAGATGGAAATTCCGGAGTTTAAAGGAGGGATGGTAGCTGAGGAATTTTTAGATTGGTTGTCTAATGTTGAAGAAATCTTTGATTTCAAGGAAGTGCCGGAGAATCGTCGAGTGAAGTTGGTTGCTACTAGATTGAGGGGAAGAGCATTGGCATGGTGGCAGCAAACTAAACTTACACGAGAACGGATGGGGAAGTCGAAGGTTGTTGAGTGGGATAAGATGAAAAAGTTGATGAGATCTACTTTCTTACCTTACAACTATCAATCACTTATGTACCAGAGGTTGCAGAATCTGAGGCAAGGGACAAAGTCTGTTAGTGATTATGCTGATGAATTTTACCAACTCATTGCAAGGAACGATATTATGGAGACTGAAGAACAGTTAACTGCTAGATTCATTGGGGGATTGAGAATGCAGATCCAGGATATGGTTAATATGTTTGATCCAAGATCTGTAGCAGAGGCACATCAGAAAGCGTTAGCTTGGGAGAAGCAGGGAAGACGTGGAGGTGGTGTGTTTACTAATTCTAACAATCAAGTGAAGGGGGCCAGTGGAAGTTCTAATGTTCCTAAACCTGTCAGTAAGCCAATTGTGAAGGAGGGTGAGAAGGCGAAGGTTAATAGTGGGTTCAAATGTTATAATTTCCAGGAAATGGGTCATAAAAGCAATGAGTGTCCGAAGCCGAAGAAGAGAACTATGATAGTTGAAGCTGAGGATGAGGATGAAGAGGCTGAGTGTTGTAATTCCTTACCGGTTGAGGAGGAAGACTTGTTATCGGGAGACGAAGGATATTCACTGATGATGAGGAGAAGTTGTTTGACACCGAAGCAAGAGGAGGAAGACAGTTGGTTGAGGAATAACATATTTCAGTCTACTTGTACTATCCTTGGAAGAGTTTGTAAATTTGTTATTGATGCTGGGAGTTGCGATAACATTATCTCTACAGAGGCAGTAAAGAAGTTGGAATTGAAAACCGAGAAGCATCCTAAACCGTAAAAGTTAGCTTGGTTGAGGAAAGGAGGTGAGGTGAAAGTCGGAAGGAGAGCTTGTGTTAAATTTTCAATTGGGAAGAAATACAAGGACGAAATTTGGTGCGATGTTGTAGACATGGACATATGTCATCTATTGTTGGGCAGACCATGGCAGTTTGATAGAGCAGTTCAACATGGTGGTCGTGCTAATAGCTATAGTTTCATGTTTGAAGGCACTAAAATTACTTTAGTTCCCAAGAAGCAGCAACAGAAAGAAAGCAAGCTGGAGGAAATTGAAGAATTGAAAACTCTGTTAACTTTAAAGGAGTTTGTCAAGGAAGTTGAAGAAGAACCTGAAGTGTACTTGTTGATTGGACGAGAGTGTAACGAAGAGGTTGAAATTCCAGAACAAGCAAAACCAGTTTTGAAAGAATTTGAGAATGTATTCCCAGAGGAGTTGCCTAAGGAGTTGCCGCCACTGCGAGATATTCAACATCAAATCGATCTTGTTCCGGGAGCAGTATTACCGCATAGACCACATTATCGAATGAGTCCGAAGGAACATGAAGAGTTGAGAAGACGGGTGGAAGAGTTACTTGAGCAGGGACGTGTGCAGGAAAGTTTGAGTCCATGTGCTGTGCCGGCTTTGTTGGTACCGAAGAAGGACGGGACGTGGAGGATGTGCACTAACAGTAGAGCATTAAATAAGATTACGGTGAGATATAGATTTCCTATGCCAAGGTTGGATGATTTGCTGGATCAGTTGAGTGGGGCAACCATCTTTTCGAAGATTGATTTGAAAAGCGGTTATCATCAAATTCGGATTAGACCTGTAGACGAATGGAAGACAGCCTTCAAAACGAGAGAGGGGTTATACGAATGGTTGGTTATGCCATTTGGTTTGTCAAATGCACCTAGTACATTCATGCGGGTGATGAATCAAATCTTCAGACCATTCATTGGGAAGTTCGTCGTGGTTTATTTCGATGATATTCTGATTTACAGCAGGAGTACGGAGGAGCATGTTCAACATTTGAGGGAAGTATTGAATATTCTTCGTGAGGAACAATTTTATGCTGCTACGAAGAAATGTGTGTTTATGACGCACAGGGTTTTATTTCTGGGTTATGTTGTTTCAGGAGAAGGTATTCAAGTTGATCAGAGTAAAGTTGAGGCAGTAGGGAATTGGCCACAGCCAAAGACAATTACGGAAGTGAGAAGTTTTCATGGGCTAGCGTCATTCTACCAAAGATTCATTCCACACTTCAGTAGCGTAATGGCTCCAGTTACTGATTGCATGAAGGGTAAACAGTTTTCGTGGACAGAAGAAGCCGGGAGTGCTTTTGAACGAATCAAAGAACTGTTGACGACAGCGCCAATTCTTGTTTTACCTAATTTTCAGTTGTTGTTTGAGCTACACACTGATGCATCAAAGGTTGGGATTGAAGGAGTGTTGAGTCAGCAGGGGAGACCTATTGCATATTTCAGTGAAAAGTTATCAGGGGCAAAGATGAGATACAGTACATATGACGTTGAATTTTACGCTGTTGTGCAAGCTGTTAAGCATTGGAGACACTACCTATTTCAGAAGGAATTCGTTCTATACACTGATCACGAAGCTTTGAAACATTTACAGGGGCAGGATAAAATTTCAGCGAGACATGCATCATGGAATGCTTATTTGCAGCAATTTACTTTTGTTGTTAAACACAAATCTGGGGTGACGAATCGGGTAGCTGATGCTTTGAGTAGGAGGAGTCATTTGTTAACAACATTGAAGGTTGAAGTGACGGGATTTGAATTATTGCCAGAATTGTTTGAGGAGGATCCTTACTTTGCAAGGTTTGTTGAGAAAGTTAAGGGTGGAGATACTGATGAATTTATGTTGGTTGATGGATTCTTGTTTAAAGGAAATCGGTTATGTATACCTGAGAGCAGCTTGAGAATGAAAATTATCAAGGAGTTGCATGAAGAAGGCCATGTGGGTAGAGATCGTACATTGCAGTTGATTTCTCAATCTTATTTTTGGCCGTCGATGAGAAAAGAAGTTGAAAGATTTGTGGAGAGATGCCATATTTGCCAGGTTTCAAAGGGAACAGCGACGAATGCAGGGTTGTATATGCCATTACCTGTACCGTCTAAGCCATGGGTTGATATCAGCATGCATTTTGTTTTGGGTTTGCCTAGAACTCAAAGGGGAAATGATTCGATATTTGTTGTAGTGGACAGATTTTCGACGATGGCACATTTTATTGCCTGCAAGAAGACAGCGGATGCAGTTCGAGTGGCACAATTATTCTTTAAGGAGGTGTATCGATTGCATGGTTTACCAGAATCTATTGTTTCTGATCGGGATACTCGTTTTCTGAGTCACTTTTGGTTAAGTTTGTGGAAGATGGTGGGAACGAAGCTGAAATTTAGTAGTGCTTATCATCCGCAAACTGATGGACAGACAGAAGTTGTAAACAGGTCATTGGGAAGTTTGTTGCGATGTCTTGTACAGGATAATTTGAGAAGTTGGGACATGAAATTATGCCAAGCAGAATTTGCTCATAATCATGCCATGAATCGCAGTACGGGATTCAGTCCATTTCATATTGTATATTCAAATTTACCAAGGGGGCCGTTGGATTTAGCAGTAGTACCACAACCGAAGGGGACAGTTAAAGGAGCTGCTGACTGTGTTGATGAGCTGACTGAATGTCATAAAATCGTTCAGGAACGATTGGAGAGATCGAATGAGAAATATAAGAAATCTGCAGATTTGAAACGACGAAATGTTGAATTTAACGAAGGCGATTTGGTTTATGCAGTGTTGACAAAAGACCGTTTTTCGGTGGGAACATACAATAAATTGAAAGCGCCGAAAATTGGTCCAGTTGAAGTTTTAAAGAAAATCAATGAGAATGCTTATCAATTAAAGTTACCAGATGGTGTTTATACTTCTGATATTTTTAACGTCAAACATTTAATTCCATATCATGGAGGTGAGATTGTTGAGGAAGAATTTACAAATTCGAGGTCGAATTTTTCTCAACCAGGGGAGGATGATGTAGCACGATCTACAGAAGTTCAGAGGTTAGATCATTCACAAAATAATGAAGCTTCGGTTCAATCTCTTAAGTCGTGCACGAGTCAAGAGGTTTCGGTTTTAACTCGTAAGTCGTGCACGAGCCAACTTAGGGAATCACGTGAGGAAGGAATACGAGCTAGTGAAGAGGGCATAAGTCGTCTACGACTTAACAAAGCTTGGAGGAAAGAGATACGGCTTAACAAGAAAGAAGAGAAGGAGTTACGACTTAGCAGGAATTTGAGGTGTGCGAGTGAGATGAGTCGTACACGACTCAACGACTCATCCATAAGTCGTGTACGAGTTAACAAGAGCAGAGAAGTGGAAGAAGATGAGTCGTACGGAGTTAACTCGGTTGAAGGGATATACCGCAAGTAAGCTTGGGAGCTTGAGTCGTTGGAAGTATGTTGAGTCGTGACATTTGTTGAGTCGTATGTCATACACATTGTGATTGTTTTGTTGGGTCGTAAGTCGTCCAGGGACATTATGTTCGTAAGCCGTTGTTCTTGAGTCGTTTGCTCTTGAGTCGTGTAAACTGTGTTGTTTGTTGAGTCGTATCTTACCGAGTCATCTGAATTGTAATCTGTTTGTCTCGTTTATTTGATGAGTCGTATGTCATTTATATCTGATGAGTCGTGTCGTATGATAAGTCGTGTGATGTACTTCGGTCTATTGTGTTGTTAAGTCGGTGACGACTAATGATGAGTCGGGGTTCATGAGTCAGCAACGGCTTATGGAGACAGTTGTAAATGCTATAAATAGCCGTGTGTGTCATTTTGTAAGGGTGGAATATTGAATAAAATTTCTTGTTGATTGCTTTGTGCTTTCTTCTCTAATTGGTAGTCGAGTGAAATCTCCTATCTCCACCTACGTCATTCGAGTGCGCTCGAATCTTCGTTTGTGAAGCCGATTTACGGAATCAAGTGCGCTTGATCAACGTCGAAGAATCGTAGATCTTTGTTTCTCGGTATCGTGCGCGATCAACGAGACGAAGATAGCTAGAATCCGGCATCTTTGGATCAACGGATTTGGGCATTGCAGTATTTTCAAATCATCGATTGCTACATTTCATCAATTGAAGTTTGTTTTGAAATATCCGCTGCGTCAGGGGACCAACGAGATGGGCCGCACTCTGGCTGGTGAAGGAGTTGACGTCAAGCGTTCTAACGCCGGTCCCTGATCGATGTGAAGATGCCTCTTTTAGCCGTGAAAATTCGTAGAGGTGCGGCGGCTATGGGTTCTTCATAACCCTGGGGAACGATTGTGGAAGAGAGGGGGGGGGGGGGCAACAGCCAGATCTGCATATTCGAAATTGTGTGGCCAGGATTTGATTTAGGTTCTAAATAAAATTTAGTTGTAAATTTAATTATATTATAAATTGTGCAATGTTTAAAATACGATATCTTGTTGATACGAGGTCGGATTGTGACGAAACGAATTGCGACGGGTTCGTTTTGTCGAGCACTACGCAATGGAGCTGGATTGGAATCGTTTGGAGCTAGTGAAAATTTCGAGTAAAATTAAACGCTCGTTTAATTTTATTCGAAATAAATTGATGGAACTATATTGAAACCAAGGTAAGTGTTTTATAACGCTCACAACGTACTAAATATCTTAATGCTAGTTAAATTTGATATTATGAAGTGATATGAATTTTGTTTGTCGTTGTTTGATAGAATTTAATTGTCATTTGAATAAACCGTCGAACATTAAATTGACAGTTAAATTTGAAATTAAAATTGAAATTGAATTGCGATTTAATTACCTGACATCGATAACTATGAAATTTCCATGAATTGTATTGCCTATTGGATGATGTATTTCGATGGATGCTATTGGTTGATGTTTGAATGTTTGGATGTTTATTTGCCTATATATATATATATATATATCCTGTTATGCATACATATGATACTGTGATTTAATTTAAGTAATATATGCTCATCCCTGACATTTAAATTGAAATAAATAACTACTTGGCCATAGGATAGAAAATTATATACGGACACCGAATTGGCTAAATTAATAAATTTTGAAATCGTCGATTTGAAATTTGTTTAAATGTTTTGATTTAAAAGTATAAATAGAAATCGATTTATAGAAATCGAATTTATCAAAAAATTGAGTTTGGAATGTTGAAATAAATTTTGGTTAAAGGAATTTTGTTAAAAAATTTAGTTGAGACTTTGAAATTTGAAATTGGATATGATTGAAGGTCGAAAATTGATTGGTTTAGAGATTTAACCTTAATTCGAGCTTTGAATATTACTAAGTAAAAGTGATATAAAAAAATGATATTTTGAAATCGAGTTTGGAATTGAATCATATTTGGAATTTGGATTTAAATTTGAATATTGAAGGAAAATTTTGTTAAGTGTTAAAAATTGATACTTTGAAAAAAAATCAAGCTAAAAATCGATATACATTGGAATTGAATAAGTTGAAGGTGAATGTAAAATTGAATAAATTTAAAGTCAAAGTTGACATTGATTTGAATTGAAATCGAAATTGAATCGGTAAATTGGAAATTGAAATTTATTTGAATTGGGTAGTTATAATTGAAATGGATTGGTTTTGAAGCTGTTTTATTTTGTTTTCCAAATTACTCTGTTATATAAACCATTTTTGAATACTTGAACTATTTTAATCTATTTTAAATCCATTTTAAGATTTTAAGTATTTTAATTATTTAAAACTACTTTTAAACTACTTAAAACTATTTTCTAAAAAAATTCAAGCTGGTCAATAAGGTGAAATGTTTATATTTAAATCTCGAATGTAAATACGAATTGGGTTAAATGAAGTTGCAACCTAAATTGAAATTTGAAATGATTTGGAAATCGAAATGAGATATTGAGGCGAAAATGATTTTTGAAACGGAATCTTATATTTTGAATAGATATGATGATATTTGAAATGGATTTGATTTTTGAAGCGAATATGATATTTTGATATCAATTATGAATCGATTTGAAATGTAAAAGAGCCAACAGTGTAATAATACGTAGTTATTAAAGAGACCGGGATCGGATATGGACATACTCTCTGTCGATACCGAACACCACTTTAATAACTATTATACGCGGAGTGTTGATCCAGAATGAAGTGGATGATTTGGTGAACGCGTTGACTGAAGAAAGAGAACGATATTGGATGACCCCTGACATGACTAAAACAGGAGCCGCGCCGGGCCATTGAGGTTCGCCACCTCTAGCGGGCACGCTTCTTCGATACCATTTCTATTACATTTGTGATTCGATTTGGGTGCGCCCCTTGATTTGGGAGTGTTGTTTCACGGTGTTGGGGTGGCTGCTGGCTATACCCAACATCAGTCCGGATCACGCAACTACTAGTATCCTAGTTGATATCGCCTCATGTACCTTGTCATACTGATTATCCTATTCGCGACCACTACGTTATGCTTTGTGTTATACCTATGGGGTACCCTCTGATAACCACCAGTTTACGGTGGGGCTTACGGTGCTGTATAGACTATAGCATTATAAAAATGTGTTAAGGGGGATTATGGTAACGCCTTAACGCTATTTTGATACTTTATATTACTGATAGGCATTATCTACTTAGCGTATATTACTACATAGTAGATAGTTTCACGGATCCTTGAGAGATGGAAAATCCCGTAACATCTCTTGAGTTATTGCACGCACGTTGACATTGGATAGGAGATGTCAAACCCCGTAAACATCTCTGACGCCGTTACACTCATATTTATTTACGATTGATTTAACTTTCATAAGGATATTTTAGTCCTGACTCGAGTGTTTTGTCTTTTCATTACGCTCGGGTCAGTCCGGAGTTTTTCAGATTTTTGAAGATCTATTCTGGAGGATGAAGACGAAGATTTGGTATACTATTACTATTATTACCCTTGCATCATGCTATCTGCTGCATTATTTTAATTGTTCTGTTGTATATGTATAACTCTGATAAATGTTGTATAAATAATTGTCAAAGTATAGTAAGCAGCTTCATGAACTGTTTATTTGACTATTATATTTTATCGTTCCGCTGCGAGATTCTGTGTTGTTTCATTTCCTTTATTTCTCTTTCTTTCTTTTCTTTTCTTATTTACCCCAATAACCATCTGCCCTTTTAATGGTTTGGAATCGACATGTGTATTTGATCGTCGGTTTAAACTGTCCAAAAAGGCGGGTCGTTACACAAGTAATTCGGTCCGAGGTGATTTTCCAAAACCCTAATTCAATTTATTGCAATTTTGTTCTCCTGTTTTTTCTAGAACCCTAAATTTAAAGAACCTAAAACGCTTATTCATTTTTTGGACTGTTTTTGGATATTATAACTTTATGACTTATTTATCGAATATACTTGTTTTGGCTTATAGATTTTGTGAACTATTGAAGGTGACATACAAATATGAATAAATGTTATACGAGTTTATTGTTAGATTATCATCCAAAATAAGTTGAGCACAAGTTATTACCAAGATCTCAGACCAAAATTTTGTGTGTCTGGTTCTTTCATACCTGAGTCTACTAAAATGGCATGTTAAATTTTGCCTTAGGAAAAAACTTAAGCAAAATATATTTTTGTCAAATTGCAAATCTTAAAATTTTTATGCCAGTATATTTATGTAATTTCTTGCTCATATATTTCAGTAAAATATTACAATGCACTCATTATATTCAAAATTACTATTATGAATTGATACTGCATGTTCAATATCACATTATTTAGAAGCTATTCAAATTGAATTATTCTATCCTTGAATTGATGTTTCATGGTTATGAAGATTGTGAATTTAGTTAACTTCTACAATATTAAATCGTTTTAGTTCACTTTTTAAAAAATAGTGACTATGCATGTAGTAAATTAAGTATAGCATGGTTTATGATTTTGATGTTATTTGGAAGAAAGAAGATAAAAATTGTAGTTCGTATTTTCTATGGAAAGAGCATAATTGTAAAATTGTTACAATTTTATACTCGGTTATTTTTTTAATGTATCTCTTGATATTTTTAATCATAAAATTCAGTTCTACTTTCATTCATCCTTGCAATTTATCTTTTCTTTAACAATAACATTTTTTTCTTCTAAGAAACCATCTTTTATATAGTATGTTCAAAATTTCCAAGTAAGGTGTGAAAAGTTGCTCACATTGGTGGACATTCATGAAACATAGGTTTTATTTGGTATTCGTATTGGTTTTTATTTAATCGGTTTTTCCTTTATTCTATGGCCAAAGAAGGAAGCAATGGAAGAGTGATGTCAAAGTAAGTGCCCAATCTTTTTTTCATTCTTACGTTACGACCAGTGACTATAGTTTGGGTTTTAGTTATTATTAATATTATTGTAGCTATCATATTTTCTTATTTCTTCGTGTTTGTTTGAATAGACGTTAGTGTATAAACATGCACAATGAGTGCGGCTGCATAAATTGTTGTTTTTTCCACTTCTTCATATTTTGAATTTTCATTACTTTCGTTTTTCTTTGATTCCCAACTGGAGCTTGGAATACGAGCATCATTTGTTGGTATTTCTGTTAAATTTTGTCTACTCCATGATTTATCTATAGCTGGAAATAACTTTTAGATATTGGTGGAAAAGGATGCTTTCATCGTATTTCTGAGACATAGTTGAAATTAAGAGGTTTCAGTTATTGATAGGAGAGATTCAGATGTTTACTTACATGATAGATCATAGAAATATGATAGTGAAACATGATGCTAATAAGTGATGGGGTGCACCAATAAGAAATATGCACCTATTATGAAAATGTGCAATCATCTTAATATGTAGTTATTGCAATAAACTTAACATTTTATACTTAAAAGCCAAAGGTGAAAATCAAACCTCATTTCAGGTTAAATTTCAGTATTAAATTCCAACCATATTATTATACTTGCATAATTTTAAATTCCAATAATATACCATGTTTCAAAACATATAGAATACAAGTCACCTCTTTGTTCACTTAGGCCAACCATTTTTTTTGTTTTCATAAAACCCAGTTCTCAACTTCTCATCTACTTAATATAATGTTTCTAGAAGGCAGAAGTAAGAGTCGCTGTTATAATTATCTTTTAGGATGGTTACTTGGGAATTTCACCTTCTAAGTGTTAAACTTTATAATGGACTTATAGTTTAATTAAATTTGTTGGATCTTGTTTGTGATGGGTCTATATTAACCGTTATGATGGCTATGCTTATGTTTATCGAAAATTAAGGAGATGTGCATTGTTTGTAGATATATGAAATGTTGTAACAATAATAATAAGTTCCATGATTGAAGAAATAAATGCTAAATGAAAGATATTAACTAGATGCTGATAAAAACCAAACTGAACCACAATTAGAACTTTCTTTATACAAAATGATTAACGTTCCCAAAATTGTTTCCTATAATCGATTAGAAGGCTAGTATTACAAAAATCGTAATCAAGAGATTATAGTCTTTGGGCATATTTTGAACATGCGTCTGTTTCAAATTTTGATTTTGACAATTGTTTAACTGGTACTCATTTTTAATTTAACATGCACGTACGATATACAAACTCACTATTGAGGGGAAATCCTGATGAGGAGTGTATTAAGGTGGAAATGCTTTAAGTCATGCATATATTTACATTTTGGGATGGCTTCAAACTTGCATCAAGGTGGAATTCGGCAGTTGCTGGCTGTAGAAAAGGAAGCTCAACATATTGTGAACAATGCTAGAAATGGTAATCCCTATCTGTAAACACATCTCATGTCTGATTTGCTATGCTTGTCAGAAAGAAAATATACTGCTATTCGACCTGTTCTCGTTACTTTTAGTTAATAGTCCCCATCCTAAAAAATATCAGTCCCAAAGATAATTTGGAACATATAGCATTATCTTTCCCAAAGCTTATAATACTAATACTAATAATAATAATAATAATAATAATAATAATAATAATAATAATAATAATAATAATAATAATTGGCAGTTTTGTAAAAGATAATTTTTGGACAGCTTAGACTATATAAGGCTTCTTTAATTTACTTCTAGACTTATTAGAAGTTTTATAAACATAAATTAAAATTTTATATGTAGTTGGTAGTTATAAGAATATATTTATAGAATTCAATGGTTGGACCGGAAAAGCTCTCTATATTGCAATTTTTCATAAAATTATTTATTGGATATTTCCGTAAAGGTATTTTTCCATAAAATTTTTGACTTTTGCACCTTTCATTCTTTGACCAGAGGAGAACCTCTCACTAATCATGGTATAATAATATTCTTTTGTCATTGCTTTTCTCAAATTATCGTATTGGCTAATTGTACATTTTTGTGTAGTTCCTACAACTACTGCCTGGGCTAGACAATCATGGTTAATTTTCAAGTGCTGACGTTTGTGCGCGGCTATTAGGCAGTTGCTGGCTGACCACTGCACAGGTGGATATCTGTTAAGTTTCACAGTAATTTCAAGGATTAGTAGCCTTGTAAGTTACTCTTCCATAAGTTCGCAACTGCCCATGTCTTGCTTTAATCTAATTGGTTATACCATTTAGGATGTTTAGCCTTTAAGATACCCTTACATTGCATAAATAAAATTAGTAGAATGCTGGTATGATACATGACAGTAATTTGTTAAAAAATTGACATGTCTAGGATGCATTTTAGAGAGGCCGAAATCAACATAGACATGGACGGTTCCACCAATTATGACTACTTGAGCTTCTCTAGAAAAAGTTATATTTGATGATTAAGTCATAAAAACTGATAAGGTTTATGAACACATGCGCGTGCATATACACATGTTTACAAACACATGCATGCACACATACACACACGTATTTTGTATGATCACATGTTTCACCTTGCATTTTGTATTTACTAATCTGAGCTCTCATCTGTAAAAAAATACCTTTGCCATCAGGCTTTAGGAGACTGAAATTGCAACATTTTTCCTCATCAATATTGGATGAATCAAAATTTTAACTGGATTTTTGAAATTCTAGGGGATAATATCCTGAGATTATCCTTCTCTGAGCCATGTCAACTTGTTCGCATGAACTGCTACAGGTTTAACTACGTATTTAGGTATGTGCTTGATAGACTATTCTTGATTCCTGAATCCATTTTAAACCTACTGAACATTGGCATAATATGTTCCATGTATGGGATGTTTGTTTATTTATTTTTAACTATATGTTTTTCTCATGTTAAAATGTCATCAAGTTTACAGAAGCATGAGACACATATAGGCAGTAAAGGTATTAAATTTTCTATTTTACTAGTACATATTTTTAAATGTTGATAACCTTTTATTTTTTCATTTGTTACCAAATATATTGCAATATCAGGTTTTCTCTTATTGCTAGGCATATAATATATGGTGCAATCTTAGTAATAAATGCTTGGTTTCTGTCGCAGGATTTAAAATCTTTCAAAATCTATGCCATTTCTCACGTTTTTTTGTCTAATAATTCTATGGATATCATTTTTTTATAAAAGCGCAAATTAATTAAATCATTTTCTGCTTCTCATTATTGTTTTGCAGATAAATTTTTGTGATGGTAACTCATAAGCAATTCCAACTCCAGAAAGAGCATGCTTAGACAACCGGAGAAGAAACTGATATTACTATCTTGTGTAATCTATATTAAGGTCTTGCCTACAATAATGATTTATTTTTTTTGCAATATAAACAAGATATATATATATATATAATATTTTTTTCGGCTTTTTTAATAGAAGAAATACTAAAACCAAACAAATCTAAAACAAAACAAATGAAAACAACACCAAACAAAAAAAATTAGAGTTAAAAAAAATGTAAATAATTAAAACCCTTTTTTTTTAATTTTCTCCTTTTCTCTCTGTTTTTTTCTATATATGAAAACCTTAACTACACAAAACTAAACAAAATCTTAATTAAGGCCCAGCCCACATAAAACTGTCTTACTACACAACTGTTTGCACATAGATCAAAATCACTAAATCAAGAAAAATCACCAAATCCAATTCATAGTCGAACTCACAAAAACCACAAAATCGAATCCACAAAGATCACAAATTCAGATTTCTGCTCCTATATACACAGTGATTTTTTGAGTTTTGATTTAGTAGCTGTGGTTTCGAGTTGCGATTATGAGGAAAGGTGGTTGACAAAGGTTGGTTCTCGCTTTAGGTGGCTCTGTGTTTTTTTATTGGTTGTTCGATTTGGCTGTTGGTCAGAAATTTTATACTTGGCTGCAGTTGTGGAATGTCATGGTTGTGTTGGTGAGTGGATATGAGGATGTTGAAGTGGAGTTCGATTATGCAGGATGCTTGGTAGCTGAAGTATGGGTGGTTTCTGGAAGGTTGATGGCTATGGTATAGAGCAGCACTTGGTTGTAGTGGAGGTTTGAAGAATGGATGGTGATTTTGCTGCAGTAGTTATATGGAAGTATTTGGAAGCATATGCAGATAAGTAGTCGAGGATGTGCAGGGGTTTGCACTATGGAATGATGAGGCAGTGGTAAAAGCTGCGATGAGGGGAGCAGTTTGTTATGGTGGAGTTTTATGGTGAAAGCTTGCTTGTTGTAGATGAGTAGTGGTGATGGTGGCTTTAGGAGTAACGGTAGTGAATTGGGTGATGAAGGTGAGGTGTTTGGAGTTGTTGGGCGACAGAGGAATGTGAAATGAAGTGAACTGATTGTAAGGAGGAGGTTAACTGTTGATTGTAGTGTAGTCGTTGCAATGTACAGTGGTTGTAGAAGTTTCGGTGATGTGGCAGCTTGTTTGTTGTTATGTATGTTTGAGAAGTATGTGTAGAGCTGTGTGTTATGAGTTGTATCAAGGGTTTTTGTGGAGTGGTGATGGTAGTTATGAGAAGATGGTCAGTGGAGTTTATAAAGTGGTGCAGCAAAGTTCTTGTTGTGGCAGAGGGTGATGACAGTTGAAGGTGATAGTCTGATGTTGTATAATGATCGAAGTTGTATGGAGTGTTGTAATGTTCGAATTAGTTCATGTGTGCAAAGGCCCATTGTTAATAACTTTTAATACTTCTGAAGTTGTAGAAAAGTGTACAATGAAATGTCTAGGTTTTTAAATTATGAGATATTATATGTATAAATATTCTGTACGTTTAGTATAACGTGTTACATCTCTTAGCTGTATTATAAAATATTATATGTATAATGCTTAATGGTGTTATAAAGATTTCCAATTCCGTTGAGATTTAGTTGTACTATTGAATAAATATTTTATAGCGGCAAAATGGTGTTATAAAGAATTCCAGTTCCGTTGAGATTTAGCTGTATTATAGCGGCTATAATGAGCTATTGAATTAACGTACCATAGCGGCGAATTTGCGTTATAAAACTATGTTCAACCATAGCGGCATATTTTGTGTTATAAATATTCAACAGTTTTTTATAACATGTCGATATACAGCGCTTGTCAAACCGCTATGGTTGTGATTAATAGCGGCTATATGCCACTATAAAAGACACTTTTTGTTGTAGTGAGAAGATTGATTAATTGCTTTGATCGGTAAGTATTTTCTGCTTTGTACGATTTGGTAGATGGTAGAGGTATTTGTTGGTTTTGTGTACTATGTTATGCTACACTTAAAATTATATGAATGTTGGGGATGTTGTGGATGTATGTATTGATAGAACATTTGATGTTTTGGATATTATTATGTATTGTACATTAGTTTGGGTGATGATGATTTGTGTTGACTTAATTTTATATATATTTTTGTTTGGTGATTTGTGTATAGTTTGATTTTTGATTGAAATATTATATATTGGATTCTGTAGTATTGGTGGAATAGTGTTTGTATGGGAAACGTGGATGGAAGGCAGTATTGCTACAGAAGTATAAAAAGTTTCAGCAGATTTCCGACGGCTTCCGACGGCGCCCGATGGCTTTCGAGTCATTTTTACCGGCAGATTCCGACGGCTTCCGACTACTCTCGGAAGCCGTCCGAATCCGCCAGAATATGTCGGGAGCCATCGGGAAAACGGACGGCGAGCTCCGTTAGAAGCCATCGGAAACACTTCTTCCCGACGCCGAATTTTACGACGGCTTCTTCCGACGACTTCCGACGGTTTCCGATGGCCGCCGACGGTTTCAAGCCGTCGGAAAATGGCTTTCCCCTTGTAGCGACAAAGACGGAAGCTTTCAATCCCATTTGAAAACATTACAACGGGATGCGCAAATTCAAAGAAATCAAATGGTATCTGAAACCACCTTTCAATGAGGTCGAAGCACAGGATCGAAAGTTGCCCACCTGCATCTGCAAATAAGACCCAAAGGGCTTAGTTTAGGGAATCCGAATTGATTCATTCGAGACTTGTATTTTCTTAATTTTGCAAAGTTGTAAACCCTAATTTGTAAATCAAATTGGGGAAATAGACCAGCATTGTCATCATTGGATTAATAAAGGGAAGATTTCAATACTTTAGATTATATTGCTGCTTAAAGGCTAATCTATTGGATTTAACTGTGCTTTACAGATATTGATATTGCGAAAGGTACCTTCCAAATGAATCAAAGCCTCTACTTTCCAAATAATTCAAACCCTTAACACCAAATCACCACTCACCTTATACTGAACCGAAACCTTGATCCTAGATGGTTTTATCTTAGATTTTAGAATCAAACCCTAATCACTTAAGAATCTTGCTTTCTACAATGTCGAAACTCACCTAAACAAACCTTACCCCTGAGTCCATAGAGCCTTTCTTTTAAGTGTTACGCAACTGTTTTAAAGAGGAAGGTTTCGAAGAGATAACTGAGCAACTTCAACAGGATCGAAAGACCAAAATGAATAGAGTATAAGTGTTTCGACTTAGTCGAAAGGTCAATAAAGGAAAAGCTCACTATAATAACATATTCGAAAGGGTAAATCAAAAGAAGTATCCATAACCTAACTTCCTCTTCTCAACTAAGAGTGACCCCAAAAGGGGCTAACATTTTTCTTAAATCCACTTTGGGGTGTTGACAAGTTTTCTTGTTAACAATATGCATTCAACAAAAAAGGGTATAAATGTCCAGACAACAATGAGAGAATTTACATATCTAGACATGTTGTTTTTAATGAAAGAATATTTTCTTTTAGCAACATAAATATCAAAACCACACAACAAATATGCAATCCAAAATTATCTATACCTGATATACCTAAACAATTCGAGGTAATGAGACAACTCAAAAAGAGATCATTCGGGCTCTGATAATACAATGCCAAGAGATGAATCAACATATGATCAACATGATTTCCATCAATCACCCACTTAATTGCCACATCATGATAGTAACATGAAGTCCAGCTCACATCAATCATTAGATGATTTACAATCATCTAATGATGATGGGGAGGCAACAATCAGCTATAGGGACCAACACCAAGCACTGCAGCCAGCACTTGAAACAACTGGACATCACATAATAACTAAAGCAATAGTGGAATATTTAAACCAAAGACATATAATACAATCATAGAAACTAGTGAAGCAAGCAATTTTTATGAAACCATGAAGGATGATAAATGGAGAGCAGCGATGAAAAAGGAATATGATGCTTTAATCAACAACAAGACCTGGACACTAGTTTCTCCACCAACAAACAAGAATATTGTTGGATGCAAATAGACTTATAAAATAAAGTGAAATTCTAATGGTTCAATCTCTAAGTATAAGCAAGATTAGTTGCAAAAGGCTATGCACAACAGAGTGGCCTTGACTTTAATGAAACTTTTTTACCTATTGTGAAGCCTACCACTATAAGAATAATTGTCACCATTGTTTTACATAGAGGTTGGAACATCAAACAATCAGACATAAATAATGCCTTTTTAAATGGTGTTTTGCAGGTGGAAGTCTACATGGAACAACCTCAGGGATTCAAACAGAAAAATAAAGAAACTCTGGTGTGTAAATTAAACAAAGCTATCTATGGACTTAAACAGGCACCCGGAGTCTGGTTTAAAATATTAATGTCAACCCTGATCAATCTTGGCTGCACATCAATAAAATCTGATAACTCTTTATTTACTACGTTCAGTAAGCTTGCTACCACTTATGCACTGATATACATTGATGATTTTATTGTTACATGCAGTAGTGACATAGAGATCAACAAGCTCATTGAACATTTAAATAAAAAATTCCCAACTAAGGACCTTGATTGTCTTAATTACTTCTTAGGAATTTAAGTGAAAAGAATGTCAAATGGAGAAAATTTCTTAAATCAAGAGAAGAATATTTCAAAACTTTTAGTCAAAGCCAAAATGGACAAAACAAATTCACTTTCAACTCCTATGACAAGCAACATACACTTATCTAGAAACGAAGGAGAAGCAATATTAAATAATAAATAATACAGAAGCATAGTGGGAGCACTACAGTATGCTACAATTACCAGACCTGACATTGCATACATTGTGAACAAAGTAAGTCAATTCATGTAAAATCCCTTAGATGAACATCGGAAGGTTGTCAATTGAATTCTAATTTATTTAAAATTGGCAATAAAGCTTGGACTGATATTAGAATCAAGCAAAAACATCAACATCAATGGGTATGCTGATGCAGATTGGGCAACTGACCTTGATGATATAAGATCTACATCAGAATACTGCATATTTCTAGACAAAAACATAGTGTCATAGTGCTAAAAAAAACACCAACAATTTTCAGATCAAGTACAAAAACTGAGTACAGAAGTGTGACCAATACTACTGCTGAAATAATATGGATTGAATCATTGTTAAGTGAACTTCATATTAAAACAAGCACCAAAGCTACAATATTGTGTGACAATTTAAGTGTTCTTCAACGTAGTGCTAATCCATTTTTGTACTTTAGAACTAAGCATATGGTGCTAAATCTTTATTTTTTCGAAGAGCAAGTTATAAGTTAAACGTCAACATATACCTGCCACTTAATATATTGACCAAACCACTATCAGAAAGGAATTTTATGTTGTCCAAGCAGAGGCTCAAAGTGGATGAAATTGACAGTAACAGCCAAACTGAGATGAAAGCAGGCGAATCCAACTTCATCACAACTTCAATTACTCAGATCTGCAAGGAAGACAGTGAAGATCCATCAGATCGATTCAACCTCATCACAACTTCATCATAGTTGAACTGAGATGAAAGCGGTTGAATACAACCTTATCATAACTTCAATTTCTCAGATCTGCAAGGAAGAATGTGAAGATCCATCAGATCGATTCAAAATCGAAGACTCAAGTATCGATGCAACAAAAAGCAACTCTATCACTAATAAAGAGTAGAGTTGAAGCATATTGATAATAGATGCAAATGGGTTCTCCTGGATTTGGAATTTTATGATATAATTGAAGCCGAAAGAAATTTGAGGCTTTTTTCACAAATCCTAGTCCTTTTTAGGTTGGGTTTGATGGTTCAACATCAGCATTTCAAATGCTGTAAATAAGTTGTATTCCTTTGTATTAGAACTGTGTATTGTACAACAAATATCAATCAAGCAAATATAATTTTCATATCAACTGTATCAGATTTTCAATTATTTGTAAAATCTTTCATCATCAAAAACTGCTGGTATCCCACCCTTTACATTGCGGTATGGATAAGAAGATACACTCCACCCATGCAGGGCCAAAAACGAGTGAAGATAATTGCAACAAAGAAGCCTCCAACAAACAACGCTTAGTCACCTTAATTAAAGGTGTTCTCATATACTATCGCACACGCTAATCACCTATCTTATGTCGCCATCTACAATAAAATGTTAAATATCCAGCAATAATTCATTTCCATTTCTTCCTTCTATATATATACACACACACCCCTTCCATTCATATCCTAAACCAATAAACTCAACTGCCATTATCTACAAAACAGAAGCAAAAACACACAAAACAGAACTAAAAATGGTGTGTGTAACAGCAAGACAAGGAAGGCAGCTACAGCGATACAACCAAGCAGGAGGCCGACTCGTTGTTGGTTGCATCCCTTACAGAAACAAAATATCAAGTAATTACACGGAAAAGGAAGAAGGTATAGAGGTTTTGGTGATAACATCGCAGAAGAGCGAAGCTTTGATGTTCCCAAAGGGAGGATGGGAGCTTGACGAAAGCTTAGAACAAGCTGCCAAAAGAGAAGCAGCCGAAGAAGCAGGAGTTGTAGGCAAACTCGAGCAATTACTAGGAAAATGGAACTACAGAAGCAAAAGATACGGAACAGTGTACGAGGGACGAATGTTTCCGATGAAGGTGACCAGTGAATTGGCGTGTTTTGCAGAGATGCAAACGAGGAAGAAGAAGTGGGTTTCCATTGCTGAAGCCAGGAGAAGCTGTAGAGATCATTGGATGAGAGAAGCTTTAGAATCGCTTCTACAAAGACAGAGACTTTCTCAAAGAAGTAATTCGAGACTGTAGCACATTAGATACTGTTTTGAATGTTTTCTAACTTTTCAAGAGATTCTTTTATTCTTTTGTGAATGTGGTTAAATCATTGATGCTAATGAAGATATGGAAATTTTGGTTTATGATCTTTCATCACTGTCGGTTGCATGATTGCAGCTACAGAAAAGTGGAAAAGGGTGACATATAAAATTATTGATTTACAATACTATTAGTGGTGTTACGTTTCTCATGTTGCTTCCACATAATTTATTTGTTTTATTTTATTCATTTCACTCGGTAATATATCAAGGTTTGTCCCGTTTCTCGATCAACTTCAATTTGTTTATTGATATTATGGAAAGATATCACAAACTGTTTCCTCTGTACACATCATACAATGTTACTTTCTAGTTTCTGGTAGTGCGGTAATCTATTGAAAAAAACTTTTTCGTTTTACCATCAATATAAGTCCTTTTCTTACAGGCAGCACCATAGTCCAACTTATAATCAACATGTCATCCTCTAGTCTACTCATTTCAAATATACTAATCGTTTATTGTTGAATTTTCTCTTAGCACCGCCATTTTTCAGTGTAAAACATACTTATGTTGAAATAATGTCCCGACTAATTAATTCTTTTTATCATCCAAATGCATTTCTTCCGTAATTAAACTTATAAATGCTTTTAAATAGACATGAGAAGAACTACATGCATACAGAGAATTGTGTTTTAAAGATGAAACATACGGGAATCGTGATTTATTCTGTTTGGAATGTTAAGATTATGGTTTCAGTATTTTGATGATAGCAATCATTCCGTAAATCAACTAATGTAAATTTCAAACAATAAAGGTTAAAAGTAAACCCTGACACGGCAAAAGAAAGAGCTATTTTCGAGGGTCCGGAGTCGTCGACGGCCATCGTTAGCCGTCGAAATACGGATTACGCATTTCGTCCACTTCCGACGGCTTCGACGAAGGTCTTCTACGGCTCTTCCGATGGAAAAAACGACCACATGACATGAAAATTTTCCATTAAGCCGTCGCAAGCAGTTGCAAATTTCGTCCGGAAAGTCGTCGAAAACCATCGAAAAAAATGGCCAATAGGCTGCCGAAAGCCTTCGGAACCGGGTAATTTCTTTTCCTGCAACACATCACTTCCATAACAATATATAACACAACTCATCAAAATCAATATATGTCAGATATATAAGCTGAAATCAATATCAATATAAAACTTAAACATCATCATATCAATCACGAACATATTCAATCAATACAAAACAAACCTTCCATCATCAGTCTCACCCATCCAACTCCAATATTTACATCCAACATCAATGTGCAATATATATTCAACTCAAACTTCACATATCAACTCCACAAATCAACCACAAAATCAACCATATAAATCAATATCAAACACCACATATCCATAAATTAACCTCACAATCACTCAATGTTTATATACACCAGTTAAAAAATAAATGCAAATCGTACCTCAAGACTATTCATCGTCTTCGAAATTACCGGACGAAGGGAATGTTCTATGACGCTCTACATACTCGGCAAACGCTGGTTGGACTGCTCCATTTGCACTGCTCGGAGGCGGTCCAACTCCTGCAACTGTACAATCTGTTGTCTAAGCTCATTAATCTATGCGCTGTCTTGAGCCCTTCAGCGTGTCCTTTATGATGTCCGAGCCTACAAAACAAGTCGAAATAAGTTTAAGTTATTACGTAACTTTTATAAAAATAAGCAAATTTTACAACGTAGTTAATTTTTATAAGTTAACGATTGGCAGTCGTTGCCATAACGCATGTTTCTCTGGGTCTGGTCCATAACAGAGTCAAAGATCGCGTCTACTCGTCACTGGTCAATAGCTCCCCTCCGGAATGCTCAAGCATCTGCGCACGTGCTTCGATAAATTTTTCCTGCAATGCAAAATTAAATACAAATAAATAATGTATGACATTATTATAATATTTATAACTAATTAATTAAAATGATAATTATTAAGGACTTATAACTTAAAATATACTTACATGTGCGGCGTACACTCTATCATCTTCAGGCCACACATACGACACTAATCCTTCATTGTCTGTTTGCCTAGCGGTATATGCATACTCAAACACGTCCATGTACGAGGCGGGACCCCCACAACGCTCTTTCTTGCAATAATTGGTGTATATTATTGTCGTTCATAAAATTTATACTAAAAATGTAATAACTGTTCGTAATTGCAATTAATTAATTTATCAAGTCCTCGCGATGGTACTGTAATGATTTTGAGCCGTCACGGTGTGTGACAGGATTTTTTTTGCCTGTTCCCAGAGTTCCTGTCCGACTCCGCCTGCAAATAAAAAATTAAGATTATATTTTACATGCATAAATTATGTATTTTTTACTAAATAAATTAAGGTGATATCTTATGGTAGATATCGTATCCCTATAATTTTTTGCCACTTTTTAATTCCACTTGTACTTGCAAAGAGACACGTCCTCCTCTTTTAAGCCTACTACCCTCTGTATATATGTTGAAAAAAAATATAAGTTATAAATTTATACTTAGTCAGTAAATTGTAAAGTGATTATATATAATGGTATATAATTTTACACTTACTAAGAAGTAATGGTATAATTTTTTAAAACATTTCGTACTGGTCTCTGCTCCCACATCGGCTAGCATGCAGCTCTAACGCGACTGTATGCTGCTTCGATAGTGCGACACAATGTTAGAAGGCTCAAGCTCAAAACCCCTGCATTAAATATGAACTGACAAATCATGACTAATATATCATATAGAATATTTATAATGCTGAAGTAAATTTAATACTTACGAGCCATCAGTTTTCGGTAGCAATCTATCTACAGTACGTGGCGCCTCATGCGAAGGGCCGCTACCAAGTGATTTCGATTTATTATGAATTTTCTAAGCCAAAAAGGCTTAATAATTATATTAAAATATTAATATAATTAATTGTTATGAAAATAATTTCTGAAAATATGAATCGGATCTATAGCAGATTTTTTGCAAAGAAATTATTAAACTATGTCATTACCAATAGGAATTTGACAAATACTAGGTGTTGGTGAAAAGAATATACTTTAATTAGCAAAATAACAGTTTTTGAGTTATTTGCAACTCTGTTATTGAACCTTTCAACTTAGTAACATTTCAACTAAGTAACCTTTCGACTTATTAACTTCAACAACACTTTTGGACATTTTTGATGAACTTTTCGACTTAGTAACCTTTCAACTTAAAACATTCTCCAGCACTTCTGGATGTTTCTACAACATTTTCGATGAACCTTTAGACTTAATTACCTTTCGACTAAGAAATCTTTCGACTTAGTCAGACTACATTTCAACAGCAGTTGTAAACGTTGCGAACGCTCTTTTGTAGCAGTTTTCTTCAGTTTTATTTGCAAACTTCAAATAGACATAGTTTTCTAACCGTAAGCCCATTTTTCTATGGTGACCACTCTATAAAAAGGGAAACCATCTTTTGAACACCATGGAATAGATTAGAGACCTTATTTCGACACCTATAAAAGGTTATAGCTAAAACAAAATTTTATATTTTCGAAGGAGTTGATTCTTTGCTTTTGAATATGTTTGCTAGGTTTTCAATGCCTACGAAGGGGATACTTTCGAAGGGGTTGTAAATTTGTTTTCTTTTAACCAAGTTATATAGTTTCAAAAGGTAGAATTTAAAGTAGTATAAGACATGGGCCTAATGTTTTTAAGAGCTTTCAAAGGCGGTTATCCTATAAAGTCGAAAGCTAGATTTCAATCGTATCGAAAGGTTTTATGATCGAACTCTATTTTTGAAGGAAAAAACCATTGCCATATTAAAGGATCTTTAATAATGGTTTAAGAAGAATCTATCTTTGATAAATTAAACCCACAGGAGTTGTATTACTATGTTGTTATATTGCTTCTTCTATATTCACTTTGTAATGGATTCATAACTGTATTTTGGAGAAAAATGGTAGGAGAACCAGTTAGGTTAACCCAGTAGTGAATATAGATTGAATAAACTTCTGAATGAGTAAAATTGCATCGAAAAGGTCAGGAAGACGAGAGTATAAGATGCTAAAATATAAAGGAAAGATATTGGCAGGGGCCAATAGGTCTCCAGTAAGCCCATGAAAGTTGTACGAAATTGGCAGGGGCAAATATGTTAATAGTTAGCCCATGAATACTATGTATAAAAGAGGATGCCAGATAGACATGTTCATAGTTAGCCCAGAAAACTATGTGTAAATGAAGATGTCAGATAGATAGGTTCATAGTAAGTCCATGAAAACTATGTAGCTGGACAGAGTCCTTAAATGATTAACTGGTTATTAGTTAGCCCATAAAAACAAATAAATTAAAAGTAATCCTAGAAACTATAATTGAGACCGATAATCGAAATGAATGGGAATGGGTGATCCATATTTGATTTGCTTGTTTTTCATATCATCATAATGTTTTGAAATACTATGTTTTTAACTATTGTGGATGCAGGGGCACCGTATATGGTTTTATAAAAGTTTTAAGATACTAGTGAGGGGAAAACACGTTCCGCTATGCTGCATGGTCTCACTAAATATCTATTTGGTTTAAAATGATAGACTATTATTCATACTACACTTTATGTCTGACTTGAAGTTTTTGTTTTTACCTCAAACTCTGAGGTACTCATTTGATTTTGAGTAGTTTGAGGTTTAGGTTTTTGGTTTTTCTTAGACAAATAAATCTTTCGAAGGCATGCAGGAGGCAGAGAGTTATTTAGAGTTTTCTTTTCCGCTGTATATTTGGATGTAAAGGCAGATTTATTAGCCTTACTATATACTCTGATCAATCAAGGGGGCATATTCATATGTCGCTTTTGGAGTATTTGTAATAATTATATTTTTGCCAAACGTGATTTATGTTTTGGGATTATGTAATGACTAGGAAATATTTTGATTTGAATGTAGAAATATGTTTCTGAATTGTTAAAAATTTTCCCATATTCTTATGATCTGTGAATCAACGTATCTAGCAACGTCATATTTGGTCGTCGAAGATTAATAACTATCGATGACTGCAACATCCGTAGCCATTAATTTTGAACCTCCAAGTCGGGGATGTTACATGTAAGGTGTAACGATTATAGGCAGGGATGAATATTTGAAGCAAATTGAGAGAACGGTGAAAATCTGTACGTACATAAACTAAGTCTAACATTACAGTTCTCTGCTGTGAAAGCAGGGTATGTCTTATCAAAAGCTTTCATGCTTCTCCATCCGTTGGGTGTGTTAACGTACCTTCTTCCGGTATGGTGCCATCTCATATTATTTACGATTACAAAAGATACATATAACCTTTGAAGCCTAGGAGTAATGGGTATGTAATGCATATGTTTGTACGAAACTTCCTTTCTCTTCTTTTTTCTTGGTTTATATCTTTGCTGGTTACATATTTTACAATTTCTATGAATGATGTCTTCTTTCCAAAACAATATGCAACCATTTAAACATGTATCTGTTTTTTGATACGGCAACCAAAAGCAGACATAAGTTTTTCACTTCATAATAATTTTCGTACATTAAATTATCGGATGGCACATGCCGTTTTGCAGCTTGTACTATAGCTGTAAACCCAGATTTTGTAAAGTTGTATTTTGATTTCATTGCTATGTATTCTGCAATTACTGATAGTTGAGTATCGCTTGTACAACCATGCCAAAGGAGTTTCTTAATAGCCTCCAATAAATCATAATTTTTTTCTCCACTACTTGTTTCTTCTTCAACATTAACATTATTACCATCATCTTCAACAGTAGGGAACATTGAACGTGCTGCACCTTCAACCATATCTTTTATGAGATTCGTCAGAGCAAGTTCATTATCTACCTCCTCCTCCGAATGTATGAGATTATGTGCTATGAATTCTCCTGATGATCCCACACCAAATAATTCGGCACGAAACTATATTGGCACAAATGAGCCATTACCATATCCGGTATCAAATGCTTCAATAGTTTGCACCTACTAAATGGACAATGAATTTCTTCATCATTTCCATTATCACATAAAGGGAATTCGATAAAGACATCTACTCCATTTTGAAAATGTTCACTTATTGTGCCTCCAATTTTTCTTTTTTGTCGGTACATCCAACTTCGATCGATAAAATAATTGACCATTTTTTCTACTTTAAAACAAAAAACGCATTAATTATTTATGTCATGACATTTTACTTTTTAGATAAATCATACATTTAAATTTTTGCAAATATTGATATTATTCTGTTTAATTTTATTTTCAAACGGATTTACACAGATTACTATATGAATATTATCTAAAAATTTAGGTTATTATTTTACACTTTGATGGTTGGTCATTCTACTTGTCATTACAAACACAACAGTAATTAAATTTTGCAAATTATTTTATTCTAAACGAATCAACAAAATTTTGAAAGCATTTCCCCTTTGTTCCATGTATCCTACACATATGTATGTATACAGGGAACAAAAAGAAAGTGTTGTCGAAATTTTGTGAATCTTTCAAAATAAAATGATTTGCAAAATATAATTACTACTGTTTTTGTAACTTGTCCAATATAGGGACAAATCCGACAAATATTGTATGAGATGAATACAAATGTCCGTTCTATGATAAAACGAACATACATACAACAATCTTATACAATATTTGTTAGACTGGGCCAAAAATCTTTAAGGGATTTACAAAAAATTAAAGCGTATTATTCAACAATTTTTATAATAATTTATTTACATTCTAAAAAATGCATATACTAAATCGTCGTTTTTGTCAACTTGAAAATGCATACATTAAATTCTGAACATCGATTCTAATTAATCCAAAGTAGCCCTAATGCTCATATGCACTAATTAATCAACGAATATACACCAATTAACGCGCATATACACTAAACAAAATTTTTGTTAATCAACATTCCAATGATAAACAATTATAATAACAACCCAATTAGCATTTAATAGAGTATACCAAATAATCAATGGGGTATTATACAACTATAAAACAAATTAATCTTAATTTAACAAATCAAAATTAATTAGGTTTTAGGAATAAAACCTAATTGAAGATTGATGAAGGGGCTATGCTTGTTGAGATTGGAGAATGATGAAGCTAGGGAAGCTCGGGGAGGCAGGACGACTGATTGACGACGGGAAGTAGATGGTGGTAGGGTTTTTGTTTTGATTTGGAGGAAAATGGAAATGAAGCAGCAGCAGTTGCCCAAGAGGCTTGTATGCACGATAATTTTCGATGGCTAGCGACGGCCGGCGACTGCTTAGTTGTTTCAGTTTTCGACGGCTAACGACGGCTAGTATATTTTATTTACAAAAATGCCATGGAGTACGACAACAGTCACTCTCCATCGAAATGCCGTCGGAAGCCTCCATTATTATTTACTATTGTTCTAGTAGTGTGAAGATCTAGTATTGCTATCAAGACGATTTAGTAACTGCTCAAAAAGTTAAAACAAAACAGAAGCAGACTTATCAGATAATTAAGAATATGTTAAAGACAATCAATACAGTTAACAAATCTACTAATACATACATACATACATATATATATATATATATATATATATATGAGTAAAGATGAGAGACATAGTGATAATTATGTAATTTAAGATGTAACTTAACTCTTATAAATGAATCTTATTCGAAATGATATATGCATCTGATTTTTTTTTCTCTTATATAGGTTGTTCCATAGAGAAGTAAACAATGAAGTAAATACAATAAATATATATTTGTGTGGATATTTTTAAAAGAGGTATTTTGGCGCTTGCAACTGCGAACGTGTTTGTAAACATAAGTACCAAATCGGCACACACATATATGCATATGTATTTGCCTGCATACACACACACACATGTATCTATGTGTGTAAATACTTAAATGTTCATACTAAAAATGTATCCAAAAGAGGATATCGATACATCCATTGAGATTAGTGTGCGTTTCCTTTTACATATGATTAACGGTGATTTACTCATGACCACCAATGGATCATGTATTTATGGTTATTTGAAATATTCACGGAACGACTCGACGAGAGTCTTCTATAGGCTATAAAACTTAGTCTATACATCAAATTTATTCTATTACAACATCAAAAAACACTGTAGTTTAAGTTTCACAACATTATTAAAAATGTGGTATTAGGCAAAGTTGTATTAAGGTACGCGTCTTTTACAACACTTTTTAGATGTTGCCAGGAACGTTGCGACAATTACAATTACAACTGCCATTTGATGTTGTGAAATGTGTTTAACAAATTTTTTAAATGTTGTAGGGTATTTTTTCAACTTTTTTAAATGCTGCGGAATATATACAACATTTTTTATAAAAGTTGCATGGACATTTAAACTATTTTCAACCTGCAGCTTTATTCTATATACTATTATAAAATTAAAATCTCATAACTTGAACTATATAAAAAATTTCGATTCAGATACATAGAATTTATTGATTCAAATAACATCGTTTTACATACAATATAACATTCACTTTACATATAATATTTAAACAATAATACCACAACATTCACACTATATCACATCCATCACTAACAACACAACCATACATAAAACCTTACACACAACCTCATCCAACAAAATACTACCCTGAAATACATTACTTGATTTGAAATTTTATTGGATCTAGACTAATTTTTTTGAAATATGGACATTAATTCTTTTTCATTTTGAATTTAGTCGAATACCTTAAATAAATATGTCTTTACCTCCATTACCCACTAACCATTACAGCCACCATCGTTCCTTTCCCATTACCTCTTCGACCTCCACCTCTGATTACCCGCTAACCAATGTCTTTCTAACTTCACACAAATTAACATACAATTATTTCGACCATCAGCTTTAGTAGAATATATGGTCCAAACTCATCTTATTCTTGGAGCATTACTTTTGGAACATTTCCATGAGAAATGGCTACTAATTTTCCGTGTTAGAATATTTGAATATAAATAAAATTACAAAAGATAAGAATATAAGACTCAGGTATAATATGTTAATATGAAGAAATTAAACTATCTAGTGGAGTTGAAATTTGAAATAAACTTACAAGAACATGTGAGGATCAAAATGGATACACACACACACACACATATATATCCAACCCATTGAATACTAGTTTATCCCAACAAAAATGTGAGATATATACTTGTTTTAGACAAGTAAATCAAATCACAATGTATCATTTCATTCAAATGCTCAAAATGTAAGAAAAAAAGACATAATAAAGGGTTTTGGACCAAAGGTCCCTATTCTCAAAGCCCATGCACAAAAAGTCCCTATTAATAAACCCACGTAAAGTATGTCTTGTTTTGTTATTTTCTAATAATTGTCCCCTTCTAGAAAATCAGCCCCGCATTGAAATTAGGGGCAAAAGTAGCATAAATTAGTCAAAAGCTAAAAATAGAGACCAAATTTCGTAACTTTTTCAGAAGAGACTTTTCTTCCATCGTCTTTCAATTCTAAGGACTTGGCAGCCGTTCTCTACATAATAAAACATATTACAATATGGAATGGAGATAAGTTAATAATATTTCAGAAGATACAACAAATATGGAAGTGCACTTGCAACGTATAAGACAACAATAACAAGTTGTCGAAAATGAAAATAGGTAAGTTCTGAATAGATTGCCAAGCAAAAAACACTTCTATGTATAATGAGGAAACAATTCAAAATGAATGCAATGCACAATAGCATAGAAAATCAACCAGAGTTAAACTATGAAACACTCATCATTGAACAATAAATGGAACAACCAAAGTCCTCTGTTACTTGAGAACAAGTGCAAACATTCACGTCTATAACCCCAAATAACAGTTGATATGGTTAGTATAGTATCTTATATAGCATAGGTTCTTATTAATAAATAATAACACCAATACAACTAATACATTCAATTAAGTTTATGGCATATAAATTCTGGAGTCCCTTGAGCTTTATTAGCATGATATTATGAACATTGATATGCATTTTTTACAATCGAAGCAATGTTAGTTAATTTCATATATTGAAAACCAAACATTTACCAACTTATTAGCTCAACCCAAATAGATCAAATGAGTTTTCATAAATTTTGGTTGAGACATATAAATCAGTGGTGTATACGATATCAAAACCATATTATCAAATACAACTCTAAAGTGTAATCAACATGATATGCACTCACTAATCTCTACTATTAATAATGAGAATTCGACAAATAAGATTTCAACCGTGTCTTTTTAGAATTCCGAAAATACCTTACACCCACCAACGGAATCTTAAATCGGTTTGCAATCTTCACCACCATCTCTCTTCCGACCACCCATCAACGGAATTTTTCTATAAATTTACAACCGACACCACAAATAAAACTTTTTGAAACAAAAATATTGTGACCACCAAAGTTATTAGATGCACGTATGTGCAATTTATACTAGTATCCATGGAAAAAATTCAAGTCCAAACCAAATCGTTTTTGTCTTTCTAGGAAAAAACAAAATCAGTGGTGTATACAGCATCAGAACCATAGAGTACCATATTCATTCACTACAAGACATGCAGTGATTTCCATATGGTTCAAAGCTGTCGGCGGTCGTCGTGAGTCGTCGGAAATCCCATCGGAATATAGAACATGGATTTTGTCCATTTCCGACGGAATTGACGATGGCTTTGCGACGGCCTCTGACGGCTTTTTCGACGGCGGTTTTGACGTTTTTTCTGACGATGCTGACGTCCATGTGGCTTAAAAACAAGCCAGAGAACTGTCAAAAGCCATTGGAAGCCGTTAGAATATTCGATCGGTAAACTGTCGAGAGCCGTCGCAAATCGTCGGAATATTTCGACCTATGAACCGTCGGAAGCCATCGAAAATCTGGTTAAATTTTTTTCTTCGGCAGCCCAACAGCACATCAATATCAATATGTATCACAACACATCAAAATCAATGCTTGTATCAGATTTATAAGCTAAAATAGATATCAATATCAATATAAAACTAAAATATTACCATCTCAAACTCAAACATTTCCAATCAATATAAAACAAACCGTCCATCATCGCCCAATTGCAATATCTACCTCCAACATCAACGTACAATATATACAACCAAGATCAAACCCCATAAATCAACCCCACAAATCAACACCAAATACCATATGTCCACAAATCAATATCACCACCTCTCATTGTATATCTAAACACAAGTTTCAAAAACAAAAACTGCAAAACATACCTCATGACTCGTCATCAGCTCCGGAACTACCAGACGATGAAAATGCTCCATGACGCTCCACATACTCGGCCAAACTTCAGTTCAGTTGCTCTATTTACGCTGCTCGGGACGGTCCTACTCCTACAGTTGTACAATCTACTACCGAAACTCATTAATCTCAATGTTTTTCTAAGCCTTTTGATAACCCTTTTGTAAGGCCCCAGTCTACAAAACAAGTCGAAATATGTTTAAGTTATTGCGTAACTTTTATAAAAATTAATCAATTTTTACAACTTAGTTAATTTTTATAAATTACTGATTGATTGCTGTAGCCATTGCGCCTATTTCTCCGTGTCAAGTCCATAACGAAGTCGAAGATACCGTCCTCCTCAACAGTGGTCAATTGCTCCCATCTCGAATGCTCGCTTGCATAAATCTTTCATGCAACGCAAAATTAAATACAATTAAATATTACATGACATTATTATAATATATTATAACTAATTAATTAAAATGATCACCATTAATAACTTATAACTTAAATATACTTACATGTGTAGTGTATGCTTTATCATCCTCATGCTAGACACACGTCACCGATCCCTCATCGTCGGTCTGTCTAACGGCATGTGTATATGCAAATACATCTATAACGAGATAGGAGCCCTACGTGCTCTTTTCTGCAATAATCGGTGTATATAATTGTTGTTCATACAAATTTATACAAAAAATGCAATAACTGTTCGTAATTGCAATTAATCAATTTACCAGGTCCTCGCGATGATGCTTAAATGATTTCGAGCACCGTAGTGTGTGACTGGATTTTTCTACCTATTCTCCAAGTTCTTGTCTGACTCTGCCTGTAAATTAAAAATTAAGATTATATTTTACGGGTATAAATTATGTATTCTCTACCAAACAAATTAAGATGATATCTGATAGACCTACCCGGAATTCATTGCTACTCAACCATGCGACCCAAGCGTCCCTTATGTTGGCGCCCATCCAGCTTGGCTTCCTCTCAGATTTTATGATAATAGACATCGTATCTCGGTAATTCTTTGCAACTTTAACATTCCAGTAGCGCTGTCAAAGAGAAACATCCTCCTCTTGTTGGTCTACTGCCACTTGAATAAATATAATTTATACATTTATACTTAGTTAGCAAATTGTAAAGTGATTATATATAATGCTATATAATTTTGTACTTACCAAGAAGCCTTGCCAAATGCTCTCTCGGAAATGCTCTATGATCCTACTTCATTTCCAATAAGGCAACTTCCAAAATATACTTTGTTTGCACCAATTATGAATCATCGATTTATCCTGAATTTCAATTTGTTCGCCAGTTTCATGTATCTTTGGATAATCCTTTATAAGGTCATAAATATCTTAGTTTGACCAAATCGTAGGTGGTCGCAAGGTCTCAAGTCTATTACTTGTCAAGACTTTTTATCTTTCTAAAAGGATGATTAATATGAAGAAAACACCGATGATGGTCAAACAATGAAATTTTCTTCCCATGTAGTAAAGAAAATGCTCTTGTTTCTTCCGTGCAATACGGACAAGTTAGACGACTAGTCATACTCCAACCCGAAAGCATTGCTTACGCAAGAAAATCACTTATAGGTCACAGCAGAAAAGAGAACATATAATTTTTTTTGCAATGTCGCATGTTTTAACACCTTCATACCACAATGTTTTCGACTCTTAATCGACGATTGTAAATAAATATCGATTCCTTATGTCGGATCATCAGGGTCAGGGATGACAATAGTGAGAAACATATAAAGAGTTTTCATACACATCAACGGATGTAAGTTGTAAGATGCAATGATTATAGGCCAAGATGAATATTTTGAACAAAATTGAGAGAATGGTGAAAATTCATCCATACATAAACCAAGTCTAACATTATGGCTCTCCACTGTGAAAGCGGGGTATGTCTTATCAAAATGCTTTCATGATTCTCCATTAGCTAGGTTTGTTAACGTACCTTCTTCCTATGTTTTCACACAGTGTCATCTCATATGATGCATGGTTACAGAAGATGCATATAACATTTGAAGCCTATGAGCGATGGGTAAGTAATTCATATGCTTGCACAGAACTTCCTTTCACTTCTTTTTTTCTTGGTTTGTATCTTTCCTGTTTACATATTTTACAATTCCAAAGATTGAAGTCTTCTTTTCAATACAACATGCAACCATTTAAATAGGTATCTATTTTTGATACATAGACATAACTTTTTTGCACTTCATAATGATTTTCGAATATTAAATTATCGGGTGACATATGCTGTTTTGCTACTTGTACTATAGCCGTAAACCCGACTTCTATGAAGTTGTATTTTGATTTCATTGCGATATATTCTACAGTTACTGATAGTTGAGTACCGCTTGTACAACCATCCAAAGGGGTTTCATAGCAACATCCAATAAATCATAATTTTTTTGCTCCAATACTTGGTTCTTCTTCAGTATTAACATCGTTACCATCAACTTCAACAGAGGGAACATTGAACGTGCTGCATCATCAATCATATCTTTTATGAGATTTATTGGAACAATTTCAACATCCACCTCCTCCTCTGAATGTACGGGATTAGATGCTATAAGTTCTCTATGACGATCCCACACAGTATAATTTGACAGTTACCATATTGGCCCAAATGAACTATTACCATATTAGGTATCAAAAACTTCAATAATTTTCACCTACTACATGGACAATGAATTTCTTCACCGTTTTCACTATTACTTAAAGCGAATTCAATAAAGGCGTGTGCACTATTTTGATAATGTTCAATAATTTAGCCCCCAATTTCTCTTTTTTGTTGGCACATCCAACTTCGATCGATAAAATAATTGATCATTTTTCCTACTTTAGAACATAAAAACGTATTAAACATTTATCTATTGATATCTTATTTTTCAATTAAATCATACATTTAAATTTGTGCAAATATATAATATTATTACATTTTATTTTTTTTCAATTGGATTTACACAAATCAATGAGGTATTATAAACAACTAGAATAACAAATTAAACCAAATTTAACAAATCAAAATTAGTTACAGTTTAGGAATAAAACCTGATTGGAGATTGATGAAGGGCCTGGGCTTGTCGAGAGTGGAGAATGATGAAGTTGGAGATGATCGGAGAGGTTTGGGGGCTGGCTGATGATGGGGAGGAGGTGATGGAGTTAGGGATTGGGTGATCTTGGGGGGAAAGGAGATAATGAATCTATTCTTGGTTTGGTGCCTATATACATGCTTTTTTCTGACGGCTTATGGCGGCTACCGACGTCTAATTTACGTCGGTTTTTGAAGGTTTACCACGGTCATTGTACTTTATTTACAAAAATGCCACGAAGATCATCAACGTCGAAATTATCGATCGACAGTCGTTGAAAACTTCCATTGCTATTTACTGTTGTCCTCGTAGTGATTGAACTCGTTAAAAATAAAACCATTACAAAAAAAATACCAACAACCGACACCAATAAGGCGTCGCGGGACGTCGGAAAATCTAATACGGGCGCCTTACCGACCCTTACTTTAACGACCCATAATTTAATCACTTTAAACATGAATAGTTAATATGTTTTTAAATGATTAAATAATGAATTTTATATCTAGAAGTATAATTACTTGCCTAATAAAACAAGAAAGAATTATTAACGTAGCCTAATAAAACAAAATAGTATAATTACTTGCCTAATAAAACAAGAAAGAATTATTAACATGGCCTAATAAAACAAAATAGTATAATTACTTGCCTAATAAAATAAAATAGCATAATGATTATTATATTCCATGCGGATGGTTGCCATTGGACCAAAATATGGTGAATCAGGTTATGCCATGCGGATGGTTGCCATTGGACCAAAATCTGGTCAAATCAGGTTAGGCCATAGTTGATAAGGAGGATTCCTATTGGACCAAAAGGTGGTCGAATCAAATTAAGCCACAAGGATGTTTTTTATTGGACCAAAATATGGTCGAATCAAATTATGCCATATGGCTAGCTTCTATTGGACCAAAATCTGGTTGAATCAGGTTAGGCTATAGGAAATTACTAAAATACCATTCTCTTCACCTATAAATAGCCAAGTCCATATATCATTTTATTTCATTCAAAAAACTAAAGAAAAGAACTAAAATTCATTTTAAAAGGTGAAGTATTCCAAGTCTCCATCAAAGCAAATAGGATGTGAGTATATTTCATGTTTTCATAGTTTAGTGGGTATAACTTATTATGTGAGTACATTCCTTGCTTTCATAGTTTAGCGGGTATAACTTATTCTGTGAGTATAATTTAATTATTTTACAGTCAGTGTAATCTTAATCTCTTTCCTTTTACTTATTCATATTTTAACAAATGTTGTGTTAACTATTGATTGTAAATTGTTAATAATAATGAGTCTGTTATTATTCTTGTTTGGTTGTTTGATTTGTGCTCGGCCAGTTTATGAGCAATAACTTTGATGTTTAGTTAAACGGAACTTACACCACCTTTTAACTTAGGATTGACATTTAGTGACTTTTTGGTTAAAAGGAAACAACACCCATTTTAGCTATCTCATTTGATTAAGAGGAAGCTTCACCCCCTCTTGGTTGTAATCTCCTTTAAAGATGATGGGTTTAAGTTATGATTTGAATGGAAGTTTTAAATCTTTGTTTAAAGTATTTTAAAGGAGCTTCAAAATTTATATAATAATTTAAATGAGTTATTTATGGAAAGTAAGTAGTCCTATACTTGGCACTAAAAGCCGATGAGTAGATTGATTCTCTATCTGTGAGATCTGGAACCGAAGTGTCTAGGCAAGGCTAGGAGCAACCAGTGCCCTGACTTACCTGGCTTTGTTTCTAGGTGAGGGATAGAGTAAGTCGAGAATATCGAAAACGTGACAAGTGTAGGAGATTTGATTTCCATAAATGATCTTTATAATTATAATGGAAAACGTTTGCATTTCTTATAGACAATTGTTTTTGACCCATCTAAGTATGCTTTTGAAATATGAAATCCTCTTAATTATTTTGAGAATATGCTTATACCGATGGGATAAGTATATGGATATTTTCCAAGTATTGAAAGAGTATAAGATTTAATTTCCATATACGATTGTTTTGTTATCCCCGATAGTCGATATCTTGACTATCAATTTCGATACCCTTCTTCCTTTTATTTTTGTTTCGTCAATCTAAGACGATTTGTTGCTCAATTAGAGCATTGATATCCTTCATCGGAAATGACTAAATAAAGAGCGAGTGGGGGCCAAGCTATGTGGGGTTGCTCCCATTGGGGTATTTTCACATCTACTCTAGATTGGTTTCGGTTGTATGCGCACAGTGATGTGAAATACTCGGATACTCGGTATGGATGGCGGGGTCCGGCTTGGAGGTTTCCGAGAGACATCGTAGTTCTTAAGTATATTTTCTAGAGGTATACTTTCGATAAGGGGGGCGCACCCTCCTAGTCATTGTTTGAAAAATTCCTTTTCCTTATTTTTGGTTCAAATCTTTGGATTGATTCTTTCTTAATTTCATCGGGAAGCGTCTTGCACTCTTCGCGATGTTTAATTATCTATATCTATTCTTTTATACTTGGATGTTGTCCTTGTGAGGGAAAAACCCATTATGTGTTTTTGCGATGTGGTCTCACTAGTTACTTTGTGTGTTCTATTTTTGGAGTTTACTCATACCAGACTTATTGTCTGATCCGAACTGTTGTTTTCCCTTAACGTTTGGGTACTCATTTATATTTGAGTAGTCCAGAAATGACAGGTTTCTTTGGGCCCTTTTAAAGATGGTGGACGAGCAGGAGGCTCCTTATCTATCTAGCTATTTATTTCCGCTATTATGAGATGTTGGCTCTATGTATGTATATTTAAAGGCAGGTTGTCATAACTGCCTAGACTGATAGTAGTACTTTTGTTGTAACTCTGATAACTCTATGTTGGGGAGTAACCTTATGTACTGTCTTATTTTTATGTTATATTTAACTGTTCCGTTGTGAGATTATTATTCCGTTCTTATATTTTACCCCATGGCAACTCGTCTTTCAGATACTTGAGCAACGACACATGAATACCATGGATGTATTAAGTGTCATTCTCAAGGGTCAGAAAGGTGGGTCGTCACAGTTGGTATCAGAGCTTCGGTTGAGCGAACGCCTTAGCCTGATTGGGGTACAACTCACCAGAGATTGGGTAAGTGATGCCCTAGAATGAGTTAATCTTGAGGGAGCGTATTTGTAATTTTTATAATAATAATATTTATCCTCTAAAGTCTAGTTTTAGATCCTTTGATGTTATTTCCTTAAACCATTTTAATCCTATTTTTGTATTCTAAAGATACCTGTTATTTGTTCAGACAGTAGAAAATGAATACAAGAGGAGGAGGAAGGAGAGGATCTAGAACTAGCACGGAGGGTACCTAGAAATGCTACTATGTCAGCTGTAGATCCGGCAGAGGAAATGCTAGTGCAAGTTCATACCCTTATGAACTTTGCAGCTTTATGTAATAATTTTACCGCTTTGGGTGGGAAACCATTCTATGGGACTGAAGACATTCTTGGGGTGCAGATGTGGCTTCGAACTTGTGAAAGAATATTTGGAGATCTTCGGTTGGAAGATGCGGAGAAACGGCTGTTGGCATCGCAACAACTTCAAAAGTCGGCGATGGATTGGTGGGATTTAGAAACAGCAATTACTCCAGAGGGGGAGTTTTCTTGGGCCCAGTTCAAGGAAGTTTTTGAAGCACAGTTTATTGCAGAAGCCGAAAGAACTCAGTTATTTAGAAGTTTCATTGACTTAAAGCAGGGTGATATGACCGTGTCGCAGTATGAGCATAAGTTCAATGCTTTGTCCCGTTTTGGACTTGGATTGATAGACACACCACTCAAGAAAAATGAAATGTTTGTGAAAGGAATGCGACAAGAGTTCCATCGTGAAATGACCAATCATCTTATGGGTACATTCACCAACATTATTAGCATGGCTTTGAGGTTTGAGGCCCTTGATATTAAGGAAGGAGTCCAGAAGGGCGCAGTACCAGCAATAAGTGCCAAGCCTTTATCGGTTATACCGGTTGAAGGTAAGCCAAACTTCAAGCGTAAGTTTAAGGGAAAGAAGCAGCAGGGAAGAAACCGGAAGATGGCGCTCCAGCACAGAAGAAGCAGACCAACTTGGCCAACATTCTTTGTTTTAAGTGCAATAAGATGGGCCACTTTGCAAATCATTGCCCAATTGCCACATGTTTTAATTGTGGCCAGCCAAGACATATGAAGAATGAGTCCCATTTTCCTAAAAAGGGATCTCAAGGACAAACTTTTACCATTGAAGAGATACCGTCCACTTCTTCAGATAAAAAGGAGAAGCAAGTGTTGCAAGGTACATTATCCATCTATGATATTCCTGTAAGGGTGCTATTTGATACAGGAGCTTCCCATGGTTTTATTTCTTATGATCTAATGGACAAACTAAACCTTAAATATGTTATCATAAGTAATCCTCTTTGTGTGTCAAACCCAATTGGAGGTCCGACAAATGTTGACACCGTGTGTCTAAATATACCTATTTCTTGTCGAAATCATCCCTTTCCTTTTGACTTGTTTGTTCTTGGGTTTATGGGTTTTGGAGTGTTGTTGGGGATGGATTGGTTATCTAAGTTTAAAGCTATCTTGGATTGTGGTAGAAGGCTTGTTAGAGTTAGTGATGCAGGAGATGTTGGTGTTGATATTAGTTGTGAAGAGCCTAAGAAGTTAATGAGCAGTTTTCTCTATTCACTCGAAGTGACTAAAGCGGAGCTTGAAGATGTGCCGGTTGTTTGAGATTTCGTAGATATTTTTGACGAGGTGTAAGGTTTACCTCCCCACCGTGAAGTCGAGTTCCGTATTGATTTGGTTCCAGGAACTAGACCTATTGTACAACCCTTACGAAGGATGGCTCCAAAAGAGAAGAGGGAGTTAGAAAGGCAGACTTATGACTTGTTGCAGAAGGGCTTGATCCGACGTAGTACCTCGAGTTGGGGATCGCCAGTCGTCTTTGTTACAAAGGCAGACGGTTCTCTAAGGTTATGTGTAGACTATCGGGAGTTGAACAAAAGGACTATCAAGAATAAATATCCTTTGACAAGAATTGACGATATGTTTGATCAACTCCATGGTGCTCGGATATTTTCTCAATTAGATCTTGCCACTGGTTTCCACTAATTAAGAGTGGCAGAGGAGAATGTTCCTTTAACAGCTTTTCGAACTCCTGAAAATTTCTACGAGTGGTTAGTTATGCCGTTTGGATTGACTAATGCACACGCTTATTTTGTGGACTTGATGAATCGAGTATTTCGAGACATTCTTAATAAATTTGTTCTCGTCTTTATTGATGACATTCTTATCTATTCAAAGACAGAGGAGGAACACAAATATCATCTCCGTGTCGTACTCGATACCTTAAGGAGCCATGAGTTGAAGGCTAAGTTCTCCAACTGCCATTTTTGGAAATCTGAAGTTAGATTTCTAGGGCATGTTATTTCGGGAGAAGGTATATCGGTGGATCCAGCTAAAGTTATTGCGGTCCAAGACTGGAAGAATCCCAAAAGTGCGAAGGAAGTTAGAAGTTTCTTGGGATTGGCTGGTTTTTACCGTAGGTTTATCAAGGACTTCTCGAAGATTGCTTCTCATCTGACGAAGTTAACAAAGAAAGATGTTAGGTTCGTTTGGACTTCTAAGTGTGATCAAGCATTCAATGAATTGAAAAACAAGTTGACTGGTGCTCCTGTTTTAACTATTCCAAATGGGAGCAAAGGTTTAGCCGTGTATACATATGCTTGTGGAACCGGATTAGGAGCAGTTCTGATGCAGCATGGGAAAGTTATTGCCTATGCGAGTCGGCAGCTAAAGCCGCATGAGAAAAATTATTCTACGCACGACTTGGAACTTTTGGCTATTGTCTTTTCACTAAAGATGTGGAGGCATTATCTTTTGGGTGAAAGGTTTGAGTTATACACGGACCACAAATCCTTAAAATACCTTTTTACGCAGAAAGATTTGAATTTGAGGCAGCAGAGATGGCTAGAGTTTCTCGCCTCTTATGATCTAGAGGTTCTTTATACCCCTGGAAAAGCAAAAGTCGTTGCTGATGCATTGAGTAGGAATGTAGCAATGGTTGCAAATCTAGAAGTTAAGCCAGTATTGTTAGAGAGAACTGCATCCAGTCAAGAGGTAGATCCTATTTTAGCTCGACTTAAGAAAGATGTTGAAGAAGGTGTTGTTTCTAGCTTTAAGATTGACCTTCGGGGCATATTGAAAATGAATGGGCGTATTTGTGTTCCAGACTTTGATGGACTTAGGCAAGAAGTGTTAGCCGAATGCCACCATTCAAAGTTATCTTTTCATCCAGGAGTGACCAAGATGTTCAAAGATATGAAGAGGGTATTCTAGTGGAAGGGGATGAAGCGAGATATTTCAATCTTTGTGAGTCGTTGTGCAAACTGCCAGAGTGACCAGCTGAAGACAGCTGGATTGCTTCAGCCATTTGAGATCCCAAAGTGGAAGTGGGAGCAGATCTCTATGGACTTTATTGATGGGCTTCCTAGGTCAAGAAGAGGTAATGATGGCATTTGGGTTATAGCCGATCAACTAACCAAGAGTGCCCATTTCATTCCTGTTAAGCTGACTAGGACTGCTACGAGTCTGGCGAGTTTGTATGTGAAGGAGATTGTGAGACTCCATGGGATTCCTTGTAGTATTGTAAGTGACCGAGATCCGATATTCACTAGTAGGTTCTGGGAGGGACTGCAGACTGCTTTAGGGACTGAGTTAAGTCTAAGCACAGCTTACCATCCCCAAACAGATGGGCAAACAGAGAGAGTGAACCGAATCTTGGAAGATTTATTACGAGCATGCATTCTAGACTTCGGGGGTTCTTGGAAAGATCATTTACCCTTAGTCGAATTCACTTATAACAATAGCTATCAAGCAAGCATTGGTATGGCCCCTTTCGAAGCTCTTTATGGTCGTCCATGTCATTCTCCTTCGTGTTGGGTTGAATCGAGAGATAAACTTATTCTTGGACCAGACATAATTTTAGAAGCCAATGAGAAGGTAGTTGATGTTAGAAGAAAGACGAAGGAAGCGCAAGATCGGCAAAAGTGTTATGCAGATCAAAGGCGTAGGGATCTAGAGTTCTTAGTCGGGGACTTGGTATTTGTAAAAGTCTCTCCTCTGAGAAGTGTTGTAAGGTTTGGGAAGACAGGGAAGTTAGCCCCTCGATATATTGGCCCTTTTCCCATACTAGACCGAATTGGTAAACTTGCGTATAAAGTGGAGTTACCAGATCGACTATCAGATGTGCACAACGTATTTCACGTATCTCATTTACGTAAGTATGTACACGACCCTTCGATGATAATAAAACCAGGCCAACAAGTTGATTTGGAGGTTCAGCATAACCTAACCATTCTTAGGTGGACTATTCGTATTGTTGCTCAAGATATAAAGCGATTAAGGAAGAAGATTGTGAATCTTGTTAAGGTTCATTGGAGTGGAGATGTTAGAGATTGTACTTGGAAAACTGAGGACTATATTAGGGATTCTTATCCCGAGTTGATGTAGTTGTTGTTTGTATTTTGTTGTTTCTTTGTAGTGTACTCACCGGTTGTGTTAAGGTCACTTTCCTTGTATCTTTGTGTGGTATATATGATATCATTTGGGTTCTTTGATATCTAGAGCTTATCCGATTAATTTCGAGGATGAAATTTCCTTTAAGGAGGGGAGGATGTAACGACCCATAATTTAATCACTTTGAACATGAATAGTTAATATGTTTTTAAATGATTAAATAATGGATTTTATATCTAGAAGTATAATTACTTGCCTAATAAAACAAGAAAGAATTATTAACGTAGCCCAATAAAACAAAATAGTATAATTAATTGCCTAATAAAACAAGTAAGAATTATTAACGTAGCCTAATAAAACAAAATAGTATAATTACTTGCCTAATAAAATAAAATAGCATAATGATTATTATATTCCATGCGGATGGTTGCCATTGGACCAACATTTGATCGAATCAGGTTATGCCATGCAGATGGTTGCCATTGGACCAAAATCTGGTTAAATCAGGTTAGGCCATAGTTGATAAGGAGGATTCCTATTGGACCAAAAGGTGGTCGAATCAAATTAAGCCACAAGGATATTTTCTATTGGACCAAAATATGGCCGAATCAAATTATGCCATATGGCTAGCTTCTATTGGACCAAAATCTGGTTGAATCAGGTTAAGCTATAGGAAATTACTAAAGTACCCTTCTCTTCACCTATAAATAGCCAAGTCCATATATCATTTTATTTCATTCAAAAAACTAAAGAAAAGAACTAAAATTCATTTTAAAAGGTGAAGTATTCCAAGTCTCCATCAAAGCAAATAGGATGTGAGTATATTTCATGTTTTCATAGTTTAGTGGGTATAACTTATTATGTGAGTACATTCCTTGCTTTCATAGTTTAGTGGGTATAACTTATTCTGTGAGTATAATTTAATTATTTTACAGTCAGTGTAATCTTAATCTCTTTCCTTTTACTTATTCATATTTTAACAAATGTTGTGTTAACTATTGATTGTAAATTGTTAATAATAATGAGCCTGTTATTATTCTTGTTATTATTCCTGTTTGGTTGTTTGATTTGTGCTCGGCCAGTTTATAAGCAATAACTTTGATGTTTAGTTAAACGGAACTTACACCACCTTTTAACTTAGGATTGACATTTAGTGACTTTTTGGTTAAAAGGAAACAACACCCCTTTTAGCAATCTCATTTGATTAAGAGGAAGCTTCACCCCCTCTTGGTTGTAATCTCCTTTAAAGATGATGGGTTTAAGTTATGATTTGAATGGAAGTTTTAAATCTTTGTTTAAAGTATTTTAAAGGAGCTTCAAAATTTATATAATAATTTAAATGAGTTATTTATGGAAAGTAAGTAGTCCTATACTTGGCACTAAAAGCCGATGAGTAGATTGATTCTCTATCTGTGAGATCTGGAACCGAAGTGTCTAGGCAAGGCTAGGAGCAACCAGTGCCCTGACTTACCTGGCTTTGTTTCTGGGCGAGGGATAGAGTAAGTCGAGAATATCGGAAACGTGACAAGTGTAGGAGATTTGATTTCCATAAATGATCTTTATAATTATAATGGAAAACGTTTGCATTTCTTATAGATAATTGTTTTTGACCCATCTAAGTATGCTTTTGAAATATGAAATCCTCTTAATTATTTTGAGAATATGCTTATACCGATGGGATAAGTATATGGATATTTTCCAAGTATTGAAAGAGTATAAGATTTAATTTCCATATACGATTGTTTTGTTATCCCCGATAGTCGATATCTTGACTATCAATTTCGATACCCTTCTTCCTTTTATTTTTGTTTCGTCAATCTAAGATAATTTGTTGCTCAATTAGAGCATTGATATCCTTTATCGGAAATGACTAAATAAAGAGAGAGTGGGGGCCAAGCTATGTGGGGTTGCTCCCATTGGGGTATTTTCACATCTACTATAGATTGGTTTCGGTTGTATGCGCACGGTGATGTGAAATACTCGGATACTCAGTAAGGATGGCGGGGTCCGGCTTGGAGGTTTCCGAGAGACATCGTAGTTCTCAAGTATATTTTCTAGAGGTATATTTTCGATAAGGGGGGCGCACCCTCCTAGTCATTGTTGGAAAAATTCCTTTTCCTTATTTTTGGTTCAAATCTTTGGATTGATTCTTTCTTAATTTCATCGGGAAGCGTCTTGCACTCTTTGCGATGTTTAATTATCTGTATCTATTCTTTTATACTTGGATGTTGTCCTTGTGAGGGAAAAACCCATTCTGCGTTTTTGCGATGTGGTCTCACTAGTTACTTTGTGTGTTCTATTTTTGGAGTTTACTCATACCAGACTTATTGTCTGATCCGAATTGTTGTTTTCCCTTAACTTTGGGTACTCATTTATATTTGAGTAGTCCAGAAATGACAGGTTTCTTTGGGCCCTTTTGAAGATGGTGGACGAGCAGGAGCCTCCTTATCTATCTAGCTATTTATTTCCGCTATTATGAGATGTTGGCTCTATGTATGTATATTTAAAGGCAGGTTGTAATAACTGCCTAGACTGATAGTAGTACTTTTGTTGTAACTCTGATAACTCTATGTTGGGGAGTAACCTTATGTACTGTCTTATTTTTATGTTATATTTAACTGTTCCGTTGTGAGATTATTATTCCGTTCTTATATTTTACCCCATGGCAACTCGTCTTTCAGATACTTGGGCAACGGCACATGAATACCATGGATGTATTAAGTGTCGTTCTCAACGGTCAGAAAGGTGGGTCGTCACACTTACTATAAGTTGGTAAAAAGTATCCCAAAAAAATCTATTGACACCTAGAAGACGACAATCGTTGTGCTTCTACCGACGCCAAACAGACGACTTTTTTTCGATGTGTTACTGACATCATTCTCCGATGCCTTTTCAACACAAGGTTTACTACATTTTGAATTATAAAAATTGAAATTATCGACGCATTTCAAACGAAAATACCGACGCTTAACCGATGCCAAGTTAAGACGCAAAAACCAGATTTTCGACGCCTCACGAACACCTCCCTGACGTCATTGGTAATACAAATTTGCAGCATTTCTACCGCCTTTCGTATCTCAATCACACATTCGTATATACATTGCAGATTTGTATATCACATATCAACAAAAATATCATCACCATCACATCCAAATCAAATTAAATATCCAAACCAAACATTACTATCATTATCACAATACAAATAAAAAAAATAGGATAACCGTCACAATACAAATCAAATATCCAAATAATCCATAAGCAAATATCCAAAATATACCAATAATACCAACACTAATATCCAAATAGAATATCATAACAAACAACTATACATCTTGTCTGAATCAAATATACATCTATAAAGAATTCAAATACACACAACCAAATACATACTCGTTTGCACCTTTCCCAGTATCATCGAACTCTAGCATTATCAATATGTGACTTCAAATGTCGGTTTTCTTCTTATATACTAGTGTTAAATGTGGAAGCTCTGTCTAAGGACGATCTATTTTAACCAAATTTTTTTGTTAATAATAAATATTTTTTTATTCCAAATATTATATTTATCAAGTGATTTAACTTTCACTTAATTTATCGAGTGATTTAACTTGTAATTTTTTTAATTTATAATTTGACTCAGTTATATATTTGTTTAATTTATTGAGCGACTTAACTTGTTACATTATTGAGTCTATATTTGTTTAACTTATGAATTTGTTTAACTTTTACTAAATTTATCGAGTGATTTAACCTATAAACACATACTTTAAGTTATTGAAACAAAATTTATAATTTAACTCAACAATATATACGCTAATTTAATTTATTGACCGATTTAACTTATATATTCACTTTAATTTGTCGTGTGATTTAAAAAACCATAATTTAGCTCGAATAAACTCTCGTATAATTTATTGAAATAAAATTTGTAATTTAACATATATATATACATATATATATATATTTGTGTGCACGCACGCGCGTGCATACGCATACGTGCATATGTGTGTGTATATATGTGTGTCTATATAAATTTTTGAGTGAATTAACTTGTACAGACAAACTCCTATTCAATTTATTGAAAAAAAATATTATATTTTAACTCAACTATATATACACTTATTTAATTAATTGAGTGATTTAACTTATATATTCATTTTAATTTGCCTTGTGATTTAAAAAACAATAATTTAGCTCGATTAAACTCTTGTATAATTTATTGAAATAAAATTTATACTTTAACATATATATATATACACACACATATATATATATATATGTGTGTGTGTGTGTGTATGCACACGCACAGTGCATATGCATACGCGCATATGTGTGTATATGTGTGTCTATATAAATTTTTGAGTGAATTAACTTGACAGACAAACTCCTATTTAATTTATTCAAAAAAATTTATAATTTAACTTAATTATTTATTCTTCAGTTTATTATGTGATAAAAAATTATTATTTAACTCGAATAAACTCTTGTATAATTTATTGAAACAGAAAATTTAACCTATGCATGGAAGCGGCTATTGAAACATAGAATAAAACAAAAAACTAGACACCATAATTATGGACCATTAGATATGTCCATCTTTACATGGAACGTAGAATTCATGGGCAGATCTAACGGTCAAGATCTCTTGTGTCCTATTTTGCATTTGCATTTTATGTCTAAATAGAACTTTCCATTATATATATATATATATATATATATATATATATTTGAATGATTTAACTTATACAGACAAACTTATGTGTAATTTACTGAAACTAAAATTATATTTTCACTCAATTATATATAAACTTATTTAATTTATTGAGTGATTTAACTTATATATTTCTTTAATTTATTGTGTGATTTAAAAAACTATAATTTAACTTGAATAAACTTTTGTATAATTTATTGAAACAATTTTTAGTTTAACCTAATTATATATATATATATATATATATATATATATATATAATTTTTTGAGTGAATTAAGTTATGCAGATAGACTCCAGTTTAATTTATTGAAACAAAATTTATAATTTAACTTAATTATATATTTATTTAATTTATTATATGACAAAAAATATTATTCGACTCGGTTAAACACTTGTATAATTTATTGAAATAGAATTTATAATTTAACTCAACTATATACACTTGTTTAATTTATTGTGTGATTTAACTTATATATTCTTTTAACTTATTGTGTGATTTAAAAACAACTATAATTTAACTCAAATAAAATATAGTATAATTTAGTGTTAAAAATTCATATTTTCACATAATTATATATATGTAAAAAAATTGAGTGATTTAACTTATACATACATAATTTAAATACATGTATACATACCGCAAACTCGATGGAAGAATCATCTACCTAGCTTTTAGCGGTGGACCCATCCTCAAGCTTTCAAGCTCACTCCTCAAGCTATCATTCCTAAGAAATCCCGCACTAGTTGCATTGCATTACAGTGTGATAATATTGATACAATGAAGTATCAGATGACTTGCGTGGCTGTGTTGTTATAATTAGTAATGGAGGTTAGGGTGGTGCTGCTGGTGGTGTTACCACGGGTGGCGATAACCACCATTACCGATAGTCAAACAAATTCAATGTCAATGGTATCCCCTCCAGAACTATCCCAACCAACCACCACCAGTTATAATAGGGCCATTACGCAAGCTCCATACCTTCCCTACTAATACTACCATGCTGCCATGTCGTTCACCTTATGTAGTGGTCGAGGAGGTTTAGATGGTTCTTCACCATATAATACAATGAATTTTTTTATGATCATAGGCGTCACTCTTTTTTAGTAGATTATACCAATGTGTCAATAATATCCATCGAAAGATTTATAGAATATGCAAAAAAGAAGTGATTCCCATCATCGATAAAAGCTATTATTGTATTAGGTAGCGAAAAACAAAGATGATCTAAAGCCATAGCAGTGGTGACTGGGAATACTTAGTAGTTTTGTTATAACTAGTGAATGTACATAGAGAAGTGCCAGTGGCGCTACTGCTACCACTAGTGGCAACAACCGCATCACTGATGGTTAACGACTTCAGTATTCACAACATCCCCCTTGCACTTTCCCAATCCACCATCACTGGTTATAACAACACTACTATGCATGTCCAATCACTACTGTTATTGCTTCAAACTGTCTTTGTTATTCACCATCTAATACAATGATAGTTTACATGATGAAGAATCACTACAAGAGAAGTGGATTTTCATAGCACCAATACATAGCGCTTTATTTCCTAGTGTTATTATGTGGTTTAGTTTGTTCCATTTAAAGAGAAATTGGCTATGTAACACATTGTAAGAGGGCACTTATTTTCATTGCCGCTAGTTCCAAAATTATTTCTCCATTTCCCTCTTCCTCAACCCTAATCCTCAAACATAAATTCTCTATCAAAATATCACCACCTAAAATCGCTTCCCCGTCATCTTCTATTTCCAACGCAGCGACCACATCCTCTACAATACTTCTACCTCCTTCAATTTTGTTGTCTCACAACCACCAAGCATAGGCAAGAGCGGCGTATGGCAACAAAAAAAGGGATTTGGTTTTTAGGCGTTTCCATCGCCACTTTTGTATAGTTGTTAAGGAGGCGAGGCTAATCTTCATGAGCTTGGACTAGGTCGAGAGATTCGATTGCAACATAAACCTACAGTGTGTCCTAGAAACTGAAAAGAGAGTGATTTTCCGAGATATTTCGTTTGTTGGAGCCGCAAATATTGAAATTAGCCATCGCAAGTTTTAGGTTATATGTTTTATTTGTATTCAAGTTGTAACCGTTATACGAAAACGAAATCAATATTTTGAATAGTTATCATTTGCATTTTATGATTTTAGATTTTTGTTATAAATAATTGGTTGATCAAAAATGATGTATTAGTGTTATCTTTATAATCCTTCATCAAAACTATGAAGTTATATCGAAGACAAACACATCATCATCTCCAAAAGGAAAAAGGTAAAAATACATACATCTTTGTAACTGAACTTACTATGATCAAATATTTTATGTTTCACAACGCCACCATATCATGTTGAATATAGAAATAAGCCACAAGGTATTATGGGAGTAACTATGATAATACCCATTATGGCAATGATTAGGAAATGTAAAGAATTTTCTTTACGGATTCTTTGTCTAGGTGAAAGAAGAGGGGAGTAGTTGGAAAGGCGGATGCAACTATCAGAGAGATATATCAATCTATGTTTGCTAGAATTCAAATTACGGATGTATCTAATGCTGAAGAATGGATTATTAATGTCTCATTTAGAGAGGTCAAATTTTACCTTGGTTAATTGAACAAATTAATTTAGTTGTAGAATTAATGACTAATCACACCAACACTAACCAAGATATTTGTTTGCACTACTAAAAGCATCAAACTGTTCTTTATCTTACCTAGATTGATCCACTGACATTTCCATTATGCCATGGTGTAATTGAAATTTGGTATGCAAAGTTTCTATAGAAATAGAGTTAAATTGGCTATATAATTAAATTTTATACATTATAGGCTAAAGGATAAGCAACAATTACCTGTCAGCTAAGCAAATGCCATGGACCATTGATTGGCAATAAAGATCATTTCTTTTATACTGCAAGTATTTATGTCTGGAAAAATAATTTTGTTAGGTCTACGGGATCAAATATCATCAGCTATTGAGGTTGTTCAACGCTTAAGATTAGAACATGCAAAACTTCCGAAGATGGTAAAATCGCAAATTTGTTTATTGTTCCATCGAGCAAAGTCAGCTGTCTTCTTAGGCATGTGGTAGTATAATTAATGAAATGAAAAGAGTTACAATTGTAGATATTACAATCCACAAGTATGGATATTACTAATGTAGATATTACAATTTGAAAAACTCGATATAGATATCACAAGTCTACATATATTAAAATGTGCTTATATGATCTACTTGCATGATTTATCTAGTTAACAAATTAAAATTTTGAACATATTATAGGTATTTTTCCATAAAGAAGATAATGCATAAGTAATGTCATTGCTAATTATTTACTGTAGGTTTGGAAACAAGGACACCTAAATTTACAATTTTCTAAGCAAATGCTTTATCAAGAAATGCATTAAGAGCTTACATGCAGAGATGAAAATGGAGTTCCTAACGCCCTAAACTGACATATACTGACTAAACCAGATTGCATGGTCTGGAGCATGGCAATGAAGTGTTGAGGCATGAAAATACCAGTAGATTAGCTTAGATAATCAAGGACAATGCATAACTATTTTCTAAGCTGGTTGAAATGTTGCTACTGATCTATTGGGTTCTCTATTATACTTTTATTTCTTTATACGTGAGAGTTTTTCTATATGATATACATATACATACACGCATGCATATATACATATATGCATATTTTTTATGTTTTCCAATGTCAATTTAAAACCTAACTTGTAAATAATTATAAATTATGATAATATTATATTTTCTCCTTATATTAGATTTGTCATATACTTATAAATATGCACTTCGAACTTGTAAATAATATAGGATGATACCTAAATTCTATTGTATGATGTAATCACATGTTCGCTCTACTTAATTCTCGTAACCACATGCTATAATAATGATGTTAGTGAGCTCCCACATGCATAAATTTTGTTCTGTGCGGTCGTGGGCAGTGTCATCTGTTCCTACAATGTTAGCCCATTTTAAACTAAAGAATTTTTAATCCAATTGAATGTGTGTTGTAGTCACTTTAGTAAATATTATTTAATGTTCCATATTCCTGAATATTCGCAAACACCTATGTCCTTTTATCTGGTTAATTAAATATTCGATATCTAGCATAAAGTTTCCAAAGTCGATTTCGAGTTAAATTCGCTTCAGGAGCCGGTTGAAGGTTTTGTGAGTATTAGTGTTATTAAAATCACAAGCACTATTTTTAGTATATACTTTTGAAAGTTGATACATATTAAATTAATCCTATACTCGCTTAAATGACAAATTTAGTCAACTTATTAATTTGCAACAAATAAGATTTGTAAACATTCAGTGTTAATTTGGCACTCAAAAACTCAAATGACATTCATTTGGTTATTACGATCAAACATTTTCCTCATATTATATGGAGCAGATTTCAGATGTTGCTGAGTTTATAGTGAAAACACCAAATAACAATTGCAAAAGGTGAATGGTGGTGAAGATATCATGAAGTATCAAAAAGAAAAATTACACTTCTTTGATCATCTTTTATAGGTGTTGCTATGGTTGTAGATACATTTCGCAACCATTTATGCTTAGTCATGAAATTTTATGACATACCAGGTGCTTTGAATTTTAAATCATAATTCATATTTTTAGTTAAGTAATGAACACCATCAGTTTTTTCCTTCAACTATTTTTGTTGGTTTTATTTAGCATAGTTCCACATACATATTTTGTATGCATATATACTCCACTTCACAAAATTGACGATAATTAAACAATTAGACTCTCCCATCATTTAGGTTAAAAGATAAAGAGAATTTTAGACCAAAAATATAGATAGACATTAATTGAGTTTTGCATTATGTTTGATTGTACTTATGTGACCTATATATTCTTTAGTTTTCTTGTAAAAAAAACTATGCTTGATTTTATCTATTAAAAATTATGTTCTTTGTACCTACCTTTGTCATCTTCAGTCCTATATATGAATCTATTCATGTGTATGATCCCATTTGCACCTACTAATATTATGTACATGTACAGTGCTACTTTGGTGTTCTTTTATACAATTCATACAGTTGCAGCCCTTTTTTGCTACAAATTGCTCACTTGGTTCAGCCTAATATTGCGGCTTCTCAACCAAACTTCTTGCTCTATCTTTTTAGTAGGATCAGATGTATAATCAGTAGAATTGTACAGTAGTCCTATATTCTTCCTCTATAGTTAATTCAACCTTTTCCTGTAGTAAACGTTTCCTTCAAGATTTTTATAACCTATGAGTAAAACAATTTTATTGTAGTTAATTAGTATTTACAATGTTTGTAGAAAAAATAGTAAAAAACAATGTTTATTTAATTTATTTTAATAAAATTTGTAAAGGGAACTATTACGATGTTTTTAGAAAAACGTTGCAAAAAACAAGGTTTTACAGCATTTGCTATAAAAATGTTGTAAAAAAGACAACATTTGCTTCAAATACATTGTAAAAAGGCTATTTTACGACATTTTAAAAAGAAGAGTTGCTAAAAAATGTTGTAATATGCTCTTTTTGTTGTAAGTTATAGCCGTTCCTGTTCATAATAAAGGTATTTAATTTTCTATTATATATTTGTTATATTATGATATATTAATCATGTAATTAATCAAATATATTAGTACAAAAATCCTTAAGTTATACATCATGAGTAAAAATTGGAAGGAGTTTTAATCATGAGAGAATTATCACCATATAGAATAATATATTATTTTATATGTCATATTTAATATAATCAAGTTGACTTTATATGAACGTACCTGTCAAAAGTTCAAAACCACAACCAAAATATGGTAGCAAATCCTTAAAAGAAATGTTGAGCCACATATATGATTCATGGGCAAACCTTGTATAATACTAATGATGTGACTAAACTAAGGTGGTTAAATAAAATTATTGTTGGGCTCAGTAATAGTTGCTTAGAACTACAAATAGATTTTTTAATATAGGCGTTAATTTAATAGTATGTTGACTTTATGTATGTACCGGGCCTTGTGCATCATTTTTTGATAAAATAAAACTAAATCATCCAAGGGGAAAAAGCATCAATTTAGTGATCTTATGCTAAAGAAGCTCAAGTAGTATTCATACCTTTGTTGACAAACAAATCCTGTATAAGAAAAACAACAATGCAACATAAGGCATGCTCACATTAGATTAAGCATGTAATGACATGTGACAAATCAATATATGATTGAATTGTTTTTGATACCAACAAGCCATGTAATTAAAATAGAATACTTGAAAGCATGCACCTCTAGCATTTCAGCATGTGTAGGTCGATATTATGTCAGGTGGAACAACCATTACTTCATGGTGATGTTATCCTTTGAGTGCTTGGAACAATGTCGCATGGTTCTATTCAGGTCTTTTTAGCATACAATTCAAGGCATACCATCGTGGCTGAGCAAAAGCAAAGCTTATAGCGTAATGTGACTAATTTGTGTGTTTGTGTATATCTTGAATTCTGTCTTGTGCATATCCTAAATTCTGCCACGTCCGTCATATATTTGTTAAATTGTATATATTCTCAAGATGTCATAATTAAGTTGTAACATCCCAAAAATTTATCAATATAAATTAATAATATATTTAAAACCCTTGGGATTTAATTTGAAAATAAATTGGATCAAGAAAAGAAAAAAAATCAGAAAAAGGAAAAATTGTAGTGATACACTCAAACTCCAACACTCAAGCAAAGAAAAAAAATCAGAAAAAGAAAAAAAACTGTAGTGATACACTCAAACTCCAAATCTATGAAAAGTTCAGGAATCAAAAGATCTAGCACTTCAAACTCCAACACTCAAGAAAAGAAAAAAAATCAGAAAAAGGAAAAAAAAACTGCCAATCTCTTCTTCAATTCAAAAGCTAAAATCTGAGAATCATCTTAAAGCTTCATAACTGTAGTGATACACTCCATCTCTCAGGTAGATTTTAACTTGATAGTTTAATAAAATTATGATTTTGGAATCATGCGTTAATAATAAAATCAAAACTGCAGATTTGTCTTAAAAGGGAAGCTTCAGGTTTTGCCAAAGAGCAGTGTAAAGTTTTTTTTTTCTGGAAATAATTTAAAGGCAAGTAACTTCCTTTTTAAAATTTGAACTTGAAGTTATAATCTCTAATGAAGAAAGAATTTAATACAATAATATTCAATCATTTGCAGGAAAAATCAAGATCCAAGATTAATTTTACTTTTGGTTTTCTAGTTGCAAAAAAAGGCTTCTCTGTCATTCAACTGTAAGTAATTAAAAACTATTGTTATTAATGAATTAAGTGAATGAACATAACAAAGAGTAAACAAAGATATGTGTTTATAATTTGCAGATCTAAAAATCCAAATTCAAAGTAGGAAAAGAAAGAAAGTTGCAGGCTTCATCTCTGTTTTGAAATTGTCAGGAAACTCTCTGGAAAAGGTGCCCTTGTTTTTTCCAATCATTTGTTGCTGTGTGAATGCCTGAATGATGTAGGAAAGTTTAAACTTTGGTTTGCATGCAAGAATCTTGAGTATATGAATGAATTTTTGGCCGTGTATGTTGATTGTACAAGAATGCAGCTCCTTGTTTAACTTCAGGATATAAAAGCCTGTCAAACCCCTTCTTTCTCTTTGTCTCTATTGAATATGAATGATAAACTATGGTTGAACATGCAATTTGTTTCAGTAAACAAGATGGAGTTTGTTTAAACTTGCACTATGTTTTTTAGTTTCTTTTTACTAGAAAACTTTGAAAGTATGGTTACATTCAAGTACCAGGTTTACAGAGCAAACCGTGTTAAATTTCAAGATATTCCTCTCTATCCTTCTTTGAAATTAAAAGCATAACCAAATTAAAGTAGTGTTGAACATGCATTTGGTTTAATAATAGATTAAAAACAAAGAAACATGTTTTGTTTTTTTTGGAAAATGTAAAACCCCGTCACCATCCAAACAAGCAAGAAATTCGAACATCATAGATTCTTTTTTCAGCAATATCATTTGAATCCCCTTCAAAAATGAGGATTTTAGAAACAAAAATTTAGATTTTTCATTAACTCTTCACTGAGGTGTTTGGGATGGTCTGAAAAATGAACTTTTTCCAAATTCTGGTGATCAAGGTGATCATGGCCCTCGAATTCGTCATCACATTTTGTTTGAACGTTTGACATCACTGGAAAAATACCAATGGAATTTAAAAATCATCGAATCTTTGATTCGAGATCAAAATAGGGTTTAAGAACCCTTTTCTTTTCATGATCGAAACGACGGTGCTGCGCCATTAATGGTTGATCGGGCTGCGCATCAACGGTCCCAATCGCGGTAGCTAACGTGGACGAAGGATGGGTCAAAGTTTGATGACCGCTGACGGTCAGAGGAGGTGGCACGATGCGTTTTTCTGATGAGGTCCTGATGGGCTGTTTTGGTCGTGATGTCGCGATTCTTGTTTTCAAAATAAATTCGAGTTCTGGGTGTTTGTGTCATTTTGGGGGATGGACGTCGATTCGTAGGTGGCTGCAGCTCCGTCCAACGGTGGCGAATTTGGTCGTGCACGTATACGTGATACGTTGCATATTAGTTTGATGGGTTTGGGGAAGAAAGAAGGTGACTCGGAGCACAACGCGGGGGGTTGAGGAGAAAGCTCGAAGCCGAGCCCGTGTCAATTAAACATTGTATCGGGTTGTTTAAAGCACTTTAAAAAATGTCACACGGGTCAATTTTGGCTAAAACTCGAAGTAGGAGGATGTTTGCCTCGGGGACAACTCGAGGGAGTCTCGAGTTAGACATGAAAGCAGCAACGAAACCTAGTTTTAACTAAATTTTGGAAAACAAGTTAAATAATTTTTCTGAATAAATTAATGATAGTTGTAAATGGAATTGGAGGTAAATGGTATTGAAACAATTATTTGAAATTCATAAAATTCAATGATACTTTAAATCTTATATTTTATTTTAAATAAAAGTTGTTTTAAAATTTAACTTAATAAAATTGAGAAATAAATCAAATGTTTAAGTGTAAATTTAAAAAACAAATTTATTTATATGATGAAATAATGATTAATGATTTGTAATTAATTTATAATTAAAAGATTAATTTATTAAAGAATAGTCAATTTATAAAAGTAATTTAACTTAATTAATTAACAATTAAGAATTAATAAATTAAGATAATCAATTAAATAAAAATTAACCAATAAAGTCTATTAAGATTTAATTAATTCATAATTAAGTAAAATTAAACATTGATTTAAAATAATAAATAAAGATAATTATATAGTTAATTCACCTTAATCACAATCACCTTAATTAGAGATGATTGACTATCATCAAATATTCTGTACTGGATTGATATTTCTATTGTGATACTGTGATTGCTTTGTGATGAACTGTGATTTGTGATCTGTTCCTATATGTAAGTGAAAACCCTTTTTGCCCGTAAAATGGTATTTAAACTTCGATGCGACAGGGAGTCGGATTTCAATCAGATATCCGAAGCCCACATCGAACCCTGAATGTGAATTCTTGAAATTGATACACCCACTTGTTTTAAAATTAAGCGTTCACTATTCGGATTAGCCGGGAGAGGACCTTTGTGTCATACAACCAATTCCGAATAGTGATTCGACGAAATAGATAGCATTTGAAGACGGTGGTGAAGACATGGTGTCTTCGAAAACGATAGGATAACCTATCGATTGTCTCTGCACCGAGTTGCTCCGGTATGGAGATTCCGTAAGTGATGGGAAGCCCAATAGGGATTGTGGATGTCTGGATTTGCAAGGGCTTCTTTCTTTATCGGACGAAGTGCCTTCGGTTCTGTTTGAACCCGGAACAGACTTGTATGGTCGTGTGTCTGACACTACATTTTGAGATATAAAGCCGATTTCTTTCAAATACATATCTGTTGGTGGCGGAGAATTTATTCTCTTATCTTAACACCCTTCTCTGAGACGTACGAGCTCAGTGGTTACGTAGTTGAAGGTTATTAGCAATATGCTCCCAATTTGGTAGTGTGGCATGCTAAGTGCTGCTATGTATTGATGATCATTTGTTGATCATTTATGATCAAAGCATGGCTTTCGTGTAAAGCGTAGCTTTGTGGACGAGACCTCATCGTACCTCACACCCTGGAAGTAGTCGAAACAGGAAAGATGCGGCAAGGTTATGAGGGTCGCGCCCTTTACGGTATGTCATTTCCTTCTGGGAAAAGGTGGTATCATGGTATGGAGCCCAGATATTTACCTATGTGGTTGCTTCAATCTCATTTACTGTGTGGTTGTTGCTTTGTGATGGAGGGCCCTCTGATAAAGGTCCCATAGGACCGGGGAATGGTATACACGAGTAGTAGTTACCTAGTTACAGAGGTAACCCGGCCTTGTGTTGGCAGAGAGCCGGGTAGGTTCTCGGGACGTCCCGCCAGAGGCGTGCCCATGTGTCAGTAGGAAGTTCCTTAGCCTGACCATTTGTTGGAAACCCAAAGAAATAATACGAACCCTGTATGGTTTTAGTTGTATAACCCGCCATGCAGCGTGGCGGTAACCTACCACAAAACATGGTAGTTATAGTAGGCATACAATAATGGTTGTATGCTGGCTAGGATTTATATTATACTTTCGAAATGGCTTTCTACACAATGCACTAGTAATAATATCAAAGAATTTTTCATGTATCAAGTATATTTGACTATCATAATAAGAAATGTCCTCCAATTCTGCGATTGCATTGTGTGTGTGGTGGGTGGTCTTATGGTAGTTTCATTTTCCAAAATCATACCGAATTTCTTTTATAAATCTGTTCTATTTGAAAGCAACTGTTTTTGCTTACTCGTACCAGTCCCATGACTGACTCGGAGTTTATTGTTTCCTTTCTAAACTCTGGGTGCCCACCATTTCTACACGGGCAGCCTAGTAACAGGTTTTCCGTATTTTGGCATTAGCTGTATTTTGGTTTGGAGACTATCGGTTTTCGAAGGCTTTACGATGGAGACATTTTGGAAGCTTTTGGATCTCAAGGTGCTTAGTTTGGAAATTCATTATCACCCTATTTCCTTGAAGACTTTTGGCATACGATCTCTTGTTGTTCTATTATGATATTCTATTTGGAGTTGTGATTCATGTATTATGATACTTTGATGTTGTAACAGATATTATGATGATGTTGCATCTGTGATGTAATGCATGATATTCATTTTATTTTCACTGTTTTATATTCATCTAATGTTGTTATAAGCTCCATCCGACTGGAGTTTGATGTTTGAATCTTTGATAGTCAAGTACAAGCGAGGTATTTGACGTCAATTTTCGAACATTGAATTTCGAATCATGACATGTGATATCAGAGCTAAAGGTTGAGTAAGAACTTTAGCTACGGAGTATAACACATTAGATGGCTCATTAGAGATAGGGTGAAGTATACCCTAGAATGAGTATAACTGAGATAGAAACCTCAAATTTTCTTAGTCGTTTTCCTTTACTGCTGATATTCCTTAAGATATCTTGTCCGAATATCTAAACTGATTTTCTTACTAATTACAGATAGTAAGGATGAGAAGATGAAGAGGAAGAGCTGGAGGGCGAGGAAATGCCACAGCACCTAGCCAAGTTCCCCCTACAGCAGAAGCAGCTTTACCTACGCAGCATCAGCCGAATCTGGCTGATTTATACAAGAGTTTCTCAAGGCTTGGTGGTAGGCCGTTCACCGGCAAGGAGTCGATTATTGAGGCCTAGGCATGGATTAGATCATGTGAGAAAATCTTTAAAGGGCTCAAGTTGCAAGATGATCAGATGCGTCTCTTAGCTTCTTGGCAACTTCAAGATGAAGCCTTAGCATGGTGGGAGACAATTACTATTGATGAGCCGGAAGACGAGTTTACTTGGGGGAGATTCAAAGAAGTATTTGAGAAGCCCTATATGCCATCAGCTGGGATTTATCGGATGTACCAGGAATTCATGGACTTAAAGTAGGGGAGTTTGTCATTCGAGGAGTATCTAAACAAATTCAATGAATTGTCTCACTTCGGTCCAGAATTAGTGAACACACCTTTGATGAAGAATGAGAGGTTCATTCGTGGGATGAATAAGAAGTTCCACGAAAGGATGACTGGCCACGTCAAAGAATCCTTCTCAATTAGGTTGATATGGGATACCGATATGCTACACTTGACATGCAAGAAGCCCCGGTGGAGAAAGGAAATTCGAGCAATCAAAATTGGAAGAAGAGAAAATTTGGAGGCACAAAACCATGGCACGATAAGGAGAAAAAGAAGAGAAATCAGGGAAGCGCAGCAGAGAATGTCATTTTCTATAATTGCTTGGAAAATGGCCACTACTCAAACAACTGCAAGAAGCAAAAGAGAAATCAATCCGTTCAAGCAAAGCCTAGGAAATGTTATTATTGTCAGAAAGTGGGACATGAAGTTAAAGACTGCCCAGTTATGAAGCAAGCTCAAACAGCCAAGGTGTACATCGTCAAAGACAAACCCGCATCTTCCAAAGCAGAAAAGGGGAAAGGAGTTCTGGAAGGTAATCTTACTATTTATGATAGCATTGTTAGAGTTTTGTTCGACACTGGCGCTACACACAGTTTTATCTCTCAGCAAGCCATTAATGAATTGAATCTTGAACCCAATTTTGTTAATGAGCCTATATGCGTAAAGAATCCAGTTAGAGGTCCCGCGAATCTCTGTCTTCGATGTAGAGACGTTCCTATCTCATATTCTAGCTACCAATTCCCTATTAGTCTCTTTGTCCTTGATTTCAACGAGTTTGAAGACTTACTCAGAATGGATTGGCTGGCAAAATATGAAGCCAAATTGGATTGCAATAATCGATTGATTTCAATCAAAACCGAATTTGGAAATTTCATCATGATTTCTTGTGAGGACCTTAGTCATAAAAGAGAAGGGTTGATGTATAATTTGGATTATCCTGAACCCAGTCTGGAGTCCATACCTATTGTTAGAGATTTCCAGATGTATTTGAAGAAGTGAAATCTCTACCTCCACACCGAGAAATAGAATTCAGAATCGACCTTGTACCTAATGCTCGTCCTGTCGTGCAAGCCGTAGGATAGCACATAGGGAAAGGGTTGAATTAGTTCAGCAAACCGATGATCTACTAGCAAAAGGGTTGATTCGACCCAGTGTTTCTGAATGGGGTTCCGCCGTCGTATTTGTTGCTAAATCGGACGGAACTTTGAGATTGTGTGTAGATTACCGCGATCTCAATAAGCAGACTCTCAATAATAAATTTCCACTACCCAGAATTGACGATTTATTTGATCAGTTGCACGACACTTGTTTCTTTTAGAAGATGGATCTTGCCCAAGGGTTCCATCAATTATGAATTGCCGAAGATTGTGTTCATTTGACAGCTTTCAAGGGTCCTAATATGTTCTATGAATGGTTAGTCATGCCTTTCGGGCTAACCAATGCCCCAGCATACTTCGTAGATCTTATGACTCGTGTGTTTCGGGATGTATTGAATAAATTTGTGCTCGTATTTATTGATGATATTTTGGTCTATTCCAAGACCAAGGAGTAGCATGCAGAGCACCTTAGAATCGTTTTGGAGATATGAGGAGAAATATTCTATATGCAAAATTTTCCAAATGTCATTTCTGGGTCAAAGAAGTCAAATTTCTTGGCCATATTGTTAATGAAGAAGGGATTTCTGTTGATCCTAGCAAAATTTCCGCTATTCTTGATTGGAGGAAACCTACTACCCCAAAGGAAATTTGAAACTTTTTGGGTTTAGCAGGTTATTATCAGAAGTTTGTTCAGGGCTTTTCTAAGGTAGCTAGTCTGTTAACTAAGCTAACAATGAAGAATGCAAAGTTCATTTGGACTCCAAAATGTGACGAAGCTTTTGCGGAGTTGAAGAAGAGATTAACCACCGCTCCTATTCCCGCTATTATTAACATGAATCAGGGTTTATCTGTTTATACCGATGATTGTGGTGAATGCTTGGGTGTAGTATTGATGCAGAATGGGAAGGTAATTGCCTACGCGAGTAGACAGTTACGTCCTCATGAAAGAAATTATCCAACCCATGATTTGGAGCTTCTAGCTATTATCTTCGTTTTAAAAATATGGCGACATTATCTTCTGGGTAAGAATCTTTTCAGCTTTCTTAACAATCTACGAAGTTAATTTAACTTAACTTAACTTAACAAATATACTTATTGAACTCTCTTTATTTCTAGGTGAAAAATTCGAATTATTCATCGACCACAAATCTTTGAAATATCTCTTCACGCAGAAAGATCTGAATTTGCGACAACAACGTTGGTTGGAATTTCTGGCATCTTATGACTTAGATATCCAATATACGCCCGGAAAAGCCAACGTGGTTGCCGATGCTTTAAGAAGGAGGCATGCTGCTCTTGCATATCTTGTTGTTACTCCTACTCTCCTTGAAAAGATCGCCAGCAAGCAGACATGAGACAAGTTTCTTCGGGAAATTCGTAGAAAAAAATGTGGAGGGAAGAATTCCAGTTTTGGGATCTATGATAATGGAGTTATAAGGATGAAAGGCAGGATTTGTGTCCCATACATCCCTAATTTGAAACGTGAAGTTTTAGATGAATGTCACAAATCTAAATTCAGCATCCATCCAGGAGATAACAAGATATATCGTGATATCAAAAGGACTTTCTAGTTGAAGACGACGAAAAGGGATATATCTATATTTGTGAGTCGCTGTGCTACTTGCCAACAAATCAAGAGTGACCAAAAGAAAATGGCGGGTTTTACTTCAGCCTTTAGAAGTACCCAAGTGGAAATGGGACCAAGTATCGATGGATTTCATCGACGGTTTGCCTCGTACTCGGAAAGGCAATGAAGCAATTTGGGTCATTGTGGACCGTTTGACTAAGACAACGCACTTCCTGCCAGTGAAATCTTCCCGCACGGCAGCAAGTTTAGCTGAATTGTATATGAAGAAATTGTCCGTCTCCATGGCATTCCTAGCAGCATAGTGAGTGATCGTGATCCGATCTTCACTAGTAGATTTTGGGAGGCATTTCAAGATGCATTGGGAACAAAACTGAATTTCAGCACCGATTATCACCCACAGTCTGATGGGAAGACTGAGAGTGTCTACCGAATTTTGGAGGACCTATTGCGTGCTTGTATACTTGATTTTGGTGGTTCTTGGGGGGACCATTTTCATTTGGTCGAGTTCTCTTATAACAATATTATCAGGCCAGTATAGAGATGGCTCCTTTTGAGGATTTATATGGTCGTCCGTGTCGATCACCGGCATGCTGGATCGAGGCAGGTGATAGACTCATCCTTGGACCGGATATGGTTAAAGAAGCCACGGAAAAAGTTGATTCTATTCGGAAGAAATTGACGATAGCTCGGAGTCATCAAAAGAGTTATTATGATCGTAGAAGACGGGATTTGGAATTCCAGATTGGGGACTCTGTCTTTCTTAAAGTATCTCCTATGCGAGGTATATTGAGGTTTGGGAAGACCAGTAAGCTAGCGCCATGGTATATTGGTCATTTTCCTATTCTGGAGAGGATTGGTTCTTTGGCCTATCGAGTGCAGTTGCCTAGCTGGTTATCTAGCATGCATGATGTATTCCACATTCCTAACCTTCGAAAGTATGTGCACGATCCAGATAGTATTATTGAAGAAGCTGCTCAATAGGATCTCGACATCACTCCCAATTTAACAGTTAAAAGGGAACCGGTAAAGATTGTGGGTCGTGAAGAAAAGCAATTGGGGAACAAAGTTGTGAAGCTAGTTAAAGTTCAGTGGAGTGGCGATCCAAAGGACTGCACTTGGGAAATTGAAGATAATATGTAGAAATCATATCCCAATTCCAGAGTGAATATCTCGGCTTAAGCCGGTAAGCCATTACCTTGTTCTTTCTAAATTCGTATATTCTTTGATTGTTTTTCTCTCTCTTTCAATTTCGAGGACGAAATTTTCTTAAGGGGGATATCTGTAACATCCCAAAAATTTATCAATATAGATTAACAATATATTTAAAGCCCTTGGGATTTAATTTGAAAATAAATTGGAAAAAATCTTAAAACAAATAAAATAAGTGAAAATTTTATATTAATAAAATTCCAATTGTATTTTGAGTTTAAAATATTGTAATAATGGATGTTTAAAAAATTCATTTAAATTTAAAATTATATACATATATGTACATTGCATATATGAGTAATATTGAATACATATTGAAATGTAATTTGAATTTGTTCAAGATAAGTGTGAATGTATAAACGGACATAAATGTTTGTGTTTCAAGTTTAAAATTGGAGTTAGAATTTAAATTTAAAATAAATGTTTTAAAAATAAATAGCATTTAAAATCATTAGGATGTAATATATGTAATGTAAATATTGGTTAAAATCTTTTAACATTGTACACACATATATATATACACACACACAAATGAATAAAGGAATACATTTATTTATAAAGTGTATATAATATAAAATTAAAGTTTATAAAATTATTTTGCCTTGTAACAAATCACAAATGTAAATATACATTCACATGGGAGATGGAGTAAGGTGATTAAATCTAGATCTTATGATTATTATTTTTACAAATGGCTTGAAACAACATTACTTTAATAAAATAATCAAATTAAAAATTTTAGAAAACCTTTCAGCTTCCAAATTCAAATTATTAAACCTCTAAATCTATGAAAAGTTCAGTAATCAAAAGATCTAGCATTTCAAACTCCAATACTCAAGAAAAAAAATCAGAAAATGGAAAAAAACTGCCAATCTCTTCTTCAATTCAAAAGCTAAAATCTGAGAATCATCTTAAAGCTTCATAACTGTAGTGATACACTCCATCTCTCAGGTAGATTTTAACTTGATAGTTTAATAAAATTATGATTTTGGAATCATGTTTTAATAACAAAATCAAAACTGCAGATTTGTCAAAGCTTCAGGTTTTGCCAAAGAGCAGTGCAAAGTTTTTTTTTTCTTCTGGAAATAATTTAAAGGCAAGTAACTTCCTTTTTAAAATTTGAACTTGAAGTTATAATCTCTAATGAAGAAAGAATTTAATACAATAATATTCAATCATTTGTAGAAAAAATCAAGATCCAAGATTAAGTTTACTTTTGGTTTTCTAGTTGTAGAAAAAAAGGCTTCTCTGTCATTCAACTGTAAGTAATTAAAAACTACTATTACTGATGAATTAAGTGAATGAACATAACAAAGAGTAAACAATGATCTGTATTTATAATTTGCAGATTTAAAACTCCAAATTTAAAGTAGGAAAAGAAAGAAAGTTGCAGGCTTCATCTCTGTTTTGAAAATATCAGGAAACTCTCTGGAAAAGGTGAGTAAACCCTTGTTTTTTTCCAACCATTTGTTGCTATGTGAATGCTAGAATGATGTAGGAAAGTTTAAAATTTGGTTTGCATGCAAGAATCTTGAGTATATGAATGAATTTTTAGCCTGTGTATGGTTATTGTACAAGAATGCAACTCCCTGTTTAGCTTCAGGATATAAAAGCCTGTTAAACCCCTTCTTTCTCTCTGTCTCTATTGAATCTGAATGATAAACTATGGTTGAACATGCATTTTGTTTTAGTAAACAAGATGGAGTTTGTTTAAACTTGCACTATGTTTTTTAGTAACAAATTTAAGCAAGTTTTGTAGTTTCTTTTTACTGGAAAACTGTGAAAATATGGTTACATTCAAGTACCAGGTTCACAGAGAAGACCATGTTAAATTTCAAGATCTTCCTCTCTATCCTTATTTGAAATTAAAAGTATAACCAAATTAAAGTAATGATGAACATGCATTTGGTTTAGTAACAGATTAAAAACAAAGCAACATGTTTTGTTTTTTCTGGAAAATGTAAAACATTGTCACCATCCAAACAAGCAAGAAATTCGAACATCACAGATTCTTTTTTTAGTAATATCATTTGAATTCCCTTCAAAAACGACGATTTTAGAAACAAAAATTTAGATTTTTCATTAACTCTTCACTGAGGTATTTGGGATGGTCTGAAAAATGAACTTTTGCCAAATTCTGGTGATCAAGGTGATCGTGGCCCTCGAATTCGTCATCACAGTTTGTTTGAACATTCGACATCACTGGGAAAATACCAGTGGAATTTATAAATCATCGAATCTTTGATTCAAGATCAAAATAGGGTTTAAGAACCCTTTTCTGTTCAAGATCGAAACGACAGTGCTGCGCCATCAATGGTTGATCGGACTGCGCATCAACGGTGCCAATTGCGGTGGCTAACGTGGACGAAGGATGGGTCAAAGTATGTTGACCGTTGACGGTCAAAGGAGGTGCCGCGAGGCGTTTTTCTGATGAGGTCCTGATGGGTTGTTTTGGTCGTGATGTCGCGATTCTTGTTTTCAAAATAAATTCGAGTTCTGGGTGTTCGTGTCGTTTTGGGGGATGGACGTCGACTCGTGGGTGGCTGCAGCTCTAACCAACGGTGGCGAATTTGGCCCTGCACGTATACGTGATACGTTGCGTATCAGTTTGAAGGGTTTGGGAAAGAAAGAATGTGACTCGAAGCACAACGCGGGGGAATAAGGAGAAAGCTCGAAGCCGAGCCCGTGTCAATTAAACGTTGCATCGGGTTGTTTAAAGCACTTAAACAAATTTTTGTTAAAAAATGTCACACGGGTCAATTTTGGCTAAAACTCGAAGCAGGAGGATGTTTGTCTTGGGGACAACTCGAGGGAGTCTCGGGTTAGACATGAAAGTAGCAAAGAAACCTAGTTTTAACTAAATTTTGGAAAACAAGTTAAATATTTTTTATGAATAAATTAATGATAATTGTAAATGGAATTGGAGGTAAATGGTATTGAAACAATTATTTGAAATTCATGAAATCCAATGATACTTTAAATCTTATATTTTCTTTTAAATAAAAGTTGTTTTAAAATTTAACTTAATAAAATTGAGAAATAAATCAAATGTTTAAGTGTTAATTTAAAAACCAAATTTATTTATATGATGAAATAATGATTAATGATTTGTAATTACTTTATAATTAAAAGATTAATTAATTAAAGAATAGTCAATTTATAAAAGTAATTTAAGTTAATTAGTTAACAATTAAGAATTAATAAATTAAGATAATCAACTAATGGAAAATTAATTAATAAAGCCTATTAAGATTTATTTAATTCATAATTAAGTAAAATTAAACACTGATTTAAAATAATTAATAAAGATAATTATATGGTTAATTCACCTTAATCACAATCACATTAATTAGAGATGATTGACTATCAACAAATATTCTGCACTGGATTGATATTTCTGTTGTGATACTGTGATTGCTTTGTGATGAACTATGGTTTGTGATCTGTTCCTATATGTATGTGAAAACCCTTTTTGCCCGTAAAACGGCATTTAAACTTCGATGCGACAGGGAGTCGGATTTCAGTCAGATATCCGAAGCCCACATCGAACGCTGAATGTGAATTCTTGAAATTGACACACCCACTTGTTTTAAAACTAAGCGCTCACTATTCGGATTAGCCGGGAGAGGACCTTTGTGTCATACAACCCATTCCGAATAGTGATTCGACGAAATGGATAGCATTTGAAGATGGTGGTGAAGACCGGGTGTCTTCGAAAACGATAGGATAACCTATCGATTGTTTCTACACCGAGTTGCTCCGATATAGAGATTCCTTAAGTGATGGGATGTCCGATCGGGATTGTGGACGCCCGGATTTGCAAGGGCTTCTTCCATTATTGGACGAAGTCCCTTCGGTTCTGTTCGAACCCAGAACAGAATTGTATGGTCGTGTGTCTAACACTACACTTTGAGATATAGAGCCTATTTCTTTCAAATACATATCTGTTGGTGGCGGAGAATTTATTCTCTTAGCTTAACACCCTTCTCTTAGACGTACGAGCTCAGTTGTTATGCAGTTGAAGGTTTTCAGCGATATGCTCCCAATTTTGTAGTGTGTCATGCTAAGTGCTGCTGCGTATTGATGATCGTTTATGATCAAAGCTTGGTTTTCGTGTAAAGCGTAGCTTTGTGGACGAGACCTCATCGGACCTCACACCCCAGAAATGGTCGGAACAGGAAAGATGCGACAAGGTTATGAGGGTCGCACCCTTTAGGGTATGTCATTTCCTTCTGGAAAAAGGTGGTATCATGGTTTGGAGCCCAGATATTTACTTATGTGGTTGCTTCAATCTCATTTACTGTGTGATTGTTTCTTTGTGATAGAGAGCCCTTAGATAAAGGTCCCAAAGTATCGGAGAATGGCATACTCGAGTAGTAGTTAACCCGATCTTGTGTTGGCAGAGAGCCGGGTAGGTTCTCGGGACGTCCTGCCAAAGGCGTACCCATGTGGCAGTAGGAAGTTTCTTAGCCTGACCATTTGTTGGAAATCCAAAGAAACAATACGAACCCTGTACTGTTTTAGTTGTATAACCTGCCATGCAGCATGGCGGTAACCTGCCACAAAACATGGTACCTATAGTAGGCATACAATAATAGTTGTATGCTGGCTAGGATTTATATTATACTTTCGAAATGGATTTCTACACTATGCACTAGTAATAATATCAAAGAATTTTTCCCGTATCAAGCATATTTGACAATCATAAGAAGAAATCTCCTCCAATTCTGCGATTGCATTGTGTGTGTGGCGGAGGTCTTATGGTAATTTCATTTTCCAAAAGCATACCGGATTTTTTTATAAATCTGTTCTATTTGAAAGCAACTGTTTTTGTTTACTCATACCAGTTCCATGACTGACCCGGAGTTTATTGTTTTCTTTCTAAACTCTGGATGCCCACCATTTCTACACGGGCAGCCTAGTAGCAAGTTTTTCGTATTTTGGTATTAGCTGTATTTTGGTTTGTAGACTATCAGTTTTCGAAGGCTTTACCTTAGAGACATTTTGGAAGCTTTTGGATCTCAAGGTGCTTAGTTTGGAAATTCATTATCACCCTATTTCCTTGAAGAGTTTTGGCATACGATCTCTTGTTGTTCTATTATGATGTTCTATTTGGAGTTCTGATTCATGTATTATGATGCTTTGATGTTGTAACAGATATTATGATGATATTGTATTTGTGATGTAATGCATGATATTCATTTTATTTACGCTGTTTTATATTCATCTAATGTTGTTACAAGCTCCATCCGACTGGAGTTTATGTTTGAATCTTTGACAGTCAAGTACAAGTGAGGTATTTGATGTCAATTTTCGAACATTGGATTTCGGGTCGTGACATAAGTCATCAAATAAGTTTTGTAGCAATACCTCCTTATGCATACGATTACGAGTATGCATATATTAATCCAGTTGCATATGACATTAAAAATCACATATGAATGGCTATAGGTTATCATAATTAAAAAACTCACACATTAGCCTATGCTAAATAGCAAGGCTTGTGATTCTTCAATGTCTAAATTTATCTTCACTTTACCTTTTTCTTTTTTTGATTAATAAACTTAATTTTGGACATATTTAAAGAGTAAAGGCAATTCTTATGTATATGTTTTAGTTCATTAGGTAATTGAATGAATATCATGTCAAAACAATAACATGCATGTGCAAAATAGGAGTATATTGGTAGATAAATCAACCCTAGACTTATGTTCCTAAACCTATGTTTCTGACTATCTATTTCAATTCATATTCATTAATAGGGTCTGTCCAAAGGCACTAAGTTAGGAAGCTTCTCGAAGACATCGAGAAGTATATCCTTGCTAATCCTATCACTACAAAAACAGATTTTTGGTGTCAGTAAGTGACTTATCAATGTTAAGCTGGCACCTTATTCAATGTTGGTAAATTTATGGTCAGAAAATATTTTTTGACGCCATTTAGACGTCTTGCATATGGTATTTATTAACGCCTTTCTTCAATGTATTATTAACAACATTTTTTTAACGTCCTTGCGACATGTTGACTATAATTGTAATTATGTGACTTGGATTTTCCGATGCCATACCAAGGCCTTATCAATGCCATATCGATGCCTAGTTAAATCGTCAAATCATATTTTTCGACCGTCGCTCGAAACCTAACCGATGCCACATCCGAAACAAATTTGCTACATTTTTTCTCATTTCTAACCTCTATCACACATTCAAATATATACAATATATATTCGTCTCTCTATCATCACAATACCACCCAAATATCATCATAATATCATCTCAATTTCACCATGAAATAATACATATAACCTAACATAATAATATCATAAACATTATCCAACATCATAATATCCAAAAAAAATCATCCACTACAAGAAAATACCCTTTTTACAATGGAGAATACTCGTTGTAATGGGCGTATGCAACGGGCCAGTGCCCGTTGTGTTATGATGTTGTGTTAGACCTAGAAGCTTTTACAACGGTTCAAAATCATTATACAATTCCGTTGTAATAAATATTTTTACCACGGTCCAGATCTTTTGTAATAGAGTCTTTTACAACGGTTAATGCATATTGTATATGTGCAACATTTCCGTGAAAAACATGATATTGCAATGCACATTGGCTTTTGTAGTACATTATAATACAATAGGCCAAGCCCTTTGTAATAGGTCTCAACTACAACATGCATAGACCATTGTAAAAGAGTCTTTTACAATGGTTATTGCCCGTTGTAATAGGCCACAACTACAGTAGACGTAGACAGTTGTAATCGAGTCTTTTACAACGATTAATGCCTGTTGTAAATATATAACGTTTATTAGAAAACGTAATATTGCAAAACGCACACTGGCTGTTGTAGTACATTATAATACAACTGACCAAGTCCGTTGTAATAGGCCTCAACTACAACAGATATAAATCATTGTAGTAAGCTCCATCTACAACAAGCATTGCCCGTTGTATTTTTTTTTTCTTTTGCAACTATTTTAAACCATTGCAAAAGAAATGCGAAAAAGAATTTGCAACAACTTCCATACGATAAACCTATACCAATATTTAATAACTAATAAATATTATCATAAAATAACCAAAATCACACATATAAAACGACTAAATAAAGCTACATTCACAAAGTTCCAACACATTTCAAAAGGATATATAAGTTTGCATTCACAGAGTTCTAACACACAACACATATAATCCACAAATATATACATAAGAGCCGTTCCAAAAAGCACTAACACATACTAGTTAGTCAAAAAATACATATTAAGTTCTAAGTACTAGCACATACCAAAATGCACATACATACTAAGCCAAGGAGATGAAGTCTTTGTACCAAGCGACGGTTGATCCAAAGGCCTCTTTAATAGTGGACATATTTGCATTCACTTAAATAAAAAAGCTTCTGGTTCCATCGCTACCTTCACTCATACCTTCCAAGCATCAGGTCCATGCTTTACAAAGTGTACCGAAGCATCATGATCAGTGCTTGCTATCGTCCCTTCCACGTTCTTTTGGTAACACAATAACATGCACTTTCTTTTCACCAAAACATCAGGATTTTCCCGATTTTGTTGATCTTGAGACTGCATACAATTACCATCGCGTTGTGGCTGCAAGTAAAGAAAAAAAGTTCATTGGCATATAAATAAGCCTAACCATTCATTGGCATATAAAACTTCTATCACTTTAAACTGTCACTTTAAATAGAGGCATATATATATATATATATATATATATATATATATATATATATTTGGATACTATATGCATTTGCTTTCATATGATTAGTATTGTTAGCACTTAACAAATATACTAGAATGAGTTGGTGTTAAAGTAGAGAATTGGAACAACAAAATTAATTAATAAGCAAACTCTAACTCATACATTTTGACAACAACAATTAATTCTTAGCACTTAGATGAGTCAGATGTTAGATTATTGGACATGGCTGGCGTATAATTACATTAGAATTACTATATGAGGTTGGGTATAGAATTCTTTTATTCATAGATTCAAAACTATTTCAAAGATAACGCTTTAACACGTTAAGATCAAACTTGCATTATATTATTCTTGTACATATAATGATTTATAAAAGGAAATTTAGGTTATGTGTGTTATACATTCTCAAAATAGAGGAAGCTTATTTAAATATTGATACTAATTAATCATTTTGTGCTAAGTTATTGATTCAATGACTTGGCTAACTGATTAGTTAATTCTATGTAGCACATATATTTTACTTCTGGCCTATCTATAAAATCAAATTATGTAAGAATTGATATTCATCTTTCATATATTGCTAGATCTGAAAAACTAAAGTATAATATAGTATATACAGTAGTCACTCTCTCCTTATCACAACTAGCAAACACGAAAAGTGAAAGGATAGAAATAGAGTTTAAAGGAGCAAAATCCTCAATAGAGATTAACTAGTCTGTATGTTATTTTGTTTCATTTTTCATTTCTTATTTTATACCTATATTTGTGTATGAGTTCAATAGAACAATTAGTTTCCACACTAATTTCTCAGATGCAGTTCAATCTAGCAACCTAAAATCCGATGCCTGCCACTGTCGCTGAAAGCTACCAACAGACAAACTAAGTCACCATCGGACTTTACATCATCATCCGAATTTATCTATGCTCAGAACTCCAACTCCGGTGCTCTCCGACTATAACCCATAACCAGACCTGATAATGTCACCCTCCTGCTGGAGCTACTACCTCGTCTAACTTCAACGGTGCGACCACCACCAAAAGAATATGCATCACCAGACATGCATAGTGTTTCTATCCATTACAAAGCTTCGTGCAAAATCATTGCCAGATCTCGATACTCTTCCACTACTGCCAGTCGTACGTCTGCTGCTTCCGACCATCTCAAGCTACATAGTGGACTTTGAGTCTGCAATCAATATCAACAACCACTACTATTGACCACGATTTCAACCATGCCAAGTTAGCCTCTTTTAACGCTTACATGGGATGTTCTAAGGCATTGAAGAAAGGGTATTTGGATGAAGAAGGTGATGAGAAATGAACTATTTAAGGTGAAGAACTTTTCACACAATGAAGGAACTGAAGAGCTACTATATAATTATTAGTAGCAGAATTTGAGTTAATTATTATTTTTCTTCTTTCTTTTTCTTGCAGTATTCTTAGGATCCTTTAGAGTTTCAAGTGTCATTTTAATTTGGATTCTTCATAATCAATATATATAGACCACTAACTGCAAATAATTAATTAAAATTTGAATATTTTTGGGAAATTATTTTGATAATATTTCACGACAGGATAATGGCTATTTTAGCTATTGGGTGAAACTAAAGGTTCAATGATACAAGCAACCCATTCAATCTACTTTTTGTTATTTTTTTCTAAATTTCTCAACTTTTCTGAGGCCAGTTGAAGATAAACTATATTTAATGGCTAGTTCATAACCTAAGTCATATATACAACCAAGTAAACATTCGACTTAACATATATAATTAAAACTACCAATGGACTAGATATTTGGTGCATATTTGAATTGAGTCCCTACTAATAAATGATTTGATTTTTATTATTTGGTTCATTAATGGAACCGTATCAATTAATCTGTTGAATTAACAAAAGCGTAAAATACAAGCTACTCAGAAACAATGAATACCGTACCGACATGTTTAGATACATATTGGTAATTTTCTATCAGCTATTACTTGTTTTCTAAAATCCTTCTAATGCAATTAAAAATTGAAGAGGTGAGAATAGCAATAAATAATGTTTTCAAATAACCTGCAGTTCCTAGAACTTATTTTGAATTTCAACAAACATAATTACAAATAATTTAAACTTCCTAACAATGATCAAACCTGCAGTTCACAGATGGTCCATTAAATCAGAAGTGGGGTAAGTTATAGTTGTGAAACATTAAATTAGAAGTGATACCATGTTTAATGATCTTTTTCTGACTATCTGTGAATTGATAGCTTGATGATGCTATAAAGAAGAAGGGTGGTGTTATGGTGAAATCATGTCACGTCGAAACTTCACCTAAAATAGAAGAATTCAGAGCTAGAATGGAATGATAATATGCGTGTAATTTTGTGATTATAAACTGGAGCATAAAGTTTATCCTACTTTGAAACTGCTTACAACAGATGTACTAATTGTTATATCAAAAAATCATAAATATTATTATATTCCAAATCAGCTTACAACGTAATGTTATATGTTGATGGTTCTATGAACTATAAGTGCTGCTATCTATAAGGAACAAGGTTAAGAACTTGACGAAAGAGTCGTCTACCAAACACAGTGTTGTGAATAAGATTTGACACACTGTTTGAATCAGAATAATAGTGGAACAACTAAGCATGGTTGTCGTGCTAGAGAACAAATTTGGCATATCAAAAGTGGGTACAACTGCTAATAGAATTCAATTATTACGCTCAAGACTTCTAAATAGATCAATAATTAGATTGATGATAATGTAAAATCAATATATAATGTGGAAAAATAACATTAATAATATAAGAAAACCCTTACAATGTAGTCGACAATAATAGAATTTGGTGGGTCTCCATTTTTCTTTGTATGCGCTTTACATCACAGACCGTCTCCGCTAATATCTGATATTCCACTTTCCTTTTTTTGAAAATAATAATAATAATATCAACAAAATAAATAATGATATAATTGATGTAAAAGGACATGCATTTCTTACTATGTCTTTTGCCAATCTTGCGTAACCTTTTCTACCAATTGTGTGTGGAATTTTATTCTTTTCTCTTAGTGTTTTGTATTTGTTGCTAGTTTCCTACATAGGAGAAATTCATTAATAAATTGTACCTTTTAATTTGCAATGAATAAAATACAACTCATTACCTCCGATTTCTCCGACAGTTTTTCCTTCACAAAGTCATTCCACTCTTGAACATTGTCTATATTGTCTGGTTTTAGCACGGTTAATCTAGAGGAAGAGTTGGGACAAGTGGACGCTACTTTAATTGTGAAAACTAATCTTGATTTTGACTCTCTCCATCGTAGTCCAAACATCTTAATCAAAAAACGCTTGTATACTTCATCCACCTTGAATCTTGTCTACACAATAAAATCTAATTGTTATACAACATACATTGTTCAAACAGCAAATGAATATAGATCATTGAACAAGCATAGAATCTTGAAACATCAAATATCAAAGAATAAGTAATTGTTAGTTTATTATATTTTGTAATTCTGTCATATTATCGATAACAACTACATTGGAAAACCATCTATTCGATAATATTAAATCAACTGAGTCTTACATGGAATCTATCCTTAATGATACTTATATTGATTCCTGATTGGATGATCAGCTCAATCAAAGACTGTTGTACATTTGTAACAAATAAAATTTAAAAAACCTGAGAAAGCTTTAAAATTGTGCATCCACAATGGTTAAATTTTAGGTCAATTCCATCGTTTAGTTGTTGACTAATAAAAAATATAAAGGATTATAGGAACTAACTCGCTAGTGGCATAATAGGTAAACTATTGTTCATAAAATAAGATTTCTCTAAGTTTGGATGCTTAGAGAAACCATTTTTCATAAAATAAGATTTCTTACCTTGTTGATTCTAAGAAGTTTTGTGCACTATATCTATTTTACACTATATAAGTTACAAATGAAATTTCAGGAAATCAATCAGGATCCAATAAACGGATGTAATTTTTGCAGCAGTTAAGTGATCTGCATCAAGTAAACATCTACTCCATTAAGATAATACTTTAATTAGCTATTTGCAATTAAGAGGTTTGAGTTTACGATTTTCTTAAATATGATTGAGGTCTTAGAAGAGAAATCCAACAATTAGCCAGCTGCATTACTATTGTTCAGATAATAACGTACTTCAAGATCCATTTTAGATTTGTCTTGAAAAGCTTTAATAATCTTGCATGTCCTTTTTCTGTTTTTGCATGTTAATTTTGATATTAGTCCATCCTTAGTTCATAGCATGGTGCACGTTAACCATATTAGATTTTTAGATAAACTATATTTTTACATCTGAACATCATTATGTTGATTGATATTTGATACCTTTTGTTTTTAGTATCAGCATCATTGTTACACATTTCAATTTCTTCAAATAGTAGCTGATCAAAAGATAAGCACTGCTCATTGATATGAAAAACATACTCAAATAGGTTGTCATTTCGGCATAACTTGGATATTTATATATACATGAGTTATTTGAGCATTTCAAATTAGATTTTTTTTTTGAACGGAAGAATAAATATATAGAACAAGCACCAAAAGCTGCCAACAAGCCTGGCAGGTAACTTCAAAGAGCCGAAAAAACAAAAAAGAAAGTAGAAAAGCTAAAAATACAACGGGATCAAAGATAGAAGGGAGCAGAAATCCCATCACCCAAAACAGTGGCAGCCGAAGAACCAAGAGAAGCAAGAACCAAGACCACTCAAACAGCTCCAAAACCAACGAACATGGGAAGATCACTCAAAATCGAATAGATCAGGGCAACCCAAGAACATCAAAAGAAACCAGTCATAGCCTAGCAACGAGAGCCACGGGCTGAAGAGGACCCCACAGACACCTGTACCTGGCAAACTAGCAACCACATGAGGAAAAAAAAAGGGGGGGGGGGGGTCGGGAGCGAGGCGGGATAGCCATCGCCCCTAGAACAGGATTCAGCCTATGCCTAGTCTAGCAGTAGACTGGATAGAAGAAATTAGATTAGTAAAGAATACAAGGTCTTTATAGATGATAAATTTATGGAGAAGGACAAAATAGAATAAAAGATAAAAAAACTGAAAAATGAAAAACTTAATTGACTTTATGATGTAATATGCATAACTTTTAATGTAAGTGTTGTTTGAATTTTTTTTCATACCTGAATACAAGTACATAAATCTTTCTTTAAGTCCTTGTCAACTTTTTTTCACTTGGTAACAGTCCCTTGTATCATCTCCCGTGCTAAGGTACCAAGATAAGATGACAAGTGTTTAGAATTGGAACCTACTGGTTGACCTCGATCGTTAAATTCAACTACGGCCTTATCATTCGGAATCAAAGAAAATGTTTTTATCATAGTCTTTCCTCTTTTATTGGGGACCATCTCTAGTTGAAAACCATTGTCATAAAAATTTGAGTTGTTTATGGAATCCACGGTGTTGGTTGAGTTTGTATTTATGGGAGTAATATTTGGAGAGTCGGTTGAATTAGGACCAGGAACGACTTTTGGAGGCAGAGTTTTGTCAGGTGGAGGCTGCATTTCAGTACGCTTGCATGGAGATCTTCTAGCAGTTGTGTTTAAACTTTGAAGAGTACGAGCGACATCAACTGCAACATCTCTTGATTTTTTTATTTTTACAAAACATGAAATTATTGTCAAGGACAAAATTTCACAGCTTTTTAGCCTCAAGGACAGACCTTCAATATTTTATCCTTAAGGACAACTTTCTGTAGGTATCAGTTTTTAGTTATTGATAGCAACTTTTAGGTATCAGTTTGTAGTTATCGGTAGCAGTTTTTAGATATCAGTTTTAACTTGGTAGCAGTTTTGTTGTCCTTATGAATAATTTTGGAAAATGTTTGTTCTTAAGAATAATTTTTTGAATGATGTTTGTCCTTGTGGTAAAAATACCGAGGTCGTGTCTTTGAGGCAAAAAATATACAAATTTTTGTCCTTTAAAATAATTCCCCCTTTACAAAATTGGTCTTATCTTTTGCACGAAAAGCTGCAATTGTAGCTAAAGTTTGCCTCTTCCAATGTCTCATTGCTACCTTTGATGTCTGAAATTAGCAAACACTTGCCATGAATATGAGGTTGAACTTTGGTATATTATTCAATGTGAATTATAATAGTAAATAATGAACGATGTGCATATAAGTATAACACCATATTTTGAAGAGAAATAAGATGTGAACCTACTACTGTGAATATAGAAAAGGAGTTGAATCTAGCTAGTGAAAATAGGTAAACGAATCAAAACAGAACAATTTTAGCATATAGTTGATGGGCGACTGGTTCGGTTAGGTTAGCTAAAGATGATCTGAAATTACTATTTTGTACCCAAATAAAGACCATTACGATCTCACCTGCCACTGGTAGTGCCTCTTTTAAAAAAAAATTAAATGTCAGTTTCGAGTATGCATGCATGCGCTTGTTTTAAGATAATATGAGCAAAATAAACGTATAACTACGGACATACTTCCTAACTGAATCTACATTCAATTAATTACATACACAGAGATGTAACACATCAACCATAGCCTATATGTTAATAATACAGTAAAATAATAAACAACTTGTAATTGAATAATAAACAAGTGCAAGGAGACAAAGAGAGCTCTCTAGCTCATAATTCAACTTCAAAATTCAGTGTTCGTATATAAAAGCTTTTGTATTTTTGACAAAAATATAATAAATATAGGGACTGAAATAATGCATGGAGTTGCTAGAGTCTCTGTATTGTATATCTACATGTTTTAGAATCAATCACATTGGCACGATTAAAAAATACAAGCATAAATTATTTAGAATTTATTAATGAAGGCATATTTTCTATAAACACATAGTGCAATAGTGATTGGTACATATTTGAAACAACATTAAACTAAAATAAGTTTGTAAACTTTCAACTTAAAAGCATCAAATAAAAAAGGAAGAAGTTAAAAAATCTATAGTAGATGGTCTAAAAGTTTGAAACAAGCGGCTTATGACTTGACATAAAAAAATGGAAAGCCAGGCTAAGATACAAGGGAAACAAAATTGATCTATCAATGGCAATAAAACCAAAACTAAAGCAACTTTTCATAAAAAGAAATAGTGATGCAACAAAATGTACATATCATATTAGAAATAAAGAACAAGTAACGAAACTCCAAATTTAAAAAAGAAAAAAACTAACCCAAATACAAAACTACTTTCATGAAACTACTTTATTTTTACATTAATGCCAATGGTTTAACCATGAGTTGCACTAAGATAAGCATTACAAGCAGAATATATGGGCTTCCTCAATCAATTCACAAGAACAACTGCACACAAAAACAAAGAAAAAATTGTTGCACAAAATAGATGCACACAATAAGTGAAATGTAGAGAAAACGAATAAATGCAATATATTTTTTGTAAAGTTTTTTTCAACAAAAATTATATAAAAAAACTATGAATGTGATGATATTATGATAAAATATAGGACAGTAATAGTAATGATCTAACCAGGATAACCCTTAGAAAATTACACCCATCCATATAAAGTATTACGTTTGCAATTGTATCAGGAAGGTAATTTGGTAATAGTCCAGAAAAATCAGAACTAAGACACAAAGTACTACACTTACATTGGATTGTTTGATTTATGATTAATTCTCCATCTATATAGGCTTTTTATTCAATCATTGTTATATATATGGGATGGTTATATTTTACCACTCCTCGATCTTGCTCATTTTTCTCATTGATGCTTCAAGTTTAATTGTCTTCTGCTAGTGAGCAACCTGGAAAAAATCGTAATACACAAATAATTAAAACATCACACCAATTAGTCATTGTTATAAAATATAAAAATATAATATAAAATGGCAGTAGTTTGCAAAAAAATGATTATTTTTTCCTATTATACTAATCGGAATCGATATTAATTAATATAACTATGTATAAAACTATGTGTATTTACTCTCTTTATGAATATAACCATGTATAAAACGAATATCAATGAAGGATGCTTATATCATACCAAAATGCCATCACAATCCTTCCTTATATAACTTTCAACCCCATTATCAACATATTTATCATCAAGTAGTGACTTTCTACAAGTTTGCTAGTTGACTCATCCTCCTCATCATAGTTTTCCAACTCATGAAAACCTCTAGGAGGTGCTCTTAGCACAACGTACCAATTTGAAAAACTAACTTCTCTAAAAAAACACCTGTATAACTTGCATTGCTAGGTTGAAAGGATCGCTTGCAAATTAATTTTGTAATTGATGTAAATTAACTAATGTAAATCCATCTTCAACCTCAACTCCACGATCAATATTTTTCCAATCACCCTTAAACAAGATAATTTGAAACCGATGGCAGTTTAACAATAAAATCTCACAAAAAACCCCATGATATATTACTTTCTCAATGGACCCATCTACGCGAACAGTGCTTTCCTCAATGGAAATACCGCTATTTTGTGTAGACTTCTCATAGTCTTTTGTATGAAAATGTTATGAAAGTCGCTATGCTCTGATACCAAATGAAAGTGCGGTGTGTATACGATTATATGTGCTAATATAGTACACACGGATCGTGTAATATGGACTATAATATAAATGCGGAAATAGATGATAATAGCATAGTAAATAAAAATAGAAAAATCACACCAGAGATTTTTATACTGGTTCGGAGCACCGTCCTACGTCCAGTCCCAGACTCCTATCTGGATTTTCACTATTAACTACCTCGCTTCACCCGGAGGAACAGGTTTACAATACCCGAACAGCCGAACGGGATTTCACGCCTCTAATACACTGAGGACTTCAACACTTGCCTCTTACAACACCGAGGACTTCAACACTTGCCTCTTACAACACGAGGACTTCAACAAAAACAAATACAATTGTTGTTGACAACTTGTGTTCTTGAAAACACGGATTTGTCACTAGTAGTACACCCTTCCTATAATCTTATCCTCAAAGAATATGAATGATGTTTTGTAAAGATTAAAGAAGGTATTTACTTATTGAATCAAAAGATATGAAATAATTTCAATGATTCAATAAGCTAAATTAATTTTTAGAATGCAGGAGTGTTAGAGATTAGATTAGAGAGCATATATGATCGTGTAAAAACTTGTTGTTTTAATCAATGATATTGATGTGTATTTATAGAGAGAAAATAGTTATAACCCTTGGTGAAAAGTTGCAGTCAAAAGTTATGATCATTGATGAAGAAGAAGAGACGCAACCATTGAAGAAAGATGTGTCTTTTGGAAGAAGTTGCTCTCTGTTTAAAAACGGTCGACAGGTCAAAAACTAACCGGTAGACAGGTTTTTAAAAATATAGTCGTTATGTGCATGTGTGCACGTTTATTGTGCACATCCAACAGGAACGGTCGACCGCCTATATTTGGACCGGTCGACCGGTCTCTGTTAAATTGCACAATAAAGTGCACAACCTATATAAATGTGTATATATATATATATTATATTTTGTGCATGATTATTTGAGGATAGATTTTAACATAAATTACTAACATACCAAATAATCAACCTCTAATATATGGAGCTCTTTGTGTTTCTTAAATGAATAACTTCTTTTTGTCGATCACGGCTTATTCCTTTGTCAGAAATCAAAACTCTATAAAAATCTTGACTCAACATTCTCCCCCTTTTTGATTGATGACAACATATATCTGAAGTTCTGAATTTCCCCCTGAATATGTGATCTCCCCCTGAGATTTTGTCTTATATATATATATTCCTGCAAATAATTGTTAGCACTTTCTCCCCCTTTGTCATCGACAAAAAGGAGTTGTTAAATGGAAGATGTAAAACAGATTATAGGCAACATAAAACTACTATCACAGATCAAGAGTAACATTCACACAAGTGCCAGATAATGTCTTCAAAGCTCCACCTAAGTATAACATCTCCTCCTAAGTATAATATCTCCCTCTATTTATATTCATATGAATTTCTCCCCCTTTGTCATTATCAAAAAGAATGAGGAAATATATAAAATTATAAAATATCTTGTATATAACGAGATAAACTCATTATTAATTATGAAGGAAAAGTAAAATAAATTTTACCATATTTACCGAAGTCCATATTTTATTGTAAGCACGTAATTCTATTAAACATATGGAACATTCTTTGAAATTCCAAAATCTATCCTTTTCCTTTTGTTTCTCTGAGTACCTGCAAAAAATTAATAATAATTTTTGGTACCCACTTACTATGTTAGGGTCCGGGGGGTTAGGTCTTTGGAAACCATACCCATTTGGGTGTGGTTGAACCTTTATAAATATAATTTTCATTACAAATTACATTCTTATAATAGTTGCTAATATAAAGTTGTTTATCATGATCAATCATATTAGCTGGAATCCATATCTTAATACTATTAGTCATTAGCTTAGTACTTGAAGAATAATTTCTATCATTTCTAAACAAAGTACTATTATGACTATAACTGGTTTTAAAACTATCTTGATTACTAGTACTAGCACTAAAGTTAGTATACATGAATGCATATCTAGTACTATTTTTACTTTTAGCTTGTTTATAGCCTACACCACCTCTATCATTGTGAGCTTTTGAATTCTTAACATAACCTAATCCCTTCTTATTTGAAGCAGGTTGAGAATTTTCAATAATCCTGCATAAATTTTCTCTCCCTTTATTAAAATTGGAAATATTTTTAGTAATGTCATCAAGCTTAGTTTTGAGACTAGTGTTATCTAACTCAACAATTTTAATTTTTGTTTTTAACTCATGATTTTCAGAAGCTAGAGCATTATTCTTTTCTTTTTGAGCTTCTATTTCTTGACTTAATAGAGCGAGTTGAGAATTGTCTGAATCTTGAATTTTCTCAAGTTCTTCTTCTAATATTCTCTTCTCGTCTTTAAGCATATCTCTTTCGAATTCTGCTTTCTTCTGATTTTCCAGAGCTTCCTTATATTTTCTTTTGAGACTTTTTAAAGTGTCTAGAAGTTTTGAATTTATTTCTATCATATCATCAAAAGTTAGATCACTAACCTCGTTATCTTTTGCCATGAAGCATTTGTTTGTTTGCTCCTTTGATTGTTCTTTATTGCTCTTCCTCTTCTTATTGCCTTGACTAGATCTCTTTGTAGCCATTTATTCTAGGATGTTGTTACGATCTCTAGAAAACCAGGCTCCGATACCAAATGAAAGTCGCTATGCTCTGATACCAAATGAAAGTGCGGTGTGTATACGATTATATGTGCTAATATAGTACACACGGATCGTGTAATATGGACTATAATATAAATGCGGAAATAGATGATAATAGCATAGTAAATAAAAATAGAAAAATCACACCAGAGATTTTTATACTGGTTCGGAGCACCGTCCTACGTCCAGTCCCAGACTCCTATCTGGATTTTCACTATTAACTACCTCGCTTCACCCGGAGGAACAGGTTTACAATACCCGAACAGCCGAACGGGATTTCACGCCTCTAATACACTGAGGACTTCAACACTTGCCTCTTACAACACCGAGGACTTCAACACTTGCCTCTTACAACACGAGGACTTCAACAAAAACAAATACAATTGTTGTTGACAACTTGTGTTCTTGAAAACACGGATTTGTCACTAGTAGTACACCCTTCCTATAATCTTATCCTCAAAGAATATAAATGATGTTTTGTAAAGATTAAAGAAGGTATTTACTTATTGAATCAAAAGATATGAAATAATTTCAATGATTCAATAAGCTAAATTAATTTTTAGAATGCAGGAGTGTTAGAGATTAGATTAGAGAGCATATATGATCGTGTAAAAACTTGTTGTTTTAATCAATGATATTGATGTGTATTTATAGAGAGAAAATAGTTATAACCCTTGGTGAAAAGTTGCAGTCAAAAGTTATGATCATTGATGAAGAAGAAGAGACGCAACCATTGAAGAAAGATGTGTCTTTTGGAAGAAGTTGCTCTCTGTTTAAAAACGGTCGACAGGTCAAAAACTAACCGGTAGACAGGTTTTTAAAAATATAGTCGTTATGTGCATGTGTGCACGTTTATTGTGCACATCCAACAGGAACGGTCGACCGCCTATATTTGGACCGGTCGACCGGTCTCTGTTAAATTGCACAATAAAGTGCACAACCTATATAAATGTGTATATATATATATATATTATATTTTGTGCATGATTATTTGAGGATAGATTTTAACATAAATTACTAACATACCAAATAATCAACCTCTAATATATGGAGCTCTTTGTGTTTCTTAAATGAATAACTTCTTTTTGTCGATCACGGCTTATTCCTTTGTCAGAAATCAAAACTCTATAAAAATCTTGACTCAACATGTTAATCATTAATAATATAACCAGTAAAAGAAATTATTCAACGGCAAGGTCCATATGAAAGCCAATTTATTATTTCGCTAACATTGGATGTTTTTCTTTTATCTTTAACCTAGAAAAGCATAATGTTATATATAAAACCAATCACGATAATATGTACATCAATTATCCATCTTAAAAGAAGATATAATGCTTTTAACCTTTTTACCAATCCAATGACTAAAAGCCTCTGAATGTAACTTTGAAAGCTCCACATCATCTCGTGAAAGCCGAGGATGCAAACGTTTCATCCCTCGTTGTGCATCCTATGTATGTAAATATACAAGTCAAAATCTAATTTATTTCACACATGATAGTTGAATTGAACTTATACTTACGTTATATGAGGCTCCACTTCCTCGGTATTAAACAACACATACCGATGAACAGCATCAATCACCTCCTTAGTGACTACCATAGGCTTTCCTTTAGAAACATAATGCCCCTCGAGTATGGAATCGCTTTGTTCCACTTCATTTCTATTTTTCCTTTGTCTGATTTCTAGTGCGTCATTAATATATCTAGCACAATATTTCATGCATTCTTCGGTGGAATAGCGCTCAGCTATGCACCCTTCAGGTCGTGCTTGATTTTTAACATACCTCTTTAGCATTTTTATATATCTATAATCAAGATGCATACATAAAATACTTTCATAAGCATGTATACCATTGACTAATTTAAGTACTCATTCTAGATTTTACCTCTCAAATGGATACATCCACCAATATTGTACTGACCCGCATATTCTTTCTTTCCTTCCTAAATGTATTGTTAAGTGAATCATGATGTCAAAAAGGAAGGAGGAAAGAATCTCTCAAGATCGCATGGTGTTAATGCGTCCTGATTCTCGATGGATTCTAATTTATATTTATCAAGCACTCTTTCGCAAATTCATTGTAAAAAGAACATAAGCGTAGTAATGCATTCCCTGTCCCTTTAGGTGGAAGTCCTTTTAGTGATACAGACAATAGTTGTTGCATCAAAACATGATATTCATGAGACTTACGATTTGAAATTCAGGTCAGTCTAGCTTAAATAAATTGACTAGTAAATGATAAATGAGATAGAATTTCTCATAAGGAAACATTCCTTTAATCAAAAGGAATGATATAAAACTCAGATTCCAAGTGATGGAAAACACTGAATTAGCACAAGGATTAACTCATGAATGACACCTGCTCAATGCTGATGTTTCCTTCTTGAAGGTTACTCGTAATATAAATTCTAATAAAATCATATAAAATCTCAGAAGAAAACCACAAAAATCTCATAACTCATGGAACTCAGTTAAGAATTCAAAACACATAAATCTTGTGTAATAAATAACATATATGTTGTGACGACCTGGAATTTTGGATATTTGAAATTGGAATATTTCGTTGATTTTAAATATTTGAAAGTTAGTTTAACTTGAATTTCAAATATGACTGTTTATTTGGCAATTAAATTATTGAATTTAATTTTTGAAAGTTGGGTAAAATATATGAATCTTTAGTTTTATGCTTAATATTTCAAAGGCTTATAAAATTTATATCTTATAATACTAGAGATAATTGAAGTTTTAAATCTGAATTTGAAAGTGTTTATTTCAGTTTTAAAAATATATCGTTTGAATCAATATTTAAAAATAGCCTTCCAAGGCATAGTCTCGGATTTCGACGGAACCAGTTCCATTGGATCATTAATATTGTATTATTATCAGATTTCAAATTTTGTAGTGTTTGGAGTTGTCCTGTGACCGTGCGATTTGTAAATGCGCTGAAAGCTATATCGAAAATTTAATATAATTACTGGTCCCAAAAAGCTATCTTCTCCATACGATCGAGTTAGGACTCGAAACCTTTTCCATTGCGTTAGGAATAGGGGTTTAACATTGTAAACGCCTAGCGACACGCCTCGTTTAGAGATCGAGATTGTGAGTTGTGGAAATCGAGATGATTTAAATTTAAAATTTAAATAATTTGACTGGTCAATTAATTTAAACATCAGTACTTTATACCTAGCCACTTGTTCACCCTGAGACGCATGTTTCCTTTTTCTGTTTAATTTCACACGTATCTCCTTGTTTCTTTAAAATCATAGCCGAGCATTTTTAAAGTACAAATCAAATTCATTTGCAAAACGAAAACTATTTTCGTTCAAAATTGAAATTAATGGCGGCGTTTCTTTTCCAAATTCGAAATAATTTTTTTAAAAAAACTCAATTGTGAAATCGAGTAGCGGTTCTAAACTAGAGGCACGACTCGATTAGGGATTCGGTGATGTTGCTTTGATTCGCGTTTGAGTTTGTGTCTTCGAGCTCGTGAAGGTCTGGGCTTTGGTACTGCTCGTGCAATTCACGTGGGGAAGGCGGGTGGTAAGAGACAACGATGCTGACGAAGTTGAGATGTAGTGCATGGGATGGCGAAAAGGGGATTTCGAAGGTTGAAGTCGTGAGGTCGGCGGTAGGTGATGGCCAGCGTGGTATTGAGCGAGCTTGAGGGGTTTTAAGCTGTGAGGTAATTGTTGATTTTAATTAGTTTGTCTGGTTTGAAAAAAAAATCATATAACTATTTCTGTTTATAATATATATATATATATATATATATGCACACATCTATATATATATATATTAAAAAGAGATTTTATTTTCATTAGGATTTAATAAATATTTGTTAGGGAAGGAATTTTACAGTAAAGAAAATTTCAAGCAGTTATGTTTTTTTTAATATATGTAAATAGGTTTGGCAAGGAAATTTATTTTATTATAATTTAATATATATATATAGGTTATTTCTTGTTTAAGTAGTTTCAAGGAAGAAAAATAAAATAAATATATATAAATATACCTATTTTCATTTACTGGTCAAATTTTAAAAATAATGTGTGATGGAGATAAATTTTTTTATGAACTTATTTAATTATCTTAGTTACTAAAAAATATTTTAAAGGGAAAATTAATTTAAACTAAATTATTATTTGATTAATTTATTAAAAAGGAAATTGATTGTTCGGTTTGTTCGAGTATTAATAGACTAAATAAATATTTATACAAGGTCTAAAATCATGGAGAAACAAGTCGGGATGGAAGTGGGTTGCAAAATAAAAATAAAGGTGCGTTAACCTCACTCATTTTGATTACCTTTTAAATTTAAATAGTTAAATTTAAATTATTGGTTGTTTGCTTGAATTGATAATTTATTATCAGTTTGGATGTGACATGCTATATATATATATTGGAGTGATTGATTTCCCGCATTATATAGCGGATGAGACCCTATGCACCCCGCATAATAGCGGATGACCCCTTATACCGCGATATTCCACCTCGAAGTGGGTTTGGTATTTTATATTGTGTTAGCGTCTGTGGATGTAGGGAAACAGGTTGGAGGGATTTAACTGGATTCCATAAAATGTTGAATTTATTTTATATTCAGTAATGTGATTTATGTGATAATTTGTGATGGATTATATTGGGAATTGAAATTTATTGAATGCTATGGCTTGGTTAAATATATATTGGTATTTGAAAAAAATGAAAAATATATATATATAAAGTTTGGATTTTTAAAGGAAATAAAAAGGGAAATTTTTAAGTAAAATAATTATAGTGAATTCAAATAAATTAAAGGAATGAATTTGGGAAAGGAATAAAAGTTTGATTTTAAATCCTATATAATAAATTCAAGGATGGAAAAAAATAGGGATTGTGAATAATTAGGAAAAAGGATTTTTTTTTTAAAAAATAAGGACTTAAGCAATATTATTTTGTAAGTACGAAGAAATATATTTTTAAAATTCAAGATTTGAATGAGTTTGGGAAAATAAAAGAAGAATTTTGAAATAAAGTATGAAATTGGTATTTTCGGTTTAAATAAGATTTTAAATCATAATAAAGGAGTAAATATGGAATTAATGGGTTTTGAAATAAATTGAATAAGTAAAGGAATTTATTCTTAAATTAAGTAAATTTTGAAAATCGATTTGAAAATTGATTTAGTGTTTGAAATTGCGTTTCAAAAGGACAATGTGACTATGGAATTTATAAACTGAGTTTATAAAGTGAAATAAGATATTAGTGGATATTTGAAAGTATAAATTCATGGTAGGAATTTACAAATGAATGGGTAATTTGTTTTAAAAATAAATAGGGATTTTATTTTTAAAGTGTTAAAGGAAATTTACGGGATTGGGACGTAAATTAATTGGGATAAATCGAGCAGGATTTATAAAGGATTAGATGAACTATATTGAAATAGGAAGTGTATTTTCCTGAGAAAGCCAAGAATGTTTCCAAAGCAGATTTTTAAGTAGAAGTTAAAGTTTTAAAGTTGTTTAAAAAAGAATGTTTTCGAGAAATTTATTATTTAAGTTGTTTAAATTTTTTGAAAGTAAATGTTTATTAGGTTAATTTTGTTAGTAAATTATTTTAAAGGTTTAACTAGTATTTTGATTTAAAAGATAATTATTTTATATTTATACCTTATAGAATATCTTTTATTTTAAATTTAGCTTTTCCTTAAGTTTTACATGAGAAATTATTATGAAATTTCATAACTACTATCTTAAATAAAGTGTTTTAAGTATTTTTTATTTTAAATGTTTTAAAGTATATATTTTTGGATAAAGTGATTTAAATTATTTAAAAGCCTAAAGTATTAAGACTTGATGATTTTCAATGGAAATAGAACAATTAGGCGAAAATTTATTCCGCGAGAGAAAAGTGATTTGAAAACTGTTTTCAAAGGGTTGGAATGTAGAAAAATATCTTGCAAAGATATTTTGAAATAAATAATTTAAAAAATTATTAAGGCTTGATAGTTTTTTGTGGATGTTATATTCAATATTGGCCAATGCGCTGATTGTTTCGAAGAGACCGGGATCGGGATTAATTTCCCAAAAACCACTTCGATCAGGTGTGAACGTTTTCGTGACGAAGACAAGAGCATGGAATCGAAGATGGAGCAGTGAAGTGCAAGGGCTAATCGCTACTAATCCTAAGGGTGATTCCAAAATGGATGTAGTAGGAGTAGTGCCTTCGGTTCCGTTTGAACCCGGAATGGACTTGTATGGACGAATGCTATTAGAACATCGTTAGGAGGACGATGAGCACTCTAAGTGTATGTGTGCTAAAAAGGTAACGTATAGCCTCGAACCTCATCAACTGGGAAAGGCTAAAACAGGGAAGGTGCAGCAAGGCTAAGTGGCTAGCAACCAATTAGGATAATGTTATCCCTGTCTAGATGTCCTTTTTATTCGGCTGTGTGGGCGGTTGCTGATTCCAACTGCAGGGTGATCTTATTTGGACAATCCAGTAAGGGGTAGCTCCGGTCTTGTGTAGCAGAGGATCAGGGTGGATCCTCGGTACGTTGATCTAGACCACGTACTGTGATGGACGGTACCCCAGTAGCCCTGCCATTGATGGAAACCCAATCTCCAATAAGTGCCTTCGGAATTGTTTGTATAGCTATTATGCTGGAATTTAATGAACGTAACAATTTCGGCCATTTGAATAAGTATTTGTATATAGACACTATAATATCAGAGGATTTGATGAGAAATGTTTTGGCTATCTTTAGGTAAAAACCTGACATGTTTATTTATGGCATGGTCTTATGATATACCTTTGATTTTCAAAGAGTTTGAAAACTTTAATAATCCAATTGTTTGTATTTTCTCACGCTAGTATTGCAGACTGACTCGGGTGTTAATTCGCTATAATGCTCGGGTCAGACCGAGTATTATAGGATAGATGAAAGGATGCTGTGGAGCTCAGGAGACGAGCGGGATGGCGAGACGTATCACACGTATTTGATGTATTATCTACTGTGTATGGTTTGCTACATAATCAGTTTTTATGTGGACAAGTTATCATAACTGTCCAGTGTTGTGATTTTGTATGGTGTTATACTCTGATGACGTAATATATAATACAATACAGTTACAGTTTCTTTGTATAAAAATCTGTTGTTATCTGTTATATACTATTTCACTGCGATTGTGAGATTCTGATATTGTTTTCTATTTTCTTCTTCTACCTCCTTCTTCTTTTCCTTACAGTCTTTTCAGGCATTTGATACAGTGGAGTATTGATGTCGATTTTCGAACGTCGAAAAATTGGGCTGTTACATATGTTTTGCAAAACAATTCCCAATATTCGAGCTATACCCATCAGCTACTTTTAAATTCCTCATTCTATTGTAAAAGATCTCCTTATCTTGGTTAGTTAAGATGCAAGATGCGGTTGGAAGTAATGTTTTGCTTCCCATGTCTATAGGATGTAACTTTTTCCTAATACACATACTTCTAGATCTTTGCGTGAGTTAATGCCATCTTTTGATTTTCCTTTAATATCAAGTAACGTACCAAGAATGCAATCACCAATATTTTTTCCGATATGCATTACTTCTAGATTGTAATGCAAAGGAAGTATCTAAGAAAATAAAATTTTGAATATAACTAATTGATAATAAAGTATTAATTACATAAAAAAAGAAATTTTGTTTCTAATTAAATTTTACCTGCCAATAAGGCAAATCAAAGGAAATAGACTTCTTCCACATTTGACTTATATTTTTCTTCCCATATTCCCTTTTCATTTTTTCTTTATCCTTCTCTTTATCCTTCTCTTCCTCCTTTGGTTTTTTCCCCTAGCCATTACAAATATCTATAACAATATCAAATATTTGATAACCGGTTTGTACTGGAGGCCTTTGTCAGTTCTCTATGGTTCCATCAAACAAGTTTTTTCTTTGACGATATTCATGGTTAGTTTCAAGGAATTTCCTATGGTCTAAGTATGCACACTTCTTACTAAATGGTAACCATATTGAGCATATATTAACGCACCAATAGGACTTGCCCTCTTACCCTTTACGGTGCAACCTGCTGAATTTCTATAAGCTGGAAAATCATTTATCATGCACATCAGAATATCATTTAATCCTAATTCGCAATGAGTGTATGCATCATATACCTTCGCCCCTTTTTCCCACAATTTTTCAAATCTTCAATAAGTGGTTGTGGATACACATCGATATCATTCCCCTTTTTTCGTGGCCTAAGAGTTAGTAAAGATAACATTATATAAGCTTTGTGCATACAAAACCACAGAGTCAAGTTGTAAGAACCAAGAAACACTGGCCAAAAACTATATATATAGTTCTAATCATCAAAGGGATCAAAGCCATCATTTTCAAGTCCAAGCCTTAAATTTCATGGATCGGATGCAAAGAAAGGAAACATCCTATCAATTGTTGCCCATTGAAAAGAATTTATTGAATGACGTAATTTACCATATCCACTCTTATGATTGCTATGCCATCTTAATTGCTATGATGTTTCCAAGGACGTTGGCATTCTTTTCAATCTTGGTATTATTGGAAAGTATCTCAAGACCTTTACAGGTATTTTGGCTTGCTTTCCGTCTTCCTTTGTCATGTTCTTTTTCCAATGAGAGTTGCCGCATTTTGGACAAAAATCACTATGTGCAAGCACTTTTCTAGATAGACCACTATCATTTACACATGCATGTATTTGTCTATAGCCTAAACCAAATAATTTAAGAAGCTTCTTTATTGCATACATCGAATTGGGAAGCGTGTTTTTCATGGGCATCATATCCTTAAGGAGTTTAAGAAGTTCCATAAATGTCGTGTCAGATACACCATTTCGAGCCTTATGTTTGTAAAGAAGTATTATAGCTGACAACTTTTTATGGCTTGCACAACCAGGATACAAAAAAATTTCAGCATTCTCCATCGTCTCCATAATCCCTACTCCATTCTTACATTAGCATCATCTTCCACCCATTCATTACATATTTATGCGTTAAAGTACATTCTATATGTATTTGTCACTTCGTCGTCCTCATTTTCTAAAGGGCATGCTTTCTTGTGAAATATCCATTCATCATATGTTAGGTCAATTCCATAACAAATCAAGTGTTATACAACATCCCTTGACGAATGGAAAATAAGATTCCTACATTTTGAGCAGGGATAAATATTTTTTTATAGATTTTCCTTCCTTTCTGCATGCTCATATACAAAATTTAGAACAGCTTATCTGTATTCTTCTGACATACTATGAAACATGAAGATAACAATAATCAACCTTAAATAATTACAAATATTAAACTAATAATCAAAATTGAGGAAATCTTGGTTGGTGGATCCATGCTTTGTCCATCTTGATAATCCTCTAATGTTTGAACCTAATGGAAAGACGTTATGCCTAACAAAAAGATGGTTCTTTGTCATGATGAAAAATTTATTTAGGCATTCCACTAACCATATGTATTTGTGAAATTTGAATTGTCATTGGCTTTTTTTGTTAGAATGGCCCTGATGCGAATAAAACAGTCTTTGTAAATGGTTTTGAAACGAGCCTAATTTTATTACTTGCCCCACGATTTATTCATGTCTAGATGTCAAAATCTATAATCACTTTCATTTTCAAATTGCATGCATATCAATTATAAATAAGTTGTCCTAATTAATCCAAAAAAAAATCTTATTTCTAAGAATAAATGAAAACGTAAGCAACATATTCTTTAAATTTTCAAATCATTTCATCTTAGACTTCACCGGTTTCCTTAAAGCGCTGATTTCAAAACAAAAATGAAGTGGATCTAAAAGTCCAAAGCGAAAAAAAATTAATGATCAGTAGAATTAAGTTTTTGGATTATTTATTAATGAATGTATGCTTATTTTGTTGTGGTGATGAATAAAAACATTAATGTTTGACGCCTGATTATCTGAATGAAAATCAAAGTTGAATGCTTTCCTATTGCAATTAACTTGCTTTAACATGAATTCAACAACCTTGAATCATCGATTGTTTAGATGATATTCTACAGCTCAATCAAAGTGTCTACTGTGTATTTTTGAAATCGAAAAATGCTAAATAAAGATCCAATAAGAGTCCTTTTCTCTTTATTATTTGATAGCTACAAATGCAAGTGACTATATTGATGTGCCAAACCTCACCGTACAACATCACTCTCCCTGCTTTTGACACAATGTCCTATGCAAAAGAAACCCTTAACTCAAAAGGAGCAAGTGATTTAGTCTTCTTAATTTTTTAAGCAGTGATACAGAAGCTCTTATTTGAACAAAGAGACGAAGTGTCTATATGCTTAAGATAATCTTGTATGGAAGCAGTATCCTCCAAGCTTGAAAAGTTGCTTGTAATAAATTATCTAAATTGTACGACAGATATATCTGCTGCATCTAAAGGAAAAAAAAGAACAAATACAAGAATAATAACAGAAGTCCATAGAAATATTATTTCAAATCAAGAAACAGAAAATCAAACAAATTTTCATTCATTTTATCATATTCACTTCACCGAAAACTAATATTACATATTACCATAAATAATAATCAGTTAACATTTGTATATAATCAAACAAAAATGAGAGGAAAATGCAGATAATTCTTACAAGCATCAAAATAAGTTGAAGACATCTTTTGAATGGCGTTTGCCTTGCCTGTACCACGACATCTCTTCGTTTTTCACCGATTTCGCCTAAGCTTTTCAAATTAGAAGTCGATCCCTAATCTTTTCCCTGATTTCACCGCCTTAGAGAACTGAAATTCGATTTGGATTTCGTGTGCACATGGTAGGAGAAAGGAAAGCATTTTTTTGTGGAGGGTACAAAGTGGTAAAAGGCGGCAAGGATAGGATGCGCGGGTCCTTGTGAATTTTTTTGCATATACTTAACCAAATATTGCGTGAACTCATGTTAATGGCAACAAAAACATAGGTGAAATATTACATAATTAAATATCTAACATTATTTAACTAAATATTACGTAAATTCATGTTTATGGCGGATAAATATATGTGAAATATTACTTGACCAAATATTTGCAACCAAACATATATGCAATATTAGTTAATTAAATATCTAATAGTTAATTGAAATAATATTTTTGTGGCAACAAACTCATGTTGAAAAGTATAATAGGATAATTTCTGTAACGACCCATAAATTTCGACAAATAAACTGGTTAATTCAATAAGATTTTTGTAATTAATTTAGAAAGAAAAAAAAGAAAAATAACCGTATAATTTATAATGAAGTGAGTGTTAAAAATGAAATGTGAATTAAAGGCTATAGTAATGGTTGTAAATTACTATTTGATTGGTCTATTAATGTAGTTGTAACTGTTACATTTAGGTATAAAAATTGAACGAATTCAAAATTTTATAATAAATTTTGATAATTTATGGAAATAATAAACTTGAGTGTAATATAAAGTTATTGATTACATTTATGCGAGTCACCTTTTATTTAGGCTGCTAAATTCAGAGTAGGAAATCAATTAAATTTAAATGTAGATAAATGTTCATTAATGTGAGATGGACTATAACTGTAAAGTGTGAATGTAGTGACATAAATGGAAATGTATATTTTATTCATAAGATGAAATAAAGGAATGAAACCAAGTTGAATAAATCGATTGAGGTTTTAATTATAATAAATGTATATATTTGGCAAATTTAGTATAATTGAAAATAACTGTTATTATAAAAGAAAGATGAAATTTGAATATATATTTATGTAATGAAAGATAAACATATAATTGCTAGGTTTATAGAGTGATAATAGATTTAATAAAAAAGTAGAATTGAAGCAAGGCAGTTATTGTAAATAAATTAATTGGAATTCAATCCGTAATAAATGGATTTATTGTAGGTAAATAAAATTAAATACAATGTAATTGAAATTTGGATGAATTGAGAAATTATTAATGTATCAATATATAAACCAATGTTAATATTATCCATAAGAGGATTAGTTAATAGTTGATTCAATAACAAAATTGAGAAATCAAATATATGGATTTATTGGGGAAAACTTATACTTTTTAAATTAGACAAAATACGGTGTTTTCACGCAATGACTTTCTATATTTTATTTCCCTATGTTTGTTTATCTAATTTTTATTTTCTATTTTATTTGTATAAACTTTGAATATATTTATTTGATTTTTGGTTGATTATATTTTAAGAATAGCTTAGAAATTTCAAGAGATATATGTTACTTGTTTTGTTTATTTGTTGCCTTTTTCTTTTCCCTTGCCTTTCCATTTGCATAGCCAATTACTTCCCACATTTATAGCCGTGAATTCTTCTCATAATTCATGTACATATTGTTCCTCAAACTCCTCTTTTCATTGCGAGCAAACAAAGTAATTTTTTTTAATAAATACATCAAGTTATTTGTTGCCTTTTTATTTCCCAACCATTCAAACTCCTGCCTTTTATTGCCTAGCCTCTTTATTTTTTGTTGTTTCTTTCTTTTGGGCGTGTATTTCCTAAAATCTAGCAGCCATCTATTTCTTTTTTTTCATGTGAAAATTTTCTCCTTATTTCTTATTTGCGTGAGAAAAAAATATACTAGATCTAAATCCAAGGCTTCCTCCTTCTTTTCTATTTTTGTTTTACTTTTGTTTCCTTCATGCCTAGCTCGGCCTCACCCTACTGCTAACTACTCCACTTCCTCCACACCACCAAAGCCTAGCCGTGACCACCATGGAAGCATACATCACCAAAGTTTGATAACAAACCCTAACCAATCCATGTATTGATCACCTTGCTTTGATTTATCAAGGTTACGTCATTTTATTTCCTATCTTTTCATTGTTTTTATCTATATTCTTTTGTATTGAATCATTGCTTATATGTGTATGTATTGTGTTGTTTACAAGTTTGGATCTGACTCTTCATCCACTCAAAATTATAGTCGTGCTTTTTCGTGCTTTGCGGGGTTTGGATGTGTGTTTGATTTTGATTCTAGCTTTCAAAAAAGTGAGTTATTCACTCTAGACATAACGTACTTATATGTCGTATGACAAGTGAATCTGTAGAAATTGATATGTTCTTCATATATGCCTGTGATGTGATTTCATGATGTTAAATTCGGTTTATATACATTTGTTCATTACCTGATATGATATTATTTGCTATACTGTTACTTTATTTCTTGTTGTCACACTGCAAGTTCCCCTTCACTATGGGTTGAAATGGTATATACCCGAACGAACTGTAGAATAAGGAAAAAAAATCATTATGGGCTGAAATGATAGGCTCGAGTGATTTTATTGATTTTGTTGTATTTATTTACTTAGGATCGCGGGTTTGAAATGATAGAACCCGGATTTTTCTTTCCAAATTACGGATTTAAATGATATATATCCGTATCACTTGACATAGGTTAGAAAATATTATATAGGCCCATGGTTAATTGTTAACGTAAAAATCAGACGCTAACACCCCGGTGTATGTAGAGTAAATGTGAAAGCACCACCCGTCGACACGGGAATTAGAGATAAGCAGAAAATTACAGAAAAGCAGTAAAAGACGCAGTTTTTATAGTGGTTCGGCTTATAGTCGAGCCTACGTCCACTTTAATTCTCTTTATTGCTGATTCAAGTACAACTTATACAACTTTCTTCAATTACAACACACTTTAGACTAGTAGTTCAAACTTCGATGTAGAATAATCTTTTGAATCCATGTTGAATGATGTAGATTTTCTCTTGAAGTTTGTCATAATGCCCTTGGTGTTTGGAGTGCTTGAAGTGCTGTTCAAGTTGAGAAAATAGCAGAGTATTGGCGCTTCGAGAATGAGCAAAAAAGTCCCTCGAACGTTGGAGCTCACGCTGTATTTATAGGGGTTTTCTGGTCATAAGTCGTAGGTCGGAAGCTGCGACTTAAAGTAAATCGTGGGTCGAAGGTTGCGACCTAAAGTAGGTCGTGGGTCGAAGGTCGCGACCTAAAGGGAACGAGCTATAGCCCATTCTAGCTGCACTTGGCTCCTCCTGAGCGGGTTAGCAGGTTGCACGCGACCTAGGATAGGTCGCTGATCTCTTCTGGGTGAATGGAGCGACGTAGAAGAGGAACGTCATAAGATGCAGCTACTTATGGAGTTGCCTCGGCCCATTTTAGGTCGTGTGCGACCAAATGAAGAGATATGCGGTCTTGTACTGCCTTAACCCGTTAGGTCATAGATCGCTGACTCGTTAAGTCGCTGGACCAGTAAGTCACTTAGCCCATTTAGGTAGTTAGGTCGTAGATTCTTAGGTCGGGGTCACTCTAAATCGTTCTATGTCTTAGCCCGTGGACCGTTGATCTTCTTGGGTCGCTTGGACCGCTTCACTCTTAGGTCGCAGGGTACTTATTTGTTAGGTCGTTGTGTTTCCTAGCTCGGTCATACGTTAGGTCGTTCTACCGTTCCACCTCTTAAGTCATTACACCTTTTAGGTCATTAAGTCGCTTACCTCTCTAAGTCGCTAGGTCATCATTTCCCGTAAGCCGCTTCATGTGTTAGTTCGCCTACTCCCTTAAGCAGTTAAGTCGTCCCATTTTTAGGTCGCTAACTCGCTAGGTCTTTATCTTGTTAACTCGTAGGTCGCTTCGGTCTTTAAATTGCTAAGTCGTGATGCAGAGCCTCATTCCAGTTGCCCCGCTATTGCCTTGGGTCGCTTACTTCCTTGGGTCGCTGAGTTGCTTAACATAGGAGTTAACATTTGCCCCTCGAAGTACACGCCTAGGTCGTAGGTCGTGTGCTTCGATCTAGTTTCGTTAGGTTGTGAGCGACCCAAGAGATAAGACCATTCGTCTTCTTCTTTTTGCCCTTTTTAAACCATTGACCCGCTCCCTCTTCTTTACTGAACTGTCTTAACATCCTTCTCCGCCATTAACAATCTTTCGAGCTTCCTAAGGCGAATCCTTTCCAATCAAGCTGTCAATCCATTCCAACTACCATTTTACGTAAGTGATTCCGTCTTCTGCTTACCTCACGATTGTGACTAAACCACGGGTTCTGGATTCTCGTTTCATATTCTTATGTTTTCCTTATAAACCATGCCGTGATTGATCTCCGATGGAATTGAGGCGGCTTGATTCAGTTTTGGGGTGATTTTCAATGATTCAAGGAGGAGATGATGGATTACAGTATGTTAGGCTAACTGATTCATGATTCTAGAGGGAGCGAGGAGATTATCAACGGGTTAGCGAGTTATGAGGGATGAGACTTAGGGTTTCTCCAAGGGGAAATGACCTGAGACTGCTTAGCGACCTCTGGGACAATCTAGTGGATCAAGCGAGTCAAAGATTCTCGAAATCCAGGGGAAAACGAACGACCCACTATCTTACGGCTTAGCGTGCCTGCGACCTTTCTTTCTCGCAACTTATCATACTTGGACGACTTAGGCTTTAAAGTAGAACGACCTTATTTAACAACGACCTATCTGTCAACGACATAAGGATTAGGTCGTTCTCGAGCTAAGATTTGGACTGATTTTACATCACTCTGACCTGAGCCCCTTTTTCCTTCAATATGCATCACAACCTGAAGAGCTTACGACTTAACTTTTTAGGTCGTGTTAGCGACCTAGGCTTTAGGTCGTGTAGACGAATTAGGAGTTGAAAAATTGTCAAACTACTTCTTGCGACCTAGATCTACTTTGACTTTCATGTTAGGTCGTGAACGACCTAGGACTTGAATAACTTGAGAGCTTCAAAATCTTGATAGAACTTGATTGCACTCCAAACTTAGACTTTGAACTGCCGAGATAACTTGCATGACCTTGCTATGCCTTCTTAACATATTATACCAAATTTGACGCTAATAACCTGTTAAATACAACACTTGCAGAAAACTAGGGCGAATATATTGTCATTGACCGCCCACATCGAATGACAGATTAGTCGATAAAAGATAATTAACTCAACTTAAGGAAATTGTATGAAATGCTGTGAGTCAACAAATTCAAGTGAAGTAGTAAAGCAATGTTAATCAACTAAAGCTGATTTGTTTGCATTAATACTGCACTTGGACTTAGAGCGACAAGTCACGAAATTTTACAATTGACACATGTTCATTAGTTTAATTTCAGTTATATTTACTTATCGCTTTATTAGTTTTACACAACACTTCACACATTTAGGAAACGTGCACCTTCATATTTGAATATCCAGTTCCTTGTGTAGAATGTCTTCTCGTCAAGAGGAAGAAGTAGTACAAACTGGAGAGGCCCTCCCGATGGCTGGTCCATTGGTCAACCCACCAGAAAGAACTCCAACTATCCTGAGTCACCGGGTGTTCAACCAGTTACGCGCCCAATTTGGGATTGTAGAAGCAGATGCTATTCTCCCTGGGCCAAATGATTTTGCTGATAGTCCTCCCTTCCGGTTTGTTGCCGTTAACCGCCAAATGTGCCTTTGTGGTGCCATTCCTCCTTTCAACAATTTTCTCCAACAACTCTTTCGTCGATTGGCTATTTCTCCTTTTCAATTGCACCCCAACGGCTATGCCATTTTGATGGGATTATGCGTTCTCTTCAGAAGGACGCTTGACCGCCTCCCAAGCTTTGAAGAAATCTGCTATTTATGCACATTTGCGAGAAGTAAAGACCATCCTTCCATTATATATATGAGAAGCGCCAGAAATCGCAAGCTTATCACTGATCTCTCTGATAGCGCTCATGGTTTCCTAAACCAGTTCTTCTTTGTCCGTTGCCTCCAGGGATTTTACGCTATCTGGAGAGTAGGGGGTAGGCTTACTTATCCCCATTCTTTCCTTTTCTGAGCTTTGCGAGATCCAAATTGCTAAATGTTAACTTTTCTCTCTACTTTTGCAGTCCTCCCTCCTCCTTGTAGAGACCTTAGCCACAAGTCAACTTTTGAGAGGCTTAACGCTGTGGCGGCTGAGGAGAGAAGCATCAAGTTTTTGCTAAGAGATGAGTTCCTTCATCAGTTCGGACTCTTACACCCTTCCCGCTCTACTCAGCCCTATGAAGTTATTGATTCTCCGGCCGAGGCACCGAATATCCTAGTTTTTGCTGAAGAACCTACACTGAAAGAACCTGCTCCCGAGGCTTCTCTGGTGAAGTTCTCTACTTCTACTGATGTTGCGGGGTCATCTGGCAAATTTGCACTTGCCCCGGTCATTGAAGAAGAAGAGCCTCAAAAATCTCCCCAACATTCAGGGAAGTCCAGTGATGAAGGAGCCGGGAAAACAAGTCCTGTCAAGCAGAACGGGGATGACACTTTTGAAGGGTTGAGCGACCTGTTCATCACCTCACAGGAGCTCTTTAAAGATGACCCTGTTACCACTAGGGTTTCCTCTTCAGTAGTTGAAGCAAATTCTATTTTGCAACAGATTCTGTCGACTAAAGAGTTGACGTTAGCTACTACACCCATCATTTCTTCGCTACCAAGGAGTGGTTCGTAGTTTGACGCGCGTAGTCTGCACGTTACACACACTTAGGATTTTTCAGCACTTATATGTACTCTCATGCACTTTACTTCCAGGATTTTCAAGTTTTTCCTCTTTTTCATTTTCAGGTTCTCCAATGGGGCGTAGCGGTTCTTATTATGACGACTATCAACAGTACGGGAGGCGTGGTCAGTATGATTATAGGCGCTATCTTCCCACCCATATGAAAACTGATGAAGAGAGAGCTGCTCGAAAGGCTCAAGAAAGAAGAGTGTATGAAGAAAGGTACGGAAGAAGGGATGAGCAACATGACTCTTCTCGCAGAGGCGATGACTCTCATAAAAGAAAAACTCATGACGATAGAGGAAAGAGTCATGACATCGAAGACCCAAGCAAGCGGGCCAGGCTTGATGAAAGGGCCGCATCTGCAACTTTAGAAAAAGCCGCTGCTCTCACTTCTCTTAAAATTCCTTCAAAGTCTCCTACCCTTGAAGGAGCCGACATTCAGACACTTCTCGGCAGACCCTCATACCAAGTTGAGAGAGGTCCGCCAACCCTTCAAAGTCGGTTCCCGCATTGGTGCTTAAAGGGAGTCCGCTTCGACCTTGACTTGGTTCCCATCGACAAAGAGGCCATGCTACAAAATCTTGACACTGCTAAACTTGATATTGAGAGAATGTCAGGGTGGCAAAAGCTCGTCGATGAGCTTCAGAGGGTGAACCGGGCCAACCTTGAAGCTATGCTGACGATGGAGAACGACAAGTCTGAATGGCAGAAAATTCTTGATCAGCACAACACCGAAATGAAAAACATCACTGTGTACAACGAAAAGCTTGAGGCGGAGGTCGAGAAACTTAAGCACGAGCTTGCTACTTCTTCCACCTCTTATACTCAAAGGGAAGAAGTGCTTCAGAAGCAAGTTCGAGATGCTCATGCCGCTCAACGGTATGTCGAAATCCGACTTGTAGCTACACAGAAGACGGTGGAAAAATATCTTGCTGACTTTGCAGAGCTACGAGAGAGAGCTAACTCCCAGGACTTAGAAATCATAAGGCTGAAAGCTCAATTATTAAAGACTGAGAAAGAATGTGATAAGGCCATGGCTGGAAAGAGAGCCGCTGAGCAATCTCATGAAGAGACAAAAGCCAACATCAACTCTACTCTGTTTGATTTTTTACGTCCAAAGCGTCTTGGGGCATGGCAGCCTTGCATTTTTGGGGCCTAAATATGAAATCACTTCGGCCGAAGTGTGGGAGGCTATAATGGATATGCTCAAAGGTGCCAGTTATTCCGAAGATGAACTTGAAGTGCATTACTTTGATAACGAAACTCGTGCCGCTCTTGCCAGCGAAAAGGAGCATCTTGCTAAAGTACGAGCCGAAATGATGGGAGGGGAGCATCCAGAGAAAGAAGCACCTTTAACTGCCCCTATCCCTCCTTCGACTTCAGCCGACATTGATATCATGGGCTCCGGTTCCAATTCTCCGCCCACGGCTAAAGTCATAACTGAAATTACAAGCGCACCGGGTGGAGATGAAGGCGAAGAAAGCACTGAAGTACAAGCTTATGAAATTGACGTTAGAAAGCCAACTTATCCAGGTAACTTTAATGCTGATCTTTCTCAAGTAAACTGCTCATTTGCTTCGCATGAGTTCGATGAGCTTCTTGATTATTTCCTAAATCTCAACGAGCCTTTATCTCCTCTCTTTACTGATTTTAACTTTTTTTCTTCTGTAGAGAAAGTGCCGAGTATTGCTCAGACTCCCCCTCCTCCAGTTATTCCTCCCCCATCTCTCCAAGTCTCTCCTCCTTCTGTCTCTCAACCAGGGTGGCAGGAGGAGCAAATAGAAGATCTTCGAGACTTGGACGATCCCAATGCTTCACAAGAACATAGGGGAGGAGACCTTGAAGAAGGCGAGAAGACCCCGGAACCAACTGGTTCTGATGACATACCGCTAACCACACTTTTCACTCCAGTCAGTGGGTCTTCTTCAAAAAAGAGGGGAAAACATGGAGTTTCCAAGAAAAAGAAGGAAGCTTCAGCCAGTGAGGAAAAAGCAGAAGAAAGTCCAATTGCGCCCCTTTCTCCTTCTTCCCCTACTCTTATAAGCCGGCCCAATAAGTTGATCATCCGGCCAGGCGCAAGCACAAAAGGTGGGAAGAAGAAGAGATGATGGCTTTGGTTTTGTGCTTCTTATCTCGCTTTTTGCTTTTTTGCTTGTATATAAGCTTGCGTTGACCGAAGATTGTGCGGGTACCGGTCCCCTCCTCTTCTTATTTTGAACCCTGCACATGTATATAATTCTCATAATGTTGAATAAAATGACTCTTTTGTTTGTACAAACTTCTGTCTGTGTTTGAGAATGCATTTATTTTTCATTTTTATGCAAGTTTCTTTATTTTCCCTGTGTGATGTTGCAGTAAACCTATGGTATGTTGCTTGAGCATTATTTTTATTTTTGCAACAACCATATTATATTGCTCCCATACCATGGTTTATTGCAATCTCTTTCACATTGGCGAAATTTCAGAGAACAATTCTTCTGTTTCGAGAAGACTTGTACTCTTCCTTTAGAGAACAACTTTTCCATTTGAAAGAGGTTGGCATTTGTACTTTATAGGATAATATTTCCGTTTTAAGGAAATATTTTTTCGATTTAGTAGAATGCGCCTCGTATTGGAGAAGTCTTCTCTTTCTTTTTTTTCGAAGTTTTTACACTTCACTTTTGGAAAAAGTCACTTTTGTTTTGGCAAGTGAATTTTTCTTCATAATACAGTGGGCTTCCGAAAAAGGGCTTCGACCTGCTTATGCCTCCTAAGAGGTCTTTTTGTTTGATTGTGCCTCTGGGAAGAGGTCTTTTTTGTTTGATTGTGCCTCTGGGAAGAGGTCTTTTTTGTTTCTGCCTCTTGGGAGAGGCTTTTATCTTTTCCCTGTTTGCTGGGAAGCGGGCCTCCGAAGAGGGATTTTTTCACATTTCGACTCGTGTGAAGTTTTATTTCAGATCACGACGAGATGTGTGCCTCTGAGTAGGACTTTTGCCTGAAAGTTTGGAGTCTCCTTCTCTCAGTTGAGTGGATTCACGGGGCGGACACATGTGTTCTGTACCACCGATCAGTCCACAATTTTCTGTCGAGAAAGAGCTCTCTTTTCCTGGCGTGGCCCGCTAGAGGTCTTTTAGCATTTCAACTATGGTTAAATGGGCCTCCGAAGAGGGCTTTTCACATTCCAGCACTTGTGAAGTTTTATTTCCAATCCCGGTGGAATGCGTGCCTCCGAGAATGCCTGGAAGTTTCTTCCTCATGGTTGGCTGGATTCACGGGGCGGACGCAAGTTACTTGGACGTTTATTTGCGCAGACTGTCTCAGCTACTGAACAAACGCCTTGCCTTCCACTTGGGAAGGTGCCTCCGATCATCCAATGGATTCACGGGGCGGACGCAAGTTACTTGGACGCTTGTCTGCGTAAACTGTCTCAGCTAGTGAACAAGCGCCTTGCCTTCCGGTTGGGAAGGTGCTCCCGGTCATTCCATACCAATCTTTTTTGTTGAGAAAGAAAACTTTCGCTTTCTGGCATGCCCCGTTCGAGGTCTTTATCCTCCGAAGAGTTGTGCCTCCGAAGAGGGCTTGTGCCTCCGAAGAGGTCTTTTGCGGTTTGATGCTTGCTCGCCCATGCCTCTTTGCCATTTATTCATATCGGCGATTCCGTTTATCTTTTCCGAACACACCTCCCTCTCTATTGCCAGTAATTTCCTTTATCCAAAGAAGTGTACTTAATAGCTAAGCGAGTTGACGGGGGCAGACACAAGCTATTTAACCGGATGCTTGTTTGTACAAACAACCACAATTAGTTAGCAAGGGTCTACTTCCAGCAGAATCACTAACTTTTCGCTTGAAGCACTTCTTTCGTAGGATTTGAGTATGGAAATTTTGAACGGCTTAGCATTTGCTTGTTGGGTGATGTCAGGGATTGCTTGGTTTTTTAATGGCCTGCAGTATTAAATCAACATTTTAGCAATACAATTGACGTATTTTATATATCGAAATAAAACAAGCAGTTTATAATAATAAAGAACATAAAATTTATAGTGGTTCGGCCAAGAAATGGGCCTACATCCACTTTATAGCTTTTATTATTCACTTGCACTGGCTTTACAATGGCTTTCAATACAAGAATCATACATTCATCATTCTTTTACAGTATTTCATTAAAGCTTTTGAGTAAAATATGGGCGCAAATGATTGCTGTTCCAAGCCCTTGGAATAGGGTCTCCTTCGACAGTTGTGAGTTTGAATGTGCCATCAAGAAATTTCTGGCCTATGACATACGGCCCTTCCCAGTTCGGCCCAAACACACCTGTAGCTGTCATAATTCCTTTTAAGATTAGATCCCCAACTTCAAAGCTGCGTTGGCGAACTTTGGAATTGAAGTGCCTGGCTATTCTTTGCTGATGAGCCGCAATTCTAAGCTTAGCCTCTTCTCTTTTTCCATCAAAGAAGTCAAGGGCTTCAAGTTGCAGCTTTTCATTTTCAGCTTGGTTGAAATGAATTTTTCTATGTGAAGGGACCACTGTTTCTACTGGAATCATCGCTTCTGATCCATATGCCAGTGAAAATGGAGTGTGCCCAGTCGCAGTTTTGTGGGTAGTTCTGTATGCGCATAGTGCTAGTAGCAGCTTATCAACCCAACCACCTTTTGCTTTCTCAAGCTGTTTTTTAATGGTTGACTTGATGATTTTGTTCACTGCTTCCACTTGCCCGTTTGCCTGCGGATGAGCCACTGCTGAGAAGCTTTTTCGAATCTTGAATCGTTTGCAAAAGTCCTGAAATTCTTCACTTTCAAACTGAGTACCATTGTCTGTGATTATCTTTTGAGGCACACCGTACCTGCAAATGATATTTTTAGTCACAAAACTTATCATTTTTTAGAGGTAATAGTGGCCAATGGCTCAGCCTCAGCCCATTTAGTGAAATAATCAACAGCAACAATAACATATTTGATTCCGGATTTGGCAGTCGGTAAAGGCCCGATAAGATCTATTCCCCAAATAGCAAACGGCCATGGACTGACCATCTGCGTTAGCTCGGTGGAAGGTGCTTTAGGGATTTTGGCTAATCTCTGGCATTTGTCGCACTTTCGGGAATAGTCTGCAGCATCTCGGTTGATATCTGGCCAAAAGTATCCATAACGGAGAATTTTCTTTGCTAAAGTTTGGCCACCTGTATGATCTCCACATTCTCCTCCATGTACCTCAGCTAGAATTGTCTTAGCTTCTTCTTTAGTCACACATCGGAGTAATGGCATTGAAAATCCTCGTCGGTATAATCGGCCATCTTGAATTATATACCTTGAAGCCTTTCTTAACAGTTTCTGACGCTCTTTTGAATTTTCTGGCACAGATCCGTTGAGCAGATATTCCTCTATTGGAGTCATCCATGATTCTTGCTCTTGAGATACGGTCATGATCCAGTCTATATCCATTTCGTTGATGCTTGGAGTTGATAGGACTTCTACAGGGACTAATCCCAATAACTGAGCTTCACCAGTGCTAGAATACTTCGTGAGTGAATCTGCCTTCATATTCTCTTCCCGGGGAATATGGCTTATTGTGTAATGGTCAAAATCATCAAGAAGCTCCTAGGCCTTGGACAAATATATGGGTAGATTCCCCCCTTTAGCTTGAAATTCTTTCTTGACTTGACACACGATAAGCTGTGAATCACTGAAGATCTGCAATGCCTTAATGTTCAGTTCTTTAGCAATCTTCAGGCCAGCAATGAGAGCTTCATATTCTGCCTCATTATTAGTCGAAGGAAATTCTAATCTTAATGCATAACATAGTGACCGTCCTTCAGGGGTTTTAAGCACAACCCCAGCCCCGGAACAATAATCGTTTCTTGCGCCATCAACATACAATTTCCATCGGATTGGGGGATTATCGGTCACTACTTCCTCACTATCACCTTTGTCTGTACATTCCGCGATGAAATCTGCCAAAGCTTGTCCATTAATTGCCCTTCGGGTTTGATAAGTGATGTCATACTGACTGAGTTCAATATTCCATTTTAGAAGACGACCCGAAGTCTTAGGACGAAACAGGACTTTCTTCAAGGGCTGGTCGGTGAGAACTTTGATGGGATGAGCTTGGAAATATGGCCTCAATTTTCTTGATGCAATCAGTAGACAATAGGCAAGCTTTTCCAACTTTGAATAGTTCAATTCTGCCCCAGTGAATCTCTTGCTGATGTAGTAAACCGGGCGCTGAATTTTCGCATCCTCCCGTACCAAAGCCGCGCTGAGAGCATGAGACGAGAGTGCCAAATATACGAAAAGATCTTCACCATTGTCGGGCTTAGAAAGTACAGAAGGCATTTCCATATGACGAATCAGCTCATCGAAAGCTTTCTGGCATTCAGGAGTCCAGTCAAAGTTTTTTCTTCCTTTCTTTAGAGCATCAAAGAATGGAATGCATTTATCAGTAGCTTTGGAAATGAACCGACTCAAGGCATCAACTTTTCCATTGAGACTTTGCAATTCCTTCTTCTTTCTAGGAGCTTTGACTTCTCTTAAGGCAGTTATCTGAGCAGGATTAGCTTCAATGCCCCTTGCACTCACAATGAAACCCAAAAACTTTCCAGATTCTACCCCAAATGAACACTTCAAAGGATTAAGCTTTATACCATACTTTCGGAGGATTGAGAACATCTCTGCCAAGTGATCCATGTGGTCCACTGCTTTCTTTGATTTTACCAGCATATCATCGACATAAACTTCCATAGTCTTGCCAATCTGCGGTTTAAACATGGCATTAACAAGTCTTTGGTAAGTTGCCCCCGCATTCTTAAGTCCGAAAGGCATGACTCTGTAGCAGTAGAGACCAACATCGGTGATAAAGCTCGTGTCCTCCTGATCTGGCTCTTGCATCATGATCTGGTTATATCCGGAGTAGGCATCCATAAAAGATAACAATTCATGCCCCGCCTTTCCATCCACCAACTGGTCAATCCTGGGTAACGGGAAGCAGTCTTTGGGGCAGGCTTTGTTTAGATTTAAAAAGCAATGCACACTCTCCACTTCCCATTAGCTTTTTTTAATTAGTACAGGATTTGAGACCCAATTCGGATAAGTAGATTCCCTGATAAAACCATTCTCCATGAGCCGATCAACCTCTTCTTTCAATGCTGCTGACCTTTCAGGACCTTGAGTTCTTCTTTTCTGCTTTACCGATGTAAACTTTGGATCAATATTCAAGGTATGCACTGCAATTTATGGGGATATTCCACACATATCAGCATGAGTCCAAGTGAATACATCCAGATTTGCTTTCAAAAATGATATTAAAACATTTTGAACCGTTGCATTAAGCTGTGAACCCACATTCAACACTTTGTTCGGGTCTTTTGGGTCAACAGGCACTGGCACTGTTGCTTCAACTGGTACCACTCTATTCTCCCCTGCACTGGCTTTTCTGGGATCCAACTCTCTTCGTGCACCACTATGTTCGCCTGTGCAGGGTCCACCCTGTAATTGGTACAAGGTTGATTCTTTGATGCGGACTGGGGCCGCCGCATCTTTTCCCATCTCTCTCTTCCTCGCTTCACGCAACTCTGTAAGATAACATTCCCGTCCAGCATTCTGATCCCCTTTCATCACACCGACTCCATTATATGTGGGAAATTTTATGGTCAGACACCATGGGGCAAGAATAGCTTTAAATGCTGCAAGAGTTGGTCGGCCTAGGAAGGCATTGCAGGTAGAAAATTCTTCAACAATAACAAAGGTCTGTTTTCGAGCAACTTTTCTCTGCCCCTCTCCAAGCTCTACAAACAAATCGATTGTCCCAATTGGCTGTTTCGGTTCCCCAGTAAAACCAGCAATCTTTAGTGATGAAGCTTGAACGTCGGCCATTGGAATCTTCATCTGATCAAAAGTCTTCTTGAAAAGAATGTTGCACGAAGCTCCACAGTCAACCAGAACTCTTCTCACAGTAGCTGGTCCAATGCCAGCAGAGATGACCAAAGGATCAATGGTAGGAGCTTCAACACCCATCGAATCCCTGGCACTGAATATATTGTCATCATTAAAAGTTTTCTGCTGCTTCAGGGGTGCAACATCTTCTAACACAAAAACACTTTCATCTGCCGGTGCATACTTCAAAGCATGGGCGTATCTTTCCATCTCCCCCCAACTCCTGCCAGCTGGGTGAGGACCTCCTGTAATCACATTTATAACGGGCCTCTCTGATTCATGAGCTGTCGCCTTTTCACTTGAGCTAGGACAATGAACAGGAACCTGTTGTCCTTGAGTTGACGAAGTTGGGCCGTTCCTGTTCCTCTTTACATATTGCTGGAGCTTGTTTTCCTTCAATAGTTCCTCAATTAACTCCTTCAAGTGACGACACTCGTTAGTATCATGCCCGGGTTGGTTATGGAACCGGCAAAACCTTCCATTCTTCTCAGCTTTCCTATTAACTCTTTGCTTAGCTGGTGCGGGGAATTCGACCGTGTCTTTGTTTGCAAAGTAGATGTTCTCCGGGGTATCAGTCAGAGGGGTGAAGTTGAAGGGACGACTTTTCTTTGCATCTCCTTGTTTCTTTAGACCATCGTTCCCCCTCTTTTGATTGCCAGATTCTTTCTTATTCGGAACATCATTACTATTTCCAGCCCCCGTCGATACCACCTTAGCCGGTGCTTGGAGGCTTTCCAAGCACATGAATTCATCGGCTTTCTTATAAAACTTGTCAAGCGAATTCGGTTCTTTCATTTTAAACCATTTCAGGAACTCACTCGTCTTGTCAATAGCCCTCATCAGATACGTCAAAGTCATCCTCGGCTCTGCGTTGTCTACTTCAGCCAAAGCTATATTGAAACGATTCAAGAAAGATCTAATGGATTCTCCAGGATTTTGCTCCAAGCTGGATAACGACATTATATCTTTTGCTTTTGAAGCGTACAATCTGAACTGTTCCTTAAACTTTCGAGTCAAATCAGAAAACTGGTCCATCGACCGAACCGGGAGCTTTGTGAACCAAAGTAGAGCAACTCCCTCCAGATAGACCGAAAAATACCGGCATTTGATTTCATCAGAAGCTCTGGAACCTGTCATGTGCCAATCATACTTGTACAGAAATTCATTAGGGTCACTTGTCCCCTTATAAGCTGGATTGGTAGGAGGAACGAACTTCCTTGGAAACTCTGCTTTTAAAATCTTTTCAGTGAATGGAGTCTTGCTTGAAGCAAACCCCATTCCTTTTCGTCTTCCTCCTTTTGCATACTTTCCTTCATGATTTGTCGGACCATCCCTGAGAAATATTCGTCATCATTAAGGGGCTCAGCAGGACAGGCATCGGCCATCTTTTCAGAAGTTTGCCTTGACAGGCGCTCACGGAAAGTTGGCTGTTGTCCCGATTCTCCAACTTGGGGAGGTGTGTCTTTGACTGGGCCAGCTGCCCTTTGAGGAAAACCTCTTTCTTGAACATCATGAACATTATCAGCAAAGTTTGGTCCGTTATTCACTAGTTGACGGTTAGCCCCAAGCAAAGCGTTCAACCTTTCCAACATCAGATTGTTTTGGGCTTCCATTTGCTGATATAGCCCAGAAACTGCAGCATCCAATTCTGCTCGCGTTACTCCAACAGTTGGAGTTGTTTGACTTAAAGGAGGAGAAGTGGCAGTAGTTTCACGAACATCATCAGATCTAACAGACTTGCGCTTTCTTCCGGGGGCCATTATTTCTGATAAACTCCTGGTTTTTAGAGAGATCTTTTCCATAAATTTCTGCGAAGCTATGATGACAGTATCCTGAGTTCAACCTTCTCAGTGAAAGCACCAAAAATGTTAACATAAAAATCAGACGCTAACACCCCGGTGTATGTAGAGTAAATGTGAAAGCACCACCCGTCGACACGAGAATTAGAGATAAGCAGAAAATTACAAAAAAGCAGTAAAAGACGCAGTTTTTATAGTGGTTCGACTTATAGTCGAGCCTACGTCCACTTTAATTCTCTTTATTGCTGATTCAAGTACAACTTATACAACTTTCTTCAATTACAACACACTTTGGACTAGTAGTTCAAACTTCGATGTAGAATAATCTTTTGAATCCATGTTGAATGATGTAGATTTTCTCTTGAAGTTTGTCGTAATGCCCTTGGTGTTTGGAGTGCTTGAAGTGCTGTTCAAGTTGAGAAAATAGCAGAGTATTGGCGCTTCGAGAATGAGCCAAAAAGTCCCTCAAACGTTGTAGCTCACGCTGTATTTATAGGGGTTTTCTGGTCATAAGTCGTAGGTCGGAAGCTGCGACTTAAAGTAAGTCGTGGGTCGAAGGTTGCGACCTAAAGTAGGTCGTGGGTCGAAGGTCGCGACCTAAAGAGAACGAGCTATAGCCCATTCTAGCTGCACTTGGCTCCTCCTGAGCGGGTTAGCGGGTTGCACGCGACCTATGATAGGTCGCTGATCTCTTCTGGGTGAGTGGAGCGACGTAGAAGAGGAACGTCATAAGATGCAGCGACTTATGGAGCTGCCTCGGCCCTATTTGGGTCGTGTGCGACCTTGTGAAGAGATATGCGGTCTTGTACTGCCTTAACCCGTTAGGTCATAGATCGATGACTCGTTAAGTCGCTGGACCAGTAAGTCGCTTAGCCCATTTAGGTAGTTAGGTCGTAGATTCTTAGGTCGGGGTTACTCTAAATCGTTCTATGTCTTAGCCCATGGACCGTTGATCTTCTTGGGTCGCTTGGACCGCTTCACTCTTAGGTCACAGGGTACTTATTTGTTAGGTCGCTGTGTTTCCTAGCTCGGTCATACGTTAGGTCATTCTATCGTTCCACCTCTTAAGTCGTTACACCTTTTAGGTCATTAAGTCGCTTACCTCTCTAAGTCGCTAGGTCGTCCTTTCCCGTAAGCCGCTTCATGTGTTAGGTCACCTACTCCCTTAAGCAGTTAAGTCATCCCATTTTTAGGTCGCTAACTCGCTAGGTCTTTATCTTGTTAACTCGTAGGTCGCTTCGGTCTTTAAATTGCTAAGTCGTGATGTAGAGCCTCATTCCAGTTGCTCCGCTATTGCCTTGGGTCGCTTACTTCCTTGGGTCGCCGAGTCGCTTAACATAGGAGTTAACATTAATATTTTTAAGGAAGTATTTTTCCTAAAATTTATGAAGTATATTGAATATTTAGAAAATTTTAAATTTTACCTTAACATTTGACTTAATGGGTTAAAATATAAAGAGATATTGGCTTTCAGCAAGTTCAAATTTTATAAGTTAATGATCGATTTAGATTGTAATTTAAAAATCCTTATTTGGTTTTAATGGTAAATAAAAGAGCTTTAATTATGATAAAGAACTTCATAACTAAAGTTAATTAATATGGAATTTTAAAGTCTGACCTGGTAATTGTAATCAATTTTTATTTTATGAAATAATAAATGATGCCCTTTGAATTGAAAAAATGAAATACAATTTTAATTGCACATTTTGTAATAAATGTATTTAGCCTAAAATCATAGTTTAATTGATGCATAAATGAATAAATTTGTGAAGAAATTGGATGTTATATTTACTACGATAAATTACTTTATTTATGAAATGGAATGTTGGAAATTGAATAATTATGACTCAAGTGGAAAAGTTTATTTTCAAAATATGACTTAACTTCATTATTGGAAATTTGTTTTTAATTGAAATTGTTAAGTTAAGTAAGTAAATGGGAATTTAATCTTATTTATGAAGTGGGTATTTTAAAAATAAAGTGGTAAGTTACTTGTTGAAATAAAAGAAGTAAAAGAATGTGTTTTTGACTTAATAAATGAATTGTAGTTTAATCTGGATATTTATTGATAAAATTTTATTTAATTAAATCATAAGTTAAATGATGTCCAAATGAATATTTTGAACTGGGAAATGTGGTTTTTTATAAGTTAAATTGGCTAAGAATTGAAATTTTAATACAACTGAAATATACAATGTTTTTGGATAGTTTGTACTTATAAATGCTACAACTTTGAAATGAATATTATTTGACATTGAATTTAAATGGTTACATGAATCTTGTTTGCAAGATATTAACGTTGAATTTAGATGGTCTAAATAAATTGTTCCAAAATGTTTGTTTTCAGAGTTGTTATAACCTGAAAGTAATATGGCTTTGGAAATGAAATTTTTGGAAATTGTATATAAGTAAGAATTTTCTTTAAATATATAAATTTGGAACTTATTGGAAGTGGAAGATTTAAGGATATGACCTTATAAAGTGGTTTGGGTTAAGATGATTTAAAGGAATACTTCAAATTCAGTAAATTGAAGGAAATATTCAGTGATTTGGAAATTTGAGTTTTAGTTAAATGATAATTGATTTGGCTTTGGAATTTAAATGATATATTATTACTTTGGGTTTGAAATGGAAATGATATAATGATTTGGTTTTTGAAATGAAATAATATAATATTTAGTTTTGAAATGGATATTAAATTTGAGAAGTATATGGATTTGGAAATATTACCATTTTGAGAATGGATATTATTTTGGAAAGTAATAGTATTTTATTTTAAATGGTTTGGAATAGAAATGATTTTGAAATAAATATCCATGGGTAATAATAACGTTGGTTGTTAAAGAGATCGGGATCGGATATGGGCATACTCTCTGTCGATACCGAAAACCACTTTGACAACCGTGTACGTGGTGGAGATTCCAGAATGAAGTAGGATGGTGGCGACGTTCTATTGAGGTGTGTACGTGGACCCAACTCCCGTGAGTTGGCATAAGGTGGCTAAAACAGGAGTGATTCTCGGGCTAAGGTGGTAGCACCTCTTATTGGACGCACTTCTTCGTATGCCATTCTATTACTTTGTGATTGTTTGGTGCACACCTTTGATTTTGGGAGTGTGGTTTGAGATGGGCGGTAGTAGGTGCTACGCGTTACCACCGGTCCGGATGCGCAATTAGTATATCTACCCTGGCATTGCCTTGTTTTTGCTGTGTCACCTACCCTAGCGCACCTTGTACGAGTTTGATTTGTGTCGTACCTATGGAGTATTCTCTTGTAGCCTCCCGATCAGGAGGTATTACGGTACTGTATAGACTATTGGCACTATATATGTGTTAAGGAGGATATTGGGTAACACCTTAACGCTATTTTAAAGTAAGTTTATTTTACTATAGACATTATTATAATAGTGTAATATTACTACGTAGTAAATAGTTTAACGGATCCTTAGAGGATGGGTGGTCCCAAGCATCCTTTAAGTTACTTATACCTTATATTACAGTTCACTTGAGTTGGTTTACGTTATATAAGTATGTATGTCCTGACTCGAGTGTTTTTTGTTTTGCTTTACGCTCGGGTCAGACCGAGTGATACATGATTAGAGACTCACCTTCGGAGTTGGAGCTTTGCTTGAAGATCAAGCCATCTTTTTCACTCTCAGATTATCCAGTTGATTCCAGTGTTGTATTCAGCTTTGTACTTGATTATCATCTTGTTATTTCTGATGTATCTTGTCTAACTCTGATGTACATGTATAGTAGCTTCATGAACTACTATTTCTTTACTTCCGCTGCATTATATTACTCCACGTCTGTGATTTGTGATTTATTTATTTGTTGTATATTCTGAGTTTTTTCAAATTTATTTTACAATTCGGTATTTTAAATAATTCAAGTCCGACATGTGCAGATGCGAATGGTTGAAAATATCGGGTCGTTACATTTGGTATCAGAGCTTTGGCTCTGGGAAAAACTTAGCATATATGGTAAATTTATTTACAGAATCACTTTCATTCGAGTGTGAATCTCTTCCTTTTTACTCGGTTTCCTTTGAATTTTGGAACGTTCCCTTCGGTTCCAAAATTCATTCTTGTCCCTCACTATTCATCTTCTTTGATTCTAGAGTATCTCATGACTCCTTTACAATTGGCATTGATTCACCGGAGATTTCTATATCCTCAGTTTAGATGCTATTGTCTCTTGTTATCAAGAATTCTATCTCTTGATATCGAATGTCGATTTGCCTTATATTCCACATCGATCTAATTCTTAAAAACACAGTTGACCCATTTAGGGTTGCCCACGATTTATGTAAGCTTATCCATTTCCTTATTCAGTTAGTTAATCATCTTATCTTTTGTTCGAACTTAGCCTCAAATCAAAATTTTCTTTTTTTTGAGTTAATCAAATTTGAACCTCTATTCTTGCTTTGTAAAGCTATATTTAAAATGTTTTATATAATGTGTTGTTTGAGTTGTTGATGTTGATTTGGGTTTTCGGTCGATTTGTCTGATCAACGCAATGGATAGGATCTACAAAACACTTGAACAGAGCAAACCGACATAAAATGGTTTTCAAATTTAGTGATGAATAAGTTTTGTGTAATTATATTATATAAGTATAATTTTCTGAACTTTGATAGTTAATTGAATTGGATGTTAAGTAATAATATTTGACTTTGTGTGTAGCTTGTAACCATTAGCTTTTGTCTCATATAGATAATTGAGCTATAAAACATGGCTATAAATTAATTTGGAAACTTAAATGAATTTCAAATAAGAAACTAAGAATTTAATTTCCGATGGTTTCAAACTTTGTATTTAAAGGTTTAAATGGTGCATTATTTAAAGTATTTCAAGTAGAAATTCTTTCAAAGGATTTTTAATTTGTAAATCAATGCTCTTTTTTTTGTCGCTGGAAAAAAATTTCGGTGACGACTGCAACATCATCGACATTCATTTTCGAGTCTCGAAGTGGAGAGACCATTCTGTAGTTTTGCTATAGTCTTGCTTTGGAGAATTATGTTGATTTAGATTTCCAAAATATGACTTGATTTATTATATATGTGACATATGATTTAAAATTTGATTTGATATATCGTGTGTATAATTATCTATCTCTAAAATAGTTTGTAGTTAATCGAAAATATAATTCTTAAACTTTGTCTTAAAGGATAATGTCAATGATAAAGTGAAATCAAAATTATAAATAAACATTTAAGCTTGGATAATTGAAGTAAGAAAATTTTATTCGTATAATATTCTATTGCATTCCAATATATCTTATCTTAATTATTAAAAGTTAACAATGTAATTGGATAATATACAATATAAAAGGATTTTATAAATAAAATTTGAGTGTTTATAGTAAATGTTATACACTTAAATTTTAGTTATAAAAAGGATTAATTGAGGTAAATAGAATAAAAGGTTAATTGAATAACTTACAATAAAAATGGTGTTAAAGGAAATTTTAATTAAATGGGCATATTTTATTCAAATTAATTAATTTTGTAAATTTATTTGTTTGTAACGTAGTATTTTTGAATAATATGTATTGTTTACTTGATTCTTTCTTTGCCCTTCTTTTTCCTTTTCGGGGATGAAAAGTTTTGAGTGGAGGAGAGTGTAACAACCCGTAAACTTCGACAATTAATCTGGTTAATTTAATGAGATTATTGTAATTAAATTTAGAAAGAAAAAAGAAAAAAAAATTATAATTTATAATGAAGTGAGTGTTAAAAATTAAATATAAATTAAAGGCTATAGTAATGGTTGTAAGTTACTACTTAATTGTTCTATTAACGTAGTTGTAACTGTTACATTTGGTTATAAAAATTGAGTGAGTTCAACATTATATGAGCAATTCTGATAATTTGTAGAAATAATAAACTTGAGTGTAATATAAAGTTAGTGATTACATTTATGCAAGTCACCTTTTAATTAGGCTGCTAAATTCAGAGTAGGAAATCAATTACATTAAAATGTAGATAAATGTTCATTAATGTGAGGTAGGACTGTAACTGTAAAGTGTGAATGTAATAACATAAATGGAAATGTATATTTTATTCATAAGATGAAATAAAGGAATGAAACCAAGTTGAATAAATCGATTGAGGTTTTAATTATAGTAAATGTATATATTTGGCAAATTCAATATAATTGAAAATAATAGTTACTACAAAAGAAAGATGAAAATTTGAATATATATTTATGTAATAAAAGATAAACAAATAATAACTAGGTATAGAGTGATAAAAGATTTAATAAAAAGAGTAGAACTGAAGTAAGGCAGTTATTGGAAATAAATTAATTGGAATTCAATCCGAAATAAATGGATTTATTGTAGGTAAATAAAATTAAATACTATGTAATTGAAATTTGGATGAATCGGGAACTTATTAATGTATCCGTATATAAACCAATGTTAATATTACCCATAAGAGGATTAGTTAATAGTTGATTCAATAAAAAAATTGAGAAATCAAATATATGGATTTATTAGGGATTTAAACTTATACTTTTTAAATTAGACAAAATACAGTGTTTACGCGCAATGACTTTCTATATTTATTTCCCTATGTTTGTTTCTCTAATTTTTATTTTCTATTTTATTTGTATAAACTTTGAATATATTTATTTGATTTTGATTGATTTTATTTTTAATAATAGCTTAGAAATTTCAAGAGATATAGGTTACTTGTTTTGTTTATTTGTTGCCTTTTTCTTTTCCCTTGCCTTTCCATTTGCATAGCTAATTACTTCTCACATTCATAGCCGTGAATTCTTCTCATAATTTGCCTACATGTTGTTCCTCAAACTCCTCTTTTCATTGCATGCAAATAAAGGAATTTTTTTTAATAAATACATCAAGTTATTTGTTGCCCTTTTATTTCCCAACCATTCAAACTCCTGCCTTTTATTGCCTAGCCTCTTTATTTCTTGCCGGTTCTTTCTTTTGGACGTGTATTTCCTAAAACCTAGCCGTCATCTATTTCTTTTTTTGACGTGAAAAGTTTCTCCTCATTTCTCATTTGCATGAGAAAAAAATATACTAGATCTAAATCCATGGCTTCCTCCTTCTTTTCTTCTTTTCTATTTTTCTTTTTCTTTTGTTTCCTTCATGCCTAGCTCGGCCTCACCTTATTCCCGATCGCACTACCTCCTCCTCACCACCAAAGCCTAGCCGTGACCACCATGGAAGCATACACACCAAAGTTTGATAACAAATCCTAACCAAGCCATGTGCTGATCACCTTGCTTTGATTTTTCAAGGTTATGTCATTTTATTTCCTATCTTTACATTATTTTAATCTATATTCTTTTGTATTGAATCATTGATTATATATGTATGTATTGTGTTGTTTACAAATCTGGATCTGACTCTTCATCCACTCAAAAATATAGTCGTGCTTTGTCGTGCCTTTTCATGCTTTGCGGAGTTTGGATGTGCAACAACCCGCAAATCCGTACCCCTTGAGTTGACACTATACTACATCAATCAACTCAAGTTGAACAGAAATACGAACCATTAGGGTTAAATAAGAAGAGGTAGAAGAAGAAAATAGAAAACAACATCAGAATCTAACCATTAATAAATAATCACAGATCTTTACATCAAAAACAAATACTATATCTGTTTATACATACATCATCAAAGTACATCATCAGAATTCAACAACATCAATAACATACCACTGGACAGTTGTATAAATCTGTCCTCAAGACTAAATATACAACGGAATAATAATAGCAGGTACGGTAGTACGTATCGCCATCCAGCTCGTCCCCTGAGCTCCACAGCATCATATCATGTATTCTATAATACTCGGTCTGACCCGAGCATTATAGTTAAATAATACCCGAGTCAGCCTGGAAACCAGCGTGAGAAATCACACTCAAATTGATTATTAAATTTTCAAAAATCCTTTGGAATCAAAAGCATCTCGTAAGACCACGCCACAAATAAACATGTCGGGTTTTTACCTTACGATAGCTAAAACATTTTTATTATAATTCTCTGATATTATAATAGGAACTATATACAAATACTTATTAAAATTGCCGAAATTGTTACATCTATTAAATTACAGCTACTAGCCACAAAGTGGGTAATAAAAACAAAACTCGTAAAAGGCGTGTAGGGAGAATGGATTTCCAACTAACGACTAGGCACTAGGGTACCACCTGTCACGGTACGTGGCCTAGATCACAGTACCGAGGACCTCTCGCGATCCCCTGCAACACAAGACCGGGACTACCCCTTACTGGATAATCCTGGGTAAGGTCACCCCACGGTTGTGATCAGCAACTGCACCAATAAGCCGAAATAAGAAGGGACATCTAGACAGGGATGACCTCACCCTGAATGGCTGCTACCCACCTAGCCTTGCTGCATAACCCCTGATTTTCAGTCATTCCCGGTTGATAAGGCTTGAGGCTAAGCTTTACCTTTTAGAACATATCCCTTAGAATGCCCATCGCCTACCTGACGATGTTCCGAAAGCATTCATCCATACAAGTCCATCCCAGGTTCGAACGGAGCCGAAGGCACTACTCCGACTACATCCATTTTGGAAATATCCTCAGGATTAGTAGCGACTAGCCCTTGTACTTCACTGCTCCATCTTCGACTCCGAACTCGTTTCTCCACGAAACGTACAAACTGAATTGAAGTGGTTTTTCGAGAAATTAATCCCGATCTCGGTCTCCTCGAAACGATCAGCGCATTGGCCAATATTGGTAGTCAGTTGTTTAACTATCATTTAACATTCACAGCAATCACCAAACAATAAATAATTTCCCAAATTATTTATTAATCCCAAAAATATCTTCACAAGATATATTTCCACTTTTCAAACCCTTTTGTAAACAGTTTCAAACTATCTTCCTTTCTCAGAATAAATTGTCTAAGTATTTCTATTTCCACTGAAATCACCAAGCACAAAACTTTAGATTTTTAAAATAATTTAAAACGCTTTACTTTGAAATATTCTTTAAAACATTTAAGTTAAAACTACTTCAATAATTTGTTAAAAATACGTACTATATGAATATTTGCAAATAAGGTTACTTTATAAAATATAAAACTAGGTTTTCACTTTTTAAAACAAAATACTAAGTCACCTTTTAAACAACCACTACATTAAAGCTTTATAAGGTTACTTTATAAAATATTTACTTTAGAATTTATATATTTTAGAAATGATAAATTTCCTAAAACATGCATTTTGAAACAACATTAAAGCTTTTAACTTATATTTAAAAGTTTACTTTGAAAATGCACTTGGCCATCCAGGAAAATGCACTTCTCTTCATATCCTTTAAGAATAAATCACTATTTATTTTTAAACAAATTTTCTCATTCCTTTAATAAATTATCATCGTGAATTTATTCTTCCAAACATCCAAATTCCAACACTTAAATCAGTTTCCAAATTGATTGCCAATTTACCCCATTTGAAATAAATTTCTTTACTCAATTCATTTCAGAATCCATTTATAGACTTATATTTTTTTTATTTTTGATTTTAAATCTTTTAACTAAAACATACTAATTTCAGATTTTCCAAATTTTTCTTTATTCTTTTCAATAATTTGAATCTTAAATTTAAAATAAATGCTTTATTCTTTTAAATAATAACACTGAAGTTTAAAATTCATTATCTTCTGTTTATTCAAAATCTCCTTTTCATATACGAAATGTATTTATTAGAATTTTAAAACCACTATTTTTCTTATCCAGTTCATTTCTTAATTTATTTACCTCCTCTATAATTACTTCACTTCAAATTCTCTTCCTTTTATTTTCCTTTCAAAATCCAATTCTATATATTTTGATAACATAATGTACCAAAATATATTCAAGTAAACCATAACATTCAATATTCCAATTATCAATAATATTCATCACAGAATATCGAATATTCACAATAGAGAATATTAAAAAATATAAATAATTTGAGGAATCCAGTTGGATCCCTCCAACCTGTTTCCCTGCACCCACAGACGTTAGCACAATACCAGTTCCACTTTGAGGCGAAATATCGCGGTATATGGGATTAATAAAATATCATCTGCTATTATGCGGCGCATAGGGTCTCATCCGCTATAAAATGCGGGAAATTAATCATTCCAAGATGTATTATATACTATAATATAGCACATCAAATCAACTCAGCCATTCAACCAATTATTTATGTTTAACCATTTAAATTTAAAATAAACTAGATGAGTGAGATTAACTCACCTTTGATTTTTATTTGCACCCCAATCCAACCCAGCTATTTCCTTCATGATTTCGGATCTTGCAAAAATATATTTTATACTATTTATTAATATTTGAAATAATCGAACAATTTATTATCAATAAATTTAGTTTAATTTAGTTTAAACCGTAATTATTTTTTAAACAAATTTTCCTTTTTGAAAATCATTTTGTAACTAAAATAATTAAATAAATTTTATAAAATAACCTAATCACCCTAAATACATATTTAAAATAAACTACTAAATTTAAAATATGCATATGTATGTTCTTAAAATTTCTATATCTTCCCAAATCATATGTATATATATATATATATATATATATATATATATATATCTATTTTAAATCTGCACAGTTTAGAACTTCAGTTTACAACAAAATAAATCAATTAAAAGCAAGGTTATTTTACACTTTACTGTAGCTTTAAACTCCCATTCCTATGTATATATTTTAAAATAGAAATCTAATTTTATATAAACTGCTCAGTATTTAAAATATCCTTTTATATATTTATATATATATTTAGTAAATTTTAAAAACATAGTTATCATATACCTTACTGTATATATCCTTTATTTTTTTTAAACATACAGATAAAAACTTTAAATTGGGAAAGAAAAACAAACAACCTCATCGAACTAAACTATGCAACTACCAGCACCTTGCGTCGACCACGACCCCTCGCATGCCTCAATCCCTAGCCTTAAATCCATCTGAAAACCCCACCACACTCGACTTCCGAAATCGTGCGCGAAACCCACCTATACTCGCGCCGCCGTGCCTTGCCCATATGCGCACAACTACACGCACCCCACCTCCATGCGTGCTCTGCCCATTGACGCGGAACGAACATCATGCTTCCTCCAGATCGTCGGTCGCCTCTCTTTACGACCTCACGAGTGCGCGCGGTCCCTTCCTATTCGAATTCGAGTGTTGTCTCTCTGTATTTTTTTTGTGAATCGAACTACTTCGATTTGAAAAGAGGTGAAATAAAGAAGACGAGAGAGGAAAAATGAGGGCTTCGGTCATTTTTTTCAGTTGACGAATAGAGAGGAAGCATCACGATTTTAAGAAGAACGAAGGCGGTTTTCGATTAGATTTTAGCCTCTGATGGGAGACAAAAAGCACGATATTAAGAAGAGAGTAGGTCGTCTTGTGTGTTTTCAGGGAATGAAATGATGTTTTGTAGGCTGATGTGAGTATATATCAATCAAGGAATATATATTTATTTAGATTTTTAAATCGTTCCGAATTTGCAACTTGAAATCTCGAACTCCTATCGAGACATGCCGCTAGGAGTCTATAATGTTATATTCCTATTACGAATGCAATGGAAAAGGTTTCGAGTCCTAATTCGATCATATGGAGAAGATAGCTTTTTGGACCAGTTATAAAATTGAATTTTCGATTTAATTTTCAGCGCGTTTGCCTATCGTACGCTCACACAACAACTCCGATCAATACAAAATTTGAAATCCGATAATAATATAATATTATGGATCCTATGGAACTGGTTTCGTTGAATTCCGAGACTGTGCCTCGGAAGGCTATTTTTAAATTCAATTTAAAACGAAAAATTTTCAAAACTGAACAAATCACTGTTAGATTAAATTTTAACACTTCTATTATCTTCAGTATTATCAATATAAATTTTATAAGCCTACAAATTATTTTTAACAGGCTTAAAACTCCAGATTTCATATTTTATCCAATTTCCAATTTTTAATTTCAATAAATAAATTGCGATATTTGTAATTCAAGTTAAAATTAACTTTTAAATATTTAAAATCAATTAAATATTCCGTTTTCAAATGCTCAAAAATTCCGGGTCGTCACATTCCTCCCCCTTAAAAGAATTTCTCCCTGAAATTACTAGTTAGGAAGAATGGTCCAATACCCGTTTACTATTTCCCCGAATCAAACAATTCAACATTCTACCAACTATCTTTTGTAAAAGACCCATTACCATTTTTACTAACTTCCCCAAACTCTCCCATAGTTTTCAAACAATACTATTTGCTCAATCATACAAGTTTCAATTTAAAACCAAAATTTGAATCATCAAAATTTTCTCAAAAATTTTCTAACTCCCTAAATTTTTGAAAAATTTCGCCAGCGTCTCCTTTGCGCGGCTAGCTCGGTACAACTACAAAATGCCTCTACGCACTCCCAAATTTCAAAAGAAAATAATAGCCAAGTGGTTAGATCAAAGCCCAATCAAATTTCATACAGAAATTTAAACACATACCTTTTTGTTGAGCAATTCAAATTTATCTTCTGAAATCAAAACCAATTTTCCTTTTCCTTTATAATACCTGTATATCCTACATAGCAATAATATCCAATCACAACATTCAAAAACATTTTATCGACTTCCTTACAAAATGTCAATATTTATTCATTCAAATATTAACTTAGAATATATTTGTAATATCAATTTCCAATTAAGAATTCACCATTCCTTTCTTAAGTTTAGTATATGCATTTTATATGCTTCTTTATTTATTTTCACTTCACCACTTTAGTTTATATCAACTTTTATTCAAATTAGTTCTCCCATTTCTATTTGAATTCAATTTATCTTCAACACTGAATATTTAATTTTATCTTCCATTTACTGATTCATATAATTATTTTAAAGTAGTTTCATTCCCTAATTTATTTCACTAAAAATTTTTTTTCCAAAAAATTTCAAAATTTTCTAACTCCCAAATTTTTTGGCAGAGTCTCCTTTGTACGGAGGAGCTTTTGCAATTTGACAAGAGATATAAATATATATACATTGACCCACCTGGTCAGAAAAGAAAAAACAGTTCATATTTCCTATTTTTATTGCGTAGGCGTACCTTTATTTAGCATTTTTAAGCAAGCGGCTTATTATTTAGCATTTTGCACGACCAAATCCAGCCAAACGGCCTTCCGGTACATGTACTTACTCAATTCAAACATATAAGTACTAAATATATGCAATTTATCAACATTCACTTACTCTCAATAGCTAACACATAAATTTCACATATAATGCACGTTATATAATTTCCATAAGCACATATAAGGTTCGGACACTTATTACAATTTCTTACAACCAATTCTCAAACCATTCCATTCAGTTTAAGTGATTTACAACTTACACGCTTATCTTTAATTCATTCTAAGCAAAACAAACTTATATTTATTCCAATTGATTTCAAAATCATCCTATTTCACTTATAATAACCCATAGAATTTTATCTAATCTCATTTACATCAAACGATCCATTTTCTTATGCAATTCGACAATATTAATGTGAACAAATAATTACTTAAGCTTTATAACCATTTAAATTGATTCTAACTCAATTTACATTTGATTCCATCCCATTTTAATTTATTCCTAATCTTTTCCTTGCATTTTCTTTCATATCCAAAAAGTTTGATTCCAAACCATTTTATTAAACTCGACAACCAATTACCATCTCACAATTTACTTAAGTTATTTATTTTCTTCAAACTATTCCACCCAATAACTTAAGTTTATTTTATTCAACCAACTTCCATTTTATATTATTTAACTCAACTGAATTCATTTCAAATCAATTTTATTTAACTTAACTCCAGTTAAATCTAGCTTCATACCATTCTTTTGGATTTTTTTAAGCAAGGACTTAATTCCATTTAATATATTTCCAATATCCAATTTCAGTTCATTTACTTACAATTATAAATTCATTTATTAATTCACAAATTCATTTTCAACCAAAGATAAATTTTATTTCCAAACATTATTATCTAGTCACAATTCAATTCTAAGTTAAAAATTTCGAGTTCCATTTCCATATTTCTTTAACTAATTTATCCCAAATTTAGTTTATTTTTCACTTTTAATTCAATATTTGATTTTTATCTTCAAAAATCACTTTATTACTTAACTTGAATTCAATTCTATTTTATAATTCAATATTGGATTTTCACTTTTGTCCACCAAAATGTCAAACAATTCTATTTTGGCCATTATTTCTCTCTTTTTCTCTCTTATAAGTCATACACTTATATTCCCATACTTCCTTTCATTTTAGCTCAAATGTATTCACTTTTCAATCTTTATAAGACACACTTATATTCTTTTCATAAACTCCAACCTCTATAAGCCGTCGCTATTTATTTATTCCAGTTCAAATTTTTATTTAACTCGTTTCCAGTTAATCTAACTTCTTATCATTCTTTTAATTTCATTTGAATAAGAATTCAATTCTATTTAATATTCTCTGTAACTCACAGAACTTTTATTCAATTCAATTTTGAAAGCATATATATCTAAACCAAACTATTCCTTTGCATTTTCAAAAACAAACCAAATTTCACAAACAAACATTAATCCAAAACATCCAGGTAGCAATCCCCCTCTTGGAAACTCGAAAATGAACACCGATGATGTCGCGATCATCATCAAAATTATTTTCCAGCGACCGAAAGAGTTCAATGCTTTTATCCTTTTTTTTAAAACCCTTCAAATATTTTTAAATTCCAAATCTCTCTAGATTTCAAATCCGATTCAAAAATATTTCTCAATATTTATTATCTTCCCAACTTTTTGAGAATCATTTTCAAATTCAAAGGAAATTTAAATTTCCAAATTTCCAAATTCCAAATCCTTTAAATTTATATTCAAACATTATTTTGGAATTTTATCTTATTTGAATTATTAATCACACTATAATTCACATTTATACTTTACATCTACAAATCTCATTTGTATATGAATTTGTTTCTTAGCTTTTAATTATGATTTCAATTCCTTATTCAATTATAATTCACATTTACAAATCCCATTTGTTTATTAATCTATTCCTTAATTTTTGGTTATTATTTCAATTTCTTATTAAATTCTCATACAATAATGATAATAATTTAATATTATCACTTTCTAGCAACTAAGCAACCATATATAACTATAATAATTAACGGAAAATCATTTCTTTTATATACAAAAATAATTTGGGTAAAATTATTTCATTTATCCTATTTAAAACAATACTATGTCGGTTTATCTTGTCTAAGAGTTTAGAAACCCCTATCGATGACATGGTGTCCCATATATCGACCAAAATCCATAAACACTCAACAGACAAGTCAACACAATATAAAAACAATTTTATATTCACTAACAAATACGCGCTCATATATATTAATACGCTCAAGCTCATTCTAGAGTACTATGGACAACAGAGCCAAGGTTATCACCAACCTAAGCTCTGATACCAACTGTAATGACCCGCAAATCCATACCCCTTGAGTCGACACTATACTACATCAATCAACTCAAGTTGAACAGAAATACAAACCATTAGAGTTAAAGAAGAAGAGGTAGAAGAAAAAAATAGAAAACAACATCAGAATCTAACCATCGCGGCGGAATAAAATATGATAGATAATCATATATCTTTACATCAAAAACAAATACTATATCTGTTTATACATACATCATCAGGGTACATCATCAGAGTTCAACAACATCAATAACATACCACTGGACAGTTGTATAAATCTGTCCTCAAGTCTAAATATACAGCGGAATAATAATAGCAGGTACGGTAGTACGTATCACCATCCAGCTCGTTTTCTGAGCTCCACAGCATCATATCATGTATTCTATAATACTCGGTCTGACCCGAGCATTATAGTTAAATAATACCCGAGTAAGTCTGGAAACCAGCGTGAGAAATCACAATCAAATTGATTATTAAAGTTTCAAAAATCCTTTGAATCAAAAGCATCTCGTAAGACCACGCCACAAATAAACATGTCGGGTTTTTATCTTACGATAGCTAAAACATTTTTGTTAAAATCCTCTGATATTATAATAGGGTCTATATACAAATACTTATTAAAATAGTCGAAATTGTCACATCCATTAAATTCCAGCTACTAGCCACAAAGTGGGTAATACAAACAAAACTCGTAAAAGGCGCGTAGGGAGAATGGATTTCCAACTAACGACTAGGCACTGGGGTACCATCTGTCACGGTACATGGCCTAGATCACAGTACCGAGAATCCCTTCCGATCCCCTGCAACACAAGACCAGGACTACCCCTTACTGGATAATCCCAAGTGAGATCACCCCATAGTTGTGATCAGCAACCGCACCACTAAGCCGAAATAAAAAGGGACAACTAGACAGGGATGACCTCACCCTGAATGGATGCTACCCACCTAGCCTTGCTGCATAACCCCTGATTTTCATTCATTCCCGGTTGATGAGGCTTGAGGCTAAGAGTTACCTTTTAGAACATATCCCTTAGAATGCCCGTCGCCCACCTGACGATGTTCTGAAAGCATTCATCCATACAATTCCGTCCCGGGTTCGAATGGAATCGAAGGCACTCCTCCTACTACATCCATTTTGGAAATATACTCAGGATTAGTAGTGACTAGCCCTTGCACTTCGCTGTTCCGTCTTCGACTATGAACTCGTTTTCCCACGAAACATACAAACCGGATCGAAGTGGTTTTTCGAGAAATTAATCCCAATCCTAGTCTCTTCGAAACGATCAGTGTATTGGACAATATCGATAGTCGGTTTTTTAACTATCAATTAACATTCACAACAATCACCAAACAATAAATAATTTCCCAAATTATTTATTAATCCCAAAAATATCTTCACAAGATATATTTTCACTTTTCAAATCCTTTTGAAAACAGTTTCAAACAATCTTCCTTTCTCAGAATAAATTTTCCAAGTATTTTTATTTCCACTGAAATCACCAAGCACAAAACTTTAGATTTTTAAAATAATTTAAAACGCTTTACTTTGAAATATACTTTAAAACATTTAAGTTAAAAATACTTCAGTAATTTGTTAAAAATACATACTATATGAATATTTGCAAATAAGGTTACTTTATAAAATATAAAACTAGGTTTTCACTTTTTAAAACAAAATACTAAGTCACCTTTTAAATAACCACTACATTAATATATTTGAAAAATATTTACTTTAGTATTTAAATATTTTATAAATAATAAATTTTCTAAAACATGCTTTTTAAAACAACATTAAAGCTTTTAACTTATATTTAAAAGTTTACTTTGAAAACGTACTTGGCTATCCAGGGAAATACACTTCTCTTCACATCCTTTAAAAATAAACCACTATTTATTTTTAAACAAATTTTCTCATTCCTTTAATAAATTATCATCGTGAATTTATTCTTCCAAACATCCAATTTCCAACACTTAAATCAATTTCCAAATTGATTTCCAATTTACCCCATTTGAAATAAATTTCTTTACTCAATTCATTTCAGAATCCATTTATAGACTTATATATATTTTTTAGTTTTGATTTTAAATCTTTTAACTAAAACATACTAATTTCATATTTTTCAAATTTCTTCTTTATTCTTTTCAATAATTTAAATCTTAAATTTAAAATAAATGCTTTATTCTTTTAAATAATAACAATGAAGTTTAAAATTCATTATCTTCCTGTTTATTCAAAATCTTCTTTTCATATACGAGATGTATTTATTAGAATTTTAAAACCACTATTGTCTTATCCAGTTCACTTCTTAATTTATTTACCTCCTCTATAATTACTTCACTTCAAATTCTCTTACTCCTATTTTCCTTTAAAAATCCGATTCTATATATTTTGATAACACAATGTACCGAAATATATTCAAGTAAACCATAGCATTCAATATTCCAATTATCAATAATATTCATCACAGAATATCGAATATTCATAACAGAGAATATTAAACAATATAAATAATTTGAGGAATCCAGTTGGATCCCTCCAACCTATTTCCTTGCATCCACAGACGTTAGCACAATATCAATTCCATTTCAAGGTGGAATATTGTAACATTCTCGAATTTTGAACAAGTTAATTTGACAATTAATTTAATTTTTGGAATTAAATTGTGAATAAATGAGAATTTTTCCAAATTTAATCAGATATTTGTATATAAAATTTATTTTAAATTGGATTGTGAGATTGAAATTCAAGAATAAATATCTTAGAAAATAAATTGGATTTAAAAAGCTATATTTTTTAAAGATAATAAGAAATTATATAAGTACAAAAACAAAGTGTGATTTTGAAATTTAATAAATATCTTGAATTTAAAATTTCTATATATTTAAAACTTATAAAATTTTGTTTCTTAATTTTTGTAAATATGCATTTTGATGTGAAAAGATATATAAGTATAAGTAGTTAAAATTATCTTTTGAAGATAAACATGTTTTATAAATTGAAATCAAACAAGGTTTAAAAACAAAATTTGTAAATTAATTTGAATAAAGGACTTAAATAAAATTTGATGGGTATTTTACAAATGTAAGTTATATAGAAACATATATTAACAAGTGTTAAAAATAAATGTACATGTGTTAGTAATGACAACAAGTGGCATTCAAATTTATTTTCTTTTAAATTAAAATGTAAAATAACATATAAAAAAAGAGAAAAGAAAACAGGCCTATTTTCTTTCATGAGAAAAATTTAATCAAAATGCCTAAGATCAAATGGAAACCTGAATACTTCCTCAAGCAAGCTGATCAAAATATGAACAAAACTAAAACCTAAAAATGGATTCAAGTAAGCAAGTTTAAAATCTGAAGCATGCTGAAAACCTGATTCACAAGCAATTCAACGAGGTTCAAGCAACAAGTAAATTAAAATCAAGAAGCAAATTCAAATTCAAAGGCAACGCAAACATGCAAGTTTAAAAGCATCAATAAAAAAATATACAGTGTTTGGTCTCTATCTTCATTAATCCAAGGTGAGTAAACAACATCATATAAAGGTTTAAGTTAGCTTTAAATCCGTGTATGATTCATGTTTATTATGTGTATGCTTGGGTATTTTCTTAAATTTCAACTCTCTCTCTCTCTCTCTCTCTATATATATATATATATATATATATATATAAAATGCCTGAGATGAACCTGTTTCCTTCCTCCTCTCTGTTATTTTTTTTAAACAGGCTTGAAACTAGCAAACTAATTTAAATTTCTATTCATCTGATTATTTTTAGATTTCAAGTTTAACATAAAACAGGTTTGTTTCCATCTATATGAAGGTTTAAAAATATTTTTAAGTGAAATAAATAATATAGGTTGCACAAACTTATTTTTACAGAGAAAATCCAAATACTGATTAAATTCGAGTATAACGATTGACAAATTCAATTATAAAACTTGAATACTTACCTAAAAATAGGATTTTTAAGGCCAATATGACAATTTTTAGCGTTGTATTCCCAGAGCAGTTTCGAAATGTACTGGGAATGGGTTTTAGGCAAGTTCAGGCGGTTGAAGGCACTAGCGAGGTCGGGGTTTGGGCTGAGGCTAGGTGAGTGATCGACGATGTTTGGAAAAATAGTCGTAGAGACTCTCGATCATTGGGGTGATGGCGGTGAGAGGATTTCGTTTTTAAACCTAATTTTGGGGGTGGTTGGGAAATTTGATCACTGTGGCCCAAATCATGCATCGAGTTGCACATGCTTTTGGGAAATGATAGTAGGGAGGTTGACGCATTCGTGGCCGAAGGCTGGTGTTTTCTGGTGGTCAGAGGCGTGGTGGCGAATCGATTCTTTGGTCGAAGGTCTGATCTGAGTGGCTCGAGCTATGCTTGATTTCGATTGTGGACTTATATGAGTTTTTAGATGATTGGGGTTCGATGTCGTGGGGATACTCGAGGGGTAGGAGGCGTCGAAGTTGGTCGGAGGACACTGGAGTGACGGTGCACGTGCATGGCATTTGTTTCGTACCTGGTGTTGTTTTGCTCTGTGTCTCGGGGAGATTCTCGCGCAAGTAGGGGTTTTACTCAAGGGTAAGCTCGTGTTCGTGGAGAGGTATGTAAGTGTAACAGTTTAAACCTTAACTAAAAGAAAAAAAATAAAAGAAAAAGATGAAGAAGAAATGGGTGCAGAAGGAAAAAAAAAGGAGTTTAATTAAAGAATGGATAAGCGACAATGGGTAAGAATGGCTATTATGCGACGCATAGGGTCTTATCTGCCATAAAATGCGAGAAGTCAATCATTCCAAGATGTATTATATACTATGATATAGCACATCAAATTAACTCAACCATTCAACCAATTATTTATATTTAACCATTTAAATTTAATTTAAACCAGATGAGTGAGATTAACTCACCTTTGATTTTTGTTTGCACCTCAGTCCAACCCAGCTATTTCCTTCATGATTTCAGACCTTGTAAAAAAAAACATTTTATATGATTTATTAATATTTGAAATAATCGAACAATTTATTATCAATAAATTTAGTTTAACTTAGTTTAACCGGTAATCAATTTTTAAACAAATTTTCCTTTTTGAAAATCTTTTTGTAACTAAAATAATTTAAGAAGTTTTATAAAATAACCTAATCACCCTAAATACATATTTAAAATAAACTACTAAATTTAAAATATGCATATGTATATTCTTAAAATTTCTTTATCTTCCCAAATCATATGTATATATCTATATCTATTTTAAATCTGCACAGTTTAGAACTTCAGTTTACAACAAAATAAATCAAATTAAAAGCAAGGTTATTTTACACTTTACTGTCACTGTAAACTCCCATTCCTATGTATATATTTTAAAATAGAAATCTAATTTTATATAAACCGCTCAGTATTTAAAATATCCTTTTATATATTTATATATATATTTAGTAAATTTTAAAGACGGAGTTATCATATACCTTACTGTATATATCCTTTATTTTTATTTTTTTAAACATACCGATATAAACTTTAAATTGGGAAAGAAAAAAATAACCTCACCTAACTAAACCGAGCAACTACCAGCACCTTACGTCGACCACGACCCCTCGCAAGCCTCTATCCCTAACCCTGAATCCATCTGAAAACCCCACCAAGCTCGACTTCCGAAATCGTGCGCGAAACCCACTAAACTTGCGCCGCCGTGCCTTGCCCATATGCGCGCAACTACACGCACCCCACCTCCATGCATGCTCTGCCCATCGACGCGGAACGAACATCGTGCTTCCTCCAGATCGTCGGTCGCCTCTCTTTACGACCTCGCGAGTGCTCGTCGTTCCTTCCTATTCGAATTCGAGTGCTGTCTCTTTTTTTGTGAATCGAACTACTTCGATTTGAAAAGAGGTGAAATAAAGAAGACGAGAGAGGAAAATGAGGGCTTCGGCCATTTTTTTTGAGTTGACGATAACACGATTTTAAGAAGAACGAAGGCGGCTTTCGATTAGATTTTAGCCTTTGATGGGAGACAAAAAGTACGAGACTAAGCAGAGAGTAGGTCGGCTTGTGTGTTTTCAGGGAACGAAATGATGTTTTGTAGGCTGATGTGAGTATATGTGAATCAAGGAATATATATTTATTTAGATTTTTAAATCGTTCCAAATCCGCAACTTGAAATCTCGAACTCCTATCGAGTCGTGCCGCTAGGAGTCTATAATGTTATATTCCTATTACGAACGCAATGGAAAAGGTTTCGAGTCCTAATTTGATCGTATGGAGAAAGCTTTTTGGACCAGTTATAAAATTGAATTTCTGATTTAACTTTTAGCGCGTTTACTATTCTTATGCTCACACAACAACTCCGATCAATATGAAATTTGAAATCCAATAATAATACAATATTACGGATCAATGGAACTGGTTTCGTTGAATTCCAAGACTGTGCCTCGGAAGGCTATTTTTAAATTCAATTTAAAACGATAAAATTTTCAAAACTGAACAAATCACTGTTAGACTAAATTTTAACACTTCTATTATCTTCAGTATTATCAATATAAATTTGATAAGCCTTCAAATTATTTTTAACAGGCTTAAAACTCCATATTTCATATTTTATCCAATTTCCAATTTTTAAATTCAATAAATAAATAGCGATATTTGTAATTCAAGTTAAAATTAACTTTTAAATATTTAAAAACAATTAAATATTCCGTTTTCAAATGCTCAAAAATTCCGAGTCATCACAGGATGTATGTTTGATTTTCATTCTAGCTTTCAAAAAGGTGAGTTGTCCACTTTAGACATTACGTACTTATATAATTGTAAAATAATGACAAGTGAATCTGTATAAATTGACATGTTATTCATATATGCATGTGATGTGATTTCATGATTTTAAATCCTGTTTATATATATATATATATATATATATATATTTGTTCATTACCTGATATGATATTATTTTCTATACTGTTACTTTATTTCCTGTTATCACACTGCAAGTACCACTTCACTATGAGTTGAAATGATACATACCTAAACGAAATGTAGAACAAGGAAAAAATCACTATGGGCTGAAATGATAGGCTCGAGTGATTTTATTGATTTTATTGTATTTATTTTACTTGGGATTACGGGTTTGAAATGATAGAACCCGGATTTTAATTTTCAAATTACGGATTTAAATTATATATATCCGTATCACTTGACCTAGGTTAGATAATATTATATAGGCCATGGTTAATATTTTTAAGGTAATATTTTTCCTAAAATTTATTAAGTATTTTGAATATTTAGAAAATATGAAAATTTACCTTAAAATTTGACTTAATGGGTTAAAATATAAAGAGATATTGGCTTTGAGCAAGTTAAAATTTTATAAGTTAATGATCGGTTTAGATTGTAATTTCAAAATCCTTATTTGGTTTTAATGGTAATTTAAAGAGCTTTAATTGTGATAAATAACTTAATAATTAAAGTTAATTAATATGGTATGGTAATTGTAATCAATTTCTATTTTATGAAATAATAAATGATGTCCTTTGAATTGATAAAATGAAATACTATTTTAATTGTACATTTTGTAATAAATGTATTTAGCCCTAAATCATAGTTTAATTGATGCCTAAATGAGTAAATTTGCAAAGAAATTGACTGTTATATTTACTATGATAAATTACTTTACTTATCAAATGGAATGTTGGAAATTGAACAATTATGATCTAAGTGGAAAAGTGTATTTTCAAAGCATGACTTAACTTCATAATTAGAAATTTGGTTTTAATTGAAATTGTTAAGTTAAGTAAGTAAATGGGAATTTAGTCTTATTCATGAAGTGGGTATTTTAAAAATAAAGTGGTAAGTTATTTGTTGAAATAAAAGAAGTAAAAGAATGTGTTTTTGACTTAATAAATGAATTATAGTTTAATTTGTATATTTATTGATAAAATTTTATTTTATTATATCATAAGTTAAATGATATCCAAATGAATATTTTGAAGTAGGAAATGTCATTTTTTGTAAGTTAAATTGGCTAAGAATTGAAATTTTAATGTTGCTGAAAAATACAATGTTTTTGGAAAGTTTATAATTGAATGAATAAACTTATAAATGCTACAACTTTGAAATGAATATTATTTGACATTGAATTTAAATAGTTACATGAATCTTGTTTGAAAGATATTAACATTGAATTTAGATGGTCTAAATAAATATGTTCCAAAATGTTTGGTTTCAAAGTTGTTATAACTTAAAAGTAATATGGCATTGGAAATGAAATTTTTGGAAATTATATTTAATTAAGAATTGTCTTTAAATATGTAAATTTGGAACTTATTGGAAATGGAAGATTTACGGAAATGACCTTGTTAACGATAAGAATGGTTTTAACGCTAACACCCGGTGTATCTCGTGATGAAGTGAAAGCACCACCCGTTTATACGGGAAACAAAGTAAAAAGAAAAGTCGCAGAAAAGTAAAAGAGACAGAGATTTTTATAGTGGTTCGGCTTCTAGTAAGCCTACATCCACTTTACATTCTTCATTATCTTCTTTGTACATACTTCTACAAGATTACAACACTTTTATAGCATGATCTCTCGATTACAACACGATCTTACAATTACAACATGAACGGAGAAAGAAGTTAGAACGTTGATGGTGAATTGCTCTTCGAATCTCTCTTAGATGAAGTAGATCTCTTGATGAAGAATCTTCGATGGTTGAGGTGCTCGGAGAGTCCAGAAACCAGTAGGGTGTAGGCGCCCTCTAATCCCAAAAAGTCCCCATTTAGTTGGAGCAAGCGGAGTATTTATAGGAGAGCTCGGAGTTAGGTTGGCTGGGTTTAGGTCGTGAGCGACCTAAGGTAGGTCGTAGGTCGTGTAGGAGATTTGGAGTTAGGTCGGCTGGGTTTAGGTCGTGAGCGACCTAAGGTAGGTCGTAGGTCGTGTAGGAGATTTGGAGTTAGGTCGGCTGGGTTTAGGTCGTGAGCGACCTAAGGTAGGTCGTAGGTCGTGTAGGAGATTTGGAGATAGGTCGGCTGGGTTTAGGTCGTGAGCGACCTAAGGTAGGTCGTAGGTCGTGTGTTGCTGAGTTACGACCTAGGAGGATGGGTTGGCAAGTGGCTTATCATGCTGAGGTATCAGGAGCGACTTACGGTTTAGGTCGTGAGCGACCTATGGGTTAAGGAAGGAAGGTAATGATTTATGGAGTTGGCAGTAGGTCGTTAGCGACCTAATCATTAAGAGGGGCTCGAGCTAAAGGAGTGGCGACCTAACTGAATAGTCGCTAGGTCGTTATGAGCTGCCTTAAGTCGTGGATTCTTTAAGTCGTCCCACTTTTAGGTCGTCCCACTTTTAGGTCGCGGTATCTTTTAAGTCGCTGCACCCTTAGGTCGCGACTTCCTGTGAGCTGCTAAGTCGTTTAGTTTTAGGTCGCTGGACCACTTTATGCCTTAAGTCGCGGAGCTGCTTGAGTCGGTCATGCTTTAGGTCGTGAGGTCTTCGTGGTGGCGTAGGTCGCGAACTCCTTCAAGCAGTTAGGTCGCTGGAAGCTCTAACCCGTTAACTCGCTGGAAGCTTTAGCCCGTTGGAGACTCCATGCTCTAAGTCGCATACCGTTTTGGACGGGGCGCTGCCCCGCACCCTGCCGGGGGCGCTGCCCCCTGGACCCCTGCGACCTGATCGGTCAGGTCGAACACCGTAGCGGTGGCGTTGCCCCCGCACCCCCACCTTGGGGGGTTGGCACCCCCCTGGACCCCCCCTCCGTAGGGGATCTTAGATGAAAAATCATTCAACAGAACTTGCTTTGTTGAGATGTTGAATTGACCGATCTTTGAGACGAGCTATCTTGCTTTTCTTGGTCGAGCTTTTGATATCACGGCCTTGCTGAAAAAGGCGGGATAACAGACCTTATAAAGTGGTTTGGGTTAAGTTGATTTAAAGGAATACTTCAAGTTTAGTAAATTGAAGGAAATATTCAGTGATTTGGAAATTTGAGTTTTAGTTAAATGATATATTGATTTGGCTTTGGAATTTAAATGATATATTATTACTTTGGGTTTGAAGTGGAATGATATATTGATTTGGTTTTTGAAATGAAATAATATAATATTTAGTTTTGAAATGGATATTAAATTTGAGAAGTATATGGATTTGGAAATATTACCATTTTTAGAATAGATATTATTTTGGAAAGTAATAGTATTTGATTTTAAATGTTTGGAATAGAAATGATTTTGTAATAAGTATCCATGGGCAATAGCAACGTTGGTTGTTAAAGAGACCGGGATCGTATATGGACATACTCTCTGTTGATACCGAAAACCACTTTGACAACCGTGTACGCGGTAGAGATTTCAGAATGAAGTAGGATGGTGACGACGTTCTATTGAGGTATGTACATGGACCTGACTCTCGTGAGTTGGCATAAGGTGGCTAAAACAGGAGCGATTTTCCGGCTAAGGAGGTAGCACCTCTTATCGGATGCACTTCTCGTATGCCATTCTATTACTTTGTGATTGTTTGGTGCGCATCTTTGATTTTGGGAGTTTTGTTTGATGTGGGCGGTAGTAGATGCTACGCGTTACCACCGGTCCGGATGCTTAATTGGTATATCTAACCTGGCATTGCCTTGTTATGCCGTGTCACCTACCCTAGCGCGCCTTGTACGAGTTTGATTTGTATCGTATCTATGGAGTATCCTCTGGTAGCCTCCCGATCAGGAGGTATTATGGTACTGTATAAACTATTGGCACTATATATGTGTTAAGGGAGATATTGGGTAACTCTTTAACGCTATTTTAAAGTAAGTTTATTTTACTATAGACATTATTATAATAGCGAAATATTACTATATAGTAAATAGTCTAACGTATCCTTAGAGGATGGGCGGTCCCAAGCATCCTTTAAGTTACTTGTACCTTATATTATAGTTCACTTGAGTTGGTTTATATTGTACAAGTATGTATGTCCTGACTCAAGTGTTTTGTGTTTTGCTTTACGCTCAGGTCAGACTGAGTGATACAGCATTTGAGACTCACATTCGGAGTTGGAGCTTTGCTTGAAGATCCAGCCATCTATTTCACTCTCAGATATCTAGTTGATTCCAGTGTTGTATTCAGCTTTGTACTTGATTATCATCTTGTTATTTCTGCTGTATCTTGTCTAACTCTGATGTACATGTGTAGTAGCTTCATGAACTACTACTCTTTACTTCCGCTGCATTATGTTACTCTGTGTCTGTGATCTGTAATTTATTTATTTACTATATATTCTAAGTTTTGCCAAATTATTTTACAATTTGGTATTTTGAACAATTCAAGTTCGACATGTGCGGATGCGAATGGTTAAAAATATCGGGTCGTTACAATTTCTATCCAAATTTATAAAAATACTCATAAATATAAGAAAATATTTTTGTCAATACTTTAGTAAATACATTATCCTATTGAATAAAATTGTTTTAATGTCGTTTAACAAAACTGCTATAATTATTACATAAACATAATGTTTAACAAAACATAAGTTTCTCAATTTTGATTTTTTTTCTTTCGAATAAGTTAGTATTTAACACGATGAACTGTTAAAACTTTCTCATTGTATTTTATTTTGATAACTCTATATATAATTACTAGTAACTGGAAAGTAAAATTATGTCTTTCAGAATACTGATTAAATTTTTCTTACAATGTCTAAAATAATAAAGATAACGATGGTCGGTTAATAGTTGTTGGAAGTTGACATTAATTACAAGTGGTAAACTAAAAAGGTTGTAATATGTATCGATAACAACTAGCAAAAAAAGAGCTATGAAAATTGACATCTATTACAACCGGCAAATGAAAAATGTGTAATAATCACTTATCAGAACGGGCAAATGAATAATATTATAAAAGGCATCTTTAAAATGATCAAAGTAAAAGAGTTTTAGAAAACTAGCGACTAATAGAATAGACTAGACAAAGCCGTTGTAATAGGTATCTATTACAACAGACCGTTGTATTGTGTTGTAGAAAACCGACGTCTATTACAACAGACTAAAAGAAACATTGTAATAGATATATATTACAATGGGCTTTTATCGACCGTTGTATTGCATTGTTGAAAACTAACTTCTATTACAACAAACAAGACTAAACTGTTGTAATAGATACCTGTTACCATGGGCTTCATTGGACCATGTTATCTTGCTCTAGAAAACTGGCGTCTATTATAGCAGACTAGAAGAAACCGTTGTAATATGTATCTACTACAATAAGCTTATTTGGACCGTTGTAAAAGTGCTGTTATAATAGAGTATTTTTGTTGTAATGATCACAATATAAACAAAATGGCCAACTAATACCATCAAAGAACAAAGCAATTATTCAAGTGTAGTATCACATAATATATACAAACCAAATATCCAAAGAATAACAATGCAAATACTCCCTACACCCTCGAATCATGCCCACCATTACCATCACTAGAAATGCCCTCGTCTGGAAAACATCACAAAAATGCATATGTAAGCAATTCGATCATCTTCGCTAGCTTACCGATGTGTGACTTAAACCGTCGGTTTTCTTCTTCTACAGCATTACTAATTGTAGCAACTTTATATATCAATGATCTTTTCATTTTATTTAAATTTGTTTGTTAATGACGAGAAATTTTTTATTTGAAAATTTTTTTTGAAACAATTCTTTTAAATTTTTTTAATAATATATTTGATAAATTAATTAAGTATTTAACTTATATATTTGTTTAATTTATTATGTAATTTAAAAAAATTGACAACTCTTGTTTAATTTATTGAAAAAAATATATATGTAAATCAAGTACATATACATTTGCTTAATTAATTGAGTGATTTAGCTTTAATTTATTATGTGATTTACCAAAAAAAAATTAATTTAACTCGAATAAATTATCAAATGATTTATTGCTACAAAATTTACAATTTAAGCTAGTTGTATACATACATACATACATTTACTTATATATACATATATATATATATATATTTAATTTGTTGTGTGATTTACTAAAAAAAGATAGGAATGTTAGCGAGAATGGCGAAAACCCTAGAGTGAATCGTCCCTGTTCAGCCGCCAGCCTTTCTGTCGTCGCCTATAGTTTTTCTGATCTCGACCCTTTTCCTTTTTTCCTCCAGATATCTTTTTCGTTATTTCTCGTATTTCCTCCTCTACCCCTACCACCCTTCAATCTCCCCCTCCACCTGATCTGCCTCCTCATATGCCCGATCCACCTCTGGGCTTTTTTACGATCGTGAATTCCGGTTCCACGATTGAAACCGATGAAGGTTTTACCCCTGTTCGTTCAAAAAAATGGAAACGACAATCAAATATCTCACAACAGCATAATAAACATAATTTTGCCTCCAATAATTTGAAGAATAAGAATTCACGATCCTCCCCACTTTAAAATGCACATTAAAATTACGCCTACAACCACAGTAATCTTAATCGCCTAACTCAACCTGAGAATAGATCTGTTACCAACAAATGGAATTTTCCCACTTCGTTTAGTAGGGCATCTAAATGAAGTTGTCAAGGACAGAAGATGGGATTAGTCGTATTGCTTCGGTCCTTGGATCCCCCATGAAACTGGAAAAATTTACAGAAGGTATAATAAAAATTGCATACGCTAGAGTCTCAATTGAAATCAACAACTCCTTTGAGTTTCCAAATAAGATTCCTATTTTATCTGAGAAAGACGAAATCATGTGGCAAGAGGTGACGTACGAATGGAAACCAAATATCTGTTCTAATTGTTCTACTTTCGGACATATTGAAGCTCACTGCTAATTCAACAAAGTATGGAGACCTAAAGTTCCCACTTAGGACCAATCGAACGACAACAATGAAATGCATATTGATGATAACATTAAAAATGAAAATACGTTGGCATCCTTGTCAAATAACAGGATATTCAAGCCAATCCAAAACAGGGTTCTATAGTTATCAACACTCAAATTGATGGTAATAATACTATCACGACAGCACAAACAAAGAAAGAGTCTCAAAAAGTTTAGTCGGATAATCTTTTCAGGACTATTAATTCAAATACAAATCATAACACTTTATCTGTAGTTTTTGATATGGATATACAGAAAATTGATAAAAGCAGAAATGAAGAGAACAATATTTCTGATGAGTTTCCTGATGCGCCTATTGATCCATCTCCATGCATTGAACATGTTTACCAGAGCTCTGAAACACAACATGTCACCAGATCACGGTCTACTCGAAAAATTGGAACTGAGGAAGTGCCTTTTGAATTTAAAGCCACTACTTCTTCTGATGTTATAGAAAACCCTGCATGGTCCATTTTGGTTAATCGGCTAAAAAGGAAAAATTAAAAGATGAAAAAACATAACACATCTGGAGCTGCTACTTCTTCTATTGACAGTAGCATTTCAGATAACGGTTTATAGATGGAGTTTATTTTTTGGAATATCCGGGGTATGAACTAAATATATGGAAATCTTTCATATGTTAAATTGTAAAAGATTTTCTTTTCTTGGTATTCTTAAAAATAAATTATCAATGGATAACATTGATAGATTTATGGTCAAAATCAATAATAAATAGAAACATTCTCATAATATTTCTAATCGCCAAAAAAGTAGAATTTTAATTCTGTAGGATTCTTCACAATGGTCGAACATCATTTTACATTCTAGTGACCCATTCATTTCTTGTATCCTACATAATGCCAATGGTATTAGTATTTTGGGTACAATGGTCAATGCTTTCAATGATGAGGCAAAGCGAATAGAGTTATGGACGTATCTTGTTGAGCAGTCTAAAAGGTTTAACCTCTCATGGATTGTGGCGAACAATCTTAACTCTATTCAATCGCCTAATGATAGAATTAATAATGGACCCTATAATTTGATGGGTGACCAGGATTTTATTGATTGCATTACCTCATCTAATCTTGTGGAACCAGATTTTATTGGTAATTATTTTACTTGGAGAGGAGGACAAAATTTCTCTATTTATTGTAAGATTGATCGTGTTTTTGTTAATACTTTATGGATGGATATATTTTATTAATTTGGTATTAATTTTGGAAACCATTCTTTAAGTGACCACTCTCCTACTAATATCAAATTCATGCTACATAATAAAACGAAGAATAGAGTACCTTTCAGGTATAGCAACTCTTGGCATATCCAAGTGGGGTATCATTCATCTCTTCATGATGCTTTGACACAACAATTTCATGGTAATCCACTTCATATTCTACAATGCAGACTCAAAGTAGCAAAATTTGCATTGAAGACCTGGGTAAAAAGTAAAAATAACATTCATACTGTGATTGCTCAAATGAAAGATGAGGCTAATGAATTATATAAATAACTAGTTCAAAATCCTTTGAATGATAATTTGATAGAACATTACACTTTGAAAACAGCTCATATTCATTCGATTATGAGGAAAATTGCAATAGAAAATAAGTAATGAATGAAATTAAATTGGTTGGTTAAAGCGGACATGCCAAACTAATTTCTTTTACAATAGAGTTAATGTTCTTAAACCAAATCGAAGAAGTAATTACATACTAAATTCAAATGGATCATGGTCATCAGCATCAGAAGAACTTGCGTATGAAGTCGTTAACTACTTCTCATGTCTGTTTTCATCATCTCAAACCATAATTCAATTTCTAAGCATTACTTGTAAGAAAATTCTTTCTGAAAATGTAAGGAAACAATTACACAAGCCGATTCAATTAGAGAAAATAAAATCCATTGTATTCCAGATTAATGACAACAACACCCTTGGGCCAGATGACATTAATTCAAAATTCTACAAAGTACATTGGGAGTAGTTTAAAAATGATATCTAGAATGCTATGAATGGCATTCTCCAATCTAGTAAAATAATAAGAGAAATAAACCACACATTTATTTTTCTTATTCCAAAAAAACATGATGCAGTTGATATGCCAGATTTTAAACAGATCTCTCTATGCAATGTCTCCTATAAGATTTTAGCCAACCTTCTTTGTAATCGACTAAAACCTTATACGAAGGACATTATTTCATAAAATCAGAATGCTTTCATTCCTGGGAGAATTATTACGGATAATTCCTTACATGCAAATGAAATGGTTAGACGATTTAATAGGAAATATCCAAAAAAATTGCTTGAAAATTGATTTGCATAAAGCCTATGATAAAATAAGTAGAGAGTTTATTCATCATATGCTGATTTCCATGGGGTTCCCTATGATACTTGCTAATCTTATTTATGAGTGTATATTTACTCCTTTTTCGGTGTTAGTTAGTGGATTCCCCTTTGATTTTATTGATAATTCGAGGGGATTAAGACAAGGAGACCCTCTCTTGCCATACTTATTTTCTATTGCTATGGAGTTCCTTACAATTAAACTAGATGTGGAGTACATGAAAGGTAATAAGTAGAGAGTTCATTTACAACATCATCATTATACTTATGTTCATTTACTTCGACGTCATCATCGTCATCATCAACCTTGACATCTTCTAATTCAACTCTGTCAAATACTTCATTATTTACTATTCCTACATTAGTAGCATCTTCTATTATTTAGAGTATTTTGTTGACTTTTGGATCATTTTGGTATGACTTATGATCGGTTATGATCATATTCCCTTGAATGACCATCTAGGTTTTGTTTTAATGACAACCTATAGGTCATACTTATTGCTGTTCATGGTAGGATAGGGCGCATAATAAACTTTTGTTGCTTGCATCTCTATCACAAATAGATCGTTTCATTTATATCAACTTTTACTATTTACCTCAATAATAAGATAATATTTATGTATACGACGTATTCCTACATCAAAAGTAGTATCAAACCAATTGCGTTTGAGTACAAATGTATTAAGCTCTGGTGTTACAAAATAAGTTAGTTTAATTATGTCCTGTAAAGCTCTACAATAATCTTTAATCTTGTAAATCATCGCCTTGCTCATCGCCTTCAACTCATAGTCCACTATTGTAAAAAAAATTTTGGATCTAAACTCCTTTATATGAAATTTAAATCCATTTTTGTACATAATAGGACATTTTTTATATTGTCATTGGACCAAATGCAAGAGTTTTAAAACGAAATATCACCGATTTCATTATTAAAAACCTATTACATTAAAATAATACACATTAATATGCAAAATAGTTAATCCATTTTATATTAAGTTCATTCAATAATTTTACACACACACACACACATATATATGCTTACATATTTCTGAAACCAAGCCTCAAATCCTTTAATGGGTTGAACCCTTGGATTTTTTTGTTTAAATTAACTATTGAACAATAGACATTGTTAAGACACATACGATTATGCTATATAACTAAACATATATTTGTTACCTAATAAGATATGACAGTTCTTTGCAATTTAGAAACACCATTGTTCTAGCTATGAAATTAATTTTATAAAATTTTAAACATATTTTATGTAATGTATTTATTATTATTACGAATTAATGAAATTAATTTATTTAAATAATATACATATATATATATATCAAGAATATTGTGACGACCCTCCTTTTCGACCCTCGCAAATTGACATAAATACGCTCATTGTATAACATGCCGAACGATCGAGTGCTGGAAAGACAGACTGTTTAAGGGAAAGAAAGTAGGTAGAAGAAAGAAGAAACTAAACAAAACAGAATCTCACAGCGGACCGAATAACATATAATATAAATAGTTCTTTACACAAATCAAAACTGTAATGTACATATCTTACATCAGAGTGCACAAATCAATAATTACTAGCCTGGACGGTTATAACAACCCGCCCTCACAAATGCTAGTAATTTCAACAACATTGCAGCAGAATAAACAAGTACGAGAATACATCTTGGTCTCCAGCTCATCTCCAGAGCTCTATAGCATCTAAACTTGAACTTGTAATACTCGGAACGACCCATGCATTATAATAAAATAACACCCGAGTCGGTCTGAAAAACCTAGGTGAGAAAACACACTCAATTTGAATTATTAGTTATCAAAAATTCTTTGAGAAACAAAGGTATCTCGTAAGACCACGCCACAAATAAACACGATTGGTTTTTACCTTACGATAACCAAAACAATTCATATCAAAATCCTCTGATATTATAATGGTGTCTAAATGCGAATACTTATCCAAATAGTTGAAATGCTTGCATCTCACATTTCAGCTTCGTTGGGCACAATCAAAACCGTATGACACTTATTGGAGAAGGATTCCATACAATGACTAGGCACTGGGGTATCACCTGTCATAATAAACATCTAAAAATAATGTACCGAGGACCACACGGAATCCCCTACAAACACAAAACCGGACTATCGCTAACCTGGATAGACCGAATATACTATCACCCCGGGTGTTCCCACCCTTCCTTAGCTCCTTTCATGAATCATAGTAATAATATTCGAAAATATTTAGAAAGGTGATAAGCATACCCTAACTGGGTGCTACCCACTTAGCCTTGTTGCATCTCCCTTGATTTTAAGTCATTCCCGGTTGATTAGGCTAGAGGCTACGATTACCCTTTTTTTAAAAATATATTTAGAATGGTCATTGTCCTCCAATGTTAATGTACTGATAGTATTTATCCATACAAGTCCGCTCTGGTTCTGAACGGAACCGAAGGCACTATTCCTACTACATCCATTTTGGAATCACTCTCAGGATTAGTAGCCAATAGCCCTTGCACTTCCCTGCTCCATCTTCGACTCCCTGCCCTTGTTTTCCTTTGGAAAACATACTCGTTGGATCGAAGTGGTTTTCTGATTACTTATCTGATGCCGATCTCTTCGAAATAAGGTTTAATATTTTCGGTAAACTCGATGTTTTTACCAAAATTGGGCACAACACTCTTCGAATGTGTTTAAAGAGATAAAATGAAGGAAATAAATGTTAAATGTGGCAGATCTAACAAACACAACAATCACCAGATAAGAATAGATGCAAAAAACACGCAAATTTAGAGTGGTTCGGCTTATTTCCTACGTCCACTATGAAATGGTTGATGTTTATCGAATTTCACATGTTGATTGCAAGAGGTTACAATAGTACAACTGTAGTATAGAAGCAATCTCGGCAAAATGTCAGCATAGAGAAGCCAAAAAAGTTCCTTTTCTGGAGATCCTGGGCTGCTATTTTTAGGCGTAGGCTAAGAATATTTGTCTCAAACTTCGAAAGACTCCTTCCCTCACATGGGTGGGCCCACATGATCTATACCTAGTTATTTGGACTCGATCCATAGTCAATACGAATGAAATTCGTATCGATCAAAATTTAGCCCGATCGAGTCGAGATCTATCATGAACATTCCTAAGGTCGTACGAAAGCTCCTATGAAAATTTGGTAGCGTTTGGACTTATTGAATTTGACTTATGATCGATGCAAGTTTGGATTTTTAATATGCTGCCGAATTCGTATCGCTCTCATTCGCATCGCTTATATTCGTATCGATCAATCGATGGTGACATGGGGCAATACGTCAGGGTAGATCCATATTTCATGTCGCGTTGACTGCTTCCTTTGTATCCTTCGTATCCATCAATCGTTAATTGCTTCGTCTTGATCCAGATTCCTTCCCTTCGTGCCAATCCATGGCCATTATCTCCTATCGATCATTTGATTGATAGATACGAAGTACACAGAGATGGGATCTACATGAAGCAAGCTGCTGTATTCGCATTAATACCCTAAGAGTCATTCCGTATCGTTTACCGGGCTTCATATCGATTGTTGACTGATCGATATGAATTATTTAAATGAGTTGATATATGGGATCGATACGAAACGTTCTCAGGTTATGGATACGAACCAAAGTTGATCTGATGGATATGAAATGATGCTTACTGAATGGATATGAAGCATTGTGCACTTGATGGACATGAAAAGGAGTGGCATCTGATGGATACGAACGAGAAGGAATTTGATGGATACTAAATTGAGGGATACAAATTTACGTTTTTCAAGTGAATCCTGATTAATCTATAAATCGAGCATTCAAACTCCGATTAACATGAAATTTGAAATGTTGGCTTTCATTGCTTCGCTTGTCTTATCATGTCAATTTTAGCTTGATCCAGACTTGGGAAAAATTTACCAGTATCCATAGTAGACCTATGTATAACTGATTTTTAGGATGAACTGTCTTTGGTTTCTGGTCAAGTTCTTGGTGTCACAGCTTGCCAAAAGGAATGATAACATTTGCCCCCCAAAGATTGTCTTGTGTGATGACGTGCTTTGAAAAGTTGCAACATTCTGCTTAAAAGTTCCTATCTGATTCGACGTATAGTTGTGTCTTATCGTCAAGAGATGTAACCTTTGATTGTCTCTTGGTTATATAACTACTGAATTGTTGACTGCCAACGATTGTATTATGCATTGTTGTAACTGAATGTTGAGTGATAACAACTGTTGTTCAAGGTCGTAATTGTCATCAGGTGAGTATTTAATTCCTATGAACCTTGAAAATTATATGTGAATTTGTTGCTAATAAATCATATGTTACCCTGACTCCCGTTTACGTTCATGCATTCACGAGTCATTGTCTGTTTTCTCTTATCGAATTCCATATCGATCCTCTCCTTAATCGATGTGAAATTTGAGTTGTAACAATGCTTGGTGGTTGTTTTTGTGTATTTCTTCGTATCGATCCTCTCCGTGATTGATTTGAAAGGTTGAAAAAACTGTCTACGTATCGATAGAGATCGATACGTATTGGTTTTTTTTACACACCTCATATCGATGGATACAAGTTCTATTGGACTTCAAAGGGATGGATGTGAAGTCATCACTTTAAATCGGTGGAGTGATGATGGATAAGGAAAGATAAACTCGAGATTGCTCTTGATTGATGGATAGGAACAGCATCTTCATATCAGTCCAAGCCCAACCGTTTCAACCGGTACTTGGTCATTGGGAGACGAACAGTCATCTTCCTAGATATATAAGACTTGACACTTAGAAAAATCTTCCACATTCTTGCATTTGCCTTTTCCTTGCCTTCGTATGGACCAGGGGACTTGAGAAAGAAAAAAAAATCACCTTCGTCCTTAATTCATTTCACCCATTAATCCTTTGATTCATTCGCTTGAATTAGGTATTTAACTTACGATAATCGAGTTAGAATGATGGGACTTGAATCTCCGGTCGTTTTTACCAATTCCTCGATCAACTCCGGTGGTGTGGTGGCCTTGGTTGGTCGGAACGAGGTTGAGGACGGTGGAGACGATACCTGAAAGGATTTGAAGAAGACGAAGCTTGGGATACGAAGGACTTTTGAAGGGATGGCATTGTCTTTGCTTCATATCGATGAAGAAGGAACAATTAGTCATATCGATCTTGATTAAGAACTTTCGTATCAACCTAGGTGATGGTATTTCATAATGATGAAGTGGAATCTTCGTATCGATTGATGATAGAGTTCGTGTCAATTCAGGATGATCAATAAGAAGACTTGGACGTGCTGATCGATACAAAGGTGGTGCACATGATCAATACAAAATTGATTGTACCTGATCGATACGATTTTCCTATAAGGGGATCGACACAAATGGACCTTTGATGATCGATTTGAACTTGCACATTTGATTTATATGAGTTGCCTCCTTGACCGATTCGAATTGGAATTTTGGTGATCGGTCTGACTTGAATATCGATGAACTCGAAGCATCCTGTATACTTGAACATATGATTCCAACGAACTTTCGTCTTGCATAATCGGACTTTACCATTTTCACCGCATATTTGACTTCCCTTCGAAGCTCATCGATGGAGCTGCAACTAGAAATTTTTTAACAAACTTTAATTTGGATTGATCTCCGAAGTCTGGATGTCACGGGAGTGACGGTCAGCGATGATGGTCATTTTGGTTGAATGCCGAAGTCTCGTCATTCAAACACTTTTTTTTTCACTTCATAGAGTTTTCTTAAGTAACTCATAGCACTGCACATCACATTTATAAATTTCACACCGGGGAACACACGGGATTATTTTCACCTAATGATGGTTTTTGATGAGTTTATTAGCCATGGAGTCCAAGAGTTCATAGAAGCAAGAGGCTCAAAGTCCACCTACTTTAATAAAAGAGATGCCGGCCATCAGCGCTGAAGTCATAAGTTCAGCTCTAGACGAGCTACCGGGAGCAACCATCATTGGGAATCCACAAGATTCCATACTATCCAATGTTTTCGAATATATGTTGGGGAGAATGTGCTTGTGGCACGACCCATCGTTGAATGATGTTCTTTTACCAGGTCCGAACAATAGGCCACATACCAACCCTGGAAGGGTATACCGCTTTTAATCGATTTTCCTGCACAGCCGGGACACTCCCACCACTCAATCAATATATCTAGGAGTTTTTATCTTATTTAGGGATTGACCCGTTATAGTTATATCTGAACGGGTACGCTCTTCTGAACAACTTATTCAACATTTTCACGGAGCACCTTCCCCCCTCGACTCCATAGGAAGTCAGATTCTTATTCAATGTAAAGAGTCGGGGAGATAATCCCTCTTTCACATTTCTAGAGGGAGTCAGAAACTACCAAATTGTGATTAGGACTTGGATTAAACTCATCTACTTCAAAACCAAGTGGTTCTATGTTCGATGCCCGCCAGGATTCGCTAGATGATGGCTAGTTAGACGTAAATGTCGTAATTTCTCTGGCGACTAATTTGGTTATTCTCCATTGATACTGAGCTTAATGTAATTTTCTCTACACAACTTCAATTCCTCGACTTGAAGGCGATCGATTTAGGGAAATCATTAGGATTATCCAAGAGGTGCCTGGCGAGATTAGAAAGATCGAAGTAGTGCTTACAGATGAAAATCTAAGGGCCGTTGGGCTGATTGACAGAGACTAGAGCATACGGCTTGAAGGATCTCTTAGGGCAGCTCCGGTAAGACAGGCTAGGCGTCGGGCACCCGAGATTGTAATTGCTGAGAAGGGTGGTGAAGAGGATGTGCCCACTGAAGATGATCCTATAGACGGGCCCTCGGATAGTCCTCGAAATTCAGAGGAAAAAAGAAAAAGCAAGGAAGTAGCTCATAAGATTCACAAGTCTACGTGATGGAAATCTATGGTCGTGTCCCTGCCAGCTGCCGGTGTTATAATCTCGGAGGCTCCTTCCTCACACGTAGAGAATCTCTTCGAATGACTTACAAACATTCCAATTTCGAACTATGTGTCGCTCCAACAAGATATCAGTTTGGAAGGGCTTTAGAGAGCTTTAGATATAGGAGAGTCAATTCCTTCGAGTATGGTCGATATAATCGGTTGGTAAGGGGGTATGCATATGCATACATATAGTTCATGGCACTACAAAATTTCCAACCACATGATATTCATCTCTAGATGTTACCAACCCTGCTTCTCTTTTTATTATACAGATACGTTGATGAAGCGGGAATTTATGCTTGGTAACCTTCGCTCTATGCACCATTCATCCAGCTTATATTCTGAACCTCACTGATGTGAGGATGATAGAAACTGCGATCGTGGCTATTCCAGTCAGGAGAGGGAGCACTACGAGAGGGAAAGGGAGAGGGAAAGGGAGTATAGGCATCATTCTCGGTCACGCACTCCACCACCTAGAGGTCCAACACAACCTTTTGATTCTGGTAAACAACCTTTGGAATATTCACGCCAAATACCACCTTCCCAAGCACCATGGCCCGACCAACTACGTCGGAGGACCGAAACCGATACTCTCGTCGTCACTGAACAAGCCATCACAGAGCCCACCGAGGAAGGAGCGATTAGAATCGCCAAGTTGAAAAAAGATTTTCCGAATATCTATTTTGATGGCTTCATCTTTCCCATGAACTTAAAGTGAATTCCAATCGAGGCAGAACAGACAATGCACGACTACATTCATGATGTTTATGTTTAATATAGGGAATTGATGAAGACTGCCGATAAAGTATCGACGGTGGCCTTTGAGCGGGCAAAGACAATCAAGAAATCAGGAACTGATCTCACTCAAAAGGATCGAATAATTCAGGTGCTTAATACTGAAAATGAGTCTGCAAGAAATTCAAAAACAAAGGCCAATAAAAGAGCCAAAGAGGCAACCCGGAGGATGGAGGAGATTAGGCAAACACACTTAGCCTTGGTTGAGGAAATGGGGCACCGGACCACCACAACTATGGCCTAAAGAGATAGGGTGCTTAAAGAGCTTGAGAAGCTTAAAGCCAAAATTTCTGAAGTTGTCAAAGAGAAAGATGATGCAAATAAAGCCGCTCGGGAAGCATGCGAATAGGTTGTGGTGCTCAGGGGCGAGAGGGATGCGGCAATGCTAAAGGTTCAGGAAGCCGAAGCCACGGTTGAGAATGAAGTAAGAGCGGCATAGACCAGGTTGGAGGTTGACACTCATTATGTATAATGCCAATGTTCTGAAGCATCGAAATCTTAGCTGGCTCAAAAATTATCAATCAGCTTGATTGAAGATGAAAAAGCAGAGCACTACACTAAATACATCGATGACTTCGAATTTGAGAATCGGGTGTTGAATGTGGATGAGAGAAGAGTTCTCCACGATATAACTATCACATTCAAGAAAGAGAGATTCAGTACTCAGCACCCGGAGGCTGGAGAGGGTTCTGGCGTTGAGCATCATGATGCGGGTTTCGAAATTCTTATGCCAACCTTGCACGAATCTACTCCTTTGGTTGGTCCTCAATCTTTTCCCGCATACAATCCTGATCAACCGCAGTTGTCTCCAGCTCGCTCGCATGTCACTATAGCTATTCCGACTCAACTAGCAGGCCATTCTGAGGAAGGTATTTTGAGCATTTCTTCCATTTATTTTGAGTCGGGAGGGTTGTTTGAAGTAGTCACTAACACCATTTCTTTTATCTTCATTCAACGATGGAGCTGCACCGGCTGTGCCCCCTATAACCCAAGAGTCAGATTGTGATTAGGAGGCCCTTATAATAGAAGCAACCACAATAACGGCCGCATTACCAATTGACGGAGTGCAGGGGAGCAATTTTGCTCTTGACGAGCAGATGATGGAGGAACCCCTTGGTAATCAAAGCGATCTACTTACTGATATGCCATTCGTCATTGGCAGAGGCGCATTCATGGCCAGTTCTTTGGGCCCAACTGGCAGCATTCCCGTAGACGTTTAAACAATTCATGAAGAAGAGATAATAGCAGAGACCAACACCGAGATAGAAGCAGCCGCACGGGCCAGTGGTATTGGAGGTGGGATAGCGGGTCTCGGTCCAGCTCCTCTATGAATAATTTCTCCAGGTGCTACTATTGTCGACATTAGCATGCCTCCCTCGTCTTCCAACATCAAGAGCATTCCTATCCCTCCGACTCCGCATTCAGAAAGTATTACAATTGCTGTGAGTTTGGAGGAAGAAGTCACCATAATTCTCCCGGTGGGAGATCAACCATAAAATGGTAAAGGCTCGAAAAGGCACTCGAGTGGTAGCTTTGGTGGGTCAACGCTGAGGAAGAAGAAGAAGAAATCGGGAGAATAGACATGTCTTCTTGCTTCCTTTTTTGATAGACAAATAGGAATTTCCTTTTGTTTCATGTAGGCCGTGTATAGACTCAGGTTCGGCCCCTGCTAGTAGGATTTCGTGGAATAATTTTTGTACCAACTCTTCTTTTCCAAACAATAGTCAAAATAAAATTCCATTTTGTTTCCAGTGCAATTTCGTGTTTATTTGCTCAAGTACTTTAGCGCTCGATCTTCCATTCAATGTACTTATGAAGCCTTAGTCTTTGAATCAGGCCTGAGTTCATTTGTTAAGCCCAGAAGTTACGGCTTCGGGTTATAACCGAAAGTTAAGTCGAGTCTCAATATTGTACTGTTCCAATCAGTAGGTGGTACTTGAGTTTTTGCCCCTAGTCCCAGGGATAAACTGAAATGGTCGGTCGGCAGTTGCCTTCAGCCTTCAAAAAATCGAGCTCAACTTAGTTCAAGCGAAGCTTGAGACGAGATGAATTCGAGTGGTCGAATCACACTCGCTCATCTGTTGATAATCACATTCATACTCTGGGGATTGCACTAGTATGTCGGCGATTGGTCACGCCCGTTCAGTGTTTAAAGACATGTCCGCGCTATGGGTACTTAATTTTTTTACAGATGGTCAGCTGCACCCATCTTGTCTTTATAATTTGGTCCATACTCCGGGGACTTGGAGTTGTTTCACAGGTGGTCGGTCCACACCCAGTTTGTGTCTATACTACGGTCCGCACTCCAGGGACTCGGAGTTGTCCGATGGGTGGTTAGTTACACACACTTTGATTTTTATACTCCAATTCGCGCTCTAGGAATCTGCAGTTGGTTAACAGATGGTCGATCACATCTGTTTTGAGTTTTAGGATTTCGTTCGCACTCCAGGAATGGTAGATTTATCTAGATCATGGACAGTCGGGTCACATCCACCGTGAGTTAGCAAGTGAGGTCGTTAGATGGACAGATTCATCCTCCTCGAACTTGGTTTAAACATAGGCGAAGTCGTTATGTGGACGGATCCACCCTCTTCGAGCCTGCATTTGTAAGTTTATAATCCAGCTCGCACTTTAGGAGCCGGAGTTAGTTAAAGGATTGTCATGTACCAATCCTTTCCTGGCTTTAGTGTGGTGACTTTCCTACGAGTTCAGGTTTCGTTTAGCGAGTGGCCGGTCGTATCATAGTCACTCCCTATTTGAATAATTCCCACCACATGGTGAAACTTAGCTCTCCATGCATTGTGACGGTCGTATGACGCATTTTAAGAATCACTGCTATGTCCCGAAGTGATTGCATTTTATTGTGAAAATATGAAAATATGGAAAAGTAAGTTGCCTTATTACAAATTAAAATTTCAAAACGCAGCAAATGAAAAGCAGACTGAATGAATAAATATAGCATGTTATGTGTAGTAGCGATGAAGACTCTCATTGTTCCAGGCTCTCGACAAAGTGAGACCATCAATGGTCGATAATTTAAAAGTGTCGTCTCCGAGTCTTCGTTCGATAACATACGGCCCTTCCCACGTTGGTTTCATATATCAAGGGACCAGGTAAATTCTCTTAAGACGAGATCGTCGAGTTCAAAGTTCAGGGTCGGACCGTGGCATTATACAATCGGACGACTCAACTTCGATAAGCGGCTGCCCTCAACTCAACCTCTTCTTGCTTCTCATCCACTAAGGCAAGAGATTCGGCACGTAATATAGCATTTATCTTTCGTATCATAATATGTCACACGATGAGAAGGTACTTCCATCTCGATTAGACATACAGCTTCTGAGCTGTAGGAAAGTGAAAATGGAGTATGATCGGTCATGGCCTTATGGGTTTTTCGACAGTCCCATATGGCCATATGAAGTTCATCGACCCATTTACCCTTGGCTTTTCTAGTCGTTTCTTCAGAATGGACTTTATAACTTTATTAACAGCTTCAACCTTCCCATTCGCTTGAGGGTGTGTGACTGCAGAAAACTTCTTTCGGATATGGAATCGGTGATAGAAATTCTTGAACTCAAAACTATCGAATTGGGCTCCATTGTTAGTGATGATGGTGTGTGGGAGACCAAATCGACAGATAATGTTGCACACAACAAAGTTGATCACTTTCTTCATTGTGAAAGTAACAAAGAGCTTGCCCCTAGTGTGATCGCCACATTCTCCTTCGTGTACATCATGCAATACTCGATTGATTTCATCGTGGGTGATACACCGGAGTAAAGAAACATAGTATCCTCTTCTATACATAATTCCATTATGAATGGTGAACCACAAAGCTTTTCGAAGAACTTGTCTTTTTTCACTACTGCACTCTGGTAGGGTCCCATGCTCAAGATAGTTTCTGAACGAATTCAACCATGACTCCTTATCGAGAACGACTTCAAGTTCCCAGTTGGTCTCCATTTGATCAACACTCGGGGAAGATGATGTCTCTAGGAACGAGTCCCATTTACTGTGCCTCACAGGTGCTGACTAACTTTGCCAAGGAATCAGCCTTCTGATTGGGTTGTCGGAGTATGCAATAGAAGGAATAATAATTGAACTCATTTAATATTTCTTGGACCCGAGCAAGATAAGCAGTCAGCCTCCGGTCTTTGGCCGGGTACTCCCCTGAACTTGGCACACGACCAGTTATGAATCGCGGTAAATATCCACAGCAACAATTCTTAAATCTCTGGCAAGCCTTAATTCGATGAGCATGGATTCATATTCGGCCTCGTTGTTGGTCGCACGAAAATTGAAATTTAAACATAGCGTATAGATCGGCCTTCAATAGTTTCAAGTACAACCCCGACGCCTGAGCAGCGGTCATTTGATTTACCATCAGTATGTAGCTTCCTGATATATTTAGGAGTTTCATTAGTTTCGGGTAGGTCCTTTGAGATAGTGAATTTAGTGATGAAGTCTGCTAGGACTTTTCCTTGAATAGCTCGCCTTGGTGTGTAAGTGATGTCGAACTGACTTTGCTCGATATTCCTCTTGAGTAACCGACCAAATGTCTTAGGCTGCGTAAGGACCTATCATAACGACTGGTCAGTGTATATAGTGATAGGATAATCCTGAAAATAAGGACAGAGCTTCCTCGAGGCAATGATAAGACAATAAGCCAATTTTTCCTGCATCGGATACTTTCTCTCTACTCTGGTAGTCGTTTGCTAATGTAATAGATTGGCCGTTGTATCCTGTCCTCCTCCCGAATTAAGGCAGCACTACTTGCGTTTTTTAACACCACCAAGTAGATGTACAATCTCTCATGATTAATAGGCTTTGATAGAATGGGTGGTGTGGACAAGTGCCGAACCAGTGCCCGGAATGCGCCCTTACATTTTGTAATCCATTCAAAATTTTGTTTCCCTTTTCTGATCAGATCGAAGAAGGGAATGCATTTGTCGGTGGATTTTGAAATGAACCTGCTTAGTGCTTCTACTTTCCCGTTGAGGCTTTGAACTTTCTTTATAGTCTTTGGAGTCTCAAGATTTTTAATTGCTCAGATCTTCTTGGGATTGGCTTCGATTCCCCGAGCATTGACGATGAATCCAAGGAATTTTCCAAACACAACCCCAAAGTGACACTTCAATGGGTTGAGTTTCATTCTGCACTCTCGAAGGATGTTGAGCATCATTTCCATGTATTTGATGTGATTGGTGGAGATTCGTGACTTCACAAGCATGTCGTCCACATATATCTCGATGGTTTTGCCGATCTGGTTAGCGAACATTTGATTGACTAACCGTTGATAGGTTTCCCCAGCATTCTTGAGTCCAGACATGACTTTGTAGCAGTAAAGTCCCAGATCGGAGACGAAGCTAGTACGCTCCTAATCGGAAAGATGCATGGGTATCTGATTGTAGCCAGAATATGCGTCTATGAAGGATAAGAGTTCATGTCCGACCATTGAGTCTACGAGCTGATCAATTCGAGGAAGTGGAAAACTGTCTTTAGGGCAAGCTATATTCAAGTCTGAGTAGTCAATGCATGTTCTCCATTTCCCGTTAGGTTTCCTAACAAGTATAGGATTGGACAACCATTCTGGATATAACATATCTCGATAAACCTGTTCGACTTGAGTTTATCCACCTCTTCCTTAAGGGTAGCAGATCTCTCTAGATCCATGCCACGCCTTTTTTGTTTCATCGCAACATGCCACGGGTTAAAATTTAATGTGTGGCTCACAATGTCTGGTGAGATTCAACACATGTTGGTGTGCGTCCAGGCAAACACGTCGAGGTTTTCCCAGTGAAATTCAACCAATTCCTCCTTCATATGTTGGCTTAGCTGAGATCCAATCTCTACCATTTTAGAATTGTCATCACTATCAATCGAAACATCAATCGTCAGCTCTACCAGAGAAGCCAGACTGTCTTTGACTTCTCTTCACACTTGGTATCTCTCGGGTCAAGATCTCTTGGAAATTGGTTGTGGTGCCTGGGTCTTAGCCCAGGCGTTAACTGTCAATTATACGCATAGCGGACGCAAAGAGATTCCTCTACGCCATTTCATTTCTCTTTTCGCTACGTCTCCCACAACTCAGCAACATAATAGGCTCGTCCAATAGCCTGGTCTCCCTGAACGACTTCGACTCCATTATCGATGAGGAATTTCAAAGTTTGGCACCAAGGGACGATTGCGGCCCTGGACTCAGCTAGGGCCAATCGGCCCAAGAAAGCGTTGTATGGTGAGTCAATATCCAATACAAAAAACTGCAATATCCGGACTCTCCAGTGCTGTCAGACCCCTAATTCCACGGGTAGTTCTACCATCCCGGTAGGAATAGTCGCACTTCCATTGAAGCTATGAATACGGGACTGCCAAGGCTTTAAGTCTTTTGCTTCCATCTTCATTTGATCATAGGCTCGCTTAAAGAGTATGTTCATTGAACTTCCACTGTCCACTAAGATCCTTTTCAACCAAGCAGGACCTATCCGAGCTGAAATGACTAGTGGATCAATGGTTGTGGCTTCGACTCAGTTGGCATCCCTGTCTCAAAATACGATGCCATCTGTCATCGTTTACTGTTGTTTGGCCGGAGCCCCATCTTCCAAATTACTACAACATTCGAAGCTTGCATGCCTAATAGAGCTCGCATACGACTCCATTTCCCTCTAGCTCTGATCTGCTGGATGAGGACCACCACTGACAGTATTAATCACCAACCTCCCATCGGTACGAGCAGGTTCCTCCGGTCTAACCTAATTTGGTATTTGGTTTTGATTTGATGGGCTTGCATCTCCAAACTATAGCCCCCAAACAAACTATTCGAACTTTCTTTCTCGTATCAATTTCTCGATAATATCCAGTAAATGACGACACTCATTTGTGTTGTGGCCATAATTATCGTGAAATCTACAAAACTTTCTCATTTGAATTTGTTTCTAAAATGATTGCTTCGGAGCATGTTTCTTACATTGGATAATATTGGAAATCTGCAAGTACACATATTCCAAAGACGTATTTAAAGGAATATAAGCTTCAGACATGAGAGCTCTACATCGCGCTTTGTGATTCTGATTCCGTTTCTTGCCCTGATTTCCATCGCCTTTCTATTGATTCTGTATGTTTAACTGCACTTTTCGAAACCCTCCCTGGTTTGTTTTACAACGACATTGCTTTCGTTTCCTTCCATACCGGGCCCTACATCATCCTTTTTCCTGGACTGTTTCGCATCCTTGCTACTCAAGAACTGAGTTGCCTTGCAATAGAAACGGTCCAATGATGTAGGGGGTTTTCCAACCAATCAGTTGCCAAATTCAGAATCGAGATCGATCCCCTTAGTCAATGCCACCAGAATTGAGATGTCATTAGGATTACTAATCTCAGCGCATGCAGCATGAAACCTCTCCAAATAACGATTGAGTGCCTCTTTGAGATCTTCAGTGACGCTCGACAAGGTATTAACATCTTTGGGTCTTGTGACATGCATGCGAAACTGTTTAACAAACTTCGTAGCCAACTGGTCGAAACATGAGATAGATTAGGGTGGTATACGAGTAAACCACATAGTCGCTATGCCATCTAGGGAGATCAGGAAAATTCGGCATTTGACCGTATCATCAGCCCGCGCAGCATTCATTAACCATTCTTACTTTAAAATGCATTGATTAGGGTTAGAGCTCCCTTTGTAAATAGGTAGAGCTGGCATTCTGAATCGCCAAGGTGGTTCAGCATAGAGGATATCATCAGTGAAAGGGGTATGCCTCCAAGAGATTCCCCAGTCGTCATTGGTGAGGCCTTGGGTTTCACGGATCATTTGGCGGATCATTTTCAGTATGTTTGGCATCTGGACGTTCTGGGCATGCTGAGCCAAGGTGTGGTCGGGTTCCACAATGCGGAGAAGGGCCAGTCACAGTCGATGGTCCATATCTCGCCTCCTTGGCTCTAGGTCTTCAAGAACATAAGGCTCAGGAGTATAATCACATTGACGATGGTTCGGATATGTTCGATTACGTGTGTAAACTCCCAACTCAATAGCAGCGGTAGCAGCACGGTTGTCAGTAGTGTGATAAGGGATAGTCCCTCCTCGGTAGGAGGGTTTGGCCTAATGGCTGGTTGACGGACCAACTCTCGGTTTCCCAAGATTCAATGTTCTTTAATGTCCAATAGCCCGTGTATAGTTTCCGTCCAGCCGTAGGAACGTGGATCTGTGATTGTAGTCAGAAGAGGCTAAACTTTTAGTGGATGAACACGAAGCCTAATCCCTTTTAGTTTTCCTTCATCTTTCATGGTTCAGCCAACCGGCTAACTCCGCATTGGCACGGAGCTGCTGGGTAAGCTGCTGGCGGCTTTAAGTCAGCTCTTGCATCGGTAACTGGAAGTCTTCCATGGTAACAAGGCCTTTTGGATCCGAAGGTCCGGCTGCATTCTGGTCTGTAGTGGGAGGTTGTGTGGGGTTCTGCCTATCCCGTCCTTCTAGATCTACAGCTATTAAGGTAGTCTTGGTAGCGACCATGGTGAATAGTGAAGTTCTCTCTTAGACTTGGTGCAAATCTGAATAGGATGGAAGAAATTCTAGGCTTGAGATCTAGATCTTCTTCTTAGATTCTTACAATCTGATATCGGTAGTGGATCTAATAAGTAGGAGAAAAGCTGGATTTTCTCAATGACAACACCAAAGTGTTTATATCAAAATTGGACACAACACTCTTCGGATGTATTTGAAGAGATAAAATGAAGAAAGTAAATGTAAAACGTGGCATATCTAAAAAACACACCAATCAACAGATAAGAATATATGCAAAAACACATAAATTTAGAGTTGTTCGGCGTATTGCCAACATCCACTATGAAATGATTGATGTTTACTGAATTTCACTTGCTGATTATAAGAGGTTACAACAATACAATTGTAGTATAGAAGTGATTCCGGCAGAATGTCGGCGTAGAGAAGCCAAAAAAATTCCTTTTCTGGAGATCCTGGGATGCTATTTATAGGCGTAGGCTGAGAATGTTTGCCTCAAACTTTGGAAGACTCCTTTTCTCACGTGGGAGGGCCTACGTGATCGATCTCTGGTCATTTGGACTCGATCCATGATTAATACGAATGAAATTTGTATCGATCAAAATTTAGCTCAATCGAGTCAAGATCGATCATGAACATTCCTGAGATAGTACGCAAGCTCCTTTGAAAATTTGGTAACATTTGGACCTATATATTTTGAGTTCTGATTGATGCAAGTTTGGATTTTCAGTATGCTGTCGAATTCGTATTGCTCTCATTCGCATCGCTTCTATTCGTATCGATCAATCGATGGTGACGTGGGGCGATACGTTAGGGTAGATCCATATTTTAGGCCGCGCTGAATGCTTCCTTTGCCTCCTTCGCATTCATCAATCGCTAATTGCTTCGTATTGATCTAGGTTCCTTCCCTTCATGCCAATCCATGGCCATTATCTCGTGTCGATCATTTGATGGATCGATACGAAGTACAGAGAGATACAAAGCAAGTCGGTGTATTTCTAATTGATGCCCTATGAGTCGTTTCGTATCGTTTGTTGGGCTTTGTATCGATTGTTGACCGATCAATACGAATTATTTAAATGAACTGATATGTGGAATTTTTAACACTTTTAAATTTACCTAATTAATAATTAAAATACTCTTTTTAAAGTAAATGCAATTTTTCGATAACAATAAAACTCTTTTTTATTCCAACATAACCAATCCACTACTTTTAAATCTCTCTCGATTTAAAAACCCTTTTACATTTAAACAAGTACTAGTTAAGAATTTATTATTCAAATCCCTTTTATATACTTTATCCCAAAATCTCTATTTACAACATCCCAAATTGGTTAAGCACAAATATTCAAAACCATTATTTTATCTGATCAATTTACCCAAAATTCCATACAAATATTTTACTGCAAAAATCCCTTTTCCAATTCAAACCATAAATTATTGGTATTTAAAAATACCCAAAATCTAGGCTAAAACTATCATAACATCCTATCAATTCAAGTCACACAATAATCCTTCATACATTATTCTAACAAACATATATCACTATATATGAAATCAAATTCAATATTTTTGTGGAATCCAGTTGGATCCCTCCAACCTGTTTCCCTGCATCCATAGATGTTAGCACAACATAAAATACCAATTCCGTTTCGAGACAGAATATCATGGTATATAGGGTCATCTGCTATTATGCGGGGCACATAGGGTCTCATCCGCTATATATATGCAGGAATATTAATCAATCCAATATATGTATGCTACTATAAATAATATCACATTCAACTGATAAAAATATATCAATTCAACCAATCAATCATTATTTAATTTTACTATTTAAAACTAAGACCAGCAATCCAAATTGAGTGAGATTAACTCAGCTTGAGTTTCAAATTTTCTAAACGTTCTAATTTTAGATTAAATTCGAACTCTTTCGATTTAACCTAAGATGTTAACTCGCTCCAAATGTCTCTAGATCTATTCCAGAATATAGTGCTCATCGCCATGATTCCGTCGCCTCTTGTTTCGTCCGATTCCGACCTTGTATGACAGAGATATGAATTTTTAAAGTTTGAATAAAAATTATATAAGTAATTTCTCTTCTTTTATATATACCAAAATGAAATCTGGCCGTTCAATTTCGGGAATGTGATCAAGGTCGCTCCTTTACTTCTTCTTCCATGCGAATACAGGCACAACTCGAACCCATTTGCACGCGAATAACAATCCACCGTCGCCCGCACCTCGATCCATTCGAGATCGATCAGGCACCACGAACTCGAAGCCCTAGGCAAGCACCTCCAACGCCAGAAGACTCGTCAAGCTCGGCACACCCTACTTCCCTGAAAATGAAAAGGAATGGCAGCCCTTCGTGTCCAATTTCTGGCCACCATGCTACATTAAAAATGATCGTAGTGCACGCCGCCCTCTACGATTTCTCTGTTGAAGTCTCTGCCTGATATTGCTCGGACGAGGAGGATTTGGGAAGAGAAGGTCACGATATATCGGCCATTGATTAAAAGGAACGACATCTAGGTTAAGAAATGGGAAGGGTTTACTGTTGCCCGTATATATACGTGTATTTTTTATTTTAATATTATTTTCTAAATTTACATGCTTTTCCGAACGAACTCCAAATGAGATGTGGCACCTGACGTTTATAATGTTTTACTCCTATTCCAAACACAGCGGAACATGTTTCTAAGCCTAATTCGATTGTATGTGGAAGATAGCTTTTCGAATTGAATTGAAATATTAAATTTCGATATAAAATCCAATGCGTTTTTATCCCTTGCGACCAAATGGTAACTCCAAACGCTACGAAATTTGAAATTCGATAATAACAAACTATTTCTAACCCAATGGAACTGGTTTTGTCGAATTTCGAGATTGTTCCTCAAATGGTTATTTTAACTCGTCGATTAAATCGAGAGATTTTCAAAATCAACAAAATTGCTTAAAATTTTAATTTTAAAACTTACAGACTCATTTATAAATCAAATAGAATTTATATTCATATTAAAAATCATTTCGATTTATATTAAAATCAAAATTCTATTATTTACACTATTACTATAATATATATACACATATTAAATTCCACTATTAAATTAATATAAAAATCCAAATTTTAACATATTGATTTTTTATTCCATTCAAAAGTCCAGTATCATAACTCTAATTCAACCAGAGTTTAAAATCAACCTATAAATCATTTCCATTTCCATTTAATTCTAGATTCCTATATTTACCCAATTTCAAATATTAAATTACTATTTACTGAATTCGTTAATCGCTATATTTGAAATTCTAAACAATTTTAATAATTCAACCAAACCTCCATATTCAAAATCAATTGATAATTCAAATTTAACATTTAAAATTAAATTAAATGTTCAAATAGGAACGAACAAATTTTCGGATCGTTACATTCCTCCCCTTTACAAGAATTTCGTCCCCGAAATTGCTAAGGTTGGAAAAATGATCTCAAACCCATTAACTTTTCTAAATCCCACTTACTTGAAATTTAATATTCACTTTTCTAAACCTTTTAGTTTTATCCCCAAACAATTCGTTTCCATTTCTAACTCGAAAACCTTGATTTCTAATAAATTTCAAAAATAAACTATTCTAACTAACAAAGACTTTCCACAATTTTTACAACCCTAAATTTTCAAAAAATTTCACCGAGTCTTCCTTGTATGCAGAGCCTTTTACAGTATGACAAGAGAGATAAAAATATATACATTGACCCACACCGTCGAAAAACAAAATATACATCAATATATTATCATTTCTTTATTTTATTGCATAGGCGTACCTTTATTTAGCGTTTTAAGCGAGCGGCTTATTTAATGTGCATTTACGCAACCATAATCTATCCAAACAGCTTCATGTACCTGTACTTACTCAAAATAAGCACATAAGTTTTCATAAACATGAAATTTTAACAGCATTCCATTTATTTAACTAGCTAAATACATAAACTTCATAACCCGAACAAGCCAATCATATATATTACAAACAATTATAAGGTTCCAACACTAGTTTAATTCCTTTCCTTGGATCCATATATCATTTCATTTAATTCGAGATGATTTACAACCAAATTTATTACATTCAATTCATATTTACAAAAAACAAACTCATATCCATTCCAAATTGATTTGTATGTGCCTTACTTGCATAAATTCACTTCTATTCAATTTCAAATTGATTCACAACCAATTTATTTGCATTCCATTCAATATATATGCAAATCCATTTTATCAACTTTAATTTATTCCCTTCTTTAAATTGACTTCAAATCATTTTTCTCATTTCCATTTGATTCTCATTCAAGTTATTCACCAAGCTTTGTTCGCTTTATTTCACCTTAAACAACATCCTAATCCATATTAATTTATTCATAAATCATTTCATAAATAATCACTTAAGTTAAGTTTTCCATTGCAACCAAATTCCATATCTCCTTTAAATTGATTCTCATTCAATTTATTCGCTTCCATTACTTTGTATATCCAATTTACACTATCATTTGGGAATCATTTCATGTAAATTTGACAATAAACCATTTTATAAAATTATTTCTAAGGTTTATTATAAACATTTCATATCGCTACTTAAGTTCATATTCAACTTATAACTTAAGTTCATATTCAACTTATAACTTATGTTCATACCCCAATTGTACTCCAAAATCATATTTCAATTCATATTCAATTCACTTACTCTTAAATTGAATTCATTTCTTGTTATCAATTACTTAACCTTTTAATTTGGTCACACTTTTCCACCTTTTCAGTTTAATAAGTTATACAACTTATTTATTCATAATTTCCGAAATTTTTCCACTTAAGTTTATGCACATTCAACATTTATAACATTTAGTTATATAAACACTTCACAATACATATTTACATTCAATTTACTAATTTCAACCCACCCTCCATTTTAAAATTCAAAATTTTGAATTTCCATTCCTTTTACCATAATACCTAACCATTTTCATTTAGGCTTAACAATTTTATTTCTCAATTCATAAGTTCAAGAACTTATTTACTTAAAATCTCACATTGCTTACCATAGTCAACTTACATTTTTTCTTATCATAACTCTAGATTATACATATCACTTAATAGCTTAGGTTTGTCCATTTCATTCAATAAACTTGTATTTATATAATCATCTTACATTTCAGCTTTATATTCCATTCAATACAACTTTATTTAACGTATCTTAAGTTAAATTTCAACTCATAATATTCATTTAGCTTACTCAAATTAAATTTTAATTCCAAAAAAATTACATTTCCTTTCTTATCTATACCAACTCCAAATTATAAGTTCAATATCTGATTTTCTCTGACTTTACATGACATTTAAATGAAAATCCCAGAATTAAATTACCCGGTTTTATTTCAAATCATTTTGAAATCATAACCATACATATATCAACTTTTGTATATGAAATCATGCTTTCGGATTTTAAAAACAACTTGGTTTTGTCAAAACAATTCCTATTTGGAATTTCTAAAACAAACTTTTTTATCAACAAGTCCAAAACAAATAATCATAGCCAATCGCCGCAGTAGCAATCTATTACTTAGAAACTCAAAAATGAATACCGATGATGTGGACATCATCACCAGGATTATTTTACAGCGATCAAGGTGAGTTCAGTACTTCCTTACTTCCAAAATTCATTTTAAAACATTTTCCTATTCAAAAACATCTCAAAATAGTACTCCATTATTCTTCACAAGCTATTTTGGAAAACATTTCCAAAAGCTCTAAGGTTTAAAAATTCTAAATACCTAGTTCAAATTCCACTTAAAACATTTTCCAAAATTTTTAGAATTTAAATTCTAGTTTAAATCAAATTCTAGTTATACTCCTTTGTGCATATCATATTTATATACAATTTCCATTTGGTTATGTATATGACCATTTCAAATTTTATAACCTATTCTAATTTTAATATTAACAACCAAACATTCTGAACATATACACTATAATAATTTTCAAAAAATTATTTCTTTTATATCAAAATATAAATTGGGCAAAATTATTCCATTTACCCACATTAAAACAATACTATGTCGGTTTACCTTGTTTAAGAGTTTAGAAACCCCTATCAATACGGTTGTACTTCTTGTATCGACCAGAATTCATAACACGCAACTAATAAGTCAACACAATATAAAAACATTTTATATTCACTAACAAATACATGCTCATACTATTAATACACTCAATTCATTCTAGAGTACTTCTGACTCTATCTCTAATGAGTGATCCCCACCAAAGCCTAGGTATGTCACCAACTTAAGCTCTGACACCAACTGTGACGACCCACCTTTTCGACCCCCAAAAATTGACATAAATATGCTTATTATATAATATTCGGAATGATCGAGTGCTGAAAAGACAAATTGTTGAGGGGAAAGAAAGTAGGTAGAAAAAAGAAGAAACTAAACAAAACAGAATCTCATAGGGGACTGAATAACATATAATATAAATAGTTCTTTACACAAATCAAAACTGTAATATATATCTCACATCAGAGTATACAAATCAATAATTACTAGCCTAGACAGTTATAATAACCTGCCCTCACAATTGCTGGTAATTTCAATAACACTGTAGCGGAATAAACAAGTACTAGAATACATCTCGGTCTCCAGCTCATCTTCTGAGCTCCATAACATCCTAACCAGAACCTACAATACTCGGTCTGACTCGAGCATTATTATAAAATAACATTCGAGTCAGTCTGTAAAACTAGAGTTAGAAAACACACTCAATTTGAATTACTAAGTTTTCAAAATTCTTTGAAAAACAAAGGTATCTCGTAAGACCCACCACAAATAAACAGAATGGGTTTTTACCTTACGATAACCAAAACATTTCATATCAAAATCCTCTGATATTATAATAATGTCTACATACAAATACTTATTCAAATAGCTGAAATGCTTATATCTCTTGTTTCAACATAGTTGGGTACAATCAAAACCGTATGGCGCTTATTGAAGAGTGGAATCCATATAATGACTAGGCACCGGGGTATCACATATCACAATACACGTCTAGAAACAATGTACCGAGGACCACGCTGGGATCCTCTACAACACAAGACCGGTCTATCCCGAACCTGGATAGACCTAATATGCTATCATCTCGGGTGTTCCCACCCTTCCTGAGCTCCTTTCATGAATCGTAGTAATAATATCCGAGGGTATCAAGAAAAGTGATAAACATACCCTAATTGGGTGCTACCTACTTAGCCTTGCTGCATCTCCCCCATTTTTCAGTCATTCCCGGTTGATATGGCTAGAGGCTACGATTACCTTTTAAGGAATTTTCACTTAGAATGCTCATTGTCCTCTAATGACAATGTACCGATAGCATTCATCCATACAAGTCCGCTCTGGGTCCGAACAGAACTGAAGACACTATTCCTACTACATCCTTTTTGGAATCACCCTTAGAATTAGTAGCAATTAGCCCTTGCACTTCCCTGTTCCATCTTCGACTCCCTGCCCTTGTTTTCCTTTCGATAACATACTCGTTGGATCGAAGTGGTTTTTGGATAACTTATTTGATCCCGGTCTCTTTGAAACAACGTTCGATATTTCTGGTAAACTCAATCTTGGTTCTCTAGGAAATAAACAGACGAAAATAAGATCGGAGATCACGACCTAATTGTTAGTGGACGGATTGTCTTATAAACATCCTAGAAGAACAAAACGAGTTTACATATACAGTATATCACCTCGAACGGTAACTGTACCATGTAATTCCCATGCTTCTCTTAGATATTTCCAAAGTTATACTTAGGTCCAGATTTGATAGTCAGTTATTTAACTATCAAATAACAATCATTCAACCCAATATTCCATTTTCCACTGAAAAACTCTAAGTCTTATTTAATTTAAATTTTAAATAATTTTAAATTTCTTTATCCAAAAGTATGCACTTATTTTATCGAATTCAGCATATTCACATATTATCCTTTTCAAAAATATTTGAAAACCCTTTAAAATAATATGGAAAGTGCCATTGCGGTATCAAACTATGGATTCACAGCTCAATGGTTAAGTCTCTATCCTAGAAAATTCAAAAACTTAACTGTAGGCACTCACTGCCTCCGATTACGCCATGCGAGTATACCATTACTTTCCGACTTTATTTAAAAATTATCTCAAAATAATGCTTATAAATTCTAAAATGAAATTTCAAGTTTTAATCCAGGCAAATATACTTAAATAAAAGTTATTATACAAAGCCATATTTATATTTAATAATTTATCTTTAAAACAACAATGCTGACTAATTATTAAGTACTAATAATAATAAACCTTTAACAATCATTATAAGGTTACTAATTAATAATTCAATATTCTTTAAACAATTGAAAATAATCAAATAACTAGTTTCCAGAATATTTTTAACACTTTTAAAGTTACCTAGTTAATAATTAAAAATCCTCATTTTAAAACAAACTCAATTTCTCGATAACACTATAGCTCTTTTCGATTCGAAAATAACAATCCAATACTTATAAATCTCTCTTGATTCAAAAATCTGTTTATAATTAAACAAGTACTTCTTAAGAATTTATTATTCAAACCCCTTTAATATACTTTATCCAATAATCTCTATTTACAACATTCCAAATTGGTTAATTACAATTTTGAAAACCATGATTTTATCAGATTAATTTACCCAAAATTCCATGTAAATATTTTACTTCAAAAATCTCTTTAAATTTCCTTTTCCAATTCAAGCAATATATTATCGGTATTTAAAAATACCCAAAATCTAGGCTAAAACTACCGTAGCATCCAATCAATCCAAGTCACACAATAATCCATCACATATTATTCCAAAAAACATGTATCACTATTTATGAAATTAAATTCAACAATTGAGGAATACATTTACATCCCTCCAACCTTTTTCCTTACATCCACAGATGTTAGCACAACATAAAAATACCAATTCCACTTCGAGATGGAATATCGTTGCATATAGGGTCATTCGCTATTATGCAGGGTGCATAGGGTCTCCTTCGCTATATATATGCGGAATATCAATCACTCCAATATATATACACACACACATACATATATGCTACTATAAATAATATCACATTCAACTGATAAAAATATATTAATTCAACCAATCAATCATTAATTATTTTACTATTTAAAATTAATACCATCAGTCCAAAATTGAGTGAGATTAACATACCTTGAGTTTTAAAATTTCCAAACGTTCCAATTTTAAATTAAATCGAACACGTTCGATTTAACCTAAAATTTTAAATTGCTCTAAACGTCTCCAGATCTTTTCCGAGCATAATGCTCGTCGCCACGATTCCATTGCCGCTTGTTTTGTCCGATTCCAACCTCGTATGACAAAGATATGAATTTTTAAAGTCTAAATATAAATTATATAAGTAATTTCTCTCTTTTTATATATATATACCAAAATGAAATATGGCCATTCAATTTCATGAATGAGATCAAGGATGCTACTTTACTTCTTCTTCCATGCGAATAAAGGCACATCTCAAACCAATTTGCATGCGAATAATAATCCACCGCCGCCCCCACCTCGATCCATTTGAGGTCGATTAAGCGCCATAAACTCAAAGCCCTAGGAGAGCACCCCCAACGCTAGAAGACTCGTCAAGCTCGGCGCACCTTACTTCCCTGAAAATTAAAGTGAACGACAACCCTTCATGTCTAATTTTTTGCCATCACGTTGCGTTAAAAAGGATCTCTACCATTCACATCGTAGTGGTCGCTGCCCTCTACGACTTCTCTACTGAAGTCTCGGCTTGATATTGCTTGGGTGAGGAGGATTTGGGAAGAGAAGGTCACGATATATCGACCATTGACTAAAAGGAACGGTGGCTAGGTTAAGAAATGGAAAGGGTTTACTGTTGCGCGCATATATATACATACGCGTATATTTTTATTTTAATATTATTTCAAAATTTACATGCTTTTTCGAACGAACTCCAAACTATAACGACCTCGACTCGACCTTCGAAAATCGGCACCGAATACATCACCTATATTCAAATGCCGCAGATTCAAACGTCGAATCTGGTTCGCCGAAGCTTATAATACATTAAGTACAACAACACAGTGGACAGAAATGAATAATTTCATTGATACAATAATGAATACAATATCCGATACAATATGACACAACAATATCTGAGACAATTATACAACAGGGGAATATGATAACAACGGAAGAGATAACTCAAATATTATCTTCGATAAAGAGTGAATCTAAAATCTGCAACTACAAACCAAATCTCCATAGCCAAAGCTCTAAACTTTAAGCCTGAGCGACCATCAAGCTGAACTGAACCAAACTCCATCCCAAAAGCTACGAGGACTCCAATTCAATAAGCTCTCATTACCACCAAATTGTTGAAGTGAAGCAACTCGATCCAAATGCGATCGCCAAAACCAAAGGCCGGGTGCTATCGAATTCTACACCTATTATTTGATTATCTGAAAATCCCAACTCTAGACCACCCGTGTGGAAAATTGTGGGCACCTAGAGTTTAGGAGGGGAACAATAAACTCCGGGTCAGTTATGGGACTGGTATGAGCAAACAAAAACAGTTTATCTTTAAAACAAACAACAAAAGATTTTAAAAGAAATCCGCGATGCTTTTTGGAAAATGAAACTACCATAAGGCCTCCTGCCACACACACCATGCAAACGCAGAATTAAAGGAGATTTCTCCTTATGATAGTTAAAAAAGCTTGATACGCGAAAAACCATTTAATATTATTATTAGTGCATAGTGCAGAAAATCTTTCGAAAGTATAATATTAATCTTAGCCAGCATAGACATTTCGAACTATGCCTACTATAGCTACCATCTAAACAGTGATGACCACCATAAGTAAATGGCAGGTTATACAACTTAAACCATATAGGGCGCGTATTGGAGATTGGATTTTCCAACAAAAGGTCAGGCCAAGGAACTTTCCATTTCCACATGGGTATGCCTCTAGAGGGATGCCCCGAGAACTTACCCAGCTCCTTGCCAACACAAGGCCAGTTTACTCTCTTCCCGGGAGTAAAACCTAAGATATGCCACCCCCGGTCATTTGCGACCTTTATCCGAGGTTCCTCAATCACAAAGCAACATCACGTAGAAATAAAATTTACAGTGTCCACATGAGTTAAGTATCTGGGCTCCATACCATGGTACCACCCTTTTCTAGAAGGAATGGACATACCCTAGGGGCGCGACCCCTGCAACCTTGCCGCATCTTTCTTGTTTCGACCATTTCTGGAGTGTGAGGTCCTGATGCAGTCTCGTCCACAAAGCTATGCGTTTTACAAAGCCATGCTTCAATCGACAAATGATCAGTAGCACTTCGTATGCCACATTACCAAATTGGAAATGTATCATTAGTAACCATCAACTACATATTCTCTGAGCTCGTACGTCTCAAAGAAGGGTGTTAAGCTAAGAGAATAAATCTCCGCTACTAAACAATAATGTATTTGATAGAAACCATCTTTACGTATCAAAGTGTAATGTCAGACACACATCCATACACGTATGTTTTGGGTTCAAACAGAACCGAAGGCACTTCCAAAGAAGCCCCTTCAATCTGGGTATTCACAATCCCGATCGGACTCCCTATCACATATGGAGATCTCTATACCGGCGTGACTCGGTGCAGAGACAATCGACGGGTTATCGTTTCGTTCTCGGAAACACCCAGTCTTCACCACCAGTCTTCAAATGCTATCCATATCGTCGTATCATTATTCGGAGTGGGTTATATGACACAAGGTCTTCTCCCGGATAAATCAAATAATGAGTGCAACATTTAAAAAAAACATATGGATATTGGGATTTTAGTTAAGTCGCAACTTAAAAACCCAAAACTTTCTTCAAATGGTTTAAACAAATTATCATTTCAAATCTTTTAAACAAAAAGGTTCATCTCACAAAGTTCACCCATTCTCACAAAGATTCATTTACAGATTTCAAAACAATTTCCACTTCAAATTGGATTAACTCATCCAATCTTTAAATCAAAGATTTAATTCATAGCTTTCAAACCATATCCAAATATTCATTCATAACTTGGAAAACCATTTTTATTTCAAACTTGAAATCCTTTCAACACAAATTGGAAATTCCTTCCTTATATGAAAGCTTTTATTATTTGAAAACAAATAGTTTTCGTTTTGGAAAAATCCAATTATATTTGCACGAGTTAAAGCCCTTGAGTTAAATTCAAATTCCTAAATCAATACCTTTAAAATTGTTTAACCCATATATAACTTGTGTAACATCTTTAAACCATAGTTTTCAAACATAGAATTAAATTTTAAATTTTGAATTCAAATTTAAATCAAACTATTTAAATTTCAAAACTCAATCAATTTATTAAAAATATTTTTTATTTTTGAAACACCTTTTCAAAAGATTTCAATTACATTTCCAAAATTATTTTGAATTCAAAAATTCAATCTTTAAAATCATCAAAAATCTATGACTTAACCAATTTCCTCGTGCAATCCATATTTGTGGGTGTATAGTGTAGTCCAGGGGTTTTACACAATAGTGCGACATCATCAATCATCAAGATTCAATCATATCAATATCGATAAGCGGTATAATCTATAACGCTTATCTTTATTCACAGAATGATAGATAGAAAATAAAAATCCATCGCAGATAAATAATAAATTACATTCATCACAGCTCAAGACAAAACAGTTCATGTCATAAAGCATCATACATCAGAGATATCAAATAATACAAGGCATTCAATACAATCCAAGCATCCATAATTAAGTTCAATTAATCATCTGATTATTTTAAACTGGATTAATCACTAATCCAGGTTAATTAATCAATTAAAAATTATTTTAATTAATTAACCTTAAATAATCAATTAATTTTAAATTATTAATTAATCAACCTTAATTATAAATTAATCAACCTTAGTTAATAAATTAATTAACCTTAATTTGTAAATTAATTAATCCTTTAACTATTAATTATCTTCAAATTAATTACTTTAATTAATTAACCACATTAATTAATTAGCCTTTAATTAATCATTTGATTAATCAGCTTTGATCATTAATTAATTATTTTTAATCAAGTAATTATCTTTAAAAAATTAATTATCTTAAATTAATTACATTAATTCATCTTTAAGTGATTATCCTTGATTACCTTTATTAAGTAATTAACTTTTAAGTAATTAATTATCCTTTAATTACTTTTGTAAAGTAATTATCCTTTTTATTACTTTTAGAATAAATCATCTTTTAATTACATTAAGAATTATTCTTAATTAGTCTAAGATAAACCATTTATCTTAATTAATTTATTATCATCTAAACCTTATTAATGACCTTTGGAAATGAATCATCATTAAACACATTTATTAACCCAATACCCTTTAAGTTAAACTAATGATTTCATCTCCTAATTATATACTTAATTGCAATGATAAATTAAGTTAAACACAATCCTTCATCACTTCTTAATTCAACATCATCTTATTTTATTTTAAAACATTTAAGGACTCAATAACATAATTATTCTGATATGTAATCACCTTTTAAAACAAAACCAATTTCAAACATTTGAAATCTTTGAAAACATATTTATTTTAAATATATTTTTAAACTTGGCTAAACATCTTGATAAATTTAAACTTACTTTTGCTTTTGAAGATCTAAACTTGATTTACTTTTCAAAATTCCAAAACCTGTAGAAGAAAAATTTTAATTTCAAAATTTGAATACCTGTTATTAATAAAACTACCTGAGCCCCCACTTATAAATACCCAAGCCCTCATCCCAAAATACTCGAGCCCTCATCCCAAAATACTCGAGCAACAGCTCGAGCAAACCCAATTTTTTTTCTTCCTTCCTTTTTTAAACTTTATTTTAAATTTAAAACTTCTTATCAGTTAGTTGCATGCGAATGGACTCGGGAACGAACACGGGCCATCGACCAAAATTCACGGGACTTCTTTCGAGTATTCTTCTTCTACTTCTTCAAATTTAAACATCCCTAGATATTGGTGATACCTCATGCACGTGGACGAACATTTCGGCGAACTCCAGTTGACCTCGCCGATGCCAGCATGTCGATGATCATCTATACAAGCCTCCAGACAACCCAGAAATTTGAAACAACGACGAATTCGAAATTTTGCAATTTAATTCAAACTGGAACAACATTTGATCATCGAAAAAACTGCCTCTTTGATCCCCTCAGGCCACCAACAACGTCGCAACTTTGGTCAAAGATCCGCCTACCTCCTACAGTCCGATTGCCACAGGTGCGATCGACTCCAGAGAGATAACGAGACAACAGCAATTCAAAATTCGATCCTAACTAAAACATGAACTAGAACCCTAAATTAACCTCGTTCGACCTCCATAATGATTTATAAAATCATCGAATATTTTTGTGATGATCCCCAACCACCCAGCAAGTTACGACTTCAATCACGAGATCTAAAAACCCGTCGATCACCAGAATTTCATCCAAACCCATTTCACGTTCATCTTAGTAATACTCGAAATTTACTAGGTTAAAAACTATGAATTTTCTTTCGAAAATCATGGTTTTCAATGTCAAACACAATGATGTATATGAATCATTAGATTTCGAGATTCGAATTTTAACCCATTCTTTTATTTTTTCTATAATTCATAAAATTCTAAAGTAAACTTAAATCAGTTCTTTTCAAAATATTTTTTAGCCCTAGATCTCGATCATGCAAAAAAGTTTTGTTTAGATTTCAAAGCCTAATATAGATTAGAGACGAAGATTTTGATTTTCAAACAGGTTTTAAAACCTGGAACTAAAACAGAAGTAATGTATCTGTTTCCAAACATGTACACAGAGTACCCATACATGCAGGCATATTTCACACACACACATACACACACATACAGAAAGATCAACATTCACCCACACTATCATCACAGGCATAAGATTCAAAGAAACTGGTTTTAAAAATTAAAGTTTGCTTACCTTTGACTCGAAAGCAGAGAATCAAACAGAGAACAAGAGTCTGTGATAAAATCTGGAAAATGATTTTTCTTTTATTTGTTTTTGATCTAGAATTCTTGCTTGCCTTGGAATTTTATGCTTGTTAAAGTTGATCTGATGGCTTCATTTCTAGGCCTAAAGCCTTCGAGTTTGATCTGTAGATTATTTGAGTTGCTTTGCTCTGGATCGAGTCCGGTTAACGATTATTTTGACTTTCCAGGTTTTGAATTTAGCTTTGCTGTTTGCTTTGAAATTCTTCTTTGATTTTCATTCTGGTTTCTGATTCTCAACCTTTTGAATTTTTGACTTAGGCTTTAGGTTGTATTTGCAACATATTTATTTTGTTCTGATTTTTGATTCAAATCAGAAATTTGCATTTGATTATATATTGAATTGCAGTTCTGATTTTCTTTTATTTGGTTTTCATCCTGAATCTAGTTTGCTTACAGATTTTGAAATGTGAAGATAAAAGAGAAGTGAAATTTGATTTTTTTCCTTTTTTCTATACCTATTTTCTAAAATTATAAAAGAAAGGTTTATTTTCTTACCACTTGTTTCATCCATTAGTTACATTTGTAAACACATACTTTCAAAAGATTACAAATGTCTTAATACATCTTTAAAATACTTACACATGTATTATGGCATGCATAAATGGTTTTTAATATATTTATAAAATTGTTTATACTATTTTCTATTTGTATTTCCTTTTGTATTATTTTCATGCTACTTAGTTTACAGTTGGTCATACATGATTCAAATTATTTACATTTGTTAAAATGCTTGTTTTTTCCCAATTATACTAATGTCAAAATAAACTCTTTTATGTTTAATTCCTTTTTGTTAATTTTATTGATAAATTTTTGTATAAACCCTTATTTTTATTTTATTTTAAAACTTTTAATTATTTATATTTTATAACTTAACATATGTAAATGTTTTACATTTTAAATTCATGAATATACAAACTATATATTTTTTATTTCAAAAGAAAATGTGTTTTAAATCTTTTTATCAAATCTAATAAATATTTATATCTATATGCATAACTTTAAAGAATTGGATTTTAAAATAAATCAAACTATAAACAAGTAAGTATATAATACATATATATGTGAATTTAATTCTTTAGATAGCTTTTATAAATTTAATTTATATCAATTTCACAATATTACCTTTAAATCAAAATTCCTATTAAATGAAATGGGAAAACAAATCTTTATTAATTGAAAATATAATGATTTCAAATCCAATGTGTCTTATAAGATTTTTTTTAATTTTGAATTTCAATTCCAAGATTCAATTTATCATAAATTTATAAATATAAACAAATAACAAAACATATCTTTATTAATTGGGAAAAAATTGAATTAATTCACCATTAAATTCACAATTTAACATTAATTTCCAAATTAAATTTAATAAAAAATGGGGAGCGTTACACAAATGAGATGTGCCATCTGGCATTTATAATATTTTAACTCTATTTCGAACACAATGGAACATGTTTCAAGGCCTAATTCGATCGTATGTGGAAGATAGTTTTTCCAATCGAATTAAAATATTAAAATTTCGATATAAAATCCAACGCGTTTCTATTCCATTCGATCAAACGGTAACTCCAAACGCTACAAAATTTGATGTTCGATAATAATACACTATTCGGACCCAATGGAACTTGTTTCGTTGAATTCCGAAACTGTGCCCTGGAAGGTTATTTTAACGCGTCGATTAAATCGGGTGATTTTCAAAATCGACAAAATTACTTGAAATTTTAATTTTTAAAACTTACTAACTCATTTATAAATCAAATAGAATTTATATTCATGTTGGAAATAATTTCGATTTATATAAAATTAAAATTCCATCATTTACACTATTACTATATATATTAAATTCCACTATTAAATTAGTACGAAAATCCAAATTTTAACTTACCGATTTTTAATCCCATTCAAAAGTCCACTATCATCACTCTAATTCAACTAGAGTTTAAAATCAACTTATAAATCATTTCCATTTCCATGTTACTCCAGATTCTCATATTTACCTAATTTCAAATATTAAATCACTATTTACTGAATCTGTTAATCGCTATATTTGAAATTCTAAACCAATTTACTAATTCAACCAAAACCTCCATATTCAAAATAAATTAATAATTCAAATTTAACATTTAAAATTAAATTAAACGTAAAAAAACGACCAAAATTCCTAGTCGTTACAAATATGTTATTTATGCTAAAAATTATTTAGCATAAAACTATTCATATATAGTTTTAAGTCCATGTTTTGTATAATATAAGATTTAATGTTTAAATTAAAAAACTTGTATAATTTAAGTAATATATACTAAATTACTTTAAATCAATAATCAATTTTCTTTTATACTGTGAGTATTAAAAGCATTTATATGTCAAAAGAATTCTTTTTAAATTATATAAGCATATAATTATACAACCATTCTAAATGTGATGATATACCGACATACTAGATCCATCACCTAACTAAAAATACAGTATATGATATATGAATTTCCTAAACATTAAGATATTATTGTAGATCATAAATTACCTTATCTCCAAATCCAATCAGCATATGTTGAAGCAAAGAGATCGACTCCTTGAACTAGATACCAATTCTTCCAAGTGCTAGCTCCTGAACTGATGGCCACCGGATATCGAATAGCGATTTATTTTATTTGATTTGAGCTTAGAAATGGAGGGGCATATAAGGATATATTTTGGCCAGAAGTAATGTAAATAGAGCCTAAAAAGTTGTAAATGGGTGTGGGTTGAGATGCTTTTATAGAGGAGTGATTAGAGAGATAAGTTAGGATCAATGTCCACATTTCTCTCTTATCCATTCTTTTCCTCTAATCCAATAAAAATCCTAACCTACTTTCCATCATATGGCCGCCTTCTACGTGGTTTATTATACCCAAAATACATATACCTCTATATGGGCTTTAAATCCATTTTTAGGTTGCATAAAATTTACCGTAATTAAATCTGATTTAAACATGTATTAATATCGTATATCGATTAGTATATTTATAACTATTATAAAAAAATATAATAATATTGTTTAACACATCAAATAAAATGTCATAACTAATATTTCAAAAGTATTATTATTTAATCTCTTTAGAAGAATTACAAATTAATTTAATTCATTTAGTTAAAGAAGTATACGACTTTTTAGTTGTGTGATTCTTTAGGTGAAAATTTTGTCAACGATCAACATTGAACTATTCGAATATTAACGTTTGCATGTCACTTAGCAGCTAGTATGAAATTTTGGAAAAACTTATCGCTTATTCAGTTCCAGTAAAAATCTAATTTTACTTTGCTATGCTTTTTTCGATAGTGGCTATTATTTAACTAATTTTCTTCCGTAAAACTATATCGCTTTGGACTTATGGAATTTGGGAATGGTTAAAATTTGAATATCATCCATATTCAACTCTATTGTTCAAACACAAAGTCAGTTGTTCAATAATAACAATTATTATTAATCGAGCTACTCTTGCTAAAGATTTTGACTTTGAGTTGACTTCAGTTGACCATGATACCAAACTCATATAACTGAGGAGATGAATCCTTTCATGAATAGAGTTTCACTTCCAATGCTTCCACTCGAACCAATTATAGTCGACCGATGGTTGTAGTGCCATGATTTAACTATAATCAACGCACAACTTCCACATTGTAGATCGATAGTATTCTCAACTCAAGAGAACTTTGTAATTTTGTCACATTGATATTTTCTTTTTAACCATAGTTATATTAACCAACAGAAAACTATCGAATGAGTCATTCCATGGTTATCCAATAACTATCGGTACGTAATGACTTGGTCCATTCAGTAGCCATGAGTAATACACTGCTTAACATTAGGAGAGCGTTACATACTCTAGTCTCAACAGATGCATTGTTATCTAGTCTCGATACAACTTGACTGGAAATATTTACATTGGTATGTTAACTTTATTATGATAAAATAATCATGGTTACAATGCATTGTAACTACTATCACAGTACAAATAATTTATGGATTTTCTTTTAAATATGCTTTTAATTAAATTAATTAATTAACATATAATATATTATATCAAGTGTAAAATAGGAAGAAAACGTATTTATTTCGATTGGTTATTGAGTTAGATATATGTAACAGTTAATTTCCTCCAAAATATACACCTAACTCTATCAATCTCCCACTTGCACTCGGGGCAAATTATAGAATCTCAATTACATCCCTTTGTAAATGGATCTGCAATGCTGTTTAATTATCTACTATGTCAATCAAGTCTCTCCAATGTTGATAAACTACCTTTTGTCATGTTGAACTATTTAGAGTATGCTTCTGGACCTCTAGTGAGCTATTATTATTACGTTGTTATCATATAATGATCAACATTCTTAATACTTGGAATCTTCCCAAGCTCGGTTATAAATTTATGCATTTATATTTATGTGCATTGCTTTTATTGCAGTGCTATGCTAAGCGATGTACTTAGCCTTTCGTTGAATCTGCCATAACCTTTCATTTGGAACATTTCCAACTTAAAGCTTCTTAATTAAGGTTTGAACATGAATTTAATATTGACATATTATACTCAATATCACTCATGAAATTTGATTTTGTACACTCCTTCATAAGGAGTTCTTTGTTTCTATAAACAATTTTATAGTATTTCATAAATACTCCAAAATACTCTAAGCTATCATTTATTATCTTAATTTTGATTTGATATTTGTTTCATATATCAAATACATAAGAAAATTCCAATTGTAGACAATACAACATGTATGATAATTCCTATTTCTAAAGCATAAGGAATCCATCTAATGTGTTCCTTATTAAACATTTTAAAAAGATGTCTTTGCATATCATTTAGGGCATTCCTAATATCCTTTATACTTACTATAAAAGGTATAATTTTACAAATCCAATATCGAGTATTTAACAACCAAAGCATTATTGATTTTAATATAAGTACATCGTTAACAATTAGTAGTTTGTTATTTACTTATAGTTAAGAAATATTTATATACCTTTTAGTGTTTATGAACACATGCTTCCTCTGCATTTTGATTGAAAGTCAAACTATTCTATATTTCTATCAAAATACTTATTCAATTATAACACTTATAAAATGATACTTACATATCATTTCTTGGATCATGCCCTTAAAACTCACAAACTCAATATCACTCCCACTAACTTCAAGACACTTTGGTTATTTTGTGTAAATAGTATATTCTAAATCATTATTTAGAATTTTCCATTTCAACACATATGTACCAAAGCACAAAGTCATTCCAAGTGATACTTTTATGAGTAAATACGAATTGACTTGAGCACATTGAATAACAAATTTATTACGCTAATTGCAACAATTAAAATTTACGACGTTATTCCTTCCAACAATGCTTGTTATATTCCAACTTCATTAGACTTGCTCTTGAAGATACATTCGTGGTCGATGGATCATATCCCTTTAAGTATAACTACCAAATTCATATTTTGAAACATACATGGAATCCTTTTTGGATTTGGGCATCATACGATATCGTAGAGTCAATACTCTTTATGGCTTAATTAAATACTGAGGATATCTATTCTTGACATTGATAAGAAAATCATTGTTTCTCTTTAATGTATGAGAATAATTATTCGACACTCTAATGCGATATGTTCGTTTAAGTCAGGTTAATTTCGTTTCATTCCATGTAATCAATTTTATCTTTGAATCATATTCGAATCCATTTCAATACCAGTAATTTCTTAAAGAAATTCCTTCGCTATGAAGTTGATATTTCTTGAAACAACAGAGTGCAACAAAATTGATGCTCATAAATACTTTATCAATTGCCTTTTATATAAAACTGATTTGGTTATGGTTCAAAATCCTTATGTTCAAAATATAAATTGATCATCCAATAAAAGTTGTTCCCAACCTCTTTTAGGGGTAATTCATACAAGATTCCTCGTGAGCAATTACTACATATAGTCTTTCGACTCACACAACTTGCCAACTCCTTAGCCTAGGATATGTTGGGGTTTCTTATAAACTCTTATCTTGTATGATTTTATAAATAATTATTTAGATTAAATTAATTTTAACCTGGCATACTGCTCTTAAGTATACGACCTTATATAAAGAAGTGAACTCAACTTCACTAACCATCAATCATACTTTGTTCGTCAATGTTCAATTACTCCTTAGATACATCATCGTATATCGTAGAGTAGAATGACTTTTGAGATTAAATCTTTATTCATTCTTAGGTATGTTTGAAACTCCTTACAATATACTCACCCGTTCAATCAAATCAAATCAATTTGATTTTCTATTGCATGTTATTTTATTTACTTTCGTTTTATATTCAATGAGGTAATCACAAATATACTATGTGTATTACAAATGTCAATGTCAGTGATAACTCACCGATGAATATAATGAAATACATGGAACTGCTTTGGTATTAATAAACTTGCCATTGCACAAATTTATTTGTGTCTATCCGAAGAATTCATCAACTTTTAACACAATCCCACTGAATTGGTGCTCTTACCTTAATTGTTTGACATGTATTTACTAGCACTGTATGATTTATAATCATATAAACAAAAATTATTTTCCAAAACCAAGGCTTAGCCTATAATTCCAAAGTAACTGCAAATAATTGTTGACACTTCTTAATTTTCCAATGCATCACAAATACTAGTACTATAGTTTTATTTTATAATTAATATTCATAATATACATATTAAAATAAAACTAAATATGTTTTTCAGTAAATTGACAATTATTATTTCATAAATAATATTTGGTATGTTTTACGAAAACAATTTTGTAACTTGATGTGAACAATAAGTGCTATATGGCAACCTCCCACTATCTTTGGCATTATTATAATAGCATACGAAATACAAAGGTCCATTTAACCGCTTAACTTAGGTTATTTATTCCATCAATTGTAGCCGGTTTTACAACCGAGAGTTTTCAGATCAAATATCTTAAACTCAGAAGAATAAATCTCATGAAAATTTTTCTATATCAAAATATATTTTCGAAAAGAAATCACACTTCTCAGTTTAATGTTAAGTATCAACTATTATTCTATAATTCTCATTTTCAATGTTTGTTTATGAAGTAGAAGTGACCATTCACTTTATGCATCCCAACTGTACCTTAGATTACATCCACTCTTATAACATTTAATTTCCTTTCTAAACGGTCAAACCATTCAGAAGACATTCTTTCTACAATATCATAATGAACTCTTTACAAAAAGGCATGTGAACATCCCTAACTATTAAGGATATCAAATAAATTGCACTTTACATAAACTAATCAAATTGATATTTCTGTGGTCAAATTCTTAGATCTATCTTGTAGTATTTGGTCCAATGTTATATTTAACACAATAAGATCATTATTATAATTAATTATATTGAATACATGACCTTAGATTATAGTTTACTTTCTTATTTCAAAGAACTATTTTCATCAAGGTTTCGTACATTACAAATTATGACCGTTCACCGTATAACATTTATATGTGATCGTGTATGGATCAAATATCCATATTCTTGTGCTGCTTTTAGAGTTCAAAGCTCATTGAAGGCAATACACAGTCTTAGGCAAGTAAACTCGTAAGTGACCACGTTACGTATGTATCTAGCGGTTGAATAATCAGGCATATGCATGGGTAGACATGCAAAACTATATAGGCAAGTATATATTATATTTCTATTTGACAATATTAATTCAGCTCATTTGTATATTTTAACTGAATAACGTTTTATCATTTATAGTGATTGCACAAACTTATGAATGTAGATTATTATAACTTCATATAGCAGATGTTCTTACAATATTAGAAAAGTTAAATGTTATCATTTCATTTTTCTAATAAGGCTCCCACTAATCTTTTATGTTTCTCCGAACCCTAAGACGAAACATAGAAGTCTTTCGACTTTACTGGTGGGTGTTAGGACTCTTTTGTCTTGGGATTATGATCTTGAGTTTGCTCAATAAGTCATAGAGCCACAAACAATGGATAACTCCTTATCTATTGTATTATATACAAATCCATCCCTATGGTTCTCCGTCTTTATCTCATTTTGAGCAAATTTTGGCCTTGAGTTTGCTCAACAAATTGAAATAAATTATTCACTTGTTCCTACCATTTCACGATGGCCTAAGTATAGTACATGTACCTTGAGTTTGCTCAGTAAATTCATACAGTTATCTTAGCTCATCTAATCAATATATTAATAATGATACACATAACGCCTATAACTTGAGTTTGCTTAATAACTAGAGATTATGCAAGTAATTTACTAATATATAAATGGTAGAGGGCAACACTTATATTAAACAATATTCATAATCTTCAATATATGTAAATTGAGTGATACTAACTTATGAAATAATATATTTCTTACGAAATATCCTCATGATTCAAGCGTCGGACACATCTGAAATCATACCTATGTATTTATCCCTTAAGTCTATTTGGGTTTTTTTACCATTCCACCTTTAATTTATATATTCATATTATATAAGTTTTAATTACCATATAACTTTTATAATTTTATTAACTTATACAATAGTCTTATGTATAACATTATATTAATTAAATCTTATTTAATTAATTTAATTAAGTAGCAATTTAATTAATTTTAATTTTTTTCAATCATAACATATTATATTAAGTATACACGCTGTAACCTTTATTGTAACACACATATGTCTTATGTATATATGTGTTTTAATTTTTTTCATTAACTTTTAATTAATTTATTTAATTAAACAATTTTATTAAATTTTATTAATTTCAAAAATTCTTGTATACACACATATGTACTCATATTGTCATAAACAATTCATGACAACGTAACATATATCATTATAAATATTATGTATGTTGTAGGTTGTGAAATTATGGATCTAGGGCTAATTTAACACTAGTAGGGGCAAATAGTATTTTATAACTTGTGTAAATCCTTTTCATTTTCTTTCAAGATTAATATTAAATCACAGATGAACAAAAAAATTATACTAACTACCAATCAAATATGGAATTACAGATAAAAATAAAAGCAATAAAGTAAAGTAAGAGTTTGAGAGATGACACTAGGGATTCTAAACTAGTTTAGATTTCTCGTATAGCAAGCCCTATACAATTTCTTGTACATAGTTCTTTTCAAATGCCTTTTTTAAACAGATAGCAAACAAACCCATTACAGTCTCAATTTCAAGGCAACAAGATACACCCTCCCGATCCCGGAGTCAGGGTAGACTCACTTGATTTGTATGGGCTATAAGCGCACCTACTTGATTTTAACGGGATACAAGCGAACCCACTTGATTTGAACGGGCTATAAGTGCACCCACTTGATTTGAATGGGAAACAAGCATAGCTACCTGATTTAAATGGGTAAAAAGCACACCCACTTGATGTGCACGGGCAACAAGCACACCCAAACAACCACAAATAGAGTTGACAGTTTTTCTAAAGAAAATTTCTTGAACTTTAAATACAATGGATCCTATAGCCTCTTGAATAAAACATTGATCTTTGAATTGAGAGAAAGAGAGATGTTTCCAAAATAGTAAGGAAGTATTATTGAATCAATATAATGAAGCATGAACTGATTCTAAGTGATTTTAATGAGAATAGAGTATATTTTCAATGGACTTTTCAAGAGAGTAAGAGAAGGAAAAAAAATAAGTAAATCTAATCTTCAAAATTGGTTTTAACTTCCTTTTATTTTGTAAATAGTAGATATGTCCATTCATGAAGAGTTGTGATGAATAGACACTTCCATTCAAAATTTAAAAAACCATATGGCGGCATGTATGTCGACATACCATCTGCTAGATATCGGCATATGCAAGTACTTTTTGAAAACTTGTTTCTTTTAAGATGTTTTGAAAATTCTATACTTTGTAAAATAATTTAATGCTTTGAAAAATAGTTTGAACATAGTTTATAAACATTTTTAACGTTTAAAAAACTTTTATGAAATATTTTGAAATATATTATGAAAATTTGTTGTGTTTAAAAATATATAAGATAGAAAAGAGAAGATAAAGGTTAAAGATTGCTATCAAGGACTTTAACAACATAAGCTATGACTGTATATACTAAATTATAATTTTGAGATCTTAATATCTTGTTCTTTGTACTCATGGGTCTTCATGTATATCTCTTAGGCCTTTATGTTGTACAGTCTTTGATTCAACCCCTATGTAATGTTCCACATTATCTACTATATTACTTGGCAAAACATTAGTATCTATATATTATATGTTTGTATATTGTTGTTTTCTTCAAAATTAATAATTAAGATATTAAAATCTTCCCGATTTTGATGATGACAACCATTAAATATTCTTGTATATAAAATATGATATAACACCCCTTGAGTTAATAAACTCCCCTGAATATTTACATGTGTACATTTTGTATTTTTCTTCCCCTTTGTTATAAAAAAATGGGTGAAAAAAATAAAATTTCCTTTAACCGTGATACTATTTTGTGAGAGACTAAATTTGACAACTACTTATTTAATTAATACAAAATATGAATGTGGGATACTATAATAAATAAAATAATAATGGGAATAAACACCTAAGTAAGATGATATATACATCAAAATCAATACTTAATGTATCAAAATCAATATAAACTAAATGTTACATATGGAAAAAAAATTAATAATGAGAGGATGGAAAAAAAATTTGGTATGACATAAAAGATATTATTATATAATCCTTAGCATCCAAATTGATATATTAAATTTAGTACATAAAATTCATATATAATAGATCTTAATAGTTACGAAATTTAATCATACCCTACTCACAATATTTAATAAGTGTAACTATGTAAATGATCAAATTTGTGTCTAATAAACTTTTAGAACTAAATATTATTTTATTCTTATATATTGTTTATTTCTAGAAAGACATGATAATTTATAATAATTTTTTAGCGTAATATGCAAAGTATAAGTGAGATATGTAGAACTAAAAAATATCATGAAAAAGGAATTATATAAATTTAAAGACAATAAAAAGAACGGGGGAATGACAGTAAGATGGTTGATCATATGTTTCAATTTCATTGACATATTGGAAACGTTTTTTTTCGGAGAATATAATGATACGATTGATCATATAAAAGGTCTCCATAGTCATTTTTTCATCTTTCTCATCTTATTGTACGTTGTGCCTGAAGGAGTAGAATATATTTGTATTATTATCCACACTAAGTTGGATCGGCAGGATTAGTCCTTCAAAAATCAAACCCAATATTTTTAAGAGTTTAGAATCTTGAATGTTTAAATCACAAAAAAGCATGAATGATTACATACAATGAAAAACATAATAAAAAATGAGATATTCTACTAAATCTTCTATTTCCAAATTTTGATTCAACACAAATAGAGTTCTAAAATTCATTCGTAACACTATTGTGTGTGAGATGATGTGACTCTATCAAAGAACATAATGTATTTTGTGTCTCATTCATTATTTAAATTACAGGTATATTGATGAATTACATGTGTAAAGACACTTGACATCGTGCATGTATACAATGATCTTCCTAAAGGACAAGTGTAGTGACACATGTCATTTTGCATATCTGTTACTATTTAGTTATATGACAAATGTCATATGACGTGGCTCATTATCACTTGTATGAAGAATTCTACAAATAGAGCCTTTTACACACTCTACGTACATTCAGTTAATTTCATGAAGCCCTAAAGTTAATATCTCATCATAAAGTTAGTGAGAAATAAGAGTGAAAGGAGTAAAATCAACATTAGAAAAGTTGAAATCATTGAAGAAGGTATGCTTTCTTATTTAGTTTAGTCATGATAAAAGATTGGTAGGATGTTATTAGAATAGAAACACTTTATAAAAGTCAATAGTGAAGAAGTATAACCAATCACGAAGAGGCATGACCGTTTAAAAAAATTAAAAATTGAAAGCATAACTTGGTAGCCGAATTGTCTATTCGAATTTAACAAAAAAAAGAAAATGTTACATTAATTTAAAGTGCTCAAAAAAAATTGTGTAGTTATATTTACTAATTATATTTTGAAAAATAATTTTTTTACATCAATTTTTTTATGTAAAAGATCATAAAAAAGTTCAAAATTGCAATGGCCCGCATCAGAAATATAGCTGTTGAAATCACTAAGTGTTAGTTTATTTGAGAGTAACTAATTAACTTTCGAATTTTGATATGAATTTTTATACATAAGTAGTGCAAAGAATGTGTTATCATTAAAAAATATCATGTCAAAATATGCAATTGATAGTTTTTAAGATTTTCCAGAAAAAACACTACGTTTAACCTGCATGTTCGACATATATAAAGAGTAGTCAAGTTTGTATGAAAATCTAGAAAATGTTAAATTATTAAAAATGCTTGTTGATGTTTTTTATATTTAAATATATTAATTGCTATTTGGAATATATTTTAATGATTGAAAAATGATTTAATTTGAAAGCCATAAAAATCCAAATTTTAGCTCCATGGAATATATCATTGTAATTTACTAATTGTCTATCCATTCAAAAATAATAAATAGATAGATTTCGACTTTTGGCTCCAAAATTTTTATAGAGCCAAGTATGTCAATCTTATACTGGTGTAAAATAATATATCTAAGAATTATTAGTGTTTGAGTAAAAAATGGCCACCAATCGCCAAATCAGTGTGAAAGCACTAACAATCCAATCACAGATCCCAAACGGAGAATACAATATACAGATCCCAAATTCAATAGCAAAAAAGTAAATTAACATACAGATTTTATAGTGGTTCGGAAAAATCCAGCCTACATCCACTTCAATAATCATTTTATTATATTGTTGGATTACAATTATAGTTTATGTTTGCCTTAGAAAATTAATGGAGGTAGGAAATAGAAACAATGAATAAGAGCTCAAAAAAGATTCCCTACGATGAGACAATGATGCTATATTTATAGGAGAAGACGTGCAAATATCTCGTTCAAAATTTGCATGAAGAATTTTCAGACCAAGTTGGATCGATCCAGGAAGTATGAGAACAATTACACCTCCAATAACGGATCGGCCCCGATCAGTATCAAATTCCATGTTGCAATGTCCAATCCCTAGAGTAGGTCCCCCTCCATCTCTACTTCATGCTTTCATGGTTGTTTGCTTGATTCCCCTGGTATCTGTCGAGTTATTGAGCGATCATCATTGGGTTAAATTGCCAACGCGAGGGATTTATAGCCATAGTGATCCGATCTGATCTGTTCCTAACCATATTGATCATATCTGATCCTTTACCTAGGGGAAGTGCAAATCCATACTTAGCCATTTCATGGATGTTACTCACTTGAAACCGCTTGATGATTATCCATAGCTTTACTTATATCTAATATTCGAACCCGGTAACCATCTCTATGGGCTTCCTGCTTTGATGATCGTGAAATCCAATTAGCCAACTCGATGATATCATGGCCTTACCAAAAGGCGAGATAACATTTGCCCCCCAAAACATGTCATGCGATAGGAAGGTGTGCTTTGAATTGCCATAAGTCCAAAATCCATAATCCATCGATCGCCGAGTTTCTAATCCTGAATCCAATTCTTTTTCGAACCAAGTTGCCATAGTCCACGACTGTTCCGGGTCGATAGACAATTCTAAAATAATTCCAAATCTTTTGTCGAATCCATTCCTATCCAAAGCCAGAAACTGAATCCATGGTCTCACCGAACAGTTTCCAATTCCAAGATCTCACTGAACCAATAGCCTGGTTCAAATCTCTGTGGATCGGTCATAGCCTCTTTGAGCTCATACTGGACCCCCTCCAGTCACTCTCCGACGAAGAAAGGAACAATGATAAGTAAGCCGATCCTTTTGGTCTTTGACAAAGCGACAATATTTCCTACACCCCGGCTTAGTGTCCCTGAACATAATGCGATGTCATGGCCTTCCTAGGCCGATCATGTTCTCTTCAGTCCCTTACTGGACCACGCTCACTCTTCGATGAGAAGGGAAGAACGATAAGCAGGCCGATCCTATAGGACTCTGGCAAAGCGGCCTACTTCTTGCTTCTCCAATTCTATTTCTTCGATCGGAATATAACGCGACTATAGGATACTATTCTCTGGCCTTATCCCCCAGTCGAGGACTTAATCCATGTACAACTTCATTCTATTACTCTCCTAGATGGGACTCACACCTTGCGGTTATTATTCCGTCTCTATGGTCAGGACAACCATGGCCTATTTTATTCATTACTTTTAAAATTAGATTTGAGCATTCCAAAATCCATTCATTAAGTTATTATATTTAATTTTTTACAACCAGAAAACTAGAAACAAGGATAACCAAAAACTGCCTCTTCGGGCATGATGGTTTGTCGTCATCTCAAAACATGCTTAAGGACCATCCTCGATCTCGTACATATGTGAGTGACTTAACCATCTTATTATGGAGTTTATTATTTATTTAGTTCGTGCCATCCTGATCAAGAGAAGATGATCTATGATGTTGATCTGAGGCCATTTCTATTTGACGTAGATGGTATTTGCTCCTGTTCCATCACCGCAGTCCAAGTCCTTATATACTATGGTAGCCTTCCATCCCTAACTTGTTCCTCAACCATATCCTTAAAGTGCCTATAATCATTAGTTGTGTACCTATCTAGCTCATGAAATAGGCAGTATTTTTCTGATTCCCACTCACGCTCGGTAGGCTCTCTCCTTGTCGGCCTTTGGTATGGAAGACATCCTCGAGTATCCAATTAAATCCTTTTCAAAATATAGTTCAAATCAGTATAAGAAGAGAACTTTGATTCTCTGCTTTGCTGCTTTGATATTGAAGCTCCCATTTACTTTTCACTTTCCTTTGTCCTTGCCTGAACCTTTCCCAGCTAGTCCTCCGTCCCTTCCTACATTAACCTCTTCTCTACCAGCCTTAACATCCTCCTGCCGTAGGAATCTCTCAGTCTTGTGATAAAATTCCTCGAGATCTATTGGTGAATCTTGTTTCATTGAAATTTTAAAGTCCGTGCCATCCGAAATCCCACATACCACCGACATTAAGACCATTAATGGATCCGGTCGATCCACCGAAGCAACTACGCATTAAACTGTGTCAAAATATTTCTCAAGGACTCTCCCGTCCTTTAGTTTAGTGTTGCCAATGTTATTACACTCTTGGATCTCGTGTTGTGGACCTGAAATTGCCTCACGAATGAACCAACTCCATCCAAGTAACGATAGAACCTTTCTCCAATTTCCTAAATCGTATTCCAGTTATATCCGCCAAGTATAAGAAGAATATCATGTCATCACTTCCTTCAATGACCCCAGCACTTATGTATGCCTCATACACCTCAACAGATGAACAGTTGGGTCTGATTTTCAGTCATATGCCACCAATGATGGTAGCTTAAACTCTATTGGATTCCTAGCATGCTTGATATTAGGAGTGAATAGACTCATGTTTACATCCTCCAGATCCCTGTTCACCAATCCTTTTCTCCTAACTTGTTTGATCAACTTCGTAAAACTATCATTATCATCCAAAACATGCTCCTATAGATGCACATCTGTATTCTAATCTACACCAAACTGCACAGCATCAATCGTTGGCTAGCACCGACTGATCCAGCATGACCCTGAGGCATGCCCTAAAGTCGCAAGTGATCAACGTCGATCTCTATAAGTGATCATTGCCGGTTGGTTCACATTGACCGGGGACCGCCCTAGGTTGCTCCACTTTATTCCTCTACCTGTTAGCTTCATTTCTCCATTCTTGGTTTTGATTTTCTGCAACTCCTGTTGCTCCAATTCCTTGATCTAGATTGCCATTGGCTCCTGATCTAGTTTACCCAAATTGCATAAGGAAATTCTGAATCATATACTCCTGCCTCTTCATCTTCCTCCTATGCATAACACCCATCATCATCTCCATCTCGTACCTTGTGATGATGGAGGATTGATTAGCGCTAGCTTCTGAGGAAGCCTCCTGACTTCCTTTATAATGGCTCATTCCTACAAATGTTCTTCTTGTTGATTGCCTAGCCATTAATCCAAGCTCCAAATCCTTTCCAAATCAACGGGTGCCAGTGTTCTCAGTGAAAGCACCAAAATGTTGGAGTCAAAAATGGTCACCAACACCCAAATTAGTGTGAAAGCACCAATAATCCAATCACAGATCCAAAATAGAGGATTCAATGTACAGATCATCGATTCAATATCATAAAAGCAAAATGAACACATGGATTCATAGTAGTTTGACAAACTCTGGCCAATGTCCACTCCAATAATCTTTTTATTATACTGTAGGATTAAAAATATAGTTTTTTTTGCCTTGGAAAATTAATGAAGGAAGGAACGAGAAACAATGAAGAAGAGCCCAAAATACGATTCCCTATAACGAGCCATTGATCATGTATTTATAGGAGAAAACTTGTAAATATCTCGCACGGAATCTGCATGAAGAATCTCCAGACAAAGATGGACTAATCCAGGAAGTACGAAAATGATTGCACCCCGTATGAGGGGCCGGCCCCGATTGGTAAAGAATGCCACGTGGAGGCGTGCAATCCCTGGAGTGGGTCCCCTCCATCTGTACTTCATGCTTCCATAGTTGTTTGCTTGATTCCCTTGGTATTTGTTGATTTATTGAGTGATCATTGTTGAGTTGAATTGCTGATCCATGTGATCCACATCCATAGTGATCCGATCCGATCCGTTCCTAACCATATTGATCCAATCTGATCTCCTGCCCAAGGGAAGTGAAAATCCACCCTCAGCCATTTCTTAGATGTTACCTGCTTGAACCCAAACTATCATCCATAGCCTTGCTTATATCTGAGGTCCGAACTTGATAACCATCTCTCTAGGCTTCCCGCCTTGATGATCATGAAATCCAATTAGCCATCTCCGTGATGTCACGACCTTGCCAAATAAATCCTTTTAATTTTCTTTCAAGATTGATATTAAATCACAGATTAATAACATATAATTATACTAATAATCAGCCATATATGCAATCACAGATAAAATTAAAAGCAATAATGTAAAGTAAGAGAGAGAGAGAGAGAGAGAGAGAGAGAGAGAGAGAGAAGACACCAGGGATTATACTGGTTTGAATTTCTCGTACATCCCTTCTCATACAATTTCTTGTATAGAGTTCTTTTCAAATGACTACTTTAAACAGTTAGCAAGCAAACCCATTACCATTTGGGTTTTAAGGCTACGAGATACACTCTCCTGATTCTGAAGTTTAGTGTAGACTCGCTTGATTTGAACGGGCTGCAAGTGCACCCACTTGATTAGAATGGGCTACAAACTTACCCACTTGATTTGCCTAAGAAAAAAGCACACCCACTTGATTTGAAAGGGATATAAGCACACAAAAGAAAATGCAAATAGAGTTGATAGCCTTTCCAAAGATAATTTCTTGAACTTTTGATACAATGTATCCTATATCCTCTTGGGCAACACTTTGTTCTTTTAGTTGAGAGAGAGATGATTCCAAAACAGCAAGAAAGTAGTATTGAATCAATACAATGAAGTATGAATTGATTCTAAGTGAATCTGAAGAGAATAGAGTATATTTTTAATAGAGTTTTCAAAAGAGTAAGAGGATGGAAGAAAATAAGTAAATATAAACTTTAAAATTCATTTGAACTTCCTTTTATATTGTAAATCAGTAGATGTATCCATTTATGAAGAGTCATGACGAATAGATGCTTCCATTCAAAATTTGAAAACCGCTTGATGACATGTATGTTGACATGCCATCTGCCCATATATTCACATATGCATGTACATTTTGAAAACTTGTTTCTTTTAAAATGTTTTGAAAATCCTTTAGTAATTTGACACTTTGTAAAATAGTTTGAGCATATTTTTTAAACATTTTAGACTTTGAAGAAGACGTTTATATAATATTTCGAAATATATTTTAAAATTTTATTTTTTTTAAAAATATAAAAGATAGAAAATAAGAGATAGAGATCAAAGATTTCTATCAAGGACTGTAACAATATAAGAACTGAATCTATATGTTAAATTATAACCTTAAGATCTTCATATCTTGATCTTTGTACTCATAAGACTTCATGTCTATCTCTTGAGTCTTTATACTGTATGGTCTTCGATTCAACACCGTGTAACATTTTACACTATATGCAATGTAACTTGGCAAAACATTAATATATACATTTTATATGTTTGTAAATGGTTGTTTTCATCAAAATCAATAATCGAGGTATTAACATATGTACATATATTTAATTAATCAACTTATGTAATTTATTTATTTTATTTATATTATTAATAAATGATATTATTGAAATAATTGAATAAAATTTTCAAATATTTTGAAAAATTATATTATAACTTTGGTAATATGTATTTTATTTTAAAATTTTACTTTGAAATTGAAAACTTTTTATTATAATATTCAAAACAATTTGAAAGTCTATAGTATAGCATTTATAATATTTTTCTTATCTTGAATTTAACTTTTATTTCTAATTTCAAAACAATTTTGAAATTAGCCCAAGGTCGAATTCAAATTAGGTTTTTTCTATTAGGAGCAACCTTTAAGCTTACATAACTGTTCGGGCCAGGCCGGTAGTCAAGTATTGGTACTTGATTACCCAACTATTCAATTTAGATACTACCTTTTTAGACACTCTACTAACTAGGATGTAAGCTTAATTAGTCATCCCTAATATGGAAAATTTAGACCGCATAGGTTATTAGGCTCCAATGTTAATACCATATATATTGATTTTGATGACAACAACTACATAAATATATATACTATTGTTTGCCAAATTTATATAGAATATTTTGCAGGATATTATACCGGTTTATACAAGTACAAGATAATCGAATTTGAAGACTAATCAGTAAAAAGACTAGAGATTGATATTCAGAGATAATCAAGATAACTAAAGAATCATGAGTTTAAAAATAAATATATGAAGAGTTTAAGACTATATTTTATTATTAATAGACATTGATTAACTTGTTAAAGACCTTGAATATCAACTTTCTTTTCTTTGAATATTCTCTTACCAAAATATTTATTCTATTATCAAAATATTTATTTTATTTTCAAAATGTATTTCTACAAATATATTATAAGAGTTTCATATATATTAAAATATTTTAAAACCATATTTAAATAAATTTACAAAATTCTAGACTTTTGAAACACCTTAAAAGTGTTTATAGTTTACAAAATAAACAAGGGTACATACCCTACCTATGTATGTTGACATATCTACCATTAAAGAGGTGCATTTTGAATTTTGAATCGTTGTAATTTTTGACTACATCTCTTCACGAATAGACATATCCGTTTAGATACCATGTAAAAGGAACCGAAAAATGAATTTTTATGACTACTTTCTCTATATTCTTCTTAATCCAAATGCATATAATATATTTCACAAAATCCACTTTCTGTACTCTTCAAATTCGTTCAAAGTTCAATCTCTACTTTACTACATTTATTCTCTACAATCTATTCACTGATTTGAAAGTATTCTCTCATCAATTCAAAGGGAAAAGTGCTATCAAATGGCTACAGGATATTCCACATACAAATTACAAATATTAGTATATTAAATCAACAACTCTCTATTACTATTTGTGTGGGTGCGTTTGTTGCCATTTATATCAATTGGGTGCGCTTGTTGCTCTTTCAAAACAAGTGGGTTTTCCTGTTTAAATCACATGGGTGATCTTGTTGTCTAATTAAATCAAGAGAGCCTACCTTCAGCTCAAAAATTCAGGAAGGTATATCTTGTTATCTTGAAATCAAGATTATATTCTATTTTGTATGCTACCTGATTAAAATAGTCATTTGAAAGAAAATCTGTACACATAATATACAAGACTGGATGTAGGATTTGTTCATCTTAACCAGTATAAAACTCCTAGTGTCATCTCTCTTACTTTTATTTTATTTTGCTGCATTTATATAAATCTGTGGTTTATATATATATATCTATGTTGATTTATTTGTATTTTGATTTAGATTTAAAAATTGTTTAAAAAAGTTCTATATAAATTATAAACGCTATTTACCCCCTTTTAGTGTTAAAGTAGCCTTAAGATCCATTAACACTGGTATAATATATAATACATCGTTTTTCACATTTAGTATCGGCGCCTTAGATTTTCAAAAATTCATTATTTAATTTTGAAAAGTATAAATGGCTAGCATCACTTATAGTACATTTCTAACACTTTTGTGAAGGATAATCAACTGCTAGACTATCACTACTTTATAGTAGTAATTATGCTTACTGGTCATGTATGATGAAAGTTTATTTGCAATCCAATGGTTTAGATATTTGGAGCATTATGCAAAGTGAATACACTGAACCCCCAACTGAATAGTCACAATGGACACTAGACCATATGACACAAGCACTCAGTAACTCGAAGCCTATGAATATTTTATTTTGCACCTTAGATAAAAATGAATTTAAGTGAGTTTCTATTTATATGTATTCCTATGAAATTTGGAGAATACTGCAAATCATATATAAGGGCACTGGTAAAGTAAAACAAACTAATATTTTTGTGCTACCTGACTACTTTTAACTCTTTTTTTTTTTTGGAATTACCTGGAGAACCAAGCTTCGCTTGTAAACTCTAGGGAAGTATGTGCCTGCCAAACACATACTTCGGGTACTTGTTACAGGGTTGTTTGTTTCGGGGCTCGAACTCGTGACCTTCGATCACGCAGTCCGGACCATCAACCAACCGCGCCAACCCTGTTGGCTACTTTTAACTTTTTATATAATGAAATCAAATGAGTCTATTTCTGACTTATATTCTACATTTCAGGATATAGTTCATTCAATAGCATTGTTAGTGAAAATTTTCTCATAAGAGGATAAAGTTAGAAAAATCCTAAATTCACTCTCTTTTAAATTAGATCAAAAGACAATAGCAAAGGAGAAAGCCAATGGTATTAATACATTGAAAATTGAAGAATTAGTTGGTAATCTAATGTCCTATGAAATATAGTCGCAAGGTAGAAAGAAAATTAAGGCAATCGAAAAGAAATCAATTGCATTCAACGCAACAACTAACGATCAAGATTTAGGCAACGATGATAATGATAAGGAAATTGCTCTTATAACTCGAAATTTTAGAAAACTTATGAAATACAAAAAGATGGACAACTTTCATAAAATTAAAGACAATTTTTTTTGAAAATGGATATGTTTTTTATTGTTACGATTGTGATGAATCTGGCCATCTATAAAGGGTCTATCCACATCAAAAGAAACGAAGAATTCATCAAACACCAATATATTCAAAAGTGAAAAAGGGCTTATAACGTAACTTTGGACTATCACAACATCCAATGACAATGAACTAGACATTGAAAATATCAACATGTGTTTCACACGTTGGAAGATTAATACAATCATTGAAAGGAAACAGCAAAATCGATACCTTTACATTTCGTTTTTTATTTTTTTTTGGAAATTACCTAATATAGGAATAAATATAAAATAATAATAAGTATATATGAATATATATATATATATATATAAAATATGATAAGTATACCTATATTTTGAAAATTTATGATAAGCATTTATGTATATATATAATATAATATATTATATATAATATAAATATATTTCTTTAATTTTGAAATTTTGAAAACTTTGGCATATTTGATGACATGTGTCACCTATGCGTGTTGACATATCTGGTAGAATTTGAGGAATCTTTTCAAAATAAAAACTTTTGAAATTTCCTCTCTTTTACATTAATTTCAAATGTTGAAAAGACACCATTTTGTCCATTACATGAAAATTCAAGCTCCATTTATTCGCTTCTTCTTACCTCATCTTATACCCACACACCTTATTTCCAAAATCAAACATATTGTTCACTTTCTTTCCTCCAAAACAAACAAATAATGTCTTCCTCAAGCCAACCCCTTTGTCCAAAGCCATTAGGCTTACCAAAAGAATCAAAAGACAACTTTTCAAAGATCAAGAGTCCATTTAAACACATATTGAGTATCTACTTATGGTAAAGTCTTTTTAGGAAGATTTGGTAATTTAATTGAATTTTATTCTTATGGTTCACAAGATCTTGCTTTGGAAAATTATATTTTTGGTTTAACTTATTTATCAAAAATGATATTGATTACTATCTCCATCTGATTAAAATGTCTTATTCTAATTTAAATGGAATGTTTTATCAAGAAGAAGAAGGTCAAATTTGGAGTAGTGTAAAAGATACTAATACTGTTTTAATTTATGAAATTCATGGTCAAATCATTGATTCTAAAAATAAAGGAAATAACCTCTCTACTTTTGAAATTGATTAAGAAAATAGATAAGTTTTGCATGAATTATTTTCAAATGATGATGAATATGGTTTTAAAGAGAAAAATCTTAAAAGAAAAACAAGACTAATGAGTCTCGTTGACAATAAAGTATTACACTAAGGACGAAAGATTACAATAACCACACTCAAAGAGTGTTCAAAGCTAGTTTTGCTACTTTAAGAAAATATGATATAAATTGGGCTCGATTTTGGAAGACTTTGTGTAAAAGAAATTTCCAGACATGAAAATACACTTTATCATGGTGTGTACCTCACTAGAATTTTCAACTATTTTGGTATTGATTTAAGAGGTGAAAACATTTTGCCTCATAAAATTTTCGACAACATAAACCTCTTACTCATGCACATCCATCTTGAATTTAAACCCTGTAAGTCTCTTACTGAAAAGGAACTAAGATTAGCAAGAAAAGAAGAGTAAGAGACTCTTCAAGGAGAAGAAAGTGATGATAAGGAATGAAGAGATGCTTAGAAATCAAGAGAAGCTTCTTAATAATCAAAAGAAGCTTAAGCGCTCTTTTAGTAAGAACTTCACTATAAAGACCAGCAAATTTATCGATTTGATAAATTATATTTATTTCTAAATATTCAAATATAATATTTTTGAAACATAGATTATGATGTTTTAAACAATAATGACGATAATCTTATTTTAAATAAGTATTTACAAAAAAATATAAACTTTGAAGGAAAATCGATAAAATGGTCGAATCAATATACCACTCTATAAATGTCAAATAAAATTATTTGTTTTATTTTTTGTAAATAAAATGTATTTACGACATCATCCAGGATGTCATCAAATTTATATTTTTTCTAAAATATAAAATTAAGATTTAATGATTTAATAATTATTATAATTATTTAAATAATTGTTTAATAATTCATTTTAATTGTTATGAAGTGATAATAAATCATTTATAACAGTTTTATAATGATATATATTTGATTTAAATCGTAAGGAAAATTTATATCGCTTTATCGATAAAAAAGCACATTTTGTAAACAATTATTTAATATGGATATTCATTGTTTTATAATCCAAATGTGATCTTTTTAATTTATTTATAATGATGAGAAATCAGTTTTCAAATTTTGTTTACAAATATATGTATGTTAACAAAGAAATAAAGATATGGCTGGAGAATCGAATCGGAATTCATAATGATTTAATGAATAAAAGCTGTTTAAGTCGTTGCAACCTTATAAGATAAATATCCACACATATACACATACATATGCATGTCATACACATACAAGTGAACACACATACATATTCATATATAAATGAAACGAATATTATGATATTTCTCTTATACTTCACCTTAAGCATACAAAAGTCAACGCACATACAAAGACATAATGGTGATGACGGAAGGGGGTGTGGGTCGAACATATGGAGGGTGATGGAGTATGGACCTAACAAATGGAGCATATGGAAAATCCATTTATACGATGGATTCAGAGTCAAAATTCTGCGAAATAAGAATTTTCCTAACCCTTATAATCATAGATTTCAAGCAAAGCAAAAAGATCGAGATTTCGTTTATAGATTTTGAAATATGAACAAAATAAATTTCAAAATAGTCGTGCTTTGGTAGTTTGGAAACCAAAGCAATAAGTTATTTAAAACTGATATTTTTAATTCTTTAAAATTTGGAATAAATTCAGTAAATATTTTAATGAGTTATAAAAATGGATTTGTAAATCATAGAATAGTTGTTTAGATCAAATAAGCCTTAAATGCACTATTTGCAGCATTAATTTTTTACTTTGAGATATGACTTTAAACTTAAATATTATTTCCCAAATATTTTATAAATGTTTTCAAATAAATAATATAGTATTTTGAAGATGATTTGGAGGTTTTATAATTTAATTTAAAGAGTTTGAATAAATGATTTAAAGAAAAGCTGTTATAAGTAAGTGATTTAATCTTGGCTCTAAAAGCCGATGAGTAGACTGGATTTTTATATTCATGAGATCCTAATTTGGGGTGCTTAAACCAAGGAGATGTGTAGGAGAAACCAACGCCCTAGCTCTTTCTGCCTCTTTCCTGGGCGAGGAGTAGATAAGGTCGAAATGTCAAAAATGAGACAAGTATAAAAGATTCAATTTTTTTTTTCAAATTTAAACGACTTAGATTATATGGAAATAATCTTCTTATACTTTTTAAATTCCAAGGAGGAAACCCGTATTATTCATGTGAATTTAAAAGGTAATTTCACCGTTATTCGATAGACGTAAAGGTTGAATATGGAAATTGATATCGAGTTGAATTTATATAATTTTTATGCATCCTTTTCTGCTCAATACTAAATTGTTTGGGTCTATAGTAAACATTATATTAAAAAACATTGTTTTTAACCCGTTTAAAATTTATGATTTGAAATTAAGAAATCTTTGTTAAGATTTGAATAAATGATTGGAAGCGTTTCTCCTAAGTAAAAGGTGAGATGATTTTGAAATTTTTCCAAGATTAAAAAGGTTTAATTAACCAGAAGATTTGAATAATGAGGCTTAATGGTTCCACATACTCTTGAGAAGATAAATGGAATAATTGGAAAGAATATATGTCTGAAATATATTTGAATGAATGGAAAGATTAATTAATTGGATGATGATGGATAATCACCTATATACGTGACATTTTTTTATCGATGATTGGTTCTGAGAAACAGTGTCGGATTTGGGTAATTCCTCTTCGAACCAATATACACATTCGAAAGTGAACACAAGTTGAAGACATGGGATCTTCATAACGGAAGGACTGCTTATTGTTAATATTTGGGTAACTCTCAAAATAAAGTAAATAGCGGTGGTACCTTTCTTCTAGTAATCTTCTAAATGCAACGACTACTCGCTACTAATCATAGGGGTAATTGTTATTAAGATGTAGTAGGATAAATGCCTTCGGTTTGTCCTATTCCTAGACAACTTGTATAGGTAAGTGTCTGACATTGTATTTCTAAAGCCACATATATTGATCTCTACAAACTTACATTTGTTTGGTGGTGTAGAAGGTAACTCTCTTTTACTTGACACCCTTCTCTGAGACGTACGAGCTCAGAGGTTGAAAATTTATGGAAATTAATAGTGTGTTGTTAGAAATGGAAATGCGGCATTTAGAATGGACCTGTTGTGAATAAGGCAAAGCATGGCTTTGTGAAAAGAAAAGTGTGGCTTTGTGGAAAGTATGAGCTTATCCTTACATTTCGATAATGATACAGGTAATTATGTGATCTATAGGACATATATTTCAAGCTATCAGTTATTACGGATACAGATAGAAAAGGGCATCTGTTTCCTGGAGGCTAGTATTGTCTGGACTCTCGATATTTTATGATATAGTGGTGTATGAGTCCTTGTTTGATAATCCACTGGATATGTAGTAGTGTAGTAATACGAGATGTACAATGGTGTATAAGTCCTTATAGGAAAAGCCATAGGGTACTATGATTTCTATACGTGGAAAATCCACAAAGGAAGGAAAAGGCCACTAGTTACCTATCATGTTAGAAATCCAATTTCAACACAAGCTTTACGGTTTTTGTTTTATTCCCAAAATAGATGTAATGCCTTGCAAACATTCAACTACCCTTTGCTAGAATTTAATAATGTAACAATTTCAACTATCTTTATATACATTTACTTGGAAAGGATTTTCGAAGCAGTGCCAATAGAAATAATATCAAATGGTTTAAGAATTAATTATTTTGGTTATTACAAGGTAAAAACCCGTCCATATTTATATGTGGCGTGGTCTTACGAGATACTCTTCTTTTCCAAAAAGGGTTTTGTTCGACGATAAAGTCGATCTATGGCACAATTATATATAAGTTTATAAATCGTGACTCAGGATGGTTTACCAAGCCTGATCCAATATTTTTAATGCTTGGGTCAGATCCGAGTAGTTTTAGGTTTAGCCGAAGACACTTGGTGTTTCTAAAGGAGAGCTGGAGACCTTCAAGTACGCATGAGCATATTTTATTTTCCACAACATGCGTTTTGTTGTTTTTAGCTTTTGTATGGATAGAGATTTATAACTGTCTAGGTTGAATATAGGTTAGACTCTGATATATGTATGTAAAATTTCCACTGTAAAAGATTTTGTTATTAATGTTATATGGCATTCCATTCTTGTGATATTTTATTCTATCTTTATTTTCTTCTTACCCTTAAAGATCGAGTTTTCTGGCACTAGAACTTATGGCACGTGAATACCGAAGATGTATTAGTATCAATTATCGAGGGTCGAAAATCCCATTCCTTACATTCACTAGCCTCTCAAACAAAAGTCGACAAATACTTTAGGAATACAATGAGAAAACTTGGTGGAAATTCTTCTTCATCATCGTCATTCTAGATCAATTTAGATATCTTTATGTTTTCTAATTTTTATTTATGTTATTTTTATGCATTTTTCATTATATTTATGTTTCTCCCTATTTTATTAATAAAATTTGCATAGTGACTTCATTTCTATTGTTCAATATGTTCTTTTGTTATCTAATAAGGTATCATAAACCATAATAATATAAAATTAAAAAAAATTAAGATAGAAAACGTGAAATTTACTGCATGTATGTCGACATAGGTCATCTGTGTATGTCGATATACTCTAATTTTTCTAAAATTTGGAATTCAAATTCCCGAGTTATTTTTTGAAGGGATTAGTTATTAATCAGACTTTTCACTTTTTAAACTATATTACTTCTATGAAAGCTCAAAAATCAATTTGTCTGCTTATCTTTTTCCTCTCTACACATCTTTTTATAAAAATGAATTCAAAAAGATTAAATTTTCAAAATAATAACTTAGTGACAATCTAGAAGAAACTTTTCAATCATTTAAGTATGCTCTTTGCTTCATTCTTTGCAATCGATGGCACTTGGAGTTGAGTAAAATGCAAATGGTCAAAGAGCAAGAAAAATTATTCAATTCTCTTTGATGTTTGATTTCTAGTTTTTCCAAAGAAGTTCAAAGCAATTCTCTCAGAATGCCCAAACTTTAAAGTGAAAGTGGAACATGAAGATTGCGAAGTTATCAACACCAATCCAATCCTGGGATCCGAAGGATGGGTTAAACTCCCAACAAAATCTAGTTTCAATTTGTATTTATAATTTGTGATTTTTTAGTTTGCACAATTAATTCCAGGTATAATTTGTACATTTGTGTAATTAATTGTATAAGTGTATATAGATTGTGATGTATGGTTGAAAAAAATCTAACTACAATTGTATATATTTAGTCATTTCTCAGAAATATTATTTCACAATTAATATTGATTTTGATTTCATATATAACATTATCATATTTTATTATATTTAATATGTGTCACAATTAGGGGGAGTTTATTTTTCTTTATCTATTTTTGTGGATGACGACGGGGGAGAAAAATCTAAAATATAATATATGATATACTAGTAGGTAGTTATTAAAAATTGGCAAGTTAACCAATTTAAGGGAGTTACATTATATTTTGTATTAAATATATTTACATTGTTGTAATAATCAAAAAGGGGAAGATTGTTAATACAATATATATTGATTATGGTGAAAATAGCCATAAAAATATAGGTACTAGTGTTATCCCAAGTTATATAGAATTTTTTTCTGGTTATTATACAGGTTTATACAAGTACAAGATAATCAAGTTTGAAGACTGATCGGTAAAAAGACAAGAGATCAAGATACAGAGATGATCAAGATAATAACTCATGAGTTTAAAGAAAAGACATGAAGAGTTTAGGACTATAGTTTATAGTTAATAAACATTAGTTTAACTTGTTAAAGTTCTTGAATAGGTTCTTTCTTTTCTTTAAATAACCTCTTATAAAAATATTTATTTTATTATCAAAATATTTATTTTATTTTTAGAAATATTTCTACAAATAATTTTAATAGTTTTAGATATGTTAAAATATTTAAAAACTATGTTTAAATAATTTTACAAAATTTCAAAGTTTTGAAACACCTTTGAGGTGTTTCTAATTTTCAAAATAAACAAGGGTATGTTGACATACCAGAATTTTGAAACACCTTAAAAGCGTTTCTGGTTTCAATATAACATGGGTATGTCGACATAGCCTACTTACTTATGTCACATATGTACTGTTGAAGAGGTTCCTTTTGAATTATGAATAGTTGTGATTTTTGACTACATCTCTTCCTGAATAGACATATCCTTTCAAACACCGTATAAAAGGGACTTCAAAAGTGAATTTTTTAACTACTTTTTCTATATATTTCTTACTTCAAATTCTCATTATATATTTCACAAAATCTACATTCTGTACTCTTCGAATTCATTCAAAATTCAATCTCTACTTTGATACATTCATTTTCTATAATGTACTTCCATGATTTGAAAGTATTCTCTCATTGATTAAAATATCAAAGTCCTATAGGATATTTTGCATACAAATACAACTTTTTGTATTTAGAATCAGTAAATCTCTACTACTATTTAATTGGGCCTACTTGTTGCCCATTCAAATCAATTAGGTGTGCTTGTTGCCCATTCAAATCAAGTAGGTGATCTTGTTTCCTGGTTAAATTAGAAGAGTCTACCTGGAGCTTGAAAAGTAGGGAGGGTTTATCTTATTGCCTTACAATCAACCATATTCTGTCAGGGACATGTTATGCAGCTTTAAGTCTATAAACTTACGAGTCATAGTTGCTTTCTATGCTTTCAGAAGAAACTTTCTCTCAAATTGATCCTTGAAATCATCCCATTTTAGCTCTGACTCATTCGTCTCTGCAACTAGCAGTTCATACCAAACTAGTGTTCTTTACTAAGGTTGACTAGAAGCAACCTGGACTCTCTTCTTGTCGGCAATACTGTAACGACCCAGAATTTTTAGAAATTAAAATATGAATATTTAATTAATTTTAAATATTAATAAGTGAATTTATAAGTCGAATAAATTTTTATTTGAATAATTGGATTTAATTGAATAATTAAATCGATAATTTAATATGTTAAATTATGGAAATAATTGAGAATTTGTTTAAAAATAAATATTGATTTATTTTTGAAGTTTTGAATTTATATATCTAGTGAAGATATTTTGGAAAATAAATAATTTGGAAAATTATTTGGAATCTGGTGATGTGTGCATATCCATTGATAGTTCAATAACCGACTATCAATATTTCCCTTTGAATGGGTAATTGATGTGATTTGTTTGAATGTGAATGCTACACTTATTTTTGAATAAGCGCTCACTATTCGGGTTAACCGGGAAAGGACCATGGGGTCGTATAACCCATTCCGAATATGTGATACATCGTTATGAATTGCATTGAAGATCGGTGTTGAAGACCGGATATTTGCGAAAGCGATAGGATGACCTGTTGATTGACTCTGCACCGAGTAGCTACGGTATTGAGTTCTCCATATGTGATGGTGAATCCGATCAGGATTGTGAATATCCGGATTGCAAGGACTTCTTTGTAAGTGCCTTCGGTTTTGTTCGAGCCCGGAACAGACTTGTATGGATTGTATGTCTGACATTACAAGTTGAGATATAAAGCCGATTTCTTTCAAATATATTTCTGTTGGTGGCGGAGAATTTATTCTTTTAGCTTAACACCCTTCTCTGAGACGTACGAGCTCAGAGGTTATATAGTTGAAGTTATCAGCGATATATTCCCAATTTGGTAATGTGACATGCTGAGTGTTGCTGAAATGATCATTGTGTTGATTATTGTGATAGGATCGTTTATTTGATCGTCTATCTTGGTGATCATTGTGTTGATCATTTGTTGACCCAAAGCATGGCTTTTGTATAAAGTATGTTTTTGTGGACGTGACTTCGTCGAGCCTCACACCCCGGAAATGGTCAAAACAGGAGAGATGGAAGGTCACGGCTATGATGCAAAGGAAGGAGATCCTGTGGCCCAGATTGAATAGGTTGAAAACTATATGGTTATGTTGTAATTTTAGTTTAAAATTTGTGTACAATCTTATAAAAATCATAACTCTTTCGTACGAGGTCCGTTTCGGACGAGATTTTTTGCGTTGGAATCATATGGACGAGCACTACGCGATGGAGTTAGTTTGGAGTCGTTTAGAGTTAGTGAGAATTTTGGGTAAAATTAAACGTCCGTTTAATTTTATTCGAAATAAATCGCTAAAACGGAAATTAAAACCAAGGTGAGAACTTCTCACTCAATCGAATCAGTTTCGATTTTATTTTAAATAGTTAGATTTAAAATATTTGAATGCATGTTTGAATGTTGATTGATATCTATTGATTGTTAAAATAGACATTATACGCCGTTAGTAAGCGGATGTTATTTATTTAAAACATATACCGCGAATATTTCATAAACAGTGAAATTGGTATTATATATAGTAGCAATATATATATATTGGCATATGTATATATTGGAGTTATTGATTTCCCGCATTTATTTGTTTAGCGGATGAGACCCTATTGCGCCGTTATTAAGCGAATAATATTTAATAAAAACATATACCGCGATAATTTCGTACTGGAGCGAAATTGGTATTGTGCTAATGTTTGTGGATGCAGGAAAACAGGTTGGAGGGATCCAACTGGATTCCTCAACAGTATTTATTTGATTTCAGATATTTTGATATTTGATGGATTATCATATTGATATATGATATCGTTGTTGTCGTGATTGACTGTTGGGTGTGTAGCATCATTGGACCCAGATTTTGGGATTTTAAAAGGATTTCTAAAGTGATTGTGAAAATATACATTTTATAAATAATTTTTGGAATTGATCCGTTTTAAATAAATAAACGATATAATTTTTAATGTTATAAAAATTATGGTTTTTGAGAAATATGGTAAAAGGCTGATTTTTAGAAATATGGGTTAATGATTTTTATAAAATAGTTTAAATTGGGTTTTTGAATTTATTATAAAAAGTTGAAATTATAGGATTTACAAAATATGATTATTTTATAAATCAAGAGAATGATGAAATTCTAAAGGAGGTTAAAGATGTTTTAAAATAATAATATAAATTGAATTATATTAAGAGATTTATAAATGGATATTTATAAATTGAAATATTGAAATTATAAAACGAGTTTTTATAAGTGTTTGAATGAAGTGAAAATGAATTTCATAAATGAATGAAATTTATAGAATTATAAACTGTGAAGTTATAAATAAAATTTATAAATAGTAAGATTTATAAATTTGTGGAGTTATTTGAAGAATGGTTTTGGATAAATCATTAAATCTTATAAGTTATAAGATTTAAAATTTGGGAAGTTTAAAAGAACGTCTTTGTAAACAAATAAATTATAAGTATTTAACTTATAAAATGAACTTTTAGTTTATAATTGAGTTATAAACTGAATAGGTTAATAAAGGAATTTATAAAAGGAAGTTGTTATAAAATAAATAGAAATGGAATTTATAAACGTTGTTTTATAAATTCGCAAACGACTTATTTTGATAAGTTAATTGTTATAACTTATAATTGGAGTTATATTCACGTTGTAGACAGTGAATAATCCTTTAAGTTAAAAATGAATAGAAATGATGAAATTGTTAACAAAGTTATTCACATTTTTGAATAGTGAATAACACGTTAAAGAAATTGTTTTAGATATGATGTTTTAAACAGAACTAAACGATCTAACGATGTTTTAAAATGTGTTGAGATTCGAAACCATAGATTTCAACATTTATTGTTGAAATAGACGTTTTCGAGAAATGAAAAGGAAATAGTGGACTATAACACTGTTGTTATAGTAAATGATTTCCGAAAGGAAATGTTTTGTATAGTATTGGGATTTATATATCTATTTTAATTTCGAATCCCTATACTAGTGGTTTTGGGTTGTCGTAACGATGTTTTACGTAACATTCGTTTTGGCCCAAATAAATATGTTTAAGAGAATGATGAAATTATAAAGGAGATTCTGTTATTGTTCTGTTGTTTTCTGTTCCGTTCTATGTTCTCTATTCTCTTTTTGTTCTATTTTAAAAAAATTTCTATTTTCTCTTCTTTTCTTCTCTTAAAATTCTTTTTAAAAACCCTAACTATTCGGTTTTTCGGCAACGAAAAATCGAAGCGTTACAAATACCCATACATGTGAAAATACGGTCACACATCTTCAACCAAGCTTGTGTTGAATATGCGATTATATATTTTTGTTTGATGATAATAAACATATGTATATTCATTTAAATGTATTTGTTAATGTACTATTTTATTTTTCATAGATTAAATAAATATTTGCTGAATAAAAATAAATAACACAGAATTTGAATTCAAACAGAAATTTTATTCAAACAAATGTTCATTACAATTTTTATATAGTACAAATTTCAAGCTCTCACTATATATATACAAATTCAATTACAATACAATTTTGGTTACATCACAATTCACATTTACATTTGACCTCACTACACATCACTCATTCACTCAATTCGTATTTGATCTTCAACTTCATTCCAATGTGAATCCAGCTTCTGAGTAATCTGCAAAAATATACATTGACGTAGTAAAATTGAAAATAAAATATTTTTGCAGTATAAAATAAAATGTGGATTTTGAAAATAATATTTTCCTCAGTTATTTGGGTTGTTCGTCATCATTTAATTTTGAATTCGTCTTTCATGAACAGCTTGTGACATACACAGTGTATCATTGTATATGTCATAAGGCCGTGCACACCGATATATACACTTGATAAAATTACAGGGACAAGTGAGCATAGGTCAAACCCAAAACGCCGGGTTCAACTCAAGTGCAATAAAAATAATGTCACAATATCAGCACAATGTCAAAGCCGAGCTCCAAGCTGGATTCAACACAGGTGCAAGTTCATGAAATGATCAAGTTCAATATTATAGAAAAAAGTTCAAACCAAGTGGCAGTTTTGATCAACCAACAGTGTGAAAAAGGCTTGAACTCAAGTTAGTGCACAAATCAAACTACAAGGATCAAATGAAGTGGATAGTACAACCCAAACCAACATACTTAGTTCAAACGGTCAAGACAGCTAGAACACAAATGCAAACTGCCTTGATGCATACATATGCTCAACCAATACATGAAGAAAGTAGTTCAGGCACGCACAACAGAGATGAGCAAGTGCACCACTGACTATACAACAAAGGCCATACAAGCTACATACAGTCTCAAGTGAAAGGTTAGACAGTCCATTAAGACCATCAAGCAAATGCATATCAGATGATGTCAACGAGACTCAACATGTACATGAAGGCAGCAAAAACTCAAACCAGCAAAAACAGATACAACATAATGAACAGGTCGAAATCAACCCATGAACAAGACTGCATCAAGAAAACAAGCTACATACAAATATGCACAACAAAAAAGTCCAAGACCAGTGAATTGAAATGGTCGACCAGACAGTAGACAGTGCAAAATGGTGCACATCTAACCAGAGCCAAGGTAGGAGAAACCAGAATGCAACCCACTGCAAATATAAGTGCAAACAAGCTATAATGAATGGCCAAGACTAATTGAAAATACAGAAGCATGGTGAAGCAACAAAACTACAACATCAAGTGATACCGAGTACACATGAAACAAATATGAAAGACCAGGCAACTATACTTGAAGCCAACACAAAACAAAGTAAAGATCCAACCAAGTGAATATGCAAGTGAATGCAATTCTATACTCAATGCAAAGGCCAGTGATGCAACTCAAGCCAACATATAAAATTTATACATCAAGCTCCAGATGGGTAATGCAAGTATAGAACTCAATTAGCCAGTACAAGTCAATGACATGAACAATGCCAAAACATCAACTAAGTTCAAATGAATATAGACAGCAAGCTCCAGATGGTACACAAGTAAAAGACCAACAATGCAATTGAAATACAAACTGTCTCGAAGAGTGATACCAGAGACTAGAAAGAAATCAAGACTGAACCAGACAGCGGTTACATGAATGCATACACACATTAGAACTGGAAAACAACGACCAACCAGAGCTGTTCAGAAATCAAGTGAACAATGCTGCAAAAGACGCGAAGCAGATTGTACATGAATCAAATGCAAGTATCAGTTTCGAATAAGATAGCGAAGCAGAAGTTAACAAGCACAAAGAACAAAACAAGTCAGGTATGCTACATCAATGAATTAAATCAGTGCCGAAGTTTAGTGATGTCGAAAATGGTAATATCAAAAATCAAGTTGAAGCCATGAGCAACTGACCAGAGTCAAAGGAAACAAAGATCGAAATCAACATCAGCACAGTTCAAATTTGAAACTGTGGTGGCCAAGTAAATTGACCAAGTCACGAAGTCAAGCAAACTATCAGACGAATGAAAAATTAGGAATTCGAATCTATATAAAAACCCAATCTTCATCGGCTTTAACATCATTCGAGTTCAAGTACAACAGAAAAGAAAAAATCGTACAACTTGAATCAAAGTCGAGTACCGTATAAATCAAAAAGGAAAAAACATACCAATTCACGCAACAATAGATCTCGACTTTGCCGCCGCAAGTAATCACTGATAGAGGAAAATATTTGAAGCATCACCAACCAGTTGAAGCGCCATCTCAAAGCCCTAATTTGCAAGAAAAGGAAAAAGGAACGATTCGCCATTTTACAGAGCAAAGAGGACCGATAGCCATTGTTAATCAACGTATTTGGGCCGAAGCCATTATACAAAAGGAAAAAGGATTTAAATCTATCACTTGTTTATTTTGTGTTTATTTTGTGGGCCGATCTAGTTTGTAAAGGCTTTGGTTTATTTAAATTAGGGTTTAGAGTTATTTTGTTCTTTTATTGTATTTTACTTTTAAAAAACCATTGTAATTACTAGTCGTGTAACTAGGGGACAAACTATGTGGCGTAGTTTGAGAATTCTTAACTCGGTGGCTGAGTTGTGGCAGAGTTTTGGGCGTAGAGTTAGGTTAGTTAGTAGAGGGTGTCGCGAGTTTACGTGTGTATGCGTGTAACTACTTAATTTCTAGTAGAAACATTGGGGGCAGCACGTAGGCAGCGTTTTGCCGAAGCTGGGTAAAATCTGTGTCGTTCTATTTCTGCATTTATTATTCTGCTATTATCTGTGCTGCTATAATTTTGATTTATCTGTGTTGAAATAATTTTATAAGCTTTCGCAATAATTTTTATAATTAACAGTATCACCCTATTCACCCCCCTCTAGGGTGAATTCGATCCTACAGCTTGCACTCTTATCACTCCATCTACGCAATTGGAAGACTTTCCTCTAAGTTTAGCATAACTGATGCACAGCCTGGCAAAGTCAAATCGAGGAGTGGGAGGATTTGGAGTGGAGGAAGTGTCGACTACTAAATATGTAACATTCCTGAAAATTAACTATGATTTATTTGGCAATTAATTTAATTTTGAAAATAAATTGTGAATTTATTCATGAATTAATTAGGAAATTTCTTGAATGAATTTAAGATTTTAGATTTTAAGTAGAGTTTGGTTTAAATTTAGGGATAAGTAATTTTTATAAATAAAAAAAATTGATTTAAAAATAAATATGGATTTAAAGACAAATAGCAAATTGATTTGGAATATAAGAATAAGCAATTTATCAACAAATATTGGTTTTCAAAATAAAATGTATAAAAAAATAAAATAGAATTAAAAGCTTTAAATCAGTAAAAAGGTTGTTTCTAAATTTTAAATATATTAGGTATATTTGGAAGTTGAAATTAAAAATAATAATAATTAATGCACTCATTTTCAAAATATTATTTTTAAGTAAAATTCACCTATATAAATAAAAGTAATCCTTTGTAAATATGTAATCAAAATATTTAAATCACTCTTAACTTTTTCAAGGTTGTACAAAAAAAAGTAAATAATAAAAGAAATGCATGAATATAAAATGTATGAATTACTTGTATATAAATATGAGAGCTAAATTAAAGACAGTAGTGTGAAAAATAATTGGAATAAAATTTTGTTGTGTAAATATAAATGTGAATATAAAAGAAAACATTAACATTTTGCAAAATGTAGACATAGGTTGTATGTGAAAATACATTTACATAAAGATTTAAAACTAAAATTTGCAAAACAAATTGAGTCAAGGGATTCAAACATAAATTTCCCTACAAACTACAAGTGTACAACATGCATAGGAATAAAGGGACAAATGGCATTGACTTTTGAATTAAAATTTAAAAACTATAGCAGGCCATTTAGCTTCCCAAAATCTGAAATCACAAGTCAGTTGTGTTCATTCTTTTCAAAAGCAAGAAATCAGAGAAAACAAGTTGCATCTTCAAAACACAAATTCGAAAATCCACCCTCCTCTTCAAAGAAAATCGAAAATCTGAAAAAACAAACCCTTCACACTAAAGCCTGGAAGTTAAGAGCAATATGCAGTCTTCAAAACCTGAAACCAAAATAAAGAAAGCATCTCAACACTAAAACAAAATAGATCTGAAAATCCTCCTCAATCAAAAAATTTAAAACCAAAAGAAAAAAAAAGTGCTTCAGTTTACAACTGAAACAAGTATCAAAGCCTGGAAGCAGAAGATTCAAAAGCAGGGCAACAAGAAAAAAACAGAAGAACAGACTTCAAATCATAAAACAAATTCAAGGCAAAGGATATAGCAGATACAGGAAGAGAAATCAAAAGGAAAGCAAAGAAAAAAACTGAGAAAAAGGGCAAAGCAAAACAAATCTAAAAGCAAGCAACAAACAATCAAGTTTAAAAGTTGATCTGCAGTTGCAAATATCAGGTTCTCTGTCCTTCATTAATGAGGTGAGCAAACTTACCTATACCCTTGGATAATCTGATTTATGCTTAAAGTAAAAGGGAAATGATTGGTAGGTTTGATTGCATGCCTGTGTGAATGTATTTATGATGATATATATTTGTGTACAGAGCTTTACTCTGTCATGTTACAGGGTTGAAAAAAAAAATAGTTTAAAAAAAATAAAAATAATTCAAACCACCCTACCCAAACAAATTCAGATTATAATCACTGAATGAAAGATGTTTACACAAGTATAACATAATTTTAAAAATAAAAATAAATACAATTTGAAATATTGATTTAATATCTCGATATTACAATGAAATTAAATTCAAGTTAGGAAATTTATTTTCTGGAATACTTATTCTTTTCTGCCTTAACACAGGGATTGAAAACATAGGACAAAAAATTCCAAATCTTGTATTTGATCATGGATTAACCCTGCATTCAAATAGAGTGGCTAAGCCTATACTCAAGATTTAAACTTCATTCCAGTGGGAAAAATTTGTAAACCCTTCTGTAAACCAGTGTAACTAAGCAAAGCTTTTTAACAAGTTGAAATTCAAGATTTTTAACTGTCAAATTCAGATATGAAGATTGAATCCTCATACCGTAATATGAACTTTAAGGCAAGCATCATGATTTTAGGTGCTATGGTGAAGGAGCAGTTCATAGATGAACTGGGTGTGGGTTGTGATGAAATTCAGGCGGCCGGAGGAGTATTGGGGAATGGGCTCTCGCGTGGAGGAAGAAGGAAGATCGGCGCTGCTGGGAAAAATATTGGAATGATGGTCAGGCCACGGTGGTGGCAACGACGAGTCGATTTGCGTTTCTTAACCTAATTTTGGTCACACTGTTAATTTAGGCAAATGCGAAATCTTCGGTTGATCGAGTCGCACCGCGTTCTGGTGGTGGCTTCGTGGAAGGGTTATGGAGGTGCGGCGGTGGTTTCAAGGGGTAAGACGGTCGGGACTGGCGATGCGGGGACTTTTTCCGGTGATTGGTGATTGCAGGAAGTTGAAATAACGTTCGATTTTGAACCACGATGGTATCGTGGGTTCTGGGTATTCAGGCAAGTGGATGGGATCACGGGGGACTCATGGGTGGTCGCGAGGTTGGCCGGAGGTGGTTCAGGCAGCTGTGCATGTGCACGGTGTCCCTAGGATAGCTAGCAATGATAATGTGTTGGGGAAGACGATGTGTTATCACGCGACTCGAAGGAGAGCTCGGGGGGAAGGCAAGGGTGGCTCGGGTTTCAACTCGAAGTGGATTTCGATGCGAACGTAAAACACTTAGAAAATATTTAAGTTCGAAAATTTAGGGGGCGCTCGGGTAAATTTTGATAAAAACTCGAAGTGACACTCGAGTATATTGGGTTTTGGCCCGGGGGGATACTCGAGTTTGCCTGGAAATTTTTATTTTCCAGTTTTTTTTAATTTGTTTAGTGAATCCTGAAACTATTCCTCCTTATAAATGATGATTTATTTATTTAGTAGAGAGTAGAAATTAAAAGTTTTAAAATAAAGGATTTTAAAAACAATTAAGTTTTAAATTTACATTTGTAACAAGTTATTTTAAATGAAACTTAATAAATGATTTAGCAATAAAAATCAAATGTTTTAAATTTTGACTTGAAAGTAAGTAAATTTATATCGTCAATGATAATCAAGTAAATAATGATTAATAATTAAGATTAATTCATTAATACTTAAGAAAATCAATTAAAGGATAATTGGTTATAATTAAATTAATTAATAATTGAGGATTTATTAATTAAAGTACATTAATTTGTAATTTAAGTTCATCGATCAAGTAATTAATGAATTTGTAAGTTTAAAATAGTGATTACTTAGTGAAAGTAGTTAAGGGAAGATAATTAAAGATTAATGATTAATTAATCAATAATTAAAGGTATATTAATTAAAGTAGTTAATTAAGGAATAAAAAATTTAGATTTAATTAATTAAGGGTCAATTAATTTAGATAAGTAATTTAGAGATGATTTAATTAATAAGGGTGATTAAAAAAATATTAAATCAATTGTAGTTGATAAACTTAACCATCGATTAAGAATTATTAATGAAAATAATCATGTGGTTGATAAATTAAAAAAAAAACCACCCAAATTATTCATCTTAGTTGTAGAGGTTTGATTGCTATTGGATGCTATGTGACGGATTGATATATTTGATATGTGATGTGATGCTTTGAAATGTTTGGTGATGAGTTGTTTTATTTGTGATAAATATATTGTTATATGAATATGCAAACCCTTTGACCCGTAAATGACAATTGAATTTCGATGCGACAAGGAGTCAGATTCTAGTTGGTTATCCGAAACCCACATCGAATCATATTAGTAAATCTTTGTGATTGATAAATTTACTTTATCTATGAATCTGTGAATGAAGATAAGCATTTTGAGTTATACTGCTTATCGATATTCTTATGATAGATGTGTGCACTATTGTGTAAAACCCCTTGGACTACACTATACACACACAAATATGGATTGCACGTGGAAATTGGTTAAGTCACAGATTTTTGAAATAGATTGTAAAATTGAATTTTTAAATCTAAATGATTTTGAAAATGGATCGGGTTTTAAAATGAAAAGCCTTTGGAAAAGAATTTCTAAAATAAAAGTTATTTTGAATAACTTAATAAAGTTTTGAAACTTAATAATTCAATTTAAAATTGAATTCAAATTTGAATTTAAATTGTATTTTGAGAATTTATGAAGTAAAAGTTCATACAAGTTATATGGGTTTTTAAACCAATTTTAAAAGTATTGTTTTGAGAATTAAATTTAACCCAAGTTTGGGAAACTTTAACTTGTATAATTGAAATCGAATTTTTTTTCCAAACGAAAACTGTTTGTTTTCAAATGATAAAAGCTTTCATATAAGAAATGAATTTCCAAATTGGTATTATAGGAATTTCAAATTTGAATTGAAAAACAGTTTTCCAAGTTATGAATGAACTTTTGGGAACGGTTTTTGAAAGCCATAGTTAAATCTTTGATTTAAAGATTAAATGGATTAATCCACTCGAAATGGAAATTGTTTTGAAATCCATAAATGGATCTTTGTGAAACTAGCTGAACTTTGTGAAATAAAAAAAGAGAGAGGAGGAAAAGAAAAAAAGAAAGAAAAAAAAAAAAAAAAAAAAAAAAAAAAAAAAGAAAAAAAGAGAGAGATAATCCATATCCATATGTTTTTAAAATATTGCGCTCATTATTTGGTTTAGCCGGGAGAGGACCTTTGTGTCTTATAACCCATTCCGAATAATGATACGTCGTTATGGATAACATTTGAAGACTGGTGGTGTAGACCGAGTATTTGCGAGAACGGTAGGATGACCTATCGATTGTCTCTGCACCGAGTAGCTACGGTATAGAGATACCCTAAGTGATGGGAAGTCCGATCGGGATTGTGGATACCCGGATTGCAAGGGCTTCTTCGAAAGTGCCTTCGGTTCTGTTCGAGCCCGGAACAGACTTGTATGGTCGTGTGTCTGACACTACACTTTGAGATATAAAGTCGATTTCTTTTAAATACATATCTGTTGGTGGCAGAGGATTTATTCCCTTAGCTTAACACCCTTCTCTGAGACGTACGAGCTCAGAGGTTATGTACTGTAAGGTTATCAGCGATATACTCCCAATTTGGTAGTGTGGCATGCTAAGTGCTGCTGTGTGATTGATGATCATTTGTTGATCATTTGTGATCAAAGCATGGCTTTGTGAAAAAGCGTAGCTTTGTGGACGAAACCTCATCGAGCCTCACAAACCGGTAATGGTCGAAACAGGAAAGATTCGGCAAGGTTTCAGGGGTAGCTCCCCTAGGGTATGACCATTCCTTCTGGAAAAGGGTAGTATCATGGTATGGAGCCCAGGTACTTACTCATGTGGGCACTGTAGTATATATTTATTACTGTGTGATGTTGTTGGTGTAGAGGATCCTCGGTTAAAGTTCCCAAAGGACCGGAGGTGGCATATTTGAGGTTTTATTCCCCGGGAAGGGGGTAGCCGGCCTTGTTTGGCAGAGAGCCGGGTAGGTTCTCGGGGCGTCCCGCTAGAGGCGTTCCCATGTGGCAATAGGAAGTTCCTTAGCCTGACCATTTGTGTGAAATCCATTCATCCAATACGTGCCTTGTACGGTTTTAGTTGTATTACTTGCCATCTACTTATGGTGGCGCCCCACTGTTTGGATGGTAGCTATAGTAGGCATAGTTCGAAATGTCTATGCTGGCTAGGATCTATATTATACTTTCGAAATGGTTTTTATGCACTTTGCACTTATAGTAATAATATCAAAGAAATTTCCTCGTATCAAGCATTTTTGACTATCATAAGGAGAAATCTCCTCCAATTCTGCGTTTGCATTGTGTGTGTGGCGGGAGGCTTTATGGTAGTTTCATTTTCAAAAAGCATTGCGGATTTCAAAACTTAAAACCTTCTGTTTATTTCAAAGACCAAATGTTTTTGTTTGCTCATACCAGTCCCACGACTGACCCGGAGTTTATTGTTCCCTTTCTAAACTCTGGGTGCCCACCATTTTCCACATGGGCAGTCTAGAGTTGGTTTTTTTTCAGATAGTCAGGTAGTAGATATCGTTTTGGTAGCCTTCAGCTTTCTATTTGATTATTTTGGAGTCCACGGACGGACTTGCTTATCTTGGTGCAACCTTGATGGTGGATCGAGCTTGGAGTTTGGAAGCTTTTTCTTTGGAGCTTTTGAATCAGAGTTGCAGTATTGGATTCTGTGAAGACTTATCATATTGTATCGTGTTCCGCTGTATTTTGTATTGTATTCTCTTATGTTGATGATTATCATTGTATCAAATTGATGTATTGGATATTGTATTCATGTTGTATCAGTGATATCATCTTTTATTTTCCGCTGTGTTATTTATCATCTAATGTTGTTGCAAGCTCCGACGATACGAATTTGATGTTGTTTGACGGACATCGAGTTCGGGTCGTTACAAGTTGGTATCAGAGCTAAAGGTTGAGTAAGAACTTTAGCTACGGAGTGTAACACATTAGATAGCTCATTAGAGATAGGGTGAAGTATACCCTAGAATGAGTGTAACCAGTGAAACAAAAAATCCAAACTCTCAGTCTATTCCCTTTATCTGTTGTTATTCCCTAAGATATTTCGTCTGAATGCCTAAATCGGTTTTCTTACTATTCACAGATAGTGAGAATGAGTGGAAGAAGAGGACGAGATTGGGGACAGGCAAGTACCACTTCAACTGGTCAAGGCCCTGCAACGACAGATATTCCTATTCAATCTTAATCAAATCTAGCTGATTTATATCAAAGCTTTTCTAGACTTGGTGGAAAGTCATTCACTGGCAAAGAATCAGTTATCGAAGCACAAACCTGGATTCGATCGTGCGAAAGGATTTTTAAGGGACTAAGGTTGGAAGATGATCAGATGCAATTGATAGCTTCTTGGTAACTCCAGGAAGAGGCTTTAGCTTGGTGGGAAACTATTACATTAGATGAACCGGCGGATGAATTCACTTGGAGTCGTTTCAAGGAAGTGTTCGAGCAGCGATATATGCCATCTGCTGGTATCTCTAGAATGTACCAAGAGTTTATAGATTTGAAGCAAGGAAGCTTATCATTTGAGGAATACTTGAACAAATTCAACGAGTTACCTCGATTCGGTCCAAAATTGGTGAATACACCGTTAAAGAAGAATGAAAAGTTTATTCGGGGAATGAACAAGGAATTCCAGGAGAGGATGACTACTCACGTAAAGGAATCCGTTTCTGAATTAATTGATATGGGTTATAAATATGATACTCTGGATAAGCAGGAAGTTCCAGAGGAGGATGGAGATACAAGTAATCTGAATTGGAGGAAAAAGAAGTTTGGTGGAAAGAAATCGAGGAAAGATAAAGAAAAGAAGAATTCTCGAAAGAAAAAGCTGAAAGGTTTTACTTGTCTCAACTGCTTGGAGAAAGGCCACTACTCGAATAAATGTAAGAATAATTGGAAGCCAGGATTGAGAGAGCCATTTATGAGGCCAGATCAGGAATCTACGGGATGCTATCATTGCCGCAAGCCAGGACATAGGATCAACGACTGTCCGGCAAAGAAGGAAGCTCTAGTAGCAAAGAGATACGCAGTCAGGGGTGATTCTTCAACCTCAAGGGCTGATAAAGGAAAGGAAATTTTATAAGGTAACCTTCTTGTTTACGATTAAATTTTCAAGTTTGTTCTTTATAGGAGCTACACCTAGTTTTATTTCTTAGCAAATCATAAATGAGTTAAATCTTAAATCTGAAATCGTAGTCGAATCTATTTTTGTCTGTTTCATTGGGTTTCGATATATTCTACGAGCGGTTAGTTATTCCTTCGAACTAACCAGTACCCATGTATACTCCGTAGATTAGATAATCCCATTACTTCGTAATTGAATGAGTTGATTCTCATATTTGTTGATGTTCTGATTTGGTAAACCGAATGCAGAATAAATATTTCGATCTGATCTGATCAATCGTTCTTTATCTATCATCTATTCTTCCTCGTCTCCCTAGCAAATTTCGGGGACGAAATTTCTTTAAGGGGGGAATCTGTAACATTCCTGAAAATTTACTATGATTAATTTGGCAATTAATTTAATTTTGAAAATAAATTGTGAATTTATTCATGAATTAATTAGGAAATTTCTTGAATGAATTTAAGATTTTAGATTTTAAGTAGAGTTTGGTTTAAATTTAGGGATAAGTAATTTTTATAAATAAAAAAAATTGATTTAAAAATAAATATGGATTTAAAGACAAATAGCAAATTGATTTGGAATATAAGAATAAGCAATTTATCAACAAATATTGGTTTTCAAAATAAAATGTATAAAAAAATAAAATAGAATTAAAAGCTTTAAATCAGTAAAAAGGTTGTTTCTAAATTTTAAATATATTAGGTATATTTAGAAGTTGAAATTAAAAATAATAATAATTAATGCACTCATTTTCAAAATATTATTTTTAAGTAAAATTCACCTATATAAATAAAAGTAATCCTTTGTAAATATGTAATCAAAATATTTATATCACTCTTAACTTTTTAAAGGTTGTACAAAAAGAAAATAAATAATAAAAGAAATGCATGAATATAAAATGTATGAATTACTTGTATATAAATATGAGAGCTAAATTAAAGATTGTAGTGTGAAAAATAATTGGAATAAAATTTTGTTGTGTAAATATAAATGTGAATATAAAAGAAAACATTAACATTTTGCAAAATGTAGACATAGGTTGTATGTGAAAATACATTTACATAAAGATTTAAAACTAAAATTTGCAAAACAAATTCAGTCAAGGGATTCAAACATAAATTTCCCTACAAACTACAAGTGTACAACATGCATAGGAATAAAGGGACAAATGGCATTAACTTTTGAATTAAAATTTAAAAACTATAGCAGGCCATTTAGCTTCCCAAAATCTGAAATCACAACTCAGTTGTGTTCATTCTTTTCAAAAGCAAGAAATCAGAGAAAACAAGTTGCATCTTCAAAACACAAATTCAAAAATCCACCCTCCTCTTCAAAGAAAATCGAAAATCTGAAAAAACAAACCCTTCACACTAAAGCCTGGAAGTTAAGAGCAATATGCAGTCTTCGAAACCTGAAACCAAAATAAAGAAAGCATCTCAACACTAAAACAAAACAGATCTGAAAATCCTCCTCAATCAAAAAATTTAAAACCAAAAGAAAAAAAAAAGAGCTTCAGTTTACAACTGAAACAAGTATCAAAGCCTGGAAGCAGAAGATTCAAAAGCAGGGCAACAAGAAAAAAACATAAGAACATACTTCAAATCATAAAACAAATTCAAGGCAAAGGATATAGCAGATACAGGAAGAGAAATCAAAAGGAAAGCAAAGAAAAAAACTGAGAAAAAGGGCAAAGCAAAAAAAATCTAAAAGCAAGCAACAAAAAATCAAGTTTAAAAGTTGATCTGCAGTTGCAAATATCAGGTTCTCTGTCCTTCATTGATGAGGTGAGCAAACTTACCTATACCCTTGGATAATCTGATTAATGCTTAAAGTAAAAGGGAAATGATTGGTAGGTTTGATTGCATGCCCGTGTGAATGTATGTATGATGATATATATTGTGTACAGAGCTTTACTCTGTCATGTTACAGGGTTGAAAAAAAATTAGTTCAAAAAAAAAAAAAAATTCAAACCACCCTACCCAAACAAATTCAGATTATAGTCACTGAATGAAAGATGTTTATACATGTATAACATCATTTTAAAAATAAAAATAAATACAAGTTGAAATATTGATTTAATATCTCGATATTACAATGAAATTAAATTCAAGTCAGGAAATTTATTTTCTGGAATACTTATTCTTTTCTGCCTTGACACAGGGATTGAAAACATAGGTCAAAAAATTCCAAATCTTGTATTTGATCATGGATTAACCCTGCATTCAAATAGAGTGGTTAAGCCTATACTCAAGATTTAAACTTCATTCCAGTGGGAAAAATTTGTAAACCCTTCTGTAAACCAGTATAACTAAGCAAAGCTTTTTAACAAGTTGAAATTCAAAATTTTTAACTGTCGAATTCAGATATGAAGATTGAATCCTCATGCCGTAATATGAATTTTAAGGCAAGCATCATGATTTTAGGTGCTAAGGTGAAGGAGCAGTTCATAGATGAACTGGGTGTGGGTTTTGATGAAATTCAGGCGGCCGGAGGAGTATTGGGGAATGGGCTCTCGCGTGGAGGAAGAAGGAAGATCGGCGCTGCTGGGAAAGATATTGGAATGATGGTCAGGCCACGGTGGTGGCAACGACGAGTCGATTTGCGTTTCTTAACCTAATTTTGGTCACACTGTTAATTTAGGCAAATGCGAAATCTTCGGTTGATCGAGTCGCACCGCGTTCTGGTGGTGGCTTCATGGAAGGGTTATGGAGGTGCGGCGGTGGTTTCAAGGGGTAAGACGGTCGAGACTGGCGATGCGGGGACTTTTTCTGGTGACTGGTGATTCCAGGAAGTTGAAATAACGTTCGATTTTGAACCACGATGGTATCATGGGTTCTGGGTATTCAGGCAAGTGGATGGGATCACGGGGGACTCATGGGTGGTCGCGAGGTTGGCCGGAGGTGGTTCAGGCAGCTGTGCATGTGCACGGTGTCCCTAGGATAGCTAGCAATGATAATGTGTTGGGGAAGACGATGTGTTATCACGCGACTCGAAGGAGAGCTCGGGGGGAAGGCAAGGGTGGCTCGGGTTTCAACTCGAAGTGGATTTCGATGCGAACGTAAAACACTTAGAAAATATTTAAGTTCAAAAATTTAGGAGGCGCTCGGGTAAATTTTGGTAAAAACTCGAAGTGACACTCAAGTATATTGGGTTTTGGCCATGGGGGATACTCGGGTTTGCTTGGAAATTTTTATTTTCCAGCTTTTTTTTAATTTCTTTAATGAATCCAGAAACTATTCCTTCTTATAAATGATGATTTATTTATTTAGTACAGAGTAGAAATTAAAAGTTTTAAAATAAAGGATTTTAAAAACAATTAAGTTTTAAATTTACATTTGTAACAAGTTATTTTAAATGAAACTTAATAAATGATTTAGCAATAAAAATCAAATGTTTTAAATTTTGACTTGAAAGTAAGTAAATTTATATCGTCAATGATAATCAAGTAAATAATGATTAATAATTAAGATTAATTCATTAATACTTAAGAAAATCAATTAAATGATAATTAGTTATAATTAAATTAATTAATAATTGAGGATTTATTAATTAAAGTACATTAATTTGTAATTTAAGTTCATCGATCAAGTAATTAATGAATTATTAAATTTAAAATAGTGATTACTTAGTGAAAGTAGTTAAGGGAAGATAATTAAAGATTAATGATTAATTAATCAATAATTAAAGGTATATTAATTAAAGTAGTTAATTAAGGAATAAGAAATTTAGATTTAATTAATTAAGGGTCAATTAATTTAGATAAGTAATTTAGAGATGATTTAATTAATTAGGGTGATTAAAAAAAAATTAAATCAATTGTAGTTGATAAACTTAACCATCGATTAAGAATTATTAATGAAAATAATCATGTGGTTGATAAATTTTAAAAAAAACCACCCAAATTATTCATCTTAGTTGTAGAGGTTTGATTGCTATTGGATGCTATGTGACGGATTGATATATTTGATATGTGATGTGATGCTATGAAATGTTTGGTGATGAGTTGTTTTATTTGTGATGAATATATTGTTATATGAATATGCAAACCCTTTGACCAGTAAATGTCATTTGAATTTCGATGCGACAGGGAGTCAGATTCTAGTTGGTTATCCGAAACCCACATCGAATCATATTAGTAAATCTTTGTGATTGATAAATTTACTTTATCTATGAATCTGTGAATGAAGATAAGCGTTATGAGTTATACCGCTTATCGATATTCTTATGATAGATGTGTGCACTATTGTGTAAAACCCCTTGGACTACACTATACACACACAAATATGGATTGCACGTGGAAATTGGTTAAGTCACAGATTTTTGAAATAGATTGTAAAATTGAATTTTTAAATCTAAATGATTTTGAAAATGGATCGGGTTTTAAAATGAAAAGCTTTTGGAAAAGAATTTCTAAAATAAAAGTTATTTTGAATAACTTAATAAAGTTTTGAAACTTAATAATTCAATTTAAAATTGAATTCAAATTTGAAATTAAATTCTATTTTGAGAATTTATGAAGTAAAAGTTCATACAAGTTATATGGGTTTTTAAACCAATTTTAAAAGTATTGTTTTGAGAATTAAATTTAACCCAATTTTGGGAAACTTTAACTTGTATAATTGAAATCGAATTTTTTTTCCAAACGAAAACTGTTTGTTTTCAAATGATAAAAGCTTTCATATTAGAAATGAATTTCCAAATTGGTATTATAGGAATTTCAAATTTGAATTGAAAAACAGTTTTCCAAGTTATGAATGAACTTTTGGAAATGGTTTTTGAAAGCCATAGTTAAATCTTTGATTTAAAGATTAAATGGATTAATCCACTCGAAATGGAAATTGTTTTGAAATCCGTAAATGGATCTTTGTGAAACTAGGTGAACTTTGTGAAATAAATCTTTTTGGTTAAAGATTTGAAATGGTAATTTGTGTAAACCATTTGAAATAGTTTTGACTTTCAAGTTGTGACTTATCTGAAATCCATATCCATATGTTTTTAAAATATTGTGCTCATTATTCGTTTAGCCGGGAGAGGACCTTTGTGTCGTATAACCCATTCCGAATAATGATACGTCGTTATGGATAGCATTTGAAGACCGGTGGTGAAGACCGAGTATTTGCGAGAACGGTAGGATGACCTATCGATTATCTCTGCACTGAGTAGCTACGGTATAGAGATTCCCTAAGTGATGGGAAGTCCGATCGGGATTGTGGATACCCGGATTGCAAGGGCTTCTTCGGAAGTGCCTTCGGTTCTGTTCGAGCCCAGAACGGACTTGTATGGTCGTGTGTCTGACACTACACTTTGAGATATAAAGCCGATTTCTTTCAAATACATATCTATTGGTGGCGGAGGATTTATTCTCTTAGCTTAACACCCTTCTCTGAGACGTACGAGCTTAGAGGTTATGTAGTCGAAGGTTATCAGCGATATACTCCCAATTTGGTAGTGTGGCATGCTAAGTGCTGCTGTGTGATTGATGATCATTTATTGATCATTTGTGATCAAAGCATGGCTTTGTGAAAAAGCGTAGCTTTGTGGACGAAACCTCATCGAGCCTCACAAACCGGTAATGGTCGAAACAGGAAAGATGCGGCAAGGTTTCAGGGGTAGCTCCCCTAGGGTATGACCATTCCTTCTGGAAAAGGGTAGTATCATGGTATGGAGCCCAGGTACTTACTCATGTGGGCACTGTAGTATATATTTATTACTGTGTGATGTTGTTGGTGTAGAGGATCCTCGGTTAAAGGTCCCAAAGGACCGGAGGTGGCATATCTGAGGTTTTATTCCCCGGGAAGGGGGTAGCCGGCCTTGTTTGGCAGAGAGCCGGGTAGGTTCTCGGGGTGTCCCGCCAGAGGCGTTCCCATATGGCAATAGGAAGTTCCTTAGCCTGACCATTTGTTGGAAATCCATTCATCCAATACGTGCCTTGTACGGTTTTAGTTGTATTACCTGCCATCTACTTATGGTGGCACCCCACTGTTTGGATGGTAGCTATAGTAGGCATAGTTCGAAATGTCTATGCTGGCTAGGATCTATATTATACTTTCGAAATGGTTTTTATGCACTTTTCACTTATAGTAATAATATCAAAGAAATTTCCTCGTATCAAGCATTTTTGACTATCATAAGGAGAAATCTCCTCCAATTCTGCGTTTGCATTGTGTGTGGCGGGAGGCCTTATGGTAGTTTCATTTTCAAAAAGCATTGCGGATTTCAAAACTTAAAACCTTTTGTTTATTTCAAAGACCAAATGTTTTTGTTTGCTCATACCAGTCCCGCGACTGACCCGGAGTTTATTGTTCCCTTTGTAAACTCTGAGTGCCCACCATTTTCCACATGGGCAGTCTAGAATTGGTTTTTTTTTCAGATAGTCAGGTAGTAGATATCGTTTTGATAGCCTTCAGCTTTCTATTTGATCATTTTGGAGTCCACGGACGGACTTGCTTATCTTGGTGCAACCTTGATGGTGGATCGAGCTTGGAGTTTGGAAGCTTTGTCTTTGGAGCCTTTGGATCAGAGTTGCAGTATTGGATTCTGTGAAGACTTATCATATTGTATCGTGTTCCGCTGTATTTTGTATTGTATTCTCTGATGTTGATGATTATCATTGTATCAAATTGATGTATTGGATATTGTATTCATGTTGTATCAGTGATATCATCTTTTATTTTCCGCCGTGTTATTTATCATCTAATGTTGTTGCAAGCTCCGGCGATACGAATTTGATGTTGTTTGACGGACATCGAGTTCGGGTCGTTACAAAATACTTCTTACTAATCCCATAAGCTGCATGATAGTCATATAGAATCCCCTAGATCTACTAGACTGACTTGGATGTGGACGACTGCTCGTGGACCATCCATTTTTTTTCACTTTTGCACTTAAGGGAGATGCAGGTTAAAGATATTCAGTGTAACAATCCAGAATTTAGGATTTTCAAAATTGGAATATTTGATTGATTTTAAATATTTAAAAATTAATTTTTAGCTAGAATTTCAAATATGATTTATTGGATAAATTAATAATTGGAATTTACTCAAATAATTGAATCTTGAGTTTTAAGCTTGATAAAAATAGTTCAAAAACTTAATAAATTTATATTAATAAGAATGAAGGTGATCGAACTTTTATAATGAATTTAAAAGTGATTTGTTCGATTTTAGAAAAATAACTTATATAATTGATGAGTAAAAATAGCCCTCCGTGGCACAGTCTTGGAATCCGTTGGATCCGTAATGATGTATTATTATCGGTTTTCAAATTTCGTAGAGTTTAAAGTTATCGTTTGGTCGTATAGGATATAAACGCATTGAGTTTAATATGGAAAATTCAATATAATAATTGGATACAAAATGATATCTTCTCCATACGATCGAATTAAGACTTGAAATCTTTTCCATTGCGTTCGAAATAAGGGTATAACAGTATGGACGCCTAGCGGCATGCCTCGATAGGGGTTTGAGATTTTGAGTTGCATAATTGAGATAGTTTGGAAATTAAATTAATATATTAAATAGTCAACCTTTCACATCGCTTTCTTTTCTTTCAATTCCAAACCACCTTATGATGTGAACCTTAGCCGCTAAAACACATTTCCTCTTCTTTTAAAATGCACGCAAGCTACGAAACAAAGATAAAAGGCATGAAAAAATTTCAAATTTTTTTTATCTCTCTAAGTACTAATCTATAAATCACAAAACCAGCTTGTAAAATCCTATTTTAGCATTTTCAACAATCTAGCATGCCTCTTATATGGTGTGGCATCAATTTTGGTTGATCGACTGTAATGTCATGAGCGGTTTTTAACTAGGGCTTAGGATTTCTTAAAGTTTAGGCGTCGAGAGGCGTTGGGGTTGATTGTGTTGGGTTCCCCATGTGGTAGAGTAGCTCGTGGCCAATTTGGTGGTGTGCGGCTTCATGTGGATGGTTGCGAAAATCACGATGCGTGAAAGGGGGCTTGAAGTCGAAACTGCAAGGAGGAGTTCGAGTTCGTCAAGATTAGGTTGGTCGCAGAGGCCTCGCGTAGTAGAGTTTATCGGTGTTGGCGATTCGTCAATCCGTTGAGTGTGTTGGAAGAAAGGAGGAGAGAGAAGGCGGGAGGAGTGGGTTTGTGCACGCTCTATACGGGCATGGGTAGTTCAAGTTTGGAAGGGAAGGTTTAAGTGGGTAATTAACTCTAATGAATGTAATTAATGAATTTATTATTTTAATAAAATTGTATAACTTATAAAATGTATAACACTCACATACGAGGTTCGATTGGGACGAGACTTTTTCATTATGATCGTGATGACGAGAGCTTCCCAAAAATTCTTGTTTGGATAAATTTGGAGCCAGTCAAAATTTAGGCTAAAATAGGGCGTTGTGTGGTTTTAGTTCCAAACCAGAACGTCTCGATGACAACTGGTAATATATGTGAGTAAATCTTACTCATCTTGGACAATTGGTTGAATTTTTAAATAGTTAAAATTAATTATTGATTGAATGGTTGAATCGCTAAATTATTAATAGTTCAATGTGATATTATATATAGTAGCATATATATTAGTAGTTGGATATATTTCCTGCATATTAAAGCGGATGTGACCCTATGCGTCCCGCATAATAGCGGATGACCCTATATTACCGCGATATCCCACCTCGAAGCGGGATTGGTATATTTATGTTGTATTAACACCGTGGTAGCAGGAAAATAGGTTGGAGGGATCCAACTGGATTCCTTAAAAATGTTGAATTTAATTGCATATATAGTGATGTACGATTTGTTTGAATAATGAGTGATAGATTATTATGTGATTTGAATTTATTGGATGTTATGGTAGACTGGCCTAGATTTTGGTATTTTTAAATACCATATATATATATATATTGTGAACTTACAAGAAATTAAAAAGGGATTTTAGATGTGAAATATCTATATAGAATTTTGGATTAGTTAAAAGGAATTGATTTGGATAAAATAAATAGTTTGGCTTAAAATTTGTACTTAACTATTTCACGATATTGTAAATAAATATTTTGGAATAATATGTATATAAAGGGTTTTAAAACTTAAGTGATATTTATTTCAGATTAAAAAGGATTTCTATAAAATTGAGATTTTAAATGGATTAGGAAAAATGAGGGAAATCTAAAATTAAATAAAAAATTGGTTATACAAGATCTTAAATAAGATTTAAATTATGAAATTGAAGTAGAATCAAGAGGTCTATTTTTTGGGATATAGTTGGTTTATTTAAGAAAATTAATTTATAAATGGAATTTAAATTTGAAATCGATTTATAATGGATTTAATTGATGTGAAACCGTTGTAAGCAGGAAATGAGACTATGAGATTTATAAACAATGTTTATAAATAAAGTGAAATGATTATCATTTGATAAATTGAAGATATAGATCAGTAAGAACTTATAATGAGATAGGTAAATCGGTTTAAAAAGAAATGATATATTTTACTTTTGGAAATGTGAAAAAAAGGGATTTATGAAATTGAGGACGAAAATCGATTGGTGATAAATCGAGAGAGATTTATAAATATTAGATTGGTTATATTGGAATTGAAAAACATATTTTATTGAGAAGCCGAGTTTCTTTTAAAAAGCGGATTTTTTAGATTTTCAAACTAAGTAATTTAAAAATGTTATAGTATGAAAATATTCCAAAAAGTTAGCTATTTAAATATTTTTAAAATTTCAAAATGAATTATAAGTTTTATAAACGAGTCTTGTAAATCGATTAGAATTTTATTATTAAATCAGAATTTATTATTGTTTCAAAGGTATGTAATTATTTTAATTGTTTAAAAGTATATTTAATTATTGAATAAAGTTTTCATAAAGTAATGGTATATTTTCATGGCGAAATCGGAGGCAGAGATTGCCTGTAGTTAAGTTTGGATTTCTTTGAGATAGATACGTAATCATTAAGCTGCGAATCCATGGTTTGTACCACATGGTGCTTTTCATATTTATTTTAAAAAGTTTTCAAATATTTTAAAAGGGAATGGTTTATGAATATACTCATTTAGATGAGATAAACATTTACTTTTGAATAAAGAGATTTAACTAAGGAACCTCGAAACTTATAGAATTCGTTCGAGTTAAGGAATTTACAATATAAATTATGAAGGGTTTTGAGAAACGGGAAATAAATGGAACTTTCCTAAGTGCTGGGAAGTAAGGGGTTAGAAAAATATATTTTAAAATATTTTTCTAAGTGTTGAAATAAGGGATGGTTTGAGATATCCTGGTATGGATATAAGTAATTGAGTTGTCTCAAATATTAAAAATTGGAAGGGATTTGAATATATTCTTACAAAGTTATTTTGAAAAAAAAAAATTTTGAAAATTATAATATGGGAATAGTGATTGCTTATGGATGTTATATTGATAGTTAAATAAACAAATATCAAGTATTGGTCAATTTGGTTGATCGTTTCGAAGAGACCGGAATCAGATTTAATTATCTGAAAACCACTTCAATCCAATTTGAGCATTACAAATGGATATCGTGAAGATGGTGAAGATGATGATTCGGATTATCCAGACCCAGGACAACTTGCATGGACGAATGCTGTCAGAATATCTTTATTGGAGGACGATGAGTATTCTAAGTGAAAATTCCTTAAAAAGGTAATCGTAGCCTCAAGCCTCATCAACCGGAATGACTGAAAATTAGGGAAGATGCAGTAAGGCAAAGTTGTTCATATCTAATTAGGGTATGTTATCACCTTTCCAGATATCCTCGGATATATTATCAATTTTGGATACGATGATGCGTGGAAAAGAGCTCTCGATAAGGGTGGGAATACCAGGGGTGATAACACACTCGGTTCTATCTAGGTAAGAGGTAGAGTCGGTCTTGTCTTGTAGGGGATCCCGGCGAGGTCCTTGGTACAGTTTTTCTAAAAGTGTACTGTGATAGGTGGTAACCCAATGCCAAGTCATTGTATGAATCTATGATGCCTCATCCCAAGAGCCACATTAACAAAGAGAATTACTGGGTAATTCTGTCTGCAAATGCGGAAAATAGGGCGGGTTAATGGCGACCATCATTGTCTTGCAGATAAGAGCTAAGTATGTCGATTTGGTACTCATTTCTTTTCCATTTCGTCTCAAGTATTCGACACGCTTAATTCCTATCTAATACACTACTATGGTGGCCACAGGATCAATTCAGAAAAAAATATAATAACTACAATAATCTCAAGTCACAAAATAGCAACACAGATAATATACATATACAAATACATCAAATGTAATACAACATGCCACTAGTGGTATTCAACCATAATATACACATACATCTCTACAAAAGAATATACACAACATGAGGTTCACAACAAAATGACTACAACACTAAAACTATGCCATATCCAAAGTCGATGGTGGAGTCCAAAAGGTAAAGCAAGCTAAGAGTCCAACTACCTAATCTGCAATTCGGTCTGACATGAGTAATATATACACGGGTCAGATTAACTAGAAAATGAAATTAGCAAGAGGTAAGAGGAATATAAGTGCATACAGGAATTCTTCCTTTAAGTATAAAGGAAAGGTACAAGTATAGCTCAATTACAATGCCATGGTATAGATTCACAAAGACTTGTCACATGAATAGGTTTACTTCAAAATAAAAAAAATCCAAACTCAAGGGCATTCTACACAAATGCAAGAAACCATACAAAAGCCATAAGAGAAGCTCATCAAAATTTCTAAACTCAAATCTCATGGTACTTCTCAAAAAGAGGTCAAAACTCATAAAAACGAAATCACTGTTTATATATATATATATATATATATATATATATATATAACACATCTTATGTTGCACTAGGCTATCGATGTAACAAGGACATCTTAATATGGTGAAATCTCAGTAAAACGCAAAAAACCCGGATTTGCCAGATCTTCGATTGTAAAGCCGAAGCAATGCCGCACGTGCTAAACTCTTGTCTAGTGCTCTTTATAAATTAGGTACCTTTCTTATGGACCTGATGGTCATACTCGTGGTGACCGAAGTCACATAACCCATGGTGACCGAAGTCACATAACTTGTGACGACCAAAAGGTCCATAACACTGGCATACTCATGGATGTATCATAAACTCTCGGATACGAACCCGAAAAGTGCTAACGTGCGTCTCATACCACATGCTCATACTAAGCGGTTTACTAACCGCTAGTTAATTCCAGATCATAAAAATAAATCATAAATATCATATTGCCTCATATCATCGGCAAGTGCAATAAAATCTCACAATGGTTGCTCATAATCCATAATTCTCGAAATAGGGAAATCTCAACTCAAAGCTCGCATCATCTCATCGGCAAGTGAACCAATATACATATATGGTTCTCATCAATTATAAGTCCTAAAATAAGGAATCTCGAACCACTAAACTCTCCAATTATTGGCTAACTCAAATAATTCCTATAATTAGGAATTAAAAATCTCAAAATATGCCATAAAATGGAAAATCTCAATTATCAACTCAAAACAATATACTCGAATAGTTTCGACCGAGCAAGTCCGGAATTAACCGAAAAAGTAAACACACGTGTCCATACCACGTGTTTTACTAAATCGTTTAATTCTCTTTCTCATATGTCTAAAAAGTGTAAAAATTGTATATATTATTTATAAACTAATTTACTTGAGAAAACGTGATTTTAAAATAATTTTTTGAAATCATTTTGAATAAATTTTATTGAAAATTCTCCTTAATATAGGAAATCAAAATATTTTAAATATTTTAAACTAATTTAAAATATTTTATATCAATGATTTCAAAAGCCAAGTTATTTATAAATTTTCTCAAAATTTATTTGGAAGAAATAGTGCTTGAAATCGAAGAAAAACGAAGAAATTACTCCAAATTGATATTCGAATTCAATTCGAATTTAAATCTCAAATTCCTCCAAATCTTGGCTAGTCTATTGAGAGACAACATAGCCAAAAATCATCTCAAAATTGCAAAAGAAAGAGTGTAAAAGGCATCAGAATCGAATGACAAACTCGGGAAAAACTTGAAAAAACAAAGAATAGGGGCCATATGCAGGTCGACCTGAAGGTAGACCATGCATTTCCACAGGTCGACCTTGAGGACACTTAGGTTGACTGTAGAGTTTACCTGGGAATGTGTATGGTTGACCTCCTAGTCGACCATTCATACGTGAATTCGTTTCTTTGTTCCAAGTCGTTTTCTTTTGCGTGGTTCAAACTTTGAGCTTAGTTTTGACCTAGTTACAGGTTGTTTCAGACAATGAAAGTTAGCACGCGTATAGGGTAACATTCAAACTACATACCGAAAGAAATCTAGCTGCAATTTGAGAAGAAAATAGAAAGTTATGGACGCTCTAAGTGGCAACCATAAATAAGAAACAAAGAAAAAACTAACAGAAAAATTTCATATACAGTAAATGATTTAGCCAAATTTCTCATAGGAATTTCATTTTTCAGCAGGCAATTTGTGAGCTTGAACTCACCTTGATGATTTAGCAAGTTTGGCACGATTTTGGAGTCAAGATGCAAGCTTTTGAGATGAAAAAGTCTCTAGAACCAGTATAAGCTGAGACAGAAGCATGCAACAGGAAACAAAATATTACCACAAATTCATATCTCAATTCAAAGCTTTTTGACAAAATCTCTTATAGTAGTGGTGGTGATTAACTTGTATTATCTTGTTTTTGTGTATTTCCACTTTGATTTTCAACAAAATGGAGTGGGAATTAATTTTAGATGAAGGCAGCCGTTAATTTTCTTTTTTCTACTTACTGTAAGTTTTGGTTTTTTGAGAAAGAAAGAGTGCATCTAACGTACAACTCTTTCTCACAAACCAGAAGCCTCTAGAGAATGGTCTTTGTATCCAAGTTCTACTCAATTAAGCAAATGTGCAAATATACTTAGTGAAATGCAAAGTTATGTCCATGTTTTAACTCATTTTAACACCATATTTACACATTTCCTAAATTTTAAAGTCATATAAAATGCATGCATCTTATTTGTATGGAATAAAATTGTTATTATAACAAAATAAAATATATTTCAACAATAAAAAGTTATTTTTACAAATAAAACCTTATATTTAACAATATTTTGCAATTTACACTGTTTTAGTGTAAAAACACTATTTTTAAATCATAACTTGTTCAAAAATTATTTTCTTTTTCATATAAATTACAATAAACCATTTTAACTTTATTAAAACTTCAAAATATTATTTTCAAACAATATTTCATCTTGTATTTTAATAAAATACAAATTCTGAAAAGACAGTGCGGATCGTGCTATATGGAATTATACTATACTAGTACGGAAATAAACTAGGATACTATAGCAATGTGAATAAGTAAAATAAAACAAGCACACTTGGAATTTTTATACTGGTTCGAACTTTTCGTTCTATGTCCAGTCACAGACTCCTTTTGGAATTTCAACTAAAACAACAACCCTCACTTAACCTGGAGGAACAGGTCTATACAACCCTTGAACAGCCGAACAAGGGACCTGAGTAGCCAAAGAGGACTTCACTCGCCTGAACAGCAAAACGGGACTTCAACTTATACAGAGAGTATTTGACACAGTGTGTTCTTGATAACACAGATTTGTCTCTTGATAGTACAACCTTCCTATAATCTTCTCCTTTTGAGATATATATATATATATATATATATATATATATATATATATATATCTGTGTGTGTGTGTATGTGAAGAATATGGAAGTACATGAATGATTTTGTATGAATTTGAATGCACGAGAGCGTTAGAATCAAAGTAGAATATAAAAAGTTAGATCGATTTTCGTTGACAAAAAGAATGATTCTATTGTGTTTATATAGATTATAAATAGGTGAATTTGTTCGTGAAGAGTTATCATGAAGAGATATGGTCATATCTATTGAAATGGAGGATGCGTCTCTTCATGAATGAAAGTGCCTAATTGAAAAAATATAGTCGTTATAGATATTCAGACTTCTGTATTCGCACGAGCTCAAACCAGAAAGAAAATAGGCTAAAAATGACTTTTTTCATATGTCTAAAATTACCAAGTCAGACGTCTGAATATTGTACTAATAATCTTCATTTTTCCAGATTCAGACATATCATTTGGTACATTCAGACGTCTGAATGTAACTAAAAAATACCATAGCCCAAATGGTTAGAGCACTTGCCTTCTGAACTAGTGACCTGGGTTTGAGTCCTGCTCCATGCAATTTTTGAAAACTTAATTTTTCATTTAAAATATGAATGTATATGTGTGTATACCATTTGGAGAATATTTTAACATTTGTAAACTCTAGATACGACACTATATGACTAATAATACTTTTGTCACCTTCATCTTGTCTCTATCGTATATATCTCTTCTTGTATCTCCATACGCATTCTTTCATCCTTTTGCACTATATATCTTCATTTTGAACGTATTTGATTATCTCTTTTTGATGCTCATGTACTTGCAACTTATCTTAGAGATTCTTTGACATAATTGTATAGTTGTTGTCATTAAAATCCAGCAATTGAGGTTTTAACATTCTCCCCCTTTTTGATGATGACAACTATACAATTTTTTTAAAGAAAATATTCGTTCTATATAAAAAATAATATTAATATGTTTAAAGCCCCTCCTAAGTATTACATCTCACCCTAAGTATAATATCTCAATATATCAATATGCATATGAATTTCTCCCCCTTTGTCATTATAAAAAAGAATGAGGGAATATAATAAATTATATAAAATATCTTGTGAATAGTGGGATAAACTCAATATTAATTATGGGGAAAAAAGAAAATAGATTTTACCATATTTTCTGAAGTCCAAATTTCATTGTAAGCATGTAATTCTATTAAATGTATGGATCATTCTTTAAGATTCCAAAACCTATCCTTTTCCTTTTGTTTCTCCGAGTAACTGCAACAAATAATAATCATTTTCGGTACCCACTTACTATGTTAGGGTCTGAGGGGTTAGGTCTTTGGAAACCATACCCATTTTTGTGTGGTTGAACCTTTATGAATATAATTTTTATTATTAACTATCATATTAAAATAATCATCAATGTATTTTTCTCTATTTTTCCAATTAACAAGAACCCAAATACTTAGATAATTTTTATTCATAATTCCTGTTAATGATTTTGTACTTCTAGAGAAATTATCAACATTATAGGTCATAACAGTATTTGAATTTCTATAAAAATTGAATTTAGACTTTACTTGAAATTTAGTACTAGTACTATCATTTTTACTTTGCATGAAAGCATATCTAGTGCTATTTCTACGTTCAGTTTTATTATATCCTAAACCACTTTTATCATTGTTAGCATTTGAATTCTTTACATAACCTAATCCCTTTTTATTTGTAGTAGGTTGAGAATTGCCAATGATCCTTGATAAATTTTCTCTCCCTTTATTAAAATTGGAAATATTTTTAGTAATTTCATCAAGCTTAGTTTTGAGACTAGTGTTATCTAACTCAGCAATTTTAATTTTATTTTTTAACTCATGATTCTCAGAAGCTAGAGCATTATTCTTTTCTTTTTGAGCTTCGATTTCTTGATTTAATAGAGCGAGTTGAGAATTGTCTGAATCTTGAATTTTCTCAAGTTCTTCTTCTAATATTCTCTTCTCGTTTTTAAGCATATCTCTTTCGAATTCTGCTTTCTTCTGATTTTCTAGAGCTTTCTTATATTTTCTTTTGAGACTTTCAAAGTGTCTAGAAGTTTTGAATTTATTTTTATCATATCATCAAAAGTTAGATCACTAACCTCATTATCTTTTGCCATGAAGCATTTGTATGTTTTCTTCTTTGATTTTTCTTTATTGCTCTTCCTCTTCTTATTTGCTTGATAGATCTCTTTGTACCCATTTATTTTAGGATGTTGTTACGATCTCTAGAATACCAGGCTTTGATGCCAAATGAAAAGACAGTGCAGATCGTGCTACATGGAATTATACTATACTAGTGCGAAAATAAACTATGACACTATAGCAATGTAAATAAGTAAAATAAAACAAGCACACCAGGAATTTTTATACTGGTTCGAACTTTCCGTTCTACGTCCAGTCCCGGACTCCTTTTGGAATTTCAACTTAAACAACAACCCTCATTTAATCCGGAGGAACAGGTCTATACAACCCTTGAACAGCCGAACAAGGGACCTGAGCAGCAGAACATGATTGCGCCTCAACAGCCGAAGAGGATTTCACTCGTCTGAATAACATAACAGGACTTCAACTTATACAAAGAGTATTTGACGCAGTGTGTTCTTGATAACACAGATTTGTCTCTTGATAGTACAACCTTCCTATATTCTTCTCCTTTTGATATGTATATGTGTATGTGAAGAATATGGAAGTAAATGAATGATTTTGTATGAACTTGAATGGACAAGAGTGTTAGAATCAAAGTAGATTAAGAATAGAAAAGGTTAGACCGATTTTCGTTGATAAAAAGAATGCTTCTTTTGTGTTTATATAGATTATAAATAGGTGCATTTGTTCATGAAGAGTTGTCATGAAGAGATATGGTCATATCTATTGAAATGAAGGACGCATCTCTTCACGAATGAAAGTGCCTATTTGAAAAAAATATAGCTGTTATAGATATTCAGATTTCTGAATTCGCACGAGCTCAAACCAGAAAGAAAATAGGCTAAAAATGACTATTTTCAGAAGTTTGAAATTAACAAGTTAGACGTCTGAATATTGTACTAACAATATTCATTTTTCCAGATTCAGATGTCTGATTTGGTACATTCAGACTTCTGAATGTAACTAAAAAAATACCATTACCTAAATGGTTATAGCACTTGCCTTCTGAACTAGTGACCTAGGTCCGAGTCCTGCTCCATGTAATTTTTGAAAACTTGATTATTCATTTAAAATATGGGGGTTTTTAGGCTCGGGGAAAAATTTAGTTTCAGTGACAAGAAGTTTGTTTTTTAGGCTGAAGGACACTTTTTAGTGCAAATCACAGATTGATAGTTGTTACTATCATTTTCAGTTTACACTAAAAAGTGTCCTTCAGACTAAAAAGCAAACTTATTGTCTCTAAGACTAAATTTTTTGCAACTTTTTCCTTGTGCCTAATTACCTGTAAAATATGTGTGTATACCATTTGGAGAAGATTTTAACATTTGTAAACTCTAGACATGACACTATATGACTAATAATACTTTGTTTGTCACCTTCATCTTGTCTCTATCGTATATATAACTTCTTGTATCTCCATACACATTCTTTCATCCTTTTGTACAGCGTATCTTCATTTTGAATGTAACGACCCACAGTTCTGTACCCCTTGAGTCAATACTATTCTACATCAATCAACTCAAGTTGAACAGAAATACGAAACATTTGGGTTAAAGAAGAAGAGGTAGAAGAAGAGAAAACAGAAAACAACAACAGAATCTTACCATTGCTGCGGAATAAAATATAATAGATAATAAATGATCTTTACACAAAAGAGAACTATATTTGTTTATACATACATCATTAGAGTACATTATCAGAGTTCAACAACATCAATAACATACAACCTGAATACACAGCAGAATAATAATCAAGTACGGCAGTACATATCGCCATCCAGCTCGTCTCCTGAGCTCCACAGCATCGTATCCTGTATTCTATAATACTCGGTCTGACCCAAGCATTATAGTTAAATAACACCTGAATCAGTCAGGAAAACCAGCGTGAGAAATCGCACTCAAATTGGTTATTAAAGTTTCAAAAATCCTTTGAAAACAAAAGCATCTCGTAAGACCGCGCCACAAATAAACATATCGGGTTTTTACCTTACGATAGCTAAAATATTTTTATTAAAATCCTCTGATATTATAATAGGGTCTATATACAAATACTTATTAAAATAGATGAAATTGTTACACGATTAAATTCCAGCTACTAGCCACAAAGTGGTAATACAAACAAAAATCGTAAAAGGCGCGCAGGGAGAATGGATTTCCAACTAATGACCAGGCACTGGGGTACCACCTGTCACAGTACGTGGCCTAGATCACAGTACGAGGATCACTTTCGACCCCCCGCAACACAAGACCGGGACTACCCCTTACTGGATAAGCCCGAGTAAGGTCACCCCACGGTTGTGATAAGAAACCGCACCACTAAGCCGAAATAAAAGGGACATCTAGACAGGGATGACCTCACCCTAAAGTGGGTGCTACCCACCTAGCCTTGCTGCATAACCCTTGATTTTCAGTCATTCCCGGTTGATGAGGCTTGAGGCTAAGCGTTACCTTTTAGATCGTTTCACTTAGAATGCCCATCGTCCACCTGACGATGTTCCGGAAGCATTCGTCCATACAAGTCCGTCCCGGGTTCGAACGGAACCGAAGGCACTACTCCGACTACATCTATTTTGAAAATATCCTCAGGATTAGTGGTGGCTATCCCTTGCACTTCGCTGCTCCATCTTCGAATCCAAACTCGTTTTTCCATGAAAATGTACAAACCGGATCAAAGAGGTTTTCGAGAAATAAATATCGATCCCGGTCTCTTCGAAACGATCAGCGCATTGGCCAAATTTGATAGTCGGTTATTTAACTATCAATTATTATTCATAACAACAATCAAACAACAAATAATTTCCCCAAATTATTTACTTATCTCAAAATATCTTTGCAAGATATATTTCCACCTTTCAAACCTTTTTGAAAACAGCTTAAAACTATCTTCCTTTTATAGAATAAGTTTCCTAAATATTTTCTATTTCCACTGAGATCACCAAGCACAACACTTTAGATTTTAGAACAAGTTAAAAACACTTTATTATAAAATATACTTTAAAATATTTAAATTAAAAATACTTTAATACTTTATTAAAAATGTATATATACTTTAAGAATATTTAAAATAAAGCTACTTTATGAAATATAAAACTAAATTTCTCTTTTTAAAACAAATTACCAAGTCGCCTTTAAATAAATACTACTATAAATAGATTTGAAAAAGACTTACATTAAAATTTAAACATTTAGAAATAATAAATTTCTAAAACATGCTTTTTAAAACAATATAACTTATATTTAAAAATTATGTTGAAAATGTACTTGGCTATCCAGGGAAATATACTCCTCTTCACATCCTTTAAAAATAAATCACTATTTATTTTTCTAAACAAATTTCCCGATTCTTTAATAAATTCCCATCGTGAGTCTATTCTTCCAAATATCTACTGATATATTGCTTTACCTTTATAAACCAAGTTTATAAGTTTCATATACTCAACTTCCTTTAAAATTTCGATTCCAAAACACTTAGAACAATTTGCAATTTAATTTGCGATTTAATTCATTTTAAAATAAATGTCTTCACTTACTCGATTTATTTCAAAACCCATTAACTTCAAATTTTTATTTCTTACTTATGATTTAAAACTTTTTAACTGAAAAATCCCAATTTTGGATTTCCAAAAATTCCTTTGTTATCCTTTTAAATAAATTTAAACCTTGACTTTTAAAATAATTCTTTATTCCTTTAAATGATATCACTTAGTTTACAATTCATTAATTTATGTTCATTCAAAATCCTTTTTTTTCCATACTCGAAATTATTTATTAGTATTTTAATATCACTTCCATTCCTTTTAAATTCATTCTTAATTTATTCAAATTCGCTATAATTATTTTACTTAAAACTCTACTCTTTTATTGTCTTTCCAAAAAATCCAATTTATATATTTTGATAACTTAGTGTACCGAAATATATTCAAGCAAACATTCAATATTACAATATAATTCATCATAAAATATCAAACAATCACAACAGAGAATATTAAATAATTTAAATAACTGTTGAGGAATCCAGTTGGATTCCTCCAACCTGTTTCCCTGCATCCACAGACGTTAGCACAATATAAAATACCAATTCCACTTCAAGGTGGAATATCGCGGTATAAGGGACTAATATAATATCATCCGTTATTATGCGGCGCATAGGGTCTCATCCGCTATATAATGCGGGAAATCAATCATTCCAAGATATATTATATACTATAATATAGCACATCAAATCAATTCAACCATTCAACTAATTATTTAAATTTAACCATTTAAATTTAAATTAGACCCAGATGAGTGAGATTAACTCACCTTTGATTTTCGTTTGGCAATCCAATTCCATCTCGATCATTATCCCGTAATTTTGACTTTGTATAAACATTATATGTTTTACTAATATTCGAAGTAATCCAAAATCAATTTCCATTTAATAAATTAATTTAACCAATAATTTGGTTTTAAACTAATTTCCTATAATAAATAAAATAATTAATTAACCTAGTCAAACAAATTAATCGTCTTAATACATTGTTTTAAAATAAATTAGTGAATTTAGAATGTGTATATTTTTATTTAATTTTTATCTTAAACTACCTAAAAATAATCTATATAAGTCTAAAAATCTAAACTTTAACTATGTATGCATATCTGTATGTTTCCAAAAAGTTTCCTGTTTTAATTTTATATATAGATTTCAATTTGTATATATACTTATTAAATTTAAATTAAAAATAAAATAAACAGTCCATATACACTTTAATGTAAATCTAAAATCTTTAACCTTTATATACATATACACCTAATTAAAAACAAATCCTATATCTTTACTCTAAAAATTATCTGTTTTATACTTTCCATATTTTCCTATACTAAAACTAGATTAAGCAGAAAAATTAGGCTAAACGATTACCGGAGAAATCCCACCTTCCGCAAATCCAACTCCAGATTCACCCTCTCACCACCTAAGTCCTCCAATGACCCCGACCCACCGATGATAGGTCGCGACCCCACTTCAATCTGCAGCGCCATCATCACGTCGCTCCCCACGTCGAAAGTGAACGACGCTTCACTCCACGAGCCCTCAACCCTAGCCTCGATTTCGGTCATCGCGAGCGCCTGCCTCTACTTGAATTCGTTTGACCACCTAGGCTTCCGTTCTACTGCGACTCTAGTCGCTTCGATCGGGTCATTAGACGAGGCTTCGATTCGAAACATTTTAAGTTGATGAGAGGAAATTCGAATAAGAAAATCGATGCCCGCTTTCCTTTTTTCGGTGGCCATTGAATTTCTCTCTGAGAATTAAATCTTGATTGTGAAAAGCATTTCCTTTTTGAAACAAAGAACGCGGCTGTTCGAAATGACAGGAATGTGATGTTTTTGAAAAAGGGGAAGCGTGTTCGAATGGGTAATAAACAGTGATATGAATTGAGGGAAAAATGGATGAGGTGACTTTGTTTTGACTTGGGGCAAATACAATTATATTATTTAAATTTTAAATTTCAAATTGTCTCAATATCGCAATTTGAAATCTCGACCTCCTATCGAGGCATGCTGCTAGGCATTCATAATGTTATATCCCTATTCCAAACGCAATGGAAAAGGTTTCGAGTCCTAATTCGATCGTATGGAGAAAATAGCTTTTGAACCCAGTTATTATTTAATTTCCGATATAGATTTCAAGCGTTTATATATCGTATGCTCACACAACAATTCCCAATGCTACGGAATCTGAAATCCGTTAATAACTAACTTTCACAGATCCAATGGAACTGGTTTCGTCGAATTCCGAGACTGTGCCTCAGAAGGCTATTTATAAATATCAATTTAAACAATATAAAAATTTCAAATCTTGACAAAACACTTCCAAATTCACTTTTAACACTTCTACTATTTTCAGTACTACCAGTATAAATCTTACAAGCCTTCAAGTTATTTTTAACAGGCCTAAAACTCCAGATTCAACATTTTACTCAACTTCAAATTATTTAATTCAATAATTTAATTACCAAATAAATAGAGATACTTGAATTCAAGTTAAAAATTAACTTTAAATATTTAAAATCAATTAAATATTCCAATTTCAAATGCTTAAAAATTCAGGATCGTCACATTACTCCTCCCTTAAAAGAATTTCATCCTTGAAATTACCAGTTTGGAAGAATGGTCCAATAGCTGTTTACTTTTCCCAAAAACCAACAATTCAACATCCTACCAACTATTTTTTATAAAAGACCCGTTATCATTCTTTCTAACTTCCCAAACTCTCCCATAGTTTTCAAACAAAATTATTTGCTCAATCATTCAAATTTCAATTTTAAACCAAATTTAAAATTATCAGAATTTTCTCAAAATTTTTCTAACTCCCTAAATTTTCGAAAAAAATTTCCAGCGTCTCCTTTGCGCGGCTAGCTCGGTACAACTACAAAATGCCTCTACCGGCTCCCATATTCCAAAAGGCCGAATGGCTAGATCCAAAAACCCAATCAAATTTCATACAGGAATTTAAACACATACCACTTTGTCGAGCAATTCAAATTTATCTTCTGAAATCAAAACCAATTTTCCTTCTCCTTCATAATACATGTATATTCTACTTAGCAATAACATCCAATCACAACATTCAAAATCATTTAGTTGACTCCTTTACAAAATTTTAATATTCATTCCATTTAAGCCCGTACGATGTACCTATATCATTCGTACGCAATACCGAATATGATCGCTTACTCGATCATACAATTTCATTTCCGAACTAGTATCGCCCTCCCGACTTCCTAGTGCGGACTCAGATCTGGCGTCTCGACCAGAAACCGTCCTTCTCCTTACATAGTTATAACTATGATAGAGAATTTCCAGAATAAATCAAAATCCATATTCAGGGTTCGCTGTCGAAAATCTAGTGAAAAATCCTAACTCGGATAGATAAAACTATCTCGAAATTCTGTGCTCGAATCTGGATCAAATCACTATGCGAATAAAATAAATATACGTACATCCTTCGTATTTATATCCATCCATTATTAACTATATCAATTTTCTTTTATTCACATTATTATGATTTTTATTCACTTCCACAATTATCCCATTTCACAACTTTCAGTTTTAATCTTCATTCAATTATTCACCTAGAATATATTTTTTTTTCAATACCAAATTTACTTAAGTATTTCCCCATTCATTTCTGAAGTTTAATATAAATATTTTACACACTTTAAATATTTATTTTTATTTCACCACTTTATTTTATATCTATTTCTATTCACATTGATTCACTCATCTCCATATGAATTTAATTTATCTTCAACTCTGAATATTTAGTTTTATCTTCCATTTACTGATTCATATCATTATTTTAAATTAGTTGCATTCCCTAATTTATTTCAATTTCAAATCTGAAATCGTTTTTGCGCTAACTAAAATTTTCCCAAAATTTCTAACTTCCAAAATTTTTGGAAAATTTTGGCAGAGTCTCCTTTGTACGGAGGAGAGTTTGTAATTTGACAAGAGATATAAATATATATACATCGACCCACACGGTCGGAAAAACAAAAACAGTTCATATTTCCTATTTTTATTGCGTAGACGTACCTTTATTTAGCATTTTTAAGCAAGCGGCTTATTATTTTAGCATTTAGCGCGTCCAAATCCAGCCAAACGGCTTCCCGGTACCTGTACTTACTCAATTCAAACATATAAGTACAAATATATGCAAATTTATTAACATTTCTCTTACTTTCAATAGAAAACACATAAATTTCACATATAATGCATGTTATATAATTTCCATAAGCACATATAAGGTTCTGATACTTATTACAATTGCTTACAACTAATTCTCAAACCATTCCATTCAGTTTAAGTGGTTTACAACTTACACGCTTATATTTAATTCATTCTAAGCAAAATAAACTCATATTCATTCCAAGCAAAATAAACTCATATTCATTCCAATTGATTTCAAAATCATCCTATTTCACTTCTAACAACTTATAGAATTTTATCTAATTTCGTTTACATCAAACGATCAATTTTCTTATGCAATTCGACAATATTAATGTGAATAAATAATTACTTAAGCTTTATAACCATTTAAATTGATTCCAACTCAATTTACACTTGATTCCATCCCATTTTAATTTATTCCCCATCTTTCATTGCATTTTCTTTCATATCCAAAAATTTTGATTCCAAACTATTTTATTAAACTACAACCGATATATTAAATAACCATCTCACGGTTTACTTAAGTTATTTATTTCCTTCAAACTATTCCACCCAATAACTTAAGTTTATTTTGTTCCACCAACCTCCATTTAAATCTTCGATTTGATTTTACTTTGAACAAATCCCAACCATTTTACTAATTTATTCGATTAGGTTGTTCTTTTATCCATTTTTAAATTTTAGTTCACATTAACAATTCATTATTGAATTTATTAGCAATAAGGTCATTCAATTTATGCTTGAGTTGGATTTGTTTATAACTCACACCAAACCTATTTTAATCCAATTCAATTTCATTCGACCACACTTTCTATTTCAGTTCATTTACTTACAATTATAAATTCATTTATTCATTCACAAATTCATTTCAACCAATAAATTTTATTTCCAAACATTAATTATTTTTAGTCCATTTGAACTAATTCTGCACTTTATTTTACACAATTTTAAATCAAACATCGTCCAACATTCAAATTTCATTTCATTTGCATGCCATATAAATCAATCGGCTACTTACTAATTTAAATCTCAAAACTTTATTTGATTCAGTCCAACTTGACTATATTTTTTATAAATTCCATATCTCCCTAGATTTCAAATCCGATTCAAAAATATTTCTCAAATATATATTATTTTTCCCAACTTTTTGAGAATCGTTTTCAAATTCGAAGGGATTTAAATTCCCAAATTTTCAAATTCCATATCCTTTAAATTTATATTCACACGTTACTTTGAAATTTTATCTTATTTTAATTATTAATCACGCTATAATTCACATTTATAGTTTACATTTACAAATCTCATTTGTATATGAATTTGTTTTTTAGTTTCTTAATTATGATTTCAATTCCTTGTTCAATTATAAATCACATTTACAAATCCCATTTATTTTATTAATTTATTCCTTAATCCTTGGTTATTATCTCCAATTTCTTATTCAATTCTCATACAACTATGATAATAATTTAATATTATCATTCCTATCAACCGAGCAACCATATATAACTATAATAATTTACAAAAAAATCATTTCTTTTATATACAAAAATAATTTTGGGTAAAATTATTTCATTTACCCTATTTAAAACAATACTGTGTCGGTTTATCTTGCTTAAGAGTTTAGAAACCCCTATCGATAACATGGCATCCCACATATAGACCAGAATCCATAAACACTCGACCGATAAATCAACACAATATAAAAACAATTTTATATTCACTAACAAATATGCGCTCATATCTATTAATACACTCAAGCTCATTCTAGAGTACTACGGACTCTATTCTATGAGTAATTCCCAACAGAGCCAATGTTCTCGCTTAACCTGGCTTTCATACTAACTGTAACGACCCGTAGTTCCGTACTCCCTGAGTCAATACTATTCTACATCAATCAACTCAAGTTAAACAGAAATACGAACCATTTGGTTCAAAGAAGAAGAGGTAGAATAAGAGAAAACAGAAAACAACAACAGAATCTTACCATCGCAGCGGAATAAAATATAATAGATAATAAATGATCTTTACACAAAAGAAAACTATATTTGTTTATACATACATCATCAGAATACATTATCAGAGTTCAACAACATCAATAACATACAACCTGAATACACGATGGAACAATAATCAAGTACGGCAGTACGTATCGCCATCCAGCTCGTCTCCTGAGCTTCACAGCATCATATCATGTATTATATAATACTCGGTCTGACCTGAGCATTATAGTTAAATAACACTCGAGTCAGTCTGGAAAACCAGCGTGAGAAATCACAGTCAAATTGATTATTAAAGTTTCAAAATCCTTTGAAAACAAAAGCATCTCGTAAGACCGTGCCACAAATAAACATGTCGGGTTTTTACCTTACGATAGCTAAAACATTTTTATTAAAATCCTCTGATATTATAATAAGGTCTATATACAAATACTTATTAAAATAGCCGAAATTGTTACATGATTAAATTCCAGCTACTAGCCACAAAGTGGGTAATACAAACAAAACTCGTAAAAGGCGCGTAGGGAGAATGGATTTCCAACTAATGACTAGGCACTGGGGTACCACCTGTCACAGTACATGGCCTAGATCATGGTGCCGAGGATCACTCCCGACCCCCTGCAACACAAGACTTGGACTACCCCTTAGTGGATAATCCCGAGTAAGGTCACCCCACGGTTGTGATCAGCAACTGCACCACTAAGCCGAAATAAAAGGGACATCTAGACAGAGATGACCTCAACCTGAAGTGGGTGCTACCCACCTAGCCTTCCTGCATAACCCTTGATTTTCAGTCATTCCCGGTTGATGAGGCTTGAGGCTAAGCGTACCTTTTAGATCGTTTCACTTAGAATGCCCATCGTCCAACTGACGATGTTCCGGAAGCATTCGTCCATACAAGTCCGTCTCGGGTTCGAACCGAACCGAAGGCACTACTCCTACTACATCCATTTTGGGAAATCCTCAGGATTATTAGCGACTAGCCCTTGCACTTCACTGCTCCATCTTCGAATCCAAACTCGTTTTTCCATGAAAACGTACAAACCGGATCGAAGTGGTTTTCGAGAAATAAATCTCGATCCTGGTCTCTTCGATACGATCAACGCATTGGCCAAATTTGATAGTCGGTTATTTAACTATCAATTAATATTCACAACAACCATCAAACAATAAATAATTTCCCCAAATTGTTTATTTATCTAAAAATATCTTTGCAAGATATATTTCCACCTTTCAAACCTTTTTGAAAACAGTTTCAAACTATCATCCTTTTACAGAATAAATTTCCCAAATATTTTCTATTTCCACTGAGATCACCAAGCACAACAATTTAAATTTTAGAATAATTTAAAAACACTTTATTATAAAATATACTTTTAAATATTTAAATTAAAAACTACTTTAATACTTTATTAAAAATATATATGCTTTAAGAATATTTAAAATAAAGCTACTTTATCGAATATAAAACTAAATTTCTCCTTTTAAAACAATTTACCAAGTCGCCTTTAAATAAATACTACTATAAATAGATTTGAAAAAGACTTACTTTAAAATTTAAACATTTAGAAATAATAAATTTCTAAAACATGCTTTTTAAAACAATATAACTTAAATTTAAAAATTACGCTGAAAACGTACTTGGCTATCCAGGGAAATATACTTCTCTTCACATCCTTTAAAAATAAATCACTGTTTATTTTTTTAAACAAATTTCCCTATTCTTTAACAAATTCCCATCATGAATCTATTCTTCCAAATATCTACTGATATATTGCTTTACCTTTATAAACCAAGTTTATAAGTTTCATATACTCAACTTCCTTTAAAATTTCGATTCCAAAACACTTAGAACAATTTCCAAATTAACTTGCGATTTACTTCATTTTGAAATAAATGTCTTTGCTTACTCGATTTATTCCAAAACCCATTAACTTCAAATTTTTATTTCTTACTTATGATTTAAAACTTTTTAACTGAAAAATTCCAATTTTGGATTTCCAAAAATTCCTTTGTTATCCTTTTAAATAAATTTAAACCTTGACTTTTAAAATAATTCTTTATTCCTTTAAATGATATCACTTAGTTTACAATTCATTAATTTTTGTTCATTCAAAATCCTTTTTTTCCATACCCGAAATTATTTATTAGTATTTTAATATCACTTCCATTCCATTTAAATTCATTCTTAATTTATTCAAATTCGCTATAATTATTTTACTTAAAACTCCACTCTTTTATTGTCTTTCCAAAAAATCCAATTTATATATTTTGATAACTCAATGTACCGAAATATATTCAAGCAAACCGTAGCATTCAATATTCCAATATAATTCATCATTGAATATCAAATAATCACAACAGAGAATATTAAATAATTTAAATAAATATTGAGGAATCCAGTTGGATCCCTCCAACCTGTTTCCCTGCATCCACAGACGTTAGCACAATATAAAATACCAATTCCACTTCGAGGTGGAATATCGTGGTATATGTGATTAATATAATATCATCCGCTGTTATACAGCGCATAGGGTCTCATCCGCTATATAATGCGAGAAATCAATCATTCTAAGATATATTATATACTATAATATAGCACATTAAATCAATTTAACCATTCAACCAATTATTTAAACTTAACCATTTAAATTTAAATTAAACCCAGATGAGTGAGATTAACTCACCTTTGATTTTAGTTTGGCAATCCAATTCCATCTCGATCATTATCCCCCAATTTTGACCTTGTATAAACATTATACGTTTTATTAATATTCGAAGTAATTCAAAATCAATTTCCATTCAATAAATTAAGTTAACTAATAATTTGGTTTTAAACTAATTTCCTATAATAAATAAAATAATTAATTAACCTAGTCAAACAAATTAATCGTCTTAATACATTGTTTTAAAATAAATTAGTGAATTTAAAATGCGTATATGTTTATTTAATTTTTATCTTTAAACTACCTAAAAATAATCTATATAAGTATAAAAATAAAAACTTTAACTATATATGCATATCTGTATGTTTCCAAAAAGTTTCATGTTTTAACTTTATATATGGATTTCAATTTGTATATATACTTATTAAATTTAAATTAAAAAAATAAACAGTCTATATAAACTTTACTGTAAATCTAAAATCTTTGACCTTTATATACATATACGCCTAATTAAAAACAAAACTTATATCTTTACTGTAAAAATTATCTGTTTTATACTTTGCATATCTTCCTAAACTAAAATTAGATTAAGCAGAAAAATTAGGCTAAACGATTAATAGAGAAATCTCACCTTCCTCAAACCCAACTCCAGATTCGCCCTCTCACCGCCTAAGCCTTCCAATGACCCCGACCCATCGATGATAGGTGCGACCCCACTTCAATCTGTAGCGCCATCATCACGTCGCTCCTCGCGTCAAAAGTGAGTGGTGCTTCACTCCACGAGCCCTCAACCCTAGCCTCGACTTCGGTCGTCGCGAGCGCCAGCCTCTACTTGAATTCGTTCGACCACCTAGGCTTTCGTGCTACCACGACTCTAGTCTCTTCGATCGGGTCATTGGATGAGGCTTCGATTCGAAACATTTTAAGTTGAGGAGCGGAAATTCGAATAAGAAAATCGATTCCCGCTTTCCCTTTTTCTTTTTTTCGGTGGCCATTGAATTTCTCTCTGAGAATTAAGTCTTGATTGTGAAATGCATTTTCCTTTTGAAACAAAGAACGCGGCTGTTCAAAATGACAGGAATGTGATGTTTTTGAAAAGGGGGAAGCGTGTTCGAATGGGTGATGAATAGTGATACGAAATGAGGGAAAAACTGCTGAGGTGACTTTGTTTTGACTGGGGATAAATAAAATTATGTTATTTAAATTTTAAATTTCAAATTGTCTCGCTATCGCAACTTGAAATCTCGACCTCCTATCGATGCATGCTGCTAGGAATTCATAATGTTATATCCCTATTCCGAACGCAACGGAAAAGGTTTCGAGTCCTAATTCGATCGTATGGAGAAAATAGCTTTTGAACCCGTTATTATTTAATTTCCGATATAGATTTCAAGGCGTTTATATATCGTACACTCACACAACAACTCCCAATGCTACGAAATCTGAAATTCGTTAATAACTAACTATTACGGATCCAATGGAACCGGTTTCGTCGAATTCCGAGACTGTGCCTCGGAAGGCTATTTTTAAATATCAATTCAAACGATATAAAAATTTCAAATCTTGACAAAAAACTTTCAAATTCACTTTTAACACTTCTACTATTTTTAGTATTACCAATATAAATCTTACAAGCCTCCAAATTATCTTTAACAGGCTTAAAACTCCAGATTCAACATTTTACTCAACTTCAAATTATTTAATTCAATAATTTAATTATCAAATAAATAGTGATACTTGAATTCAATTTAAAAATTAACTTTAAATATTTAAAATCAATTAAATATTCCAATTTCAAATGCTCAAAAATTCCGTGTCGTCACATTAAATGTATTTGATTATCTCTTTTTGATGCTCATGTACCTGCAAATTAGCTTAGAGATTCTTTGACATAATTGTATAGTTGTTGTCATTAAAATCCAACAATTAAGGTTCTAACAATTTCCTTTAATTTTCTCTTTTTATATTCAATCAAAGATTAATATTGACAATATTTTCCCATAATGTTGTATTGACTCAATTATAATCAATAAATGATCATTTTCTCTCCAAATTCTCAAAATAAAGTTTTTTAAACTTTATTTTCATCAATTTAGATTTATTTCAACAATTTAAGGTTGAAATACATCAATTATTTAATTTGTTAGCTCCAAACTAATATAAACCCCATATTTATAATTTATTCAACCAAATACTTATCCAATCAAATTTAATCCCTTATTCAACCTCAACACATAGTTTATTTTAAATAAACAATTTTTGACAAAATTTATCTTCTCCAATTTATTTTATTCTCAATTAAAATATAACATCGTTATATTTTTATATTATAGGTAATCATCAATACCAAGGTTGTTACAGACTCCCCCCATGAAAAAATTGCATCTTCGCAATTTTAAGGGAAGAACTGTATTCAACTCAATTTATTTCATCAATCAAAATAAAGACAGACAAGCTCGAGGTTAAAATTTTCCACTCTCAACTCAAGATGAAAGAAGACCAAAAAAAAATTCTCGATAAATTTTATGATTTCCCGACTACATTCTTCAGGATTATTGGACTATAGAATTTGTATGAGCAATAACTCATGATTTTGAAGGCATCTCTCCTCTGAAATAAGAACACAAAGAAGGATGCTACCTCAAAAAAATCAATCGAGTGAGATTGATTTCCCAAAAAATTCACAAATAGAGTCCGGATTTAGTTCAACTTTTATCCCGAACTCCTACCAACCAGGTGATCATCAACATGACTTTTCGTATGTCACTATGAAAAGAGTTGTTATAATACTAGCTTGATAACAAGAGAGATATGAAAACTTGACGAAAGGTGGTTCCTTCGAAGGCCATCAAACTCAAACGACCGCAAAAGCATAAGTCGTTAGACCATTGCACTAAGGCGAGATAAACTGAAGAAATCATTGAGAGGTTTATAATTAAAACTTCTTAAAGTTCCAAAACTCAATATCTTTATATTCGAAATCTCAATTTTTCAACACTTGGAAATTTCACAAACTCTTTACTTTAGCACTTATAAAAATGAAAAATAATATCAAATTCATACATTTTTTCCAAAATTAATTTTTGAAAGAATTTAAAATTTCATTTCAACAATCCTTAAGATAGAAAATTTAAAATTTGCTACCCTTTATTTTCAAATACCCAAATTCTCAAAAAAACTCCATCTTAACATGTATAACTTATTTTAAAATATTCAATAAACATTTATTTTTCAAACAAAGTACTTTCTTATCGTTTCAAAAATAAAACATAACTATATCCAAACTCGTATATTTCAATTATCATAATGGCATTGCCTCGCCATTGATTTATAATAAATAGCCCTATTGATTGGCTGGAGAGTGGACCAAATGATCAAAACCTCCTCGCCACTCATCCAACCAACTATGGTTCAATGGCTGCATGTGCCATCCAAATAAAATTTAATTCTCAATCCTATAATAGTTAATTTACAAACTAAATCTTATTAAAACTCAGTTTATCGTGTTTGATTGTCTCATCATAGGGTTTAGGAAATTCCTATCTATAACGTTGATCAAGCACATCGACCAAAATTCTTAAAGCACTTGATGCACAACCCAATACAAAGATCATTTTCTTTAAAAGAAGAACCTCATATTCAATACTCAAAATATTCATTATCTAACTCAAACAAAAAACCCCGTAAATGGGATTCTTAATTTTATGATTGATCTACTTGAAGAAATTAAATTAGACGTCTGATTTTGTATCTGTCTACATATGTTGTTCATATCCCCACTCATGAAAACCCAGTAAATGGGATTCATAATTTTATGATTGATCTACTTCAAGAAATTAAATTAGAAGTTAAAAATATAAGTAATAAACTAGAAAAACAAACAGCAACCTTAGGATTTGGTCGTAATACACTAACAATCCATTCGCTTAACAGCATTCGAATGGTCAAATATACTTCTGAAGAAAATAACAAAATAAATGTTGAAGATATTGATCCCACTTACTATAAAAATTATCTTATTCTTCAAGAAAAAGGACTTACAAGATAGATTGCTAGTACTGAACATTATTCTTATTATGAAGAATATTCTTCATTGAAGATTCTGAACAAGAATCTAAAAGTTCCACAGAGTTTGATTATAATTCAGACACATCAGATAAACTTATTTACAACATAAACACTAATGAAGCCGGATCTAGTAGAGGTGCTCTAATTTTACCTCCACAACCTCCTTTGGATAGTGCTTCTTTTATGAACGATCTTAACTCTGATATAATTAAGGAAGATCAAGAACGGGAGGAAAACATATATAATAGTCCTCATACCGATCCTTACCCTGAAATGCTTAGACATGGTACTAGATCAGATTGGATTAAATTTCACTCTTCTAGAAAGCAACTTAAAGATTTTTATAACGAACAACACTCTTCAGCATATACCCTAACTTTTAATATAGATAGACTTCCACATAGAAAAATAAGAAAATATATTATAACATGGCTTCAACATATATGTGAGACAATCTATTTATTACCTCCGAATATGAATGTAATGGAATACATACATTACGCTACCAGTTATTGGACAGGAGATGCTTTAGCTTGGTTACTAAACCTTAAAAGGATAAATCCAAATCAATTACAAAGAATTAGAAATATTCAATCTAAACAAGAAGCACTTGGAGAATTATTAAAATTATTATTAGCAGACTTTACAGGAGAAACTTTCCTAGAAGATACTGATAATGAAAAACAATTATTAAAAATACAATTATGTGATATATGTATGTTGGAAGAATTCGCTGCAAAATACATAGGCCTATTTTTTCATTTAGAAAATAACGACCAGAATGTTTTCTGGGTAAAAGGCTTTTTTACAAAAATACCTTATCCATGGAATAACATTATTCAAGAAAGATATGACATTTTAAGACAAAGTAATACTGATTAAAATCATAACACAGGCCTATTAAAAAAGGCATGTATGGATACTATGGAAAGGGTTTGTGAGCAAGCTAGTGCACACAAACAAATGAAAAATAAAATTAGAAACTCAAAACTGGGATTTTCTTGTTGTACCAAGTACACTGAAGATATTAACACACAGTTTGGATGTTCTCCTAAATATGAAAGAAAACGAACAAGAAATTTCAAAAGACAAACAAAACCAAAATATCGAATCACTAGGAAAAATTGGAAACCAGAATATAAGAAAAAATTTAGAAAAGAAAACAAGTTTTCTAAGAAAAAGTTTATTAAAAAGAAAATTTTCCGTAAAGGCTGCAAATGTTTCAAATGTAATAAAGAAGGACATTATGCTAATGAATATCCTACGAATATACAAAATATCGTTATATCAAATATCGAAGAATACTGTATTCTTGTTGCCACGATAGAGGATATATCTAGTGATGCTAATTCGTCTATATATGAAATTGAATCAGTTTATTTTGACACTACTAAAAATGAAGATGAAATTAGTGATTCCTTTGATAATTGTAAAATAAACATGATTACAATCAATCAGACACATAGCCAAATAAAAATTATTCCGTTAACCGTATATGCTATACTCCTCAAAAAAGAAAAAGTAAATTCTCCAGGTTATACATTATATGCAGCAAAATGCTCTAGATTAGGAAGGTACTTCACAACCGAAGTATTCTTAGATCTACTAATAAAAATCCCACTCGTATATTATAGGAAAATTTATAATATACCGAAACATACTAAGGAAAATATTTTTATAACTCATGGAATAATAGAACCTCTTTCTGAAAATAACGCTTCTACACTATTTAAAAGTACTAGTGTGGAAGATAAAGACCATATTATAGAGCAAGGAGATCCAATAGGATTACTTGTTATACATAAATATGAAGATCTTCCAATTGTAAAAGAAGAAATATACGATCATGATACATTTACCCCATTAAGTGGTTCTACATCCCGATCATCAAGAAATAAAGAGTCAAATCATATCAAGAATATAGGATATACATGAACACTTTTACATCCGAAGAAACATCTAATCCACAAATACAAATTCACCCAATACATCGAAAAGAACTCAATCATACAATAAAATGTCCGATGTTGAATTAACTCCTAATGTATTAAAAAGTATCAGTCATCGCATGAGCTTTAAACAAGAAAATCCAATAGAAGGAAGAACATTGAGAATACTTGAAAAACAAAAAGAACAGGAATCAAACCGAATGGTGATAAAGGTTCCTACAGAAAATATAAAACATCATGATTATATCCATAGATCTTAAAAGAAAGGCACGGTTACATATATATTCTCCAATAACGATATGTATCCCTGAACATCAAGAATTCACGGTACATGCGTTACTGGACTATGGTGCAGAACCCAGTTTACTACAAGAAATTTTTATTCCCCGGCAACTCTGGGTACCTTTAGACAAAAAAGGAATGCTAAATGATTTTATGGGAAGACAAATCCCTGTTACTCATAAAGCAAAAAAAATTACAGGTACAAATACCTGATATACATGGAAATAATAAAATATACAACTTTGACTTTGCATTACTATCAAAGGAATTTGATAGTGATTGCATCCTTGGAATGGACAATTTAAGACATCTCCCTCCATTCAACAAATATTATTTTGAATTAGATGGCGCTCTTGTACCTCGAGTAATGCTACCAGCTACAATTGCACCACATTATACTCCAGCAGCACAGCGTGGTGAAAAATCTATTACATTAATTGAACATGTAAAAACAGCGAAAATATAATACAACCAAAAATTTGTACATACAATATACCAACCACCAATGAATTTGAAATATTTATATATAATATGTTAGAACCCATTTATTCAGTAAATCCATTAAAATGGTTTGACAAAGCACCAAGGTATTGTAAAATTGAATTAATGGAACAATACAAAGACACCAAAGTCCGAGTTAACAGTATCATGGTATCACCAACTGATAAAGAAGAATTTGCGAAATAAATAAAAGACCTATTAAATTTAAAATTAATACAGAAAAATTTCTACACTCACTCATCCCCAGCTTTCTTAGTAAGAAATCATGCTAAATCAAAAGAGGAAAAGCTAGAATGGTAATAAACTATAGAAAACTTAATAGCTATACAAAATTTGATGGATATTTATTCCTTCTGCTGAACATCTAACTAAAAAAATCCAAGGAGCAAAATATTATAGTAAATTTGATGCAAAATCGGGTTTTTAGCAATTAAAACTTGTTGATAAACAGTCCATAGAGTTAACTACGTTTAGTTGCCCACAAGGACATTTTGAATGGTTAGTTATGCCTTTTGGATTAAAAAACGCACCACAAATATTTCAAAAATGGATGAATTCTATGTTTGGACATTTACTTTTGTATTTGTCTATATAGACGACATTCTTGTTTTCTCTAATTCTGCAGAAGAACATAAACAACATCTTCTAGCAGAAGTTCAAATATTACTTCAAAACGGTGTTATGCTAAGTCCTAAAAAAATTGAATTGTTTATAAAAGAAATAGATTTTCTTGGGAAAATAAATAAAAATGGACAAACAGAATTACAACAACACATTTGCACCAAATTAAAGATTTTTCCAATACATTTAAAATATTAAAAGAACTCCAAAGTTTCTTAGTATTATTAAATTACGGTAGAAAATTTACTCCTAGTTTATCTGCTAAGGCCCAAAATTTACAGAAAAGGCTTACTGATGAACAAGCAAAATATAAACAGCATAATGGATAACAACCAAGAAGATGGAACACAGACAAAATTCCTATTACCTTATAAAAGCAAGAAGAAGAAGAAATACAAAAAATTAAAGACCTAATAAAGGATCAAAAGAATCTTTATTTTCTTTCAGATGAAGAATCACTTACACTACAAACTGACGCTTCTGACAATTTTTTAGCAGGAGTATTAATTGCTAAGCAAAAAGAAGTTGTAGCATATTTCTCTGGAACGTTTAGCAAACTCCGATTAAATATGCTACCTATGACAAAGAATTACTAGCTATTAAATTAGCAATCAAAAGTTTACGAATTTATCTTCTGCGTAGACAGTTTGTAATAGAAACAGATAACAAATCTATTGCTCAATTCTTAAAAAAGAAAACTATAAACAATCTAGAAGAAAACCTTCGGAGAATTAGATTAGCTATGTATTTAGAAATTTATAACTATGATGCCAAATACATTCCAGGCTACACTAACTTTCCTGCTGATCTTCTTACCAGTTTATGAAAAATGGATGAGGATGACATAAAAAGAATCAAAGGATTATTAGAAACTATGAAAAGACAGGAAGATTTCCAACAAGTGAAATCATCCTAAAAAGCTAAGCAAACCTCCAAAGAGGCTTCGTCTTCGCAAGAATCCAAAGAGACCAACGCTCCCACAGGAGTAAATGAAGAAAAGGTCCAACAGACCAAACCCACTCAAACAAACAGAGGCAAGGCAACACCTTCCAATACAACTTAGAAATTTGTTCCAATGAACAAAGGAAAAGCAATTGCTCTCACAAGAGTACAAAGACCATAGATCTCAGCTATGGTCAAAGATTGGTACAACTTAGAGATGAAAGCATCGAATCCTAATTTATATGACAATTTCAACGGATGCTTTAAAGCCATCCAATCTACAGACCATAAAGCTGCAAATTTCTGGTTAACTCAACTAGAAAAGGCATATTTGGGATTAAATCATAAAATATCCCAGAAATATAAAAAATTATAAGAAACTCAGAAAATAGTGTCTAAATTATCACGGTATTCTTTTACATCTAGATCCGAAGCTCTAGATTTAAAAGAAGCAGAGTTGTTCACTGATAACACAGCTAAACATAGCCATTTTAAAACAATATTTTCTCAAATGCAAACATCCGATCTCATAAATCTAAAAATTCAAGATTTTCTAGAATTACTTAGACTTTATGAGATAGATAACACAAAAACCAAAGAGATGGAAGCCGAAATGACAGTCCAGGATATGATCACCTTATATCAGCAACATCTCATCGATGAAAGTAATCTTCTTATATTCTTCAAAAAGTTAGAAGACACAGAATTAATTAAACTCTTAGAAAATGAAGAGTTAATTCTCAATAACAACAGAAGACCGCGCCTTATACCCTATTTTTCTGAAATACAAGAGTATCAAAAACATATCAAAAAGGGCTTAGTGCACGAAGTTTATGTCAATACAAGCCATCCTGAAGAATATTCAGGTTATATTCCAGAAATATGTACAGCAAAACTTGCTGAACATTCAAGCAGGTTTTTTACTATGTTCATGTTCAGAATTTATAGCGTTTGGGAAGAAAAACAGTACATACTGAAAGTGTATAGGACCGTATAATATGGATAAAAGTAACACAGAGTATAAATAGTGCGGAATATAAAAGTAGTATAGTAAAATGACACCAGAGATTTTATACTGGTTCGGAGCACCGTCCTACGTCCAGTCCCAGACTCCTTCTGGAATTTAACTAACAACAATCCTCACTTAATCCGGAGGAATAGGTATACACAGTCTGAGCAGCAGAACAGACACCTGAGCAGTAGAACAGGAATTTCGCCTCAGCAGGAGAAGAGGACTTCACTAATATAAAGAATATCTGACACTATGTGTTCTTGATAACATTAATTTGTGTCTGATAGTACAAGCCTCCTATAATCAAATCCTCAAGTATATATGAAATGTATGTGAAGATATGAAGAGAAGGTAATGCTAAGAATCGAAGATTAAGAAAGTTATTTGTAGATTCAAAGCAGTAGAAAGTAGGTTCGCTATTTGAATGCAAAGATTATAGCACAAGAAGAATATTAGATAGTTAGAATGAAAATCGGTAAGTATGAAGTGTTTGGGAGTATCTATATATAGTATTTGAAGAGTTACTGCCATTGGTGAAGGGTTCTGACGAAACGAAGCAACTATTTCCGTTCAGAGAAGGGTTGCATCCTTTCGGAGAAGAAGATGTCTTTAAAAAAATATGACAGTTGGTCTCAGGTTAGTAGACTGGTGGTTCTTGGTCAGTCGACTGACTATGCAACATATTTAAAAAATAAACAGTGCATATCGTATATGTACACAGTCAGTCGACTAGTTGGGTTTGGTCAGTCGACTGGCTGTGACATGTTTATAAGTATGCTTCTGTTTTGATTTTTGATGTGACATATGAAGTGCGGACTACTTGAGGATAGATTTTAACATAATTCTAAGACTCAATCATACATACTAGACAGTGAAAGCATAAATGAAAAGTCTTTGATGATATAGCCATAGTCCGTTTAATTTTTGTCGTGAATTCTCCTTTTCTTGCTTTTTCATGAATCAAAAACTAGCGATTCAACATTCTTCCCCTTTTTGATTAATGACAAACCTGTATATATTAAAGAATCCTAGAGAACGAATATGAAATACTCCCCCTGAATATATGATGCTTCTTGTACCTGCATAAAGATGATTAGGACAATTCTTCTTCCCCTTTGTCATTGAAAAAAAGGAGAGACAGCAAACAAAATATAAATGTAAAGTGCAGAGATAAATATCAAACAGAGACTATTTAGTACAAGTCTCAACAGATAAATAAGTTGCAAGATTCAATATGTTTAAATTGACAATAAAGTTTTTAGATAAGCAAATAATTCATACCCAACTCACTCACCAAAATAACTACTCATCAAGATCCCAATTGTATTCTCCCTCTGGTGCGGGCTCCTTTCCTGGTCTAGATGCTCTTGAGCACCACTATCTGTGCCACTAGTGTCACTACTAGTATGCTCTTCGGAAGTTGACCATGTAAATCGAGGTGCGCGGCATTTTCCTTGAGCAATAGACGTGGCAGCAGTTGAGGAAGAACAAGATAATGCATCCCATAATGTAGAAAAGAAACCTTTGATTTTATCGAGTTTCTTATCCATTTTCTTGAGTCTAGAATCCAAAATAAGTTGATTGCGGGAGATAATTTCGATGGATTCACGAGCGCTAGAGGAAGTAGCTAAGCAAATGTCGCCTTCTTCTTGTTGCGCGACCGGTTCTCGAATAGTAGGACCTCCAGATTATTGTTGTTGAGTCTGTTGGTGCTTCCAATCTTCAAATGAAGCAAAAGGTGGCGGTCGTGTAGGTAGCTTCATAAGGCTTATGGTCCGTATATTTATCATTCCGACAGTTGAGAATTCGAAATCCGGTTGACGAACACCCGCATCTAGAAGTAGTCGCATAATATATTATCCAAAATATATAACATGCATATTCCCATGGTTAAAGGTGAGAGATTCATCCATTATACGACGCAACCAGTTAACTCGTATATTTCCCCAAATGGCATAAAGTGCTTTGAAATTTTTCGGATAAATTAGTCAATATGATCCGGTTCGGGGCAAAATAGAGCGCATAAGCGTCTTGTGTAAAACTCTTGCTTTAGGACGAAGGAGTTTAGAATGCAATTCAATCATGTCGTCACCCATGAACATATGACTTATTCTATCTCTTTTCCTTGGATTGCATTCTACATCATTTAAATCTATTCCTTCATTAGGAGATTGGAGTATATGTGCCATTCTATCAAGGGAAAAGAAAACTTGTTGTCCATATAGCAAACTCCGCACACAATTACTTGGATTTGATGGTTGTTGGTGACCAAGATTTAAATTGGCGAAGAAGAGTTTTACCATAAGATGATTGATATTGTGGCGATTTGCATTGTAGTCAAGGAGTGATTCTAAGCCACATCTTCGCATCAATTCTTGAAGAGAATAGGCACCAAAATCAGAATAAACCATAAAAGAGCCTTCAAAATTCCTAGAGTTCTTCATCTTCTCCTACCGTTCAATTGCAGTTGCATCATATAGCCAATGAGCAACGTGAGTGTCAACAAAGGATGAGGAGCCTTGTTTTGAGCGTTTAGATTTAGGAGGGGCCATTAGTTTTAAGATTTTTGAGAAATTTCTGAAAGAAAAATGTAGGCTAGGGTTTTGGAGGTAGTAAAAACGAAGAGGGTAAAGTGAATAGAGGATGAAAAAAAGCAGAATTGAAGTCTTTTTGTACAGCCAGTCGACTGGTCAGGGTGGGTCAGTTGACTGGTTGATAACTCGAGAGTTTTCTACTCTGCAATCAGTCGACTGACCCATATGAACCAGTCGACTGGTTGACATCCTGAGAGTTTGTTCACCCTGTAAACAGTCGACTGGTTTGAAATATCAGTCGACTGACTGTAGATAAAGAATGCAGTGAAGCTTAAATAATTGATTTATTCAAACAATATTAAAAAACTAACATATACGAAAGGAAAATCCAAGTAAACATAGAACAATAGAGCAAAAAACATGATTATTTAGGGGTTTTTGGAGAGGATTCTTGTGGTTCAACCTTGGCGTTCTCAACATAAGGTTGCAAAGGAGACCAATAATTTTTACGTTCCCATGAGTTTGGAAATGCGGAGGTTGAGGTGGAGTCGTTCCCATTTATTCCAGCCGGATGAATTTTTCCGACGAGATGTTGAAGGTTCAACAACGTCATGCTTAGATGATTTTCCACAAAAATTAATAGCAATTGATTCTATAAAGCTAAGGCGACTAGAATTCATCCGTTGTTCATAATACATTTCTTTTTGTTGATTAATTTGCTCCTTTTGATAATGATGGATTTCAATAATTTTTTCTTTTGTTTATGGAGAAACAAACAATAATTTTCGAAACTTCTTAGGTTTTGGAGAGAATCCAGTGTGATATCGACCTGGTTCATGTACAGGGGTAGGTGTTGGCAAGGATGGAGTAGAGCTAGAGGATGTCGAAGTAGAAAAGGACAATTTGGAGTTTGAGGAATCATAAGAGTCGTGAGAGGCCATTGATAACAAAGAGGAACTTGAAGATTAAAATTTTCTTTAAAAAAATTTGTAAGAATGGTTGGAAAAAAAAGAGAGCAATGCAAATTTGTAATTGAATTTGAGCTGTGAATGTGAGGTTATAAATAATCAATAGCTAATAGCCAGAGATAAAAAAATAGTGGATGAGAATTATTCAAAGGATAAATGGTTAAGAATGAAAGAAAAATATGACTTTGCAGGAAAATATACATAGTACAACTGGTCAGATATTGAACTACCTGCTAAGAGACCCAAGTTCGAGCTCCAGTGGCTATGTATTTTGTTTTTGAACGAAAATTTTCAGAATAATTAAAAAATAAGCTTCTAGTTGGACCAAGAAACATACATAGCTCAATTGGTGAGAAGCAATTGAAACACAATAAAGGAGAGGTCATGGGTTCAAGTCTCTTTAGAGTCATAATTTTTTTTGTAATTTAATTTTGATAAAATTCGAGAGTTATATGTATATATATATTTTGTTAAGATGTTTTATGAGAAGATACAAATACAGATAGTGTGTGTGTGTGTGTATAATTTATAAATTTTTAAAAGAGATAATACCAGGTTCTCATCTTAAATTGATGAAAGTGTTTTCATTTAAAGGTTTTGTAAATATATCTGCCAATTGTTTATCAGAGGAAACAAGTTCTAGATTTATCAAATCCTTTTCAATATTATCACGAAGAAAATGATGACGAATGTCAATATGTTTTGTTCGTGAGTGATTAAAAGGATTTTTAGATAAATTAATAGCACTAGAATTATCACAGAAAATAGTTGAGTTAGATAAATTGAAACCAAAATCTTGTAGTGTTTGTTGCATATAATAACTTGAGCACATGCCAGAGCTGTAGAAATATATTCTGCTTCACATGTCGATAATGAAACACCGTTTCGTTTCTTACTAAACCAAGATACAAGAGATCGTCCAATGAAATGACAAGTCCCACTTGTACTTTTTCTATCTGTCCGGCTTCCTCCAAATCAGCATCACTATATGATACTAATTCAAAAGGACATTCCTTTGGATAGAATAGTCCAAAATCCTTGGCTTTATTAAGATACCGTAGTATGCGTTTCACTGCTCGTAAATGTGGTTCTTTGGGATCTGCTTGAAATCGTGCACACAAACAAAAACTCATCATTATGTCACATCTACTAGCTGTTTAATATAGTAATGATCCAATCATACATCGATATAATTTTTGGTCAATACTTTTGCCATTTTCATCTTATCAAGATGTATGGTTGTACTCATAGGAGTTGGTTTGGTAGAAATATTTTCCATACCAAAGCGATTAATTAGATTGTTGCAAAAAATTTCTTGATTAATAAAAATACCATTTTCTAGTTGTTTTATTTGTAAGCCAAGAAAATAATTTAACTCGCCCATATGTGACATTTCAAATTCATTAGACATTATTGTAGAAAATTCTTGGCACAGTCTTTCATTTGTAGAACCAAAAATAATATCATGAACATATATTTGGATAATTAAAATATCCTGCTTATTTCTTTTAATAAAAAGAGTTTTGATTAACCTTTCCAATTTCAAAACCAGAATCTATTAAGTAACTTTTAAGACGATCGTACCAAGCACAGGGTGCTTGTTTCAAACCGTATAAAGCCTTTTTAAGCTTATAGACATGGTTAGGAAATTGTTCGTGTATGAATAATGGAGGTTGTTTAACATAAAAAATTTCTTTTATAAAACCATTTAAAAAAGCACTTTTGACATCCATTTGATATAATTTAAAGTTATGAAAACATGCAAATGCTAGTAAGATTCGTATTGCTTCTAGTCTAGCGACTGGAGCAAACGTTTCTTCATAGTCAATTCCTTCTTCTTGATTATAGCCTTGAGCAACTAATCTAGCTTTATTTCTAGTATTATTTCCTTGTTCATCTGCTTTATTTTTAAAAACCCATTTTGTACCAATAACTGATTGATCACTAGGCCGTGGAACTAAATCCCAAATGTCATTTCTTTCGAATTGGTTTAGTTCTTCTTGCATAGCGATTAACCAACTTTCATCAGTAGATGCTTCTTTAATATTTTTAGGTTCAATATGAGAAAGGAAAGCTACAAGACCCATTTGATTTAATTGACTTCTTGTTCTAATAGATGAATTGAGTTCTCCAATAACATTATCAGACAGATGATCTCTTAATAATCTAGGTGGAGATCTTAATTCATTGTCATTGTGAATAATGTTTTCATTATTTTCAAGATTTGAAATTTCTGTATTTGTGGTATTACCAGGGAAATCTTGATCATCTCTTATTCTTTGGATTGATTTAAAGTTCTCATCAAAAGACACATGAAGTGTTTCTTCGATAATATTTGTTCTTTTATTATAAATTCGATAAGCTTTGCTTCGATCCGAATATCCTAGAAAGATTCCTTCATCGGATTTTGGATCAAATTTACCAAGCTGATCTTTTGTGCTTAAAACAAAACATTTTGAACCGAAAACTTTAAAGTAAGAAATATTTGGTTTTCGTCCATTAAGAAGTTCATGAGGAGTATTCTTAGTTAGTGGTCGAATAGAAACACGATTCAAAACATAACAAGCTGTCGCAACTGCTTCAGCCCAGAAATGTTTTGATAACGTACTTCCATTTAACAAAGTCCGTGCACATTCTTGTAAGGTTCTATTTTTATGTTCTACAACCCCATTTTGTTGTGGAGTTCTAGGGAACGAAAAATTATGAAATATCCCTTTTTTCTTACAGAAATGTTCAAAGGCTTCGTTTTCGAATTCACCTCCATGATCACTTCTTATGTTTTTGATTTTAAAATTTTTAAAATTTTGAATTCTTTTAACAAAAGTTTTGAAATTATCAAAGGTAGCACTTTTATTTTTCATTAACATAGTCCAAAAAATCATCAACAATCACAAACACATATCTACTATGATTAATGGATTGTACTTGTGTTGGTCCAAATAAATCCATATGTAGTAATTCAAGTGGTTGTAAAGTTGAAATGACCTTTTTAGATTTAAAAGATGACTTAGTTAACTTTCCTAACTGACATACATCACAAAATTGATTAATTTTAAAATTCATTTTTGGTAGACCTTTCACTAAATCATTTTTCGATAACTTGTTTATTGTTTTGAAGTTGATATGACATAATCGTTTGTTCCATAACCAAGGATCATTCTTTGGCTATTAAACACATATCTGAATTATGATTTATTTTCATATTCATAACATAGATATTTCTATCTCTATTTCCTTCAAACATAAGATTTTGGTTTTGATCGAAAATACAACATTTGTTTTCAGAAAAAGTGATTTTGAATCCTTTGTCACACAATTGGCTGATACTAAGTAATTTATGTTTTAAATTTTTGACAAGTAAAACATTTGAAATAAGAGGTAAATTTGAAATACCATTGTTGCTCACATTGCCTTTGCCGATGATATATCCGTTGGAGTTGTCTCCAAATGTGACGGAGCCTCCATATGAGTAAATAATATTTGATAGCATATCTTTGTCTCCTGTCATATGTTTTGAGCAACCACTGTCGAGTATCTATTTTCCTCTTTTCTTGAGTGGGACCTACAAAAAACATAATATAATATTGGTACCCACTTTTTTAATAGGGTCCTAAGAGTTAAATCTTAGGAAACCAAACCCAAGAGGGCTCAGTATCCCATTTAAAAATATAATCTTTATTTTTATGAACAGTTTCTAAAAAGGTGTTTATGTATTTCTTCCTAATCAAACTGTTGTTTTTTTTAGGAACCTAAACTCTTATGCTTTTTGAGTAAAAATTCCTTTTTGTCTGAACTGTAATAGGATTAACATTTCTCCTAATTTTCTTTTTAGGTGGAGCTGTTGTTTTCTTAACATAACCTAATCCTTTCTTACTTGAAACAGATTGAGAGTTATCAATAATTTTTGATAAAGTTTTTCTTCCATTATTAAAGTTCGAAACATTTTTGGTGATACTTTCTAACTTAGTTTTAAGACTAGCATTATCCAATTCTATCAATTTTACTTTTGTTTTTAGTTCATGATTTTCAGAAACACAAGCGTCATTCTTCTCTTTTTGAGTTTCAATTTCTTGACTCAAAAGAGTGAGTTGAGAATTGATATTAGAGAATGATTCTTGTAATTTTTCAAGTTCTTCCTCTAGTATTTTTTTCTCATCCTTAAGCATATCTCTTTCGAATTCTGCTTTGTTCTGATGTTCACGAGTCTCCTTATATTTTCTTTTGAGATTTTTCAAAGTATCAACTAGTTCTGAATTTATTTCAATCATATCATCAAAAGTAAAATCACTAACCTCGTTTTTAGTAACCATGAAGTAGTCATTTGCTTGCTCGTTTTCACTGTCACTATTGTTCTTTGATGAAGAAGTGTCTCAATTATCCCATGTTACCGAGAATGCTTTCTTTTTCTTGTCTTTTCTGCCTTTGTTGAAATATTTTTTCTTTAATTCTGGACATTCCTTCTGAATATGACCTTTCTTATGACAATTGAAACATTCTAGAACTGAAGATGATGGTTTGTTTGGAAAGTTCCTTTTTCCATTATTTTTGTTATTTTTCCGGAATTTCAAGAACTTCTTGGAATTTTTGGCAATAAATGCTAAATATTCTTCATCTGAATCTTCATCGTTTTCTTCTTCAGCATGAAAAGCTATGTTCTTTTTGTCTTGTGCTTGTACTCGTTTTGCCTCCAAATTCACTTCATAGGACATTAGATTTCCTATTAACTCTTCAGGTTTTATGGTAGAGAGGTCATTAGCTTCTTCAACAGCCAAGACTTTTCTTTCCCATTCATCCGTTAAAGAGTTTAGGGTTTTGGATACAATATCAAAATCAATGTACTTTTCTCCCAATCCTAATTGTGAATGATAGATATCTTGAAATCTAGAGTACGTATCATTGATGGATTCATCTTGTTTCATTCTAAAGTTTTGAAACTGATTTTTGAGCATGGAGATTTTGCTTTGTTTGACTTTGTTAGTTCCTTCATGAGTGATTTTAAGCGTTCTCCATATTTCATAAGCAGTTTGACACATGCTAACAAGATTAAATTCATTTGTATCTAGAGCACAAAATAACATGTTCATAGCTTTAGCATTGGCAGTTGCATCTAATTTTTTTTGTGTTTGACCAAGTGGAGTATTCTCCAGTAGGAAGAGTGTATTCATTCTGTGTGATATTCCATGATTCAAAACTATTAGACTGCATATAAATTCCCATACGAGTAGACCAATAATTATAATTCAAGCCATTAAAAAATGGAGGTCGGGCAGTGGATTGACCTTCAATAAAATTAGTGTTAGTGACAGTGTTAGTGGTAGTGCTGGTGTTATTTTCCATGCTAGAAAGATATCATATAACCTTGTGATGGTTATAAGATGCCTTGCTCCGATACCAAATGAAAGTGTCTAGGACCGTATAATATGGATAAAAGTAACACAGAGTATAAATAGTGCGGAATATAAAAGTAGTATAGTAAAATGACACCAGAGAATTTATACTGGTTCGGAGCACCATCCTACGTCCAGTCCCAGACTCCTTCTGGAATTTAACAAACAACAATCCTCACTCAAGCCGGAGGAACAGGTATACATAGTCTGAGCAACAGAACAGACACTTGAGCAGCAGAACAGGATTTTCGCCTGTGCAGCAGAAGAGGACTTCACTAATATAAAGAATATCTGACACTATGTGTTCTTGATAACACTAATTTGTCTCTAATAGTACAAGCCTCCTATAATCAAATCCTCAAGTATATATGAAATGTATGTGAAGATATGAAGAGAAGGTAATGCTAAGAATCGAAGATTAAGAAATTATTTGTAGATTCAAAGCAGTAGAAAGTATGTTCGTTGTTTGAATGCAAAGATTATAGCACAAGAAGAGTATCAGATAGTTAGAATGAAAATCGGTAAGTATGAAGTGCTTGGGAGTATCTATATATAGTAGTTGAAGAGTTACTGCCATTGGTGAAGGGTTCTGACGAAAAGAAGCAACTACTTCTATTCAGAGAAGGGTTGCATCCTTTCGGAGAAGAAGATGTCTTTTCAAAAATATGGCAGTTGGTCACAGGTCAGTCGACTGGTCGTTCTTGGTCAGTCGACTGACTATGCAATATATTTAAAAAATAAACAGTGCATATCGTATATGTACACAGTTAGTCGACTGGTTGGGTTTGGTTAGTCGACTGGCTGTGACATTTTTATAAGTATGCTTCTATTTTGATTTTTGATGCGACATATGAAGTGCGGACCATTTGAGGATAATTTTAACACAATTTTAAGACTCAATCATACATACTAGATAGTGAAAGCAAAGATGAAAAGTCTTTGATGATATAGTCATAGTCCATTTTCTTTTCGTCGTGAATTCTCCTTTTCTTACTTTGTCATGAATCAAAAACTAGTGATTCAACACATACGTCTTTATCCCTCTATCCAATTATGAGAATTACATAGAGTAACCGAAAATCCTCAACATGAATTCGTTAAATTCAATCGCAAAGAATTAAACGAAGAAAATGAAAGAATCCTAGCAGCGCAAGAATTCTTCTCCAAGGCCATTCACGAAGGCGAAATTGGATCACACTCTGCCACTAAAGGCAAAACAGTATTGCTATTGGACTATCTATCAGCTTTCAAACCATCAACAGACAGAATAATGAAGGTTCAGCGTTTTTTAGACAGTCTCAAAATTGGCCAGTTGGCACAGTGGCTCAAGAAGAATACTTTGAAGAACAAGTAGAAAAGGAAAGACTTAGACAAGATTCTATAATGAGTGATACTATGGGTACCGACCTTTTCGACAATGAATCTCTACCTAATCTAGAAATTCAAAATTAAATCAGAAACATGGTGGACCAGCATCCAGAATAAAAAAGAACCTAGCCTCTACACTAAGATGACATATCAACCCTTAGCCTTTCCATCTCATCCACTTCAAAGATTACAATAAAGGACACATCCTCAGCCTAAAAGGGGCACATATTAACCCTATAATGGACACATATCCAGCCTAAGTAATAGTAAATAAGGGAGTGAAGACGCTATAAAAGGAGGACATGACTGTGAAGAAAGATCATCAGACATTTTTTCTACATTTCCTTTCTTCTCTTCATTGTATCCGAGCTTTGTAATATTATCTACTGTATTAATAAAATTTCTGTTTCTGCGAGAATTTTCTGTTGTTGTATATTTTCACATTCAAGTTTTCTGCTTTCAAGTTTGGATTTTCAATTTGATATCAGAGCCTGGCTAACACTAGGTAAGTTATCTGTTTTAGACCATTCTTTATATATTTTCTGAACTCTATCATTCTGCATATGTTCTGTCGAAATAAAAAAAAAGTACAAAAAATTTTCAATTTTTAAAATGAAAGCTTAAGTTATTCTTTTGAGCATGATTCGTTATGAGTTTGCAAAACTTCTGTGGCAGCTAAAACTTTTTTCGAATTTTAAGTCAATTCGACGACTTATTGTTACCGATTATTAGGCACTGGAGTAGGAAATGAACCGTTGCTGTGCTCTACTTAAGTGAAGCGACGGTATAGGCTTGTGGTTGTTAATTCGAGGCCTAACCCTACAATAAAACCATGGTATGCTAGAAAAGCATTAAGGGTATCGTGTCTAGCTGCTTAATCTAGGGTCAAAACTAATCTAATAACTATAGGTTTGAGAATCAAGATTTGCTATTCGAATTAAGACTTTTATCTAATTGCAGATGTTTTATGTAAACTCATAATTGAATTATGTTCAAAAGACCCACTTTTATGAAAAATAATAAGATTGTTATTCTCGACACACGTAAGTGTCAATTTGATCTAAATACTGAACAATATGAGCAAGTTGTTCATATCCCCACTCATAAAAACCCAGTAAATGGGATTCATAATTTTATGATTGATCTACTTCAAGAAATTAAATTAGAAATTAAAGATATAAGTAATAAACTACAAAAAAAACAGCAACCTTAGGATTTGATCATTATACACCAATAATCCATTCGCTTAACACCATTCGAATGGTCAAATATACTTCTGAAGAAAATAACAAAATAAATGTTGAAGATATTGATCCCACTTACTATAAAAATTATCATATTCTTCAAGAAAAAGAACTTGCAGGAGCGATTGATAGTACTGAACTTTATTCTTATTGTGAAGAACATTCTTCATTTGAAGATTCTGAACAAGAATCTAAAAGTTCCACAGAATTTGATTATAATTCAGATACATCAGATAAACTTATTTACAACATAAACACTAATGAAGCTGGATCTAGTAGAGGTGCTCTAATTTTACCTCCACAACCTCCTTCGGATAGTGCTTCTGTTATGAACGATCTTAACTCTGATATAATTATGTAAGATCAAGAACGAGAGGAAAACACATATAATAGTCCTCATACTGATTCTTACCCTGAAATGCTTAGACATGGTACTAAATCAGATTGGATTAAATTTCACTCTTCTAGAAAGCAACTTAAAGATTTTTAGAACGAACAACCCTCTTCAGCATATGCCCTAACTTTTAATATAGATAGACTTCCACATAGAAAAATAAGAAAATATATTATAATATGGCTTCAACATATAAGTGGGACAATCTATTTATTACCTTCGAATATGAATGTAATGGAATACATACATTACGCTACCAGTTATTGGATAGGAGATGCTTTAGCTTGGTTACTAAACCTTAAAAGGATAAATCCAAATCAATTACAAAGAATTAGAAATGTTTAATATAAACAAGAAGCTCTTGGAGAATTATTAAAATTATTATTAGCAGACTTTACAGGAGAAATTTCCTAGAAGATACTGATTATGAAAAACAATTATAAAAAATACAATTATGTGATATATGTATGTTGGAGGAATTCGCGGTAAAATACATATGCCTACTTTATCATTTAAAAACTAATGACAGAAAGTTTTCTAGGTAAGAGGCTTTTTTACAAAAATACCTTATCCATGGAGTAACATTATTCAAGAAAGATATGACATTTTAAGACAAAGTAATACAGAAGAAAATCATAACACAGGCCTGTTAAAAAAGGCATGTATGGATACAGTGGAAAGGGTTTGTGAGCAAGCTAGTGCACACAAACAAATGAAAAATAAAATTAGAATATCAAAACTGGGATTTTCTTGTTGTACCAAGTACACTGAAGATATTAACACACAGTTTGGATGTTCTCCTGATTTTGATAGAAAAGGAATAAGAAATTTCAAAAGAAGGACAAAACCAAAATATCGAATCACTAGGAAAAATTGGAAACCAGAATGTAAGAAAAAATTTAGAAAAGAAAACAAGTTTTCTAAGAAAAAATTTACTAAAAAGAAATTTTATGCTTAAAGTCTGCAAATGTTTCAAATGTAATAAAGAAGGACATTATGCTAATGAATGTCCTATGAATATACAAAATATCGTTATATCAAATATCGAAGAATACGTTATTCATGTTGGCACTATAGAGGATATATCTAGTGATGCTAATTCGTCTGTATATGAAATTGAATCAGTTTATTTTGACACTACTGAAAATGAAGATGAAATTAATGATTCCTTTGATAATTGTAAAATAAACATGATTACAATCAATCAAACACATAACCAAATAAAAATTATTCCGTTAACCATATATTCTATACTCCCCAAAAAGGAAAAAGTAAATTCTCCAAGTTATACATTATATGCAGCAAAATGCTCTATATTAAGAAGGTACTTCACAACCGAAGTATTCTTAGATCTACCAATAAAAATCCCACTCGGATATTATGGGAAAATTTATAATATACCTAAACATATAAAGAAAATAATTTTATAAATCATGGATTAGTAGAACCTCTTTATAAAAATAAGCTTCTATACTATTTAAAATACTAGTATGGAAGAAAAAGACTATATTATAGAGCAAGGAGATCTAATAGGATTACTTGTTATACATAAATATGATGATCTTCCAATTTAAAAGAAGAAATATATGATCATGATACATTTACCCCATTAAGTGGTTCTCCATCTCGATCATCAAGAAATAAAGAGTCAAAATCATATCAAGAATATAGGATATACATGAACACTTTTACATCCGAAGAAACATCTAACCCTCAAATAGAAATTCATCCAATATATTAAAAAGAACTCAATCATACAATAAAATGTCTGTTGTTGAATTAACTCCTGATATGTTAAAAAGTATCAGTCATCGCATGAGCTTTAAACAAGAAAATCCAATAGAAGGAAGAACAATGAGAATACTTGAAAAACAAAAAGAACAGGAATCAAACCGAATGGTTATAAAGGTTCCTATAGAAAATATAAAACATCATGATTAGATCCATAGATCTTAAAAGAAAGGCACAGTTACATATATATCTTCCAATAACGATATGTATCCCTGAGTATCAAGAACTCACGGTACATGCGTTACTGGACTCTGGTGCAGAAGCCAGTTTACTACAAGAAATATTTATTCCCCAGCAACTCTGGGTACCTTTAGACAAAAAAGGAATGCTAAATGATTTTATGGGAAGACAAGTCCCTGTTACTCATAATGCAAAAAACTTACAGGTACAAATACCTGATATACATGGAAACAATAAAATATACAACTTTGACTTTGCATTACTACCAAAGGAATTTGATAGTGATTGCATCCTTGGAATGGACAATTTAAGACATCTCCCTCCATTCAACAAATATTATTTTGAATTAGATGGCGTTCTTGTGCCTCGAGTAACGCTACCCCCTACAATTGCACCACATTATACTCTAGTAGCACAGCGTGGTGAAAAACCTGTTACATTAATTGAACATGTAAAAACACCGAAAATAATACAACCAAAAATTTGTACATACAATATACCAACCACCAACGAATTTGAAATATTAATACATAATTTGTTAGAGCCCCTTTATTCAAAAAATCCATTAAAATGGTTTGACAAAGCACCAAGGTATTGTAAAGTTGAATTAATGGAACAATATAAAGATATCAAAGTCCGAGTTAACAGTATTATGGTATCACCAACTGATAAAGAAGAATCTGCGAAACAAATAAAAGACCTATTAAATTTAAAATTAATACAGAAAAATTTCAGTACCCACTCATCCCCAGCTTTGTTAGTAAGAAATCATGCTGAAATTAAAAGAGGAAAAGCTAGAATGGTAATAAACTATAGAAAACTTAATAGCTATACAAAATTTGATGGATATTTTATTCCTTCTGCTGAACATCTAACAAAACAAATCCAAGGAGCAAAATATTATAGTAAATTTGATGCAAAATCGGGTTTTTGGCAATTAAAACTTGCTGATAAACAGTCCATAGGGTTAACTGCCTTTAGTTGCCCACAAGGACATTTTAAATGGTTGGTTATGCCTTTTGGATTAAAAAACGCACCACAAATATTTCAAAAATGGATGAATTCTATGTTCGGACATTACCTTTTGTATCTGTCTACATCCTTATTTTCTCTAATTCTACAAAAGAACATAAACAACATCTTCTAGCAGGAGTTCAAATATTACTTCAAAACGGTGTTATTCTAAATCCTAAAAAAATTGAATTGTTTAAAAAAGAAATAGATTTTCTTGGGAAAAGAATTATAAATGGACAAATAGAATTACAACAACACATTTATACTAAAATTAAAGATTTTCCCAATACATTTAAAACATTAAAAGAACTTCAAAGTTGCTTAGGATTATTAAACTACGATAGGAAATTTATTCGCACGAGCTCAAACCAGAAAGAAAATAGGCAAAAAAAGACTATTTTCAGACGTCTGAAATAAACAAGTTAGACGTCTGAATATTGTACTGACAATATTCATTTTTCGAGATTCAGACGTCTGATTTGGTACATTCAGACGTCTAAATGTAACTAAAAATACCATAGCCCAAATGGTTAAAGCACTTGCCTTCTAAACTAGTGACTTGGGTTCGAGTCCTGCTCCATGCAATTTTCGAAAACTTGATTTTTCATTTAAAATATGTGTGTATACCATTTGGAGAAGATTTTAACATTTGTAAACTCTAGACACGACACTATATGACTAATAATACTTTATTTGTCACCTTCGTCTATATCTCTTCTTGTATCTCCATACACATTCTTTCATCCTTGTGTATTGTATGTCTTCATTTTAAACGTATTTGATTATCTCTTTTTGATGCTCATGTACCTTCAAATTAGCTTAGAGATTCTTTGATATAATTGTATAGTTGTTGTCATTAAAATCCAACAATTGAGGTTCTAACAATTTCCTTTAAATTTCTCCTTTTATATTCAATCAAGTTTAATACTGACAATATTTTCCCATAATATTGTATTGACTCAATTAAAATCAACAAATTCTCAAAATAAAGTTTTTTAAACTTTATTTTCATCAATTTAGATTTATTTTAGCAATTTAAGGTTGAAATACATCACTTATTTAATTTGTTAGCTCCAAACTAATATAAACCCCATATTTATAATTTATTTAACCAAATACTTATCCAATCAAATTTAATCCCTTATTCAACCTCAACACACAGTTTATTTTAAATAAACAATTTTTGACAAAATTTATCCTCTCCAATTTATTTTATTCTCAATTAAAATATAACCATCATTATATTTTAATATTATAGGTAATCACCAATACCAAGGTTGTTACAGGCTCCTCCCTTATAAAAATTGCATCTTCGCAATTTCAAGGGAAGAACTGTATTCAACTCAATTTATTTCATCAATCAAAAATAAAGATAGACAAGCTCGAGATTAAAATTTCCCACTCTCAACTCAAGATGAAAGAAGACCAAAAGAAATTATTGATAAATTTTATGATTTCCCGACTACATTCGTCAGCATTATTAGACTATAGAATTTGTATGAGCAATAACTCTTGATTTTGAGGGCACCTCTCCTTTGAAATAAGAACATAAAGAAGGATGCTACCTCAAAAAAATCAATCGAGTGAGATTGATTTCTCAAAAATTTCTCAAATAGAGTCCGGATTTTAATTCAACTTTTATCCCAAACTCCAATCAACCAGGTGATCATCAACATGACTTTTCGTATGTCACTATGAGAAGAGTTGCTACAATACTAGCTTGATAACAAGAGAGATATGAAAACTTGACGAGAGGTGGCTCCTTCGAAGGCCACCAGACACAAACGACCGCAAAAGCACAAGTAGTTAGACCATTGCACTAAGGCAAGATAAACACAAGAAATCAAATAGAGATTTACGATTCAAACTTCTTAAAGTTCCAAAACTCATTATCTTTATATTCATAATCTCAATTTTTCAACACTTGGAAATTTCACAACTCTTTACCATAACACTTATAAAAATGAAAAATAATTTCAAATTCATACATTTTTTTCCAAAATTAAATTTTTTAAAGAATTTTATAATTTCATTTCAACAATCCTTAAGATAGAAAATTTAAAATTTGCTACTCTTTATTTTCAAATATCTAAATTCTCAAAAAAAACACCATCTTAACATGTATAACTTATTTTAAAATATTCAATAAACGTTTATTTTGCAAACAAAGTACTATCTTATCATTTCAAAATTAAAACATAACTATGTCCAAACTCATATATTTCAATTATCATAGTGGCATTTCCTCGCCATTGATTTATAATAAATAACCCTATTGATTGGCTGTAGAGTGGACCAAATGATCAAAACCTCCTCGCCACTCATCCAACCAACTATCGTTCAGTGGCAGCATATGCCATCCAAATAAAATTTAATTCTCGGTCCTACAATAATTTATTTACAAACTAAATCTTATTAAAACTCAGTTTATCGTGTTTGATTGTCTCATCATAGCGTTTAGGAAATTCCTATCTCTAACATTGATCAAGCACATTGACCAAAATTCTTAAAGCACTTGATGCACAACCCAACACAAAGATCATTTTCTTTAAAAGAAGCACCTCATATACAATACTCAAAATATTCTTTATCTAACTTAAACAAAAACCCTATTTCTCTTAAAAACATTTCTTAAAATTTGATACTTTGAAATCTTAATTTTAATTGCTTATACTCAAAATCAAAAAGACAAGAAGCGCTCATCAAGATATTCTGTGAATACTCGATTCACAATATTGATGGGATAGACTAGAGTGTTCGTCATTCCAAATGGTATAACGAACTACTCACAAAACTCATACAAGTGCGTATCGCAGTACGAGGAACGATATCCACTGCAACTCGTAACTTAAGGAGATCGGTTTAGGGTTAAATTGAAGTATGACCCTAACACCACTCAGTACATTAAAAAGGAACAGATGAGATTTAAGGGCAAGACATCTTCTCAAATGAGAAGAAGAATGCTTATCAACGTATCATCACTCCAAATGAAGTATATCATAAAGCCTATCAACAAATGAGTATCCTAAGAGGATATCTCAAAAGAGGTAAGAATGACATGTCGAATAAATTCAATAAATTACCTCATTTCCTCAGTGGACATCCTTGTAGAAAATGATCGAAAAGCTGAGAAGTTGGAATGAGGTTAATACAATACTCGATTGCTCGATTGGGTATCATACCCGAAACGGACTCACAAAAATCAACAGAGTAACAATGACTGGAATTCGAGATTAGTCGTCAACATTCTCAAGACTCAAGAGTGAATGCAGATACTTCGTAATCATAATCATTATTCCGAGGACAAGAATTCAAAAACAAAGTTAGGAAATGTAAATATAAGACCCTTCAAATCACAAAATGTGGCTTGATAATATACAAGCCATTCCCTCTCAAATTACCCCAACTCTAGATAGAAATAGCTTGCTAATTCGCACGGAATGATATACTACAAGGAACAATCTCAAAATTCTCACGCCAAGTACGATGAATCCTTCAAACGGATTCGCAATGCTTAAGATCGAAACATCTAATAGCATTAACAAATTTCTCCGATATGGTTAAATGCTAGGCACTCGTATCAAAGAGGATTCGAATAGAATGGTCATGAAAAAGAATAGCATTTTCCAAAATGGTAGGAGATATACCTTGTGACAGAGAGGCACTACTAGAAGCCTTTTCCACAATCAGATTCCCCGAATTAGAACCTTTCGCCTGCTTAGGACACAAAGAAACCATATGTCCTTTCTTCTTGCAATAGGCACATTTGCGGGGATGAGGACACTTCTATCTAGGTGATCACGAGAACCATAATTGAAGCAAGCTAAAGCTCTTGCTGAAGAATTTGCTGCATTAGGATAAAAACTAGGATAGTCTTGCTTTTCCTTCTCCCTCGGAGGGGAGGATTAGGATCTCTAAAAGGGAAATTTCTTCTTATGTGGGTTCTTTCGAACCTCAGTCTAGACATTACTATCCCTTTCTTTTCTGACGGCTTCGATGTAAAGCGCCGAATCCACAAGCTCTTCGAATGAGAGCTCAAGCCGAAGCATGAGCGACTTCTTCAGATAATTCTTAAGTCCAGAAATTAACTTAAGATTCTTTTTATAGGGAGTGCTAAAAAATTTGGGCCTACATTTGGATAGGGACTCGGAAGAAGAAACATACTTAGAAATGAAGGATTTCCCTTGCTTCAACTCAAGGAAGCGACCGGCTGGGAAAGCTTTCTCAGATTCAGCCACAAAATGGAGCTCAAACCGCTCTCTAAACTGCTGCCAAGTAAGAGTGGACTCGTCTATCTTGGCAATAAGAAGCTCATGCCGGTCTAGTGCTTGTTCTTGCAGCATACTCAATGCCACAAGAACACGGTCATGATCAGAGATCTCCATGTGAGTAAGGATACGGTCGCATGTTCGAAGCTAAGCCTGAATCTCTAAAAAGGACTCGAAGCCTCTAACTAGCTTGCGTCCAAGATGGGTGAAGTTGTTTCATATACGCACAAATGCAGATTTGCGCGGAGGAGAAGGATGGTTAGGAGCAGGAAGCTGAGTGCTCCTAATAAGCTTGATAATCCGCTCGGTCGATATATAAACTCTTTCGGGATGAGAACCACTAGACGGTCCTGCATCCGAAGTGCGACCTCGAAATCTTCTAGCCATTTGTTGAAAGTTAAGATAAGCTAGTATTATTCACAGGGGTAGATATTACCAATTGGAATCCATTAAATAAGGGATACTATGAAATTTAAAACTAACATTCCTACAAACATTCCTTTCTATCTACCCCGAAAGGACTCAAAAGATTAAGGGCAAGGTTGGGTTTGATTACGAGTGGGGATGATGTTTACACTTGTATTATACTTGTTGTATGGTATTCATGTATATTGTTCTACGTTTATTACATTTTGTTCTCAATCCTCCTCTGATAATAAGATGTGACGCCCCACCTCGAGACCCATATTAACAAAGAGAATTACTGGGTGATTCTGGGTACTAATGCGAAGGTTAGGGCGGGTTAAGGGCGACCATCGTAGTCTTGCATGAGATAAGAGCTAAGTATATCGATTTGGTACTCAATTATTTTTCATTTCATCTCAAGCATTCGACTTACTTAATTCCTATCTAATACACTACTATGGTAGCTACAGGATTGAATGAGAAACAAAATATAATAACTACAATTATCTTAAGTCAGAGAAAACAACACAGATAATATACATATACACATACATCAAATGTAATACAACATGCCACTAGTGGTATTCAACCACAATATACATATACATCCCCACAAAAGAGTATATACAACACGAGGTTCACAATAAAATGACTACAACACAAAAACTATGCCATATCCAAAGTCGATGATGGAGTCCATAAGGTAAAGCAAGTTAAGAGTCCAACTACCTAACCTGCAACCCGGTCCGACTTGGGTAATACACACACACACACACACACACACACACACACACACACATATATGGGTCAGGCTAACTAGAACATGAAATTAGCTGGAGATAAGAGGTATATAAGCGCATAAGGGAATTATTCCTTGATTACAATGCCATGGTATAAACTCACAAAGGGTTGTCGCATGAATAGGTTTAGTTTGACCTAAGAAATCCAAGCTCAAGGGCATTCAACACAAATGCAAGAAACCATACAAAAGCCATAAGAGAAACTCATCAAAATTTCCAAGATCAAATCTCATGGAACTTCTCAAAATGATTTCAAAACTCATAAAAACTCAATCACCAATATATACATAACATCACATGTAGCACTAGGCTATAGATGTAACAAGGACATTTTAATATGGTGAAATCGCAGTAAAACTCAGAAAACCCGAATTGGCTAGATCCCCGATTACAAAGCAGAAGCAATGTTGCACATGCTAAACTCTTGTCCAGTGCAATTTATAAATTAGGTACCTATCCCGTGGACCCAAAGGTCATACTCGTGGTGATTAAAGTCACATAACTCGTGGTGATCGAAGTCACATAACTCGTGATGACCCGAAGGTCTATAGCACCGGCATACTCGTGGATGTGTCACAACTCTTGGATAGGAACCTGAAAAGTGTTAACGTGCGTCCCATACCACAAACGCTCACACTAAACGGTTTACTAACCGCTAGTTAATTCCACATTATAAAAATAAATCGAAAATCTCAAAAATCTCGTATCTTGCCTCGTATCATCGGCAAGTGTAATAAAATCTCATAATGGTTTCTCATAAATAATAATTCCCAAAATAGGGAAATCTCAACTCATAATTCATCTCATCTTATCGGAAAGTGAACCAATATATGTATATGGTTCTCATCGATTATAATTCCTAAAATGGGGAATCTCGGACCACTAACTCGCCAATTATTGGCTAACTCAAATAATTCCTAGAAATAGGAATTAAAAATTTCAAAATACGCAATGAAAAGGCAAATCTCAATTATCAAATCAAAACAATATACTCGAAAAGTTTGGATCGGACAAATCCAAAATTAACCAAAAAAGTAAACTCGCGTGTCCCATATCACATGTTTTACTAAATCGTTTAGTTCTCTTTCTTATACATCCAAAAAGTGTAAAGATAGTATATATTATTTATAAACTAATTTACTTGAGAAAATGGGATTTTAAAATAATTTTCTGAAATAATTTTGAATACATTTTATTGAAAATTCTCCTTAATATAGGAAATCAATATATTTTAAATACTTTAAAATAATTTAAAAATAATTTGAAAATATTTTATATCAGTGATTTTAAAAGCAAAGTTAGTTATAAATTTTCTCAAAATTTATTTGGAAGAAATAGTGCTTGAAATCGAAGCAAAACGAAGAAATTACTCCAAATCGATATTCGAATTCAATTAGAATTTAAATCAAATTTAAATTTCAAATTCCACCAAATCTTGGCTAGTCCACTGACAAACATCATCGCCTTTATCACATTCAAAAATTATCTCAAAATTGCAAAAGAAAGAGTGTAAAAAGGCATCGGAATTGAATGAAAAACTCGGGAAAATCTCTAAAAAAACAAATATAGGGGCCATATGCAGGTCGGCCTAAAGGTCAGCCATGCATTTCCTCAGGACGACCGCCAGGTCGACCTTAAGGACATTCAGGTTGACCATATGGTCGACCTGGCGATGCGTATTGTCTAATTCTCGATCGACCATTCATACGCGAATTCGTTTCTTTATTCTAGGTTATTTTCTCTTGCGCGATTCAAACTTTGAGCTCAGTTTTGACCTAGCTACAGGTTGTTTCAGACAATGAAAATTGGCACGCATACAAAGTAACATTCAAACTACATACCGGAAGAAACTTGGCAGCAATATAAGAAGAAAATAGGAAGTTATGGCCACCCAAAGTGACAACCAGAAATAAGAAAACAAAGAAACAACTAACAGAAAGAATTTCATCTACAGTAGACGATTTAGCCAAATTTCACACAGGAATTTCATTGTTCAGCTATCAATTTGTGAGCTTGAACTCACCTTGATGATTTAGCAAGGTTTGGTATGACTTTGGAGTCAAGATGCAAGCTTTTGAGATGTAGAAGTGTCTCCAGAACCTATATAAGCTGAGATAGAAGCATGCAACAAGAAATAAAATATTACAACAAATTCGTATCTCAATTCAAAACTTTTTGATGAAATCTCTTATAGTATTGGTGGAGATTACCTTGTATTGTCTTGTTTTAGTGGATTTCCTCTTTGATTTTCAGCAAAATGGAGTAGGGGTTAATTTTAGATGAAGGCAGCCATTAATTTTTTTTCCTACTTACTTTAAGTTTTAGTTTTTTTGAGAAAAAAAAGAGATGAAGCTAACGTACAGGTCTTTCTCACAAACTAGAAGCCTATAGATAATGGGCTTTAGATCCTATTTCTACTCAATTAAGCCCAAGTGCAAATATACTTAGTGAAATGCAAAGTCATGTTCATGTTTTAACTCATTTTATCACCATATTTTCACATTTCCTAAATTTTAAAGTCATATAAAATGCATACATCTTATTTATATGGAATAAAATTGTTATTGTAACAAAATAAAATCTATTTCAACAGTAAAAAGTTATTTTTACAAATAAAACCTTATTTTTAACAATATTTTGCAATTTATAGTGTTTTAGTGTGAAAACACTATTTTCAAATCATAACTTGTTCAAAAATTATTATTTTTGTCAAAAAAATTACAATAAACCAATTTAACTTTACTAATCCTTAAAAATATTATTTTTAAACAATATTTCACCTTGTATTTTAATAAAATACATTTTTCTTCATATTTCTCCTTTTATATTCAATAAAAGACTAAAATTGACAATATTTTATAATATTATGGTATTGACTCAATTAAAATCAATAAATGATTATTTCCTCTCCAAATTCTTAAAATATTATTTTTAAAACTTTATGTTCGTAAATTTAGATTTATTTCAACAATTTAATGTTTAAAAACATCACTTATTGAATTTATTGGCTCCAAACTAATATAAACCCCATATTTATAATTTATTAAACCAAATACTTTTCCAATCAAATTTAATCCCTTATTCAACTTAACACATTGTTTATTTTAAATAAATAATTTTTAACAAAATTTATCTTCTCCAAATTATTTTATTCTTAATTAAAATATAACCATCGTTGTATTTTAATACTATAGGTAATCACCAATACCAGGGTTGTTACAGAATCCATTCTCCAATAAGCGCAGTACGGTTTTGATTGTGCCCAACTATGCTAAAATGTGAGATGCAAGCATTTCAGCTATTTTCCTTTTACTTTGTTTAGACATTATTTTAATATCATATGATTTTGATATAAAGTGTTTGGGTTATCTTAAGGTAAAAACCCATCGTGTTTATGTGTGGCACGATCTTACGAGATACCTTTGTTTTTCAAAGTATTTTGATAACTTTAATAATTCAAATTGAGTGTGTTTTCCTGGGCTGATTTTCCAGACTGACTCGGATGTTATTTTATTATAATGCTTGGGTCCGACCATGTATTACATGTTCAGGTTAGGATGCTATGGAGCTCAGGAAATGTGCTGGATGACGAAGATGTATTACACGTACTTGATTATATTCCGTTGTGTATTGTAGGCTGTAAAGTCAGCACTAGTGAGGACAAGTAATTATAACTATCCAATATTGAGTTATTGATTTGTTGTACTCTGATGATGTAATGTATAAATAACAGATGGAGTTCTTTTTGTATAAAGACATGTTATTATCTATTATATATTGTTCCGCTGTGAATATAAGATTCTGTGTTGTTGCTTCTGTTTTTCTTCTTCTATCTCCTTCTTCTTCACCCCTAAAGATTCGTATTTCCATTCAATTTGAGTTGAACTGATGTGAATTATGGTCGACTTAGATACGAGCATTTACATTTGGTATCAAAGTCGAATGTTAAGCAAGAACATTGGCTTTGATGGGGTAACTCACTAGAGATAGGGTCAGTGGTACCCTAGAATGAGTTTGAGTGTATTAATAGATATGAGTGCATATTTGCTAGTGAATATGAAATGTTTTATACTATGTTAATTGATTTATTAGTGGCTTATGGATTTTGGTCAATACGAGTAACTAACGTTATTGATAGGGATCTCTAAACACTTGAATAGAGCAACTCGACATGGTATTGTTTTAAAATTGGGTAAATGAAATAATTTTACCCAGATTATTTTTATAAATAAAGAAATAATTGTTCATAAATTATTACAGATATATATGGTGTGCTTGGTTGTTAGGAAATGATAACATTAAATATTATCATTTGTTGTTGCGGCGATTGAATAAAAGTTGATATTATAGTCAATAGTTAAGAAATAATTTCATATAAAAAAATGGAATTTTATAAATGTGATTTTATAAATGTGATTTATAATTTGAAGTGAAATGAAATTCCAGAAATACGTTTAAATATGATTTGTTAAAGTGGTTTGAAGGCTGTAATTTGGAAATTTAATTCCCGTTGGGATTGAAATGTTTTTCAAGGTCATGGGAAATAATAGTGATATTATTTGGAGAATATTTTTGAATTTGAAATATTTAAAATGGTTTTAAAAGAGGAAAAAGCACTGAACTCACTTTGGTCGTTGGAAAATAATTTCGGTGATGAACACAGCATCATCGACGTTCATTTTTGAGTTTCTAAGGGAGGGATTACTAAAATTGAAGTTTGTTTGGTAAAATTAGTTTTGGTTTGAAATGAAAAAATGATTTGGTATACCAAGGGATTTCGGTATATATGATTTCAAAAATGATTTTAAATACTTAGAACAAAGCGTTTAACTCTGGATTTTTATTTAAAATGTTTTATGGAATATGAGTAAGTTTGATAACTTATAAAATTTGAAAATTTGAACCATGGAATTAAACTTAAACTAAGTTAAATAAGAGTGAACTCTGAAAATATAGCCTAAGTCAGGCTGGATGGAATAATTACTGAAAATAGAATTTATTAATATTGGAAAACTGGATGAACTAATTAGTTTAATTAGTAAGTTAAATAGAATTGGAATTGAATTTGAATATAAATGGATATAAACTTAAGTAGTGAATGTGGAAATAAACATAAGAAGTTTTGTATAAAATGTTTATAATAGATTTAAGAAAATTGATGACGGAATTCTTAAAGTGAAATTGGTATTAAGGAAATATACTAAGTAAATAGTAAGTGGATTGAATGTGAATAAGAGAAATTGGTATAGCTAAGAATTAATCGAAATAAAGTTGAAAGTTGTACGTATATTATATGCATGACGGTTTGATCCAGATTCGAGCATAGAATTTTGAGATGATTTATATCGATCCGAGTTAGGATTTTTCACTCGATTCTCAATGGCAAACACTAGATGTGGATTTTTGATTGATATTGGGATTCTCTATCATAGTATATGGCTATGTAAGAAGAATGACGGTTTTTAATCAAGGAACCAGATCTGAGTCCGCACAAGAAAGTCGTGTGAACGATACTAGTTTGGAAGTGAGATTGTGTGGTCGAGTGAGCGATCATTTTGGTATTGCATACGGATGATGTATATACATCATACGGGTCTTGGTGAAATCAATATTGAAAATTGAAAATGCAGAATAAAATGATTTTGAAATTATATGATTGGATATTATTGGTAAGTAAGGTGTAGGTATTTAAATCAAAAGCTAAATTGATGCCTTTGGTTTCATAATTAAAATTGGATTACCCGATAAAAAGGTACATGTTTATTTTGATGTTTGAAAATGATGATTTTATGATTGAGCTACTTGGCTTTTGTTTTCTTTTGCTACTTTGGGCCTGTAGTGGTGATTTGTAGTTATTCGGATCTTGCCGTGCAAGGGAGATGCTAGCGAAATTTTTCGAAAATTTAAGGACTTAGAAAATTTTGAAGGGAATTTTTAATGACTAAAATTAGATTTGGTTTTTTAGATTATAACTTGAAATGATTGAGAAAATAATATTATTTGGGATCTATTGATGGATTTGGAAATTGGAAAAGGTGATAATGTGGTTTTAACAAATTGATTTGGAAAGTTGTTTCAACTGAGTGGTTTGGGAAATAGTTAGTAGGTTTTAGACCATTCTCCTTACCTTGGCAATTTCGAGGATGAAATTCTTTTAAGTAGGAGGAGGAATGTAATGACCCAAATTTTTGGATATTTGAAATTGGGATATTTAATTGATTTTTCATATTTAAAAGTTAATTTTTAATTGAAATTTCAAATATAATGATTTATTGGATAAATTAATAATTGAATCATGAGTTTTAAGCTTGATTAATTTGATTTAAAGGCTTATTAAAGTTATATTAATAAGAATGAAGGTAATAGAACTTTTATATTGAATTTAAAAGTGATTTGTTCGATTTTAAAAAAATAACTTGTATAAATTGACGAGTAAAAATAGCCTTCTGAGGCACAGTCTCAGTATCCATTGAATCTGTAATAGTGTATTATTATCGGATTTCAAATTTTGTAGCATTTAGAGTTATCGTTTGGTTGTACAAGACATAAATGCATTGATTTTAATATCGAAAATTCAATATAATAATTGGGTCGAAAAGGCTACCTTCTCCGTACGATCGAATTAGGACTTCAACCTTTTCCATTGCGTTTGGAATAGGGGTATCATATTATGGATGCCTACCGGCACGCCTCGATATGGGTTTGAGATTTCGCGTTGCGTAATCAAGACGATTTAGAAATTAAATTAATATATTATATGGTCAACCTTTCACATCACCTTCATTTCTTTCAATTCCAAGCCAACCTATGATGTGAACCCTTGCCGTTAAAAAACGTTTCCTCCCCTTTTAAAATGAAGACAAGCTATAGAACGAGGACAAAAAGAATGGCAAAACTTTCAAAAAAATTTATCTCTCAAGCCACTAATCTATAAATCACGAAACTAGCTTATAAAATCCTATTTTAACATTCTTTTCAATCTGGCATGCCTCTTATATGGTGCGACATCAATTTTGATTGATCGAATGTAATGTCGTGAGCGGTTTTTAATTAGGGCTTAGGATTTCCTGAAGGTTAGGCATCGAGAGGCTATGGGGTTGATTGCGTTGGGTTCCTCCCATAGTAAAGTAGGAAGTTGTCAATTTTGATGGCATGCAAGCTTCATGTTGGTGGTCATGACAATTATAATGCACGAAAGGACGCCGGAAATCGAAACTGTAAGGAGGAGGTCGAGTTCGTCAAGATTAGGCTGGTCGCGGAGGCCTCACGTAGTGGAGTTTATCAGTGTTGGCGGTTCGTCGATCCGTTGAGTGTGGTGGGAGAAAGGAGGAGAGAGAAGGTGGAAGGAGTGGGTTCATGCATGCTCTATACAAGCATGGGTAGTTTGAGTTTGGAAGAGAAGGTTTAAGTGGGTAATTAACTCTAATGAATGTAATTAATGAATTTATTATTTTAATAAAATCGTGCAATTTATAAAATGTATAACTCTCACATACGTGGTCGAATTGGGACGAGACTTTTTGCATTGCGATCGTGATAATGAGAGCTTCGTAATGAAAGTAGTTTGGATGGATTTGGAGACAGACAAAATTTCGGTTAAAATCGGGCGTCGCCAGTTTTAGTTCCAAACTGGAACGTCTCGACGACAACAGGAAATAAATATGAGTAAATATCACTCGTCTTGGATAATTGGTTAAATTTTTAAATAGTTAAAATTAATTTTTGATTGATTGGTTGAATTGATAAATTATTATCTGTTGAATGTGATATTATATATAGTAGTATATATATTAGTAATTGGATATATTTCTAGCCTATTGGAGCGGATGAGACCCTATGCACCCCGCATAAAGGGGATGACCTTATATTACCGTAATATCTTGCCTCGAAGCGGGAATGGTATTTTTATGTTGTATTAACATTTGTGGAGGGATCCAACTGGATTTCTCAAAATTGTTGAATTTAATTTCATATATAGTGATGTATTATTCGTTTGAATAATCTGTGATAGATTATAGTGTGATTTAAATTTATTGGATGCTATGGTAGTGATGCACTAGATTTTGGTAGTTTTAAATACCATAAAAATATATTTTAAACTTTAAAATAAATTCTTAAGGGATTTTTGAAGTGAAATATATATACAGAATTTTGGATTAGTTAAACGGAATTGATCTAGATAAAATAAATAGTTTGACTTAAAATTTGTACTTAACTATTTCACGATATTGTAAATAGAGATTTTGGAATAATATGTATATAAAAGATTTTAAATAATAAAACTTAAGAGATATTTGTTTTAGTGTAAAAAATGATTTTTAAAAATCGATATTTAAATGGATTGGGAAAAATGAAGGAAACCTGGAATGAAATATAAAATTGGTTATACTAGATCTTAAATAAGACTTTAAATTACGAAATGTAAGTAGAATCGAGATTTGGCCTTTTTTGGGATATAGTTTGGTTTATTTAAGAAAAATGATTTATAAATGGAATTTAAATTAGAAATCGATTTATAATGGATTTAAGTGATGTGAAACCGTTGTAAATGGGAAATGAGGCTATAGGATTTATAAACAATGTATATAAATAAAGTGAAAAGATTATCATTTAATAAATTGAAGATATTAGTTCGGTAAGAATTTATGATGAGATGGGTAAATCGGTTTAAAATTAAATGATAGATTTTACTTTTAGGAATGTGAAAAAAGGGATTTATGAAATTGGGGACGAAAATTGATTAGTGATAAATGGAGAAAGATTTATAAATATTAGATTGGTTATATTGGAATTGAAAAATATATTTTACCAAGAAGACGGGTTTGTTTTAAAAAGTGAATTTTTTTAGATTTTTAACTAGGTAATTTAAAAATGTTTTAGCATGAAAATATCCAGAAAGTTAGACATTTAAATATTTTTAAATTGTCAAAATGAATTATAAGTTTTATAAACAAGTTTTGTAAATCGATTAGAATTTTATTAATAAATCAGAATTTATTATTGTATCAAAATTATCTAATTATTTTAATTGTTTAACGGTATATTTAATCATTAAATAAAGTTTTTGGAAAGTAATGGTATATTTTCATGGCGAAATCGAAGGCAGAGATTGCCTGGAGTTAAGTTTGGATTTCTCTGGGATAGAGACGTAATCATTGAGCTGCAAATTAGTGGTTGATGTCGCATGGTGCTTTCCATATTTATTTTAAAACGTTTTCAAATATTGTTGAAGGGAATGGTTTGTGAATATATTTATTTTGCTAGATAAGGATATATTTTTGAATAAAGAGATTTACTTAAGGAACCCCGAACTTATAGAATTCTTTATAAAGGGTTAAGGAATTTACAATATAAATTGTAAAGGGTTTGAGAAAAGGAAAATAAATGGAAATTTCCTTAGTGTTGGGAAGTAAGGGGTTAGAAAAATATAATTTTCAAATATATTTCTAAGTGTTGAAATAATAGATGGTTTGAAATATCCAGATATGGATAAAAGTAGTTGAGTTGTCTCAAATATTAAAAATTGGAAGGGATTTGAATATATATATATATATATATATATCTTACAAAGATATTTTGAAAATAAATTTTAGAAAATCATAATATGGGCCTAATGACTGCTTATGGATGTTATATTGATAGTTAAATAACCAACTATCAAATATTGGCCAATTTTGTTAATCGTTTCGAAGAGACCAAGATCAGATTTTATTATCAAAAACCACTTCAATCTGATTAGAGCGTTACGAATAGATATCATGAAGATGGTGAAGACGGTGATTTGTTTTGTCTAGACCTAGGACAATTTGTATGGACGAATGCTATCAGAACATCGTCATTGGAGGATGATGAGCATTCTAAGTGAAAATTACTTAAAATGTTAATCGTAGCCTCAAGCCTCACCAACCAAAATGATTGAAAATCAAGGGAGATGCAACAAGGCTAAGTGGATCGCACCCAATTAGGATATGTTATCACCTTTTTGGATACCCTCGGATATATTATCAATTTTGGATATGGTGGTGCATGGAAAAGAGCTATCGATAAGGGTGTTGGGGTGATAACATACTCGGTTCTATCCAGGTTAGGGGTAGGGCCGGTCTTGTGTTGTAGAGGATCTCGACGAGGTCCTTTGTACATTTTTCAAGAGGTGCACTATGAAAGATGGCACTCAAGTGGCTAGTTATTGTATGGAATCCATTCTCCAATAAGCGCCGTACGGTTTTGATTGTGCCCAACTATGCTGAAATGTGAAATGCAGCCATTTCCTCTATATTCTATTTACTTTGTTTAGACACTATTATAATATTAGACAATTTTGATATAAAGTGTTTTGATTATTGTAAGGTAAAACCCATCGTGTCTATGTTTGACGCGGTCTTACGAGACTGTTGGCTAGGTGACACAGGGGCAAATGCACATAGCTAAGCCATACATCAATATATGCTGACACATGGCAAGAGGCCAACACATGGCCAAATATATAAAATGGTGTCACAGATTTAGGGTGAGACCATCGCGATTATGCCATTGTGGATGATGGCCAATCTGCTTCACTCCCGAAACATAAAGAATTTATGCAAGAATGGTAGAAACATAATATCAACTCTCCATAGCTAACACATATCTCAACATGAATGCTAACACATATCTTTCTATATATATTGCTACCATATAGCTTGATACTACTGACCACACACGACTTTAAACATGACTCATCGTAGTAAGCTCCACCAAAAATCCTTGTTTGAGTGATATTTACTTACATTAAATAACTAACAAATAACATAACGGTGTCCCATACCACAGCATGTTATTTGAATGTTTATGTAATGTTCATAAAATACACTCAGACCACACTATATATTTTTATGCAATAAGTCCGATGAATATCTGGAAAAGTTTTACCGGAAGTCTCATATGAAATAGTATCTCTAAATCATTTATTCAAATTTATCATTACACAGAAATAATACTAGATAAATAATAATATTCAAAGTAATTAATATGTATATATGTATGTATAATGTTTGAAAACATAATAATAATTTTACTGTTTAAAGCAAACATTTTTTATTGACTAATAAAAGGTAATATTCAACTAAAATATTTATATGCCATAAAATTTCTTCAAAGGTCTATAATATAATTGAATTATACAATCTTTACAGGAAATTTTAAGTGTATTAAATAATGTATAGATAATAATTTATTAAATTATTAGATTTTTCGTTAATAATACTATTAATGTTACTTTATTTATTTCATAAACTTCAAATTATATCTAGATTCATATATATTATATTAGTTTATATATTTATATTAATATTTAAGTATATAATTTATGTATATTTGTTTTAGTTTATTTTATCTTTTAGCATATATATAGATATAGATTTCAACTGGCGTGTATGTGTGTATATATAGGTATGTATGTGGATATATAACTAAAGCTTCCACACTTTCATATATTGGGTTCCACCACATAGATCTATGAATTGAAAAATAAAAGTTCATCACAACTTAATACACAAACTTGACACATGGAGTGTATTTGGAACTGCTACATGAATTTGTTTGATTGATCCATAATCTAAGCAATACAAGTGTGTGGGATCTGTAGAATAACTAAATTTTTACATATTTTCAGCATGAATAAGCTTATTTTTCATGGTTGATTGACCTATATACATTCTCCTACACATTTTACTCGCATATAGGCTTATCACACACACATGCACAGCCTTACAAACAAAGGATTATACAAGTTCACATCAATATTCTAAGGTAGGATGTAAATACTGACCGCGACTACTACCTTGGAACTAATGGAATTCCTTGGATAATAAATTGGCACATCATTATCGAGCATGAGAGAAAAAAAGACTTCTTCAACAAAGAATCAAGTCCAACTCCAATGTTATGTTCCTCTAAATATATCCAGTGGGTTGTAGTGAGGAGAGGATCAGACAACATTCTGGTGAGCGAAAATCTATATATTATCCATTACACAAAATTCTACCGATTGGTTTCCATTCAATTGTTATGTCATTATTCTAAGGTTAGCCAATCTAACCTAATTTTGCACATACTATTTGTATACTTACCCTTTTCCTGAGGTATAAATACCGATAAAGCCTACCAATTACTTAATACTTCCAAATATGAAGTAGGCTCCAATTATCTTTATGTCCATTAGCTACTTAGTACTTCTAAGAGAAATATGCATATTCTGGCCATTTAAGATCTCAATCGAGACAGACCCCATCATTTAAGATCTATCTCTAAGGTGGAATCCTAGCATCATTATCGCTGGTCTACGGGTCCTCACTGTAGAGATCTCTGACCACTATTTAAGGCTTTATAATATTTAATAGCCATACCACTGTTTCATTGATCTCCAATTAAATCACAACCATGTGAGAGACTGTAAACAAGCCACTTAATACCTGATGAAAAAGGACTAGGTAGACTTTTATCCATTTGATACCTACATTCTAGGCATGTTTCCATCATTTAATACCTAACCCCAAGGCGAACTCCTCATAGGTACTATCAAGCTAACATCGCTTGGAATCTCATTGGGCTCCTTAGTAGTTCTTTTATAGGAGAGAGATGGGCCCTATAATTTAATTGCCACTTAAGACCCAATCCTGAAGCAAACCCTTCTAGAAATATGCATTATCACTCTTAATTATTAATTTGGAATCTCAATAGGTTACTTATTACTTCTTTTTAGGAGATAGGCGGACATTACAATAGTCAGTTAATACCTCAAACCTAAAGCAAACCCCTTTAAAGATATCTCATACTGCTCCTAATTTCTAATTTGGACCATTTAATGCTTTTTAATTAGGTAAGAGGCGGCCCTATTGTTAGGCACTTAAGAACTCTAACCCTTAAACAATTATTATCTCTCGCATCTTCACGGGTTCTAATGATTAGTGATGTCTTACATCAGTAATAGGTGCACAAAATTATAGGTAGCCTTTGAGTGAAGGGCAAACTTCCGTCGTGTGACCCTACTTGCATCCTAACCTACTAAGTCCAAATAACTATCCTAAGCTTTTACAAATTTTAGGTCATATTTTTCTAGTTTTAATTATACCTAGGTTGAACATTGAACTTAGATAGTTGATCCCCTTTTTATATATTTATAGCTATATGATTTACCTTAAATATCCAATTACCATAAATCACCTTTTTATTTCATTCCATAAATGTCAACTTATCCATAATAATCCCAGCGGACATTTCCTAGGACGTTTATGCATAATTATAACTGTCCGATTAGTAATATTTTCTAAATATTCCATAGTTATAAATCTAATCTTCAACATTTATCAGTCACATAAATTCGTTTGCCCCTATTAATTGTAACTTCTAAATTCATTCCTCGCTTATTACCTATTAATTAGAGTTATATCCTTTTATACCCTATTAATTATTGGCAACTCCTAATTCAATTCATTGCCCATTAATATGAATTACTACCTTTCCTAGCCTCCTTTCCTGTTTCTTTTAATGATTACTCAATCTAAACCTATATTTAATTTATATCCTAAGCGAGCATTACGTGTAATTCATCATCATTAATTTGACTTCATTCTTATTTACTATTACAATAAATACGTACAAACAATACACCTACCAAATATATTCTAGTCATGAATATTTACTAGAATAATCTTCCCATATTTAATTTATTGAAATTAGATTTCTTAAGAAAAAATTTCCATTATGATTTTCGTAAACCAGTTTAGAACAAAAAGATCAATTTAACATAAAAGATAAGATTTGCTCCGTTTGAAATTACAAGAAATAATTATTTGCTTTTATTTGTAAAAGACAGTGTAAACAAAGAATAAATCTGTACATTTACATCTCTTCCTTTTTATTTGCATATATTCCTTGTTAAATTACACTTTTCCTTTTTCTAAGGAATAAAGAAACATAAACAAATTTGCAAAAATGATATTCTTTCCACAAATTAAACTATGGAAAATTCATAATTCAACGTAATCAGGGAAATAACCAAAATCATGTTGATATTCTACCACACAAGTATAGATCTAGGATAAAACTATACATCATTCAAATTCTAAAATCATTGGGACCGATTTCCAGATCGAGGTGTAAATACTATTCCTAATCATATCTAACATGAGAATATGTAAACGATAGCTAGTTTTCTACATTAATTTAAGCCTACAAGTCACATGAATAATTGATTTACCCATAAAAACTAAAAGTATAACAATGGAATAGATCTAAATATTAAAGACAATTCATAAATTTCCCACTCACCTTTCAAAAGCGTTCCAAATCTCCAGATCTGAAGTAAAACCTTTGATTCAACTTCTAATCCTTTTTAATCTAAGAATAAGAAATGTGTGTGAAAAGGTTATATACATATATTAGAATTTCATATCTGAGATGAAATTTGGGATTGGGAGATCTATAAATATAGATCTAATTAAAAATTACCTCGTTATTGCGTAGTGTTGATTCACTTCTATTCTTCTTATTTAATTTATATTCTTCTCATATTTGTATGCATATGGATATAAATATCATATTTTTATAATTTAGAAAGATAATGGTGAAGAAGAAATGACAGAGCTTCATTTCTCTTTCCATAAAACACGAGAAGAAAAAGGAGGATTTGGCCTGAATTTATAGGTGCTAGAATCGACCATAGCCATGCGATTGAAATATATTAGATCCAGGCCTTTGGCCAAGGCAATCCCTAGCCTATACATGTGAACCGGTCGACCGTTCCCTATCCTAGTGGTCGACCGCTCTAATAAGTGGGTCGACATGCGGACCCTTGTTAATTATGTTAATTTTTATTATTTAATTATTTTTGTTTCATATTTGTTTATCATCCGTAACTTCTTCATTTGAACTCCGATCATGAAACTCGAAATATGCAAGTTGTTGGAATTTCACCATGAATGTAATGATGCAAGTTACATTGCCAAATTTCATCATTTGCACAAATTCCCTTTTTGGAGCCTAATTAACCAACTAACTAATTAAGTAACTAATGCCAAATTTACAGGGTGTCACGCCTACACATATGCAAGTGCACATACAACACACGTACACAATTTCACCGTACACACGCATACAGATTTGCACTCAGACACACTACTCTGTACACACCCACAGCATTGCACAACCGCACATACACACAGATCCAATCCCCATATAAGTACGGATTGGCATATACACATGCACATTCTTGCACTCACATACACACATATAGAAGTACACACACTGACACTTAACACAAGCAGTTGTATAAACATAATCATCGAAGCAGTTATTGCTTCAACTTTTGTTGAAACCGAATGGGTGTGGATCTTGTATAGGAGATTGAAGTAATTATGGCCAAATTTTCACAATTATTCATTTGATCCAAAAACTGAACCAATTCTGGTCTTTTCACCCATATAGATAATTGCACATATACCCAATTTAGATTCTCAACTTCCATATGAAATAATCACTTAAACATAATTAAGACTGTAAGAAACTCATCGGGATTGAAGAATACCACTTACCTTACTAGCTTCTACATCTTGCTCCTATACCTCTTACAATAAAAAAGTTCCTTCTGTAAAGGATGCACATACTCTTAATAATAGACTTAGTAATTGGTGTAGACAATGATGAGAGATGGTAGTATTGATTATAGGAATTTTATAAATTTTATTTTGATTTTTATTCGGATTTATAATGAGGTCGGTCTATGGTAAGTTGATCAATTTCTAAAGTGATAAATGAAAATATTGATGTAGTATTTGTAGAAAGGGAAGATAAGTCTAGAATTTGAAATCTCTAGAATTCAATCCCAACTACAAATCAGCTCTATTGTAAAAATCACTTTCTAATATTTCATTCATTATTTAATTTATAAAATCATTTCCTATAATTTTATTTATTTAATTAATCACTTTATTTGAATTATTAATTAACTAATTTCTAATCTATAATAATAAATTTATTATGTTAAATAAACCTTATATTTATAAATTCAATTTATCATTAATTTCAATACAATATTTCTCATCAAATTCTAAAGCACTAGTTAAATTTCAAATATATAAATTATAATCCCTATTAATATATCATTTAATCATTAATTAAATGTTTCGACAATGGGCTATTATAAACTCCCCTTTTAAGAAAATTATGTCCTCGGAATTCCTGATGAGGGAAAATCTAGTACTAACTAGATCAACTCTATCTCTCCATACCATCAATAAATAATTAGACGAGGAATAAATTGCATATCTTTGATAGGTTCATTCCGTATGCTCTTGAGTCCTCCAGGAAAATCTAGTGGATTATCGGACCATTGCACCTTTACTAGAGGGACTCTTTTACTTTTGAGATGTTTGATCTCAGAGTCAGCTATTTTGACTGGATATTGCACGGTAGTCAGATCTGATGACATCTTGATCTCCTGGTATCCCTAGGCTCAACAAATATCTCTGTGTCCCTTAAGAACTTCTTTAATTGAGACACGTGAAAAATATTATGAATCCTAGAGAAATAATTAAGCAATGCTACTTTATATGCCACTTGCCCAACATGTTCAGTAATCAGATACGGTCCCATATATCATGGTGCTAACTTCCTTGACTTACTGAATCCTATTACACCTTTTAGTGGAGATATCTTCATATATACCAAATCTCCAACTTCAAATGTCAATTCCTTCCTTCTTCGGTCAGCGTATGATTTCTATCGATCATGTGCTTCTTTCATTCTTTATCTAATTAAATCTATTTTCTATTTTGCTTCTCCAATAGAATTAAGACCCAAAACAAACTCATCACTAGTTTCTAACCAACATGAATGTGATCAACAAGGCCTTCCATATAGGGCTTCAAACGGAGCCATTCCAATGCTTGATTGATAGCTATTGTTATAGGCAAACTCAACTAAACAAAGGTGATAATCCCAATTACCACCAAAGTCAAGCACATAAGCTTGAAATAAGTCTTCAAGAATCTGATTCACCAGCACAGTTTGGCCTTCGATCTATGGATGATATGCTCTACTAAATTTCAACTTCGTTCCTTAAATTGATTGAAGACTTTTCTATAAGCTACTAGTAAATAGGGCAAAATAATAAAACTAAGCACTCCGTCAATGTAACCACTTCTTTCACGTATAACTTTGCCAATGTGGTGCGGCCCTAATTGACTTCACAAGTATGAAATGAGCCGATGTAGTCAATCATTCTATTATCATTTATATACTATCGTGACCGCTTTGTTAACATGGTAACCCATGGATACCCGAATACACAAAATGTTTCCACCTAAATTTATATAAATAGACTGTATTTATCTAACACCGATTTCACTCATACCCAATCCCATTTCCATTAGGGAACTTCTAGTGGTTGAAGTAAGCCACCGGGTTCGTGATGTTCAGATTTTACTAACTCATAGATATCACATTCTTTCACATATCTTCCAAAATCACTTTTCATTCCTTCCTAATGGTAGAGACGTTCATATCCATACACATTTCACTACCACCAGGGTGAATGGTAAAATGTGATCAATGACAGTTATCCATTACTTCCGGATGAAGATAGTCCACATCAGGGACAACTAATCCATTTTTCTTTCATAAATAACCATGTAAATCAAGAGAATACTCATCCAATTCTTCACCCTCATCTCCACCTTCCAATCTCTAAATTAGTTTAAGTATTGCTCAATCTTTCTTTTGAGCCGCAATAATCCAATCAACCAAAATAAGGCCTAACCATAAGACTTGCCAGCATTGCTCTCGAATTTGCTACATAATCTTTAGCTCGTATTTCACACGTAGAAAGCATCTAAAACCCCTTCTATTTGACAATCATTATCAAAATCACTGCTTGTTGCTTCCGGCTTAATGCATCGGCTACTCGATTACCTTTCCTAGATCTTAAAATCATATGCTACTAGTAATTCTAACCACTGTTGATGCCTTATAATAAGATCTTTCTAGATGAACAAGTACTTTAGTGACTCTAGCGACTTATGACCTGTGTACAGTACAGGTCGTTCACCAACAAATAGTGACGCCAAATCTTCAATGCAAAGATTATAGCTGCTAGATCTAAACCATGTGTTGTATATATAATCTCATTATGTCTTAACTGTATTGATGCATAGGCCACAACTTTTCCCTTCTACATCAATACTTCACCTAATCCTGAACCATAAGCATCTATGTATACTTCCAAATCTTAGTTTCCATTTGGTACTATCAGCACAGGTGCACTCGTAAGCTTCTCCTTCAACTTCATATACGCTTCTCACACTTAACCGTCCATATAAACGTTACTCCTTTTCTGGTGAGGTTGGTCAGAAACTACATTATCTTCGTGTAATGACCCACAATATTTACACAACTATGATATTGTGATTTAAACAAGTATAAAATATTGAAATATATTTGTGCACACATTTGGTATGACTTAGGGTAAATTTGTGATTTCCCAACTGTTAAAACCCTAGCCGTGAGTGAATTATAAAAAGAAAGATGTGGCCACTGTTTCATTCGACTCTCTCGTTTCAAAACAAAAACTAAAATGGCCGAAGCCCTAGAAATCAGATTGGGGGAAAAATCATCTTGCTGTATCGAATGGCGTTGGATTCGTGAGAAAAAGGGGGAAAGCTATGGCAATATCCAGGGGATCGACATCTCATATAGCTACGTGAGTGTTCTTAATCTTGATTTGGCAATAAGTCCTATCTCAGGCAGCCGTAGTTATATTTCTGCAAATAAATTTGTGCGTATGGATGCTTTGCGTGTATTGATGCTTGTTGATGATTGTTTGATTCTTGGTTGCTTGCATATCCATATATTGATGAAGATCAAGTCTGATTATGTTCATATCTGAACCTGAGATGATATCTATTCACTATTATGTCACGATACACTGATTTAACACTATGTATTACTGCCAAATGAATTGTTTAAGTACACTCATACCAGACGTATCATGTCTGACCCTGTTGATTGTCTCGACAATCTCCTGGGGTGTCTCATTCAATGAGGCAGTTCGGGATGATGTTTTTTACAGGTTGCTATGCACATTTTGATGAGATGATGACTTAAGAGATGGAGTTAAAATGATTTATCACTGCATGTAGATGATATGAAGAAAGTATTTAAGTATTTCATTGTCATTTTATATGTATTGCTGAACTGAAATATGTATATTTTACTATGAACAGTGGACCATCATGTGTTAGATTGATATATATATAAATCTGGAAAACTGTTTTGTCTTATAAGTAATTGCAAGTTTGAAACTGGAACACTTGGATCGTTCAGTTTTTATATATTTTCTGAAATCTGTATTTGGAGAATAACTTGTGTCGAGGCAGTATACACAAGTGTTTACACTTGTGTATATGTGCAGACCTATAGATCTGCTGAGTTTTGTGATTTGAAGGACTTTTATGGATTTTGTTCGGGTTTCCTTTCAGAAGTTTTGGGGAAAATCTTTATAAACTTATTTTGATGGATTATTTCTATATATTTATGCATAAGCATATACGGATCTGGAGTTTGATTTTAGTATGTAATTATCATATCTAAGAATATATATATATATATATATATGTTTATCTGTTTTTGGCAAGTTGAATGCCTTGAGTATGAAAAGCAAAGATGAGATTTATATATTTCTCTATGTTATGGTTTTCTGGGATCCAGTTACTTATGGTTTTAAATGGGAGTTTATATGGATCTGAATCCACACTTTTGAGATATGATCTTTAATCTGAGCATCTGAGTTTTGATAGATATGTTTTCTTTGATATAAGATGTTTATTCTGGAAAAATGAAGTTTATGGGAGATTTGGATTTATATATAAGAATTTGAAATAATTTCTGAAATGAGTTTGAGAACTTACAGCTTTAGGTGCTTTATATATCTGAAATGTGTTTAGTTATTTTAACAGCATGACTTACAAGTCTGAACTATATTTATATGTTTTGGCATATCTGATGCCGTAGATCTTTGAAGGAAAAATGGTTTTTAATGCTTTCAAATGCATTATGATTTTTGAAATGAAATTTCTATGTTTAGTGGCTGTTGCTATTTGAATCTGAATATAACGTATAGCTAATACATGTTCATGTAATAGATTCTTGAATCGTATTGTGGACTTGCCATATAAATTAATATATGTGCATGCCCTTACTTTATATTTCTGAAATGAATGAGCTCAGTTTTGAATAATTTTGCATTAGAAAGTTAATTAGCAAACTGTTTGGATTCTCTATGCTATATTCATAAGATTTCTGGAAATGGATTACAAGTCCATGTATTATCTTGAGACTTTTATAAAAGGAACTTGTAAGCTTCCAATTGTTTGTGTTAAAATATTTGTATGATGCAGAATGGCTTTTGTCCTTGCATCAGTGATATGTTTTAGTTTTAAAGAAAGATAGTTAATGTAAATTCATCTTTTATGTCTGAATATAACTTGTATGAATGAGAAAGAGGAAAACTCGATGACCTCATTTTTGTATAGTTGGATTGGTAATCTTTTGTTTATACGTATGTTTATTGATACTTTGTTGGTGCCAAGGCTTCATTGACTCTCGGATGTTGCCAGCATTGTTACTGTGTGATTTTAGGGCTCAATTTTAAATTGCCTATTCATTAATACCATTGCTTGAGCTTGTGTGTTGGCGAGGACGTGCACACCTGTATTTATATGTGTGTGTACGTGCAGCCACACCTATAATTGTGCTATAGCAAGAGTTGAATTAAATAAAGAATATCTATGACTTTTATGATATAATCTGGAATTCTGATATTTCCAGTCTGCTTGTGTGTCTTTTGTGTCATATTGCAAATAATTTTCATAAAGAGGAAAATGGATTTATCTTTATATTAGAATGCTATGTGTGAATGATTTAGCTAATTTTCTTAAACTCTGATTTAATAGCTAAAGAGATTGGTATATCTTCATATATACCAATCTATGTTTTAAGAATACACCAATATTTCTATATTGGTAATAGTGGATCCTGGTTTTGGTTTTGAAGATAGATGACCCTATGTTTTCATTTAGCATATTTCTTTATGCAGAAAAAAAAATTAGTCCATGATTTGGCCACTAGAAAAGTAGGGTCATCACATTTGGTATCAGAGCTATGTTGGTAGATAACATAGCAAAAAAAAAAAAAATTAGTTTGTGTGAACTTGTTTGTATTGACTGCTTTGGTTGCATTGTTTGAATTGACTGCTCTGGATGATCTATTTGGATTACATCAATGTTAATGATGTTTATTAAAAATTTAAGTGAGATTAATTTGGTTTAAACCTGCATAAGCAGAGAAATCATAAGATAAAAGCTTGTTTTGAGTAAAGCTAGAAAGAAGAAATTTAAAATGAGAGAATTTGAATTTATAAATGTTTTCTAATACAAGAAAAGTTGGATTAAGACACCTATGTTTATATCTGATCTAAAAGATGGCTAAAATTACAGTTTTACTTCTTTATGGACTTCATGGGTGTTGCTTTGTTTCAATGTAGATGGTGTATTTATTTATTTTGATTTAAATCTGAAATCACCACTGTTACACCATAACTAATAAGTATATGTTTGAGAACTTGATAAACACAATAATGAGCTGGTGCAAGTGATATTGATATTTAGTAAAATTTCAAAAAAAAATATAGGCTGCAATATACAAGTGTATATGTGCTGAGGCCTTGAACTTAAAAAGATTAGAAGTGCAATGTTATACATGTGCTGAGCTTCTAATCAAATGATAAATAGCAAGTGAAAATTATGATCTAGCTTGATATAATATTTAAATATAGTTTGATCATAGTTACTTGAAAAATACCTCAAAAAATAAATGTCAAATGCCAGTATCAATTGCAATAGGTCATTATATGAATAAACATTGAAAAGTGAATTGTCTGATTTGGATGCATAATTGTTAAGCTGCATTTCTTGAATATGTTTGATAATTGCATATAACTTTGTGATGGAAGTTTATAAAACAAGTCCCTTAGAGGAAGATAAATTTTCTTATGATTATAACCTTAAAAAAAATGAATTATACTATCATTACAGTCAAGTGTGATCTAAGATTGGTTAAGTACAAGGCAGTAAAAGGAGGGAAGTTCTTTTGCTTATGTCTTGTATTTAATAAGGGGATAAGACTGCAATGGTTTGACCATGTGCTGAGCTCTAGTTGCCTAAGTATTTCCTCAAAAAAAAAAAATATATACATATAAACATCTCTGTTCACATGTTGATTGTAATATAAAATATGAAAAACATAAGAATTTTCTGATATGCAAAATCCCTGTGATTTACCTGCAAGTTTATATAACCCAATGACATAAGTGAAGATGAAAGGAACACTTATAGCTACTTATGATTAGGTGTATGTTAGTTTTATATGAATGAAAATAAGTTTTGTTAGCCACATATGCGTTGGATGAGTTTCTTTGTGGTGATATAATCTATGTGAAATGTTTGGATGCCTTGCTGGTTGTTAGATTTGGTTCTTATGACCTCCATGTTCACTATTTTAATGCCAGTAACAATAACCTGAACAGTTTAAGTTGCTTTAAATAATATGGATGTGAAACCTTTGTAGACAAGATTCACTAGAAAAATATATATATATAGACACCCATAGACTTGTTTGGATGAAAACAAGTAGATCACAAGTTAAAATGTTTTGCCAAACCTGTTTTGGCTGAGTTGTATGAATGTAATGATTTTATGATTACATATTTGTGATTGACACATGTTCGATATGTGTGAATAAAATGATGAATGACCATATCATTTCTGATATATGTAATATACTGTGATATATGAATTGAAAAAAAAGAGACTTAGTAAGTTCACTAAGGATGGGGTCAAGAGACTGTGAGGGGTTTGGCAGGGGACATACTGCAAGCTGGCACATGGCCTGTATAGGTCCAGGGATACGAGTGTTCTGGGGTGAATGTGCCCAGACAGTGTGCGTATTTATTTTCCCAATAACAGTTGAGACCATGATGAAAAATGCTAAACATCAAAGTTGAAACATAAATTTATGTAAAATGTCATAGTACAGTGCCAAAAGTAAGGACTATAGATGTCTGCAGCATCTGTAGTGGTTAGTTTTGGATTTTTGAATTATGGGATATTACAGTCCATGATTTCTTAAAATAATAATAAACCTCTGGAAAACCCCAACCCAGGTAAATGCTTTTCAAATTTAATGATGGGCTGTGGTAGAATACCTGCCTTTTAAATTTGGTGATGAGCTGATAAATGGAAAAGGGACAGGGATAAAATAATTAGACATGCAGATACTTAAAACATATTGGGTTGAATATAATGATATGAGAATAAGATTGGTGTCCTTTTGACAATTAGAAAAAAAAACTTGATATAACATATAATACAAACTGATAGCAAAGTAAAAAGAAAAAAAAATATAGATACCATTATTAAGTGGTTGTTTGCTGTTTGTATTGATTGAGTGTTGTTTGTATAAACTTAATTCATACGTAAGTTTATGATATTTTGCTTTGATTGCCAAGAATGGGGTCTGTTTTGAATTAAAAATTCATTTAAATAAAGACAGATTATTGATCCCTATTTTGGTTTGCATATAGATGATATGTTTTGCATGAAGATGGTGTGTATGGCCATGGATGAATGAGCATTACATTTAAAATGACTTCAATATGAATCATGAGTAGGAATGTATTTGTAGGCAACATATAACCTGATGACAAAACATATGAACTGTTACTGAATTAATATTTGTTTGGTTCTGGTTGAGTAAGCTTAGTGTGTATAAATATGTTTGAGACATTAGAATTGCTTTGAAAAGCAGAAAGTAAAACCTGTATTGATTCTAGAATTTACTAAACCAATTTGCCAATAGGGTTTAGTTTAAAACTGAATGTGATCAATATTATGATGTATGCAATGGCACTGTTTCATGCTCTCACTTGTACACTGCCATATTTGTACATATTCACTTCATCCTGTGTGCACCCCTGAGTTGCACTGTATGCATGGACCTGGTCCAAACACTGTTGCATCTGAAATCTGCTGTTGCACTTGAGACTTTAGACTTTATTTGCTGTTTGCATGCAGTGGCAGTTCCCTATATATATGTCCATGTACTTGAAACTACTTGATGCTGCACACTTGTGCTTTGCCTTGATCGCTTCTGCTGTTGTCATTTTGTGTTGTTGTCTTGCATTTGCCAAGTCCATGTGTAAGTTCCCATACATCCATCTGAGTTTGCTGTTTCCAGATGCACTGAGTTGCTTGAATATGTCGCTTTCTTATTTATGTTCTGTTTGTATGACAGTTGCAATTACCCTTGTGCTTGTCCATTTGATGATGAAACATGTTGATTGAAATTTGCTTGTGCACTCGAGTTGGCGAGGCAGTGCACGCGTGTATATTTATACATGTGTGTATTGCAGCCACTCCGCAAAATTTAATGAATATTTGGGATGCAAGAACAAGTAAGAGCGAATTGTGAGGACACAATTCCAAAAAGGTGGGGTATTTATAATGACCCACAATATTTACACAACTATGATATTGTGATTTAAACAAGTATAAAATATTGAAATATATTTGTGCACACATTTGGTATGACTTAGGGTAAATTTGTGATTTCCCAACTGTTAAAACCCTAGCCGTGAGTGAATTATAAAAAGAAAGATGTGGCCACTGTTTCATTCGACTCTCTCGTTTCAAAACAAAAACTAAAATGGCCGAAGCCCTAGAAATCAGATTGGGGGAAAAATCATCTTGCTGTATCGAATGGCGTTGGATTCGTGAGAAAAAGGGGGAAAGCTATGGCAATATCCAGGGGACCGACATCTCATATAGCTACGTGAGTGTTCTTAATCTTGATTTGGCAATAAGTCCTATCTCAGGCAGCCGTAGTTATATTTCTGCAAATAAATTTGTGTGTATGGATGCTTTGCGTGTATTGATGCTTGTTGATGATTGTTTGATTCTTGGTTGCTTGCATATCCATATATTGATGAAGATCAAGTCTGATTATGTTCATATCTGAACCTGAGATGATATCTATTCACTATTATGTCACAATACACTGATTTAACACTATGTATTACTGCCAAATGAATTGTTTAAGTGCACTCATACCAGACATATCATGTCTGACCCTGTTGATTGTCTCGACAATCTCCTGGGGTGTCTCATTCAACGAGGCAGTTCGGGATGATGTTTTTATAGGTTGCTATGCACATTTTGATGAGATGATGACTTAAGAGATGGAGTTAAAATGATTTATCACTGCATGTAGATGATATGAAGAAAGTATTTAAGTATTTCATTGTCATTTTATATGTATTGCTGAACTGAAATATGTATATTTTACTATGAACAGTGGACCATCATGTGTTAGATTGATATATATATAAATCTGGAAAACTGTTTTGTCTTATAAGTAATTGCAAGTTTGAAACTGGAACACTTGGATCGTTCAGTTTTTATATATTTTCTGAAATCTGTATTTGGAGAATAACTTGTGTCGAGGCAGTATACACAAGTGTTTACACTTGTGTATATGTGCAGACCTATAGATCTGCTGAGTTTTGTGATTTGAAGGACTTTTATGGATTTTGTTCGGGTTTCCTTTCAGAAGTTTTGGGGAAAATCTTTATAAACTTATTTTGATGGATTATTTCTATATATTTATGCATAAGCATATACGGATCTGGAGTTTGATTTTAGTATGTAATTAACATATCTAAGAATATATATGTTTATCTGTTTTTGGCAAGTTGAATGCCTTGGGTATGGAAAGCAAAGATGAGATTTATATATTTCTCTATGTTATGGTTTTCTGAGATCCAGTTACTTATGGTTTTAAATGGGAGTTTATATGGATCTGAATCCACACTTTTGAGATATGATCTTTAATCTGAGCATCTGAGTTTTGATAGATATGTTTTCTTTGATATAAGATGTTTATTCTGGAAAAATGAAGTTTATGGGAGATTTGGATTTATATAAGAATTTGAAATAATTTCTGAAATGAGTTTGAGAACTTACAGCTTTAGGTGCTTTATATATCTGAAATGTGTTTAGTTATTTTAACAGCATGACTTACAAGTCTGAACTATATTTATATGTTTTGGCATATCTGATGCCGTAGATCTTTGAAGGAAAAATGGTTTTTAATGCTTTCAAATGCATTATGATTTTTGAAATGAAATTTCTATGTTAAGTGGCTGTTGCTATTTGAATCTGAATATAACATATAGCTAATACATGTTCATGTAATAGATTCTTGAATCGTATTATGGACTTTCCATATAAATTAATATATGTGCATGCCCTTACTTTATATTTCTGAAATGAATGAGCTCAGTTTTGAATAGTTTTGCATTAGAAAGTTAATTAGCAAACTGTTTGGATTCTCTATGCTATATTCATAAGATTTCTGGAAATGGATTACAAGTCCATGTATTATCTTGAGACTTTTATAAAAGGAACTTGTAAGCTTCCAATTGTTTGTGTTAAAATATTTGTATGATGCAGAATGGCTTTTGTCCTTGCATCAGTGATATGTTTTTAGTTTTAAAGAAAGATAGTTAATGTAAATTCATCTTTTATGTCTGAATATAACTTGTATGAATGAGAAAGAGGAAAACTCGATGACCTCATTTTTGTATAGTTGGATTGGTAATCTTTTGTTTATACGTATGTTTATTGATACTTTGTTGGTGCCAAGGCTTCATTGACTCTCGGATGTTGCCAGCATTGTTACTGTGTGATTTTAGGGCTCAATTTTAAATTGCCTATTCATTAATACCATTGCTTGAGCTTGTATGTTGGCGAGGACGTGCATACCTGTATTTATATGTGTGTGTACGTGCAGCCACACCTATAATTGTGCTATAGCAAGAGTTGAATTAAATAAAGAATATCTATGACTTTTATGATATAATCTGGAATTCTGATATTTCTAGTCTGCTTGTGTGTCTTTTGTGTCATATTGCAAATAATTTTCATAAAGAGGAAAATGGATTTATCTTTATATTAGAATGCTATGTGTGAATGATTTAGCTAATTTTCTTAAACTCTGATTTAATAGCTAAAGAGATTGGTATATCTTCATATATACCAATCTATGTTTTAAGAATACACCAATATTTCTATATTGGTAATAGTGGATCCTGGTTTTGGTTTTGAAGATAGATGACCCTATGTTTTCATTTAGCATATTTCTTTATGCAGAAAAAAAAAATTAGTCCATGATTTGGCCACTAGAAAAGTAGGGTCATCACACTTCGAGAAGTCCATAATGAATCGTCAATAATAGTTGTCCAATCCCAAAAACTTCTAATCTATGAAACAGTCTCCGACCATTTCCAATTTTATATTGCTTCAACCTTGGTCGGGTCTATTGAGATACCTTCTTTTGAAATGATGTAAGCTAATAATCTAACTTGTCTCTGCCAGATTTGACATTTTGAGAGCTTAGCCTTCGGCATATTCTATCTCAATGTCTCCAACAAAGTTCTGAGGTGCTTCTCATTCTCCTCCTTAGGTTTAGAATATGCCAAGGTGTCATCAATGAATACAAGGATGAATTTATCCAAATAGTCTCTGAAGGACCAATTCATCAAATCCACAAAATAGACTTCAGTGTTCATTAAATCAAATGGCATCACCCACCATTCATACGAGCCATATCTTGTTCTAAATGTTGTTAGTGGTATGATATCTTCAGCTATTCTTAGCTGAGGGAATCCTTTAGGTAGGTCTAATTGCAAGAAGTTCCTAGCTTCACTCAGGTGATCAAACATATCATCGATCCTGGGTAGGGGATATATATTTCTTATAGTTAGCTCATTTAGCTTTTGTAATCTACGCACAATCTAAGGAATCCATCCAGCTTCTTTAGAAATATTTTTGCGACCCCCTGGTGTGAACTGCTTGATCTAATAAAGTTCTTTGACTCCAAATCCATTTGACTACTTCTTAAGCTCTTTATTTTCCTTTGCAGACATACTTGTTGGAGGTCGACTCATGGGTTGAGCTCGAGGAACCAGATCGATTCGAAATTCGATTGCATGCTTAGGAGGTAGATCTTTAATAGGCTCGAATACATTCTGATATTCTCTAACCACATGTATCTTAATAGTGTCAGCTTCATCTTTCGCTATAAGTGTACATAATGATCCTTTAGATTCTTCATCAATGACATTAATTATTAAGCTAAACTGATTAATGGAATCTGGATGACTTAAGGTAATAACTCTCTATGGATAATAGAGATGAGCCTCGTAAGGTTTGAGCTAATCCATTTCCAAAATGATTCCGAATCCTAAGTATTTGAAAACGTATAAATCATAATAGAAAGGAAAGTCAGAAAACACTAATTCAACATCTTTACATATCTCCAAGGGTTGTGCATCCTCCAATAGGATTAGTAAACCTTAGTAATGTAACTAAGCATATAACTTCCAAGTTAATTTTATCAAATAGTTCCCTTGATATGAAAGAATGAGATGCTCTGGTATCGAAAAGAACTCTAGCAAAAATTCCTTTAAAATAAATAATACTTTCCAAAACCGTAAGAACATTCCCTTGGGCCTGAGAAGTGCTTCCAACTACTTCAATAGCATTTAGCTTCCCAGTCTTCTTCTTCTCTTTTGAGGGACAAGTGTAGCTAAGATGTCCTTCTTTATTGCAAATTCTGCACTTCTCCTGGTTTGGAGGGAGACGTGGGTTGTCACGTTCTCTAGAGTAATGCCCTTTCTCTCCATAACTAAAGCATTTGACCACATCTCTACCGCGAACCTTGTACTTCGGCACTCTAGCTTTCTCTGGCTTCTTTCCCCTAAATTTGGACTTCGGCTTCTTGAAAGGGAATCTTCACTTCTGGTCGATAACTGCCTTGGCCTTTGGTTCATCATTACAGCTTTCTTATTATTCCTCCACAAGTCTCAATGTAGTGTCTACAAGTTTCTCAAATGTATCCTTTAACTATGGTGGAAGAGCCTTCCTTAATGATTTCTTTAGCCTATAAATAAATTTTTGATTCCACTTCAGAGGTATGTTGATGAGCTCAATACCATACTTAGATAAGGCTTCAAATGTAGAAACATATTCGGCTACAGACATGTTATTCGGCTTTAAGTCTATAAACTTACGAGTCATAGCTGCTTTCTTTGCTTCTAATATAACTTTATCTTAAATTGATCCTTGAAATCATCCCATGTCAGCTTTGACTCATCCATCTCTACTACTAGTAGCTCACATGAATTTAATGCTCTTTCTTAATGTTGAGTAAAACAACCTAGACTCTCTACTTGTCTGTAATACCCATACGTGCGAAAATTTGGTCACACGTCTTTAACCAAGCTTACACTCATATCACCCTATCTATGCCATTGACATTTTTTCTTCCAAGTTTAGCATAATTTCTACATAGCCTGGCAAATTCAAATCGAGGAGTGGGAGGATTCAATGTGGTAGAAGCGCTCAACTACCGAATATTCCTTACTAATTGCATAAGCTTATTATACATGTACAGGCTTATCACACACATATTCACAGCCTTACAAACACATAATTATACAAACTCATGCCCATACAAACATACAACACTATACATGCAAATGCAAACACATATTAACAACACTACATTTGCAAACATAATTGTGAATGCAAAAACCTCATAGGGATTTAAGAATACACTTATCATGCTAGCTCCTACTTCTTGCTCCTCTACCTTTCACTATAAAAAACTTCCTTCTAGAATGGGCGAACAAATTCTTGATTTTAAACTTAGTAATAGGTGTAGAGATTGTCAAGAGATGGTAGTACTGATTATAGGAATTTTATAATTTTGATTTTATTTGTATTTATGAGAAGGCGGGATTATGGTAAATTGATAAATTTCTAAAATGATAAATGTAAATATTGATGTAGTGTCTATAAAATGGAAAGATAAGTCTGGAATTTTAAATTTCTGAAATCAGAGAAATCAAGATATGAGATTTTTATTTAGATTTTGGTTTTTGGGCTTAGGGTTGTTGGGAATTATTTTCTTTCTTCTTTCTTTTCTTTAGTTTATATATATACTAATTCAACCCCGATAACAAATCAATTCTATCATAATAATCACTTTGTAATCAATTATTCAATTATTTATTTTATAAAATTATTTTCTATAATTTATTTATTTAATTAACCACTTTATCTAAATCATTTACTAATTAATTTCTAATCTACATTGGTAAATTTATTCTCTTAAATAAACTTTACGTTTATAATTTCAATTTGTCATCAATTCAAAACAATATTTCTTATCAAATCTAAATCACTTGTTGAATTTCAAATATATAAGTTGTAATCCCAATTAATATGTCATTTAATCATTAATTAAATGCTTTTGGACAACGAGATGTTACACTTAAGATCCATTCACACTAGTATAGTTTATACTGTACCGTCTCCCACATCTAATACCGTTGTAAGAACTAGGCCAGATTGCAGCGGAAGAAATGTGTGAATTTCAATTTTTTTTTACCATTTTGGTTCTTTATTGGGTCTATGAAGTTTAATTTATTTAGAACATTTCTAAATTACTTCTGGATAAAAATCATTACTTTGTTTAAACTTAAAACATAGTTTTATATTAGGTAATTAATTTTATATTATACATATACATGTATCATATATACATATTTAGAAGTGTGCATATGTAATATAGCAATCCGTGCAAGGTTTAACATGCCCATGTATAAGTACTAGGATTTATATTGTAATGGACACATGAGCTCCTCTAGTATGCAAATATATCATCCAAATATATGCTTATGTGCTTTAATTTATCTATACAAAATTATATATATATAAACCTATATTTTATATTAAATTATATATATATGGAATTTATAAATACATTTGTATATATATATAATTATGTACATGTATATTTAAAATCGTTATAAGTTATATCTAAATTATGTTTATTTATTGCAATGAAATCCGAAAACAAAACTATTTTTTATTTATTTAATAAAGAAACGCATTATGTATATAAATATCTGGTAACTAGTAAAATAATATGTGTGTGTGTGTATTATTACATAAATGAATTGCTCATAAAACATATAATTTATTTGTAACATACCGGATAATCCTCATTGTGAAAATGTTTTATAATTTTAAATATTTATTAAATTAATTTATGTACAAAAATTAAAAAATAATTAAAAAAATTGAAAGATACTCTTTTTAGTATGTCATTAAAAATTTGAAAGATATTTTAACATTTAAATATCTCATATTTATATTATATAATTTAAAATCAATTTTTAAATTCAATTATTAATTTTGCAAGTATTTAAATACTTAAAATACAAATAAAAAAATTAATTCTTTAGCTACCAAAAATATATTAGGTAATAATTTGATTTTATAAAATATAAAACATATTTTATATAATATATTTGTTATTATTATGAATTTATGAAATTAAATGGTTTAAATAATATTTAAATAACACACACACACACACACATATATTAAAAATATTTTATTTATGTCGAAAGTTATTACAGTATAAACCTATTCGTATAGAATTTTAATACCGTCTTTTGTATAGTATAAGATTTAATATTTAAATTTAACAAACTTACATAATTTGAATAATATGTATATTAAATTAATTTAAATCAAAAATCAGTTTTTTTTCCATATGTATTCAAAGCATTTATATGTCAAACAAATTTTTTAAATTATACAAGCATAAAATTATACAACTATTTTAATTGTGAGTATGTACGGATATACAAGATTTGTCACTTAACTAACAATATAGTATATGATATATGAATTGTCTAAACATTAATTTATTATCGTATATTAGAAAATTACCATATCTTCAAAGTTAATAAGTACACGTTGAAATAAAGAGATCGACTCCTTGATTCTTTTTGATTTGGACCTAGAAATGGAAGAGGACATAGGAATATATATCACCAGAAGTAAGGTAGATGGAGGCTCAAAAAAGTGGTAAATGTACATGGGTTGGGATGCTTTTATAGAGGAGATGTTAGAGAGATAAGTTAGGATCAAGATCCATATTTCTTTCTTACCCATTCTTTTCCTCTAATCCAATGTCAATCCTAGCCTAGTTACCATCATATGGAGGCACCCTACCTGGTCTCTTATGACTAAAATACATATACCCCTATATGGGCTTTAAACCCAATTCTAGCCCGCACAATATTTACTGCATTAAGTCCGATTTAAACTCGTACTGATATCGAATATTGATTAATATATTTTTAAATACTGTAAACAAATTTATTTCTAACTATTGTAAACAAATTTAATAATACTATTTAACACACAAATAAAATTTTGCACTTTATGTTTATATATATTAATTAATTTAGTTAATTTTTATAACGACTGCAAATTAATTAAATTCATTTGGTCAAAGGACTATTCTACGTTTCAATTATATGACTCTTTAGGTGTAAATTTGGTCAGCAAATAGTATCAAACTATTCGAATATTAATGTTCACACGTCACTTAGTAGGTAGTGTGACATTTTGGCAAAATTTATTGTTTACTTGGTTACGACAAAATCTAATTTTACTTTTTAAGCCTTACCTGGAAGTGACTATTATTTACACTAATTCTTCTCATCAAAACTATATCACTTTGGACTTACGGAAGTAGGCAATGGTCAAAATTCCAATTTCATCCATATTCAACTCTATTTTCTAAACATAAATTTTTTGGTTCAACAATAACAATTATTATTAACCAAACTGCTCTGGCCAAAGACTTTGACTTTGAGTTGACTCCAGTTAACCATAATACTAACCTCATATAACTGAGGAGATTAGTCCTCTCTTGAACAGTATTTCACTTCCAATGCTTCCATTCGACCCAACTATAGTCGTTCGATGAAAGTCGTGCTAAGATTTGACTGTATTCAAAGCGAAGCTTCCACATTGATGATTAATAATATTCTCAAGTCAAGTGAATTTTGTAATTTTTTCACATCTATATTTTTTGTCTAACCTTAGTTAGTATAACCGTTAAAAAACTATGGAGTGAGTCATTTCATTATTATCCAGTAACTATAAATACATAACCCCTGTGTGGCCCTAACGACCTTGGGTAATACACTTTTAGTCTCAATGGATGCATCGATATCCAGTCTCGATGCATCTTGACTAGGAATATTTAAAACAGTATTTTTATTTTATTTTGATAAATCACTCATGATCACAACGCATTATAACCACCATCATAAAACATTCCATTCATCGATTTTCCATTAAATATTTTTTAGTTAAATTAATTACTTAAGATATAACTAGGGTTGTCAATGACTACTCGAGAAATAAAAAATCCAAAATCCGTCCATATTTGTATTAGAAATAAAAGAAATTATTCGATAGCCGAAGAACAGATACAGATATGGATATGCCTATCTATATCAGATAATTATCCATCCATTTTTTATCAAGTTTATAGTTATTTCTTTATGTATTTTAGTACATAAAAATTATTATTATTTAATATTTTATTCGGGTAAAAAAATTATTTGTACATAAAAATCAATTTTTATCGCGTAAAATTGTTTTTCTAAGTGTATTTTTTATGTATTTAGTACAAAAATTGATTTATAATAAATCAAAATTATGTAGATATTTTTTTAGCATTATTGGTTGTCAACTGGTTAAATAATATTTGATAAATATCCATTATCCATCCACATCTGCGGATATGGATAGCTGATACCTGAAAATGATTTCGGATATGGATATGAATATTACACTATCCCTATCCGAAAGTTTCCTTTTATAGGCCTAGATATAAGACATTATATCAAGCATATAATAAAAAAAAACATTTTATTTCAAACAATATTAGTTATCGACTTAGATATATGCAACAATTATATAATTTCCCCTAGGATTTACTCCTAACTCTATCAAACCCATCTTCTAATGTTAGAAGCAATTCCATCTAGAAACCTTAAATTTTGAATCCTCTCTAATATTTTTTGTCTATGCTTTTTCCCAACTCATAACAAGCAAGGCATTCGAAAGTTTGTCGATCGCTATCAATTTTAAGCTCAGGTGATTACAATATAACGCAGTTTCGCTTCTTGGCTTCAAATCATCTTTCATTTTTTCCTTTCAAGTTCATTATTGTATTAAAGAAGTTCTTGAACACAGTTTTCTTATTATGCATTACATCCATATTGTGTCGAAGTTTATGGTTTTTCCAGTATGCTGAGTCTCAAAATATATTTTGTTTACACCAATTGTGATACTCTCCTTTACCAGGAATTTGGACGTGTTTTCTATTTCATGCATTTGGGATAATCTTACATAAACTCATGCACTTCTTCGCTACTCAGAATGGACGATGGTTCTAAAGTAATAAATGTGTTTCTATTGAATTTTTTTTATCAAATCTAAAATGATTGTTTACACATAAAATAGTGTTGATTTCACCAACATTGTTTGCCACCATGAGTAAATCAAAATGATTAATTATGTCCAATAAATGTAAGCAGGATAAGAAAATTTACTACCAGTACTCCATCCAGAAAGCATTTTATCCATTGGAAAATTGCTTATTGTCGACAATAAAGAAGTAAACATTCTAAAATTATTTTTATTTGAGACATCACAACCAAGAGCTGCAAGTACACGTCTATCCCTTTTTTTGGATTTTTAGATCTAGGAATAATTACAACTAGAAACATGTATGGATACTTCATATACATCCAAGGAGGGAGACTGTAACAACCTGCATACTTTACAATTATATATTTAATTATTTTATTTAAATATAGCATCGTTAGTCGGATTAAAGTCTGAAATACTACTTTTCGCAAACAGTCGAAGTAGGAATCGAGACCACTTCCATTGAGTTCAAAATGGCGTTGGCGACCTTTTTGAGTATGAACATCGATATGTTTGGAGTTGACTAAAATTTTGATGTTTTCATTTAGGGCTTTGGGTTTGGGTTTCTGCCCATTAACCCAACATATCAACCCAATTCCACTCCACTCCTCTTCATTCCTTTGTAATATTTCCTAACACTCAAGCTTTAGTAAAAATGGGGGAAGAAAAAAGAAATTAGGAATTCCTAAGCCATAATTCTCTTAGGAATTATCAACTTCAAGCTAGAAATCAAGGAGAAGCTTAGGTAAGCATTCTCTTCATCTTCCCCATCTCAATTCCTCTTCAATTTCAGAAATTTCCTAAACCCTAGCTTAGGAAATGTCTTTCTTATGAGCTTAGATTGAAGCTTCTTGGGTCAAAATTGAAGAGTGGTTGTTCTTGCGTTGCATTATAGCATTTCACTTGTGTTTTTGAGTAAAAGATGAGTTTTTGAGCTCACATCTATGTTTTTAACCTTTTTTGTGGTTACATATGAATTCCGAAAATCTATTCATGTTTATTTGCTTTTGATTTGAATGGATTTGGTGAATTTTCCATTTTTTGGGTTTTGTTGACCAATTTTATAAAAATCCTTTCTTTGATGTTTTGAACATGTTTTTGGAGGTGTATCGAAGAGCCTATAAGGCTGGGTTGTCACTTGGCATAAATCCCTAGCCTTCGTTGCTCGTCCAATCGTATCCAGTAGGATTTTTTGCCCTTCATGGGGCAAGGCTGAAAATACTACTATTGCCAGTTCAGTCGACTGAACCTGAGGACAAAAATTTTTATGTCCCTGTATGAGTCGACTGACTTACAGGGTCAGTCAATTGAACCTGGAAACCGAGAATTTCCAAGCATGTATCAGTCGATTGACCTTGTAGTTTAGTCGACTGAACCTGGAAAATGAGCATTTTTCCTATTTTAGGCAGTTGATGTGACAATCCGAAAATTTTGGACATCTGCAATGAAATATTTAATCAATTTTAAATATTTGAAGTTTAGCTTGACTTGAATTTCGAATATAAATATGAATTTGGCAACTAATTTATTGAATTTAATTTATTAAAGTTGAGTAAAAATTTAAATCTTCAGTTTTAAGCCGATTAAAAATATTTCAAGGCTTAGAAAATCTATATTGATAATACTGAAAATAATAGAAGCTTAAGAATTGGATTTGGAAATGATTATTCAGTTTTGAATTTATATAGTTTAAATCGATATTTAAAAATAGCCTTCCAAGGCACGGTCTCGGAATTCGACGAAACCAGTTTCATTGGATCTGTAATAATGAATTATTATCGGATTTCAAATTTCGTAGCTTCCGGAGCTATCGTGTGATAGTACGAGATAAAGATGCCTGGACAATAATTATTGATAATCACAACTGAAAATCTTTCCTCTCAGCCGACCTGCTTCTCTTCACGTAGTCACGTACTCCTTGTCTTCTCTTACACGCCAACGTCTTCTCCTGTCTCCCCATTCCTTTTTGAAATCATCATGCAAAACGGATTTTTTTAAATCAAAAGAAGGAAATAAAACGGCCGTGACTTCAATATCCCTTCCTTCTTCATATTCCAGATTCGCAAATCAATGGCCGAGCGAATAAAAAACAAAAAAAAGAAGAAGAAAAAGGGGGGAAAGCAACAGAAGGAAGATCGCGAGTTGAAGGGGATCTTGACCAAGTTGTGTCGCGTTCGCATGGGAGACATGATCGAACTCAGTTTTAAATTCACGAAACTCGCAGGTGGGTGTGGGCGAATTCGAGTCGCAGTGCCATCGTGAGTAGACGTAGGGGATTCGCGAGCCCTAGATTGCAGTTGTTAGTGCCTAGTCGATCGTACGCAAATCAAGGACAGCGAAGTTCGTGACTTCGTCGCAAAGTCCGATTCCTGGGCGCATGGAGATCGTGACCATCGAAGCATGGGTGGCATGCGAAGCTAGGGATTCGCGCATGGCTGATGGTGGTGTCGCGATTCAAGGGATGGACCGACGCGGCCGCAGTACGAAGTCGACTATGAAATTGTACTTGAATTCAAAAATCAGTGGAAGCATCGTGATTTTGGGTTTGCCCTATTTGCAGTCAGGTATAAAAGCAACTTATTCTTTGATTTTTAATTTTTAATCTAGCACTGTATGTATAAGTATATACAATAAAGGAAAATGTATATAGACATTTTACAGTAAGCTATAAATAAAGTTGAGAAAAGAAAATAAAAATAAATAGATTTTAAAATCTATATATAGATATTTTCAAAGAAAATGTTTTGTAAAAAGAAATTTGTTTAAAAGAAATCAAGTTTTAATTTTGAAATTTAAATCATTGGTTATTTTAATTTATCCAATAGGGATTTATTATTTGATTTATCGATTGATTCGAATATTAATAAATTGTATAAATGTTTATACATGGTCTTAAATCGTGAAGAAATGACTGGTTTGGATTGGACTGCAAATTAAAAGTGAGATCTTCTCACTCAAGTTCAAATTGAAATTTCCAGTTTGATTTTTAATAGTTAAATTTAAATTGGTTGACTGTGTGCTTGGTTGATTGATTTATAATAATTATTCACTGGATGATATTATATATATATAGTGGTATATAGTATATATCGGGTGATTGATTTTCTGCATTATATAGCGAATGAGACCCTATTGCACCGCATAATAGCAGATGATATTTTATAAATCCCATATACCGCGATATTCCACCTCGAAGTGGAATTGGTATTTAATTGTTGTGCTAATGTCTGTGGATGTAGGGAAAACAGGTTGGAGGGATCCAACTGGATTCCTCAAACATTTTAATTTGTTTCATTTGTTGTGTGTTAAATTATTTGTAATCTCTGTGTGATTATATTGAAATTGGAATCATTGTAGGCTAAAATTTAGCCGAATATATTTTTGGTGTCGTAAGATACCATAAATAAATAAAATAGGATTTTTGAATTTAAGTAGAAAAATCTGTAGTGAAATCCTATTGAATAAATTCCGAAATATGGGGAAAGATTTTTATAAATGAGTTTTGAGTAATATTGGTTGATAGTTGAAGAATTTATTTAAAATATGGATTTTAAATAGTTTGGGAAAAAATAAAGGGATTTATTTTAAAAGGTGATAAATTTGGAAATCAATTTGAAAATTGATTTTGGTGTTTGAAAATAAATCTTTGGGAATCAAATTGAAATTTGATTCGATGTTTGAAACAAAATTTAAAAATCAAATTGGAAATTGATTTTGATGATTGAAAATAAACCTTTGGAAAATCCATTTGGAAATTGATTTGGGTGTTTGAGACAAATTTGGAAATCAATATGGAAAATTGATTTGGTATTGAAAGTAAATAATTGGGAAACGATTTGAAAAATCGTATATCAATGGATATTTGGAAATTTGAATTCACAATGGAATTTCTAAAGGAAATGAATTCATGGATTTGGAATGTAAATTCGAAATAAATCAAGAAGGGTGTATTAAATTGGTCTAAGTGGACCATTTTGAAATGAGAGTGTATTTTCCCTGAAAAGCCGAGTATGTTTTGAAAAGTAGCTTTTAAATATAAATTTTAAAGTTCTAAAGTGGTTTGTAAAAGAATATTTGTAAAGAAAGTATTTTTGTAAATTGTTTCTAAATCTTTAGAGCAAAGATTTATTTATGTTAATTTTTAGAAGTGACTGTTTTAAAAGATTTAATTGATATTGTTTTAGAAAATAGTTATTTAAAACAATTATACTCTATTTACTGATTTTATTTTAAAAATTAGTTTAGACTTGAAGTTTATTATGAGATGATAGTATAATATTTTATAACTAATATTTTAAAAGAAAGTGTAAAAAACTAGTTTTACTTTAAAATAGTCCCAAGTATATATTTGGACAAGTGATTTAAATTACTTTAAAGTATTTGAACTCGGTAGATTTTTCGGTGGAAATAAATGATTTTGGAATTTTATTCCGCGAGCGAAAAGTGATTTGAATTTTTTTTTCAAAAGGGTTGAAGTATGGAAATATATCTTGGAAAGATATTTTGAAAATAAATAATTGGGAAAATTATTTAAATCTGGTAATTTTTGTGAATGTTGATTGATTGTTAAATAACCGATTATCAATATTTGCCTTTAAATGTTGTTTGAATTTCAATGCGACCGAGGGACGGATTCCAAGTGGATATCCGAAAACCACATCGAACCTTTGTGATTTGTGATAGATCTTTTATTTAAAGGATCAAAGTGAAAATCGTTGTGATTTGTTGAAATCTGAATGTAACACTTATTTTTTTAAAAATAAGCGCTTGTTAATCGGATTAGCTAGGAGAGGACCTTATGCAATAAAACCCATTCTGAATAATGATACGACAAAATGAGATTGCATTTGAAGATGGTGTTGAAGACCCGGCATTTTCGAAAGCGAAAGGATTACCTGTTGAATGTCTCTGCACTGGGTTGCTCAGCTATAAATATTTTATCACCATTTGTGATGGGGATTCCGGACGTGATTTGTGAATATCCGAATTGCAAGGGCTTCTTTGGAAGTGCCTTCGGTTCCGTTCGATCCCGGAATGGACTTGTATGGATGTGTGGCTGGGGTTACACTTTGAGATGTAAAGCTGGTTTCTATTGAATACATTTCTGTTGGTGGCGGAGAATTTATTCTCTTAGCTTAACACCCTTCTCTGAGACGTACGAGCTCAAAGATTATGTAGTTGATGGTTACTAATGATACATTCCCAATTTGGTAATGTGGCACAAGAAGTGCTGCTGATCATTTGTTGATCAAAGCATGACTTTGTGAAAAGTGTAGCTTTGTGGACGAGACCTCGTCGGACCTCACACCCCGGAAATGGTCAAAACAGGAAAGATGCGGCAAGGTTATGAGGGTCGCGCCCTTTAGGGTATGTCATTTCCTTCTGGAAGGGTGGTGTCAGGTATGGAGCCCTGATATTTAACATGTGTGGTTACTACATATACTTTTCTTTGTGGTTGTTGGTATAGAGGATCCTCGGATAAAGGTCCTAAAAGACCGGGGGATGACATATTCGTGTAGTAGTTACGTAGTTACAGAGGTAACCTGGCTTTGTGTTGGCAGAGAGCTGGTTAAGTTCTCGGGACGTCCCGCCAGAGGCGTACCCATGTGGCAGTAGGAAGTTCCTTATCCTGACCATTTGTTGAAATCCAAACAAAACAATACGAGCCCTGTACAGTTTTAGTTGTAGAACCTGCCATTTAAAATGGTAACCATAGCAGGAAAAATATAATGGTACCTATGCTGGCTAAGATTAATATTATACTTTCGAAATGTTTTCTACATTGTGCATTAATAATAATAATATCAAAAAGGATTTGGCGTAGTAAGCATGTTTGACTATCATAAGGAGAAAGCTCCTCCAATTCCGCGTTTGCATTGTGTGTGTGGCGGTAGGCCTTATGGTAGTTTCACTTTCCAAAAGCATAGAGGATTTATTTTTATTTTCTTTGTGAGAATAACTGTTTTTAAGATCTCACACCAATACCACGACTGACCTGGAGTTTATTGTTTCCTTTCTAAACTCTGGGTGCCCACAATTTTCCACACAGGCAGCCTAGAGTCAGGTTAGCAGTTACGAGGGAGCAAAGTCAGGAAATTGCTGTGGAGATCAGGAGTTGGAGCTAGATGGTGAGGTGTATCACTTGTATATGTAATGTTTCTTTCCGCTGTTGTTGTTGTACACTGATAATGTAACGTGATGTAATGTAATAACTGATATAGTGATTCTGTTTTAAAGATATTTATTTATCTATTATATTTGTTCCGCTGTGATATGTGAGGTTCCGTTATTGGTTTTGTTTCTTCTTTCTTCTTCTACCTCTTCTTCATTAAACCCTAATGGTTCGCTTTTCCGGTATTCGATTGTTCGGAAATTGATATAGTGAACGTATCGACGTCGACTTTCGGGCGTCGAAAAATCCGATCGTTACATAGTGGTATCAGAGCATTTAGTTAAGTGAGAACCTTGGCTTTGTTGGGTGTTACTCATTAGAGATAGAGTTAGTAGTACTCTAGAATGAATGTGAGTGTAATAATAGATATGAGCGCGTATTTGTTAGTGAATATAAAATTGTTTTGTATTGTGTTGACTTATCGGTTGATTGTTTATTGATTCTGGTCGGTGTAGTTTGGCCAACTGTTTCGATAGGGGTTTCTAAACTCTTAAACAAGATAAACCGACACAGTATTGTTTTAAAATAGGGTAAATGGAATAATTTTACCCAAAACTATTTTTGTATATAAAAGACATGATTTTCTATGAATTTTTATAATATATGGTTGCTTGGTTGTTAGGAAGTGATGATATTGAATTATCATCATCATTGTATGGAAATTTAATACGAAATAATGGTATAACCAAAGATTTGAAGATAAATTCATTTAACAAATGAAATTTATAAATATGAATTGAAAGGATAAGGGAATGAATTCATATACAAATGGGATTTATAATTTGAAATAAAATTCATTAATGGAATGAAATTGGTAATGTGAATGTGTAAATGAGTTTTATAAATTGAAATGAGATTTGACTCGGATCAAGTTGAATAAAAATTCAAATTTGGAAAAATAGAAATAAAATGGATTGAATTCAAGTAAACTAATATGATAATTAATTAATTCATGAAATATGAAAGTTGAATTAGTTAAATTAAAACTTTAATTGTGAGTTAAATAAAAAATGGTTTGAATTTGCAGATAAATTCAAGTAAATAGAAATAAATTGAAAATTTCCTTATTATTGATAAAATAAATTCGAGATGAATTGAGAATGGAAAGTTGAAATTTAAAATGGATAAGTGAGTAAAACTAATTTAATTAAATTAGTAGATGGAATGAATTTGATAAATGAAAATCAAATCAAGGATTTAAATTTGGAAGTGTTACAAGGAAAAATAATTTGAGTTTTGAATTGAAATAACTTGAAGAAAATAAATAACTTAAGTAAATATTGGATAAAAGCTCGACTTAAGTAAAATTGTGAAATGGTTGTGAATGGAACTTGTTTGATTAATGAAATGCAAAATGAATTGAACGGAATCAATTGGAAATGAAATAGAATAAAGAGTAAATTGAGTTTGTATCAATTTAAATTAGTTATATACTAGGTTGGATATTCTATTAAGTGAATATCATCGAATTTGCATAGAAATGGTTGTTGTTTGACGCAAACGTGATTGCATAAAATTTTATGAGTTAAGAAAAGCCAATAAAATTGATTTTTGAATCAATTGAAGTGGATATGAGTTCGTTTCGTTTAAAAAAATGAATTGAATGAAAGAAAGTGAATTGTAAATCGCTTGAATTGAATTGGAATGACATGAAATGTGTTGTAAGCAATTGAATTTGTATTGAAACCATATAAATTGCTTATGGGAATTATTTTGAATGCATTGCTTATGAAAACTATGTGTTTACTATTGAAAATGAGTGAAATGTAAATGAATTGCCTATATATGTTACTTATGTGTTTAAATTGAGTAAATACAGGTATAGGAGGGTCGTTTGGCTGGATTTGGTCGCGCTAAAATACTAATAATAAACCGCTTTGCTTAAAAATGCTAATAAAGGTACGCCTACGCAATAAAAATAGGAAATATAATCTGTTTTTGTTTTTTCCGATCGGGTAGGTCGATGTATATATATTTATCTCTTTTGTCAAATTGCAAAAGCTCCTCCGTACAAAGGAGACTCTGCCAAAATTTCCAAAAATTTTGAGAGTTAGAAAATATTTTAAATTTTTTTGTTAACGACAAACGATTTCAAATTTGAAATTGAAGTAAATTAGTGAATGAAACTAATTTAAAATAATGGTATGAATCAGTTATAATTGAAAGATAAAATTCTATATTCAGAATTGGAGATAAGTTGAATTCATATGGTAATGGGAAAACAAATTTGAATAAAAGTAGATATGAAACTCCTGTAAGGAAATGTATAAAATGATGTTTGAATGTTGTAATTGAATATTATGGCTAGGAGAATATACAGATATATTACAGGAAATGAAGAAGAAAAATTAGAATCGAGATTTTGAAGATAAAAATTTGAATTGCCCGACAAAAAGGTATGTATTTCAATTTCTATATGAAATTTGGTGATTTTCTTGTCTAGCCACTTGGCTCTATGTTTTCTTTGGGAATTTGAAGGCCTGAGGTGCCATTTTGTAGTCGTACCGAGCTAGCCGCGCAAAGGAGACGCTGGCGAAATTTTTCGAAAGTTTAGGGTGTTAGAAAGTTTTTGAGAAAATTTTGGAAATTTGAAATTTGAATTTAAATTCAAATTTGCATTATTGAGAATACAATGCCGTTTGGAAACTATGGAGGATTTTGGAATGTTAATTAAATTAATAATGGGTTTTCAATAAAAAGATTTGTTTTGAAAAGTTGATAAAACTATTTGGTTCGGAAAATATTAAACGGGTTGAGGATCATTCTTCTAAACTTCTAATTTTGGGACGAAATTCTTTTAAGGGGGGAAGGATGTGACGACCCGGAAAAATTAGACATTTGAAATGAAATATTTAATCAATTTTAAATATTTGAAGTTTAGTTTGACTTGAATTTCGAATATAAATATGAATTTGGCGATTAAATTATTGAATTTAATTTATTAAAGTTGAGTAAAAATATGAATCTTCAGTTTTAAGCTGATTAAAAATATTTCAAGGCTTAGAAAATCTATATTGATAATATTGAAAATAATAGAAGCTTCAGAATTGGATTTGGAAATGATTTATTCAGTTTTGAATTTATATCGTTTAAATCGATATTTAAAATAGCCTTCCGAGGCACGGTCTCGGAATTCGATGAAACCAATTTCATTGGATCCGTAATATCGAATTATTATCGGATTTCAAATTTCGTAGCTTCCTGAGCCATCGTGTGATTGTACAAGATAAAGATGCCTGGACAATAATTAGCGATTATCACAGCCGAAAATCTTTCCTCTCAGCCGACCTACTTCTCTTCACGTAATCACGTACTAGTTGTCTTCTCTTACACGCCAACATCTTCTCCTGTCTCCCCATTCCTTTTTGAAATCATCACGCAAAACAGATTTTTTTTAAATCGAAAGAAGAAAATAAAATGGCCACGACTTCAATATCCCTTCCTTCTTCGTATTCCAGATTCGCAAATCAATGGCCGAGCGAATAAAAAAAGAAAGAAGAAAAAAAGGGAGGAAAGCAACAGAAGGAAGATCGCGAGTTGAAGGGGATCTCGACCGAGTTGTGTCGCGTTCGCATGGGAGACATGATCGAACTCAGTTTCGAATTCACGAAACTCGCATGAGGGGGTGGGCGAATTCGAGTCGTAGTGCCGTCGTGAGTTGGCGCAGGGGATTCGCGAGCCCTAGATTGCAGTTGTTAGTACCTAGTCGATCGTACGCAAATCAAGGACAGCGAAGTTCGTGACTTCGTCGCAAAGTCCGATTCCAGGGTGCATGGAGATCGTGGCCATCGAAGCATGGGTGGCACGCGAAGTTAGCGATTCACGCACGACTGATGGTGGTGTCGCGATTCAAGGGGTGGACCGGCGCGGCTGTAGTTCGAAGTCGACTATGAAGTTGTACTTGAATTCAAAAATCAGTGGAAGCATCGCGATTTTGGGTTTGCTCTATTTGAAGTTAGGTATAAAAGCAACTTATTCTTTGATTTTTAATTTCTAATTTAGTACCGTATGTATAAGTATATACAGTAAAGAAAAATGTATGTAAACATTTTATAGTAAGCTATAGATAAAGTTGAGAAAAGAAAATAAAAATAAATAGATTTTAAAATCTATATATAGATATTTTCAAAGAAAATGTTTTGTTAAAAAGAAATTTGTTTAAAAGAAATCAAATTTCAATTTTGAAATTTAAATCATTGGTTAATTTAATTTATCCACTAGGGATTTATTATTTGATTTATCAATTGATTCGAATGTAAATAAATTGTATAAATGTTTATACATGGTCTTAAATCACGAAGAAATGACTGGTTTGGATTGGATTGCAAATTAAAGGTGAGATCTTCTCACTCAAGTTGAAATTGAAATTTCTAGTTTGATTTTTAATAGTTAAATTTAAATTGGTTGACTGTGTGCATGGTTGATTGATTTATAATAATTATTCACTGGATGATATTATATATATATAGTGGTATATAGTATATATTGGGTGATTGATTTCCCGCATTATATAGCGGATGACCCCCTATTGCGCCGCATAATAGCAGATGATATTTTATAAATCCCATATACCGTGATATTCCACCTCGAAGTGGAATTGGTATTTAATTGTTGTGCTAATGTCTGTGGATGCAGGGAAAACAGGTTGGATGGATCCAACTGGATTCCTCAAACATTTAAATTTGTTTCATTTATTGTGTGTTAAACTATTTATAATCTCTGTGTGATTATAATTAAATTGGAATCATTATAGGATAAAATTTAGCCGAATATATTTTTGGTGTCGTAAGATACCAGAAATAAATAAAATAGGATTTTTGAATTTAAGTGGAAAAATCTATAGTGAAATGCTATTGAATAAATTCCAAAATATGGAGAAAGATTTTTATAAATGAGTTTTGAGTAATATTGGTTGATAGTTGAAGTATTTATTTAAAATACGGATTTTAAATAGTTTGGGAAAAAATAAAGGGATTTATTTTAAAAGATGATAAATTTGGAAATCAATTTGAAAATTGATTTTGGTATATGAAAATAAATCTTTGGGAATCAAATTGAAATTTCATTCGATGTTTGAAACAAAATTTAAAAATCAAATTGGAAATTGATTTTGGTGATTGAAAATAAACCTTTGGGAAATCCATTTGGAAATTGATTTGGGTGTTTGAAACAAATTTGGGAAATCAATATGGAAAATTGATTTGGTATCGAAAGTGAATAATTCGAAAACAATTTGAAAAATCGTATATCAATGGATATTTGGAAATTTGAATTCACAATAGAATTTCTAAAGGAAAGGAATTCACGGATTTGGAAGGTAAATTCGGGATAAATCAAGAAGGGTTAAATTGGTCTAACTGGACCATTTTGAAATGAAAGTGTATTTTCCCTGAAAAGCCGAGTATGTTTTGTAAAGTAGCTTTTAAATATAAATTTTAAAGTTCTAAAGTGGTTCGTAAAAGAATATTTGTGAAGAATGTATTTTTGTAAATTGTTTCTAAATCTTTAGAGCAAAGATTTATTTAAGTTAATTTTTAGTAGTGACTGTTTTAAAAGATTTAATTGATATTGTTTTAGAAAATAGTTATTTAAAACAATTATACTCTATTTACTGATTTTATTTTAAAAATTAGTTTAGACTTGAAGGTTTATATGAGATGATGGTATAATATTTTATAACTAATATTTTAAAAGAAAGTGTAAAAAAATAGTTTTACTTTAAAATATTCCCAAGTATATATTTGGACAAGTGATTTAAATTATTTTTAAGTGTTTGAACTTGGCAGATTTTTCAAAGGAAATAAACGATTTCGGGAATTTATTCCGCGAGTGAAAAGTGATTTGAAATTTGTTTTCAAAAGGGTTGAAGTACGGATATATATCTTGCAATATTTTGAAAACAAAATAATTGGGAAAATTATTTTAAATCTGGTAATTGTTGTGAATGTTGATTGATAGTTAAATAACCGACTATCAATATATGCCTTTAAATGGTGTTCGAATTTCGATGCGATCGGGGGTCAGATTCCAAGTGGATATCCGAAAACCATATCGAACGTTTGTGATTTGTGATGGATCTTTTATTTAAAGGATCAAAGTGAAAATCGTTGTGATTTGTTGAAATCTTAATGTAACACTTATTTTAAAAAAAATAAGCACTCGTTATTCGGATTAGCCGGTAGAGGACCTTGTGTCATAAACCCATTCCGAATAACGATACGATGAAATGGGATTGCATTTGAAGATGGTGTTAAAGACCCGGTATTTTCGAAAGTGAAAGGATTACCTATCGAATGTCTCTGCACTGGGTTGCTCCGGTATAGAGATTTTATCACCCTTTGTGATGGGGATTTCGGACGTGATTTGTGAATATCCGCATTGCAAGGGCTTCTTTGGAAGTGCCTTCGGTTCCGTTCGATCCTGGAACGGACTTGTATGGATGTGTGGCTGGCGTTACACTTTGAGATGTAAAGCTGGTTTCTATCGAATACATTTCTGTTGGTGGCGGAGAATTTATTCTCTTAGCTTAACACTCTTCTCTGAGACGTACGAGCTCAAAGATTATGTAGTTGATGGTTACTAGTGATACATTCCCAATTTGGTAATGTGGCACACGGAGTGCTGCTGATCATTTATTGATCAAAGCATGACTTTGTGAAGAGTGTAGCTTTGTGGACGAGACCTCGTCGGACCTCACAACCCGGAAATGGTCAAAATAGGAAAGATGCGGCAAGGTTATGAGGGTCGCGCCCTTTAGGGTATGTCATTTCCTTCTGGAAGGGTGGTGTCAGGTATAGAGCCCTAATATTTAACCTGTGTGGTTACTACATATACTTTTCTTTGTGGTTGTTGGTATAGAGGATCCTCGGATAAAGGTCCCAAAGGACCGGGGGATGACATATTCATGTAGTAGTTACCTAGTTACAGAGGTAACCCGGCCTTGTGTTGGCAGAGAGCTGGTTAAGTTCTCGGGACGTCCCGCCAGAGGCATACCCATGTGGCAGTAGGAAGTTCCTTAGCCTGACCATTTGTTGAAATCCAAACAAAAGAATACGAGCCCTGTACGGTTTTAGTTGTAGAACCTGCCATTTAAAATGGTAACAATAGCAGGCATAATATAATGGTACCTATGCTGGCTAAGATTAATATTATACTTTCGAAATGTTTTCTACACTGTGCACTAATAATAATAATATCAAAAAGGATTTTGCATAGTAAGCATGTTTGACTATCATAAGGAGAAATCTCCTCCAATTCTGCGTTTGCATTGTGTGTGTGGCGGGAGGCCTTATGGTAGTTTCATTTTCAAAAGCATAGCGGATTTATTTTTATTTTCTTTGTGAAAATAACTATTTTTAAGATCTCACACCAGTCCCAGGACTGACCTGCAGTTTATTGTTTCCTTTCTAAACTCTGGGTGCCCATAATTTTCCACACGGGCAGCCTAGAGTCAGGTTAGCAGTTACGAGGGAGCAAAGTCAGGAAATTGCTGTGGAGATCAGGAGTTGGAGCTAGATGGAGAGGCGTATCTCTTGTCTATGTAATATTTCTTTCTGTTGTTGTTATTGTACACTCTGATAATGTAATGTGATGTAATATAGTAACTGGTATATTGATTCTATTTTAAAGATATTTATTTATGTATTATATTTGTTCTGCTGCGATATGTGAGGTTCTGTTAATGGTTTTGTTTCTTCTTCCTTCTTCTTCTACCTCTTCTTCCTTAAACCCTAATGGTTCGCTTTTCCAGCATTCGATTGTTTGGCGGTTGATACAGTGAACGTATCGATGTCGACTTTCGGGCGTCGAAAAATCGGATCGTTACAGTTTTCGTGTTGGTTTTCGATTTTTAATCGATTCATGATGATCCGATTTGTTGTTATCATTTATTGACTTTGGTGACTTCTTTTTTGGGATTTTTAGGAACATCCATTTTGATGGATTTGGTATCGATTTCTTTAGATTTGATTCACCTCTTCGAATATGAATTTTTGATGATTGATTGTTTCTACGATCATTTTCTATGGTTTGTCTTAAAATGCAATGGTTTCTATACTAGTAGTAAATATTCAAACTCTTTCACAAAGATGATTTCAACTCTGTTTTAATACAAAGCTCGTTTATAAAACCGTTTTCCAATCTATTAGTATATACAAACCTTTTCCTCATTAGTTCGAGAAATCCAATTAAAGGACTTTGCAAAACAAGTGGTACGAAACGCTTGCGTTTACTTTGTCTGTTAATTCTTAGACTCTTTCGATTGAAACTCTTGTGACAATCTTCGAGTGGAAATCTATAATTTGTTCGTAAATATTTAATTTAAGCCAGTGGTTATGGGACATGAAGCTAAACTCATTTATTTACTAGCTTAGTGTAATTGACACTTCTTGTTGATAGATGATGATCATTTTGTGATTTAGACTAGCGATGTGCGATGTCTCTTTGTCCACGTGGGGACAATACCCTGTTATGTTGAGCTTTGTCTCTCTTCGTCCACGTGGGAGGACTATACCTCGATTTTATGGAGCTTCGGCTCATAGTCCGCAATAGGTGACTATACCAGTTTGGAGGAGCTTCGACTCGTTTGGAGGAGCTTCGACTGTTTGGAGGAGCTTCGGCTCATTTGGAGGAACATCGGCTCATTTGGAGGAGCTTCGACTCATAGTCTGCAATGGGGGACTATACCCTGTTTGGAGGAGCTTCAGCTTGTTTGGAGGATCTTCGACTCATTTGTGTTTTCTGGATTTCTAGTTGATGATTTCTAGAATTTGGATTTCACCAATTTTTGTGATTTTCATTGATAAGTTTTATCAATATTTGTGGTTTGGTTAATAAAATAAAGAATATGACATTCTTTTTGGTGGTTGAGAATATTCGAGATATTGTATGATTTTTGTTGATATCTAATGTATACTTGATTACACTATGGCATTTTTTTGTTATCATACATTTTTTCATATCTCTTATTCTATCTCATTTTATCTGATATTTATAGTTAGACTGATCCGTTTAGTATTTTCTTATTAAATAATACTCAGGTCTGACCGAGGTATTTCAGGTGCTTCTGCTAGACTTCTTATCATGGACCATCATCTGACTTTTGTCTAACTATTTAGTTTAGTAGTAGTTTTTTTGTTATTATACATTCGAGATATAGACTCCTTGATGTATACACATTCTTTTGTCTAGCACTTGTATCTATTCTTTTGCGATATTGTGGATCTTATATGCCCATTACTCTGATGTACACTTCTTTGTGTTATATTCATATTTGTTTCCTCCTAGTGATATGAATGTCTATGGCTGATTATGTTATGCTAGTTTCTATATTCATTTTCAAAGACCACATAGCCACTATGTAGTAGCTTTGAGTTTGTATTTGGTATGTCAGATTTCCTCTTGAAATGAAATGCGTGACATACTATCTGACATATCAGTAATCGCACAAAGCAATTACACAGATGTTCGCTCCTCCACAGCCTTATTCTTCGTGCTAGCTGACAGCATTACTTCGTAGTGTCCATGGCGTTGAATATGTGATTATATGGTTTTTGTTTGATGATAATAAACATATTTATATATATAGATATATTCATTTAAATGTATTTGTTAATATACTATTTTATTTTCACAGATTAAATAAATATTTGATGAATAAAATAAATAGCACAGTGTTTGAATTCAAAATGATATTTTATTCTACAATTTTTGAATAGTACAAATTCCAAGCTCTCACTATATATATGCACACACAACTTCAATTACAATACAATATTGATTACATCACGATTCACATTTACATTGCACCTCACTACATATCACTCATTCACTCAACTCGTATTTATCTTCAACTTCATTCCAATGTGAATCCAGCATCTGAGCAATCTGCAAAACAATGCATTGATGCAGTAAAATTGAAAATAAAATATTTTTGTAGTATAAAATAAAATGTGGAATTTGAAAATAATATTAGCCTCAGTTATTTGGGTTGTTTATCATCATTTAAATTAGAATTCATCATACACGAACAGCTTATGACAAGCACAGTGTATCACTGTACATGCCATAAGGCCGTGGACACCGATATATACACTTGATACAATTACAGGGACAGTTGAGCACATGTCAAACCCAAAATGCCGGGTTTAACTCAAGTGTAATAAAAATAATGTCACAATATCAGCATAAGGTCAAACCCGAGCTTTAAGCTGGATTCAACTCAGGTGTGATTTCAAAATTTAACATGAAGTTCAAAGTAAATCAAACTAAATTGAAGCAAATACCAAATCAGTACAACACAACTACAGAATGCACATTCAAGTGCGAGCTTGGATGAGCAAGTGTCGACCAAGCGAAATTGACAAACAACAGGCAAAATGCAAATGAATTCAGTTGTCAGTTCAATGCAAGACCAAATCTAAACCAAACTGCACAGGCTTAAAGACCAGAGAATAGCAAGTGGAACTGACCACACAAGGAAATGCATCAATACCAAAGTATAACCACCACTGACTCGATTCAAAAGGTCAGGCAATGTCAAAGATTAGAACAATGCAAAACTTCTAGATGAAGCAGTTAATTACAGAACCATATGTGCACAAACTAGGCTACTGCATAACACAGCAGAATCAAAGTGAAAAAACAGTGGCAAATGCATATACATCAATGAGGACACATGTACACAATGCTACAACAATGACTAATACATGTAAAACTCAAACCAGCCATGATATGCAAGCATGATCAGACCAGTGAAGACATGAACAATGCTCGAGCTCAAGTCAGTGACACAGCCTCAACAATGAAATGGCTATGTTCAAAACAACCATACATGAACACTTTCAACAGAAGAAGGGCAGAGTACAAGAAAAATGAAAACAGGCTAAAGGAATCACAGTGCAGTGAACATTACAAGGAAATACAACACATATATACATACATAGATGTATGTATACGCATGGTAGCTGAAACAAATGGCTCAAACTCAACTACAAACTCAAGACCACAAATCCAAACCAAGTTCAACAATCAAAGCATCAACAACAAAGTGGTACAAACTACATCAATGGCACAACAGAATCAAAGTATACAAACAGCGGTGAATGTAGCCACAACACATCAAATGAAACAGTCGCAAATAACATATATGTCAAAATCATGGATCAATAGTTGAATCCCAAAAATGATCAAAGAGGCAGTAAACAAAATGGCCAGAGTCGAGCACAAAGTGACAGCAACCACCAAATTATCAAAAATTCCAAAATGGCCGAGCATTGGAAATGCTACAGTTTTAGTCAAAGTCGTGGGTCAAAAATCAAAGCCAATACACAAAGAAAATGCAAAGTTGAAGTCAGGTGAAGTCATGAAACAGTAGCTACATAAAGATCAACAGCAAGTGGATATGACCATCAAGCCGCAAGTCAATCAAATTCAAAGTACCGAAAAAAATTCACATAGCAGTTTTCACAAAGTCAACACAATCAAGACAATCCAGATTGAACAACAAAGTGCTCAAGAACTAGGTCGAAAGTGCTATCAGGGATGAACACAAAAAATGGCCAGAGTCGAAGCACACAGCAACAAAAGTCAATTATCGAAGTCAACGGTTCAATATCAAAGAAAAAGATTAAAGACAGAGCCTTGTCAATCAAGGAATCAAACCAAGTCATAAATCAAAACCATGTTATTCAAGTAATTTGAACAAGTCAGAGATCAATCCCAAGCATCAAAACAAAATCGAATGGCCGAGATAAATCAAGCGACGGATTCAAAAAAATGTATACAAACGAAAATCAAGGATCTCGAATCCTATATAAACAAGTAACATCATCGACAATTGGATTATCGAGTTCAAGAAGGCAAACTAGAAGAAGCAAAAAGGAAAATTTACATACCAAATCAAATTTAGATAGTATCAAGGAGGAGGAGCCGCGAACGAATCATGTGAAGTAAGCAATCGAAGCACCAACCATCAATTTAAGCGGCGACTTCACAAAGCCCTAATTTCAAGAGCTAAGAGGAACGAACGAAAGAAGGAACCAGGCCGACATTTTTTACCGAGCAAAATAGGTAGAGATAACAGGGCCACATTTATTAGTGATAATATTTTGGGCCAAGTTTAATTACTAAGGCTTTAGTTTAAATTAGGGCTTTGATTATTTCTTTAATTTGTGCTTTCTTCTTTAAACCATTGTAATTACTAGTCGTGTGACTAGGGCACAAACTACGTGGCGTAGTTTGAGAATTCGCAACTTAGTGGTTGAGCTGTGGCAGGGTTTTGAGCGTAGAGTTATGTTAGTCAGTAGCGGGTGTCACGAGTTTACATGTGTAAGGGTGTGACTACTTAATTTCTAGTAGAAACCTTGGGGGCAGCACGTAGGCAGGGTTTTGCCGAAGCTGGGTAAATTCTGTGTCGTTCTATTTCTGCATTTATATTCTGCAATTATCTGTGCTGCTATTATTTTGATATATCTGTGTTGAAATAATTCTATAAGCTTCCGCGATAACTTTTATAATTATCAGCATCACCCTATTCACCCTCCCTCTAGGGTGAAATCGATCCTACAAGTGGTATTAGAGCTAGGAATAGAAGTCAGCTTTTGTTTTTAAAAATTTGATTTTTTTCAAAAATCAATTTTTGTTTTAAAAAGTTGAATTTTTAAAATGGATTCTTTTAATAATGCTTTTGCTGAGGGTCAGTCCATAGTTAGACCACCAATGTTCAATGGTGAATACGCCTATCGGAGAAATAGAATGAAATTTTTTTTGAAAACCATTGACGCTTGGAATATTGTTGAGACTGGTTATAGAGCACCAACTATAATTATAAATAATCACGAAATAAATAAACCGAAGGATCAATGGCCAGATCTAGAAAATAAGTTACAGAATTTTGATGCCAAAGCTATGAATTCGATTATTTGTTCACTGGATCAATTTGAATTTAATCGTGTCTCACACTGTCTAGCTGCGCAGGAAATATGGCACGCACTCGAAGTGACTCACGAAGGAATGTCTCAAGTCAAAGAATCTCGCCTTGCCATGCTAAGCAGCGAATACGAGAACTTCACAATGGCGAAGCAAGAAAATATCAAAGAGATGTATGGACGACTTTCCAATATCATATACAAATCAAAAGCTCTCGGAAAATCATACACAGAGTTGGAGATAGTCCAAAAATCCTCAGTGTCCTTCCATGAAGTTTTGAAGAAAAAGTGACTTCCATCAAGAATCAAAAGATTTAAAACAAATCAAAGTTGAAGAACTCATCGAAAATCTCACGACTTATGAGCTAGAAATGAAATTCGAGGAAGAACGTGAAGGAGGTGACACTCGAAAGAAATCAATAGCTCTTAAAGGAACAACAGAAAGTGATGATGATGATGATGGAGCAATAGAATTGGAGTTGATAATAAAGAAATTCAAAAGGTGGAATTACAAATACGGAAATCCAACTCTAAATCAAAAATTGAAAAGCAGAATAGTCAAAGCACTAGAAATCTCAGACGAACAGAAGATCATCTGTCACAAGTGAAACCAACCCAGACGCATCAAGCCAAATTTTCTTCAAAACCGACACGACTTTGAAAAGAAATAAAAAAGGAGAAGCTTTGCATCCACATGGAATACAAGTGATGAAGATAATCAAAGTACTAGCAGTGTAAGTGAGAAAGCTAATATGTGCCTTTAAGGAAATTTAACTGATAGCGACGATGACGAGCCAAGCGAGGTATCAAAACTCACTCACTCAGATTTACTTATATATTTCCACGAAGTAAATGGCTGTTTTGAACGACTTAGGGAGAAATATGCTAAAATTGAATCACAAAGAGATAGTTTGATTGAACTAAATGATCAGCTTGAACAATTAGTTAAAAACTATCAAAATAAGTGCCCTAAGTGTGACAAGTGTCCATTGTCTGAAGAAGAAATAAAAAAAATCAGAAATTAATATAAAATCACTTGAAAATGAAATTATGCTTTTGAAAGAAAGTGAAAATACTAGGAGAGAGAACTCTATTAAAAAGTGCACACAATTATTAAAAAAAAATGAATCTCTCAAAACACAAGTCCAACAATTGTCAACGACTTTAGATAAATTTTCCAAAAGCGAAAATTCGTTGAATAAGCTGTTAGGGAAGCAAACTGTTAATACAGTTAGACAAGGACTTGGATATAATCAATTTGGAAATGTAGAAATGAATTTAATCAAGTCAATTCAATGTGCACAATTTGTAGAAAATTTGGATACAATCAAAACAATTGTTGGTATAGACCCAAACACGTGAAAACTATACCAATTTGGGTTTCAAAAGGCACAAATATAAAATCTCTCAAAGTCAAACAAATCTGGGTGCCGAAAGGATCATATATAAATAGTTTTGGGTCTCCACAAAATTATTTTTCAAAATATTCTGCCATTAACAATCATGGACCTATAAAAACAAATAGGTCACAAAAATCTTTCATCGTGTAGGTGTGGTGGCAGGCTAAGGAACAACAACAGTGTTATCTGGATTCTGGCTGTTCTAGAAGCACAACGGGCGACAAAGCAAAGTTCCTTAGCCTAGTACAAAGGTGACAGAATCACAATAGGCAACAACGAAAAATTATCATAAAGGTAAAACAGGTAATGGTATATTTTGAATGATATATTAAATGTGATAATCTGCACCCTAGTCTGAATTAAATCAGCCAATGATAAAATAAATGATGATTTTGATTCTGACTTATTCAAAATTGTTGGCCAATTATATTCTTATGCCAAGAACACTATAAAAATCTCTAAAATCTTTAAATTACTTCATATATATTAGTTTGGATTAATAATAGTGTTTTATTTGATGATAATACATTTGGTTATTTTACGGCTGACTCTATATTCATGGTTTTTGATTATTTACACGGCTTCAATTCAAATTCAAGAGAATTTCATTTAAGAAGTTGTTAAAAATGACTTTGAGATATTTTGTTGCACAACTCATGATCTGGTTTGAAACTTTAAATTAATAATAAGTTTGAGTGAAAAGAAATTCAGATGCAGATTACACTGGTAATCTAGCTAATAGAAAAATTACTAGTAGAACGTGATTTTTGTTGAGACGTTTAGTAACTACATCGTTTTTCAAAGAAAATATCTGCATATTTTTCATTTCAAGTAATTTTCAAATAGCGGATAGTTTTCTCATAAAACCCTTCTAGAAAATCATTTTTGACCTTGTTTTTAGGTTGGTTAATTTTAGAAAAATTTGGCTTTATAATTATTTTTGGATTTGATTTTAAATTATTACATTGACTAATCTTACTCCCTAATAATTATCGAAAAGATAAATAGTGATTGAAAAAGTGATAACTGTTAATATTAATCATATATTATAACTTGAGATGATATAATTAGTAAACTTCTTTAGAAATTTTAATAAGAGTTATAAAACCTTTTGTTGGTAAAAATTCCATGACCATCTCTATTTCTATCATATTTCTCACGACCATCACTCATCAAAATTCAATATAGTTTGTCAATATGTGGTACTTTAAAAGGAATCATTCGTTTTTCGTTTTTCATTTTTTTAATAATAATAATAATAATAATAAAATTCAAAGTATTCACTCTCATTTAAAAGTCCTCACGGTCATGCATGGGTGAATTACTTGGAATTTGTTATGTGCTTCCATGCTTATTTAAAAGTCCTCATGGTTATGCATGTATGGAACGTATATCAAAATTGATTTTTAAAAAAAATAAACAAGTTGATTCTAATCCCATTAAAAAGGCCTCACGGTTATGCGTGGTTAGAAGATACTTGAATTCATTATTTTAAATAAAATTGGAATACTACTAATCTTATTTAAAAGTCCTAACGCTTATGCATGGTTAGTAGATATTCAAATTCCTGATATAAATATACCATTAATAGACACAACTATATAATTTTATATATGATATCATTCTCATCATTCTAAAAGTGGAATATGCGCCTAACAAAGTATTTATGATTTTTGTTTGATTTTTTATTGAAATTTAATATTTACATTCGATTGAGTTTTAATGTTGTATTAATATCGATCACTTTATCTCTATTTTTTCTAACACTACTACTCTTTTGCTGATAACAAAAGGGGGAGAGAAAAGTTAAGATTTTGTCAAATAAAATCAAGCAAAGGTCAAATATTTTCTATTTGCATCTAGGCTTATTTGCATATTTTTAATTGTATGCATATATGAAAGGGGAGCTTTGTGTAGAGAGGAAGCATTCAAATAGGGGGAGCAAATTGAATAATCAAATACATTTAACATATTCAAAATCTTAAATATATGTTTGTTATCATCAAAAGGGGGAGATTGTTGAATATGCAATTATATGGTTTTTGTTTGATGATAATATATATATATATATATATATATATATTCATTTGAATGTATTTGTTAATATACTATTTTATTTTCACAGATTAAATAAATATTTGATAAATAAAATAAATAACACATAATTTGAATTCAAACAGATATTTTTTCAAACAAATATTTATTTCAATTTTTGAATAGTAAAAATTTCAAGCTCTCACTATATATATACACAACTTCAACTACAATACGATTTTGATTACATCACAATTCACATTTACATTGCACCTCACTACATATCACTCATTCACTCAACTCGTATTTATCTTCAACTTCATTCCAATGTGAATCCAACATCTGAGCAATCTGTAAAAATATGCATTGACGCAGTAAATTTGAAAATAAAATATTTTTGCAGTATAAAATAAAATGTGGAATTTGAAAATAATACTTTTCTCAGTTATTTGGATTGTTCGTCATCATTTAAATTCGAATTCATCATACACGAACATTTTGTGACATGCACAGTGTATCACTGTACATGCCACAAGGCCGTGCACACGGATATATACACTTGATAAAATTACAGGGAAAGGTGAGCATAGGTCAAACCCAAAACGCCGAGTTCAACTCAAGTGCAATAAAAATAATGTCACAATATCAGCACAAGGTCAAACCCGAACTTTAAGCTGGATTCAACTGAGGTGTGATTTCAAAAATTAACATGAAGTTCAAAGTAAATCAAACTAAATTGAAGCAAATACCAAATCAGTACAACACAACTATAGAATGCACATTCAAGTGCGAGCTTGGATGAGCAAGTGTCGACCAAGAAAAATTGACCAACAACATGCAAAATGCAAATGAATTCAGTTGTCAGTGCAATGCAAGACCAAATCTAAACCAAACTGCCCAGGCTTAAAGACCAGAGAACAGCAAGTGGAACTGACCACACAAGGAAATGCATCAATATCAAAGTATAACCACCACTGACTCAATTCAGAAAGTTAAGCAATGACAAAGATTAGAACAATGCAAAACTTCCAAATGAAGCAGTTAATTGTAGAACCATATGTGCACAAACTAGGCTACTGCATAACACTGCAAAACAAAGTGAACAAACAGTGGCAAATGCATATACATCAATGAGGACACATGTACACAATGCTATAACAATGACTGATAGAAGCAAAACTCAAACTAGCCATGATATGCAAGCATGATCAGACCAGTGAAGACATGAACAATGCTCGAACTCAAGTCAGTGACATAGCCTCAACAATGAAATGGCTATGTTCAAAACAACCATACATGAACACTTGCAATAGAAGAAGGGCGGAGTACATGCAAAATAAAAACAGGCTAAAGGAATCACAGTGCAGTGAACATTACAAGGAAATACAACACATATATACATACATAGATATATGTATACACATGGTAGCTGAAACAAATGGCTCAAACTCAACTATAAACTCAAGACCACAAATCCAGACCAAGTTCAACAGTCAAAGCATCACCAACAAAGTGGTACAAACTACATCAAAGACACAGCAGAATGGAAGTATACAAACAGTGGTGAATGCAGCTACAACACATCAAATGAAACAGTTGCAAATAGCATATATGTCGAAATCATGGATCAATAGTTGAATCCCAAATATGATCAAAAAGGCAGTAAACACAAATGACCAGAGTCGAGCAAAAAGTGACAGCAACCACCAGATTATCAAAAATTCCAAAACGGCCGAGCATTTAAAATGCTACAGTTTTAGTCAAAGTGGTGGGTCAAAAATCAAAGCCAATACATAAAGAAAATGCAAAGTCGAAGTCCGGTGAAGTCATGAAACATCACCTACATGAAGATCAACAGCAAGTGTAAATGACCATCACGCCGCAAGTCAATCAAATTCAAAGTACCAAAAACAATCACGTAGCAGTTTTCACAAAGTCAACACAATCAAGACAATCCAGATTGAACAACAAAGTGCATAAGAACCAGGTCGAAAGTGCTATCAGGGATGAACACAAAAAATGGACAGAGTCGAAGCACACAGAAAACAAAAGTCAATCACCGAAGTCAATAGTTCAATATCAAAGAAATAGATTAAAGTCAGAGCCTTATCAATCAAGGAATCGAACCAAGTCAGAAATCAAAACCGTGTTATTCAAGTAATTTGAACAAGTCAGAGATCAATCCTAAGCATTAAAACAAAATCGAATGGCCGAGATAAATCAAGTGACGAATTCAAACAAATGTATACAAACGAAAATCAAGGATCTCGAATCCTATATAAACAAGTAACATCATCGGCAATTGGATTATGGAGTTCAAGAAAGCAAATCAGAAGAAGCAAAAAGGAAATTTACGTACCAAATCAAAGTCAGACTCGATCAAGGAGGAGAAGCCGCGAACAAATCAATTGAAGTAAGCAATCGAAGCACCAACCATCAATTTAAGCGGCGACTTCACAAAGCCCTAATTTCAAGAGCTAAGAGTAACAAACGAAAGAAGGAACCAGGCCGATATTTTTTACAGAGCAAAATAGATAGAGATAACGGGGCCGCATTTTTTAGTGATAATATTTTGGGCCAAGTTTTATTAATAAGGCTTTAGTTTAAATTAGGGCTTTGATTATTGCTTTAATTTGTATTTTCTTCTTTAAACCATTGTAATTACTAATCGTGTGACTAGGGCATAAACTACATGGCGTAGTTTGAGAATTCGCAACTCAGTGGCTGAGTTGTGGTAGGGTTTTGAGCATAGAGTTAGGTTAGTCAATAGCGGGTGTCGCGAGTTTACGTGTGTAAGCGTGTGACTACCTAATTTCTAGTAGAAACCTTGGGGGCAGCACATAGGCAGGGTTTTGTCGAAGCTGGGTAAATTTTGTGTCGTTCCATTTCTGCATTTATTATTCTGTAATTATCCATGCTGCTATTATTTTGATATATGTGTGTTGAAATAATTTTGTAAGCTTCCGCAATAATTTTTATAATTATCAGCATCACCCTATTCTTCCCCCTTCTAGGGTGAAATCGATCCTACACTTGGCTAGCGTGAGTATAGAGGTGGGGCGTCACAGAATGGTATCAAAGCCAAACTTTGGAACAATGTAGAATAATTTAGAAAGGATCATTGTCCTAAGACTTCTTAGGAGTCGTGCCCTAGGATTTATCCGAGTCTTAGGCCCGTTCTATCCTATTATCTTTTATGATGCCTTATTTTTTCAATGACGATTGTTTGATATTCATTCTGAGAATAACTTTTTCTTCTTTCTTTCTTTCTTTCTTAAAGAAGAGAAATGGTTAGACCAGGCTATCCCAGCGCCGGCCAATCTAGTGCTACTCCTCAGGATGGAGTATTCATGTCTTCCTAGCAGCTTTTAGATCTTGTAAAGAATGCTCAAGCTATTGGACCTATTCCAGAGCCTATTCATCCTAGATCTGGATTTGCACGCTTATGCAGAGACTATACCGATTTGGATGGAAGGCCATTCATGGGATCTGAAAGTGTTAAAGAAATCCAAGCTTGGCTTAGATCATGCGACCATATCTTTTCTCGCATGAATCTCGTTGATCTACATCGAGTCCAAGTGGCTTTTAGTATGCTCCAAGAAAGAGCATTTTATTGGCATAAGCTTTTGGTTTCTGAAATTGTTGAAGCGGGATCTTACTCAGGAACAATTCCGGGAAAGATTCGAATTGTAATTTACGCCAGAAGTGAAAAGTAAATTTTGTTCGGCGCTTTATTGACCTTGTTCAAGGTAAATGTTCTGTGAAGGATTACGTCACATCTTTCGAATCTCTCTCTAAATATGGGGTCGAGTATGTTAATACCCCACTAAAGAAAAGTCAAAGGTTTGTCTATGGGTTGAATAAGAACCTTAAAAAGCCTTTGCTTCTGAAACTAGAAGTTTCTTTCGATCAGCTTGTATATATCGCGCTTCGGCTTGATGAGGCCGATAAAGAAAGCGATGTTGAGATTGTGGGAGTCAATAAGAAGAGGCAACCCTTTATTAAGTTTGAAAGTCCTAATCCTAACAAGAGAGTGAAGCTAGTGACTTCGATAGCAAAGACTCCAATCCCTAATCGTGGAGAATGCTACAATTATGGCTCTAAGGACCACTATATAAATACGTGTCCAAGGCCTATTTCTTGCCACTATTGCAAAGGGTCGGATCATTATATATCTTCATGTCCAAAACTTCAAAACAAGAGAAAGGCAGAGCTGAATGTTGTGCAAGCTCCTAGTAACACTTCTCTTGGTCAAGGTATTTCTCATTCAGTCCTTGATGACATTTGTTTTGTGATCATCCTATTCGAGTTCTTGTTGATATGGGTTCATCTCATTGTTTTTATATAAAACGAACATGTTGATTCTTTTTTCTTTAAACATTTTGGGCTTGATGACTTCGCTAAGAATTGCTAATCCGATTGGTGGATCCGCAACACTCAGTTTACTTGTGAAGACGTTAAGTTTGTTTTATGTGATTTCTATGATTTTTCGAGCCGATTTGCATATTTTGTGTTACTTAGACTTCGAAATTGATTTTGAAAAAGGATTAGCTTAATCATTATGAAGCCCATATCTTATGTCCCGAGGGGACTATCCGTCTTCGACATTCTCAATCTGTTAATCAGATTTCTATTGTTTTTAATGATTTCGATTTCCAATTCGGCGGCATAATTTTATTCTTTGAACCCACATGATGAGAAAAATGTTATTTCCCTCACTCACGTAGTTTGTGAACTTTTGGTATTTTTGAGATTGTCTTAGGATTACCGCCTAAGCGATCTAGTGAGTGGTGCTAAGGTCTATTGCTCGAACTTGCCACCGATTTTCATCAGTTACGAGTTGCAGAGGGTAGCGTTTCACTTACCGCACTCCGCACTCGTTATGATTCTTGTGAATGACTTTTGATGTCATTTGAGTTGTCCAGTTTATTTCATCCATCTTATGAATCGAGTATTCTGCAAATATTTCGACGAGACATCCTTGTATTCATTGATTTTGGATGAAAACAATAATTTGAAAATTTTGCCAATCTTTTTCATAAGATATTAGCAAGTATAATCGGGTTTTTTTCTTAAAATGAGCAAAGAACATTCGTAAAGTTTTTAAGAGATATTTTTATCATATAGAAGATGATTTTTTGTTGTTTTTCCCATTGAGTGTTTTAAGAATTCTGGTCGATGCGCTTGATTAACGTTATCGATAGAAATCTCCTAAACGCTATGATGAGACAATCTGACACGGTAAATTAACTTGAAATAAGTAAATTTTTCTAGAAAGATTATTATACAAAGTTAATTATGATTCTGAAAGTCTTAGCTTTTCGGAAAAGAGGATCAATTAAAAGAACTCTTTTCTGATACTCCTATTCTTGTGATCCCGAAGGGAACAAGACTTCACTGTTTGTACCAATGCTAGTCGTATTGGTTTGGGTGTCGTTCTCTTGCAAAAGGGAACATTTTATCACTTATGCTTCTATACAATTAAAGCCTATCGAGACTAGGTATGCCACTCATGATCTAGTGTTCGCGGCCATTGTTTTGCTTTTAGAATTGGCACCATTATTTTTGGGAGAAAAATTTGTTCCCCTCATCGATCATAAATCTTTGGAGTATTTATTTTCTCAAAAGAAACTTAATTTGCATCAACAACATTGGCTTGAGTTCCTTGCTTCTTTCGATCTTGATATTCTTTATACTTAGGAAAGGAAAATCATGTTGCCAATGCCGTTAGTCGTAAACAACAAATGTTTATTTCTTTGATGATGTCCGTATGAAATGATCTTTTTGACAGGCTCATCTGACGTACCATTATTCTACTAAGTCGTTGTTCCAAATTATTCGAGTCTCAGGTTCCTCGGGCGTACTGTAATTGAACTACGTCATTGCACTGGCTCAATTTTCTACTATTCATGACGTTTTCCACGTCTCTCAACTACGGAAATGCCTTTGGGATTCCGATTCTATTCTTGAGCCTGGTGCCATTGAGGAAATTGAAGTTTCACCTAATTTGACTTACGAGCGAACACATCCGGACTTACTCTCTCGTGCTCTTTATGGTGAAATTCTCATTTTAAATTATTCTTTTGTGTTGAAATGCTTTATGGTTGTTACCCTTTGTTTTCTTCTTAAGTATTACAAGGACGCAATTTATTTAAGGAGGGGAGTCTGTAACAACTTGCATATTTTACGATTATATATTTTACATTTTATTTGAATATAGCATCGTTAGTCGGATTAAAGTCCGAAATACTGCACTGTGCAAACAGTCGAATTGGAATACGAGACCACTTCCATTGAGTTCAAAATGGCGTTTGCAACCTTTTTGAGTATAAACATCGATATGTTTGGAGTTGATTAAAATTTTGATGTTTTCATTTAGGGCTTTGGGTTTGGGTTTCTGCCCATTAACCCAACATATTAACCCAACTCCACTCCACTCCTCCTCATTCCTTCATAATATTTCCTAACACTCAAGCTATAGTAAAAACGGGGGAAGAAAAAAGTAAATAGGAATTCCTAAGCCCTAATTCTCTTAGGAATTATCAACTTCAAGCAAGAAATCAAGGAGAAGCTTAGGTAAGCATTCTCTTCATTTTTCCCATCTCAATTCCTCTTCAATTTCAGAAATTTCCTGAACCCTAACTTAGGAAATGTCTTTCTTATAAGCTTAGATTGAAGCTTCTTGGGTTAAAATTAAAGAATGGTTGTTCTTGCCTTGCCTTATAGCTTCTCACTTGTGTTTTTAAGTAAAAGGTAAGTTTTTGAACTCACATCTATGTCTATAACCTTTTTTGTGGTTAGGTATGAATTCCTAATATCTACCCATGTTCATTTGCTTTTGATTTGAATGGATTTGGTGAATTTTCCAATTTTAGGGTTTTGTTGACCAATTTTATAAAAATCCTATCTTTGATGTTTTGAACATGTTTTTGGGGGTGTATCAAAGAGCCTATAAGGCTGGATTGTCACTTGGCATAAATCCCTAGTCTCCGTTGCTCGTTCGATCATATCCGGTAGGGTTTTTTGCCCTTCATGAGGCAAGGCTGAAAATACTACTATTGCCAGTTCAGTCAACTGAACTGTAAGGTCAATCAACTGAACCTGGGGACAGAAAATTTTCTGTCCCTGTATCAGTCGAATGACATACAGGGTCAGTCGACTGAACTTGGAAACCGAGAGTGTCCAGGCATGTATCAGTCGACTGAACCTGGAAAATGTGCTTTTTTCCTATTTTAGGTAGTTTTCATGTGGGTTTCCGATTTTTAATCGATTCATGATGGTCCGATTTGTTGTTATCATTTATTAACTTTGATGACTTCTTTTTTAGAATTTTTGGTAATATCAATTTTGATGGATTTGGTATCGATTTCTTTGGATTTGATTCACGCCTTCGAATGTGAATTTTTGGTGATTGATCGTTTCTATGATCGTTTTCTGCGGTTTGTCACTTTAAAATGCAAAGGTTTCTATACTAGTAGTAAATATTCAAACTCTTTCACAAAGATGATTTCAACTCTATTTTAATACAAAGCTCATTTATAAAACTGTTTTACAATCTATTAGTATATACAAACCGTTTCCTCATTTGTTCGAGAAATCCAATTAAACCACTTTGCAAAACAAGTGGTACGAAATGCTTGTGTTTACTTTATCGGTTAATTCTTAAACTCATTCGATTGAAACTCTTGTGAAATTCTTTGAGCGGAAATCCACAATTTGTTCGTAAATATTTAAGTTAAGCCAGTGGTTATGGGATATGAAGCTAAACTCATTTATTTACTAGCTTGGTATAATTGACACTTCTTGTTGATCGATGATGACCATTTCGTGATTTAAACTAGCGATGTGCGATGTCTCTTTGTCCATGTGGGGGACAATACCCCATTATGTTGAGCTTTCTCTCTCTTCGTCCACGTGGGCGGACTATACCTCGATTTTATAGACTTTATCTCATTTGGAGGAGCTTCTGCTCATTTGGAGGAGCTTCGGCTCATAGTCCGCAATGGGGGAATATACCCTATTTGGAGGAGCTTCGACTCGTTTGGAGGAGCTTCGACTCGTTTGGAGGATCTTCGACTGTTTGGAGGATCTTCGTCTCATTTGGAGGAGCATCGTCTCATTTGGAGGAGCTTCGGCTCATAGTCCGCAATGGGGGACTATACCCTGTTTGGAAGAGCTTTAGCTCTTTTGGAGGAGCTTCGGCTCATTTTTGTTTTCTGGATTTCTTGTTGATGATTTCTAGAATTTGTGTTTCATCAATTTTTGTGATTTCCATTGATAAGTTTATCAATATTTGTGGTTTGGTGAATAAAATAAAGAATATGACATTCTTTTTGGTGGTTGAGAATATTCGAGACATTGTATGATTTTTGTTGATATCTAATGTATACGCGATTACAGTATGGAATTTTTTTTGTTATCATACGTTTTTGTTATATCTCTTATTCTATCTTATTTTGTCTGATATTTATAGCTAGACCGATCCGTTTATTATTGTCTTATTAAATAATACTCGGGTCAGACCGAGGTATTTCGGATGCTTCTGCTTGACTTCTTATCATGGACCATCATCTGACTTTTGTCTGACTACTTAGTTTGGCAGTATTTTTTTTGTTATTATACATTCGAGATAGAGACTCCCTGATGTATACATATTCTTTTGTCGAGCACTTGTATCTATTCTTTTTTTATATTGTGGATCTTGTATGACCACTACTCTGATGTACACTTCTTTGTGTTAAATTCTTATATGTTTCCGCCTTAGTGATATAAATATATGTGACTGATTATGTTATGCTTATTTGTATATTCATTTCCAAAGACCACAAAGCTACTATGTAGTAGCTTTGAATTTGTATTTGATATGTCGGATTTCCTCTTGAAATGAAATGCATGACATACTATTTGACGTATCGGTACTCGCACAAAGCAATTACATGGATGGTCGATCCTCAACAGCCTTATTCTTCGTGCTAATCGACGGTATTACTCTGTAGTGTCCTTGGCTAGCGTGAGTATCGAGGTAGGGCGTCACAGAGATTGTAAAGTGTTAGAATAACTAGTGGCATTGAGTAAGTATTATTGGACGAAGAAAATGTGAAACGACCCTTACTCGACGTTCGAAAATCGGCACCGAATACAACACTTGTATCCAAATGTCGCAGATCCAAGCGTCGAATCTGGTTCGCCAGATCTTATAACACAATTAAGTATAACAACACAGCGGAAGAAAAGAAATGAGTATCATTGATATACAACATTCGACACAACAATAATACAATATGAATCAATATCAGAGCGACATATACAATAGACAACAGAGGAATAACAATATGATATAGCAGCGGAAAACAAATAGCCAAGAGATAACTCCAATCCAATGCTCCAAAGCTAAAACTCCAAACCACTAGCTCGAACCCCCATCACTTTCACCAAGCTGAGCAAGGCCAGTCGTGAATCTGAAGACTCCAAAGAATTCCGAAGAGAATACTGAAGGGTATCAATTCGATATCTACTATCTACTATCTGAAAAACCCAACTCTAGACTGCCCCTGTAGAAAATTGTGGGCACCCAGAGTTTAGGAAAGGAACAATAAACTCCAGGTCAGTCATGGAACTGGTGTGAGCAAACGAAAACAGTTTTTATCTTTAAAAACAAACAAAAGAATTTGAAAGAAATCCGAAATGCTTTTTGAAAATGAAACAACCATAAGGCCTCCCACCGCACACACCATGCAAACGTAGAATTGGAGGAGATTTCTCCTTATGATAGTCAAAAATGCTTGATACAAGAAAACCATTTGATATTATTATTAGTGCATAGTGCAGAAAACCTTTCGAAAATATAATATTAATCTTAGCCAGCATAGGTACCATTATATTATGCCAGCTATAGCTGCCATTTTAAATGGAAGGTTCTACAACTAAAATCGTACAGGGCTTGTATTGTTTTGTTTGGATTTCCAACAAATGTCGGGCAAAGGAACTTCCCATATAAGAAAAATGGAACGCCTCTGGAGGGACGTCCCCTGACCCTAACCGAATCTCTGCTACATAAGGCCGAGTTACCTCTGTAACTAGGTAACTAATGACATGAGTATGCCACCTCCCGGTCGTTACCAACCTTTATCCGAAGCGCTTCCTAACCGACAACCACAAAGCGATAAGTTTGCAGCAACCACAAGGTAAATATCTAGGCTCCATACCATGATACCACTTATAATCCAGAAAGAAATGGGCATACCCTAAGAGGGCGCTACCTTCAAATAACCTTGCTGCCATGATTCATGTTTCGACCATAACTGGGTAGTGAGGTTTGACGAAGTCTCGTCCATAAAGCTACGCTTTTCCACAAAGCCATGCTTCGATCAACAAATGATCAGCAGCATTCAGCATGCCACACTATCAAATTGGGAGTATATCACTAATAACCTTCAACTACGTAACCTCTGAGCTCGTACGTCTCAGAGAAAGGTGTTAAGCTAGGAGAAAAAATTCTCCGCCGCCAACAGATATGTGTTTGAAAGAAATCATCTTTATATCTCAGTTTGTAATGTCAGACATACAATCCATACAAGTCTGTTCCGTGTTCGAACAGAACCGAAGGCACTTCCGAAGAAGTCCTTGCAATCCGGGAATCCACAATCTCGATCGGACTTTCCATCACTTAAGGAATCTCTATACCGTAGCTACTCGGTGCAGAGACAATCGATTGGTCATTCTATCGTTCTCGCAAATACACGGTCTTCACCGCTGGTCTTCAAATGCTATTCATAACGACATATCGTTATTCGGAATGGGTTATATGACACAAGGTCCTCTCCCGGCTAAACTGAATAATGAGCGCAATATTTAAAAACATATGGATATGAGATCTCAGTTAAGCCACAACTTGTTACCAAAACTTATCTTTAAAATGGTTTAAACCAATTACCATTTCCAACCTTTTAAACAAAAAATTCATTTCACAAAGTTCACCCAGTTTCACAAAGATCCATTCATATATTTCAAAACAATTTCCATTCCAATTAGGATTTACTCATCCAATCTTCAAGTTAAGGATTTAACTTATAGCCTTCAAACCAGTTTCCATATCTCTGGAAAATCATTTTCATTTTAACTTGAAACCCCTTTAACACAAATCGGAAGTTCATTATTTATGTGAAAGCTTTTATTATTTGAAAACAAATAGTTTCCATTTCAGAAAGATCTAATTATATTTGCACGAGTTAAAGCTCTTAAATTATATTCACATTCCTAAATCAATACTTTTAAAATAGTTTAACCCATATATAACTGGTATAACATCTTTAGTCCCTAGTTTCCAAACATAGAATTCAATTTCAAATCTTGAATTTAAGTTTGAATCAAATTATTTAAATTCCAAAACTTAATCAAGTTATTCAAAATAAATTTCATCTCTGAAATTCCATTTCATAAACTTTCTACTTTAAACCCAATCCATTTCCAAAACCATTTGGATTTAAATATTCGACTTTTAAAACTATTCTGAACTAAATTCAAATATCTGTGACTTAACTGATTTCCTTGCGAAATCCATATTTGTGTGTGTGTATAAGTGTGGTCCAAGGGTTTAACACAATAGTGCAACATCATTCAATCATCATAGATCAAAACACAGAAATATAGTTGATAAGCGGTATAAACTATAACGCTTATCTTTCATTCACAGATTCACAGATAATAAACAGATGTATCACAAATAAATGAATAAATTATACACAGCACAATCCACAGAACAAAACATCACAGCTCAGATAGGACAATCAATTCGAGGCATCTCATACAATACAATCATTCGTAAGTAAGGTCAAGCATTTAATAATCGTTTATAAGTAGGATCTCCAATTAAAATTAATTACTTATGGATTAATTATCCAATCCTGATTAATTAATTATAAATCATTTGATATAAATTAATATATCAATCATCTTAATTAATTACATCAATTAATCACCTCATTATTAATCATTCCTTAATTAGTCCATTATAAATTGCATCTTTAATTATATTAACTAATGATCTCTAATTATATTTGAATTAAATTACTTTATTTAAATTAATTACATTAAGTAATTAATCTTTAATTAAACACAATTATTAATCACCCTTGATAAATAACAAAAGTAATTACCCAAATTACTTCATTTATAAATCATATTCATTAATTACCTCCCAGTAACTATCATTTATTACTTCCCTGTGTAACTATGTCCATTAATTACACTATGTAATTACACTTATCCATTTATAAATTGGATTTCTTAAATTAATTAAACTAAATTAATTAATTAACTTAAATTAATCACATTACCAAAATTAATTACAATAAGTAATAAATCCCTTAATTACTTTCATTAAGTAATTACATTCAAAAATGTATAATTGATTATCTAAATTAATTAATCTAATTAATCACATTAGTTTAATTACTTAATAATCCCTAGTTAATTATCTTGATTAACTAATAACATTTCTTTAATTACTTTCTTAATTAACTCTGATTTCTTGATCACTTTAAGTTAATTAACCTTTAGTTAATTATTCTTAATTTAATTACCTTAATTAATTAACCACATTAATTAATTATTCTTTTAAAGTAATTAACCCTTTAATTTAAACATATTGCTAATTAATCGCCTATCATAATAATTAACTATTGAATTCTATTTGAAAGCATTAAAAAATAAAATACATAGTATTTATATTATAAAAAATAAATCAATTTTTTTAAGGTTTAACATAAAAATTAAATTTTGAAACTTTGTTAAGAACTCATTTAATTTTCATTTTAACTTCTAAAACATGATTAATAATTTGAAAACTTGATTAAATTCATCATTACCCAACTTGTTTTAAACATTTAATAGTTTAAACCCTGTTAAACATTTAACTAAAAACAAAAATTAAAAGAAACTTGCTGTATCATCCCTCTCCCCGAGCCACACGTTCTTTTACTCGAGCCGATTTCTCAAATACGTGAGCCCAAACCCGAGTTCTTTCTCCCCCTGATATTTTTAAACTAGTTTTTTTTAAGTTTAAACCTAGAAATCACTTGACTACGCGAACATCCCTGAATCAACTCGAGCCCATTTCCTTTTTCTCGAACTCAACTTTGAGTCGCCCCCTCCTTCTTCCTTCAAACTCAATCAATCCAGAACCAAACGTGCACATGCATGTGTACACCTGATCAAATAGTCGTCGAATATCTCCAAGACCTTCGGCACGACACCTTCAACGCACCAGACGACTCCGACCATCCATATGTCCAGTACCACTACGAAAGCAAAATTGGGTTATTCAAGCATTTATAGAACCCAAAACCCAATACCTAAATACACTCGCACCACCACATAACGGCGCCAGAAGCCTCGCAACTCCGCCAGAACCTCCGCCGTAGTCTCTAGCTTCAATTCCCACTAATGCGAATAATTCTGATCCATTATCTTTGGCGAAATCGTCACGTCTTTCTCGATGAACAAAGTTATGTTCAAAATCCTAATTTGTTTTTGCACGATCACTCTGATGATCGAGAAATACCACGACCATTTTTCCCAGCCTCGTCATCCCCTCTACTACCTTCAACATTAGCTTCGACCCATGAATCGACGCCGACCATCAGATATTGGCAAAAATGTATTTCCTGTTCAACTCATGTTTTCTAACAATCTACCAAATTAAAAATCTCAATTGGATTGTTAAAATTCATCACATCCTAATGTGATTCCAATCACCAATTCAAAATATGCATTTAAGAATATTGATTTTTTTTAGTTTTGAGAAATTCCTCTGTAACAATTTTTTTTTTCTGTTCAGTAAATTATCCAGTTTGATTTTACTTATAATTATTTCTAAAAATAGTATTAAATTAACACAACAAACTTTCTTTAAAGATCATGACATAACTTAATTGTATGAAGAGATATTGGATTTTTTTCTCTTCTGATTAAAATCCTGTTACTAAAAACAAAACCATATATGTATACCATAAATGCATATATACAATCTGTAGTATTTTATAACTCCCATATAAACTTCAACATACATCCATATTTTAACAAATTCAAGGTAAAAGTTTATTCACAAGCAATAACAGATAAAAGCGGAATTTAGTTTAGGGGTTTTCTCACCAGCATATGCGTAGAACAGAGAACGGGCCTGGAATTTTGCATTGATATGGAGATGTTTCAGAAGTTTGAACTAAACTTGCTTTGATTGCCTCAGGAATTTCAGAGTGCATGCAGGCAGAATTATAGGCTAAAGATTTGAAAAAAATGAACTTGCATGCTGATTTTCCAGAATTCAGTTTGGTTTTGAATTAAATCTTGCATGCCTTCAGATTTTTGATTTGCTTGAATCTGGAAATCTGGAAATCTGGAATTTAATTCTTGGTTTTCAATTTTGTTTAATCTGTTGCTTTTAAACTTTCTTGGTCTCTAGATTTTGATCTGGTTTTATTTTTTCAGATTTGATAAGGAAAGAAGAAGACTTAGTTGAGAAAATGAAGGAGCCTGGTTTTGTTTTCTTTCTTATATTTACTAAAATTAAATTTAAAAGAAATTCGCCACTCGTAAATCTTTCCATGTTGATTCATCACACTTTCTTAATTTTCATAACAACATGCTTACATTTTTTTAAAACAAAGAAATTTACGTTTAAGTCCTTTAGTTCAATTAACTTTTAAAATTTAGTTTTAAACCCTTACTTTAAATTAATTTATATATTTTGTTTAAACCCATATATTCAATTTAATTTAAAATTTATAGTTCAAACCTTTAAAATTATTTAATCTTTATATTTACAAATGTTTATGTAATACATTTTATATTTAAACTTAAATTTAGTTTAGTACATAAATGTATTCATATTTATTTTCCACTCATACATTTATACATTATTTTTATTTGCAAATCATGTTTATGTTTTTAAACCCTATTTTATTTTTATTTACAAATCATGTTTTTAAATTTTTCTTACAAATGTCCAATGTAATTTAAATGCTTAATACCATGCAAACGCAGAATTGAAGGAGATTTCTCCTTATAATTGTCAAAAATGCTTAATACGAGAAAACCATTTGATAATATTACTAGTGCATATGCAGAAAACCTTTCGAAAATATAATATTAATCTTAGCCAGCATAGGTACCATTATATTATGCCAGCTATAGCTACCGTTTTAAATGGCAGGTTCTACAACTAAAACCGTACAGGGCTTGTATTGTTTTGTTTGGATTTCTAACAAATGGTCGGGAAAAGGAACTTCCCATATAAGAAAAATGGAACGCCTCTGGAGGGACGTCCCCGGACCCTAACCGGATCTCTGCTACATAAGGCCGGGTTACCTCTGTAATGAGGTAACTACTAACACGAGTATGCCACCTCCCGGTCGTTATCAACCTTTATCCGAAGCGCTCCCTAACCGACAACCACAAAACAATAAGTTTGCAGCAACCACAAAGTAAATATCTGGGCTCCGTACCATGATACCACTTAGAATCCAGAAGGAAATGGACATACCCTCAGAGGGCGCTACCCTCAAATAACCTTGCCGCCACGATTCCTGTTTCGACCATAACAGGGTTGTGAGGTTCGACGAAGTCTAGTCCATAAAGCTACGCTTTTTCACAAAATCATGCTTCGATCAACAAATGATCAGCGGCACTTAGCATGCCACACTACCAAATTGGGAGTATATCACTAATAACCTTCAACTACATAACCTCTGAGCTCGTACGTCTCAGAGAAGGGTGTTAAGCTAAGAGAATAAATTCTCTGCCACCAACAGATATGTATTTGAAAGAAATCAGCTTTATATCTCAGATTGTAATATCAGACATACAATCCATACTAGTATGTTTCGGGTTCGAACATAACCGAAGGCACTTCCGAAGAAGTCCTTGCAATTCGGGAATCCACAATCTCGATCGGACTTTCCGTCACTTAGGAAATCTCTATACCGTAGCTACTCGGTGCAGAGATAATCGATAGGTCATCCTATCGTTCTCACAAATACCCGGTCTTCACCACCGGTCTTCAAATGCTATCCATAACGACGTATCATTATTCGGAATGGGTTATATGACATAAGGTCCTCTCCCGGCTAAACCGAATAATGAGCGCAATATTTAAAAACATATGGATATGGGATCTCAGTTAAGCCACAACTTGTTACCAAAACTTTTCTTTCAAATGGTTTAAACCAATTACCATTTCCAATCTTTTAAACAAAAAGATTCATTTCACAAAGTTCACCCAGTTTCACAAAGATCCATTCATAGATTTCAAAACAATTTCCATTCCAATTAGGATTTACTCATCCAATCATCAAGTTAAGGATTTAACTTATAGCCTTCAAACCAGTTTCCATATATCTGGAAAATCATTTTCATTTTAACTTGAAATCCCTTTAAAACAAATCGAAAGTTCATTATTTATGTGAAAGCTTTTATTATTTGAAAACAAATAGTTTTCATTTCAGAAAGATCTAATTATATTTGCACGAGTTAAAGCTCTTAAATTATATTCACATTCCCAAATCAATACTTTTAAAATAGTTTAACCCACATATAACTGGTATAACATCTTTAGTCCTTAGTTTCCAAACATAGAATTCAATTTCAAATCTTGAATTTAAGTTTAAATCAAATTATTTAAATTCCAAAACTGATTCAAGTTATTCAAAATAAATTTCATCTCTGAAATTCCATTTCAAAAACTTTCCACTTTAAACCCAATCCGTTTCCAAAACCATTTGGATTTAAATATTTGACTTTTAAAACTATATTGAATTAAATTCAAATATCTATGACTTAACCGATTTCCCTGTGAAATCCATATTTGTGTGTATAAGTGCGGTCCAAGGGTTTAACACAATAGTGCAACATCATTCAATCATCATAGATCAAAACATAGAAATATAGTTGATAAGCGGTATAAACTATAACGCTTATCTTTAATTCACAGATTCACATATAATAAACAGATGTATCACAAATAAATGAATAAATTATACACAGCACAATCCACAGAACAAAACATCACAGATCAGATAGGACAATCAATTCGAGGCATCTCATACAATACAATCATTCATAAGTAAGGTCAAACATTTAATAATCATTTATAAGTAGGATCTCCAATTAAATTAATTACTTATGGATTAATTATCCAATCCTGATTTATTAATTATAAATCATTTGATATAAATTAATTTATCAATCACTTAATTAATTACATCAATTAATCACCTCATTATTAATTATTCCCTAATTAGTCCATTATAAATTACATCATTAATTATATTAATTAATGATCTCTAATTATATTTGAATTAATTACTTTATTTAAATTAATTACATTAAGTAGTTAATCTTTACTTAAACACAATTGTTAATCACCCTTGATTAATGACAAAAGTAATTACCCAAATTACTTTATTTATAAATAATATTCACTATTTACCTCCTAGTAATTATCATTTATTACTTCCCTATGTAATTATCTCCATTAATTACACTAAGTAATTACACTTATCCAATTACAAATTGAATTTCTTAAATTAATTAAACTAAATTAATTAATTAACTAAAATTAATCACATTACCAAAATTAATTACAATAAGTAATAAATCCCTTAATTACTTTCATTATGTAATTACATTCAAAAATGTATAATTGATTAACTAAATTAATTAATCTAATTAATCACATTAATTTAATTACTTAATAATCCCTAGTTAATTATCTTCATTAACTAATAACATATTAACTAATAACATTTCTTTAATTACTTTCTTAATTAATTATGATTTCTTGATCACTTTAAGTTAATTAACCTTTAATTAATTATTCTTAATTTAATTACCTTTATTAATTTACCAATTAATTAATTATTCTTTTAAAGTAATTAACCCTTTAATTTAAACATATTGCTAATTAATCGCCTATCTTAATAATTAACTATTGAATTCTATTTGAAAGCGTTAAAAAATAAAATACATAGTATATATATTATAAAAAAAAACAAATCAATTTTTTTAAGGTTTAACTTAAAAATTAAATTTTGAAACTTTGTTAAGAACTCATTTAATTTTCATTTTAACTTCTAAAACATGATTAATAATATGAAAACTTGATTAAATTCATCATTACCCTACTTGTTTTAAACATTTAATAGTTTAAACCCTGTTAAACATTTAACTAAAAACAAAAATTAAAAGAAACTTGTTGTATCATCCCTCTCCCCGAGCCACACGTTCATTTACCCGAGCCGATTTCTCAAATACCCGAGCCCAAACCCGAGTTCTTTCCCCCTTTATATTTTTAAACTTTTTTTTGTTTTTTTTTTAAAGTTTAAACGTGGAAATCGCTTGACTACGCGTACCCCCCTGAATCAACTCGAGCCCATTGTCCTTTTTCTCGAGCTCAACTTCGAGTCGCCCCCTCCTTCTTTCTTCAAACTCAATCAATCTAGAAGAAAACGTGCACATGCACGTGTACACTGATCAAATGGTCGCTAAACATCTCCAAGACCTCCGGCACGACACCTTCAACCCACCAAACAACTCCGACCACCCAGATGTCCAGTACCACTATGAAATTAAAATTGGGTTATTCAAGCATTTCTGGAACCCAAAACCCAATACCTAAATACACCTCGCACCACCGCATAACGGAGCCAGAAGCCTCGCAACTCCGCCTGAACCTCCGCCGTAGTCTCTAGCTTCAATTCCCACTGATGCGAATAATTTCGATCCATTATCGTTAGCGAAATCGTCACGTCTTTCTCGATGAACAAAGTTATGTTCAAAACCCTAATTTGTTGTCGCACGATCACTGTGATGATCGAGAAATATCACGACCATTTTTCCCAGCCTCGTCATCCCCTCTACTACCTTCTACATTAGCTTCGACCCATGAATCGACGCCGACCATCACATATTGGCAAAAATATATTTCCTGTTCAACTCATGTTTTATAACAATCTACCACATTAAAGATCCCAATTCGATTGTTAAAATTCATCACATCCTAATGTGATTTCAATCATCAATTCAAAATATGCATTTAAGAATATTGATTTTTTTTAGTTTTGAGAAATTCCTCTGTAACGAATTTTTTCTTCTGTTCAGTAAATTATCCTATTTAATTTTACTTATAATTATTTTTAAAAATAGTATTAAATTAACACAACAAACTTTCTTTAAAGATCATGACATAACATAATTGTATGAAGAGATATTGGATTTTTTTTCTCCACTGATTAAAATCCTGTTACTAAGAACAGAACCAGATATGCATACCATAAATGCATATATACAACCTGTAGTATTTTATACCTCCCATACAAACTTCAACATACATCCATATTTTAACAAATTCAAGGTAAAAGTCTACTCACAAGCAACAACAGATAAAAGAGGAATTTAGTTTAGGGGTTTGCTCACCAGCATATGCACAGAACAGAGAACAGGCCTGGAATTTTGCATTGATGTTGAGATGTTTCAGAAGTTTGAACTGAACTTTCTTTGATTGCCTCAGGAATTTCAGAGTGCACGCAGGAAGAATTATAGGCTAAAGATTTAAAAAAATGAACTTGCATGCTGATTTTATAGAATTCAATTTGGTTTTGAATTAAATCTTGCATGCCTTCAGATTTTTGATTTGCTTGAATCTGGAAATCTGGAATTTAATTCTTGGTTTTCAATTTTGTTTAATCTGTTGCTTTTAAACTTTCTTGGTCTCTAGATTTTGATCTGGTTTTATTTTTTCAGATTTGATAAGGAAAGAAAAGGACTTAGTTGAGAAAATGAAGGAGCCTGGTTTTGTTTTCTTTCTTATATTTACTAAATTTAAATTTAAAAGAAATTTGCCACTTGTTAATCTTTCCATGTTGATTCATCACACTTGCTTAATTTTCATAACAAGATGCTTACATTTGTTTAAAACAAAGAAATTTATGTTCAAGTCCTTTAGTTCAATTAACTTTTAAAATTTAGTTTTAAACCCTTGCTTAAATTAATTTGTATATTTTGTTTAAACCCCTATATTCAATTTAATTTAAAATTTATTGTTCAAACCTTTAAAATTATTTAATCTTTATATTTACAAATATTTATGTAATACATTTTATATTTAAACTTAAATTTAGTTTAGTGCATAAATATATTCATATTTATTTTCCACTCATACATTTATATATTATTTTTATTTGCAAATCATGTTTATGTTTTTAAACCCTATTTTATTTTTAATTTACATATCATGTTTTTAATTTTTTCTTACAAATGTCCAATGTAATTTAAATTGTGTTTTAAACCTTGTCTTGATTTAGTTTAAAAAATTTATTTTAACTCATTTCATTTTAATATTTTACATATGTATATTTTAAAACTTTTTATTTAACCTTGTTTTATATCATATTGGAAGTTATCCTTTAAATAGTATTTAAAAATTTACCACATTAATTCAAAGCATAACTTTCAAATTAAAAATATATTTGCTAAAATTTGAAAACAAGATTTTATTTAGTTTCCTTGCATTCTATTTTGTACTAATAAAATTTTAAAAAAAATGATTCAAAAAATTGTTCATTACAAATAAATAATTATATATCCACATATATTAGTCCTTTGGAAATATAGAATTAACAAATCCACTTTTATTTCTTTTTATTTTTAAATCCAATATTATTTATAAAATACTTATACATAAATTTCATATCAAAATCTCTATTTAAAATCTAAAATGTATTTTTGTTTTAGAAATTTCTAATTAATTCACAAACAAATTCATAATTTAATTTCCAAAAATTTAATTAATTATCAAATTATCTTAACTAAAATTTCAAGGATGTTACAAAATGGGGCAAAACCATCCATGCACAAACCATGTCTAACATTACATGATTCCTTAGCAAAATCAAGATATGTCCTATCGAAATGTAACAACCCGCATATTTATCGAGTTTATATTTAAATATTTTTATTTAAATATTAAATCGTTAATCGGATTTTGGTCCGAAAAAACTACTTTTTGCAAACGGTCAAATTAGGACTCGAGACCACTTCCATTGAGTTCGAAATGTCGTTTACAACTTTTTAAGTATAAACATCGATAGGTTTGGAGTTAGTGAAATTTCACTAACTTTTCCCGCTTTGGACTTTGGGTTAGTTTAGCCAATTAAGCCCAAGTTCCAACCCTCTTCTCCTCACTCTTCATAAATTTCCTAACTAACTCAAGCTTTGGCATTAATGGTGAAGAGAATGGGAAATTAAAACTCCAAGCTCAAATTCAATTGCAACTCCAACATTCAACTCCAAATTCAAGTAGAAGATATTGGATTCAAGCTATGGATTGCTTCTCCTTGCTTTCAAGCTTCATCTTCATAAATTTTAGTGCAAAGGTGAGATTTTTATCTCACAATTCTAGTCTATAACTATATTGGACTGTTGGGAATGATTCCCCATCACTTTAGCATGTATATTTGCATTTGGTTTGGATTGGATTGGCGAAAAACTCCCATTTTTAGTTGTTTGGTGAACTTCCTGAGCTTAGGTCGCTCTGCCCAGGTATAGGTCGCTCGGAATCATTAGCTCGCGCGTGTGGAAAAGTCAAGGCCTGCATATTTCGTTCGCCTCGGATTTAGGTCGCCTCGGATTTAGGTCGTAGGTCGTTGGACTTTAGGTCGTTCGCGTATAGGTCGTTCGGCCTTGCCTGCCTCATTAGGTCGTGGGAACTTAGGTCGTAGGTCGTTAGGCTTAGGTCATTAAGTCGTTCCCTCTGTTGGAAACGTCTCCTCGGTCTTAGGTCGTTAGACCTTAGGTCGCCCCCCCTAGGTCGTTAGACCCTGAGTTGTTCCGCCTTCATTTAGCTCGCGCACTTCTTTAGGTCGCATACTCCTTTAAGTCGCATGACTCCCATCCCTTTAGGTCGTTGGACCTTGTTTTCCTTAGGTCGTTGGACCCTGTTTCCTTTAGGTCGTATGACCCACTAGGTCGCTTGGCCCCTTAGGTCGCGACATCTTTAGGTCGTGTTACCTATATACCCCTAGGTCGAAAGACCTTAGGTCGTGCACCTTTAGGTCGCGAACCCTATTAGGTCACGAACACCTTTAGGTCGCGAACCACTTTGGGTCGCATGACCTCGTCTCCGTTAGGTCGTGAACCTTGTTAGGTCGCGAACACCTTTAGGTCGCGAACCACTTTAGGTCGCATGACCTCGTCTCCGTTAGGTCGCGAACCCATTTTAGGTCGCATGACCTTTACCCTTTAGGTCGCTGGACCACTAGGTCGTGCCCCTTAGACCCCTAGGTCGCAACCATTAGGTCGCTCGACTCTATCCCTCTTAGGTCGTTAGACCTCTTTTTGTCTTCAATAAGTCGTACCGTTTTGGACGGGGCGTTGTCCCGCACCCCGCCGGGGGCGCTGCCCCCTGGACCCCCCCGACCTGACCGGGCAGGTCGAACCCCGTAAGCGGTGGCGTTTGCCCCCGCACCCCCACCTTGGGGGGTTGCCACCCCCCCTGGACCCCCCTCCGTAGGGGTTCTTATCTGAAAAACATTGATCTGATTTCCTTGGATTTTATTCACATCTCAGTATGCGATTTTTGTGACTGGTTGTTTCTACAATTGCTTCTGTGTTTTGTCACTTTAAAATATAAAGGTTTCAATACTAGTAGTAAATATCAAAACTCTTTTAACAAACAATTTCAACTCTATTTTTAATAACAAAGCTCTTTTCTTAAACCGTTTTTCAATCTATTAGTATATACAAGCCTTTACCTCACTCGGATGAGAAATCTAATTAAACGACTTAGTAAAACAAGTGGTATGAAACGCTTGCGTTCACTTCGTCGGTTAATTCTTGGACTTGTTCGATTGAACCTCTTGTGACAATTTTATTAGTGAAGATTTACAGTTTGTTCGTAAATATTTAAGTTAAGCAAGTGGTTATGGGACATGAAGCTAAACTTCTATATTTACTAGCTTAGTGTAATTGACACTTCTCGTTGATCTTGATGATCGCTTTATGAATTAGACTAGCAATTGCGCGATGTCTCTTTCATTGTAAGGTTAGACTAGACACCACTTGTGTGATTCCATTCACACATACCTTTCTGCTTTTTGGTTAGTCTTGACCTCAATCTGTGTGATTCCATTCACACATGCGGGGTAGCTCCCCATGGTCTTCGGACCGTCATGTGATAGGCCTCTTTCCCTTTTTATGATTTCTGGATTTCTCGTGTTGATTTCTGGAATTTATGTCATTGACTTGTTATGAGTACAAGTTTAGGGTATGATGCCCTCTTTGGATCTTTGAGAAGATTCTTGTGATATTGATTTACCTCTTATCAATTGATCTTCTGTTGATCATCATTTGCATACTTATAGTAGTATGTCAGTATGGATATTTTATGTTTATGCCATATCTTTTATTTTATATCATGTCATCTGATATTTATAGCTAGACTGATCCGTTTATTATTTTCTCAAATAATACTCGGGTCAGACCGAGATGTTACAGGTGCTTCTACTTGACTTCTTCCTGGGATTTGCTACTTTGACTTTTGGCTAACTATTTAGATTAGCAGTTTTTGTTGTATACACTTGAGATATAGACTCATAGTTGTATTCTATTGTATAGCACGTGTTGCTATTCTTTTGTATTATTGTGGATCTTTTTGACCACTACTCTGATGTACACTTTCATGTGTTAGTTATATATTCATATCTTCTTCCGCCCTTGTGATATGGATGTCTGTGACTGATTTTTGTTATGCTTATTTCTATGTTTGTTTCCGAAGATTATTTAAAGCCACCTTGTGATAAGCAATTACATGGATGGTCGCTCCTCAACAGCCTTATTCTCCGCGCTAGTTGACAGCACTACTCCGTACTGTTCTTGGCTAGCGTGGGTATAGAGGTGGGGCGTCACACGAAATGTTTTCAAGCTTCACCGTATGAAGGATGGCATAAAAAACCTTCATCTTATTGTTGTTCTCTATGTCATCACATGTGTTTCGCCAGAGCAGCAAATGCATATATCATTTGCAGTCTCAGTGTAATAGTAAACTAATGAATTCTGGCGAAAGGTACGCCTTTACCAATGGTTTTCATTGATTTATATTTAGATTGCATACAAAATTTAAACAACGTCAAAACTTTGTCTTCCTTTCGATAAATCATGCATCCACTTGGACACATGTTAAATTTTTCATTAGGCAATCCAAAGGCAGGGTCCTCTCTTTTAAAGGAGTAGTAGTTCTCCGCCAATACATTTTTTGGTGGAAGCATTTCTTTACACTAGCTAAGTATTGCACTCATTAGTTTTTTTTGATGCATTTCATTCGAATTTCGTAGTGATTAACCTAAATGTCGTTGTAAAGTGAGTCATTTAACAACCATTATAGAATTTTCGTTTCAATGCTTCTTACAAATTGAACAACTCTTTTTCTTTAAAAAGATTATATTTTTCTATATCTGGTTCATTATTTCACATGCTCGGACCAACAACATCATGAACCATTTCAATTCTTTTATTTTATATATCATCATTTTCTTTCATAAGGTTTTTATCGCAATCCATATCCATATTTACAGTCTTCTCTTATACAACATGATATTTTCCTCCATGATATATCCACACAAAATAGATGAGAATAAAATCATATTGGTGTAAATGTAATTTCATAGCATAATAATCTCTAAGTTTCAAGCAACGACAGTTCGAACGTGGACCTTGGACTTCTTTCACATAATTTTATTACTAGAAGCCAATTTCATGAATGCATCCACGCTATTTCGAAACTGCAATGGAATCTTCTATACTCTAGATTTAAACAAAATTTAGTTTATATTTCACACAGTAATGTTTTGTTCTTAATTTAAATAACGTATTATTTTTATCTATAATTTGAATAAAATAAGAATCTTAATTTAAATAACATTATTAAACTTATTATTACTTAAATAACATTATTAATTTTATCATTACGTAATTTCATTAATGTTATTAATATATTCAATAATGTTACTAATTTAGTTATAAAATAGTGAAATTCATAAATAATTTCAAAGTTATATAACCCACAAATTTCTATGCTTTCTTTAATGGATAGTTATCATGGCTCTCATTAAAAAAGCAGGGATATTTATCTTTTATAAACCATTTTAAATCGAATGATTGACAGAATTTCGACAGCACTACCCCTTATTCCCTATATCATATGCAAAAAAGCGTATACAGGTAATAAGAAGGAAGTGCCATCGAAATTTTATTAACCATTCGATTTGAAATATTGATTTACAAAACATGAATGCTAATTCATTTATAACTTGACCAATACCGGGGAAGAACTAAAAAGTAACATATAAAAACGAATATCTATATAACGATGATATGCGGTACTTATCAAACAAGGCCAAATAAAATATATTTGTAGGCTTTTACTAATAATACCGTATCGATGATGATGAATTTATCTGACAGCCTCATAACAATACCAACATTTTCTCAAATCATATAAAACTTATTGTGCCAACAACACATGTCAACGATTATATATCAATGAATATAAACCAATGAATCAATATCATATATGAAGGTAATCAAATCATAATATTTGCGTAGAAATTGAATCAAAACAACAAATCATAGCAACGAAGGTTTGAGTGGGGACATGGAGAGGGATTATGCGGCTTGGGGTTCTATAGCGGCATCGAGCGAGGAGAAGGCGATAGCGTTCATAGTCGATGATATAGGGGATTGAAAGTGGGGCGTACTTGTCCAAAAGGGAGGGCGATGGAGAGGATGTTGTGGCTTGCGTGGTCATGAGGTAGGCCAAAGGGGAGGTTTGAGGTAGCCGTGTGTGGCCGAAGTGGATGCGGAGGGGGAGGCTGAGGCTGAGGCTTGTATGGTCGAGGAGGTGGCTATAGGTTGGGGCTTGTATGGGCGAGGTAGAGGCCAAGGGGGAGGTTGAAGGCAAGCGTGTGTGGGGGAGGCGGAGGGTTGGAGGTTGAGGAGGAAGAGGCAAACTGGGGTAGTGGAGGAGTGGGTTTTTTCTTCGACTAGAATATGGAAGAGAGAAGTCGGCTAGAGGTTTCTAGACAGGGGTGTGCCAAACTGACATCGCATTGGCACCTATATATTGGCATCGGCAAGGTGACGGTAATAATGCATAGGTACTATATTCCCTATGACATATCAACGACCCGCCGACGCCCCTTCTTGTAGCATTGGTAATGCTAAGTAGGTAAACAAGTTTTCTAATATACATTGGGGTATATGTGAATTATTTTAGCAAGTGCTACTACATTATGTCTATTAATGTATATTAGTAGCCTTAATACATGAATCCAACTTTATTGGATTGTGTGAGTGATAAGGACCAAGGTTTAAATTTTCATTTTCCGTTCCGATCATTGAAAAAATTCAATATTTAGTTTCTGTTGTGGAAATTTTGAAAATTTGGTTTTAATTCAGATTTCTAAATTCCAGATTTTTTTTATAATTACATCATAATATTCGATATTAATATAAATTTATGTTATATCCTATTGATTAAATACAACATATATGATTTGATAAGAAAACACGAAGAAAATATTTTTCAAAATGTTATATAATAAACCAAAACAATATACTCTTTAATCAAATAACATTATTTTATAATTTAGGTCCATAATATAGCTAGGATTAATCAATTGAAATAAACAAGGCCTAAACCCGAACACTTCAAGGCTCCGAGCTACTACTACGCACAACCGAAAAACCCTAATCAACAAAAAGAAAAAAGTTATATGTTCTCTCTTCTACCATATCCCTCTCCTGCTGTCTTTCTCTCATTCAATCTCGCTTCTCTCCCACTCGTTGCCACCTCCCTTTATTTTTCTCACTTTGGTATTTTTTTTTAAAAATCATTATTTTGTCTGAGATGGAATTATAGGTGTATTCCGACCTAATCATCGCCGCAACCAAGCTGGAATGGGCAGTATTCCAACATGCCATGCACAATTTGGACTCATGATATGTTCTTTATTTACAGAAAATTTTGTCGATTTAGGCATGATTTTAGAAAAAATAACATGTTTAGGCCCGTTTTGATAATATTTACGTATATAGGTCACTACTGGCCATGTATGCAGCTGGCTAGGAATATGGTGAACATGAATTTTAAAAATTCACCCATGGCTATTTTTTAAAAATTGCCTTCGTCCATTATTAGCTAAAATTATTGGCGATTTTTGAGAAATAGCCTATGGGCGAATTTTCAAATATTGCCTATAATAAATGCCTGTACTTGATATAGTTGGCATTCTCTTCTCTAATCTCAGTTCTAACTTTACCAGAAACAAACCCAAACAAAATATACCTGAAACTATTTCTCTTGTTCATCCAACCCAAAATCAAGTAAATTCCCTTAAAATAAAGCTAAATTATTATTAAGTTTGAGACATCTTCTTCATTGCAAGGTAATAGTGCTATTTGTAGCTGTTTAGTAAGCTTGTTTAAACTAGTTTGTATATTAGTTATTTTCTGTATACTAATTTAGTTTAGCTTATTTTGAAGTTAGACATGAATGTTTGGGAGATTGAGGATGAAATATTGATGAAATTATTGGAATTAGGCCAGCCCGCAACGAAAGAAATGAATGAATTTCAAAAAAATTCTACCATTTTGGATCTTTAATGTGCCTATGAAGTCTATATTCATTTCGAGCTTTTTTAAATTTAGTTTAAATAAAGTCTTGTATTCTATTTAAATTTACAAATTATAGTTAGAGATTTATTTAATTTTGGTTTCATGTGTGTATGTCTATGTATGATATACATGGTTGGGGAGGAGGGGAGAAGGATTTAAAACTTAGTGAAGGTAACTAAGTTAATAAAAATTAATTAATTTATATTTTTAATCTTAAAATCTTATATAATTCGTAACTTAATCATATATGATCTAATCGAGATGTTGTTTTCTACATTACACTCATATCAAGATTATCTACATCCTAGTTTGACTTAGGCTTGGGTGAGTTTACTCATCGATTTACTTGTATATGATATGTATATAATGTGTTTGTGGGACAAAAAAATTAAATTGATAACAATGCAAGATATCACTTTTCGATCCCTCCTTACTTTAGAGAGAAAATGACAGTATTATATATAGTGTAATCTCTCCAATGGCCCTTTAAAACATGTAACGTAGCCCAGACTTGTTTACACGGTTGATAATGTTATTATTTGATAAAGTTGGAAATTGTATGTTAATGGTTGAAGCAAAATTGCTACAGTAAATGAACTTTGAAATCTCGTGTATTTGACATATTTTAAATTGCTTCAAATTTGAATATATTGTGAAGATATCCATTTGATTGTTCTTTATGCCTTTTCGGGTGTGTTTGACTTGAAGGAAATGGTTTAAAAATTTATAGGAATTGTGAAAGGATGTTGTGTAGTTCGTATAATAAAAAGGTTGATATAATTGTACTTTGAAAATTCTGTGTTAATAAAACATAAAATGGTTGGATACTTTAGATATTTTTTTAAAATATATTAAAAGAGTTTGTAAATGGTATTAAAGTATTTTGAAAGGAATTTTGAAGTTTGGGTATGATTTTATAATCATTCATGAATGGTTTAAGTAAGGGTTTTAAATTATAAAACATATTCTTTGATTTTTATATAAATTACAAAATATATACTTTAAGTAATATTCTGAGTAAGTGTTTTAAACCATATTATAAGTATTTCAAGAGGTTTTAGGATTATAACACTTATGTGATCATGAATAGTTGGGTAAAAATAATTAAAAAGGTATATCATCTTGTTTAAAAAGTGAAGATGTACTCAGATCTGTAAATGGATGCATTTCAAAGTTCATGACAAGTATAAAAGTGATTTTGGGTTTCGATAGTAATGTATAAGCAACAATTGTTTTTAACCCATTTAATTACACTTTTGAAAAGTAATATAATCTTTTAAAAAGGGTTTGATATATAATGATTAAGTGAAGTGTTTTGGGTTTGTTATAAACGGTCTTTTGTTGACATTTGGTTTCAAACCCTAGAATTATATTTTAAAGTGGAAAATATAGTTAAATAATTTTGAAAAAACTCAAATAGTTAATAATGGAATTTTAAAGATAACAACAAATATTGAATCTTTGGAAAAAGATTGAAAAGTATAAGTATTATAGTATAAAAGAGAGAAGGTGTGACGGCCCGAAATTTTCAAGCATTTTAAATTGGGATATTTAATCGATTTTGAATATTTAAAAGTTAATTTTAACATGAATTTCAAATGTCACAATTTATTTGATATTTAAATTATTAAATTAAATAATTCGAAATTAGGTAAAATATGAAATCTGAAGTTTAAGCCTGTTGAAAATAATTTGAAGGCTTATAAAACTTATATTGATGATACTGAAGACAATTGAAGTGTTAAAATTGAAATTAACAGTGATCTGTGCAGTTCAGAAATTTATATCGTTTAAATTGAATTTAAAAATAGCCTTTCGAGGCACAGTCTCGGAATTCGACGAAACCAGTTCCATTGGGTCCGTAATATTGAATTATTATCGGATTTCAAGTTTCGTAGCATTCAGAGTTGTTATGTGAGGATACGATATATAAACACGCTGAAAATTTAATTGATAATAATCTAATGAAATTTAATTTCATTAATCAAGCTTCTTGTATACGCCATCCTCTATCTATTCCTCAGCACGCTACTTTCTCCCCAACATCGTGTCTTGTCCTTTCTTTTCTTTTTTTTGAAATACGCTAGAGCATGCCAGAACTTAAACGAAAATCACCTTCATTACTCCCCTTCAATTCACAACAATTCGAAAATCTTTAAAAATGGCCGAAGTTTTTTTTTCTTCAAATCGAAATCCCTGCCTTCTCTAAAAATCTTTCTTTTCATTTTAAAATGAATAAGGGCCGCCTCCTTCCATTTTCTCAAAATCAAAATCAAAAAAAAAAATTGGCGGACTGAGGTTCGAACGATTTGCGTTCGAAAATCCAAATCAAGGTAATCTCGTCCTAGATTGGCAACTCGATCATGTCTTTCGATGTTGGAGGGGAGGGGTCGCGAGTTTCATCCTTTCTGTTTCAATCTTCTTATTGTCGGCTCGAGTTCAAGGAGACGCGCGACGTTGGGAAGGGGGTCGGCGTCGACCATGGCCGATAGGAGTGGTCATTTGGGGCTGCGCGTGAAGGGATAGTCGCGATTAGGGTTCGGTCGCGCTGTCATAATTCAAGGCATGGTGGTCCCAGAGGGCTTGACTTAGGGTTTCGTGGTGGTGAACGAGGTGACGCGTTCGTATGGACGAGGCAGTGAGGCTGTAAGGTATTTGTGTTTGTTTTTGATTTAGTTTGATTTAATAATATATGTATATGCAGAAAAAGAATATTGTAGGGTTTATGAAGATTTGATTTTAAGTATAAGTGATTTCAAGAAGGAAATGAAAATGAATATTTTTAATATAATAGTTTAATTTTAAAATAAATGGATTTGAAGTTTAAAACTGTTTTAATTTCCTTATTTAACTATTTAAGTTACTAAAAAGATTTATCAAAGGAAAATCAGTTTAAACTAAGTCATTAGTTAATTAAATTGGAAAATGGCAATTGATTTTCCGATTTGTTTAAAATGTTAATAAATCATATAAATATTTATACAAGGTCCAAAATTGGGAGATAAATGTTCGAGATGGAATTGGATTGCCAAACGTAAAGCAAAGGTGAGTTAATCTCACTCAGTTTAAATTTAAATTTAAAATGATTAAATTTAAATAATTGTTTGAACGGTCTAATTGATTGATGTGATATAGTATGATATTTTGGAATTGGTATATTATATTGTGCTGACGTTTGTGGATGCAGGGAAAAACAGGTTGGAGGGATCCAACTGGATCCCTCAATATTTATTTAAATTATTTAATACCCTCTGTTGTGATTTATTTGATATCCTATGATGATCTTTATTGGAATATTAAATGCTATGGTTCGATTGGATGTAATTGGGTATGATGAATTACCAAAAATATATAAATTGGATTTTGGTAAGATAATAAAAAAAGTGAAATTGTAAGTAAAATAATTATAGAAATTTGAATAAATTTTTAAATGAATTGGAAAGAAATAAAGTGACTTTAAAATTCTAATAAATAAATCTTGAGTCTAGAATGGAAATTTGAATAAACAGAAAGTTAATGAATTTTAATCTTCAATGATATTAATTAAAAGAATAAAACATTTATTTAAAATTTAAGATTTAAATTATTGAAAGGAATAAAGAAGAAATTGGGAAAAGCCAGAAATTTGTATATTTCGGTTAAAAGGTTTAAAATCAAACGGAAAATAAATACATTAATAATAAGTCCATAACTAATGAACTTTGAAATGAATTGAGTAATTAAAGAAATTTATTTCAAATAAAATAAATTGGAAATCAATTTGGGAAAATTGATTTAAGTGATTGAAGTTGGAATTTTCTCTGGATAGCGAAGTACATGTTTTTTTTAAAGTAAATTTTTAAATATAAATTAAATGTTTTAAAGTTGTTTTAAAGAAAGCAAGTTTTGTAAAATTTATTATTTCTAATATTTGTAGTCTAAAGTAGGTATTTTCCTTTAAGCTATTTTAGCAGTAACTATTAAGAAGTAACTTAGTATTTTGTTTTTTTGGAAAATAGAAATCCAGTTTTATATTTTATTAAGTAACTTTATTTTCAAATGTTTATATAGTATGTATTTTTAATAAATTATTGAAGTAGTTTTGACTTAAATGTTTAAAAGTAAATTCCATAGTAAGTATTTTGTTTAATCTATTATCGTAATAATTATTTAAAGAATGATTTGGTATTTTGTTTAAAGTATTATTATAAATTAAGTATTAAAGTAAAATTTTCTAAATTAAATGTTGAATATATTTTACAATAAAATGTTTTTAAATTATTTTAAAAATATAAAGTTTTGTGCTTGGTGATTCCAGTGGAAATGGAAATACTCGGAATTTATTCTGAGAAAAAGAGAGATAGTTTGAAAATTGTTTTCAAAAGGGTTTGAAAGTGAAATATATCATGTAAAGATATTTTGAGATAAATAAATAATTTGGAAAATTATTTATTGGTTGATGGTTGTTTGTGAGTATTAACTGATAGTTAAATCACCGACTATCAATATTGGCCAAATGCGTTGATCGTTTCGAAGAGACCGAGATCGAGATTTATTTCTCGAAAACCACTTCGATTCGGTTTATACGTTTCATGAAAACGAGTTTGGATTCGAAGATAGAGCAGTGAAGTGCAAGGGCTAGTCGCTACTAATCCTGAGGATATTTTCAAAATGGATGTAGTAGGAATAGTGCCTTCGGTTCCGTTCGAACATGGGACGGACTTGTATAGATGAATGCTTGCGAAACATCGTCAGGTGGACGATGGGCATTCTAAGGGATAAGTTATAAAAAGGTAGCGCTTAGCCTCAAGCCTCATCAAATGGGAATGGCTGAAAATCAGGGGTTATGCAGAAAGGCTAGGTGGGTAGCGCTCAAGCATGGTGAGGTCATCCCTGTCTAGATGTCCCTTTTTATTTCGGCTTAGTGGGCGGTTGTTGATCCTAACCGCGGGGTGATCTCACTCGGGATTATCCAGTAAGGGGTAGTCCCGGTCTTGTGTTGCAGGGGAGCGGGCGTACTCCTCGGTACGGTGATCTAGGCCTCGTACTGTGACAGGTGGTACCCCAGTGCCTAGTCATTAGTTGGAAATCCATTCTCCCTACGAGCCTTGTACGAGTTTTGTTTGTATTACCCACTCTGTGGCTAGTAGCTGGAATTTAATAGATGTAACAATTTCGGCTATTTTATAAGTATTTGTATATAGACCCTATTATAATATCGGAGGATTTCTATAAAAATTGTTTTAGCTATCGTAAGGTAAAAACCCGACATGTTTATTTGTGGCGTGGTCTTACGAGATGCTTTTGTTTTCAAAGAATTTTAGAAACTTTAATAATCAATTGGGTGTGATTTTCTCACGCTGGTACTCCAGACTGACCCGGGTGTTATTTAACTGTAATGCTCGGGTCAGACCGAGTATTATAGGATACAGGATGATGCTATGGAGCTCAGGAGACGAGCAAGATGACGATACGTACTCCCGTACTTGTTTATATACATATATTCCACTGTGTTGAGTTGTTGTGTATCCATTTGTATGATATTGATGCTGAGCTGTGATTGATGTACTCTGATGATGTAATATATAAACAGAGATATTTGATTTTGAGTAAAGATTATTTATTATCTATTATATTTTATTCCGCTGCGATGGTTAGATTCTGTTATGATTTTCTATTTTCTTCTTGTACCTCTTCTTCTTTAACCCAAATGGTTCGTATTTCTGTACAACTTGAGTTGATTTAAGTAAAATAGCGTTGACTCAAGGGGTACGGATTTGCGGGTTGTTACAGAAGGGGTTTATAGTAATAATGTTTGAGTGATATTTGTTTTTAACTTCTTTGACTGTGTTTTTAGTAATTAAACTTGTTAGTGATTTGTAAATATACTTATACCGTTGAGATAACTATATGAATACTTTTGAGAGTATTGAAATGTGTATAAATGAATAGTGAAATTTTAATTTAAAATAAAAGTTTAATTAATAAGTGAAAGTTTAATTTATAAAAGAAGTTTTATTAGATAAAAAGTATTTTTAGTAATAGAAGATTTTTTAACTAATAAAGAATCAACTAAATGAAAAGAGGATTAAAAGTTGTTATGTGATTTGATCCTGCTTTATGTTTGTGTTAATCATACTTATGTGATTACTTGTGTGTAGGAGTATATGGGACTTAGCTTACCTTGTGCAATCATTCTCATTATTGTTGAAATTGACCAACTATAACTCTGAAAATATTTAGAAGAAACATGGAAATTATACTGTACAGTTATCTTCGGTGATGCTATATTGTATGTATAAAATCATTTTGATCTTCTAGGACATAAGTAAATCAAACCCTGTCCGGTTTGGAGGTGATCTTTACTCTTACGTATTGTCCGTTTATTTCCAAAATAACACGAGTTGCGCTTGCCAAAAATTGACCGATTGGGTTTGGGAGACTCGGTAAGCAGAGTAGTATACTTATATGAGATGGCTCGAAACTGTAACCACTTCAAAACCAAATACGTGTTTTGTGCTTTGGAAGAGTGGCACGAGATGTAGAAAATCCATATGTGATTATGAGATTTATCGAGATGTGGGAATCTATGTGTGATTCTGAGATTTGTTGATATATGGAAATTTACGTATGATTCCAAGATCTGTTGAGATATGGAAATCCCTGTATGGTTTCAAGATCTATTCGAGTTATGACTCGTGTGCTAGAATATCGGACGTAGCCTTACCAGTGCATATGACTAAAATAAGAGATATGATGCATGGACTAGGGATTGGCTAAAGTAAGGGTGGAGGCGACTCTACTTTAAAGATACCTTTAGTTATGCATGCAGAATGGTGCACTCGGTTTTATACTATAGCCAGCTATGTATTTCTTATGTACATAAGCTGGAGATGTACGATGCTTCGAGAGGATATCTCTGATACTTTTGCAAAAGTACTATTCTCGAAGTACTGAGGGCACCTCCGTAGAACCCTATACAATTAGCGAACGTGCCTTAGCGGTTTTTATTGTATACATATTATTGTTGTGAGGCACACTCACATGCATCACAACTACTTGGTTATTAATATTTCACACCTTAAACATTATTATAATATCACTGGATTTTCTAATAGTAATGGTTTGGTTATCGTAACATAAAAATCTGTCTGTGTTTATTTGCGGTATACTCTTATGAGATACCTCTATTTTTGAAGAGTTTTATTAATACAAAAATCCACATGATTTGATTTTCTCACGTTGGTTTACCAGACTGATCTGGGTGTTATTTTCTTATAGTGCTCGGCTCATTCCCAAGTATATTTCTAGATTTAGCTGGACGCATTGGAGCTTCAGGAGATGAGCTAGATGCCTCCAAGACCTATTTACGTATTAAATTTCCATAGTATTTCTTGTACTACAATTATCAGCATTTATGAGAATAGGATATTATAATAAACCAGGCTAATGAAAAGTTAGTTTACTCTGATTGTTGTATGTATATAAAAAAATTCTTTTTGGTAAAGATCTTTTGAGATATTATATATTGTTATTTCGCATATGAGATTTTGATACTGTGTTCTTCTTCTTGTTCCATTTCTTTTACCCTTATGTTATGTCTTTTCGCCACTTAGGTGCTCAACATGTAAATACTGTAGATGTATTAATATCGACATTCGAAGATGAAAAGTCATTCGTTACATTTGGTATCTAAGATGAAGGTTAAGCGAGAACCTTAGCTTTGGTGGGGTATAACTCATCAAGAGATGATGTAATAGATTGCCTTCACCACACCATACAACTCAATTTTCCACACCCAAATATGGAAAAATTGCCACCATCTTAAGCCGTAGCAATTTTACCATGGTCCAGAGCCGTGGTAAAATAAATTACCACGGTTCCTGACCGTGGCAATTTTGGAACGGCCTTAGACCGTGCCAAAGTTATTAAAAAAAATTCACTCCTCCCGTGTCCAGATATCTCAATGCATTTCACCCTCTTCATAAAATAGAACGCTCCTTTTTCTTCCAAAAAAATAGAACGCCATTCTTACCCTAAATCTAAATCGATTACCGTGTCCAGATCTCATCCATTTTCGTTCCCCCGTGTCCAGATCTCATCCATTTTCGCCCAAATCGATCACCGTCGACACTCCTTCATTCGAGAAGAGGGATCTCGCTCAAGTTGGGAAAACACTGTGTTATTTTTTGGGGCTTTTTGAAATAGTGGATCAGGGATCTCTGTGTAAATATAAAATCTCTTAAATTCCTCTGAAGAGCTTATAGTATATGGTGTTGGTAAATTCATGATCTTACAAATAGTGTTTGGTTCACTTAAACATTAAAGGGAATGGTTATATTATATAGACTCAAATTCATTACTCTTTGTTTAGTTTATTAAAAGGTGTGTGCTAGCCTGTTTTCATGGTATAAGCCTACAGTTTTCAAATAAACTTTTGAATTTTGAAAAGAATGATGACAAGTGAATAATATCAACCAAAGTTTAGAATTTTTTTCCCGTTGATGTGAGGTTGGGTGCCCAAAATAAAAAATTAGAAACTGGTCAGCCATTGTTAGACTGCATGTAAAAATGAAATTTAGCTAACAATTCCTGGACATAACTAAATGAAGCTCGCCTTGATACCAGTTTTTAGTTTATATATTAGTGAATTCTCAGAACTTCTCTCTAAAATCGTAGTGCATTAAAAGCTTGTTAAAATTTGAATATATAAACTGTTGAATATGATTAGCATGCTTTAAAAACCTAGGAATCTTTCTTGTTTATATATATGTGTGTGTGTATATATAGTTTTCTTAGATTGGACTATCTAAAGGGTTCAGTAACCTATAGGCTCTATTATTATTGCATTTTTTCCTATCAAACTGTTAATACAAACTATGAATGAATATGTATAGAATTGTTTTATAAGTCCAGTGAATCCATCTGTTTTCAGTAGTCACTTATATATGTGACAATGCATTTTAGTTTGTTTTCAGATTTTCAAATTTAGTTCTAATATATATGTGTGTGCGCGCGCGCGTGTGTATTATTTGCAATAGAAACTATGAAACTATTAAATAAGAATGAAAGAATATTAGAACTACTTTGTAAGTCTAGTAATTTTTAAAACAGGAAAATGGGCTTGAGGAAGTTTTTAGTTCACCTTTTGGGCCTACGGACACAAATTATTATTTTTCGTTTGAAGGACGCGGGTTTTATTTTTATGTTCCAAGGAGAAACTTCTATAAAATGTAAATTTGCTTCTTAAATTCTTCTTGAACTTCATTTTGATATTACTGATCTTAGTTCATCGATCTTCTAGATTCAAGGATCCGTGTTTCTTTATTTTTGGTATTCGATCTTCTTGATTATCTATCGATCTTCATCGTGTTTCTTTATCGCTGACCTTCATCGAGCTCTGTATCTTCATCAAAAAATTTCCCTAGATTCAATTACATCGCTCTTATTTGTTTCGATCTTCTTTTTATCTTCCTCTAGTATAATATCGTTCGTTTATTAGGTATATTTTTGTTTTTTTAGATTGCATAGTTTGTCTTCTTCCAAATTTCCAATTTTAGATTTGTTTTAATGGAAAAGTAAGATTTTATTGTGTACTATTATGTTTCTTCAGCATTGGTTTTTGTTTTATAACTTTACTATTCATCTATCATTCTAGTGAATTTAATATGTAGTTTGTTGCGTTATGCTATGTTTATATAGCATTCTTTGATGTTGTATTCATAATTTGTTTTAACTTGATTATGCTACATTCATTTAACATCTTCTTTTTAATTAATTTATATTTCTTTCATTTAGCACTTAATTTGATTTTCATTTGTTATGATATGTTAATTTAGCATTTTCTGTTGTTGCTGTATTCATAAGATTAAGTAAGTTCGCTAATTGGTTTTTTAATTTCTTTTGCAGTACTGATATCTACAATGATGATGCTAATAGTTTGCTAGTATTTTTGAACATAATCAGAATTGTTATTCTACTCGACTTACCAAGGCTCTTCTTCGTTTGGTGTTAAGACTAAAATCTGTGAAGTTTTGCTACATCTTAGTTCATTTTCTATTGAGATATCATATGTATGTTCTTGAGAATAAGAATATAATCAATGATACAGATTCAGATTTGATTAGTATTCTGTGTTTTCTAATTTTCAAGAAGAGTGAATACTTTAAGTTTACTGTTAACGAAAATGTTTGTGCTATGGAAGCTGATATTTGTGGCTATGGTTTAGGCTATGCAAGTGTTCAAAGCACTTAAATTGGTAGTAATTCTACTAAAAATAGTGATTCACATGTTGATTCTTCATATTATTTGAAAGATATGTTGAAGAAAGGTTCTCAAAAAACTATTGTGGATTTTCTTGGTTTTATTTTAAATGGAGCGGAGGATTTTAGGGAGTTTTTAGTGAGATATCAAGTCAAATAAAAAATGGTTATGATTTGATTTTGTAAGAAATTATCCTAATAGAATTTTGGTTAATTGTTCTTGGTTGAAGGATGGTTGTCATTTTTATCTTAATGCTTCTTCGGATCCTGGTCTACTCTTTTGGTTTTTTATTAGAACCTATAATTTTGATCATTCATGTGGAGCTAGTCTTAGTGATGTTAATAAAGCAAATATTTCAAGTAGATTTGTTAAATTTTGATTGTTGATCAAATTCGAGATGCTCCTATGAAGAAGCCAAAAGATATTATAAAGGAATTTAGAAGAGAGTACAATTTTAATCTTTCGTATTATTATGCTTATGGTGGAAAACAAATGACCTTGAAAGAAATATTTGGGGATGATGCTATGTCATATAATGATTTAAACTGGTATTTGGAGGCATTGCAAAAGTATAATCCTGGTAGTTATGTGGCCATGGAAGTTAATGCTTCAACCAATCAATTTGAGAGAGTTTGTATTGGTTTTGGTGCTTATCTACATGGATTTAAACACTATCAGCCATTAATATTTTTAGATGCAGCTACTTTGAAGGGAAGAACGGGTGTTTTGTTAGCTGCTACTTCTAAAAATGGCAACAAAGGTATGAGTTTCATTTTATTTTTGTTTTATTTTTTTTATTTTTTTTTGGTAATGATATATTAAACTATCATTGTTCAAAGCAGTACATAATTTTTAATGCATCCATGTTTACACTAGAATTTTTTTTCTTTATCATTATTCAAAGAAGCCATGTTCATAGTAGAAATGTTTACAAAAGCAAGAACTAACATTCTATGCAGCTGTAACTAAAAGACTTTAAATTAACATATGCCATATTCATGTATCATTTTGAACCTAATTCAATTATGTATAATAGAAATTATTAACATTTAATACAGGTTTTGATGTTTAATATAATTCATGTTTCTTACTACTGAGCGGTCATTAATTATTTATTTTGTAGGTTTGCTTCCTCTTGCTATGGGTATTGTTTCACATGAAAATGAAGCTGGTTGATCTTTGTTTTTGTCCCATTCGAAAGAAATGCTTAATGAAGATCGGTCTTTAGTTTTTATGTCTGATTGTCAACAAGGTCTCATTCTAGGTATTCCAAAAATATTTCCTTCTTCATGTCATAGCTATTGTTTACTTCATATGGAACATAATATTGGTACTGTTGTGAGGATAAAGGCGATTCATCTATTGTGGAGTTGTTCAAACTTTGTGTAGAGCTTCTAATATATATGATCTTAAGCGATATCTTTCTAAATTTGATGATATTGGAGGTACGTCCGTAGAAAATTTTCTAAGAGATAAACCTTTTGACCATTGGGCAGGTTTGTGTTTTCAAGGAAAACATTATGCTGAATATTCTTCAAATGTTGTGGAATGTTTCAACTCACGGAGTTTGGAAGATAGAGTTATGCCTGTAACTTCTTGCTTGGATGGTATTTGAGCGAAAGTTATGGAGCAAATGGCTAGACGAAGAGAGGAAAGTTGTTTTTGGACAACGAATCTTTGTCCTGTTATGGAGGAACATTTGTCTAAGTTTGTAGATGACGGCTTTGGTTGGGATGTGTATAAGTCTTTGGAATTTATGTTTGAAGTTAAATCTCCTAAGTCACAAGTTATTGATCTTAAAAATCGTTTATGTAGTGTAATCAATGGAGAGTTACTAGTTTTCCATGTGCCCATGCAATTAAGGGCATTAAAAAGTCTAGGTTATCAGTTTATGATTATGTGGAGGACTATTTTACAGTTGATGCTTTCAGATATTTTGTATGCTAATGCTGTCAATCCAATTCCATATTTTGATAAGCCAGTTGCTACTGAAAATGATGTTCTGATTATGCCTCTTAAAGAGGTTCGTGGTGCAGGAAGACCATCTACAAAGAGGCATGGTGGATTTGAATATTCTTAAAGTAAAATAAACAGATGCAGCCAGTGTAATGAAGTTGGCCATAACAAAAGGAATTGTCTTGCTTCTTCAAAAATTTAAAAAAATTATGTGTTTTGTTAGTGTAATGGAGTAGTTTTTTGAGTGTGAAGCTGCTAAAGCTTATAGAAGAATGAAGTTAAATTTTTTGAAATCATTAGAAAATAAAATGTAAAATGTTTTGGTTATTTTCTTTTAATTTCTAATATCTGTTGTTCCTATATTTTCTTTTGTTGTTGAATTTCTGTTTTTGGGAATCTATTATTTGTTCATATTGCAAAATATTTAATTTGAATTTAAGAACTACATGAGCTCTGCACTTCAGTATTAACATTTCTATTCCATGCTAGTTGCACTTAGCATTTCACTCGAATGCTAGTTGTAATTAGCATTTCATTATAATTAGTACGCATCACACTTGAAATACAATTTCAACATCGAAACCCATAATCTGTCATTGTATAGAACTGAGTAAGCTATTATGCAAGAATGAAGGATCTGATTATGATGGTGGTATACTGTTTATATGATTAGCTGATGAGATTACATATAAGTTTGTGATGAACTGCCCATATGATGATATGGGGGAACCTCTGCCACCATATTTTGTCTATGTTGCAATGGAATATCTTTCCCTATTTTTAGAAAGAGCAGTCAGAAAAAAGAATTAACAGCAATTTGTAAAGTGCAACCTATGGAATATCTTCATTATGCAGAATGCACCTCTCTGTTCCAGAAAATAACAAAAAAGTAGATAAATGGGATTGCAAATACTGGCTACTGATTAATGGTGTAATATATCGTATGGTGCTATACTAGTACTGATTTATGGTGTAATATATCCTATGGTGCTATACTGGCTACTGATATATCAACTTCCTATTGCTACATTAAAGAAATCAAACAAGATAAATGTAGGCTTTCTGTGGGAAGGAAACACAAAATTTCTTAAGATAAATTATGTATGCCAAAAAAAGAATGGGCTGTAGGCCTTAAAAAGCTAGAGGATCTATGAGATACTTGTGCACTAAACCTACTTTGAAAACTTCCATCAAAATAAAAATCAACGTGGACTACATTACAGTATAACTAGCATTACAACTGAATGACAGTTGTATTTAGCATTTCAGTTAAATTCTAGTTATAACTAGCATTACAATGTAAACAATAGTCATCACACTTGAACCAGAGTACAAACATTGGAAATCATACAAAAATGCTATATGAATAAATTCACACATTATTCATCATAGTTCAATCACTGAGAAATGTATTTTCTCATAATGCTAGTTCTATCTAGCATTTCAGTATAAACATTATTCACCACTTCGGAAATTTGGTAAAAGCATCAAAAAGCACATAAAAATGACACTTGAATATATCCACAGTTTATCTGTTGTAGTTCATGCACTGAAAATAGACAACTACAATTGAATCAAATTCAAATCAAGAAGTTCGAATCCATCCGAGCAGTTTATACACTAAGAACAAAATATAAGCATTGGAAACATATAAGACTCCATCTTAGATTCCATCTCAGTTTAATTAGTTGAAGTGGTTCAGTTCTAATAAAACCCAAATTTCTAAGAAGTTTAAATGCAACAGCTATTCTTATGTAGAATCTTTGTAGGACTTCTCCAAATGTATTGTGGATCATTGAGTATGGTATACACCACTGCAGCTCTTAGGTTTCTAATCGTTTCCTTTGCATATTTTTCTGGCATCTCATCCTTGTCCATTTTTTCAAGTTTTCTATGACAAAGAATGCACAATCAAGTCTGTTTCAGATATAGAAATATTAGTTAATATTACAGTATAATCTAATGATAAATAAGATAGCACTCTTTACTCTAGAATTCTAAAGCATAGCTTTATATTTTAATCACAATGTTAACCAATACATTCATAGAGACACCATTGATGCGTGTGGAATGTGCACCTTATACATAATCTTTTGTTTAATAGATGCAATTCAATGAACCGTTAATTAGCAATTCTAGCTTTAACTATCATTTTGCACATTTAATGCATTCCAGTTCAATCTAAAAATACAAATGATATTTTAGCTATCAGTTTGCATGTTTAGTTTAGTCCAAAAGACTTTAAAAATATGTATGCTAGTGTAAACAATCATTTTGGATATTTGATAAATATATATGCACTCAAAAAATATAAATGATAGTTTGAACCTTCATTTTTCTCATTTTCCCAATTTTATGCACTTTAAAAATTTCAGTTGTAGGTTTAACTATCATTTTGATCATTAGATGTATTCAGCTATATTTTAAAAAAGAATTACAAAAGTAGGATGAATATACAAACTAAAATGACAAGAGAAGAAATGAAATTAGTTACCAACGAATCAGAATCTCGTGGTGCACTTTTTGGCTGCAACATTTTAGGTTTGTAAAATTCTTTGTTTAGTATTCCTACTTCTGCCCATTTCTTCTTGAACATCAATTCAATTTTGTCTTTCTGCAAGAAGAAAAATTAGTGTTGTATATTAATGTTAGAGTGATTTAAAAATTATACTTTTCTTACAAGAATCGGGGCTTGGTTATGGTTGGGGTTTGATGTCCTTGTTGATCTAGTTTTTTGTTTGGTTGAATCATAATGACTCCACTGCATTATTTCATAGTTTAGCATTAGCAAGCACCAATGGTTTATGTAATGTAGAAGGAAGAAAATCTTCTATATAAATTCATCCTTCACAATGACATCTATTGTCGGTATGACTATTTCATTGATCAGAGTTTGCTGATCATGTACTAAAGCATTCTACACATTCATATGTATTATAAAGTATTCTTAACATTTCTAATGAAAAGCTTATACTTACCATCATCCTTGTAGTGAAGTAGTAACTATGTTCATACGTCTCTTGATTGTAATAAAACCAATCAATAAGTTATTTAACTAAACAAAGAAGGTTGTAGGTTTTATGGAATAATTAATTTTTTCTATTTTTTTGTACTAGGAATATTAATTCTAGTATTCACTATCATTTACAAGTTTACTGCATTGAATACACTGAAAAATGCAAATGATAGTTTAAACAATCATCTTGGACATTCGATATATTTGTATGCACTTTACAAAAACCAGTGTTATTTTTAACTCCCATTCTCTTATTCAATACATTTATATGCAGTTTGAAACTTTGAATGCTAGTTTTAACTATCATTCTCTCTTCCAATACAGTTATATGCACTTAAAAAAATATGAATGCTAGTTTTAACAATCATTCTCCCATACAGTTATCTGCATTTTACAAATACTAATGCTACTTTTAGCTATCACTCTCCCATTCAATTCATTTATATGCACTTTGAAAAGTTGAATGATAGGTTTACCTATCATTCTCCCATTTTATACATTATATACATTATTTTACTGTCATAATTCTAGTTTGACGCATACCTGTCCATCTGTGACCCCTTAAACAGAATGGTTTCAAACATATATTTCACTATTGTGATTCCTCCTTTGTGTGATATCCCGAAATTTTTGACAATATCAATTTAATAATCAGTATTAAAAATTAAATTGATTTGATAATTTTTGTTAGTAAAATTTGAATTGATTTAAAAATATTCTTTAATAAATATTTAATTAGTAGATTTTATTTTTTAAAGTTAATAAATAGGTTTCTATTTATAATATATATTTATTTGTATATATTGTAAATAGATAAGCTTTGTTTTAAATTTAACAAATAAAACATATTTCTAATTCTAATAATTTTAGTAATTTGGAAATTTGATTTTATCTAATATAAGCTTTTCAAAGTTATTAAATAAATAAATATATGGTTTTAAATTGTTAAGATAGACGTTTAAATGTTTAAAATGATTTTGGCTTAAGTTTTAAATCTAAATTAATCAACAAAAAGGTTTGTTTTGTTTTCTTTTTAAAATATAGCTGGATAAAATAAATAATTTATTAATAAAGAAGATAATTTCTTTTATAAATTTTAAGTTGGTAAATGTGTTATTTTAAAACAATATTAATAATGTAATGTTTTTAACAAATGGATTTTTATATAAATAGTTTATTATTTCAAATTGAATTTTTAAATTTGATTTGAATTTAGAGTTTTGAACTTAAAAGTATAAATTTTTAAATTTGTTTGGGATTTTAAAATGTTTGTATATACTTTTATTTATAAATACAATTATTTTATTTCTTTTAAAATTATTTGTACATATATAAATACTTATTAACTAATTACTTAAACATCATCTTTCATTAACATTTAACGTATTAACCAAATACCAATTAACATTTAATTATAACTAATTAACCTTAAAGGACGTGTGTGAATTTATAAGCATACTAAAATGACAAATGTTAGTATAAAGGACAAGTGGCATTTGTAATTTATTTTTTCTTTTTTTTATTATTTTTAAATAATTTCAGCCTTTATATTTACAAATCTTCTTCCCTTCCCTTTCTTTTTCTATTTTTCTAAATCTAAAGTCAAGGAGAAATTAAAACAAAATCCCCTCAAAAACTAAAATCTGTAACCAGAAATCAAAACCCTGTGTGAATTTCTCAAGCAAAATCAGTAATCCCTCCACATACTAGAAATTAATCACCAGTAACCATCTTCAAATCATTTACCTGAAATTCATTTTTTTGCAAATCATTTTCAAGATATTCAAGCCCGCATCATTTTCATTTCCGCAATCTGGAAATTAGCTCTGCATGCAAACCTGAAAACTAAAGCAAGACTGAAAATCATTTTCAAAAAAAAAACAAGTCTGCATTTTCTTAGATCTAGAAATCAAGCCTACATGCAAATCTCTTCAGCAACTCAAGTTTTAAAAAAAAAATCAAATCAAAAGTAGCAAGCATTTGCAACTCTAAGTTTCAGCAAAGACATTTAAGTCTTCAGCAACTCAAATTCCAAAGCTTTTTCAAAATCTGGAAGCTCTATTATTCCTTCACAAATCAGGTGAGTAACTTTTAAAATTTAAAATATAGTTTGGTTGCATGTTAGTATGGCTGAAATGAATAAGTATTGCTTATGTATTTAAGTGGAAATCTGGTATGGATATTTAATTGTGTGCATGCTGTGTTTATGTGTTATGCTCTGTTTTGTTTTCCAAGCTCAATTTTTATTTAAAAATCCTCACCACATGATCCAGTGCTTGATAGGATCGGATTATCAAGTAAATGTTGTTTGATTTAACCTAGATTATTGTTTAAAAATTTAATCAAGTCAAATTAAAACTTGATGGTCTCTGGAAGTATTAAAATATCAGTACATGTTGATATAAATCAAAATTCAAATTGTGTAATTTATAAATTCAGTATTATAAATCAAAAACATCAACTAAATCATGATTTTTAACACTAAAATCAGGATTTTTAGAAATAAAATAAAGGTGCAGTTTGGGTTTGAACTAAAATGGGGATATTGGGTTTTATGGTGATCTATGTATCTAGAGGGGGCGGGGTTCTTCCAGATGATGGAGGAGTGTTAGGATTTGATGGGAAAAATACTGGATGGTGTTCAATTTTATGGTGGAAGTTGCGGCAGTGAAATCTCTTTTGGAACCCTAGTTTTAACTAGGTATAATAAATCGATCATCACATCTTCTACAATGGATCGAGTGCTTCAAGTTTTTGGGTGAAGGAAGGTTGGTCGTATACAAGTTCATGGCCGGAGTTGTTGTACTTCTGGTGGTCGGAGGATAGAAGGCGAAGCATTTCCAGGTTTTGGGGTATTTGTTGTTCCAGTGTTCCCAGGTTTGTAAATTACTCTCGAATTCTATTTCGAGAATTTGAGCACGATCTGATGATCGAGTTAAGGTGTTTGAGTGTTTGTGGATGTGGGAAGACAATCGCTGATGATCGGAGATGACCAGAGGAATCATGCATGTGCACGGGGCACTGTGTTCTGATGATGTTGGGTTGGCCAGAGATTTTGTACTCGGGTTGCTCAAAGTTGTTGGGTAGTTTGCTTGGGGAGGTTGGGTTGTGTATTCGAAGCATTTTGGGGATGGACTCGGGTTTAAAAGATGTTACAGGTTTTAACAGAAACTTGTAATGTTTGTTTAAGAAATTTTAAAACTAAAGTTTTTAAATGAAAGCTAGAGTTTAAACTAAGTTTTATTCAAAGTTTGAAATCTAGAATTCAAGTTTAGGTTTAAATCTCAGTTTTAAATAAAAAAATAATAAAGTTTTAATCTTGAATTGTTAAACTACTTTAAAATGGTTAAGTAGTTTGAATTTTTAAAAAATGAAGTTTCAAAAAATGTGAGTAAGTTTTAAAGTTAAGTTAAATTCTGGAAATTAAAGATTTAAATATGTATTTCAGTTTTTAAAATAAAAGAAGTTTTAAATTTGAAAGATTTAAACAACTTTGTATGTTAAAGTGTGTATTTAAATTATTGAATTTAAAAACGAATTTGGTTTAAACTCTTATAAGTTTCTTTTATAAGACAAGCATTTCTTTACCATGTAATTTAAAAAGGTTTTCAAATTATTTAAACTTTGTTTAAGTTAAATTATATTCATTTTAAATCTCATATTTGAAATGAAATTTTAAAGTAAATTCAAAAGTTAATTATTTTCCAATATTTTGGTTAATGACAATTTAGCCATAATTAAGAATGTTTTTATCTTAAAGTTAAATTAAGATTTAATGATTTGAAATTAATCAAATTAATGAGGTAACTAAGGAATAATTAGTTAATTTAATTAATTAATGATTAGGGATTAATAAATAATTGATTATGGGTTAATTTAATTTGTAATTAAAGATCATTGATTAGATAATTAAAGATTATTAATAAATGATTAAAGATTTATTAATTAAGCAATTAAGTTATAATCAAGGTTAATTAATCAAGGATTAATTAAGTTACAGTTAATACTTAATTAATTAAATAATTAGAGATTAATTAATGGATAATTAAAAATAAATAAATTTGTGATTATCAATGGTTAGTCTAAGTTAATTACTTAATGGAAGTAATTAAAGAATGGTTAATGAATGTCATTAACTTGAGATTATTCAATAATTAATTAATGTGATTAATTTTTAATAATTAATTAGATTAATTAATTAAAGATAATCATTTGTAAAGTGTTTAAGTGTAATTACTTAATGGAGGTAACTAAGGAATTAATTACTTAATGTAATTAATTGAGTTTAATGTGATTAGTTTAAGTTAATCAATTAAGTTTAATTTATTTAAATCAATTGATGATTTGATAAGAATTACTTAATGTAATTAATGGATTGGAATTACTTAGTGAAGTAATTAATTGATAATTACCGGATGTAATTAATTGAAGATGATTTAAGAATGGAAGTAATTTGGATTAAATTACTTTGTAATTAATCAAGGGATTAATTAAGATAATTAATTAAGGAATAATTAATTTAGTTAATGAAGTAATTAAAATTAGTTAATTACTAAATGTGATTAATCAGGAATGATTAATAATTGTGGTTTAATTAAGATTAATTACTTACTGTAATTAATTTAAATAAAGAAATTAATTAAAATATAATTAGGGATCATTAATTTATATAATTAATGATGTAATTAAGGATTAATTAATTAAGATTAATTAATCAATTATAAGTGATTAAAGGTAATTAATTAATGTAATTAATTAAGGACTAATGTAATTGATTATAGTTGATTAATTAATTGAAGTAATTAAAGGTTAATTACTGCAAGGGGTTAAGAATAATTAATTTGTGAAATTAATTAAAGTACAATTACTTGAATTTAATTAAGGATAATTAATCAAGGGTGATTAATTAAGGTGATTAATTTGAATGGTTAATTAATTGATTTGTAATCGATTAAATGGTCATGTAAGCAAGATTTTTAAAGATAAAATAATTAATTTAATTCACCTTAAATTAATTAGGGATGGAGGTAATTAATTTAATGCATTTTAAATTAATTATAAATGATGTGATTAAGTAAATCATTGCTTATGTACGAATGGACAATGTCGGTTGCCTTGAACGGTTTGAGATCTCAGAAATGAGATAAGTAATGCGGTGTGATATGAATCCTTTGGTTGCATTGTGATGATAATATGGATTATCTATTATGATGATAGTATGGATTATCTATTGTGATTTGTGAATTATCTATCGTGATTTGTGAATTATCTATCTGTGTGAATATAGACAATTGAATTGAATTGTTTTAAACCTTGAAACAACTTGGCCTTAAAAGGCATGTTTTGGATTTTGATGAGACCGGGATCGGGTTTCCAGATTTGGATATCCGAAAACCACATCGATCCAAATTAACGATCGGTCGTGAATCGCAAGTGAAGATAAAGATTCAGAGTGCAAGGGTTATCGTTGTTAACTCTAAGGATGATTCCAAAATGAGTGTAACGGGATAATGCCTTCGGTTTCGTTCGAACCCGGAACGAACTTGTATGGATTGAATGCTTTCAGAACATCGTCAGGTGGACGATGAGCATTCTAAGTAATGTGTTCTATAAAGGTAATCGTAGTCTCAAGCCTTATCAACCGGGAATGGCTAAAACAGGGGACGTGCGGCAAGGCTAAGTGGTTCATGCCCAAGTAGGATGAGATTTTCCCCTGTCTAGAGGTCCCTTTTTATTCGGCTGTGTGGGCAGTTGTTGAGCTCCAACTGCCGGGGTTGTCTTGATCGGGACTGTCTAGTAAGGGATGGTTCCGGCCCTGTCTAGAGGTCCCTTTTTACTCAACCTTTAGCTCTAACACCACTTGTCATGACTCGAAATCCAATGTTTGAAAATCGACATCGAATACCTCACTTATATTCGATTACCGAAGGTTCAAACATCGAACTCCAGTCGGATGGAGCTTATAACAACATTAGATAAATATAAAAACAACGGAAACAAAATGAATATCATTCATTTACATCACAAATACAACATCATCATAATATCCATTACAACATTTAACATCAATATCAGAGTGCTACATATTGATACAACAACAACGTAATGATAACTTCACAATAGCACAACAAAAAAGTCTTCAAAAATATCCAACATACATCTTCTTTGATAAGGTCTTCAAACTTCAACACTTTAAAAGTTTACTAAAGCCAAAACTTCCAAAATCCAATTGCTTCCAAACCAAAATACTTCAAAGATCCAGCTAGTACCAAAAACACGGAAAAACCTGCTCTAAGCTGCCCGTGTGGAAATTATGGGCACCCAGAGTTTAGAAAGGAAACAATAAACTCCGGGTCAGTCATGTGACTAGTATGAGTAAACAAAAATATTGCTTTTGTAAAAACAGTTTATAAAAGAAATTTGATATGCTTTTGAAAAATGAAACTACCATAAGACCTCCCGCCACACACACAGTGCAATCGCAGAATTGGAGGAGATTTCTTCTTATGATAGTCAAATATGCTTGATACGAGAAAAATTCTTTGATATTATTACTAGTGCATAGTGTAGAAAACCATTTCGAAAGTATAATATTAATCTTAGCCAGCATACAACCATTATTGTATGCCTGTTATAGCTACCGTCTAAACAGTGGGGCGCCACCATAAGTAAATGACAGGTTATATAACTAAAACCGTACTGGGTTCGTATTGGGAATTTGATTTTCAACAAATGGTCAGGCTAAGGAACTTTCTACTGCCACATGAGTACGCCTCTGGAGGGACGTCCCGAGAACCTACCCGGATCTCTGCCAACACAAGGCCGGGTTACCTCTTTAACTAGGTAACTACTACTCGAGTATGCCATCCTCCAGTCGTTTGCGACCTTTATCCGAGGGCCCTCAACCATAAAGAAACAACCACACAGTAATGAGATTGCAGAAACCACATAGGTTAAGTATCTGGATTCCATACCATTATACCACCTTTTGCCAGAAGGAAATGACATACCCTAAAGGGTGCGACCCTCATAACCTTGCCACATCTTTCCTGTTTCGTCCATTTCCGAGGTGTGAGATCCGATGAGGTTTCGTCCACAAAGCTACGCTTTACACGAAAGCCATGCTTTGATCACAAACGATCAACAAATGATCATCAACACACAACAGCACTTAGCATGCCACACTACCAAATTGGGAGTATATCGCTGATAACCTTCAACTACATAACCTCTGAGCTCGTACGTCTCAGAGAAGGGTGTTAAGCTAAGAGAATAAATTCTCCGCCACCAACAGATATGTATTTGAAAGAAGTATGCTTTATATCTCTAAGCGTAGTGTCAGACATACAACCATACAAGTCTGTCCGGGTTCGAACAGAACCTAAGGCACTTGTATTTGATCGCTTTTAGTTTGTTGGCTAGTAGTACAACGACTCATATATATATATATATATATATATATATCTGTGTGTGTGTGTGTGTGTGTGTCCATTTTCATTGTCTTCCACCAGAAAGTTCTTTTGATATCACGATACATTTTATTGACTCCTGGATGGATGCAAAGTTTGGACTTGTGGCATTCATCTAAAACTTCATGTTTCATATCAGGGATGTCCAGAACACAGATCCTATCTTTGAGCCTTATAATTCCGTTATCATCAATTCCAAAACTGGAATTCTCACCTCGACATTTTCTTCTATGAATTTCCTAAAGAAACTTGTCTTCAGTCTGTTTCCTTGCGATCTTTTCAAGAAGAGAAGTAGCGACATAAGATATGCGAGAACAGCATGTCTTCTGCTCAAAGCATCGACAACTACATTGGCTTGTCCAAGCATGTAAAGGAAATCTAGAACATAGGATGCTAGAAATTCTAACCATCGTTGTTGCCATAGATTTAAATCTTTCTAGGTGAAGAGGTATTTCAAAGATTTGTGGTCGGTGTATAATTCGAATTTTTCATCTAAAGAAAGAGAGTTCAATAAGTATATTTGTTAAGTTAAGTTAAATTCGTAAATTGTTAAGAAAGCTGAAAGTGGCTCTTACCTAGAATATAATGTCGCCATATTTTCAAAGTGAAGATAACAGCTAAGAGTTTCAAATCAAGGGTTGGATATTTTTTTCATGTGGACGTAATTGTCTACTCGTGTAGGCAATTACCTTCCCATTCTGCATTAATACCGCACCCAAGCCATCGGCACAAGCATCGGTATAGACAGATAAACCTTGGTTCCCGTTAATAATAGCGAGAACAGGAGCAATGATTAACCTCTTCTTCAACTCCGGAAAAGCTTCGTAACATTTCGGAGTTCAACTGAATTTTGCATTCTTCATTGTTAGCTTAGTCAACGGACTAGCTATCTTAGAATGGTCCTAAACAAACTTCAGGTAATGACTCGCAAAACCCAGAAAGTTCCGAACTTCTTTTGGGGTAGTGGGTTTCCTCCAATCAAGAATAGCGGAAATTTTTCTGGGATTAACAGAAATTCCTTCTTCATTAACAATGTGCCCGAGAAATTTAACTTCTTTGGCCCAAAAATGTCATTTGGAAAATTTGGTGAACAGAATATTTCTCCTTAATATCTCCAAAACGATTCTAAGATGCTCGGCATGCTCCTCTTCGGTCTTGGAATAGACCAAAATATTGTCAATAAACAAGAGCACAAATTTTTTCAATACATCCCGGAACACATGGGTCATAAGATTACGTAGTATGCTGGAGCATTAGTTAGCCCGAAAGGCATGAATAACCATTCGTAGAACATATTAGGACCCTTGAAAGTGGTCAAATGAACACAATCTTCGACGATCGTAACTGATGGAATCCTTGGGCTAGATCCAATCTTCGAAAAGAAACGAGCGTCGTGCAATTGATCAAACAGATCATCAATTCTAGGTAGAGGAAATTTGTTTTTGAGAGTCAGCTTATTGAGATCACGACAATCTATACATAATCTCAAAGATCCATCAGATTTAGCAACAAACACTACTGCTGAACCCCATTCAGAAACACTAGGACGAATTAACCCTTTATTTAGCAAATCATTGGTTTTCTTGACTAATTCAACCCTTTCCCTGGGTGCCATCCTGCGACTTGCGTGAACGACAGGACGAGCATTGGGTATTAGGTCAATTTTGAATTCTATTTCTCGATGTAGAGGTAAGGACTTTGCTTCTTCGAACACGTCTGGAAAATCTCGGACAATGGGTATGGACTCCAGACTGGGTTCGGGATAACCCAAGCTATACATCAACCCATCTCTTTTAGGACTCGGGTCCTCATAAGAAATCTCAATGAAATCTCCAAATTCGGTTTTGATCGAAATCAATCGATTGTTACAATCCAATTTGGCTTCGTATTTTGTTAGCCAATCCATTCCCAGTAAGACTTTAAACTCGTTAAAATCAAGGACAAAGAGACCGATCGGGAATTGGTAACAAGAATATGATATAGGAATGTCTCTACATCGAAGACAATGGTTCGCAGGGCCTCCAACCGGATTCTTTATGCATATAGGCTCGTCAAAAAATCAGGTTCAAGATTTAATTCATTTATAGCTTGTTGAGAGATAAAACTATGTGTAGTGCCCGTGCAAAACAGAACTCTAGCAATGCTATCATAAATAGTGAGGTTACTTCCAGAACACCTTCCCCCTTTTCTGCTTTGGAAGATGCAGGTTTGTCTTTGACTCTACACCTTGGCTGTCTAAGCTTGGATCATGGTTAGGCAGTCTTTAACCTCGTGTCCCAATTTCTGACAATAATAACATTTTCTGGGTTTTGCTTGTACAGGTTGATTTACTTGTCTCTTAGGCTTCTTGCAACATTTTGAGTAGTGGCCTTTTTCTACGCAATTAAAACAAGTAACATTCTCTGTCGAGCTTCCCTGATTTCTCTTCTTTTTCTCCTTACCCTGCCATGGTTTCTTGACTCAAATTTCCTTTTCTTCCAATTTTGGTTACTCGTATTTCCTTTCTCCACTGGGGCTTCTTGTATATCCAGTGTAGCATATCTGTACCCCATATCAATCAGATCTGAAAAGGATTCTTTGATGTGGCCAGTCATCTTTTCGTGGAACTTCTTATTCATCCCATGAATGAACCTTTCATTTTTCTTTAAAGGTGTATTTACCAATTCTGGACCGAAACGAGACAATTCATTGAATTTGTTTAGATACTCCTCAAATGACAAACTCCCTTGCTTTAAGTCCATAAATTCCTGGTACATTCGAGAAATTCCTGCTGATGGCATATAGCGCTTCTCAAATACTTCTTTAAATCTCTCCTAAATAAACTCGTCTTTTGGCTCATCTACAGTGACTGTCTCCCACCATGCTAGGACTTCTTCTTGAAGTAGCCAAGAAGCTACGAGTCGCATCTGATCGTCTTGCAGGTTTAGCCCTTTAAAGATTCTTTCACATGATCTGATCCATGCTTGGGCCTCGACAATCGACTCCTTGCCGGTGAACGGATTACCACCAAGCCTTCAGAAGCTCTTATATAAATCGGCCAGATTCGGCTGATGCTGAGTAGATAAAGCTGCTTCTGCTGTTGGGGGAACTTAACCAGTTGTTGTGGCATTTCCCTGACCCCTAGCTCTTCCTCTTCGTCCGCTCATTCTTACTATCTGTAATTAGTAAGAAAACTTGATTAAGATATACGGACGAGATATCTTAAGGAATATCAGCAGTTAAAAGAAATAGACTAAGAAAATTTAGGGTTTTGGTCTCGGGTTATACTCATTCTAGGGTATAGTTCACCCTATCTCTAATGAGCCATCGAATGTGTTATACTCCGTAACTAAAGTTCTTACTCAACCTTTATCTCTAACACCACTTGTCATGACTCGAAATCCAATGTTTGAAAATCGACATCGAATACCTCACTTATATTCGATTACCGAAGTTTCAAACATCAAACTCCAGTCGGATGGAGCTTATAACAACATTAGATGAATATAAAAACAGCGGAAACAAAACGAATATCATTCATTTACATCACAGATACAACATAATATCCATTACAACATTTAACATCAATATCAGAGTGCTACATATTGATACAACAACAACATAATGATAACTTCACAATAGCACAACAAAAAAGTCTTCAAAAATATCCAACATACATCTTCTTTGATAAGGTCTTCAAACTTCAACACTTCAAAAGATTACTAAGCCAAAACTTCCAAAATCCGATTGCTTCCAAACCAAAATACTTCAAAGATCCAGCTAGTACCAAAAACACGGAAAAACCTGCTACTAGGCTGCCCGTGTGGAAATTATGGGCACCCAGAGTTTAGAAAGGAAACAATAAACTCCGGGTCAGTCATGGGACTGGTATGAGTAAAAAAAATATTGCTTTTGTAAAAACAGTTTATAAAAGAAATTCGATATGCCTTTGAAAAATGAAACTACCATAAGACCTCCCGCCACATACACAATGCAATCGCAGAATTGGAGGAGATTTCTTTTTATGATAGTCAAATATGCTTGATACCAGAAAAATTCTTTGATATTATTACTAGTTCATAGTGTAGAAAACCATTTCGGAAGTATAATATTAATCTTAGCCAGCATACAACCATTATTGTATGCATGCTATAGCTATCGTCTGAACGGTGGGGCGCCACCATAAGTAAATGGCAGGTTATACAACTAAAACCGTACTGGGTTCATATTGGGAATTTGATTTTCAACAAATGGTCAGGCTAAGGAACTTCCTACTGCCACATGGGTACGCCTCTGGATGGACGTCCCGAGAACCTACCCGGATCTCTGCCAACACAAGGCCGAGTTACCTCTTTAACTTGGTAACTACTACTCGAGTATGCCATCCTCCAGTCGTTTGCGACCTTTATCCGAGGGCCCTCAACCATAAAGCAACAACCACATAGTAAATAGATTGCAGAAACCACATAGGTTAAGTATCTGGATTCCATACCATGATACCACCTTTTACCAGAAGGAAATGACATACCCTAAAGGGCGCGACCCTCATAACCTTGCCACATCTTTCTTGTTTCGTCCATTTCCGAGGTGTGAGGTCCGATGAGGTCTCGTCCACAAAGCTACGCTTTACTCGAAAGCCATGCTTTGATCACAAACGATCAACAAATGATCATCAACACACAGCAGCACTTAGCATGCCACACCACCAAATCTGGAGTATATCGCTGATAACCTTCAACTACATAACCTCTGAGCTTGTACGTCTCAGAGAAGGGTGTTAAGCTAAGAGAACAAATTCTCCACCACCAACAGATATGTATTTGAAAGAAGTATGCTTTATATCTCTAAGCGTAGTGTCAGACATACAACCATACAAGTATGTCCGGGTTCGAACATCTTCAATTAAGATATGTATTTGAAAGAATAACACAACATTTGAAAGAAGCACACAACATTTGATAATAGTCAATCATCTTCAATTAAGATGAATTAATTATGTGATTTAAATTAATTAACCACATAATTATTTTTATTAATTATTTTTAATCAATGATTAATTATTCTTAATTATAAATTAATTAAATTTTAAATAACTTTATTAATTAATTATCTTAATTAATTAATCCTTAATTATTAATTAATTAAATCTTAATTAACTTTATTAATTAATTATTCCTTAATTAATTAATTAATTATTAATTACAAAGTAATTACAAATCATTAATTGTTTAATCAATATTTAATCATTATAAATAAATTTGTTTATAAGTTAACAATTTAAATATTTTATTAACTTCTCAATTATTTTATTAAGTTAAATTTAAAACAACTTTATTTAAAAATATAAGTCTAAAAAATCTTTAAACTTAATTTATTTCAAATAATTATTATAATACCATTAACTTCACATTCCTCTTAACAAACAATCATCATTTTATAAAGAATGAATTTAGAAATCAATTAGACTTATATTTTTAAATTTTTAAAACTGGAAATGCTGTTTCGAACAACCAACCCGAGGTTATCCCGAGTCACACCCGAGCAATAGTGCTCATTGCTTTGAGTTTTACAAAGATTGACCCATGTAAAAAAATTCCCAACTTAAATTTGTTTAAGTTTTAAAACGACCCGATGTGTAGTCGAAACTACTCGGCCCTAGCTTCGAGTCATCTTCTCTAAACCTCGAGTGGTACTTCGAGTCGAGCAACTTCCCTTCCAAAAACAAACAACTGACGCAAACGAAGACGAGTGCATGCTGCACACCGTTCTGGTCATCTCTGATCGAGGCTACGACCATCGTCCAATCGATGATTAACTCCTCTACCCATCTAGCCACCCCGAAGCGCGAACCAACGTCACATTCGAAATCGAGCCTCACGACCCATACTTTATCAAAAACAACCACCAGAAAACTGCCTCGTCCCTCCACCTTTGGCCATCATAGGCGAAAAAATTTCGACTGAAGTTTCGCCAACGTCCGATGCCTCGATTGGCACTGGTGCCAGAGATTTCGATCACCCAACGGCAACGCAACACAACCATTTTCGATTACGAGTAGATATGGGTTTTCCACCCAAAATCGATCTCGATCCTACAGTATGATGATTTACAAATTCAACTTACATGTTTCTAAGGATTTCGAACCCTCAAGCTAGCCACGACTATGATATCGAGACCCACAAACAAACAAATCATCAAAATGTTACAAAATCCCATTTTCTGATCAACTTACAATTTCTCAGTCAAAACTGTATTATAAATTTAGATTTAACTTTCAAAAATCATTATTTTCAATAACAATTCAGATAGTATTCCTGAAACTAAAATTTATGATATTCGAATTTCTACATAGTTTGAATTGTGGTTGTGTTTTCAAATTTTCCAGTGAAGACTTTTGTTAAATTTACCAACATTTATTTTTAGAATTTAGAGCATGATCGTACAAACATGTTTCCTTTTGATCTCAAAGCCTAAAAGCAATCTGTTATAGAGTTTTGGATGTTTGAGACAGGTTTTTGGAACCTGTAGAGACATAACAGAGTCTATTTTGATGTATACAGTCATGCATTTTCATTTCAGGTGCAAATATATACATGCAAACACATATTTATCATTCAAGCATCACTATTGCTCGCAGCAACAAATTCAAGTTCAAACTAAAGAGTTTACTCACCTGACAAAATTTGAACAGAAAGCTTCCTGTCTGGTAAAAAATTTGAAAGCCTGGATATTTTATTTTTCTTATTTTAATCTTGAAACTTTTATCTGCAACTTGTAGGTACAAATTTTCTTAATCTTTGATGTATTTGTTTACTTAATTCATCAATAAAAACAAAATTTCAATTTACTTACAGTTTGTTTTAATGAAAACAGGAAAAAAAAATTGGTCTGCAGCTTGAAATCTTGAAACTAATTTAGTCTTTGAAACTTGATTTTTTTCCTCTGCAACTGATTGATACAAACTTGCTTAGTTCTTGCTTTATTACTGATCAAAAAATTCAAACTTAAATTTTAAAAAGAATTTACTTGTCTTAAATTAAATTCAGAAGAACCCTGCTCTACTTCTTAGGGAAAACTGGAGCCTGGTTTCTTTGATTTGCAGTTTGAAATTTAATGTCAAAATTTGATTTTTAATTACTGATTCACTTAATTCTGAAGGTTTAAACTTACCTGAGATATGGAATTAAAACTCCTACTTTGATGTTTGAGATAACTCTCAGGTTTTAAACATTAAATTCAAGAAGATGTTTGAATTTCAGATTTTTATTCTGTTGAGGTACTCTGATTTTCAATGTTGACAGATTTTTTCTTTCTTTCAAAATTTTGAGAATCTAAAGAATGAGAAAAAGGAGCTGAAAGGTTTTTTTTATGAATATAAGTTTTATTTTTTATTAATTACCTAATTGAATGACACTTGGTAATTTTGATGATGAGATTACTACACTTGTTAATCTTCTTGTTGCATGTTAAACACTTGTACATTTTTCATGAGAAATATATTTTACATTATTTCTTCTTAACTTCATATATTAATCTATTTACTTATATTATGATTTTTCTTATACTTGTATGTATTTTAATAAAATTTCATACCCTTATCAATTACATTACCTTTGTTAAATATTTATACAAGTTAAAAGAAAATGTTCTAAAACAAATTTATACACTAATAAAAATCATATATATATATATATTACTTTCAAATCCAATTATTTTTAAGACTCTTATATTTGAATCTTACATTCAATTATTTTTATATACAATTTCCTCACAAATATGAATATATAAACAAGCAACATTTTTTTAATTTGATTTGGAAAATTCCAAATTACTTTATTAAGACATTTATTTAAATAAATAAATTCAAATTCAAATCTATTCATATATACATTACATATATAATTTAAATTCAAATGATTTTAAAAACATTTGTTATTTCAAATTTTTAAACTCGAAAGAAATTGAAATTTTATTCATATGAATTATCACTTATTTTATTTGTTTTGAAACTTTTCAAATTATTTTCAAATTAAATTCCAAAAGTTCCAATAAATTACCAAATTTAAACTGATAAATTTTGGGATGTTACCGGAAGCTACAATAGTTGTTTTAGTAAAATAGAATTGGATTTAAATCACAAAAGTATGACTGGATATATAAAATTTATAAGTACACATTATTTCAAAATGATTGAAATAAAGCCCGACGTCTAGTTCTTAAGTTTACTTTTAAGATATATTTTATGGACTCATGTATCTGATGCATTAGGTTAGTTTGATTTGTACATCTCATTATGATATGTTGTTTAGCAGTTTTCATTTGTTAAAATGAAATGGAATTTTCGTCAATTTTGGATAGTCTGAAAGGTCCGAGTTGGTTTATAAATTTGAAGCTACGTGATTTTGTAAAAATATAAAAGCCGAATTTTTGAAAATCTTGAATTGAGAAGGTAGTGAGTTAAAACAAGTTTTAAATTGTTGAACATACTTGTTAAGTAAAATGAATTTGATGTTTTGATATATACTCTTAAGATGTAGTAGAGTCATATACGAGTATGAATTTAAGTTATAAAATGTTTATAAAACTTAAGTAATGTTTTATGAAATGGTTTATAAATGATTATAATTTTGAGTAATGTTCTATATAGAAAATAAATATGAATTGAAATAAAAAGTAATTGTGTAGGTAAAAATCCAATTGGAATAAAGCACGTAAGTTGTACGTAGTTCATTTTATTCGCATGGCTGTTTTTGATCTAAGGTTCGAGTACACGATTTCGAGGTGATTCGAAGTTAGGATTGTTCACTCAATTGTTGAATGTGAATATTAAATACGGATTCTTGATGTCATCCTGAGGTTTTCTATCATAGTATATAGCTATGTAAGGAAAACAGAGGTTTCTAATCAAGGAACCTAATCGGAGTCCGCACTAGAGAGGTCAAGTGATCTGTACTATTTCGAAAGTGAAATTTATGTGACCAAGCTAGTGGTCAGATTTGATATTATGTACGGATGATATATGTATAATGTAAGGGCTTTAGTATATTTGTATGCTATGAGTATTGGCTTGTGGAGAGTTTGGAAAATGACTCTTCTAATTGCTTGAGGTAGCTGAATAATCGAGTAAATATTAATCTAAGGCTGTTAAGGGTAAGGTATGCTTGGTGGGTTGTTGATCAACCTTGTGTGATAAGAAATCTTTGAACCTAGGCGAACCATGAATTTTGGTTGTTATTGATTGCAGTACTATACAGTATTTTTATGTGATCATTCTTTGGTTGCCGGTGTTGTAGTATTATATAAAAATTTTATGTTATTGTTCCTTTGGTTGCTAGTGATTGCAGTACTATTTAGTATTAATGTTTGATTATTGATTTTTTTTCTCGTGTCAGTATTTCGAAAATGAAATATTCTAAAATGGGAGAATGTAATGACATAGCATTTCTAATGCTTTATATTTAAATATCAAAATTATTTAAATATTTAAATCTTTAATTTGATGTAATAAAATTGATTTAATAAGCTTATTTAAACACTTTTTAAATAATAAATGATAATGGTAAAATTTTAATTTTTAACAACGTGATTAAATTATTTTAATAAAAATTCTTTTAGTTGATATGTGAAATTATCTTCCCGGGGCACTATCTTGGATTTTGACGAAACTAGTGTCATCGAAACTAGAATATTGGGTTGTTGTAAGCCGATGAGTTCCGTAGCGGTCGGACATCCCATATGATTGTTTAGGCTCGAAACGTTCGATGATTTAATTAAGAGAATAAAATATAATATAATTTTTATTATAAATATACACCACTTAAATCTACTTCATCATTTTCCTACCTTTTCACTTCAACTAATCAGTCGCCACCCTTCTTCTCCTTCTTTCAATGGTTTTGATAGAAATATGATGAGCGAAGCCGATTTTGGATCCGTTGGGATCTTGTGTGCTTCAATTCCATGTGTGTAGTTTGGAGTGCGTTGATGGTTGGCTATGCTTGACTTTGCATGGCCAAAACTAGGTTTTGCTTTAGAGGGAACTAGAGGCGACGATAGGCTATAGCGTCAAGCGCATTGTTCTTCTCATGTGAAAGCAAACGTATGATGATAGTTTGAGGTGATGCGGCATAGGGTTGGGATTTATGATAGTACATTTGTCCTATAGTGGATCTTGGGTCGCAACTAAGTACGAGAAGCTGGAGGTCAAATCGATGGTGCTATTGGGCTCGTGTTGGCAAGAGAAGATGATTGGCGATGGTAGAAGGGGTTATAATTGGTTGTAATGAGATGCAACTATTAAAGTCAATGGCAGGGAGTTGTAGGTCGGGTTTGGCTAGGAGGAGTTGAGCGGGTCATGGGTGGGTGTATCGCGAAGCTTGAGCGAAGAGAAGATCATCGGAGGCGACAACATTTGACTTCGTGGAGTGATGCCCTGTACCGCTGTATGTATGTGCATGTTTGGGTGTGGGTTTGTTTTGAATGTGTGCAAGGAGTGGTTGGGGGAAGAGGGAAGAAGAATTGAAAAATTAATGAAGGTGGTTAAGTTAATAAAAGTTAATTAATTAATCTTTTTAATCCCAATATATTATATAATTCGTAACTTTTGTATACGAGGTCAAATCGAGGCACCGTCTTTGTCATCGCACTCACATTGAGACTATCTACGTTGGTTTGACTTAGGCTTGGGTATGTGTACTCACCAGTTAATTTTTTATGTTTTATATATAATGTATGTAGTGCAAATAAATCAATTAATTAAAATAGACAACAATACAAATTATTTCTTTTGGACCCCTCCTTGATTTGGAAATCAAGTGATGGAAATATTTGTAGAATAATCTCTTTGATAACCCTCTCGAACATGTACCATGGCCTAGACTTTTTTGCATGGTTGATAATGTTTTTGTTTGATAAAGTAGGAAATTGTGTGAGAATGGTTGAAGCAAAATTGTCGCTATAAACGCACTTTAAAATCCCCTGCATTTAACGTACATTAAATTGGTCAAATGTGAATATATTGTGAAAATATATATTTGGTTGTTCTTTACACATCTTCGAGTGTGTTGGACTAAAAGGAACAGGTTTGGAAATTTATAGAAACTTAAGGAACGATGGAAGGAAATAAAAAGAAAAGAGAGGGAAAGAAAATCGAAATGAAATAAAGAATATAAAAAATAAGTAATTGTGAAACGATGTTGCATAGTTTGCATAGCAAAATGGCCGATGTAGATTCACTTTGAAAATTCTTCATTAATAAGGTATAAAATGATTGGATGTTTTAGGTATTTTTCTAAAATCTTTTAAAGAAATTTATAAATGGTATTAAAGTATTTTGAAAGGAAGCTTGAATATAATTTTATAATCATTTACGAATGGTTTAAGTAAGGGTTTTAAGTTATAAAACTTGTTTTATGATTTTTAAATTAATTATAAAACATATATTTCAAGTGATATTTTGAATAAGTGTTTTAAACCGTATTATACGTATTTCAAAGAGGTTTTTGAGGTAATAATGCTTATGTTATCATGAATGGTTCGGTAAAAATAATTAAAATAGTATATCACCATCTTCAAAAAGTGAAGAAGTGCTCAGATCTTTAAAAAGATGTGTTTCAAAGTTAATGACAAGTATAAAGGTGATTTTGGGTTTATAGTAATGATGTTTAAGCAAAAATTGTTTTTAACAAATTTAATTATACTTTGGGAAAGTAATATAATCTTTAAAAGAGGGTTTTAAAGATAATGATTGAGTGAAGTGTTTTTTTTTGTAAACGGTGTTTTGGTAACATTTGTTTTCAAACACTTGAATTGTGTTTTAAAGTGGAAAATATAGTTGAATGATTTTGAAAAAAACTTAGATCTTTAGTAATGGAAATTTAAAGATAACAACAAATATGGAATCTGTGGAAAAATATAGAAAAGTATTAGTTTTAAAGCATAAAAGAGAGAACGGGTTTACAGTAATAATGTTTGAGTGACATTTGCTTTAAACCTCTTTGACTGTGTTTTAAGTAAGTAAACTTGTTGATTGGTGAATATACCTGTACTATTGAGATAAGTATATGAATACTTTTAAGAGTATTAGGGTGTAAATGAATTGTGAAGTTTTAATTAAAAAGCAAAGTTTAATTAATAAGTGGAATTTTAATTAATAAAAGAAGTTTTATTAGATACAAAGGAGTTTTAATGAATAAAGGATCAATTAAATAAGAAGGGGATTAAAAGTCATTTATTTGAATTGATTATGCTTTGTGTATATGTTAATCATACTTATGTTTTTACTTTTGTATGGAAAGTATATGGGACTTGGTTAACTTGTGCGATCATTCTCACTATTATGGAGATAGACAAAATACAACTCTGGAAATATTTAGAAGAAACATAGAATTATACAGTATTGTTATCTTTGGTGATGTTATACTGTATGTATAAACTCGTTTTGCTCTTTTAAGAAAAATGATAAGAACTTCCGACCTTATTCAGTTAGGTAGTGATCTCCGCCCTTATGTATTTTTGTTTATTTCAAAAAGAATCGAAGTTAAGTTTACCGGAAATCGATCGATTTGGTTTTTGGAGTGTTCGGTAGGTAAGGGAATGTACTTACATGAGATGACTCATAACCGTAACCACTCCAAAACCATATATGCGTTCAATGCTTTGGAAGAGATTCGTGACTTGATCTAGACATTGGAATCCATATGTGATTTTGAGATCTGTTGAGATGTGGGAATCCATATGCGATTTTGAGATTTGTTGAGGTATAGGAATCCATGTGTGATTTCGTGATCTGTTGGGATATGGGAACCCATGCATGGTTCTGAGACCAGTTTGAGTTGTGGCTCATGTGCTGGAATGCCAGATGTATCCTACCCAGTGGATTTAACTAAAACCAAAGAGAGGATGCATAGACCAGGGGTTTGGCTAACCAAAAGGTGAAAGCGACTCTACCCTAGAGATACCTATAGTTATGCATGCATGGGTGGTGCATTCGGCTTCATGCTTGTAACAAACCACTATTTTAGACCATTCAAATCGACAAAAATCCACACATGTTGGACTTGAATAATTCAAAATAACAGATTGTAGTAAAATTTGGAGCAAATAAAATCAACACAGAATCACAGACATAGAATATCAGAATAACTTGCAGCGAAAAAAAAATACCATAGTAGTTCATGAAGCTGCTATCTACATACTCTCAAAACATATACAAAATATCATAGTTTAAAAAATGGACACAACAGAAGTCTGGATACATAAATCACAATGCAGAAGCAATACCGAATAGGAAATAACTGGATGAGAAATAGACTAATAGATGGTCAAATAAGCTCCAACAAATCTCTAGCTCTAGAAGGTGAATCCAAAGTTGTGACTCTCAAGCTGACCCGAGCGTAAAGTAAAACACAAAACACTCGAGTCAGGACATACATACTTATACAATGTAAACCAACTCAAGTGAACTGTAATAGCAATGCACAACAACTTAAAGGATGCATGCGATTGCCCATCCATTAAGGATCCGGTAAACCATCAATTAAGCAGAAATAAACACTATCACGGAAATACCGCTATTAAAGTAATTAATGCAGATAACAGTGTAAATGTGACTTGTGTAGCGCAGAGCTGCAGTAATCGCTCACCTCTAGTCACACTATCAAATTGAAGGCGTGCATCAAAACAATCATTAGGAAAACAAACGACATACAGAGAAGCATACCTGTGGTTATAAATTCCAAAAAGGTTAAAATTCTGAATTAAATCATTCATTTAAACCATAAAAAGGCGGAGTCATTATACCTTCAAATTAAATATTAAATTCTTAAAATTTTAGCTTTTTAGAGTTCATTTATTTAGTTAAAACTTCAAAACATTCAAATTTCAGCCTTTCACAGCATTTAGAAAATGATGTGGTAAGTTATACTTGAAAACAATTCATTTCAGTAAAGACAACATTTAAAACTGCTGTAATAGTTCAATTATATTCAAAATCTCATTTCAGCCAACTGCAGCACTTAACAAGTGCTATAATAGCCCTTAGTTAATTCTAACCAATTAGTTCACTTCTGCAACTACAGCACTTACAAAGTGTTGTACTATCCTTTACTTAAGATTTTAAGTTAACTTCAGAAACGAAAACATTTCTGAAGTGTTGTTGTTAAATTTTCAGACTTCAATGTAATTCCACCAACAAATAAACTTTGATTTTAACCCTTTAAACATTATAAAATCATATTTTTACACTCAAAAATGTTCATTAAAATACCTTTTAACAATTATTTATCACTTAAATTTCAAATTACCATTTCATACATTGAACTGAATTTCCATTTTATTTAATTTACTTAAACTTCCATTTAAAACCAAATCACACAGTTCCAAGTCAAGTTAAATTCCAAATTTCCATTTAACTATCCATTTATTTAACATTTTAAACTAGTTACATAAATTCAAAATACACTGTAAGTTGTTTAACTTTATTTTACAAATAACTTGATATTTTCATTTACTTTATTTTTATCCAATCCATACATCACTTATATTACTTACCAAGTTAAGCTTATAATTCCATTTTTTTATTTAAGTTTTCATTATTAAGTTAAATCAAACTTTCACACTACAACTCAAACCGTCTATTAACTTATACCATTTAACCCATTAAAAAATCACTGCTTAACCATTTTAAGTCCAATATAAGTCAAATTTCATTTTTTTTTTCTTTAATTTACAATACATGAAATTTATAAGAAATCATATTTCGAAATCAACCACGGGTCTAGATAATATTTGACATGTAAATCAAGTGGTACGGAAATTATCATTTATATCCGTAATTAGTAAAATTTATGGGTTTTGATTATTTTAAACCCGCAATCCCAAGACAAATACAAATAAATAAAAAATCATCCAGGCCTATCATTTCAGCCCGTAATGATTTTCCCTATTCTAAAGTCCGTTCGGTTGTGTATCATTTCAAACCATAGTGATTCTATTGTACAGGGAAGTTGCAGTGTGAGAAACAAAAATAAATACAAAGTATAACAGAATAAAACATAATAAATGACGAGACAAGTTTATAACAGGTTTAACATCACATAATTAACATCACAAGCAGGTATAACATGATATAACAATTCTATACATTCACTTATTGTCACTTCACTAATTATATAAATATAAATGTCATGAGTGAAAATTCACCTCTTTATGCTGGAGTTAGCAAACAACACACATAAATGAAAATTCCAGAAAGCACGATAGCACGACTTTTCGTTTGAGTGGAGAGAGAGCCAAGATGTTAATCTTGTATATAACAATAAAATAAAACAATATATATAAATATATTTACAATACCAAAATCTATTGGAACAAAAAAGAAATAGAATTTATAAAAGACATCACCCAGCTTCCAATTCAATTTTTGCTTGATCTTAACTCCATGTATACTCGGCCATACACGCTTAGGCTCGGCTTTGGCAAGTTTTCAGGTGGGAAATGGATCAGGTTTGGAACTGAAAATACAAGCCTAGGTCAAGAGTGCAAAGGGTTTTGGAGTTATAAACATTGGAAGGTCAAAAGGAAAGGTTAAAGAGGAGGATTGGTTCACCTATTTGGCCCGGCCAGAGGCAAGTACAGGTCAGGTTAGGGGTTAGTGATGGTGTTCAGAGGTGGTGCTTGCTGGTGGTGGTGGCTAAGGAGGTGGCCGTGGCAACAAATGAAGGTGGTGGAGGTTATAGGAGTTCGGCTAGGCAATTCTAGGGTTTTTGCAACTTTTTTGGAGTTTTTGTCCAAAGGAGGGTCACAGCTAGTATAGGTCAGAGGAGGAGGATGAGTTGTGGCCGTGGATGGTGGAAAGGAAGTGGTGGTGGTCGGTGGAGGAGATGGTGAGGTTATAGGCCGAGCAACATATGTGAAAAGATCAAGCAAAACAAGCAAAAATTCAATGGAAAAGTGAAGAACAAAAAGTAGAAAAAAGGAAGACATTGCTTACTTTTTTTCAGATCTAAAATGCCTTGAAAAATGAAGATGGGAAGAGATTTTTCACGTGATATAGGCGGCTAGGAATCAAGGAAATAAACGGCAATAAATATGGAGGAGTTATGGTATGAAATCAATGGATGGAAAGATAAATAGGTAATAAATCAAAACGTAACTTATGCCTTTAATTAAAAATAGGTAACGTATCTTTATTTATGCATTTCCTGTATATTAAAGAAAGTGTATACAAGAAGCTATCACAAACCAATAAATAGAATAACTTTAAATTAAATACATTTTAAAGATATGCATTTTAAAGTAATAACGTGTGTGTGTATACATACATACATACATACATACATACATACATACATACATACATATATATATATATATATTTGAAATTTCTTTCCAAGAAATAAATAAGGATCTAAATACTTATCCATTTAACTACTAAATGAATGTATAAATAATTAAAATAGAAAAATAAGGTAGAGATAGATATTATGAAAAATAAATAAATAGTTTTAGGAAAAGTAGGAAATAAATAAAGAAAATACTCTATTTAATGGAACTAGAATTAAAAATTGAAAACAATATACAATCAACATTTGAAAATTGTAACTATACTTCAAAAATGTTTTCTAAAAATAAAATACATGCATAATATATCATGTTACACAAATTAGAACGTGATCTTACAAACAAAAATATTTTTCATATAAATTTAAAATAAACAAATTTGTTACATAAACAATTTACACACAATATTGTAAAAAGCATAACTTTCACAATATTAAAACGATTTCAATGAAATGAAAAGAAGTATTCTTGAAATTAAATCTATTTTCATAATAAAAGATAAAATTCATAAATTCAAATACTTAAATTTTAAATTGAAAAGTCAAAGTTTGACCATTTTGACCAAATTCCACTTTTTTGGAAATATTCCATTTATTCAGGTTTGGAATTATAATTCACACAAAATCAAAATTTATATTTAAAATAATAAAATTTATCCATTTTAATAAATAAAATAAAGTTTTTAGATCAGGAATTTCAGTTAAAATAATTTAAATATAAAATTAAAATAATCATAAAATACAGGGTTGTTACACTCTCCCCACTCAAAACTTTTCATCCCCGAAAAGGAACGAGGTACAGGAAAACACGGAAAAATAAAAATGGAATAAGATTAAGACAAGATGAAAAGGAGATTGAAATTATACCACATAACTATTGTTATAGGTAAGTTTAACAAGGTGGAGAATAGGAATAGCTAGAAGGGAAAATAGGCTGAAAGACAAAGATGAACCATTATTTTAAAGCTATCTAAATTTCAATTATTTAGAAAGGTAAATAAATGATCAAAATATCCTTTATATAATACTTTATCAAAATACTTTTATAACTCGATGTCTTAACAAGTTTATCCTTGTTCCAGTAGACTCTGACACTGCGTTGATCAGGCGCAAAGCTAGAATTCTTCAAGTACTTAGTAGACTTGTTTCAACATCCAGTGAAAATACTGGAAAAACCTTTTAAAAAAAGATATGGAAAGTACAATCCAAACAAAACAACCAAAACCTTTGTATAATTATGGACCGCGGATACACAATGGTTACGCTGGGATCCTCCAGGAAACTATCCATATCCGTAAGCTTTCTCGGCCCTGCGAATTACGCCATGATGACTAGTAGACCGCATATACAAATGGTTATAGCCGGATCCCCCAGGAAACAATTCATATCCGTAAGCATTCTCAGCCCTGCGGATTTCGCTACTAATACGACCTACATAGATTACATGATACACAATGATTATGCCTGGATCACCCAGGAAATAGTCCATACCCCTAGGCCATCTCATCCAGGCGAATTACGCTATGCAGTCGCGCTTAAAAGAAAAAAACCATGGGTTACTCCATGGTAGGACACTCGAGTATCACAACCGAAAAACCAAAATCAAAGAGAATAATATCGACATAATGAATCCACAATGTGGCCACAGAGTGGATTTCAAGCAGAAGGCACTTTCCATATCTTTACTTCGAAAATATGTATCATATAGTACCTTTTCAAATCACTTTCAAATATCATACTTATATAAAGTCCATTATACATAAGATTCCATTTTCAAATCGAATACTTTCCAAATCAATAGTATATCAAATCACACTTATATAGACATCGATTATATAAAAGTGCTCTTTCCAAATTGAGTACCTTTCAAATCAATAGTTTCCAAATCAAGTTCATACTTATACAAAATCCATTTTATATAAGTTCGATAACTCCCAAATCAAGTGTTTAGAAAAATAAGGTTCTCAATTTCAGTTTGTTTCAATATCAATACAGTTTCAAAATCATATACGATTTCACCATGTTATTTCTTCCAAACTAAATATTTTCAGTTTCAAATCTTCCAAACTAATAGGTCTAGAAAATGATCCAAGTTTCCATATTAACATAATTTAAGTCAAACAAATTCATTTCCAAACCATCATATAAATACCGGGTTTTACTATCCAATCTACTTTATAAACCAAATATTTTTCTCAAAAACAATTATACCCAAAATAGTTTCCAAATTTATAACTATCCCTTTAAAAACTTTAAACTATTTATTTCTACATGAAAAATCCAATTTATCATTGGAAAGATTATTATTATATATATAGATACTTTATTCAAAACATTTCCAATATATATTTCATACTAGTATAATTCAAAATAGTCTTATTCATTTACTTAATAAAGCAGTCTCAAACTAACTTAAATCATATTAAAGCATACAAAACTAAACTCATATACTTTATCAAATACTTTATACTTTTCAAAGTTACTTAGCTTGGAAAAGTTAGCCTTGATTTGGAAGTGTTCGAACATTTAAATAATCCAAGAAGTCATATTTCAAATCTATGAGTTGGAAATCAACAACAAATCAGTAAATCAATTCTAAAAGATAAGGTTATATCAATCAAATTCGAAACTCAAGAACTGAACACCGGCTCAATTCAAAATTGTGTCACATATATATGCATATATCTTTTTGAAAATCAAATTATACTTCGGTACTTGAAATTAAATTGGTTTCGTAAAATTACTCGCATAGCAAGGCTATTAGAGTGGCCTCTCCCCCACTTAGAAACTCGAAAATTCATGTCGATGATGCATGCATTCATCACCAAAATTATTTTCCAGCGACATAAGTGAGTTTTGGACTTTTATTTTCTCGAAAACTTCTTTTGAAATTTCTTCGAAATCATTTGAAACTCATTAAAATCATTTGAAATATTTCTTATTCGGAAAAATACTTTCAAATCATATTATTATATATTTTCAAAACCTTAAACCAATTTAAAACGTCGGAGTTCAATCACTCAAATTTCAATTTCAAAACCAATCCATTAAAATCATTTTATAAACCAAATAATTTTCAAAATTTTCAAATCCTTTCAAAGCTTCAAAATTTCATTTTAAAAGGGTATATAATCCTTATCAAAAAACATTTCACTTTTATATAAATTATGGCCATCCTTATCAAAATAATAACTTCGATGTATACACAATTTCAAAATATAACTAACCATACATTTTACAAGGGATGATTCAAGGATGGATTTCAAAACAGAACAAAGATTCAAATTTAGACGAACCCTAATCAAATAGAATTCTGATTCGAAGATAAGCTCGAACGAAGATGAGATACTTAAATTACCATATAGAAGATGGATAAGTCCATATAAATCGCGGGCAATCTTAACAGGATCAACTGTGACTTCAGGAATATAATCAATGCAGAAATCTAAGGCAAATCGTCATTCGAACGCTAGAGATAGCATCTAGGTATAGAAGAAGATAGATAGCATCATAGATTGAGGATACAGAAATCTCCGGTGAATCAATGCCAATTATAATGGAGTTTCACCACTTTACAAATCATTCAAAGATTTTGCGGAATCGCTGATTTTATGGAGGTCATTCAAAGTGGAGTTATGCAATGCACCAAAATCAAAAAATTACAGATAGGGGAGACAGAAATGGATTTCAGAACAAGCGAGAGCATTCCCAAGTTCAAAGGAATCCTAATCAATAAGAGTCCAAACCAAGATTAGAGATATATATCCTATATTAATCAAAAATAATTCCTATTCATAATTTGGAAAAAGACTCAAATTCATATCATACAGAAAATAGGAGCATAAATATCTTTAGTTTGACAACTTCAACTAAGCAAAAGATACTACAGAGTTCACAAAATGCAACCTAACAAATTACTGATAACCAACAAATCCATAGATTACCATTCCTATATAAAAAAAGCATCAGTATTAGTTCTTCAGGTGGTACTTCAACGGGTCTAGAACACTCCCCCTCAATGTGCCCCCAACTTCTACACTTCTGGCATAAATGCACTACACTCCCATCTTCCTTAATGAACTGCGGGTACGCAGCTTTCTTTCCGTACTTCCTCTCAGAACAATTCCTGGCTATATGCCCAGGCCTACAACAGTGATAGCAAAAGGTTGATTGGTCAACTGATGTAGTGGGAGCAGATCTTACTTTCTTCGCCTCTTGGTAGCGACTGGGAAAGTGCCCCTCACTACGGCATCTAAAACAGAAGATCTTGGATTGAAAACGCCTGCCCACCTTCTTTTTTCCTTATTTCTATTCCCACGCATGACTGCATAGTGTCCCTTTTCCTGACACTGGTAACAAACAACATGGTCATAAGGACCCGGTCCTACTCTTTCTCTCCACATCCTTTCCCATTTCTCGATTTCTTCCTTCCATTCCTTACGGGCCAGGGCTCTTCGTGCTCCATGCGCTGCTTTCTGCTCTTTCGATTTTGCCATACCTAAATAGCTTCCTAGTAGTGACGAACCTGGATCAACAAGATAGAAGTTCAAAATTCTGGTGAATCCTAACTGAAGAGATTACTAATAAGGTGGATACAGAAGGGATGAAGTTTAGAAAAATCTTGATTTCAAAATAAGAAAATTTATACCAAAATAATCTTTGAAAATCCTTTAAAATCATTGGAAAATCATTTTATACTTCGAAAATGCGTTCTCTCACAAGGAAATGATTCTGAGATTGATTTCACTCATTCTAGGGTATTTCTACCCAATCTCTAATGAGCTTTTGCTCCGCAGGCTAAGGTTTGCCTAAAACCAATGCTCTGATGCCAAAATGTAACGATCCACTATTTGGACCATTCAAATCGACAAAAATCCACACATCGGACTTGAATAATTCAAAATAACATATTGTAATAAAATTTGGAGCAAATAAAATCAACACAAAATCACAGACACAGAATATCAGAATAACTCGCAGCGGAAAAAAATACCATAGTAGTTCATAAACCTACTATCCACATACTCTCAAAACATATACAAAATATCATAGTTTAAAAAATGGATACAATAGAAGTCTGGATACATAAATCACAATGAAGAAGCAATACCGAATAGGAAATAACTGGATGAGAAATAGACTAATAGATGGTCGATAAGCTCCAACAAATCTCTAGCTTCAGAAGGTGAATCGAAAGTTGTGACTCTTAGGCTGAATCGAGCGTAAAGTAAAACACAAAACACTCGAGTCAGGGCATACATACTTATACAATGTAAACTAATTCAAGTAAAATGTAATAGCAATGCACAACAACTTAAAGGATGCTTGGGATTGCCCATCCTTTAAGGATCTGGTAAACCATCAATTAAGCAGAAATAAAAACTATCACAAAAATACCCATATTAAAGTAATTAATGCAAATAACAATTTAAATATGACTAGGGTAGCGTAGAGCAGTAGTAATCGCTCACCTCTGGTCACACTATCAAATTGAAGGTGTGCATCAAAACAATCATTGGGAAAACAAACGACATACAGAGAAGTATACTCGTGGTTATAAATTCCAAAAAGGTTAAAATTCCGAATTAAATCATTCATTTAAACCATAAAAAGGTGGAGTCGTTGTACCTTCAAATTAAATATTAAATTTCCAAAATTTTAGCTTTTTAGAGTTCATTTATTTAGTTAAAACTTCAAAACATTCAAATTTCAGCCTTTCACGACATTTAGAAAATGCTGTGGTAAGTTATACTTCAAAACTATTCATTTCAGTAAAGACGGCACTTAAAACTAAAGTAATAGTTCAATTATATTCAAAATCTCATTTCAGCCAACTGCAGCACTTAACAAGTGCTACCATAGCCCATAGTTAATTTTAACCTTTTAGTTCACTTCTACAACTACAGCACTTACAAAGTGTTGTAATATCCTTTACTTCAGATTTTAAGTTAACTTCAGAAATGATAACATTTCTGAAGTGCTATTATTACATTTCCAGATTTCAATGTAAATCCAGCAAAAAATAAACTTTGATTTTAACCCTTTAAACATTATAAAATCATATTTTAACACTCAAAAATGTTTATTAAAATACCTTTTAACAATTATTTATCACTTAAATTTCAAATTACCATTTCATACATTGAATTAAATTTCCATTTTATTTAATTTACTTAAACTTCCATTTAAAACCAAATCTCACAATTCCAAGTCAAGTTAAATTTCAAATTTCCATATAACTATCCATTTATTTAACATTTTAAACTAATTACATAAATTCAAAATACACTGTAATTTGCTTTACTTTATTTTACAAATAACTTGATATTTTCTTTTACTTTATTTTTATCCAATTCATATATCACTTATATTAATTACCAAGTTAAGCTTATAATTCCATTTTTTTACTTAAATTCCCATTATTAAGTTAAATCAAACTTTCACACTACAACTCAAACCATCTATTAACTTATACCATTTAACAATTTAGAAAATCACTGCTTAACCATTTCAAGTCCAATATAAGTCAAATTTTATATATTTTTTTCATTTACAATACATGAAATTTATAAGAAATCATATTTTGAAATCAACCACGGGCCGGGATAATATTTCACACCTAAATCAAGTGATACGGCAATTATCATTTATATCCGTAATCAGTAAAATTTTCGGGTTTTGATTATTTCAAAACCGCAATCCCAAGACAAATACAAATAAATAAAAAATCACCCAGGCCTATCATTTCATCCCGTAATGATTTTTCCAATTCTAAAGTCCGTTCGGGTATCTATCATTTCAACCCATAGTGATTCTATTCTACAGGGAATTTGCAGTGTGAGAAACAAAAATAAATACACAGTATAACAGAATAAAACATAACAAATGATGAGACAAGTTTATAACAGGGTTCAACATCATATAATTAACGTCATAGGTAGGTATAACATGATATAACAATTCTACACATTCACTTGTTGTCACTTCACTAATTATATAAGTATAAATATCATGAGTGAAAACTCACCTCTTTATGCTGGAGTTAGAAAACAACACACACGGATGAAAAATCCAGAAAGCACGATAGCACTACTTTTGATTTGAGTGGAGAGAGAGCCAAGACGTTAATCTTGTATATAACAATAAAATAAAACAATGTATATAAATATATTTACAATACCAAAATCTATTGAAACAAAAAGGAAATAGAATTTATAAAAGACATCGCCCCGCTTCCAATTCAATTTTTGCTTGACCTTAACTCCATGTATACTCGGCCACACATGCTTAGGCTCGGCTTTGGCATGTTTTCAGGTGGGAAGTGGATCAGGTTTGGAACTGAAAATACAAGGCTAGGTCAAGAATGCAAAGTGTTTTGGAGTTATAAACATTGGAAGGTCAAAAGGCAAGGTTAAAGAGGAGGTTTGTTTCACCTATTTGGCTCGGCCAAAGGACTATCGGATCGGCCAGAGGCAAGTACAGGTCAGGTTATGGGTTAGTGATGGTGTTCAGAGGTGGTGCTTGCTGGTGGTGGTGGCTAAGGAGGTGGCCGTGGCAACAAATGAAGGTGGTGGAGGTTATAGGAGTTCGGTTAGGCAATTCTAGGGGTTTTTGCAACTTTTTTGGAGTTTTTGTCCAAAGGAGGGTCACAGCCAGTATAGGTCAGAGGAGGAGGATGAGTAGTGGCCGTGGATGGTGGAAAGGAGTGATCGGTGGAGGAGATGGTGAGGTTATAGGCCGAGCAACATATCTGAAAAGATCAAGCAAAACAAGCAATAATTCAATGGAAAAGTGAAGAAGAAAACGTAGAAAAAGAGGAAGTCATTGCTTATTTTTTTCAGATCTAAAATGCCTTTAAAAATGAAGATGGGAAGAGCTTTTTCATGTGATATAGGCGGCTAGGAATCAAGGAAATAAACGGCAACAAATATGAAGGAGTTATGGTATGAAATCAATGGATGGAAAGATAACTAGGTAATAAATCAAAATGTAACGTATGCCTCTAATTAAAAATAGGTAACGTATCTTAATTTATGCGTTTCCTATATATTAAACAAAGGTGTATACAAGAAGCTATCATAAACCAATAAATACAATAACATTAAATTAGAAACATTTCAAAGATATGCCTTTTAAAGCAATAACGTGTGTGTGTTTATATATATATATATATATATATATATATATATATATATATATATATATATATTTGAAATTTCTTTCCAAGAAATAAATAGGGATCTAAATACTTATCCATTTGCTTAATAAATGAATATATAAATAATTAAAATAGAAAAATAAGGTAGAGATAGATATTATGAAAATTAAATAAATAGTTTTAGGAAAAGTACGAAATAAATAAGGAAAATACTCTATTTAATAGAACTCGAATTAAAAATTGAAAACAATATACAATCAACATTTAAAATTATAACTATACTTTAAAAATGTTTTTTAAACATAAAATATATGCATAACATATCATGTTACACAAATTAGAATGTGATTGTACAAACAAAAATATTATTCATATAAATTCAAAATAAACAAATTTGTTACATAAACAATTTACACACAATATTGTAAAAAGCCTAACTTTCGCAATATTAATCCAATTTCAACGAAACGAAAAGCAGTATTCTTAAAATTAAATCTATTTTCATAATAAAATTCAAATATTTAAATTTTAAATTTAAAAGTCAAAGTTTGACCATTTTGACCAAAATCCACTTCGTTGGATATATTCCATTTATTTAGGTTTGGAATTATAATTCACACAAAATCAAAATTTATATTCAAAATAACAAAATTTATCCTTTTTAATAAATAAAATGTAGTTTTTAGATCAGGAATTTCAGTTAAAATAATTAAAATATAAAATTAAAATAATCACAAAACACAGGGTTGTTACAATGTTATAGTGAGCTATGTATTTCCTATGTACATCAAGTAGGCTTGTACGATGCTGGGGGGGATATCTTTGATCCTTGTCCAGGAGGACCGTTTTCGAAGTACCGAGGGCACCTACATGGAATTGTACATAAATAGTGAACGCACCTTAGCGGTTTTGATTGTATACCTATCATTGTTGTGATGTAGACTCACATACATCACAGCTATTTGATTATTTATATTCACACCCTAGACATTATGATACTATCACTGAATTTTCTAATAAAAATGGTTTGGTTGTCGTAATGTAAAAAACCATCTATGTTTGTTTGCGGTGTGGTCTTGTGAGATACCTTTATTTTTTAAGGGTTTCATAAATATAAAAATCCATATGATTTGAGTTTCTTACACCGGTTTACCAGACTGATCTGGGTGTTATTTCCTTATAATGGTCGAGTCAGCCCATACCATATTTGTTGATTTAGCTGGATGCTTTAGAGCTTCAAAAGACGAGCTGGATACCCCCAAGACCTATTCATGTATTTATTTCTCGCTGCATTTCTTTTATCGTATTTATCAGTGTTTGTGACAACAGGCTTTTATAACTGTGCATGCTGATGGTAGATTAGTTAACTCTGATTGTTGTATGTATATAAAAGTTTTCTTTTTTCTATAGAACTTTTGAGATATTATATATTATTGTTTCGCATGTGAGATTTTGCTATTTTGTTCTCCTTTCTTATTTTGTTTATTTTTTTCGTTTTCTTTTACCCTAATATTTTACCTTTTCGGCACTTGGGTGCTCGACGCATAAAAACTGTTGTGTATTAGTGTCAACTTTTGAGAGTCGAAATGTCCGTTCATTACAAAACCTATACCATTAACACATAAGAAGTTAGTGGTGGACACTATACTACTACAAGAAGAGAAAAAAACTAAGCATAATCATCCTCTCATAATGGACTTTGATGAAATTTGAAACGGTGGTTATATGTGTCGCCTAAAGAATGGTATTCGATATCTTCAGACAGATGTATATATTTTTTTATTTGATCGTCGCCCTGTAGCATGGTATCTTGTTGTACTTGTAAGTCGTGAACTTTGTAACTCCACTCTATATGTTGTTGTATCTCTCTTCTTAATGTTTGTATTGGTAAATGAAATTTATGAAATACGTGAAATTTGTAACGACCCGATATTTTCAACCATTCGCATCCATTATAAGTGTATAGGTAGACACTCATGCCGGAATTGGATAGCTCAAAATACCACGTTGTAAATAAAAATTTGGCAAATCTCAGAATATACAGTAAGTAAAATCACAGATCACAGACACAGAGTATATAAAATGCAGCGGAAGAAAAAGAGATAGTAGTTCATGAAGCTACTATATAAATATGAGATACATCAGAGTTAAATAAGATACAACAGAAGAGTAACAAGATACATCACTGAAACACTGGATACTGAAACAAAATAGAAGGCTGGATCTTCAAGGAAAGCTCCAACTCCGAAGGTGAATCTTGAATGCTAACTCAATCAATCTGACCCGAGCGTAAAGAAAAACAAAAAACCCTCGAGTCAGGACATAAATACTTATAAACTGTAAATCAACTCAAGTGAACAGTAACAAAATGCATCAGTAACTTAAAGGATGCTTGGGACCGCCTATCCTCTAAGGATCCGTTAAACTGTTTACTATGTAGTAATATACGCTATATACGGTAGTGTCTAATCAGTAAAGTATAATCATATAGAAAATAGCGTTAAGGGGATGGTGAACCTTAACGCGGTCGGATCTTTAAAACCAAAATCGTAGTGGGCTCGATATAAGGATATGACACGGCACGCGAGGCAATGCCAGGGTGGATACACCGTTTGCACTCCCGGACCGGTGGTGACGGCAAGCCAGCAGCTTCTGCCCACCTCGAACAATACCCCCGAATCAAAGTGGCGCCACCGAATCGAATCACAACAGTAATAGAATGGTTTCCGATGGAGCATGCTCGATGAAAGAGTGTGACCCTTTGTGTAGCCCAGTATAGCTCCTGTTTTAGTCATATATGCCAACTCACGGGAGTTGGGTCCACGTAACATACCTCGAGAACGTCGCCACCATCCTACTTCATTCTGGAATCTCCACCACGTACACAGTTGTTAAAGTGGGTTTCGGTATTGTCCGGCTATAAGACAATATCTGATCCCGGTCTCTTTAACAACCAATCGTTATTATAACCCATGGATATTTATTTCAAATAATTTATACTTTCAAGACCAAAATATCATACTCATTTCAAAACAATATCACAATTGTATCATTTCCATTTCAAAAATAATTCAATATTATATCATTCAAATAAAACCCAAATTTTCAAATCATTGAATATTTCTTTAAATTTATTAAACTTGAAATATTCCTTTAAATTATCATAGCATTTTGAAAATGTTACCTTAAGGAATCGTAGCATTTTTGGAATGTACTACTTTCCACTTTACATTGTATATAATCAAAGTATTGATAAGCTTAAATTTTAACATGTCAATTTATCATAGCCTTATAGTTAAATAAACTTTCTTACTGTAATATACAATTTAAACCGAAATTCTTATGTTAAGTTAAAAGCATCTTATTAACTTACATTATTATTACAATAAAGAAACTTTATTATTTTAATCATTTAAAGTATGCCATTCACATAAATTAAAACTTGCTTATCAAATGTACGTTATCAACTTACATTTTATTATTACAGTAAGTAACATTTATCATTTTAATCAATTTAAAATACACCATTACATTGATTAAAATCTACGTGTCAAATGTACGTTTTAAATTTTATATTCCTATTACAATAATGAACATTTATTAATTTAAATCAATACCACACTACTTAAAACTTTACATGTTTCTTTCTTAATTAAAACTTTACACGTTCTCTCATTAATTAGGACTTTACACGTTTCTTTCATTAATTAAAAACTTATACGTTTCTTTCATTAATTAAAACTTATACCTTTCTTTCATTAATTAGGAATTTACATGTTCCTATCATTAATTAGAACACCATACGTTCTTTCATTAATTAAAACCTATACGTTTCTTTCATAAATTAAAACCTATACGTTTCTTTCATATATTAAAACCTATACGTTTCTTTCATAAATTAAAACCTATACGTTTCAGATTTATATTACCATTTCACAAATTTAACTAAACTTCTAGTTTATTTAATTAATTTAACATCTTTAGTTAAAACTCAAATAACATTTCAAGTCAAGTTATATTTTAAAATTTCATTTTTCAACAGTCATTTATTCAACCACTTAAATTTATAGAAAAAACAATAATTCTTTAATAAATCACTTAAATTCAAATATAAATCAATTTATCATATTTACCATTTTCCAAATAAAATTAAAGTCCATTTTATTCATGTAACTTAAATATCATTTTTAGTCAAAATTCCAAATTTCAAACATAAGTTATATTTCAAAATCCAGTTAATCCATTCATAAATTACATTTTTAACACAGAGAAAAATCATAATTTATTTATTTTAAAACCTTTCAAAATCTATTTAAATCAAATTTCATAATTTTATATTTTTAAAATACTTAAAATATTCAAAGCACTTTATAGAATAACCACGGGTCTGTATATAGTTGTCTAACCTAGGTCAAGTGATACGGATATGTATCATTTCAATCCGCAGTTTTAAAAGGTAAAAATCCGGGTTCTATCATTTCAAACCCGCAATCCCAAGTTTAAATAAATAAATAAAATAACTCAGGCTTATCATTTCAGCCCATAATGGTTTTTATCCTAATAGGGAACTTGCAGTGTGATCATATACAGAAATAATATAAACAATGTCAATATCACAATATACAGTCATGTATCAGATGTCAGGTGAAAATTAACAGTTTTAACATGGTAATAACATGGTAATAACACGGCATAGCATATCATATGATCATCATTAACTTGCATAAACATTTTACATTACTAAACACTTGTCATCAATCCACTTTTCATAAGTATATATGTCAGAGTGAGAAAGACTCACCTTTTTCAAAGCTAGAGACCAAAACAACATACAAGCACGACTCCAAAGGCACGACAAGCACAATTTCACGACTTTTGATTTGAGTTGAAAGATAGCCAAGATATGATTTTGTATCAACAACCCAAAGCAAAACAATGAAAGGAGAACAAATGAAATAAAACAAGAGTGAAAAGAAGAAAGAAAGAAAAAAAAAAGAAAAAAAATGAAAGGAAAAGCATGCGCCGGTTCTGTAACGACCCGAAATTTTCTAACCCCAAAATTCCAGATAGTTATGGAAAGAAGAAAAAGATAGAAGAAGAAGAGAACACCAAACATCTCACATTCGCAGCGGATAAAATATAATAATAAATAATAACAGTTTACAAAAGAATACTATATCTGTCAATTGCTTTTAATATACATCAGAGTTTCACGTTTTAATAACAGTTATACGATTTGTTAGTAATTTACAAAATCGAACAATTAACTTCCCATTTAAAAATTTAATTAGCCAGTGATTTTATTTTATTATTATTTTTTTAAAACGAATTCCCCTTTAAAACTACATATACTAAAAATTTTAATTTCTCTAAATTCAAAAATCAATTTTTTTTTATATGATTTTCCACACATTTTAAAATTCCCAGATTCTTCTAAAAAAAATAAGCTATATGAATAAAAAAAACTTATTTTATCTAAATTCTTCCATCCTTTAAAATTTTTCTACTTTCCTTTGCAAGATCTTATCCACACATATATTTCCTGTTCATATACTTATTTACTACCTTCCAAGTTAAACAGAACTTTGTACTTACAGTAAATCAAACTGTGTATATATATAGATTAAAATAGAACAGAGTTGTTTTATAAAACTCATTATAATATATATGTATTTTGTTCCTATAATATATATTCAAAGATATATATAAGTTTTAAATAAAATAACTAGAAATATTTTAATTTATTTCTTTTATACGTACAAATTAGAAATAAGGAAGCAGCATACCCAAAATCGAATACAGCAGTCGCCAACCTCCTGATGCGACGTTGAGCTCGAGTTCGCCATGAACGAGGACCTCCCAGAGCTGTCGCCACAAATAGCTCACGCACAACTCAAACCCTAAGCTACCATCTACGTCGAATCCTCCCACAAAGCTTCGAAACCCCAAATTCGACCGCCTTCCACAATCCGGATCTACACCAAGTCCGCTCCACCAATACCGAACATCCACCGTGCGTCGCCGCAGCTTTGACCTTTCTTTCTCACCTGAGTTCGATGTCGCGATTTTCCTTCTATGCGCGATCGATATTTATTTCCTTTAGTTAAATTTTGAGGACGAAAGGGGATGAGAGAGGGAGAGAGCGACGGCCATCTTCGATTCATTTTTTTATTAGAGATAGAGTTCGATTCTGCCGTTTATAATGAAGAGGGGAACAGAAATGAGGGTTATAAGTGGGAACGATGTCGTATAGAGCAAGTTGAGGAGTTGATTTAACAGAATAAAATATTTAATTATAAATATCTCACTTTACCCCGCTCGAAACTTCGAACCACCATCGCGGCATGCCGCTAGGCTATTATAAGGTCTTACCCGCGTCCCGAACACAATGGAACATGTTTCGGAGGCTAATTTGAACGTACGTGCCAATTTTGGAATTAAACGATCGATTTTAAATTAAATCGATTAAAATAAATCTAAGCGTTTCGAGCTGCCAGGGTCAAACAACAACTCCGATTGCTACGAAAATTGAAATCCGATAATAACTAACTACTACGGATCCAATGGAACTAGTTTCGTCGAATTCCGAGACAGTGCCTCGGAAGGCTCTTTTTAAATTCCAATTTAAACGATATATAATTAAAATTGAACAAATTATCTTTAAGTTAAATTCCAACCATTCTATTATCTTCAGTATCATCATTATAAATTTTACAAGCCTTCAAATTATTTTAAACAGGCTTAGAATCTCAAATTCAACAATTTTTCCAATTTCAATTATATAATTCAATACTTAACTTATTTAATAAATATTAATATTCGGAATTCAAGCTAAAATTAACCTTTCAAATGTAAAAAAAAATCAATTTGTTATTCCATTTTAATTCGTTAAAATTTCCGGGTCGTCACATTCCTCCCCCCTTAAAAGAATTTCGTCCCCGAAATTACTAGATAGGAAGAATGGTCCAATACCCGTTAACTTTTCCCAAACTCTCACTATGCAACATCCTACCAACTATTCTTTATTAAAGACCCACTATCACCTCAACCAACCTTCCCAAAACCTTCCATAGTTTCAAACAATACCTCTTTTCTCAATAATTTAAATTTCAATTTAAAACCAAATTTTGAATTATCGAAGTATCTCAAAAAAAAAATTCTAACTCTCTAAATTCCCGAAAATTTTTGCCAGCGTCTCCTTTGCGCGGCTAGCTTGGTACTACTACAAAAGGCCTCTAGGGGCTCCCAAATTCCAAAAAGAAAACAAAAGCCAAGTGGCTACATCAAAAACTCAATCCAATATCATACAGAATCACAATACGTACCTTTCAGTCGGACAATTCAAATTTATCTTTTAGAACCAAATCCAATTTCCTTTTTCCTTTATAACACCTGCATATTCTATTTAACAACAATATCCAATTGAAATCTTTCAAATCATTGTATACATTTTCTTACAGAAGCCTTCACATTACTTCTATTCAACTTAGTTTCCACCGTTTCATATGAATTCAATTTATTTTCAATTTCTAATATGGAGTTATATCTTTCATTTAAACTGATTCATATTAGTTTCATTTACTAGTTTATTTTAAGTTTCCCATTTGAAATTGTTTTGTCGTTAACCAAAATTTTCCAAATATTTTCTAACTCCCAAAATTTTCAGAAAATTTTGGCAGAGTCTCCTTTGTACGGAGGAGCTTTTGCAATTTGACAATAGATATAAATATATATACATCGACCCACCCGGTCGGAAAAAGAAAAAACAGTTCATATTTCCTATTTTTATTGCGTAGGCGTACCTTATTTAGCAATTTAAGCAAGCAGCTTATAAATTTTAGCAATTAGCATACCCCAAATCTAGCCAAACGGCTTCCCTGTACCTGTACTTACTCAATTTACATACGTAAGTGTCATACATAGAAAATCTATTAACATTTCACTTACTTTTAATAGCTAAACACAAGCATTACATAAATAACAAGCACCAAACACTTCCAATAAGCAATTTATATGTTTTAAAGTACATCTAATTGTTTCCAACCAAATTTATATGCCTTTTCATTCAATTTTAATGGTTTACACACAATTACTTGCATTCAACTCATTTTAAGCGAAACAATCTCATATTCACTTCAATTGATTCAAAAATCAATTATATCGCTTCCACTAATTCATAGCATTTAATTTGATTAAATCTCGCTTACGTTAAACGATAATCATTCCTACGCAATTTGATAATATCCATGTGAGTAATTAATTATTTAAGTTTTATAACCAATTAAAATTGATTCCAACTCAATTTTATTTACTTCAATTCCAATTTAATTTATTCACAATCATTTTATTTAGCTCGACACATTCCATTCTTGTATACTACTAGCCATTCCCAAATTAATTCAATCCAAGCTTTATTTAATGGCCTTCACTGTGATTCGAAGCCAACTTCCATAATTTTAAGCTTAAATTAATTTACTTTAATTTATTCCAACATTAAACTTAGGTTTGCCTCTATTTGATTCTCATTTAAGCAACTTCCATTAAATTTAGATTCTCATTAAATCAAATTCCATTTAATTCAGTTAGCCCATCTCCTTCATTGTAAATTTATTCCACCTTCTCAATTTATCAAAACAATATCCAGGCACATATGCCACCGAACTTAAGTCCAGTCTGATAATCCAATTCCAATTAAAGTTTGATTCAATTTTTCTTTTTTTATTCATCAGGCTTCATCCATTTATTATATAATTCCAGTGATCCCATTAAAATTTTTAATTTACTTGTTTATTTCGAATTTATTTTATTAATACAAGACCATCTCAATTTATTTCTATTCACTGGGATTTTGCTTTGCAACTCAAACTATTTCTATTATAATCACTTCTCTTATATCCAATCCACTTGCATATCTCATTAAATATTATTCAAATCACCCTTGAATTTTATTTATAATTCAAACCATCACATTTCTTTTTCAATCCAGCCCTATTTTATTTTTACAACATCTCTTCTAATTTATTTCATTATTAAATCCAAGTCGAGTTCTATTTACAATTTGAATTCATTTCCAAACTTCATTATTAATTTACAATTCATTTATTAACCAAAGTTAAATTTTATTAACATACTCCATCAAGTAATTATTTTGTTAATTAGCTTACTTCCAACTTTCAAATCAATATGCGATTTTATTTCAAAGAATCGCTTCATTGAAATTTCCCGAGTCCAATTTTTATTTTATAATTCCAGTTTGAAATCCCCTTTTTACTTTAAAATTTAGGAATGCCTTCAAATTTAGACAATACGATTAAAATAGCTTTTTATAAAAATATTTCTTATAACTCGATGTCTCAACCAGTCCATCCTTGTTCTCACAGAAATTCAGTCATACGTTGATCAGGCGTAGGACTGAAAATCTATAAGTACTTGGTAAACCCGTTTTCAACACCCAGTGAAAATACTTGGAAAACAATTTTATTGAAAATATAGAAAACAATTTTGAAAATAGAGGAAATATTTTTTTTTTAGTGAGGATGCTCTGGAAATCATCACCCCCATTCCATGGTCACAGTTACATACCAGGGTTACGTTGCAGTCGCAACAAAAGTCCATGTAACTGCAGGCTCTCCGCGGCACTCTCGATTACGCCATGGAACCCACACAACAGATCACAGTTACATCCAGGGTTACGTTGCAGTCACAACAAAAGTCCATGTAACTGCAGGCTCTCCGCGGCCTCTTGATCTTGCTATCAAAATGAAACTTCTCCACCCTTACATAGGTCGCAGTCTACCGAGATAAACTCAAACGCAGACTGTTGGCTCTCAGCGGCACACACGACTTTCACTATGTTATACCATAGGTCACAGTCTACCGATATAGAATCAAACGTAAACTGTTGGCTCTCTGCGGCACACACGACTTCCGCTATGGTATACACTACTCATAATCCCCAGAAACTAGTTTTGTCCGGACTCCTCACAGGATCAACTTTAGAACCCCATCGGGCTCCAGGCAGCACCACCCAGTGGCACTCCTGAGAAGTTCATTTCAAGGGGACGCCTTTTTCCCCAGAGCCATCATCAAAATATTTTATACTATACACATATAGTATCTTCAAATCATACACCTAGTATGATATCATACAAAGCTCCTTTACACAAAATCGATTATCCCAAAATCGATAATTCTCAAAATAGGCTTTCCAAAACTCAATATTGATTTTTCCCAAAAATCAAAAGCCTTTCTCAAAATCCTCATAAGATCCTTTATATATATTCAGATTTATATACATAATTTTTTTTTTAAAAAACTTTGGATCCTTACCTTCTTGTATAAACACCTTTTATACTCCAAACACTTCTCAAAAACCATAGAAATATCCAATTTCCATCCTTATTCATTTCATATTTCTCAAAATATTCTTTCAGTTCAAAAGAACCATTTCATATTCCTTATTCACCTTTACATTAATCCTCATTTGGACTATTACTTCAATCCTTATCTCAGTTGGGTACTTAATCAATAACAGTTTTAACTCCGACCAGTTTAGAAAAATAGCTTGAAAATTTTAAAAATAGGTAAGTAGTTGAAAAATAATTATTAGTTACAAAATAATTGTAAAATAGTTAACTAATTGTAAAATAGTCGAAAAATAGTTGAATAGTTCCAGAGATTTTTAGACAATTGAAAGATAGTAATTTATTTGTAAAGTAGTGGAAAAATAGTAAATAGTTTAGGAAACAATTGAAAAATATTTAAATAGCTCCAAAAATAATGGTAAAACAAATATATAATAAATTAGCTTTAAAAAGAAAGGCTGTATATATTTAATAGCTTAGAAAATAAGTTTATATCAAACAATTTGTATTGAAAATAGTCAAGAGCCAACTGTTCACCTCCCCAACAATTCAATTTAAACCTCTATTTAAAGTGACCCAATTCCAATCCAAATAACTCCAAATTCCATTGGACTTGATTAATTCCTAATTCAAGTTGAATCAATCTTGATTCCTTCCCAAATTTACATCAAATTCTAATTGATTTTAATCCTGTTCAATTTTAACTATAATTTCATATTATTCCAATCAATTTGAATTATTAACAATTTAATTTCAGAATCCAAATCACTTCAATTTAATCCATTCCAATTTCCCATTTAAAATTTTTAAACTTATATATTTTCAATCATCAATCCAATTACTTCAAACCACATTAAATTTTGAACTAATTCAATTTCAATCTTGAATTTTAAACTACCTCGAATTATATAAATTCGAGTTAAATTCTCAAAGGTTGATTTAACCTTTTAAACCACATTAACTTTTATTTAAAGTTTTTAAACAATCTCAAATTTCTGAGTCCAATTCTTCATTTCAACTTATCTCTACTTATATTTTTATTATTCCATAAACATTTTATCATGATTCCAGAATTTCAAATCCAAACCCAGTTCACAAACAATTCCAATTAAAAACATTTTGGTAGCAATTTCTCTTTTAGAAACTCGAAAATAAACATCGATGATGCTGCAGTCATAACCGACGTTATTTTCCAGTGACCGAAAGAGTTCAATGCTTTTCTTTCTTTAAAAACATTACCAAATATTTTTGATTTCAAATCTCCCAGATTTCAAATTCATCACCAATTTTTTTTTTTTTTTTGAAATAATACAATTCTTTCTTCAAAACCCTTGGAAACCACTTTCAAACCCAAAGGAATTTTGTTTTTCCCAAAATTCCAAACTCCCAATCCATCAAATTCATATTTAAACATTACTCTGGAATTTTCATCTTACTCTATTTCAAATATTCTCTGGAATTCTATTTCAAATTATAATCTCATTTATTTATGAAGTTTATTTCAATTTATAAATTACATTTACAGTCTATATTTCAAATTCCATTTTGTTATATAAGTTTACTCTTCAACTTGGTTATAAGTTTCAATTTGGTCGTATTTTATTTTACTTCTTAACTTAATTTCAATAATTTAACAACCAATCATCTAGATATTTCTTAGAAGGAAATATTGCTATATAAATCAAAATATATATTTTTCTATAAAATCATTAAAAGTCTTTATAAGCAAATAACAAGTACGCTCTCATATATATATATACACTCAACTCATTCTAGAGTTGTACGGACTCTATTCAATGAGTAATTCCCACCAGAGCCAAGGTTCTCGCTTAACCTTCAGCTCTGATACCAAATGTAACGACCCGAAATTTTCTAACCCGAAAATTCCAGATAGTTATGAAAAGAAGAAAAAGATAGAAGAAGAAGAAGAAGAGAACACCAAACATCTCACATTCGCAGCGGATAAAATATAATAATAAATAATAACAGTTTACAAAAGAATACTATATCTGTCAATTGCTTTTAATATACATCAGAGTTTCACGTTTTGTACAGTCACTGGATATTTATTTACAATTATCATTGTCTCAGATAAACAATAATACAAATATAGCAGATATACTCCATACGATCCTGCCATCCAGCTCGCCTCCTGAGCTCCAGAACGTACCTACCTGAAAGTCTGTAATACTCGGTCTGACCCGAGCATTACAACAAAGTAACACCCGGGTCAGGCTGGAAAACCAACGTGAGAAATCTCAACTAACATGGAATACCTAGCATACAACTTAAATAGAACCCGGGGTAACTTATATCAATTTAACCAATTCACAATTTGCTATAGACAACACGTACTTCACATATCAATTCCTAAGTACCAACTTAGACAAAATAATCCAACTCACTTAAATCATTTTATTCCATCGTATTGATTTCACAAATCAATTTATAAAAATTCGAAGTGGTTTCAGGTATCTCCCAATACCCGATCCCGTCCTCTTCGAGTCCCATATCAACCTATCCCAAGTTATCCAAATGATAAACACAACATTACATATCAGAGATATCAACTCATTCAAAGCGTCCAATACCAATCAATCATTCATAAGCAAATTTTATCGCTTCCCAATTAATTCAATCGATTCCCATTTGAATTTCTAACCTCCAATCACTTAGAATCTTTACCCTGTCAATTACTTAATTCAGGTCAAATAATTCAATCATCCCTGCAATATTCATCTTAATTAATCAACCCGAACTAATTTTCCTTCAATTCCATTCAAGCATCTATCTTTAATCAACTTCCCAATATTAATTATACTTAACCAAAATCGATAAGTCATCTCAATTTTCTTCATGAATTTATTAACTATATTAATTAAATTAATTCTTAAGTACTTATATTAATTAATTCTTCATTCATCACTTGTTATGGATTAACAAATTCCAATTTACCAATCTTTAATTTCAACATAAATTTTATAAGCTTACGATTTCCAATTATATTTCGATCCATCCTCAGCTAAATTAATTATATCTAATAATCGATCATAAATTGAACCACAAGCATTAATTTTTCTTGATTTATCTCAACCTGTGATTATCTACCCTTTCATTTACTTCATTAAATGAATCCATTCTCCTTAATTGAATTATCTTAATTAATCTCTCGTTTTATCACTCCAGTAGTTTTGTTTTATTAATTACATTGAGTAATTAACTATTAAACCATCAAATGATCATTCCAAATTAATATAAACTTAATTAATTAACCCAAATCATTAATTAATTTAATTGGTGAATTTTCATTTAAATTATCTTACCTATTTAATGAATCATCGATCATTAAACCCTATTTGATTTTAAACAGAACCATTTTTCACATTTATACTTTAAGTTTAAAACCATTTAAATCCCAAATATCTCGAGTCAAACCACAATTAACTCGAGAAACAACCAAATCTAAAATCACTAAATCATAGGTACACAACCAAACAATTCAATCATTCATCCAATTATTTAAATTTAACCATTTAAATTTAAATAAATAAATAAAATCAACCAGAGTGAGATGTACTCACCTTTGATTTTGCAATGCAAATCCGACCTCGATTTGTTTTCCTTCAGATTTAAAACCTTGTATAAACAGTTATACGATTTGTTAATAATTTACAAAATCGAACAATTAACTTCCCATTTAAAAATTTAATTAGCCAGTGATTTTATTTTATTATTATTTTTTTAAAACGAATTCCCCTTTAAAACTACATATACTAAAAATTTTAATTTCTCTAAATTCAAAAATCAAATTTTTTTATATGATTTTCCACACATTTTAAAATTCCCAGATTCTTCTAAAAAAAATAAGCTATATGAATAAAAAAAAACTTATTTTATCTAAATTCTTCCATCCTTTAAAAAATTTCTACTTTCCTTTGCAAGATCTTATCCACACATATATTTCCTGTTCATATACTTATTTACTACCTTCCAAGTTAAACAGAACTTTGTACTTACAGTAAAATCAAACTGTGTATATATATAGATTAAAATAGAACAGAGTTGTTTTATAAAACTCATTATAATATATATGTATTTTGTTCCTATAATATATATTCAAAGATATATATAAGTTTTAAATAAAATAACTAGAAATATTTTTATTTATTTCTTTTATACGTACAAACTAGAAATAAGGAAGCAGCATACCCAAAATCGAATACAACAGTCGCCAACCTCCTGATGCGACGTCGAGCTCGAGTTCGCCGTGAACGAGGACCTCCCAGAGCTGTCGCCACAAATAGCTCACGCACAACTCAAACCCTAAGCTACCATCTACGTCGAATCCTCCCACAAAGCTTCGAAACCTCAAATTCGACCGCCTTCCACAATCCGGATCTGCACCAAGTCCGCTCCACTAATATCGAACATCCACCGTGCGTCGCCTCAGCTTTGACCTTTCTTTCTCACCTGAGTTCGACGTCGCGATTCTCCTTCTATGCGCGATCGATATTGATTTCCTTTAGTTAAATTTTGAGTACGAAAGGGGACGAGAGAGGGAGAGAGCGACGGCTATCTTCGATTCATTTTTTTTTTAGAGATAGAGTTCGATTCTGCCGTTTATAATGAAGAGGGGAACAGAAATGAGGGTTATAAGTGGGAACGATGTCGTATAGAGCAAGCTGAGGAGTTGATTTAACTGAATAAAATATTTAATTATAAATATCTCACTTTACCCCGCTCGAAACTTCGAACCACCATCGCGGCATGCCGCTAGGCTATTATAAGGTTTTACCCGCGTCCCGAACACAATGGAACATGTTTCGAAGGCTAATTTGAACGTACGTGCCAATTTTGGAATTAAACGATCGATTTTAAATTAAATCGATTAAAATAAATCTAAGCGTTTCGAGCTGCCAGGGTCAAACAACAACTCCGATTGCTACGAAAATTGAAATCCGATAATAACAAACTACTACGAATCCAATGGAACTAGTTTCGTCGAATTCCGAGACAGTGCCTCGGAAGGCTCTTTTTAAATTCCAATTTAAACGATATATAATTAAAATTGAACAAATTATCTTTAAATTAAATTCCAACCATTCTATTATCTTCAGTATCATTATTATAAATTTTACAAGCCTTCAAATTATTTTAAACAGGCTTAGAATCTCAAATTCAACAATTTTCCCAATTTCAATTATATAATTCAATACTTAACTTATCTAATAAATATTAATATTCGGAATTAAAGCTAAAATTAACCTTTCAAATGTAAAAAAAATCAATTTGTTATTCCATTTTAAATCGTTAAAATTTCCGGGTCGTCACAGGTTCATACCTTCAGGAGATGCTTACGCAAATTTTGATGGAAGCAAAATGAATAATTTATGGTATGGAACTTTTGAACGTGAAATATATATTAATATTTGCTCACTAATTTATGTAGAGGGCAGGCAAGAGAAAATGCTTGAACGGTAGAGGCAATTAAGGCATTCAATTCTATCCAATAGGTGGAAACGTATGGGAGGCAAGAGGGAAAGAAATAATTCACACACGGAAATGATTTAAGGCAAGATTTGAGCAAGATTTTGGATTCTCAAAAGAGAATATACGGCTGAAAACTTTGCATTGTTAACGCAAGAAAAAAATCAAATAGATAACGAAAAGGCAAGAGCAACAATTAAATATATGCCCAAAGTAACGTACAAATTATTTTGTTTCTCTTATTAAATAACGTACAAATTATTTTGTTTCTCTTATTAAATAAATTTAAAATACTAACATTTCTATTAGGAAAATAAACCATCACTTTAAACCAAAATTTAATAGCTATTGTACCATAATTAATAACATTTGATTTAGCTTCATCCAATTGATTGTTAAATATAAAGTTAAGAAACAGATGTAAACATATGTAAAAGAAATGTAAAGTTTATTTCCCGTTTCACACTAATTATTAATAACTTTTTTTTGAAAAAAAGTATACAACAAATCTGACCAAAACAAAAGTGAAACAAATGTTACACAATTGTATACAGCTCAAGATGAAAATTTTGCCTTTAAAATTATAAAATTTAGAATTTCTATTAAAGTTGCACTTTTTATCCAAATCAAATTTTCAGACATTGTTTATTTTTATTTGGACAAATGATCAGAAATTATTTCAAGAAAATTTCCAAAATTAGATTTTTAAGAAAACAAAAGCCAAAGTCTTTAAATAAATGAAAAAAAATTAAAATTTAGGGAAAACAAGTAGAAAAGTAAGAAAAAGAAAGGGAAGCCATTACCAGATCTTTGAAGCCGTGAGAAACAAATGAAAATGATCTTTTTTTTCACATGAAAACCTAATGAGATGACGGCTACATTAGGGTTTTACATGGCTAAGGCAATTAATTGAGGAGTTTAAGGAAATGAAGGGTTTGGGCAAATAAAAGGGCTTACGTTTCAAAGTGATTTACAATCTTCCATATTCTTTTCCTTTTAAAACTTTACATAAACAAAATTTCAGGAGAAAATACTTTACAAACCGAAATCAATTAGAAATATGAGGTAACAAATAGTATAATTTGAAAAAAAATAATAATGAAGAAAATGCCTTAAAAATACCAAACAGTGTTCTAAAATTGTGCATAAATCACTGTTAGTCTTGGAAAATTATACATTTCATTATAAAATTATTATGAAGTGGAAAGGAATGTTTTCATGTGAAAATGAGGTAAGAAATGCACAGCTACAATAAAGAAAGGAACGGTCAAAGGAAATTAAATCTATTAATTGGAAAAGAAACGGAAGAAGAAACGTTAAAACGGTTTTACGTTTCTTTGCTTTCAAACCTTTTAAACTTCCTATATATATATTCATATACATCTAAATAACTGAAAATAATTAAAATCTTAGTTAAAATTCAAAAATATAACAGATAAACAAAATATTAATAATTAAATATTAATTAGATATGATTAAAATAAGAAAAATAGCATAGAAAATGAAAACTTGACTTAAGAATTAGAAATAACTTCAATACACTTTGAAAAAATTTACTTTAATTTAAATATATGTAAAATGAATAAAATAAAGTAAAACACAGCAAATAAAAGTGAGTGCATAAAATAAATAAACAAATTTTAATTATATATAATTAAATTAAGAAAATGGCTTAAAATTGTAGACTAGGCTTTTAAAATTAGAAATAAATTCAAATGAACTTTAGAAAAATTATATTATCATTTTAAAAATAATTAAAAGTCAAAATATACATTATATAACATATTATCACATATAAAAATAAAATAAAACAAAGAAGAAGTAATTTATACAATTTAAAATAGTCATTGTTAAATAACCCTATATACGCACAATATTGTAAAGGGTATAACTTTCACAATTTACATCAAATTTCAACGAAATGAAAAGTGGTGTTCTTATAAATTTATGTACTTTCATAATAAAAGAAAAAAATTAAATTTTTAAACTTTTAAAATTTTAAGTTGAAAGTCACAGTTTGACTATTTTGACCAAAATCAGCATTTCAGGCAAATATTTCAACTTACACAAGTTTGGGATTATAACTCATAAAAATCAAGATTATATTTAAATAATAAATTTAATCATTTCAAATAAGTAAAAATAAAAGTTTTTTTTAAACCAAAATTTTACATTAAAATAATTAAAATATACAATAAAATAATTACAAAATATAGGGTTGTTACACTCTCCCCCACTCAAAACTTTTCGTCCCCGAAAAGGAATGAGGTATGGAAGGGCACAGAAAAGATAGAGTGAAATAGGATTAAGATAAGATGACAAGAAGATTGAAGTTATACCTGATAACTGTTGTTATAGGTAAGTTTTACAAGGTGGAGATTATCAAAGATTATAGAAAGATTTCTAAACAGAAAGATCATAGAAAGATGCATATACCAGTCTATAGCAAGATGAGGACGATAAGAACAACCAAAAGATAGTTTGAAAAACAAAATAAGAAAATGAATTTGAAAGCATGGAGATTTCAACTTAAATAGAAAATAAACTTTTACACAAGTTACATAAATCTTAACTATCTCAATTTTCATTATCTTATTATCCAATCATCTTAAATTAACAATTTTTTTTTAAAACCATGGGTTAGAAAAATAATCATTTATTACACTCACAATGTATTTAATAAATTTTATTCTTCTTTATTCCTAATAAAAATTAAATTTATTCCTCTCAATATATTTATCACTTATGTTAAACATACTTACACTTAATATAACTGCTTTCTTTTATTCTTAGTTCTTTTAATATTATTTTGTTATAAGTTATTCAATTACCCTTTATTATATTTACCTCTGTTAATCATTTTATAATTAAAATTTAAGTGTATAACATTTATTATAACCACTCAAATTTTATTTATAAAATCTTTTTATATTGTATATTACCCAATTACATTGTTAACTTCTGAAATTAAGGTAAGTTATATTGAAATGAAATTGTGTCATACAAATAAAACTTTCCAATTCAATTATCTCAAGTTTAATCATTTATCCAATTTTTTATTTTTTTGATTTTCTTTTTATAAATGAAATTATTGTTAAAAATAAAATTTAAGAATTAAATTTCCGATTTCTTCAAACCATTTAGAGATAAGTAATAATATATATATAATATGTCAAATCAAATTTCAATCATATATATATATATTATAAATTAAGTCATATTTTAGAAATTCAAATCAATTTGATTTCCCAAAACAAAGCTGTAGCAAGACTACAGAACAGTCTCTTCACTTCGAAACTCGAAAATGAACGTCGATGATGCTCCATCACCGAAGTTATTTTCCAGCGACAAAGAGAAGAGTACTAATTTTAAACTTAAAATTCTTTGGAAACAAATTTCTATTTGAAAATATTTTAAATATTATATCCCTTTAAACTTTTAAACAAAAGGTTTGGAACCATCGGAAATTAAATTCTCAAATTTCTTTTTCTAAATTCATTTAAGTTCCCATATAAATTTATAAACAATTATTTATAAATTCATTTATAGAACAATAAATGATAAATCAAGTATTATCATTTCAAATTATCAATTTGAATCATTTTATTAAGTTCCATAAATATATATATCAAAATTTTATTTCATTAACCAAAACAAAATTTAAAATAATATCGTGTCAGTTTGTTCTGTCAAAGTGTTTTAGAAATCCTATCGATAGCGTTGATCGGACGAATCGATCGGAAACCCGAATCAACATCAACAACTCCAACAACACAATATACAATTCAAAATGTTTGAAAATATGTTGGAAACAAAAGACAAGATGATTAAATACAGAGTAGGGAGGTGGATAAGCTAAAATAAATCACGGGCAACCTTAATCGGGTCAACCGTGACTTAAAGTATAAGATCGAAGTGGATTTTCTAGGGTAAATCTACGTTTGATCTCAAGAGTTAGAGTTTGGGATAATAGGAGATACTAGCATCTAAACCAAGGATATAAAATCTTTGGTGAATCGATGCTATTGTAATGGAGTTTCACCCCTCTTACAAGAAATTTTTTTGAGATTGGCCGGACCGCCAATTCACTATAAAGATCATTCGAAGTGGAGTTGTGGGATACTCCAGAATTAAATTAAGATGAATAGCGGGGAATAAGAATGGACTTTGGAACCGCAGGGAACGTTCCAAAATTCAAAGGAATCGAGTCAAAAGGGAAGAGATTCAAGCTCGAATGAAAGTGATTCTGTAAATACATTCACTCTATATGCTGAGTTTTGCCTAGAGCTACCAAAGCTCTGATACCAACTGTAACGACCCGATATTTTCAACTATTCGCATCCATTATAAGTGTATAGGTAGACACTCATGCCGGAATTGGATAGCTCAAAATACCGCGTTGTAAATAAAAATTTGGCAAATCTCAGAATATACAGTAAATAAAATCACAGATCACAGACACAGAGTATATAAAAATGCAGCGGAAGAAAAAGAGATAGTAGTTCATGAAGCTACTATATAAATATGAGATACATCAGAGTTAAATAAGATACAACAGAAGAGTAATAAGATACATCACTGAAACACTGGATACTGAAACAAAATAGAAGGCTGGATCTTCAAGGAAAGCTCCAACTCCGAAGGTGAATCTTGAATGCTAACTCAATCAATCTGACCCGAGTGTAAAGCAAAACACAAAACCCTCGAGTCAGGACATAAATACTTATAAACTGTAAATCAACTCAAGTGAACAGTAACAAAATGCATCAGTAACTTAAAAGATGCTTGGGACCGCCCATCCTCTAAGGATCCGTTAAACTATTTACTATGTAGTAATATACGCTATATACGGTAGTGTCTAATCAGTAAAGTATAATCATATAGAAAATAGCGTTAAGGGGATGGTGAACCTTAACGCGGTCGGATCTTTAAAACCAAAATCGTAGTGGGCTCGATATAAGGATATGACACGGCACACGAGGCAAAGCCAGGGTGGATACACCGTTTGCACTCCCGGACCGGTGGTGACGGCAAGCCAGCAGCTTCCGCCCACCTGAACAATACCCCGAATCAAAGTGGCGCCACCGAATCGGATCACAACAGTACTAGAATGGTTTCCGATGGAGCATGCTCGATGAAAGGGTGCGACCCTTTGTGTAGCCCGGTATAGCTCCAGTTTTAGTCATATATGCCAACTCACGGGAATTGGGTCCACGTAACATACCTCGAGAACGTCGCAACCATCCTACTTCATTCTGGAATCTCCATCGCGTACACAGTTGTTAAAGTGGTTTTCGGTATTGTTCGGCTATAAGACAATATCCGATCCCGGTCTCTTTAACAACCAATCGTTATTATAACCCATGGATATTTATTTCAAATAATTTATACTTTCAAGACCAAAATATCATACTCATTTCAAAACAATATCACAATTGTATCATTTCCATTTCAAAAATAATTCAATATTATATCATTCAAATAAAACCCAAATTTTCAAATCATTGAATATTTCTTTAAATTTATTAAACTTGAAATATTCCTTTAAATTAACATAGCATTTTGGAAATGTTACCTTAAGGAATCATAGCATTTTTGGAATGTACTACTTTCCACTTTACATTGTATATAATCAAAGTATTGATAAGCTTAAATTTTAACATGTCAATTTATCATAGCCTTATAGTTAAATAAACTTTCTTACTGTAATATACAATTTAAACCAAAATTCTTATGTTAAGTTAAAAGCACCTTATTAACTTACATTATTATTACAATAAAGAAACTTTATTATTTTAATCATTTAAAGTATGTCATTCACATAAATTAAAACTTGCTTATAAAATGTACGTTATCAACTTACATTTTATTATTACAGTAAGTAACATTTATCATTTTAATCAATTTAAAATACACCATTACATTGATTAAAATCTACGTGTCAAATGTACGTTTTAAATTTTATATTCCTATTACAATAATGAACATTTATTAAATTAAATCAATACCACACTACTTAAAACTTTACATGTTTCTTTCTTAATTAAAACTTTACATGTTCTCTCATTAATTAGGACTTTACACGTTTCTTTCATTAATTAAAAACTTATATGTTTCTTTCATTAATTAAAACTTATACCTTTCTTTCATTAATTATGAATTTACATGTTCTTATCATTAATTAGAACACCATACGTTCTTTCATTAATTAAAACCTATACGTTTCTTTCATAAATTAAAACCTATACGTTTTTTTCATAAATTAAAACCTATACGTTTCTTTCATAAATTAAAACCTATACGTTTCTTTCATAAATTAAAACCTATACGTTTCAGATTTATATTACCATTTCACAAATTTAACTAAACTTCCAGTTTATTTAATTAATTTAACATCTTTAGTTAAAACTCAAATAACATTTCAAGTCAAGTTATATTTTAAAATTTCATTTTTCAACAGTCATTTATTCAACCACTTAAATTTATAGAAAAAACAATAATTCTTTAATAAATCACTTAAATTCAAATATAAATCAATTTATCATATTTACCATTTTCCAAATAAAATTAAAGTCCATTTTATTCATGTAACTTAAATATCATTTTTAGTCAAAATTCCAAATTTCAAACATAAGTTATATTTCAAAATCCAGTTAATCCATTCATAAATTACATTTTTAACACATAGAAAAATCATAATTTATTTATTTTAAAACCTTTCAAAATCTATTTAAATCAAATTTCATAATTTTATATTTTTAAAATACTTAAAATATTCAAAGCACTTTATAGAATAACCACGGGTCTGTATATAGTTTTCTAACCTAGGTCAAGTGATACGGATATGTATCATTTCAATCCGCAGTTTTAAAAGGTAAAAATCCGGGTTCTATCATTTCAAACCCGCAATCCCAAGTTTAAATAAATAAATAAAATAACTCAGGCTTATCATTTCAGCCCATAATGATTTTTATCCTAACAGGGAACTTGCAGTGTGATCATATACAGAAATAATATAAACAATGTCAATATCACAATATACAGTCATGTATCAGATGTCAGGTGAAAATTAACAGTTTTAACATGGTAATAAATTGGTAATAACACGGCATAGCATATCATATGATCATCATTAACTTGCATAAACATTTTACATTACTAAACACTTGTCACCAATCCACTTTTCATAAGTATATATGTCAGAGTGAGAAAGACTCACCTTTTTCAAAGCTAGAGACCAAAACAACATAAAAGCACGACTCCAAAGGCACGACAAGCACAATTTCACGACTTTTGATTTGAGTTGAAAGATAGCCAAGATATGATTTTGTATCAACAACCCAAAGCAAAACAATTAAAGGAGAACAAATGAAATAAAACAAGAGTGAAAAGAAGAAAGAAAGAAAAAAAAGAAAAAAAAATGAAAGGAAAAGCATGCGCCGGTTCATACCTTCAGGAGATGCTTACGCAAATTTTGATGGAAGAAAAATGAATAATATATGGTATGGAACTTTTGAACGTGAAATATATATTAACATTTGCTCACTAATTTATGTAGAGGGCAGACAAGAGAAAAATGCTTGAACGGTAGAGGCAACTAAGGCATTCAATTCTATCCAATAGGTGGAAACGTATGGGAGGCAAGAGGGAAAGAAATAATTCACACACGGAAATGATTTAAGGCAAGATTTGAGCAAGATTTTGGATTCTCAAAAGAGAATATACGGCTGAAAACTTTGCATTGTTAACGCAAGAAAAAAATCAAATAGATAACGAAAAGGCAAGAGCAACAATTAAATATATGCCCAAAGTAACGTACAAATTATTTTGTTTCTCTTATTAAATAACGTACAAATTATTTTGTTTCTCTTATTAAATAAATTTAAAATACTAACGTTTCTATTAGGAAAATAAACCATCACTTTAAACCAAAATTTAATAGCTATTGTACCATAATTAATAACATTTGATTTAGCTTCATCCAATTGATTGTTAAATATAAAGTTAAGAAACAGATGTAAACATAAGTAAAAGAAATGTAAAGTTTATTTCCCTTTTCACACTAATTATTACTAACTTTTTTTAAAAAAAAAAAGTATACAACAAATCTGACCAAAACAAAAGTGAAACAAATGTTACACAATTGTATACAGTTCAAGATGAAAAATTTGCCTTTAGAATTATAAAATTTAGAATTTCTATTAAAGTTACACTTTTTATCCAAATCAAATTTTCAGACATTGTTTATTTTTATTTGGACAAATGATCAGAAATCATTTCAAGAAAATTTCCAAAATTAGATTTTTAAGAAAACAAAAGCCAAAGTCTTTAAATAAATGAAAAAAATTTAAAATTTAGGGAAAACAAGTAGAAAAGTAAGAAAAAGAAAGGGAAGCCATTACCATATCTTTGAAGCCGTGAGAAACAAATGAAAATGATCTTTTTTTTTCACGTGAAAACCTAATGAGATGACGGCTACATTAGGGTTTTACACGGCTAAGGCAATTAATTGAGGAGTTTAAGGAAATGAAGGGTTTGGGCAAATAAAAGGGCTTACGTTTCAAAGTGATTTACAATCTTCCATATTCTTTTCCTTTTAAAACTTTACATAAAAAAAATTTCAGAAGAAAATACTTTACAAACCGAAATCAATTAGAAATATGAGGTAACAAATAGTATAATTTGAAAAAAATATAAAATAATGAAGAAAATGCCTTAAAAATACCAAACAGTGTTCTAAAATTGCGCATAAATCACTGTTAGTCTTGGAAAATTATACATTTCATTATAAAATTATTATGAAGTGGAAAGAAATGTTTTCATGTGAAAATGAGGTAAGAAATGCACAACTACAATAAAGAAAGGAACGGTCAAAGGAAATTAAATCTATTAATTGGAAAAGAAACGGAAGAAGAAACGTTAAAACGGTTTTACGTTTCTTTGCTTTCAAACCTTTTAAACTTCCTATATATATATTCATATACATCTAAATAACTGAAAATAATTAAAATCTCAGTTAAAATTCGAAAAGATAACAGATAAACAAAATATTAATAATTAAATATTAATTAGATATGATTAAAATAAGAAAAATAGCACAGAAAATGAAAACTTGACTTAAGTATTAGAAATAACTTCAATACACTTTGGAAAAATTTACTTTAATTTAAATATATGTAAAATGAATAAAATAAAGTAAAACACAGCAAATAAAAGTGAGTGCATAAAATAAATAAATAAATTTTAATTATATATAATTAAATTAAGAAAATGGCTTAAAATTGTAGACTAGGCTTTTAAAATTAGAAATAAATTCAAATGAACTTTAGAAAAATTATATTATCATTTTAAAAATACTTAAAAGTCAAAATATACATTATATAACATATTATCACATATAAAAATAAAATAAAACAAAGAAGAAGTACTTTATACAATTTAAAATAGTCATTGTTAAATAACCCTATATACGCACAATATTGTAAAGGGTATAACTTTCACAATATACATCCAATTTCAACGAAACGAAAAGTGGTGTTCTTATAATTTTATGTACTTTCATAATAAAAGAAAAAAATTAAATTTTTAAACTCTTAAAATTCTAAGTTGAAAATCACAGTTTGACTATTTCGACCAAAATCAGCATTTCAGGCAAATATTTCAACTTACACAAGTTTGGAATTATAACTCATAAAAATCAAGATTATATTTAAATAATAAATTTAATCATCTCAAATAAGTAAAAATAAAAAAAAAATTAAACCAAAATTTTACATTAAAATAATTAAAATATACAATAAAATAATTACAAAATATAGGGTTGTTACAAAATTGGTGAGCTTTAAACAAATATATATTTAAAATTATATTAATACTAATACATTTTTTTAGGTCAAAGCAATTAATGGTGAAACTTTCTTAGAAGGTGAAGATTTTGACAACTGCCTTTTAGATTACTTAGTGATTGAATACAAATGAATTTTATACATCATAGTATGTCTAAAAAATATTTTTGGTAAAAACTGACATATTCTTTTCTTTTGGTGTGGTTATTTACAGCTGAAACACTTTTACCCTTTCTTTAAAAAAATAGCAAATTAGTTTATAATTGTGACGACCTACCTTTCAACTTTCAAAAGTCGACAATAATACATCCATCGTATTCATATGTCAAGCTTTTAAGTGCTAGAAAGATAGATTTTTAGAGTGAAAAAAAGAAAAGACAGAACAGAATCTCACATCGTGACGAGTAATATATAATATCTAAATGACCTTTACAAAAAGGAAAAAATTACAACATTCAAAGTAAATTAATTAACGTCAGCCTAGACAGTTATAACAGCCTGTCCTTAAAATTGTTGATAAATATAAAATAAGAAATACATTAGAAATTGAAATACGTCAAGTCTTATGGGCATTTAGTTCGTCTCCAAAAGCTCCAAGTGTCCATTGTTGAATTTAGGAAAAGTACTCAGGTCTGATGCGAGTGTTATAAGAAAATAATACCCGGATCAGTATTGGTAAACTAGCTTGACAAACTCAAATCATATGGATTGTTATATTTTATAAAATCCTTTAAAATAAAGTTATCTCGTGAGACTATGCCATACATAAACACATATGATTTTTTGCCTTATGATAATCAAACCATTTTATTAGAAAATCCAGTGATATTATAATAATGTCTAAGATTTTAAATAAATATTTTACATAGCCGAAATAGTTATGTTAATTACAGTTAATAGCATAATTAGTATACAACTAAGTCCATAAAGGTACGTATTGTAAAATGAATTTCATACAATGACAAGCTACTAAGGTACCGCCTACTATAGTATACCTCTAGAAAAATGTTACGAGGGCCTCATATTGACCCCCTGCCAACATACAACTGGCCTACCCCTTTCTGGATAGTATTGAAAATGTTATCACCCCAGCTGCAGCTAACAACCATACAGGGCTCCAAGCATAAATTAATCCATAAATACAGATCTAGATTAGGTAATGACCATACCCTAAGGGCGCGACCCACGAAACCCTGCCATATATCTACTGTTTTAGTCATTATCGAGTGTGAGGCTTCAGGCTACATTTTACATTTTTAGAAAATCCTACTTGGAACATTACGACTGTCCTCCAAACAACAATACAATGCCAACATTCATCCACACAAGTTGTTCAGGATATGAGAAAACCAAAGGCACTACTTTTACTACATCCTTAGGATTAACAACAAGTAGACCTTGCACTTCAAAGAACTCCATGTTCGATTCCATCATTTTCAAGATGTCTTTAATTTAAACTCTTATACTGGTTCGAAGTTGCTTTCGAATAACTCATGATTATCTGATCCTAGTCTCTCCGAACCAACACCTGATAATTTCCAGTTGACTCCATCTCGGTTCTTTCAGAAATAAGAGGACAATATAAGAGTCCCAAGGAGATCTTGAATATCTACCCTTAAAGTGAGAGAGGTTTCATTGGAATGAGTTCTCCTAAGGGAATCTCAAACTGTATGAAATCACGAAGCTTTTATATATTTCCTAATAGGTCAAGTTATCGATAGTGGACAAACCACTATCTTTTGTAAGTATATAGTCTGCATATGGAAAATCAGACATCATATACTTATCACCAATTTTCTATTTCAACCCCATACCATCCTACAATTAACAATGAAGTTGGACAAGTAGAGAACTACCCTTGCCTCGACATATAATCTTGAACTCTTGCAGATAGAAGCGACTTCCATACCTCAAAATTTAGTGTCAAGCATAAGATGAAGTACCTTCCATATACATAATTAAATCTTAACATATTCATAGAAATCAACCCTCTTGTACTTATTACACTTCCGACATTATGACTTTTCTATCCCTCGCCCACAATAGAAGCCAGGTAAGTCAGGACATTGGTTGCACCTGACCTTGCCTTTGTTAAAGCACTCTACTTCTAGATCTTACAGATAAAGGAAAGTCCACTCATGAGTTTTAGTTCTAAATATAAAATGACTTATTTTCCATAAATGCGACATTATTTTAGCACGGCTTATCATATTTGTTTTATGTTACTTAATTCCACCGATAAAGAAATCCCTTGCATAAAAATTTTTTTTTAAACAATCTAAAAAACAACTCTATAAGCTTATTACTAGTCTTCGATTTCAACCTAGTACCATTCATTAGTTAGAAATGAAACCATTCAAGTTTGGGTAATATTACCTCTCTAAGCTTGACTCGATATTTTAGTCTATCATTCAAAATAGAAATAAGTTTCCATACCTCGAAGTCTTGAAATTAAAATACGATCCAAGAGTTCCAATATACTTGTTATTAAAAACATTTCAAAAATCATATATTTAGAACAAATTTTGATTTATAAAGGCGACATCTTTCCTTTTCATAAAGTAAACAACTTATTTAATAACAAAGTATTATAAGCCAATACGCCCTTTCCAATTTCTCGAAACCGTTTACTATAACAAAATTGTTATGGACCATAATCTCTTTCCTTTTCTCAGAAACATTTATTACAACAATAGTGTTGTAATCCATTCCTCCTTCCAATTATAAAATTACTCAGAACTCTTTAAAAAAAGTTTGAACTTATATTTAAAACATCCCTTTAAAGATGGTCGCTTTTAACAAAACTTAACTTTTGAAACAAAGAAGTAAAATTTAAACCTCTTGTTTAAATAACTAAATAAATTCTTAAAAATATATTTAAAACTTCAAACTCTCTTTTAAATGCTTAAACAACTTTTATAAAACACATATGAAAGAGAATTTACAAAATATCTAAAGTAGATAACCTTTTATACTATACTAAAAACATAGATTTCCAAACTGCATCCATAGCGACAATCACTATATGAATCGTAACTTTTAAAACTTTATTTTGTAAATCAAATAATATTTAAATTCCATTTCTATCTGTACTTTAGACTAATTCATGTTCGCAAAAAGGTTAAAAAACAAAAGTCAAATTCGGGAAACATTTCAAACACGTTAATAAAACAAGTGGTAAATTGCTTAAATGCGAGCATGAGATTTTAATACCGTAATAATAACAACAACAAGTAGGTGGATTATAACTAAGGAACATTCACTTTCCATATACACAAACGTTTACATAACAAAGAATGTATATAAATGAAAATCAATAGAGCGAGGAATCCTTTAGGATCCCACTACAAAATTTTCAATCTTCGAAGTGCTTCCTTAGCGGCCTATTTTCTAGAATACACTTCGACTTCAATTTTTCTTTACTAGTCCTCTGCAAAAAACAATGGTAACTTATGTCTTCCGCTTTCAAGCTGGAATCAAATCCAGACAAGCAATATATATAAGTATAAACAACATAAACAGCAATCTTTGCTTTACAGATATTTATCATCAAAGTGTGATATCTCACTTCTGAATGCGACAGAACTTCGGAACAAGGTACTATGACTACCCTCAACCTAGAAACAACACAAGATCCTTCCTTTCACCTTGCTTGACCCTTGAAAACCCCTCCTCTCCTCCCCTAGTGCTCACGCACCCCTTTGGTCCCTCAAATGCTCATAGTCCTAGGCCATCTTGGGATTTTGGGTTCGACTTTGGTACTTTTGTAGCGATGAGAGTATGAATTATATTACTTTAGGCTTGTATATGAGTTTAGAGAAAAAATTGGTGAGTTTTGAGGTGATTCCTTCTAATGGAAGAAGTGAAAATGAAGAAAAAGAAAGAGAAATGAGAAGATGAAGAGGAGAGAAAAATTGGAGAACGAAGTAAAGTGAATAAAATGAAGTAAGGAGGTCCTTATAAAGAAATGGAAAAAGTGGAAAATGACCACAGATACCGCTTAGCCAAATTACCAAAATACTAGCTTCTTCCATATGCTTCCCTAAATGCCAACTCATGCACCACACCCCCTTCACATGATCTTGTACTTTTAATATGATAACATGTACTAATTAGTAATAATGCACTTAGAATAAGAAGGAAAAGTCCACTTTTTACTTTATTAACTTTAATTTTAATTTAAAAGCACTTAAGGATTCCTAACTTTAATTAATCCATTTTTGTACTTCGTTCCACTTTGTTAAATATATATATATATGTATGTTTATGCATATGTGTGTAACAACATTGCGACAACTTCCGTTTAATAAAAAGTTTAAAATCTGTAAAACGATTTTCTATCATATTTTCAAATTTTTATCGAACTGCTAATTTTTGTAAATAAAATTTCAAAACAAATTTACTATCATCATTTACTTATTAAAAGATAGGTATTTGACCATTGAAAATCGTTATTGAATATTTAAAATTTATTACATATTCACAAAATAAAGCGATGAAATTCCGGATCGTTACAACGGTTACAAACCATTTTATTTCAAATGAGCAATGCTGCATTTGGCACTTCCTTTTAACCAAAATTTCAATCAAATTGGGTAATTCAGAGTACATATGGGCTGCATTTAGAACTATCTACCAGAAAGATAGTGTTTAAATTCTAGCATTTTCAACAAGCTTTGTGGAGCATTAATTTAGTCATATTATATTATGTTGCTTTTTTTAATACAATTATTATAGTGTTTGGGCACATATTATTGTCCAGGAAATATGGGTAGGCATGCTTTATGGAATGGCACTTCAAACCCCGATCCTTTTGCTTATGATTTTCAAAACAAACTGAAAAGACGAGGTGTGGTTCTTTAATACTTTCTAGATAATTTTATTTTCACATCCAAATTGGTCATTTGAAACGAATATGCTCACTGCGAAAAAAGAATATGTGACGGATATAGTAGTGAGCAGTATTGGTATGGGAAAGGCTTTGCAAAATTTTGTAACATAATTTATCTAGTACTAACTCTCCTTTGCTAGCGAAGACCGTCGTTGAAGAAAGAATTTTTGCAATGACGATTTTCGTTGCAAATGTCATCGTTTTGTAATGGATTTTTCTTCCATTGCTAAGTTTCCCATCCTAAAGGAAATTATCCTTGCCACTACCATACTTTATTTGGTTATAAATTTCATTTTTACCAACAAATATATTTGTTACAATCTACTAAGCCATGTATAACAAATTTTCTACCAGCTTTCCAACTACAGAATTATCTACTACTTCTATACTACAGTTGATATATAGCATAAAAATTGCAAAATTACAGCAAAAGTAAACATATATACACATCCAAACATACAACTTAAATCACACAAATGTTGGACAACAAAAGAAAGATCGAAATTTCATAGGTTCATACATGATAAAAGAGTGAGAGATCAAATATTACTACTTCAACATGGTTTAAGATATAAATTCTGAACACTACAAATATCGACCGACCAAATAATAAAGCCTCCATCAATTATATCAAGTAGTTTGTAATTACCATTTTGTGGTGCTTGATAATTAGGTGCTTCTGGACAAAACACTTTTCTCCATCCATACAACTGTTTCTCCATGTACTACCTCTCTATGGTGGCATATTTTCTATGTCCCAAGATGCTCCTTAGCAGCTTCTTTCAGCTCTTGCGACAGCAACATTACAAATTGTATCTCTCTTTTGGAAGATCCAGTAGAATCATTAGTTGAACACCCAAACTAGCTTCAGGACTGTCATGGGGGTGCTCCATATTGGAAGCAGCTTCGCTTCTTGGTATCATATTCCCTCCGTATCGATTCATAAATTGCAACAAACTTTGTTTTATATGCATCTAGTCGAAATCATTGATCTAAATCCTTCAGTTAGTCTATCTTGCGTCTTTTCTAACTGCATTTTCCATTTTCTGTCTTCATCCTCTTCAAAATTGGCTATTGCTTTTGATGGTTGTATAAGCTTTAGTTGGTTCATAGTTGAGGTAGAGCCAATTGCACGACAATAGCCTTTTCGTTTCTCGTCTCCAAAAACTTCGACAGTGGGATCGGTCTCAAAATCTTCTAAACTTCTACTTCAATCATTGCTGTTAAGACTAGCTTTTACCTTTTGTCTTTCCTCTGTAGCTTGAATTAAGCTTGCGTAATAACCAAATTTTCACTTACAATGACACCAACTAATGTTAGTTAAATATAAAGAACCAATCGATCAAATTTAGCTCAATTAATGGCTGCAAACATGTGATATATTTATACCTTGATTTGGTTTACCAGTTAAAACAATGCCTGTTTAACGGTTATTACAATAAGCACACTGCTATAACAATCATTAGAGCATGTGGAAACGGTAAATTTCTAATCCTAATGCATGCATGGGAATGTTACAATGATAATGATGATTTATTTAACACGTATGTCTGAGCAGCATCAATATATAAGAAAGCCTGCTTCGTTGGATCTTTAAACAAAAAGCTACTAGTTTGCATAAAAAGCATATACTAATGAAATGGCAGCAGTAACAAAACAATAAACTATTTTCATAAGAAACCATTCAATAAGTTTGTTTGAGAATGACCTCCCTCTATCAAATACAAAAACTATAGCAGCACAAAGAACTTTGACCCTTTTTACCTAAGTTCAGGTGCAATTTGAATCAGTTAAAGACTTCTTAATGCCATTAAAATCAAAACATAAAAAATGCTTCAAACATACACCGCACCCGAAAACCACTAAAATCAAAACATAAAAAAAAATGCTAACCTTCTTCTGCACAACTTCCATAAGAATATCAGCATATACTGAGTCTGTTTGCTCTCATGTGTTGGCTAAAGAAATTCATAGTTGACGCTGGCTGACTTAGCAAGTGGCAAATGCAACATCCATTTCCAAGCCATAATGGATGCTTTCTTTCCGCATAATTCTAACATGGTAAATTGGCTGAAATGGGCTGCATTTATAACCTGTTCTGAAAAGATTTATTTGTGTTGTTGAATGCAGTAAGTAGTATGCAATCTCTTGCTGTGACCATGCTTCTTACTGCACCGATGTGACTGCCAATGATTTTTCAAAAAAAAAAACAAACCTGGCTACGGACCATGTCTTTTAGGTTTTTCAGAGACAAGATCCACAGTTCGTGTTGTTTAAATGCTTACCGATATTCTATTGAGATAATGTTTTTTCTGTATGTAAAACATTCAACTTTTTGACTAATGAAATATTTTTAAGTATGCATACTAAAGACTTAGTTTCCAATACAACAGAAACAAAAAGTTGTAAATAGTTTTAAAGGTGGAAAAGAAATTATGTTCTTCGGATATATATAATAATATAATAAAAATTACACACACACAATGAATACAACAAATATTTGTTGGAATTTGATTGACATCCTTAAAACCAGACCAATATTTGTGTTCTACATCTGCTTTCATACCCTACTTTCAATATCAATGCTAAAATCACTTGTGTGTATGTATATGTATATTGAATATGGTTCATTAGTGCCAACAAATATCGATCAAGGGAATCAAACTCGTTATCCTTAATCTCGTTGTCTAAACAGTCAACCAATTGAACCAACCTTTTTGGATACTTTTTTATATTTGGAAGCATCTTCCTTGTCCTTAGCTCTCATAGACATATTGATCCAAATAGTAAACATTACTATCTTTCCATAGGAATATCATAATGAAATTACATTATCAAGATAAAATCAGAAATTTTACTCTATCTCAGCCAAGCTTAAAAAATAGCTAGACGGATGATAGACGGTAAGCATGAACCAGAAATTTATCTCTTAGGCGGAAATTAATCGAGGATTAATCGAAACTAAGTGTTTTCTACAAACTCATGCATTTTGGATGAATTTTTAGTATTTTGTCTTGTATTAACTATTCCACGATAGAATATCATGGATTATGATAGGTTTGGAAGATACCATGGAGAAAAAATCACTTAAAACAAACAGTTCAGTACTTATAAAATACATCAAACCTAAATTGATGCATAGATAATGAAGTAAGTCTCATTTAGACGGACTAGACAACTATATAGATGGTAAGACTAGCATAGCGCTCAAGTGAGGTCTAGACAAGGTTTTAAACCTCGGATATCGGACACGTCTCGTCTCGACGATTTTAGTGACTCGGTATCGTGTAGGGAGAGATCTCGGACGAGACGAGTGTATGTCGGGCGCCAATATCGAATTTACATCTCGAACCTACTGTTCATCTCGGAACCATATCGAAGTATAACACATCACATAATTTATAACAAAAATTGCATGGTATCGGTTTATTTAATATTTACTGAATTACTGCAACTAATCTCCACTATTCTAACTGAAAAAATAATGCAATTATACTTCAACTATATGAAATTTTTCAACAAAAATTACAAAACATCATCAGTTTTAGCAATTACATATAAGTAGATGAAAAATGACAAATTAACTGAAAAAAGTGTGTTCTATGCAATTACATATATGCGATAAGAATAACATAATAACAGTATCAGGAACTGATGCAAATAAAAGTAAATGCTATCAGAAGTATAAGATAGCCGCAAATAATATTAGGGTTTCGTATAAAGATACAATGAATAGCAGCCATTGGCCTTGTACCCGTGTTTGTATTACTCACATCTGTTTCGCACTTGTATATATATCATCAACTGATACAACCGTGTATCCATATACAAAGTATCAATATAAGAATTATCCTTACATTTTCTCTAAAATTCTTTCATGGTATCGGAGCAGTAAAAAAACTGCCTAGCCACAGATTAACATTTTCTATTTGAATCCATTAGAGATCATCCCATCATTTGGGTTCACGGCAGTTCATCAGAGCTTTGGTCTCATCATCTGAAACTGCTAGTGTAGCGGTTCTCAGATTTCAATAAGAATCACAAAATCATCATCAAGCCTTGCCAAGAAGAGTTGTCAGTAAAAATCTCATCATTCAACTCAATGGCTGCTTTTTGTTTTTTTCGTAAAAAATCAAGAACCGAAACAAGAATCATCATTGAATCTTGCCAGTAATTTTTTGATCATGACTGCTCTCAAATTCGTTGCAAGAAATTTAAACGAAGTCACCTGAAAAGCAGTTGTCCATTCATTACTCTTTTTTGCTATTCTCAGTCTGCAACTCAAGTTCTTGATTAATTTTTCTTTTATGTATACATTCTGTATTGAACTCTTCTTGATTTCAAATCATGGCCGAGGGAGATTTAGATAATAACTCAACTTCTGCAAATCCATGATCAAATACCACGGCACCATCAATCACCACTGAAAATACATCAAAAATCATAGTTAGTCCACAACCACAGTTAATTCAAACTCAACTGGATGAGACAAATAATCTGATATGGAAATTTCAAATTCAGACAGTAGTAAAAGGTTATGGATTAGAGGATTATGTTCTTGGCACTAAAGAAGTACCACAGCAATTCATCACTAATAACGAAGGAAATTCAACATTGAACAGAGAATACACCATCTATCAAAGACAAGATAGTCTACTATCTTCTTGGATTTTATCGACAATAAGTGCAAACTTATTACCACAACTCATAGGATGCAAGAATGCACAAGAAATATGGCATACTGTGGAACAGATATTTAGTTCTCAATCAGGAACAAGAGTAATGCACTATAAAAGGCAACTACAAAATTTAAAGAAGAATGGCATGGCCAAAATCAAAACATCGTGTGACTTACTTGGTGCTGCAAGGTACACTTTAGTGATATAGAACGGATCTTGTATGTCTTAGGTGGATTAGATGATAAGTATGAGTCCATTGTGGCAGTGATATCATCTAGAGATATCACACCATCACTGTCATACGTTCACTCCACTCTTCTTGCTCATGAAGGCAGATTAGAGCAAAGAAAACCAACAGTCTCTGACCTCTCAGTCAATTACATCTCAACGAAGGAAAAAAATCAAGAAAAAGCTCAATCAAGAAATGAATCGAATAATAATAGTCAGAGAGGTAATCAATTCTACAAAGCAGGGGCAGAGGAGGTAAATGGAATAACAACAACAATGGAAGACCAAGATGTCAAATCTATGAAAGATTTGTTCACACAACAAACAAATGTTACTTCAGATTTGATATTCACTACACACCTGGACAACAAAACAATCAGAAACCAAGTGCCAACATGGCTAACATTCAGCAAGATGCAAAACAACAATCTGAAATAGCCAAAGTGGAAGATATTCAGGATGACACTTGGTATCCAGACTCAGGAGCTATGAATCATGTTACAAACAACCTGGGTAATCTAAACTTAGGGAACAAAGAGTACAAAGGTAAACAGTGTATACGCATGGTAATGGTGAGGCAACCAAAATCACTCACACTGGTAATGGTTACATAAAAGATGAAAAGATACTATATTTTAATCATCTATTAAGAGTTCCACAAATAAATAAAAACTTACTCAGTGTGTCTCAATTTGCCACTGATAACAATGTGTGTTTTGAATTCTATCCATACTATTGTCTTGTAAAAGATGTCATAAAATTCTCTTGCAGGGTAAAACAGTGAAGGGCTTGTACAAGTTTACTCTAGTTGATTCAAGAAGTAGTGGAAAACAAACTTTTTGTTGTAATGCTTGTGAAATATCTCAGAGTAAAAGGAGTATGAGTATGTTTGATTTATAGCACTATAGGCTTGGTCATCCAAGTGTAGATATTGTAAAGAAAATATTGCATAGTAATAAAAATTCCTTTGACAATGCATTAACTCCATATATTTGTACATACTATCAGTTAGGAAAAAATCATAAACTGTCATTCAAAAATTCTGAAACCAATTACAATAAACCATTAGAGCTTGTAGCTAGAGACTTATGGGGTCTAATACCCATTGATACAGATTATGGCTTTAAGTATTATATATCATTTATAGATGCATACTCTAGATATGTATGGATACATTTTCTAAAAGCAAAATCTGAAGCATATTTTGCAGTTTTAGTTTATTACACAGGCTGAAAAGCAGACTGGAAATGAAGTCAAAATTATACAAACTGATGGTGGTGCAGAATTTAAGACACTAAAGGAGTATTTTCAAAAAAAAAAAAAGGAATATTACAAAGAACTACTTGTCCCTATACTTCAGAACAAAATGGATTGATCGGAAAAAAACACAAACATGTGGTTGAAATAGGACTCACCATGCTAGCTCAAGCATCCTTACCCTTGAAGTTCTGGCCAGATGCTTTAGCACAGCAGTATATTTGATCAACAAGTTACCAACTAAGGTTCTACAAGGGAAGAGCCCAACTGAAGTGTTGTTCAATATGCGACCTGACTGCAAAAGCCTCAAAGTTTTTGGATGTCTATGCTCTCCATGCTTAAGCCAGTACAACAATCACAATTTGAATTTCAAATCCTCACCTTGTACATTTCTGGGATATGCAAATAATATTAAAGGATACAAATGTCTTGATAGCAAGGGCAGAGTCCTCATTTCAAGACATATTGTCTTCAATGAAGACATATTCCCATTTAGTGAAAAGAAAATAAAGACAACCCAAAAGATTTATAACTCAAAATTCTCTATACCTCCCTTGCCACATGAAGTGTGTGCAGAGGATCAAATTAACAATACTGGATCACAACACATTGTACCCAATGATGGGTCAGGTCATGAGCCAGATAGTCAGTCCACAAGTACTTGCCATGCAACACATCCAGATATCAGTTATCAATCTGGTGAACAACAAAGAAATGATCAAGCTGAATCTGAAGAAGTATCAAGTCATCATCAGCCTTCAATTCCTGCAACAACTATCATCATATGATCACTAGAGCAAAAGGTGGCATTTTTAAACCAAAACTGTACAATGTTAGTCTGGATATTGATGAACCATGCGCATATCAACAAGCAATACAAAGTGAAAAGTGGAATGAAGCCATGGAGGAAAAATATGCAGTAGTTATGAAAAAAAAATGGAGACTTGTTACTATACCAAGTCATAAAAATGTCATTGGATGTAAATGGACTTATAGACTGAAAAGAAATGCGGATGGGACTATAGAAAAGTACAAAGCCAGACTTGTTGCAAAAGGCTACTCACAACAACAAGGCTTTGACTTCAATGAAACTTTCTCATCAGTTGTCAAACCAACATCTATCAGAATAATTCTTAAAGTGGCTCTGTCTAAAAACTGGAAAATAAAGCAGATGGATGTCAATAATGCATTTCTAAATGGAACACTTCAAGAAGAAGTGTACATGGAGCAACCTGAGGGTTACAGACAAAATGAAAGCAAATTGGTCTGCAAGTTCAATAAGGCTATATATGGACTCAAACAGGCACCAATAGTGTGGTTTGAGAAATTAAAAATAACTTTGATTAAACTTGGTTTCAATCATACTAGATCAGATAACTCTCTATTCACTAAATTTTCTAAAAATATTATTATGTATGTACTGATCTATGTTGTGCCTTTATTGTTACAGCACATAATGAGAGTGAAATCAGCAATCTTATTCAGCAACTAAATAATGAGTCCTCAATCAAGGATCTTGGTGATTTACACTATTTTTTAGGAATTGAGGTCAAAGACTATCCAACTTTGCTATACAATTAAGCCAAAAGAAATACATATCTGAGATACTACTCAAAACAAAGACGGATCAGGCAAACAATCTACCTACACCAATGACAACCAACTTACAATTATCAAAAAACAGGGGAGAACCATTTACTGATGCAAAATACTACAGGAGTATTGTTAGAGCACTACAATAGTAACAATCACAAGGCCAGAGATCACTTATAGTGTAAATAAAGTTAGCCAATTTATGCAAAATCCTTTAGATGAACACTGGAAAGCAGCAAAAAGGATTCTCGGATACTTAATGGGTACAGTGAATCATGGATTAATATTAAAAAATTGTACTAATATAAACTTATCTGGTTTTGCAGATGTTCATTGGGCCATAGATCCAGATGATCGAAGATCAACATGTGGCTACTGTATTTATGTTGGGAAAAATCACATATCATGGTGTTCAAAGAAGCAAACTACCATATAACGATCTAGTACAGAGGCAGAATATAGAAGTGTGGCTAATGTTGCAGTAGAACTGCTATGGATCAAATCTTTGCTAAGTGAACATTAAATCAACATCACAAAAAAGGGTACATTATGGTGCGACAACCTAAGCACAGTCCCTCTTACTGCTAACCCAATTCTACATGCCAGAACCAAATACATAGAACTGGATTTGTATTTTTTCAGAGAGAAAGTACTACAAGGAGTCATCGAAGTCAATCACCTACCGAGCACTTACCAATGAGCAGATATACTAACCAAAGCTCTCTCTGCCAAGAACTTCCTGCGTCTGAAGCAGGAATTGAATGTCAAAGACTGCAGCAATCAACAACTAAAATCTAGATCTGAGATTAATCACAGATCTGGATTCAGTGACTTACAAAATCGAGAAAGCTTGGGCAAAATCGAAGCTTCCAGCAATTAATCTTATCAAAACCCTAAACTTGAAAACTGGTTTCATGTTTAGGATCAGATCTGTTGCTGCTATACTACTTCTAGTTTTCACTACAAGCTTTGAAGATCAAATCAGCTTTGAGGCCAATCCTTCATGAAACCCTAAACTGTTTTTCAATCACCATTTCACAAACTACAAGTGGCAAACTAAAGACTTGCGCAAATATCTGGAAAGCTTTTCTTAAGCTTTGTCACAAAACATGAAAATTGCCGCTCGTATTGAGGGGAGATATCAGATCTCACAGAGGGCACAAGAAATCGCCGCTCGTATTGAGGGAATATATCAGAAGTATAAGATAGCTGCAAATGATATTAGAGTTTCATATAAAGATACAATGGATAGCAGGTCATGGGCCGTATACCCGTGTTTGTATTACTCACGTTTGTTTCGCACTTGTGTATATATATATATCATCAATTGATCCAACCGTGTATCCAATATACAAAGTATCAATATAAGAATTATCTTTACATTTTCTCTAAAATTCTTTCAAATGCATATAAAAGATATCAAGAATCGAAGGGTTTCAAGCAGTGCAAATCTACTTGCAGAAGATTATGCATTAAGAATAACAAACTAAATTTACTTGTAATCTACTATAAATTATGCTATATATTCAATTTCTGAAAAATTGAATTTCATTAAAATAGAAACAACTCTAATTTACATACATGTAAAGAGTAGAGAGATTGGTTGAAGACGAAGTCGCATAATGTCGAAAGCGAGATCGAGTAGTCGAAAATTGGAAGCAACCATGAACTGTTGGATGTTACAAGAAGGAGTTCGATTTTTTTCAAAAGAGGGAGTTCGATTTTTTTCTCTGGAGAAAAGGGGGTTCGATATTTTGATGAGAAATGATCTTTCAAGAAGTTGAATCAGAAAGAAAAGGACTTTGCTCACTTTTTTATGATAGACTGAGCTGGGCCTATTTTTTTTTGAAAATAACAATTTATCGGGAATATCTCGGAATATCGCTTCGCTCTAAATATCGGCTGATATGTGTAAATTTCGACCGACATAATCGAAACGAGATATCAACCGATATCTCATGTTTCGTTTCATCCAAGCCTTCAACCTGCCGAGATAGCCGAGATTTAAAACAATGAGCCTAGGCAGGAGCTAGAAGGATTTCTAGAACAGAGATCTCAACAAAGTTCATGCATACAGCAAAGAAAAAGATAGATACGTACACACAATATTTGCTAGTGCAAATATATACACTTGGCAGATGCATAAGTGTCATGTTGTTTTGCAATGAAATAAATTCAAAATCTATATAAATCCATAATTAAAATATTCCATGATTAAGACCACCAAATAAACTCTCATAAACTAAGCTGAAGAAAAATTAAATTATTTCAAGTAAGGTTTAGCATGGTAGGTTTTGTTGTAAGCGAAATATGTACAGTTTTTTTTTTTTTTTTTTTTTTAATATGAAGTGATATAACATAAGCACTTTTTTTTAACAATAAAAGGCATATATAAACTCAAACAGAAGCTGTCAACAAGCCTGACAGGTAACCGAAACCCCAAAAAATAATACAAAACGAGAACACACAAAAGAAGGACATCGAAATGATCAAAAAGGGAAAACCAAAATACTCGAGCGAGAAGAAAAGGCATAGGACCTCTGACACCAGGCACACAGCTCACCCGATGATCTCCTGTAACCCACCTCCCATCCAACATCGTAATCGAACTCCAGCAAGGCCACCGCCCGATGACGATGTTGAGTGACAAACGTGCAAAGAAAGATCAAGCCCATCAGAAGACCCTCCAATATAGAATAAAGAAACGGCCAACATCCCATCAACTGTAATGCCGACAGCCGGAAAAGAGCAGCAGAATTTTTTAAAGCAAGCTTCAAACAGAAAAAGGACGGAGAAACTAAAACACCCCTGTAATGTCAGATCCTGAAAGCAATAGCCAAACATTTCGAAAAAAAAAGGAGGGGGGGAGGGGGGTGGAAGACGGTCAAGAAAAAGACTAGTTAGGCAGATCCACCAGTCTCCGAAACCTAAAAGAGCCATGATATTGTTGCAAATACACAGACATGGTAGATAAGGTAAAGCAGAGTGAGGCACTCTGAAAGAAAAAATAATGTACTCAAAGAAGAAAATGTACAGTTTTAAAACAGTTACCTCTACCGATTATCTCAGTAGTTTCTTGAAGACAGTGGACTACTTTGTCCTCCAAACTTAACGGTATCTCATCCAAATGCCTCACATAATATTTCTAAAATATACTTACGCGGATAATTCAATACAAGGAAACAAAAACAAAAAACAACAACAAAACAAAAAAAATCAATAAGAAAACAAAATACACGGCAAAGGTACTGAATTTGCATGATCCTGCCAAATGTCAATATTCTTCCTAAAGTTAACATAACGCAAACAAATAATTACGATGCCAAAATGCCGATTGAAATTACAGGAGTTCAAATTTATAAATCCCAAATAATTTATGGCTATGGTGTTCGGTTTTAGAAATTAGGTTGAAATTGATCAATGCAAACATCGCGATTTCTGCAAGCTGATGTATTCTTTATTCAACTTCAAATACGATAAAACGGTAACATAAAAAATGCAGATCGTATACCAAGTTTAATAAGGTACGGAGTTCATTTTTTGCAATATCTGACCAGACACAAAACAAAAATGAGCTTTCTTATTGTTAAGATTTGCTATACTTTTGGCAGTATGTTCGTGATTAATTATACCCATCAGTCGTCACTGTTACTAACGAATCATAAACACTTTATATTCATGACCAAATCAAAAGATGACTAGAATAATATGATGCGTACCACATTCTTTTAACTCTTAGTTTAGTATAAATTATGTGCATGACTGAGTTGTTGATAAGTAGTGTAGTTATGCTATGTTGTATAATGTAATTTTACTTTGTTTTTAGGTTTTATTTTGTTTTGGGCTAAAACATTTTATTAGGCCCAGTTCTATATTTTAAGTGTTCGACCCGCTTTTGGTTGACAGAGTTTGATAAAAGGGTTGTACTTATTTTTCATTTGGACTGAGATCGGAAAATAAAAAGTTAGATTTCTTCTTCTTCATTTTTCTTGTAATTCAGAAACTTATCATGGTATCGGAGCTCGGTTGATTGCCGATTAGTCTCTTTTCTTTTCTCGGCTATCTCTTCTTGTCAATATTCTCAAAACCCTAGAATGGCGAATGCTGATGAAGAAGTTGTTTCACAAAATAATTCAACTGCTGTCAATTTATCTGGAGTGAATTTCAGTGATCCATATTATTTGTCAAATTCTGATCATCCAGGTATGCAATTGGGTAATCATGTTCTTAATGGTACAAATTTTCTGAATTGGTCTAGGACAGTAAGAATGGCTTTGATAGCTAGAAATAAACTGCAATTTGTTGATGGAACCCTTTCTATGCCTAGTGCATCTTCTGTTGATCTTCAAAAATGGGTAAGAAACGATTATATGGTTATGTCTTGGATGTTAAATTCTATGGATAAAACTATAGCTGAGAGTTTTATGTTTGTGAATTCATCTCGACAATTATGGAGAGAATTGAGTGAAAGATTTGGTCAAACTACTGCACCTAGGATTTTTGAATTGCATAAAACCCTTACGTCAACTCAACAGAATGATGATTCCATAGCAGAATATTATTGTAAATTGAAGGGTGTTTGGGATCAATTACAGTTGGTAGATGGATTTCCTGAATGTATTTGTGATGCCATGAACAAGTGTACTTGTGGAATTTTTAAAAAATTTCTTGAAATGGATCAAAGAAACAAGTTGATGCAGTTTCTATCAGGGCTGAATAAAGATTTTGATCAAGCAAAAGTTAATATACTCAGTACTGATCCTCTTCCAAATCTCCATAAAGCATACTATATTCTACAGCAAGTTGAACAACAGAACAAGCTTAATAATGTGAATACTACAAATGAGTTGAGTGCTTTTCAAGCTCAGGTTCTTAAAATTTTTCCAAAGCCTGCATATCAAAATTTTAAGAAGGATTTCAAGAGGCAGAAAAATGAAGCTATTTGTGATCACTGTAAAAGGAAAGGGCATACTATTGAGCAATGTTTCAAGCTTGTTGGATACCCTGAATGGTGGACAGCTTTGAAAGGAAAGAAGAATTTAAAGATGGCAGGGAATGTACAGAATAGTAATGAAGGAATTTTGGGAAAAGGTCCTGAGGAAACAACACAGACAAGCACAACAAATAAAGGGGTTGATCCTGTCATGGCTTCTGCTCTCTATAATGAAGTCCTCAAAATGATTCAACAAAACACTAAAGAAGATAATCCTTTGTATAATGCTGCAAATTGTGCGGGTATATTCTCAGCTTCATTTCTTAACTGTATGGTAAAGAAATTTAATTCTAATAGCTGGATTATAGACACTGGAGCAACAGATCATATGGCATCAAATTTAGCATATTTTGCTTCACTTAAACAACTAAATAATCCAATTAGAATATCATTGCCTGATGGAACTATTAAAATTGTTAAATATGTTGGCACGGTTTATTTAAATTCTGAAATAAGCCTCAAAAATGTTTTCTATATTCCTGATTTTAAGCATAATTTACTTTCTGTTGGGAGATTATTAGATGACAGTCATCTAATTGCAAAATTTGAAAGAGATATATGCTATTTTCAGGACCCTTCTACTAAGCAAGAATATGCTGTTGGATCAAGACATCTTGGTCTATACAAATTCTGCAAATTGTCTTCAAATTCTGTCAGTTCTTCTAAGTCTCTTGTTATTAATGCATCTTTTTCTTATGCAAATAATACAATTACAGCAAATGTAAAACCTAGTATTGATATTGTTCATGCTAGGTTAGGTCATATTTCAGTCAGTCATATGAAACATTTGATAGTGTCCATTTCAGGCAAATATGATAATAATAATAATTGTGATTTTAGTTGTGAAGCTTGTGTTCTAGGCAAACACCATAAAATGCCTTTTATAAAATCAAATTCTTATGCTGATGAGCCTTTTGACATGGTGCATATAGACCTTTGGGGACCATATTCAAGACCTTCATTATCTGGTGCAAAATATTTTTTGACAATTGTAGATGATCATACAAGAGTTACATGGACTCATTTACTTCATTTAAAGACTCAAGTTCATTCTATAATTGTTGGTTTTATTGAATATGTTCAAACTCAGTTCAATAAGAAAGTAAAGGTTATTAGAAGTGATAATGGAACTGAGATAATTCAAGAATCATGTAGAGTATTATTTGCAAATAAAGGCATTATTCATCAAAGAAGTATTCCAGGAAATCCTCAACAAAATGGTAGAGTAGAAAGAAAGCATAAACACCTTCTTGAAACTGCTAGAACTATAAGATTCCATGCTGGTCTTCCTTATAAATTCTGGGGTGATTGTGTACTTGCTGCAACTCATATTATAAATCTTTTACCTAGTTCAGTTTTGAAATGGAAGACTCCTTATGAACTTCTTATGAAGAAACAACCTGATTACAGTTACTTGAGAGTTATAGGTTGTTTATGCTTTGCTGCTCAGAAGTTAAGTGATAAATTTGCTCCTAGATCAAAGAAATGCATTCTATTAGGTTATCCTTATGCACAAAAAGGATACAAATTATATGATCTTCATTCTCATAAAATTGTTTTCAGCAGAGATGTGTATTTTGTTGAAAATTGTTTTCCATTCAAGGATGATTCAAAATTAATGCCTTCATCTATTCCTCAATTATCAGAAAATTCTCTTCCTCAAGTTAATCCTGCATTTGATGATCAAAGTTTTGAAAATCATTATCAAAATCCAGATCAATTCTCCTCATATATTCCTGAAATTGATTGTTCAAATTCTGATTCTCTTCAAAATTCTAACATAAGTCCTATTAATCATTCTCTTACACAAAATTCTCCTCAAATTTCACAAATTCCTGAAACTGAAGCACAAGCACAAGAACAACAGTTGAGAGTTTCATCTAGAATTAAACAGTTGCCAAAGAAATTTGATGATTATGTTATGACAAATTCTTCTACCAAGGTTGTTAAAAATGTTACTTCAGAAAATTCTGCTGCTTTTAATATTTATGAAGAACCATGTCTTGCTCACTTAAACATTGTTAATTTGCATAGTTTAAATAATGTCATGGTTGCTTATGAACCTTCATCATATAATCAAGCAAAAGATCATCCTGAATGGGTAGATTCTATGGAAAAAGAATTGCAGGCACTTGAGAACAATGGTACATGGGAATTAACCGAGTTACCATTTGGGAAGAAGGCAATTGGATCAAAATGGGTTTATAAAACCAAATTTAAGCCAAATGGAGAGATTGAAAGATGCAAAAGCAGAGTTGTTGCGAGGGGAGATAAGCAAATATCTGGTAAAGATTATAAACATACTTTTAGTCCAGTTGCAAAACTAACTACTGTCAGGTTGATTATTGCAGTTGCTGCCATAAGGAACTGGGATATTCAGCAATTGGATATTAATAATGCTTTCCTTCATGGATATCTTGATGAAGAGGTGTACATGACTCCTCCTCTTGGCTACAACAAGGTGAAACCAGGTCAGGTTTGCAAACTTAAAAGATCAATTTATGGTTTGAAACAGGCTAGTAGATGCTGGAATAAGGAATTGACAAAGTTTTTGATTGATTGGGGTTTTACACAATCTAAACAAGATTATTCATTGTTTTTTTTTCACAACAATGATTCTTTTACAGTAGTTGTTACCTATGTTGATGATTTATTATTGACTGGAAGTGATAATTCAGTGATGAATAGTTTGAAGACTGATTTGCATACTGCTTTTACAATCAAAGATTTAGGAAACTTGAAATATTTTTTGGGAATAGAAGTTTCTAGATCAAGTTCTGGCATTCTTTTGAATCAAAGGAAATACATTGTAGACATGCTTAAAGAAAATCAATTGGATGAATGTCGACCTGTTTCATTTCCAATGCAAAAAGGTTTAAAACTTAGTATGCTTGATGGAGACTTATTAGAGGATCCTGAAGTTTATAGAAGGTTGATTGGTAAATTTTTATATTTGAATCTCACTAGACCAGATATTTCTTTTGTGGTCCAGCAATTAAGTCAATTTTTGTCTGCACCAAGAATTCCTCATTATAAAGCAGCTGTGCATGTACTTAAATATCTTAAAAGCACAATGAATTTGGGTCTTTCTTTTCCAGCAAATTCAAGTTTAGTACTTACAGCATACAGTGATGCAGATTGGGGTACTTGCCCAGATTCAGGAAGATCTTTAAGTGGGTATTGTATATTTCTTGGAAATTCTTTAATTTCGTGGAAGACAAAGAAACAAAAGACTGTTTCTAAAAGCTCAACAGAGTCTGAATATAGAAGCATGAGTTACACAGCAAGTGAGATTGTTTGGCTTGAAGGTTTGTTGACTGAAATAGGTATTATTGTTCCTACTCCAATAATTTTGAATTGTGATAATATTTCAGCCCAGCATATTGCTGAAAATCCTGTTTTTCATGAAAAAACTAAGCACATAAGAGGTAAACATCAAAAATTGGATGTTCATTATGTACGAGAGCTTGTGCAGGCAGGTTTTGTGCAATGTAGACATGTGAAATCAGCACTGCAATTAGCTGATATTATGACCAAGCCATTGGGAGCTAATCAACATCAGTATTTGTCTTCACGCCTTGGTTTGGTGAGCCATGTTGCTGTTCAAGATTGGCCTTGTTCTTCTAAACCAAGTCAATCTTGAGAGGGGGCTGATAAGTAGTGTAGTTATGCTATGTTGTATAATGTAATTTTACTTTGTTTTTAGGTTTTATTTTGTTTTGGGCTAAAACATTTTATTAGGCCCAGTTCTATATTTTAAGTGTTCGACCCGCTTTTGGTTGACAGAGTTTGATAAAAGGGTTGTACTTATTTTTCATTTGGACTGAGATCGGAAAATAAAAAGTTAGATTTCTTCTTCTTCATTTTTCTTGTAATTCAGAAACTTATCAGTTGTGTACAACTCTACTATAGCTCATGTCCAAATTTCCTAATCTTTGTATCTAGATATTAACTTGAAGTATCATTGTGTCGTGTAGAACTTTTAAAAAACATCCAACTTTAGCTTCCACCCAGGTTGTATTATCAACTTCAGATAAATGAGCATATCTTATTGTGGTAGGTTTTGCAACATCGTGGGTTAGAAATGTTTTTAGATCTTTTAATTTTTTCAGTCGGTGTCTATAACTGACGATAAGATGCAAGATCAATATGAACTTACTTTACGGTAAGCCAAAACAATTAAGTTTAATATTTTAGGCTGTTCCTCATGGGTTTTGTTTGAACCAAAAATGTCACAATCCCATAGAAAGTAAAAGGGAATAAAAAGTGAAAAAATAAAACATATTAAAACAAGAAATGAGCACACATAGATTTATAGCGGTTCCTCCGACCTACGTACACTTAATGATTTTATTACTTATATTTTGACCTGGGTGCACAAGTTCCTAGTGGTTTGTACAACTCCGACACTATATTTTAAGAATTACAAGAATATAGAGTAGAGTTGAGCTAGAGCAAAATGATCCAGAAAAATGAGACATCCCCACTATTTGTAGAGGTAGGGAGCCTAAAAAATCTCACAAAAAATCTTAAGGTCTTTCTCCTTATTATAGACCAGCTCTCTATAAAAATAGGATGTCGCATCATTAAGTAACTATGGATCGGTACGGCTCCAAGGATATGGGTCGGTACTGACCCCTAAGATGGCTAATCTAGTCATCTTGAACTCTTCGCTACTGCTCATCTTATGGTTAGGTTCATGATTGCATAGTTGTTTGCATCAATAATAACTTATTTGTAAGTCCATATGATGGAGTTGTGGAAGAACAAAGTTGCTGATTCAGGAGTTCGTGAAGAATGATACAAAGTTGCATGGAAATGATAAGACAACACTGGAAATGGGTTTCTAACATCAAGTAGGGCCATAGGTAGCAGTTGGGAAGATTTGGAAGAGGTTTTAGGGGTCGGTACCAACCCCATACTTATGGAATTTGGGTTCTTGAATTTTTGTGGAGGTTTGGTGTTTGTGTTGTGATCTGGGTTGTACATTGGTTTTTGGGCTCCGTGGTCATCTCTCTGGACATTTTGCCTTGATAACTTCGAATTATAACTCATCGAGTTCGTCAATTGCCTGCTCAAAAGGCGGGATAACATGTTTTAACCATAGTTTTCATAATTCGACCTTGAGTCGAATCGTGATGACTCAAGGTTTAAGGTTTTGATGATTCAACAAGTCAAACCGTTGAAACCGTGGATTTTTAAAAAAAATTGACACATTTAAATACAAAGTATATGCAAAAATATTGAAATAAAAATATTTGGTAGGCGAGCTATAGAGGGTCTCCAAGGTCTGCAACTGAAGTTGTATACCACTGTAGTGCACAAATGCAGTTGTATAAACACTAGCCGTGCACAATGATAGAATTTTAGCGACGATGAAATTGAGAAAACTAATAGTAGTTTGGAGGAGCTTATAGCGGCGAAGAACGAAGTAGTGGAGCTTTCTGTTTAAACTTTTAGGTGATGATGATTTTGGCAATGTATACTGTTTTAAAAATAGTTTAGAGGACAAGAGCAAGTGCAAATGAGACAGCAAGAGAGTAAGGGGAAAATAAATGAACCATGGTCCAACTAGGTAAAACGGACGATTGGACCGCTGGTTCAAAGGTCCGACCTGGGCGTGTGTACAACTGAAGTCTAATAGAGTTTCAAACCAAAAAGAACCATGCTTTAGGTTTTTTTTTTTGTTCTTTTTTTTTGTTTTTTTTTAACAAGCTATGTAAAGAACCTTAACACAATTAGCAAGCCATGTGAAAAATACCATTGTCGTTTCAACGTGAATCGTAAGCACAGAAGGTCGCGCATACATGACATCAAACTATTTAACAACAACCATGTATTCTCATTACAAATTAGACCATCTTCTTCTTCAATGGCACACAAAACAAAGCAATCGATATCCATTACTGGAAACATTTGTCCAGAAACAAAGCCCACAAAAAAGGCAAAAGAGAGAAGGGCCAAGTAAGCAATAGTACTGATCAACACAAAGTTAGAATATCATAACCTCGTTATCATTTGGTTAATTCAAATATAATCAAAGCCGGCACCTTAAATAATCAAAATTTATGATACTAATTCCTATCCATTGCATGATCAACATCTATGGAATATTTAAATATTAACATGTGGCCGGTATCAAAGGGCTGAATTCGTAGTTTTAGTATCGCTTGAAAAGAAAGCCAAAAAAAACTCTAAATCAAGCCCTCATACCCTACTAGGGTTGGTTAAAACCCCTATTTCCCAAAACCTCTACCTTTAATGGGCATCCCCTTATCTTGTTCGTATTCTAGTTAAAACCTCTTCTGATACGCTCGATTGGTGAAATAGCCTCTCTCCAAAAAATAGGTTTTTTTTACCGACGCATAAAGAAAATATTTTGTTGAATGAACAAGATATTGAGGAATTTTCGTATGTAAGATCATCATTAGGATACGGGTCTTTTACCAATTATATTATTTAATAATAGGGGAGGGGTGCGATGTCTCCATTAATCCAAACCATGGCACTGGGAAGATACCATAAGAAAGATAATCAATGGTTAGGACCAATCATTCTTTCATAGGACTTCCCTAACACGACAGGAAGAGGATTTCCCAACAATAGCCAATTTTAAATAGAGAGTTCCAAATACGAGAAAAGGTCACAAATGGAGTTGAACCAAGTAACATTACAAAGGCATAATGATAGTAGGGTCGGGATATCCCCACCTCCGAACCGGACATGAGGGTGGATTTGTTTGCTTTATTCCTTCCTGTCCTTCGGTTTGTACGATGGAATTTTTACTTTCTTTTTAGGAAGTGTTTGAACTGGGGAAATATTTTGCAATTTCTACATGACCTAGGACCCAACTTAATAAGTATCTTATCAGAAACTTAAAACAAAGAAAAAAATTAAGAAAAAGAAATCAATCAAAAAAGGGAAAGTCAAATGATACAAAAAGATGGAGGTAAAAAAGAGGGAGCTTCAAATCCTATATATATATAGACACACGAAAGGTCATCCCTCAGTTGTCTTAAACAAGGATTAATACTACATGCACCACAAAAAACAGTCCACTTGATTTTTTCCCTCAAGTTGCCTTCTTTGAAATTAAGCTATAATAATTATGGTAAGTGATGGAGATATAGATAGGGAAGAATCAAATATTTATTCATGTTTTTTGCAAGATTCTAGAACAATACTATACCATATGTTGGATACATCACCTGTCCATGGCCCACGGTTCATGAGAAATGAGAATGCATTTCCAAGTGACATGGTCATTATTTGACAAAAATTGGAAGAATATTTTCTAAATTAATCGATTAGTCAATGAATAGGCTGTCAAATGGGTTTGGTTGGGTCAAAATGGGTTGGGTCGAGTTCGACCCAACCCATTTATGACCCATTCTCTTTTATCCATTTATGACCCAACCCATTTATGACCCAACCCGCTTAATAAGCGGGTTATCCATTTAACTCATTTAAAGATTTTAATTTAGTTTGACTAATAAAAAATAAATAAATATAAAATAATTCTAATTTCAAGTTTTATATTTTGAGATCCGACAAAAATTTAAAATTTTAATTCTAATTTTCATCAAAATTCAAATATGGGGATGGGGTAGCTTATTATTTTCTAAGTACAACCGTCGGTCTGCTTGGAGAACTATAGTGTGCGTTCACATGATAAAGTGACCGAGTGTTCCATACTATCCGTAATTTAGGTGGGACTTGATCGGTCGAAGTCTCGCCTGATTCCGAGTTAGAACGAAGGAGTTATTGCAGTCTGAACAAAAAAAATAGCGGCTTCTGCACTAGACGGAGTTCAATATGCAGATGTGGCAGCCTGTTATTTTCTAAGTACAACTGTCAGTCCTATTGGAGAACTACAGTGTACGTTCACATGATGAAGTATCCGAGTGTTACATACTGTCCGTAATTTAGGTGGGAATTGATCAGTCGAAGTCTCGCCTGATTCCGAGTTAGAACGAAAGAGTTATCGCAGTCTGAACAAAAAAATAGCGGCTTCTGCACTAGGCGGAGTTCAATATGCAGGTGCGGTAGCCTGTTATTTTCTAAGTACAACTGTCAGTTCCATTGGAGTACTACAGTGTACGTTTACACGATGAAGTATCCGAGTGTTACATACTGTCCGTAATTTAGGTGGGAGTTGATCGGTCGAAGTCTCGCCTGATTCCGAGTTAGAACGAAGGAGTTATTGCAGTCTGAACAAAAAAAATAGCGGCTTCTGCACTAGGCGGAGTTCAATATGCAGGTGTGGTAGCCTGTTATTTTCTAAGTACAACTGTCAGTCCCCTTAGAGAACTACAGTGTGCGTTCACATGATCAAGTATCCGAGTGTTGCATACTGTCCGTAATTTAGGTGGGAGTTGATCGGTTGAAGTCTCGCCTGATTCCGAGTTAGAACGAAGGAGTTATTGCAGTCCGAACAAAAAAAAATAGCGGCTTCTGCACTAGGCGGAGTTCAAATATAGGGATGTAGTAGCCTATTATTTTCTAAGTACAATTGTCAGTCTTCTTGGAGAACTACAGTGTGCGTTCACATGATGAAGTATCCGAGTGTTGCATATTGTCCGTAATTTAAGTTGGAGTTGATCGGTTGAAGTCTCGTTTGACGAAGAAGTTATTGCAGTCTGAACAAAAAAAATAGCGGTTTCTGCACTAGGTGGATTCAAATATGAGGATGTGGTAACCTATTATTTTCTAAGTACAACTGTCAATTTTCATGAAAAATTATAATGTATGTTCAAAATTCTTATTTTTTAAATTTATATTAACATTTAATATTTTTAATAAATGGGTAAATGTGTTACCCATTTATAACCCTTTTAAAAATGGGTCAACCCAACCCATAACCCATTTTATGATATTCATAAATGGGTTGACCCAACCCATTTATAAGTAGGGTAAATGGGTTGAGTTAAATTTTGACAGACCGTGCATAACTTTTGCATTTTTTACAGAGCAGGTGGTAACAATCAAGGTCCAACATTTCGATCGGTACGCCAAATCTCCGACGATTCCGTCCTAGTTCCAGCATTGATTGGATGAAATATGTGAAAAATACCATTGCAGATTTAGGTTTAAATGTTTTTACCGTGCACCAGTAAATACCATTCTCTATTGAAGGCGATAACAAAGGCGAAGTCCAAATAAAGGCTGAATTTGATGTTGTATTGAAGAAGCTCCCTTGAAACAGTAAGTCTATGTTTGTTTCAAGAAAAAAAGGTAGAATGCTTATTTGAACAAGTGATAAGAGCTTAATAACTTGTTTGTTTTCAAACAAGTGACCTTATTAAGCTCTTTTATTAAGTGAAATGAATAAGCAAAATTTTAGTACTTATTGGACGTGCTGATCACTTATTGCACCGAATTTTCAATTATACCTTTTTGTAAAACAACATTTAGTTGTTTTATATAGTATGTCAAACAATTGAAAAAGTTTATACATAATATCAATATTGTTTTTAGTTTTCTCTTTTGAATTAATTTTTTCGTTTTGTTTTGATTATAATTTTATTCAGTGGTTTCCAATAAATGGAAACAAATATACTAAAACCTATTGACCAAAAAAGTTGATGGTTGCCAACCTAACGTTTCAGTATAAATTAAAATATAGTAATTTATAAATTGATTAATAAAGACGAAAATGAAATATATATGATTTTTTTACAATATATTTTTCATTCAAATATATATAAAAAGAAATATGTGGTGCAGAGATGTGAAAAAAATATAAACAAATAATTTCATCAAGCATTCATTTTTTTATTTTATACAACATATAAGACATATGACAAGGTAATTAAGCGTGCATTTTCAATGGCACTGTGCCAAAGAATATTCATTTGTCAAATTGAGGGGTAATATTGTCAAAATGGTAATTTATGTTCATAAAACAAAATTTTAATTATATAGCAAACAAATAATATTTCATGTATTCAGCAATTAGTATTCAGTAATCAGCATTCAGCATTCAACATTCAGTGTTTAGCATTCAGCATTTTAAACGTACAACACCTAAGTGTCGAGTTTGTTTTCATTTGGGTTAATTTTGGATGGCTATGGGAAGTTAGTGCACGACTAAATCAAGAGAAAGAAAGAAGGCGTTCGAAATGGTTTTTGGGTTAAATGGGTTGCGTTATACAAATTATTTAAAAATAAAAACATATTGCTTAAATTGATGGGCTGGATTAGTTTACATTTAGCAATCACTGTGTACAAATAATTTGGAATCAATTAAATTTTACGGATTGGGCCTGCTACAAATTTAAATGTTTAATTTTAGTTTATTTAAATAAATTTTATGGATTGGTATTAAACTATTTATGCTACATAATTTGAATAATTTGTTGTAATTCAGTATTAGCACTGGATATTTATTAGTGTACTTTTTATAAGCACTAGAATTTGCAAATCTGATTCAAAGCGGAATTTTCGAAATTTCTAAAATGGGACCAAAACTTTGAAATTTGGTGATTATGGAAACAGAGAAGAAAATTGGAATGTTAAACCTCATAACAATAATAGTTGCGTGTTTTTGAAATTTGACCGGAGATAGCTTAAAAATTTGGTTGAATAACTATCATCATAGATATTTCATGATAAAATTTCAACAGTAATACAAATAATTAATAGTTTTTAATTGAAACCCAAAATAAGATTTAATTTTACTGTTGTCCATATATATTTGACTGATATTTGCATCTTATCTGTAATCTATTTGCGTAAGTTTTACTATTTCCTTGCTGCAAATTAAAACTTAGGAATATATTGAGACAAAATTAAATACTTGCTGTAAATGAAAGTATATACCGCATAGTGTAATAATTCTTTACCTTCAACCCTCATTAATTATACTCCACTGCAATTACTGTTACTAATAAGTCGGCGTTTATTATTTTTTCAAGTATAGGCTATAATGTTTTAAGTAACTAGCGTGAATCCTGCTACACACATGGGTTTGGGATAATATTTTGTGATTTCTTACCAAGTGAATTGAAGAAATCAAAATAAATATTCTTTTCTTTGTAGCATCATTTTTCTAAATTTTGAATTATGTGTTATTACTCTTGAAATATAAATCCTTTATAAATATTACATGCTCTACAGCTTACAAACAGAGATATGAATATACAACGTTCCCACAAAAATACAATTGTTGCAATGGAGATATTACTTGCAGTAGACAAACATGGAGTACAGCAGACTTTTTTTGCAGTTACGACATGAAGAACATTGTAGTGCTAGATTTGTGCAAATGGTATCCAAGGAGTGCTATTTCGTAGTCTGATTTACATTATCAATATTTCAGATTTTTTAAAAAAAAATTAGGTTTCTGAAAAAACAGCTGAAATGGAAATTAATGCATAGTAGGTAATAAATACTCACAACTATATTTCATTCATCAGTTCGTTGCTGAATTTTCATTGAACATAAAAATCAGAACATATTATGTATTTGTAAATGCTCTTGAAGGAAGAAGAGGATGTAGTACCCAAAACATGAAGTATTTGCATCAAATACAGAAATAAGAATATTTGTTTTCCAAGCATATGTGCCAAGAGCAAGAACAGGATATGATGCTCGATTGTAGCTTTAGCATAGGATAATCAGTAGGAAGCCATTAGAGCCACGTAACTGACTATAGTTCCAAAAAACCAAAATTGAAATTCGCCTGATGCATTTAAGTAAAATACTAATATGTAAAATGAGGAAAATTGCAGAAGATGCACATAAGAACGAAAAGCCTGAGTAGGTTTAAATAAAAAGTCATAAAACCTATCAACAAATATAAATCTACGGATATTGAGAAGTGGTTTATTCTGTACTGCTTCTCTTGAATTTTCATTGAGCATCGAAATTCATGTCAGGTCATGTACAACAACTAATGTCAGAAAGTAACATCTACAGATATTGAGAAGTCTTTTATTCTATACTGCTTCTCTTGAATTTTCATTGAACATAGAAATTCAAGTCGGGTAATGTACAACTAATGTCAGAAAGTAACATTCTCTTTGGCAACTGTCTATGTATGGCAAGGAACATGTGTAGTCATCATTCCACTCCAGCTGAAAGGATGAAAAGAACATGTCAGAAAGTGGTAGAAAGCAGGTTGTTTGCGTGCAGTATAAAGGTAAAAAGACTTGGAAAACTGAAATTAAGATACAGGCTGGATGCTTTATCAAATAATATGTTATAAAAATTATGTAACAGTTAAATAGGTTGATGGTACGTGGAATATAAAAGGCATGGACCAGGATAAAACAACAGTTATTACCATGTTGTAGTAAAACAGTGTGGTAATCAAACAAATGCCCAAAGGCATCTGTTATAGTTCATGAAGGTAAAGGTTTACTTTGGTCGAACATAAACGTGATATACTATTTGAGCTGCTAAATTATTTTTCTGCCATTAGATAATAACAAAAAAGGAAAACGGCATAAAGGGAATATGTGTTAATGGGATGTAGTTCTAAATTATATTGCGCTGCACCTGTTCGAACCTGTAAAAACAGTAGTCATCGCAAATAATATGGCATGTAGTTCCAGAGCTAATTCAAATAGGTATGTCGCAGCTATTTTGTTCTATTGTTGTTATATCTAGTATTGTGTTGATGAAAAAAATAGATATAAAATTATAGTTGAATGAAATAATATTGTTTTCTAATCTTGTTAAAAGCAATAATGTATATTGAATTTGACGAAGTTAGCTGGTCTATAGGAAGAAAGACATAAACTTTTGACAACTTACTAAAAATGACTTATTGTAAATGATATCTGTAGGTGTGTGTGATCACGAACATAAACGTGCAAACAGATATGTGTTGTGCTTGCACGAGCCTGGGTGCTGTTCTATAGTAGAATAAATGCATTAAGAATATATTTTTGCAGTGCTTTCTTCTTCGTGTTGAAAAATGAAAAGGAAATGACAGTGGTGGATTAGCGTTGGGAAAATAGGCATACTGCTAACTCATATTCAACAGTGGAAACCAAGATTTTTGTAGGAACACAAATGAGAAGTATAGCAGGAAGTACAACAGTACGGCTGGAAGAGCACGATGAGCAACCTATACATATGAGTTTGGTTGAAATTTTTTGTCATGATAGACGGATCAACAAAAAAAATTGTATGGACTGTAACACTGCTGTGTAGGAAAATTAGCTTTGGTTAATATAATGTTAATTCCAAACGTGCCTATGTTTGAAACCGGATGCATGAGTAGTTTGGTTGATGGACGAATTTTTGGTGTTGAAGTTGTGAGCGCTCAAACGGTCAGTAAGTCTGAGTTGGTAATGTACACACCACCAATGAAGTTGTTTAGTCGTACTGTAACTTGTTAAGAGATGAGGTAATGATATTTAATCGCAGTGATACAACAGCTAGTTGTTTCCCTATTAGTTGGATTACCTTATTGACGCCTTGGAATGGAATGCGGTTTTCAAGGTTGTTTATTTTTTTGTCCAGTTTTTGTTCCGAGCACATGTATTTATGGACCTGTCTCAATTGAAGAAGGGCAGATTGTAATGCAGTTAATGCATTGGCAGGGAACATACATTTGAGGTATTGGCAGGTGCGTACCTTTTTTCAGCAGATTTGCTGCTTTAGATGGTGAAGACGTCTTTTTTCAATCCTGGATCGCTCCAGGATAAAAGTTAGTTCTTGTGGGCCTATGGTGTAATAGATGATAGCATGAGTATAACATTGAAACAACACAAGTTTTGGTGGTATGTTCTGGTTATATGTAGGTTGGAGGACATAACCATTAGCGGGTATATGTTCATTTGGATTCCCTTAGAGTACAAAATGGATTGCAGTTGCATTATGTGTTCGTCAACCTGCTCAAGACATAATTGAAATAAAACGGCCCCCAGAAATGTAATATCGAAGAACAATGGAATGATAATAACAGCGGAAGGTTTTGGACTTACCTGCCCATGGATGTCAACCTGAGGTGAAGAATAAATGTATTAGGATAATAAGAAATATGGGGAAAAAAATTTTGAGGCGAGAATATAAGTTTATTCTTTAGGTAAGCATAGTATGCAATGAAGACCTTAAGTATTGGAAGGAAAGATTTGTTGTCCTCATTATCTCGGTCAGTGGCAGTTGGTTGTTTGAGAGGATTATTGGTTACAAAGAGTTCATAATCCCAATTTCGTGAGTGTATTATGTAAGTGTTACATACGTCAAAATTGATGGAAGAAATGTTTATATGTATGTAAATGCAGCAGTGCAAGAAGATTGAATTTTGTCGGTGAATTAAGGAGAGCATAAATGTTTAAACCATATATACTCATGGCTCTATGCTGATATTTGTGTAGGTATTATGGATAATGATGGCTAATATGCACAGAGAAGATAAAATTATATATGCTGGCATTGTCATTGCAGGCTGTAATATTGTTTATAGTAGAGGGTCGTTTAGTTGATATATAGTTTAAACTGTTAATGTAACCACGGTCAGAAATGTAGAAAGCAAGGTTAAATGAATGTTAATTCAATAGGTTGTTGATTACAAATGCCTGAGATGTGTTAGATTGTCTTTGCAGATGTGATGAATATATGTACCTGTGGACAGATGAAATTGTATTAGTTTTATGTATTGAATAGTAATTGTATTTGCATGACAGGGGTGCAGTCTACAGTAGGTTTCAGTATATTTAGGGATTTGTAGTAAACACAAAGTTGTAATGCTTTATTCGAAACCAAACAAAGTACATGTAATAGAAGAGGGACAACAAAGATCATAAGAAGGATGTACACTATAACGGTTCAGATAACTTGAGATACATTAAGAAACAGTATAGAAGCTAAGCGGCAGTCATACGATTTTTCTTTTTGGGATTTCCTTTAACTTGAGTGAGCTTGTTATCCGAGGAAGGTGGAACCTGTAGTGTTATACCTTGTTAGTTAATTTAATAATTAGACTAAAAATTAATGGTTTAGGGGTAGATGGGAAAAAAGGCAGATATAAATGTAGTGTTGTGGGCATAACAGCTACTTGCAGCAAGCCATATGTATGTGGCCGGCGAAATTGGTACGTTAGTATTGCTTCGTTCAGGCGATGCACTGCTGTTGTCGGCAGTTGGAGGAGAAATTCTTGTTGCAGTTAATTTTTTCCTTCCAGCTAAATAACATATGCGTCAAGCCTGGCTTGAAAATTTTCAGTTTTACCAATTAGCTGTTCAAGAATGGTTGTTACATTCTTTCCACCCCCAACCTTCAAGAAAAATACAGGTTTTGTGAGGGGCAAATATCTCGTATTATGTTGCAATAAAGGAGGGAGACTAATTTTTGTATAGTGACTTGTAATAGTGATATGATGACTGGGATGAATTCAGAAGTACCTCATTTCTCTAAATTAGGTACAAAGATTCAGCCTTTTGTCTCAGAGTACTCTGCCACCTTGTCAAACAGGACGATTGGAATAGACGCGATACCATCATCAACGTTTGGTTCCAAACGTAACCTAGTAAGGGAGAAAAGAGAAAGGATGATGAGTGTTAAAGGTAGATGTACATGGATGCAAAATTGTGATGTCATCACCTATGCGATGGAAAATCGATATCTCTCGCATTTGTTGCAGTAATTCCTGGGCCCTGATATGCTTATACTGGACTTGCAAACGTTGTAGGATAAGTATTCTCATCCGTTGTCGAGAGAAAGTCCTGTTATTTTTGCTCCGAAAGCAATGATTTTTCCCTAAAAAAGAGAGGTTGATGTTGTTAGGGTTTGAAATATTAACATAAATGAAGTGGAAATCTGTTATGGATAGTTAATGTGATGACAGTAATAAATGGAAATATGAGAATCAAGTATTAATGCTGTAATGCATGTCGAAATTGCAGTACTAAAATATTGTCCATATGATGATGAGGATGTAAATAAGTATATGTGTACGCTGTCGACAAGATTTTACGTTGGGTATAAAATATTTATATTATGAATCTTAGAATAGTAAACTTTTCAGTCAAAAAAAGAAAGTAGTACGGGCAATGTTTTGGGTGAAAATATAATATTGCTAAATTAGCAGTAAAAATATTTGTCCAAAAAAAGATAAATGTTGTTACAACCACAGTTTTAAGCTGAAATTGTTATTTTTCAAACTAATATATTTAGTAAAAGGAAATTTAATTTATAACTCACATATGACTTGTGTGGAATAAATGGTTTGTAAAGGTAGGTACTTTTAGTTGATACCATTTGGAAAGAAGAAAAGGAATCTGCACACGTGAATTGTTATCTTGCATATGAATTGTAAAACTATATTCTAAATACAATAATGAAGCAACTTGTGGATTAAATATGTATTTATCATTGTGGAAAGAGGAAATAATTAGTGAAATTTAGATAGAAAACATAATAAACCTAACTATGATAGACATGTATTAAATAGGCTTATGGTAAAACCAAAGGTACAAAAGATGTATAAAGTTAAACATATCAAATTGAATATTTGATTTATATAGCTGATTAGAGGAATATCCATTATTAACCGATTACAATTCCACAAAGCATCAATTTTTTTGTAGATTTCAACAAACAACATACGGGGACATGAAGCACAGGGCAAACCTTTAAGATCCAATGAAATCTGCAAAACCTTCTCTGATCCATTCGACACGTGCAATTTCTTTTCCGTCAATCTAAAAATGGCTTTTGAACTTTTAAATGAATATATAAATCGGAAGCTGTGTATTTTTTGTTAAAACAATATCGTTTTGCTGCCATAAAACCAAAAAAAGGCAGTTAAAAAACGACAATATGTTAAATGTCAATATCAATAAATTTAGTAGATAAGAAATTATCAGTCATAAATATAAAATATGTAAAAGAGTCTAGATCACACATTAATGTATAGATTGTCAACATTTTAAATGTAAAACTATTTCACTGAAAGTCAATATGTAAGATAAGGAAGTCTTTTTGCCTAATCCTAGCCTCATTGTAAAGACATTGAAAATTAGAAGTAAGTATTGCAATATCTAAAATAGGAAGATATTCGATTGAAACAAATAGACATGCCAAATGGTAAAAAGAGATTTAAAAAATGGACCGTACTAAGAAGACCTATAGGTCAAATGTGTATAACTTTTCAAAACCAATAGACAGGAGGCCGACGTATAGAATTGGAGTGAAAAGTTTGGAATGGACATGGCCAGGTAGTTAAATTGGTGAATTTTTTCTTGTAGCTGAGCACAGTACGCTTTCCAGGCTGAAATTGTAGTTCTGCATGCAAATCTTCGGTAAATAGTATAAGATCAGTTATGTGGGAATAAAATTATCATCCCAAAAAAGGCAAATGGTTTAACAACCACACTTTAATATACAGGTGGTTAGATAGCTTTCAGAGGGAGTCTATTGTTGGTAAAAACATTGTAATGGTCTAGACAACTAGACAGGCTTCGAGTAGTACTGTACTTACCTCATACATGGATGGGAGATCCGAGCTGATTACTTCGGAGATGCACTTATTAATGATAAGGTTAGTAGGTTTTTTGTACATAATGTCTTCAACGAAGAATGCAGGCAGTATTCGTTTATGGAAGCTCGAAAAAATGTAGAAAGTGGGAGTGTTAGTAGGAGGTTGAAATAAGTTTGTTTTTTCTAAAAGTTTGAAATAGATGCAGATCACATAGAGAAAAAGATTTTTTGTTCATGTTTTTTGTCCTCATATCCCTATTTAGATAACAGCTAATATTGATATGCGGTTAGTTATACCGACCTCTTCAGTAGAACGGATTCCTCGGTAATATCCAAATCCATGTAAACAAATGTTGCAATAGTTGAGCTCAGGCTTGGCTTACGTGTAAGTCATAGAAGTAGCAATGGTTTAGTACTAACAATTGTATAATGTAGAGCATAAGATGATATGTATGCATAGGAAATATACCCCGATAATTCTTTACGGTCATTGATGTAAGGATAATTGTTTTAGTGGTGTCGTTGACAGCGGAGTCATCCATCAAGGTTACTTTGTTGCCCCATAGTTTTGCGGTAATGTGGCTACCACAGTATATGATATAAAATAATCTTCGGCAAAGAATACAGTAGAAATTCGATGACATAATTGTCGAGTGAGGAAACAATAGAGAAGAAAAAGATACCAGTAAAGATATAGGATAAGCTCGTGCTTAGGAGCCACTAAACCATTCCCGATAGATTGATTGATGACATCACCAACATGGTGAAGGACCCCAATGACATCTGAATTGAGTGGTTGACGTGTATTTGATTTGTAAATAAGAAACTGGTAGATTAATAAGATGAAATGGAAAGTAGTTGGGATGTAGTATACTAACCTGTCAAGTATTTTATAGTATCGGTTCTATTAGTTATCGACTGATAGTCCACAAAGGAAAACTTATGTGCAAGTATGGTGTCATCGTGGTTTTCGACTTCGGTGACTGTTGCCAAAGTAGTGAAGTCGATCTTAATTGGTTTTTGCACCAGAAGATAACTGTCACCGGCAGGGGTGACGGTGAATTCACCTATGCCGTAGATCAACCCTTCTTTTAGCTTGCCAAGGAATAGCGGCATGAAATGGGGCCCTACAGCTTCATGTATTTCTCTACCCTAGAACAAGAGAAAGCATAAGTACGCAACATGTATGCTAGTAATTTGCAGGAGCAATAGCAGATTCAGCTGTGGGAAGTATAAAAAACTTTTATGCAAATGTAGACATAGTAAAGTAACTCGTTTGTTTGCAGAAAAACGTGTGTGATTTTTCTATGTATTTTTGTAATTTCAGTTTATAAAAGACTAATAAATTTATGTGTCTATTTATGTCTTCCAGGTCAGAGTGGGTAGTTGAAATATACATATGTAAAGTGAATCGACAATATAATTGAGAACGCAGCTACAATATCAGTACACACCCAAGGTGGCTATACCTATGCTTTGCTGGTTTAATTTTATGTACGTATTTTATTCTCCAACGAATGTGAGAATTTTACTATATTCACTATAATTACTTTAGCTAGGTTAAAATATAATTATAAAAGATCATACATATATGTGCATTATTTTTTCTCGCTCATTATTGATAATGATGTCGCATTGTTGTTCAACGATGTAAATTCTTTACCAGTATATGAAAATTCTTATATATTTAGGAAGTCATCTTCATTATTAATAGCGTAACATGGATAATAGATTAGAAATTATGGTGCTTGAGGTTTGCGTACTATGAAAAAATGGGAATTTAATAACTGAACAGTATAAAATAAGAATGTTTCGTAGAAATATGGTGTAAAGAGCGAAAATATGTGAACTTATTCAATTATAAGTGAAAAATGACTACATGAGCAATAAAGTCTAAACTGTAGAGGAATGAAAGCAACATTTCAAGGCATGAAATTAATTTCATGGAAGACAGCGTAGAAAAAGGGATGTAATGAGAAATTTTTCTTCCCAGCTTAACCTAAATAAGCTAATACAGTGGCAAGTTATGTATTTGACTTGTAGTCTGAAAAGGTAAAATGGCGAAAGTGTGGAAAAGAAGGCAGCGGTAATATTAAGAGAAATCATAACTTAGGATCAATAATATAGATTGATGCGTATGAAAGTCAGGTGGATAGCAGTGGGGATGGATATGGCACTGGCAAATATGGTAGAAAGAAAAGAATTGTGAATTAGGATGTAAAATTGTATACATAGAATGGAGAAGCTGCATAATAAATGCATAAAGCTCTATTTTATTTAAGGTCAGAAATGTCTCTAAGGCTAACCTTATTATCGAGCAGCTGAATATTAATGCCAAAAACATCATTGCTTTTTATGTTTATGGAGTCCCACATCCTAGCAAAACGGACTCGGATTATTGCTCCAACACCGTCAATGGTAAATGATTGTATAGATGATCGTAAAGTTTCCATGTCTGTGAAAAGAGGAGGAAAATATGTTGTGAGCAGGTGATTTGTATGAGTAATAGATAGCTCGTAGGTTATAAAGGATTGTAGAAGTAATATTTGATGTCCTTTTGTAATCTGGTGGAATAAATGTGATGGAGTTCAAATTATTAAGAAACTATTCGTTTTAATTTATCTCTTGGTGTAAATGCTAGTAGGTACGAAATACAAAAATGAGTAATCATAAATTGTGATTACAATAACTCCTATGTTAGTAGGCCGGAAGTCATACTTAAGACAATTTAATATGATTATGTCATTTGTTGTTTTTGAAGAAATAAATGCACCTGCTATTGCCTCATTTTGTAATGCATTTCCTCATTATTTCTTTTAATTTGCATGACATTTATTGCTCTCCATCCCATACAGTGGTTTCCTTGCCTCCATATAATAATAAGAATTAAAATTTCAAACCTAAAATAACTTAAATTCAGTGATGATGCTAATACTTAGAAGTACCAATTTATACATATTGACATGTGAGTAGAAATGAAAAATAAATAAATTTGAAAGATGATAAGCCGCATGAGAATGTGTACATGAACGAATATCAATGAATAGGACTAAAGACATATAATCTTTAGATAATTTTTCAACTACATAGTAGTGAAATTAAGAGAACATGAGTCATTTGCAAATATTATAACCATTAACGATGTAGTAGAATCTATGAAGAAGATTTGTCTCTTTGTCTTAAAATCAAACCTCTCTTCCCGTACTTCATCAATTTTTGTAAAATGAAAGCAATAAACAAACTTTAGATAACCGTTAATTGAATACAAAAGGTGTATGATAAAAAATATCGCTATAGTTTTGTTTTCATGAAAGGATAAGCAATTTTTTAATGCAAATGAATGCCCAAATATAAAATTTAAAAGTATCCTATGAAGAAGGGAGAAATATACACCAGGTTGAAAATGAAGCTGAAAAATAAATGTAAGGCAAACACTACTTGTGAAGAAGAAAATAATTTCGAGGACGACGAACAGCAAGGGGTCAACACAAACAAAGAATATAATAATGTGTTTGAAGGTGGAAAATTACTACAAAAATAAGTACAGATTGGGGAGTTTATGATGCTGTAAGTCTTAACAGGCAATGGTACAAACCTGGTGCAGTTAAAGCCGTCTGAATTGATTATTAGTTCAAACAAAGGAGGAAAAAAACTACGAAATTAGCTTATCACATTATTGAGCCATAACATTAATCAATGAAATTCGCATTTTAGTTGTAGTTGAACTGCACAAAAACCATTTGTATTAATTCTACTACTCTAAATCAAATTGCATATTATAGATTAGTTTATGATGAATTTATTCATAGTGTAATAAAGATATATGTAGTTAATGTCAAAATATGGATGTGGAAAAAATTTCTTCTATAGTGTTTAAGCAATGGCACTGTTGATGTAGGTGAAACAATGATACAGTCCTAAATTCATTTATGAAGCTAAGGGGAGCAAAAGAATGTACCTCGATAAACTGCCCGCATGGTTTGACTTCTAATGGCAAAAACGTTTTAAGTTGATTATTGTTTATGAATAGATTTTTGTCCTCTGTATGGTAAACAGTCTATATTAATAACAATATATTTTCAAATTGAACTAAATACGCAGTTATTCAAATCTGGTTTAGTGGATAATAAGAGTATATGTATACAGTTACTACAAATGATTCCACCTAACTTAAAAAATGAGAAAGAAAGCCTAAAAAAATTAAAATTAGTCCAAGATTATACCAAGAAAGGAACCAAACAGCTAAGGAATCCCATCAAAAAACAATGACGGTGATAATAATATCTCATTTCTACTTCAGTTGGATTAAGAGATCATTTGTGACAGTAAAAGATAGGTCATAACATACATATTGTTATCATCATGGATGCATTTGCAAGTAAATATTTGAAAAGCGCTAGTATATGGCTGAATATTGCAATATTTATGGCTTGTTTGCAGGAGGTTCTTTTTAAAGATCACTTATAGTGAAACCAAAGGTATAATATAAGACTTATTTGTATTTATTAAGGCGTATTAACCAAAACATGCATAAGTATAAATTTTTGATATTTTTCGGCCATGCAACAAAACTGCACATAAAAAATCATTTGCATCTTTGGCTATTGTTCAATCTATGAATAAAATAACCTATTTAGAAACTGGAAACTAATATGCTGTGGGGATTATACCACTGTTAATAAAGTAAAATAATATCCCTAAAGAAATCTGATAGTTTGAACCAAGCTTGAGATGTTGGTTTGTGTCTCGGTTTCAATTTTTTGTAATTTTACAAATTCAATCTAATTTTAAAATAGTGAGATGTAGTCAAAAAAGGGTATAATTTATCGTTAATTGAAAAATAAGATTTAAACAAATAATATTGAATAATTTTTAAATATCTGTAAAACTTATATTTGTTATTCATTGCTTCATTTTCAACCTTTTTTAGTTACACATTCACTTATATTTTGTAGCTTTGCATGTTTCTAAGTCAAAATTTTAAAGGTCGAATATTCATATATTTAAAAGCCAATTTTTTTTTTAATTTCTGATGTTAAAGAAAAGATCAATGGGTTTTTATCGAATTGAATTCATGGTTTAGAATTTTCTTAGGCTATAGTAAAATCAAACAGAACGATAATAATCCCAATATGACAGTTGGAAGTACAAACCTTGGTTTGAATCGCGAATTGTTAGCAAACCAGCTCTAATGTATCAGAAAAAAAATATTCATGGCAGAAAAGTAATGATTCTTTAGCAGGACTGGTTTGAAAATCAATTCGTGAAGAAAGGTATTCTATATGATACCCATATAATAAAGAAATGAACAGTACATTGAAATTGAAAGTAGCAAATTTAGTGCGTATATCAATTTGACAAATGTAGGCATTAAACATGGATCTAAATCAAGTAATAGACAGAGAACAGTCCAAGTGGCAAATTTTTTGGGAAAATAAAATCAAAATACAAATAAAATTTACCGCCAATGTTTTAACGGTATCAAAAGAAGACAACAAATAATGATTTTTCAAAATGAATAGTTGGAAAAAAACAGAGTGTTCATATTAAATATAGTGCAAGAAGTTAACAATCTATATTCTAAAATTGTAATTATTTAAGCATTCAAGATTCAGATCATCTACAGCAAATTCTTGTTCCTAATTTGAATTTAAAGCCAAAGAAAATGAAGTAATGGAACCAAAAATATAAGTGCATTAGTTATATCCTTTTGAAAGGCAAGAATGATTGTGAATGGATTTGTTAAGCATCTTTTTTAAGAAGAAGATAGTTATATGAACACTAAGAAAGCATTATTATGATAATAATATAATAAAATTGAAAGACTTAGTTATTTCCAAGTTCAAACTTTTTGAGAGAAGAAATATGAGAGATAAATAAATACCAAACACGTAATTAATAGTTAAAAAATCAGTATCTCTCTCTTTGAAATGTGCTTGCGTAATGTCAAAAACACATATTTAAATGATAATTGAAGCATTAGAGTTGCACTTAGATTTGTACTCTCAGTGTGTTGTGTTATGAAGCTCATGTCCGCGGGTGCATCACAGTGGAAAGGAGGCTTGGGTTCTGTTAAAAAGACCCAAGTTCGATTCCTACCATGCACTTCCCTATCTTATATATATTTACCCAGGGGTATGGGGGCTTAGATCAGCGGACGACTTTACTCTACCCTCCTTTTACCGGCCTGCCGAGTTCTCCTGGATTTTCAAAAAAAATTATGAAGCTCGTTACTTATACTTTGAACACGTGCAAGTTTGGATTTTCCTTTAAAGTTAAGGTGTTGCTATAATGACTGTACAGTTGTTTGAATTTTCTTAGATCTTTCAAAAGGAAAAAGATACAAAATAACTTGATTTCCATTATACGAAGCCTTTATATCCTGATTAGTAACAACCACCATAGACAAAATCAAGAAATTTTAAATGATTTTAAAAGAAATTGAAATATTTTTGTACTAAATTTAATGTTATCCTCAAATTTCAATGTAAAACATCATATTTGTATGAAAACCCATTAAGATAAGAAAGCACACTAATTGAACATAAGCTTGGAGCAATAAAAGCATGCATGATAATAAGCCACTTAATAATTAAAGAGACATATATTTTCTTACCAATGAAGTAGGGTCATCTTAATTAGTTTCTGTAGGATCAAAACCTCTAAAACCAAACATTCGAAAAGATTCAAAATTCAATTAGAAGCATCATTTTTTTACTCTTAATATCAACTTAGCTTTTTCCTTTCCCATATAAAATGTGAAATGTGGTTTTAGTTTGCTGATTCTAATAGTTGATTCAATACCAAGTGTTTTAAGGCTGTGTGGTCGTCTACAAGATTTCGAACATGCAATATTAGTAAGTGTTTGATTATCAATTCGCCAGTACCTTATTAACTAAAAACATGTTACAAATAATCGTAATAGTTCTTCTTTTACTTTTATCCTATTAAATAATAAAAAACGAAAAATATAGACAAATATAGAATAAAACATGTATAAAGTGGGTAAGGTAATTTTATGTGCCATAAAGGATAAAAGTTAAGTTGATTTTCAGAAAAAAATTGTGAGTAAGCAATAAAATTCGATGAATACAATTTAAAAAATTCAGGGCGATTAACGTATTGTAAAAAAAAGTAAAGTTTTTAACATATAGAAGCGACTATGAATCAAATGGTGTGAATTACAAATTATTTTGATGATGAATTAAAACATGATGGCAATCACATGATCCATTTTAGATTCATGTTAGTTACATTTTGATTGATTGTAAAATATATTTATGCTTAAAAAATGGGGAACATGGATAGTATTATGATTTACCATCACATTCAATGTTTACTCAAAATGGATAACATTGTGATTAGACAGAGCATTTGGTTTGGTTTTGGTGTAAAGCAAACGTTATTGCACTTTTTAAGCATGAGAAACACTTTCTCATATTAATAAATCAAATATAGTAAATTAACAAAAACCACAAAGTCTACAACCCAATCTGAAAAATAGCAGTATTGGAAGAACATAGGAGAAAATTGGTTTTCAAAGTTGTAAGACCATTCCATATGTTTAATGCTCATATCTAAATTACTTCTTAGACATAAATCTATCTTAACTATATAATGCAATCTTCGGCAACTCTTTTTGTATCCAAGCAATCAGTGCATGCATATTTTTCTTTTACTATTTATTTGGTAGAAACCCTAATTGGTAAAAAAATTCCAAAAATAATTGATCATTTATAATGTAGTGTTTACATACAACAATGCACAAACATAGATGTAAATAAAGCAAGTGAAGTTTGTGATTAATACTTGCTATGATATTACCAGTCTTGGTTTAAATCAAAGGTGTTATCCAAAAATTATGCAGTCTTGGTTTAGATGTAATTATGATATTAGCACTATATAATATTCCTATATCAGTATATAGTAAGTGTTCTTTCTGTAAGTGAAGTGACCAAAAAAAATACTTCTGAGGAAATTTTATTAAGAAAGGGCCTGAATGTAATGCATGCATATAACATGTTAAAAGTAATATGAAAATATGATAAAAGTGCTATAATATATCAAAGGTCAGGGAAGGTAATGTGGCATATGAAATCGTTATCTATATTACTCATTTTCTTATCTAACCCCTCATAATTTTTTTACAAACAGGCATTACTGGTGACCAAAGGTGAAGAAAATTAATTATCTTCCATAGGCGGTAGTACAGTAAATATTGATTGCAAAAAAAATCGAATGGTATAAAATTTATAATAATTGGTGGATGAAATTTAATGTACAGAAACATGTTATATAACGAACCATATCGATGTCTACTCGGCAGGCATGAAAACCAAAGAAATACATAACAAATTATGCACCAAAGCAGTTGGTATCGCTTTGTGGAAAACAAAAAAAAAATTACAATCATTACCATTTTTTGTTGTCTCTGAGCTGATCTATGAGCAGTTGAAGAAATAAAACCATAGTAGTTCTTTTGTACTTCCATCAGTAATTTCATATGGATGAAAGCGCTAATTGTAATCTATATCTAGCGAATAACATAAACCCTAAGATCTAGAATTACATGATTATCACATATGTAATGAATTAATAAACCATACCTCCAGACATCTTGTATACGAATCGGCAATGGTTGTTGTCGAAAGCTGTTTCAATGGAGAAAGAAAATGGTTTCTTTCTCTTTTCCTATATCTTTCTTTGTGTGTTTTCTATCTCCTTTGTGATGGGCAAAGGTTAATATTTATAGGTAGAGAGAGGACCAACGTTCCAGATTTGTAGACTTAATCTTGATCGTCCATCAAGATCAAGATGAGAGAAATTAATGCTCTAGATTATAACCGATTTATTTGTTATCATATTAATAGGAAAACCCTTTAGATTCTATTGACCACATAATGAGGAAGGAAACGTTTGAGAAAGGAAATAGTCCATTAATGTACCACGTAATGAGGAAGGAAACGGTCCATTAATGTACCACATAATGAGGAAGGAAACGGTCCATTAATGTTTTCGCGTTAATTTCCTTACAAAAGAGTCAAATTTCTTTACAGTCTCCCACTTGGTCAATAGTAAAATCCATTAATGTTTTCGTATTAAGGTCATAAGGCGCGCATGATATGCTAAACTTTTCTTTAGTCAGTTATCATAAGTGTCTTGGCTAATCTAGTGGTCAATAGAAGTCATGACATGTACACGTTATTTTACAACATGCTTACTTCCATGTACTATGACATAGACAACTTTCATAACTAGACCGTAGTTGAGCATAACTTAATTTTCACATAATGTCTTGAAGCAAAAGACTGTTTCTATTATCATTTATCTAAACATAAATGTGTACACATTATAAAACAGAAATAAAAGATGTCCAAATTATTAAGAGCTCAATAATTAACATGTCTAGATAAGTACAAAATAAATGGCATAATAAGAAGAAAATTAGGAACAATCCGCAAGACCCATGCTATCAGTATGTCTCTGAAAGGTCTTTGAAGGTAGTCCTTTCATGAATATGTCTGCCACTTGTAAGTCTGTACTTATTGATTCAACAATAATTTTCTTTAGTTCAACATCTTGCTTCAGTAGTAGGTATTTAAGGTCCATGTGTTTGGAACCTTTGGTTATCCTATCATGCTTGGAGAAAAATCTTGCAGCTTCATTGTCGCGGTAGACAGTTAGTGGCTTAGAGATAAAACTTAAAGTGCCAAATTGTGAGACAAAATTACACAGCCATGTTCCCTGAATTGAAGCCTCATAACAAGCTACGTATTCAGCCATCATGGTGGATCTGAAAAGCATCTCAGATTTCTGGCTTCTCCATGATATTGCACCTCCACATAAGAGGTACACATAGCCAAGAGTGCAACTCCTAGTGTCAGGAAATCCAGCAAGGTCTGAATCAGAATAACCAGTTACCAGTAGGTAACTTGATTTTCTGTAGGTGAGCATGTAATTCTTTGTTCCCTTTAGGTATATCAGTACCTTCTTTGCAGCTTTCCAATGAGCGATTCCTGGGATACTTTGAAATCTACGCAGCATACCAACTGCATGACTGATATCAGGTCTTGTACAGACCTGTTAATACATCAAACTCCCTACAAGAGATGCATAAGGATATTTGGTCATTTCTTCTCGTTCCATAGGAGTCTTTGGGCACTGCTCAAGAACAAGTTTGTCTCCTTTCTGCAGTGGGACAGGACTAGAGGAACAATTCGTCATGCCAAATCTCCCAAGAATTTTGTCAATATATGCTTTTTGAGACAATTCTAGAATTCCTTGTGATCTATCACGGAATATTTCTATTCCTATCACATAGGAAGCCTCACCCATATCTTTCATTTCAAAGTTCGTTGAGAGATAATCCTTAGTTTCACGTAATAAACCAAGGTCGCTGCTAGCTAATAATTTGTCATCAACATACAGAATCAAAAATATAAACTTGCTCCCACTGAACTTGAGGTATATACAAGGGTCAACTATGTTTTTTGTGAAATCGAAAGTGGTAAGGATTTCACGAAACTTTAGATACCATTGTCTAGAAGCTTGTTTTAGTCTATATATTGATTTCTTAAGTTTGCAGACCATGTCTTCCTGTCCTTCAATTATGAAGCCTTCAGGTTGACGCATGTAGACTTCTTCTTCCAAGTCTTCATTTAGAAAGGTTGTTTTCACATCCATTTGATGTAACTCGAGATCATAATAAGCTACTAATGCCATTATAATTCTAAGAGAATCTTTCCTGAAAATAGGAGCAAAAGTTTCATTATAGTCAATGCCTCATGTCTGATTAAAACCTTTGAAACAAGTCTAGCTTTATATCGTTCAATTTTACCATTGCAGTCACGTTTGGTCTTGAAGACTACTTACAACCGATTTCTTTATGTCCTTGCGCTAGTTGAACGATTTCCCAAATTTGATTATTTTCCATAGATTTCAGTTCATCTTTCATGGCATCAATCCATTTAATAGAATTAACATCCTTAATGGCTTGTGAATAAGAAATTGGGTCCGTAGTTCCTTCAGATTCTATTAGATAAAGCATATAATCATCAGGAATAGTTGATCTTCTTTGTCTTTGAGATCTTCTTAATGCTAGTTTCTGTGGTACTTCATCAATATTATGATTGGTGATAATTTCATTATGGAGTTGTTAATCATTTATTGGGTTTTCCTCATTGTGAACAGGTTCAACAATGGGATGATTCCCAATATCTTTCGAAACAGAGGGTAAGATAATGGGTACCCTTATTTCAAGAATGACCACTTCTTGTTTTTTTGTACTCCTACTGATTTCACCATTCTCATAGAATTTGGCATTGGCGGATTCAACAATTCTTGTACTATGGTTAGGACAATAAAATCTATATCCTTTAGATTTTTCTGGGTAACCTATAAAGTAACCACTGACTGTCTTAAAATCCAATTTATTTTCATTTGGATTGTACAATCTAGCTTCAGCTGGGAAACCCCAAATTTGGAGATGTCTTAAACTGGGTTTCCATCCTGTCCAAAGTTCAAAAGGAGTCTTTGGAACGGCCTTACTTGGAACTCTATTTAAGATGTAGACAGATGTTCGTAATGCATCTATCCATAATGATATAGGTAAATTTGCATGACTCGTCATGGATCTAACATTTTCCATGTATGTACGATTTCGACTTTCAGCTACACCATTCTGCCATGGAGATCCAGGCGTTGTCTATTGTGCAACAATTCCAAGTTTTTGAAGAAGTCTAGCAAAAGGTCCAAGATGTTGTCCCGTTTCATCATACCTTCCATAGAATTTACCACCCCTATCTGACCTAATGATTTTCACTTTTCTTTCTAATTGTCTTTCGACTTCAGTAATGAACACTTGTACAGCATCCACTGGCTGAGATTTTTTCATGCAACAGATAAAGATAGCAATAACGTGAAAAATCATCGATAAAAGTGATGAAATATTTCTCTCCTCCAAAAGTTGGAACATCAAAAGGTCCACAAATATATGTATGTATTATTTCAAGAAGTTGTGTACTTCTTGTGGCTCCTTTCTTTGTGTTTTTTGTTGTTTTTCCTTTAATACAATCAACACATGTTGTAATGTTAGCGAAGTCTAGGTCCGGTAGGACACCACCTTTCACTAACCTCTTGATTCTTTCACTGGATATATGACTCAGTTTTTTATACCACAAGAAGTAAGAATCATTCTTGGATGACTTTCTTTTAGTTTCTTTTCCATGCAGAGTGAGTTGGATTTCAGCATTTTGTTTAAGATGTAGTTTATAAAGTCCATCAATTAATATTCCAAAACCAATAAGACTAGAATTTTTAAATAGACTAAAATTTCCATTTCCAACTTCAAAAGAATATCCAAATTTATCAAATACACTTACAGAAATCAAATTACCGGAAATAGACGGAACATAAAGAGTTTGACATAAATCTAAATGAAAACCGCTATCTAAAATAAGAAGAAAAGTTCCAATAGCTTCAACTGGAGCTTTATCTTTATTCCCCATGAAAATGAAATTCTCACTTGGGTTTGTGGTTTGGATCGTAATGAATCCTTGCATAGAATTCGAAACATGAACATTAGCAACAGTATCAATCCACCAAGTAGAAGAAGGTACATTAGTAAGATTTGATTCGAAATGACTTACGAAACCCATTGGGTTACCTTTCTTTTCGAACCATGCTTTGCGCTTAATGGAATCTGCCTGGAAGTGCCCAGGTTTCTTGTAGAATTTGCAGACATCATCCTTCTTTTTCTTCTTGGATGGTTGAGTGGCGTCATCATATTTGGGTGATGCTCTTTTATGCTGTGAGTTGTTCTTTTGCCAGCTTGTTTTCCAACCCCTTGAGTGAAATAAGCAACTTTAATGCCTTGCGAGCCTTGCCTAGACTCCTCTTGAACTAGTTTGTTAGTCAATTCATTTTGACTCCACTTTTCCGTAATAGTGTTGTAATGAATTTTGAATGATTCATACTGAGGAGGTAAGCTAGTGAGAATGAATTGGACGAGAAAAGCATCGTCCACAACCAATCCCAAGTTCTTAAATTTGGCAGCAAGGTTAATCATTTCAATGACATGAGCGCTCATTGAGCGAGAACCATCAAACTTCATGGTTACAAGATCTGCCATAAGTTTCCCAGCAAGGGATTTGTCTACAGTCTTGAACCGATTTTCAATGGATTGCAAATATTCTTTTGCACTTTCAATTTTGGGTAGGGAGGTTTTGATGTTGGTAACAATCACCAATCGCATAAACATCATTCTGAGCCTATTAGATCATTCCCAATCATCATGGAGTTTGTTTTCCTCAGGCGTACTTATGTCGGTAAGTGGGGCTGGCTTTTCCTTTAGGAGAGCCATGTCCAGTTCAAGGACGCCAAAAGAAAACTCAACTTGCTCTTTCCATTCTGAGTAGTTGGTTCCATTGAGTCTGACGATAGACGTAGCGTACGAATTAAGGTTTGAGGGCATTGCAACTGCAGATATAAAAGAAATGTAGGCTTCTTTATTAGAATAAAACACATGTCATAATAAGAGGTTAGGTTTAGCGCCTCCTGTGGATAGGCAGTAGAACCATACTCATGAAAGAATGATAAACATTAATGTTTCATGCATTATTGTGCAAGCAGCAGCCGCCTGTGGATGGGACTGCGTGCATCATACTAGAGGAAACAAGGAAATTAAGCGCGGAAGCGAAAACTAAAACAAGAGAGAAAAGAGGTAAACATTAATGTTTTTTTTTGCATAAACATTTGTCATTCTTTCAGGTAATCCACAACAAGGATAATAAATGTTTAGTAACTCCAAGTAAATTCCATACATGAAATTAACATATAAATAATTATTCTGCAAATTATGTATAGACAATTATCTTGCAAGTTCCAGGTCATGAATTTTGTGTCAAACTAGGAAACAATTGTTTTCCATATGTACACTTTCTGAAAAGTATTCACATACAATAAGTTGTTCCATATTATACAGTAGGTCAAACATTAAAGTAGAAAAAAATCAACTGTTGCGGAAATATAAATTTTTCAGATCCAGATCTAAGCATACAGTAAATAGAACAATATTGATAATCATGATTACTATAGAAACTTAAATAATATGAATACTAAACTTGAATCATATTAACACTAATAATCATTATCATCATCATAGTAAAATTACAAACATCATATCATAGATCTATGCTTGTTTTGTTTTATATATTGATGGATAATCATGAATTCTAAAACCATGCTCTGATACCACATGTAATCTATATCTTGCGAATAACATAAACCCTAAGATCTAGAATTACATGATTATCGCATATGTAATGAATTAATAAAACATACCTCCAGACATCTTGTATACGAATCAGCAATGGTTTTGTCGAAAGCTGTTTCAATGGAGAAAGGAAATGGTTTCTCTCTCTTTTCCTATATCTTTCTTTATGTGTTTTCTATCTCCTTTGTGATGGGCAAAGTTTAATATTTATATGCGGAGAGAGGACCAACTTTCCAGATTTGTAGACTAAATCTTGATCGTCCATCAAGATCAAGATGAGAGAAATTAATGCTCTAGATTATAACCGATTTATTTATTAGCATATTAATAGGAAAACCCTTTAGATTCTATTGATCACATAATGAGGAAGGAAACGTTTGAGGAAGGAAACAGTCCATTAATGTACCACATAATGAGGAAGGAAACGGTCCATAAATGTACCACATAGTGAGGAAGGAAACGGTCCATTAATGTTTTCGCATTAATTTCCTTACAAAACGGTCAAATTTCCTTACACTAATTTTCATCTCCAAAGCTGGAAAAAGTGACATTCAAAATTACAGTCGCGTATAATATTCTTTTTTTTCGTGGTTAATTTCCATCAATGGACTGTAATCTTATAATCTCCAGGTAGATAATCCTTAGGTGCATCGCTCTTGTGGAGAACAAATTTCATATGATAATTTTAAATTAATAAGAAAGTAACCAGTTAAATGAAATAAATGAACAAAAGGCCTTACAAATAATTAGTGCATTTTTTCCATTGTATAGACCAATGAGGAAAATAGTTTTAAAATGTAACCAAATTAAACCACTTCATGATTTAATGGTCTCCTTTGTCCAGCCGCCTAGGCGTTTAAAGTAAAAGGGAAATAAATGTAAATTCTCACTAAGAAAGATTAAAAGCATAAGTAGGACGGAGTATTATTGTACAGTACCATGAGTCCTAATACATGTATTAAAATATGTCAATACAACATATATTATTAGTAGGAGAAGGTCAAATGTCCATAATTCGATATGATAAAACATATTTTTGTACAAAACATAAGGAAGACCAAGGGAATCGTAACATACTGACAATGATGGCAGTGAGTTAGTAATTCATGTACAGTTCAAAGCTGGATTACAATTCTTACTTCTTTCTATGATAATAGGGATAAAATCTTAAATAACAAAATGGAATATGAGAGAAGTTGATAAATTATATTAGAGAGTAAGCAAATAACAGCACAATATAAGTAATTCACAATGGAAGTTAGAAAAAATTTCTTTGAGTAACCTAGAAGTTGAATGGTTGTTCCTAAAAAGGTAAAATCGGGCACGTCAAAGAGCCTCATGTATCGTTGGCAATTAAATGCAAAGACCAATCTGTATTAGGGCTAACAATTGATGAATGTGTGCAATAAAATTGCTGAAACACCATTGTTGTGGCAAGAATATGTCGATTGGTAATTTTGAAGAATTATGTAATTTGTAGTAGAAGATATAATGTAGTATGGTAAATTACAAAATGATCAACTTCTCTAGCCGGGTTTTAAACCAGAATATTCAACTCAAACAAAGAAAAGTTTGCTAAAAAGTTTCGAATATTTCACCAAAAACAATATTTTCAGCATAGCCAACTTCTTCCGCACCTTGCTGTTTGATTAGCATTTTAAGACCACGGTGTGATGTTGCTCTTGATATAGTTATGTAGAGTTGACCATGGGAAAACATAGGTCGTGGCTAATATACACCGACATGATCCAAATTCTGTACTTGATTTTTATTAATTGTCATGGAGAAGCAAACTTTGATTGGAAGCTGCAAGTGACGGAGAATAAACGGCCATTTTGTATTTGCCGATGCATGGACAATTCTACGAATGAAAATTTTGTTTCCAACATAGGTCCAAGTAATAATTTCAACTTCAAATACTTTTGCTGCTGGCTAGGTAATGATCAAACGTGTTCCATTGCAGAGGCCTATACTTCGATTTATATTCTAAGAAGCGTTATCAGAATTCCTACTTTAAGGTTGAGTTTATGGCCAGGAATGCCCGAAACGTGCAAAGTGTTCAAAAATTCAGTTGGAAACAATATATGTTGATCCTCAATTCCTTTAGTGGCCAGGATTATAGCGTCTGCACCTAGGTACGTAGTTAAAGATTCTGAAAGAGTTGATGTTACCTAGCTGTTAATTTCTTCAATGCAGTCATTCATTAGAACCAAAATGCATCGAAGACGCAAATAATTTGGCTCTTTCAAGCGTTTCTGCAAGTCTGGGTACATACTATTTACTATTCCGGCAATTGGATTAGAAGTTTCCCCAATTATCAAACCTTTTGGTATCTTTATCCGTATTGGCTCAGCACCTTGTTGCAATTCAATGGCAGGAACTTTTCAACCACCCACAGCGAACTCCCATTTCGTAAAATTTTCCAACCTTTTTATTTCAGAAGGTGTACCATCCGTCGACTTTAGACCCATGTTAAGGTTTAGTTTGAAAACACGGCATTTGGACCGTAACTGAGATTTGTTTATGGAGGATTGGACGGTTGAATTTCTTGATTCTTTTAGTATGATAGGAAGCACTTGGCTAAATCTCCCCCTAACAAAACAGTTTTCCAACCAAAGGTATGTTCATCCAAACAGTTAATGCCATCGTCCATCAAGTCCCGAGGGGTGCGATCAACAGCTTCTCAAGAATTTTGATGAACCATCGGAGCCTCATCACAAATAATTAAATCTAATCGTACTATTAGTTGTGCAAGGTTTAATTGCTTTGAAATCGCGCATGTCGTATCTTCTCTGATGTCAATTATTATTTTAAACCTAGAATAGGCAGTTCTACCACCTGGAAGTAGTAGAGATGCTATACCGGACGATGCAACCGCTATAACAATTTTACCTTTTGAACACATTGTTGTAATTAATGTATTCCAAAGAAAAGTTTTTCCTGTGCCCCCACTTTCATGGATAAAAAAAAATCTCCTGCTTTTTCATATATTGATGTAGAGACAACATCGAAAATAGTCTTTTGTGCTACGTTTAGTTGACATAACATCGCGCACGCTTCTTCTTCCAAAGAAGAACAATCGTAGCTTAGTTCCTCCTCTATTATTCTATTTTGGTGTTGACACTGCAACGATAAATTTAACATTGGCATGAGGGGAAAGTTAGCCAAAGAACGATTATTTAAATTAAGTATATTTTCAAGCTCTATCAAACAATAGTTCTTTAGTTCTTATGTTAACAACAAATCTGTGTTATTTCGGACGCGTCGTTGGTGCCATTGTATGTCGTCTAATATTAGTTCCCTGTTTTTGTTCCAAAGCTCAAATAGGTTGGAAATTTCGCAGAATAGCAGCATCGGCGCAAACATTTGACGTAAGCTTTTTCCAGAAGACCAATTTCTAGCTTCAAAGAGAGCGTAAACTTTCCCCAAAAGTTGGATGCGCATAGTATATTCTACCTATTTTATCACCTTATTTCCTTCTTCTCCACTGCTTATCATTTTCTTGCCATACCCACTTTGACGGAAAATCCACATAGGTCAAACATCTAGCATCCACATGTAGTATATTAGTTCTCATCCATTTTGTGAACATGGTTCTTTTAGTATTTTGCCTACCTTAAATTTCAGTTATGTTATTATTATCGGTAAAGTAACTGTATGCTCCCTTGGAAGATGAGAAGGTAGTCTTTGTACTTACGGTTTATGATATTGCACAACAAATTCAAATATACGCCAGCACGCTTCAGAAGCGGAAACATATCGACAATCAAGATACCTTTTGATCTCATCAACCAGATAGGTCGCCATTTCTTTAATTACAACATTTTGTTCGACGACTACTGTTGCTCTATCATGTCCCTTATTAATATATTCGAACAGACATTTTACAGACTTATTTTTATTGCATACCTCGACATTTATATGCGCATTATATTTAACCAATAAGTCAATGTTGTGAGGTACAATCCATCCACTGTCAACTATAATTTCCGTCGATATGCGCATGGAATGGCCATTTTTCGACGTTTATAAATCAAAAAAACCATCTTTTTCAAAGCTTGTATCATTCGCAAAAGACTTCGGATAATGTTTTCCACATACACTTCCTTACATACACTATGCACGTTATAAGACACAGCACAAGGACCATGCACCATAAATTGTCCAACTGCATCATAACCGATTGGATCTACGGCAGGGTCTGGCACTTCAGCGCTTATAATCCGGTCAACTTGCAATGGGGTCTTTAGTTTGTCATCGGACTACCGAAATAGTAGGATATGAGCATGTGGCAGGCCTCTTTTTTGAAATTCTATTGTGTATATAACTGTATAGGAAAAGGAATCGTAAAGTTAGAAATCGATGAGTACTAACACAATTGAAATGTAGATAGACAGTGCATATATGTCTGAATGCAGGAAGTAATGAAGATTGTACCTGCTTTAACTTGGCCAAAATGTCCATTTCCAAACACATCTTTGATATATTGTTTAAGCTTTATGTGGAAGACACGGGCAATGATATCGGGTTGACGATGAGATTTTTGACTGGAATGAATTCAAGAATATATCAGATTTTTGGCCACTTTGAATTGCAGGTAAACGTTACAAACAAATCTGGACATCCACCCCATTGACAAATGGCCACCGCATCTTGATAATTTTGAACCATATATCTTGGGCTGCCAGTGAAACAGGAAGGTAAGATTGTTCATTTACCAATCGATTTACCAGACGTATCCCTTGTAAGCACAGCATCTTGCAAACCTTTATAAAGGTATGATCGTATGTTCGATTGATTATTTCTAATCCATCTCAACCTATCATCCTCGGCGCTTTTGTATGCGTCAACAATATATTGTTGAAGCAAACGACCTCCTCTAAGTACGTTATGCCTATTCTGCAAGTGAAAGGCATAGTACTCATGAACCATCAGAAAAATCCTTTCACCATACGAGGCAAACTGAGTATTGTGATATTCAATACACGACCTATATCCATCTTCAGCATAACGGAAGAGGATTGGATACTGCATTGCCATGAAGCTAGGATGCTTTTCATTTATACGATGCAAGAAACCTATTTTCTCCTCCTGCACAATATCTCAATAGACACCCGGTTGATTGTCATTACCAACTATTAAAGCAGTAATCTCGGAAGAAGTGGTAAGTTATGTTGTCTGCCATCATTTTTCCATCCAGAAAGAATTCAATGCCAACATCATGTAAAGTACCAACTTTGAATCGATCTCTTTCCATTCTAAATATCTTTGCACGTTCACTTGTTTCAATAAACATGCGTGTTAGTTTATCTATCAAATTTGGATGCACGTCTCTAGTTTTGTTGCTCGAGAAGAAGCGCAACCTATTTTCCCTTCCATTTTCTATGTCATAAATATAAAGTTGTGCAAATTTAGGAACACCATCTATGGGGAGTAGAGATTCGATTTTATGATGATTTTGACCATTTAATCTGAACATATAAACTCCTTTACCATCATTAACGCTATTGTCCACATGTCCGCCCATTGATGTGAATGAAAACATAGAATTTCGAATTTGTTCTCGAAAACACGAAGCCATTTCGCCTTCTTCACAATCCAATAAATTTTTCAACAATGGCAGGGTTCCCTTTAACAGAGGTAAGCAAACTTTTCCACCTTGACAACAAACTGAGAAGTTTGCATAGCTGGGTATATCATCCTTCGGATTTCTCTCCTCGAACCAAACACTAGCACCGCAATTACGGCATGTGTTAGTACGAGGGCCAAAATCCCATGATTTAAAGATGCAATCTAACAAAGATAAATGACGGGAAACAAATTACGTTCACATGAGCAAGTAATATGACAACACAAACAAAAGGTCGAGGATGACCTACGATGACGCATGGTCTTTTTTGCTAGGTCAAGGAAGTAACGGAAAAAAATTGCCAAGGGACTACAAAACCAAAGCTTAGAGTTGGATATTTCGTTATCTGTTCTACTTTTGTACGCTTCCATGCCTTCTCGTACATGTGACCGAAGAACACAAATGAAGAGTGCACACTGCAGTGAAAACCATGTTTGTCAGTTATGAGGCATGATACTCAATTATCGAACGCAAGGTAAAAAAACATATATGAATAGGACTGTAACAACCCATAATTTTTTAAACGGTTTTTAATAACGTATTTAATTTTGAGAAATTTTAAATAATAATATTTTGAAATAAAAATTTAATGTTTGGATTACGTATAATTAAATATAAGTAGGGAATAAATGTAACAGCCCGCAAATCCGTACCCCTTGAGTCAACACTATTCTACAACAATCAACTCAAGTTGCACAGAAATACGAACCATTTGGGTTAAAGAAGAAGAGGTTGAAGGATAGAAAACAGAAAACAACATCAGAATCTAACCATCGCAGCGGAATAAAATATAATAGGTAATAAATAATCTTTACTCAATTCAAATATATCTGTTCATATATTACATCATCAGAGTACAACCATCACAGCTCAACATCAATGCCATACAAATGGATATACAGAAACTCAACACAGCGGAATATATATATATATATATATATATATATAAACAAGTACGAGAGTACTTGTCGTCATCCAGCTCGTCTCCTGAGCTCCACAGCATCATATCCTGTATTCTATAATACTCGGTCTGACCCGAGCATTACAGTTAAATAACACCCGAGTCAGTCTGGAATACCAGCGTGAGGAAATCACACCCAATTGATTATTAAAGTTTCAAAAATCCTTTGAAAACAAAAGCATCTCGTAAGACCACGCCACAAATAAACATGTCGGGTTTTTACCTTACGATAGCTAAAACATTTTTTTATTAAAGTCCTCTGATATTATAATAGTTTTTATAGAAAGTAAAATAGAATCTAGCTGAAATGCTTGCATCTCACGTTTCAGCAATAGTTGGGCACAATCAAAACCGTACGGGCGCGTAGGGAAAATGGATTCCAACTAATGGCTAGGCACCGGGGTACCACCTGTCACAGTACCTGGTCTAGATCAGGGTACCGAGGAGCCACCCTAACTCCCCTGCAACACAAGACCGGAACCATCCCCTACTGGACTGTCCCGAGCAAGATCACCCCGCAGTTGGGATCAGCAACCGCCCACTAAGCCGAAATAAAAGGGACATCTAGACAGGGATGACCTCACCCTCCAGTGGGGGCTACCCAAGAAGCCTTGCTGCATATCCCCTGATTTTCAGCCATTCCCATTTGATGAGGCTTGAGGCTAAGCGTTACCTTTTTAGAATATATTCCTTAGAATGCCCATCGTCCCCCTGACGATGTTTCGCAAGCATTCATCCATACAAGTCCATCCCGGGTTCAAACGGAACCGAAGGCGCTATTCCTACTACATCCATTTTAGAAATATGCTCAGGATTAGTAGCGACTAGCCCTTGCACTTCACTGCTCCATCTTCGAATCCAAAATCGTTTACACGAAAACGCACAAACCGGATCGAAGTGGTTTTCGAGAAATTAATGTCGATCTCGGTCTCTTCGAAACGATCAACGCATTTGTCCAATATTGATAGTCGATTATCTAACTATTAATTAATATTCACAAACAACCATTAACCAATAAATAATTTCCGAATTATTTATTTATCTCAAAAATATCTTCACAAGATATATTTTCACTTTCAAATTCCTTTGAAAACAGTTTTCAAAACTACCTACCTTTCTCATAAGAAATTCCAAGTATTTCTATTTCCACTGGAATCACTAAGCACAAAACTAGATTTTTCTAAATTAATTAAAAAACACTTTACTTTTAAAAATATACTTTAAACATGTAATTAAAAGCTACTACAATAGTTTATTAAAAATACATACTATATGAGTATTTGAAAATAAGGTTACTTAATAAAATATAAAACTAGATTTCACTTTTAAAAACAAAATACCAAGTCACTCTTTAAATAATTACTGCTATAATAGATTTAAGGAAATACTTACTTTTAGAATTTAAATATTTAGGAATAATAAATTTTTCAAAACTTGCTTTTTAAAATAACTTTAAAATCTTTTAACTTATATTTAAAAATTTACTTTAAAAAAACCTACTTGGTGATCCAGAGAAAATTCCAATTTCAATCACTTAAATCAATTTCCTCAAATTGATTTCAAATTTATCCCCTTTGAAATAATTTCTTTACTTACTTAATTCATTTCAAAATTCATTAAGTATGGACTTATTATTATTATTTTCCGTTTGATTTTAAATCCTTTAACTGAAATATACAAATTCCAGACTTTTCCCAGTTTCTTCTTTATTCCTTCAATAATTTAAATATTAAATATTAAATCAATGTTTTGTTCTATTGAATGATATCATTGAAGTTTCAAACTTCATTAACCTTTGTTTATTCAAAATTTCCTTTCCATACACAGAATTTTATTAATTAGCATTAAACACTGCTACTATTCTTATCCAATTTATTCTTAATTTATTTAAAATTTCTATAATTATTTCACTTACAAATTCTCTTCATTTTATTTCCAAGTTCCAATTCTATATATCTTGATAACTTAGTGCACCGGAAAATATTCAGGTAAACCATATCATCCAATATTCCAATTATCAACAATATTCATCACAGAATATAAAATAATTACAACAGGGGTATTAAATAATTTAAATAAATGTTGAGGGATCCAGTTGGATCCCTCCAACCTGTTTTCCCTACATCCACAGACGTTAGCACAATATAAAATATCTTCACTATAAAATGAGGGAAATCAATCATTTCAAGACGTACTATATATACTACTATATAGCACAACAATCAATTCAACCATTCTAACAATTATTTAAATTTAATCATTTAAATAATTTAAGTTTTAAACTGAGTGAGATTAAGTCACCTTTCATTTTGTTATGCAATTCGATCCAACCCGGCTTGCTTCTATCAGATTTTGACCTTGTATAACAATCATACAATTTATTAACACTTTGAAATAACTTGCACCATTTATTTCCATTTATAAATTTAATTGGCCAATGACTTACTATTTAATAATTTAATTGACCAACAATTTAATTTAAACTAAACATTTGGTTTTAAACTAATAAATTGATTTTTATCTAGATTTCAAAAATAAATTGCCTTAGTAATTAAAATAACCAAATTATTTAATCTATCACTTATTCATCAACTCCAAAAATTTAAAACAATATGCAATTTAAAATTTTATTTTGAAATCCTATATAAACCTTAAATATTACAATTTATTAAATTATTTATTTGACTAAAAATTATCCAATCTACTAATAAACTTTAGTTTTAAACTAGTGATTAAATTTGAATCAAACGATTAAATTTAAACGAGTTTTCCTTTTAAATAACTTCCTTAGTAACCAAAATAATTAGATTTAACTAAACAAATAAGTCTTCACTATATTTAAATGAAAAGTGAATAGATATATTTACTTTACTTACATTTTCAACTGTTTACAAAAATAATCAATATTCTTCGAATGAAAATACATCCCTATTTTCACTTTCAAAAGAAAACATATATACCTCTACTTACATTATCCTTTTCAAATTACCGCGTAAACATATTTTCATATATAAATATCTTTAACTAATACTTATTTACTGTAGATCTAACTGAACTAAAATGTGTATGTATATATATATATACACATTTATTTATTATCACTTTTTTTTGTATTTTTTTTTATAAACACAACAGTAATAATTTTACTGTAAAAAAATACTCCTAACTTATATATTCATAATTTCAGAAGTATTTAAATTTAAAATTAAAAACAATAAGACTTATACCTCACCGAACCACTCGAGCTCGCTGTTGATCGCGAACCCATCGCGGCGGCGACTTCCCAAAGCGAACTCAGCTCGCTCTCGCAGCCCTCAGTGCCACCACGCGCGAAGTTGCCGACCTTCCCTTAATGCCTTAAATCCTAGATCGAAGCAGTGACCGAATCGAACTTCGATTCCCTTCTCGAGAACGAGCGCGCCACTCCCATACCATCGCGGCTCCATCATCGCACGCCCATCCCTTTTTTTTTTACTTCGAACAACAATTCGATTCAAAAATCGAATTCGAATTCCCTTTACCCTCTTTTTTTTATAGGAACAAGTTCGAGAGTGAGCGGCCATAGGATCTTCAAACGAAAATGAATTTTGTTTCTAATGATTCTCGGCCATTTTTTTTATAAAGCTGCTTTATTATTTATTTTTTTCCTCTTACTGTCGGCTGTCCAAACAAGTGAAGGAGGAGAGATCGATTTATTCAAAGAGAAACGAACGAATTGAATTGCCCTGCGTTAGAAGCTAAACGAGTGGCTTCCATGAAAAGGTTCGACTGAATAAATTGAAGTTAATTAATTTTTCTATGCATTTACAGTTTGTACGATCGAACGATAACTCCAAACGCTGCGAAAATTGAAATCCGACAATAATAAAATATTACGGATCCAATGGCACTGGTTTCATCGAATTCCGAGACTGTGGCTCGGAAGGCTATTTTTAAATTCAATTTAAACGATATATTTTTAAAACTGAACAAACCACTGTTAATTTCAATTTTACAACTTCTATTATTTTCAGTGCTATCAATATAAAATTTTCAAGCCTTCAAATTATTTTTAACAGACTTAAAACTTCAAATTTCATATTTCACCCAATTCCAAATTATTTAATTTAATTATTTAATCATCAAATAAATTGTGATATTTGAAATTTAAGTTAAAATTTAACTTTTAAATACTAAAATCAATTAAATATTTCAATTTAAATTGCTTAAAAATTCCGGGTCGTCACATTCCTCCCCCCTTAAAAGAATTTCGTCCCCGAAATTACTAATTAGGAAGAATGGTCCAATTCCTGTTTATTATTTCCCTAAACCCAAACAGTTTCTAACAATTCAACATCTTTACCAATTATCTTTTTACAAAAGACCCATTATTATTCTTATTAACTTTCCAAACTTTTTTCCTAGTTTGCAAACAAATCCTATTTGCCCAACCCTTCAAGTTTTAATCATAAAACCAAATTTGAATTAGAAAAATTTTCTCAAAAATTGTCTAACTCTCTAAATTTCCGAAAAATTTCGCCAGCGTCTCCTTTCCGCGGCTGACTCAGTACAACTGCAAAATGGCTCTACGGCCTCCCAAATCCAAAAAGAAAAGAAAACGCCAAGTGGCTCGATCCAAAAACCCAATCCAATTTCACACCAAAATTTAAATACATACCTTTTTGTCGAGCATTTCAAATTTATATCCTTTGAAATCAATCCAATTCTCTTTTCCCTTTATATTACCTGCATATCCTGCTTAGCACTAATATCCAATCACAATATTCTTAAAACATCATATCAACTTTCTTACAAACTGTCAGTATTTATTTATTCAAATATTAACTTGGAATATATTTGTAATATCAATTCCCAAATCAAGAATTCGCTATCCCCTTCTTAAGTTAGTATAAGCATTTTATATGCTTCTTATATTTATTTTCATCTTACCACTTCAGTCTATATCTATTTCTATTCAAATCGATTCTTTCATTTCCATATGAATTCAATTTTATCTTCAACTTTGTATATTTAATTATTATTATTATTATTTTTAAATATATAATTCATTCATATCGTTATTTTAATTTAATTTCATCCACCACTTTATTTTAGTCTCAAATTTTGAAATCGTTTTGTCGCTAACTAAAATCTTTCCAAAATTTTCAAAAAAATTTCTAACTCCCAAAATTTCTGAAAAAATTGGCAGAGTCTCCTTTGTACGGAGGAGCTTTTGCAGTTTGACAATAGATATAAATATATATACATCAACCCACACGGTCGGAAAAAACCAAAAACAGTTCATATTTCCTATTTTTATTGCGTAGGCGTACCTTATTTAGCATTTTAAGCAAGCAGCTTATTATTTTTAGCAAATAGCACAACCAAATCCAGCCACACGGCTTCCAGGTACCTGTACTTACTCAATTTAAACATGTAAGTGCCAAATATATGAAGTTTAACAGCATATCACTTATTTGCAATAGTTAAGACATATGAATTCTAAAAGAAACTCATACCAAACATTTTTCGTAAGCAATTTATATAGTTTCCAAGCTAATTCAACTGTTTCAACTTATTTACAAACCATTTTCATTCAATTTGAATGGTTTTCAACCCATTCGTATACAACTTCATCAATTTGAATGGTTTAAAACTCAATCACTTACATTTCATTTATTTTTAAGCAAACTGAACTCATATTTAATTCAATTGCCCTCAAAATCAATTTATTTTACCCCTACCAATTCATAGAATTTTAATTACTTCCATTTACATCAAATGACAATTAATTCTATGCAATTTGACGAGATTTATGTGAATAAATAAGTATTCATGTTTATAACCAATTAAAATTGATTTCAACTCAATTTATACTTAATTCTATTCCATTTTCAATTTATTCACAACCCATATATTCTCGTTTTCATTGCATCTCAGATTTGAATCCATTCACTTGCCTTTCATTTTATTAACCAAATTAGTTTATTCAAAACCATTAACAACTTAGGTTCATCTTCATTTACCTATTAAATTTTATTCACAGTCCACTCATTTATACTTCATTTCTTATCCACATTCATTTAAATCCATTTTATTAAACTTGAAACATTCTATTTTCTTATTGTCTCAAGTTATTTCAATTCCTTAATAATTTTAAATGGTTTACAATTATTTATTCTAGAATTTCATTCCATTAATATTATTTATAACTTACCGAATTTTATTTCGATTAAAAATCACCTTCACTTGATTTAAAACCAATCCAATATTATTAAACTTTGCTTAAGTTGAATTCAATTCAACTCTCCTTCATTCATTTAGCTTAAGTCAATTTACTTCAATTTATTCAAATTTCATACTTAAGCTCCTCCTCATTTTGCAAGTAAATTTTTCTCTTTTATACTCAACTTAACTTAATTGATTACAAGGCCATATCCAATTTATTTCCACATATTTGGATTTAATTTGCAATTCATACCATTATTATTTTAAACCATTTACATTTTTATTCGATACATTTCAATTATACTTAATTTGTTAACATTTCACAATCCATTCATTTACATTTCATTCCATATTTGTTTATTCCAAACTATTTTATTTAGCTCGAAAACAATCCAGGCTATTTTATTCAATAACCATTTTAATTTTTTGTTTACGATCTATCCATTTACGATTCATTTCATATCCGCATTCATTTTAAACCATTCCACTAACTTGAAAAACATTCTATTTTTCCATTCATTAATTCAATTGAGTTCTCATTCCAATTCAAGTTTACTTTAACACAGATTTATTTAACTCAATTCGATTCCACTTAATTCGAAAATAACTGAATATTATTTCCAGCTTATTCAATTTAGTCTCAATCCAATTAAATTTTATTTCCCACTCCAAGCTAATTTCATTTTTATTTTTCACCTTTAAATTTAAATTCCAACATTCAAAGGTCATATTTCTTTCCTAATTTAAAAATCATCTCAAGTTATAAGCTTACAACCTATTTCATAAGGATTTCTCCTTTTAAAACACCTGGCTTTTAGTTTCAAATTATTTTGAAATCCTTAACATCTCAAATCACATTTCTCAAATGTTTAAACCAATCCTGGTTTTATTCCTCACAAATTTCCTTAGAAATTTTCAAAAACAGCTAGCTTTTCTGAACAAATCAAGTTTTGGCAGCAATCCGTCACTTAGAAATTCGAAAATGAATACTGATGATGCGGCCGTCATCATCAGAATTATTTTCCAATAATCCAAGTGATTTCAATGCTATATTACTTCCAAAATCCATTTAAAACAAATTTCCATTCAGAAATATCTCCAAAACAATAATGCTATTATTTATCTCCAAAACACTTCGATAAACACTTCCAAATTTACGGGATTTAAATTTCCAAATCCTGCTTAAATCAATTTTAACTACAAATTCATTTATATAGTTTATGCTTATACAAATTTGCATTTGATTTTATTGTAATTTATAATTTTCATTTATAATTCATACTTATAAATTTTATTTTATAATGAATTTGTTCCTTTAAACTTTGGTCGTATTTTCAATTTCAAGTTAAATTTTCACTCAACAATGATAATACTTCAATATTATTCTTTTTAACATCCAAACAACCATATATTAGATAGATAGTTTAATAAAAAACTTTTCCTTATATCAAAATATAATTTTGGGTAAAATTATTTCATTCACCCACATTTAAAAACAATACCGTGTCGATTGTTCTATTCAAGTGTTTAGAAACCCCTTCAATACAGTTGTCCAGACTGTGCCGACGAAGGTTCATATGCCACTCAATAATGCAACCAACACAATATTAAAATAATTTATATTCACTAACAAATACGCACTCATACTATCAATACGCTCAAACTTATTCTAGAGTACTACGGACTCTATTTGAGTAATTTTCCGACCAGAGCCAAGGTTATCACCAACCTATGCTCTGATACCAAGTGTAACAGCCCGCAAATTCGTACCCCTTGAGTCAACACTATTCTACAACAATCAACTCAAGTTGCACAGAAATACGAACCATTTGGGTTAAAGAAGAAGAGGTAGAAGGACAGAAAACAGAAAACAACATCAGAATCTAACCATCGCAGCGGAATAAAATATAATAGGTAATAAATAATCTTTACTCAATTCAAATATATCTGTCCATATATTACATCATCAGAGTACAACCATCACAGCTCAACATCAATGTCATACAAATGGATACACATCAACTCAACACAGCGGAATATATATATAAACAAGAACGAGAGTACGTGTCGTCATCCGGCTCGTCTCCTGAGCTCCACAACATCATATCCTGTATTCTATAATACTCGGTCTGACCCGAGCAATACAGTTAAATAACACCCGAGTCAGTCTGGATACCAGCGTGAGGAAATCACACCCAATTGATTATTAAAGTTTCAAAAATCCTTTGAAAACAAAAGCATCTCGTAAGACCACGCCACAAATAAATGTGTCGGGTTTTTACCTTACGATAGCTAAAACATTTTTTTTTATTAAAGTCATCTGATATTATAATAGTGTCTATAGAAAGTAAAATAAAATCTAGCTGAAATGCTTGCATCTCACGTTTCAGCAATAGTTGGGCACAATCAAAACCGTACGGGCGCGTAGGAAAAATGGATTCCAACTAATGGCTAGGCACTAGGGTACCACCTGTCACAGTACCTGGTCTAGATCAGCGTACCGAGGAGCCACCCTAACTCCCCTGCAACACAAGACCGGAACCATCCCTTACTGGACAGTCCCGAGCAAGATCACCCCGCAATTGGGATCAGCAACCGCCCACTAAGACGAAACAAAAGGGACATCTAGACAGGGATGACCTCACCCTCCAATGGGGGCTACCCACGAAGCCTTGCTGCACATCCCCTGATTTTCAGCCTTTCCCATTTGATGAGGCTTGAGGCTAAGCGTTACCTTTTTAGAATATATTCCTTAGAATGCCCATCGTCCCCCTGACGATGTTTCGCAAGCATTCATCCATACAAGTCCGTCCCAGGTTCGAACGGAACCGAAGGAGCTATTCCTACTACATCCATTTTAGAAATATCCTCAGGATTAGTAGCGACTAGCCCTTGCACTTCACTGCTCCATCTTCGAATCCAAAATCGTTTACACGAAAACGCACAAACCGGATCGAAGTGGTTTTCGAGAAATTAATCTCGATACCGGTCTCTTCGAGACGATCAACGCATTTGTCCAATATTGATAGTCGGTTATTTAACTATCAATTAATATTCACAAACAACCATTAACCAATAAATAATTTCCAAATTATTTATTTATCTCAAAAATATCTTCACAAGATATATTTTCACTTTCAAATTCCTTTGAGAACAGTTTTCAAAACTACCTACCTTTCTCATACTGAATTCCAAGTATTTCTATTTCCACTGGAATCATTAAGCACAAAACTAGATTTTTCTAAATTAATTTAAAAACACTTTACTTTTAAAAATATACTTTAAACATGTAATTAAAAGATACTACAATAGTTTATTAAAAATACATACTATATGAGTATTTGAAAATAAGGTTACTTAATAAAATATAAAACTAGATTTCACTTTTAAAAACAAAATACCAAGTCACTCTTTAAATAATTACTGCTATAATAGATCTAAGGAAATACTTACTTTTAAAAATTAAATATTTAGGAATAATAAATTTTTCAAAACTTGCTTTTTAAAATAACTTTAAAATCTTTTAACTTATATTTAAAAATTTACTTTAAAAAAACGTACTTGGTGACCCAGAGAAAATTTCAATTTCAATCACTTAAATCAATTTCCTCAAATTGATTTCAAATTTATCCCCTTTGAAATAATTTCTTTACTTACTTAATTCATTTCAAAATTCATTTAGTATGGACTTATTATTATTATTATTATTTTCCGTTTGATTTTAAATCCTTTAACTGAAATATACAGATTCCAGACTTTTCCCAGTTTCTTCTTTATTCCTTCAACAATTTAAATATTAAATATTAAATCAATGTTTTGTTCTATTAAATAATATCATTGAAGTTTCAAACTTCATTAACCTTTGTTTATTCAAAATTTCCTTTCCATAGACAGAATTTTATTAATTAGCATTAACACTGCTATTATTCTTATCCAATTTATTCTTAATTTATTTAAAATTTCTACAATTATTTCACTTACAAATTCTCTTCATTTTATTTCCAAGTTCCAATTCTATATATCTTGATAACTTAGTGCACCGGAAAATATTCAGGTAAACCATATCATCCAATATTCCAATTATCAACAATATTCATCACAGAATATAAAATAATTAAAACATGGGTATTAAATAATTTAAATAAATGTTGAGGGATCCAGTTGGATCCCTCCAACCTGTTTTCCCTACATCCACAGACGTTAGCACAATATAAAATATATTCACTATAAATGAGGGAAATCAATCATTTCAAGGCGTAGTATATATACTACTATATAACACAACAATCAATTCAACCATTCTAACAATTATTTAAATTTAATCATTTAAATAATTTAAGTTTTAAACTGAGTGAGATTAACTCACCTTTCATTTTGTTATGCAATTCGATCCAACCCGGCTTGCTTCTATCAGATTTTGACCTTGTATAACAATCATACAATTTATTAACACTTTGAAATAACTTGAACCATTTATTTCCATTTATAAATTTAATTGGCCAATGACTTACTATTTAATAATTTAATTGACCAACAATTTAATTTAAACTAAACATTTGGTTTTAAACAAATAAATTGATTTTTATCTAGATTTCAAAAATAAATTGCCTTAGTAATTAAAATAACCAAATTATTTAATCTATCACTTATTCATCAACTCCAAAAATTTAAAACAATATGCAATTTAAAATTTTATTTTGAAATCCTATATAAACCTTAAATATTACAATTTATTAAATTATTTATTTGACTAAAAATTATCCAATCAACTAATAAACTTTAGTTTTAAACTAGTGATTAAATTTGAATCAAAGGATTAAATTTAAACCAGTTTTCCTTTTAAATAACTTCCTTAGTAACCAAAATAATTAGATTTAACTAAACAAATAAGTCTTCGCTATATTTAAATGAAAAGTGAATAGATATATTTACTTTACTTACATTTTCAACTGTTTACAAAAATAATCAATATTCTTTGAATGAAAATACATCCCTGTTTTCACTTTCAAACGAAAAAATATATACCTCTACTTACATTACCCTTTTCAAATTACTGCGTAAACATATTTTCATATATAAATATCTTTAACTAAAACTTATTTACTGTAGATCTAACTAAACTGAAATGTGTATGTATATATATATACATTTATTTATTACCCTTTTTTGGAATTTTTTTATAAACACAACAGTAATAATTTTACTGTAAAAAAGAATACTCCTATCCTATATATTCAAAATTTCAGAAGTATTTAAATTAAAAATTAAAAATAATAAGACTTATACCTCACCGAACCACTCGAACTCACTGTTGATCGCGAACCCATCGTGGCGGCGACTTCCCAAAGCGAACTCCACTCGCTCTCGCAGCCCTCAGCGCCACCACGCGCGAAGTCGCCGACCTTCCCTTAATGCCTTAAACCCTAGATCGAAGCAGTGACCGAATCGAACTTCGATTCCCTTCTCGAGAACAAGCGCTCCACTCCCATACCATCGCAGCTCCATCATCGCGTGCCCATCCCTTTTTTTTACTTCGAACAACAATTCAATTCGAAAATCGAATTCGAATTCCCTTTCCCCTCTTCTTTTTTTTTATACGAACGAGTTCGAGAGTGAGCGGCCATAGGATCTTCAAACGAAAATGAATTTTGTTTCTAATGATTCTCGGCCATTTTTTTTATAAAGCTGCTTTATTATTTATTTTTTTCCTCTTACTGTCGGCTGTCCAAACAAGTGAAGGAGGAGAGATCGATTTATTCAAAGAGAAACGAACGAATTGAATTGCCCTGCGTTAGAATTGAATTTGAATGGTTTAAAACTCAATCACTTACATTTCATTTATTTTTAAGCGAACTGAACTCATATTTAATTCAATTGCCCTCAAAAATCAATATTAGTTTCATTTAAATACTCAACCTTGTACGCAAATAATTTTCACCAACTTTCCATTTTATAAATATTCCTTGCATTTTAATCAACGCATTTACTTCCTAATAAATTTTAAACGTGTACAAAATGTTTGCCAAAGATTTCTTGCAGTTTCCTTTTTCTAAGTTCACGCAATCAATACAACTGTAAATATTCGCTCAAATCTTTCTTACTTATATTCTCTCACCTCAATCAATGCAATTGTGTATAAATATAAGCCTCGTACACAAATAGTTTTCAATTGCATCTCCACATTTTCTTCATTTCTTCTTGCGTGCGTGAGCTCTGAAGGTATGGCCTCCATTTTCTTCTTTTTATTATATATTTTTTCTTCCATGCTTTGCTTCTCCCCTCCCTGTCTTCTGCTTCCAATATATTTGACAAATCCATCTTTATATTTCAACTCACGTTCACAAATTTTCACATTATAACAGTCTCCATTTAATTGATATTTTAGCATAAAACTATATCTATATTTTTTTTTTATGTTTAATGCTTATGGGAATTTTAAGCCAAGCTTTTCAGAGAAATATATATACGTTAGTCTTATATCTTATTTGTTATTATAAAATATTAGTAATATACAAATTTTGAAAATATAATTAGATTTTATTCTTGTTCGAATATAACATATATTAATATGGCAGCTGAGTGTTGTAAAAGCATTAGTGATTTATGTTGTAGAACTAAAAATTTAAATGTATAATTTTCATCTCGATTCTAGTGTATAAATATTAAGTATGTTTTGTTTTTTTTTTTCTTTTCTGTAGTGCTTTCATAATGTATGGCCTATATATATATATATATATGTGTGTGTGTGTGTGTGTGTGTGTAGATTGATTTTCTCAGTATATGCTTTGAATTTTGAGTAAACTATAAATAAGTATGTTATTTTAAAATGCTTGTTTTAAATAAGTGATGGTTTTTATATATATTATGCCTATATTTTATTTTGTATGTGTGTTTAAATGTAATATTGATTTAAGAGGAAAAACGTTTATGTGTTTAAATTTAAGTATTGATTTTTCAATAATATGATGAGGTTTTGTTTTAATATGTATTTTAAATTTAATATCAGTTTCAAACAATGTGAATATTTTATTTGAATATCCATCATAAATTAAATTTATTGAGATTTTAATGAAATTTAAATAACACATATAATATATACTCTGTTTATATCTAACCGATTGATTTTTTTTCATCGATTTCTATCTATTAGCTTTGTCATCAAATTCGTGCCAATTTTGCTTTGCTTCAAAGTTCGTATTGGGATCCATAACTGACATCATTATCGTTCTTCTCCAGCCTTAAAGGTGAGCAATCACTCACGATTAACGTTCTTGTATTTTATTAAATTGGATTTCAATTGAAACGACAATTGAAATACGAGGCTGCAGTCATTTAATTGATATATATATATATGCTATTTTCTGCAACTGTTCACCTGTGGGATATGACACCATATCCTGTTGTTTATATTATAATTTTATTGATGATATACGCCATTTATTTTATTGTATTATCTGTTATCACTCTGCAAGTTCCCTATAGTTTAGAATTCACTATGGGTTGAGACGATACATACCCGAACGGACTTTTGGTTAGGAGAATTTCGTTATGGGTTGAAATGATAAACCCAAGCGATTTTCAATTAAACTGAATTTGGGATTGCGGGTCGAAGTGATATCTACCCGTATATTTAAATTTCGGATTGAAATGTTAAATATTCGTATCCCTTGACCATAGCGTAGGAAATTATATACAGACATCGTTGGTCCATGTATATATAAATGTTTTGAAAATAATTTCTATGGTTTGGGAAAGAAAAATATAGTTTTAATAAAGACTGATTCTTAGAATATTATATGTATAGAAATGAAAATTTTATGTATAGACCTAATAATAATATTTAATCTAATTGAGATTGATTTAATACATATAATATGTTTAAGGATTCGTTTAAATTTATAGTTTAAATTAGATTTGGTAAAATTTTGAATAAGCTAGAGTTGAGAAGATTAAGTTGAATTAATTGGAAATGGTATTTAATTAAGAATTATATTCAATTAAATCGATTTGAAACTATTGAATTCGGGATTTAAGATATGATTTTATAACTTGGTTTTGGTAAAGGGGATTAAATGGATATTTTAAGTTCAAATAAATTTAAGTAAATATTCTGTAAAATGAAATCTAAGACTATTTAAATGATACTGAACTTGTTAAGTGGATATTTCCTGACTAAATAATAATGATGAAGCTAAATCAACATCTATATGAAACTGTTAGATTTAACTTTAAAATATTGAATATTAAAGCTTTGAATATAACAAAAGTTTAAATGGTTATTGGGAGCTGAATTGAATAAATAGGAATTTGGAACTTGAGTTGATAAGAATCAATTTGCGCAGTTGAGGAAATTTCAAATACTTTGCTACTTTACAAATTATTTAATATATATATATACTATCTTGGAAAATAGATATATTTGAAAGGGAAATGATGTTTTGATTTTGAAGTCTAAATAAAATTGAATGACCACGGTGTTATAGTGTATATTTCTACCTTGTAGATAGTTCCATGGACCGATGGTTATCCCAAACATCCTTAAGTTATTTGTATTTCAGTTAATATTTCACTTGAGTTGGATTTATTGATATAAGAATGTTAATCCTGACTCGAGTGTTTTGTGTTTTTGCTTTACGCTCGGGTCAGACTAAGCGATACAGCATTTGAGACTCGCCTTTGGAGTTTGGAGCTTTTTTTGAGGATCCAATTATTGATTCAACTTTCAGCTCTTTCAGTTGATTCATTCGGAGAGGTCATCTATTCGTACTGAAGACTTCACTGTATTTGAGATATTCTGTTGTATTTTTATTTCTGACTCTGGTATTTATATAGTAGCTTCATGAACTACTATTTATCTATTCCGCTGCATTATTTTATATTACTTTGTGTCTGTGATTCTATGGTTGATTCATTTACTGTATGTGCTGAGTTTTGCCAAATTTTATCTAACAATTCTGTATTTTGAATTATTCAAGTCGGACATGTATGGTTTTATTGTCGATTTGAATGGTCCAAAATAGCGGGTCGTTACAGTTGGTATCAAAGCTTTGGCTCTAGGCAAAACTTAGCATATATGGTAAATTTATTTACAGAATCACTTTCGTTCGAGTTGAATCTCTTCCTTTTGACTCAATTTCCTTTGAACTTTGGAACGTTCCCTGTGGTTCAAAAATTCATTCTTGTCTCTCCCTATTTATATTATTTTGATTCTGGAGTATCCCATAACTCCACTGAATGATTTGTAACGGGGGTGAAAACTCCTTTACAATCGGCATTGATTCACCGTAGATTTATGTATCCTCGGTTTACGATGCTGTTATATCTTGGTATGCCGAATTTTATCTCTGGCGATCGTATGTTGATTTGTTTTGCAATTCGCATCGATTATATTCTTGAAGTCACGGTTGACCCGGTTAAGGTCGCCTGCGATTTATAGAAGTATATACATCTTCTATTTTGTAATTTAATTATCTCATCTTCGATCGAGTCTATCTTCGAATCAGGATTCTATTGATTAGAGTTCCTCTAATTTAAATCTCTATCTTTGTTTGAAATCCATTCTTGAATCATCCTTTGAAAATCGGGTTTTGTTTGTATTTTAAATTTGTTTATATACTGAAATTTTTATTTGGGTAACTATGATTTTATTTTATATAAAAAAGTGAAATATTTTCGATAAGGATTATATATCTTTTAAAAACGAAAGTCTGAAATTTTGAAAGGATGTGAAATTTTGAAAGTTCATAAGAAATGGATTTAATATAAAAATAATTTATAACTGACGGGTTTTAATTGGAAATTTGAGAGATTGAACTCCGGTGTTTTGAAATAGGTTTTAAGATTTTGAAAAAAATATAATAATAGGATTTAAAAGTATTTTCCAAATAAGAAATGTTTCAAATGAGTTCAAATGAATTCAAATGATTTTGAAGAAATTTCAAGAAGTTTTCAAGAAAATGGAAGTCCAGAACTCATTTGTGTCGCTGGAAAATAATTTCGGTGATGAGTGCATGCATCATCGACATCGATTTTCGAGTTTCAAAGTGAAGAGAGGCCACTTTAATAGATTTGCTAGGCGAGTGATTTTGTGAAACCAATTTTTGATTTCAAATTCCGAAGTATGATTTGATATTCGAAAGATATAGGTATATATATTTGAAATAATTTAAAGTAAGCCGGTGTTCAAGCCTCGAGTTTTCAATATGATTTAGTATAACTCTATTTATAAAAAAAATGATTTACTAATTTGTTACTGATTTCCAACACTTGGATTTGAAATTTGGTTTCACCGACTATTTTGAAGGTTCGAGCACTTTCAAATCAAGGTTTAAAATTTTAAAACAAAGAAATTCCAAAGAGTATAAAATAATTTGATCAAGAATATAAGTTTAGTTTTTTATGTTTAAAGTATGAAGAGTATGACTTAAGTAAATTTGAAAATTTTGTTAAATAGATAATTTGAAAAAGGAAAATTGGATTTTTCATACAGAAATAAATAGTTTAAAGGTTTTAAAGGGATAATTATAAGTTTAGAAACCATTTTGAGTATAATTGATTTTGAGAAGAATATTTGGTTTTGAAATTAGATTGGAATTAAAACCAGTACTTATATGGTGATTTTGGAAATGAATTTGTTCCACCTAAATTTTTTTGATTTGGAAATTTGGATTATTTTCTAAACCTATTGTTTAAGAAACTTTGAAACTGAATATACTTAATTTGGAAGAAAATTTGGTTAAATCATATATGATCTTGAAACTGAAATGTTATTGAAACGAGAAAAATTTGAGAACCTTGATTTACTAAATACTTGAATTTGGGAGTTATCGAACTTATATAAAACTAATTTGTATAATACGAAATTGATTTGAAACCTATTGATTTGAAAGGTACTCAATTTGGAAAGAGAAATTTTATATAATCAAAGTCTATATAAGTGTGATTTGATATATTATTGATTGGGAAAGTATTCGATTGAAAATGGAATCCTATATATAATGGACTTTATATAAGTATGATATTTGAAAGTGATTTGAAAAGGTACTGTATGATACATATTTTCGAAGTAAAGATATGGAAAGTGCCTTCTGCTTGATATCCGCTTTGTGGACACATTGTGGATTTATTCTATCGATATTATTCCCTCCGATTTTTGGTTTTCCGGATGTGATACTCGAGTGTCCCACCATGGCGTAACCCATGGGTTTTTTTCTCGCGACTACATAGCGCAACTGCTTGGCTGAGATGACCTAGGGGTACAGATTGTTTCCTGGGGGATCCAGCGTAACCATTGTGCATCCTGCAATCTATGTAGGTCGCATTAGCCTGGCTGAGACAGCCTAGGGGTACGGATTGTTCCCTCGGGGATCCCGGCGTAACCATTGTGCATCCTACACCCTACTAGTGATCATGGCGTAACTCGCAGGGCTGAGAAAGCTTACGGATACGGATTGTTTCCTGGGGGATCCAGGCGTAACCATTGTGTATCTGCAAACCATGGTTAGACAAAGGCTTTGGTTTGGTTATTTTATTTGGATTGTACTTTCCGTATCTGTTTTTAAAGGTTTTTCAAGTATTTTCACTGGTTGTTGGAACAGGTCTACTAAGTACTTGAAGAATTCTAGCTTTGCGCATGATCAACGCATGACCAGAGTCTGCAAGAACAAGGATAAACTTGTTGAAACATCGAGTTATAGAAGTATTTTCGAAAGGAAAATTGGTTTCGACATAAAAGTATTTTTTTTGAAAAGGTATTTTATTATAAAAGTATTTCCAACAAGAAATTTTGTATTAATCTTTGAAATTGAAATTCTTTTGGTTTGAAATTAACTACTCGTGCCCGATACTATTCTTTTGAATCTACCTTATCTACTCAGCTTTAGTTATTCACCTTGATTCTGTTTTCCGAATCTACCTTCTTTCCTTGTTGGATATATCCTTTTTAAATATTGTTTATTTATATACTACATGGTATAATAGAAAAATTTTAGTGTTTCAGAAGTTATTAATTAATTATAACATATTCAAAGAGAATGATTATTCATTTATCTATAATGTTGGAAGTATCTTGAGATAAATAAAAAAATTATAAATTTTGGATTTAATATTTTCAATAGTTCTTTGTAAATATAAGTAATAATGTAAATAATTGTTTTCAAAGGAGTTTGAAAAGTATTAAAGTATTAAAGAAAATTAAATTTCAAATTAAGTTTTTTAATGAATATTTCACGTAAAATTTGTATAGTTTTAAATTAATTGTTTATTTTGTACTTCAATCAATTTTTTCTTTCTGTTTGTTGCTATTCCCTACCTCCTTCCTTTTGGGGGATGAAAAGTTTTGAGTGGGGGAGAGTGTAACAACCCATAAATTTTTAAACGGTTTTTAATAACCTATTTAATTGAATTTTTGAGAAATTTTAAATAATAATATTTTGAAACAAAAATTTAATGTTTGGATTACGTATAATTAAATATAAGTAGTGAATAAATAAGAAAACATATAAATTTAGATTACGTTACTTGTTAATTAATTTGGGCGTACGTTCGTTTTAATTATCGCATCTATTGGACGCACTCTTTGATTTCATATCCTAGCTGTTAAAAATCAAATCAGCACGTGCATTTAAAAAAAAGAATTAAAACCCTGCCTCCAATTCACGTGTAAAACATTCCACTTTCATCTGCGCCTCCTTATTTAATAGGAATAAAAATCTTCGATTTCCTGACCGTTTAAAATCTCTTCCCATCTTCATTTTTTGCAACGCAGTTCAGATCTGGAAAAAAAAGGGTAATTGGTAACGATCTGAAATTTTAGACCAATTTAAAATTCTAATTTTTTTTAAATATTGAATAAAATTTGGTAGAAACAAAAATGATGGGAATAATAATAGTTTATATGAGATTTACAATTTGAATTAAAAATAACAAATGTTAAGAATTTAATACTAATTATTAATTGTAAATATTGATCTATTGAATAAAATTAAAGAGGAAACAATAGTTTAATTGTATTGTTGTAGTTCAAATAAGTTAACCTCTAATAAATGAACTAAAATTGGTAACTAATGGATATGTTGAGTTATGTGAAATTATTAAATAATGTTTGATTTATTGTTAATAAATAGAAGTAGTTGAATTTGATTTTTCTTTGATTTTAATACGAAATTAATATTTATATTTGTCGAAATCTTTCCATTAAGGAAAGAGAATGTAATAAAATGAATATTTAATTTGGTAGTTGACATAATAATATTTTATTTATAAGTTTTAAAAGAGAAAAAAATTTCAAAATGTTTTCCAAATATAATAATTATTATAAGAAAGATATTTTGAAATAAAAGAAACAGGTTGTATTCTGTGAATTTACAATTTTTTGTATTTACTATAAAGCAGTAGATAGTCGTTATTATTTTATATGTTAATTTAATGATTTAAAAGTTAATATGGTTTCAATTGGGAATAATATTTATTTTGACGTTAAATAATAAATTTATCTGTAGCCTTTGCATTCAAAGTGGGAAAGAAATCATTTCCCTAGACGTTCAATTTCTTTTAAATCTAGTTTTGATAAGTTACGTGTAAATTTCTACGCTTCCCTTTTTTCTCATTTTTATAATAGGAATAAAAATTCGCGTAGCAGTTTCAAGCAAATTTATTTCTCTTTAGAAGTTCAAAATCCGTTTCAAGATTGTTTAAAATTCACGTGTACAAGTGTCTCTTCTTTTCCATTTACTCCTTTGCAATTAATAGGAACAAAATCTTTGACTTACCATTCAAACGAAATTCTTTTATTTCCTTAATGTTTCTATACCATTAATTAGTACGTTTCTTTATTTAATCTATCCAACGCAATTATCTCCTAAATCAAATATCACGCGCAAATTCCTCCTGACAGGAATTATTTCCTGCCGTTTCTCCAAGCAATCAATACTAGTTTCATTTAAATACTCAACCTTGTACGCAAATAATTTTCACCACCTTCCAATTTTATAATTATTTCTTGCGTTTTAATCAACGCATTTACTTCCTAATAAATTTTAAACGTGTACAAAATGTTTGCCAAAGATTTCTTGCAGTTTCCTTTTGCTAAATTCACGCAATCAATACCATAGTAAATATTTGCTCAAATCTTTCTTGCTTATATTCTCCCACCTCAGTCAATGCAATCGTGTATAAATATAAGCCTCGTACACAAATAGTTTTCAATTACATCTCAACATTTCCTTCATTTCTTCTTGCGTGCGTGAGCTCTGAAGGTATGACCTCCATTTTCTTCTTTTTATTTTATATTTTTTTCCATGATTTGCTTCTCCCCTCCCTGTCCTCTGCTTCCAATATACTTGACAAATCCATCTTTATATTTCAACTCGCGTTCACAAATTTTCACATTATAACCGTCTCCATTTAATTGATATTTTAGCATAAAACTATATCTACATATTTTTTTTTATGTTTAATGCTTATGTGAATTTTAAGCCAAGCTTTTCAGAGACGTATATATACGTTAGTCATATATCTTATTTGTTATTATAAAATATTAGTAATATACATATTTTGAAAATATAATTAGATTTTATTCCTGTTCGAATATAAAATATATTAGTATGGCAGGTGAGTGTTGTAAAAGCATTAGTGATCTATGTTGTAAAACTAAAAATTTAAATGTATAATTTTCATCTCGATTCCAGTGTGTGTAAATATATAAAGTATGTTTTGTTTTTTTCTCTTTTCTGTAGTGCTTTCATAATGTATGGTCTATATATATATAGATTGATTTTCTCAGTATATTCTTTGAATTTTGAGTAAACTATATATAAATATGTTATTTTAAAATGCATGTTTTAAATAAGTGATGGTTTATATATATTATGCCTATATTTTATTTTGTGCGTGTGTTTAAATGTAATATTGATTTAAGAGGAAAAACGTTTATGTGTTCAAATCTAAATATTGATTTTTCAATAATATGATGATGTTTTGTTTTAATATGTATTTTAAATTTAATATCAGTTTCAAACAATGTGAATGATTTATTTGAATATCAGTCATAAATTAAATTTATTGAGATTTTAAGAAAATTTAAATAACACATATAATATATACTCTGTTTATATCAAACCGATTGATTTTTTTCATCGATTTCTATCTATCAACTTTGTCATCAAATTCATGCCAATTTTGCTTTGCTTCAAAGTTCGTATTGGGATACATAGCTGACCTCATTATCGTTCTTCTCTAGCCTCGAAAGGTGAGCAATCACTCACGATTAACGTTCTTGTATTTTATTAAATTTGATTTCAATTGAAATATGATGCTGTAGTCATTTAAATTGATATATATATATATGCCATTTTCTGTAACTGTTCACCTATGGGATATGACACCATATCCTGTTATTTATATTATATTTTTATTGATGATATATGCATGTTATTTTATTGTATTATCTGTTATCACTCTACAAGTTCCCTGTAGTTTAGAATTCACTATGGGTTGAAATGATACATACCCAAACGTACTTTTAGATAGGAGAATTTCGTTATGGGTTGAAATGATAAACCCAAGCGATTTTCAATTAAATTGAATTTGGGATTGCGGGTCGAAGTGATATCTACCCGTATATTTAAATTTCGGATTGAAATGTTAAATATCCGTATCCCTTTACCACAGCGTAGGAAATTATGTACAGACATCGTTGGTCCATATATATATATAAATGTTTTGAAAATAATTTCTGTGGTTTGGGAAAGAAAAATATAGTTTTAATAAAGACTGATTCTTAGATTATTATATGTATAAAAATGAAAATTTTATGTATAGACCTAATAATAATATTTAATCTAATTGAGATTGATTTAATACATATAATATGTTTAAGGATTCGTTTATATTTATATTTCAAATTAGATTTGGTAAAATTTAGAATAAGCTAGAGTTGAGAAGATAAAGTTGAATTAATTGGAAAGGGTATTTAATTAAGAATTATATTCAATTAAATCGATTTGAAACTATTGAATTCGGGATTTAAGATATGATTTTATAACTTGGTTTTGGTAAAAGGGATTAAATGGATATTTTAAGTTTAAATAAACTTAAGGAAATATTCTGCAAAATGAAATCTAAGGCTATTTAAATGATATTGAACTTGTTAATTGAATATTTCCTGACTAAATAATAATGATGAAGCTAAATCAAGATCTATATGAAACTGTTAGATTTAACTTTAAAATATTAAATATTAAAGCTTTGAATATAACGAAAGATTAAATGGTTATTGGGAGCTGAATTGAATAAATGGGAATTTGGAACTTGAGTTGATAAGAATCAATTTGTGTAGTTGAGGAAATTTCAAATACTTTACTACTTTATAAATTATTTAATATATATATATACACACACACACACACTATCTTGGAAAATAGATATATTTGAAAGGGAAATGATGTTTTGATTTTGAAGTCTAAATAAAATTGAATGACCATGGTGTTATAGTGTATATTTCTACCTTGTAGATAGTTCCATGGACCCATGGTTATCCCAAACATCCTTAAGTTATTTGTATTTCAGTTGATATTTCACTTGAGTTGGATTTATTGATATAAGAATGTTAATCCTGACTCGAGTGTTTTGTGTTTTTTCTTTACGCTCGGGTCAGACTAAGCGATACAGCATTTGAGACTCGAGTTTGGAGTTTGGAGCTTCATTTGAGGATCCAACTATTGGTTCAGCTTTCAGCTCTTCTAGTTGATTCGTTCGGAGAGTTCATCTTTCGTACTGAAGACTTCACTGTATTTGAGATATTCTGTTGTATTTTTATTTCTAACTCTGGTATTTATATAGTAGCTTCATGAACTACTATTTATCTATTCCGCTGTATTATTTTATATTACTCTATTTCTGTGATTCTGTGGTTGATTTATTTACTGTATATGCTGAGTTTTGCCCAATTTTAACTAACAATTCGGTATTTTGAATTATTCAAGTCGGACATGTATGGTTTTATTGTCGATTTGAATGATCCAAAATAGCGGGTCGTTACAAGGACGAATGAAAATTTTGGTCATCATCGCGTAAATTTATTGATTTTCTTTGACTGCAACACATGAACTCGATTACATCGTTTCCTTCACTTACAAACAGGTAGATTATAGTTGGTCAAACTGTTTAACTAAATAGGACCAGAAGCAGAAAGGACAAATTATTAGTTGGCACAACACCTATATATGAAAGAAGGTAAAACGGACGCAAAGAACTTGTGGGTCTACTTGTGGTCGGTTCATCCAAACTATCACTCGTAAGAAACGTACTTGGTTGGAGCATAGGAGGCGCACCTGCAAAGTGATGTTCTCAAACTGTTTCAACCAACTAAAATTAACAAAGAGGAAGCAACAGATGGATTTTAGTTTTCTCCAGCTGTGCATCAGCCGATAGTGGGATTAGTATCTATAGAGACAAATCAGAAAATTACGTAACTAGTATGATGGGATAAAACAATTATTTGTATAGTTTAGCAGTCAATAAAGTACGAGAAAAATAAGAAGGAACGACTTTCACATAGTAGGGCACGTTTTATGGAGCCAAGATTTATAATGTTTCACGAATAACTGTGAGAGAGGCGGGGTGCAAGGGGAGAAAATTGAGGAAACATACCATCAACCACTGTAATGGACGAATGGTTTGTTTGGTTGTTGCGCGGTGGTTTACGAACATAGCCTAACGGATAAGAATTCAATGGAGGAATAGGAGAGGAGGCAAAAGATAGCGCTGAACAAGGAGACGGAGAACAATTTTCATCGTTATTTGATGTATGCAGACTCTTCGTTTGATGATATGCAACGTCAGAAAATAAGGGTTTTTAAAAGTGAATTTCTTTAGACTTGCTACTAGTGAGTTTCTATTTGACTTCTTGTTTCTTCTTTGCACAGCGGAGGAGAAAAGCCCGCAGCCGACGTACCCACAGGCTATTAGAAGAGAGAAGTTCGAGATGTTTTTAAGTAATATGTGTCCATAACAGAGCAAGCAGAAACACGAGAAAACATACTCACGGTAACCACAGATAAGTCTAATTGGCTAATTTGTCTGTTGGATGACGATGTTAGTGGAAGAGTATCGCACCTTTGTACACCCCGAACAAAGGGATCTCGAGCAGGGTCAAATAACAGGCTTGAATTCTCACATAGGGAGGTTGTTCCAAAGACTGATTTTCTCTTTCTATTTTTGTTGCCCTCCTCCATTCCCAAAATGATATCTGGTACAAACAGAAAAGTTATGAAATCCCCACGGGTCTTTTTCATCATATTAAACCCAAGGTGCATCAATTATGTTTTAAGTGGTTGGAAATGAAGAAATGGGTTTAACACATGCACAGATCATCCTCACACATACCCAAATTGGTTTATACATTTATTGTCACAGCTATTACGAGCGATTATCAAAATATAACCAGATATATGGAGTATACGCACTGCCCTAAATTATGCATGAGCAGTAGAAAAATACAAATTCATAACATGGGTAAACAAAGAGTTTTCCTAGAAGTAATAGGGGCACGAAATTTATTTTAAAGGTGCAAATCTTCCATTGGTGGATTCAAGGAAAAACTTCCTTCGTTTGCAGCCGTAAAAATGATATTTCTTCTCTTCTTAAAAAGGCAGCAGAAGAATAACTATTCTTCAGTTGTAATTTGTTCAAATAGATAATGGAAACAAGTGCTTTGCATCAATTGCACTTCCTAAATTGCTTTATTCAAAAAATTTAACTTTTATGATGACAAAATGTACAATATCTTATCGATCTCTTTCATATTTCTAAGGTCTTTCCATTACTAACTTATATTAAACCAATTGATACAGCATTTTACTGTTATGATATTGATCGATTTGTACATAAGATATTTTTACAGTTGGAAGAGACAATTTGATACGAATTTTAACATTATTCGACACTCACCTCACTCGAGATTTGTTTGAAGCATTTTTTTAATCCTTAAGGTTTTAAATCAATTAGCTGCCCATGGCTGGACAAAGAATTGTTTAAATTCTCCATATGTATCATTTAAGATGGACTCTGGGTATATTGGAGTACATTGGAACAAAATTTTTGGATCGAGCATAGAAATTTGTATATTTATCAAAACCCATTTAAAAAATATCTAGGTTCTCTAAACCACCTTCAAGACTAAATGGGTTATTGTAAATAAATTCAAGTATAAAGACCAAGCCATAGATAAATTTATTTCGAATGACAAATAAAGGTTGAATATTTACTTTGATAAATATTTTAACAGCTCAACTCATATGCATGCCAAGCTCAACTCCTATTCATACACAAATTTACCTATGGATTACATCAGTAGATTTGAGATATGTGGTCAAATCTGAAATGGGTTTCTTTGTGATGGAGAATACATTTTATGGTAGAAGAAATCATATTCCATTGTCATTTTTGTAGAAATTTTGACGTGAAATGGTTTCCTTAGCAACAAAGAGACAGTAAACAACTGGTTCAAAGTACATTATGCACCATACTTTATATACTTATGTAGCAAATACATACTTATGATATTTTTGAAATGAAAATTAGTGTCCGGGACTCTATTCTCGTGTAGCAAATACATATTTATGATATTTTTGAAATGATAATTAGTGTGTGAGAATAAAGTAAAACTATATTATAATATTCTGTCTAGTATACAACCTTTTTTCCTAACTGCCATAGTAATACAAAAAGATTACCGAGCCGAAATCTTACTTTTTAGTAATTTAATAAAACATGAATGATAATTGTTTTTGGTTGTACAACTCAAAAAATTATATAAAACTAATGATTAAAATAATATTACAAAGTTCGGTAGATTTTTATCACATAAATATTAGTTTCATACGATGCAAACATTAAAATCTGAAATATGGTCTAAAATAGGTAGGTACCCATAGTTGACTTAGCCTTTCGTGGTTGTAAATGTTTCTATGAATGCAATAACTTTTACCCAACTGGTACTGGAAGCTTAAATATTACTTTTTTCTACATAAACTCGTCATATATATGTAAAATAAAAGTAGCCGGGTGGTAAAATTCAAGGAATTTTTCTCATTTCGTAGTAGACATGAAATTAAAATAGTTAGATTATGATATTTTAGAAATCACACTCATGTCAAAGTGCACGTAAAAGTAGAAATTAGGAGGTAAACTTTCATCGTCACAAAACGGGAAACCCAAACAATGATAGTATTATAGATATATCATAATTGTGTCAAATATTTCAGATATTATAATATCTAAATATTGTAAAATAAATTATGATGTTCAAAAGAAATTTAAAATGCTTCCTTGGTTTGTAGCTGTTGTCATGCTCATATATACTTAATTATAGCTAATTACCATCCACTGCTATCTCTTTTAGAATGTGTATTTTTGTAAGCCATGCGAACATGCTCTATTAGTGCATGTCATTATTTGAAGAGCAGCCCGAGGAGGAAATTTTTTACCCAACTGTTATGTTGGAAATTTAAGGATTACCTTTTTTTAAGGAACTGGTCATACATATGTAAAATAAAAGCAGCCGGACGGTAATATTTCAGAAAATTTTCACATTTCATAGCAGATATGAAATTAAAGTAGTTAGACCATGATATTTTACAAATTATACTTGTCACGACCCGAACTCGATGTCTAACAAACAACATCAAATTCGTTTCGCGGGAGCTTGCAACACCATTAAATGATAAATAACACAGCGGAAATAAAAGATGATATCACTGATTATAACATGAATACAATATCCGATACATCAATTTGATACAATGATAATCATCAACATCAGAGAATATACAAAACAAAAAACAGCGGAACACGATACAATATGAAATAAGTCTTCTCAGAATATAATACTGCAACTCTGATCCAAAAAGCTCCAAAGACAAAGCTCCAAAACTCCTATCTCTATCCACTATCAAGATTCCACCAAGCAAATCTCGTCCATATCCAAAGAAAACTGAACTAGCTCCAGATAATCCACTGAACCTAACTATCTGAAAAACCAAACACTAGACTGCCCGTGTAGAAAAATTTTGAGCACCCAGAGTTTAGGAAAGAAACAATAAACTCTGGATCAGTCATGGGACTGGTGTGAGCAAACAAAACAGTTTATCTTTAAAACAATCAAATATTTAAACTTTTATAATCGCAATGCTTTTGAAATGAGACTACCATAAGGCCTCTCGCACACACACACAATGCAAACGCAGAATCGGAGGAGATTTCTCCTTATGATAGTCAAAGATGCTTAATACGTATTTAAAAGACATTTGATATTATTACTAGTGCATAGTGTAGGAAATATTTCGAAAATAAAGATATAAATCTTAGCCGACATAGACATTTCGAACTATGCCTACTATAGCTACCATCCAAACAGTGGGGCGCCACCATAAGTAGATGGCAGGTAATACAACTAATACCGTACAAGGATCGTATTTGAAGAATGGATTTTCCAACAAATGGTCAGGCCAAGGAACTTCCCATTGCCACATGGAAACGCCTCTGGAAGGACGCCCCGAGAACCAAACCGTTCTCTGCTAAACAAAGCCAGGAACCCCTTTTCCCAAGGGATATTACAAACCCTCAGATATGCCACCCCCGGTCCTTTGGGACCTTTAAACGAGAGCTCTCTAACCAACATCACACCATAATAATAAGTGTTTCAACATGAGTAAGTATCTGGGCTCCATACCATGATACTACCCTTTTCCAGAAGGAAGGGTCATACCCTAGGGACGCTATCCCTGAAAACCTTGCCGCACAATTCCTGTTTCGACCATTACCGGTTTGTGAGGCTCGACGAAGTCTCGTCCACAAAAACACACTTTATACAAAAGCCGTGCTTTGGGTCAACAAATGATCATAGAAATGATCACAAAGATAGACGATCAAACAAATGATCCTATCATAAATAATCAACACAATGATCATTTCACAGCAACACTCAGCATGTCACATTACCAAATTGGGAATACATCGCTGATAACTTCAACTATATAACCTCTGAGCTCGTACGTCTCAGAGAAGGGTGTTAAGCTAAAAGAATAAATTCTCCGCCACCAACAGAAATATATTTGAAAGAAATCGGCTTTATGTCTCAATTTGTAATGTCAAACATAACTATCCATACAAGTCTGTTCCGGGCTCGAACAGAACCGAAGGCACTTACAAAGAAGTCCTTGCAATCCGGGTATCCACAATCCTGATCGGATTCCCCATCACATATGGAGAACTCTATACCGGAGCAACTCGGTGCAGAGTCAATCGACAGGTCATCCTATCGCTCTCGCAAATACCCGGTCTTCAACACCGGTCTTCAAATGCTATCCATAACGACGTATCACATATTCGGAATGGGTTATACGACCCAAAGGTCCTTTCCCGGCTAACCCGAATAGTGAGCGCAACATTTAAACATATGGATATGAGATTTCGATTAAGTCACAACTTAATAATTCCAAAGTTTCTTTCAAATGGTTTAAACCAATTACCATTTCAAATCTTTTAAACAAAAAGATTTATTTCACAAAGTTCACTCAGTTTCACAAAGATTCATTTACGGATTTCAAAACAATTTCCGTTTCAATTGGATTAACTCATTTAAATCTTTAAATCAAAGATTTATCTCATAGCTTTCAAAACTTATTTCCAAAGATTCATTCATAACTTGAAAAATCATTTTCGATTCAAACTTCAAATCTCTTTAATATAAATTGGAAGTTCATTACTCAAATGAAAGCTTTTTATCACTTAGAAGCAATAGTTTTATTTTGGAAAAACCCCGATTCCATTTATACAAGTTACAATCTTTAATTCGAATTTTCAAATCAATGCTTAAAAATGGTTTTAACCCGTATAACTTGTAAAAATCCTTTTAAATCATAAGTATGGAATATAGAATTCAATTTCAGATTTTTGAATTTCAATTTAAATCCAATTATTCAAATTCCAAATCTTTATTAGTTATTCAAAAATAACTTTTATTCTTAAAACAGCTTTTCAAAAGCTTTCCACATTAAAACTTAATTTATTTCCAAAACTATTTGAATTTGAAATTCAAATTCAAACTTATTTAAAAATCTGTGACTTAACTGATTTCCACGTGAAATCCATATTTGTGTGTCTATAGTGTGGTTCAAGGACTTTACACAATAGTGCACATCAATCATCACAAATATATCAATATCGATAAGCGGTATAACCAATAACGCTTATCTCCCTTCACAGTTTCACAGATAAAATAAATTTATCAATCGCGAAGACTCATCATTACAATTCGATGTGGGTTTCGGATAACCAACTGGAATCCGATTCCCTGTCGCATCGAAATTCAAATGTCGTATACAGGTCAAGGGTTTACATAATAAAATTACCAATCATAATCCAGCACAGGGTAAATCAAATCTCACACATCACAATTTCAAAACAGAAATATCAATTCATTTTACAACAAATCAGATATCCTACATAATCCATAAGTAATCATCTTTAATTCTTATTGTGATAAATTCAATTAAAAATAATTTCTTGGGAATTAATTACTTAGCCCTGTATAATCAATCGTTAATTCATTATCAATTAATTACATACTTCATTTCAAATTAGTTAATTAACCAATAAATTCTTAATCAATCATTAAGTTTTAATTACTTAATTCCTTTATTCACTCTATAAATTAATTTCTTCATAATCGATTTATTTAACCTTGATTAACTATTCTTTACCCATAAATTAATAACTTTAATTATTAATTTATTTGCCATTAACTACTTAGTTAATCAATTATTAGTTCTTAATTACTAAATTTATTACTTTAAATCATTAAGTAAAAATCTAAATTATAAATCAATGATCACTTAAATTGTTTTAAAATAGTTTATTTGGTTTACTATTACAACTTTACAGCCATGGAAGAAAACCCGAGCCATCTCCCCAAATTTCTCGAGTGTAACTCGAGTGCTTCCCTTATCTTCCCCGAGACTTCTCCCTGTCCCCATGTTTCTTCTTATTCCTTTCATTTTTTTTTCTTTTTTTTCTTCAGCTTGGTTTAAATTTAAACTTATATACAGGAACACGCACCCAGGCCCCTAAACCTAACTCGAAGCAAACCCAACATTTACCCGAGTATCAACTCGAGTAACTTCGCTTCCTTCCCAACCCAACTGTGCACGGAGATCTGGTGCACATGCCCCCATCGCCGGCAACGCTCCGGCGTCTGCGACCACCCCCAGCAAGTTGACTTTGACTTCCACAATCCATCGAGCCACCCAGAATCAAAAATTATCACGAATTCGAAAATGTAGCCTATGGGTTCGACTAGAATAAAACTGGGTTGTTAAAACCCGCTTCGAACCACCTTCTCTGGCCACCTGCGAACACGCCATCTTGCTCGAAGCCTCTCTGATACCCAATGATTCGAATCCCCCTAGTGCGACCGCCCCAAATGCTTCGCCGACGTCGCGGCGATCTCATCTTCTCCCTTGACCCAAAACAGACCCTTAAACCCTAAACTCGTCTCTACACAAAAATTTATGCAATCGATAATTTTCTTTCCATTTTTCCTGGATTCTACGAAGATCAAACAAGCTTCAGACAAAATTTCAACATTTTAAAATCGTTTGATCACTGGGAATTTGTTAAAAAGCATTTTTAGTTCAACTAGGAACTGCTCTCTCATCACACATCTAAAAATTTTGATTGAAGCTTTAAAAATCCTAATTTTGATTAAGAAATCAGTTTGTAAACTTGAATCGATAATCCAAGATGTTTGAAAATGTCACTTGTACTAACTTTGTACTGTTCTTGAGTTTTTTTTCCAGAGCAGATCAACTTTATTTAACATGAATTAAATTTTAAAAGCTACTTTATACTCAACCAAACATATTTTGTTTATATGCTTTGTCCTAACAATCAATAGATTAAGCTGTAATGATTTTTTGAATTATCCCACAGTTTTAAAAATCCATATACAGAGGTATATCCAGATAACAGTATGCAGGCTTCATCTCACAAATATTCAGTGCAATGCATATATTTTTCAAGACAAACCAAATCTCTAATATTCATCAGGCAACTAGATTAAACTTAGGTTGATTTAAAATATGAAGTTACTCACATTAACTTGAAGAACAGAGGTGGTTTAAAACTTGAAATGACATGCACAAATAAGGGACAGCAAAGCATTTACAGTAACTCAAAGCATCTATAACATAAACCCATATATTTTAGCTTCAACAATTTAAAAATCAGATTGAGGGGTTTGCTCACATTGAAAGGTTTTTGAAACAGAGAATAATCCTGTTTCTTTTAAGGCCTGCAGTTTTGATTTTTCCTTTTTTTTTCTATTTCTTTTTACTTGCTTTGTTTCTTTTGAACTTGAATGATATTGCTTATTATTTTTTCTTCTGGTTTGCTTACTCATGAACGAACTGGAATGAGGGTTTGATGCATATAAAAAGCAAGTATGCAGCATCATTTGTACAAAAAGCATGTTAAGGATGCTTGCATTTAATGCAAGGGTATGTTGCATTTATTGTTTTGCAATTCAGTTTGTACTTGTTTTACTTTGGTTACTTTGTATCCACTTTATATTTTATTTTATTTCAGGTTATTAGTTTCTACATGCTGAGATGTTTGCATTTATTACTTTGGTACATTATGTTTTTTTTTTCTTGTATTGCATATGAATTTACAGCAAACCTTTGTTAATATTATACTTGTATGTTATTTCTTGTCTTGTTTCAAACCTGTATTTCTGTTTTATTATATTTTATTTTTAGTCTTCTTCTTTAGTACTTGTTTACATCTTGCATTACTTAATGTAATATTATTTTAGTTATCTGTACATATTTTGTTTACAACACCTTTATTATATTTTTATTTATGTATGTATTTGTTTTGTTATTTGCTTTGTATACTTAATTTTACAAGTACACATACTTGTACATATAAAATGCTGTCTTCTTTTGTTCAACTTGACTATGTTTGCTTAGTCTTCATATATATTTATTGTTTTTATTAAGTACAATTTTGTTTGTGTTTTATTTTTCTTTGTATATTTTTGTTTTTTCATTACTTGACACTAATTTATATTGATTTACTAAGATATATATTTACTTTATATCGAATAAAATAATAAAATTTATTTATTTCGTAATATAGAGGAATTTCTAGAGTTCTAATTTGTTGTTTAGATTTAAGCAATTATTTATTTCTTTATATATATATTTTCCAAAATTTTATCCTTTAAATTATTTATTTATTTTTAAAACCATTTATTTAAGATTTTATTTCAAATCCAATTTAAATATATATTCACATATATACAATTTTTCAAATTCATATGACTTAATATATTTTCTGTTTGAATCGAGGAAACTCGCTTCCATTTATAATTAATTTTATAAATTTTTATACAAAATTTCATTTAATTATCAATTTAAATTAAATTAAAATCTAGGGTCGTTACAGACTTCCCCCCTTAAAAAGAATTTCGTCCTCGAAATTTGCCAAAGAGATAACGAAGACAGATGAAAGATAGAGAAATATCTTTCCAGATCAAACTGGATATCAATTCTGCAATTGGTTTACCAAATCAGAATTATTAACAATAGATGCGAGAACAAACTCATTAAGTACGAAACAATTGGGTTATCTGATCTACGAAGTATACAGAGGTATTGGTTATATCGAAGGGATAACTAACCATTCGTAGAATATATCGAAACCCAATGAAATAGATAGAAATAGATTCGATTACGATTTCAGATTTAAGATTTAATTTATTTACGATTTGCTGAGAAATACAACTAAGGGTAGTTCTCATGTCGAACAAATTCGAACAATTTAATCGTAAACGAGAAGATCACCTTATAAAATTCATTTCCTTAATCAGATGTTGAGGTTGAAGAATCATCTCTGATTGCATACCCTCTCCTTACTAAAGTTTGCTTCTTTGCTGGACAGTTGTTGATCCTATGTCCTGGCTTGCGGCATTTATAGCATCCCGTAGATTCCTGATCTGGCCTCATAAATGGCACTCTCATTCCTGGCTTCCAATCATTCTTGCATTTATTCGAGTAGTGGCCTTTTTCCAAACAATTGAGACAAGTAACATCCTTCTTTTCCTTCGGTATACTCTTCTTTCTTTTATTTTTCCTCGATTTCCTTCCGCCAAACTTCCTTTTTCTCCAATTCAGATTACTTGCATCTACATTCTCCTCCGGATCTTTTTGCTTTTCCAGAGCATCATATCTATAGCCCATATCAATTAATTCAGAAAAATATTCCTTTACGTGAGTAGTCATCCGTTCCTGAAACTCCTTGTTCATTCCCCGAATAAACTTTTCATTCTTCTTTAACGGTGTATTCACCAATTCTGGACCAAATCGAGATAATTCAATAAATTTGTTTAAGTATTCTTCAAACGATAAATTCCCTTGCTCTAAATCCATAAACTCCTGGTACACTCTAGAGATACCAGCAGACGGCATATATCGCTGCTCAAACACTTCCTTGAAACGACTCCAAGTAAATTCATCGGCCGACTCATCCACGTAACAGTTTCCCACCAAACTAAAGCCTCTTCCTGGAGTTGCCATGAAGCTATCAATCGCATTTGATCATTTTCTAATTTTAGTCCTTTGAAAATCTTTTCACACGATCGAATCCAGGCGTGTGCTTCAATAACGGTTTCTCTGCCAGTGAATGGCTTTCCACCAAGTCTAGAAAACTTTTGATATAAATCAGCCAAATTCAATTGAGATTGAATAGGAATATCTGTCGTTGCAGGGTTTTGACCAGTTGAAGTGGTACTTTCCTGTCTCCTATTTCGTCCTCTTCTTCCACTCATTCTTACTATCTGTAAATAGTAAGAAATCCGATTTAGGCATTCGGACAAAATAACTCAGAGAATAACAACAGATAAAGAAAATAGATTAAGAAATTTGTATTCTCGTTCCACAGGTTATACTCATTCTAGGGTATACTTCACCCTATCTCTAATGAGCCATCTAAGGTGTTACACTCCGTAGCTAAATTTCTTACTCAACCTTCAGCTCTGATACCAATCTGTCACGACCCGAACTCGATGTCCAACAAACAACATCAAATTCGTTTCGCGGGAGCTTGCAACACCATTAAATGATAAATAACACAGCGGAAATAAAAGATGATATCACTGATTATAACATGAATACAATATCCGATACATCAATTTGATACAATGATAATCATCAACATCAGAGAATATACAAAACAAAATACAGCGGAACACGATACAATATGAAATAAGTCTTCTCAGAATATAATACTGCAACTCTGATCCAAAAAGCTCCAAAGACAAAGATCCAAAACTCCTATCTCTATCCACTATCAAGATTCCACCAAGCAAATCTCGTCCATATCCAAAGAAAACTGAACTAGCTCCAGATAATCCACTGAACCTAACTATCTGAAAAACCAAACACTAGACTGCCCGTGTAGAAAATTTTTGAGCACCCAGAGTTTAGGAAAGAAACAATAAACTCTGGATCAGTCATGGGACTGGTGTGAGCAAACAAAACAGTTTATCTTTAAAACAATCAAAGATTTAAACTTTTATAATCGCAATGCTTTTGAAATGAGACTACCATAAGGCCTCTCGCGCACACACACAATGCAAACGCAGAATCGGAGGAGATTTCTCCTTATGATAGTCAAAGATGCTTAATACGTATTTAAAAGACATTTGATATTATTACTAGTGCACAGTGTAGGAAATATTTCGAAAATAAAGATATAAATCTTAGCCGACATAGACATTTTAAACTATGCCTACTATAGCTACCATCCAAACAGTGGGGCGCCACCAAAAGTAGATGGCAGGTAATACAACTAATACCGTACAAGGCTCGTATTTGAAGAATGGATTTTCCAACAAATGGTCAGGCCAAGGAACTTCCCATTGCCACATGGAAACGCCTCTGGAAGGACGCCCCGAGAACCAAACCGTTCTCTGCTAAACAAAGCCGGGAACCCCTTTTCCCAAGGGATATTACAAACCCTCAGATATGCCACCCCCGGTCCTTTGGGACCTTTAAACGAGAGCTCTCTAACCAACATCACACCATAATAATAAGTGTTTCAACATGAGTAAGTATCTGGGCTCCATACCATGATACTACCCTTTTCCAGAAGGAAGGGTCATACCCTAGGGACGCTATCCCTGAAAACCTTGCCGCACAATTCCTGTTTCGACCATTACCGGTTTGTGAGGCTCGACGAAGTCTCGTCCACAAAAACACACTTTATACAAAAGCCGTGCTTCGGGTCAACAAATGATCATAGAAATGATCACAAAGATAGACGATCAAACAAATGATCCTATCACAAATAATCAACACAATGATCATTTCACAGCAACACTCAGCATGTCACATTACCAAATTGGGAATACATCGCTGATTACTTCAACTATATAACCTCTGAGCTCGTACGTCTCAGAGAAGGGTGTTAAGCTAAAAGAATAAATTCTCCGCCACCAACAGAAATATATTTGAAAGAAATCGGCTTTATATCTCAATTTGTAATGTCAAACATAACTATCCATACAAGTCTGTTCCGGGCTCGAACAGAACCGAAGGCACTTACAAAGAAGTCCTTGCAATCCGGGTATCCACAATCCTGATCGGATTCCCCATCACATATGGAGAACTCTATACCGGAGCAACTCGGTGCAGAGTCAATCGACAGGTCATCCTATCGCTCTCGCAAATACCCGGTCTTCAACACCGGTCTTCAAATGCTATCCATAACGACGTATCACATATTCGAAATGGGTTATACGACCCAAAGGTCCTTTCCCGGCTAACCCGAATAGTGAGCGCAACATTTAAACATATGGATATGAGATTTCGATTAAGTCAAAACTTAATAATTCCAAAGTTTCTTTCAAATGGTTTAAACCAATTACCATTTCAAATCTTTTAAACAAAAAGATTTATTTCACAAAGTTCACTCAGTTTCACAAAGATTCATTTACGGATTTCAAAACAATTTCCGTTTCAATTGGATTAACTCATTTAAATCTTTAAATCAAAGATTTATCTCATAGCTTTCAAAACTTATTTCCAAAGATTCATTCATAACTTGGAAAATCATTTTCGATTCAAACTTGAAATCTCTTTAATATAAATTGGAAGTTCATTACTCAAATGAAAGCTTTTTATCACTTAGAAACAATAGTTTTATTTTGGAAAAACCCCGATTCCATTTATACAAGTTACAATCTTTAATTCGAATTTTCAAATCAGTGCTTAAAAATGGTTTTAACCCGTATAACTTGTAAAAATCCTTTTAAATCATAAGTATGGAATATAGAATTCAATTTCAGATTTTTGAATTTCAATTAAAATCCAATTATTCAAATTCCAAATCTTTATTAGTTATTCAAAAATAACTTTTATTCTTAAAACAGCTTTTCAAAAGCTTTCCACATTAAAACTTAATTTATTTCCAAAACTATTTGAATTTGAAATTCAAATTCAAACTTATTTAAAAATCTGTGACTTAACTGATTTCCACGTGAAATCCATATTTGTGTGTCTATAGTGTGGTTCAAGGACTTTACACAATAGTGCACATCAATCATCACAAATATATCAATATCGATAAGCGGTATAACCAATAACGCTTATCTCCCTTCACAGTTTCACAGATAAAATAAATTTATCAATCGCGAAGACTCATCATTACAATTCGATGTGGGTTTCGGATAACCAACTGGAATCCGATTCCCTGTCGCATCGAAATTCAAATGTCGTATACAGGTCAAGGGTTTACATAATAAAATTACCAATCATAATCCAGCACAGGGTAAATCAAATCTCACACATCACAATTTCAAAACAGAAATATCAATTCATTTTACAACAAATCAGATATCCTACATAATCCATAAGTAATCATCTTTAATTCTTATTGTGATAAATTCAATTAAAAATAATTTCTTGGGAATTAATTACTTAGCCCTGTATAATCAATCGTTAATTCATTATCAATTAATTACATACTTCATTTCAAATTAGTTAATTAACCAATAAATTCTTAATCAATCATTAAGTTTTAATTACTTAATTCCTTTATTCACTCTATAAATTAATTTCTTCATAATCGATTTATTTAACCTTGATTAACTATTCTTTACCCATAAATTAATAACTTTAATTATTAATTTATTTGCCATTAACTACTTAGTTAATCAATTATTAGTTCTTAATTACTAAATTTATTACTTTAAATCATTAAGTAAAAATCTAAATTATAAATCAATGATCACTTAAATTGTTTTAAAATAGTTTATTTGGTTTACTATTACAACTTTACAGCCATGGAAGAAAACCCGAGCCATCTCCCCAAATTTCTCGAGTGTAACTCGAGTGCTTCCCTTATCTTCCCCGAGACTTCTCCCTGTCCCCATGTTTCTTCTTCTTCCTTTCATTTTTTTTTCTTTTTTTTCTTCAGCTTGGTTTAAATTTAAACTTATATACAGGAACACGCACCCAGGCCCCTAAACCTAACTCGAAGCAAACCCAACATTTACCCGAGTATCAACTCGAGTAACTTCGCTTCCTTCCCAACCCAACTGTGCACGGAGATCTGGTGCACATGCCCCCATCGCCGGCAACGCTCCGGCGTCTGCGACCACCCCCAGCAAGTTGACTTTGACTTCCACAATCCATCGAGCCACCCAGAATCAAAAATTATCACGAATTCGAAAATGTAGCCTATGGGTTCGACTAGAATAAAACTGGGTTGTTAAAACCCGCTTCGAACCACCTTCTCTGGCCACCTGCGAACACGCCATCTTGCTCGAAGCCTCTCTGATACCCAATGATTCGAATCCCCCTAGTGCGACCGCCCCAAATGCTTCGCCGACGTCGCGGCGATCTCATCTTCTCCCTTGACCCAAAACAGACCCTTAAACCCTAAACTCGTCTCTACACAAAAATTTATGCAATCGATAATTTTCTTTCCATTTTTCCTGGATTCTACGAAGATCAAACAAGCTTCAGACAAAATTTCAACATTTTAAAATCGTTTGATCACTGGGAATTTGTTAAAAAGCATTTTTAGTTCAACTAGGAACTGCTCTCTCATCACACATCTAAAAATTTTGATTGAAGCTTTAAAAATCCTAATTTTGATTAAGAAATCAGTTTGTAAACTTGAATCGATAATCCAAGATGTTTGAAAATGTCACTTGTACTAACTTTGTACTGTTCTTGAGTTTTTTTTCCAGAGCAGATCAACTTTATTTAACATGAATTAAATTTTAAAAGCTACTTTATACTCAACCAAACATATTTTGTTTATATGCTTTGTCCTAACAATCAATAGATTAAGCTGTAATGATTTTTTGAATTATCCCACAGTTTTAAAAATCCATATACAGAGGTATATCCAGATAACAGTATGCAGGCTTCATCTCACAAATATTCAGTGCAATGCATATATTTTTCAAGACAAACCAAATCTCTAATATTCATCAGGCAACTAGATTAAACTTAGGTTGATTTAAAATATGAAGTTACTCACATTAACTTGAAGAACAGAGGTGGTTTAAAACTTGAAATGACATGCACAAATAAGGGACAGCAAAGCATTTACAGTAACTCAAAGCATCTATAACATAAACCCATATATTTTAGCTTCAACAATTTAAAAATCAGATTGAGGGGTTTGCTCACATTGAAAGGTTTTTGAAACAGAGAATAATCCTGTTTCTTTTAAGGCCTGCAGTTTTGATTTTTCCTTTTTTTTTCTATTTCTTTTTACTTGCTTTGTTTCTTTTGAACTTGAATGATATTGCTTATTATTTTTTCTTCTGGTTTGCTTACTCATGAACGAACTGGAATGAGGGTTTGATGCATATAAAAAGCAAGTATGCAGCATCATTTGTACAAAAAGCATGTTAAGGATGCTTGCATTTAATGCAAGGGTATGTTGCATTTATTGTTTTGCAATTCAGTTTGTACTTGTTTTACTTTGGTTACTTTGTATCCACTTTATATTTTATTTTATTTCAGGTTATTAGTTTCTACATGCTGAGATGTTTGCATTTATTACTTTGGTACATTATGTTTTTTTTTTCTTGTATTGCATATGAATTTACAGCAAACCTTTGTTAATATTATACTTGTATGTTATTTCTTGTCTTGTTTCAAACCTGTATTTCTGTTTTATTATATTTTATTTTTAGTCTTCTTCTTTAGTACTTGTTTACATCTTGCATTACTTAATGTAATATTATTTTAGTTATCTGTACATATTTTGTTTACAACACCTTTATTATATTTTTATTTATGTATGTATTTGTTTTGTTATTTGCTTTGTATACTTAATTTTACAAGTACACATACTTGTACATATAAAATGCTGTCTTCTTTTGTTCAACTTGACTATGTTTGCTTAGTCTTCATATATATTTATTGTTTTTATTAAGTACAATTTTGTTTGTGTTTTATTTTTCTTTGTATATTTTTGTTTTTTCATTACTTGACACTAATTTATATTGATTTACTAAGATATATATTTACTTTATATCGAATAAAATAATAAAATTTATTTATTTCGTAATATAGAGGAATTTCTAGAGTTCTAATTTGTTGTTTAGATTTAAGCAATTATTTATTTCTTTATATATATATTTTCCAAAATTTTATCCTTTAAATTATTTATTTATTTTTAAAACCATTTATTTAAGATTTTATTTCAAATCCAATTTAAATATATATTCACATATATACAATTTTTCAAATTCATATGACTTAATATATTTTCTGTTTGAATCGAGGAAACTCGCTTCCATTTATAATTAATTTTATAAATTTTTATTCAAAATTTCATTTAATTATCAATTTAAATTAAATTAAAATCTAGGGTCGTTACAATACTCATGTCAAAGAGCAAGAAAAAAAATTAGGAGGAAAACTTACAGAGTTACTCTTTTCAATTTTATCCATGATTACATACGAAATCTATCAATGCTTCTTAGCCTATGGGATATTCATCACACTATGTTACACTTTTCACCATCATAGTGTTGTTGTAAAATAAAATAAAAATTGAAGCATCGATGTAGAAAGCCCAAATTCATGTCAAAATAACAGTTACTTATGCGATCGTTAGATTTGTATTATTTGAAATGCCATTAAGAACTTTTACTACCGTCATACAGGGTCATATTGTACAAAATACAATAACATAAAATTACACATTTTCTACAGTTCAAAAGCAAGGCAACAAAACTATATCATAACTTAAAATAGCAGACAACACTCAATTATTCACAGCATGAAGATTACGAAAAATAACACCAAAAATTACCTCCAGTTGGGCAGAGACGCAGCCTAACAGAACATGCAGCTCCTCTATAGGTTTAAATCCAGCTAAACCAAGCGTGGGGAAGATCTGTTGCACTAAAATCAGACGCAAAATTCAAAAAACGACAACAATCCCTTACGGCATATAACAAAATGGTGAATAACGGGGATTTTCCTCGGTCATACCTTGTATATTATTCTTGCGCCAAAATCGAAAAAAAGGTGCAAAGAGTTGTACAACTAAAAATGATATTGACGTCGACGGTAGGGAAGACGGCGTAGCGGTTAATTTGGGGCAAAGGAACAGCTGAAGCCGAAATCGAAAAGGATCCGTCGATTCGCGAAGGGAACGAAGGAAAAGAAGCGAAAGGGGAAACGGGAAGGGTATTCGATCGGCAGTCTGTGGCATGAACTGGGAGGAGAGAAGAAGAGGCCGAAAGAGGGGAAGGGTTTGCGGATGAAAATAAGAAAGATGGATGAACGTATAAAGTGGAAAACGGTTCGGTTGGCCAAATTCAAGGGGTCTTCTGTGCTGTTGAAGTGAAACTCACTAATCATAATATAGTATAGATTTTTTGTCAGTAGAAATGGGAAGTAGAAAAATATTGACAACTTCTTTGATTTCTGTTATATAGAAATAGTAGAGAAAATTGTTTGAAGGGAATCTCAAGGCAAATACTAAGTGACTTCCTATAATATTTCCTACAGCAGCTACTTCACTTACTATACTGCATATGCGTTGACCTTACTAGTATAACCGCACAACGGTGGAGAAACCGACCGTTCGATTGTATAACTTTGATAAGAAATATACATTTAAATTTTTTGTTAATATTACTTAAACATTAAGTGGTAATATGTTGAAAAAGAATAAATTGAGATTTGAATCTGAAAATATGAATTACAAATTTAAATATTAACCAAAGCATTCAAAATTGTCGATTTGAAATTGAAATTTTAGAATTTGAAAATCATAATGATTTGAATTTGGAATCTTTGATGCGCGAAATAAAAGAAGGAGGTTTAGGAAAACCGCAATGAGACAAGATCCACGTTTTTAGGGAAACCGCGATGAGACAAGATCCACGTTTTTAGGGAAACCGCGATGAGACAAGATCCACGTTTTTTTGGCTTCAAAAAATTGATTTTGGCCAGTGACAGTACGGAAACCTTCCTAACGGTCGATTTGATTATCAAACGGAATATAGTAGATCGGGATTTGTTGATGAAATTTTCAATAAATGCAAAAATATTATGGAATCAAATAAAGATATGGCTAATCATTACCTTGCCGACATGATATTATGTTATTCTCTTAGAAAGTATGGGATTGTTTAACAAACTCAAAAGGAATAAGAAACTGAAATTTTTCATTTTACAAACGGTAATCAACCATAAGAAAAATATTATTTTTAATAGTCCTATGGACATGCATTTTAAATCAACTATTTGATGTGTCATGTTATATAAATTGGCATGTCTACCTCAAAGTTGAATTAAAAAACACACTACATACTAATTATTTAATCAATCTTCTACATATGATTAGCAGGACGACGCGTAATGTATGTATAGACAAACATCCATTAGAATACTGCATGTTTTTAAATATTGTAATAAATTAACTAACTATAAATATAAAGAAAAAATGAAAATGCTTGTCAAAATGGTTTTGAAAATCATAGTACGTAACGATACTGAATAGTGTTACATCCTTATTCCTGACGATAAGTTCACTCAATTTTGGAACCGTTTTAATTTTGGTATAGGTCTAAATGTCCAAATCAGACGTGTTTGGTCTCGATGCTAACTGGCTAGCTATGATAGCAGGTAATCATGAGTATGGCAGGTGGCCTTATTCCTTTACTCTTCTATAATGATTGAAACAATGTTTTTGATCATAAAAGATTTCCTCTAAAGGATTATAGCGAAGAGGTGTTTGCATTTATGCCATTTTAGACAACATTTTAAATATTTTTATCAATGCATTTGTATTAAGGTTGTTTAGCTAAGTAAACATAGTAATTATTAGTTCACATTAACATTTCTTCATGTATCAAATATTAAGTTCGGTAATACTCACATTCATTTATGTAGCATGTGTATAAGTATAGTTTTACAACAGAGAGAAATTGTTCGTTGTCTTTTTTAGTATATAAAAGGGAGAGTTTGCCTAAGCTTGACTAGTACTAGCAAAATGATAGAAGATTAGGGTATCATTATATAGCATAATCAACCTTAATCATACTGTAATATGTTAATATTTTAATGACCTTCATATTATGTTTGGTTCATTTATTACTGATAATGAAACCATCTACTTTTGCAATGCACCAAGTCCGAGTCTATAATGGATGACGTTTTGGTTCTAGAATAAGTGTTAGATGCGTCTCACATTGTAAATGGAGTGGGTGTGTGGATGTTACAGTCGCACATCGTAAGATATTTGGAATAATCGTGGTATGTATATGAGATTGGTGGGACGTAACGTTGATGATTTTTTTATTGCAATGTGTTGCCATGACCATATTATACCTCGGATAGAGGGATGTTCGATCGAGACACTGACATAGGAGACTTCGACCGTTGATGGCACTAGACACGGTGAAGCGAACGCGTTCAGAATGCAAGAATGCCAAACTCAACAATAAGTGGCATAACTTTAACTATATATATTTTTCACTCATAACATCTGAATATATATATTTTAAATACACAAATTATTAATAGATTCACTTCCGTTTGAAGCTTCATACTTTGTGGTACTCCTTTACCAATTAATTATTTTCTTGGCTAGCAAAACTGTGTTGATGATGGTGTAATATTATGTTTTCATATGTATCGTTTCCAACAAGTGGTTAACCTCACACTAGATGAAAATTTTGTTAAATTTTGGTGATACAAAATCACAAACAGAAGGAAATAAATATGCAAAAAGGAAAGTTACGACGTGTGTTTATTATGGAAATGCGTTATTTATTGATTGCATTTTCATTAGATGGAAAGAAAATAAATGCATACTCACGTTATGCAATAAAATATATGGAAAAGGATATGCATATTATTTCTTTCCTAGTAATCGCATTGCTTTGGGATTTTTTTCCATCTTTGCTAATTAAAAGAACGAGTGAATTATTTGCTATGTTTGCATCATTTGTCATCATTTGTTACCATTGTAAGTTGCCTCCATTATCTTCTTATCGCATCTTGGTAATTTAGTCGACGATTCTCCAGGATTTGCACTGGCTATATATTACGGGTAGACTTCATTGTGAACCCATCTTGACATTCAGCCAGCGATCTCCAAATAGAGTGTCTCTTCTTATTAACCCTAATTTAGGGATGTGGTATGTAAACTCTTATCTTGTAACTCTCTCATGTGTAATAAAATCTCTCTCCTTTTGAACTTGGCGTATACTACCTTGATGATATTAGAACCAGTATAAATATTGTGCGTCTCTTTCTTCTTTATAGTTATTTACAATTTATTTGGAGTAATGGAATAATTGCTGTTAGATTGAGTGATGTTCAAAAAGGCAAATCTAAATCTTGTTTGTTTTTTTCGCATTTTTTTAATTTTTGCACAACAGATTGGCATCGAAGCAAGGTGATTTTTTTAAATTTGTGCATCAATGGCTTCTAAATAGAGCGGTAGCTCCGTCGGTAATTATACTATTACTCATTTTGATGGAATAGGAGATTTTGGCATATGAAAGATAAAAGTGGAGGCGATTATATTGAGAGAAAAGAGCATTCCGGACTTGAAACTTTAGTGATAAGGAGTTTTTTGTGCTGAATGGATACTTGGATTTGGGAACCTATGTCTACTTCACGGCTCAACGCTGATGTGCGAGTCTTACGTAGATTTCCATGGGAAATTTAGAAGATTGCAAAAAGAGGTTCCGTTTTCTTTTGGTACACCATATTTGTAGTCCACTTAATTTTTCGAGTATTGAGGGTTGAACTCATAAAACTGAAGCATTCAGCTAATGTAGCTGATTTTGATGACGGATTAGGCGCTGTTGAGGCTTGTCGACTTGTGATGCCATCTTAGAGAGTTCAATTCATGGAGCTCATTTTTGGCGGATTTGGTGTCGTTGAGGTACGTCGTCGATTTTGTTATGCCGTCTTAAAAGATTTATGCAAATCATTTGAGGACTTTGGGACTACATGAAATTTCTAGCCAGCTTTGGATTTGTTGATTTGCATGTTGGAGCGTTCGAGTGTGCCTCGAACTTGGTTCGTTTTATTTTTCCTCGACAACTTGTGGTGCCACATAATGGTATGTGGAAGGAGAGAGATTTGTCTTGCATATAGAGATTTGAATTAGCCTTTTTCTCTTTATATCCATTGGCTTTTGTTTTCTAGCTCTGTATTTGATTGGTGATTGAGAGGTTTTTTTTGGCCCCTGGTGGCTTTGACATTATTTTGATATCTACCTTCTTTTGATTTTGGATATTTGCAACATTTGTTAGCTGGTGCATTGGACGTAGTCTGATCTCGTTAGCAAGGTGTGATGGGGGATGGCCTTGCCAGAAGCCATTGGGTAAGTATTCATTCTTTGTATCTATATCGTTAAAAGATTTTGGTTGAAGGTGGAGTTCATTTTTAAGAGTTTTATGTTGAGAAGAGAACTTGAGTCGAGGTGGGGTGTTGGAGATATATGATTTTGCATCAAGGTGGAGTGTTAAATTTTAGTGATACAAAATCACAAATAGAAGAAAATAAATATGCAAAAGGGAAAGTAATCATGTATGTTTATTGTGGAAATACATTAATTATTGGATTACAATTCCATTAGATGGCAAGGAAATAAATGCATGCTCACGTTATGAAATAATATATATGCAAAATGATATACATATTATTTCTTTACCAGTAATCGCATTGCTTTGGGATTATTTTCTTCCATCTTTATTAATTAAAGGAATGGACAAATTACTTGCTATGTTTGCACTATTTTTTACCATTGTAAGTTGCCTTCATTATTTACTTACCATATCTTAGGAATTTAATCGACGACTCTCAAGGATTTGCACTTGCTATATATTGAGGATAGACTTCATTACTCATCCTGGTATTAAACCAGCGATCTCCAATTAGAGTGTCTCTTCTTGTTAACTCTAATGTAGGGCTTTGTTATGTAAACTCCTATCTTATAATCTCTTGTAACTCTCTCATATGTAATAAAATCTCTCTTCTTTGGACTGGACGTACACTATAGTGCAACCAGTAAAAATAATGTGTGTCTCATTCTTCTTTATAGTTATTACTATTTATTTGGAGTAATGGAATGTGGCATATCAGATTATGTAAACTTAAAGCAGATTCTATAAATATGTGTACATCATTGTAAAAATGTTCCTTTATTGAGCCTTTCATTCCCTTTCGTTGGTACATCCAGCTCCTCTGATCGACAAAATAATTAACCATTTTTTCGTACTTTAAAAAATATGATAGAAATTCAAAAAATTATTAATCATTTTTTGGATTAACATTTTATTTTTAAATTCATTTATACTGTTTAATGTTTTATTAATTATATAATATATTATCATTATACGCTAATTTTTTATATTTTTATATTTTATTATATTTATATATTAACAATTTTTTGAGAAAAATGTGTGATCCTCTACGCATAGAGGAGAGCACACATGTTAATATATATAACACGAACAAAAGGAGCTGCCAACATGCCCGGCAGGTAACAAGAGAAAAAGTACATATAGCTAATCTTAGGTATTTCTAAGATAAGTTCTGGCAAGGCCACCACCCATCGCACCTCAATATCAAGCTCCGGCATGGCCACCGCCCGATATTAAGATGTTAGAAGTACCAAAATGGCTAAAGAGAAAAACAAAACACTAAGTGACGACTCAAACTAATAAAAAAGCTCCAAAGTCTGAATCAGAAAAAGTGAATAAGAATCAGCTCTGAAGAGGATCTGCTGAATAGTGAGACCACTCTGAAGGCTCTGAATAAGAAGAAGGAGTGCCAAACTGAAGAATAGAACATCCTGAGATAGTACCCCATAATGGAGATAGCAGAATCTTATATCTGAGGGGATAACTACAAGAAGTCCTGGATGAAGAAACTCTGCTCTGATGACCTCTCTACGATCTGATATCCAGCAATCTGAAGACAAGAGAATGAACCTGATATCCTATCTCCCAAAACCTGTATCTGAAATAAGACTAGGGAAAAAAATTAGAATGATACATATATATGTATATTTATATAATAAATATACATATATATGTATTTATAAGGAAAGAAATAAAAACCTAAAAAAGTCTAACAGGACAAAAACTAAAGGAATGAATAATTTGTAAATAAAAACCAAACAGAGACTAGAACAAAAAATTGAGACGGATCAGACTTATTTATCTTTAATCATAAGTAAGCTATGATTTAAAGTGAGATTATCGTATAAATTTGGAATAAAATTAATAATGTATGAATATGTGCTTTGCGCTTATATGATTTTGTTTGATGATAATAAACATATATATATATATATATATATTCATTTAAATGTACTTGTTAATGTACTATTTTATTTATCATAGATTAAATAAATATTTGTTGAATAAAATAAATCACACAGAATTTGAATTCAAACAGAAATTTTATTCAAACAAATATTTATTACAATTTTGAATAGTACAAATTCAAGCTCTCACTATACATATACAATTTTGATTGTAATTACATCATCAATTCAATTTACATAAATGCCTCACTACATATCACTCACACTCGTAGTTTATCTGCAATTTCATTCCACTTATAATCCAGCATCTTAGAAATCTGCAAAAATATTCACTAACGCAGTAAAATTGAAAAAGAAATATTTTTGCAATATAAAATGAATATGATTTTTGAAAATATGATTTGCCTCGGTTATTTGGGTTGTTCGTCATCATTTACATTTGAATTCATCATACACGAACAATGTGACATGCACAGTGTATCACTGTACATGCCACAAGGCCGTGCACATCGATATACACTTGATAATGCTACAGGAACAGGTGAGCACAGGTCAAACCCAAATGAAAAGCCGGGTTCAACTCATGTGCAATATATTTAAAATCACGACACGAGCACAAGGTCAAACCCGAGTTTTTGAAACTGGATTCAACTCAAGTGAAATTTCAAAAATCAACATGAATGGATGCAAAGACCAGCTGCAACATGAGATGAATCAAGTTCAGTGTGGCAATGCACAAGACAACAAGTTCAGCTACTCAAATGAAAAATGCAACAGTGACCAACCAGAAGTTCAAGGCAGTAGTGTACATGAATACAACTACAGGTACAAGGCCAGAACAACGACATGAATGCAACATGGTGAACAACACACGTGCAACAGTCAACCCAGTATGCAAAATGAATGGAGCAACTGTGAAAGCTGAAATGGACAAGTGCATCCAGAAGTACAAGATGACCAAGCCAAAAGTTCAAGTCTCGACTAAAACCAGTTACTCAATGCATGCAACATGGTGTGCAAGCACAGCCTCAAACTAGCATCATGTGTTGAACAACATGAAGAGTGACACAACAATATGAATGCTATGTTCAAACATGAAACAAGACTAAAACCAGGCAACAGTGAATGGGGAACACAATATGAATGAACTCTAACAGACACACATGAATGAGAAGACCGCAAAGACAACAGCCAGTGCCAATAAAGAAAAGAGACGACCAAGTGAAACACAGTGCATATATGATATCACAGCAAACATGACAGCAGACCAAAGTGCAACAAGATCACTCATGAAAACTAACAAGCCAATATGCAGACATGAAAGCAAAGAACCAACTACATGCAGATGAACAGAACGTCAATTGGGTACATGAAGTTCAATCCACCAGTCAGTGCAGTGATACAATGCAGACATAAAGAACATCAAAGAAACAAGTCTCGAACACTATGCAGTGTACATGAAAGCAACAGAAAGTTCTATAAATACAACTCAAAGCAATGCAAGTTCATATATACAGAAAGCTACAAGTGATGCAGAATCAAGGTGAACAAACAGTGGCACATAAATACAAGTATGCACAGCAATGCAAAGCCAGCAGAGCTTCATAAGAAATAAAGAAATGCAGATCAATGAGCTCAAGCCAAAGTCAAAATTGACCAAGTTACTGCATCAAGCCGAAGTCAGAATTCAACGCAAATATATCTTCGAAAATAGGAAAGTCAAACAAAATAAAATAGGAAAGTCTTTGCCGTATTACACAAGAAAAATCGAACGCTCCCAAGCTAAAGCCGTGAATAACAAGTCGAAGATATATCAGGGAAGTCGTGCGCATCAGGAAATTGAAATTTTGGAAAGTATCGAATTGAAGCGAACAAACTCAAGTGTCGAATTTATATAAGTACCAAACCCAAAATTCTTCATTGGCATCGAGTTCAAGCAAGTAATTAAACCAGCAACGAAAGAGAATACATACCAATCTATCGAACTCGATCAAAGGAGCAGCTGCAAACGATTCGCAATCTCGAAGTCAACCAAGCAGCCGATCTCAAGAGAATCGATCATCAGAGAACGAGCAAGAGCAACACAAATCAGATCGAAAGAAGAATCAAAGCCCCAATTTTTACAAGGGAACAGAAGCCCTAATTTAATGGAAAAAAGGATTGGCCGCAATTGTTTCTCAAGCAAGAGAAAAGGATCGGTTTAAAGAATAAAAGAGCCGGCCTTATTTTTATTAAACGGGTTTTGAGTTTAATTGTTTTTATTTGTTGTTTTTACTTTTCGAATCAAAGAACTGGTAAAATCACCACCTAGGTTGTAGATAGTGTCAGATTGTCTATTTAGAATTAGTTCAGTGAGCATGGTGTGTGAGTTTGCAAAACTCTATAGGCGGGAGCAAGGGTTTGCGAGTTTGCAAAACTCTATAGGCGGGAGTAGGGGGTGCGAGTCTATTAGAGTGTTTGTGAGCGGGAGCAGGGTTTGCGAGGCTGTTAGAGTGTTTGTAAGCGGGAGACTGTTTAATTTTAATAGAAACCTGGGAATGCAGCAGTAGGCAGGGGTTGCCGAAGCTGGGTAAATTTTGTGTGTGATTTACTTTTCAGCGTATTTATTTCTGTAGTTTGTTTCTGTGTTTAAATCGAAAATTTTTGCTATAACCCTATTCACCCCCCCCCCTCTAAGGTTATTCTAGATCCTACAAGTGGTATCAGAGCACGGTATTTTTCTTTAACTCTAGAGACATGAATCCATCAAATAATTCTTTTTCTGAGGGGCAATCTATTGTTAGTCCACCCATGCTTAATGGGAATGATTATGCTTATTGGAAAGTTAGGATGGGCATTTATCTTAGTTCCTTTGATTATGATGTTTGGGACATTATTGAAACTGGCTATAAATCTCCCACTATAACTATTGGTGAAACTGAGATTCCTAAACCCAAGGATAGGTGGGATGCTAACGATAAGAAATTAAAAACTACAAATTCTAAAGCCATGAATGCTTTGATCTGTGCTCTTGATAAGAATGAATTTAATAGAATCTCTCATTGTAAAACTGCACAGGAAATATGGCATACTTTGGAGGTGACACATGAAGGAACTTCTCAAGTCAAGGAGTCTCGTCCAACCCTATTCAGCAATGAATACGAGAACTTTGTGATGGAAAAAGGCGAGAGCATAAAGGACATGTTTGGACGCTTTTCAACTTTGGTGTACAACGCTAGAGCGCTTGGGAAGGTATTCACTGAGGTAGAGCTTGCGAGGAAGGTGCTACGAATTTTACTAATGAGCTTTGAGGAAAAAGTCATGGCAATACAAGAATCGAAAGATCTGAGTAAACTAAGTATGGAGGAGTTGATTGGTAATTTGATGACATATGAGCTTGAGCTAAAAGCAAAGGAGGAACGCAACAACTCCGAACCAAAGAAGAAGACAATTGCCTTAAAGAGCAAAGAAGAGAGCGATGAAGATGAAAAAGATCCAATTGAAGAGCTTGCAATGGCTGTCAATAATCTTAGAAAATGGTCAAGATTCAAGCCACGCAAGAAGAAAACAAATGGTAATATGTCAAAAGATTCTAATAATTCCGATAATAAATCGACGTGCTTTAACTGCAACAAGCGTGGCCACTTCAAACAACAATGCCCACTTCTCAAAAACAACAAAGGAAAGAAAAAGAAGAAGAAGAAGGCATTTGCAGCGACTTGGGATGATGAAGAAGGAGAGGAAGTTTCGAATAGTAGCTCAGAGGAGGCAAGCTTGTGTCTTATGGCAAAATCAGATTCAGAAGCAAGCTCAGAGGAATCTAGTGAGGTAGGTGACTATTCTTATAAAGATCTTGTTTTTATGTGTCTTGATCTTACTAAAGTAGTTGATACTCTTGAATCTAAAATTGAAAAAATGAAATCCGATAGGAGAGAACTTGCTCATGAAAATTTTAGGTTAGAAACTGAACTTGAAAATATTCAATACCTAGAATGTAAAAAATGTAAAATTTTAGATTCAGAATTATCAAGACTTAAGAATAGCTCTGAGAATCTTGAAAAAGAAAACTTGAGTCTTAAGGAAATCATCGACACTAGGAAAAAGGATTTTATAAATAGATGCACCTCACTTGTCACTGAAACAACACTAAAAGCCAAAGTCCAAAATCTTGAGAAATCTTTGAATAACTTTTCAAGAGGAGAAAAATCATTCAACATGTTATTGGAAAATCAAATTTTTGTTAACAACAGAAAAGGACTAGGTTTTGGGAAAACACAAGTTGATGGTAATGCAAAAGGTAAGAGTGTCTTTGATAGATGTGAAATAATTGGACATCGTATTGAAAATTGTAGTCATAGGAACAAGAACACAAAATTTATACAAGTTTGGGTTCCTAAGAATTCTACAAACAAACTTCATGTCTATTGGAACAAGAATGAAAGGACTAAACAAGTTTGGGTTCCAAAGGGTTCGTTTATTCACAATGCTTCAGCCACTAACAATCATGGACCTATAAAAATAAATAGGTCACAAAAATCTTTCATCGTGTAGGTATGGTGGCAGGCTAAGGAACAACAACAGTGTTTTCTGGATTTTGGCTGTTCCAGAAACACAACGGGCAACAAAGCAAAATTCCTTAGCCTAGTACAAAGGTGATAGAATCACAAAGAGCAACCAGAAAGATTATCGTAAAGGTAAAACAGGTGAAGGTATATTTATTTGATCGATATAGTAAATCTGATCATCTGCACCGTATTTTGAATGAAATCAGCCAATATTGAGATGATTTTTTTTCATTCTGACTTGTTCGACATAGTTGGCCAATTATATTTATGCCAAAGACACTATTCTTTGAATTACTTCTTACATATACATTTGAATTAAACATAGTGTTTTGTTGGATGATAATACTTTTGTTTATAATTTGGCTAACTCTATATTCACGTTTTTTTATTTACACGGCTTCAATTCAAATTCAAAGAATGTCATTTAAATTGTTGTTAAAATTGAGTTTGGAATTTTTATGCACACTTCATGATCTGGTCTATCAAATTTAGTTAGTGATATTTTGGAGTGAAAGAGAAATTCAGATGCAGATCATACTGGTAATCTAGTTGACTGAAAACTTACTAGTTGAACGTGATTTATGGTGAGACATTTAGTAACTGCATCGTTTTTTTCAAAGAAAATATCTGCATACTTTTCATTACAAATAATTTTCGATTAGCAGAAATTTTTTCTCATATAACCCCTTCGAGAAAATCATTTTTGACATATTTTCAGATTAGTCATTTTTATTTGATTTTAAATGACAAATTTTGACTAATCCGACTCCCTACTAATTATCAAAAAAGATAAGTAGTGATTGAAAAGGTGATAAGTGTTGACATTTAACATACATTACTCAAGAGAGTATATTTGAAAATTTTCTTTAGGAATTCAAACAAGAGTTATAAAACTTTTTGTTGGGTAAAGATTCTGATTTTTGTTTGATTGTTTATTGAAGTTTAATATTTATATTCAAATTGAGTTTCAATGTTGGATTAATATCGATCACTTTATCTCTATTTTCTTTAACACTATTATTCTTTTGCTGATAACAAAAGGGGGAGAGAAAAGTTAAGATTTTGTCAAATAAAATCAAGCAAAGGTCAAATTATTTTCCATTTGCATATATATTCATTTGTATATTTCTATTTGTATGCATATATGTAGGGGAAGCATCGTGCAGAGAGGAAGCATTTAAATAGGGGGAGCAATTAGGAGATATCTATATAGCAAATACATTTAACACATTCAAAATCTTAAATATATGTTTGTTATCATCAAAAGGGGGAGATTGTATGAATATGCGCTTTGCGCTTATATGATTTTGTTTGATGATAATAAACATATGTATTCATTTAAATGTATTTGTTAATGTACTATTTTGTTTTTCATAGATTAAATAAATATTTGTTGAATAAAATAAATCACACAGAATTTGAATTCAAACGGAAATTTTATTCAAACAAATATTTATTATAATTTTAAATAGTACAAATTCAAGCTCTCACTATACATATACAATTTTGATTGTAATTACATCATCAATTCAATTTACATAAATGCCTCACTACATATCACTCACACTCGTAGTTTATCTGCAATTTCATTCCAGTTATAATCCAGCATCTGAGAAATCTGCAAAAATATTCACTAACGCAGTAAAATTGAAAAAGAAATAATTTTGCAATATAAAATGAAATATGATTTTTGAAAATATGATTTGCCTTAGTTATTTGGGTTGTTCGTCATCATTTACATTTGAATTCATCATACACGAACAATGTGACATGCACAGTGTATCACTATACATGCCACAAGGCCATGCACATCGATATACACTTGATAATGCTACAGGAACAGGTGAGCACAGGTCAAACCCAAATGAAAAGCCGAGTTCAACTCACGTGCAATATATTTAAAATCATGACACGAGCACAAGGTCAAACCTGAGTTTTTGAAACTGGATTCAACTCAAGTGAAATTTCAAAAATCAACATGAATAGATGCAAAGACCAGCTGCAACATGAGATGAATCAAGTTCAGTGTGGCAATGCGCAAGACAACAAGTTCAGCTACTCAAATGAAAAATGCAACAGTGACCAACCAGAAGTTCAAGGCAGTAGTGTACATGAATACAACTACAGGTACAAGGCCAGAACAACAACATGAATGCAACATGGTGAACAACACACGTGCAACAGTCAACCTAGTATGAAAAATGAATGGAGCAACTGTGAAAACTGAAATGGACAAGTGCATCCAGAAGTACAAGATGACCAAGTCAAAAGTTCAAGTCTCGACTAAAACCAGTTACTCAATGCAAGCAACATGGTGTGCAAGCACCGCCTCAAACTAGCATCATGTGTTGAACAACATGAAGAGTGACACAACAATACGAATGCTATGTTCAAACATGAAACAAGACTAAAACCAGGCAACAGTGAATGGGGAACACAATATGAATGAACTCGAACAGACACACATGAATGAGAAGACCGCAAAGACAACAGCCAGTGCCAACAAAGAAAAGAGATGACCAAGTGAAACACAGTGCATATATGATATCACAGCAAACATGATAGCAGACCAAAGTGCAACAAGATCACTCATGAAAACTAACAAGTCAATATGCAGACATGAATGCAAACAACCAACTACATGCAGATGAACAGAACGTCAATTGGGTACATGAAGTTCAATCCACCAGTCAGCGCAGTGATACAATGCAGACATAAACAACATCAAAGAAACAAGTCTCGAACACTATGCAGTGTACATGAAAGCAACAGAAAGTGCTATAAATACAACTCGAAGCAATGCAAGTTCATATATACAGCAAGCTACAAGTGATGCAGAATCAAGGTGAACAAACAGTGGCACATGAATTCAAGTATGCACAGCAATGCAAAGCCAGCAGAGCTTCATAAGAAATAAAGAAATGCAGATCAATGATCTCAAGCCAAAGTCAAAATTGACCAAGTTACTGCATCAAGCCGAAGTCAGAATTCAACGCAAATATATCTTCGAAAATAGGAAAGTCAAAAAAAATAAAATAGGAAAGTCTTTGCCATATTACACAAGAAAAATCGAACGTTCTCAAGCTAAAGCCGTGAGTAACAAGTTGAAGATATATCAGGAAAGTCGTGCGCGTCAGGAAATTGAAATTTTGGAAAGTATCGCATTGAAGTGAACAGACTCAAGTATCGAATTCATATAAATACCAAACCCAAAATTCATCATTGGCATCGAGTTCAAGCAAGCAATTAAACCAGCAACGAAAGAGAATACATACCAATCTATCGAACTCGATCAAAGGAGCAGCTGCAAACGATTCGCAATCTCGAAGTCAACCAAGCAGCCGATCTCAAGAGAATCGATCATCAGAGAACGAGCGCGAGCAAGAGCAACACAAATCAGATAAAACGAAGAATCAAAGCCCTAATTTTCACAAGGGAACAGAAGCCCTAATTTAATGGCAAAAAGGATCGGCCGCAATTGTTTCACAAGCAAGAGAAAAGGATCGGGTTGAAGAATAAAAGAGCCGGCCTTATTTTTATTAAAGGGGTTTTGAGTTTAATTGTTTTTATTTGTTGTTTTTACTTTTCGAATCAAAGAACTAGTAAAATAACCACCTAGGTTGTAGGTAGTGTCAGATTGTCTAGTTAGAATTAGTTCAGTGAGCAGGGTATGCGAGTTTGCAAAACTCTATAGGCGGGAGCAAGGGTTTGCGAGTTTGCAAAACTCTATAGACGGGAGCAGGGGGTGCGAGTCTATTAGAGTGTTTGTGAGCGGAAGCAGGGTTTGCGAGTCTGTTAGAGTGTTTGTAAGCGGGAGACTGTTTAATTTTAATAGAAATCTGGGAATGCAGCAGCAGGCAGGGGTTGCCGAAGATGGGTTAATCTAGATCATACAAATAATACTATTATTAGTGCTATAAAAGTTATTCTTATGTTTAAAGAAATTAATATTAAAACTAGCCTTGTTAAGATATCGTTTGAAAAAGATATTATTAGCTAATTTATGTTTAGGATTAGATATCCAATTAAAACAAAATGTAGAAATTGAAAAGATCAATTTTTTAAGATGGCTATTATTATATTAAAAATTCTTTGATTTCTCTCAAACCAAATAAACCAACTAATAATAATAAATAAAGTGTCTAGTAAAAATCTAATATTTTTATTGAATTTGAATCTATAATTTTTCCAGTCGAATTCACAATTCGAAATTTTATTTATTATATTAAAGATAAAAAATTTAAGAGTATTACTTAGGATGTAATTAGAATCCAAACAATCATAATATAAATGATTTATGTCCTCAAAATGTATATTGCAAAAATAACATTTATTATCATTTTGAAAGTTTTTTCTCTTTAAGAATTCTATTGTATTAAGTTTCCCATGAAGTATTAACCACATGTGAATTTTGGATTTAGGAGGAACATTAGATTTCCACATGAATTTAAACGAGTTATTTAAAGTACCCGAAATGTTAATAAATCTATAAAAAGAATTTGGAGTATATTTCTTACTCTTATCCCATTCCCAACTAATAAAATCATTGTCATTATCAATGTTATAAAGATTTAATATGGAATATAGCAAAGAAAGTTTCTAAGGGTAGATCCTACTAAAATCTTGTTAAAACTGAAATTCCAAGGAGGATCATTTTCCGAAGAATAAACTTCATTAATAAAACCATACTTAAAGTTGCAAATATCATACAATTCCTTCAATTCAAACTTAAGAGGCCATACCGAAACCCAACAGTCATGCCAAAAAGAAGTACAATTACCTGAATGTACTATTGTCTTAGTTCATAAGTTAAGCATTTCATAACATTTTAAAATGTTTTTCCAAAAATTAGAACATTTACGAGAAAAAGAATAATCAATTGGTGTAAATTGATATTACCGTTATAATAATATTTGGAAATGATCTCTTTCCAAATAGTGTTATCATTTATATCTTTAAACTTCCAAAGCCATTTACCTAAAAGGGACAAATTCATGTTTCGAAAATTTATAACTCCTAAACCTCCTCCTTTTTAGCTTTATAAACAGTTTCCCAGTTAACTAGACATTTTATACTGTTATTAATATTATCCCTATCCCATAAGAAATCTCTTCTAATTTTATCGATTTTATCAATAACCCAATCAGGAAACAGATGTATAGACATCCAATAGATCGGTAAGGCTGATAAAACCGAGTTTATTAAAACAAGCCTACCTGCTCTAGATAGAAATCTCCCATTCCAATTCGATATCTTATTTTTAATTTTATCGATAATAATAAGCCAATCATCATGCTTGAGTTTTGCAGGTCAAATCACAAACCCTAGATATTCAAAAGGAAAATTCATACCTTTGCAATTTAGAGTATTAGCTACTAAGTTTTCTACTTTTTCAAAATCATTTAAAACTAGAACTGAACTTTTGTCAAAATTGATTTTTAAACCAGATAAAAGCTCAAAACTTTAAATAATAAACTTGAGAGTCTAGGAAGATGCGAATAAAAAAGTTAGGTATCATCCGCAAATTTGCCTCAAACCTCTCTTAGACTGAATTTTATTACATAAAATACCATTAACCATAATACTAGAGTTTCCAGTTTTAAGCAAAGTCAAAATCCAACTAATCCATCTATGTCCAAATCCTCTAGCATGAAAAATATTTACAAGAAAATCTCAATCTACTGAATCAAGAGCTTTAGCAAAATCAAGTTTTAAAATCGCACAGGTTATGTTGTTCTTACAACAGTAATTAATATATTCTTGAACAACAGCCACTCCATCAGTAATGTTTCTCCCTTTAACAAAAGCCGATTGTGAACAATCAATTAAATCGTTCATTCTAGTACGAAGTCTATTAGCTAGAACTTTAGAAATGATTTTTACTGAACAGTTAATCAAAGAAATAAGTCTAAAAAATTTTAAGTTGTTAGCTCCTACTTTTTTATGCAGCAAAATAACATTTGCAAAATTAAATCTCCCTGATTACAGTTTACCATTATAAAACTCATTAAACAAATTAACTAAGTCTAATTTTAAAACATCCCAAATAGTTTTGTAGAATAAAATAGGAAACCCATCAGGCCCCGGTGATTTATCACTTGGCATATCATTAATTGCTTTCTTAATTTCCTCTTCAGAAAAGGAATTATCTAATTTTGATAAATCAACAATAGAATCCGATGGATACAGATCTGTCCGTCTAACATTGATTCTATGTTTGAATTTAAAACCAAAAATATCCTTATAATATTCTGTAAAAGCGTTGTTGCGGTCACCTTCATCAACTAACTCTATATTGTTAAAAATATAGAGTTAATTGTATTAGAACATTTTCAATGATTAGCAATATTATGAAAATTGGTATTATTATCACCTTCGTTGATCCATTAAATTCTGGATCGCTGCTTCCACATCACCTCCTCTTTCTCTAAAATAGAATTTAGTTCATCTTTTAAATTTGAAAGAGCATTACATTCCTCTAGGTTTAGAGGTCTAGATTCTTCTACCTTGTTTATTTTAAGCATTTCATTAAGAATATTATCTTTTTAATTTTTAAATTGCCAAAAACATGTTTGTTCCAATTTTTAAGAAAAATCCTAAAGTCTCTAATTTTAGAAATAAAAGCTTTTGCAGAATTTTCCTTGTTTCTGTTATTATGAAAACTCAAAGAATTCCATTTACATATAACAAGGTTCACAAAGTTAGATTCCAAAAGCCACATCTTTTCAAATTTAAAATTATTTATAATAACTCTATGATACTCGCAAGTAAGGATAATGGGGCAATTGTAACGACCCAGAATTTCTGTCAATTAAAATTTGTATATTTAATTGATTTTAAATATTAATAAGTGAAATTTATAAGTCGAATAAATTTTATTTCGAATAATTGGATTTAATTGGATAATCAAATAAATAATTTAATATGTTAAATTTCAGAAATAATTGAAAATTGGGTTGATTGAAAATGATTTGTAAAATTTTATTTAATCATGTTGGAGTTAGAACGATATTTTAGAACTTTTAAAATTGAATTAAAAGTTAATTTGTGAAAATTGAATATTTTAATATTTAATCGACTAGTGAAATTAGTCAATTTTCGAACAGCCTCAGAATTGGACGAAAATAGTTCCATTGGATCCGTAATAGTTTGTTATTATCGGATTTCAATTTTCGTAGCAATCAGAGTTTTCGTTTGACCGTGGCAGCTCGAAACGCATCGAAATTGTTTTAATATTTATTTGGCGAGTTAAAATAGCCATTTTTCAAACCAGTTTCATCGGATCCGCAATGTGATATTATTGTATGATTTCAAATTTCGTGTCAATCGGATTTACCGTTTGTCCAGTGCAAGCCAAAACGCCTAGAAATTAGTTTAAATCGATTTAATTTAAAATCGAACGTTCATTGCCATAACTCGCGCAGATGATCGAATTAGCTTCCGAAACACGTTCCATTGTGCTCGGAACGCGGGTTAAACCTTAGGAACGCCAACCGGCACGCTTCGTTTCGAGTTCGGAAAATCCGGGATGAATAGTGTTCGTTGAATTTTCTATAGAAGCCCCTCTACAATTCTCATTTGCAAAATAAAAATTAGGGTTTCACTCAGAAACCTAGCCGCCGTTGTTTAAAAATCTATGGCCGAAAATGGCTAACCTACTTCCTTAATTTCTGATCAATCCGTCGACCAATAGCTAAAACTTCATAAACGAAACTCGTAAAGCACAACGAGATCTACCATCTCAACGGTGGAGATCGTTTCTAGTGTTATCATTCGATGGGAATTTTCGTTCAAAGCCGGCTATGTGTTCTCATTTCGCACGCAAGAAGAGGGGACCGAGTTCGACCGGTCTAGGGGTGTTGGAGCAGCGCGTTGCGAGCTTCGAGGTGGCGAAGCCTGATCGTCTTCAAAGTCGACAAGGAGGTGTCGAAAATTTGAGGATGGTGGTTACTAGAAAGGGAGAAGAACATGAATCACGGCCGTGATTTGCAGGAGCTAGGATGGACGGCCATGATGGTATTAGGGTTTAGAAATATAAAATTATGTTGTAAATTTATAATTAAAAATTCGTGAATGTTTAAAAATTCATATTTTTTCATACGAGGTCGAAAACACACGAAACAAGTTGCGTTGGGTTCGTATGGACGAGCACTACGCTATGGAATTGGATTGGAGTCGTTTGGAGCTAGCGAAAATTTCAGGTAAAATTAAACGCACGTTTAATTTTATTCGAAATAAAAGCTGAAAACGAAATTGAAATCAAGGTGAGAACTTCTCACTCAATCGAATCGGTTTCGATTTTAATTTTAAATAGTTAGATTTAAAATTCTTGAATGTATGTTTGAATGATGATTGTTATCTATTGATTGTTAAAATAGACATTATACCCCGCTAGTAAGCGGAGGTTATTTATTAAAAACATATGCCGCGAATATTTCACAGCACAGTGAAATTGGTATTATTTATGTACTTGGAGTTGATTTCCCGCATTATATAGCGGATGAGACCATATTGCGCCGCCTATTAAGTGGATAATATTTTAAAGCCTATATACTGCAATAATTCTGTACTAGAACGGAATTGGTATTGTGCTAACATCTTTGGATGCAGGAAAACAGGTTGGAGGGATCCAACTGGATTCCTCAACAGTATTTATTTGATTATGCATATTTTGATATTCGTTGATTATCATATACAGATATATGATGTCGTTGTTGTCGTGATTGACTATTTGGTGTGTAGCATCATTGGGCCAATTTTAGAATTTTAAAAGGATTTTTTTAAAGTGATTTTTGAAAGTATACGTTTATAAAATATTTTTGGAATTGATTCATTTTAATTAAATAAACATTATAATTTTAATGTTATAAAAATTATGATTTTTGAGAAATATAGTTAAAAGTTGATTTTTGAAAATATGGGGTTAATGATTTTATAAAATAGTTTAAATTGGGATTTTTGAATTTATTGTAAAAAGTTTAAATATAGGATTTATGAAATTTGATTATTTTATAAATCAAAGAAAATGGTGAAATTATAAAGGAGTTTAAAGACGTTTTAAAATAATAGTATAAATTGATTTATATAAAAGATTTATAAATTGATATTTATAAATTAAAATATTTGAATTATAAAACGAATTTTTATAAGTGTTAGAATGAATTGTAAATGAATTTCATAAATAAATGAAATTTATAGAATTATAAACAGTGAAGTTATAAATGGAATTTTATAAGCAGTAGGTTTATAAAATTTGTAAAGTTATTAAAAGAATAATTTTGGGTAAATAAATGAATCTTATAAGTTATAAGATTCATAATTTAGGAAGTTTAAAAGAACGATTTTGGAAACAAATAAATTATAAATATTTAACTTATAATATGAACTTTTGGTGTATAATTGAGTTATAAATTGAAATAGCTTAATAAAGGAGGTTTATAAAAGGAAGTTGTTATAAAATAAATAGAAATGGAATTTATAAACATTGTTTTATAAATCCGCAAACGACTTATTTTGATAAGTAAATTGTTATAGCTTATTAGTGGAGTTATATTCACGTTTTAGACAGTGAATAATCCTTTAAAATAAAACATATAGAAATGATGAAATTGGTTAACGAAGTATATTCACATTTTTGGATAGTGAATAATATGTTAAAGAAAATGTTTTGGATTTGATGTTTTAAATAGAATTAAAACGATCTAACGATGTTTTTAATGTGTGTTAAGATTTGAAACCATAGATTTCAACATTCATTGTTGAAATAGACGTTTTCAAGAAATAGAAGGAAATGATGGACGATAACACTGTTGTTATAGTAAATGATTTCCGAAAGGAAATGTTTTGTATAGTATTGGGATTTATATATCTATTTTAAATTCGAATCCCTATACTAGTGATTTTGGGTTGTCGTAACGATGTTTTACGCAACATTCGTTTGGCCCAAATAAATATGTTTAAGCGAATGATTTCCTTAAAGAATGAAATATATACTTAATTTCGATTTAAGTATATTGAATATTTTCCAAATGTTGAAAATAAATAGATTTGTGAATTACTTATCAATAAGTAAGTATGGAAATGTTTTTCCAATGTGAAATGAAACTTTTTGAGAATTTATCTTTCTGAAGATAAATTGAAAATGAATAACTGAAATTGTGTATTCATAATATTTTGGAATGTAAATTCACTATGGAATTTATAAATGAAAAGGGGAATTTGTTTAAAAATAAACGTTGATTTATTTTTGAAGTGTGGGAATAAATTTACGGATTTAGAACGTAAATATAAAGTAAATCGTTAAGGATTTATTTAATGGGTTTAAAAGAACCATGTTGAAATGAAAGTATTTCCGCGTAAGGAAAATGATTGAAATTTGTTTTCAAAAATGGTAAAGGTGAAAAGTGATTTGAAAATTGTTTTCAAATGGTTGAAGTGTGAAAATTATATATATTCTAAAGATACTTTTGGAAAATAAATAATTTGGAAAATTATTTGAAAACTGGTGATGTTGTGCATATCCATTGATAGTTCAATAATTGACAATCAATATTTACCTTTGAACAGGTATTTGTTGTCATTTGCTTGAATTTGAATGCCACACTTATTTTTGAATAAGCGCTCACTATTCGAGTTAGCCGGGAAAGGACCTTGGGGTCGTATAACCCATTCCGAATATGTGATACGTCGTTATGAATTGCATTTGAAGACCGGATATTTTCAAAAGCGAAAGGACAACTTATCGAATGTCTTGGCATCGACTGGTCCCGGTATAGAGACTCCATATGTGATGGGAAGTCCAGTCGTGATTAGTGAATATCCGGATTGCAATGACTTCTTTGTAAGTGCCTTCGGTTCTGTTCGATCCCGAAACAGACCTGTATGGATAGTATGTCTGACATTACAAATTGAGATATAAAGCCGATTTCTTTCAAATATATTTCTGCTGGTGGCGGAGAATTTATTCTCTTAGCTTAACACCCTTCTCTGAGACGCACGAGCTCAGAGGTTATGTAGTTGATGGTTATCAGCGATATATTCCCAATTTGGTAATGTGACATGCTGAGTGTTGCTGTGAAATGATCATTGTTTGATCATTTGTGATATGATCATTTGTTTGATCATTTATCTTTGTGATCATTACTTTGATCATTTGTTGACCCAAAGCATAGCTTTGTACCAAAGCGTGGCTTTGTGGACGAGACTTCGTCGGACCTCACACCTCGGAAAGGGGCAAAACAGGAAGGATGCGACAAGTTTATTAGGGGTAGCGCCCTTTGGTGTATGTCACTCCTTCTGGATAGAGGTGGTATCATGGTATGGAGCCCAGATACTTAATCTATGTTGTTGCTGCAAACTTATTACTTTGTGGTTGTTGGAAATCGAGGATCCTCGGATGTAGATCGGTTACGATCGGGGGATGGTATATTCGTGTCAGTAGTTACCCAGTTAGGGGTAACCCGGCCTTGTGTTGGCAGAGATCCGGTTTGGTTCTTGGGATGTCATTCCAAAGGCGTTTCCATGTGGCAATGGGAAGTTCCTTGGCCTGACCATTTGTTGGAAATCCAAAGAAACAATATGATCTTGTACGGTTTTAGTTGTAGAACCTATCATTCACTTATGGTGGTCACCACTGTTTGGATGGTAGCTATAGTAGGCATAAGTGCGAAATGCCTACGCTGGCTAAGGTTTATATCTTTACTTTCGAAATGATTTTTCCTGCACTATGCACTAGTAATAATATCAGATGTTTCTTTTTAATACGTATCAAGCATCTTTGACTATCATAAGGAGAAATCTCCTCCGATTCTGCGTTTGCATTGTGTGTGTGTGTGTGTGCGGGGGCCCTTTGGTAGTCTCATTTTTAAAAGCATTGTGAATCTATTTTAAAATTTATCCTATTCTTTGTTTTAAAGAAAAACTGTTTTAGTTCTCACACCAGTCACATGACTGACTCGGAGTTTATTGTTTTCCTTCCTAAACTCTGGATGCCCACCAATTTCCACACGGGCAGTCAAGAGTCAGGTTTATCAGGATATTCTGGAATTCAGGAGTTGCTGGAGGCAAGATGGATGGCAAGGCGTATTTACTAGTATATATTATTTCTTTTTCGCTGTTTATTGTTGTTTGATCATTGTACACTCTGATAATGTAATGTAATGTGATGTAATGTAATAACTGATATAGTTCTTTGTTTAAAGATTATTCATTTGTCTATTATATGTTGTCCGCTGCGATTGTGAGATTCTGATATTGTTCTGTTGTTTTCTTTCTATTCTGTTCTATCTTTTCTCTCTTCTTCTACCTCTTTCTTTTTCTTAAAACCCTAAGTGTTCGGTTTTCCGGCATTCGAGTGCTCGGCAGTTGATACAGTGAACGTATTGATGTCGGCTTTCGAAAGTCGAAGAATCGGGTCCTTACAACATGGTATCAGAGCATATGGTAAAGCGACAATCATGGCTCTGTTGGGTATTACTCATTAGAGATAGAGTCAGTGGTACTCTAGAATGAGTTTGAGTGTAATAATAGCTATGAGCGCGTATTTGTTAGTGAATATAAATTGTTTTGTATTGTGTTGACTTATCGGTTGATTGTTTATAGATTCCGGTCGATGTAGTCTAGCTAACTATCGTAGATAAGGGTTTCTATACTCTTAAACAAGATAAACCGACACGATATTGTTTAAGTTAGGTAAATGAAATAATTTTACCTTGAGTATATTTTATATATATGGGAATAATTTTTCAGAATTATTAAAGTATATATAAGTAGATTGTTTGGTTGATTGAAAATGTAAGAATATATATATATATATAAGTTAATTAAAAGATGTTTGAATAATCTAAATAAAAGAATAATTGTATAAGAAAATGAATTTAATTATAATTAATGTGATTTACAATTGTGAAATAAACTTATATATATAAGAAGTGAAACTTTATGAATATATTAACGAATTTAAAGTTAAATGGAAATTTTACTTTAGAATGGGAATCTGAATTGATTTATAAGTGGGAATTTAAGTTAAGTAAAAGCCAAATAATGTTGAAATGGAATATAACTTAAGAGATGTTGAATGAAGTTGATTTTGGTATCAAAGTAAATTAATAAAGTTAAGTGATAAATGTGAACTTGAGTTATATAAATGAAATTCAACTTTAGTAATTGAATTGAATGAATGAATTGAATGTTAATCAATTAAATGTAAATTAAGTTGATATGAAATAATGAATGTAAGTGTTAATTCATTAAAATCTAATGTTATTGGAAGTTGAATAATTGAATGAAAATCAATTTAATTAAACCAATTAAACGTAAAGGTGTTAAACCAAATTGAATGAATATAAGCAAAGGAATTTGGTTGTAATTAGTATACATTGGTTGTTATATGATTATTAGTTGATTGTATATAATTCATTAAGTATTAATGAAATTGAAACCTAAAGTAATTGAAATCCAATTGGAAGTTAATTGAATTTGATTTGGAAGTGAACCAACTTGAATATGAATTATAGAATATAAACTAATTGAAAATGAATGTTAGTAAAAAAACATCCACTGTTAATGAATCAAATGTGATTAAATTGAGAACCCATTTCATTGAATATTAATGAGAATATGAATGAATATTTATTGGTTATGGATGCTAGTTGGATGATAGTTGGTTGATGGTTGAATATATTGCTTTTACTGCATTTGCTATGTTGGCATATATAGTTATTATGTTGCTATATGTTGTATATCGATATAATTGTCTATATACATGTTTCTCATCTGTTTGTTGAGTGTTTAGTAGGTGCGGATCACGTTTGCTTCGCATTTGGAGCTCGCTTTCGCGCTATATTAGCCGTATATGCTCGCTAATAAAATATAAGGTACATATCTCGGATTAAATATCATACTTTTACACTTTTTTCCCTGCGGGATGCCTCATCACTTGATGAGATGTATATTTGTGATATATATACTGTCATTTTTTTTCGGATCGAGCCACGCAAAGGAGACTATGGCGAATTTTTTCGAAAATTTAAGGCGTCAGAAAAATTTGGGAATTTTTGGGAAATTCTAAAAACTATAAATTTGATTTGGAATTGAAAGTTAAAGAATAGTAGTTGTTTTTAAAAAGATAACTAAGTATGATTTGAAAACTTAGTAAAGTTATTGTAAGAAGTTTAACTATGGATTTGTGGAAAGTTAATAGATTCTGTAACTTTTCTTACTTGTTAGTTTCGAGGACGAAATTCTTTTAAGGAGGAAAGTTTGTAACGACCCAAAATTTCTGTCAATCAAAATCTGTATATTTAATTGATTTTAAATATTAATAAGTGAAATTTATAAGTCGAATAAATTTCATTTCGAATAATTGGATTTAATTGGATAATTAAATCGATAATTTAATATGTCAAATTTCAGAAATAATTGAAAATTGGGTTAAATATGATTGAAAATGATTTGTAAAATTTTATTTAATCATGTTGGAGTTAGAACGATATTTTAGAACTTTTAAAATTGAATTAAAAGTTAATTTGTGAAAATTGAATATTTTAATATTTAATCGACTAGTGAAATTAGTCAATTTTCGAACAGTCTTAGAATTGGACAAAACTAGTTCCATTGGATCCGTAATAGTTTGTTATTATCGAATTTCAATTTCCATAGCAATCAGAGTTTTCGTTTGACCGTGGCAGCTTGAAACGCATCGAAATTGTTTTAATATTTATTTGGCGAGTTAAAATAGCCACTTTTCAAACAGTCTCGGATTTCGACGAAACCAGTTTCATCGGAACCGTAATGTGATATTATTGTATGGTTTCAAATTTCGTATCAATCGGATTTACTGTTTGTCCGATGCAAGCCAAAACGCCTAGAAATTAGTTTAAATCGATTTAATTTAAAATCGAACGTTTATTGCCATAACTCGCACAGATGATCGAATTAGCTCTCGAAACACGTTCCATTCTATTCGGAACACGGGGTAAACCTTAGAAACGCCAACCGGCATGCTTCATTTGGAGTTCGGAAAATCCGGGATGAATAGTGTTCGTTGAATTTTCTATATAAGCCCCTCTACAATTCTCATTTGCAAAATAAGAATTAGGGCTTCACTCAGAAACCTAGCCGCCGCTGTTTAAAAATCTATGGCCGAAAATGGCTAACCTACTTCCTCAATTTCTGATCAATCCGTCGACCAATAGCTAAAACTTCCTAAACGAAACTCGTAGAGCACAACGAGATCTACCATCTCAACGGTGGAGATCGTTTCTAGTGTTATCATTCGATGGAAATTTTCGTACAAAGCCGGCCGTGTGTTCTCATTTCGCGCGCAAGAAGAGGGGACCGAGTTCGACCGGTCTAGGGGTGTTGGAGCGGCGCGTTGCGAGCTTCGAGGTGGCGAAGCCTGATCGTCTTCAAAGTCGACAAGGAGGTGGCGAAAATTTGAGGATGGTGGTTACTAGAAAGGGAGAAGAAAATGAAGCACGGCCGTGATTTGCAGGAGCTAGGATGGACGGCCATGATGGTATTAGGGTTTAGAAATATAAAATTATGTTGTAAATTTATAATTAAAAATTCGTGAATGTTTAAAAATTCGTATTTTTTCATACGAGGTGGAAAACGCACGAAACAAGTTGCGTTGGGTTCGTATGGATGAGCACTACGCTATTGAATTGGATTGGAGTCGTTTGGAGCTAGCGAAAATTTCGGATAAAATTAAAATATAAAATTATGTTGTAAATTTATAATTAAAAATTCGTGAATGTTTAAAAATTCGTATTTTTTCATACGTGGTCGAAAACGCACGAAACAAGTAGCGTTGGGTTCGTATGGATGAGCACTACGCTTTGGAATTTGATTGGAGTCGTTTGGAGCTAGAGAAAATTTCGGGTAAAATTAAACGCACGTTTAATTTTATTCGAAATAAAAGCTGAAAACGAAATTGAAATCAAGGTGAGAACTTCTCACTCAATCGAATCGGTTTCGACTTTAATTTTAAATAGTTAGATTTAAAATTCTTGAATGTATGTCTGAATGATGATTGTTATCTATTGATTGTTAAAATAGATATTATACGCCGCTAGTAAGCGGAGGTTATTTATTAAAAACATATACCGCAAATATTTCACAGTACAGTGAAATTGGTATTATTTATGTACTTGGAGTTGATTTCCCACATTATATAGCAGATGAGACCCTATTGCGCCGCCTATTAAGCGGATAATATTTTAAATCCTATATACCGCAATAATTCTGTACTAGAACGGAATTGGTATTGTGCTAACATCTTTGGATGCAGGAAAACCGGTTGGAGGGATCCAACTGGATTCCTCAATAGTATTTATTTGATTATGCATATTTTGATATTCGTTGATTATCATATACAGATATATGATGTCGTTGTTGTCGTGATTGACTATTTGGTGTGTAGCATCATTGGGCCAATTTTAGAATTTTAAAAGGATTTTTAAAGTGATTTTTGAAAGTATACGTTCATAAAATATTTTTGGAATTGATTCATTTTAAATAAATAAATGTTATAATTTTAATGTTATAAAAATTATGATTTTTGAGAAATATAGTTAAAAGTTGATTTTTGAAAATATGGGGTTAATGATTTTATAAAATAGTTTAAATTGGGATTTTTGAATTTATTGTAAAAAGTTTAAATATAGGATTTATGAAATTTGATTATTTTATAAATCAAAGAAAATGGTGAAATTATAAAGGAGTTTAAAGACGTTTTAAAATAATAGTATAAATTGATTTATATAAAAGATTTATAATTTGATATTTATAAATTAAAATATTTGAATTATAAAATGAATTTTTATAAGTGTTAGAATGAATTGTAAATGAATTTCATAAATAAATGAAATTTATAAAATTATAAACAGTGAAGTTATAAATGGAATTTTATAAGCAGTAGGATTATAAATTTGTAAAGCTATTAAAAGAATAGTTTTGGGTAAATAAATGAATCTTATAAGTTATACGATTTATAATTTAGGAAGTTTAAAAGAACGATTTTGGAAACAAATAAATTATAAGTATTTAACTTATAATATGAACTTTTGGCGTATAATTGAGTTATAAATTGAAATAGCATAATAAAGGAGGTTTATAAAAGGAAGTTGTTATAAAATAAATAGAAATGGAATTTATAAACATTGTTTTATAAATCCGCAAACGACTTATTTTGATAAGTAAATTGTTATAGCTTATTAGTGGAGTTATATTCACGTTTTAGACAGTGAATAATCCTTTAAAATAAAACATATAGAAATGATGATTTTGGTTAACGAAGTATATTCACATTTTTGGATAGTGAATAATATGTTAAATAAAATGTTTTGGATTTGATGTTTTAAATAGAATTAAAACGATCTAACGATGTTTTTAATGTGTGTTAAGATTTGAAACCATAGATTTCAACATTCATTGTTGAAATAGATGTTTTCGAGAAATAGAAGGAAATGATGGACTATAACACTGTTGTTATAGTAAATGATTTCCGAAAGAAAATGTTTTGTATAGTATTGGGATTTATATATCTATTTTAAATTCGAATCCCTATACTAGTGATTTTGGGTTGTCGTAACGATGTTTTACGCAACATTCGTTTGGCCCAAATAAATATGTTTAAGAGAATGATTTCCTTAAAGAATGAAATATATACTTAATTTCGATTTAAGTATATTGAATATTTTCCAAATGTTGAAAATAAATAGATTTGTGAATTACTTATCAATAAGTAAGTATGGAAATGTTTTTCCAATGTGAAATGAAACGTTTTGAGAATTTTCTTTCTGAAGATAAATTGAAAATGAATAACTGAAATTTTGTATTCATAATATTTTGGAATGTAAATTCACTATGGAATTTATAAATGAAAAGGGGAATTTGTTTAAAAATAAACGTTGATTTATTTTTGAAGTGTGGGAATAAATTTACGGATTTAGAACGTAAATATAAAGTAAATCGTTAAGGATTTATTTAATGGGTTTAAAAGAACCATGTTGAAATGAAAGTATTTCCGCGTAAGGAAAATGATTGAAATTTGTTTTCAAAAATGGTAAAGGTGAAAAGTGATTTGAAAATTGTTTTCAAATGGTTGAAGTGTGAAAATTATATATCTTGTAAAGATACTTTTGGAAAATAAATAATTTGGAAATTTATTTGGAAACTGGTGATGTTGTGCATATCCATTGATAGTTCAATAACCGACTATCAATATTTACCTTTGAACAGGTATTTGTCGTCATTTGCTTGAATTTGAATGCCACACTTATTTTTGAATAAGCGCTCACTATTCGAGTTAGCCGGGAAAGTACCTTGGGGTCGTATAACCCATTCCGAATATGTGATACGTCGTTATGAATTGCATTTGAAGACCGGATATTTTCAAAAGCGAAAGGACAACTTGTCGAATGTCTTTGCATCGACTGGTCCCCGGTATAGAGACTCCATATGTGATGGGAAGTCCGGTCGTGATTAGTGAATATCCGGATTGCAAGGACTTCTTTGTATGTGCCTTCGGTTCTGTTCGATCCCGGAACAGACTTGTATGGATAGTATGTCTGACATTACAAATTGAGATATAAAGCTGATTTCTTTCAAATATATTTCTGCTGGTGGCGGATAATTTATTCTCTTAGCTTAACACCCTTCTCTGAGACGTACGAGCTCAGAGGTTATGTAGTTGATGGTTATCAGCGATATATTCCCAATTTGGTAATGTGACATGCTGAGTGTTGCTGTGAAATGATCATTGTTTGATCATTTGTGATATGATCATTTGTTTGATCATTTATCTTTGTGATCATTACTTTGATCATTTGGTCACCCAAAGCATGGCTTTGTAGACGAGACTTCGTCGGACCTCACACCTCGAAAAGGGTTAAAACAGGAAGGATGCGGCAAGGTTATTAGGGGTAGCGCCCTTTAGTGTATGTCATTCCTTCTGGATAGAGGTGGTATCATGGTATGGAGCCCAGATACTTAACCTATGTTGTTGCTGCAAACTTATTACTTTGTGGTTGTTGGAAATCGAGGATCCTCGGATGTAGATTGGTTACGATCGGGGGATGGCATATTCGTGTCAGTAGTTACCCAGTTAGGGGTAACCCGGCCTTGTGATGGCAGAGATCCGGTTTGGTTCTCGGGACGTCATTCCAGAGGCGTTTCCATGTGGCAATGGGAAGTTCCTTGGCCTGACCCATAGTTGGAAATCCAAAGTAACAATACGATCTTGTACGGTTTTAGTTGTAGAACCTATCATTCACTTATGGTGATCACCACTGTTTGGATGGTAGTTATAGTAGGCATAAGTGCGAAATGCCTATGCTGGCTAAGGTTTATATCTTTACTTTCGAAATGATTTTTCCTACACTATGCACTAGTAATAATATCAAATGTTTCTTTTTAATATGTATCAAGCATCTTTGACTATCATAAGGAGAAATCTCCTCCGATTCTGCGTTTGCATTGTGTGTGTCTGGGAGGCCTTATGGTAGTCTCATTTTTAAAAGCATTGCGAATCTATTTTAAAAATTATCCTATTCTTTGTTTTAAAGATAAACTGTTTTAGTTCTCACACCAGTCACATGACTGACTCGGAGTTTATTTTTTTCCTTCCTCAACTCTGGGTGTCCACCAATTTCCACACGGGCAGTCAAGAGTCAGGTTTATCAGGATATTCTGGAATTCAGGAGTCGCTAGAGGCAAGATGGATGGCATGGCGTATTTACTAGTATATAGTATTTCTTTTTCGCTGTTTATTGTTGTTTGATTATTGTACACTCTGATAATGTACTGTAATGTGATGTAATGTAATAACTGATATAATTCTTTGTTTAAAGATTATTCATTTATCTATTATATGTTGTCCGCTGCGATTGTGAGATTCTGATATTGTTCTGTTGTTTTCTTTCTGTTCTATTCTATCTTTTCTCTCTTCTTCTACCTCTTTCTTTTTCTTAAAACCCTAAGTGTTCGGTTTTCCGGCACTCGAGTGCTCGACAGTTAATACAGTGAACGTATTGATGTCGGTTTTCGAAAGTTGAAGAATCGGGTCCTTACAGCAATGGTCAGAGTAGGTATATGGCAAGCCATTGACTTTACTGATTGGATAAATGTCTTCGATTTCATCACTAACAAAAAATTTATCAAGAAGAGCCATAGAAGGAGACTCTGTAGCGTTACTCCAAGTAAACTCTCTATTAGAGAGGGGAATTTCAATCAAATTAGAATTAAAAATAAATTGATCGAATTCCTCCATAGCAGAGTAATCCTCTTCCTTAGGATATCGCTCACCTATGAAACGCGTAACATTAAAATCACCCCCCATTATCCAAGAGTCCGGGGCTAGGGATCTAAATTCAAGGCATTCATTCCATAAAATTCTCCTATTAATTTTAGAATTTGGCCCGTAAACATTAGGAATATTTAATAAAGAGTTATCAGAAGGATTAATAGGAATAACATGAAGAGAATGAAGCTTAACAATAAACTGAAGTAATTTAAAATAACTATCTCGCCAACCTATCATTAATCCCCCAAAAGAGCCAACGGAAGGTTAAAAAAACCCATTTACTAAAATGATAGCCACCTAATCTTCTAAAAAAACGAACATTAGGACAGTTAATTTTGGTTTCTTGAAGTAAAGCAATATCAATAGAGAAGTCTTTAAAAAATGCTCTAACCTTATCACATTTGTTCAAATCATTCAATCCTCTAATGTTCCAACTAGTGATCCTTATATATGAACTGAACTAGCCCTCTCTAATTCCTTACATCTAATATACTTTTGATCTAGCTCAATATCAGCAAAAACAAAAGAAGTGTCGCGAGCTAACTGGCTAAATTCAGCAGAAGAAAGACTACCTAAAGCATAAGAAGAAAACACACTACCCAAAATAGAACACGTACCTGATCCTGGATACATAGCACCACTCGTGGCACTCGATCCAGGTATCTCACCTATAGAAGAAGACTAGCTGTTACGGATTCTGGCACTTCGACGAACTGAACCACTAGAAACAACTGTTCGCTTACGCTTTCCTCTCTTCACCGAAGCGGAGCTAGGAGCTGAGTAAAAGATATCTACCAGCCCATCAAATATCGAAACATCTGGATCAATAACTACTAGCTTATCTGAAGAAACTCCCATAGATAACACGTGTGACTCAATATTTAAAGCAACATCCTAGAATTCATGCAATCAGAAAACCCCTCTTCTTCAAAGCCTTTCTTTTCTGGATCAGAAGGAAAACAGGAGTTCTTTCCTTCAAATGAAATATGATACGAACCTGATTCCTCCCTACTAATAGAATCATCCTTCACATTGGCTATCTCTTCAATATCATACAAAATATGTGCACCATACACAACTGAATCAACGTGCAAGTCAACCAGCAAAACAGAGGAAGAATTAGAAAAGGCATCGTAAAGACGAGGCTCTAATTCAATAGCCATATCATCTTGCCGAAGATCAATGGACAATAACCAGTCACGATGATAATCCAATTCAAGAAAAGATTAACTATATTTATATATTAACTATATTTTCTTCAATTTTAACAAATTAAGAATATAATATTATATTTCACTTTATTTTTTTTTACTCGGTCATCCTACTTCCCATTATAAACATAATAAAGAAATTACATTTCGTAAATCATTTCATCTTACATGATTCAACAAAATTTCAATAGCACTCTCCCTCTGTTCCTTGTATCGTGCACAAATGCATGCACATAGAGAATGAAAAGGAAGTGCTGTTGAAATTTTGTGAACTATTTACGATGAAATGATTTACAAAATATAATTATTTTATTATGTTTGTGACTTGTTCAGTATAAGGACAAATCCGATAAATTGTGGATGCCCATTTTGTAATAAAAATGAACTTCTATAAAACGATCATATACAATACTTTTTGGATGGGGCCAAAAAATCTAAGGGATTTTAGAAATAAAGTACATGTTACACTGATTTTCTTATTTTAACATTATATACAAATTCATTATTTAAAGTTCTTAAGGATTAAAAACTAATAAAAATTGTTTTTTTAAATATTTTCACTGACACTAATTTGAGTTTATGACACACAAATAATATATTAACATTTTACACTAATTTTCTCATATTATCACATATCACATACACATAAACTAAATTTATATATAATTAATGGTATAAACTAATAAAGAGATTATGTCAGATTGTTTCTTCTAACATTTTAACTAACACTACACTAATTAACACCAAATTATGTTACATTAATCAGCCCATTAGCCCTAATTAAATATTAATTTTCGGATTTAAACACTAATAATCCTAACTAACATTTATAAATCAACCAATATATAATTATAAACAATCAATAGGCTATTATTAATAATTCTAAGCATGTTTTATCACAATTCCAAATAATTAGTTTAGGAGAAAATATACCTAATTTCAATAAATTGAAGGAAGAGAAGCATGGAAATTCTAATTTGTTGAAGAATTGGATGGATTGTGGCGGCTTACGACGGATGGGCATGGTTGTGAATCGGATTGAGGGTTTAGATTTTTTTCAGAAGGGTTTGAAGATGGAAGAATGAGGAAGAAACGAGTTTGGCTACTGCTATATATTTGACTTTTCGATGGCTTTCGAGAGCGGGCTGTTAGAACCTCCAATATATGTTTCAATGACAACAATTATACAATCATATACACACACATTGTAAGATTACAGGTATATACTACAAGAAGACATCATGGTCAAAGATATTGAGACTCGAAGACTAATGAGGACTTATCGACCATACTATATTTAGTAAGGGTATTCTACTGTAAAAGAGTCTTAGATATAATGTCGTTAAGGTCTCCTTAAGTATATATGCATACACCATCACACTTGATTTCATATAGACTGGACTTAATGTAAAAAACTACATTTACTACTCAAATATATCTGAGGTAAAACTACAGACGTCTGTGACAATCCTCAAGAAATGATATTCTGAAGTCACGGACGTCTAAGGTTTTACAATAGATGTCTCTCATTTGAAAAACTGCTAATTTTCGAAAAAAACACTTCCATTGAGACAAAAAGAAATTACCCTTCATCGAAAGGTTGCAGCTATTAAAATGAATAAAACTAATTTAATATTAACAACTCTTCATCAGCATCCTTTTAAATCTATAAATACTACCATGATTGAGATGTAAAGGTTAACTAAATTGAATTAATTAAATCTATTCTCTCTTGATTTCTAATCACTCTCTTGTGCACACATTACTTGCATTGCTTACATGCTCCCAATCTACTATAACCAAATATAACTTTGGTTAAACCACTTCCTACAACTCAAAGCACTCACATTCACATATTCAAAGGAGATCATAGTAAGATTTGTACTATCAGTTAACAGCCGTGTTATTTGGAATACAAGAATGTCAGATATATACTTTTGTATAAGCCTATTCCTCCGTGTGAGGCGAAGGTTGGTCGGTTAAATAAAATACCGAAGGAGAGCTGTGGGACTGAACGTAGGATGGAAAGTTCGAACCAGTGTAAAATATCCGGTGTGATCGTTTCTATTATTTATCTTATATTCAATTATTATTCTCTACTTAACATAGTTAGTAAAACACACACGTACATATAAGTTGCACTATTTTATAAAGATCTTATAGTCATTCAATTGGTATCAGAGCAAGGTTATATTAATCTACAATAACACGTGATTGAAAAAAAATTATTAAAATGGCAAGCACATTTCTAGAAGATCAATCAACTCCTCGTCCTCCACTGTTTACTGGTTCTAATTATGCCTATTGGTCAACACGTATGTGAATTCTTAAGGATCCAATGGATTAGAAATACGGCTAGAAACTCAAAACAAATAAGAAACACCTAACAATAATATTAGCACATGGACCAATGCGCAAAAAGAAGAGGCATCTAACAATGTCAAAGATATGAATGTATTATTTGTTCACTTGACAAATGTGAGTTTTCACGTGTCATACTCTGCAAGATTTCATATGATACATGGCACACTTTACAAATTATATACGAAGGCACAAATAATGTCAAGAAAACTAAAATTTTGATTTTAAAAAACCAATTGTCATCTTTCAAAATGAAAACTAGTGAATCAATTATTGATATGTGTGCAAGATTTCAAACCCTTCAACACGATCTCATGCACTTGGAGTCAAATTCACAGAAATATATTTAGTCACGTGAATTTTAAACTCTTTGAAAATGACTGGGAAAGAAAAGTTTTCGCATCAAAGAGGCTAAAGATCTTTCTCAACTTAAAGTAGAAGAGCTAATACGAAATTTGGTGTCGTACGAAGCTAACTTGAAGGCTAGAAAGGATTAAAATCATGAAAAGAAAAACATAGCATTCAAAGCAAGTAATGAAAATTCAGACTTAGATGAAAAGGAGATTGTCTTTATTGCCAAAAAATGTAACAAATTCAAGAAGTTCAAGAAGATGACCAAATTTCAAAATGGTAGCAAACCAAACCCTTCAAATCGAACATCGATTAAATGCTATAATGAGAAAATTTCGGCCACATGAAGAAGGTTTATCCATAGCTCAATAATGATTAAATGAAAAGTCAATTTGAGGAATTCAAGAAAAAGAAAAGAGTATGTCAACCAACATAGGACGATTCAGATTCCTCTTCTTCTTTAGATAGTGAAAGTGAAAGCAACTCGGAATAAGCAAATGTGGGTTTTATGGCTAATACCGATGAGGTACTTCTTGAACTTACTTATGATAAAATTATGGAAATGCATTGAATTAGATGATAAATACAAAGAGCTAAAAAATTTAAATAAGAAATACATAGGAAAGTTAAATAGATCAAAATTAGAAGTCGGGTTATTAAAAGATCAAAAAATTATCTTAGAAGAAGAATCGAAAAAAAAAATTAAAAAAAAACACGCAACATGTTATCTCAAAATGATCAATTTTTAAATGATTTGGAGAAATATAAGTTAAATAAAGTTAATATGGAAAAATAAAAACTAGAATTACAAGCAAATTTAGATTGTAGAAATATTGAAATTTGTGATCTTAAAAGTAAATTAGATAAAATAACAAACAATATGACAAAATTCAACAAAGGAAAACAAAATTGAGAAAATTTGACTACGATATCCAAACCATCTGGAAATCAACATGGATTAGGTTTTAAAAGAAACAAAAGTCAAAGGAATATATCACACTATACACAAAATTCCAAAAGCCAAAGTTAGAAACTAAGTTTACGAATTCATATACAAATATGGTCAAAATATGAATTCCAAAAGCAAATAATAAACTATTAGACAAAAATATATCGATGACTATTTACGAAAGTTGTATATAACAAAAATTGCAAGTCTAAAGGAACCAAATTCTCGTGGATATGATTACGTTCCTCCACAAACATGTAAGACCCTAATCAAAGAAGGTGGGTACGATTTGAATTGTTCTTATTTTGCTGGTACCCAAAATTGAAATAAAAAATAAAGAGAAATGGATACTCGATAGCGGTTGTTCTAAGCACATGGTTGGAATTGCAAATATGTTATCAAAGATAACATATATTGATGTTGGCACTGTAACATTGGGAGATAAATCAAAAGGATTGGTCATCGGATTGGAGAAGTCATAAATATCGGATTTTCAACTGTCCAATAATTACTAATGTTCTATTGGTAGAAAATTTGAAACATAACTTATTAAGCATAAGTTAATTATTTTATGATAAATATTTAAAATTGATTTCGAGAAAAATAAATAAAATATTCTTTATGAAAATAAAATTTTAATTTTTGAATGATATAGAAATCGAAACATATATGATTTAAACATGAATGTTAGAAACAACAAAAATTTATGCTTAGCCATGAATCGTGACGATCCATGGTTATGACATAAACGTTTTTATCATATAAATTTTAAAAATATCAATAAAATAGCTAAAAATGAATTAATTAGAGGATTATCTACAATCAACTAAAAGTTAAAAAACTTGTGTGATACTTATCATTTGGTAAATTAAATAAAAAGCTCCTTTAAATCTAAAAAGGAAATTTCCATAAAACAACCTCTCGAATTACTTTAACCAAATTTATTCGGACCAACTCAAGTACGTTCAATAAATCATAATAAATATGTTTTCATAATTATTGATGATTTTCAAGATATTCTTGGATATTATTTTTAAAAAATAAAAGTGACACTTTTGAAATGTTCAAAATTTCTGCTAAATGAATAAAAAATTTAACGAATTCAAAATTTAGAAATATAAGAAGTGATCACGGAGGTGAATTTGTAAATGAACTATTTACAAATTAACAAAAAGGGAATTAGCCATAATTTTTCGCTTCCTCGAAAACCACAAAAAACAGTTTCGTAGAAAGGAAAAATCGAACTTTATAAGAATGTGCACGAATTCCACTAAATAGCAGTTACTTACTAAAGAATTTTTGAACCAAAGCCATTGCTACTGCTTAAATCATGTAACACTTAGGAAAATAACTAAAAACATATGCTATGAAATATTTTTTAGCAAGAAACCAAAATTATCATATTTTCGTGCATTTGGGTCAAAATGGTTCATATTAAACACTAAAGATTATCTAAGAAAATTTGATTCTAAAGCTAATGAAGGAATTTTTTTGGCTATTCAGATCAAAGCAAAGCATATAGAACCTTAATAAACGAACAAATATTATAGAAGAAAGTATTCATGTCTGATTTGACGAAAACTTTCGCGAAAACAAAAATGACGATGATGAAGAAATTCCAAATAAAAATGACGATGACGACGATGATGACGATAATAATAATAATGTCAATAACAACAATGATAATATGTTGACGTCACCACCTAGAATATTAAGAGACCATCCTATTAATAATATTATTAGAGATTTAAAGACAAGAGTATCAACTAAAAAACAATTAAACCAAACGAATCATGTTTCATCTATATCAAATTTTGAATCGAAAAATTATAAAGAAGCATCAAAAGATGATTTTTGGATTATTGCAATGCAAGAAGAACTTAGTCAATTTGAAAAAAAAATGATGTTTAGAAACTTGTATCACAACTAGATGATCAATCTTTAATTGGAACAAAATGAGTTTTTAAAAATAAAGCAGATGAAAATGAAAATATTGTACGAAATAAAGCAAGACTAGTAGCCCAATGATATAACCAAGAAGAAGGAATTGATTACGATGATACAGTTGCTCTTGTCATACGTCTCGAACCAATACGAACATTACTGGATTTTGCATGTCATCATAACTTTGAACTTTTTCAAATAGACGTAAAAAGTGATTTTTAAATGGATTTATAAAAGAATAAGCGTATGTTGAACAACCTCTATCATTTATTCACAAGATATATCCCGATCATGATTTAAACTTTAAAAGGCCTTATATGGATTAAAATAAGCACCTCGCGCTTGGTATGAAAGATTAAAAACTCATTTACAGAGTTCCGACTTTTAAATTGATAAAATTGGTTCCACTTTATTCACAAAACAAGAAAATAATAATATTTTAGCCATACAAATATACGTTGATGACATCATATTTGGATGCACTGATGAAAAATTATGCACTGAATTTGCTAACATAAGGAAAGAAGAATTTGAGATGTCCTATATGGGAGAATTAAACTATTTCTTAGGTTTATAAATAAGATAATTAGAAAATGGAATGTTTATAAATCAAGAAAAATACGGGCAAGATTTATTAAAATGTTGCGGAATGGAAAACATATCAAGTAAACCAACTCCAATGAGTACAACCCTTCATTTAGATAAAGATGAAAATGGAAAAGATTTCGACTAAAAATTACATCAAAGTATGATAGGATCTCTGTTATACTTAACAGCTATAGACCAGATAATATGATGAGTGTAGGTTTATGTGCTCGGTTTCAAGCACAGCCAAAAGAATCACATCATCGAGTGGTGAAACGAATCTTAAGATATTTAACAAACAATAGAGATTACAGACTTTTTTACCCAAAAGGAAGCTCCTTTGAACTTGTGTCATATAGCGAAGCTGATTCGGCAGTTGTAAAACGAATAGAAAATGCACAAGTGGCACATGTCATTTTATTGGTCAGTCTTTAGTTTCATGGTTTAGTAAAAACAAAAATATGTTTTGCTTTCGACAAGTGAAGCTGAATACATCTCAGAAGACTTAGCATGTGCACAAGTAATCTATATGCGACAAACTCTTCTAGACTTCGAAAAATTCATAACAAAATCTTCTATATTGTGATAATACTAGTGCCATAAATTTATCAAAAAATCTTATTAACAATTCTCAAACGAAGCATATTGATATTCGTTGCCATTTTCTAAGAGATAATATGGAAAAAAGAATTTTATCGCTGGGGTATGTAAATACCAAAAATCAAATAGCTAATATTTTTACTAAACCATTAAGTGAACTAACTTTATTAAATTAAGATGAGATCTAGGAATATGTTCTTACAATGAATTGATTAACTAAATCTATAGGATTAGTTTTGTACACTTAAACTACATAGGATAAAGTTTATAAATTTAAACTAATACTAACCATTTAAAACTTAACTACTCTATGTTAAAAGTTATATGGTTGAACTTCTTTTACTCAACTAATCCTCTAAGTATAGAAAAAACTTCATCTTATAAACCACGACTCCACCTATTCAACTATCGACTATAAGTCACCCTAATAAATTGCACCTGCAATTCATCAACTAAATCCACACCTCCATCAATTCGCTCAGCCTCTCTGAACATTATGGCATCACCTACATATCACAATGGCTTTTCCCCTAAAGAAAAGAAAGCCGAACAGTCAATTGATCTACAATCGACATCTCTCACCGATAAAGTCAATGAAATATATCACTATCAACAAGAAATGATGGGAGTTCAACGTGAAATGTATATGAACAACGACGTCTAGGATCTCGTATAAATTTTCTCGAAAAGTGTATTCCTGTAATTTGTGGTCATTCACCAACTAAAAATTAAATACATCAAAATCCTCCTCGAATACAAGAAACTCCAATAAAAGCGTATAACATTACTCCGTGAAATCTACGCAAACCAAGACCATCAAACCAAGCATGGACTGACGCTCCAGCTCATCCGAGTTGGCCTCCACTAAAGCCGTTAATTGATGACAGAAAGGGTGAACCAAATTCATAGGATATACAAATCAAAATTCTAAATTTTCAAATAAAAACTAAACTTATGTTACGCATCATGTAAAAGAAGTTTATTTGTTAATTTTTGGTATGTATATTGTACTGATATTTCAATAATAATTAAATGTTGTTTAAATTCTATCCATAATTTCAAAAAAATACATACCACAACCATCTGTGAAAATACTAAAGACGTTTGTTTAAACTTACGGGAAAACATATTTATGTAACCTCAGACGTCTGTGGGAATTCACAAACGCCTGTCATATCTCTCTATTTATATTTTTCGAAACCACAGATATATGTGGAAACCTCATAGACATCTATCATACGTTACTTTCTATTACAAACTAAAAGACAGACGTCTTAGGAAGATTTAAAAGGAGATCGTAGGAAGATCTGTACATTCAGTCAAAAATCGTGCTATTTGGAACACAAGATTGTCAGATATATATACTTTTGTATTAGCCTATTCCTTCAGGCGAAGCGAGGGCTAATTGGTTAAAAGAAATACTAAATGGGGGCTACGAGATTGGGTGTAGGTAGGGAGGTCCGAACCGGTATAAAATATCTAGTGTGATCGTTTCTATTATTTATCTTATATTCGATTATTATTCTCTGCTTAACGTAGTTGGTAATATACACATGTGTGTGTGTATAAGTTGCATTATTTATAAAGATCATATAGACTTTCACTGTCGACGACTACATTTTCAACGGTTATTGAATATAATTATTTTATTTTCTCTTTATTTGAAATAAATTAAGGTTAAATTAATTTATATAAAAATTTAATTTGTCATAAAAATTAATTTTTCTTTGCAATAGCCTACTTTTATTTCTAAATATTAAAAAGATTATTTATTTTTATACGTTATATGATTTTTTTACGATTCGACAATTAATTGTGAATTTTAAATGTATTTAACATAATAAATTCATATAAAATAAAATATCTGGTAAAAACATAAATTTGTTAAATCTTATGTTGATCCAAGATATTTTGGGTACACGGTCAAAATATGAAAGGAAATATACAAGTTTAAGGTATCAACCGTTATTTTCAAAGTTATAGACTTAATACCTTTCGTTCGATGGTTAAACGAGACAAAATTTGGATCATATATTTTATATTACGTATTTATCTAATCCGTAAAGTTGGATTTAAAAAAGATAGACAGGAAAAAATTTAGACTTATATTTTAAATTACTTATTTACCTAATTCGTACAGTTGGATTTAAGAAAATAAATAGGAAAAAATTTAAACTACAAATCATTTTCATAGAAGTTGTGTGTTTGCACCAAAATTGGTCACAAACCTCAGAAATAGTGAAAGCACCAATGCTTACACACAGATCTACAATATCCAAGCATAGATTCCAGATTCAGATAAAGTAGAAAATAAAAGTGAAGAAATAGCAAAATTAGAATGTCAGGAAGCAAGAAAGAACATAAGATTTATAGTGGTTCGGCTATCTCCGTCCTACGTCCACTTTGAATTGATATTTTTTTTCTTTTGTATTTAGATTATAGTTACAAGCCTTTGAACATCAACAAACAAAATAGCGGAGTTTTGGTGCAAAGAGAATAAGATCCCTCTTTTAGTGCCATGGGATCGCTATTTATAGGTGTAGATCCGAAAATATCCGCCTCAAAACCTAGAATACCTTTTCCCATGCGCGAGTGGGCCCACTAGATCAATCCACTAGGATCAATCATGGTGAAGGACGACAATGTAAAGTCCTCGCTCTCCAAATTTCATGAAATTCCTGTGTGTAGCTTATGAGATATGATCGATCCAAGTCTGAGATTGCCAGTGTGGGCTGAGCATTTCGTATCCATGAAGAACCTATATCCATCAATACACCCTTCATTTCATATCCACGCTTTGTATCCATCCATTAGCGCCTATGGTCTTATTCGTATCCATTAATCCTTTCCCTCCTTTGTATCGATTTGCTGCTACCATCTTCGTATCGATCCCTTGAACATCCCGAAAGCATATGCTTTCGTATCCATCAATTTTACCATTGTTCGTATCCATCGACCTAAGTCAATTGCCTTCGTATCGATCCTAAACGCCTCTATTCGTATCGATCCAATATCACTGATCAATACGCAACCCATCGAAATGTACTACTGTCTGTCCAAAGCTATGTATGTTATCCATACCCGCATCCATCTATTGATACGAAAGCATCAATGCGTAGGCATTGATCCAAAGCCCATCACCATGATCGATACGAAGATATCGATCCAGAACCATTTTTTACCAATAATGATCCATCCATATCTCGAGCGTGCGAATTCCCCAATATTTAAATGTATCATATCCAAGCCTTGTTTATCATTCTTGATCGATCCCACCTTGATTGGAGCTTGATCCAATTTTAGCGATACCGATCATAGCCATGTTTTCAACCGATCTTCAATCCTTATATCCATCTGTTTTAGCCAATTTGGTTGATATCCCAGCTTTGACTAAAGGGCGGGTTAACATTTGCCCACCAAAATATACCTTTCCATAAGGCGTGTTTTGAATAGCTTCAAGTCCAACATCCAAAGTTTATATTCCATCCATAGGCATATAATCCAATCAATATCCAATCTATTACGAAGCCATCCTATCCAAGTGCCATTGCCATATTCTTTTCCAAATCCGCGACTACTCCAAGTAGATATCCGATTCCAAATCCAGTAACTCAATCCCAAGCCAATTTTTGATCTCTATAATTAATGTGATAAACTAAAATTAATTAATTAAAATAGTAAGTCGTCGAAAGCCATCAAAAACATCTCGACGTGGCAGTCGGAATGGTACGTTGCTATTTAGAATTTTTTTGTAGTGCACACACATATACATACATATGTATACATATACATATATATATAAAGAGAGAGAGCTAGTGCGAGAACAATCTGGAGTACACGTATACGTATATACATATATACATAAATACACACACAAATACATACATATATATATACTCCATGTGTATGTATATAAAGAGGGAGAGGAAACAATCTGGAGTACATATATACATACACATAGAGAATATATTTACATACATATATATATATGTATATACATATATATATACACATACATATATATGTATGTGTATGTGTATAAAGTGAGCGAGAGATAACAATCTGGAGCCTTACCATCGTACTAGATTTTTGTTTTTTCTCCATACTAATATTTATTAATTGATCTCAAGGGTATACATACAACAGATGAATCTAGTTTATACAAACAATAGTAACCTTTTTAATGTGCAAACTAATACTTCTATAGTGCAATTTCTTGATAAACTTAAAATGTCAAAAGGCAAGTCATCGATAAATATAAATATTCCAACTTCTAACAATTAAGGCTCAAATTACAATTAGCATTTTTCTATTTCTTTTTTGGAAAAAAAAGAAGTAAAAAAAGAACAAAAACTCATGCATTTACCAATACTTTGTTTATAAATATAATTTAACAATCTCGAGCGGCAAATTTTGCTTGTTAAAAAAACAGTGTTCATTAGAAGTGTGTCGATATTATATTTTTCGTTAATAAAGCTATTTGCATGATAATTGCATCGAGACAAGTCACATAGTTGCATAGTTTCGAAGACTGAACCTTGAGTGGAATCGTGTTACTGCAAGGTCAAAGAATTCAGTGGTTTAACCGATATGACCACGAGAATCGCGTTGATCGTCATATTCTACTTTTCTAATTTAAATGCAGAGTTATTTCAATTAATTTTAAAATTTAACCAATTATAATTGATATATTGAATTTTAAAACAAATATTTTTGAACATTGATTAACAAAAATTAAATGGAATAATTCTTAACAATTATTTTAATGCAAAATGTAAATTTCCTTATTTTTAAGATGAATGAGGTTCAATCCAACAATGATTCATAAAATGTACACTAATAATATTTATGTAGTCCATAATTGATAAGATAATCTGATAATTTAGTGGTTAAGCTTATGAATTGTTTTTTAAATTAATTAGGTGAAAAATTAAACGAACAGTGAAGCGATGGTTTTTCCTCAAATTTGAAGAAACATCTGGCTTAAAATGGTCGGTCTAGAAGTTTTCTCGGGGTTTTGAGATTAGATCACTAGTTCGTGCATGCATAACTTTATTTCATTTACAGAGCTACAACGCTCCAAGTTTGAAGGGTAACGATGGTTGAACTGAAGATGGGTCGGGTCTTTAAAACACTGCATAGTTGTCTTCTCATGGCTATACTGAGTGCACACTACACAATCACCAAACAATAGCAACTAAACTCATTCACTAAGCAAACGTAAGTAGTTAATTAAACAAAATGTAAAATAGGAATAACATTTCACCATATTTAGTAAAATATAAAATATAAAATTATTATGAATATACATAGTTTACATTGGCGATAATAACTTATGTAGAAAGTAGATAATACATCCATTTAACAAATAAAATAATATGCAGTGGGTTCGCCACTTTTATATTAAACCAAAAAATAATGCACCCAACGATCTCTTTAGAATTATTTCTAGAAACAAATTAACTGAGTATATAACAAGCCAAATTTCAGGTCATAAAGCACAATGATTAGATATGTAACACCCCATAAAAATTAACAAGAGATTAGTTAATTCACAATAAGGTTAAAAGTGGAAATTTTGTAAATATTGGAATTTGGTTATGAAAGATACACCATTTCGTTCATGGTGATTTAATAATCAATTTTCATATATAAGTTTTGTATTCGGAGCTCATACGGAGAAGTTATTGACATTTGAATTTTTTTTTTTTTTGAAATGATACTTAGATACAACATGTCACTGGGACAATAAACCACAAGTCATGTGTCAATAAATGTTCGAATAACGCTACGTAAGTTTCGAACTTGTGACCTCTCGCACCAAAGTCGAATCACTTAACCACCGGGACAATAGTGCTTGTATTAAAGGTAACGTTTGGAATTTGAATTTTTTAAATTTTTTGAATAAATTTCGAATTTTAATTAATGTTAATGTTTGAAATTTAAAACACCAACAAATATTTTAACATTGATGAGAATCCTATGGTTTAAGGAAATGATAAAACAAATGTTAATGTTAATATTGAAATGGGAAAGAAATTAACTAAAAACGACAACAATCAAATCATTCAAATATAGGGGGACTAGTTGACCACCTCCCTTAGGCCAGTCGACCCTAGCGGTCGACTGCCTAGGGAGAAGCGGTCGACCATTGAACGTGTGGCAAATATAGTTTTCTTAGCATGAATGACCCGCATTTTATTTAAACCGCCTTAAATCCTACGGTCCGGATGCCTTCTAATAACTATAAATAAGAGACAAGCCCCTTTATTTTTATTCACAAAAATATTTGAAATGCTAATGATGCTCTATCAGTCTTCTTCCTGATTAGATCCAAGAGTTCTAGTTCAAGGGAAAAGATAATAAGTTTATAAATATAAATTTTTCTATTTTTATTCTTCCTCGATTTATTACTTCTGAATCTAATAAACAATTGAATTATTGTACATTGCAATGAGAAGGAATCAGAAAAAGCAATTAGGAAAAGCCGTAATCAAATCCAAAAGGAAGCTGAAACCATCTGTGGGTGGAAATTTTAGTTTTTCACATTTTTAATATTTGTAGTACAAGCTTGGATTTGTTTTATGCCTTGGGAAATTTTATTTATTAAAACTCTAAAATTAAAATGCCAAAATTCTCTATCAACTCTTATTGTTATTAAAATTTCCATTGGTTTATATATTAAAATAGTAGAATTTGTTTTGTTATTGCAATTTGAACATTTTTTCCATTCCACTTCCAATTTTCTCTTTTGATGTGCTAAAGCTTCTAAAAGGGAAATAAGTTAGGAAATGGTGTGTAAAGTATGAATTCTTATATTCGCAATTTGCACTGCCTATTTTTGCAATATAATTATGAATCTTTTTTTCAATATATATATATATATATATATGTATGTATGTATGTATGTATGTATGTATGTATGTATAAGTTGAATAGAATATAAAGGGCTTAAATTGTAAGTTTTAATCCATGAGACAGAGGCTCTGATTCTACTATGTTATTAGAAAATAAGTTTGGTATTTAATTCTATTTTATTAATGCAAATATATCGTTTAGATAAGGGTATTATCTAATTTGTAAGTTATTGTATGGAGTTAGACTAGTATTAATCGGAAGTTTTGACATTTAAAATGATTAGTATAGATCGTGGAAATCTTCGCATGCGTAGGAATATCTAGTTATCCTAAATTACGTACGTATAAATATATTAGCATATAAATACATTATTAATGAATAATTAATAAGTATTAATTATATTGTATAAAATAAATAGGTCAGTAATTAGCATTAAACCCCATAGGTAGGAAGTAAGGATAATTATGGTATTTAATCCATTATTGAAGGAGAAATAAGGAGCTTTTCTTTTATGGCCTTGATGTGAAATGTCCTAAGGCATATATATGGTAGTATACTAAGAGATGTCATGACCCGATTTTTCGACGCCCGAAAATCGACATCAATACGACCACTGTATTACATAACGAACGATCGAATGCCGAAAAACAGATCATAAGGGAAAGAAGAAGGAGGTAATAGAAGAAATAGAAAACAACATCAGAATCCCACAAACACAGTGGAACAATAAATAATAGATAATAACTGATCTTTATACAATAAGAACTATATCTGTTTTATACCTTACATCATCAGAGTACAACACCATCAATAGCAACATACTGGACAGTTATATTAACTTGTCTCCACAAAAGCTGACTACACAGCATACCAAACATGGTAGAAATACGACAGATACGTGTGATACGTCTCGCCGTCCAGCACATCCCCTGAGCTCCATAGCAGTCCATCCAGAATCTACATTCTATAATGCTCGGTCTGACCTGAGCATTGTAATAAAACAATACCCGAGTCGGTCCGGAAAACCAACGTGAGAAAACACACTCAATTGATTATTAAAGTTTTCAAAATCCTTTGAAATCAAAGGTATCTCGTAAGACCACGCCACAAATAAACATGCTGGTTTTTTACCTTACGATAACCTAAAACATTATTATCAAATCCGTCTGATATTATAATAGTATCTGTTGAAAGTAAAATAGAATCTAGCTGAAATGCTTGCATCTCACGTTCCAACAATAGTTGGACACAATCAAAACCGTACAAGCACTTATTGGACATTGGATTCCGTATAATGGCAGGGCTACTGGGGTACCGTCCATCGCGGTACCTAATCTAGATTTGCGTACCGAGAATCCCCCGTGATCTCCTGCAACACAAGACCGAAGCTACCCCTTACTGGATAGTCCAAATAAATTCACCCCTCGGTTGGGATCAACTATCGCCCACACAGTCGACCAAAGGGATATCTAGATAGCGATGACCTTACCCTAATTGGTTGCTAGCAACTTATCCTTACTGCACCTCCCCTGTTTTAGCCATTCTCGATTGATGAGGCTTGATGCTATGCGTTACCTTTTTAGCACACATACACTTAGAATGCTCATCGTCCTCTTGATAATGTTCTGATAGCATTCATCCATACAAGTCCGTTCCCGGTCCGAACGGAACTGAAGGCACTACTCCTACTACATCCATTTTGGAATCACCCTCAGGATTAGTAGCGACTTGCCCTTGCACTTCACTGCTCCATCTTAGACTCCAAGCTCTTTTCTTCCTCATGAAAACGTTCAAACCGGATCGAAGTGGTTTTTGAAAAATTGATCCCGATTCCGATCTCTTCGAAATGATCGGCGCATTGGCCAATATTGATAGTCGGTTATAACTATCAAATAACATCCACAAACAACCATCAGGCCTTAATAATTTCCCTAAATATTTATTTCAGAATATCTTCGCAAGATATTTTTCTACACTTCAACTCTTTGAAAATAGTTTTCAAATCTCTTTTCTCTCGCGGAAGTAAATTTCCACCTAATTGTTTTATTTCCACTGAAAATCGCCAAGTCTTAATACTTAAGATTTTTAAATAATTTAAATTCCTTTTTCCAAAAATATATACTTTAAAACACCTAAAATAAAATCTATATACAATACTTTATTTAAAATACTAGTTATGAAATTTTATAATAATTTTTCATGTAAAACTTAAGCCAAAACCATTTTAAAATAAAAGTTATTCTATATGGTATAAATATTAAATAATTATATTTTAAATCAAAATACTAGTTAAATCATTAAAATAATTTACTTATATAATTAACTTAACAAATATTTACTTTTAAAAATTTTAAAACCCCTAAATAATAATTTCTTTCTAAAACGTTCTTTCAAAACAACTTTAAAACCTCTAACTCATACTTGGAAATCTTTCTTTGAAAATATGCTAGGCTTTTTAGGAAAATACACTTTCCATTTCAATATAGCCTATATATTCATTTAAAAATCCTTCTCGATTTATCCCATTTTAATATACGTCCAAAACCCGTAAATTTCTTTGCCGCATCTTTAAAAATAAAACCACTATTTATTTTCGAAACAAATTGCCTATTCGTTTATAAATTTCCACCATGAATTTATACTTTCAAATATCCACTGATATCTTATTTCACTTTATAAATCCAGTTCATAAATTCCATAATCTCATCCTACTTTTAAAACATAGTTTCAAAATACTAAATCAATTTCCAAAATTTACTCCATTTTAAAATAAATTCCTTTACTTACTCAATTTTTTTTCAAAACCCATAAATTTCAGATTTTAATTCTTTATTATGATTTAAAATCGTATTTAAACTGAAAATGCCAATTTCATACTTTTTTCCCAAAATTCTCCTTTATCTCTCCCAACTATTTTAAACCTTGAATTTAAAAATAAATCCTTTATTTATTTAAATAATATCACTTAAGTTTAAAAATTCGTTTATTCCCATTTATTCAAAAATCTCCTTTCCCATACTCGGAATTTATTTACTAGAATTTAAAAGTCAACTTTTATTCTTTTCCAATTCATTCTTTAATTTATCAAAATTCTCTACAATTATTTTACTTCAAAAGTCTCTCTTTATTTCCTTTCAAAAATCCAATCTTTAAATACACACAAAATAAAATCAGCAAAACAAATAGCATTCGATATCTCCAATCTATCACAGATAATCACTAACTCATATCACAAATTATGAGAATAAATTTCAATATTTTTTAGGATGCAGTTGGATCCCTCCATCCTGTCTCCCTGCATCCATAGATGTTAGCATAGTATAAAATACCGATCCCACTCCGGGGGGGATATTGCGGTATAAAGGGTCATCCGCTATTACACGGGACGCATAGGGTCTCATCCGCTATATAATGCGGAAATCAATCACTCCAATATATATACTATTATATATAATATCACACCGAGTCAATTCAATCGTTCGACCAATAATTTAAATTTAACTATTTAAATTTAAATGGCAATCCAAATGAGTGAGATTAACTCACCTTCGATGTTTGATTTGCAATCTGATCCAACCCGACTTGTTTTCTTCACAATTTTAGACCTTGTACAACATTATATAATTTATTAACATCTGAAATAATCTAAAAATAATTTAACATTTAATATATTAAATTGACCAACAATTTAATTTAAACTAGTCATTTTCTTTACCAATAAATTGATATTAACAAATTTCCTTTTAATAAATTATCTTTAGTAACTAAATAGCTAAATAAGCTTACTAAATAAATTAATCACCCTAAATACATTTTTACCTTTGAAACTTCATATATATACTATAAAATAATGTATAGATTCAAAAATTTGTTTTTATATAAACTCTTCAAACATTTAAAATTCCTTCTTTCTTTTCAAAATCTTACCCATAAATAAATTTTCCTTTTTATCCATATATAGATGTGTATATATATATATATATATTTTAAAATTGAAGAGTACGTGTGTGTATATATATTTGTATTTATATTTATATTATTATTTCTGCAAATATACTTATATATTAATTTTAAATTAAAATAACAACCAAACAATATGTTACCTGCTGTTAATTAATTTCCAAACCTAAATACATATAAATTAAATTAGATTCAAGTTTTAAAAATAAGATGTTAACATATACCTTTCTGTCGAGTTTGAAATCGAACAGAACCCTAGCTTCACCTCGCCTGCATAGGTGATATCGGTCCAACCTTGCGGCTCCAACCACTACCGCATTGCCCCCCTCTTGCTTGCTAGAAATTGCGACCATCGCAAGTTGCAGCCTCGAATCCCTGATTCGAATACCAACGGCCTTCCAAAAACATCCCAACCATCGTTGCCTCGGCCTCGACAACACCCAAGTCATTGACTTCCTCCAAGCTCGAGCGACATGGTTGCTTCAATCGCGACTACCTCGAGCGTACCGTGCCTGAAGCCTTTCGAACTTACCTCCATCTATCCACCCTTCTAATGTCGCCGTCCTTCGATTTCGCCATCGTGCTCCAAATCGAGATTCGCTCGCGAGCCATTATTATTATTTTATTTAATTTTTACTTTTTTATTCGAAAGACAATTTGAATGAGAAGAGAGGAAGCAGGCATTCCCTTTTTTTGTTTTCAATTGATCTGTAAAGCTTTTTTCAAGGGAGACATAATTTTAATTAAACAAGATAGTTTTTTTTTAAAGAATATCGATGTCCTCAGAGAAGACACGTGCTTTAAAATCCTTTACGTGTCTGCAAAGGCTTGCCACAGTATTTCAATGCAATAATATTATTTATATTTAAATTCAAATTCAAATTTAAATCGTCTTGAATTCGTAGCTTAAAATCTTGACATCCTATCGGGGCGTGCCACCAGGTATTTATAATGTTATACCCCTACTACGAATGCAATGAAAAAGGTTCCAAGTCTTAATTCTATCATATGGAGAAGATAGCTTTTTGGACCTAGTTATAATATTGAATTATCGATAGAGATTTTCAGCACGTTTACATCTCACACGGCTAAACGATAACTCCAAACTCTATGAAATTTAAAATCCGATAATAATACACTATTACGGATCCAATTGGACTAGCGTCGTCAAATACCAAGAATGTACGTCGTAAGCATATTTTTAAATATCGATTTAAACGATATATTTTAAAATTGAACACACCGCTTCCAAATCAAATTTTAAAACTTTTATTATCGCCAGTTTTATCAATATAACTTTATAAGCTTTTAAAATATTTTTAACAAGCTTGAAACTCCAGATTCCCAATTTTAGCCAATTTCCAATTATTAAGTTCAATATTTAAATTATCTAATAAATAGCGATATTTGAAATTCAAGTTAAAAATTAACTATTAAATATTTAAAATCAATTAAATATTCCATTTTCAAATTCCAAAATTCTGAATCGTTACATTCTCCCCCTTAAAAGAATTTCGACCCCGAAATTACTACTTAAGAAGAATGGTCCACAACCCATTTACTATTTCCAAAATACAATAGTTTAAACATCCTCCCAAAACAATCTTTTTACTAAAGACACACTAACACTCTTACTAACTTCCCAAACTCAACCATATGTTCCAAACAGTATCACTTACTCAACCATTTCAAATTTTAATTTAAAGCCAAACTTTGAACTATCGAAATTTTGTCAAAAATTTTCTAACTCCCTAAATCTTTGAAAATTTTTCCTAGCCTATCCTTTGCGCGGGTAGATCGGTACAACTACAAAATGCCTCTATAGGCCCCCAAATTTCAAAAGAAAACAAAAGCCAAGTGGCTAGACTAGAAAATCATCAAATTTCATATGCTAATTAAATGCATACATTTAGTCAGGTAATTCATATTTATCTTCTAAAATCAAAAGACGCCAATTTCCTTTCCTTTAAAACACTTGTATATCCTACCCAGCAATAATTACTATCACAGAATTCAAAATCATTTTATCTATTTCTTTACAAAAGTTTCATATCTTTTTCATTCACGCCCGTTTGATGCACATCTATCATCCGTATGCAATACCAAATTCGACCGCTCACTCAATCATACAATTTCAATTACGAGCTAGTATCGCCCACCCGACTTCCTAGTGTGGACTCAGATCTAATTTCTTGATCAGAAACTGTCATTCTCCTTGCAAAGCCCTATGCTATGATAGAGAATTTTCAGAATCAATCAAAAATCCATATCCAGGTTTCTCCGTCGATAATTGAGTGAAAAATCTCAACTCGGATCAATATAACTATCTCGAAATTCTATGCATGAATTCTGGATTGAATAGCCATGCGAATAAAATAATATGCATACATCCTACGTATTTTTCCCCAATTGATTATTATCTATATCAACTTTCATTTTATTCATATTTATTTCGATTTCTATTCACTTATCCACACTAAACATTTCACACACCTTATTAAATCTTCATTCATGTTAATTAAGTATATTTTCCCAATACCAAGTTTACTTAGGAATTTCACCATTTACCTTCCTCAAGTTTATTATTCTATATGCTTTAATATTTATTTTTACTTCACTACTTAAGCTTTTATATATGACACAAATTTTCAATTCCATTCAGAATTCAATTTACCTTTCATTTTAAATGTTGAATTCTATTCATCTTATTTCAAACCATTTTTATTTCCAAACTTTTATTATTTTAGTCTATTTCGAATTAATTCTTCAACTTTACTTAACCCAATTCAAAATGAATTTCAATACTTTACTTCAATTCTATTTACTTACCCATTTCACTTAATTGGTTTATTTTACTCATTTATTTTGACATAATTCGAATTTAAACATTATTCAAATGTTCAATTCCAATTCCCGTTTAATTACACTAAATAAATTTGTTCATTCACAAATTTATTTCCAACTAATAAATTTTATTTCAATAACCATTCCATTAAAAAAAAAGCTCAAATTTTTTTCAAATTCATTTTTATTTAACTAGATACAGTTGCCTTCTATTTCCATTCAAATTTTAAACTTGTATAAGTTTCCAACTTATTTACATTCCCTTCACTAATCCCTTTATTTTACTACATTTAATTGTCTCACATTTCTAACTATCTCGTTTTCACAGTAGTTTAATTCACTTATTCTTTAAGTTAAATTTTATTCCAATAGATTTCAAATTTTATAGGTTGTCAAACCCGTTTATATTCCATAAACATTTTAATTGAACTTTCAAAGTTTAAACAATTTCTTAAACAATCAAAACGTTTTTGAAATCACATATACCCAAACCAAATTTTTCATTTGAAGTTTAAAACCAAATCCAGTTTTTCCAAACAACTCCAATTTAAAACATTTAGGTAGCAATTCCTCTTTTGGAAGTTTGAAACTGAATCTCGATGATGTTGCAGTCATCACCGAAATTATTTTCCAACGACCGAAAAGAGTATAGTGCTTTTAATCTTTAAAAACATTTTCAAATATTTTTGATTCCAAATCTCACCAAATTTCATATCCGACTCAAACATATTTCCCAAATAATATCACAATTATTTCTCTAGAACCTTTGAAAAATCATTTTCAAATCGAAGGGATTCAATTTCAAAATTTTCAAATTCCAAATCATTCCAATCCATATTCAGATATTACTCCAAAATTTTATTTCAAATTATAAATCACATTTAAATTTACATTTACAACCCCATTTTGTTCTATGAATTCATTCCTTGTCTTTTGGGTTATAATATTATTTCTTATTTTAGTTTGCACACAACAATGATAATAATTTAATGTTATCACTTTCTAGCAACCAAGCAACCATATAACTATAATAACTTGTGAAAAATATTTCTTTCATATATAAAAATAATTTGGGTAAAATTATTTAACTACCCTGTTTAAAATAATACTGTGTCGGTTTGCCTAGTTTAAGAGTTTAGAAATCCCTATCCATGTAGTTGTACAGCCTGTACCGACCAGAATTTATAAACACTACCCCGATAAGTCAACACAATATAGAAAAAATTATGTTCACTAACAAATACGTGCTCATATCTATTAATACACTCAAACTCATTCTAGAGTACTGTAACGACCCGTAAATTTCGACAATTAATTTTTAATTAAAAAGGATTTTGAAATTTAAATTTTGTAGAAAAGGGAAATATATATAAAGGAGGTAAATTAATACTAGATGAACGCTAAATGAAAATTTATAGCAATGGTAATTAAAAATCTTAATTATTGTTAAATTTAATAGAAATATAATGATTGAGATAATGGAAGATTTATACCCTTGTGTAAGTTGCATAAATAAAGGAGAATTAAATTTATAATTAATAATGAATTGTAGAAACGGTTATTTAACTTAATTGTTGAAAGGTTAGGTGAAATATCAATAAAGGAATAGTGTAATTTGTTGCACTTGAATAAAATATAAAATAAAGAATTAAAGACAAAAATTTAAATTACCTATGTATTAGTAAATTGGTAAAACGGTAACTGTATAAGAATTAAGATAGTAATACAAATGGCAGTTGCTGGACAACCAATTTAATGCAAATTCAAAAGTGATTGAGACGACTGTTGGGTTTTAATGGAGTGTAAATAAATAGTGAAAAACATTATAATATCTTAATTTAAATATGATTGTTTAATTAATACTAAAAGAATAAAATTGAAATAGTATTTAATGTAATAATAACTATAATAAATTGCAATTGTATAATGGAAGTAAATTGTTAATAAGTGGATGTAAATATTAACTAATTGATGGAAATAAAATATAAATGAATGTTTGGATAAGATCATAAGTAAATGCAATTAGGTAGCATGTATTGGAAATAAAGTTCATTTAATTATTGAGAAATTTTAATGTTGTTATTAAGAAAAACGTTACTTTAGTAATTTTTAATATAGTAACGGGTGTGCGAACGCGAATTAATGGAAACGTAAAACTTATTTTAAGTGAGTATTTGAGTGTAGACTTATGAAATAGATTAATGACAATAAATTTTTGTACGTTATATGTTCTATTAGTTTTTTAAGTTTTATTTTGATCAGTTTCAATTAATGCACTAAATTATTGCAGTTAGTGTGGAATATTGGTAAGTGAATAAATAAGATGTAACCTAGATAAATTTCCATTCATAATATGATAATTAATGTGATATAAAGAATGAAACCAAAATGGAATGAATTAATTGAGGTTCTAACTTTATTTATGCGTAAAGTTAACAAAATTTCCAATAAAATTTAGATACGGTAAGTTATGCAAATAAAAGATGAAATTTTGGGAAATATTTATGTATTGGAATATAAAAGAAATGTTAATTAGGTAGTTGAGTAATAATTGATTTATTTTGAGTTGTAATCCAATAAAATCAAATTTATTAGAATTTATTGCAATTAATTGGATTAATTGCAGTAACCTTTGGAAATTGGAACTTAGTAAAAATAATCTGGATTGGATTTCAAATAAATAGGTTAGGGTGAGTAACTGAATTACATATATGAATAAGTAAACCAGGAAGATTAAATTTAATTAATATAAAATAGTTGATTTATTGCAAATAAAAGATTATGTAAATATTTAGTTAGGTGGAATTAAAGATAATTACATAATAAGGTATGAATCCACTGCTAATTTTATTTATGGAAATGAAAAGAGTACCAAAAACAAGCTTTGTCAGTATATTTAAGTTTAATGTATAATAATAAGTTAATGGTAATAAAAGAAGTTTAAACATCTGTTAATAGAGAGTTGAGTTTAAATCTAAGAATATTAAGAAGTAGATTTTTGAATACAACATTTGATCCATCCACTTAAAATGTATAGATAGGATAATCGCTGATTTTTGATTTAAGTAGTGCAAACGGAGATTTATCTATTTATTGGAATTGGAATTTATAAGTGTATAAATAGGAAATAAGTGAAATTTATTTTAAATATTCATAAATGAAGATTTAGATGAAGGTGAGAATGGTAATGCTTTAAATAGTAGAGACGTACACAAATCAATGTAGGTAATTAGAAATAAAATGTTGTCGAAACGATAAAACGTTTCTTGTGAAAAATGGATGACATAACGAAAAAGGGTAATGTATTCACTTGAATATAAATTGAAACTTATTTAAGGTATTAATTACAATGGATAGAGATTTTGGGTAACATTGTAAATGATATGTAAGTAATGCAAATGTATGTCAATAGTTAGGGATTAGGATGAATTAAAAATTTGTAATATAGGAATTACCTGCCTATTTGTTAATAAAAATTTGAATGGCTAGTAAGTGATAATAGAATAAGTGTACATTAGTGGAATTGAGGTAACGTTGGTTTTAATGTTGAGAAAATAAATGGGTATAGTAAAGTTTAAGCGAAATTGTAAGTATGTATAGGGGAATGAATTATTGCAGGGAAATATTTGGTAACCATTGCAATAAATGTAAATTTGTGTGCATTAATATGAAATTTAGTAATAGGTGTGAATAACTTAAATTTCTTCATAGGATAAAGAATGATGGAAATAACGTTTAATTAATATATCGGGATTTAATTGATCATAAAAGGTTGATTGCAAATCAAATGAAAAATGCTTAAATGGGAATTAAGTTATTTATTCATTTGGATTTAAAGCATGATTGAAATTTTTGGAAACTGAATAAAACATTTTATGTTGATTGAAATTTAAGTTGGAAGTAATTAAGATAAATAAAATATGTATAATATGGAATTCAAATATACATAGAAATGTGGATTTTAGTATGTAAACGTAATCTATTGAGAATGGATAGAAATTTAATCTGTAATTATTACAGTAATTTAGAATTTAGTTAAAATTGGAAGTTTATCTACATATTTGGAAATTATGGAATTGTGAATATATATATATGGAAATTTAAATGAAGCATCTAATTATACATGTGTGAATACGCTTAAAATGCAATGTAAATGTTGAGAAAGAAATAATTTAATCCGTAACGTGTATAATTAATATCCTTTTGGGACCACTTCTGTTTGCACGTTAAAATTCGTGCACACCTATCCTGTTGCGATCTATCTATAAATATGCTGTGATAAACCCTAGCCTCCTTTCTATTGTCAATTGGATGTACGTTCATTTTTCTTCATCTCTTTTTTTTCCTCAATGGTTACAAAACCTAATCTATCTACAATTCAAATTTTCTAATAAAATTCAAACTCTCCACAAAAATTCCAGAAAATTTATGATAAAGTTCTCGAGACACGTAATCTGCTGGTACAATTCATTTTCTGTTTTGGATATTCGTTTGACCAGAAAAAATTCGACGATGTGCTGTAGCTTTTAGCTGACGTGGCCATTGAAGTTAAGTGGGTTTTGTTTTATTTTATTTTATTTTATTTTTATTTTTGTTTTCAAATCGTTTAAAATGAATATTTTTTTCATACGTTCTCTGATTCACGCGAAATTTCTTTTGTTAGGATCGTAATTTAATTCCAGATCCATTGACGCTGGTTTGGACAAATTCTGAGACCGTCGGATTTTTGGGTTTAAATCGGATTTAAATTCGATTTAAATTCAAAAGGTGAGTGTTTTAACCCACTCACAACTACTAGAAGCTTTTATGTTTGTTAAATTAATTTTAGAAATGAATAGAAATTTATTTATGAGTATTTGGCATGTTTATTTTATTCATATCTGTTGAATTGCATTTATTAAATTTAACTGTTAATTTAATTAATTTATTGCGTATAAATTTACAGTTAAAATTTATTTGTTTGTATATGAACTGCTAGTTAAAAGTTATATAATTTATTACTGAATATAGACTGTAGATTAATAGCTGTTAAATTTAATTTGAATAAAATTGCCAGTATTACCTGTTATGTAGTACCAAAAATAATATTGTTATTGATTGATATTGATTGATGATTGCGATTTGGATGATGGATGATGTTGATGAATGGATGTTTATTGTATATCATTAAATTGCAAATTATCATGCATATTTCATTTCATTCGGGATTGTGGTATGAAATGATATATAACCGCAAAATTTTATATTTTTTAAATTGCGGATTGAAATGATAAATATCCGTATCACTTGACCATAGGATAGAAAATTTTATACAGGCACCGCGGTCTATATATAACTATTTTAGTGTGATTTCTATGGTTTGGATGGAATACGGTTTCTAATAATCTTAAATTTTATATTGTATAAATATTATTCTTCCATATATATACATATGAAGTTGAAAATTTTGAAATTAAAAGGTGTATAAAAATCTTTATTTAAAAATGGAAGAAAATTAAGAAAATGGAGTTTAATAATTTATATCATATGTTTAAATGTTAAGTTTGGAAATTTTAAGATATGATATTTATAATTGGATTTTTCCCAAAATAAATTGAAATGAATATTCTAGTATAATTTGAATTGGGAAAATATATATATTTTATTACTAGAAATTGAAGTCTTATTATTTATGGATTTTATGTGAATATTCAAGACTAATTAATAAACAATTGATCTGTTGAAAGAATAAAATCCAATTTTAGTTTGAAATATTGTTACTCAAAATGGATATACGTATATATAAATAAATTGAAGTGGTTTTGGAACTTGAGAGAGATAATATAAATTTTGGTTTAGACTTTAATAAAGAAATGTATTTGTAAAGCCATGAGAACTATTTTCTTTACAAAGTAACATTTAAGTTAAACCATTTAATTCATATACCGTTGAATGTCCAAACCATTCAAGTGTTTTTTATAGAAGTTATGGTTTTAAATTATGATTTTCAAAATATTATGATTTGAAAATATTTGATTTTCAGACGTTATGAAGTTAAAGCATTATGATTTTGGAAAAGAATTATATTTGGGATAAGTGATAAAATATGGTTTTGGGTTTTGAAATGATATCGTATTCATGGTTATGAAATGGAATGTTTATTCTAATTTTTAAAGTATAACCTATTTTTAAATGACCGCGGTGTTATAATAACAATGGGTTGGCAAAGAGACCGGGAGCGGATATGGACATACTCTCTGTCGATACCGAAAACCACTTTGACTAACCGTGTACGCGGTGGAGATTCCAGAATGAAGTAGGTGGTGGTGACGTTTCCTGTAAGGTAAATACGTGGACCCGACTCCCGTGAGTTGGCATAAGGTGGCTAAAACAGGAGCGATTCTCAGGCCAATGAGGTCATTCCTCTGATCGGACCCTCCTCTTCGATATTATACTTTGATTTTGGATTGATTCAGTGGCCACTTCTATATTTTAATTTTGGGGAGTTAGTCCGAGGTGGGCGGTAACTGCGGCTACGCGTTTCCACCAGCCTGGATAGCAATTGGTATATCTACCCTGGCATTGCCTAGTTGTGCCGTGTCACCTACCATACCGAGCCTTTACTACGAGTTTCTATTTGTGTCGTACCTATGGAGTATCCTCTGGTAGCTTCCCGATCAGGAGGTATTACGGTACTGTATAGACTATTGGCATTATTTGTGTTAAGGGCTATATGGGTAACCCCTTAACGCTATTAAAAAGTAAGTTTATTTTATAAATAGACACTATTATAATAGCGCAATATACTACATAGTAAATAGTTTAACGGATCCTTAGGAGATGTAAATCCCGAACATCTCTTGAGTTACTGCACTCATATTTATTTCTGTTAATTTAACTCACATAAGATCTTTTAGTCTGACTCGAGTGTTTTTGTCTTTTCAAATTCGCTCGGGTCAGTCCGAGCATTTCAGGATCGAAGATTTTAGCTTTGGAGGACGAAGACGAAGAATCCGTATTATATTATTTATAGTATTGCACCACACTCTAAATTTCCGCTGCATTGATTGTATTGGTATGTGTAACTCTGATATTCATTATATAAGTAAAATAAATATTTTGTAAACAGTTATCATGAACTGTATATTGATTATTATATCTTATCCTTCCGCTGCGAGATTCTATTTTGCTTTATTTCTTCTCTGTTTTTCTTATTTACCCCATAACAATCCGCCCTTGCGTATGCTTTGAATTGGCACGTGTGTCGGTTTAAAGTGTGCGAAAAGGCTGGATGTTACAAGTACTATCGACTCTGTCTTCAATTAGTAATCCCCACCAGAGCCAAGATTCTCACTTAACCTTCAGCTCTGATACCAACTATCACGACCTGATTTTTCAACGCTTGAAAATCGTCATCAATACGACCACTATATTACATGCCAAACAATCGAATGCCGAAAAATGTCCGTAAGGGAAAGAAGAGGAAGGTAGAAGAAGAAATAGAAAACAACAATAGAATCTCATAAACGTAGCGGAACAATATATAATAGATAATAGCTGATCTTTATACAAAAAGAACTATATATGTTTATACCTTACATCATCAGAGTACAACACCATCAATAGCAAAATATTATATAGATATATTAACTTGTCCCCCAAAAACTGACTACACAGCATACCAAACACAGCAGAAATACGACAGATACGTGTGATATATCTCGCCATCCAGCACATCCCCTGAGCTCCATGGCAGTCCATCCAGAATCTGCATTCTATAATATTCGGTCTGACCCGAGCATCATAATAAAACAATATCCGAGTCAGTTTGGAAAACAAGCGCCAGAAAACACACTCAATTGGATTATTAAAGTTTTCAAAATCCTTTGAAATCAAAGGTATCTCGTAAGACCACGCCACAAATAAACATGCCGGGTTTTTACCTTACGATAACCTAAAACTTTTTTATCAAATCTGTCTGATTTTATAATAGTGTATATTGATATATTGAAAGTAAAACAGAATCTAGCTGAAATGCATGCATCTCACGTTCTAGCAATAGTTGGGCATAATCAAAACCGTACAGGCACTTACTGGACATTTGATTCCATATGATGACTGGGCTACTTGGGTACCGCCGGTCACAGTACCTGGTCTAAATCAGCATACCAAGGATGCCCTTGATCCCCTGCAATACAAGACCAGAGCTACCCCTTACTAGATAGTCCGAATAAGATCACCCCATGGTTGGGAACAACAACCACCCACACAGCCAAATAAAGGGACATCTAGACAGGGATGACCTTACCCTAATCGGTTGCTAGCCACTTAGCCTTGCTGCACCTCCCCTGTTTTAGCCATTCTCGGTTGATGAGGCTTGAGGCTATGTGTTACCTTTTTAGCATACATACACTTAGAATGCTCATCGTCCTCCTGACGATGTTCTGATAGCATTCTTCCATACAAGTCTGTTCTCGGTCCGAACGGAACCGAACGCACTACTTCTACTACATCCATTTTGGAATCACCCATAGGATTAGTAGCGATTTTCCCTTACACTTCAATGATCCATCTTCAACTCCAAGCTCTTGTCTTCCTGACGAAACATTCAAACCGAATCGAAGTGGTTTTCGGAAAATTGATTCTGATCCCGGTCTCTTCGAAATGACCAGCGCATTGGCCAATATTGATAGTCGGTTATTTAACTATCAAATAACATCCACAAACCACCATCAGGCCTTAATAGTTTCCCAAATTATTCATTTCAAAATATCTTTGCAAGATATTTTTCCACACTTCAACTCTTTGAAAATAGTTTTCAAATCACCTTTCTCTCGCAGATGTAAATTTCCACCCAATTGTTTTATTTCCACTGGAAATCACCAAGTCTTAATACTTTAGATTTTTAAATAATTTAAATCACTTTATCCAAAAATATATTCTTTAAAACATTTAAAATAAAATCTATTTAAAACACTTTATTTAAAATATTAGTTATGAAATTTTATAATAATTTCTCATGTAAAACTTAAGCCAAAACAATTTTAAAATAAAATTTATTCTATAAGGTATAAATATTAAATAATTATCTTTTAAATCAAAATACTAGTTAAACCATTTAAATAATTTAAAATTAGTAAATGTTTACTTTAAAAAATTTTGAAACCCCTAAATAATAATTTCTTTCTACAGCATTCTTTTAAAACCACTTTAAAACCTCTAACTTATATTTGGAAATCTTTCTTTGAAAATATGCTTCGCTTTTCAAGAAAATACACGTTCCATTCCAATATGACCCATCTAATCATTTATAAATCCTTCTCGATTTATCCCATTTTAATTTATGCCCAAAACCCGTAAATTTCTTTCCCACGCCTTTAAAAATAAAACCACTATTTATTTTTAAAACAAATTACTCATTCCTTTATAAATTCCCACCGTGAATTTATACTTTTAAGTATCCACTAATGTCTTATTTCACTTTATAAACCCATTTTATAAATGCCATAGTCTCATCCTCCTTTTAAAACACAGTTTCAAATGCAAAATCAATTTCCAAATCAATTTGCAAAATTTACTCCATTTTAAAATAATTTCCTTTATTTACTCAATTTTTTTCAAAACCCATAAATTTCATATTTTACTTCTTTATTACGATTTAAAATCTTATTTAAACTGAAAAATACCAATTCCATACTTTTTTCTCAAAATTCTTCTTTATCTCTCCCAACTATTTTAAACCTTGAGTTTAAAAATAAATCCTTTAGTTCTTTAAATAATATCACTTAATTTTAAAAATTCATTTATTCCCATTTATTCAAAATCTCCTTTCCCATACCCGAAATTTATTTATTAGAATTTAAAAATCAACTTTTATCCCTTTCCAATTCATTCTTTAATTTATCCAAATTCTCTATAATTATTTTACTTAAACAGTCTCTCTTTATTTCGTTCCAAAAATCCAATCTTTATATTCTAATATCTCAGTATACCCAAAATAAAATCAGCAAAACACATAGCATTCGAAATCTCCAATCTATCACAAATAATCACTAACTCATATCATAGATTATGAGAATGAATGTGACGACCCGGCCTTCTACTACCAGAAAGACGTATCGTCTTGAAGAAAGAAAGGGATGAGAAAATAGAAAAGATAGAGAAGAAAGAACAACAACATCAGAATCTCACAGCGGAACGGATAAATTATAATAATCACATAAGTATTTACATAATATACAACATCAATCAGAGTTATACAGTCAATACATCACATACTAGACAGTTATAGACACCTGTCTAGTTAATACAACTCAACACAAAACAACCCAATCAATATGACTCAGAGATACCAACACAGAGGAACTATATATATATAGCTATAACGCTAAAGCCTCCTGCTCCATTGCTCCTCCAGAATTCGTCAAAGCTAACCTGAATCCCTTGGCTACCCGTAAAAAATTGGGTACCCGAGAGTTTATGAAAAATAAAAATAAACTCCGGGTCAGACATGGGTCTGGTATGAGTAACAGGTTAAAGTTGCTTAATTTTGAAAATCCCTTTGAAAATAAAAGGTATCACGTAAGACTCCCCACAAATAAACATGGGTAAGTTTTTACCTTACGCTAACCAAAACATGTGATAGGAAATTCTGTGATATTATAATAGGTCTAGGGTTTTCAAGTAAATAGAAAATAGCCGAAATTGTTACATGATTAAATTCAGCTACTAGCCACAAAAGTGGGTAATACAATCAAAACCGTTGGCACTTATTGGATTGTGGATTCCATACAATGGCAGGGCTACTGGGGTACCGCCCTTCACGGTACGTGGCCTAGATCAACGTAACGAGGATCACTCCCGACCCCCTGCAACACAAGGCCGGAACCATTCCATACTGAACAGTCCCGAACAAGATAAACCCCGGCAGTTGTTGCAGTCAACCGCCCACACAGCCGAAAATAAAGGGACATCCAGACAGGGGAATATCCTTGTCCTGCTTGGGTATGACCCACCTAACCTTGCTGCACCTCCTCTATTTTATCCATTCCCGGTTGATGAGGCTTGAGGCGACGATTACATTTAAAAAACATATTTCTTAGAATGCTCATCGCCCGCCTGACGATGTGTTGAAAGCATTCAATCTATACAAGTTCGTTCCGGGTTCGAACGAAACCGAAGGCATTATCTCGTTACACTCATTTTGGAATCACCCTCAGAGTTAACGACAATAACCCTTGCATTCTGAATCTTCATCTTTACTTCAGATTCACGACCTATCGTTAATTTGGAATCGATGTGGTTTTCGGATGTTCCAAATGTGGAAACCCGATCCCGGTCTCATCGAAATCTAAAACGTGTCTTTTAAGGCCAAGTTGTCTATTTAATCTTAACAGTTTAATTCATATAATCAATACACTCAGATGGATAATTTATAATATCACAATAGATAATCACAGATAATATCATAAACAGATAATCAATATTATCATCCAAACAGATAACTAAATATTATCATATTTAAACCAAGCATCCATATCAAATAAATATTATTCATGTCAGATCTGAATTCACAATCATCAAATGAAATATCAATATCATTCATAAGCAATGATTTATAATCATACCATTTGTAATTAATTTAAAATGAATTAAATTAACTACTTCCGTTTCTAATTAATTTAAAGTCGATTAAATTAATTACTTCATCTATAAATCCTGCTTATACAACCATTAATTAATTATAAATCAAATTAACCATCTTCTAAATATTCATCATGATTAAACACCTTTGAATAATCATTCACTAATTACAATAGGTAATTAGTCTTTAATTAATTTTACAAATTAATTATTCTAAATTATTCATAGTAATTAACATTTAATTACTTCATTTATATTAATTAAATATAATTAATTACATTTATCCTTAATTAATCACCATATTATTAATTATTTCTTAATTAACCAATTCTTAATTCCATCATTAATTATATTAATGATCTCTAATTTAGATTTAAATTGAATTTCTTTGGTTAAATTAATTTACATTAAATGATTCATCTTTAATTTAACTCAATTATTAATCACCCTTGATTAATAACATTCCAGTAATTAACTATCATTAATTACTTATATTAATACATTAATTATTCCATAATTAATTATCTCCATTAATTAATCCCTTGATTAAGTACAAAAGTAATTACCCAAATTACTTTATTAACACATCATCTTTTACTAATTACATTCAGTAATTAACTTTAATTACTTCTTTAAGTAATATTTATGCTCCATTGAATACACAAAGTAATCACACTTATCAATATATCAAATGATTTTCTTAAATTAAGTAAACTAAATTAATTAACTTAATTTAACCATTTTATCAACTCTTCTAAATTACTTTTATCAAGTAATTACATATAACCACTTACAATAGATGATCTAATTAATCTGGTTAATTATCAAAATTAATCGCATATATTAATTAATTAATAATCTTTGGTTAATTATCTTCATTAACTAATAAATTTCTTAAATTACTTCTTAATTGATCTTCAGTTATAAATTAATTTAAATTATTAACTTAAATACATAAGTCATTCCTTAATTACCCTATTATTCTTAAGATAATTTATTTCTTTATTAATGACTTCATTAACATTACATTTTAAATTTAAATTCAAATATCATTTGAATTTAAGATTCAAAATGACTATAATTTAAATTCAATTTAAAATCTTTTAAATAAATGTAAATAACATTTATTATTTACATATGAACTTATATAATAAAATCTTTTAAATTAAACTACTTGAATCTTAATTCAAATTTAAATTTCCAAAGTACATTAATATTTTAACTTGCAAATCTCAAGTTAAAACAATTTATTTACTTTTCATTTAAAAATCTTTAATCAAAGAATTTTCAAAATCAAGTTAATTTTTATTGAAACAAATTTACTTTTCAAAACTATTTTATTAATTGGTTCTATATATTTAGGTTTAAAATCTGATTTAAATTTCAGATTTTGAATTCAAGAGAAACTTGAATTCATTAGTTCCCTTTGAATTTAAAACTTTGGTTTTAACTTGCTTTTGAAACTTGATTTTTAATTCTTGATTTAAAATCTAAATTCATTTATAAAACCTTTGATTCAAAGTTCCATTTGAATTCATATTTTAACCCTTAAATTTACAACACAGTAAAATCCTGCTTTAGGACATTTTGAACAAAATTTAAAACACAGCATAAAATCCTGTTTAAGAAATTTTTGACCAAATCTAAAGCTGGGTAAATCCGTTTTATTACTACCTGAAAACCAACCTCTGCCTCGAGAATAAACCCAGCTTGCTCCGAGTCTCCCCCTCCCTTACTTCGAGTCACGTACTCGAGTGACTCGAGTTCTTCCCGAGGCAAAAATACACTGCACCCATCAAAACCTTCAGGTTCCACAACTCGTGCACGTTCACGTGCACGGCATCTCTGATCATCTCCATACATTGCCACGACGCCGACCAAGTCAATGATCACCCTACTCCTTCCCTCGATCGCCAGAGTCTTTCCTTTGACTCGAATTCGAAATCGAACTCGAATTCAAAACCTGGAACCACATACTCCCACCACCACCAGACCTGTCAACAGCTCCTACGCGCTGCCTCGACCCCCAGAGATTTAAAAACTCCGGCCACCGCTTCGACTAACATCCTCCTACCCATTCCCAAAAACCCATAACGCTCGATGCTTCAGAGACGTTGCACCGATCCAAAACTCCAAGGCACCCAAAACTAGGGTTGCTGGCAAACTTGAGCAACCCTCGGCACCACGTTGATTTGCTCCACTATCATGCATTTTTCCATGGTTCATGGGTCATTCCTCTACCATCAGGAAAGACCCCAACCATTACAAGTAAGAGGATCATCAGCGACCACTAAAACTAAGAAAACAAGATCATCCCAAACTGCTCCTCTATACTAAGTCTAAAAATCTTAATTTTCATTTTTAAAATCATGTTTTGATTTGATTTTTCAATTAATAATACTGAATTTATAAATCAAAAAGCTTGAGTTTTGACTTTGTTTACCATTCACAGATATTTTCATATTTTCAGAGGCAACAGGCTTCATTTTTGACATGCTTAAGTTTTCAAACATTAATCCATGTTAATTCATACAACTTTGATTTGTAAAATGCATCCTAACTAAAACTAGATTTAATGATAATGGTTTTAATTGGAAATTTGAGCCTTAAAAAAAGAAACAGGACAGAGCAGTTGTGCACAGCCTACACACAACTACATATTCACCAGACATACAATTATGCTTACAGGAAACACACACACACATATATATATATATATATATATATATTCAACCATACTAGCATGCTAACAAAGTTTATTTCAAATTTTAAAAGTTACTCACAGGGAATACAATATACAGAAATTTTATTTTGCAATTGGCCAGAGAAAGGAATATATAAAGATTCACATAAATAATTTAAGCATTCAATATTAGCAAGGAACAGATTAAAACTTAAATAATTTTTAAAAGTGTTACTCACCAAAGTTTTGAAAATAAACAGAGCACCTTTTTCTGAAACAGGTTGAACTTTAAAACTGGAAAATGGTTTCTTCTGATTTTCCTTAATCTTCTTGTTTGTAGTTGAGTTGCAAACTTAATCCAAGTTGTATAAAGAAGTTTGTTGTTGATGATTCAGTTTATATGAATGGAAATGCTACTGGTATAACTTAGGTTTACTAATCTATGTTGAACGAACTAAAGAAGAAGGTATACATATATAAAGAAGTTCTGGGGAAGGTGCCATCTGAGACAAGCAACATTTTTCTTTGTACCATAATTTGTTTTATCAGGCAAGATATTTCAAATAGGAGGCTGAGTTGATGTTAAACAATTTGAAATGATTTTTATTAGCTGCTAAGAGGTGAAAGCATTTATTATTTGAGTACTTTATGTTTTCCTACTACTCATTCCAATGTATAGATATTTTTATTTAGCTTTGCACTTCTCTGCTCTAACCTGCAAATGTAATTTTATTTACTTTGCTTTGTTCATTTGCATTTCTATTGTAAGCATATATTTTTACTTTGCTTTTCATCTCTCTTACAAGCAACCGGCATATGTTTTGTACTTTGATTATTTTGTTTTCATACTTGTCTTCTTTTCTATTCTTGCCTGCATACTTTATTTTGTTTTTTACTTGATGTTTATACTTGTCTGAATCTTAGTCAATAAGCTACTTGCATTTTGTTTATCTTGTTTTACTCTTTGGCTTGCATATCTATTTTACAGTCATAATTACTTGCCTGAAACACTTTACTTTGATTACCTGCATATTTATGTTTTGATATTTTATTTATTTATTTTCTCTTTTAAGTTCAAAGATATTTTATTATGTCAGTTACTTATGTTAAATATAAATAAGATTTATTTTATTATAAACAAATTTTGAAAGATTCAATTTTAACTTCAATTAATAGTTTCTCCCAAATATAAGTATATATAATAGTTCCTATTTATATATAAATCTATTTGAAAAAAAATATTACATTATTGATACTGTTTTAAAAAAATAACTCATTATTAAATGAAATTATCACTACATAAATAAATAAATTATTTTATCAACTATGTTTAAAACGAAAAAAAACAACCTTTGTTAAATTTAGATTTAAGTCAAAATCATTTAAACAATTTTAACTTTATCTTTAGTATACTTTTAAACCAAATTATTATTTATTTAATAGCTATATTTCAAACCAAATTGCAAATTATCAAAACATTAGAATTTGAAAGCAAATTCTTATTTATTAAATTTAAAACTGATCTTAAGATTATACACAAATATATATATATACTTATATACATTTATTATTAGAAAACAATTTACTAGCTTGTTAAAGATAAATCATCAGTTAAATATTTATTTAAAAAGAAGATTATTAAATCAATTCAAATATTATTAACAAATATTATTAAATCAATTTAATTTTTAATGTAGATTATTAAATTGGTATTGCCTCAAATTTCCAGGATGTCACATTCCTCCCCCCTTAAAAGAATTTCGTCCCCGAAATTCAAAACAAAGGTAATTTAATAACCTAATTAAAGATTTAATTTCAAACACAAGCATATATCATCAAACAATCATAGCATCCAATTTATCAAATCAAACAAAACTAACTATCCAGACAAAATTCCGGATAGAACTTCCTCGAGTTCCCCAAGTATAAACACCGGGATACTCGCTCTACAGAATCCAAACAATCAATCTACTAAGCTACAGAGCTTCAACTCATCTAGATCTACAAAACAAGACAGGATATCAGACTACAGACAAGTCTGAATCAACAGCCAAAACTCCCTGAACTGCTGGTTCTACAACCAGAGATAAATCGTACATGTACCCCCTCAGAGATACGTGAAACACAACGAATTTCCAGTTATCTAAACTGACAATTCAATCCTGAAGACCAAACACTTATCCAAAATCAAATTCCCAATTTCAAAATCCAAATTCCTCCGTCTCCTATCCACAACTCTACGGACGATCCTGGGCAGTCTACATCTTCCCTGATCAGCTCAACTCTTGCCGATGTCCTTAGAAACAAACTGGACCAAAAACAATCCAACAAAATGATCTTTCCAAGATCAACCAAAACTCAGAACACAAACCCTATTCCAAATCAGAAAACAGAACTCACTTCTCTCATCTGGAAGAGATAAAACAGGTGCACTCTAATCTGGTCTCAGATCCTGAAAAATTTCCTATTCTCCAATCAAACACTGCATAGCTTCCCAACTAAACAGCCGCCACCATGCTTCCACTGCGCAACTCTGATTAAGCAGATGAAAATGCTGAAGTCGAACACAGACTGGACAACACATTCCTAAATAAAGTTCACATATCCAAAAATAAAACTCCGAGATTCCTCCAAAACCTGAGCTACTTCCCCAAACTCATTCTTCAGATGCTGACCAAACTCTAACTTCCAGAAGACATCCAGAAAAATCTCTAAAACACAAAAGAACACTCAAACTATTGCAAGTCACTTTTGCGATCTACCCAGCCTAATTCCAAAGATACTGCTCTCTCTTTACCAAACAGAACAGCTTATGCTTATGTGGCCAATCCATCGAAGAAATGGAGTTACTTTACTGCTTCTGAAGTTATCTCAAGAAAAACTGCTAATCCAGAAGACTTCCCAATCCAAAGCTCTTCGAGAAACTCGGACCTCAAAGCATACAGAAACATTCTACTGAACTCAGCTACAACACCGAACAGACACTCTTCCTACTTGTTCCAAAGAAACATCTTCGGAGACATCCATAGTCACTGTGTCTCATCACACAGCTACTACTCCTTGATATATCAAGATATTATGACTTGCTTCTGTCCAACCGACAGATCCAACTCTAGCTCATCCAAACTCTTACACTCCAAAAATGAACTCCGAGCCTTAGCAGGTGTCCTTCAGAGATCAATGAAATCCTTACACCATCCAAAGTTTACTCGAGAAGGTACTAGGTCTACAGTCTCGACAAATACACTTCCAACCTCAACATTCAACTTCCAACCATTGGTAGTTGTGTTACACACACCACTACCCTACCTACCTTTATAGCTTATTGGAAAACCCGAACAGGTAACCCAACAATAGGTAGAAATAAATATATATATATATATATATTATCAAAATTACAAATACGCTCTCTTAGGAAAGAAATCACTCAAGAGCCTAGGTATTCACTCAACCTAGCGCTCTGATACCAACTGTGACGACCCGGCCTTCTACTACCAGAAAGACATATCATCTTGAAGAAAGAAAGGGATGAGAAAATAGAAAAGATAGAGAAGAAAGAACAACAACATCATAATCTCACAGCGGAACGGATAAATTATAATAATCACATAAGTATTTACATAATATACAACATCAATCAAAGTTATACAGTCAATACATCACATACTAGACAGTTATAGACACCTGTCTAGTTAATACAACTCAACACAAAACAACCCAATCAATACGACTCAGAGATACCAACACAGTGGAACTATATATATATATATATCTATAACGCTGAAGCCTCCTACTCCATTGCTCCTCCAGAATTCGTCAAAGCTAACCTGAATCCCTTGGCTACCCGTAAAAAATTGGGTACCCGAGAGTTTATGAAAAACAAAAATAAACTCCGGGTCAGACATGGGTGTGGAGTGAGTAACAGGTTAAAATTGCTTAATTTTGAAAATCCCTTTGAAAACAAAAGGTATCACATAAGACTGCCCACAAATAAACATGGGTAAGTATTTACCTTACGTTAACCAAAACATTTGATAGGAAATTCTGTGATACTATAATAGGTCTAGGGTTTTCAAGTAAATAGAAAATAGCTGAAATTGTTACATGATTAAATTCCAGCTACTAGCCACAAAAGTGGTTAATACAATCAAAACCGTTGGCACTTATTGGATTGTGGATTCCATACAATGGCAGGGCTACTGGGGTACCTCCCGTCACAGAACGTGGCCTAGATCAACGTACCGAGGATCACTCCCGACCCCCTGCAACACAAGGCCGGAACCATTCCTTACTGAACAGTCCCGAACAAGATAAACCCCGGCAGTTGTTGCAATCAACCGCCTACACAGCCGAAAATAAAGGGACATCCAGACAGGGGAATATCCTTGTCCTGCTTGGGCATGACCCACCTAACCTTGCTGCACCTCCTCTGTTTTATCCATTCCCGGTTGATGAGGCTTGAGGCTACGATTACATTTAGAAAACATATTTCTTAGAATGCTCATCGCCCGCCTGACGATGTGTTGAAAGCATTCAATCCATACAAGTTCGTTCCGGGTTCGAACGAAACCGAAGGCATTATCTCGTTACACTCATTTTGGAATCACCCTCAGAGTTAACGACAATAACCCTTGCATTCTGAATCTTCATCTTTACTTCAGATTCACGACCTATCGTTAATTTGGAATCGATGTGGTTTTCGGATGTTCCAAATGTGGAAACCCGATCCCGGTCTCATCGAAATCTAGAACGTGTCTTTTAAGGCCAAGTTGTCTATTTAGTCTTAACAGTTTAATTCAATATAATCAATACACTCAGATGGATAATTCATAATATCACAATAGATAATCACAGATAATCTCATAAACAGATAATCAATATTATCATCCAAACAGATAACTAAATATTATCATATTTAAACCAAGCATCCATATCAGATAAATATTATTCATGTCAGATCTGAATTCACAATCATCAAATGAAATATCAATATCATTCATAAGCAATGATTTATAATCATACCATTTGTAATTAATTTAAAATGAATTAAATTAACTACTTCTATTTCTAATTAATTTAAAGTCGATTAAATTAATTACTTCATCTATAAATCCTGCTTATACAACCATTAATTAATTATAAATCAAATTAACCATCTTCTAAATATTCATCATGATTAAACATCTTTGACTAATCATTCACTAATTACAATAGGTAATTAGTCTTTAATTAATTTTACAAATTAATTATTCTAAATTATTCATAGTAATTAACATTTAATTACTTCATTTATATTAATTAAATATAATTAATTACATTTATCCTTAATTAATCACCATATTATTAATTATTTCTTAATTAACCAATTCTTAATTCCATCATTAATTATATTAATGATCTCTAATTTAGATTTAAATTGAAATTCTTTGGTTAAATTAATTTACGTTAAATGATTCATCTTTAATTTAACTCAATTATTAATCACCCTTGATTAATAACATTCCAGTAATTAACTATCATTAATTACTTATATTAATACATTAATTATTCCATAATTAATTATCTCCATTAATTAATCCCTTGATTAAGTACAAAAGTAATTACCCAAATTACTTTATTAACACATCATCTTTTACTAATTACATTCAGTAATTAACTTTAATTACTTCTTTAAGTAATATTTATGCTCCATTGAATACACAAAGTAATCACACTTATCAATATATCAAATGATTTTCTTAAATTAAGTAAACTAAATTAATTAACTTAATTTAACCATTTTATCAACTCTTCTAAATTACTTTTATCAAGTAATTACATATAACCACTTACAATAGATGATCTAATTAATCTGGTTAATTATCAAAATTAATCGCATATATTAATTAATTAATAATCTTTGGTTAATTATCTTCATTAACTAATAAATTTCTTAAATTACTTCTTAATTGATCTTCAGTTATAAATTAATTTAAATTATTAACTTAAATACATAAGTCATTCCTTAATTACCCTATTATTCTTAAGATAATTTATTTCTTTATTAATGACTTCATTAACATTACATTTTAAATTTAAATTCAAATATCATTTGAATTTAAGATTCAAAATGACTATAATTTAAATTCAATTTAAAATCTTTTAAATAAATGTAAATAACATTTATTATTTACATATGAACTTATATAATAAAATCTTTTAAATTAAACTACTTGAATCTTAATTCAAATTTAAATTTCCAAAGTACATTAATATTTTAACTTGCAAATCTCAAGTTAAAACAATTTATTTACTTTTCATTTAAAAATCTTTAATCAAAGAATTCTCAAAATCAAGTTAATTTTTATTGAAACAAATTTACTTTTCAAAACTATTTTATTAATTGGTTCTATATATTTAGGTTTAAAATCTGATTTAAATTTCAGATTTTGAATTCAAGAGAAACTTGAATTCATTAGTTCCCTTTGAATTTAAAACTTTGGTTTTAACTTGCTTTTGAAACTTGATTTTTAATTCTTGATTTAAAATCTAAATTCATTTATAAAACATTTGATTCAAAGTTCCATTTGAATTTATATTTTAACCCTTAAATTTACAACACAGCTTAAAATCCTGCTTTAGGACATTTTGAACAAAATTTAAAACACAGCATAAAATCCTGTTTAAGAAATTTTGGACCAATTCTAAACCTGGGTAAATCAGGTCTATTACAACCTGAAAACCAACCTCTGCCTCGAGAATAAACCCAGCTTGCTCCGAGTCTCCCCCTTCCTTACTTCGAGTCACGTACTCGAGTGACTCGAGTTCTTCCCGAGGCAAAAATACACTGCACCCATCAAAACCTTCAGGTTCCACAACTCGTGCTCGTTCACGTGCACGGCATCTCCGATCATCTCCAAACGTTGCCACGACGCCGACCAAGTCAATGATCACCCTACTCCTTCCCTCGATCGCCAGAGTCTTGCCTTTGACTCGAATTCGAAATCGAACTCGAATTCAAAACCTGGAACCACATACTCCCACCACCACCAGACCTATCAACAGCTCCTACACGCCGCCTCGACCCCCAGAGAGTTAAAATCTCCGGCCACCGCTTCGACTAACATCCTGCTACCCATTCCCAAAAAACCATAACGCTCGATGCTTCAGAGACGTTGCACCGATCCAAAACTCCAAGGCACCCAAAACTAGGGTTGCTGGCAAACTTGAGCAACCCTCGGTGCCACGTTGATTTGCTCCACTGTCATGCATTTTTCCATAGTTCATGGGTCATTCCTCTACCATCAGGAAAGACCCCAACCATTACAAGTAAGTGGATCATCAGCGACCACTAAAACTAAGAAAACAAGATCATCCCAAACCGCTCCTCTATACTAAGTCTAAAAATCTTAATTTTCATTTTTAAAATCATGTTTTGATTTGAGTTTTCAATTAACAATACTGAACTTATAAATCAAAAAGCTTGAGTTTTGACTTTGTTTACCATTCACAGATATTTTCACATTTTCAGAGGCAACAGGCTTCATTTTTGACATGCTTAAGTTTTCAAACATTAATCCATGTTAATTCATACAACTTTGATTTATAAAATGCATCCTAACTAAAACTAGATTTAATGATAATGGTTTTAATTGGAAATTTGAGCCTTAAAAAAAGAAACAGGATAGAGCAGTTGTACACAGCCTACACACAACTACATATTCACCAGACATAACCTTATGTTTACAGGAAACACACATATATATATATTCAGCCATACTAGCATGCTAACAAAGTTTATTTCAAATTTTAAAAGTTACTCACAGGGAATACAATATACAGAAATTTTATTTTGCAATTGGTCAGAGAAAGGAATATATAAAGATTCACACAAATAATTTAAGCATTCAATATTAGCAAGGTACAGATTAAAACTTAAATAATTTTTAAAAGTGTTACTCACCAAAGTTTTGAAAATAAACAGAGCAAGTTTTTCTGAAACAGGTTGAACTTTAAAACTGGAAAATGGTTTCCTCTGATTTTCCTTAATCTTCTTGTTTGTAGTTGAGTTGCAAACTTAATCCAAGTTGTATAAAGAAGTTTGTTGTTGATGATTCAGTTTATATAAATGGAAATGCAACTGGTATAACTTAGGTTTACTAATCTATGTTGAACGAACTAAATAAGAAGGTATACATATATAAAGAAGTTCAGGGGAAGGTGGCATCTGTGACAAGCAACATTTTTCTTTGTACCATAATTTGTTTTATCAGGCAAGATATTTCGAATAGGAGGCTGAGTTGATGTTAAACAATTTGAAATGATTTTTATTAGCTGCTAAGAGGTGAAAGCATTTATTATTTGAGTACTTTATGTTTTCCTAGTACTCATTCCTATGTATAGATATTTTTATTTAGCTTTGCACTTCTCTGCTTTAACCTGCAAATGAAATTTTATTTACTTTGCTTTGTTCATTTGCATTTCTATTATAAGCATATATTTTTACTTTGCTTTTCATCTCTCTTACAAGCAACCTGCATATGTTTTGTACTTTGATTATTTTGTTTTCATACTTGTCTTCTTTTCTATTCTTGCCTGCATACTTTATTTTGTTTTTTACTTGATGTTTATACTTGTCTGAATCTTAGTCAATAAGCTACTTGCATTTTGTTTATCTTGTTTTACTCTTTCGCTTGCATATCTATTTTACAGTCATAATTACTTGCCTAAAACACTTTACTTTGATTACCTGCATATTTATGTTTTGATATTTTATTTCTTTATTTTCTCTTTTAAGTTCAAAGATATTTTATTATGTCAGTTACTTATGTTAAATATAAATAAGACTTATTTTATTATAAACAAATTTTGAAAGATTCAATTTTAACTTCAAACAATAGTTTCTCCCAAATATAAGTATATATAATAGTTCCTATTTATATAAAAATCTATTTGAAAAAAATATATTACATTATTGATACTGTTTTAAAAAAATAACTCATTATTAAATTAAATTATCACTACATAAATAAATTATTTATTTTATCAACTATGTTTAAAACGAAAACAAAACAACCTTTGTTAAATTTAGACTTAAGTCAAAATCATTTAAACAATTTTAACTTTATCTTTAGTATACTTTTAAACCAAATTATTATTTATTTAATAGCTATATTTCAAACCAAATTGCAAATTATCCAAACATTTGAATTTGAAAGCAAATTCTTATTTATTAAATTTTAAAACTGATCTTAAGATTATACACAAATATATATATATATATATACACACACACTCTTATATACATTTATTATTAAAAACAATTTACAAGCTTGTTAAAGATAAATCATCAGTTAAATATTTATTTAAAAAGAAGATTATTAAATCAATTCAAATATTACTAACAAATATTATCAAATCAATTTAATTTTTAATGTAGATTATTAAATTGGTATTGCCCTAAATTTTCGGGATGTCACAATAAATTTCAATATTTTTGAGGAATTCAGTTGGATCCCTCCAACCTGTTTCCCTGCGTCCACAGATGTTAGCACAATATAAAATACTGATCCTACTCCAAGGGGGATATCAAAGTATAAAGGGTCTTCCGCTATTATGCGGGACGCATAGGGTCTCATCCGCTATATAATGCGGGAATCAATCACTCCAATGTATATATATAATATTATATATAATATCACATTCAGTCAATTCAATCATTTAACTAATAATTTAAATTTAACTATTTAAATTTAAATGGTAATTCAAATGAGTGAGATTAACTCACCACTGATTTTTGATTTACAATCTGATCCAACCCGACCTGTTTTCTTCACAGTTTTAGACCTTGTACACCATTATATGATTTATTAACATCTGAAATAATCTACAAATCATTTACCATTTAATAAATTAAATTGACGAACAATTAATTTAAACTAGTCATTTTTTTACTAATTAATTGATATTAAACAAATTTTCTTTTAATAAGTTATCTTTAGTAACTAAATAGCTAAATAAGTTTATTAAATAAATTAATTACCCTAAATACATTTTTATCTTTAAAACTTCATATATAAATATAAAATAATATATAGATTTAAAATTTTGTTTTTATATAAACTTTCAAACATTTAAAATTCTTACTTTCTTCTCAACTTACCTATAAATAAAATTCCTTTTTATCAATATATATATATATATATATATAATTGAAGAGTATGTATATATATATATATATTTATTCATATTTATATTATTATTACTGCAAATATACTTATATATTAATTTTAAATTAAAAAAAACAACCAAACAAAATGTTACTTACTGTTAATTAATTTCCTAAGCTAAATACATATAAATTAAATTAGATTTAAAATTGAAAAATAAGATGTTAACATATGCCTTACGGTCGAGTTCGAAATCGAACAAAACCCTAGCTTCGCCTCGCCTGCATCGCCGATATCGGTCCAACCTTGCGGCTTCAACCACTGCCACGTCACCCTTCCTCGTGCTCGCTAGAAATCACGACCATCGCGAGTCACTGCCTCGAATCCCTGATTTGAATACCAATGACCTTCCAAAAACATCCCTGCCGTCACCTTGGCCTCGACAACACCCAAGTCGTCGACTTCCTCCAAGCTCGAGTGACATGGTCGCTTCAATCGCGAATACCTCGAGAGTACCCTGCCTGAAGCCTCACGAACTTGCCTCCATATATCCACCCTTCTGACATCGCTGCCCTCCGGTTCCGCCTTCGTGCTCCAAATCGAGATTCGCTCGTGAGCCATTATTATTATTTTATTTTATTATTATATTTTTTTGAGAGACGATTTGAATGAGAAGAGAGGGAGCAGCCATTCCCTTTTTTGTTTTCGATTGATCTGTAAATCTATTTTCAAGAGAGATGCGATTTTTATTTAAACAAGACAGTTTTTCTAAAGAATAGGCATGTCCTCAGGGAAGACATGTGCTTCGAAATCCTTTATGTGTCTGCAAAGGCTTTCCACGGTATTTCAATGCAATAATATTATTTATATCTAAATTTAAATCTTCTTGAATTCGAAGCTTAAAACATTGACATCCTATCAAGACGTGTCGCCAGACGTTTATAATGTTATACCCCTATTATGAACGCAATGGCTAAGGTTCCAAGTCCTAATTCGATCGTACGGAGAAGATAGCCTTTTGGACCCAATTATAATATTGAATTATCGATGAAGATTTTCAGTGCTTTTACATCTCGTACGGCTAAACGATAACTGCAAACTCTATGAAATTTGAAATACGATAATAATACACTATTATGGATCCAATGAGACTAGTTTCATCAAATTCAAAGACTGTACCTCGAAAGGCTATTTTTAAATATTGATTTAAACGATATATTTTTAAAATTAAACAAACCGCTTCCAAATCAAATTTTAAAACTTTTATTATTTCTAGTATTATCAATATAACTTTTATAAGCCTTTAAAATATTTTAACAAGCTTGAAACTCTAGATTTCCAATTTTACCCAATTTTCAATTATTAAATTCAATATTTAAATTATCTAATAAATAGCTATATTGGAAATTCAAGTTAAAAATTAAAAATTAAATATATAAAATCAATTAAGTATTTCAATTTCAAATATCCAAAATTCCTGGTCGTCACAAGAGAGTTAAATTAGGACTAACCTAGAGGGATGCAAGCTCAGTCAAAAATATACAAAAGTCTACCCAGCTAATCTGGCTACCAGCAGTGTGTCAATGAGACTGATGTGAGATATCGCCTGTAATAAGTACCCCTGGCGGACACAAGGTTAGTCCCAACTCTTTAGGGTAAGTCTTCCCAGTTCAACTGGCCACCAACGCCTACGAATAATCGGACTAACGTAAAATGTCATAGTTTGGGTTGTGGATCATAATACATAGGGTCTTTTTTTGAGATGAGGGTATTAATTGGCTATTGTAGGGTTTTTGTGCCAAAAATGGTCACAAACACACAATTGTCGATGAAAGCGTCCGTTCACAATCACATATCTCAAATAACAAGTATGTAGAGAACACTAATATCAAGAACACTCCAAATGTCAAAGAAAAGCAGTAGAAACACATGATTTATAGTGGTTCGGCGTTGTAGCCTACGTCCACTTTGAAGGGTCGCTGCTTTATTGATTTTTGTTCGTTGGTTATAATGAGTTCCAACTGATTACAACAGTATAATTGAAGTCTAGTGAAGATTCCGGCAGAGTAGCAGCATAAGAAAACCAGCAGATCCCCTTTTCTGAAGCTCTTGGGATGCTATTTATAGGCGTAGGCTGCAAATATCTCGCTCAGATCTCGGGAGACCTCTTCTTGCACGTGTGTGGGACCACGCGATCAATCCCAGGTGATTTCGACTCGATCCGTGATTGATACGAAAGAATTTTGTATGGATCAAGATCTTGTCCAATTGAGTCAAGATCGATCATGAACATTCTTTAGGTTGTATGCAAGATTCTGTGAAAATTTGGTGGCATTTGGACTTGTAGATTGTGACTTATGATCGATGCGAGTTTGGTTTTATGTAGGCTGTTTAGTTCGTATCGATCCTCTTCGTATCGATCTGTTCATATCGCTTTTTCGGCACATGCTTGCAAGTTGACGTGGCACTAACTCCTCGAATCGATCCACTTTTCATGCCGAGTGACTAAGTCTTTATCAAAGTGTATCTTATTCGCATCGATCACCTCTTCCTTTTTCGCATCGATCATCGTTGAACTGTTTGCATCGATCATCGTTGCACTGTTCGCATCGATTATAATTCCACTGTTCGCATCAATCATCTTTGCACTGTCAAATCGATCATCATTGTACTATTCGTATCGATCATCATTGCACTGTTCGTATCGATCGTTTAATGACTTACTCCGTATTGATAGATGGGACCATTTCGTGTCGATCGTTTGATGTTTTAGGATCGATACGAATTGATTCCAATTAATGTATACAAAGTTGGGTGTACATCGATACGAACAGTAGACAATTGATGGATACGAACAGATGAAGCTTGATGGATGCGAACGGATGGCTATGACTAGATAGAGGCAATCGATGGATACGAACAGACGAATCTTGATGGATGCGAACAAATGGAGGCAATTGATGGATACGAAACGATTAAGCTTGATGGATGCGAACAGATGGAGGTGAACAAATTGATTCCCTTGGCTTGCAGCGATCATATCTTGAGCATATGACCTTGGATTGACTTGATATTTGCAATGTAGGTTTTCACAACTTTGCTTCTCATGTCTTGTCAATTGTAGCTCAATCCGGACTCGTACAAAACTTACCGGCATCCATAGCCGATCTATACATAACTAGCAATTAAGGAGAACTCTCTTTGGTTTCCAGTTAATCTTTTGGTATCACGACCTTGCTAAAAGGCAGGATAACATAGGGTATACCTCCTTCCAACTTAAGAATCGTCATTTAGGTGCGGTAATAAGGAATCTCAGGAGTTGTTCATTTCAAGATCGAGCTATTAAGTGGCTATTATAGGGTCTACCTCTTTCTATAAAGAAGTATTAAGTGGCCTGATGAGACTTAGTGCGATGTTAGTTAGGGAGTACCAGAAAGGAATCCGCCATGGATTGGGTATTATATGATGGGAAATTTCCTAGGACATAGATATTAAATGGTTTGAGTCTGCCTAATTATTTTAAAGAGGCATTAAGTAGCTTGAGTACTTTCTCTCGCATTGTTATGACATAATTAACGGCAGTTGCATGGGACTGGAAAGGATCTTTGGCCTACAGTTGAAGGTACGTTATGGTGTTGGATTGCAAGAGCCTTTAAGTTTATAGTTCGAGGTATGTTTCATAGGATATGGTATAAAATGCACAAGGCATATTTCTATCTAAATGATGCTGCATAAATACTGTTAAATTGAGACTTGAGATTTTCATTCACCAAACATTATTTTTCTGACTTGTTTCTCATTATAACACATAGGTTAGAAAGACGATGTTGATTTAGAAGATAAAGGTGGAGGTAAAGTCCTACAGTGGTTTATCTATTTATTTTTGTCTTTTATATATTTTGTTGTACCTAGTTTCATACATGTTATTATTATTTTTGGGATATTGTATTCTAGATATTTTGAATGATATGATGTACTATCGAGATTTGGATTTTTATGAAATGGTTACTTATTTTTGATATTATGTTTTATCCTTTTCGTTGTGAGATTATGATAGCATAAATAGACAGCTCTGCATATTGGTCACTGAATCAATTTTACCAACTAACAACCAACTTTGGAATGAGGCTAAGATTCAATGGGTTTCTATTAGGTGAAAAATTATGTCTGTTTCAACGTAGGTTAATTGATTTAGTATCAAAGCTTAGGTTACCCAATCACTGGGGACAGCAGTACGTAAGAGTGCATATTTGTTATTTTTGAATGTATTTTTCAAAAATCCTAATACACACACACACACTTATTTGAACATACGAAAACACACCAAATAATCTTTATTTTCAATAAATAATACTATCTTAGAAAGTTGTAACTAAAAGTTTAAAACTAGTAGATAATTGATTATGGCTGAAAATGATTCCTTTGAGGCTGGGAACCCCTCCATGCAAGAAAAACCCACAATCAAAGGGATGGCAGAATGGTTCAAGCAATACCTAAGCCTTGTAGGGCAAGTTACAATTCCTCAACATGCTACGCCAGCGACACCCGCTGCGCTGCCTGTTGAAGCAACACCTTCGCAAGATTTCTTTAAATTGTGTAAAAACTTCCAAAATATGGAAGGATGGATGTATATGGGAGCTGAAGGTTTCATGGAGAAAAGGGCTTGGATTAACGACCGTGAATGTATATTTCGAAATCTTGGTTAGGAAGATCAGATCAAGAGGAGGATGGCTGAATGGCATGTAAAAGGAGAGGACCTAGATTGGTGGACTATAGTGGCTGAGGAGAATGTTGAGGAGGAATCACTTGGGCTAAACTTAGGACTCGCTGTGAGTCGCGATTCATGTCCAGAGCTAAAGTAAGTTTGCAATTGGTGAAGTTTATACAACTTAGGCGGGGAGATTCCACGTTGAAGGAGTATATCAGTAAGTTCATGAAACTGGCTAAATTTGGATTGAGCTTAATTAAAAGCCTTAATAAGAAGGCTATGAAGTTCGTTAAAGGACTGAATTCCTCAATTAGGGAGCTGCTTGTGAGCTAAGTGCGCACGGGTGCCACTTGTGAGATGATTGTTGAAATGACCCTGTTGTAGAATGCTGGTACTAAGGAGAAGGAGAAGGTAGAACCAACGCAAAATCAAGATGGAGCTAAGAAAGGAGGATTATGAGTTAATAAGAAGGCCAAGGGGAAGAGTAAGAAGAGAATTATAACGTGTCGTTGGTGTCAGAAGAAAGGACATGTTGTTAAGGACTACAAGGTGAGCTTGATGAGGGAGGAGATCAAAGGAAGATGCTACCACTACGATAAGGAATGACACTACAAGAATTGGGGTCAAAAACTAGCAAAGGAGGGACATAGTGGGCGAGCTTATGCCGTTGAGGTTGTACCTATTTTGAGTAGACCTCCTTCTAGAAATCAAGGAAAAGTTGCAAATGGAAGGTACGACTATTATTTCCGAAAATATCATTCGTACGTTATTTGACTTAGGAGCATTACATTCATTCATAACTAGAAATATAGCTACCTCCTTGAGTCTAAACACTTAAGTTGTCACCATTCCAATAGTCATGTCAAATCCGATTGGTTGTTCGACATATTTTTCTTTAATTTGTAAAGACCTGGTTATGAATATATGTAACGCATATGTTCTTGATTTTGAGGGGCATGGACTTATCTTAGAGATGGATTTGCTATCTTACTATAGGACTGCCTTGGGTTGTGACATGAGTATTTTATGGTGAACGAGTTGTAAGTGGCAAGATATAAATGTGCATTGTAAACCCCAAAACTCGACCGGGTTAAGCTATTTATATTTGTTGAGCCTATCACAAGACGAGCTCTCGTCTATACCCATAGTTTGAGATTTTTCCGACATTTTTAAAGACATTTCAGGTCTTCTGCCCTAAAGGAAGATATAGCTCAGAATCAATTTAGAGAAGGACACTACATCTGACGCTCTACCATTAAGGCATATGGCCCCTAAAGAAATGCGAGAGTTGGATAAGCAAATTTTGGACCATTTGTAGAAGGGATTTATTCATCAAACTACTTCTGAATGGGGAGCACCTGTTGTCTTTGCCATAAATACAAATCGTTCTTTACGCTACGAGTTAACTATAAAGAACTCAATAAATTGACTAAGAAGAATCGTATTTTTACCTAGAGTAGATGATTTGTTTGACCAGCTCATTGGATCCAAAATCTTGTCTCATTTGGACTTAGCGACTAGATTCCATCAATTGAGGATGGCCGAGATAACAAACATAAGACCGCATTTCACACTCTATGCAGACTATATGATTGGAAAGTAGTGCCTTTCGAGCCGACGAATGCCCCTACTTACTTTATAGGTTTGATGAGTACAGTCTTTTAAAGGCAGCTGAATAAGTTTGTCATAGTATTTGTAGATGACATTCTAGTTTTCTCTAAAAATGGGGTGAAAATGAAAATCACTTAAGGGAGGTACTACGGACTTTGAGAAGGCACCAACTAAAAGCCAAATTTTCAAGTCTCACTTTTGGAAGAAGGAGGTGAGATTTCTCCATCATATTGTCTCCAAGAAGGGATTGTCTGTGGATGCTACAAAGGTGGTAGCCACTCAAAACAAGAAGATTCGTAAGAACACCATGAAAGTTAGGAGTTTTCAAGGGCGGGCGGGTTTACGAAATTCATTAATAATTTTGCAACTATAGTAGTTCCATTAACTCACTTAACCAAGAAAAACCTAGTTTTTGCATGAGATGAGAAATGTACAAATGCATTCGAGAAGCTGAAGGAGCTATTGAATAGTGCACCGGTACTTACCATTCTCGATGGGATAAACCCTTTCATTGTTTACATCGACGCGTGTGGTACCAAATTAAGACCTACTCTCATGCAAGAAGGTAGAATGATAGCTTATGCGAGTAGGAAATTGAAGGACCATAAGAAGAGATACCCCACTCAGACTTTGATTTAGCGGCTATCGTCTTTGTTTTGAAGATGCGGAGCCACTATCTTTTGGGTGAAAGGTTTGAGTTGTCGACCGACCAAAAAACCCTTAAATACCCATTTTCCCAAAAAGATTTGGAGCTTAGATAGTAGAGGAGGATGAACTTCATAGCATCATACGACTTTGAGATATTGTATACTCCCATAAAAGGGAATATTGTCATCAATTCCCTTAGTTGGAGGCATGCTACTCTAAGTGCTATTTATGAGTGGAGGCAGTTCGAACTCCTCTCTAATTTCATTCTAACATTAGAACCCACTCTAAGCTATTTAATAACAGTGGAGGTTAGACCAGAATTAACGGACCACATCGAGCATGAGCAGAGGAAATATGCTACAATAGTAGGTATTTTGGACAAGCTAGGAAGAGGAGAGAATTTTCTCCGTAGCGGTAGGTATGCCGTAGACGAAAGGGAATGTTTGAGAAGAGATAGATGCACTTGTGTTCCCATGAAAGAGGATGTTTTAGAGGAAATTCTCACTAAGTGTCACAATTCTCGAATGACTATTCCCCTCGGTGGAGATAAAATATATGAAGCATATTCTCTATTGGCCGAGGATAAAGAAGGGGACGTCGGAATTTGTCTCTAAGTATTCGACGTGCCAAAAGATAAATGCAAAATAAGGAGAACACAGAGGACTGTTGTTACCACTAGAAATACCAACTGAAATGGGAGCATATATCGATGGACTTTATAGATGTGTTACCTAGAAGTCAAAGAGGTAATGAAACTATATGGGTAATGGTGGATAACTCACTAAAAGCGCTATTTCATTCCCTTTCGTAGTAACAGGACTGCAACATCTCGAATGCAAATTTATATGAAGGAAGTAATACAACTGCATGGAGTTTCGATTAGCATTATTAGTGATAGGGTCCTCTTATTCACTAGCGAATTTTAAAGGAGTTCGTAGTCAGATTTAGCAACAATGTTGAATCTTAGCACCGCTTACCACCCATAGACCAACGATCAGACGGAAAGGGTAAATAGGATTTTGGAAGATTTGTCAAGATCTTGCATCTTGGATTATAGAGGACAATGGGAGCAGCATTTACCCTTAGTAGAGTTCACGTACAATAATAGTTACCAAGTGACGATTGACATGGCACCCTTTGAATTGTTATACGGGAGACCATGCAAATTGCCTTACTGTTAGTGGGAAACCACCGACAAAATTCTATTTGGACCAAATTCTATTTGCATGAACTTGGAAAAGATAGAGGTGATTAACCGGCGAATGAAGTCTGCATAGGACCGTTAGAGGTCCTATGCTAACAGGCGAAGAGTTTTTGGTAGAATCATAGTGTTCGTTAAGGTTTCCCCTCTCAGGAAGATTATAAGGTTCGGTGCATTGGTGAAATTAGCGCCAAGGTTTTTTGTGCCTTTCCCAACCTTGGAAAGAATAGGGAAACTTGCATATTGAGTAAAGTTGTCGAACAAGTTAGTGGGAGTCCATGACGTTTTTCATATTTCGCACTTGAGGAAATGCCTTCACGACACAGTAACAGAGCCTATTAGTTAGTAGATATAGAGATGGAGCCAATAACATCCCATGCCACCGCACACATAGTGGAGCATGGAATTAGGAAGCTTTGCAACAAAGAAATCTGTGTACAATGGGGAGATAATCTAGCGGAAAGCAAATGGGAAACCGAAGAAAAGATGAAGACCACTCGTCTTGGGATTTTCTTTGACAAACTTCTTCTCTCCAAAATTCATGTTTTTCGTTGCATCCAGATTGCTAGATTGAATGGTGGGGAGGTTATGACACTTTTTACTATTATTTTTTCACTCATGTGGAATTTCATGCATATTTAGGATACCTGCATTTATGCCTATATCTCACGATCCTGCATTCACGCTAGGACTGAGCTAACATCAGTATGTTGCATACATAATCACATTGAACTTTTGGCTGAGTAGATGGTTGTGTGGATAACTTGGTTGTATAACATGGTTGTAGAGTGTGCGTTACACTATTTGTCTCTTAGACGTTTCGAAGACGAAATCCTTTTTAAAGAGGGAGAATGTAACACCGCGTAAAAATTATAAAAGATTAATTAATTGATAATAAGGTTAAAAATACAATTTTTGTAAATGTCAGAATTTGTCTACAAAAGTTACATCATTGCATTCATGGAGATATTTTGATCGACTTTCATATATAAATTTTATAATCGAAGCTCAAACGGAGAAGTTATTGACATTTGAAGTTTTCAAATTTAAAATAATTCGAAGTGAAACCTAATTTAATAATTAATTTTAACATTAGAAATTTAAAACACTAGTAAATATTTTAACATTGATGGGAATCTTAGGGTTTAAGGAAACATTTTTAAACGTTAATGCTAATATTAAAATGGAAAAGAAATTAATTAAAAATGGCAACAATTAAATTTGTTCCAAATAGACAAGGACCAGTTGACCGCCTAAGGAGGAGCAATCAACCGGTGAACAGTGGTATGGTTTTCTTAGACACAACCTAAATTCTACGTTCCGGACGCCTTCTAACCACTATAAATAAGAGTCTAGCCCACTTACGTTTATTCACAAAATTATTTGGAATGCTAGCGAAGTTCTATCGGTCTTCGATTAGGTTCAAGAGTTCTAGTTCAAGGTGAAAAGGTAATAGGTTTATATAAATATAGGTTTTTCAATTTTTACTTTCCCAAAACTCTAATTTTTTAACTTAATAAACAATTGAATAATCGTACACTTTAAAGGGAAGAAATCTGAAGGAGTGCCTAGGAAAAGGCGTAACCAAATCCAAAAGGAAGCCAGAAACAATCTGTGTGTGAAAATCTTAGTTTTTCACATTTTTAGCATTTGTATAGTAAAATTTTGAATTTGTTTTATGCCTTGGGGAACTTTGGTCATGAAAATCCTAAAACTAAAACACCAAAATTCCCCTAAATAAAATTTCAATTCATATGTTTATTGGAATCTCAATTATTTTATATTTAAATAGCTAAAAAAAATTATTGTTGATTTTTGAATATTCTTGTTCTATTCCACTTCCAACTTTTCCATATTGATGTGCTAAAGGGTTTTAATATGAGTTAGGAAATGGTGTGTAAAATATAAATTCTCTATTCCTAGTTTCCACTACTTATTTCCATAATTTAAACATGTATCCCTTTTCATTATATACGTAAAAATTGAATATAATATAAAGGATTTAAATGGTAAGTTTTAATCCTTGAAATAGAGGCGTTGATTCTACTATATTAATATAAAATAAGTTTGGTATTTAGTTCTAATTTAGTAATGCAAGTATATTGTTTGGTTAAGGATATTGGCTATATTTATAGAGTTAGCCTTGTATGAATTGGAAGTTTTGACATTTAAAACCTCTGGTATAAGATGCAGAAATCTTCGCATGCGTAGAAATATTTAATGACCCTAAATTACGTACATATAAATATATTAGCGTATAAATATTAACATATAATTAATAACATATTAATCATGTCGTATAAAATAAATAGGTTAGTAGTCAGCATTAAACCCCATAGATAGGAAGTAAGGATAATTATGAAAATTAATATGGTAGTATGTCCACTATGGGTACATATTAGGAGCGTGGAATGATGACTATCTTATAGGGATGCAAGGTTGGGTAAAAAGACACAAAAGTTTGCCTAACTAATTTGGCTGAATTTGAGATTGAAGTGGGACATCGCCTATAATATGTACCCATGGTGGACGCGAGGTTAGTCCCAATTTTGTAGGGTAGGTCCGCATAGTTAATCTAGCCACTAACACCTATGAATAGCCGGACTAACGTAAGACGTCATAATTTGGATTATGGGTCATAATATGTAGAGCCTCCTTCTTGGTTGGAGGTATTAAGTGGCTATTATAAGGTCTACCTCCTTCCTACTTAGGAACTATTAAAAGGTCGAGATTATCATTTAGATGCAGTGGTGGAAAATCTCGGAAGGGGTCCACTTCGGGGTCGAGGTATTAAGTGGGTATTATAGGGTTCGCCTCTTCCCATAAGTAAGTATTAAGTGGCTTGATGAGATTTCGTGCGATGTTAGTTAGGAAGTGCCAAAGAGGAGTCGTCCTTGGATTAAGTTTTAAATGACGGGAATTTTCCTAGGATATAGGTATTAAATGGTCGGAATCTGTCTAATTCCCTTTAAAGAGGTATTAAGTGGCTCGGCTACTTTCTCTCATATTGTTAGGACATGATTGATGGTAGTTGTACAGGACTAGGCCTTTGGCCTACAGTGGAAGGTATGTTATGGAGTAGGACTGGAAGAGCCTTTCGGCTTACACTTAGAGGTATATTTGGTAGGATATGGTATAGAATGCGTAAGATATATTTCTTATCTAAATGATACTGCACAAATACTATTATGGTAATTTATTAGACATTGTTATTTTGACCCCTCCTCATTACAACACGTAGGTTAGGGAGACGATGGTGATTTAGAAGATGAAGATAAAGACAAATCTGTAGCATTTTATCCATCTATTTATGTTTTTGATATATTTTGTTGTACATAGTTTCAGACATGTTATTATTATTTTCGGGATACTGTATTCTGGATATTTGGGATAGTAGTTATATTTTTGAGATTTTGATTTTATGAAATATGTATTTATTTCTGATATTATATTTTATCATTTCCGCTATGTGATTTAGATACACACATAGATAGCTTTATATATTATTTATTGTATCAATTTTACCAATATTTTGGAATAGACCCAAGGTTTGATAAGTTTTTATTGGGTTAAAAATTAGGCCAGTTTCAAGGTGGATTATTACAAGAAAAAGTACTGAGTGCTCCAGGAAAAAATAATCAATAAATGGAAGTAAAATAGATGAACAAAACAGAAAAAATACAAAATTAAGAATCAAATTACATCATTACAGTATGTTTTATCAAAGTAAATATGAGACACTGAATTCAAGCCAAAAATGGAGAGAACAGTTTTAGATTTAGGACTCATAAATGAGGTGGCGAACGAGTGGTGAGGGAATAGCAAAAGTAACTAGAAAGTTATGCAAACAATACATGATACGTTATTAAGGTATGCAAACAATACATGATACGTTATTAAGGTTGAAATTTAAATAATTTATATGAAGTTAAATTATGAAAGTAAATAGGACTAACTTTGTGAATTCGATAATTTTGCCAAAGATTTTTGCTTGAGACGGTTTTTCCCAAGAAAAATAAAAGCGATTCTCTGAAGGTTTGGCCCTAGATAAATTACTTTGGGATTTAGGAAAGATGCGTTCGATGAAAGTGAGAAGCATAATAAGTGTTGCAACTTGCAGGACCAAAATTTTATTGTTTTCCAGCTGTACCCAAATGTTTTTATTTTATTTTCATTTTCACCGAATTTACTAACGTCTTCAAGCAGTGGTAAAATGTATATTTTTCGTTGGAGAATTTTTCACTCTTTTTTCAACGGATTTGGGAAAGAATTTTTCACTATTTTGAAATGGCATTAGATGTTAGCCATCCAGAAATATGTTTGTTAGGAATTCTAAGTTTTTTGTACTATTTTGAATCAGATATAAATTTTATCAAACTAAATAAATTATAGGGGGCACAAACTTCGAAACATGTTAGATTGTGAGTGGACTGGAGGATAAACTGAAATTGTAAACTTGGATAGGCTCGTTTATTATCTTGAGATGATCATAGACAATGTTACTAGAAAATCCTCATTCAAATAACTGGGAGAAAGTGTACTTCTTCCGCCCAAACGGAGGAGAAATATGGATCACATTCGACATGTTGTAACTACAAAATGTTCAGGGCTCACATTCGCCATGTTCGATTTCTCAAATTTTTGACTCCTCCTTACGATCTGCTATTAGGGATGGCGATGGGAAGGGTCTAGGATTCAAACCCGGTCGACCCGACCCTGTTTTGTCCCGTCCCAATCCGTCCCATTGGGTCATTTAGGGTCGGGTCGGGGCTCGGTTGATCCGCCCCAACCCGATCCGCATTACTAACATTTCATGAAACTGCTTTATTACTATAATGATTTATTAATCTTTTTAAATATAAGTGATTCTATTATGGATATTAAAATGTTCCAATAAATAATCTATATAAAAAATTAGAGTATTAAGTTGCGTCATTGATAATTATACAATAATATATGCATATATTTTCTGAATTGTTATTGTAAACATCATTTTTACTAACTTAGACACGTTGTTATTTGTATTTCATGTATCATTTGGTGATAACGAGTGTAAACAAATAAATACATGTAAGTTGATACACAATTTTGAATCAAAGTGTTATCCCATTTTTTGGACAGAACTGGAATATCAATGTTGTGTGCATTTCCACCACGACCAAACTAAGAAGAAGCAAGCAAGCGTACAGCGAAGTCTCATTCGGCATCCAAGATGCCTTGCTTCATCCGGTGTTCCCAATACAAGAGCTCATTCGGCAAGAAGCATTCGGCACTCCAACACTCAGCTTCATTCGGCAGCTACATTCGGCATTCCCAATAATCGAACTCATTCGGCAATCATCCATTCGGCATCACCAAACCATGTAACCACCGGACCATGCAACCACCGAACCAGCTCCATCCTCACCATACTACTGTCGGTCGAGAAGTCAATGCCGAGCCAACATCTTACCACCTCCCACCGAATCAACCTCCTTTCCATCCACTACCAAGTAAACCACCGGTCCAACCATCCCAGCTACGACCGAACCAAGCTTCGCCGAACCAAAGTTGCCAGGCCAAATTGCTTCAGCCCAAGCCCACCAGCAGCGATAAACATCCAAGACCCCTGCCCCCAGCCTCACTCTATAAATAGAGGGGCAGGGGTACAACAATGGCAGAGGAGTTTTGAGACAAGTTTGGGAGCTCAAGCCTGGAAGGAACTCTCAAACAACTTTAGATACTTGTAATCAGAGCTTTGTACTTGTAATCTAAAGAAAAAAGGAGAATAACATATAAAGTGGACGTAGGCACGTTCTGACCGAACCACTATAAATCTATGTGTCTTTTACAGTTTAGTCCCTGCTTTTTATATATTTGCATAAATCACCCAAATCACTAAATACAACATAAAATCAACAAACTCATACGACTTTGGGTGTTTGCGGTCATTTTTTACGCAAACATTTTGGTGCTTTCACTGAGAAGAACCAGCTCCCGCTACATCGGATAGAAGTTGAATTTGAAAATCTAAGAGTTCAGATCTAAGAGTTATGACGAGACAAACAAGTAGAAGGCAAAGGCCAGAGAGAAGTGAACACCAAGGAAGTCAAGAGGCTTCCTCAGGAGGGAATCAAGCGTCGATCTTCATCACTAGGAATGAGATGGAGAGAAGACAAGAAGAGATGATTCAGAACTTGCTTCAGCAAATTGGGCAACTTGGAGCACAAAACCAAGGAGCAACTGGAGTTCAGAACGGAGCAGGACCATCTGGCGTAGCACCAGAGCTAGGGGGCACCCACACTTGGAGCATGTTGATCCAATCCCAGAGAGAGAGATAGGGGCCTCTGAGCAACCTGGTAAGGAATGAACGCTCATCCAGGGGGCAGGTAAAATTCCCTCCTGAACTTGGGGGGCAGGTCGAAAGCGATGAACAAGTCGCAAACCTCTCACTAGCACGGTTAGATCGTTTACACATGTGAGCGATCGCGCACGATCCATAGGCATGCTCTGAATGACTACCAGCCGCGTTATAGTAAGAGTTTACGCTTTGACATCTTCGTTCTGTTTTTTGCTTTGATTTTGATTTGAACATTTAAATTCTTCCTGTTTGGACATTTCTTCCATAAGATTCATATGATTATTGCTTTAACATTTATAATTCTATGAAAAAATTATTTACTTGTATGCCCGTTGGATCGCGAACGGTCCACGAGCACCTATTGCATGGCAACGAACTGCCGAAGTCTTTGATTCGAAAAATTCCCCCAAACAATGACTCCAACACTGATAATATTAAGTCCCCCCCGGGCACACTCATTCGCCTCGAACGGCACCCGACTTCGAACAGTCACAATTCGCCTCGAACGGCACCCGACTTCGAACAGTCACAATTCGCCTTGAACGGCACCCGATCGCGAACGGTCACAATTCGCCTCGAACGGCACCCGACTTCGAACAGTCACAATTCGCCTCGAACGGCACCCGATCGCGAACGGTCACAAATCGCCTCGAACGGCACATGATCGCGAACGGTCACAACTCGCCCCGAACGGCACAATTCCTCTCACCTCAAATGGCTCGATCGCGAACGGTCGTCATTTGGGGTCCCCCACTTGACCGCGCACTGTCGCATTTTACCTCGAATGACTCGATCACGAACGATCGTCATTTGAAGTTAAGCGCTTGACCTTGAACGGTCACCACTTGACCGCGCACTGTCGCACTTTACCTCGAATGACTCGATCACGAACGATCGTCATTTGAAGTTAAGCGCTTGACCTTGAACGGTCCCCACTCGACCGCGCACTGTCGCACTTTACCTCGAATGACTCGATCCCGAACGGTCGTCATTTGAAGTAAAGCGTTTGACCTTGAACGGTCACATTTCACTGCAGATGACTCGATCCCGAACGATCGACGCACGGATTTATGCGCTTGACCGTGCACGGTCGCACTTCACCTCAAATGACTTGATCACGAACGATCGTCATTTGAAGTTAGGCGCTTGACCATGAACGGACGCGCTTCATCCCAAATAGCTCGATCCCGAACGGTCGTCATTTGGGGCCATATAAAATATCAAGCTCTTTACAGGTTGTCAACAGGATACGAACATCCAGCTCATAGCATTACAAAACACGTCTTCCTACCGCAAGGCATATTTTGGGGGGCAAAGTGTTATCTCATTTTTTGGACAGAACTGGAATATCAATGTTGTGTGCATTTCCACCACGACCAAACTAAGAAGAAGCAAGCAAGCGTACAGCGAAGTCTCATTCGGCATCCAAGATGCCTTGGTTCATCCGGTGTTCCCAATACAAGAGCTCATTCGGCAAGAAGCATTCGGCACTCCAACACTCAGCTTCATTCGGCAGCTACATTCGGCATTCCCAATAATCGAACTCATTCGGCAATCATCCATTCGGCATCACCGGACCATGCAACCACCGGACCATGCAACCACCGAACCAGCTCCATCCTCACCATACCACTGCCGGTCGAGAAGTCAATGCCGAGCCAACATCTTACCACCTCCCACCGAATCAACCTCCTTTCCATCCACTACCAAGTAAACCACCGGTCCAACCATCCCAACTACGACCGAACCAAGCTTCGCCGAACCAAAGTTGCCAGGCCAGATTGCTTCAGCCCAAGCCCACCAGCAGCTATAAACATCCAAGACCCCTGCCCCCAGCCTCACTCTATAAATAGAGGGGCAGGGGTACAACAATGGCAGAGGAGTTTTGAGACAAGTTTGGGAGCTCAAGCCTGGAAGGAACTCTCAAACAACTTTAGATACTTGTAATCAGAGCTTTGTACTTGTAATCTAAAGAAAAGAGGAGAATAACATATAAAGTGGACGTAGGCACGTTCTGGCCGAACCACTATAAATCTGTGTGTCTTTTACAGTTTAGTCCCTGCTTTTTATATATTTGCATAAATCACCCAAATCACTAAATACAACATAAAATCAACAAACTCATACGACTTTGGGTGTTTGCGGCCATTTTTACGCAAACACAACACATGAGAGTCATCGGGTCTTGGGGCGGGTCGGGTCTATCCTGACCCTACGGGTCTCGGGTATGGGGCAAAATTCCAGTCCCACACTGGGTCTACGGGGCGAGTCTGGGACGAGGTCTAAAAAACCCGAGATAGATATGGGACACTAAAAACCCGCTCCAACCCGCCCCATTGCCATTCCTATGTGGGGCTACTGGGTTAATGGTGCACCATTCCTATGTGGGGCTACTGGGTTGATGGTGCACCAGGTCCATTTTTCTAAATTCACTTTGGCTTCTGGCATGTGGATCAAAAGTTAGTAGAACGCGTGTCCATGACTAAACCATGCGGAAACGACAAGTGAAGTTTAGGAACATGGGCCTGATGCATGCATTGACCTGGCAGACTATAGCGGACCGTAAATGTTTTGAAGGAGTCGAATTTAGAGAAATGGAACATGAAAGCCTTCTTGGTCATTCAGCTTCTACCAACCTACATGAGCAGCTCTTCACGTTTAATGATTTATCCCAAATACACATTTTTTGAACATACAATTTGTATAAATTTTGTTATACTAAATGTACGATTGTGATTTCGATATAAAATAACGAATCTTTTTTTTCGTTTTTTATGACTACTTATGGTTCCATATGTCTATGCATTAAATTTGAGGTGCATTATATCTTCTTATTGCTAAACATTGTAGGAGGGGAAAAAGTTAAAAATCCTAGTTATATAAAAATTGGACAATATTTTGTAATGACTAATAGGCAAGCTTAATTTCTATATTATCCAGGAAAAAGGCATGGCTTTGGGCCAAAGATAAGCAACGAGTATGGGAAATTGCTAAAATATAGCCCATAACAATTTTAAGTTGTTCCTAAAGTAAGCTGCATAGGGGCTCCAAGTAATCCCTTTTGACTCAATTTACAATGACCTATATATTTTATGAAAGTTGGAGAACACTTGTTGCAACTATCTAACACATGTTCTAGGTGGGGAACAAGGGACATTATGAATGCTGTCATGTATGCCTTTGGTCTATTTCTAAATTTCAGCCACACCATCTTTAGCAATGATTTATGTTTGTTGCAAAAAAAAAAAGTTTAATGGACAACAAGTTTGCTATCTATTTTGAAGAACATTTTTTTGTGTAAACTGAAAATGATAGTTAGAACTATCATTCGGTGATTTGCACTAAAAATTGTCCTTTAACCTTAAAAAAACAATGTTAGCTATGCCCATAGAGTAACAATTGATTGAATAAAAAAATTTAAGTCAAATTGAATCAATTTATTGAAATTAAATTATAATTAATTGGATTTAATTATAGTTGGAATTGAACATTGTAATTAGTGTAATATTTAACATTAGATTGATGTGTAAATTTGTTATAAATTATTGTAAACTTCCAAGAAATCAAGAAATGATAAAAATTGTTAGTTATTGAATTTGAAATTAAAAAGGGATTTAATCAATTTAATATTAATTTATTTAACTAACGTGAAAATAGCCATTTTGACTACCGTCTCGGATTATGACGAAACCAGTTTCGTCAGATCCGCATGATGAATTATTATATGCTTTCAAGTTTCGTAGCGATCCGACTTGTCGTTTGATCGTACGGACTCGAAACATATAAAAATCAATTTAATTAAATTCAATTGAAATCAATTTGTAATAAGCTGGTTTTTATGCTAACTTCTTCATACGATAGAATTAGGACTTGAAACTTATTCCATTGACTTTAAAAATATCGAAAACATCTATTTTGATATATGGGATGACCAACTTTTGTTTCGGAGACAGAACGTGTTTTTCGTGTAGTTATTGTCGGTTCAAACCAAATTTAGTATATTCATTCATTCTTATCAGGCTTGCCATATAAATAAACTTTGTTTCTCAAACCTTAGCGATCATTTTCTTATTCTGTACGTACATCAACTTCTGCCTGTTCCTCCTTCTCAAATGACAGAACCCCAAAATTCAAGATTCAATTGCAAATCAAAATCATATCGAAAAATTTAAAACTTCTCAAACTATATCATATTATATATCGATTCGAAGCTCTCAACGAGCACAACTCAAATATGCAGTTCATTTTTACAAATGGATTCTATTTTGTCCGATATTGGCCAAATCTTCCTTGGTTGTTCATGGTTTGCGATCGACGACGGTGGATCGTCGAATTGATGGTATGGATGCATGGAGATGGCCGAGATGAGTGCATCGGTGATAGTCGTTCGTTAGTTCATCGGCTAGATCGCCTACAAAATTCGACTAGGTCATAATGCTTATGGCGACGGCTGGGTGGATCTCGTGCTCGATCAGGGCGTCTGGCCACGCATGGGTCGGAGGTTATGGAGATGGTTCAGGCGAGGTCGCGGCGAGGCTTAGGGGTGGTCGCGATCGTGTCAGGCGGCGAATGATGATGGATATGGTGGCGGCCGAACATCTGAAGGGTTTCGAAGACCTGGGCTGGCTTGCATGTGTTAAACGAAGGCTACGTGGAAGAAGGGTATTCGTTTCTTATTATATTATATTATTAATATGTTGGATAAATTTTTATTATTCGTCTATGCTAATTTAATCATATCTTTTGCATATGAACTCGGATTTGGGTGCGGTTTGTTTGGTGGGATCATATTGAAATTCCGGACATTTTGAAACAAGTTTGGACGAATTCTGAGACTGTTTAATTTTGAGCCTTATTTTGGATTTCAAATCAATTTGAAATCAGATGTGAGTGTTTTAACCTACTCACAACTACTGAATTGTCTTATGTTAGTTAAATTAAATTTATGATGTGATTAGAAATTGATTGGTTGATGTTTGGTATATTTAAATTGTCATTTCAGTTAAATGTGACTTTCATTGCATTTAATCGTCATATAATTTAATATTGAATTTTTAAATTTCCAGTTAATACTTATTTCTCATAAACAGTAAATTGTTATTATTTATTGGTTGATTTGGATGATGATTGTGATGGATGTTTGACTGTTGATATTGGATGAATGGATGCTATATTTTATATTGTTATAACACTGCAAGTTTCCTATGGGCTGAAATGATACATCCCCGAACGATCATATAAAATAGGGAAAAATCGTTATGGGCTGAAATGGTAAACTCATGCGATTTTCGTTAAACTGAAATTTTAGGATTGCGGGTTGAAATGATATATCTCCGTAAATATAAAATATTTATCGATTGAAATGGTAAATATCCGTATCACTTGACCAATAGGATAGAAAATTATATACGGATGCCGGATTGGTTAAACTAAATGATTTTAAATCCTTAATTTTTGAATCGGTTAAATGATATTTTGAAATAAAATTTAATTTATATAAATTGAAATATCGTTGACAATATGAATTTTAAATGTGAAATTGGAATTGGTTTAAATGAATTGTTTGAAGGACTTATTTTGAAATTGAAAGCTGGACGTGGTTCAGATGTGTTGAAATGAAAGAAATAGTACAATTCGATATAAATTTCAAATTTATTATATTTATAATATAAACTATTTTAAAACATATTACTTTCAAATCCTAATTATTAAGATTTTCTGACTATTAAACTAATTTAAGCTATTTTGAACTATTTTAATCAATTCAAACTAATTTAATTTATTTTAAATCTATTTAATACAATTTAATCTATTTTAATCTATTTTAACCTAATTAACCCATTTAAATAATTTTAAATCTATTTAATCTATTTTAAAACTATTTAATCTTTTTTAAATCTATCTAATCTAATGTAATGTAACCTATTTAAACTATTTTTAATCTATTTTAAACTATATTAATCCAATTTAACCTATTTTAAATTATATTAATCTGTTAATCTATTTTAAACTATCGTAAACTATTTTTAAAACTAATTTAAACTATCTAAATTATTTTCTGAATTTCAGGTTCTGTAAAGTGGAAGTTTATATTTAAATCTTTGATTATTAAGTAGAATACGACTAAATGGTGTAATAACCTAAGTTAGGATTTAAATAGCATATTTTGGGTAAATATGATGATTTTGGCATGAGGATTTAATTAACCTATCTTATTGATAATTTCAAAAGTGAATATGATTTTGAAAGAGAATATGGTTTTGATAGTGAATATGATTTTGAAAGTGATATGGTTTGAGATCAAATATGATATTTTGATATTAATTATGAATTGACTTTTGAAATGTAAAAGAACTATCCGGTATGAAATAAGCGTTTGGTTGTTATAGAGACCGAAAGATAGGATATTGTCGTACTTTGTGCCAATACCGAAAACCACGTTGACTACTGTGTACGTGGTGGAGACTCCAAAAATGAAATAGGATGGTTTGGTGTACGATTCTGTCTGAGGTATTTACGTGACCCTGACTCTCGTGGGTTAGCTTAGATGTGACTAAAATAGGAGCTATACCGGGCCTAGTTAGGTCATTCCTCCTATCGGACATATTTCTTCGATACTATATTTTGAATTTGTGATTGATTTGGTAGCCACCCCTTAATTTGATTAAGGGAGTGTGTTCCGAGGTGGGCAGTAGTAGCTGCTATGCATTACCACCAGTCCGGGAGTGCAATTGGTGGAATCCTACCTTGGCATTGCCTCGAGTTCCGTGTTCATATGCCCTATCGCGCCTTCTACGAGTTTGTTTTGTGTCGTACCTATATAGTGCTCCTTGATAGCCCACCTGCGGGTGGAGTTTATAGTACTGTATAAACTACGGTATTATACAAAATGTGTTAAAGGGGATATGGGTAACGCCACAATGCTATTTTAATACTTTACTGTAGACACTATTATAATAGCGTATTGTACTATGTATGTAGATAGTTTCGGATCCTTAGGAGATGGAATCCCGAACATCTCTTAAGTTACTACACTCATGTTAGACACTGGATAAGAGATGTCAAACCCCGTAAAGATCTTCGATGCCATTACACTCATATTTATTTATTACTGATTTAACTTACATAAGATCTTTTAGTTTTGACTCGAGTGTTTTGTCCTTTCAATTCGCTCAGGTCAGTCTGGGCTTTTCAGTGTATCGAAGACTGCTTTCTAGAGGACGAAAACAAGGATTTTTATTATTGCTATTTATTATATTCATACCACCGCGTCATGTTATTCCGCTGCATCTATTTATTTATTCTTGTTATATGTAACTCTGATCGATATTTTAAAAGTGTAACCAAATATTATTTGTAAAACAGCTTCATGAACTATTTATTTGATTATTATATTTTATCATTCCGCTGTAAGATTTTGTGTTTGTTTCCTTTCTTTCTTTGCTTTTCTTATTTAACCAATAAAAATCTGCTCCTTTGAATGGCTTTGAGTTGGCATGTGCGTCGATTTGAACCATCCAAAAGGTAGGTCGTTACATTATCTTTAACACTTTAAAATAACATAACATATAAATATTAATTAATAAACTCAATTAATTAATTTGTTTTATTAATAATATTAATAAATTTTAAATTTTGAAATTAATATTTATATAATTTTAAACATTTTGAAATTTTCATTACATTTTCAAACATTTTGAAATTTTATGTTATATTATAACCAATTATAATAAAAATGTTTTTATTCTAAATTTAACATTTAAATTTAAAATCTTGTCTTAATTTTAAAACCTATTTTGAAAATCAGCTCAAGGCCTAATTCAAATTGGGCTTTTTCTACCAGTGGTAACATTTGGGCTCACTTCACCTTTCAGGCCAGGCAGATAACTAGGTAGGACAAGGTACTTGATTGACCAATTCCAATCCTAGACATCACCTTTCTAGATACCATACTAATTATGCAAGCTCAATTAGTTAGCCCTAACAAAGCTATTGAGCTCTAATATCATTGTTGGAACTAGGCCAACCCGTAGCGGAAGAAATGAGTGAATTTAAAAAAATCGACATTTTGGATCTTTAATGGCATATGAAGTCTAAACTCATCTAGAACTTTTCTAAGTTTCTTTTAGTAAAATCAATATTTTGTTTAATTTTATAAATAAAATTTTTACTTTAATTTAATGTGTATGTAAATTAGAGTACATCAAATATACTCTTATGTGCATATTTGTATGTAACGGTAACTTATTAAATTTACTTAAGGAATGAAACTTTTCATTTTCTATCTCTTAACTTATTCAATTGATGACGGGGCATGAATTTATTTAGAGAAGAAAACTTTTCATTTCTTTCTTCTTAACTTATTCAATTAATGATGGGGCATAAACTTGTTTAGATGAAAAGAAAAACCTTTCATTTCTCTCTTTTTAATTAAATTGATTGATTATACGAACATCATTAATTAGCAAGATGTATATAGCATGAATGTAAGTATAAACTAAAATATATTATAGTGTAAATTCTATAAGTGCAACATATTACTATCGATTGATGACAAGGTGTAGATATATAAGAAAATTAAATGGATGGACAATCACATAAAGAAAAATGAGAAATAAATAAAGGGTAACAAGAATGATTGATTCAATTTTCCACTACATAAACTTAATTAATGTAGCATATAAAAGACAACTAATACGCATCATAATATAAGGATAAATAGTCAAAGATAAATGTGTGTGTGTATAATTGCCACCTTTTTAAATTGTTTTTTTTTTCTGGAAATAAACCTAATTCATACTTTGACAATATGTAATAGTATAATTAATTTATATATACATACATATAAAATTAGTTATATGTATATAATATTAAAATAAGTTTTTCTAATTAATACAAATTAGAGAATTATAGCAATCAATTTAATATAGATTTATTGTCAAAACATTAATTGTATGTGTGTGTAAGATTCAATAAAATATCTCTAATTAATACAAATTATAGACTTATAGTTATTCGATTAAAATTTAGATTTATTACCAAAATATCTTCCTTTTTTAATTTCTAAAACAATGCAAACATAAAATACATACATGTAAACTTTCAAATCTGAAATTACATTTTTTTTATACGATTTAAATCATGAACCTTCAATAAAACACTGTAATATTCATACACAAATTTTAGTTTAATTTGTTAAAGTAAAATCCAATCAAAACAATATGAACACACAAAGTTTTAGATCTAAAGGATTATACTTTGAATTGAATGTTTACAATATAGATCTATAATAAAACATTGTATTCAAACATATACAAATTTTAATTTTAATTTAACAAAATAAGAACCTAATTGATAAATTGAACATACAAAATTTCTAATCTAAAAATTAGACTTTAAATTGAAAGTTTAGAACATAGTTCCAAAAAAACCTTATATTTAAAATATACAAATATTAGTTTTAATTTATTAAAATAAAATACTATTCATTCAACAAATAATTCAAGATACATAAACAATTTTAAAATTAAAAGAGGCAATGATATGTACATTTAATTTATGATAATTAAATTTCTCTTTCGACAAACATTACATCGGATGTCATTATCAATTAAAAAACATAGCTTATTACCCAAAGCCTTGAAGCGTGTCTTGAAAATGGACTTCCTGTCACACCTTGAATGATGAGGTCTCCTCAGATCATCGATACCCACATCCTATCCTTGCAAGAGATGGATGAACCACTCTTATATAATTTTATTTGATGTTTTATATGGGGTTGAAAGATTTTTGGAATTTTTTTGTTTTCTACCGTGAAAAGTTAGGAGGAGAGAAAGAAACAGACCGAATGAGAAAGAATGAATTGCACGTCTAGAATGAGTTAGAGAGTATGTTTTTATTCGAAAGAATGAAATTTTTCTCATTCTTTAACTAAAACTTTCCTAATTAACTTCATTGATTGTTTCTCTCTCTCCAATCCTTTCTTTACATGTAAGTCATCAAATGACATAAAATTTTGGGATATTTTGGCTCACATCCCCAATAAGTTTCAAAATAGAAAAAACATCCTCCCAAAACTAAGTTTACATTTCCAGTCCATATTTTCAAATCCGTGTGCGCAAAAAGACCCAAATACCCTTTACTTCTTTAATATTTCAAACATGTATAACTTTCTGTAGAAACATCGGATCAACATACCGTTTTCACCAAAAAATCAAAAAAATTATGATCTTTAAAATGAGATCCATTGTTGATACCAAAAAGCCATATTTGCAGTAAGGCTGCAATTATTCTATATATTTGCAGAGAATTCTGCAATTTTTGAACATCATCGGTTTTCCTTCAAATGTCAGTAATTATTCCATATACTTGCAAACTTTTATGCAATTATATGGAATAATTGCAGACTTTTATGCAATCATACAATTGCAGACATTTCCGTAATCATGCCGTATAATTGCAGACATTTCTGCAATTATTGCAGAGATTTATGTAATTATTGCATAAAATTGCAGACATTTCTGCAATTATTGCATATAATTGCTGGATGTCTGCAACTTTACCATATAATTGCAGACATTTCTGCAATTATTGTGTATAATTGCAGACATATCTACAATTATTGCATATCGTTGCTGAATGTCTACAACATATAATTGCAGATATTTCTATAATTATTGTGTATGATGGCAGATTATTATGCAATTATTGCAAAATCGTATGCAATTATTGCACATAATTGCATAATTTTCTACAATCATACCATATGTTGTTTTTACATATGCACAATACCACTCATTAGAAAAAATAATAAAATTTGTGATTGAATGGTGAAAACGGTTTATTAATCCGTCGTTTCTACAAAAAGTTATTGCGTTTTAAAGATTGATAATTAAATGAGGTGCAAAATTTAATTATGCATGCGAGAATAGCATGCACGTATGAAGAATGCAATGGAATAAAAGGGTATTTTAGGAAAGAAATTTAGAGTATTTGAAAATAAAGATGTAATTTATATCTTTTTTTTGGGAAGGATGTTTTGTGTATGAATTTTGATTCTAGGTATGTGTCTCTTATTTTCACTAAAATTTTCATAAATCACGTCATCAATATAGTATATCAACACGTGCAAATGGTTTTTTCATAAATTCATTAAAATAATTACAAAAACCTTCCAAACATCAAATAAATAATAGTTAATACTTCTCAAATATCAATTAATTTAATTAATTTATAACGTTATATAAATTAATTAAATCATGTGGTTTTTATAGAATTCATCATTACCGTTGTGCGAATCATAAGTGTAAATTTAATCAGCGATTAATATCGAACTACTCAAATATTAATGTTCACACGTCACTTAGCAAGTGATATGACAATTTGACCAAATTTATTGCTTACACATCTTTTGGTAAAATCCAATTTTACAATTATAAGCGGTACCTAATAGTTGATAATTATTTACATCAATTCTTTTCGTCAAAACTATATCACTTTGGATTTATGAAATTTGGTAATGGTCAAAATTCCAACACCATCCATATTTAACTTTATGGTCTAAACACAAAATCTTTGGTTCAATATTAACAATTATTATTAACCAAAATGTTATGGCCAGAGACTTTGAATTTGAGTTGACTTTAGTTCACTGTGATACTTAACCTCATATAACATATGAGGCAAATCCTCTCTTGATTAGTGTTCACTTCCAATGCTTCCACTTGACCCAACTATAATCGTTCGATGGATGTCGTGCTACTATTTAACTATAATCAAACAAAGCTTCCACATTAAAGATCAGCAGTATTCTCAAGTCGAGAGAACTGTGTAAATTAGTCACATCAATATCTTTAACTGACCTTGGTTATATTAACCAACAGAAAACTATTGAGTGGGTCATTCCATAGTTTTCCAATAACTATCCATACTAACCTCTTGGTGCCCCCAACAATCATGAGTAATACACGGCCCAACATCTGAAGAGTGTTACGTGCTCTAGTCTCAGTGAATACATCGATATCCAATCTCGATGTATCTTGACTAGGAACATTTAAAATGGTATATTTGTCTCATTGTGATAAATTACTCACGGTTACAACACTTTGTAACCAATATCACAAAACATACCATTATGGATTTTCTATTAAATATATTTTTAGTTAAATTGATTTGCTAATATAACCACATTATATCTAGTGTATAATAGGAAGAAAATACCTTTACTTCGAACAAGATTGGCCTACGAGTTAGATATATGCAACAAATTGCATAATTTTCCCAAGGGCATAACCTTAACTCTATCACGACTTAGTATAAAATCTCCAACATTGAATTGATGGAGCTTTACCTTTTATTTGTAGTGTTTAGCTATCTTTCTTTTGTATGCCTTAGTGAGGAGCACTACCTCCGCTCTTCTTTCTTTTAAACCATCGTGCCTGAGCTTGAGCAGTTTTCATTTTGCTCGAGGTCACGAGTGAGAGGACTTGGAGTGGGTATATCGACTTTGATGAGTAGCATAGCTCCATAGCTTTGAGCCAAAGAGAATAAGGAGTGACCAGTTGTTGTGTGGCTCGAGGTGTGGTATGACAAAGCACAAGCGTTAAATCCGCAACCTAATTTCCTTTGGCATTCTAGGTGCTTCTTTGGCATTGTTATTACTTAATTTTTTTTAAGTAAGGACTTAGTGATTAAGGCTCATAAGCCCGGCCTAGCCCAGTTTGGTCCAGGTCAGCTCCGGTCCAAGCCAGTCTTCATCGAGCTAGCCAAAAGTTAAGGGCGGACCGGCAAATTCCCTCGATCACTATCTCAGGTCAAGGCCAAGCCTATAACAGCCCGTATATGCATGTCGATCCCGTAAGGAACAAGCACCAGTGCAACTTAGCAAAGCTAAAGAATAACTCTCGATCTTATTTCAATCGGTCCTCTCATGCCAGCTTACTTTCAACATGGCACCAAGTCTGCCCGTCTACTTGTATATCCCTCCCAGCTCCTTTCCGACCGACTTAGCTCAAGGTTATCTTTGGCATAATTGGTCATTTGATCTAGCTTCAGTGCAGCCACCTACGGATTGTGCATCATTTCTTCATACCTCACCCTACTCGGCATGTCATTAGTTCTCAGCGATTCCTTATTCTCTGTATGGTCCCAATGGCCGGCGAACTAACAAGACCTATCTTGCCACATATGCATATGAGAGTAAGGTGACAAGAGGTACAACCAGGTGTACTTACTCCTAACAAGAAACATGTCCTATTTCTCTAGCACATCGCCATAGTGCAAATGCATTAAATATGAAGTAAGGCGGGGCATACCACTAGTACAGTTCTCTTGTTGGCCTTTATCTAAGCCACTTTTTCCTTTCATTTAGCCAACCGTCTCCCATTAAGCCTGTTAAGTTAGATCAATCAAGCATGCTTCATGCCTGTTTTATCATCTAATCTCAATCATCCAAGCATTAGGTATAAATATACCATGCATTGCAACATTGGGAAGGAGGTTTGGTAAGCTTCGGTAAAGTTTGGTCAGGTTCGTTTCGGTTCGGATTGGTTTGTTCCATGTCAGGCCGGTTCAATTCTGTTCAGTTAAGGTCAGTTCCGACCCCACAATGTCAGTCTGGTGGTTATAGGTTTTCTATTCAATAAACATATAGCCACTTTCCAAAGGTGGGAAACAAAAAATATCGGATGGTATACGCAACACATAGTCTTTCAAGCAGTAAACACTAAATTAGCTGCTTCCTTAGTCTTATGTGTTTCATGCTCTCTTGTTCTTTTCTTATTATTCTCTTGTAATACCTTATAATTATAAGAGAGCTATATGTAAGAAAGCTTCCCAGTGGATGCAGGCAGCTCTATCGAACCACTTTATATCTTGTGTTATTTACCTTTAAATACTCGCTTCCCTACAGTTTTTGCTCTTAATCCTCGTTTTTAGCAATTGACCTTTTCTTTTCATGACCTGTCATCATAATTCCGTGGTTAATGAAAAATACAGTTAGTATTTCGACGCTAGACGGAGGGTCTTTTCGAACTTGTGGCCAATAGTCACATGCTCTAACTCATGGTGGGCTTCAAAATCTTGATGGTATAATAAGTAACTAAAAAAAATCCCTTTGAGAAGTTGAGCCATGATTTAAGTTTGGTTTCATGTCAAGTGCCACCACAGTGTGTACCTACTCCTGCACATTACTGTTACTATTAACCAAGTTGTGGAGGTTGTGGACGCGTATCGCGTAGGGGTCAGATCAACCATCAACAGCCGAATCTCCACCCCATCACTCTCCATCCAAGAATGCTCCCTCCCATAGAAATGCCCGGGTTAGTCCCCACTCTTGGATAAACCAAAGTTATGAGGCATGATAGCAAGCCTGGAAATATTAGCCGCATGTCATGTGCCCCCTTTTCTAAAAGATCCTTAAGCCATGCGGCACTCAATGTTATGTTTGGATTAGTCCCCCTCAAGCCATCAAGTATCCCCAACATTCGTCCTTGCCCTCAAACATGTCTGGATGTGGTCAGGTTCCTACCGATGTATCTTAAGATGTCCGGACGTAATGGTCAGTGTCCTTAAGCATAGCTGCAAGCACTTATACCATTTTCACATTTACTAAGTTATTGTGAGTGGTGGCACTAGCAGTCCATTTTCACATTTACAAAACACTTATACCAAGTACCTTCCTAGCTATGCGCTTTGGTTCAAGCCAAGACCTGCATTTATCCTACGGCTAGTTATGTGTCACCTAAGAGAACCCTCGAGCCCTCATTTGCTCCGGTTCAAGCCAGGCCTGTCCCTCACTCTACACATGATATCTTATCATCTAGGAGAATCCAGTGGCAAATATACGCTCTCACTTAACATTAGCTCGCTCGCCACTCAATACCAAGCCGATACTCAGTTTGTATGCATGTTCAGGCTCAACCCATCACGTAACTATTTTATATTTAACATATAATAAATAGACAGAAGCATTTTCTGCAATAATGCATGAACTCCTCCTTATAGTGCGTCACCTTCTAGAAACTTCAAGCCACTCAATGCTTAGGTTCAAGAAGGGGCCGCATGCCTCTCCTTGCATTTTGTTACCTAGGAGAAACTTCAAGCCACTCAACACTTAGGTTTAAGTCGGGACCTCATGCCACTCCTTCTTGCAACATGCCATAAAGAAGAACCTTGAGCCACTCAATGCTCATGTTTGTGCCGAGGTCGCCCAAGCAAAGCAAATGAGTAAGGCTTAGCTATCATCTGCCGGCCATGGCACTAGATACGCTACCGAGTTGCTCGGTCAATGCTCAACTCTGAGCCCATGACCTTCTGTGAGTAATAAATCTAAGACTTCATGGCCTACATCATTCAACACCTTCACCAAGGCTATCTGATGAGGATAAATTATCATATGCTCATTACCTTATTTGGAATCTGTCAACCTTTTTCGTTAAGGACTATGCGAGCCTCGGCTCGCTAGGAACGACTACCACTCCTTCTTGTAGCATGCCACATAAGAGAATCTCGAGCCATTGAGAGGTTCATGCCAGGCTTGCTCAATGGAAAAGCAACATAATGGGGACATCTGTCATATGCCAGCCTCAATGCCCAACAAGAAAGCTGGATACTCGGTCAACATTAGCTTTCAAGTCCATGGATTGACTCGGGCTATCAACTAAAATAGACTGGTCAATCCAGTATAAGAGACTATGCCCGCAGTATGAGAAATGCTACTTCATAAGTCAAAGAAATAAGTTCAAACTACAATTTGCAACAAAGAATCTATTTTATTTGGTTTAGAAGAGTGTTGGGGCACAATGTTTGCCCGACTAGGCTTACAATGATATTCTTATCGCCAATTTGTTGAAAAGAAAAGAGAGATAGAGAAGAAGAAGAAGAAGCAACTCGCCCCTAGTAGAACATTTTAAAAGATCAAGCTTCAAATGCAGAATTGAGCTCCCCCAACACTTTAATTGATCGGTAGTTTTCTTTGCAAGTAGGGCTATGCTACCATCTTCAAATCCTTCCACATCGAATCTCACAAGAGACCTCGGAACGCTTACAAACAACATCATCATGGAGCAGAACAAGACTTTAACTGTGGCACTGAAGGTAGAGGCAACAACAACTAATCTTTCCAACAGAGCAATTGGGCTCTAAAGCTAACAGTTAGATCATTAGCTCAATACCGATAAGCAATCACCATTCGAAAGATGGCTAGAAAGCGCACACCTAGACTAATCAGTGTAGGTAGATCCATCTTAAGAAGTATAAATCCAAAATAGTGGCTTGAACTACAATGAATGAAAGCAGTTCGGCATCCAAGAAAGTTTCCTCCTTCTGTTAACTGTAAACAAGTCTGAGAAAACCAAAGGTGCTCAAAAGCATTTGGAAAGGAAGACCAGGTTAACTGTTTTCAACAATGAAAAACCATGCAAGATTATATTTGAATAAAGAAATTACATGACAAAATTTCCATGAGTCCAAGGTGGAGGAAAATGAGGTATTTATATGCCTCTCCCATCAATCACACCCGTTATGCTCAAACTGGAAAAAAGGATCTCAACCGTTAAAGAATACTCAAGTGCTATCTCACACAAATCGTTTGAGGGAATTGACACCTATCTGCTATATCTCGAGAAGTGCAATTGTTGTTGCTAATTGCGCAAGGCCGTATACAAAGTGTATTAAATGCATAACAGAGCCAACAATTAATAAAGCTTCATGATCTAACATATCCATGCCCGTATGTGGGCATGTACTTGGGGTGCAAAATATTACTAATTTTTTTTATATGTAAGGACATATCGATTAATACTCCTAAGCGTGGCTTAGCCTGGTACAGCTCAGGTCAGCTCGAGTCCAGGTTAGTCTCCCTCAGCTAGCCAAAGGTTAGGAGGCAGGCTGACAAGGTTCCTTTGATCACCATCCTAGGTCCAGGCCAAACCCCTACAAGCCATCTACTCATATCAATCCCGTAAGCCACAAGGATCAATACAGCTCAGCAAAGCAAAAGAATGACTTCCGATCTCACTTACGATCAGTCTTCTCATGCGGCCTGCTTTAAACATGACACTAAGTCTGCTATCCACTTAAACATCTCTCCCAACTCCCTACCGATAGACTTAGCTTAAGGTCAACTTTAGCATGGTCCTTCATTTGATTCTGTTTTGGTGTAGCCATATGTGGATTATAGGTCATTTTTTCGTAACTTACCCGGCTAGGCATGTCCTCAGTTCTTAGCAATTCCCTATCTGTTTCATGGCCTAAATAACCAGTGAATTATCTTAGATCGTCTTAATGCCTAAGCATATAGGAGTAAGGAGACAAGAGGTACAACCAAGTATATCTAATCTTGAGAAGAAGCATGTTCCATTCTCTGGCACACTGCCATAGTATAAATGTATTAAATGCAAAGTAAAGTAGGGCATACCTCTAGTAACCGTTCTCCTTTTGCCCTTCATCTCAGCCATAGTTTGTTTTTCATTTAGCCGGCTATCTCTCATCAAGTCTATTTACAAGATCAATGGTCGGGCACACTTCCTGCCTGTTTTACCACACAATCAACCATCCAAGAATTAGCTATAAATATATTATGCATTGCAACATTATGGAGGGGGTTTCAGTAAGGTTCGGTAAAGTTCAATCAGGTCCGGTCTAGTTCGATCCTATTTGGTTTTGTTCAATTCAGTTCAGTTAAGGTCATTTCCATCCCAGTTGGTGGTTGTTGGTATTCTGGTCAGCAAACATATAACCGCTTCGTAGAGGTGGGAAATAATAATAATTCTGGATATTGTATGCAACCTAGAGTCCTTCAAATAGAAAGCCCTTAAGGTTTGCTTCTTTATTGTTCTTAAGTGCTCATTTCTCTTATTCTTTTATTATTATTCTCTTGTAGTTCCTTATAAATATAAGAGAGCCATATATTAAGAAAACTTCAGAGTGGACGTAGGCAGCTCTGCTGAGCCACTCTAAATCTTATGCCATTTACCTTAACATGCTCGTTTTTCGCTCCTAAGCATAGTGATTAGAAAGTGAAATTTTCTCTTCATAATGCATGATCATAATTCTAAGGTTAATGAAAAGTATAATCAATAGTTGCCTTGATGGTCTAGTTCGCGGCCTCAACCTATCCATTTGCTTATGGGTGGGCGATTGAGGAGAAGCAATTTTTCGTTCTGATCCCTCTTATAATCCATGGTACATCCCACTCTCAAACTGAGTGTCGTTATTAGTTATGATCTTCTTTAGGAGTTCAAAGCGGTAAACAATATCATTGATCACAAAGTTTAGAATCATGAGCACGGTGACCCTAGTGAGGGGCTTTGCCTTAACTTGTAAAGTAGTCAGTAACGACCATGGCATTGTTGTATCCACCCTTGGCATTTGGAAGCTTGCTAATCAGAGCAATCCCCCAAGTGACGAAAGGCCAAGGGAAGTCATTGGAGTTAGGAAACTTGGGGATGCTCTTGGGATCTTGGCGAACCACTAACACCTATCACACTTATTAACGTAATTCATTACATCCTTGATCATAGTGAGCCGATAATAGCTTTGGAAGCAACCTTCTTTGCTAGAATTTTCCTCCATCATAGTCTACACAAAATCCTTTGTATAATTCCTCCAATATGAGGTCGGCTTCCTCATTTGTCATACATCGCTAGAGGGGAGTTGAATAACCCCCTATGGTAGAGTTTTCCATCTGTGATGGTATAATAGGTCCCCAGTGTAGATTCTTTCAGGCTACTTTTCTCTCAATCGATTGTTTGGGGCTTGAGAGTTACTTCAACAATAGGGCCATGCAGGAGTCAGTGCGGGTTTATCAATTTCCATGGCGTTTACCCACGATTCAAAGCAAGGGGCGGCCTACATCTCCATTGGGATGTAAGGGAGGCTCTCTTTGGGAATGATCGCCATCTTGGCCAATTGGTCGGCTTTGGCTTTCTTCTCATGAAATATCTACTCTATTTTAAGGTCTGTAAAAGTGTTGATGAGTTCCAGCTTTTACGACATAATGGGCCGATGTTATGCCCTCAAGTAGGAAACGTTCTCTAATTTGGTTGACAACTAATTAGGGTTTACTAAACACTTGCAAAAATATATTCGCAGCTCTCTAGCCATTATAAGACAGGCTCAGATGGCTTTATACTCAACTTTATTATTTGTGGCCTCTATGCTTAAGAGGACGGCAAAATAGAGCTCCTGATCATTGGGCGTGATCTAGACCATGCCTGAAACCACACCTTTCTCGTTTGACATACCATCAACATGAAGCTACCATGTTGGCAGGTTGGCTATCGAATCCTAGTTTCCATTGTCTAGGCTAGAACATTCCGCTATAAAATCAATCACAACTTGGCCCTTAGTCGATGTGCAAGGGTGGAAAGTGATATGATGTCCTCTGGGCTTTACAAACCACTTTAGGAGTTAGCCCACTATGCCGGGATAGATTGGTAATTGCTTCAACGGTTGGTTTGCGAGTACTTTAGTGGGTAAGCTTGGAAATGTGATCATAGATGTCGACCCTCCATTAGCAATCAATACTGCTTCAAGCGGAGTTTTCGGCCCATGGTCGAGGCTAGAGTCTCACATGTAGGGGTCGAGTGGATCATCATCACTATCCCTTACGTTCTCTTCTAGATCACACAGGTCTAACACGTATATCATGCGCCCAATAATGTCCCTGAATTGGACAAACATCCATGAGTAAAACGGTGGGCTACGGCTGCACCTAGCTCTCATTGATGAATCCTTCGATGTTGAGTGGGAAGGAGTGGTGGCATCTTTTGCTTACGTATTCTAGTGGTGGTATAATCGTTCATTCCATATAGCTATAAGTTCTCTTGTATTGCTTGTGCGGACCAGGGAATGATTATTCCTCGATCATTCCGTCTTTGCTAGGGCTCGTGATCAATTTAGATGCTTCACCTTTAAGAATTTGGTTAAACTTGGCATGAGTTGGAACAATCGCAAGCTCACATGTTTTATGAAGCATGTCACTACTGAGTGTTGCTAGTTCTGGTTGCAGCATAAGTGCTCCCTTCCTTGCTTGCTATAGAGAGATACTATAAAAATTATTTGATTTTGTTGGTTACCATAGATGCATCATATCCCTCCCTTGGTTGGGAATTTAACCTTTAGCCGCCGATAGGCCATGATTGCATTGATGTCCACTAAAGTTGGCCTACTATTAAGATGTTATATGCAAACGACTAGTCTACCACAAAAAACTGTACCTGAATCTTAGCTACCAAAGGTTGTTGGTTGAAAGTGCCTATGTAGTGGGTAATCTTTAGAGATGCTATGCCAAACGCCCCCAAACCCATAGATAGGCAGTGCATACAGAGTGAGGTTGGAGGTGGGAAGCTTTATCTTTTCAAAAACTTCTTTAAACATCACATTAATGGAGCTTCCCACATCAATAAAGATATAGTGGACCCTAATGATGTCCACAATAACTGAGATGACCATGGGGTCATGACGGTGGAAACGAACTCCTTTCTTGTTTTCCGCTATGAAAAACAAAGTACGTTTAATCTTGCTTGACTCGAGGGAACTTTAAGGCCTGGAGATCTATCGAATAAACCCGATCATAAAAGGCAAGCTCTCTCTCCTATAAAGGGCTAGATCCCCTTGATTTCTTCTAGTCACGTGCATGATGTTATGAATTAACAGAATCTCGATGTTGACTATGACCACGTGGTTGTCATCTATCCGTCGGGGTGGGACAAATGGATTTTAACAGACATTGTGCTACTCTGCATACTATCTTACATATTGAACGAGTGACCCTCATGGATTAGCCACCGTATTTCCTCATTGAGATGCCAACACTCGTTGGTTGAATTGCTATTGAATTGGTAGAATTGACAGTACTTTCTATTACCCCTGGGGTTCTTTCTCCGTCCAAACTGGGAGGGACTGGGTCATTGAAAGGGTACGCGATCACATGTTTCAAGATAGATAGTTCTCATGTCAGGGTTCAGTGTTGCATAGTTAGTGTACCTCGTTTGAAGCGCGCACCATCCTCTACAAGTTTTTTGATGTTTTCCTACCAACCATTCTTTTGATGGTTTTCTTCTTACATCAGGCTTTATTTTTCTGGCCACTCTCCTCATCGCTATCAGAGATGTCAGCCTCTTCTACCCTCGTTATGTCAACCTCTTGTACATGTTGATTTCTTTTTGAAGAAGTTGACATATAATTGAAGGGATCTGGCAGGATCTTGTCTTATGTCGTCTAACTTGCTTTCCATAATAACCCTTGTTTTTGATGCCAAGAAGCTAGATTTGAAGTCAAAACACAGTTAGGCCTAAGAGTGGATGTTGCTGGCTTGTAAATGAAGGAATCGGCTGGATTCCGGTACGATCAGGGTAAAGGGAAAAAGGAGACACTTTGCATGACTAGAAAGATGGCCTACATGGGTTATTGAGTTGAAAGCGATGATGTGATCGGATGGTTCGGTACTCCCAACATTTTATCTATAGAGGGAAGAACATACCTCGGGTGGATGTAAATAATAAGTATTTATTGGAAGAAGGGGTCCTCATTCTTGTCATCTGACAAACCCTCACCGCTCATACCTCTAGTTTGGATCTGCACATATGCTAGCGTAGGACGACCATTTATTCTCGAAGGCCGGCTTCTATATTCCTTGGATAACACTGGTTCCTTGCTGGGAAAGGGCTCCTTTGTCATATATTTAATGAAGGGGACAAGAGATGTTATGCCGAGGGAGAGACACGATGCCAGGTTGGGATAGGAGATATGTAACGACCCTGAAATTCAGATCCAGTTTAAATTTCTTTAAACGCTATTTAGTGTAGAAAATTCAAATTTTCACAAACAACTTCCGTTACCATCCAAACTTCGCATTTGGAATGCGTCTAGATAGACATAGGCGTGCGCCAAATTTCGTTGAAAAATATTGAAGTAAATTACGCTCGCCGCATTTGCATTTTAGTTTAAATCTTATGTGAAAAATTTCCTATCACCCGAACTCAAATATTTTTCTCGATGTCGCATAAAAAAAATATTCTGAACGTGACGGCGCGTTTCTTTGCATCAAATTTCGCTTTTAATTGCTAGTTAAAAGTTCGTTCGTGCAAATGGTTCAATAAGATTTACCACTTTGTAAACGGCGTCGTACCATCAATATCTTTATACCGTTGTGTCCGTCTCGACACGTTGATCACAACGGTATATTTATTTGTGTCAATCAGAGTTCGGCGTTGCAAATTTTAAATTGTTAACGGAGCGCAAACCGGTCCGTTACGCAGCGCAAAGCGGTACCCAACATTCCAACATTTAAAACTTTTGAGCCTTTCAGCTGCCTTGGGAACCCAAATAGCCTCCATTTTGAAAATCATCATTGCACTGACGTATGCACACTTTGAATAACGTGTATATATCCCTCTCCATTTATTATACTGTACACCAGCTCCTTCATTTATTGCTCTGCATAACCTTTCGCCTCAGAGAAACTGGTACGTAATCTTTTCTCCTCTATTTCTTTTTCTCCTTCCTCCTCTTCTTCTTCTTCTCTTCACGTTTTCTTTTGTTTCCTCCCTGTGCTCCCTCCCTCTGTTTTCTTTTGTTCACGTTTATATTTGTTTATTTTTCTCTACAAAAACTGAAAGCAAGCTTCCATCTCCCCCTTTCTCTTCATATTTTTTTTATTTTATTCTTCTTTACGAGATACACGGTCGCCCACATGCCAGCCCCGCAACCACCTTCGCCTCCGCCCATGCAACCACCGCAACCACCCCACACCCTCGGCCACCCCTTCCACCACCAGCGCCTCCGCCCAGTCTGCCTTATTCCCCACTGCAAACCCATGTGAGCCTCCACTGCGAACACCCACCCACACGCCAACCCCTGCTTTTCACCTACCCCTGCTACACACGGCCACGTCTTTTCCCCCCACGGCCTTCTCGGCCACCCACATGCTCCATTGCCCATGCAGTCATGGCCCATGCAAACCCCCCCCCCAAAGCTCCGCACCACGCGCCAGCCCTTGCACCGCCTTCACTCACCCACGCGGCCCCACACCATGCAGCTCCTCCCGCCCACCACTGTTCCGCCCTGCCAACCCATCAGCTCCACCCCACATGCCAGCCCGCCCCGCCTCCTGCCTAACCCGCCCCTCCACTGCCTGTCCGCGTCCTCCTCCTTGCCAACCCGGTCACCACTACCCCATGCGGCCACACCCTGCACCGACCCCATGCAGCCCGCAAAACACCCCTGCGCCTTGACTATAGTATAGATATAGCGGTATAAGTTGCTTGCGTATAGTATGTTATAGGCTGCTTTATAAATTAGTGATGTAAGTGTAGGATATTTAGTTAGATTAAGACATATACAAGAGTTCAGTTGAAAATTTAGTGTACATATTTAGTTGGCTTCGGCTGTTGATTGTTAATTTCCAAGTTACAGTATAAAACTTTACAATACTTATATATGAGTTGAGGTACAGTATAAAGGTTACTATATAAAACATGTTTTGTTATTTGTGGGGTACAGTACAAAGCTTTATATAGGTGAGTTGTTATTATGTGAACTTTAGTTGTTTAGCAACGTCATGTAAGTTATACGGCAGTGTTTTAAAAGTTTGGGGTACAGAACGGATTGCATAAATTTTGTGCATAAAATTGTACCTGCGTATTCTTTTACAATATATTAATGTATATAGCAGTGATGGATTATAGTCTAGGGGCTCACGTTATTTGATTTGGTTGTTCCAGCAACTACTGATCCGGGATCTCAGGCCTAGGCTTCCATCTACCTAAATTGCATCTAGTTCGTTATTTTGCTATGGTTTACAAATGTATATTCAATCGATATATATTTCAATAAACAAATTATTGTTTAATTATTTGTTGATTGCAGTTGTGTTCATTTACGTCGTGCTCGTTAGGGTCCACTTTATCTATTCGTCTTCATACTTCGTCATCATCTCTTCAACCACGCAAGGTGAATATATTTCATTCACGACTCAAATCTATAATGCTATGATAATCAAGTGATAAATTGTTGTTTATACTAATTTGGATGTTAAATTGTTGATTGTTAGAGTAGTTGAAATAAGGATTGTAAATCACTATGCAAGTTAAAAAATTGAATATTGTTAGTTTACGACAAACAAGTGTGACACTAAATTTATTATGTGATGTTGAATTTGGTTGTTAATATAAGTAAATTTTAATATGAAATTAAAATTGATATAGGATAGTCGACAAATTTAAAGTGGACTATACGTTGAACTTGACCCCTTTAACTGTTAAATTGACCGTCGTATAGAAATAGCGTTAACTACACTTTGAACCATTGTATGTATGATTGATGTAGTAATGTGATAATAGACACCAAGTGAAACCATAATGTAATAATCTTTAATCTACATGAAATGATAGTGTAGATTCTAGGAATAATTGTATTAATTTGCATTAACAACAAATGTAAGTTAATACGATTATTTTGGGATTATTTAATAAATTGTTAAATTGTTATGTATGGTTGTTATTGCTTGTTTATTTACTTTGACACCATCCCAGTTATCACACTGCAAGTTCTCTTTGTCATGCTTTGTTTTATATTGAATGATATTGGGTAGATATGATAAATACCCCATTGAAACAACTTGGCCTAGGATAGAAAATAAAATAAGAAACCCGATTGGTAAACAAACCACTTTCGAAATTGAAATATATTTTAAATTAAGGAATGAACTTAACAATTTGTTTGGAAATTTAATAACGAACTTAGGGATTTAAGTTGAAATAAATTAACGGATTTAAATTGAAACGTATTAATAACTTACCAAATTGGATAAAATGAATTGAAAATTTAATTGAAATAAGATTTAGGAGCAAGTAAGTTTTAGAATTTAATAAGTTAAAGATTTAAAGATTTGTTAGCTTTAAATTTAAACTCAGGCTTTAATTAAATAGATTTGAACTTGTTATAAGTTATATTGAGATTTAGGAAATTATGACTTACTAATTTAATGAATTTAAATTTGGGATAATTTAAATTTAAATGATTTTAAATTTAACGTATTAACCAAATCAAGACATCATGAATGGAAATGGACTTCTTTGATTAGAAATTTAATTAATTGGTAAATAAAACAAATGAAGTTTTGGAAAGGGAAATTTAGAATAAAGTTGATGTAATGTTTTAAACCAAGTTTACCATTTATTTTGAATTCTTTGATTTTGAACTAAATTTAATAAGCGACATTTAGACCTTAAATCAAACTTGATTACTAAACTTTGAATTGTCCACTCAAATATTTGAACGAAAAATTCATTTGGAAATATGTTCTAAAATATCTAAAATAAATTGAATCGAAAAATGTCAAATTTTGGAAGTCAAATTTGCACCTTGACTTTTGGACTTTGATTTGTTTAAACGTTAATTTAACCGACCATCGGGTAATAAATACGTAGTTATTAAAGAGACCGGGATCGGATATGAACATACTCTCTGTCGATACCGAAACCACTTTAATAACTATTATACGCGAAGTGTTGATCCAGAATGAAGTGGACGGTTTGGTGAACGCGTTGACTAAAGAAAGAGAACGATATTGGATGACCCCTGACATGACTATAACAGGAGCCGCGCCGGGCCATTTAGGATCGCCACCTCTAGCAGACATGCTCCTTCGATACCATATCTATTACTTTTGTGATTCTATTTGGGTGCACCCCTTGATTTGGGAGTGTTGTTTCGCGGTGTTGAGATAGTAGCTACTATGCTCAACATCAGTCCAGATCACGCAACTACTAGTATCCTAGTTGGTATCGCCTCATGTACCTTGTCATACTGATTATCCTATTCGCGACCACTACGTTTTGTTTTGTGTTATACCTATGGGGTACCCTCTGATAACCACTAGTTTACGGTGGCGTTTACGGTGCTGTATAGACTATGGCATTATAAAATGTGTTAAGGTGAATTATGGTAACGCCTTAACGCTATTTTAATATCGTACTTTACTGATTAGGCAATATCTACATACCGTATTCTATTGTATATGTAGATAGTTTATCGAATCCTTAAAGATGTTTATTCATCTTTGAGTTATGGACTTTATTTCCTGCATTTGATTATCCTGCATAAGATTTTGAGTCCTGACTCGAATGTTTCTTTTTGTATATGCTCGGGTCAGTCTGAAGCTATCCAGTTTGCTGATCAAGGTTGGTTGAAGATGCCGAAGACTTAGCATTTATCTTTATCTGTCTATTTTGATGTCCGTGTCTATTAGACATTTATGTATTTCCTTGCAGTCACCTTTTGTTTAGACATTGTTGTATTTTATGTAGTAGCTTCATGAACTGCTATTATGACGATGTATTTCCGCTACATTATTCTGTGACTATTCTGTGACTGTGATGTTGTATTGATTCTCATTTACATCTATGTATTTATAATCCCATAATGATTCGTGTTTTGTATTATTTAAGTTGACATGTGAGGATTATTGTCAATTTAAATGGTCCAAATATACGGGTTGTTACAGTTGGTATCAGAGCTTTGATTTCCCTAAAAACCTTAGTTTGGGATTATATAAACTCATTAGAGATAGGGTAGCAATACCCTAGAATAAGGAGAATCGATTCAATATCCCGATCCTTTAAAAATTCAAACTTCTTTGATTCGTTCGTTAGATTTCTTCAAGCTGTATGATTTTCTATTCTTGGTTCTAAATCTCTTTCGATATTTCAGGATGAGCACCGGAAGAAACAATAGGGGAGGAAGAGGTCATGGTCCTGCCCAGGCTGCACTTGCCATCCCAGCTCCAGTCAAATTCACCACTCTTAGCTAGGAGTATACACAGCTAGGTGGTACTAAGTTTTCTGGATCCGAGGGCATTATCGAAGCCCAGCAATGGCTCAAAGGCTTAGAGAAGATATTTTCTGGATTGGAGATCACTGATGCTCAGAAGCGTCAGCTTGCTGCGTGGCAACTTTAGGATGCCGCGCAAGATTGGTGGGAATCGGTTACTTCCCGTATCGAGGAGAACACCATCACTTGGGCCCAGTTTAGGTATAAATTTATTTGGACTTCGTAGTCTAAATTCTTCTTTCAATCTTTGGAATGTTATTTATCTAGTCTATCTTTTGATTAGGGATACTTTCTCGGCACAATGGATGCCCGCTGCTGGGAAAACCCAACTTTATAGAGCTTTTATGGATCTTAAGCAAGGCAGTATGACTTTTTCCGAGTACGAGAGGAAATTCAACGAACTCTCCAAGTTTGGCCCGGGATTGATCGACACACCACTTCTAAAGAACGAGAAGTTCATTATGGGAGCTAGACCAGAGTATTATGACTTGCTTACTAGCCACACTCACTGCACCTTCACAGAGCTTGTCGACTATGCTCTTCGATATGAGGCAAAGCCAAGGGGACCCACTGCCAAAGCCCCTCCTACTCAGCCCTCTTCCAGCCAACTCGGAAAGAGGAAGATGAACTTTGATCAACAAAAGAAAGCTTGGCAGAAGACTACAGGATTAGGATATACCCAGAAAAGCCCAATCGACCTTGCTAAGATCACTTGCTTCAAATGCGATAAGAAGGGCCATTGTGCTAATAGTTGTCCATCCACTGGAGCTGCTATTCCACCATCTCCTCAGATGAGGAATGATTTATGCCATGTCTGCCTCCAGCCAGGTCACTTCAAGAGGGCTGTCCATTGAGGAAGAAAGGCACACCATCAGGAGTATATGCTGTCACCACTCCTACACCACTTCCACCACCGGCTCAGGATGACCGAGGTACCTTACGAAGTACTTTTACATTTCATAATTTACCTGTTCGGGTATTATTCGATACTGGTGCTTCTCATAGCTTCATATCTATTGATCTTTGTAATAAGCTCAAATTAGAACCAACTATTGCTACTACTTCCTTATGCGTCTCCAACCCTATTGGAGGACTTGCCAACCTCAGTAGAATTTGTAAAGAGGTTGTGCATCTATATGGAAGATATCGATTCACTTGGGATTTTCATGTGCTTGGCTTCGTAGCATTTGACATTTTGTTGGGTGCTGATTGGTTAAGAAATTTCGAGGCTGTTATTTCTTGCAAAGCTCGATCTGTTTCTCTAGTCAACGACAAGGATCTACCGCTTGTCATCGAATGCAAATCACCTCAGAAATATGTGGGAAGCTTCATATTCTCTCTTGATGCTCACCCAGATGATCTTGGTACTACTCCTATTGTTCAGAAGTTTCCTGATGTATTTGGAGAGGTCAACTCTCTACCGCCAAAGCGGGAGATCGATTTCCGCATTGACCTTATTCCTGGAGCTACTCCCATAGTTCTCCCTCACAGAAGGATGGCTCCTAAAGAAAAAGCTGAACTTAAAACTTAAATTGATGATCTATTCGCTAAGGGTTTGATTAGGAGAAGTTGTTCTGAATGGGGCGCCGCAGTCGTCTTTGTCACCAAATCAGATGGATCTCTTCGCATGTGTGTTGATTACCGAGAATTAAACAAACGCACTCTCAAGAATCGCTATCCGATGCCTCGCATCAATGATTTATTCGATCAGCTCCATGGAGCTAAAGTTTTCTCACAACTTGATCTAGCCACTGGGTTCCACCAACTCAGAGTAGCAGAAGATAGTATTCATAAGACAGCTTTCCGTACCGAGAATGGATTCTATGAATGGTTGGTTATGCCATTCGGTTTGACCAACGCACCTGCTTATTTCGTCGACTTAATGAATACAGTCTTCCGTGATGTCCTTAACAAGTTTGTTCTTGTCTTCATTGATGATATTCTCGTCTTCTCCAAGGATGAGAAAGAGCATGAAACACATCTTGCTTATGTTCTGGGAACTCTCCGAAATCATCAGCTTAAAGCCAAGTTTTCGAAATGCCACTTCTGGCGAGACGAAGTACGATTCCTTGGCCATATTGTTTCTGAAAACGGGATTTCGGTCGATCTAGCTAAGATCGCCGTAATCAATGTAAGTTCTATCCTATTTGTTATTTCTTTTCGATCCATCTTATTCCTTTCTAATTTGGAAACTTATCTACAGGATTGGGAGACTCCCAAAACCCCTACTGATATCCGTAGTTTCTTGGGCTTAGCCGGTTATTATTGCAGATTCATTGAGCACTTTGCCCGGATTTCTGCCCCACTGACTGCTTTAACTCGGAAGGATGTCAAGTTTATTTGGAGTGAGAAGTGCGAATCAGCTTTTAATGAGCTGAAACGTAAGTTAACTTCAGCCCCAGTTCTTGCGGTAATTGACGGGAGTGAAGGATTAACTGTCTATACCGATGCTTGTCGAGAAGGTTTAGGCGCTGTCCTTATGCAAAATGGAAAGGTTATTGCTTATGCTGGTCATCAGTTGAAGACTCATGAAGTAAACTATGCAACTCATGATTTGGAGCTTCTTGCAGTCGTATTTGCTTTGAAACTATGGAGGCATCATCTTTTGGGAACAAAATTTGAATTATTCACAGATCATAAGTCCTTGCGGTATATTTTCTCCCAGAAGGACTTGAATCAGAGACAAGTCCGATGGCTCGAATTCTTAGCTGCATATGATCTCGACATCAATTATACTCCTGGAAAAGCAAATGTTGTAGCTGATGCTTTGAGTCGTAGCAAAGCATTGTCATGTTTTAATCTTGTAGAAGGCATGCTATTTCAGCTTGTTATCTCCCTATCTCTTTTGTGTCGCATCAAAGCTAAGCAATATGAGGACACCTTACTCTATCACATGAAGGAGTTAGTTCTTGGTAGAGTTGGAAATGCTGACAGTAAAGTGGGAGCACAGATAGATAGTAATGGAGTTCTGAAGATTGACAACCGTATTTGTGTTCCAAATGTTGACGGATTGAGACAAGAAGTGCTTAGAGAGAATCATCAGTCATCACTTTCATTTCATCCTGGTGTCACCAAGATGTATCGAAATATGAAGCGTTTATATTGGTGGAGTGGGATGAAGAGAGATATTTCCATATATGTCAGTAGATGCACCACTTGCCAGCAAGTCAAGGACGATCACCGGAAGACGGCATGATTACTTCAACCCCTAGAGATTCCGTGTTGGAAATGGGATCAGATTTCTATGGACTTTGTTGACGGATTACCGAGGACCAGAAAAGGTAACGAGAGTATATGGGTGATCGTTGATAGGTTGACAAAATCTGCTCACTTTATTCCTGTTAAGACCACTCGTACTGCTTCGAGTTTGGCCGAGATTTATATGAGAGAGATCGTCAGACTTCATGGAGTTCCATCTAGTATTGTATGCGATAGAGATCCTTTATTCACTAGTAAATTCTGGAAGGCATTTCAGGACGTCTTGGGTACTAAACTGAATCTGAGCACGGCTTATCATCCTCAAACAGATGGCCAAACTGAGAGGGTAAATCAGATTTTGGAAGATCTGCTCCGAGCTTGCATTATTGATTTCGGTGGATCTTGGGAAGACCACCTTCATTTAGTTGAATTCACTTATAATAACAGCTATCAGGTAATCCAAAATTTTCAATTTGAATAAGTAAAAAATTTGAATTGAAATATAACTATCTTTATAATCAGGCGAGTATCGATATGGCACCGTTCGAAGCTTTATATGGACGGCCATGAAAATCGCCAACTCGTTGGATTGAGCCTGGTGACCGATTGGTTCTTGGCCCAGATATGATAATGGAAGCATCCGAGAAGGTCAATGAGATCAGAAGGAAGATGAAGACCGCATAGGATAGGCAGAAGAGCTATGCCGATAGGCGTAGAAGAGAGTTAAAATTCCAGGTTGGAGATGAGGTCTTTCTTAAAGTATCACCTTTGAAGAATGTTATTCGATTTGGTCGTAGAGGGAAGCTCGCTCCTAAATTTGTTGGACCATTCACTATCACTGAGAGGATTGGTACACTAGCCTACAGAGTTGCGCTGCCGGAGAAATTTGAGGCGTGCACAACGTATTCCATGTTTCACATCTTCGGAAGACTGTACATGACCTATCCATGACCATTCCTATTGCTCAGTTAGATGAGGTGGATATTGAGCCGGATTTGACTATAGAGAGGAGACCACTTCGTATTGTTGATAGGGATACGAAGCAGCTTAGAAGGAAGTCTGTTAGCCTAGTCAAAGTTCAATGGAGTCCCGATGATCGTGATTGTACTAGGAAAACCGAGGAGAGCATCCGGGATACTAATCCTGAATTATTTGTTGAAGGTAAATTCCATTCTATATTCTTTACTATATTCATAATCTATCCTGTATCCGCCTTATCTCTTTTATTGTTCTTCCTCTCTTTACCTTGTTCCTTTTCGAGGACGAAAAGTTTTGAGTGGGGGAGAATGTAACGACCCTGAAATTCAGACCCAGTTTAAATTTCTTTAAACGCTATTTAGTGTAGAAAATTCAAATTTTCACAAACAACTTCCGTTACCATCCAAACTTCGCATTTGGAATGCGTCTGGATAGACATAGGCGTGCGCCAAATTTCATTGAAAAATATTGAAGTAAATTACGCTCGCCGCATTTGCATTTTAGTTTAAATCTTATGTGAAAATTTCCTACCACCCGAACTCAAATATTTTTCTCGATGTCGCATAAGAAAAATATTCTGAACGTGACGGCACATTTCGTTTCGTCAAATTTCGCTTTTAATTGCTAGCTAAAAGTTCGTTCGTGCAAATGGTTCAATAAGATTTACCACTTTGTAAACGGCGTCGTACCATCAATATCTTTATACCGTTGTGTCCGTCTCGACGCGCTGATCACAACGGTATATTTATTTGTGTCAATCGGAGTTCGGCGTTGCAAATTTTAAATTGTTAACGGAGCGCAAACCGGTCTGTTACGCAGCGCAAAGCGGTACCCAACATTCCAACATTTAAAACTTTTGAGCCTTTCAGCTGCCTTGGGTACCTAAATAGCCTCCATTTTGAAAATCATCATTGCACTGACGTATGCACACTTTGAATAACGTGTATATATCTCTCTCCATTTATTATACTGTACACCAGCTCCTTCATTTATTGCTCTGCATAACCTTTCGCCTCAGAGAAACTGGTACGTAATCTTTTCTCCTCTGTTTCTTTTTCTCCTTCCTCCTCCTCTTCTTCTTCTCTTCACGTTTTCTTTTGTTTCCTCCCTGTGCTCCCTCCCTCTGTTTTCTTTTGTTCACGTTTATATTTTGTTTATTTTTCTCTACAAAAACTAAAAGCAAGCTTCCATCTCCCCCTTTCTCTTCATATTTTTTTTATTTTATTCTTCTTTACGAGATACACGGCCGCCCACATGCCAACCCCGCAACCACCTCCGCCTCCGCCCATGTAACCACCGCAACCACCCCACACCCTCGGCCACCCCTTCCACCACCAGCGCCACCGCCCAGCCCGCCTTATTCCCCACTGCAAACCCATGTGAGCCTCCACTGCGAACACCCACCCATACGCCAACCCCTCCTTTTCACCTACCCCTGCTCCACACGGCTACGTATTTTCCCCCCACGGCCTTCTCGGCCACCCACATGCTCCATTGCCCATGCAGTCATGGCCCATGCAAACCCCCCCAAAGCTCCGCCCCACACGCCAGCCCTTGCACCGCCTTCACTCACCCACGCGACCCCACACCATGCAACTCCTCCCGCCCACCACTGTTCCGCCCCGCCAACCCATCAGCTCCGCCCCACATGCCAGCCCACCTCGCCTCCTGCCTAACCCGCCCCTCCACTGCCTGTCCGCGTCCACCTCCTTGCCAACCCGGTCACCACTACCCCATGCGGCCACACCCTACACCGACCCCATGCAGCCCGCAAAACATCCCTGCGCCTTGACTATAGTATAGATATAGCGGTATAAGTTGCTTGCGTATAGTATGTTATAGGCTGCTTTATAAATTAGTGATGTAAGTGTAGGATATTTAGTTAGATTAAGACATATACAAGAGTTCAGTTCAAAATATAGTGTACATGTTTAGTTGGCTTCGGCTGTTGGTTGTTAATTTCCAGGTTACAGTATAAAACTTTATAAAACTTATATATGAGTTGAGGTACAGTATAAAGGTTACTATATAAAACATGTTTTGTTATTTGTGGGGTACAGTACAAAGCTTTATATAGGTGAGTTTTTATTATGTGAACTTTAGTTGTTTAGCAACGTCATGTAAGTTATACGGCAGTGTTTTAAAAGTTTGGGGTATAGAACGGGTTGCATAAATTTTGTGCATAAAATTGTACCTGCGTATTCTTTTGCAATATATTAATGTATATAGCAGTGATGGATTATAGTCTAGGGGCTCACGTTATTTGATTTGGTTGTTCCAGCAACTGCTGATCCGGGATCTCAGGCCTAGGCTTCCATCTACCTAAATTGCATCTAGTTCGTTATTTTGGTATGGTTTACAAATGTATATTCAATCGATATATATTGCAATAAACAAATTATTGGTTAATTATTTATCGATTGCAGTTGTGTTCATTTACGTCGTGCTCGTTAGGGTCCACTTTATCTATTCGTCTTCGTGCTTCGCCATCATCTCTTCAACCACGCAAGGTGAATATTTCATTCACAACACAAATCTATTATGCTATGATAATCAAGTGATAAATTGTTGTTTATACTAATTTGAATGTTAAATTGTTGATTGTTCGAATAGTTGAAATAAGGATTGTAAATCACTATGCAAGTTAAAAAATTGAATATTGTTAGTTTACGACAAACAAGTGTGACACTAAATTTGTTATGTGATGTTGAATTTGGTTGTTAATATAAGTAAATTTTAATATGAAATTGAAATTGATATAGGATAGTCGACAAATTTAAAGTGGACTATACGTTGAACTTGACCCCTTTAACTGTTAAATTGACCGTCGTATAGAAATAGCGTTAACTACACTTTGAACCATTGTATGTATGATTGATGTAGTAATGTGATAATAGACACCAAGTGAAACCATAATGTAATAATCTTTAATCTACATGAAACGATAGTGTAGATTCTAGGAATAATTGTATTAATTTGCATTAACAACAAATGTAAGTTAATACGATTATTTCGGGATTATTTAATAAATTGTTAAATTGTTATGTATGGTTGTTATTGCTTGTTTATTTAATTTGACACCATCCCAGTTATCACACTGCAAGTTCCCTTTGCCACGCTTTGTTTTATATTGAATGATATTGGGTTGAAATGATAAATACCCCATTTAAACAACTTGGCCTAGGATAGAAAATAAAATAAGAAACCCGATTGGTAAACAAACCACTTTCGAAATTGAAATATATTTTAAATTAAGGAATGAACTTAACAATTTGTTTGGAAATTTAATAACGAACTTAGGGATTTAAGTTGAAATAAATTAACGGATTTAAATTGAAACGGATTAATAACTTACCAAATTGGATAAAATGAATTGAAAATTTAATTGAAATAAGATTTAGGAGCAAGTAAGTTTTAGAATTTAATAAGTTAAAGATTTAAAGATTTGTTAGCTTTAAATTTAAACTCAGGCTTTAATTAAATAGATTTGAACTTGTTATAAGTTATATTGAGATTTAGGAAATTATGACTTACTAATTTAATGAATTTAAATTTGGGATAATTTAAATTTAAATGATTTTAAATTTAACGTATTAACCAAATCAAGACATCATGAATGGAAATGGACTTCTTTGATTAGAAATTTAATTAATTGGTAAATAAAACAAATGAAGTTTTGGAAAGGGAAATTTAGAATAAAGTTGATGTAATGTTTTAAACCAAGTGTACCATTTATTTTGAATTCTTTGATTTTGAACTAAATTTAATAAGCAACATTTAGACCTTAAATCAAACTTGATTACTAAACTTTGAATTGTCCACTCAAATGTTTGAACGAAAAATTCATTTGGAAATATGTTCTAAAATATCTAAAATAAATTGAATCGAAAAATGTCAAATTTTGGAAGTCAAATTTGCACCTTGACTTTTGGACTTTGATTTGTTTAAACGTTAATTTAACCGACCATCGGGTAATAAATACGTAGTTATTAAAGAGACCGGGATCGGATATGGACATACTCTCTATCGATACCGAAACCACTTTAATAACTATTATACGCGAAGTGTTGATCCAGAATGAAGTGGACGGTTTGGTGAACGCGTTGACTAAAGAAAGAGAACGATATTGGATGACACCTGACATGACTAAAACAGAAGCCGCGCCGGGCCATTGAGGATCGCCACCTCTAGCGGACACGCTCCTTCGATACCATATCTATTACTTTTGTGATTCGATTTGGGTGCATCCCTTAATTTGGGATTGTTGTTTCGCGGTGTTGAGATAGTAGCTACTATGCTCAACATCAGTCTGGATCACGCAACTACTAGTATCCTAATTGGTATCGCCTCATGTACCTTGTCATACTGATTATCCTATTCGCGACCACTACGTTTTGTTTTGTGTTATACCTATGGGGTACCCTCTGATAACCACTAGTTTACGGTGGGGTTTACGGTGCTGTATAGACCATGGCATTATAAAATGTGTTAAGGGGAATTATGGTAACGCCTTAACGCTATTTTAATATCGCACTTTACTGATTAGGCATTATCTACATACCGTATTCTATTGTATATGTAGATAGTTTATCGGATCCTTAGAGATGTTTATTCATCTTTGAGTTATGGACTTTATTTCCTGCATTTGATTATCCTGCATAAGATTTTGAGTCCTGACTCGAGTGTTTCTTTTTGTATATGCTCGGGTCAGTCTGAAGCTATCCAGTTTGCTGATCAAGATTGGTTGAAGATGCTGAAGACTTAGCATTTATCTTTATCTGTCTATTTTGATGTCCGTGTCTGTTAGACATTTATGTATTTCCTTGCAGTCACCTTTTGTTTAGACATTGTTGTACTTTATGTAGCAGCTTCATGAACTGCTATTATGACGATGTATTTCCGCTGCATTATTCTGTGACTGTTCTGTGACTGTGATGTTGTATTGATTCTCATTTACATCTATGTATTTATAATCCCATAATGATTCGTGTTTTGTATTATTTAAGTTGACATGTGAGGATTATTGTCAATTTAAATGGTCCAAATATACGGGTTGTTACAAGATATGTTTCTAACAGTTGAAGGCGATCTAGGCAGCTAAGGGTGCCTCTCACAGGACCTAGGCTAGGGCACCTCCCGTTGTGGTTGGGAGTGGACTAATGGTTCTCTAGGTTCTAGATATTTATGCTACCCACCACCACTGAGGTGTTTAAAGCGTAAGTTATAGGCCCAATTCATTGCTCGAAGGCAATGAAAGGTGAACACTCTCTTGATCGAAGATGAATTGCAGTATACTGTCAGCTCAAATTTTGTGACCTCGTGGACATCTTCCTGCTCATAGGAAATATGCATGTGGTTGTGGCGAACAGAGCAGCTTCTATTGGTGGTTCCAACATGACTCTCTTACGAGTTTCATTCATTATATTGTAGGCATTGGGCATAGTAGGCGGGATAGGGGTCATGTCAACCACTGGAGGGACAGTAGTGCCAAAGTTTATAAACATGTTCATTCAAGCCCAAAGGTCGTTCACATCATAAGTCATGTGATGATTCAACCTGCATAATACCTTGAATTGATGTCAAACGAAAACATCAGACTCCTAAATACCACCAATGATAATCCATTGGGGTAAAATTAAAACTAAACATCATATCAAGGCACATAGATAGAATCTCACAATGAAATGATAACATATAACATACTGAATATACATAAACATAATATGATAAACAACAACAAGAGATTGCAATAGCATAAGCAATCGATAAATAAATATCAATACAAAATGTCAAAATGCATACACTCCGTTTACATGGAGTTCTACGTGTAATATCTGATATCACAAGTCTCATGTAGAAAATAGCTTGTCTACCATTTACTACATTAAACATACGTATAGATATCCAATATATCGACTTCAGGCCTTCAAAATGCTTTATTTGTCCTATAAGCATGTCCTTAAAAGAAACTTACTCCAGAATTACTCAATCGAGTATCCAAGAATTTTCATCATAAAAATAGATAAAAACAAAATATAGGACAGACATAAGTCTGGTATGAAGGGAGTTATTTCAAAATACTATATATCAAAGCTATATATATATATATATATATATATATAACTTGAAACTACAAAGACACGGCCATTCCTCTCCACAAAAGTGGCTCAGGACTAATCCGGACTGTCTACAGATAAGTAAAATAAACCTATCCCAAAGGATAGGAAGTGATATCTTGCCCGACTCCCCTCTTATATCCCTAAGGTCGATCCATCATAAATACACTGCTGTGGCTATAAATTTGCATGCACAGCAATGAAATGTAAGGTCCTAATATATGAGGGTAAGGTCAATACTACACTCTCTCGGGACTAGTGGTGATATAGGCATCCTAATCTAGGTCTACCTCTAGTGATAAGTAAATAATACAAGTGTACAAAAACTTCATAATAGAGTTGTACCGCCCACTATCCGTCACAAACCATCTATTGTATGATATACCAATAATCGTCTACTCAACAATATAATATTAATCATTTACTATATGACACACTAATAATCGCTTTTATACGATATAGTTCCAATCGTTTACTATATGATATGATATTAATTGTCCACTATATGATATACCCGCCAATCGATGGCGGGTGGTCCTAAGTGCCTCCTTCATGGTAGGCCTTTCGTTAACCACCCATTGGGGAATAAACCAAAATAAGTCGGTATCTAAATATACAATATATTATGAGTCGCATCATAATGTAGTAGACTCATATAGAACTCAGCTTGACCTCTACTATAGACATGGGTGATTTGTGACCTATTATAGAAGTCGTTGCCATCTCTCTTTTCACAAGCTCCAGGGTCACATACGAAAGTCGGGCATTTTTCTATGGTATCATGGATCACCTGTTTAATCTCTGCATATCCATACTATATAGATAACAGGTGCATCCCGTATAACATGATCTTGGTGGATCGTATCGGCCCACCGAAACCGTAAAAAATGTATCATCTCTTAAACATACGTATCAAGTAACAAGAGTCAATATCTAACTCTATTCCTGCCTATTGAGTCATACCATCATCACGTCTTGCACATTGTTTTATCCATATTGAGTGAAAACGTCATTCTACCTCATTTTGAGTATCGCTTCCTTCATTCGAAACCATTAGAGGATGTCACCTTGCTTTGCATCAAGTTTGATGAATCTAGGACCTCATAGACGTCCCTTATATCCTACACGTCAAGGATCGAAAGGATTAGATCGAGATCCGGGTCCAAATCACCCGAGACCTCGGCTCGTTTCCCCTTACAACCAACAACCAGTTGTTAACCAAACGTCGTTTGGATTACGTTCATTACATCGTCTTGCTACCAGAACATGGTACTCGATCCTCAACAATGATACTATAATCTACAACATTTCTCTCTTTTAATAAATTAGCCCATTCAAATATATTTCTTGAACATCGGGCTCAACTAAATGTGCTATTGGGAACGTACAATGAATATATAGACTACGTATAAATGGGTACACATCTTTACGCGGTTTATACATCCAATGTACTTTATTATTTTATATAATTCATACATACATTCCATACAATTATATCAAAAAATTAGTCTATCCATACCATCAGCAATTTCTAATCGAGTCAAAGATCCAATTCTAAAAAACGCGTCTTACTTAAGTAATTAATCTAATAATCACATTGTTTATTCATTTACTTAAATCATATCTTCTTTGTGTTATTTTATAAAAGTTTTACACTTATTTTATAAAATAATACACTTGCCTACCAATCACATCACAACTTAATATCACTTAATTCTTATATTAAAATTAAGTTTAGCTGTTAATAAGGCCTTAAAATTATATAGCTTATGTAATATATATATATATATGACTATATGTATATCACAAAACATTTCTTAGGGTCTAAGGTTAATAGATCATGCTACAACAATATTCGGTATTTTATAACCTTAATCAAACCATATTAAATAGTACAATATTTCTTTTATAATTTACTAAGCTCCCAAATCCCTTTCATAACAATTCACTAGTTAGTTAACTATGGTATCACACCACACTAAACCAATATCAAGGCCAGATAAACTTCAAAGTAATTTTAGTATAAGTTTAAACTGCCTAAATCATTATTTTCGCCCTACAACTTATCTTAATGGTCAACATTTACCTTTCGATTAGTAATAAAGCATATAATAAAATTTCTGTCACTAATATAACAGCGAATCAGAGTTTACTTAATTTATAACCATGTTATAAATTAATATCAACTATATCTAACTATATTCAATACGAAGTTTAGAGTCGATATTCGAGACAGTTGACTAAGATCCTGAATATCTCGAATATCAACTCAAATCAATCCAATCAAACAAGAAACAATTACATATATATTATTCTACCTCTTCTAGGTAATATTTTGTAATATACATAAATACAGAGATTTATACCTAAATATAAATTCATAGTAATAATTTTGCACACCTAAGCTATAATTTCTCAAGTGTCTAGATCCCGTCCAACTTTCATGTTGTAGATAATCTCATTATGACTACAATAACGAAGACCATGTCTCGATTGGACCTCGTATGGAAGATATATGAATTAAATACAAAACAAGATTATCAATTAAAATTATTAATTAAAATTTAATTAACTAATAACCTCATTAACACCAATTCTCTTCTTTCCCAAGTTTATGTGTCTCGTGCGCATGCACAACCCATACACAAGCACACATTCTCTCCTCAAATTCAAGCTCTATGCTCCATGAATCGACGAACCGCCAACTCCAAGCCACTACACTTCGCATGCTCTTCGCAACAGACCCCACACTCCAGCTCAGCTATGTTTATCAAGTTACGACCTTCTATAGCACTAACGGCCAATCAATTGTTGTCAATCACCTTGCTTCACCGGAGTCCCTCCGACCATCCCCAACCAACTCCACTTCAAACCAATTCACAATGACGCCCTTCATTTCTCCAACCGACGCCTCCATCTCTACCACCTCATCACCAAAGTCACGATAAGAAATAAGAAGGCTCAACCAATCCCTAATAGACCCGCCAACACCTACATAGATCTGACGCTCGTCTCCACGACTTTAAAGGATATGATCTCGTCGTCTAACACAAACCATAGTTCACAGTGATGGGGTAGACCCTTCTCCCATCTATGGACTCATTATAAAATAAGGAGAAGAAAGAAAAGTTGAAGTGGGGAAAAGATCTAAGTGTGGAATATATATATATATATATATATATATATATATATAACTTCTTAAATAAATTGCTACATGTTTTAAGCTCTTACGATCACGCAGTATACTGGAACACCACAAAACTCATTGGCACACATCACTTCATTTCCTGTCGGATGGTCCAAATTTTGTCATCTTTCGAGACGGCACTTCGAGATGATAATATCACATATTTCAAGTTCATTTTGTCCATCATATGACCCGATTCTAAAAATTATTCTACCATACGTTTCACAATGAATTCCTCATCCCATATTCTCAAGACATAAGTCAAGATCCCACTAGACTCGACTACGTACGTGTTTTTGCAAAAATTCGTATAACAATACGTAAATCATAAAAATGTTGCAACTTCAAATATAGGGATATTTATACTCATTATGATTCGCAATGTCGATCCCGACTTAATAGAAGTTGTCTCGATACCTAATTCGCCCTTATACGAAAAGGCGGATTTTGGACCTTAAGTTAATTAATGATTCGATATTTACATTAATTATTTAAATATTCATTCGTTAAAATCTATGTTGTTACAAGCAAGTTGTTCTAAGCTATTCAAACTATTAGTCATGTTGAGCTACATGTCGTTGCTCAGCACAGGGATGGGACAGACGGCGCTCCAGTTGCTACGTTGGTGTTGCGATCATTGGAGTTATCAGCTTTGTTTTCACCAGGATTTGACATGGTGCGAACGGAAAAATGCTTGTAGAGAAGTAAAGTGAAGAATAATGAGGGTATTTATGAAAGGCCCTCCTTCTAGCACAAAAATATTGACTAAAAATCTAGCCAACCTCAAAATTATAGTTAAGATGTGATATTAGCAAAGGTTACTTACTAATACTTAGATTTAAAATGTAAAATGAGAAAGAAAAATGAGTAAAAGGTAGAGCGACGCCATATATGAAGTGGTTCAATCAAAGTTGACATACATCTACCGTGGGGAATTTCTTACTATTTTATTTCTCTCACTATGGATGATTACAAGAGACAATAATAAGAAACTATCATGCTCGAGAGCTAATGTTGTTCAAAACTTGTAAAAAGCATGCCTTGGTCTATATATGGTGCTAAAGTTGATGGTTAGATGGTTGAGATTTTGCTGATCAAGCCCAAGAATTACTCTAGGTCGTTGGTAGGTGTACACAGTTGATGCACAAGCCAGCTACAATGCTAGTTGACTATATGGTGTAGATTATGGTAGTTGTTGGACCGTACAATGAGCATGCTTGGAGTTGGGGCAAAGCACATGGAGTGACTATTGCACATTGACGCTTTTGGTATATGAACGGTGTAAATTATGCCACTCTTTTCTCAGGAACAGTGCATGCAAAGCATCTTTAGGCATTGGCGGTCTGGTGCCTGTAGCCATGCTTGAGTGCTATTAAAGAATTAAGTGCACGCGGGGTGGATGAGGTTGGGGACGAACGAGAAAGTTGTCCGATGGTTGACTGAACGAACGGACTGGTCGACTGTAGAGAAGCCCTTCGAAGGCCAATTTTCTCTGACTCGTCGTCTGGTGCCTACAGCAGGAGATAATTGTCTGACGCATGTGCCGGTGAGGTGGTGCTTTACTCGAGAGAGCCCTGTCGGCTTGGGTCCAATAACGTACAAAGCGAAACGGGTGAGTCAGGTACCTAACGAGTGCATTGAATGGACAAGCCATTGCCGTCGGGCGTGCATGATCAAAGTATTGGACCATGGGGATATGTGGGCCAGGACGAATATGGTCATTATCGTACGAGCCGCTTGGATGAGGTAGGCCGGCTTGATTTTTCCTTGCGAGAAATTCAAACCAACAAAGGGCATTAAATAAATTTGAGATTAAATGCATCAATGCTTAGGTTAGACTAAAATACCCATATCGAAATTGTTTCTATTTCTACTATGGAACTCTACTTTTTTTTTCTTTTCAAATTCATGTAAAAATTCAAAGTTAACTCTAAACACAATAAATCAGGATTTACATGTTCTTCATCTTTAAATACGCAATTCTATAAGCCTGTAGTCCCACGTGTGTCAAGCATTTAATTCTTGAGAGATTCCCTTTAATCATGCAAGGGAGGTGATCAAATGACCAGTAGAAATAACGAGTCTGGATATTATGTCAACATATAGCAGTATTATTATATTAAAAAAATTGGTGGTGGTGCAAGAAAATTCAACAATAAATGGTTTAGTACATATTAAATGATTAGGTTAGAGAATGACCTGTAGATTGCAATTATAGAACAAAGAAGAGGACGCGTAAGAGGGTAAAATTGAACAAAGTAACATTATTCAAAGAGAAAATATAGTAGAAATAGTTTGTAACATTATTCTTTATAATATAGTACGCGCCCATAGACAACTGATACTGCAATTGTCAATGTCCAAAAAAGGTAGTCGACAAACAGGACAAACCTTGTTCTATTGTGAAATGAAATTAATAAATTTTGAGGAAGCAAACTGAAAAACGTAGAACAGCGGTAACACCACTCAAACAGTAAGCGTGGCAATCAAAAATCAACATCACTGTGTAAATCAATAATATCAATAATTTAATACTATCACTCTTCCTCTTTTCTGTAGCTGCAATAATGCAACCGACAGTGACGAATGACTATAAACCAAAATTTCCATGTCATCATTAGCATCAGTCATTTTACCAAATTAACAAAAGAATAAAAGAATCCTTTTGAAGTTAGTAAACAACGTTCAAAACAACATCTACAGCCTCGAATCACTTCTTTGGGAAACTCTTCGCAGAAGCAATTCCAACGCATCTCTCAGCCACTGATCTCTACAACCTCTCCTCGCTTCAGCAATGGAAACCCACTTCTTCTTCCTCGTTTGCATCTCTGCAAAACACGCCAATTCACTAGTCACCTTCATAGGGAACATTCGTCCCTCGTACACTGTTCCATATCTTTTGCTTCTGTAGTTCCATTTTCCGAGTATCTGCTCAAGTTCGCCTACAACTCCAGCTTCTTCGGCTGCTTCTCTTTTGGCAGCTTGTTCTAAGCTCTCGTCAAGCTCCCATCCTCCCTTTGGGAACATCAAAGCTTCGCTCTTCTGCGATGTTATCACCAAAACCTCTATATCATCTTCTTCTTCTTCTGTGTAACAAGAGAGAATAGAAGAAGATCAATATGTAACAGAAATGTAAGAGAGTGAAATGAAAAATGAAACATATCTTTTTTTCCATTCAATTTTCATGTATAAGCTCCTCTTATATACTAATGTTTACAATGGTTACACTGGCCACTACATTACAGCTGGATCAACATAATTTTGATAAAACCATTAATTCATTTTTAATTACAGCAGCAGCCTTCTAAGGAGATGTGCACGTGCACACATGCACACAGTGATACAACCATTCACCTTCAATTCAAGTTCAATTCTTCATCACCTTCAACTGATAGCTTACCCCTGACATGACCAGAAGCCTTCTCCGACGAAGTCCTGACCATTCTCTGATCAACTTGTCTGCAGTTTGAATTTCCTGCAGTTTCCCTGTCTAAGAGCATGGATATCAATGCAGGGTTGTTACAAAAGTTGAATCAGATGGTGAGAGGAAGGCTATTGGATTTATGGAGACGAAATGGAAAATTTTATGTATGTGATATTAAATCTAGTTATCGCTTTTAGGGATGAAATTAGGGATATACGAATAGAGTGAAATTGTTCAGCGAAAGGAGGGGGGAATTACGTTGAATTAGGATTAGGATTTTTTTGAAGATAATGAGATAGGAAAATTAGTGTTTGTTAAGGGATAGTCTGAAGTGTGATACGGAGAATCAGAAGGATAATTTGGTGAATCCGAAATGACGCCGTTGAAATCAGTGGGAAGAATTTTCATCATTAGCAGAAGAAGAACATGATGAAAGGAAAAGAAACATAAGGTAGTTCGGGTATTCCAGAAAAACACCTTGGAAAAGTAGTTAATAAAATTCTTAAAGATGTAAACTTGAAAGCAATTTTTAACACTACAGATTAGGATTTCCATGTGCTTCATCCTTGAAAACGCAATCCTGCGTGACTTTGGTTCCTTGTTTGTCTATTTGCAGCATTTAATTCTTGAATAATTTGGTTTAGTTATGCAACAGTGGTGATCAGATGATGATAGGTAGAACTAATCACTCTGGACATTATTTCAACATATAGCAACATTATTATCATATCATCGTCATGGTGTAATAAAAAGAAAATTGGTAGTGGTACAAGAATATTCATAGAGAATATATACAAAGTAATATTCATAGAGATGATAAGATGATGATGTTGGGCAGATTCTTAAGCGCACCATAACAAAGTAATAAAGTATATAAAGAAAGCATACAAGAAATAGCATGTAATATTATTCTTTATAATACGGTACCTACCCATAGACAATTGACACTGCAATTGCCCACATCCAAAAAAGTTAGTCGACGCAGAGGATATACCTTGATATATTGCATAATGTAATGAATAAAATAAATAAATTTTGTGGGAGCAAAATAAAAAAAAAAAAGTAGAACTGTGCAACACTGCTTAAAATTAATAGGTGTCATAATAAAAAATTCAACATCACTATGTAAATCAATTATTTCATATATGTCACTGTTTTCCTGTAACTGCAATCCAGCAATTGACAGTGATGGACGACTTGCAAGTAAATAGACCGAACACACTCAATCTTCATAACCCAAAATTTGGCATCGATGATTTTACTATATATTCACAAAAGAATAAAAGAATTTCCTAAAACAAGATGAAATGTTCTACAGTCTCGAATTACATGTTTGGGAAACTCTCTGTCTTTGTAGAAGCGATTCTAATGCTTCTCTCATCCACATATCTCTACATCCCCTCCTCGCTTCAGCAATGGAAACCCATTTCTTCTTCCTTGTTTGCATCTCTGCAAAACACGCCAATTCACTGAAGTTAGTAAAACAACGTTCAAAACAATATCTACAGCCTCGAGTCACTTTTTTGGGAAACTCTTCGCAGAAGCAATTCCAACGCATCTGTCATCCACTGATCTCTACAACCTCTCCTCGCTTCAGCAATGGAAACCCACTTCTTCCTCCTCGTTTGTATCTCTGCAAAACATGCCAATTCACTCGTCACCTTCATTGGAAACATTCGTCCCTCGTACACTGTTCCATATCTTTTGCTTCTGTAGTTCCATTTTCCGAGTATCTGCTCAAGTTGGCCTACGACTCCTGCTTCTTCAGCTGCTTCTCTTTTGGCAGCTTGTTCTAAACTCTCGTCAAGCTCCCATCCTCCCTTTGGGAACATCAAAGCTTCGCTCTTCTGCGATGTTATCACCAAAACCTCTATATCATCTTCTTCCATGTAATTATTGTACCTGTAAGGAATGCAACCGACGACGAGTCGTCCTCCTTCTTCGTTGTATCGCTGTAGCTGCCTTCCTTGTCTTGCTGTTAACATCACCATTTTCAATTTTGTTTTTTTATATATGTTTTGGCCTTTGTTTTTGAGATAATGGCTGTTGGGTTTATTGGTTTAGGATATGAAGGCGAGGTGTGTGTGTGTATATATATATATAGAAGGAAGATGTGGAAATGGATTATTGCTGGATATTGTATTGAGATGGCGACGTAAGGTAGGGCATTAGCGTGTGCGATAGGATCTGCGAACACCTTTAAGCTGACTATGTTTGTTTTTGGAGGCTTCTTTGTTGCTGTTATTTCACTCGTTTTTGGGCCCTGTATTGTCTAAGCTTGTGTCTTGTCTACGCCGCAATTTAGATGGCGGATTACCAGCGGTTTTCGATCAGGTTGGATTGTTGAAAAGACTGCTTTTAGAAGTTTCTTCCACGTGCATGTATGGTAAATACATCGGGAGAACAACTCTTATATATATGGCTATAAAAGACGCCACTCTACTGCTTTTTCTAATTTAAAGCCCAGAAGTTGTGACTTTGTTCAGCTTTTTCATACTAAAGAGTTTGAAGATTACAAGTTACTGAAGTTAGGGTTAAAAAAAGTGGAATCACAGAGAGGTTCCACTGTATCGAAGTAGCACTGACAATTTGCCAAAACATATTAGGACCTTCCAGCAAGCATTTTTGCGTTTAACTTCACCTATTTTGACCAATACATAGTTTCTTACCTCTTTAGGTTGTATGGCAAAGTCTCAAAATTTGATTCCAAACAACGAAATTGTAACATACGGGATTTTCGACTCTCGAAAGTCGACATTTATACGTCCACTGTATCAATTGCCTAGCAATCGAAGGCCGTAAAACCGAATTGTTAGGGTTTAAGAAGAAGAGGTAGAAGAAGAAAGAAAAAATAAGCAACAGAACAATATCAGTATCTCACAATCGCAGCGGAACAACATATAATAGATAAATGAATAATCTTTAAATCAAAAGAACTGTATCAGTTATTACATTACATCACATCACATTAAATTATCAGAGTTTACAACAACAAATAGCGGAAAAGAAATACTATATACTAGTTGATACGCCATGCTATCTAGCTTGCCTCCAGATCTCTACAGCAACTCTTGAATTCAGAATGACCTGATAACCTGACTCTAGACTGCCCGTGTGGAAAATGATGGACACCTAGAGTTTATGAAGGAAACAATAAACTCCAGATTAGTCATGAGACTGGTGTGAGAACTTAAAACAATTTACCTTTAAAAAAACAAACAAAGAAATATTTTTAAATAGATTCGCAATGCTTTTAGAAAATGTAACTACCATAAGGCCTCCTGCCACACACACACAATGTAAACGCAGAATTGGAGGAGATTTCTTCTTATGATAGTCAAACATGCTTGATACGCAATTTTTTTTGATATTATTACTATAAGTGCAAAGTGCAGTAAAACATTTCGGAAGTACAATATTAATCTTAGCCAACATAGGTACCATTATAGTATGCCTACTATAGCTACTATATTAGATGGCAGGTTCTACAACTAAAACCGTACATGGCTCGTATTGTTTCTTTGGATTTTCAACAAATGGTCAGGCCAAGGAACTTCCCATTGCCACATGAGTACGTCTTTGGAAAGACGCCCCGAGAACCTAACCGGATCTCTACCCACACAAGGCCGGGTTACCTCTGCAAAATTAGGTAACAACTGACACGAGTATGTCATCCCCCGGTTGTAAACAACCTTTATCCAAGGATCCTCAACCAACATCAATCACAAAGTCATATATATTTGCGACATCCACCAAAGTTAAGTATCTTGGCTCCATACCATGATACCACTTATATCCAAAAGGGAATGCACATACCCTAATGGGTGCTACTCCCTAAAACCTTGCTGCATATTTCCTGTTTTGACCATTTCGGGGTGTGAGGTCCGACGAAGTCTCGTCCACAAAGCTACGCTTTATACAAAAGCTATGCTTTGATCAACAAATGATCAACCTCACTTCGTATGCCACATTACCAAATTGGGAATATATCACTAGTAACCATCAACTACATAACCTTTGAGCTCATACGTCTCAGAGAAGGGTGTTAAGCTAAGAGAATAAATTCTCCGCCACCAACAGAAATATATTTGAAAGAAACCAGCTTTACATCTCAAATTGCAACGTCAGACACACATCCATACAAGTCCGTTTCGGGATCGAACGGAACCGAAGGCACTTCCAAAGAAGCCCTTGCAATCCAGATATTCACTAATCACGACCGGACTTCCCATCACAAAGGGTGATAAAATCTCTATATCGAAGATCAGCCGATGCAGAATCATTCGACGGTAATCCTTCTGTTTTCGAAAATATCCGGTCTTCAACACCGGTCTTCAAATGCTATCCATTACGACGTATCACTATTCGGAATGGGATTCATGACCCAAAGGTCCTCTCCCGGCTAAACCGAATAACGAACGCTTATTTTAAAATAAGTGTAGCATTCAAATTCAAGCAAATCACAACAAATACCCATTTAACGGTAAATATTGATAGTCGGTTATTTAACTATCAATTGATATTCACAACATCACCAGATTCCAAATAATTTCTCGAATTATTTATTTTCCAAAAATATCTTTACAAGGTATATTTTTCCACACTTCAACCATTTGAAAACAATTTCAAATCACTTTTCACCTTTACAACTTTTGAAAACAAATTTCAAATCATTTTGCTTATGCGGAAACACTTCCAAATATTATTCATTTTCACTGGAAATCATTTTCAAATAATTATTTAACAATAAGTAATTCACAAATCTATTTATTTTCAATACTTAGAAAATATTCAATATACTTAAAACACGATTAAGTATATATTTTATTCTTTAAGGAAAACGTTCTCTTTAAACACATTTATTTGGGTCAAAACGAATGTTGCGTAAAACATCGTTACGACAACCCAAAATCAACTAGTATAGTGATTCAAAATTAAGATAGATATATAAATCCCAATACTATATAAAACATTTCCTTTCGAAAACCATTTACTATAACAACAGTGTTACAGTCCACCATTTCCTTTTTATTTCTCGAAAACGTCTATTTCAACAATGAATGTGGAAATCTATGGTTTTGATCCTTAACTCTTTTAAAACAACTTCAAATCGTTTTAATTCTATTCAAAATATTACTTCCCCAAAACATTTCTTTAATATATTATTCACTGTCCAAAATTGTGAATATACTTCGTTAACCAAATTCAACGTTTCTACACATTTTATTTTAAAGGATTATTCACTGTCAAAAATCGTGAATATAAATTCTTTACCAACATCAACACTTCTACATATTTAATTTTAAAGGATTACCCACTATCCCAAAATCGTGAATATACTCCTTTAATAAGCTATAATAATTAACTTATCAAAATAAGTCGATTTCAGATATATAAAACAATGTTTATAAGTTCCATTTATATTTTATAACAACTTCAACTTATAAAATTACTTTATTTACAAATTCTATCCATATCCCATTTTCACGCCAAAATTCAAATTATAAGTTAATTACTTATAAATCTTTTACTTTACAAAATCTATTCATTTTATAACTTCACAATTTATAAATTCATAAATTTCATTCACTTATGAAATCCATTTGTACTTCATTTTAACACTTATAAAAACTCGTTCTATAATTCCAATATTTTAATTTATAAATATCAATTTTATAAATCTTTTATATAAACCGTTTATAATAAATTCAAAAATCCCAATTTAAACTATTTTACAAAATAATCAACTACTTATTTCAAAAACCACATTTCGGTTATATTTCACAAAAATCGTAATTTTTATAACATAAAAATTATAATGTTTATTTATTTAAAATGGATCAATTCCAAAATTCAATAAAATATATACTTTCAAAAATCACTTGAAAATCCTTTTAAATTCGAAATCGTTATTTTAACATTTTTAAAACTTCAAAAATAGGCCCAATGCTGCTACAACACCAAAACATCAACCACGACATCCAAAACATCATACATCAATATGATAACATAATATATCGCAAATATCTGTAAATAAATCAATACTGTTGTGGAATCCAGTTGGATCCCTCCAACCTGTTTCCTTGCATCCACAGATGTTAGCACAATACCAATCCCGTTTCAATACGAAATATCGCGGTACATGGGTTCATATAAAATATTATCCGCTATTATGCGGCGCAATAGGGTCTCATCCGCTATATAATGCGGGAAAATCAACTCCAAGTACATATATAACACCAATTCCACTTCAAGATGGAATATTGCGATATATGTAATTAGTAAATAACATCCTCTTAATATACAGCGTATAGGGTCTATTTCAATACAATAGATAACAATTTATCATTCAATCACACAATCAAGCAATTTTAAATCTAAATATTTAAAATTTAAATTGAAACAGATTCGATTGAGTGAGAAGTTCTCACCTTGTTTCAAATACAGTTGCAGTGTTTTATTTTGAATAAAATTAAACACGCGTTTAATTTTACCCAAAATTTTCACTAGCTCCAATCGATTCCAATCTAGCTTCACACTTTGTTCGTCAATACGAAGCCAACGCAATTCGTTTCGCCCAAAACGCACCTCGTATGAAAAGGTTATGATTGTTTAAAGTTGGAATGATTTTAAAATAAAATAAACTAACAATTTCTATTTATTTCTAACCCTACACAATCACGGCCGTGCATTTCCAGGAGATGAAATCGTGGCCGCATATGCTTTCTTCCCATTCACGTTGAAACCCAGGCTAATACGCACGTATATAAAAACCCATAGCCGCCGTATTATCCTCCCTCCACGATCGTTTTTATGACGATCGGAGACCATCGTTCCAAGCGCCGAAGCACGCTCCACCCCTGGCCAGTGACCGGCCCCACTCGGCTACCCATATTGCTCGATAAACGTGCGCAACCATCGGCCTTTGAACCGAAATTGTCGACGATCCAATGCGTGAAATCTAATCTCGACCGTATGGATTGCTAGCTCTCATCGTACTCTACAACTTCATAGTTGAAAGTTTTTGATATTAGTGAATGGATTAGAAGAAAAAGGAGGAAGAAGGAGATGCATTTTCGGCCATTGACAACATAAGTGGCGGCCTGAAGCTCCTAGGGTTAGGGTTTGGGTAAAATGTGAATTATGGTGGCCTTTTATATAAAATTGCAAAACACTATTCATCCCGAAATTTTCCGAACTCCTAACGAAGCGTGCCGCCTGGCATTTATAATGTTTTACCCCCATTCCGAACGCAATGGAATATGTATCGGGAGCCAATTCGATCAAATTTGGAAGATATGATTTCAAATCGACTATTTAAATTTAAAATTCATTTAAACCGATTTCTGTGCGTTAGCTTGCCTCGGAAAAACCGTAAATCCGATTGACATGAAATTTGAAACCATGCAATAATATATCATTACGGATCCGATGAAACTGGTTTCGCCAAATCCGAGACTGTTTGAAAAAAAAAGACTATTTTTACTCGTCAATTAAATATTAAAATATTCAATTTCCACAATTTAACTTTTAATTCAATTTTAAAAGTACTAGAACATTATTCTAACTACAATATGATTTAATACAACTTTACAAATCAAATTTAATCACATTAAACGTAATTTTCAATTATTTCTATAATTTCAAATATTAAATTATTGATTTAATTATCCAATTAAATCCAGATATTCAAAATAAAATTTATTCGACTTACAAATTTTACTTGTTAATATTTAAAATCAATTAAATTTACGAATTTCAAATGACAGAAATTCCGGGTCTTTACAAACTTCCCCCCTTAAAAGAATTTTGTCCTCGAAATTGCCAAGTAAGAAAAAGTTACAGAATCCATTAACTTTTCAAAACCATTTGTTCAAATTAAATTTCAAATTCATTTAAACATTTTAACTTCTCCAAAATCCAATAGTTAAACTTCTTATAAAAACTTTACTAAGATTTCAAATCATACTTAGTTATCTTTTCCAAAACCAACTACATCGTTTAACTTTTCACTCCAAAATCAAAGTTATAGTTTTCCAAAATTTCCAATTTTCTCAAAAGTATTTTAGTGCCTTAAATTTTCAGAAAATTTCGCCATAACCTCCTTTGCGCGGCTCGATCCGAAAAAATATGGCAATATATATATATATATCACAAATATACATCTCATCAAAGTAATGAGGCATACCGCAGGGAAAAAAGTGTAAAAGTACGATACGTAATCCGAGATATGTACCTTATATATTATTAGCGAGCATATACGGCTAATATAGCATGAAAGCGAGCTCCAAAAGCGAAGCAAGCGCAATCCACACCTACTAAACACTCAACAACAATGAGAAACATGTATGTAGAAAATTATATCGATATACAACATATACCAGAAGCAACAACAATATGTGCCAATGTAGCAAATGCAACAAAAAGTAATAAATGCAACCACCAAACAACTATCATCCAATAACTTATCCAACAAATCCCTATCAAATCAATATACATTCACTTGTCATTAATATTCTATGAATTGGTTTTTCATTTAATCACATTTGATTCATTAACATTGGACTTTACTAACATTCATTTATTCTATATCAATTCTGTAACAACCCTGTATTTTCTGATTATTGTAATTGTATATTTTAATTATTTTAATTTAAATTCCTAGTTTAAAAACTTTATTTTATTTATTAAAATGAATATATTTTGTTAATTGAAATATAAATGTTGATTTTGATGTGGATTAGAATTTCAATCATGCATAAATGGAATATTTCCAGAAAAGTGAATTTTGGTCAAAATGGTCAAACTTTGACTTTTAAATTTAAAATTTGAAAGCTTGAAAATTTGAATTTTATATTTTATTATGAAATTAAATAAAATTTTAAGAACTAAGCTTTTCGTTTCGTTGAAATCTGATTTATAATGTGAAAGTTATGCCTTTTTAACTATTCTGTGAAATTTGCTGTATTTAACAAAATTATTTTTTTTTAATTATATAAATAATCTTTTTAATTGTCATATATTATTATAAATTGTATTATATGTTATGTTACATATATTTTACCTTTTGAATATTTTAAAGTGATGTTTGAATTTGTCCAAAGCTCATTGAATTTATTTTCTATTTTTAAAGGTTAGTTTCAATTTTTCTGCTATTTTCTTCATCTAAACTATATTTAAATTAAAATTTATTTATTTACTTTTGTGATTTCCTTTTTATTTTGTTTTCTTATCTTTATTTATAAATACTTTTAAGTACATAAAAATTTTTCCAAGTTCATTGCACTTATTTTTCATATTTTCAAGACTAGTTGCAAATTTTGCTGTTTTATTTAACTAAACTATATATAATTAATAATTTATTTATTTATTTTTGTTTATTTACTAAATTTTCGTATTTTATCTGATTTTATATATATATTTCAGTTATATAAGGTTTAAAAAGAAAATAATGAAAATTTGAAGAGTTTGTGTCTCTTTAGTTGCTCAAGGCTCTTCGTTTTTCCACCTCTTCATTTGCTTTTGCCTTTTCCTCTCCTTGATTTAGCCGTACATCCCTCTACCCTATAGACATGTTTCTCATCTTCAATTCACGTGAAAAATATCTTTCTCCTCATTTCAAACTCACGGCTACATCATATTGAGAAAAAATTGCAAGCTAATGGCTTCTTTCTTCCATTTTTTCCCTCTTCTTCATTGATTTAGCCTTCCTCTTCCTCTTGCTTGCTCAGCCCCACTTCTCCTCCATCACCACTGACCATCTCCTCCACCATCTACAGCAGCAAACATCTCCTCCTCCTCTGACCATGACAAACCATTCCATCCAATTGAAGCCATCTCCACAAAACTTTGCTTAAAACTCCAAATATTGCCTAACCGAGCCCTGTATTCCCATTTCCTTCATGTTTAGCCTTGGCCACCACCTCTAACACCACCACCACTTGCTGCCATGACCTATAGCCATCATCATCATCTCTGACCTGACCTGAAGATGCACCAGGCCGAGCCCATAGGCCGAGCCTATGTACACCAAAACCTTCCATTCCTTGACCCAAACCCCTTGCCTCCTTTACTTTCCACTTGTTTTGCCTTTACCTTCCACTTTCATGCCCTAAGCCTTGTCTCTAGGCCATGGCCGAGCCATGCTGACATCTAGGCTGAGCCTAGTGTGGTGAGGTCAAGCCCATTTGATCATGTGACAAGCTTATGTTGTCGTGTGCAAGTCTTTTGCTTCTAAGGTTTGGTCATCTCTCTTGTTTTGCAACTGTTCTGCAAACTAAAGTTGTTGATTATATTTGTATGTCGATATCTATATTTGTGCTTATGTATGTTATATTTTGTGTTTTTTACAAGGGTCTCCATCAATTCAAATCAAATCGTGCATGTCGTGCCTTTGGAATCGCTCTTGTGTGTGTTGTTTGTCTCTAGCTTCGTAAAAGGTGAGTCTTTCTCACTCTGACATTTATACTTATGAAATAGTGAATTGATGACAAGTGTTTAGTAATATAAAATGTTATGCAAGTTAATGATGATCATATGATATGCTATGCCATGTTATTACCATATTAAAACTGTTAATTATCACCTGACATGTGATATATGACATTATATTGTGACGCTGACATTGTTTATATTGTTTATGCATATATTCACACTGCAAGTTCCCTGTTAGAATAGAATCACTATGGGTTGAAATGATACATACCCGAACGGACTTTAGAATAGGGAAAAATCGTTATGGGCTGAAATGATAGGCCTGAGCGATTTTTATTGTATTTTATTTGGCTTGGGATTGCGGGTTTGAAATGATAGAACCCGGGTTTTCTTTGTAAATTGCGGATTGAAATGATATATATCCGTATCACTTGACCTAGGTTAGAAAATTATATACAGACCCCGTGGTATATTTTTAAATGATATTTATTAAAATATGTATTTTTAAAAGTATGAAATTTTGATTTAAAAATATATATTTATGGTTTTAAGAAAATTAAATATTAAGTCTTGAAATTGTGAATTTGAGTACGTAAATGTGAAATAATTAAGATTTTAGACTTTAAATTTTATTTTAAAATGTAAATAAATAATGGAAATTAAATTTAAAGTTTTAAAATCATATATGAAGTAAAATTTTAAGTTTTATTTAATTTATATGTTAATAAACAGTGAATTTTGACTTAATAAATGAATAGAGTTCTTAAATTGAATATTTGATCTAAAAATTTTGTTGTGTTAAATCATATGTTAAAATGATTTTAAATGTGAAATTTTGAAGTCTAGAAATATGATTTTTAAGTTATAATAAAAATTTGGAGTTTTTTTTTCGAAAAGCTAAAATGAAATCTGGAATTCATAGCAATGAAATCTGGAATTCATAGCATTTTCAAAAATGTTGTAGTCTTTTGACAGCATTTTTAAATGCTATTGTTTGGAATCTAACAATGTTTGAAATAACTAAATATCTATTATGACATTTTATAAATGCCGTTATCCTTGAACTAAACCATTTTTGGAAGCTATAAGCTACGATATCACTTTATAAATGCTGTCGTTGCTATAATTTGACAATGTTTGAAATGTTATAGTTTTTAACACTGTTTGAGTTATATTTGAAAGTGTTAAATGATTTAACTTTTGGAAATTGATTAATTGTGAAATTTAAGAAGTTTTGAATATATTTTAATATTTAAATTTGAATTTTTAAGGAATTTAAATTTGAATTTGAATTTAAATAAGTTTACTTGATTATGTGTTAAATGGAATGAAGTGTAATGAGATAAATGAATTTTTGAATGGAATTTTTAGTGTATTTTGTAATGATACTTGAAATAACAAATGAATGACTTATTTGATTTAAAAATGATATTTAAATTTGAGTATTTGAATTAGAATTCAAATAATGATTTGATAATAAAGTTTGGAAATGACTTGATCTTTATTTTGATAAAGAATATGAATTGGAATGATATGTACTTTTGATAAATGAATATTAGAAGTTTATATTGGTATGAAAGGATATTTACTTTAATTGTAAATTGAGTTTATTTAAATAATATTGGATTTATGAAATGAATATTTCAAAACTAAGTAATAATGAAACTAGATTTGAGATATATGAAATTATAAAATTTAGTTTTTGAAATGCGGGATATTAAAGCTTTGAAATATATTAAAAATTGAATAGTTTAATTTGTGGATCAAATCTATATTTGAAATTGATATGGTTTGAAATGGTTATTGGGAAATTTAATTGAAACTGATGGTTTGAATTGAATTAAGTTGGAAATTGAAAATTTGGGATTAATTGAATGAATTGTAAAATGTAAAGAATTAAATGAATATCCCATGATTTCAAATGTATGATTTTGAAATGTTATGATTTTCAAAGTGTAATTGTTTCAAGTATTTTTGGTTTCGAAAGAGTTATACTTTGAAAATATTATGATTTTGAAATGAATATATGTTTGAAATGTTTTTGGTTTTGAAGTATAAACTATTTTGATTGAATAAATAGTTTTGAAATAAAAATGGCTTTGGTTTCGAAGTATAAACTATTTTGAAAGAAATATAGTTTGAAATGAAATGATTTGATTTTTTTAAAGTATAAACTATTTTGAAATGACCACGGCGTTATAATAACGTTTGGTTGTTAAAGAGACCGGGACCGGAAGTTGTCATACTCTCTGCCAACTCCGAAAACCACTTTAACAACCGTGTACGCGGTGGAGATTCCAGAATGAAGTAGGATGGTGGCGACGTTCTTGAGGTATATTACGTGGACCCAACTCCCGTGAGTTGGCATAAGGTGGCTAAAACAGGAGCGATCTCGGGCCAAGTGAGGTCATTCTCCGATCGGACACATTCCTTCGATACTATACTCTTACTGGTGATTGATTAGATGGCCATCCTCCGATTTTGATATGGGAGTGTGTTCCGAGGTGGGCGTATGTGGCTGCTGCGTTACCACCAGCCCGTGTGCGTAATTGGTATATCTACCCTGGCATTGCCTTGTGTGCCGTGTCACCTACCATACCGAGCCTTTACTACGAGTTTGTTTTTCTCCCGTAGCCCGTGTGGTATCCTCTGACAGTCACCCGGAGTGGAGATGGCATGATATTGGATGGACTACTGGGACTATTATGTGTGAAGGGTGATATGGGTAGCTCGGAACGCTATTTAAAAGTATGTTTATTTTACTATAGACATTATTATAATAGCGCAATATTACTACATAGTAAATAGTTTAACGGATCCTTAAAGGATGGGCGATCCCAAGCATTCTTTAAGTTACTGATGCATTTTTGTTACTGTTCACTTGAGTTGATTTACAGTTCATAAGTTTTTATGTCCCGACTCGAGTGTTTTATGTTTTGCTTTGCGCTCGAGTCTGATTGAGTGATTCAGCATTCAAGACTCACCTTTGGAGTTGGAGCTTTGCTTGAAGATCCAGCCATCTATTTGTTTTCAGTATCCAGTGTTTCCAGTGATGTATTTTGATTTGTACTTGATGTATCTTGTTACTCTTCTACTGTATATTATTTAACTCTGATGTATCTTATTTTTATATAGTAGCTTCATGAACTACTATTTCTTTTAAATTCCGCTGCATTATTAAATACTCTGTGTCTATGATCTGTGATTATGTATTTACTGTATATTCTGAGATTTGCCAAATTTTATTTACAACGCGGTATTTTGAGCAATTCAAGTCCGACATGTGCGGATGCGAATGGTTGAAAATATCGGGTCGTTACAGTTGGTATCAGAGCTTTGGTAGCTCTAGGCAAAACTCAGTATATAGGGTAAATGTATTTACAGAATCACTTTCATTCGAGTTTAAATCTCTTCCTTTTTGACTCGATTCCTATGAATTTTGGAACATTCCCTGCGGTTTCAAAATCCATTCGTGTCCCTCACTATTTATCTTCTTTTGTTTTTGGAGTATCCCATAACTCCACTTCAAAAGATCTTCATAATGAGTCGGCGGTCTCGCCAACCTCAAATTTATTTGTAAAGGGGGAAACTCCTTTACAACAGCATCGATTCACCAGAGATTCTATATCCTCGGTTTAGATGCTAGTACCCCTTATAATCCCGAACTCTATCTCTTGAGACCGAATGTTGATTTACCCAAAAAATCCACATCGATCTTATTCTCTAAGTCCCGGTTGACCCGGTTAAGGTTGCCCGCGATTTATATAAACTCGTCCATCTCCCTATTCTGTTATTTAATCATCTCATCTTTGTTTCTAACTTATCTTCAAATCATTCTTGAAGTGTATTTGTAAACTAATATTTAAAATGTTTTATATATTGTGTTGTTTGAGTTGTTGATGTTGATTTGGGTTTCTAATCAATTCGTCTGATCAACGCTATCGATAAGATTTCCAAAACACTTGAACAGAGCAAACTAACACAATATGTTTTTAAAATTTAGTAATGAAATAAATTTTGTGAAATTTTTTTTTTGTAACTATATTATAAATCTTTTTCTAGATTTTATTGAATTGATTGTTAAGAAATAATAATTGATTTTATGTATCATTATCTCTTGTTTCATATATAAATAATTGAACTATAAACATGGTTATAAATTTATTTGGAAATTTAAAATGAACTTAAACAAGAATTTGAGAATTTACTATCTGATGGATTCAAACCTTGTATTTAAAATTTTAAAGGATATATTATTTAAAGTATTTTCAAATTGAAATTTGTTTTCAAAGAATTTTAAAATTAGTGCTCTTCTCTTTGTCGCTGGGAAATAATTTCGGTGATGACTGCAGCATCATCGACGTTCATTTTCGAGTTTCGAAGTGAAGAGACCATTCTGTAGTCTTGCTACAGTTTTGTTTTGGGAAAATTTAGTTGATTTTAATTTCTAAAATAAGAATGGATTTATAACATATGCTGATATATGATTTAAATTTGAATGGATATATATATAGTATATGAGCATTTATTTATCTCTAAATAGTTTGGAATTTATCGAAAATTTAATTCCTAAATTTTTTCTTCAAAGATAATTTCTAAGTATAATTTCAAGATTTGGATTAATATTCAAGCTTGAAATAATTTAATTAGAAAGTTTTATTTGTATAATACACAATTTCATTCCAATATAACTTACCTTAATTTTCAGAAGTTGAATATGTAATTGGATAATGTACAATAAAAAATAAAGATTTTATAAATAAAATTTGAGTGGTTATTATAAATGTTATATACTTAAATTTTAGTTATAAAAGCGATTGACAGAGGTAAATAAAGAAAAGGGTAATGGAATAATTTACAATATAAAATGATGATAAAGGAAATAAGAATAAATTTAAGGCAGTTGCAATGAGTGTGAGTATATTTAACATAGGTGATAAAATATATTGAGAGGAATAAATTTAATTTTAATTAGTAGTAAAGAAGAATTAAATTTTATTTGGCACATTTTGAGTATAATAAAAGATTTTTCAAATACATGATTTTAGGGATTTGTTAATTTAAGATAATTGGATGATAAGATAATGAAATTAGAGATGCTTAAGATTTATTTGACTTATGTAAAATTAATTTTCAGTTTAAGTTGAAATTTTATGGTTTCAAATTTATTATCTTATTTTGTTTTTCAAACTATCTTTTGGTTGTCCTAATTTCCCTTGTCTTGCTAAAGAATGAGAGGTTATTGCTTATACCAGTCTGTTTAGAAATCTTTCTATAATATTTAATAATCTTTGGTGCTCATTGAATCTAAGCACTGCTTGCCATCCACAGACCGTCGGTTAAACGGGAAGGGTGAATCAGATTCTAAAGGATTTTTTTTCATGCTTGTGTTCTTGATTCTGGAGGATGTTGGAAAGATCATCTCCACCTTGTTAAACTTACCTATAGAAACAGTTATCAGGTATAATTTTAATCTTCTTGTCATCTTGTCTTAATACTATTTCATTCTATCTTTTTCTGTGCTTTCCCGTACCTCATTCCTTTTCGGGGACGAAAAGTTTTGAGTGGGGGAGAGTGTAACAACCATGTATTTTCTGATTATTGTAATTGTATATTTTAATTATTTTAATTTAAATTCCTAGTTTAAAAACTTTATTTTATTTATTAAAATGAATATATTTTGTTAATTGAAATATAAATATTGATTTTGATGTGGATTAGAATTTCAATCATGCATAAATCGAATATTTCCAGAAAAGTGAATTTTGGTCAAAATGGTCAAACTTTGACTTTTAAATTTAAAATTTGAAAGCTTGAAAATTTGAATTTTATATTTTATTATGAAATTAAATAAAATTTTAAGAACTAAGCTTTTCGTTTCGTTGAAATCTGATTTATAATGTGAAAGTTATGCCTTTTTAACTATTCTGTGAAATTTGCTGTATTTAACAAAATTGTTTTTTTTAAATTATATAAATAATCTTTTTAATTGTCATATATTATTATAAATTGTATTATATGTTATGTTACATATATTTTAAGTGATGTTTGAATTTGTCCAAAGCTCATTGAATTTATTTTCTATTTTTAAAGGTTAGTTTCAATTTTTCTGCTATTTTCTTCATCTAAACTATATTTAAATTAAAATTTATTTATTTACTTTTGTGATTTACTTTTTATTTTGTTTTCTTATCTTTATTTATAAATACTTTTAAGTACATAAAAATTTTCCCAAGTTCATTGCACTTATTTTTCATATTTTCAAGACTAGTTGCAAATTTTGCTGTTTTATTTAACTAAACTATATATAATTAATAATTTATTTATTTATTTTTGTTTATTTACTAAATTTTCGTATTTTATCTGATTTTATATATATATTTCAGTTATATAAGGTTTAAAAAGAAAATAATAGAAATTTGAAGAGTTTGTGTCTCTTTAGTTGCTCAAGGCTCTTCGTTTTTCCGCCTCTTCATTTGCTTTTGCCTTTTCCTCTCCTTGCTTTAGCCGTACATCCCTCTACCCTATAGACATGTTTCTCATATTCAATTCACGTGAAAAATATCTTTCTCCTCATTTCAAACTCACGGCTACATCATATTGAGAAAAAATTGCAAGCTAATGGCTTCTTTCTTCCATTTTTTCCCTCTTCTTCATTGATTTAGCCTTCCTCTTCCTCTTGCTTGCTCGGCCTCACTTCTGCTCCATCACCACTGACCATCTCCTCCACCATCTACAGCAGCAAACATCTCCTCCTCCTCTGACCATGACAAACCATTCCATCCAATTGAATCCATCTCCACAAAACTTCGCTTAAAACTCCAAATATTGCCTAACCGAGCCCTGTATTCCCATTTCCTTCATGTTTAGCCTTGGCCACCACCTCTAACACCACCACCACTTGCTGCCATGACCTATAGCCATCATCATCATCTCTGACCCGACCTGAAGATGCACCAGGCCGAGCCCATAGGCCGAGCCTATGTACACCAAAACCTTCCATTCCTTGACCCAAACCCCTTGCCTCCTTTACTTTCCACTTGTTTTGCCTTTACCTTCCACTTTCATTCCCTAAGCCTTGTCTCTAGGCCATGGCCGAGCCATGTTGACATCTAGACTGAGCCTAGTGTGGTGAGGTCAAGTCCATTTGATCATGTGGTAAGCTTATGTTGTCGTGTGCAAGTCTTTTGCTTCTAAGGTTTGGTCATCTCTCTTGTTTTGCAACTATTCTGCAAACTAAAGTTGTTGATTATATTTGTATGTCGATATCTATATTTGTGCTTATGTATGTTATATTTTGTGTTTTTTACAAGGGTCTCCATCAATTTAAATCAAATCGTGCATGTCGTGCCTTTGGAATCGCTCTTGTGTGTGTTGTTTGTCTCTAGCTTCGTAAAAGGTGAGTCTTTCTCACTCTGACATTTATACTTATGAAATAGTGAATTGATGACAAGTGTTTAAAAATATAAAATGTTATGCAAGTTAATGATGATCATATGATATGCTATGCCATGTTATTACCATATTAAAACTGTTAATTATCACCTGACATGTGATATATGACATTATATTGTGACGCTGACATTGTTTATATTGTTTATGCATATATTCACACTGCAAGTTCCCTGTTAGAATAGAATCACTATGGGTTGAAATGATACATAGCCGAACGGACTTTAGAATAGGGAAAAATCGTTATGGGCTGAAATGATAGGCCTTAACGATTTTTATTGTATTTTATTTGGCTTGGGATTGCGGGTTTGAAATGATAGAACCCGGGTTTTCTTTGTAAATTGCAGATTGAAATGATATATATCCGTATCACTTGACCTAGATTAGAAAATTATATACAGACCCCGTGGTATATTTTTAAATGATATTTATTAAAATATGTATTTTTAAAAGTATGAAATTTTGATTTAAAAATATATATATCTTATGGTTTTAAGAAAATTAAATATTAAGTATTGAAATTGTGAATTTGAGTACGTAAATGTGAAATAATTGAGATTTTAGACTTTAAATTTTATTTTAAAACGTAAATAAATAATGGAAATTAAATTTAAAGTTTTAAAATCATATATGAAGTAAAATTTTAAGTTTTATTTAATTTATACGTTAATAAACAGTGAATTTTGACTTAATAAATGAATGGAGTTTTTAAATTGAATATTTGATCTAAAAATTTTGTTGTGTTAAATCATATGTTAAAATGATTTTAAATGTGAAATTTTGAAGTCTAGAAATATGATTTTTAAGTTATAATAAAAATTTGGAGTTTTATTATATTTTTTTTGAAAAGCTAAAATGAAATCTGGAATTCATAGCAATGAAATCTGGAATTCATAGCATTTTCAAAAATGTTGTAGTCTTTTGACAGTATTTTTAAATGCTATTGTTTGGAATCTAACAATGTTTGAAATAACTAAATATCTATTACGACATTTTATAAATGCCGTTATCCTTGAACTAAACCATTTTTGGAAGCTATAAGCTACGATATCACTTTGTAAATGCTGTCGTTGCTATAATTTGACAATGTTGAAATGTTATAGTTTTTAACACTGTTTGAGTTATATTTGAAAGTGTTAAATGATTTAACTTTTGGAAATTGATTAATTGTGAAATTTAAGAAGTTTTGAATATATTTTAATATTTAAATTTGAATTTTTGAGGAATTTAAATTTGAATTTGAATTTAAATAAGTTTACTTGATTATGTGTTAAATGGAATGAAGTGTAATGAGATAAATGAATTTTTGAATGGAATTTTTAGTGTATTTTGTAATGATACTTTAAATAACAAATGAATGACTTATTTGATTTAAAAATGATATTTAAATTTGAGTATTTGAATTAGAATTCAAATAATGATTTGATAATAAAGTTTGGAAATGACTTGATCTTTATTTTGATAAAGAATATGAATTGGAATGATATGTACTTTTGATAAATGAATATTTGAAGTTTATATTGGTATGAAAGGATATTTACTTTAATTGTAAATTGAGTTTATTTAAATAATATTTGATTTATGAAATGAATATTTCAAAACTAAGTAATAATGAAACTAGATTTGAGATATATGAAATTATAAAATTTAGTTTTTGAAATGCGGGATATTAAAGCTTTGAAATATATTAAAAATTGAATAGTTTAATTTGTGGATCAAATCTATATTTGAAATTGATATGATTTGAAATGGTTATTGGGAAATTCAATTGAAACTGATGGTTTGAATTGAATTAAGTTGGAAATTGAAAATTTGGGATTAATTGAATGAATTGTAAAATGTAAAGAATTAAATGAATATCCCATGATTTCAAATGTATGATTTTGAAATGTTATGATTTTCAAAGTGTAATTGTTTCAAGTATTTTTGGCTTCGAAAGAGTTATACTTTGAAAATATTATGATTTTGAAATGAATATATGTTTGAAATGTTTTTGGTTTTGAAGTATAAACTATTTTGATTGAATAAATAGTTTTGAAATAAAAATGGTTTTGGTTTCGAAGTATAAACTATTTTGAAAGAAATATAGTTTGAAATGAAATGATTTGATTTTTTTAAAGTATAAACTATTTTGAAATGACCACGGCGTTATAATAACGTTTGGTTGTTAAAGAGACGGGGACCGGAAGTTGTATTTACTCTCTGCCAACTCCGAAAACCACTTTAACAACCGTGTACGCGGTGGAGATTCCAGAATGAAGTAGGATGGTGGCGACGTTCTTGAGGTATATTACGTGGACCCAACTCCCGTGAGTTGGCATAAGGTGGCTAAAACAGGAGCGATCTCGGGCCAAGTGAGGTCATTCTTCTGATCGGACACATTCCTTCGATACTATACTCTTACTGGTGATTGATTAGATGGTCATCCTCCGATTTTGATATGGGAGTGTGTTCCGAGGTGGGCGTATGCGGCTACTGCGTTACCACCAGCCCGTGTGCGTAATTGGTATATCTACCCTGGCATTGCCTTGTGTGCCGTGTCACCTACCATACCGAGCCTTTATTACGAGTTTGTTTTTCTCCCGTAGCCTGTGTGGTATCCTCTGACAGTCACCCGGAGTGGAGATGGCATGATATTGGATGGACTACTGGGACTATTATGTGTGAAGGGTGATATGGGTAGCCCGGAACGCTATTTAAAAGTATGTTTATTTTACTGTAGACATTATTATAATAGCGCAATATTACTACATAGTAAATAGTTTAACGGATCCTTAAAGGATGGGCGATCCCAAGCATTCTTTAAGTTACTGATGCATTTTTGTTACTGTTCACTTGAGTTGATTTACAGTTCATAAGTATTTATGTCCTGACTCGAGTGTTTTATGTTTTGCTTTACGCTCGAGTCAGATTGAGTGATTCAGCATTCAAGACTCACCTTTGGAGTTGGAGCTTTGCTTGAAGATCCAGCCATCTATTTGTTTTCAGTATCCAGTGTTTCCAGTGATGTATTTTGATTTGTACTTGATGTATCTTGTTACTCTTCTACTGTATATTGTTTAACTCTGATGTATCTTATTTTTATATAGTAGCTTCATGAACTACCATTTCTTTTAAATTCCGCTGCATTATTAAATACTCTGTGTCTATGATCTGTGATTATGTATTTACTGTATATTCTGAGATTTGCCAAATTTTATTTACAACGCGGTATTTTGAGCAATTCAAGTCCGACATGTGCGGATGCGTATGGTTGAAAATATCGGGTCGTTACAAATTCATTTACATTTGATTGATTAACATTCAACCCATTTATTAATTCAATTGCTAATTCATTTAACAAATAATGTTGAATTTCATTTATATAACTCAAGTCCACATCCATTTAATTTACTTTATTAATTTACTTCGATACCAAAATCAACTTCATTCAACATCACTTAAGTTATATTCCATCTCAAACATCATTTGTTTAACTTAACTTAAATTTCCACTTATAAATCCAATTCAGATTCCAATTCTAAAGTAAATTCTATTTAACTTTCCTTTAGTTAAATTTCAAATCATATATTGATTATGCTAACCCAAATTCTTTATTCTTCACCAAAGCCAAATTTATTATCTCATGTTATAAGTCCAAAACTCGTTTCACTTATATTCAACAGTTACTACTTGGATTTTAATTTCAAATTTGTTTATCACAACCAAACTTCAATTTTCAATTTACTATGGTAGCAAATCCATCACACAGAAACTTGAAAATGATACTGATGATGCTGCAGTCATCACCCTCGTTATTTCCCAGCAACACTAGTGAATTCAGTGCTTAATATTCTTTCAAAAAAAAATTCTTTTGTTCATAAATCACATTTATAAGTCTTTTTCGTATAGAATTTCACTATTCCACTTCACTTTCATAAGATTATTCCAAATTGATTTATCTTACTTAATAATATAACATCTTTAACTTTGAAAAACAACTTTCAAAATAGACGGGATTTAAAACTTTCAAATTCATAGTCCAAATTCATTTTTTATTTACAACTCATATTTATAAATATATTCATATGGTTTCACTTCTTATATATAGGATTATTTCGCAATTGTAAATCACATTAATCATAATTCCATACTTAATAATTCATTTTCTTATACAATTATTCTTTTAATTAACTTATATATATTCTTACATTTTCAACAACCAAACAATCAATTTATATACATTTTTAATAATTTATGAAAAATTATTTCCTTTATATATAAAATATAATGGAGGTAAAATTATTTTATTTACCCAATTTCAAAATGATACTATGTCGACTTGCCTCGTTTAAGTGTTTAGAAATCCTTATCGAAAATATGGCGTCCCACATACCGACCAGAATTCACAAACAGCTCAACGGATAAGCAAACACAATATAAAACACTTTTATATTCACTAAGAAATACGCGCTCAAAACTATTATTACACTCATACTCATTCTAGAGTACTACTGACTCTATATCTAATGTGTAATTCCCAACAGAGACAAGGTTGTCGCTTAACCAATCGCTATGATACCACATTTCGACATACGGGATTTTCGACTCCCGAAAGTCGACATTTATACGTCCACTGTATCAATTGCCGAGCAATCGAAGGCCGGAAAACCGAATTGTTAGGGTTTAAGAAGAAAAGGTAGAAGAAGAAAGAAAAAAGAAGCAACAGAACAATATCAGAATCTCACAATCGCAGCGGAACAACATATAATAGATAAATGAATAATCTTTAAATCAAAAGAACTGTATCAGTTATTACATTACACCACATTACATTACATTATCAGAGTTTACAACAACAAACAGCGGAAAAGAAATACTATATACTAGTTGATATGCCATGCCATCCAGCGTGCCTCCAGATTTTTACAGCAACTCTTGAATTCCAGAATGACCTGATAACCTGACTCTAGACTGCCCCTGTGGAAAATGATGGGCACCCAGAGTTTAGGAAGAAAACAATAAACTCCAGGTCAATCATGGGACTGGTGTGAGAACTTAAAACAATTTATCTTTAAAAAAACAAACAAAGAAATATTTTTAAATAGATTTGCAATGCTTTTAGAAAATGTAACTATCATAGGCCTCCTGCCACAAACACAATGCAAACGCAGAATTGGAGGAGATTTCTCCTTATGATAGTCGAACATGTTTGATACGCAAATTTCTTTGATATTATTACTATAAGTGCAAAATGCAGTAAAACATTTCGGAAGTACAATATTAATCTTGGCCAGCATAGGTACCATTATAGTATGCCTACTATAGCGACCATATTAGATGGCAGGTTCTACAACTAAAACCGTACAGGGCTCATATTGTTTCTTTGGATTTCCAACAAATGGTCGGGCCAAGGAACTTCCCAATGCCACATGGGTGCACCTCTGGAAAGACGCCCCGAGAACATAACCGGATCTCTGCCAACACAAGGCCGGGTAACCTCTGTAAAAGTAGGTAACAACTGACACGAGTATGCCATCCCCCGGTTATAAACAACCTTTATCCGAGGATCCTCAACCAACATTAATCACAAAGTCATATATATTTGCGACATCCACCAAAGTTAAGTATCTGGGCTCCATACCATGATACCACTTATATCCAGAAGGAAATGCACATACCCTAAGGGGCGCTACTCCCTAAAACCTTGCTTCATCTTTCCTGTTTTGACCATTTCGGGGTGTGAGGTCCGACGAAGTCTCGTCCACAAAGCTACGCTTTATACAAAAGTTATGCTTTGATCAACAAATGATCAACATCACTTCGTATGCCACATTACCAAATTGGGAATATATCACTAGTAACCATCAACTACATAACCTCTGAGCTCATACGTCTCAGAGAAGGGTGTTAAGCTAAAAAAATAAATTCTCCGCCACCAACAGAAATATATTTGAAAGAAACCAGCTTTACATCTCAAATTGTAACGTCAGACACACATCCATACAAGTCCGTTCCGGGATCGAACGGAACCGAAGGCACTTCCAAAGAAGCCCTTGCAATCCGGATATTTACTAATCACGACCGGACTTCCCATCACAAAGGGTGATAAAATCTCTATATTGGAGATCAGCCGATGCAGAGACATTCGACGGTAATCCTTCCATTTTCGAAAATATCCGGTCTTCCACATCGATCTTCAAATGTTATCCATTACGACGTATCACTATTCGGAATGGGATTCATGACCCAAAGTTCCACTCCCGGCTAAACCGAATAACGAGCGCTTATTTTAAAATAAGTGTAGCATTCAAATTCAAGCAAATCACAACAAATACCCATTTAACAGTAAATATTGATAGTCGGTTATTTAACTATCAATTGATATCCACAAAATCACCAGATTCCAAATAATTTCCCGAATTATTTATTTTCCAAAAATATCTATACAAGGTATATTTTTCCACACTTCAACCATTTGAAAACAATTTCAAATCACTTTTCACCTTTACAACTTTTGAAAACAAATTTCAAATCATTTTCCTTATGCGGAAACACTTCCAAATATTTATTCATTTTCACTGGAAATCATTTCCAAATATTTATTTAACAATAAGTAATTAATAAATCTATTTATTTTCATTACTTAGAAAATATTCAATATACTTAAAACATGATTAAGTATATATTTTATTCTTTAAGGAAAACGTTCTCTTTAAACACATTTATTTGGGTCAAAACGAATGTTGCGTAAAACATCATTACGGCAACCCAAAATCAACTAGTACAGGGATTCGAAATTAAGTTAGATATATAAATCGCAATACTATATAAAACATTTCCTTTCGAAAATCATTTACTATAACAACAGTGTTACAGTCCACCATTTCCTTTTTATTTCTCGAAAACGTCTATTTCAACAATGAATGTTGAAATCTATGGTTTTGATCCTTAACCCTTTTAAAACAACTTCAAATCGTTTTAATTCTATTCAAAATATTACTTCCCCAAAACATTTCTCTAAATATATTATTCACTGTCCAAATTCGTGAACATACTTCGTTAACCAAGTTCAACGTTTCTACACATATTATTTTGAAGGATTATCCACTGTCCAAAATCGTGAATATAAATCCTTTACCAACATCAACACTTCTGCATATTTAATTTTAAAGGATTATCCACTGTCCCAAAATCGTGAATATACTCCTTTAATAAGCTATAATAATTAACTTATCAAAATAAGTCGATTTCAGATTTGTAAAACAATGTTTATAAATTCCATTTATTGTTTATAACAACTTCAACTTATAAAATCACTTTATTAACAAATTCTATCCATATCCCATTTTCATGCCAAAATTCAAATTATAAGTTAATTACTTATAAATCTTTTATTTTACAAAATCTATTCATTTTATAACTTCACAATTTATAAATTCATAAATTTCATTCACTTGTGAAATCCATTTATACTTCATTTTAACACTTATAAAAATTCGTTCTATAATTCCAATATTTTAATTTGTAAATATCAATTTTATAAATCTTTTATATAAACCGTTTATAATAAATTCAAAAATCCCAATTTAAACTATTTTACAAAATAATCAACTACTTATTTCAAAAACCACATTTCGGTTATATTTCACAAAAAGCATAATTTTTATAACATAAAAATTATAACGTTTATTTATTTAAAATGAGTCAATTCCAAAATTCAATAAAATGTACACTTTCAAAAATCACTTGAAAATCCTTTTAAATTCGAAATCGTTATTTTAACATTTTTAAAACTCCAAAAATAGGCCCAATGCTGCAACAGCACCAAAACATCAACCACGACATCCAAAACATAATACATCAATATGATAACATAATATATCGCAAATATCTGTAAATAAATCAATACTGTTGAGGAATCCAGTTGGATCCCTCCAACCTGTTTCCCTGCATCCACAGATGTTAGCACAATACCAATCCCGTTTCAAGATAAAATATCGCGGTACATGGGTTCATATAAAATTTTATCCGCTATTATGCGGCGCAATAGGGTCTCATCTGCTATATAATGCGGGAAAATCAACTCCAAGTACATATATAACACCAATTCCACTTCAAGATGGAATATTGCGATATATGTGTTTAATAAATAACATCCACTTAATATACGGCGTATAGGGTCTATTTCAATACAATAGATAACAATTTATCATTCAATCACACAATCAAGCAATTTTAAATCTAAATATTTAAAATTTAAATTGAAACAGATTCGATTGATTGAGAATTTCTCACCTTGTTTCAAATACAGTTGCAGTGTTTTATTTCGAATAAAATTAAGCACGCGTTTAATTTTACCCAAAATTTCCACTAGCTCCAATCGATTCCAATCTAGCTCCATCGCGTAGTGCTCGTCAATACGAAGCCAACGCAATTCTTTCGTCCAAAATGCTCCTCGTATGAAAAGGTTATGATTGTTTAAAGTTGGAACGATTTTAAAATAAAATAAACTAACAATTTCTATTTATTTCTAACCCTACACAATCACGGCCATGCATTTCCAGGAGATGAAATCGTGGCCGCATATGCTTTCTTCCCATTCACGTTGAAACCCAGGCTAATACGCACGTATAAAAAAAACCATAGCCCCCATATTATCGACGAATTATCCTCCCTCCACGGTCGTTTTTATGACGATCGGAGACCATCGTTCCAAGCGTCGAAGCACGCTCCACCCCTGGCCAGTGACCGGCCCCACTCGGCTACCCCTATTGCCCGATAAACGTGCGCAACCATCGGCCTTTGAACCAAAATTGTCGACGATCCAATGCGCGAAATCTAATTCGACGGTATGGATTGCTAGCTCTCATCGTACTCTACAACTTCGTAGTTGAAAGTTTTTGATATTAGTGAGTGGATTAGAAGAAAAAGGGGGAAGAAGGAGTTGCATTTTCGGCCATTGACAGCATAAGTGACGGCCTGAAGCTCCTAGGGTTAGGGTTTGTGTAAAATGTGAATTATGGTGGCCTTTTATAGAAAATTGCAAAACACTATTCATCCCGAAATTTTCCGAACTCCTAACGAAGCATGCCGCCTGGCGTTTATAATGTTTTACCCCTATTCCGAACGCAATGGAATATGTATCGGGAGCCAATTCAATCAAATTTGGAAGATATGATTTCAAATCGACTATTTAAATTTAAAATTCACTTAAACCGATTTCTGTGCGTTTTAGCTTGCCCCGGACAAACCGTAAATCAGATTGACACGAAATTTGAAACCTTACAATTATATATCATTACAGATCCAATAAAACTGGTTCCGACGAAATCCGCGACTGTTTGAAAAAAAAAACTATTTTTACTCGTCAATTAAATATTAAAATATTCAATTTCCACAATTTAACTTTTAATTCAATTTTAAAAGTTCTATAACATTATTCTAACTACAATATGATTTAATACAACTTTATAAATCAAATTTAATCACATTAAACCCAATTTCCAATTATTTCTGTAATTTCAAATATTAAATTATCGATTTAATTATCCAATTAAATCCAGATATTCAAAAGAAAATTTATCCGACTTACAAATTTTACTTGTTAATATTTATAATCAATTAAATTTACGAATTTCAAAAGACAGAAATTCTGGGTCGTTACAGAAATAATTACTAATGCAGTGTTGAATAATATAATAACTGGTACTTTTTGATTTTGTACCACACATGTTAAAAGTTGGAATGAATTGTAGAAACTGGAGATATCATCAGATCATCGTCGCATTTTTCATGAATTAAAAGTGACACTGGCTAATTTTGTAGCCTAATATCTTCATGGGACATATACAAGAAATAAATAAATTTTAAAATCCTAGAAATTCCAAAATATTTTGCAGGATATTATTATAGAAATGTCCCATTAGAAATGATTGTAAAAATGAAGTCTTTATTTTTGAAAAACATATAGCAAATTGATTTCCTCTTTTATAATAAGAACGCAAGCTATCTTACAATTAGAAATAAGCAGTTATCTACACGAGAACATGTTTTATCTCAATTTTGGGTCATCAAATCCAATCGGGGTCTAAGCGGCCCATGTACAGTCCAATGTATTTTAATTCGTATTATGCAATTGCTATAAATACAAGCAATGTAACAGAGTTTAAGCATGAATATATTGTCAATTTCACTTCTTCTTTCACTTGTATCAATTCTGCCATATCACATTTCATAATAAATCATAAAAATCATATATGGTATCTGAGCAAGAAAGCTTAACATCCTTCAATCTACACGTGAAAGATTGTAAATTTTACTAACCATCAGAGAGAAATCGTCATTTGGTAATCAGATTACCCATCAGAGCAATTTCATCATTTGGGTATTGAAGATTTTGCTTCAAAGAAATCAGCGCCTCACCAAGAAATTATTTGGTTGCAATAGATTTCAAGTGGATAAGCAAGTTCCAGACCAGAAAAGAACTAGAAAATCAAGTTCAGAATTCAAGAAATCCATCAAAACTGCAAGAAAGTAAGTGTCTTGCCAGAAATCTATCAGAACAGCTCCATCATATTGATTTGGCTGCAACATGTCTAATCTTCCTCCAATTTAGAAGCATTTTTTGTACCTGAAAAGTTTTGAAATTTCAAGTACTTCTTGAATCAAAGAAGCTGCAACATGGCAGAAGGCAATGGTAGTTCTGCCACTTCGGATGATTCATCTAACCCTCAACAAATAACCACAACCATGGATAAAGAATATAATGCACTCATCAGAAATAAAAAAGAGGACTTGGTTCAACCAACAGAGCACAAAAAAATAGTTAAATACAAAAGGACTTACAAGTTAAGGAAAAATACAAATGGAACAGTTGCCATATATAAAGAAGGATTAATTGCAAAAGGATATACTCAAGAGCATGGCTTTGACTTTAATGAAATATTCTCACCTGTAGTCAAGTCAAAAACTATTAGAATCATTCTAACCATAGTATTATGCAGAAAGTGGAATATCTGACAGTTAGATGTCGAAAATGCATTTTTAAATGGTGTCTACATGAGAAAGTATATATATAACAACCACTTGGCTATGCACAAAATAAGAATTATATGTGCAGATTAAACAAAGCTATATATGGTCTTAAACAAGCTCCAAGAGTTTGATTTGATAAACTGAAAGCCACTTTATGTAATACTGGATTTCAATCTACCAAATCAGACAATTCATTATTCATGAAGATTAATTTTCTAATGGCTTGCTATATTCTGTTTGTGAGTCTACAAAAGCAGTTTATGGCTTTTTCCCATTTAACAGTAAGTACAAACATATGGCAAGATAGGATTATCAAAAGTATTTTCTATAAGGACCTGTTTTACAGTGTTTGCATTGGGATGGCCAAGTTTGTAACGTCATAGATCAAAGACATTTCTATTTCTTTCTATTTGTGATACTTCAAAAAAATTACACATTTTCTTTGCAGGATTTTTAACCAAATTAAACTTGTATGATCCTTTGACTACATTACCCTACAAAAGAACTTTTTTAGTTAGTATGTCTCTACCTAAACAATATTTAGGATAAAACTCAAAATACACATTATTGTCATTTGAAAATTATGATACACTCATAAGATTCTTCTTTATACTAGGTATTCTTAATAGATTATTGAGATATAACTGTCTTTCACCTTTGATATAAGCATTACCAATATGAGTAATCTTAATAGTCTCACCATTTCTCATGCATATTTACTGTTTACCTATGTACTCCTTGTTGCCTAGGTTTAAATTGTCAAGATTTCTTGTGACGTGATTGATTGCTCCTAAATCAGGATACCAGGCTTTATCTTGAATGTGTTCAAGTTTGGTAATCTCACTCTGGTAATGATTTCTATTGTTATCTGGTTTATTACTTGAATATTGGTTCACTTGTGCTATATTTGCACCGAGATTGTCATTTCTTTGATTATTTGAGTTCTGGTCTAGTACATAGTTAACATTGAATCAGAAATAACTCTTTGGAGCATATTTAAAAGGAAAGCGTCAAGTAAATCATATACCTGCCACTTACTAAGTTGCTGATATATTAACAAAAGCACTTACAGTAAGGAACTTTACTCACTTTCAAAGTGAGTTGAAAATTGAACAAAGCAGCAACAAGTCAGATAGAGACTTAAGCAAGGAACTCAAAGTTTCATCTTCAAACAAGTGAAGATTCAAGCAGCTATAAGCAACCCTAACGCCATCAAGTTATGAAGCTACATAGGATCTAAGAGAATCTAAAGAATTGAGAAGATTTTCTGAGGCAATTTTGATCGATTGATGTTGCAGCTCAAATTTGGGAAGAGCAATCCTTTCTTAATGTTGATTTGAGGGGACGAGTTAGAAATGAGCAGTTGTCTACATGAGAACATGTTCTATATCAAAAGCAAAGCGGGTCATCAAATGCATCTAGAGTCTAAAAGCCCATGTACGTCCCAAATGTATTTTAATTCGTATTATGCAACTGCTACAAATACAAGCAATCTAACATAGATCAAGTATGAATATACAATCAATCTCACTTCTTCTTTCGCATGCATCAATTTTGCAATATCACATTTCATAATAAATCATAAAATTTTATACTTACAATTTTAGAACAAAATTTTTAGAAATTTCACGACTTTAATACAGATGAAAAATAAAGTATTTACTAAAATCATAGTTAAATAACAATAGTAACTTTTAGTCACTGCTACAAAGATTTTCTTACGAGCACATTAAAAATAAAAACATAATGCTCAACCCGTAAGAAATTGATTTCAAACCTTTTCTAGTTGTCCTTGGTCTACAAAAGAAGCAACAAAAATTGCTCATGCTCGATCATAAATATTTAAATCAAGATATTAAATATCAAAGATGAATGAACTAAATATAAAACTACTCATCTGAAACAAGATAGTCGATACAACACTTTGTACCGACCAAAATGAAGTTTCTATACATCTCCTTGTTAAGCACAAACAAAATGGTAAAATATGGACCACAATAAGTTGCATCGAAGTAGAAAATAAAAACAGTAATTGGATAATTAGAACTTTTCCAAGCTCCAACAACCAAACTCCACCCTAATTAATTCAAAACCCGACTAAATTTTTCTTCTCATTACCTGACTACTAATGTTATATGTAACAACCCAAAATTTAAGTTATAATAATTAATTAACAAATTAATCAAATGATAAAATAACTTTGTAAAATTATCAGAATTAAGCCATGCGAGTTGCACTATTGTGTCCATGGTATTTTTCAGGTCGATTTCCATACATAGAGCATCAGAATCCAAGCTAATGTGAACAAGATATGAATTAAATGAGAATAAGAAGAAAAAATGGGCTAGGTTGACAACCAGGTTGACCTAACCCATCACCTACCTAGGGGAGGGGGGTCGACCTGTAGGTCGACCCGCCTATGTTATTGAGCGAAGAATTAAATTCTTCAAGTACAATGATTTTAACACGTCATTTACATTCTTTTAGCTCATCTGATCACTTCATGCTTCGATCTGATAGCTCATATTCAGCCTATGACGTGGTTTCATCCTACTTAATTCCTAAATTTAATGATCTGAGATCCACTTCTACCCTTATAAATAAGATCCTAAGCCTAACACTTTTTCTCATTCTAAGATGCACTCCAATTGGGTTCATATTTTCCGGAAGGACCCTAAACGGAATAATTTTTCAAGAAGGAAATCGTTTTAAATAAAAATTGTAATGACCCAGAATTTCTAGTCGTTAATTTTGAACATTTAATTCATTTTAAATGTTGGATATGGATTATAATTTGATTTTCAAAGTAAAAAGAGTTTGGTTAAATTAATAAAATTAGTTAAAATTTAAATATGGCAATTCAGTTGAATTTGAATAATAATAATTTAATATTGGAATTGGGATAATTGGTGAATCTGGGTGTAAATAGATATAAAAATAGATTCTAAAATTTATTTTAAGTCTATTTGGATATAAATAACGATGTTGGACTTTTGGATGGAATCAAAAGTCGATAGGTTTAAAATTTGGAATTTTATATTAATTTAATAATGGAATTTAATAACATAATAATGTAAATAATCAGATTTTGGTTCGAAATGTATCATAATAATTTCTGATGTGGATATAAATTCTGTATGATTTATAGTAAAGTCAGTAAAAAATTTATAGGTGAAATTTTAAGTGGTTTCGACGATTTTGGAAATCGCTCAAATTAATCGACGAGTTAAAATAGCCTTCCGGGGCAAAGTCTCCGAATTCGACGAAACCATTTCCATTGGATCGTAATAGTCAGTTAACATCGGATTTCAATTTTCGTAGCAATCGAAATTGTCGTTTGACCTTGGCAGCTCAAAACGCATAGAAACTATTTTAAACGATTCAATTTAAAATTGATCGTTTATTTGCGTAACTCGAGCATATGATCAAATTAGCATCCGAAACACGTTCTATTGTGTTCAAAATGCGGTAAAACATTATAATCGTCTGTCGGCACATGTCGTTTGGAGATCGTGTGAAAAAGTTTCTTTAATATGGACTTAATAATATTTATATACGTATATATATATATATATATGTATATATATTCATGTTTTAACTAAATCCTAACCCAATTTCTCCAGCCGCCGCATACGTTAGTTTCAATGGCCGAAACCCTTCCCATCTTCTTCCCTTGATCCCCACTCAACCACTCAATTTTATCGAAATGTTTCAACATGAAAGTTGGAGAGCACCTCGACGTCTAACAATCCAATGGTGGAGATGTGTTTTCGCGAAGGGGATTGGTGGCTACAACAGTTCGAACATCGCACGTTCGTGCGCGATTTTCAAGGTTTTGTGATGACAGAGCTTGACCGGAACTTGGGCAATGGTAGAGGCAGCAATGGACTTCGGAGCGGTGGGTCCTGATCGTGTTCAAGTTGGTCGATGAAGGAGTGTTTTGAAACCCTAAAGGGGGCAGCATGGATTCGTGGCTTTCTAGGTGCGAACGCGATGGGGAAGATAGCCAGTAGCAGCCGTGATTTTCTGGTGATCGTGTGGCCAGATTTTGTTTGGTAAATGAATAATAAAACAGAAAATAGAAATTTGTTTTAAAATTTATATTCAAACTTTAAAAATTCATATATGTGCGTTTGTTATCAGATTTCAACGAATTTGGTGGTGCCAGAATCACAGCAACGAGCAGCCGCTGTGGTGCAGATCTGGAGTCATTCTGAATGAGTGAAATATTTCCATTAAATCGAACGTGCTCGGTTTGATGTAAAAATTAAACGCTCGGCGTTTCGGAATGCAAGGTGAGTTTATCTCACTCATATTTGGATGCTAGTTAATTTAAATAATTAAAACTTAAATGATTGAGTGATTGGTTGGATATGAATATTAACATCAGTCTGGATTGATATTATTTGTTGTATTAACGTCTGTGGATGCAGGGAAAACAGGTTGGATAGATCCAACTGGATTCCTCAAGTATTTTGATTAGTTTCAATATTGTGTGTTGATTATTTATAATCTGTGTGTGACTATTTGTGATTGAAACCGTTGAAGGCTATAATTTAGCCGAATATATTTTTGGTATCGTAGGATACCAGAAATAAATCAAATTGGATTTTTGAAATTTAGTAGAAAATTTATAATAAATTAATTTTAGAAAATTGAATAAATTTAAAAGAAGGAATTTGTTTCAAAAGATAATAAATTTTATGTTTGAAATAAATTTGAGAATCAATTTGAAATTTGATTTGGTGTTTTGAAAATAAATTAGAAAATCAATTTGATATTGATTTGGATCGATTTGAAAATCTAATATCTGTGGATATTTGAAAATTTAAAATTCAAAATGGGAATTTTATAAGGGAAAGGGAAATTTGTTTTAAAAAATAAATATTGTTTTATTTGAAAAGCGTGGAAAGAAATTTACGGATTTGGAACGTAAATTTAAAATAAATCCAAAAGGATTTATTAATTGATTAAAAATGATTCATTTTGAAAAGGAACATGTATTTTTCCTGAAAAGCCAAGTATGTTTGTAAAATAGCTTTTGAAATATAAATTAAAAGTTCTAGGGTTGGTTTTAAAAGAATATTTTGAAGAAATTAGTTTCTTAAGTTTTTTGTAAATCTTTAAAGTAATGATTTATTTAATTAATTATGGAAGTAATTATTTAAAGATTTAATTGATATTGGTTTTAGAAATTGAATATTTAAATAGTTATATCCTATATATTAATTTTATTTAAAAATTAGTTTGGACTTGTATTTTTTTATGAGACATTAGTATAATATTTTCATAACTAATATTTAAGCAAGTGTTTCAAAATAGTTTTATTTTAAATATCTCTAAGTATATTTTGGATAAGCATTTTAAATTATTTTAAAATATTTGAACTCGGCAGATTTTCAGTTGAAACGAATAAATATTTGGAAACGTTTTCCGCATAAGGAAAAATGATTTGTAATTTGTTTTCAAGGTATTGAAATTTGGAAAAGTAATTTGAAATTTGTTTTCAAAGGATTGAAAGGTGGAAATTGATTTGAAATTTGTTTTCAAATGGTTGGAGCGTTAAGATTATATCTTGCAAAGATATATTGAAAATTATAATAATTGAGGAAAAAATTATTTAAATCCTAGCGATTGTTGTGAATGTTGATTAATAGTCAAATAACCGACTATCAATATTGGCCTTTTTAATGTCATTTGAATTTCGATGCGACCGGAGGTCGGATTCCAAATGGATATTCGAAAACCACATCGAACCTTTGTGATTGTGATGGATCTTTTATTTAAAAGATCAAAGTGGAAATTTGTTGTGATTTGTTTGAAATCTGATTGAACATTTATTTTATAAATATAAGCGCTCATTATTCGGATTAGCCGAGAGAGGACTTTGTGTCATAAAACCCATGCCGAATAATGATACGATGAAATGGGATTGCATTTGAAGATGGTATTGAAGACCGGGTATTTTCGAAAACGAAAGGATTACTTGTCGAATGTCTCTGCATCGGGTTGCTCCGGTATAGAGATTTTATCACCCTTTATGATGGGGATTCCGGATGTGATTAGTAAATATCCGGATTTTCAAAGGCTTCTATGAAGTGCCTTCGGTTCCGTTCGATCTCGGAACGGACTTGTATGGATGTGTGTTTGACGTTACACTTTGAGATGTAAAGCTGCTTTCTATCAAATACATTTCTTTTGGTGGCGGAGAAATTTTCTCTTAGCTTAACACCCTTCTCTGAGACGTACGAGCTCAGAGGTTATGTAGTTGATGGTTACTAGTGATACATTCACAAATTGGTAACGTGGCATACGAAGTGCTGCTGACCATTTGTTGATCAAAGCATGACTTTGTGAAAAGTTAGCTTTGTGGACGAGACTTCGTCGGACCTTACACCCTGAAAATGGTCGAAATAGGAAAGATGCGGCAAGGTTATGGGGGTCGCGCCCTTTAGAGTATGTCATTTCCTTCTGGAAAAGGGTGGTATCATGGTATGTAGCCCAGATATTTAACCTATGTGGTTGCTGCAAATCTATTACTCTTTGTGGTTGTTGCTTTGTGGTTGAGGATCCTCAGATAAAGGTTGCAAACGACCGGGGGATGGCATACTCGTGTTGTACTTACCTAGTTACAGAGGTAACCCGGCCTTGTGTTGGCAGAGAGCTGGTTAAGTTCTCGGGACGTCCCTCTAGAGGCATACCCATGTGGCAGTAGGAAGTTCCTCAGCCTGACAATTTGTTGGAAATCCAAAGAAACAGTACGCGCCCTGTACAGTTTTAGTCGTATAACCTTCCATGGAATGTGGTGGTAACCTGCTATTGAACATGGTAGCTATAGTAGGCATACAATAATGGTTGTATGTTGGCTAAGATTAATATTATACTTTCGAAATGTTTTCTGCACTATACACTAATAATAATAATATCAAAGAATTTTGTGTATCAAGCATGTTTGACTATCATAAGAAGAAATCTTCACCAATTCTGTGTTTGCATTGTGTGTGTGGCAGGAGGCCTTATGCTAGTTTCATTTTCCAAAAAGCGTAGCGGATTTCTTTTCTTTTCTTTATGAAAATATTTGTTTTTAAGATCTTACACCAGTCCCACGACTGACCTGGAGTTTATTGTTCCCTTCCTAAACTCTGGGTGTCCATAATTTTCCACACGGGCAGCCTAGAGTCAGGTTATCATTATTCGGGAGCGAAGTCTATCAAGAAGTTGCTGTGGAGATCTGGAGTTCAAGCTGGATGGCGAGGCGTATTATTTATACTACGTAGTGTCCGCTGCATATGGGTTGGTGCAAGTCAAATCTCTATGTAAGCAAGCTAAATAGCTGCTAGTGTTGTATTGTATTGTGTAACTCTAATAATGTGATGTATGTAAAAACTGAGATAGTTTTTTTGTTTTAAAGATATTCATTTATCTATTATATGTTATTCCGCTGCGAAATGTGAGATTATGTTATTGTTTCTGTTTCTTCTTCTATCTTCTTCTTCTTTAACCCTAACGGTTCAGTTTTCCGGCATTCGACATTGTGGCATTTGATATAGTGGACGTATCAATATCGACTTTCGGGCGTCGAAAAAAATTGGACCGTTATAGATTGGTATCAGAGCAATTGGTTACGCGACAACCTTGGTTCTGGTGGGAATCACTCATTAGAGATAGAGTCAGTAGTACTCTAGAATGAGTTGAGTGTATTAATAGATATGAGCGCGTATTTGTTAGTGAATATAAAAAATTGTTTTATAATGTGATGATTGGTTTGTTGAGTGGTATATGGATTTTGGTCGATATAGTCTGTACAACTCTATCGATAGTGATCTCTAAACACTCGTACAGAACAATTCGACACGATATTGCTTTAAAATAGGGTGAATGAAATAATTTTACCCAAACTATTTTCGTATATGAAAGGAATGATTTTCCATAAATTATTATAGTATATGGTTGATTGTTTGGTTAGAAAATGATTAAGAAATTGAAATCATAACTTAAAGCTGAGAAATAAAATTTATATGCAAATGGAATTTGTAAGTATAAATTGTAAATGAGATTTATAATTTGAAATGGAATTATAGAGAAGAATTTGAAAATGTTTTTGAAAGAATTTGAAATTTGAAAATTTAATTCTTTTTGTTTGAAAATGAATTTTCAAAGGTTTTGGAAAAGTGTTTTGAAGGGATGAAAGCACTAAACTCTTTTCGGTCGCTGGAAAATAACTTCGATGATGACTGCAGCATCATCGATGTTCATTTTCGAGTTTCCTGGAGAAGAATTGCTACCAAATGATTTTAAATGGGAGTTGTTTGCAAATTGGGTTTGTTTTGAAAATTCAAAAGATAATTTGAATTGATTTCAAAAATGGTTTTGAAAAGATGGAAAGACTCTGGAATCCTATATAAAATATTTATAGAATATAATTGAGTTTGACAACTTATAAATTTGAAGTTGCTGGGATAAAAATTTAACTTGAAGGAAAGTTAAAATTAGAATAGTTGATTTTGGAAATAATTGATTTCAAAGGTGATTTTGAAATATTGAGAAATTGTTTAAAACTCTGGAAAATTTATTAAAAGTGTTTATTAGTCGATAACTTATATAATTTGAATTTTGATAGAATGAATTTGACTTAAAAGATTGAGTTATATTAAAGTGAATATGAAAACTAAATGTTTGGAATAAAATCTATTAAGGTGGAAAATAAATTATGAATGAATAAATAAATTTGCAATTGCAAACAAATGAAAGTGAATTGAATGTTGAGATTCATTTCGAATTTGTAAGTAGAACTGGAGTTGGAATTGAATTTGATTTGTGATAAACAAAGCGAAGTATTAAAATAAAATTAGTAACTGAAACTAATACAAGAAATGACAAGTTAATATGGTTTTAAATGAATTGAATTCAATATTTATAAATGAAAGATAAATTAAATTCACATGGAATTTGAAATCCAGTTTAAATATAAGTGGTTGTAAACCAAATGGTGAATTGAAATTGAATTGTGTTTGGGGATGAACAAAAGAATAAAAATGGAATTGAAAACTGAATATCGAAAACCAATTTGAATTGTGTGAAATATAATAAAGTTGTAAAATTAGTTCGAAGTGAACTAAAGATTATAAAGGTGAAATAAAGAAATGGTTTGAGACAAATTGAATTAAAATTTGTGATGGATTGGAATTTGATTGAATGAAAATCAATTTAAAATGGAAATAAAACTGATGTAAGAAGAAATGGAGTTATTTTGTTATTGAAATAACTTAAGCAAATTGGAAAATGATTGAGGTCGAGCTTTATAAGTGGTCTTGAATAGAATTGTTTAGATAATAAAGTTGAAATGCAAGTGAAATGGTTTTAATTAAATATTGTGATAAACTAAGGATGTATGGATTTTAAATAATCCAGAATGGAATGATATTAATATAAACTTGAATTGGTTAATGAAATGGAAATGTAAGGGTAAGGATTTAATTTAATAATTGCAATGAAATAAAAATGTTTGGATTGTGAACAATGCAGAATTGAATAAAATTAATATAAATTGAGCTAGAATTAATTTAAAATAGTTATAAGCTTAAGTAATGGTTATTGCATGAATAACATTTAAATTTGCATAGAAATTGGTCGTTTGTTGTAGACGGAAGTGGATTGATTTGAAGAAGTAAATAAAGTTGGTTTTAACTCAATTGAAATAAGTGTAATATAATTAAGTGGTTTTGCATAAAAATGAAAGTGGATCATAATAGAAATGCAAAGGTATCAAATTGAAAATAAGAATTTGACTGTGAATCAATTTTGAAATTGGATTGAAATAAATTGATGTAAATAAAGCATATGTTAATCATATTGAAGAGGGAGTGAATTGGTTGTAGTAAATATGAATTTTAAAAAGTAAACTTGAATTTAAATCATTCGAGGAGATTAAAAATGAAGTTTGAATTTCTCAGGAAATTAAAATGGTGATTGAAATCTTTGGATTGCTGATAAAATATGGTTAACATGTTAAATTATAAAGTTACTTCTTTAAACTATGTAATTGATGTGTTTGGCTAGTTTAATTAATATAATGTTAATAAATTCTCATATTATTGAAAACTGATGTGTTTATTTAAGTAAGTACAGGTACGGGAGGCAATCAATAGAGTTGGAGCACGTATATGCAATATTATTTAGCCGTTTTCTTTTAAAATGCTAATAAAAGGTACGCCTACACAATAAAATTGGGTAAATGATATTTATATTGTGATATATTTGCTTTTCCGACCTTGTGGGTCGATGTATATATATTTATGTCTATTGTGATATTGCAAAAGCTCCTCCGTATAAGGGAGACTCTGCCAAAATTGTCTGGAAATTTTGGGGCTAGAAAATTTTTGAATTTTTTTTGAAAATGTTTCGTTAACGACAAATTGGTTTCAAATTAAAATTAAAATGAAAAGGATTTTCGAATAGGAATCGAAACTAGCAGTTTTGATTTGAAACTAAAGAGTTTAGGTAGAATGAATTCAATATTTTCACTAAGTGGGTTTTGCTATTGGGTTTGGAGCATTCTTCTACCTTAGCAAATTTCGGGGACGAAATTTTTATAAGAGGGGAGGAATGTAACGACCCAGAATTTCTAGTCGTTAATTTTGAACATTTAATTCATTTTAAATGTTGGATATGGATTATAATTTGATTTTTGAAGTAAAAAGAGTTTGGTTAAATTAATAAAATTAGTCAAAATTTAAAACATGGCAATTCAATTGAATTTGAATAATAATAATTTAATATTGGAATTTGGATTTTTGGTGAATCTGGTTGTAAATAGATATAAAAATAGATTCTAGAATTTATTTTAAGTCTATTTGGATTTAAATAATGATGTTGGACTTTTGGATGGAATCAAAAGTCGATAGGTTTAAAATTTGGAATTTTATATTAATTTAATAATGGAATTTAATAACATAATAATGTAAATAATCAGATTTTGGTTCGAAATGAATCATAATGATTTCTGATGTGAACATAAATTCTGTATGATTTATAGTAAAGTCGGTAAAAAATTTAAAGGTGAAATTTTAAGTGATTTTGACGATTTTAGAAATCGCTCGAATTAATTGACGAGTTAAAATAGCCTTCCGGGGCACAGTCTCGAAATTCGACGAAACTAGTTCCATTGGATCCGTAATAGTTAGTTATTATCGGATTTCAATTTTCGTAGCAATCGGAGTTGTCGTTTGACCCTGGCAGCTCAAAACGCATAGAAACTATTTCAATCGATTCAATTTAAAATTGATCGTTTATTTCCGTAACTCGTGCATATGATCAAATTAGCTTCCGAAACATGTTCCATTGTGTTCGGAATGCGGGTAAAACATTATAATTACCTGTTGGCGTGCGTCGTTTGGAAATCGTTTGAAAAACTTGCTTTAATATGGACTTAATAATATTTATATACGTATATATATATATATATATATATATATATATATATATTCACGTTTTAACTAAACCCTAACCCTATTTCTCTAGCCGCCGTATACGTTAGTTTCATTGGCCGAAACCCTTCCCATCTTCTTCCCTTGATCCCCATTCATCCACTCAATTTTATCGAAATGTTTCAACATGAAAGTTGGAGAGCACCTCGACGTCTACCCATCCAATGGTGGCGATGTGTTTTCGCGGAGGGGATTGGTGGCTACTACAGTTCGAACGCAGCACGTTCGTGCGCGATTTTCAAGGATTTGTGGTGACCGAGGTTGACCGGAACTTGGGCGATGGTAGAGGCAGCAATGGACTTCGGAGCGGTGGGTCCTGATCGTGTTCAAGTTGGTCGATAGAGGAGCGTTTTGAAACCCTAAAGGGGGCGGCATGGGTTCGTGGCTTTCGGGGTGCGAACGCGATAGGGAAGATAGATAGTAGCGGTCGTGATTTTCTGATGATCGTGTGGCCAGATTTTGTTTGTTAAATGAATAATAAAACAGAAAATAGAAATTTGTTTTAAAATTTATATTCAAACTTTAAAAATTCATATCTCATGCGTTCGTTATCAGATTTCGATAAATTTGGTGGCGCCGGAATCGCAGCGACGAGCAGCCGCTGCGGTGTAGATCCGGAGTCATTCTGAACGAGTGAAATTTTTTCATTAAATCGAACGTGCTCGGTTTGATGTAAAATGTAAACGCTTGGCGTTTCGGAATGTAAGGTGATTTTATGTCACTCACATCTGGATGCTAGTTAATTTAAATAATTAATACTTAAATGATTGAGTGATTGGTTGAATATGAATACTAGTATCAGTCAGGATTGATATTATTTATTGTACTAACGTCTGTGGATGCAGGAAAAACAGGTTGGAGGGATCCAATTGGATTCCTCAAATATTTGAGTTAGTTTCAATATTGTGTGTTGATTATTTATAATATATCTGTGACTATTTGTGATTGAAACTTTTGAAGGCTATAACTTAGCCGAATATATTTTTGGTATCGTAGGATACCAAAAATAAATCAAATTGGATTTTTGAAATTTAGTAGAAAATTTGTAATAAATTAATTTTAGAAATTAATAAATTTAAAAGAAGGAACTTGTTTCAAAAGATAATAAATTTGATGTTTGAAATAAATTTGAGAATCAATTTAAAATTTGATTTGGTGTTTTGAAAATAAATTAGAAAATAAATTTGATATTGATTTGGTAAAAATAATAAATATTTGGGAAATTGATCTTAAATTGACTTGGTGTTTAAAAATAATTTTGGAAAACCAATTTTGAAAATCGATTTGGTGTTTTGGAGTAAATGTTTGGAAAAATCAATTTGGGATTTCATTTGGTATTTGAAATAAATTTGGAAATCAATTTGAAAATTGATTTGATGTTGAAAGTGAATATTTGGGAATCGATTTGAAAATCTTATATCTGTGGATATTCGAAAATTTAAAATTCAAAATGGGAATTTTATAAGGGAAAGGGAAATTTGTTTTAAAAAATAAATATTGTTCGCTTTAAAAGTGTGGAAAGAAATTTACGGATTTGGAACGTAAATTTAAAATTAATCCAAAAGGATTTATTAATTGATTAAAAAAGATCCATTTTGAAAAGGAAGGTGTATTTTCCCTGAAAAGCCGAGTATGTTTGTAAAATAGCTTTTGAAATATAAATTAAAAGTTCTAGGGTTGGTTTTAAAAGAATATTTTGGAGAAATTAGTTTCTTAAGTTATTTTGTAAATCTTTAGAGTAATGATTTATTTAATTAATTATGGAAGTAATGATTTAAAGATTTAATTGATATTGGTTTTAGAAATTGAATATTTAAATAGCTATATCCTATATATTAATTTATTTAAAAATTAGTTTGGACTTGAATTTGTTTATGAGATATTAGTATAATATTTTCATAACTAATATTTAAGCAAATGTTTCAAAATAGTTTTATTTTAAAAATCTCTAAGTATATTTTGGATAAGCATTTTAAATTATTTTAAAATATTTGAACTCGGCAGATTTTCAAGGGAAACGAATAAATATTTGGAAATGTTTTCCGCATAAGGAAAAAATGATTTGAAATTTGTTTTCAAGGTATTGAAATGTGGAAAAGTAATTTGAAATTTGTTTTCAAAGGATTGAAAGGTGGAAATTGATTTGAAATTTGTTTTCAAATGGTTGGAGCCGTAAAATTATATCTTGCGAAGATATATTGAAAATAATAATAATTGAGGAAAAATTATTTAAATCCTAGCAATTGTTGTGAATGTTGATTGATAGTTAAATAACTGACTATCAATATCGGCCTTTTTAATGTCATTTGAATTTCGATGCAACCGGGGGTCAGATTCCAAATGGATATTCGAAAACCACATCGAACCTTTCTAATTGTAATGGGTCTTTTATTTAAAACATCAAAGTAGAAATTTTTGTGATTTGTTTGAAATCTGATTGAACACTTATTTAAAAAAAATAAGCGCTCATTATTCGGATTAGCCGAGAGAGGACTTTGTGTCATAAAACCCATTCTGAATAATGATACGACGAAATGAGATTGCATTTGAAGATGGTGTTGAAGACCGTGTATTTTTGAAAACGAAAGGATTACTTGCCGAATGTCTCTGCACCGGGTTGCTTCGGTATAGAGATTTTATCACCCTTTGTGATGAGAATTCCGGACGTGATTAGTAAATATCCGGATTTGCAAGGGCTTCTTTGAAGTGCCTTTGGTTCCGTTCGATCCCGGAACGGATTTGTATGGATGTGTGTATGACGTTACACTTTGAGATGTAAAGCTGGCTTCTATCAAATACTTTTCTGTTGGTGGCGGAGAATTTATTCTCTTAGCTTAACACCCTTGTCTGAGACGTATAAGCTCAGAGGTTATGTAGTTGATGGTTACTAGTAATGCATTCCCAAATTGGTAACGTGGTATACGAAGTGCTGCTGATCATTTGTTGATCAAAGCATGACTTTGTGAAAAGTTAGCTTTGTGGACGAGACTTCGTCGGACCTCACACCCCGAAAATGGTCGAAACAGGGAAGATGTGGCAAGGTTATGAGGGTCGCTCCCTTTAGCGGTATGTCATTTCCTTCTGGAAAAGGGTGGTATCATGGTATGGAGCCCGGATATTTAACCTATGTGGTTGCTGCAAATCTATTACTCTTTGTGGTTGTTGCTTTGTGGTTGAGGATCCTCGGATAAACGTCGCAAACGACCGGGATGGCATACTCGTGTAGTAGTTACCTAGTTACAGAGGTAACCCAGCCTTGTGTTGGCTGAGAGCTGGTTATTCTCGGGACGTCCCTCCAGAGGCGTACCCTTGTGGCAGTAAGAAGTTTCTTGGCCTGACCATTTGTTGGAAATCCAAAGAAACAATACGCGTCCTGTACGGTTTTAGTTGTATAACCTGCCATGGAATGTGGTGGTAACCTGCTATTGAACATGGTAGCTATAGTAGGCATACTGTAACATTTCGATTTTTTCGGGATCCGAAGGTCGGCATTCTTACGTCCACTGTATCAAATGTCGCATAATCGAATGCCGAAAAACCGAATTGTTAGGGTTAAAAAGAAGAGGTAGAAGAAAAGATAGAAGAAGTAAGGAAAAAGAACGGAAACAATATCAGAATCTCACATATCGCAGCGGAACAACATATAATATATAAATGAATATCTTTAAAAAAAAAGAACTATATCAATTATTACATTACATCACATCAACATCAGAGTATACCACAACAATATACAACACAACTGGACAATGGAAAGTTATACAAACATGCCCCTACAGGTGAATCTACAGCGGAAAGATAATATCATATACAAGTAATACGACTCGCCATCCAGCTCGCCACTTGAGCTCCGAAGCACTCTTGAATCAAAAATGACCTGATAACCTGACTCTAGACTGCCCGTGTGGAAAATTTTGGGCACCCAGAGTTTAGGAAGGAGAACAATAAACTCCAGGTCAGTCATGGGACTTGGGTGAGAACTTAAAACAGTTATTTATCTTTAAAACAACAACAATAGAAGTGAAAAATATCCACAATGATTTTGGAAAATGAAACTACCATAAGGCCTCCCGCACACACACACAATGCAAACGCAGAATCGGAGGAGATTTCTCCTTATGATAGTCAAAGATGCTTGATACGCAAAAAAAATCATTTTTTATATTATTATTAGTGCATAGTCTAGAAAGCATTTCGAAAATAGAATATTAATCTTAGCCAACATACGACCATTATCGTATGCCTACTATAGCTACCATGTTCAATAGCAGGCTACCGCCATATTCTATGGCAGGTAATACAACTAAAACCGTACAAGGCTCGTATTGTTTTATTTGGATTTCCAACAAATGGTCAGGCTAAGTAACTTCCTACTGTCAATGGGATCGCCTTTGGAGGGACGTCCCGAGAACCTAACGAATATGCCATACCCCGGTCCCTTTGGACCTTTATCCGAGCGCTTGATAACCAACATCACATAGTAATAAATATAGTGTGTCAACATGAGTAAGTATCTGGGCTCCATACCATGATACCTTGCCGCATATTCCTGTTTTGACCATTGTCGGGGAGTGAGGTCTGACGAAGTCTCGTCCACAAAGCTACGTTTTTTCACAAATCCACGCTTTGATCAACAAATGATCAATAAATAATCATCACACAGCAACACTCAGCATGCCACATTACCAAATTGGGAATATATCGCTGATAACCTTCAACTACATAACCTCTAAGGGTGTTAAGCTAAGAGAATAAATTCTCCGCCACCAACAGAAATGTATTTGAAAGAAATCTGCTTCATATCTCAAAATGTAATGTCAGACACGTAACCATACAAGTCTGTTCTGGGTTCGAACAAAACCGAAGGCACTTCTAAAGAAGCCCTTGTAATCTGGATATTCACAATCCCGATCGAATTTCCCATCACAAAGGAAATCTCCATACCGCAGCTAACGGTGCAGAGACAATCGATAGGTCATCCTATCATTTTCACAAATACTCGGTCTTCACCACCGGTCTTCAATGCTATCCATTACGTCGTATCACTATTCGGAATGGGTAATCCGAATAACGAGTGCAATAATTTAAAAATAAGTGTAGCATTCAATTTCAACCAATTCACAACAAATACCTATTTAAAGGTCAATATTGATAGTCGGTTATTTAACTATCAATCAATATTCACAACATCACCCGATTATAAATAATTTCCCAAATTATTTATTTCCAAAAATACCTTTACAAGATATATATCCCACACTTCAACCATTTGAAAACCAATTTCAAATCAATTTACACCCTTACAACTTTCATTTCAAAATGGTTCATTTAAACCAATTAAATAAATCCTTACCGATTTATTAAATTTACATTCCAAATTCGTAAATTAATTTCCACACTTCAAAAATAAATCAATGTTTATTTTTAAACAAATTTCCCTTTCTTTTATAAATTCCATAGTGAATTTACCTTTCCAAAATATCTATGAATATACGATTTTCAAATCGATTTCTAATATTCATTTTCAATTTATCTTTAAAAGATAAAATCTCAAAATATTCACTTCATATTGAAAAAAACATTTCCATACTTATTTAATAATAAGTAATTCACAAATCTACTTATTTTCAACACTAGGAAAATATTCAATATACTTAAATCCAAATTAAGTATATATTTTATTCTTTCAGGAAAAACATCCTCTTAAACACATTTATTTGGGTCAAAACGAATGTTACGTAAAACATCATTACGACAACCCAAAATCATTAGTATAGGGGTTCGAACTTAAAATAGATATATATAAATCCCAATACCATATAAAACATTTCCTTTCGGAAATCATTTACTATAACAACAGTGTTATAGTCCACCATTTCCTTCTGTTTCTCGAAACATCTATTTCAACAATAAATGTTGAAATCTATGGTTTCGATACTTAATACATTTTAAAACATTTTTTTGGATCGTTTTAATTCTATTTAAAATATCACTTTCCCAAAATATTCTTTAATATATTATTCACCGTCCAAAATCGTGAATATACTTCATTAACCAAATTCATCATTTCTACATATTTTATTTAAAGGATTATTCACTGTTCAAAATCATGAATATATTTCCTTTAATAAGTTATAATAATTAAACTTATTAAAATAAGTCGATTTCGAATTTATAAACAACGTTTATAAGTTCGATTTATATTTTATAACAACTTCAACTTATAAAATCACTTTATTAACAAATTCTATCCATATTCCATTTACACGCAAAAATCTAATTTATAAGTTAATTACTTATAAATATTTTATTTTACCAAAAATCCATTCATTTCGTAACTTCACAACTTATAAATATCTAGATTTCATCCACTTATGAAATCCATTTACATTTCATTTTAACACTTATAAAAACTTGTTTTATAATTCCAATATTTTTAATTTATAAATATCAATTTATAAATATTTTATATAAACCGTTTATAAGAATTCAGAAATCCTAATTTAAACCATTTTATAAATTTATCAACTACTTATCTAAAAAATCACATTTTGGTTATATTTCTCAAAAATCATAATTTTTATAACATATAAATTACAACGTTTATTCATTTAAAATGAATCAATTTCAAAACTAAATTTGATTATGAATTCTCAACTTAACTTTCAAAAATCAAATTTTGTTTATTTTCGGCATCTAACGATACCAAAATATATTCGGCTAAAATTTAGCCTTTAACGATTTCAATCACAAAGATAATCATGCAGATTATAAATAGATCAATAAATAGATCAACACACAACATTGAAACCAATTCAATCATTTGAGGAATCCAGTTGGATCCCTCCAACCTGTTTCCCTGCATCTAAAGATGTTAGCACAATACCAATTCCGCTTCGAGACGGAATATCGCAGTATATGATATTTATAAAATAATATCCACTATTATGTGACGCAATAGGGTCTCATCCGCTATATAATGCGGGAAAATAAACTCCAGGTACATATATAATACCAATTCCATACAAGTTGGAATTATCGCGGTATATGTTTTTAATAAATAACATCCGCTTAATATACGACATATAATGTCTATTTCAAAAGAACAAATAATAATTTATCATCCAAGCATATAATCAACACAATCAAGCAATTTTAAATTTAACTATTTAAAATTTAAATCGAAACGAATTCGATTGAGTGAGAAGTTCTCACCTTGAGTTTCCGACATCAGTTGTAGCGTTTTATTTCGAATAAAATTAAACGGACGTTTAATTTTACCCGAAATTTACACTAGCTCCAAACGACTCCAAACCAGCTCCATTGCGTAGTGCTCGACAAAGCGAACTCAACGCAATTCGTTTCGTCACAATCCGACCTCGTATCAAAGAGATATCGATTTTTAAAGTTTACACAATTAATATAATATAAATTTTACAATTTTTATTTCATTTTTTTATACCCAGTTTTCAATCTGGACCGTTCACTATTGCAAAATGAGATCTGGGCCGATGGTAGTATCATCTTCCTCTTCACGTAACACTGCAGGTAACACGCACGTAGAAGAACCCATCAAGCCACCACTAGGGTTTCGAATCGAGACCACCACAACGATCTAGAACTCGATCAAGCTTCGTCATTTTGCGCGCCTCACTCCCCTTCACCAACGCCCAGGTTGCGGCCAAGCCCAGTTCATCTATGGCCGAGAAAAACAAGGTCGAACGCGCGTGATTCCAGCTTCGATTGCCGTTGATCCTTTGCTTCACTTTCAATCATCACCGTTGGATAGAGAGATATCAATGCTCTCTACGTTTCTCTAGTTGGGAGTTTTTGGTATAGATTGACGGATTGGAAGGAAAAGGAGGAAGAAGGATGCACTTTTTTGGCCATTGATTATTTTAGGAGGCGGCTGTGCTCAGAAACCCTAGGGTTTATTTTTCTTTTGCAAAAGTGAATTATAACGTCCTTACATAGAAAATTGACGAAAACACTATTCACCCAAAATTTTCGGAACTCCAAATGAAGCGTGCCGGCTGGCATTTCTAGGGTTTACCCCGCGTTCCAAACACAATGGAATGTGTTTCTGAGGCTAATTCGATCATCTGTGCGAGTTACGGCAATAAACGATCGATTTTAAATCAAATCAGTTAATCAAATTTCTATGCTTTTTTGGCTTGTCCCGGACAAACGATAAATCCGATTGACACAAAATTTGAAACCTTACGATGATATAACATCACGGATCCGACGAAGCTAGTTTCGTCGAAATCCGAGACTGTTTGAAAAATGACTATTTTTAATCATTAATTAAATATTTAAAATATTCAATTTTCACAAATTAAATCTAGATATTCGAAAAATAAATTATTCGACATACAAATTTTACTTATTATTATTTAAAATTAATTAAATAAATAATTTTTAATTGACAGAAATTCTGGAACGTTACAAACTTCCCCCTTAAAAGAATTTCGTCCACGAAATTACCAAGTAAGAAAGAGTTTTGAAATCCATTAACTTTTCAAAACAAACCGTTTAAGTTTGATTTATAAATCTCTTAAGCGTTTAACTTTTCCAAAATATCGATAGTTAAACTTCTTACAATAACTTTACTAAGTTTTCAAATCATACTTAGTTATAGTTTTCAAAATTTTCCAAAATTCCCAAAAAATTTCTAACGCCTTAAATTTTCGGAAAAATTCACCAGAGTCTCCTTTGCGCGGCTCGATCCGAAAAAAAAATGACAGTGTATATATCACAAATATACATCTCATCAAGTGATGAAGCATCCCGCAGGGAAAAAAGTGTAAAAGTACGGTATGTAATCCGAGATATGTACCTTATTTATTGTTAACGAGCGTATAAGGCTAATATAGCGCGAAAACGAGCTCCAAATGCGAAGCATAAGCCATCCGCACCTACTATACACTCAATCAAACAAATGAGAACATGTATATATGAAAATAATATCAATATATAACATATAGCAACATAACAACTACATGTGCCAACATAGCAAATGCAACAAAACAACATACGCAACCATCAAACAACTATCATACAATTAACATTCAACAAATCAATAACCAAATCAATATTCTTTCATTTCTCATTAACATTCAATGAATTGCTTTTTCATTTTAATCACATTTGATTTGTTAACATTGGACTTTACAAATATTCATTTATTCATTTACAATTAGTATACATTCACTTGCTTACATTCATTTTAGTTCACTTCCAAATCAAATTCAGTTCATATTTATTTATTTCCAATTTGGATTCAATAACTTTAGCTTTCAATTTCACTAATTTAATTTCATCAACACTTAATGAACTTATATACAACCAATCAACAATCATATAACAACCAAATCATAACCAACATAACCAAATTATTAAATTTACATTCAACATTCATATTCACTTTGTTTTCCTTCAATTTGGTTTAACACGTTAAATTAGCTTTAATGAATTAACACTTACATCCATTATTTCATATCAGTTTATTTACATTCAATTGATTTACATTCAATTTATTCATTAATTCAATTGCTAATTCATTTTACCATATAGAGTTGAATTTCATTACTTAACTCAAGTTCATATTCATCATTTCACTTTATTAATTTACTTTGATACCAAAATCAACTTCATTCAACATTCAAATTCAATTACATTTACTTGCAATTGTAAATTTATTTATTCATTTCACTTAGCCTCCTTAGACCTTTCTTTAAATTCACTTTATTTAATTGATTCACTTATACTTACTTTAATTTGACTCCATTCTTTAAGTTAAATTTATTCTATCAAAATTCAAATTGTATAAGTTATCAACTCATTTATTATTGCCATAAATATTTTAAATAGGATTCCGGAGTCTTTTCAACCTTTCAAAACCAATTTTGAAATCAATTCAAATTATCTTTTGAATTTCCAAAACCAAACCCAAATTTTCCAAACAACTTTAATTTAAAACAATCTGGCAGCAATTCCTCTTTTGGAAACCCGAAAATGAACACCACTGATGTCGCGATCATCATCGGAATTATTTTCCAGCGACCGAAAAGAGTTTAGAGCTTTTATCCCTCCAAATCATTTTTTTCCCCAAATCTTTGAAAATCATTTTCAAACCAAAAAGGATTTAAACCTTCCAAATCTCTAAAACTTCAAATCTTTTCAAAAACATTTCTCTGGAATTGCATTTCAAATTACACATCACATTTACATTTACAATTTCAATTTGTAACTGGATTTATTTCTTAACTTTGAAGTTACGATTTCAATTTTCTATTTAATAATCAATGGTAATCATTTTAATATTATCAATTCCTAACATCCAGACACCCATATATTATAATAATTTACAAAAAATTATTTCCTTTTATCTACGAAAATAGTTTTGGGTAAAATTATTTCATTTACCCTATTTTAAAACAATATCGTGTCGAATTGTTTTGTACCAGTGTTTAGAGATCCCTATCGATAGAGTTGTACAGAATATACCGACCAGAATCCATATACCACTCAACAAACCAATCATCACAGCACAAAACAATTTTATTTTCACTAACAAATACGCGCTCATATCTATTATTACGCTCAAACTCATTCTAGAGTACTACTGACTCTACCTCTAATGAGTAACACCCAACAGTGCCATGGTTGTAGCTTAACCAAATGCTCTGATACCACTTTGTAACATTTCGATTTGTCGGGAACCGAAGGTCGGCATTATTATGTAACAACCAGGTATTTTCAACCATTCGCATCCATTATAAGTATATAGGTAGACACTCATGCCGGAATTGAATAGCTCAAAATACCGCGTTGTAAATAAAATTTGACAAACCTCAGAATATACAGTAAATAAAAATCACAGATCACAGACACAGAGTAAATATAATGCAGCGGTAGTAAAAGAGATAGTAGTTCATGAAGCTACTATATAAATATATCAGAGTTACATAAGATACAACAGAAGAAATAAAGTACAAAAGAAGTCTCAATACATAGAAATCTACTAATACAATAGCTGGAAAGGAGCAACAGACAGAAGAGATAAAACTAGACAAGCATATAATCATGGCGATTCCAAATCTCCAGAAAGTGGAAATCCAAATCTGTGAATACTCAGGCTGACCCGAGCGTAAATAAAAATACAACACTCGAGTCAGGACATACATACTTATACAATGTAAACCAACTCAAGTGAACTGTAGCAAAGGTACAATTAACTTAGAAGATGCTTGGGACCGCCCATCCTCTAAAGATCCGTTAAACTATTTACTTTGTAGTAATATACGCTATATACAGTAGTGTCTAATCAGTAAAGTATAATCATATTGAAAATAGCGTTAAGGGGATGGTGAACCTTAACACGATCGGATCTTTAAAACCAAAATCGTAGCGGGCTCGATATAAGGAGATGACACGGCACGCGAGGCAGTGCCAGGGTGGATACACCGTTTGCACTCCCGGACAGATGGTGACGGCAAGCCAGCAGCTTCCGCCCACCTCGAACAATACCCCCGAATCAAAGTGGCTCCACATATCGAATCACAAAAGTAATAGAATGGTTTTCGATGGAGCATGCTCGATGAAAGGGTGCGACCCTTTGTGTAGCCTGGTATAGCTCCTGTTTTAGTCATTTATGCCAACTCACGGGAGTTGGGTCCACGTAATATACCACGAGCATGTCGCCACCATCCTACTTCATTCTGGAATCTCCACCGCGTACACAGTTGTTAAAGTTGTTTTCGGTATTAGCCGGCTATAAGACAATATCCGATCCCGGTCTCTTTAACAACCAATCGTTATTATAACCCGTAGTTATAACTTTTAAAAAATATATTTTATACTTCAAAATGAAATATCATTTCAACCCAAATCATTATCAAAATAAAGATTAAATTATTTCCAAACCATTTCAATATATCATCATACCATATCTTTCGATTCAAATATTTATCAAAATAAATATCAAGTCATTTCTAACCATTTCAATATATTAAATTATCATATCATTTCAAAACTTCCTTTCAAATCATTTTAATATATCAAAATATCATAACCTTTCAAAACTTTGTTCAAAATATCTTATCTTTCAGCACTTCCTTTCAAATTATTTTAATATCAAAATGTCATATCTTTCAAAACTCCATTTCCAAATCATTTTAGTATATCAAAATATCATATCTTTTCAAACCACATTTCAATCATTTAATATATCAAAATATCAAAACCATATTCATTTCAAATCATTATTCATTTTATTCAATTTAAAATACCATTTCAATTCACATTTCAAAACAGTTTATATTCAAAAAAAATCATTTTTAATCATTAAAATGAAGTTATTATGTTCAATAATTAAATTATTAAATTTCCAAAATTTTCAACTTCCAAAGTTCATTTATTCTCTTAAGTTTATCAAAACAGTGAAAATTCACTTTTCGTGGCATTTAGAAAACGCTACAGAAAGATACATTCAAAACAGTTCAATTTAACAAAAGACAACATTTTAAAATGTTGTAATAGGGTTTACTTAAATTTCAAACAAACTTAGTTAAATTCAAAAATTATAGCACTTACAAAAATTGCTATAATAGCTTTTAATTCAATTTTGGCTTTGTAGTTCATTATCATCAACTACGGCATTTGCAAATGCTGTAATATCATTTACATTGTAATTAATAGCATTTAAAAATGCAGTCAATTAACTTCAAATATTCAATATAATTTCTCAACCAGTTATATTTTTTTATTTAAAACATTTTTAACTCATAAAATCATACACTTTCACATTTATAAACATCATTTAATTTTCCTCATGTTCATGATTTTATAAAGTTAAATTTCCATTCAAAAATCAAGGTTTAATAATAATTCACTTATTAAATTGCAATGTTCAATTTTAAATTCATTGCATTAAATTTCAACTTATGACTTAAGTTCAAATTCTCAGATATAACTTATTTTTATTTTTATTTACTTAACTAAAAGTTCACTTTTAAGTAAATTTCATAAATTTCCAATTTAGTTATATTTCAAAATTTCAACTTAAAGTATTCATTCATTTCACATTTCAACTTTATTAAAAATCATTAATGTGATATAAAATCAATGTGAATTCATTTAAATTCAAATTATCATAAATTGATCATAATTTCATATTCAATTTATTTTCCAATTATAATTAAATCAAATTTTCCAAAATAACTTACGTTCAAAATTTTCGAACTTTTCATTAATTCATTTTACTTACAATTATTCAGAAAATCAATAATATTTTACAAAAATCCTTTTAATTTAGATTTAAATCAAAATGTTTTAATATTTACATTTCTAAAATAATTTTAAATTTTTTAGAAAACATATATTAACTACGGGTCTGTATATAATTTTCTACACTAGGAAAAGTGATACGGGTAATATATCATTTCAACCCGTAATTTACAAAGAAAATCTGGGTTTTATCATTTCAAGACCGTAGTCCAAAGTAAATGAAATAAATTGAAAATCATTCAGGCCTATCATTTCAGCCCATAATAATTTTTTCTTATTCTAAATTCCGTTCGGGTATGTATCATTTCAACCCATAGTGATTTCTAATTTACAGGGAACTTGCAGTGTGATAAACTGATAAAATATACAGAATAGCATGAAATAACAGTAACATATGATATAACAGGTGTAATAACAGGTGTGAAAATCATATGATAATAATATAAGCAGTTATAACATGTTAATATAGTTCTACAGATTCAAGGGTGTCAATTTACTACTTATATAAGTACATAATGTCTGGTGAGAAATGCTCATTTTTTTTTTGCTAGAGATATCAATTAGAATGACACAATGGATCCAGAAGGCACGACCTTTGATTTGCGTGGAGAGAAATAGCAAAGATATCATCTTGTAAACAACCCCAAAACAAGACAATATAACTTCATGAATATTCAACCAAAATATATTGAAATAAATTGAAATTGAAAGGCAACAAAGACAAGATAACTTGACCTTGATACAACCATTCAAAAGCTCGACTAAGGGGTTTGTTTTCTCAGTCATGATGATGATATGAGTGTGGGAGAGACAAGGCTAATAGCCTTGCAAGCATTCAAACAAAACAAACAAATAACATAAGTTTTCAAACCCAAATTCAATAAAACAATGTTAGAATTAAATGCATAAAACAAAGCCAAAGTTTTTGCACTTGCTTTCTACCGCCTATGCTTCAGCTATAGATCTGAAATACATGTCTAAGGAGTGGGTTAGGATCAGGTCTTGGGCTCATAAGGGTCATCCATAGCTTGGAAGTAATGGTGCATAGGTGGATGGACATAGGTGCAACAAAACAACAACTAGAAGGCAAATTCGTCACTTCTATGCTATAAATGGGTTCGGCCATAGGCTCTAGGGGCATGGCCAGTGAGTCCAGGTGGTGGTGGGTGATGTGGAAGACGGTGGAGGTCAGGTCAGAGGTGGTGGTGGAAGTGGCGGCTAATGGTTGTAGAAGGTGGTGCTAGCAAACTAGGCTCGATTTATGTAAATAGGTGATGGGTTTGTGCATTTTTGGTGTTGTCTCTTGCTAAGGTGGGTTCGGCCTGGTCATGGTGATGGACTAGAGGGGTGGTTGATCAGAGAAGGAGGAGGTGGAGGTCAGCCTAGATCTGGTTGAGGAGGAGTGGAGCCATGAAGTAGAGAACAAGTTGCAAAATCACATAGAAAAACTAAAAAACAAGAGAAGAGGAGAAGATTTTACCAAATTTTTTCAAGATGGAGGCCATGATTTTTTTTTAGGGTTGAGAAGCTTTGGTAATTCGTGAAAATGAAGAAAAGAAGTCAGCTGAAGATAGTAAGGAACGGCCAAAATAATTGATGTATTGATTGAAAAAGAAACGGTAAAAGAAACGGTGAAACGACTTTACGTTTCTTAGCTTTTAAAACCTTCCATACTTCCTTTTCTTTTAAATCAAGTAAAACAAAATAAACTTCAGCAAGTACATCTAAAAACTGAAACAAAGTGAAATAAAATAAAAATATATAATTAAATTTAAAGAAAATATAAAAAGAATTAAGGAAATTGCTTAAAAATTGAAAACAGGGTTCAAAAATTACAATTAAAACATCAATGGCTTTGGAAAAATATCTACTTCATTTTAAAAATATTCTAAAGCAAAATTTTGAAATAAAATAATTTATTTATCATTTTTAAAATAAAATAAATAATTAAATTGGAGAAAAATAGAAAAGAACTAAAGAAAATGTTTAAAAATTGAAAACAGGGCATGGAAATTACAAGAAAAATACTACTAGCTCTAGAAAAATTCCTACCTCACTTCAAAAATATTAAAAGACAAAAACATACATAAAATAACATATCAATACATATTACAATAAAATATTACAAAGAAAAATAAAATTTATACTATTTAAAATAATAAAATTGCAGAATAAACAAATTGCACTCAATATTGAAATATACATAACTTTCACAATTTAAATCTGTTTCCAACAAAACAAAAAGCAGTGTTCTTAAAATTTTTTGTACTTTCATAATAAAAGATAAAATTTAAGATTTAAAATGATTTTAATTTTAAATTTTAAAAGTCAAAGTTTAAACAGTTTGAGCAGAAAATCAATTTTTTAGTAAAATGTCCAATTTATACTATTTTGAACTATAGATCACTTAATAGTCAGCATTTTTATTTAAAATGAAATATTTGAAATAAAAATAAATTTAAAAAAAATTAAAATAGAAATAATGTCAAATTTAAAATATATGGGCAAAAATTTAGGGTTGTTACACTCTCCCCCACTCAAAATTTTTCGTCCTCGAAAAGGAATGGGATACGGAAAAGCACAGACAAAGATAGAGTGAAATAGGATTAGGATAAGGTGACAAGAAAATTGAAATTTATACCTGATAACTGTTGTTATAGGTAAGTTTCGCAAGGTGGAGATGATCTTTCAAAGATTCTCTAAAATCAAGAACACAAGAACGAAAAAGGTGGATTCAAAATGATTACCAAAGATTATCAAAGATTATAGAAAGATTTCTAAACGGAAAGATTATAGAAAGATGCTTATACCAGTCTGTAGGAAGATAAGGATAATAAGGACAACAAAAAGATAGTTTGAAAAACAAAATAAGGAAATAAATTTGAAAGCATGGAAATTTCAACTTAAATGGAGAATAAATCTTTACACAAGTTAATTAAATCTTAACTATCTCAAATTTCATTATCTTATTTTCCAATCATCTAAAATTAACAATTTTACAAACCATGGGTTTGAAAAATAATCATTCATTACATTCACAATGTACTTAATAAATTTAATTCTTCTTTATTCCTAATTAAAATTAAATTTATTCCTCTCAATATATTTATCACTTATGTTAAACACACTTACACTTATTATAACTGCTTTCTTTTATTCTTTGTTCTTTTAACATTATTTTATTGCAAGTTATTCAATTACCCTTTATTATATTTACCTCTGTTAATCATTTTATAAAATCTTTTTACATTGTATATTATCCAATCACATTGTTAACTTCTAAAATTAAGGTAAGTTATATTGGAATGCAATGGAGTATTATACACGATTCAATCATTTCAAGCTTAAATCATTTATTCAAATTTTTTGATTTTTTTTTATAATTGAAATTATTCTTCAAAAAAAAATTAAGAATTAAATTTCCGATTTCTTCAACCCATTTAGAGATAAATAAATGTATGTACATAATTTATCGAATCAAATTTAAATCATATGTCTATATATATTATAGATCAAGTCATATTTTAGAAATTCAAATCAAATTGATTTCCAAACAAAGCTGTAGCAAGTCTACAGAGCGGTCTCTTCACTTCGAAACTCGAAATGAAAGTCGATGATGCTGCAGTCATCAACGAAATTACTTCCCAGCGACAAAGAGAAGAGCACTAATTTTAAAACTTTAAAAATCCTTTGGAAACATATTCTTATTCGAAAATACTTTAAATAATATACTTTAAAACTTAAACACAAGGTTTGAAACCATCGAAAATTAAATTCTCAAATTTCTTGTTTTAAATTCATTTCAGTTCCCAAATCAATTTATAAACAACTATTTATAAATTCATTTATAGAACAATAAATGATAAATTAAGTATTATCACTTCAAACAATCAATTTAAATCATTTTATTAAGTTCCATAAATTAACTTATATATCAAAATTTATTTCATTAACCAAGTTTTAAAATAATATTGTGTCAGTTTGTTCTGCCAAAGTGTTTTAGAAATCCTATCGATAGCGTTGATCAGACGAATCGATTGGAAACCCAAATCAACATCAACAACTCAAACAACACAATATATAAAACATAGATTTACAACTATAGTTCAAAATGTTTGGAGATAGGTTAGAAACAAAAGACAAGATGATTAAATAACAAAATAGGGAGGTGGATAAGCTTAAGTAAATCACGGGCAATCTTAACCGGGTCAACCGTGACTTAAGGAATAAGATCAATGTGGATTTTTCTGGGGTAAATCTACATTCGATCTCAAGAGTTAGAGTTTGGGATAACAAAAGATATTAGCATCTAAACTAAGGATAGCCATAAATCTCTGGGGAATCGATGCTAATTGTAAGGAGTTTCCCCTTTTTTTCAATTCAATTTGAAATTGGCGTGACCGCCGACTCACTAGAAAGATCATTCGAAGCAGAGTTATGGAATACTCCAGAGTCAAAAGAAGATGAATAGTGAAGAACACGAATGGATTTTGGAACCGTAGGGAACGTTCCAAAATTCAAAGGAATCGAGTCAAAAGGGAGAGGTTCAAACTCGAATGAAAGTGATTCTGTAAATACATTCACTCCATATGCTGAGTTTTGCCTAGAGCTACCAAAGCTCTGATACCAACTGTAACAACCAGGTATTTTCAACCATTCGCATCCATTATAAGTGTATAGGTAGACACTCATGCCGGAATTGAATTGCTCAAAATACCGCGTTGTAAATAAAATTTTGCAAACCTCAGAATATACAGTAAATAAAAATCACAGATCACAGACATAGAGTAAATATAATGCAGCGGAAGTAAAAGAGATAGTAGTTCATGAAGCTACTATATAAATATATCAGAGTTACATAAGATACAACAGAAGAAATAAAGTACAAAAGAAGTCTCAATACATAGAAATCTACTAATACAATAGCTGGAAAGGACCAACAGACAAAAGAGATAAAACTAGACAAGCAGATAATCTCCAGCGATTCCAAATCTCCAGAAAGTGGAAATCCAAATCAGTGAATACTCAGGCTGAACCGAGCGTAAATAAAAATACAACACTCGAGTCAGGACATACATACTTATACAATGTAAATCAACTCAAGTGAACTGTAGCAAAGGTACAAGTAACTTAGAAGATGCTTGGGACCGCCCATCCTCTAAGGATCCGTTAAACTATTTACGATGTAGTAATATACGCTATATACAGTAGTGTCTAATCAGTAAAGTACAATCATGTAGAAAATAGCGTTAAGAGGATGGTGAACCTTAACGCGGTCGGATCTTTAAAACCAAAATCGTAGTGGGCTCGATATAAGGAGATGACACGGCACGCGAGGCAATGCCAGGGTGGATATACCGTTTGCACTCCCGGACTGGTGGTGACGGCAAGCCAGCAGCTTCCGCCCACCTCAAACAATACCCCCGAATCAAAGTGGCGCCACATATCGAATCACAAAAGTAATAGAATGGTTTCCGATGGAGCATGCTCGATGAAAGGGTGCGAGCCTTTGTGTATCCCGGTATAGCTCCTGTTTTAGTCATTTATGCCAACTCACGGGAGTTGGGTCCACGTGATATACCACGAGAACGTCGCCAACATCATACTTCATTCTGAAATCTCCACCACGTACACTGTTGTTAAAGTAGTTTTCGGTATTGGCCGGCTGTAAGACAATATCCGATCCCGGTCTCTTTAACAACCAATCGTTATTATAACCAGTAGTTATAACTTTAAAAATATATTTTATACTTCAAAATAAAATATCATTTCAACCCAAATCTTTATCAAAAAAAAATTAAATTATTTCCAAACCATTTCAATATATCATCATACCATATCTTTCGATTCAAATATTTATCAAAATAAATATCAAGTCATTTCTAACCATTTCAATATATTAAATTATCATATCGTTTCAAAACTTCCTTTCAAATCATTTTAATATATCAAAATATCATAACCTTTCAAAACTTCGATCAAAATATCTTATCTTTCAGCACTTCCTTTCAAATTATTTTAATATCAAAATGTCATATCTTTCAAAACTCCATTTTCAAATCATTTTGATATATCAAAATATCATATCTTTTCAAACTACATTTCAATCATTTAATATATCAAAACATCAAAAACACATTCATTTCAAATCATTATTCATTTTATTCAATTTAAAATACCATTTCAATTCACATTTCAAAACAGTTTATATTAAAAAAAAATCATTTTTAATCATTAAAATGAAGTTATTATGTTCAATAATTAAATTATTAAATTTCCAAAATTTTCAACTTCCAAAGTTCATTTATTCACTTAAGTTGATCAAAACAGTGAAAATTCACTTTTCGTGGCATTTAGAAAACGCTACGGAAAGATACATTCAAAACAGTTCAATTTAACAAAAGACAACATTTTAAAATGTTGTAATAGGGTTTACTTAAATTTCAAATAAACTTAGTTAAATTCAAAAATCATAGCACTTACAAAAATTGCTATAATAGCTTTTAATTCAATTTAGCTTTTTAGTTCATTATCATCATCTACGGCATTTACAAATGCTGTAATATCATTTACATTGTAATTAATAGCACTTCAAAAATGCAGTCAATTAACTTCAAATATTCAATATAATTTCTCAACCAATTATATTTTTTTATTTAAAACATTTTTAGCTCATAAAATCATACACTTTCACATTTATAAACATCATTTAATTTTCCTCAAGTTCATGATTTTATGAAGTTAAATTTCCATTCAAAAATCAAGATTTAATAATAATTCACTTATTAAATTGCAATGTTCAATTTTAAATTCATTGCATTAAATTTCAACTTAACACTTAAGTTCAAATTCTCAAATATAACTTACTTTTATTTTTATTTACTTAACTAAAAGTTCACTTTTAAGTCAATTTCATAAATTTCCAATTTAGTTATATTTCAAAATTTCAACTTGAAGTATTCATTCATTTCACATTTCAACTTTGTTAAAAATCATTAATATGATATAAAATCATTTTGAATTCATTTAAATTCAAATTATCATAAATTTATCATAATTTCATATTAAATTTAATTTCCAATTATAATTAAATCAAATTTTCCAAAATAACTTACGTTCAAAATTTTCTAAACCTTTCATTAATTCATTTTACTTACAATTATTCAGAAAATCAATAATATTTTACAAAAATCCTTTTTAATTATATTTAAATCAAAATGTTAAATATTTAAATTTCTATATTAATTTTAAATTTTTTAGAAAACATATATTAACTACGGGTCTGTATATAATTTTCTACACTAGGAAAAGTGATACGGGTAATGTATCATTTCAACCCGTAATTTACAAAGAAAATCCGGGTTTTATCATTTCAAACCTGTAGTCCCAAGTAAATGAATAAATTGAAAATCATTCAGGCCTATCATTTCAGCCCATAACAATTTTCCCTTATTCTAAAGTCCGTTCAGTATGTATCATTTCAACCCATAGTGATTTCTAATTTACAGGGAACTTGTAGTGTGATAAACTGATAAAATATACAGAATATCATGAAATAATAGTAACATATGATATAACAGGTGTGAACATCATATGATAATAATATAAGAAGTTATAACATGTTAATATAGTTCTACAGATTCACAGGGTATCAATTCACTACTTATATATGTACATAATGTCTGGTGAGAAATACTCACTTTTTTTTGCTGGAGATATCAATTAGAATGACGCAACGGATCCATAAGGCACGACCTTTATTGGAGTGGAGAGAAATATCAAAGATATCATCTTGTAAACAGCCCCAAAACAAGACAATATAACTTATGAATATTCAACCAAAATATATTGAAATAAATTGAAATTGAAACGCAACAAAGACAAGATAACTTGACCTTGCTACAACCATTCAAAAGCTTGACTAAGGGGTTCGTTTTCTCAGCCATGATGATGATATGAGTGTGGGAGAGACAAGGCTAATAGCCTTGCAAACATTCAAACAAAACAAACAAATAACGTAAATTTTCAAACCCAAATTCAATAAAACAATGTTAGTATTAAATGCATAAAACAAAGCCAAAGTTTTTGCACTTGCTTTCTACCGCCTATGCTTCAGCTATAGATCTGATTACATGACTAAGGAGTGGGTTAGGATCAGGTCTTAGGCTCATAAGGGTCAGCCATAGCTTGGAAGTAATGGTGCAAAGGTGGATGGACATAGGTGCAACAAAACAACAACTAGAAGGCAAATTCGTCACTTCTATGCTATAGATGAGTTCGGCCATAGGCTCTAGGGGCATGGCCAGTGGGTCCAGGTGGTGGTGGGTGATGTGGAAGAGGGTGGACGTCAGGTCATAGGTGGTGGTGGTGGTGGAAGTGGCGGCTAATGGTTGTAGAAGATGGTGCTAGCAAACTAGGCTCAATTTATGTAAATAGGTGATGGGTTTGTGCATTTTTGGTGTTGTCTCTTGCTAAGGTGGGTTCGGCCTGGTCATGGTGATGGACTAGAGGGGTGGTTGATCAGAGAAGGAGGAGGTGGAGGTCAGCCTAGATCTAGTTGAGGAGGAGTGGAGCCATGAAGTAGAGAATAAGTTGCAAAATCACATAGAAAAACTAGAAAACAAGAGAAGAGAAGAAGATTTTACCAAATTTTGCAAGATGGAGGCCATGATTTTTTTTAGTGTTGAGAAGCTTTGGTAATTCATGAAAATGAAGAAAAGAAGTCAGCTAAAGATAGTATAAGGAACAGCCAAAATAATTGATGTATTGATTGAAAAAGAAACGGTAAAAGAAACGGTGAAACGACTTTACGTTTCATAGCTTTTAAAACCTTCCATACTTCCTTTTCTTTTAAATCAAGTAAAACAAAATAAACTTCAGCAAGTACATCTAAAAACTGAAACAAAGTGAAATAAAATAAAAATATATAATTAAATTTAAAGAAAATATAAAAAGAATTAGGGAAATTGCTTAAAAATTGAAAACAGGGTTCAAAAATTACAATTAAAACATCAATGGCTTTGGAAAAATATCTACTTCATTTTAAAAATATTCTAAAGCAAAATTTTGAAATAAAATAATTTATTTATTATTTTTAAAATAAAACATATAATTAATTGGAGAAAAATAGAAAAGAACTAAAGAAAATGTTTAAAAATTGAAAACAGGGCATGGAAATTACAAGAAAAATACTACTAGCTCTAGAAAAATTCCTACCTCACTTCAAAAATATTAAAAGACAACAACATATATAAAATAACATATCAATACATATTACAGTAAAAAATGACAAAGAAAAATAAAATTTATACTATTTAAAATAATAAAATTGCAGAATAAACAAATTGCACTCAATATTGAAATATACATAGCTTTCACAATTTAAATCCGTTTCCAACGAAACAAAAAGCAGTGTTCTTAACATTTTATGTACTTTCATACTAAAAGATAAAATTTAAGATTTAAAATGAATCTGAATTTTAAATTTTAAAAGCCATAGTCTAAACAGTTTGAGTAGAAATTCACTTTTTTAGTAAAATGTCCAATTTATACTATTTTGAACTATAGATCACTTAATAGTCAACATTTATATTTAAAATGAAATATTTGAAATACAAATAAATTTAAAAAAAACTAAAATAGAAATAAAGTCAAATTTAAAATATATAGGAAAAAATCTAGGGTTGTTACATATTACGTCCACTTTATCAATTGCCGCATAATTGAATGCCGGAAAACCAAATTGTTAGGGTTAAAAAGAAGAGGTAGAAGAAAAGATAGAAGAAGTAAGGAAACAGAACAGAAACAATATCAGAATCTCACATATCGCAGCGGAACAACATATAATAGATAAATGAATATCTTTGAAAAAAACAAAGAACTATATCAATTATTACATCACATCACATCATCATCAGAGTATACAACAACAATATACAACACAACTGGACAATGGACAGTTATACAAACATGCACCTACAGGTGAATTTATAGCGGAAAGATAATATCATATACAAGTAATACGACTCGCCATCCAGCTCACCACTTGATCTCCATAGCACTCCTGAATCCAAAATGACCTGATAACCTGACTCTAGACTGCCAGTGTGGAAAATTGTGGGCACCCAGAGTTTAGGAAGGAAAACAATAAACTCCAGGTCAGTCATGGGACTGGTGTGAGAACTTAAAACAGTTATTTATCTTTAAAACAACAACAATAGAAGTGAAAAATATCCGCAATGCTTTTGGAAAATGAAACTACCATAAGGCCTCCCGCACACACACACAATGCAAACGCAGAATCATAGGAGATTTCTCCTTATGATAGTCAAAGATGCTTGACACGAAAAAACAAATCATTTTTTTGATATTATTATTAGTGCATAGTGTAGAAAGCATTTCGAAAATAGAATATTAATCTTAGCCAACATACGACCATTATCGTATGCCTACTATAGCTACCACGTTCAATAGCAGGTTACCGCCACATTCCATGGCAGGTAAAACAACTAAAACCGTACAAGGTTCGTATTGTTTTATTTGGATTTCCAACAAATGGTCAGGCTAAGGAACTTCCTACTGTCATTGGGATCGCCTCTAGCGGGACGTCCCGAGAACCTAACGTTACGGTTAGACCTCGGCCAACACAAGGCCGGTTTACCTTTGTAACTAGGTAACTACTACACGAATATGCCACACCCCGGTCCCTTTGGACCTTTATCCGAGCGCACGATAACCAACATCACACGGTAATAAATACAGTGTGTCAACATGAGTAAGTATCTGGGCTCCATACCATGATACCACCCTTTCCAAAAGGAAATGACATAACCTAAAGGGCGCGACCCTCATAACCCTGCCGCATATTCCTATTTTGATTCGGGGAGTGAGGTCTGACGAAGTCTCGTCCACAAAGCCACGCTTTGATCTACAAATGATCAATAAATAATCATCACACAGCAACACTCAGCATGCCACATTACCAAATTGGGAATATATCGCTGATAACCTTTAACTACATAACCTCTAAGGGTGTTAATCTAAGAGAATAAATTCTCCGCCACCAATGGAAATGTATTTGAAAGAAATCTGCTTTATATCTCAAAATGTAATGTCAGACACGTGACCATACAAGTCTGTTTCGGGTTCGAACAGAACCGAAGGCACTCCTAAAAAAGCCCTTGTAATCCGGGTATTCACAACCCCGATCGAATTTCCCATCACAAAGGAAATCTCCATACCGTAGCTAACGGTGCAGAGACAATCGATAGGTCATCCTATCGTTTTCACAAATACCCGGTCTTCACCATCGGTCTTCAATGCTATCCATTACGTCGTATCACTATTCGGAATGGGTAATCCGAATAACGAGCGCAATAATTTAAAAATAAGTGTAGCATTCAATTTCAACCAATTCACAACAAATACCTATTTAAAGGTCAATATTGATAGTCGGTTATTTAACTATCAATCAATATTCACAACATCACCCGATTATAAATAATTTCCCATATTATTTATTTCCAAAAATACCTTTACAAGATATATATCCCACACTTCAACCATTTGAAAACCAATTTCAAATCAATTTACACCCTTACAACTTTCATTTCAAAATGGTTCATTTAAACCAATTAAATAAATCCTTACTGATTTATTAAATTTACGTTCCAAATTCGTAAATTAATTTCCACACTTCAAATATAAATCAATGTTTATTTTTAAACAAATTTCCCTTTCTTTTATAAATTCCATAGTGAATTTACCTTTCCAAAATATCTATGAATATACGATTTTCAAACAATTTCTAATATTCATTTTCAATTTATCTTTAAAAGATAAAATCTCAAAACATTCACTTCATATTGAAAAAAACATTTCCATACTCATTTAATAATAAGTAATTCACAAATCTACTTATTTTCAACACTAGGAAAATATTCAATATACTTAAATCCAAATTAAGTATATATTTTATTCTTTCAGGAAAAACATCCTCTTAAACACATTTATTTGGGTCAAAACGAATGTTACGTAAAACATCGTTACGACAACCCAAAATCATTAGTATAGGGATTCGAACTTAAAATAGATATATATAAATCCCAATACTATATAAAACATTTCCTTTCGGAAATCATTTACTGTAACAACAGTGTTATAGTCCACCATTTCCTTCTGCTTCTCGAAACATCTGTTTCAACAATAAATGTTGAAATCTATGGTTTCGGTACTTAATACATTTTAAAACGTTTTTTTGGATCTTTTTAATTCTATTTAAAATATCACTTTCCCTAAATATTTCTTTAATATATTATTCACCGTCCAAAATCGTGAATATACTTCATTAACCAAATTCATCATTTCTACATATTTTATTTAAAGGATTATTCACTGTTCAAAATCGTGGATATATTTCCTTTAATAGGTTATAATAATTAAACTTATTGAAATAAGTCGATTTTGAATTTATAAACAACGTTTATAAGTTCGATTTATATTTTATAACAACTTCAACTTATAAAATCACTTTATTAACAAATTCTATCCATATTCCATTTACACGCAAAAAAATAATTTATAAGTTAATTACTTATAAATATTTTATTTTACCAAAAATCCATTCATTTCGTAACTTCACAACTTATAAATATCTAGATTTCATCCACTTATGAAATCCATTTACATTTCATTTTAACACTTATAAAAACTTGTTTTATAATTCCAATATTTTTAATTTATAAATATCAATTTATAAATATTTTATATAAACCGTTTATAAGAATTCAAGAATCTCAATTTAAACCATTTTATAAATTTATCAACTACTTATCTAAAAAATCACATTTTGGTTATGTTTCTTAAAAATCATAATTTTTATAACATATAAATTACAACGTTTATTCATTTAAAATGAATCAATTTCAAAATTAAATTTTATTATGAATTCTCAACTTAACTTTCAAAAATCAAATTTTGTTTATTTTCGGCATCTAACGATACCAAAATATATTCGGCTAAAATTTAGTCTTTAACGATTTCAATCACAAAGATAATCATGCAAAGTATAAATAGAGCAATAAATAGATCAACACACAAGATTGAAATCAATTCAATCATTTGAGGACTCCAGTTGGATCCCTCCAACCTGTTTCCGTACATCCAAAGATGTTAGCACATTACTAATTCCGCTTCGAGACGGAATATCACGGTATATGGGATTTATAAAATACTATCAACTATTGTGCGGCGCAATAGGGTCTCATCCGCTATATAATGCGGGAAAATCAACTCCAAGTACATATATAATACCAATTCCATACAAGTTGGAATTATCGCGGTATATGTTTTTAATAAATAACATCCGCTTAATATACGACACATAATGTCTATTTCAAAACAACTGATAATAATTTATCATCCAAGCATATAATCAACACAATCAAGCAATTTTAAATTTAACTATTTAAAATTTAAGCCGAAACTAATTCGATTGAGTGAGAAGTTCTCACCTTGAGTTTCCGATATCAGTTGTAGCCTTTTATTTCGGATAAAATTAAACGAACGTTTAATTTTATCCGAAATTTGCACTAGCTCCAAACGACTCTAACCCAGCTCCATTGCGTAGTGCTCGACAAAACGAACTCAATGCAATTCATTTCGTCACAATCTGACCTAGTATCAGAGAGATATCGATTTTTAAAGTTTACACAAGTTATATAATATAAATTTTACAATTTTTATTTCATTTTTTTATACCCAGATTTCAATCTAGACCGTTCACTACTGCAAAATGAGATTTGGGCCGATGGTAGCTTCATCTTCCTCTTCACGTAACACTCCAGGTAATACACACGTAGAAGAACCCATCAAGCCACCACTAGGGTTTCGAACCGCGACCACCACAACGATCTAGAACTCGATCAAGCTTCATCATTTTGCGTGCCTCACTCCCCCTCACCAACGCCCAGGTTGCGGCCAAACTCGGTTCATCTATGGCCGAGAAAAACAAGGTCGAACGCGCGTGCTTCCAGCTCCAATTTCCGTTGATCCGTTGCTTCATTTCCAATCATCACCGTTGGATAGAGAGATAACGATGCTCTCTACGTTTCTCTAGTTGGGTGTTTTTGGTATAGGTTGACGGATTGGAAGGAAAAGGAGGAAGAAGGATGCACGTTTTCGGCCATTGATTGTTTTAGGAGGCGGCTGTGCTCAGAAATCCTAGGGTATGTTTTTCTTTTGCAAAAATGAATTATAACGTCCTTATATAGAAAATTGACGAAAATATTATTCACCCAAAATTTTCCGAACTCCAAACGAAGCGTGCCGGCTGGCGTTTATAGGGTTTACCCCACGTTCCGAACACAATGGAATGTGTTTCGGAGGCTAATTCGATCATCTGTGCAAGTTACGACAATAAACGATCGATTTTAAATTAAATTGGTTAATCAAATTTCTGTGCGTTTTGGCTTGCCCCGGACAAACGGTAAATCCGATTGACACAAAATTTAAAACCTTACAATAATATAACATTAGGGATGCGACACTATTTGAAAAATGACTATTTTTAGTCGTCAATTAAATATTTAAAATATTCAATTTTCACAAATTAATTTTTAATTCAATTTTAAAAGTTCTATAACATCACTATAACTCCAATATGATTTATTAAAATTTTACAAATCAATTTTAATCATATTAAACCCAATTTTCAATTATTTACGTAATTTCAACTATTAAATAATCGATTTAATTATCCAATTAAATCTAGATATTCGAAAAATAAATTATTCGACTTAATTTTTTTACTTATTAATATTTAAAATTAATTAAATATATAATTTTTAATTGATAGAAATTCTAGGTCGTTACACATACAATAATGGTTGTATGCTGGCTAAGATTAATATTATACTTTCGAAATGTTTTCTGCACTATGAACTAATAATAATAATATCAAAGGATTTTGCGTATCAAGCATATTTAACTATCATAAGGAGAAATCTCCTCCAATTCTGTGTTTGCATTGTGTATGTGGCGGGAGGCCTTATGCTAGTTTCATTTTCCAAAAAGCATAGCGGATTTTTTTTCTTTTCTTTGTGAAAATAACTGTTTTAAGATCTCACACCAATCCCACGACTGACCTGGAGTTTATTATTCCCTTCCAAAACTCTGGGTGCCCATAATTGTCCACATGGGTAGCCTAGAGTCAGGTTATCATTATTCGGAAGCGAAGTCTATCAAGAAATTGTTGTGGAGATCTGGAGTTCAAGATGGATGTTAAGGCGTATTACTTATACTATATAGTGTCCGCTGCGTATGGATTGGTGCAAGTCAAATCTCTATGTAAGCAAGCTAAATAGCTGCTAGTGTTGTATTGTGTTGTGTAACTCTGATAATGTGATGTATGTAAAAACTGGTATAATGTTTTTGTTTTAAAGATATTCATTTATCTATTATATGTTGTTCCGCTGCGAAATGTGAGATTTTGGTATTGTTTCTGTTTCTTCTTCTATCTTCTTCTTCTTTAACCCTATCGGTTCAGTTTTCCGGCATTTGATACAGTGGACGTATCAATGTCGAATGTCGAACGTCGAAAAAAATTGGACCGTTATAAAAATATTTAACAACCCCAAGTGGATCCGGGAAGACCTGAAGAGGAGAGCTTAGTACCACAGGTGAGTGATTGTAATTATTATAGACTTCTTTAAAAAATTTAAAATAATAAGGTTTCCAATAGTTGTAGTTTTAGTACGATTTTTGGAATAACATTTTTAAGTAATTTATCTACATTTTTTTTGAATTATTTTCAGTCTATTTCTTTTAGCTATTCTTCTCAGTTAATTTTAGTGTTTTTCTATTAATTATAGCTTTTCCATTTATTTACAGTATTTTAATTTATTTACTGTTGTTTGTGCATTATTTACATCTTTTTCTTATGCTTTATATTTTATTTTATTTTCAGTTTTCTTTTATTTCTCATTTTTCCACGTATAGATTAGAATAGATCAAATGCGAATATGGATTAAAATTATAAGAATACTAAATAACGAAAGATAAGATGTGAATTGTAAAGACTGTGATAAAAATGAAAATAAGATAGAAACTGAGCCTAATTTTGATATTAATGTTAGAACTAGACTAATTAAAGATAATTGGCTTAGTTATAATTTAGAATTATAACTTAAAAAGAATATAAGATAAAAGAGCTTATTTTCACACTTAGACCTTGGGTTATGTAATAAGCATAATTATAACATAGGTTATAATAAGAAAAAGAATGGGATGAGACTTATTTTAAGATTTAAGATAAATAAAAAAGCATAGATAGTGAAGATAATAATGAAGTCTTATTTAAATAATTTATCTAAGTTAATAAGCAAAGTTGAAGGTAGGACATGTACCAAAAAGCATTCCCTATTAGACAAAATGGTGGTCTCACATTAACCTGAAGTGAGATGAGGGCACGCTTATGCTAATAATGATAGTAATTGGTAAAATAGAAATACAAATCACGTGGTAATTGGACAAGGGGCACAACTAATATTGTTTGGATGACGAGCCAACACCAACAACATTTCCCCTATTTTTCTATGGACACGGTGTTTCACATAATCCTGAAGTAATATCCAGTAGGTGGAGCAACAAGTAGCATGAGCATGGTGGCAGTTAAGCGTGCGACTTCCATTTCGGTGCTCAGTAATCGCTATAAGTTTCAAACGCTTAGTATGTATGTCTTTTGTAGGCACCATTGCCTTCTGTGTCATTTAGTCCACAATAGATACTTTACATGTCATTCGTAGACACCATTTCTGTGTAGGACGCTATATAGCGTCTACTCCACGGTAAAAGATCAATGGAGTAGTAGGCCGATCAAAGAGTAGAATTAAGATTCCAACCTAATTTTAGGATTAGGAATTCAGCCTAATCAAAGCAGCTGTCAAAGATAAGTGCGAATAATCAAATTTAATTAATTAAGTAATTCGTATTTATTTCCAGCTTATTCCTTCTTCCTATTTCCTTTATTTCCTTTTATATACTAGAATAGTTGTAAGGTTTATTACTTTTACTTTGCTTAAAGATTCTAGTAATTACTATCATTCACCAGACTTTTAGTCTGACCCACTCCTTTATTTTTTCTTTTTCCCCCCATAGGCAATTAAGGGAAAGGAAGGTAGATCGCAGCTTCTTGGAGACTTGTTGAATAATCTTTCATGTGTTTCTTTCCTTCAATTTCAGTTTCTAGTTCTTTCGTTGAGTTGGTATTTTGAGAGGGATGTATTATAACCTGATATTATTTGAGAATTTGGTTTTTGATTTCACGAGACTTGCATGGGTATTTGGTGACTTATGTTTATCATCTTATATTATGGAATTTGATTTTTAGCAAAATACTATGATTGTCTCCGTTGTGTTACTATTATTATTATTGTTTGATTTTTATCTTGTGAATCTTAGTCTCTTCTAGTTTTATTTATACCTACAACGCACCATACTTTTGATTGTGTCCTTTTCGATATACTAAGGGTGTGGGGTGTTTCGTTTGGTATCCGAGCCTAAGGTTACAGGATTCCTTAAAATTTATTTTAAAGGTAAAGTATTTTTAAAATAACTTGTTTTAAAAGTATTTTTCAAAAAAAAACTCTTAGAATTAGTTTTTTAGTATAAAAGAGTTTTTATAAAAATCCCCTCAAAGTCCAATTCAACCTTCTTTGAATTATTTCAAGCCTAAGTTTCCTTTTCTTTGCATAGTATGGCTGACTGGTTCTATAGAGCTATAGTACCAGAGGTGCAAGGGCAAGTTTCCAATACAACATCGGTAGGTGGAAATCCCTTTAATCCTCCTACACCGGTCGATTTTTCTAAGCTATGCAAGGATTTCGTTAGCATAGGGGGTAGAACGTTTTCTTGCATGGAGGATTTCGAGGAGACACAAGCTAGGTTGGAGGATATGGAGCGAAGGTTTAGGTGGTTAGGTTGGGAGGACCGATAGCAAATTCAACCTACATATTGGCAACTAAAGGGAGAACTTGAGGAGGTTCCTACAGTATCTAAGAATAGTGGTGGAAGGAGAAGAAAGATAAGGACAAGAGGAAAGAGGAAAGCCCTTAGAAGAAAATCAAGAAGGGAGCGAAATGTCATAGTTGTGGGATTATTGGTCATTATGAAAGAAACTGCAAGAGAGAAAAGATGAAAGGAAAGTGTTGTACTTGCGGACAACCCGGTCACTTGAGTAGGAATTGTCCCCAGAAGACGGGACAGGGAGCTAGTACACCAGTCGTGCAGATTCAGATGTTAGATGCATCACCTTCAAGCAGCATTCTGGATAGAGGTAGGAAAGTCACGGTTGAAGATTTGATTTCTTTTTCTGATTTTCCCATTCGAACTTTATTCGTTTCTGGGGCATCACACTCTTTTATCTCTAGTTCTCTTGTGGATTATTTGCACCTAGATATTTCTTTAGTAGCAGACCCCATTGATGTTTCAAATCCCATAGAAGGATCGGCACACTTGTCTATGGTTTATAGGGGTTTGAAATTTTTTTAATCCTCGGTGTAGAATTTGATTGTGACGCCTATGTATTGGGATTCTCGGGGTATGGAATGATTTTGGAGATGGATTGCCCATCCATATATGGAGCTATATTGGACTGCGAGAGGAGAGTGGTTAGACTAGAGACATGCAATAGTAGGACACTCGAGGTTTCTTGCGACCCGCTAGAGTCAGTTATGTTGAGTTTCCTTTATTCCCTCGATTCATCATCATCGGAGTTAGATTCGGTTCCTATCGTCATAGATTTTCCAGACGTCTTTGAAGAGGTTAGGGGAATACCCCCTAAGAGAGAGATTGACTTAAGAATTTATTTGACTGATAATGCTAAGTAGTAGCATTATCCGTGGCACCTAGGGAGAGGAAGGAATAGAGAAAGCAAGTTCGTGAGCTTTTGGAGAAAGATTTCATAAGAAGAAGCATATCAGAGTAGGGAGCATTAGTCATCTTCGCTACTAAGACGGATGGTTCCCTTCGACTTTGCGTAGAGTGTAGGGAGTTGAATAAGCTTACGAAGAAGAATCGTTATCCACTTCCCAGGATTGATGATCTTTTTGACTGGTTATTGGCTCTTTGATATTTTCCCAGCTTGATTTAGCCATAGGATTTCATCAGCTTATGGTCGCTGATGACTGCATTAATAGTACCGCATTTAGGGCACCCGACGGATTCTTTGAGTGGTTAGTTATGCGATTTGGGCTAATTGATGCCCTAGCCTACTTCGCAGATTTGATGAGCCACGTCTTTAGAGAAGTTCTAAATAAGTTTGTGGTTGTTTTCATGGACGACATTTTGGTGTTTTTCAAGAGTATGGAAAAGCATGCTATTCATCTTGAGAAGATTCTTCTTACGCTCCGCGTTCATTGGTGGAAGGAAAAATTCTTGTAGTGACACTTTGGCATAAGGAAGTGTGTTTCTTAGGGATAGGGAAGGTCTACACATGGGAAAGAGTTTGAGAAATGGTTTTGTACATTTAGGTTCAGACTGTGAAAATCCAACGAGTGATAGCAAAGATTAAAGATGTATAATAGATACTAACTGTTAAGAAAAGGAAAAAGGCCATGTGTAGATAATTACAGAAATTAAATTTGTATTAGAAAAGTGGATTTAACGGTAATTCCATAAGGTGAATTTAGGCATATAAGAGGAAGAAGAATATAAGACTTTAGTAAGGAAATGGGATTACCAAAATTTAGGAAGGGTGCTCCTAGGATAGTGAGAAGAAAATCCACCTTATGTTTTGCTTAATAGAATAAAGTTGTTAGAATTGAAATTTTTCATTGTTTATATTTTCTTTTAGGAAATTAATATTAGGTTTTTGAAAAATGGTATGAAATTTAAATTGGTTTTTATATGATATAAATTTTGTTAAAAGTAAGATTCTTTTTGAAGAATTATAGCTCGCTAGTTTATTCGTGGATAAACGAAGATTTTAAATATAAAAACCCAGAGGTTATTAAGTATCGAAAATGTAGGCTACAACATTTATTTTTGTAATAGATGTTTTCATGAAAAGTAAAGGGAGCATAGGCTATAGGACTATTGCTATAGTAGGCGACTTTCAAAGTAAATGATTTTACATAGTATATGAGGTTTATTAGTATTTATTTTAATTGAATCCATACACTAGTATTTTTTAGTTGTAGTAACAGTGTTTTATGCAACATCTGTTTTGACCCACATAAAAATGTGTTTTGAAGAAAATTTTCATGTATAGAAATAAAGTGGTTTGTAAGTACACTAAATATTTAAAAAAGTATAAGGAAATGTTTTCTAGTTATGGATATATTAAAAACAGTTTTGAAAATGAGTTTTTTGAAAAGAAAAGTGCAAGTTAAATATTAGGAAATTAGTAAATTTTATAGAAATTGTCTATCATAAGAGAATATAAATTGAAAATACTTTAATCTATTGTAAAAAAATGAATAATGATAAAATTTTCTAGGAAATCCATTTATAAATAAAGATTTTTATGCAAATTTTAAGGAATACGTGAAAGTGATATACAAGGTATGGGAAGCACCATATTTTGTATAGCCTATTTCGAAAGATATAAAATAAGTTCCTTGTAACTTCACATAAACATAAAATCCTCTTTTAGATGATTCAAAGAAGGTTTTACCATTAATAGTTTCTCATCAGAGAAAGTATTTCCAATACATTAGGGTATAAAACTGTTAGGTGTAATAGGAAGATGTTTAAAGATATTTTATAGGATAATGGTTTGTTGAAAAGGTAAATCAGTTTTTTGAAATGCAAAACTAAATAAAAGTAAAATTTGAAAATCCAATTTTTTATAGAAAGCTGTAAAAGTCTTTAAAAGAAAAGGAAAAAGAGGAATAAGTTTTAGATTTAAATTTTTGGAGGTTTCCCCTCCAGGTTTGGGGAATAATGTTAAGCAATAAAGTATTTTTGAATTTAATAAGAACTTGAAATAACACTTTTAAAGACAAATATTTTAGGATTTGATGTTTTAAAAAATTAGAAACCTCAGTTTTTAAAAAATAAAGTGATAAATACCAAACCAAGCTCTTAGATGTGGAGTAGAAAGGAATCTTTTTCTACGTGTAACGGAAAGGGTGTAAGGCTATTAAGGGAACAACAATAATTACTTTTGAAAGTATTAATAGAGTTTCCACAAAGTATATGGGACTCTAGTGAGAACCTAGGAATGTTGATTCATGTGAGCAGACTAAAGAAGAACAGTAAAATGGAGTTAGTAAAATTGTAAGACACGCATGGTTGTGAATGAATATTCCTGATTTTGGAAGAACTTGGGAGATGCATCTTTCTTTAGAGGAATCCGCATAGCTAGCATTTGAATGACACCTTCCAAAGTTCTTTATGGAAGACCGTGCAAGTCGCCTTCATGTTGGATAAAGTCTATCGAGGTTGAAAAGACTTCGGAGTAAATTAAATTGATTAGGAGAAAATGCGTACTTTTTATCCACATCTATCTTTGGTAGTAAACTTTGAATTTCCTATTTCTGTCCTTAGTTTTGAATAGGTTCTTTCCTTTATCATCCTTTGGAAAGGTAGAACTTAGGACTTAACCTATGGATGATATGATTTGATGTAAACATGTTATTAGAACATGTTATGAATGATGGATGCAAGTGGTTGCAACTGTTTGCTAATGGATGCTATGAACGCATATACTTACACTAGGCACTATTGTCTCTTAGTGGTCGATCTAACTAGGGAACTAAAGCATATGCATATGGACGTGTGCGTATTTGCATTTTGATTTTCATGGTTGCTATAGATGGATGTTTATCACATGGTTATTGCATTTGGATGATGATTGAAGCATGCATATGGAACTATCAGTTATCATTAGGAATTTTTGCAATCATTTGGATACATAGCACAGATATGATTGCATAAAAGGAGGTCAACTGAATCAGTGGACAACCTAATCTTTTACATTAGTTAAGGACAATAATACTACACTAATTGCATTTGTATCACAAATTGCATTTGAAAAACTTATGGACAATGGATGAATGGATGATAGTTGAGTAGTTGGCTGTAGAAGTTGGATGAAAACATTAGTTCATTCTTTTATGCTTAGAGATTTCAGGGACGAAACCCCTTATGGAGGGGAGAATGTAACAACCCAAAATTTAAGCTATAATAAATAATTAACGAATTAACCAAATGACAAAATAACTTTGTGAAATTATCAGAATTAAGCCACGAGGGTTGCACTATTGTATCCATGGTAATTTTCTAGTCGATTTTCATATATAGAATGTCAAAATCTGAGCTAATATGACCAAGATACGAATTAAACGACAATAAGAAGAGAAAAAATGGGCTAGGTCGACCAAATCATAACCTAATTCAACCGACCTGTCGACTTAGGGGAGGGGTGGACAACCTATAGGTCGACACACATACGTTATTAAGCGAAGAATTAAATTTTTCATGTACAGGCATTTTAACACGTTATTTACATTCTTTTAGCTCATCTGGTCCCTTCGTGCTTCCATTTGATGGCTTTTATTCAGCCTATAACGTGGTTGCATTCTATTCAATCACTAAATTTAACGGTCTGAGATCCACTTTTACCCCATAAATAAGACCATTAACCTAGTTCACCGTTTCAGGAAGGACCCTAAACGGAATAATTTTCCAAGGAGGAAATCGTTTTAAATAAAAATATTTAACAATCCCAAGTTGATCCAGAAAGACCAGATGGGAAGATTTTAGGACCACAGGTGAGTGATTGTAATTATTTTAGATTTCTTTAAGTAATTTAAAATAATAGAGTTTCCAATAGTTGTATTTTACTACGATTTTTGGAATAACATTTTTAAGTAGTTTATTTACAGTTTTTAGAATTATTTTCAATCTATTTCTTTTAGCTATTCTTTTCAGTTAATTTTAGTTTATTTCTATTAATTATTGTATTTCCATTTATTCACAGTTTATTTACAGTATTTTTATTTATTGTATTTATGCGTTATTTACATCTTTTGCCTATGCTTTGAATTTTCTTCTATTTTCAGTTTTCTTTTATTTCTCCTTCTTTTTCGCGTACAAATTAGAATATAATAAATGCAAATATGGATCAAAATTAAAAGAATACCGAAATAACAGATGATAAGATGTAAATTGTAAACACTGTAATAGAAATGGAATTAAGACTGAAATTGAGCCTAATTATGATACTAATGTTAGAATTAGAAAAATTAAAGATAATTGGCCCAGTTATAATTTAGAATTACAACTAAAAAAGAGTTTAAGATAAAAGAGGCTAATTTTCACACTCAGACCTTGGGTTAAGTAACAAGAATGATTATAACATAGGTTATAATATGAAGAAGAACGGAATGAGGATTGTTTTAAGACCTAGGATAAATTAGAAAGCGCAGATAGTGAAGATAATAATAAACGCTTATTTAAATAATTTTTCTAAGTAAATAAGCAAAGATGAAAGTAGGATATGTACCAAAAAGCATTCCCTACTAGACAAAATGGTGGTCTTACATTAACTTGAAGTAAGGAGAGGGCAACGCTTATGCTAATAACGATAGTAATTGGTCAAATAGAAGTCCAAATCACGGAGAATTTGGAAAAGGTGTGCAACTAGATATTGTTTGGATGAAGGGCCAACACCAACAGCATTTCCCCTATTTTTCTATGGTCACGGTGTTTCACATAATCCTAAAGTGAGACAACGGGCATGCTTATGCTGGAGCACAAGTGACAAGAAGACCCAATTGGTGGCAGTTATGCGTGCGACTTTCATTTCGGTGCTCAGTAATCACTATGAGTTCCAAGCGCTTAGTATGTGTGCCTTTCGCAGGCACCATTGCCTTCTGTGTAGGAAGCTATATAATGTATAGCCCACTGTAGATACTTTGTGTGTCATTCGTAAACACCATTTCTGTGTAGGGAGTTATATAGCGTCTAGTCCGTAGTAAGGTCTATGGAGAAGCGGACCAATCAAAGGGTAGAATTAGCATTTCAGCCTAATTATAGGATTCAAAATTCAGCCTAATCAAAGTAGCTATCAAAGACAAGTGCAAACAATCAAAGTTAATTAATTTAGTTAATTCGTATTTATTTCTAGCTTATTCTTTCTTCCTATTTCCTTTGTTCCCTTTTATATACTAGAACTTTTGTAAGGTCTATTACTTTTAATTTGCTTAAAGATTCTAGTAATTACTATCATTCAGTAGACTTTTAGTCTAACTCACTCCTCTATTTTTCCTTTCCCCCATAGGCAATCAAGGGCATGGAAAGTAGACCGCAGCTTCTTGGAGACTTGTTGGAGATTCTATCATGTATTTCTTTCCTTCGGTTTTAGTTTTTGGTTCTTTTGTTGAGGTGGTATTTTTAGAGGGTTGTGTTGTATCTGATATTATTTGAGACTTTGGTTTTTGATTTCCCGAGGCTTATATGCGTATTTTTTCATTTGGGTATTTGGTGACTTATTTTTATCATCTTATATTATGGAATTTGATTTTTAGCAAAATACTATAATTGTCTCCGATGTGTATTATTATTATCTAATTTTTGTCTTGTGAATCTTTGTCTTTGCTAGTTTTAGTTATACCTGCAATGCACCATGCCTTTTAGTGTGTCCTTTCAGGCGGACTAAGGGGTGTGGGGTGTTTCATTATATGTACTCCTTTTACATGATTTCCAATCAACATCGGATGGTATTTGAAAATGGATATTAGTAAAGGTTACTTACTAAAACCATTGTTTATAGTGTAAAATTATGAAAGACTAAGAAAGTAATATATTGCAAGTATAGTAAGTAAAACAACATGCGGTGTAACAACGCGTCATTCCGAATACATCGATTCAATGCTTAAAAGGACGTTCGAACCCGCATTGAGCCAAGAAGAACGGATCGTTAGGTTTAGATAGTTTGTGTAGTAGGGAGATAAGCATAAATTTTTAAAATAATTTTTACATTCAGATCTCACAATGGTAGAAATAAATATAAATAATGAAAATAAACCATAATATCTCCACTAAAACAATAGCGATCAATACAGGAAGCATAGTAGGGAAAGTTCCTGATAACCAACTAGAAATTTTCTATAAGTAAGTTATTGCCTGACTAGTACAATAAGTTACATGTAGAATGACTACAAATAAGGTTACTCCAAAGCACATAGTCACCTTCTCCACGTATCTTAGTCTCGTCACACCACCTTACTATCCCGTCAACCTGTTAGTAGGTATAGAGAGGGGTAAATGAAGGGGGTTATATATAGTTTGGTGATTAAGAAACATCACTGGTAGCATAGTGTCAATAGGAAGATAAATTACTATTTATAATGACACAAACAAATGTTATTTATTTATTTATCTGCACATGTTCACCTACATTAAACAAATTAAACCGCCGATAAAATATAGCAGTAACCTATAACACGCCTATAATACGGTAACAACCCACATAGTTTCAGCTAGAAGGTTAGACATTCAAAAACCAGGTAAACCTAATTATAATCTAGTATACAATCTCGAAGATAGACCACTAATATAATACATCGAGTATATAATCCCGAATGGACGCCACCTAACGATACATCGAGTAAACAATCTTGATGGTATACCGCATATGCAACATAATACATCGACTATGCAATCTAGATGGTATACTAATATGTCCTACGCTTCAAATCATTCAAATGATATCAGACAAGCAGGCCCGACCCAAATAATTTACTGCTCGGCCCAAGATTCCGTGAAGAAAATTGTTATGTCAATATTCATTACCTCTACTATACTTGAACCTAGCACATTATGGAGCAAATAGTAGGCATTACCGCTGAATAACCACTTCAAACATTTGTAAATTTTAACTAGTTCTTTATATTTAAATACTTTATAACTCAAATATTAGTAAATTTTGCCCCAAACCAGTGGGTTGCCCCAGCCCATAGACTGGTGGATGCCCTTTGGGCCAACACTGCTACAGGGATCAAATAAAAAAGTGATTCCTTGTAGGTACATCGGCTGAATGACATAAATCCCGCTAATATGGATACCTTCATTCTTCCAACAATTCACATACTAAAATGTGTAATCGTCATACTAAAAGAACAATAAGAGCAATCTAACTTCGATATAGTAGGACGTCCATGTTGAGTGTCACATTATACAACATCGTAATATTATGTGAACTCTCAAACGTTAACCATGTAAGAAACGAGTCCTCAAAACCATCCTATTTGGTTTGCACCAGGTTTAGGTTCTACCTATTCAACCACAAGCGATCGGCCATTTGGTCATACTCAATAAGTCAATTTTTTACATAATAATATTTTATTTTCACAATGTACTGATCTACTGAATAAACATAATTAATCGGTTGTTAAAACATTTAGTAACTGATGCCTTTAATTAATTGACTATTTGGCCTTGGAAATACGCTAATTTTGCATGATGGGACTCGGGTCTCACTTAGGTTTTCTTGAAGCCAACTAGGGACGACAATGAGGGTGGATCAAGGTCAGTTTATTATGCCCTAGAACCACCTTGATTTTTTAGACCCCTCCCCAGACCACCCTCATAGACCGGCCGCACATCCGAATTTTTGCCATGAGCCTTGAACCCGTACGGGTCATGGTAGATGTAACAACCCACAAATTTGTCCCTTTGATAAATTATATCTATTTTTCAAATATTCAAATATAATATTTTTTAACATAAATTATGTTGTTTTGAACAATAAATAAGAATGGTAAACTTATTTAGATTAATATTTACAAAAAATATATGTACTTCGAAAAAATATTGACAATAACCGAAAATCGTTTTATCGATAAACAACTCTATAATTATCAGAAGTCGTGCATGGAGCTGGATACATACACTTACTTATCCATTTAAACATCAATGTGAAGTAAAATTATTTATTTTATTTTCAAAAATAAAATGTATTTACGACATCATCAATGATAGCATCATATTTATAAATTAATTTATGAATTAAAATTAAAATTTGATGACTTCATAATCATTAAAAAAATTCAAATAGTTGTTTTTAAATGATAATAACTCATTTTATTAGTTATGAAGTGATAATAAATTATTTACAATAATTTTATGAAGATATATATTTGACTTAAAATTAGAAAACAAATATTTCTTTATTGATATAACAACACTTTCTGTAAACAACTGTTTAATACTAATTTATATGTTTTTATAATTCAAATGAAATCATTTTAATTAATTAACAATAAAGGGAATTAGTTTTTGAATTTCATTTATATTTATATGTAAATTAATTTATATGTGAAAACGTGACCGGGAATCGGCTTTTCGATTTTCAACCGTTTAACTAACGAAAGTTTTTCAAGTTCGTTGCAACCTTGTTTATATGTCTTGTGCACATATATAACATACATATGCATAACCTAATATGTACATGAACATATATATATATATATATATATATATATACACATACAAATTTACATGTACACTTATATATATATATATATATATATATATATATATATATATATTGTAAAAATATCTAAGATATTTTCACACTTGAAAAGTAAACTTCACTTCACTCTTACATACGTCAACTCACACGCATGGAGGCATAAGAGGGGAGGCTTAGCCGTGAGCTTTAAGTTGGAGGAGATTGTGTGGGCAAGGGCATTTTGGTCCACGCACATTTGGATAATTATTTCCAAAATTTTCCTATTAATACCCATCCATTATTTCATCGTTTTAACACCATTCTTCGTCTTCTTCTTTCTCCTTCTTAATTAATGGCTTCTCTACTTTGGAAATTTATGAAGAAAAATAATGGAAAAAGGAATTAAATTAAAATGTCATACATACTTACACACACACACACACACACACACACACACACACACATATATATATATATATATATATTGTCAAATCCACTTCAAAACAAGCTCAAACCACTCCTTTCCTCCTTCCAAACTCATGGCCACCACCTCTATCATCCTTGGCTGAGCCCACCTCCACTTACAAGCTTTGGACGTGGTAATCCAAAGGTCTTGGGCTTGATTCAATAAGCTTTGATTCGATCATAGCGAAGCTATAGTCCGTTTTCATAAGCCTAATATCCAATGAAGGTGAGAAACTCTATTTGTATTATGATATACTAGATGATATATTTGTTTGCTATGCTTGGTTATGATGGTTGTTGATCATATTTGAATATGATAATATGTTTGTTTGGATGTGTAAATAATTCATGTTTAATACACGTCGAATATCATAAAAGAAATCACTTCCCTTTAATTAATGAAATGGTGTATATGAGATTGTTAAACCTCTTTAATATGATTTAAAATGATTTAGAAAAGTTTTTTAAACTTTTAAAAGTGTTTCGAAAAAGTTTGAAAAGGATATGGAAAACTATTTAAAATAGACGCATCACGTAATGGTAGTTCGCGATTTCACGCCATAGAAGATTTAAACCCATATATAGAATGGAATCAGAGTCAGAATTCATTGGAATAAGAATTTTCCGAACTCTGATAATCATAGTTTCAAACAAAAGAAAACGATCCATATTTCATTTAGTAGATTTTTAAATATGAGAAAATGAAATTTCCAAAATAGTCGCGCTTTGAAAGTTCGAAAACCAAAGCGATAAATTCTTTAAAATTAATATTTTTAATTCTTTAAAAATATGAAATAAATTCTATAAATATTCTAAAATATTCTAAAAAAGATTTGAGTTATAAAAATGGATTTTTAAATGATAGAAAAGTTGGCTTGATCAAATAAGCCTTAAGAGCACTATTCGCGGCACCATTCGTAGTACTTTTTGCAGCAGTTTTTAATAACTTTTAAAATATGGCTTTAAACATAAATATATTTTTTCAAAAAATTTATAAATATTTTTAGACAAATAATTAAGCGTTTTACAATATTTTGGAGGTTTTATAATTTATTTTAAAAGAGTTCAAATAAGTAATTTAAAGAAAATCTGTTATAATTAAGTTATTTAATCTTGGCTATAAAAGACGACGGGTAGATTGGTTTTTTCTATTTATGAGATAAAATATTGGGTGCTTAAACTAAGAAGATGTTCAGAAGCAACTGGTGCCCTAGCTCATCGGCCTCTTACTTAGGCAAGGGATGGATAAGGTTGAAATGTCGAAAACGAGGCAAATATTAAAGATTTAATTATTATTTTTCAAATTTAATACTACTTGCATTGAGTAGAAATAATCTTCTTATATTGGTATTAAATTTCAAGGTGCGAATAAGTACTATCCATGTGAATTTAAAAGGTGGTTTCACCGTTGATGACAAATAGTAAAGGTTGAATACAAAAATTAATATTGAATAGAATTAGTATAATTTCTGTAGATTATCTTTACTCAATAAGGTTTTTTAATGTGATTTATGAGAGATGATTTTTATTTGGTATTTCCAAAGTTAAAGAGAGGTTTAATGATTCTGTATATACTAAAAAGAAATGTTTTAAAGATATATATCTCTAGAAAATATTTTTTGTTAAAGAGAAAGTAATTAATCAAATGTTAGGCACATATTTACTGAACATCTTTTTATCGATGATTGGTCCGAAGGAACCAGATTGAATTTGGATGATTCCTATCTGAAAGCCACTTCGAACCAATTTAAGCGTTCAAATGTGAAGACATAGAATGATAATAAATTAGAAAATGGAATGTAGGGCTGCATGGCACTAACCTTCCGGGGCATTTCCCATATCATATATATCTAACAGTAGTATCTTTATTCGATCTTCTATGCAAGAGCTGCTCGCTAATAATCCTAGTGGTGATTACGAATAGGATGCAGTAGGTGAGTTCCTTTGATTTTTCCTATTCCTGGATAACTTATATAGGCGAATGTCTGACATTGCATTTCTAAAATGCATGCACATTGATTTTTACAAATGTATATCTGTTTGGTGGTGTAGGAGGAAACTCTCTTATAATCAATACCCTTTCTGAGTTGTATGGACTCGAAGGTTGTACACATGTGATGGAATTGACAATGTGGCATTCAAAGTTGATTGTGCTATATGAAAGGCAATCGTTACCTCGGGCTTCATCGCCCGAAAAGCTCAAACAGGGCATGCCGTAAGGCTACGTCGTTATCAACCATTAGGGTATGGTCATCACCTTTCAACATTACCCTTTATATATTGGGTATATTATATATGCTATGGGAGCTCATGGATGGGTCGGGAATGGCTGGGTGATGTCATATTCGATTTTATCCGCCACTAGTTGGGTTTACGGGTAGGCTGGTCTTGTGAGGTGCAGAGGTCTCAAAGGTGCTAATCCTCGGTACATCCCACTAGAGATGTTCTACACAGAGGGTAGTCCCTTACCCTACCATCGCATGGAATCTGTTCTCTAATAAGTGCCTTCAGACTTGGTAGTAGAGCCCAGTATGCTAGAATTTAATAATGTAACAGTTTCGACTAAGTTTATGTATATTTACATGAAAGTTATTCTCAAAAGAATGTCATAAAAAAAATAATTTAACCGAATTTTACATAGTAAAGATTTTGGTTATCAAAAGGTAAAAACCGATTTTGTGTTTATGTGCGGTATGGTCTTAGGATATACCCTTGTTTTCCAATACTCGTATTTTTAAGTTTCTCACACCAGTCCCATGACTGGCTTGGAGTTTCTTTTCTTTTCTCTTAAACTCCGCGTGCCTTATTTTTCGGGCAGCTAAATTGTCAAGTTTAACTTGGAGCATTGTGATAGAGCTTGAAGTCTGGGGCTAAAGATATTCTTATGGATAGTTCTCCATTTCCATTTCCGATGCTTTAGTTTACTGATTGTATTCAACATTTATAAAGATAGAGATTTATAACTATCTAAGTTGATTTATAAGATAAACTCTTGTAAATGTATTTAAAATTTCTGCTATAACTATTTATATATATATGCAAATATATATATATATATATCGAAATAATATATGTTATTCCATTCGTGTAAAATTATGTTCTGCCTTTATTTTCTTTTTATCCTTTACTATCCGTCCTTTTGGCACTTCTATGCGATATGTGAATAACGATGATGTACTAATGTTGATTTTTGACGATCCAAAGGGCGGATCGTCACATTTGGTATCAGTGCTTAGGTTCAGTGACACTTAAGCCTGATAGGGGTAAAGCCTCATTAGAGGCAGGGTTAGTAATACCCTAGGATGAGTAATTCATTAGTGATAGGGTAAGTGACACCCTAGAATAAGTTGAGAGTATTATATAAAAATGTGTATTTGTTAATGATATATAAGAAATGATTTGTACTGAAAATATGGTAAATAGAATAACTTTACCTAAAGTCATGTTTTAAATATAAAGAATTTATTTTTGAAAATATAGTTAGTTATGACATTAAAGTTATAAATTGGGTAATTATTTAAAAACAAGTTAGTTAAATCAAGAATAAATATCTTGTGATTATAATTTCACAGTTTGAATACAAGATGTTTAATAATGTATTAGTGGATTAAGAATAGGAAGGAAAACCTCATATTTGGATAATGAGAACTTTTATCTAAAATAGTTTTTTTGGAGAAAGGATTTTGAAAGTCGATGATAATAATGTTTGGAAAACATTTTGAAAAGGGATTTTTGTAAAGAGATAAAACATTGCGACAGAGATCTCAATTGTTTCCTAAATATTGATCAAACCTTGGTTTGAAAACCGGTAATTTGTTAAGTTAGGATTAATACTTAGTGTCTGCTTCTAAATATTTGTGTTTATATTTTTAAAATCCATACGGAGGGAAGTATTCAAATGGAAAAATCTCAATAGAAAATTGGGGTGAGAAATATGATCTAATCATTCTTTCAAGTGATGAAGAAGAACCCATAGTAGAGGAATATGATCTGTAACTCGTAGAGACGGAGATGGTTACCCGATAGAGAGAATTCTTTTGCCTTCCAACTCTAGATCTTGCCATAATATCTCGTCACGCAGAGGCCGCTATAGCTGTGGAACGAAGGGGGATCACTAAACCCGCCAATTTGGAATTCGAACCTGAAGAATAACCCATGGAGGAAGAATCCGAACCAGAGAAGAACTTGAATGATGTAACATAAAATGAATCGAACCACGGTAGCTTGGGCAGCAATATCATATGGAAGATGGATGGGGATCATGTTATTTGGCGTGAGGAGTCATCAAGTTCAAACCTTCATTGGGATAATATGGAAGATGATGAAGTGGAAGCTGAGGAAGATGCCACGAAGGAATTTGAAAATATCGAGGAGATGTAAATGCAAGGATTAGAGGAATTAGAGGAAGAAGGAATGTTGCAGGAAATACCAGTCAGTCTTGGACATGTTCTATTGAATCATCCTTGGCTATCATATGTGGACAACAAAATGAAGATGGAAATGAACCTGATGACGAACAAGAAAGTGAGGATAAGGATTTTAGGGAAGTTCCATTGGAGTTTGAATATTAGAGTGCACCATCAACAAAAGATTCGGAATGATAATTGAGACTCTGATTGAAGACTGGTTATATCTATCTAATATTAAGTATGAAGTAGTAATTATAAGTATGGCTTGTGATAAGGTGATGTTATGGTTAGCCATGTATTCATATTTGTATTATGAAAATCTATTATGTACCCAAGTAGGATTAGGATGACTTAAGGATGACCTAAGTGTGGTAGAAATGATGGATGTAGGACATAAAGTGTTAATATAATAATGATCTTTTGACTTCATTCATTTGCAATTTTATACAAGTCACTTAAGACAATTATAAGAATTCTTGATAAAGGGAACAAAGCTTAAAAGGAGAATTTTCTTTGTAAGATAAAAATAAAGTTATGAAATAAATTTTGGAAATTAAAATGGGATTTATTACAAAGAAAATTCGAAAGAAGTTTGAAACAGAATTATAATAATATTATTCCAATTAAAGGATAATTTATTTCTATTGAAAAGGACAAAGAAATATTTTGGGGAAAATATTATGAAATGATTATCAAAGTGTTAAAATAAAAGATGAAAATTTTATAGAATTTTTTCGTAAAGATGTTTAAAATTAATAAGTATGTATGTTGTAAGTAGATCATTTCATCGCTTCTGATCTAAGATTCGAGTGCGGAACTTCGAGGTGTTTATACTACTCCGAAAAATTATTTATCACTCGATTCTTCATGATGAACATTGATGAGGGTTTGTGGTTGGACACTTGAGTTTCTATCATGGTTTAGAGCTATGTAAGGAAAACTAAAATTCTAATCGGAAAGCCTGATCGGAGCCCGCACTAGAGGAAAGCGAGATCAATAATAGTTTGAAAGTAAAGTTGTGGATTTGAATAGTAGATCGAATCAGATATTGCATACGGATAATCTATATATCGTGCGGGTGTAAGTTAAAAATAAATATTTTGGGCAAACACCTTTGGTTTTGCATTGTAATTTCGAGGACGGAATTCTTTTAAGGGGGAAGTCTGTAACGATTCAAAAATTTATCGCTTTGATAAATTATATCTATTTTCAAAATATTCAAATATAAGTTATTTTAACATAAATTATGATGTTTTGAACAAATAAGAATGGTAAACTTATTTAGAACAATTATTTACAAAAAATATATATTGGAAAAATTTCGATAAAATAATCGAAAATCGTTTTATCAATAGGCAGCTCTATAATTATCAGAAGTCACGCATGGGCTAGATACATACATTTATTTATCCACTTAAACATGGACATGAAATAAAATTGTTTATTTTATTTTTGAAAATAAAATGTATTTATGACATCATCAATAATAGCATCATATTATTAATTGATTTATGAATTTAAACTGAGATTTAATGATTTACTAATTATTAAAAATATTCGTATAATTGCTTATAAATGATAAGAATTCATTTTAATTAGTTATGAAGTAAAAATAAATTATTTATAATAATTTTTTAAAGATTTACGGTTGACTTGTAATTACAAGGAAAATTGATATCGCTTTATCGATATAACAACACTTCCTGTAAACAATTGTTAAATATTAATTTACGTGGCTTTATAATTCAGATGAGGTTGTTTTAATTAATAAATAAATATGGGAAATTAGTTTTGAAATATTGTTCACATTTATATGTAAATTAATTTAAGTGAAAATATGACTGGGAATCGACTTTCCGATATCCAAGGTTTAACGAACGAAAGTAGTTCAAGGTTGTTGCAACCTTGTTTATATATATTGTGCACATATATAACATACTCGTACACACCCTAATATATATATGAATATATATATATATATATATATATATATATAATTAAATACAAATATACATATATATATACACTACAAAAACTAAGATATTTTCACACTTAAATAGAAAACTTCACTTCCCTCTTATAGACATCAACTCACATGCATGGAGGCACAAAGGGGAAGACTTAACCATGTGCCTTGAGGTGTTGGGGAAGATGCAGGCAAGGGCATTTTCGCCCATGCACATTTGGATATTTATTTCCAACATTTTCATATAAATACCCACCTATTCTTTCGATAATTTTTACACCATTCATCATCATCTTCTTCTTTTTCTTTCTCAAGCTATTTTAATGGCTTCTCTACTTAAGAAATTTATGAAGAAATATAGTGGAAAAAGAAATTAAATTAGAATAGTGTATATACATTGTCAAATCCACTTTAAAACAAATTCAAACCACTCCTCTCCTCCTGCAAAACTCATGGCCACCACATCCATCATCCTTGGCTAAGCCTACCTCCACTTGCAAGCTTCATCCGTGGCTATCCAAAGGTCTAGAGCTCGATTCCATAAGCTTTGATTTGATTATAGCAAAGCAATAGTCCATTTTCGTAAGCCCGATATCAAATAAAGGTGCGAATCTTTATTTATATTATGATATATTGGACGATATATATATATATATATATATATATATATATATTTGTGTGTGTGTGTGCGTGTTTGGTCATGATTGCTGTTTATCATGTTTGAATATGGTAATATATTTACTTGGATGCGTAAACAATTCACGTTTGATACACGTCGAATATCATAAAGGAAATCACTTCCTATTAATAAATGAAATGGTGTATATAAGATTGTTAAACCTTTTTAAAATGGTTTAAAAATATTTTATAAACACTTAAAATTGTTTGAACAAAGTTTGGAAGGGATATGGAAAATTAGTTAAAATAGATGCGTCGTGTAACTCTAATTCGCAATTTCGCGCAATAGAAGGTTAAACCCATTTATAGAATGGAATCAGAGTTTGAACTCTTTGGAATAAAAAATTTCAGAACTCTTATAATCATATTTTTCAAACAAAATAAAAAGTTCAAGGTTTCGTTTAGTATATTTTGAAATATGAGAAAATCAAAATTTTAAAATAGTCGCGCTTTGGCAGTTCGAAACTAAAGCGATAAATTCTTTAAACTGAATATTTTTAATTCTTTAAAAATAAGGAGTAAATTCTATAAATATGATAAAATTATTTAAAAAAGATTTGAGTTGTAATAATGGATTTCTAAATGATAAAAGAGTTATTTTGATCAAACAAGCCTTAAAAGCACTATTCGTACACTTTTTGCAGCAATTTTTGATAACTTTTGAAATATAGCTTTAAATTTATGCATTCTTTTCCATATCCTTTTTAAATGTTTTCAAATAAATAATAACCTTTTTAAAATAATTTGGAGGTTTTATAATTTATTTTAAAAGAGTTCAAATAAATGACTTAAAGAAAAGCTGTTATAATTAAGTGATTTAATCTTGGCTCTAAAAGTCGATGAGCAGACTGGATTTTTCTATCGTGAGATCCAAATGTGAAGTGCTTAAACTAAGAAGATGTTCATGAGCAACCAATACCCTGACTCACCTAGCCTCTTTCCTGGACGAGGGATAGGTAAGGTCAAAATGTCGAAAATCAGGCAAATATAAAAGATTTAATTTTTTTTCCTAATTTAATAATACTTGGATTATATAGAAATAATCCTTTTTATTTGGAATTAAATTCCAATGAGGGAATCCATACTATCCATGTGAATTTAAAAGGTGATTTCACCATCATTCAACAGATAGTAAAGGTTGAATACAGAAATAGATATTGAGTAGAATTAGTATAATTTCTATCGACACTTTTTACTCAATAAGGTTTTGCAATGTGATTTATGAGAGATGAATTTGATTTGGTATTTCCAAAGTTTAAGAGAGGTTTAATGATTTCGTATATACTAAAAAAATGTTTTAAATATATAGCTCTAGAAGATATTTTTGGCTAAAGAGAAAGCAATTAATCAAATGATAAGCACCTATTTACTCAATGTCTTCTATCGATGATTGGTTGAAGGAATCGAGATTAGATTTGGGAGATTCCTATCTAAAGACTACTTCGAACCAGTTTACGTGTTCGAAGGTGAAGACATGGAATGATAATAAATTAGAAGATGGAATGTAGGGCTTCTTGTCACCGACCTTCTAGGGTAATTTCCCATATCATATACTTGTGGCAGTAGTATCTTCATTAGATTTTCGGTGCAAGGGTTGCTCACTAATAATCCTTGGGGTGATTTCCAACAAGATGTAGTAGGAGAGTTTGTTGTGTGCATTTCCACCACCGAACCAGAGAGAGTGAAGGCACCACCAACCAACATACTCGTCACCGGACCACTTCCCTGCCGAACCAACGCTTCTCCAATACCTACCGAACCATGCCCCCTCTCCTCCATCACCGGAACAAACTCCACCTAGCCACTACCGGACCAATGTCCCACCGGACCAACTCCACTTCCAGGAACGACCGAACCAACCCACTTCACCTACCACCAAACCAACCTCTACCGGACCAACCCACTTCCATGCATCACCGAACCAAGGCCTTGCCGAACCAACGTTGTCAGGCCAGATTGCATCAGCCCAGGCCCACCAACAGCTATATACGTCTAGGACCCCTAGTCCCAGCCTCACTCTATAAATAGAGGGGCAGGGGTACAACAATGGCAGACAAGTTTGAGAGCTCAAGCACGGATAAAACTTTCAAACAACTTTCAGATACTTGTAATCTAAGCTTTGTACTTGTAATCTGAAGAGAAAAAGAGAATAACATATAAAGTGGACGTAGGCACATTCTAGCCGAACCACTATAAATCTGTGTGTCTTTTACAGTTTAGTCCATTTATTTTATATATTTGCATAAATCACCCAAATTACTAAGAACGACATATAATCAACTAAATCATACGACTTGGAGGTGTTTGTCCATTTTTTGTGCAAACATTTTTGGTGCTTTCACTGAGAGCTCGAGCTAGAAGCTTGAGCTTCTCCCACTCAACCTTCTTCCCAACAGCATCGCTCATTGCTTGGAAAACATGCCTCCCAGGCAGAGGAAAGATGCTAGCAAAGGAAAGAACATCGCAATTAGCAGTATCCCAGATCCAGTGATCAGAGATCAGGAGAATCGTCCTGTTCCAACAACAAATGAAAATCAGACAAATCCGACAGCCCCTGCTACGGAACAACCAATTACTAGGGCAGATCTGGATAGAGTTGTGGCTGAAGTAACTAACCGCTTCGCATCTCAACAAGAAGCCTTGGTGGACCAACTCATGTCACGCTTAAGGGATGCTGAAGAATCCAACCGCAACACCGAATCATGGGGTGAGTCCAAGTCTGGAGGATCGGGGAGGCGACAAAAATCTTTCTCCTTCGAGGAGGCTAACAACAGAAACAGCAATGGTAGGAGCCGAGCCAAGACTCAGCCCGAATTCCGACCCGAGGAAACACTTGGAACCGAACCCAACGGAGGAGGTACCAGGCAGAGGTCGGATATGGCCGAGCCTGTCATGCTACCTAACCGTGGGAACACCAATGGACGGGGCCAAGCTGGAGGCCAGCCCGAAGTTGGACCCGAGGGAATGCTTAGAGCAGAGCCCAACAGGGGAAGATCGAGGCAAGGGCCAACTGTGTCTGACCCCAGCATTCTCCCGGAAGAACGAAGACCATCACCGGATAATGTTAGGACCAATAGACGATACCATCCCTACAGGTCATCTGGACGGGACCAATCCCACAGAGAAGAACCAAATTCATTTCTATCCGCTCCAAATCCCGACGAAAGGACGGCGCGATTGTTCAGAGAATGCTTCCAATGGGACCAAAGGGATCGATGGATAGGTGCTAGGGTAACCAGCCCTTTCTCCCGCAATATCGAAATTGCCATCACCCCCCGAGAATGGCAAATTCCAGCAATGGAACCTTACAGGGGAACCTCTGACCCCGTTGTACACTTGCAAAGATACACACAGCATATGCTCATGAGCGGAGCGATAGAAGGAGTATTTTGCAAATGCTTTCCATTATTCCTAGCAGATCTAGCTACCTCTTGGTTCTGCCATCTACCCCAAGGATCCATCAGCTCATGGGAAATGTTGAAAGAAAAATTCGTCAGCCAATTCCGCATTCATGTGGAGCAACCCAAAGACACTTATTCCTTATCTAATATCAAACAGAAGCCTGGAGAGACGGTGCAACAATATTTAACCCGATTCAATGCCGCAGCGGCCGCAGTCCAAGATGCCGATGAGAAACTTATCCTAATGGCCCTCTGCAGTGGTGTGCATCCGGATACTAAATTTGCTAGAAGACTAACGAAAGAAAAACCAGCTACTTTACCCGATTTCTTCCATGAAGCCAGAAAGTATATGAGACTTGAAGACGCTGCTACTGAAAGGCAGACAGGGCAACACGCTAAGGCAACTCATGGAAACACGCCCGCTACAGCGAAGGACATTCGAAGAAATGACTCTAGAGACACTGCTGGGGGCAAGAAGGGAGAAAACTGTCTATATCGGCCAGGACCGAGATTCGACTCTTACACTCCTTTGAATGAAACAATCGAAAACATCTTCTTGGCCTCCCGAGACGAAGTTAGATACAAGCGCCCCCCACACAAGAAGGAATCAGATAACGCAGTTAAGTCTGGAAAGTTCTGCCTCTTCCACGAATCTCATGGGCATGACACAAATGAATGCCATCACCTCCGGGACTTAATTGAATAACACATCAGAAGGAAGAGACTGGAGCGCTATGTGAAATGTCAGAACAGGACTTCAACACCTGCCAATGAGAACCCAGGGCTACCCCTCCTAGAAGTAGGCGGAGGAAATCGCAACACCAGCGGCTCTAGTCAAGAGAAGATAGTGGTCCATACCATATCAGGAGGATCACACATCGCCGACAGAAGCTGGGCAGAGATGGAAAGATACGGTAAGTCACTTAGAAACGATGAAGGCTACGTTAATTCTGTTATGGAAGAACGCCACCCGAAACGGAAAGAGAATGACGACATCACATTCAGTAGGCATGATCTATATGGAAGGCAGTACCCTCAGATGGATCCCATGGTCATCTCTGCCTGGTTCGGTTCAGCCAAAGTTTTCCGAATTCCGGTAGACACTGGCAGCTCAATAAATATCCTAGTTAAGCATGCTTTCGACAAAATGAAGCTGTCAATGAAAGATGTGTCTCCCTGCAAAAAACCACTACACGGTTTCACGGGGGATGCGAAGATGCCCCTCGGGCAACTGGACCTCTTTGTTGAAATAGGAAGTCACCCCTGCTCCGTTGTGCGAAAACAAACATTTGTGCTGATAGAAAACCACTCGGCCTACAACGCCTTTTTAGGAAGACCAACCTTGTCTGACTTCCAGGTTGTCTTGGCCCCATGGTGCTTAAAGACGAAATTTCCAACAGACAATGGAATAGGGGAGATAGAGGGAGACCAAGATGCTGCTCGAGATTGCTATGTAACTGAACTTCGCAATAACCGCAGGAAGGATAAAGGGAAGAATGCAGAGACTACTCTCTGCACGAAAAACTTGAAAGTATAGCAACTAAAGAAAGCCCCTCCTCTTTGATATACCAGTGATCCTTTCAATGAATTAGACTCCAGGGACAAAGAGGAGGAGGCCACCGATGAGCCTGCGGAGGCTATGGAATTTGTATCTATAGACAAACACGATTCGAGTAGGCTATTGAAAATCGGATCTCGGCTAAAAACAGAGTTGAAGGAGCAACTCATTGATTTTCTCCGCCACAACTTGGATGTATTTGCATGGACGCACGCGGACATGGCTGGAATCTCCACAGACGTAGCATGCCACGTACTGAACATCGATCCTACCAAGGTGCCGGTAAACAGAAAAAGAGAAGCATGGGGGCAGAACGATCAGCAGCCCTCGATGAAGAAGTAAAGAACCTACTTGCCAATAACTTCATACGAGAAGCCATCTACCCAGAATGGATCGCTAACCCGGTATTAGTAAAGAAGGCTAATGGGAAGTGGCGAACGTGCATTGACTTCTCCAACTTAAACGACGCTTGCCCAAAGGATTGTTTTCCACTCCCCCGAATCGATCAGCTTGTGGACAGCACAGCCGGGCACGAACTTTTATCTTTTGTGGACGCATACTCAGGATATAACACAATTCCTATGCACGCCCCCGATCAAGACCATACTAGTTTCATCACTGACCGGGGATTGTACTGCTACAGAGTCTTTTGGACTTAAGAACGCCGGAGCTACTTATCAGCGCCTCGTCAACAAGATGTTTGCGGAACTAATAGGGCGAACTATGGAGGTTTATGTGGACGACATGCTAGTGAAGTCAAGGAAAGCCGACGATCACGTAAGCCACCTGGGCGAGATGTTTCAAGAACTTCGCCAATATGGAATGAAGCTGAACCCTCTAAAGTGCTCCTTCGGAGTATCATCAGGAAAATTCTTAGGGTTCATCGTCCATGCCAGAGGAATTGAAGCGAACCCTGAACAAGTCCGGGTTCTGATAGAAATCAGGATACCTTCCACTCGAAGAGAAATGCAAAGCCTAAATGGAAAAGTGGCCGCCTTAAGCAGATTCATCTCTAAAGCAACTTAAAAGTGTGTCCCCTTCTTCAAAGCTATAAAGAAAGACAAGGGAAAGTTCGAATGGACTGACGAATGCGTAACAGCCTTCCACAACCTAATCGAACACCTCCAGAGACCACCAGTACTCTCAACTCCAAATGAAGGCGAAGAGATATACCTATACCTTGCCGTGTCATCTCATGCTCTAAGCGCCGCTCTGGTAAGAGAGGACAACCGCACGCAGCGGCCAGTATACTTTGTAAGCAAAAGGTTCACGGGGGTAGAAGCCAGATATCCTAAACTTGATAAGTTAGCATATTGTTTACTGATCACATCACGGAAATTGCGATACTATTTCCAATCCCATTCCATCAGAGTTCTAACCGATCAACCACTAAAGCAGGTACCCCATCGTCCCGACACCTCCGGGCGACTGCTTAAATGGTGCGTTGAGCTAAGTCAATATGATATCACCTACCATCCTTGCACCGCCATCAAGGGACAAGCCATAGCCGACTTCATTGCCGAATTCACTACCAACGAAGGTAAGGAGCTGTCTGAAATAGAAAAAGACATCATGTGGAATCTCTTTGTAGATGGAGCATCAAACGAACAAGGCTCGGGGGGTAGGTATTGTAATAATCACTCCCAGGGAAAGGAAGCTACATTATGCTCTAAGGTTGGAATTCACTGCCACCAACAACGATGCAGAATACGAAGCGGTGATAGCTGGATTAGAACTTGCCTTAGAGATTGGAGTCAGCTCTTTATGTCTTCATAGTGATTCTCAACTTATTGTAAATCAAATACTAGGAGAATTTCAGACCCGAGGAGAACGAATCACAGCATATCTAAAGAAAAACAAGCTGCTACTCGATCAGTTGGATCGCTATTTAATCAAACACCTCCCACGAGAAGAAAACCAAGAGGCCAACGAACTAGCAAAACAAGCTAGCATGAAATGCGGCACCATTTTCGGAACAGTAGCCATCTCAAAGCAACTAACTCCGAGTTTCGAGCAAGTGAATCTGATAGCCACAACCGAAGAGGAAACTTGGATGACTCCCATCCGAAAAAACTTGCAAAGTGGCACACTGCCCAACGGGCGCAACGAAGTTAAGAAAATCTTGAGGAAGGCTTCCCGCTACATAATACAAGAAGGCATCCTCTACCGGCGTGGCTTCTCTAACCCTTTATTAAGGTGTGTCGCTGGAAGGGAAGCCAAAGAAATCTTATCCAACATCCATCAAGGAAGTCGCGGCGATCACACTGGAGGGCAGTCTTTGGCAAAGAAGACACTCCGATATGGATATTTATGGACCACCTTAAACAAAGACGCCCTAGATTTCGTCAAGAGATGTGACAGATGTCAGAAATTTACTAAGATTCCTCGACTACCAACAAACGAAATTACTCAAATGACCAGCCCTTGGCCCTCTGCAGTATGGGGAATTGACTTGATTGGTGAACTGCCAATGGGTCGGGGCGGAGCCAAATATGCTATAGTGGCAGTCGACTATTTCACCAAATGGGTGGAAGCAAAACCTCTAAATAAAATATCTTCGGCAAAAGTTATTAACTTCTTGATCAAAAATGTTCTATGCAGGTACGGGGTTCCACTCAAAATCATATCAGACAATGGACTTCAGTTTGACAGTGAGGAATTCACCGACTGGTGCCAAGAGCACGGAATTCACAAAAGCTTCTCATCTGTCGCTCATCCCCAGGCAAACAGACAAGTCGAAGCTGTCAACAGAATCCACAAAACTCTGATCAAGAAGAAACTTGAAAAATCAAAAGGCGCTTGGGTGGATGAACTTCCTACGACACTATGGACCTACCGCACTTCTTTCAGAACATCAACGGGGCATACTCCTTTCTCTTTGGCATACGGATTGGAGGCCATGCTCCCTGTCGAAACCATAGTGCCTTCCCACGTAGGATCCACTATAGCCCAGAAGAGAACGAAGAACTCCTTCACATGTCTTTGGATCTAGTTGAAGAGAGAAGGAACAATGCAGCGCTCAAAGCAGCAGCTCACAAGCAAAAAGTAGCAGCGCAATACAACTCCAAAGTCAAGCACCGCAACTTACAAGAAGGGGATCTTGTCCTCAAACGGATCTTTCTGCGCCCTGGAGCGCTAGATCCAATCTGGGACGGACGCTATGTAATCCATAAAGATCTCCACAACGGAGCTTATATTTTGTCACCAGTGGACGGAGAGGTGTTCCAGAGGGCATGGAACATCCAACACCTTCGTCGATACTTTTCTTAACTTGTACTGCCCATATGAAGTGAATTAAGAAAGAGAATCAGTGGACGTAGGCATTTTCGTGCCGAACCACTTTAAAAATCTTGTCTCTTTTTTAACTTGTTCCTTTATATCTTGGATGCTTGTTAACTTTATCATTTTCTGTTGAACAAAATCCTGTGACACATCACGGCACAACTTCACCTGTACAAGACCTAACAGGTACTATACGAATCTATGCCCTCGCCAATGAGACACTTTTGCTCTAGCATCCCTCTGCTGCGGGTTAACTCATTGCTCGTGACGGCCCTCAAAGCCAACTGTAATGAGCCGATTATAAGCCACCGAGGAGGCCGAAAATAGCCTAGGAAGCTCATTACGGCGTTCGGCTCGCCGGTAACTGTGAACCGATTATAAGCCCCAACATAAGGTGTGGCCAGCCAGGGGCAGTTCACAGTTGACGATCGGCACCCACGCTAGCCGGCCACGGTAAATCGAATAATACCCACAATTACGGGCCATGATGGCCTAGGTAGTTACTGTGCGTGATCTCGGCTCCGATATGTCTTAAGTACGGCTGTGGTAAAAAAGAAAACTCCCCGCGGAGGCGTAAGATGGGTGACAAATGTCTCCAAGACCAACAGCTAGGGAAAGTGATTACAAAACCCGTTTGCAACGAACTTAAGCATATCGACGACCTTCCGTGATTGAAAGTTTTACTTTTTCTTATATTTCCATTCTATTTAAAAACTTTCCTCCTATCTTCTATAACAATCCTTAAAGTACAGGACACCAAGTAGGAGGCACTCGCTAATGGGAATGAGAACTCACAGCTGGATGACGGGTCACTCAACTGCATTCCGTACTTGATCACACAAGGCATTCAAAGCTTCCATCTACAACTAAAAATTGAAAGGGCAGTACTCTCCTCTCTTGTATACAAATACGTAGCTCTGATATGTTCACACATCACATTAACATTACAAGACATGAAGTTATATTTTAAGCAAAAACTTGACATCAAACACGATTGAGTCACAGGCACGCGCATAGCTACACTTTTATGCAACACAACGGAAATATTCGAATACAGCATATTATGATTAAGTAAAAAATTGCATATTGAGAACAAAGTCGTCATTACAAATAACATAATTACAGCCTGGACATTACATTAATGTTTTGAATTAGCACAGACAACAATGACCAACGAATCAAAGAGATATCCAGGCCTAAACAAAGAGTCGGCCGCGCCAGAACTTCGGCTCTATCTTGCCAGCCCTCCAAGATCTACTTGACCACAGGATCAGAACTCCCAGCATGCTGGCCAGAGGTCCCACTGTCCAATTCAGGAGAAGAATCTATTAGATAAACGATAAGCAATCAAGTTAAGAAAAGATTAAAAGGGAAGACATACCAGCGCCTGCTCCCTTATCATCATCCTCCAACTGCACACCCGCTTCCTCGGCGGTAAGCAGCCGCATGCCCTCCTTCACTGCCACTTTCTCCTCCTCAGTAAACTGGGCCGTGACCACATCCATTCTGAAAACTACACCACCCTCCTTATCCGCCTCAGACTTGGCCTCCTCCAAAGCCCCGAGATATATCCTAGCCATCACCCGGGGGTAATCGTCCATACAGGATAGGTTGCCCTGCTTCCAAGTGCGGAAATACATATCCTGGAGCATCTCATCCACCATCCCCTCGTTCTCCTCAAACTCCCTCATTCGGACCTCAGAAGCCGACAGCTTCGCAACGGCAGCATCCCTCTTCGATCGGTATCGCAATCAGTCAGCCTGAAGGGATTTCCTCATCGCCTCCATCTCCTCCTTCAGCTTGGCTTGAGCAAGCTCCGCGGCTTCAGGCTTACCAGATAACTCCTCCACCCACTCGAGATCCGCTTTCCGAACCTCATCCACTATTGCAATGGCCATATCGATCCGTTCCTTGCAGATGGCCTCCATTTTCCCCAGCTCGGCTCTGCTAGCCTCTTCCATAGTTTTCTTTAGCCGTCTGGAGGCAGCCTCGTGCTGAGAGATCTGGATGGCCTGATCGGCAAGTTGCTAGGCCTGGTCGGCTGCCACTAGCCGTAATCTTAAGTTGGCACTCTCAATTTCCTCCCCGGCCTTGACCAGTCGGGCGTGATGCCCCATCAACTTCCTTGTCTCCTCAGCAACCCGGTCGATATTTTCCTTGGCTTCATCCCCCATAGTTACGATTCGAGTAGTAAGCAAATCAAGGTCCAGGGACTTGGCCTCATCTAGCACCCTTACCATAGGATTGCGAGGGAGAATGTGCTCACCAATAACCTCATCAAAGGAAATATCATGAGAACCCGGATCTAGATCCGGATGACCCGTGATATCATGGATAGGATTCTCTGATCATAGGAACGGTAGGATTCTCTGATGGATGCGGAGAGGGTATGAACTCAGTATCCTCCCCTGTGATATCATGGATAGGCTGAGTTGGGGGCTGAGGACCAGGTGTTCGAATAAGGAGCGCCTCCTCTTTTTCTTTTGAATATCCTCTTCAATAACTCCGAGAAGAGGGCGGTAGCCGACTACGTCCCCGGGACGGTTGGTCGAAGGCTTTGGTTTAGCGAAAGCCTTGAGGAGTTTGAATTGTTCGAGGTGGTGCCGAATGTCTGATGTCTTGGCCGCCTTACCTGTTCCTGGAATAAAAACCAAGTGTTACAAGCATGCATGGGACTATAATCCAAGGAACATGTGAAGTTAAAAGAGGAGTCAAAAATTCACCTTGAATCGCCGGGGTTGCCCTAGCCGAAATGCTCTCGGAAGAGTGACCAACACCAGTCCCGGCCTTATCAGTTTTCTTTGGCTTCTCCACCAAGGTTGATCCTTCCTCCAACCCCTCAAAAACCTTGCGGAAAGCATCATCCGTCCACTCTTGAATCTCCCCTGCTTGCCCAGAAGACAAAGCCCCGACGCCGTCACCGCTCTGTCCTTCACCACCACCACCTTCTCCATCACCTCCGCTCTCCTCCTCGCCTCTTTCCTCCTCTACATTTCCCTCCTCCGGGACATCTGGACATGTGCTAGGGGAGGGTCCATCGGATTTCTTGAGCTTCTTCCCCTCGACGACTGGAGGTATAGAGAAGGGTTTTCTCTTACTGCTCTTTGTCGTGGCCCCTCCTTTAGCTTTGGCAGCCCTCTCCTCAGTTATATCTCTCTGCTTGACCACCGACTAACGTGGTAGAATCAAGTTGTGCTACAGAAGAGTAGCATTCCTGATCAGGTAAGAAGCTGACCTCTCCCTTCCCGTAATGGCTTCTATCTCCGCGGCCATCTGAACCAGGTGATCGTTCTCCACGACCACAAAGTCACCTGTCGCTAGCGAGAAATAAGAACACATAAGAAGAAGCATTTCAGTCAGAACGAAAATTATAAATAAACTTCAACTTACAGCCAGAGGTGAAGCGGTGGATAGAAACGGAGTCATCCTGGACGAAGAACCATTCCTTCTTAAACATGGTGAACTTTGAATACAAGTCCAAGACCGGCTTGAAGGACACAGCCGATTCCAAGCTGATGTATGGAGACCCCTTCTTGTAACCTCTCAAGTTATATAGGTACCGAATCTCCCGGTTGGAAGGGGGGCGCCCGTACTTTCTCTGGAAAATCACGAATAGGCACAACAAGATAGCGTAGGAGTTGGGCTGGAGCTAGAAAGGGGCCACCTTCAAATAGGTGACGAAGCTAACTATCCAAGCATTGATTGGAGGAATGGCTCCACACTTGCAGTGGTACCTACTATAAGCGAAGTATCCTTCAGGGGGATTATATGGCATGACCCCCTTCCCTGGCAACAACATGTGTGCTCTATCAATCCCAAAGGAGCGGAAGATAACATCAAGCTGCTCTTCTTTGAGAGAGCTAGGAAAGCAGTCAGGCGGAGAATTCAGAAGCTCTTGAGGACCATACCCATCTACTAGCGATCTCGGGGTGGGTCCATGACATTCCAGTCCTGGCTGGCTGGGGGCACTACGGTGGACTCTCCTTCGTCCTTGGATTTCTTCTTATCTGATCGAGTTTCCATTTTACGAGACATTTATCTGCATCACAAGAAAGTACATCGTTAGAACAGAGGATATAAACAAACAAGTGTACATAGTCTGAAATTTCACTCATAATTCAAAACAATCGAACTCCTGGTGTCATTCGGTAAAGCAAATGCAAAAGTTCATTCGGTATTCGGATTCTCAGGCTTCATCCGGTGATTCAAGTATAAGTTCATTCGGCACTTTCCATTCCCATTCAGGTGGTTCGAGCACAAGTTTCATTCGGCATTTCAAATATGAAAGTGACATTCGGTACTTAAAACCCCTCGGATTCATTCGGAAGTTCAACCTTAAAAAATCGTTCGGTAGAAGAAAGTTTACCTGGTCCGGCAATTAAGATTCGACAGTCAGAACTGGTTCGGCGCTAATCGGTTCGGCAGTTAGGAATTTGGTTCGGCTATTTCACTTGGTAGGGAATAACAATGGCCTAACACCCTTATTTATAGACGAACGCAGGATGATCGGACCGGGTGGTTCGACACATATGACCGGATGGAAACACCCAAGTTAAAACAACGCACGCCATGTGCATGCACATGCCCTACTTTGGGGGGCAAGTGTTGTGTGCATTTCCACCACCGAACCAGAGAGAGTGAAGGCACCACTGAACCAACACACTCGTCACCGGACCACTTCCCTGCCGAACCAACGCTTCTCCGATACCTACCGAACCATGCCCCCTCTCCTCCTTCACCGGACCAAACTCCACCTAGCCACTACCGAACCAACGTCCCACCGGACCAACTCCACTTCCAGGAACGACCGAACCAACCCACTTCACCTACCACCGGACCAACCTCTATCGGACCAACCCACTTCCATGCATCACCGAACCAAGGCCTTGCCGAACCAACGTAGCCAGGCCATATTGCATCAGCCCAGGCCCACCAGCAGCTATATACGTCCAGGAGCCCTGCCCCCAGCCTCACTCTATAAATAGAGGGGCAGGGGTACAACAATGGCAGACAAGTTTGAGAGCTCAAGCACGGATAGAACTTTCAAACAACTTTCAGATACTTATAATTTGAAGAGATAAGGAGAATAACATATAAAGTGGACGTAGGCGCATTCTGGCCGAACCACTATAAATCTGTGTGTCTTTTACAGTTTAGTCCATCTATTTTATATATTTGCATAAATCACCCAAATCACTAAGAACAACATATAATCAACTAAATCATACGACTTGGAGGTGTTTGCCCATTTTTTGTGCAAATAGAGTTCTTCCCGTTTGTCATATTCTTAGACAAATTTTTATGGATGAAGGTCTGATATTGCATTTGTAAAATGCATGTACATTTTTTTTTACAAACGTATATATGTTTGGTGGTGTAAGAGGTAACTCTCCGACACTTGACACCCTTCTTTGAGTTGTACTTGCTTTGTGCTTTTAAATTTTTAGGAATCAATAGTGTGTGATGGAATTGGCAATGTGGTATTTAAAGTGTAATGTGCTATGTGAAAGGTTATCATTACCTCGGGACTCGTCACCCAGAAATGGCTTAAACAGGCATGCTGTAAGGCTATGTTGTTCGCATTCATTAGGTTATGGTCACATCTTTCTATATTACCCTCTATATATTGGGTATATTGTGTATGCGATAAGAGCTCCTAGATGGGTCGGGAACGACTGGAGTGATGCCATATTTGGTTCTATCCGCCACCAGATGGGTATGCGGGTAGGCCAGTCTTACAAAGGTGCAGAAGATTCAAAGGTGTTGATCCTCATTGCATCCCTTTAGAGATATATTATATGGAAAGTATTATATTACCTTGCTATTGTATGGAAATCCGTTCTCCAATAAGTGCCTTCGAACATAATTGTAGAGCCTAATATGCTGGAACGCAATAATGTAATAATTTCCGCTACGATTATGTATATTTACCTGAAATTTTTTCTCAAAAGAATATCATCAAAAATAATATTAAAAGATTTTGCATAGTGAAGATTTTGGTTATCATAAGGTAAAAATGTGTTCAATGTTTATGTGCAGCATGATTTTATGAGATATTCTTGTTATACGATACCCGTATTTTTGAGTTTCTCATGCCAGTCCCATAATTGACCTAGAGTTTATTTTCTTTTCTCTTAAAATCAAGGTGCCATATTTTTCTGGACACCCAAGTGGTTAGGTTTAACTTGGAGGATTGTGATGGAGCTTGAAGCCTAGAGCTGAAGATATTCCTGTAGATAGTTCTCCATTTCCATTTCCACGGCATTAATTTACTGATTGTATTTAGCATTTATAAGGACAAAAATTTACAACTGTACAGTCTGATTTATAAGATAAACTCTGATAAATGTATTTAAAATTTTCGCTATATATATATATATATATATATATATATATATATATATATATATATATATTGAAATGATATATGTTATTCCATTCGTGTAAGATTATGTTCTACCTTTATTTTCTTTTTACCATTTACTATCCATCCTTTTGGCACTTGGTTTTATGGCACGTGAATACCAAGGATGTATTACAATCGATTTTTGAGGGTCGAAAGGCCAGGTCATCACAGTAGACCCGTCGTGCCCCAAGACTTCGTGAAACTCTATGTATTGAGTATCGATTTGAAATTGTTTACCAATGTACATTTATATATTATTATTTGTAAGAGGGATTGTCACTAAATGGTACATTAAATACAAACAACAATGTGTTTACAATAATAAGGGAAGATTATAAAAATAAGTTATATAATAATAGTTCAAAAAATATGCATATGTTATTGTGTAATTATCAGTAACGCAAATTAATACTATATAAAATTTATTGCTTATTGAATGGTATATTATAGTATCTTAATCACTTATATTTAAAAATATTAGCAAATAATCATTATAGTATTAAAGCATTCATGATATCTCGATAGTGTAGGTGGGGTTTGGGTTGGGGTGGGTCAGCCAAGGCCCCGACCCGATCTGACCTTAGACCGGAGCTCTCAAGAACGAGTCATGGGTCTACCCACCCTGACGGTCTAATGTAGCGGGTTTGGACAGGACAAATAGGGGCGGGTATAATGGGTTTGAACCCTAGATCTGTCCCATTGTTACCCTTAAAATCAACCAGCCAATCATTCGAACATGGTCAGTCGTCCATTTGCTTTAAATTGGGGTTTTCAACATTTTTGACTTGTTATTTTTATCCGACTTTAATGGTTTACCATTAAATCTTCTTCTGGACTTTGAATACAAACTACAATTTAGGAAAATGCATTTTTAACATTTATTCATATTCAACAACATCTTTTAATATGTTCAAACGATTATCTATTCCTTTATTCTAATTAGAACTAATTTTTTGTGTAACTTCAACTTGACTATATAAACTATTCTATAATCAATACATATGTAAAAATTTCTTTTATCCATCCTAAATTAATCCATAACTATTACATAAAATCAGATCTACATGGTTTTAAGGAGAATTTATTAGCCAATCTACCCTTCCCTCAAATCATATTAGTTGTTGTTATCAAGTGGTGTTCTAAGGTTTTTCAAATTACCCATTTCATGCCAATCTTAAATAAAAATATCAAACCCGTGTTTAAATCATATTTCAATACCTAACTAGATGTACAAATGAAATTTAACCCGTATACAATAACATAATCATTTTCTAGATAATCTCATTCACCTCGATTTCCTAAACTTGATAGAATTCACTTGATTCCTCTTCTGATTCAATTAAATTTAGCACCACTCTTCCTCTATTTGATTTGCTAAGGTAGTGATTAGATTTCATTTTCATTTCTATTTGATTTGGTATTTTATTTGAATAATTTCTGACTTAGATTTGAAGAATAAGAAGGAAACAATGGAATTTATGGATCAGGGCTGAAGGGCTCTTAAAAGATGAAGAAAAATGAGGTTGGGATGAATTAAGGATATAACTTTCCCTTATATATGCATAACTCCCAAAATCCCCTTCAATCCATCCAATTTTATCCCGTTTTGTCTATAAATGCACGATACGGTTAACAGTCCTTCATCCGTTGTCTGTTTCTGGCATTTTATACATGAATTTAGGGTTGAAAAATCTAATTGACATAATGAAAAATCAGATTTTGCATATTTCTTCATTTGTAGAATTATGTTTTCAGTTTTGGTGTAAACTAACAAAATGCCCTTATTATTTATTTATTTATTTATTTTTATTAAAAATATGGGGTCCACCTAAAACTTGGACTATAGAACTTTAATCATAAGCTTTACTTCTAGTTTTCATAAGTAGAAAAGAAATGAAATATCAAAATGTCAGCTATGAATGTGACATATAGGATGAGTCCTTTGTTATTGAATATAATGTCATGAATTTCATCCTCAAAATTCCAAGAGTTGGAAAAATGTAACTTGTAAACCCAACCAAACAATATCAACCATGTGTGTGTACATTACGTGCACTCAAACCACACAATAATCAAATCAATCCAAACAATTCATATTAAATTCATTCAATCCCTAGCATTCATAGCAATAAAAATGTGATACCATATAGACACTACTAGAACATGAATACAGATATTAATATATAGCAATGACAAAATAAGTGCAAATAAATAATATGCATGCATCAAATCAACATATGTCATGAATATGGGATGTGACAAAAGCATAAATGTGATTAGTGTGAATCCTATATGAATGCAAGATCATGACATATAGGCATGTATGTAAAATATCTTAAAATATATTGATGGTTTCTATATGTATGCAACATATATACAATAAGTCATACTATATAGCAAAACGTAAGTTGCGCAATAAGCATACTATGTCATCCAATTTCCTAATTGAACTAGGAAAACAAAATTGGAAAGATGTTCTAGAAAAGAGTGAGGGATGGAAAGCTATAATCATCTACCTCTCCCAGGTGATCTCAGTTGGATCATTTCCCCACTGGAATCTAACGGTTCAATTACTTTATTTCAAAGTTGCTCTATAACATGCTCCATAATGTGAGTAGGTGCATGACAGACAAGTGTCTCTCTCAAATTCAACCTCCTTTAACTGGCTTAGCTCAATCACAATATTCGAATCATGTAAACACTTTCTTTCAAGTGCAACACATGGAAGGCATCGTGAACTCATACCAATTTTTCAGGAAGTTTCACTCTATATGCTAAGTTCCTTATTCTCCCCTATATAAAAAAAGACCATATCAATCTTTGTGCCAACTTTCCCGAATCACCAAACCTCATAATATATCTTAGTGCAGAGATCTTAAAAAAACCATGTAACCTACTACAAACTCCAACTCTGTGCGTTTCTTATTAGCATACGATTATGCCTATCATGCGCAACTTTCATTCTCCTAATAATCAAACTTATTTCGTCCAAAGATTCCCAAACATATAGTTGACTAAATTCATATTGTAGTTAACTTTTCGAACATTCATTCGACTATTTGACCTTGGAAATGCTAATTTTTCTTGGGTTGGGATCCAGTTTCACTTTGATTTTCTTAAAGCCAACCAATCGACTGTTTGCTTGAAATTAGGATTTACACATTTTTAACTTGTTATTTTTGTCTGATTTTAATCGTTCCTCATTAAATCTTTTTCTTGACTTTGAATATAAACTACTGTTCAGAAAAATTTCATTTTAGCACTACTCATATCCAACAACATCATTAAATGTATTCAAAATTTTTCTATTCCTTTATTCTAATTATAACTTATTTTTGGTTTAATTTATCAACCTAACATTAATAACTATTCCATGATCAATACATATATAATTCACTTTTCTTCATCCAAAATTAATCCATATCTATTGCATAGAATTGGAACTACATGGCCTTAAGGTGAATTTGTCATTCAATTCACCCTCCCCCTAATACATATCAATTTTTATTATGAGGCGGTGTTATCGGGTTTTCCAAGTCATCCAATTCATGTAAATCACTAAATAAAATAACAAATTAGTTTTTAAATCATACATTTCAAACCTAAATAGATTTATAAATGAAATTTAACACACATATAACAACATAATCATTTTGTAGTAAATCCCACTCACCTCGATTAGCCAAATTTGGTAGAATTCGCTTGATTATTGTTTTAATTTTATCGAGGTTAGCACCTCTCTTCCTCTATTTGATTTGTTAAGTTTTATATTTGATTTCCTTTTCTTTTCTATTTGATTTGGTATTTTATTTAAATAATTTTTGATTTAGATTTGATGAAGAAGAAGAAGAAAAGAACAAAGTTTTAGGTTTAGGGTTGAGTAGTGGTTATAGAATAAAGAATAATGAGATTAGGACAAATAAGGATTTTCCTCGAAATGTGCATGACGGTAGACAGTCCGTATCTCCTTCATTCGGTGCCCTTTTTTGACATTTCATACATGAATACAAGGTAGATGAATTTTATTGACATAATGGAAAAAAATCATATTTTTCAAATTCCTTAATTTTTAAAATTCTGTTTTCAGTTTTTATGAAAAATTACCATATTTCTCTTCTAATTAATTAATTATTTTTACTAGAAACTCATGGTGTTGCATGTAGAGTAGTTTGATCTAGAAGAGATCCACCTCTACTATAATTGGGTTTCTTATTCTTTCAACTTTCGATTATGAACGAAATTTAATGGCTATTGCAAAAAACTTAGAACTAGCAAAAATGTCCCTTAATAATAGAAAAGTCAATTCCTATACAACCGTGTAGGAATCTCTATTTACAAAGATGGAAGTTTAAGAGGTTAAGTCCTAGGGGTATTTATGTAATTTATTACATATTCTAATTGTGAAACCAATATCATTTGAAATAAAATGTGCTATTGGTATTTGTTTTCTACTATATATAATGTTATATTGTGATGGAGATAAATGATTAGTGAATCATTATATATATATATATATATATATATATATATATATAAATACAGAAAGTCCTTAAATAAAGTACTATACGATTGGATTTACAAAACTTGTAACAATGAGTGTTGAATCATAGTTAAAAATACTTTGATTTATATATTCAAGGTTAAGATGTTTCAAGAAAAGTATATCAATACATCTGTTGATACAAGTGTATGTAACATTCTCTAAATATTGGGTAATGTACTACTCATAGCCATCGAGGACGCTAAAGGATTACGTATATGTAATTTTTTTGATGAATACAAAATAGCTCTGACCAAGAGTTTCCTATCGATTGATAAGAACTAAGGTAAGATAGGAAATCTTTGTGTGATGATGTTACACAATTCTTTTGACTTAAGAATGCCATGGAACTTCGATGAAAACACTCCACTTTGATTATAATTACACTATGGCATGACGACATTGGATGACTATAGTTAGGTCTGAGTGGAAAAGTAGGAAGTGAAACACTATTCAATAAAGAATTTGTTTCCTCTGTTATGAGAGGTTGGTACCATGGTCAAATATGATCAACTCAAAGTTCGAAGTCTCAAATCAAGCATGTTGGTTAAAAATAAATGTATTTTTTTGAAATTGGGTACTTATGTGGTAGTACATAGTTGTATTACACGTCTTATGTAGTATATAGTATACTTTAAGTCAACATATGCCCTATGGTTCAAATTACGTGCTGTGTAGGGTTCGAACTTCTGACCTCATGAACCAAAGCTATAGTGCCCAAACATTGAGATAATGGTGCTGGACATTTAATAATAACTATTATTATTTAATCAAGAACTTTGGAGATAGAGTAAATGGTTGCATACAGAAATTGTTGGAGTTTTGACCATGACCACATTCCAGATATCAGAAGTGATACAATGATGATGAAGAGAATGTACATATAATATATCGTTGCTTAAGAGTATCGCTTAAATTGATCTGAAAAATGACTTTATCAAAGAGATCTGACCATATAATATATCATTGCTATAAGCAAACGAATATGTGAAACTGTCACGCCATTAGCTAAGGTGACCTATGGACATTAATATTTGAAGTGTTCAAAGTTTGTCGTCACTAAGTTCATACCTAAGTCACATAACATAATCCATACTCGCTTTGAAATATCATATGATTTAATTAACATGTTACAAATTAATTAAATTAACAAATACATAAAATATATTTATTATGAGCGCTTTTAGTTTTAAGGTGCCATTAGTAATTTTGGTAGCTATTGGGAATTTTCTTGACGCCCTTAGTAATCATATAGGTGTGTTTATAAGCGTTTCATATACACGTATTAAAATGTGTGATGCGAATGTATATATTAAAATTGTTTAGAATGTGGAAACATCAACTAGGACAATATTATGAAAGTGAAAACTCACTGAGGGCCGGCGACACAAAGGAGAGGAGGGGTTTTGTTTTGGCCTTAAAAAGGGGAAATTAATAGTATGTTGCAGCTCTTAATGTCTCTTTTACAAAAGCATCCAAAACACTTTCATGAAATATAGGTTTTCATTTTATTAAAAACATCGAAGTTTGTCCCTCTCTTCCCATCTTCATGAAGTCCAAAAGTCTATTCCCCTTTTCAATAGTTATAATTTATGATCCTTTCCTGATTAAGTAGGCTGATTCAAAATTCTAGGAGATGAGCATAGATCAATGTATAATGAGTAGAAAGATCATTTGAGGTAATCTTATATTTTTCGTAGATCTATATATGCTATGCTTAAACCATTTGAAGTCGATGATATTATCTTTATCGATCCATATGTGCCATGTCCAAATTGCAACATATTTGATTTAATTAATAATTATAGAAATAATAAAAAAATTGTTATGAATTGTATATACAAATTAATAGGTTTAAAATTTGATATTTATGTTATAACAATTATTTTTCAGCCTTTAATAAAATTAACGCAATGAAAATTATCTTATATGAAATAATACTTAATTTTATTATACACATGTGTCTATCATTTAGAATATAAAATACATCTTCCAGTTTATAAGAAATAGATTCACATATTAAAATAAAGTTATTTTGACTTATGATAAATTAATTTTGTGCACATCATTGCATATTATATTCATAAAATATTTTATAGAAAATTAAGTAAGTACCTTTACAAATATAATTCATCGGAATTTCTTTTTCTTTCAAAATAGTAAAATTAATAAGTGTTTTACAACAAACTTAAATTGAAGTATATGCATACAATATATATTCATGGTATACAATATATATGTATATATCATAACTTATTTATATATGACAATACACTATATGTGTGTGTATGAAATAGACATAAAACCATTATCTATAAATAAGTGTGTGTGTGTGTGTGTTATACACCTGTTATATTAGCTTCATATTATTTTGTCATGTTATATATGTCTCACTTTGCAATATACACCCTATATGTCAATGAGACTCTTCACATACCTAAAATCATTAAACATAATACAGCTCATAATAAACACCATAACGTTAAAGTTAATCCTCATATACAAAAAGTCATAAAAAATAAAACATAGAAATTATAAAAATAAGCATATTTAAAATTAAAATGAAATATGAACCTAAAATTAGACTGGATCTAAATGATGGCTAGTTATTTATATAGGCTCATAAAGATCTATGTAGGGATTTTTCTTCTTCTGAAATTTACCTTATTTCATCCATCGCCGACGGATCTAATCCAACAATGTTATATCATATGGAAAAATGTGCAAATCCAAGGAAGAAAACGGGCCAAAATCTCCTCCATCTTTGTGCAATTTCAGATCATAACCGTATGGATTGGTCGAGCTCGACGAGCTCTTCAAGTTTGTAGTTGAAACTATTTGTTAAAAGCTAATGGATTGAGAGAGATTAAGAGAAGAAAAATCGAAAGATTATGTCCATTGAAATATTAAACGGCGGCTGACCTAGGTTTTCTAAGGTTTTTGTAAAATGAAGAAAAGTTTGGTCTTTTATAGAAAACTTACGCGTACTATTCATCCGAATTTTTTTCGAACTCGAAACGAAGCATGCCGCCTGACGTTCATAACACTTTACCCTTATTCCAAACACAATGGAATATGTATCGAGAGCTAACTCAATCGTATTTGGAAGATAGGCTTTCAAATCGAATTATTTAAATTTAAAATTTACTTAAACGAATTTCTATGCGTTTTAGCTTGCCCCGGACAAACCGTAATTCCGATTGATACGAAATTTAAAATCCTAAAATACTATAACATTACGGATCCAGTGAAACTAGTTCAATCGAAATCCGAGATTGTTTGAAAAATGAATATTTTTACACTTAAATTAAATATTGAAATATTCAATTTCTATAGATTAACTTTTAATTCAATTTTAAAAGTTTACTAATATCATTCTAATTCAAATAAAATTTAATATAACTTTATAAATCATTTTTATTCACATTAAATTCAAATATCAATTATTTCATCAATTTCAAATGTTAAATTAACAATTCAATCATCCAATTGGATCACTATATTTCAAATATAAGTTATGCAGCTTATAAATTTTACTTTTGAATATTTAAAATCAATTATATATATGAATTTCGAATGATAAAAATTCAGGGTCGCTACATTCTCCCCTACCATAAAGAATTTAGTCCTCGTAATTACCAAGTAAGAAAAAAGCCACAAAATCCATTAACTTTTCAAAAATAATTCGTTCAAATTAGATATCAAATTCATTTAAACATTTTTAAATTTTTCCAAAATCCATTCGTTAAACTTCTTATAAAAACTTTTCTGAGTTTTCAAATCCATTCATAGTTAACTTTTCAAAACTAATTAATATCGTTTAACTTTTAACCCTACATCAAAATTTCAGTTATTCGCCAGCATCTCCTTTGTGCGGTTCAATCGTAGTAGGATAACAACATATATTTATATCACAAACATACATCTCATCTTCGAGGTTGAGGTATCCCATAGGGAAAAAAATATAAAAGTACGATATGTAATCCGAGATATGTATCATATATATTTTTAGCGAGCATATACGGCTAATATAGTGCGAAAGCGAGCTCCAAATGCAAAGCATACGCCATCCGCACCTACTCAATACTCAACAAACTAATGAGAAACATGTATATGTGAAAGTAATATCAATATACAACATATACCAATACAACAACTATATATACCAATATAGCAAAAGCAACAAATCCAACAATCAAATAACTATCACCCAAACTAACATCCAATAAATCAATCTCTATCCAATCAATTCATACCAAATCAATATAAATTCACTCCTCATTAATATTCATTGAATTGGTTTTCAATTTATTTACATTTGATTCATTAACATTGGATTTTACTAATATTCATTTATTCATATTCAATTAGTTTACATTCACTAATTTGATTAAAGTTTGTTCACTTCCAAATCAAATTCAATTCTATAGCTTTCAATTTTATTAATTCAATTCCATATGAATTTCTATACAATTAACTAACATCCATCTAACAACCAATGCGTATCCATCGTAACCAAATTTATTTACTTTATTCTCAACTTCATTTTTACTTCGTTTACATTCAATTTGGTTTAACACGTTTAATTTCAATTAGTTTAATATCTAATTGACTTTCATTCAATTATTCAATTTCATTAGCTTTTAATGAACTAACACTTACATCCATTATTCCATATCGATTCATTTTCATTCAATTGATTGACATTCAATCCATATTTCATTTACTGATTTATTTCATTGCTCCAGTTCAATTCATATTCATTCATTTCACTTCATTGATTCATTTTGATATCAAATTCAACTTCATTTAACATTACTTAAGTTTTATTTTATTTCCTTCTTTTTGACTTAACTTAAATTTCATCTCTGAAGTTATTTTATTTAACTTAAGTCAAATTTCATACCACTATTCAAATTCAGGTTTCTTTTTGCTTAACAAAATTCTTTAATCATTTTAATATTTAGTTCTACTTACATTTTCTCATTTTATAAGTTATACAACCTTTTAATTTAAACTTCCATGAACGTTTACATAAGTTTACTTCCATTCACAAAACTCAATTTATAATTTCAATTCATGGTTATACAATCACTTTACAACTTAGGTTTATTTAAACTTCCGAATTCATGTTATATAACCACTTACCAATAAGTTAAATTTCCATTTCAATAGATTATCTAATAAAGTTCAAATTATTTAGTGAAAATTAGGCCCACGTCCTTCTAATTAAAATTAGTCCACGAAAACTCCTCCCATTTGAAAACTTATATTTCCGATCCCTATTTGTATTTGTGACTAAATTTATTCCATAAATACCCATGTTTACCTGTCACACTAATTTTAATGGTGGCCATGATTTCTATTGCAATTTTTTAATTTTGATTCAGTTCGATCATTGTTTTAAGATATTATTTCGGATTCATGGCATTATGTTCTTTTAGGTAAAATATTGTTCGGATTTGTAGTCGATTTTGTTATTGAAGTATTATATTTTAAATTTTAGCTGAAAAATCAATGCATATGTATAGGGTACTGTTTGATGATATATTTTGTTAGCTTTGATTAATTTTAAATTTGTCTGGAATTATTGTTAAATATTTTACAGGCTTGTCCGCAAATAATTTGAATATGTAAAGTGAAAAAGATACAAATTACCAATAGTTGCTGATTTATCTGCAATTTTCTATAACTATTTCTTACATATCAGCGAGTAATATTCGTTTTTCACTCTGTTTGATTAAGCTCAAACTACTGCTTATTTATTTGCATTTTTTTAGAAATATTGCTTACATATCAGCAAATGATATTGTTTATATATTAGCATATTAATTTTTGTGCTAATTTGTCTGCAATTTTTTTAAATTGTCGCTTATATATCAGCATATAATATATATGTCCTTATTTTTTTTATTTTTTTTGTAATTGTAAATCTCTTTTGTTTTTAAATTAATGTGTTCCTGGTGATGCTGGAGTGCTTGTGCTGTTGAAGTTTGGATATGCTAGCTTTTCATTACGTCGTCGATGATAGTTCGGTTGTTATGTTGAGAAATGCTATTTATGGTAAATGGACAGAATTGAGTTCATTGTCATTTGAATTATACTATGTTAGAGATGGATTGAGAAGGAATATTGAAACTAAATTTGATCTTCAATCTATTTTTTTGTTGGCTGCTCATTATTAGTCCTTGAGATGATGATTTTGATGACAACAACCTTAGAATAGATTACAAAATATAAATACTAACAGTATAAGTTTAGATATATATGTATATGCAGGATTTAACCATGCAAATATCAGGAATGAAGACTGTACAGTATAGAGATTCAAGATATCAAGATTGAAGACTCATGAGTATCAAGATTATCAAGAGTTCAATAGTTCAAGAATATTTTCTTTTAATTTAATTAAATTTTTGTTAAAACTCCTAGAAAAGCAATGACGTCTTAAAATCCAATTTATTCGTGGAATGGAATCCACTTCGAGCTTGTTAAGGGGATGAAACCCTAAGTAGGATGGAACCTGCAAAAATTATAGTGGAACGTTGTTTTGTATCCGCTAATTTTTATTCAAAATGATTTTTACAAAATTATATCCTGTTTTCAAAATGTTTTCAAAACCTTCCTTTTAAAAAGCATCAAAAACATCTATCCTGATTTCAAATACTTATAGCCTCAAAATAATCTTTAATTTCAAAAACAAATTATCCATAGTTTGAACTATCTTTAATAATAATATATTTAATTTTTAAATATTTATACTTAGATTTAAATATAAAATTATAGTATTTTTATTTTATATATTATCCTATATATTTACTTATGTATTTTAACAATAGACAAGTATATTTATAAAGTTTAAAATAGTTTTAATATAAAATAGAAGTTATTTCCAAAGAAAAACAAATCACCAAAAATTCCTTTGGGATGTTGACATGCTCAACCTACCTATGTCGACATGGTGTCAGTTGGTTTCAAAATTTAAATTTGAAAAGAAGTGTCTATTCGTCATATCTCTTCATGAATGGACATGGCTGTTGTTCTTCTATAAATAGGGGATGCTTTCAACGAATTTTAACATAGATTTTCTGGTTTTCCACTCCTCTTCTTCTTCCACATTTCTTACACATATTCCTACCATTATTCTGCCAAAATCAACATTGAATCTAACTAGATTATCTCTGGTTTGATTCTCTATCACTATCGCAACAAGATTCTCAGTGCTATTCAGAGTTATAGGCTTCTTTGTAATCAATTAAAGTACAAAATGTGTGATTATAGCCTTGGAAATCAAGTGGGTGAACTTTTTGCCCGGGAAATCAAGTATCTCTACCCAGAAGATTGTGAATCTGGAGGGTGTACCTCGTTGCCCTAAATTCGAGGGTGTAATTGTAAATTTTGTTTTTGAAAGGAAATCCGTACTTGTGTGCGAGACTGGATGTAGGGTAACTCCGAACCAGTATAAAATCCGGTGTGTTCTTTCCTTTACTACTTTTACTTTATATTTTCATCTGTGTTTGATTCTGTGGTCATATCTATGTCTGAATATTGCATACATTTGTGTTCAAATTAACAAAAACTCAAAAAGATTTAATAATTCTGTAAAACACTATTCGCCCCCCTCTAGTGTTCATCCTAGCCTTAAGATCCTTAATCCGCATTTCTTACATTTGGTATCAGAGCAAGGTTTTCAAAGTTTCATAATCTAATTTTTGAAAAAGTTTTCAAAATGGCTACAAACACTGGTATTGTTACTAACGCTAGTATCCCTGTCACTAGTTCATTTGTAGAAGATCAGTCTACTGTCAGACCGCCACTTTTTTATGGCAATAATTATGCATATTGGGCATGTAGGATGAAAATATATTTACAGTCTGTAGGATTAGATACATGGAATATCACACAAACTGAATATTATGAACCCATAGCTCATTTTGCACAGTGGACCGCTAAGCAAAAGACTATTGTACAAAATAATTCTAAAGCAATGAATATTCTATTTTGTTCACTTGATAGGAATGAATTTAATAGAGTGTCAGTTTGTAAGTCTGCATATGAAATCTGGAAAACTCTGCAAGTGACTCATGAAGGAACAAGCAAAGTTAAACAGACCAAAATTTCCATGCTCGCAAATCAGTTTCAATTATTCAAAATGAATTCTAATGAGTCTATTTCAGATATGTATAGTAGATTTCAGGATAAAGTGCATTCTCTAATATCCTTGGGAAAGGAATTTTCGAAAAAAGATCAAGTCAGAAAAATTCTAAATTCTCTTACTTCAGAATAAGATCAAAAGACACTTGCAATCGAAGAGGAAAATGACATCAGTACTTTAAAGATAGAAGGATTAATTGGAAATCTAATGTCGTTTGAAGTTCAAATGATTGGAAGAAGAGAAAGAAAAGCAACTGAAAAGAAATCAATGGCATTTAATGCATTAACTGATGGATCAGACTCAAACAGCGATAATGATGAAGAGATAGCCTTTATGACCAGGAATTTTTACAAATTTTTGAAATACAGAAAGATGAATAATCTCAAGAGAAACAACTATAAGAACTATGGAAATCAGAATGTAGTTCCAAACAATGTCAAATGTTTCTACTGTGACGAACTAGGGTATATCAAAAGAGACTGTCCGTATCTAGATAGGCAAAATCCTCCTATAAACAATGATTCAGTAAAGAAACGGAAGCGCCCATATACTGCTACTCTAGATGACTCAGACTCGTCCTCAAGCGATGATGATCAGAAGACAGATAATTAAAATTTGTGTTTTATGGCAGTTCACAATTCCGAGGAATTCAGAGAAACGGACTCAGAAAAAGATACACATTTACAATACAATTGGCTGAAATTACATGCTTAGAATTAGATGCTTAATTGCTTGATTGATTGATTTTGAATTGGTGTGTTATTTGAATTTTAAAATTTTTACTATTATTTTGTTATTTTTATTATTATTTTTATTAGTACAATAATATATTATTGAAAATACTATAATTCTAATAATATTGCAGATATATAGGCATTAAAAATAATAAGTGTATATATATATATATATTAGAGTACATAGGAAAGAATAAATCATAGAAATTCATAGGCACATGTCGACATGGTCTCTACCATGATGTCGACATGGGTACCATAATTTGAAATTCAAAATTTGAGTTCAAATGGTTGAATTTCCCTCCATCTTTTCACTACATTCAATTCTCTGAAAAGGCAACTTTTGTCCAAAGAACATGTCCTTTGAGAATATATTTATTCAATATCTTTTATCATATCTTTTCATTCTTATTTTCAAATTCAAACTCTCTCTTCAAAACTTCAAGCTCTCTACTCTCTGCTTTAATGACTTCTTCAAGCAACCCCTCCACCATGAGAATTTCCAAAAAGATAAAAGAGCAACTCTTCAATGATCCGAAGACAATTAAAGCATATATCAATTATGCTAACTATGCAAAAGTCCATCCTGGAAAGTTTTCTATCTTTCAAGATTTTTCTTCTTATGAAATTGATTCTCTTTTTGCAAATAATCAAATCTTAGTCTTATTGATGCTTCTCAAAATGATTTTGTTTGCTATCCAAACCTTGTCAAAATTTTCTGTGCAAATTTAAACCGTGGATTTTATAATGGAAATGAGGATGAAATTTGGAGTAGTGTCAAAGGCACTCGAATTGTTTTGAATTGTCATCTTTTGCGCACCATTCTCAATTGTAATAGTACGGGAATGGATCTTTCTACTTTTAAAATTGATGAAAATGATCGTGGGACATTTCGTCACATTTTTGAAGGAAATGATTATTTTTAAATTAAAAATCGAAATTTTCGACCAAAAGCAAGAATAGTCAATCTTCTTTTGCAACGTACTTTGACCAAAACATCGAAGAATTTTAATAATCCTACTTCAAAATTTGCAAAGCACTTTTTGCTATTTTTGGAAACTATGACATTAATTGGGCGCAAGTTATTTTGGATGAACTTTGTCCTAAAAATCTTTAAATGGGTGAGAATACTTTGTATCATGGAATTTATCTCACTCGGATTTTTAACTATTTTGGAGTGGATTTAAAAGGAAAAGAATTTGTTTCTAGAAAAGTTTTTAATCATTCCAACATTTCGCTTATGAAAATTCCATTTGTTTTTCAAGCTTATGAGACTCTTGCTGAAAAGGAAGAGCGTTTGGCTCATAAGGACATGGAATAAGAGGAAGAGGAAAACGAAGAAGAAGGGGATGAAATGGAAATTGAAGAAGAAGAAGAAGGTGAAACTTCTTTGGAAAGCATCGACTGACCTCCTAATCCATCCAACAAAACCCTTCTCAAAAACCAAAAGACCATTGTTGAGAATCAAAGGATTCTTAAACAATCCGTTAGTAAGATGTTGGACAAAATTTCATCCAAGACGAACAAGTTTATTTCCAAAGTCAGTAAGAATCTTGGATTATCTTCATCATCATCCTCTAACTAGTTCTACCTTTTCGTATCTCGTTGTATTTGTTTTAGTTTGTTTTAATTTGAAAGTTCATGTAGTTCTTTATGATAAATCATTGTATCGTCTTAGTATGAAATGAAATGGAACTTCTTTTCTGTTATCTAGCTTATCTTATCTCCAGAATAAATGTTAGTATATTATATATATATATATATATATATATATATGCACACACACAATTATTCGTAAAATAAAAATAAGTGATAAAAATTCACTGCCCCATGTCGACATACCCCCTATGACCATGTCGACGTGTGCTGGTCAGAAATGACACTTCATTTTGAATTTGAAATTTGAATAACTACCATATGTCTCTTCATTTCAAATGAATTTCTACACCTATAAATACCTATTTCTTGCAGAATTCATCACTGAATATTATTTCTTATCTACTTTATCTTTCATTCTTCTCACAAATCAAAATATGGCTAATCCAATTCATAATTTATTCGAGAATCTTGAAGAAACTCTTAATTCGTTCAGGAATATTCTCTCGTTCATTCTTCGTAACCAGCGACACTTAGAATTGAGTCAAATGCAGATGATCAAGGAGCAAGAAAGACATTTCGACGCAATACGATGGATGATTTCCTCCCTTCACAAAGATGATAACGAAGCACATCTTCCAGTGTCTCTCACCAATGACAATGAAAATTGGGATGCTATTAAAGCAGGCCCTATTTTTTTGGAGAAGAAGGATGGATGGAAGTTCCTCGTAATGTTTAATTTTATTGCTTTTTTTGAATTGTTTGCTTTGATTGATTTGATTTCATTTACTTTAATTTGGTTTAATATGGATTGATATTTAGTGTGGATTGATGATTTTACAAAACATATATAAATATACATTTGATCCTTGTTTGATTATCTATCAGTTTAAATTATCTCTTAATATATCTATTATATACTCCATTGTATAGTTTATTAATGCAGGTATTTTAGTCCAAGAATAAGGGGAATTGTATAGTTTGGAGATGGTTTTTTTTTGTTGATGACAAAGGGGGAGAAGTATAAAATATGGTAGTGAGGCATATATTAAGGGAGAGTTATTAGGATAGAAGTAATATTTTATAAAAAGGTGGTCATCATAAAAAAGGGGGAGATTGTTAGTCCTTGAGATGATGGTTTAGATGACAATAACCTTAGAATAGATTATGAAATATAAATACTAACAGTACAAGTTTAGATATATATGTATATGCAGGATTTAACCATGCAGGTACCAAGAATGAAGACTGTATTCAAGATATCAAGATTGAAGACTCATGAGTATCAAGATTATCAAGAGTACAAGAGTTCAACTAATTTTTCTTTTAATTTAATTAGAAATTTTGTTAAAAATCCTAGAAAAGCACTGCATTTTAAAATTCAATTTATTCGTGGAATGGAATCCACTTCGAGCGTGTTAAAGGGATGGAATCCTAAGTAGAATGGAACCTACAAAAAATCTAGTAGAACATTGTTTTGTATCGGCTAATTTTTAAAATGTTTTCAAAACCTTCCTTTTAAAAAGCATCAAAAACATCTATCCTGATTTCAAATACTTTTAGCCTCAAAATAATCTTTAATTTCAAAATAAAATTATCCGTAGTTTGAACTATCTTTAATAGTAATATATTTAATTTTTAAATATTTATACTTAGACTTGAATATAAAATTATAGTAAAATTTTGTATATATTATTCTATATATTTACTTATGCATTTTAACGATAGACAAGTATATTTATAAAGTATAAAATAGTTTTAATATAAAATAGAAGTTATTTTCAAAGAAAAACAAATCACCAAAAATTCCTTTGGGATGTCGACATGCTCAACCTACCCATGTCGACATAGTGTCAGTTGGTTTCAAAATTTAAGTTTCAAAGAAGTGTCTATTCGTCATATCTCTTCATGAATGGACATGGCTGTTGTTCTTCTATGAATAGGGGATATTTTCAACAAATTTTAACATAGATTTTCTGGTTTTTCACTCCTCTTCTTCTTCCACATTTCGTATACATATTCCTATCATTACTCTGCCGAAATCAACATTAAATCTAACTAGATTATCTCTAGTTTGATTCTCTATCACTATCTCAGCAAGATTCTCAGTGTTATTCAGAGTTATAGGCTTCTTTGTAATCAATTAAACGAGAAAAGGTGTGATTGTAGCCTTGGAAATCAATCAAGCGAGATAAGGTGTGATTGTTGCCTTGGAAATCAATTGGATAAACTTGTTGCCTGGGAAATCAAGTATCTCTACCCCAAGGATTGTGAATCTGGAGGGTGTACCTCATTGCCATGAAATCGAGGGTGTAATTGTAAAGATTGTTTTTGAAAGGAAATCTGTGCTTGTGTGCGAGACTTGATGTACGGTAACTCCGAACCAGTATAAAATCCAGTGTGTTCTTTCCTTTACTGCTTTTACTTTATATTTGCATCTGTGTTTGATTCTGTGATCATATTTGTGTCTGAATATTGCATACATTTATGCTAAAATTAACAAAAACTCAAAAAGATTTAATAATTCTCTAAAACACTATTCACCCATCCCCTCTAGTGTTTATCCTAGCCTTAAGATCCTTAATCCACATTTCTCACACTCATAACCCTAAGGATTACTTTGTTATTTTTGTTGATGTTGTTCCTACTTATTTTTCAGCTGCTAATATTAGGTCAGATGTTGTTTCTTGTTGCAGTGATTCCTCATTTATTAGTACCGGTGATTATAATACTCAATTCAGGAAGTTATTGAGAAACGATTCCAATAAATCTGTTTTTATGGATGTTGGTCAACAATTTCCAAGTGGTGTCACTGAATTTAGGCTCAATTTGATGATATATAGCATTAAGACTGGGTATAAGCTTGATTTGGTTAAGAATGATATGGAAAGAGTTACGGTTGTTTGTTCTTGAACAAAATGTACTTTCAGGATTCATGCTTCTGTCAAGTTTAATCTTCCTGGCTATTTTGTTATAAAGAGATTTCATCCTGAACATACTTTTGGTGCTGGAATTCATGATATTAATGATCCTCCTGTTTCAAGTAAATTGATTAAGTTGTTGGTTTATGATCATATTCAAGCTAATCCGTTAATGAAGACTTAGGACATTATTAACCTATTTCAAACTGAGTATAATATCATTTTGAAGTATTATTTTGCTTATAGTGGGAAGAGATTCGCTTTAGAAGATTTACATGGAAGTGTTATAATGTCTTATCACCATTTGAAGTCTTTTTGTGATGCTGTAATCCAAAGTAATCCTTGTAGTAAAGTAGTTTTGGAGTGTAATCATGTTACTCGTCAATTTGAGAGGGTTTTATTGGTTTTGAATCTAGTGCACATGGTTTTCAATTTTCCCGGCCTTTAATATTTGTTGATGCTATTTTTATAAAGGGTAGAGCTCAAGGTTGTTTGATGGCTGCTACTGGTAAAAATGGCAATGAAGGTATGCTGATTGTTTGTAGATTAATTTATAATTGCATCAATATATACAATAATTATTATTTGTTGCTACACCATCAGCACTTATTAAAAAGAAAAAAATATCTCACTAACAGAGATCATTGCAGAAAACGAAGCAATTTTAGATAAAAAATTGCTGAAAAGTCTTCAATCTTTTTGCAGTAGTGAAAAATTATTCTAAGATAATATTTGGTAATAGTTGCATTTTTGTCTGCACCTTTTCAATATAAGTGAATAGTATTATGCAATTTGTTTAGTTATTTATATATTTATTATTTTATCAGGTTTATTCCTATAGCAGTTGCAATTTAGTCTGGTGAAGATGAAAATAATTGGATTTGGTATTGTGAACAGCTTAAAGATTTTTTGAAAGAGGATAGTAGAAAGTTTGTTTTCATTTCTAACCGTCATCCTGGTATTCTTGTTGCTATTCCTAAAGTGTTTCCAAATTCAGTTCATGGTTCCTGTTTTTATCATTTAAACAATAATTTAAAAGTTTCTTTAAAATCTGAATTTTCCAAATAAAAAATATGGTTGATAGATTTGTTTGGACGTATTGCATATGCTTCTAATTTGGACGATTTCAATGTTGGATTGAAGAATTTTAAATATGCTGGTGGTTATACTGTGGCAAACTTTTGGAATGGAATTCCTTTTGAGAAGTTTACTAATGTTTTTTTTCCTTGCTTGTTGTTATGGTGAAATGTCATCAAATTGTTCAAAGAGTTTCAATAAATGGATTTTGGAAGAAAGACATGTACTAATCACTGCATGCTTGGATAACATTAGAGTAAAGTTAATGAAGCTAATTTTTGATCATCGAGAACTTGTTAATAATTAGAATAATGTTGTATGTCCGGTGAATGAAAATCGGTTAAAAAGTCTCCATTTGGAAGGAGCTTCGTGGTTTGTTATAAAATCAAGTGATCATGAGTTCGAAGTTCATTCTCCTATTCGTCAATCTGTTGATTTAAATAATTGGATTTGTTCTTGTAATTTGTGGCAAATTTATGGTTTTCCTTGTGCTCATGTTTTAGATGTCTTTTGAGTTACGGAAAGTTAAATTTTTATGATTACATTGAAGATTATTTCAAAGTTGTTTATTTTCTCGGCATATTCTCATCCATTCAATCCTATTATAAACTTTGTGAAAGAAGATGTTTTGATTAAAGATATGGTTGTAGCACCTCCTAAAGGTAGAAGAAAGCCAAGTCAACCATCATCATCTAAGAGGATAGAATCTGCTGGTGAAATTTCAAAGACTTTTAGATGCAGTATATGCAAGAAGTTGGGTCATAATAAAAGGACTTGTTCACCAAAACATATGTAGTTTTTTCTTTTATCTGGGAAAGCTAAAATGCATGGAGTTGAGTTTATGTTTTTCTTATTCATTTTAATGGTATTTTCTCTATCCTTAGGTTGGATGTTTAATGTTTATAAAGTATTAATCATGATATGCTTTCTATTAATCATTGTTGTGGAATTTTCTGTGATTATTACAATTAATTACACATATTTCAGCAATTTTTCAAAATTTTTGTTTACTTTTTATACCTCTTTTGTGAATACTAATTTTTATATGAAGATGATATTTGTATAATTGTTTGGCATGAAATGAATAAGATATATCCATAAGTATATGCAATTTTTGTTAATAAATATGGAGGTATCGGCAATTATCTATTTTTTTGCTGACATTTCTGCAATTATTTGGTTCATGAATTTCGAATACCTAAATATTTGTGGAGATATCTGTAGATATATGCTTTTATTGCTGAAATTTCTGTAATTATTTGTTGTAAGAATTTCAAATAGCTAAATATTTTTGGAGAAATATGTAGGTATGTGCTTTTATTGCTGACATTTTTGAAATTGTTATGAGCAAGAATTTGGAATAAATAAATATTTATTGAGATATCTACAGATATATGCTTTTATTGCTTACATTTCTGCACTTATTATGAGCAAGTATTTGGTATAACTAAAAATTTATGGAGATATCGGCAGATATGTGCTCTTATTGCTGAATACAATTGTAAGAAATTTATATATATAAATTTTTTGATAATAAACTCTAATATTGTGTTAACACGGTAATATTGTCTTTCAACTACATAACTTTAGCAAAATTTGTATATACATTTCAGTATTCTTAGAGAAAAATTACAGTTTGATACATTAAATATTTTGATTTGCTTCGGAAAGTAAAAACTTTTGTGTCAATCTTTCTTCTAAGCTCCAAGTATAAGGTTTGTAAGAAAGAATTTGATGTGCCAATTCAGTTGTTTGTAAATCCATAGCTTCTTATGTGAATTCAGGGTCATCATTGTTGATTTCTTTGCCTTCACTTCTTTGTTTCATAATGTTCGTTACAAACGTGCCACAGTCAACTCTTCGATGATTGACAAATATTACAAAATTGTTGGAAGAAATGTTCTATGATATGGAAATATTTGTACCTTTTTTTGTTATGCACTTAAGAATCAGAATGTTGTTGTAGGCTGTTAGCAAAAGTGATTTGCTTTGATGGTTCATGTTCGGCTTTTTCCAATTTCTTTAGTTAGGCAGTGATATAAACTCTTTGTAAAGAAAAACAAAGATTTTGTTAAACAGTTTAATTTTTCTCCGATTTATTCATTTTTTAATTTAAACACCAGCTTTCTTGCTGCCTTCTGATGTTCTCCTTCATGTCGTGGTTTTATGGAATCGTAGTGAATCCATATTCTATCTTGTTTAATAAACTCCAAGAGTGTGAAATGTGATTTTTGGTGGATAGGGAAGAACATTTTATTGCAATTTGCAAAAAATTTAGCTACTACATTATCAATTAGGGCTTGTGTTACATTCTTTGAATTGCTCAGTAGAAATGGTTGTAGGAGAATATATTAGCAAATTAATTTTACGAACATTTAAACAAATTCTTCAGTTGAAGATTATAATACTTACAACAGTGTAAACTTTGAAGTACAAGTTTTCTGCATGAACTTTATGCAATTCATGTGAATACCAATCAATGATCTACAAAAATTATTATAAGGAAATAGTGATAGTATATTTGTGGACAGAAGACTATAATATGTTTTGTAGAAAAGACAATAAGTTCTTGGAATTTTGCATAAAAAACAATAGGTATGATGAAATGTTGCTAAAAAATCTACAGATAAATGTATGTGTTTCAGATATATGGAATTTTACTGACAAAACAATAAGTTTAAAGAAATGTTGTTGATAAATATGCAGATAAATGGAGTTGTTGCGGATAAATGGGTTTTTGCGGATAAAACAGCACGTCCAATGAAATGTTGCTGATAAATTTGCAAATAAATGAAATTTTTGAGTAAAGTTCTACCTGGCCTTCAAGAAATCTTCCTATAATTAGTTCACCAAGTGTTGTTCCAGTTATAATTATGTTATCATCTCGATTTAGGTATGCACTTTTGTTGTGGTATAATGATCAATATTACTAATGTTTGCACTTTTTTAAATATTTGCCGATATGTCAGTAGTAAATTTAAATAATTACTTTTATTTAAGCAATTATTGGTACACTTGGCTATTAAAAGAATTGTACAGTTTTACCTAAGGCCGGAGTTATAAAAGAAGTCCTCAAGCAGCTTGATTTTTTCATCGGATAGACTTTGTACATTTGATCTTTTTCTGACATTTATCTTTGTAGCGGTAGATAATTCTGTTGATCTAAGTTCAGATTCATATTCTATAACTATTATTGGTAGGATTTTACTTGTTATTTTTCCCTTTTTACTTTCTTTTCAGTTTGGAAATCCACTTCTTCAGCTGATTTATACCTTTTTTGCTTTTCAATTTCCAATTTTTATCTTTGATTTCTTCAGTTTTTTCTCTGCTGAAGTAGATATTTCATCTTCTGCTTGTTTGCCTTGTTAGTGTGGATAATTTTGAATGCTTTCACCTGAAATTAGTTTGAATGTCTGTTAATATTTCATTATTGATTTTTGGAATACAATTATTGGTTTTTGGTTAATATAATTTTTGAGAATAATTGTGAAAAAGTGAAGAATATGCTACAGTTTACAACAATTATTGCATTAATATCTGCAATTGCTCAATAGCTTATTTTTAATATAATAAGAATATTTGCGGATATATCAACAAGTTTGCTTAATTTTTACAGTCTTGTTGAAAAACTATAATTATTCAAAGCATTACCAAATGGAGGATTTTGTTCAATTGCTTTATCTTTGTAACGACGTAGATTTTGCCCGCTCGAAAATCGACATCCATACTTCATATCGTATTCGAATGCCATAGATTCGACCGTTCAAATCCGATTCGTCGGAGCTTATAACAATTCCGTTTCAAAAGAATTAATTCATTAAATCTTTAAATCAAAGATTTGTCTCCTAGTTTTCAAATTATTCCCAAATATTTATTTTCAAAATTCGTTCTCGAATATTTATCTATAACTTGGAAAACTATTTTAGTTTAAACTTGAAATCCCTTTCAATAAAATTTGAAACCAAATCTTTTTATCATTTAGAAACAATAGCTTTATTTTGGAAAAACCCCGATTTCATTTATACAAGTTACAATCTTTGGTTTAATTCGAATTCCCAAAACAATACTTTAAATATGGATTCAAACTAACTTAACATCTTTAATTCCTAATTTCAAATCATAGAATTCAATTCCTGATGTTGAATTCAAATCTAAATCAAATTATTTAAATTTCAAACTTAATTAAAATAAATTTTAACTTGAAATTCCATTTTAAAAGCTTTTCACTTTTATTCCTATTCCATTTCCAAAACATTTGAATTTAAAAAATTCAAATTCAAAACTATTTCAAAAATCCGCGACTTAACTGATTTCCTCGTGAAATCCATAATTGTGTGTGTATGGTGTGGTCCAGGGGTTTAACACAATAGTGCAACATCATTCAATCATTACAGATCAAATACAACAATATATTCGATAAGTGATATAAATTATAACGCTTATCTATCATTCACAGATCACAAATATGTTTATTACAGATAATTATAGATCACAACATAATCAGGATATATCACAAAACATCACAGATCAGGGATATCAAACAATTCAGCATCCAATACAATTCAAGTATCCATAAGTAGAATGAATTTAATTATCTGATTTATTTTAATCAGATGATTTCCTTATGAATTATTCTACTAGTTATGGTCAATTAATTACTATACATTGAATAAATTATCTTTTAATTAATCATTAATTAATCCTTAATCAATAATTTATCCTTAAGTAATTACAAAAAAACAAATTAATTACTCCTTAATTAATAATTATTTCTTAATTAATTACACTGGTTAATTTATCACATTATCCTTCAATTAATTATTGCTTAATTACTTGATTAAATCAACTTTAATCATTAATTAATATCTAATTGATAATCCTTGGTTACAAATTTTATTTTTCCTTAATTAATCTTTAAACCTTTAATTACCGATTTAATTAACCCAAATCATTAATTAATTTAACAAATAAATTATTCATTTTAATTAACTTATTGAATGAATTACAAATCATCATTATATCTTCATCACTTAAGTTAAAACTCATTCTCAGTAGTGCTTTAAATATGTTTGGAAACATTGAACTTTGAATTTATTTCAATTTAAATCCCAAGATTCAAATTGAACCCCAATTTAGCGTTACTAAAGTTTAAACTAATTTCCAAACTTTTAAGTTTACATGTTAAAGAAATACTTATCTTTTAAAGGGAAAGTTAAAAGAGTCCTAAAAGTATATTCAATATAAATCAATTTAAAATACACTTTAAATATTCAAAGTTGTATTGCAATATTTTAAATTCAAAATTTTTATTATATTTCAAAACTAGGATTCAAATTAAGCTTTTGAATCTAGATTTAAATTTAGATTTAAACTCTGTTTAAATCTTAAATTTTCAGATTCTTTAGAAACTTTTTTTTAAAAAAAAACACTTAAACAAATTTTAGTTGTTAAAAAAAACATTCCATTTTTATAAACTTATTTATTTTAAAAAAAAATAGAATTCAAACTCATTTCGAATTCAGATTTTAAACTTGTTTCAAAACCTTTGATTAAAACTTGTCTTCAAATTTTGAATTCAGTCTAAATTTTAAAAAGAAAAACTTAAACACTATCTGGTTTTTAACTAAAACCTGTAGCTATTAAAACTGGGTACACAACTATACAAACCCGAGACAATCTTTGGTTTTCCCAGTAAAACTTCGGGTCACTCACGACCCTACCCACTTCGAGTCACGCCTGCAAAGATCCCGAGCTAATACCCGAGCACATCTATTTCGTTCCCAATCCAACATCATACCCAATTTCTTCAGACACCAGCGTCGACTCGTGCACGTGCACAATGGAGTTCGCCGCCGTTAGTTGAATCTCCGGCCACCCTCAAGTCAACGACCATTCTCCTGAACCCCTCAAGCATCCAAACGCGCGAGAAGACCATCATATCAAAATCGAGCTTCAGACACAAAAAAGCCAAACCTGGAACAAAAACTTCGAACACCCCAAACTTGGAAAGCACGTCGCCTCCCCTCCTCCAACCACCGGAGCGCCAGAACCACCGGCCACCACTTCGTCATCGACCCTACCACCATCTCCCGAAGGCGCTTCGCACTCAGTCCAATGCAAACGACGAACGAGGCCGATTACTCTTCCTCATCAAAAACTAGGTTAATAAAATTTAAATGCCCGCTGCCGCCCCTACGTCCAACTTCGCCACCTCCGGCCATTTTTCCAGTCAACCCCATAGGATCGTCTACCACCCCGAACAACCCCAACCAACACGAACCATTCGATCACCAGAAAATGATAAAAATGCCTATTTTGTTCAACTATTAACTGCAACTAGGATAGTCAGCTAAAAATCTTCATATTAGTTTTAAAAATCCTATTTTTGAGTGTAGATTCCAATTATATACTTGAATCAATATTTCATGACATTCGAATTTTCCAGAAAATGAAGTTACCACTGTAAAAATTTGATTTTTCCATCTATATACATTTTTATGTCATGAAACTATTTTTAATTTAAACTACACTAAAAATCAAAGATATTCCTAGTTTACAATTTCAATATATATGGACTAGATTATGAGATATTGATTTTTAAAGTGGGAATGAAAAGGAAGTCCACTGTAACAGAGCATGAATATCATTTCAAATATTAACAAATGAAGTGTTTCTCACTGTAAAACTTGATTTTTTTTCATTATATATTCATTTTTACTTCATGAAACCGTTCTTGGATTATAACTCATTCTTAAATACGACCACTTTCTTTTAAAACCAAAGCCTAATACTGATTAGAAAAGAAGAAATTGAATTTTGATGTTGTTTTATACCCTGTAACTAGACAGAGAAGAAGAAACACTGGCACAATACTTCCAGTTCAAATATACTCAGAGAATTTATCTATCTATCTATCTATCTCTCTCTCTCTCTCTCTCTATATATATATATATATATATATATATATATAACATGCATATCACAGAAATACTTACAACTGATTCATGCTTTCGAACTTTTTTTTTGAAACAAAATGTTGCTCACCTCTGTTTTTGAGAAGAAAGAACAGAGCCTTCTATTTGAATCATGCTTTTGAAATTTGCTTGATGAGACCTTCTTTATATCTCTAAATTGCATTGATTTGCATTGTTTAAGTTGAGATTTTTGTTTTAAACTTAAGATGGTATTCATTTTAGAGATTGCTTAGTTTTTTTTTTCTCTTTTCTTCTTTCAGTTATGGTGGATGAAACTGAAGTGAGGAAGGTGATAATATAGGAGAGTTTACAGGGTAATGCAATTTGTACAATAGGCATGTTGAAGTGGCTTGCATTAAATGCATGATATATGTTGCATTAATTACTTTATGTACATATTACTTTGTTTATTCTTAACTTATGGAGATTGTCTTCTTTTCTTAGGTTACTGATATCTTGTGTACATACTTATTTATTTTGTATATTATCTTACTTTTTTTCTTGCCTGCATTTCAGCTGATATGATGTTCCACCCAATTTTCTTGCTTGGTACAATCTATATTTAAGTATACATATTGTTGTTTCTTTTTAGTTTACAGCTTATGCTTCTTCATATTTTATCTTATCTTTTGTTGGCTGAGAATTCGATTTTGTGTAAAGTAGTGATGGGGTATTAAATGCATGTGTACCTCTTTGTCTACACTCTTATGCTATGTATTGTTATGTATATACAGTTTTGTGTTGTATTTTATTTTACTTTGTATATTTGCTTTTATTTTTAACTTAAATATTCATTTCAAACTTTTTGTTATATTTATACAACTTCTAAAATACATTTCATAAGATTGAACTCAATATTTCTATATTAATATTGTTTTAAAAATAACTCGATACTAAATTAAAATAATTTATAAAAGAAACTATATCTTTCTTAATAAAAAAACATAATTTATTTGGATTTGGATAAACTCAAACCAATTTATCATTTAATTTCAAAATTTTAAATCAAAAATAAATCTAATCATCGATTTAAAATAAATTAAAATTCGGGATCGTTACAATCTTCCTCAACTGTTTTTGTTTGTTCATCATCATCTGGATCTTTTTGTTTTTCTTTGAAATTTATTTTTTCCTCATTGTTAACATCTTTTCCTTTTTGTTCTTCTTTTTGTTCATCTTTATTTTCCTCCATAAACTGAGATTCATCTTCAACAGTTTTGTCTTCGGTTTGAACATCAGTTTGATTTTTCTTTTCTTCTGTTATTTGAGCTAAAATATATGTTTGCAATTCAAGCCTTTAGTATTTTTGAAGTAATTATGGATTTTATGTGTTATGTTGCATGGTATTATGTAACAAATGAAGAATGTGCTGCACTTTTAATAATTATTGCAATAATATCTGCATTTATTCTTTAAAAATGCTTTTGTCATATAGTAAGAATATTTGCAGATATATCATCAAATATTTAAAAATTTGCATTCTTGTTGGAGAAAAATATATTATTGAAAGTATTACCAAATGAGGTTTTATCTTCTATTGCATTATCAACACTTTCTTCATTTTCTACACTTTCATTTTCATCAGAGGAGTTTAGTTTGCTACCACTTTTTTCTTTTATTGGTAGCTCTACATTCTCAGATTGTGTGGAAGATGATATTTCCACATTTTGTCTCAATTGCTTTCTTAGCAGTGTTTTTTCAGCTTGAAGTTTTCTGTAGTCCAATTCAAGTTTTCTTATTATATCTATATATTTTTCTTCTCTTTTCTTGTACAATACTTCATATTCTTCATCTTTTTCAATGGCATCTTTCAGAAATTTTAGTTCTTTCCCTGAAAATCCTAAAGTAAGGAATTGAATAAAATTGAAGCTTTAGAATATTTGAATATAATTATGTGAGAACTATGAATAATCGGAAAAATGTACATAATTTCAATCACAGTTGGTATGTATGTCCATAAATATTTTTAATAATGGAAGAAAAATCTGCAAGTATTACGCAACATTGTAAATATATCTTTAATTATTGTAAATAATTGTATTTTAACTACAGATAAATATGCAGTTGTCTATAATAATTGCAGATAAGTCTGCATCTGTAGTGAATAATTGCACCAAAAATGCTTAACTGCTGCTAATAACTGCTGATATATTTGCAATCATTGTTAATTGTTGCACATAAATTTGTAAAAAAATAGAGTACTGGCTATTTTTGTACTGTAACTTAATGATTCTACAAGTTAAATTGCAGTTATACTTACTGAGTTGTATTCTATGGTCAATAACATTATTGGCTTGAGTTTTGATATATCCCATTTGCCAGCCAAGGGATATGAGTTGTTGTATTGCAATTTTGCAGATTTCAAAATTTGTGTTTTCTCACAGATCCACCACCGCAAAAAAGACAATTAGTGTTAGAATAAATTATTAATCAATATGATATTTATCTAATTAATCAAAAACTTAATACCAGCAACAATGTAACGCAAGCATTTATTTTCCTTGGTGTGTCAACATATTTTTCAATTTGAATTATCAAATGTTTGTGAATCCTTTTTGGCCATGATATCTGCTGCATTTTATCTTCACAAACACAATATGGAATCATATTCCAAGATACAGTTGAGTTTGGATTTGATATTAAGAATGTTGCAAGCAAATGCAGTTGCAAAAGCTTTGCCGTATTTTCTCTTTCTTCTTTTGATGTTCCTTTCATTGTTGTAAACAATTCCCTTCCTATGTTTTTTTGTTCACACTTGTCTCTCCTTCAAATTGTCTGTTGATGAATGATGTAAACTGAGCATTTCTTTTACCCTCTTTTTTCATATGGCCAGAAGTTTTGATTTGCTGACCATCTACAGGAATTGATAATAATTGGCTCATATAATTCTCTATGAATGTTAGTAATATATCTCCATTTGGAAGCACTTCAAATTCTTTCTGTAGGCTTCGATGATTATGTCTATTGTTGTTGAGTTTTTTGTGTTTTCCTTTTCCGGTATAATTTCAACATAGATCATATGAATGAATATGTAGAACGGTAAATTTTGAAGATATTTTGTATGTGATACTGTCAGCAATTCTTCCTTCTTAATCCTGCAAAGAACATCGATGAAAGGCCTTAAATTATTTCTGTAGTTGTCTTCTCTTGATGTAATATTCTCTTCATTGATTATTTTTCTTTTTTCCTATAGAATATTTGATCCTAGTCGTTGTTCAACAGGAATAATTGATGCTTCTAGAATAACTTTTTTTCCTTCTTTTATTTCTTCTTTTGTGTTCTTCTGTAAAAGTACATTAAAAATTATGAAATAAATATGAACAATCTTATAATATGATAGGTGATGTTAAAAACTTGTAGTTATAATGAATATGCAGAAAAAACAGAAATGTATGTAATTATCTTTAATAATTGCAGTCTGTTCAGCAAATTTTAAGGTATATGCAAATTTTCATATATGTGGAATTGTTACATATAATTTAGCAGTTTTAAAAAATAATTACGTATTTTTTAGCAATTATTTGAATAACTGTGATATCGAAATTTTATTGTTTCTAATCATACATATTTCCAGAATTTTCTTCACTTTTTGGACATAGATTGGTAACCAATGAAAGTATTGAAAAAACTGTTAGTTATACAAAATTTTCTAGCATATGTTGTAATTGCATATATGTCAGCAGTTTTAAAATTTAATTGCTTAATTTTAAGCAACAATTTGAATAATTGTAAACTTTAAAATATGGCTTTTGTAATTGTAAATATTATCAGTTTTTTTTCGTTTTTTTGGAAATAAATTGGTATTTCAATGAAACTATTCAAAAAGTACAATATAAAAATAAGATTACTCTGTTTAATTAAATTATTGCTGAAAAGTAAGCGGTTAAAATGAATTTTTGCAACTATATGTGATATTGTTAGTAACGATTATTTTTGTTCATACATAAATGTTGCAAAAATATTCAATAGTGCTCAGTATAGTTGCATATCTGTCTGCAATAATATGAATAATTGACATTAAACTATTCTAAAAATTAAAGATAAAACAAGTTTAATCTGTTTGACTGCTTTATTACTGAAAAGTAAGCAATTGAGGTGAATTATTTGCATCTATATGTGATGTTGTCAGTAATGTTTACTTAATTTCGTTTATACATAAATGTTGCAGAGAAATTCATAAAAATTCAACACAATTGCATATTTGTCTTCAATAATTGTGACTAATTGATATTATTACGATATTTACTGTTAGATTTGTAATTATTATGAAAAATTGCAGGCAAATACAGACATTGATTGAATATATTGCTTAAAAATATGCAAAAAAAAACATTAATAACATCTGCTTAAAATTTGAAGGGAGAAAACTGTTTTTTTGAACAATTTTTAAAAAAAATTGCAGTAATTAGAGAACGTTTTGTAGTTTAATATATGCATTCTCAATTTTCTTTGTATTACCGTAAAAAAGATTGATTACATGCACGACTAACTCGAAAATCTCTAATACACTTGCAAAAACCCTAAGATCTATCGATTTAAAATAGTGTAATATAAATCGGCTACTCCTGATAACCTTCGAACTTCCCGTTTTGCCATGTTTGATTTTGAAAACGTCAGATTTCGACTTGATTTTGGTTGTTTTACTGTTCAATTTTGTAGGCTTTTCGAATTTTGTTGAAGAAAATGTGATTTCAATTGTAATAAAGGTCAAACGATAAAAAAAGCATGGGTTCAGGGTTTTAGGATGATTTTTAAGGGTAGTCTTGGAAAAGAAAAGGTTGCGTTTAAAAATAAGGATGAAATTTATAGGTTTTGTATCTAAGGGATTTTTGGTGAATAATGAAAGTTATTAAGGATGTATGCAAATGTTCCCAATTATTTAACCTTCCTTTAGTTAAATTTCAAATCATATATTTTACTATGCCAACGCAAATTTATTTCATATTATAAGTCCAAAACTCAATTCACTTATATTTATCAATTTCAACTTGGATTTTAAATTCAAATTTGTTTATCACAACAAAACTTCAATTTTAAATTTACTATTGATAGCAACTCAATCACATAGAAACTCGAGAATGATGCTGATGATGCTGCAGTCATCGCCTCTATTATTCCCAGCAATAGTAGTGAATTCAGTGCTTTATATTCTTTTAAAGAAATCCTTTTTGTTATTTATAAATCACATCTACAAATTCTTCTTATATAATTTCATTGTTTTACTTTACTTATATAAGATTCATTTCAAATTTATTTATCTTATTTAGATTTATAACAATATAATCTAATTAATTTTGAAAAAGAACTTTCAAAATAAACAGAATTCAAATTTTCAAATTCTTAGTCTAAATTCCTTTTTGTTTAACTCATATTTATAAATACACTCATGTTGTTCTTTTCTTTTCTTATATATAAGATTATTTCACAATTGTACATCATATTAATTATAATTCCATACTTTATAATTCATTTGCTTATGCAATTTACTCTTTTACAACTGTTGCTTTTATTTAGATTATTCAAACAACTTTTATTAACGTATACATATATTTACACTTTCAAACAACCAAACAATCAATTTATATACACTACAATAATTTCTGAAAATTATTTCCTTTATATAAAAGATATAATCGAGGTAAAATTAATTCATTTACCTAATTTAAAATAAACTATGCCAACTTGCCTCATTTAAGTTTTTAGAAATTCCTATCGATAATATGTCATCCCACATTCCGACCAGAATTCACAAACAACTTAACTGGTAAGTAAACACAATATAAAACAGTTTATATTCACTAACAAATACGTGCTCAAATATATATAATACACCCAAATTCAATCTTGGGTGCTACTGTCCCTATCTATACTGATTACACATCAAAGCTTAGGAATATACCAATCTAAGCTCTAATACCATATGTGACGACCCGCCATTCCGTACCCTTTGAATCGACAATAAACCACATGTATCTGACCCAAAAAGCATAAACTGAGGAAAGACAAGAGAAAGAAAAGAAGAGAGAAGAAGAGAATAGAAGAAAGAGAGAAGATAGAACCAAACAGAACAATACAGAATCTCACATCGCAGCGGAAAACATATAATATCATATCAATGATCTTTACAAAACAAAACTGTATATACATACATCAATCAGTGTTCAACAATCAATCATTAGTTATCAGCCTGGATAGTTATAATAACCCGTCCTCACAATTGCCGATAATGTACAACAACTAAGCAGCAGATAATCAAAATAGATACGTGTATATGAAAATGAAGATCTCCAGCTCTCCTGCTAAAACTCCAAAAGCACCAAATCTGAACCTGTAAATATACTCGGTCTGACCCGAGCATTGAAAGGGAAGAAATCCGGGATCAGTCTGGTAAACCAGCGTGAGAAACACACTCAACTGAATTTATTAAATTACCAACTTTTCCTTTATCAAAACAAAAGTATCTCGTAAGACAGGCCCACACATAAACACAGACATGTTTTTAACTTATGATAACTAAAACATTTAATATCAAATCATCTTATATTATATTAATGTCTAATATACAAATAATATTAATCATAGCAGAAATTGTTACATCGATTGAATTCCAGCATATAGCACAAAGTGGGTAATACAATCAAAATGGCAGGCACCTAGTGGAGTTTGTATTTCCATACAAATGACTAGGTGAAGGAACTACCTTCCGATGGGTATACCTCTAGATGGATGTCCCAAGGCATAGAAAATCTGCCCTCTACCAACACAAAACCGGCCTACCTTTATAACTAGATAGTACCGAATATGTCATCCTTCGGTCATTACCAACCTTTTTCGAGGGCCCTCATAGCATACAAACCAAAATAACCAGAGACAAGACGTCATAGCGTGTAAAGATATATCTAGAAAATGATGATATATGCTACTTGGGAGCGATTCACTTAGCCTTGTCGCATCTAACCCTATTTTGGTCATTTTCGGTTGATGAGGCCTGATGTAACGATCACCTTTCACATATCACAAATTACATCACTTACAATGCCGCACGTTCATTGTCATTGACTGCTAATTGCCTTCCACATAAGTACAACCCATAAACTCATACGTCTCAAAGAGGGTGCTAAGCTAGGGGAAGTTGCCTTCTCTGCCACTACTGATGCACTTTTGTATAAACCAATGTACGTAATCTTTAGAAATGTAATGTCAGACAAACATCCATACAAGTTGTCCAGGAACTGGATAAACCGAAGTTACTTTCCTACCACATCCTGTTGGGAAATCCCTAGGATTAGTAGCGAATAATCCTTGCATTGAATAATTCATAACGAAGAGACTACTGCTATTGGATGTATATTGGGATTTTAACCCCAAACGTTCAACAAGCAGTCCTCCACTATGAAAATCCGGAATATCAGTATCATCATAACCAACCTGCACAATCATCACATAAATGTTGGCCCGAAATGGTTTTCAAATAAATATGATTCAAATCTCTTCGCACCAACAACGCAAAAGCATTTCTCAACCTTACACAGAAACCAAGTCTCATAGCCTTATCATGTTTCCAACTTTCAGCTTGCTACCCTTCGTCCAAGAAGGAAGCTCGATAGATTGAAGTAATAATTCGCACTATACGAATCAACATCCTCAACGCAAACGATAATCAAGCCTACACAGAAGGTACGTACAAAGTGTTCGATTAAATAGTACCCACATCAAGTCGAGGAACTAAAAATTGGTCAAATTTTGATAGTCGGTTATTTAACTATCAAAGCACACAAACAAATACTTAGCACCATAAGCAATCATTAGGCCCTTTTAATTAATCTTTTATTGATTAAATCATTTTCCACATATTCACTTCAAATTATCCTTAAAAAGGTATATTTTCAAGACCATTTCGACTTCTATATTGGAAAACATTTCCATATACTTATTTCAATAATATAAGCATACTCATAGATCTCTTTATTTTCAACACTTAGAAAAAGGTTACATATACTTAAATCACGATTAAATATATATTTTATTCTTTAAGGAAAACATTCTCCATAACATATTTATTTGGGTCAAATTGAATGTTGCGCAAAACATCGTTATGACAACCCAAAATCATTAGTATAGGGGTTTGAAAATTAGATAGAAGTATAAATTCCATATATATTACAAAAAATTTCCTTTTGAAAACCATTTACTATAACAACAGTGTTACAGTCAATCATTTCCTGTATTTCTCGAAATGTTTATTTCAACAATGAATGTTGAGATCTATGCATTTGATACTTAACACATTTTAAAACATCTTTAAACCATTTAACTTCATTTAAAATATCACTTTCCTAAACATTTATTTAATTTAAAATTTTATTCACTGTCTAAAATCATGACTATAATTCTCTAACCAGATTTATTATTATTGCAACATTTAATTTAAAGGATAATTCATTATCCAAAATCGTGAATATATCTCCTTTACCAAAATTATTACTTCTACATTATTATTAAAGGATTATCCACTATCCAAAATCGTGTATAAATCCCTTTAATAAGCTTTCACAATTTACTTATCAAATTCAATTGATTTTAGATTTATAAAACAATGTTTATAAATTCCATTTATTATTTATAAAAACTTCAATTTATAAAATTCGTTTATTAACCAAACTCTGTAATCTCTTTTATATGCAAAATCCAAATTATTTGTTAATTACTCATAAATCTCTTATTTACAAAATCAATCATTTTATAACTTCATCGATTATAAATCTTATTCACTTATAAGATTCAACTATAACTTTATTTTAAACATTTACAAAACTCCTTTATAATTCAATTATTTTGATTAATAAAATATCAATTTGAAATCTTCTATATAAACCATTTATAATAAGTCAAAAATCACCATTTAAACCATTTTACAAAATAGTTATCTCCATGTTTCAAAATCACATTTCAATCATATTTCACAAAAATCATAACTTTTGTAACATAAAAATTATAACTATTTATTTATTTCAAATAAATTCATTTCTTAACAATTCAAAAATCAATAAAACATATATTTCCAAAATCACTCGAAAATCATTTTTATATTCGAAAATCATCACTTTACAATTTTTAAATTACCAAAAATAGGCCCAATGCTGCAACAACATTAAATACATCAATCACAATAACCAAACGACCAAAACATCATATATCATATGGGAAAATGAAGAAAAGTTTAGGCTTTTATAGAAAATTTACGCGCACTATGCATCCGAACTTTTTTCAAACTCGAAACGAAGCGTGCTGCCTGGCATTTATAATGTTTTACCCCTATTTGGAACACAGTGGAATATATATCTAGAGCCAACTCGATCGTATTTGGAAGATAGGTTTTCAAATCGAATTATTTAAATTTAAAATTTACTTAAACAAATTTCTATGCGTTTTAGCTTGCCCCAGACAAACTGTAAATCCGATTGACATGAAATTTGAAATCCTATAATAATATAATAGAACGGATTTAATGAAACTACTTTCGTCGAAATCCGAGACTGTTTGAAAAATGACTATTTTTACACATAAATTAAATATTAAAATATTCAATTTCTATAAATTAACTTTTAATTCAATTTTAAAAGTTTACTACCATCATTCTAATTCAAATAGAATTTAATATAGCTTTCATTTTTATTCACATTAAATTTAAATATCAATTATTTCAGCAATTTCAAATGTTAAATTAACAATTTAATTATCTAATTATTTATTTCAAATATAAGTTATTCAGCATATAAAATTTACTTCTAAATATGTAAAATCAATTAAATATACGAATTTTGAATAACAAAAATTCTAGTTCGTTACAAGTACACATCTGTAGTGGCTTTTTGTCATGTCAGGGTAGCTCCTCATCAAATTAGCGCAATTCTCACTCATTAGAGCATGGTGGAACCCACTAGTTGACGTCCATGCATATATGATGTCTCCATTTATTCAGGCTGGTGCATCTATTGATGTTATAAGTCGATCCACTCATGCGTTTGACACAAAATTTTCCTCCGTTCACCAAGTTGATATCTTCAAGAAAGAACAAAGATCGGAATGAGTAATTACTTGTTCAAAACAGTTGAAATCGCACACACACTAGCATTATTACATATACACACATTCTCTCTCTCATACACATACATATACATACATACATACATAAAAATACATACATGTATATACATATATACATATACATACATACATTTACATACATGCATATATATATATATATATACATATATATATATATATATATATTTGTGTATGTATGTTGATGTGTGTGTATATATATGTATATATTCAATAATTTACTAATCGAAAATATGCATACACATTTAGACACACACAGAGTTAGGATTTCAGCAGCAGCACCAAATCCAGTGCCATCCCTGAAGGCTTACTTGTACGGATCATAACATTTTGGCCCATATTTGCTGATATTCCCAATAATGTCACGATAATAATGTGTTATGATAAAATAATTTTATTACATAACACACTATATAAATATGTATGTCATTTTATTCATAATATATTAAATTTTCATTTACAAAGGAAAATTTCTTGTAGGGATGGCATTTGCGAAGAAGTTATAAGAAGGGCTTAGGCACTCATAGCATTAAAAAATATCTAGAATAGATATATGGTATGTACAAGAATGGAAAACGCATCCATCCCTCGCCCAGGGGACATACGAGCAGTTCTTACAGTGTTGAAAGATCGAGGACTTCAAAAAAAAACCAAGACGGTGCTGAAATCGAGAATAGAAATATTAGGTTGCATAGCGATGGCTCCAGATCATACACATATCATCATAATGATATGGTATATGGTTATTTGTTAAATTTATTTATTTATTTATTTTGAAAAGAGGTTCTTTAATTGTTAAATTTAATCAATATTTAGATAAATTTAAACATGTTTATATGATAATTTAATTATTAAATTTGTGTATAAAGAGTAGAATAATGATCCTACATCTTGGCAAGTCTATTACACAACTCACAAGATTAAGTCACTGGATGGGTCCACCGCTAATAGTTGGATAGATGATGCTTCCACGGAATTTGCGGTAAGTTATCCATGAAACATCATTTAAATAATATTTATGAATGTATAAATGTATAAGATTCTATGAATACATAGAATGCAAAATAAGCCAAAATACTAAGCTAGGATTGAGGAGCTTCAGAGTAAAGGTGTGGAGATAATAAGATAAATGGATGAAGAGGTATTTGATGCACATAGTAGAGCTATCTCCAAAATGGGGGATCATCACCCTAACCGTGGCAATATTTCATAGATAATAGCTTAAACATTCATTTTATACATATGATATTAAGTATATATAGGTACAAAACCATATGCATATACATATACATATACATATAAATCTACATATATATATCTATATATACATATACATATATATATATATACACATACACATACATATATATACATATATAGAATACAACATGTGTATATATAGTGGTTATGAATCTCAAATCGTGTGTGTATTTTATATGCATGCTTAGTATAATTATTTAACTTAATCCTCATTTTTGACTGCATGTTGTAAATTGTCGTTTTAAAAATGAAACAGGTTTGAGAAAAAATGTAATTAATTTAAACAAATATATTAGTCCAATCACTCAATATATTAAAAAAATTAATTTAATTATACACTTTGTTTCAATAAATATGATATTAAGCGGAGAAATTATTATTATATAAGACGAAAGTTGCGGTGGAAACTAGAGGGAAATGAGGGTACCTGATCCTTGCCCTATATATGTACTAGTGCGAACCCGTACTTCGCACACGGTTTGGCCGAAACGGAATGTACTTATTTAAATCAATGAAATTATAGGCCATCGTCATTGTAAATATGGGTAACTTTCATTGTTTCGGCACAAATTCCTACAGCATTCAACATTCCATTGTTTATCATCAAATCTTCCTACCTATTATTCCTAATATTGCATAACAATTCATTGTGTTCTAGGTAGGAAGAACAATCGACATTTAAAAAAAATCACAATAGTTTCGTTTGTCTATCAATACAGACAAATTAATAACAACAATTTCATCACATCGAAGGATATAAAATATGTAATATATGCCAAATAAATCATATATATTTATACATTATTGAGGCGACATGATAAATCCAAAAAACATTATGCAACTCTAAAATGAAATGAAAAGGAAATCTAGTCAGTTCCTGTGAAATATAATCTTTCTCCAACTGAATCTAAAAGGGAGGTGTGCAAAAATGTAATGCAAACGAAAGTTCTGATCCATGAAAAACTATCTGTAAACTGAGAAATACTTATCCTCAGGATAAGTGAGCATTGGGGTGTATTTAAGTGCTTCAAATTGGCCACTAACTTTAGTGCATGGTTTTAGCAACATTTTATAGCAATCGAGTAACTTCTTTTCTTTCTTATTTTGGAAGTATTGAAAACTATCAATGAACCCAAAACCAATAATAGCCTCAGTTACGACCTTGAATTTGGCTGGCGTTTTCTTTGAAACTTTATTGTATCCAAGAAAAAAAATACATTTTCACACAATATCATTACTTATCAAAGTAAGAAATATTAACTATATGTGAACTAATAAAAAATCTTATGCAACTGCAAAAAGTCACCATGATAGGAACTAGTTGGAAGATATAGTATTTGGCAGCTTATCATAACTTAATGTATAGTAAAATCCAATATCAAAAACTTGGACACGTGAAAAAATAGCAGTGAATGAAAAAATATCAAACACAATATTCACACAAATTATTGTTACGTAGGTTTTTTTAGCAATGAAATGCCAAAAGTAATTTAATGATGATATAAGTCATTCTTGATGCAGCTGCATAAAAAGCAATGAAGCCTAGTCAATGGTTTTATTCCATTCATTTAGTGATGTTTTTCCAAAATAGCAACAACAACCATAAAAAAATAACAAAACCAATCATGAATAATTTTATTGTCATGCTTATATAGTTTAATTAAATAAGCCTATTTGAATTTCTGATATTCTAACCAGACAGGGTGTGGTATTTCTATTTTTTGGTTGCAACCAGACAAAGTATGCTAGTAAGAATAAATTGAGGATGCAATTTAGCCAAACTTATAATATAGTTGATAAATGAAATATGTAATACTATTATTTTAGTAGAGTATTAGAATCAAGAACAAAAAAATGTAAGTAATACAGCTTTTGCAGTTAATATACAACAGATCTGGAGTACTAGCGTGTTTGATTTAAATAAAATAAAGTCTGATTTTATAAACTAAATCTATTTTATACAGCTTTTACACCTTCTTTAAAGAAGGTAGCGTATTTTGTCTTCATCGAAGCCATATTATTACTGACAACATGATTTATTTTCTTTTTTTTTGGGGGGGAAAATCAAATCATCAAACTTGTGGTTTCAATGTTTTAGCTACATTAAATAGTTGTTAGTAAAAAAAACATCTTAGCTAGAACTTCAAACTAAGTGCACAAATATTAGATGGACATTGAAATACATTTTTTATCAATTAACTTCATGTTAAAAGTAATCATGGTAAAGAAGAAATCTACTTATCCTGTGTGCATACAACATCTATATTTTAGAATAAAGGACATTTTAATTTTCTCTTGTAGAATATATAGCAATTAAAACAAATTTGAATTCATGTTAACTTGGAATATAGATTTTATTGTCATCTATTGCTATTGTAATAAAACTTTATCTTTGAATTTTAAATAACCTAAGTTGTGCATAAATAAGTAAGTACATCAATCGAAGAGCCAATCATTATTATTTCATAATATTTCTTCTTATATTAACAGTGCTTTACATAACAACTAAGAGTAGCCCTTTTATACTATACATATTGCATTCGATGTTTAGAGCACATGTTAATTCACCTAGCAAATATATTTATTTCACATTTGCGTAACACATTTTGGTGGTCTGTTACAAGAGTGAAGTCAACTATTATAGGACATTAAGTTATATCACATTGTAATGTTTATCAGCCTTAAGAACGTTACTTTTTCGGTAACTAAATTTATGTATTTTATAATTATACAAATAAATATGAGCATTTTGATGATAATGTTGGTTGTAGAAAAACGTATCTCAAGCACTTCACTAATAGTCATTTCAAATTATAACATAATGTTAACCAAACAATAAATAAAGCCTGTATTTTTCGACTATGTAAGCATAATATAATTTTCAAAATGATATATCATACATTAAGGAAATAAAATTATTGCAAACTGGAAATATAACTACATGGGTTCGATCCTAAAAGGATGCACATGTAATTTTTCTTATGCAATATCCTATGGTTCCCTTGTGGTTGGGGTGTATAGGTTAAGTGCAATCCAAACATAGTTGATTATTTTTTTATTATTTGTATTCATGTACTTGTAAAGATTGTAGTTCAAAGAATGAGGGAAAGAGTGGTTGCAGGCCACATCAACAGAATGTTAAAATACCAATAATTGATCTTGGATGGTATAACCGTATTAACTTTTAAAGTGCAAACAATTTTTAGTGTAAACCGCGCACGGCACATCATGCCGTGAAGTGTGTGTATGGAGTGGCTATTGGAACAAAAAATAAAATATAAAATTTTGCATAATAAGTATTAGCCATTGATTTTTTTTTTTACATAAGAGGTGGAAAGCAGGGGAGATTCAATAGTAAAGATCTCATGAATCCCACGTGTCACTAACTTGCATCCACATAGAGGTTCCATACACACCCCTTTACACCCCCTCCCCTACCCTTATGCACACGCCCGTATAATTTGCCAATTTTTTTTATGTTTGAGTTAATCATAACTCTATCACTATGAATGTATACACAAAAAATCTAATTTCGTCTGCATTCGTACCTGAAATGTGAATAAATATTTGATATCCCAAAAAAAGAATATCCACATCCAAAAATTATTCTTCTGATTTCTGTCAAGATTATAGTTTATACTATATGTATTTTAGTAGTATAAAAGATATGTATTTATTATTTTATTAAGATACAATGTTATGTTTTATTTATGTAATGCATAGTAGCTACTCAAAACTATTTATTAGTGTCATATTCATTTATTTTTCTTACTTTTATAATTATATTGAAAAGGCTTATTTAAAAAAAATCTACTTATTTTTCTTAATTCATCGATCGTTAACGGATATAATAATCATATGATATTCATCATATCCTGTATCTGTAGATAAGGATGTCTGAAAATGCTTTCGGATGCAGATATGAAATTATTGGCATTTGAAAATATTTGTTGATAGGCTATAGAGCCATACATTAGACACCTATAAATATGCTAAGAACTCACAAATGATCAAGCATGGAAAATGGATAATAGTAAATAATACCTCACAGGAACTAAATATGAAAGCCTCCCTTTGATTTTGACTTGTTGCATATTTTCACGATCATAAAATATCACAAATTTTTTATTGTTGTTGTGTGAAGACATAAAATAACATTACCAGGACTATGGTAAGCTTATATTGAAAATCCTTGCTGTTAAATTACCTTTGAAATTTTTTATTCCCTATTAGCGCACTTTAATGATAATTTAGCAGAGTTTGGGATAAACTAAATCAATAAACCATCATAGTTTGTTACATGCTATTTCATGTATGGATAACCGGTGCATGGCATGAGTTATCCTTTTAATAAATTACAATTTTTAAGACAAATGAAAATTTAAAATAAGTTAATTGTTACATGTTTAAAGCAGTTAACACACAGTTAGTTGAAATTGAAAATAATGTATAATTTCTAACAAATAACACAGATGATTACGCACAATTATATACACATGTTAATAATTCTTATCAATTTGCATTGAACAAATAATCATTATATAAGTAGAAAATTTATTGGCTCGTATGAACAAATTAGCAGAAACTTACATGAAACAATAAAAAAAAGCAAATAAGTACTCTTCTATCTAACCTAGGATAATGAAAAACAACGTATAAATAATGAAAAAAAACAAATAGTAAGAATGCATTCATGCAGTGATAAGTTACAAAAAGTCAACTGAAATGAAAACAATAAAAAACAAAGAAGCAAAACACTTTATCTTTTTGATTCCGTTGTTCATTTTTCTCTAATACATGCACTTGAAATTTCGTTACTTTTTTAAGACACTAAAACGATCAAAATAACATTAAATAAGAACTAAAATTCAAGTTTCAAAAAACAATAATTAGCAATTACGATTTGAGCTCTTTACTTATTATTTATCGACAACATGATCAGGTAATCTCCATTAGAACTCAAGTTGTATCTAATATCATTCATTAATGATATAATATTGCAATATGTAACAACACGATATTTTCAACCATTCGCATCCATTATAAGTGTATAGGTAGACACTCATGCCGGAATTGAATTGCTCAAAATACCGCGTTGTAAATAAAAATTTGGCAAATCTCAGAATATACAGTAAATAAAAATCACAGGTCACAAACACAGAGTAATAATAATACAGCGGAAGTAAAAGAGATAGTAGTTCATGAAGCTACTATATAAATATATCAAAGTTACATAAGATACAACAAAAGAAATAAAGTACAAGAGAAGTCTCAATACATAGAAATCTATTGATACAATAGCTGGAAAAGACCAACAGGCTGAAAAGATAAAACTTGACAAGTAGATAATCTCTAGCGATTCCAATCTCCAGAAAGTGGAAATCCAAATCTGTGAATAACTCAGGCTGACCCGAGCGTAAATAAAAAATACAAACACTCGAGTCAGGACATACATACTTATACAATGTAAACCAACTCAAGTGAACTGTAGTAAAGGTACAAGTAACTTAGAGAATGCTTGGACCGCCCATCCTCTAAGGATTCCGTAAACTATTTACTACGTAGTATATTGCGCTATATACAGTAGTGTCTAATTAGTAAAGTATAATCATATAGAAAATAGCGTTAAGGGGATGGTGAACCTTAACGCGGTCGGATCTTTAAAACCAAAATCGTAGCAGGGTCGCTATAAGGAGATGACACGGCACGCGAGGCAATGCCAGAGTGGATAAACCGTTTACACTCCCGGACCGGTGGTGACGGCAAGCCAGCAACTTCCGCCCACCTCGAACAATACCCCCGAATCGAAGTGGCGCCACATATCGAATCACAAAAGTAATAGAATGGTTTCCGATGGAGCATGCTCGATGAAAGGTGCGACCCTTTGTGTAGCCCGATATAGCTCCTGTTTTAGTCATTTATGCCAACTCACGGGAGTTGGGTCCACGTAATATACCTCGAGAACGTCGCCACCATCCTACTTCATTCTAGATTCTCCACCGCGTACATAGTTGTTAAAGTGGTTTTCGGTATTGGCTGGCTATAAGGCAATATCCGATCCCGGTCTCTTTAACAACCAATCGTTATTATAACCCGCAGTTATAGCTTTAAAACAATATTTTATACTCCAAAATAAAATATCATTTCAACCTATATCTTTATCAAAATAAAGATTAAATCATTTGCAAACCATTTCAATATATCATCGTACCATATCTTTCAATTCAAATATTTATCAAAATAAATATCAAGTCATTTCTAACCATTTCAATATATTAAATTATCATATCCTTTCAAAACTTCCTTTCAAATCATTTTAATATATCAAAAGATCATAACCTTTCAAAGCTTCATTTCCAAAATATCATATCTTTCATAACTTCTTTTCAAATCATTTTAATATCAAAATGTCATATCTTACAAAACTCCATTTCAAATCATTTTAATATATCAAAATATCATATCTTTTCAAAACCACATTTCAAATAATTTCAATATACCAAATAGTTATATTTCAAAACAATTTACTTCATTTTAAGTCATAAAAATAAAGTTATTACATTTAATAATTAAATTATCATTTTAATATATCAAAATATCATATCTTTTCAAAACCACATTTCAAATAATTTCAATATACCAAATAGTTATATTTCAAAACAATTTACTTCATTTTAAGTCATAAAAATAAAGTTATTACATTTAATAATTAAATTATTAAATTCCAAAAATTTAAAATTTTCAATGTTCATTTATGCACTTAAATTTATTAAAACAATGAAAATTCAAGTTTCGCAGCATTTGGAAAATGCTACAGAAAGTTACATTCAAAACAAATTCAATTTAAGAAAAGACAGCATTTAAAAATGCTGTTAATTAACTTCAAATATTCAATAGAATTTCACAAACACTATTTATTTTATTTAAATCATTTTTAACTTACAAAATCATACATTTTCACATTTATAAGCATCATTTAATTTTCCTTAAATTCATGATTTTATAAAGTTAAGTTTCCTTTCAAAAATCAATATTTATTAATAATTCACTAATTAAATTTCAACAGTCAAATTTAAATTCATTACATTAAATTTCAACTTAACACTTAAGTTCAAATTCTCAAATATAACATAGTTTTATTTTTATTTACTTAACTAAAATTTCACTTTTAAGTCAGTTTCATAAATTTCCAATTTTAGTTATATTTCAAAATTTCAACTTAAATATTCATTCATTTCACATTTCAACTTTATTAAAAATCATTAATATGATATAAAATCATGTTAAATTCATTTAAATTCAAAATATCATAAATTTATCATATTTCCAAAGTTAATTTAATTTCCATTAAAAATTAAATCAAAATTTCCAAAATAACTTACGTTCAAAAGTTTCTAACTTTTTCATTAATTCATTTCACTTACAATTATTCATAAAATCAATAATATTTACAAAAATCATATTTTTATTAAATTTTAAATCAAAATATTATAATAATTAAATTTCTAAAGTATTTTAAAAATTATAGAAAAACATATCTTAACTACGGGCCTGTATATAATTTTCTACGCTAGGTAAAGTGATACGGGTAATATATCATTTCAACCCGTAATTTACAAAGAAAAATCTAGGTTTTATCATTTCAAACCCGTAGTCCCAAGTAAATGAAATAAACTGAAAATTGTTCAGGCCTATCATTTCAGCCCATAACGATTTTCCCTTATTCTAAAGTCCGTTCGGGTATGTATCATTTCAACCCATAGTGATTCTAATCTAAAGGGAACTTGCAGTGTGATGAACAGATAAAATAAATAGAATAGCATGAAATAACAGAAAACATATAATATAATAGGTGTAATAACAAGTGTTAACATCATATGATAATAATATAAGCAGTTATAACATGATCATATAGTTCTACAGATTCACAGGGTGTCAATTTACTACATATATAAGTACATAATGTGTGGTGAGAAATACTCACCTCTATAAGTTGGAGATAACAGATTCAGACACACAAACAAAGACCCAGAAAGCATGAAGGCACGACAATGATTTGAGTGAGAGAGAGACAAGGTTAATTGCCTTGAATACATGAGACAAAACAAATAAATATAACATAAGTTTTCAACTCAAAATAAATAAACAATGTTAAGAATAAATGCATAAAACAATTCCAATGTCTTTGCACTTGCTTTCTACCCCCTATGCTTCAGATATAGATCTGAAATACATGGCTACGGAGTGGTGTGGAAGAGGGTGGAGGTCGGGTCAGAGGTGGTGGTGGTGGAGGTTGTGGCGGCCAAAGGTGGAGGAAGAAGGAGATGGCAATCCTAGACAAGGTTTGGTACAGGTGATGGCTAGTGCTAGTTTAGATGGATTTTTGTGATGATCTTCACCATGGCTTGTCTTGGCCTGAGGAGGAGAGGTGTTAGGATGTGTGATGGTCAGAAAAAAGTGGCGGTGGTGGTCGGCCATAGCATGGAGGAGGGGGAATACAGCTATGAAGGTGGAGAGCATGTGCAAATTCAAGTAGAAAATCAATAAAAGACAAGAAGAAGATAGAATTTTTTACCAAAGCTTCACAAGGAGAATAGCCGTGATTTTTTTTGAGAGAAAGAGAAATGATTTTCATGAAAGTGAAAAAAATGTAGCTGAAATGAATAGATTACACGGCCAAAACAATTAAGAGGAGAGTTGGGAAAATGAAAGGTCGGGAGATGAAAAGACTTAGGAATTCCAGAAGTTTTAAACCTTTCAAATTCCTTAAATTTGTTTATATAACTTGATATTTCTAGAAATAATAATAATCCCAGATAAAATTTAGAAAATTTATCAAAATATAAAAAAATATATAATATTTATTAATTATATAAAGTTAAATTAAGGAAAATAGCTAAAAATAGTAAACTAGTCTAGAAAATTTGAAATTAAATGAAATAAAATTTAGAAAATTCATATGAGCTTGTAATATATTTTTAAACATAAATAATAATATAAAATAAAAGTACATTCACAAAATAAATATATAAAAAATTAAATTTAAATATAATTTTAATGAACAAAATAGCAGAAAATAAGAAAACGGCCTTTAAAAAAAATCAACACAGTAAACTTTGGAAAAATTATGGCATCACTTTAAAAATATTTAAAAGATAAAATATACTTAAAATAACATATTAACACATGTAAAAAAATTAAGTTTAAAGAAAATAGAAAAAGATTTAAAGAAATTGCTTAAAAATCCAAAACAGTGTCCAGAAATTACAATAAATCACCATTGACTTTGGAAAATTGTTTACTTCATTTTAAAATTATTATAATACAAAGATATACATACAATAACGTATTAAAATAAAATATGACAAAGAAAATAAGATTTATATAATTTATAATAGACAAAATTGTTAAATAAATCAAATTACACTCAAAATTGAAATGTACATAACTTTTACAGTTTAAGTCCGTTTTCAACGAAATAAAAAGCAATGTTCAAGTTTTTTTATATACTTCAATAATAAAAGATAAAATTTAAGAATTTAAAATAATTTAAATTTGAAGTTTAAAAGTCAAAGTTTGAACGGTTTGACCAGAAATTCACTTTACAGTAAAATATTCAAATTATACTAGTTTGAACTATAAATCACTTAATAATTATCATTTATACTTAAAAATGAAATGTTTGAAATAAAAAAAATTTAAAATAACTTAAAATAAAAATAAAGTCAATTTAAAAATATAAGCAAAAATCTAGGGTTGTTACACTCTCCCCCACTCAAAACTTTTCGTCCTCGAAAAGGGATGAGGTACGGAAAAGCACAGAAAAAGATAGAGTGAACTAGGATTAAGATAAGATGACAAGAAGATTGAAATTATACCTGATAACTGTTGTTATAGGTAAGTTTCGCAAGGTGGAGATGATCTTTCCAAGATTCTCTAAAATCAAGAACACAAGAACGCAAAAATAGATTCAAAATGAGTACCAAAGATTTTCAAAGATTATAGAAAGATTTCTAAATAGAAAGATTATAGAAAGATGCCTATACCAGTCTATAGCAAGATATGGATGATAAGGACAACCAAAAGATAGTTTGAAAAAAAATCAAAATAAGGAAATAAATTTGAAAGCATGGAAATTTCAACTTAAATAGAGAATAAATCTTTTACACAAGTTAAATAAATATTAACTATCCCAAATTTCATTATCTTATTATCCAATCATCTTAAATTAACAATTTTTAAAACCATGGGTTTGAAAAATAATCATTTATTACACTCACAATGTACTTAATAAATTTTATTCTTTTTTATTCCTAATTAAAATTAAATTTATTCATCTCAATATATTTATCACTTATGTTAAACATACTTACACTTATTATGACTGCTTTATTTTATTCTTAGTTCTTTTAACATTATTTTATAGTAAGTTATTCAATTACCCTTTATTATATTTACCTCTGTTAATCATTTTATAATTAAAATTTAAGTGTATAACATTTATTATAACCACTCAAATTTTATGAAAAAAATCTTTTTATATTGTATATTATCCAATTACATTGTTAACTTCTCAAGTTATGGTAAGTTATAATTGAATGCAATTGTATTATACAAATAAAACTTTCCAATTCAATCATTTCAAGCTTAAATCATTTATTCAAAATTTTGATTTTCTTTTTATAATTGAAATTATTCTTTAAAAATAAAATTTAAGAATTAAATTTTCGATTTCTTCAAACCATTTAGAGATAACAAAAGGTATGCACATAGTTTATCAAATCAAATTTAAATCATATATATATATATATATATTATAAATCAAGTCATATTTTAGAAATTCAATTCAAATCAATTTGATTTACCAAAACAAAGTTGTAGTAAGTCTACAGAGCAGTCTCTTCACTTCGAAACTCGAAAATGAACGTTGATGATGTCACGATCATCACCGAAGTTATTTTCCAGCGACAAAGAGAAGAGCACTAATTTTTAAACTTTCAAGTTCTTTGAAAACAAATTTCTATTCGAAAATACTTTAAATAATATAACCTTTTAAAACTTTTAAACACAAGGTTTGAAACCATCAGAAATTAAATTCTCAAATTTCTTGTTCTAAATTCATTTCAGTTCCCAAATCAATCTATAACTACCTATAAATTCATTTATAGAACAATAAATGATAAATCAAGTATTATCACTTCAAATAATCAATTTAAATCAGTTTATTAAGTTCCATAAATTTACTTATATATCAAAATTTATTTCATTAACCAAATTTTAAAATAATATTGTGTCAGTTTGTTTTTTCAAAGTGTTTTGGAAATCTTATCGATAGCGTTGATCAGACGAATCTATCAGAAACCCAATTCAACATCAACAACTCAAACAACACAATATATAAAACAAAACATAGATATACAAGTATAATTCAAAATGTTTGAAATAATAGATTGGAAACAAAAGACAAGATGATTAAATAACAAAATAGGGAGGTGGATAAGCTTAAGTAAATCACGGGCAACCTTGACCGGGTCAACCGTGACTTAAAGAATAAGATCAATGTGGATTTTCTGGGGTAAATCAACATTCGATCTCAATAGATAAAGTTTGGAATAACAAAAGATATTAGCATCTAAACCAAGGATAGATATAAATCTCTGATGAATCGATGCTAATTGTAAAGGAGTTTTCCCCCGTTTTCAATTCAATTTGAAATTGGCGTGACCGCCGACTCACTAGAAAGATCATTCGAAGCGGAGTTATGGAATACTCCAGAGTCAAAGAAGATGAATAGTGAAGGACACGAATGGATTTTGGAACCGTAGGGAACGTTCCAAAATTCAAAGGAATCGAGTCAAAAGGGAGAGATTCAAACTCGAATGAAAGTGATTCTGTAAATACATTCACTCCATATGCTAAGTTTTGCCTAGAGCTACCAGAGCTCTGATACCAACTGTAACAACCCAATATTTTCAACCATTCGCATCCATTATAAGTGTATAGGTAGACACTCAAGCCGGAATTGAATTGCTCAAAATACCGCGTTGTAAATAAAAATTTGGCAAACCTCAGAATATGCAGTAAATAAAAATCACAGATCACAGACACAGAGTAATAATAATGCAGCGGAAGTAAAAGAGATAGTAGTTCATAAAGCTACTATATAAATATATCAGAGTTACATAAGATACAACAAAAGAAATAAAGTACAAGAGAAGTCTCAATACATAGAAATCTACTGATACAATAGCTGGAAAAGACCAACAGGCTGAAAAGATAAAACTTGACAAGTAGATAATCTCTAGCGATTCCAATCTCCAGAAAGTGGAAATCCAAATCTGTGAATAACTCAGGCTGACCCGAGCGTAAATAAAAAATACAAACACTCGAGTCAGGACATACATACTTATACAATGTAAACCAACTCAAGTGAACTGTAGTAAAGGTACAAGTAACTTAGAGAATGCTTGGACCGCCCATCCTCTAAGGATTCGGTAAACTATTTACTACGTAGTATATTGCGCTATATACAGTAGTGTTTAATCAGTAAAGTATAATCATATAGAAAATAGCGTTAAGGGGATGGTGAACCTTAACGCGGTCGGATCTTTAAAACCAAAATCGTAGTAGGGTCGCTACAAGGAGATGACACGGCACGCGAGGCAATGCCAGGGTGGATACACCGTTTACACTCCCGGACCGGTGGTGACGGCAAGCCAGTAGCTTCCTCCCACCTCGAACAATACCCCAGAATCAAAGTGGTGCCACATATCGAATCACAAAAGTAATAGAATGGTTTCCGATGGAGCATGCTCGATGAAAGGGTGCGACCCTTTGTGTAGCCCGGTATAGCTCATGTTTTAGTCATTTATGCCAACTCACGGGAGTTGGGTCCACGTAATATACCTCAAGAACGTCGCCACCATCCTACTTCATTCTAGAGTCTCCACCGCGTACATAGTTGTTAAAGTGGTTTTCGGTATTAGCTGGCTATAAGACAATATCTGATCCCGGTCTCTTTAACAACCAATCGTTATTATAACCCGTAGTTATAACTTCAAAACAATATTTTATAATTCAAAATAAAATATCATTTCAACCTATATCTTTATCAAAATAAAGATTAAATCATTTCCAAACCATTTCAATATATCATTGTACCATATCTTTCAATTCAAATATTTATCAAAATAAATATCAAGTCATTTCTAACCATTTCAATATATTAAATTGTCTTATCCTTTCAAAACTTTCTTTCAAATCATTTTAATATATCAAAAGATCATAACCTTTCAAAGCTTCATTTCCAAAATATCATATCTTTCAGAACTTCTTTTCAAATCATTTTAATATCAAAATGTCATATCTTTCAAAACTCCATTTCAGATCATTTTAGTATATCAAAATATCATATCTTTTCAAAACCACATTTCAAATCATTTCAATATACCAAATAGTTATATTTCAAAACAATTTACATCATTTTAAGTCATAATAATGAAGTTATTACATTTAATAATTAAATTATTAAATTCCAAAAATTTAAAATTTTCAATGTTCATTTATGCACCTAAATTTATTAAAACAATGAAAATTCAAGTTTCGTAGCATTTGGAAAATGCTACAGAAAGTTACATTCAAAACAAATTCAATTTAACAAAAGACAACATTTGAAAATGCTGTTAATTAACTTCAAATATTCAATAGAATTTCACAAACACTATTTTTTTATATTTAAATCCTTTTTAACTTACAAAATCATACATTTTCACATTTATAAGCATCATTTAATTTTCCTTAAATTCATGATTTTATAAAGTTAAGTTTCCTTTCAAAAATCAATATTTATTAATAATTCACTTATTAAATTTCAACATTCAAATTTAAATTCATTACATTAAATTTCAACTTAATACTTAAGTTCAAATTCTCAAATATAACATAGTTTTATTTTTATTTACTTAACTAAAATTTCACTTTTAAGTCTATTTCATAAATTTCCAATTTTAGTTATATTTCAAAATTTCAACTTAAATATTCATTCATTTCACATTTCAACTTTATTAAAAATCATTAATATGGCATAAAATCACTTTAAATTCATTTAAATTCAAAATATCATAAATTTATCATATTTCCAAAGTTAATTTAATTTCCATTAAAAATTAAATCAAAATTTCCAAAATAACTTACATTCAAAATTTTCTAACTTTTTCATTAATTCATTTCACTTACAATTATTCATAAAATCAATAATATTTACAAAAATCATATTTTTATTAAATTTTAAATCAAAATATTATAATAATTAAATTTATAATTATTTTAAAAAATTTAGGAAAACATATCTTAACTACGGGCCTGTATATAATTTTCTACGCTAGGTAAAGTGATACGGGTAATATATCATTTCAACCCGTAATTTACAAAGAAAAATCCGGGTTTTATCGTTTCAAACCCGCAGTCCCAAGTAAATGAAATAAACTGAAAATCGTTCAGGCCTATCATTTCATCCCATAACGATTTTCCCTTATTCTAAAGTCCGTTCGAGTATGTATCATTTCAACCCATGGTGATTCTAATCTAAAGTGAACTTGCAGTGTGATGAACAGATAAAATAAACAGAATAGCATGAAATAACAGTAACATATAATATAATAGGCGTAATAACAGGTGTGAACATCATATGATAATAATATAAGCAGTTATAACATGATCATGTAGTTCTACAGATTCACAGGGTGTCAATTTACTACTTATATAAGTACATAATGTCTGGTGAGAAATACTCACCTCTATAAGTTGGAGATAACAGATTCAGACACACAAACAAAGACCCAGAAAGCATGAAGGCACGACAATGATTTGAGTGAGAGAGAGACAAGGTTAATTGCCTTGAATACATGAGACAAAACAAATAAATATAACATAAGTATTCAACTCAAAATAAATAAACAATCTTAAGAATAAATGCATAAAACAATTCCAATGTCTTTGCACTTGCTTTCTACCACCTATGCTTCAGATAAGATCTGAAATACATGGCTACGGAGTGGTGTGGAAGAGGATGGAGGTCAGGGCAGAGGTGGTGGTGGTGGAAGTTGTGGCGGCCAAAGGTGGAGGAAGAAGGAGATGGCAATCCTAGACAAGGTTTGGTACAGGTGATGGCTTGTGCTAGTTTAGATGGATTTTTGGGATGCTCTTGACCATGGCTTGTCTTGGCCTGAGGAGGAGAGGTGTTAGGATGTGTGATGGTCTGAAATAAGTGACGGTGGTGGTCGGCCACAGCTTGGAGGAGGGGGAATACAGCTATGAAGGTGGAGAGCATGTGCAAATTCAAGTAGAAAATCGATAAAAGACAAGAAGAAGATAGAATTTTTTACCAAAGCTTCACAAGGAGAACCCGTGATTTTTTTGAGAGAGAGAGAGAAATGATTTTCACGAAAGTGAAAAAAATGTAGCTGAAATGAATAGATTACACGGCCAAAACAATTAAGAGAAGAGTTGGGAAAATGAAAGGCCGGGAGATGAAAAGACTTAGGAATTCCAAAAGTTTTAAACCTTTCAAATTCCTTAAATTTGTTTATATAACTTGATATTTCTGGAAATAATAATAATCCCAGATAAAATTTCGAAAATTTATCAAAATATAAAAATATATATAATATTTATTAATTATATAAATTTAAATTAAGGAAAATAGCTAAAAATAGTAAACTAGTCCAGAAAATTTGAAATTAAATGAAATAAATTTTAGAAAATTCATATGAGCTTGTGATATATTTTTAAACATAAATAATAATATAAAATAAAAGTACATTCACAAAATAAATATATAAAAAAATTAAATTTAAATATAATTTTAATGAAGAAAATAGCAGAAAATAAGAAAACGGCCTTTAAAAAAAAAGAAATCAACACAGTAAACTTTGGAAAAATTATAACATCGCTTTAAAAATATTTAAAAGACAAAATATACTTAAAATAACATATTAGAACATATAAAAAATATTAATTTTAAAGAAAATAGAAAAAGATTTAAAGAAATTGCTTAAAAATCCAAAACAGTGTCCAGAAATTACAATAAATCACCATTGACTTTGGAAAATTATTTACTTCATTTTAAAATTATTATAATACAAAGATATACATACAATAACATATTAAAATAAAATATGACAAAGAAAATAAGATTTATATAATTTATAATAGACAAAATTGTTAAATAAATCAAATTACACTCAAAATTGAAATGTACATAACTTTTACAGTTTAAGTCCATTTTCAACGAAACAAAAAGAAATGTTCAAGTTATTTTATATACTTTCATAATAAAAGATAAAATTTAAGAATTTAAAATAATTTAAATTTGAAGTTTAAAAGTCAAAGTTTGAACGGTTTGACCAGAAATTCACTTACAGTAAAATATTCAAATTATACTAGTTTGAACTATAAATCACTTAATAATTATCATTTATACTTAAAAATGAAATGTTTGAAATAAAACAAATTTAAAATAACTTAAAATAAAAATAAATTCAATTTAAAAATATAAGCAAAAATCTAGGGTTGTTACACAATATCCTTGATAAAACTGCACATCATAAATATTTAAGATGCAAATCAGAGTGAATCAGAAAAGCATGAAAGCACCAAATGTAATATACATGCTATTCTACAACATAGAAGTTATTAAATTTGAATTAAACATTCATGGAATCAAAGATTGAATTGGTGGGTTAGCATATGAAAATGGCATCAGAAAAAGATGGAAATGATGTATATCAGTTTATTGTAAACAAATCAATGACGACCGTACAGTTGGTTAAATAATTTTACAAACCTCACCAAAACAAATTACTCCCAGCGTAGATTGTAAATTGCCTAGTTGCTAGTTGACATGCTGACAATAACACCAACTGATCCACCTGGAAAAACCTAATTTAATAAATAAAACAAATCAGATCGAAATTAGACAATAATTAAATCAATTGAATGAATTGTGATAAACCAATAATAAAATTAATGGAAAGTTAATGATCGAATTGAACAACATTATCAAATGAAATCACTTTTGACATGAAGAAGGCAGATCTAGGAAAGATTTCTTTGTCTGGAGTACTGGCGTGTTTGATTTAAATAAAACAAAGTCTGATTTATTAAATCTATTTTATACAGCTTTTACACCTGCTTTAAAGAAGGTAGCGTATTTTGTCTTCATCGAAGCCATATTATTATTGACAACATGATTTATTTTCTTTTTTTAAAGGGGAAAATTAAATCATCACACTTGTGGTTTCAATGTTTTAACTATATTAAATACTTGTTAGTAAAAAAACATATTAGCTAGCACTTCAAACTAAGTGCACAAATATTAAATGGACACTGAGATACATTTTCTGCCAATTAACTTCACGCTAAAAGTAATAATGGTAAAGAAGAAATCTAATTATCCGGTGTGCATACAACATCTTAATTTTAGAATAAAGGACATTTTAATTTTCTCTTGTAGAATACATAGTGGTTAAAAAAAATTGAATTCATGATAACTTGGAATATAGACTTTATTGTCATCTATTGCTATTGCAACAAAACTTTATCTTTGAATTTGAAATAACCTAAGTCATGCATAAATAATAAAGTAAATCAATCGAAGAGCCAAATCATTATTATTTCACAATATTTCTTCTTATATTAACGGTACTTTACATAACAACTAAGAGTACCCCTTTTATACTATACATGTTGCATTCGATGTTTAGAGCACGGTTAATTCACCTAGCAGATATATTTATTTCCCATTTGCATAACACATTTTGATGGTCTATTACAGGAGTGAAGTCAACTATTTTAGGACATTAAGGTATATCACATTGTGATGTTTATCAACCTTAAGAACGTTACTTTTTCGGTAACTAAATGTATGTATTTTACAATTATACAAATAAATATGAGCATTTTGATGATAACGTTGGTTGTAGCAAAAAGTATCTCAAGCACTTCACTAATAATCATTCCAAATTATAATATAATATTAACAAACAATAAATAAAGCCTACATTTTTCGACTATGTAAGCATAATATATTTTTCAAAATGATATATGATATATTAAGAAAATAAAATTATTGCAAACTGGAAATATAACTACATGGGTTCGATCCTAAAAGGATGCACATGTAAATTTTCTTATGCAATATCCTATGGCTCCCTTGTGGTTGGGGTGTACAGGATAAGTGCAGTCCAAACATAGTTGATTATTTTTTTATTACGTGTATTCATGTTTTTGTAAAGTTTTTAGTTCAAAGAATGAGGGAAAGAGTGGTTGCAGGCCACATCAACGGAATGTTAAAATACCAGTAATTAATCTTGGATGGTATAACCGTATTCACTTTCAAAGTGCAAACAATTTTTAGTGTAAACTGCGCATGGCACATTAAGCCGTGAAGTGTGTGTATGGAGCGTGGAACAAAAAATAAAATACAAAATTTTTCACAATAATTATTAGCCATTGATTAATTTTTTTTACATGAGAGGTGGAAAGCAGGGGAGATCCAATAGTTAAGATCTCATGTATCCCACGTGTCACTAACTTGCATCCACATAGAGGTTCCATACACACCCCTTTACACCCCTCCCCCACCCTGATGCACACGCGCGTATAATTTGCCAATTTTTTTTAAGTTTGAGTTAATCATAACTCTATCACTATGAGTGTATACACACAAAAAAAAATCCGTCTGCATTTATACCTGAATTGTGAATAAATATTTGCTATCCCAAAAAAAGAATGGAGTCCACAACCAAAAATTATTCTTTTGATTTCTGTCAAGATTATAGTTTAATGTGTATTTTAGTACTATAAAAGATATGTATTTATTTTTTTATTAAGATACAACGTTATGTTGTATTTATGTAATGCATAATAGCTACTCAAAATTATTTATTAGTGTCATATTCATTTATTTTTCTTACTTTTATAATTAGATTGAAAAGGCTTATTTAAAAAAAAATCTATTTATTTTTATTAATTCTTCAATCGTTAATGGATATAATAATAATCTGATATTCATCCTATTTCATATCTGCAGATAAGGATATCAGAAAACGCTTTCGGATGCAGGTATGAAATTATCCACATCTGAAAATATTTGTTGATAGGCTATAGAGCCGTACATTAGACACCTATAAATATTCTAGGAACTCACAAATGATTAAATATGGAAAATGGAAAATAGTAAGTAATACCTCGCAGGAACTAAATATGCAAGCCTCTCTTTGATTTTGACCTGTTGCATATTTTCACGATCATAAAATATCACAAATTTTTTATTGTTGTTGTGTGAATACATAAAATAACATTACGAGGACTATGGTAAGCTTATATTGAAAATCCTTGCTTTTAAATTGCCTTTGAAATTTTTTATTCCCTATTAGCGCACTTTGATGATAATTTAGCAGAGTTTGGGATAAACTAAAATCAACAAACACTCATAGTTTGTTACATGCTATTTCATGTAAGGATAACCTATGCATGGCATGAGTTATCCTTTTAATAAATTACTATTTTTAAGAAAAATGACAATTTAAAATAAGTTAATTGTTACATGTTTAAAGCAGTTAACATACAGTTAGTTGAAGTTGAAAATAATGTATAATTTCTAACAAATAACACAGATGATTGTGTACAGTTATATACGCATGTTAATAATTATTATCAATTTTTATTGAACAAATAACCATTATATAAGTAGAAAATTTATTGGCTCGTATGAACAAATTAGCAGAAACTTATATGAAACAATAAAAAAAGCAAATAAGTACTCTTCTATCTGACCTAGAATAATGAAAAACAACGTATAAATAATGAAAAAAAAACAAATAGTAAGAATGCATTCATGCAGTGATAAGTTGCAAAAAGTCAATTGAAATGAAAACAATAAAAAACAAAGAAGCAAAACACATCAAATCTTTATCGTTTTGATTCCGCTGCTCAATTTTCACTATTACATGCACTTGAAATGTCGTTACTTTTTTAAGACACTAAAAAGATCAAAATATCATCAAAAAAGAACTGAAATTCGAGTTTCAGAAAACAATTATTAGCAATTACAGTTTGAGCTCTTTACTTATTCTTTACTGACAACAAGATCAGGTAATCTCCATTAGAACTCAAGTTGTATCTAATATCATTCATTAATGATATAATATTGCGATATCCTTGATAAAACTGCACATCAGAAATATTTATGATGCTAATCAGAGTGAATCAGAAAATCATGAAAGTACCAAATGTAATATACATGCTATTCTACGACATAGAAGTTATTAAGTTTGAATCAAACATTCATGGAACCATAGATTGAATTGTTGGGTTAGTACATGAAATGGCATCAGAAAAAGATGGAAACGATGTATATCAATTTATTGTAAACAAATCAATGACGATCGTACAGTTGGTCCAATAATTTAACAAACCTCTCCAAAACAAATTGCTTCCAAACATAGATTGTAAATAACCTACTTGCTAGTTGACATGCTGACAATAGCACCAACTGATCCACCTGGAAAAACCTAATTAATAAAAAAAACAAATCAAATCGAAATTAGACAATAATTAAATTAGTTTAACGAATTTTGATAAACCAATAATAAAAGTAATGGAAAGTTAATGATCGAATTGAACAACTTATCAAATTAAATCACTTTTGCCACGAAGAAGGCAGATCCAGGAAAGATTTCTTTGTCTAGTTAGCAATCTAGAAATCAATTCGAGAAGAACAAATTAGGATTTTTACCTGAGGTATGTAGACGATTCGTTAGTGTAGTCAGCCAAATCTTGTTGCCGAAGCATGATTAATAATGGATGAAACTAACTTCGGTTTGGACTTGCGATTTTTGGCCATCTCGGATCCAGGTGGAGAATACAAAGGATGAGAGCAGAACAAGATCTGGAAAATGCAATGTTCGGCTGAGATTCGCGTAGCTGGCTGGAATAATTTGATGCCATCTCCAGTTCGTCATCTGGACGATGTTCTACTGGTCAGCAAAATTGATTTAGCATTATCGCATAATGGAAGAATCTACTAGATACTGAATTTTAAACCTTCCGACCTCAAGAGATGAAGATTGGGGTTCATGATTGTTCTGGTATGAAAGCATGAGATCTAATATTTCGATAGACGATCCTATTCATGAAATTAGGGTTTCGTAAAAGGGGATGAGAAGCTATGGTGGATTAGATAAAGCGGAGGAGGGAATGATGGAAATGTGGGGAAGATACAGAAAGAAGTGGAAAATGCGACCGTTCATTTTCGAAAATATTGAGATGGCTTCTGTGGACTTGAAATGTAACTTACTAATAATATAATAGTACAGATATGTGTGTGCAGCATTATGTTTAAATACAATAAATAAATATATGTTAAATTATACTTTTTTTCAATAAACTAAAAAAAAATATTTGAGTTAAAACATTGATTTTGTTAACCGTCCAATAAATTAAATAAATATACAATTTAAATCACTCAATAAATTAAACAAATACATTAGTTAAATTAAAAATTTTGTTTCAATATATTAAATAAATTTATTCGAGTCAAAATACAGATTAATTAAAATATTTTGCATTTGCTTTATATGAAAACCAAAAATATAAAACCAAAGTCTAATAAGTTTCTCAATAACAGATCAAATACACAAATACAATAGTTAAAATTAAAACTAAAATTTAATATTAACAGAAAATTTTGATTTAAACGTAGAATTCATCATTAGAAGTTGGTGCCAAATTAACAGATGTAGAAGAAGAAAACCAACATTGGAAGTCACATGTCGATGAGCTGGAGAAAAAACTCAGTAATCTAACTAATGAATTTTGTGCAACAGTCTCCGTGTGTGGAAAATTATTCTTCTTCCAATGGTAATGCTGGCGGGGGTTAGTTATTATAGTTACTGTTTTTATATTATTTGGATATTTATGTCGATGATGTTGTATTTGATATTATTTATATTGATGGAGATATTTATGTATGTTGGATATTTTTGATGTAGGATTGATATTTTTGATGTCGGATGGATATTTGTATTGATGGCTATATGGCTGTGTTGATATTTGTGATGTTGGATATGTATTGTTATATATTGATATTTGAGTGTGCGTGTAGGATATTATTTGTTTAAATTAATGCTATTTAACTTCAAGATTTGTTAAAGGAGTTGCACATAACGCTACAATGTGCTACCCAGATTTTATGGATAATAAGCCAACCACAGCCCTTGCTAATAATTCTGTCTACCTTGAATGAAGTTCATATATCGATACATGGTATCATTTTTATGGAGAGAACATTCGAAAAAGGGAAGTTTAATCAAAGTACGTAGAGGTCCTAGCCTCCTAGGTGATCACCTTTGTGGCTTTTCCTCAAACAAGGCATTGGTCCAACTCAAAGAGAAGCCCACCAGGTCGATTGCTACAATCATTTGAGGTAGGACCAAAATGGAAGGGGGAAGGGAAAAAAAGCTATTCGGACCGTGACTTTTAACATTCGTTTTACATACTCTTCGTATTTGCAGTAAAAAATTAATTTGATATGTCACAATCCAACACCGTAATCGATTTTTAGTTGGCGTTCAAATCAATTAGCAACAGACAAAATCATCAGTGGCAAAAAAAGCTTTGAAATCGTCCAATCACAAAAGACAAAAAATGATATGCAAATACCTACCATATTGTTTGAAATCAACATAAATGAAAATACCAAACTTGTGGTTTCAAAATTTCATTTTATGTTAGAAAAATTTGATTGTTTTTATACGGAAGAACAGATCAAATAATTTGAAGATTGTATAGACGGCAACATAAGTACAAAGATATCGAGTGAATTGTGAATTTATACGTGGGCATTTGCTTATGCACCACAATGATAAGAAATTTATCATATGCTTATGGCAGTTAATAATATCAAAGGAATTAGCATATGTTGTAGCTTATGATGCAGCCACAGCTTACCGTGGACTTGTGATGCTAATTTTCGTTCAAAACCAGCTGTAAAAACGCTTCTCAACGCTTATTTCATTTAAAACTCACTTGTTATAAAGCTAATCTTCAATATAGCAAATCATCCGAGTTTCATCCTTATATATAATAAGAAAATTTAAAACAGGGCTTGGTTCGTTATTTTTATCTTTGGTTTTTGTTCATACAACAATGCACACGACGTATGTTATTGTCGAAAACGACCAATTTAGAAAACTAAGTTAACATACAAAATAGAAAATAATTTTTTTCCGTGTTTTGAGAAATAACATAAGTACGTAAAACAATCCATTCTTCCATCGTCCCTCTATCCTCTTCGTTCTTCCATTCGTCTTTCTTTCATCCACTTCATCATCACTTCATTCTTGTCATATTTGACATACACATTGAAAACCGAAAATAAAAAATTCATTTATAAACTAAATACTACCTAAACGTCCTAAATTTCAAAATACACATCCGTTTTCTCTAAAAACCTAATCTAAAAAATAATAGAATATTCTGTAAATATTTAAAAGAACTCATAACTAGGCTAATATTTGCAGAGAAACAAGTTTATGTATTGTAAATAGGGAAAAAATTAAAGGCAAATTATCCTAATAAATTAAGCACAAAGATACGCGCATTTTGTTTCCTACAAGATAAGACCCAAAGCTCATTGCTAAGTTAGTTGTTCCTTCTACTTTTCTATTTCCTTTTATTCGACACGCTTCTTCAATTTCAAACTCTCTCTTAGATACGCTTTCAAAACTCAAATCACTATAACAATAATGCAAAATTGATACCTAATAGTCGTTTGATACATATATAGCAATAATATATCAAATCTCCAATATAAAAATAATAACGTTATAATAAAAATGATACACATATATTTGCAAGTGTTATCAAGTTTATATTTGATATAATTTAATGCTCTATAATTTATTTGACTAATTGTATGACAGAAGTGGTATCAAAATAATGTAGAAATGATACCTAGTACCTGTTTGATACATATATGACAATAATGTATCAAATCTTTAATATAACAATAATCACATTATAATAAACTATATATATATGCGCAAAAGTTTTATCTAGTTTGTGTTTGATATAATTTAATGCTCTATAATTTATTTGACTGAATGTATGACAAAAGCGATATCAAAATAATGCAAAACTGATATCTTTTTGATTGAAGTTGATGCTTAGTTATTTTATAAATTATTTTCATTGTAATTTATATCAAAACTGATACTAAAATATTTGAAATTATGATACCTAGTTACTGTTTGATATAAGCTGATGCTCTGCAATTTTAATTATTTATTTGACCATCATATACGACAAAAGTTATACCAAAATAATGCAAAAGTAATACTAGTACCGTTTGATTGAATTACATGCTTAATTTTTTTATCAATTATTTTGATTGTAACTTATATCAAACCGACATCAATATATTTGCAAAAATGATACACAGTTTCTGTTTGATATAAGTTGATGCTCTGTAATTTTAATTATTTATTTAACTGTCGTGTACGACAAAAGTGATACCAAAATAATGCAAAGCTGATACTTTGTAGCTGTTTGATTGGAGTTGATGCTTAGTTATATTATAAATTATTTTAATTTTAATTTATATCAAAACTGATAACAAAATATTTGAAAATATGATGTCTAGTTTCTGTTTGATATAAGTTGATATTATGTAATTTTTATTATTTATTTGACTGTCATATATGACAAAAGGGATACCAAAATAATGCAAAACTGGTACGTATGTAACAACCCGCATATTTATCGATTTTATATTTAAATATTTTATTTAAATATTTTGTCGTTAATCGATATTGGTCCGAAAAGCTACTTTTTGCAAACGGTCAAATTAGGACTCGAGACCACATCCATTGAGTTCGAAATGCCGTTTACAATTTTTTTAAGTATAAACATTGGTAGGTTTGGAGTTAGTGGAATTTCATTAACTTTTCCCGCTCTGGACTTTGGGTTAGATTGCCATTATAACTCAAGCCCAAACCCCCTTCCTTCTTCTCACTCTTCATAAATTTCCTAACAACCAAGCTTTTGCATTAATGGTGAGTGGAAGAGGAAATTAAAACTCCAAGCTTAGGTTTCAACTTTAAATCCATCATTCAACTCCAAAAATCAAAGTGAAGACATTGGATTCTAGCTTGTAGTTGCTTCTCCATTGTTTCAAGCTCCTTCTTCATTGAATTTGTGCAAAAGTGAGATTTTTATCTCACAATTCTAGCCTATAACTATATTGGACTGTTGGGAATGATTCCCTATCATTTTTGCATGCATGTTAGCATTTGGTTTGGATTGGATTGGCGAAAAACTCCAATTTTTAGCGTTTTGGTGAATTTTCTGCACTTAGGTCGTTCTGCCCATTTTTAGCTCGTTCGGAGTTAAGTCGTTCGTCCATAGGTCGTGAGTCGTTTACGAGTTAAGCCTAGGTCGTTCTGGCCATTTTTAGCTCGTTCGGAGTTAAGTCGTTCATCCATAGGTCATTTGACCCTTAACTCGTAGGTCGTTGGACCTTATCTCGTTAGGTCGCTCCTGGCCTAACCCTTAAGTCGTGTAACTCTTAAGTCGGTTACGAGTTATCTCGATAGGTCGTTGGACCCTTAACTCGTAGGTCGTTGGACCTTATCTCGTTAGGTCGCTCCTGGCCTAACCCTTAAGTCGTGCAACCCTTAAGTCGTGCAGCCCTTCAGTCACGCAACTCTTAAGTCGGTTACGAGTTATCCCGATAGGTCGTTGGACCCTTAACTCGTAGGTCGTTGGACCTTATCTCGCTAGGTCGCTCCTGGCCTAACCCTTAAGTCGTGCAACCCTTAAGTCGTGCAACCCTTCAGTCACGCAACTCTTAAGTCGGTCACGAGTTATCCTGTTAGGTCGTGACCTCTGTTAAGTCGACCATGTTGGGTCGTGAGTCATCGTTAGGTCGCAAACACCTCTAGGTCGCAACCACTAAGTCGCTTGACCCCTTAGACCCCTAGGTCGCAACCGTTAGGTCGCTCGACCCTATCCCTCTTAGGTCGTTAGACCCCCTTTTTGTCTTCACTAGGTCGTACCGTTTTGGACGGGGCGCTGCCCGCTGGACCCCCGCGACCTGACCGGGCAGGTCGAACCCCGTAAGCGGTGGCGTTGCCCCCGCACCCCCACCTTGGGGTGTTGCCACCCCCTGGACCCCCCCTCCGTAGGGGATCTTATCTGAAAAACATTGAGCTGATTTCCTTGGATCTTATTCACATCTCCGTATGCGATCTTTGTGATTGATTGTTTATATAATTGCTTCTGTGTTTTTTCATTTTATAATATAAAGGTTTCAATACTAGTAGTAAATATCAAAACTCTTTTAACAAACAATTTCAACTCTATTTTTAATAACAAAGCTCTTTTCTTAAACCGTTTTCCAATCTATTAGTATATACAAACCTTTACCTCACTCGGATGAGAAATCTAATTAAACGACTTAGTAAAACAAGTGGTATGAAACGCTTGCGTTCACTTCGTGGGTTAATTCTTGGACTTGTTCGATTGAACCTCTTGTGACAATTTTATTAGTGAAGATTTACAGTTTGTTCGTAAATATTTAAGTTAAGCAAGTGGTTATGGGACATGAAGCTAAACTTCTATATTTACTAGCTTAGTGTAATTGACACTTCTCGTTGATCATGACGATCATTCTGATGCTTTAGACTAGCAACTGTGCGATGTCTCTTGTTGCGAGGTTAGACTAGACACCACTTGTGTGATTCCACTCACACATCCCTTTTTGCTTTTTGGTTAGTCTGGACCTTAATCTGTGTGATTCCATTCACACATGTGGGGTAGCTCCCCTTGGTCTTCGGACCGTCATGTGATAGGCCTCTTTCTCTTTTCTATGATTTCTGGACTTCTTGCATTGATTTCTAGAATTTATGTCATTAACTTGTTATGAGTACAAGTTTGGGGTATGATGCTTTTTCCGAATCTTTGAGAAGATTCTTGTGATATTGATTATCTCTTATTGATTGATCTTCTGTTGATCATTATTTACATACTTATAGTGGTATGTCATTATGGATATTTTATGTTTATGCCATATCTTTTATGTTATATCTTGTCATCTGATATTTATAGCTAGACTGACCCGTTTATTATTTTTCTTAAATAATACTCGGGTCAGACCGAGATGTTACAGGTGCTTCTGCTTGACTTCTTATCAGGGATTCATCACTCTGACTTTTGGCTAACTGTTTAGATTAACAGTTTTTGTTGTATACACTTGAGATATAGACTCATAGTTGTATTCTTTTGTATTGCACGTATTGCTATTCTTTTGTATTATTGTGGATCTTTTGACCACTACTCTGATGTACACTTTCATGTGTTAGTTATATATTCATATCTTCTTCCGCCTTTGTGATATGGATGTCTGTGACTGATTTGCGTTATGCTTATTTCTACGTTTGTTTCCGAAGATTATTTATAGCCACCGTGTGATAAGCAATTACATGGATGGTCGCTCCTCAACAGCCTTATTCTCCGCGCTAGTTGACAGCACTACTCCGTAGTGTTCTTGGCTAGCGTGGGTATAGAGGTGGGGCGTCACAGCTTGGTATCGGAGCCAAACTTCGGAACAATGTAGAATAACTTACAAAGGATCATCGTCCTAGGTCTATCTTAGGAGTCATACCATAGGATTAATTCGAGTCTTCGTACCGATTCATCCTATTTCCTTTATGATTCCTTGTTTTATCTATCAAGATTGCTTGATGTTCATTGGTGAATAACCTTCTTCCTTCTCTTCTTTCTTTCTTAAAGGAAGAGAATGTCTAGATCAGGCCGTCCCAGAACTGGATCATCTGGTGCTGCTCCCTCGGATGGAGTTTTTATGACTGCTCAACAGCTTCTTGATTTAGTAACTAATGCTCAAGCAGCTGGAGCTAACCCGGAACCTACTCACCCAAAGTCGGGATTTGCACGCTTGTGCAGCGATTACACTAACTTGGGTGGGAAGCCCTTCAAAGGTTCGGAAAATATCATCGAGGTCCAGGCTTGGTTAAAATCATGCGATCGAATCTTTTCTCGCATGAACCTTATCGATCTCCACCGCGTTCAGGTGGCTTCCAGCATGCTCCGGGAGAGAGCATTGGACTGGTACGAACTCCTTACTTCAGAAATTAATGAAGCGAATCTCACCTGGGAGCAATTTCAGGGACGCTTCCAGTTAAAGTTTGTACCAGAAGCTGGGAAAGTAACCTTGGCTCGACGTTTTATAGACCTTGTTCAAGGTCAATCCTCTGTGACTGATTACGTCGCAGCCTTCGAGTCGCTTTCCAAATATGGGGTTGAATACATCAACACCCTATTGAAGAAGAACCAGAGGTTCGTTTATGGATTAAATAAGAATCTTAAGAAGCCACTACTCCTGAAACTAGAAGTCACATTTGATCAACTCGTCGATATCACTCTTCGTCTTGAAGAGGCTGATAGAGAGAGTGATGCTGAAGTGGAAGGCGCTAAAGCAAACTTCAACAACAAGAAGAGGCCAAGCAAATTCAAGGGTCCTTATCCCAACAAAAAGGGTAAGCAGGCAACCCCTGCGGCAAAGTCTCCTTCTCCTAGTGGTGCGAGTTGCTTCAACTGTGGGTATGGGGATCATTATGCGAATAAGTGCTCTAAGCCCAAAACTTGTCGCTGTTGTAAGAGCCCGGATCATTACATACATCAATGCCTCAAGCGTAAAGGCAAGAAGGAAGGAAAGTTGAATGTGGCTCAAGCCCCTGGCAACACATCTCATGGCCAAGGTATTTCTCATTCCATTCTTGATGGTATTATTTTATTTCATGATCAACCTATTAGAGTTCTCTTTGATACGGGTGGATCCCATTCTTTTATATCAAAGGAACTGGTAGACACTTTTTTCTTAAGTGTTACTGCATTGATGACTTCTTTAAAAATTGCGAATCCTGTTGGTGGATCCGCAACTCTTAGTTTGCTTTGTAAAGATGTGGAGATTGTTTTATGTGATTTTTCTTTCCTAGCCGATTTGCATGTCATGCGTTACTTAGGCTTTGGAATAATTTTGGGAATGGATTGGCTTAACCGTTATCAAGCCCACATCCTATGTCCTGAGCGGACTATTCATCTCCGACATCCACTATCTGTTAAACAGATTTCTGTTAATCTTAAGGATTCAGAATCCTGTTTGGTGGCATCTTTATATTCTTTGAATCCTCGTGATGACGATGATGATGTTGAAGATGATATTATTTCTCGTATTCACGTTGTTCGTGAATTTTCCGACATATTTGAGCCCGTTTTAGGTTTACCACCTAAACGAGCAATCGAGTTCAGAATTAATCTTGTTTCTGGAGCTCAACCTGTTACTCGTCCTCCTTATCGCATGTCCAATAAGGAAAATGAGGAGATGCGTAAACAATTATCCGAATTGGAGACGAAGCAATTTATTCGCTCTAGTTCCTCACCTTGGGGAGCTTCGGCTATTTTCGTGAAGAAATCCGACGGTACGCTTAGGCTTTGCGTTGACTATCGCAAGCTTAACGGTCTGACTATTAAAAATAAATATCCTTTACCTCGGATTGATGATCTATTCGATCAGCTTAGTAGTGCTAAGGTCTTTTCACAATTGGACTTGGCTACCGGTTTCCATCAGCTTCGTATCGCTGAGGATAGCATTCCTTTGACATCATTCCGTACTCGATATGGATCTTATGAATGGCTTGTTATGCCATTTGGGTTAACGAATGCTACAGCTTATTTCGTTGACCTCACGAATCGCGTTTTCAAAGATTTCCTCGATCGGTTTGTTCTCATATTCATTGATGATATTCTTGTGTATTCAAAAACCGAGGAGGAACATGAGAAACATCTTCGGATTGTATTGGAAACTCTTAGGAGTAATCAATTAAAGGCGAAATTTTCTAAATGCCACTTTTGGCAATCTCGTGTGAAGTTTCTCGGTCATATTATTTCCGAATCCGGGATTTCCGTGGATCCTTCAAAGATTGAAGCGATTCAAGATTGGAAGAGACCGGAGAGTGTGACAGAGATTCATAGTTTTCTCGGTCTGGCGGGCTATTACCGTCGTTTTATTAAGGACTTTTCTAAGATTTCCGTGCCTCTTACTAGCTTGACTAAGAAGGGAGTTAAATACATTTGGTCGGACAAATGTGAAGCCTCTTTTCAGAAATTGAAAGAACTCCTTTCTGATGCCCCTGTTCTTGTTATTCCCGTGGGGAATCAAGATTTTGTTGTTTATACTGATGCTAGTCACGTTGGTTTGGGTGCCGTTCTTATGCAAAAAGAACGTGTTATTGCTTATGCTTCTAGGAAATTAAAGCCGGCCGAGACTATATATGCCACACATGATTTAGAACTCGCGGCTATTATTTTCGCCCTTCGGATTTGGCGTCATTAGCTATTGGGAGAGAAATTTATTCTTTATACGGATTATAAGTCTCTGAAATGTTTATTTTCTCAAAAAGAACTTAATTTACGTCAACAGCGTTGGCTCGAGTTTCTTGCACCTTATGATCTTGATATTCTTTATACCCCCGGTAAGGGTAATCGTGTCACCGATGCTCTTAGCCGTAAACAACAAGCAGTTGTTTCTATGATGATATCCGAATGGAATGATCTCGAGATTTTATCCACTTGTGAGATTCGAGAGCGCGTATCCGATTTATGCTCATCGCTTGTTTTATGTAGCCTTGAGGCTCATCCTTCTCTTTTAGACCGCATTCTTGAAGCTCAAGGGCTAGATTCTGAATTGGCTCTTCTTGGCAAAAATGTTAAGGATAAAATTGATATTGAAGGTTTGAAAGACTTTGATATTGATTCTCGTGGCGGCATTCGAAAATTTGGTAGACTTATCGTACAAATATTGGAGATCTTCGTAAAGATATTTTAGAAGATTCCCATCGTTCTAAATTCACCATTCATCCCGGTAGTAGTAAAATGTACGCTGATATGAAGCGACTTTATTATTGGGAGGGAATGAAATCTGATATTGCTAACTTTGTTAAGTGTTGCATGACTTGCCAACTTGTCAAGGGCGAACATCAAAGGTCTGGTGGGTTATTGCAACCTTTAGAAATTCCAATTTGAAAGTGGGATCAAATTTCCATGGACTTTATAGATGGCCTTCCCCGTTCTCGTTCGGGTCATGATAGCTTATGGGTGATTGTTGATAGACTTACTAAATCCGTCCATTTTATTCCGGTTTGGTCTAACCGAACCGTTTCTCTTTTGGCCAAACTATTTGTCAAGGAAATTGTAAAATTGCATGGAGTTCCTGCTTCTATTGCTAGCGATCGTGATCCATTGTTTACTAGTGGATTTTGGAAGAGTCTTCAAAAAGCTTTAGGAACGAAGCTTAATTTTAGCACCGCGTATCACCCCCAGTCCGATGGACAAACCGAGCGTGTGAATCAAACTCTTGAAGATCTTCTTCGTGCTTGTGTGCTTGATTTTGGTGGAAGTTGGGAAGATCATATTTCACTTGTTGAATTTTCCTATAATAATAGCTTCCAATCTAGTATTGGTATGGCACCTTTCGAGGCACTCTACGAAGGCCATGCCGATCTCCTTCTTGTTGGCTTGAGGCCGGTGAGAAGCTGGTTTTAGGTCCAGACTTTATTCGTGATTCCACGGAAAAGATAGAACTTATTCGACATAGGATGAAAGAAGCCCAGAGTAGACAAAATCCTATGCCGATAATCGAAGAAGGAAATTAAAATTTTCTGTTGGGGATCCGGTTTTTATTCGTGTTTCACCTATGAAGGGTGTTGTACGTTTTAGTCAATCGGGGAAGTTAGCGCCTCGATATATTGGGCCATTTCCTATCACTGAACGTATTGGTTCCATGGCTTATCGCCTTGCATTGCCGGCTCAGTTTTCTGCTATGCATAACGTATTTCACGTTTCTCAATTACGGAAATGCCTTCGGGATTCCGATTCTATTCTTGAGCCTGCTGTTGTGGAAGAAATTGAAGTTTCGCCGAATTTAACTTATGAGCAGCATCCTATTCGAATTATAGCTTCGGAGGTTAAACGACTTCGAAATAAAGATGTTCCGCTTGTGAAGGTTCAATGGTCCTCAAATCCTAAGGATTGCTCTTAGGAATCCAAAAAATTCATCGAGCGAACGCATCCGGACTTGCTTACTCCTGCTCTTTGAGGTGAACTTCCTATTTCAAATTTCTTAAGTGTTAATATGCTTTTATGGTTGTTACTTGTTATTTCCATCTTATATATATTGCGAGGACGCAATTTCTTTTAGGAGGGGAGTCTGTAACAACCCGCATATTTATCGATTTTATATTTAAATATTTTATTTAAATATTTTGTCGTTAATCGGATATTGGTCCGAAAAGCTACTTTTTGCAAACGGTCAAATTAGGACTCGAGACCACTTCCATTGAGTTCGAAATGCCGTTTACAATTTTTTTAAGTATAAACATTGGTAGGTTTGGAGTTAGTGGAAATTCACTAACTCTTCCCGCTTTGGACTTTGGGTTAGATTGCCATTATAACTCAAGCCCAAACCCCCTTCCTTCTTCTCACTCTTCATAAATTTCCTAACAACCAAGCTTTTGCATTAATGGTGAGTGGAAGAGGAAATTAAAACTCCAAGCTTAGGTTTCAACTTTAAATCCATCATTCAACTCCAAAAATCAAAGTGAAGACATTGGATTCTAACTTGTAGTTGCTTCTCCATTGTTTCAAGCTCCTTCTTCATTGAATTTGTGCAAAGGTGAGATTTTTATCTCACAATTCTAGCCTATAACTATATTGGACTGTTGGGAATGATTCCCTATCATTTTTGCATGCATGTTAGCATTTGGTTTGGATTGGATTAGCGAAAAACTCCAATTTTTAGCGTTTTGGTGAATTTTCTGCACTTAGGTCGTTCTGGCCATTTTTAGCTCGTTCGGAGTTAAGTCGTTCGTCCATAGGTCGTGAGTCGTTTACAAGTTAACCCTAGGTCGTTCTGGCCATTTTTAGCTCGTTCGGAGTTAAGTCGTTCATCCATAGGTCGTTGGACCCTTAACTCGTAGGTCGTTCGACCTTATCTCGTTAGGTCGCTCCTGGCCTAACCTTTAAGTCGTGTAACTCTTAAGTCGGTTACGAGTTATCCTGATAGGTCGTTGGACCCTTAACTCGTAGGTCGTTGGACCTTATCTCATTAGGTCGCTCCTGGCCTAACCCTTAAGTCGTGCAACCCTTAAGTCGTGCAACCCTTAAGTCGTGCAGCCCTTCAATCACGCAACTCTTAAGTCGGTTACGAGTTATCCCGATAGGTCGTTGGACCCTTAACTCGTAGGTCGTTGGACCTTATCTCGTTAGGTCGCTCCTGGCCTAACCCTTAAGTCGTGCAACCCTTAAGTCGTGCAACCCTTCAGTCACGCAACTCTTAAGTCGGTCATGAGTTATCCTGTTAGGTCGCGACCTCTGTTAAGTCGGCCATGTTGGGTCGTGAGTCATCGTTAGGTCGCGAACACCTCTAGGTCGCAACCACTAAGTCGCTTGATCCCTTAGACCCCTAGGTCGCAACCGTTAGGTCGCTCGACCCTATCCCTCTTAGGTCGTTAGACCCCCTTTTTGTCTTCACTAGGTCGTACCGTTTTGGACGGGGCGCTGCCCCCTGGACCCCCGCGACCTGACCGGGCAGGTCGAACCCCGTAAGCGGTGGCGTCGCCCCCGCACCCCCACCTTGGGGGGTTGCCACCCCCCCGGACCCCCCCTCCGTAGGGGATCTTATCTGAAAAACATTGAGCTGATTTCCTTGGATCTTATTCACATCTCCGTATGCGATCTTTGTGATTGATTGTTTATATAATTGCTTCTGTGTTTTGTCATTTTATAATGTAAAGGTTTCAATACTAGTAGTAAATATCAAAACTCTTTTAACAAACAATTTCAACTCTATTTTTAATAACAAAGCTCTTTTCTTAAACCGTTTTCCAATCTATTAGTATATACAAACCTTTACCTCACTCGGATGAGAAATCTAATTAAACGACTTAGTAAAACAAGTGGTATGAAACGCTTGCGTTCACTTCGTCGGTTAATTCTTGGACTTGTTCGATTGAATCTCTTGTGACAATTTTATTAGTGAAGATTTACAGTTTGTTCGTAAATATTTAAGTTAAGCAAGTGGTTATGGGACATGAAGCTAAACTTCTATATTTACTAGCTTAGTGTAATTGACACTTCTCGTTGATCATGACGATCATTCTGATGCTTTAGACTAGCAACTGTGCGATGTCTCTTGTTGCGAAGTTAGACTAGACACCACTTGTGTGATTCCACTCACACATCCCTTTTTGCTTTTTGGTTAGTCTGGACCTTAATCTGTGTGATTCCATTCACACATGTGGGGTAGCTCCCCTTGGTCTTCGGACTGTAATGTGATAGGCCTCTTTCTCTTTTCTATGATTTCTGGACTTCTTGCATTGATTTCTAGAATTTATGTCATTAACTTGTTATGAGTACAAGTTTGGGGTATGATGCCCTTTCCGAATCTTTGAGAAGATTCTTGTGATATTGATTATCTCTTATTGATTGATCTTCTATTGATCACTATTTACATACTTATAGTGGTATGTCATTATGGATATTTTATGTTTATGCCATATCTTTTATGTTATATCTTGTCATCTGATATTTATAGCTAGATTGACCCGTTTATTATTTTTCTTAAATAATACTCGGGTCAGACCGAGATGTTACAGATGCTTCTGCTTGACTTCTTCCCAGGGATTCATCACTCTGACTTTTGGCTAACTGTTTAGATTAGCAGTTTTTGTTGTATACACTTGAGATGTAGACTCATAGTTGTATTCTTTTGTATAGCACGTGTTGCTTTTCTTTTGTATTATTGTGGATCTTTTGGCCACTACTCTGATGTACACTTTCATGAGTTAGTTATATATTCATATCTTCTTCCGCCTTTGTGATATGGATGTCTGTGACTGATTTGCGTTATGCTTATTTCTACGTTTGTTTTCGAAGATTATTTATAGCCACCGTGTGATAAGCAATTACATCGATGGTCGCTCCTCAACAGCCTTATTCTCCGCGCTAGTTGACAGCACTACTCCGTAGTGTTCTTGGCTAGCGTGGGTATAGAGGTGGGGCGTCACAACGTAGTAGCTATTTGATTGGAGTTGATGCTTAATTATTTTATAAATTTTTTTGACTATAATTTATATCAAAACTATTTGCAAAAATGACACCTAGTTTTTGTTTGATATAAGTCAATGCTATGTAATTTTAATTACTTATTTGACTGCTATATATGACGAAAGTGACACCAAAATAATGCACAGCCGGTACTTTGTAGCTGTTTGATTGGAGTTGATGCTTAGCTATTTTATAAATTACTTTATTTTAATTTATAAAAGGCCAAAATCTTCTCCATGCGGTTATAAAAAATTCTGATGAATAGTGCGCGTAAGTTTTCTATAAATGGCCGAACTTTTCTTCATTTTGCCAAAACCTTAGAAAACCTAGGTCAGCGGCCGTTTAATATTTTCAATGGCCATAATCGTTTGATTTTTCTTCCCTTAATCTCTCTCAATCCGTCATCTTTTAGCAAATAGTTTCAACTACAAACTTGAGGTGCTCGTCGAGCTCGACCAACCATATGGTTATGATCTGGAATTGCACGATGATGGAGGAGATTTTGGCCCGCGTTCTTCCTTGGCCTGCGTTCTCTCAACATCGCATTCAAGAGGAAATTTGCTTGGAGAGATGACATTTCTGAAGAAATTATGAGAAGGGCTTGACGTTCATAGTATCCAAAACAAATTGGGAATGGACATATGGTATGCGTAGGAATGGAAAAAAGCATCCACCACCCATTTCCTTCAATGTTGGGAGACACAAAGGACTTTAAAAGAAAGCAGGATAGAATGATAAAATTAGGAATAGAAACCCTAGGTTGCACAGTTGTGGCTCTAGATCATACGTAGACATTAATAATGCTCTGGTACATATTTATTCATTAAACTTGATTAATATTTAAATAAATTTAAACACGCTTACATTATAATTTACTTGATTTAATTAAAGTACGAAGAACAGCATAGTGAGCCTACATTGTGTCATGTCTATTATAGGACTCACAAAACCGATTCATTGGATGTGTCCACCGCAATAGCCGGGTAGATGATTCTTCCACTTAGTATGTGGTAAATTATCCATAAAGCTTCATTTAAATAATCTTATATATACACACACATATATAAAATTCTAATGAATAGGGTTGAGGAGGTTTGGAGTAAAGGTACCGAGATAACTAAAGAAGTGGATGAAGTGGTATTTAATGCATATGGTAAAGCATCTTCGAAATAAGGGATCACAACCTTAACTACGGCAATGTTCAAAAGTTAATAACTTACACATTCGTTATATACCAATAATGTTAAGATGTGAGTGTGTACACATATGCACACACACAAAAATAACCATGTAATTATATATGTATAGTATAATGTATATATACAATGATTATATATCTCAATAACTATATGTATGATCGATTTCATCCTAGAGTGGGGTGAATAGGGTGATACTAATAATAATGAAAATTAATGCATAAATATATATATTAATTGCAGCACAGATAATAGCAGAATGATAAAAGAAGAAATAGAACAACATAAATTTATCCAGCTTCGGCAAAACCCTGCCTACGTGCTACCCCCAAGATTTCTACTCGAAATTGAGCAGTCAGACGCTTACACGTAAAATTGCAATACCCTCTAATGACTAACCTAACTCTATGATCAAAACCCTGCCACAATGAATTCTCAAACTACGCCCATAGTTTGTAACTTAGACACACGACTAGAAAGTTACACAAGTAAAAAGAAAAAACAAAAACAATACAAAACCCAAATTATAAGATTAAAGCCCAATAAAATTAAAAGATTGGCCCACAGAATAAATAACACTGTGATAAAAATAAGTCTGTTCCCTTTTTCTCTTGTTAATGCCTTCGTCCACTCATTCTTCGTTCTTTTTTGAATGCTAGGTATTTTGTAAAATTGAAGATGCCACTTAGATATGTTGATCGATTGAAGTGATTTTATGCTTCAATTGGCTTCGTCGATTACCTTCTTGTCTTGAGTGCATGTGGTTGCTTCAATTGTCGAGTTCGAATTAGTGCTTTGAACTGGTACGTGAATTGTCTTTATTTACTATCATTGTTATGTTTAACTCGATTGAAAATATGTCGATGATGACATGGGAATTTATAGGGATTAAAACCCCAAATTACTTTATATAATTTGTTTGAATTCTTCCGTGATTTGCACTTGTCCATTCGTTCTTTGCTTGAACGATGTGATGGATTCTTGACTTGCTCAAATCATACATATATTTCATGAATTTGAATTTAGTTCCGTTTATTTCTCCTATGACTTGTTCATTATTTTATCAACTACGAGTTCCATTTCTGGCTTTCACTTTGACATTAAATTTGTTATAAACTGGACTTTGACTTGTCCAATTTGTATGACCTTTCTCTGTTTTTGCTGCCTTGACTTTGTTCGAAATGCAACTTATAGAAATTTTGAACACTGTTGCACTACCATACTATATATGTGTATCGTTTCTATGTATACACACACAGATATATATATATATATATATATGTATGTATGTATGTATATATATATATATGTATGTATGTATGTATGTATGTATGTATGTATGTGATGGCTCGGCATTATTTCTAGTTTCATGTTGAATTGTCCACTGCTCTCATTGTTGCTATTTTGAGCCATTTCATTTACTTGATCTGGTTGCACCCCATACCTGAACTGATGTTGCTACTTCGAGTTAAATTGGTCTTGTAATTCTTTCATTGTTTTGTTTACTTGAGTGCTTGCACATCCAGGCTAGTCTAGATCATCTTGAAACTGACATATGATTGTTCATTGATTGTCTAGGATTATTCATGCTTGGTTGCCACTGTTACATGTGCACTTGTTATTTTCTTAAGTCTGGTCACTTTAGTGGTGGTTGAAGTCTGCATTCATATTTTGGTCCATGAGTTGTTTTGAGTTTCGCTTGAATTTGTATGGTTCAAATGTGCATGTTGTACTGTCTATTTGCCGTTTCATTCAACTGGTGCATTGTGTTTTGCACTCATATACATATGCACTGAAGTAGGTTAGCCTATTTGGAGTCTTCATGCATGTAGATTTTGTTGAAGCTCCATGTTCATATCTCTGAATTGATACATGAGTATGTATATATTTGCATATATGCATACATGTGTGGTTCAATTCTGCTTCGGACTTGTACGTGTTGTGATTTGAGACTGCATATGTATATACATGTATATATGAGCACATTTCCTGATTTGGTTTATGAGTTGTTGTCATGGTTACATGTTGCACTTGAACATTTTTGTAGTCTTGTCTTCATATTGCTTCTGACCATGTCATGTTGAGTTTCTTCTGATATGCATACATGTGTGTCACCTTAGAGTCTGGTTGGTATGGTCGAGTGATACAGTCTGGTTGATTGAACATTGTGCGGTGGTGTTGGTTTCCACTATTTTGATTGAGGCTGTTGTCATTTGTGTTCCATGTATTGCCTTGTATTTGCTGTCTCCTTTTGAGTTGCGGTCTTGTGCATTGATGTTTGATCTGTAGCTTGTTGCTTTGAGTCTAATATTGTCAGGGTCGAAATGTAAGCTGCTTTATCTTTCGTTTTTTTCACTGCCTCGTCTGCACTTGATACTTTGTACATAAGATGGTCTAGGTTCATTGACGTGTTGAGTCTTCATGTTTCTTTGCACAATACGATGTTTGTTGAGCATGTTCATGTTACATTGTTAAAACTGAGCTTGTTTATTATTATGTGCATTGAACGCTCTGATACTAGTTTGAATCCATGTTGTATTCATTCATGTTCCAGTTGCATTGATCTGGACATGTTATTTTGGTGAGACTCGAGCTCTATTGCATAAGTATAGAACTGTTCATGTATGGTCGGGACTTCAATTCATGTTGGCTGACCATTGACTCTCGTACTTAATCGTCCTATTTTAGTTTTGTTTTGCACCTGAGTTGAATCCACCATTTGGTTGGGTTTGACCTTGTGCACACCTGTGCTTGCAGTTTTATCAAGTGTATATTGGTGTGCATAGCCTTTTGGCATGTACAATAATACATTGCATGTCACAAGTTGTTCGTGTAAGATGAGTTCAAAAGACATAAATGAAGAACAACCCAAATAACTAAGGCAAATAACATTTTCAAAAACACACACTTTAATTGTGAACTACGAAATATTTCTTTTTCAATTTTAATGCATCAGTATTTACTTTGCAGATAATTCAAATGTTGGATACAAACTGAAATAGAGTTGAAGCACAAATACGAGTGAATGGGTGATATATTGTGAGGAGAATATTGTAAAGTGAAATTTGTGATGTAATCGAAATTTGTATTGTAATTGAAAATGTATATATGTAGTGAGACCTCACATCTGTATTATTCAAAATTGTAATAAAATATTTGTTTAGATTTAAAATCTGTGTTATTTATTTTATTCATTAAATATTTATTTAATTATGTGAAAATAAAATAGTACAATAATAAATACATTTAAATGAATATATATATGTTTATTATCATCAAACAAAAATTATATACTACCATATTCTACAATCTCCCCCTTTTGATGATAACAAACGTATAGTAAGATTTTGAATTTATTAAATGTATTTGGTCATTGATGAAATCTATTTGCTCCCCTATTTGAATGCTTCCTCTCTACAACAAAGCTCCCTTTCATATATGCATGAAAACAAAAAAATATGAAAATGAACCAAGATGAGAATATGCAAATAAAAAATAAAATATTTGAATATTATTTGCCAAAATCTTAACTTTCTCTCCCCCTTTTGTTATCAGCAAAAGAGTAACATTTAGAAAAATAGAGATAAAGTGATTGACACTAATACAATATTAGTACCCAGTCGAGTATAAATATTAAATTTCAATAAAAAAATTAAACAAAAATCATAAATACTTTGTTAGGTGCATATTTCACTTTAGAGTGACAGGGGATATGTCGGTATATAAAACCATATAGTTGTGTCTATTTGTGGTATATTTATATCAGAAATTTAAATATCTGCTAACCATGCATAACCGTTAGAACTTTTAAATGAGATTAGTAGTATTCCCAATTTTTATTTAAAAAAATGAATTTCAAGCATCTTCTAACCACGCATAATCGTGAGGACTTTTAAATGGGATTAGAATTAACTCTTCTATTTAATAATCAATTTTGATATGTGTTCGATACGTGCATAAGCGAGAGGGCCTTTAAATGAGCATGAAAGCACATAAACAAATATTCCAAATAATTCACCCATGCATAACCGTGGGGACTTTTAAACGAGAGTGGATACTTTGGATGTTTGTTATTGCTAATTAATTAAAAAACGAATAATTTTCCGTTTAAAATACCATATTTTGACATACTATATTGGATTTTGATGAGTGATCATCGTTAGAAATATGATAAAAATGGAGATGGTCATGTAATTTTTACCAACAAAAGTTATTATAAATCTTGTTTAAATTTTTAAAGAAATTTACAAAATATACTTTCTCAAGTCATAATGTATGATTAATATCAACACTCGTCCCAATTTTAAGTAACTATTTTTCTTTTTCATAATCTATAGGGAGTCATATTAGTTAATGTATTCTTTTAGATCAAATCCAAAAATAAATATAAAATCAAATTTCTAAAATATCTAATCTGAAAAGAGGTCGATAAAAATATTTTCTGGAAGGGGTTGTGTGAAGAAAAAAATGTATATCAATTGAAAATTAGTTAAAATGAAAATTATGCATATATTTTGATTGTGAATGTGATGCAACTAATGAAGGTCACCACATAAAACACATTCCAGTAATAATTTTTCTATCAGCTAGACTACCAGTAGAATCTGTGTCTGAATATCCCTTTAAATCACAGTTATCATAAATTGAAAATCATAGACCAAATCGTGAAGTGTGCAAAAAACACCATATGATCATTTTACAACTTTTAAAATGTGAATCCTTAAGGATTTAATTGAAAATGAGTACATAAACATTTAATGATGTTTGGATATTGTTTGTATTGATGGATGAAGTTGTGCATGTTGGATATATTTGATGTCATGGATATTCATGATGTGTGCTAGATATTTGTGTATGAACATGTTTGTATTGATGGATATTTGGTTATGTTGATACTTGCGATGGATATGTATTGTTATACATTGATGTTTGAGTATGCATGTGAGATATTAATTTTTTACATTAATGTTATCAAATATCTTATATATATGAATTTGTGACAAAGGTGAGAAATGCAGTAGAAATGCTGCAAAAACGATTCAACAATGTCAACTGTACGGCGTCAAAAACAAAAATATTAAAGGAGTTATACATAACACTGCAATGTGCTTACCTTTATTTTTGTGGATGATAAGCCAACCACATCACTTGCTAATAACTCTGTGTACCTTTGAATGAAGTTCACATATCGATATACACTCTATCATTTTCATGAAGAGCACATTGGGAAAAGAAGTTCAGTCGAATTATGCGAATCCAAAAGATCAACTTTGCTCTTATAAAATTGCCAACAAGTCCTCGTTTGGTAGGAAGCTCAGCGATAGTACAATACTGGGAATCAATTTTATTCAACATTCATTGAATACAAACCAGATCAAACTGTTGCATTTTTATAATAAAAAAAATACAAAAAATAAAAATGTATTACAATTTTTGCCGCCCTAAAAAGCAGACGGTAAGTGGAGGTCCTAGCCTCCGAGATGATCTTGGCTTTACAATAGTCGGACCGTGACGTTTAACATGCGTTTCGCATATTCCCGTGTCAGTGGTAAAAATTTAATTTGCCACACCCACAATCCAACCACAATTGATTTTTAGTTGCCGTTCAAATCAGTTAGCAACAGACAAAGTCATTAATGGCAAAAAAAAAAGCGTTGAAATAGTCCAATCACAAAAGACAAAAAATGACATGGAAATACCATATTGTTTGAAATCAATATAAATGAAAATACCTATCATGTGGTATCAAAATGTTAAAATTCAACTGTTTTCGTACGGAGTATGCTTATCATTGAAGAAAAATCAAATCAAATAATCCTTAATATAAAGAATCATGGGAGTTTCATACTTATTATGTGATAAACTACGTACAAAAAAAAAATTGCGTAAAAAACCTTTGTTTAAGTTTCAAAATACGCAACCGTTTCTAATAAAAAACTGATTTTAAAAAAACTTTTACCCAGAAATTTCACGATATTTATTAAAAAATCTATAAATTTACAAAAAAACTCAGAAATTAACAAACATTTACAAAAAATGTGCAAATATTTAAAGTTTATAGGCTATATGTATTTGCATTCGGACTTCATTTCCAATAAGTAATGAAATATTTCTTTTAGAGCGTGATTGAAAACATGTTTGTGGAAAATGTTTTGAACAATAATTTCGAAAACAATGGTTGAACCAACTTTAAAAAAAAAATCAAAGAGACTTAAAATATTTAAAATCAGGAAAATAGGCCGAAGGATAAACTTTAAAACTTTTTTAGACTGAAAAACGATAAGTTTAATTTTTTTGATTGAAAAACGGTGCTGGTTATAATTAGCATTTTGTATAGTGAAAAACTGAATATCAACCTAGTTACAACTAACATTTTATATAGTGTAAAAGTTGAATATAATGCTAAATATAACTAGCATTTGTCCTTCAGTCTAAAAATAAAATTTTAGGTCTTGCAGCCTAAATCTTTTTAAAAGTTTTTCATTTTTTTTATTTCTCTCTATCAAAAGTCACCCAATATATGTTGGGCATATCGAGCTAAACATGTTGAGATTGATGCTAGATATATCACGCATAACACATTTATGTTTGTTTGTATCTAACAACTGCACAGGGAATAAGTCTAACGATGTACTATATACGTTTAATATTACACCGCTTGTGTAATACTACTATGGAAACTAGTATCTCTAGACTTCTAGTTGTATATAAACACATGATTCTCATTTATATATTATAACATGTGAAGCATGATTGACTTAATGCAGTGGTGGTAATTATTGGAAATTATCTTTCAGATGGCATTCGTACTCACTCCCGTCTTATCAAACAAGCTAGTACTATTAATTATAGTAAGTTCTCCCCTATGATAAAATATTGTAGGAAAATTAAAGGCCCCACTTGATTTTATGTTGTTTTCTATTCTACATATTAATGAAAATTTTCAAACAGGTTGTTTTCCTAAAATACAATGTCGTGTGTACGTTTATTTAGATGGAAACACAAAACTAAAAAGGCAAACCAAAAGAGATCAAATTTTTTCGATCGATTCCATATGTAGTAGCCAAATCAATTTCGTACCGTTTCTTTATAGCTTAAGTCGAAAAAAACTTCGATTTTATACGTCTTCAGAAAATTTGCAAAGAAGAAAAATGGCAGATTTTCATTCTAAGCCTTTAATTTTTTTTTGAATTTTAGACCATGTTCGAAATTTATTATGAAAATAGACCTTTTTTCCGTTATAGTATTTTTGTACATTCCATTCTTAAAATTGTTTTATAAAAAACTTACTGCATTTTGAATTTGCACAAACACAAAAAAAGAACTCTTCGTCATTTTCAAAATGCACAAATATAAAATGCAGATCTATTTTAATAAGTTTCGAATGAGACAAAAACCTAGAATAAGTTTTGCCTATTAATTGAACGTGAATGGGTACTATTTAAGGCACATAGGAGATGCATCTGTTTTCGAAAAATATGACCATTCCTACGAATCGTATTCAAAAGTTGCAACTGTCACATGCATGTCAATATACATGACACTTGAGGCATAGATTTAGACACTTGAAGCATGCCTAATATTGACGCCAAAATGCTGCGGACGAAAATGGAACCAACACCCGAATATCATATGAAAGCACAATAATGTAGAGAACTGTTGCATGGAATCAAGTACAATGGCTGAACCGGCTGATCTTCACCCCCTTATCAATCAACGACTACAAATCGGGAGAAAATGCACTGATATTTTTTGATTTAGACGGTGATTCTGATGATGACATGAAGTCTAGGACTAGGATCTTAGAATCCCTAATACCGTTCCTAAAGAACTCGAAAAAGATTCTCCTATTGTGGCCATATTGATAAGGGCATTCGAATCTTCTGCTCGGGGACGGAAGGTTCAACTATGGTGTCCTTTAAGGATGGCCCCTTCCGGAGCGAAGCAGCAAGTTGAAGTTATTGAGATGCATAAGGATTTGAAAGGTTAGCTTCTGTCCTCCACTGGAACCAAATCCAGCCGTCAGCACAGGGATCATTGTTGACTCTCTCACTAACCCGACGGAAACTCCTAGTGGACAGATAGCCGGATCGGAAGCATAATGGATTCGAAATTCGATAGAGAAGCTAAGGTCGAAGCATAGACTATAACTACAAAAGACAAACGTTCAAACGACTCTGAAAATATCAGACCTCATCCTGAGCGATCTGCACTACTTATGTAAACAAGCATTGTAATTATTATAAAAAGTAATAATACAATGAACTGGATGTAGGGATATTAGACGGCTCGAATCAATCATCAAAAATACTGCTCAATGCAGATCGGCTTCTCAGCCCAAACTGGATGTAGGGATATCGAATTGTCCAAATCAGTTATCAAAATAGAGCTTTTTATAATGCATCTTGGCTTCTTAGCTAAATTTCTTGTAGGGATATTGGATGGTCCGAACTAATATAAAATCCCCTCTATGTTAGAGCTTCTAATATATCACATTGGATGTATGGATGCTAGACAGGCAAAATTAGTACAAAAAATTATGTATATGTGAGGGTTGTAAACACGCGACCCGACCTCACAGTCAAATATTTGACTTTCCCAAGCTAGCGGGGCAGACCGTCCAAGAGCACGAATGTGAACCAGCCTTTGAAAAAGGGGGGCAAGGTAACAAAATATGCCTATTATAATCTCAGTTCAACATTCATGAACTGCACAAGAAATCGAGTCTTAAATGACAAAGAAAAATGATGCATGGAATGTACTGCAGCTTACAAATCAGGTGCAATTCTAGAAATTCAAGCTCGCTAGGTAAACCATCAGAAACTAAAAACCTACTCAAGTTAACTTAGTTCTATTTCTGCTGGCTAAAGATCTGAAAAGGATAATTTCTTACTTTGGAAGATCATACATAACTCCCTACTCACTAGAGACAAGTTAGTTGCCAGGGGTTTCATCATTAATAAAATCTGTGTTTTTTGCATTGACCACCCTAAGAGTAGACACCACCTACTTTTCCAATGGACCGTGATTTATCAAATATGGAAGTCAACCATACTTGCAGCTGGAATATACTACAACAATACTAATCGCAATCAATAGTGGTTTGAAGTTTTTAAGAGACTGAGATGGAGAGATGAACTTGGTGATCGAATGCTTATTGTATTGAAATGCTTCGGTGGGAGAGAAATACGAGTTTTTGATAATAAAGGTAAAAAACAAGAAGGAGATAGTTGCAGAAGTTAGGGGGGATATTAATAAGAGAATGAAGTGGTTGCAATCGGTTGGATCGGGCTATAACCGGCGGTTTAATTAATTCAGTATTTGGGTTGTTTGGGCCTGAATCCTAATTTATTTACTTCGGTTTCTACACGTTGTATTTTTTCTTTTTACGTTGTTCCTTGTATCAATCTTTCTTTATTCAATAAGATCTGGTGGAGGACCAATATCATACCTCGCTTGCCTTTTAAAAAAAGGCTACGCAAAGAATCTGACTTAGGCTAAGAAGAACAGCTAGACACGATCGTTATGCGATGGGATGATCTGCGACTACATGACTTCGAACGACCCATCAAGGGAAAAATAGAAAGCGAATCATCCAATTCGGTAATAACGACTGACTATCGAATGGGAGCCGTATGGCCATGAGTAGTGCTACGGTAACCATATGTAGGTCATAATAGGCACCGGCCCAATGGTAGCCGCAATCATGTGAATCAAATTTTTAATCTGCACAGTCGTATAAGAAAGTCATATTAAGTCCGGGTAAAAAATATGTGAAAACATCGAGTGCTCGCCTCTTACCAATTTCTGCCTTTACCTACATTACTTTTTCATCATGGAGTTGCGCTACCAAGGAAGCCCTGTCCATCCCACCTCAAAAAACATAAGAGTCCAAGCGAGATTCGCATTCTAAGTTGAAAATCTTACTTTCAAGGGCATTCACATGCCTCATGACCACTTCTCTAATTCTTTCAGTCTCGCCTAAAAGATGCTCCCTCGTCTTCTCAGTATTCCTAGAGAATGGACTAAAAAGCTCTTCTACAGTAGAGATGAAGGGTAATCAAAGCATCTGGTGTGCCCAACCCTTTCTTATAATGATCCTCTAATTCTTTGAGTTTGGCTTCAAAATAATTTTTCAAGCCATTCTTCCACTTCGAAATTACATCCGGGTCAGCCCCAGAGGGAGGCACGGGGGCATCACCTAGTTTAGAGTATGAGTCACCGGTTAAGCTTGTAGAAGGAATGTCTTCTGTGCTAATGTGCGATCTGCCCATCTAACTCTTCAACTTTATGTTCTAAAGCTTTAACTTTGTTCGTGTGTGCCACTTCGTTTATACTTTTTGTGACATCCCGGAAATTTAGTGATATTATTTTAACGAGTATTTAATCAGATAAAATGAAATATACACTTATTATCTCCAAATCGGATATTATATGCATTTAATGTAAATAAAATATACTTTATCAATATTTAAACATAAGAGAGGAATGAAATATGTTTAGAATATTAGATAATAAATAATAGGTAAGTAAATTAATTTGGGTAATTAACTTGTATAAGAAATAAGAATAATTATTATATTAAAAATAAATAATATCACAAATAAATTTTGGGTAAGTGGATATAAAATAAAATACATCTTTTCAATAAATTGACATAGTGTAAATCAAATATGGTTATAAATAAATATAAAAATATATCATTACTAGAAATAGGAAATGAGCAAGTATGAAAACAAATAATAAATAGTAAATTATATGTTGATAGTTTAACTTTAAAAATAAATAAAATTTTAGTTATGAAGATAATAAAAGAATAAACACTTAGCATATATAGGAAGCAATAACTGATGATAAGTATAAGTCTTGTGAAACAAGACAAAGTTATATATATAGTTATGCTCACACAAAATCAAAGTCAGGCTGCACTCTTTTAAAAATATATATATATATATATATATATATATATATATATATATATATATATAAATGAATAAGCTTCAACCATAAGATAAGTTAGGGAAACAATAACCTGTAACATACATTTATACAATACAAATCTTTAACAAAAAAATTACAACAAAGATGCTATGTAAATCAAGTATGCTAAGAGACAAAGAAACAAATTAAATATATTAACATATATGCTGCTATAAAATTATGTATGCATAAGAAAACAAGTATTCACTTCAAATACAAAACAAATATCTTTGTACAAATTACAAATTTCAGAAACATTAATTATACGTTAACATAAATGAAGACACATGCATTAATTAGCACCACTCTTTGTCAAGAAATCGTACAGCCGAAATTTGTAATATCATTTCACATTTATAGCATATCAAACACAAATATTAAACCTGCAGGTCAAACAAGTAAAAACTTGTCCAGTTAATACCTATACTGTTCAAAGCCCTTTTTATATATACAAACCTCATATTATTGTGTTCATTTATAAAACCTGTAAAGCAAACCCGAGAAGAAGAAAATTTAGTAGCATCTTGTCTTTGAAAACCCCATTTAAGTTCAACAGCAAAACAAGTTCATCAAAGCAATGAAGTTGTTCAGGAAATTCATCTGCAGTTTCTTCATCAACTTTGTTTTCTGTTTCAACAAAATTTAAGGTGAGTAAACTAACTATTTTTAAAGCTTAAATTGGGTAATTAGTTCATGTAATCTTGTGTTTATTACATATTGTAGGTATGCTTTTCTAAGATGTTATCCGGAAGCTTGAATCCCTGATGTTCTTCAGCTTTTTTTCCTTTAAAAAAAAACATTCCTGAGTAAAGAATGAAAAGTAACTTATACATCTTCATATATAACATCTTAAGCTTAGAATTTATAAATAAGTAGATTGTTTAAAAACTTTAATTGTAACCTGAGGTGAATTTTAAGCATCACAGCAACTTATAAAAACAGTTTATATAGGTTAAATTAAAAGTTAAAATTCGAATATTTTAATTTGTGAATTTGATCACATATCTTGATTATACACACAAAGTTAAGATTTTTAGTATAAAAATTTTGATTTTTAAGTGAGTGTTTAAGGTATAGTTTGAATATGAACAAAAGTTACATTTTTGTCAATTTCGGTTGATCCAATTAATTTTAATGGTTGAAATTTCTTAGGAAGCAAGCTTGAAGATGAATTAACATAGGAAAAATGCCAAATATTTTTTTTAATGCAAGGATTTTGAGGTTGAGATACAAATAGGGTTTGGGTTCATGTTGTTTTGATGTTTTGTAAAAATTTATTTTCATCGCCGTGTTTGAATCGAGTGGCACGCGGGTTTGGGTGAAGGCCGACGAAGGTCTGGACATGGTGTTGGCGAAGGGGCTTTGTAACGACCCGTAAATTTTCGATAATTAAAATAGCTAATTTAAATAAGATTTCGTGATTTAGTGTTAGAAGAAAAAATTGTAAGTCGTTGGAATAATAAATACTAGAATGAAATGCAACAAATCTTATCTAAGTTAATTATTTATGAATTGAATGAAATCCCAAATCAATTGAAATAATATGTAGTCAAAGGTAATTGAATGAATTTGTATTGTATAGGTAATTGTGACACTTGTTTGTAAATAATAAACTTATAAGTAACTAAAAGTTAACGGTGATAATTATTTAAGTTACCTATTCATTTAGTTCGTCGAATTGAATTTGTGAACAAATTGAAATTGAAATGAAAGTTCATATATTAGTTGAGTGCATTATCTCTAACTGTTGATTAATAATAATGTAGAGTTCATTTGATGTAATATAGTAAATCGACTGATAATGAAATTTTATTTAAAAATCCAATATTGAAATCCGTCAAATATTGAACAATTAAATTGTTTAAATTTAATATTTGGAATCTATTGAATTAAGCAAATAACGGGAATTGAATAACTGTTTTAATGAAAATGGTTGTTCTATAATTTGAATTTGTTAAAGTTTATAAGTTCGTTTGAATATTTCAAAAGATAGTGATTTAAGAATAATCAAATTCGTTTAAATTTAATATTACAAATGTTGAATAATTAAATTCCGAATTTGATATGATCAATTTGATATTGAAGTTTAATATATGAGAATAGAGTGAATAATTGAAATTTGATTTAATATGATTCAAATTGGTTTCCAAAGTGAATGTAAGTTATATTGGGATGAAAATAGAGTTAATAAGATTTTAAAAATTGGAATTTATTGGATAATTGAATAACGGGGTTAATATGATTAAAAAATGATTTGTAAAATTTTATTTTATCATATTGGAGCTAGAATGATGTTGTAGAACTTTTAAAATCGAATTAAAAGTAAATTTGTGAAAATTGAATATTTTAATATTTAATTATCGATTGGAAAATAGCCAAATTTTGAACAGTCTCAGAATTAGACGAAACTAGTTCCATTGGATCCGTAATAGTTAATTATTATCGGATTTCAATTTTCGTAGCAATCGGAGTTTTCGTTTGACCGTGGCAGCTCGAAACGCATCGAAATTGTTTTAATATTAATTTGGCGAGTTAAAATAGTCATTTTTCAAACGGTCTCGGATTTCGACGAAACCAGTTTCATCGGATCCGTAATGTTATATTATTGTAAGGTTTCAAATTTCAAGTCAATCGGATTAACCGTTTGTCCGGGGCAAGCCAAAACGCATAGAAATTTAGTTAATCGGTTTAATTTAAAATCGATCGTTTATTTCCATAACTCTCACATACGATCGAATTAGCCTCCGAAACCTATTCCATTGTGTCCGGAACATGGGGTAAACTCTAGAAACGCCTGCCGGCACGCTTCGTTTGGAGTTCGGAAAATTTTCGGTGAATAGTGTTTTTGCAATTTTCTATAAAAGGACCCATCCTCTTCCATTTGCTCCAAACCCTAACTCTTTTTGACCAGCCGCCACTTTCATTTTCGAAGGCCAGAAATTGTCGAACTTCCTCCTCAATTATCTCCAAATCCGTGAAGAATTAGCAAAAACTCTCAACTACAAAGTTGTAGATCTTGACGAGATCTACAAATCCAACGGTCATGATCGTGATTGGGTCAACGGATCGTCGCGAAATTGACCACAAAGTCAACACGTTTTTCACGTTTTTCGAGGCCAAAGAGGAGGACGAGCTCCACCTGCTCCTGGCCGAAGGTAGAAGAGAGTGAGGGCTTCGATTTGGCGGTAGTGTGATGGAGTTTCGAGCGACGTGGAGGGAGCGGCCTTTAGCCCTAGTTTTTGAAGATGGGTTTGTGCGTGTGCGTGCGTATGGAGTTGCCTGGAATTGAACGTGAACTGGGAGGGGGAAAGCAAGGAGCGGCCCAGATCTGCTATGCAGGAAATCAACGGTGATGATGGGGTGGGTTTTAAAAATTTAATTAAGCTGTAATTAATTTATATAAAAATTCGTGTTAACTTTAAACCATCATAACTTTATCATACGAGGTCGGAATTCGACGAAACTTTTTGCGTTGGAATCGTATCGATGAGCTCTTCGCATTGCAACTAGATTGGAATCATTTGAAGCTAGAGAAAATTTTGAGTTAAATCGAACGTCGTTCGATTTGATTTAAAATCGAAAAATCAATGTGAGTGTTTTATAACGCTCACAACGTACTAAACATCTTTATGCTTGTTAAATTTGATATTATGAAGTGTTATGTTTTTATTTCTCGTTGTTTGATAAAATTTAATTGTCATATAGATTGTCATTTGAATTAACCGTTGAAATTAAATTGACAGTTAAAGTTAAATTGAAATTGAATTTGAACTGCGATTAAAGTACCTGACATTGATAACTATGAAATTGCCATGAATTGTATTGTCTATTGGATGATTTATTTTGATGGATGCTATTGGTTGATATTTAAATGTTTGGATGTTTATTTGCTTATATAGATCCTGTTATGCATACATATGATACTGTGATTTAATTTAAGTAATATATACTCATCCCTGACATTTAATTGAAATAAATAATTACTTGGCCATAGGATAGAAAATTATATACGGACACCGAATTGGCTAAATTAATAATTTTAGAATCGTCGATTTGAAATTTATTTAAATGTTTTGATTTAAAAGTTATAAATAGAAATCAATTTATAGAAATCGAATTTATCGAAAAATTGAGTTTGGAATGTTGAAATGAAATTTTGGTTAAAGAAATTGTTGAATAAATTTAAGTGAAGACTTTGAGATTTAAAATTTGGATATGATTGAATGTCGGAAATTTATTTGTTTTAAAGATTGAACATTAAATTCGAGCTTTGAATATTACTAAGTAAAAGCGATATAAAATGATATTTGAAATTGAGCTTGAAATTGAATCATATTTGTAAGTGGGATTTAAATTTGAATATTGAAGGAAAATTTTGTTAAGTGTTAAAAATTGATATTTTGAAAAATCAAGCTAAAATTCGATATACATTGGAATTGAATAAGTTGAAGGTGAATGTAAAATTGAATAAATTTGAAGTCAAAGTTGACCTTGATTGAATTGAAATCGAAATTGAATCGGTAAATTGGAAATTGAAATTTATTTGAATTGGGAAGTTATAATTGAAATGGATTGGTTTTGAAGCTGTTTTAATTTGTTTTCCAAATTACTCTGTTATATAAACCATTTTGAATACTTAAACTATTTTAATCTACTTAACCCAATTTAAATTATTTTAAACTAATTTGTCTATTTGAAATCTATTTTAAAGATTTTAAGTATTTTTAAGTATTTTAATTATTTAAACTACTTTTAAACTACTTAAAACTATTTTCTAAAAAATTTCAAGCTGGTTAATAAGGTGAAATGTTTATGTTTAAATCTTGAATTTAAATACGAATTGGGTTAAATGAAGTTGCAACCTAAATTTAATTTCGGAATGATTTTGAAATCGAAATGAGATATTGAGACGAAAAATGATTTTTGAAAAGGAACCTTAAATTTCGAATGGCTATGTCGATATTTGAAATGAATTTGATTTTTGAAGCGAACATGATATTTTGATATCAATTATGAATCGATTTGAAATGTAAAAGAGCCAACGGTGTAATAATACGTAGTTATTAAAGAGACCGGGATCGGATATGGACATACTCTCTGTCGATACCGAAAACCACTTTAATAACTATTATACGCGGAGTGTTGATCCAGAATGAAGTGGATGGTTTGGTGAACGCGTTGACTGAAGAAAGAGAACGATTATTGGATGACCCCTGACATGACTAAAACAGGAGCCGTGCCAGGCCATTGAGGTTCGCCACCTCTAGCGGACACACTTCTTCGATACCATTTCTATTACATTTGTGATTCGATTTGGGTGCACCCCTTGATTTGGGAGTGTTGTTTCGCGGTGTTGGGGTAGCTGCTGGCTATGCCCAACATCAGTCCGGATCACGCAACTACTAGTATCCTAGTTGGTATCGCCTCATGTACCTTGTCATACTGATTATCCTATTCGCGACCACTACGTTTTGGTTTGTACCTTGAGTATATGGATTGCCCTCTGGTGACTTCCGGTTTTGGGGAAACTACGGTCTTGTATATGCTTTTGGGAATATAAAATGTGTTAAGAGGGATTATGGTAATGCCTTAACGCTATTTTGATACTTTATATTACTGATAGGCATTATCTACTTAGCGTACATTACTACATAGTAGATAGTTTAACGGATCCTTAAGAGATGGAAAATCCCGTAACATCTCTTGAGTTATTGCACGCACGTTGACACTGGATATGAGATGTCAAACCCCGTAGACATCTCTGACGCCGTTACACTCATATTTATTTACGATTGATTTAACTTTCATAAGGATATTTTAGTCCTGACTCGAGTGTTTTGCCTTTTCATTACGCTCGGGTCAGTCCTGAGTTTTTTTCAGATTTTGAAGATCGATTCTGGAGGACGAAGACGAAGATTTGGTATACTATTACTATTATTACCCTTGCATCATGTGTTCTGCTACATTATTTAATTGTTCTGTTGTATATGTATAAACTCTGATAAATGTTGTATAAATAATTGTCAAAGTATAGTAGACAGCTTCATGAACTGTTTATTTGACTATTATATTTTATCGTTCCGCTGCGAGATTCCGTGTTGTTTCATTTTCTTTATTTCTTTTCTTATTTACCCCAATAACTATCTGCACTTTTGAATGGTTTGGAATCGACATGTGATGCGTCGGTTTAAACTGTCCAAAAAGGCGGGTCGTTACAGTTGGTATCAGAGCTTTGGTTTAGCGATAAACCTTGGCTCTAGTGGGGAATAACTCATTGAAATAGAGGTAAACTATATGAATGAGTTGAGTGTATATGAGAGAGCGTACTTGTTATTTGATATAAAATGGTTTTATATTGTGTTAACTTTGTTCCGTTGAGTATTTACGAATTCTGGTCGATGCTTGGGACGCCAATGAGTCGATAGGAATTTCTAAACACTCGAATAGGACAAACCAACACAATATCGTTTTGGAATATATTTTATATAAAAGAATTATTTGAATATTTATTCATTTTGATTGAATTGATTGTTAGGAGATGATAATATTAGATTATTATCGTTATTGTTTGATCAGTCAATATTTACAACAATTGATTAAATAACAATGGATTTAGGAAAATGAAATCTTGTAAACACAATTGATAATGAATATAAATGAATTTTAACTTGGATTTGGGAATTTAAATTCCGGTGTTTGAAATTGACTTACAAGAATTTGAAAAATATAATATGAGTATTATATGATTGTATAATTGAGTTGAAATTGTTTCGAAGGATTTTTTTTTTGATAAGTGTTATATTCCCTTCTCTTGACGCTAGAAAATGATTTCGATGATGAGTGCACGCATCGTCGGCATTTATTTTCGAGAGTCCGAGTGGGGAGACCACTTAATTGCTTGTCTAAACCTTGTTTTGATTCAAATTTATTTTATTTTGTATTCTCTATAGTATGAATTGATATATAAATTATATAAGTATATATTATTTCAAAACTTGATTTGAAATGAAACCGGGATTGGAATTTTTAAGTCCTTTAATAATTAATGATTTTTTTAAATGATTGAAATGAATTTAGACTTGAATCATTAAGGAACTTCTGAATTGTGAAATGAGAAATGAACCTAAGCGCTAAGTGAAAATATCAATTGAAGTAGAAATCCTTAGAATTAGGAAATTATGAACTTAAAATAAAATTGAAACTGTAAACTCGCATAGTATTAAATTTCATTCTACAGCATAGATATAACTTACCAAAATATTTAAGAAGTTCAAAAATGTTATTTGAATTGTTAATTGGATAATATACAAGTATAGGTTTGAATAATGAAATATGCATTTAATTAATGGTTGCAAATATAAATAAAATTGTTAGTAAATAATTGGAATTTAAATTAACATCTAAAGGTGATTCACAATTATGTTAATATAAAATGGAAATACTATATGTGAATGTAAATGTGAAATTAAATTATAGTGAAATTTAAGTAATGACTTAAGAATTAATTAATTGAAAATTCAACTTTAAATGAAAGGAAGTTGTATGTTGTTTAACTACATTCTATTTGCATAACTATAACTTACCAAATACTTAAAAGGTTTAAAATGCTAATAAGGATAAGTAGAGAAATAATATACCAGTATGAGAGTGAATAATAAAATGTGAAGATCTTTTGATAGTTGTAAATATAAAAGAAATTTAAGCTGTAAAATGAATAATATATATAAGTGAATGAATAAAATTTAAAATTAATGAAATATAAAATTGGTAAATGGAAACTAATTAAATTTGAATATAACTAAATGTCAATAAACTTGGAAGTGTATGAAATTAAAATTGACTTGGAAATGTATAATTGATTTAATGTAGATTTTGGGATGGATGTTAATGTTTGATATGCATTAGTTGTTAGATGGATGAAAATTGATTAAGTAGAATTCATTAGTGTTAATGGAATTGAATAAACGGAATAAAATTTTAAAAAAATAAATTAAATTCAAATTTGAAGCAAAGTGAAATTAAATATAAATGAATTCAATTTAGATTGAAGCAAATTGACTTGAATTTAAAATATGAATGAAACAAACTTGAATAAATTGGAAACAAATTGAATGTAAACCTATGGTGGAGATGCAGGGTATCGAACCCAGTACCTCTCGCATGCAAAGCATGGATGAATAAGAAAATAAATGACTTTGTGTTTATGATTGTTCTTTAGAAAATTTGAAGTTTTGATGGTTTGTACTTTGAAATAATAAAAGCAAATTTTTGGGAAAAATCCAAAATCGTCCAATATATGCTGAAACGAAAACAACCATAACTTTTAAATGGCTGAACGAAATTCGATGATCTTGGACTTTTCGAAAAGCTTAGAAACTATAACACAACTTTTGTTTAGATAACTTGAGAAATTTCCTTCGTCTACTAGGTTAAAAACTTGAATGTTACTCGCTGTCCTGTGTAAAAATAAGTAAAATCAGTAGTATACACCCTTTGTATTTTCGCCATATATTTTGACTGGTTTATCGGATTTTGATGATCATGCACTTTATTGAAAGCTAAGAACTTAAGCTAAAACTTTTGTTTTAAGTATTTTGTGTTTTGATGTCGTTTAGAAGGTAGAAAACGCGGGTGAACGTTGTTGACGTGCGCATTTCATTGCCCAGGCTGAAGCGTATCCTCTAAGTAAAACGACCATAATTTTTGAACGTATTGTCCGAATTCGATGATTTTGGACATTCTGGAAAGCCTGAAATGAATGCAACAACTTTTGTTTAGATTCTGTTGCTGAGTTTTACCGTTTAGGTGTCCTAAAACTAAGATTTGTTTGCTGTCCTGAAATTGGAATCTCAGTTTTGAAGCTAAATATGTTATATATATGTGTGTAGGCTAAGTATATCGATCTATCTTTATATGCATGGTTCTAATTTAGTTATTGAGTGTTTAGTAGGTGCGGATTTCGCTTGCTTCGCATTTGGAGCTCGCTTTCGCGCTATATTAGCCGTATATGCTCGCTAACAATATATAAGGTACATATCTCGGATTACATACCCACTACAACAAAATGGGCTTTTCTCAGCAATAATCGACAGCGTTTTTGACATAAGTGCTGACAATAGTGCGTTGAAAATGAAAAATGATTACCACAAACGCTGTGTGAAATAGCCCGCTTGATTTTGAGGATTATTTCATTACGCTGCTACTTTTCCCCCATCCTTTCTTCTTATCTTCACGCAAAGTAATAAATCTATGAAATCCAAATCCTCCTCAAATTTCACCAGCAATCCCAAATCCTAAATCCTACGTAAATTATCAACTACCGCATCATCGTCCTCATCCCATCCGACTCGAACCGCTTTCACTTCCTCACCGACCGCTTCTTCGAGCTCCGACTTCCACATGCAAATCCGACTCGGACTTCGCTTAAAATCATGGTGATGGCGACCAGAAGCTTGATAATAAGCATTCGTGGAATAAGCAGCGTTTGTGTGGATACCATAGAGACGCTGTCCAGTTAGGGTTATGTTGTCAATTCGCTGCAATTTTAGATCTTCATCTCCAGCTTGGATTTCTGCACAAATCAATTGGTATGTCTTTCTCAATTTACTGTTTTTTCGCTTGGATCCTAGTTTCAGGATTTCAGATGAATGGTTTTTGATTTAATTTCTGCTGCAAATTTATTGTTGAAACCCTTCAATGGTATCAAAGCTAATTGCAAAACGTTAGTTGAGATTAAAAGTCTTACTGTATTCGATTTTAATGTATAACATCATGTAAGAAAACATTTTACTGGAGTTGGGAATTTGTTTAATTGCCAATAGAATTTTGTTAACCGTTAACAATTGGAAGGACTATTTTATTCGTATAATTCTCCTGGTGTTATGAACACTACTGGTAGTTTTGATTAATGTTGTTAATTGAAATTGAACATATATGATATATGTTTGAACAACATAATCCATGAATTGTTGGATTTTCTATAAGATGTTTACTTTTGATTTTCTGCTAGTCATGATAACTCTGTAATATTATCTTCAATTATAAATATATTCATGAAGTTATGTGCTATAAAGTTCTTGATATAACTTTCTGAAAGTTGCATGAATTGGATTTCTGGATATAGATTTTAAACTTCTACAAGATGCTTCATGTTCTGCTGTTAATCCTATAACCATATAACCATTAGATTGACCTTCATGTTCAGTCTTGATACATACTTAAGCATTGGGTAATCTTATTATAGTTTTCTAGAATCAACAATACTTCTTGTTTTAGAATTGTTAAAGCTAACCTAATGTTGCTTAAAGGCTGCGCAAGTAGCTCAATCATGTTAACTAATATTTATGTTACCTTAATTCTAATTCTACATGTAAAACCTTTCAAGATACCATGTAGACTTGAATTTAGAAAATTGCTTAAATTAAAGAATTATATAATCGGAAAGCCCTAGAATACTTAATTATCAACACTCCAGTTCACCAAATACACGAGTGTTTGAAACAACGAGAGAAAAATAACCGAAAAGGGTTCAAGTTGTAAAAGATAATCTACATTGCCATGTAGTTTGAAATTTTTTCTATTTTCCACAGAGTTATAAAATGCATCTTACTGAGAAGCTCCATAATTTTTTCGGTCACTAGTAGGACATGACTTACATAAAATATTGGTATTTATGTTTTTACTCTCATAAGTAAGAAGCAACAACGATAGTCAAAAATGGTAGTAGGTTGAAATATCATAAGAATGCACGCTTTCCCCATAATATTACAACCACTACAAAAAAATGTAGTTTTGACAGCATTAGAAGTCAGCGTTTCCTCCCTGATCGCTGACAAAAGTACTTTGACAAATAAAAACTAGAATGTTAAACGCTGTTCAAACTAAGCCGTTCAATGTTGACATTTTTTCATTTCGCGGTTACTTTAGCCGCCTTCCTTTCTTTCTTTTCTTTTTAACTTCTCGTATAATCCCAGATCCTTCGATGAATTATTTTAAACCTAATCAAAATACCAAAAACGCATGAAATCTCCCATGAAATTTTGTTCATCCTCTGATTTTGCCTGCAATATCCAATTCAGTTGACCCTAATGCCCTTAATTTGTCTTTGGCAAATGTAACATCCTGCCTTTTCGCACACTTTAAAACGACACACGTGCCAATTCAAAGCATACGCAAGGGCGGATTGTTATGGGGTAAATAAGAAAAACAGAGAAGGAATAAAACAAAATAGAATCTCAAAGCGGAAGGATAAAATATAATAATAAATATACAGTTCAAAACAGTTTACAAAACAGTTATTTCACTTATACAATGAACATCAGAGTTACACATACCAATACAACAATGCAGCGGAATAAAAAGAGTGTGGTGCAATACTATATATAGAATAATACTGATTCTTCGTCTTCGTCCTCCAAAGCTAAAATCTGCTATCCTGAAACGCTCGGACTGACCCGAGCGAATTTGAAAAGACAAAAACACCCGAGTCAGACTAGAATATCTTATGTGAGTTAAATAAACAGAAATAAATATGAGTACAGTAACTCAAGAGATGTTCGGGATTTACATCTCCTAAGGATCCGTTAAACTATTTACTATGTAGTATATTGCGCTATTATAATAGTGTCTATTTATAAAATAAACTTACTTTTTAATAGCGTTAAGGGGTTACCCATATAGCCCTTAACACGTAATAGTCCCAGTAGTCCATCCAATATCATAGTCCCTCCTGATCGGGAAGCCACTAGAGGATACCACACGGGCTACGGGAGAAAACCAAACTCGTACAAGGCGCGATAGGGTAGGTGACACGGCACAACTAGGCAATGCCAGGGTAGATATACCAATTACGCTTCCGGGCCGATGGTAACGCGAAGCCGCAGCAACCGCCCACCTCGAAACAACTTCCCAAATCAAAAAAATAGAAGTGGCCACTGAATCAATCCAAAGTCATAGTATAATATCGAAGAGGAGTGTCCGATCAGAGGAATGACCTCATTAACCCGTCGATCGCTCCTGTTTTAGCCACCTTATGCCAACTCACGGGAGTCGGGTCCACGTATTTACCTTACAGGAATCGTCGCCACCAACCTACTTCATTCTGGAATCTCCACCGCGTACACGGTTAGTCAAAGTGGTTTTCGGTATCGACAGAGAGTATGTCCATATCCGATCCCGGTCTCTTTGCCAATCCATCGTTATTATAACACCGCGGTTCTTTAAAGCAGTTTATACTTTTAAAACCAGAATATAATCCATTTCAAAACCATAATATTACGATATCATTCCAAAACCCAAAACCATATTTTACCACTTATCCCAAATATAATTCCTTTCCAATAATAAAAAGGCTTTAACTTCATAATATCTGAAAATCGAATATTTTCAAAGCATAATATTTTTTGGAAATCCATAATTTCAAACCATAACTTTTAAAACTCAAATGGTTTGGATATTCAACGGTATGCGAATTAAAAAGCTTAACTTTACTGTCACTTTGTAAAGAAATAAGTTATATGGCTTTATGGAAATATTTCTTTATCTAAAGTTAAAACCATAATTTAGATATCACTCTTAAGTTCCAAAACCATTTCAACTTCCATATATATAAATCCATTGGAGTATTAATATTCAAAAACTAAAATTGGAATATATTCTTTCAACAAATTAAATGTTTTATTATTTAGTTTGAATATTCACATAAATCCTTAAACAACCCCAATTTCTAGTAATAAAACATATGTATTTTTCGATTCCAATTATATTAGAATATTTTTCCAATTCAAATTCATATTAGAATATTCATTTCAATTTTTTCTTGGGAAAAATCCAATTATAAATATCATATCTTAAATTTCCAAACTTAACATTTAAACATATGATATAAATTTATCCAACTCCATTTTCTAAATTTTCTTCCATTTTACTAAGGGAATTTATACACCTTTTTATTTCAAAATTTCCAACTTTTCATGTACATAAATACGGAAGAAAAATATTATACAGTATAAAATTTAAGATTATTATAAACCGTATTCCATCCAAACCATAGAAATCACATTAAAATAGTTATATATAGACCGCGGTGCCTGTATATAATTTTCTATCCTATGGTCAAGTGATACGGATATTTATCATTTCAATCCGCAATTTAAAAATAAAACTTTGCGGTTTTATCATTTCAAACCACAATCCCGAAAAATGAAATATGCATGATAAATTTGCAATTTTAATGATATGCAATAAACATTCATTCATCAACAACATCCATCATCCAATCGCAACCATCAACCAATTTCAATCAATAACAGTATATATCTATGAACATATACAACAGGTAATAACTGTCAGTTTTTTCCAAATTAAATTTATCAACTATTTATCTAACAGTTTACTCAATAATAATTTACATAACTGTTAACTAGCAGTTCTTATGCAAACAATAATTTCTAACAGCCAATTAATATGCAATCAATCAATTTAAATTAACAGCTAAATTCAAAAAATGCAATTCAACAGATATGGATGAAATAACATGCCCAAAAGCTCATAAATAAATTTCTATTCATTTCTAAAATTTATTTAACAAACATAAAAGCTTCTAGTAATTGTGAGTGGGTTAAAACACTCACCTTTGGAATTTAAATTGAATTTAAACCCGATTTAAACCCAAAAATTCGCCCGTCTCAGAATTTGTCCAAACCAGCGTCATCAAGTCCGGAATTAAATTACGATCCTAACGCAAAAAAAATCGTGTGAATCCGATGTCATATGAAAAAGTTATGGCGAAAAATGGTGATTGAATTCAAAATTAAATTTTAACAAAATAAAACAAGCCTCACATATACACTTGCCACGTCATTCACATCTCCCCCAACATCAGCGCACGCAAGAACCAGGGAAACGCACCCGAGACACGAACGAACCCATGAACGCAGTTGACCGTGCCCTTTGACCGTGCTTTGCCGCCCCTACACGCCACCGTTCGCCACAAGACCACCACCAATCTCCTCAGCTCGACGAGCCCCACCCACCTATGTAGGTCCGGTCGTCTATCTGTTCGCCGCCGCCGCCCAAGAACTTGCATGCCGAAACCCTAAACGAATTTTGTACGACGATCTAGCCGCTGATTCGCCCCAAAAATTATATAGATGCACTCCCCTCGGTCCCCTCTACAAAACCCAGAAACGGTTTGTCGATCCGACGAACTTGGTTGCGACGCTGATGTGAGGCCGAAAATGAATCGAATTGTTCTGGATGAACGAAATCTCCAATTGAAAAACGAATTGCAGCGGTAGAATACGCGCATCGAATAATTCAACATATATTTTTTTGAGAATTTTCTGAAATTTTTGAGTTTTGACTTTTGATTTTGAACTGTGGATGGATCTGGAATTGGATCTGAGATGTATACATTTGGGGAAGAGAAAAGAGTGAAGAAATGAACGTACAGCAAATGAAAAAGAAAGGAGCTAGGGTTTAGAGATGTATATTTATAGATAGGCTAGAGGTAGGGTAGCTAGACTGGATACGCGAACGTGCGTGACAAACCATGGTCCAAAAAGCCCGCTATGCCTCCGGAGTCGGATTTGTTAAAACTATATATCCAAATAGGTGTTTTAAAATATTCTGAACGCAATGGAAAAAGTTTCGCGACCAAATTCGATCGTATGAAGAAGTTATGCTAAAACAAGATTTCCAAATTGATTTTCAAATTGATTTTAATAAAATTGATTTCAAGGCGTTTATCGTCCGTACGATCAAACAACAAGTCCGATCGATACGAAATTTGAAATCCTATAATAATTCACTGATACGGATCCGATGAAACTGGTTTCGTCGAAATCCGAGTCCGTGCCCAAAATGGCTATTTTTAATATTTATTAAATAAATTAAAATAAATTATAAATCCAGTTTTTATGTTTCAACTTCTAATATTGGCCAAATTTTGTGACTTATATAATTCAGACAATCCCAAATGGTTTACCAAGCCTGGATGTGAATTAAAATCTATCGGTATATAAATTTGCAGCTAAATATCTGCACTTCCTTATTATTTAGAGATTATAAATTTTATTCTAAACCCAATTATTAAATCTTATACCTTTATACTCACATCTTAAACCAAATTAAATAAATAACTTGATTTCCATCTCAACTTACTTTTAATTGCAGTTAACCCTTTTCACCGTAATTAAAATTCCAAATTATAAATAAATTTTTATTCCCATTCCCTTAATTTTCTTAACTATTTATTTATTCAAATTTTCAATATTCAACATAAATAGTTTGGTTAAGTTCATTTATTTACCTTCTTCCTATGATTCACAGTTATGGATGTCAATATGATGAAGTTTACATTAGTTAAGATTTCACTCAATTGTTCTCTAAGTCAAATGTTTACAGCTTTCATTTAACTTTAATAACGTACAAATTTACGTTAAATTCCATTTTTAAATGAAGTAATTACCATTCGTTGAATCAAATACTCAATTCATAAATAAAGTCTTGTTTTCAAAAAGTTATATCACAAATGGTCAACTAAAATTTGAATAAGCTTTACTAAATTCTATGGTATTAAATGTTGCAATAAATCCAAATTGCCATGTCTTAAATCCAAATTACTAATTAAGTCTTGATTCCTTTATTATTCCTTTGGTTTTCAAATAAGTTTTTATGATGAATGTGAATTCAAATGAACAATGGAAACCCATTCCCATTTGATTTCACTATTCCATTAAATATCTTCATATTCCAGCTAAATCAACTAACGTATGAATTAGCTATTTCAATCTTCATTAAATTGCGGTTTTTATACAATAGAAATTAAATCCCATTAACATATAAATAAAGGTTGATATCCATCTATTTACATTATATCACACTTGTGCTTCTATTTAGCTTTGTATAAATGTATGAATGCGGAGTCTTGCCTATTAACGTATTAAATAAGCCTTAAAATCAATTAATGCCCCTCCTTAGTTTAACCTCTTTTTATCCGTATTTATTTTTAGAGTAACCCTTGGATTAAATTCCCAAATCACCAATTCAATTAATTATACCTTTCAATCCAAATGTAAATCTTCCACCTTTGAATTCTTATATTAAATGAATTTTATTCTAGGCAATAATTTTTTACAAATGTTTACTGATTCCACATTTATAGGTTTCTTAAATTTTACTCCATCTAAATGTGACACATTTTTATTTCATTCAAACCAATATATATATTCATTCCTATTCAATATATATATTCATTCCTATTCCTTTCATTTGGTTACTGCATTGAAATCTATTTATTAGCTAATACTACGTTACTATCATTAATTAAATTTTGGATTATATTCCAATTCCTATAACTAGGCCTTAAGTCACCATTTTACATAGTTTTAATTTAGCGTTTATTTAAATCTTCGTTTATCGTTTAGAATTTCTACTAAATTGAAATGCACAACTTATGAACTTTAACCAATTTAGTCCACCTAATAAATTTTTCAAATGTTTGTGTGTATGTAATCCAATTCAGTTATTGTTACATTAATACCATTAAACCAACAAATTAAGACTTATAACTACAACACAACTTTCAGTTATTTTCAAATCTATGTCATATAACCTTTTAAATCTCTACCTGTAATTACAGTTTCTATCTAACTCCTACATTCATCCTTTTAAAATCCTAAGACTTTAATTTTATACTGGATTAAATTAGCAACATATAAATTAAATTTATAAAAAAAAAAAAATCATAAATTTATCAGGTCGTTACAATCTCCCCCACTCAAAACTTTTCGTCCCCGAAAAGGAAAGAAGGGAGGAGGAAGAATAAACAGTACTTTTTATTTCAATTTTTAATTTATAAACAATATTTTCCTGGATTAATCCTCCTAAATGAAATATTCCTGTTTTATAATCATTATATCCTTTAATACTTGAGTTATTAAAGTTGGAAAAATATTTTAACAAAATTCTAAGTCCAAAATTTTCGAAAATTTTTGGCAGAGTCTCCTTTGTACGGAGGGACTCTGGAGAAAATATAATATCCAAATATACAAGTATATTACATATATAATCAAAATATTATATCCCAACACGGGAAAAATATATAAAATATCGCTTTAAACGTAATCCGAAAACGTACCTATTGTCGGGCAATATACGCTTTATTATTTTGGAACCAACAGCAGTAGCAGTTGCTTCCAACACCTGTACTTACTAATAAAATCTAAAAGGTTAAATATTTATTTTAAATGAACTATTCAAGTGGATTCAATCATTCATACTCAATCAAATGCAACAACCATACATTTTAACAAACAGCACAACCACATACAACAACCCATCATTTAAATCAAACGACAATTAGTTGTTCGGGTTCAGATTCTGAAGTTGTACGAATGAAGAATAACTATCAAGTGCATCCGTTGCTCAACAGCCTAAGATGGAACAAAGATAGATTATTTGTAAATCTAACAACTCCATAATTCCTTACCCAACAACATACATCAACCAACAATTCAACCCAACACCAAAATAGCTGATTATACATTCATTTCATAATTCAGTGTTTTGATTTTCTTCCCTTTATTTATGGAGGAATTCCTTTATTTCTTACAAGTTTTATTTTCCAATTATCACCAAATTCATTATATTTGTATTTCCTTTTTATTACTTAAGTTTCCTTTTATTACTTAAGTCTATAAAATAAATTCTCATTAATAACAACAAATATTTTGAATATCTTCACTTGTAAGATTTCCCTTTACATTTTCTTACTAACATTGCAACTTTTATTATATGGTAAGTTATGTATGTTTAAGAATGCAAGTGAAAATTTACAAGTTTCTTCTCAATTCCTTTTTATTTATTAATGGTTCAATAAATATATATTCGTTTTATAAATTACAATTTCAACTTACCCTTAATTTCATTCCTTTATTTAATGTTTACGTTTTATTATATTTAATTACAGTAACCCTCTACTTACACTTAAATTATTAACCTTAAAACCTCCATTTTTATAAATAAAGGATCTTATTAATTCATTATCTAGGGTTTACAGACATTTATTTATATTACCTACTTTTTATTATATTACTAGTAGCATTTTAAAACATACTTAAGTTTATAACCCTACACATCAATCTTTATTTATTAAAGAATTTCATTTTATTTACTTAAGTTAAAATCACCTATTAATAATACTCACCTTTAATTTGGGTAAAATTTCAATTATCACTTAAGTTTATACCAATAAATTCTTATTATAACAGTAATTTATTGAATACTTCATTTTTCCTAAATTCTTACTTGTAAAATATTCAATTCCAGTTCCTCATTTAACACTTCAACTTTTATATTTGGGTAAGTTATTTATGTTAAGGAAATTGCAATTGAACTTATACAAGTTAAATCTCCATTCTTTTAATTCATTGATTATTCACTAAGTCTTTACCAATATTCATAAGTTAAAATATTTATCTTCCTTTATCCTTAGCATTAATTCTCTTATTTCAATTAGGGGTTTCAATTCATTTATTACCTAACTTTTATTTCACTAAAATTTTCAATTAGTTAGCGGAAAATTTTAGAATTAAATACCAAGTTGAATTTCCATTTATTTCAAAATAATAGATAAATAAGTTCTTACTACTCAATATCTCTAATTATAGTTAGAACAATAAAAGAAAATTTTAGAAAGTTCTAAAATAAATCTGTAGTAGAATTTACTACAGTGGCCTTTCCCCTTCGAAACTCGAAAATGAAAGTCGATGATGCGGCCGTCATCACCGAATTTATTTTCCAGCGACAGAGAGGAAAGTACAGAATTTAATTCTTTTCCAAATCTTCTTTAAAACAATTCTTCCAATTTATACGAAATATTTATATAAGAAAATACTTATAAACCAAATCAATAAATTTCACAAATTCTTTGAAAGCAAATTTTCAAAAATCCCGGACTTAAGTTCTAAATCTCCAAATTTGGTTTATTATAATTTCACTTAGCTTCAGTTATTATAAATATTTTTATTGCCTAACATCCAATCTATAGCAACCAAATATATATATATCTTTATAAAACTATTTTTATATATAGAAATATAATAGGCAAAATTATTTCATTCACCTATATTAAAAACAAATATTATGTCGGTCTGTCCTATTAAGTGTTTAGAAATCCCTATTGATGACATAGCGTCCCATGCATCAACCAGAATTTATAAATACAAAGCGGAACAGATTAACACAATATTAAAATCTTTTTATTAATACTAACAAGTACGCTCTCTCTTATATATACACTCAGCGACTCCCATAGGATATTTCTACCCTATTAACAAAGAGTCAAACCCCACAAAGCCAAGGTTTATCGCTAAACCTGGCTCTGATACCAACTGTAACATCCTGCCTTTTCGCACACTTTAAAACGACACACGTGCCAATTCAAAGCATACGCAAGGGCGGATTGTTATGGGGTAAATAAGAAAAACAGAGAAGGAATAAAACAAAATAGAATCTCAAAGCGGAAGGATAAAATATAATAATAAATATACAGTTCAAAACAGTTTACAAAACAGTTATTTCACTTATACAATGAACATCAGAGTTACACATACCAATACAACAATGCAGCGGAATAAAAAGAGTGTGGTGCAATACTATATATAGAATAATACTGATTCTTCGTCTTCGTCCTCCAAAGCTAAAATCTGCTATCCTGAAACGCTCGGACTGACCCGAGCGAATTTGAAAAGACAAAAACACCCGAGTCAGACTAGAATATCTTATGTGAGTTAAATAAACAGAAATAAATATGAGTACAGTAACTCAAGAGATGTTCGGGATTTACATCTCCTAAGGATCCGTTAAACTATTTACTATGTAGTATATTGCGCTATTATAATAGTGTCTATTTATAAAATAAACTTACTTTTTAATAGCGTTAAGGGGTTACCCATATAGCCCTTAACACGTAATAGTCCCAGTAGTCCATCCAATATCATAGTCCCTCCTGATCGGGAAGCCACTAGAGGATACCACACGGGCTACGGGAGAAAACCAAACTCGTACAAGGCGCGATAGGGTAGGTGACACGGCACAACTAGGCAATGCCAGGGTAGATATACCAATTACGCTTCCGGGCCGATGGTAACGCGAAGCCGCAGCAACCGCCCACCTCGAAACAACTTCCCAAATCAAAAAAATAGAAGTGGCCACTGAATCAATCCAAAGTCATAGTATAATATCGAAGAGGAGTGTCCGATCAGAGGAATGACCTCATTAACCCGTCGATCGCTCCTGTTTTAGCCACCTTATGCCAACTCACGGGAGTCGGGTCCACGTATTTACCTTACAGGAATCGTCGCCACCAACCTACTTCATTCTGGAATCTCCACCGCGTACACGGTTAGTCAAAGTGGTTTTCGGTATCGACAGAGAGTATGTCCATATCCGATCCCGGTCTCTTTGCCAATCCATCGTTATTATAACACCGCGGTTCTTTAAAGCAGTTTATACTTTTAAAACCAGAATATAATCCATTTCAAAACCATAATATTACGATATCATTCCAAAACCCAAAACCATATTTTACCACTTATCCCAAATATAATTCCTTTCCAATAATAAAAAGGCTTTAACTTCATAATATCTGAAAATCGAATATTTTCAAAGCATAATATTTTTTGGAAATCCATAATTTCAAACCATAACTTTTAAAACTCAAATGGTTTGGATATTCAACGGTATGCGAATTAAAAAGCTTAACTTTACTGTCACTTTGTAAAGAAATAAGTTATATGGCTTTATGGAAATATTTCTTTATCTAAAGTTAAAACCATAATTTAGATATCACTCTTAAGTTCCAAAACCATTTCAACTTCCATATATATAAATCCATTGGAGTATTAATATTCAAAAACTAAAATTGGAATATATTCTTTCAACAAATTAAATGTTTTATTATTTAGTTTGAATATTCACATAAATCCTTAAACAACCCCAATTTCTAGTAATAAAACATATGTATTTTTCGATTCCAATTATATTAGAATATTTTTCCAATTCAAATTCATATTAGAATATTCATTTCAATTTTTTCTTGGGAAAAATCCAATTATAAATATCATATCTTAAATTTCCAAACTTAACATTTAAACATATGATATAAATTTATCCAACTCCATTTTCTAAATTTTCTTCCATTTTACTAAGGGAATTTATACACCTTTTTATTTCAAAATTTCCAACTTTTCATGTACATAAATACGGAAGAAAAATATTATACAGTATAAAATTTAAGATTATTATAAACCGTATTCCATCCAAACCATAGAAATCACATTAAAATAGTTATATATAGACCGCGGTGCCTGTATATAATTTTCTATCCTATGGTCAAGTGATACGGATATTTATCATTTCAATCCGCAATTTAAAAATAAAACTTTGCGGTTTTATCATTTCAAACCACAATCCCGAAAAATGAAATATGCATGATAAATTTGCAATTTTAATGATATGCAATAAACATTCATTCATCAACAACATCCATCATCCAATCGCAACCATCAACCAATTTCAATCAATAACAGTATATATCTATGAACATATACAACAGGTAATAACTGTCAGTTTTTTCCAAATTAAATTTATCAACTATTTATCTAACAGTTTACTCAATAATAATTTACATAACTGTTAACTAGCAGTTCTTATGCAAACAATAATTTCTAACAGCCAATTAATATGCAATCAATCAATTTAAATTAACAGCTAAATTCAAAAAATGCAATTCAACAGATATGGATGAAATAACATGCCCAAAAGCTCATAAATAAATTTCTATTCATTTCTAAAATTTATTTAACAAACATAAAAGCTTCTAGTAATTGTGAGTGGGTTAAAACACTCACCTTTGGAATTTAAATTGAATTTAAACCCGATTTAAACCCAAAAATTCGCCCGTCTCAGAATTTGTCCAAACCAGCGTCATCAAGTCCGGAATTAAATTACGATCCTAACGCAAAAAAAATCGTGTGAATCCGATGTCATATGAAAAAGTTATGGCGAAAAATGGTGATTGAATTCAAAATTAAATTTTAACAAAATAAAACAAGCCTCACATATACACTTGCCACGTCATTCACATCTCCCCCAACATCAGCGCACGCAAGAACCAGGGAAACGCACCCGAGACACGAACGAACCCATGAACGCAGTTGACCGTGCCCTTTGACCGTGCTTTGCCGCCCCTACACGCCACCGTTCGCCACAAGACCACCACCAATCTCCTCAGCTCGACGAGCCCCACCCACCTATGTAGGTCCGGTCGTCTATCTGTTCGCCGCCGCCGCCCAAGAACTTGCATGCCGAAACCCTAAACGAATTTTGTACGACGATCTAGCCGCTGATTCGCCCCAAAAATTATATAGATGCACTCCCCTCGGTCCCCTCTACAAAACCCAGAAACGGTTTGTCGATCCGACGAACTTGGTTGCGACGCTGATGTGAGGCCGAAAATGAATCGAATTGTTCTGGATGAACGAAATCTCCAATTGAAAAACGAATTGCAGCGGTAGAATACGCGCATCGAATAATTCAACATATATTTTTTTGAGAATTTTCTGAAATTTTTGAGTTTTGACTTTTGATTTTGAACTGTGGATGGATCTGGAATTGGATCTGAGATGTATACATTTGGGGAAGAGAAAAGAGTGAAGAAATGAACGTACAGCAAATGAAAAAGAAAGGAGCTAGGGTTTAGAGATGTATATTTATAGATAGGCTAGAGGTAGGGTAGCTAGACTGGATACGCGAACGTGCGTGACAAACCATGGTCCAAAAAGCCCGCTATGCCTCCGGAGTCGGATTTGTTAAAACTATATATCCAAATAGGTGTTTTAAAATATTCTGAACGCAATGGAAAAAGTTTCGCGACCAAATTCGATCGTATGAAGAAGTTATGCTAAAACAAGATTTCCAAATTGATTTTCAAATTGATTTTAATAAAATTGATTTCAAGGCGTTTATCGTCCGTACGATCAAACAACAAGTCCGATCGATACGAAATTTGAAATCCTATAATAATTCACTGATACGGATCCGATGAAACTGGTTTCGTCGAAATCCGAGTCCGTGCCCAAAATGGCTATTTTTAATATTTATTAAATAAATTAAAATAAATTATAAATCCAGTTTTTATGTTTCAACTTCTAATATTGGCCAAATTTTGTGACTTATATAATTCAGACAATCCCAAATGGTTTACCAAGCCTGGATGTGAATTAAAATCTATCGGTATATAAATTTGCAGCTAAATATCTGCACTTCCTTATTATTTAGAGATTATAAATTTTATTCTAAACCCAATTATTAAATCTTATACCTTTATACTCACATCTTAAACCAAATTAAATAAATAACTTGATTTCCATCTCAACTTACTTTTAATTGCAGTTAACCCTTTTCACCGTAATTAAAATTCCAAATTATAAATAAATTTTTATTCCCATTCCCTTAATTTTCTTAACTATTTATTTATTCAAATTTTCAATATTCAACATAAATAGTTTGGTTAAGTTCATTTATTTACCTTCTTCCTATGATTCACAGTTATGGATGTCAATATGATGAAGTTTACATTAGTTAAGATTTCACTCAATTGTTCTCTAAGTCAAATGTTTACAGCTTTCATTTAACTTTAATAACGTACAAATTTACGTTAAATTCCATTTTTAAATGAAGTAATTACCATTCGTTGAATCAAATACTCAATTCATAAATAAAGTCTTGTTTTCAAAAAGTTATATCACAAATGGTCAACTAAAATTTGAATAAGCTTTACTAAATTCTATGGTATTAAATGTTGCAATAAATCCAAATTGCCATGTCTTAAATCCAAATTACTAATTAAGTCTTGATTCCTTTATTATTCCTTTGGTTTTCAAATAAGTTTTTATGATGAATGTGAATTCAAATGAACAATGGAAACCCATTCCCATTTGATTTCACTATTCCATTAAATATCTTCATATTCCAGCTAAATCAACTAACGTATGAATTAGCTATTTCAATCTTCATTAAATTGCGGTTTTTATACAATAGAAATTAAATCCCATTAACATATAAATAAAGGTTGATATCCATCTATTTACATTATATCACACTTGTGCTTCTATTTAGCTTTGTATAAATGTATGAATGCGGAGTCTTGCCTATTAACGTATTAAATAAGCCTTAAAATCAATTAATGCCCCTCCTTAGTTTAACCTCTTTTTATCCGTATTTATTTTTAGAGTAACCCTTGGATTAAATTCCCAAATCACCAATTCAATTAATTATACCTTTCAATCCAAATGTAAATCTTCCACCTTTGAATTCTTATATTAAATGAATTTTATTCTAGGCAATAATTTTTTACAAATGTTTACTGATTCCACATTTATAGGTTTCTTAAATTTTACTCCATCTAAATGTGACACATTTTTATTTCATTCAAACCAATATATATATTCATTCCTATTCAATATATATATTCATTCCTATTCCTTTCATTTGGTTACTGCATTGAAATCTATTTATTAGCTAATACTACGTTACTATCATTAATTAAATTTTGGATTATATTCCAATTCCTATAACTAGGCCTTAAGTCACCATTTTACATAGTTTTAATTTAGCGTTTATTTAAATCTTCGTTTATCGTTTAGAATTTCTACTAAATTGAAATGCACAACTTATGAACTTTAACCAATTTAGTCCACCTAATAAATTTTTCAAATGTTTGTGTGTATGTAATCCAATTCAGTTATTGTTACATTAATACCATTAAACCAACAAATTAAGACTTATAACTACAACACAACTTTCAGTTATTTTCAAATCTATGTCATATAACCTTTTAAATCTCTACCTGTAATTACAGTTTCTATCTAACTCCTACATTCATCCTTTTAAAATCCTAAGACTTTAATTTTATACTGGATTAAATTAGCAACATATAAATTAAATTTATAAAAAAAAAAATCATAAATTTATCAGGTCGTTACAGCAAACAGAACAAAATGATTTGATTTTGAGTTCAGTCAATAGTTAAGACTACCATTCACTGAAGAATTCTTTGACGGTTCTCTTCGAAAATTTGATTTGAGGTAATTTATGTAGAATATTGAAAGTTAATTTGTTAATTAGGTTGGAGAAAACGATATCAGAAAGCTGAATTTATCTAACAGCCTTAGTATTTATCAATTTCCTACTCCCATAAACTGAGAAGTTTCTGCTTTTTTATTACACTACAGATGGAAAGATTGTTATATAGGTTTTAGGGCTCCCGAACATGCAAGTTTGAGGGATAGTGGATTAACCAGTATTGCAGTGACTTCATCCTTGTTGGAATCGGTATGTTCCATATTTATTCTTTGGTTTGTAAATCGGTAAATTCTTTGATAATATGTAATGTACGTCTTAGTAGTTTGTTGATACCCAGATTTCCCTTCTCTAATAATTATGGATTCTTGAATCTTACAAACTTTATTGTACTTGGAATTTAACTATAGGTTGAGAGTGGAGATCTTTATCATATGGTATCATTCCAGAGTTTATTGGAAGATTTCCTATATTGCTTAGCTTATCATCATTAAAGGAAGACCAAATTGTTCAGGTATGGGTTACTTGTAGGATTATATATATTATTAAAATGTGTTGGCACCTGAAGAAGTGAATTATGAAATTTAAAAGAAACTTCCACAAACAACTTGATATAAAAAAGCCACAATTGGTTCTTGTAATAAGGAGATTGTCCTTTGTATGTATTCATTATTGCATTTGACATATATTTTCTAGAGCAATTTGATTAATGTGTTTGCATATCAGTATAACTTGATTTTTTTCCTATTACTTCTTGTAACGGTCAGATTTCATGGTAGTTTCTTGCAATACCACTTGACAAGTTCAAATAAATTACCCTGCTTTTACTCTAGAATTTTACCCCAAGTGCAATAGTTAAAACTAATTTTCAAAAAGTGATCGAGTACGACTATAGGTATGTGTTACCATCTTTTACTTTATCTTGATTTTTTTTCCTTTATATTGCTTTTTCAAAATTTGTTTTGTTGATAGTGTTTGTAATTTTGGTATGTACTAATTTTTTTTCAGATTTCATTGTTGCTATTTACTCTTGGTATAATTTGGGAAAAGGTGAAAATTTTCATTTTAAACAATTTTTCAAAATTTTGTGTACTTTTAGTTCAGTGTTGAACTATTTGCAGGTTTAATTTCATAAAATCTATGGTTTTCACTTTTCACAACATCCAATATGATTGTCCACATCCACCACTCAAAAACAAGATATATCAAAGAAAGCATATTGAGAAATAATTCAATTTTATGAAATTAAAATAGGCATGCGTGTGTGACTAAATCTGTTCCAATTTATACTGCATAGATTTTATGTCATATGCACCATGCCTTGGTCCCTAAACAATCTCATTCATTCGTTATATTATACATATTCTAACTAATTTTTTAAATCAAAAGGGTATATGGTTATGATTGTTTTAGAACATTGGGCACATGCAATTTGAGGATGAATCTCATGTGCACTTTGTACCTTTACAATTGGGTATATAATATATGAATGCGAGATAAAAGAGATATATAAGCAAAATTTTGATAAAATAAATGTTTGTATAAGAATCCGATTAGAAAATACCTTTCACACTTCTTAGAACAAAGAATTCGTTCTCAAAGCCTACCTTCATTACTTACACATGCCAAGAACATACAGACCGAGAATGTTTCTTGACATAGGGAGAGGGAAGCTTTTGAATATTTACCATGTCAAATTCATTTTTCATATTTATCACTAGTTTTCCGTAAAGTACTCCTTGGGCAATATTCCTATGCTTCACCTAGTTTTATGTGCATATCAACTGATACCATTTCTTCCTTTTTTGCCATATCATACAAAAGCAACATTTCAGAAGTGAATAGTTAAGTTTGCAAAAGCTTTCATTAAGAAAATGTCTAAGAGGAATCACACGAATTCATGCATATCTTTATCAATGGTATGTTTAGGTGACACTATAAGAAAACAATTTAGTGACATCAATTATTATCAGTGTTTCTAAATGGAGTGTTGTTTGAAATAAATAAGAAGAGAATAATAATTAAACATTGTTTTATCATTGCCAATCTCAACTTAGGAAGTTAGATTAAATCCTAGTCTTTCCATTTATTTTCCCTTCACAGCTATCCTCTTGCTCCAAAATCAAAGAACCCTAAAATTTCTTTTCTTTTTCTCAAACTTGAGTTTTCTGATCCACTTAGAGCACCATCGGCAAATCCTACGACGAAGCTACTCACTTAATGACCATAGGAAAACTAGTTATTTTACTTCACCAATCTTCTAGATCTAAAAATTAGTTTGACACATCATCATAAATGTAAAACTACATGGTTTTTAACAATAAATTTATCAATTTTCTGAACAAGAAAATTCTTAATTAATAGAAACATGATTCACTCCCACTATCTCCAGATAAACAATCCAGAGATATATCATTGTCCAATTTGGGACATCCTTATTTTTTAGTTTTTTAAAGATGGATAAATCGGTTCTTCATTTAATTCTTCACAATGCTATATGCATTTGTCATATTTTTAGTTTATTGCAATGTTAAATATGTTTGCCACTTAATAGTATCATACTTATTACAAATGGCATAAATATACGAACTAGTAACTTGTATTTATCATTCTCTTTACAATATTTTATATGCTGCTATATGGATTTATCAGTATGTTTTATTCTACGGTAAATGTTTATCAGTGTTTCAAAATGATGCCTACCTGTAATTATCAATTTTAATACAATATTTTATGTTTTTTTATCATGTATTCATTTGAGTTATTAGTTAAAGTGTACATGAAAATGTACTAGATCCTAAAACTAAATTGGAGTCCTTATATTTTCTTTTTCATTCAAGTAGTCCTTCGAAGCTTATTATATGAGATGCAATGCATTCATAGAGTGCCACATGAATCATACGAATGGCTTAGTTTTCATGTTGTGTGTGTGTAGATGTTGCTTTAATGGCTCAATTTCGTGTTGTTTTAATGCCCAGGTTTTACTTGGATGTATCAATTCCATAACAGATGGATTCATGATGAGATGAACTACTTTTTGGGATATCTATAACAGGTTATCATCCTCCTACCCTTTGGTTGAGTTTGATGTTTTTTCCCCTCTTTCTCTCTCTTTACTTTATTCCATAAATATGAAAAAGTACTTAAATTTTTACTCAGACTTACATATGGTAAAAGATGGTCTTATATTCGAATTTTTTGTTATAAAACAGAAAGTACTCTATGGTATTAACATTAGTTTTCATTTTCTATAGCAGTAGTGGTCTTTTCCTTGCACTGGCATAATCTTTTTCAGTTTGGTATTATTTGCTTATTGTCTTCTGCATTTGTGACTGAAACAAAAATGGTTAAATGTTTGTTTTGTTGCTGTGGGATGGTTTTGAATGACTGTTGTAACTGTTTGTAGTGGATAAGTGCTTGATATGTGGTTGAAGTGGGAAGTTTTCAAATTCAAAACCATTGAAAACCATTGATATGTGGTTGCCTGATCAAAAACATTCCCAGTCTGAAAGTTTTCAAATTCAAAACCTGTAAACCAAGATTCAGAATAAAAGCTGAGTCAAAATCTTCAATCTGGAACGAGGGTCAAGATCAAGCAATTCCAAAAACAAATCAAGTTTCAAGTGATTCAAAGATCAGGTAGAAGTAAAATGCAGATTCAAATTAAATCCAGATCAAATAAAAAGAAAAAAAAATATACTGCTCTGTAGTTGTTAATAAACTTAATTCAATGCATTAGCTTCTATAAGCAAGCATTGATTTCTTTCCCTTCTAACTTCAGATTTTTTTAATAAATCAAAGTTCAGGTTGTGGCAGTATTTACTGTGTCATTGTTTGTTTGGATAATATGCAGGTTGTTGAGATGGTTCGGGATTGGCACGACTGGGCTGAATGGTTCAGGATTGGCATGACTAGGTGGTGATTTCTGGTTTGCTGAGGAAGTGTGGGTATTGTTGTTGTGTATGTTGTTTGTATGGAGATGTAACAGAAAATGCGGTAAATCTTTTACACTTCCAATCTCCTTAATCATCTTGATTATCCTAACAATATTTATATTACATACTTTCACTTGTAATCCATATATACTAATTTCACTTTGGATCTTGTTCAACAATAGTTTATCATCGTTACTTTTACAACCATAATAGTAGACCAACAGCTAAAACTTTGCATATTAATTAGACACATGACACAGTATGATGCATAGAGACCGGGTAATATATATGTATAACATTTACTGTGTAAGACGCATGTAAACTTGTATTATACATGTATATTACCGTCAGGAATTGAACTAAAATATTTGTTGTATAACATGCATGCAAACTTATATGGCTATGTGTTTTAAGTTTGAGGAAGAATGATATAGGAATCATATTGATCTTTTAACGTCTTGATTAATACAGAAATGACTCCTGGGCATTTTTTGGAAAAGTTGTAGGATGTATCAGAGAGAATTCATTATGATTCTCAAAATAACATGGCATTAAAATGAATTGATGGTTATGTACTTCACTGATGGAAGTAACTCATATCATTTATGCTATCAAAGGCCTTAAAATGTTTAGAGGACCGCCTGAACTGAACTGAACTATAAACATGACCAAAAATCATAATTAGGTCCTTAAGCATGAAAGTGGTGAACTGAAGCATGGCAATTTTCGAAGCAAGTGCTGAATCATGAAGGTTCTGAACTGAAGCATGCATATAATTTTATTGTCACTTTTTTCCCGTTCTAATGAAAATCAATTTCGTCCCCACACTTTGATTACAGTACCTTCGGGCCTTACTTTATTGATAATGTCTGTCTTCAATTAGCCCTGATGAAAATGTTGTGTCCTATTTGGCTTCAATAGCTCTACCAAGATTTGTTAGAGAGAAGGTACTACTACCTACATCAAATAATACACTTCTTTGTGTACTAGCTTCTTACATGCAAACTATAAACAAAATTATGAATTTTCAGAATGTTCCATTGGAATCTCATCCATCTAAATTAGTTGGAAGCATTGGATCTAAGAACAGATATTTTGATTTTTACAAGCTAGCCGAGGTTAGAATATTATTTTAATATGCATACTCAGTTAATTTTGTAATCATGTGTCAAGCGTTGCTTAATATGCTCATAATTTTGAAAGATAACATCAATTGTTACTGCAAACCTCAACAAGATAACTGATGTTAATTATTACCCAGATGAGACGGCGAGGAGGTCAAATATGAGGCATAGACCAATTAGTTTAGGTGTACAAGGCCTGGCAGATGCATTTATGTTGCTAGGCATGCCTTTTGATTCAGAAGAGGTATTTGGTTGTCTTTAACTTGTATGGATAATTTTTCCCCTTGTGCCTCATCCGTTGTTATCTGTTCAACTGTTTGTTCAGGCTCAACAGCTAAACAGAGATATTTTTGAAACAATATATTATCATGCTTTAAAAGATTCTTCGGAAATTGCAGCAGGAGAAGGCACTTATGAAACTTATCAAGGAAGTCCTGTCAGCATGGTATGTACAACTTATCTTTCTTTTAAACTTAAACACTTTAGCAATGGTCCTGTCAGCGTTTCATTTGATTGCTTTTTTTGCTTTTTGCCTTTTTTTTCACTGCACAGGGTTCAACTTAAACTTTTTGGACAGTTGGTAGTCTGTAGAGCAAATACATGTGAGTATGTTCTCCTTTTAGTAAATAATTAATTTCTTCAACAATCCCTTTTTATCTGTTTTCATGAAATCGTCTTCTTAATTTTATTTGCATATAAGCAGATGAATCTGGAACAAAGTCGAAATGTCACAACAGTTCCTTCGAGCTTGCTGGTTGCTGAATGGGAGGAGGTAAAAGATGTTTTATCATTGTTTCTGCGCTTCCATCTTCAATGGTTACTTGCCTTTCTTCCATAAATTTAACTAAGTTAACTAAGTATGATTATTATAATTTTTTTTTAACTAAGTTAACCAAGTTTTATAAAATTTAGCAAGTTTAATTTATAAAAATTAACTAAGTACATAAAAATTTAAAACATAACCAAATAATAATAATAATTATTATTACTATTAACTAAGATTTATAATAATAATACTAAGTTAACTAATATTTATAAATATTAGATAAGTTTATGAAAATTAACTAAGTATTATGAAATTTTAACAAAATTAACTAAGTTTTATAAAAATTAACAGAATTAGTTTATATAATTATAATATATAACTTAATATTTTATACTGCTAATAATAATATATAACAGGATTAACAGGATTACAGTACCTTCGACAGATCACAACAAAAATAACAAAGTAAGCATGTATAAAAACATACAGAAAATACAATATGATGCATCAATAATGAGATGAGATCATTAATACTGAAGGAAAAATTCAAAAACCTAAGGTATAAATATGATGATGATGATACGTAACTCCTACTATTTGTGCTAGCAAAAGCTGATAGCTTTCAGCAATCGAACATAAGATCTAATGGAAGTCACAGCTTTTGATCATTTTTAAGTCCTAGCTTCTCTCTTTCCTTGGTCATATAGAGAGAACAACATATTTCAATATTTTCTACATGTTGTTAGTACATTTCTTTATGCTGGAAAGAAAGATATGGATTGAGGTTTTCCCATTGTAAAATTTTGTATATTAAACAGCTTTTTCCATGAGCTAGTTGTGTTGTTTTGTTACATGTAAATCTTATGCAAATTGTGTTGGTGTTGAAATTGTGTGTGTAAAAATATAAAGTAAATTATGATGATATTGTTCCAACTGTTGATGGGATCTAATGTGCCAGATTTTGAATGGAAGATTGATTTTTGTGGAGATGGCAAACTCCAACTCTGGGTCAGATGTGCAGTAATTTGTGACAATACTTTTCTTCATCTTCATGGTCCTCTGGAGCAGTGGTGGTGTTGAAGTTCTCTGGTGGTATGAAGGCTGTGATGATTTTGTGGGAGAAAGCAGATAGCATGGAAGCTTTTCGCGTATAGGCAGAGGTGTTTGGATGATTGGGAAATGGTATGTGTTGCTTCAATAGTGTATGGATGCTAGTTTACTTTGTATAGGCAGAGGTGTTTGTATGTCAATAGTTTACTTTGTTATTTTTGTTTATGGATATTATTGAAACTTGGTTTATGGATGTCTTTTGTTTATTAATATTGTCTTAACTAGTTTATGTAACCAATTAATAGTTATTAGAACCTGTTATATATACTAGTTGCTTAAATATGCTTAAAATATAGTTTTGGAATATTCAAAAATAGAGTGGAATATTAAAGCTGTTATATAAATAGAAGACAGCGTTTGATTAATGCTGTCAATGAAGAAACAACAGCGTTTATTTCGTGCTGTAATTATCTTGAAATTGTCAATAACAGCGTTTTTTACATGCTGTCGAAATAGTTGATGATTCAATCACAGTGTTTTTATCACGCTGTCGAAATTGTTGATGATTCAATAACAGCGTTTAGAAAAAGCTGTTGTAAACAGTTAAAGTAGAATTTGAACATCTTCGACAGCACGTCTGAAACGCTGTAAAAAATATTATTGACAGCTCGTAATAAACGCTGTCACGGAGATGTTTCAACAGCGTTTATAGAAACGCTGTTGTAAGTTATGTATATACGACAGCATGTCGTTATACAGCGTTTCTAATAACGCTGTTGTATCATATTACAGCGTTTATCAAACGCTGTTAAAAGCCTTTTGTGGTGTAGTGACCGTACTTTTACACTTTTTCCCTACGGGATGCCTCATCACTTGATGAGATGTATATTTGTGATATATATACTGTTATATTTTTTTTCTGACCGAGCCGCGCAGAGGAGACTCTGCCGAAATTTTCCGTAAAATCCGGGTGTTAGAAAATTTTTCAAGTTTTAAAATTTTTTATAACTTGTTTTGATTACTAACTTTTAAAGTTAGGAAGCCGTTTGGAGTAACTTAGTGGAAGCGTAGTTATGACTTTATAAATGGAATTTCATTGTTTATAAGTGGATAATTTATAATAAAATATATCAAATGTCGAATTCTTTACTTAGTTCCTTTTCCCTTCTTTTTCCTTTTCGGGGTCGAAAAGTTTTGAGTGAGGGAGAGTGTAACGACCCGTAAATTTTCGATAATTAAGATAGTTAATTTAAATAAGATTTCGTGATTTAGTGTTAGAAAAAAAATTGTAAGTCGTTGGAATAATAAATACTAGAATGAAATGCAACAAATTTTATCTAAGTTAATTATTTATGAATTGAATGAAATCCCAAATCAATTGAAATAATATATAGTCAAAGGTAATTGAATGAATTTGTATTGTATAGGTAATTGTGACACTTGTTTGTAAATAATAAACTTATAAGTAATTAAAAGTTAACGGTGATAATTATTTAAGTTACCTATTCATTTAGCTAGTCGAATTGAATTTGTAAACAAATTGAAATTGAAATGAAAGTTCATATATTAGTTGAGTGTATTATCTCTAACTGTTGATTAATAATAATGTAGAGTTCATTTGATGTAATATAGTAAATCGACTGATAATGAAATTTTATTTAAAATCCAATATTGAAATCCGTCAAATATTGAACAATTAAATTGTTTAAATTTAATATTTGGAATCTATTGAATTAAGCAAATAACGGGAATTGAATAACTGTTTTAATGAAAATGGTTGTTCTATAATTTGAATTTGTTAAAGTTTATAAGTTCGTTTGAATATTTTAAAAGATAGTGATTTAAGAATAATCAAATTCGTTTAAATTTAATATTACAAATGTTGAATAATTAAATTCCGAATTTGATATGATCAATTTGATATTGAAGTTTAATATATGAGAATAGAGTGAATAATTGAAATTTGATTTAATATGATTCAAATTGGTTTCCAAAGTGAATGTAAGTTATATTGGGATGAAAATAGAGTTAATAAGATTTTAAAAATTGGAATTTATTGGATAATTGAATAACGGGGTTAATATGATTAAAAAATGATTTGCAAAATTTTATTTTATCATATTGGAGTTAGAATGATGTTGTAGAACTTTTAAAATCGAATTAAAAGTAAATTTGTGAAAATTGAATATTTGAATATTTAATTATCGATTGGAAAATAGCCAAATTTTGAACAGTCTCAGAATTGGACGAAACTAGTTCCATTGGATCCGTAATAGTTAATTATTATCGAATTTCAATTTTCATAGGAATCGGAGTTTTCGTTTGACCGTGGCAGCTCGAAACGCATCGAAATTGTTTTAATATTAATTTGGCGAGTTAAAACAGTCATTTTTCAAACGGTCTCAGATTTCGACGAAACCAGTTTCATCAGATCCGTAATGTCATATTATTGTAAGGTTTCAAATTTCAAGTCAATCGGATTAACCGTTTGTCCGGGGCAAGCCAAAACACATAGAAATTTAGTTAATCGGTTTAATTTAAAATCGATCGTTTATTTCCATAACTCTCACATACGATCGAATTAGCCTCCGAAACCTATTCCATTGTGTCCGGAACGCGGGGTAAGCCGGCATGCTTCGTTTGGAGTTCGGAAAATTTTCGGTGAATAGTGTTTTTGTAATTTCCTATAAAAGGACCCATCCTCTTCCATTTGCTCCAAACCCTAACTCTTTTTGACCAGCCGCCACTTTCATTTTCGAAGGCCAGAAATTGTCGAACTTCCTCCTCAATTATCTCCAAATCCGTGAAGAATTAGCAAAAACTCTCAACTACAAAGTTGTAGATCTCGACGAGATCTACAAATCCAACGGTCATGATCGTGATTGGGTCAACGGATCGTCGAGAAATTGACCACAAAGTCAACACGTTTTTCACGTTTTTCGAGGCCAAAGAGGAGGCCGAGCTCCACCTGCTCCTGGCCGAAGGTAGAGGAGAGTGAGGGCTTCGATTTGGCGGTAGTGTGATGGAGTTTCGAGCGACGTGGAGGGAGCGGCCTTTAGCCCTAGTTTTTGAAGATGGGTTTGTGCGTGTGCGTGCGTATGGAGTTGCCTGGAATTGAACGTGAATTGGGAGGAGGAAAGCAAGGAGCGGCCCAGATCTGCTATGCAGGAAATCAACGGTGATGATGGGGTGGGTTTTAAAAATTTAATTAAGCTGTAATTAATTTATATAAAAATTCGTGTTAACTTTAAACCATCATAACTTTGTCATACGAGGTCGGAATTCGACGAAACTTTTTGCGTTGAAATCGTATCGACGAGCTCTTCGCATTGCAACTGGATTGGAATCATTTGGAGCTAGAGAAAATTTTGAGTTAAATCGAACGTCGTTCGATTTGATTTAAAATCGAAAAATCAATGTGAGTGTTTTATAACGCTCACAACGTACTAAATATCTTTATGCTAGTTAAATTTGATATTATGAAGTGTTATGTTTTTATTTGTCGTTGTTTGATAAAATTTAATTGTCATATAGATTGTCATTTGAATTAACCGTTGAAATTAAATTGACAGTTAAAGTTAAATTGAAATTGAATTTGAACTGCAATTAAAGTACCTGACATTGATAACTATGAAATTGCCATGAATTGTATTGTCTATTGGATGATTTATTTCGATGGATGCTATTGGTTGATATTTAAATGTTTGGATGTTTATTTGCTTATATAGATCCTGTTATGCATACATATGATACTGTGATTTAATTTAAGTAATATGTACTCATCCCTGACATTTAATTGAAATAAATAATTACTTGGCCATAGGATAGAAAATTATATACGGACACCGAATTGGCTAAATTAATAATTTTAGAATCGTCGATTTGAAATTTATTTAAATGTTTTGATTTAAAAGTTATAAATAGAAATCAATTTATAGAAATCGAATTTATCGAAAAATTGAGTTTGGAATGTTGAAATAAAATTTTGGTTAAAGAAATTGTTGAATAAATTTAAGTGAAGACTTTGAGATTTAAAATTTGGATATGATTGAATGTCGGAAATTTATTTGTTTTAAAGATTGAACATTAAATTCGAGCTTTGAATATTACTAAGTAAAAGCGATATAAAATGATATTTGAAATTGAGCTTGAAATTGAATCATATTTGTAAGTGGGATTTAAATTTGAATATTGAAGGAAAATTTTGTTAAGTGTTAAAAATTGATATTTTGAAAAATCAAGCTAAAAATCGATATACATTGGAATTGAATAAGTTGAAGGTGAATGTAAAATTGAATAAATTTGAAGTCAAAGTTGACCTTGATTGAATTGAAATCGAAATTGAATCGGTAAATTGGAAATTGAAATTTATTTGAATTGGGAAGTTATAATTGAAATGGATTGGTTTTGAAGCTGTTTTAATTTGTTTTCCAAATTACTCTGTTATATAAACCATTTTGAATACTTAAACTATTTTAATCTATTTTTAATCTACTTAACCCAATTTAAATTATTTTAAACTAATTTATCTATTTTAAATCTATTTTAAAGATTTTAAGTATTTTTAATTATTTAAACTACTTTTAAACTACTTAAAACTATTTTCTAAAAAATTTCAAGCTGGTTAATAAGGTGAAATGTTTATGTTTAAATCTTGAATTTAAATACGAATTGGGTTAAATGAAGTTGCAACCTAAATTGAATTTCGAAATGATTTTGAAATCGAAATGAGATATTGAGACGAAAAATGATTTTTGAAAAGGAACCTTAAATTTCGAATGGCTATGTCGATATTTGAAATGAATTTGATTTTTGAAGCGAACATGATATTTTGATATCAATTATGAATCGATTTGAAATGTAAAAGAGCCAACGGTGTAATAATACGTAGTTATTAAAGAGACCGGGATCAGATATGGACATACTCTCCGTCGATACCGAAAACCACTTTAATAACTATTATACGCGGAGTGTTGATCCAGAATGAAGTGGATGGTTTGGTGAACGCGTTGACTGAAGAAAGAGAACGATTATTGGATGACCCCTGACATGACTAAAACAGGAGCCTCGCCGGGCCATTGAGGTTCGCCACCTCTAGCGGACACACTTCTTCGATACCATTTCTATTACATTTGTGATTCGATTTGGGTGCACCCCTTGATTTGGGAGTGTTGTTTCGCGGTGTTGGGGTAGCTGCTGGCTATGCCCAACATCAGTCCGGATCACGCAACTACTAGTATCCTAGTTGGTATCGCCTCATGTACCTTGTCATACTGATTATCCTATTCGCGACCACTACGTTTTGATTTGTACCTTGAGTATATGGATTGCCCTCTGGTGACTTCCGGTTTTGGGGAAACTACGGTCTTGTATATGCTTTTGGGAATATAAAATGTGTTAAGGGGGATTATGGTAACGCCTTAACGCTATTTTGATACTTTATATTACTGATAGGCATTATCTACTTAGCGTACATTACTACATAGTAGATAGTTTAACGGATCCTTAAGAGATGGAAAATCCCGTAACATCTCTTGAGTTATTGCACGCACGTTGACACTGGATATGAGATGTCAAACCCCGTAAACATCTCTGACGCCGTTACACTCATATTTATTTACGATTGATTTAACTTTCATAAGGATATTTTAGTCCTGACTCGAGTGTTTTGCCTTTTCATTACGCTCGGGTCAGTCCTGAGTTTTTTTCCAGATTTTGAAGATCGATTCTGGAGGACGAAGACGAAGATTTGGTATACTATTTCTATTATTACCCTTGCATCATGTTATTTGCTGCATTATTTAATTGTTCTGTTGTATATGTATAAACTCTGATAAATGTTGTATAAATAATTGTCAAAGTATAGTAGACAGCTTCATGAACTGTTTATTTGACTATTATATTTTATCGTTCCGCTGCGAGATTCTGTGTTGTTTCTTTTCCTTTATTTCTTTTCATTTCTTTTCTTATTTACCCCAATAACTATCTGCACTTTTGAATGGTTTGGAATCGACATGTGTATTTGATCGTCGGTTTAAACTGTCCAAAAAGACGGGTCGTTACAGGCTTTACCTCCGGTGATGGGTGATGGCAGAACGCGGTGGCTTTTCGGTGGGGCGTTCGTGTCTTGAGTTCGAGCTACAGGCAAAATTTTGTATTCGACCCAATCGTAATAATTTGAGTTTTGATTTCAAATATTGTGTCGATTTGTGGTTTGTGGGTGGTAACGAGGCTCGCCGGAGGTGAGGCGAACCACCGTGCACGTGCACGGTGGCGATTGGTGAACAGTGTGACGCGTTTGGGTCGCGCGCGTGTATTACTCGAGAAACTTGGGTTTTGACACGAGTTCGAACCCAGGTGTGTGATCGAGGTCGTATAAATATAGTGTGCGCGTGAATGTCGAGAATACTGCAGTTTTAATTTTATAACTTAAGCTTGTAAAAAAAAAGAAGGAGAAAGAAACAGGTAGCAATGAAGAAGAGGGTGGAGTGAGAGAGAGACGCGGGAAGGAACAGGGAGGGACTCGAGATTTTCTCGAGTCAAAGTGGTATCCGCCTCGGGTCTGATGTTTTGCCTAAATACTTAAGTATTTTGATTAACAAAGAATAAAAATAATTAAGTAAATAACATTAGTTAGTTTAAGTTAATATTTGATTAAAAACTTATTAAAGTAAGGTTTGTAAAAGAAGATGATTAATGTAAAGTATAAGGTTATTAAAAATTAACTCATACTTGTAATTAAATTAACAACTTTAATTAAATTTGTAATTAGTAATAAATCTTGTGTTTAATCAATTTAACTTAAGAAATTTAATTAATTACTTAAAGTTAATTAATAAATGGTAGTTAACTTATGTGATTAATTAAGGATTAAATGATTAATTAGTTAATAATAAATGATTAATTAATTAATAATAAATGATTAATTAGTTAATAATAAAGAATTAATTAGTTAATAATAAATGATTGATTAATAATAAATGATTAATTTAAAATAATTTGTGATAATTAAATAAGTAATAAAATTTTATTAATTAATAATTAAGTTATTAATTAATTAACTGTGTAATTAAGTAAATTTAATAAGTTAATTAGTCAGTAATTAATAAAGCAGAATAATGTAGTTTATTCTTAAGTAATTAATTAGGTTAAGTAAACCAAACTGTTTTGATATGAATTGATAATTCTGTTTGATTGAATCTGGTATCTGTTTAGTGATATTCTGTGACATGTTGTGATATATTCTGGATATATCTATGATGACTGTGTATGATTTATCTGTGATATCTGTTATGTGAATCTTACTATTGAATTAAACTGTTAAGGTAAATAGACAACTTGGCCCTTAAAATGGCGTTTGGATTTCAATGAGACCGGTATCGGGTATCAGTTTGATATTCCAAAAACCACATCGATCCAAATTAAACGATAGGTCGTGACATATCAATTGGAGATCGAGATGGTGTTTCAGAATGCAAGGGTTATCGTCGTTAACTCTAAGGGTAATTCCAAAACGAGTGTAACGAGATAATGCCTTCGGTTTCGTTCGAACCTGGAATGAACTTGTATGGATTGAATGCTTTCAACACATCGTCAGGCGGACGATGAGCATTCTAAGAGATATGTTCTATAAAGTTAATCGCAGCCTCAAGCCTCATCAACCGGGAATGGCTAAAACAGGGGAGATGCAGCAAAGTTAGGTGGGTCATGCCCAAGCAGGACGAGGTATACCCCTGTCTAGATGTCCCTTTATTTCGGCTGTGTGAGCAATTGTTGGCCACAACTGCGGGGTTATCTTGTTCGGGACTGTTCAGTAAGGAATGGTTCCGGCATTGTGTTGTAGGAGGTCGAAGTGATCCTTGATACGGTGATCTAGGCCCCGTACTGTGACGGGCGGTACCCCAGTAGCCCTGCCATTGTTGGATACCCATTTTTCCTACGAGACCCTACGGTTTTGATTTGTATTACCCACTTTCGTGGCTAGTAGCTGGAATTTAATCATGTAACAATTTCGGCTATTTTCTATTTACTTGAAAACCCTAGACACTATTATAATATTACTGGATTTCCTATAAAAAAATTTGGTTAGCGTAAGGTAAAAACTTACCCATATTTATTTGTGGGGAGTCTTACGTGATACCTTTATTTCCAAATGATTTTCAAAGTTAAACAATTTTAACCCGTTTACTCACACCAGATCCATGTCTGACCCGGAGTTTATATTTTGTTTTTCATAAACTCTTGGGTACTCAAATTTGTATGAGTAGCCAAGTGATAGGTATTTGGAGTATTGATTTACTGGAGGAGCTTTGGAGAAGAAGACCAGACGTATGTATCTACCTATATATATGTAGTTCCGCTGTGTAGCTAGTGTATGCTGTATTTTGGATGTATGTGGATGTATGTATGGACATATATGTATATGACAGTCCTGTTGTATGATATTGTATAACTTTGATGTATGTATAACTATGTAATAGTTATGTGATGTATTATATTTTGTTCCATTCTGCTGTGAGATTTTGATGTTGTTATTTCTTTCTTTCTATTCTTTTCTATTTCTACCCCTTTCTTTCTTAATAATGATACGTCTTTCTAGGGTTAGGAAGGCGGGTCGTCACACTTTTGGCATCCTTCGAAAAACTTTCCAATTCTGTAATTTTGGCCATAGTAGAATCTAGCCTCACTTTAAGGGCGACTACCTCCGAATGCTGATCGAGAAGAACCGACCAAAAGTTAAATAAGTCCATGCAAACCAGAATTAGACAATAATATAAATAAGCAAAGTAACAACACTAAAAGTCCACAAACTTTGTAGAAATTTATTAATTCGGTAAAATATGAACAACTCCAAAAAACAGTGTCAAGTATCGTAAGGTTATACAAAATCATCCTCTACCCAAAGGTTTTGACAATTAAACACTAATATGATGTCTAAGGAGCATCAGGTAAAGGTGGGGGTATGCCAGCAGGAAAGGTCCTGTAGGGATCATAACATGCCTCTGCCTAGTGGTCAGTGGATTATTTGACGGTCGCGTTGAAGTCCACTTTGTTATTCATAAAATTCTGGTCAAGCGCAGGGTGTAAGAACTCTAAAATGTCCCGAGAACGTTGTAGTGAAGCCTCTTACCTCTTACCTTTGATCTTCTCTTGCTTAAGTTTTGTTGAGTAGGTGGCAATCTTTCCCTGAGCAACTTGTAGGAAGTCCTCAAGCTCATGTATCTTTAATACAGCTATTCTCCTTGTGTCCTCTAAAGCTTCAATTAACCAAGATCTGGCATTTCTAATTTGTTTTCCAAAGCCATTAAATAGTGGATGTCAGTTTTCCACCCCTCACGTCGAAGATGAGAAGCCAAGAACCCATAGGGAGGGCAGAAACTGTGCCTGAGCAGGGCATCACAAATGTCTTCTTGCAGTCAGCAGCCTCTTTCTCACTAAATAGACGTGCAATATCCTCGAACATGTCCTCTACTTTTTTCTTGTACCATGCAATCTCATTTTTATACCATAAGGCTCTTCATCCTCCTTTGAAGCCTACTCTATCCCTTCCAACTTTGATGTGGCACCTTCAAACCATGCGCATAGTTTTTTCTTACAATCATACTAGCGCTCGAGTGCATCCTTGGTCTTCTGGAGCTCCTCATGGGAAAACCTCAACTCTATTTTAAGCCATTCCTTCCCATCCCTAAGTTGAACAATCTCCTTCTCAGGGGAATTAGATGCATCCTCCACCTCAACCCCGAGGTCAATCACATCATAACTTTTCAGATCAGTGGCCTCCTGACCACTGGCATCATTAGTGTAGAGCAGAGTATTGTGAAAACCAACTTCATAAATAGTAAAATATATCTTAATCAAAACAAAATAGATAAAGTCTTAACATTAATAATCCATTATTTGTTGTATTATTTCTACATGTACTTAAAGTTCATGCGTAAAATAACAAGAGTACAGATAGCATAGTTGTAATAACCCATCATTCATAATATCCAAAAGTCATCGTCTCATATCAACGACTAACTTCCGAATACCACAAATGATAGATTGTTGAGGTAAAATTAGAAGGAAACACTAAACCAAGACATCGATAAGATCACACAATAGAATGGTAATATATAATATACTGAATATACATGAACAATATAGGATGACAATATAAAAGAGAACGCACTAGCGAAAGAAACTGATAAATATGTATCAATACAGAAACTCAGAATACACTAACTCCCAACAACATAGAGTTTTGAAGAAATATTTGATATAACCAATCTCATATACAAGTAATAAATCTGCAATGCACTACGAAAATATCAAGTACGCATATCTAAAATATCGATGCCACATATCCAAAATGATCCAGCTCCGCATCCTGATAGTATGTCCCTAAAAACAGTTGATTCTTAAACTACTTAATCGAGTACATAAGAGTTTTCATGACATAAACAGACAAAGGAAAAACGCAGGTCAGACTTAAAGCCTGACGTGAAGGGAACTATATCAAAATATTGTATATTAAGACTATATACGAATAAACATGAAACTACTAAGGTCCAACCGGTCCTCTCCACGAACGTGGCTTAAGGATAATCTGGACTGTCCGTAAACAAGTAAAGTAAACTTGTCTCAACATGATAAGAAACCACACCATAATCTACTCTTCTCTTGCATCCAATAAGTTAGCACACTTATAATATCATGATATACTAAATGATAAAACTATTGTATATAAAACAACATGGCACCACTCGTGGTTCAACTATTACAAACACTAGGCTAGTGGGCCGGGGATCTCCTGGTAAGGCTCAAACTCGTCAAGTATGGACATTAATATAAGACAATTACTTACGATGCTCCTAACGCATCATCCACCACCTAAGAATCATATGGAACCAGAATCGATATATACACGTGCCTAACGAGTACTATTTGTTCATCATGAGAATAGAATAACAAATACGTCCTAGCCTATAACCCTTGCTACAACGTAGCCTGAGGTCTATAGTTGTAATACCGAGATAGAACGTCCAATATATCCGAATTGCCTTTTCCCGTAGACGTGCAAATGAAATAAAAACCGATTATGCTACAAATTATCTGTAACTATGAAATCCCAAGACCATGTGAAACAGACTCATACCATGTATGTAATATTATATAGAATTGTATGTCACAATACTTTAGTCATCACGTCTCAAAATCACCAAATGACTCCATAAAATTACCAAACAAACCCAACTTATCATTCACAGTCAACTACGACCTCAATGCAATCTTTCTTCTTCGTTTCACCTTTCCGGTCCATCTAAAAGTCCGCGATTTCGAAAAGCCGTGTTGGAGCGGGTCCTACATAGGCTCCGAAATTCCCTAGATAGTATCCCTTGAAAAATGATAAAGACTGGTCCAAACCACGTCTCAATCCTAGTTCGTATGCTAAAGATATCACGTTTTGAAATCTCGATAGACCGGTCAACAAAATTCGAACATCAAGTGGTCAGGTGTATGAAACGCAACTCTGATGTCCAAATTCCAAGGTCAGATGTCTGAATGGTGTTTAAACATCTAAAAACCCTTGAAAATGTACTGATTCTTCTCCTTTTGCTCCCCAGACTCATCCAGACATATGGATACTAAATTCAGATGTCGGGATGCCTGTTGTAGGCAAAACTTACCGTCAAACGTCAATAACTTTCAATCCGTAGCTCCAAACATCAAATCTCGTTGCATGGCCCAATGATCCGCCTTGCTTCTATAACCTTCCTTCGCCGCACCAGACCTCCTCCGGGTTTTATAGGTTGATGTTTTAGAAGTGGTTCCTTATGTGTTTGAAAGCCGACTTCGATGCAAAATCCACTCTATTCACGCGTAGAGTTCAATGACCGAATTAGCGATCCATCTTCCTCTAATCACGCCCAAATGACATAGCCGCCTATTTTTCTTGTGCGTAGCTCATACGTATGTTGATAGACTCATTCGTGCATGCCTATGCACACATGTTCATGAAAACACACATTAACTTCACAATTCACATTTTGTACTTCACTGGAGCGATTGCTTGACGACGTGTACTCTCATGCAACTTAACGCATACGATGGTCGCTATGACTATGTTAAATGCCTACAATGAACTTGTATTCAATAATATTTCTATATAATCAAACAATTGGATATCTATATAGACAAACGATCACATAACAATTTTGACTACAATAAAAACATGGTTTTGATTGTTGTATAACTTCAAATACATGTATAATGCATACTCGTCCATGCTCATACACACACACATATATTTAATTAAATAATTCATTTATTACTTAATTAAATCTTACTTTAATTTACTAAATCTTTTCAATAAGAGTCTAATACAGTTTCATACTATTTTATAAAATCTTATATCTATTTTGTAAAATATATCGTTAGTTTATACATCAATTTTAAGTCTTTAAACACTTAATTTTCTAATTTGAAATTAAGTATACTTCATATTACTATTTAATAAAATATCATATCATTTTATAAATTACCTTATGTACTATAAAAATCATTCTTCCACATAAACAATATTTATTAATACTAATTAAGCGTTATTTGCCCTCTAATCACTTTAATAGTTAGTTTATAATTCAAACTTGCTTAATTAGTTTACTAACTTTCTAAAACCATTTCAATTTGTTTATTATAGTCAACTAATAACATGCCCTTAGTTATAACATGTAATTAGTCTCTAATCTATCATCGTATCACTTATAAACATTAAATTAACTTAAAATTAATTTCTTAGGTTACTAACTATTTTCAAAATAGTTATTAACATCTTAAGCCATTAACAAGCTAACGTAATCATGTTTTTAACACAAATATAAGCCAAAATCAGCTCAAACAATCTTCAAATCTCTTCATATAATTCTATAATCATCAATAATAATAAAATATGAAGTATAACACATAAATCAGTAGGGAGAATCATTCCACTCACCTTACTTAAACCTAAGCCAAATTCTTATCACCAAAAACCCAATTCTTGCTTTCTTCAAATTTCGAGATGTACACCAATACTCCGATCCAATTCCTTTGTGAGTGTATAGGATTGAAAGATAGGAATTATAGTGATTTTTATATAATTTTAGCAAATTTATTTAATGGTTTAGGGTATGGGAATTAGGAGTAGACTAAGGTGTAACTAAGAGGACACTAGGAAAGAGGAGGAGAAATGAAAGTGGAATGACAATTAAGTGAAGCGCGTAGCAAAATATTAGCAAAGTTAGAGGCAAGCTGATGGGCTTAGGCCAGTTCTCTTCATCCGACATTATTCATCCCTGAAATTTATATCCCAAACACAGTCAACTTTATACTCATTTTATTCGCGTCGAAAAAGCAAACCAACTGCAGGTGTATCGAATCCCAGTTCGCTCGTTTGTAAAAGTCGAGTATAAAAGGTGTTCCGTTTCTTAACGATTAAATATTTAAATTAATCATTTAAATATTCGGTCATTAAAATTGTGGGATGTTATATTCTCCCTTACTTAGAAGAATTTTGTTCCTAAAATTCCCATAAGTATGAGAAAGTAGCAAGATTGACCAAACTTCCCAAATCTTAGTTTCGTAAAATTCAGGCAACACCGTCCCTTATGCTATGAACATCATGGAAACTCCCAATTAGAATGCATCACACACTATTAAGTATGTGAAAACCTATGTAATCCCACATTTCCTAAAAATTCATACCTCTCTTAAGAAAGCTTCTTACTATTTAAATACCAATCAAAGCTAATAAGCATTTAAGTAGCTGCATTAGCTCTTAAGTACCTATTTGTACTATGCAAAGTGGATTGTGCACAAACAAACACATAATTTGATCATGTATAACCTTAGTGTAGTAACCAATACTATTATAATCATACATGGAAACCCATTGGATATTAAGCTGAAGTGGGTTAGCATCAAAATATATCGCAGATGCCGAGTCACGTTAAAAGGTAGTAGATGCGTATAGATCCCATCTCGACCCCACAATGGGCACGGATGATATGTGATCCATTTAAGATAGCTATCGTTATCACTCTTCGAACATACTTTAATTATGAAATTATAACTACCATAGTGACAACGTAGGATAAAGTCTCACTAAATCTAACCCACATCTAATCATATGCACTCGATCGAACCCATATTCCTAACTCGCATGCCAAAGAACACGATTGAGCCAAAAATCCCTACTCATTATCGTCGAAAATATACATGACTCTCTATTAAGAAATTATATGTCTCAATCCACTATCATCAAGTCGTAAGCGATTCGCTACTGAGAAACATAATATCTTAGCTCATTATCGCCAAGATTATGATTAGCATATAGGAGCAATCAAACACACACTCCAAAAGCAATCAATCAATGACTATAAACTGCAATAACCATCAAACAATAGCCAACAATTAAAAGCAATAATAACTAGCATATAGACTATCAAACATGCAAGCAAGTAATAAAATCAACAATAATCAAAATAATCTAATAACAAAATCAAACACAACAAACAACATCAAATAGTAGCAAGAAAACATGAGCAATGGAAAACAACAACAAGCAACAACAACAATCAACAATCAATAATAAACAATCAACATACAAAACAATGGATACTTCAGAAAGAGTCCGTACCGATATGCTCGGCGATAAATCACTAGTTAAACACATAGGTCAAACTATAAGCTCCCATGAGTGTATTCAACTTTCAAAAGGAATAAATGCCTAAGTATTGTAATCTTTTTCATGAATATAATGCCCGAAATACTATTACACCTCTCGGTATGGAAAGGAAAACCTATATGATATGCATGATCATCGAGTCTCAAAACTCTTGAATAAATCCAGCAATCAATGCCTCAACTGTCTTTTTCTTTGAACAGAATTCATTCTCCAAAGGAGAAAATTATAATAGTTAAATCATCATAAAATGAAGATGTCAATTCCTGGGTTTTCTTGGGTTCAAACTCACCTCAATCGCACAATGTTAATAAGGATAATACAGTAAGCGCACACGATGCTCCCCTACACAAGTATCATCTAGTCACTTAGAAGATTATCTGAATCGCCATAAAAATAGTCGAGAAATCTTTCCCCACACTATCCCTCGCAACAATATTATACTATACCGAAATTTTAAAATAACCAAAAGATCATCCCAAATGACACGATGCCCATTCCAAGCCTTCATTTACTCGTAAGATTTCTTTCTTAAATTAGGATTGGTCACCTGACTCTATCCATGCGAACTCTAACCCGGTTCCTTGAAGCGACCGTTGAAATCTCCTTTCATGACTAAGGCCATGGTTTAGAAATCCCTTAGTTATCTCAAGAATCTGACTCAAGTGGTCGTTTGTCAGAACCAAGTGAAACACCCTTTCCTAATTAGTGTGAATCACCTAGAAACTCTATGCTCAAATTATAGGCTAAGAATTGACATGTGAACGGACCAATCTTTAGAAAATGTTCCTTTCGAAACAATTGATTACTCCCATCATGCAAGGTTTACTGGCACAAAGAAAACAACTATAACATGAATGACTCTAGGAAAACATCTATAAGTCATCCGCTCAGTTACTACTCATTACTGGGCATCTACCGAACCCTACCTAGATATAAATCCAAGTCACACTTCATTGACCAAATGCACTCAACTTGAAAGCTTGTGCATCAAGTTTAAATGGTAATACTCTCGGCCGTTTCACCTCAATTTTGCAATTAAGGTTCTCATAAAAGGTTTATCTCCATCGAAGAACTTAACTAGTATGAAAGGTGTCAAGTTTAACCTAACTACCTGGCAACAGATAGAATATACCGCTCAAGTGTCGAAAGGAACAAAAATGAGGTCCCAAAAATAGAGCATACCTTACTACATAACCTCCTTTCGTTTCTCCCAAACCGTAGTCCCGCTAGGAACCGATATAGCCTATAAGGCACAAGTAATCAATCACTTACACATCCTTCGTTTATGTAGGACAACCCTTCAAGTGATTAAGCCAATTGTAAATGAAGCACTCACACTTCATTTTAGCTAGATAACATTTCATAGTGAAATGCCCTATATGCTATAGAAGTGATATACTACGCTAGCTTCTTCTTATCCTAAGCTCGATCTTTCCTTGTATCTTAGTATTTGCATGTCAGTTGGTGCTTCAGTTTGCTTTTCCACTTTCACTACCTCAAATGGTATCTCATGAGTGTTCTCATAGAGGAGAACAATCCCAATGAGATACTCAAAAGTGGCCCCTAACAAGGATAAGGCTAAGCAATGAATTTCCAACTAATGCTTTAAGATCCAAGGCAGATCTCTTTGCCCTCAACCATGGAGTATCGACCATCTCAAGAACTAAAAACAAAGGGTTGAATTGATTAAAAATCCTTCACCGACATGTTGCCCTACTCAAAATGGATGGAATGCTCAAACTACGCCCTTCTGAATCTCATAAATGAATAGAGAACCAAAGCGACACTTGAATTAATGTCAAATCATGGACCTACTCTTAACCACCCAAACACTATGTCTAACCCAACCAAAGTCTCCCCTCTTTAAATGATGAGAAGTAATCTTCTTTATGAGGACTTCTCTCGACCTATATCGATGGAAGCACTCTCATGCATGTTTCAAAGGCCATATCTCAGCATTTGTCTTGGGACTCAGATATGGCTTCCCTCCAAAGCAAAGGAAATTTCGACACTGCTTCAAAGTATCTAAGGCTAGTGGAGCTAGAAATACTGCTGCCTCAAGGGCCACACCACCTCTGATTCCAACCGCATCCGCTAGAAATATTCACGGGCGTTGGAGCATCGTTTGCGATAACTAAATAGTCCCTGAAGTAATCAGGCATCTCAAACTGCCTATCCGCAGTTGCTTGCGCACTTTGTTTGCTCTTATTAATAGCTGAATGAAGATACCTTAGTAACTAGCGATATATATAAATAAAATTCCAAAAGACAAGTGGTGTATGCAGTGTAATATAGTAGAAAAATACAAGTACGCACTCACTACGTATTTCTTTTTATCAAACAAATTAACTCAAATGGGAATGCTTGGTACGAGTGTTGAGCCTAAGTTCCGATACCAACTGTAACAACCTATCCTTCGCAATACTCAAAGTTCATCACCTCATATCAACAACTGACATCTGAATACCACAAAAGTCAGATTGTCGAGGTAAAATTAGAACAAAAGACTAAACCAGAACATCGATAAGATCTCATATAGAATGATAACATATAATATACTGAATAAATATGAAAAGAACAGGATGACAATATATAAAAGAATGCACTAGCGGAAGCAATTGATAAATAAATATCAATACAGAAAGTCAGAATACATCAACTCCCTACAATACGAAGTTTTGAAGAAATATCTTATACAATCGGTCTCATATACAACTAACAATTCTGCCATGTACTACTAAAATATCATGTATACATATCTAAAATATTAATGCCACACCTCAAAAATACCAAGGTTCGCATCCTGATAGCATATCCCCAAAAGCAGCTGATTTCTAACTAATTAATCGAGTACCCGAGAGTTGTTATGACATAAACAGACAAAAACAAAACGTGGGTCGGACTTAAGGCCTGGTGTAGGCGGAACTATCCCAAAATACTTTATATTAAGACTACATACAAATAAGCAAGTAACTACTAAGATCCAGCCAGTCCTACCCACAAACGTGGCTTAGGGGTATTCGGACTGCCTGTTAATTAGTAAAGTAAACCTATCTCAAAATGATAGGGAACCATGTCATAACCTGCTCTCCTCCTGCATCTTACAAGTTTGAACATCTATAATATTATCATGCTACCCTAAATTATAAAACTATCATATACAAAACAACACGACACCAACCATGACTTAACCATCATACACACTAGGCTAGTGGGCAATGGGTCTTCCGATGAGGTCAGAACCCGCGAAGTATGGCCACTAATATAAGACCAATACTTACGATGCTCCTAGCGCATTGTTCACCACCTAAGAATTGTATCGAATTGGAATCGATATATACAGGTGCCTAACCACAACCATTAGTTTATGAGAACAAAATGACAAGTACGTCCAAGCCTATAACCCTTGCTACAACTAACCCGAGGTTTATAAATGTAGTATCGAGATAAACGTTTCCTAACCCCAAATCACCGCCGCTCGAAGACGCCTAAATGAAACAACATACGCTCATGCTATAAATGGTCTACAAGTAAGAAATCCTAACCCTAAGACCATGGGAAACAAACTCATACCGTGCATGCAATATCGTATGAAATCAAATATCGTAATACTCTAGTCGTCACATCTCAAAATCATCGGATTGCATAATAAAAGTTACCATGCAAATCCAAATTACCTTCCATAGTCAACTACGACCAAAATGCAATTTTTATTCTTTGATTCACCCATTTGGTCTACCTGAAAGTTCATAAATGTTGAAAACGTGTTGGAGTAGGTCCCGCATCGGCTCCAAAATCAAAGTCCTCCAAACACTGCCAAAATTTACAAGGTAGTATCCCTTGAAAAATGATGAACACTTGTCCAAACCATGTCTCAATTCGAGTTCTCATGCAAAAGATATCGTGTTTTGAAATTTTGATTGATCGATTAACAAAATTCGAACAGCAGATGTTTAGACATCTGAAACGCAACTCAAATATCCGAATTCCAAGGTTAGACATTTGAATGGTGTTTCAGACGTCTAAACCCCCTTGAAAATGTATTAATTCTTCTCTTTTTTCTCCCACGACTCATTTGGATGTCTGGCTATTAAATTTGGACGTCAAGATGCCTATTGCAGGCTAAAATTACATCCATACATTTATAACTTTCAATCCGTAGCTATGAATGACATGTTGTTTCTTCGGGTACTTGGCCCGATGATCCACCTTGCTTCTAAAGCCCGCCTTCACCGCATCAGACCTCTCCAGAGTTCATAGGGTGATGTTTGAAAGTGGTTGCTTATATGCTTGAAAAATGACTTTGACGGAAAATCTACTCTTTGCACGCCTAGAGTTCAATGACTGACTATAACAACCCTGCTTCCTCTAATCACGCCAAAACGACATACCCGACCTCTTTCCCTGTGCATAGCTCATGCGTGTGTTGATACACCCATTCGCGCATGCCTATACACACATATTCATGAAAACACACATTAACTTCACAATTCATGTTTCAGACTTTACCAGAGTGGTTGGTCGTCCTAGTGTACTCTTATGCAACTTAGCGTAGATGATAGTCGCTATGGCTATGTTAAATGCCCGCAATGAACTTGTATTCAATAATATTTCTACATAATCAAACAATTGAACACACACACACACACATATAAACAAACAATTGCATAACAATTATAACTATAATACACACATGGTTTTGATTCTCGTGTAACTTCAAATGCACATATATGTATGCTCGCACATACTCATGCGTACATGTATATTTATATAAGTAATTAATTTATTACTTAATCAAATCTTACTTTTATTTACTAAATCTTTTCAATAAGTCTAATATGGTTTCATACTATTTTGTAAAATCTTACATCTATTTTCTAAAATATATCATTAACTTATACATCGATTTTATGTCTTTGAATACTTAATTGCCAAACTTGAAATTAAGTGTATTTCATATTACTATTTTATAAAATATCATATCATTTTATAAAATACCTTCCTTATAAAAATCATTCTTCCACTTAAACAATATTTATAAATACCAGTAAGCTTTATTTCTCCTCTAATCACTTTAGTTATTTCAATTTGTTTATTTATAGCCTATTAATGGCATTCCTTAGTTATAACATGTAACTAATCTCTAATCTATCACCATATCACTTACAAACATTCAGTTAACCTAAATTCAATTTCTTAGCTTACTAAATATTTTAAAAATAGCTGTCGAGGTCTTGGCCCAATAGTGTTCTAACGCAATCATGTTTGTAACACAAATATAAGCCCAAATCAACTCAAAGCACTTCATATAATTCTACACTCATCAATAATAATAAAAAATGAAGTATAACACATAAATTAGTAAGGAGAATTATCCCTGAAACACCCCAAACCCCTTAATACGCCCAAAAGGCACAATAAAAAGCATGAGGCCTTTTAGGTATAAATGAAATTAACAGAGATTAAGATTCACAAGACAAAAATAGATAAAACAGCGGAAACTAAAATAATAGTTTAATTAAAACAAAGAATCATAATTACTTCATAAATAAGTCAAATACCAAATGCCACATACATATATAAAAATCCAATATGTTACATGAAATAAAAACTAGTAGTCTCAAAATCAGAGTACATAATATCCCATAAAATAAGCCACTATATAGAAAGGGAAAAAGTTGAAATAAAAGAAATAAATAGAAGAAATCTCCACCTTCAGAATTCCAAGCTGCAACAACCTACTGACTTCTTCATTGATTTCCTAAAGGGGGAGGGGAAGGGGAAATAGAGGAGTGAGTTAGACTAAAAGTCTGGTGAATGATAGTAATTACTAAAGTCTTTAAGTAAGATAGAAGTAATAGACTCTACAATAGTTTTAGCATAAATAAGGATAATAACGGAAATAGGAAAGAAATAAATTGGAAATAAGTATGATTAAATATTGCTCAATTTATAAGACATGTTAACTTTGAGTGTTTGTACTTGTCCTTGATTTCTACTTTAATTAGGATGAATTCCTAATCCTGTAATTAGGATGTGAACCTAATTCTACCATTTTTGATCGGCCTGCTACTCCATAAACCCAACTATGGACCGACCGCTATATAACACTCTGCACAAAATGTTACTATGGCCTAGACGACAAATATATCTCCCTACATTAAAGGCAATGGTGTCTATGAAAGACACCAACACTAAGCGGTTGGAACTCATAGCTATTATTGAGCACCGGAATAGAAGTCGCACGCGTAACTGCCACCATGGCCATGCTACCTTGCTCCACCTATTGGGTCTTCTTATTACCTCCACATCCAGCATAAGCGTTCCTCTCATCCCACTTCAGGCTAACGTGAGATCACCGTGTGTCTATAGAATTTATAGGGGAAATGCTGTTGGTACTGGCCGTTCATCCAAACAATATCTAGTTGCACCTTTGTCCAAATCCCCCATGATTTGGACTTCTATTTGACCAAGTACTGTCATTCTTAGCATAAGCATACCCTAGAGAATGCTATTTGGTGCAGGTCCTACTTTCATCTTTGCTTATTAACTTTGATAAATTATTTTAAATAAGCCCTTACCATTTATCCCTACTATCGTTTCTTATTAATTTATCCTAAGTCTTAAAATAAGCCTCATTCTGTTTCATTTCTTATTATCACCTACGTTATAATCATGCTTAATACTTACCCCAGGGTCTAAGTGTGAAAATAAGCTTGTTTTATCTTTATTCTATCTAGTTATAATTCTAAATTATAACTACGCCAATTATCTTTAATTAGTCCAACTCTAATTATAATTAGGCAAAATTTCAATTCAATTTCATTATTCACTGCAGTCCATGTTCTTATTTATATAATCCATATTCGCGTTTTAATTTATTCCAATCCATATGCGAAGAAAAAGGGGATGAAGAGAATAGACGCTTGCATAAAATCCAAAACGTCGAAAAAGATGTAAATAACAGTAAATAGACTTAAATACTGTAAATAAACTGTAAATCAATAAAAGCCATGCTTAACAGAAATAAACCTAAATTACTAAGAAGTATAGCTGAAAGAAAATAGACTGAAAATAATTCTAAAAAAATGTAAATAAACTACTAAAAAGGCTATTCCAAAAATCATAGTGAAAGTACAACTATTGGAAACCCTATTATTTTAAATTATTTAAAGAAATCTTAAAATAATTACAATCACTCACCTCCGATCCTAAGCTTTTCCTTTGGCCTTCCCAGATCCACTTAGAGTTATAAAACAATTTAATTTATAACAACTTTTTCCAAATTCTCCTTTGGAAAAATTATTCCGTTTAGAATCCTTCCTAGAAAGGTGAACCCAATTGAAAAACCTAGAATGAGAAAAAGTTTTAGGTCTATGAGTCTATTTAAAGGTGTAGAAGTGGATCTTGGACCATTGGATTTGAAGATTGAATACGATGCAACCACATCATAGGCTGAATAAGAGCCATCAGATGTAAAACTGGAAGGACCAGATTGAAATAAAGGATGGAAATGACGTGCAAAAGGTACGTTGGAACTTACAGGAACGACTTTACCTGAGGCGGGTCGATTGGGCGGTCGACCACCCCCTTGCCCAGGTTGACAGGCCAGTCGACGTGGCCATAGATATATATATTATTTTTCTTGTTTGTCTCGTATCTTACTCATATTAGCTCGGTTTCTGACGCTCTATATATGGAAATTGACTAGAAAAATACCATGGACTCAATGGTGCAACTCTCGCGGCTCAATTTTGATAATTTCACAAACTTATTTTATTATTAACAAATTTATTATTGCGAATTAAATTTCGGGTTGTTACATTCTTCTCGCCTTAAGGGATTTCTTCCCCGAAATCAGAATGTACTGAATGTTTTCATCCAATTCTACAACTAAATACTCAATCATCAACCATTCATCCATTGTTCTGAAGTTTTTCTAATGCAATTTATGATACTTATGTAATTAGTGTAGTTTAAATGTTCCAAACTAAAACAAAATATTAGGCGGTCTACTGACTCAGTTGACCTTCTTTTATGCAATCATGTCCATGCCATGTATCCAAATGAATGCAAAAATTTCCTAATGATAACTGATAGTGCTATATGCGTGCTACAAACATCACCCAAATGCAACAATCAAGCGATAAATATCCATTTATAGAAACCATGAAAATAAAATAAAAATGCACACACATCCTTAAGCATATGCTCTAGTGTCCTAATTAGGCCGATCCCTAAGGAATAATAGTGCCTAGTGTACCTATAAGCGTCCATAGCATTCACTAGCAAACACTTGCAACCACTAGCATACATCATTCATAACATGTTCTATAACTTGTTTGCATCAAATCCTACCATCCATAGGTCAAATCCTAAGTTCTGCCCTCCCAAAGGATAATAAAGGAAAGAATCTATTCAAATCTAAAGATGGAAAAACGAGAATTCTAAAACTTACTGTCAAAAAGATGAGGATAGGAAGTACGAATCTTCTCTTCTACTTCCCAAGTGGCGTCTGCAACATCATCTCCCCATTGCACCTTCACCAGTAGAACTTCCTTATTCCTTAGTCGCTTGGTGTCTCTTCCAACAATCTTAATGGAGATATGCCGAACAGAAGCTTCCTTTTCTGTCTCCACCTCCTCCAACTGACTAGGCTCCACAACCTCCATCGATTCATGTAAGCACTTTCGCAAGTGCAAAACATGGAAAACATCGTGCACTTCTACGAGCCTATCAGGTAGCTTTACTCGGTAAGCCATCTTCCCTACTCTCTTTGTGATAGGAAATGGACCAACAACTCTAAAGGCTAACTTCCATTTGATCCGAATCTTACCATCTTCCCAAGCAGGGATACTTCGATAGAAACTAAGTCTCTAACCTCAGACTCTAAGTCTCTCCTTCGGTTGTCCGCATACGATTTCTGTCTGTCTCGAGCCGTCTTCATCTTTTACCGAATCAAATCCACCTTCTCAGATGTCTCCATAACCATGTCGGGTCCAAGTAATAACTTATCCGTAGACTCTATCTAACATGATGGGGACTTGCAAGGTCTCTCATATAAAACCTCAAATGGTGCCATTTCTATACTTGTTTGGTAACTATTGTACGCGAACTCGACCAACGGAAGATGCTCCTCACAAATACCTCCAAAGTCCAAAATGCGCATCTGTAGAATATCCTCAAACACCCTATTTACCCTCTCCATTTGGCCATCAGTCTGGGGGTGATAGGTCGAACTCAACCTAGGTTGCTTCCTTAGCGCCTCCTGTAAGCTTCTCCAAAACTCACTAGTAAAAATGGTGCCTCTATCACTAACAATGCTAGAAGGAACTCCATGTAGACGGACTATCTCTGGAATATAAATGGATGCCAAATATGAAGCCGTATGCTTACTCTTAACTGGGACAAAGTGAGCACTCTTAGTCAATCTATCAACAATCACCCAAATGCTATTGTTCCCTTTCCTAAAACTGGGTAAATCATTAATGAAATCCATAGAAATATTGTCCCACTTCCACTCTGGCACATTTAAGGGTAGAAGTAATCCACTGGGTTTCTTCTGCTCTGCTTTTACCCTTTGGCATACGAGATACTTAACTACGAATTCCGCCATGTTCTTCTTCATTCCACCTCAACAGTACACCTTCTTCATGTCCCGATACATTTTGTCACCACCTGGATGAATAGTCATATGGGATGGCGTGCCTCTTCCAAAATTGCTCTCAACAAGTCACTGGCGCGTGGAACACAAAGCCTCTCATCTCTCCTAAGCCACCTTCTACTATCAATGGAATAGCGTTGGAGATGTCTCAAGACCTCTCCTCGGCTAATCCTATCCATATTGTCCATGAGCTCCAGATCCTCCCACTACCCCGAGCCAATCTGATCCATAAGGGTAGGTCTCACCTCTAATGTTGGTAACAATCTGGGAGTAATGTCCATAGAGGTCTTAAAATCAAAGGTAGAAAATAAACTCCAAGTTCCTCCACTCTACGAAAAAAGGACTAAGGGTAGCTTTCTTTCTTCTCAATGCATTTACGACCACATTATCCTTGCCAGGGGTATAAGCTATCTCAAAAACATACGAGGCTAAAAACTCCATCCATCTCTGTTGCCTCAGGTTCAAGGCCTTCTTCGAGAATAGGTACTTCAAGGACTTATGGTTGGTAAAAAGCTCAAAACTATTTCCAAGCAAATAGTGCCCCCAAGACTTGAGTGAAAAAACTATGGTAGCCCGCTCTAAATCGTGGGTAGGGTAGTTCTTCTCATGCGTCCTCAAAACCTACTACCATAACACACTACCCTCCCTTCTTGCATCAACACCACTCTTAAAACCTGTTCCGCATGCATCAGTGTATACAGTGAAAGGCTTAGCTCCGTTGGATAAAACTAACACTGGTGCACTAGTAAGGGCTCTCTTAAGCTTCATAAAGGAATCCTCACAATCCACGTCCTACACGAAAGCTTTATTCTTATTAGTAAGGCACGTGTGTGGTGCCAAAATGTTGACAAAGTTTCTAATGAACTTCCTATAGTAGCCTACCAAGCCTAGGAAGCTCCTAATCCCGGTAATGTTCTTGGGGGCCTTCTAACCTTGAACTACAATAAGCATGGCGGAGTCAACAACCAAACCTACCTTCGAGACCACGTGTCCCAAGAAACGAACTTCCTCTCTCCAAAAATGACATTTCGAAATCTTAGTTCTTAAACGATGACTATGAAATGTGCAATGGACTTATGAACGACATGCTCTTACGTATTCTTGGAAAATACCTAGATATCATCCATGAATACAACCACAAACTTACTTAGGACATCCTTAAAGACATGGCTCATCAAATCAACGAAATAGGCTGGGTCATTGGCTAGCCCAAAAGGCATAACCAACCACTTGAAGAATCCGTCCGATCTCCTAGAGGCAGTCTTATCTATACTGTCGTCAGCGACTCTAAGCTGATGGAATCTCGTGGCTAAATCAAGGTGAGATAAAACTGAAGAACCTATCAACTGGTCAAACAGATCATTAATTCTAAGGAGTAGACATCGGTTCTTCTTGGTGAAACTATTTAATTCCCAATAATCTACGCAAACTCGGAGAGAACCTCCCGCCTTAGTGGTGAAGACGACTGGCGCTTCCCACTCCGATATGCTCCTTCTTATGAATCCCTTCTCCAAAAGCTCACAAATCTGCTTGATCAATTCTTTCCTCTCCCTAGGTGCTATGTGCCTTATAGGTAATGATACTGGCTTTGTATTCACGGTCAAATAAATCCTAAAGTCAATATATCTCTTAGGGGGCAGTCCCCTAACCTCCTCAAAGACGTCTACAAAATCTCCGACAATAGGAACCGAATGCAACTCTGATGATGACGAATCGAGAGAATAGAGAAAACTCACATGACTGACCCTTGTGGGTCGCAAGATGCCTCTAGAGTCCTACCACTGCAAGTCTTAAGTCTAACGAATCTCCTCTTGCAGTCTAAGACGACTCCATATATGATAGTCAATCCATCTCTAAGATCATCCCATGTCCTGAGAACCCCAAAACATAAACATCGCAGTCAAATTCTGTGCCTAGGATAAAGATTTTCAAATCACTACAAACCATAGATAAATGTGACGATCCTCATATGGGATTTGAAGCAATAATGAGATCCACTACTAATGATATATCCAAGTGCTACTAGAGAGCTAGAGATAAAAGAGTGTAATTCTATAGAATCAAATTAAGTCCAAATGGAAAAATCAGATATAGAAATCAATCCTTCAACTGTGACTTTCCTACCTCTACTTGGAAGGCTACCAGAAGATGCTATTTCTAATATTTGAATCTGCACAGCCGATGCGCTCGCTCCCCAAGGACAACTCCTACTCATATGACCTGTCTTCCTACAAGTATAGCACTTACCCTTCATCGTCTCCTTCCAGCAATCCTCGACCATATGTCTAACTTTCCCACAACCGTGGCAATTTATTCCTTTCTTAATCTGCTTCCGAGGACCATCACCTTTCTTCTTCTTCATATTCTTTTCCCACCACTTCTTCTTTGGACCTTCGAACTTAACCTCCTCTTTAGACTCTCCTTCCTTGACTGTATCCAATAAGCACCATCACGACCAAAGACACATAAGTAGCTCCCATCGGCACATGAGTCAGTAATAATCCATGAAGGGGTTGATTCAATTCCTCCATAAACTTCATAGCATTCTTACGTCACGTGTTCACCAAATCCATACCAAACCATAGTAGCTTGTTGAATTGATTGATGTATTCCTTAACAGACAAACTCCCTTGCTTTAAATTGATAAACCTCTCCAACTGAACACTCTCTTCTGCCTGAGATTGAAACTTCCTATCGAATCTCTCCTTGAATCCATCCCAAGTAATATTCCTTCCCTCCAACTCGATCACCTCCCACTGATAAGATATCTCCACCTTCAGCTGCCAAGCGGCCAGCTGAACTCGCTGCTGTGCATCTAATCCCAAAAGACCCAAAAAAAATCCCCTCTGTGTCCCTTAGCCATGCTATCGCCTCCACAAAAATCTCCTTGCCGGAAAAAGTCTTCCCATCCAAACTCGCAAAATCTTTACAAAGTTTAGAAAAATTGATGGCAGCAGGCGGGTTGATGGGTTTCCTATCTGCTGGTGCAGGTTTGGGCACAAGCCTGTGCACCTTTGGAGTCGTGGCTTGTATGTACCTATGAAACCAGGCTGGGACTGGAATGCCCTCGGGAAGGTTCGGGGCATCAACCATTCTACGAAAATAAAAAGGTAGTTTAGGAAAGAGTCAAAGGGAAATTGAACTGGACTTATGAGGAGATTTTTATAAAGATTCTTTTATACTTGGAAATTATTCATAAAAGTTCTTTTCTGAAAATACCTTTAAAATAAGTTAATTTGAAGAAAATACTTTACTTCTTTTAATTTTTTTGGAATCCTATAAACCTAGGCTCTCATACCAAGTGAAACACCCTAAACCCCTTAATATGCCAAAATGATACATTAAAAGGCGTGGGGCATTGTAGGTATAACTGAAACTAACAGAGACTAAGTTTCACGAGACAAAAATAGATAAAAACAGCGGAAACCAAATTAATAACTTAATTAAAACAAATCTTCATAATTACTTCATAAATAAGTCAAATACCAAATACAACATACATATCTAAAAATCTAAAATATCTCACGAAATAAAAACTCGTAGTATCAAAATCATGGTACAAAATATCCCATAAAATAAGCCAGTATATAGAAAGGACAAAAGATGAAATAAAAGAAATACATAGAAGAAATCTTCTCCTTCAGAAGTCCAAGCTGCAACAACCTACTGACTTCTTCCTTGATTGCCTAAGGGGAAAAAAGGGAAATAGAGGAGTGGGTCAGACTAAAAGTCTGATGATGATAGTAATTACTAGAGTTTTTAAGCAAGATAAAAGTAATAGACTCTACAATAGTTCTAGCTTAAATAAGGATAATAACGGAAATAGGAAAGAGATAAATTGGAAATGGGTATGATTAAATATTGCTCAATTTATAAGATAGGTTAGCTTTTATTGTTTGCACTTGTCCTTGATTTCTTCTCTAATTAGGCTGAATTTCTAATCCTGTAATTAGGATGTGACCCTAATTTTACCCATTTTGATCGACCTACTAGTCCATATACCTTACCGTCGACCAACCGCTATATAACCCGCCACACAAAATGTTTCTAACCCGGACATCATATATATCTCCCTACACAGAAGGCAATGGTGTCTATGAAAGACACTCATACTAAGCGCTTAGAACTCATAGCAATTATTGAGCACCCGAATGGAAGTCGCACGCATAATTGCCACCATGCCCATGCTACCTTTTGATCCACCTATTGGGTCTTCTTATTACCTCCATATCCAGCATAAGTGTGCCCCTCATCCCAATTCAGCCTAACGTGAGATCACCGTGTATCCATAGAATTTATAGGGGAAATGCTATTGGTACTGGCCCTTCATCTAAACAATATCTGATTGTGCCCTTTATCTAAATCCTTCGTGATTTGAACTTCTATTTGACTAATTACTACCATTCTTAGCATAAGCGTGGCCTAGGGAATGCTATTTGGTACCGGTCCCACTTTCATCTTTTCTTATTAACTTAGATAAATTATTTTAATTAAGCCCTTACCATTTATCCCTACTATCTTTGCTTATTAACTTATCCTAAGTCTTAAAATAAGCCTTATTCTGTCCATTTCTTATTATAACCTACGTTATAATTATGCTTAATACTTAACCCAAGTTCTAATGTGAAAATAAGATTCTTTCATCTTTTACTCTATTTAGTTATAGCTCTAAATTATAACTACGCCAATTATCTTTAATTAGTTCAATTCTAATTATAATTAGGCGTAATTTCAATTCAATTTACATCATATTTTCTTCATTCAATATTCTTACTTATATAATCCATATTCGCGTTTTAATTTATTCTAATCCATTTATTAAAAAAATGGGATGAAGAGAATAGACGCTTGCATAAAATCCAAAACGTCGAAAAAGATGTAAATAACAGTAAATAAACTTAAATATTATAAATAAACTGTAAATCAATAAAAAGATATGCTTAACAGAAATAAATCAAAATTACTAAAAAGAATAGCTAAAAGGAAATATATTGAAAATAATTCTAAAAACTGTAAATAAACTACTAAAAAGGCTATTCCAAAAATCGTAGTAAAACTACAACTATTGGAAACCCTATTATTTTAAATTACTTAAAGAAATCTTAGAATAATTACAATCACTCGCCTCTGGTACTATGCTTTTCCTTTGGTCTTCCTGTATCCACTTGGAGTTGTAAAATAATTTAATCTATAACGATTTGTTCTTTGGAAAAATCATTCCGTTTAGGGTCCTTCCTAGAAAGATGAACCCAACTGGAGAAAACCTAGAATGAGAAAAAGTGTTAGGTCTAGGGGTTTATTTGTAGGTATCGAAGTGGATCTTAGACTGTTATTTTTGGAGATTGAATAGGATGCTACCACGTCATAGGCTAAATAGGAGCCATCCGAAGCAAAACTAGAAGGACCAGATTGAAATAAAGGATGCAAATAACGTGCAAAAAATACGTTGTAACTACTAGAACGAAGGAACGATTCTTCGTTCCTTTGTCCGAGTCGGGTTGACCGGGCGGCCGACCGCACCTTTCCTAGGTCGACCTACCCCCCCCCCCCCCCCCCCCCCCACACACACACACACACATGTGTGTGTGTGTATTCGTTTTCTTGTTTGTCTCGTATCTTGCTCATATTGGCTCCGTTTCTAACGTTCCATATATGAAAATTGACCAGAAAATTACCACGGACTCAATGGTGCAACTCCCATGGCTCAATTCTGATAATTTCACAAATTTATTTTATTATTAACAAATTAATTATTATGGGTTAAATTTCGGGTTGTTACAATCCCACTCACCTTACTTTAACCATGCTAGGCTCTAAACATCAAAGACCTAATTCTTACTTTCTTCAAAGTTTAGAATCCACAGCAATACTTTGATTTAACCCAACTTCTTCATGCATTTTGTACAGAATTTGAAGAGAGGAATTATGGTAATTTATATTTGACTTTAGAAAATTTATTTAATGGATTTAGGATTTGGGGATTGGGAGCGAATTCAGGGGTGATTAGGAGGACATTAGAGAAGGGGAGGACAAATGAATATGGAATGATAAATGAGTGAAGAGCTTATCTAAATCTAAGCTAAGTTAGAGGCATGTTAGTAGGCTTAGCCCAATTTTCTTCATCCGACACTATTCATCCACGAAATTTTTTTACTCTGAACATAGTCAAGTTTATACTCATTTTACCCATGCCAAAAAAGAAAACTAAACAACAGATGTACCGAGTCCTAATTCGCTCATTTTGCAAAAGTCGAGTATAAAAGGAATTTCGTCGTTTAATGAATAAATCTTTATAATAATCGTTAAAATATTTGATCATTAAATTTGTAGGGTTTTATATCAGTCATCATTCAAAATTCCAAGCCTAAGCCTAAACTACTCTAAAAGGGGGCTGTTTGATGGGAATGAACCATTTTCTAGCATGCATCTCCATATATGCACCATGAAACCGCTAATGGTGTCTTTTTCTTTAACTACTTGATCAATCCTTAAAAGCAAATCTTGGGTTGTGTTCTTAAGAGTGGCATATGACTCATCTAGTTCTCTCTCGCGCTTACTAATGGCCACAACACTAAGACCGAGATGGTCTAAGGTTTGGATTTTGAGTCTGTCTTCGCTTTCCTTTAAAAGTTTAGCAAACAAAGCTTCTTTAAAAGACTAAAAAAAAAATAAAAACGACCCAAATATTTTGTTAAGAATAACACATCAAAGAAACTGCACCAAATTGTTCAAAAAAACCAAGAAACAAGTCTCATGCGATCGTATGTGTAAGTATTAATATAGAAGGTTTCAAATATCTGCATGAGGATTTGAATTAATCTTAGTGTTACTTTTTCCCTCAGCATCACCAGGCGGCGGGTCTTTGTGTTCCTCCCCCGTTTTCTCATCTGCAACCATCTATAGTGAAAGATAGGGAGAAGCATCCGACTAAGCATACTCTTCATTTCATGTGTTCATGACAGTACTTAGGAATCATGTCAATCGAAGACTATTTGCCTCAAAAGTCAAGGTTGATCGCTTTTCGAAATCACGCTTAGCTGAGGCGTATAGATTGTAAATCAAGTTAGAGGTACCTATCTGAAACTTGTCTCTTGAATTGGCCAACTCTTTTCCCACCTTGGAAAACTCCTCCCTGAACTCTCGTGATTTATGTTCTTCTATGGTCAAGGCTTCTGCTGCAGCCATGGTCGCCTCCTTAGCCCTAGCCTTCCTGGAAATATGGTCAGCTCTCTCAACGGTATAAGCAAGGAGGCCAGCATCAAGCCTAGCTACCCAATTATGAGCGGCGGCCTATTCACTTATATGTTCTTGTGCGTCTATCATTAGGGCAACATTCTATATAAAATAGAGAATCACATTTAAGTAATAATGAGAACAAATGTGTTTGGCATAATGTAAAACAAAACAAAGGGAAAAGTTTATACGTAAGACTAGGACTTCTCCGGCTTAGACTTTAGCCTAGAATGGGAAAGCTTGGGGAATAGAAGAGGAAGGAGGGATGGTGGAGAGGATGATATAATGCAAAGTAACGAATTCTGGGTATTCTCCCTCATTCTCCACATAATATTAGATATGGCCCCTACAGGTAACAAATGATGGATATAAGGTGCAGGGCTACTTTGCAAAGGAGGAATAGGATGTGGCATCAAGTTAGAAGAGGAAGGAACTCTTGAAGGAGAAGAGAGAGAAGGAGCAGCCATTTTCGGGTCTCGGTTAGAAAGGACGCCCGTATCATGTAGTCGTTTGTGGTTGATCCTCTTTAAAGGTTTTACCGCCTGACATGCCGAATCAATGAGAGCAGCATCCATTGTACCTACATAAAAGGGAAATGTTTAAACGAGGAGAAGTTCCTAACGAGGAACAGATCATGAAAACAATAAATCTATAATTCATCATCCATAAGATATACCCTTAGGCTCGATAGAGGGATTAAAATTTTTACGAAAAAATGCATGGGTAGGACATAGGAAGTCAAACTTCCTTAGCTTTTCTAGATCAAAGAACTTATATATTTCCTTCGCTTGCACATCCAATCCTAGAGTGTAGTCCTATGCGACTTATATAATTTGAAATTATTCTTAGAGGAAGATTGAAAATCATCCAAATTTGAAACAAAATAGTATAAATCGGCTATGGCTGGGTCTTCCGGGGTACTTTTAGAAAAATAAACGTTTTTGCTTGAGCATAGAAAAAGCTAACATCGCCATTTGAGGGATTTTTCTTAATATCGAAAAGAAACAAAAGTTCCTCATAAGTGACAACATAACCATTTTCAACATAAAGAACGAAATCACTATCACAAGATGTAAGAGAAAGGGGCAAGTTGAGTAAGCACAAGATCAAAAGAAGCAAGCCATTGGCGAAGGATTGGATTAGGAGGAAGATAGAGGCCACAACGTATGTATTCAGGGATAATGAGAATGAACCTAGCCGAGGGAGTATTGAAGCACTCGTGGGGTTTAGAAACCCTAGCGTCCTTACCCAAAAACCCGAATTAAGTTAAAATACCCTCAACTTCTTCCATTCGAGTAATTTTAGAAGACGGAAGTAAAAGGGAAGACGAAGAAGAAGTCTATTATTCGGCTTTTTAACCCAGCTATATCGAACTGATTGGACAAGTTAGACTCGACCGTCATCAATGTTGATAAGCCTAGAGCGAAGATTGTGAGGTCCAAAAGTCAAGTACAGATGATAATATAAGGCCGTGATCGAACAGAATTGATAGATATGCTATACAGAATGTTCAAAGTATGGAATATAATTTTATCTAGAAAAGGGAACGGCTATAATCTATCTTAACTATAAGGATCGGTCTACTTCAGCCAAACAAGTGCAACACAGTGGAAGACAATCGATATCTCAAGATCCAAAAGTTCAATACATAGGAAACTTTGGGAACAAGATGTGTGGGCCCTAGAGAGTCCACCCTAGGGATCACACCCTAAAAGAAGCAAGCAAGTGGGATCAACCCTCTTCCCTCTATAGGGATTGGCCTACATCAGCCAACATTACATGTTGCAACAAAGATTGATCGATAACTCAAGTTCTAAAAATCCAATTGGCATGAAACTTGGATATTAGGAATAGTACAACATAGAGAATCTCCCAAAGGGATCGCACAAATCCTCTAAAATAGGGATTAGGCTCGATCCCTATTTCTTGGGATTTGGGCCATATGATCCCACTTGCGGGCCCCTATGTTTTGGTGATCCTTCTGCCAAATTTTTGCGGAGATATTTCACCATCTTCCTCTATAAATACACGCTTGATTGTTCATTTTTCAGAATTTTACACTGCTTGTTGCTTTGTAGTCTATTGTAACTAAGGATTTTCATCCGATCCCTATTGTACTCGGTTTATAAAGTGATTAATAAAGCCGTCTTTTCAAAGTGGACATAGGGAAGCAACGCCGAACCACTAGAAATTGCCTTATCTCTATTATTTTACTTAATTATGATTTCTTTATTGCCATATTCTCTCTATTTATATTTACAATTCTTCATTTATTTCTCTATAAAATCTTTATTGGGTGTTTGTGCTAAATTTTGGGTTCTTTATCTGAGAAAGATTATCAGCTCTATTTGAAACCCTTTGCTGCTACTGGATTGCATAATCCATGGAAGAGATCCAGATTATGTTGAATTAGTTTTTTCGTACTTTTAGATTTGCAAAAGTCTAGGGAAAAATATCAACAATGGTCAGGAACAGTAGATCTACCTCGCAAAATGCAGAAGGAAACGAGAATGCTGGCTCCAGCAAGGAGGCCAGAGAAATTTACCAGCAAATGTTAATGTTACCAATCCATTTGATGTACAAAATCCATCTGATTCATCACAAGGGATGATTTCAAGAATTTGACGAGAAAGCTTGTGGATAACTGCCGATAGGTTAACTAGCAGATTCAAGTCAATATCGATCTAATGAATTAACTTAGAGAGCAATAGCATGGGAAAACTAGTAGAGAGCTAACCCTAATTCTACAACGGAGAGTTCTAGTTCATTAGATGACTATCATAGACGCAAATGTTGTAGAACTGACGGATATCATGCAGAAGCGCTTGGACATCAACACGAAAACCTGCTTAGGTTGCCTGGACTAATCGAGGCCGATCCTTTCCTTAGAGGAGGAAATATGCCTCCTCCTGTTGGAGCATAAGCTGGAGTTGCCGTGGTAGATTTAGATGCTGGAGTTTAGATGGATATAGGCCAGTTGCCTCCTTAGAATAATGATGAAGTGAACGTACGTAATATGTATCGAGAGGATGTTAACGCATGGAATGGCCCACAAACACCGACCAGACCATTCACATGAGGTGTAGCACGACTACCGCTTGGCTCCAACTATCCAAACATCGGACATGTTGGCTATGGTTAGACAATTAGTAAGGGCGAGCCATGGCTTTACCAATGATGGTTAGGGGTTCTTGAGAAGCCATACCCCGTTCATTGATAATATCCAACACGTGGAGTATCCAAGGAGGTTTAACATGCTATTGATACTTGCCTACAAGGGAAAACCCGACCCCAAGAAACACAACATGAGATATGGATGGTTGGTGGATTCTACATAAGTGCCACAAATGTGGATGTTTTCCTGTTACTCTCTCTAACATTGTAACAATACGGATTACAAGATTACCTCCACGATCAACCTCTAGATTTGATGATTTGGCAACAAAATTTATGGAGCAGTTCTGTATGCATGCAACCTACCTCAAAGATGTAATGTCCATATCAAGCGTGATCCAGGCTCGGGGATAGCTGTTGAATTATTATTTGGAGAGATTTCATATAGCCGTCATAAAAGCAAGTAATCCGAATGACCATTCAATATTGATGGTGGTAATAAGAGGGATTGACCTAGAATCTGACTTTGGCGGTTGGTTAGCTAGCAACCACCAGCACCATTGGAGCGTTTCTATGCAAAAGTAGATCAATGTTTGAGGAAAGAGGAAGCTAGATGCTCTAGGAAGAAGAATGTTGTGGGATCAATTGGAGAGAGAGTGCAGAGTAACGTTGTAGTGAAATAATCTAGGGAAAGTGTCGAAAAAGTTTAAGTAATTGCCCAAAATAAACAGAATCGGCAAAAGTAAGGCACTGATAGAAAGCGTGAGCGAAAGAGGGACTCTGGAAGAGGAAAGTCAAGGATTCCAATGCATGATACCTACACACCACTAAATACAACCCTAAATAACGTCTACTTGTTTACAAGCACTAACATGCAGTATAAGAAGCCACCTCCGAAAGAATCGACAAAGAAGCAAAAGCAGCTAGGAAAATATTTTCGGTTCCATAAATGCTATGATCTTAACACGAATGAGTGTAGGCATCTCCAGGATGTTATCGAGAAAGAAAACTACAACAGTTTGTTAAAGCCTCATAGGATAGCGGGTGGAGGACATCCGACCCCAACCGAGGATAAGCACGACACAAGGCCGAGGAGCCCGCATGAACTGGTGGAAGGTTCCTGATCAATATAAAAGTCGGAGGACCGCATCCACGTGATAAGAGCTGGCATGAGATGGAGTGATATGCTAGAACAATCAAGCATATGAATTTTGAGTGTTGTTCAAATATAGAAGATGGGGCTTGAAAAAACAACAACATATACTGGCAGATGACATTATATTTAGAAATAGAGATGCAGATAAAGTGGAGGCACCAACGATCGACCCAATGGTCATTTCGGCCATGCTCGGCCTCGCCTTTGTGAGGAGGATCTTAGTTGACTATGGAAGTTCTGTGGATATAATTTTCAAAAAGGATCATGGTCTTACGAGATACCTTTATATAGAAAGGTTTTTGTAACAATAAAATCCATTCGAGGTGTGTTTCTCATGAATGTTTGCCAAACTAATTCGGCCATTATTATGTTTTAAAATTCTTAGGTCAGATCATGCATATTTACATATCTAGTTTGGATGCTTTGGAGCTTCAAAAGGCGATCTAGATGTCTTTAAGGCATATTCACATATATCTTTATTTTCCGCTGCATTAGTTGTTTATATTTATCAACATTTTTTAGGAAAGATTGTTATATCTATCCAGGCTGAGTATTTCTTTAGTATACTCTGATTGATGTATGTATATTACAGTTTTCTTTGATAAAGATATATTGTATATTATATGTTACCCGTCATGATTTGAAATTCTATTCTATCCTTTCTTTTTCCTAAACAATATGCCTTTTCGTTACTCGGGTGCTTGACACGTGAATGCCATGGATGTATTAGTGACGATTCGAGGGTTGAAAAGGTAGGTCGTTACAATTTCTATAAAAGATCAATTAAAATTATGGTGGTATGAAAAGTATTATTTTGATACTTAGTACCAAATTCCGATGTATGGATACCCGTCTCTAGCTGTGAGAATTTAGAATGTATATTGAGTTAAGGATATTTTGCTAACTCATCCAACTTCGTTGTTAATCGAGGGATAATTCTTATTTGAAATCAAAAAGTGGTGGTAAGTATTTTTTGGCCAATTTCCATACGATCCATTAGCTTATACTAAAAGGAAAGTGGTTTGGGTTTTTTCATAAACAACATTTTAAATAAAATTTGTCTGGCCCATTTAATACCTATTTATTTTAAAAAGGAGGAAATATGCCTTAAGATTTGTTAATGTACTTATACCGTTGTGATAAGCATATGTATAAATTTTCTAAGTGTTGAAAGTGTAGGGTTTTTGTGAATATACTTATACCGATGAGATAAGTATATGGATATTTTTCAAGGCATTGAAAGTGCATTAATGAATAGTTAGTGAGTAGTATACACATGTATATCTTTGTAAAAGTATTTTGATATAAGCATTTACAAAGTGATTTTTTCTTAATGAAAGGATTTATTAAAGAGGCTTATGGATGCTTATGTGTTAAATCATGCTTGGTTTCTTATGTTAAATCTCTGATTTGATTGATTGTTTATTTGAAAGCTAAATAACCAACTATCAAATTTTGACCAAATAAAACTCTGGAAATATGTATAAGAAACACGAAAATTATATGCTACAGTTATCTTCGATGATGCTATACTACACGTATAAACTCATGTTATTCTAGAACAAATGATAAGGAAATCCATCCGCTCAAATGGTTCGGAGATGATCTCCGCTTTATGTATTGTCTCTTCATTTCCAAAAGATCTAAATTTGAGTTTACCAGAATCTATCAACTAGTTTCAGAGCGCTTGGTAGGCATCGGCATGTACTTATATGAGATGAATCAGAATTGTTCTATGCTTTGGAAGAGGTTTCAGATTGGTTTAAAATGTTGGAATTCATGTAGAAATTCGAGATCTATTTGAGATGCTCGAACACATGTAGTTGTTTATGATCCATCCAGGATGTGGGAATCCATGCGTAATTCCGAGATATATTAAGATATAGGCATCCATGCGTGGTTCTGAGATTTATTCAAGTTGTGACTCATGTGCTGGAATGGTGGACATAGTCCCTAAGCTGATATGACTAAAACTAGAGATAGGTTGCATATACCAGCTGTTAAGTTAACCCAAAGGGTGCAGACGACTCTACTCTAGAGATACCTGCCATTATACATGCAGTGAGTGGTGCACTCAACCTTGGTGGCCAGCAATGTATTTCCTATGGTACATTAGCTAGGGATGTATGATGCTTCGAAAGGATATCTCCGATCCTTGTGCTCGAGAACCGTTCTCGAAGTAGTGAGGGCACCTCCATAGAATCCTACACAATTAGCGAATGTTGCGTAGCGGTTTTGGTTGCATACATATTATTCTATATTGTACACTTATACACAGCGCAGCTATTTCTTATTTATATTTAACATCCTAGACAATATTATAATATCACTGGGTTCTCTATTAGAAATAGTTTGGTTATTATAAGATAAAAATCGTCCATATTATTAAGCGCAGTGGTCTTACGAGATACCTTTATTTTGAAAGATTTTATAACATTAAAATCCATATGATTTGTGTTTCTCATGCAGGTTTACCAGATGTTATTTTCTTATAATGCTCGGGTTACTTTCAAGCTTCAGGAGATGCGCTAGATTCCTCTAAGAGCTATTTATGTTTTTTATTTTCCACTGTATTTCTTGTATTTTATTAAGTAGCAATTATAAGGACAGACTATTATAACTGTCTAGACCGATGATAAGTTAGTTACTCTAATTGATGTATATATGTTGCAGTTTTCTTTTGTGAAGATCATATGTATATTATATATTACTCGTCACGATGTTGGATTTTATTGTGTTTTTTCTCTTTCACTCTAACAGTTTGTCTTTTCGGCACTTGGGTGTTTAACACGTGAACACCATTGATGTATCAATGTCGACTATTGGGTATCGAAATGGCTGATCGTTACACATGGTATCAATGCTTAGGTTGAGCGAACACCTAGGCCTTGACAAGGTAAACTCATTAAAGATTGGATTAGTAACATCCTAGAATGAGTTTGAGTGTATTATATATAAGAGCATATATTTTTTAATGCTATAAAAATGTTTTATATTGTGCTAATTGTTCTGTGTAATGGTTTATGAATTCTGATTAATGCGCCTGATCAACGTTGTCGAAATAGTTTTCCAAACACTTGAATAAGGAAAATCGACATAATATTGCTTTTAAAATTAGTAAATGGAATAATTTTACCTTAGATTATATTTTATATATGAAAGAACAATTTTCAAAAATTGATTTAGTTATTTATGAAGTGTTTGTTTGTTAGGAAACGATAAACTTGGATATATCAGAATTGATTGAACATGTTAAACTCGATTGTCATCAAGACCGGTAAGTCCAGAGCGATGATTGTGGGGTCCACAAATCAAATACAGATGATAATATGAAGCTGTGATCAAATGAAATTGAGAGATACTCTATATAGAATGTTCAAAGTATGTAATATAATTTAATCTAGAAAAGAGATCGGTTATAATCTCTCTCAACTATACGGATCGGTCCACTTCAACCAAACAAGTGCAACTCAATTGAAAATAATTGATATCTCGAGATCCAGAATACCAATGCGTATAAAAATTTAGGAATAAGATATGGGGACTCTAAGAAGTCCACCCTAGGGATTGCACCCTAAATGAATCAAGCAAGGGGGATTAGCCCTCTTTCCTTTATAATGATCAGCCTAAATCAGCCAACATCACATGTTGTAATAAAGATTGATTAATTACTCAAGTTCTACATATCTGACTGGCATGAAACTTAGAGGCTGGACATAATACAATATGTAAAAGATCCTACATGGATCGTACCCCCAAACTCCTCCAAAATAGGGATCGGCCCGATCCTAATTTCTTTGAAATTGAGCCATATGATCCCTCATGCAGGCCCCTATGATTTTGGAGATCCTTCTGCCGAATTTACAGGGAGATATTTCATCGTCTTCCTCTATAAATACATGCTTGATTGTTCATCTTTGGGACTTTTGCACTGCTTGTGGCTTTATACTCTATTGTAACTAATGATTTTCATCTGATCTCTATTGCACTCAGTTTACAAAGTGATAAATAAAGCTATCTCTTCAAAGTGGACATAGGCAAGCAACATTGAACCACTATAAATTGGTGTTCTCTGTTATTGGATCAATTCTGATTACTTTATTGCCATATTCTCTCTGTTTGTATTTAGTATTCTTCATTTTTTACTCTATAAAATGTTTATTGGGTGTTTGTACCAACTTTTGGTGCAGACAAAGTCATATCAAAATCCCAAGATTATTCGAAAGAAAAAGGTGCCAACTTAGATAAATCTAGCAACAATTATAACAAAAAACCAATTTCTTACTTCTACCTGAGTGCTAGAATATAATCAATTTTGGAATTTTTTTCCCTCTTGTTACCCTGTTCTTGAATAAAAATATAAAAATGGAAATAAGAAGGAGATGAATGAAAAATATACATACCATAATAATGGCCATACGATTGTAATGATGAAGAAATTTGTAAAACGTCGATCAAATTGCCGAAATAATAAGCACAAAGATTGATACAGATTGACATGGAAAAAAATGTTTGATTTAACAACGGTTAAGACCACGACCCAACAGGGAAATGACACATTGATAGGAGCATTAAATGCAAAAGTAACTAATAAGACTCCTTCCACAGATGCAAAGAAGTGAAAGGATGTGAGTATTAACAAGCCTACATAAAAAAGAACAGTTTTCATAGCTCACTGCCATCGTTCGATAATTGTGCTGACAGTGAAATATATAAACAAAGGCAGAAATCCTTGAAATAAGAACGGTGGCTCTAAATTCAATCTCTGTCTTCACCCAAACAGCGGGGAATATCATGCCAAGCGCACGAACAAGCAACTTTTCATAACTCATCGCCATCGTCCGATAGCTATACTGACAACATAGTATAATGACAATAATAATCTCAGAGATGAGGACCGTGAAGCTAAACACAAACACACACACTCATATAAAACCAGGAGTATCGGGAGAGCAAAAAAGTTCCTTGAACAAGAATAAAGGACCACATGCTATTCGTAGGTAAAACAGCTCATATGAAAGATAAAGTACATAAAACAGCTCTTGGAGATATGAACATCCAAAGTGACCTACAGACAAGTCTATACTGATCTACGATTGCTACAGACTTGGAGGGCAAGTGTTGCATCCATATTCCTGAAGCTATGGTAAAAATGAGTTAAGTAATGAATTAGTCTAGGAGAGCTACTCCCTAAGTAAAATACCAAAAAAAAACCGAGAAAGAGATGAAATTAAAGTGGTCCAAATGATACTGCATAAAGAACTAGCTTTCAGTCAATGTGCTTAATCTTAACGAAAGGAACCATAGTTAAAGGTAGAAAAAGGAATGAAATACTATGCTCAAGAGATGAGTCACAAAGGGAACATGAGGTGGTGGTAATGCACAAAGCGAAAGAAAAAACGTAGATATTGTGCAACAGTGCAATCAACCATTTCGTGCATACAATGCGTCTTGGTCACACAGGCTATGCATGAGCAATGATACATTGCACGCACAAGACAAAAAGCACAAGTAACCAAACCGCACTATCAGTGAAAATCATACTTTGCTAGCACCTTCGAGAACAGATCTGCATCGCATATGTTGAGGGTAGCCTACGCAGTACCAAAAGGAGTCAAAAAGAAATCCAACGGGCTGCGCACGAGGCCACGCAAACAGCGCTCCAATGGAAATCCAAATTCATAAGCATATAATGGAGATACCAATCCCTCCTCCTTCAAAAACAACCTATTCGCATCAACAACGAGGCCAAATTGAGTCACAGCTAGCTCAAGTAATGACCGCAAGCAAAGTGAGCTAGCATCAAGCTAAAGTAGGACAGTGCAACCTCACCCTTATACGATCTCAAACAAACAAGTACAAATTAGATAAACAGTCGAGATATGGGCACCGTTGTATCATGTAGAAATCACATATCAATTACTGCAGCCTTACTATAAATATGTCACCACACACCCTAAGCCAAGAAGTAACTCCTAAAGGCCTGGAACATTATACCAACCCTCTGCTTCTTTAAAGAAATGCAATTTGAAGTTCCATCCCAAATCACCGTTTCCTTCCAAAGAATAATTACTCAACTGCCTAAATCATGGCTTCCTGCCAAAGACGTGTCAGCAATCCATGCACATTAAATTAAAATATAGACAAATGACAAGTGGCAAGATCGAAGGGTCGAAATTGAAGTAGTGAACAAGGGGCGATTGTGATAACCTACAACCCATCTTCTACATTATAAATAGAATAGACCGGAGGATAGGCAAGGGATTTTTGGCGCGATTATACTATTACTTTAAGAACAAAAATCCAAGAAAAAAGTATTGTATTGTAAAAGGAATGCCCCTGAAAAACTTGTATTAAGAAAAAGAAGTATAAAAGAAGGATTTAATTCATGGACGTAGGATTTTCCAGAATCCAAACCACGTAAAAAAAAATTCGTATATTTATCTTTTTGTTTGCTATTTGTAAATACTCTTGTAGAACATTGTTAAGCACAAATTGGTTTTTACATTCTAACACATATTTGGAATGCAGCTACTTGGCTATGTAAGCATGCAACATCATAATCACCACCCAAAGCAAGCTTAATCAAATTAAGTTTGTTGATGCAAATCCATGGAAGTAATCATCTCCATTGATTATTTCACGACCATGTTGAATGTTATGAAGCAAAAAATTTCACTAATAAGAACTAAATCAAACAAGCAAAAACAACAAGAAAGTGAAAAGAGACACATGAATTTTTATAGTGGTCGGCAAATTCTCCGGCCTACGTCCACCTTAATCTTGTTATTAGGTTTTTCTCTCTGGATTACAACCATTTTTATTGGATCTGACAACAATTTAGTGGATCTCAGATTTATAATGAAGTTTCTAGAGTATATTTGAGGAAGGAGATAAGAGTAAAGAATATGCAGAGTGTGAATCCTAAATCATAGTGAAGAAGATACAAAGTGTGAAGCACGGTCCAAATCCCTCTTTGTTTGCCATAGGGCTAGTATTTATAAGGGAAAAACTATATAGGTTCGGGAGCCTACTTGCATTGAAGTCCAAATGCAAGTCCAAGTGCATAAGAGTGAGCGTGCCAGCCCATTTATCAAAAAGGACCTCTCGATACCGAGAGCTTCTTCTCGGTACCGATTGGTTTATTTAAGTGTAAACTTCTTGTTTCCACTTGCTTAGTTCTTCCATCTTCGATTTGATGCGTTTCTAGCTCTTTTCCTTGAAGATTAAGTTCTTTCCAATGATCTACTTGATATGGTTTATCTTATTTTACTTTCTTTGCTTTCTTTTCATCAATCCTTGATATTTCTCTTCCTAGCTCATGAAATGCACTTTACTTCCAAGAGGTTGAAGTAGTTTATGAAGTATATTGTCCATGTGGCATACATATATATTTGGATAACATACATACAATTTATAATAGTTATATAAAATAATAGCTTATATACATACATTTATATTTGGACAATATATACTTGCATATTGGATGAGATAACGTGTCTACTGCGATGTAAATCCCAATATCTATACACGGCATGTTATCCCATACACGAGTTGATATGTTACACATGTGCATATACATATATATGTGTAAATGATGCACGTGTATATGTGTGAGTATATAAATTAAATTAATTTTTATAATTTATAAATTTAAATAAAATAAAAGATTTTATTTAAATAATATTTAACAATGTTCTAAAGGAATTAAACTTCATAGCCCCAATATAAATCCAATAAGAGAAATTTTTTGAAATTCACCCATAACTTTCGGTGTGGGCTGACCTAGTTTCAACATCATTAACTCCAACATCCAGCTCGTAATCATCACCGTCGTGCTGTATGGGATCGTAACCAAGACAAGTAATGTTTGAGAATATTTGCCAAAGTGTCAAATATTAGTAACAGAAAAAGTGCTGTATGGGATCGATAGAGAATGCAGATACGTATGTCTAGTCCATATGTAGGACCAATAGAGATTTTAGTTATGCAAGTGATTGAACTATTCCTAAAGAACGATTGACTGCACTCTACACTGGTTATCTGCCAAGTATTCAACATCTTGGAAAATGCTACTGCAGTAAAATAATAAAAATCTGGAAAATACATAAATAAAAGAAAAAGAACAAAGAAAGAAAGGACACATAGGCATATCATTTCACGAACAAAGAAAGAAAGGACACATAGGCATATCATTTCACACTTCTGACGTAGTTAGCTTACATTAACATTTGCCGAAGACTACAAAATAATCAAAGTATTCGAGTAGAATATAAGTCCGCTACAGTCAGTCTAAAGGGCAAGTAAAAACACTAAAAAAACATTACTAATTCCACAAGGGAGTTATCTTGATCGAGTCAGCTTATAAACCGAGTATTTATACATAAGAAGCCAGTTGGACTTCTTCAGTATCCTATATAACGAAGGCACTGCGAACTCGTTCATTTTGGTGGGTCAAGTTACGCGCATAAAGTATCAAAGTATGCAACAACGCTTTTAAAACGACCGATCCATTTCATCTTCTCCTATATATACATATGTAAATCCACTTATGAATAACTTAGCTCAATTCTTCAAAGTTCACAGTGCTTATAGAGCTATAGTTGTTATTTATAAACAAAACGATAGCAGATAAGAATGGGCGCTATTGTTGCAAGACAGGGAAGAGAATTACAACGCTATAACAGCGACGGCGGTAGATTGGTAGTCGGATGCATTCCTTATAGGACCATTTCATGCAATCGTATTGAAGTTTTGGTCATCAGCTCTCAGAAGGACGGTAGCTTCATATTCCCTAAGGTGGGTTCTATTTTTCTTATGCAATTTTTTTTTTAATAATTGAAGGGCTTAACTGGAAAAAGAATCACAGCTTATAATATTTTCTTTTTGTTGGTATATTGTAGGGTGGGTGGGAAGCTGATGAGTCAATAGAAGCTGCTGCCCGTAGAGAAGCTGTTGAAGAAGCAGGAGTTGTTGGAAATGTCGAGGTTGTTACATATTTCTTTTCAGTGTTAATTTTACACAATGGAAGGACTTTTGGGTTAGTGTACTAATTAATTTGTTAATGTTACAGTGTATACTTGGTAATTGGAAGTACAAAAGCAAGAGATATGGGACAACTTATGAAGGAAGCATGTTTCCATTAAATGTAACTCATGAGTTATCTTATTTTCCGGAAATGGAGACGAGGAAGAAGAAGTGGGTGACAATAGATGAAGCGAGAACAAGATGTAGAGATTGGTGGATGAGAGCAGCGTTGGATATTTTTTGGTCGCGAAAACAACAAAATATTGATAGCCACTGAATGAATAACATTACATAATGGGGTAAAATACCACAGAACATACACTGGATTTGGGATGTCGTAGGATTTAGTTGCATTGGTTTATTGAAAATTCTTTCATTCTTTCCATGCAATATTTTTTTTTTCTTCAAATTATTATTGTTATATATAGGATTATCGTAACCTGTAAGTTGATAACCAAATGTGTTTGCTTGTACCATCTGTGTATTATGCCGAAGTTATCATATACTTGCTAGAGAATCTCCATCTATACTATGATCTTCTGGAATCCATGCACAAAAAGGCATGCATCTGAGTTTCATGTATCATGGATGACAACTCATGATGTAGTAATTAAAACAAAACAGAGCAGAGAAAATAAATATAATATAAATATAAACTAAGTGCAAATCACATAAGCAACTGAGACATATGATCCAATATCATATTACACCATACTTCAAACACATGATGTCCAAATAGTACATAAAATTCATATACATGTCACATTATACATATGCTTGCACGTGTCTACAACCCAAAGTACCAGATATATACAATAATAGCGATAATTACTGGCTTTAGAAGTCGCCTCAAGCTAGCAAGATGGATTCTCTAAGTTAATATATTCAAGAAATGGATAACGAAACTGACAACATATAGAGACTGTTAAATCAACTTTTAGCCTAACACGGAAATGTTTTGAAATAAATAAAATTCACACAAAATTCCAAATATATTCATAATCAAAATAATATAGATCAAAAATGTCCAAAATGATCAAAGTTTATGTCATTCTTTTCTCATATGCAAATTATATAAAACATGAGTATGTATGCAAAATTCATTGGTCAGTGGTCAATATTCAAAAAATACAAGTCGTCGCCTATGTTCTAGTTCAAAGATCAAGGATAGAGTCAACATGCAAAAACCTATTTCTAAAGGTTCTTATGTTTTAAAGTTTAATTTATTTGTTCATGTTAGTCCATATTAAAAGTTGTCTCAAGCTTTAAAAGAGCTTAGAAATGTAAAGTCCAAAATAATGATTTGTGCTAAGAAGGAGAAAGAGGAGAAATCCTCCTTCTTAGGTGGGATTGGGTCTCTATTTATAGAAGTTGGAGAGTGGCATAATTTGTTTGGATTGGTTGATCGAAGTTAACTTGGACTGGTGACTTTGCAATATGGATGGTCTTGATGGTGTCATCTATCATCATCTCAGTACTATAGCAGTTCACATGAATCGCCATCTTGGCTATAATATCAGCAATGGTGTCATGATTGTATAAGAGTGTTTTTAAGTTTCATTATATAGAATTTCCTTTATATTAATAAAATATTTCTTTATATAAGCTATTGCTAGCACTTCACTACTATGCGATGGCTTGCAACTCCCATTTTTAATGACTTAAATAACGAATTTTCTACGGCTTTGAATTATCACTCATGATGGCTTTATAGCTTGAATAATTTATTCACGATGACTTGAACAATCATCTCACGATTGCTTGATTGCTTGAATAAGCATTCCACGATAGCCTGGGTAATTAACACACAATGGTTTGAATAATCAACATACGATGCCTTCATAATACATCCCTCCATGGCTTTAAGAATCGTTACTCGATGATTTTCTCATGATATCCGTGCAATCTCTTCCTCACATCATCCCTCAAGGACTTCAAGATTCTTCTCGATGATTTTGATTCTTCAATTCATGGTGGCCTTAAGAGTATCATCACGAGAGCTTTATAATTTCAACCTACGATGGCTTCGACCGTCATAACACGATAGATTCCAAAATCATATCACAAAGGCTTCAATTTTTCACCTTTGAAGTCATCACAGTGGCTCTATTAAGTTAACACACGATGAATCCAACTCAACACACGATAGCTCAACTCAACATACGATGGCTCTATTCAACATATGATGGTTTCAATCGACATACAGAGGCTCTAATCAACACACGAAGACTTTATCAACACAGATGACTCTATTCAACACAAGAAGGATCTAATCTACACATGAAAACTTTATCAACATATGAAGGCTCTATTCAACATATAATGGCTTCAATTGACATATAAAGGTCCTAATCAACACACGTGACTCTATCAACACACGAATGCTCTATTCAACACACGAAGGCCCTGTTCACATATGATGGCTTCAATCAAAACACAAAGGTTGTAATCAATGCATGATGGCTTCGTTCGTCTACCAATTCGTTCTTGTAATTTTGGCTGTAACACTTGTCCCCAATAAGAGTTCTCTTATGTTTTGTTTATGTAAACTTCTGCTCTTACATTATTACTTCTTATTTCAAGTTCATTTCTTTGTTGTTGTATTCTTCACCATTGATTGCTTATGCTACTTTATCTAGCTATAAATTTTTCTCTTTAACACCGTGACTTTCCACAAAAAGGTTTTTCAAAATGCATAGATTTCTCTAATCCTTTAGAAATATCTCTATTTAAATTTATCATCATTCAAAATATTCTTTATGGTAAAGAATTTTTCACAAACTTACTCGAAAGTATCCTTAGTAATATAAAAGGTTTCACAACTTTAATTGGGAACCATTTGATATAAAAACAAAATAAACACACACACACATGTACATAATTACTTATTGAAGTGTGATTTTCGTAAAATTGAAGTTTTGAAAAACTTCAATTCATTTAAGAGTGGTTTTTATTAGAAAAATAGATGTTTCCATACGATAGAAATTTCCCTAGTTTCAAGGAAATACATTTTGTCCTTTGTGTGTTCTGAGTTTGGTTGTTTATCGATCAGGACTTTAATCGATCGTTCTTGTTTAGATGGTTGCTTTCATAAAGCTTGCTTGATCATTAGTTTTCCGTTGACCATATCTCTTGGATGAATGATTTGAGTAAGCCCGATGGCGAAATCAAAGGCCTCATTGACCATCACTTTTTAGATGGTTGCTTGGCTAGGCCTTGCGGGACCACAGTCTGTTGGATCATAGGTTTTGATTGCTAATAATAAATCACGAATCTACGACTACGACAATATCCTGATTCAACGACTCAAAGTACGGTTCATATAGTTATATATTTTAACAAGAGTCATCAAATATGCATATAGAGTCTAGTTAGTGCTTTTTTAAAATCTTTCCTCAAGAATCATCATTCATATTCAAATAAATTTGTATGCATATTTTAATCAAAATCAAGTTTTCAAAAAATGCATGGAGCAAGGCTCGAACTCGAGTCATTAGTTTAGAAGGCAAGTGCCCAAACCAAATGAGCTATGGTGATTTTTAATTATCAACAGAATTCAGTCGACTGAACAAAATCGACCAGTCGACTGAATATCTATAAAACAGCCTATTATACATAGAGATGCACTGTTTTTTACCATCTTTGAATATTCAGTCGGCTGACCCTTTTTCCCCAGTCGACTGAATTCTGCAGCAGTCATTTTTTGTAAAGACACTTCCTTTTTTGAATAGCCTTCTTCCTCCCCAAGGGTTGCAACCATTGCTATTCGCAGAGATCTCTTCACCAGCAGTTGAAACTCCTTAACTGCTATATATATATGCATGAATTTCAAGATCAAATAACACACCTACTTGCTTATACTTGAATCATATTTTCTGAATCAAATACTCTCTTGAATTCATGCATTCATTGCTTACAATCACAATTCTATATTTCTAAAGCAATTTGAAACTTCCTAATCTTCATATACACACAACTATACATATCATACTTGAGGAAAAGATTATAGGAAGGGTGTACTACAAGTGGAAAATCCGTGTTATTAGAACACATAAGGTCAAGACATCTACTTTGTAATCAAAGTCCTGTTCTGTTGCTCAGGCGGTAAAGTCATGTTCTATTGTTTGGGCGGTAAAAGTCCTCTTCGGTTGTTGAGGTGGAAAAATCCTGTTCGGTTGCTCAGGTGTTGTATACCTATTCCTCCGGGTTAAGAGAGGGTTATTGAGAGAAATTCCAGAGGGAAGTATGGGATTGGACGTAGAACTGGAAGTTCAAACCAGTATAAAAACTCCTAGTGTGCTTATTCTTATTTACTTTACTATTATTATTTGTTTCCGCATTTAGATTATAATACATTCCATATTACACGATCCTAAGTGATAACTAGCCACACAGTAGTCACTTTCAAAGTCTTCTCGTCTATCTTCCTTGGATGGATACTTTGACACAGCCCTATGGCACGATCAAAGTTTAATTAACCATCATTCTTTGGATGGTTGCTTTGGTCAGGCTTTGCAGCATGACCAAACGTTCAATTGACCATTTATCTTTGAAGGTTGCTTTGGCCAGGCCTTATGGTTGGACTAAAGGCTTCTTGTCTATCATCCTTGGATAAGTGCTTTGAGCAGACTTGGCGGCTAGACCAAAGGCTTAATTGACTGTCATTCTTTGGTTTCTTTGGCTAGGCCTTGCAGCAGGACAAAACGCTTCTCATCCATCTTCGTTGGATGGGTGCTTTGACCATACCCAACAATAGGATCAAAGACCTAATTGACCATCACTCTTTGGATTGTTTCTTTAGCCATAAATTGCAGCAGGACCAAAGGCTTCTCGTCCATATCACTTAGATGGGTGCTTTAACCAGGCTTGTTGGTGGGATCAAAGGCTTATATGACAGTCATTCTTTGGATGATTGCTTTGGTCAGGCCTTGCTATGGGACTGAACGCTTTTCATCATCACCCTTGGATGGGTGCTTTGACAAGGCCTAGTGATGGGATCAAAAGGCTTAATTGACCTCTTTCGGGTATGAGGTGTGCCTCTGTTTGACTAATCCTGCTAATCCCGTTTGGTTAGGAGCTAAGTTAAACCTATCGCATCATAGTTTGTGGCTTCTTTGTTAGCATGAGTCTTCCAAAATCCTTTATATCTTTTCTCAAATTATTGGAATTATATATCCTCGATATTACATCTCTATTACTTTTTCCTGTCCAATAAGGATCTAGTATTAGAGATATCTTTCGATGTTAATTTTGAAAATTACCTGCCTTGCTTTCAACACTAGTCTTTATCTTTTGAATCATAAACCATTTTCCCTATAAGTTTTCTTGGACCGAGATGCCTAAATTCTCCTTTTGACATTCCATGGTTAATAATATTTTTTGGTTAAACCAGAGGATTTCTTTATAGATTCTTAGTTTTGATCATAAGCATATGTAATTTTGTAATATCCCGGAATTTTGGACAATTTAAATTTAATAATCTGTGTTTAATTTAAATTGAATTGATGATTTTGTTGATAAATTTGATTTGATTTAATAATCTTCTTTATTTAAATATTTAATTTGTGAATTTATTTTTAATAAACTAATGAATCTATTCTCTATTTTAATAATGTATATATATTTATGTATATTTTAAATAAATAAGCTGTTAAATTAGTATAACATAATTTTAATATTTTGAAATTAGGAATTGTGATTTATTTTTAATTTAAGTTTTTCAAAAATATTTAATAAAATACTATATGATTTTAAATATGTAAGATAAATATTTTATTGGTTTAAAATTCATTTTTAACTTAAGTTTGTATATTAAAATAAGTTATAAAATGTTTGTGTTATTCTTTTTAAAAATATTAATTTATAAAATGTGATTTGTTAATTTAATTTGAAATTTAAAATACAATTTAAAATATGAACATTCATTCATTAAGTTTAATTTTCTTTAACACTTAAATTTAAATAACAAAAACATTTAAAAGACATATGTAAGCATAGGTAAACATGTGTTAAATTTTTAAGTGAGTAAGTTAACATGTGTCCATTTCTTTTTACAAGTGTCATAATTATTTGCATTTCTCTTTGACTTTTAATAAATCATAAATTTAGTCTATAAACACTTGCATTCTTTCTACCTTGCCTTTTTCTCATTTTCATTTCTTAACTAAAGAAAAACATTCTCAGCTGAAAATTCTTCATACCAAAAATCTAAATCCCCGTAACAATTCTTTGAATCAGTAACCCATACATTTCATTTCCAAAAGCCTGTAACTCCTCTTTAAACCTGCAAAATCAAAAATCATAACCTATAACTCCTCAAACTCGAATATAGCCTGCATCTTTTTCAAATGAATCTGGAAAAAAAAGCAAGAGGCCTGCATTCACGAATCTTCAAACTGGAAGCATCTTTTAAAAACATTATGGCTCTGTTCTTCATATTAGATTCAGGTGAGTAACACCTAATTTTAAATAAATTAGTAGGATTGCATGCTAGTTTATCTTATGAGTTTAATTTTGTATATGATTTTTTTTAAAATTGCCTGTGTATATATGGTGTGAAGTATGTTTGATTTTCCCAGGTTCTGGTTGTACCATTAAAGTTCAGAAATAATTCTTATCCCTTAATCTGTTTGCTATTATGTTTATCATTGAATGGAATTTGTTTATTTCATGATAAAATAAATTTTAAAGGTTTTTCTTTTTGCAGTATAGTTTGGGTATTGTCTGCAACATAAACATCACAACTTAATTCTGTATAAATGGAAAATTTAAAGGATCATGAATCAATGTATCAGAAATTCAATTCAAAACAACTTCCAAAGTTATGATTTTTAAAAATAATATTTTAGTTTATAGTGCTGTAAAATAAATACAGTTTTGAAATTACTGTATTTTACATATTAGCTGAGTACAGATTATACATGCAATTGAATTGGTTGAATTTGTTTTTAGAGACAGTGTATCTATTATAGATCATAGGAAAAATATTGAATTGAATTAAAATTCAATCTTGGTGTTGCAATTTGGGTTTCCAAGTTTAGAACCCTAGTTTTATTTGGGTCTATGATTTTGTTTGAATGTGGACTCTTGGGTTGATCGAGTTCAACCGCGATTCGTGTGGGGATAGATGGTGGTTTGGTTAAGTCCTTGCCGGAGTATGGAAGGTGATGGTGGACGGTGATGGGGAAATTGATGATTGACAGGTTGGGATGTTGTTGCTGTCGGCCTGTTCCAGGTTTGGGTGAGAAACTAGTTTTCGAGTTTGAATTTGGGGTGGTATTGTAATGATCGTGAATGGGGCCGTAGTTGATTGGTGATGTGTAGAGATCATCAGAGGTGGTCGGTAAGGGTTGCGTCGTGGGTGCATGTGCACAGAGCAGGGATGTGGATTTTCTGGTGGTGATGTTTTGGTTGCAGAGTTTTTACTTTGGGATGGTCTCGGGGGGAAATGGGGAGTAACTCGAAGCATAGGGTCTTGTGACTCGAAGTTAAAATAAGGATTTCTCGTGTAGATGTATGTTTCAGATTTTAGAGGTTTTAACAGAAACCTGTTTTCCAGGTTTCTAAATTTTTAAAGTGAAAGTAAATTTCAAACAAAAATCTGAAAACTAAGTTGAATCTGAATTTAAATATAAATTCAATTTATTAAATTTTGGATTTTTGAAATAATTTAAATTTTTAAAATTTTAAATTATTTTTAGAGTTTGAATAGGAAATCTGTTTTTCCAGGTTTTACAAATTGATGTAAAAAGTAAAATTTAAAAATTTAAAGGATGAAGTTCAAACTGGAATTTTTTAACCTGAAACTTAAATTTGAATTCAATAATTTAAATCTGAGATTTTGTGACACTTTTGAATTCAAATGTAAGATGATTAAACTAGACAGAAAACTGTTTTCTGTTTAATTTAAAAGCAAAGTTTAAAATGCAACTGAAAATTTAAAACAAGTTTAAATCTGGGTACAGAATTTGGAAGCTCAAGTCTGAATTTAATTTAAATCTGGAAATTTAAATTTAGATTTTAAACTTTTTAAAGTATAAAAGAACATTGATTTAAATTTAAAACTATAAGTTTTAAATTTATGAAATAAGGTTTAAGATAAGTTTAAATTCAGTTTAAAAACCTGAAATTTGATTTTAGTGCCAGTTTTTAAAATTAAATAGGTTTTTAAATTTAAATTTGTTTTAACTATTTTAGAAAGTATAAATAATTTGAATTTGAAAATGAAGATAGAGATGTAAGTAAAGTTTTAAAATTTTAAGTTTGAATCTAGAATGAAAATTTGAATTGTGTTTTGTAGTTTGAAATTTAGAAAGAAATTTTAAATTGAATTTTGTTTTGAAATAAAGTGTTTAAATTACTTTGTATAAAGAAGAATGTTTTTAAATTTAGAACTTAAGAAATTGGTTTCATTTAAATTATTAAATTAATTTAAATGGAATATTAATTATTTAATTATTTAATATTATGGATGTTTAATTAAGTAATTAATATTATTTTTAAGTTAATTAATTAGATTTGAGATTAATTAATTAAGGTTAATTAATCTATAATCAGGGATTGTTAATTAGATTTTAATTTATGATTAAGATTTATTTAATCGAGTGATTAATGATTAATTAAGATTTTAATTAACACTTAATTAATTAATAATTAGAGATTGATTAAATTATAATTAAATTATAATTAAATTGATAATTAATAATGATTTGTAAAAGTTAATTCTTAATTAAGTAATTAAGAAAGGTTAATGAAGGTCATTAACTTAAAATTATTTAATAATTAATTAATATGATTAATTTTTTAGATTAATTAATTAATAATAATCAATTGTTTAATTACGTAATGAAGTAATTAATGAATTAATTACTTAGTGTTGTTAATTTGATTAATGGGATTAGTTTAGATTAATTAAGTTAAATTAATTTAAACATTTATGGATTGTTTGATAATTACTTTATGTAATTTATGAATTTGTAATTACTTAAGGAAGTAATTTATTAATAATTACAGGATGTAATTAAAAATATTTATTGTAGAGGTAATTTAAATCTAAATTACTTTGAAAGTTAATCAAGGGAAATAATTAATTAAGAGTAATTAATTTATGGGATGAGTAGTTAAAGTAGTTAATTACAGAATGGTTATTAATCAAGGGTAATTAATATATATATTTTAGATTAAAGATTAATTACTTATGTAATTAATTTATATTTTGAGATTGATAAATATAATTAGAAATCATTAATTAAATAATCAATGATGTAATTTGGAATTGATTAATTAAGGTATAATTAATAATGAATAAATGATTAATTAATTAAGCAATTACAAGTTAATTATTTGCTAGGGGTTTAAGTAATTAACTTGTGTAATTAAAATTAAATGTTAATTACTTATTGTAATTAGAGATGGTTAATCAATAATGATTAAGTGAAATAAATATTGAGATGATGATTTATAAATTGATTTGAAATCAATTGAAGATTAAGATAAGCAGAATTTTAATGATGAAGTAATTAATTTAATTCATTTTAAATTAATTAGAAATTAAGTAATTGATTTAATTCATTTTAAATTAATTATAAATGGTGTGATCATTAGATCGTTGCTTATGATTGATATTGGTTGTCTGGTATGGTTTGCAATCTCAGTTATGGGATGAGTAAGGTATGTGATATAGATGCATTGGTTGCTTTTGGATGATAATATGGATTATCTGATTATGATATGAATTATCTGTTGGTAATGATAATGTTGATTATCTATTGTGTTTTGAATTATCTATCTGTGTATATTTAGAAAATGAATTGAATTGTTTTAAAACTTTAAAACAACTTGGACCTTAAAAGACACGCTTTGGATTTCGATGAGACCGGGATCGGGTTTCCGTATTTGGGATCCGAAAACCACATCGATTCCAAATAACGTTAGGTCGTTAACCCAAGTGGAGCGAGTGAAGACTGGAGGTGTAAGGGCTATACGTCAGTATAACTCTGTGGGTGATTCCGTAATGAGTTTGACGGAATAGTACTTATAGATTCGAGATGGTGAATCAGAGTGCAAGGGTTATTGTCGTTAACTCTGAGGGTGATTCCAATACGAGTGTAACGAGATAATGCCTTCGGTTCGTTCGAACCCGGAACGAACTTGTATGGATTGAATGCTTTTAGAACATCGTCGGGTGGACGATGAGCATTCTAAGTGATATGTCCTATTAAGGTAATCGTAGCCTCAAGCCTCATCAACCGGGAATGGCTAAAACAGGGGAGGTGCAGCAAAGCTTCGTGGGTAGCCCCCACTTGAGAGCAAGATTTATCCCTGTCTAGAGGTCCCTTTATTTTCGGCTTAGTGGTGCGGTTGCTGATCACAACTGCGGGGTGGTCCTGTTTGGAACTATTCAGTAAGGAATGGTTTCAGCTTTGTGTTGCAGGGGATTGGGAGTAATCCTCGGTACGGTGATCTAGGCCACGTACTGTGACGGGCGGTACCCCAGTAGCCTAGCCATTGTATGGAATTCAAAATCCAATAAGTGCCAACGGTTTTGATTGTATTACCCACTTTTGTGGCTAGTAGCCGAAATTTAATAAATGTAACAATTTCGGCTATTTCTTATTTACTTGAAAACCCTAGACACTATTATAATATCATCGGATTTCCTATCAAATGTTTTGGTTAGCGTAAGGTAAAAACTTTTCCATGTTTATGTGTGGGAAGTCTTACGTGATACCTTTTCTTTTCAAAGGTTTTTCAAAGTTAAGCAACTTTAACCTGTTACTCACACCAGAGCCATGTCTGACCTGGAGTTATTTCTGTTTTTATTTAACTCTTGGGTACTCAAATTTTTACGAGTAGCCAAGGGAATTCAGGTTAGGATTCAGGTTAGCTTTGACGAATTGTGGAGGAGCAAATGGAGCAGGAGGCTTCTACGTATAGTTATATAGTTTCCGCTGTGTTGGTATCTCTGAATGTTTGTTTGATATGTATTGAGTTGTAATAACTAGACAGGTGTTTATAACTGTCTAGCATGTGTTGTATTGCCTGTGTAACTCTGATATTTGTTGTAATACTATGTAATACTTATGTTATTAATATAATTTATTCGTTCCGCTGTTGAGATTCTTGTGTTGTTTCTTCTTTCTCTTCTTTCTTTTCTCTTTTCTATCCCTTTCTTTCTTAAGGATGATACGACTTTTTCTGGAGAAAAAGTCGGGTCGTCATATTTGGTATCAGAGCATTAGGTTGAGTGAATACCTAGGCTCTGTAGTGGTGTCTATATTGAGAGAGCGTATTTGTAATTTTTAATATATTTATATTTATTGTTCTACCTATTTGTTGGATTAACCGTTCAGGATTTTCCAATATAAGTTATAAAGGTAGATGAGGTAGAAGTGTGTGTAACACGACTACCATTGGTTTGTGTTTGATGGATGAGATTGGAAGTGTATTTGTCGAGACTGTAGAGCTAATACCGTCTCGAGTGAGTTCTGTAGGGATGAAGGACTTCATCAATCTCTGAAGGTAACCTGTAAAGGTTCGGAGTTCATTTGAAGTGAAGAATTGAGTTTGGGTCTGTCGGTTGGGCAGAAGCCAGTGAGTGATGATATTTTGATATCTCATGAAATAGTAGCTGCGTGATGAGATGCAGTGACTATGGATATTTTCGAAGATGTTTCTTTGGAACAAGAGTAAGAAGTAAGTCTGCTCGGTGATGTGGCTGAGTTTAGCAGAGTGTTCTGAGTTGGTAAGGAGTCTTCTGGCTGAGTAGTTTTTCTGAAGTGGAGTTCAGAAGCAGCTGAGTAGATCTGTTTCTCTGTAAGTTGGCTAGGCCAGCATAAGCTGTTCTGTTTGGTTGAGAGAGAGCATTTTCTTTGGATATAGGCTGAGTTGATCGCAAATGTGACTTGCGATAGTGCGTTCTTTTGGATCGTTGGAGTTGTCCGGATTTCTTCCAGGAAGTCAGAGTTTGTCTGCATCTGGAGATCGAGTTTTCTTTCCAGAAATGGAACTGGTGGTTCAGTTAGTAGATGGATGGTTCCTTGAGATAGAAGTTGGTGAAGTAACTCAGGTTTGGGAGGAACATCTGAGTTTTCTTTATGGATATGTGGAACCATATTTTTATGGGGTTGTCTGGTCTGTGCTTGTGTCCTTCAGCATTTTCTTCTATTTCGGATCAGAGTTGTGCAGCGGAAGCAGTTTGGGGATGTTTCTGTTTTGTCTTTTCCGGATAAGAAGAAGTTTGTTCTGTCTTCTGTTGTTGTGAAGCAGGGTTTGTGTTCTGGGTTTTTGAGTGATCTTGAGGAAATCATTGGATTGTTTTGATTCAGTCTGTTTCTAGGAGCATCAGCGTAGAGTTAAGCTGATCTGGATGGATGTTGGTAGCCCAGGATCGTCCGAAGAGTATTTATGAATAAGAATCAGAGATTTGATTTGGGATAAGATTTTCTCTGATCCAAGGAGTTATAAGTTTGGGAAGCTAGCTCCGAAGTGTTTTGGTTTCTTCTGTGTTTTGGTGAGATGAGAGTTTGGATTTCTAAAGTTGAATTGCCGGTTTGGATAATTGGGATTCAGAGTGTTTTCACGTATCTTTAAGAGAGTACGTGTTTGATATTTCTGGTTGTAGGAACCAGCAGTTTAGGATGGATTGGTTGTTGAGTCAGACTCGTTTGTAGTCTGATATTCTGTATAGAATTGTTGTTAGGAGCTCTATAACTTAGTAGTATTGATTGATTGTATTCTATAGAGCGAGTATCCCAATATATATATATATATATATATATATATACACCGGGGAAACTCGTGAAGTTTTATCCAAAATTCTTTTGGATAGTTAGATTTGTTCTGATTGTGTGAATTGGTTGTTATGGTTGTTAGCATATGATTATCATATGTTGTGTTTTTAAAATAAAATCTGTAAATAGATTATTAAATTACCTTTGTTTTAAATTTCGGGGACGAAATTCTTTTAAGGGGGAAGGATTGTAATATGCCGGAATTTTGGACAATTTAAATTTAATAATCTGTGTTTAAATTTAAATTGAATTGATGATTTTGTTGATAAATTTGATTTGAATTAATAATCTTCTTTATTTAAATATTTAATTTGTGAATTTATTTTTAATAAACTAATGAATCCATTCTCTATTTTAATAATGTATATGTATTTATTTATATTTTAGATAAATAAGCTGTTAAATTAGTATAACATAATTTTAATATTTTGAAATTAGGAATTGTGATTTATTTTTAATTTAAGTTTTTCAAAAATATTTAATAAAATACTATATGATTTTAAATATGTAAGACAAATATGTTATTGGTTTAAAATTCATTTTTAACTTAAGTTTGTATATTAAAATAAGTTATAAAATGTTTGTGTTATTCTTTTTAAAAATATTAATTTACAAATAGTGATTTGTTAATTTAATTTGAAATTTAAAATACAATTTAAAATATGAACATGCATTCATTAAGTTTAATTTTCTTTAACACTTAATTTAAATAACAAAAATACTTAAAAGACATATGTAAGCATTGTTAAACATGTGTTAAATTTTTAAGTGGGTAAGTTAACATGTGTCCATTTCTTTTTACAAGTGTCATAATTATTTGCATTTCTCTTTGACTTTTAATAAATCATAAATTTAGTCTATAAACACTTGCATTCTTTCTACCTTGCCTTTTTCTCATTTTCATTTCTTAACTAAAAAACATTCTCAGCTGAAAATTCTTCATACCAAAAATCTAAATCCCTGTAACAATTCTTTGAATCAGTAACCCATACATTTCATTTCCAAAAGCCTTTAACTCCTCTGCAAACCTGCAAAATCAAAAATCATAACCTATAACTCCTCAAACTCGAATATAGCCTGCATCTTTTTCAAATGAATCTGGAAAAAAAAGGCAAGAGGCCTGCATTCACGAATCTTCAAACTGGAAGCATCTTTTAAAAACATTATGGCTCTGTTCTTCATATTAGATTCAGGTGAGTAACACCTAATTTTAAATAAATTAGTAGGATTGCATGCTAGTTTATCTTATGAGTTTAATTTTGTATATGATTTTTTTTAAAATTGCCTGTGTATATATGGTGTGAGGTATGTTTGATTTTCCCAGGTTCTGGTTGTACCATTAAAGTTCAGAAATAATTCTTATCCCTTAATCTGTTTGCTATTATGTTTATCATTGAATGGAATTTGTTTATTTCATGATAAAATAAATTTTAAAGGTTTTTCTTTTTGCAGTATAGTTTGGGTATTGTCTGCAACATAAACATCACAACTTAATTCTGTATAAATGGAAAATTTAAAGGATCATGAATCAATGTATTAGAAATTCAATTCAAAACAACTTCCAAAGTTATGATTTTTAAAAATAATATTTTAGTTTATAGTGCTGTAAAATAAATACAGTTTTGAAATTACTGTATTTTACATATTAGCTGAGTACAGATTATACATGCAATTGAATTGGTTGATTTTTTTTTTAGAGACAGTGTATCTATTATAGATCATAGGAAAAATATTGAATTGAACTAAAATTCAATCTTGGTGTTGCAATTTGGGTTTCCAGGTTTAGAACCCTAGTTTTATTTGGGTCTCTGATTTTGTTTGAATGTGGACTCTTGGGTTGATCGAGTTCAACCGCGATTCGTGTGGGGATAGATGGTGGTTTGGTTAAGTCCTTGCCGGAGTATGGACGGTGATGGGGGAAATTGATGACTGACAGGTTGGGATGTTGTTGCTGTCGGCCTGTTCCAGGTTTGGGTGAGAAACTAGTTTTCGAGTTTGAATTTTGGGTGGTGTTGTGATGATCGTGAATGGGGCCGTAGTTGATTGGTGATGTGTAGAGATCATCAGAGGTGGTCGGTATGGGTTGCGTCGTGGGTGCATGTGCACTGAGCGGGGATGTGGATTTTCTGGTGGTGATGTTTTGGTTGCAGAGTTTTTACTTCAGGATGGTCTCGGGGGGAAAACCAAGTTGAATCTGAATTTAAATATAAATTCCATTAATTAAATTTTGCGTTTTTGAAATAATTTAAATTTTTAAATTTTTAAATTAGTTTTAGAGTTTGAACAGTAAACCTGTTTTTCCAGGTTTTACAAAATGATGTAAAAAGTAAAATTTAAAAATTTAAAAGATGAAGTTCAAACTGGAATTTTTTAACCTAAAACTTAAATTTGAATTCAATAATTTAAATCTGAGATTTTGTGACACTTTTGAATTCAAATGTAAGATGATTAAACTAGACAGAAAACTGTTTTCTGTTTAATTTAAAAGCAAATTTTAAAATGCAACTGAAAATTTAAAACAAGTTTAAATCTGGGAACAGAATTTGGAAGCTCAAGTTTGAATTTAATTTAAATCTGGAAATTTAAATTTAGATTTTAAACTTTTTAAAGTATAAAAGAACATTGATTTTAATTTAAAACTATAAGTTTTAAATTTATGAAATAAGGTTTAAGATCAGTTTAAATTCAGTTTAAAAACCTGAAATTTGATTTTAATGTCAGTTTTTAAAATTAAATAGGTTTTTAAATTTAAATTTGTTTTAACTATTTCAGAAAGTTTAAATAATTTGATTTTGAAAATGAAGATAGAGATGTAAGTAAAGTTTTAAAATTTTAAGTTTGAATCTAGAATGAAAATTTGAATTGTGTTCCAGTTTGAAATTTAGAAAGAAATTTTAAATTGAATTTGGTTTTGAAATAAAGTGTTTAAATTACTTTGTATGAAGAAGAATGTTTTTAAATTTAGAACTTAAGAAATTGGTTTCATTTAAATTATTAAATTAATTTAAATGGAATATTAATTATTTAATTAATTAATATTGTGGATGTTTAATTAAGTAATTAACATTATTTTTAAGTTAATTAATTAGATTTGAGATTAATTAATTAAGGTTAATTAATCTATAATTAGGGATTGTTAATTAAATTTTAATTTATGATTAAGATTTATTTAATCAACTGATTAATGATCAATTAAGATTTTAATTAACACTTAATTAATTAATAATTAGAGATTGATTAAATTATAATTAAATATTAATTAAATTGATAATTAATAATGATTTGTAAAGTTAATTCTTAATTAAGTAATTAAGAAAGGTTAATGAAGGTCGTTAACTTAAGTTTATGTAACGACCCAGAATTTTTATTAATTAAAAATTTAATATTTAATTAATTTTAAATATTAATAACTGAATTTATAAGTTAAATAAATTTTAATTTGAATTATTGGATTTAATTGGATAATTTAATCGATAATTTAATATGTTAAATTATGGAAATAATTGAAAATTGGGTTAAATATGATTGAAAATGATTTGTAAAATTTTATTTTATCGTATGGAAGTTAGAATGATATTTTAGAACTTTTAAAATCGAATTAAAAGTAAGTTTGTGAAAATTGAATATTTTAATATTAAAATCGACTAGTAAAAATAGTCAATTTTTGAACAGTCTCAGAATTGAACGAAACCAGTTCCATTGGATCCGTAATAGTTAGTTATTACCGGATTTCAATTTTCGTGTCAATCGGAGTTATCGTTTGATCGTGGCAGCTCGAAACGCATCGATTTATTTTTAATATTAATTTGGCGAGTTAAAATAGCCATTTTTCAAAAAGTCTCGGATTTCGACGAAACCAGTTTCATCGGATCCGTAATGTGATATTATTGTAAGGTTTAAAATTTCGTGTCAATTGGATTTACCGTTTGTCCGATACGAATTAAAACGCCTAGAAATCGATTTAAATCGGTTTAATTTAAATTGAACGTTTGTAGCCATAACTCGCATAGATGTCCGAATTAGCTTCCGAAACCTGTTCCATTGTGTCCGGAACGCGGGGTAAACCCTAGAAACGCTGGTTACGGCGCGTAAATCGGAGTTCGAAATTTCTGGGATGAATAGTGTTCGATTTTTTCCTATAAATAGCCCACCAATTTCTACACGGGCAGTCAAGAGTTAGGTTTATCAGGATATTCTGGATATTCTGGAGTTGCTGGAAGCAAGATGGATGGCATTGGCGTATTACTAGTATATAGTACTTTTTTTTCCGCTGTTTGTTTGTTGTTGTACACTCTGATGATATGATGTAATGTATAAAAATGTAATAACTGATATAGTTCTTTGTTTAAAGATTATTCATTTATTATTATATGTTGTTCCGCTGCGAATTGTGAGATTCTGATATTGTTCAGTTGTTTTCTGTTCTGTTCTATTTTTCTATTTTCTTTCCTCTCTATTTTCTATTTTCTTATCTTTTCTCTATCCTTTCTCTCTTTTTCTTCTCTTTTCTTTTTCTTAAACCATAACATTTCGGGTTTCCGGCCTTCGATTTCTCGGCAGTCGATAAAGTGAGTATCGATGTTGAATTTTCGAAAGTCGAAAATTTCCGGGGAGTTACATTTGGTATCAGAGCATATGGTTAAGCGACAACCATGGTTCTGTTGGGTATTACTCATTAGAGATAGAGTCAGTAGTACTCTAGATTGAGTTTGAGAGTAATAATAGCTATGAGAGCGTATTTGTTAGTAAATATAAATTTTTTTTATATTGTGATGATTGGTTTATTGAGTGGCATATGAACCTTCGTCAGCACGGTCTGGACAACTATTCCGAAGGGGTTTTATAAACACTTGAATAGAACAATTCGGCACAATATTGATTTTAAAATTGGGTAAATAAAATAATTTTACCTTGAGTATATTTTATATATAAAGAAATAATTTTTCAGAATTATTAAAGTATATGTAAGTTGATTGTTTAGATGTTTGAATAATCTAAATTAAAGAATAATTGTATAAGTAAAATGAATTATAAGAATTGAATTATAATTAAAGTGATTTACAATTGTGAAATAAACTTATATATATAAGAAGTGAAGCTATATGAATATATTTATGAATATGAGTTGTAAAATAAAAATGAATTTAAAGTTAAATGGAATATAACTTAAGTGATGTTGAATGAAGTTGATATTAGTATCAAAGTAAAATAATAAAGTTAAGTGATAAATGTGAACTTGAGTTATATAAATGAAATTCAACTTTGTACTTGAATTGAATTAATGGATTGAATATTAATCAATTGAATGTGAATAATTGATAAGGAAGTAATGAATATAAGTGTTAATTCATAAAAATTTAATGTTATTGGAAGTGAAAAATTGAATGAAATGAATATAAGCAAAGGAATTTGGTTGCAATTAATATACATTGATTGTTATATGATTGTTAGTTGATTGCATATAATTCATTAAGTATTAATGAAATTGGAAGCTAAAGTAATTAAAATTCAATTGGAAGTTAAGTGAATCTTGAATAGAATTGAATTTGATTTGGAAGTGAACCAACTTGAATATGAATTAGTGAATATAAACTAATTGAAAATGAATGTTAGAAAAAAAAACATCCAATGTTAATGAATCAAATGTGATTAAATTGAAAACCTATTTCAATGAATATTAATGAGAATATGAATGAATATTTATTGGTTATGAGTGATAGTTGGTTGATGTTTGAATATATTGCTTTTACTACATTCGCTATGTTGACATATATAGTTATTATGTTGCTATATGATGTATATTGAGATTATTTTCATATATGCATGTTCTCATGTTGTTTGTTGAGTGATTAGTAGGTGCGGATCGCGTTTGCTTCGCATTTGGAGCTCGCTTTCGCGCTATATTAGCCGTATATGCCTGCTAATAAAATATAAGGTACATATCTCGGATTACATACCGTACTTTTATACTTTTTTCCCTTCGGGATGCCTCATTACTTGATGAGATGTATATTTGTGATATATATACTGTCATTTTTTTTTCGGATCGAGTCGCGCAAAGGAGACTATGGCGAATTTTTCCGAAAATTTAAGGCGTTAGAAAAATTTTGAAAATTTTGGGAAAATTTTGAAAACTTTAACTTTGATTTGGAATTGAAAGTTAAACAATAGTGGTTATTTTTGAAAAGATAACTAAGTATGATTTGAAAACTTAGTAAAGTATTATAAGGAATTTAACTATGGATTTATGGAAAATTAATAGATTCTGTAACTTTTCTTACTTAATAATTTCGAGGACGAAATTCTTTTAAGGGGGGAAGATTGTAACGACCCAGAATTTTTATTAATTAAAAATTTAATATTTAATTAATTTTAAATATTAATAAGTGAATTTATAAGTTAAATAAATTTTAATTTGAATTATTGGATTTAATTGGATAATTTAATCGATAATTTAATATGTTAAATTATGGAAATAATTGAAAATTGGGTTAAATATGATTGAAAATGATTTGTAAAATTTTATTTTATCATATGGAAGTTAGAATGATATTTTAGAACTTTTTAAATCGAATTAAAAGTAAATTTGTGAAAATTGAATATTTTAATATTAAAATCGACTAGTAAAAATAGTCAATTTTTGAACAGTCTCAGAATTGAACGAAACTAGTTCCATTGGATCCGTAATAGTTAGTTATTATCGGATTTCAATTTTCGTGTCAATCGGAGTTATCGTTTGATCGTGGCAGCTCGAAACGCATCGATTTATTTTTAATATTAATTTGGCGAGTTAAAATAGCCATTTTTCAAAAAGTCTCGGATTTCGACGAAACTAGTTTCATCGGATCCGTAATGTGATATTATTGTAAGGTTTCAAATTTCGTGTCAATTGGATTTACCGTTTGTCCGATACGAATTAAAACGCCTAGAAATCGATTTAAATCGGTTTAATTTAAATTGAACGTTTGTAGCCATAACTCGCACAGATGTCTGAATTAGCTTCCGAAACCTGTTCCATTGTGTCCGGAACGCGGAGTAAACCCTAGAAACGCTGGTTACGGCGCGTAAATCGAAGTTCGGAATTTCCGGGATGAATAGTGTTTGATTTTTTCCTATAAATAGCCCACCAATTTCTACACGGGCAGTCAAGAGTTAGGTTTATCCGGATATTCTGGATATTCTGGAGTTGCTGGAAGCAAGATGGATGGCATTGGCGTATTACTAGTATATAGTACTTTTTTTTCCGCTGTTTGTTTGTTGTTGTACACTCTGATGATATGATGTAATGTATAAAAATGTAATAACTGATATAGTTCTTTGTTTAAAGATTATTCATTTATTATTATATGTTGTTCCGCTGCGAATTGTGAGATTCTGATATTGTTCAGTTGTTTTCTGTTCTGTTCTATTTTTCTATTTTCTTTCCTCTCTATTTTCTATTTTCTTATCTTTTCTCTATCCTTTCTCTCTTTTTCTTCTCTTTTCTTTTCTTAAACCATAACATTTCGGGTTTCCGGCCTTCGATTTCTCGGCAGTCGATAAAGTGAGTATGGATGTTGAATTTTCGAAAGTCGAAAATTTCCGGGGCGTTACAGATTAGTTAACAATTAATTAATGTGATTAATTTTAATAATTAATTAGATTAATTAATTAATAATAATCAATTGTTTAATTACTTAATGAAGTAATTAATGAATTAATTACTTAGTGTAATTAATTTGATTAATGGGATTAGTTTAGATTAATTAAGTTAAATTAATTTAAACATTTATGGATTGTTTGATAATTACTTTATGTAATTTATGAATTTGTAATTACTTAAGGAAGTAATTTATTAATAATTACAGGATGTAATTAAAAATATTTATTGTAGAGGTAATTTAAATCTAAATTACTTTGAAAGTTAATCAAGGGAAATAATTAATTAAGAGTAATTAATTTATGGGATGAGTAGTTAAAGTAGTTAATTACAGAATGGTTATTAATCAAGGGTGATTAATATATATATTTTAAATTAAAGATTAATTACTGATGTAATTAATTTTTATTTAGAGATTGATAAATATAATTAGAAATCATTAATTAATAATCAATGATGTAATTTGGAATTGATTAATTGAGGTATAATTAATAATTAATAAATGGTTAATTAATTAAGCAATTACAAGTTAATTATTTGCTAGGGGTTTAATTAATTAACTTGTGTAATTAATATTAAATGTTAATTACTTATTGTAATTAGAGATGGTTAATCAATAATGATTAAGTGAAATAAATATTGAGATGATGATTTATAAATTGATTTGAAATCAATTGAAGATTAAGATAAGCAGAATTTTAATGATGAAGTAATTAATTTAATTCATTTTAAATTAATTAGAAATTAAGTAATTGATTTAATTCATTTTAAATTAATTATAAATGGTGTGATCATTAGATCGTTTCTTATGTTTGACGATTGTTATTGGTTGTCTGGTATGGTTTGTAATCTCAGTTATCAGATGAGTAGGGTATGTGATATGGATGCATTGGTTGCTTTTGGATGATAATATGGATTATCTGATTATGATATGACTTATCTGTTGGTAATGATAATGTTGATTATCTATTGTGTTGTGAATTATCTATCTGTGTATATTTAGAAAATGAATTGAATTGTTTTAAAACTTTAAAACAACTTGGACCTTAAAAGACACGCTTTGGATTTCGATGAGACCGGGATCGGGTTTCCATATTTGGGATCCGAAAACCACATCGATTCCAAATAACGTTAGGTCGTTAACCCAAATGGAGCGAGTGAAGACTCGAGGTGTAAGGGCTATACGTCAGCACAACTCTGTGGATAATTCCATAATGAGTTTGACGGAATAGTACTTATAGATTCGAGATGGTGAATCAGAGTGCAAGGGTTATTGTCGTTAACTCTGAGGGTGATTCCAATACGAGTGTAACGAGATAATGCCTTCAGTTTCGTTCGAACCCGAAACGAACTTGTATGGATTGAATGCTTTCAAAACATCGTCAGGTGGACGATGAGCATTCTAAGTGATATGTCCTATTAAGGTAATCGTAGCCTCAAGCCTCATCAACCGGGAATGGCTAAAACATGGGAGGTGCAGCAAAGCTTTGTGGGTAGCCCCCACTTGAGAGCAAGATTTATCCCTGTCTAGAGGTCACTTTATTTTCGGCTTAGTGGTGTAGTTGCTGATCACAACTGCGGGGTGGTCTTGTTTGGAACTGTTCAGTAAGGAATGGTTCCGACTTTGTGTTGCAGGGGATTGGGAGTAATCCTCGGTACGGTGATCTAGGCCACGTACTGTGACGGGCGGTACCCCAGTAGCCCAGCCATTGTATGGAATCCAAAATCCAATAAGTACCAACGGTTTTGATTGTATTACCCACTTTTGTGGCTAGTAGCTGGAATTTAATAAATGTAACAATTTCGGCTATTTCTTATTTGCTTGAAAACCCTAGACACTATTATAATATCATCGGATTTCCTATCAAATGTTTTGGTTAGCGTAAGGTAAAAGCTTTTCCATGTTTATGTGTGGGAAGTCTTACGTGATACCTTTTCTTTTCAAAGGTTTTTCAAAGTTAAGCAACTTTAACCTGTTACTCACACCAGACCCATGTCTGACCCGGAGTTATTTCTGTTTTTATTTAACTCTTGGGTACTCAAATTTTTACGAGTACCCAAGGGAATTCAGGTTAGGATTCAGGTTAGCTTTAACGAATTATGGAGGAGCAAATGGAGCAGGAGGCTTTTACGTATAGTTATATAGTTTCCGCTGTGTTGGTATCTCTGAATGTTTGTCTGATATGTATTGAGTTGTAATAACTAGACAGGTGTTTATAACTGTCTAGCATGTGTTGTATTGCCTGTGTAACTCTGATATTTGTTGTAATACTATGTAATACTTATGTTATTAATATAATTTATTCGTTCCGCTGTTGAGATTCTTGTGTTGTTTCTTCTTTCTCTTCTTTCTTTTCTCTTTTCTATCCCTTTCTTTCTTAAGGATGATACGACTTTTTCTGGGGAAAAAGTCGGGTCGTCACAAATTTCCTGTCATAAAGGAATTCTTACTTCATTTAATACTTTAAATTCTAATGTTGGTGAAAGAACAGTATGTCTAGTAACTTTTTTTTGGGTTTTTCATGATCATAAGATAGGACTTATACTTTTCTTTAATTTTCTGATCGAAATGTTCTTCTTGGGATACCCTCGTCATTTTATTTGTAGCTTTTGTTGTTTATATATTCCGAAAAAATGGTAGAAAATGTCTCGGCCACTTTCCATTTGGTAAAATTGTTAACTTACTTTCGTTGCTAAGTTTGACACCTTGGTTAAGATTGAAATGAATAATCCCTTCTTAAAGTGCTTTATTGATTATAATGTTTGAAGTTGTAACATCATTAACTCCCTTGATTTAGTCTTAACTTATAACGACATTTCTTTTATAAATACTTATCCAATTACCAATACGATGATATTGAAGACCACTTATTTTTGAATGTGTATCTAAAGTAGGGGACTGAAATTCTATCTCATTTTCATATTTGAGTTGGAAGCTTATCTGTAGAAGAGAACTAAGATAACACCATTCCAAACAAATTTTGGTGAACCACAGTCTACGAATCGCATCCTTTATAACAAAGTTTTCCACCCAAGCGAAACCAAAAATCCGCTGTATTGTGTTACTAGACTTTTGTTTTTCAATATAGAAGGTCGGATATCTGAATTACTCTTCTTATTGACGATTAATTTTGACACTTTCTGAACTTCATTATTAGATAAGTAGCTATGTTGAGGGGAAATGTTGTAACCATACTGATTACGTAGGAATGGACTACTTCTTCTCTAATAAACACTGTCTTGATTTAAGGGTGTTAAATTTCATTATTGATTAATGATTTATTTCCAATAATAGAACCTAGGAATTTATAGAGTTCTCTTTAATGAAGTATTGGATTCCCGTAGGTAACTCTTATAATACTCGATCAACCTAAAGATCTCAATACCTATTCATTCGAGATAAGTTTTTGTGCTTTTATGATAGAATTTGTAAATTTGGATAAATAACGATGTATACTTCCTCATATTTCTAGGAGTTTTCCTGAAACAAGAGGTCATATTTATATTATACGAATTCCATTGGTCTATAGCTCGGTTGCGTGCATTTCGATAGTAGGAGTTTATCATCCCAATTGTTATAAACAATCTTTAGAAATGCATTCAATAATGAGATACATCACTACTTAATATGATATCTAAACCTCATACATGCCAAATAATGACTTTGAAATACCTGACTATAATAACATTTTATCCTAAGAAGTCTGTTAATAACTATGAAGGGAAAATACTCCATTGATGGGAGTTTTATAGCCCAAATGATAATAATAAGAAAGCCAGAAGTCCACCTGATAAAGAAATCTATCACCATAAAGAAGGGAGCCCTTATTCAAGTTCTTGAGGAATGCATCTAATATAGGAAATCATAATAATATCTCATCTTAAGAATTTTCCTTAGCCATAATAATAAAGAAACCCTCCACTAAAGAGAGCTATGTCATTGGATAATAATAACAAAAAATCCAAAATAACATTTTCTAAATAGGATACCAAAATAATTTTTTATGAAAATTCCATGAGTTATGATTAATAAGAAGGGAATTCATTAATGTTTGGAGCTCATTCATTCAGTTAACAATATTAAGAAATCAGAAGTTTAGATAATATTGAATCCATCTTTTTGTAGAAAAGAGCCCTACTTAAGCTTTCTAGGAATTCGTCTGTGTTAGAGATGGTAATTTCATATTGAAGAGAGTCCAAATCTAAGCTTCAACTCGACTAGCATATAGCCTTTGCCTTTCATTCTTCAATGAATTTTCGCTGAACGAAAAAGGTGCAAATCATTGCTTAAAACTAACATATAGAGAATCTCTAGCTTCATTATTCAACTCAAAAATTTAGAGAACAATATCCTAAGCTCCGTTGTTTGCATATAGTAAGAAAATATAGAATTTTATAACTTTACATCCTTGCCTCTTCCTACAAAGAAACATATATATCCAATTAGTAGATCACAAAATATTAATATAATCATCAACATATATTCTAAGCTTACAATACAAGTGGACTTTTAATTTAGTAACAGCCACTAATCTGGTACACCTACGATGGATGTACGTAGTTTATACTTCATTGCAACCTTACCTTTTATCGGTGTCATTTGTCGTGATATTTTTTACATTGTTTCTTGAAGCAATTAATTGGTTTTTATCATTCATCAATTAATTAAAATTCATTTGTCTTCCTTTCTCTACCTTATGTCTTGATTTATATTTGATTATCTAGAATTTCAGAAATGTTCGTATTTTGAGTTTCAAATTTGGTCGTTATTTGATTTTTCGAATTTCAACTTGCAATTTCTTTAACATACTAACATATATGCTTGAATGGTTTTCGATGTTACCTATATTTTACCGAGATCCTTCCGATGAAACTAAATTTATTGAATTCTACCCTACTTGTACTTTCACAAACAGTTATGGCTGACTATGGCCATTAATTTATCAACTTTCGATCCATGGCTCCGCTCTTCAAATTGATCATTCGTGCTTGTAGGTATTGATGAGTGCTTCTCATCTATGGTGGATGATCTCCCCTTATTACTTCCATTTAAAATTACTTTTTTGAAATGGGGCAAATTTGCCTCCATGTTTTCATTTTTGGGCGTCTTCGATGACCAAAAATTAGGGCACCACCTACTGCTGATAGAGGATGGTCAAGGCCATTTTTTGAAGTGGACTTTGATTTTTGGCGCAATGATGATGGAAAATTTGAGCTCTGATGTGGGCGTTTCGGTAAAATCCCTAATAAGTTTGCATTTTTCGTGGTAGCTACGGTTGATTTAGGGCAGACGGACCTTAGGGCTTTGTTTCGTGAGGAGTTGTTCTTTACGTCAGTAATTTTCATAGGCTCAAACCTTCAAGGGATTGGTGGAAATTTAAATGGCTGCAGTAGTCACTTTGATGAATTTTGCATTCATACATAAATAAAGTTACTCAAGGCATTCTTATCCATCACTACTTGCAAAATCAGTGCATAATGATCAATCATGATGCAGGAAGATTTTGTGAGTAATGGGTAATGGCATCATGATCAATCATAAAGATCAATCATGATGTTAGTCTCATTTCAAAAATCTTTGGGTTGAATGTTGATAACGTAATTGATAGCCGATTAAGCCTACGTTTATAGCAGGAACCATCGAAGGTCATCGAGAGCCTTTATATGTTATTTGTATCAGCGTGTATCACCGTGTATCATCATGTATTGATTAGTGTACCATTTTATATTACTGTCTATCATAGTGTATTAATTTTTGTATCACTGTGTATCACCATGTATCATCGTGTATTGATGAATTAAGGTAATCGTGATATGGTGGATTAGAGTGGTTGTGAATTGAGATCCAGGCTACCATGATGAATGTGGGAGGAAAACCATCGTGACTTGATGAATTGGGGTGGTCATGAATTGAGATCCAAGATGTCTTAATGAATGTGGAAGGAAAGCCATATTTCAACTGCAAGTCTTAGACAACGATGGTTAATTTTAAAGCTTCAAAATTTTAAAACTTTCAAAACTCATATCTTCTTTAATAATAGCCTAATTTAAAAATTCTTCGTTTAGTGCATTTAAAAAAAATATGAATTACGTTTTAAAATTATTTCAAAAAACTTAAATTTATTTGGAATTAGGGGTACTTTAATCATTATTTGTTAAATTCATGGGATCCCAGTTCCTCTTTCAATGTAAGCACCAAAATGTTAAACCAAGTTTTATCCTAACATTGAAATGTTTTGAAATAAATAAAATTCCAAAATATATGCAAATAATATAGATAAAATTTGTCCAAAATACCAATATTGTCCAAAGTTCATGTCATTCTTCTCTCATATGCAAATGATATGAAAGCTTATTGCATTCGTGGATATTCATTGTTCAACGGTTAATATTAAAAAAAAAATACAAGTCACCCACTTTGTTCTAGTTCGGAGATCAAGGATGGATTCAATATGAAAATTCCTATTTCTAAAGGCCCTTATGTTCAAAAGTTCAATTCCTCTTCTTCTTCGTAGGCCATTAAAAGAGGTCTCAAGCTTTAAACTACTTTATGAGACAGGCTACATTTATCTTTTTCAAGTACTTGAAACAGTAACGAAAGCTCACTCTTTTAGCATTCCAAAATCTCGACTTCCAATCTAAATTTTGAGAAAGTTTCGGTGAACTTTTTATTCCAATAATCCTTTATTTTCTGACTATTCTCCAACTTGAAGGATTAACCTAATCTGACAATGCAGCCACTCGCCTAATTGTCCCCAAGACGAAGAGGAGGAATGTGAGGGTGCCTTCTTAGAAGAGTCGGTTGGAGTTAGAGTAGACAACCCTTTTCTCCCTTAGTCAATATAAGCTTGTATGGCAGATACACATTCTTGGACTTCATTTAATTTATTTCCAAATCGAAAATACATTGATTCAGTTGAGCGATTTTCTCATCGTATTCATGTTGTTGTTGAGGGTCGGAACATAAGCTAAGCCTTCTAACTAAAATCGAAATCTCATCGTGCTTAGAAGAAATATTCTTCTTAAGATCTTCAGCAATTTCTTGAGAAGTATTTAAATAGATTTCACGTAAATATACTTCCCATACAATTTGTTAGCTTCAACTTTATAAAAGAGGATGAACCGAAAAGAGAATGGTTGGGAGATTTACCAAGACTATTACTAATTTGGATTTGATATTCTCAAGACATTGATTAAGATTAGGTTCATCAAGAAATAATGACAATTCTTCATCCTAAATCTGAAAATAAATAGTGACTAATTTTCCGGAAAAGAAGAAAGAAAAGATACAATAATTTTTTTAATTAATAATTAGGAAACAACCAGGACTATTACATTTTCAGAAAATAATAACCATGAATATTACATCGTCGCAAATTCTTTGAATCAGAAATGATATCTCAAATCTTCTTAAATGAGGAAAGATAAATAGATAATTTAGTACTAAAATGTGCTTTGATGCCAAGAGGAGTGTTAACGTGGAGAAACCCATGTTAATCCAATTTTTAGGAGGAAGGCTGATATCGCCACATAATATTTTGGCTTAATTAGTTTGAATTTAATAAAGAATTAGTCTCTGTGATCCCGTAAGAAATTAAGGTCTAAGTTTGGAAATTGGATTTACATGTGATGAAGGTCATGAAGAAGACGGTATTTTGATAAACTAAATTTGCTAACCAAAGAATAATTTTCTTTAAAAAACATTTCAACTTTACCAAATTAATTATCTCCTTTGTATAAGAGATGAAGGATAAATGGGGGCAACCTCAGAAGCCAGCACGTTAATAATGATTATATTAAAACATAAACTCGTAAAACACCATCAAAATTTCAGCTTAAACAAAAAACTAAAGGATACAACAACTTCATTGGAGTTAACAACAAACAAACTCTTTATAATACTTAACAACAAATCTATCCCTATTCAACTTCATCTTGCTAGAAGGGAGAGAGTCTATAGGCGGAGTGGGGATTGTAGGTAAGATCCAACACTCCCCCAGGTGAGGTCTGGTCCATGATCATCCAAGTACTTCTTATGGAGAAGCCCGATTAAGCCCCTGCAACCATCACCAAGGAAAGAAAAATCGGTTATGGGATAACCAAGGAAAGAAAAATAGGTCATGGGATAACCTGTTTAAGCCTCACCTCATTTTCTTTGCAGAAGTTGGTTTGATGAAAATGATATGTTCGAAGGAGAGGTGCAACTCATTTATTTTTAAAATCCTCAAGATACTTGAGACATTTCAAAAACCTCATGTATTTCTCATCTGAGTCGTTTAAATCCTTATATAACCTTTTCCCGTCTCTGTTAAGTCTTAAGATTTTCTCTCTTTTTATCTAATAAGACCTTTACCTAATTACTATTTTTCCTTCTACTCTCACGATTAAGTTGTATTAAGAACTATTTGCTATGAAACGGAATGAACTAAGAAACAAAGGTTGGGGTAAAAAAATGTCTATGGAGGAGTTGCTGCAGTACATGGATTGAAAGATCGAACTTGTTAGTTTTGAAGAAGTTTGGTTGTAATATCTCATAAATTTAATGGTAATTAATAAATTATTATTAAGCCCCAACAATGAAATTTAAGCAAACGTTGGAATTTGACCACGAAACTTGCACTATAATGTTTATGGTGATTTTCTAACCGATTTTCATATTTGGAGTTTTGCGATTGAAGTTCAAACGAAAAAGTTATTAGCATTTGAAGTTTTTGGAACAAAATTAGTTAAAAAAGGAACAAAAGTATATAAATAATAACAAATGGATGGACCCCAACCTTCGACCCCCTCCTCGGGCCGGTCGACCTTTAGTGGCCGACGGTCTAAGTTGACCGGTCTACTGCTAGCGGCTAAGGTTAAACCTTGCCCAAACTGTTTGGATTAATTACTTTTAATATAATGAATATGACTGATTCGAGTGCCTATAAAATTGGCCTAGCTCCTTACTTTCTTCTCATATTTTCTGATTAAAGCTATGAAGCTTTACCATTTTACCTTCTCCACTATTTCTATTTACTATAAAATATTATATTACATTATATATATACAATCAGAGAAGGGAAGAAAAAAAGGGAAGGAGTAAATCAAAACTGCAAAAATGGTATTTTTTTTAATAATAAAGCTATGTTCCACTTAATCCAAATCTCTTCACTGAGCAATAATTCTATAGGTATGCATATATTCTTGTATACATATTTTTTGATTGGAAAGGAAAGATGTCAAATTAAAAGGGTGAATTCGGATTTGGAAGATTTGAAAAGCTAGAAAGATGGGTAGGAAATTATATGATATATATGTAACATTGAAATTTCTATCATTGGGTTTTATTTAATTATTATGCCTATACAAGATCTATGGAGTTGTAGGCGTAGGAAGAACGTATTCAATTGAAATCTCACCTATATATTCTGTAAGTTAGGTAACTTGAATAGGAGTGGTATCCACACCCTAATCTGGAAAATTTGGAAATTAAACCATTAATTTGTTAAAGTATAATGTTGATAAGATTGCAATATTTATTTAGATTTATGATAACGGAGTTGTAAACTCTTAGTATAAATTCAGATTGCCCTAATTTGACTCGGAATACGAATTTCTATGTTTTAGTTTATTGGGTGTGTTGTGGGTACAATTTAATTGTATCTATTTTTTGTGTAATTACATAAATTATCTAATTTCATAGCTATGTATAAAAATGTGTCATTTGAAATAATAAGAAGTATACCAGAAAGGAAAAAGATGTGTAAAGTACGAATGTTCTCCTTTGTAGTTTGTGCTATCTATTTCAATACACGAAAAGAGATAATTCCTTGTAATTTCAGAAGAAGCAAATATCTCACTTTTGACTAACTTGTGGAAAGTCATAAAAGCATTCCTTTTTGGGAATGATAGCTCCAATATATTAACAGGTTGAAATTAAAGTTCGCTATAGAATGTACATATAGGTACGTTATGGAATTCCTAAGCATAGGAATGAAAGAGTTAGAAATAGGAATATATATACACACACACATGTGCATGTACATGTACATATACACAGACACGTATAACTATGCCTATCAATTAAAAATATAAATACACACACATACATAGCATAATATATGACGATGTTCATATTGGTTATAATTAGGACGAAATTTATTAATAGTGTGGTAAATTGCAGGATTAGGAGGTGTTTATGCAAAAGAGATAGTACCTCAAAAATTAGTAGGAAATAAGTGTACAGTTAATAGCGAGTTACAGGAATAATGGGGACATAAAGTGTGTTTAATGCGACCGATTAAGGAGTTAAATATGACATTTATTAGGGAATAAAATAGGCATAGAAGGTTGAATTAGAACGAATGGATAGATTTCATTAGTGATTGTCCAATTTGAATGATAATGACCCTTTATTACAGACGATTGACATTTATGGGACATAAGAGGGAAATAGAGAATATATGTAATAAGCTTATAAGATAAGAATTATGCAAGGACGCAGTATAATTTTCTAAGTAGGAAATTTATAGCCGTAACATTACGTTTGGAATGATCATGAATTATTGGTTCTAGTCTAACATTTAGGCATAGGATGTTTTTTTTGGTTTGGTAAATGTTAGGATGCGAGGCCAGTAGAGTTAAACAATAAAAGTCCGTCCTTCACTTATAGGCTACCTGTAGTTGTGTATACTTACTACCGATGTGAGACATCTCTAACCATAGGAAACATGGGGAAGGGACATACATTTGCATATAAGTAGGGGAAATATACCAAGGGTTCGCCTCAGATTTAAATTATTAAATGACTTAGTACCTTTAGAGATGTCAAGGGGTTTACTTCGAGGTAGAAGGTACTAAATAGCCATTTGTTCCGTCTCCTCCCTATTTAAGAAGTCTTAAATAACCTGGGATGATAGCTAATTGGGAAATGTACTATGCTTTAATTTTAACAAGAGGTATTAAATAACTAGAATGAGCATTTCTTAACCTACATTAGGTTAGTCTAAACTTGATTTCGGCTATGGGAGGTTAAGGGGCTATGTCAATATTGTTGTTGTACAGGTATCTAGTAGTAGGGTTGACATAAAGGCTATAACCATTAGTGGTCCCGAGCTGTCGTTAGCAAAGACTTGGGTTAAGCCATGACATATTTCGCTTCCTACTAGCGTAGAGTCCATATAGGATACACAAAAACATTAAAGTTTAATTATTTAATAGTTCGTTTGTCGAAGGTGAGCTAGTTAACCCTTAGATCAGTCTTTGGGATGTCTTAGAATATAGTTAATAAAATATAAAACGGCATCTAAGGATCATCGTTCTATGTAACTAGAGCTGCTTAACGATTACATTACAGTGGTCCCTTTTCGAGGTTGAGGTATTAATGGCCGATAGTCTGCCTCCTCCCTGTTTAAGATGTATTGAGCGGTAATGCTTTCTTGTGTGGGATCGATTTCATCCTAGAGGGGGGGTCAATAGGGTGATGGTATAAATTATAAAAATTAATCACGGAAGCTTATAAAATAATTTTAACACAGATCACAGAACAATAGCAGCACAGATAATAGCAGAATAATAAATGCAGAAATAGAACGACACAGAATTTACCCAGCTTCGGCAAAACCCTGCCTATGTGCTGCCCCAAGGTTTCTAATAGAAATTAGATAGTCCCTCGCTTGCACACGTAAACTCGCGACACCCGCTATCGACTAAATCTAACTCTACGCTCAAAACCCTGCCACAACTCAGCCACTGAGTTGCGAATTCTCAAGCTACGCCACGTAGATTTCCCCAGGTCACACGACTAGCAAATACAACGGTTTGAAAAGAGTTTTAAAATTAAAAAAAATTTAAAAAACAAAAGACAATTAAAAACCCAAATTAAAAAATAAATAAGCTATAGCCCCTTTTAACAAACAAGGCCCCTTTTATAAAAACACGCCGGCCCAATTGTTTTCTTTATCCCGATTCTCTTTTATTTTCTTTGTGATAATGTCGGCTTGTTCTTCTTTCTGAAATTAGGGCTTCGGCTCTTGTTCGTTCCTCTTCCTTCAATAAATTAGGGCTTTTAAATAATCGAAGATGCCGACATTATATTGATCGATCGAATTTGTGATTTTCGTCCTTTGGCCAGTCGATCGACTGTCTCCTTGTACCTTGCTTCGGATACTTCGATTGATCGAGTTCGTCTCCTTGCTTCGGCATGTCATTTTATGCTTTTGTGCTTTTTGTGTATTCGTACTTGAACTCGATGCATCGATTGGCGATGATGATTGGGTTATATATGCGTTCGATCTCCTTTATTTTCGTTCGTATAAAGTTATTTGAATTTTTCAAATATTCATCTCGGCCACTTGATTTTGTTTTGATGCTGAGATTGATCTCTGACTTCTTCAATTCATATATTCTTCGATCGCTTGATATTCACGGCATTGATCGACTCCTTGGTCATCACGTTGTTGACTACGGCTTTGATTTCCTTTTTCTGTTGACTTGTTTGATTAAAACATACAGCTTTGACTTGGTCGGCTCCTCGATTGCTACTGCTTCGGCCTGGACTTGAGAATTGCTACATGACTCCGGCCATTGTTTTGAACTTGTAAATTTTTGACTTTGTTTTTAAAAAACTGTTACATGACTTCGCTGTGTAGTCTACACATATTGATTCCATTCATGTGTGTGTTCTAGCTTTGCCTCTCTCAGGTCAGTGCATGTAGTCCATTATGTTTGATCTACAAGTTCTTTTGCATATGATACTCCAAATTGTCACTGTGCTTCTTTTGTTGGTTGCTGTCGTGTTCGCTGTGTCACTTACAAAAATTAGTGCATTTTTTTGCACTGTGCATTGAGCATTGTCACTTGTGTTTATGGCCACTGGTTCATTGTGAAGCTTGGTTACTGGTTATCTTGTGGCTTTGTTCATCATTCTGTGGACTTTGGCCATTTTGATTTTTGACTTCTTCGACTTGTACCTTGGTCTTGAACATTGCTGTGTCCATATTGTATTCGGTACTGTGGCATTGCTGCTGTGGTATGTAGTTTTCAATTGCATATATTATCTGACGTTGTCACTTATGTTTGCACTGCTTTACATCTTGTAGTTTGCTTTGGTTTTCACTGTCCACGTGACACTGGTCTTGATACTTGTACTACCTGGTCGGGTTCTTTTGTGGTCTGGTTGACATGGAGTTGTAGCATGCACGACCATGCTTTTAAGTTTAAAGTCTGTATATGGCCACTTGATCGTCTGCACCACTGATATGCAGCAGCTTGGTCATTTTGTACTTCTGGTCTTCATATTGTATTCTCTGTTTTAATTTGCATTGTGTCACTTGTATACTGCAGCTTGGTCTTGCCTTGGTTCTAGCCATTCCTTGTTGCCTTGTTGCAGTTTGATTGTGTTGTTTACCCGTGTACATGCTTCACTGTATCTTCATTCATGTTGGTTTAGTTTGTGCACTTGCATGAGTTACTGCAGCTTGTTGTATGGCTTTGATGTTGTACACTGTTTACTGTTAGTCGAGTTGAGTTGATCATGTTGCATTGTGAACTTTTGTGTTGGTTCCATTGTTGCATCTCTGACCTGTGCATTCCATTCTCGTGTGTTCATCCCTATAGTATATGCTACTGTCTACTTGAGTTTGCTTTGATGCACTGTTGAATTTGTGTAGACTGTGCATTACAATTGAGTTGAATCTAGTTTCACAACTCGGGTTTGACCTTGTGCTGAAGTCGAGATTTTATGTTGCACCTGAGTTGAACCCGTCTTTTTATTTGGGTTTGACCTTGTGCTCACCTGTCCCTGTAGCATTATCAAGTGTATATCGGTGTGCACGGCCTTATGGCATGTACAGTGATACACTGCGCATGTCACATTGTTCGTGTATGATGAATTCAAATTTAAATGATGACGAACAACCCAAATAACCGAGGCAAATAATATTTTCAAAATCTATATTTTATTTTATATTGCAAAAATATTTTCTTTTCTATTTTACTGCGTTAGTGAATATTTTTGCAGATTGCTCAGATGCTGGATTCTAACTGGAATGAAGTTGAAGATTAACTACGAGTGTGAGTGATATGTAGTGAGGAATTTATTGAATTGTGATGTAATTGTAATCAAACTTGTATATGTATAGTGAGAGCTTGAATTTGTACTATTCAAAATTGTAATAAGTATTTGTTTGAATAAAATTTCTGTTTGAATTCAAATTCTGTGTTATTTAATTTTATTCAGCAAATATTTATTTAATCTATGAAAAATAAAATAGTACATTAACAAATACATTTAAACGAATGTATATATGTTTATTATCTTCAAACAAAAATCATATAAGCGCATATTCAACAATCTCCCCCCTTTGATGATAACAAACATATATTTAAGATTTTGAGTATGTTAAATGTATTTGATCATTGATATATCCTAATTGCTCCCCCTATTTAAATGCTTCCTCTCTACACAAAGCTCCCCCTACATATATGCATACAAATAAAAATATGCAAATGAGCCTAGATGCAAATAGAAAATTATTTGACCTTTGCTTGATTTTATTTGACAAAATCTTAACTTTTCTCTCCCCCTTTTGTTATCAGCAAAAGAATAATAGTGTTAGAGAAAATAGAGATAAGTGATCAATATTAATTCAACATTAAAACTCAATAGAATATAAATATTAAATTTCAATAAAAAATCAAACAAAAATCATAAATATTTTGTTAGGCGCATCTTCCACTTTTAGAATGATGGGAACGATGTCATCATATAAAACCGTACAGTTGTGTCTATTTGTGGCATATTTATATCAGGAATTTGAATATCTACTAACCATGCATAACCGTTAGGACTTTTAAATGAGATTAGCAGTATTCCAATTTTATTATTTCTTTTTAAAAAAAAAATGAATTCAAGTATCTTCTAACCACGCATAACCGTGAGGACTTTTAAATGGGATTAGAATCAACTTGTTTATTTTAAAAATCAACTTTTGATATGCGTTCCATGCATGCATAACCGTGAGGACTTTTAAATGAGCATGGAAGCACATAACAAATTCCTAGTAATTCACCCATGCATAACCGTGAGGACTTTAAATGAGAGTAAATACATTGGTATTTATTTATTTATTTATTTTTTTATTATCCTTTTTTAAAAAAAAATGTGAAAATGGAAAACGAATGATTCCTGTTTAAAGTACCATATATCGACAAACTATATAGAATTTTGATGAGTGATGGTCGTTAGAAATATGATAGATATAGAGATGGTCGTGGAATTTTTTACCAACAAAAAGTTTTATAACTCTTGTTTAAATTTCTAAAGAAATTTACGAATTATACCTTCTCGGGTCATAATATATGATAAATATCAACACTCATCACTTTTTTTATCACTATTTTTCTTTTCGATAATCATTAGGGAGTCAGATTAGTCAAAATAGTCATTTAAAATCAAATTCAAAAATATTTATGAAATTAATTTATCAAAAATGACTAATCTAAAAATATGGTCAAAAATGATTTTCTCCAGGGGGTTTTAAAAGAAAATTTTCTGCTATTTGAAAATTATTTGAAATGAAGAATATGCAGATATTTTCTTTGAAAAACGATGCAGTTACTAAATGTCTCAAAAATCACGTTCAACTAGTAATTTTTCTATCAACTAGATCACCAGTGTAATCTGCATCTGAATTTCTCTTTCACTCAAAACCATCATTAATTGAATTTGATTGACCAAACCATGAAGTGTGCACCAAGAATTTCAAACTTAACAGCAATTTAAATGACATTCTTTTGAATTTGAATTGAAGCCGTGTAAATAGTCAGAAACCGTGAATATAGAGTTAGCCGTATTATAAGCAATTGTATCATCCAAGAAAACACTATTATTAATCCAAATTAATATAGATGAAGTAATTAAAAGAATCCAGAGAATTTTAGTGTTTTGGCATAAGAATATAATTTGGCCAACTATGTTGAATAAGTCAGAATCATCATCTTTTCATCATCTCATTATTGGCTGATTTAATTCTGAATACGGTGTAGATTATCACATTTAATATATCGTTCAAATAAATATAACTTTACCTGTTTTACCTTTACGATAATTTTTCGTTGTTCTCCATTGTGATTCTGTCACCTTTATACTAGGCTAAGGAACTTAGCTTTGTCGCCCGTTGTGTTTCTGGAACAGCCAAAATCCAGAGAACACTATTGTTGTTCCTTAGCCTGCCACCACACCTACACGGAAAAGGATTTATGTGACCTATTTGTTTTTATAGGTCCATGATTGTTAGTGGCAGAATATTTAGAAAAATAATTTTGTGAAGACCCAAAACTATTTATAATTGTTACCTTCGGCACCCAAATTTGTTTAACTTTGAGAGATTTTATATTTGTGCCTTTAGGAACCCAAATCGATATAGTTTTCACATGTTTGGGTCTATACCAACAATTATTGTGATTGTGCCCATATTTTCTACAAATTGTGCACATGGAATTAACTTGAATAATATTGCTTTCAACAATTTTCGAATTATTATATCCAAGTCCTAGTCTAACCGTATTAACAGTTTGCTTTCCTAATAGCATATTCGACGATTTTTCACTTTTTAAAAATTTATCTAAAGTCGTTGACAATTGTTAGACTTGTGTTTTGAGAGATTCATTTTCGTTTAACAACTGTGTGTACTTTTTAATAGAATTCTCTCTCCTAGTATTTTCATTCTCTTTTAAAATCAGAATTTCATTTTCAAGTGATTTTATATTGATTTCTGATTTTTTAATTTCCTTTTCGAATGTTGGACACTTATCACACTTAGGGATCCTCCTTTGATAGGTTTTAACTAATTGGTCAAGTTGTTCATTTAATTCTATCAAAGTAACTTTTTGTGATTCAAGTTTAGCGTATTTTTTCCTAAGTTGTTCAAAACAGCCATTTACTTCATGAAAATATATAAGCAACTCAGAGTGGGTAAGTTTTGATACCTCACTTGGCTCGTCATCGTCACTGTCAGTTGTATCGCCTCGAAGACACAATTCTGCCTTTTCGCTTTCACTGCCAGTGCTTTGATCATCCTCGTCTATTTCATCCCAAGTGGCTGCAAAACTTTTCTTTTTTTGTTTCTTTCTATGGCTGATTTTAATTTGTGGACAATCGGGCTTGATATGACCTGGTTTGTTGCAATTATAACAAATAATCTTTTGTTCTTCTGTGTAGTCCAGTGCTTTACATATTTTGCTTTTCAACTCCTGATTTCGAGCTGGATTTTCATATTTGCGATTCCACTTTTTGAATTTCTTTATTAGTAGTGCCATCTCTGCTGCTCCTTCATCATCATCGTTATCATCATCACTTTCGGTTGTTCCTTTGAGTGCTATTTATTTCTTTCGAGTATCTCCTCCTTCACTCTCTTCCTTGAATTTCATTTCTAGCTCATAAGTGGTGAGATTTCCGATGAGTTCTTCAACTTTCATTTGTTTTAAATCTTTCGATTCTTGAATGGCAGTCACCTTTGCTTCAAATTTTCGTGGAAGGACTCTGAGGATTTTTCGGACTATCTCCAACTCTATGTATGATTTTTCAAGAGATTTTGATTTATAAACGATATTGGAAAGTCGTCCATGCATCTCTTTAACATTTTCTTCCTTCGCCATTGTGAAGTTCTCGTATTCGCTGCTTAGCATGGCAAGGCGAGATTCTTTGACTTGAGATGTTCCTTCGTGTGTCACTTCTAGTGTGTGCCATATTTCCTGCGTAGTTAGACAATGTGAGACGCGATTAAATTCAAATTGATCCAATGAACAAATAATAGAATTCATAGCTTTAGCATTAGTATTTTGTAATTTATTTTCCAGTTCTGTCCATTGTTCCTTTGGTTTATCTACTTCCTGATTATCTACAGTTATAGTCGGTGTTCTATAACCTGTCTCAACAATATTCCAAGCGTCAATGGTTTTCAGAAAGATTTCCATCCTAGTTTTCCAATAAGCATATTCACCATTGAACATTGGTGGTCTAACTAAGGATTGACCCTCAGCAAAAGCAGTATTAAAAGAAGCCATTTTAAAAATTCAAATTTTTAAAACAAAAATTGGTTTTTGGAACACGAATTTTTAAAAAACAAAAATTGACTTCTATTCCTAACTCTGATACCACTTGTAGGATCGATTTCACCTTAGAGGAGGGGTGAATAGGGTGATGGTACAAATTATAAAAATTAATCGCTGAAGCTTATAAAATAATTTTAACACAGATCACAGAACAATAGCAGCATATATAATAGCAAAATAATAAATGCAGAAATAGAACGACACAGAATTTACCCAGCTTCGGCAAAACCCTGCCTACGTGCTACCCCCAAGGTTTCTACTAGAAATTAGATAGTCCCTTGCTTACACACATAAACTCGCGACACCCGCTATCGACTAAATCTAACTCTATGCTCAAAACCCTGCCACAACTCAACCACTGAGTTGCAAATTCTCAAGCTACGCCACGTAGCTTGTCCCCTAGTCACACGACTAGCAAATACAACGGTTTGAAAAGAGTTTTAAAATTAAAAACAAATTAAAAAAACAAAAGACAATTAAAAACCCTAATTAAAAAATAAATAAGCTATAGCCCCTTTTAACAAACAAGGCCCCTTCTATAAAATATGCCGGCCCAATTGTTTTCTTTAACCCGATTCTCTTTTATTTTCTTTGTGATAATGTCGGCTTGTTCTTCTTTCTGAAATTAGGGCTTCGGCTCTTGTTCGTTCCTCTTCCTTCAATAAATTAGGGCTTTTAAAGAATGCCGACATTATATTGATCGGTCGAATTTGTGGTTTTCGCCCTTTGGCCTGTCGATCGACTGTCTCCTTGTACCCTGATTCGGCTACTTCGATTGATCGAGTTCGTCTCCTTGCTTCGGTATGTAATTTTATGCTTTTGTGCTTTTTGTGTATTCGTACTTGAACTCGATGCATTGATTGCCGGTGATGATTGAGTTATATATGCGTTCGATCTCCTTTATTTTCGTTCGTATAAAGTTATTTGAATTTGTCAAATATTCATCTCGGCCACTTGATTTTGTTTTGATGCTGAGATTGATCTCTGACTTCTTCAATTCATATATTCTTCGATCGCTTGATATTCACGACATTGATCGACTCCTTGGTCATTACGTTGTTGACTATGGCTTTGATTTCCTTTTTCCGTTGACTTGTTTGATTAAAACATACGGCTTTGACTTGGTCGGCTCCTTGATTGCTACTGCTTCGGCCTTGATTTGAGAATTGCTACATGACTCCGGCCATTGTTTTGAACTTGTAAAATTTTGACTTTGTTTAAAAAAACTGTTACATGACTTCGCTGTGTAGTCTGCACATATTGATTCCATTCATGTGTGTGTTTTAGCTTTGCCTCTCTTAGGTCAGTGCATGTAGTTCATTATGTTTGATCTACAAGTTCTTTTGCATATGATACTCCAAATTGTCACTGTGCTTCTTTTGTTGGTTGTTGTCGTGTTCGCTGTGTCACTTACAAAAATTAGTGCATTTGTTTGCACTGTGCATTGAGCATTGTCACTTGTGTTTATGGCCACTGGTTCATTGTGAAGCTTGGTTACTGGTTATCTTGTGGCTTTGTTCATCATTCTGTGGACTTTGGCCATTTTGATTTTTGACTTCTTCGACTTGTACCTTGGTCTTGAACATTGCTGTATCCATATTGTATTCGGTACTGTGGCATTGCTACTATGGTATGTAGTTTTCAGTTGCATATATTATCTGATGTTGTCACTTATGTTTGCACTGCTTTACATCTTGTAGTTTGCTTTGGTTTTCACTGTCCACATGACACTGGTCTTGATACTTGTACTACCTGGTCTGGTTCTCTTGTGGTCTGGTTGACATGTAGTTGTAGCATGCACGACCATGCTTGTAAGTTTAAAGTCTGTATATGGCCACTTGATCGTCTACACCACTGATATGCAGCAGCTTGGTCATTTTGTACTTCTGGTCTTCATATTGTATTCTCTGTTTTAATTTGCATTGTGTCACTTGTATACTGCAGCTTGGTCTTGCCTTGGTTCTAGCCATTCCTTGTTGCCTTGTTGCAGTTTGATTGTGCTGTTTACCCGTGTACATGCTTCACTGTATCTTCATTCATGTTGGTTTAGTTTGTGCACTTGCTTGAGTTACTGCAGCTTGTAGTTTGGCTTTGATGTTGTACACTGTTTACTGTTAGTCGAGTTGAGGTGATCATGTTGCATTGAACTATTGTGTTGGTTCCATTGTTGCATCTCTGACCCGTGCATTCCATTCTCGTGTGTTCATCCCTGTAGTATATGCTACTGTTTACTTGAGTTTGCTTTGATGCACTGTTGAATTTGTGTAGACTGTGCATTACACTTGAGTTGAATCCAGTTTCACAAGGTTTTACCTTATGCTATAGTCGAGATTTTATTTATGTTGTACCTGAGTTGAACCCGTCTTTTTATTTGGGTTTGACCTTGTGCTCATCTGTCCCTGTAGCATTATCAAGTGTATATCGGTGTGCACGGCCCTGTGGCATGTACAGTGATACACTGTGCATGTCACATTGTTCGTGTGTGACGAATTCAAATTTAAATGATGAGGAACAACCCAAATAACCGAGGAAAATAATATTTTCAAAATCTATATTTTATTTTATATTGCAAAAATATTTTCTTTTCAATTTTACTGCATTAGCGAATATTTTTGCAGATTGCTCAGATGCTGGATTCTAACTGGAATGAAGTTGAAGATTAACTACGAGTGTGAGTGATATGTAGTGAGGAATTTATTGAATTGTGATGTAATTGTAATCAAACTTGTATATGTATAGTGAGAGCTTGAATTTGTACTATTCAAAATTGTAATAAGTATTTGTTTGAATAAAATTTCTGTTTGAATTCAAATTCTGTGTTATTTAATTTTATTCAGCAAATATTTATTTAATCTATGAAAAATAAAATAGTACATTAACAAATACATTTAAACCAATGTATATATGTTTATTATCATCAAACAAAAATCATATAAGCACATATTCAACATCTTGTTGGTAGCGCAACACACACACACACACACACACACACACACACATATATATATATATATTTGTGTGTGTGTGTGTCGTAGGCATATATATACTACTAATAAAGAAAGTTCAATGAATAGATTTACTCGGCGTCCTTCTGAAATTTAAAATATATACTTTTACATCTCACAAAGAAATAGTATTCAAATATGGGGATATAGCCTATTATTTTCTAAGTACAACTGTCAGTCAACATGGAGAACTACAATGTGCATTCACAAGATGAAGTACCGAGTGTACCATATTGTCTATAATTTAGGTGGGAGTTCATCGGTCAAAGGTTTGCTTAATTCTGAGTTAGTATGAAGTTATTGCAGAATAAGCAGTTAAAATTACGGCTTCTCCACTTGGCGGTGTTCAAATATGGGGATGTGGTGGCCTATAATTTTCTAAGTACAACTGTTAGTCCCAATGGAGAACTAGAGTGTGCGTTCACAAGATGAAGTATTCGAGTGTTCCATATTGTCCATAATTTAGGTGGGAGTTAATCGGTCAAAGTCTTGCCAGAATTCGAATTAGTATGAAGAAGTTATGGCAGTCTGAAAAAAAAATCGGCTTCTACACTAGGAGGAATTAAAATATGGGGATGTGATAACATGTTATTTTCTAGGTAAATTGTCAGTCCCTTTGGAGAACAACAGTATGCGTTCATAAGATGAATTATCCGGGTGTACTATATTGTCCATAATTTAGGTGGGAGTTCATCGGTTGAAGTTTTCCTTATTCTGAGTTAGTATGAAGAAGTTATTCAGTCTGAAGAAAAATATAGTGGTTTCTGCCCAGGCGGAGTTCAAATATGAATATGTAGCCAGTTATTTTCTACATACATCTATTCATCACCATGGAGAACTACAGTGAGCGTTGAAGTGGGGGTATAGCATGTTTTTTCTAAGTACTATTGTTAGTCATCATGGAGAGCTACAATGTGCATTCACAAGATACAGTATCCGAGTGTACTATACCGTCTGTATTTTAGGTGGGAGTTCAGCGGTCGAAGTATCGCCTAATTTTGAGTTAGTATGATGAAGCTATTGCAGTCTGAACAAAAAATAAAGGCTTTTGCACTAGGCAGAGTTCAAATATGGGATACAATAGCCTATTACTTTCTAAATACAAGTAGCCTATTACTTTCTAAGTACAACTGTCAGTCCCTATAGAGAACTATAGTGTGTGTTGACATCTATGTGTTCCATATTGTCCATAATTTAGATGGGAGTTAATCGATCGAAGTCTCATCAGATTTCGAATTAGTATAAAGAAGTTATTGCAGTCTGAACAAAAAAATAGCAGCATCCGCACTAGGCGGAGTTTAAATATGTGGATATGGTAGCATGTTATTATCTAAGTAAACTGTCAATCACCATAGGGAACTACAGTGTGCATCCATAAGATGAAGTATGCAAGTGTACCATATTGTTCGTAATTTATATGAGAGTTCATCGGTCAACGTTTTGCCTGATTCTTAGTTAATATGAAGAAGTTATTGTAGGCTGAAGAAAAAAATAGCAACTTCTACCTCAGCGAAGTTCAAATATGAGAATGTAGCCTGTTAAGTTCTAAGTACAACTATTGGTCGCCATGGAAAACTACAATGAGCATTGAAGTGGGGATATAACATGTTGTTTTCTAAGTACAACTGTTAATCTCCATAGAGAACTATGGTATACGTTCGTAAGTTGAAATAAAGAAGTGTTCTATATCGTCCGTAATTTAGGTGGGAGTTCATCGGTCGTAGTTTTTCCCGGTTTCGAGTTAGTATAGAGAAGTTATTGCAGTGTGAATAAAAAAACAACGCTTCTGCTTAGGCGGAGTTCAAATACAGGGATGTAGCCTGTTATTTTCTAAGTGTAACCATTTGTCACCATGGAGAACTACGACAAACATTCACTAGATGAAGTATCCGAATGTACAATACTGTTCGTAATTTAGGTGGGAGTTCATCGGTCGAAGTTTTGCCTGATGCCGAGTTAGTATGAAGCTATGCATTTAAAGCGCTCCCCAGATTCAATATGGCGGAGGTGTTGAAAGGACATAGCGGGGATATAGCGAAGATATAGCGGGATATAGCAGATGACTCTAAAATAGCATATAAAAGTCGTGCCTAATGTTTTTACAAATATACAAATGGCAATTAAATGAAAAATTAACATTCAATTGAATTATAATTAATAAATAAATATTTTAAATAAAAACTTGTGTGAATATACTGTAAATAAACGTTTATATAACTTAATTGAATATAGTAGAATATTAGAATATTTTCATTTCCAAAAATATGCTAAAAATTCAAGTAAATAAATTAATTTCATAATTTTTATATTGTATAAATGTCATTGTAATTCATTTCTTTTAAAGAACATATAGGGGAAATAGTAGAATATAGCGGGAATAACGGGATATAGCGAAAATGGCGGGGCTTAAAGCGGAAAGGCTATAATTGGGGGTATATGGAAAAATCATAGTGGTAGAAATCCGCTATGAGATATAGCAGGGTTATAGCACGGTAATAGAGGGGCATTAACTGCACAGGTATGAAGAAGCTATTGCAGTTTGAACAAAAAAATAGCGGCTTCTGCCTATAAGGAGTTCAAATATGATGATGTAGCCTGTTATTTTCTAAGTACAACTACTAGTTATCATGAAGAACTATAATGAGCGCTGAAGTGGGGATATAGCCTGTTATTTTACGTACAACTATTAATCACCATGGAGAACTACATCATATGTTCATAAGATGAAGTTTCTGAGTGATCTATATTATCCATAATTTAGGTGGAAGTTCAACGGTCGTAGTTTCGCCCAATTCCGAGTTAGCATGAAGAATTTATTGCGGTTTGAATAAAAAGTAGCGGCTTCTTCCTAGACAGAGTTCAAATAGGGGGATGTAGCCTATTTTTTTTTATAAGTACAGCTGTTAGCCACCATGGAGGACTATGGTATACATTCGCTAAATGAAGTGTCCGAGTGTTCCTTATTGTCTGTAATTTAATACGAGTTCATTGGTCGATGTCTCGCCTGATTCCAAGTTAGTAAGAAGTAGTTATTGTTGTCTGAACCAAAAAAATAGCGGCTCCTTCCTAGGTGGAGTTCAAATATGGGGATGCTACTATCAAATCTGCTTCTACGGTTACAACTAAAATACATGCACATTATGATAAATGCAGGCGTATCTAGGCTTACATATATACTCAGATATACGGTTATACCTCCGAGAAGGCGAGACATATCATAGGCATATGTGGAATTGCACGGAATAACCATGAATAATGGACGTAACACTTAAAATAGAAATATGCCAACATAATTTAGTGTTATGGATAATGTATTTAATTTTCTAGTCACATAACATTGTTTTGACCCCTTCCTCATTACAACTCATATTATAGATTTATAGCGACAGGCTACTAGTGCAAAATGGAAACTGCAGATGATGAAGTCTTCTCAGCCATGCTCGGTGCTGGCATGGCACTTAGATACTAAAGTAATAATACTAATCTAATGTAGTAGCCTTGGTCAGCTATATGCTCTATTATATTTTTCTAGAGTTTATGTAGATAGCTCTCTGATGTACTTATGTTTATTACAGACTACCAAAACCAGTGATCCGTATCATAATGGACTTGAGTTTCGATTTAGCTGAAATTTGAGCCCATAAAGGTATGGTTGTTACATTGGCCTAATCTACTTGAACTAGGAGGCGTTGACCCACCAGTAGGTTTGGGAGGAGGAGGATTTCTATTAGGCCATTTATCAGCAGCATTAGAAGAAGAGAATTCAGTTGTGTGACTTGGACCTAGAGGAGATCCAGAGCCACCTTGGCTTGAGGCATCATATCCACCTTTCTTGGCAAGTTATCACAGGCAGAGTCATGGGTGATCAATTCAATCATTGTTATCATCATCACTGTCATCATCAGATTTATTTTCCCCATCGCTCCTCGGTTATTCATCATCGTCATCCAATGGAGATCCTCTATGGCTAGAAATTTAGCAGGATCAGTAGTAGCCCCATCCTCAAACTCAAAATAATTCCCTAGGATACGGTTTAGGGGAATATCAAATTTCTTTTATTGTTATTTTCATAGCATGAATGGAAGAAAAGTCCATGTCGGGGCATCAATTAGTGTTATCCTAGTAAGTAGTGAATAGGACAACCTTATAACTTCGGTCCTTCCTGTATGGGAGAACATCATTCAGGAAGGAAGAAATTTTTTTTCCTATTATTTATAACTAAAATCTAAAATTATTCATTTTATCAAGTTAAAGAATACCAATAATTCATAAAATTTAAAATTTTAAAATCTGTCTCTAAAATAATATTTCAAACATCATATCAAAAATTCAAGGCGCTTGAAGTTCAAAATTCACGTTGTTAACTCAATATCTCTTTATGAAATACCATAGGAATTCACCAGACATATCCATAATCTATATAAATGATTATCCAAGCTATATGCATGATAAACATCAACCAAAATTTGAGTTTCATATCCACTTTGAATCTAACAAGATAAATAAACAAGAGATGGTAATATTATTCACCTCAAATTTAGTTGAAATGATATTATTTGCATTAAGCTTCTTCTTCCCTTAAACTTTTCGTTCTTATTTTATCCTAGACTTGAGATGTCAATTTTAATGCTCGTAAACCTTACTTGTACTATTTATTGAGAGTATGAAAGCGAGTTAATGAGTAGAGAGGGAAAGATAAAGTAATAGTCTTTCATTCCCTTATTGGTCTCTTTTAATTGGTTTAATTCGATTTCTTTCCCCTAATAAAACATTCTCATACTAATAATTTTTACGGCTGGATTAATTTGATTGAAAATCTTTATCTCCCTAATTAGCCATATTTTTTGTTTAGCTATCTTTAATCAAATATCTGAAATAATGTGCTACAAAAATTAGGGTTATTGCAGGCTCCCCTTCTTATAAAATTTCAACCCCGAAATTCTAATAAGGAACAATCAAGCATATCAATAAAAAAAAATCATAAACACAAAAATCAGCAATACTAGCATAACTACAAGTCAAAATTCAATACTAACATATATAGAATCTTACATCAAAAAACTCAGGATAAGCTTTTGTAATCTTATCCTCGGTCTTCCATGTACAATCTCGTTCATTGTCATTATATTTCACCTTTATCTACTTGATTGCCTTGTTTATATGCTCGTTTGAATCTTTATATATTTTACGAGTATGTCACAAAATTATAGTCATATTAGGCCCCTCTATTAAATCTTTCGAAACTATTGGCTCTATAAGGTCTCTGGATTATGTACATACTTCCTTAAATGAGAAACATGAAAACATTATGGACTCTAGCTAAAATATTCGGTAAGTCAACATGATATGCAAGTTTTCCAATCCTCTATATAGTAGGAAGTGGACCAACATATCTTAGTGCCAACTTTCCCTACTTTTAATCATATAACGCCCTTCATCAGTGATAATTTCACGAAAGCGTAATCCCCAACTGAGATTCCAAATCCTTAATTCTTTTATCTTCATAGCTTTTCTCCTTTATTGAGCTTGTTTCATCCTTCTTGGATTAACTCAATCATTTCAGTAGCTTCTTTCACCAAATCTAAACTAAGCACTATCCATCACCTGTCTCCAACCAACATGAGTGATTTGCATAGCATTTCGTAAAGTGTTTCGAAAGGTATCATCCTATTCTAGTCTGATAAATACTAATATATGAAAACTAGACTAAGTGCAAATGGTCTTCCCATAACCCTCCAAAGTCTAATGCATTAGCTCTCAATAAATGTCGCAACACCTGGTTAACCCTTTTCATTTATCCATCAGTCTATAAATGGTAAGCAGTACCCATCTTCAACTTGATGCCCAATACATCTTGCAAACTCTTCTTGAATTTGCTAGCAAATAAAAGATCTCTATCACTCACAATACTGCATGGTATTCCATGAAGTCTTACAGCTTTCTTCATGAATAATTTCGTCAAACTAGGTGAGCGCTCTTGGTTAGTCTGTCAACCACGACCCAAATACTTTCATTTGTCATATTCCACCTTGGCAAACCACAGAAAAATCAACAGATATAGAATCCCATCTCTATAGTGGATCTTCCAAAGGGTGATGTAATGCACTTGACTTTTGATGCTCTGCTTTTACTTGCTAGCAATTCATATACTACTTCATCCATAAGTCTATATCTTTCTTTATACTTCCTAGGAGAAAGTCCTATTCATATCTTGGTACATCTTCATACCTCTGGGATAAATGGTAAATTCGATCCATAACATTCTCTTAGAACCTCCTTCTTTGCATTATCCACATTCAGAACACACAGTTGTCCTTTCTTCCTTAACCATCCTCTTAGATCAAGTGCAAAGTCTTTCAATCATTAATATATATTCCCACTTCTAATCTCTTAACCAATTAGGCCAGTGATGGATCATTTTCTACATTTCAGAAAAAAATTTGATCACCACCAGTCGAACTTCTAAATAAGAGATCATAGCGGTAGTCTGACTAGAGCTGGTCGTCGATCTTATTGCAAACTCTAGATTATTCCATTCGGCTAACATTGCAAACTCCAGCCGTCTTTGCTGTCTCATATTCAAATCCTTCTAAGATAACAAATACTTCAAGTACTTATGATCTTTAACAATATTGAATCGTTCTCATAAAAGATAGTGCCTGCACACCTTCAATGTAAAGTTTACTGTTGCCAACTGCTAATCATGAGTGGGATATCAAACTTCATTCAGTCAAAGTTGCTGAGAAGCAAAGATAATGAATTTTCCTTTCTACATCACCACAGCTCCCAATCTGATTCCATATTCATCGATATGTACCACCTAATCTTGATTACCATCTGGAACAACTAACATGTGTGAATTTGTCAACAAATGCATTAGTTTCTGAAATGCTTCTGCATTTGTCGATCTAAACAAACTTCACGTCAGTCCTTTTAAATTTTGTTATTGGTGTTGCTATATGAAATAAATCCTTAATGAACCCCCGATAGTTGCCAGCAAACCCAAAAAAATTCTAATTTCAGTTAAGGTCTTAGGTATTTTCCAATTATTAATATCTTCGATCTTCGATGGATCTATAGATAATCCACTTTTTAAAACTACAAACACGGGAGACTTGATTTCTCTTTCCTAAAAATGACATTTTGAAAACATTTTCATTAGCTAATGTTGCCTTAGCTTGTCGAGCACTATTCTAAGATGAACTTCGTGATCTCGACTGATAATATATCAAGATATCATCAATAAAAACGAATATGAATCTATCAAAATGCTCTCAGAAGATTCAGTTCACCAAACTTACAAAAAAACAGCTCATTGGTCAATCCGTAGGGCATGAATTATCGTTCATACGAACCGTATCTTGACCATAACGCCATCAACACTATATTTTCCGTCACCGCTCTTTATTCATGGAAACTCATTACTATGTCCAACTTTGAAAACACCTTGTCTTTTATGAATTAATCGAACAAATCATCAATTATGGGAAAAAATACATAATCTCAATGACCTATCTGTTTAACTTCACAAAAATTGCCACATCTCCCAAAGGAGAACTTCTTGATCTAATAAAAATTTCTCTTCTATATCCACCAGTTGCACCATTAGCACCTTTATCTTAGTAGGTTTCATTATACTAGGTAGTCTACTTACGGGTTTGACTCCTAATTCAAGATCCATTTGAAACTTTATGGCACATTTCGGAGGTAGCCCTATTACAGGCTCAGAACTATCTACGTATTCTCTCACTGCAAAAACCTGATTTATTTCATCCTCGATGCTTTCCGTGGAACCCAACATTAGGCACACATCAAGACTTAATTCTTCTAAGTAGTATATAATTCGATCACGATAATCATGGCATCTTAAGGATATCATTCTATCTTGAACAAAATATCCTAACATCATATAGACTTAACCAGTCCATACATAAAATTATCCGATAACCCACAAATCTAAGCAAATGCAAATTGCAGACAAACTTATGACTTAACAAATCAAATTCTACATGGTCACATCTCATTTCAGCAGTTATATAGCTACCTATCAGATTGATAAGCCTCAATGAAGTAATAATCTATGTCGATTCAAGGTTTAACTTATCTACTAAACATCTTGAGGTAAAAAAATGTGATGCTCTAGTATCGAACAACAATTTAACATAAATGTTATAACTAAGAAGTGTATCTCCTGACACTGCCTTTCTCTTCTCATTAGCAATTGGTTTGGAAGTTGTAGGTTCTAAAGTAAAAAAGCTTTGGCAGGTTTAGGACATTCCCTCTTATAATGCCTTATCTTGTTACAATTAAATAACTTTACTCTGTTATTATCAACATGTTTCTTGCTATCTCCAAAGTGACACTCATTAGTAAAGTTTCCTTTCTTATCACTGTTGTTTCTTTGACTTCCCACTCTTAGAAATCCACCCTTTTGAGCTCCTTTTTAGGAAAATAATTTCCTCTTCTTGCCTTGGAAATACGTAGTCTCTATAAAATTATTCTTCCTAATGGAAGAAAGAAAATATTCTTTCCTTAGAGTCACGTCCATAAAAATATTGAATGGATCTCCAGGGTGTGGCATCATTGCGCTAGAAATCTCCGGCTTAAGAGTTCTAAAAAATACTTTTCATTCTTCTCAAGAAGAGTATTGCTGACGGTCTTCATACATCGTGGTAGCTCATCAAACTTAGTTGCATACTTCAACGTAGCCATATATCCTTTCTACGACTCTTAAAACTTTCTAAATAAAATAGACTAGGCTGCTTCAGATAGAAACTTCTCTTCAAATTTCTTTGAAGTCAATCCAAGTAGGCTTCTTATTCTGTATTTCCATAGTAATACTGTTCCACCAGTGCAAGGTAACTTCTTGTAATTGCCTTGAAACTAACCTCCTCTTTTGATCATCATTTAGGCCTAATTCAGAAAAAATCCTCTTTGACTGAAGAAGCTGATTTTCTACTTCAGTGTCATTTTCCATGCCCAAGAATGGTTTTCCTCCAAATCTTGTATAATTCCAGCTTAACACATCATAGTTATTGCAAGCAACCACCTTAGGAATAACGGCTTCCATATTACCAGTGTTTCCTCCAACCAGTCATCCTTAGTATTATATCCCCAGTTATAAAATAAGATTAGTTTTATCTCCATTTGCATTAAAATCACAAGAACTTACAAATTAAAAAAGCATTTTAATTCATTCATTTGCAAATTCATCACATTCAATTACATAACACTATGATTCCATTATTTAGATAAAATAAATAAATTCAAATATGACTCCAAGAGCGACATATGAAGTTGCCCTATGGAAGATCAAAGTCTTGACTGCTTATATAATAACCCCATTTTTAGGGGATAATTGATAATAATTAATAGTTATATTGGAATTTTAGGATTTAAAAAAAAAATGATTCAATTAATTTGGAAATTATCTTATTAGGCCTATAATGAGATATTGGATATGTAAAATTTTAAATAATTTAGAATATTGGAAATAAATTTTAGAATGTTTAGAGTGTTAAGTATATTATCAAGTGTTACAAATATAAATTTTATTTGCAATTTTATTGTAATCTTTTTTAAATAGAAATGTATTATAATAATAAGGAAAGAAAAATAAATAGGAAAATAAGTGAAGCCCAAAGTCTAATAGCCCGAACCCTAAAATCATGTTTCCTGGCTCTCCCTCTCTAGATAATTTTATCTCCAAATGTTTCTCCTTCTTCTATAAATACAACTCCATCATATACATATACTAATTTTAGAAAAATAGGCATTATCTATAAACCCTAGTCTCTAATAAATCAAATCAAATTCAAATATAAATGTATAAATTCCCAAAGTCAAACATATGATTCTCGATGTTGTTATATGCTCGCATTAGGAAGTGATCAGAGTTTTGTTGAGGTGATGATTTTAGGGATGTGCGTGATTATGAGAAGGAGGAAGGAGGAAAAGTAATCTTCAGGTGAGTGTTTTCGCTCATAATTCTATGTATATTCCAATGATTTTAAATATATGTGTGTGTGTGTGTGTTGTGGGTGAATTACTCTAAGGCTTGTATGTATATCAAGGTGAGCTTCAAATCACTAATGATAATGGTGAAGGACATTGAAATGGGTTGTAGATGAAACGATCTAGAGTGTATTTTCTCTCGATAATACCCGACCAGTGCACCAGTAACAGAAAGATGTGCGCGATATGGCGTGTTCGCATGTGTATTACGTGTATGTGTGCATAAATCTGTGTGTGTAATCATGTGTGTGCGTATATGTATTATTGCATGTGTGTGCCTTTGTTTCTTTGTGTGTGTATGGTGCCTTGTGTATAAGTGTATGATTGTTTAGGTATAAGTGCTACTGTGTTGCGTGATAGTGCAAATGTGAGCATGTGTGGATATTATTGTGTAAGCCACGTATTTCTGCTGGTGCTTGTGTACAATTCTTCTGAGCATGCATTTATGCAAATGTGTGTGTGATTTTGTGCACAAACCTGGGTGATTGTGTGTGTATGCTAAAATGTATGAATGCGTTGTGTGCGAGAGTATGTTGTTTTTCTTAAACTGAAATACACACACACATATTTATATATATGTTTATATATTATACACGATTACAAATATAGTTTAAAGTCTTATAAATTAATAAGCAATTTCAATGATATTATTTAACTAAAAAAATACGAAACGGTTCTTAATTGATATGTTATAGTTTTCAAAGTATAATTTTATCAGATTTTCATATAATTCTAGTTTTGAAAATTATTTAGTTAATTATGAATGTGTAAATAGTATTTGGTTATAGAAAACTATAGAATTAGTCTTAACGTGGTACGTAGTTTTACAATATATTTTGGGTTATCAAATGAAAGAAAGGGATTTTCTACCGCTATTTGTGAGTACCACATTATTATTTAATTTTATAAAAGATTGGGAAGTTATTCATTGTTGTATATGATATTTAGGTTTAGTTAATTATCTATTTAGTCCTAAAATATATCATTATTATCCATTTCTAAATATTTATTTTGTTATATATAAGATTATCTTTTGTGATGGGCTATGGAATATTAATTTGTTTGTTTTATAGGTATATGTAATTTTGCTTAAGTTATTTTTCTTGTTTACCTGATTTTGCTTCTCCTTACATATTGAATTGCATTATATTAATGATTCACCATTGATATGGATATGTTTAATGGTTTGATATGATACAATGATGACATCTTTATATTTGATTTGTGTGATTTCATTTCTACATGATGAGAAATTTGAATAAATGCTTTAGTGATACTGTTTGGTATTGGACTTTTAGTAGTGCTTTTCCGATTTATTCATTGGACTCGTTATATAGAGATTCTTAGTGTGGATCGAGTGTAGTTTTTGAACAAGCGGTGGTATGGGGAACCGTTATCTTTTTTGTTTGATTATTCTTTTCAAGTAAATATAACTTAAATGAGGATTAATCATGTGTACGTGTTGATATTCACTATGGTGAGTACGTTATAGCCATGTGCTAGCTTGTGGGTAGAGCCATGTTTCGACAAGAGGTTAGAGCTCTTGTATTTTATGGACATGTGTTGACATATATAGAGCCGTGTATTAGCTTACGACTAGAGCTATGCATAGATCTTGGATATGAGTATTATATGTCGTCCACTTATATCCATCTCCCTTTATACTTCAAGAGTGAACCAGATTGGCCAGTATCCATCCTTATGATTGGATCGTTGGGTCACGCCCTAAATCCACAATGCCATTGTTGTATATTATATTCGGTGCATCTCTCATGTTTGGTAGGGTAAGTGCCTTAAATCCTCTTGTATCGCAGAAGCTAGTATTATGCTTCCCATAAGGGCAAAGCAGGATCATGATTGAGGGTACACATTAATAAACCATTAGTGGATGGGGTCATGATGTCCATCGAGGTAACTAAAGGCTGTAGAAACAGATCTAGCTATCAGCTGAGGGCTAATAGACACTAGGTTCCTAGAGCGAGCTACGCACTATCAGTCTCCTTTATGGTTCTAGGTAATAAACGTGTTGTGGATTGGCATATATTATTCATTATCCCATAACATGGCAATACTAGAGACCATGTGTCTAAATTGTAGTCAGTCCTTGTATGTCTATACCATCTGATTTATTCATATATAAGGAGACAAGATTATATCCAGATATGTGACCAAAATATGGTGGACCTCATTTCTTTTGTTACGTATTGATAGGTAGCCTATCCTACTTTGTAAGTTGATGATGATGTTACTGTTGAGATTGATAGATATATTTGGGCATTGTTGTGAGTTAGCCTAACTTAACTTTATGATATCACATTATTGATGATTTCTTGATTTTTAATGATGATTTCTTGATTTGGATGATTCTCCCACTTATAGATGTTTTATGATCTCTGAGTCGATTTACTTTGAGATGGATGATGACATCTTTATATACATTCTATGATATTCGAACTTATATAATACGTTTGAGATAATTTATGACGTTGTTATTATATTACGTAATTATCAACTTTATGAATGTTATTATATTACTTTATATTTATTGTAATATTAGATTATAAATATATTACCCAACAATATAGACATAGTCTAACCTATATATTATTTATCATACTCAGGTCAGTCTGATACATTTCAGGTTCAGGGACAAGTTGACTAGTTTCTGGAAGCTTGGACATAGAAGGAGAATATGACTTCGTTCTATTATGTGATAAAACCTCATTGAAGTATATTTTGATTTAGGTGCTGTATTTTATAAGAAATGGTGTATATTTTTTATTATATATTATCGCAACGCTTATTAACTCTGTGTTCTCTAGTAATTATTTATACATTATGTATTGTTCTATCCTAAAGGCGCACGTGTTTATTGCTTTATACCGATACCATGTATGATTATGGTAAGTAATATTGTTGTTTGAAATACATACCGGTGTTGGTCCAAGAGAATATTCATGTGTACGCCCCATATCGCTTCATTCTTCATATTACTCGACAATATTTTTTGTTAGTACCCTTGGGTAATATGGGTATAGAGGTGGAGGCATTACAAATTGTGTCATAACAAATTAAGAAAAATACATCATATATAAGAGACACGAGTCACTGGCCTAGACGAGACTTTGAGTCCTTGTCCTTTGGGTTTGATGGGTAGGCCCTAAAATAAGGGATAATATATGCATACAAGATGATTGCATAGGTAATTGTCTGGTGATGTATTTGTTATTTTGTATATATATAAAAGATATCTGGATATTAATATTGTACATATTAAATTATGAGATGATTGACCTTGGGTAGTTTAATATTAAATTATTAAGTTTTGATAGTTGGTCAGAGTGCATAACAGAAACACATAAGTAGATCTCTATTGAGTGCCATAGTTGTTGTTCATACCTATTTGGTTATTGCTAATTATTTGCATTGAGTTTATTTTTGATTATAATTTAGGTAAGTGTTTGTATGTAATTATCGGAGTTAGGAAAAAACGCAAATTTGTTCTTTGTTGCTATTAATAAAGATGCATAATTGATAATATACAGTAGTAACTAGAACAAGTTAAAGTTCGGTATAGTATAATGGTTATTGAAATGATATTTTGATTTATAATTGTTATTCATAGTATGTTTTGAAAATGTTTGGATATTATTAAGTATTTATTACAGATGAGTGTTTTATATAGAAAAGACATTGATTTTATGGACATAAATCATGATTGTAATAATGTGTAAAGTATTTATTTATGGATACTAAGATATAATTGCATGGTTCATAATTTATTAATAGTTGAATTGATTTGTAGGATTTGGGAGATTATAATTTATATGATTATAAATTATTTAATATGATTCAGATATCTTGACTATGTGAATGTGGAACATTTTAAAAAAGTATAATTATTCGAAAATTTAAAATTTGAATTTGGAGAGTTTTGTTAAACAAATATGTATTTGTATTATATTGACTTTGATAATTAAATACTATCTGAAAATATTATGATCTTAAGTGAGTTTATAAATTTGATATAAAATAAATTTTTGAAATATAGATAATTATGTATAAATTAACTAATATATTTAATTATGGAAAGAAAAAAGTCAAGTTTAGGAGATTGTTGTCAAAATAAAATCATAATTGGAAAGTTTTTGATTAACAAATTCATGTGAAGTACTTATATATTAGTGTTAATCAAAGAGAAGTATTTTATATAAGACAAAGTGTTATTGAATTAATACTTTTAAATTTAGTTTGAAGTAAAGTTATTTTGATGGAAAAGATTTTGTGATTGAAGCTTAAGTGATGTTAGTGTAATGGGAGATTTGTTTGGTAATAATGGAGCTATTAACTTTGTTATAGATTCTTCCTAAGGAAATTACGAGGACACAATTTTACAAAGGGGGTACATAATAACCCCATTTTTAAGGATAACTAATAAAAATTATTTAATTAATTAAACTGGATATTTAGTAATAAAAAAAATGAACCAATCAATTAGTTTGGTAATTATATATTATTCGGCCTAAAATGAGAATATTGCGTATTTAAAATTTAAACAAGTTAAAATATGCAAAATAAGTTTTAAAAGGCTTATAGTTTTGAGTAAATTATCAAGTGTTACAAATATAAATTTTATTTTAATTTTGTTGTAATTTAAATTAAATAGAAATGGATTATAATAAGAAGGAAAGGAAAAGAAAGAAGAAAAGAAGTGAAGCCCAAAACCCAAATAGCCTAAACCCTAAAATCATGTTCCCGACTTCTTCCTCTTTAAAAAATTCTATCTTTCGATGTTTCTCCTTCTTCTATAAATACAATTCCACCATCTACATATAGTAACTTTACAAAAATCAAAATCATCCATTAACCTTAGACTCTAATAAATCAAATCAAATTTGAATATAAATGTATATTTCTTAAGGTCAAGCGTATGATTCTCAACGTCATTATTCGCTCGTACTAGGAAGCGATTTGAGTTTCGTTGAGGCGATGATTTTATGCAACTACCCAAAATTTTATTAATTCTTTTTATTAAATTAATTGAAATTTTATGAGATTTTAAACAATAAAATTTGAAAATTTAAATTTATTATTTGGAATACGTCAATTTAAACATAGCAACTAGTAAATTTTCATCTGATAATATTTAAATTTATTTTCTTGTGAAATTTGATTTCAATTTAAATCAGTTAATAACTTTCGAATTTAAAAGTTTTCCGAAACCTAAATATGTCAACATGTGACGGAGCGGATAATTAACAAAACGACATAGATCGATGAAAGTAGCAAATGGTGGATTGAAGATACTGAAATGCCCAAATTCGTTGATCACAAAGATACCAAATTCTAGCTATCTTCGACACGTTGATCGCGCACGATACCGTGAAAGAAGATCTACAATTCTTCAAACGTTGATCAAGCGCACTTGATACCGTGAATTGGCTTCAACAATCGTTGAATCGAGCGCACTCGATTAACCGAAAGTGGAGATAGGAGATTGCACTCAACTACCAATTTAAGATGAAAGAACACAGCAATCAATAAGAAATTTTATTCAACAAAAATCAACTCCTTCGAATTTACAACACACTCGCTATTTATAGAAGTTTCCAACCCCTGACCCTTAAGTCGTTGCCGACTTAACTCCCTTAAGTCGTTGCCGACTCATGACTCACGACTCAACTAGGTCGTTGCCGACCTAAAAGATACTACTCGCCTCAATTGCAACACATCACATATATACAACACATACGACTTAGACAAGGTCGTTACCGACCTAATTACATCACAATAGCCTTCGGCCGACTCAACACTTAATGTAACATCCCGCCTTTTCGCACACTTTAAACCGACACACGTGCCAATTCAAAGCATACGCAAGGGCGGATTGTTATGGGGTAAATAAGAAAAACAGAGAAGAAATAAAACAAAATAGAATCTCACAGCGGAAGGATAAAATATAATAATCAATATACAGTTCATGATAACTGTTTACAAAATATTTATTTTACTTATACAATGAATATCAGAGTTACACATACCAATACAATCAATGCAGCGGAAATTTAGAGTGTGGTGCAATACTATAGATAATAATAATACGACTCCTTCGTCTTCGTCCTTCAAAGCTAAAGTCTTCGATCCTGAAACGCTCGGACTGACCCGAGCGAATTTGAAAAGACAAAAACACTCGAGTCAGACTAAAAGATCTTATGTGAGTTAAATTAACAGAAATAAATATGAGTACAGTAACTCAAGAGATGTTCGGGATTTACATCTCCTAAGGATCCGTTAAACTATTTACTATGTAGTATATTGCGCTATTATAATAGTGTCTATTTATAAAATAAACTTACTTTTAAATAGCGTTAAGGGGTTACCCATATAGCCCTTAACACAAATAATGCCAATAGTCTATACAGTACCGTAATACCTCCTGATCGGGAAGCTACCAGAGGATACTCCATAGGTACGACACAAATAGAAACTCGTAGTAAAGGCTCGGTATGGTAGGTGACACGGCACAACTAGGCAATGCCAGGGTAGATATACCAATTGCTATCCAGGCTGGTGGAAACGCGTAGCCGCAGTTACCGCCCACCTCGGACTAACTCCCCAAAATCAAAATATAGAAGTGGCCACTGAATCAATCCAAAATCAAAGTATAATATCGAAGAGGGGGGTCCGATCAGAGGAATGACCTCATTGGCCTGAGAATCGCTCCTGTTTTAGCCACCTTATGCCAACTCACGGGAGTCGGGTCCACGTATTTACCTTACAGGAAATGTCACCACCACCTACTTCATTCTGGAATCTCCACCGCGTACACGGTTAGTCAAAGTGGTTTTCGGTATCGACAGAGAGTATGTCCATATCCGATCCCGGTCTCTTTGCCAACCCATCGTTATTATAACACCGCGGTCATTTAAAATAGCTCATACTTTAAAACCAGAATAAACATTTCCATTTTAAAATTATGAATACGATATCATTTTAAAACCCAAAACAATATGATATCCTTTATCCCAAATATAAACCTTTTCAAAAATCCAAATGCTTTAAAATTTATAACGTCTGAAAGCCAAATATCCTTTCAAAGCATAATATTTCGAAATTCATAATTTAAAACCATAACTTTTAAAACTTGAATGGTTTGGATATTCAACGGTATATGAATTAAAAAGTTTAACTTAAATGTTACTTTGTAAAGAAATAGTTCTCATGGCTTTACAAATACATTTCTTTATTAAAGTCTAAACCAAAATTTGTATTATCTCTCTCAAGTTCCAAAACCACTTCAATTTATATATATATACGTATATCCGTTTGGAGTATTAATATTTCAAACTAAAGTTGGATTTTATTCTTTCAACAAATCGAATGTTCTATTAATTAGTCTTGAATATTCACATAAAATCCATAAATAATAAGACTTCAATTTCTAGTAATAAAAAATATATATTTTCCCAATTCAAATTATACTAGAATATTCATTTCAATTTATTTTGGGAAAAATCCAATTATAAATATCATATCTTAAAATTTCCAAACTTAACATTTAAACATATGATATAAATTATTAAACTCCATTTTCTTAATCTTCTTCCATTATTAATAAAGATTTTTATACACCTTTTAATTTCAAAATTTTCAACTTCATATGTATATACATATGGAAGAAAAATATTTATACAATATAAAATTTAAGATTATTATCAACCGTATTCCATCCAAACCATAGAAATCACATTAAAATAGTTATATATAGACCGCGGTGCCTGTATATAATTTTCTATCCTATGGTCAAGTGATACAGATATTTATCATTTCAATCCGCAATTTAAAAGATATAAAAATTTGCGGTTGTATATCATTTCAAACCACAATCCCGAATGAAAGGAAATATGCATGATAATTTGCAATTTAATGATATACAATAAAACATCCATCAACATCACCCATCATCCAATCACAATCATCAAGCAATATCAATCAATAACAATTTATATTTGATAATATATAACAGGTAATAACTGGCAATTTTATTCAGATTAAATTTAACAGCTATTAATCTACGGTCTATATTCAGTAATAAATTATATAACTGTTAACTAGCAGTTTATAGGCAAACAAATAAATTCTAACTATCAATTAATACGCAATAAATAAATTAAATTAACAGTTAAACTTAATAAATGCAATTCAACAAATATGAGTGAAATAAACATGCCAAATACTCATAAATAAATTGCTATTCATTTCTAAAATTAATTTAACAAACATAAAAGCTTCTAGTAGTTGTGAGTGGGTTTTAAACACTCACCTTTGGAATTTAAATCGAATTTAAATTCAATTTAAACTCAAAATTTTGACGGTCTCCAAATCCATCCAAACCAGCGTCAAAATGTCAGAAATTCCGATACGATCCCAGCAAAACAAACCGCGCGTGAATCCGAGCTCGTATGCAAAAGTTATGGAAATTTGAAAAATGGAAAAATTCTGGTCCTGGGTCGACTTCGGGTTCGACTTCGGTGCGCCGCCTCAATTCCCCGGTACTTCCTTTGAGTTTTCGCCAAAACGACCCGGAGCGACCCGAGTCATTTTCTTCCTGACCCGAAGTTGCTCTAGGGTTTTTTCCCCTGAAACCCGAAGCGCGACCAGAAGCTGCTGCAGATCCGTAAATTTTTTTTTTTTTTTTTTTTGAAATTGAAATTATTTTTTTGGAATTTGAGAATTAGGTTTTTTTTCTGCCATTAGAATAAGGAGTTGAGAAGGAGATGAAGAAAAATGTATGTACAGCCAAATGACAATAGGAAGGAGGCTAGGGTTTATGATCGCATATATATAGGCAAATAGAAGAAGGCTAGGTGGGTACGGATAACGAACGCGCTAAACGGTAGTTGGCCCAAAAAGCCCGTTCTGGCCCCGGAACGAAATTTATCAAACCCATATATCCAGATAGGTAATTTAAAATATCCTGAACGCGATGGAAAAAGTTTCACGTCCAAATTTGATCGTATGAAGAAGTTATGCTGAAAACAAAATTTCCAAATTGTTTTCAAATTGATTTTATTTAATTCGATTTTAAGGCGTTTCGCGTCCGTACGATCAAACGACAGGTCCGATCGATACGAAACTTGAAACCCTATAATAATTCACCGATACGGATCCGATGAAACTGGTATCGTCGAAATCCGAGTCCGTGGCCAAAATGGCTATTTTTAATATTCATTAAATAAATTAAATAAATTATAAAAATCCAATTTTATATTAAAACTCTATAATTGACTAAATTTTATCGCCAAAAAATTCATAATCAATTTAAATGACCTAACAAGTTTAGCTGTGAATTAAAGTTGACAAGTACATTAATTGCAATGTTAATTTCTACACTTTCTTATATTTAAGAATTTTATAAATTAAATCCTCAAAACCCATACTTAAGATTTTTTTTTTTTAACCTTTATATTCTAAACTTTTACCTAAAATAAAGATGCTACTAACATTAGTTCAAGATTTCACTATAATGTTTACAAATTCCATTTTAATTAATATTTTACGTTTAATTCCATTTTATTTGTAATAATAAATACCATTTGTTGAATTAAACACTCAAATTAAAAATTATAAATCTCGCTTTCTAAAGTCTATATCAACCAATGGTCCAATTAAAATAAAATTAGTATAGACCTCGCCTTATAGAACTAACTACTGCAATTACAAACCAAAACTACGCAACTGCAAAAATTTAGTGAATACATTTGGGATTTGATTTCGAAATAAACTTAACAACAAATAAGATAGGTAACGAACAATAATTATTGTTGTCAAATATGTTTCAAAAGTCTACACTCAAATATTACCTTAAAGTAAGTCTTACGTTTCTATAAATTTATTCATACTTCCGTTACTATATTTATGCTTAATAAAGTAACGTTCATTCTTAATAACAACATTATAACTATCCAACATATAAAAGAACTCTATTCCCAAATACATTCATTGACAAATAAGTTAGGAAATTTATAATGGTTGTTATTCTTTCTTAAATTTACCTCCAAATTAACGTACTATCAAATTTCATTCACTTATGTTCTATCCAACATTCCTTTATATTTTATTTCCATAAATTTGTTAATATTTACATTCATTTATTAACAATTTACTTCCATAATACAATTGCAATCTATTAAAGTTTTTATTACATTAATACTATTTCAACTTTATTCTTTTAGTATTAATTAAACAATCGTATTAAATTAAGAGATTATAATGATTTTCACTGTTTATATATACTCCATTAAACCCAACAGTCGTTCCAATCACCTTTGTATTGCATTAAATTGGTTATCCCTCACTGCCATTTATTTTACTTCCTAAATTCCCATATAGTTACAATTTTACCAATATATATAAACACATAGGAAATTTAAATTCTTGTCATAAATTCTTAAATTTATTTTTTATTCAAGTGCAACAATTACGCTATTTCCCTATTTATATTTCACCTAATTTTTCAACAATTAGATTAAATAACCGTTTCTACAATTCATAATTAACTATACATTTAAATCTCCTATACAGTAATTAAACAAATTTGTGGGTATAAATAACCTTTGCTTATATACATTTCACTTGTGCATTCCTTTTTATTTTTATAAACTCTCCCTTATTAACTAGGCACATAAACAACCCAAAAAAAATCTATTCAGATCTATTTCAAACTATTTCCATTCTTAACAAAATAAAATAAATGGTTAACCTACACTTGTCATTCTTTTATATCCAAATTCACTAACAACATTATTAACAACAATGTTGCTATAGACTTTAATAAAATAAATTTTATGAATGGTAAAATTTGGTAATTATGGCAAACGCCCAAATATATGCATAAATTTACTACTTGTTATTATGAATCCCATCTATTACTTTCTAAATGCCTTTGTCTTCTCATATCCCATTTACTACCAAACTGCAGATTTTGTTATAGCTTATCAATACGTAATCACCTAAACAAACAAATTTTATTACCCTTTTAAGGGCGTTTATTATTGACCATTTATGAAAATTACTTACCTTCACATATTGCATTGGTTTATTCAACGGTCACTTTTACTTAGTCTCTATTTATAATTACAACCAAATGTACAATCACCACTGTTTATTTTATATTAATTGAATTCCATTCTAGTAAATATTTTTATTAATATCCACTGATTCAACATTTGTATGTTTCTTAAAATTAACTTTCAACAAAATGTGACAATTTACATTATACAAATCTATTGTCATAAATTTTATTGTTACTTTAAATTCCAATTACTATAACAAATTTCTACACTTACTCAAATAAAATCTTAAGACTTTATTTCATTCTAAATTAGATTAGAACATATTATATTAATTCATTTAATATTACCAAATTTAACGGGTCGTTACAATCTCCCCCACTCAAAACGTTTCGTCCCCGAAAAGGAAAAAGAAGGGAGAAAGAAGAATAAAGCAGTACCTCTTATTTCAAATATTAACTTATAACAATAATTTACTAAATTAATTTCCTTAAATGAGATATGCCCGTTTTATAGTCATTATAACCTTTTATACTTAAATTATTAAAGTTGGAAAACATTTTCACAAAATTCTAAGTCCAAAATTTATGGAAAATTTTGGCAGAGTCTCCTTTGTACGGAGTGGTTTGGAAGAAAAATATAATATCAAAATATACAAATATATACATATATTATCCAAAATTTATATCCCAATCACGGGAAAATTATATAAAATAGCGCTACAAAACGTAATCCGGAAACGTACCTATTTGTCGGGCAATACGCTTATTATTATGGAACCAAAAGTAGTAGTAGTTGCTTCCATCACCTGTATTTCACTTATATAATCTAAAAGGTTAAATATTTATACCAAAGTGAAATATTCAAGTAGATTCAATCATTCATATCCCATCAAATGCAACAACCATAAATTTTAACAAACAGCACACACCACAAACAAAAAATCATTCAATCAACCAAACAATTAGTTGTTCGGGTTCAAATTCTGAAATTGTACGAAATGAAAAATAACTATCAAGTGCATCATTTACTCAACAGTCGTATATGGAACAAAGATAGATTATTTATTCATCCAACAACTTCAAATTCCTTATCCAACGAACATACATCAAACAAAACAATTCAAACCAACACCAAATTAGCTTATTATACATTTATTTCATGCTTCAGTGGGTTGATTTCCTTTCTTTCATTCATGGAGGGATTTCTTTGTTTCTTACAATTTTATTTTCCATTTATTACAAAATTCATTATATTTGTATTCCAATTTATTGACAAAAGTATATATCATCTATTTATACTACTTACCTTTCTTATATAGTAAAATTTCCAATTTATCTTAAGCTTATACAATTAATTCTCATTAATAATAGCAAATTAATAGAATACCTTTATTACCTTACTCTTCACTTGTAAGATTTCCCCTTACATTTTCCTACTAACATTGCAACATTTTATTATATGGTAAGTTATGTATGTTTTAAGAATGTAAGTGAAAATTTACAAGTTTCTTCTCCATTCCTTTAATTAATATATATTTGTTTTATAAATTACAATTTCGACTTACCTTTAATCTCATTCATTTATTTGATGTTGAAGTTTCCATTATATTTAATTACAGTAACCCTCTACTTACACTTAATTTATTAACCTTATAACTTGCATTCCTATAAGTGAAAGATTTTACGCATTCATTAACTATGGATTGCAGTCATTTATATTTTTCCTACTTTCCATTATATTAGAATAGGGGAAATTAAGGCGTACTTAAGTTAATAACCCTACAATCAAACTTTATAAATTAAGGAATTTCGTTTTTTTACCCTTTTAAGGTTAAAATCACCTATTAATAATACAACCTTTAATTTTAGTAAAATTCCAATCATCACTTAAGTTAATACCATTAAATTCTTATTTATAACAGTAATTTATTGAATACTTCATTTTTTTCCAAAATTCTACTTGCATAATATTCTATTCCACTCTTAATTTACATTTCAACTTTGATATTTGGTAAGTTATTTATGTCAAAGAAAAATGCAATTAAACTTATACAAGCTTTATCTCATCTTTTAATTAAATTTAATGTTAATCAATATTACTCTTTGTAACAATTTCAAATTTCTCTTTATAACTTTTCATTAATTCTCTTACCTACATTAGAGGTTTCAATTAATTACTTACCTTTTATTTCACTAAAATAATTTAAAACAATTAATTAATGGAAATTTAAGAATTAAATACCGGGTCAAACCTCTCTAATTATCTTTTAAAACAATTAAAATTTTAAATAATTTCAAAACAAATCTGCAGTAGAATTTACTACAGTGGCCTTTCCCTTCGAAACTCGAAAATGAAAGTCGATGATGCGGCCGTCATCACCGAAATTATTTTCCAACGACAGAGAGGAAAGTACAAACTTATTTTCTTCAAAATCCTCTTTAAACCAATTCCTTCGAATTATACTAAATATTTATATAAGAAAATATTTATAAACCAAATCATTATATTTCATAAATCCTTTGAAAGTAGATTTCAAAATCCCGGACTTAAGTTCAAAAATCTCCAATTTGATTTTTTATAATTTCAGCTTAGCTTCAATTATTATAAATATTTTATTACCTAACACCCAATCTATAGCAACCAAATATATATATATCTTTATAAAAATATTTTATATATAGAAAATATAATAGGCAAAATTATTTCATTCACCTATATTAAAACAAATATTATGTCGGTATGTCCTAATTAAGTGTTTAGAAATCCCTATTGATGACATAGCGTCCCATGCATCAACCAGAATTTATAAATACAAAGTGGAACAGATTAACACAATATCAAAATCTTTTGTAAAACTAACAAATACGCTCTCTCATATATATACACTCAGCGACTCCCATAGGGTATTACTACCCTATTAACAAAGAGTCAAACCCCACAAAGCCAAAGTTTATCGCTAAACCAAAGCTCTGATACCAACTGTAACATCCCGCCTTTTCGCACACTTTAAACCGACACACGTGCCAATTCAAAGCATACGCAAGGGCGGATTGTTATGGGGTAAATAAGAAAAACAGAGAAGAAATAAAACAAAATAGAATCTCACAGCGGAAGGATAAAATATAATAATCAATATACAGTTCATGATAACTGTTTACAAAATATTTATTTTACTTATACAATGAATATCAGAGTTACACATACCAATACAATCAATGCAGCGGAAATTTAGAGTGTGGTGCAATACTATAGATAATAATAATACGACTCCTTCGTCTTCGTCCTTCAAAGCTAAAGTCTTCGATCCTGAAACGCTCGGACTGACCCGAGCGAATTTGAAAAGACAAAAACACTCGAGTCAGACTAAAAGATCTTATGTGAGTTAAATTAACAGAAATAAATATGAGTACAGTAACTCAAGAGATGTTCGGGATTTACATCTCCTAAGGATCCGTTAAACTATTTACTATGTAGTATATTGCGCTATTATAATAGTGTCTATTTATAAAATAAACTTACTTTTAAATAGCGTTAAGGGGTTACCCATATAGCCCTTAACACAAATAATGCCAATAGTCTATACAGTACCGTAATACCTCCTGATCGGGAAGCTACCAGAGGATACTCCATAGGTACGACACAAATAGAAACTCGTAGTAAAGGCTCGGTATGGTAGGTGACACGGCACAACTAGGCAATGCCAGGGTAGATATACCAATTGCTATCTAGGCTGGTGGAAACGCGTAGCCGCAGTTACCGCCCACCTCGGACTAACTCCCCAAAATCAAAATATAGAAGTGGCCACTAAATCAATCCAAAATCAAAGTATAATATCGAAGAGGAGGGTCCGATCAGAGGAATGACCTCATTGGCCTGAGAATCGCTCCTGTTTTAGCCACCTTATGCCAACTCACGGGAGTCGGGTCCACGTATTTACCTTACAGGAAATGTCGCCACCACCTACTTCATTCTGGAATCTTCACCGCGTACACGGTTAGTCAAAATGGTTTTCGGTATCGACAGAGAGTATGTCCATATCCGATCCCGGTCTCTTTGCCAACCCATCGTTGTTATAACACCGCGGTCATTTAAAATAGCTCATACTTTAAAACCAGAATAAACATTTCCATTTTAAAATTATGAATACGATATCATTTTAAAACCCAAAACAATATGATATCCTTTATCCCAAATATAAACCTTTTCAAAAATCCAAATGCTTTAAAATTTATAACGTCTGAAAGCCAAATATCCTTTCAAAGCATAATATTTCGAAATTCATAATTTAAAACCATAACTTTTAAAACTTGAATGGTTTGGATATTCAACGGTATATGAATTAAAAAGTTTAACTTAAATGTTACTTTGTAAAGAAATAGTTCTCATGGCTTTACAAATACATTTCTTTATTAAAGTCTAAACCAAAATTTGTATTATCTCTCTCAAGTTCCAAAACCACTTCAATTTATATATATATACGTATATCCGTTTGGAGTATTAATATTTCAAACTAAAGTTGGATTTTATTCTTTCAACAAATCGAATGTTCTATTAATTAGTCTTGAATATTCACATAAAATCCATAAATAATAAGACTTCAATTTCTAGTAATAAAAAATATATATTTTCCCAATTCAAATTATACTAGAATATTCATTTCAATTTATTTTGGGAAAAATCCAATTATAAATATCATATCTTAAAATTTCCAAACTTAACATTTAAACATATGATATAAATTATTAAACTCCATTTTCTTAATTTTCTTCCATTATTAATAAAGATTTTTATACACCTTTTAATTTCAAAATTTTCAACTTCATATGTATATACATATGGAAGAAAAATATTTATACAATATAAAATTTAAGATTATTATCAACCGTATTCCATCCAAACCATAGAAATCACATTAAAATAGTTATATATAGACCGCGGTGCCTGTATATAATTTTCTATCCTATGGTCAAGTGATACAGATATTTATCATTTCAATCCGCAATTTAAAAGATATAAAAATTTGCGGTTGTATATCATTTCAAACCACAATCCCGAATGAAAGGAAATATGCATGATAATTTGCAATTTAATGATATACAATAAAACATCCATCAACATCACCCATCATCCAATCACAATCATCAAGCAATATCAATCAATAACAATTTATATTTGATAATATATAACAGGTAATAACTGGCAATTTTATTCAGATTAAATTTAACAGCTATTAATCTACGGTCTATATTCAGTAATAAATTATATAACTGTTAACTAGCAGTTTATAGGCAAACAAATAAATTCTAACTATCAATTAATACGCAATAAATAAATTAAATTAACAGTTAAACTTAATAAATGCAATTCAACAAATATGAGTGAAATAAACATGCCAAATACTCATAAATAAATTGCTATTCATTTCTAAAATTAATTTAACAAACATAAAAGCTTCTAGTAGTTGTGAGTGGGTTTTAAACACTCGCCTTTGGAATTTAAATCGAATTTAAATTCAATTTAAACTCAAAATTTTGACGGTCTCCAAATCCATCCAAACCAGCGTCAAAACGTCAGAAATTCCGATACGATCCCAGCAAAACAAACTGCGCGTGAATCCGAGCTCGTATGCAAAAGTTATGGAAATTTGAAAAATGGAAAAATTCTGGTCCTGGGTCGACTTCGGGTTCGACTTCGGTGCGCCGCCTCAATTCCCCGGTGCTTGCTTGGAGTTTTCGCCAAAACGACCCGGAGCGACCCGAGTCATTTTCTTCCTGACCCGAAGTTGCTCTAGGGTTTTTTCCCCTGAAACCCGAAGCGCGACCAGAAGCTGCTGCAGATCCGTAAATTTTTTTTTTTTTTTTTTTTTGAAATTGAAATTATTTTTTTGGAATTTGAGAATTAGGTTTTTTTTTCTGCCATTAGAATAAGGAGTTGAGAAGGAGATGAATAAAAATGTATGTACAGCCAAATGACAATAGGAAGGAGGCTAGGATTTATGATCGCATATATATAGGCAAATAGAAGAAGGCTAGGTGGGTACGGATAACGAACGCGCTAAACGGTAGTTGGCCCAAAAAGCCCGTTCTGGCCCCGGAACGAAATTTATCAAACCCATATATCCAGATAGGTAATTTAAAATATCCTGAACGCGATGGAAAAAGTTTCACGTCCAAATTTGATCGTATGAAGAAGTTATGCTGAAAACAAAATTTCCAAATTGTTTTCAAATTGATTTTATTTAATTCGATTTCAAGGCGTTTCGCGTCCGTACGATCAAACGACAGGTCCGATCGATACGAAACTTGAAACCCTATAATAATTCACCGATACGGATCCGATAAAACTGGTATCGTCGAAATCCGAGTCCGTGGCCAAAATGGCTATTTTTAATATTCATTAAATAAATTAAATAAATTATAAAAATCCAATTTTATATTAAAACTCTATAATTGACTAAATTTTATCGCCAAAAAATTCATAATCAATTTAAATGACCTAACAAGTTTAGCTGTGAATTAAAGTTGACAAGTACATTAATTGCAATGTTAATTTCTACACTTTCTTATATTTAAGAATTTTATAAATTAAATCCTCAAAACCCATACTTAAGATTTTTTTTTTAACCTTTATATTCTAAACTTTTACCTAAAATAAAGATGCTACTAACATTAGTTCAAGATTTCACTATAATGTTTACAAATTCCATTTTAATTAATATTTTACGTTTAATTCCATTTTATTTGTAATAATAAATACCATTTGTTGAATTAAATACTCAAATTAAAAATTATAAATCTCGCTTTCTAAAGTCTATATCAACCAATGGTCCAATTAAAATAAAATTAGTATAGACCTCACCTTATAGAACTAACTACTGCAATTACAAATCAAAACTACGCAACTGCAAAAATTTAGTGAATACATTTGGGATTTGATTTCGAAATAAACTTAACAACAAATAAGATAGGTAACGAACAATAATTATTGTTGTCAAATATGTTTCAAAAGTCTACACTCAAATATTACCTTAAAGTAAGTCTTACGTTTCTATAAATTTATTCATACTTCCGTTACTATATTTATGCTTAATAAAGTAACGTTCATTCTTAATAACAACATTATAACTATCCAACATATAAAAGAACTCTATTCCCAAATACATTCATTGACAAATAAGTTAGGAAATTTATAATGGTTGTCATTCTTTCTTAAATTTACCTCCAAATTAACGAACTATCAAATTTCATTCACTTATGTTCTATCCAACATTCCTTTATATTTTATTTCCATAAATTTGTTAATATTTACATTCATTTATTAACAATTTACTTCCATAATACAATTGCAATCTATTAAAGTTTTTATTACATTAATACTATTTCAACTTTATTCTTTTAGTATTAATTAAACAATCGTATTAAATTAAGAGATTATAATGATTTTCACTGTTTATATATACTCCATTAAACCCAACAGTCGTTCCAATCACCTTTGTATTGCATTAAATTGGTTATCCCTCACTGCCATTTATTTTACTTCCTAAATTCCCATATAGTTACAATTTTACCAATATATATAAACACATAGGAAATTTAAATTCTTGTCATAAATTCTTAAATTTATTTTTTATTCAAGTGCAACAATTACGCTATTTCCCTATTTATATTTCACCTAATTTTTCAACAATTAGATTAAATAACCGTTTCTACAATTCATAATTAACTATACATTTAAATCTCCTATACAGTAATTAAACAAATTTGTGGGTATAAATAACCTTTGCTTATATACATTTCACTTGTGCATTCCTTTTTATTTTTATAAACTCTCCCTTATTAACTAGGCACATAAACAACCCAAAAAAAATCTATTCAGATCTATTTCAAACTATTTCCATTCTTAACAAAATAAAATAAATGGTTAACCTACACTTGTCATTCTTTTATATCCAAATTCACTAACAACATTATTAACAACAATGTTGCTATAGACTTTAATAAAATAAATTTTATGAATGGTAAAATTTGGTAATTATGGCAAACGCCCAAATATATGCATAAATTTACTACTTGTTATTATGAATCCCATCTATTACTTTCTAAATGCCTTTGTCTTCTCATATCCCATTTACTACCAAACTGCAGATTTTGTTATAGCTTATCAATACGTAATCACCTAAACAAACAAATTTTATTACCCTTTTAAGGGCGTTTATTATTGACCATTTATGAAAATTACTTACCTTCACATATTGCATTGGTTTATTCAACGGTCACTTTTACTTAGTCTCTATTTATAATTACAACCAAATGTACAATCACCACTGTTTATTTTATATTAATTGAATTCCATTCTAGTAAATATTTTTATTAATATCCACTGATTCAACATTTGTATGTTTCTTAAAATTAACTTTCAACAAAATGTGACAATTTACATTATACAAATCTATTGTCATAAATTTTATTGTTACTTTAAATTCCAATTACTATAACAAATTTCTACACTTACTCAAATAAAATCTTAAGACTTTATTTCATTCTAAATTAGATTAGAACATATTATATTAATTCATTTAATATTACCAAATTTAACGGGTCATTACACTTAAGAAGCTAACGACATACGACTTAAAGACAGTACCAACATATTACAACACATCACACCTTCGGCCGACTCATCGACATACCGACCCATGACTTAACTTCTTGCCGACTTACGACTTAACTCTTCAGCCGTATTCCGTTAGGTCGCCACCTGTTAGAGTTAGGTCGTTAACTCGGCACAACTTCCCCTCTGGTCTCAAGTTAGGTCGGAAATGACTTAACTCCTCTTCATTAACTCACATCTCTCCCCCACGTGATTCCTTAGGTCGGGAACGACCTATATCTTCCTTCTTAAGTCGTGGGCGACTTAACTCCTTCTTAAGTCGTGTACGACTTATCTCTTCTCTTCTAACTGGAGCTGCATCATCCTCCCCTGGTTGAGAGAAATTCGTCCTCGAATTTATAGATTCTTTCTCATCAGATTGTTCATCTCCATAATATGGTACAAGGTGCTTAACATTGAACATGTCAGAAGTGTACACATCCTCCGACAGCTTCAATTTATAAGCATTTTCATTAATCCGTTTCACAACTTTTACAGGACCAATTTTTCTGGCTTTCAACTTGTTATAAGCGCCCACTGGAAAACGATCCTTGGTTAACACAGCGTAAACCAAATCACCTTCGTTAAATTCAACACTTCGTCGCTTCAAATCTGCAGTTCGCTTATACTTCTCATTTGCTTTCTCCAATCGCTCCTGAACGATTTTATAACATTCAGTCAACTCATCAACAAAGTTTACAGCTCTTTTAACCGTCCCCTTCGGTTGTGGTACTATCGTTAGTCCAATGGTCCCCTTGGCAAATTAGAATATACAATCCGAAATGGACTGAATCCCATACTACGATTCATTGCATGATTATGAGCAAACTCTGCTTGGCATAAATTCATGTCCCAACTTCTCAGATTATCTTTCACAAGACATCGTAACAAATTTCGTAACGATCTATTAACAACTTTTGTCTGTCCATCTGTTTGCGGATGATAAGCGCTGCTAAATTTCAGCTTCGTTCCGACCATCTTCCACAAACTCAACCAAAAGTGACTCATAAAACGAGTATCCCTATCCGACACAATAGATTCTGGCAATCCATGAAGTCGACAGATCTCCTTGAAAAATAACTGAGCAACATGAACAGCATCCGCCGTCTTCTTACATGCAATAAAATGTACCATCTTCGAGAAACGATCCACCACAACATATATAAGTCATTCCCCCTTTGAGTTCTCGGCAATCCCAACACGAAATCCATGCTAATGTCTACCCATGGTTTTGTAGGTACAGGTAAAGGCATATACAAACCCGCATTTGTAGCTGTCCCTTTCGAAACTTGACAAACATGACATCTCTGAACAAACCTTTCAACTTCCTTCCTCATCGATGGCCAATAGTAGGATTGAGAGATTAACTGCAATGTTCGGTCTCTACCCACATGTCCTTCCTCATGAAGCTCCTTTACTATCTTCATTCGCAAGCTACAATCCGGTACACACAATTGATTTCCCTTAAATAAGAAACCATCAATCAACACAAATTCATCAGTATTTCCCTCCTTAACTTTCTCAATGAACTTTGCAAAGTAAGGATCCTCCTCAAACAATTCTGGTAATAATTCAAATCCTGTCACCTCAATTTTCAATGTCGTTAATAAATGATTCCTCCCACTCAAAGCATCAGCCACACGATTCGTCACCCCTGACTTATGTTTCACGACAAAAGTAAATTGCTGCAGATAAGCAATCCACGATGCATGCCTTGCTGAAATCTTATCCTGCCCTTGTAAGTGCTTCAACGCTTCATGATCTGTGTAAAGAACAAACTCCTTCTGAAACAGATAGTGTCTCCAGTGCTTCACAGCTTGAACTATTGCGTAAAACTCAACATCATAAGTGCTATATCTCAACTTAGCTCCAGATAACTTCTCATTGAAATAAGCAACCGGTCTTCCTTTATGACTCAACACTCCACCAACCCCAACCTTCGAGTCATCAGTATGTAATTCAAATAACAACTGAAAATCCGGTAAAACTAGGATTGGTGCTGTCGTCAATAGTGTCTTGATCTTCTCAAAAGAAAACCCTGCTTCCTCTGACCACTCGAACTTCTTTCCCTTCATGCAATCGGTTATAGGTGTCATCACACTACTAAAATGTGGAATGAATCTTCGATAGAAAGATACCAACCCATGAAAACTTCTCACTTCAGTAATCGTCTTGGGTTGTGGCCAACTCCTGACAGCTTCTACTTTACTTTTATCCACTTGAATTCCTTCTTTCGATAGAACATATCCCAGAAACAAAACATTGTCCGTCATAAACACGCACTTTTTTGTTGCAACATAAAATTTCTCCTGTCGTAGAATCAACAGTACTTCTCGCAAATGCTGGACTGGCTTTTCCTTACTCCCACTGTAGATCAAAATATCATCAAAGTAAACAACCACAAACTTCCCAATGTATGGTCTGAAAATCTGGTTCATCACTCTCATAAAAGTACTCGGTGCATTCGATAAACCAAACGGCATAACCAACCATTCGTATAAACCTTCCCTGGTTTTGAAAGCAGTCTTCCATTCATCACCCGGTCTAATACGAATTTGATGGTATCCACTCTTCAAGTCAATCTTTGAGAACACAACAGCTCCACTCAACTGGTCAATCAAATCATCAAATCTTGGCATAGGAAACCTGTATCTCACAGTGATCTTGTTCAGAGCCCGACTATCCGTACACATCCTCCACGAACCATCCTTCTTTGGCACCAATAAGGCTGGCACTGCACAAGTACTCAAGCTCTCCTAAACACGCCCTTGTTCCAACAGCTCCTCCACCTGCCTTCTCAGTTCTTCATGCTCCTTAGGACTCATCCTGTAATGTGGCCTGTGTGGTAATACTGCCTCTGGCACAAGATCTATCTGATGTTGAATATCCTGTAACGGTGGTAACTCCGTTGGCAACTCTTCAGGAAACACATCACTGAATTCTTCCAATACCGGTTTTACTTCCTCTGGAACTTCTACAGATTCAGTGGCTTCATGTCCAATCAACAAAAATACCTCTTAACTCTCTTCTACTTCTTCAATAAATTCCTTCAAAGTCAATAAAGACTTCAGCTCCTCAATTTCCTCTGACTTGCTCTCTTCTGGTTGTCTCTTCTTTGGAACCAAAATGATCTTAACACCTTCAAACATAAAGCTGTAGCTATTGGTCTGACCGTCATGTTGCACTGCTCGATCATACTGCCATGGTCTTCCCAAAAGCAAGTGACAAACATCCATCTCAACCACATCACACCAGATCTCTTCTTTATATTTCTTTCCAATAGAAAATGGAACTCGAACTCACTTGTCCACCTTCACCTCTCCTCCTTTTCTCAGCCACGCTAACTTGTAAGGATTAGGATGTTTCTCCGTCTTCAACTTCAGCTTTCTCACAGCTTCAGTAGAAATAATATTGTCACAACTTCCAGCGTCAATCACAAATTTACAAACCTTTCCCAGAATAGTGCATGTTGACTGAAAGATGTTACTCCTCAACCAACTAGCTTCTTCTTCTTGCTTCGGTATTAAACAAGACCTCCTCATCATTAGATTACATCCTTCATCTCCTGACGCAACATCCTGTTCTTCCTCCTCAACTGGACTACGATAACCTTCACCAACATCCTCACCTTCAACTTCAACGATCATAGTTCGTTTCTTCGGCTTCAGACATTCATTACTCTTGTGACCCACTTCCTGGCAATTGTAACACTTGAAACTGTTGTTGACCTTCGTCTTCGCAACTTCATTCACAACTGATTTACTGATAGATTTAGGAACATTAGAGCTTCCACTAACACCCCTCACTTGATTGTTGGAATTAGTAAACACACCACCTCCACGCCTTCCCTGCTTCTCCCAAGCCAACGCTTTCTGATGTGCTTCTGCTACAGATCTAGGATCAAACATATTCACCATATCTTGAATTTGTATCCTCAACCCTCCAACAAATCTAGCAGTCAGTTGTTCCTCTGTTTCCATAATGTCATTTCGAGCAATCAGTAATAAAATTCGTCAGCATAATCATTAACAGTCTTCGTCCCTTGCCTCATATTCTGCAACCTCTGATACATAAGTGATTGATAATTGTAAGGCAAGAATGTAGTCTTCATCAACTTCTTCATCTTATTCCAAGATTCAATCTTTGACTTTCCCATTCTCTCCCTTGTAAGTTTGGTTTGCTGCCACCATGCTAAAGCTCTTCCCCTCAACCTAGTAGCAACCAACTTAACTCTTCGATTCTCCGGGACTTCTTTGAAATCAAAGATCTCTTCAACATTAGACAACCAATCCAAAAATTCCTCTGCTACCATTCCACCCTTGAATTCTGGAATTTCCATCTTCATACCTGACTCCCAACGACGATTATCATCTGCATCTCGATATGAATTTCGAACTTGGTCTCGATCTCGATAATGAATGCTAGCTCTATCACCCTCTTCATCAAAATCAAATGTACGTCTATATCGATCCCGACCATTATCATCCCTTCGATCACGCATGTCCCTTCTACTATGTCTCTCTTCATCTCTATATGACTCTTCTTCAAACTCACGTTGAGTTCCTCTCTCTTCATGTCCATAGTCATGGTGATCTCTCCTTGATGAAATTGATGTTTCTCTTCTCTCTCTAAAAGATTGCGGTGATACCCTTCTCGCTTCCGTAACCGATGGCGAAACTCGGTTTCCTCCATGGTTCGAGATTGGTGATCTCCTCCTTTGATTTTGATTCAAATCATTCATCAATTTCTCTAACTTTCCACTTCCTTCATCAAATTTCTCATTAATGTGTTGTTCCATTTGCTCAGCTTCTTCTCTTCTGTACAACACTTCAACATTTTGATGACGATTAGCTCTCCTCGACGACATGATTGATTCAACACAACCTTCAACTGATACTTCAAAATCCTCAACACAAGCAAGTCATGGCTCAACCACTAACTTGGCTCGGCCTCAGCACTTCAAACAAACTTCACCAAGGCTCGGATACTTTTCACAAGTATACACGGCCTACCTTCAACAAATGATACCAAAATGATGCTTCAACTCTCGGCTCAAACTCAAACACCTTTCCAATTTTGATCCAAAATGAAATCGATCGAAAGTTTCTATCTTGTTGCAATTTCAAGATGAACACGATGAACAACAACTTCAAACTCCTTGGCTCCAAGACTCGGCTTAGCTATGATTGGCTAAGTCTAGCTCTGATACCAAACTGACGGAGCGGATAATTAACAAAACGACATAGATCGATGAAACTAGCAAACGGTGGATTGAAGATACTGAAATGTCCGAATTCGTTGATCACAAAGATACCGAATTCTAGCTATCTTCGACACGTTGATTGCGCACGATACCGTGAAAGAAGATCTACAATTCTTCAAACGTTGATCAAGCGCACTTGATACCGTGAATTGGCTTCAACAATCGTTGAATCGAGCGCACTCGATTAACCAAAAGTGGAGATAGGAGATTACACTCAACTACCAATTTAAGATGAAAGCACACAACAACCAATAAGAAATTTTATTGAACAAAAATCAACTCCTTTGAATTTACAACACACTCGCTATTTATAGAAGTTTCCAACCCCTGACCCTTAAGTCGTTGCCGACCTAACTCCCTTAAGTCGTTGCCGACTCATGACTCACGACTCAACTAGGTCGTTGCCGACCTAACAAATACTACTCGCGTCAATTGCAACACAGCACATATATACAACACATACGACTTAGACAAGGTCATTATCGACCTAATTACATCACAATAGCCTTCGGCCGACTCAACACTTAAGAAGCTAACGACATACGACTTAAAGACAGTACCAACATATTACAACACATCACACCTTCGGCCGACTTATCGACATACCGATCCATGACTTAACTTCTTGCCGACTTACGACTTAACTCTTCAGCCGTATTCCGTTAGGTCGCCACCTGTTAGAGTTAGGTCGTTAACTCGGCACAACTTCCCCTCTGGTCTCCAGTTAGGTCGGAAACGACTTAACTCCTCTTCATTAACTCGCATCTCTCCCCCACGTGATTCCTTAGGTCGGGAACGACCTATATCTTCCTTCTTAAGTCGTGGACGGCTTAACTCCTCCTTAAGTCGTGTACGACTTTTCTCTTCTAACTGGAGCTGCATCAACATGAGAAAATTTATTTTGAACACTCTGAGAATTTTTTTTAGAACATTCTGAATCAGTCTACGAATTTCGTTTTGTGAAATTCGGACGTTTCTAGCTCTGTTTGGATTTTTCCATACGGAATAGCAACGTGTATCGATACCGATTATCGATTTTTGATAGGATGATCATACCACTGATATCTGCATGCCATTTTGATCGTCTCGTCATGCTGATCTCTACGGTATATTCATTTCTGTATTTTGAGGTCCAGTATGCGACGGAAATAATAAACTGTTCATTGTAACTGTACCGTAAATTTTAACTTTATACTTTCCTTCAGTTTCAAAGCTTGAAATGTGCTGTCCAATTAAGCCATAAAATCGCTTTAATTACTTTGCCTAAATCATAGTGTTTGACAGTTGCTATTACATTCATTTGTATATAATTATTCAACCTTTTGTCATCACTGCTCATCTTCTCTCTTTTGTAAACTGTTGTATTCGATGCGTTACTTTCTTCTCTTCAGTCTGTTCATTTCGGAAAAAAAATATCTATAGAATAACAGCATCTATGTAAAGGCCTATAATTGATATACATCAAAGAGAGAGCAGTACAACCACTAGCCTTTTATTTATTTTATTCTTCAAGTATGCTTGTCTCTGCACCTACCGCATTCAGCCCTCACACGACCTTCACCCTTGCCCACCACTTCCCTATCTCCGCCTGACCCGACCTACCCCACTTCCCCTCTCTCCCGTGTTCCTCCTTTCACCTCCAACCGACCGAGCCTCATCTCCCTCCTCTGCCGCGTTGTCCCTGCCACGTGAGCACCTAGCTCCAGCTTTGAAACCACTCAGCCTCTTGCTTGTGCCTTCGCGACTGATTCCCTCCTTCTTGATGCGAGCCGAGCATCCTGAGTCTCCTCTCTTTTATGAAATAAGTATTTTATATATATGAGGTAAGTATATATATACATATATATTATATTTTATATGTATAGATGTTACAGTTATAATCATATGGGTATAGTTTTATTTTTATATTAGTTATATAGAGATTTTTTTAGTTGTTATCTTAATATAGATATGCGTGTGTACATGGTAGTATAAATATTAGTTAGAATATGAACATGTGAACTGTAAACATAATATAAACATAACATTATATATATATATATATATATTGGTATATACGAGTTAAATATTTTTAAGTATATAGTTTAAGTTTATATAAGTGAAATATTTTGCTATTTATATGTATATATATTTTCTGATTTTTAATAAGTTACTTGTATATAAACTCTCTGTGTTATGTTATGTTACAGTAAAATGCATATACTTAGTTTGAAATCTTAAATTTAAGAATTCACTAATAATGTTACTATTTTACAATATGTATATTTGTATAATAAGTTATACTTACATTAATATAAGAGTTGTTAGGAATATATAAAACTGCTTCATTATATTCTGTGTAATTAGTTATATATATGAATGGTAAGTTGCAGTTTTATATATACTATATGTTGATATATAACAGCTTATAAGCTATTGTATATATATATACTGGTCATAAGGTTGCGGTACGTGTGTGTGTGTGTGTGTATACATATATAATTATCGATTTAATAAGTTTATGTTAACTTTTGCAAATCTTCGAGTAATTTTCGCCTGTTATGGTTTTATGTTATATAAATTATATATATGGTTTTATAAGTTATTGCACGTCAGCAATGTTGGATAAAATTTTAATGAATTTTAAATATGTATATTTATATAATATGTCTTTTATAAAGATAATATACTGTTTATATAATAGTAATGTTTAAAAATGTATGTATTATATATATATATGTATTATATATATATATAAAGTTCTAACCAGTTCAATCATATATTATAATATGCCAGTTATGTATGTTGTTTTCAAAAGTTTATATATAGATGTCGGTTTACATATATAAGATAAGTAAGGTATATTATATGATTATGTTTGTGTTTTTAAAACAAAGTTATGGTATGCATTTAAATTTTGTTAGTATATATATTGTTTTTGTAACAGTTTTAGCAAGTATATATAGATATTTTACATTTAAAGTATTGATATTTATTATGGATTACAAATATCTGATCTGGAAAGAAGATTCATGTATAGTAATATATGGAGTTAGATATAGATTTTAAATATTTCATTTCTGTTCAAGTGATATATATATATATATATATATATATATATATATTATAATAAATTGTTTATATTGATTTTATGGTAAATATTGGTTTGAAATTAAATATATATATTTCACTTTAACAATATGTTAAATTGATTTTTGAGAATATATATATACAAATATATATATATATATATATATATATATATATATATATTATAAATTGATTTTTGGGTTTTGTATAAAATGAATTATTTTAATAAGAGTAAATATTAGACTTTAAGATTTGATATCCTATTCTTATCGATTTCTATCTATCAGCTTCGCTCGTCAAATTCGTACCTGTCTAGCTTTCTTTTGGGATTGGTGCCTTGATTCGTAACTCATCTTACGCTCCTTCGTCTTTAACCTTGAAAGGTGAGCAATCACTCACGATTAACGTTCTTATATTTATTAGATTTGGTTTCAAATGAAACGACAATTGAAATATGCTACTGTAGTTATTTAAGCTGTTATATATGCTATTATCTGTAACTGTTCACCTGTGTGATATGACACCATATCCTTTTGTTTATATTATATTGTTATTGATGATATATGCATGTTATATTATTATCATATCTGTTATCGCTCTACAAGTTCCCTGTTAGTATAGAATTCACTATGGGTTGAAATGATACATACCCGAACGATCTATAGAATAGGAGAAAATCGTGATGGGTTGAAATGATAGACCCAAGCGATTTTCATTTGAATTGAATTTGGGATTGCAGGTCGAAATGATATATACCCGTATATGTATGAATTGCGGGTTGAAATGGTAAATATCTATATTACTTGACCGTATATTTAATTTAATTAAGATTAATTTAATTTGTATATAATAGGTTTAAGTATTTATTGAAATTTATATCTCAAAAATAGATTTTGTAATAATTCAAAAAAGTTAAAATTGGGAAGATAAATTTGAATTTATTTGAAATTGTAACTAATTAAGAATTTTATTTAATCAAATAGATTTGAAATTTATTGAATTTGAGGGTTTTAAGATATGATTTATAACTTGATTTTGATTTAAAGCAATTAAATGGATATTTCAAGTTTAATTAAATCGAAGGAAATATTTAGTTTAATGAAATTTAGGGTTATTTAAATGACAATGGATTTATTAAGTAAATATTTCAAAATTAAATAATAATGAAGTTAAAATGAGATATATATGAAATTATCAATTTAGTTTTGAAAGTTCTATAATTTGAATATATATATATATATATATTTGAAATGGAAATGATATTTTGGCTTTGAAGTATAAATTATTTTGAGATGACCACGGTGTTATAATGACGTTCGGTTGTTAATAGCGTATATTTCTACATTGTAGATAGTTATATGGATCCTTAGAGGATAGTTATCCCAAACATCCTCTAAGTTACTTGTATTTCAGTTGATATTTCACTTGAGTTGGATTTATCAATATAAGAATGTTAATCATGACTCGAGTGTTTTGTGTTCTGCTTTACGCTCGGGTCCGACTGAGTGACACAACATTTGAGACACACCTTTGGAGTTTGGACCTTCGCTTGGAGATCCAACTATCAATTCAGCTAAAGCTTTTCCAATTGATTTGGTCAAAGATGTCATCAGTCTGTATTTGATCGGCTGTATTTTATTCTAACTCTGATGTTTATATAGTAGCTTCATGAACTACGATTTATCGTTTCCGCTGCATTATTATTGTAATACTCTATGTCTGTGATTCTGTAATTATTTTATTTACTGTATATGCTTACTTTTTCCAAATTTAAATTAACAATATGATATTTTGAGCAATTCAAGAAATAAGTATTTTATATATATGAGGTAAGTATATATATATTAGATTTTATACGTATGGATGTTATAGTTGTAATCATATGGGTTATTGTTTTATTTTTATATTAGTTATACTGAGATTTTTTAAAGTTGTTATTTTAATATAGATATGCGCGTGTACAGGGTAGTATAAATATTAGTTAGAATATGATCATGTGAACTGTAAACATAATATAAACATAACAGTTTATATATACATTGGTATATGCGAGTTATACATGTTAAAGCATATAGTTTAAGTTTATATAAGTGAAAATTTTTGCTATATATATGTATATATATTTTCTGATTGTTTATAAGTTACTTGTATATAAACTCTCTGTGTTATGTTATGTTACAGTAAAATGCATATAGTTAATAGGAAATCTTAAATTTAAGAATTTACTGATAATATTACTGTTTTACAATACATATATTGGTGCATTTCACTAGAATGATAAACTTTGCAGTCCAATTAATTTCTAGGACATACATCCATAGAAATTAATTTCAAGGCCACAGTCCGTAGAATAATTACGTTTAAGGACAAAGTCGGCAGTCCAATTATTTTCAAGGACAAAATTTCATAGGTTTTTAGGTCTTAGAAACTAATTATTTTGCATTTTATCCTTAAAAGTAATTATTTTAGTTGTGTGTCCTAGAAAATATTTACACTTGCTAAAGAGGGCCTTGTGGCTAATTTCCACATGCATATTTGTATAATAAGTTATACTTACATTAATATAACAGTTGTTAGGAATATACAAAATTATTTCGTTATATTCTATGTATTTAGTTATATATATGAATGGTAAGTTGCAGTTTTATATATACTATATATTTGTATATAGCAACTTATAAGCTATTATATATATATATATATATATATATATATATATACTGGTCATAAGTTGCGGTATACACACACACACATATATATAATTATATGATTTAATAAGTTTATGTTAGCTTTTGAAAATCTTTGAGTAATCTTCGCCTGTTATGGTTTTATGTTATATAGATTACGTATATGGTTTTATAAGTTGTTGCACGTCAGTAATGTTGGATAAATTTTTAATGAGTTTTACATATGTATATTTATATAATATGGCTTTTATAAAAATAATATATTGTTTATATAATAGTGATGTTTAAAAATATATGTATTATATATATATTATATAAAGTTCTAACCAGTTCAATCATATAATACAATATGCCTGTTACGTATGTTGTTTTCAAAAGTTTATATATAGATGCTGGTTTACATGTATAAGATAAGTAAGGTATATTATATGATTATGTTTGTGTTTTTAAAACATAGTTATGGTATTCATTTAAATCTTGTTAGTATATATATTGGTTTTGTAACAGTCTTAGCAAGTATATATAGATAATTTACGTTTAAAGTATTGATATTTATTATAGAATATAAATATTTGATCTGGAAAGAAGATTCATGTATAGCAATATATGGAGTTCGATATAGATTTTATATATTTCATTTCTTTTTAAGTTATATATATATATTATAATAAATTGTCTATATTAATTTTATGGTACATAATGGTTTGAAATTAAATATATATTTCACTTTAACTATATGTTAAATTGATTTTGGAGAATTTATATATATATATATATATATATATATATATATTCTAAATTTATTTTTGGGTTTGTATAAAATGAATTTTTTTATAAGAGTAAATAGTAGACTTTAGGATTTGATATCCTATTTTTATCGATTCCTATCTATTAGCTTTGCTCGTCAAATTCGTACCTGTCTAGCTTTGTTTTGGGCTCATGCCTGGATTCGTAACCCATGTGATGCTCCTTCATCTCTATCCTAGAAAGGCGAGCAATCACTCACGATTAACTTTCTTATATTTATTAGATCTGATTTCAATTGAAATGACAATTGAAATATGCTGCTGTAGTTATTTAAGTTGTTATATATGCTATTACCTGTAACTGTTCGCCTGTGAGATATGACACCATATCCTGTTGTTTATATTATATTTTTATTGATGATATATGTTTGTTATATTACTATCATATCTGTTTCCACTCTGCACGTTCCCTGTTAGTATAAAATTCACTATGGGTTGAAATGATACATACCCGAATGATATGTAGAATAGGAGAAAATCATTATGGGTTGGAATGATAGACCCAAGCGATTTTCATTTGAATTGAATTTGGGATTGTGGGTTGAAATGTTATATACCCGTATATGTATAAATTACGGATTGAAATGATAAATATCCATATCACTAGACCATAGGATATTAAATTTATATAGACACCGTTGGTCTATATATCAATATTTTGAAAACAATTTATATGATTTTGGAAAGAAATATATAGTTTTAATAAATATTGATTCTTAAAATATTATATATAAAAATGATATCTTTTTTATAGATTTAATAAAAAAATATTTAATTTAATTGGGATTGATTTAATTTGTATATAATAGGTTTAAGTATTTATTAAAATTTATATCTCAAAAATAGATTTTGTAATAATTCAAAAAAGTTAAGATTAAGAAGATAAATTTGAATTTATTTGAAATTGTAACTAATTAAGAATTTTATTTAATCAAATCGATTTGAAATTTATTGAATATGAGGGTTCTAACATATGATTTTTATAACTTGATTTTGATTTAAAGTGATTAAATGGATATTTCAAGTTTAAATAAATCAAAGGAAATATTTAGTTTAATGTAATTTAGGGTTATTTAAATGATAATGGATTTATTAAGTGAATATTTCAAAATCAAATAATAATGAAGTTAAAATGAGATATGTATGAAATTATCAATTTAGTTTTGAAGTGCTATAATTTGGATATATATATATATACATACTTATATATATATATATATATATATATATATATATTTGAAATAGAAATGATATTTTGGCTTTGAAATATAAATTATTTTGAAATGACCACGGTGTTATAATGACGTCTGGTTGTTAATAGCGCACATTTCTACATTGTAGATAGTTCTATGGATCCTTGTTGATGGTTATCCCAAACATCATCTAAGTTACTTGCATTTCAGTTGATATCTCACTTGAGTTGGAATATAGGAATGTTAATCCTGACTCGAGTGTTTTGTGTTTTGCTTTACGCTAGAGTCAGACCGAGTGACACAACATTTGACACTCACCTTTGGAGTTTGAAGCTCCGCTTGGAGATCCAACTACCGATTTAGCTTTCATCTTTTCCAATTGATTTGGTCAGATATGTCATCAGTCTGTATTGAGATATTCTGTTGTATTTTATTCTAACTCTGACGTTTATATAGTAGCTTCATGAACTACTATTTATCTATTCCGCTGCATTATTAGTGTAATACTCCGTGTCTGTGATTCTGTAATTATTTGATTTACTGTATATGCTTAGTTTTGCCAAATTTAAAGTAACAATATGATATTTTGAGCAATTCAAGTCCGGCATGTGCGGATGCGAATGGTTGAAAATATCAGATCATTGCATTTTATAGGTGCGTGTGATTATAAAAGGGAGGAAGAAGGAGGGAACACAATCTTTGAGTGAACATTTTGATTCACAATTCTATGTTTATTTCAATGATTTCATATATATATATATATATATATATATATATATATATATATATATATATATGAATTACAACGAGGCTTGCATTTATATTAAGGTGAGCTTCAGATTACTAATGACGACGGCGAAGAAGGACATTGGACTGGGTTGAAGATGGCATAGCCTGGAGCGTATTTTCTCTAGGAAATACCAACCGGTGGACCAGTCAAAAATGACCGCTGCACTGATGGAGAAAAGGTGTGTTCGGTTTGTTGTGTGTATTACGTGTTTGTGTGCATAAATCTTTGTGCCCGTGTGATCATGTGTGTGCGTATATGTCTTACCACTTATGCGTGCCTATGTTTATGTGTGTGTATGTAGCCTTATGTATGAGTGTGTAATCGTTTGGGTATAAAGTGTTGTTCTGTTTGTGTGACACCCTACCTTTCTGGCCCTTGAGAATGACATTTAATACATCCACGTTATTCATATGCCATTGCCTAAGTATCCGAAAGACGAGTTGTCATGGGGCAAGATATAAGAACGGAACAATAATCTCACAACGGAATGGTTAAATATAACATAAAATTAAGATAGTACAAAAGGTTACTCCGAACAGGAGTTATCAGAGTTACAACAATACTATCTGTCTAGGTAGTTACAACAACCTGCCTTTAAATATACATATTTTGAGCCAGCATCTCATAACAATGGAAATAAATAGCTAGACAAGGAGCCTCCTGCTTGTCCACCATTTTTAAAAGATCCCAAAGAAACTTGTCATTTTCAGACTACTCAAATATAAATGAGTACCCGAAAGTTTAGGGAAAACAAATAATTTGGGTCAGACAATAAGTCTGGTATGAGTAAAACACACAAAATAACTAGTAAGACCACGTCGCAAAAATGCAGAACGAGTTTTCCCTCACAGGGACAACATCCAAGTATAAAAGAATGGATATAGGTAATTAAACATCATGATGAGCGCAAGATGCTTCCCAATGCAATTAAGAAAGAATTAGTCCAAAGATTTGAATCAAAAATAAGGAAAGGGAATTTTCCCAATGATGACTAGGAGGGTGCACCCCCTTATAAAAAGTATACCTCTAGAAAATATAGTTGAGAACTACGATGACTCTCGAAAACCTCTAAGTCGGGCTCCGCCAACCTTACAGAGTATCCGAGTATTTCATATCTCCGTGCACATACAACCGAAACCAATCTAGAATAGATGGAAAAATACCTTAATGGGAGCAACCCCACATAGCTTGATCCCCACTCGCTCTTTATTTAGTCTTTTCTAATAAAGGATATTAGTGCTCTAAATGAGCAACAAATCGTCTTAGATTGACGAAACAAAAGCAAAAGGAAGAAGGGTATCGAAATTGATAGTCAATATATCAACTATCGGGGTTAAAAAAATGATCGTACATGAAAATTAGATCTTATACTTTTCCAATGCTTGGAAAATATTCATATACTTATCCCATCGTATAATTATATTCATAAAATATTTGGGAGGATTTCATATTTCAAAAGCTTACTTAGATGGGTCAAAAACAATTGTCTATAAGAAATGTGAATGTTAATTATAAAAATCATTTATGGAAATCAAATCTCCTACACTTGCCACGTTTTCGATATCCTCGACTTACTGTACCCCTCGCCCAGAAACAAAGCCATGTAAGTCAGGGCACTAGTTGCTTCTAGCATTTCCCAGACACTTCGGTTCCAGACCTCACAGATAGAGGATCAATATACTCATCAGCTTTTAGTGCCAAGTATAGGACTACTTAATTTCCATAAATAACCCATTTAAATCATTATATAAATTTCGAATCTCCTTTAAAATACTTTAAATAAAGATTTAAAACTTCCATTGAAATCATATCTTAGACCCATCATCTTTAAAGGAGAATGCGGCCAATTGGGGTGAATCTTCCTCTTAATCAAATGAGATAGCTAAAAGGGGAGTTATTTCCTTTTAACCAAAAAGTCACTAAATGACAATCCTAAGTTAAAAGGCGGTGTAAATTCCCTTTAACTAAACGTAAAGGAGATTGCTCATAAACTGGCCGAGCACAAATCAAACAAACAAACAAGAAGAATAACAGACTCATTATTTGTAACATTTCCATTTTTAATTCAAATTCAAATTGAAAATTAATTTAATTTTTGTAATTAAATTGTGAATTTATTTGGTATTTTCCAAATTAAATAGATATTTTATATAAGTATGATTTTAAAAAATAGGATTTCTAATTTGAAATACAGAAATATGTAATTTGAATAATATGCTAATTATAAATTTGATTGTGGATTAATTCGAAATTTTTTGAATAAATATATTTATGAATATATAAAGATTAATTTTGAATTTCATTTTGAATTTGAAACTCTAAGATAAATATGTTTTGAAAATTAATTGATTTAACTTGGGAATTTAAATGTAAATATTTTACAAATAAATTGAATTTGAAAATTCAAAAATAAAGTTTTAAATAATATATATTGGATTTGAAATCTATGTTTTGAATTAATAAGAGTCTATTTTCAAATTTGTATATATAGTATATATATAAATATTTATTAGATTTGATAAAAATTTAAAAACACATTTTCTTTTTAAATAAATAGATATAGTTTGTATATTCATGAATTTAAAATGTAAAACATTTACATATCCTAAGATATGAAATATAAAAATTTTAATGGTTTAAAATAAAAATTGCAAATTAAATAACACAAGGTTGAAACACAATTTTTTAAATAAATTTAACTTAAGGATTTAAACATAAAAATTTACCTCGTTATGACATTTGTAAAATAAGGATTTTATGCTTTAAACATTTGTAAACATTCTAAGATGAATTAATACAAGTGTAACTTAATTGGATTCATAAATGAACAAGTAGCAATTTATTTTAAAAATTGAATTTATGAAAACATGTATTAGAGAAAATGATCAGGTTATTCTTACCTTTCTCAAAACTTGAAAGAAGAAACAAATCTGAAAATGAAACCATGAAATCAAAATCAGTAAAACTAAAATCATCTCAAACCAAAAATAAAAATGAAAACCTGAAAACAAAAAATTGCAAGACTAGAAATAAAAAGAGAAACCAAAAGCAATCAAGTAAGATTCAAGATCAGTTTCAGTCCCAGATTCAAATCAAAATGAATCAAAGCAATCCCTTACACACTTCAGCCTAAAAGCAAATCAAATATGTGAAAAAAGAAAACAAGATCAAGTTTTCAAGTCTGGAAGTTCGAATTCAGAAGCAAGCAAGTCAAATTCAAAAGAAACTCAAAGCCTGAAACAAATAAACAACCTCAAAACTTGAAAATCCTAGACTTGGAAACAAGAACCGGAAAGAAATCAAAAGTTGAATCAAACAAGAAACCAAAACAAAAAAATTCAAACAGCCTCAAGTATTCAAAGCCTTCAATCTGGAAAAAGATTTAAGCAAGTAAGTTGAAAACCTGGAGATCAGATAACAAAGCAATTCAAACAAATATAATCAACATCAAGTTTCAAACAAGAGCAGATCATCTCCCAGTTTTGCAAATTTCCAGTTTTTTTTTTTCAAATGAGAAGCTTCTCTGTTCTTCCCAACATGGAAATTGTCAAAGCATGGCTTTGTGAAAAGCGTAGCTTTGTGGACGAAACTTCGTCGAGCCTCACAACATGGAAATAGTCGAAACAGGAATGTTGCAGCAAGGTTGTAGGGGTCGCGCCTCTAGGGTATATCCATTTCTTCTGGATTAAAGGTGGTATCATGGTATGGAGCACAGATATTTACCTATGTGGTTACTGCATACTTATTGCTGTGTGATTGTTGGTTGAGGGCCCTCGGATAACGGTCGTGAACGACCAGGGATGGCATATATTTAGGGTTACTTCTGGGCAGGGGTAACCCGACCTTGTGTTGGTAAGGAACCGTTTTGGTTCTTGAGGGCGTCCCTCCAGAGGCATTCCATTTGTTAAGGAAGTTTCTTAGCCTGACCATTTGTTGGAAATCCAATCATCCAATATGCGCCCTGTACGGTTTTAGTTGTAGAACCTGCCATCTAATATGGTGGCTATAGTAGGCATACTATAATGGTACGTATGCTGGATAAGATTAATATCATACTTTCGAAATGTTTTCTACACTATGCACTAATAATAATATCAAACGGTTTTCGCGTATCAAGCATTTTTGACTGTCATAAGTAGAAATCTCCTCCAAGTGTGCGCTTGCATTGTGTGTGTGACGGGAGGCCTTATGGCAGTTCCATTTTCCAAAAAGTATTGCGGTTTTCAACTTTTAAAATCTTTTGTTGTTTGTTCTAAAGATTAAACTGTTTTTGTTTGCTCATACCTGTCTCATGACTAACCTTGCTTAATACAACGTGATAGGTGGTTCACGCTTTGCGTTTGGTGGTGAACGGGAGACTCTTGCCCCAACATGTCCCTGGGGAGGGGTTGGTTAATCGGGTAGGTGAAGAAGTCGGAAGGCTGGCCGTAAAAGCAAGGGCAGGGTACCATTGTATGCCACGGTGGGGCTGGGATGGTTGAGAAGCCCACCAGTCGAGAGTGGTCGCCGTTGATGATTGAAAAGACGAGACCATTGCATTTGGTAACAGAGATGATGGTTGAAATTTAGCTCAGGAGTATAACACATTAAGTAACTCATTAGAGGTAGGATGAAGTATACCCTAGAATGAGTATATCCCCAAGATATCCGTCCGTTTCCTCGGTAAATTCTCTTACTATCCACTGATAGTGAGTATGAGTGTAAGAAGAGGACGAGGTAGGGGACAGGGAAGTGCCACTACAAATGGTCGATACCCTGCAACAACAAGGAAACAATCTTTTCCCTATCAATCTCCTACAATTCGATTTCAATTCATTGATTTCTTCGTGGCAGCTCGAGGTAGAAGCTTTGGTGTGATGGTGGAACTGCGAATCGTGTAGATAAGTTTCTATCTCGTATTCTCTTCATCAAATTTCTATCAGCTTTTCGTTTTGAACATCAATGAATTTGAGATATTATTTGAAATAAATTGGTTAACCAAAGATGAAGTTAAAATTTAATTGTATCGATAAAATGATTTCGATTAAAACCAAATTTGAAATTCTATTGTAATTTCTTGTGAGGATTAAATTCCGAAGAGGGACAAGATGGTGTAAACTTTGGGATATTCGGACCTGAGTTTGGAATTTAAACCAAGTGTTTGAAAAATTTATGGAAGATTAAATCCATCTATCTATTGATTGGGTCCCGATCTGCTCTACGAACAGTTAGTTGTCCTTCGAACTAACCAGTGCCCCTGCATATTTCGTAGATCTGGGTGACCCAAGTACCTTGTGAGATATTAAATGAGTCCGTCCTCATAATTATTGGTGATATTTTGATTTGGTAAGCCAAATGCAGAATAGATATTCGGTTTGACCTCGAAAACTGTTTCTCTATCTTTTTGTATCCACCCTTTGTTGTCTCCCTGGCAAATTTCGGGGACGAAATTTCTTAAGGGAGAATTTGTGACATTCCCGTTTTTAATTCAAATTCAAATTGAAAATTAATTTAATTTTGTAGTTAAATTGTGAATTTATTTGGTATTTTTCAAATTAAATAGATATTTTGTATAAGTATGATTTTAAAAAAAGGATTTCTTATTTGAAATACGAAAAAAAGTAATTTGAATAATATATTAATTATAAATTTGATTGTGGATTAATTCAAATTCTTTTGAATAAATATATTTATGAATATATATCAATAAATTTTGAATTTCATTATGAATTTGAAACTCTAAGATAAATATTTTTTGAAAATAAATTGATTTAACTTGGGAATTCAATTGTAAATATTTTACAAATAAATTGAATTTGAAAATTTGAGAATAAAGTTTCAAATAATATGCATTGGATACCAAAACTATGTTTTTGAATAAATAAGAGTTTGCTTTCAAATTTTGTATACATAATATATACATATAAATATTTATTAGATTTGATAAAAATTTAAAAACACATTTTCTTTTGAAATAAATAGATATAGTTTATATATTCATGAATTTAAAATGTAAAACATTTACATATGTTAAGATATGAAATATAAAAAATTAAAGGGTTTAAAATACAAACTGCAAATTAAATAACACAAGGGTTGAAACACAATTTTTTAAATTAATTTAACTTAAGGATTTAAACATAAAAATTTACCTTGTTATGACATTTGTAAAATAAGGAATTTATGCTTTAAACATTTGTAAACATTCTAACATGAATTAATACAAGTGTAACTTAATTGGATTCATAAATGAACAAGTGGCAATTTATTTTAAAAATTGAATTTATGAAAACATGTATTAGAGAAAATGATCGGGTTATTCTTACCTTTCTCAAAACTTGAAAGAAGAAACAAATATGAAAATCAAACCTTGAAATCAAAATCAGTAAAACAAAAATCATCTCAAACTAGAAATAAAAATGAAAACCTGAAAACAAAAAAATGCAAGACCAGAAGAAAAAGAAAACCAAAAGCAATCAAGTAAGATTCAAGATCAGTTTCAGTCCCAGATTCAAATCAAAATGAATCAAAGCAAGCCCTTACACAATTCAGCCTAAAAGCAAATCAAATCTGTGAAAAAAGCAAACAAGATCAAGTTTTCAAGTCTGGAAGTTCAAATTCAGAAGCAAGCAAGTCAAATTCAAAAGAAACTCAAAGCCTGAAACAAATAAACAACGTCAAAACTTGAAAATCCAAGACTTGGAAATAAGAACCAGAAAGAAATCAAATGTTGAATCAAACAAGAGATCAAAACAAAAAAATTCAAACAGCCTCAAGTATTCAAAGCCTTCAACCTGGAAAAAGATTTAAGCAAGCAAGTTAAAAACCTAGAGATCAGATAGTAAAGAAATTCAAAAAAATATAATCAATATCAAGTTTCAAACAAGAGCAGATCATCTCCCAGATTTGCGAATTTCCAGTTTTTTTTCAAATGTGAAGCTTCTCTGTTCTACCCATCTACAGGCGAGCAAACTACCCCTTTAAGAATTTCAACCTTGTTTATATTTTGATTGTGTGGTGTTTATTCTGATGCTTCTGTTGAAATTATCATTGCATGTTTGTATTGATGAAAATATAAAGTGTATATGTCTATATATACATAAGTACACATTTCTGTTGTATTCAGGTTCTATCCCACTTAAATTATATTCAATTTCTTGATATACCATCAATTTGAGGCTTTGATTTCAAATAATAGATAGTGGTAAGGATGCAAACTAAATTTGAAAATTAACTATAAGTAAAATTAGTTAAAAAATTACTGGAAGAGATGAAAACATAGTAGAATCCCAGAAATGACAAGATTTCAACTTCAAAAATCTATTGTTTCAGTTACATAATCTGATATGTTTTCGTAAATAATGAATTTTGAAGATAATATCATGATTTTTAGTGCTGAGAACAAAGTGGTTTCTTGTATTGATCGAATTTAGGTTTATGGTCAGTTTCTGCCGAACTACGTCGAACTGGGCATCGAAATCAATGGTGAAGGAAGCTGATGTATAGGAGAGCATGGAAAAAAGGTTCACAATATTTATTGTTGATCGAAGTGAAGGTAAAATGGTGAAATAGGGTTTCGGGTATGGGTTTGTTCGACTGGGTTTGCATAACAATTTCGTTAACCATGGTGGATTATGAATGATCGGGCTAGGGGGAAGTGTTCATGGATCATTGAAGCAATTAGGGTTGTGGTCACGAGGCGTCCGACGGTCTGTGGTGTCAACGCCGGGCAAATTTTCTGGTAATAGTTGGTTCCAGGTTTGATGTAGATAGCTCGATTTCTAATCCACTGTTGTTTCATCGATTTGGGTTCTCGTGAGGGATAGCGAGGTTGTCAGTGACTGATCGGCGATCGGAGGAAGGGTTAGAGAGTGGTGGATCGTCGGTGTTCGTGCACATGTGCACGGTGTATCAGGTGGGTTTAAGTTTATAGGGAAGATGATGACGTGCTCGGGAACGAACTCGAAGTGGTTGAAAGATTTGCTCGAGTGAAGTGATGACGCGAGTTTCTCGGGGGATGCTCGGGGAAAACTGGAAGTTTGCTCGGGTCTTGGCCTATATCCAAATAACATAGTTTTAAATTAAAAACATAATTAATTTTTTAAGAATTTTTTAATAAGTTTTTCAGAGAAATATTACTAAGTTCCAAAGTGAATTTTAAAATAAGTTTTTCATACTAGTTTTCACAAATTAAAAATGTTAAAGCTAAAGGTTTTAAATTGTAAAATTTATTAATCTGATTTGGAAATAATTTATATGATGACAATAATAAATAAATTCCTAAATATGTCCAAATGGAACGTAATAATTTAGCAAGTGTTTGAGATGTATATTAAAGACTTTAAATAAAAGGGGTGTTTTCGAATAAATTTATTCAAACCTTTGCTTTAAGTAAAGTATAAATGATAACTACGTAAATAAATGGTTATCTTAGAATAAATTAAGGATAATTTTATTAATGTAATAAAAGGTTAATTAATTTATTAATAAAAAGGGTAATTAATTACTTAAAGATAATTACTTAATTAAAAGTAATTAATGATTAAAGTTGATTAATCAAGTGATTAAGGAATAATTAATTATGAATAATTAATTTGTGTGATTAATTAATTATGGTAATTAATTAAAGGGTAATTAATTAATTTAATATTAATTAATGAAAGTGATTAGGGATAATCACTTATTGTAATTAATTAAGAATTATTAATCAATGATATTTAATTAAGAGTTAATTAATTAGTGTTATTTATTAAGGATAATTAATAATTAAGGGTTAATTAATAAATGATTCAAGAATAATTAATTATATGGTTTATAATTAATTAATTTTGACTAACTAGGATTATTAATTTATTAATCTGGTTTAAGTTAAGTTATAATCAGGATTGGAATTAATTCACAAAGGAACTAATTTAATTGAAAATTAAATTGAATTAATTAAGGATTAAATAATTAATTAATCCTGTTTATGAATGATTTTTGAATGCTTGAATGGATGTTATTTATGATCTGTGAAATTCTGTGGTATGAATTATTGAGCTGTATGTAATTCATTTATCTGTGATGAATTTATATTATTACTGTGAATCTGTGAATGAAGATAAGTGTTATAGGAATATACCGCTTATCTATATTACTGTGTTTAAATTTGTGATGATTGTTGATGTTGCACTATTATTGTATAAAACCCCTGAACCACACTATACACACACAAATATGGATTGCACGAGACAATTGGTTAAGTCATAGTTTTTGAAATAACTTTAATGTTGAATTTTGAATTCAAATAGTTTGGGTTAAATATGAAATTTTGAAAAGAAATTTTGAAGATAAAAGTTATTTTGAATAACTTGATAAAGTTTTGAAATTTAAATTGTTTAATTTGAATTTAAAATCAAGTTTTGAAATTGAATTCTATGTTGAGAATTATGGTTTAAAAAGGTTATTAAGGTTATAAATGGGTTTATATGGGTTTGAAACCACTTTAAAAATATTGTTTTGGGAATTTGAATTTAATCTAAGTATTATACTTAAAGAGCTTTAACTCATGCAAATGTAATCGTATTTTTCCGAAACGAAAACTATTGGTTTTCAAATAAAAATAGCTTTCATATACGGAAAGAACTTCATGTTTGTGTTATAAAGATTTCAAATTTGAAAGTGAATTGTTTTGAATGCTATGAATAGATCTTTGTGAAAGATAATTTAATCCTGTTTTGAAATTGAAGAAGATTTAAAAGCTGTATCTTTTGTATTAAAGATCTAAAATGAAAATTGTTTCTGAAAGCTATGAATCTTTGGAAATGGTTTTGAAAGATATGAATTGAATCTTTAATTTAAATGATTGGATGAGTTAATCCAATTTGAAAAGGAATTTGTTTTGAAAGCTATAATTGAATCATTGTGGAATGTTGGTGAACTTTGTGAAGTAAATCTTTTTTTTTAAAGATTTGTAAATGGTGATTTGTTTAAACCATTTGAGGAAAGGTTTTGGATTTTAAGTTTTGACTTAACTGAAATCCCATATCCATATGTTTTTAAAATATTGCGCTCATTATTCGGTTTAGCCGGAAGAGGACCTTGTGTCATATAACCCATTTAGAATAATGATATGACGATATGGATAGCATTTGAAGACCGGTGGTGAAGACCAGATTTTTCCGAAAGCGAATGGGTAACTCGTTGAATGTCTCTGCACCGGCTGATCCCTGATATAGAGATTTGATCACCCTTTGTGATGGAAGTCCAACGTGGTTGGGGATTATCCGGATTTGCAAGGACTTCTTTGAAAGTGCCTACGGTTCTGTTCGAACCCGAAACAGACTTGTATAGATGTATGTCTGACATTACACTTTGAGATGTTAAGCTGTTTTCTATCAAATACATTTTTGATTGGTGGCGGAGATTTATTCTCTTATCTCAACACCCTTCTCTGGGATGTACGAGCTCAGAGGTTATGTAGTTGATGGTTACTAGTGATACATTCCCAATTTGGTAATATGGTATACGAAGTGCTGCTAATAATTTGTTGATCAAATCATGACTTTGTGAAAAGCGTAGCTTTGTGGACGAGACTTCGTCGAGCCTTACAACCCGAAAATGGTCAAAACAGGAATGTTGTGGCAAGGTTGCAGGGGTCGCGCTCCTAGGGTATGTCCACTTCTTCTGGACTAAAGCTGGTATCATGGTATGGAGCCCAGATATTTACCTATGTGGTTGTTGCATACTTATTGCTGTGTGGTTGTTGCTTGAGGGCCCTTGGATAAAGGTCGCGAACAACTGGGGTGGCATATCTTTAGAGTTACTTCCCAGCAGGGGTAACCCGGCCTTGTGTTGGTAGGGAACCGTTTTGGTTCTTGGTGGTATCCCTCCAGAGGCATTCCTTTTATTAAGGAAGTTCCTTAGCCTGACCATTTGTTGGAAATCCAATCATCCAGTATGCGCCTTGTATGGTTTCAGTTGTAGAACCTACCATCTAATATGTAGCTATAGTAGGCATAATATAATGGTACTTATGCTGGCTAAGATTATATTATACTTTCAAAAAAATTTCTGCACTATGCACTAATAATAATATCAAATGGTTTTCGCGTATCAAGCATTTTTAACTGCCATAAGGAGAAATCTCCTCGAAGTGTGCGCTTGCATTGTGTGTGTGGCGGGTGGCCTTATGGCAGTTTCATTTTCTAAAAAGCGTTGCATTTTTCAACTTTTAAAATCTTTTGTTGTTTGTTTTAAGGATAAAACTGTTTTTATTTGCTCATACCAGTCCCATGACTGACCTGGAGTTTATTTTTCCCTTTCTAAACTCTAGGTGTCCACAATTTTCCACGCGGGCAGTCTAGAGTTGGATATTTTAGATAATCGAATAGTAGGTGTAGATTTGATAGCATTCAATCTTTGGATATTGGTAATCGCATTTGGATCGAGTTGCTCCACTTCAGTGTTGATGGTGGTTCGAGGTTCTGGATTAAGCTATCTTTGGTTTGGAATTTTGGATTCTTGATGTTGTTGGATACTTTTGGAGTTGCACTCTATTGATGGTCATCTTTCCACTGTCAATGGTCGCCAAGTCTAGACCATCCTTGTTGTTGTTATTTCTTTCGCTGTAGTCTTGTATCTCTGATAGTTTTTGATATCATTTGTATATTGTATCATGTTGTATCAGATATTGTATCTGATATATATCGATGATATGATATTATTCTTTTTTTTGGCTATGTTATTATGCTTAATATGTTATGTTGTCCAGCGAATCGGATTAAAACATTTGAATCTGTAGCATTCAAGTACACGTGAAGTACGTGTGTCGATTTTCAAACGCGAAAATTCGGGTCATCACATTATTGTTAACAATTTACAATCAATAGTTAACACAATATTTATTAAAATGTGAATGAGTCAAAGGAAGAGATTACGATTACACTGACTGTAAAATAATTAAATTATACTCACAGGATATGTTACACCCACTAAACTATGAAAACGTGGAATATACTCACATCCTATTTGCCTTGATGGAGACTTCGAATACTTCACCTTTGATAATGAACTTTAGTTCTATTCTTTAGTTTGTGAATGAATTAAAATGAGATATGGACTTGGCTTTTTATAGGTGAAGAGAAGGGGACTTTAGTTATTTCCTACAGCCTAACCAGATTCGACCAGATTTTGGTCCAATAGAAACCAGCATTATGGCCTAATTTCATTCGACCATATTTTAGTCCAATAGAAAATATCTTAATGGCCTAATTTGATTCGACCATATTTTGGTCCAATAGAAAACATCTTGATGGCTTAATTTGATTCCACCATATTTTGGTCCAATAGGAATCCTCCTTATCAACTATGGCATAATATGATTCGACCATATTTTGGTCCAATGACAAACATCCATTTGGCAGAACCTGATTCGACCAGATTTTGGTCCAATGGCAACCATCTGCATGGAATATAATAATCATTATGTTATTTTATTTCATTAGGCAAGTAATTATACTGTTCTGTTTTATTAGGCAAGTAATTATACTATTATGTTTTATTAGGAAAACTTATTCTTAAATAAATTGGTCCCCCTAACCGCCTTATAACTCGAACCGCCTTTAAACTAACATTTTACATCAGTTTAAAAAAAAATCCATTCGAGACGTTTTATCTAAATTTCTGTTCTAAATATAAAATCCATTATTTAATCATTTAAAAACATATTAACTATTCAAGTTCAAAGTGATTAAATTATTTGTCGTTACATTCTTCCCTCCTTAAAGGAAATTTCGTCCTCAAAATTAGTCAGATAAACTCTAGATATCAAAGAAACCCAAATGATATCATATATACCACATAAAGATACAAGAAAGTGATTTCAACATAACTGGTGAGTACATTAAAAAGAAACAACTACATCAACTCGGGATAAGAATCCCTAATATAGTCCTCAGTTTCCCAAGTATAATGTCTAACATCTCCATTCCACTGAGCCTAACATGATTCACAACCTTCTTTCTTAATCGCTTTATATCTCGGGCGGCAATACGAATAGGCCATCTAAGAATGGTTAGGTTAGACCGAACCTCCAAATTAACTTGTTGTCCCCGTTCTACTATCATCGAAGGGTCGTGCACATACTTACGTAAATGAGATACGTGAAATACGTTTTGCATATCTGATAGTCGATCTGGTAACTTCACTTTATATGCAAGTTTACTAATCCGGTCTAGCATGGGAAAAGCGCCAATATATCGAGGGGCTAACTTCCCTGTCATTCCAAACCTCACGACACTTCTCAGAGGACAGACTTTTACAAATGCCAAGTCCTCGACTAAGAACTCTAGATCCTTACGCCTTTGATCTGCATAACTCTTTTGCCGATCTTGTGCTTCCTTCATCTTTCTTCTAACATAAGCTACCTTCTCATTTGCTTCTAAGATTATGTCGGGTCCAAGAACAAGTCTATCACCAGATTCAATCCAACACGAGGAGAACGACATGGACGACCAAAAAGAGCTTCGAAAGAGGCCATACCATTGCTTGCTTGATAGCTTTTGTAAGTAAATTCAACTAAGGGTAACCGATCCTCCCTAGAACGCCTGAAGTCTAGAATGCATGCTCGAAATAAATCTTCCAAGATCCGGTTCACTCTCTTCGTCTGTCCATCTTTTTGGAAATGGTAAGCTGTACTTAAAATTAGCTTAGTCCCTAAAGCAGTTCGCAATCCCTCCCAGAACATACTAACGAATATCGGGTCTCGGTCACTTACAATACTACAAGGAATCCCATCAATCTCACGAATGTCGGGTCATCGTTACCTCTTCTTGAAATAGGAAGCCCATCAATAAAGTCTATAGAGATCTACTCCCTATTCCACTTGGGGATCTCAAGTGGCTAAAGCAATCTAGCTGTCTTCTGCTGATCACTCTTAATCTGTTGGCAGTTTGCACAACAACGCACAAAGATTGAAATATCTCGCTTCATCCCCTTCTACCAGAATACCCTCTTCATATCTTTTAACATCTTAGTCACTCCTGGATGAGAAGATAACATTGAATGGTGGCATTCGGCTAACACTTCTTGCCTAAGTCCATCAAAGTCTGGAATACAAATATGCCCATCCATTTTCAATATGCCTTGGAGATCAATCTCAAAGCTAGAAACAAGACCTTCTTCAACATCCTTCTTAAGTCAAGCCAAAATAGGATCTGCCTCTTGATTGGAAGCAATTCTCTCTAACAATACTGGCTTAACTTCTAGGTTTTCAACCATTTCTACATTCCTACAAAGTTCGTCAACAATGGCATTTCCGTTTCCAAGGGTATAAAGAACCTCTAGATCATAAAAGGCAAGAAAGTCCATCCATCTCTACTGCCTCAAACTCAAATCTTTCTAGGTAAAAAGGTATTTCAAGGATCTGTGGTCTGTGTATAACTCGAACCTTTCACCTAAAAGATGATACCTCCACATCTTTAGTGCGAATACAACAGCTAAAAACTTCAAATCGTGTGTAGCACAATTTTTCTCATGCGGCTTTAGCTGTCGACTCGCATAGGCAATAACTTTTCCATGCTACATCAGAACTGCTCCCAATTCGGTTCCATAAGCATCTGTATACACAGTTAAACCTTTTCTCCCATTTGGAATGGTTAATACAGGAGCGCTAGTCAACTTCTCTTTCAATTCACTGAATTCTTGATCACACGTAGAAGTCCAAACGAACTTAACATCTTTCTTTGTTAAATTTGTCAAATGAGAAGCAATCTTCGCGAAGTCCTTGATAAACCTACTGTAAAAACCAGCCAATCCCAAGAAACTTCTAACTTCCATCACACTTTCGGGCTTCTTCCAATCTTGAACCACCACAACTTTAGTTGGGTCCATCGATATGCCTTCTCTCGAAATAACATGCCCTGGAAACCTAACTCCGGATTTCCAAAAATGGCACTTGGAAAACTTAGCCTTCAACACATGGCTTCTTGAGGTATCGAGTACAACACAGAGATGATATTTGTGTTCCTCCTCTGTCTTGGAATAGACAAGAATGCCATCAATAAAGATGAGAACGAATATATTAAGAATGTCTCGAACTACTCGATTCATTAAGTCCACAAAACAAGTGATCCAAATGGCATAACTAACTACCCGTAAAAAATTTCAGGATTCGAAAATCTGTTAAAGGAACACTTTCCTCTGCCACTCTTAATTGCTGGAAACCGGTGGCATGATCTAATTGAGAAAATATCTGAGCATCATAGAGTTGATCAAACATATCATCAATTCTTGGCAAAGGATAATTATTCTTGATATTCCTTTTGTTCAACTTCTAATAGTCTACGCATAACCTTAGAGATCCGTCTGACTTTGTAACAAAGACGACAGGCGATCCCTAACTCGAGGGACTACGTTGGATCAAGCCCTTCTGCAACAAGTCATAAGTTTGCCTTTCTAACACCCACTTCTCTTTTGGGGCCGTCCTTCGTAAGGGTTGTACGGTAGGTCTAATTCCCGAAACCAAATCAATACGGAACTCGATTTCACGGTGAGGAGGTAAACCTTGCACCTCGTCAAAAATATCTATGAAATCTCGAATAACCGATACATCTTCTAGCTTTGCTTTAGCCACTTCGAGTTAACAGGGAAAACTACTCATTTACTTCTTAAGCTCTTCATAACTAATATCAACACCAACATCTCCTACATCACTAACTCTAACGAGACTTCTACCATAATCCAAGATAGCTTTAAAATTAGATAACCAATCCATTTCCAGTAACACTCCAAAACCCATAAACCCAAGAACAAACAAGTCAAAAGGAAAGAAATGATTTCGACAAGAAATAGGTACATTTAGACACACATTGTCAAGATTTGTTGGACCTCCAATTGTGTTGACATACAAAGAGGATTACTTATGATAACATATTTAAGGTTTAGTTTGTCTGTATCAAATAACACCCTTAAGGAATATCATAGATGGATAATGTACCTTGCAAAACTTACTTCACTTTTTGATCTGGAGAAGTGGATGATAACCCTTCTTTGGTAAAAGTCTGTCCTTGAGATCTCTTTTTAGGAAGAGGGCACTCATTCTTCATATGTCCTTGCTGGCTGGAATTAAAACATATGGCAATTGGGCAATGATCTACAAAGTGGCCCATCATATTGCACTTGAAATAAAGAATGTTAGCCAAGTTGGTCTTCTTCTGTGCTGGAGCGCCATCTTCGAGTTTCTTCCCTACTCCATGCTTCTTTCCCTTAAACTTACGCTTGAAGTTTGGCTTTCCTTCAACTGGTATAATTAATAAAGGCTTGGCACTTATTTCTTGTACTACATCCTTCTGGACTCCTTCCTTAATATCAAGAGCATCAAACCTCAAAGCCATGCTAATAATGTTGGTGAATGTACCTATAAGATGATTGGTCATTTCACGATGGAACTCTGGTCGCATTCCATTCACAAACATTTCATTTTTCTTGAGCAGTGTGTCTATCAATCCAAGTCCAATATGGGGAAAAGCATTAAACTTATGCTCATACTATGACACAGTCATTTCACCCTGCTTTAAGTCAATGAATCTTCTAAATAACAGAGTTTTTCCGGCCTTTGGAATAGACCGTGCTTCAAAAACTTCCTTGAACTGGGCCCAAGAAAACTCCCCCTCCGGAGTATTAGCTAATTTTGAATCCCACCAATCCGTTGCTGACCTTTGAATTTGTCGCGATGCCAACAGCCATTTCTTCGCATCTTCCAACCGAAGATCTCCAAATATTCTTTCATAAGTTCGAAGCCACATCCGCACTCCAAGAATGTCTTCAGTCCCATAGAATGGTTTCCCACCCAAAAGTGGTAATTTTTTTACATTAAGTTGAAAAATTCATAGGGGTTTGAATTTTCACAAACATTTCCTCTACCGGATCTACAACTGACATAGTAGCATTTCTTGGTACGCGCCATTGGTAGCCGTGCTAGTTCCAAATCCTCTCCTTCCTCCTCTTCTTATATTCGTTTTCTACTATCTAAACAAATAATAGGTATTTTTAAAATACAAAAATAGGATTATAATGGTTTAAGGAAATAACACCAAAGGATCTAAAACTAGAATTTAAAGGATAAGTATTATTACAATACAAATTAAAAATATGCTCACTCAAGATGAACTCATTCTAGGGCATCACTTACCCTCTCTCTAGTGAGTTGTACCCCAATTATGCCAAGAAGTTCGCTCAACCGAAGCTCTGATACTAACTATGATGCCCCACCTTTCTGACCCTTGAAAACGACACTTAATACTCTGTTGTATTCACGTGCCATTGCCCAAGTATTTGAAAGATAAGTTGTCATAGGGTAAGATATAAGAACAGGAAAATATTTTCACAATGAAACGCTTAAATATAACATAAAAATAAGTAGTACATAAGGTTACTCCCAACATGGAGTTATCAGAGTTACAACAATACTATCATTCTAGGTAGTTACAACAATTTGCCTTTAAATATACATATATATAGCCAACTCTCATAATAGTAAAAATAAATTGCTAGATAGATAAGGAGCCTTCTTCTCATCCACCATCTTTAAAAGAGCCCAAAGACACCTGTTATTTTTGGACTACTCAAATATAAACGAGTACCTGAAAGTATAGGGAAAACAAACAATTTGAGTTAGACAATAAGTCTGGTATAAGTAAACTCCAAAAAATAGAACACACAAAATAACTAGCGAGATCACGTCGCAAAAATGCAGAACGGGTTTTTCCCTCACAAGGACAACATCCAAGTATAAAAGAATGGATACAAGCAATTAAACATCACAAAGAGCGCAAGACACTTCCCTATGCAATTAAGAAAGAATCAATCCAAAGATTTGAATCAAAAATAAGGAAAGAGGATTTTTCCAATAATTACTAGGAGGGTGCGCTTCCCTTATCGAAAGTATACCTCTACAAAATATAATTGAGAACTATGATGACTCTAGGAAACCTCCAAGCCGGACCTCGCCAACCTTACCGAGTATCCGAGTATTTCACATCTCCTTGCGCATATAACCGAAACCAATCTAGAGTAGATGTGAAAATATCTTAATGGGAGCAACCCCACATAGCTTGGCCCCCACTCGCTCTTTATTTAGTCATTTCCGATAAAGGATACCAATGCTCTAAATGAGCAACAAATCGTCTTAGATTTTACAAAACAAAAACAAAAGGAAGAAGGGTATCGAAATTGATACTCAAGATATCAACTATTGGGGATAACAAAATGATCGTATATGAAAATTAAATCTTATACTTTTCCAATGCTTGGAAAATATCCATATACTTATCTCATCGGTATAATTATATTCACAAAACATTTAGGAGGATTTCATATTTCAAAAGCTTACTTAGATGGTCAAAAACAATTGTCTGTAAGAAAAGTGAATGTTTTCCATTGTAATTGTAAAGATCATTTATGGAAATCAAATCTCTTACACTTGTCATGTTTTCGATATTCTCGACTTACTCTACACCTTGCCTAGAAACAAAGCCAGCAAAGTTAGGGAACTGGTTGCTCCTAGCCTTGCCTAGACACTTTAATTTAAGATCTCACAGGCAGAAGATCAATCTACTCATCGGCATTTAGTGCCAAGTATAGGACTACTTACTTTCCATAAATAACCCATTTAAATCATTATATAAATTTTGGAGCTCCTTTAAAATACTTTAAACAAAGATTTAAAACTTCCACTCAAATCATAACTTAAACTCGTCATCTTTAAAGGAGAATACAACCAAGAAGGATGAAGCTCCCTCTTAATCAATTGAGATAGCTAAAAGGGGTGTTATTTCCCATTAACCAAAAAGTCACTAAATGTCAATCCTAAGTTAAAAGGTGGTGTAAGTTCCCTTTAACTAAACGTAAGGGGATTGCTCATAAACTGGTCGAGCACAAATCAAACAACCAAACAAGAATAATAATAGACTCATTATTATTAACAATTTGCAACCAATAATTAACACAACATTTGTTAAAATGAGAATAAGTAAAAAGAAAGACATTAAGATTACACTGACTATAAATAATTAAATTATACTTATAGAACACCCACTAAACTATAAAATCAAGGAATATACTCACATCCTATTTGCTTTGATGGTGACTTGGAATGGTTCACCTTTGATAATGAATTTTAGTTCTATTCTTTAGTTTGTGAATGAATTAAAATGAGATATAAACTTGGCTATTTATAGGTGAAGAGAAGGATATTTTAGTCATTTCCTACATCCTAACCAGATTCGACTAGATTTTGGTCCAATAGAAACCAGCCTTATGACCTAATCTGATTCGACCACATTTTGGTCCAATAGAAAACGTCTTGATGGCCTAATTTGATTCTACCATATTTTGATCCAATAGAAAACATCTTAATGTCTTAATTTGATTCGACCACATTTTGGTCCAATAGAAATCCTCCTTATCAACTATGGCATAACATGATTTGACCAGATTTTGGTCCAATGACAACCATCCATATGGCAGAACCAGATTCGTCCAGATTTTGGTCCAATGGCAACCATCGGCATGGAATATAATAATTATTATGCTATTTTCTTTCATTAGGCAAATAGTTATACTGTTCTGTTTTATTAAGCAAGTAATTTACTATTCCGTTTTATTAGACAGGGTTAATAATTCTTTCTTGTTTTATTAGGCAAGTAATTATACTACTCTGTTTTATTAGGATCAGTTTTAAAAAATCCATTCGACACGTTTTATCCAAATTTGTATTCTAGATATAAAATCCATTATTTAATCATTTAAAAACATATTAATTATTCAAGTTCAAAGTGATTAAATTATGGGTCGTTACAGTTTGTGAGATAGAGCAAGTGTGAGCATGTGTAGGCAGTTTTGTGTAACCCACATATGTGTTTAGGTGTGTGTGTATAATTCTTATATGCATGCGTTTATGAAAATATGTGTATGAGTCTATGTACAGACCAAGGCCATTGTGCGTCTATGTAGACTATAATGTATGAATGCGCTGTGCAAGGATGTGTTTTTAATTTTAAACTTATATATATGTGCACACTTAAACATAAATGTTTATATATTATATGTGATCACAATTATGGTTTAAAGTTTATTTAAATCAATAAGGAATTTCAGTGGTATTATTTAAGTAGAAAAATATGAATGGTCCTTAATTGATATGTTATAGTTTTCAAAGTATATTTTTATGAAATTTTAGTATAATTCTAGTTTTGAAAATGTATTTAATAAATTATGAATTTATAAATAGTATTTAGTTATAGAAAACTATAGAATTATTCTTGAAAATGATATTTAGTTCTAATATATTTTAGATTATTAAATGAAAGAAATGGATTTTCTAAAGCTATTTGTGAATAGCACATTATTATTTAATCTTATAAAGGATTGAGAAGTTTGTTATTACTACATTTGATATATGGGTTTAGTTAATTATCAATTTATTCCTAGAGTATACTATTATTACCCATTTCTAAATATTTGTTTTGTTATATAATATTATATGTTGTGATGGGTTATAGAATATTAATTTGTTTGTTTTATACATATGTGTAATTTTGGTTAAGTTATTTATCTTGTTTATTTGGTTTTAATTCTTCTTACATATTAATTATATGAATGATTCACCATTGATATGGATACGTTTATTGATTTGATATGATATGGTGATGACATCTTTATATTTTATTTGTGATTTCATTTCTATGCGATGAGCAATTCGGATAAACAGTTTAGCGATACCGTCTGTTATGGGACTTTCGATAATACTTTTTCAGCTATTCATCGGACTCTTTACATAAAAACACTTAGTGTTGTTTGAGTTTAGTTTATAAACATTAAATAATTATTTGAATAACATGTGGGGGTATGAGATGTCATTATGTTATTTGTTTGATTATTATTTATAAGTAAATATCACTCAAATGAGGATTTCTCATGTGCATATATTAATACTCGCTGTGATGAGTATATTATAGCTATGTGTTAGCTTATAGGTAGAGCCATGTGTCGTAAAATGATTAGAGCTCTAGTATATTAAAGTCACGTGCTGACTTATATGGAGATGTGTGTCGGCTTACGACTACAGCTAGGCGTAGATGTTGGATAGAAGTACTATATGTCTTTCAATTGTCTCCAGCTCCCTTTATATTTCGATAGTGAGACAGATTGGCCAATATCCACCTTAGCAGCCTGATTGTAGGGTCTCACCTTAGATCCATAACACCATTATTATATACTATATCCGATATGCATCACAGGTTTGGCAGGATAGAAGCTTTAGAGCCCCTTTTATTGCATAGGCTAGCAGTCTGTTACCTATAGCAGCAAAGCAGGGTCGTGACTGAGGCTATGCGTGGATGAGCCATTGATGGATGGGGTCATTATGTCCATCAAGATAACTAAAGACTGTAGAAACATATCTGGCTATTAGCGAAAGGATAATAAACCCTTAGTTCATGGAGCATGCTATGTGCTATCAGTCTCCATTTCGGTTCAAGGTTATGTGTGTGTTGTGGATTGTCATATATGATTCATTATCCCAAGAGGTGCTATACTAGAGATCCTGTGTCTAAACTGTAGTCAGCCTTCTTATATTCATACTAATCAGATTTATTATATATGAGGAGATTAGATTATATATGGATGGGTGTCTAGAGTATGATGGATCCTCGTGTCTTTTATTATGTATTGAAAGGCATCCTTTCCTATTTTGTAAGTTGATGATGATTGTAACAAACGTCCTTTAAGACCTTCAAATGTCGATGCTAATACATTCAAAGTATCACATGCCAAGCAACCAAGTGCTTGAAATGTAGAAAGTTAGGGTAAAAGAAAATGAAATAGAAACATAATAAGAAGCAAGAACACAATATCAAAATATAACACACGGAACGATAATACGTAATATCTCAAAATCTCTTTACCAAAATGAATTTTTTTTATATACATAGAACAACCAGATAGACAGACCTATCATCAGTCTAGACAATTATAAAAGTCCGTCTTCACAAATGCTGATAGATACAAACAAGTAAAGTAGCGGAGTAAATACGTAAGAGGTACCTAGCTCGTCTCCTAAAGCTCTAAAGCGTCCACCTAAATATGGAAGTATACTCGAGGCTGATAAGAGCATTAGAAAAGAATAACACTTGGATTGGTCTAGTAAACCGGCATGAGAAACTAAAAGCATATGAATTTATATATTTATAAAACCCTTCAAAAATAAATGTATCTCATGAAACCATACTACAAATAGACACGGACGTGTTTTTACTTTATGATAACCAAACCCTTTCTTTTAGAAAATCCGGTGATATTATAATAATATCTAGGTGTGAAATTTAAATAATGAAGTAGTGATGCATGTGAGTGTACATCATAACTATAATATGTATACAATCAAAACCACTAAGGCACGTTCGCTAATTGTGTAGGATTCCATGGAGGTACCCTCATTACTTCGAGAACGATCCTTGGCACAAGGACTAGAGATATCCTCCTGAAGCGTCGTACATCCCTTACCGATGTACCATAGGAAATACATAGCTGGCCATAACACGAGGCCGAACTGCACCACTCACGCATACATAACTATAGGAATCTCTAGAGAAGAGTCTCCTGGGTCCTTGCGTTAGCTAAATTCAAGATAATGCAACATATCTCTAGTTAGTCGTATTGGCTAGTGTGGCTACGTCCGGTATTCCATCACATGAGTACTATCCGAACATATCTCGATGCATGAGTCCCCAACTCAAATAGATCTTTGAACCACACATGGATTCTTATATCTCAACCGATCTCAAAATCACACATGGATTCCCGCATCCTAGATAGATTATAAACACTTGCATGTATTCAAGTATTTCAAATAGATCTGAAATCTCCACATAAATTCTAGCATCTCGAACCAGTCACAGACCTCTTCCAAAGCATAGAATACGTATATGGTTTTGGCGTGATTATGGTTTTGAGTCATCTCACACAACCACATGTCACCGCTTAGTGGAGCTCAAAAAAAAAATCAACCGATTTTCGTTAAACCCAACTCCAGTTATTTTGGAAATAAAAGGACAATATATAAGAGCGAAGATCACCTCCTAACCAGATGGGGTTGGATTACGTTATCGTTTGTCTTAGAAGTGCAAAACAAGTTTGTACATAAATTATAGCATCACCGAACATAATGATATCATATAATTCTCGTTTTTCTTCTAGATATTTTCAGAGTTATATTTGGCAAGTTTCAACAATGGTTGAGAATAATTGCATAATAGAAACTAAGTCTCGTATACTTTACATAAGCAAGTAACACACAAAGCATGATCAATATGTGCAAGCACGATCAACTCATATAAAGGCTTCAAATCCCCATTTTAAATACTTCACACAATCATTATTTTTAAAATCAAATGTTACTAAAATACCGTAACTATAAACTAAAAATACTTCACACGATCATTATTTTGAAAATGCTCTTTTAAAGATTATATTGCTTTTCAAATTTATAATTAAATGAGTTAAAAATAATTGTTGCTTAAATATCATTACTGTAAACCCAAAATCACTTTTATACTTGTCATTAACTTTAAAACACATCCATTTAACGATCCGAGAATATTTTCACTTTTTAAACAATATGATATACCAATTTAGTTATTTTTATATAGGCATTCATTAAAACATAAGTGTTAAAATCCCAAAAACCTCTTTTATATTCTTTTCCAATTAAACCTTCTTAAAATGATATATAATGTCAGGACCCGATTCTTCGTCTTCCGAAAATTCAACATCGATACTCACTTTATCGACTGCCGAGTAATCGAACGACGGAAAACCGAACACTGAGGGTTTTAAGAAAAGAAGAAAAAGAGAGAAGAAGAGAGAGAAGATAGAAAATAGAGAGAGAGAAGAAAATAGGAGAATAGAGGGAAAAGAAAAACAGAAAATAGAACGGAACAGAAAACTACAGAACAACATCAGAATCTCACAATTCGCAGCGGAACAACATATAATAATAAATGAATAATCTTTAAACAAAGAACTATATCAGTTATTACATTTTATACATTACATTACATCATCATCAGAGTGTACAACAACATACAACAACAAACAGTGCAGCGGAAAAAGAAATACTATATACTAGTAATACGCCATGCCATCCAGCTTGCCTCCAACAACTCCAGAATATCCAGAATATCCTGATAAACCTTAACTCTTGACTGCCCGTGTGAAAATTGGTGGGCACCTAGAGTTTAGGAAGGAAACAATAAACTCCGAGTCAGTCATGAGACTGGCGTGAGAACTCAAAACAGTTTATTTATCTTTAAAATCAAAATAGAGGAATATTTTTAAAGTCAATTCGCAATGCTTTTAAAAATGAGACTACCATAAGGCCTCCCGCACACACACACATGCAAACGCAGAATCGGAGGAGATTTCTCCTTATGATAGTCAAAGATGCTTGATACGTATTAAAATAACATTTGATATTATTACTAGTGTATAGTGTAGAAAAAATTCATTTCGAAAGTAGAATATAAATCTTAGCCAACATACGACCATTATCGTATGCCTACTATAGCTATCATCCAAACAGTGGGGCGCCACCATAAGTGAATGATAGGTTCTACAACTAATACCGTACAAGTCTCGTATTGTTTCTTTGGATTTCCAACGAATGATCAGGCCAAGGAACTTCCCAATGCCACATGAGAATGCCTCTGGATGGACATCCCCGAGAACCAAACCGGATCTCTACCAACACAAGGCCAGGTTACCCCTAACTGAGTAACAACTGACCGAATATGCCATCCCCCGGTCCTTTGGGATCTTTAACCGAGCGCTTGTAATCAATTCACACAATCATAACAAAGTGTTTTCAACATGAGTAAGTATCTGGGCTCCATACCATGATACCACCCTTTTCCAGAAGGAAATGCACACATCCTAAAGGGCGCTACCCCTTATAACCTTGCTGCTTCTTTCCTGTTTTGACCATTCACGGGCTGTGAGGCTCGACGAAGTCACGTCCACAAAAACATACTTTATACAAAATCCATGCTTTGGGTTAACAAATGATCATAGAAATGATCACCAGGATAGACGATCAAATAAACGATCCTATCACAAATAATCAACACAATGATCATTTACAGCAACACTCAGCATGTCACATTACCAAATTGGGAATATATCGCTGATAACATTCAACTACGTAACCTCTGAGCTCGTACGTCTCAGAGAAGGGTGTTAAGCTAAAAGAATAAATTCTCCGCCACCAAAAGAAATATATTTGAAAGAAATCTGCTTTATATCTCAATTTGTAATGTCAGACATACAATCCATACAAGTCTGTTCCGGGCTCGAACAAAACCGAAGGCACTTACAAAGAAGTCCTTGCAATCCGGATATTCACAATCCTGATCGGATTTCCCATCACTTAGGGAGTCTCTATACCGTTGCAACTCAGTGCAGAGACAATCGACAGGTCATCCTATCGCTTTTGCAAATACCGGGTCTTCAACACCGATCTTCAAATGCTATTCACAACGACGTATCACATATTCGGAATGGGTTATACGACCCCATGGTCCTTTCCCGGTTAACCCGAATAGTGAGCGCTTATTCAAAAATAAGTGTAGCATTCACATTCAAACAAATCACATCAAATACCCATTCAAAGGGAAATATTGATAGTCGGTTATTGAACTATCAATGGATATGCACACATCACCAGTTTCCAAATAATTTTCCAAATTATTTATTTTCCAAAATATCTTCACAAGATATATTATTTTCACACTTTAAAAATAAATCAACATTTATTTTTAAACCCAATTTCCAATTTCATTTATAAATTCCATATTGAATTAATATTTCAAAATATCTATGAATATATGATTTCAATTATTCATTTCAATTTATCTTCAAAAAGATAAATTCCCAAAATATTCACTTTATATTGGAAAACATTTCCATACTTATTTAATAAGTAATTCACAAATTTTATTTATTTTCAACACTTAGAAAATATTCAATATACTTAAATCGAGATTAAGTATATATTTCATTCTTTAAGGAAATCATTCTCTTAAACGTATTTATTTGGGCCAAAACGAATGTTGCGTAAAACATCGTTACGACAACCCAAAATCACTAGTATAGGGATTCGAATTTTAAGATAGATATATAAATCCCAATACTATACAAAACATTTCCTTTCGGAAATCATTTACTATAATAACAGTGTTATAGTCCACTATTTCCTTTTATTTCTCGAAAACGTCTATTTCAACAATAAATGTTGAAATCTAAGGTTTCGAATCTCAACACATTTTAAAACATCGTTAGGTCATTTTAATTCTATTTCAAATATCATATTAAAAACAATTTCTTTAACATCTTATTCACTATTCAAAAACGTGAATATACTACGTTAACACATTTCATCCTTTTATTCATTTTATTTCAAAGGATTATTCACAGTTCAAAAACGTGAATATAACTCCATTAATAGGTTTCAACAATTTACTTCTTAAAATAAGTCGTTTGCGAATTTTATAAAACAACGTTTATAAACTCCATTTCTATTTATTTTATAACAACTTCCTTTTATAAATTTTCTTTATTAACCTATTCGATTTATAACTCAATTATAAACTAAAGGTTCATATTATAAGTTAAATATTTATAAAACGATTATTTTACAAAATCATTCTTTTAAACTTTATAATTATAAATCTTATAACTTATAAGATTCAATGATTTATTCAAAACTATTCTTTTAATAACTTCACAAATTTATAAATCTTACTATTTATAAATCTCATTTATAACTTCTCCATTTATAATTCTATAAATTTCATTCATTTATGAAATTCATTTACACTTCATTCAAACACTTATAAAAACTCGTTTTATAATGTCAATATTTCAATTTACAAATCTCTTAATATAATTCAATTTATATTATTCTTTTAAAACGTCTTTAATCTCCTTTATTATTTCACCTTTTTGATTCATAAAATAATTAAATTTTATAAATCCTATATTTAAACTTTTCACAATAAATTCTAAAATCCCGATTAAACTATTTTATAAAATCAATAGCATCATATTCTCAAAAATCAGTTTTTAACTATTTTTCTCAAAAATCAAAATTTTTATAACTTTAAAAATTATAACGTTTATTTATTTAAAATGGATAAATTCCCAAAAATATTTTATAACATATACTTTCAAAAATCACTTTAAAAACATTTTAAAATTCCAAAACTTGGTCCAATGATGCTACATACCAAATAGTCAATCACGACTACAACGATATCATATATCGATATGAAAATCCATCAAATATCAAAATATCTGGATTCAAATAAATACTGTTGAGGAATCCAGTTGGATCCCTCCAACCTGTTTTCCTGCATCCACAAACATCAGCACAATACCAATTCCGCTCCAGTACGAAATTATCGCGGTATATGAGATTTAAATATTATCCGCTTAATAGACGGCGCAATAGGGTCTCATCCGCTAAACAAAAAAAATGCGGGAAATCAATAACTCCAATATATACATGCCAATATATATATATATTGCTATTATATATAATACCAATTTCACTGTTTATGAAATATTCGCGGTATATGTTTTTAATAAATAACATCCGCTTACTAACGGCGTATAATGTCTATTTTAACAATCAATAGATAACAATCATCATTCAAACATGCATTCAAATATTTTAAATCTGACTATTAAAATAAAATCGAAACTGATTCGATTGAGTGAGAAGTTATCACCTTGATTTCAATTTCGTTTTAGCGATTTATTTCGAATAAAATTAAACGGACGTTTAATTTTACCCAAAATTCTCACTAACTCCAAACGACTCCAATCCATTTTCATCGCGTAGTGCTCGTCCATACGATTCCAACGCAACTGGTTTTGCGCGTTTTCGACCTCGTATGAAAAGTTATGATTTTTATAAGTTTTAACGAATTTTATATAAACAATTCACAATATAACAATAAAATTTTAAACCCACATCCATCATCCACCGTTGATTCCAACCCCAAGCCATCAGAGCCGCACCCTCCTTCTCCCTCTCTCTCATTCATGTACAGGAACACACGCACGCATACAAACCCATATAGCACAAATTAGGTTTTCAAATTCGAGCCTCCTCGCTACACTAAACCTCATCACACCCCCACCATCTTGAAGCCCTCTGCTTGCTCTACGTTCGGCCATAACCTTGTGGAGCTCGGCCATCTATATCGCGCGCAAATCGAGGCCGAACGCGCCTCCTTCAAACCCAAATTCGCGACAATCCGTGAAGAGATAGGATAAATCGACCGTTGGATTTATAGATTGTAGTGCCCTCTACCACTTTCTAGTTGAAGGTTTGTCGAATCGATGAACGGATTGGAAGAAATCAGAGGGGAAACGAGAAGAGGTGCTGGCCGTTGTTTACTAGGGTGGCGGCTAGGGTTTTAGATTAGGTTTTTTTTTTATTTGTGAGGGGTTATTTATAGGAAAATTTTCGAACACTATTCATCCCGGAAATTCCGAACTCCGATTTACGCGCCGTAACCAGCGTTTCTAGGGTTTACCCCGCGTTCCGGACACAATGGAATAGGTTTCTAAAGCTAATTCGGACATCTGTGCGAGTTATGGCAATAAACGATCAATTTAAATTAAACCGATTTAATCGATTTTCTAGGCGTTTTAATTTGTACCGGACAAACGGTAAATCCAGTTGACTTGAAATTTGAAACCTTACAATAATATCACATTACGGATCCGATAAAACTGGTTTCGTCGAAATCCGAGACTTTTTTAAAAATGGCTATTTTAACTCGCCAAATTAAAATTAAAAATAAATTCGATGCGTTTCGAGCTGCCACGATCAAACGATAACTCCGATTGACACGAAAATTGAAATCCGGTAATAACTAACTATTATGGATCCAATGGAACAGGTTTCGTTCAATTCTGAGACTGTTCAAAAATTGACTATTTTCACTAGTCGATTTTAATATTAAAATATTCAATTTTCACAAATTAACTTTTAATTCGATTTTAAAAGTTCTAAAATACCTTTCTAACTCCAACATGATAAAATAAAATTTTACAAATCATTTTCAATCATATTTAACTCAATTTTCAATTATTTCCATAATTTAACATATTAAATTATCGATTTAATAATCCAATTAAATTCAATAATTCAAATTAAAATTTATTTGACTTATAAATTCACTTCTTAATATTTAAAATTAATTAAATATTCAAATTTTAATTTCCAAAAATTCTGGGTCATTACAATCTTCCCCCCTTAAAAGAATTTCGTCCTCGAAATTAACAAGTAAGAAAAATTACAGAATCTATTAATTTTCCAAAATTCATAGTTAAACTTCTTATAAATCTTTACTAAGTTTTCAAATCATACTTAGTTACCTTTTCTAAAACAACTACTATTGTTTAACTTTCAATTCTAAAATCAAAGTTATAGTTTTCAAAATTTTCCAATTTTCTCAAATTTTTTTCTAACGCCTTAAATTTTCGGAAAAATTCGCCATAGTCTCCTTTGCGCGGCTCGATCCGAAAAAAAAATGACAGTATATATATCACAAATATACATCTCATCAAGTAATGAGGCATCCCGAAGGGAAAAAGTATAAAAGTACGGTATGTAATCCGAGATATGTACCTTATATTTTATTAGCAAGCATATACGGCTAATATAGCGCGAAAGCGAGCTCCAAATGCGAAGCAAACGCGATCCGCACCTACTAAACACTCAACAAACAACATGAGAACATGCTTATATGAAAATAATCTCAATATACAACATATAGCAACATAATAACTATATATGCCAACATAGCAAATGTATGAAAAGCAATAAATGCAACCATCAACCAACTATCATTCATAACCAATAAATATTCATTTATATTCTCATTCATATTTAATGAATTGGTTTTCAATTTAATCACATTTGATTCATTAACAGTGGATGTTTTTACTAACATTCATTTTCAATTAGTTTATATTCACTAATTTATATTCAAGTTGGTTCACTTCCAAATCAAATTCAATTCTATTTAAGATTCACTTAACTTCCAATTGAATTTCAATTACTTTAGCTTCCAATTTCATTAACACTTAATGAATTATATACAATCAATCAACTAACAACCATATAATAACCAATGTATATTAATTGCAACCAAATTCCTTTGCTTTCAATTGGTTTAACAACATCACTTTCAATTGGTTTAATTAATTGATTTTCATTCAATTATTCAACTTTCAATAACATTAGATTTTAATGAATTACACTTATATCCATTATTTCATATCAATTTAATTTAATCGATTAACATTCCATTCACTCAATTCAACTTCCAAATTCTAAAGTAAATTTTCATTTAACTTTAAATTCATTTTTATTTTACAACTCATATTCATAAATATATTCATATAGTTTCACTTCTTATATATATAAGTTTATTTCACAATTGCAAATCACTTTAATTATAATTCAATTCTTATAATTCATTTGCTTATACAATTATTCTTCAATTTAGATTATTCAAACAACTAAACAATCAACTTATATACACTTTAATAATTCTGAAAATTTATTTCTTTATATATAAAATATAATCAAGGTAAAATTATTTCATTTACCCAATTTTAAAACAATATTATGTCGGTTTATCTTGTTTAAGAGTTTAGAAACCCCTTTCTACGATAGTTAGCTAGACTATATCGACCGAAATCTATAAACAATCAACCGATAAGTCAACACAATACAAAACAATTTATATTCACTAACAAATACGCTCTCATAGCTATTATTACACTCAAACTCATTCTAGAGTACTGCTGACTCTATCTCTAATGAGTAATACCCAACAGAACCATGGTTGTCGCTTAACCATAAGCTCTGATAACACATTGTCAGGACCCGATTCTTCGTCTTCCGAAAATTCAACATCGATACTCACTTTATCGACTACCGAGTAATCGAACGACGGAAAACCGAACACTGAGGGTTTTAAGAAAAGAAGAAAAAGAGAGAAGAAGAGAGAGAAGATAGAAAATAGAGAGAGAGAAGAAAATAGGAGAATAGAGGGAAAAGAAAAACAGAAAATAGAACGGAACAGAAAACAACAGAACAACATCAGAATCTCACAATTCGCAGCGGAACAACATATAATAATAAATGAATAATCTTTAAACAAAGAACTATATCAGTTATTACATTTTATACATTACATTACATCATCATCAGAGTGTACAACAACATACAACAACAAACAGTGCAGCGGAAAAAGAAATACTATATACTAGTAATACGCCATGCCATCCAGCTTGCCTCCAGCAACTCCAGAATATCCAGAATATCCTGATAAACCTTAACTCTTGACTGCCCTTGTGAAAATTGGTGGGCACCCAGAGTTTAGGAAGGAAACAATAAACTCCGAGTCAGTCATGAGATTGGTGTGAGAACTCAAAACAGTTTATTTATCTTTAAAATCAAAATAGAGGAATATTTTTAAAGTCAATTCGCAATGCTTTTAAAAATGAGACTACCATAAGGCCTCCCGCACACACACACATGCAAACGCAGAATCGGAGGAGATTTCTCCTTATGATAGTCAAAGATGCTTGATACGTATTAAAATAACATTTGATATTATTACTAGTGTATAGTGTAGAAAAAATTCATTTCGAAAGTAGAATATAAATCTTAGCCAACATACGACCATTATCGTATGCCTACTATAACTACCATCCAAACAGTGGGGCGCCACCATAAGTGAATGATAGGTTCTACAACTAATACCGTACAAGTCTCGTATTGTTTCTTTGGATTTCCAACGAATGATCAGGCCAAGGAACTTCCCATTGCCACATGAGAATGCCTCTGGATGGACATCCCCGAGAACCAAACCGGATCTCTACCAACACAAGGCCGGGTTACCCCTAACTGAGTAACAACTGACCGAATATGCCATCCCCCGGTCCTTTGGGACCTTTAACCGAGTGCTCGTAATCAATTCACACAATCATAACAAAGTGTTTTCAACATGAGTAAGTATCTGGGCTCCATACCATGATACCACCCTTTTCCAGAAGGAAATGCACACATCCTAAAGGGCGCTACCCCTCATAACCTTGCTGCTTCTTTCCTGTTTTGACCATTCACGGGGTGTGAGGCTCGACGAAGTCACGTCCACAAAAACATACTTTATACAAAATCCATGCTTTGGGTCAACAAATGATCATAGAAATGATCACCAGGATAGACGATCAAATAAACGATCCTATCACAAATAATCAACACAATGATCATTTACAGCAACACTCAGCATGTCACATTACCAAATTGGGAATATATCGCTGATAACATTCAACTACATAACCTCTGAGCTCGTACGTCTCAGAGAAGGGTATTAAGCTAAAAGAATAAATTCTCCGCCACCAACAGGAATATATTTGAAAGAAATCTGCTTTATATCTCAATTTGTAATGTCAGACATACAATCCATACAAGTCTGTTCCGGGCTCGAACAAAACCGAAGGCACTTACAAAGAAGTCCTTGCAATCCGGATATTCACAATCCTGATCGGATTTCCCATCACTTAGGGAGTCTCTATACCGTTGCAACTCGGTGCAGAGACAATCGACAGGTCATCCTATCGCTTTCGCAAATACCGGGTCTTCAACACCGATCTTCAAATGCTATTCACAACGACGTATCACATATTCGGAATAGGTTATACGACCCCATGGTCCTTTCCCGGTTAACCCGAATAGTGAGCGCTTATTCAAAAATAAGTGTAGCATTCACATTCAAACAAATCACATCAAATACCCATTCAAAGGGAAATATTGATAGTCGGTTATTGAACTATCAATGGATATGCACACATCACCAGTTTCCAAATTATTTTCCATATTATTTATTTTCCAAAATATCTTCACAAGATATATTATTTTCACACTTTAAAAATAAATCAACATTTATTTTTAAACCCAATTTCCAATTTCATTTATAAATTCCATATTGAATTAATATTTCAAAATATCTATGAATATATGATTTCAATTATTCATTTCAATTTATCTTCAAAAAGATAAATTCCCAAAATATTCACTTTATATTGGAAAACATTTCCATACTTATTTAATAAGTAATTCACAAATTTTATTTATTTTTAACACTTAGAAAATATTCAATATACTTAAATCGAGATTAAGTATATATTTCATTCTTTAAGGAAATCATTCTCTTAAACATATTTATTTGGGCCAAAACGAATGTTACGTAAAACATCGTTACGACAACCCAAAATCACTAGTATAGGGATTCGAATTTTAAGATAGATATATAAATCCCAATACTATACAAAACATTTCCTTTCGGAAATCATTTACAATAACAACAGTGTTATAGTCCACTATTTCCTTTTATTTCTCGAAAACGTCTATTTCAACAATAAATGTTGAAATCTAAGGTTTCGAATCTCAACACATTTTAAAACATCGTTAGGTCGTTTTAATTCTATTTCAAATATCATATTCAAAACAATTTCTTTAACATCTTATTCACTATTCAAAAACGTGAATATACTACGTTAACACATTTCATCCTTTTATTCATTTTATTTCAAAGGATTATTCACAGTTCAAAAACGTGAATATAACTCCATTAATAGGTTTCAACAATTTACTTCTTAAAATAAGTCGTTTGCGAATTTTATAAAACAACGTTTATAAACTCAATTTCTATTTATTTTATAACAACTTCCTTTTATAAATTTTCTCTATTAACCTATTCGATTTATAACTCAATTATAAACTAAAGGTTCATATTATAAGTTAAATATTTATAAAACGATTATTTTACAAAATCATTCTTTTAAACTTCATAATTATAAATCTTATAACTTATAAGATTCAATGATTTATTCAAAACTATTCTTTTAATAACTTCACAAATTTATAAATCTTACTATTTATAAATCTCATTTATAACTTCTCCATTTATAATTCTATAAATTTCATTCATTTATGAAATTCATTTACACTTCATTCAAACACTTATAAAAACTCGTTTTATAATGTCAATATTTCAATTTATAAATCTCTTAATATAATTCAATTTATATTATTCTTTTAAAACGTCTTTAATCTCCTTTATTATTTCACCTTTTTGATTCATAAAATAATTAAATTTTATAAATCCTATATTTAAACTTTTCACAATAAATTCTAAAATCCCGATTAAACTATTTTATAAAATCAATAGCATCATATTCTCAAAAATCAGTTTTTAACTATTTTTCTCAAAAATCAAAATTTTTATAACTTTAAAAATTATAACGTTTATTTATTTAAAATGGATAAATTCCCAAAAATATTTTATAACATATACTTTCAAAAATCACTTTAAAAACATTTTAAAATTCCAAAACTTGGTCCAATGATGCTACATACCAAATAGTCAATCACGACTACAACGATATCATATATCGATATGAAAATCCATCAAATATCAAAATATCTGGATTCAAATAAATACTGTTGAGGAATCCAGTTGGATCCCTCCAACCTATTTTCCTGCATCCACAAACATCAGCACAATACCAATTCCGCTCCAGTACGAAATTATCGCGGTATATGGGATTTAAATATTATCCGCTTAATAGACGGCGCAATAGGGTCTCATCCGCTAAACAAAAAAAAATGCGGGAAATCAATAACTCCAATATATACATATGCCAATATATATATATTGCTATTATATATAATACCAATTTCACTATTTATGAAATATTCGCGGTATATGTTTTTAATAAATAACATCCGCTTACTAACGGCGTATAATGTCTATTTTAACAATCAATAGATAACAATCATCATTCAAACATGCATTCAAATATTTTAAATCTGACTATTAAAATAAAATCGAAACTGATTCGATTGAGTGAGAAGTTCTCACCTTGATTTCAATTTCGTTTTAGCGATTTATTTCGAATAAAATTAAACGGACGTTTAATTTTACCCAAAATTCTCACTAACTCCAAACGACTCCAATCCAATTTCATCGCGTAGTGCTCGTCCATACGATTCCAACGCAACTGGTTTCGCGCGTTTTCGACCTCGTATGAAAAAGTTATGATTTTTATAAGTTTTAACGAATTTTATATAAACAATTCACAATATAACAATAAAATTTTAAACCCACATCCATCATCCACCGTTGATTCCAACCCCAAGCCATCAGAGCCGCACCCTCCTTCTCCCTCTCTCTCGTTGATGTACATGAACACACGCACGCATACAAACCCATATAGCACAAATTAGGTTTTCAAATTCGAGCCTCCTCGCTACACTAAACCTCATCACACCCCCACCATCTTGAAGCCCTCTGCTTGCTCTACGTTCAGCCATAACCTTGTGGAGCTCAGTCATCTATATCGCGCGCAAATCGAGGCCGAACGCGCCTCCTTCAAACCCAAATTCGCGACAATCCGTGAAGAGATAGGATAAATCGACCGTTGGATTTATAGATTGTAGTGCCCTCTACCACTTTCTAGTTGAAGGTTTGTCGAATCGATGAACGGATTGGAAGAAATCAGAGGGGAAACGAGAAGAGGTGCTGGCCGTTGTTTACTAGGGTGGCGGCTAGGGTTTTAGATTAGGTTATTTTTTTATTATTTGTAAGGGGTTATTTATAGGAAAATTTTCGAACACTATTCATCCCGGAAATTCCGAACTCCGATTTACGCGCCGTAACCAGCATTTCTAGGGTTTACCCCGTGTTCCGGACACAATGGAACAGGTTTCGAAAGCTAATTCGGACATCTATGCGAGTTATGGCAATAAACGATCAATTTAAATTAAACCGATTTAATCGATTTTCTAGGTGTTTTAATTTGTACCGGACAAACGGTAAATCCAATTGACTTGAAATTTGAAACCTTACAATAATATCACATTACGGATCCGATGAAACTGGTTTCGTCGAAATCCGAGACTTTTTGAAAAATGGCTATTTTAACTCGCCAAATTAAAATTAAAAATAAATTCGATGCGTTTCGAGCTGCCATGATCAAACGATAACTCCGATTGACACAAAAATTGAAATTCGGTAATAACTAACTATTATGGATCCAATGGAACTGGTTTCGTTCAATTCTGAGACTGTTCAAAAATTGACTATTTTCACTAGTCGATTTTAATATTAAAATATTCAATTTTTACAAATTAACTTTTAATTCGATTTTAAAAGTTCTAAAATATCTTTCTAACTCCAACATGATAAAATAAAATTTTACAAATCATTTTCAATCATATTTAACTCAATTTTCAATTATTTCCATAATTTAACATATTAAATTATCGATTTAATAATCCAATTAAATTCAATAATTCAAATTAAAATTTATTTGACTTATAAATTCACTTCTTAATATTTAAAATTAATTAAATATTCAAATTTTAATTTCTAAAAATTCTGGGTCGTTACATATAATATATAGCTTTTATTCCTTTAATAAAATCATTAAAAAAATTCTATAAACTGTATATATACTATATATTACTCTTTATAAATATTGTTTAAAACACTTACTCAAATATTACTTAAAATCTCTATTCTATAATTTATTTAAAACCCATAGGAAGCATGTTTTTATAATTTAAAACTCTTTACTTAAATTTGGACATTATTATAAAAACATATCTATACTTCAAACTTCCATTTTTTAAATACTTTAAGATTTTCATAAAAAACTCTTTAAAATGACTAGAAAACTATCCAATGTAAAACTCCTTTTACTTTACTAAGATTCAGGATTTCCAACACCACTTTGTTTAACAATTTCTATGATTTTCCCAAACCAATTTCTTTAGGTCAAACACAACCAAACATGTGTATAAAACTATCCAATATATATTTTCACAATATATATAACCAATTTAACAAGTTCTAAATACAGAAGATTTTCCAATTACATTTATGGTGTTAATTTCGCTTCAACCATTCTCGTACAATTTCAACCTAAATCAACAACAACATCAAACATTTAAATAAGTTTGGGTCATGATGCATGTTATAGAGAATTAAAGAGAGATTATACTACATATATTATTTCCATTTGCTTTAAGAAATGAAGGGTCCTGAAATAATAACATGCATTGTTCGTTATACTATTTATAATTTAACACAATAACAATTATATCACAACCACATACAAATAAACTGATGAGTAAACTCACCCAAGCCTAAACCAATACAAGATATAGAGGATCCCGCCACGAGTGTAATGGCGAAGATGACATCTTGATTAGACCCCCTATGCAAAAGGTATTGATTTTATACGAATTTTGATTTAAAACATCGAATAGTTAACTTAGTCAACAACTTAAATTGATTAATTACCTTCAAAACTTTCTCCCTCCTTCTTCTCTAATTCAAACACGTACATGCATAGCCTCCTGAGACCTAGTCCTACCCATGCACATACCCAGCAATATGGAGCTATGCTCCACTAATCGAAGAACGGTCAGTACTACCAACAAACTACTCTTCGCGATTCACCCGACCATCCCATGCTTGAACGCATCCTATCGAAAGCGACCTGAAGCTTTCTATTACCTCCACCAACATAGCATTTCACCTTCCCATGTTGGAGTACAAATGACCACCACCAAGATATTGCCCTTCGCGCTATAATTCAATCACACACTGGAAATCACCTGTTGTAACCCAAATAAATCACAACCCGACACTCCCATATATGACAAGAACATATCACAACCACAATCATGAGCCACACCACCTAAAAATCCTCCCACACGTTCTCATTCGGCAAAGAAACTCAATGCCCCAAATGCTAAGGCCTATCGCTTCCTTAATCATCAAAAAGGTGAACCCTAATTCGGTTGTCACCTCGTCGAACTCCTCGAACAGCACCGCACCCAATATTGGTTACACCAAATAAAATCCCTCTCTCGAATGAAGCTAAGGGATCTTATGACAAGTCCTAACCACACTTTTAGCCTTGGATTTAATTAATGAAGGGGGAAGAAGGGGTGATGGCTACTTTTGAAGTGAAGAAGAGGATAATGAAAAGCGTTTAGGTATAGTGGTATATTAATAATAAAAATTATAGTATCTTTTAATTTATGAAATTAATCACTATCAGTATTGAACTCATACGACCATAAAACTCGTCACCTTACATCAATTCATTCTTCCAGTACCAACGACATTAGTTTCGTCAATATCCGAGACAGTGCCACAGAATAATATTTTCACGCGTTAATTAAAAAGAATTTTTGTTAAAATAAAATTTACTCTTCAATAATAAATTAAAAGTTTACCATTATCATTTATTATTTAAAAAAGTTTAAATAAGCTTATTAAATCAATTTTATTACATTAAATTCAAGATTTAAAAAATTTATATAATTCTATTATTTAAAAATAAAGAGTTTGAAATTCCAGGTCATTACATTATCCTCCTAGCATATTTCGTCCTCGAAGCATCGACGCAAGTAACAAAAGCAACAATCACACATCAATTCCTAATAGTATTACAGTCACAAGCAATCAAAATTATGGTTCGCCCAAGGTCAGAAACGTCCTCACGCACAAGGATGATAAACAATCCACTAAATGCACCTTACGCTCAACAGCCTTAGATTATTATTTAGTCGACTACTCATGCTACCTAAGAACAATTCAAAGAGTCATTCCACAAAACTCTTCACAAGCGAATACACATAGCATATAAATATACTAAAGCTCATATGATATACAAGTACCATTCGTTCAAAATATCAACTTTGATCACTAACTTGATCTTATACATTTCATTTTCGAACTAGCATGGATCACTTGACCTCTCCAGTGCGGACTTCGATCAGGTTCCTTGATTAGAAACCTCTGTTTTTCTTACATATCCATTTACTATGATAGAAAAATTCAATATCATACCAAGAATTCGTATCGAGTGTTTGCCGTCAATAATCAAGTGAAAAATCCTAACTCGGACAGATGTAAATCGCCTCGAAATCATGTACTCAAATTCTTGATCAAGAACAATCTTGCGAATAAAATGATCTACGTACAACTTACATACTTTATTCAGTTGGTTTCTTAAACACACCAATTTAATTTTCATTTTAATTCACATTCATTTATCCCTTTAGAACATTAATTAATGTTATAATTATTTCAAAAAACCACAATTTCATTTTTAAAACCTTTCAAGACTTAAGTCATACTATATATCACTCTACTATATCCTAGGAGTATATATACAATAAATTTATTCATTCTACTTATTAAAATTTCGATGAAGACCCAACTTTATTTGGATCTTATCACTGAATCAACCTTCTAGATCACTTTATCCATTAGGATAGGTAAGTAGCTAGGAAAAGTCACATCTAGTATCAAAACTCTATACTAGAGTCTACTTTTCTTGGACATCCCCAAGGTAAAGATGTGTATTAGTTGGCCTAATATCACTGAATGTCCTACTTAACAAAGATGAATAATTAATTTGAAACTTGCATAAATTCTGTTATCTCTCAATTTAGGAGTTGTAGAAACTCAACTCTTTATATTTTCAAAAAAGCTTAGCTTCAATTTCTCAACTAATTTGAATGTTTTCGACTGTCCTAAATCGTCGAAAATTCTATCTTATTCCAATAATAAAAATTACTAATAAATAGATCAAAGAAGATGCATAATCAAACTACCCTAATGTAAAGAATATATGAGTCCATAATATAACGTAACCAAGAACTTAAGAACTAAATACCGGGTTTCATTTCAATTCATTTTGAAATAATTTATATATGTAATGTTTTGTATATCAAATCATCCTTTCGGGATTTAAATCAAAATTTGTTTTACCAAAACAACTATTAAAACAAAACTATCTTGGTAGCATTCCCTACGGTGAAACTCGAAAATAAACACCGAAAATGCTATAGTCATCACCGGAATATTTTCCGCTACATATATAAGTCTTTCTATCTCCTTTAAAGTACTTAAAAATGTTTCTGTAACAACCATGATTTCTATGCCATGTAAATAAATAAGTTTAATTAAAATAAAATTATTTTGAATATTATAAAAATAATTGTTATTGTTAATTAAATTTTGTTTAATAAAAGATTTTGATTTAGTAAATTGAATTAAATTTATAAATAGTTTTAAAATAATATATTGAATAAATTGTCTTAATTAAATATAAAATATATTTAAAGTGTAAATAATTTTTTATGTGATTGAAATTGTAGAAAATAAATGAGCGAGCATCAAATTGGATAAATTGTCCAATTATCGACATGTCGCTTTGTACAAAGAAATGTAAATTAATTTAAAATAGGTTGGAAATTATTTGCAAATTAATTAAAAGAGAAAATAATTGAGGTAAGTAGGAAAACTTGAAAGAATTTGAATTAAAGGCCTAAAAACCAAAAAAAATCATTTTCTTCGTTCCTTATTTTAAAACCCTGCTTCGCCCTCAATTGCAAACCGGTGCCCATATCCTCTTGATCCATTTCCTTTTGAGCTTGCCCTAATTCCCTTTTCAAATTTTGCAAACTCAATCATGTTAATAAAAGAAATTAGCCGCGCTCGAACTTGATGTCCTGGCAAAGTGCGACATTATCTACGACGTAGGGCAAAATTGTTTAACATTCATTGGAAAGAAGCGATCAATTGATGAGGTCGTGTCACAATTAATGGCCGAAGGCATGTGAACATGTAGCAACATGATTGAAGCCGCAGCCTATGGATGGATGTGATATATGGCATCAGCTTGGGTGTTGGAAAATTTATCTAGGTGGAGGCACAGTTAGGAAAGAAGGCAATATACCTAGGGCAACGTGAAATAGTTGTAGGAAAGATTAGATACTTGTGCACGAGCTTCGAGGTACAGTGGAGGCTTGCTGCATTGATAGGCAACGTTGAAGGCTCGATGTTGTTGTTTGGTTTAGGTTGTACGGTGATTGATATGCAATAATAAAGCATTACCTAGAACTTTCTCTTGGAATTATGGTGAGTAAATTCTTTTTACTCACAACTATCATCTAATTTTACGTATTGGCATTTAATTGATAATGCTTGAATTATGTCATGATATTGGATGGTCAGTTTTGTTTAATTACATTGTCGAGCGAGTTATCTTATTTAACTCACATTTTTATATCTTGAATGATTAACCCCATTGTGTGTTTTACTTGGATTGTTGATTGCGATGAATTATGGTTGATGTTAAATTGTTGATTTGGTATGTTCTATTGTTTTGGTGAGTTATATCTTGATAACTCAACAATATGATCTAAACCTTATTTTCTATAATTTGATGATTGTTTTGTGATGTATTATTTGTTGATATGGAATTAAATTGCATATTTTAATCGATCGTTGTAATGAGATCAAATATTTTTTGATCAACCGATAATGTGTTAAAATCATATTAAAATTGGTCGGAAGGGGAATAAATAAATATAGAAGATGAATAGTTGGAATTTGATTAAATAAGTTAAATTTTAGAATATTTATATTTTATTCATTTATTGTCGTTATAAATAAATTTAAAGGGTAGCTATGGAATGACCGCGAAATTGATATTTTAAAAGTGATAAATTAATTTTATTTTGGATTTAATAGATAATAAGTTTATAAAACAATTTTTAAGGCTATAACAAGTTGAACGTAATTTATTTATAGTATGAAAATTATTTATTAAGGGATTTATTATCTAAATATTGTATATGTTTTGAAAGTAATTTCTTTTGTATTTGATTATTTTAAATAAAGAGGGAAATCGAATTAAAGATCTTTTAAAAATGTATTTATAAAGGTGTTTGAAGTCGATTTTTATGTAAAGGTAGTTTTGGGATTTTGTTGTATAAATGTATTGCTACAAATAATTGTTTTTGTATCAAATCTTTAAAAGGGTTCTATAAAGAACATAATTTTTGTTTGATGAATTATTTCGTTTAAAAAGGCTTTAAAATGTAAATGCTAGTTAAAGAGGTTGGTTTTGGAATTTTACAATATGGCATTGGAAAATTGTTATTTTTATTTTTGTTGAGAATCTATATTTTGTGTATGTAATTATTTAGATTTGTTGTCCAAAGGAAATTATTATAAAACTTTTTTGATAATATTATCATTGATGAGTAATTTCAAATTTTACAAATTATTTCTAAAAAGTGTTCAAGCAATTTAGAATTGAATGGAGTTTGTTTAAAGATTTCCCTATAACTATATGTATAACAAATTTAGGAAATATTTATTTTTGAAACTACAAAGGAATTATGAAGAAAAGAATGAAATTTTTTTAATTTGATGTTCTTTTAATTTAATATTGGTATTTGAAATTGTTTGGGAAATTTTAAGAAAAATGTATTTTGAAATGCCCTTTCGAGTCATTTGAATAAAAAGTGATTTGTATTTCTGTGTAATGAGAAATTAGAATAAACAAGTTACAATACAGTTTGGAATGATACTTTCGATAATATTTCTCTAGTTATTCTTTGGAATTGTTGTATAGAATAATATCATTTGAAATTCTAGATTGTGGGGAAGTAGAGTAAACAAATTGATAACACCGTCTTGTATAGGACAATCAGTGGCACCGTCTGGTATGTGACAATAGGTGACGCAATCATTATATTTAAAACTCTCTTTTAAAGGTTATATTACTGTTCAAAAGTATAATTAAATGGGTTAAAAACAATTGTTTCTTAAACATCATTACTTTAAACCCAATATCACTTTTATACTTGTCATTAACTTTGAGACACATACATTTAAAGATTTGAGTACATCTTTACTTTTTAAACAAGGTGATATACCTTTTTAATTATTTTTACACAACCACTCATTATAACATTTGTGTTAAAATCCCAAAAACCTCTTTTATAATCTTTTCCAAAATACATAACTTTTTTCCAACTAAACCTTAAACCTTCTTAAAATGATAAATAGTATAAAAGCTTTTATTCCTTTACTAAATCATTAACAAATTTTCTAAAAACTGTATATACTATAAATATCTCATTAAAATACTTATAGTGTGGCTTAAAATACTTACACAAAATACTACTTGAAATGTTAATTTTATAATTTATTTAAAAACCATAAAAAGCATGTTTTTATAATTTAAAACACTTTACATTGAAAATTCAGACATAATTATAAAAGATATTTAAGCTTCAAACTTCCTTTTTTAAATACTTCAATAACTTTTCACAAACTTCTTCAAAAATATTGGAAAAATATCCAAATTAAAAGTCCTTTTTATCTTACTAAAACCTAGAATTTCTAACACCGCTTTGTTTAACAATTTCTATAACTTTCCTAAACCAATTTCTTTTGGTCAAACAAAACCAAATATGTGTATAGAACTATTCAATATATATCTTCACAATATGTTCATGTTCAACCAATTTAACAAGTGTTAATTACAAGGAATTTTCCAAGTGCATTTATAGCGACATTTTCACCTTAACCATTCACACACAATTTCCAACTAAATCAAACAACAACGCCAAACACGTAAACAATTTTGGGCCATGATACATGTTATAGAGAATTAAAAGAGAGATTATACTACATACATCATTGTCATTTTTTAAAAAGCAATGCGGGGACCAAATGTAATAACTTGCACTGTTCGTTATACTATTTATAATTTAATACAATAACAATTATTTCACAACCATATACAAATCATCTAGTGAGTACATTCACCCAAGCCCAAACCAATCCAAAGCTTAGAGGATCTCGACACGAGTGCAATATTGAAGATAACTTAAATTAATTAATTAACTACAAAACTTTCTCCCTCCTTCTTCCCTAATTCAGACATGCACATGCATGATCAACTAATACCCTCTCCTACTCATACACGCACACAGCTACACGGAGTTTATGCTCCACCAATTGACGAACGGTTAACGCCAACAAACTTCTCTTTGCAAGTGCTTTATGATGCGCTCGACATCCCATGCTCTAATCCATTTTTTCGAAAGCGACCTAAAGCTTTCCCTCGCCTCCACTGACATCGTATTTTTCCTTCCTATGTTGGAGAACCAACAACTACTACCAAACTACTCCCTTTCATGCCTCAAGTCCAGCCACACACTCAAAATCATGTCTGACAGCCCTAGACAAATCACAACCTAACACTCCCATATACGACAAGCAAGCGTCATTACCCCTAATCATGAGTCACGCTACCCAAAAACTCCTACCACACATGCACCTTCACTAGAGAAACTTATCGCCCCCATGCTGAGGCCTATTGCTTCCTCAATCGTGGGAAAAAGTGAACCCTTGTTTGGCTGTTACCTCCTTGGCCTCCTCGAACACTACTACCAACATCGCTTAAAACGTATCGAATCCCTCTCTCATACAAAGATAAAGGATCTAACACTGAACCCTAACAATGGTTCTAGCCTTAGATTTAATCAATTAAAGAGGAAGAAGGGGCAGCGACTACTTTTGAAGTGAACAAAAAGAATACTAGTGAAAAGGAATTGGGTGTAGTGGTACGTTGATAGTAAAAATTATACTATATTTTAATTTCTAAAATTAATCGCTAAGCTTTTTAAGCTCTCATAAACATATAGTGCATCGAATTGTCATGAAAATCAATGGCGTACATGACCTCATTATTCCAAACCCAACGGCATTGGTTTCATCAAAATCCTAGACAATGCCCTAGAATGATAATTTCACGCATTGATTATTAAGAATTATTATTCATGTAAGTTTGAACATTTAACTATAAATTAAAAGCTCACCATTATCATTATTATTTAAAAAGAGTTTAAATAAGCTTTTTACATCGATTTTATTTCATTAAATTGAATATTTCAATATTAGATAATTCTAATATTTAAAAATAAAGTGTCTGAAATTTTAGGTCGTTACAATGATGTTATTGTTAAAATTGAGAGATACGTTTGGGCATTGTTGCGAGTTGGTGTAACTAAACTTGATGCTTTCTCATTATGATGATTTCCTGATTTTCATAATGATTTCTAGATTTTGATGATTAGCCCATTTATATATGTTTCTATGATTTTTGGGTTGATTTACTTTGGGATGGGTAATGACATCGTTATGTATGTATTATGTTATTTGAAGTTACATAATACGTTTGAGATTACTTATAATGTTGTGGTTCTATTGCATATTTATCAACATTATGAGTGTTATTATATTACTATAGATTTACTCAAATATTACATTATAGATATATTACCTTACGATATGGACATAATCTGACCCATGTGTTATTTGTAATACTCAAGTCAGTCCGAGACATTTTAGGTTTAGAGATAAGTTGACCAGTTTATGGAAGCTTAGGAATAGAAGAAGAATAGGACAATTATGTAATAAAACCATGTTGAAGAAAATTTTGATTCAGGTGTTGTATTTTATAAGAGAAGTGCATATTTTCTATTATATATTATCACATCGCTTATTAACTCCATGTTCTCTAGTTATTATTTATACATTATGCATTATTCTATTCTGAAGGTACACATGTTTATTGCTTTATACCTATACTACGTATAAATATGGTAAGTAATGTTGTTGTTTGGGATACATACCAGTGTTATTTCAAGGGAATATTCACATACGTTCCCCATATCACTTCATTCTTTGTATTACTCGACAGTATTATTTATTAATACTCTTGGGTAATATGCGTGTAGAAGTGGGGTCGCTATAACTAGATGATTATCAACTTTGTCATTACAAATAATCAACAATAATAAAAGTAGTTAACACTACATGGTGGAAATAAATTTTAATAGTAGTTTGCCTCCGGTACATCTTTGGAAGCTTAATCGTCTAAACTTGAAACCCCTACTCTCAGCCTACTCAATTTTCAGTTTAGCGCCCTAGAGTTTAGGAGGATATCGAAAACTTTAGTTTGGACAAATGTTTGGTGTGAATAATATTAGTCTATCTCAAATTAATATAGATGCTTTATATGATCACGTCGCTAAACGGAATGGGTTTCCCCACACTATCGTCTTATGACATAGTGTGTCAACCATAACATATCCTATAACCAAAGTTGTTAAAACTTAATCACAACATAAATATCGTGCATAATCAGTCGATGAAAATAGTTCGTCGTTCACTAGGGTTAAAGGGTTACATAGTTCCATAATTACCTAGTTCCATAAAAAAATGGTCAATATCATAGTTTTCACAGGGTCGCTATGAACTATTAGTTTTCATTGTCCAACTAAAATCTATCAAACTGGCTTGACTAAAAGTATAACCAGGTAGTCTAAAATGTCATGTCAAGTAGGAGAAAATAATAACAGTTTTTGTCCAATAGAAAAAAAATAATGGTGAGAATATTTGCTACGGGTTGCTTTCTTTTTGTAACAACTACTTCATCTTTCTTCTGTCCAACTGGAGAAAAAATCCCTACGTGTTGGAATCGTAGCCCCGACCAACTGGGGGCAAACAATTGTAGGATAGAGCATGACCTTACCCTAGTCTCCATCCCATAATGTTTTTTTAAATTATTACCGAGTTATGTTTGTTGATTAGTTCAGGGAACCCTAACGCAATCTAGTCTTCCCGATCTCCTGGATGCAATTCTACTCGCTCATGAGTTTAAGTCCGACTATACCCACTATTGGAACAATAATTCGGTCATCAGCTTCCAATCCCCATGGTCATAAATGTTGAGTGATAACATATAACATATGACATATATGTGAGTAAGAGAATATTTAACATATATAGTATCAGCCAATCAAGATGCAATATTAAACATATAACGCATCATCAACCATAAAAATATGTTCAATGATAGTCATTTTATAAAAAAATTCTTATACTTACATAATAATATCTTCATGAAATCCATTTTAAAAGGGGGATAAATTATCCTTTCTTTGCTTTTAAAACCATGTCAAATACTTGACAAAATTATATCCTTGGTAAAGGAAAATATTGCCTAACTCAAAGCTAAAAGTTATTGAGTAACAGAATAGGCTATCCCGCTTTTTAAAAATTTAGTGCCATCGCACTTTGAAAACTTACGCTATCGCACATCCAAATATCAACTATCATATGCAAAAACATTGGCTATCACATGTCAAATTATACATAGCGAGTTGAAAAATTACATACTATCACATGTCAAACTATCAGTGCTATCGCATGTTGAAAAATACAAAGCCAACGTAAGTTGAAAACATGAGTCTATAGTAGATTGAAAACATAAAGGTATCGCAAGTTGAAACATAAAGCTCTCAAAAGTTGAATAATATAATGTAACCGCATCTCAAGACTTTATAACTGTCGTAGTTTGACAAAAAAACAAAGCTATCGTATGTTGACAAAAACAATGCTGTCGCATGCTAAGAAAAACAAGGGTATAAACATGCTATCGAATGTATGATACATGTAACCATCACCGATTGGAGATAGCAATCACATATTTAAAAAAGGTAGCCGTCATAGGTTAGAAAATTCATAATTATGACATATGGATAAAGCCAATATCTATCGCATGTTAATAATAGATATTGCATGTTGAAATGGTATTTTTCTAAATATCTACAATACTGATTTATTTCCTTCAAAGTATTAACATTTTAACAAAATAATTTCTTTGTCAACTTTTTGTTGGTTAATCAAAATCTTTTCAGATTCATTGCAGAAAAATAAAAGAGATAAGTTCTTATATTCTTTACAAATTCTTAAATATATACTATAATTAATTTTTCATTATCCTTAATACTTAACTCTTCTTTTACTAAATAATTCATCATAAATCGAAATTCCATGGGAAAAATCTCCAAAATTATAAAACTCCAGAATTTATTTCTTTTACATCATACAAAAATTTCCAAGAAGCATAATTATTATTATTTATTAAATAATTAAAATCAAAACTATCCATGTTCTCAACTTAGAAATTCATATTAAATCCTTAATAATTTGAAATTTTTTATAATTAAAAGCCCATCGCTAAAATGTTATTCCGAACATCATCTTTATCTTTACTACTAGTAAAGATAATTCATTTGAATTGATTTACTCGGTGTCTTTTTGAAATTTCAAATATACCCTTTTACATTTTATAAAGAAATAATTTCAAATATGAGGATGTAGCATTATATTAACTAAGTGCAACCGTTAATCACCATGGAGAACTACAGTATACATTCATAGCTGAAGTATCCCAATGTTCCATATTGTTTATAATTTAGGTGGGAGTTCATCAGTTAAAGTCTCGCCTAATTCCGAGTAATTACGAAGAAGTTATTATGTTATAAACAAAAAAATAGCGGCTTCTGTCTAAGACTTCTAACATGGATGTAATATGTTATTTTCTAGGTACAACCACTAGTCACCATGAAGAACTATGATATACTTTCATTGGCAGAAATATGAAGTATCCAAATGTTCCATATTGTCCACAATTTAGGTGGGAGTTCACCGATCGAAGTCTAGCCTGATTCCAAATTAGTATGAAGAAGTTTTGGCGGTATGAACACAAATATTGCGGCTTCTGTCTAGACGGAATTCAAATAAGTGGGCATAACCTGTTATTTTCTAAGTGCAACTATTAGTCACAATGGAGAACTATGGTATATGTTTATAGACAGAAGTATGCGAGTGCTCCATATTATCCGTAATTTAGGTGGGAGTTCATTGGTCGAAGTCTCACCTTACTCCGAGTTAGTCGAAAAAGTTATTGCAGTCTAAACAAAAAAATAGCGTATTTTGCCTAGGTGGAGTTAAAATATAGGGATATAGCCTTCTATTTTCTACGTACAAATGTTAGTTACATTGGAGAACAACAGTATGCATTCCCAAAATGAAGTACTCGAGTGTTCCATGTTATCCATAATTTTAGTGGGAGTTCATCAGTCGAAATCTCGCTTGATTTCGAGTTATTGTGAAGTTATTGCTGTCTGAAAAAAATAGCGGCTTCTGCCTAGATGAAGTTCAAATATCAGGATGTAGCATGTGATTTTCTAAGAACAACTATTAGTCACCATGGAGATCAATAGTGTGTGTTCAAGAGATAAAGTATCCAAGTGTTCCATGTTGTCTATAATTTAGGTGGGACTTCATCAATAAAAGTTAGCCTGATTTGGAGTTTGTATGAAGAAGTTGTTGCAGCATGAACAAAAGAATAGCGGCCTCTATTTAGGCAGAGTTCAAATATGTGGATGTGGCCTATTATTTTCTAAGCACAACTTTTAGTCACCATGGAGAGCTACGGTATATGTTCGTAAGCTGAAGTATTCAACTGTTTCATATTGTCCATAATTTTGATGGGAGTTCAAAAGATGAAGTAGCCTGATTCTAAGTTATTATGAAGAAATTATTGCAGTTTGAACAAAAAGATAGAGGCTTCTGCCTAGGAAGAGTTCAAATATGGGGATGCAGCCTTTTATTTTCTAAGTAAAATTATCCATATTGTTCGTAATTAGGTCGGAGTTCATCGATCGAAGTCTCGCCTGATTTCGAGTTAGAATGAAGAAGTTACTGTAGTATGAACAAAAAAATAACGGCTTCTGCCAAGGCGGAGTCTAAATACAAGGATGTGCCATATAATTTATAAGTACAACTCTTAATCACTATGGAGAACTACAGTATAAATCAAAGAGAGGAAGTATCCGAATGTTCCATATTGTCCGTACTTTAGGTGGAAGCTAAGCGGTCGAAGTCACGCCTGATTCCAAGTTAGTATGAAGAAGTTATTGTAGTATGAACAGAAAATATAGCGGCTTTTGCCTAGACGGAGTTTCAAATATGGAGATGTACCCAGTTGTTTTCTAAGAACTATTAATCACCATGAAGAAATATGATATACATTCATGAGCTGAAATATCTGAGTGTTCTATGTTGTCAGTAGTTTAGTTGGGAGTTCATCAATCGAAGTCTCGCCTAATTCCGAGTTAGCATGAAGAAGTTATTGCAGTATGAAAAAAATAGCGGTTTCTGCCTAGATGGAGTTTAAAAATGGGGATGCAGCCTGTTATTTTCTAAGTGCAACTATTAATTATCTTGGAGAACTATGGTATACATTCATAAGCTGAAGTATCCAAGTGTTCCATATTTCCCGAATTTAAGTGGGAGTTTATCGGTCGATGTCTCGCTTGATTCTGAGTTAATATAAAGAAGTTACTGCAGTTGAACCAAAAAAATAGCGGCATCTGCATAGACGGAGTCAAATATGAGGTTAATGCCTGTTATTGCTAAGTACAAAGATTAGTCACCGATAAGAAACGCACTATGCATTCACAAGATGAAGTATCCAAGTGTTCTATATTGTTCATAATTTAGGTAGGAGTTCATCGGTCGAAGTCTTGCCTGATTCTGAGTTATTATGAAATAGTTATTGCAGTTTGAAAACAGAAAAAACGGCTTCTACCTAGGTGGAGTTCAAATATAGGGATGTAGCATATTATTTTCTAAGTACTACTGTTTATCACCATGGAGAACTACGTATATGTTCATAAGCTGAAATATCCTAGTTTTCCATATTGTCCATAGTTTAGATGGAAGTTCATCGGTCGCATCTTACTTGATTTCGAGTTAGTATGAATAAGTGACTGTAGTTTGAACCAAAAAATAGTTGTTTCTGGCAAAATGGAGTTTAATTACAAATTTAGGATGTATAAAACAAATAATTCTTTTATATTTATTCTTTTGATTCTTTTCACATCTTTTTTTTTCACTTTTTTAAGTTTCAAAAATTTCATTTTATTGGGCTTGGCATAAAGTGGATTTGTCCTTACTAACCTAGGAGTACTTTTCTTAAACCTTGGAAATCCCATTCCCTACTAAAGTCTTTTATTAGATTTATTCTAAGGTACTATCGTTAAATCCACTTATAAGAAACAATTGTTATTTCTGTAATTATCCCATAATTGAAACACCTTTCTTTCATTCATGCCATCTTACAGTCTTTTGCGAAATGACCAGTCATTCTACAACGCTTACATTTTCAACTTTTCTTGATTCGCTTTTAAGGTCCTCCCTCTTTCCTCTTGTCCTTATCCTTCCACTGCTTCTTAGAGCTTGTAGGAACCTTCTCAAGCTCCCTCTTCTACTGCCAAGATGTAGGTTGAACACTCTATCGGTCCTCCAAATCTAACTGCCTAAATCTTTGCTCCATATTCTCAAAAATAACACGCATCCTGTAACATACACGATTTTTCGTTGCCGAAAAACCGAATAGTTAGGGTTTTTAGAAAAGAAAAGAAAGAGGTAGAAGAAGAGAGAAAGAAAAACAGAACAGAAAGAAAATAGCAGAACAACATCTGAATCTCACAATTCGCAGCGGAACAATATATAATAGATAAATGAATAATCTTTAAACAAAGAACTATATCAGTTATTACATTACATTACATCACATCATATCATCAGAGTGTACAACAACAAACAAACAGCGGAAAAGAAAGTACTATATACTAGTAATACGCCAATGCCATCCATCTTGCTTCCAGCAACTCCTGAATTCCAGAATATCCTGATAAACCTTAACTCTTGACTGCCCGTGTGGAAATTGGTGGACACCCAGAGTTTAGGAAGGAAAACAATAAACTCCGGGTCAGTCATGTGACTGGTGTGGGAACTCAAAGCAGTTTATTTTTCTTTAAAATCAAAATAGAGGAATATTTTTAAAGTCAATTCGCAATGCTTTTAAAAATGAGACTACCATAAGGCCTCCCGCACATACACACATGCAAACGCAGAATCGAAGGAGATTTCTCCTTATGATAGTCAAAGATGCTTGATACGTATTTAAAAGAACATTTGATATTATTACTAGTGCATAGTGTAGGAAAAATTAATTTCGAAAATAAAGATATAAATCTTAGCCAGCATAGACATTTCGAACTATGCCTACTATAGCTACCATGTTCAATAGCGGGTTACCGCCATATTCCCTGACAGGTTATACAACTAAAAACGTACAAGGCTCGTATTTGAAGAATGGATTTTCCAACAAATGGTCAGGCCAAGGAACTTCCCATTGCCACATGGAAACGCCTCTGGAAGGACGCCCCGAGAACCAAACCGTTCTCTGCTAAACAAAGCCGGGAATCCCTTTTCCCAAGGAATATTACAAACCCTCAGATATGTCACCCCCGGTCCTTTGGAACCTTTAAACGAGAGCTCTCTAACCAACATCACACCATAATAATAAGTGTTTCAACATGAGTAAGTATCTGGGCTCCATACCATGATACTACCCTTTTCCAGAAGGAATGGCCATACCCTAGGGAAGCGATCCCTGGAAACCTTGCCGCACAATTCCTGTTTCGACCATTACCGGTTTGTGAGGCTCGACGAAGTCACGTCCACAAAAACATACTTTATACAAAAGCCATGCTTTGGGTCAACAAATGATCATAGAAATGATCACCAAGATAGACGATCAAATAAATGATCCTATCACAAATAATCAACACAATGATCATTTCACAGCAACACTCAGCATGTCACATTACCAAAATTGGGAATATATCGCTGATAACCTTCAACTATATAACCTCTAAGCTCGTACGTCTTAGAGAAGGGTGTTAAGCTAAAAGAATAAATTCTCCGCCACCAACAGAAATATATTTGAAAGAAATCGGCTTTATATCTCAATTTGTAATGTCAGACATACTATCCATACAAGTCTGTTCCGGGATCGAACAGAACTGAAGGCACTTACAAAGAAGTCCTTGCAATCCGAATAATCTCTAATCACGTTCGGATTTCCCATCACATATGGAGATCTCTATACCGGGGATCAGCCAGTGCAGAGACAATCAACAAGAAACCCTTTCGCTTTTGAAAATATCCGGTCTTCAACACCGATCTTCAAATGCAATTCATAACGACGTATCACATATTCGGAATGGGTTATACGACCCCAAGGTCCTTTCCCGGTTAACCCGAATAGTGAGTGCTTATTTTTAAAAAATAATAAGTGTGGCATCCAATTTCAAGCAAATCACAACAAATACCTATTTAAAGGTAAATATTGATAGTTGGTTATTGAACTATCAATAGATATGCCAACATCACCAGATTCCAAATAATTTTCCAAATAATTTATTTCCCAAAAATATCTTTATAAGATATATATATTTTCCATTCTTTAAAAATAAATCAATATTTATTTTTAAACTCATTTTCCAAATTCCATTTATAAATTCCATATTGAATTTATATTTCCAAAAATATTTATGAATATACAATTTCAATTATCCATTTTCAATTTATCTTCAAAAAGATAAATTCTCCAAACTTTTCATTTCACATTGAAAAAAACATTTCCATACTTATTTACTTATAAGTAATTCACAAATCCTTTTATTTTCCACACTTGGAAAATATTCAATATACTTAAATCAAAATTAAGCATATATTTCATTCTTTAAGGAAATTATTCTCTTTAACATATTTATTTGGGCCAAAACGAATGTTGCGTAAAACATCGTTACGACAACCCAAAATCATTAGTATAGGGATTCGAAATTAAAATAGATATATAAATCCCAATACTATACAAACATTTCCTTTTGGAAATCATCTATTATAACAACAGTGTTATAATCTACCATTGCCTTCTATTTCTCGAAAACATATATTTCAACAATGAATGCGGAAATCTATGGTTTCGATAGTTAATACTTTTTAAAACATCTTTAGATTGTTTTAATTCTATTTCAAACATCACATCCAAAATAATTTCTTTAACATAATATTCACTATTCAAAAACGTGAATATACCTTGTTAATAAATTTTATCATTTCTATTCATTTTATTTTACGGGATTATTCACTGTCTAAAATATGAATATAACTCCATTAACAAGTTACAACAGTTTACTTATCAAAATAAGTCGTTGCGGATTTATAAAATAATGTTCATAAATTCCATTTCTATTTATTTTATAATACTTCCTTTTTATAAATTCCTTTATTAACCTATCTCAATTCATATCACAATGATATAATAAAAATTCATATTATAAGTTAAATACTTATAATTTATTTGTTTGCAAAAAAATCATTTCTTTAAACTTCCTAGATTTATAAATCTTATAACTTATAAGATTCTTTTATTTATCCGAAATCTATTCTTTTAAATAACTTTACAAATTTTATAAACCTACTGTTTATAAAATTCCATTTATAACTTCACCGTTATAATTCTATAATTCCAATTTATGAAATTCATTTACAATTCATTCTAATACTTGTAAAAGCTCGTTTTATAATTCCAATATTTTTAATTTATAAATATCAATTTATAAATCTTTTAATATAAAACAATTTATATTACTATTTTTAAAACGTCTTTAAACTCTTTTATAATTTCATCATTTGATTTATAAAATAATCCAATTTTATAAATCCTATTTTTAAACTTTTTATAATAAATTCAGCAATCCCAGTTTAAGCTATTTTATAAAATCATTAATCTCATATCTTCAAAAATCAACTTTTAACTGTATTTCTCAAAAATCATAATTTTTATAACATTAAAATTATAACGTTTATTTATTTAAGATGAATCAATTCAAAAAATATATTTTATAAACGTATACTTTCAAAAATCACTTTAGAAATCCCTTAAAAATCAAAATCGTTATTTTTAAACTTCAAAATTGGATCCGATGATGCAACACATCAAATAGTCAATCACGACTTTCCAATATCATATATCGATATGGTAAGCAATCAAATATCACAATATCTAAAATCAAATAAATATTTGTGAGGAATCCAGTTGGATCCCTCCAACCTGTTTCCCTGCATCCACAGACATTAGCACAATACCATTCCACTTCGAGGTGGAATATCGCGGTGTATGGGATTTTATAAAATATTATCCGCTTACTAACGGCGCAATAGGGTCTCATCCGCTATACAATGCGGGAAATCAATCAACTGCAATATATACATATGCCAAGATATATATATATATATATATATATTGCTATATACTAATATAATACCAACTCCACTTCGAGGTGGAATATCGCGGTATATGTGTGTAATAAATAACCTCCGCTTACTAACGGCTTATAGGGTCTATTCACATCCAATATATATATATATATATATATATATATATATATATATAACAATCATCATTCAAGCATTCAAAACTATTTAAAATTTAAATAAATCCTTCAGAGTGAGAAGTTCTCACCTTTGCTTTTATTTTGCAATCCATTTCCCATCTTGACTCGATTTTCTTGATTTATACCTTGTATAAATATTATACACAATTTATTAATATTCGAACAGATCGAATAATAAATTTTCAATTGATAATCTCGATTCATCGGTGATTTCATTTTAATAGTTAAATTAACTGATAGTTTTATTTAAACCAATTATTTCTCCTTTAATAAATTTCTATATTAAATTTAACAAATTTAAATTATCGATGAATTCTTTTACACAAACAAATATAAATTTTTAAACTGAATTGAATAATTAATTACCACTAAATAGATTTATTTAACAAAATTTTCTTCAATTTTTAAAATTCTTATTATTATTTATCTTCTTCCTTTTCCCAGTTTTACCCATATAAATAATTCTCGTTTATAAATTTATTTAAAAATTAAATCTTAAACTATATTTCCTTTAACAAATTCCTTTTTAATAAATTTATTTAAATAAAAATTTAAATTTAATACTAATTCTCCTTTTATAATTTATCTAATTAAAATTAAATTTCAACTATATTTACTTAAATAAATTATTCTTCCCCTTTCAAACTAATCATTGATAGTTTTAAAATATCTAAAACCTGTTAAAACCCTTTTAAAACTTTTCTCTGTTTTATAAATTTTAAAACTTTACATATTTTTTTTCTTCTTTATTTTCTGTATAGATATAAATATTTATTCAATTTAAATTAAAAACAATATACCTTCACTGTTTAACTATTTATTTTCTGCATGAATCTATATATATAAAAATTAAAAGACTGTATTTACATTACTGTAAAATCAATATAAGTCATACCTAATCCCAAGCCGCCGTGCCCTAATCACTCGCGACTCTCCCCTTCACCTCGACCCGCCCCCCCATCGCGCGCGCGCACGCGCCAGTGTCGCCGTCGCACCCCCAATCGACGCTGCCATCTCCTCGAATCGCGAGTTGCCACGACTTCGTGTCACCGTCGCCGCTTCGAATCGCGACACCCCTCTAACTCGCGCGCCCCCAAAATCCCATTGCGACCCAAAATCGCCGCTTCGCGCTCGAACGTTTGCATCGCCGCTACCTACTCCACGCGCGCGTGCGCCTGTGCCTCGCGATTTCGATTGCGCGACGCTACTTCCCTCCAGCGAGCACTGTGGCCATTGTTTTATTCTTTTTTTTTTCGAGTTGATTTTCGAATGATAAGGGAAGAGGGATTTTGAAAGAGGAATCGAAAAGAATAAGGCTCGGCACCATTTTCTTTCTCGTTTGATTTGGAACTGAAAAGTGGTTGCGCGATTATTTAAAGAGGGATGGAGGAGACAAAGGAACGTGATGCTTCAGGGAGAACGTGCTTGCCTCCATGATCATCTGCGTGATACTAGGCATGATTTTGGGACGAAAGTGGTGTGCGTTGACCATTTTAAATTTTAAATTTAAATTGAATTCGATTCGATTTCAAAGCGTTTATATCTCGTGTGCTCACATATAAACTCAGAAAAATACGAAACTTGAAATCCGGTAATAATTCAATATTACGGACCCAATGGAACTGGTTTCGTCGAATTCCGAGACTGTGCCTCGGACGGCTATTTTTAAATATCGATTCAAACGATTTAATTTTAAAACTGAACAATTCACTTTCAAATTAAATTCTGAAGCTCCTATAATCTTTAGTATTATCAGTATGAATTTTTCAAGCCTTTGAAATATTTTAATCAGCTTAAAATTGAAGAATCAAATTATTATTCAACTTTCCATAGATCAAATTCTACAATTTAATCGCTAAATTCATTCTGATAATTTGAAATTCAATTCAAACCATCATTCAAATATTTAAAATAAATTAAATATTTCAAATTAAATTGTTTAAAATTCTGGGTCGTTACACGTCCCCTCCAAATCCTCCAGGCCAGAAAACATTCTGGCTCCAATACTAGCAAAGTCCTTACATAGATCAAAAAAGGAGGCTGATGTGGGTGGATTAAAGGGATTTCTGCCTAATGGTGTTGTATTGGGCATTTGCCCTTACATCTCAGGTAACGTAGCTCTATGTAATCAGTCGGCCATTCTATGCAAAGAAAAGAGAATTCAGGCTTGAAGAATAGAATGAAGATTGCACTGGACTTGATGGGTTTTTTATACTTTTATACTTAAAAACTATTTCTAAGAGTTCCTTTATGAAAAATAACTTTTAAAAAAAGTTATTTGGCACCAAGTGAAACACCCTATACCCGTTAATATACCCAAAAGGACACATTAAAAGGTGTGGTGCGTTGTAGGTATAACTGAGACTAGCAGAGGTGAAGATTTACAAAACAAAATAGGTAAAAACAGCAGAAACTAAAATAATAAATTATTCAAATCAAAAACTTCATAATTTCTTCATAAACCAAATAAGTCAAATATCAAATACACGTACATGTCTCGAAACCCAAGATGTCTCATAAAAACTCATAATCTCAAAATCAGAGTATGTAATATCTCACATAATAAGCCAGTACACAGAAAGAACTAAAGAAAGAATAAAAGAAATACGTGGTAGAAATCTTCTCCAAGAACCGTTCAAGTAACCACGATCTACAGTCCTCTCCCTTGATTGCCTAGGGGAAAAGGGGAAAATAGAGGAGTGGGTCAAACTAAAAGTCTTGTGGATGGTGGTAACTACTAGAATCTTTAAGAAAAGTATAAGTAATAGACTTTACAACATTCCTAGTATATAAAAGAAACAAAGGAAATATAAAAAAGTGAAACTGGAAATAAATACGAATAAACTATTGCTCAATTAGCAAGATAGGTTAACTTTGATTTTTCACTTGTCCTTGATAGCTGCTTTGATTAGGCTGAATTCCTAATTCTTCCTTTTGATCGGCCTACTACTCCGTCGAATCTACTATGGACTGGATGTTTCTCTACACAGTAGACTTTGGTGTCTACGAAAGACACACGCACTAAGTGCTTGGAACTCATAACTATTTATGATCCATCACTGGAAACTGCACACGTGACCATCACTAAGCTCGCATTCTTGTAGCGCCCTCTTTTGACATTTTATTTACCCTAGACAGCATAACCATGCCCCTTGCCTCACTTTAGGATCATGTGGAGCACTTTGTCTCACTTTAGAATTATGTGAAAGATTGTGTCCATAGAAAAAATAAGGGATATGCTGTTGGTACTGATCCCTATCAAATAAAAATCTAGTTGCGCCCCTTGTTCAAATCCCGTTGATTTGAAGTACCATTGATTGACCGATTACTACCACTATAAGCATAAGCGTGGTCCTTGCCTCACTTTAGGATTACGTGAAGCACCTCGTCTCACTTCAAGATTATGTCAAATACCATGACCATAGAAATATTAGGGGAATGCTATTTGGTACATGTCCTACTCTTATCTTTGCTTATTAACTTAGATAAATTATTTAAATAAGCTATTAATTTTTATCAATTGTTATTATTGCTTTTTAATTTATCCTAAGTCTTAAAGTATGCACCATAGTTTACCATGGTTTCCATAGTTTATCAATTTATAACTTACGTTATAATCATGCTTATTACTTAACCCAAGAGCTAAGTGTGAGAATAAGCTTCTTCCTTCTTTTATTCTTTTTAGTTATAATTCTAAGTTATAAATAGGCCAATCTTCTTAATTCAGTCCAATTAATATCATAATTAGGCATGATTTCAGTCCAATTCCATTTGTGTTACTGTTTTTATAATTTACATCTTATATTCCATAATTTCATATTTCTTATAATTTAATCTAATTTCATGTTAATTCTATTGTAATCCATACGCGAAGAAGAAGAAGGAGGAATAAAAGAAAACTGAAAGTAGAAGGAAAACCAAGACGTAACATGAAGATGTAAATAACTATAAATAAACTGTAAATAAATGGAAAAGCTAGAAATAAACTTAAATTAATTGAAAAGAATAGCTAGAAGAAATACACTGAAAATAATTCTAAAAACTGTAAATAAATGACTAAAAAGGTTACTCTAAAAATTGTAATACAACTACAACAATTGGAAACCCCATTATATTAAATTATTTAATGAAATTTGAAATAATTACCATCACTCACCTCCGGTCGTTAGCTCTTCCCTTCAGTCCATCACGGATCCACTTGGGTTTGTTGAATATTTTTATCGAAAATAATTTCACCCTTGGAAATTATTCCGCTTAGGGTCCTTCTTGAATAGGTGAACCCAATTGGAGAAAATCTTAGAATGAGAAAAAGTGTTAGACCTAGCGTTCTATTTATCGGGGTACAAGTGGATCTCAAACCGTTGGATTTTGGGATTGAATAGGATGCAACCACGTCATAGCCTGAATAGGGCCGATCGGATGCACGAATGGAAGGATCAGATCAGTTTAAACAATGCAAAATACGTGTAAAGTCGGCTAAATATTTGAACGAACGAACGTTCATTCCCTTAACCTAAAAAGGGCAGGCGGTTCGATTGTGCGGTCGACCACTGCCTGCCCAGGTCGACCGGTCGGTCTACCTTGCCAAATAATTTTTTTCGTTTTCTTGTTTAATCATATCTATATCATTTTAGCTTGGGTTCTGACGTACTGTATATGGAAATTGAGCAGAAAATTACCACGGACATAATGGTGCAATTCCCATGGCTCAATTCTGTTAATTCCATAATGTGATTTTATTATTTAATTAACTAATGAATAATTAATTATTATGGGTTAAACTTCGAGTCGTTATAGGTCTTCTCGGATTTTCCCTCAGGTTCAGTTTATGCTGGCGATGCTACCGTCAAATCTACTTTTATAGGTGTAACTAAAAATGCATGCATATTGTGATTGAATGCAGACCCACCTGGGTGTGCATATATACTCGAATCAAAAATTTAAAGTATTTAGAGATCAAAATCTATGTTTTTAAAACAAATCACTATAGGAAATTCCATAGAAATTCAAAAACCATATCGATAATTAATATAAATGATTAACCAAGCCATATATATGATAAGCATCAATCAAAATTCGGGTTTCATATTAAATCTGAATCTAACAAGATAAACAAATAAGAGATTGTAATACTATTGACTTTAAGTTTAGTTCAAATGATTTTCCATTAAGCTTTTTCTTTCCTTAATGTCTTCCTTCTTCCTTTTTCTTAAACATGAGATGATAGTGTTAATGGTGATCGGCCTTGCTTGTATTTTTTTCAAGAGAATGGAAGTGAGTTATCGAGTGCAAAGAGGAAGAAAATGTAATAGTCTTTCATTCCTATCTTGACTTATTTTAATTGGTTTTATATAATTTATTCTCCTTAATAAAACATTCTCCTTTTATTAATTTTTTGACCCGATTAATTTGATTATCGCAAATCTCGATTTCCCAATTTACCCACATGATTTATTTAATTATCTTTAATTACATAACAGAAACAATATGCTGTAAAATTTGGGGCATTACACCTTCAATCATATTATTGGAAGATTCCAAGATGCTGTAAAATTTTCTTTCACTAGATTTTTATTTTCCTGACATAGTTATGGTCAAAAGAGGTGGTATTGTCACCTTGTATATATCACATTTGTCCATGCACTTTTGCCGCATTATAGGAGCCTCATGTTGATGAGCACAAGTAAGTTTCTCATTAAACTATGCTCCCACAAAGAAAGATGTTCTTTCTCATATCACCTATTATGAAATAGGTGGTGCACATATAAATCATTCGCCACCATTCCATCATAAGCAAGCTTTTAAGTGTATGTTCTACTTGTTCGGTTCGTTACAAGTGATATCAGAGCCGACCATCGCTAGTGAAAGTTTGAGTTAGAAGAATGGTGACCTATAGACTACATTGAAATACTAATAGGCGAGTGAAGCCATTCAAAGTGAAAGGGCTACCGTCTGGTCAGTGTCGATGAAGTGGGCCGACATGAATGTCGGACTTTCAATGCATGGTGAAATGTTATATCCCACATTGCCTAGTGTGGGATATTTGATGCGTACATAACGCATTAGATACCCTCCCCTTATAAGCTAGTTTTTAGGGTTTATCAGTGTATGTTCCTACATAGCCTAATATGGGATAAGCGATGCGTATAGAACTTATTTGGCACCCTTCCGTTACAAGCCAGCTTTTAGGATTGAGTTCTACCTAATTTTGTTCATTAAAAGTGATATTAGAGTAGGCTACAATCGACGAAAGTTCAAGTCATGAGAGTGGGCGACATACATGCTAAATTAAAATATTGATGGATGAACGAAGCCATCCACAGAGAAAAAGGCTACCATAGGTCAGTGTCAATAGAGTGGATTGACATAGACGTTCGACTTTCAATGCATGGTGGAATGTTATGTCCTATACCGCATAATATAGCATTTGTGATGCGTATAAAACCTAATTAACACCCTCTTCTTACAGGCTAGATTTTAAGGTGATTTCTACATAATTAGATCATTATAAGTGGCAATCTTGCGACGGACCAATGTAAATAAAACTCATCCCTAAAATCTACATAATATTCGTATCACTCTGTCTACACTAGTCCGATGGTAGCTCTTTTTTCTTTTGGATAGCTTCACTCACCTATTAGTATTTTAATCTAGCCTATAGGTTGCCCCTCTAGTGATTTGAACTTTTGTCGATGTTGGCTTGTTCTGATACCACTTATAAAGAATCCATTACGTAGAACTCACCCATAAAAGCTAGCTTGTAAGCGCAAGGTGCCTAATAGATTTATACACATCACCTATACGAGGAAATATGGTCCATACAGTTTTTGCTTAATTATGGGTGCCTTAATTGATGAGCGAAGGAAAGTTTCTCTTCAGAACTATGTTCCTATAAAGAATGAAAATTGAAGGAGGTTTCAAAAGCATGTCAATTTGTACATTATCTTGTTGTTGCTTGATGATTTGACATTTCTTGTTTCCATTTCCATAAATTTGCTTACCTCTTGAATTGAGGGAATATTTAGTTAGTTTTGAGCTTTTGCTGCAGCTTTAACATGTAGTTGCCATTAATATCGAGGGACTAGAAATTATAAACAACTTGGAGGGAATAAGGGTGGTCAAACCATGCGTTTTAAAATTCAAAGTTTGAGGATGGTTTTGTGAAAGGAGGAACAAAAGAGAGAATCAAGGATAAATGATCAAAGAGACAGGGAGGGATTATATCATAGACAAGGTTATAATAGAGTTAAAGGTATGCCCTAGGGGCAATTATATAATTTATTATAAATTAATAACTCAATAATAAATTCTCATTTGTAATATAGGTGTTTTCATTATATTATAGCTTTGTTATACTGCTTTATAAATAATTAAATGTTTAATCAAAATATATTCAATGAAAAATTCATAAATGGTTGTTTGTGGTAGTAATTACAAATAGTGTAATCATGAGTATTATATCACAATTTATAAGCACATCATTCTGAATATTCCAAGTCAAGAAGTATCGAGATTGGATATCGATGCATCAGTTGTGACTAGAGTATTTAATGCTTTTTAAATGTTAGGCGGTATATTACTCATGACTGCTGGAGGCACCAAGGAGTTATGTACTGATAGTTATTGGATAGCTATAGAACGACTCACTCGATAGTTTTCTATTGGTTAATATAACTAAAAGGTCAAATAAAAAATATCTATGCAGCTGATTTACATAGTTCTTTTGACTTGAGAATGATGTTGATCTTTAGTAAAAAAGATCTTCTTTGATTATTGTCAAATTGTTGCATGACGTCCATCAAATACTATAATTGGGTCAGCGGAAGCATTAGAAGCGAAACACTCTTCAAGAAAGGATTTGTCTCCTCGTTTATATGGGATTAGTATCATGGTCAACTAGAGGAAACACAAAGTCAAAATCTCTAGCCAGAGTAGTTCGGTCAATGATAATTGTTCTTATTACCAAGGATTTTATATTTGAACTATAAAGTTGAATATGGACGATATTGGAATTTTAACCATTACTAAATTCCATAATTCTAAAGCGATGTAGTTTTGACCAAGAGAATTGGTGTAAATAATTGTCACTACTGGGTAATGCTTAATAAAGTAAAATTGAATTTTACTAAAAACAAGTAAGCGATAAATTTGTCCATAATCTTACACCGCTTGCTAAGTGATGTGCAAACGTTAGTATTTAAATTATTCGATATTAATTGCTAACCTGATTTACAGTTAAGAACCACATATTTGAAATGATAAATACTCCTTTACTGTTTGATTTAATTATTTTGTAATTGTTATAAATTAATATTTACTAAAGTTTAGTTATAAAATTTTATTTAATATATATTAAACAATATTAAACAGTGTGTTTACAATGGTTATAATATAATAATTGATATACGACATCGATTTGCATTTAAATAAGATTTAATGCTGCATTATATAATGTTAAGACTTAGACCGGATTTAGAGACCTATATTGGCATGCTTATTTCCACTCAAAAGAGGGATAGTTTGAACAGTTATGTGATAGCAAAATGGGAGGAGTTTGAATGGCCAAAAGAATGGAATTGGTAAGAGAGAGATATGAGGTTCTAACACCCCGTAAAATGAAAAAATAATAAATTAAGTAAATTAAATTAAATATGATGAGGATTGGGTATGGAAATTTTATAAAAGTTGGAATTTGACCATTAATATATTCCATTGCATTCGTGGCAAAATTCTAATCTGTTCCCCATACAATATGCAGAAAACGGAGCTATAACAAAGAAGTTGTGAGAATTTGATGTTCTCAGATAAAAATTAATTTAGTTTGAATTCGAATTCAAATAAGAAATCAAATTTTGGATTTAAATTTCAAAAATTAGCTTGGGGCTAAGTAAATGATTAATTAAGGCTTAACATTAAAAATTTAATTAGAGAATAAAATAATACAGTAATGGAAACAAAACTAAATGCCCTAAATAAATGATCAGTCGATCTAAATATGTCAACGGTCGACCATCGCCCCACAGTGGTCGACAGCTTGGCAACGATAGTTGGCAGTGGTGGATAGGGTTTTATATTATGTTTTATTTGGTTGTGTGCTCCCGATTTACCCATTTTTTACCTACTTCCATCCTACGGTTCTAGTGCGTTTCAACTCCTATAAATGTAACCCGATCTTCTCCTCTTTAATTCATATTATTTTGGAGAATATGACGAAACTCTGCCATTGCTATGTTATAAGGATGGAAGGTTCCAAATAATGCATCGGTGGTTAGAAGTTTTCTAGGGTTGGCAGGCTACCATAGGAAGTTCATTAAAAGCTTTTCTCGAATATCAACCCTTTTAACCCGATTGACTTAGAAGAATCTAGTCTTTGTTTGGGATGATAAGTGCCAAAGCATTTGAGAGTCTTAAGGAGTCATTGACTAGAGCACCCGTGCTCACTATTGCGGATGGAACTAAGCCATTTACGGTTTTCACGAATGCATGTGGCACAGGATTAAGCGCAGTTCCTATGTAAAAATGGAAGGCAGTTGCCTATGCAAGTAGACAACTAAAAGATCATGAAAAAAGATATCCAGTGCATGACTTGGAATTGCGCTTTGAATATGTGGGGGAATTATCTCTTAGAGAAAAGGTTTTAGCTATTCAATGAACATAAATCACCGAAATACCTAATTTCCAATAAATATCTGAATCTTAGGCAGTAGAGTTGGATGGAGCATATAACATCCTTCACCTTTGGTATTCAATACACCCCCGGAAAAGAGAATGTAGCTTCCGACACCCTTAGTAGGAGACACAGTAACCTTGGTGTTATATATGACTGGAGATAATTGTAGTTTCTCTTGAATTTTAACCTCCAGCCATCAAACAAACCCGTCCAAGAATTTCTATTAATTATAGAGGTTAGGCCAGCCTTAGTAGATCGTATAGGGGACAATCAAGTAAAAGACAAGGAGTTAGTAGAAATTTTGGAAAAATTAAAGAAAGGAGAGCAATTTCCCCATGACAGGAGATACTCAATCGATGAGAAGGAATATTTTAGAAGAGACGTATTTGCATCCCAATAATTGATGACTGGATGAGAGCTGTGCTTATGGAGTGTCACCACTCAAGGATGACTATTCATTTCGATGGAGATAAGATGTACAAGGACATGAAAAGAATTTTCTTTTGGAATGAAATTAAGAGGAGCGTAGTGGAGTTTGTTGCTAGATGTTCGACATATTAAAAAAAATAAAAGTTGAGCAAGGAAAGCGTAGTGGACTATTACTATAAAAATTCCGACTTGGAAGTGAGAACAAATTTTAATGGATTTCATGGAAGGATTGCCTAAAATCAGAAGGGCAATGAGGATATTTGGGTTGTTGAAGATAGACTCAACAAGAATCCTCATTTTTTCGATTAGGATAAATAGGACTAGTGCCTCTTTCTCCAAATTTATATTAAAGACGTAGTTCATCTACATGAAATCCCTGTAAGCATAGTCAGTGATAGGGACCCATTGTTCACTAGCGGCTTTTGGAGGAACCTACAGACAGCTTTGGGAACTTCTTTAAACCTTATCAAGGCGTATCACACACAAACTGATTGACAAATGGAGTGGATGAATATAATCTTTTAAGTCTTGTTGAGAGCTTATGTCTTCGATTCGGAGGACATTGGGAGCAGCATCTATCTTCGGTTGAGTTTGCGTATAATAATAGCTATAAAACAACGATTGATATGGCCCCTTTTGAAGCATTTTACCGTCGGCCATGCAAATCACCTAATTGTTGGTGGGAAACCACCAACAAAGTGTTGCTTGGACTCGATTTAATCCGTGATACCAAGGAAAAAGTAGAGTTTATTCGGCAATGGATGAAGATAGCGCAAGGCTGTCAAGAATCTTATGTAGAGGAAAGATCTTGAATTTGAGGCTAGAGATATGTTATTTGTTAAAATCTCCCCTCTTAGGAAGGTTTTTAGATTGGGCATGTCTGGAAAGTTGGCACCTAGAATTACTGGGCCTTTTCGAATTCTGGAAAGAATAGGAAAATTGACATACGTTTGGAGCTTCCTGACAAGTTGGCAGGAGCCCACAATGTTTTCCACGTTTTTCACCTTAGGAAATACCTTCATGATACCGCTAGATTTTGAGATGGAGCCAACGGTGCCTCATGCGACCGCATGCATTGTGGAGCATGGTACTATAAGACTTCGCATTAAAATAATTAAGTTAATCCGATTACAATAGGGGACGATCGGGCGGAAAGCACACGAGAGACCGAGGAGAAGATAAGGTACACGCACCTAGAGCTTTTCACTGTGTTTTTTTCTCTCCAAAATTTGGATTTTGGTTGCATCGTGGTTGATGGATTGGATGGTAGAAGATGGTTGTTACACTTTTTCTAAATCACTTTATACTAGTATAGAAATTTTTATGCTTGTTTAGGATATTTGCATACATACTACCGTGACATGATTACAAACTCATGCAAGGACTGAGCTATTTAGTATGTCTGCAGTACATAATCACACTGCACTAATGGTTAAGTATATGCTTGTGTAGATCACTTGGTCGTATTAATGGACATAGCGCGTGTTACGTTATTCGCCTCATGAAAGATTTCAGGACGAAATTCTTTTTTAAGGGGGAAGAATGTAACATCCCATGAAATGAACAATAAACAAATAAAGTAAATTAAATTAAATATGATAAGGATTGCACATGGAAATTTTATAAAAGTTGGAATTTGACTACAAAATTTATTCCGCTGCGTTTTTGGTGAAATTCTGATCTATTTCCATAGACAATATGATGAAAACGGAGCTCAACCAAAGAAGTTACGAGCATTTGAAGTTCCAAGATTTAATATAATTTAGTTTTAATTCAAATTCAAACAAGAAACCAAATTTAGGATTTAAATTTCAAAGATCAGCTTAGGGGCTAATTAAATGATTAATTAAGGCTTAACGTTAAAAAGTTAGTTAAGGAATAAAATAATTTGGCAACGGAAACAAAAATAAACACCCTGAATAAAAGAGCGATTGACCTATCTCCGTAGGGTGGTTGACTGCTTGGCAAAGATAACTGTTAGTGGCGAATGGAGTTTTATATTACGTCTTATTTTATTGTGTGCTCAAGATGTACACGTTCGCTACTTACTTCCATCGTACGGTTCCGGTGCATTTCAGCTCCTACAAATAGGACGCTATCATATCCACTTTAATTCATATTATTTTAGGGAATATGACAAAACTCTTCCATTGCTATCTCTATAATAAGATTCAGAAACTCCGTAGAAAATCCTGGTTAGGATTCTACTTATTTCCTCTTTGTTTTTTCTTCCTCCAATCTATTTTTATCATATTCTTCTTCAAATATTCATAATCTAATGAATACATATGCATCATCCCTATTGTGTGCATGTGTGTATATATATCTAAAGAGAGAGATTCTAGAAGAGATCGAAAGGCTGCAAATTCATTTGAGTAAAGCTAAGGCTAATCTATTAGTGGAAGCCTTAGGATTTCTTTTGAGCAATTGTTTAGTATATTTCTTTAGGTTGTGAATATGCCTTAGGGGTTTTAGAATTTCAAAAGTACGATAGATAAAATTCTCCAAAATTCCTTTTTATTTCGAAGTGTCAATTCTATTCTCAATTATTTACATTAATTTTATGGAATTTATTTCGTTTACGCAATTTTTGATAGTTTCATAGTCTATTTGTGACGACCCGCAAATCCATACCCTTTGAATCGATAATAATCCACACGTGTACGACCTAAAAAGCACAAATTGACGGAAAGTCAAGAGAAAGAAAAGAAGATAGAAGAAGAAAAGAAAAGAATGAGAAGATAGAACCAAACAGAACAATACAGAATCTCACATCGCAGCGGAAAATATATAATACCATATCAATGATCTTTACAAAACAAAAACTGTATATACACACACACATCAATCACAGTTCAATAATCAATCAATAGTTATCAGCCTGAACAGTTATAATAACATGTCCTTACAAATGCCAACAATAAAAACAACAAACAAATCAGCGGATAATAAAGCATATACGGATGTACGAAAATGAAGATCTCCAGCTTACCTGTTGAAGCTCCAAAAGCATCAAATCTAAACCTGTAAATATACTCGGTCTGACCCAAGCATTGAAAGGGAAGATCGCCCGGATCAGTTTGGTAAACTAGAATGAGAAACACACTAGATTGAATTTATTAAATTACCAAACTTTTCCTTTATCAAAACAAAAGTATCTCGTAAGACAAGTCCACGCATAAACACAGACATGTTTTTACCTTTCGATAACTAAAACATCTCATATCTAATGTTATGTTATATTATAGTAGTGTCTACTATATACAAATAATATTAATCATAGCCGAAATTGTTACATTGATTAAATTCCAGCATATATCCCAATTGGGTAATACAATCAAACTGGCAAACACGTAGTGGGGTTTGGATTTCCATACAAATGAACAGGTGAAGGGGCTACCTTCTTGGCAGTACATCTCTAGAAAAATGTACCAAGGACCATCATAAAGGATCCTCTACCAACACAAGACTGACCCACCTCTACAACTAGATGGTACCGAATATATCATCCTCTGGTCGTTACCGACCTTTACCGAGGCCCTCTAGCATACAAACCACAATAATAAGATACACGACGTCATAGCGTGCAAAGATATATCTAGAAGAGGATGATCATACCCTGCTGGGAGCGACCCACTTAGCCTTGCCTCATCTAACCATGTTTTGGTCATTTTCGGTTGATGAGGCCAGAGGTAACGATTACCTTTCACAATCACATATCACCTCACTTTGAATACCACACAACTATTTCCATTGACTACTAATTGCCTTCCACAAAAATACAACCCTTAAGCTCATACGTCTCAAGGAGGGTGTTAAGCTAAGAGAAGTTACCTTCTCCACCACCACTGATGTACGTTTGTAAAAAACAATGTACGTAATCTGTAGAAATGCAATGTCAGACAAACATCCATACAAGTTGTCCAGGAACAGGAAAAACCGAAGGTACTTTCCTACCACATCCTGTCGGGAAATCCCTAGGATTAGTAGCGAATAGTCCTTGCATTGGATATTTCATAATGAAGAGACCACTGCTACTGCATGCATATTGGGATTTTAACCCCAAAAGATCAACAAAAAGTCCCCCACTATGAAACTCTGAAATATCAATATCATCATAAGCAACCTGCACAATCGTCACATGTAAGTTGGTCCAAAGTGGTTTTCAAATAAATCCGATTCCGGTCTCTTCGCACCAACAACGCAAAAGCATTTCTCAACCGCGCACAGAAACTAAGTCTCATAGACTTATCACGTCTCTAACTTCCAACTTGTTATCCTTCGGGCCAAGAAGGAAGCTCGATATATTGGAGCAGTACTCCACACTATACGAATCAACATCCTCAACACAAACGATAATCAAGCCTACGCAGAAGGCTATGTACTAAGTGTACGACTAAATAGTTCCCACATTAAGTTGAGAAACTAAAATTTTGCAAATATTAATAGTCGGTTATTTAACTATCCAATAACAAACAAATATTCGGCACCATATACAATCACCGAGCCCTTTTATTAATCTTTTATTAATCAAACCATTTGCCAAATATTCACTTCAATTTATCTTTAAGAAGATATATTCTGAAAACCATTTCACTTCTATACTGGAAAATATTTCCATATACTTATTGAACAATAAGTAACTCACAATTCTATTTATTTTCAACATTTAGAAAATATTACATATACTTAAATCATAATTAAGTATATATTTTATTCTTTAAGGAAAATGTTCTCTTAAACATATTTATTTGGGTCAAAACGAATGTTGTGAAAAACATCATTACGACAACCCAAAATCAATAGTATATGGATTCGATAATATGGTAGATATATAAATCCTAATACTATACAAAAACATTTCCTTTCGAAAATCATTTACTATAACAATAGTGTTATAGTCCATCATTTCCTTATTTCTCGAAAACGTCTATTTCAACAATGAATGTTAAAATATATGGTTTCGATCCTTAACACATTTTAATACATCTTCAAACTATTTAAATCCATGTAAAATATAATTTCCCAAAACATTTATTTAATTTAAAATATTATTCATTGTCCAAAATCGTGAATATACTACCCTAATCAAATTTCAATATTTCCACACAATTAATTTAATTAAAGGATTACCCACTATCCAAAATCGTGAAAATAATTGCTTTAATAAACATTCATATCTTAACTTATCAAATTCAATTAATTTCTCGTTTATAAAATAATGTTTATAAATTCACATTTCTATTTTATAAAAACTTCAATATACAAAATTCCTTTACTAACCAATTTTATTTAGGACATAATTATATATCAAAAAGCCAAATTATAAGTTAATAACTTATAATTCGTTTATTTTACCAAATTCGTTACTTTAATAACTTCGCAACTTCATAAATCTTATTTACTTAGAAGATTTACTTATACTTCATTTTAACACTTATAAACTCGTTTTATAATTCCATTATTTCAATTTATGAAAATTCAATTTTATAAATCTTATATAAAACCTTTTATGATAAATCAAAAAGCTCAATTTAAACTATTTTGCAAAATCATTAACTCCATATTTCAAAAATCACATTTTAACTATATTTCTAAAAAATCATAAATTTTATAACAATAAAAATAATAACTATTTATTTAATATAAATTAATTTACTTACAATTCAAAATTTAACAAAACGTATATTTTCAAAATCACTTTAAAATCCTTTTAAATTTGGAAATCATCACTTTAACATTTTAAAATTCCAAAAATAGGCCCAATGCTGCAAAAACACTAAATACATCAACCACGGCATCCAAAACATCATATGTTAATATGATGACAGAATATATCACAATATTTGTAAATAAATAAATAAGGGTGAGGAATCCAGTTAGATCCCTCCAACCTGCCACATGCAGCAAATATACATATTAGCATATGTATACAATATCCGCTTCGAGGCAGATGAGCGTACAAAGGGTCATCCGTTCATACACGGGAACGTATAGGGCCATCTGCTCCACTAGGCAGGAATATATCCAAATACCAATCAATGAATCTTATATCATCCAAACAATCATCAATCATCATATAGTAAATTATTTCTCACTTATATAAAAATATCAGTGAGTCAGAAAGAGTGAGTTGTACTCACATTGCGTCCAATAGGAGTTGTAGTGTTTTATTCCGAATAGAATTAAACGACCATTTAAATTTTACCCAAATTCGCACTAGCTCCAATCAACTCCAAACTAGCTTCATCGCGTAGTGCTCGTCAATACAAACCCAACGCGATTCATTTCATGCGAAACGGACATCGCATGAAAAAGTTGCAGCGTTTTAAAGCTTAGACAATTTTATATATAAATTAATTTCAATTTCAATTTTATTTTCAAACCCTAAAGTAGATCTAAACCGCACATTTTAGCTTCTCCAATCAGGGATGCGCGTAAATGCTTCTTCTTCCCCGGCTCAAAAAATGCACGCGTATACCTATTTGCCATCGATGTTCATCAAATTTTCGAGCCATATACAATCGTCGAGGACACGATCGGTCGCCAACATCTCCAATTCTATAGCCTACTCCATCACCGACGCAAACACCTTGAAACTCGATTGTCCCTAGCTCGTGAAAATCGAGTTCGACTTCAACGCGTTCGGACCCCAATTGTTGTCGATCGGTTCTACCTTAAACGATCACCAATGTTGGATTGGAAGTCCTCGACGTTATCTAAAACTTTGTAATTGAAGATTTTTGAAAGCGGATGGATCAGAAGAAAAGGAGGGAAGAACGAGGTGCATTTCTCGCCGGGGAAAGGTTAATGGCGGCTAGGGCTTCTAAACCCTAATATTTTGCAAAATAGAAAATAGTGAGGCCTTTTATAGAAAATTTGATGACACTATTCATCCCAAAATTTTCCAAATTCGAAATCAAACGTGCCTCCTGGAATTTATAATGTTTTGCCCCAATTTCGAACGCAATGCAATATATATCGGGAGCCAATTCGATCGTATTCGGAAGATAGTTATCAAATCGACAAATTTAAACTTAAAATTCACTTAAACCGATTTCTACGCGTTTTTGCTTGCCCCGGACAAACCGTAAACCGATTGACATGAAATTTGAAATATTACAATAGTATAACATTACTGATCCGATGAAATAGGTTTCGTCGAAATCCGAGGCTGTTTGAAAAATGACTATTTTACACGTTAATTAAATATTAAAACATTCAATTTTTACAATTTGACTTTTAATTCGATTTTAAAAGTCCTCTAACATCATTCTAATTCAAATAGAATTTAATTCAACTTTATAAATCATTTTTGTTCATACTAAATCAAATTTCTAATTATTTCAGCAATTTCAAATATTAAAGTAACAATTTAATTATCCAATTAAATCACTATATTCGAAATATTATTTATGCAGCTTATAAAATAAACTTTTAAATATTTAAAATTAATTAAATATATGAATTTCAAATGACTGAAATTCTGGATCGTTACACTATTCCACTTCTACTTCTTCTTTGAGTCAAATTATGATCCTTTAATAAAATAAGGGGTTTAAGTTACGAATTCTATTCGTAGTTTACACTGCTTATTCTTATCTATTTCTTTATAAAAGAGGAGTATAATTCAATATGGGTTTTAGATTGCAATTCTTATTATTTAAGATATTCCATAGAATTAGTGCAATAAATTGAGTCTCTATTTTTGTTACACGTTTGTTATTGCAGTTTTGTTTATGAATATTTATTCCCTGTTTGGACATTAGAATTCACTGAAATCTAGGGAAATTGAAGAAAAAGGACTAGTAACAATAATTGATTAAGGAATTGACATGTTTTGATCAGGGCGTAAAATCTATGCGTTTAGAACTTATTAAGTGTGAATATTTATTTCAGTTTACTTATTAAAGTATAACTATTGCATATGTGGAGGAGTTAATTTGGTATTTATTTACATTTATTTACCCTCATTATGATGGTAATTGATTTCGAGGTGAAAATAAAAGGAAAATCCTATAGAGCGTAATATTATTTTAAGGCGTAGTAAGAGAGATTCTCTATAAGGCCTTATTTATGAAACGGTGAGAAGAGAGAGTGTGTGTGTGGTGTAATTAATTTATGGCTAAGTCGTAGGGATGCAAGGTCAATAGAGTTACACGATGAAAGTCTGCCCTTTACTTTGAGGATACCAACAGTTATGTACAGTTTTATTGATGTGAAATATCCTTATGATAAATATTGTAATGACGTGAGGTTAGTTCTAGATTCGGTTGGGGAAATCTACCCAGCTAATCTGGCTACCAGTTCCTACGAATAGAAGACCAATGTGAGATGTTATTATAGGTATGAGCCATAAGATGAAGGGCCTGCTTTGGGGTTTGATGTATTAAGTGGTTGGACCTGTCTTTTTTCCTATGCGAAGTAATAAATGGCCAATTGGTTACGCTAGGTGATATCTCTACAAGGCTATGCTTTTGGAATTTGGCCTTAAACGTTGGGGACTGCCTGTTTTCCAATTGGATGTATTAAGTGGCCTATGAGATTTCATATGATGTGAGCTAGATAGTACCATTGAGAAGCATTCTTCTGGAATTAGACCATATATGACGAGTCTTCCTATTTTCCACTAGGAAGTAAAGTGGATTGGATACTGTCTCTTGCATTAGTAGCTATTTATGACGTGTGATTGGGATATGAGATTTACTTCGGAGATGAAGGTATTTATAGGTTGGACCCATCGCGTTTTCTTATAAAGAAGTATTAAATGATTTTATGTTCGTAGACATATTCTTATTTTGAAATATATTGCCTAACTCAAAGCTAAAAGTTATTGAGTATCAGAATAGGCTATCCCACTTTTTAAAAATTTAGTTCCATCGCACTTTGAAAACTTACGCTATCGCACATCCAAATATCAACTATCATATGCAAAAACATAGGCTATCACATCTCAAATTATACATAGCGAGTTGAAAAATTACATACTATCACATGTCAAACTATCAATGCTATCGCATGTTGAAAAATACAAAGCCATCGTAAGTTGAAAACATGAGTCTATAGTAGATTGAAAACATAAAGGTATCGCAAGTTGAAACATAAATCTATCAAAAGTTGAATAATATAATGTAACCGCATCTCAAGACTTTATAACTGTCGTAGTTTGACAAAAAAACAAAGCTATCGTATGTTGACAAAAACAATGCTATCGCATGCTAAGAGAAACAAGGGTATAAACATGCTATGGAATGTTATGATACATGTAACCATCACCGATTGGATATAGCAATCACATATTTAAAAAAGGTAGCTGTCATAGGTTAGAAAATTCATAATTATGACATATGGATAAAGCCAATATCTATCGCATGTTAGTAATAGATATAGCATGTTGAAATGGTATTTTTCTAAATATCTACAATACTGATTTATTTCCTTCAAAGTATTAACATTTTAACAAAATAATTTCTTTGTCAAATTTTTGTTGGTTAATCAAAATCTTTTCAGATCCATTGTAGAAAAATCAAAGAGATAAGTTCTTATATTCTTTACAAATTCTTAAATATATACTATAATTAATTTTTCATTATCCTTAATACTTAAATCTTCTTTTGCTAAATAATTCACCTTAAATCGAAATTCCATGGGAAAAATCTCCAAAATTATAAAACTCCAGAATTTACTTCTTTTACATCATACAAAAATTTCCAAGAAGCATAATTATTATTATTTATTAAATAATTAAAATCAAAACTATCCATGTTCTCGACTTAGAAATTCATATTAAATCCTTAATAATTTGAAATTTTTTATAATTAAAAGCCCATCGCTAAAATGTTATTCCGAACATCATCTTTATCTTTACTACTAGTAAAGATAATTCATTTGAATTGATTTACTCGGTGTCTTTTTGAAATTTCAAATATACCCTTTTACATTTTATAAAGAAATAATTTCAAATATGAGGATGTAGCATTATATTAACTAAGTGCAACCGTTAATCACCATGGAGAACTACAGTATACATTCATAGCTGAAGTATCCCAATGTTCCATATTGTTTATAATTTAGGTGGGAGTTCATCAGTTAAAGTCTCGCCTAATTCCGAGTAATTACGAAGAAGTTATTATGTTATAAACAAAAAAATAGGGACTTCTGTCTAAGACTTCAAACATATGGATGTAATATGTTATTTTCTAGGTACAACCGTTAGTCACCATGAAGAACTACGATATACTTTCATTGGCAGAAATAGAAGTATCCAAGTGTTCCATATTGTCCATAATTTAGGTGGGAGTTCACCGATCAAGTCTAGCCTGATTCCAAATTAGTATGAAGAAGTTTTGGCGGTATGAACAAAAATATTGCGGCTTCTGTCTAGACGGAATTCAAATAAGTGGGCATAACCTGTTATTTTCTAAGTGCAACTATTAGTCACAATGGAGAACTATGGTATACGTTTATGGACAGAAGTATGCGAGTGCTCCATATTATCCGTAATTTAGGTGCGAGTTCATTGGTCGAAGTCTCACCTTACTCTGAGTTAGTCGAAAAAGTTATTGCAGTCTGAACAAAAAAATAGCGTATTTTGCCTAGGTGGAGTTAAAATATTGGGATATAGCCTTCTATTTTCTACGTACAAATGTTAGTTTTACATTGGAGAACAACAATATGCATTCCTTAAATGAAGTATTCGAGTGTTCCATGTTATCCATAATTTTAGTGGGAGTTCATCAGTCGAAGTCTCGCTTGATTCCGAGTTATTATGAAGTTATTGCTGTCTGAAAAAAATAGCGGCTTCTTCCTAGATGAAGTTCAAATATCAGGATGTAGCATGTGATTTTCTAAGTACAACTATTAGTCACCATGGAGATCAATAGTGTGTGTTCAAGAGATAAAGTATCCAAGTGTTCCATGTTGTCTATAATTTAGGTGGGACTTCATGAATAAAAGTTGGCCTATTTTGGAGTTTGTATGAAGAAATTGTTGCATCGTGAACAAAAGAATAGCGGCCTCTATTTAGGCAGAGTTCAAATATGTGGATGTGGCCTATTATTTTCTAAGCACAACTTTTAGTCACCATGGAGAGCTACGGTATATGTTCGTAAGTGAAGTATTCAAGTGTTTCATATTGTCCATAATTTTGATGGGAGTTCAAAAGATGAAGTAGCCTGATTCTAACTTATTATGAAGAAATTATTGCAGTTTGAACAAAAAGATAGCGGCTTCTACCTAGGAAGAGTTCAAATATGGGGATGCAACCTTTTATTTTCTAAGTAAAATTGCCCATATTGTTCGTAATTAGGTTGGAGTTCATCGATCGAAGTCTCGCCTAATTTCGAATTAGAATGAAGAAGTTACTGTAGTATGAACAAAAAAATAACGGCTTCTGCCAAGGCGGAGTCTAAATACAAGGATGTGCCATATAATTTATAAGTACAACTCTTAATCACTCTGGAGAACTACAGTGTGAATCAAAGAGAAGAAGTATCCGAATGTTCCATATTGTCCGTACTTTAGGTGGAAGCTAAGCGGTCGAACTCACGCCTGATTCCAAGTTAGTATGAAGAAGTTATTGTAGTATGAACAGAAAATATAGCGGCTTTTGCCTAGATGGAGTTTCAAATATGGAGATGTACCCAGTGGTTTTATAAGAACTATTAATCACCATGAAGAAATATGATATATATATTCATGAGCTAAAATATCTGAGTGTTCTATGTTGTCAGTAGTTTAGTTGGGAGTTCATCAATTGAAGTCTCGCCTAATTCCGAGTTAGCATGAAGAAGTTATTGCAGTATGAAAAAAATAGCGGCTTCTGCCTAGATGGAGTTTAAAAATGGGGATGTAGCCTGTTATTTTCTAAGTGCAACTATTAATCATCTTGGAGAACTATGGTATACGTTCATAAGCTGAAGTATCCAAGTGTTCCATATTGCCCGAATTTAAGTGGGAGTTTATCGGTCGATGTCTCGCTTGATTCTGAGTTAATATAAAGAAGTTACTGCAGTTGAACCAAAAAAATAGCGGCATCTGCATAGACGGAGTCAAATATGAGGTTAATGCCTGTTATTGCTAAGTACAAAGATTAGTCACCGATAAGAACTGCACTATGCATTCACAAGATGAAGTATCCAAGTGTTCTATATTGTTCATAATTTAGGTAGGAGTTCATCGGTCGAAGTCTTGCCTGATTCTGAGTTATTATGAAATAGTTATTGTAGTTTGAAAACAGAAAAAACGGCTTCTACCTAGGTGGAGTTCAAATATAGGGATGTAGCATATTATTTTCTAAGTACTACTGTTTATCACCATGGAGAACTACGTATATGTTCATAAGCTGAAGTATCCAAGTGTTCCATATTGTCCATAGTTTAGATGGGAGTTCATCGGTCGCATCTTACTTGATTTCGAGTTAGTATGAATAAGTGACTGTAGTTTGAACCAAAAAATAGTTGTTTCTGCCTAAATGGAGTTTAATTACAAATTTAGCATGTATAAAACAAATAATTCTTTTATATTTATTCTTTTGATTCTTTTCACATCTCTTTTTTTTTCACTTTTTTAAGTTTCAAAAATTTCATTTTATTGGGCTTGGCATATAGTGGATTTGTCCTTACTAACCTAGGAGTACTTTTCTTAAACCTTGGAAATCCCATTCCCTACTAAAGTCTTTTATTAGATTTATTCTAAGGTACTATCGTTAAATCCACTTATAAGAAACAATTACAATTTCTGTAATTATCTACGCATGGTTTTTTCTTTTTCTATTGTACATTTCTTATCCTTGCCTATCTTTCTTTGGATTTCCACAGTCTGAACCAAAATGTACAAAACCGTTTATCCAACTTATTCTATGTGTGGACATTAACTATGCCCTAAGTAACACACTTCCTTATGCCAGAAATGATACTCCAAGAACTCTGTCTCCAGCTGATGAACACGAAGCATACACAGAACCTCCTTTAAACGAATAACATGCACTTTCATACTTCTTGGAAAACACCAAAATGTCGACCACGAATACCCCCACTAACTTTATTTTAGGACATCTCTTAAAACATAGTTCATCAAATCTATAGAATCGGGTGGGACATTGGTTAGCCCGAAAGACATAACCAACCACTCAAAGAATCCATCGGATGCCCTAAATGCGGTCTTATCAATGCTGTCATCAGCTACCCTAAGCTGATGAAATCCAAATGGCATGGCAAAGCTGAGAGAATACTGGAGAGCCAACTAAATGAATAGATCATATATCTTAGAGAGTGGATAACGGATCTTCTTTGTGAGCTTATTCAATTCTCTATATTCAACGCAAAGTCGAAGAGAACCACCTGCTTTGGTAGTGAAGACAACTGGCGCTCCCTATTCGGTATGTTTCTTCTTATGAAACCATTTTCAAAAGCTCGAGATCTGCTTGCTCAATCCCTTTTTTCCCTAGGCGCCATATGCCCTATGGGTAATGCTACTAGCTAGCAAAATAAATCCTAATCCTAAAGTCAATATCTCTCTTATGGGGTAGTCCCCTAAACTCCTCAAAGATATCTAGAAAATCTCTGACCACAGGAACAAAATCTAACCCTGATGATGATGAATCGTGGGACTAAAGGAAGCTCAACATAACTGACCCTTGTGGGTCACAAGAAATCTCAAGAGTCCTAATAATGCATGTCTCTAGTCTAACTACTCTCCTCTAACGATCTAATAGAGCTCCATATATGGATAGCCAATCCATTCCCAAAATCATCCCATACCCTAAAAATCCCAAAACATAGTCGTCGTAGTCAAATTCTACACCTAGGATATAAATTTTAGAACCATTACAAACCATAGACAAGTGTGCCGATCCACCTATGGGGTTTGAAACCACAATGGGGTCTACCACTAAACAAATGTCTTAGTGCAAACAATCCACAAGAGAACTAGAGATAGAAGAGTGTGATGCTCCAGAATCGAAAATAGTCCAAATGGGAAAATAAGAAGTAGAAATCAATTTTTCCTACCTTGATTTGGTCTGATGTTGAAAGGTGTTATACCCAAAGTCTGAATCAGTGCTGCCGGTGCATTCACTGCCTTCCCCATTTTCTAAAGACGATTCCTACTAAAGTGACCAAGCTGTCCACAATTGAAACACCTTTCTTTCATTCATGCCTTCTTACAGTATTTTGTGAAATGACCAGTCATTCTACAACGCTTACATTTTCAACCTTTCTTGATTCGCTTTTAAGGTCCTCCATCTTTCCTCTTGTCCTTATCCTTCCACTGCTTCTTAGAGCTTGTAGGAACCTTCTCAAGCTCCCTCTTCTGCTGCCAAGATGTAGGCTGAACACTCTATCGGTCCTCCAAATCTAACTGCCTAAATCTTTGCTCCATATTCTCAAAAATAACACGCGTCCCCTCCAAATCCTCCAGGCCAGAAAACATTCTGCCTCCAATACTAGCAAAGTCCTTGCATAGATCAAAAAAGGGGGCTGATGTGGGTGGATTAAAGGGATTTCTGCCTAATGGTGTTGTATTGGGCATTTGCCCTTACATTTCAGGTACCGTAGCTCTATGTAATCAGTCGGCCATTCTATGCAAAGAAAAGAGAATTCAGGCTTGAAGAATAGAATGAAGATTGCACTGGACTTCGTGGGTTTTAATACTTTTATACTTAAAAACTATTTCTAAGAGTTCCTTTTTGAAAAATTACTTTTAAAAGAAGTTATTTGATACCAAGTGAAACACCCTACACCGTTAATATGCCCAAAAGGACACATTAAAAGGTGTGGTGCATTGTAGGTATAACTGAGACTAAAATAGGTAAAAACAACAAAAACTAAAATAATAAATTATTCAAATCAAAAACTTCATAATTTCTTCATAAACCAAATAAGTCAAATATCAAATACACGTACATGTCTCGAAAACCAAGATGTCTCATAAAAACTCATAATCTCAAAATCAGAGTATGTAATATCTCACATAATAAGCCAGTACATAGAAAGAACTAAAGCAAGAATAAAAGAAATACGTGGTAGAAATCTTCTCCAAGAACCGTCCAAGTAACCACGATCTACAGTCCTCTCCCTTGATTGCCTAAGGGAAAAGGGGAAAATAGAGGAGTGGGTCAAACTAAAAGTCTTGTGGATGGTGGTAACTACTAGAATCTTTAAGCAAAGTAAAATAATAGACTTTACAACATTCCTAGTATATAAAAGAAACAAAGGAAATATTAAAAAGTGAAACTAGAAATAAATACGAATAAACTATTGCTCAATTAGCAAGATAGGTTAACTTTGATTTTGCACTTGTCCTTGATAGCTGTTTGATTAGGCTGAATTCCTAATTCTACCTTTTGATCGGCCTACTACTCCATAGAATCTACTATGGATTGGATGTTTCTCTACACAATAGACTTTGGTGACTACGAAAGACACACGTACTAAGTGCTTGGAACTCATAACGATTTATGAGCCATCACTGGAAACCGCACATGCGACCATCACTAAGCTCGCATTCTTGTAGCTCCCTCTTTTGACATTTTATTTACCCTAGACAGCATAACCATGCCCCTTGCCTCACTTCAGGATCATGTGGAGCACTTTGTCTCACTTTAGAATTATGTGAAACATTGTGTCCATAGAAAAAATTGGGGAAATGCTGTTGGTACCGATCCCTATCAAATAAAAATCTAGTTGCGCCCCTTGTTCAAATCCCCTTGATTTGAAGTACCATAGATTGACCGTTTACTACCACTATAAGCATAAGCGTGGTCCTAGCCTCACTTTAGGATTACGTGAAGCACATCGTCTCACTTCAAGATTATGTGAAATACCATGGCCATAGAAATATTAGGGGAATGCTATTTGGTACATGTCCTACTCTTATCTTTGCTTATTAACTTAGATAAATTATTTAAATAAGCCTTTAATTTTTATCAATTGTTATTATTGATTTTTAATTTATCCTAATTCTTAAAGTAAGCACCATAGTTTACCATGGTTTCCATAGTTTATCAATTTATAACTTACGTTATAATCATGCTTATTACTTAACCCAAGATCTAAGTGTGAGAATAAGCTTCTTACTTCTTTTATTCTTTTTAGTTATAATTCTAAGTTATAAATAGGCCAATCTTCTTAATTCAATCCAATTAATATCATAATTAGGCATGATTTCTGTCCAATTCCATTTGTGTTACAGTTTTTGTAACGACCCGTTAAATTAATAATATTTAATAAATTAAATTAATATAATTTCTAATTTGTTTAAGAATAAATGTAGAAATTTGGTATAGTAGTTGTAACCTAGTGTAACAATAAAATTTTATGACAATAGATTTGGATATTGTAATTTGTCACTTTTTGTTAAAAGTAAATTTTAAGAAATCAATAAATGAATTGAGAATATTAATAAAAAATATTAACTAAAATGAGATTCATTAATTTAAAATCAGTAGTGAAGATGTCACCTTTGGTTGTAATAAAGGTGAATGCTATTAGTGGATGTCAACACTTAATAAAATTTATTTAGAATAAAAAAGAATTTAAATGCATGTTTGAATAGAGTATTAAATTGATAGATTAAGCGTAAGTAATTAGAATTTAACCCTATAAGATATGGAACTGAATGTATGAATATAATTTTGTAGAAATAGTTAATTAACAACTTATTTGTGCATACCCAATTTAATATAAATAACAAAAGGGCTAGCACTTGATGTGCCTAAGTATTAATATATTGGAACTATAATAAAATAGAGTTTGGTAGTAAATAGAAATAAAAAGACCGTTATTAACTAGTAAATTAATAAATGGATTCTAACAATAGGTAGTAATTAATGCGTGTATATTGGGCATTTGCGGATTACCAATTTTTCTACCTATTCATATAATTTATTTATGTAAATCTAAACCTATGGCAACATTTTGTTAATAAATGTTGGAAGTGAATTTGAATATATCAAAGGATAATAAGTGTTTAGGTTAACCATTTATTTTATTTAGTTAAGAAGGGAAATAGATTGAAATAAAGCTAATTTAATTTTTTTGGTTGTTAATGGGCATAGTTAAATAAGGAGAAGTTATAGGAAATAAAACGCGCACTAATGAGATGTAATATAATTCCAAAGTTATTTATACCCACAAATAGGTTAATTATTGTATAGAAAGAGTCTAAATCAATAAATGAATTTATTAAGATTACATTTATAATTTTATAACCTTTATGCTGATTTAAGTTCAATTAATTTATTTGATTAAATAGTGCAGTAGCGTAGTTTTGTGCGGTAGTTGAAATAGCTAATTCTTTTAGGTGAAGTTACGGCTAATTCTATGTATATATTTGACCTATTGTTGATATAGATTCTAGGAAGCGGGATCTATTAATTAAATGGAGTATTAGATTCAATAATTGCATTTATCGCATAAATAAAGAGAATATAACAGTTAAATTTGGCGTTATTGAAATTAAAAAGGAATGGGGGAATAATAATTTGAAATCATTGTAATAGATATTAATTTAAGGTTACCTTAAATAAATTAAGGTAATAAATGGAGGATAGTGTAAATATCTTTATAATACGATGATTTGTGTAGTTAGGGTAGTTTTGATTTGTCACTTAAGATGGAGGATTTTTATAAAATGTAATAAATGCAGTTTAAATTAAGGCATTGACGTTTGGGTATTTAAGAAGTGATAAACTAAAATTTATTTATTTATTTGAAAATTTGAAATCCAATTTGTGGATTTATTGCAAATAAGTGAAATTTGCGTTTAACCATTACATCGATAGGAATAAATTTAATTTAAGGTTATATTAATAAAATTTGGACTAGAGAAATGATATGAATCGGTTTTAGAAGCCTTAAAATAAAATGGGAAGTAGACGAGATTTCACGTTACAACCATTTTTAAAAATCCTGATGTATGTAGAAATATTTATGAAATATAACGTAAACCAATGTTGAATCAAAAGAATAGAGTCAACACTTATTTATTCATTTAATGTGATATAACTACGAGTATGATTTATTGCAAATTACATGGAAATCTAATATATAGGACATTACCTAAAAAGGAAGAGTAGATAAAATTTATGATAAACATATTTGTATATGAAGGTTATTGATTTAAGGAGAAATTGGGCAAGTTTTATGTATTTGGGTTAAGTGCAACCTTTAATAGATAAATTTAGTGCAATTAAAGAAATTGACATTTAATATTTCGATAACTTAAAATTTGATGGGATAAGAACATTTGGGTAATGAAGGGATGACAAATATTAGCTATGATTCTAGAAGGAATTAAATAGATAATGGGAAGATTAAAATCAGGTTCTAAGCAATAATTATTAAATAACAGAAGTTTAGGAGTAAAGTGAGATAATTGAAAATTTTAATCATTCATATAAGTCATTTGTTTATTAATATGAGTTAGCTAATAAATTTAACTTGGGCAATACCTATATATTGGAAACACATTTGTAAAGTGTAATTAATTGAATTTGGTGAATTGGGAATGAATCCAAGGTTATAGGAATTGATGTAATACTACGCAAATAAAAGGTAACTGCATAAAATCAATGTTTCGTAATAAATTGTAATTGATAATTAAGTAGGAATGGGTTTGAATTTGACAAAAAGGAAAATTTATTATTTGCTTACCCATCTATTCAATCTATTATATTTGATCAGATCCATTTGCAATTAAACGAATTTATTTACAAGTTAGTATGTATTTAGCTGATAACTATAAACCAATTAGGGCAATTGGGTATATATATTACCAGTTAAGTTATATAAGATAATGGTTGACTTAATTAAGGGAGTTTATGTAATAATTTCATTTATTTTGTAAGTGGAAATAAAACGTTAATGATAACAAGTATTCAAAATTTTCCATCTATTTAGTATATTAAGTATAATTGATAATCAACTGCAGCAAGTAATAAATAATAAATACGTAACGTTAAATGAAGTAATATTTGAAATTTAATATTTAGAAACTATGTAAATATAAGTGCAGATGAAATTGGGGGTATTTACATATTGAAATATGAATCCAATGATAAATCAATCAAATTGACAATAAATAATGGAAAGTAAATTTAATTAAATTTTGGAAATTTAATATATATATATATATATACAGTTATAAACCCTAGCTCCATCCTATTGTCATTTGCTGTATATTCATTTCTTCATCTCCTTCTCCTCCTCAAATGGTTGCAAAACCTAGATCTACTTCAATCCAAATTTCAATGAAAATGCAAACACTTCAGAAAAATTCCACAAAAAAATATATGTTAATGTTCTCGAGGCACGTAATCTACCGGTGCAATTCGTTTTCTGTTTTGAACATTCGTTTGACCAGAATTAATTCAAACAGTCCGTGACCATTCATCATCGTCGTCGCAAACTTCGTCGGATCGTCAAACCTTTTCTGGGTTTTGTAGAGTGGACGATGGGGATCGCATCTATATGGTTTTTGTGTCGATTCAACAGTTAGATCGTCATAGATCTTCGATTAGGGTTTCTGGAAGGGGGCCGCGTGCGTTTCTGGGAATAGAAGGAGTGACGTGGCACATATATTTGTAAGTGACGAATGTGTGTCGTTTTATTTATTTTCAATTTTGAATTCAATCATCATTTTCGCCATAACTTTCTCATACGAAGTCGGATTCACACGAAATTTCTTTTGTTAGGATCGTAATTTAATTCCGGATTTGATGACGCTTGTTTGGACGAATTCCGAGAAGGGCGAATTTTTAGGTTTAAATCGAATTTAAATTCGATTTAAATTCAAAAGGTGAGTGTTTTAACCCACTCACAACTACTAGAAGCTTTTATGTTTGTTTAAATTAATTTTAGAAATGAATAGAAATTTATTTATGAGTATTTGGCATGTTTATTTTATTCATATCTGTTGAATTGCATTTATTTAATTTAACTGTTAATTTAATTAATTGATTGCGTATAAATTTACAGTTAAAATTTATTTGTTTGTATATGAACTGCTAGTTAACAGTTATATAATTTATTACTGAATATAGACTGTAGATTAATAGCTGTTAAATTTAATTTGAATAAAATTGCCAGTATTACCTGTTATGTAGTACCAAAAATAATATTGTTATTGATTGATATTGATTGATGATTGCGATTTGGATGATGGATGATGTTGATGAATGGATGTTTATTGTATATCGTTAAATTGCAAATTATCATGCATATTTCATTTCATTCAGGATTGTGGTTTGAAATGATATATAACCGCAAAATTTTATATCTTTTAAATTGCGGATTGAAATGATAAATATCCGTATCACTTGACCATAGGATAGAAAATTATATACAGGCACCGCAGTATATATATAACTATTTTAATGTGATTTCTATGGTTTGGATGGAATACGGTTTATAATAATCTTAAATTTTATATTGTATAAATATTTTTCTTCCATATATATATATACATATGAAGTTGAAAATTTTGAAATTAAAAGGTGTATAAAAATCTTTATTAAAAATGGAAGAAAATTAAGAAAATGGAGTTTAATAATTTATATCATATGTTTAAATGTTAAGTTTGAAAATTTTAAGATATGATATTTATAATTGGATTTTTCCCAAAATAAATTAAAATGAATATTCTAGTATAATTTGAATTGGAAAAAATATATATATTTTATTACTAGAAATTGAAGTCTTATTATTTATGGACTTTATATGAATATTCAAGATTAATTAATAGAACAATTGATTTGTTGAAAGAATAAAATCCAACTTTAGTTTGAAATATTGATACTCAAAATGGATATACGTATATATAAATAAATTGAAGTGGTTTTGGAACTTGAGAGAGATAATATAAATTTTGGTTTAGACTTTAATAAAGAAATGTATTTGTAAAGCCATGAGAACTATTTTCTTTACAAAGTAACATTTAAGTTAAACCATTTAATTCATATACCGTTGAATGTCCAAACCATTCAAGTTTTAGAAGTTATGGTTTTAAATTATGATTTTCAAAATACTATGCTTTGAAAATATTTGATTTTCAGACGTTATGAAGTTAAAGCATTTTGATTTTGGAAAAGAATTATATTTGGGATAAGTGATAAAATATGGTTTTGGGTTTTGAAATGATATCGTATTCATGGTTATGAAATGGAATGTTTATTCTGATTTTTAAAGTATAACCTATTTTTAAATGACCGCGGTGTTATAATAACGATGGGTTGGCAAAGAGACCGGGATTGGATATCTGACATACTCTCTGTCGATACCGAAAACCACTTTGACTAACCGTGTACGCGGTGGAGATTCCAGAATGAAGTAGGTGGTGGCGACGTTTCCTGTAAGGTAAATACGTGGACCCGACTCCCGTGAGTTGGCATAAGGTGGCTAAAACAGGAGCTATTCCCAGGCCAATGAGGTCATACCTCTGATCGGACACTCCTCTTCGATATTATACTATGACTTTGGATTGATTCAGTGGCCACTTTTATTTTGATTTTGGGGAGTTTGTTCGAGGTGGGCGGTAACTACGGCTACGCGTTTCCACCAGCCTGGGTACGCAATTGGTATATCTACCCTGGCATTGCCTAGTTGTGCCGTGTCACCTACCCTATTGTGCCTTTACTACGAGTTTCTATTTGTGTCGTACCTATGGAGTATCCTCTAGTAGCCTCCCGATCAGGAGGTATTACGGTACTGTATAGACTATTGGCATTTTACGTGTTAAGGTGGAAAATGTAAAGCCTTAACGCTATTTAAAAGTAAGTTTATTTTATAAATAGACACTATTATAATAGCGCAATATACTACATAGTAAATAGTTTAACGGATCCTTAGGAGATGTAAATCCCGAACATCTCTTGAGTTACTGTACTCATATTTATTTCTGTTAATTTAACTCACATAAGATCTTTTAGTCTTACTCGAGTGTTTTTGTCTTTTCAAATTCGCTCGGGTCAGTCCGAGCGTTTCAGGATCGAAGACTTTAGCTTTGAAGGACGAAGACGAAGGAGTCGTATTATTATTATCTATAGTATTGCACCACACTCATACTGTTCCGCTGCATTGATTGTATTGGTTGGTGTAACTCTGATATTTATTGTATAAAGCAAATCATGTGTTTGTAAACTGTTTTGAACTGTATATTTATTATTATATTTTATCCTTCCGCTGTGAGATTCTGTTTTGTTTTTATTTCTTCTCTGTTTTTCTTATTTACCCCATAACAATCTGCCCTTGCGTATGCTTTGAATTGGCACGTGTGTCGGTTTAAAGTGTGCGAAAAGGCGGGATGTTACAGTTTTTATAATTTACATCTTATATTCCATAATTTCAGATTTCTCACAATTTAATCTAATTTCATGTTAATTTTATTGTAATCCATACGCGAAGAAGAAGAAGGTGGAATAAAAGAAAACTAAAAATAGAAGGAAAACCAAGACGTAACATGAAGATGCAAATAACTATAAATAAACTGTAAATAAATGGAAAAGCTAGAAATAAACTTAAATTAATTGAAAAGAATAGCTAGAAGAAATACACTGAAAATAATTCTAAAAACTGTAAATAAATTTCTAAAAAGGTTACTCTAAAAATTGTAATACAACTACAACAATTGGAAACCCCAATACATTAAATTATTTAATGAAATTTAAAATAATTACCATCACTCACCTCCGGTCGTTAGCTCTTCCCTTTAGTCCTTCACGGATCCACTTGGGTTTGTTGAATATTTTTATTGAAAATAATTTCATCCTTGGAAATTATTCCGCTTAGGGTCCTCCTTGAATAGGTGAACCCAATTGGAGAAAATCTTAGAATGAGAAAAAGTGTTAGACCTAGCGTTCTATTTATCGGGGTACAAGTGGATCTCAGACCGTTGGATTTTGGGATTGAATAGGATGCAACCACGTCATAGCCTAAATAGGGCCGATCGGATGCATGAATGGAAGGATCAGATCAGTTTAAACAATGCAAAATACGTGTAAAGTCGGCTAAATATTTGAACGAATGAACGTTCATTCCCTTAACCTAAAAAGGGCAGGCGGTTCGATTGTGCGGTCGACCACTGCTTGCCCAGGTCGACCGGTCGGTCTACCTTGCCAAATAATTTTTTTCGTTGTCTTGTTTAATCATATCTTTATCATTTTAGCTCGGTTTCTGACGTAATGTATATGGAAATTGAGCAGAAAATTACCACGGACATAACGGTGCAATTCCCGTGGCTCAATTCTGTTAATTTCACAATGTGATTTTATTATTTAATTAACTAATGAATAATTAATTATTATGGGTTAAACTTTGAGTCGTTACAGGTCTTCTCGGATTTTCCCTCAGGTTCAGTTTATGCTGGCAATGCTACCGTCAAATCTACTTTTATAGGTGTAAATAAAAATGCGTGCATATTGTGATTGAATGCAGACCCACCTGGGTGTGCATATATACTCGAATAAAAAATTTAAAGTATTTAGAGATCAAAATCTATGTTTTTAAAACAAATCACTGTAGGAAATTCCGTAGAAATTCACAAACCATATCGATAATTAATATAAATGATTATCCAAGCCATATATATGATAAGCATCAATCAAAATTCGGGTTTCATATTAAATCTGAATTAACAAGATAAACAAATAAGAGATTGTAATACTAGTGACTTTAAGTTTAGTTCAAATGATTTGCCATTAAGCTTTTTCTTTCCTTAATGTCTTCCTTCTTCCTTTTTCTTAAACATGAGATGATAGTGTTAATGGTGAGCGGCCTTGCTTGTAATTTTTTCAAGAGAATGGAAGTGAGTTATCGAGTGCAAAGAGGAAGAAAATGTAATTATCTTTCATTCCTTTCTTGACTTATTTTAATTGGTTTTATATAATTTATTCTCCTTAATAAAACATTCTCCTTTTATTAATTTTTTGACCCGATTAATTTGATTATCGCAAATCTCGATTTCCCAATTTACCCACATTATTTATTTAATTATCTTTAATTACATATCAGAAACAATATGCTGTAAAAATTGGGGCATTACAACTTCAATCATATAATTGGAAGATTCCAAGATGCTGTAAATTTTTCTTTCACTAGATTTTTATTTTCTTGACATAGTTATGGTCAAAAGAGGTGGTATTGTCTCCTTGTATATATCACATTTGTCCATGCACTTTTGCCGCATTATAGGAGCCTCATGTTGATGAGCACAAGTAAGTTTCTCTTTAAACTATGATCCCACAAAGAAAGATGTTCTTTCTCATATCACCTAATATGAAATAGGTGGTGCACATATAAATCATTCGCCACCATTCCATCATAAGCAAGCTTTTAAGTGTATGTTCTACTTGTTCGGTTCGTTACAAGTGATATCAGAGCCGACCATCGCTAGTGAAAGTTTGAGTCAGAAGAATGGTGACCTATAGACTACATTGAAATATTAATAGGTGAGTGAAGCCATTCAAAGGGAAAAGGGCTATCGTCGGGTCAGTGTCGATGAAGTGGGCCGACATGAATGTCGGACTTTCAATGCATGGTGAAATGTTATATCCCACATTGTCTAGTGTGGGATATTTGATGCGTACATAACGCATTAGATACCCTCCCCTTATAAGCTAGCTTTTTGGGTTTATTAGTGTATGTTCCTACATAGCCTAATATGGGATAAGCGATGCGTATAGAACTTATTAGGCACCCTCCCCTTACAAGCTAGCTTTTAGGATTGAGTTCTACCTAATTTTGTTCATTACAAGTGATATTAGAGCAGGCTACAATCGATGAAAGTTCAAGTCATGAGAGTGGGCGACATACATGCTAAATTAAAATATTGATGGATGAGTGAAGCCATCCACAAAGAAAAAGGCTACCATATGTCAGTGTCAATAGAGTGGATTGACATAGACGTTCGACTTTCAATGCATGGTGGAATGTTATGTCCTATATCGCATAATATAGCATTTGTGATGCGTATAAAACCTAATTAGCACCCTCTTCTTACAGGCTAGATTTTCAGGTTATTTCTACATAATGAGATCGTTATAAGTGGCAATCTTGCAACGGACCAAAGTAAATAAAACTCATCCCTAAAATCTACATAATATTCGGATCACTCTATCTACACTAGTCCGATGGTAGCTCTTTTTTCTTTTGGATAGCTTCACTCACCTATTTGTATTTTAATCTAGCCTATAGGTTGCCCCTCTAGTGATTTGAACTTTTGTCGATGTTGGCTTGTTCTGATACCACTTATAAAGAATCCATTAGGTAGAACTCACCCATAAAAGCTAGCTTGTAAGCGCAAGGTGCCTAATAGATTTATTCACATCACCTATACAAGGAAATATGGTCCATGCAGTTTTTGCTTAATTATGGGAGCCTTAATTGATGAGCGAAAGAAAGTTTCTCTTCAGAACCATGTTCCTATAAAGAATGAAAATTGAAGGAGGTTTCAAAAGCATGTCAATTTGTACATTATCTTGTTGTTGCTTGATGATTTGACATTTCTTGTTTCCATTGCCATAAATTTTCTTACCTCTGGAATTGAGGGAATATTTAGTTAGTTTTGAGCTTTTGCTGCAGCTTTAACATGTAGTTGCCATTAATAGTGAAGGACTTGAAATTATAAACAACTTGGAGGGAATAAGGGTGGTCAAACCATGAGTTTTAAAATTCAAAGTTTGAGGATGGTTTTGTGAAAGGAGGAACAAAAGAGAGAATCAAGGATAAATGATCAAAGAGACAGGGAGGGATTATATCATAGACAAGGTTATAATAGAGTTAATGGTGTGCCCTAGGGGCAATTCTATAATTTATTATAAATTAAATAACTCAATAATAAATTCTCATTTGTAATATAGGTGTTTTCATTATATTATAGCTTTGTTATACTGTTTTATAAATAATTAAATGTTTAATCAAAATATATTCAATGAAAAATTAATAAATGGTTGTTTGTGGTAGTAATTACAAATAGTGTAATCATGAGTATTATATCACAATTTATAAGCACATTATTCTGAATATTCCAAGTCAAGAAGTATCGAGATTGGATATCGATGCATCAATTGTGACTAGTGTATTTAATGCTTTTTAAATGTTAGGCGGTATATTACTCATGACTGCTGGAGGCACCAAGGAGTTATGTACTGATAGTTATTGGATAGCTATAGAACGACTCACTCGATAGTTTTCTATTGGTTAATATAACTAAAAGGTCAAATAAAAAATATCTATGCGGCTGATTTACATAGTTCTTTTGACTTGAGAATAATGTTGATCTTTAGTAAAAAAGATCTTCTTTGATTATTGTCAAATTGTTGCATGACGTCCATCAAATACTATAATTGGGTCGAGCGGAAGTATTAAAAGCGAAACACTCTTCAAGAAAGGATTCGTCTCCTCAGTTATATAGGATTAGTATCATGGTCAACTAGAGGAAACACAAAGTCAAAATCTCTAGCCAGAGTAGTTCGTTCAATGATAATTGTTCTTATTACCAAGGATTTTATATTTGAACTATAAAGTTGAATATGGACGATATTGGAATTTTAACCATTACTAAATTCCATAATTCTAAAGCGATGTAGTTTTGACCAAAAGAATTGGTGTAAATAATTTTCACTACTGGGTAATGCTTAATAAAGTAAAATTGAATTTTACTAAAAACAAGTAAGCGATAAATTTGTCCATAATCTTACACCGCTTGCTAAGTGATGTGGAAACGTTAATATTTAAATTATTCGATATTAATTGCTAACCTGATTTACAGTTAAAAACCACATATTTGAAATGATAAATACTCCTTTACTGTTTGATTTAATTAATTTGTAATTGTTATAAATTAATATTTACTAAAGTTTAGTTATAAAATTTTATTTAATATATATTAAACAATATTAAACAGTGTGTTTACAATGGTTATAATATAATAATTGATATACGACATCGATTTGCATTTAAATAAGATTTAATGCTGCATTATATAATGTTAAGACTTAGACCGGATTTAGAGACCTATATTGGCATGCTTATTTCCACTCAAAAGAGGGATAGTTTGAGCAGTTATGTGATAGCAAAATGGGAGGAGTTTGAATGGCCAAAAGAATGGAATTGGTAAGAGAGAGATATGAGGTTCTAACACCCCGTAAAATGAAAAAATAATAAATTAAGTAAATTAAATTAAATATGATGAGGATTGGGTATGGAAATTTTATAAAAGTTGGAATTTGACCATTAATATATTCCATTGCATTCGTGGCAAAATTCTAATCTGTTCCCCATACAATATGCAGAAAACGGAGCTATAACAAAGAAGTTGTGAGAATTTGATGTTCTCAGATAAAAATTAATTTAGTTTGAATTCGAATTCAAATAAGAAATCAAATTTTGGATTTAAATTTCAAAAATTAGCTTGGGGCTAAGTAAATGATTAATTAAGGCTTAACATTAAAAATTTAATTAGGGAATAAAATAATACAGTAATGGAAACAAAACTAAATGCCCTAAATAAATGATCAGTCGATCTAAATAGGTCAACGGTCGACCATCGCCCCACAGTGGTCGACAGCTTGGCAACGATAGTTGGCAGTGGTGGATAGGGTTTTATATTATGTTTTATTTGGTTGTGTGCTCCCGATTTACCCATTTTTTACCTACTTCCATCCTACGGTTTTAGTGCGTTTCAACTCCTATAAATGTAACCCGATCTTCTCCTCTTTAATTCATATTATTTTGGAGAATATGACGAAACTCTGCCATTGCTATGTTATAAGGATGGAAGGTTCCAAATAATGCATCGTTGGTTAGAAGTTTTCTAGGGTTGGCAGGCTACCATAGGAAGTTCATTAAAAGCTTTTCTCGAATATCAACCCTTTTAACCCGATTGACTAAGAAGAATCTAGTCTTTGTTTGGGATGATAAGTGCCAAAGCATTTGAGAATCTTAAGGAGTCATTGACTAGAGCACCCATGCTCACTATTGCGGATGGAACTAAGCCATTTACGGTTTTCACGAATGCATGTGCATAGGATTAAGAGCAGTTCCTATGTAAAAATGGAAGGCAGTTGCCTATGCAAGTAGACAACTAAAAGATCATGAGAAAAGATATCCAGTGCATGACTTGGAATTGCTCTTTGAAGATGTGGGGGAATTATGTCTTGGAGAAAAGGTTTTAGCTATTCAATGATCATAAATCACCGAAATACCTAATTTCCAATAAGTATCTGAATCTTAGGCAGTAGAGTTGGATGGAGCCTATAACATCCTTCACCTTTGGTATTCAATACACCCCCGGAAAAGGGAACGTAGTTTCCGACACCCTTAGTAGGAGACACAGTAACGTAGGTGCTATATATGACTGGGATAGTTGGAGTTTCTCTTGAATTTTAACCTCTAGCCATCAAACAAACCCGTCCAAGAATTTCTATTAATTATAGAGGTTAGGCCAGCCTTAGTAGATCGTATAGGGGACAATCAAGTGAAAGACAAGGAGTTAGTAGAAATTTTGGAAAAATTAAAGAAAGGAGAGCAATTTCCCCATGACAGGAGATACTCAATTGATGAGAAGGAATATTTGAGAAGAGACGTATTTGCATCCCAATAATTGATGACTGGATGAGAGATGTGCTTATGGAGTGTCACCACTCAAGGATGACTATTTATTTCGACGGAGATAAGATGTACAAGGACATGAAAAGAATTTTCCTTTGGAATGAAATTAAGAGGAGCGTAGTGGAGTTTGTTGCTAGATGTTCGACATATTAAAAAATTAAAAGTTCAGCAAGGAAAGCGTAGTGGACTATTACTATAAAAATTCCGACTTGGAAGTGAGAACAAATTTTAATGGGTTTCATGGAAGGATTGCCTAAAATCAGAAGGGCAATGACGATATTTGGGTTGTTGAAGATAGACTCACCAAGAATGCTCATTTTTTCGATTAGGATAAATAGGACTAGTGCCTCTTGCTCCAAATTTATATTAAAGACGTAGTTCATCTATATGAAATTCCAGTAAGCATAGTCAGTGATAGGGACCCATTGTTCACTAGCGGCTTTTGGAGGAACCTACAGACAGCTTTGGGAACTTCTTTAAACCTTATCAAGGCGAATCACACACAAATTGATTGACAAATGGAGTGGATGAATATAATCTTGGAAGTCTTGCTGAGGGCTTATGTCTTCGATTCGGAGGACATTGGGAGCAGCATCTATCTTCGGTTGAGTTTGCGTATAATAATAGCTATAAAACTACGATTGATATGGCCCCTTTTGAAGCATTTTACCATCGGCCATGCAAATCACCTAATTGTTAGTGGGAAACCACCAACAAAGTGTTGCTTGGACTCGATTTAATCCGTGGTACCAAGGAAAAAGTAGATTTTATTCGGCAGAGGATGAAGATAGTGCAAGGCTGTCAAGAATCTTATGTAGAGGAAAGATCTTGAATTTGAGGCTAGAGATATGTTATTTCTTAAAATCTCCCCTCTTAGAAAGGTTTTTAGATTGGGCATGTGGAAAGTTGGCACCTAGAATTACTAGGCCTTTTCGAATTCTGGAAAGAATAGGAAAATTGACATACGTTTGGAGTTTCCTGACAAGTTGGCAGGAGCCCACAATGTTTTCCACATTTTTCACCTTAGGAAATACCTTCATGATACCGCTAGATTTTGAGATGGAGCAACCGGTGCCTCGTGCTACCGCATGCATTGTGGAGCATGGTACTATGAGACTTCGCATTAAAATAATTTAGTTAATCCGATTACAATAGGGGACAATCGGGCGGAAAGCACACGAGAGACCGAGGAGAAGATAAGGAACACGCACCTAGAGCTTTTCATTGTATTTTTTTCTCTCCAAAATTTGGATTTTGGTTGCATCGTGGTTGATGGATTGGATGGTAGAAGATGGTTGTTACACTTTTTCAAAATCACTTTATACTAGTATAGAAATTTTTTTATGCATGTTTAGGATATTTGCATACATACTACCGTGACATGATTACAAACTCATGCAAGGACTGAGCTATTTTAGTATGTCTGCAGTACATAATCACATTGCACTAATGTTTAAGTATATGGTTGTGTAGATAACTTGGTCGTATTAATGGACATAGTGCGTGTTACGTTATTCGCCCCATGAAAGATTTCAGGACGAAATTCTTTTTTAAGGGGGGAAGAATGTAATATCCCATGAAATGAACCATAAACAAATAAAGTTAATTAAATTAAATATGATAAGGATTGCACATGGAAATTTTATAAAAGTTGGAATTTGACTACAAAATTTATTCCGCTACGTTTTTGGTGAAATTCTTATCTATTTCCATAGAGAATATGCAGAAAACGGAGTTCAACCAAAGAAGTTACGAGCATTTGAAGTTCCAAGATTTAGTATAATTTAGTTTTAATTCAAATTCAAACAAGAAACCAAATTTAGGATTTAAATTTCAAAGATCAGCTTAGGGGCTAATTAAATGATTAATTAAGGCTTAACGTTAAAAAGTTAGTTAAGGAATAAAATAATTTGGCAACGGAAACAAAAATAAACACCCTGAATAAAAGAGCGATCGACCTATCTCCCTAGGGTGGTTGACTGCTTGGCAAAGATAATTGATAGTGGCGACTGGAGTTTTATATTACATCTTATTTTGTTGTGTGCTCTAGATGTACACCTTTGCTACTTACTTCCATCATACGGTTCCGGTGCATTTCAGCTCCTACAAATAGGACGCTATCATATCCACTTTAATTCATATTATTTTAGGGAATATGACAAAACTCTGCCATTGCTATCTCTATAATAAGATTCAGAAACTCCGTAGAAAATTCTGGTGAGGATTCTACTTATCTCCTCTTTGTTTTTTCTTCCTCCAATCTATTTTTATCATATTCTTCTTAAAATATTCATAATTTAATGAATACATATGCATCCTCCCTATTGTGTGCATGTGTGTATATATATCTAAAGAGAGAGATTCTAGAAGAGATCGAAAGGCTGTAAATTCATTTGAGTAAAGCTAAGGCTAATCTATTAGTGGAAGCCTTAGGATTTCTTTTAAGCAATTGTTTAGTATATTTCTTTAGGTTGTGAATATGCCTTAGGGGTTTTAGAATTTCAAAAATATGATAGATAAAATTCTCCAAAATTCCTTTTTATTTCGAAGTGTCAATTCTATTCTCAATTATTTACATTAATTTTATGGAATTTATTTCGTTTATGCAATTTTTGATAGTTTCATAGTCTATTTGTGACGACCCACAAATCCATACTTTTTGAATCGATAATAATCCACACGTGTACGACCTAAAAAGCACAAATTGACGGAAAGTCAAGAGAAAGAAAAGAAGATAGAAGAAGAAAAGAAAAGAATGAGAAGATAGAACCAAACAGAACAATACAGAATCTCACATCGCAGCGGAAAATATATAATACCATATCAAAAACTGTATATATATACACACATCAATCACAGTTCAATAATCAATCAATAGTTATCAGCCTGAACAGTTATAATAACATGTCCTTACAAATGCCGACAATAAAAACAACAAACAAATCAGCGGATAATAAAGCAAATACGGATGTACAAAAATGAAGATCTCCAGCTCTCCTATTGAAGCTCCAAAAGCATCAAATCTGAACCTGTAAATATACTCGGTCTGACCCAAGCATTGAAATGGAAGATCACCCGGATCAGTCTGGTAAACTAGCATGAGAAACACACTCGATTGAATTTATTAAATTACCAAACTTTTCCTTTATCAAAACAAAAGTTTATCGTAAGACAAGTCCACGCATAAACACAGACATGTTTTTACCTTACGATAACTAAAACATCTCATATCAAATGTCAAGTTATATTATAGTAGTGTCTACTATATACAAATAATATTAATCATAGCCGAAATTGTTACATTGATTAAATTCCAGCATATAGCCCAATTGGGTAATACAATCAAACTGGCAAACACGTAGTGGGGTTTGGATTTCCATACAAATGACCAGGTGAAGGGGCTACCTTCTTGGCAGTACATCTCTAGAAAAATGTACCAAGGACCATCACAAAGGATCCTCTACCAACACAAGACTGACCCACCTCTATAACTAGATGGTACCGTATATATCATCCTCTGGTCGTTACCGACCTTTACCGAGGCCCTCTAGCATACAAACCACAATAATAAGATACATGACGTCATAGCGTGCAAAGATATATCTAGAAGAGGATGATCATACCCTGCTGGGAGCGACCCACTTAGCCTTGCCTCATCTAACCCTGTTTTGGTCATTTTCGGTTGATGAGGCCAGAGGTAACGATTACCTTTCACAATCACATATCACCTCACTTTGAATACCACACAACTATTTCCATTGACTACTCATTGCCTTCCACAAAAATACAATCCTTAAGCTCATACATCTCAAGGAGGGTGTTAAGCTAAGAGAAGTTAACTTCTCCGCCACCACTGATGTACGTTTGTAAAAAACAATGTACGTAATCTGTAGAAATGCAATGTCAGAAAAACATCCATACAAGTTGTCCGGGAACAGGAAAAACCGAAGGTACTTTCCTACCACATCCTGTCGGGAAATCCCTAGGATTAGTAGCGAATAGTCCTTGCATTGGATATTTCATAATGAAGAGACCACTGCTACTGGATGTATATTAGGATTTTAACCCCAAAAGATCAACAAACAGTCCCCCACTATGAAACTCTGAAATATTAATATCATCATAAGCAACCTGCACAATCGTCGCATGTAAGTTGGTCCAAAGTGGTTTTCAAATAAATCTGATTCCGGTCTCTTCGCACCAACAACGCAAAAGCATTTCTCCACCGCGCACAGAAACTAAGTCTCATAGACTTATCACGTCTCTAACTTCCAACTTGTTATCCTTCGGGCCAAGAAGGAAGCTCGATATATTGGAGCAGTACTCCACACTATACGAATCAACATCCTCAACACAAACGATAATCAAGCCTACGCAGAAGGCTACGTACTAAGTGTACGACTAAATAGTTCCCACATCAAGTTGAGAAACCAAAATTTTGCAAATATTGATAGTCGGTTATTTAACTATCCAATAACAAACAAATATTCGGCACCGTATACAATCACCGAGCCCTTTTATTAATCTTTTATTAATTAAACCGTTTGCCAAATATTCACTTCAATTTATCTTTAAGAAGATATATTCTCAAAACCATTTCACTTCTATATTGGAAAACATTTCCATATACTTATTGAATAATAAGTAACTCACAATTCTATTTATTTTCAACATTTAGATAATATTACATATACTTAAATCATAATTAAGTATATATTTTATTCTTTAAGGAAAACGTTCTCTTAAACATATTTATTTGGGTCAAAACGAATGTTGCATAAAACATCATTACGACAACCCAAAATCAAAAGTATATGGATTCGATAATATGGTAGATATATAAAGCCTAATACTATACAAAGACATTTTCTTTCGAAAATCATTTACTATGACAATAGTGTTATAGTCCATCATTACCTTATTTCTCGAAAACGTCTATTTCAACAATGAATGTTAAAATATATGGTTTCGATTCTTAACACATTTTAATACATCTTCAAATTATTTAAGTCCATGTAAAATATAATTTCCCAAAACATTTATTTAATTTAAAATAATATTCATTGTCCAAAATCGTGAATATACTACCCTAATCAAATTTCAATATTTCCACACAATTAATTTAATTAAAGGATTATCCACTATCCAAAATCGTGAAAATAATTCCTTTAATAAACATCATATCTTAACTTATCAAATTCAATTAATTTCTCATTTATAAAATAATGTTTATAAATTCACATTTCTATTTTATAAAAACTTCAATATACAAAATTCCTTTACTAACCAATTTTATTTATGACATAATTATATATCAAAAAGCCAAATTATAAGTTAATAACTTATAATTCGTTTATTTTACCAAATTCGTTACTTTAATAACTTCGCAACTTCATAAATCTTATTTACATATAAGATTTACTTATACTTCATTTTAACCCTTATAAACTCGTTTTATAATTCCATTATTTCGATTTATGAAAATTCAATTTTATAAATCTTATATACAAACCTTTTATGATAAATCAAGAATCTCAATTTAAACTATTTTGCAAAATCATTAACTCCATATTTCAAAAATCACATTTTAACTATATTTCTAAAAAATCATTATTTTTATAACAATAAAAATAATAACTATTTATTTAATATATATTAATTTACTTACAATTCAAAATTTAACAAAACGTATATTTTCAAAATCACTTTAAAATCCTTTTAAATTTGGAAATCATCACTTTAACATTTTAAAATTCCAAAAATAGGCCCAATGCTGCAACAGCACTAAATACATCAACCACGGCATCCAAAACATCATATGTTAATATGATGACAGAATATATCACAATATCTGTAAATAAATAAATAAGGGTGAGGAATCCAGTTAGATCCCTCCAACCTGCCACATGCAGCAAATATACATATTAGAATATGTATACAATATCCGCTTCGAGGCAGACGCGCGTACAAAGGGTCATCCGTTCATACACGGGAACGTATAGGGTCATCTGCTCCACTAGGCAGGAATATATCCAAATACCAATCAATAAATCTTATATCATCCAAACAATCATCAATCATCATATAGTAAATTATTTCTCACTTATATAAAAATATCAGTGAGTCAGAAAGAGTGAGTTGTACTCACATTGCGTCCAATAGCAGTTGTAGTGTTTTATTCCGAATAGAATTAAACGACCATTTAAATTTTACCCAAATTCTCACTAGCTCCAATCAACTCCAAACAAGCTCCATCGCGTAGTGCTCGTCAATACAAACCCAACGCAATTCGTTTCATGCGAAATGGACATCGTATGAAAAAGTTGCAGCGTTTTAAAGCTTAAATTTTTTTATATATAAATCAATTTCGATTTCAATTTTATTTTCAAACCCTAAAGTAGATCTAAACTGCACATTTTAGCTTCTCCAATCAGGGCTGCGCGTAAATGCTTCTTCTTCATGGGCTCAAAAAACGCACGCGTATACCTATTTGCCATCGATGTTCATCAAATTTTCGAGCCATATACAATCGTCGAGGACACGATCGGTCGCCAATATCTCCAAGTCTATAGACTACTCCATCACCGACCCAAACATCTTTAAACTCGATCGTCCCTAGCTCGTGAAAATTGAGTTCGACTTCAACGCGTTCGGACCCCAATTGTTGTCGATCGGTTCTACCTTAAACGATCACCAATGTTGGATTGGAAGTCCTCGACGTTATCTAAAACTTTGTAATTGAAGATTTTTGAAAGTGGATGGATCAGAAGAAAAGGAGGGAAGATCGAGGTGCATTTCTGGCCGGGGAAAGGTTAATGGCAGCTAGGGCTTCTAAACCCTAATATTTTGCAAAATAAAAAATAATGAGGCCTTTTATAGAAAATTTGATGACACTATTCATCCCAAAATTTTCCAAACTCGAAATCAAACGTGCCGCCTGGCATTTATAATGTTTTGCCCCAATTTCGAACGCAATGCAATATATATCGGGAGCCAATTCGATCGTATTCGGAAGATAGTTTCCAAATCGATAAATTTAAACTTAAAATTCACTTAAACCGATTTCTACGCGTTTTAGCTTGCCTCGGACAAACTGTAAACCGATTGACACGAAATTTGAAATATTACAATAGTATAACATTATTGATCTGATGAAATATGTTTCGTCGAAATCCGAGACTGTGTGAAAAATGACTATTTTACACGTCAATTAAATATTAAAACATTCAATTTTTACAATTTGACTTTTAATTCGATTTTAAAAGTCCTTTAACATCATTCTAATTCAAATAGAATTTAATTCAACTTTATAAATCATTTTTGTTCATACTAAATCAAATTTCTAATTATTTCAGCAATTTCAAATATAAAATTAACAATTTAATTATTCAATTAAATCACTATATTCGAAATATTATTTATTCAGCTTATAAACTAAACTTTTAAATATTTAAAATTAATTAAATATATGAATTTCAAATGATTGAAATTCTGGATCGTTACACTATTCCACTTCTCCTTCTTCTTTGAGTCAAATTATGATCCTTTAATAAAATAAGGGGTTTAACTAACGAATTCTATTCGTAGTTTCCACTGCTTATTCTTATCTATTTCTTTATAAAAGAGGAGTAGAATTCAATATGGGTTTTAGATTGCAATTCTTATTATTTAAGATATTCCATAGAATTAGTGCAATAAATTGAGTTTCTATTTTTGTTACACGTTTGTTATTGCAGTCTTGTTTATGAATATTTATTCCCTGTTTGGACATTAGAATTCACTGAAATCTAGGGAAATTAAGAAAAAGGACTAGTAACAATAATTGATTAAGGAATTGACATTTTTTGATCAGGGCGTAAAATCTATGCGTTTAGAACTTATTAAGTGTGAATATTTATTTCAGTTTACTTATTAAGGTATAACTATTGCATATGTGAAGGAGTTAATTTGGCATTTATTTACATTTATTTACCCTCGTTATGATGGTAATTGATTTCGAGGTGAAAATAAAAGGAAAATCCTATAGAGCGTAATATTATTTTAAGGCGTAGTAAGAGAGATTCTCTATAAGGCCTTATTTATGAAACGGTGAGAAGAGAGAGTGTGTGTGTGGTGTAATTAATTTATGGCTAAGTCGTAGTGATGCAAGGTCAATAGAGTTACACGATGAAAGTCTGCCCTTTACTTTGAGGATACTAACAGTTATGTACAGTTTTATTGATGTGAGATATCCTTATGATAAATATTGTAATGACGTGAGGTTAGTTCTAGATTCGGTTGGGGAAATCTACCCAGCTAATCTGGCTACCAGTTCCTACGAATAGAAGACCAATGTGAGATGTTATTATAGGTATGAGCCATAAGATGAAGGGCCTGCTTTGGGGTTTGATGTATTAAGTGGTTGGACCTGTCTTTTTTCCTATGCGAAGTAATAAATGGCCAATTGGTTACGCTAGGTGATATCTCTACAAGGCTATGCTTTTGGAATTTGGCCTTAAATGTTGGGGACTGCCTATTTTCCAGTTGGATGTATTAAGTGGCCTATGAGATTTCATATGATGTGAGCTAGATAGTACCATTGAGAAGCATGCTTCTGGAATTAGACCTTATATGACGGGTCTTCCTATTTTCCACTAGGAAGTAAAGTGGATTGGGTACTGTCTCTTGCATTAGTAGCTATTTATGACGTGTGACTGGGATATGAGATTTACTTCGGGGATGAAGGTATTTAGTGGTTGGACCCATCGCGTTTTCTTATAAAGAAGTATTAAATGGTTTTAATGATTTTATGTTCGTAGACATATTCTTATTTTGAAATATATTGCCTAAGTTCTACGAATAGAAGACTCGAGGTTTTTATTCACCAAACACTTGTTGTTTTGACTCCCTCCTCTTTACAACACAAGTTAAAGATGGAGTGATGGCGGTCACGATGCTTGAAGGTAAAGAAGCTTGGCAAGAGGTAGTATTTGTTATTATTTGCTTTCATGTGTACCCATGGATTTAAACAATTGTTGTAACGAATATTATATTACGGTTTTATGGTATTTTGTGCCATGACATTTTTATGGTTTTGAAATAAACAGGTATACTTTAATATTATATTTTATTCCATCCATTGTGAGTTCTAAAAGTTTTGTTACGTTATTTCCTTTTACTATGAATGGCTTACCTTAGAATGGATCTAAGTTTTGATGGGCATTTTATGGATCGAAATTTAGACCTGTTCCTGGATGGGTTTTTACAGAGAATGCAATTCACTTTTCTCTTCATTTGACATCCTATTTATATGCCACCTTTTGCACCATTTCACTGGACATATTTTATGTCCTCTCTCTCTGAGATATTTTCAGCCTTCAACCATCCTCCATAAACCAACAAAATCTAAGTTTAGAATTGCATCAAAACTCTTCGATTCGATCGTCGGTGGTAAAGAAGTTTGGAAGCTAGCATTTCTAAAATTTTGAATTCGATTCAGGTAGCCATTTCATTATTTCTAAGTAAAATCTCTAAGCTTAGCGTGGGGTAAGCTTCTGATTTATTAATATTAATCAATCAAATTAAATGTTAGCTCAATGGACCTTATCACAAATCGATATATTACTATATTATTATATGTCGATGGTTGTTCATATATCTGTACGCATAAATAATTGTTGAGATGTCATCTTGTTAAACATGCCTTGAAAAAAATATTTTTATTATTAAAATATTATTATTAAATGACTTATCAATTAAATATAATCATAAAATATTAATTCATATGATAAATATGTTTAAAAAATTGTACACACTTAGAAACCATTAGACGTTAAAATTTATCTATTTATTTTATAAATATATGAATATGTTAAAATATTTATTTGACTTAATATTAGTTAAACGAAAAAAAAATTTGTAACACTATTGTAAATAACATAACATTCTGATTTTTTTTTAAATTATAAAATATGCATTTGAATTTAGAAATGAATCTTAAATACTTTTATTGATATCAAATACGCAAGGACTTAATTTTTAAATTATATTTTATTTGAAAATTGTTTAACCAACAAAAAATTTAGTTTTTTTACCAGACCATGAGCAACAACAAATATGAATTCAAAAAACATTGTATATATATATTAGCTAATTAAATAGCTATATTTACACAATATATCCACGTATGTATAAAAATTATAAAATGTTTTCATAATATATAGTAAAGGTTTCAAATTATTTTACTAATTAATATTTAGAATAATTTTGAAATATAATTATACTTCATATGTGTATGCACATACGTATGTTTCTTTATTGATTTTTATAAATAACTTATAACCATTATTTTATAATAAATATATAATTAAATTTATAATACATACATATGTATGTATGTATATATTTATACAATAATTTTGATGTACATGTATGCATATTTAGACAATACATTAGTATACACGTAGGGCAAACATGTTCGGTAGTGTAAATTGCAGTATCTATATACTGGCATGTCAAACCATGTACACATTATACTGTTGCACATATAAGCACACGCATATTTTTATATGATATACATTTATGAAATATAATACAAATAACATAAAATAAATTTAAATTATAAATTCAAATAAATATTAACTTTATATAAAAGGAAATTTAGAAAATTTCTCAATGAATTATACTATATAGGTCTATTTAAGATCCAATGATACGAACTTTTTTTTAAATTCACCAAATTCCTCCACCATGGACTAGCCTAGTTCCAACAGTGATATCAGAATAGAATAGCATATGTAGTTTAAATTAGTCATGTTACGGTTAACAAATTATATTTGCAACCTACATAGTAGAGTGCTTAGAAAGGTAGCCTCGAAGGATTGAATTTGGATAATCAAGTACTCAACCCTACCTAGCAACTGGCCTCTCCCGAACAGATATGCGAGCCTAAAGGTTTCCTATAATAGAAAAGGCCCAATTTGAATTGGGTCCTTAGCTAAGTTTCAAAATTATTTGAAAATGAAAAATATATATTTTAAATTTAAAAGTTAAATAAAAAATAAGATATATGCATATTATAAAAGTTATAATATAATGAATTTTCCAAAATGTTTGAAAACAAATACAAGATTGATTTCGAAAATAATTTTTTATTGTTAAGATCAATAGAAGAAATAAATAATTTAATTAAATAAAACATATATGCATGTATAATGTATATTAATGTATGCTATGTTGCCTTGAAATATACAAGATAATTATAAGCATACGTGTATGTGTATATAAAATAAATTCTTTGAATTTATAAAATTTAATTAAAATATTTTAATTAAATAAATTAATTAAAATTTAATTATTATATTAAAATATAAGCATATATATATATTTACATATGATGTACATGCATCACTATAAATGTTATAATATATATTAATATTCAATATAACATGTTAAGGTTGAATAGTACATAATTAATTAAAGAATTAATTACTTAAATTAATTAAACAAGATTTAATTAATATAATGTTATGCATAAGTTTATTATATTGTCTAATTAAAATATAAATGTTGTGTAATATTAAAACTTATATAATTGAAATGTATAAACCTTAAATAAACTTAAGGTATATTAGGAAACTTATTAGACTTAAGATATAACTACATAAATAAATGTACGTATACCATGATTCCTGATTTGTCCAACACTTGAATTATGATGGTATTTTATAAGAAATACATTATTCCATAAGTCGATATCACTCAATATAATATATTAAAGATTACGATTCTTCAATATAATGTTATCCTTTAACATATATGTATGCATGTATGTATGTGTGCGTGTATGTACATATATATTATTAAATTACTTGCATGCTCCTTAGTTATTGAGCAAACTCAAGCTAGGGATGTTATGTGTAGTGTTATTAATATATTAAGTAGACAAGGTAAGATAACTATATGTATTTGTTGATCAAACGTAAGATACATATACTATACTTAAGCCATCGTGATATGGTAGGTACGAGCGAATAATTTCATTTCAATTTATTGAGAAAACTCAAGGTCGAAGTGATAGTACGATAAGGTACCGCGGATTAGGAGTTGTATACGAAATAATCGATAGATTTATCCATCGTCCTGGAGGTATAACTTGTTGAGCAAACTCAAGGTCGAAATTCCAACACGGATTAGTCTTAACTCCTACTAGTGAAGTCAAAAGACTTCTATGTCTCAACTTAGGTTTGGTGAAACCAAAAGGACTTGTGGCAGCTTAATAGTAAAATGAAACATAATGTTTAACCTTAATAATATTATAAGAACATCTACTATTATATTATCTTAATAATTTGCAAATTAAAAATTATAGAAAATATCAACTTTAAAATGTTTTCTGAAAGTAGCAAACTTACCGGACAAACTATATTGGTTGGCTAAGACTGATTAAGATAGCATTGACTTATAAGAATTTTTGGTCAGCTATTAGATGTAAACCTAAAGAATAACCCGTTGATGTTGCAGGTCCCAAATTAGACTTGCTTATGAGAAATGATTTTCAAACCTAGAGATCGCCTAAGTTTTCATGCTGTCTAAGTTAGACAAGTCATTGCTGATGCAACATGAAAAAGTGTTTGTTCCTGAGACATTTGATAGTCTCACTGCCTTATTTGGTGAACAGTCAGTTCTACAACGTACGAGTTTACAAAGAACCTACTCAATATTAAAATGACTAAAGGACAAAAGGTGGACAATTATATATTAACGATGAAGGGCTATATTGATAGTCTATCATAATTGGGTGTACAGATAAGAAATGAATTATATGTTGATTTGATCCTTAGTTCTCTTCACCTTAGTATGAACCATTCATACCGAATTATAATATGAATTAGTAGAATGTGAATCTTATGGAGCTCCTCAGTAGGTTGAGGTCGGTCGAGTTTGCATCAAAGGATCAAAGGGCGGGTTGCTGTAAAGGGTGATGCATCATCTTTGAAGGGTCTGAAGAAGTAGAAAAGAGAAGGTGAGAAGAATATGAAAAGTAAGAAGACCGATGACAAGGGTGAATGTCACCATTGCAAGAAAGTTCACTGGAAAAGGTACTATCCTAATTACCTAAAGATTGTTAGAAAGAAAGAAAATTGGTTTATAGCGTAAGGTACGTTTATGATTCATAATTGTTTTATAAGCCATAAAATGTCCTGGATTGGATTTGGAAATCATATATGTAATTCTTTACTAGGGCTTACAAACTGAAGCTGCACGGAAAAAGTAGAGATGAGACTTCAAGTTACCGATGGATCTATCGTAAATGCAACGACGGTCGGAGATAATCATTTATGTTAGCTTGGTAGAGCAGTGCTGATATCAAATAATTGCTACTTTATAAATGACTTTATTTTTGGAATTGTGTTCATTTCTAGATTGTTTGAGACCTGATATTTATTTCATTATTTGAATGATGTTATGATCATAAGTTTGAATAGAAATAAAGTTCATGATGGTTTTCTTGAAAACGACATCTATGTTACTAATACTAATTAAGTGTGTTCCGTGAATAGTTATTCTAATAATATAAATGATAATTATCTTTGACATTATAGGCTAAGTCATATTAGTGAGAAACAATTATACAAACTGAAAACTGAAGGTTTTCTCCCGTTATTTGGTTCTGATTTATTTCACACATATGAGTTGTGTCTCAATGGAAAATAGCCAAGCATCCCTTAAGTGAGAGCCATGCAACAGTTCATGAACTCTTAGGGTTAGTACAAAGTGATGTATGTGGCTCGATGCCTACAAACACAAAGGGTAATAGTTATTACTTTGTTACCTTCACCGATGATTTCTCGAGATTATGATATGTCTATCTTATGAAGAACAAATCTGATGTTTATAAGAAACTTGTTGAGTATAAAAATGTAGTAGAAAATCAAATAGATCGTAAGACTAAGATTTTTCGATCTGATCGAGGAGGTGAGTAAGTTGATTGGAATTCCAACAATATTCAAAAGAATATAGGATTATCTCTCAGGTTACACCACCCTATACTCTGTAGCACAACGATGTGTTGGAGCGAAGGAACTGAATCCTATTAGATATTGTTCGTGCTATGATGAGTAAAGCTGAGTCAGCTCTGTCCTATTGGGATATGCATTGGACACCACAACGTGTATGTTGAACTTGTTGCCTACTAAATCTACGCGTAAAACACTTTATGAGATATGGTATTATAAAAAACCCTAACCCTAGTATTTGAAGGTGTGGGGTTATTCGGCATACGTTATGAACGTTGGTTCGAATAAACTAGAGGCAGGGTCAGTACTGTGTAAATTTATAGAATATCCAAGATACTTAATGGGATATATATTCTACAATACCAAGGAACAAATGTGTAACACCCCTAATTTCAATAACATTATTCACGACATTTAATTATGTAAATTAAATAGAATAATGTAGAATGATAAGGAGATTGAGATTGGTTAATAAATCTAGAGGCTGTGCTTAATTAACTCTAACGGGCTTACAATGGTTAAATGATAATTAAATAAACATAGGTGCATTGGGGTCATTACTGTCTATATTTCCTACCCTTATACTAGTATCCTTATACCATTCACGTTCATTTTCTTATAAGAAAAAATAAACGTAAGAAAGAAAAGGAAAGCCGACCATTAAGGAGTGAGAAGAGAAAAGGAAATTCAAATTTAAGCTTAGGGTTCAAGCTAGAAGAATTAATCTCAAATCAATCCCCAATTCCCTAATCCAATCTAAGGTGAATAATAATCACTAAATCTCTATTTTTGTTTTTTTACAATCATTGATTTTCGGATTTAAGATTAAATCTAATATGATGACTTTTGATGATATACTTGGATTTATAATATGCTTCATTTAATCCAACGGTTTAAATATGAGTATATACGGCATTACGACAAAATCGAGAGTAAATGGTTTTCAAATGCCATGGAAAAATTATATGTTATAAGAAACATAATTTATGAGTTGGGTTTCAATTTTTATAACGTTCAAAGCCATGGAGTACTCATTATGAATTTTTAAAGGAGAACATGTATTATTCGGTTTAAAAATTATTTTTGGTTGTGATATGATGAATTTGGGTCTGAAATTTATATATGTTAGATAACATATTATTCGTGAATTTATGTGATTTTTTGGGGTTTTTACTAAGATTTTATTATGAAAATTAAATTATTTTGAAAGGTGGTAAATGATTTAATTGATGTTAAATGGGAAGGGATTATTTTCTAATGTTATTCAGGTTTTAGATCTGAGAAATGCGGTATTTTTGTGAAAATAATTTGAAATTTTAAGGTAAGTAATCAAGTGTCTACAAGTGGGCAAGTTTGTTGCAAAAAGATTACTTTATTTGGTAAAAACAACATATTTAATAAGAAAAGTAGGTTCCGCTACTTTTGTAAGGACCCTTCCGACTCAAACCTTCTGCTACTAATCAGGTCGAAACCTATCCGGTCAAAACCAATACACATGGTATCACTTAGTAGGTATGGAGTGGATTGGAGAAAGGCGGAAGGTAGGGTGTCGAAACATAGCTTCCGAAGGGGTCGGTACCTTTGTTTTGTTTTGTAACGAAAAGTGCTTGCCTGTTTACTAAGGGGTTTTGAAGGAGTCGGAACCAATGCTTGGAAAAAGGGGTATTTTAGAATAAGCTTTCAAAGAAGAGCTGCCGCCTTTTTAAACTAGTATCTTTCGAAAAATTTACTAAGTTTTCAAATTAACGCTTTCGGAAGGGGACTTTTCGACCAAGTCGAAACCCTTCCGTAACTTTAAGCCTTTCGATAGAATTGAAGATATCAATACCATCGAAAGGTACTTTGTGTTTTTATAAATATAAGCCACTTCCTATAGCTTTTGAAAGGGGTTAGGGGTTTTGATGGCAATGGTTTCGAAAGTCTTTTTGAAGCCAAACTTCAAATATTTTACCCAAATGTTTAGGCTTTCGAAGGGGTAGTGCCGACACCATCAAATTTCCCCCAATACTTTTATGAAAAAAATTGGTTTCAAAAGAGATGCTTTCGATTTTGTTCACTTGACCCAAATGATGTTTTAAATATAAAACCCAATGGCTTCGGAAGAAATACTTCCAATGGTTTCCAAAGAGGGTCTTCCAATGTTTTCGAAAGGGGTACTTTCCATGTTTTCGAAAGGTGAACTTTCTATTAGTTTCGATGCTATGCTTATAAAGTTAACAATAATACTTTAATACAATTGCAAGGTTTTGAAAAAGAGTTTAAAGTATTCGAAAGGAAGGTGCCTAATGTTTTGTAGATAGATTTGTATGTTTTGAAGGAGGTCATCCAATAAGGTCGAAAGTAAGGGTTCGAAGGTTTCGAAAGGCATTGTAACCCAAACTCATTTTTAAAGGAAAAATCCATAGCTAAATAATGGAGTTTTGAAAAAATTTCAATTATGTAAATTTGAAGAAGTGTTTCCTTGATAAAATAATAGGTTAAGAGGATAACCATGTTATATATGAAATTGGTTCAAGGATACTATACCCATTGGAGTGGTATTGCTAAGTTGTTATCATTGATTCTTTAAATGTAATATGTTTACATGATAAAGGATCCTTCATTGCATTTTGGGGAATAAAGGGTGGAAGAACCGCTAGGTAAATCCAGTAGTGAACGTAAATTGATTAAACTCATGAACGAGTAGAGTTGCATCCGGGAAGTCAAATAGACCAGAATATAGGATACCTAAACCTTGAAGTTGTCTAAGAGATAGGTTCATAGTAATCTCTTTAAAACTATGATTTGGAAGTTATTAGGGTAACCAATAGGTTCATAGTGATCTCATGAAAACTATATCTGGATTAAGTTATTGACAACAGTCAGTAGGTTCCCAGTCAATCCATGAAAACTAGAATAAGATAGAAGTTACTGGAGAAGCCAATAGGTTTGGAAAGAACCCATGAAATTAATTAATTCACTGGCAGGGGCTAACAGGTTCTTAGTGATCCCTTGAAAACTACGAAATAGGAAGGAGAGTCCATAGAATATGAAAAGGTTATTAGTAAGCCCATGAAAACTAGTAGGTTAATAGTAATCCTATAAACTATAAATATAATAGGAAGTCAGTTAAACCGGGGATGGTAAATCCAAAATGTTTTAAAATAATATATTTTAACCATTGTGGATGCAGGAGCACAATATATGGTTTCAAAAAGGTTCTAGGAGACTAGTGAGAGGAAAACCCGTTCCGCTAAGCGGCGGGGTCTCACTAGATACCTAAATGTATTAGGATGTTAGATTATTATTCATACCAGACTTTAAGTTTGACTCAAAGTTTTTTCCCATTAAACTCTCGGATACTTGATTGATTTTGTGTAGTTTGAGGTTTAGTATTTCCTCGTTCTTTTGTTAGACGCATAAAGCTTCTAAAGACATGGAGGAGGCAATCTAGTTATTTAGAGTTATCTTTTTCCACTGTGTATTTTTGATGTAAAGGTAGACTTGTTTTATTTCCTTATTATATACTCTGATCAACCAAGTAGGCATCTTCATATGTCCCTCTTAGCGTATGCATAGTAATTATATTTTTCTAAACGTTGTCAACGTTTGTGGGATTACGTAATGAACATGAAATTTTTGGAATGGAATGTGGAAATGTGTTTTGGTCTGTTAATTTTATTCCATGTTCTTGTGATCTGAGTATTAATGTATATGACACCATCGTATTTGGTCACTGAAGAGTAATAACTAAGGATAACTGCAACATCCGTAGTAGTTAGTTTTGGACCTTCTAGTAGGAGGATGCTACAAGTTTGTGTCAGAGCATAGGTTTATAAAAATTTAAAAGAGAAGATAAACCTAAATGCTTTTTGAAACATAGTCCAATGAATCAGAAATATGATCGGGGTTTGGGTTAATGCTATAGTAACGTATTTATGTTTAGTATATATGTGTGTGTGTGTGTGTTTGTTCCCCGTCTTTTAGACCGTTCTTCTGTATCTTACTAAGGCTCATATGTAGATTTACGAGAAAGATGATATGGAAGCAGGAAACGGAAGGGGAAATCTAGGTGGAGGAAGCACCACAACCAACAAAAATGCTTGACCTAATATCAGGAGGAACCAAGGTCGACCGGCTGATGATAATCCAAATGACGAAGCCAATGTGGGTGCTGGAAACCCGCCAGTTGATTCGGGGATGGTGTATTAGTTATTAGCCAACCTTTTGCTAGCTGGGGTTGCTGGTAATGTTGGAGGAGCTAATTTTGTAGCTTTAGTTGGATATAATTATGCAAGACTAAGTAGAGACTGCACCAATTTGGGTGGAAAGCCATCTGTTGGAACGGAGGATGCTGTTGAGGTTGAGAATTGGCTACCGCATTGCGAGAGGATCTTAATTGATCTAGGATTAGATGCTAGACATGACAGGAGGCTGGCCTCTAGTTAGCTACAAGGGGAAGCGCTTCAATGGTGGAATCGTGTGACTACCGGAGTTCCAGAGGAAGAATTCACATGATCTGAGTTTAGAAGTAGATTTGAGCAGAGTTTTTTATTTGAGGTAGCTAAGTCTGCATTGATGAGGAAGTTCATGGATCTAGTTCAAGGTGATATGTCAGTAATCGAGTACGCTGCTAAGTTTGATGAATTATCCCAATATGGATATGCCACTATAGACACTGACATCAAAAGGAATGAGAAGTTTATTCGGGGATTGAGGCCCAAGCTTTCTAGAATGACCATTACACATATCAGAGAACCTTGTAATGTGGCGTTGGAGATGGCGATTCGCCATAAAGAGATGCTTGCTATATCTTCCAGGGAGATGCCAGTTAAATCCCGAGGTTCACAGTGAAAGAAGAGGAAATTCTTTAAGAAGAATGGAGCCCAGAATAGGGATGCTGCTAAGAAGGCAAAAGTTGATTTAGTGTGCTTCAAGTGTGATAAGAAAGGCCATTATGCTCACGAGTGCTAGACAGGCAAAGGGAAGAAGCCTGTATAGAAGAAGAATGTGAAATGCTTCAACTGCGATCAAGTTGGGAGTTATAAGAACCAGTGTCCAGAGTTAGTCAGGGCGGACATAAGGAAGGTTTTCGCTATTGGACCACCATCTTCTTCTAGGCCTACCGCCGTAGCTAAAGGGAAAATTATGGTGGAAGGTTAGCTTTTGATTCAGCGTACACCAGTTATGGTACTATTTGATACCGAAGCATCACATTCGTTTATATTACAGTATTTGATACATAGGTTATGCATGGAACCCACATACCTTGTTACTTACTTATGGGTTATGAATCCAATAGTAGAGTATGAAACTTTAGGGATGAGATACGACCAGTTAGAACTTGATTTGTTAGGTCATAAGTTTGCATGCGGTCTGTATGTTTTCAATTTCGTAGATTTCTGAATCATTGGATATGGAATGTTGAGAAGGTACGAGGCTAGGATATTTTTCCATGATAGTGACATATCATCGAAACACCCTGATAGTTATAACAGAATCATCTTATCAGTGGAGAATTCCACCAGAAGTGTGCTTTGTTAAGTGCTACGGAAGTGGGAGAAAGGTTAAGTCGGGTTCGTGTAGCAAGAGAATTTGCAGATGCTTTTGAGCAAGTCATAAGACTACTACCGAAGTGATCTATTGAATTTTGGATAGATCTTGTGCCTGGAGCTAAACCTGTAAGTAGACCACCTAGCTGAATGACACCAACTGTGATAAAGGAATTGAAGGTGCAGCTTGTGAAACTAGAAGAAAGGAATTTTATTAGACCAAGTAGTTCGCCTTGGGGAGCGGCTGCGGTGTTCATATAGAAATCAAATAGGTCGTTAAGTATGTGTGTCGACTATCGTAAATCGAACGATATGACGATCAAGAATAAGCATCCTTTGTCCAGAATTGATGATCTATTTGATCAGTTGAGTAGAGCCAGAGGTTTTTTCCAGTTGGTTTTGACAACAGGCTTCAATCAGTAAAGAGTGGCAGAGGATAATATTTCTTTGATAGCATATCAAAGTACGTATGGTTTGTACAATTGGTTAGTAATGCCATTCGGGTTGACGAATGCACCTGTTTTTTTTATGGATTTGATGAATTGAGTCTTCCAAGAATATTTTTGCAGATTCTTGTTGGTGTTTATAGATTACATTTTTTATACTCTAAGGATGAATAAGAGCATAAAGTCCATCGTAGAGTTATGCTTGAGACGTTGAGGTAGAATTTGCTAAAGGCAAAGTTTTCTAAGTGCCATTTTTGGAAGAAAGACGTTAAGTTTCTTGGTCTTGTGGCTACAGAGAAAGGGTTGTCAGTCGATGCAGATAAAATCGAAGCTGTTAATAATTTGAAGAGACCAGAGACGTTGAATGAGATCGGAAGTTTTCTTGAATTTGTTGGCTACTACCGAAGATTCATCAAGGATTTCTCGCGGATAGCAGCACCTTTGACTAACTTACTATGCAGGAGGTGAAGTTTATTTTGTCCAACAAATATGAGGAAGCATTCCATAAGTTAAAGTATTTGTTAACCAATGCACTAGTATTAGTAGTTCCATATGGAATTAAGGGTTGGTGGTGTATACCAATGCATGTGGGACTAGATTAGGAGCTATGTTGATGTAGAAGTAAAGTGATGGCCTTCGCTACATGACAGCTTAGACCGCATGAAGTGAGATATCCCACTCATGATTTGGAGTTGGCTGCAGTGATCTTCGCATTAAAGATTTGGAGACATTATCTCTTAGTAGAGAGATTTTAGCTATACATAGATCATTAGTCTTTAAGATACCTATTCTCTTAGAAGGAGCTGAATATGAGACAATAAAGGTGGCTGGAGTTTTTGGCTGCTCTTGATTTTGGTACAGAGTATACACCAGAGAAAGGTAACAAAGTAGCATACGCTCTTAGCAGAAGACACTATAATGTGTTGTTGGATATGTTCGTAGAACAGAAGGATCTAGAAGCTTTGGCCAGTTGTGGGGTGTAGTTAAGATCGACTGCTAGTTCTTTTCAGAATACTGCCACGTTATCCTGTTTAGAAGTTCGACCAGTGTTGATTGAGAGAATTGCTTCTAAGCAGATAGAGGATCCATTATTACCCGATAAGATCGAAAGGTTTGAGGTTGGAACCGAGGTTGATGATTTGAAATATTTTTGTCTTGACCAGAGAGGATGGTTGAGAAAGAAGTGGCGACTATGTGTTCCAAATGTTGAGAATTTGAGGAAAGAAATTCTTGGAGAATGACATCGATCCAAGTTTACGATTCATCGTAAAGGGACCAAGATGTATCAATTTATGAAGAAGAGCTTCTATTGGGAAGCCATGTAGAGGGATGTTGGCCTGTGGGTTAGGCGGTGTGTGAACTGTCAACAAGTGAAGGCCGAACATCAAAAGCTGAGTGGATTGCTTCAGCCTTTTGAGATTCCAGTATGGAGATGGAATTCGATATCTATGGATTTTATAGATGGGTAGCCAAGGTCGAATAAGGGAAAGGAAAATATATGGGTCATAGTGAACAAGTTGGCGAAGAGTGCCCATTTCATTCTAGTCAAGTCAACTAAGATGGCACCTGTTTTGGCAAAGTTATTCATGAAAAACATAGACTTCACGAGATTCCCAGCAACATAGTGAACGACAGAGATGCATTATTCACTTGCGAATTTTGGAGGAGGCTATAAGAGGTAATGAGGACCAAGCTCAAGTTGACCAAGTAGTTGGGAGGTAATGGCAAGTATTTTCAATGGAGCCAGCTACTTCGAAGCCGACTGTGCAAATGAAAGGAAAAATAGTATTGGAAGGTACACTTCAGATTCATGATATATCTATTAGTGTTATGTTTGATACTAGTGTATTTCACTCTTTTATGTCTCGATGTTTGGTAGATAAGCTTAACCAAGAACCCACATAATTAGATACATCCTTAAGAGTTGCAAACCCAATAGGTGGGTATGTGGCACTTGGGTGAAGTGTAACAACTTAGAGTTTGACTTACTAGGCTATACCTTTGTTTGCAGTTTGCATGTATTTGAATTTGTAGGGTTCAGAATTATATTGGGCATGGATTGGCTAAGTAAAGACGATGCAGGATATTTTACCTAGATAGGAAAATCTCAATAAGGCACCCGGATTGTAGTGATCGTATAGTTTATACCATAGAAAACCCAAGCTGTGAAGTGAATGCTTTGTTGGGTGTTATGGATTCAGAAGATGAGTTGAATCACATTTCCGTAGTTAGAGAATTCGCCGATATTTTTGAGCTAACAGTTGAATTACCACCAAAACGAGCCATAAAGTTTCGGATGGATTTGGTGCCTGGAGCAGAACCGGTGAGTAAGTCGCCAAGCGGGATGACACCAACAGAGATGAAGGATTTAAAAGCTAAGTTGATCGATTAGGAAGGCAAGAGTTCTACTAGACCAAGTAGTTCGCCTTGGGGAGAAGCAGTAGTGTTTGCTAAAAATCCTGAAGGATCGTTAAGGCTACGTATCGATTATCATATGTTGAATGAGAAGATGATAAAGAACCGATATTTTTTGCCTAGGATTGACGATTTGTTCGACTAGGTTAGTAGGGCCATGATATTCTCTTAGTTGGACCTAGCGAAAGGATTTCATTAGCTTAGAGTGGCAGAAGTTAATATACCGTTAACGACATTTAGAACAACGTAAGGGTCATACGAATGGTTAGTTATGCTATTCGGACTTACTAATGAGCCAACATTCTTTGTATATTTGATGAACTGGATCTTGCGGAAGCACCAAGGTTGGTTCTTTTTGGTTTATATAGATGATATTCTGATATGCTCTAAGGATGAGAAGGAGCATGAAGTTCATCTTATAGTTGTGCTTGAGACGCTGAGGCAGCATCAATTAAAGGAAAAGTTTTCGAAGTGCCCTTTTTGGAAGAAGGAAGTGAAGTTTCTTAGTCACGTGGTTTCAAAGAAAGGATTGTCAATCAATCCAAAAAAGATCAAAGTTGTTAATAATTGGAAGAGACCAAAAATGATAACTGAGATAAGAAGTTTCCTTGGATTCACCAGGTATTATCAGAGGTTTCATAAAGGATTTTGCATGGATAGCAACGCCGATGACTAAGCTAATACGAATGGATGTGAATTTTGTGTGGAACGATAAGTGCGAGGAAGCGTTCCAGAGCTTTAAACACCAGTTGACCCATGCACCTGTGTTAGTGGTTCCAGAGTGAACTCCGGGCTTGGTAGTTTATAAAGATGTGTGTGAAACTGGGTTAGGAGTTGTGCTATTGCAGAGGGGTAGAGTGATTGTCTACGCTTTTAGATAGCTCAGACTATATGAGGTTTGATATCCAACGCATGACTTGGAGTTATCTGTAATTATCTTTGCGTTGAAGGTGTGGAGGCATTACCTTTGGAAGAGATGTTCGAGCTTTGTACCGACCATAAGCCATTGAAGTGCTTATTCTCTTAGAAGAAACTAAGCACGAGATAACAAAGGGGGTTAGAGTCTTTAGTCGCTTATGATTTTGGAATAGAGTATACAATAGGGAAAGGAAACAAGGTTGCAGATGCGCTTAGAAAGAAGTGCTGAATGTGTGATTATATGATTTTTTTGACGATAATAAACATATATATATATATATTCATTTAAATGTATTTGTTAATATACTATTTTATTTTCATAGACTAAGTAAATATTTGCTAAATAAATTAGACAACACAGAATTTGAATTCAAACTAAAATTTTATTCAAACAAATATTTATTACAATTTTTGAATAGTACAAATTTCAAGCTCTCACTATATATATACACACAACTTCAATTACAATACAATTTTGATTACATCACAATTTCTAATTTACATTTGACCACACTACATATCACTCATTCACTCAACTCGTATTTATCTTCAACTTCAATCCAACGTGAATCCAACATCTGAGCAATCTGCCAAAATATACATTGACGGAGTAAAATTGAAAAGAAAATATTTTTGCAGTATAAAATAAAATATGGATTTTGTAAATAATATTTGCCTCAGTTATTTGGGTTGTTCGTCGTTATTTAATTTTGAATTCATCATACACGAACAGCTTGTGGCATACACTGTGTATCACTGTATATGCCACAAGGCCATGCACACCAATATACATTTGATAGAATTATAGGAACAGGTGAGCACAAGGTCAAACCCAAATCATAAGTCGGGTTCAACTAAGGTGAATTAAATATCAAGTCATAATATCAACACAAGGTTAAACCCGAGCTTTAAAGCTGGATTCAACACAAGTGAAAGTTCAAATGAAATAGTCCAGACACGTAAATCAAGCCTTGACCAAGTTCAAGTCATTCACATGAAAACAGAGGCTAGACAGTCCAACTCGACCAAGACCAGACTGAAATTTCAAAGTAAAGAAGCAACTCATCATAATTCAAACTGCAGCAGACTTCAATATGCACATATTAGACTACATGAAGTCCAAACATGAATCAGTGAATATGCTACAGACATGAAGGCAACAAAACTCGAACCAGCCATGATACGCAAGCAAACCAGACCAGTTCAAGTTAATACAAGAAAGAAGTACATATGAAACTTATAGTGCAACTGATCAGAGGTGGCAACTTGGATCATCAGACGAACATCAAATTGTATATGAACACAGCTAATGGAGCAATGCAACAGTCAATAGTGAAGTACAAACCAAGTGCACCAGAGAACAATGACTGGTACAAGTGACTCAAACCAGAACTTCAAAAGAACAAGTGCAGCCTCTACATGAAGGTCTGCAACAAATGAAACCAGAGGCAACTGGCAACAAATAAAACAATGAACCAGACTATAAGATGATCCAAACAAGGCTACAACTTCAAGTGAACTAATACATAGTGAATCAAATGACACAGACTCGAGTGGAACAAGAAACAAATGTACGTACACAGTGCAGCAGTGTAAACATCACCCTGAACAGGCAAACAAGTAATGAACACTTCAATGATCAGCTCAGGTTGAGACCGAACCAGACAAGAACTCAAAGTTACAGTATGAATACAATGCAATCAAGACAATCCAGATTGAACAACAAAGTGCACAAGAAAAAGGTCGAAAGTGCTATTAGGGATGAACACAAAAAATGGCCAGAGTCGAAGCACGCAGAAACAAAAGTCAATCAAGGAAGTCAAACAAGCATATAGGTCAATGAAGTTTCAAGTCAAGGCCGAAGTAATCAAAATTTCATGTAAGCCACAACTAGAAGCAATATCATTGCAACGATGATATTGAAGAAATTATTAAGTCAAAGCAGAGTTCGACACTGTCAACTGCTGAAGTAAATTTACATATTCAAGTCGAAGCCGTAAGCATCCAGAGTCAAAAAGAACAAAATCAAACACACCGTTGTGGTCATGAAATCAATCAGAGCGGCAGGTCAATCAAAATCAACGCCGTGATGACCAAGTTTGAAAGCCGTGATGGCAAGGAAAACAACGTCAGAGAAATCGAACCGTGTCAACCAAGTGAACAACAAATATACGAACGAAAATATAGGAGTTCAAATCATACAGTCGAGATAAATAAATTGATGAAGTCAAATGACCATATACGAACAAAAATATAGGAGTTCAAATCGTATATAAATAGTAACATCATCGGTAATTTAAGCATCGAGTTCGAGCAAGCAAATCAGAAGAAGGAAAAGAAAATTTTACATACCAAATCAAAGTCGAACTCGATCAAGGAGGAGGAGCCGCGAACGAATCAATTGAAGTAAGCAATCGAAGCACCAACCATCAATTTAAGAGGCAACTTCATAAAGCCCTAATTTCAGTGCTAAGAGGAACGAATGAAAGAAGGAACGAGGCCATTGTTTGACTGAAGAGCAAAGAAAAGAAAAAGGGCCTGCGATATTTTTTGTGTGTTAAGATTATTTAGGGTCGGTTATTAAAATAGAGTTGGGCCTTAATATCTTAAAAATTAGGGTTTATTTATTTTATTGTTATAAAGTGTTTTTAATTTCTTTCTTAAATCATTGTAATTTCTATTCGTGTGACTAGGGGACAAACTACGTGGCGTAGTTTGAGAATTCGCAACTCAGTGGCTGAGTTGTGGCAGGGTTTTGAGCGTAGACTAGGGTTAGTCAGTAGCGGGTGTCACGAGTTTACGTGTGTAAGCGTGTGACTACTTAATTTCTAGTAGAAACCTTGAGGGCAGCTCGTAGGCAGGGTATTACCGAAGATAGGTAAATTGTGTGTGTTCTATTTTCTGTTATTTATATTCAGCTACGTCTGTGCTGCTATTATTTTGCTGTGATCCGTGTTGAAATTATTTTATATAAACTTCCGCAATAATTTTTATAATTGATAGTGTCACCCTATTCACCCCCTTCTAGGGTGAAATCGATCCTACAAGTGGTTTCCGAGCTAGGAATAGAAGTCAACTATTGTTTTTTAAAAATTTGATTTTTTTCAAAAACCAATTTTTGTTTTAAAAATTTGAATTTTTAAAATGGCTTTTTTTAATACTACTTTTGCTGAGGGTCAATCCATAGTTAGACCACTAATGTTCAATGGTGAATATGCTTACTGAAAAAATAAGATGGAAATTTTTCTGAAAACCATTGACGCTTGGGATATTGTTGAGACAGGGTACAGAGCACCAACTGTAATTCTAAATAATCAGGAAATAAGTAAACCGAAGGATCAATGGACAGATCTAGAAAATAAGTTACAGAATTATAATGCCAAAGTTATGAATTCGATTATTTGTTCATTGGATCAATTTGAATTTAATCGTGTCTCACATTGTCTAACTGCACAGGAAATATGGCACACACTCGAAGTGACTCATGAAGGAACGTCGCAAGTCAAAGAATCTCGCCTTGCCATGCTAAGCAGCGAAATACGAGAACTTCACAATGACCAAGGAAGAAAATGTTAAAGAGATGTATGGACGGCTTTCCAATATCGTATACAAATCAAAAGCTCTCGGAAAATCATACACGGAATTGGAAATAGTCCAAAAAATCCTCAGAGCCCTTCCACGAAGATTTGAAGCAAAAGTGACTGCCATTCAAGAATCGAAAGATTTAAGACAAATGAAAGTTAAAGAACTCATCGGAAATCTCACCACTTATGAGCTAGAAATGAAATTCAAGGAAGAACGTGAAGGAGGAGATACTCGAAAGAAATCAATAGCTCTCAGAGGAACAACCGAAAGTGATGACGACGACGACAATGACGGAGCAGCAATGTTGGAAATGGTAATAAAGAAATTAAAATGGTGGAACTGCAGATACGAAAATCCAGCTCTAAATCAAAAATTTAAAAGCAGAATAATCAAAGTTTTAGATAACACAAAACAGCGAAAAACATCCGTCATAAGTGCAACCAACCCGGACATATCAAACCCATTTGTCCTCAAAATCGACGCGACTTTCAAATGAAATCAAAAAGGAAAAGTTTTGTAGCCACGTGGAATAGAGGTGATGAAGATAATCAAAGTCCTTGTAGTGAGAGTGAGAAAGCAGATATGTGCCTTCAAGCTAACATAACTGATTGTGACGATGACGAGCCAAGCGAGGTATCAAAAATTACTCGTTCACGATTACTTATATATTTCCACGAAGTAAATGGCTGTTTTGAGCGACTTAGGGAGAAGTATGCCAAAACTGAATCACAAAGAGATTTGATTGAAGTAAATGATCAACTTGAACAATTAGTTGAAAACTATCAAAATAAGTGCCCTAAGTGTGATAAATTTTGAAGAAGAAATTAAAAAATCAGAAATTAATATAAAATCACTTGAAAATGAAATTCTGATTTTGATAGAAAGTGAAAATACAAGAGGAGAAAATTCTATTAGTAGGTGCACACAATTGTAAATTAAAATGAATCTTTCAAAACACAAGTCCAACATCTATCAACGAACTTAGATAAATTTTCAAAAAGTGAGAAATCGTTGAATATGCTCTTAGGGAAACAAACTGTTAATACAGTCAGACAAGGACTTGGATATAATCAATCTAAACTTGTTAAAAGAAAAATTAATCAAGTCAATTCAATGTGCACAATTTGTAGAAAATTTGGACACAATCAAAATAATTGTTGGTATAGACCCAAACACGTAAAAACCATTCCAATTTGGGTTCCAAAAGGCATAAATATAAAATCTCTCAAAGTTAAACAAATCTGGATGCCAAAAGGAACATTTATAAATAGTTTCGGGTCTCTACAAAATTAATTTTTCAAAATATTCCGCCACTAACAATCGTGGACCTATAAAAACAAATAGGTCACAAAAATCTTTTATCACGTAGGAGTGGTGGCAGACTAAGGAACAACAACAGTGTTATCTAGATTCTGGCTGTTTCAGAAACACAATGGGCGACAAAGCAAAGTTTCTTAGCCTAGTACAAAGGTGACAGAATCACAATGGGCAACAACGAAAAATTGTCATAAAGGTAAAACAGATAATGGTATATTTTGAGTGATATATTAAATGTGATAATCTGCACCGTAGTATGAGTTAAATCAGCCAATAATGTTATGATAAAACAAATGATGATTTTGATTCCGACTTATTCAAAACTGTTGGCCATATATATACTTATGCCAAGAACACTATAGAAATCTCTAGAGTCTTTGAATTACTTCATATATATTAGTTTGGATTGATAATAGTGTTTTATTGGATGATAATACATTTGGTTATTTTACGGCTGACTCTATATTCACGGTTTTTTATTTTTACACGGCTTCAATTCAAATTCAAGAGAATTTCATTTAAAAAGTTGTTAAAAATGACTTTGAGATATTTTGTTGCAAAACTCATGATCTGGTCTGTAACATTCAACAAATGGTAATTTTGAGTGAAAGAGAAATTCAGATGCAGATTACACTGGTAATCTAGTGATAGAAAAATTACTAGTGGAACGTGATTTTTGTTGAGACATTTAGTAACTGCATTGTTTTTCAAAGAAAATATCTGCATATTTTTCATTTCAAATAATTTTCAAATAGCAAAAATTTTTCTCATAAAACCCCTTCTAGAAAATCATCTTTGACCTTGTTTTCAGATTGGTCATTTTTAGAAAAATTGATTTTATAATTATTTTTGAATTTTATCTATAACATTGACTAATATGACCCCCTACTATTTATCAAAAAGATAAATAGTGATTGAAAAAGTGATGAGTGTTGATATTTATCATATATTATGACTCGAGACGGTATAATTAGTAAATTTCTTAAGAAATTTAAACAAGAGTTATAAAACTTTTTGTTGGTAAAAATTCCATAGCCATCTCTATTTCTACCATATTTCTAACGACGATAGCTCATCAAAATTCAATATAGTTTGTCGATATGTGGTACTTTAAACAGGAATCATTCGTTTCTCATTTTATATTTTTAATAATAAAAAAATATTTATAATAATAAAATAAAATAAAATAAAATCCAAAGTATTCATTCTCATTTAAAAGTCCTCATGATTATGCATGGTGAATTACTTGGAATTTGTTATGTGCTTCCATGCTCATTTAAAAGTCCTCACGGTTATGCATGTATGAAACGCATATCAAAATCGATTGTTTTTAAATAAAAAAGTTGATTCTAATCTCATTTAAAAGTCTTCACGGTTATGCATGGTTAGAAGATACTTGAATTCATTTTCTTTTTAAAATAAAATTGGAATACTACTAATCTCATTTAAAAGTCCTAACGGTTATGCATGATTGGTGGACATTCAAATTTCTGATATAAATATACCACAAATAGACACATCTGTATGGTTTTATATAATGATATCATTCCCATCATTCTAAAAGTGGAATATGCGCCTAACAAAGTATTTATGATTTTTGTTTGATTTTTTATTGAAATTTAATATTTATATTCGATTGAGTTTTAATGTTGTATTATATCTATCACTTTATCTCCATTTTTCTAACACTATTACTCTTTTACTGATAACAAAAGGAGGAGTGAAAAGTTAAGATTTTGTCAAATAAAAGTCAAATATTTTCTATTTGCATCTACGCTCATTTGCATATTTTTAATTGTATGCATATATGAAGAGGGAGCTTTGTGTAGAGAGGAAACATTTAAATAAGGGGAGCAAATAGAATATATCAATGATCAAATACATTTAACATATTCAAACTATTTTATTTTTAATAGATTAATTAAATATTTGCTGAATAAAATAAATAACACAGAAATTGAATACAAACGCAAATTTTATTCAAACAAATATTTATTACAATTTTTTAATAGTACAAATTTCAAGCTCTCACTATATGTATACACAACTTCAATTACAATACAATTTTGATTATACCACAATTTCTAATTTACATTTGACCTCATTACATATCACTCATTCACTCAACTCGTATTTATCTTCAACTTCATTCCAATGTGAATCCAGCATCTGAGCAATCTGCAAAAATATACATTGACGCAGCAAAATTGAAAAGAAAATATTTTTGCAGTATAAAATAAAATATGGATTTTGTAAATAATATTTGCCTCTTTTATTTGGGTTGTTCGTCATTTTTTAATTTTGAATTCATCATACACGAACAGCTTGTGACATACACAGTGTATCACTGTATATGCCACAAGGCCGTGCACACCGATATACACTTGGTAGAATTACAGAGACAGGTGAGCACAAGGTCAAACACAAATCATAAGTCGGGTTGAACTCAAGTGAATTAATATCAAGTCGCAATATCAACACAAGGTCAAACCCGAGCTTTAAAGCTGGATTCAACACAAGTGAAAATTCAAATGAAATGGTCAAGACACATAAATCAAGCCTCGACCAATGTTCAAGTCATACACATGAAATAAGAGGCTAGACAGTCCAACTCGACCAAGACCAGACTGAAATTTCAAAGTAAAGAAGCAACTCATCATAATTCAAACAGCAACAGACTTCAATATGCACATATCAGACTTCATGAAGTCCAAACATGAATCAGTGTATATGCTACAGACATGAAGGCAACAAAACTCAAATCAGCCATGATATGCAAGCAAACCAGACCAGTTCAAGTTATTACAAGAAAGAAGTACATATGAAACATATAGTGCAGCTGATCAGAAGTGGCAGCCTGGAGCATCAGACCAACATCAATGTATACAGACACAGCTAATGGAGGAATGCAACAGTCAATAGTGAAGTACAAACCAAGTGCACCAGAGAACAATGACTGATACAAGTGACTCAAACCAGAACTTCAAAAGAACAAGTGCAGCCTTTACATGAAAGTCTGGAAAAAAATGAAACTAGAGGCAACTGGTAATAAATAAAACAATGAACCAGACTACAAGATGATCCAAACAAGGCTACAACTTCAGGTGAACTAATACACAGTGAATCAAATGACACAGACTCGAATGGAACAAGAAACAAATGTACATACACAGTGCAGCAGTGTAAACATCACCATGAACAGGCAAACGAGTAATGAACACTTCAATGATCAGCTCAGGTCGATATCAACCAGACAAGAACTCAAAGTTACAGCATGAATACAATGCAATCAAGATAATCCAGACTGAACAACAAAGTGCACAAGAACAAGGTCGAAAGTGTATCAGGGATGAACACAAAAAATGGCTAGGGTCAAAGCACACAGAAACAAAAGTCAATCAAGGAAGCCAAACAAGTATATAGGTCAATGAAGTTTCAAGTCGAGGCCGAAGTCATCAGAGTTTAACGTAAGCCAAAACTAGAAGCAATATCAATGCAACGATGATATTGAAGAAATTATCAAGTCAGAGCAGAGTTCGACAGTGTCTAGTGTTGAAGCAAATTTGCAAATTCAAGTCGAAGCCGTAAGCAAATAGAGTAAAAAAGAACAAAATCAAACACACCGTTGTGGTCATGAAATCAACCAGAGCGGCAGGTCAATCAAAATCAATGTCGTGATGACCAAGTTTCAAAGCCGTGATGGCAAGGAAAACAACGTTAGAGAAATCAAACCGTGTCAACCAAGTAAACAACATATATACGAAATTGACAAAGTCAGGAATCATCTCAAACATTCAATCAAAATCATGCGGTTGAGATAAATAAATTGATGAAGTCACATGATCATGTACGAACGAATATATAGGAGTTTAAATCCTATATAAACAGTAACATCATTGGCAATTTAATCATCGAGTTCAAGCAAGCAAATCAGAAGAAACAAAAGAAAAATTTACATACGAAATCAAAGTCGAACTCGATCAAGGAGGAGGAGCCGTGAATGAATCAATTGAAGTAAGCAATCGAAGCACCAACCATCAATTTAAGCGGCGATGTCACAAAGCCCTAATTTCAGATCTAAGAGGAACGAACGAAAGAAGGAACGAGACCATTGTTTGACTAAAGAGCAAAGAATAGAAAAAGGGCAGGCAATACTTTGTTTGTGATAAGATTATTTAGGGCCGGTTATTAAAATAGAGTTGGGCCTCAATATATTAAAAATTTGGGTTCATTTATTTTATTGTTTTAAAGTGTTTTTAATTTCTTTCTTAAATCATTGTAATTTCTAGTCGTGTGACTTGGGGACAAACTACGTGGCGTAGTTTGAGAATTCGCAACTGGCTGAGTTATAGCAGGGTTTTGAGTGTAGAGTTAGGTTTGTCAGCGGGTGTAGCGAGTTTACGTGCGTAAGCGTGTGACTACTTAATTTCTTGTAGAAACCTTGGGGACAGCACTAGGCAGGGTTTTTCCGAAGCTGGGTAAATCTATGTGTTCTATTTTATGTTATTTATATTCTGCTATACCTGTGCTGCTATTATTCTGCTGTGATTTGTGTTGAAATTATTTTATATAAACTTCCGCAATAATTTTTATAATTGATAGTATCACCCTATTCACCCCCCTCTAGGGTGGAATCGATCTTACAAGAAGCATTAGAATACAGTATTGGCAAAGCTAGCGAAATGGAAAGATTTGGAAGCCTCGACGGCCTGTAGAGTGCAGTGGAGATCCGAGGCTGTGTCTAGTGGAGGATCTGCTATATTGTCTTGTTTGGAAGTCTAGATGGTATTAATTGGGAAGATTACTGCAACATACTCCTATTTGGAGGTTCAAAACTAACAGCCACGGATGTTGCAGTCACCCATAATTATTAATCCTCGGCGGCCAGACACGATGATATTAGATACATTGATACACAGAAAAACAAGAATATGGAAAAAAATTAAACGGAAAAACATATTCCATATTCCATTTCAAAATATTCGAAATTGTTTACGTAATTCCATTTTGCAAAACACGTTCAGATAACATATAATGATTACAAAACACGCCAAGAGTGACATATGAAAATTCCCCCTTGGTAGATCAGAGTATATAGATAGGCAAGAAATCAATTTTTCTTTACAAAACATACAATGGAAATAAAAAGAACGCTAATAACAAGTTTGCCTACTGCACGTCCTCGGAAGCTTTATTCGTCTAAAAGATCATCTGGAAACCTTAGCTCTCAACCTACCCAAAATCAATTGAGAACCCAAGAGTTTAAAGGGAATACAAAAAATTCAAGTCAGACATAAAGCCGGGTATTAATAATAATTCAGATTCTCAAACCATTTAGATATCTAGTGAGACCATGCCGCTTAGAGAAATAGGTTTTCCCTTCATTAGTATCCTAAAACATTTTTAAACCGTATACTGTACTCCTGCATCCACAATGGTTAAAACATAGTATTTCAAAACATAATGATGAGATGAAAAACGAATAAATCAATTCTAGATTACCCATTCCCATTTATTTTGACTATCTGTCTCAATTATTGTTTTTGTTGTTGCGATAACCTGTTAAATATTAAATACTATCTGTCCAATCACTTAGTTTTCATAGGATCACTAAGAACCTGTTGGTAACTCCAATATCTTATTTCTTATCCTAGTTTTCATGGGCTAAGTAGGAACATATTGTTTGACTGCCAATATCTTAACCCAGATATAGTTTAATGGGCTAACTACAAACCTACTGGCCTCTACCAGTATCAAATTGTAGTTTTCATGGACTGACTATAAACCCTTGGTCCTTGCCAATATCATACAGTTTTCATGGGCTTAACCCAAACCTATTGACTACTCCCAATATCTTTAATTAATTTTTTAACATCTGTTAAGTTATATTCACCACTACACCAAGCTAAATAGTTATTTTGCTCTTTCACCAAAATACAGTTATGGTTTAGTTATAAAGTTAATAACATTTCAATATCTTTGTTTGTGCTGTGGTTATTACTTTAAACTGAGATTGGGTTTATGTTTAGAAATCAAAAACATCTCTTTTGAAAATTCTAGATAGCCTCCTTTCGAAAGCAAAGATCTCTTTTCAAAACATTGAATACATATCTTTCGAAGTTCTTAATAAATATTCTCTTTTGAAACCTATTATAACTTTTAACGGTATCAAATCATGTTTTAAAAATATAGAGCTTCGAAACAAACGGAAGTACTTCTTTCGAAAGCATTAGGTTTACTCTTTAAAAACTTCATTAGGGTCAAAATGGTTGTATACGTCTCTTTCGAAATCAATAAAAATTTGTTTGGGGAAAAATTAATGGTATCGAAACCATCTTAGTCAAAAGAAAAGACCTTAAAAATAAAAAACATGAAGGATAGAGTCGAAAACTATTTCGATTCCATCACCTTTGAAAACCCTAACCCTTCGGAAGAATTTAGGAAAAAGGCTTAGGTTAAAAAAGAAGTAACCCCTTCGACAACATAGATGACTTCGATGTGGTCGAAAAGGGGATTAGCAGCTTGGTTTCGACTGGGACGAAACCTTTCCTTTTGAAAGCAATTATTCAAAGAAAAAGGTACTCTTTCGAAAGAAAATACTTTAACATGGCACGGCAACCCTCTTCGAAAAACAAATTATAAATGATTTTCAAAAGCATAGCTTCAAATGCTTTAGGTAAAACTAGGCAAGGGTTTTACTTATGAAAACAGAGAAGGTTTCGACCCCATCAGAAGCTACCCCTTTCGACACCATGGCTTCCGCCTTCCTTCCAATCCACAGCATACCACCAAAGTAATATCATGTGTATTGGTTTCGACTATGATGGTCTCGATTGTGTTGGTTTCGACAGAGAAGAGTAAAGCCAATGAAACCGGAAGGTACTTACTAACAGAGGCGAAACACATTTTCTAATTTAAAGGCTGAATTATAGCTACTTTTAGTAATTTCTTTTTAACAACTTACCTATTTTTCAAACGCTGATTGACCGCCATAAATCTTTTCAAATACTTCACCTTTTTTAAAGTGGAAATTAGCCACAATGGCCTTTCTAGCAAGGCAATTAGTTTCTAGGACACACAACTGAAATAATTACATTTAAGGACAAAATGCAAAATAATTAGTTTCTAAAGCCTAAAAATCTACGAATTTATGTCCTTGAAAGTAATTGGACTGCTGAATTTGTCCTTAAAAATAATTATTTTGCTGATTTAGGCCTTGAAATTAATTTCTATGGATGCGTGACCTAGAAACTAATTGAACTGCAAAGTTTGTCCTTCTAGTGAAATTCTCCTATTTAAAACTGCTGCGTTTATTTAGATCAAAATCTAAGGATTTAGACGTTAAAACCTTTCCATATAACAAAAAAATTGACATTTTATATGAAAGCCCTTCGTTTAAAATAATTTATTTCTCTAAATAAACCAGTTGGGAAAAATCCCCAAAAATCACAGAGATTCAAATTCATCATGTAATCAAACATATTAAAATTTTAGATCCAATTCCTTCCTAGAATTCTCGAAATAAATTTTAAATCCAATTATATCGTATCTTTAATCAAAAATTAATAATAAAATTTTCATAGCTTGGAAAATTCTGAGAATTAAAACCCATCTTAAAAATCATGTTTTACTTAACATACAAAATTTCTATGGCAATCTAAAATCATATAATCTTGATTTTATACTAAAACCACACAAATTCATATGCTTACGAATAAAAACAAATCATCATAATATAACTCGAGCATATCATCATCCAATTCATCACAAAATGAATTTAAACCTTAAATCTGAAACCATATAATCATAGAATGAAATATTTATTGTAGAAGATTATTATTCACCTTAAACTTGATAAGGAATTTGAGATTTGTTGTTGATTAATCCTCCCTAGCTTTTGTTCCTTTAGATTAAAATTCCTCTTTTCTTCCTTGGTAATGGGTGGCTTTAGTTTAGGGTTTAGAATTGTATTTGTGATTGTGAGAAAATGAGATGTGAATCGACAAAGATGAGAGGTTATAGCCATGTGTAATAAATTGGCTCATTTACTAAAATGCCCATTTGTAGTTTAGTTATCCAATAAACCATTTTAGAGCCCATTTACTTTGTTAATAAGCAAGGCCCAATTATGTAATTTAATCAAATCTTAATCTCCTTATCATCATTACACTATTTAATTTATTTAATTAAATTTTCTGAATAATGTTATCAAAAATTAGGGATATTATAGGTTCCCCCTTAAAGAATTTCATCCTCGAAATTAAATAAGGACTAAATACTAAACATAGCAATGATATGTAACAAATCCTAACAACCATACTAGTCTAAATGACAAACTACTATCCATATAAATATAATATATGCATACCATCAAGGAATATCAAGATAAGTATCTCTAATCCTATCCTTTATCTCGCAAGTACAGTCCTTCTCATTGTCGGTCCATTGAACTTTCACCAACCTGGCTGTCTTATCCCTTAATCTTTTCTCATTTCTGCCTACAATCCGAACTATTTGTCTAACAAAAGTCAAATTAGGCTCTATTACAAAGTCATCCAACCCTATCGGAGGAATAGTAGTCTATAGATCGTGGACATACTTGCAAAAATGAGATACAAGAAATACATTGTGGACACCTGCCAAACTGATCGGCAATTCTACTCTGTATGCGAGCTTTCCAATCCTCTCTATAATCTGGAATGGACTTAAATATCTTCGGACTAACCTCCCCGACTTTCCAAATCATACCACAACTTCACAGGTGATACCTTGATGAAAACCTTATCTCCAAGTAAGAATTCTAATGCCTCTTATCAGTGTAACTCTTCTGTTTGGACTGAGCTTCTTTCATCCTACCTTGGATTACTCAATCTTTTCTGACGCCTCTCTAACCAAATCTGGACCTAAGGCTAATCTGTCTTCGGTCATTAACCAACACGCTGTTGATTTGCATGGTCCTCCATACAAAGCTTTAAACATCGCGATTCCTATACCAGTCTGATAACTATTATTATAGGAAAAATCAACCAAATCTGGGTGATCTTCCTAAGATCCAACAAAGTCTAATACACAAGCTCTCAATAAGTCCTCAAGTACCTTATGGACTCTCTCCATCTGCCCATCTATCTAAAGGTGATACGCAGTACTATTGTTAGGCTTCGTACCCATCACTTCCTGTAGACTCTTCCAAAACTCGCTAATGAATAATGCATCTTTATCACTGACTATACTACTAGGAGCTCCATGTAGTCTAACTATGTCTTCAGGAACAAGTTTGCTAAAGCAGGTGCCGTTCTGGTTGACTTAACTCAAATGAAATGGGCACTCTTGATCAATTTGTACACTATAACTCATATACTTTCATTAGCTCTATTTGACCTTCATAACCATCTATAAAATTCGTGGATATTGAATCCATTTTTAAACTGGAATCCCTAAAGGCTATAGTAACCCACCCTGTTTTTGATGGTCAGCCTTCACTTTTTGACAGATTGCACCCCGTCTAACCCACAAGCCAACATCCCTCTTCATGCCTTCCCAATAGAAGCTCCTCTTCATATCCTGATACATCTCCAGGATGAATCATAAACTTGGATCGATGACATTCTCCAAGAACTTCTTTTCTTAAGTCCTCCATATCTGGAACATGCAACCGTCCCTTCTTCCTCAGGCATCCTCTCTGGTCAAGGCTAAAATCCTTTAAATCATCGATCTCTGTTGCAACTTCATGTCCTGTGATCCTCTCTGCTAGTACTAGATCCTCCTTCTGTTTAGAAGCAATACTCTCAATCAATATTGGTCGAACTTCTAAGTAAGACAACCTGACGGTGCTCTGGCCAGAAACAGCATTCGAGCTTAACTATACATCACAACTGACTAAAGCTTCTAAATCTCTCCATTCCGCCAGCATAGCTAACACTACATTTGATGTCTCCTCCTAAGGGTATCTACCATCTTATTACCTTTCCCGGGTGTATATTCTATACCAAAATGATATGCAGCCAAAAATTCTAGCCACCTCTGTTGTTTCATATTCAACTCCTTATGAGAGAGAAAATACCGTAAAGACATGATCGGTATACAACACAAATCTCTTTCCTAAGAGATAATGTCTTCGAATGTTTAATGCAAAGATCACATCTTAACCTTGGATTGCATACCCTCCCATTGTATTCGCAACCCTTAAGGAAGTAACAAGGTAGGTGGGTTCTGTACATAATCTATGAACCAAACACTTAGATATAAATGAATGCGATGCACTGATATCAAAAGGGACTCTAACTAAAATACTCTAAATTAAAAGCGTACCTTCCATAATAATCTTTCCCTTATCTGCTGTAGTAGGCCTAGCAGGTCCTATAGCAAAAAAAAATTCCTTTGTCCTCCCTAACTGGCTCTGGACACCGATTCTTGTTATGCCCAACATGATCACAATTGAAGCATTTCACATTCTTCTCAACTGCATCTTTCTTCCTATTTCTTAATTGGCATTCATTAGCAAAGTGACCCTTCTTGTCACATTTCTAGCAAACAACCTCATCCTTTGACGTCTTGGCCGCATCTCCCATCTGAGTCCCCTTCTTCTTAAAGAATTTCCACTTCTTTCCTTGAGAACCCTGGGTTTCCACTGACTTCTCTTTAGCTAAATCAGCAAGCAACTCCCCATGGCGAATAAGAATCTCCACCACTATATTGCAAGGATCACGGACATGTATCATGGTCATCCTAGCAAGCTCGGGCCTTATTCCTTGAATAAACTTCTCATTCCTTTTGATGTTGGTATCCATAATAGCATATCCATATCTAGACAACTCTTCAAACTTAGCAACATATTCGACTACTGACATCTCCCCTTGTACTAAATCCATAAATTTCCTCTTCAGCTTAGACTTTGCAAACTCATATACAATCTTCTCCTCAAATCTTTTCTTAAAATCATTTTAATTTATGCTCTTTTGGAACCCCGACAGTGATACTATTTCAATGCAGTGCTAACCCCTGCAACTGTCTAGAAGCCAATCTCTCTCTTTTCCCATCATTCAGATCAAAATTAGTAAATATACGCTCACAATGCAATAGCCAACTCTAAATTTTATAACACTCTTTGTTTCCAAGAATGGCTTCCCACCTAAATTGGTGTAATCTCTACTCGGCAAAGCAATATTCCCTATTGGAGCCACATGATTAGCTTCTCCTCCATTTCCAGCAACTCCAGAAGTGGCTCCAACTTGCATCAAATCGGCCGAGAACTGATACATCGCCCCTATATCTACTGGTGGATTTCTAGCACCTATATTGGCTTTAGCATTTTGGTTACTAGCATTAGCTGTTCGACTCGGGTTTCTCCTAGTCGTGGGATGGAGCATTTCCATTAGTTGTGGTGCTTACTCCATCGAGATTTCCTTTTCCATTTCCTGCTTCCATATCTCCTTTCTCCTAAATCTTCATACGTGCCTTAGTAAGATACAGAAAAATGGTCTAAGAGAATAGAGAATACTTACTAATATATGTAACAAGCACGTTACTATAGCATTAACCAATATCCCCATCTTATTATCTGATTCATCGGATTATGTATGAAAATCTTTTAGATCTAAGTTTCTCCTAAAGTTTCATAAACTATGCTCTGATACCAGCTTGTAACATCCCCCTATTTGAAGACCCAAAACTAATGGCTACGGACGCTACAATCTTCCATAGCTATTAATCCTCGATTACCGCACACGGCGATATTAGATACATTGATATACAAAAACTCAAGAATACTGAAAAAATTTAAACAACAAAACATAGTCCACATTCCATTTTAAAGTATTTCAAATTGATTACATAATCCCAATTCGCAAACTATGTTTAGATAACATATAAGTATTACAAAAAGCGCCAAGAGCGACAAATGAAGATGCCATTTGGTTGATCAGAGTACAAAGAGTGCCAAGAAAACAATTCGCCTTTACAAAACCTACAGCGGTGAACTCTAATAACAAGTTTTCCTCATGCACATCCTCAGAAGTTTCATTCATCTAAAGGAACATTTGGAAACCTTAACGCTCAACCTACTAAAAATCAATTAAGTATCCTAGAGTTTAAGGGGAAAACAAAAACTTCGAGTCAAACATAAAGCCAGGTATGAATAATAATTTACCATCTCAAACCATATAGATATCTAGTGAGACCACGCCGCTTAGTGGAATGGATTATCCCCTCACTAGTGTCCTAAAACATTTATAAAACCATATATTGTACCCCAACATCCACAATGTTTAAAACATAGTATTTCAAACATTATGATGAACGCAAAAGAAATAAATCAATTCTGGATTACCCATCCCCATTCATTCGGACTATCTATCTCAATTATAGTTTCTAGGGTTACTATAAACTTGTTAAATATTAAGGACTATCTATCCAATAACTTAGTTTTCATGGGATCACTAAGAACCGATTGGTAACTCCAATTTCTTATTTCTCATCCTAGTTTTCACAGGCTGACTGAGAACCTATTGGCTAACTACCAATATCTTAATCCAGATATAGTTTTCATAGGCTAACTACAAACCTATTGGCCCGTATCAGTATCAAATCATAGTTTTCATAGGCTGACTATATACCTATTGACCCCTGCCAATATCATACAGTTTTCATGGGCTTACTACAAACTTATTGGCCTCTGCCAATATCTTTAATTAATTTATTAACATCTTTTAAGTTATATTCACTACTGGGTCAACCTAACAAGTTATTCTTCCTTTCCCCAAAATACAGTTATAGGTTAATAACAAAGTGAATAACGTTTCGAAATCTTTGTTTATGCCATGGTTATTACTTAAATTAAGACTGGATTTATGTTTTGAAACCAAAAACATCTCTTTCGAAACCTATGGATAGCCTTCTTTCGAAAGCAAAGATCTCTTTTTAAAACATTAAATACATACCTTTTGAAGCCTTAATAAACATTCTCTTTTGAAACCTATTATACCATTCGATGGTAACAAATCATCTTTTAAAAATATAGAGTTTTGAAACAAATGAAAGTACCTCTTTCGAAAGCACTATGTTTACTCTTTAGAAACATCATTAGGGTCAAAATGTCTGTATATGAAAGTATCTCTTTCGAAACCAATAAAAATTAGTTTGGTGAAAAATCGATGGTATTGGAGCCATCTTAGTCGAAAACAAAGACCCTAAAAATCAAAATCTTAAAGGACAGAGTCGAAACCCCTTTCGACTCCATCACCTTCGAAACCCCAATGCCTTTGAAAGCATTCAGGAAAAGGGCTTAGGTTAAAATAGAAGTAACCTCTTCGACAACATAGATGATTTCAATGCAGTCAAAAGGGGGATTAGCGGCTTAGTTCCGATTGGAACGAAACATCTTCTTTTGAAAGCAATTATTTTGAGAAAAAGATACTCTTTCGAAAGCAAATACTTTAACATAACATGGAAACCTTCTTCGAAATCTAATTACAAATCCTTTTCGAAAGCATGGCTTTCAACTGTGTCAAAAGCTTTAGGTAAAACTAGGCAATGAGTTTTACTTATGAAAGCATAGCTATGTCTCGACTCCATCGGAAGCTACCCCTTTCGAAGCATGGCTTCCGTCTTCCTTCCAATCCACTACATTCCACCTAAGTGATATCATGTATATTGGTTTCGACTGAGATGAGACGGTGACATTAGAGTCGGAAGGTAGTTATTAATAGAGACGAAACACCTTTTCTTATTTAAAGGCTGACTTATAGCAACTTTTAGTAATTTCTTTTTAATAACTTGCCTATTTGTGAAAAACTGATTGGCTGCCATAAATCTTTTCAAATACTTTACCTTTTTAAAACTACCGTATTTATGCAGATCAAGATTAAAGGATTTAAACGTTAAAACCTTTCCATATAACCAATAATCGACATTTTGCAAGAAAGCTCTTCTTTTAAAATAATTTATTTTTCCAAATAAATCAACTAGGAAAAATCCCTAAAAATCACAGAAATTCAATTTCATCATGTAATCAAACATATTAAAATTTTAGATCCAATTTCTTCCTAAAATTCTCGAAATAAATTTTAAACTCAATTATATCATATGTTTCATCAAAAATTCATATTAAAATTTCCATAGCTTGGAAAATTCTGAAAATTAAAAATCATCTCCAAAAATTATGTTTTACTTAAGGTAAAAAAAATTCCATGACAATCAAAAATCATATAATCTCGGTTTCATACTAAAACCGTACAAACTTATGTGCTTATGAATTAAAACATATCATCATAATATAACTCAAGCATATCCTCATCCAATTTAACACAAAACAGATTTAAATCATAAATCTGAAACCATATAATCATAGAATAAAGTAGAGATGGTAGAAGATTATTATTCACCTTAAACTTGATAAGGAATTTGGGATTTTTTGTTGATTAGTCCTCCCTAGCTTTTTATCCTTAGCTTTATATTAAAATTCCTCGTTTCTTCCTTGTTAATGATCGACTTTAGTTTAGGGTTTAGAATTATATTTGTGATTGTCAGAAAATGAGACATGAATGGAAAAAGATGAGAAGTTATAGCTGTTTGTAATAAATTAGCTAATGTACTAACATGCCCATATGTAGTTTAATTAACCAAAAAAATCATTTTAAAGCCCATTTACTTTGTCAATAAACATGAACCTACTATGTAACTTAATCAAATCTCAGTCTCCTTATCATCATTATTCTGTTTAATTTATCTAGTTAAATTTCTGAATAATATTATCAAAAATTAGGGATGTTACAATAACTTCTAAACAAGAAGAGTATCAAGTGTTAGTGGAAAGGGTCATGAATTTAAGCGATGAAATGGAGAGTGATGACTTGAAGGATTTCGATCTTCATTGAAGTGGATGATTAAAAAAGCAGGGTAGATTATGTATTCTAGATGTGGTAGACATAAGGAAAGAATTCTTAGAGGGATGCCATTGTTCGTAGTTCACTATTCATCCAGGAGGAAGGAAGATGTATCAGAATATGAAGAGAATTTTCTTTTGGGGAATGAAGGGGGTGTTGGTTTTGGGGTGAAACAGTGTTTGAACTGTCAGTAAGTGAAAGCTGAGCATCAGAAGCTGAGTGGATTGCTTCGGCCATTAGATATTCTAGTATAGAAGTAAGATCTTATTTCTATGGATTTCATAGACGGGTTACCGAGATCTAACAGAGAGAATGAAAGTATATAGGTTATATGGATAAATCGAACAAGAGTGCCCATTTCATTCCAGTTAAGTCAAACAGGACGACACCTTTATTAGCTAATTTATTTATAAAGAATATGGTTAGGCTGCACAGAATTTCTAGTAATATTGTTAGTGCTGTAGATTCCTTATTTAATAGGGAGTTTTGGAAAAGTCTAGAAGAAAGTTTTGGAACCAAACTCAAGATGAGTACCGCTTACTAGCCGTGGACTGATGGGAAAACAGAAAGGGTTAACAAGATCTTGGTGGACTTACTGCGGGCTTATATATTAGACTTCGAGGGATCATGGGATGACTACCTAAACCTAATCGGATTTTCATATAAAAATATTTATCAGACTAGTATAGGGATAGCACCGTTTGAGGCTTTGTATGGAAGACCATGCAAATCCCCTGCATGTTGGTCAAAGACCGGAGGTAGATTAGTCCTTGGTCCTGATTTGGTAAGAGAAGCAGCAGAAAAGATTAAGCTGATAAGGGCAAGAATGAAGGAAGCTCGGTCTAGGCAGTAAAGCAATGTGGATGGAAAAGGAAAAGATTTAGAGTTCTATGTCGGAGATCGTGTTTTCGTCAAAGTATCGCCAATGAAAGGTGTTATCAGGTTTGAGAAGATGGGGAAGTTAGCACCGAGGTTCGTAAGACCATTTCTTATTTTAGAAAGGATCGAGTAACTCGCATATAAAGTAGAGTTACAGAGTAGGTTGACAGGAGTCCACAATATTTTCCATGTATCTTACCTGAGGAAATTTTTTCAGGATCCAGACACTACTATAGCACCGACAATGTTGGAAGATTTAGCAGTGGAGCCAGACATGACTATAGTTAGGAAGCCTATCCAGATAGTTATAAGAAATGAGAAGAGATTGAGGAACAAGACAGCAAGATTAGTAAAGGTCCAGTGAAGTGACGATATTAGAGATTGTACTTAGGAGGCTGAGAGAAGAATTAGAGATGCTTGCCTTGATTTGTTTGACGGTATGTTTTACCTTTGATTATTTTGTTGTGTACCTTATCGTAATTTCGGGGACGAAATTATTTAAGGAGGGGAGATTGTAACACCCATATTTTTTGTGACATTATTTAGGAAATTTAATTAATCAAATTAAATTAAATAATGTGGTTTGATTAATGGATTGAGATTGATTATAATTACGGGGAAGACGTGCCATGTTAAAGAATAAACAACGAATTAAAGAATTAAGGTTTTAGGAAATAAGGGAGGGAAAAGTAGGAAAGTGATTAAACTTATACCATAAACCCTTAGGAAACCGAAATACATCTTCATTACACATTTTCTCAAACAAAAACTTCTAAGCCACCATAAGCACTCTCAAGAGAAGGTAAAGCTAGGATTCAAGAGAAGAATCCAATCAAATTAAATATCATGTCCTTAATCACAAAGCCAAGGTGAATAATTACTACATCTTATTTTCCCATGGTTTTCAGTTTTAAGGATAATCCGAAGTGTTTTTGCATGCTAATGCCATGTTTTGAATGATTAAATGTTTATATATGCTTGTTGATGATTTATGAATGTTCATATTAACTTTTATGATATGTATTGAAGTGAAAACCTTATTTAATGACATCCAAATGCTTGCGAATTTAGATTTAGATCGGAAATTATATTTTAGAGGTGGATTCAATTTTCATAATTTTCTAAATTAATGTGGATTTTATATTAATTTTCTAGTGAAGAAAATGATCTATTGGGTTATAAATTATTTATGGCTAAATAATTAATAATTTGGGTCTAAAATTTATATATGTTAGAAAACATATTGAAAATGATTTTTTGGAATTTTTATAGAATTTTCCAAAATGTTTTGATGAATATATAAAAAAATTAAGGCATGGGATTCAAATGTTTTATATATTTAATTAATAAGAAGGGGTATTTTGTAAAATAAAATATCATTATTTATTTCTGAAAATATTGGCATCACTTTTAAAAAAAGATATTTAGCAACCAATGAAAATTCGACAAACAATAGCAGGTTAGTTGAATGGTTTTCCGTTTATGTTAAGAATAAAAATAACATGTTTTTAGCATGTTCCGCTACTTTCGGCACCAGGGATTCTGACTGGAACGTTTCGCCACCATGCTTTCGAAACCAATGCGTATGGTAGTAAGTTACTTAGTGTGCACCGTATTGGATAAAGGCAAACGGTACATAGTCGAAACGTTGGGTTCCGAAGGGGTTGGAATACACCTTTATTTTAAACTAAAACAACACCCGCTTTACTTTCGAAGGGATAGCTTTCAACACGGTTGGCTTGAGACTGTGTTGAATGTTTTTAAAGCAAAGGCTTCAAAAGGGTTGCGCCTGTTTTTTAAGTAATGCTTTCGAAGGGATCGAAACCCTTAGCTACCGTTTTTCTACCTTTTGAAGTCAATGGTTTCAAAAGGTATATCTAGCCTTTAAAAATTGGCCACTTTTCCAATGCTTTCGAAGGGGTGGTTTTGATACCATCACTTGTTCACATAGGAATAACTTTCGAATGGTTGCCTTTCGACTTAAATGATTTTATTAACCTTTTTGTTCTTATTGAAGTATAACCCAATGGTTTTGAAAGAGATGATTTAAATGGCTTCAAAGGTGTTTTTCCACGTGTTTTAAATTGAACCCAAGTGCTTTCAAAAAGTTTGAATTTCTAAAGGTTTAATGCTTTCGAAAGGTTTTAAAATTGGCTTCAAAGGGGTGGTTCCCTAAGGGTTTCAAAGAATTCGAAAGATAATGTTTCTAGACGGTTTTGAACGGATTGAAATGAAAGATTTTTCCAAGGGTTCCTAAAGGCAATATTTTGGAGTGTTTTAGGATATGATGTCTTGGGTTTTAAAGCTTTCCAAAGGAAGGTTTTCAAAGCTTTCGAAAAGGGTTTTTTAGAATGGTTTCGAAAGGAGGGTTTTGGTCTTTCGGCCTAAGATAAACAAAGAGTTTTACTTGGTTTCGAAAGAGACGCTTTCAATGGGTTACGGAAGGGGTACTTTCAATAGAATCGGAAGGGGTACTTTCAAGTGTTTAAATGTTTTCATCAACAAGTTTGAGTAAAGTATATATAACATGGCAAGTTGATTTTAAGTAAAGCATAGAGTATAAATGTTTTCCTTTTTGTATTTGGTTTTAAAAGGGTTTAAATAAATTTTAGATGAAAAAGGTTTTCAAAGAAAATTGTGGGATGGTATCCTTAGGTAAAATAGCTCAGATGTTACAATACCAGATGGAACTGGTATAGGGTCGTGCCCTATACATTAGCTATTGGCTCCAGCTAATTTAGTCCAAAATTCCAGTGTGTAGGGCTTTGTCACAGGTAGGACTAAAATTGTGATTGCATACAGAAGGTAATATATGTTTGTATTCAACTAGGTTTTTGGTGGCTCCGTAAAACCATTAGGATCAGATGACCCTGAGAGATGTTTAGTCAGGGAAAAACCGTCTAGAAAACAAGTATTTAATAGATAATTAAGGACAGACCATCCAGAAAAGGTGTGTCTAACAAGTATTAGATTATTTTGTTATTTTGTTTGGTAGGCCCGAGTCAGCCAAAAGTTAATAGTCAGCCAAAAGTTAACAGTCAGCCAAAAGTTAATAGTCAGCTAAACAAAACTAATGTGTTTGAACAGATAGTTCTTTTATTACCTGATATTTATGTGTACATAATGATGCTTTATAGTATTTAACCGGTTCTGGTTGCAGGAAAAGATTTGCAAAGGACATGTTTTAAAATGATGTTAAGGAGGGGAAATCCGTTTCGCTAAGCCGCGTGGTCTCACTTAACAGTAATAACCGTGATGTATAGTACTATTCACACCAAGCTTTATGTTTGACTCGAAGTTTATGTCTTTCCCCTTAAACTTTGTGGTGCTCAAAATTGATTTGCGTAGTATGAGGTTTGAGGCTTTTCAGGTTTTGGTACGGTGGTGAATAAAGCTACCGGAGGCTAGCAAGAGGCTAATGGATAGCTATTTAGGAGTTGCAATTCTTGTATTGTGTTTATTTCCGCTATGTATTAAGTTAGTTATGACTCCGATCAACCAATGATGCATCTTTATATATCACTCTTGGCATATTTTGTAATAATTATATTTGATTTTTTCCTGGGAAACGTTATGGGATTGTGTAATTTGAATATGGAACATATGTTCTGAAATGAAATGCAAAATTCTATTTTGAAATATGTGATTTATTTCATATTCAAGAGCTTCTGATATTATAGATGCCATTAACATAGCCGTATTTATTCACCGGAAGTTAATACTACAGACGACTGCAGCATCTATAGTGCTTAGTTTTGGGCCCCTAGATAGGGAAAGCTACACTATATTAGACTTATATAGATTAGTGGCTAGTTAGGTAGGCTAGTATGGATGCTAGTAGTTGTTACAGATGATTGTTATGTATGATAGTTAGTCCTTACTGATTTTCGAAGATGAAATTCTTTAGCAAGGGAGCTTGTAACACCCCTAATCTCAATAACATTATTCAGAAGATTTAATTAAGTAAATTAAATAGAATAATATCAAGTGATAAGGAGATTGAAATTGTTAATAAACCTAGAGGTCATGCATAATTAACCCTAATGGGCTTTTAATTGTTAAATGATAATTAAATTAATATAAGGCTTAAGCATTGTTGCCTGTATTTCCGACCCTTATACTATTATTCCTATCCCCCTCGCATTCGTTTTTCATAAGCAAAAGTAAACGTAAGAAAGAAAAGGAATGTAAACAATTAAGGAGTAGGAAGAGAAAAGAAAATTCAAATTTAGGCTTAAGATTCAAGCTAGAAAAATTAATCTCAAATCAATCCCTAATTTTCTTATCCTATCTAAGGTGAATAATAATCACTACATCTCTATTTTGATTTTTATATGATCATTGATTTTATATTTAAGATTAAATCTAATATGATGATTTTTGATGACATGCTTGGATTCATAATATGTTTGATTAATCCAATGGTTGAAATATGAGTATATACGGTTTTGGGGAAAAATCAAGAGTAAATTATTTTTAAATGCCATGGAAAAATTATGTATTATGAGAAACATAATTTTGGAGTTGGGTGTCAATTTTTACAATTTTCGAAGTCAAGGAGAATTAATTATGAATCTTTAAAGGAAAACATGTATTATTGGATTTAAAAATTATTTTTGGTTGGAAATGATGAATTTAGCTATGAAATTTATATGTGTTAGATAATACGTTAAAAGTGAATTTCGGTGATTTTTGGAGAATTTTACTAAATTATTTGAAAGCACGACCTAAATGATTTAATTGATGTTAAATGGAAAGGGTTGAATTGTTAATGTTATTCAGGTTTTAGATATGAGAAAATGTGATATTATTTGTAAAAAGAATTAGAAAGTTTAAGGTAACTAATCAATTGTCTACAGTGGGCAAGTTAGTTGCAAAACATTACTTAGTAAAAACAGCATTTTACTCAGAAAAGTAGGTTCCGCCACTTTCGAAAGAACCCTTCCGACTCAAACCTTCCGCAACCTATCAGGTCGAAACCAAGAAAGCCGAAACTAACACACATGGTATCACTTAGTTGGTACGTGGTGGACTGGAGAAAGGCGGAACGTAGGGTGTCGAAATGTAGCTTCCAAAGAGGTCGATACCTTTGTTTTGTTTTGTTTTCTAAGAAAAGCGCTTGCCTGTGTACTAAGAGGTTTCGAAGGAGTGGAAACAAATGCTTGGAAAAAGGGGTATTTGAAATAAGCTTTTGAAGAAGATTTGCTGCCTTTTTAAAGTAGTAACTTCCAAAAGAGGTACTAAGTTTTTAAATTAATGTTTTCAGAAGGGGTAGTTTCGACCAAGTTGAAACCCTTCTACAACTTTAAGCCTTTTGATGGTATTGAAAATATCAATGCTGTCGAAAGGTACTTTATGTTTTTATAAATATAAGTCACTTCCTATAGCTTTCGAAAGGGGTTAGGGATTTTGGGGGCAATGGTTTCGAAAGGGGTTTCGAAGCCAACATTCAAATATTTTACCTAGATGTTTTATGCTTTCGAAGGGGTGGTCCCGACACATCAAGTTTTCCCCAATACTTTTATGAGATAAAAATTGGCTTTGGAAAGATGTGCTTTTTTTTTTGTTCACTTGACCTAAATTATATTTTAAATTTAAAACCCTTTGGAAGGGATACTTCCAATAGTTTCGAAAGAGGGTCTTTCAATGTTTTTGAAAGGGGTACTTTCCATGTTTTTGAAAGGTGAACTTTCAATTGGTTTCGAAGCTATGCTTTTAAAGTTAATGTTACATCGAAAGGTTTCAAAAGAAAGGTTTTAAAGTATTCGAAAGGTAGGAGCCTGATGTTTGGTAAATATATTTATATGCTTTCGAAGGAGGTCATCTAATGAAGTCGAAAGCAAATGTTTCGAAGGTTTCGAAAGGCTTCATAATGCAAACTCATTTTTAAAGGAAAAACCAATGGCTAAATAAAGGAGTTTTGAAAAGATTTCAAATACGTAAATTTGTAGAAGTGTTTCCTTGATAAACTAATAGGTCAAGGGGATAACCATATTATATATGAAATTGGTTCAAGAATATTAAACCCACAGGAGTGGTATTGCTAAGTTGTTATAATTGCTTCTTCAAATATAATATATTTACATGATAATGGTCCCTTCACTGCATTTTGGGGAATAAAGAGTAAAAGAACCAGGTGGGTTAACCCAGTAGTGAATATAAATTGATTACACTCCTGAATGAGTAGAATTGCTTCTAAGAAGTCATGAAGACCAGAATATAGGATGCCTAAACCTTGAAGTTGTCTGGGAGGAAGGTTCACAGTAATCCCATGAAAACTATGATTTGGATGTTATTAGGGTAGTCAGTAGGTTCATAGTGATCCCATTATGCATTTAAGATGGTTGGCGGAGCTAATTGGTTTGTAATGAACCCATGAAAGCTATAGCCGGATTAAGTTGCTAACAATAGTCGGTAGGTTCCCAGTCAACCCATGAAAACTAGGATAAGATAGAAGTTATTGGAGAAACTAATAGGTTCAGGGAGAACCCATGAAATTCATTAAGTCATTGGCAGGGCCAGCTGGTTCATAGTGATCCCACAAAACTATGAAAGGACGGGGAGTCCATAAATTATAAAAGGTTATCGGTAAGCCCATGAAAATTAAACGGTTAATAGTAACCTTAAAAACTATAAATATGACAAGAAATCAGTTAAACCAGGGATGGAAAATCCAGAATGTTTTAATATGTATGCATATCACCATAATGTCTTGAAATGATATGTTAGAACCACTGTGGATGTAGGAGCACATCATATGGATTTAAAAAGGTTTTAGGATACTAGCGAGGAGAAAACCCGTTTCGTTAAGCGGTGTGGTCTCACTAGATATCTAAATGGATTGAGATTTTAGATTATTATTAATACTAGGCTTTAAGTCTGACTCGAAGTTATTGTGGTTCCCCTTAAACTATCGGGTATTCAATTGATTTTGAGTAGTTGAGGTTTAGGGTTTCCAGGTTCTCTTCATAGACGCATAAATATTTCAAAGACATGGAGGAGGCAATCTACTTATATAGACTTATCATTTTCCACTGTGTCTTTTGGATGTAAAGGCATACTTACTTTATTGCCTTATTATATACTCTGATCAACCAAGGGGGCATCCTCATATGTCGCTCTTAGCGTATGTGTAATAATTATATTTTTCTGAATGTGGTCAACATTTGTTGGATTATGTAATGAACGTGAAATATTTTGAATGGAATGTGGAAATGTGTTTTGATCTGTTAATTCTTTTCCATATTCTTGCGATCTAAGTATCAATGTATTTAGCACCACCATATTTGGTCGTCGAGGATTAATAACCATGGATGACTGCAGCATCCATAGCCATTAGTTTTAGACCTCCAAATAGGGGGATGTTACAAAAAGGTTATTGTTTCTTAAGCACATTGTATTTTTATAAAAGGAATTTCTACCAAAATAAATTAACAATAAAATTGTAGATTTGGATGAGATCCAAGAAGTTAACACTAAGGTCGAACCAATGGAAGAACCAAATTCATCCATATATGAAAATATGCAGCCTATTAGAAGGTTTAGTAGGGAATCTTGTGCATCAAATAGATACTATGGTTTTCTCTTGGATGGCAAAAAGGAGAAAATGTCTTAGGTAATGATACTCTTCTTTCTTTCCAATAAGTGTTGTAGAGTAAAGACTCTACACTCTAGCTTGGGCAATGAAATCTGAGATGTATTCCATGTAAAAAAAACAAAGTATGGACTCTTTTAGATGTAATCAAAGGGATTAAACCCATGGGCTGCAGATGGATTTTTTAGAAAAGCCTAATGTAGATGGAGAAGTGGAGACATATAAGGTTAGGATAGTTATGAAAGGATTTGACCAAATTCAGGATGTTGATTATGACAAGACCTTTTGCCTGTAGCCATCTTAAGTTCACTCAGATTATGCTTGTTATTCTTACATTCTATGACTATTGAGTATGGAAAGTGAATGTAAAGACGGTATTTTGAAATGGTAATTTAGAAGAAACCATCTATATGTCATAGCCTATGGTTTTTATAGTCAATGAGAGTGAGTGAAGGGCTTGTAAGTTAATAAAGTCCATTTATGGACTTAAACAAGCTTCAAAATTTGGAACAAGTGTTTTGATAAGGTGGAATAAGTGTTTTGATAAGGTAATCAAATAGTCTGATTTTTACCAGAACACAGGAGGCATGCGTATATAGAATGGAACGGGACAATGCTATCGTATTCTTAGTATTATATGTCAATGATCTTCTATTGATTGGCAATTATGTTGCGTTATTTTAATTTGTGAAAGCTTGGTTTTCCAAGAACTTCTCCATGAAGGATTCTAGAGAAGTAGCCTATAAGCTAGGTATAAATGATCTATGGAGATAGATCTAAGAGATTGTTGGGATTGTCCCTATCATTGTGCATAGATATCTTACTGAACAAGTTCAATATGGAAAATATCAAGTATGTAAACATTTGAATGCAGTCTGCAATCACCCTTTTTAAAAAGGATGCTCCTTATACCGATAAGGAGAAAGAGCGTATGAAGAGGATCCCTTATGCTTCAGCCATACGATCCATAATATATGTTATGCCATATACGGGACTAGATGTGGATTACACATTAAAATTCATGCGTCGATACTAGTCTAATCCTAGAAAAAAGCATTGGACGGCCGTAAAATGATTATTGAAGTATTTAATCAATACTTGGACTTATTTCTCATTTATGGAAATGGGGACCTTCTTATGTAATATACATATTTAAGTTTTCAAAGTGACATTGATGATAATAAATCGGTGGCTGGTTATGTCTTTATGCTTAATGGCGGTGCCGTCAGTTGCAAAAGTTATAAACCGAGACTACAGCTGATTTGATTATGGAGGCCACATACATCGCATTCAATGAAGCAGCTGAAGAGGCAGTATGGACATGTAAATATATGAATGATCTCGGAGTAATTCTTGATACAGAGAATCCTAAGGCATTGTTCAATTGTAGCAACACAGCAATTTAGATTGCAAAGGAGATCAAAGTACATAAGAAGTCACAGCATATACTTTGGAATTTCCACCTCATTAGAGAATTTGTTGAGAAAAAATTGGTCGTGATACAAGTGGTAGATACCAAGGAAAATATTGCAGATCCATTCATTAAGGTCTAGCTCGGTCGATTCTCAAGGAGTTGATTGAAGAGATGGGATTAAGATTCCATATTTATACCTTAGTGCAAGTGGAAGATTATTTGTGTTGGGGATATGCCGTAGGGGCAATTTTTAACTTATTGTAAGTTGATTAACTCGATAATCAATTCTCATTCATAGTAATTGTGTTTTCTTTCTATTAAACTTATTTTATAAAAATAATTAAATGTTTAATTAAAATATATTTAGCAAATAATACATAAATGATGGGTTTACGATAGTACTTACAAATAGCTGTAATTGTGACTATTGTATCACAATTCATATGCACATCATTTAAATATTTCTAGTAAAGATGTATTGAGATTAGATATTGATGCATCTGCTGAGACTAGAGTACGTAACTCCCTTCAAATGTTGGACAATGTATTACTCATGACTGAGGGGGCACCTAGGGTTACATACTAACTGATATTGGATAACTATAGAATGACCCACTTGATAGTTTTATGTTAGTTAATATAACTAAGGTCAAACAAAAATATCGATGTGACTAATTAACATAACTCACTTGATTTGAGAACGTTATCGATCTTCAATATGAAACCTCCTCTTTGATTATAGTCAAATCATGGTACGGTATCAATCAAATGATCGAGTTGAGTGAAAGTATTAGAAGTGAAACATTTTTCAAAATAGGATTTCTCTACTCGGTTATATGGGGTTAGTATCACGGTCAACTAATGTCAACTCAAAGTCAAAGTCTCTAGCTAGAGTAGTTCGATCAATAACAATTTTTACTCTTACCAAGTACTTTTTTTGGATTATAGAGTTGAATATGAACGATATTGGAATTTTGAACATTACAAAATTCCATAAAGCTAAACTGTATAATTTTTATGAAGAGAACTTGTGTAAATAATTGTCACTACCGGGTAACGTTTAATAAAGTAAAATTGGATTTTACAAAAAACAAGTAAGCGTGAAATTTAGCCATAATGCCACATATCTGATAAGTGATGTATGAATGTTAATACTCGAATTGCTCGATATTAATCGCTGATCAAATTTACATTTAAGAGTCACACAACCAAAAAAATGAATACTTCTTTTACCACCTGATTTAAGTGTTGTAAATTAATAAATATTTATGAAATATTAGTTATAAATTTTTTAACAATGTAGATTTAACAATATTAAATAGTGTATTTGTAATAGTTATAAATATATCCATCGGTATATACATCCAAATAAGATTAAAAATTGCATTAAATGTTGTTTTGACTTAGACCATTTTTATGGCCTATATGGGCATGCTTATTTTGGTTGAAAAGTAATGGTTTGGGTGGCCATATAATGGCAAAAAGATAGGAGTTTGAATGGTTAAAAGAGTGGAATTGGTAAGAGAGAGATATGAGGATGTGATCCACTTTTCTCTCTATTGGACTTCCTATTTATATGCCACTTTCTGCACCATTTCATTTGACATTTTTCTCTCCTCTTCTGAGACTATCATCCAGCAACCATCCTCCATAAGCCCAAAAAAGTCAAGTACGAAACTACATCAAAACTCTTCGATTCGATCATCGATGGTAAAGCAGTGCGGGAGCCAGCAACTCTTGAACGTGGAATTCAATTCAATGGATCATTTCATTATTCCAAAGTCTGATCGCCAGGCTTTGGTGAAAGGTACACTTCTGATCTTTAATATTCTAAATTGCTTTGTTATTTAATTGATCAAATGTTAGCCAGATGGACCTTATCACAAATTGGTATATTATCCTATCGTCATATGTCGATTAATATATATATATATATATATATATATAGTGTGTGTGTGTGTATAGTGTGTGTGTGTGTGCATAATTTGTTTATTTAGAGGTCATCTTGTTAATCACGGCTTGATAAAAAATTATTATTAAAGTATTATTATTAAACGATTTTTTCAATTAAATTTATTTATAAAATAATAATTCATACATTTATTGTGTTTAAATTTTTCTAAAATTTTACACGCCAAAAAACCATTTGGTAGTAAATAAAATTTATTACTTAATAAATATATAATTGTGTTAAATTAAACATTTAATTTAATATTAATTAAACAAACAAAGTGTATTAGTACATTTATAAATGAAATAATATTCTAATTTTTTTATATAATGGCATTTTGATTTCAAAAATGAATTTTAAATATATTTTTACTAATTGATTCGTACATATTTAATTTTTAAAGTATATTTTATATAAAAATCATTTAAACAGAAAAAGTAAAATAAAATACTGGATCATGTGCAGTAGTGAATAGGTATTTACAAAATTACTATACATAATCCAGATACAAACGGAGCTAGGATCCACAACACCTTTATTTAGGCATTTGATGTAGCCCTTAATATTCACCACATGTTCCAATTTAAACAGCAAAGTTAGTGGAAAGAGAGAGAAATAAGTGAATATTTAAATATGAACATGTGGTGGATATTGGGGGGCTAAAGAAGGGATGTTGCAAATCCTAGCATATATACATACATACATACATACATACATACATATACATATACATATACATATATATATATATATATATATATATATTAAATAGCTATATGATTATATATATATAGTATATCTATATGTATATATAAATTAAAAAATTTACTTCCATAATATATGATAAAGGTTTCAAATTATTTTAAAATTAATATTTAAAATAATGTGAAATTTAACTATATTATACACACGTACACACTTTCATAAATGATTTACATAAATAATTTCTAACCAATATTTTATAATAAATATATAATTAAATTTACACACACACACATACATATACACAATAATTTTGATGCACATATATGTATATTTAGACAATACATTAATATACATGAGTGACTAATATGTCGGCTGTGGTGTAAATTCCAACATTTATACATATGCATATCAAACTACATACACATTATTCTGTTGCACGTGCACATACACACACGTGTATATAATACACACATATATAATACAAATTATATGTAATAAATTTCATTTACAAATTCAAATAAAATATTGATTATATTTAAAAGAGAATTTAGAAAAGTTCTAAACGAATTAGGCTACATGTTCCCATTAAAGATTCGATAATGAAACAAAATCGAAATATAGTGACACTACAATTTCCTTTTTAGCGTTTTATAAGGAAAATGAATATGTGCTATATTGCATTTCAAATGTGAATGAATTCTATAATGAATTGATAATATAAACTATATGTTGATTTGCATTCCAAATATTATGAATGAATTTATATTACAGTTTTATCGGTAGTTGTTATTCTATATACTGATTTGAGACCTCAAATATTGTCTTTATCATTAGTATAGAGATCCAAAATGGTTCCTAATGAGATCTCACTTAGAAACTTATTTGAAACCATCATTTGGGTCTTTGATACTTTTTGAGACGCATGCTTGTGGTCTATAATTTTTCAAGACTTGAATTTAAAGACAAATTTTTTTTTTGAAGTTGGTCTCAATTATAAATTAAAGACAAATCTTTTGATTGGATGCTAAATAAAAGAGTCATTAATAGCCTTTATTTTGTAGTATTTACTCAATTCCTCCATTATGGGTTGGTCCAGTTTCAACAGGTTAGGCCAATTAAGTTGAGCATAATAACTGACGAAATCCCCTTCAAACTTTGAGAGTCTCCTAACACCCGTCGAGACTTGTTGTTCCACATGTAATATAAACAACTGGAAGGGAATTCGGATAAATAAAAGTTGAATATAGCTTCATCGAGAGGCAAAAGATTAGTTGGCATTAGAAGATAACCATCATATTTGTCGTGGTCTTATAGCATGCTATTTCGATCTCCAAGGGCAGTCCATGGCTAATTAGGAGGTTTGAGGTTGTGTAAGACTTTCAATGAAGGAAAGTCTTTGAGATGGGGAATTTTCAGGATGTACAAAAGTACAAATGATTTTTGATTGGATATATTATTTGAGTTATTTTTCTTCATTTTTGGCTATGTCACTTCCACGACGTACATTCCACACACCAATTTTTTCAATCATGGGTTAACTTGATGGTGGAGGAGGATGAGGTTGGATTTGACCTGGTGAATTTTTTATTTGTTTTTAGAAGAGGTTTGGTTGTTGGCAATGAAATTTGCTCTAGAAATGGGCTCTTTATCATAAGTGGTGCTTTTGTGACTATTATCCCTTCCTTCTTTAGAATGACCTATAGCCTTCATTAAAGAAATAGAGTAGGTTATGAGTTTTTAGAGATTGTGGTAAGTTTTGAGTGGTGGGTAGCAGTTCAAGACAGAGGGAAGCAGAAGAGAGAACGAGAGAGAAGTGCGATAAATAAACTTTTTATCATGGTAGTCTACCGAAGAGTTCAAAAAATCCTTCCGTGAGATGATTTTTGTGTTTCATCATGTTATTACGCATGTACATGCACAGACATAATGATTTTGGATGTGTCAGTGTGCACGTCCGCTATATGAATGATCTTTGAAACTAGAATCATCGGTGTACATATGAAATTTGAATTGTTAGCATAACTTGATACAGGTTTGATTTCTGTGGACTGCATAAGATATTCTCCTTTTTTAGTACGAAACGGGCTGGAGTATGTTTTCTTAATTGAATACTTAAATGTTAGTACATAATATTACAAGTCTTGGGTAGGAAACATCATATTATATGTCAATAAATGTTTAAACCACGTTATGCAAGTTTCGAGTTTGTGATCTATATACCAAAAATGGAAGCATCTAACCACTTATTAGTGAGGTTGGTATGGGTTAAAAGAACGTTGCTTTGGATTTGCAATTTCGTTACTTATTTTTCAAGATTGGGACGTATACTTCTTTTGAGTGGGATTGTTATCTAACTGACGTGGCTCTCTTATTCCTTTAGAGTTATCCAATACGAGGCTCAAATTATAAACCACAAAATAGGACAAAGTCTTGCCTATGAAAAATCTAACTAGCACTCTTTCTCAGAGCTTGGTACCAGTATTCAGTGCCAATCTCGTAATCATCGCGTTAGAGGAAGAATATTCTAATTTGAACTTCCTAGCTTGTATTTACCTGCGTTTTGTGGCAGCCTCTTAAACAACATTGACCATGCATGTTCTGATTCTGCATCAAAAGGAAGATTCTTCGAACCATTCCTCTAGGTGAGCTTTCACTGTCGAAAGAACTTTGGGGAGTTAACCAAACAGAAGAGGGACCGGTGATGGACGACCATGCTTAGGAATTGGAGGGAATGGGTGGCGTTCAGCATGAAAGGACATCAGCAAAAGATATATACTTATGAATATAAAATCGAATATTCAGGATTGAAGAGATGTTTGGGATAAAACCGAGCAACGTCATGGAGTATGAAGCTGTAGTTAGTATAAGACCTATGTGGGTTTACCAAGACACTCAAAGAAATGCTCGAGAGACAGTGGACGTTTAATGGTCCAAACTATGGACGGGGCGTCCCATGGCGATCAAAAGGATGACCTAAGGTGAATCTAAGGAACATAAAATATTTCCTCACGTAGTGTGTCTGGTGTGATTTTTGCTAATTGTTGTTCTTAGAGGAAATAGGCAGTAGTAGTAGTCTACGAAGAAAGCTCAAAAGTAGTACTCTGTTCAAGGTTAATGAAATCTCAAGCGAAATAAGGGCATATATTAAATAAGCATATGTTTGTTAGGCATATATTTAATAGACATCCATATTTAAATTGAATATGGAATATTTTATTGTCAGACGGCATTAAATAGATATTTAATGTTTGAACGCCTATTAAATAGGCATCCTAGTTTGGATATCTATTTAATAGACACACATGGTCAATTCAAAATCCTAAATTGACCCTTGAAGGTTACACAGAATATTAAGCTTCTTTGATATCATAAGAGAGCTCCACTTTTCCTTTGCTGAATATTAAAGCTGAATTGGGCATTGTATGTTCTAATAAGAAGTGTGCTTATGGTAATTACAAGCAACTTACTCAAAGATGGAGGCCCTCAAGTAACGCTTTTCTAAATGGCAGACAATGCATTACTCATGAGTGTTGGTCTCGAGACAATAATAGGTTACAAAACACATGTAAGTTAGTGAATAACTCATGATGTTTTTCCTTTGTAAATTGTATATTTAACATAAATAAAAGATCTCACGTAACCACGTGTGAGAATTACACTTTGTTTATGGACAGTCAAATAATATAATCATGACATGGACATAATTGGATGCGTTTCAAAATTTGGAACACAAATGCGAGACAATTCTCAACAGAGGGATTTATCTTCCTCGATAAAATGTGGTTAGTGTTATTGTAATGGGAGAATGTCACAAATATATTAGCTAAGTTGTATGTTTTTATCAAACTAAACCAAGTAATTTCGAAGGTTGAATTTCACACTTAATTATAGATATAGTGACAGCGTTTCTAGTTAATCGAGCTTTAGATGCTTAAGAAACTCATTATTAATTGAGAAACATAACATGACAACATACTTAAGAGTGTAGCTTTGGAAAATAATGAAGTTACACTTCACCTCGTCGACCGGTAAGCTATGCCCACTAGCGTGCTCCAATATAGTTTGTACATGTTTTAGCAATCAAAGTTTTAAAATGTTTTGAGGACGAAGAGTTTTATCTAGGAGTATCGAAATCGTAACTCTCAAAAACCAAAAAAATATAAGTTTAAATAAACCGTATAAAAGATAAAGATGATTAATGAAAAGTATAAAACTAATATAGAAGTTATCTTTATATATGTACAAAAGTTGCATATTAAACAATCAACTAGGAAACTAGTTTCCAATGTAAAATTTAATTTTGACAATAATGAATAAAAGCTATTTTTCGAAAATATCCTAGTGTACTATCGTGTAAACTATAAAGTACATGGTTAGAAGTTCGAGGTAAAATCACAAAAACAAGTGCCAAGCTGAAGCTATGGAGCTATTACGGTTCTAAACTAGGAAGCATTTTATATGTGAATCAAAGTCATATATTGAGTCATAGCTTCCACATTTCACATATAATAGCATATACATATACGTATACGTATACATACATACATATGTGTGTGTATGTATGTATATATATATATATTGTGTGTGTATGTTCATTCATTCATATGAACGTCTAATACTTTTATGCAATTCAAACTATGCTTTCTAGGTTATTTCAATTCAGTTCACGTTTGTGAAGAGGGCCTGCCCGATAATATTTAACGCCTTAGATGAACCAATTTTTTTATAGTTTTGGTTTCCCTACTTTAGACAATAACAATAATTTTATATGTACAAAATCAAATTCAAAATCTAATTATAAAATTTAATATTGACCACAAAATATCGGTTAACTAAATCATTTAGATTAAATGCCCAAAAAACTAAATATCAACATGATATCATAACATATCAATAAATGCTAAGTGAAACACCTTCTTCTTGCATCTTTTGAAGCAAACTCCTCTAATATCACTTTTCTTCTTCATCTTTGCATTTTTTTCCCATTTGTATTTTAATATCCAGGATTTTATTTTCGAATCCTATCTCAAATACACAACATAATATTCTTAATCTAAGAATACTAGCAATTTACACACTATAAAAACAAAAACAATTTTATTATGCATAATTTAACAATTTTAATTAATCAACTCAATTTATAATTTGTAACAGTATATAAGAATCAATTGAGATTAATTTTGTTCAATTTTATTTTTAGCAAAAACTCTTTTGATTAGTTTATCAGTGTAGTAATTTTTTCATTCATTTATAAAATACATAACAATAGCACAAAATTATTTGATTCATTTAACAAATTAACCAATGTCAAATGTACGAAATCAACGAAGATGAAACCAATATCAACTATTTGATTCATTAAAAAAAATTATTTGATTCATTTAACAAATTAACTAGTATGAAACCAATATCAAACAAATAAAATACTCACATATTTAATTGTAGAATAGTAGTACACTTCAGCCCTCAATTTTTAGGAACTCGGGCACACAAATCCAGCAACCTCAAAAACATAAAGGCAGTTCAACCCTAAAAATCAAAACTGAAAATCAACTTAATTATATTTAGGGTTGGCAAGTAAAAACAAAAAATGGTTATAATTAATAATTTGGAGCAATTTACAATGGTGTTTACAAGCAACTCTAGAATCAGTAAGACACTGGTGAATGGTGATTATAGATCGATGGAGAGGAGAGTTGTCATGTGGCCATACAAAGTGAGGTGTGGGTCACGGTAGATGGAGATTGTTGTGGAGTGGCATCGGTGGTCAGTCATGTGAAGGTTGATGAGGGCATGGAGTTGGAGAGGCAGCTTGAAGCAGTAATTTTTTGATTTTGTTGCCTCCCATGACCAGATGCCCAAGATAATTATCTCACTTGCCTTGGGCTTGGACCAGGCTTGCTTTTGAATTAAAATCATCTTCATAGTGTTTAGTAATGCGTTTAATATGAAAGTTAATCCTCGAAAGATTTGATTTGCACACTAAAGGTGAGTTAAGCAGACTTTATATAAAGGCGTTGATGATAGTTCAATATGATCACTACCAGCGTGAATATGCAAGTATCATTGGCTTTTATTTAAAATGTACACCTATGTGATTAAATGTTGGTATTTTATCATATAACACATTAATAATATTTAGGAAATATATTTCACCCTTAATAATGACATCAACATAATCCTTGTAATTATTGACATCGCTTGTAAATCAATTAGCTGTTAACTTATATAATGAAATGTGGTTTAATAGATTAAGTAATATTACAATAACATGTCACATCTTTTGTTATTATTTCACATACTATAATTTATAGATATGCATAAATATGTCAATGTACTTATTTAATTATGTTATTTTAGTTAGTCAAAAGCTTATGATTGCTTTTTTGATCTGAATATAAATCAAGCATTAACTTAGGATTCAAATAATATATATTTAATAAATGTAATTTTAAATTAAATATGACTTAATTATGCATATATGTATGTATATACATGTGTATGTGTGTTCGTGTTAATTTAGTAAATTAAATGATTAAATTATAGATGTTTTTAATATGAATAAAAAAGCAAATTAAGGTCATTCAAAAGTTCACATTAAGTACATTTTATTGAGATGTGCCCAACTTATATATTTGTGTATATGTGTAGGCGCATGCTGCATAGAGGCATGCGAACCAACAAGGTCACCTACGTCTATAGTATGATATTGAATAAATTTAACCATCATTTATGGGAAACTATTTGAAATTCTACTTGGTTGGTGTCTAGCTTAAGTATGCCCAAGATTTAAGGTTATTCGGGTTAAGAAACGATCATATGAAAGAAGTACCTACCATCTACCTTGCACTTATCAACTAACCATTTGGTTAACTCATAGGTAGGTCCTCATTTAAAAATCATAAAATATTATGCCTTAGGTTAATTAATATCCAAAATTTAATAATACGTAAGTTTTCAGAGTATTGAACCATGTTAATAAATACTTATCCATTGATGTTCCAAGTCAAGAGTATGGAGAATGAGGTATTAATACATCCATTAAGATTAGTCTGTGTAATGCTCTTCATACGATGAATGATGAATTACTCATTATAATTTGGGGCACTAAGTAGTTACATATTTATAATTGTTTGGACAATTATAGAATGAGCCACCAAGAGTCTTTTGTAGGTCAATTACACATAAAGTCAGACATAATATCTCTTATGATGATAGGCAGTAGTCTTTAGAATTTAGAATATGGTGGACCTTAAGTGTCTAAAATATACCATAACTATGGTCAATCTCATGAAAAGGATGATCATATTATGGTTATAGTTGGATATAAATTAAACCACGCGAGGATAACATTGTTCAAGGGTGTTAACGCTAAAATTTGAACGCTAACACCCTGGTGTATAGGATGTGATTGTGAAAGCACCACCCGTTCGTACGGGAATTAGAAACAAGCAGAAAACTAGTAGAAAAGCAGTAAAAGACACAATATTTATAGTGGTTCAGCTTATAATCAAGCCTACATCCACTTTATCTCCTTTATTACTGATTTGATTACAATTCTTTACAAAACACTTCGATTACAACACATTTTGACGAATAGCTCAAACTTCGATGAAAAGCAATCTCTTGAATTCATGATGAATGATGTAGATCCTTTCTCGGAGTTCGTTGTATTGCTTGAATTCAGAAGTGGCAGGGTGTCGTTCTCTTCAAGAAAGTGATGGCCAAAAGTCCCCCCAATGTTATAGGTGGTTGCGTATTTATAGGCTCTGCTCGGAGTTAGGTCGCAACTTTAGACCGGTCTAAAATTGGGTCGTAGGTCAGCTCCGGGTTAGGCTAGGTCGCAGGTTACTTTCCTTTTCTAATGCGAGGTCTCCGGTTTTAGGTTGAAGTCCTAGGTCGGGGCGAAAGTATTCCTGAGTTCAATTCTCAGTGAAAGCACCAAAATGTTAACGCTAAAATTTGAACGCTAACACCCTGGTGTATAGGATGTGATTGTGAAAGCACCACCCGTTCGTACGGGAATTAGAAACAAGCAGAAAACTAGTAGAAAAGCAGTAAAAGACACAATATTTATAGTGGTTCAGCTTATAATCAAGCCTACATCCACTTTATCTCCTTTATTACTGATTTGATTACAATTCTTTACAAAACACTTCGATTACAACACATTTTGACGAATAGCTCAAACTTCGATGAAAAGCAATCTCTTGAATTCATGATGAATGATGTAGATCCTTTCTCGGAGTTCGTTGTATTGCTTGAATTCAGAAGTGGCAGGGTGTCGTTCTCTTCAAGAAAGTGATGGCCAAAAGTGATGGCCAAAAGTCAACTTAAAGTCAAAATCCTTATCCATAGTAAATTAGTTTTATAATGTTATTATATTGAACGAAGGACATTCTAGTTTTACTTAGCAAATAAGTTTAGATATTACCAGAGTAGTGACTATAGATCAAACTATAGATAGCCTAGTGATAGAGTGATGATGAAGCGAGTGTACAATATATCGTTCCTCAGGGTATAAGTTGAATAGTTAATAATAATAATTTTTCCTAACTTGATAATTTGTAAGCAACTGAAATCATGCACACTATTGTGCTTTAAAAAAGTTCATACAAATTTTAATATTTAAATTATTTAAGCATTACTTGATAGAGTTAGGGTACGTCTTAGGAGAAATTCTATAATTTACTGTAATTGTTGACTTTGTAATAAAATTTCATTCAAAATAAAAGGTGTTTTTCTTTTTATTATATATTTGTTATAGCGTGATACTATTTATTTATTTAGTTTAAGTATATTTAATAGAAAATCCATAGATGTTTTTTTGTGATAGTAATTTAATATGTTATAATCATGAGCAATTTATCACAATGAAAATAAACATATCATTTTAAATATTTTTAGTCAAGATATATCGAGACTGGATACCGATACATCCATTGAGACTAGATTACATAACGCTCCCCAAATATTGGGCTGTGTATTACTCATTGCTGTTGGAGCTCCAAAAGACACATATTAATAGTTATCGAATAACAATGGAATGACTCACTCGATAGTTTTCTGTTAGTTAATATATCAAGGTCAAACAGAGAATATCGAAGTGACAATATTACACAGTTCTTTCGACTTGAGAATACTATTGAATGTCAATGTGGACACCCCACTTTGATTAATGTTGAATCTGAAACGACATCCATCGAATGACTAAAGTTGGGCCTAAGTTGAAGCATCTGAAGTGAATTACTATGCAATAGAGAATTCGTCTCCTTAGCTATATGAAACTAGTATAACTGTCACTAAAAGTCAAAGTCCCTAGTCAGAGCAATTCAATTAATAATAATTGTTATTATTGAATCTATGACTTTGTGTTTGGATTATACAAGTTGAATGTCGATGATATTGGAACTTTAACCAATACCAAATTCCATAAATCCTATGTGATATAGTTTTGACAAAGAGAATTGGTGTAAATAATTATCACTACCGAGGCCCCTTAAAATAATAAGATTGGATTTTACCAAAATCGTGTAAATGGAAAATTCGGTCAAACTACACCACTAGCTAAAGTTACATGTGAATGTTAATATTCAAATCTTTCGACATTAATCGCTGGTCGAATTTATACTTATGAGTCACATAACCACAATGTTGAATATTTCGAATACAATATGCTTTAATAAAATTACAAGTGTTATAAATTAATTAATATTTATCAAATATTAGTTGTAAATTTTATTTGATTTACCCGAATCAGTACTCAAAATAGTGCATACATAAAAGTTATATATATGTACCGATAAACAACATCGATATAAATTTGAATTAGATTTAAAATGTGCAATTACTGATCTCATTTGAAAATGCTTATATGCCCATTAGCCTATATAAATGGCCGACCATATAAAGGGGCATGAGGGCTTGTGTTGCTTCTAAAACAATGGTTTGAACTGGTGGATAAAGAATGGATAAAATTTAGATCTATATCTCCTTCTTTCCCTTTTTCTCTCTTCTTATATAATCCCAATTCCCTCTTTATTTTAGAGTTTACTTTTCTCTAGGCTTCATTGTCCCATAAGTATATGCTAACCTCCCCTCTCCATTTTTCATGCCAAAATCAAGTTAAATCTAACTAAATTAAAGGTGGTAAATCTCTTCGATTACTAGCATTTCTGGAAGGGATTGAATCAAATCAAATAGTTCTTTCGATTTAACATTGAAGATGTTACATCAGGACTAGAGTTAAGTTAATATTTAATTCATGTCAATTTATATATATATATATAATCATTTATGTTATTTTATATGAATAGGTTAAAATTATATTATAGATTCATATATGTGTTTGCTGTAAATTTACATATGAATGTGTTAGATAATTATACGTATAAGCATATATTTTTTTCAGCCATAGTTAAAAAAATTTAACTTTGAATTAATTTTAAAAAAAAAATTAGTTTAAAATATAATTTTTAAAACTAATTATATATGTATGTGTTTATATAGATATATATATTATTTTAATAAGTTTTATATATATTATTTTTGCATGCATATGAAACAAAAAAAATAATATGTGCTTACATATATTTTATTTAAAATGAAATATATTGATAAAATTAATTAATTTAAAAAGGTATCAAATTATGGTTTGTGTATACATATATCATTTTTAATCTATACACACACATACACAAACATATATGCATATAATGAATTAGTTTGGAAATCAGAGTTTAAAAAAATAAATTTTCTTTATGGAAATTTCAAATTAGAATTTTAAACTAAGAAAAACGTAAATTTAATCAACATAGGTTAAAATTAGCAAATTTGATTTTCCCAAAATTAATTTATGGCTGAAAAATAAATATATTTATAAATATATAATTTATAGTTAATTATGCAATATTATTTACATATATAAATATATTAGAATTTATATAATTTCAAATATATTTATTTATTATTTTCAAATAAAAAACATATTTTCGTATAAACATATATATACATAGATATATAATTTTATAAACCAATTGCAAACTATTTAAATTGATTTGAATTTTAAATAAAATAGTTTTAAATCTCGATCTATTCCAAATTTGAATTTTCTTAAAGATTTTAACTTTGAATTTTAAATTGCTTTATTTTAAATTTATATAATTGCTATATATATAGTTACTTTTATACTTACATGTACATATATATGTACATTTATATTATATTAATATTACAGAACAATAGACAACAAATACATATAAGAAAAGGCTAATGTGTTTGCTGTAGTGTAAATCCCAACATTTAAATACAGGCACGTAAACCATGTACATATTATATGTTGCATGTCCGCATACACATAATTTTCATTTGTACATGTGTACACATTATACATCACTTATATAAACAAATAAAATCTTTACATTAACCTTTTAAACAAAATAATCATTTTATTCAAAATTTGTTTAAATTGAATCAAAACTAGTTTAGACTTCATAGGTCCAATATGAACTAAAATGGTAAATTTTACGATTCATCCAGTTAAACCATTATGTGTTGGCATTCCAATGATGGTATAGAGCTCGATAACATGTGATGTCTAAGTTAGCAGTATTATGGCCAACTTATTAAGGTTACCCATCTAGTAGGTTGTCTAGAAAAGTTGAGTTTAGGTTGGATTGTATGGTAATCAAGTACCCTACCATACATGGCTACTAGCCTAGCCCAAAATGCAAAGCAGGCCCAAAGGTTATCCCTAATATGAAATGCCCAACTTGAATTTGGGCTTATGCTAATTTTCAAATTTTAGTTTTGAAATTAAAATTTAAAAGGTTAGATTTAAAATAAATAGAAACTTTATAAATGTTATAAAATAATTTTATAAATTTAATATTCAATCTTAAAAATTATGTAAAATTAACTATATTAATAAATTAAATAATTAAGTAAATTAAATAAAATATATATTGATATATGTTACATTATCTTAAAATGTTTAAGATGATATATGTATATAACTTTTGAAATAAATTAACTAACTAAAATTGTTAAATTTAATAATTCAAATAAATGTTAATCAATAAGTAATATTGTATATATTAAGATATAGTTGTATAACTATAAATGTTATTGTATACATATTCAAAAATGTTTAATAATAAAATAAATAAATTACAATGTTAATTAATTAATTAAGGTTTAATTAAAAATTTACAATTGTTATTATATAAGTTAATTCAATTATATGGAATAATAAGAAACCCTAATTAGATTTAACGAATAAATCCATATGTATAATACATATAATATGATTTTAGATGTGTCTCATGCTTAACTTACAAAGGTATTTCATAAGAAATACATTATTGCATAAGTCAGTATCACTCAATAATATTAATGATTATGATTTTTTAATATATAAAAGTTATCATCTTTCGATATATATAAATATTAATAGATTACTTGCATACTCCTTAGTTATTGAAATTCCTCAAGCTAATGATGTTATGTGTAGTACTTTCAATATATTGAATAGATAAGGTAAGATATACGCATATATTGCTGAGATTCCTCAAGGTACGTGTACTTAAACTAAGGTCATCATGAAATGTTAGGTGTGAGTGAATAATCTTCTTCGATTTGTTGATATTCCTAAAAGATCATGGGTTAGGAGTTGTATATGACATAATCGATAAACTGTTATCCATCGCTTGTGAGCCTATGATTTGTTGATATTCTTCAATGTCAAAATCAGAAGATAAACGAACCCTAACAACTACTAAAGTCATCGAATTTTTTTTATGTTTCATCTAAGGGTTTTGAGAAACACAAAATTATAGTTGGAGCTTATTTGTAAAATGAAATTTAATGGTTAACCTTACTAATATTTTAAGAAAACCTATTATGAATTAATGGACTGATTTATTAAATTAAATTTGCAGAAAATGCTTACACTAAAGTGGTTTTCTAAAATGACAAACTCATTGGACCAACCTACATAGACTAGTTATAGGCAATTAAGGTAGCACAAACATACAAATTTCTATGATCATCGATAACGAACCTCTAATGGTAAAAACTACTAATAATGCGTACCCTAAACTAATTTAGCCTATAACAAATAGATTGTGGACTTAGAGATCGCCCAAGTTTATATCCTATCTAGGTTAGAAAAACCATTGTAGAGAAAGCATGAAAACATGAATGCCCATCAGGTCTTAGATTGCCTTTAAGTGTTGTTTAAGAAATAGTCTCATTTCGCAAGGTATGAACTTACGAAGAAACAGTTTAGTATAAAGATGATGAAGGGCATGAAAGTGGACGATTACATCTTAATAATTAAAGGATGTATTTATAGACTTTATTAATTAGACATTAAGATAGGTAATAGGTTGCAAGTGGATCTGATCCTAAGGTCTATTACTCCAAAGTTTGAGCCTACATAATAAACTATTGTATGAACTAGTTGAATTTAAGCCTCATGCAGTTGCTCAATATGTTGAGATCCGTTGAGCCTTTATCCATGGATCAGGGCATGGTGCTCGTAGTTATAGGGAAGTATCATCTTTTAATAGTTCGAAGTAGTAGACAAGGGTTAATAAGAAGAACAAGAAGACTACTCTAACTAACAAGGGTGAGTGTCTGTAACGACCCGGAATTTTGGGCAATAAGAATTTAATAATCTGTGTAAATAATTTAATTGGTTTGATAATTTTCTTTATAATTTTAATTTAAATTGGTAAATGTAATCTTTTAAAGGTTAATGAATTTATAATCTGACAATATTGATAAGATTTGTTTTCCAAAGCTAATTAAATATTATTCTGTTTATAATATATACATTTGATATATATTGTGAATAGGAGATCTTTTGTTTTAAAGATGAATTTTCAAATTATAATATATATGTATTTATATGTTATAGTTTGAGTTGTTTTGAAATTTAATTATATCTATTAATAATTGATGTATGAATGAATATTGTAATTTTAAAGTTTTGTTTTAAATTCAATAAGATTTTTCAAAAAGGAAAGCTATTTATAAAATAAAGGGTTATAAAGATTTCACACTTATATTTATTTAAATTCAAGAGCTTATTTTCATAAAACATTTCACTAATGCATATAAACATTTCATTAATACATATTAATATTCCCTAAATGCATATATATAATTTAAAATGATTTAATTAAAAGGGTAAGAACACATGTAAAATTAAAATGCATACTAAAGACATTTGTAAAGCAAACTTATATTTATTTATAAAGCAAACTAAATTAGTAGGTTATATTCACATTTTAAACTAAGTAAAATTAATTAAAAACACTTAAAGGATATGTAAATATATTAACATGTTAAGAACACATGTAAGAACATTAAGCATATTAAGTGACAAATGTAAATTCTTTAGACAAGTGGCAATTTATTTATATTAATTTTTAATAAACATTTTTAGAAGAAAAATTAGTTTTCTCTAACACTTCCATTCCTTGTTTCCACCTCTCAACTAAATAATGGCAAAATCAGAAATCAAGTTCCAAAACCTGAAAATTAAATGCAAAAATCAAAAGCAAATATGAAACTAAAATCTGCATTGTACAAAGCTATAACCTGCATTTCATCTGAGTTCAACTTGCAATCTGCAATTTCAACATGCAAAGGGGAAATCAACATCTGTTTCAACTGCAAGCTTCAACTTTTAATCAACCCAGCAAGTTAAAGAAATCTGTAAACAACAAGAGTGATTGGTATGCAGAGGAATGTTCAACATGCAAGTTCAACTCAGATTTTAGGTGCCTGGAAGCTAAAATTAAAAGAGAAAAGAAAACTGCACTGCATTTATTTTAGGTGAGTAAATGTTTTTTTTTAAAAAAAAAAAAAAACAGTTGAATCTTATTCTAATATCATGCCTGTGTTGTATTTACCTGTATTAAGATCTTACAGCTTGAATTTATAAGTATTAGTACTTGTATGTTGTGAGAGTTGTTTGCATGCAGGTGAGTTACTGTAAAAATAATCTGTTAAAAGAAAATTTTAACACCTCTGTATTTCAAAGCAAAAATTTCTGAATAGACTTCAAAATGGAAATACAGTAAGGTGATGCAGAGATATGGAAGTCAGATTCAATATGAGTTTAGTGTTAAAGATAAAATGTATGTGAAACAGTTAAGAAAATTGCAGGAAGTAGGATATGCAGTAAAATCCAATAATTGTATCAAGAAAATCATGATCAAAATTTGATGAAAAATTTTATATCCCACACCTATAATGTATAATATGAATTCTAAAACAAAAATCAGAATTTCTAACCTACAGTTGAAATTGAATTTTTGGATTGAGTGAAATTGGGGGTTTTGTTAAATTCATGTGATTAAGTGATTTATAGGCTTTGATATGCGAATTGAAGCTGTGTTAATTGATACTTAACAGTAGAAAAATGCAAATTAATTTTTCTAATGTCAGATTTGTGCGAATTGGATTAAATTAAGGTTTTTAAGCAAGTTCGGTTGGTCTTGACTGTAATGGCTTTCGTGACGTAAATGATGAATCGAGTTACTTCGTTTTTGGTGATGTCGAAGTTCATGGAGGTGAGATTATAGGGTGAGGGCGGCGACGGCTTAACGGTGATGTGATGTTGGTCGTGGGTGATTTTGTGGAAGGTGGGTTGCTGCAGTTTCGTGATCGAGTACGAATTTTCGATTCACATGGTGATTCGTGGATCTGGGTTGGGATTTTGGGTCTCGCGTGTTCGAGTGGTCGATGGGGATGGTCGGGGTGATCAACGGTGGCCGGACGTGGTTGGGCACGTGCACCGTGCACGACATTGATCTGGGGAAGTTGGTTTGGGGGAAGATGGAGTTTTCTCGGGTGGGAACTCGCGTATGACCTGGGGACGACTCGAAGTAAGGATGAACGTGTATCGTTCTGTGGTTTGTTTGGGAAGGGGTTGTATTCTTCGGGTTTGACTCGAGTTATTAAGGAAGTTTACTCGGGTCTGGCCCAAGGGTAATGTTTGTTTTCAACCTGAAACCTGATTTCGATGAAATCAGATATTTAACTATAAACAAGTTTTATAAAAAGAGTTTAAAATGTAAAGTGTAAACTCGTTGTTTAAAATTAAATGTTAATCAAACTTTTAAAGTTAAGTTGAAATTGTATTTATTTTATTTTACTTTAAATTTGTTTAAAGTGATTTTATTTGAAAGTAAGTTAATTACATTTGGAGTTCAATTTAAAAGGATATTTTGAATTTAAATATTTAATCAAGTTAAGTTTAAAATGTTAAGTAATGATTCAAACTTAAGATTTCAAAATTTATATTGGAAATAAATAAGAATAATTTAAATGTTTTAAAGCATTGAAATTTAGGAATTTGTTTTCTAAATTTCCTATTTTTAAATAAGATCATCATTATAATTTTGAAAACCAAATAGGATAATTTGTTTAAGATGTTAAAATTTGATTTAATTCATTACAAGATAAATAAGGTTAATTTATCTTTGATTTGAATATTTAATTTGATGGTTAATAAGTAAAGTTTAATTAAGATTTATGTTCTCTTAATCAAATTAGGATTTGGAAATTATTATAAGTTAATTAATTGTTTAATTAATTTTAAATAATTGATTAATTAATTATTTAATTTTAAATAATCACTTAATTATAATTAATTAAGTGTAATTACTTAATGAAGTAATTAATGTTTAATAATTGAATGAAATTAAGAAATGATAATTACTTATGGAAGTAATTTAGTTGAAGTGATTAATGGGTAATCACTTGTTGTAATTAATTAAGGAATTAATTAATATAATTGTTTTAAAGTTAATTAATTATGAAGTAATTAATTAATTAAAGAATTAAGAATTAATTAATGATGGAATTAATTATTTGATAAGTAATTAATTAAGAAATTAATTAAGGGTTATTAATGAAAGTAATTAAAGAAATTACTTATGAAAGATTAAGAGTTAATTACTTAATTTATTTTAGTTAATTAATTAATGTAATTAATTATTGAATGTGATTAAGTTAAGATTAATTACTAAAAGTAATTAATTAAAATATAATTAATTAATTAAGTAATTAATTAAGGATTAATTGTTAATTAAATTGAATAATAATTACTTAATGAAGTAATTAAAGATTAATTAAATGGATTAATCAATTAAGAATTAATATAATTGATTTAGAGTTAATAAATTTAGAAGTTAATTAATTAATTTAAGTAATCACAAATTGTTAATTACTGTTTAAAGATTAATGAGATGATTAATTATAAGTTAATTATTTAATTAAATAAAAGGTTAATTAATTAATAAGGATTATTTAATTAATGAATTAATCAAGGTTGATTAATAATAGTAATTAATTTAAGTGTGAATAATTAATGTAATTAATTAAGAATTAATGTAATTAATTATAGTTAATTAATTAATAAAGGATCGTTAATTATTATAATTAATGATAGTAATTAAAAGTTAATTACTGAATATGGTTTAGAATAATTACTTGAATGTAATTAAAGATAATTAATCAAGGAAGATTAATTAAAGATAATCATTAAGAGATGATTAATTTAATTTGATTTGTAATAAATAAATGATGCAGGATTAGGATAATCCAAGTGATTAAAGGATAGTAATTAATTTAATTATAGGTTAATTAAATTGATTTAGAGTTAATCAATTCTGTATGAATGATTGATATTGGATGATTGGTTGATATTGAATGTTGATTGATATTGAGTGATTGAATGATATTGGATGATTTGGATATATCTGTTATGTGATATGCTGTTTATGAGATGAATGTTTGATATGATTATCTGTTGTGATAATGTTATTCATCTATCTGTTTATTATATCATCCTGTATATAAGTTTAAACTGTTAAATCCCTTAAGTACAACTTGGACATTAAAATGGCGTTTGGTTTCGGTGAGACCGGGATCGGGTTTCCATATTTGGAATTCCGAAAACCACATCGATTCCAATTAAACGTTAGGTCGTTAATCCAAGTGGAGCAAGTGAAGACTCGAGGTGTAAGGGCTATACGTCAGTATAACTCTGTGGGTGATTCCGTAATGAGTTTGACGGAATAGTGCTTATAGATTCGAGATGGTGAATCAGAGTGCAAGGGCTATGGTCGTTGACTCTGAGGGTGATTCCAATAATGAGTGCAACGAGATAGTGCCTTCGGTTTCGTTCGAACCCGGAACGAACTTGTATGGATTGAATGCTTTCAGCACATCGTCAGGCGGACGATGAGCATTCTAAGTGATGTGTTCTATAAAGGTAATCGCAGCCTCAAGCCTCATCAACCGGGAATGGCTAAAACAGGGGAGGTGCGCCAAGGCTTCGTGGGTAGCCCCCACTTGAGAGTGAGATTCATCCCTGTCTAGAGTCCCTTATTTATTCGGCTGTGTGGGTGGTTGGTCGCGCCAACCACGGGGTGGTCTCATTTGGAACTATTCAGTAAGGAATGGGTCCGGCCTTGTGTTGCAGGGGAGTTAGGGTGGCTCCTCGGTACGTTGATCTAGGCCACGTACTGTGACGGGCGGTACCCCAGTAGCCCTGCCATTGTATGGAATCCAAAATCCAATAAGTGCCTGTACGGTTTTGTTTGTGCCCAACTATGTTGGAACGTGAGATGTAAGCATTCCAGCTATTTCTGTATTTTATCTTGAAAACCCTAGACACTATTATAATATCACTGGATTTCCTATCAAATGTTTTGGTTAGCGTAAGGTAAAAACTTTTCCATGTTTATGTGTGGGAAGTCTTACGTGATACCTTTTCTTTTCAAAGGTTTTCTAAAGTTAAGCAATTTTAACCCGTTTACTCACACCAGACCCCTGTCTGACCCGAGTGTTTATTTTCTGTTTTATTAAACTCTTGGGTACTCATATTATGTATGAGTAGTCAAGTGAATCAGGTTAGCTTGACGAATTCTGGAGGAGATATGGAGCAGGAGGCTTCGACGTGTAGATATATATTGATTCCGCTGTGTATATTGTGTTGTATCTGTGTCTTGTATACTTGAGTTGTATGAATTAGACAGATGTATATAACTGTCTAATATGTGTTGTATAAGATGTGAAACTCTGATGTACTCTGATACTATGTAATATTCTATGTGATATATTATATTTATTCGTTCCGCTGTGAGTTATCTGTTGTTGTTGTGTTCTTCTTTCTCTTTCTTTTCTTCTTCTATCCCTTTCTTTCTTCATCGGCAACGCGATTTCCTGGAGATAGGAAGTCGGGTCGTCGCACTTGGTATCAGAGCGAGGTTGAGTGAATACCTAGGCTCTGAAGTGTGTCTTTCTTTAGGGAGCGTTAGGTTGAGCGAATGCCTAAGCTCTGTAGTAGTGTCTTCTTGAGAGAGCGTACTTGTAATTTTTATATATAACTATATTTATATATCTATATCTACCTAATCTGTTGGGTTATCTGTTCGGATTTTCCAACATAAGTTTTAGAGATAGATGGAGTAGTGGTGTGTGTGTAACACGAATGCCACTAAGGGATGAGATCCATATGTTTGAGGTTGGAAGTGTCTGTTGAGACTGTAGACCTAATACCGTCTCGAGTAAGGTGTGTAGTTTGGAGTAAGGATTTATCAGATATCCGAAGGAAATCTTTTTAAAAGGGTTCGGAGTTCATCTTGGAAGTGTAAGTTTGGATCTGTCGGAAGTGCAGAAGTAAATGATTATATCTTGATAACTGCGAAGTGAGATGCAGTATCCTTGGATATTTTCTGAAGATGTTTTCTTTTGAAGCAGTTTTAGAAGTAGTTGAGGAGCAGTCTTTACCTACCATAGGGAAGACTCATCTGTGTAGAAGTTGTCTGGATCTTTAGCAAAGAGGTTGGCTGTTTTGGGATATGAGCCTAAGGCCTATGAGTTGTTTCGCTTCGGCATGGTCTCATTTTTTTTTTATTTCTTAAGGAAAGCGAGATGTTGATGCTTGGTTTGGAGGCTGAGTTTCTTTGAGTTGTCTGCCATCTCGGAAGTCCGTTGTGTGGTTTGTTGAAGGTTTTGGAGTTGAGAAGCCTTTGGATCAGATGTTTTTGGTTAGCTATGGTAGCAGTGCAACTCGAAGTATTCGGTGTGCTGACGAGAAGGTCTTTTAGCTTTGCCGTATCATCGAGATAGAGTTTGAAAGCTGCAGTGTGTTTTGTTCTCCTTTTGTTCAAGAATCTTTTGTGCTTCTTCTTTTAGCAGTCCGAGCAGATGGTGAATGTTTCTTGAGGGTGAACCTTGTTTGGAAAAGTTAAAGACTGTTCTAATTGGTAAGTGGGGACAGTTTCTTTGGAATTCGAACTAGGTAGGATCGCAAAAGTGACTTGCGATTAATTTGGGAATTTTTCTTGGATTATCTTTGTTTGAGACGGAGGATTCTCATATGGAAGTAGGAGCTACTAATGTTATCAGGAGTTTGACTGCATCGGGAGTTGAGTTCCCTATTGATTTGGTTCCAGAAGCAATTTTGGGTAGTTTGCCTGGTTGTAAGATGGTTCTTGGAGAAGTAAAGAGTTGGTGTAGCAGCTCGGAAAATTTTTGGAATTTGGATTGGTCAGATCCAGTTTTGAATTGGATTCTGGTATAAGGTTGTGTGACTGAGTCGGATGTGTCACTCAGATTTTTATGGATTTGGTGGGCAAAGTTTCCCGGATATATTGGATAAGTTTGTATTCGTGTTCATCAATAGTATTCTCATTTATTTCAGAATCGGAGTTGTGCAGCGGAAGCGAGGTAGCAGCTGTGTAAGGAAGGAAGTAAGTTCAGTTTGCTATTGTTTAAGGAATAGAGCTTATGTTCTGGATTTCGACGGGTTTTGGAAAGCTTTTCTGTTGGATAGGATCCAGAAGCTGGTTTGTTTTGGTCTAGTTGTTTCTGGAAGTATCAGCATAGATTGAGCTGATCAGGAAGAAGATGGGAAGCCCAGGATTATTTGTTGAGTTATGCAGATTTGAGATAAGGAGTTTGGAATTCGAAGTTGGAGACTTCGTTGTTGTTGAGTTTTCTCTGGTTAAGAAAGCAGTGTTTGGATAACATTGAATTGTCAGTTTGGATAGCTGGAATTCATTGTATTTCACGTATCTCTGAGGGAGTACGTGTATGATTCATCAATTGGTTGTTGAATCTGTAGTTCAGTTGGATTTTGATGTTGAGCTGGATTTGAGAATAGTCTGATGTTCTATTCAGATTGATGGATCTAGAGAAGAGAGGAGCTCTGGGTATTGGTGATGTAGTTTGTTAGTTTAGCTTCTGTAGAGCGAGTCACCCGGTGATTTATACTTGGGAAACTCGAGATAGTATTAGAAGTTTATTCTGATTTGTGTCAGAATAATTTGTTAGAGTTGTTTTGATTGTTTGATTGGTTGCTATGGCTGATAGTTATTGGTTGATAGGAATGTTTTACTATTTGAAATTAAAATCTGTATTGGATTATTAAATTACCTTTGCTTTTAAATTTCGGGGACGAAATTCTTTTAAGGGGGGAGGATTGTAACGACCCGGAATTTTGGGCAATAAGAATTTAATAATCTGTGTAAATAATTTAATTGGTTTGATAATTTTCTTTATAATTTTAATTTAAATTGGTAAATGTAATCTTTTAAAGGTTAATGAATTTATAATCTGACAATATTGATAAGATTTGTTTTCCAAAGCTAATTAAATATTATTCTGTTTATAATATATACATTTGATATATATTGTGAATAGGAGATCTTTTGTTTTAAAGATGAATTTTCAAATTATAATATATATGTATTTATATGTTATAGTTTGAGTTGTTTTGAAATTTAATTATATCTATTAATAATTGATGTATGAATGAATATTGTAATTTTAAAGTTTTGTTTTAAATTCAATAAGATTTTTCAAAAAGGAAAGCTATTTATAAAATAAAGGGTTATAAAGATTTCACACTTATATTTATTTAAATTCAAGAGCTTATTTTCATAAAACATTTCACTAATGCATATAAACATTTCATTAATACATATTAATATTCCCTAAATGCATATATATAATTTAAAATGATTTAATTAAAAGGGTAAGAACACTTGTAAAATTAAAATGCATACTAAAGACATTTGTAAAGCAAACTTATATTTATTTATAAAGCAAACTAAATTAGTAGGTTATATTCACATTTTAAACTAAGTAAAATTAATTAAAAACACTTAAAGGATATGTAAATATATTAACATGTTAAGAACACATGTAAGAACATTAAGCATATTAAGTGACAAATGTAAATTCTTTAGACAAGTGGCAATTTATTTATATTAATTTTTAATAAACATTTTTAGAAGAAAAATTAGTTTTCTCTAACACTTCCATTCCTTGTTTCCACCTCTCAACTAAATAATGGCAAAATCAGAAATCAAGTTCCAAAACCTGAAAATTAAATGCAAAAATCAAAAGCAAATATGAAACTAAAATCTGCATTGTACAAAGCTATAACCTGCATTTCATCTGAGTTCAACTTGCAATCTGCAATTTCAACATGCAAAGGGGAAATCAACATCTGTTTCAACTGCAAGCTTCAACTTTTAATCAACCCAGCAAGTTAAAGAAATCTGTAAACAACAAGAGTGATTGGTATGCAGAGGAATGTTCAACATGCAAGTTCAACTCAGATTTTAGGTGCCTGGAAGCTAAAATTAAAAGAGAAAAGAAAACTGCACTGCATTTATTTCAGGTGAGTAAATGTTTTTTTAAAAAAAAAAAAAAAACAGTTGAATCTTATTCTAATATCATGCCTGTGTTGTATTTACCTGTATTAAGATCTTACAGCTTGAATTTATAAGTATTAGTACTTGTATGTTGTGAGAGTTGTTTGCATGCAGGTGAGTTACTGTAAAAATAATCTGTTAAAAGAAAATTTTAACACCTCTGTATTTCAAAGCAAAAATTTCTGAATAGACTTCAAAATGGAAATACAGTAAGGTGATGCAGAGATATGGAAGTCAGATTCAATATGAGTTTAGTGTTAAAGATAAAATGTATGTGAAACAGTTAAGAAAATTGCAGGAAGTAGGATATGCAGTAAAATCCAATAATTGTATCAAGAAAATCATGATCAAAATTTGATGAAAAATTTTATATCCCACACCTATAATGTATAATATGAATTCTAAAACAAAAATCAGAATTTCTAACCTACAGTTGAAATTGAATTTTTGGATTGAGTGAAATTGGGGGTTTTGTTAAATTCATGTGATTAAGTGATTTATAGGCTTTGATATGCGAATTGAAGCTGTGTTAATTGATACTTAACAGTAGAAAAATGCAAATTAATTTTTCTAATGTCAGATTTGTGCGAATTGGATTAAATTAAGGTTTTTAAGCAAGTTCGGTTGGTCTTGACTGTAATGGCTTTCGTGACGTAAATGATGAATCGAGTTACTTCGTTTTTGGTGATGTCGAAGTTCATGGAGGTGAGATTATAGGGTGAGGGCGGCGACGGCTTAACGGTGATGTGATGTTGGTCGTGGGTGATTTTGTGGAAGGTGGGTTGCTGCAGTTTCGTGATCGAGTACGAATTTTCGATTCACATGGTGATTCGTGGATCTGGGTTGGGATTTTGGGTCTCGCGTGTTCGAGTGGTCGATGGGGATGGTCGGGGTGATCAACGGTGGCCGGACGTGGTTGGGCACGTGCACCGTGCACGACATTGATCTGGGGAAGTTGGTTTGGGGGAAGATGGAGTTTTCTCGGGTGGGAACTCGCGTATGACCTGGGGACGACTCGAAGTAAGGATGAACGTGTATCGTTCTGTGGTTTGTTTGGGAAGGGGTTGTATTCTTCGGGTTTGACTCGAGTTATTAAGGAAGTTTACTCGGGTCTGGCCCAAGGGTAATGTTTGTTTTCAACCTGAAACCTGATTTCGATGAAATCAGATATTTAACTATAAACAAGTTTTATAAAAAGAGTTTAAAATGTAAAGTGTAAACTCGTTGTTTAAAATTAAATGTTAATCAAACTTTTAAAGTTAAGTTGAAATTGTATTTATTTTATTTTACTTTAAATTTGTTTAAAGTGATTTTATTTGAAAGTAAGTTAATTACATTTGGAGTTCAATTTAAAAGGATATTTTGAATTTAAATATTTAATCAAGTTAAGTTTAAAATGTTAAGTAATGATTCAAACTTAAGATTTCAAAATTTATATTGGAAATAAATAAGAATAATTTAAATGTTTTAAAGCATTGAAATTTAGGAATTTGTTTTCTAAATTTCCTATTTTTAAATAAGATCATCATTATAATTTTGAAAACCAAATAGGATAATTTGTTTAAGATGTTAAAATTTGATTTAATTCATTACAAGATAAATAAGGTTAATTTATCTTTGATTTGAATATTTAATTTGATGGTTAATAAGTAAAGTTTAATTAAGATTTATGTTCTCTTAATCAAATTAGGATTTGGAAATTATTATAAGTTAATTAATTGTTTAATTAATTTTAAATAATTGATTAATTAATTATTTAATTTTAAATAATCACTTAATTATAATTAATTAAGTGTAATTACTTAATGAAGTAATTAATGTTTAATAATTGAATGAAATTAAGAAATGATAATTACTTATGGAAGTAATTTAGTTGAAGTGATTAATGGGTAATCACTTGTTGTAATTAATTAAGGAATTAATTAATATAATTGTTTTAAAGTTAATTAATTATGAAGTAATTAATTAATTAAAGAATTAAGAATTAATTAATGATGGAATTAATTATTTGATAAGTAATTAATTAAGAAATTAATTAAGGGTTATTAATGAAAGTAATTAAAGAAATTACTTATGAAAGATTAAGAGTTAATTACTTAATTTATTTTAGTTAATTAATTAATGTAATTAATTATTGAATGTGATTAAGTTAAGATTAATTACTAAAAGTAATTAATTAAAATATAATTAATTAATTAAGTAATTAATTAAGGATTAATTGTTAATTAAATTGAATAATAATTACTTAATGAAGTAATTAAAGATTAATTAAATGGATTAATCAATTAAGAATTAATATAATTGATTTAGAGTTAATAAATTTAGAAGTTAATTAATTAATTTAAGTAATCACAAATTGTTAATTACTGTTTAAAGATTAATGAGATGATTAATTATAAGTTAATTATTTAATTAAATAAAAGGTTAATTAATTAATAAGGATTATTTAATTAATGAATTAATCAAGGTTGATTAATAATAGTAATTAATTTAAGTGTGAATAATTAATGTAATTAATTAAGAATTAATGTAATTAATTATAGTTAATTAATTAATAAAGGATCGTTAATTATTATAATTAATGATAGTAATTAAAAGTTAATTACTGAATATGGTTTAGAATAATTACTTGAATGTAATTAAAGATAATTAATCAAGGAAGATTAATTAAAGATAATCATTAAGAGATGATTAATTTAATTTGATTTGTAATAAATAAATGATGCAGGATTAGGATAATCCAAGTGATTAAAGGATAGTAATTAATTTAATTATAGGTTAATTAAATTGATTTAGAGTTAATCAATTCTGTATGAATGATTGATATTGGATGATTGGTTGATATTGAATGTTGATTGATATTGAGTGATTGAATGATATTGGATGATTTGGATATATCTGTTATGTGATATGCTGTTTATGAGATGAATGTTTGATATGATTATCTGTTGTGATAATGTTATTCATCTATCTGTTTATTATATCATCCTGTATATAAGTTTAAACTGTTAAATCCCTTAAGTACAACTTGGACATTAAAATGGCGTTTGGTTTCGGTGAGACCGGGATCGGGTTTCCATATTTGGAATTCCGAAAACCACATCGATTCCAATTAAACGTTAGGTCGTTAATCCAAGTGGAGCAAGTGAAGACTCGAGGTGTAAGGGCTATACGTCAGTATAACTCTGTGGGTGATTCCGTAATGAGTTTGACGGAATAGTGCTTATAGATTCGAGATGGTGAATCAGAGTGCAAGGGCTATGGTCGTTGACTCTGAGGGTGATTCCAATAATGAGTGCAACGAGATAGTGCCTTCGGTTTCGTTCGAACCCGGAACGAACTTGTATGGATTGAATGCTTTCAGCACATCGTCAGGCGGACGATGAGCATTCTAAGTGATGTGTTCTATAAAGGTAATCGCAGCCTCAAGCCTCATCAACCGGGAATGGCTAAAACAGGGGAGGTGCGCCAAGGCTTCGTGGGTAGCCCCCACTTGAGAGTGAGATTCATCCCTGTCTAGAGTCCCTTATTTATTCGGCTGTGTGGGTGGTTGGTCGCGCCAACCACGGGGTGGTCTCATTTGGAACTATTCAGTAAGGAATGGGTCCGGCCTTGTGTTGCAGGGGAGTTAGGGTGGCTCCTCGGTACGTTGATCTAGGCCACGTACTGTGACGGGCGGTACCCCAGTAGCCCTGCCATTGTATGGAATCCAAAATCCAATAAGTGCCTGTACGGTTTTGTTTGTGCCCAACTATGTTGGAACGTGAGATGTAAGCATTCCAGCTATTTCTGTATTTTATCTTGAAAACCCTAGACACTATTATAATATCACTGGATTTCCTATCAAATGTTTTGGTTAGCGTAAGGTAAAAACTTTTCCATGTTTATGTGTGGGAAGTCTTACGTGATACCTTTTCTTTTCAAAGGTTTTCTAAAGTTAAGCAATTTTAACCCGTTTACTCACACCAGACCCCTGTCTGACCCGAGTGTTTATTTTCTGTTTTATTAAACTCTTGGGTACTCATATTATGTATGAGTAGTCAAGTGAATCAGGTTAGCTTGACGAATTCTGGAGGAGATATGGAGCAGGAGGCTTCGACGTGTAGATATATATTGATTCCGCTGTGTATATTGTGTTGTATCTGTGTCTTGTATACTTGAGTTGTATGAATTAGACAGATGTATATAACTGTCTAATATGTGTTGTATAAGATGTGAAACTCTGATGTACTCTGATACTATGTAATATTCTATGTGATATATTATATTTATTCGTTCCGCTGTGAGTTATCTGTTGTTGTTGTGTTCTTCTTTCTCTTTCTTTTCTTCTTCTATCCCTTTCTTTCTTCATCGGCAACGCGATTTCCTGGAGATAGGAAGTCGGGTCGTCGCAGTGTCATCACTATCACAAGAATGATCATTGAAAACAAAACCGTCCGGAGTACTTGAAGAGTGTCAAAGAGAAAAAAACATAATCGTTATGCTGATCCTATAGGTAGTACTTATGATTCAAATTGTTTTGCAATCAATAAATTATCTTGAATTTTAGATATTGGATCTGGAACTCACAACTGTAATTCGTTATAGGGTCTTAGGAATAGATGTCATGTGGGGAAAGAAGAAATAAGACTTCAAGTTGTTGGTTTATCTATAGTAGCTATAACAATGATGGGAGATTATCATTTTACTTTCCTAAATGTATTAATTTTAATTTTAATTAATTGTTATTATGCAAGAACTTATTTATGGAATAATTAATGAGTCTAGATTTTCTATAATTGCATATATTATCTATTGTGTAAATAATGTTGTAAACATTATGTTGAATGGAAATAAAGTATGTAATGGTGCTTTAGATAATGGAAATTATGTGAGTCATACTAATTATGTCTATTCCATGAATAACTCTTCTAATATTGGCATTGAAAATAACCCTGACATTGTAGGCTAGGTCATATAAGTGAGAAATGACTGCACAAATTGAAAACAAAATGTTTTCTACCATCAGTTCATTCTAATTCATTTGATACATATGTGTTTTGTTTTGAATGAAAAATGATCGAGCACCCCTTTAGTTGGAACGATGAAAGAATGAACTCTTGAGTCTTGTACATACTAATTTATGCGGCCCAATGCCTATAGTTACTAATGATATTCTTCTTATTTTGTGATCTTTATAGATGATTTCTCAAGACTGATATGTGTATCTCATAAAGAATAAGTTTGATGTTTATGAGAAAGTTATTGAATACAAAAATGAATTTGAAAATCAGACAAACCGAAGCTTAATATACTTTGATTTGATCGAGGAGGTGGGTATGTTGGATAAGTGCTGCAATAATACTTAAAAGATACTAGGATTATCTTCTGGGTTACTTCACCCTATACTTCACAACTTAACTATGTTTTGAAGGGAAGGGATCAAACGTTATTAGATATGGTTCGTTCCATAATGAGTAAAGCTATATTACCTCTTTCCTATTAGGTACTGCGCAAGAAACCATAGCATGTACATCGAATTTGATACCACAAAATTGGTGGTTAAGATGCCATATGAGATATGGTATGGGAAGAAACCTTACCTCAAACATTTAAAGATATGGGGTTGTCCAGCCTACATTATGAATTTGGTCCCAATAAACTTGACGCAAAATTGTGCAGACTTATAGGATATCCTAAGAATAGTATAGGATATATGTTCTACAATACCAAGAAACAAAAGTTTACTATTTCGTAGCGTGCCATCGTCTTAAAAAAAGAATTTTATTTAGATCCAAGAGTCTAACATACATATCAAATCAACGGGAGAACCAAATTAACCCATATACGAAAACTTGCAACCTTTAGAAGGTCTAATATGGAATCTCTTCCACTAGAGAGGTATTAAGGTTTTCTCAGAGATGGCGAGAAGTAGAACTGCGTCTAAGATGACGACACTCCACCTTATTCCAACAAGCACTACAAAGTAAAGACTCTATACTATAGCTTGGAACTATAAAATTTGAAATGGATTCCATGTATAAAAAAAACTATGGAATTTGGCCGATATAGCCGAAGAGATAAACCCATCTATTGTAAATGGATTTTTAATAAAAAGATAAGCACAGATGGACAAGTGGTGATTTCTAAAGCAAGGCTAGTTGAAAAATGATATCGTCAAATTCAAGGTGGATTATGATGGAACTTTTCGCGTATAGTAACGCTTAAATACATTCGGATAATGATAGCTATTGCTGTATTCTAAGACCATGAAATATTAAAAATGGATGTAAATTTCTAAATGGTGATCTAAAAGGGATCGTCTACATGTCGCAGCCCAATTGTCTTGTGATCTGTGGGAGTGAAGGCAAAGCTCACAAGTTGTTAAGATCCATTTTTGGACATAAACAAGCTAAAAGTGGTTGGAATAAGCATTTTGATAAGGTAATCAAATAGTTCGTTTTTATTAGAATACAGCGGAAGCATGCATATACCAAAAGGAACAGGGAAATACTATTGTGTTCTTAGTTTTATACGTCGATGATCTACTATTGATTGGCAATGACGTTTCGTTGTTGTAACCAATGAAAGTTGGCTTTCCACGAACTTCTCCATGAAATATTTGGGAGGAGCAGCTTATTTTCTAAGTATGAAGATCTCTGGAGATAGATCTAAGTGGCTGTTCGGATTGTCCTAATCCCTATACATAGATACAATACCTGAAGAAGTTCGGTATGGAGAAATCCAATCGCAAAAATAGTACAACACAATCTGAAATTAATCTTTCCATGAATGGTGTTCTTCAAACCGACGAGGAGAAAAAGCGTTTGAAGAGGATACCATGTGCATCGATAATCCATTCCATAATACATGCTATGCTATGTACTAGAACAGATATGGCCTAAGCATTAGGATGCATAAGCCGATGCCAGTATAATCTTGGAAAAAAGCACCAGATTGCCATAAAATCTATACTTAACTATTTAATAAATACTAAGAATGTATTCCTTATTTATGGGAATAGTGACCACCTTATGAAGGGGTATATAGTCTCTAGCTTTCAGAGTGATATCGAAGATAGCATATTAGTGTCAAGTTACGTCTTTAATTTAAATGGGGGATCATTAGTTGGAAAAGTTATAACCTGGGAATGGTTGTTGATTGCATGATGGAGGCCAAGTACATCGCCTTTAACGAAGCAGCAAAAGTAGTAGTCTAAATGCGCAAATTTATGAGTGAGCTAGGGGTGATTCCTGACATGGAGAATTTGATGATAATGTTTTATGACAACAATGCGGTGATGCAGATCATAAATTTGCCTAGAGCATACAAGAAATCAAGTCACATTCTTCGAAAGTTCCACCTAATTATAGAATCGTTGAGAAGAAAGAGGTCATGATTAAAAGATTAGATACAATAGCAGATCCATTCATAAAAAAATTAGCTCGGTTAGTTCTCATCAAACTAATTACATGGATAGGATTGAGGTTCCACAATTGGATCCAAGTAAATGTGGGAGATTGACAGAGTTAGGGCAATGCCCTAGGGCCAATTCTATAATGTATTGTATATTATTGACTCTGTAATAAAATCTCCTTCGAAATAAAAGTTGTTTATTATATACTTGTTATAACATGTTATATTAATTTGGGGGAATTAATTTAAAGGACAAAAATTTGTATATTTTTAGTCTCAAGGATACGACCTCAATATTTTTACCATAAGCACAAACATTCTTCCAAAAATATTTATAAGGACAAACATTCTTCCAAAATTATTTATAAGGACAAACATTCTTTCAGAACTGCTACTGAAATAAAAGCTGATACCTAAAATTTGCTACCGATAACTACAAACTAATACCTAAAAATTGCTACCGATAACTAAAAACCGATACCTAAAGAAAGTTGTCCTTCAGGCTAAAATACTGAAGGTTTGTCCTTGAGGCTAAAATGTTGAGAAATTTTGTCCTTGACAATAATTTCCTGTATTAATTATTCGTTTATTTTAAATACATTTAATAGAAAAATCCATAAAACGGTATGTTTGGTGATAATAATTACAATATGTCGTAATCATGAGAAATTTATCACAATGAAAATAAACATATCATTTTAAATATTCCTACTCAAGATGTACTAAGACTGAATATCGAACAACCATTGAGACTAGATTATGTTATACTCTTCAAGTATTAGGCAGTATACTACTCATGGCGCTAGAGGCATCAAGAAGTTATGTGATCGTAACGATCCGAAAATTTTAACGATTTAAATAACGTAATTGATTAAATTTTTCATGAAAATAAACAATAAATTTCGCAGTGCAAATCGGATATTTGGAATATGTCTATTTTTACATAGAAAGTGACAAGTTTTTATTGGAAAATATGAAAGTTGGTTTGGTTGTGAACTTTAAATTTAAAATTTAAAATCAGTTAAAATTTGATGAAAATAAAATATTTTTGAAATCTAAATATTTTTACATAAGAATATTGTAAATCATTTTCTGAGTGAGACATCATAATTAGTTTCACCAAATGCGGAATGCTCTAGCTTGTTTATCTTATTTTCGGTGTTTTAGCAGCATTTTCGGGAGTGAAAATCGAGTTTAAATAGGTAGGTCTTGCCACTTGTATATGTGTACCATCTTGTTCGTCTGATCACGTTGATCTCCGTAGTATATGCATTTGTGTTTTTCGGCGTCCGGTACATGGCGAATTCTGTGAAACAGTTAATCATATTGGTACCTACTTTGGGCCTTTTAAATTTCGCTTTGTCCATTTATCTATCCACCGTGTGAAAATAAATGGCCACCAACTTATTTCTTTGAATTCGACGCCTGGCCTTTGCTATTCCTTGGTTTTGATTTATGTATTGGTTCATCCATTCTTTCGTTCCTCTTCTTTCTGTTCATTCTATTCTTCATTTGTGGAAAAAAAAAAGTTTGCGTATATTTGCCTGCTCGTCTTGCTTTCCCCAAAACCCACCGTATCTCCGCAACCTTCCCAGAATGCATACCCACCTCCATATGTCTTACTGCCGTGCCGTCTGTATCACACCACTACCCTCGAGCACGCAACAACCTCTTTGCCTGGCCTAACCCGACCATGCGCACCCACCTCAATCCCTTCTTTCCCTGACCTTCCACCTCCCTTCCTTGTACCGGACCTTGCACCTTACGGCCTTCATTTGCCACCATATCCACATCCACATAATAGCCGACAGCCCTCACCTTGCTCCGCCCACTACCTCCATCCTTCGCCAAAACGCCACTCTCCTCCTACTTTCCCTCTCTGTTAGTGTAACCAATCACCTCCAAAATAGCCTACTTCTCTCCGAAACGCCTTGCTCTGCAACCCACATCTCCACCCTCCAACAGCTTGCTTCGACCAGAACATAGCAGCCACCTTCGCCTTCCTCCAACTGAGTAGCAACTTCTCTTCATCTTTAATATATATATATATATATACATATATATATATATATATTATATTTGATTCATCAATTTCAAGTTGCTTTTCTTGTTTTCGTTGCTGTCCGGAGATTATTTCAGCAACTCTTGGCTTGTCGATGTCCCGTTGCATGTGTGCATGTCTGTATGCACTAGTTCGTGTTCGTGTCCGCGGATCATCGCATCTTATACTTGTTATTTCTCTAGCCTCGAAAGGTGAGCGATCACTTACGATTAATATTCTTATGTTTAGTAAATTTATTTTACATAGAACTGACAAAAACTGAAATACAGTGTTAAATTTGAATTGGTTAGTGACTAAGTCGTTGAGCTTGATATGTTATTATATAAATTGTTTACCTATGTTAATTGACATATGAAAACATAACATGTTGTAAATATATTATATTTAAATTGTTAATTATGATATGTTATGCTATTTTGTATTATTATCCTATTGTTCTCACACTGCAAGTTCCCTATTAGTTAGAAAAATAACTATGGGTTGAAATGATTCATACCCGATGATCTTATAGATTAGGAAAAATTGTTATGGGTTGAAATGATAAACCCAAGCGTTTTACTGATTTTAAAATTTTAGGATTGCGGGTTGAAATGATATATATCCGTAAGTATTAAATTATTGCGGATTGAAATGACAAATATCCGTATCACCTAACCATAGGTTAGAAAACTATATACGGACACTATTGGTCTATTTTTTTAAATGATTTCCAAAATTTCGAAAAGAAATATATGCGTTTTGATTTTAAAATATAATATAAAGATTATATTTTAATATGTCCGTAATTTAAAATTTTATGTTTGGAAATTTGTAAATTTATAGGTTAAGTTTTGAAAAGCGCAAATTTTATGATTTTACTTATAATTTTATAATTTTAAAATATATAAAATTAGGTTTGACATAAAATAAATTTAATTATAAGATCTAAGTTAATAAAATTTTAATACTACAAAATAAAATTTAATAAAATTTAATTTAATTTAATTAAGATATATATAATTGGTTTAAAATATTTATTTAAATTTGTATTAATATTTAGAAAATAGTTTTTGCAATAACTTTAAAAATTAAGATTGGAAAGATAAATTGAAATCGATTTGTAATTTAATTTATTTAAGAATTGTATTTAAATTGGAATTGATTTGAACTTATTGATTTTGGGATTTTCAAGGTATGATTTTATAGCTTGATAACTTGATTTTGAGTAAAAATGAATAAATGACTATTTTCAAATTAAAAAAAAAACTGAAGTTGAATATTTAATTTTGATTTAAATTTGTGATTTGATATTTTATTTAAATGGTTATAAATTGATTTTATAAAATAACCACGGTGTGAAATAAGCGTTTGGTTGTTAAAGAGACCGAGATCGGATATTGTCATACTCTATGCCAATACCAAAAACCACTTTAACAACTATGCATGTGGTGGAGAATCCAGAACGAAGAAGGATGGTTTGGTGAATGCTACTATATGAGGTATGAATGCAGCCCTGACCCCCTCGGGTCAGCTTGGTATGACTAAAATAGGAGTTATACCTGGGACAAGTGAGGTCGCACTTCCGATCGAGCGTGATTCTTCAAAACCATATGTATTACTTTGTGATTTGATTGGTGCGCGCCTTTGATTATGAGAGTGTGTCTCGAGGTAGGCGGTAGTAGCTGCTTTGCGTTACCACCAACTCGGTTCTGCAAAACGGTAGTATCTTACCTTGGGCATTGACTCGCTTGCCTTGTCATATGCCTTATCGAGCCCATTGCGAGTTTGGTTTATGTCATACCTATGGAGTGCTCTTTGATAAACCACTGGTTTGGTGGAGTTTACAGTACTATATAGACTACGACATTTATATAAAATGTGTTAAGGGGGATATAGGTAACGCCTTAATGCTATTTTAGTATTTTACTTTACTGTAGACATTATCTATGTAGCATATTGTATTAAATAGTTCCATGGATCCTCAGAGGATGGGAATCCCAAACATCTTTTAAGTTATGTTGCATTTCACTTGACTTGATTTAGTTGCATAAGAATGTTAATCCTGACAAGAATCATTGTCCCAGTGATTAAGTGATTCGACTTTGGTGCAAGAGGTCATAAGTTTGAAACTTGCATAGCGTGATTCGTACATTTATTGACACATGATTTGTGGTTTGTTGTCCTGTGACTTGTTGTATCTAAGTACCATTTCAAAAAAAAAGGTTAATAACTAACTCGAGTGTTTTGTGTTTTGCTTTATGCTCGAGTCAGCCATAGTATCGCAGCATCTGAGACTCACCTTTGGGGCATGGAGCTTTGCTTGAAGATCTATCAATTATCAATTCAAATTTCAGTTATTTGCAGTTTTACGTTCAGATTTGTCACTTGCTTATGTATTAGAGACTTCTATGTATTAGAGATTTCTGTTGTGTTATGTTTTAGACTATGATGTTTTGGTAGTAGCTTCATGAAGTGCTATTTATCTATTACGCTGTTTATTGTTTTGTTACTTTGTGTTTGCGATTCTGTGATTGATTTATTTACTATATATGATAAGTTTTGCAAATATATATTGACAGTGTGTTGTTTTGAGCAATTCGTCTGACAAGTATGGATTATTGTCGATTTGAATGGTTCAAAATGGCGGGTCGCTACTGTTGGTATCAGAGCTCTGGTTTAGGCAAACTTAGCTTATGGAGTAAAAAACCATTAGAGATGGGGTAGTAATATCCTAGAATGAGTAAAATTAATTACAGAATCATCTTCGTTCGAGCGTGAAATTCTTTCTTAGGATCCTCTTTGATTTGGATTTCTTTTGAATTTTGGAACTTTAACTTTGTTCGAAAATCCATTCTTGTCTTTTCCTATTCGTGTTCTTTTTGATACTGGAGCATCCCATAGCTTTATTTTTATTGATCTCTGTATAAAATTTGAGCACATCTTGCAACCTATATTGGAAACTTCATCCTTATGTGTGACTAATCCCATTGGCGGTCCTGCCAACCTTAGTATGATTCGTAATAGGGTGAAACTCCTTTACAATAGGCGTCGATTCATCGAAGAATTTTGTGTGTTCGGTTTTGATGCAATTGATATATCTTACAAAGAGATAAATGGTTAAAGCGATATGATGCTGTTATTTATTACAAAGCCCAAACCGTTTCTTTAGTAGACAACCAGGGTAATTCTCTTATGATCGAATGTCGAATGCCTCAGGATTATGCAAGCAGTGTCATCTTTTCACTTGATTCTCAGCCTAGTGATCTTTGCTCCACCCCTATTGTCCAACTCTTTTCGGATGTCTTTAGTAAAGACACTTCTCTTCCTTCTAAGCGGAAATTTGAATTATGCATCTATCTTATTTCTGGAGCTCAACCTGTTGTTCTTCTGCCAAGACGGGTGGCACCCAAGGAGAAAGTTGAGTTAAGGAATCAGATTGAAGACTTGTTCTTGATTCAGTAGAGTTTTTTAGAATGGGGTGCAACTGTGGTTTATATTACAAAATCTGATGGTTCTTTCAGGATGTGTATTGATTATAGGTAGCTAAACAAGCTTAATCTTAAGAACAGATATCATATTCCTCATATCAATGATATGTTCGATCAGCTCTATGGAGCTAAAGTATTCTCTCAATTTCATCTTACTACCAGTTTTTACCAGCTTCATATAGCTGAGGAGAGCATTCCCAAGATAGCTTTCTGGACAAAGAATGATTTCTATAAATGGTCAGTCGTGCTCTTTGGATTAACTAATGCTCCTGCCTTCTTCGACGATCTCGTGAATTGTGTTTTTCTTGATTTTCTCAACAAGTTGTCCTTGTTTTCATTGATGATATTCTCATCTTTTATAAGATAGAGAAGGAACATGAATCTCATTTGGTCTATGTGTTGGAAACTCTCAGGAGTCATCAGTTGAAAGCCAAATTTCCTAAATGTCATTTCTAGAGGGATGAAGTCTGATTCCTTGGGTACGTTTTTTTTCTGAAACTGGAGTCTCGGTTGACCCGGTTAAGGTCGTCGTGATTAATATAAGTCTAACCCTCTTTCCTCTTTTGTAGTTTGATTATTTTATCTTCCTTTCGAGCCTATCTTCTTAGTTAAAATTCTCTTTGATTAGGGTCCCTCTAAATTTGAATCTCTATCCTTGTTCTAAAATCCATTCTTAAATCATCCTATGAGGGAGCAAATTTGTAACTGATATAAAAATGTTTAATATTGTGTTGTTTGAGTTGTTAAGTTTGAATTTTGGGTTTCGACCGATTCGTCTAGCAAACGTTGTCGATAGGAATTCCAAACCACTTGAACAGAGGAACCGACGCAATACTATTTTTGAAATTGGTAAATGAAATAATTTTATGTATATTATATTTATATACAAAAGTATAATTTTTCTAAAATTAGATAGTTAAATGAAATTATTGTAAGAAATGATAGTATTAGATTAACATGTATTGTTTTGTCAACATTCCTAAACCATTAACTATTGTTGTATGTTATAAGGAGATGGAATTTTTAAAGCATGGTATATACATCTGATTTGCAAATGAAATGACTTTAATTAAGGATTTGAGAATTTAATTTTCGATATTTTTCAAAATATGGCTCACAAAATTTTGAAAAAAATATATATTATTAGAAAGTATTTTCGAATGGAAATTGTTTCCAATGAATTTTAAAAGAAGTAAGTCAATACTCTCTTCTTTTGTTGCTGGAAAATAATTTCGATGATGACTACAGCATCATCGACATTCATTTTCGAGTCTCAAAGTGGGGAGACCACTTAGTAGCTTTGCTACACTTTTATTTTGGAAAATGGATTTGATTTGAATTTCTTGAGTATGATTTGATGTGTGTGTATATATATGTATATATTTATTTCAGAATGGTTTGAAATGAAATCGAAAATTTAACTCTTAAGTTTTATGTTAGGTGATGGTTTTCAATTATTGAATGAAGCAAATTTTTTGAATAATTGGAGTGTTTGAAATTAGAAATGAAATAGAAACAACTTGAAACAGTTGAAGTAGGATAAAATTTATTTGTACAATACTCAATTTCATTCTAAAATATATATGACTTACCTGAAATATTCAAAAAGTTAAAATGTAACGTGAATATGTAATTGAAGGTTATACAATGGAAAACTTAAGTAATAAATATGTTTAAACTAAATTTTGCTTAATAGAAATGTTGTAAATAAAAGGTAAATTTGCATTGTGCTGAATTACATTTGGGAACATTAATAAAACTTAGCTGCAAAAAAGTTTGAATGTAATGAGAACATGTAATCGAATAGTGCGCAATATAAATGTAAGTAATAAGATGTCCAAAAATGAAATTTTGCTAAGGGAATTTATAAATAAAAATTGAGTGGTTATAATAAATGTTTATACACTTAATCTATATTACAAGATATGTTAAATTAAATAAATTGAGCAATAAAAAGAGAATGCTATTTAAATTAATAAATATGAACTTTGGAAACTAAACAAGTAATAAATAAATTCGTATCTTTGTAAACCGTTTGTGATACAAGAGTAAATTACAAAGAATAGTTGAAATTGAATTATGAAGTGGAATTAACTTAATTGCAGTCAAATGAATTAAATAAATGAGTTAAATTAAAAAAATTATTTTGAAAAAAAATGAACTTAAGTTATAAAGAAAAGGTGAATGTAAATAAATTATGAATGAACGTTAATAATTGAATCTAAGTTAATTGGACATAATAGAATGGAAGTTAATGGAATGAGAATTCATTGAATATAAATAAGTAAGTATAATTTTTTTTAATGAATGTTAATAAGTTGAAAGTAAATCAATTCAACGTAAACCAATTAAATGTGGATGAGATAAATGTAAATAATGGAAACAAATCCATTAAATGATTAACGAGATGGTAACAATAAGTAAATGTTAATCAATTATGAAGTAAATAAGATGAATTGGATAGGGATGTAAATTAGTTGAAAGTGATTTAATTAGAATGATAATAATAAATGGATGTGAGTAAGTAATGAGATGTATAATGTTAACACTCGAAAAGGAAATTTATGTGGTTTGAACTAATTGTAATATCTGGTATTATGTATTTTAATCTATCTTTCTTTTCTGTTGCTTCTATTCCCCTATCTCATTCCTTTTCGAGGACGAAATTTTTTGAGTGGGGGAGAGTGTAACGACCCGAAAATTTTAACAATACAAATAACGTAATTAATTAAATTTTTCATAGAAATAAACAATAAATTTAGCAATGAAAACTGGATATTTGGAATGCATCTATTTTAACATAGCTAGTGGCAATTTTTTATTCGAAAAAAAATGAAAGTTTGTTTGGTTTTGAAATTTCAATTTAAAATTTAAAATCAGTTAAAATTTGATGAATATAATATATTTTCGAAATCTAAATATTTTTACATAAGAAAAATGTAAACCATTTTCTGAGTGAGACGTCATAATTCGTTTCGCCAAATTTGGACTGCTTTATCCCCATTTATCTTATTTTCGATGTTTTAGTAGCATTTTCGACAGCCAAAATCGAGTTTTGATAGGTAGATCGTGTCATTCGTATCTGTGTACCATCTTGTTCGCCTCATCGCCTTAATCTCTCCAGTATATTCATTTTTGTATTTCAGCGTCCGGTACACGGCGAAATCTGCGAAATAGTTAACCGTATCGGTACCTAATTTCGACCTTTTGGGTTTCCCTGGGTACATTCATCTATCCACCGTGAGAAAATAAATGGCCACCATCTTTTATTATTTCCCTAAATTCAACGCCTGGATTTTTCTATTCGTTGATTTTGATTTATATATTGGTTCATCCATTCTTTCTCTCTTCTTTATGTTCATTCTGTTCTTCATTTCTGAAAAATAAAATAAAGCTTGCATACATTTGCCTGCTCATCTTGCTTCCCCCATAACCCATCGTATCTCTACAACCTTGCTAGAACTCACACCCACCTCCGCAATGGTTTCCTTCAGATTGCCTCACTGTCGTGCCATCCGCGTCACACCACCAACCTCGAGCACCCAGCAGCCTCTCTACCTGGCCCAACCCGACCATAAGCACCCACCTCAACCCCTTCCTTCCCTGACCTTCTGCCTCCCTTCCTTGAACTGGACCGTGCACACTATGAGCTTCATCCGCCACCGCATCCACACAACAGTCGACAGCCCTCAACTTGCTCCGTCCGCTGTCACAAGCCTCCACCAAACGCCACTCTCCGCCCACTATCCCTCTCCACCAGTGAATCCGATCACCTCCAACATAGCCTGCTTCTCACCGAAATGCCTTGACTCTGCAACCCGCTTCTGCACCCTCCAACTTCCTGCTCCGACCAGAACACAGCAATCACCTTCGCCTTCCTCCAACCGAGCAGCGGCTTCTCTTCATCTTTACAAAAATACATCATATTATATATGTATTTGATTCATCAAGTTCTAGTTGCTTTGTATGTTTTCGTTGCTGTCTGTAGATTATTGCATCAACTCTTGGCTTGTCGTTGTCCTGTTGCATGTGTGTGTGTTCGTATCCGTAGATCATCGCATCTTATTCTTGTTATTTCTCCAGCCTCGAAAGGTGAGCGATCACTCACGATTAACATTCTCATGTTTAGTAAACTTATTTCACATGAAATGACAATTGAAATATGTTATTAAATTTTAATTGGTTAGTGATTAAATCGTCGAGTTTGATATGTTATTATATAAATTGTTTACCTATGTTAATTGACATATGACGCCATAACATGTTGTAAATATATTATATTTAAATTGTCAATTATGATACATGTTTGCCATTGATATGTTATGTTATTTTATATTATTATTCTATTGATCTCACACTGCAAGTTCCTTGTTAGTTAGAAAAATAACTATGGGTTGAAATGATATATACCCGAATGATCTTATAGATTAGGGAAAATTGTTATGGGTTGAAATGATAAACCTAAGCGTTTTACTGATTTTGGAATTTTGGGATTGCGAGTTCAAATGATATATACCCATAAATATTAAATTATTGCGGATTAAAATGATAAATATCTGTATCACTTGACCATAGGTTATAAAACTATATACGAATATCGTTGGTCTATTTTTTTTAAATGATTTACAAAATTTTGAAAAGAAATATATGTGTTTTGATTTTAAAATATAATATAAAGATTTTATTGTAATATGTGTGTAAAATTTAGATTTTTAATATTATATGTTTGGAAATTTGTAAATTTATAAGTTAAGTTTTGAAAAGTGTAAATTTTAAGATTTTACTTACAATTTTATTATTTTAAAATATAAAACAAGGTTTAACATACAATAAATTTAATAATAAGATTTAATTTAATATAGTTTTACATAAAAAATGTAATTTAATAAAATTTAATGTAACTAATATATATATATATATATATATAAGGTTTAAAATATTTATTTAAAATTTATGTTAATATTTTGAAAATAGTCTTTGTAATGACTTTAATAAATTAAGGTCGGAAAGTTAAATTGAAATTGATTTGTAGTTTTATTTGTTTAATAATTGTATTTAAATAGAAATTGATTTGAACTTATTGATTTTGGGATTTCCAAAATATGATTTTATAACTTAATAACTTGATTTTGAGTAAAAGTGATTAAGTGACTATTTTCAAATTTAAAAAAATTGAAGTTGAATATTTAATTTTGATTTAAATTTGTGATTTGATATTTTATTTAAATGTTTATAAATTGATTTTATAAAATGACCATGGTGTGAAATAATTGCTTAGATAAAGTTACATATGTACGCATCGATATACGATATCAATATGAATTGGAATTAGATTATAAATGTGTGTTATAAACAAATAAGAATATGTTATAAAGAAATAAGAGCAGAATCCATTAGAGTAAAAGAATGGAGATATTTTATTCACTCAGAAATTGGTTATATCAGATTGATTCATATAATTACATTACACAGGCTCCTTTATATATAGGCATTGGAGCATGAGATGGAACATATCCCATGATGTGGGACTAATAGACAAACGCAAAAGCATATTCACTTATATATTTACATATATTATAACACTCCCCCTTGAATATGCGTCTTCAAAATCTTGGATGCTCATATGGTTGCTAGAAATTGTTTCTTTTAAAATGTCCATAACAATTGCTTCCCATCATTATTATCTTGCTTTCATACATCCATTCAGTTGATATAGATATTGTCTGTTGCCTCATTAAAAACCTCTATTAGAAAAACCCAGTGGGAAAAAACCTTGAACGAGGAAAAGAGTGCAACTTGTGAAATCATAAATATCATACTGAAAATGATATTCCTTATAAGAGTTTGATACTTCAGGATCAAAATAATGCCTCATTAAAACCTTACTAAGAAAAACCCAATGGGAAAAATCTTAGTGAAGGAAAAAGAGTACAATGACATATTTTATCTTCTTATTTCCTTAAATAAAGCTTGATACTTCTCGATCAAACCAATGCCTCATTAAAACCTTACTAAGTAAAACCCTATGGGAAAAATCTTAGTGAAGGAAAAAGAGTACAATATAGTATGTCATATTTCAATAATTTACTGCATCAGATAGAGTTTGATACTTCTGGATCAATTTAATACTTCAGTAAAAACCTTACAACGGAAAACCCGATGGGAAAAACCTTAGTCAAGGATAAAAATATAATTTAACTTAAATAACATATTTGAGATGTTATTTCTTGAAAAGACGTTTGATTCTTCTAGATCAAGATAATGCCTCATTAAAACCTTAATAAGAAAAACCCAGTGGGAAAAATCTTAAATAAGGAAAAAGAGTACATTATAGCTTATTTCAAATGTTACTAGGGAGTTGATACTTCTGGATCAAGATAATGCCTCGTTAAAACCGTACTAATAAAAACCCAGTGGGAAAAATCTTAGTTAAGGAAAAAGAGTGCATTATAAAATACTTATGAATTCTCCCCCTGATTTTAATTTTTCCTCTGAATCCATATTCGTCTTTCGAAAACTTAAATTGGTTATAGATACTTCTGGATCCATGAATATGTATCTCATTCATAATACAATTTATTAATAGTTTTCTTTGATACAATCAAATTTTCTAAGATTGTTTCTTCCAAATATGGTTTGCATTTTATGCATTTGTATGCTACTTTTATGAAAAACACTTCATATGCTTTCATTTTTATGCTTCAAATTAGTTTTGCGCATTGCAACTATACATCTTTCATGAATATTAAAAATTTCATTACAACATTACTAGAAAGCAGGAAGTAATCTACTCATCTTGATGTATCAAGATTTTCATTACAACAATACTTAGAAGAAATTTGTAATATATACTTCATGCTACAAAAGTTATAGGTATTCTTCAGAAATTCGTATACTTTAATAAGTATTTGCATATCGCAACTATCACTTCAATGGATATTAAGAGTTTCATTACAACGATACTTAAAAATAGGAAGTAATCTACTCATCATGAATTATATCAAGATTTTCATTACAACAATACTTAAAAGTAGGTTGAAATTTACTCTTCTTGTTCTTTGCATTCTTTATAACAATGAAAGTTATTTATATTCTTCAGGAATTTGTATACTTTCATTATTTAATATGATTTTAAACCACATTTATACCTTCAGGGTATATTAACCATTTCAAGTAATTTCGGTACTTTGCGGACTACATTTTCATATTTCTCTACTATTAAGGAATTCATGATGGCCAGTCATGTTTTCCCCTAATTCAAGATTCTTAATCTATTTATAAATATAAGCGCTTTATTATTTGCAAATTTATCATCGATGATTATTTCTTGTCAGTTCTAGACATGAATTATTGAGATCTCTTTAATTATGTTTTAGGTACCTAACCCACTTCTAGGGTTATTTGAGAATCATGTCATGGATCTCTTTCAGAGCATCCTTATGTGTTTCTTCAAGAACACTCACCTTCTTTATTTGGCATCTTTATTACTTACTCCAAAAATAGTTTGAACTGACTTTTGAACCATATTTCAGATATGGTTTACAAATTTTGATCCTTCAGGGATTCAAATCTATATTGGAGAAAGTCTACTAGGGATAATATTGATAATATTTTGCATCATTGTACATTTTAATAAATATTTAACATTGATGATCAAAATGAGCTTGTATCCCTTTATCCTCCCCCTCAATGTTGACAAACATTGTCACATTAAATAATAATCATCTTTGGATTCTCATTTTGATCCATTATGATATTGCTACTAGCAAATACACCATACATATTAATAATAGGAGGATAATTCTTTTATTCATTGATAAGATGCATTCAATTGATATTGATTATTAGAGTTTGTTCTCATTCATTGATCTAAGCTATTGGAGGAATTTACTTATTGTGTAGATCATTTGAATACATACATGACTTCAGGTCATTCAGCATTTATGTTGATTGAATTTTAAATCACTAAATAATATCTATGCATAATCACTAAATAATAGCTTATAACAAACTTCAGGTTGTTAGCTAAATATTTACATATATGGATGTATACGTGCGTCCACGTATCACATGTATATTGTAAAATTTCATATTCTTTCTCATTTGAATTAGTGATTTTTGGAACAAACTATTACAAGGATCAAAACTATTAATTTCTATTTATAAATCAATGTCAATGCAAACCTGTCAAAACCGCATGATAATGTTCAAAACATTTGGTTTGAAACCATATCGAACTTCTGGTTCGAACAAAATATACACACAACTTCAAGTTGTTAAGTATTATTCCTCAATTATATCTCAAATATCAGTTTTGAACAATAATTATGATTACTTATCAAGGAGTAATTTTTAATTGCATATAGAAATTTCTACACATCTCTATTGAGAGTTCTGTAAAAAAAATTACAGCAAAAATAATAATAGTATCTTCTAGATACTTGGAATGTTACAGATACAGATTTCCTCTTAGCTCTCAAACTTTTAGGATCTAATCTAAGCTAAATTAGGATCCTTTATAATCAAATTTATGTACACTTATTTGGTTTAATAAAATTACCAAATATATAAATAAATCTCTTCTGGAGATATGTTATCATTTTCAAATTTATAAATCTCTTCTAGAGATATATTAGTATCACCACTTCTAGAGTGAACTTTCTCTTCTAGATATATATATATATATATATATATATACATATATATGCACTATTTGAATGCCATATCAATATACACTGTTTATTTTATACATATTACATAATTACTACTATACAGTAGCATAAAATATCCATGTTGGAGATTTTTGTTGTAATTGCTTTTAAAATGGCATATCAAACTTTAAATATAGTGACAAAATTAGATTCACCAACTGAAAGTAAGATGCAAGAGATAAAACCACTACTTCTGGAGTGTAACATTGGTATACAATATCATTATTCTTTTTTTTTTTTGAATAAATTATTGTTATTACAAAAAAAAAATTATATCATTATTCCTTGATTATATCTCTAGTATTACTAGTGAACATTAATTATGATTGTTTATTAGAAAATATATACTAACTTATAATTATATATAAACATCTCCTCTAGAGAGTTCAGTAAAATAGATATATTTACAACATAAATAAGAGTATCTTCTGGACCCTTGAAATGTTATAAAAATAAGAAATTATAATGGTTGCACATACCGATTTGTTCAAGACCGTATTTATATAGCTTTAGTGAAAATTATGATACGACATATAGATTATCTCTTCAGGAGCATATCTAAAGATATTTCTTCAAGAATAGTTGTGCATATAATATTTGATTCATCGTAAGTTCTGAAAAGTAAAAGGTTACATATCATTATTTGTCTAATGGAGCTACGGGTCCATGACAATAGACGATTGAATTTTGGATAATTTATTATCACATTTGACAATATTTTATAGGCAATTCTTTTATAGTGCTATACGATGAATAATATCACTTCTGGGGATATTTCACAAACACCGCTTCTAGAGTGGTACATATCACTTCTAAAGATACTTTATATGCATTGTTTTTGGGATGTCATCAATAATCAATATCTTTTTCTACATAATTGACATAATTCTACAACATCTCTTCTAGGATGTTCGGATTTTGAAGTATAAAAATCATAAAACATCTCTTCAAGAGTATGTCATATGGATTATCTCTTCTGGAGAATATTAAAATGTACTTCTTCAAATACATAGTTTGGCAAACACACCAAAAGATTATCAAAACTTGGGTTTTACCAACTTCAAACTGATTTATTGAACGGAAATAAAATAAAATCCACATAGAAGACTTCAGGCTGCTATTATTGGTCAATTCGACCATATCATTTATTACTGCACTTAGATTTTCATCATTAATGAAGTTTCCTTCATCTTCGAAGAAATGATCTAACTTCAGGTTAGTATTACTAGACAATCCTTTCACATAATTTTAAAATAAAATTCCTATAACATCTCTTCTAGGATGTTAGATTTTGCAATATAAATAAATCTCTAAAACATTGTCAGAAAATCTTTTCATAATTCAAGACTTCAGGTCTTGGACTTTGAGTTATACAACTTCTGGTTGGAAAAAAAAATCTTTGCACAACTTCAGGTTGTTCAAACTTATTTTTTTTCTTTTTTATGATTAAATTTTCTGATCCTCTTTTTTTTTTTTTTTTAGTTAGAACTTATGGTTCTTTATTTTGAGGAAACTTGTAATTTACTGATTTATGAAAACTGCAGGTTCTCAATTATTATTTCCTTTTTCCTTTTTTTTTTAACAAGGAAACATTGGAAGATATTAAGCTTATCATGTAAGCTTTTACTAATGTTTCCATTCACTTAATACGATCTTCTAGATACGTATTATATTTATATTTGTTTCTCTTAGAAACAATGAAATATTTTTTCTGGAAATATAAATCGTATATCAAAATAATTTCCAAAGTCTTCATTTGAATCTAAATCAAATCAAAATGTTTTCAAAATGAAAACTTCATTTACCAACCGTGATTGATTTCTCAAATCCATATCCAAACAAAATGTAATCAAATTCAATAAATTTGTTGAATCAACAATATCAAATTTTGTCAAGTTCAAACTTGCATTCCAAAATAAATGAACTATAAAACATAAAAATAAGCATGATATTGAGATCTACAATATAATATTATCAGAAAAATAGCAACAACAAACAAATTAGATCTGAAATATAATAACCAACAAAATAAGGATTAGATCTTAAAGTTTAGATCTATATAAGATATAAAATTATAAGACTAGTATAATAAAATCTAAAAAATAATACAATAGATTTAGATCTGAAGAAGTGGATCTAGAATGGAATGAGATATATAAAAAATAATAATTTGGAAGATTAGATCAATCATAATAGAAAAATAACTTACCGTTTTGAGATCTATAATTAGATCTGGAGAAGAATAGATCTGATTTCATAATTGTAGATCGTGCTGATAACGTGTTATAAACAAATAAGAATATGTTATAAAGAAATAAGAGCAGAAGCCATTAGAGTAAAAGAATGGAGATATTTTATTCATTCAGAAATTGGTTATATCAGATTGATTCATATAATTACATTACACAGGCTCCTTTATATATAAGCATTGGAGCATGAGATGGAACATATCCCATGATGTGGGACTAATAGAAAAACGCAAAAGCATATTCACTTATATATTTACATATATTATAACAATGTGCAATTATTGATCTAGTTTGAAAATGCATATAGTCCCATTGGTCTATAGATGGCTGACCATGTAAAGGTGGTGAGAGGGGTATGTTGTTTTTGAAACTAGATTTTGAATCGGTGTAGAAAAATGGGTAAAAGACTAGACCTTGATCTCCTTCTTTCTCTCTTTCAATATAAAACCAACACACTCTTCATTTTAAAGTTAACTTTTCTCTAGCCTCCATTACCTCCTTTGGCTGCAACTATATGCCCGTCTCCCTTCTCTATTTTTCAAACCAAGATCAAATCAAATCAAATCAAACTTAAAGGTGAGTAGATCTCTTCGATTACGGGCATTTATGGAAGGGACTGAATCTAATTCAAGGAGTTCTTTCAACTCAACCTTAAAGGTATTACATTAGTGCTACAGCTAAGGTAATATTTAATTTACATATGTAATCATCTACGTTATTGTATTTTAATAGGTTAGAATTATATCACTAATTCATATTTGTGTTTATTGTCAATTTACATACGAAATGTGTTATTTTATTTTTTTTGCATATAAGAATATTTGCTTTCGCCCATAATTCATTAAAAAATAATTTTTAAAGACGTTCTAAATCTAAATTGAATTTTAAAGCTATATATATATTATTTTAATAATTTTTATACATGTCATTTTCATATTGAAATACAAATATTAATTTTTGTTTACGTATATTTTATTTAAAACGAAATATATCAACAATATTAATTAACTTAAAAGGATAGTAAATTATGATTTCTTAATACTAATATATATATATATATATATATATATATATATATTATAAATTAATTTTATATAGAAATCATATTCTAAAAAAGCAAATTTTTCGTATTGAAACTTTAAATTGAAATTTAAATAAAAACATTCATTCAGTTCCCATGGATTAATTAAAAAAATGATTTTGTCAAGAATAATTTATGGCTGAAAAATTAAGTTTGCCATAGTAAGGTTTCACACAACCGTTATTTTTTGTGTTTGCTCGAAAGTATTATCAAGGTAATTAATATAAATGTTATACTAATATAATTTTTTAATTTCACTACTATTATAGGGTCTTAAAAAATTAATTGTTTAAAAATGTTTTATATTTAGTAAATTATATAAGTAGACAAAAATAATAATTTTAATAAAGATTAACCATAAAAATAAAATGAAAAACATGTAATTGGTTTCGTAATGATGGCCAGCCTATGTGAGAAATTTTTTTATAGCCAAAAAATGTTTGAATATTTGAGAAATAAGTTATTGACTAAGTTTCTTTAAGGTTGAGATATGTTAGTATCGAGGAATGAATCATAACCCTTGATTTATTTCTCTTATAAATACGAGGCCTCTCGTTCATTCTGGAATAAAAAAATTATAGAACCCTAACCTTCATTGTTGAATCCCCATGTTGGCTTTGCAACTTGAATAAGGAGATGAAAAATACACTTTTAATCAGAAACACACAGTGCAACGTGTAATGAACATGCAATGCAATATCTCAAGGTAAATATTATAGTTTTCTTTAAACTACATACACACACACATACATATGTATTAGTTATAGCTTATTTTCAACGTACTGAAAAATTTATTAACCAAAATTATTAAATATATATTTGAAAGCTAATTAAATAAATATATAAATTAAACATATTTTTTAAATTTAGTTTCAGAATTAAAAAAATTGTTTAACACGGTATACATATTTCAACAACGGTATTTTTCATAAAAAATATTAACTTTTTATGTTATACATATATAAAAATAATGAATAAAATTTTGAAACTGAGCTTCCACTATAAATTAAAACATTTGAATAGCACTCCATTATTCTAGCCGATGTTGGTAGTAGTAATATTTTCATATACATTGAATCATCTAAGAATTTGATATATTCTCAAAAGAGGTACAGAAATCACACATTTTGATGTAGTTGAATTAGTTGACAAATCATTCACATGGTAAATACACCCACTTTTAGGAATGATACGCATCCTTAAATTTATAAACATTATAAAAATTGAGGTATTATTAATTATATTAAGAATTATATTTATTTACTAGAAGAAGAAAAATATTCTAAATGCATATATTATACTTATACCATAATTACATAGGTGGAATTTAGGAAGGTACGTTATTTGTGTAAGTTAACTACCTTAGCATGTGCCAACATTTTCCAAAAAATTATTAACATCGAGCATAGATATTCTCCGAACAAACACAAACGGAATGTTTAATTTGATAAATTAATTCTAATGATCTAAGAAAGGATTTAGTTTTTGCTACACATATTGATTTTACATATTTTGTTGAATGCACTATAGTAGAATGCACAGACGCCCCCAATTTTGAGTTTGTTTGGGTAAACAAAGTCTCTACATGAAATGAACAAACAAGGTGCATCTGGTGAACACTTACGCCCTCCTCCTTCAAGTGATATTTCCATCTCAAGTAAATATGATTTAGTTTTGTTGTTAAGGCTATACTTTTTAAAATAGGGAAGATCATACATATGCACGCACACATATGCGCACACATACATATATGTATACACACACACACACACAAATATATATACAAATTTGGTAGCTTTCTTATATCTTTCTTATTTTATACAAATAAATTTCATAGAAGAAATTGTTTATGTCCTCCATTGGCATTGGCACACTCACTATTGCTTCCAACTTGGACATGTGCTTATGTACCTAAAATGAACAATATCAAATATACATAAATGTATATCAAAGCAATCGTATCACCACGATGAAGGGTAATTATGGATAATTAGAAAAATATGTCAAATTAATTCTTGTCAAGTAAGTTTGTTGTAACACATACATTCACCAATTAAAACTCAAATAGTAATAACCCATCGGCTAATTAATTTTTTTGGATCTTTAAGGTTCAATCCAAAATATAACTGATTAGTTAAATTAAGTTGTAATAAATCACTCTATTATTAAGAGCATAAATTTTTAAGTTGTGTTGGTCCATGCTCAAGCTTATTTCGGTCGTACTTTGTAATATTCTAAGCCGAATCAGTCCAAATAAATTTTAATGAAGAAATAGAAAAGGAATACACAACATGGCTAGTGAATGTTTGTTCTATTGTTACTATTATTTTTTCATTTGGTATTAGAATTGGATGTTCTAAGTCAATTTCTACATCTTACTTACATAGTAGGTATTGTGCAAGTAGCCTTCAACAATATGAACTAAAAAATCATACTTATGATTCGATATAGTTTGTACTTAAAAAGAAATATTATTCAATTTAGAATTGCCACAGGTAAATTTCTTATTCAATCTTGATTTCAACACATGGCTAGTAATGTAAAGTTGAAAGCACGATCATCGGATTATTAGTGATCTTCTTTCTTTAGTAAGACAAATATAAATAGTATTATATAAGTAGCAACTACCACTGTCAAGGTTATAAATAGTAAATCCAACGTACTATAAAATCTCCTGAAAAATGTACATTGTTACCATAGATATAAGTTATCATAAACAACAATTCAATCTTGATTTCAGCACATTTTTTGAGTTGTTAATCATATATTCTTTAATTTATGTTTGAGTCCTTACAGTAATAGGTAATTGTTGGCTTAAAATTCTAGAGTGAAGAAGATCCGAGCTAATGAATCTTGTGAAATTATTGAGTTTTGTGGCATCAAAGAAACCAATGTACTATTTGATAACTATGGCACATCTTAAGGAAGAATAATTCAAATTCAACCAAATAATTTACAGAAAAATTAATCTTTGGTTCATAGTAATAAAACATGTTCAATTTATAAACATACATGTAAAGTAGGACTGGTTTGTTATCTAATTTAGAACAAATTATCTTCTTAACTTCCACTAAGGGGTGCGAATTTAATTCTAAGTCTGCATAGTACATACTGCGCGTTTCCATGACCTGATATTGAAAAATGTACTTTTTATTTCATTATTTCCACACCATAAATAATGTGTCTACATATATGCTAGTTGAACATTGGTTGCAAATAAGTGATTTTGCAACCTCTAGTTAACCTTCTTGAGTAGAAAACTACAAATCATATCCATTATTAAAGATCCATCTCCACTCATCAAAACCAAATAAATTGTAACTAAAACGATTTTCATCAAAATGACAAAGAATAAATTGAACAAAGATAAAATAGTTATCAAATTAGGCCTTAGTTTGGAATATAGAAATATCAATAAAGGCTTGTTAATTCAATTAAACCTCAATTAAATCTTAATTTATATTCTCTCCAAAAATAACATCAATAATGAGAAAAATCATAGCGTTGGGAATTGAGCATAGTTAAAAAAGAGGGTTCAGTGCCATAAGTAGTCGGAGAAGAGATTTGATGACATTAAGAGATTTGAGCTTTAACTTATACTAGTGGCATGGAAAATGGAGAGGAAATCAATCAAAGCTTCTTCTTTCTCCTGATTAGTCTAGATGCAAAAATAATACTATTTATTTATATTTAATTTTGAATGACATGCATTGATAAGTATAATTCACCATGCAATCAAAGGAGTATGGCTTTTCAATTTCTACGAGTTTGGACTTTAGTAGAAAATGAGGTGAAATCCTAAATTCATTCCCAAAATTCTATAAAAAGATAAATAAATGGAGCTGATTCAGCTTTGCATGTATAATATGATATATACGTATGTGTATGTTTGTGTGATTTTTTAGTAAAAGTTCAAACAAATTAAAATTTTAAGTTTGAATTTAAATCCAAAAAATCTTGTTTTTGCTATAATATTTTTAATGTAAAATAGTTATGCATATTAAATATTGACCACATTAAATTTTTATTGATATTGACTAATAAATTATTTTAGCATTTTACAGTTCAAAATTCAAATCTTAAATAATATCCATTTGAGCATGTATATATTAAAATTAAAAAATAGGAGTAATAATATTTATAGATGTTATAGAAATTATAAATAAACCAACACATAACAAGAAAGAAAATAAACACGTGTATATATAGTGATACACACACACATATATATATAACATAAGTATATAAATACTTATATATTTATATCTTTTTACCTATGTTGGTAGTAGATAATTACATATTACTATTAGGTCTAATATTATACATATTCATACATCCCTTTATTAGTCATTAAATATATGGTATTCGAGATAACTTCATAAACCAAATATTACTCACATAATTATAAATTCAATTTCACTCCTATAACAATTATTACGAACTCAACATAATTATTTACTTAAATTAACAGTTTAATTAAAATTATATTAATTTGAGTTAAAATTTTAATTTTAATCCAAAATTCTATATTCAAATCAAATTCGATTAAATTTTTAAAATATAATGTAAACATAAAATTATTTATGATAACTATATAAAAGATCTAGTGCATAATGATTTTTTTTTTGAAGTTTCTCCATCTATCAAGCTTTTTGATGCACTTGATCCAACATGTTGAATTAGAGTATTGGTCATGAATTAGCCGCTTATTGATTTGTCAAGGTAAAGTACTACTTTTGATAAATTTTAAGGTGACACCTTTAAGCAATGATAGGTTGTGCATTTTATATATCTTCACCATAACAATGTTACATAGTCATTTATAGCTCGACATAAGCTTAAAAACATTAATTATGTTTCATCAATCTTATGGCTTTCATATCTGTTACTAATATGTTGTGCAACTTAGGAGTATCAACAACGATACATTAAATAAAATAACCATATTGACTTTTAGTGAGAGAGCGATAATATTTGAATTTCATAATATAAAATATATAAAGAGTGTTGTTGATGTTTTAAGGGAGACAAGTTTAATTTTCTATTACATTGTATGTCATTACACAAATGTATACTTCCTTACATTTTATGGGTTTTAATTTATTAACCTCTTTATAAACATACATTTTACCGAGGAAAACTTTTTGTCACATTTAAAATTCATTAGACTAACCTTTGTTAGCCGAAAAATTGGTTGAACACCACCAAGGAGGCTATCAAGAACCAACAACTTGGTATGTAGTTGTTTATTGTAAATTTAGATGGAGATAACCTCTGATATGTATATAAATGAGTTCAAACTTGATAAACCTTAGATCGGGATCTATAAAACTAAGATTATATTTAAATATAAGGAAAAAAACAAAGAAAAGTAAGACAATGATTTTACAGTGCTTTGGTTTTTAGAGTCGGTATCTTTTCTCTGAAAATCATGCAAAATATCCAAATTCTAGATCCAAATGTATTAAGAAATATTAGAGGAAGATTTGGATTTGTTTATGGATCGGTATCGATCCATCTGTGGATAGGTAGTGATTGATACACTTGTGATAATCTTCCTTGTCCAGCCTTATTTTTTCATCAATCCACTACTACTTCATTCTTTAACCTTATTCCTACTCCAAAGCCAGGTTTCTACAAAATTTCGTTGAGAATCAACTATTATTATAATAACATCTACAAAAAATGGCCATCACCGTTACTTTCCTGATTATATGTGTGTAACGACCTAAAATTTTCGACTTTGAAAATTCTAGATTGTTAGAGAAAAGAAGAATGAGATAGAAGCAGAAATAGAAGAAAAAAACACAGAATCTCACACTCGCGGCGGATCGAAATATAATATCAAACAATAGCGGTTATACAAAGAAGAATTGTATCTGTTAATTATATCAATACATCGGAGTTATATCCAATCATTTACACATAAACGAGACAGTTATACAACTAGTTCCATACTACAATCTACATAGACTACACAGTCTCAAATATACAGCGAAAAACTCCATACGTTCCTGCCATCCAGCTCGCCTCCTGAGCTCCAGAATGTCTTAATCTGAAAAGGTGTAATACCCGGTCTGACCCGAGCATTACATCAAAGTAACACCCGGGTCAGGCTGGAAACCAGCGCGAGTAAACCCATATAGTATGAAATTCTAATGCACTAAACTTATTTAAAACCTGGGGTAACTCGTACCTTACTACGAGTTCTTAAATACTTAATTCACAAATCAACCTCTAAGTACCCTTACTTAGTTTCAATGGTCCAGTTCACTTAAATTATCTCATTCCAGCCTATTGATTACACATATCAAATCTATAAAGAATTATAGAAGGTTTCAAATCGAAGTGGTTTCGGGTATTTACTGATACCCGACCCCGGCCTCTTCGAATCCATGTCATCTTAACCCAAGTTATTCAAATGAAATACAATTCAAACTTAAAACACAAGATGTCACCTGTACAAAAATTCATCTCGATAAATAACCGTATTACCACTGTTCAACCTAATCATATCACAAAACATTTCATATCAGAAACATTCAATAATTCAAGGCGTTCAATATCATTCAATTATTCATAAGCAAGATTAATTAGTCACACCATTCTAATTAATTCAGATAAATTTAATTAGTTCTTTAAACACTTTTAATCCTGCTTACTTAACATTAATTAATTACAACCCAATTAATTATTCTTAATCATCTTAATTAATCATCTTTGGTTAATTATACCTTTAATTACATTAAGTAATTTATCTTTAATTACCACACAGATAAATTAGCCTTAACCATTCACTTTAATTAAATTTTAATTAATCTCCTTAATAAATTAATTACGTCCATTAATGATCCTCTAATCACTTCCAATAATTAATTATTATTTTAATTAATTATATTTATTAATTAACCTTAATTAATCATCCCTTAATTATCCTCTATAATTAATTACCTTTAATTTACTATCCATAATTAATTACCCTTTAATTAATTAATGAATTAATTATCAAATTAATAATCCTAATCTCCCAAAACTAAATAATTTTAAGATAATTCATTTATCCTAATCATCTTCTTGATCATTATTAGAATTTAATAAACTTTGGAATTAACTATCATTAACTTAAAAAGCTTTAAGTTTAATTAAAATTTAATTTAAAACACTTAATCTTTTTAAATTAAACTACTTAATTATCTGATTAATTAAGCTTTTAAAAACAAATTAAGGATTAACTTAGAATAAATAATGAAACATTAAATATTTAATTACTATTTAAGTAGTTTTTAAGTTAACTAGTTTTTAAACTTGACTATATTAAATTTAAAACTTTGAAAATACAAATTACTTTACTTGAGTAAATCTAGGATCTACTCGAACTAACACTCGAGTTACCTTCACACTTTTCCCGATCTTCCCCTTTTTGTTTTTTTTAAATTGTTATGTTAGAAACACTCACGTACTTGAAATAACTTCAAGCCTCACCTTCTTTTACCCGAGTTTCAACCGAGGTAAATACTTCGTTCCCAAACAAATTTGTGCATTGATTCTGGTGCACGTGCATCGATCGTCGCGTTGCTTCGCGTCCACTACCACCACCAACAAGTCATCGACCATCTCCTTATTCGATCTAAACCACCTAGATTCTAACATACGCTCGAAATCGAAATCGAGCCTACCAGTTCAAACCGAAAATATTTCCCTAACCTTAAATCGCCTCACAACGACGAACCACCACGTCAACAACCACCGGATGTCACCTCGAGCTTCCCCTCTCCCTCCTTCATTATCTCCCCCCAAACCGATCGCTTCTCTTTCCTTGTGCAACTCAGCATTCGCATCAACCCGACGCCCTTCCACAGGCAACTCTAAAACCCTAGTTTCATCTCGGTCAGTCAACTCACCTACTAAAAAAATCGAACCCATTTTTCTAGAGCTCGCAACCCCTTCAGGCATCCCCTGGCCAAAAATCGGCCCCCATCATCCATTGGTTCGTCGAAAATTGGTGAAAAACCAATTTTCGTTCAACTCCTAAATTACCACTTGATACGTCACGAAACAACTCGAAACTATAGTCAAAAATCATAATTTTCCATCACGAATCCATTCATGAAATCCAAACATGAAATTGCAATCACTGATTTTTTTTACTTATATATATATTTTTTACTGTAAATTTCCAAATTTGAAATAATTGCTAAACTAAAATTCTTGATTCTATTTTTTTTTTAAATTGACAATGCATTGTGATAATCATTTTCATTTATCAATCTTGGCCTAAAATCTGTTTCATGGGAAGATATGAATTTGAGAAAGTTGTTTTTGAGACCGTATAAACAACAGAGCATATGTATATAGGCATTCACAGGCTTGCACAAGTATATACATATAAACTTCTCTATATTTGAGCAAGATATATCTACACAAACCATTATCACTTCACAGATCTATTGCATGCATCAAGCAACTAAAGTTTTTTAGCTAAAAAAAAGATAAGTCTACTCACCTGCACATGCAAAACAAAGAAAGCCTGGAATTTTGTTTAAATTGATCTGGTCTTGAAGGATCTGATCTTTGAACTTGTTTTATGCTGAGATGATCTTTGTTTTAGCTTAATTTGATTTCAGTTCCTTCGTTTTATTACTTGAGTTTTGAGTTTGAATCATTATGTTTGCCTTTGCTTCCAGGATTGAGATTTCCAGTTTAAATTGCTTTGAATTTGTTTTTGTTTTGATCTGCTCAGATTTTTTTTTTGAATTTGTTCACTGGTTTGTATTTTACAGATTTTTGTTTTCTTTGTTTTAAAAGATGAAGATAGAAAAATAATGGAGAAGAGAAGATATTGATATATTTATAGACTTAGTTTTATGATTATTAAAAATAAAAGAAAAATAAAATAACATGGTGGCACTTGTTAGATTCTTAACATTTGTCATTTACAAATGTTTATCACCTTACATTTGTTATTAGGAAGATTTATATACTAACACTTGTAATTATGCAAGTTTAATTAACTTTTTAAATGGTTTACATTTAGTTTCCTAATTAACAAATACTTTTTGTATAAATAAAAATCTTTTGAAGAAAATAATATAAAACAAATTATATTCTAATAAAAATCATATATATATATATATATATTTAAATCCAAAATATTTTACGATATCTATCTTTTGAATTTCAAATCCAAATTCAAACTCAATTTTAAAATCCAATTTAAAATCAACTCATATATGTATGTGTGTGTGTGTATATATATATGTATGTATATATGTATCTATTTATATAAACACATATTTGATTTGAAAATAATAATTCCATTTAAAATCTACTTATATATTATATATAAACAACTCATTATTTTTATTGTTTGAAAATAATAATTTTCCCAATTTCAAATAATTTATAAAAGAGATTATCACATTTTAATTGCTTGAAATTCTAGGATATCACATTCAACTTATTAATCAGTGTTTAATAAATTAAATTCTGTTAATTTCCAATTAACAGATATCTAAAAGTCCGGGTTATCACAAGATGTGTGTGCATTATAGGGTTTTACATATTAACTGAGTGTAGTAAAGCAATGGCTCTTACCCTACATAATCATGTTTAGGGTTGGTGAGTCAAAAGACTATACTCTAAATCAAGCTCAGTGGTGCCAGTGATAGCCACTTTCAAAGGACTTCATTACAATTTGGTATCGGAGCCCAGGTTCATAATAATACATAAATCCAAATACGGTATTGACTAGCTTAAGAAACATAGGATAAAATTGACCTAATTTTCCATTGACAATTTCCTTATTTAGGAAAACAAATCGTGTCTAATGATCAAGGTTGATCGTTATGGGTATGTATTTATTAGTGATAATTATTTTAAGTATTTTTAACGTGGTTTAACTAAAACTATACTTATTCTCCTCATGATAAGAATTATTTTTGGTTCATATGCGTGCATGCAAATAAAAGTCGAAAGAAAAATACATTTATTATTATTTTTGATCGATCTAAAATCAAGTAATATATTATATGTTATTTGGTCATACATTAAATCTTCTTAATTTTTATTTATATTATATAAAAATATATCAGAGTCCATAATGGATATGAGTAAAAACATTAGTTCTACCAAGATATAGACTCGGTAAGGTTTATAAATTAATTATAGCTTATACAACTATATTAATACATAAAGTGTGATAGTATAAATTTGTTGGTTGGATGATTTATTGCCTATGGTGTATGCATGGTTGATTATGATATGAGTAAAATAATAAGTAAAAATAACCAAAGTTATACGTATAATAAAATTATAATTAGTTTCATTCGAAAAGTGTGAGTATTCAGCTATATGAATACTTTGATAAGAATATTTGAATCTCAATATTTCTATTGAAATAATGAATAATGTTTATGTATGTGTGTATAAGTTAAAAAAATCCTCAAGATTATAAAAAAGCTAATAATTTTTAACGACACTGGAAAAATAATATATACTCATTATACATACATACATATATATATATATATATGCAAATAGATCAAGTAAAATTTAAAAATGTGTTAATGTATTGGTTGGGTGTTTTATAAATTTAAGTTAATGCGAGTGGCCAACAGGTTCATGGAAATTTATAAACTCTGGAATGGGGACATTCTGGCACAATATATATAGTATATGAATATTTTCGAGAGAGGAAAAATGAAATTTTGAATGATAAACTCAAAATAAAATTTCATATACACAGATATATACATACATAAACACATACTTCAATTAGACTAATGCATATTTCAATCAAAGGAATTGAGGGTTTTTATTTAAATCGTTTGTTCTAAAAGAAAGATTTGAGCATGGAGTTTATGAATTGCAAGTATAAATATATAAAAAAATTCAAAATTTTGTCCTTTATAACATAATCTGGGCTTTAATATATATAGACTAAGTAGGCACTTTTAAAAGTTTACTTTGAATATTTGGAACTCAGAAGTGTAAAATATTAAAAAAAAAGATACTGAGGAAGAAGCAATGAATACGACTATTGTGACATACAAAGTGCACATTCTTTTGTAGAGTAAAGCTAAAGATAGAATTTAATTAACTATTCTTTTTTTAAATGTTTTAAAAAGCCTTAATTAGAAATGTAATATATTTATAATATTTACAAATAAAATAGCTTGGTTAAAAGTTAACATGCCAAACGTCAACCCATTAACCAAAGTAAATAAATTCCATATAAAAGCAAGGCCCATCAATTTTGCTTAACCCAACTACGAAAAAGGATAATTAAAATAACCTACATCCTAAATCTTAAACCTTCCCTATCTGAACTCATTATTTCCTTCTTTATTTACTTTAATGGCAGCAAAACTTTGACAAAAATAGACAATCTCGCTCCAGTAAAGCTAATCCATGCAAGAAAATAATAGATTTGAGTAGTCTGCAGCTCTAACGGGGTTAGTATTAGTCTCTTCTCGGTATAAAATTCACAATTCTACTTCATCTAGAAGGTGGATACTTCTTTTTTGTAGCTTCTTTAGATCTTTATTTCGGTTGATCTTCCCGTTCACCCCTTTGTTAAGAAAAGTCATGCTTGCCTAAATTTTCCTAGTTTCAGCTTTTGGTCGGTAAGCACTCGCTTAACCCTTTTCGGAATCTTCATTGTATATGTTTAACTATCAACAATTTCTTTGTGGGAGCCGTAGATCTTTTATGTTGTAATTTTTATTCATTTACCCTATAAATTTATGGCGACTCGTAAATTTGAACACTTCATCTTCGAATATCGTAACATTTTGAAAGATGGTTAAGTGTTATAAATGTGATTTTATAATTGTGTTAAACATAATTAATTAATGAATAATTATAAGAAACGTGTTTGAATTTATTTTTTATAAAAATAAATTCTTCGAAGAAATATCAATAAAATGACCGAAAATCGATTTATCGATAAACGGCGTTTTGTATCAATATAAGTTGTTCGAACTCGTTTGTACTAAGCTAATGAACTTATGAAGATATTAGGAACAAACTACCACATATTTCTTTATAGAGTAATTAGAACATTCTAGAAGCTTCTAATGGATAAGGGATATTTATGTGTAAGGGAAGTTAGTCATTTGCTAAAGGTAAGTGGGTAAAGGAGAAGTGATGGGCACGTGGAGGAGTGAGTCTTCTATGGCATTATGGGGTGAGAGGAAGGGTAGGCAACATCCATATGAAGATTATGTAAGAGTGCGCATACTTCTTTAATTAACTATTGCAAATTTTCAAAATAAAATCAACTCTCTATATATCCTTTTCTACATAATTTTCCTAAGAAAATAAACTTCAAAACAACTCCATATCAACTCAAACTTAAACAGAAGCCTAAGGACAACATCATGACACTTCCTAGAAAGTTAGATGTTAAAGAACCAAAGACAAGCTCCCCCTAATCTTGATGGTTGTGAGGTATGTTAAGGGTAATTTGGGTAAAAAGTGTGCAAAGCAAAGGAAGAAGAAGGAAGTAAGGTGTTTGCAAGGTAGAAGTAGGACTTTGGTTGCTTTGACTTGCTTGTTCACTTATTTAAGAGTAAGTAAACTTAAAGTTGAACAGAAATAAATTATATATATGTGCTTGTGTTTGAATATGTATGATGCATGAAAGGATATTGATATGTGTTGTAACATTGATATGTGCTGGTAATATTATATCGATTCTCGCTTTCAAGGCAAATGACATATGCAATCATCATGTATAACCCATAATAATTAATTCATTAATTAACTAAATAATAAAATAACCATGTGAAATTATCAAAAATGAGTCATGTGAACTGCACCATTGTGTCCATGATAATTTTCTGGTCAATTCCCATATATAGAACGTGGGAAACCGAGCTAATATGACCGAGTAATAAAATAAATAAAATAAGTGAAAAAAAATATGTATATATATAGGCAGGTCAACAGGACGGTCGACCTAGGCACCAAGGCAGTCGATCACTTGGTCGCCTCACCACTGTTATTTACCAACGAATGAACGTTCATTCGTTCGGACGTTCCAGAGCCTATTGTGACATGTTTTGCATTCTTTATTTTAATTCGGTCCTTCCATTTTTGCATCCGATGGCACCTATTCAGCCTATGACGTGGTTGCATTCTATTCAATCCCCAAATCCAATGGTCCGAGATCCACTTCTACCCCTATAAATAGACCCCTAGACATAAAAGCTTTTCTCATTCTAAGATTTTCTCCAATGAGGTTCACGTATTCATGAAGGACCCTGAGTGGAATAATTTTCCAAGGAGAAAATCGTTTTAAATAAAAATATTTAACAATCCCAAGTGGATCCGGGAAGGCCTAAAGGGAAGTGCTAAGAACAATAGGTGAGTGGTTGTAAGTATTTTAAGATTTCCCTAAATAATTTAAAATAATATGGTCTTCAATAGTTGTAGTTTTACTGCGATTTTTGGAATAGCCTTTTTAGTAGTTTATTTACAGTTTCTAGAATTATTTTCAGTCTATTTACTTTCAGCTATTCTTTTTAGTAAATTTAGTTTATTTCTGTTAATTATAGCTTTTCCGTTTATTTATGATATTTTAGTTTATTTACTGTTATTTACGCATTATTTACATCTTGTTTCTACGCTTTGGATTTTCTTCTATTTTCAGTTTTCTTTTATTCCTCCTTCTTTTTCGTGTATGGATTAAAATAAGATTAACGCAAATATGGATTAAATTGTAAGAAAACTGAAATAATGGAATATAAGATGTAAATTTAAAAGACTGTAGTGAAAATGGAATTGGACTGAAATTACGTCTAATACGACGTTAGTTGGACTGAATTAAAAAGATTGGCCTCGTTATAACTTAGGATTATAACTAAAAAGATAAAAGATGAATGAAGCTTATTTTCACATTTAGACCTTGGATTAAGTAACAAGCATGATTATAACATAGGTTATAATAAGAAAAAGAATAAAATAAGGCTTATTTTAAGACTTAGGAGAAATTAATAAGCATAGATAGTAGAGAAAAATGTGAAGGCTTATTTAGATAATTTGCCTAAGTTAATAAGCAAAGATGAAAGTAGGACCTATACCAAATAACATTCCCTATTAGACAAAACGGTGATCTCACATTAGCCTAAAGCAAGATGTGGGCACGCTTGTGCTAAAAATGGTAGTAATTGGTCAATTAGAAGTCCAAATCATAGGGGATTTGGATAAGGGGTGCATCTAGAGATTGTTTGGATGGTGGGCCAGTATCAACAACATTTCCACTATTTCTATGGACACACAGTGATCTCACGTTACCCTGATCTAGGATGAGGGGCACGCTTATGTTGGAGTTTGAGGTAATAAGAAGACCCAATAGGTGCAGCAAAAGGTAACATTGGCATGGTGGCAGTTACGCGTGCGACTTCCACTCGGGCGCTAAGTAATAGCTATGAGTTCCAAGCACTTAGTATGGGTGTCTTCCGCAGACACCATTGCCTTCTGTGTAGGGAGCTACATATCTCGTCTAGTTCATAGTTACATTCTTTGTAGAGGGTTACATATAGTATCTGGTCCACAGTAAATAAATACCATCTGTGTAGGGAGCTAAATATGTCGTCTGGTTCACAGTAACATTCTGTGTAGGGAGTAATATAGCATTTGGTCTGCGGAAAGGTGCTATAGAGTCGTAGACCGATCAAAAAGGGTAGAATTAGGTTATATCCTAAATACAGGATTAAGAATTCAAAGCAGAAATCAAGGAAAAGTGAAAGAAATCAAAGTTGGCCTATCTTATAAATTGAGAAATCAAAGTTCATTCGAACTTGTATAAATGCGTGCCCCCTTCTCCTTCCTCATTCTTATTTTCTTCTCCCCGAAGAAAGTAGCCGCACACAAAAACCACCCCTTCCAACAACCCAAATGCCTCAAAAACTCCACCATTTCGCTCATGGTTAGTGCCAAATGAAGTGTGTCGTGAGACCTACTCGGTTCCATACTTCTTTTTCACAAATCTGGGAGTTTTTCGCCATGCCTCCAACACCCTCTTTAGTCCACCTTTTTTCCCAACTTACACCATAGGAGATAGCTTGGTGCTAGAATGATAGGAGGATTGTGCAGTCTTACTCTGATACAGCCACTTACCAGTTTTTGCAAGGAAGGGCGGTGAAGTTTTCTAATTTTCCAAGCACCCTTTTAGAGTAGCTCTTTTTGGACACAGGGTTGCGACAGATTTTGAGCCATTAGTCATTCAAGCATCGAGCGTATCTCAGGTTAGTATGTCTTTTTGAGGCTAACTTATGTATATTGATGAGGATGAGGAGTTGACCTTCCAGACGATGGTGAGGAGAGTGAGGATAGTGTTTACTGAGGCTCAGTTGGCTAGTTTTAGATGTTAGAGGACATGGGTTGGAGGTAGGACATATTAAGATGATGGACATGGTCGTCTTGCACTAGATTTTAGTAGATCCATGGTACCCCGACTGGTGCATTTGACAGTTGCGCCCATTAGCTAGGTTGGTTGTTCACATTTTGTAGCACAACCTTTTCCCCATGACGGAGAACTACGACCAGATCTAACCCATAGAGAGGCAGGACAAGACGGAGAGCTATGATATATTGCCATCTTTGGGCATAGGTCTTTAGGTAGGCCAAAATTGAGATGGAGAGAGACTTAATGTGAGCACGCCCACCCATGATTGATTCATCCACTCTGGGTAGGATGAATATAGGTTTAGATCATATACAGGCTCCACCGGAGGAACAGGAGAACGAGCTACATTTTCAAACACCATAGTACTTTCACGAGCAGCACTTTCCTTCGCCACCATTTGGAGGTGGCGTTGGGCATGTAGAGTTACCATTGCCTGCTTGGTCGTCAGAGCCTGTGATGTAGAGTGTGTGAGGATATGGATATTGAGGAGAGAGAGCAGGGCCCTCTCAGTCCTCTCCATTATCGAGCTACGATGACCAGTTTAGAAGCATTGTCGAGGGGAAAAAGCGGCTCGCCAGCGAGCACTCGAAGCTTCTACGAGGACAACAAGAGTTGGTTAGGATACAGCAGGAGTTAGCTAGGACGTAGCAGGAGATTGTGACGAGCACTAGGTGGCATTTGGAGCACCTTAATTGTTTAGATTTTTTATTAGGGCCTTCTTGTGTCAGGGTGGACAGGGTCCTAGGTCTCCTAGCCTGAGATGATAGCTATGTTAACCTACTTGTGTCATCGATCTAGCACCGTAATGTACTAGGGTTTGTTTTCTCTTTAGATATAAAATTGTACATTTATGTAAGAATTTGAAAACTCTATTGTAGTAGTAGATCAGTGTTGATACTTTTCTCTTTATTTTTGTGATGTTAACAAATAGAGAATAACGACATAAGATATTATTATAAAAAGTAAAAGCAGAATAAGATAACTAAAAGGAAAATAATAAATTTAAAGAAGCGACAGAAACTTCAACCAAAAAATTTAAAAAGAGATATTTTCTTGTGTAAACTGTGCTTGGGAAAGAAAATAGAGATTTTTGAGGATAGCGGCATAAGTTCCAAGCACAGAGAGAGAGGCACGCAAAAGTAAAATGAAGAAATGTGAAGTTTTTCCATTTTCTACCTTCTTCCTGACATAAGAAATTAAGTTTAGAAAATTAGATTTTTCTGGTATTCGAATACTGAAAGTCGTATGTTAGGATTTGGATGAAAAATTGGTTGAACTACACCCCTATTTAATAGGAACGTGGGAAAATTGGGTGAAAAATGTTTTAGTTTTTCAAAAAATTGCATTCAAATAGAAATTGCAAGTATATTTAGGTTGTGTGCATCATGTTTTAAAAGAAAACTTTTAAAATAATAAGCATTCATGTAGGAGGTGCCACTTACTGATTTTGTACATGCTTATACTTTGTCTTGAAAAGCACTTTTGCACAAAAGCATGGATGGTTGCAATATTGGATGTACACAAACTGGTTGTAATTAATGCGAGAGATTACATAAGTTTTACCCTTGTCAAATTTCAAGGAAAAAATTTCCTAAGGGTGGGAGAATGTAACACCCCATATTTTTATATAGTAGAAATGTAACATATAAAGATAGGTAATGAAAATAAATAATTTTGGAATTATCAAAATATGGCTTCGGAACTTGTACCATTGCGTCTAGGGCAATTTTCTAATCAGTTTCCATATAACTTGTCTAAAGCCGAACAAATATGAAGAACTCAAGAACGAAACAGAATAAGTAACCTGAGAAAAAAATATAACACGGATATGTGATAACCAGGAGGTCGACCCAATAGGCACAACGATCGACCGCGCGGTCGACCGCTGGCTAAGGGAGGTCGATTGTCCGATCAACCTATACACGGCCTGGACAAACTTTCGTCCAAGTACGTACAGTGACGTGTTTTCCCATTTTTGCGCGATTTGAACAATACATTCTTCGAGCCGATGGCTCGAAATTTACCTGTGATGTGGTAGCTCCAGGTGCAATACAAGAATCCATCGGTCTGAGATCCTCAAACTCCAATATAAATTGGACCCTAGGTCTAGCTATCTTCTCACAATTAGATTTTCTCTCATGTGTTCATTGCCTAAGGCTGAACCCTAACTAGAAAATATTTCTTTGGGTTCTGCCCTAAGGCAGAACTCTAAAAAATATATTCTAGGGAGATCTTCTAAATTAAAATATTACACACCTTGGAAGAAGGAGATCCAAAAGGGCTACGGAGCCAATCGGAGCATAAGTGAAGCTACGGACAATGGGTGAATGGATTTATTTATATATCTTTAAGTTTATGACATATTATTGTTGGATTCCTGTTTAGAAAATTTTATTCGGTAATTAATCATATTAATTAAATTATGCTAAACTATAAGAAAACTTGCAGTTTATTTACAGTATTTGTATTTATATACCGTTTTCTATGCCTTACTTACGTCTTTTCTACGTTTTGGATTTTATGCAAGCGTAATTTTTCTCCTACTCTTCATTTTTCTTCGCGTATGGATTAGTATAGACTAAACGCAAATATGGATTCAATAATTAAGAATACTAAAATAAAGATGTAAATAAAAGTTTAGAACTATTGTAATAAATTGCACTAAAATGGGAAAAGTTAATTTGGAAGTAAATATAAAATTAATTGGTCGGTTTATAGAATATGATACATTTCCATAACTTAACATCTAAAAGATAGCGATAAACATAACTGTAAGAATAAAAGAAATAAAAAGGGGAGCTAGTGTAAAATAAACAAATCATTTTATTTTACACTACTCCAAAATAGTAAAAGAAATATCTTGAAGTTACAGATTATTGTTCATAGTATTATCCAATATTAAGATTTGGAAATGGGTTATATAATTTTCATAACCAACCATATAAAATAGAATTACTTCCTAAAATAGGAGACAATAAAGTATAGATTGAAACAAGAAAATTGTTAATCAAGAATTTGAAGCCGCAAAAATTAATGAGCCTAAGTCTTCTTTTACCGTGCAGGCTATTTAAATGGACAATTATTGTGGTAAGTATGAGTTAAAGCAAATTCGATATCATAATAAAAAAAGGTTGACTAGAACTGACAAGTAATGCATGTAATTATATAATGGACTATAAAAAAAGTAACAACTACAAGTAGAATTATAACATAGGTTATAATTGTGATAAGAACGAAAAAGCTTATCGTGAGACTTATAATAAATTGGTAAGCAATGGTGGTAGAGAATAATGGCAGAAGCTTATTTAAACAAATTATATTAAGTCAATAAGCAAAGAGAACAGAAATCGTAAAAGAGGCTTACTTTATTGAACTTAAGAATTTATATTTCAAGTTAAATAAGCAAGATAATGGATGTGGCTCATACAACAACATTCCCTATTAGATCTATGGTAATCTCACAATAATTAGAAGTGATACGAGGGCATGAATATGCTAATTAAGCATCCAACAAAGTAAGAAAGCAAATTATATGAAAATTTAAAAGATTAGACTTAAGGTCCAATGTATGAATAGAATTGCGTTTGGAGCAGCCCAAAGGATGAAGCGCCTAACGAAGCAGTTCATCACGGATTTCAGCAATGAAAAAGGAAATCCAATTTAGTATTTTTGGGCTTTAAAGAAGTACGAGACTTCAATGGGATGTGAGGATACTTTAGGATGGCCATTTGGGTAGGCCTAACGAAGCTGCATCCCCGGAGGCAGGTCTGTAGGTGTTCCATCAAGATAGTATGTCTTGACTTCATTTGCATTGCAGGCCTAAAGAAGTGGACCTTTGTAGGAAGTCAGAAGGGCATGGTATTCAGAGTAGGGTATTCCTATGTCCAGTACTTGCAAGTAAGGTTAAAGATATTTGCATGCGGATATCGGCCAGATCAAGACCAAGAGTGATTTCGGGAAATACTAGATTTAAACCAAGAGGCCAATGATTCTTTCACTATCGAGACATTGGATGAAAGGGCACCGTCAATTGGATGTTAGATTGTTTGTAGTAGTTCACGGTCACTTAACTTTTTAGAATTCTTTCGATTAGTTGAGGGGTGGCTGTGTGGGGCCATAGCCATAATGAGAAAAGCGACAGACCAACTAGAATATCTTTATCATAGGCCTAACGAAGCTATCCTTTACAAATATAAAAAATCCCCGACTGAGTTCCGTACAAGGTAGACCTTGCTGGCGGGATTCAGAGAGTAGACAGAACGACTACATATAGTCCCCAATGTATGCACTGGGTGGTATATTGCGGATGTCCGAGCATTAGTATAGACTAGTGCCGACACAGTTTTATGTTTTCATAGTAGATGACGGAATATTTGTATTATAGGTCTCATGAAGCTGTCCTTTACAGATGTAGTCACAAACGCTAAAGAAGCAAGACGATGGAGTCCTTTGCGAGGAGGATACGGAAGGTACTATGGGTAGTACCTAGGACCAACATGGTCATTGGGTGTATAGCTACATATGTGTATATATTATTTATTAGGTTTTAATCTACTATGGAGTAGATGGGCACGGTTCACGAACACAGACGAGAGTATTGTAACCTAATGAATCTAATATAAGAGTAAATGGAAATAAAACGATATATGTAGAATTAAGCCTAGAAGTATATAATTTATTCATTCACCAGAACTTTTATTCTGACCCCATCCTCATAACATCCTACAGGGTAAGGTAGATGGTGGAGACTTTTTATCTTTACGACACTTGCTTATAAAGTGTTATTATTTAGATGAGTATTCACTGAATATTATATTTTAGTCAATTCCGTTGTGAGATAATTAATTGAGCTATGATATATTTTTCTTTGCATATTTGTAGGATATCAGATACCCAACTCGGGCTTTAGTGGGCTTGGATTTTTGCATTTTTGTGAAAATTCTAGACCACTGGAATTCGGCTTGTCACATTTGGTATCAGAGCCAGTGTAACAAACCGAATTCCAATGGTTCGGATTTTTTGTAAAAATACTAAAAACCAAGCCAACCGAAGCCCAAGTCGAGTATCCGGTATCCTGCAAATAGGCAAAGACAAATATACCAGAGCTATAAAATATATCTCATAGCAGAATTGACTAAAATATAATAGTAAGTAAATACTCACTAATATAATAACACTCTCTAAACAAGTGTCTTGCAGTTGGGAAGTAGTTGGAAAGTCTCTGCAATCTACTTAACCTGTAGGGAGTTATATGGAGGGGGTCAGAACTACAGTTGTGGTGAATGGATAAATTATACTCTTCTAAGCTTAATTCTATATATACCATTTTATTTCCATTTACTGTTATATTAGGTTTATTAGGTTTACAATACTCTCATCTCTGTTCGTGATCCGTGCTCATCTACTCCATAGTAGATTAGAACCTAATAACTAATGTATACATATATGTAGCTATATGTCCAATGACCATATTGGTCTTCGTACCACCCATGGTACCTTCTGTATCCTCCTCGAAAAGGGCTCCATCGTCTTGCTGCGTAACTATATCTATAAAGGATTGCTTCGTAAGGCCTACAATACAGATACTCCACTACTTACTATGAAAACATATCGCGTCTGCACTAGTCTATGCCAGCACTCGGACATCCACAATGTATCACCCAGTGCATACATTGAGAACTACATAATCATTCTGTCTACTATCTGAATCCCACCAACAAGGTCTACCTTATACGAAATTCATTCGGGGATTTTCTATATCTGTAAAGGACTTCTTCGTTAGGCGCTTTATCCTTTTGGATGCTCCAAACGCATCTCAATTCTTTTATTAGACCCTAAGTCTAATCTTTTAATTTGCATTTAGTTTACCTTTCTTATTCTGTTGGCTACTTATTTACCATAATTAGCATATTCTTGCCCTCGTATCGCTTCTGGCCATTGTGAGACCACCATTGATCTAATATGGAATGCTATTGGTATTACCACTTCTTGCTTATTAACTTAATTTAAGTCTTATGTCTTAAGTATATTAAAAGTGTTATTCTGTGCGAAATATAATTACTTTAAATTACTTTAAATAGCTTAGAACTATAGAGTAGTTTACAATCAAACTATAGAGTAACACCCCACTCCTTAGTGTACCCAAAAGGACATATTAAAAGGCGTGGTGCATTTTAGGTAAACTAAAGCTAATAGAGACTAAGATTCATAAGACAAATATAGATAAAACAGCGGAAACTTAGAATAATAACTTAATCAAAACAAAACATCATAACTGCTTCGTTAATAAGTCAAATACCAAATACCATATACATGTCTGAAAATCCAATATGTCTCATGAAAATAAAAGAAGTACATAGTAGAAATCTCCTCAAAAAAAACTCCAAGCAGCAGCAATCTACTGACTTCTCCTTTGATTGCGTATGCGGGGGGAAGTAAAAATAGAGGAGTGGGTCAGACTAAAAGTCTGGTGAATGATAGTAATTACTAGAGTCTTTAAGCAAGATAAAAGTAATAGACTATACAATAGTTCTAGCATAAATTAGGATAAAGGAAATAGGAAAGGAATAATCTGTTTTGAATTCCTAATCTTGTAATTAGGATGTACCCTAACTCGACCCATTATGATTGGCCTGCTACGCTATAGTACCTTTCTACGGACCAGATGCTATATAACTCCCTACCGGAATGTTACCGTGGACCAGACGAAATATTTATCTCCCTACACAGAAGGCATTTATTTAGTATGGACCAAATACTATATATAACTCCCTACACAGAATGTTACTATGGACCAGACGACATATATAGCTCCCTATACAAAAAGGAATGGTGTCTATGAAAGAAACCCATACTAAGCGCTTGGAACTCATAGTTATTACTGAGCGTCCGAATGGAAGTCGTACGCGTAAATGCCACCATGCCCATGCTACCTTTTGCTCCATCTATTTGGTCTTCTTATTACTTTGAACTCCAGCATAAGCGTGACCCTCGTCCCACTTATGGCTAATGTGAGATTATGTGTGTCCATATAAAATAAGGGAAATGTTGTTGGTATTGGCCCGTCATCCAAACAATTTCTAGGTGCGCCCCTTATCCAAATCCCCCGTGATTTGGACATCTAACTGACCAATTACTACCATTTTTAGCATAAGCATGCCCTCTTCTCGCTTCAGGCTAATATGAGTCCACCGTTTTGTCTAATAGGGAATGTTATTTGGTATAGGTCCTACTTTCATCTTTGCTTATTAACTTACATAAATTATTTAAATAAGCCTTTATATTTTTCTCTACTATCCATGCTTATTAATTTCTCCTAAGTCTTAAAATAAGCCTTATTCTATTATTATTTTTATATTATAACCTACGTTATATTCATGCTTGTTACTTAACCCAACGTCTAAGTGTGAAAATAAGCTTCTTTCATCTTTTACCCTTTTTAGTTATAATTCTAAGTTATAACTGGTCCAATCTTTTTAATTCAATTTAATTAGCGTCATAATTAGGCATAATTTCAGTATAATTTCATTTTTATTACAGTCTTTGAAATCTACATCTTATGTTCCATTATTTCAGTTTTCTTACAATTTAATCCATATTTGCATTAATCTTATTCTAGTCCATACACAAAGAAGTAGGAAGAATAAAAGAAAACAAAAAATAGATGTAACGACCCGTATTTTGGCTATTTTAAGTTATTAAATTTAATGTAATTATTGGATAATTATGGGTAAAATATAATGATTTGTTGATAATAATTTATTGGATAATTTAATTGTTTAAAATTTAATATTGGCAATTATTTGAATAATTTGATTCTGGAATGACTGAAATGATGTCGAAAATTGCTTTAAATGTTATTCAAAATATGAACGAAGACGTTAACATTAAAAATGGATTTAAATGTGAATAATTTAAAATTTTATATTTTATATTCTAATTGACAAGTAAAAATAGCAATTTTGGCTACTGTCTCGAAATTCAATGAAACCAGTTTCATCGGATCCGTAGTAATGAATCATTATAAGATTTCAAGTTTCGTAGCATTCGGACTTGTCGTTCGATCGTACAAGCTTGAAACGCGTAGAATTTTTATGCAGAATTTAAATAAATAATTCGATTTGAAAATTTATCCTTCGCATACAATCGAATCAGGCCTCGAAACTAGTTCCATTGTGTTACAAATGGGGGTAAAACATTATAAATGGCAGGCAGCATGCTTCGTTTGGAGTTTGGATTTGAGGGGGCCATTCGGACGAGTAATTTTCTTATTTAAATATTAAAACTAAAAGTAAAAATTTACTTCCCTCATCCCATTCAAGTACGTGCGATTCTATAGGCCGTACCATTCTCTTCTTTTCCCTCTCCTATTGATTAAATCTAGAATCGAAGCATCAGAAAAAAACTTCGAATGCCAATCGAAAAAAAAACCAGAGATCGCATCGACCAGGGGGACGACGGCACAAGCAGCCAGTCGTGCGATTTGTTTTAGGGTTTAGGTCCACGTCTTTGTTCGAGTACACACGCACGCGATATGGCACTGATGGCCGCAATTAGAGCGCATGATAGATGTCGACTGCAACGATTAGGGTTCTCGATCTAGAAGCAAGCTCGCGCGTCGCGCACGATAGCAGGTGGGAAGACGGGTGGTTGGCATTTTCCGAAGGCGGCGCGACACGCCTGAGCGATGGCAGCGCTTGGTCACAAAAAATGGAATTGAAGGAGAGCGGAATATTCACTTTCCTAGAAACGAACCGTGCGTGCCTGGTAATTTCGAGGGAGATAGGTTATGTTTGTTTTTATTTTATTTTATTTTATTATTATCAAATGTTAATTCTTGCGTCATTTCTCCATACGAGGTCTAATTGCAGATGAACGCTTTGCATTAGAATCATATTGACACGATCTACAGTATGGAGCTGGATTCGTGTCTGTTGAATCTAGAAAATTTTCTGATCCAAACATGTGAGTGTTCTACGCTCACAATTGACTAAAATAATTTTGTGTACTTAAATGTATATCGTAAAGTGATTGAAATTTATTGGTTATTATTTGGTAAGTTTAATCGACATTTAAATTAAAATATGAATTTATTGATAAAAATTAAATTGACAATAAAAATGAATTAGAATTTAACTGCCCGTAAAACACCCGACACTGATAATTAGGAAATTGTTGTGAATTTTATTGACTGTTTGAATGTTTGTTGGTGATGGATGCTATTGGTTGATATTTGAACGTTATTTAATTTTGATATATCATATTATCTTCCTATGTTTTATTTACAATATATAAAACTGTAAATTGAATTATTTTGTATAAATTAAGAAATAGCTTGAAATGATAGATACCTATGACATTTATTTTTGGATTGAAATGATATATATCCATACTTGCAATTAAACCGAAATAATTGATTCACTTGGCCATAAGATAGAAAATTTTATACGGACACCGGATTGCTTAAATTAAATGATTTTAAAATTTGTTTTGAAATTATTTAAATGATGTGATTTTAAGAAATGAAAAATCGAATTTATGGAAATCAAAATTTATATTCGAATTTGACCTCGAAATGTTGAAATTTAAATTTGATAAACGAAATTGTTTAAATAATCTAATTTGAGATTTCGAAGTTATAACTAAAATATGATTGAATTTCAGAAATCGATTATTTTAAAGATTGGATATCTATTTGAACTTTGAATATTGCTAAGTGAAGGTGATAAAATGATATTTTGAAATTTAGCTCAAATTTGAATCATATTTAAAAATTGGGATTTTTTAAATTGGAAATTGAAGAAAATTTGATATAAGTGTTTTGAATTGATAATTGAAATGGACTTGAAATTGGTATAAATCGAAATGGATTTTAATTTTGGAATTGGAGTTGAAATTTATTTGCAATTGGAATTTAAATGAATCTGAAATTGGAAGGGAAATTTATTTGGAATTGGAATTTAAATTCGACTTGAAATCGAAATTGAATCGAGCAAATCAAAATGGAAATTGATTTGAATTGGAAAATTTTGAATTGAATCAATTTGGCTTAGAAACTATTTTTTAAAATTATTTCAGTATAAACTATTTCAAATCTATTCTCTTTAATTTTTCAAACTATTTTAATTTTTCCAACTATTTTACTATATAAACCTTTTTATTTCTCAAACTATTTTTTATTAAACTATTTAACTATTTTAAAACTATTTTCTAAAATCCAAACTGGTAAAAGGGTGGAATGTTTATATTAAATCTTGGATTTAAATGCGAATTGGGTTAAAGTGAATTATATCCAAAACTGAAATTCGAACCAAGTTTTGAAGTGAAATTGATATATCAAGTTGAGTCGATATTATTGAGTAACTATGATGATTTCGAAATGGATTTGATTTTAAAGCGAATATATGCTGATTTCGAAAATGGATTGGATTTTAAAGCGAATATATGATGGTTTCGAAATGGATTTAATTTTGAAATGAATATGATATATTGATATTAAGTGCTAATCGTTTTCGAATTGTAAAAAAAACCAACCGGTGTGTAAAATGATGATTAATTGTTAAAAAGACCGAGGCCTCTTATTAGCATACTCTCTGTCAATATTGGAACCACTTTGACAACCGTGTACGCGGTGGATGATATCCATAATATAGTGGTTGAATTGGCGACATTTACTGGAATGAAGTAAGAGAACGATGATGGATAGCTTTGACATTCGTGTCATAATTAAAATGATTAAAACATGAGCCTATGTCTGGCCATTGAAGTTAGCTACCTCTAACGACATCGATCCCTCGTATTATTATTGTGATTTTGGATTCGATGGGTGCACCTTCGATTTCTAGGTTCAGTCGACTGACCCAGAGTGGTCAGTCGACTGACACTAGCCTAGGATATTTCCTGGGTTCGGTTCAGTCGACTGACCACTCTGAGTCAGTCGACTGAGTGCACTTTCCAGTGTATTCAGCCTATGGCCCCTAAAGGCAACAATTTGCGATCGATCGAGCACGGACGCTAGGGGTTTACGCCTATCGGCAACCCGGCCCTATGGGCTCCTCGATGCATCACGAAAAGCATGTTCAAACCTCAAAGATAGGATTTTTAAAGATTGGACTCCAAGATACCAAAAATTGGAATATTCATAAAACCAATTCAAATCAAAAGCAAATGAACATCAATAAATGTTAGGAATTCATACCTAACAACAAAGATAGATATAGGCATGGATGTGAGATAAAAATCTCACCTTTAAACCCAAAACCATGAAGAAGAAGCTATAGAGCAATGGCAAGAACAATCACACTTCAATTCCAACCCAACAAGCTTGAATCTAAGCTTAAAAGAGAAACTTTTCCTAAGTTAGCTTTAGGAATTTCTGAAATTGGAAGGAGAATGAGTTGGAGAAAAAGAAGAGAAGGCTTACCAAAGCTTCTTCTATGAATTTGGAGTTGGAACTTGGATTTGCAATGAAACTAGGGCTTAGGAATTCTAATTCTTTCTCTCTTCCCCCATTTTTATCTAAAGCTTGAGTATTAGAAAATTATGAAGGAATGAAGAGAAGAGGGGGGGTGAGGCAAGGGTCTAATGGACTGAAACCAAACCAAAGCACTAAGTAAAAAAGTAGCAAAATCCCTCTAACTCCAAACATATCGAAGTTTATACTCAAAAAGGTCGCAAACGTCATTTTGAACTCAATGGGGGTGGTCTCGAGTCCTAATTCGACTGTTGGCAAAAAGTAGCTTTTCGGACAATAATCCGACTAACGATGAATTATTTTAAATAAAATATTTAAATATTCAATCGTAAAATATGCGGGTTGTTACATTTTGGAATTGAATCAGTTTGGCTAGGAAACTTTTTTTAAAAATTATTTCAGTATAAACTATTTCAAATCTATTCTCTTTAATTTTTCAAACTATTTTAATTTTTCCAACTATTTTACTATATAAACCTTTTTATTTCTCAAACTATTTTCTATTAAACTATTTAACTATTTTTAAACTATTTTCTAAAATCCAAACTGGTAAAAGGGTGGAATGTTTATATTAAATCTTGGATTTAAATGCGAAGTGGGTTAAAGTGAATTATAACCAAAACTGAAATTCGAACCAAGTTTTGAAGTGAAATCGATATATCGAGTTGAGTCGATATTGTTGAACAACTACGATGATTTCGAAATGGATTTGATTTTAAAGCGAATATATGCTGATTTCGAAAATGGATTTGATTTTAAAGCGAATATATGATGGTTTCGAAATGGATTTAATTTTGAAACGAATATGATATTTTGATATCAAGTGCTAATTGTTTTCGAATTGTAAAAAAACCAACTGGTGTGTAAAATGATGATTGATTGTTAAAGAGACCGGGGCCTCTTATTAGCATACTCTCTATCAATATTGGAACCACTTTGATAACCGTGTACGCGGTGGATGATATCCATAATGTAGTGGTTGAATTGGCGACGTTTACTGGAATAAAGTAAGAGAACGATGATGGATAGCTTTGACATTCGTGTCATAATTAAAATGACTAAAACATGAGCCTATGTCTGGCCATTGAGCTTAGCTACCTCTAGCGACGTTGATCCCTCGTATTATTATTATGATTTTGGATTCGATGGGTGCACCTTATTTGTCGTTTGGATTGATTGTCGTGGTCGGCTACGGATGGGTTACGACCAGGCAGAAAGGGTAAACTGGTAGAATCCTACCTTGGGCATAGCCTCACATGCCTTGTCATATTTATCCCTATACGTGCCCATTACGACTTTCATTTAAAACTGTAAGTGTGTTAAGGTGGATCAATGTAAAGCCTTAACGCTATTTTGATATTTATTTTACTGTTAGACATTATCTATTATAGCGTATACTATTATATATAAATAGATTAACGGATCCTTAAGAGATGGAAAATCCCGTAACATCTCTTAATTTCTTACACTCATTTTTGTGATATTGATTTTGACTTATGTAAGATTATTTTAGTCCTGACTCGAGTGTTTTGTCTTTTCATTACGCTCAGGTCAGTCCTCAGTTTTTCCAGCGCATTGAAGACTATTCTATGTAGGACGAAGATGGAGTTTTGGTATATTACTATTATTATTAATTCCTGCATCATGGTATTCTGCTGTATTGATTATTTATCCCTGATGTATAAATATAACTCTGATAAATGTGTATAGATTATGATCAGATGTATAGTAAACAACTTTTGAATTTTTTATTTGATTATTATATTTTTATCGTTTCCGCTGTGAGATTCTGTGTTTTATTTTCTCCTTCTCTTCTTATTTTTCTTATTTAACCCCATTGATTTTCTACGTTCCGTATTGTTCAAGTCGGACATGTGTGGATTATTGTCGATTTAAACCTTCCGAAATGTGGGTCGTCACAATAGAGGAAAATCCAAAGCGTAGAAAGAAGATGTAAATAACGCATAAATAACAGTAAATAAACTAAATATTGTAAATAAACGGAAAATCTATAAATAATAGAAATAAACTAAAATTATTAAAAAGAATAGCTGAAAGGATATAGACTAAAAATAATTCTAAAAACTGTAAATAAATTACTGAAAAGGCTATTCCAAAAATCTTAGTAAAACTAAAACTATTGAAAACCCTATTATTTTAAATTACTTAAAGAAATCTTAAAATAATTACAATCACTCACCTTTGGTCCTTAGCTCTTCCCTTTAGGCCTTCTCGGATCCACTTGGGGTTGTTAAATATTTTTTATTTAAAACAATTTCCTTCTTGGAAAATTATTTCTCTTATGGTCCTTCCTAAATAGGTGAACCCCATTGGAGAAAACCTAGAATGAGAAAAAGTGTTAGGTCTAGTAATCTATTTATAGGGGTAGAAGTGGATCTCTGACTGTTGGATTTGGGAGTGGAATAGGTTGCAACCATGTCATAGACTGAATAAGAGCCATCGGATTCAAAAATGGATGGACCAGATTAAAATAAAGAATGCGAAACACGTCACTATAAGCTCTAGAAAGTTCGAATGAACGAACGTTCATTCGTTCCTAAATAACAGAGGCAGGTCGACCAGGCAGTCGATCTTCTTGGTGCCCTGATCGACCGGTTGGTCAACCTACCAATATATATATATATATATATATATATATATATATATATATATATATATATATATATGCACAAAGCTTATGATAAAGTGAATAGACACTTTATTATTCACATGCTCAAAGAATTGGGGATGCCAGAGAGTCTATTAAAATTGATTAAATGTTGTATTTTTACCCCAACTTTCTCAATTCTGATTAATGGAATTCCTAGAGGACACATTTCTAGTGAAAGAGGTTTAAGACAAGGGGATCCCCTATCCCCTTATTTATTTGCTGTGGCAATGGAGTGGTTTTCCCTTCAAATGGGAATAGCTTGTCATAATAACAAGATTATCCCGGTGCACAGAAATTCACCTAAGGTAAATCACCTTATATATGCAGATGATCTACTAATTGTCATGAAAGCTACTATACATGCAATTGATGAGCTTAAAGAAATATTCCACAAATTAGAAAAGATTGCAGGCCTGAAACTTAATGAAGGCAAAACTAAATGCTATTTTAACAAATATTGCAAAAATAAGCAGGCTCTGATAAACAGAATTGGAGTAGCAGAAGGGACTCTCCCTGTGAAATATTTGGGCATACCATTATCTAATAACTCGATTACAGATAAAGAGTGTGAAAATCTGATAGACAGAATAAGAGAGCAATTACAGGGTCGGCGATCCAAACTGTTATCATTTGCTGGAAGGGTTGAGTTAGTTCAAACAGTGATCACTTCTAAAGTCAGATATTGGCTCCAAATTTTTCAGATTCCAGATTGTTCTATAGGGAAAATAAACTCAGTTTGTACGGATTTCATTTGGAGAGGGAAATTTCACAAAATCAGCTTCAAAGACTTGTGCAGACCAAAAAAGGAAGGTGGGGTAGGTCTTAAAAATCTATTTGAACTCAAAAAGGTCTATGGCATTAAGTTAGCATGGAATATAATATCATCAGAAAATTTATGGCCAAAATGGATGAGATCTAGAAACATTAAAACAAACTTTTGGACAGATACAATAGATAATAATGCTTCTGTAATATGGAAGAATATCATGAAACATAGAGAATTCTTGAAACCTTTGATTGAAAGGAGAATAGCGAATGGTACTACAACTGATCTTTGGAGAGATCCATGGTTCAGTGGGAAAAGCCTAATTGACAGATTTGAGATGGAAAGTTTCTCAGACTATGGACAACCAAACTGTGTTGTTTCAAGTATAATGGAAAGAGGGGTTTGGAAATGTGAAAAACAACTTGTTACAAGGAATTACACACAGGAAATTCAGAACATTCCCATTCATTCAGAGAAAATGTGCGATGAGTGGAGCATGAAACATTCTAAGACAGGCAAATTTCAATTCAGTAAAATCATGGAGGAAGTCAGATCGAAGCATCAAAAAGTGGAGTGGTATAGTTTTATCTGGAGTAAATCAATTACACCAAAAATGACACATACAACATACAAGTCCACACTTGGCAGACTTCCCACGAAAGATAGGTAAAAAAATGGGGAATTATAGAAGATGACACATGCGGACTATGTAAAGAACAGACTGAAAATCATGAACACTTATTTTTTGAGTGTAATTTCACTAAGCTAGTCTGCAAACTTCAGAAAGAGAAATGTACAGGATCAACTGAATTTAAAACAATAAAGGAGGAAATTTGCTACCTGAACAATTGGAGAAATTGTGCGAATCTTCTGAATGAAATATTCAAAATTTGCTTCGCAGCTACCGTTTGGAACATCTGGCGTGAGAGGAACAACAGGTCTTTTAACAGAAAAGAAACAAATATTCTATCAGTGAATGCTCAAATTGATCGGGATGTTAAAATGATGATTTTGAGAATCAACAAGAAATTGCTTACCAGCCTAAAGGAACAAGGAAAATCACTACTGGCGAAGTGGAAGTGGAAGGCAGACGATGAAGGATGTCTATCAGAGATTCGGGAGCCGCCATGACTGACTAACAGCTTGCTTAAGAGAGGAGCTCAGATTTGGAATGTTTCGAGTTATGTATTTAATTTTAATCATTGTAAACACTTGGAGTAGTATTCGCCGTAAACAATTGGGTTTATACGAAGAAATAAAGATTAACCAATTTTCAAAATATATATATATATATATATATATATATATATATATATGTACATACATACACACACACACACACACAGATATATATATAATATTAAGCTTATTTTATTTATTTTATAACTCGGTGATATTAGCTCGGTTTCTGACGTTCTATATATGGAAATTGACTAGAAAATTACAACGTACACAATGGTGCAATTCACGTGGCTCAATTTTGAAAATTTCGCTAGGTTATTTTATTAATAATGAATTAATTATTATGGGTTAAATTTTGCATTGTTACATTCTCCCCTCCTTAAGGGATTTCGTTTCTGAAATCTCTAAGGATAAAAGGATGTAGAAAATGTTTTCACTCTAATTCCACAACCAACTACTTAGCGATCAACCATTCATATATTGCCCTTAAGTTTTTTTAGTGCTATTTTGTGATACTTATGCAATTAATTTAGTATAAATATCCCTAACTAATGCAAAAGATTAGGCGGTCCACTGATTCAGCTAACCTCCTTTTATGCAATCATGTTCGTACCATGTATCTAAATGAATGCAAAAAAATTCTGATGATAACTTATAATTCTATATGCATGCTAAAAAATCATCCAAATGTAACAATCATGTGAAAAAGATCCATTTATAGCACTCATGGAAATAAAATAAAAATGCGCACACATCCACATGAAATTGCTCTAGTGTCCTAGTTAGGCTGATCCCTAAAGAGTAATAGTGTCTAATGTACCTATATGCATCCATTAGCATCCACTAGCAAGCACTTACACCACTAGCATGCATCATTCATAACATGTTATATTAACATGTTTACATCAAATCCTACCATCCATAGGTTTATTTTATCCTCCCAAAGGATAAAAATGGAAAGAACCTATTCAAATCTAAATATGGAAAAAGAAATTATAAAACTTACTATCAAAAAGGCATGGATAGGAAGTACGAATCTTCTCTTCTGCTTCCTAAGGGGCGTCTGCAACACCATCTCCCCATTGCACCTTCACCAGTGAAACCTCCTTATTCCTTAGTTGCCTGGTGTCTCTCCTAACAATCTTCGTGGGGATACGCTGAACAGAAGATTCCCTTTCTACCTCCACCTCCTCCAACTGACTAGGCTCTACAACCTCCGTCGAGTCATGTAAGCACTTTCACAAGTGCGAAACATGGAAAACGTCATGCACTTCCGCGAGCCTATTATGTAGCCTTACTTGGTAATCCATCTTCTCAACTCTCTTTATGATAGGAAATGGTCCAACAAATCTAGGGGCAAACTTTCTATTTGATCCGAATCTTACCACCTTCCTACGCTGGGAGACTTTGACAAAAACTAAGTCTCTAACCCCAGACTCCAAGTATCTCCTCCGCTTGTTCGCATACGACTTCTATTTGTCTTGAGCCGTCTTCACCCTCCATCGAATCAAATCCACCCTCTCAAAGGTCTCCCTAACCATATTGGGTCCAAGTAATAACTTCTCCGTAGACTCTACCCAACATGATGGGACTTGCAAGATCTTCCATATAAAGCCTCAAATGGTGTCATTCTTATACTTGTTTGGTAACTATTAGTATACGTAAACTCAACCAATGGAAGATGCACCTCCAAAGTTCCTCCAAAGCCCAAAATGCAAATCCGCATCAAATCCTCAAGCACCCCATTTACCTTCTCTGTTTGGCCACCTTTCTAGGGGTGGTAGGCCATTCTCAACCTAAGTTGCGTCCCTAGCGCCTCCTATAAGCTTCTCCAAAACTCGCTAGGTTCCTATACACTCTACGAAAACTCTATTATTACCTCCAAAAGTAACTACTGTTGTCTCCTTTGTAGCCTTGCACCTTTTCCCTTACACCTAGGAAATGATTCCTATCTACTTCACATTTAGGATTTTGGTTCAGTGTGTTTAGTTCCATTTTAAAAATTAAGGTTTCTAATTTTTTAAGACATCAAATCCCAAAACCTTCATCTTTAAAAGTGTAATCTTTAAGTTTCTATTAAATTCAAAAGTACCAGGTTACTTAAAATCTCATCTTTTTAGACTTGCATCTTCACATCTTTCTGACTTCTCACTATTTCCCAAACCTAGAGGGAAAAACTTTTAAGTCCAAAACATTTTCCTCATTTTCTCTTAAAGAAGTTTTGGGTTTTCTATAAAAATTTGAATTTTCAGATTATACTTTTATTGAGTTTTCCAAACACTTATACACTTTTTCACCTAACTGTTTTCTTTTAGAATATCTTTAAAATACCCTTATGTGTTTTCAAAACATCTTCTCATTATACCTAACAGTCTCATACCTTAATGTATTGGACCTACTTTCTCTTATGAGAAATTATCAACGCTAAAATCTTCTATTAACCTTTTTAAAAGAGGACTTCATGTTTAGGTGAAACTACAAGAAACTTATTTTATACTTTTTGAAATAGGCTACACAAAATGTGTTACTTCTCATACCTTGTACATCACTTTCATGTATTTGTTGTAACTCATACAAAACATTTTTTAATTGGTTTCATAGAAAATTATACCATTACACGTTTTTTCATTCCAATAGATTAAAGTATGTTAATTTACATTCTCTTATGATAGACAACTTCTAATATCTAACTTACTCTTTTCTTTTCACAAAAACACACCTCCAAAATTGCTTTAATATATCCATAACCAAAAACATTTCCTTACAATAAGTGTATTTTACAAATCTCTTTTATTTTTACTCGTAGAAATTATTTTTTTGAAGTTCATTTTTATTTGGGTTTAAAACAGATGTTGCGTAAAACACCGTTGCTACAACACAAAAGTTCTAGTATATGAATTTAATTAAAAATAAATACTAATAAACCTCATATACTATGTAAAAAAAAAATTCCTTTTAGAGTCACCTTCTATAACAATAGTGTTATAGCCTATGCTCCCTTTATTTTCCACGAAAGCATCTACTACAACAATAAATGTTGTAACCCATGCTTTCGATACTTATAATCTGTAGGTTTTTGTATTTTAAATCTTTGTTTTTCTACAAATAAATAGCAAGCTATAATTCTTCAAAAAGAATCTTACTTTTAACAAAATTCCTATAAAAACCAATTTAAATTTCATACAAGTTTCCAAAAACCACATATTTATTTTCCAAAAAAAAGTATTTAAATTCTGACAATTTTATTTTATTGAGCCAGACATAAAGTGGATTTTCCTATTTACTAGGAGTATCCGCCCTAAACCTTGGAAATCTCGTTTCTTTACTAAAGTCTTTTGTGCCTATTTCTCTTGTATGCTTATATCTACCTCAAGGCAATACAATTATAGTCTTTGTAATTATCTACACATGGGCTTTCTTCTTTTCTTGTCAACTACATTTATTGTACATCTCCAATCCTTAGCCTTATCACTCTATGGATTTTCACATTCCGAGCCTAAATGTACAAAGACATTTCTCAAACTCTTTCCATGAGTTGACCTTCTCTATGCTCCAAAAAAAATTCCTTACTCTAAAAATGATATTTTAAGAATTTTGCCTTCAACTGATGTATGCGAAGTGTACAAAGAACCTGCTTAAAATGTCTTGGAAATCTTTAACGACCAAAACAGAATCTAGCTCTCATAGTGATGAATCAAGGGAATAAAGAAAGCTTAACATGACTGACCCCTATGGGTTATATGAAACTTCGAAAGTCCGTCCGCTACATGTCCCTAATCTAACCACTCCCTTCTCGCAATCTAATATCGCACCATAAGTGGATAACCAATCTGTCCCCAAAACCATCCCATACCTCGAAAATCCCTGTACATAGGTGTCACAATCAAACTCTATTCCTAGTATAAAAATTTTCAAACCCCTACAAATCATAGACTAATGCATCGATCCTCCTATGGGGTTTGAAACAAAAATGGAGCCTACTACTAAGGAGATGCCTAATTGCAAACAAATAACCAAAGAACTAGAGATGGAAGAGTGTGACATTCCAGAATCGAAAGGAGTTTGAACTGGACTTTGAGGGGATTTTTATGAAAAACTCTTTATTATTTAAAAACTAATTCTATTCTAAACTAAAGAGCTTCTTTCTGAAAAATACTATTAAAATCAATTATTTGAAAATACTTTACTTTCTTTTTTTTAATTTTTTTAGGAATTCTATAACCTTCGGCTCTAATACCAAGTGAATCACCTTACACCCCTTAATATACCAAAAGGGACATATTAAAAAGGCATGGTGCATTGTAGGTATAACTAAAGCAAACGGAGGCTAAGATTCACAAGAAAAATATAGATAAAAATAGTGGAAACTTAGAATAATAACTTAGTCAAAACAAAACTTCATAATTGCTTCATAAATAAGTCAAATACGAAACACTGCATACATCTCTGAAAATCCAATGTATCTTAAGAAAAAAAACTCATAGTCTCAAAAATCGAAATACATAGTATCCCTCATAATAAGCCAGCGCATCGAAAGAACAGAAGCTGAAAATAAAAGTAGTACATAGTAGAAATCTCCTCCAAGAAAACTCCAAGCATCAGCAATCTGCTGACTTCTCCGTTGATTATCTATGGGGAAAAGGGAAGATAGAGGAGTGGGTCAGAATAAAAGTATGGTGAATGATAACAATTACTAGAGTCTTTAAGCAAGATAAAGTAATAGGCTCTACAACAGTTCTAACATAAAAAAGGATAAAGGAAATAGGAAAGGAATAAACTGGAATTAAGTACGATTAAATATTGCTTAATTTATAAGATAGGTTAACTCTGATTGCTTTCACTTGTCCTTGATTTCTGCTTTGAATTCCTAACCTTGTAATTAGGGTGTAACCCTTATTCTACCTATTTTGATCGGCATGCTACCCTATAGTACCTTTCTACGAACCAGATGATATATAACTCCCTACACAGAATGCTACCGTGGACTAGACGACATATATAGCTCCCTATACAGAAGGCATTTATTTACTGTGGACCAGATATTATATATAACTCCCTACATAGAATGTTACTATAGACCGGACGGCATATATAGCTCCCTACACAGAAGGCAATGTCTGAGAAAGACACCCATACTAAGCGCTTGGAACTCATAGCCATTACTGAGCACCCGAATGGGAGTCGCACGCTTAACTGCCATCATCCCCATGGTACCTTTTCCTTTACCTATTTTGTCTTCTTGTTACCCTAAGTTCCAGCATAAGCATACCCCTCATCTCACTTCAAGCTAACGTGAGATCTCCCTGTGTCCATAGAAAATAGGAAAAATGCTGTTGGTACTGACCCGTCATCCAAACAATCTCTAGTTGCGCCCCCTGTCCAAATCCCCATGATTTGGACTTTTAATTGACCAACTACTACCATTTTGAGCATAAGCATGCCCTCGTCTCACTTCAGGCTAATGTGCGACCACCATTTTGTCTAATAGAGAATGCCATTTGGTACAGGTCCAACTTTCATCTTTGCTTATTAACTTAGGTAGATTATTTAAATAAGCTTTTACATTTTTCTCTGCTATCCGTGCTTATTAGTTTCTCCTAAGTCTTAAAGTAAGCCTTATTCTGTTCTTTTTCTTATTATAGCCTACATTATAATCACGTTGTTACTTAACCCATGGTTAAAATGTGAAAATAGGCTTCTTTCATTTTTACTCTTTTTAGTTATAATTCTAAGTTATAACTAGGCCAATCTTTTTAATTCGGTCCAATTAACGTCATAATTCAGTGTAATTTCAGTCCAATTCCATTTTTATTATAGTCATTGAAATTTACATCTTATATTCCATTATTTCAGTTTTCTTACAATTAATTCCATGTTCACGTTAATCCTGTTCTAATCTATATTCAAATGATATTCCTAATGATAAATGATAATTCTATATGCATGCTACAAACATCATCTAAATGCAACAATCATGTGATAAACATACATTTATATCACCTATGGAAATAAAATAAAAATGCGCATGCATCCATATGCATATGCTCTAGTGTCCTAGTTAGGCCGATCCCTAAAGAATAATAGCGCCTAGTGTACCTTTATGCTTCCATTAGCATCCACTAGCACACACTTGCAACCACTAGCATACATCATTCATAACATGTTCTATTAACATGTTTACATCAAATCCTACCATTCATAGGTTAAATCCTGAGTTCTACCCTCCCCAAGGATAATAAAGGAAAGAACCAATTCAAATCTAAAGATGGAAAAAGGAATTCTAAAACTTACTATCAAAAAGATGAGGATAGGAAGTACAATTCTTCTCTTCTGCTTCCCAAGTGGCGTCTGCAACGTCATCCCCCCATTGCACCTTCACTAGTGTAACCTCCTTATTCCTTATTTGCCTGGTGTCTCTTCCAACAATCTTCGTGGGAATATGCAAAATAGAAGCTTCCCTTTCTACCTCCACCTCCTCCAACTGACTGGGCTTTACTACCTCCATCGAGTCATGTAAGCACTTTTGCAAGTGCGAAACATGGAAAACGTCGTGCACTCCGGCGAACCTATCAGGTAGCTTACTCGGTGAGCCATCTTCCCAACTCTCTTTGTGATAGGAAATGGTCCAACAAATCTTGGGCCGAACTATCCATTTGACCCGAATCTTACCACATTCCTTGGCGGGGATACTTCGTTAAAAACTAAGTCTCCAACCTCAAAATCTAGGTATCTCCTCTACTTGTCCGCATATGACTTCTGTCTATCTCGAGTCATCTTCATCCTTCGACGAATCAAATCCACCCCTCAGATGTCTCCCTAACCATATCAGGTCCTAGTAATAACTTCTCCTTAGACTCTACCCAACATGATGGGGACTTACAAGGTCTTCCATATATAGCCTCAAATGGTGCCATTCCTATATTTGTTTGGGCACTATTATTTTACGCAAACTCAACCTTCGGAAGATGCTCCTCCCAAGTTCCTCCAAAGTCCAAAATGCACATCTGCGGCAAATCCTCAAGCAACCCTATTTACCCTCTTCGTTTGGCCATTTGTCTGGGTTGATAGGCTGTCCTCAACCTAAGTTACGTCCCTAGGGCCTCTTATAAGCTTCTCCAAAACTCACTAGAGTCCTATGCACTCTATGGAAACTCTATTATTACTTTCAAAAGTAATCACTGTTGTATCCTTTGTAGCCTTACACCTAGGAAATGATTCCTATCTACTTCACATTTAGGAGTTTGGTTAGGTGTTTATAGTTCCATTTAAAAACTAAGGTTTCTAAATTTTTAAAACATCAAATCCAAAAACCTTCATCTTTAAAAGTGTTATCTTTATGTTTCTATTAAATTCAAAAATACTAGGTTGCTTAAAGTCTTATCTTTCTAGACTTGCATCTTCACAGCCTTTTGAATTTGCATTATTTCCTAAACCTAGATGGAAAAACTTTGAAGTCCAAAACTTATTCCTCGTTTTTTTTTAAATACCTTTTTAGTTTTCTATAAAAAAATGAATTTTCTAATTTTACCTTTATAAGGTTTCCAAACACTTATTTACTTTTTCACTAAACTATTTTCTTTTAGAATATCCTTAAAATATCCTTATGGTTTTCAAATCATCTTCTCATTACACCTAACAGTCTCATACCTTAATATATTAGGACTACTTTCTCATATGAAAAATTATCAACGCTAAAATCTTCTATGAACCTTTTTAATAGAGGACCTCATGTTTAGGTGAAACTACAGGAACTTATTTTATTCTTTTTGAAATAGGCTATACAAAATATGTTACTTTTTTGTATATCTCTTTCATGTATTCTTTGTAACTTGCACAAAACATTTTTATTGGTTTCATAGAAAATTATACCATTACTTTTTTTTCATTCCAATAGATTAAAGTATGTTTAATTTACATTCTCTTATTAGAGATATCTTCTAATATCTAACTTACTCTTTTCTTTTCCGAAAAGCTCACCTCCAAAACTGCTTTAATATATCCACAACTAAAAACATTTCCTTATAATAAGTGTACTTTACAAATCACTTTTATTTTTACTCTCAGAAATTATCTTTTTAAAATTCATTTTTATTTGGGTTTAAAATAGATGTTGCGTAAAACACCATTGCTACAACACAAAAATTCTAGTGTTTGAATTTAATTAAAAATAAATAATAATAAACCACATATACTATGTAAAAACATTTCCTTTCGGAGTCACCTACTGTAACAATAGTGTTATAGCCTATGCTCCCTTTATTTTCCAAGAAAGCATCTATTACAACAATAAATGTTGTAACCTATGCTTCCGATACTTAATAAACTCTAGATTTTTAAATTTTAAATCTTTGTTTTTTCTACAAAGAAACTAGCAAGCTATAATTCTTTAAAAAGAATCTTACTTTTAACAAAATTCCTATAAAAAACAACTTGAATTTCATGAAAATTTCCGAAAACCCCATATTTATTTTCCAAAAGAAAATATTTCAATTCTAACAATTTTATTTTATGGAGCTAGACTTAAAGTGGATTTTTCTATTTACTAGGAGTATCCTCCCTAAACCTTGGAAATCACATTTCCCTACTAAAGTCTTTTGTTCCTATTCCTCATGTATGCTTATATCTACCTTAAGGCAATACAATTATAATCATTGTAATTATCTACATATGGGCGTTCTTCTTTTCTTATCAACTGCATCTATTGTACGTCTCCAATCCTTAGCCTATCACTCTTTGGATTCTTACATTCCTATCCTAAATGCACAAAACCATTTCCCGAACTCTTTCCATGAGTTGACCTTCTCTATGCCCCAAAAAACGCGCTTCATTACTCCAAAAGTGACACTTGAAGAATTTTTCCTTCTACCGATGAATGCTATGATACTAAATGTAATAACCCGAATTCCAGTGGTCCATATTTTTTACAAAAATGCTAGAAACCAAGCCCACTGAATCCCGAGTTAGGTATCTAGTATCATGCAAATAGGCAAAGATAAATATATTACAGCTTAATTAATTATCTCGCAACGGAATTGACTAAAATATAATAGAAAGTAAATATTTACCCAAATAATAACACTTTCTAAGCAAGTGTCGTAAAGCTAAGAAGTCTCTGCCATCTACCTAACATATAGGATGTTATGAGGAGGAGGTCAGAACAAAAGTTCTAGTGAATGAATAAATTATATACTTATGCTTAATTCTACATATATCATTTCATTTCCATTTACTCTTATATTAGATTTATTAGGTTACAATACTCTCGCCTCTATTTGTGAACCATGCCTATTGTTGAACCACCAGTTTTGATTTATGACAAAAAGCTTAAACGATCAGTGATGAGACTTAACGATTAAGCGACAAAAAGAGAATGAGATATGCAAGCTATTAAACTACAAAGGAAATGAGACTACAAATCTAAGTATAGAATGACTATTTACTGAAGTTTTAGTCTTAGATATGGTTTATAATTGTTAAAATCTATCCTCAAGTTGTTTGCACATACTTAAAGTAGTTTTAAAGTTCAAATTTCTTATATTGTGCGAACTGTGCACTGACGACCAGGTCAGTCAACTGACCGAAAATAACCAGTCGAGTGAACCTGTTCAGTTCACATATATGCACCATTTTACACTGTTTTTGAACATTCAGTTGATTGGTCAATTTCGCTCAGTCGACTGACCGGCTCTAATGAATATTTTTCCTAAAGAGTCACTTCTAATTGTGAAGAGCTTCAATCTTAATTAAAGATATATAGCTGCACCTTTTGGTTTAAACTTTTTGTGAATAGTTGTAACTATTTGTTCACTATATAAATATGTTGGAATCACTTCTCAAATTACTGAATTTTATTTTGATTTCTTGCTATATTCTCTGCTATTTATCTCTGTAATCTAAAAGCAATCACAGTTTATATATTGCTTGAATCTCTGAACTAATTAATATATTCTTTGGTTTTAAGCCATATCTTCCTTTCATATCTTCATACACACAATATATACTTGAGGATTTGATTATAGGAAGAGTGTACTATTAAAACATATCTATGTTATTCAGAACACAAGCGTCAACTATTTACTTGAACCAGTAGAAGTCTTGTTCGGTTGTTCAGGCAGTAAAAGTACTCTATGGCTTTTTGAGGCGAAAAAATCCTGTTCGACTTCTTAGGTGTTGCATACATATTCCTCAGGGTTAAGAGAGGGGTTTATAGAGTTTAAATCCAGAGTGTAGTCTGGGACTAGACGTAGAAGAGGTTTGAACCAGTATAAAAATTCTTGGTGTGCTTATTTCATTTACTTTATTACAATTATCTATTATCTAGTTTATATTTCCACAATAATATAATATTTCATATTACACGATCCTAAGTGTTAACTAGCCACACAGCTTACACACCTTCATTTGGTATCAGAGCGAGTACATCCTATAACCGTAACACGGTTATTTGATATATTTAGTAATATGGAAAGTAACACCAACTCTAACATTAACATTAACACTAGTTTCACTTAAGGACAGTCAACTGCATGACCACCACTATTTAATGGTCTTAACTATAATTATTGGTCTACTAGAATGAGAATATATATGCAAGCTAATGGTTTTGAAACTTGGAATATTACATAAAAAGAATATACCATGCCAAGAGAAGATTTTTCAACCTGGACTACTACACAAAAAACTGATGCTCACAAAAAACTGATGCTACTTCAAATGCCAAAGCTATGAACATGTTATTCTATGCATTAGATAAAAATGAGTTTATTAGGATCAGTATGTGTACAACTGCTTATGATATATGGAGAACTCTAAAAGTAATTCATGAAGGAACTAACAAAGGCAAACAAAGCAACCTATATTGAAAAATCAGTTCCAAAATTTCAAAATGAAACCAAACGAAACTATAAATGACATGTACTCTAGATTTCAAGATATATATCACTAATTATTGGCACTAAAACAAAAAAATTCTGATTTTGATATTGTTACAAATATCCTCAATTCTTTAACGGACAATTGGGAACAAAAAGTCTCAGCAATTGAAGAAGCTAATGATTTCTCAACCATGAAACTGGAAGAATTGATAGGAAATCTAATGTCATATGAAGTGAATTTGTAGGCAAAGAAAGTACAGGCACAAGATAAGTAGAATCTAGCATTTCAAGCAGAAAAAGATGATTTAGCTGAAGTGTGGTACTTATTGCTAAAAATTTCAAAAAGTTTTTGAAATTCAAAAAGAATAACAAATTCAGGAGCTACAAAAATAACTCCATCAATAATAATAATAGCAGTAAACCATCATCCTCTGTCATGGAATGTTATGATTGTTATAAAAAGGATCATATGAAGAAATATTGTCTAGAGAAAAAGAAAAACAAATTCAAGAAGAAAGCATTTTTAGTAACGTGGGATGATTCAGATTCTTCATCATCATCAGATAGTGACAGCGATAGTGACACGGAGCAAGCAAATGTATGTTTCATGGCTACAAATGATGATGTAAGTGAATTAAGTTTTGAAAATCTGGTTGAAATTAATTTAGATCTAGTAGACTTAGCGAAACAAATTACAGAGCAAAATCAAGAGTTACAAGGAAAACTGAATTGATCTGAATTAGAAGTTAGTACGCTAAGAGATGAAAAGAAAATTCTTGAAAAAGAACTTGAAATGACTCAAGAATCTGATTCTAATTTAACATCTCAACTTTCTATGATAACTCAGGAATTAGAAATTCAGAAAAATAAAAATGGTGATTTATCTATAAAGATTAATGATTTAAAATCTAACACTAAAGTACTAGTGTTAGAAAATTCTAGTCTCAAAACTAAGTTAGAAGATATTAATAAAAATATTTATAACTTCAACAAAGGACGAGAGGATCTTTCAATAATAGTAGAAAATTCTCAGTCTACTTGAAATAAAATGGGAATAGGATATAAGAAAATTGAAAATCCAAAGAAATCTGAAAAGTTTAAAAATAAGACCCTAAAAGAAAAGTGGGTACGAACTTAATCTTTATTTTTTGCAGGTACCACTTGAAAAGAGAGGAAAATGGATCTTAGACAGCGGTTTCTCAAAATACATGACTGGTAATAAGGACATGTTAACTAACATTGTCTACTCAAATGGAGGATCGGTCAATTTTGGAGATAATTCAAAATATTATATCATCGGCAAAGACCATCCAACTATCATACTGGTTATACTCCAGATAAGAAGAAGGCATGTCGTTTATTATTCTTTAGTTCTCCTTCAACAAACAAAAGATTGATGATATACATCATTATCAATGAGAATCAATAGAAATACAACGAGAAATGTACTATGAACGAAAGGTTAATTCAAAACGACTTAGTTTCCTGGAGCAACTTAGCGGGAAATTCAACGGGACATCTACATCCGACGTTCATCAATCCACAACGTCTTCCTATCAGTATCCATGGGATCAGTCACCACAACCTCCTCCCGTGTCTCCAAATTCATGGGAGCGTGGAAATCACTGGTCTCTATTGAAACCATGCAAAGAGAAGAATAAAGTTAAATCGGAAGGTTGCAAGACTCCGCATTCATCCACTTCTTTTTCATCTAAATAACTTTTATATATCATTTCTCTTATTTCAATCTAATTTGTATGCACTCTTTGTTTAATATATTGTATATACATTTTTTAACTTTTTTATAGCAAAAAGATTGATAATGCTGAAAAAGATCATTCAGTCGACTAACGAATTTTGGTCATTCGACTGAATCTAAAAACAGAATTTGGAAAATCGATCAGTTAACTGACCAAATTCGATCAGTCGACTGACCAGCTTATCTGGGCCTATTAACTCCTGTTTCTACCACTTTTTACCTATACAATTTATCTTCTACACTTTTACTCCTCACTTTTACTTTCTACCATCAAAATTTCAACACCCTAGCCCTCTAAATTTTCAAATGGCTCCAAGACAACCAAAACGCTTTAGAAAAGCTTCATCATCAGCCTCTTAACCAATTGTGACCCAAATAGCTCAATGGCTTTATGATTCCACCGCTGCCCAAAGATGGAACAAGATGAAGGAAGCTCGCTTTCTAAAAGGATCATTTGTTTTATTTCCTGACTTCGCAGCATATAGAATTTAAGATCTTGCTAAACGAAGTCGTGTAGAATCTCTCCTTGACCACAACCAGAAAGATCTCAAGATAAATCATACAATGGTAAAACTCTTTTACGCAAACTTGAATTTGGGTCATCAAAGTCCAAGAAAGCCTAACAACTGCGTATGGAGTTTAGTTTGTGGTCAACAAATCTTCTTGTCGTTTGATAGAATTAGACATGTCCTTCAAACATCAACAAATGGTATTCCACTAGAAAATTTGAATGTTGTTTTAGGAGAATGAGATGAAGCGAATCATAGATTTTTGGAGGACGACATGGCAGAATTAAAATCTACTGCCTTACGTCCTACAGCTCGAATTATGCATCGAGCCTTAATGTGCACAATCCTTCCTCGTACTAGGTCTTACGAGCTTGTCTACCTAGAGATTTATAGAGCTTTATATGCAATTTGGGGTGATGTTTAAATTAATTGACCTAAGCTTATACTTGATGAATTCCTAGCCTTCAACTAAGGACGGATGAACATCATTTACTATGGCTAATATATTATGTGGCTCCTAATGAATCTACAATTTCCAGTTCCAGAATCCGACACCTCAAAAGTTAAAACACTAGATAGATGCACAATCAGTTTGATGAAATTGCCTCTAAGACTGCTCACTGTCATGTCATTCCAAGATTGGCAATCAAGGCTCGCCAACAGGCTCCTACTCCACAACAACGAGGAGATGAAATACGTACCATCACCCCATCCCAAAGCACCCGAGAGTCCATTGATCTCATTGCACGTAATCAAGTAATTTTGGATTCGCGCATTACGAATCTCAACAAGAAATTGACAGGAAGTTTGACGAGATCAAAAGCTTTTTTAGGATTCTATGGGATGCAATTTCTTGTTCCTCCATGACCACTACAGAATGTTCACATCATAATCCAGGATAATGCCTGGCACCTCATTTTAATTGGTCAACATCCAAAGAACATACAAGTTATGACGCTAGTGGAAATGATAGTGGCAGACAATATGTGAAAAGCTCTTCACCTGTGCAGTTAATGCGCTAGGTAGATTCGAAGCGGTAGAGATGCAAAAAGTCATAGTGGGGACATAGCGAGCATATAGCGAGATATAGCGGATGGCTCTAAAATAGCATATAAAACTCGTACTTAATGTTTTTACAAACATATAAATGGTAATTAAATGAAAAATTATCATTCAATTGAATTATAAATAATACATAAATAATTTTAAATAAAAACATGTGCGAATATACTTTAATTAAACGAAAAAATATTATATAACATAATTGAATTTGGTATCATATTAGAGTATTTTCATTTCTGAAAATATATTAAAAATTAAATCAAATAAATTAGTTTCATAATTTTATAATTTATATATGCAATTTTTCAATTCATTAAAAAGATATAGCGGGAATAGCGGAATATAGCGGAAATAACGGGATATAGCAGAAATAGCGAGGATTAAAGCGGAAAACACTATATTTTGGGGCTATATGGAAAAATCGTAGCGGTAGAAATCCGCTACGAGATATAGCGGGGTTGTAGCGGGCTAATAGCAGGGCATTAACTACACAGCTCTTCACGATGCAAAGAACCAGCGCAAGAAGAAGAGGAAGAAGAGACAGATTCAGACTCTGACGAGTGATGACGGTAATTACTGATGGTGGTAATAAGTTACTTTCATTTTAGTTAAAAACATTCTAGTATCGTTTGATTTCTTTGATGTCGATGGGCCTGTATAAATAGCCTGGTAGAATTTGAAAAAATATGTTTGTTTGTGATTGGTATTTAATACGCTATTAGTTCACAATGCTTATGTGATAACATATTATATGGCTGTTTATTTCATTTTTGTCAATGACAAAGGGGGAGAAATTTGCGTGACTAACCAATTTTTGCTGGATTAGATATGTCGCCACAAATTCATGGGGAGAAATATATAACTTCCAGTATATGATTCTTAATTTATAGCATCGTCAAAAACAAGTTGTCATCAATCACAAGGGGGGATAATGTTGAATCATGAGTTTTGATTCATGACAATAAGCTTAAACGATCAGTGATGAGACTATACGATCAAGCGACAAAAGGAGAATGAGATATGCAAGCTATTAAACTACAAAGGAGATGAGACTACAGATCTAAGTATAGTATGATTATTTACTGAAGTTTTGGTCTTAGATATGGTTTATAATTGTTAAAATCTATTCTCAAGTATTTTGGACATATTAAAAGTATTTTTAAAGTTCGATTTTTTTTTAAATATGTGCAAACTGTGCATTGACGACAAGGTCAGTCGACTAACCGAAAACAACCATTCGACTGAACCTATTCAGTGCACAGATATGCATCATTTTACACAGTTTTTGAATATTCAGTTGACTAGTCGATTTTGCTCAATTGATTAACCGGCTCTAATGGCTATTTTTCCCAAAGAGTCACTACTAATTGCAAAGAGTATCGATCCAAATTGAAGAGATATGGCTGCACCTTTTGATTGAAACCTTGTGTAAATAGTTGTATCTATTTATTCACTATATAAACACATTATAATCACTTCTCAAATTACTAAATTTTATTTTGATTTCTTTCTATATTCTCTACTATTTCTCTCTGCAATCTAAAAGCAATCACAATCTATATACTGCTTGAATCTTCGAACTAATTAGCGTATTCTTTGATTCTAAGTAATATCTTCCTTTCATATCTTCACACACACAATATATACTTGAGGATTTGATTATAGGAAGGGTGTATTATTAAATACATATCCATGTTATTTAGAACACAAGCGTCAACTATTTACTTGTACTAGTAGAAGTCATGTTCAGTTGTTCAGGCTGTAGAAGTCCTCTTCGGTTGTTTGAGGCGGAAAAATCCTATTCGGCTTCTCATATGTTGTATACCTATTCCTCTGGGTTAAGAGAGGGTTTTATATAGTTTAAATCTAGAGTGTAGTCTGGGACTAGACGTAGAATGGGAAGTCCGAACTAGTATAAAAAGTCCTAGTGTGCTTATTTCATTTACTTTATTACTATTATCTATTATCTAGTTTGTATTTCCGCACTAGTATAATATTCCATATTACACGATCCTAAGTGTTAACTAGCCACATAGCTTACGTACCTTCACCCAACTACTCCATAGTGTATTAAAACCTAATAACTAATATATACATATTTCTAGCTATATGCCCAATGAACATATTGGTCCTAGGTAGTACCAATAGTACCTTCTGTATCCTCCTCGCAAAGGACTCCTTTAGCGCTCCTTTAGCGTTCTGTGACTACATCTGTGAAGGATAGCTTCGTTAGGCCAACAATAGAGATGTTCCGTCGTCCACCATGAAAACGTAAAACTGCACCTTCACTAGTCTATACTAATGCTCGGACATCCGCAACGTACCACCCAGTGCATACATTGAGGACTATACGTAATCGTTCTGTCCACTCTCTTAATCCCGCCAACAAGGTCTACCTTGTACGGAACTCGGTCGGGGATTTTCTATATTTATAAAGGACAACTTCGTTAGGCCTACAATATAGATATTCTAGTTGGTCTGTCTCTTTTCTCACCATGGCTATGGCCCCAAGCAGCCACCCCTCAACTAATTGAAAGACTTCTAAAGAGTTAAGTGGTCGTGCCTTACTGTAAACAATCTAACATCCAATTGGCGATGCCTCTTCATCTAATGTCTTCATAGTGAAAGAATCATTGGCATGTTGGTTTAACTCTAGTCTTTATCGAAATCGCTCTTGGTCTTGATGTTGGTCGATATCCGCATGAGACTATCCTTAACCTTACTTGCAAGTACTAGACATACGAATACCCTACTCCGAACACCAAGCTCTTCCGACTGCCTACAAAGGTCCGCTTCATTAGGCATGCAATGAAAATGCAGTCATGGCATACTCTCTTGATGGAATACCTACAGACCAACCTCCAGGGATGAAGCTTTGTTAGGCCTATGCAGAGGCCATCCTAGATTATCCTCACATCCTGTTGAAGTCTCATACTTCTTTAAATCCGAAAAATACTAAGTTAGACATGCTTCTTCATTACTGAAATCCGTGATGAACTACTTCGTTAGGTGCTTTATCCTTTGGGCTGCTCCAAACACAATTCAATTCTTACATTAGACCCTAAGTCTAATCTTTTAAATTTTCTTTTAGTTTGTTTTCTTACTTTTTTGGCTACTTAATTAGCATATTGTTTCCCTCGTCTCACTTCTAATTGTTGTGAGATTACCATAGATCTAATAGGAAATGCTATTGTATGAGCCACATCCATTTCTTGCTTATTTAACTTAATATATAAATTTTTAAGTTCAATAAAATAAGCCTCTTTTACAACTTCTATTCTATTTACTTATTGACTTAATATAAGTTGTATAAATAAACTTCTGCTATTATTCTCTACTATCATTACCTACCAATTTATTATAAGTCTCACGATAAGCTTTTCCGTTCTTATTTCATAATTATAACCTATGTTATAATTCGACTTGTAGTTGTTACTTTTTTTTATATAGTGTGCTATATAATTACAAGCATTACTTTTCTGTTCTAGTTCGCCTTCTTTTATTATGATATCGAATTTTCTTTAATTCACACTTACCACAATAATTATTTAAATAGCCTGTGCAGTAAATGCGGACTTAGGCTCATTATTTTTACGGCTTCAAATTCTTGATTAACAATTTTCTTGTTTCAATCTATACTTTATTATCTTCTGTTTTAGTAAGTAATTATATTTTATTTCGTTGGTTATGAAAATTATATAATTTATTTCCATATCTTAATATTGGATAATACTATGGACAATAATCCTTAAATGCAAGATATTTCTTTTACTATTTTGGAGTAGTGTAAAATACAACGGTTTCTCTATTTTACACTAGCTCCCCTTTTTATTTCTTTTATTCTTACAGTTACGTTTATTGCTATCTTTTAGATGTTAAGTTATGAAAATGTATCATATTCTCTAAATCGACCAATTAATTTAATAATTACTCCAAATTAATTTTTTCAATTTTAATGCAATTTATTACAGTAGTTCTAAACTCTTACTTACATCTTTATTTCAGCATTCTTAATTATTAGTCCATATTCACGTTTAATCTATTCTAATCCGTACGCGATGAAAAAGGAGAGGATGGGAGAAAAATGACACTTGCATAAAACCCAAAACATAGGAAAAGATGTAAATAAGGCAAAGAAAACAATATATAAATACTAATACTGTAAATAAACTGCACGTTTTTCTTATAATTCGGCATAATTTGATCGGTATTATTAATTACTGAATAAAATTTGCTAAACGGGAATCTAACGATAATATATCTTAAACTTAAAAAGATATATAAATAAATTCACTCATCCATCATTCTTAGCTTCGCTTGTGCTCCACTTGGCTCTATAGTCCTTTTGGATCCCCTTCTTCCAATGTGTATAATATTTTAATTTAGAAGATCTTCTCCTTAGAAATTATTTTATTTTTAGGGTTCATTCTTAGGCTAGGAACGCAAAGAAATATTTTCTAGTTAGGGTTCGGCCTTAGGCAATGAACGCATGGGAAAAAATCTAATTGTGTGAAGATAGCTAGGCCTAAGGTCCTATTTATATTAGAGCACGGGGACCTCAGACCGTTGGATTCTTGGATTGAACCTGGAGCTACCAAGTAACCAGGAAATTTGGAGCCATCGGATCAAAGAACGTATGGCTCAGATCACGTAAAAATGGGAAAACGCATCACTGCACGTACCTAGATGAAAATTCGTCCAGGCCATGTGCGGTCAACCGAGCGATCGACCGCCCTTAGCCAGCGGTCGACCATTGCGCCTACTGAGTCGACCTCCTCTTGGCCTATATCTGTGTTATATTTTTTTATTCAATTAGTTACTTGTTCCGTTTCGTTCTTAAATTCTTCATATTGGTTCGGTTTTAGACAAGTTATATATAGAAACTGGTCATAAAATTTCCATAGATGCAATGGTATAAATTTCGGAGCTATATTCCGATAATTCCAAAATTATTCATTTGCATTACTTATCGTTATACGTTACATTTCAACTATATAAAAATGCAGGGTGTTACATTCGCCCACCGTTAGGAAATTTCGTCCCCTAAATTTGACAAGGGTAAAATTTATGTAACCTCTCTCATTAATTACAACCATTTTATGTATATCCAATTTTGCAACCATTTGTGTTATTTTGCAAAAGTGCTTTTCAAAACAAAGTCTTGCATATACATAAATCTCTAAGCGGTACCTCCTATGTAACGACCCGTATTTTACGTGTCGATAAATCGTATATTAGTTGCATTTAGTCGTTTGGAGCTTGAGTCATTCTAGAGATAAGTCGTGTTAAAGTTAAGTCGTGTGGAACTTAAGTCGTGACCGACTTAGAGGATGGAGCGACTTAGGGTAGGTGGCCGACTCATGGGGTCAACGGTTTATAGGTTGACCGACTTATTGGAGTGAGCGGTAGTTGCCGACTTATGGTTGTTAGCGAGTTAGTAGGCAGCGGCTTAAGGTTTGGACCAAGTCAAGGTAGTGAGCGACTCATAGGATAACCGACTCATTGGGGTGACTGAATAGTAGAGGTGACCGACTCATGTATTGGACCGACTCATAGGAAGGAACGACTTAAGGTGATTGGCTGACCTAGGGGAAACTAACGGCTTGGGGGATGCCGACTCATAGGGTAGCGGCATAAGGAGTTAAGGCTTAGGTCGTTGGTAGTTGAGTCGTCCAGACGACTTAGTGTTAGGTCGGCAGGGAACTAGGTCGTGTGGCCCTGTGTAGTGTTAAGTCGTGAGTCGGCAACATAGTTAAGTCGTTAGGCCGTATTAGTTGGGTCGTTGAGTCGGCAGGATAGTTTAGCTCGTGTATGTTCTTAGGTCGTGTGTTGTTAAGTCGGTAGGGGCTTGAGTCGTGTGCATGCTGTGCCGTGTGTGTGTGTTGTGTCGTATTTGCCTTGAGTTGTGTTGAGTCGTGAGTCGTAGTGGTTTGGGTCGTGAGTCATGAGTCGTGGACGACTCATAGGGGCGGACGACTCGTGGGGGATTTCAGCCTATAAATAGAGGGATTTGGCTCAATTTTTGGCACTGGTTTTTGAAGCGACGAAGTGCTGCCATTTTGAAATCTCGACTACAGCACTTCTTCATCTTCTTTTCTCCACTCCATTCTAGTTCTAACATCCATCCAAGATCGAAGATCCAAGAGCCAAAGTTGAAGATCTTCATCCAACGAAGCTAGATTTCATCGTTTCAAGCGGGATTTCGACGAATCAAGCTTGAATCCTTGCTGTCCAGATCTGAAGTGATTAGTTTTTGAAGTGTTTGGGTGATTCGGTGAGTGGTGGTTATCTCTCACGCGGACCCAAAGGAGTATATTGGATTGGTGGTTTGTTGAAGTGTTGTAGATAGTGATTTTATGCATATTTCTTTAGATTCAAGTGTAGATCCATTACTTATGAAGAAGATTACTTATGCAAGTTCATTCACCAAGTTGTAGAGATAAAAACCCATGATTTATATTTGTTAGATCTATGCTAAAAACCCTTGATTCAGGTATGCTAGATCCATGCTCATTTATTTACTAAATTGCCATTTTAGTGATAAATGCCTATTTAGAACTTGATTGACTACTTGTTGTTTGGATTAATGTTTTCCTTGTTTGATTGTTGTGAATGAGTTATCTAGTTGATAGATTTGGACAAGTATGGTCAAAGACGATTCAAAAGCTACGGAAGAGGCTCTTGAATGGTGAAAGTTGCTCAAGGCATATGTAGTGGATGTTGAAGCTCATATGTATGGATTGGATGATGTTGAGATGGAATTTTGCCTTGATGCGATGAGGCAAACCATGATGTTAAGATGAGCCTTTGCTATAATGAAGATGAGGCAAGGAATGATGTGATGTAACCTTGGTATAATCGAGAAGGATTGCTCCAAGCATGTTGACAACTTGAAGGGTAGTTCGAGTTGATTGATAATGGATGGCTCAAGAGGTAGTTTGGGCTAGGTTGAGAATAGTCGTCAAGGAGGATGACTAGAAGGCTTGGATTTCATCGTTGTTGAAGGTTCTAGCAGACTCAAAGCAAGAGTACAAGGGTTGCCCTAAAGACTACGGGTAGGTGGTATGGACACCCTAAAGACTACAGGTAGGTGGTCGAGTACTCTGGGTAGTTGCGAAAATTCCTAGGCACGGGTCATGATGACGTGCGGAGTTATGTCTAGAACCGGGGTTACCATTAGCCCTTGATAGATGGCTCAGGAAGGAGTCGGTCATTCAATTAACGGTGATTTCGAAGCAAGGTTAACAGTGATAGCCAGAGTCATGGATGTTTGGACGTTTGGTTGTATCGTCATTCGGTCTCAAGAGCGGTGTTTTCTGGGTGCTTATCTGATCTTGGTTTAGGCCTTGGGGGTTTGTATTTGGAAAACATCGACCTTGACTCGAGTGATTATTGCTTTACTTTAATTGCCTGCTATGTTATGCTTGCTTCTCCTTAATGTGTGTCTGGGAGCTATCACTGCAGAAAGAGGTGGAGTGGGATGGTTTGGTTCCTATTCCTTTTATCCCTTATACTCTTTTGGTATGTTTGATAGTTGATTTACTGCTCACTAAGACTTTGTCTGACTCAAGGTTTTATGTCTCCTCTTATTACCTTGGGCTGTTCATCCATGTTGGGATGGGCAGACTAGGTAGCAGTTGACAGGTGCTGTTCTTGGAGATCTACGTTGATGATGACGAAGACGAGCAGGAGGCTTTTGCATATTATTTCATATTATGTACTGGGTTTTTCCGCTGTATATACTTTGAGTGCTTTGTAGTGAGGTTTTGATGTATTGACTGTTCTGATGATTGTATCAAACTTCTAAGATGCTTATTTGATGATATTCTGTTATGAAGCTTCACTATACATATATTTCTCTATTGTATTTTATCCATGCGCTGTGAGTTATGCGATAGATTCTGCGATGTTTATTCTACCCTTGACGGTCACCCATGGTTGCCTGGCACGCCTTTCAGCGCATTATTTCCTTGTTTTGGTGCGGGAGTCATGGGCGGTCGTCACATCCTATATGAATGCTTTTTAAATAGGGGTGTAGTTCAACCTACTTTTCTTCCAAATCCGAACGCATAACTTTTAATATTCGACTCTCAGAACAAACTAATTTTCTGAACTCGATTTCTTATATAAGAAAGAAGGTAGAAGATGGAAAATTCTCACATTTCTCCGTTTTACTTTTGTGTACCTCTCTCTCCGTGCTTGGAACTTGTAATGCTATCTTATAAAATCTCTGTTTTCTTTTCCAAGCACAGTTTACACAAGAAAATATCTCTTTTTTAAAAAAATTCTGTTGACGTTTTTGTCGCTTTCGTTAAATTCATTATTTTCCTTTTATTTATCTTATTCTGTTTTTACCTTAAGCACAGTTTACACAAGAAGGTGTTCTAATGCTATCCTTTTTATTTATCTTAAGCACAGTTTACACAAGAAGGTGTTCTAAGTCATTCCTTTTTGTAGATATTAAGGATGAGTCGAAGGGGGAGACCAGCTGCTAGGGAAGACCGTGCTGCTAGGGAAGCTGTTGATTATACTCCTATGTTTGAGGCCATGATGACTTCGATCATGAGAAGGATACCAGCTTCAGGATCATCGGTGGATGTGGGAGTTCAAGTTCAAGCTCCAAAACCAGTGGATTTTGCTAAGCTTTGTAAGGACTATACTTCTCTTGGAGGAAAGGTTTTCTTGGGAACGGAATCAACTATTGAAGTGCAGAGATGGATTGATGCTTGTAGGAGGATCTTTGGTGATTTGGGAATCGAGGATGCAACTAAGAGGAAGCTTGCATCAAGGCAACTTCAAGGGAGAGCTTCGGATTGGTGGAATTCTATCACCATTGATACTCCGGAGGAGGAGATTACTTGGGAGCAATTCCAAGTCAGATTTGAAGCTAAGTTCATCTCTACGGCTCAGAAATCTGTCTTGTTTAAGAAGTTTGTGGAACTCAAGCAAGGTGGAAGATCAGTTCTTGAGTATGTTTCTGAGTTTGAAGCTTTGTCCAAGTATGCCAGATCGTATATTGATTCTCCCTATCAGAAGAATGAGAAGTTTGTGACCGGTTTGGATGCTTATCTTGGAAGACAGTTGGTGGATCATCTGGACGATCCGTTTGAGAAGCTTGTGGAGAAAGCTCTCAGGCATGAGAGTTTGTTTCCTAGGGAGAGTTCTGTTATTGCTATAACCAAGGAAGGGTTTAAGCCACAGTAGGGTGGAAACAAGAAGAGGAAGCAGCAGCAACAGAAGGGTAAGGATGGCCAGAAGAAGCCGAAGGGTGAAGTGACCTGCTACAACTGTCAGCAGAAGGGCCATCTCTTCAGAGATTGCAAGAATCCCAAGGTGCCGGGAAAGTGTTACAACTGTGATAAGCTGGGACATATCAAGAAGGATTGCCCAGAACCAAAGAAAGATAGGCAGATTGTGCAAGCTTATGCTATGGGAGCTGTGTCATCGTCTTCAAAAGCTCCTACTGCTGAAGAGAAGGGGAAGAGTGTGGTGGTTCAAGGTAATCTTTCCATTTGTGGTGTTCCAGTTAGAGTGTTGTTTGATACTGGAGCGTCGCATTCTTTTATTTGTGATGATCTTGTGGGCCGGTTAGGTTTGGAACCGGATATTGTTGATAGGCCATTGGTTCTGACTAATCCAGTTGGGGGTTCGTCTTGTTTGTGTATGATATGCCGTGGTCTAGTTGTGTCGAGTCATGATTGCTCTTTTGTTTGTGATTGCTTTGTTCTGAACTTTGCGGGGTTCCGAATTATTTTGGGTATGGACTGGCTTAGAAAGTATGCGGCAAGGATTGATTGTGAGAGGCTGGAGGTGACAGTCGGGAATGTGGAAGGGCGAAAGGTTGTGATACAATGTAAGCATGAAGAAGGCGTCTTCATGAGCTTCATGTATTCGCTGGTTGTTCCACGGGATGGACTGTCATCGGTGCCTATTGTGAATGGATTTAAGGATGTCTTTGATGAAGTCAAAGGGTTACCGCCGCATAGGGAGATCAAGTTTTGTATCGATCTAGTTGAGGGAGCCAGACCTGTTGTGATGCCTCTTAGGCAGATGGCGCCTAGGGAACAGCAAGAGCTGAAGGTGCAAGTTGATGACCTTTTGCAGAAAGGATTCATTCGGCGTAGTGTGTCCAAATGGGGTGCACCAGTTGTGTTCGCAACCAAAGCGGATGGATCGTTGAGGTTGTGTGTGGATTATCGTGAGCTGAATAAGGTGACTAAGAAGAACAAGTATCCATTGCCGAGAATAGATGACTTGTTTGATCAGCTTCACGAGGCTAAGGTGTTTTCTCAGATGGATTTGGCAACGGGATTTCACCAGTTGAGAGTGTCTAAGGATAGTGTGCCGAAGACTGCTTTTAGGACACCATCCGGTTTTTATGAGTGGCTGGTAATGCCGTTTGGTTTGACTAACGCACCAGCATATTTTGTGTATCTTATGAATAGAGTATTTAGAGATCAGTTGAACAAGTTCGTACTTGTGTTCGTGGATGATATTCTGATTTATTCCAGAACTGAAGAAGAGCACAAGATGCACTTGCATATTGTTTTGGAAATCTTACGGAAACATCAGCTGAAGGCTAAGTTTTCGAAGTGTCACTTCTGGAAGAGTGAAGTGAGATTCTTAGGCCATGTTATCTCTGGAAATGGAATAGCGGTTGATCCCGCTAAGGTGGCAGCGATCCAGGATTGGATTAGACCTAAGAATGCATCTGATGTGAGAAGTTTTCTTGGATTAGCAGGATATTATCGTCGGTTTATCAAAGACTTTTCCAAGATAGCTGCACCATTAACAGGATTGACGAAGAAGAACCAAGTGTTCTGTTGGGATGCTAAGTGTGAGCAAGCTTTTGGAATCCTGAAAGAGCGACTGACGAGTGCTCCTGTTTTGACTATTCCAAGTGGGAATGAGGAGATGGTGGTTTACACCGATGCATGTGGTACTGGACTTGGAGCAGTGCTAATGCAGAAGGATAGAGTTGTTGCGTATGCTAGTCGACAACTGAAGCCGCATGAAAGGAATTACCCGACTCATGATTTGGAGTTAGCGGCGATTGTTTTTGCTTTGAAGATGTGGAGACATTACCTATTGGGAGTTCGATTCGAGTTGTTTACGGATCATAAGTTGTTGAAGTATCTGTTCTCCCAAAAGGATTTGAATCTCCAACAGCAACGGTGGCTAGAGTTCTTGGCATCGTATGATTTTGGTATAGCCTATACTCCGGGAAAAGGCAACGCAGTGGCAGATGCGTTAAGTCGAAGACATGCAGGATTGGGAACCATGTTTTCAGAATGGAAGAGTCTAGAGTATTTGGCTGAATTTGACTTCAGGCCTAGACGTGAATTGGAACCTGAGATGTTGGCAAACTTATCGATAAGGCCTACTCTTGTGGAGAGAATTGGCGAGAGCCAAAAGCGAGACGATAAGCTTGTCAAGATTATCCGAGATTTGGAATATGGATTGAATCCAGAAAAGGATAAAGGATTTGAAGTCGATCGAGAGGGTTGGCTTCGAAAGCAAGGACGACTAGTTGTTCCCGATGTGGATGGACTGAGAGATGAAGTCCTTAGGGAAAGTCATCACTCGAAGTTAACAATTCATCCAGGTGGAAATAAGATGTATCGGGATATGAAGAGAACCTATTATTGGGATGGTATGAAGAAGGATGTTGGAAATTTTATTTCCAAGTGTATGAACTGCCAGTTGGTGAAAGCTGAGCAGAAGAAGCCCAGTGGATTACTTCAGCCATTGGAGGTTCCTACATGGAAGTGGGAGCAAGTGTCGATGGATTTTATCGATGGTCTACCTAGAACCAGGACAGGGAATGAAGGGATTTGGGTCATTGTAGATCGTTTGACTAAGAGTGCAAGGTTCATTCCTGTTCGATCAACTAGGACTGCATCGAAGTTGGCTGAGTTGTATGTTAAGTGGATTGTTCGATTCCATGGTGTTCCGAAGAGTATAGTGAGCGATCGAGACCCATTGTTCACTAGTGGATTTTGGAAGAGCTTCCAGGAAGTTTTGGGAACTAAGTTGTGTTTGAGTACAGCTTACCACCCTCAAACAGATGGTCAGACTGAGAGAGTCAACCGAGTTTTGGAAGATCTCCTCAGAGCATGTGTTTTGGATGTCGGAGGATCATGGGAAGATCATCTTCATTTGGTGGAGTTTGCGTACAATAACAGTTACCAGTCAAGTATTGGTATGGCACCATATGAAGCACTATATGGAAGACCGTGTAACTCTCCGACATGTTGGTTGGAAACTGGAGAAAAACTGATACTTGGGCCAGAGATGATTCGACGGACTTCGGATTGTATAGGGATCATTCGGCAGCGAACGAAGGCAGCCCAAGATCGTCAGAAAAGTTATGCCAATAATCGTCGTAAGGATTTGGAATTCGACGTAGATGATATGGTTTTTGTGAAGATTTCTCCTCTGAAGAATGTTATTCGATTTGGAAAGAAAGGAAAGTTAACTCCGAGATTTGTTGGACCATTCCCGATTATCGAGCGAATTGGAAAGCTCGCTTATAGATTGGAGTTACAGGAAAAGATGGCAGGTGTGCACAATGTTTTTCATGTATCCTATCTACGGAAGTATGTGCATGACTCGAATACAGTGGTTTCTGCTGATAGCTGTGAAGATTTAGAGGTTGATCCAGTGGTTACGAGACCTCGTAAGCCGCTTCGTGTTGTTGAAACCGACACGAAACAGCTTAGGAGGAAGACGGTTACGTTGCTCAAGGTACAATGGAGTGATGATGTTGACGACTGTACATGGGAGGAGGAAGAGAGGATGAAGGCAGCTTATCCTGAACTCTTCAAGGTATGGCCATAAGGTGTCATGACATCTCATGAATTTGTAACTTGTTCTAATCTTAGAATTCTGCATGCTAGGCTAGTAATTGGATGCATGGTTTGTTGATTGCTATGGATGGTAGGCATGCAGAATAGTTTTGATTTCTCTTGTTTGTTTGGAATTTCGGGGGCGAAATTCCTAAGGGGGAGAGAATGTAACGACCCGTATTTTACGTGTCAATAAATCGTATAATAGTTGCATTTAGTCGTTTGGAGCTTGAGTCATTCTAGAGATAAGTCGTGTTAAAGTTAAGTCGTGTGGAACTTAAGTCGTGACCGACTTAGAGGATGGAGCGACTTAGGGTAGGTGGCCGACTCATGGGGTCAACGGTTTATAGGTTGACCGACTTATTGGAGTGAGCGGTAGTTGCCGACTTATGGTTGTTAGCGAGTTAGTAGGCAACGGCTTAAGGTTTGGACCAAGTCAAGGTAGTGAGCGACTCATAGGATAACCGACTCATTGGGGTGACTGAATAGTAGAGGTGACCGACTCATGTATTGGACCGACTCATAGGAAGGAACGACTTAAGGTGATTGGCTGACCTAGGGGAAACTAACGGCTTAGGGGATGCCGACTCATAGGGTAGCGGCATAAGGAGTTAAGGCTTAGGTCGTTGGTAGTTGAGTCGTCCAGACGACTTAGTGTTAGGTCGGCAGGGAACTAGGTCGTGTGGCCCTGTGTAGTGTTAAGTCGTGAGTCGGCAACATAGTTAAGTCGTTAGGCCGTATTAGTTGGGTCGTTGAGTCGGCAGGATAGTTTAGCTCGTGTATGTTCTTAGGTCGTGTGTTGTTAAGTCGGTAGGGGCTTGAGTCGTGTGCATGATGTGCCGTATGTGTGTGTTGTGTCGTATTTGCCTTGAGTTGCGTTGAGTCGTGAGTCGTAGTGGTTTGGGTCGTGAGTCATGAGTCGTGGACGACTCATAGGGGCGGACGACTCGTGGGGGATTTCAGCCTATAAATAGAGGGGTTTGGCTCAATTTTTGGCACTGGTTTTTAAAGCGACGAAGTGCTGCCATTTTGAAATCTCGACTACAGCACTTCTTCATCTTCTTTTCTCCACTCCATTCTAGTTCTAACATCCATCCAAGATCGAAGATCAAGATCGAAGATCCAAGAGCCAAAGTTGAAGATCTTCATCCAACGAAGCTAGATTTCATCGTTTCAAGCGGGATTTCGACGAATCAAGCTTGAATCCTTGCTGTCCAGATCTGAAGTGATTAGTTTTTGAAGTGTTTGGGTGATTCGGTGAGTGGTGGTTATCTCTCACGCGGACCCAAAGGAGTATATTGGATTGGTGGTTTGTTGAAGTGTTGTAGATAGTGATTTTATGCATATTTCTTTAGATTCAAGTGTAGATCCATTACTTATGAAGAAGATTACTTATGCAAGTTCATTCACCAAGTTGTAGAGATAAAAACCCATGATTTATATTTGTTAGATCTATGCTAAAAACCCTTGATTCAGGTATGCTAGATCCATGCTCATTTATTTACGAAATTGCCATTTTAGTGATAAATGCCTATTTAGAACTTGATTGACTACTTGTTGTTTGGATTAATGTTTTCCTTGTTTGATTGTTGTGAATGAGTTATCTAGTTGATAGATTTGGACAAGTATGGTCAAAGACGATTCAAAAGCTACGGAAGAGGCTCTTGAATGGTGAAAGTTGCTCAAGGCATATGTAGTGGATGTTGAAGCTCATATGTATGGATTGGATGATGTTGAGATGGAATTTTGCCTTGATGCGATGAGGCAAACCATGATGTTAAGATGAGCCTTTGCTATAATGAAGATGAGGCAAGGAATGATGTGATGTAACCTTGGTATAATCGAGAAGGATTGCTCCAAGCATGTTGACAACTTGAAGGGTAGTTCGAGTTGATTGATAATGGATGGCTCAAGAGGTAGTTTGGGCTAGGTTGAGAATAGTCGTCAAGGAGGATGACTAGAAGGCTTGGATTTCATCGTTGTTGAAGGTTCTAGCAGACTCAAAGCAAGAGTACAAGGGTTGCCCTAAAGACTACAGGTAGGTGGTATGGACACCCTAAAGACTACAGGTAGGTGGTCGAGTACTCTGGGTAGTTGCGAAAATTCCTAGGCACGGGTCATGATGACGTGCGGAGTTATGTCTAGAACCGGGGTTACCATTAGCCCTTGATAGATGGCTCAGGAAGGAGTCGGTCATTCAATTAACGGTGATTTCGAAGCAAGGTTAACAGTGATAGCCAGAGTCATGGATGTTTGGACGTTTGGTTGTATCGTCATTCGGTCTCAAGAGCGGTGTTTTCTGGGTGCTTATCTGATCTTGGTTTAGGCCTTGGGGGTTTGTATTTGGAAAACATCGACCTTGACTCGAGTGATTATTGCTTTACTTTAATTGCCTGCTATGTTATGCTTGCTTCTCCTTAATGTGTGTCTGGGAGCTATCACTGCAGAAAGAGGTGGAGTGGGATGGTTTGGTTCCTATTCCTTTTATCCCTTATACTCTTTTGGTATGTTTGATAGTTGATTTACTGCTCACTAAGACTTTGTCTGACTCAAGGTTTTATGTCTCCTCTTATTACCTTGGGCTGTTCATCCATGTTGGGATGGGCAGACTAGGTAGCAGGTGACAGGTGCTGTTCTTGGAGATCTACGTTGATGATGACGAAGACGAGCAGGAGGCTTTTGCATATTATTTCATATTATGTACTGGGTTTTTCCGCTGTATATACTTTGAGTGCTTTGTAGTGAGGTTTTGATGTATTGACTGTTCTGATGATTGTATCAAACTTCTAAGATGCTTATTTGATGATATTCTGTTATGAAGCTTCACTATACATATATTTCTCTATTGTATTTTATCCATGCGCTGTGAGTTATGCGATAGATTCTGCGATGTTTATTCTACCCTTGACGGTCACCCATGGCTGCCTGGCACGCCTTTCAGCGCATTATTTCCTTGTTTTGGTGCGGGAGTCATGGGCGGTCGTCACATCCTATATGAATGCTTTTTAAATAGGGGTGTAGTTCAACCAACTTTTCTTCCAAATCCGAACGCATAGCTTTTAATATTCAACTCTCAGAACAAACTAATTTTCTGAACTCGATTTCTTATATAAGAAAGAAGGTAGAAGATGGAAAATTCTCACATTTCTCCGTTTTACTTTTGTGTACCTCTCTCTCCGTGCTTGGAACTTGTAATGCTATCTTATAAAATCTCTGTTTTCTTTTCCAAGCACAGTTTACACAAGAAAATATCTCTTTTTTAAAAAAATTCTGTTGACGTTTTTGTCGCTTTCGTTAAATTCATTATTTTCCTTTTATTTATCTTATTCTGTTTTTACCTTTTATTATAACATCTTATGTCCTTATTCTCTATCGGTGAACATCACAAAAATAAAGAGAAAAAACATCAATACTGATCTACTACTGCATAGAGTTTTCAAATGCTTACATAAGAGTACAATTTTATATCCAAGGAGAAAACAAAGCCTACTACATTACGGTGCTAGATAGGTGACATAAGTAGGCTAATATAGCTATCATCTTGGGCTAGGTGTCCTAGGACCTTGTCCGCCCTAACACAAGAAGGCCCTATTAAAAGATTCTAAACAGCTAAGGCGCTCCTCCTGCTGCTTAATTGTCGTCACAATCTCCTGCTGCGTCCTAGCTAACTCCTGTTGTGTCCTAACCAACTCCTTATGTCCTCGTAGAAGCTCCACATTCTCCCAAGCGAGCCGCTCTTGCCCCTCGGCAATGCTCCTAAACTGGTCATCATAGCTCGATGGTGGTGCGGGCTGAGAAGGTCCTGCTCTCTCCCCCTAAGATCCAAATCCACATGCACTCTACGTCACGGGGTCTTCCGACCAAGCGGGCCATGGTGACTCTACATACCCAACGCCACCTCCAAATGGTGGCGAAGGAAAGTGTTACTGCTTATGAAAGTACTATGGTGCCTGGAAATGTGGCATGTACTCCTGCTCCTCCGGTGGAGCCAGCATCTGATCTAAACCTATATTCATCCTCCTCAGAGTGGATGAATCAATCATGGAGTGGGCCTGCTCACAATTGAAGGTTTGATTTCTACATCTAATTTTCCCGTTTATTTGACTCTGGGGCATCACATTCTTTTATCTCTAGTTCTCTAGTAGATTGCTTGCACTTGGACATATCATTAGTAGTAGACCTCATTATTGTTTCAAATCCCATAGGAGGATTGACACACATATCTGTGGTTTGTAGGGGTCTAAAGATCCTTATCCTAGGCCTAGAATTTGACTATAGCACATATGTTTTGGGATTCTCGGGGTATAGGATGATCTTAGTGATGGATTGGCTATCCACATATGGAGATATATTAGAATGCAAGAGGAGAGTCGTTGACTTGAGACTTGCAGTGGTAGGACTTTGGAGGTATCTTACGACCCGCAAGGGTCAGTCATGTTGAGTTTTCTCTATTCCCTCGATTAATCGCCAATGGAGTTGCATTCGGTTCCTGTCGTCAAAGATTTTGCAGACGTCTTTGAGGATGTTAGTTGTAACGACCCGTAATTTCGCTGCTTCGAAAATGAGAGATTTCGTTTGTTTTAAATTTAAAAAGGCTTAAACATAAATAAATAAGTTATATATAATAGATAATAATAGAGAAATTATTTATTCTTATAGTTAATAATTTAAAAAGCATAAATTTTGATTTTAGAACAAATCAACAAAAGTTAAATTTTGTTAAAAATAAATAAACGCTTCAATAAATAGGTTTAAATAGTTATTTAAAAAGATAAATCTTATTTAAAACATTTAATAAAGATAATAAAAGCATATTAAAATATTTAAAAGGATGTTAATAATTGTTTTATAAAAAATAACCAAATTTTGTCGTATTTTGTCAATTTTACATAAACTGTAAAATTAGAGATTTTCATACTATGTAAATATGATTTTAAAATATAAAGAGACATGTTTTAATTTATTTAAAGAAGTAAAAAATTCATTTTTAAAATCTGGTTTACGTAAATAAATAGTTTAACTAAAACATCAAAATGTGACCGTAAAACGTTTTGTCAAAAACCAACGTTTTATCGATTAAAAGTTGTCGCAACGTCGTCACACCTTTATTTTCATATATATGAACATATATTCAAATAGTATAAGTATTAATTAATTCACTAATCAAATTTACTTTTACAAAACATACTTAGAAAATTCTAGAATGTAATTAACAAAAAGTAAGCATAAAAAGACAAAAAATGTATAAAAGTCAAAAAGTAAAACATCAAATCAAAGAAACATAATTATTACTTTCTTTACTTAATACTTAGCTGAAAATGACATAAAGTAATAATTTGAAATATGATGTTAAGTGTTGAAAAAAATAAGATTACTTTATAAGTAAGTAATGGTATTTTGGTCTTTTTATAAAATATTATTTTAATCCAAAACTTTTCTATAAATAAGACCACCATTCTTCCACTTTCTTTTACATATTTTTACATCTTCTTCTTCCTTTCTCAAGCTTTCTAAAAGCTTCTCTAAAGACTTCTTCTCTTCCATTTCCTTGCTAACTTTTTCAAAATCATATCAAACAGAGCCAAAACACCACCGAACTTTGCCAAACACCTTACAATACCATTACAACATGGTTTAGCATCTAAGAAATGAAGAAACGATGGAGAAAGAGGAAGAATAGATGGGGGTCGTACCTATGTAAAAGTAGGAGCAAGTTCAAGGAGCTTCGGAGCAAGAAAAAGAGAAGGAAGTGCTACCGGGATCAAAAGGAAAGTTTACGAAAAAGATTTGGTGAAGATAAAAGAAAATAGTGAAGTGTTGGATGAGATGAATGTTGGTAGGAAGTGAAAATTTTAGTTAAAGGTGAATCCATAACTTATTTCAAGTATAATGATTGAAAAGTTTAAATATGTTGAATTATTAAATGTTTGATAACTTGGTTGCAAAATTGGTTGATTATACGATTGTTTATGTGCTTGATAACTTGTTTGATAAATCATAAGATAAATGATTAGTAATTAACCACAGTTAATTGGATGTAAATTAAATCCATATAATTTTTTTACGGAAATTATTTAGCCTCTTAATGATTTCAAATTATCTAAAAAGATTGAAAATGATATTATAGTAATATAATATTATAATATGAAATGAAATGAAATGAAAAATGAGTTTGAAATGATGAAAATATTGTTTTAAATAAGTGGAAATAATTTAAATATGGTTCAAAATAAATTTGAAATGTTTCGGACAAGTTACAAAGCAATTCACAAAATTGGTCAAAATCGAGCTCGTCGCGTAGCGGTAATTCGTAAATTTCGACCCGTAACTTCAAATTAACGTAGAGAATGATTTATAAGTCGGATTTCTTCGAAATAAAAATTATTTGGTCCACAATGATAATAGTTTCCCAACAAATAAAGAAAATCAAAATTTCGTCAAATAGGTTTGAAATATGTCCGAAACAATTTTCTAAAAACATCGTGGTTTTACATTTAGCAATCCAATAGGGATATCTTATAAATATTATTTTTAAATGATTAAAAATATGAAATAAAATTTATAAATCTATTAAAATGGTTTAAAAGAGATTTGGAATGGAAAATGTGATTTTTAAAATAGTAAAAAGTTGTTTAAATCAAATAAGCTTATATAGCACTTTTCGTAGCACTTTTATGTTGCAAATTCTATAGCATTTTGAATATCAGTTTAAATGTTACGATATTTCCTAGAATCATTTATGAATGTTTTTAAAAGAATAATTAACTATTTTAAATGATGATTTGGAAGTTTAATAAATCATTTCAAAAATGAAGATTAATAACTGAGTATGCAGAAACGACTAGTACATTTGTCACGCTTATGAGATCTGGGAAAATAAAACAAGGTGTTTAGCGAAGGTTAGGGATGGAGCAACCAGTGCCCTGAACTTACCTGGCCTATGTTTTCTCTTTTTAGACGAGAGGTGGAATAGATCGAAAGAAAATCCCAGATGCTCTAAAAGATCATATTTAAGTTTTTCCAAGATAAGGGAAAGGAAACAAATTCTTTGAATGTTAATTAAGCACTTAAATTCTTTTATTCGATGATTAGCACAAAGGAACCGGGATCGGATTTTGATGATTCCTATCAGAAAATCACTTCAAACTAATTATCGAAACTGCATATGAATTAACATTTTATCGATGAGTGGTATGAAGGAACCGAGATTGGATTTGGGTGGTTCCTATCCGAAGAACGGGGAACAGATTTGGGTGATTCCTATCAGAAAATCACTTCAAACTAATTTTCAAAACCACATATGAACATAACATCTTTTTATCGATGATTAGTGCAAAGAAACCGTGATCGGATTTGGGTGATTCCTATCCGAAAACCCCTTCAAACTAATTTCAAAATAAAACATATTAAAGACGAAGATCGTCATGATGTAGGATTACTTGTGGTTAGTCCCTGAAGGTGAAATTTACCATATTTAAGGTGGCAGCAGTGCTATGTTATGAAAATCTTCGATTTGCAAGAATATGATTTGAAGTTTAGAAAGAAATCTTTGATTAAGATTTAATGAATGATTTGGGAATATTTTCGTTAAGTTAAAAATTATAGCTTGAATATAAAAAATCTTTGGTTAAGATTTAATGACTGATTTGGAATGGTTTTCCTAGGTAAAAGAGAAATGATTTGGAATTATTTCAAGATTTAAGAAAGGTTTTAATAAATCAAATGATTTGATAAATGAGGCTTAATGATTCCATATACCCTTAAAAAATGGAATAACTTGAAAAGAATATATCTATGAAATATATTTGATTTAAATAAAAGTGAAATAATTGATTAATGATTGATATCCATATATGATCTTAACATTTTTTTAAGTGATGATTGGCTTCGAAGGAACCGAAATCGGATTTGGGTTATTCCTATCCGAAAACCACTTCGACTAATGTATACGTTCGAATGTGAAGACTTGTTGAAGATGATGGTTATTGAAGATAGTGGATCTTTATAGCGTGAGGACTGCTTGTTGAACATACTCTGGGTATCTCTTATAGAGTTATTTATAGCAGTGGTCTCCTCGTTGTGGAGATTTTTCGGATTGCGAGGACTACTCACTACTAGTGGTAGTAGGAGAGTGCCTTCGGTTTCGTTCAGTCCCAAAACGAACTTGTATGGAAGAATGTCTAATATTGCATTTCTGAGACATAACGTTTGACTTTTACAAATGTACATCTGCTTGGTGGCGGAGAAGGAAACTTCTCTTAGCTTAACACCCTTCTTTGAGATATATGAGCTCAGAGGTTTTATGCTTGTGGGAGTAAAATAGTGACCAAAGGAATGACACCGTGGCATTCAAAGTGGAATCTATTATGATCAAAACGTGGTTTTGTATGAAAAGCGTGGCTTTGAAGAAATTGTGCGTAGCATCACTAGCCTCACATCCTGGAAGATTTATTTAAGGAATGAACATATAAGATAAAATAATATTTAAATGATTGTTTAAAAAAGAATAATATAAAAGGAATGAGAATTTAAATTCCAGTAAAATAACTATGGAAATTTAAATGAAGTTAATTAATATAAGATAAATTTATAAGAAGAATTTATAAGATAGGTTTTATAAAGTAATCTCTAAAGGATTTTGAAAATGATACTATTTCAAATAAAAAGAGGTATTTTATGATAACTAATTCGATTGGCTCAAAAGTAAACTAAAAATAGGCAAGAGATGTGTTCGAATGGTAAACACTTCCCTTAAGTATTACTCTTCTTGCTAAGAGGATATATGATACTATTGGTAATACCCAGTTCCTTGCATTGTTTTGGAGTTACTCAATAAATATATTTTTCTTATGTTAAACAAATAATGTGAATCATTGATTAGTAATCTTTATAAAAGTATTTAAACTAAATATAGATTTGGATCGCTAATTGCTAAAATAAAGCGGAATTTTCGACGATTTTGGACAGCCGAAAATTTTCGAATCATACCAAACTCAAAGCTAAGAAATTTATGAAAGCTTTTGGTAAAAGATTGTGAAATACTTTGAGCAAATGAAATAAGATAAGGATAATTTATAAATATGATTTATAAAGAAAAAGGAGATTTAAGAGTTAAGAGTTTGAGGATTTAAATATGGGTGGTTTTAAAATTTGTTTTCATAGCTAGAAAAATTAATAATAGTATTAAATAAGAAATAAGTTTTATAACTTATGAATTTGAGATATAGTAAATTTCAACAAAGTCGAAATTTGTTAGACAGATGGATTTAAGTAAAATCAATTTGGAATTTGGGACTAATATATACTCTTAGGATGTAAAGGTATATCGTGCAAAAATAGATTTAAATCATGAATTGTTAATTAAAACGATGACTCCTTAAAAAGGTAATTATAACCTTAAAAATGTTTTATTAATGAATTCCACCATTAATTAAGGATTTGGACATAAGTCTTTAATAGTGATTGATTTGCATAAGTTATAAGATGTAATAAAATTAAGTAATAATTTTACGAAATGATTCATAAATAACGTAGCGTTAAAGGAAATATACTAAGTTAAAGGATTGTGGTAATTATAATACAGATAAATTATCTTTTGAGTGAAAAATGGTTTCTTTGGAATGTTTTCCTTTATTAAAAATATTTAGAAATAAATAATTAAGGGGATTATATAAAGAAGTACATTTATAAAGTGTTTGAGCTTAAGATAAAGTTTTTATGGAAGTTTTGAGGGTTGATAAATACATATGATATATGCAGATCATTTCATCGCACAAATTTTGATCTAAAATTCGAGTATGGAACTTTGAGGTGTTTACACTGGTTCAAAAAGGATTTATCACTCGATTCTTGACGACGAACATTGATGAGGATTTTTGGTTAGATAATTGAATTTTCTATCATAGTTGAGCACTATGCAAGGAAAGCAAAGGTTTCTAAACAATGAGCCTGATCAGAGTCCGCACTAGAAGATCGATGGATTGATACTAGTTCGGAAATAAAGTTGTTGATTCGAATAGGAGATCGAATAAGAGGTTTCATACGGATGATCTGTGTATATTATATGAAATTAAGTTTGAAGATAAAAGTTTTGGGTAAACTTTTGTTTTGGGTAATTTCGAGGACGAAATTCTTTTAAGTAGGGGAGAATGCAATGACCCGTAATTTCGTTACTTGAAAATGAGAGATTTCTTTTGTTTTATATTTAAAAAGGCTTGAAACTTAAATAAATAATTTATATATAATAGATAATAATAGAAAATTTATTTCTTCTTATAGTTAATAATTTAAAAAGTATAAATTTGAATTTTACAACAAATCAACAAAAGTTAAGTTTTGTTAAAAATTAGTAAATGCTTAAATAAATAGGTTTAAATAGTTATTTAAACAGGTAAACTTATTGAAAACATTTAATAAAGATAATAAAAGTGTATAAAAATATTTAAAAGTATGTTAATAATCATTTCACAAAAATAACCAAATTTTGTCGCATTTTGTCTGTTTTACACACACTGTAAAATTAGAGATTTTGGTATTATTTAAATATGATTTTAAAATATAAAGAGAGGTGTTTTAATTTATTTAAAGAAGCAAAAATTTCATTTTTAAAATTTGGTTTACATAAAAATAATTTATCTAATACGTCAAAATGTGACTGTAAAACATTTTGTCGAAATTTAACGTTTTGTCAATTAAAAGTTGTCGCAACGTCGTCGCACCATTATTTTCTTATATATGAACATATATTCAAATAGTATAAGTATTAATTAATTCACTAATCAAGTTTATTTTTACTAAACATACATAGAAAATTCTGAAATGTAACTAACAAAAAGTAAGCATAAAAAGATAAAAAAGGTACAAAAGTCAAAAAGTAAAACATCAAATCAAAGAAATATAATTATTACTTTCTTTACTTAATACTTTAATGATAATGACATAAAATAATGATTTGAAATGTGATGTTAAGTGTTGAAAAAAATAAGATTACTTTATAAGTAAGTAAGAGTATTTTGGTCTTTTTTTCAAAATATTATTTTAATTCAAAACTTTTCTATAAATAAGACCACAATTCTTCCCCTTTCTTTTACACTTTTTACATCTTCTTCTTCTTCTTTCTTTCTCAAGCATTCTAAAAGCTTCTCTAAAAGCTTCTTCTCTTCCATTTTCTTACTAACCTTTTCAAAATCATATCAAATAGAGTCAAAACACCACCGAACTTTGCCGCACACCTTAGAATACCATCGTAACATGGTTTAGCATCTAAGAAGTGAAGAAAGGATGGAGAAAGAGGAAGAATAGATGGGGCTGAACCTATGTAAGAGGAGGAGTAAGTTCAAGGAGCTTCGGAGCGAGAAAAAGAGAAGGAAGTGCTACCGGGTTCAAAAGGAAAGCCTACGGAAAAGATTTGGTGAAGATAAAAGAAAATAGTGAAGTGTTGGATGAGATGAATGTTGGTAGGAAGTGAAAAAATTTGGTTAAAGATAAGTACTCATATTTACTAATTAATCCATAACTTACGTCAAATATAATGATTGAAAAGTTTAAATATATCGAATGATTAAATGTTTGATAACTTGAATGCAAAATTGGTTGATTATATGATTGTTTATGTGGTTGATAACTTGTTTGATAAATAATAAGAGAAAAGATTAGTAATTAACCATATTTAATTCGATGGAAATTAAATCCATATAATTTTTTTATGGAAATTATTTAGCCTCTTAATGATTTCAAAATATCTAAAAAGATTGAAAACGGTACTATAGTAATATAATATTATAATATGAAATGAAACGAAAAAAAAGTTTGAAGTGATGAGAATATTGTTTTAAATAAGTGAAAATAGTTTAAATACAGTTTAAAGCAAATTTGAAGTTTTTCGGACAAGTTCCGAAGTAATTCACAAAATTGGTCAAAATCGAGCTCGTCGTGTAGTGGTAGTTTGTAAATTTCAACCCGTAACTTCAAATTAACGTAGAGAATGATTTATAAGTCGGATTTCTTCAAAATAAAAATTCTTTAATCCACAATGATAATAGTTTTCCAACGAAAAAAGAAAATTTCATCAAGTAGAGTTTGAAATATGTCCAAAACAATTTTCTAGAAACATCGCGATTTTGAAGTTCAGAATCCAATTGGGATATCTTTACAAATGTTATTTTTAAATGATTAAAAATATGAAATAAATTTATAAATCTATTAAAATGGTTTAAAAGATATTTGGAATGGAAAAATGGATTTTCAATTATTAAAAAGTTGTTTAAATCAAATAAGCTTACATTGCAGTTTCCACAACACTTTTATGCTGCGAATTCTATAGCAATTTTAATATGAGTTTAAATGTAACAATATTTCCTAGAATCAGTTATGAATGTTTTTAAAAGAATAATTAAATTTTTTAAATAATGATTTTGAATTTTGATAAATCATTTCTAAAATGAAGTTTAATAACTGTGTATGCGGAAACGACAAGTACATTTGTCTCGCTTGTGAGATCTAGGAAGATAAAACAAGGTGTTTAACTAAGGTTAGGGATGGAGCAACCAGTGCCCTGAACTTACCTGGCCTATGTTTTCTCTTGTTAGGCGAGGGATGGAATAGATCGAGAGGAAAGCCCAGATGCCCTAAAAGATCATATTTTAGTTTTTCCAAGATAAGAGAAAAGAAATAAATTCTTTGAACGTTAATTAACCACTTGAAATCTTTTATTCGATGATTAGCACGAAGGAACCGGGATCAGATTTTGGTGATTCCCATTCGAAGAACCGAGATCGGATTTGGGCGATTCCTATCCGAAAATCACTTCAAAGTAATTTTCGAAACCTCATATGAATTAACATCTTTTATCGATGATTGGTGCGAAAGAACCGGGATCGGATTTGGATGATTCTTATCCGAAGAACTAGGATCATATTTGGGCCTATCCTAAAATCACTTCAAACTAATTTTCGAAACCCCATATGGACATAACATCTTTTTATCGATGATTAGTATGAAGGAACCAAGATCGGACAGATGCGAATTATGCGTAGCCTCACTAGCCTCACCTCCCGGAAGATGATATGGGATACTATGTGGTCTGACGGAAGCAAATTCAGAATAAGTGGGTGTGTATGGCGGTGTCCAATACGTTGGGTCTTTTGGGGGATACGTCCTTCAAGGCATTCATTACCCCATGTGGATGAAGTGGTTAGCTTGAGAAAGTAAGGAACTACCGGTTATCAGTAGTAGTCTAGCAAGTATAGTTCCAAGTAACTAGTTTAAGGCACCGTTGGAACTATGTTTGTTATGCGTGGATCGGAGAAAAGGCCACGAGTTCCCTATCATGTTGGAAATCCAATCCTAATACGAGATTTACGGTTTTGATTGTATTCCCAAAATAGCTGTAATGCTTTGCAAGCATTTCAACTACCCCAATCTGGTATCATATATTCCGTTCCTTATTTTTCGTTGACCCGGTCTGGATGTATTACATTAGGTTTAGTCCATATATTGATACCTTATTTGAATAAGTTTACTTGAATAGCGTTTTCAAAAGAATGTCATTAAAAATAATATCAAGTGTATTTTGGTATAAAAGTGTTTTGGTTATCATAAGGTAAAAACCCACCGTGTTTATATGTGGACGTGGTATTACGAGATACCCTTCTTTTCAAAGGTTTTGATAACATCATCATGATCTGTACATTTTAAATTTCGAGTATCTCATGCTTGTTTATCAAGCCCGGTCCGGGTATTTTCAATACTCGAGTTAGATCCGAGTAGTTTCAGTTTTAGTCGAAGACGGTTGGAGTTTCCAGAGGAGAGTTGGAGATATTCATCTACATATGGACGTATTCTATTATCCGCTGTGGTTGGTTTGTTGTTTATCATCATTTATAAGGGCAATGTTATAACTGTCCAAGCTGAATCTAGGTTAGACTAATATTGTATTTTAAAAATTTGGCTGTAAAGATTATTATTGATATAATATATGGTATTACATTGATGTGAGATTCTATTCTATCTTTATTTTATTTCTACCCTTAATGATCCGTTTTTTCATGCAATTTGAGTTAGACATGTGTGGTTTATTGTCGATTCAAAGGGTATGAAAAAACGGGCCATTACATTAGGGGACTGCTCCCTAAGAGAGGGATTGACTTCAAGATTTATTTGATCGAGAATGCCAAGCAAGTAGCATTACCTGTGAGTCACATGGCATCTAGGGAGAGGAAAGAATTGAGCATGCAAATTTGTGAGCTTTTAGAGAAGGGATTCATTAGATGGAACATATCGGGGTGGGGAGCGCCAGTCGTCTTTGCCACTAATGCGGATGGCTCTCTCTAAATTTACATGGACTATAGAGAATTAAATACGCTCACCAAGAAGAACCGATATCCACTCCTTAGGATAGATGATCTTTTTGACCATTTGGTAAGATCATCAGTCTTCTCTTAGCTTGATTTAGCCATGAGATTCCATCAGCTTAGAATCGCTGATGACAGTATAGATAAGACTGACTTTAGGATACCAGACGGGTTCTTCGAGTCTTTGGTTATGCCATTTGGACTAACCAATGCTCCAGCCTATTTCGTTGATTTGATGAGCCGCATCTTTATGGATGTCCTAAATAAGTTTGTTGTGGTATTCGTGGATGATATCTTGGTATTTTCCAAGGATTTGGAGGACCATGCTACTCATTTGGAAGAGGTTCTTAGCACACTTCGTAGTCATCATTTGAGAGTTAAGTTTTCGAAGTGTCATTTTTGGAGAGAGGAAGTTCATTTCTTGGGGCATGTAGTCTTGAAGGAAGGTTTGGCTGTTGACCCCGCCAAGGTTATTGCAGTGCAAGATTGGAAGGCCCCTAAGAACGTTATCGAGGTTAGGAGCTTTCTAGGATTGGCTGGCTACTATAGGAAGTTCAATAGGAATTTTACCAAGATCTCCACACTACTCACGCGCCTTATTAAGAAGAATAAAGCTTTCGTATGAAACGTGGATTGTGAGGATTCCTTCACGAAGCATAAGAGAGACTTACTAGTGGAACGGTGTTAGTTTTATTTGACGGAGCTAAGCCTTTCATTATATACACTTATGCATGCGGAAGGGGTCTAGGAGCGGTGTTGATGCAAGAAAGGAGGGTAGTGTGTTATGGTGGTATGCAGTTGAAGACGCATGAGAAGAACTACCATACCCACGATTTGGAGTTGGCTGCCATAGTTTTCGCACTTAAGGCTTGGAGGCACTACTTGCTTGGAGAGAGGTTTGAGCTTCTTACGACTATAAGTCATTAAAGTACCAATTCTCGTAGAAGGACTTGAATCTGAGGTAACAAAGGTGGATGCAGTTTTTAGCCTCGTGTGATTTTTAGATAGCTTATACCCCTGGCAAGGGTAATGTGGTTGCGGATGCATTGAGTAGAAAGAAAGCAACCCTTAGTCCTTCGTTCGTAGAGTGGAGGAGCTTGGCATTTATTTCAATGTGACGATCCGGAAAATTTTGACATTTGAAATGAAATATTTAATCGATTTTTAATATTTGGAGGTTAGTTTAACTTGAAATTTCGAATATAAATATGATTTTGGCAATTAAATTATTGAATTTAATTTATTAATGATGGGTAAAAATTTAAGTTTTCAATTTTTAGCTTGTTAAAAATAATTTTATGACTTAGAAAATTTATATTGATAATATTGAAGATAATGGAAGCTTCAGAATTGAATTTGAAAGCGATTTAATCAGTTTTGAAAATATATTGTTTAAATCGATATTTAAAAATAGCCTTTCGAGGCACAATCTCGGATTTCGACGAAACCAGTTCCATTGGATCCGCAATATTGTATTATTATCGGATTTCAATTTTAGTAATGTTTGGAGTTGTTGTTTGGCCGTACGATGAGAAAATGCGTTGAAAATTAAATCGAAATTTAATTTAATAGCTGGGTTCAAAACGCTATCTTCTCCATATAATCAAATTGGATCCCGAGATTGGTTCCATTAGGTTCGGAATAGGGTTGTGACATTAAAAACGCTAGGCAACACGCCCCGATAGGAGTTTGGGATTTCGAGTTAGGTAATACGAGATATTTTGAATATAAATTTTTTAAAAATCAAGCCCTACCTTCCTCCACACACCGACCTCTCATCCTTGTCTCCCCATTTCTTTACAAATCTCACGCAAATTATTTCAAAAGCAGAAACAAAGAAAACAATCAATGGCCGCAACTAAATCAAAACCCATACCTTCGTTCCAAGTTAAAAGAATTGTCAAACTCTTCCTTCTTCCAGTTCAAATCACAAGCTGCTCCTTCTTCCCTCAACTGTTCAAAATTGAACCAGCTCGTATGAAAAAAGAATTTAAAGCAAGACTAAAAAAGTCGCGCTCGTGGCAGTAGAGGTAGCGACCGCGGTGACGAAGTCTGGTAAGGGTTAGGGGAATCGATATAAGATTATGAGGTAAGGCTCGATTTCAAGCAAAGCAAAAGGAAGATCGCGCTCGAGCTCGCGGCAGTAGTGGCGCGCGCGTGCGAGCGTCGTCTGGAGGCGGTCGATGATGGGGGCGGCTCGACATTTCATCGCGTCGGTAAAGCTACTAGAAAGAATCGAGACCGATCGAAATCTGAGTGTGGGTCGTCAAACTTGGCGGCACGGCTGGGGTTTCATTCAAGATTTGAAACTCGGGTGTAAGTATATTTTTACCGATTTTATTTATCTATATTTTTGAAACACAGAGAATAAAATAGTTACCGTAGATATATTTTGTTTTGAAAGAAAAAAAAATGCTATTTTAAGGGTGAGAAATAAAATAAAATAAATACACATGCACACATCTAGATTTGCCAGTTTATGTTAAAAATAAAAAGTGTGTTTAAGGTGATTTATGCATATAACCAATCATTTGGTCACCTAAAAATAATTTGTTTAAAGGAAAATAGTTTAATTCCAATTATTAGAAAATCAAATTATTAAATAATAATGGATTATTCGAGTTAGTTATAATATTTATGAACTGTATAAAATTGTTTATACAAGGTCTAATACAGTGAAGAAAATCAAGCTGGGATGAAAATGGATGGGATGCATAATAAAAGGTGAGATCTTCTCACTCAAAATTTTAATAATTGAAAATTTCAGTTATTAATTGATAATTGAATTATGATAGTTAACTTTGAATTGTTGATTGTGTGCTCGGATGATAATTTATTATCGGTTGTATTGAAGTAGACCCTGTGCGCCGTATAATAGCGGATGATATTATATTAAATCCTATATACCGCGATATTCCACCTCGAAGTGGAATTGGTATTATATATGTATTTGGAGTTGTTGATTTCCTGCATTATATAGTGGATGAGACCCTATTGCGCCGCATAATAGCGGATGATATTTTATAAATCCCATACACCACGATATTCCGCCTCGATGTGGAATTGGTATTTAATTGTTGTGCTAACATCTGTGGATGTAGGGAAACAGGTTGGAGGGATCCAACTGGATTCCTCAAAACATTTGATTTCGTTTCATATGTTGTGTGTTTATTTATTTATAATCTATGTGTTATTATACTGTGACTGAAATCATTGAAGGCTAAAATTTAGCTGAATATATTTTTGGTATCGTAAGATAACAGAAATAAATAAAATTGGATTTTTAAATTTAAGTAGAAAATCTATAGTGAAATCCTATTGAATAAAGATTCCAAAATATGGTGAAAATATTTAATAGATGGATTTCAGGTAATAATATTCAAAAGGTGAAGAATTTATTTTAAAAATATGGTTTTAAATAATTTGGAAAAGATAAAGGAATTTATTTTAAAAATAAATTCGGAAAATTGATTTAGTGTTTGAATGAAAATCGATTTGGTGTTGAAATAAATTTAGAAATTTAATTTGAAGATTAATTTGGTGTTTTAAAAATGAAACCCTTGGGAAATCAATATGAAAACTGATTTGTTGATGGAAACAAATTTAGAAGTCAATTTGGAATTTGATTTGATGATTGAAATAAATTTGAAAATCAATTTAAAAATTAATTTGGGTGTTGAAAGTGAATATTTGGAAAACGATTTGAAAATCGTATATCGTTGGATATTTGAAGGTATGAAATTCACAATGGAAACTTTATAAAGGAAAGGGAATTTTGTTTTAAAAATAAATATCGGTTTATTTTAAAAGCGTGGAAAGAAATTTATGAATTTGGAATGTAAATTAAAATAAATTGAGAAGATTTATAAATTTATTTGAATGGACCATTTTGTAATGGAAAAATAATTCTTCCCGGGAAAGCCGAGTATATTTTTAAAATAGCTTTTGAAATAAAATTTGAAAGTTCTAGATTTGGTTTTAAAATAATATTGTTGGAGAAATTAGTTTTTGAAATTGTTTTAAAGTAAAAATTTATTTAATTAATTACATAAGGGATTATTTTAAAGATTTAAATTGATATTTGATTTAGAAAATAGTTATTTAAATATTTATACTCTATCTACTAATTTTATTTTAAAATTAGTTTGGACTTGAAGTCTTATATGTGATACTTAGTATAATGTTTTCATAACCAATATTTAAGTAAGTATTTAAGATGGTTTTATTTTAAATGTTCCAAGAATATTTTGGATAAGTGATTTGAATTATTTTAGCTTGGCAGATTTTCAGTGGAAATGAATAAATGTTTGGAAATATTTTCTGCATAAGGAAAATGAATTGAAATTTGTTTTCAAAGGATTAAAATGTGGAAATTGATTTAAAATTTGTTTTCAAAAAGTTAAAATATAACTTGCGAAGATATGTTGAAAATAAATAATTGGGGAAAATTATTTGAAAATTGGTGATTGCTGTGAATTATTGATTGATAGTTAAATAACCGGCTTTCAATATTGGCGTTTTTAATAGCATTTGAACTTCGATGCGACCGGGGGTCGGATTCCAAGTGGGTATCCGAAAACCACATCGAACCTTTGTGATTGTGATGGATCTTTTATTTAAAGATCGAAGTGAAAATTGTCGTGATTTATTGAAATCTGAATGTAACACTTACTTTTAAAAATAATAAGTGCTCGTTATTCGAATTAGCTGGGAGAGGACGTTGTGTCATAAACCCATTCTGAATAACGATACGATGAAATGAGATTGCATTTGAAGATGGTGTTGAAGACCGGGTTTTCTCGAAAACGAAAGGATTACTTGTCGAATGTCTCTGCACCGAGTTGCTCTGGTATAGAGATTTTATCACCCTTTGTGATGGGGATTCCGGACGTGGTTTATGAATATCCAGATTTGCAAGGGCTTCTTTGAAGTGCCTTCGGTTCCGTTCGATCCCGGAACGGACTTGTATGGATGTGTGTCTAATGTTACACCTTGAGATGTAAAGCTGGTTTTGATCAAATACATTTCTGTTGGTGGCGGAGAATTTATTCTCTTAGCTTAACACCCTTCTCTGAGACATATGAGCTCAGAGGTTATGTAGTTGATGATTACTAGTGATACATTCCCAATTTTGTAATGTGGCATACGAAGGGATACTGATCATTTGTTGATCAAAGCATGACTTTGTGAAAAGTTAGCTTTATGGACGAAACCTCATCGAGCCTTACACCCTGAAAATAGTCGAAATAGGAAAGATACGGCAAGAGTTCAGGGGTAGCTCCCCTAGGGTATGTCCATTCCTTCTGGAAAAGGTGGTGTCGGGTATGGGGCCATGATATTTAACCTTTGTGGTAACTGCAAATACTTTTCTTTGTGGTTGTTGGTGTAGAGGATACTCGTATAAAGGTCGCAAACGACCGGGGGTGGCATATCTTAGGTTTTACTTCCTGGGAAGGGGGTAACCAGCCCTGTGTTGGCAGAGATCCGGATAGGTTCTCGGGACGTCCCTCCAGAGGCGTACCCATGTGGCAGTAGGAAGTTCCTTAGCCTGGCCATTTGTTGGAAAATCCAAAGAAACAATATGAACCCTATACGGTTTTAGTTGTATAACCTGCCATGGAATGTGGCGCTAACCTGCTATTGAACATGGTAGTTATAGTAGGCATACAATAATGGTTATATGCTGGCTAAGATTTATATTATACTTTCGAAATGTTTTCTACACTATGGACTAATGATATTATTAAAAAGATTTTGCGTATTAAGCATGGTTGACTATCATGACGGGAAATCTCCTCCAATTCTGCGTTTGTATTGTGTGTGTGGCGGGAAGCCTTATGATAGTTTCATTTTCCAAAATCATAGCGGATTCCTTTTTATTTTCTTTGTGAAAAAAACTGTTTTTAAGATCTCACACCAGTCCCACGACTGACCTGGAGTTTATAATTCTCTTTCTAAACTCTGGGTGCCCATAATTTTCCACACAGGCAGCCTAGAGTCATGTTATCCTTATTCTGGAGCGAAGTCTGGAAAAATATGCTGTGGAGATCAGGAGCAAGTTGAATAGCGATGCGTATCACTTATATATGAAATATTTCTTTTCTACTGTTTGTTGTTGTAAACTCTTATAATGTGATGTAATAACTGATGTAGTGATTCTGTTTAAAGATATTTACTTATCTATTATATTTGTTCCGCTCCGTATGTGAGATTCTGTTATTATTTCTGTTTCTTCTTCTATCTTCTTTTTTTAAACCCTAATGGTTCGGTTTTTCCGGCATTCGATTGTTCGGCATTCGATACAGTGGACGTATCGATGTTAACTTTCGGAAGTCGAAAAATGGGACTATTACATGTGGTATCAGAGCATTCGGTTAAGCGATAACCTTGGCTCTGTTGGGTGTTGCATTAGAGATTGAGTCGGTAGTACTTTAGAATGAGTTTGAGTGTATTAATAGATATGAGCGCGTATTTTTTAGTGAATATAAAAAAATTGCTTTATATTGTGATGATTGGTTTGTTGAGTGGTATATGGATTTTGGTCGATATAGTCCATACAACTCTAAGGATAAGAATCTCTAAACACTCGTACAGAACAATTCAACATGATATTGTTTTAAAATAGGGTGAATGAAATAATTTTACCCAAACTATTTTCGTTGATAAAGGAAATAATCTTTGTAAATTATTATAGTATATGGTCGCTTGGTTGTTAGAAAGTAATAATATTATTATCATTTGAGTAGGAAATTGAAATCTTAACTCCAAAATTAAGAAATAAATTCACATAGAAATGGAATTTGATAATACAAATTATAAATGTAATTTTAAATTTGAAATGGAATTCCAGAGAAATGTTTTGAAAAGAATTTTAAAATTTTGGAGATTTGGGAAGTTTAAATACATTTTGATTTTGTGGATGATTTTCAAAGGTTTTGGAAAAGTGTTTTAATGGATAAAAGCTCTAAACTCTTTTCAGTCATTGGAAAATAATTCCGATGATGATCGCGACATCATCGGTGTTCATTTTCGGGTTTCCAAGAGAGGAATTGCTGCCAAATTATATTAAATGGAAGTTGTTTGGAAAATTTGGGTTTGGTTTTGAAATTCAAAGGATAATTTCAATTGTTTTCAATAATGGTTTTGGAAAAGGTGGTAAGACTCTGGAATCTTATAAAAATAGTTATGGAATAATAAGTTTAAAACTTGGAAAATTTAGATTTAAACTGAAATCAACTTGAGTTAATTTGAATAAATGTGAATTTGAGAATCTTATAGACTAAATTTTTGGAATAAAATCTATTAAGGTGAAAACTAAATTGTGAATGAATAAATAAATTTGCAATTGCAAATAAATGAGTGCGAAATTGAATGTTGAAATTCATTTCGAATTTGTAAGTAAATAGAATTGGAATCGGAATTGAAATTGATTGGTAAAGCAAAGTATTAAAATAAAATTAGTAAGTGAAATTAATTGAAAGAATGACCAAATAAATATGGTTTGGAATGAATTGAATTCAATAATTATAAATGAAAGGTGAATTAAATTCATGTGGAATTTGAAATCCAGTTTAAATATAAGTGGTTGTAAACCAAAATAGTGAATTGAAAATAAATTTTTAGGGATGAACAAAAGAATAAAAAACTGGAATTGAAACTAAATATTGTAAACCAAATTAAATTGTGTGAAATCAAATGAAGTTGCAAAATTAGTTCGAAGTGAACTTAAGTTAATAAAAGTAGAAATAAATAAAAGATGGTTTGAGATAAAATGAATTGGAATTTGTAATGCAATAGTAAATGAAACTAATTTAAAATAGTGCAGTTGTGAACGAAAGATAGTTGATAAAATTCAATATTCAGAAGGTAAGTTGAATCCAAATAGAATTAAAATTGTAAATTGAATTCAAATAAAATTGAAAGAGTAAGATTGAATGAAAATGGATATAATGGTGAAGTAAAAATGGTATAAGAAGCATATATTGAAATTCCGTAATGGAATGTACAAAATGAAATTTGAATGTTGTGATTGGATATTATGGCTATCAGGATATATAGGTGTATTAAAGTAAATGGAATTGGGATTTCGATTTCGAAGATAAATATTGAGTTGCTCGAAAAAAAGGTATGTATTTAAATTTCAGCATGAAATTTTATGATTTTCTTGTCTAGCCACTTGGTTTTTTGTTTTCTTTTGAAATCTGAGGGCCTGTGGTGTCATTTTGTAGTCGTACCGAGCTGGCCGCACAAAGGAGACGCTGGCGAAATTTTTCAAAAAGTTAGGGAGTTAGAAAATTTTTGAGAAAATTATGAAAATTTGAAATTTGAATTTGAATTATCGAGAAAATAATGTTGTTTGGAACTTATAATTGAAGTTGGAAAGTTAGTTGAATTAATGATGGGTCTTAAATAAAAAGATTTGTTTTGGGAAAGTTGATAAAACTATTTGAGTTTGAAAAGATAACAAATGGGTTAAGGATGATTCTTCTTAACTGGTAATTTCGAGACGAAATTCTTTTAAGGAGGGAAGGATGCGACGAACCGGAAATTTTTGACATTTCAAATGAAATATTTAATCGATTTTTAATATTTGGAGGTTAAACCTAACTAGAAATTTCGAATATAAATATGAATTTGGCAATTAAATTATTGAATTTAATTTGTTAATGATGGGTAAAAATTTGAGTTTTCAATTTTTAGCTCGTTAAAAATAATTTGATTACTTAGGAAATTTATATTGATAATACTGAAGACAATTGAAGCTTCAGAATTGAATTTGAAAATGATTTAATCAGTTTTGAAAACATATTGGTTAAATCGATATATAAAATAGCCTTCCGAGGCAAAACTAGTTCCATTGGATCTGTAATATTGTATTATTATCGGATTTCAATTTTCGTAATTTTTGGAGTTTTTGTTTGGCCGTACAATAGGCAAACGTAATGTTTGGAGTTGTTGTTTGGACGAAGTCTAGTAAGGGTTAGGGGAATCGAGCTAAGATTATGAGGCAAGGCTCGATTTCGAACAAAGCAAAGGGAAGATCACGCTCGAGCTCGCGGCAGTAGGGGCGCGCGCGTGCGAGCGTCGTCTGGAGGCGATCGATGATAGGGGTGGCTCGGCATTTCGTCGCGTTGAAAAAGCTACTGGAAAGAATCGAGACCGACCGAAATCTGAATGAGGGTTGTCAAGCTCGGCAGCACGGCTAGGGTTTCGTTCAAGATTTGAAACTCGGCTGTAAGTATATTTTTACTGATTTTATTTATCTATAGTTTCGTAAAATATAAAATAAAATAGTTACAGTAGATATATTTTGTTTTGAACGAAAAAAAAAAGAAAATGCTATTTTTAAGATGAGAAATAAAATAAAATAAATACACATGCACATGTCTAAATTTGCCAGTTTATGTTAAAAATAAAAAGTGTGTTTAAGGTGATTTATTCATATAATTAATCATTTGGTCACTTAAAAATAATTTGCCTAAAGGAAAATAGTTTAAATCCAATTATTAGTAAATCAAATTATTAAATAATAATGCATTATTCGGGTCAGTTCAAATATTTATGAACTGTATAAAATTGTTTATACAAGGTCTAATACAGTGAAGAAAATCAAGCTGGGATGAAAATGGATTGGATGCATAAAAAAAGGTGAGATCTACTCACTCAAAATTTTAATCATTGAAAATTTCAGTTATTAATTGATAATTGAATTGTGATAGTTAAATTTAAATTGTTGATTGTGTGCTTGGATGATAGTTTATAATCAGTTGTATTGAAATAGACCTTATGCGCCGCATAATAGCGGATGATATTATATTAAATCTCATATACCGCGATATTCCACCGCGGAGTGGAATTGGTATTATATATGTATTTGGAGTTGTTGATTTCTCTCATTATATAGCGGATGAGACCCTATTGTGCCGCATAATAGCGGATGATATTTTATAAATCTCATATACCACGATATTCTACCTCGAAGTGGAATTGGTATTTAATTTTTGTGCTAACATCTGTGGATGCAGAGAAACTGGTTGGAGGGATCCAACTGGATTCGTCAAAACATTTGATTTCGTTTCATATGTTGTGTGTTTATTTATTTATAATCTATGTGTGATTATACAATGATTGAAATCGTTGAAGGCTAAAATTTAGCCGAATATATTTTTGGTATCGTAAGATACCAGAAATAAACAAAATTGGATTTTTAAATTTAAGTAGAAAATCTATAGTGAAATCCTATTGAATAAAATTCCAAAATATGGTGAAAATGTTTAATAGATGGATTTCAAGTAATAAAATTCAAAAGGTGAAGAATTTATTTTAAAAATATGGTTTTTAAATAATTTGGAAAAGATAGATGAATTTATTTTAAAAATAAATTCGAAAAATTGATTTAGTGTTTGAATGAAAATCGTTTTGGTGTTGAAATAAATTTAGAAATTAAATTTGAAGATTAATTTGGTGTTTTAAAAATAAAACCCTTGGGAAATCAATATGAAAATTGATTTGTTGATGGAAACAAATTTAAAAATCAATTTGGAATTTGATTTGATGATTGAAATAAATTTGAAAATCAATTTAAAAATTTATTTGGGTGTTGAAAGTGAAAATTTGGAAAACGATTTGAAAATCGTATATCATCGGATATTTGAAGGTTTGAAATTCACAATGGAAATTTTATAAAGGAAAAGGAATTTTGTTTTAAAAATAAATATCGGTTTATTTTAAAAGCGTAGATTTTTTTTTACAAATTTGGAATGTAAATTAAAATAAACCGAGAAGATTTATAAATTTATTTGAATGGACCATTTTACAATGGAAAATAATTCTTCCCTTAAAAGCCAAGTATATTTTTAAAATAGCTTTTGAAATAAAATTTACAAGTTCTAGATTTGGTTTTAAAATAATATCGTTGGAGAAATTAGTTTTGGAAATTGTTTTAAAGTAAAAATTTATTTAATTAATTATGTAAGGGATTATTTTAATGATTTAAATTGATATTTGATTTAGAAAATAGTTATTTAAATATTTATACTCTATCAACTAATTTTATTTTAAAATTAGTTTGGACTTGAAATCTTATATGTGATAATTAGTATAATATTTTCATAACCAATATTTAAGTAAGTATTTAAGATGGTTTAATTTTAAATGTTCCAAGAATATTTTGGATAAGTGATTTGAATTATTTTAACTCGGCAGATTTTCGGTGGAAATGAATAAACGTTTGGAAATATTTTCCACATAAGGAAAATTAATTGAAATTTGTTTTCAAAGGATTAAAATGTGGAAATTAATTTAAAATTTGTTTTCGAAAGGTTAAAATATACCTTGCGAAGATATGTTGAAAATAAATAATTGGGGGAAATTATTTGAAAATTGGTGATTGTTGTGAATTATTGATTGATAGTTAAATAACCGACTGCCAATATTGGCCTTTTTAATGGCATTTGAATTTCGATGCGACCGAGGGCCGGATTCCAAGTGGATATACGAAAACCACATCGAACTTTTGTGATTGTGATGGATCTTTTATTTAAAAGATCAAAGTGAAAATTGTTGTGATTTATTGAAATCTGAATGTAACACTTACTTTTTAAAAAAATAAGCGCTCGTTATTTGGATTAGCCGGGAGAGGGCCTTGTGTCATAAAACCCATTCTGAATGGCGATACGACGAAATGGGATTGCATTTGAAGATGGTGTTAGAGACCGGGTATTCTCGAAAACGAAAGGATTACCTGTCGAATGTCTCTGCACCGAGTTGCTCCGGTATAGAGATTTTATCACCCTTTGTGATGGGGATTCCGGACGTGATTAGTGAATATCCGAATTTGCAAGGGCTTCTTTAAAGTGCCTTCGGTTCCGTTCGATCCCGGAACGGACTTGTATGGATGTGTGTCTGACGTTACACCTTGAGATGTAAAGCTGGTTTCTATCAAATACATTTCTGTTGGTGATAGAGAATTTATTCTCTTAGATTAACACCCTTCTCTAAGACATATCAGCTCAGAGGTTATGTAGTTGATCGTTACTAGTGATACATTCCTAATTTGGTAACGTGGCATACGAAGTGCTGCTGATCATTTGTTGATCAAAGCATGATTTTGTGAAAAGTTAGCTTTGTGGACGAAACCTCATCGAGCCTCACATCCCGGAAATGGTCGAAACAGGAAAGATGCGGCAAGGTTTCAGGGATAGCTCCCCTAGGGTGTGTCCATTCCTTTTGGAAAAGGGTGGTGTCACATATGGAGCCCTGATATTTAACATTTGTGGTTACTGCAAATACATTTCTTTATGGTTGTTGGTGTAGAGGATCCTTGTATAAAAGTCGCAAACAACCGGGGGTGGCATATCTTAGGTTTGACTTCTCGGGAAGGGGGTAACGGGCCTTGTGTTGGCAGAGATCCAGGTAGGTTCTCGGGACATCCCTCCAAAGGTGCACCCATGTGGCAGTAGGAAGTTTCTTAGCCTGACCATTTGTTGGAAAATCCAAAGAAATAATACGACCCTTGTACGGTTTTAGTTGTATAACCCACCGTGGAATGTGGCGGTAATCTGCTATTGAACATGGTAGCTATAGTAGGCATACAATAATGGTTGTATGCCGGCTAAGATTTATATTATACTTTCGAAATGTTTTCTGCACTATGCACTAATGATAATATTAAAAAGATTTTGCGTATTAAGCATATTTGACAATCATAATGGCAAATCTCCTCCAATTCTACATTTGCATTGTGTGTGTGGCGGGAGTCCTTATGGTAGTTTCATTTTCCAAAAGCATAGCGGATTCTTTTCTATTTTCTTTATGAAAATAACTGTTTTTAAGATCTCACACCAGTCTCACGACTGACCTGGAGTTTATTGTTCCCTTTCTAAACTATGGGTGCCCATAATTTTCCACACGGGCAGCCTAGAGTCAGGTTATCCTTATTCTGGAGCGAAGCAAGGAAAAAGATGCTGTGGAGATCAGGAGCAAGTTGAATGGCGAGGCATATGTTGTTTGTTGTTCTAAACTCTGATAATGTGATGTAATAACTGATGTAATGATTCTGTTTAAAGATATTTACTTATCTATTATATTTGTTCCGCTGCGATATGTGAGATTCTGTTATTGTTTCTATTCCTTCTTCTATCTTCTTTTTCTTAAACCCTAATGGTTCGGTTTTTCCAGGATTTGATTGTTCGGCATTCGATACAATGGACGTATCGATGTTGACTTTCGAAAGCCGAAAAATGGAACTTTTACATGTGGTATCAGAGCATTTGGTTAAGCGACAACTTTGGCTCTGTTGGGTGTTGCTCATTAGAGATAATGTCAGTAGTACTCTAGAATGGGTTTGAGTGTATTAATAGATATGAGCGCTTATTTGTTAGTGAATATAAAAAAATTGTTTTATATTGTGATGGTTGGTTTGTTGAGTGGTATATGGATTCTGGTCGATATAGTCCGTACAACTCTATCGATAGGAATCTCTAAACACTCGTACAGAACAATTCAACCCGTTATTGTTTTAAAATAGGATGAATGAAATAATTTTACCCAAACTATTTTCGTAGATAAAGGAAATAATCTTTGTAAATTATTATAGTATATGGTTGCTTGGTTGTTAGAAAGTGATAATATTATTATCATCTGAGTAGGAAATTGAAATCGTAGCTCCAAAATTAAGAAATAAATTCACATAGAAATGGAATTTGAGAATATAAATTGTAAATGTAATTTGTAATTTGAAATGGAATTCCAGAGAAATATTTTGAAAAGAATTTGATAATTTTGGAGATTTGGAAAGTTTAAATCCCTTTTAATTTTGAGGATGATTTTCAAAGGTTTTGGAAAAGTATTTTGAATGGATAAAAGCTCTAAATTCTTTTCGGTCGCTGGAAAATATTCTGATGATGATCGCGACATCATCGGTGTTCACTTTCGGGATTTCAAGAGAGAAATTGCTGCCAAATTATTTTAAATGGAAGTTGTTTGGAAAATTTAGGTTTTGTTTGAAATTCAAAGCATAATTTCAATTGTTTTCAATAATGGTTTTGGAAAACGTGGAAAGATTCTGGAATCTTATAAAAATAGTTATGGAATAATAAGTTTGAAAACTTGGAAAATTCAGATTTAAACTGAAATTAACTTGAGTTAATTTGAATAAAGGTGAATTTGAGAAGTCTTATAGACTAAATGTTTGGAATAAAATCTATTAAGGTGAAAAATAAATTGTGAATGAATAAATAAATTTGCAATTACAAATAAATGAGTGGGAAATTGAATGTTGAAATTTATTTCAAATTTGTAAGTAAATAGAATTAGAATCGGAACTGAAATTGATTGGTAAAGCAAAGTATTAAAATAAAATTAGTAAGTGTTTGAAGGAATGACCAAATAAATATGGTTTGGAATGAATTGAATTCAATAATTATAAATGAAAGGTGAATTAAATTCATATGGAATTTGAAATCCAGTTTAAATACAAGTGGCTGTAAACCAAAATAGTGAATTGAAAATAAATTTTTGGGGATGAACAGAAGAATAAAAACTGGAATTGAAACTAAATATTGAAAACCCAATTGAATTGTGTGAAATTAAATGAAGTAGTAAAATTAGTTCGAAGTGAACTTAAGTTAACAAAAGTAGAAATAAAATAAAAGATGGTTTGAGATAAAATGAATTGGAATTTATAATGAATTAGTAAATGAAACTAATTTAAAATAGTGCAGTTGTAAACGAAAAATAGTTGATAAAATTCAATATTCAGAAGGTAAGTTGAATCCAAATAGAATTGAAATTGTAAATTGAATTCAAATAAAATTGAAAGAATAAGATTGAATGAAAATGGATATATAACTTCAATAGTGAAGTAAAAATGGTATAAGAAGCATATATTGAAATTCCGTAATGGAATGTACAAAATGAAATTTGAATGTTGTGATTGGATATTATGGCTATCAGGATATATAGGTGTATTAAAGTAAATGGAATTGGGATTTCGATTTCGAAGATAAATATTGAGTTGCTCGAAAAAAAGGTATGTATTTAAATTTCAGCATGAAATTTTATGATTTTCTTGTCTAGCCACTTGGTTTTTTGTTTTATTTTGAAATCTGAGGGCCTGTGGTGTCATTTTGTAGTCGTACCGAGCTGGCCGCGCAAAGGAGACGCTGGCGAAATTTTTCGAAAAGTTAGATAGTTAGAAATTTTTTTAGAAAATTATGAAAATTTCAATTTGAATTATCGAGAAAACAATGTTGTTTGGAACTTATAATGAAGTTGGAAAGTTAGTTGAATTAATGATGGGTCTTAAATAAAAAGATTTGTTTTGGGCAAGTTGATAAAACTATTTGGGTTTGGAAAGATAGAAAATGGGTTAAGAATCATTCTTCTTAACTAGTAATTTCGGGACGAAATACTTTTAAGGGTTGAAGGATGTGACGACCCAGAAATTTTTGACATTTGAAATGAAATATTTAATCGATTTTTAATATTTGGAGGTTAAACCTAACTTGAAATTTCGAATATAAATATGAATTTGGCAATTAAATTATTGAATTTAATTTATCAATGATGGGTAAAAATTTGAGTTTTCAATTTTTAGCTTGTTAAAAATAATTTTAATGACTTAGATTATTTACATTGATAATACAGAAGATAATGGAAGCTTCAGAATTGAATTTGAAAGCGATTTAATCAGTTTTGAAAATATATTGTTTAAATCGATATTTAAAAATATCCTTCGGAGGCACCGTCTCGGATTTCAACGAAACAAGTTCCATTGGATCCGCAATATTGTATTATTATCAGATTTCAATTTTCATAATGTTTGGAGTTGTCATTTGGACATACGATAAGCAAACGCGTTGAAAATTAAATCGAAATTTAATTTAATAGCTGGGTTTAAAACGCTATCTTCTCCACACAATCAAATTGGAGCCCGAGATTGGTTCCATTGGGTTCGGAATAGGGTTATGACATTAGAAACGCTAGGCGGCACGCCCCGATAGGAGTTCGGGATTTCGAGTTAGGTAATACGAGATATTTTGGATATAAAAATTTAAAAAATCAAACCCTACCTTCCTCCACATGCCAACGTCTCGTCCTTTGTCCCCATTTCTTTACAAATCTCACGCAAATCATTTCAAAAGCAGAAACAAAGAAAAAAATCAATGGCCGTAACTAAATCAAAACCCATACCTTCGTTCCTAGTTAAAAGAATTGCCGAACTCTTCCTTCTTCCAGTTCAAATCGCAAGCTTCTCCTTCTTCCCACATCAAAATCGAACCAGCTTGTATGAAAAAAAAAATTAAATCAAGACTTAAAAAAATCACGATCGTGGCAGTGGAGGTAGCACCACGGTGACGAAGTCTGGTAAGGGTTAGGGGATTCGAGCTAAGATTATGAGGCAAGGCTTGATTTCGAGCAAAGCAAAGGGAAGCTCGTGCTCGAGCTCACAGCAGTAGTGACGCGCACGTGCGAGCGTCGTCTAGAGGCGATCGATGATGGGGGTGGCTCGGCATTTCATCACATTGGGAAAGCTACTGGAAAGAATCGAGACCGATCGAAATCTGAGTGAGGATCTCAAGCTCGGCGGGACGGCCAGGGTTTCGTTTAAGATTTGAAACTCGGCTGTAAGTATATTTTTACCGATTTTATTTCTCTATATTTTCGTAAAACAGAAAATAAAATAGTTACAGTAGATATATTTTGTTCTGAATGAAAAAAAAGAAAATGCTGTTTTTAGGATGAGAAATAAAATAAAATAAATACACATGCACACGTCTAGATTTGCCAGTTTATGTTAAAAATAAAAAGTGTGTTTAAGGTGATTTATTCGTATAATTAATCATTTGGTCATTTAAAAATAATTTGTTTAAAGGAAAATAGTTTAAATCCAATTATTATTAAATCAAATTATTAAATAATAATGGATTATTCGAGTTAGTTCAAATATTTATGAACTGTATAAAATTGTTTATACAATGTCTAAAACAGTGAAGAAAATCAAGCTGGGAAGAAAATGGATTGGATGCATAATAAAAGGTGAGATCTTCTCACTCAAAATTTTAATAATTGAAAATTTCAGTTATTAATTGATAATTGAATTGTGATAATTAAATTTAAATTGTTGATTGTGTGCTTGGATGATAATTTATTATCAGTTGTATTGAAATAGACCATATGCGCCGCATAATAGCGGATGATATTATATTAAGTCCCATATACCGCGATATTCCACCTCGAAGTGGAATTGGTATTATATGTGTATTTGGAGTTGTTGATTTCCCGCATTATATAGCGGATGAGACCCTATTGCGTCGTATAATAGCGGATGATATTTTATAAATCCCATATACCGCGATATTCCACCTCGCAGTGGAATTGATATTTAATTGTTGTGCTAACATCTATGGATGCAGGGAAACGGGTTGGAGGGATCCAACTGGATTCCTCGAAACATTTGATTTCGTTTCATATGTTGTGTGTTTATTTATTTATAATCTATGTGTGATTATACTGTGATTGAAATCGTTGAAGGCTAAAATTTAGCCGAATATATTTTTGGTATCGTAAGATACCAGAAATAAATAAAATTGGATTTTTAAATTTAAGTAGAAAATCTATAGTGAAATCCTATTGAATAAATTCCAAAATATAGTGAAAATGTTTAATAGATGGATTTCAAGTAATAATATTCAAAAGGTGAAGAATTTATTTTAAAAATATGGTTTTTAAATAATTTGGAAAAGATAAATGAATTTATTTTAAAAGTAAATTCGAAAAATTAATTTAATGTTTGAATGAAAATCGATTTGGTGTTGAAATAAATTTAGAAATTAAATTTGAAGATTAATTTGGTGTTTTAAAAATAAAACCCTTGGGAAATCAATATGAAAATTGATTTGTTGATGGAAACAAATTTAGAAATCAATTTGGAGTTTGATTTGATGATTGAAATAAATTTGAAAATCAATTTAAAAATTGATTTCGATGTTGAAAGTGAATATTTGGAAAACGATTTGAAAATCGTATATCATTGGACATTTGAAGGTTTGAAATTCACAATGGAAATTTTATAAAGGAAAGGGAATTTTGTTTTAAAAATATATATCGGTTTATTTTAAAAGCGTGGAAAGAAATTTACAAATTTGGAATGTAAATTAAAATAAACCGAGAAGATTTGTAAATTTATTTGAATGGACCATTTTATAATGGAAAAATAATTCTTCTCTGGAAAGCCGAGTATATTTTTAAAATAGCTTTTGAAATAAAATTTAAAAGTTCTAGATTTGGTTTTAAAATAATATTGTTGGAGAAATTAGTTTTGGAAATTGTTTTAAAGCAAAAATTTATTTAATTAATTATATAAGGGATTATTTTAAAGATTTAAATTGATATTCGATTTAGAAAATATTTATTTAAATATTTGTGCTCTATCTACTAATTTTATTTTAAAATAAGTTTGGACTTGAAGTCTTATATGTGATAATTAGTATAATGTTTTCATAACCAATATTTAAGTAAGTATTTACGATGGATTTATTTTAAATGTTCCAAGAAAATTTTGGATAACTGATTTGAATTATTTTAACTCGGCAGATTTTCAGTGGAAATGAGTAAATGTTTGGAAATATTTTCCGCATAAGGAAAATGAATTGAAATTTGTTTTCAAAGGATTAAAATGTGGAAATTGATTTAAAATTTGTTTTCAAAAGGTTAAAATATACCTTGTGAAGATATGTTGAAAATAAATAATTGGGGAAAATTATTTGAAAATTGGTGATTGCTGTGAATTATTGATTGATAGTTAAATAACCGACTGTCAATATTGGCCTTTTTAATGGCATTTGAATTTTGATGCGACCGGCGGTCGGATTCCAAGTGGATATCTAAAAACCACATCGAACCTTTGTGATTGTGATGGATCTTTTATTTAAAAGATCATAGTGAAAATTATTGTGATTTATTAAAATCTGAATGTAACACTTACTTTTAAAAATAAAAAAATAAGCGCTCGTTATTCGGATTAGCCGGGAGAGAACCCTATGTCATAAAACCCATTCCGAATAACGATACGATGAAATGGGATTGCATTTGAAGATGGTGTTGAAGACCGGGTATTCTCGAAAACGAAAGGATTACCTATCGAATTTCTCTGCACCGAGTCGCTCCGGTATAGAGATTTTATCACCCTTTGGGATGGGGATTCCGGACGTGATTAGTGAATTTCCGGATTTTCACGGGCTTCTTTGAAGTGCCTTCGGTTCCTTTCGATCTCGGAACGAACTTGTATGGATGTGTGTCTGAATTTACAAGTTGAGATGTAAAGGTGGTTTCTATCAAATACATTTCTATTGGTGGCGGAGAATTTATTCTCTTAGCTTAACACCCTTCTCTGAGATATATGAGCTCAGAGGTTATGTAGTTGATGGTTACTAGTGATACATTTCCAATTTGGTAACGTGGCATATGAAGTGGTCCTGATCATTTTTTGATCAAAGCATGACTTTGTGAAAAGTTAGCTTTTTGGATGAAACCTCATCGAGCCTCACACCCCGGAAGTGGTCGAAACAGGAAAGATGCGGCAAGGTTTCAGGGGTAGCTCCCCTAGGGTATGTCCATTCCTTCTGGAAAAGGGTGGTGTCAGGTATGGAGCCTTGATATTTAACCTTTGTGGTTACTGCAAATACTTTTATTTGTGGTTGTTGGTGTAGAGGATCCTCGTATAAAGGTCGTAAATGACTGAGAGTGGCATATCTTAGGTTTTATTCCCGGAAATGGGGTAACCGGCCTTGTGTTGGCATAGATCCGGGTAGGTTCTCGGGACATCCCTCCATAGGCATACCCATATGGCAGTAGGAAGTTCCTTAGCCTGACCATTTGTTGGAAAATCCAAAGAAACAATACGAGCCCTGTACGGTTTTGGTTGTATAACCTGCCATGGAATGTGGCGTTAACCTGCTATTGAACATGGTAGCTATAGTAGGCATACAATAATGGTTGTATGCTGGCTAAGATTTATATTATACTTTCGAAATGTTTTCTTCACTATGCACTAATGATAATATTAAAAAGATTTTTTGTATTAAGCATGTTTGACTATCATAAGGGAAAATCTCCTCCAATTCTACATTTGCATTGTGTGTGTGGCGGGAGGCCTTATGGTAGTTTCATTTTCCAAAAGCATAGCGGATTCCTTTTTATTTTCTTTGTGAAAATAACTGTTTTTAAGATCTCACAACGGTCCCATGACTGTCCTGGAGTTTATTGTTCCCTTTCTAAACTTTGGGTGTCCATAATTTCCACACGGACAGCCTAGAGTCAGGTTATCCTTATTCTGGAGCGAAGTCAGGAAAAAGATGCTATGGAGATCAGGAGCAAGTTGAATGGCGAGGCGTATCACTTATATATGTAGTTTTTTTTTTCCGCTGCCTGTTGTTGTAAACTCTGATAATGTGATGTAATAACTGATATAGTGATTCTGTTTAAAGATATTTACTTATCTATTATATTTTTTCCGCTGTGATATGTGAGATTCTGTTATCGTTTCTGTTTCTTCTTCTATCTTCTTTTTCTTAAACCCTAATGATTCGGTTTTTCCTGCATTCGATTGTTCGGCATTCAATACAATGGTCGTATCGATGTTGACTTTCGGAAGTCGAAAAATGGGACTATTACATTCAGACTTTGATTTTAAGCCCTCTACGGACATTACTCCCGGGTTGTTGATGACATTAGAGGTGAGGCCTACCCTCATGGATCATATTGGCTCGAGGCAGCAGAAGGATTCGGAGCTCATGGACATTTTGGATAGGATTAGCCGAGTAGAAGTCTCGAGACATCTCCAAAATTATGCCATAGATAGTAGGGGTGGCTTAGGAGAGATGGGAGGCTTTGTGTTCTACGCGACAGTGACTTGTTGAGAGCAGCTTTGGAGGAGGCGTACCATTCCCATATAACTATTCATTCGGGTGGTGACAAAATATATCGGGATATGAAGAGGATATTATGTTGGGAAGGCATGAAGAAGGACGTAACAGAATTCGTAGCTAAGTGTCTCATATGCTAAAGGGTAAAAGCAGAGCAACAGGAGCATGGTGGGTTACTTCAGCCCTTAGATGTGCCGTAGTGGATGTGGGACAGTATTTCTATGGATTTTATTGATGGTTTACCCCATTCTGGGAAGGGGAATACTAGCTTTTGGGCGATTTCTGATAGATTGACCAAGAATGCTCACTTCATCCCAGTTAAGAGTAAGCGTACAACTTCATATTTGGCATCCTTGTATATTCAATAGATAGTGCGTCGACAAGGAATTTCTTCTAGAGTTGTTAGTAATAGAGATTTCATTTTCACAAGTGAGTTTTGGAGAAGCTTATAAGGAGCGCTAGTGAAGCAACTTAGGATGAGTACGGCCTATCACCATAGAAAGATGGCCAAACAGAGAGGGTAAATAGGGTGCTTGAGGATTTGCTAGAGATGTGCACTTTGGACTTTGGAAAAGCATCTTCCGTTATAGAGTTTGTATACAATAATAGTTAGCAAACAAGTATAGGAATGACACCATTTGATACTTTATATGGGAACCCTTGCAAATCTCCTCCATCATGTTGGGTAGTGTCTATGGAGAAGTTATTATTTAGACCCGATATGGTTAGGGAGACCTCTGATAGGGTGGATTTGATTTGGCGAAGGATGAAGATGACTCAAGACAGACAGAAGTCGTATGTGGATAAGCGGAGAAGAGACTTAGAGTTTGAGGTTGGAGACTAAGTTTTTATTAAAGTATCCCCGCTTAAAAAGGTGGTAAGATTCGGATCAAACGGAAAGTTAGCCCCTAGATTTGTTAGACCATTGCCTATCATAGAGAGAGTTGGGAAGATGGCTTACCGAGTAATGCTACCAAAAAGGCTCACAAAAGTGCATGACGTTTTCTATGTTGCGCACCTGTGAAAGTGCTTACAAGACCCGGTGCAGGCTGTTGAGCCTAGTCAGTTGGAGGAGGTGGAGGTAGAAACGGAAGCTTCTATTCGGCGTATCCCCATGAAGATTGTTAGGAGAGACCCCAAGCGACCAAGGAATAAGTAGATTCCATTGGTGAAGGTGCAATAGGGAGTTGATGTTGCAGAAGCCACTTGGGAAGTATAATAGAAGATTCGTACTTCCTATCCTCATCTTTTTGATAGTAAATTTTAGAATTCATTTTTCCATCTTTAGATTTGAATAGGTTCATTCCTTTATTATCCTTTAGGAGGATAGAACTCTGGATTTTACCTATGGATGGTAGGATTTGATGTAAACATGTTAATAGAACAGGTTATGATGATGTATGCTAGTGGTTGCAAGTGTTTGCTAGTGGATGATAATGGATGCATATAGGTACACTAGGCACTATTATTCTTTAGGTATCGGCCTAACTAGGACGCTAGCGCAAATGCATATGGATGTGTGCGTATTTTTATTTTATTTCCATGGGTGCTATAGATGGATGTTTACCACATGATTGTTGCATTTGGATGATGTTTGTAGCAGGCATATAGAATTATCAATTAGAAATTTTTGCATTCATTTGGATACATGGCACAGACATGATTGCGTAAAAGGAGGTCAACTGAATCAATGGACCCCCTAATCTTTTGCATTAGTTAGGGGGATTTACACTACACTAATTGCATTAGTATCATAAAATTGCATTAGTATCATAAAATTGCATTAGAAAAACTTAAGGACAATGGATGAATGATTAATGATTGAGTAGTTGGTTGTAGAGTTGGATGAAAACAATTAGTTCATCCGTTTATCCTTAGAGATTTCGAGGATGAAATCTCTTAAGAATGGAAGAATGTAACAACCAAAATTTACCCCATATTAATTAATTCGTTAATTAACTAAATAATAAAATAGCCTTATGAAATTATCAGAATTGAGCCATGAGAACAGCACCATTGTATCCGTGGTAATTTTTTGGTCAATTTTCATATATAGAACGTCAAAAACTGAGCTAGTATGACCGAGTTATAAATTTAACAATATAAGCGAATATATATATGTATGTATGTATGTATGTATGTATGTATGTCTGTATGTATGTATGTATGTATGTATGTATGTATGTATTATGTATATGTATGTATGTATGTATGTATGTACGTACGTAAGAAGGTCGACCGGCCGGTCAACCTGGGCAGCAAGGCAGTCGATCGCCCGGTCGACCCGCCTTTGTAATCTACGAACGAACGAATGTTCGTTCAAACGTTCCACAACCAATTATGACATGTTTTGCATTCTTTATTTTAATCCGGTCCATCCAGTTTTGCATCCGATGGCTCACATTCAGCCTATGACGAGGTTGCATCCTATTCGATCCCCAAATCCAACGATCCAAGATCCACTTCTACCCCTATTAATAGACTCCTAAACCTAACACTTTTTCTCATTCCAGGTTTTCTCCAATTGTGTTCACCTTTCTAGGAAGGACCCTAAACGGAATAATTTTTCCAAAGGATAAAACTTATAAATTAAATTATTTTACATCACCAAGTGGATCCGGGAAGACCAAAGGACGAGCCTAGGACTAGAGGTGAGTGATTGTGATTATTTTAAGATTTCTCAAAGTAATTTAAAATAATAGGGTTTTCAATAGTTGTAGTTTTACTACGATTTTTGGAATAACCTTTTCAGTAGTTTGTTTACAGTTTTTAGAACCATTTTCAATCTATTTCCTTTCAGCTATCCTTTTCGCTAATTTTATTTTATTTATGTTAATTATAGCTTTTCCATCTATTTATAGTTTATTTACAGTATTTTAGTTTATTTATTGTGATTTATGAGTTATTTACATCTTCTTTCTATACTTTGGATTTTCTTCTATTTTCAATTTTCTTTCATTCCTCCTTCTTCACGTATGGATTAGAATAGGATTATCGCGAATATGGATTAAATTGTAAGAAAACTAAAATAATGTAATATAAGATGTAAATTTCAAAGACTGTAATAAAAATGGAATTGGACCGAAATTACACCTAAGTATGACGTTAATTAGACTGAATTAAAAAGATTGGCCTAGTTATAGCTTAGAATTATAACTAAAAAGAGTAAAAGATGAAAGAAGCTTATTTTCACTTTATGAAACTTAATTTAAGTCTTAAGTTTATTAAATAAGTAGATTAAAAAGAATAAGTATTTAAAGTAATTTAAAGTAATTACATTTACATGATTGCTTTGAAATTCATGTGCATGCATATATTTTCTTTTGCACAAGAGCATGGGTGGTCGAAAAATTCGATGTACACAAAATGGATGTGATTGATGCAAGAAATTACATAATTCTATCCTTGTCGAATTTCAGGGAGAATGTAACAACCCTCATTTTTATATAATTAAATAAAATCGATTGAATTAACATAATTGCAAAATATAATATAAATGTCAAATATGTGCATTTAAGAATCAAAAGATTTAGTAATAAGAAAATCCACTTTATGCCTAGCCTAATATAATAAAACTTTTGGAATTGAAAAGTTGAAAAATATAATCGTTAATATGTTTGAGGAATTAAATATTTGGTTTTTGAAAAAAAAAAGTGGTATGAAATTGTAGTTTGTTCTTATATGATGTAAATTTTGTTAAAAGTGGAATTCTTTTTTGAAGAATTATAGAACGTGTATAGCTCACTAGTTTCGTTATAGGTGAACAAAGATTTTAAATGTAAAAACCAAGAGTGTGTTAAGTATCGAAAACATAGGTTACAACATTTATTGTTGTAATAGATGTTTTCTGTAAAACTAAAGGAAACTAGACTATGACACTATTGTTATACCTAAAGGAAACGCTTTTAACATAGCATGTGGGATTTATTAATATTTATTTTAATTGAATCCATAAACTAGTATTTTGGGGTTGTAGTAACGATGTTTTACGCAACATCTATTTTGACCCAAATGAGTTTTGGAGATAATTTCTAAAGTGATTTATATGTACACTTATTATTTAAATAAGTACATGAAAATATTTCTAGTTATAAAGTAGTTTTAAAAATGAGTTCTTTTGAAAAAAATAATGTATGATAAACTAATGAATTTAGTAGGAAATATCTTATCTAAGTAAATACAGGATAAACATACTTTTATCTATTGGAATGAAATGAATAATGATAAAATTTTCTGTGAACCATAAATAAAGTTGTTTTGTTCAACTTATAAGGAATACGTAAAAGAAATGTCTATGGTATAGAATGCACCATATTTTGTATAGCTTATTTCGATAAAATATAAAACAAATTCCTTATAATCTCACATAAACATGAAATCCTCCTCTAAAGGATTCATAGAAGGTTTTAGCGTTAAGGGTTTCTCATAAGAGAAAGGAATTCCAATAAATTAAGGTATAAAACCATTAAGTGTAGTAAGTTAGAAAGGTGTAGCAAATTAAAGGATAGAGATTGAAGCTAAGAATGACATGTGAGTGGATTTTATTATATTTTTTACATTTATAATATATATTATCGTTGAATTTCCGTTAGATAATCTATTCCCGTAATTAATTCTATTAGTTATGCAAACACTGTAAATTTTATTTATATTTAATTAGACTTGACAGTTAGAAAAAGCATAGGCCTAAAAGTAAGAAATTTACAGTTACTTACATCTATTTTAAAAGTCATAATTTAGCCTCAATACTGGTTCCTTTTATTCCCTTTTTACACGAATAATATAGGCAGAAAGAGAATTCGCGGTTATGGATTAAAATACTACTTTATAGAAGTAGATGTAAAATAAGAAAATTGGAATTTTGGAATAAAATTCGAAAAGTGGAATTCTGAAATAAATTACGCTAAACGGAAACAATAAATTTATCTGATAATTTAATTTGGGGAGTAAGTAATAGATTAATTGGTTGGTTTAGAAACTAGAATACATTTCTATAATTTAGTAATTAAAAGATAGCGATAAACGTAACTGCAAGAATAAAAAGAAAGAAAAAGAGAACTAAAAATAGATGGACCACTGTATTTTACACTAGCCAAAATAATAAAAGAAATATCTTGCAGTTACAAATTATTGTTTATAGTATTATTTAATATTAAATTATGGAAATAGATTTTAGTATAACTTTCATAACAACCCAAATAAAATTGAATTTCTTCCTAGAATAAATGAAAATGGAGTAGAGTATGAAAAGAATCAAATAAATTATTAGATAAGAAATTAAGGTTATGAACAATAAATGAACCTAGGTCTGCATTTACTGCTCAGACTATATAAAAAGACAGTTATTATGATAAGTTAATTATATAATGAAAGAGAATTAAATAGAATTCTATGTCATAATAAAAGAAGACAGACTAGAATAGAAAAGAAACACTTATAATTATATACAGATTTTAAAAGAAACAACAGTAACAATTACAAGTATTATTATAACACAAGTTATTATTAAGTAAATGAATAGAAAGGCTTATTTAGGAGCTTAGAATAAATAAGCAATGATAGCAATAGCAAAAGCTTATTTTAGATTTCTATTAAATTAATAAGTAAATAGAACAAAAGATGCATATTTAATAAACTTAAAGCTTAAATTAAGTTAATAAGCATGAAGTCGCAATGAAATAGCATTCCCTATTACATCAATGGTAGTCTCACAATAGCCTGAAGCGAAATGAGAGCTAGAATATGCTAATTTGGTTAAATAAATAGCCAACAGAATAAGAAAAGTAAACAAAATGCAAATTAAAAGATTAGACTTAGAGTCTAATAAAAGAATTGAGATGCGCTTGGAGCAGCCCAAAGGATGAAGCGCCTAATGAAGTAGTTCATCACGGATTTCAGAAATGGAGAAGCACGTCCAACTTAGTATTTTTGGGCTTCAAGGAAGTACGAGACTTCAACGGGACGTGAGCATACCCTAGAATGGCCCTCTGTGTAGGCCTAACGAAGCTGCACCCCCGAAGGCAGGTTTATAGGTGTTCCATCAAGAGAGTATGCCATGACTGCATTTGCATTGTAGGTTTAACGAAGCAGACCTTTGTAGGCAGGGTATTCATATGTCTAGTACTTGCAAGTAAGTTTAAGGATAGTTGCATGCGGATATCGGCCAGCATCAAGACCAAGAGCGATTTCGGGAAAGACTGGAGTTAAACCAATATGCCAATGATTATTTCACTATTGAGACGTTAGATGGGGGGTACGACCAATTGGATGTTAGATCGTTTGCAGTAGGGCACGACCACCTAACTTTATAGAGGTCTTTTGATTTAGTTGAGGGGTGGCTGCGTGGGGCCATAGCCACGACGAGAAAAGGGATAGACTAACTAGAATATCTGTATTGTATGCCTAACGAAGCAATTCTTTACAGATATATAAAAATTTCCGACCAAATTACGTACAAGGTAAAGCTTATTGGCGGGATTCAGATAGTAGACATAACGATTACGTAGTTCTCAATGTACGCACCGGGTGGTAAATTGTGGATGTCTGAGCATTGGCATAGACTAGTGCGGACGTGATTTTTGTTTTCATAGTAAGTAGTGGAGCATCTGTATTGTAGGCCTTACGAAGCACTACTTTACAGATGTAGCTACGGAATGCTTACGGAGCAAGACGACGGAGTATCGGAATTATAGGCCTTACGAAGCAGTCCATTACAGTTATTGCTACGGAGCAAGATGATGGTGCCCTTTTCGACGAGGATACAGAAAGTACCATGGGTGGTAACTAGGACCAATATGGTCATTGGGCATATTGCTACATATATGTATACATTAATTATTAGGTTTTAATCTACTATGGAGTATGGGCACGGTTTACAAACAAAGGCGAGAGTATTGTAAACCTAATATAACAGTAAATGGAAATAAAATGGTATATGTAGAATTAAGCTTAGAAATGTATAATTTATCCATTCACTGTTTAACGAGGTTTTTCTATGAGTTAGAAAATCTTCGAAAATTTTATAATAAAATTAACCACAAATGCATGACGTACAATTGTTAGTACGCGGCGAGTACAGGTCGATCCGTAGGGAATTGTTGATTTTAAATCTCTATTAAATCAAATTAACCAAAATTGAGAGATTGTTATGCTAAAAATTTAGAAAAATGAAAAAAGGAATATGATAAAAATATGAGAGTGTAAAGACAATTTAGAGATAATTTCCACTCTCTAGATCACATAAATCAACAAAATGAAGTTATGATCTTTCTTTTGGTCATTAGTGAAATTAGTTTATGTGTTTATCATAAGTATGGCATATTTGTGCTATTAATTAGCCCCAATATAAACCATCAAACTATAATACAACCACTACTACACTTTTAACTCTCATGAAATATGACAACAAAGTTGAAAGCTAAATCTATTTTAATAATGGCCTATTAACTATTGACTAGAAATATAGACCATCAAATTTTGATTTAAACATTCTCTTCATTTCCATAATCATGTGTAGATGAAGCGGTAATTTGTGTAAAATAACAATTTAAACCACTTCAAATGTTTCCATTAAGCATAAAAAGAGAGCATAAATGATCAAAATGTTGAAGCTACATGATTAGAGAGCTTCATTTCTCCAAAATTGAAGGAATTTAGCCTCTCATTTTTGTTATCGTATCAACACATGTAGCATGCAACATGAAACACAAAAAGAAGAAGACGAAAGCAAATGTAAAAGAAGAGTTATTATGCTTGCATAAAATAAAAGAATATCTACACTACTAACATGAAAGCAAATAAACAAGAAAAGATTTGAATTAAAATTGCATAATAAAATTACATAAAAGAAATGTCTAAGTAGCCATGAAAAGAAAGAGAGCTCTCATTTTATTTTTGATCTAAACTAACTAAGAGAAGAGAGCCTAAGAGAGACTAAAAGAGAGGTTACATGAAGCATAAAGGGTATTTATACATGTATGAAACCATAATCCACTTTTTTAGGGAATGCCCAAAATACCCTCTTAGGAAGTGTGGAGGCCAAGTAATCATTAGCATCAAATAATCATCATTTAAGTGTGCATGAAGCTTTAAACTCTATTAGCATGTGCATTAGCCACTGATTTGTACATTAAGATAGGTGGTTAGGTGGGGTCCTCCATGATCCATGAAATGAATTATTTCCGTCTCTATTCCTTTATATTCACTTTTGTGCATGCATATATCTTCATGAAACCACTTGTATATGAAGCCAAATTCCTACAAAATGATATAGAAATTTCCATTAAATTTTCTCAAATTAATATATGGACAAAAATAACCATTTTGCCCTTGGATGAAGATGAATATATGATGATTTCAAAATAATTTGAATTTTGGTTTAAACATGTTAAAGCTCCCAATATGATTATTTATTTAATTTAAATAGATTAAACATGGTGCTAAAAATATGCACATTTACATGCACATCAAGTACCCACACACTAATCTTTTTATTCATCCTCAAATAAAGAAAAAAAAATGAAAAAAAAAGTAAAATAAATCCGTTTTCGTAGAGAGCACGATTGCATTGAGCGTATGCAACAAGCCGTTAAACCTCTGAGTGTCCCTTGTAGGATGAGTGTTGTCTCGTGAAAGTTTTCGGTGGATACTACCCACAAAATCCATATGCAATACGAATTTTTTTTTACAAAATGCAAGATTTATTTACAAAGAGATGGATGAAGATTTTTGAAAATATTTACAACGAAAGATTTACCTTTAAATAGTAACAAATAAGTTAAATATAAGTTTTGGTTATTATCGAGAAATTGAAGACCTATTATTTATTAAAATTTCTAACAGAAATCAAGTTATCATAACAAATGTACTATAGTTTAACTCGTCATTTTGGTTGACAACATAGTGTAATTATGAAATAGATCCTTAGTTGATTAATAAAGTTTATCAAAGTGGTGTTTTCATTTCTTTTCGATAACAAGTCAAATCACATAAGTAAATATAGTGTTTGGATTTCATTTGCTTATTCCCTCTAAAAAAAATTTGAAAATTTTATTAATATTAACAATATTTACATATACCCAACTCAGAAAACTAAGGCCATATATATTACCCATGCACTGCCTTACGGACTTATGTGAGGGGAATACAGAGCTTGGCGAGTGAACACATGAGTGTGAATTCCTGTTGACTGTAGGCATTATTAACAAAAGGTTTTCTATTACATACACCTAGTTCAGATAAACTGAGGCCAGATATACCAATCATGCAAGGCCTTTCGGGCTTACGTGAGAATGGCACAGAGCATGGCAAGTGTACACACAAGTGTGTACAACTATCGACCATAGGTGTTAATAAAAAAATATGCGTATATATATATATATACACACATTTTTTTGTTTTTTTTGAGGAGAAAGTTTTGCAAAATCATCTTAGCACTAATTAACTTAGAAGATAAAAAAATGTTATATCCTTTACTTTAAATCAACCACTTTTTAAAACAAAGATTTTCAATTAGAAAATATTTCATAATTATCGCTGTGAATCATCCTATATACAAGTTAAACCATCGTTATTTGTAATCAAACTTTATTTTTATTTTTGTTGAGACAAATAAATTTTCAAAATTTTCAATTTAATTACCCAAAACCATATATTTATCTTATAGTGTTTCTTTTCATAATAAATCAAAATGCTTAAAATAAACTTTATTTTAATTGTTTTTGAGATTTTTTTTACTTTTGGAAAGAAAATGTAAAATGAATAAGAAAAATTAAAAATGAAGATGAGACTCCCCCCACACTTGATTTTGACTGTGTCCCCATAGTAAACCCAAGTGGAAGGAGAAAAACAAAAACATGACCTTTATTTAAATGAAAATGAAAAGATGATTATTTACAAGACATCAGAAAGTATATCATTAAAAAGTAAATGAAACGGTCTTCCAAAGACCGATTCATTTGTCTCGTCAAGTATGCGAGACGCAGCTTAAGCTTAGAAAACCAAACCATAAAAGATTTTGGAGTTGAATGTGGATTTGGAAAAATGAATGTCGTTTTATTGAAAATCGTATGAGTTGTTTTACTTTCGATGATTTTTGGGTTTGATAAAACAATTGATTGAAATTCAAGTTTATTTTCACCAAATTGAAAGTTAAGCTCATCATCAACAAATTTTCAAAATTATTGATTTCAAAAATGAAATGATGATTCAAATCTTCCCCTTTAGAATACAACAACTAATTTTCGAAAAGTCCAATTGAATTCGTTTTCCTTTATTGAATTATCAACAATATTATTACATGTGTCACATTCAAAATCCAAAGTAGTTGTGTTCAAAATTTCAAATTGGGAAAAGGAAGATTGAATCTTAAATCGGGTTTCTCACCAACAAAAGGATTGAAATCCTACTCGATTACCGTGTATTCAAAAACTTCATTAAGATCGTTATTTTCAGTTTCAAAAGTTGTTTGAAAATCATCGATTTGGATAAAAAATGGATTATCATTTGACTCGTCACATGTTGGGATTTGGTTTTGTTTCTCACATTGTTGCATATATTTTTCGAACAACAAATCCATGCGATCGCTGTAGATTTCGTCCATTTGTTCAACAAAATCCAATTTATAGTTATTAACTTGAGAATTTTCGATTTGGACTTGTTGAGAACAAAAAATTTCACTCGTATCGTAGTCGAGATTATTACCATTTCCAAAATTATTTTAAAAGTGGATCAGATTTTGATTTTGATTTTGAAATTCATTATGGAGTTCAAAATTGAATTTGCATGGTTATACTTGAAAACGTTTGCATTTTGAAGTGAATTCAAATCTTGATTACTTTGAAAATTTTGACTTGACTTATAACACAAATAAGAATTACACAAATCATTTATCATTTGATTTTGTCGTGTAGAGATTTCAAGTAAAGACGAAATGTTATTTTCAAGATTTGAAGGTTGGTCATCATTTTGAAAATTTGAATCGTTTAAACAATAGCTGTTGTTGAAATAACCATAAGAATTTAGTGTGAAATTATATGAAATATATTGATTTTCACAACTATCGTAGAATTATTGTGAATATGGAAATTCGGACATTTTCAAGAATGGTTTTGGGTTTTTTATAATGAAAAAAATATTTACAAATAGAAATTATTTTTCAAAATGAAAAACTGAATTTTGTTTTGTTTTTGGATTTCAAATTTTTTTTGCTTTTTTGAAAAGGTTATATATATATATATATATATATATATATATATATTTTACCTAACTCAATTTTTTCTTTGATTTTTGATTGAAAAGTAAATTTAAAAAGGAAGGATTTAAAATATATAAGTTAAGAAATATTTACAATTTCTTTAGTTTTGGATTTTAATTTTTTTTTTTTTAAATATGCATGAATTAGTGAAACTAAATAAATGCAAGGGTTAATTACAGACTTTTTATCCAAAGTTAATCCAAAATTGTATAATCACACTTTATCTTAAATCAACAAGATAGTTTTAAGCCAGGTAACGGACAAGATTTATCGGTGCATCACGAATCACCGTAGCAATGCAGCCGAAGGTTTAAGTGCTTTCAGAGAAACAACCACTATAATATTTACGAATCACCGTAATGTTTATAAATGGTTACTGCTCTACCGTGGCCTACATACCAAGAAAATAGTTTGTTCAAAGATGACAAATTGTCAATATACAATTAAGTGTTATCGATGTCTAACCATTAGTATTAATAAAGCTTCTAAAATAAAATGCAAAGCAGAAATTAAATGTTTATTGGCAATGACAGTGAAATTTGTTTTTTTTTTTTTTGAATTTTCTTTTTATAAAATGCAAGCAAACAACAATGCAAGACAAATAAAAACAATAAATAGAGTTTAAAAGCAACAAAAAAAATTTATAAGTAAGCAAACAATTATTTCTTTGGCTAGCTAAGCGAAGCAAGCAACTTATTCTTTCTTTTCTGCTTCTGCAACCTGAAAATAAAAACACGATATATACAAATATTACATACATACATACATACATATATACATACATATATATATATATATATATATATATATATATATATCAAATAAAAATGAAAAACTAGAACGAACTAAATCAAAACAAATTCAAAACAACCCTTTTTTCCAAATTGTAATTTTTTTTACAAGGAAATACTGTAACAAATTTAAAAACGAAACAACTTGTTTTTTATTAAGAAATAAAACAAACGAAACAAAAAAAAACTTCTTTTTTTTTTCCAAGAAAGGAACTAAGAAAAATTTCAAATCAAAACAAATTTTTTTTAAAGACATTTTCAAAACTCTAACTAAGGCCCAGCCCAAAAAAATAAAAAGATTCCAAACCTCATTCGGTAGACACACAATTGAGCAAACAGTTTTCATACAATCAACTCGTTCTCTGTTACAAAAGAAAGAAGTTCACCTCTTAAACAAAATAAAATAAATAACGTATTCAATTCTCTTTTTCAGATCGCCTACTCAACATCGATTTCAAAATTGAAACTTGTTCAATTCTTGTTTGTTTGAAGGGCGGAGGGGTGATTGTGGTTGAGAGGTTGTGATTGGCTATCGACGGTGGCAATGGTTGAGGCAAGTGTCGCGAATGGTTCAACAAGTAGTTGAATTGAAATACGCAACTAGCCGAGGTGATAAATTGAAGTGAATTGAGGTTTCGCGGTGTAGTAGGTGGATATTGGTGATTCACGATTGGGAATTAGTCACTTGGTCGAGTTCGAGTTTGGTGATTGGGTTTGAAGGGTTCGATGCTCGTTTGCATTGGTTTAACTGGGTTGAAGGAGATAAAAGTTGTTCGATTTTGGTTTTATGGGAGTGGCGACGTAGTTGAGGAGTGGTCGCGGTTGAAGGTAGGTTGAAGGAAGGTCGTTGAAGCAGTTGTGTTGTGGTTGATGGTTTGGGGTTGCTGTTTGTTTGTGAGTGTCAGATGTGGTGTAGAAGGCTGATGGGGTTCAGGGAGGAGCAGTAGTGGGATACGGTGAACTGTGATGGGTTGTAAGGCAGTTATTCGCGAGGTAGGGATTGTGAAGTGTGCCTGATGAACCAGAAGTATGGTCAGTTTCTGTTTCTGATGTCGAACAGTTTGTATGTGGGGGTATTGACAGGGGGTTGTGAGTGACGTATGGTCAAGTATGGTTTGCTATGTATGTAACAGTGAGAGTGGATTTGTGGAGTGACAGTAAGGTGGTCAGCTGGACTTTGTTTTCAAGAAGTAAATGGCAGAGGGGGTTTGTAGGGCAGTGAAGCCTTGTGGAGATGACTGGAAGTTCTATGCACTGGGTGCACTGTTGTATTGAAGGGGCAGCAATGTACAGCTGCACGGAGAATGGTGTTGCACTGTGATTGGGGTTGATGAGGAGGAGAAATATGTATTGAAATGTGGAAGTGGACGGACAGTGCACAGGGGTTTGGTAGTTGCAATGCAGTAGGACTGTTGTATGGTCAGTTGTGGTTGGAATGTTGCATGGCAAAGGAGATTGTAGTGCTGCAGTGGCAAGGGACAATATGGGTTTGGTAGCGGAGTTTTTTGTGGTGTAGGAGTAAAGTGCACAGATGCACATAGAGGATGAGGGGAATGAATAGTGAAGTTTTGTGGATGTTGTAAAATGTAATAGTGAAATTTGTGACAAGGCAGTGGATATAAGTTTGCAAATGCACAGTGAAGCTCAAAATTGAAAATGCAAATTGTAAATGAATTTTTTTTTTTTTTTTTTTTTTGTGAAATTGTTGTGTTTTTCTTTAATATGAAATGCAAATGAACAAACAACTAGAAAACAACAACACGCAAACAAAATGCAAACAAAAATCAAACCACACACAACACATTTTTTTTATATTATAGAAAATTAACACACAAACCAAACACACAACAAAATCAAACGAAAAATAATTTGACGAATAGAAAATAAAATCAAAGAAAATCAACGGCGACGGGGCCAAAAACTTATTCGACGATGGTTTTTCTATCGGTTTAGAAAACCGTCGAAGGAATTTAGAAATACAATAAACCGCAAGCGCACGACATACAATTATTAGTACATAGCGAGCATGGGTCGATCCGTCGGGAATTGTTGATTTTAAATCTCTATTCAATCAAATTAACCAAAATTGAGAGATTGTTAAGCTAAAAATATAGAAAAATGACATAAAGAAAGTGATAAAAATGTGAGAGTGTAAAGACAATTTAGAGATAATTTCCACTCGCTAGATCATGTAAATCAACAAAAACGAAGATATGATCTCTCTTTTGGTCATTAGTGAAATTAACTGTTGTGCTTATCATAAGTATGACATATTTGTGTTATTAATTAGCCCAATATAAACCATCAAAGTATAACACAACCACTAATACACTTTTAGCTCTCATGAAATATGACAACAAAGTTGAAAGAAAAATCTATTTTAAGTATGACCCATTAACTATTGATTAGAAATATAGACCATCAAATTTTGATTTAAGCGTTCTATTCATTACAATAATCATATGTAGATGAAGAGGTAATTTGTGTTTGTTGTTTGTTTAAGCATAGTCTTTTTGGTATCAACAATATAGCTATCAAATCCAAAGCTAAAAAATGTTTCTAATAAGCATAAAAAGAGAGCATAAACGATCTAAATGTTGAAGCTACATGATTAGAGCATCATTATCCCTAAATTGAAGGGGTTTAACCTCTCATTTTTGTTATCATATCAACACATGTAGCATGACATGAAATACAAAAAAAGAAGATGAAAGCAAAGTAAAAAAAGAGCTATTCTACTTGCAGAAAATAAAAGAAGATCTATACCACTAACATGAAAGTAAATAAACAAGAAACGACTTAAATTAAAATTGCTTAAAAAAATTACATTAAAAAAATGGCTAAGTAGTCATGAAAAGAAAGAGAGCTCTCATTTTATTTTTGACCTAAACTAACTAAGAGAAGAGAGTCTAAGAGAGACTAAGGGATAGGTTACATGAAGCATAAAGGGCATTTATACATGTATGAAACTCTAATCCACTTTTTTAGAAAATGCCCAAAATTCTCTCTTAGAAAGTGTGGATGCCAAGTAATCATTAGCATCAAATAATCGTCATTTAAGTGTGCATGAAGTTTTAAACTCTATTAGCATATGCATTAGCCACTGATTTGTACATTAAAATAGGTGGTTAGGTGGGGTCCTCCATGATCCATGAAATGAATTATTTCCATCTCCGTTCCTTTATATTTACTCTTGTGCATGCATATATCTTCATGAAACCACTTTTATATGAAGTCAAATTCCTACAAAATGATATAGAAATTTCCAATTAAATTTTCTCAAATTAATATATGCACAAAAATGACCATTTTTCACTTGGATGAAGATGAATATGTGACGATTTCAAAATAATTTGAAACTTTTCTTAAATATGTTAAAACTTCCAATATGATCATTTGTGTAATTTAAATAGATTAAATATGATGGTAAAAATATGCACATTTACGTGCACATCAAATACCCCCACACTTATGCTTTTATTTGTCCTCGAATAAAGAAAAAAGTAAGATAAATCCGTTTTCGTAGGGAGCACGATTGCATTGAGCGTGTGCATGTAATTATGAAATAGATCCTTAGTTGATTAACAAGGTTTATCAAAGTGGTGTTTTCATTTTTTTCAATAACAAGACAAGTCAAATAAGTAAAGATAGTGCTTAGATTTCATTTGCTTACTCTCTCTAAAAAAAATTTTGAAAATTTTATTGATATTAGCAATATTTACATATGCCTAATTCAAAAAACTGAGGTCATATATATTACCCATCCACTGCCTTTTAGACTTATACGAGGGGAATACAGAGCATGGCGAGTGAACACACGAGTGTGAACACTTACCGACTGTAGGCATTATTGATAAAAGAACTTTTATATACATACACCTAGCTAAGATAAACTGAAGCCAGATATACCGATCATACACTGCCTTTCAGCCTTATGTGAAAATGGTACAGAGCAAGGCGAGTGTACACACAAGTGTGTACACCTATCGACCGTAGGTGTTAATAAAAAAATATACATATATACAATTTTGTTTTTGTTTTTTTCTTCTGAGGAGAGTGTTTTGCAAAATCATCTTAGCACCATTTAGCTTAGAAGATAAAAGAAATGTTATATCATTTACTTTAAATCAACCACTTCTTAAAATAAAGATTTTCAATTAGGGTATATTTCAAAATTATCACCATGAATCTTCCTATATACAAGTTAAACCATCATTGTTTGTAATTGTAACGACCCTGGATTTTGGCCCTGTTATTTTAATAAATGTTTAATCTAATTAAATATAAAATGTGAATTGATCATATTAAAATGAATATGATTTTGGAATTTTTGCTATTTATTTATATAAATTGTATTTTGAAAAGGAGATTGATTTGGGAATTTAAAATAAAATCTCCTAAGAATATTTAAAGTAAATTTATCTTGTGTATTTAAGGAAATTATTTTTCTTGTTATAAATATATAAATGCAATATATAGAAAATAATGTTCAAAATAAAATGTAAGCTTGTTAATATAAAATATAAAATATAAAATACAAATAGATGATAATGTTCAATATACAATATTAATGTTAATATAAGTCAAAATTAAATATAAATAAATAAGTAAACACATCAATCTAAGTTTAATATTAATAGTCAAATATAAAACACAAATCAAAATAAAAATATAAATCAAAACAAGAAATAAGTAGTTAATACTTCCAATATCATTTTAAATTTGCAAGACCATAGAAAAACATATATAATATAATAAGTTTAAAATGTAACTAAATCATATTGTACATAATTTAAATATTGATAGTTAAGAATGAAATATAAATATAAATGTAAATAAACCATCTTGAATATAACTTAAATATTGTTAGTCATAGTTAGAATACATAATAAATTTAAAAACCTTTTAGAATAAGTCTACCTGCAAATATGAACAAATAAATAGCTTCATGTACAAGTCAAGTGTGACCTGCAAGTGTATATTTACACAACACTTATGTGTATAGAGTTCAAACTAGAGGAAAATAAAACAAGTAATATGATAAGAAAACAAAATATCTTCATAATCAAAGCTTCATACATAAGCCAAGTATGTACCTGCAGATTTGTACACTGACATACATATATACTTATGCAGCTGAACATAATTATAATTATGGTAAGCAAAACAATTAATAATTGTGTAAACATATTAGAAACCAAAGTATGTACTTACTATCAACTCAGCCTAATTTTTGTCACCTCAAAATATCTAGCAAATCTGGTTAAAATAAAAACAAGACAGGGTAAAAACATGTCCAGATATTGCCTCCCTATACAACTGTTATCTCAAACATATATATGTGCAGTTGTTTTTTTAGTTTTGGTTGTTCAAAAAAAACACATAATAAAACTTTGTAATACCAGAGAAACCAGAAAGCAAGAAAAAAGAAGCAAACTCTATTTCAATTCAACAAATACAGTCAAGGATTTAGGACAGTTCAGGCTTCAGATGTTCAACATCAAGCTATTCTTTGTTCAGGCATGATTCATGTGAGTAAACTAAATTTTTTAAAAGTTTTAAGCTAATTTAAATAGTTTAAATTTATCTGATTAGTTGATTTGTATATGTGTGATATCCCGAAAATTTGGGACAATATCAATTTAATAATCTACATTAAAAATTAAATTGATTTGATAATATTTGTAATAATATATGAATTGATTTAATAATCTTCTTTTAAAAAAAAAAATTAACTAATAATTTATCTTTTAAAAGCTAATCAAATTGCCTTCTATTTATAATATATATATCTGTATATATATTGTAAATGGATAATCTTGTTTTAAATTAAATAAATAGACATGTTTTCTAATTTAAATATTTTTGATAATTTAGAAATTTGATATTCAGCTATTTAATAAATGATCACATGAATTTAGATTACTCAAGATTTAAGTTTAGTTTGTTTAAAATAATTTTAGCTTACATTTAAATTTTAAAAAAAAAAGTTTGTTTAAGTTGTTTTAAAATTTAACTTGATAAAAATAAGTAGTTTATTCATAAAGGGATAAATACTTTTATAAATCATTTGACTTAATAATGAGCTCTATTAATAATGTAAATCTTTACAAATGAATTTTTAATAAAATTGTTATTTCAACTTTAATTACATATATATGTGTTTGAATTAAAGTTATGATTTGGAAATTAAAAAATAAATAAATAAAGGTTTCAAAATATTCAAATTAAAATAAACAATTATTAATAATAATAATATGTGTTAGTCTATGTTAAAAATAAAAGAAAAATAAAAGTAAAACACATGCTAGAAAATAGAACTAAATACCTAAGACTAAGTCATAGCAGAGAAAAAAAAATATAAGGTCTGTAAGTGATTTGTAGTGCAAGCTAATGCAAAGGAAAATTCAAAACACATGCTTGTAAGTATAAAACAAGACAAAGCAAACATATGAGCTGGTAAAAGAAATAAAACAAATATCTATAACAAGTAGCTTCATATACAAGTTAAACTTTAGGCTGCAGATTGTACACTTACACATACACATATCTTGTTGCAGCTGTACATAAGTATACTTATGTCACCTAATAGAGGAACCAAGTCTTAATTACCATCATTTCAGCATATAATTTTGTTAATTCAAGTGTATACAAATATCTTGCCTAATAAAACAATTTTTGTACCTGCAAAGAAATTATTGTCCTAGTTATCACCTTCCCCTATAAGCCTCTTTTTATACATGCTTTCTTATTCGTTCAATATAGTATTACATAGCAAACACTTATATTTTAATAACTGAAGCATCAATGCAAAGTCAAAGCAAAAATATTTTACAGCAATTCCAGTTTTAAAGCATAAGCTATTTCTATTCTCAGATGCTCTGTCTCTTCCTAATCCAATTGTGAGTAACACTTTTAAATTTCTTAAGTTTTTAAACCTGTTACATGAAAATATTTGAATGCTTGGATATATTGAATGAATATTTATACATTCATTTTACTCTGGATTATTGTGAAATGAGAATTACTGCATGTTTAAGTCTGCAAATACAAACTGATTCATTATAAACTTGCTTTGTTTTCCATTGCTGTGAGTAACTTAATCTTAAAACTAACCTAAGTTAATTTAGTTGTATGAAGAATAGCAGAGATGCCTGTTTGTATATGCATTACATTATATCATGATGAAATGAAGCCTGCATGTTATCTGGAGTTTGCCTCTGTTTAAATTTTCAAAAGCCTGAGTTAATTCAAAAATCGTTATTGATCAACCCATTGATTGTTAGGACAAAACATCTAAATAAAATATGTTTTGTTGATTATAAAGTAAATTTTAAAATTTAACTCATGCTAAACAAAATTGATTTGCTCTGTAAAACTTTAGGAACAGTTTAAATCTAATACAAGTGATAATTTCGAATGTTTTAAATTATACATTCAAGCTTATGAACTGATTACTAAATCAAAATTAGGATTTTTAAAACCCAAATTACATTTTTTAGTTGAGTTATGAACATGTTTGACTGGTTTGACCAATTCGAGCATTTTGGGTTGCCTCTGGGAGTGTAGTTGATCGGAGGGGCCAGGGTTATTTCTAGAGGTAGAGTAATGGTCGGAGCTCAAAGAAAAAAATAGTTGGTGGATGATCTATGACCGGAGGTGATGGTGGGAACATGTTTTGGTTCCTAAACCTAATTTTGTGCAGTGCGGTGATGTTTGAGTGTCGCGAAGCCTAGGAGTGATCGAGTTCGCTGGAACTCTGGAAGATAGTAGTTTGGTCATGGACGAAGTGGTGGCCGGTGGTGTTGGTGCTCCGGTGGTCGGAGGAGGGGATGCGACGTATTGACAGGTTTTGGGCAGTGCTGCAAATGTCGAATTCCAGGTTTGGGTGAATGCCTGGAATTTGATTTTTGAGGAGAAATCCAAGTGGGGTGATTGAGGTGCGATGTGTTGGTGATTGATGACTTATTTAAGTCATCAAAATTGTTTGAAGTCTCGTGGATGATCAGTGCATGTGCACTGTGCACCAAAAGCTGATGACTTTGGATTTTGGGTTTGTTCTTGAGTTTACTCGAGTAAGATCAGGGTTTTGCTCGAAGTAATATGCAGTTTGACTCGAAGCACTGCAGTGGTTTGGTAATTTAGATGGTTCCAGGTTTGTTTTGTCACAGTTTTTAGTGTGCAGGTTTTGGGCTCGGGGAAAGTCTCGGGTTAATTGCATTTTTACTCGAAGCAGAGAGGCAGTTGACCCGAAGCAACCTTGTTTTGGTCTCAGGTGGGTGTTGAATTGCTACAGGCTGTATAAACAACCTGTATATTTAAATTTAAACTAAATTTAAAGCAAAATAAATTGTAAGTCAGTTGAAATCATGATGTAATTGAATTTAAGTTTGTCAACTAAGATTTAACATGTCTAAATCTAAATTGAAGTATGAATTCAAATTTATGTTTTAAATCTAAAATGCAGTTTTAATGTTAAATGAGTTTCAGTTTTAATACCTGAATGTTTCCAAATTTTCAAAGTTGGATCTGAAACAAAAAGTGTTGCAGTAGTTCAATTCGAATGTTTAAAGTTTTGATTCAAATGGATATTTGAATTTTAAAGTTTAAAATAGATTTGGATTTAAAAATCGAGTTCCTAATGCTAGTTGTCAAAAGAAAGTTAAATCATAGTTGTAAATCACGATAAATTGAGAAATTCAAGTTTACTTAGAATTCAAAATCTGAAAGTTTAAATCAGTTTGAATATGAATGTTTTAAGAATGAGTTCAAATAAAATAATTGAAAAGTAAATTGTTTCAATAAAAATTAACTTGATTTTTAGAATTCTTTGATTAAAGAGTTTTGAATGGAAAGTAAATAAGTTATTTAACTTGAGATTTGCAAGTTAAACATTAATGTAATTTGGGAATTTAAATTTGAATTTAAATTCAAGTGGTTTAATTTAAAAGATTTTCTTATTGTAAGTTCATGTGTAAATGTTATTTACATTTATTTAAGAGATTTTAAATTGAATTTAAATTATAATCATTTTGAATCTTCAATTCAAATGATATTTGAATTTAAAATGTAATGTTAATGAATTAAGAAATAAATTATCTTAAGAATATTAGGGTAATTAAGGAAGGACATATGTATTAAAGTTAATAATTTAAATTGATTTATAACTAAAGATCAATTAAGAAGTAAATTAAGAAATGATATTAAATGTAGACAATTAACTAAGGATTATTAATTAGTTAATATATAGGATTAATTTTGGATAATTAATTAAATTAATTGGATAAGCTATTGTAAATTGTTAAATGGAATTACTTGATAAAAGTAATTAAGAGATTAATTGCTTATGGTAATTAATTTTGATGAGATGATTAATTTAAATTAGTTAATTTATTTTAATTAATTTAAGAAAATCATTTGATAAAGTGATTTATTACTAGTGTATGCAATGGAGCATAATTACTTAATGAAGTAATTAATGTTAATTACTGAATGTAATTAGTGAAAGATGATATGTTAATAAGGTAATTCGGATAATTACTTTTGAAATTAATCAGAGGATTAATTAATGGAGATAATTAATTATGGGATAATTAATTTATTTATATGAGTAATTAAGGATAATTAATTACTGGTTGATATTAATCAAAGGTGATTAATAATTGTGTTTAATACAAGATTAATCACTTAATGTGATTAATAAAGTAATTTAATCTGAATTAGAGATCATTAATTAATATAATTAATGATGTAAATTAAGAATTGTTTAATTAAGAAATAATTAATAATGTGGAGATTAATTTATGTAATTAATTAAGAATAAATGTAATTAATTATAAATGAAGTAATTAAAAGTTAATTACTAGGAATAATTTAGAATAATTAATTTGTAAAATTAATTAAAGACTAATTACTTACTGTAATTAGAAAATGATTTATTAGAGGAGTTAATCAAGATAAATATCTAGAGATAAATTAATTAATTTGTATAAATTTAATTTTTGATTGTATAAACAGGATTTATAGATAAAGTAATTAATTTAATTTACTTTAAATTAATTAGAGATAGAAGTAGTTAATTTAATTCATTTTAAATTAATTACAAATGGTATGATTATAAATCATTGCTTATGAATGAATGTTATTTGATGATTGAGAGTTCAGATATGAGAGATATCTATGTGACATGTATGCTTAGTTTAAATATGATGATATTTAATTATCTGTTTGGATGATGATTTTAATTATCTGATGTGATTATCTACTGTGATATTATGAATTATCTATCTGTGTGTATATTGATGATTTTGAATTAAACTGTTAAGGCTAAATAGACAACTTGGCCCTAAAAGACACGTTTTGGATTTCGATGAGACCGGGATCGGGTTTCCACATTCGGAACATCCGAAAACCACATCGATTCCAAATTAACGATAGGTCGTGAATCTGAAGTGAAGATGAAGATTCAGAGTGCAAGAGTTATCGTCGTTAACTCTGAGGGTGATTCCAAAATGAGTGTAACGAGATGATGCCTTCGGTTTCGTTCGAACCCGGAACGAACTTGTATGGATTGAATGCTTTCAACACATCGTCAGGTGGGCGATGAGCATTCTAAGAAATGTATTCTCTAAAGGTAATCGCAGCCTCAAGCCTCATCAACCGGGAATGGCTAAAACAGGGGAGGTGCAGCAAGGTTAGGTGGGTCATGCCCAAGCAGGACAAGGATATTCCCCTGTATAGATGTCCCTTATTTTCGGCTGTGTGGGCGGTTGGTCATGACAACTGCCGGGGTTTATCTTGTTCGGGACTGTTCAGTAAGGAATGGTTCCGGCCTTGTGTTGCAGGGGATGAAGGGAGTAATCCTCGGTACGGTGATCTAGGCCCCGTACTGTGACGGGCGGTACCCCAGTAGCCCTGCCATTGTATGGAATCCAAAATCCAATAAGTGCCGTACGAATTAGTTGTGCCCAACTATGTTGGAATGTGAGATGTAAGCATTTCAGCTATTTCTGTATTTTACTTGAAAACCCTAGACACTATTATAATATCACAGAATTTCCTATCAAATGTTTTGGTTAGCGTAAGGTAAAAACTTTTCCATGTTTATGTGTGGTGAAGTCTTACGTGATATCTTTTGTTTTCAAAAGATTTTTAAAGTTAAGCAACTTTAACCTGTTACTCATACCAGACCCATGTCTGACCCGGAGTTTATTTTTGTTTTTCATAAACTCTCGGGTACCCAAATTTTTACGGGTAGCCAAGGGATTCAGGTTAGCTTTGACGAATTCTGGAGGAGCAATGGAGCAGGAGGCTTCAGCGTTATAGATATACTTATAGTTCCGCTGTGTTGGTATCTCTGAGTCATATTGTTGAGTTGTTTTGTGTATTGAATTGTATTAACTAGACAGGTGTTTATAACTGTCTAGTATGTGATGTATTATCTGTATAACTCTGATTGAAGTTGTATATTATGTAAATACTTATGTGATTATTATAATTTATTCGTTCCGCTGTGAGATTCTGATGTTATTGTTTCTTCTTCTCTATCTTTTCTACTTTCTCACCTCTTTCTTTTCTTCAAAACGATACTTCTTCCTGGGCGTAGGAAGCTGGGTTGTTACAGTGGTATCAGAGCGCTAGGTTGAGTGAATACCTAGGCTCTTGAGTGATTTCTTTCCTGAGAGAGCGTATTTGTAATTTTGATATATATATATATATTTATATATTTGTTTCTACCTATTATTGGGTTACCTGTCTGGGTTATCCCATATAAGTTATAAAGGTAGATAGGGTAGTGGTGTGTGTAACACAACTACCAATGGTTGGAAGTGTAATTGTCGAGACTGTAGACCTAATACTGTCTCGAGTAATTTTTGGAACGGTGTAAGGATTTCATCGATCTCTGAAGGAAATCTGTTAAGGTTCGGAATTCATCTTTGAAGTGTAAGAGTTTGGCTGAGCTAGAGTTTGGATCTGTCGGGTGGACAGAAGTAAGCCAAGATATTTTGATACATCAAGGTGTAGTAGCTGTGTGATGAGACACAGTGACTATGAATGTCTCCAACGATGTTTCTTTGGAACAAGTAAGGAAGAGTGACTGCTTCGGTGTTGTGGCTGTGCTCAGCTGGATGTTTTGTTTGAGGTCCGAGTTTCTCGAAGAGCTTTAGATAGGAAATCTTAGCATCTGTGGCAGCAATGCAGCTTGGGATGTTTTCGGTGTTGGCAAGAGATCTTCTGGCTTAGTAGATTTTCTGGAATGGAATTCAGAAGTAATTATGTAGACCCGTTTCTTCAATGGATTGACCACAGAAGTGTAAGCTGTTCTGATTTGTAAAAAGAGAGAGAGAAGTATCTTTGGAATTTGGCGGTATCGATCGCAAAAGTGACTTGCGATGGTTTGGGTGTTCTTTTGGGGTTTCAGAGATTTTTCTAGATGTCTTCTGGAAGTTAGAGTTTGTTAACATCTGGAAATTGAGTTGGGTGAAGCAGCTCAGAATTTTTGGAGGAACTTCTGAGTTTTACTTTTGGATTTGTTGAGGTGTGTTGTCCAGTCTATGTTCGACTTCAGCATTTTCATCTTTCCAGTCAGAGTTGCGCAGTGGAAGCATGGTGATAGCTGATTTAGTTGGGAAGCAATTGGATGTTGCAGTGTTGGATTGGAGAGTTCTACAGGAGATTTCTCAGAATTGAAGGCCAGTTTGGAGTGCACCTGTTTAATCTTTTCTAGATGCGAGAAGTGAGTTCTATTTTCTGATTTGGAATAGAGTTGTGTTCTGAGTTTGGATGAGATTGGAAAGATCATTTTGTGGATGGTATTTGGTCCAGTTTGTTTCTAAGGACATCAACAAGAGTTAAGCTGATCAGGAAAGGTGAAGGAAGCCCAGGATCGTCCGAAGAGTTTAGTGGATAAGAGACGGACGAATTTGGAGTTCGAAGTTGGAAATGTGATGCTAGATAAGTGTTTGGTCTTAAGGATTGAATTGTCAGTTTTGATAACTGAAATTCGTTGTGTTTCACGTATCTCTAAGGGAGTACGTGTAAGATCTATCTTTGATTTTAGAGTCAGCAGTTTAGGAAATTTCGGTTGTTGGGTCAGACTTGAGTTTGGTCTGATATTTTGATTTGTTTTGTAGATCTAGATGAGTGCGAACTTTGCAGTTTAGTAGTAGTATTGGATGTTTGGATTCTATAGGGCGAGTAACCCGGTATTTATACCTGGGGAAACTCGAGAGAATTCTATCCGAAATTTTGTCTAGATAGTTAGATTTGTTTGTTTGGATGAATTGGTTGCTATGATTGTTAATTTATGGTTGATATATGCTGGTATTTCAAATTTAAATTTTTAATTGGATTATTAAGTTACCTTTGTTTTAAATTTCGGGGACGAAATTCTTTTAAGGGGGGAAGAATGTGATATCCCGGAAATTTGGGACAATATCAATTTAATAATCTACATTAAAAATTAAATTGATTTGATAATATTTGTAATAATATATGAATTGATTTAATAATCTTCTTTTAAAAAAATAATAATTAACTAATAATTTATCTTTTAAAAGCTAATCAAATTGCCTTCTATTTATAATATATATATATCTGTATATATATTGTAAATGGATAATCTTGTTTTAAATTAAATAAATAGACATGTTTTCTAATTTAAATATTTTTGATAATTTAGAAATTTGATATTCAGCTATTTAATAAATGATCACATGAATTTAGATTACTCAAGATTTAAGTTTAGTTTGTTTAAAATAATTTTAGCTTACATTTAAATTTTAAAAAAAAAAGTTTGTTTAAGTTGTTTTAAAATTTAACTTGATAAAAATAAGTAGTTTATTCATAAAGGGATAAATACTTTTATAAATCATTTGACTTAATAATGAGCTCTATTAATAATGTAAATCTTTACAAATGAATTTTTAATAAAATTGTTATTTCAACTTTAATTACATATATATGTGTTTGAATTAAAGTTATGATTTGGAAATTAAAAAATAAATAAATAAAGGTTTCAAAATGTTCAAATTAAAATAAACAATTAATAATAATAATAATATGTGTTAGTCTATGTTAAAAATAAAAGAAAAATAAAAGTAAAACACATGCTAGAAAATAGAACCAAATACCTAAGACTAAGTCATAGCAGAAAAAAAAAATATAAGGTCTGTAAGTGATTTGTAGTGCAAGCTAATGCAAAGGAAAATTCAAAACACATGCTTGTAAGTATAAAAGAAGACAAAGCAAACATATGAGCTGGTAAAAGAAATAAAACAAATATCTATAACAAGTAGCTTCATATACAAGTTAAACTTTAGGCTGCAGATTGTACACTTACACATACACATATCTTGTTGCAGCTGTACATAAGTATACTTATGTCACCTAATAGAGGAACCAAGTCTTAATTACCATCATTTCAGCATATAATTTTGTTAATTCAAGTGTATACAAATATCTTGCCTAATAAAACAATTTTTGTACCTGCAAAGAAATTATTGTCCTAGTTATCACCTTCCCCTATAAGCCTCTTTTTATACATGCTTTCTTATTCGTTCAATATAGTATTACATAGCAAACACTTATATTTTAATAACTGAAGCATCAATGCAAAGTCAAAGCAAAAATATTTTACAGCAATTCCAGTTTTAAAGCATAAGCTATTTCTATTCTCAAATGCTCTGTCTCTTCCTAATCCAATTGTGAGTAACACTTTTAAATTTCTTAAGTTTTTAAACCTGTTACATGAAAATATTTGAATGCTTGGATATATTGAATGAATATTTATACATTCATTTTACTCTGGATTATTGTGAAATGAGAATTACTGCATGTTTAAGTCTGCAAATACAAACTGATTCATTATAAACTTGCTTTGTTTTCCATTGCTGTGAGTAACTTATATCTTAAAACTAACCTAAGTTAATTTAGTTGTATGAAGAATAGCAGAGATGCCTGTTTGTATATGCATTACATTATATCATGATGAAATGAAGCCTGCATGTTATCTGGAGTTTGCCTCTGTTTAAATTTTCAAAAGCCTGAGTTAATTCAAAAATCGTTATTGATCAACCCATTGATTGTTAGGACAAAACATCTAAATAAAATATGTTTTGTTGATTATAAAGTAAATTTTAAAATTTAACTCATGCTAAACAAAATTGATTTGCTCTGTAAAACTTTAGGAACAGTTTACATCTAATACAAGTGATAATTTCGAATGTTTTAAATTATACATTCAAGCTTATGAACTGATTACTAAATCAAAATTAGGATTTTTAAAACCCAAATTACATTTTTTAGTTGAGTTATGAACATGTTTGACTGGTTTGACCAATTCGAGCATTTTGGGTTGCCTCTGGGAGTGTAGTTGATCGGAGGGGCCAGGGTTATTTCTAGAGGTAGAGTAATGGTCGGAGCTCAAAGAAAAAAATAGTTGGTGGATGATCTATGACCGGAGGTGATGGTGGGAACATGTTTTGGTTCCTAAACCTAATTTTGTGCAGTGCGGTGATGTTTGAGTGTCGCGAAGCCTAGGAGTGATCGAGTTCGCTGGAACTCTGGAAGATAGTAGTTTGGTCATGGACGAAGTGGTGGCCGGTGGTGTTGGTGCTCCGGTGGTCGGAGGAGGGGATGCGACGTATTGACAGGTTTTGGGCAGTGCTGCAAATGTCGAATTCCAGGTTTTGGGCAGTGCTGCAAATGTCGAATTCTAAATACAGTAAAATTTGGTAGTAGCTAACAGTTTAAGCTAAAACTCAGATACAAGTTAATTACTTATGCTAATACTTTAATGTGTTTTAAGCTCATAATTATTATTCAAATTAGGTGGGTAATATAAGATAAGTATAAATCTTATTAATACAAGTTTGTAATTAGAGACAAATTGATTTCAAAACTTAAGAAGATTTCTTTTAAAATGTCAATTAAGTTGAGTAATTAATATAAATTGTTTTTTTCAAGAAGTAATTAAGAATAATGAATTTTGATTATAATTGGTGATGGATTATAATTAATAATTGAATTTGTAATCAATTATTTAAGTTAATTTATGAATGGGTAAGGGTTAATAAATTAAGTAGTTTAATTAAGAATTTAGAATTTATAATTCATTAATTAAGTAATTAGTAGTTAAATAATTAAGTAATCAAGTTTCATTAATTAATAATTAAGATTATTAATTGATGGACAAGGAATTGTAATTAAAGATAAACAACTTGAATTTTTGGTAATTAATTAAATAGAGGAATAAATAATAAATTAAATAATCAAGACTTAATAATTGATTAAGCAATGATTAATTAACTCAAATAAATTTGAAAGGGAATATCAAATTAGTCGTTAATTAAACAGGGTTAAGCGACTAATTCTCGAATAATTGATTTCAAATTGAATTAATTATGAGAATTTAAATGATTACTTATGGATTGTTGTGTATGTAGAATGTCTGGTTTGTGATGTTTAAATTGATGATATTCTGTGATGCTCTGTGATATGTTATGTTATATCTATGATACTTGTATATGTTTTATCTGTGATAAATGCTATGTCAATAATAATTGTTAAATTTAAATTATTTAAACTATTAAGTTAATTAGACAACTTGGCCCTTAAAATGGCGTTTGGATTTCGATGAGACCGGGATCGGAAGAATCAAATTTGATTCTCCGAAAACCACATCGATCCAATTTAAACGTTAGGTCGTGAATCCTGAAATGAAGATCGAGATGGTGTTTTCAGAATGCAAGGGTTATCGTCGTTGACTCTGAGGGTGATTCCAAAATGAGTGTAACGAGATAATGCCTTCGGTTTCGTTCGAACCCGGAACGAACTTGTATGGATTGAATGCTTTCACCACATCGTCGGGCGGATGATGAGCATTCTAAGTGATATGTTCTGTAAAGGTAATCGCAGCCTCAAGCCTCATCAACCGGGAATGGCTAAAACAGGGGAGATGCAACAAGGTTAGGTGGGTCATGCCCAAGCAGGACAAGATATTTCCCCTGTCTAGATGTCCCTTTATATTTCGGCTGTGTGGGCGGTTGCTAGCTACAACCGCGGGGTTTATCTTGTTCGGGACTGTTCAGTAAGGAATGGTTCCGGCCTTGTGTTGTAGGGGGTTGGGAGTGATCCTCGGTACGGTGATCTAGGCCCCGTACTGTGACGGACAGTACCCCAGTAGCCTTGCCATTGTTGGAAATCCATTTACCCTACGAGACCCTACGGTTTTGATTTGTATTACCCACTTTTGTGGCTAGTAGCTGGAATTTAATCATGTAACAATTTCGGCTATTTTCTATTTACTTGAAAACCCTAGACACTATTATAATATCACTGGATTTCCTATGAAATGTTTTGGTTAGCGTAAGGTAAAAACTTACCCGTATTTATTTGTGGGTATTCTTACATGATACCTTTATTTTTAAATGTTTTCAAAGTTAAACAACTTTAAACCGTTTACTCATACCAGACCCATGTCTGACCCGGAGTTCATATTTTGTTTTTCATAAACTCTTGGGTACTCAAATTTTTATGAGTAGCCAAGTGATAGGTTTTGGACTTTGATTTCTGGAGAGCTTGGAGCAGGAGATTCCAGACGTATATAGCTATCTATCGAGTTCCGTTGTGTTAGTTGATGTGTATTGTACTTCTGATGTATATGGTGATAGATGTATGCATGACCGTCGTATGTATTGATATTGTATAACTCTGATATATGTGAAAACTATGTAATGTTTATATGATATATTATATTTTTTTCCGTTCCGCTGTAAGGATTATGATGTTGTTGTTCTTTCTTTCTCTTTCTTTTCTATTTATATCCCTTTCTTTCTTAATGATGATACGTCTTTCTGGTAGTAGAAGGGCGGTTCGTCATAGTTGGTATCAGAGCATAGGTTGGTGATGTAGGATCAATTTCACCCTAGAGGGGGGGGGGTGAATAGGGTGATAGTGTTAATTATAAAAATTATTGCGGAAGTGTATATTAATTTTTAACACAGATCATAGAACAATAGCAGCACAGATAATAGCAGAATAACAAATGCAGAAATAGAACGACACAGAATTTACCCAGCTTCGGCAAAACCCTGCCTACGTGCTGCCCCCAAGGTTTCTACTAGAAATTAGATAGTCCCTCGCTTACACACGTAAACTCACGACACCTGCTATTGACTAAGTCTAACTCTACGCTCAAAACGCTGCCACAACTCAGCCACTGAGTTGCGAATTCTCAAGCTACGCCACGTAGCTTGTCCCCTAGTCACACGACTAGAAATTTAAATGGTTTAAAAAGAAAATACAAATTAAAAACAATTTAAAACAATCTGAACTCAAAAACCCTAATTAATAAAATACACAAGCCCTTAAAATAACAGGCCGGCCACCCTTTTATATTTTAACCCGTTCCTTTATTTGGAGATGGCGGCCGTTGTTCTCTTGTTCGTTCCTCCTTGCGAAATTAGGGCTTTCCTCCTTGATCCAAATTAGGGCTTTCGAAGAGCCGACTTTTGTTCGATCGAATATATGTTTTCTCGTTGCTTGCTTTCGTCGATCATTTGCCTCACTGTTTTGCTCACGGCTCTTGAATTGATCGAGTTCGATTATAATTTCGGTAAGTACTTTATTCCTTTTGCTTTTCTGGATTTGTCTTGCTTGAACTCGATACCTGAACTTGCCGATGATGATTGGGTTATATATGCGTTCGATCTCCTTTATTTTCGTTCGTATACACTTATTTGAATTTTCAAATAATTTGTTTGGCCGTTCGATCATGCTTGGACGTTTGAGATGATTGTGACTTGTTCAAAAATGTATATATTTTTTTGTTGCTTGAATCCCACGGCATTGATTTCAACTCCTTGGTCATCACGTTGTTGATCTTGACTTGGTTTGATTCCTTTATTGCCAAGGCTCTGACTTTGAATCGTGAATTCAACTTCTTTTACCTGATGACTTCGGCCTTGACACTGAGTGTTTACTTCGGCCATTTTTAATTTTTTAAACTGCTCTTCTGGATATTGTTCGAACTGTACACATGCTCGATTCTATTCAAAGTGTTGTTTACCTTGCTGCATATCACTGTACATGTTGTTACTTCTGGTTACTGAGTTGTTTCATTTGGTATGCTGTTTCAAACCATGTTCGCTGTGGCACTGTGTCACTGTGTTTGTTGAGTCACTGTACATTCAAGTCTGCATTCACTGTGTTCATTTGAGTGTCGAGTCTTTGAGCATTGTTGTGAGTAGTTTGTAGTTGTTGTTGGTTTTGGTTTTCATTTTTGCTGTTTGCATGCTTCATTGACATCTGGATATTGATCACCATTATTGCTGTGTTGATCTGAATTACTTTAGCCCTGTTGCCTACACTCTGGTGCGTTCCTGTATATGCTTTGCTTTTTACTTGGTTCATGCTTTTTTGAAACTCTGTTTTGTTGCCTGAATTCTAATGAATAATTGCCAGTGATGTTAACATGTGCATTTGTTGTTCAGTCTGAATATGTGTTTTGATTCTTGAGCTTGTGTTCATCTTATATCATGTGAGAATTTGCTGTTGTACATTACCGTGTATTTTGATTCATCCTTTGAGTCAGTGAACATTTGTGGCTGCACTTCAGTCATCCCTTCATTTACCTCGGCCATGTGTTCATCTGAGTGTTCTTAGCTTTGTGGCATTTGTTTGCTGTGGCATTGCATTACCGAGTCATTTGCTTATGCTATTTGTTTGCACTGTCGACTTATGTGGTCTTGAGTCTTTACTTGACATATGTGCACTTGTTTTGGACTTGCAGTTTGAATTGCGTTGAGTTGAGTCGAGTTTGCAGTGATGGCTTGACCTTTGCACTTTGTTTGTTATTTGGTGCCTTCTTGAATTTGTGTAGAATGTGCATTACACTTGAGTTGAATCCAGTTTTACAACTCCGGTTTGACCTTGTGCTGAAGTCTAGATTTTATTTATGTTGCACCTGAGTTGAATCCGATAATTTAGGTTTGACCTGTGCTTACCTGTTCCTGTAAATCAATCAAGTGTATATCGGTGTGCATGGTCTTGTGGCATGTACAGTGATACACTGTGCATGTCACATTGTTCGTGAGTGATGAATTCAAATGATGACGAACAACCCAAATAACCGAGGCAAATAATATTTTCAAAATCCATATTTTATTTTATATTGCAAAAATATTTCTTTTCTAATTTTACTGCGTTAGAGAATATTTTTATAGATTGCTCAGATGCTGGATTCTAACTGGAACGAAGTTGAAGATAAAATACGAGTTGAGTGAATGAGTGATGTGTAATGAGGTTAAATGTAAATATGAAATTGTGATGTATTTGTAATCAAACTTGTACATGTATAGCGAGAGCTTGAATTTGTGCTATTCAAAATTGTAATAAATATTTGTTTGAATAAAATTTCTGTTTGAATTCAAATTCTGTGTATTTAATTTTATTCAGCAAATATTTATTTAATCTATGAAAAATAAAATAGTACATTAACAAATACATTTAAACGAATGTATATATGGTTATTATCATCAAACAAAAATCATATAAGCGCATATTCAACAATCTTCCTCTTTTGATGATAACAAACATATATTTAAGATTTTGAATACATTAAATGTATTTGATCATTGATATGCTCTAATTGCTCCCCCTATTTAAATGCTTCCTCTCTACACAAAGCTCCCCCTACAAATATGCATACAATTAAATAATATGCAAATGAGCCTGGATGCAAATGGAAAATATTTGACCTTTGCTTGATTTTATTTGACAAAATCTTAACTTTTCTCTCCCCCTTTTGTTATCAACAAAAGAATAATAATATTAGAGAAAATAGAGATAAAGTGATCAATATTAATTCAACATTAAAACTCAATTGAATATAAATATTAAATTTCAATAAAAAATAAAACAAAAATCATAAATATTCTGTTAGGCGCATATTCCACTTTTAGAATGATGGGAATTATGCCATCATATAAAACCATACAGTTGTGTCTATTTGCGGTATATTTATATCAGGAATTTGAATATCTACTAACCATGCATAACCGTTAGGACTTTTAAATGAGATTAGTAGTATTCCAATTTTATTTTAAAAAAAAATGAATTCAAGTATCTTCTAACCACGCATAACCGTGAGGACTTTTAAATGAGATTAGAATAAACTTGTTTATTTTAAAAATCAACTTTTGATATGCGTTCCATATATGCATAACCGTGAGGACTTTTAAATGAGCATGGAAGCACATAACAAATTCCAAGTAATTCACCCATGCATAACCGTGAGGACTTTTAAATGAGAGTGAATACTTTGGTGTTTATTATTATTATTATTTTCTCCTTTTTTTTACAAAAAAAAAATGTAAAAATGAAAAACGAACGATTCCTGTTTTAGAGTACCACATATCGACAAACTATATAGAATTTTAATGAGCGATGGTCGTTAGAAATATGATAGATATAGAAATGGTCATGGAATTTTTACCAACAAAAGTTTTATTACTCTTGTTTAAATTTCTAAAGAAATTTACTAATTATACCGTCTCGAGTCATAATATATAATAAATATTAACACTCATCACTTTTTTCAATCACTATTCATCTTTTCGATAATCATTAGGGAGTTAGATTAGTCAATGTATTTAGAATCAAATTCAGAAATAATTATAAATCAATTTTTCCAAATGACTAATATGAAAATATGGTCAAAAATGATTTTCTCGGGGAGGTTTTATAAGAAAATTTTCTGCTATTTGAAAATTGTTTGAAATGAAAAATATGCAGATATTTTCTTTGAAAAACAATGCAGTACTAAATGTCTCAAAAAAAATCACGTTCAACTAGTAATTTTTCTATCAACTAGATTACCAGTGTAATCTGCATCTGAATTTCTTTTTCACTCAAAATTATCATTAATTGAATTCGATTGACCAAACCATGAAGTGTGCACCAAAAAATTTCAAATTCAATTTTAATAACAATTTAAATGACATTCTTTTGAAATTGAATTGAAGCCGTGTAAATAATCAGAAAACCGTGAATATAGAGTTAGCCGTATTATAACCAATTGTATTATCCAACAAAACACTATTTTTAATCCAAACTGATATATATGAAGTAATTCAAAGAATCTAGAGAATTTTATAGTGTTGTGGCATAGGAATATAATTTGGCCAACAATGTTGAATAAGTCAGAATCATCATCTTTTCATCATCTCATTATTGGCTGATTTAATTCAAAATACGGTGCAGATTATCACATTTAATATATCGTTTAAAACATACCATTACCTGTTTTACCTTTACGATATTTTTCGTCGTTGTCCATTGTGATTCTGTCACCTTTGTACTAGGCTAAGGAACTTTGTTTTGTCGCCCGTTGTGTTTTTGAAACAGCCAAAATCCAGAGAACACAGTTGTTGTTCCTTAGCCTGCCACCACACCTACACGTTGAAAGATTTATGTGATCTATTTGTTTTTATAAGTCCATGGTTGTTAGTGGCAGAATATTTAGAAAAATAATTTTGTGAAGACCCAAAACTATTTATAATTGTTCCCTTCGGCACCCAAATTTGTTTAACTTTGAGAATTTTTATATTTGTGCCTTTTGGAACCCAAATCGATATAGTTTTCACATGTTTGGGTCTATACCAACAATTATTTTGATCGTGTCCAAATTTTCTACAAATTGTGCACATTAATTTTTCTCGATTAATCTCATTTCTAACATTTTTAGATTGATTATATCCAAGTCCTTGTCTAACTGTATTAACAGTTTGTTTCCCTAATAGCATATTCAACGATTTTTCACTTTTCGAAAATTTATCTAAAGTCGTTGACAATTGTTGGACTTGTGTTTTGAGAGATTCATTTTCGTTCAGTAATTGTGTGCACTTTTTAATAGAATTTTCTCTCCTAGTATTTTCATTTTCTTTCAAAATCAGAATTTCATTTTCAAGTGATTTTATTTTAGTTTCTGATTTTTTAATTTCTTCTTCAAATGTTGGACACTTATCACACTTAGGGATCCTACTTTGATAGGTTTTAACTAATTGGTCAAGTTGTTCATTTAATTCTATCAAAGTAACTTTTTGTGATTCAAGTTTAGCATATTTCTCCCTAAGTCGTTCAAAACAGCCATTTACTTCGTGGAAATAAATAAGTAATTCAGAGTGAGTAAGTTTTGATACCTCGCTTGGCTCGTCATCGTCGCTATCAGTTATATTTCCTTGAAGGCACATATCTGCTTTCTTACTTTCACTGCTAGTACTTTTATCATTCTCATTCATTTCGTCCCAAGTGGCTGCAAAACTTTTCTTTTTCTGTTTCTTTCCATAGTCGCGTCGATTTCGAGGACAATTGGGCTTGATGTGTCCGGGTTGGTTGCACTTATGACAGATGATCTCATGTTCTTTTGAGTAGTCAAGTGCTTTGCCTATTCTGCTTTTCAATTCCTGATTTCGAGCTGGATTTCCGTATTTGTGATTCCACCTTTTGAATTTCTTTATTAGTAGCGCCAGCTCTACTGCTCCATCATCATCATCGTTATCATCATCACTTTCGGTTGTTCCTTTGAGCGCTATTGATTTCTTTCGAGTATCTCCTCCTTCACGCTCTTCCTTGAATTTCATTTCTAGCTCATAAGTGGTGAGATTTTTGATGAGTTCTTCAACTTTCATTTGTTTTAAGTCTTTTGATTCTTGAATGGCAGTCACTTTCGCTTCAAATTTTCGTGGAAGGACTCTGAGGATTTTTCGAACTATCTCCAACTCTGTGTATGATTTTCCAAGGGCTTTTGATTTATATACGATATTCGAAAGTCATCCATGCATCTCTTTAACATTTTCTTCCTTCGCCATTGTGAAGTTCTCGTATTCGCTGCTTAGCATGGCAAGGCGAGATTCTTTGACTTGAGATATTCCTTCGTGAGTCACTTCTAGTGTGTGCCATATTTCCTGCGCAGTTAGACAATGTGAGACACGATTAAATTCAAATTGATCCAATGAACAGATAATAGAATTCATAGCTTTAGCATTTGTATTTTGTAATTTATTTTCTAGTTCTGTCCATTGTTCCTTTGGTTTACCTACTTCCTGATTATCCACGGTTATAGCCGGTGTTCTATAACCTGTGTCAACAATATTCCAAGCATCAATGGTTTTCAGAAAGATTTCCATCCTATTTTTCCAGCAAGCATATTCACCATTGAACATTGGTGGTCTAACTATGGATTGACCCTCAGCAAAAGCAGTATTAAAAGAAGCCATTTTAAAAATTCAAATTTTTAAAACAAAAATTGGTTTTTGAAAAACGAATTTTTTTAAAGCAGAAGTTGACTTCTATTCCTAGCTTCGATACCATTTGTAGGATCGATTTCACCCTAGAGGGGGGGTGAATAGGGTGATAGTGTTAATTATAAAAATTATTGTGGAAGTGTATATTAATTTTTAACACAGATCACAGAACAATAGCAGCACATATAATAGCAGAATAATAAATGCAGAAATAGAACGACACAGAATTTACCCAACTTCGGCAAAACCCTTCCTACGTGCTGCCCCCAAGGTTTCTACTAGAAATTAGATAGTCCCTCGCTTACACACGTAAACTCACGGCACCCGCTATTGACTAAATCTAACTCTACGCTCAAAACCCTGCCACAACTCAGCCACCGAGTTGCGAATTCTCAAGCTACGCCACGTAGCTTGTCCCCTAGTCACACGACTAGAAATTTAAACGGTTTAAAAAGAAAATACAAATTAAAAACAATTTAAAACAATCTAAACTCAAAAACCCTAATTAATAAAATACACAGGCCCTTAAAATAACAGGCCGGCCCCCCTTTTATATTGTAACCCGTTCCTTTATTTGGAGATGGCGGCCGTTGTTCTCTCGTTCGTTCCTTCTTGCGAAATTAGGGCTTTCCTACTTGATCCAAATTAGGGCTTTCGAAGAGCCGACTTTTGTTCGATCGAATATATGTTTTCTCGTTGCTTGCTTTCGTCGATCGTTTGCCTCACTGTTTTGCTCACGGCTCTTGAATTGATCGAGTTTGATTACAATTTCGGTAAGTACTTTATTCCTTTTGCTTTTCTGGATTTGGCTTGCTTGAACTCGATACCCGAACTTGCCGATGATGATGTGGTTATATATGCGTTCGATCTCCTTTATTTTCGTTCGTATACACTTATTTGAATTTGTCAAATAATTTGTTCGGTCGTTCGATCATGCTTGGACGTTTGAGATGATCGTGACTTGTTCAAAAACGTAAATATTTTTTTGTTGCTTGAATCCCACGGCATTGATTTCAAGTCCTTGGTCATCACATTGTTGATCTTGACTTGATTTGATTCCTTTATTGCCAAGGCTCTGACTTTGAATCATGAATTCAACTTCTTTTACCTGATGACTTCGGCCTTGACACTGAGTGTTTACTTCGGCCATTTTGAATTTTTTAAACTGCTCTTCTGGATATTGTTCGAACTGTACACATGCTCGATTCTATTCAAAGTGTTGTTTACCTTGCTGCATATCACTGTACATGTTGTTGCTTCTGGTTACTAAGTTGTTTCATTTGGTATGCTGTTTCGAACCATGTTCGCTGTGGCACTGTGTCACTATGTTTGTTGAGTCACTGTACATTCAAGTCTGCATTCATTGTGTTCATTTGAGTGTCGAGTCTTTGAGCATTGTTGTGAGTAGTTTGTAGTTGCTGTTGGTTTTGGTTTTCATTTTTGCTGTTTGCATGCTTCATTGACATCTGGATATTGATCACCATTGTTGCTGTGTTGATCTGAATTGCTTTAGCCCTGTTGCCTACACTCTGGTGCGTTCCTGTATATGCTTTGCTTTTTACTTGGTTCATGCATTTTTGAAACTCTGTTTTGTTGCCTGAACTCGAATGAATAATTGCCAGTGATGTTAACATGTGCATTGGTTGGGCTTGTTTGGTGTACAAGTTGTTTTAGAAATGTTCAAAAAGAGGAAATTTGTTTTGGTAAAAACAAGTGTTTGGAATTTGAAATTTGATTATCATTTCAAAATGGTTTTGGAAATGAAAACCGGGAAATTGAATTCTAAGAAATTCTGTTTAGATAATGTGAAAGTTTAAATAAATCAACTATTAAACTTATAAGGTAAAGTTGATATTAATAAGAAGAAATTGGAATTTTAATCCGAGAATTAAAATTTAGCTTAAGTAAATGAAAATAAGAACACATATTGGAGGTTAACCTGAGATGAGTTAAATGGAATGGAAGTTCAAAATGAACTTAATTGGATACAAAATTTGAAGGTAAAATGATTGTAATTGTGAGGTGGAAATTTATACCTTAGGACAGTAAGTGCTATTATAATCTGAAACTGTGATTATAGGTTGAAATGCCCCAAATGAGTAATATAAACTTTAAAGTGAACAAATAAGTTTTGAGCTCATATATTGAGAAATAAATTTAAAAGAATGGTAAGTAGATAAATTTAACCGAAGTTGAGTTAGAATAAAACTGAATTTGAATGAATTCAGTCGGGTTATAGATAAAATTGAATGAAATAAAATTCTTATGTAAATAAGTACATGTAAACCAAAGTAAGTATTGAATTGGATTAAAATAGAAATGGTGTGAGTTGTAAACAAATATAATTCAAGTATAAATTGAATAACCTTATTATGAATAAATTCAATAATGAATTGTTAATGTAAATTAAAATTTAAGAATGGATAAAAGAATAAACTAATCGGTAAATAATTGGGATTTGATTAAAAGAAAATCAAATCAAATATTTGAATGGGAATTGGTGAAATAGAATAAACCTAAATTGTTAGGTGGAACGGTTTGAAGAAAATAAATAGCTTAAGTAAACTATGAGATGATTATTTAAAATATTATATGTCAAGTTTAATAAAATGGTTTGGAATCAAACATGTTGAAAGGAAAGAAAATGAAATGTAAGGATTGTGAATAAATTAAATGTAATGGAGTCAAGTGTAAATTGAGTTGGAATCAATTTAAGATTTGTTATAAAGCTTAAGTGATTGTTTATTCACAATAGTATTGTCGAATTGCATAAGAAAATGAGTTGTTTTGAAGTAAATGAGATTAGACAAAATTCTATCAATTATTAGAAGCAAAATAGTATGACTTTGAAACCAATTGGAATGAATATGAGTTGTTTTGCTCAAATGGATTATATGTCTAAGCAAGTAAGTATAAATTACCTTAAGTGAAGGGAATGATTTGAGAATTTTGATGGAAGTAGTTGTACTAAATGTTGGAACTATACATATGTGCTTATGAAAATATGTAATACTAAACAATGGAGACTCTACCAAAACTTTTCAAAATTTGAAAACTATAAAAAGAAATTAAAACTTTAGCAACAAAACAATTTTAAATTGGAAATTGAAATAAACCAATGAATGAAACTAATTTGAAAATAATGATAAAATTAGTTATAAATAGAAGACAGTCAATAAAATTCAATATTCGGAGTTAAAGATAACTTAAATTCACATGGTATTAGAAATTCAAATTGGAAATAAAAAGATATAAGAAGATATAAAGGTTATAGTGGTAGAGTAATAATATAAGAGTATATATAATGTTTATGTTAAACTTAAGAAACAAATGGTGAAATTCTGAAGTAAATTGATATTGAGAAATTTCCAAGTGGATAGAAATCAGAATAATGTGAATAAAAGAAAATTGATATAGTTGATAATCAATGGATATAAATATGTAGGATGTACGTATATTATTTTATTCGCATAACAATTTGATCCAGATTCGAGCACAGAATTTCGAGATAATTATATATCGATCCGAGTTAGGATTTTTCACTCGATTTTCGACGACGAACCATGGATTTGGATTTTGATTGATTCTGGAAATTCTCTATCATGGTTGTGACTATGCAAGGAGAATGACAGTTCTGATCAAGAAACCAGTTCTGTGTCCGTACTAGAAAGTCGGGTAGACGATACTAGTTCGGAAGTGAAATTGTGTGATCGAGCGAGCGATCAGATTTGATATTGCGTACGAATGGTATATGTACATCGTACGGGCTTGATTGAATAGATATTGAAATTCTATAAAGAAGTCAATAAAATTTGGAAAGAGTTAATATTGTAGATTTCAGTATTGAATTGCTAGAATGGGTGTCTGAAATTCGTAATGTATTCCATATATTCCATTAAGGAATTTGTTTATGATTCACCATTAGTTGTTAAATCAGTAGTTTAGGAATTTTGAAGTCAAATTAAACTTTACTATGGTCGGGAATCCGGTTCGGATTGTTGATCATCGAGAGACAAACTCTCGATAATTTTAGGGAAGCTTATCCGGATTTGTGTTCGATAACTAGTGATGTGTGTTAGGGTTGACTGTTTGGTTGTTTGTTAATATATAAATGATATGTATGTTTGAATGGTTGATATAACAACATATAAATTATCTTTGTTTTAAATTTCGGGGATGAAATTCTTTTAAGGGGGGAGGAATGTAACGAACTTGGATTTTGGCCCTGTTATTTTAATAAATGTTTAATCTAATTAAATATAAAATGTGAATTGATCATATTAAAATGAATATGATTTTGGAATTTTTGCTACTTATTTATATAAATTGTATTTTGAAAAGGAGATTGATTTGGGAATTTAAAATAAAATCTCCTAAGAATATTTAAAGTAAATTTATCTTGTGTATTTAAGGAAATTATTTTTCTTGTTATAAATATATAAATGCAATATATATAAAATAATGTTTGAAATAAAATCTAAGCTTGTTAATATAAAATATAAAATACAAATAGATGATAATGTTCAATATACAATATTAATGTTAATATAAGTCAAAATTAAATATAAATAAATAAGTAAACACATCAATCTAAGTTTAATATTAATAGTCAAATATAAAACACAAATCAAAATAAAAATATAAATCAAAACAAGAAAAAAGTAGTTAATACTTCCAATATCATTTTAAATTTGCAAGACCATAGAATAACATATATAATATAATAAGTTTAAAATGTAACTAAATCATATTGTACATAATTTAAATATTGATAGTTAAGAATGAAATATAAATATAAATGTAAATAAACCATCTTGAATATAACTTAAATATTGTTAGTCATAGTTAGAATACATAATAAATTTAAAAACCTTTTAGAATAAGTCTACCTGCAAATATGAACAAATAAATAGCTTCATGTACAAGTCAAGTGTGACCTGCAAGTGTATATTTACACAACACTTATGTGTATAGAGTTCAAACTAGAGGAAAATAAAACAAGTAATATGATAAGAAAACAAAATATCTTCATAATCAAAGCTTCATACATAAGCCAAGTATGTACCTGCAGATTTGTACACTGACATACATATATACTTATGCAGCTGAACATAATTATAATTATGGTAAGCAAAACAATTAATAATTGTGTAAACATATTAGAAACCAAAGTATGTACTTACTATCAACTCAGCCTAATTTTTGTCACCTCAAAATATCTAGCAAATCTGGTTAAAATAAAAACAAGACAGGGTAAAAACATGTCCAGATATTGCCTCCCTATACTACTGTTATCTCAAACATATATATGTGCAGTTTTTTTATTAGTTTTGGTCGTTCAACAAAAACACATAATAAAACTTTGTAATACCTGAGAAACCAGAGAGCAAGAATAGAAGCAAACTCTATTTCAATTCAACAAATACAGTCAAGGATTTAGGACAGTTCAGGCTTCAGATGTTCAACATCAAGATATTCTTTGTTCAGGCATGATTCATGTGAGTAAACTAAATTTTTTAAAGTTTTAAGCTAATTTAAATAGTTCAAATTTATCTGATTAGTTGATTTGTATATGCTTCAGTTTGCATATGTTGAGATGCACTGTGTTTTCTGTAAATTGGCACAAGGTTCATATTTGAATCATTAACTTAAGGATACTCTTATTTGATCATTGATAAACTTTGGTTTTCTTAGCAAACAAGATGTAAACTTAAACTAAGATTTCTAAAGGGCGATTACAAATCATTTCATCAAGTACTCCACTGTCATATTGAAATACAGGTAGATTAAGTGATCATTGATAAAATTCGAATGTAACAGAATGTTGATTCAAGACTGTATATTGAATATATACTGCAAATCAAAGTTTTTACAACAAGAATTAAGATTCATAGATTGATATTTAAATAGCAGTTTTAAATAGACAAAATTTGTATTTTTGCAAATTCCTAGTTACTGATTCAATTTAAATTGATGGAATTTGTTATGAAGGTAGTTCGAACATTCAAGATGATGGGAAAAATACTGAACAATTTTTCAAATTTCAGAATTTATCGAACGAAGGCAAGTTAGGGCTTGTGTTCATGTTTTTAGTTTTAACTGCAGTATGACGAATTTCATTTTATTCACGCGATCGAGTGTTACGTGGAATTGAGGAATGGAAGAGTGACGAGTGGTAGTGGTGTGGTTGTAGTACGAGTGCCTCCAGTAGCTTAGGCGGCGGTGGCGGGGCGAGTTACTGGTCAGTAGCTTACAGTCTCTTTTGAGCTGAAGGTTATTTTTTGATTCGATAGTTTAGGGTCGAATTGAGTGGATTTTTCGAATCTTGGGAGGATTTGTGACTTGCAGGGGTGTTGGGTGGTCGCCGAAGTTAGGCCGCGCCGTCGTGCACGTGCACGGCAGCGGTGTTGGTGTCATTGCTATGAGGGGAGGTCTGACTCGAGTCGCGCACGAGTGAGAAAGGGGGAAACTCGGGTTCGCATTCGAGTGATAGGATCCTGATGCTAATTTAATTTATCTGAAACTTAAACATAGTGCTGAAAGAAAATATGAAGGAGATGAAGATGTCCAGGGAAGTCACGGGAAGTTTGAGTGAGAAACTCGGAGTAATTCTCGAGATAACATGGGGAAGCCTCAGGTTTGTTAACTACTGTATTGTTTTTTTAAGGTAATGTAATAAAAAAAATTTCATTTAATTCTAAATACAGTAAAATTTGGTAGTAGCTAACAGTTTAAGCTAAAACTCAGATACAAGTTAATTACTTAAGCTAATACTTTAATGTGTTTTAAGCTCATAATTATTATTCAAATTAGGTGGGTAATATAAGATAAGTATAAATCTTATTAATACAAGTTTGTAATTAGAGACAAATTGATTTCAAAACTTAAGAAGATTTCTTTTAAAATGTCAATTAAGTTGAGTAATTAATATAAATTGATTTTTTTCAAGATGTAATTAAGAATAATGAATTTTGACTATAACTGGTGATGGATTATAATTAATAATTGAATTTGTAATCAACTATTTAAGTTAATTTATGAATGGGTAAGGGTTAATAAATTAAGTAATTTAATTAAGAATTAAGAATTTAGAATTTAGAATTAATTAATTAAGTAATTAGTAGATAAATAATTAAGTAATTAAGTTTCATTAATTAATAATTAAGGTTATTAATTGATGGATAAGGAATTGTAATTAAAGATAAACAACTTGAATTTTTGGTAATTAATTAAATAGAGGAATAAATAATAAATTAAATAATTAAGACTTAATAATTGATTAAGCAATGATTAATTAACTCAAATAAATTTGAAAGGGAATATCAAATTAGTCGTTAATTAAACAGGGTTAAGCGATTAATTCTCGAGTAATTGATTTCAAATCGAATTAATTACGAGAATTTAAATGATTGCTTATGGATTGTTGTATATGTAGAATGTCTGGTTTGTGGTGTTTAAATTGATGATATTCTGTGATGCTCTGTGATATGTTATGTTATATCTATGATACTTGTATATGTTTTATCTGTGATAAATGCTATGTCAATAATAATTGTTAAATTTAAATTATTTAAACTGTTAAGTTAATTAGACAACTTGGCCCTTAAAATGGCGTTTGGATTTCGATGAGACCGGGATCGGAAGAATCAAATTTGATTCTCCGAAAACCACATCGATCCAATTTAAACGTTAGGTCGTGAATCCTGAAATGAAGATCGAGATGGTGTTTTCAGAATGCAAGGGTTATCGTCGTTGACTCTGAAGGTGATTCCAAAATGAGTGTAACGAGATAATGCCTTCGATTTCGTTCGAACCCGGAACGAACTTGTACGGATCGAATGCTTTCAGCACATCGTCAGGCGGACGATGAGCATTCTAAGTGATATGTTCTGTAAAGGTAATCGCAGCCTGAAGCCTTATCAACCGAGAATGGCTAAAACAGGGGAGATGCAGCAAGGTTAGGTGGGTCATGCCCAAGCAGGACAAGATATTTCCCCTGTCTAGATGTCCCTTTATATTTCGGCTGCGTGGGCGGTTGCTAGCTACAACCGTGGGGTTTATCTTGTTCGGGACTGTTCAGTAAGGAATGGTTCCAGCCTTATGTTGTAGGGGGTCGGGAATGACCCTCAGTACGGTGATCTAAGCCCCGTACTGTGACGGGCGGTACCCCAGTAGCCCTGCCATTGTTGAAAATCCATTTACCCTACGAGACCCTACGGTTTTGATTTGTATTGCCCACTTTTGTGGCTAGTAGCTGGAATTTAATCATGTAACAATTTCGGCTATTTTCTATTTACTTGAAAACCCTAGACACTATTATAGTATCACTGGATTCCTATGAAATGTTTTGGTTAGCGTAAGGTAAAAACATACCCGTATTTATTTGTGGGGAGTCTTACGTGATACTTTTATTTTTAAATGTTTTCAAAGTTAAACAACTTTAAACCGTTTACTCATACCAGACCCATGTCTGACTCGGAGTTCATATTTTGTTTTTCATAAACTCTTGAGTACTCAAATTTTTATGAATAGCTAAGAGAAAGGTTTTGGACTTTGATTTCTGGAGAGTTTGGAGCAGGAGATTCCAGACGTATATAACTATTTATCTAGTTCCGCTGTGTTAGTTGATGTGTATTATACTTCTGCTGTATATGGTGATAGATGTATGCATGACCGTCATATGTATTGATATCGTATAACTCTGATATATGTAAAAACTATGTAATGTTTATATGATCTATTATATTTTGTTCCGTTCCGCTGTGAGGATTCTGATGTTGTTGTTCTTTCTTTCTCTTTCTTTTCCATTTCTATCCCTTTCTTTCTTAATGATGATACGTCTTTCTGGTAGTAGAAGGGCGGGTCGTCACAGTAATCAAACTTTATTTTTAGTTTTTTTGAGACAAATAAATGTTCAATTTAATTACCCAAAACCATATATTTATCTTACAGTGTTATTTTTTTTAAATAAACCAGAATGTTAAAATTTTTTTGAGATTTTATTTAATTTCGGAAAGAAAATGTAAAAATAAACATGAAAAAAATAAAAAATGAGACTCTCCCCACACTTGATTTTGACTGTGTCCCCATAGTCAACCCAAGTGGAAGGAGAAAAATAAAAATAAAAACATAACATTTATTTGAATGAAAACGGAAAGATGATTATTTACAAGATATCAGAAAGTATGTCGTTAAAAAGTGAATAAAATGGTCTTTCAAAGACCGATTCATTTGTCTTGTCCAGTATGCGAGACACAACTTAAGCTTAGAAAACCAAACAATAAAAGATTTTGGAGCTGAATGTAGATTTAGAAAAACGAATGCCGTTTTATGTAAAATCGTATGAGTTGTTTTATTTTCGATGTTTTTTGCGGTTGATAAAAGAATTGATTGAAATTCAAGTTTATTTTCACCAAACTGAAACCGAGCTAATATGACGGAGTTATAAAATAAACAATATAGGAGAATATATATTGGTAGGTAGGTCGACCGGTCGACCGACCGGGCACCAAGGCAGTCGACTGCCCAGTCGACCCGCCACTGTTATTTACAAACAAACATTCGGTTGTTCGTACGTTCTAGAGCCTATTATGACGTGTTTTGCATCCTTTATGTTAATCCGGTCCCTCCATTCTTGCATCCGATGGCTCCTATTCAACCTATAAAGTGGTTTCATCCTATTCAATCCCCATATCCAATAGTCCGAAATCCACTTCTACCCCTATAAGGAGACACCTAGACCTAACACTTTTTCTCATTTTAGGTTTTCTCCAATTGGGTTCACCTTTCTAGGAAGAACCCTAAACGGAATAATATTTCTGAAGTAGAAAATCATTATAAATTAAATTATTTTACATCACCAAATGGATCGGGAAGACCATAGGAAGAGCTTAGGACCGAAGGTGAGTGATTGTAATTATTTTAAGGTTTCTTTAAGTAATTTAAAATAATAGGGTTTTCAATAGTTGTAGTTTTACAACGATTATTGGAATACCCTTTTTAGTAGTTTATTTATAGTTTTTAGAACCATTTTCAGTCTATTTTCTTTCAGCTATTCTTTTCAATAATTTTAGTTTGTTTCTGTTAATTATGACTTTTCAGTTTATTTACAGTTTGTTTACACTATTTTAGTTTATTTACTGTTATTTATGCGTTATTTACACCTCTTTCTACGCTTTGGAATTTCTTCTATTTTCAATTTTATTTTATTCCTCCTTCTTCTTCGCTTATGGATTAGAATAGGATTAATGTGAATATGGATTAAATTGTAAGAAAACTAAATAGAATATAAGATGTAAATTTTAAAGGCTGTAATATAAATGGAATTGGACTGAAATTACGCCTAATTATGACATTAATTGGACTAAATTAAAAAGATTGCCTAGTTATAACTGAATTGAAAAGGTTGCCTAATTATAACGTAGGTTATAATAAGAAAAAGAACAGAATAAGGATTATTTTAAGACTATGAGTTTTTGTTTGATGAGATATATTGGAATTTTAGACATGTATGTGGTATTAGTTATTTGACTTAATTATGAAGAAATTATGAAGTTTTTTTTTACTAAGTTATTATTCTAAGTTTCCGCTATTTTATCTATATTTGTCTTGTGAATCTTAGTCTTTATTAGCTTTAGTTATACCTACAACGCATCATGCCTTTTAATGTGTTCTTTTGGATATATTAAGGGTTGTGGGGTGTTTCATAAATAGACTTATATGACTTGTATCACGGCCTTGAAAGAAAGCGCATAGGCTGTAGTTGAACATAGATTTGAAGTTGACTTGAATTTGAAAGTGCTCTTAGAGCGATAGTCGCTATAAATGCACTTAGGAATCGCTTTATGTTAAGCAATTTCTAAGGAACTTTGTACAGAGATTCTTAGGGTTTCCTCACCATATTTATAACATTTTATATATATTTTTTTGCTTCCATAAAAGGTTTGTATGTTGAAAATTTGAGTAACAAATTGAAAAGTGATCACATTTCCACTTGTGCAAAACTGCCCCGCTTTAGCCTTCGTTTTGAACTTTAAATGTTTGAAAAGGTATGTAAATTTAAGTATTTTGTTTCGTTATTTTTATCAGTTTTTTCTAACTCTTCTTAGAGTATTTTAAAAGTGGTTTGAGATTTATATGAATTTTTAAGGATTAGTTATGAATTTTTAAAGTAGAAGGGTTTATTTTAAGTACAAGAAAAACATAGTTTTTTTTAAGTTTTAAATAAATTATAAACCTGTTGTTTTCGTGTAATATTTGGAGTAAATGTTTTAATACCTATTATAAGTATTTTAAAATAATTTCTATGTATATATAGTTTTTAGAAAATTAGCTGATTATTTTAGCAAAGTATAAATATCTTACAATATTACCTTTTAAATTGTTTTACTAAATATCTAGTTTATAAATAAATTACTATATATATCATTTCTAAAACGGGTTTTAAAAGTATGAACAAATAATTTAGAAAGGGGTTATGAATTGCTTAGTAGCTAAATCACGTTCTGTAATTGCTTTTTTGAAAGGCAATTAAGTATGCTTAACACCAAAAGCCGATAAAATAGGCTTATCTATTTGTGGGTATTAAGTTTGATGTTCAATTAAGGATAGAAGCAATAGTGATCTAACCTATCGGCTGCACTCTTGATCGAGGAATAGTTCAATTGGGACTGCTGGAAATGTGTTAATTGTATTGATTGCTTACTCTTTTATGGAAAGACATTAATAATATATTTAACACTAAAACCCGAAGAGGTTGACTTATCTATATTTGAAAGTCAAGAATGAAGTGTCTAGGAAAGGGTTTGAGATGCAAAAAATGCTCTTACTTACATGCCTTCACTCTTGACCGGAGATAGTATAAGTTGGAATGTTGGAAATGAGTTAAATATACGACTGTCGACTTATACAAGTGATCGTTTTAACTGGATAGTCAATTAGTCAACTATCGAACTTAACGAATTATTAACTTAGGAAGTATCTAAAAGCTTCGCAACTTATATGATTTGAGTTCCCCTAAGGAGAAGCATTGGTATGAAACGTCTCTAGCTTTAAGACTTGTATATACGAAATCCTCGGAGGACTCCTCTTTATATATTGTTTGCTTACTTCTAAAAGAACCGGAATTGAGTTTTTTTGAAAATTCCTTGAATTAGTCTTGAAGAGACTAGGATCGATAAGTGTTTTACTTATCGAATACCACTTCAAAACTAGTATATGGCTTCTATGTTTTTTTAAGTGGTTGTGAAGTGGAATACTATAGAGTTGGACTGTCTATCCTAAGATTAGGCCAAGAGCGAGGTCAGCATTAGCATTCATCAAGGGACATATGTAGGAATCTATGGGAAGATTCAAGATCTATTTGTGATGCTCGAATCCACATAGTCATTCGTGATATGTTTAAGATGACGGAATCCATTTGTTGGTTCGTATGTTATTCGAGTGATACAGACTTGTGTGAAAGATGTCAAACGTAACCTCTTCATTGGTAAATGACTAAAGATCGCGTAGGATGCACAATTTTAGGTTTAGCTAATCTACATGGGTATAAAAACTCCAAATCTTGGGATGATTTCAATTGTTGAGAACCGAGAGTTGTTGATACTTGATACCATGCAATTCATTGTCGGTCCAGTTGTGTTTACCTTATGGTATATCCTATTTAGGAATATGCGATGCTTGGAGTGTATTTTATGATCCTTATGCATGATTGTATCCGGATTGATCTAGAGAGATCACAATGGACATATATATGAATACACATTAGCGACTTTAATCGTATCCTCAATATCGTTGTGGTGCTATCAATGTAAGCATCACAGCTATTTGATACGATTTATATTCTACACTTCAGACAATATCTATTATATCACCATATTAACTTAATGAATAGTTGGTTTATTTTGAGGGGAAAACCATTATGGTAATCTGTACGGTCCTAATAGTTACTATTACATGTTACATGTATCATGGGTTTTATCTTACCAGACTGCTAACATATGGTTTTTGTTTTCCCTAAATTCCTCGTGTACTCCTTTGGGTTGGCTGAGTAAAGCTGGTTTAACATTGGGCACTTTAGGGTTTAGGAGACGAGCTGAAGGCTTCCATTATCTATCTATATTTTATTTATGTTGCATTATATTATGTATGTATGTATATGTATGTATCAGCATTGTGAAGATAAGTAGTTATAACTATCCATGCTAATGATAGTTCTTAGGTTTTGTAACTTTGAAATTTCTATATTTGGAGCAAATATTTATAATGTTCTTTCGAAATTATATATTATCTTTCCACTATGAGATTCTAATGTTGTGTTCTTTCTTTTGTGTTGTATTTCTTTTCTTTTATTTTACCCAAACCATATGCCTTTACAATACTTGGGTGCATGACACATGAATATCGTGGATGTATTTAGTGTCGATATTCAAGGGTTGAAAAGTCGAGTCGTTTCATTTGATATCAGAGCTCAAGGTTGAGAGAACATCTTTGCTTTAGTTGGGTATGACTGACTAGAGTTAGGGTAAGTGACACCTTAATATGAGTCGGGTGTAATTATACATATGAGGGCGTATTTGTATTTTCAAAACTAGACTTTTAAATTGCTTTATAGGAATATCCCTTTCTTGATGATTGTTTCTTTGAAATAACTTTATCCTTTAGTTCTTAAAGCTGTTTTGTTGTGATTAGGCATTAAGAACTATGAGTTCTAAAGCTGATAAAGGTAGAGTTGGTTAGGGTAGCGTTGTCAGCTAATGGTTGGACTCGGGCACCGAGGAATGTTGCTTGTGTCAAGGAACTAAGGGTGAATGTCATAGAGGAGGTTGTGTAGGTTAAGCCTTAGATGAATTTTTCTTTGCTTTGTCATAATTATAAGAGACTGGGGTAAGAGGTTTAGTGACTTGAAGGCTATTATTGATGTTCAGCCATGACTCAGATTATGTGACCAGATATTCAGTGATATGGAGTTGGATGATGCAATAAAGGTTGTGTGGCATCATGACATCTAACAAATGCAGCTATGGATTGGTGGTACTCGATCACAGTCGATGTCCAAGAGAATGACTTCTCTTAGGCTAAATTTAAAGAGGTATTGGGGATGATGTTTGTACTGGAGGTGGGTAAGACTTTTTTATTTAGGTTTTTCTTGGATATAAAGCAAGGGCTAAGACTGTGGCCGAATATGAGAACCGGTTCAATGCATTATCTCGATTTGGGTTGGGATTAGTTTACATGCCCCTGACAAAGAATGAGATGTTCATGGCAGGCATATGTCTTAAGTTTCAGAGGAATATGACTAATCACCTTTGAAGGTCTTTTATGAATTTGATGAACATGTGTTTGAGAGTTTGGAATCAAAGCCTCTTGTTTCTACACCAGCTGAGAATAGTAAACGTAAGTTTCAATCGCCAAAATTTCATCCACTATAAGTGTAGGAAAAAGGGCCACACCTAATAAATGTAGGTTGGGTGGAGGAGGGAAAATAGTTGAGGTACCGAAGCTAGAGGCATACTTTGGACCGACAGTTGTCCTCATCCTGGCCATTTTTTTATGGATTGTCTGATGCTTCAGGTAGGACAACAGCATAAGGTTTCACACATGCTTCAACACCTTCCACTTCTTCAGCTGTGAAAGGAAACAAGATTCTAGAAGGTATACTATCTATTTATGGCTTTTGTATTCATGTTTGGTTTGATTCTAGTGCCTTGCATAGTTTTATAACCTATGCCCTTAATGATTTTTTAGTCATACGCTACATATCAGTAACAACGATTATTGTTTGCGAATTTATTTTTTGTACTCCACAAGTTAGTGAGTAGCTTAAGTTACTGCTTAGGTTGGATAGGTAGTATTTGTAGATGCATTGAAATGAACAACCTATGAATTGAGTTTCACAATTTGACAATAAAGCGTTGGTGATAATGATGGGTTAAATGTTACATTTAGTAAAAGACGTTTATTATATTCTAAAGGAAAAATAAGGTATTTTGTAAATATTCATTTGTGGAAAGATTTTATATAAGAAAGTCATTTCATATAAATATGATTTATAAAATGTGGTTTATAAACGAAGAGGGTTTAAACTGATATTTTGACAATTTAAATCCCGTTGTCTTTGGAAATGTTTTTTGAGATTTTGGAGAAAATAATACTAGTATTATTTGAATGTAAATATTTGCAAAAATAGATTCTTGAAATTAAGATCATGATCTTAGTGATATATATGAAGTATTTGATCCCGTTTTGAAAACGGTTTTGGGTTAACTCCAGAACGTACGATTTCGATGTACTAAACTCACTTTTGTTGCTTGAAAATAATTCGGGTGGTAACTATAGCATCATCAGTGTTTTTTTTGGGTTTCTAAGTGAGGGATACTACTTTAGTTTTTTAATACAAGTTTTTTTGGTTAAATTTTTTTGATTTAAATCCCAGAGGTATGATTTGATATACAAAAGGCACATGTATATATTATTTCAAAATGGTTTGAAATGACACCCAATGTCAGTTCTAAACTTTTTCTTTGAAGAAATTAGAACTTTACTAAATTAATTTATGGATGCACGTAGACTAGCATTAGGACGGTATGGTATGTGCATCATGTTATGATAAATCGTTGGGTAGTTTTCATTTGTTAAAGTGAAAGAGATTCAGCAATTTCAAACAATCGAAAACTTTTAAATCATTATAGAACTTGTAACTAAGGGTTTCTTTGATAACATCAAAATAAGTTTATATAATACTTAAAATTAGAAAATAGTAGAATTTAAACAAGTTTTGAATTAATTGAACATTAATGATTTGTCAAAAAATTGATCTTAGATGCAGTAGAGTATTATACAAAGATGTACTTAAGTTATAAGAGGTTTATAAACTTGAAGTTATGCTTTAAGAAATGATTCATAAAGGGTTTTAGAATTAAATGATAAAATATTTGGACAAATGAACGTGATTAAAAAGAAATTGTTGTAGTTAAGAAGCCAATAGGATAAATACGTAAGTTGTACGTAGATGATTTTATTCACATGACTGTTCTTGACCCATTATTTGAGTACATGTTTTCAAGATGGTACACTGGTTCGAACAAGGGTTTTTCACTTGGTTCTTGATGGTGAAAACTTGATAAAAATTTGTGAAACTAGATCTATGTAAGAATAACTAAGGTTTTCAATCAAGAAACTAAATCGAAGTCCACACTAGAGAGGTCGATTTAAATACACTAGTTTGGAAGTGAAATCTGTGTGATCAAGTAAGTGATCGGATCAGATATTCCGTATGGATGGTCCATGTGCATCGTATGGGATTTAGTACATTGGTATGATATGTCATGTCGACTCATGAATATTTTAGTTAATGACTCTTCGATTTGTTATGAGGTAGCATAAATAATCGTCTAAGTATAACATATGTTTAGTAGATTGTGAAAGTCACTGTGCTATAGGATCATGTAATATGGATAAACTAATTGTGTGGAGTAAGTAATTAAATAGTAAAAGTGGTAAAGTAAATGACATCAGAGATTTTTATACTGGTTCGAACTCTCATTCTACGTCCATGCCCAGACTCCTTCTGGATTTAAACTAGCAACCGTCACTTCACCCGAAGGAATATGTTCACATAGCCTGAGCAACCGAACAGGACTTCTACCACCTAAGCAACCGAATATGACTTCTACCGCCTGAGCAACCGAACAGGACTTCTTTACAAATAACAAAAGTATCTTATTGTAGTGTGCTCTTTGAATACCACTGATAAATCAATTAAGTACAATCTTCCTATAATCTTCTCCTTTAAGATATATAGTGTAATGTTCCTTGAGAATTATGGAAGATAGGGTGATCATTGTTCAAAGAATGCAATCAGTTTGAGTGCAGTTTGAAAATAGAGAATAGATAAGAATTCAAGAATATTAAAATCAGTTTCGGCGAATTATTTGTTGAATTCTGTAATCTATTTATAGAGTTTAAAAGGTTGCAACCATAGATGAAAAATTATATTGAAAAGAAACAAGCGCAACCATTGATTTTCAAGACGTTACTCTTCGATGAAGAGAAGTGTATATTCATGAAAATATCAGTTGGAAAAATTCAGCCTTCTAAATTGAACTAAATCGAAAATGGCAAGAAAATAGGCAAATTTTAGACTGATTCAGCCAGCTGAATTTATTCATTCAGCCAGCTGAATTATTCAACCGGCTGATTGAGTGCATTCAACCGACTGTTTTTCAGCCTGCTATGCATAGTTGTGCATGTGTGTGTGTGTATCAATTCAGGAGAGATTTTAACAAATTACTAAATGATATACAGACTCTAGATTAGGAACTAAACCCTGAATATGAATCTGCAACTAATATCCTACATTGATGATTAGTGCACACAAAATATTTATATATGTATATATATATATATATCAATTCAAGAGAGATTTTAACAAATTACTAAATGATATACAGACTCTAGATTAGGAATTAAACTCTGAATATGAATCTGCAACAAATCTCATGCATAAATTATTAGTACACACATAATATTTTGTACAGCTTGTCATTAATCGAAACAATGTTAAATTGAGATTCCAACAGATTTTATCATCCTTAGGCGATAGGAGGGCTTTGAACCTGAGAAAACCATGAGCTTAATTTGCTAGTGGTTGTGAACACTATTTTAGTATTTGTATGCTTGTTCCTTTTTAATTTACAAGGTGGAGTTGAGTGAGGGTGCTTAGGATAATACATGGAAGACGGAGGATAGTTTGAGGAAGTTCTATCCAGAGTTGCTTATAGACTAAGGGTTCCTTCTTATCTAAGTATCGTATATCTTTTGTCATGTATTTACCGCTTGAGATGAAGTCACTTATTAGACATTTGGTTTGTAGTTTGGTTTGTATATACTTTCAGTAGTACTCAAGATATGTATCATATTCTTCTATCTTCTTGGATTTTCATACTTGTTTGAATTTCGAAGACGAAATGTTTTAAGTGGGGGAGAATGTAGCGACCTGTAAATTTGAACACTTCATCTTTGAATATCGTAACATTTTGAAAGATAGTTAAGGTTTGTAAATGTAATTTTAATACCTTGCCATTGAATTAATGAATAATGATAATAAATATTTTTTGATTTTTTTACAAAAATGTATTCTTCCTAGAAATATCGATAATGTGACCGAAAATCGATTTATCGATAAATAGCTTTTTATCAATATAAGTTGTTTGGACCCTTTTATACTAAGCAAATGAGCTTATGAAGGCATTATGGAATAATTAGTACATTTTTTCATGGAGTAAGTAGAACATTTTATAAGCTTCTAATGTGTAAAAACTGCCCCATTTCAGCCTTTGTTTTGGACTCAAAGGTTTGAAAATATATTTAAATTTAGTCATTTTGTTTCATTAGTTTTTACAAGTATTTGCTAATTCTTATTAGAGTATTTTAAAAGTGGTTTGAGATTTTTATGAATTTTGAAGAATTAGTTATGAATTCCTAAAGTAGAAAAGTATATTTTAAATATGAGGAAAACATGGTTTTTTTCAAGTTACAAATAAATTATGATTTTGTTATTTTCAAGTACTATTTTGAGTAAATGTTTTAAGCCTATTATAAGTATTTTAAATATTTTAAAAGCATTTTAAATATATATATTTTTTAGAAAATTAGTTGATTGTTTTAGTAAAGTATAAATATCTTGTGTAGTATTACATTTTAAATTGTTTTATTAAATATCTAGTTTTATAAATAAATTAATATATATATATATGCATGCATGCATGCATGCATGCATGCATACATACATACATATACATACATATATATATATATATATATATATATATATATATATACTGATAACAGTTTTAAAAGTATATGAAAATGATTTAGAAAGGGGATATAACTTTCTTTGCTTGCTTAATCATGTTTTGTTTAATTACATGTTTGAAAGGTAATTAACTATGCTTAACACCAAAAACCGATAAAGTAGGCTTATCAATACGTGGGTGTTAAGATGATGTTTGAGCAAGGATAGAAGCAATAGTCCTCTAGGCTACTGGCTTTATGCTTGACAAAGGAATAGTTAAGTTGGAAATGTCGGAAAAGGGTTAATCATGTTGATTACCTACTTGTTTATGGACATTAATACCATACTTAACACTAAAAACCAATGAGGTAGATTTTTCTATCTATGAGATTCAATAATGAGGTTTCTAGGAAAGGCTTTGATATGAATCCAATGCTCTACCTTATTTAGCTTCACTCTACACTGAAGGATAATATAAGTTAGAATATCGGAAATGACATCTATAAGCGAACGTTTTAACTAGATAGTCGATTAGTCGACTATAGGACTTGACTAACTATTAACTTAGGAAGCATCTAAAAGTTTCGTGGCTTCATACGATTTGAGGTCCCTCGGGGAGGAGCATTGGTATGGAAGTTCTCTACCTTTAAGGACACATATATATATATATATATATATGAGATCCCCTGAGGATTCCTCTTTATATATTGTTTGCTTACTCCTAAAAGTAATTAAATTGAGTTTATCATAAATTCATTGAATTATTTGTAAAGAGACCGGGATTAGTTAGTGTTTTACTTACCGAATACCACTTTAAAACTAGCATATGAGTTCTATGTTTTAGAAGCGATTGTGAAGAGGAATGCTATAGAGTTGAACTGTCCATCCTAAGGTAAAGCCTAGGTGAGAGGTTAGTGTTAGCATTTGTTGGAGGACTTATGCGGGAATCTATTGAAGAGACGAGGTTTGTTCAAGATGCTCAAATCCATTTAGCAATTTGTGATCTGTTCAAGATCCTGGAATCCATTTGGGGATTCGTATGCTGTTCAAGTGATGAAGACTCATGTGGTAGATGCCGAACGTAATCTTGACATTGGTAAATGACTAAAGATAGAGTATGATGCATAATTTCAGGTTTAGCTAACATACAATGGTATAACAACTGCAAATAAAGAGACATTTCGATTGTTGAGCGCCGAGAGTTGTTGATACTTGGTACCATGCAGTTCATCATTGGACCATTTGTATTTACCTTATGGTATACCTTATCTAGAGATATATGATGCTTGGAAGGTAGTTTTTGTTGCTTTACCGACACCTGGTTAAATTTTTCGACGGTTTACCAAAGCCCAAATGTCACCTAGTTGATGCCTAGGCAATGATCTTGTATTTATAGTAGACCGAGTGCAAACATCCAACTGAAAATCCACATTTAAAAGACCGAAGTCAAGACGGACCGACCAAGAAAAAGGGGCCTATTTTGGCCATTAGGAGCAATCTACACCAGTCGCTGTGGGAGAATCGGCACCGATCTATAATGTCTGCAGATTTATCTCTTTGATAATTATGTTTATATCAGTTATCCGGGATTTTGATTTAATGGAATCCAAAGCAAGTCAGAACATCCACGTCAAGTCAGAACATCCACGTCAAGTCAGACCATCCACATCAAGTCAAAATAACTCAAAATCAACCAAAAAGACTAGAAGAATGAACCAAGAAAGACACAAGAAAAGGAAGTCAAAAAATTTCTTAGGTAATGGATTTCCAGCGATCCATCTCCTATGGATCGCTAGCAATCTATAAGGATCTCTCGTGGATCCTCCTATCCTCTTGCACCATAATCTAATTAGTTTTCTAGGGATGTCTGCTAGGTTTGATGATATTCGAAGCTAGCTAGATCTAGAAGCGAGCATTCATCTGATTCCAACGATAGTTCAGTGAAATCAGTATATGAATCATCATCCAAAAAAGGCATCAAGTCATGAAATTACATGGAGAGCATCTACGCAAGGCAGGAAACATGGTCGAAAAGAAATGAGCAAAAATTACTCTAACTCAATGGATCGCTAGCGATCCATGTCCTATAGATCACTAGCGATCCATCATATTGGGTCGGCTCATTCCAGAATTTCTTAAGCACCTTCTTACCTTTAAATGTAAGTCTTTGACAATGCAGTTTTGGCCCAAGTGTTGTCTAGCCCCTATAAATACAATCCTACCTTCAATACAAATGGAATCTTTCGGACTAGCTACTGAAACTATGCAATAACTATTTTTCACTCTTCTCCTCCTGCACGATAGTCATCTAAAGGGTTCAATGTGATTCTCCAGTGAACTCTAATATTGATGACTTGATCTAACTTAGAAGATCTAATCAAATTGTAACCAGATTCAACCTGTAACTGTAGTCGGTTAATAAAAAAGTTATAAAGTGGACGAAGGCGTCGTTAATAGCCATACCACTATAAAAATCTCTTGTCTCTTTTCTCTATTTGAAAATTATTGTTCTTGATCCATTTTGTGGGTTAACATTTTGGTGCATTCACCAGGAATCTAACTTTGGCTTAGATCTAACTATCTATTTTGGATCAGATGGGTTTAGAATTTAGATCACCAATCTTTGCTTAGAAGATTTGCTGTTGAGAATCGATGGCACCAAGAAGAAAGAGAACAACTTTCGAAAGATCCATAGGAGCTACTATTGCTAGAGAAGAAAAAAACCCTCAACAAATTGAAGTTAACAATATATAGTTAGGAGCTAACTCTGGAGATCAGTTTCCAGGATCTTCTACCCAGCGTGAAGTTTGTCACTGGAAATGAGTTAAACAAAATGGTTGACGAAATTAATCAAAAGATGGAAAACAGCCAAAGGCTTAGATGGACAAATTGAATGCCTTATTGAACTTACAGTCACACGTTGCTCCACGAACCATGACAGAACCCATGCCTGCTATAGAACAAGAAATTCTTCCGTTTTTGGTTTAAATAGAGGAAACGAAAAGCAGCTGTAGAAAGGAGTGATAGGTGGAACCATAGGAATTAATACGGAAGGAAACACAAACACTCCACCAACTAAGAGGCAACCAGCTACAAAGTAAAATCTAGGAGCGAAAATCCAATAGGAGGACATAGTCATGGATCCCTCCAAATCAGAAGATGGTGAGTGACTTGACAACAACAAGTTGGAAGGAAATACCAATGCACTCAATAATTCCAGAGAGATCTAAACTGTCCCTATCAGACCAACCGTAAGCCAGTGGAACCCTGAGGGAGTGGCTCTCTCGAAGACTGGAGAGTCTAGGCTTTAGCCCACTCACCAAGATCATTTACAAAGCCAATTACTTGGTGCAATAACAGCGACCCCCGAATTAGCGGACATCTCAGGCATATATTGCGGACATAGTCAAGCGACTAATGGATGAAAGTAAGGATGGAAGGGATGGTGAATGGGGATCCGCTCTAAGTTGGACTCCTTTCATGGATGAGATTTTGAATGAGCGGTACCCTAAAAAATTCATTATGACAACTATTCCATCTTCTGATAGAATGGGAGACCTGAACCCCACTTATATAAGGTTGATACATGGATGAAGCGAATGCTTTCGATGCCGTTTGATGTAGATTTTTCTTGATTTTTCTAGAGGGAATTGCTTCCATGTGGTTCACCAAACTTCTGCCAAGATCCATCTCGACCTTCAATCAACTAGAAACAAGATTTGTTGATTAATTTAGACTTCATATTGCACATCCAAAAGATGTGATATCTTTGTTTGACCTATTCCCAAGACGGTACGAATCTTTGAAGTATTTTCCGAATCGGTTCAACGCTGCGGTAATTAGAGTGAGTAATCCAAATGAGGATATGGTTTTCATGGCCTTGGTCCACGTAATTCACCTTGAGACTGAATTTGAAAATGGATTAAAACGAATGAACTCACCAGTAGGAAGGACTTCAATCGAAAGGCGAGCCAATATTTGAGGTTAGAAGAGTCATATGAATCAGAAAGGAAATCTGCTAACCTATAACTGACACACATTTGGCAAAATGGTATGCAATGAACCAGGATGTAATCATCTTCGAGACCGCCGAAGGGAACGTTGGAAAAAAAATGAGAATCTGGAAAGGAAGAACAAGAATTCTAACAAGCGAAATGGAAGTAGCAAGCGACTCAAAATTTGCAGCCCGAAGAGTATACCCCGCTCAACAATACTCCAAATCGCAACACAGAAGATGGAGGAGTACAAGAAGCCACCTAAAAAGGAAGCAACTGAATCTAAAAGGCGTTCTAGAAAGTATTACCACTTTCATTAGACGCATGGCCACGACACAAACGAGTGTCGTTACCTAAAGAACTTGATTAAGGAGTTGATTCAGGAAAAACAAGCTTCAGCAGTATGTGAGGAAGTCGTTGATAAACCCGTAGCACCCTAAGCTCCCAAGACCAATGGAACCAAGCTGGAACCAGGAAAGAGGGACCTAGACGGACTGACCAGAGACTCATCATTGGAAAAATATCTAGAGGGCCCCATCCTACATAGAAATGTTGGGGAGAAATGGAGCGGTATGTGACCTCATTAAAGCACGCTTCAAGAGATGTGTGCTTTGTGATTGAAGATGGATCCCTTACTGAGAAGCAGAGAACCCTGAACGATGACATAGTATTCTGGAATTGAGGCACTGAAGGAATAGAAGCTCCATTATTTGACCCCATGGTTGTGATAGTAGGAATCGGGTCCGCTATGGTCCGACGAGTATTAGTAGACATCGGTAGTTCTACGAATATCGTCTTCAAATGCACCTTCGATTAAATGAAGACCAGTATGAAAGATGCATCCACCAGCTAGATAAAGATTCAAGGATTCACCGGTGAACCCAAAAAACCTATCGTAACAATTTACTTACCCCTAGAACTCGGAGAAGACGACCGAAGAATCACCCTTATTCAAACCTTTGTGATCATAGAGGAAATTTCTACTTACAATGCCTTCCTATGGCGATGTACATACCCTACTTAGAGGCCCATAATTAATGGCTATGGATGCTGCAGTCATCCATAGCTATTAATCCTCGACAACCAAGTATAGTGATATTAGATACATTGACATATAGAAACACAAGATTGTGGGAAAAAAATTAAACAGCAAATAAATTCCACATTCCATTTCAATATATTCCAAATTGATTACACAATCCCAGTTCGTAGACCACATTCAGATAACATATAATTATTACAAAGTACACCAAGAGTGACATATGAAGATGCCCCGATTGATGAATGAAGAATATACGAAGGCACTAAAACAGTTTTGCCTTTACAATCAAATAAACAACGAAAACAAACAAACATGTCTTCAGAAGCCTTATTCGTCTAAAGAAAACCTGAAAACCTTAACTCTCAACCTACTCAAAATCAATTGAGTACCCGAGAGTTTAAGGGAGAAAAAACTTCGATTGAGGCATAAAGCCTGGGATTAATAATAATTTACCATCTCAAACTATTTAGATATCTATTGAGACCACCCCGCTTAGCCGAACGGTTTTTCTCCTCACTAGTATCCTAAAACATTTATAAAACCATATATTGTGCCCCTGCATCCACAATGGTTAAAACATAGTGTTTCAAAACATTATGATGATATGTAAAACATGTAAATCAAATTTGGATTACCCATCCCCATTCATTATAACTACCTGTCTCAATTATTAACCTGCTAAATGTTTATGGACTATACGTCCAATTTCATAGTTTTCATGGAAACACTAAGAACCTATTGTAACTCCAACATCTTTTCTCTTATCCTAGTTTTCATGGGCTAACTAGGAACATATTTACTACGGTAAATATCTTAATCGGATATAGTTTTCACGGGCTAACTACATACCTTCTGGCCCCTGCCACTATCAAATCATAGTTTTCTTGGGCTGACTACGAACCTATTGGCCCCGGCCAATATCATACAATTTTCATGGGCTTACTGTAAACCTATTGGCCTTTGTCAATATCTTTAGTTAAAATTTTAAAATCTGTGAAGTTATATTCACTACTTGGTCAACCTAGCTGATTATTTTTCCCGTTTCCCAAAAATACATAACGTTAAATTTTCTACCGAGTTAGAAAATCGTCGATAAATTTTGAAATAAATTTTAACCGCAAGCGCACAACATACAATTTTAGTACGTGGCGAGTATGAGTCGATCCATAGGGAATTGTTTTAGATTTTAAAAATCAATTCAATCAAATTAGACCAAAGTGGGAGGAAATTTTTAACTACATGCAAAATGTGGCTAAAACTAGAATTAAAATGAGATTTAAAAACTATGAGATTAGAGAACAATTTAGAAGCAAATTCACTCTCATGTTTTTATAAATCAACAAACAAATAATTTAAGGTCTCAAGTCATGGTATTAAGTGAAATAATTATTGTATTGATCATAAGTATGGTTTATTTATGTTATTAATTAACATAACTCAAACCATCAAACTATAATACAACATTATACCACTTATGAATTCTCATGAAAGTTAAGCCAAAGCAAAAGCTGTTTTATGTATGACCTATTTACTATTGTAATTAGTAAGACATATCATCAAATTTTGCTTTTGCTTTTACTTTATTTTTCAAATCAAATATCAAAAATCAATTAGCAAATGATGATGTAAATTATGTTTATGTTGAATAAGAATAGCTCATTTGCAAAAGCAACATAAGCTATCAAACCCAATTGTATAAACTTACATCAAAATTCACTTTCATGAAGCACAAAAAAAGAGATCATAAATCATAAAAATATTGAAATTACATAGAGTTAGAGAGTTTCATTTGTAGCGACCCGTCTTTCATTCCGCAGAAAGACGTATCATCAATAAGAAAAGGAAGAGATAGAAATAGAAAAGATAGAAAGAAAGAACAACAACATCAGAATCTCAAGGCGGAAACGGAACAAAATATAATATTACACATATCCACTACATCGTTTTACACATCGGAGAACACAAAATAATACGACTTCATTATAATAGACTGTTTTAAAGTTCTGCTTAACCACTACATCCAAAATACATCATTCCAAAAGTCACGACATAGCGGATATATATAGATAAATACGTCTGGACTCCAGCTCCAGCTTCTAAACCACTTGATAATCCTAACCTGATCACTTGGCTACTCATAAAAATTTGAGTACCCAAGAGTTTAAGAAAAGCAAAATAAATTCTGGGTCAGACATGGGTCTGGTATGAGTAAACATGTTAAATTTGTTTAACTTTAAAATCATTTGAAAACAAAAGGTATCACGTAAGACTTCCCATACATAAACACGGGTAAGTTTTTACCTTACGCTAAGCAAAACATTTGATAGGAAATCTAGTTATATTATAATAGGGTCTAGTGTTTTCAAAATAAATTACAGAAATAGCTGGAATGCTTGCATCTCATATTCCAACATAGTTGGGCACAATCAAAACCGTATGGGCACTTATTGGAGATTGGATTCCATACAATGGTAGGATTACTAGGGTACCGCCTGTCACAGTACAGGGCCTAGATCAACGTACCGAAGATCACTCTCGATCCCCTGCAACACAAGGCCGGAACCATCCCTTACTGGACAGTCCCGAACAAGACAACCCTGCAGTGGTGGCCAACAACTGCCCACACTGCCGAAATAATAAGGGACCTTTGGACAGGGTAAATCTCATCCTAGTTGGGTGCTACCCACTTAACCTCGCTGCACCTCCCCTATTTTAGCCATTCTCGGTTGACGAGGCTTGAGGCTACGAATACCTTTATAGAACACATCTATTTTAGAATGCTCATCGTCCACCGACGATGTGCTAAAAGCATTCAATCCATATAAGTTCATTCCGGGTTCGAACGAAACCGAAAGCATTATCTCCTTACACTCATTTTGAAATCAACCTCAAAGTTATCGACAATAACCCTTGGACTCTGAAATTCCATCTCGGTCTTCACTTGAGATGTCACAATCTAACGTTTAACGTGGATCGATGTGATTTCCGGATAATCAAATTTGATATCCGATCCAGGTCTCATCGAAATCCCAACGCCATCTTAAAGGTCAAGTTGTTTAAAGATTTAAAAAATTCAATTTAATTAAACACATTGAATTCATACATCATTATCCATAGATAATTACATACATCTATCAGAGATATATTCAACATCTCATTACAAAATATCACAGATTATCATCTAATAGATATCAACCAAATCCAGACATTCTACTCAAAACAATCATCCATAAGCAAGCATCTTTAATCCAGATTTTAATTAATTTAATTAATTCAAATTAAATTTATTACCTAAGTATTAACCAATTAACCTTGCTTAACCAATCATTAATTAATTAATTACAATCATTTAATTAATTAATCACTTCTTAATTAACCTCACAATCAATTAATTAATCTTTAATTAATTAATTATACTTAACTATTAATTAATAACCTTAATTATTAATTAATAAAGCTTGATTAAAAATTAATCATTCCTTAATTATTAATTAATTAATCCTTAATTAACAATTAATTAATCTTAATTAACAATTGATTAATCTTAATTAATTACAAATTATAAATTAATTTATCTTAATCACTTAATTAATTATAATTAATTAACCTTAATCATTTGATTAATAAATTGTTAATTGTTAATTAATTAACTATTAATTATAAATTAATTAATATTTAATTACTTAATTAATTAACCCTAATTACTTAATTAATTAATTCCTAATTATTAATAACTTAATCACTAATCACCTAATTAATTAATTACTAATCATTGATTGATTAATCTTTAATTATTTAATTAATTATCTATTAATTATAAATTAATTAATTCTTAATTACTTAATTAAATTAATAGTTATTTATCAATTTATTGATCCATAATTAATTAATTAAATCTTTATAAATTAATTAATCCAAAATTATTAATTAATTTAACTTTAGTTACTTTATTAATTAAAGAAATCTTTAATCATAAAAAATTAACTAACCTTTAAGATAAAACAATTTCATTAATCACTTAAAAGTAATACATGTTTAAACATTTCATTTTTATTTTTTACTTATTTACTTTTTAAAAATTAAATTTAAAAGAATACATAAACATCTCAAATTTAGTTAACGAAGTATAGAACTTTCTTTAATCAAATAGTTTTAAACATTCATCAAAAAGAAGTTTAAACTATTTTTAAAATTTAAATTTTAAACTAGTTTTGAAAAATCTTTTTAAAACACTCAACTCCACTTCGGGTTCGACCTGCTTCCAACTCGAGTACTGACTCAAGTTTCCATCTTCTTCTCTCCCCCTTTCTCTTTTTTCTAAAACTTAACTTAGGTTTAAAATTTTGAAAACTGCTGACATTCTATTCTCACACGAACTCGCGCTCCACCCCATGACACTAGTCTTCCTGCTCGATAACACCCCTGTGTCATTCACGCAACCATCACAAGACACGCCATTATCGCCGTGCACGTGCACAGATGATCGCGACAACGTCGCTCACCGACGATACTCCAAATACATCCACGATCGTCCCACGATCAAGTTTCAACCCTCACATCCTGATCACAAACCCAAATTCGAAAATGAGGAAACTCGCACAGCACTTGGAACAACATCCTGGCCTGAAAACCCATCAAACCCACAGCACCGACCACCATACCACCTGAAACTCCGGCTAAAACTCCATAAGCCTTCCAGGCAACCATCCCCTTGATCTGGTGCCACTAGATTCATTATAGATGACCCAGTCGTCTCGTTTCTGACCATGACCACTCAATAGTATTAAACCCTAGTCCAACAAAATTCCAACACCACGACGATCGATCACCTCTTTCACCATTTTCCCGACTTCGCCAGTTGCCACACTAGCCTCGATCGAAATCTCAACATCCAATATATCGTCGATCACCATAAAATGGTAAAAACCCATTTCTTGCTCAACTACGATCTGCACTTTTAAATGGTTAACTAAAAATCACCATTTAAGTCTTAAAAATCCTACATTCTAAAGTTGATTCAAGTTACATAATTGAATCGGCAATTTACAACATTCAAATTTAACATGTTTTTTTTTAATTTCTTTGTAAATCAAGATTTCCAGATGCCATATATCACAATCATGCTTAAAACTATTTTTAGATCTTAACTCCTATTTAAACAATCTTGTTTCGTTTTGAAGACTATGGACTAATAGAGATCAGAGAAGAAGATTTTGAATTTTTACTTTGTTTTGAACTCTGTACTTGGAAATGGAGAAGAACAAACTCCCAAACATGCACAAACCAGACATACACACACACACAAATATATATATATATATACACAGAGATTCATATCTACATATAAACATGCAGCACTAAGATCATCCAGAAATACACATGCACTAACATTTATTACCCTAAGCATTTTAGTTATGTGTTTACTCACTTGATAGAGTTTGAAGCAGATCTTATAGAAACTGGGAATCTTGCTAAAATGCTTCAATTGCAGAAATGCTTGAATCAAGAATGCGAAATTCATACTTGAATTGCAGAGGACTTGCTTTGAAAATGATGTGTTCTTGTTTGCTTCTTAACTTGAATTCGAATCTGAGCTTTAGATTTGAAATTGTGGAGAGAGCTTTGAATTGCTTTTTACTGGAATTTGCTTACAGCGTTTTGTTTTGAGTTGATGATATGTTTACAGGTTTTATCGTTTTAATTTTCTTTGTTTGTTTTTTAAAAAATGAGATAGGGAAAAAATATAAGGATGGTGTATAGATGTTTATATAGGCTGAAATTAAATTTTATTAAATAAAATAAAATTTTCAAATAAAGATGACACTTGTCATCTTTCTTAATTAACCTGTTAACACATGTGCTTAGATTGTATTACTAACTTATATTTGTAACTTTACGTGCAAAATAAATTTATAAAGGTAAATAAAGCTTTTATTAATTAATTTCCTAATAACTAAATAATTATTTTAATTTATATAAATAAAAATCCTTTTAAAGAAATATAATAAAACAAACTATATTTATACAAAATCATTTATGTTATACTTTTAAATCCACAATATATATTAAGATATATATATATATATATCATCTCTTTAGAAATCCAAATATAAATTCAATTCAATTTTTAAATACAATTTAAATTCAATTTAAAAATCAATTTGATATATATATTTAAACAGCCACCATTTCAATTTGAAAATAATATTCTACTTAAAATCAATATTTACACACACACACACACACACATATATATATATATATAAAATAATTATTATTATTGAAATAACGAATTTGCCAATTTTAATTAAATTTGTAAAGGAGATTATCACTTTGAATTGCTTCAAATTTCCGGGATATCACATTCATGCCCCCTTAAAAGAATTTCATCCCCGAAATTAAAAGCAAAAGATAATCCAAAATTTTCCATTTCATTTCAACAATTCAAGCATACATATCATCCATACATAAGCAACCAACAAACAAAACATACAAACAACAATACATTCAAACAAACAACACTAGCTATCCGGACACAAATCCAGATAAGCCTTCCTAAAACTATGCAGAGTCTCCCAAGTACATTCTCTAGGATCCTCGCTCTATTGGACTTTGGCAAGCTTCACTATGTTGCTCCTAAGTTGCCTCTCGTCTTGATCGACAATCTGAATAGGACATATAACAACTGATAAGTTAGACTCAACCTCTAAATCTTCCTGCATAGCTGGCTCCACAATAAGAGATGGATCGTGCACGTATTTCCTCAGATGAGATATGTGAAAGATATTGTGAATTCCAGCCATCCGGACTGGCAATTCAATCCTGTAAGCTACTGCACCAATCCTCTCGAGCACTCGAAAAGGACCAATATATCTTGTGGCGAGTTTTCCTCTCTTTCCAAATCTTGCTGCTACTTTAATCGAGGAAACTTTGACAAAGACTAAATCTCCAATCTCAAATTCCAATTGTCTTCGTCTTTTATCTGCATATTTCTTTTGACGATCCTATGCAGCTCTCATCCTCTTCTTGATAAGATCGACTTTCGCAGATCCCTCACGGATCAGATCTGGTGCAAGCACAAGACAATCTCTCGACTCTATCCAACAGGCTGGGGATCTACACGGTCTTCCATACAGAGCTCTATAGGGAGCCATCTTAATCCTTCCATAGTAACTGTTACTGTATGAGAATTCCACTAGATGAAGATGGTCTTCCAACGATCCACCAAAATCCAATACACAGGTCCTCAGTCCATCTTCTAGAATTCGGTTAAGCCTCTCCATCTGCCCATCTGTCTGGGATGATATGCTATACTCAATCTCAAACTCGTTCCCATAGCTGATTTCAAAGCCTCCCAGTATTTGCTGGTGAAGATAGGATTTCGATCACTTACTATACTAATTGGAACACCATGCAATCTGACTATCTCTCTCAAAAAATTCTATGCCAGAGAAGCTGCAGTAGGGTTGCCTTAACGGGTATAAAATGGATGCTTTTGGTTAGACGACCTACAATCACCCATATTACTTCGTTTCCCTTCTTGGTTCTTGGCAAACCGTCAATGAAATCCATCGAAATCATTTTCCATTTCCACATCGGGACTTCTCAAGGCTGCAACAATCCGGCTGACTTCTGTTGATCTCCTTTAACTTGCTCGAAGATAGCACAACTATTGACAAAAGCAGCTACATCGCTCTACATACTCGGTCACCAGAAAACCCTTCTCATATCCTTTTACATTTTAGAGATTCCCAGGTGAATATTCAGTCTGGAGCTATGACACACTGATAAGACTTCTTGCTTCAATCCATCTATATCAGGTACACACAAACGACCATTAATCCTCAAAGCTCCTTGATCGTCCACCTTGAAATACGAATATCGACCATCCTTGGTTTCGAGAATCAGTTCTTCTAAAGATCTATCCTCCATTTGATTGCTTATGGTTCTTTCCTGGAGAGACAGAACAACTTCTAAAAGAGACAGGACTACATTCCTGCTAAGAGTATTTACCACAACATTTGCCTTTCTCGGAGTATACAAGATATCCAAATCTTACGATGCCAAAAACTCAACCCATCGTTGCTGCCTCAATTAAGATCCTTTTAAGAGAAAAGATAATTCAACGGTTTGTGATCCGTGAATAACTCGAACTTCTCTCCCAAAAGATAGTGCCTCCAGATTTTCAAAGAAAAAACAATGGCTAACAGCTCTAGATCGTGCGTAGCATAGTTCCTTTCATGTGGCTTCAATTACCGACTCGCATACGCAATAACTCTACCATTTTGCATCATAACTGCTCCCAATTCAACAATACGGGCATCCGTATAAACCTCAAACTTGCTCTTCCCATCCGTAATAGCCAACATAGGAGCACTTGTTAGCTTCGCTTTCAGATTCTGAAAAGCCTCCTCACATTCAGGTGTCCACTTTAATTTAGCTCCTTTCCTTGTCAGCTCGGTCAGGTGCGAAGAGATCTTAGAATAGTCCTTGATAAACTTCCTATAGTAGCCTGCTAATCCCAGAAAACTGCGAACTTCAGTTGGTTTCTGTGGTTTCTTCCACTCCATAATAGTCTCAACCTTAGCTAGATCTACAGAGATTCTCTCTCCAGAAACAATGTGCCCAAAAAATTTGACTTCTAATTTCCAAAAATGGCACTTAGAGAACTTCGCCTTCAGAACATGCTTTTTAAGAGTTTCCAACACTATTCTCAAATGTTGCTTGTGCTCTTCTTCATACTTAGAGTAGACCAGGATATCATCGATGAATACCAGAACAAACTTATTCAACACATCTCTAAAAACTCGGTTCATCAGATCGACAAAGTAAGCAGGAGCGTGGGTTAACCCGAAAGGCATAACCAACCACTCATAGAAACAATTGGGTCCCCTAAATGCAGTTAAGGGAATACTGTCCTCGGCTGCCCTTAACTGATGGTAACCCGATGCTAAATCCAGTTGAGAAAATACAGAAGCTCCACGTAGCTGGTCAAGAGATCATCAATACGAGGAAGAGGATACTTATTTCGAATGGTTACTTTGTTCAACTCTCAATAGTCCACACAGAACCTTAGCGACCCATCCGATTTGGTGACAAACACCGCGGTAGAACCCCAACAAGAAAAACTGGGCCTAATCAATCTCGTCTCCAAAAGATCCTGAGTTTGCTTAACTAACCCCTCCCTTTCTCTAGGAGCCATCCTCCTGCTGGGCTGAATTACTGGTACTGCTCTTGGAACCAAATCAATGCGAAACTCTATCTCTCGGTGCGGAGGTAAACACTTGACTCCCTCGAATACATCAGGAAAATCATGGACCACATCGATATCTTTAACCTCCTCTTGAGAAGTCTCAACCCCATGTAAAAGACTACTAGAGTGAATTTCAGAATTATCACACATCACTCTAGCAATCCTACCCAGATCAGTTTCCAACGAAACTATTCTCTCATCACAATTCAGAATAAACTTATACTTATCAAGACAATCCATCCCCAATATAAGGTCAAACCCCTAAAATCCAACACATAGGGGTCACAAGAAAAACTATGGGACAAATAGGAAATCCTCAAATATTTACAGATCATATCTAATTTGCTTACCCCTCCTATAGGATTAGATACAAAGATGGGATGGTTAACAGTACTAGGGGTAAGAAAGAACTTCTCTACTGATTTCAGAGAAATAAAACTCAAAGAAGCACCCAAATCAAACAAAACTTTAATATACTTGCCATCTAAAAGTAATGTACCTTCCAATACTCCTTTGCCTTTAGCTAAAGTTAATGGTGCACTCTCCAAAGCAGATACCTTATTCTGCAGAGCTTTATGAAGTAACGGGCAATCCTTGATCATATGACCTGGTTGGTGGAAATTGAAGCATAGAGATTTCTGAACCAAAGCCGAACCCGGTCCACTATGATGCGATTGCCGCCGCCGCCGCTGAGATCCTTTCCTGGGACACCGATTTGCCAAGTGACCCTCTTGCTGACATATATAGCACTTGCGAGGCCCATTGTTACTTCCAGGCTTCTTCTTGCTCTACTTCTTCCAATTGCGATTAAACTTCCTCTTATTTGGGTTGGAAGAATTCCCTTCAGATGGTGCTACTGGTGCCACTGATCTCTTATTCATCAAATCCTCATATATCAGAGCCATATCAATTAACTCCACAAAAGATCCTTTCAAATGTGTTGTCATCTTTTCGTGAAATTCTGGCCTCAATCCTTGCATAAATATTTCGTTCTTTCTGAGAGGAGTATCTATGAGTCTTGGTCCATAACAAGATAGTTCATTGAATTTAGTCTCATACTCCGCTATAGTCATGTTTCCCTGCTTCAAATTCAGAAAATCATGATATAGACGAGTTTTCCCTGCTGTTGGCATGAATTTCTCCTCAAACAACTCTTTAAGTATTTCCCAAGACATACCGTCCTCAGTGACATTTTCTGTCACTACATCCCACCGGGTTTCCGCACCTTCTTATAATTGCCATGAAGCCATTACCCTCTTCTGCTCATCCGACAATTTCATACTCTTAAAGATTCGCTCGCAAGAGCGTAGCCAAGCTTGGACCTCAATTAGTCTCTGACCCTTTAAATGGTTTACCTCCAAGGTTGATGAAGTCCTTGCATGAGGCATCAAAACTGACTTGAGGTGGTGCGGGATTAACAGCCTCATTATCTATCTGATCTCTCCTATCATTAGCTGATGTACCTCCTGCTACTCTGCCCCTTCTGCCTCTTGAACTCATTTTCGCTACCTGGACCGGCAACCCAACCAATTATAAAAAGATATAGTTATATAAGAAAATTACAAATACGCACTCTCAAGATAGATACTACTCCAGAGCCTAGGTGTTTCTCAACCTATGCTCTGATACCAACTGTAGCGATCCGTCTTTCATTCCACAAAAAGACGTATCATCAATAAAAAAAGAAAGAGGTAGAAATAGAAAAGATAGAAAGAAAGAACAACAACATCAGAATCTCACAGCAGAAACAGAAAAAATATAATATTACACATATCCAATACATAGTTTTACATATCAAAGTACACAAAATAATACGACTTCATTACATTAGACTGTATTAAAGTTCTTCCTAACCATTACATCCAAAATACATCATTCCAAAAGTCACCACACAGCGGACATATATAGATAAATACGTCTGGACTCCAGCTCCAGCTTCCAAACCATTTGATAATCCTAACCTGATCACTTGGCTACTCATAAAAATTTGAGTACCCAAGAGTTTAAGAAAAGCAAAATAAACTCCGGGTCAGACATGTGTCTGGTGTGAGTAAACAGCTTAAAGTTGTTTTAACTTTAAAATCACTTGAAAACAAAAGGCATCACGTAAGACTTCCCACATATAAACACGGGTAAGATTTTACCTTACGCTAACCAAAACATTTGATAGGAAATTTGGTTATATTATAATAGGGTCTAGGGTTTTTAAAATAAAATACAGAAATAGCTGGAATGCTTACATCTCTCGTTCCAACATAGTTGGGCACAATCAAAACCGTACAGGCACTTATTGGAGATTGGATTCCATACAGTGGCAGGGCTACTGGGGTACCGCCCATCACAGTACGGGGTGTAGATCACCGTCCCGAGGATCACTCCCGATCCTCTGCAACACAAGGCCAGAACCATCCCTTACTGAATAGTCCCGAACAAGACAACCCCGCAATGGTGGCCACCAACTGCCCACACATCTGAAATAATAAGAGACCCCTAGACAGGGATAAATCTCGTCCTACTTGGTTGCTACCCACTTAACCTTGCTGCACCTTCCCTATTTTAGCCATTCCCGGTTAATGAGGCTTAAGGCTACGATTACTTTTATGGAACACATCTATCTTAGAATGCTCATCGTCCACCTAACGATGTGCTGAAAGCATTTAATCCATATAAGTTCATTCTGGGTCCGAACGAAACCAAAGGCATTATCTCGTTACACTCATTTTGGAATCACCCTCAAAATTAACGACAATAACCCTTGCACTTTTAAATTCCATCTCGATCTTCACTTGAGATGTCACGACCTAACATTTAACTTGGATCGATGTGGTTTTCGGGTAATCAAACTTGATATCCTATCCCGGTCACATCGAAATCCAAACGCCATCTTAAAGGTCAAGTTTTTTAAAGATTTAAACAATTCAATTTAATTAAACACATTGAATTCACACATCATTATACACAGATAATTACATACATCTATCACAGATATATTCAACATCTCATTACAGAATATCACAGATTATCATCTAATAGATATCAACCAAATCTAGACATTCTACTCAAAACAATCATCCATAAGCAAGCATCTTTAATCCATAATTTAATTAATTTAATTAATTCAAATTAAATTAATTACGTAAGTATTAAACACTTAACCTTGCTTAACCAATCATTAATTAATTACAATCATTTAATTAATTTATCACTTCTTAATTAACCTCATTCTCAATTAATTAATCTTTAATTAATTAATTAATCAATTATCCTTAATTATTAATTAATAACCTTAATTATTAATTAATAAATCTTGATTAAAAATTAATCATTCCTTAATTATTAATTAATTAATCCTTAGTTAAGAATTAATTAGTCTTAATTAACAATTAATTAATCTTAATTAATTAATTAACTACAAATTATAAATTAATTTATCTTAATCACTTAATTAATTATAATTAATTAACCTTAATCGTTTGATTAATAAATTCTTAATTATTAATTAATTAACTATTAATTAAAAATTAATTAATATTTAGTTACTTAATTAATTATCCCTAGTTACTTAATTAATTAATTCTTAATTACTTAATCACCAATCACTTAATTAATTAATTACTAATCATTGATTAATCTTTAATTATTTAATTAATTATCTATTAATTATAAATTATTGAATCCTTGATTAGTTAATTAAATTGATAGTTAATTATCAATTTATTAATCCATAGTTAATTATCTAAATCTTTATAAATTAATTAATCTAAAATTATTAATTAATTTAACTTTAATTACCTTATTAATTAAAGAAATCTTTAATCATAAAAACTTAACTAACCTTTAAAATAAAACAATTTCATTAATCACTTAAAATTAATACATGTTTGAACATTTCATTTTTATTTTTTACTTATTTACTTTTTAAAAATTGAATTTAAAAGAATACATAAACATCTCAAATTTAGTTAACAAAGTATAGAACTTTCTTTAATCAAATATTTTTAAACATTTATTAAAAAGAAGTTTAAACTATTTTTAAAATTTAAATTTTAAACTAGTTTTGAAAAATCTTTTTAAAGCACTCAACTCCACTTTGGGTTTGACCCGCTTCCAACTCGAGTACTGACTCAAGTTTCCATCTTCTTCTTTCCCCCTTTCTCTTTTTTTTGTAAAACTTTAACTTAGGTTTAAAATTTTGAAAACTGCTGATGTTCTATTCTCACACGAACTAGTGCTTTACCCCGTGACACTCGTCTTCCCGCTCGAGAACACCCCCGCGTCATTTATGCAACCATCACCAGATACGCCATTATCGCCGTGCACGTGCACAGGTGATCGCGATGACGTCGCTCACCGACGACACCCCAAATCCATCCACGATCGTCCCAAGACCAAGTTTCGACCCTTACATCCTAATCATAAACCCAAATTCGAAAACGAGGAAACTCGCGCAACACCTGGAACAACAGCCTCGCTTGAAAACCCATCGAACCCATGTCGACGACCACCGTACCACCTGAAACTCCAGCCACAACTCCGCAAGCCTTCCACGCAACCATCCCTTTGATCTGGGCCAATCGATTCACCATAGAAGACCCAGTCGTCTCATTTCTGACCACGACCAATCAAGAGTATTAAACCCTAGTCCAACAAAATTCCAACACCACGACGACCGATCAGCTCTTTTACCATTTTCCCAACTTCGCCAGTTGCCACACTAGCCTCGATCGAAATCTCAAAATCCAATATATCATTGATCAGCAGAAAATGGTTAAAACCCATTTCTTGCTCAACTGCGATCTGCTCTTTTAAATACTAAACTAAAAATCGCCATTTAAATCTTAAAAATCCAACTTTCTAAAGATGATTCAAGTTACATAATTGAATCAACAGTTTACAACATTCGAATTTAACATGTTTTTTTTTTATTTTTCTCTGTAAATCTAGATTTCCAGATGCCCTATATTACAATCATGCTTAAAACTATTTTTAGATCTTAACTCCTGTTTAAACAATCTTGTTTTGTTTTGAAGACCATGGCCTAATAGAGATCAGAAAAGAAGATTTTGAATTTATACTTTGTTTTGAACTCTGTACTTTGAAAATAGAGAAGAAGAGACACCCAAAATGCACAAACTCAACATACATATATATACACAGAGATTCATATCTATATATAAACATGCAGCACTAAATCATCCAGAAATACACATGCACTAAAATTTATCACCCTAAGCATTTTATTAAGTGTTTACTCACTTGATAGAGTTTGAAGCAGATCTTATAGAAAATGGGAAACTTGCTAAAACGCTTTAATTGATAAATTCTTGAATCAAGAACTGGAAATTCAGATTTGAATTGCATAGGAAATGCATTGAAACTAAGGTGTTCTTGTTTTCTTCTTAACTTGAATTCAAATCTGAGCTTTAGATTTGAAATTGTGGAGAGAGCTTTGAATTGCTTTTTACTGGAATTTGCTTACAGGGTTTTGTTTTTGAGTTGATGATATGTTTACAGGTTTTACCTTTTTAAGTTTCTTTGTTTTAAAAAAAAATGAGATAGGGAAAAAATACGAGGATGGAGTATATATGTTTATATAGGCTGAAATTAAATTTTATTAAAATAAAAGAAAATTTTCAAATAAAGATGATACTTGTCATCTTTCTTAATTAACTTGTTAACATATGTGCTTAGATTGTGTTACTAACTTATGTTTGTAACTTTACATGCAAAATAAATTTATAAATGCGAATAAAGCTTTTATTAACTAATTTCCTAATAACTAAATACTTATTTTAATTTATATAAATAAAAATCCTTTTAAAGAAATAGAATAAAACAAACTGTATTTATACAAAATCATTTATGTCATACTTTTAAATCCAAAATATATATCAAGATATATATATATATCATCTCTTTTGAAATCGAAATATAAATTCAATTCAATTTTTAAATATAATTTAAAACCAATTTGATATATATATTTAAACAACCACCATTTCAATTTGAAAATAATATTCTACTTAAAATCTATATTTACATATATATATATATATATATATATATATATAACATAATTATTATTGTTGAAATAACAAATTTTCCAATTTTAATTAAATTTATAAAGGAGATTATCACTTTGAATTACTTCAAGTTTCCAGGATATCACATCATTACTTCTAAATTGAAGGGGTTTAGCTATTCATTTTTGTTATCAAATCAACACTTGTAAATTTCAACATTAAAAAGCAAAGGAATGAAAACTAAGCAAAGGAAGAAAGGGAGATTAGCTATTAACTACTTGCATAAAAATTAAAGCTGCACTACTTGCATGAATGTAAATCTAAGCTATAAACATTAAGAGAAAGAGAGTATAGAAGTAAATATTAACATAAAAGCAAAGAAAAACATGTAGAAAAGAAAAGAGAAAGAGGCTTGGAAGTCATTTTCGTTTCATGTAACTTTGAGCTTACAGTTTGGTTGCTTAATTTTCTAAGTAAAAAAGAAAGGTAGAAGATCTTTACATGTACATAAGAGGGCTATTTATACATGCGTAAAACCCTAATTTAATTTTTAGGGTGCTTCCAAAAATGCCCTTTAGGAAGTGTGTCCATCAAGTAACCATTAGGCACTAATTAATCCATCATTTAATGTGCATGAAGCTTTAACCTCCACTTAATTTTCCATTAGCTTCTAATTGTAGATTTAGGTAAGTGGGTGGGGTCCTTCGTGATAATGGACTCGAATTATTTTCTCTTTATTCCTTTGTATTCCATTGTGCATGCATATATCTTCATGAATCCTCTTCAATATGCATAAAAATTTCCTATAAAAATCATAAAAAATGTCCCAGTAAAAATTCTCAAATTTAAGTCCTTTTACTTGTCAAAATTTCCAACAAAAATTAAGTTGTCATAACAAATAGACTATAGTTTGGTTAGTTGTTTGGTTGATAGCACAATGTAATTATGAAATGGATCCTAAGTTGATTATCAAAGTTTTTCAAAGTGGTATTCTCATTTATTTTCAATAAAAAGTTAAATCAAATAAGTCAAAATAGTGCTTGGATTTCAATTTCTTACTCTCTCTCTCTCTCTTATTTGAAACTTTTTTTTGTGATATTTACATATGCCTAACTCAGGTAAACTAAGGACAAATATATCACCCGTGCACTACCTTGCAGAATGATGTGAGGAAATACAGAGCGTGGTGAGTGAACACACAAGTATGGACATTTATCGACTGTAGGAGTTATTAAAAAGAATTTTTATATACATACCTAACATAGATAAACTGGCGCCAGATATACCTATCGTGCACTGCCTTTCGCGCTTATGTAAGAAGGGTATAGAGCATGGTGATTGAACATACGAACATGAAGAACACACGAGTGTGAACATTGGACTCTAGTTGTTAAAAATATATATACATATATAGAAAAAAATTACTTATATATTTTTTTGAGTTTTTTTGGAAAGAGCGAGTTTTGCAAAATCGTCTTTGCACCATTTAACTTAGAAGATAAAAATGTTATATCCTTTACTTTATATTTACCACTTTTTTCAACAAACACTTTCAATTAGAGCATACTTCATAATTAACATATATGAACCTTCCTATATACCAGTTAAACCATTGTTATTTGTAATCAAACTTCATTTATATTTTTGTTAAGTCAAATAAATTTTCAAAAATTTCAATATATTGACCAAACCTATACTTATCACATAGTGTTTCTTCAAAAATAAATCAAAATGCTAAAAAGAAAATGATTTTGAGATTTAGAAATTTTGAATTTTTTTAAGTTAAAAGTAAATGAAAATTCAAAAATGCTAAAAAAAATTGAAAATGAGACTCCTTCCCCCCCACACACACTTAATTTTGACTGTGTCCCCATAGTCAATACATGATATAATTTCCCCACAGTCAATACATAATATAATGAGTATAATGAGGAAAACTATATACATATTTACAAAAGAGGGCTAACATTCTTATTAGACGTAGCTTGACTCATGAAGGATCATGAGCTCCTCCTCTTGGTAAGCCCAAAGCACGTCAGTCAATTTTTGAGACTAATCTTTTCGATTTTTGTTGACAGTTTTCTCCAAGATTTGTTTTATTTGATGATTTGAAACTTCAACTTGCCCACAAGTTTGAGGATGATATGAAGTGGATAACTTGTGGGTTATCAAGTATTTCTTCATTAATGTTTCAAAAGATTGATTGGAAAAAGTGGTTCCGTTATCACTGCTTGTTTGCGAGGTGTGGCGAACCTCGAAAAAGTGTTTTATTTGAGAAATTTCACAACAATTCTATGGTCTTTGGTTTTGCAAGGAACGACTTTGACCCATTTTGAGACGTAATCAACAACGAGAAGGATATACAAGTTTTCAAAAGAATTGGGAAAGGGTCCCATAAAGTCGACATCTCAAACATCAAAGATTTCGATCGTAAGAATGCAGTTTAGAGGCACCATATCTCGTCGAGAAACTCATCCAAGCTTTTGACATCGATCGCAAGTTTTACAAAATTCAAACGAGTTTTTGAAAAGAGAAGGCCAATAAAGCACTTTTTCCGCAGTTTTTCAAGGACATAAATGTCAACCGCATGCTTGATTATGGAAAAACGAAAGAATACTTCTGATCTCTATATCCGAAGTGCAACGTCAGATGATGTGTTCGGGACAATACTTGAACAAGTATGGACCGTCCCAATAGTAATATTTCACCTGGGACATGAATTTGCATCTGTCCTGTTTGGGCCAAGATGAGGGAGTTTCTTTAGTGTCTAAGTAGTTTGCTATAACAGCGTACCAAGGATCGATAGAAATTGAAAGAAGTTATTCATCGAGGAAATTTTCATTGATTGGCAAAGAAGATGGTGCGTTCGGAAGATGAGATAAGTGATCGGTTGTGATGTTATCGAATCCTTTTTTGTATTTAATTGTAAGGTCAAATTCTTGAAGTAAAAGGATCCAACGAATCAAACAGGATTTAGCATCCTTTTTAGCGAAGAGATATCGAAGCGCAGAATGGTCCGTGTACACAGTAATGCGTGAACCTATCAAGTAAGGTCGAAACTTTTCGTGTGCAAAAACGACAACTAGAAGCTCTTTTTCGGTTGTTGTGTAGTTGAGTTGAGCATCGTTCAAAGTTATTCTCGCATAGTAAATGACATAAAGGATTTTGTTTATGCGTTGTCCTAAGACAGCAGCAACCGCAAAGTTAGAAGCATCACACATTATTTCGAAAGGAAGATCCCAATTGGATGCGCAAATGATTGGAGCAGAAAAGAGTTTGTTTTTGAGACGTTCAAAAGAAGAGATACACTCAGAGTTGAAATCGAACAGAACGCCTTTTTCGAGAAGAGTCGTCAAAGGATGAGCGATTTTGCCAAAGTCTTTCACAGAGTGTCAGTAAATGTAAGCGTGTCCTAGAAATGATCGAATGTCTTTAACAAATTTGGGAATGGGTAGGTTTGCAATTACGTTGATTTTTTGCTTTATCTACCTCAATGCCATTATTTGAGATGATACGTCCAAGGAATATGCCATGTTTGACCATAAAGTGGCATTTTTCCCAATTAAAAGTCAAATGTTTTTCTTTACTTTGATTTAGAATCAACTCGAGATAATGTTAACATTCGGAAACAGAATTGCCAAAGATAGAGAAATCGTCCATAAAAACTTCTTGAATGCATTCAATCATGTCGGAAAAAATGTCAACCATGCGTCATTGGAAAGTTGAAGGATCATTACAAAGTCCAAATGACATACGTCGATAAGCAAAGGTACCGAATGGACACGTGAAAGTCATTTTCTCTTGATTTTCGGGAGCGATAGGAATTTGGTTATAGCCAGAACAACCATCAAGGAAGCGGTAGAATTCATGGCCGGCTAAACATTCGAGCATTTTGTCAACGAAAGGAAGAGGAAGTGATCTATATGTGTTGCGGCATTTAGTTTTCGATAGTCAATGCAAACACACCAACCCATTTGAGTAAGAGTTGAAATAAGTTTGTTTGAATTGTTCTTGACAACAGTATGACCAGACTTTCTTGGTGCATCATGAATTGGCCTAACTCATGAATTATCAGAAATCGGGTAAATGATTCCGTTGTCGAGAAGTTTAAGAATTTCATCACGCACAGAGTCTTTAATTTTTGGATTAAGCCTTCCTTGCGCGTCACATACAGGCTTGGCATCATCGATTAAATGGATGCGATGTTGAACAAGATGGGACTAACTCCCTTTATATCTAAGATCGACCATCCCATCGCTTCCTTGTTTTTGGACAGGATAGAAAGTAAAGAAGTTTCTTGATTGAGAGAGAGAGTCCTAGAAATTATGGCGGGAAATGTTTCATTATCACTTAAGTATGCGTACTTATGGTGATCGGGAAGTGGTTTGAGGTCAAAATTCAGGAGTTTTTCGACCGAAGAGTTGATTGAGATTCAGACTCATCTGGAAGCGATTCAAAGGGAAGAGTGTATTCAATTTCGTTGGGAATTTCATGAAACAATTTTTCGTACTCGGCTTCGCATTCGTTGTTAAGGTCAAGTGTCTCGTTTGCAAAATTTTCGTGAATAGAACTAACTTCCAACGTTTGGTCACAAGGTTCGTTCAATTGGCTTTCAAGATTGAAAATATTAAGATCCAAAGTCATGTTTCCAAAAGATATTTTTATCGAACCATTACGACAATTGATTAAGGCATTTGAGGTGGCTAAGAATGGTCGACCTAAAATCAATGGAATTTGACTCGCGGGATTTGTCATGGGTTGTGTTTTGAGAACGATAAAGTCAACGGGAATATGAATTACCCTACTCGAATAAGAATATTCTCGATTTCTTCCACGGGCTTCTTAATGGTACGATTAGCGAATTGAAGCGTGAATTTTTGTGGGTGTGAGCTCACCTAAGCCTAATTGTTCGTACATGGAGTATGAAAACAAGTTGACATTTGTGCTTACGTCAATCAAACATTTGTTAATCATCTTTTCTCTAGTTGTGCACGAAATCGTAGGGCAGCAAGGATCCTTGTATTTTACAGGCTTGCATTGGCATAAGACTTCACTCAAAATGGAGGCTAAGAAGACATTTTTGGGCACTTGAGTGTGTCGCTTTTGGGTACACAAGTCCTTAAGAAATTTTGCATACGTTGGGACAAGCTAAACGAGTCAAGAAGCGAAATGTTAAATTTGATTTGTTCAAAAATTTCCAACGTCTTTTCCATTTGGCCCGAGTCTTTCTTTGGTCGAAGATGATGTGGAAATGGAGCAGATACATGGTAGGCAGGTCTACTTGAGTAGAAGAAGAATTTTAACCAGCATTTGGTTCAAATTTTGGCTCCACATTATGTTCTGATTCGTTTGAAGCGCCGAGAGAGGTTTTCGGTAAATCGTTTGGGTTAACGACTTGATTATCGGTTGGTCTACTGGAATATAAAGTTGTGATAGCATTCAATTGGGTGATGTTTCTATCTTGAACAACATGGGCTTGATTTGAATTTGCGTTTTGATTTCTGGGATTTGAATGGGCTGGCTTTCGAATGTTCCTCGTTTGCATTCACTTACTGATATGGCAAGTTGGCTCATTTGCATTTTGATTTTTGCAATTAATTGTGTTTTGCATATATGAGGTCAATAAATTTTGCAAATTGTTGTTTGATTGAAGGCTTTGAGTAGTTAGCCAACGTTTCAAGAGTTTTCTCAAGTGAACTTAAACGTTTATCTTCTTGGGGAGGATGAGTAGAATTTGGTTGAAACCTTGAATGTTGCACTTGATTATGAGACGGACCTGCAAATTTTGGTTGAAATTTGTTGGCTGAATGGGAGGATTCGAAGCATTATTCGAGAATGCTTGAAAATTGAGACGAACCACATTCGTGTTGGGATTGTTTTGGTTCCAAGAAAAAATTGGATGATTTCTCTAACTAGGGTTGTACGATGGAGAAAACAGGTCGTTTTTTGGCTTTATGAAAGCATTGATTTGTTCGACAGAATTGGGACATCGATCGGCTATATGTTCAGTATCGTTGTATTTATAACACATCGGTTGGGAAACTTGGTTCATTTGATTCGATGAGAAAATGTTATTGAATTTTTTAATCATTGGGTCGATCTTAGCTTCCAAAGCAAAAGAAGATCCTATCAAGTGTGCATTCAATCGTGAGTAAATTGATTTTTCGTTCGAACGTTCCCATTGGAAAGATTTTTTGACAAGGTTTACAAGAAATTGCCAAGCATCGTCATGAATTTGGGTAAGAAAGTTGCCTTGGGACATTGATTCGAGCATAGTTCGTGAGCTATTTTCGAATCCATCGCATAAGATTTGGAAAATCATCCATTTTTCAAAGTTATGATAATGACATTTTATCAAAAGCTCTTTGAATCTTTCAAAAAAAATTCAAAATGGTTTTCCCTTGAGTTGATGAAAATTTAAAATTTCGTTTTAGATTCTGCTCGCGTTTTTCAAGGTGTAGAACTTTTTTAAGAAAGCTTTTACGAATTCTTTCCAAGTTTTAATTGAGTTCGATGGTAAGCTGTATAACCACTTTTAAATGTAATACGTAAGAGCGAATGAGATTAATCGAAGTTTGATTCCATCATTGGATAGTTTTTGGAGTTTAATGGTTGCGTAATCTTGTTCGAATTTAGTCAAGAAAATGTATGATTCATCGTGCTAGAATTGCCAAATTTTGAAAGCGTGGCAATATGGTTCGAGTGAATTTCGAAATGGTTACCTATCAGGGCGGGTAACGTAACGCCAGATGGAATAAAAACTCTATCGGAAAAGATTCTATCCATTAGAGTTCGAGGGGCATTCTCATTTGTCATTTCAAAAGGATCGTCTATTCGAGTTAAGCGGTTAGTTGTTGAGGCGCGGTGTAACAACCCGCATATTTATTGATTTTTATATTTAAATATTTTATCGATACTCGGAATTTAGTCCGATAAGCTACTTTTTGCATACGGTCGAATTAGGACTTGGGACCACTCCCATTGAGTTTAAAATGCCGTTTGCGACCTTTTTGAGTATAAGCTTCGATATGTTTGGAGTAAGTTGATTTTTGCTACTTTTTCACTTAGGGCTTTGGTTTGGGCTGAGCCCATTAACCCCACTTATGTATTCAGTCCCAACCCCTTCTCCTCTTCATTACTTCATTCCTCATTTACTTATACTCAAGCTTTATGTTAATGGAGAGTGGAAGAGGAAATTAAAGCTCCAAAACCCTAGTTTTCTTTTGCAAATCAAGCTCTAGCTCCAAACTAATAGAAGAACCCTTTGGTAAGCTTCTCTTCTTCTTCTCCAACTCATTCTCTTATCAAATTCAGAAATTCCTAAACCTAATTTAAGAAATGTTTCTCTTTTTAGCTTAGATTCAAGCTTGTTGAGTTGGAATTGAAGAGTGATTGTCATTGACGTTGTTCTATAGCTTCTTCCTCCTTGTTTTTGTGCATAAAGGTGAGATTTTTATCTCACATCTTTTTCTGTATCTATCTTTGTGGTTAGGTATGAGGTCCTAACATTTGTGCATATTCATTTGCTTTCAATTTTAATTGATTTGGTGAATTCTCCAAATTTTTGTGTTTTGGTCCAATTTTATGAAAATCCATTTATGGACATTTGGACATTGATATTCGGGGTGTAACGAAGAGCTTTTAAGGCTGGATTGTCGCTTGGCGTAAATCCTTAGTCGACATTGCTCGTCCGATCGCTTCCGATATGTTGTGGCCACTTTGGCCTAGGCAAATTGTTGCCCGGACCAGGTGACCAGACGTCTGGTGACCAAGTCCAGATGTCTGGTTTGGACCTGGAAAGAAAAATGTATACGCGCATATTATAAAAAATGCCAGAGACTATTTTCAGACTTCCGAAATTTTGGATCAGACTTCTGGATAAGTCTCAGACGTCTGACTTGATGTTTCAGACGTCTGGGTGTTCTCTGGGTTATTTCCAGAGAACAAAACCAGACGTCTGGCCATGGCTCAGACGTCTGTTTTGGCTATTACAGACGTCTGGGTAGCTTTCTGAACTATTTTTCAGAAAAAAAATCCAGACGTCTGGATTCCAAATCAGACGTCTGGAGATGTTTATTTTTGCCTATTCAGGCTGTTTTGTGTGAATTTCCATTATTTATCGATTTTACAGATCCTATTAGTCGTTATCACTTATTATCGACTTTGATGACTTCTTTTTATGGATTTTTGGAAATATCCATTTCTATGGAGTTGGTATCGATTTCTGTGGATTTTATTCACGTCTTCGGATGTGAATTTTGGTTATTGATTGTTCTACAATCTTCTTTGTGATTTGTCACTTTAAAAATATAAAGGTTTTCTATACTAGTAGTAAATATCAAAACTCTTTCATTAAAACGATTTCAACACTATTTTATTACAAAGCTCGTTTCTTAAACCGTTTTCCAATCTATTAGTATATACAAGCCTTTACCTCACTCGTATGAGAAATCTAATTAAACGGCTTAGTAAAACAAGTGGTATGAAACGCTTGCGTTTACTTCTTCGGTTAATTCTTGGACTTGTTCGATTGTAAACTCTTGTGATAATTTTCTAGTAGAGATCTACAATTTGTTCGTAAATATTTAAGTTAAGCTAGTGGTTATGGGACATGAAGCTAAGCTCATATATTTACTACCTTACTGTAATTGACACTTCTTGATGATCATGACGATCATTTTTGTGATTTAGACAAGCAACTGTGCGATGTCTCTTTGCCCGCGTGGAGGACAGTAACTCATTTTATTGAGCTTCGTCTCATTTCTTTGCGGGGTAGCTCCCCATGGTCTTCGGGCCATTCGTGTGTCAAAAATTAATGGCTAGCTACCATGAGATAGCTTCTTGTTCATGTGATACATATGTTGGTGAGTTTTTATGCTCCCATTCGTAGATCGGCCTCCCCCCTTTCTTGTGATTTCTGGATTTCGTGTGTCGAATTCTGGAATTTATGCTTCACCTATTTTTGTGATTTCTATTGATATGATTTATCAATTTTTGTGCATTGGTGAATTCGTATGTCATTGACTTTTGTGGCTTCTGGATTTCTTGAGATGATTTCTAGAATTTGTGTTCCACCAATTTTCGTGATTTCCATTGATAAGTTTTATCAATATTTGTGCATTGGTGAATTTGTGTGTCATTGACTTTTGTGATTGGCATTGATATAATCGTCAATATTTATGGTTTGGTGAACGAAATAAGGAGTATGACATTTCTTTGATTCTTGTGTAGATTCTGTGATATTGATTAATCTCTTGTTGATTTTCAATTACTAATATATATCACAGCTTGGCATTGTGATTATTATGTGTTTAGTCATATCTCTTATTCTATATCGTTTCATCTGATATTTATAGTTAGACTGATCCGTTTATTATTTTCTTATTAAATAATACTCCGGTCAGACCGAGAAGTTACAGGTGCTTCAGCTTGACTTCTCACTTGGGATTGATTTCTCTGACTTTTGGCTAACTACTTAGATTAGTAGTTTATTTCGTTGTATACACTTGAGATATGGACTCATAGTTGTATTCTTTTGTATAGCACGTGTTGCTATTATTTTGTATTATTGTGGATCTTTTTGACCACTACTCCGATATACACTTTCATGTGTTAGTTATATATTCATATTTTCTTCCGCCTATGTGATATGAATTATCTGTGACTGATTTGTGTTATGTTTATTTCTATATTTGTTTCCGAAGATCTTTGTAGCCACTGTGTAGTAGCTTTGAGTTTGTGTCGGTATGTCGGATTTCCTCTTGAGATGAAAAGTTATATTTTTATCTGGCATATCGGTACTCGCACAAAGCAATTATACAGATGGTCGCTTCTCAATAGCCTTATTCTCCGTGCTAGTCGACAGCATTACTCCGTAGTGTCCTTGACTAGCATGGGTATAGAGGTGGGGCGTCACAGCTTGGTATCAGAGCCAGACTTCGGAACAATATGGAATATTATAACAAGGATCATCGTCCTAAGCCTTTCTTAGGAGTCGTGCTTTAGGATTTAATTCGAGTCTTCGTACCGATTCATCCTATTTTCTTTATGATTCCTTGTTTTATCTATCAAGATTTATTTGATATTTATCTTGAGAATAACTTTTTCCTCTTCTTTCTTTCTTAAAGAAGAGAAATGGTTAGACCTGGTCGTCCTAGAGCTGGACCATCTAGTGCTCCACCCCAAGATGGAGTTTTTATGACTACCCAGCAACTTCTTGACCTTGTCACGAATGCTCAAGCAGCTGGAGCTAACCCGGAACCTACTTACCCAAAGTCGGGATTTGCACGCTTGTGCAGCGATTACACTAATTTGGGTGGGAAGCCATTCAAAGCTTCCGAAACTATCATTGAAGTACAGGCTTGGCTAAGGTCATGCGATCGAATCTTTTCTCGCATGAATCTTATTGACCTTCACCGAGTTTAGGTGGCCTCTAGTATGCCCCAAGAAAGAGCATTAGACTGGTACGAACTTCTTATTTCTTTAAGATCAATGAAGCGGATCTCGCCTGGGAGAAATTCCGATAGCGCTTCGAGTTAAAATTCGTACCAGAAGCTGAGAAGGTGACTTTGGCTCGCCGTTTCGTAGACTTTGTTCAAGGTGAACCTTCCGTGGCAGATTATGTCGCGTCTTTTGAATCTCTTTCTAAATACGGGGTGGAATATATTAATACCCCATTGAAGAAAAATCAGAGATTTTTCTATGGCTTAAACAAAAATCTCAAGAAGCCATTACTTCTAAAATTAGAAGTTTCTTTCGACCAACTCATTGATATCGCTCTTCGTCTTGAAGAGGCGGATAGGGAAAATGATGTTGAAGTGGTGGGTTCCAAACCAAGCTTCAACAACAAGAAGAGGCCAAACAAATTCAAAGGTCCTTATCCCAATAAGAAAGGGAGGCAAACAACTCCTGCTGCAAAGACCTTTTCCTCTACTGAAGGGAAATGCTTTAACTGTGGTTTCAGAGACCATTTTGCGAATAAGTGTTCAAAGCCTCGTACTTGTCGCTATTGCAAAAGCCCGGATCATTATTTATCTTCTTGCCCCAAGCTTCAGGGCAGGAAGGAGGGAAAGTTAAATGTTGCTCAAGCCCCTGGCAACACATCTCGTGGCCAAGGTATTTCTCATTCCATTCTTGATGGTATTATTTTATTTCGTGATCATCCTATTCGAGTTCTTTTTGATACGGGTGCGTCCCGTTCTTTTATATCAAAAGAGCTTGTTGATACTTTTTCTTTAAGTGTTGTTGCTTGAATGACTTCTTTGAGAATTGCGAATCCGGTTGGTGGATCCACAACTCTTAGTTTGCTTTGTAAAGATGTGGAGATTATTTTGTGTGATTTTCCTTTCCTAGCCGATTTGCATGTCATGCGTTATTTAGGCTTTGGAATGATTTTGGGAATGGATTGGCTTAACCGTTATAAAGCTCATATCCTATGTCCTGAGCGGACTATTCATCTTCGACATCCTCAATTTGTTAAGCAGATTTCTATTAATCTTAAAGATTCGGATTCCAGCTTGGTTTCATCTTTATATTCTTTAAATCCTCGTGATGACGATAATGATGATGAGGAAGATATTATTTCTCTTATTCACGTTGTTCGTGAATTTTCCGACATATTTGAGCCCGTTTTAGGATAACCACCTAAGCGAGCAATTGAGTTCAGAATTAATCTTATCCCTGGAGCTCAACCTATCACTCGTCCTCCTTATCGTATGTCCAATAAAGAAAATGAGGAGATGCGGAAACAATTATCCGAATTGGAGACGAAACAATTTATTCCCTCTAGTTCCTCGCCTTGGGGAGCTTCAACTATTTTCGTGAAGAAATCCCATGGTACACTTAGGCTTTGCGTTGACTACCGCAAGCTTAATGATCTTACTATAAAAAATAAATATCCTTTACCTCGGATTGATGATCTATTCGATCAACTTAGTGGTGCTAGAGACTTTTCACAATTAGACTTAGCTACTGGATTTCATCAGCTTCGTATTGCTGAGGATAGTATTCCTTTGACATCGTTCCGTACTCGTTATGGATCTTATGAATGGCTCGTTATGCCATTTGGATTGACGAATGCCCCAGCTTATTTCGTTGACCTAATGAATCGAGTTTTCAAAGACTTCCTCGATCGGTTTGTTCTCATCTTTATTGATGATATTCTTGTGTATTCTAAAACCGAGGAGGAACATGAGAAGCATCTTCAGATTGTGTTGGAAACTCTTAGGAGTAATCATTTAAAAGCAAAGTTTTCTAAATGCCACTTTTGGCAATCTCGGGTGAATTTTCTCGGTTATATTATTTCCGAATCCGGAATTTCCATGGATCCTTCAAAGATTGAAGCGATTCAAGATTGGAAGAGACCGGAGAGTGTGACGGAGATTCGTAGTTTTCTTGGATTGGCGGGTTATTACCGTCGTTTTATCAAAGACTTTTCTATGATTGTCGTGCCTCGCACTAGCTTAACGAAGAAAGGTGTTAAATACATTTGGTCGGACAAATGTGAAACTTCTTTTCAGAAATTAAAAAAACTCCTTTCTGATGCTCCTATTCTTGTTATTCCCGAGGGGAATCAATATTTTGTTGTTTTTACCGATGCTAGTCGCGTTAATTTGGGTGCCGTTCTTATGCAAAAAGAACGTGTTATTGCTTATGCTTCAAGGCAATTAAAGCCAGCCGAGACTAGATATGCCACACATGATTTAGAACTCGCGGCTACTGTTTTCGCCCTTCGAATTTGGCATCATTATCTTCTGGGAGAGAAATTTATTCTTTATACCGATCATAAGTCTTTGAAGTATTTATTCTCTCAAGAACTTAATTTGCGTCAACGGCGTTGGCTCGAGTTCCTTGCTCCTTATGATCTTGATATTCTTTATACCCCCGGTAAGGGTAATCGTGTCGTCGATGCTCTTAGCCGTAAACAACAAGCTGTTGTTTCTATGATGATATCCGAATGGAACGATCTCAAGATCTTATCCACTTGTCAGATTCGAGACCGCGTATCCGATTTATGCTCATCATTTATTTTATGTAGCCTTGAGGCTCATCCTTCTCTTTTAGACCGCATTCTTGAAGCTCAAGGGCTAGATCCTGAATTGGCTCTTCTTGGCCAAAATATTAAGGATAAGATTGATATTGATGGTTTAAAAGACTTTGATATCGATTCTTGTGGCGGCATTCGGAGATTTGGTAGACTTATCGTACCAAATATTGGTGATCTTCGTAAAGATATTTTAGAAGATTCCCATCGTTCTAAATTCACCATTCATCGTGGTAGTAGCAAAATGTACGCGGATATGAAGCGACTTTATTATTGGGAGAGAATGAAACTTGACATCGCTAACTTCGTTAAGCATTGCATGACTTGCCAACTCGTTAACGCCGAGCATCAAAGGCCCGGTGGGTTATTGCAACCTTTAGAAATTCCAATTTGGAAGTGGGATCAGATTTCCATGGATTTTGTTGACGGCCTTCCCTGTTCTCATTCGGGTCATGATAGCTTATGGGTGATCGTTGATAGGCTTACTAAATCCGCCCATTTTATTCCCGTTCGATCTAATCGAACCGTTCCTCTTTTGGCCAAACTCTTTATTAAAGAGATTGTTAAATTACATGGAGTTCCTACTTCTATTGTTAGCGACCGTGATCCATTGTTTACTAGTGGATTTTGGAGGAGTCTTCAAAAAGCTTTAGGAACGAAGCTTAATTTTAGCACCTCTTATCATCCCCAGTCCGATGGACAAACCGAGCATGTGAATCAAATTCTTGAAGATCTACTTCGTGCTTGTGTGCTCGATTTCGGTGGAAGTTGGGAAGATCAAATTCCTCTTGTTGAATTTTCTTATAATAATAGCTTCCAATCTAGTACTGGTATGGCACCTTTTGAGGCACTCTATGGAAGGCTATGCCGATCTCCTTCTTGTTGGCTTGAGGCCGGTGAGAAGCTGTTTTTAGGTCCAGATTTTATTCGTGATTCCAAAGAGAAATTAACCTTATTCGACATAGGATGAAAGAAGCCCAGAGTAGACAAAAATCCTATGCCGATAACCGGAGAAGGAGATTAGAATTTTCTGTGGGGGATCTTGTGTTCTTTCGTGTTTCACCCATGAAAGGTGTTGTACGTTTCAGTCGATCGGGAAAATTAGCGCCTTGATATATTGGGCCATTTCTTATCACCGAACGTATTAGTTCCATGGCTTATCGCCTTTTATTACCGGCTCAATTTTCTGCTATCCATGACGTATTTCACGTTTCTCAACTTCGAAAGTGTCTTCGAGATTCCGATTCTATTCTTGAGCCCGGTGTTGTGGAAGAGATTGAAGTTTAGCCTAATTTAACTTATGAGTAACATCCTATTCGTATCATTGCTTCGGAAGTCAAACGACTTCGAAATAAAGATGTCCCGCTTGTGAAAGTTCAATGGTCTTCAAATCCTAAGGATTGTTCTTGGGAGTCTAGAGAATTCATCGAGCGATCACATCCGGACTTACTTTCCCGTGCTCTTTGAGGTGAACTTCTTATTTCAAACTTCTTTTGGGTTGAATATGCTTTTATGGTTGTTACTATATATCTTCTTCTTAAATATTGCGAGGACGCAATTTCTTTAAGGAGGGGAGTCTGTAACAACCCGCATATTTATTGATTTTTATATTTAAATATTTTATCGATACTCGGAATTTAGTCCGAAAAGCTACTTTTTGCATACGGTCGAATTAGGACTCGGGACCACTCCCATTGAGTTTAAAATGCCATTTGCGACCTTTTTGAGTATAAGCTTTGATATGTTTGGAGTAAGTTAATTTTTGCTACTTTTTCACTTAGGGCTTTGGTTTGGGCCGAGCCCATTAATCCCACTTATGTATTCAGTCCCAACCCCTTCTCCTCTTCATTACTTCATTCCTCATTTACTTATACTCAAGCTTTATGTTAATGGAGAGTGGAAGAGGAAATTAAAACTCCAAAACCCTAGTTTTCTTTTGCAAATCAAGCTCTAGCTCCAAACTAATAGAAGAACCCTTCGGTAAGCTTCTCTTCTTCTTCTTCTCCAACTCATTCTCTTATCAAATTCAGAAATTCCTAAACCTAATTTAAGAAATGTTTCTCTTTTTAGCTTAGATTCAAGCTTGTTGAGTTGGAATTGAAGAGTGATTGTCATTGACGTTGTTCTATAGCTTCTTCCTCCTTGTTTTTGTGCATAAAGGTGAGATTTTTATCTCACATCTTTTTCTATATCTATCTTTGTGGTTAGGTATGAGTTCCTAACATTTGTGCATATTCATTTGCTTTCAATTTGAATTGATTCGGTGAATTCTCCAAATTTTTGTGTTTGGGTCCAATTTTATGAAAATCCTTTTATGGACATTTGGACATTGATATACGGGGTGTAACGAAGAGCTTTTAAGGCCAGGTTGTCGCTTGGCGTAAATCCTTAGTCGACATTGCTCGTCCGATTGCTTCTGATACGTTGTGGCCACTTTGGCCTAGGTTGTTGCCCAGACCAGGTGACCAGACGTCTGGTGACCAAGTCCAGACATCTGGTTTGGACCTGGAAAGAAAAATGTATATACGCATATTATAAAAAATGCCAGAGACTATTTTCAGACATCTGAAATTTTGGATCAGACGTCTGGATAAGTCTCAAACGTCTAACTTGATGTTTCAGACGTCTGGGTGTTCTCTGGGTTATTTCCAGAGAACAAAACCGGACGTCTGGATCCAAAACCAGACGTCTGGCCATGGCTCAGACGTCTGTTTTGGCTATTCCAGACGTCTGGGTAGCTTTCTGAACTATTTTTCAAAAAACAAATCCAGACGTCTGGATTCCAAATCAGACGTTTGGAGATGTTTATTTTTGCCTATTCAGGCTGTTTTGTGTGAATTTCCATTATTTATCGATTTTAGCGATCCTATTAGTCGTTATCACTTATTATCGACTTTGATGACTTCTTTTTATGGATTTTTGGAAATATCCATTTCTATGGAGTTGGTATCGATTTCTGTGGATTTTATTCACCTCTTCGGATGTGAATTTTGGTTGTTGATTGTTCTACAATCTTCTTTGTGATTTGTCACTTCAAAAATATAAAGTTTTCTATACTAGTAGTAAATATCAAAACTCTTTCATTAAAACGATTTCAACACTATTTTATTACAAAGCTCGTTTCTTAAACCGTTTTCCAATCTATTAGTATATACAAGCCTTTACCTCACTCGTATGAGAAATCTAATTAAACGGCTTAGTAAAACAAGTGGTATGAAACGCTTGCGTTTACATCGTCGGTTAATTCTTGGACTTGTTCGATTGTAAACTCTTGTGACAATTTTCTAGTGGAGATCTACAATTTGTTCGTAAATATTTAAGTTAAGCTAGTGGTTATGAGACATGAAGCTAAGCTCATATATTTACTAGCTTACTGTAATTGACACTTCTTGTTGATCATGACGATCATTTTTGTGATTTAGACTAGCAATTGTGCAATGTCTCTTTGTCCGCGTGGAGGACACTAACTCATTTTATTGAGCTTCGTCTCATTTCTTTGCGGGGTAGCTCCCCATGGTCTTCGGGCCATTCGTGTGTCAAAAATTAATGGCTAGCTACCATGAGATAGCTTCTCGTTCGTGTGATACATATGTTGGTGCGTTTTTATGCTTCCGTTCGTGTGATAGGCCTCCCCCCCTTTCTTGTGATTTTTGGATTTCGTGTGTCGAATTCTGGAATTTATGCTTCACCTATTTTTTTGATTTCTATTGATATGATTTATCAATTTTTGTGCATTGGTGAATTCGTGTGTCATTGACTTTTGTGGCTTCTGGATTTCTTGAAATGATTTCTAGAATTTGTGTTCCACCAATTTTCGTGATTTCCATTTATAAGTTTTATCAATATTTGTGCATTTGTGAAGTTGTGTGTCATTGGCTTTTTTGATTGGCATTGATATAATCGTCAATATTTATGGTTTGGTGAACGAAATAAGGAGTATGACATTTCTTTGATTCTTGTGTAGATTCTGTGATATTGATTAATCTCTTGTTGATTTTCAATTACTAATATATATATCACATCTTGGCATTGTGATTATTATGTGTTTAGTCATATCTCTTATTCTATATCGTTTCATCTGATATTTATAGTTAGACTGATCCATTTATTATTTTCTTATTAAATAATACTCGGGTCAGACCGAGATATTACAGGTGCTTCAGCTTGACTTCTCACTTGGGATTGATTTCTCTGACTTTTGGCTATCTACTTAGATTAGTAGTTTATTTCGTTGTATACATTTGAGATATGGACTAATAGTTGTATTCTTTTGTATAGCACGTGTTGCTATTCTTTTGTATTATTGTGGATCTTTTTGACCATTACTCCGATATACACTTTCATGTGTTAGTTATATATTCATATCTTCTTCCGCCTATGTGATATGAATTATCTGTGACTGATTTGTGTTATGTTTATTTCTATATTTGTTTCCGAAGATCTTTATAGCCACTGTGTAGTAGCTTTGAGTTTGTGTCGGTATGTCGGATTTCCTCTTGAGATGAAAAGTTATATTTTTATCCGGCGTATCGGTACTCGCACAAAGCAATTATATAGATGGTCGCTTCTCAATAGCATTATTCTTCGTGCTAGTCGACAGCATTACTCCGTAGTGTCCTTGGCTAGCGTGGGTATAGAGGTGGGGCGTCACACGCGGGTCCAACGATTCGCTGTTGTGTCACGAGTCTAATTACTCATGCACAAGTGAAAGTTGAGAAGAGAAAGAAGTTAGAATCGAGTTTGAAAAATGAAACAAGATTTGGAAAACTGAGTGAATTTTTTTTTTATAAAAGAAAGGAAACTATTTGCTAAGTGAAATTTATTTTTCAAAAGAAAAGTTTGATTTATTTTGTTTTGTTTTTGGCTTTTCAAAAAAAAATATGTTTATATTTTTGTATTTTTTTTACAAAATGGGAATTTAATTTTTTTCGTTTTTGAATTTAATTTTTTTCTTTTTGAAAAGATTATATATTTTTTTGATTGAAAGGTTTCAAAGGAAAGGAAAACGGATTTTTTTGGATTAAATACTAAGATAAGTAAAATTTACAAAATTTATTTTGGATTTTGGATTTTTTTTAAATATGCATGAATTAATGCAACTAAATGAATGCAAAGGACTTAATTACAGTTTTCTGTCCGTAGTAGCTTCTAACCCAAAATTATATAATCAAACTTTGTCTTAAATCAACAAAAATATTTCTCATCCATGCAACGGCACCAAAATTTTGTTTAACGGAAAATTTTCTATCGAGTTAGAAAACGGCCGATAAATTTTGAAATAAATTTTAACCATAAGTGCACAGCGTATAATTTTAGTAGTAACGGGTATGGATCGATCCATAGGGAATTATTTTAGATTTTAAAAATAAATTCAATCAAATTAGACCAAAAATAGAGGAAATTGTTACTACAAACAAAATGTGGCTAAAAGTAGAATTAAAATGAGATTTAAAAACTATGAGATTAGAGAACAATTTAGAGGCAAATCCACTCTCATGTTTTTGTAAATCAACAAATAAATAATTTATGATCTCGAATCATGGTATTAAGTGAAATTTTTATTGTATTGATCATAAGTATGGTTTGCTTATATTATTAATTAACATAACTTAAACCATCAAACTATAATACAACAATTATACTACTTATAAATTCTCATGAAAACGAGGCCAAAGCAAAAACTATTTTAAGTATGATCTATTTACTATTGTAATTAGTAAGATAGATCATCAAATTTTGTTTTTACTTTCCTTTCAAAATCAAAAATCAATTAGCAAATGATGATGTAAATTGTGTTTATGGTGAATAAGAATAGCTCATTTGCAAAAGCAACATAAGTTATCAAACCCACTTGTATAAACTTACATCAAAATTCACTTCATGAAGCACAAACAAAAGAGATCATATATCATAAAAATATTGAAATTACATAGAGTTGGAGAGCTTCATTACCACTAAATTGAAAGGATTTAGCTACTCATTTGTGTTATCAAATCAACACTTATAAATTTCAACATTAAAAAGCAAAGAAATGAAAACTAAGCAAAAGAAGAAAGAGAGATTAGCTACTAACTATTTGCATATAAATTAAAGCTATACTACTTGCATGAATGTAAATCTAAACTATAAAAATTAAAAGAAAGAGAGCACAGAAATAAACACTAACATAAAAGCAAAGAAAAGCATGTAGAAAAGAAAAGAGAAAGAGGCTTGGAAGCCATTTTTATTTCATGTAACTTTGAGCTTACAATTTGCTTGCTTAATTTCCTAAGTAAAAATGAAAGGTAGAAGATCCTTGACATATACATAAGTGGGCTATTTATACATGCATAAAACGCTAATTTAATTTTTAGGGTGCTTCCTAAAATGTCCTTTAGGAAGTGTGGCCACCAAGTAACCATTAGCCACGAAGTAGTCCATTATTTAATGTGAGCTTTTAACCTCCATTTAGTTGTCCATTAGCTTCTAATTGTAGATTTAGGTAAGTGGTTGGGGTTCCCCATGATCATGAACTTGAATTATTTCCTCTTCATTCCTTTGTATTCCCTTGTGCATGCATATATCTTCATGAATCCCTCCTCCATATGCATCAAAATTTCCTATAAAAATAATAGAAAATATCCAAATAAAAATTCTCATATTGACTCATGCACAAAAATGACCATTTTACCCTTGAATGAAGACGAATACATGATGATTTGAAATAATTGAATTTTGGTTTTAAACATGTTAAAATGCCCAAATATGTCATTTTTTTAAATAAAATAGATAAAATATGGATGTAAATATACGCACATTTACGTGTACATCAATACAGTAATGGGTTATAACACTGTGAATAATATTTTCAAAATCTTTACTTATGCCATACGACCTGGATTTGATATAATATGATCTAACGGTTCTGGTTAATTCGAGCGCCTATAAATTCATGCCTAACCCTCCCTTCTCTTTATATATTTTTTCTGATGGCAGTAGCGAAGCACTACCATTTCATCTTCTCTACTTCCTTTCTAAATTGTAAAATTATAATTGTATTTATATTCGTATAAATTGGAGAAGAATAGAAATTTAATAAAAAGAAGAAGAGAAGAGAATCAACTATACGCGTATTTGAAATAATTTGTATATTTGTATCCATTTTCTCTCACAATCCCAAATTTCTTCTCAAATCTGCAATTCTAATGTATGTGTATGCCTTTTATACATTTTTCTTGGATTAAATAGGATTTGGAGATTAATTTAAGGTTCTACTTCAAATCTGGAGATTTGGATCGCTTTTAAAAGCGAGTGAGAAATTTTATATATTGTTTATGGTTTTAAATCTATTCTGTTGGCATACGTTTAATTTTTATACCTAAGTTAATTTTATTTATGAATTGTAGGCTTGAATTAGCATAGAAAAATATTGTCTACATATTCTTGTATTAGACTTAATTAGAAATATGCTTATAATGAGATTTGGAAATTAGTCCCAAAGATTTTAGAATTTGAATGTTGTATATTTTTATTCTAGATTTGTACTTGGATGTAAAGTAGGATTTTTGGATTATTTCTTAAAGTAATGTTAGGTTGTAGATTTTCCATAGTTTAATGTATGGAAACAAATCCATTTAGTTTTTATAAATTTGTTTACTTTTCCACATTTGATTTAAAATGGCGACGTTTGATTTAACAAGGAATAAAACAAAAAGGGAAGAGATATGTAAAATGTAGATTTATTCTTAATAGTTTACACTATTGATTCCAAATAAAAATTATCGATGCCTTGTAATTTCAAATGTAGTAAACCTTTCATTTTATGTTAAAACCAATTTATGAAAATCATAGTGGAAAATCTTTTTAAGGAATTTAATTCTAGCAAATTAAATACGGAAACATATTCTTGTTACATATTTTTCACTAGAATATATTTGGATAAGAATAAGTAGTTTATACCTATTTATTGCGTTAATAAAGAAGAAGAGCGTTTATTCGTGCATTATTTATGCATAACGTTTATTAGGAATTGCCAATAATTAATAGGAAATAAAGGATTATAAGTCTAATTAATGGCCAGTTAAAGAAAAATAATGGATAGGATTAGATTAGAGGTTATAATTGGTTAATTAAAGACTATAACTTCAGTTAATGGACAACTAATGGAAATGAATTTGGAAGTAACTGTTAATAAGGAAAAATAGATAAAAAGGGACTGATAAAAATGGAACAGATATAAAAGGTTACTAATTTGAAATTAGTAATCTTACATCAATGTCTTAGGTAATGTCCCATTAGGATTTTATAGACAAATTGACATTTATAAGCATTAAATGAGGACTTATGGGTAGATAATCATTTAAGGTAAGTATCATCGCCTTGAATAAAAAGGGAATTAATAAGCTAAGTCCAATGTCTATCTAAGATAATACAAGTAAAAATTTAAGATGGTTAATTGGACTTAGTAGATTAGTGATGCGATGTCAACAGAGTCACTCGACGGAAGACAGCCTTTCACTTTGAGGCTACCAACAGTTGTGCACTTACTACTGATGTGAGATATCATTAATCATAGAACCCATGACGATGTGAAAGATTGGGCCAGATTTCTTAATTGAAAAGTATTAAATGGTCCAAATTGGAATTAGGTGTGGTGAGGGATATCTCCATAGAGTTGCTCTTCTGGTTTGAGGTATTATTTTGTTGTAGGGTATGCCTCTCTCCTAAAAGGAAGTAATAAGTAACATAGCGAGATTTCAAATAAACAAGGATGCCTCTAAAAGGGTTTACTTAAGTGTTAAGGTATGAGGCGGCTATTTTAGGGCATGCCACCCCACCGAAAGAAGTAATCAAATGAAATTTCATGTTTATAATTTAGAGTGAGTGGTATTTTAGAAAGGGTTTGCTTCGGGTTTAAGGCATTATATAATTGATCTAAGGGTTTGCCACTCTCTTAAAAAGAAGTATTAAGTAACCTGGTGAGATTCCAAGCGATGTCAGCTAGATAGTACCAATGAGTAATCCACCTTGAGGTTAGGTATTAAATAACAAAAGCCCACCTATAAATAGGTGTTAAATGGTCAGGGATCTGTCTTGTCCATATTAATGAGGTAATATGTGACTTCAGTACAATCTCTCACATTACTAAGAGCATAATAACGATAATACAAGTAAGTAGTCCACTAGGGAATATGTATAAAGGGATGAGGACCTGCCTAGAATATAGGTATTAAATGGTTAGAAATCAGTCTAGTCCTTTTTAAAGGTATTATGTGGCTTAGGTACCGTCTCTTACTTGGCTACGATTTTATTGGTGATAGGCTCGGTAATAGTTTGACATTAAATGTTGAAAGCCTTAAATAGCGGTATGGGTCTTTGTAGCAAGGACCCAACGACCGTCAAAAACATTGTTAGGAAACCACTATGCAAATTGGTCTTAAATGACAGGGTCTACTTTGATTGAAGTCTTAAATGGCAGAGTCTTATTACTTCTATTTTAAAAGTATCATGTGGTGATTATAGAAACCCGCTTCATATTTAGAAGTACTAAGTGGCAAATGGGTTTGGAAGTATCTGGTGGTTGATAAGGCTTCGTCGGTATTTTGTACCTTGGGAAAGGGTAGGTAAGTAGTCATGTGTGCAATGCAGGGTTAGATTAGAATTGCTTATATTAATGGACATAAAAATTAAATGGAAACCCATCATTATAAAATTTTGTTACGGATGATTTATAGATTTTCCAGCCACCAGTATTCTAACCCCTTCCGCATTAAAACCCACAGGATATATTTTGGAGGAACAAGTCACTGGAGCTAAATGTGTTCTGTTGTTGGAGAAGTCTTTTTCACTCCCAAGCTTGATGCTGATACAATAACATGTTATGTAAAGAATACCATTTATTCCATGGCATTAGTCATAATCAGTATCCTTATCCTATTATCTGCTGTGAGTTTAGATTTCTATCAATCTATGATAAACCACATGCTTATTTGCATGTACCAAATCCAACAATCTGTCCTTTAATGGACTTGGGTTTCGATTTTATCGAAATTTAGGCCCATTGAGTTATGGGTTGTTACAATTCCTAAAACATTCCTTTCTACGTTTTAATTTATCATAGCTACCCTTTCAAAAAGGATTACCCTTATGACTTTCGTAAATTATCATTATCAAAAAATGAGACTTTTGCTTCGTTTGAGTTTACAAGGAACTGTCGCTTTTCTTTTATTGAAATAGACAGTGCAAACTATGGAGAAAGATACCCATACTTTATACATCTCTTTCCTTTTCGGTACATTCCTTATTAATTCAAATGATGTATTTTTTCACATTTGTAGAATAAGGTAATTTATAAAAATTACATGGAAATAAATATAATTAAATTATACCCTACTCCAAAATAAATTAAAATATAGAAATTCACACTCCAAGTCAACTAGGGCAACCTAATTTATAGTCCAATAAGCTAAACATTCTTTAATAATAATTAATTGAAACTGATTTCAAATTTTCAAATTAGGTTGTACATACAATTTTTACTCCAACTGCGTATTTTATAGAATATCTGGGCAATAATCCTATATGTTTGTTTTAAGCCTACAACTCATCAGGTCTTATACAGGCATAATAATTAAATAAAATCAACGATATAAATTTCAATGTTACAAATAAATTATATAATTTCCTACTCACCTTCCTAGCTTTCCAAATCTCCCAAATCTGAATCCATTCCTTTACGTGACTCTTTTTCCATTCTGATCCAAAAGTATTTGTATAACAAGGTACATACATACTATTAGAATTGCTGATGTGAAAAGATATTTGAGGTTAAGGAGAATATAGATTTATAATTATAAGTTACTTTTTTCTTTTACAACATCAATTCGCTTCTTCTCCTTTAATTTCCGTCCAACTCCGATTTGTGTATGTATACATATTTTACAATTTTTAGAAAAGGTGGAGAAGGGAATATGGCATAGCATCGTTGCTTGGATGGGAAAATATGAGAACAGAAGTGAGTGGTTAGGTCTATATTTTTAGGCGCTTGAATCAGCTGTAACCGTTGGATTAAAATAATTAAATCCGGGCCGTTGGCCAAGGTTCAAACCCTAACCGCCATACCCTATTCTATCGACCAAACCTATGGTCGACCGACCTTAGTAAAGGGGTCGATCATAGGGTCCCCATTTATTATTATTTATTACCTTTTCATTTTCATTATTTTTCCTCCAAAAACTCCAAACGTAATAACTTTTTCATTTGATCTCCAATCACGAAACACTATGAAAGGTACTCAGAAAATCGCCACGAATACAATGGTGCAAGTTTCATCACCAAATTCCATTGTTTGCTCAAATTCCCTTTTCGGGGATTTATTAATAAATTATTTATTTTCGTTAATTTTATAGGGTGTTACATTCTCCCCTGTAAAATAATTCATCCTCCAAATTCCCCAAGGGGTGAATCATGTAACATAGCGCGTAACCAATCTAAGCTATCCAACAAATTGGTATACAACCAATTTTTCAGCAAAACATGTAGAAAATCATGATGATTATAGCCTATAAGGCTTGCATGCAGAATGTCTCTAAATCGACACCTCCTATATAAATGCATTCTTCTAAAAACATTTTGAAAATATGACGTAGACAAACTATATACACCGGAATTTATATATATATATGCAATTTTTCAAAAATCAAAAATCATTTTTCACACAAAAATTTCCACACTCCCGTAAGTAAAAGTGTGGTTCAACTAATTTTGCATCCAATCCTTTTCATCCAAAACCTAGTACACATTTTTAACATCCAAAATATTTGAAAATCCAAATTTCTCAATCTATACACCTATGCCCGAAAAGGAATTTAGATGGAAAATTTTAAAATTCCATCCTTCTTTTTGGTACATATTCCATCGTACCTTAAAATCTTCTCTTTTGCCTTAAACTTTTCCAACTTTTCCAAGTACAATTTGCATAAGGAGGTTTAATTTGGATGTTATAACGTAATTACCCAATGTGCAAGTGTTTTGTTTACTATCGACTAGTTATGGAAATAAAAATTCCAAAGGTAAAATAGCTTTTTCTCTTATTATTATCTATGTTTAGTATACGCTCACTCTTGTCGAATAACAAAATTCATATTTACTAACACGTAGACCCGCCCTACGTTGACCATATAGCCCTAGAAAATTGAATTTTTTTAATTTTCCTCAAAAATCCATTTTCTTTTCTAATCAATCTTGCAAAATAGTTGGAAAAATCAAATTACCAAAAGAATTTAAACAACATTTTTTTTCTTTTCAAAAGCATTTGGCCAAAATTTCCCAAAAAAATTTGAACCTAACTTCTCAAAAGCATTTAAGCAAAAATTTACAAAGCCTTCGAACACAAGTTTTCAAAATATTTGTCGCTCCATCCTTAAAAAAAATCAAGCTATGTCTTAAGAAAATCAGGCTCACTCCATGAGTTAATATATATGATTGATTTTAGCATTATGTGGTTAATCTTCGATTTGAAGAACCTTTTCTTTTATTATAAAGCAACAAATCACCTACATGCATGTTTATAAATTTTAACTTTTAAAGCATAAAGAGAGTGACTCGTGATTTTGAAACAGCCATGCCCTGTCCTTCGCTTGCTAAAATTTATTTTTTCTAAGATTCTAAAATTTCTGGTATCGAAGCATTTTTAATTTTTAGTTAATTTTCTAGTTTATTTTATAACTTCCGGTCTTAACTGTATTTTATCACTAGTTAAGTGTCTTTATGAGATCTCCTTCTTTATACTGTTTTCAAATATGTTTACATAGCGATCAAAGCTCATCCGAACCATCAATATAGTAATAAATCTGGAACATATCTCATATCGTAGTACATGCTTTTCCAATAATCTAAGGGAGACAACATGCGATACAACCCAAAAACCCTAAATTTTTTTGCTATAAGCTACTATTTATTATCAACTATTGTTAATGAGTTGTTTCCCTAACAACCCTTACTAAAGTAAGATGGATATTCCTAGTATGCCATTCAATTATGATTAACTTACCTCATTGACTACTAAAAAATAAGGTCTGTCCATTACTTCAACATTACACCTGATTAAGGGATAAATTTTTGCATTCCCACACCGCAGTGGGTAAGAAATATTAAATATGCACATTATAATAACTCATTTGAAACTTGGCTCGGTGCAATAACTTCTACCTCTTGTCTTGTATTCATTAACCTTAGGTTAACACAACACATATAAGAAATCATATTACTCTCTTCTCCCATCAAACTACCATATATTCTCGATAAAAATCTCTTGATAATATTATCTAATTTTGGTATTAACCTTCTTCATATTCTTAATCCCTCGTGTGACATACCTTAGGACACACAAAAGTGTACTTTGATAGCATTCCCTGTTCCTTTATGGCTTTCACATATTTCTAACAAAATATTCCTAGATTCATTCCAATATTCCTTATATTTAAGAGGGATTCCTTTGTGCTACCTTACAAGCATCCAAAGATATTTTATTCCTAGCCTAAACTTTTATTCCATCTTACCTAACAATCATCCCTATCTACTCCATATCAAAAATTGATTTGATCTTTCACAATGCTTTTAAAAATAAAACTTCACGATCATGAAGTACTTGATAAAAAACTTTTATCTTTAAAAACATAAACTAAGAAACTATTTTATCAAGTATAAAAATTGCTTGGTTTCCTAAAGGGACCATGAAAAATTTCCCCTTTCTAACCAACTTTACCTTTTTAAAGACTTTCTACAATGGAAATTTACTTCTTTCATGTAATGACCCAGAATTTCAGTCATTTGAAATTCACATATTTAATTGATTTCAAATATGCATAAGTAAATTTTATAAGCTGAATAAATAATATTTCGAATATCTAGATTTAATTGGATAATTAAATTGATAATTTATTATTTGAAATTGCAGAAATAATTAGAATTTGCATTTAAAATGAATAAAAATGTTTTATAAAGTTAAATTAAATCATATTTGATTTAGAATAATGTTAGAGAACTTTAAAAATTGAATTAAAAGTTAATTTGCAGAAATTGAATATTTTAATATTTAATTAACGTGTAAAAATAGTCATTTTTCAAACAGTCTCGGATTTTGATGAAACCAGTTTCATTAGATCCGTAATGTTAAATTATTGTAATATTACAAATTTCGTATCAATCAAATTTACGGTTTGTCCCGGGCAAGCTAAAACGGGTAGAAATCGATTAAAGTGAATTTTAAATTCAAATAATTCGATTTGAAAACCTATCTTTCAAATACGACCGAATTGACTCCCGATATATATTCCATTGCATTCAAAATAGGGGTAAAACATTATAAACGTCAGGTGGCATGCTTCGTTTCGAGTTCGGAAAAAATTCGGATGAATAGTGTCATCGAATTTTCTATAAAAGCCCCTCGTTTCTTTCATTTTTCACAAGCCTTAGGGTTTCCGACCCTAGCCACCGCTAATAATTTCAATGGCCAGAATTTTTGATTCTTTCTCCCTTAATTTATTCAAATCCGTCAATCAATTCAAAAAGTTTTCAACTACAAAGAGGAAGGGGGCGACGAGATCGACATTCTCAACGTTGGAGATCGTTTAAAACGAAGCCATTCAGCAGCAATTCAAGCTTAAACTCACCACGGTCACTCACGTTTTCTGAGGCACGGGTGTGACCGAGCTTGGCCAACTCACGGCTGATAGCGGCACTAGCGAAGGGCAATCGAACGACATTGTCAGATCATCTCCTCGACAATCGTAGTTCGTGCGTTAATTCATGAAAGATTGCGGCCATGGGTTTGTTTGTGCGTTCGTACGTGAAAACCTGGAAGAGGGAGGAAAAGCATCGTACGGTCCAGATCTAGGGTTAGGAAATCAACGACGGCCAGGAACGAATGTGAGGTTTAAAAATAAAATAATAAGTGTAAATTTGTATATTTTAAATCGTATAAACTATGAAAAGCTATAACTTTGTCATACAAGGTCCGTTTCGCACGAAACGAATTGCGTTGGGTTCGTATGGACGAACACTACGCGATGAAGCTGGTTTGGAGTTGATTGGAGAAAGTGTGAATTTTGTGTAAAATTAAACGCGCGTTTAATTTTATTCGGAATAAAACACTGAAATCGCGACTACACAATGTGAGTACAACTCACTCTCTCTGACTCACTGATATTCTATATAAGTGAGAAAATATTTATTATATGATGATTGATGATTGTTTGGATGATATATGATATATCGATTGGTATTTGGATATATACCTGCCTATTGGAGCAAATGAGACCCTATACGTTCCCGTGTACGAGCGAATGACTCTTTGTACGCGCGCCTGCCTTGAAGCGGATATTGTACACATATTCTAATATGTCTACTTGTTGCAGGTGATAGGTTGGAGGGATCCGACTGGATTCCTCAACAGTATTGATTTATTTACAGATATTGTTAAATATTCTGTTATCATATGATATATGATGTTTTGGATGACGTGATTGATGTATTTGGTGCTATTGCAACATTGGGCCTATTTTGGAAAATTAAAAGTGTTAAAGTGATGATTTCCAAATTTAAAAGGATTTTAAAGTGATTTTTGAAAGTATATGTTTTATTGAATTTTGGAATTGATTCATTTTAAATAAATAAACGCTATAATTTTAATGTTATAAAAATTATGATGTTTTGAGAAAAATATTAGAAAGGTTATTTTTCGAAATATGAAATTGATTATTTAACAAAATAATTTAAATGGTGATTTTTGAATTTATTATTAAAGGTTTATACATAAGATTTATAAAATTGGATTTTTATAAATCAGAAATGATGGAATTATAAATGAGTTTTTATAAGTCAATAAGATTTATAAATTGTGAAGTTAAAAAATGAACGAATTTGTAAATAGAGATTTATAAGTAATTAACTTATAAATTGGATTAGGCATATAAATGAGATGTAAAAGGAATTTGGTAAATAAAGGAATTTTATATATTGAAGTTTTATAAAATGATAAATGGAATTTATAAACATTGTTTTATAAATGTGAAATCAACTTATTTTGATAAGTTAAATGTAGTAATGAATTTGGTAAAGGAGATATATCCACGATTTTAGAAAGTGGATTATCATTTAAAATTAAATATGAAGGTGTTGAATTTGGTTAGAAATTTATATTTACGATTTTGGAGAGTGAATAATATATTAAATAAATGTTTTAAAAAGTGATATTATAAATGGAGTTAAACAGTTTAAAGATGTTTTAAAATGTGTTAAGTATCGAAACCATAGATTTTAACATTCATTGTTGAAATAGACGTTTTCGATAAATATGGAAATGATGGACTATAACACTATTATTATAGTAAATGATTTCCGAAAGGAAATATTTTGTATAGTATTGGGATTTATATATCTTTCTAATTTTCGAATCCCTATACTATTGATTTTGGGTTGTTGTAACGATGTATGACGCAACATTCGTTTTGACCCAAATAAATGTGTTTAAGAGAATGTTTTCCTTATAGAATAAAATATATACTCAATCGTGTTTTTAAGTATGTTGAATATTTTCTAAGTGTTGAAAATAAATTGATTTTTGAATTACTTATTGTTAAATAAGTATTTGGAAATGTTTTCCAATATAGACGTGAAATGGTTTTGAGAATATGTCTTTTTAAAGATAATTTGAAGTGAATATTTGGAAAATGGTTTAATTAATAAAAGATTAATTAAAAGGGCCAAGTGATTGTTATAGTGATGAACATTTGTTTGTTTTCTTTGATAGTTAAATAACTGACTATCAAATTGCCCAAAAATTTTAGTTCCTCGACTTGATGTGGGAACTATTTAGTATGTAGCCTTCTGTGTACGCTTGATTATTGTTTGTGTTGAGGATGTTGATTCGTATAGTGCGGAGTATTGCTCCAATCTATTGAGCTTCCTTCTTGGCCCGAAGGATCGCAAGTTGAAAATTGGAGACGTGATAAGTCTATGAGACTTAGTTGCTGTGTGAGGTTGAGAAACGCCTTTGCGTTGTTGGTGCGAAGAGACTGGGATCAGATTTATCTGAAAACCACTTCGGACCAACGTATATGCGATGATTTGTGCTGGTTGCTTATTGATGATATTGATGTTACGGAGTTTCATAGTGGGGGGCCTGCTTGTTGATCGTTTGGGGTTAAAATCCCAATATACGTCGAGTCGCAGTGGTCCCTTCATTTATGAAATATCCAATGCGAGGACTGTTAGCTACTAATCCTAGGGATTTACCGACAGGATGTGGTAGGAAAGTACCTTCGGTTTGTCCTGTTTGTGGACAACTTATATGGATGTTTGTCTGGCATTGCATTTCTAAAGATTATGTACATTGGTTTTTACAAACGTACATCAGTGGTGGCGGAGAAGGCGACTTCTCTTAGCTTAACACCCTTCTTGAGACGTATGTGCTCAAGGGTTGTATTTTTGTGGAAGGCAATTAGTCAACGGAAATGGCCGTGTTGCATTCTAAGTGATGTGATATGTGATTGTGAAAGGTAATTGTTACCTCGTCAGGCCTCATCAACCGAAAATGACCAAAACAGGGTTAGATGCAGCAGGGCTAAGTGGGTCATTCCCATTAGGATATGATCATCCTCTTCTAGATATATCTTTGCACGCTATGACATCGTGTATCTGATTATTGTGGTTTGTATGCTATGAGGGCCCTCGGTAAGGTCGGTAACGACCAGAGGATGACATATTCGGTACCATCTAGTTAAAAGTGGGTCAGTCTGGTGTTGGTAGAGAAACTTTATGATGGTTTCTCGGTACATTCTTCTAGAGATGTACTGCCGGAAGGTAGTCCCTTCACCTGGTCATTTGTATGGAAATCCAAACTCCATTACGTACTTGCCAATTTATTTGTAGAGCCTAGTATGCTAGAATTTAATAATGGTAACAATTTTGGCTATTTTAAATATTATTTGTATACTAGACACTACTATAATATAACATGACATTTGATATGAAATTTTTTAGTTATCGTAAGGTAGAAACATGTCTGTGTTTATGTGTGGACTTGTCTTACAAGATACTTTTGTTTTGATAAAGGAAAAGTTTGATAATTTAGTAAATTCAGTTAAGTGTGTTTCTCACGCTGGTTTACCAGACTGATCCGGGCGTTCTTCCCTTTCAATGCTCAGGTCAGACCGAGTATATCTACAGGTTATGCTTTTGTGCTTTTGGAGCTTCAGTAGGAGAGCTGGAGATCTTCATTTTCGTGCATCCGTATTTGCTTGTCCGCTGTGCTTTGTTTGTTGTTGTTGTATATTACGGCAATTGTGAGGATAGGTTATTATAATTGTTCAGGCCGATAACTCTGATTGATTTTAAACTCTGATTTATGTATGTATATATATACAGTTTCTGTTTTTAAAGATCATTATGATATTATATATTTTCCGCTGCGATGTGAGATTCTGTATTATTCTGTTTAGTTCTATCTTCTCTCTTTCTTCTCTTCTCTTCTTCACTCTTCTTTTCTTTCTCTTGACTTTCCGTCAATTTGTGCTTTTTGGGTCGGATATGTGTGGATTATTGTCGATTCAAAGGGTACGGATTTTCGGGCCGTCACATTTGGTATCAGAGCTTAGATTTTGTATATTCCTAAGCTTTGATGTGTACTCGGATAGATATGGACAGTACCTTAGATTGAGTTGAGTGTATTATATATATGAGCCCGTATTTGTTAGTAAATATAAAAGATTTTACATTGTGTTTACTTATCCGTTGAGCTGTTTATGAATTCTGGTCGTGATGTGGGACGCCATGTTATCGATAGGGATTTCCAAACGCTTAAACGAGGCAAGTCGACATAGTATCATTTTAAATTGGGTAAATGAAATAATTTTACCTTAATTATATTTTATATATAAAGGATTAATTTTTTAGAAATTATTTATAAATTGATTGTTTGTTTGTTGAAAATGTGAATATATGAGTTAATAAAAAAATATTTGAATAATCTTAATCGAAGACAACAATTGTAAAAGAACAAATTGTATAAGCAAAAGAATTATAAAGTATGGAATTATAATTAATATGATTTACAATTGTGAAGTAATCTTATATATAAGAAGTGAAACTATATGAATATATTTATAAATATGAGTTATAAATAAAAAAATGGATTTAGACTAATTACTTGTGAAATTTGAATCCTATTTATTTTGAAAGTTGTTTTTCAAAGTTAGAGAGATTATATTATTATAAATCTAAATAAGATGAGTAAATGCGGAATGAACTTATATAAGTAAAGTGAAATAGTGAAATTATATAAGTAAAGATTTATAAATAGAAAGAATTTTTTTAAAGAATATATAAAGCACTGAATTCACTACTGTTGCTGGGAAATAATAAGGGTGGTGACTGCAGCATCATCTGTATCATTTTCGATTTCTGTGTGATGGATTTGCTCCCAATAGTAAATTGAAAATTGAAGTTTTGTTTTGATAAACAAATTGATTTAAAATCCAAGTTGTAATTGATAAATATAAGTGAAATAATTTTTGGACTTATAATATGAAATGATAAAAGTTTAGCTTTGGTAAAGTTAAAATAAACTTGAGTTAGTAAGTGAATTATTTGATTTGAAATTTAACTAAGGAAGGTTAAATAAATTGGGTTTGAACCAGATTTGATAAGTTATTGAAATGGAAAATGAACCTAAGTGTAAAGTAATTATATAATTATGATTTGAAATTATAAAATGAGTTTTGAAAATGGAAGTATACTTAGGTAAATGTTTATGAAAGTTGAATAAATAAGTTGTATAACTTTTAAAATGAGATAAGGTAAGCAAAACCAATTGTTAAAATGGTTAAACACTTTTGGTTAAGTAAAACGATATCTTAATTTGAACAAGTGATATGATTTGGACTTAAGTTAAATAAAATGACTTCAAAGATGAAATAGAATTTGAAATGAATTAGAGATGAACTTATGTTGTATAATGGAAGTGAAGGTAAATGAAGTAAAAAAGAAAGATAACTTAAGTAATGTTGAATGAAGTTGATTTTGGTATCAAAGTAAAGTTAATTAATAAAGTGAATTAAATAAATGTGAACTTGAGTTATAAAAAAATCAACTTTAGTTGTAAGAATGAATTAGCAATTGAATTAACGAATGAATTGAATTTAACTAATGGAGTATATTAGTAAATGAAATATGAATTGAATATTAATCAATCGAATGTAAGTAAACTGATATGGTAAGGGATGTAAAGGTTAATTCATTAAAAGCTAATGAAATTGAAACTGAATAATTGAATGAAAGTCAATTGAATGTTAAACCAAGTTGAAGGTAAACGAAGCAAATTTAATTAATTTGGTTGTATTGGTTATGCATTGGTTGTTAGATGGTTGATAGTTGGTTGTATAGAAATTCATATGGAATTGTATTAATGAAATTGAAAGCTAAAGTAATTGAATTCAAATTGGAAGTGGAAGTAAATAGAATTTAATTTTATTTGATTTTATTTGAAAGTGAACAAACTTGAATATGAATTAGTGAACGTAAACTAATTGAATAGTGAATGAATGAATGTCAGTAAATCCAACGTTAATGAATCAAATGTGATTTAAATTGGAAACCAATTCATTGAATATTAATGAAAATGAATGTATATAGATTGGTTATGGATGTTAGTTGGATGATAGTTGGTTGATGGTTGGATTTGTTGTGGTGGTTGCATTTGTTACATTGGCATATATAGTTGTTGTAGTGGTATATGTTGTATATTGACATTACTTTAATATATACATGTTTCTCATTGTTTGTTGAGTGTTTAGTAGGTGGGGATGGCGCTTGCTTCGCTTTTGGATCCCGCTTTCGTGCTATATTAGCCGTATATCCTCGCTAATAATATATAAGGTACATATCTCGGATTACATATCGTACTTTTACACTTTTTTCCCTTCGGGATGCCTCATCCTTGATGATGAGATGTATATTTGTGATAAATATATTGTTATTTTTTTTCGGATCAAACAGCGCAAAGGAGACTATGGCGATTTTTTTTGAAAATTTAAGGCGTTAGAATTTTTTTGGAAAAATTGAAAAAATTTGTGAAAAATAAATTTTGATTTTAAGTTAAAAGTTAAACGATAGTAGTTGATTTTGAAACGATAACTAAGTAGGTTTGAAAACTTAGAAAAGCTTTTGTAAGAAGTTTAACGAATTGTTTTTGAAAAGTTAATGGACATTGTGACTTTTTCTTACTTGGTAATTTCGAGGATGAAATTCTTTTAAGTAGGGAAGAATGTAATGACCCAGAATTTCAGTTATTTGAAATTCACATATTTAATTGATTTTAAATATGCACAAGTAAATTTTATAAGATAAATAAATAATATTTCGAAAATCTGGATTTAATTGGATAATTAAATTGATAATTTATTATTTGAAATTGCAGAAATAATTAGAATTTGCATTTAAAACGAATAAAAATGTTGTGTAAAGTTAAATTACATCATAATTGATTCAGAATGATGTTAGAAAACTTTTAAAATTGAAATAAAAGTTAATTTGCAGAAATTGAATATTTTAATATTTAATTGATGTGCAAAAATAGTCATTTTTCAAACAGTCTCGGATTTCGACGAAACCTGTTTCATTAGATCCGTAATGTTAAATTATTGTAAGATTACAAATTTCGTGTCCATCGAATTTACGGTTTGTCCGGGGCAAGCTAACGTGTAGAAATCAATTAAAGTGAATTTTAAATTTAAATAATTCAATTTGAAAACCTATCTTTCAAATACGATCAAATTGGCTCCTGATATATATTCCATTGCGTTTGGAATAGGGATAAAACATTATAAACGCCATGTGGCACGCTTTGTTTTGAGGTCAGAAAAAATTCGTATGAATAGTGTCATCGAATTTTCTATAAAAGCCCCTCATTTCTTTCATTTTTCACAAGCCTTAGGGTATCTAACCCTAGCTGTCACTAATAATTTCAATGGCCAGAATTTTCGATTCTTTCTCCCTTAGTTTCTTCAAATCCGTTAATCAGATCAAAAAGTTTTCAACTACAAAGAGGAAGGGGGCGATGAGATCTACATTCTCAACGGTGGAGATCGTTTAAAACGAAGCCAATCAGCGGAAATTCAAGCTCAAACTCACCACGGTCGTGCACGTTTTCTGAGGCACAGGCGTGACCGAGCTTGGCCAAATCACGGCCGATAGTGGCACTAGCGAAGGGAAATCAAACCACGTTGTCTGATCATCTCCTCGGCAATCGTAGTTCGTGCGTTAATTCATGAAAGATGGCGGCCATGGGTTTGTTTGTGCATTCATACGTGAAAACCTGGAAGAAGGAGGAAAAGCATCATACGGTCCAAATCTAGGGTTAGGAAATCAATGTCCAGGAATGAATGTGAGGTTTTAAAAATAATATAATAAGTGTAAATTCATATATTTTAAATCGTATAAACTTTGAAAAGCTATAACTTTGTCATACGAGGTATGTTTCGCACGAAACGAATTGTGTTGGGTTCGTATGGACAAACACTAAGCGATGGAACTAGTTTGGAGTTGATTGGTGAATTTTGGGTAAAATTAAACGCACGTTTAATTTTAGTCGGAATAAAACACTGAAATCGCGACTACGCAATGTGAGTACAACTCACTCTTTCTGACTCACTGATATTTTATATAAGTGAGAAAATATTTAATATATAATGATTGATGATTGTTTGGATGATATATGATATATTGATTGGTATTTGGATATATACATGCCTATTGGAGCAGATGAAACCTTATAGGTTCCCGTGTATGAGTGGATGACCCTTTGTACGTGCGTTTGCCTTGAAGCGGACATTGTACACATATTCTAATATGTATGTTTGTTGCAGGTGATATACGTTGGAGGGATCCAACTGGATTCCTCAACAGTATTGATTTATTTACAGATATTGTTATATATTCTGTTATCATATGATATATGATGTTTTGGATGCCGTGATTGATGTATTTGGTGTTGTTGCAGCATTAGGCCTGTTTTGGAAAATTAAAAGTGTTAAAGTGTTGATTTCCAAATTTAAAAGGATTTTAAAATGATTTTTGAAAGTATATGTTTTATTGAACTTTGGAATTGATTCATTTGAAATAAATAAATGTTATAATTTTAATATTAAAAAAATTATGATGTTTTGAGAAATATAGTTGAAAGGTGATTTTTGGAAATATGAAGTTGATTATTTTATAAAATAATTTAAATGGTGATTTTTGAATTTATTATTAAAGGTTTATACATAAGATTTATATAATTGGATTTTTATAAATAAAAAATGATGGAATTATAAATGAGTTTTTATAAGTGAATAAGATTTATAAATTGTGAAGTTATAAAATGAATGAATTTGTAAATAGAGATATATAAGTAATTAACTTATAAATTGGATTAGGCGTATAAATGAGATGTAAAAGAAATTTGGTAAACAAAGGGATTTTATATATTGAAGTTTTATAAAATAATAAACGGAATTTTTAAATGTTGTTTTATAAATATGAAATCAACTTATTTTGATAAGTTAAATATAGTAATGAATTTGGTAAAGGAGATATATCCATGATTTTGGACAGTGGATTATCCTTTAAAATTAAATATTTAGAAGTGTTGAATTTGGTTAGAGATTTATATTCCCGATTTTGGATGGTGAATAACATATTAAATAAATGTTTTAAAAAGTGATATTATAAATGGAGGTAAAGGGTTTAAAGATGTTTTAAAATGTGTTAAGTATCGAAATCATAGATTTTAACATTCATTGTTGTAATAGACGTTTTCGATAAATATGAAAATGATGGACTATAACACTATTGTTATAGTAAATGATTTCTGAATGGAAATATTTTGTATGGTATTGGGATTTATGTATCTGTCTAATTTTCGAATCCCTATACTATTGATTTTGGGTTGCCGTAACGATATTTTACGCAACATTCGTTTTGACCCAAATAAATGTGTTTAAGAGAATGTTTTCCTTATAGAATAAAATATATACTCAATCGTGTTTTAAGTATGTTGAATATTTTCTAAGTGTTGAAAATAAATTGATTTTTTAATTACTTATTGTTAAATAAGTATTTGGAAATATTTTCCAATATAGAAGTGAAATGTTTTGAGAATATATCTTTTTAAAGATAATTTGAAGTGAATATTTGGAAAATAGTTTAATTAATAAAAGATTAATTAAAAGGGCCCAGTGATTGTCATAGTGCTGAATATTTGTTTGTTTGCTTTGATAGTTAAATAATCGACTATCAAGTTGCCCAAAATTTTTAGTTCCTCGACTTGATGTGAGAACTATTTAATCGCACACTTAGTACGTGGCCTTCTCTGTATGCTTGATTATCGTTTGTGTTGAGGATGTTGATTCGTATAGTGGGAGTATTACTCCAATTTATCGAGCTTCGTTCTTGGCCCGAAGGATAGCAAGTTGAAAGTTGGAGACGTGATAAGTCTATGAGACTTAGTTGCCGTGTGAGGTTGAGAAACGCTTTTGCGTTGTTGGTGCGAAGAGACTGAGATCAGATTTACCTGAAAACCACTTCGGACCAACGTATATGCGATGATTTGTGCAGGTTGCTTATTGATGATATTGATATTACGGAGTTTCATAGTGGAGGACTGCTTGTTGATCGTTTGGGGTTAAAATCCCAATATACATCTAGTAGCAGTGGTCTCATCATTTATGAAATATCCAATGCGAGGACTATTCGCTACTAATCCTAGGGATTTCCCGACAGGATGAGGTATGAAAGTACCTTCGGTTTGTCCTGTTCCTGACAACTTGTATGGATGTTTGTCTGACATTGCATTTCTAAAGATTACGTACATTGGTTTTTACAAACGTACATCAGTGGTGGCGGAGAAGGCAACTTCTCTTAGCTTAACACCCTCATTGAGACGTATGTGCTTAAGGGTTGTATTTTTGTGGTAGGCAATTAGTAGTCAAAGAAATGGCCGTGTGGCATTCTAAGTGATGTGATATGTGATTGTGAAAGGTAATTGTTACCTCGTCAGGCCTCATCAACCGGAAATGATCAAAGCAGGGTTAGATGCCGCAGGGCTAAGTGAGTCATTCCCATTAGGATATGATCATTGTGGTTAGGAAATGATTATTGTGGTTTGTATGATATGAGGGCCCATGGTAAGGTCGGTAACGACCGGAGGTTGACATATTCGGTACCATCTAGTTAGAGGTGGGTTGGTCTTGTGTTGCTAGAGAAACTTTGTGATGGTTCCTCGGTACATTCTTGTAGAGATGTACTGCCGGAAGTTAGTCCCTTCACCTGGTCATTTGTATGGAAATCCAAACTCCACTACATACCTGCCAATTTATTTGTAGAGCCTAGTATGCTGGAATTTAATAATGGTAACAATTTCGGCTATTTTAAATATTATTTGTATACTAGACTCTACTATAATATAACATGACATTTGATATGAAATGTTTTAGTTATCGTAAGGTAAAACATGTCCGTGTTTATGTGTGGATTTGTCTTACGAGATACTTTTGTTTTGATAAAGGAAATGTATGATAATTTAATAAATTCAGTTGAGTGTGTTTCTCACGCTGGTTTACCAGACTGATCCAGACATTCTTCCCTTTTAATGCTCGGGTCAGACCGAGTATATCTACAGGTTATGCTTTGGTGCTTTGGAGCTTCAGTAGGAGAGCTGGAGATCTTCATTTTCGTACATCCGTTTTGCTTGATTATCCGCTATGCTTTGTTTGTTGTTGTTGTTGCATATTATCGGCAATTGTGAGGATGGGTTATTATAACTGTTCAGGCTGATAACTCTGATTGATTGTTGAACTCTGATTTATGTATGTATATATATACAGTTTCTGTTTTATAAAGATCATTGATATGATATTATATATTTTCCGTTGCGATGTGAGATTCTGTATTATTCTGTTTGGTTCTATCTTCTCTCTTTCTTCTCTCTTCTTTTCTTTCTCTTGACTTTCCGTCAGTTTGTGCTTTTTGGGTCGGACACGTGTGGATTATTGTCGATTCAAAGGGTATGGATTTTCGGGCCGTCACATTTCAAAAGTAGGATTTTTAAATCCAAAGCATCTATCACGTTTAAACCCAATTTTCATACCAAACTTTTTTTTCAAAAACCATTTTCTATAACTTTAAATAACGAAAAATGGAGAAGATAAGGATAACTTCAATCCTATTATTTTCTTACTACTAATGTTATTTCTGCTTCCACCTTTGACGGAGATTACAATATCATACGAGGGGTACTTCTAAAAGATAGGTGTAGTTGCCGCATCTATCTAGGCATCTATCTAAAATATATGCACAATTGCAGCATATTTAAGGAATGTAGCCATTCTTTCTATCATATTCCTAATACTTATATCTTATGTTATTTCTAACTAGACTACTAATCCTATTTAATATAAATTCCTAATGCTATTTCTTTCTAAATTCTCAATACTACTATTAAAATTTCTCCTACTTAAATTGCCTTCGAGTGACTTTTACTTCTCTAATAATATATCCCTCCTATCTTAATTATCAGACATTCTTACCATTTTATTCTCCTTACCCCATTTTAATCAAGTACCATTTCCATTTATCCACCTCTTAGAGAAAGAATTTTAAAATGAAGCTTCCAAATTGAAAAAAATAGGAAAATCATCACGCCAAGCCTATGCTCTGTTTTTCATTCATGTCAAAAGCGAAAAAACCTTTTTCCAAAAACCTTTAGATTGAAAACTTTTGAATTAACTAATTTTAAAATTTACGTACTTTTTCAAAACTACTAGTTCTCAATAAATTCTTTAAAAAAGCCATTCGAAACATTTCAAGGAATTTCCAAAAATCATTTTGTCTTCTTTCACATAAGGTTAAACATAGAAATGGACTTCAATCGTCCTTTCTTTTGGACTTCCTTCCTAATCCTTCTTAACTCTTCTTCGTAAAAAATCTGGCTATTTCTAATGGTGAAATTATACAACTTCTTAAGGAAACTTGCTCAATCTTTCTTCACACATTGCTCCTGGTGTAACATCTAGGTCCTTACCTCGCATTTTTCTGGATGAAATGTGCATCTTTGATCGACAATCCATCAAAATCCATAACCATAAGGCAGCCTACACCGAACAAAGGAGTAAAGTACCATCCAGCCCTCTGGATTCTTCTACATGTAGTGCCCATGCTCTTCTTGGTCTATGCCTTACGATACGACCTCTGCTCCATGGGTAATAGGGTAGGAGTACATAATTTAACCTTATTTATTGGACCAACTCATAACTGCCTTGTTCATCCTTTCGGAATATGGCCATGATTACTTTTATAGTCGAACATTATAGAGTTAGTGTATGATATACATGCATACATACATATATATATAGGTAAAAATGCAAATATGTTCTCTTGGCATGCCATAATTCGTATGATCGACTAACCTAAGCTCGGATACCAAGCGTTACAACATGCACCTTAATGGGCCCTAATCTCGACTTAATCGCAAGTCCATTAGGGTATGGATCATTGGTTTTGGTAATCAACCCAGGGGAGAATAGATAGATGTTGGACGTGAGGAAGAAGAAGCAACCAAACTTCTGCATTCATCAAGATAAGATAATCATGAGGTGTGCTTCGTAAACACAAGCATATTAGAGAGCGATCAATATAAACTCACAACTGAATTTAAAAAAATAATATAACATACATACTGACTAAGGCTACTGTATTGGAATCAATATTATTCCTTGGATGTCTAATTGCCTGTCAATGCTGAGCATGAATAAGAAGACTTCCCCATCTAACTTTCATATCTAGCTATAGTAGCATGTCTTTTAAATCTATCTTGTGGTTTGTAATGAGAAGGGGCAAAAGCAAAGTTCTGGTAATTAAAAAATTACATACTTTGCCCATACCATTAATTTATGTCGATTGATTTCCATTTAAGTGTCATGTCTAGTAATTACTACTAATTTGTTTAATCCTATATGCACATACGACATACCTAACACAACCTTCTCCAAGGTATACCATAAAAGTTCACCACCTAAGTCCTAGCCACTTAATACTTCTTTAATTGGAGGTGGTAGACATAATGACATTTTAATACCCCAATCCTTGAAGCAGACACTTCGCAATCGAAATGCTTGTCAGTCGGTTCTTGCTATAGAGACTGATGACCCCTATATATGGATTTAAAATTTATGATTTAATTTCTACAATAGTAATGCACCTTGAATACTTATTTAAGACTTAACTAGCTCATCTCCGATAAATAAATTTTTTCTTAACCATATACTTTAAGGTGTGTGCGTCTCCCATACAGATTCTACACTAGTAGGATGCAAAATCCTTCAGGGCATAACCTAAGTCTTTGCTACGCTTGCTTGGGACAACTAGTGATCATAGCCTATAAGCTAGACATACCGCTAAATGTTGGTACAAAATGTCGACATAGCTCGTCCACCTTCCATAGCTGACATTCCATTTAGATTAACCTAAGTAAGTTAAGGAAAAATTCCACTTTCAGCTACTTAATACCTCTTATTGGAAATCAAGCAAACCCCATTTCCTTAAAATACTGGGCCATTTAATACTTCAAATACAAGGAGAACCCTCAGACATTTTCCCTTACCTATCCGCAAAGCATATCCCTTCCTTAAGGGTCTTACAGTTGGAGATATCTCAAATTAGTAGTAAGTATACACAATTATTATTAGCGTCTAGGGGAAGGGCAAACTTCTGTTATGCAACTCTACTAACCTCGCATCCCAACTCACTAAACGAAACCTATCATCCAAAGCCTAAGCGTTAGGCTAGGTCCACTAATTCATGCTCTTTCTATATGTATAATTGAAGTTATATAATTTCCTACGATGAAAATTATATTGCCTTCTACGTGTATATAATATTTTTAATACTTACTTGTTTGCTACAGAACTATTTCTATTTTATACACTTAGGCTTTGGTTTCCTTATTTCCCTCTTATGTCTAATCAATGTCCACTGTCCGTAATAATTGGTCGTTAATGCCCAAATTGGATAATCTCTAATGTTTGTCCATTTCAAAATCCACTTATTATCCTTATTCAATTTTCCCATAAATGCTAAGTTAAATTCTCCAATCTGTTCCCATTTAATTCTCTTAACTCCCTATTAACAACAAATTTATTACCCGTTAAATTTGTAGCTATTATACATAAATTTTAGAATTATCATTCCTTCCTTTTTCAACCTTTTAGTCTTATAATTATTAAAGTATTAATAACTAATATGAATATCGTCATGAATTATGCCATGTATATATATATATATAAAATTGTTAAGGTGGTTATATATATATATATATATATATATATGGGTGTGTGTGTGTTACTATTTCTCACTATTAAAATCCTAGAACATTCCTTTCCACATTTGAATTTATCAGAGCTACCTTTTCAGGAAGGATTCCCCTTATAACTTTCCATAAATTATCCAAAAATGAGACTTTGCTCCATTTGAAATTACAATAAATAATATCTTCTCTTTTATTGAAATAGACCATGCAAACTACGGAGAAGGATATCCATACTTTACACATCTCTCTCCTTTTTGGTATATTCCTTGTTAATTCAAACGATGCGCGAAATTATATGGAAATATATATAATTAAATTAGGTCCAAATCCACAATAAATTAAAATATAGAAGTTCACATTCTAAGTCAACTATGGGAATCAAATTTACAATCTAATTATAGATCTGGAATAAACTCTACCACTTTATAAACATTTTTAATTTCTTGAGAATGATTTCAAATTTCCAAATTAGGTTGAACATATTATTTCTACTCCAGTTGCCTATTTTCGAAGCATATGTAGGCGATAATCAAATATATTTGTTTTAAGCCTACAACTCATCAGATCTTATACATTGATAATAATTAGATAAAACTCAACGACATAAGTTTCAACGTTATAATTTTTTTTATAATTTCTCACCCACCTTTCTAGCTTTTCAAATCTCCCAAATCTGAATCCAACCCTTTACTTGACTCCTTAAACATTCTAATCTAAAAGAATAAGTATAACAGGGTATATACGTACTATTAGAATTACATATCTAAGAAGAGATTTGAGTTAAGGAAAATATAGATTCATAGTTATAAGATATTACCTTTTCCTTTCGCAACGTGGATTCGCTTCTTATAAGATATTACCTTTTCCTTTCACAACGTATATTCATTTCTTCTTTTCTTCTCTTTTGTTTTTCACCCTTCTCCAATTTTTGTGTGTGTGTGTGTATATGTATAATATTTTATAATTTTTAGAAATTGCAAAGGAGGGAAAATGGCAAAGCTTCGCTGCTTAGATCTGAAAATATATGAGAAGAAAAGTGAGGGGTTAGGCCCACATTTATAAGCCCATGAATCAATTGTAACCGTTAGATTAAAATAATTAAGTTTGGGATGTTGGCTAAGGTTTAAACTCCAGCTGCCACACCCCAACTGGTCGACCGTGCATCTATAAGCAGTCGATCGGCCTAAATAAAAGGATCGACTGTAGTGTCCTATATTTATTATTTATTATTTTCTTTTTTGTTTTTAAATTTTTTCGCTTCGAAAATTTCAAACACTAATAACTTTTTCGTTTGAGCTCTAATCGAGAAACTCCAAATATTAAAGTTGCATAGAAAATCGCCACAAACAAAATGATCCAAGTTTCGTCGCTAAATTCTGTCGTTTTCTCAAGTTCCTGTCTGGAGCCTTATTAATTAATTATTAATTATCATTAATTATATGGAGTGTTACAACTTCTCATTTTCTTTACATAATATGTCTAATGGAATTTTACTTATTTCCCTTTTCCATAAGAAATTAAGACACATGTGTTTCACTTTATTGATCATAGCAACTAGGGTTTTGAAATACTACATCCAAAATCAAATGATGGGATAGATAATAAACTTAATTAACTCTGCCTCCTTGCCAAACTCAACATTTTTTTCCTATCCATTAATTTTTCCATCAATTTTATCAATTGAGATAATGTAGTCCCTATCTTTTAAATTCATGCTTGAAAGAGGAATTATCGAATAATTGATTAGAAGTTCACCTTGAACGATACCCAATTCTTTTGATATTTCCTCTACATTGTTAACACCTCCCTGAAGAAACTTTTGATTTCTTACTACTTAGCTAAAGGCCAATTGTTTCATACATTCTTTTAAAAATTTCCTTAATGGCTAGTGCATTTCTGATCGTTGAATTAGTGAATATCATAATATTATCAAAATATAGAATGTGAGAAATCTTGAAATCACTTATCTTCAATGGAGAAATTTCTTCTTCCCTTGTCTTCTGTTCCATTAATAGTGTGAAATATTCCATAAAAACAAACAAGGGAAAAGTGGGCAAAGGACCCCCTTACATAAGTCCATTAGTACTTTGGTAGAATCCCTAAGGGCTTTCCTGATTGATGATAAAGAAACTAGAGCTGGAAATCATTTCATGAATCATTTCGATCCATTTATTTGTAAACTTCATTTGTTTCGGCATGCAAAGGATGAATTCTCTATTAATCCAATCATAAGCCTTTCGCAAGTCTATTAGAATGAACATGTTTTTATTGTTTTCTCCTAAATCCTCTTAGATTTTCATGATCTGTTAAAATACCATAACCAATAGAACGTTCTTAGATAAACGCACACTAATAATTGAGAAGAGATCCTTCATAGACCATTTTAAACTTTTATAAAGCACCTTGGCTATGATTTTTTGTACCATGCTACAACATGCTATGGGCTTACACTAATGAATTTCACTAGTTATCTTTCTCTTTGGGATAGATAGATAAAAGTATGGTTACATTTTTTGAGCATTTTACCCTTGCCAAACATGTCATTTACTGCTACCATTAATAACTATTGCATATGCTGCCAATGATTCTTATAGACATTTGTATTCATGCCATCCGGTCTTGGAGCTGAACAGTCTTTAGAACTAAAAATAACTTCCCTAATTTCTTTCTTGTCGATTCTTTCATTCATGGAATTTTTTATGTATTCAAATATAATATTTTTACAAACTACTTTCGACTTAATGTTCTTATGGGCCTTATTGAATATCTTCATAGAATATTTTATAGCTTTATCCACAAATTCTTGCTGGCTATTGCATAATTTCCTTCCACGGTTATGCTATTTCCCCAATTGTTTTGATGACTTTTTGATGACATTTTAGCATAAAAATAAATTGTAGCTTTATCACTTAAGTGTAGCCAGTCACATTTTAACTTATGTTCAGTATTTATATATTCCTATTGAAGGTCTCTTTCAATTTTGAGTCTCACTTCTCCTCCAGTAGAACTCCAATTCATTTTTTGTACAATTTTTGTTTTTGCTCAAATTTATAAACTATCCTTAATAGCCTTTTGTTTTTGAATGAGTCTGAATATGGGTTTTCCACGTGTTCAAACATTCTAATTCACATTAAATTTACCATGATAATATTCAAACAGAACAAAATTGGTAATGTACCTGAAAGGCTTTAGTAAGTCTACATGATGTTCCATGAGCTCTACAAAAATCAGAGTATGAACATGTAGCGACCCATATTTTACGTAATGAATAATTGTAAAATATTATTTTTAAATTTATTTGAGATCGCATGACTCTATAACTTTGGCAAACATCAACTAGTGCAATTTCTTATCTTTAGAATTTTCATCGAATAATTTTGACCTTGAAAATCTTGTAAGGCCTATAACTTTTAACATGTGCCAAATTAGGATCTGAATTGACTTTCAATGGAAATGGACTTTGGTTTCTCTTTCCATAAAGCGGTTATAATACGAATTTGAACTAAAAGTTTATGAGATATGGTCATTTGAAGTTTGGACAGTTCTAGCCAGATTAGTAGATAATTAATTAGGCCTAGCTTAGGCGCACTAACTCCTTTTTAGGAATTTTTCCTAATTAGGGATAAGGAGATAGTTTCCCATCACATTCTCACTTCCCAAAACTTATCCAAACCTCCGTTAATCTGAATTTAACCAAAAAGCTTCACTTTTCCTTATTTTAATGAGCTTAAACACCTTACTAAAAGGTGATTAACAAGGGAGATCAGGGGAATACTATTTGGACCACTTTAGAGTCTATGTAGTTACCACTCAATCTTGGATTTGTCTTATAATTTGGCTAAATTTAGTATACGGTGAGTGATAATGCTTCACTCACTATTATATGTGCATTGCTATGGTTAAATTATGGTTTTTGAAATGATTTGATAAACTTAAAAGTTTTAAAACTTAGATCTAATATAAGTGACACCGTAAAACTGTATTTAAAAAGTGAGATTTGTAATTTAACTTGTTTTATACCCATTACCTAACATATTGTCATTTTCATATAAAACTAGATCTAGGATGATACATGCTCATAGATTTGGTTAATTATATATTGCTTGGATGTTATGTGATGATGTTTGATGGTTGTATGTATTGTTTTGGTGTGTTTATTAGTTATTTTGCATATTTAGAATTACAGTCGTTATTTGGTGCAAAGTGGCATTACAAATGTTCAAATGTGATGTACTTGTAATATGATAATCCTTAAGAGGCCCTAAAATAATTTTCAAGTGGTTTGGAGTTGATTTGATAGCCCAAATTCTAATCATTGGAATATCATCGATGATGACAAAATATGGTCAATGGCCAAAGTGCTTTGAGACGTGGAGTGCTTTGCTTTTGTTTTATAAATATGTACTTTTAGTTGAGTTGGGAGAAAAGAGTAAAGAGGTGCTTTGGTACTTAGAAAAATTTCGGCATCGAAAATATGGTCGGCATTTTAGTGTGCATCAATTCTATGGGTGCCAAGCTTCTGGTCAGGCCAAGGTGAGGCACGTGGAAGAGTTTTAGGGACATAGATAAATTTTAGAGCATCGCACGTTGTCGGTACCAATCATGTAACAACCCTCAATTTCGTACCATTCAAATCGACAATAATCCACACATGTCAGACTTGAATGATGCGAAATAACAGATTGTGAATAAATTTGGAGCAAATGAAATCAAATATACAGAATCATAGACACAGAACAAACAGAATAACTCGCAGCAGAATATAAAATAACATAGTAGTTCATGAAGCTACTATAACAGAGTCTCAAACCAAATACATAATATAGTCTGAAAAACAACAGAATAGAAATCCCAAATACATAGAAGTTCACTAATACATGAGATAAACTAATACAGCTGAAACAGAAGTAGATAAATATGTAGATAAGTAGAAACTCCAGTGAAAGACCAGCTCCAGGAAGAGAATCCAAAGCTGTGAATACTCAGGCTGACCCGAGCGTAAAGCAAAACACAAAACACTCGAGTTAGGACAATATATACTTATATAATGTAAACCAACTCAAGTGAACTGTAATAAAGATACAAGTAACTTAAAGGATGCCTGGGACCGCCCATCCTCTAAGGATCCGTTAAACTATTTACTATATAGTAATATTTCGCTATTATACTAATGTCTACAGTAAAATAAACATACTTTTAAACAGCGTTCCGGGCTACCCATATCACCCTTCACACATAATAGTCCCAGTAGTCCATCCAATATCATGCCATCTCCACTCTGGGTGACTGTCAGAGGATACCACACGGGCTACGGGAGAAAGAGAAACTCGTAGTAAAGGCTCGGTATGGTAGGTGACATGGCACACAAGGCAATGCCAGGGTAGATATACCAATTACGCACACGGGCTGGTGGTAACGCAGCAGCCACATACGCCCACCCCGAACAACACTCCAAAAATCAAGGGGTGCACCCAATCGATCACGACAGTAATAGAATGGTATCGAAGAAGTGTGTTCAGCCAGAGGTGCTACCTCCTTTGGCCCGAGATCGCTCCTGTTTTAGCCACCTTATGCTAACTCACGGGAGTTAGGTCCACGAAATGTACCTTAGGAACGTCGTCACCGTCCTACTTCATTTTGGAATCTCCACCGCGCATACAGTTGTTAAAGTGGTTTTCGGTATCGACAGAGAGTATGTCCATATCCGATCCCGGTCTCTTTAACAACCAATCGTTATTATAACCCGTAGTTATAATTTCAAAAATGGTATTTATTTCTCAAAATCCAATATCATTTCAAATCCATTTCCAAATATCAACTTATCATTTCATTTGAAAAACATATTCATTTTTATTCAATTTAAAAATACCATTTCAATTCACATTTCAAAATAGTTCAATTCCAACAAATTACTTCATTTAAATCCTTTAAAAGTGAAGTTATTACATTTAATAATTAAATTATTAAACTTCTAAAATTTTCAACTTTCAAAGTTCATTCATTCACTTAATTTTATCAAAACAGTGAAAATTCAACTTTCGCAGCATTTGGAAATTGCTACAGAAAGTTATATTCAAAACAGTTAAATTTAACAAAGACAGCGTTTAAAATGCTCTAATAGTGTTACATTAGTTTCAAAGAAAAAAAAAACTTGGTTTAATCCAACAATTATATTTTCTATAATTTTAACTTATAAAATCACATAATTTTACTTTTATAACCATCATTTAATTTTCTTTAATTTCATGATTTCATAAAGTTAAATTTCCATTTAAAAATTCATATTTAACACTAATTCACTTATTAAATTGCAGTGTCCAATTTTAAATTCATTACATTTAAATTTCAACCTAACACTTAAGTTAAAATTCCCAAATATAACTTAGTTTATATTTTTATTTACTTAATTAAAAATTCATTTTTAAGTCAATTCCAAAAGTTCCAATTTTAGTTACAATTTAAAATTTCAACTTAAATATTCATTCATTTCACATTTCAACTTTATTAAAATCATTAATATGATATAAAATCACTTTAAATTCCTTTAAATTCAAATTATCATAAATTTATCATGCTTTCATATTCTATTTAATTTCAAATTATAATTAAATCAAATTTCCCAAAATAGCTTACATTCAAAATTTTCTAACCTTTTCGTTAATTTATTTCACTTGTAATTATTCAGAAAATCAATAATATTTTACCAAAAATCATTTTCAATTAGGTTTAAATCAAAATATTTTAATATTTACATTTATAAAATAATTTTAAAATTTTTAGAAAAATATATTAACTACGGGTCTGTATATAATTTTCTACACTAGGGAAAGTGATACGGGTAATATATCATTTCAACCCGTAATTTACAAAGAAAAATACGGGTTTTATCATTTCAAACCCGCAGTCCCAAGTAAATGAAATAAATTTGAAAATCATTCAGGCCTATCATTTCAGCCCATAATGATTTTCCCTTATTCTAAAGTCCGTTCGGGTATGTATCATTTCAACCCATAGTGATTCTAATCTAAAGGGAACTTGCAGTGTGATAAACGGATGAAATAACAGAACAGCATAATATAACAGTAACAAATGTCATAATAGGTGTTTAAGCATGGGTGAACAGCATATAATAGTGACATAGCAAATAATAATATAGTGATGCAGTTTACATATTCACAAGTGATCAATTTACTATTCATATAAGTATAAAACTGTCTGGTGAGAATAACTCACTGTTTTGAGCTGATGACACAACGACGAATTGCACAAACAGGATCTACACAAGCACAAAAGCACGACACAGATACAAATGGAGGAGCCAAGGATTAATTCCCTTGAATACCAATCAAACAAACAATATAACAATTATAAGGTTTCAGACCAAAAATACGATAAACTATGCTAGAAATAACTTCATAAAACAAAGCTGAAATGCTTTGCACTTGCTTCCGACATCCCATAGGCTCGGCCAGAGGTGGAGTACAGGTCTAAGGCAATGGTTCTGGGTCAGGTCTGGGTTGCTAAGGTCGGCCTAACATGAGTTTGTTGATGGCAAAAGTTATGGAGATGGAACAACAACACAACAAGGCGTAACTACTAACAACATCACAAGTTTCAAGCAAACAAAGCTCGGCCAAGGCTGTTGTGGTCACGGCCAGAGGAGTGGGGTCCACTGTGGTGACGTGGCATAGGGTGCTGGAGGTGCTGGAGGTGATGGTGGTCATGTAGGTGGCGGCCATGGGTGGTGGAAGTGGTGGATATGAAGGCTTGTGCTTGGCTAGGTCAAGATGTTGGAGTTTGGTGAACTTGGTGAAGGAACTACCACCAAGGGTGGTACGGATGGGGATGGTCGGTGAGGAGGAGGTGCTGGTGGCGTGCTCAGGTGGTGGTGGTGGTGGCAGGGGCTGGAGAGGGGCATGGCCGATCCTATGATAAAGAAGATCAAGTGCAAATCAAACGAAAAATCAGCATAAGTGAACAAAAGGAGATAAAAGAAAAATAGAATTTTACCAACTTCTCAACAAGTGATGGCCGATTTTTTTTTTTAATGAGATGAGAAATGATGTACGTGAATGAATAATGGAGGTAGGCAGCTGAAGTATGTGAGTTATTATGGCTAATTGATGGCAAAAGTAAGTTAAAAATGTGAAAAGGCAGGAAAATCAAAAGGCATTAGAAATAAAAGGTCACAAACTCTTTCAATTTACCTATAATTATTTATAAAACTTTATATATTCTGAAATAACAATATTATCAGATAAAATTTCGAAACTTTAAAAAAATATAAAAAAATATATACCATTTATCAATTATATAGATTAAAATTAAGGAAAAATAGTTAAAACAGTGAACTAGACTAGAAAATTTGAAATTAAATGAAATAATTTGTAAAAAATTAATATGAGCTTGTAAAGTATTTTTAAACATAAATAATAACATAAAACAAAATTTTATTCACAAAATAAATATTTAAAATTTAATTTAAATATAATTTTTAATGCAGAAAATAGCAAAAAAATGGGAAAACAACCCTTAAAAATAGGAAATCAATACAGTAAATTTTGAAAAAATTCTATTATTATTTTTAAAAAATATTTAGAGATGAAATTTCACAAATAAAACAAATTTAAAATAAAATAAAGAAATTTAAAATGAAGAAAATGGCAGAAAATTAGAAAACAACCTTTAAAAATAGGAAATATATACAGTAAATTTTGGAAAAATTACATTTTCATTTTAAGAATGTTTAGAAATGATATCACACAAATAAACAAATTTAAATTAATTTCAAAATGAAATAAAGTCAAATTTAAATATATAATTAAAATCTAGGGTTGTTACACTCTCCCCCACTCAAATCTTTTCGTCCTCGAAAAGAACGGAAAGGAAAAATAAAGAGAAACAAGATAGAGAAACAAAATAGTACCTGAAATGAATAGTTCCGGATTCGAAGCACGAATGCTCTCCTCTGTTTCCCAAGTATAATCTCGATCATCTGTACTCCACTGTACTTTGACCAGATTAACAGATTTTCTTCTGAGCTGCTTCGTATCTCTATCGACAATACGAAGTGGCTTCCTCTCAACAGTCAGGTTAGGCTCAATATCCAAACTATCAAGAGCAGAAGGCTGGACAATAAGAGATGGATCGTGGAGATGACGGCAAAGGTGTGAGACATGGAATACATCATGCACTCCAGAAAGCTTCTCGGGCAAATGCAGACGATAAGCCAAAGAACCAACTCTTTCCATGATGCGGAAAGGACCAATGAACCTAGGAGAAAGCTTCCCTCTATGACCAAAGCGAATGACATTCCTCAAGGGAGAAACCTTAAGGAACACCTGATCACCAACAGCAAATTCCAAATTTTGCCTACGCCTATCAGCATATTTCTTCTGTCTATCCTGAGCGACTCTCAACCTCTTCTTAATCTTCTCAACTTTCTCAGAAGCTTCCAAAATCACTTCAGGACCAAGAACCAAACGATTACCGGATTCAATCCAGCAAGAAGGAGATCTACAAGGTCGCCCGTATAAAGTAGCAAATGGAGACATTTTGAGACTGGCCTGAATGCAAAGATGGAATGAGATAGATAAAAAGATCAAGAATAGACTGAAAACAGAAGATAAGATAATATCTGATAGCTATTATTGTAGGTAAATTCGGCAAGATGGAGATAATCTTCCCAAGATCCTCCATAATCAAGCACACAAGCACGAAGAAGATCCTCGAGAATCTGATTTACTCTTTCCGTCTGACCGTCGGTCTGAGGATGATAAGCAGTGCTCAGATTCAAACGAGTACCCAAAGATTCCTGAAAAGCCTTTCAGAACTGACTAGTAAAGATAGGGTCACGATCACAAACAATACTGAGAGGAACACCATGGAGACGAACGATCTCTCTCATGTAAATCTCAGATAAACTAGAAGCAGAATGAGTAGACTTGACCGGAATAAAATGAGCAGACTTGGTCAGTCTATCAACAATAACCCAAATACTCTCATTGCCTTTCCGAGTCCTCGGTAAACCATCGATGAAATCCATGGAAACCTATTCCCACTTCCAATTAGGAATCTCGAGGGGCTGCAACAAACCAGGGGTCTTCTGATGATCGGCTTTGACTTGCTGACAAGTCGCACACCGACTAACAAAGATAGAGATATCCCTCTTCATCCCCTTCCACCAATAAAGCCTCTTCATATCCTGATACATCTTCGACACACCAGGATGAATAGAAAGTCTGGATCTATGATTTTCCAGAAGCAACTCCTGTCTCAAACTATTAACCTTCGGAACACAAATCCTGCCATTAATCCGCAAAATCCCTTTGTCATCAATCTGAGCTCCACTACTACCTCTACTACCACCAACTCTGCTACGAACACTCTCCTTCATCAATCTAAGCATCTCATCCTCATCCTGCTTAGCCATAATCCGATCCAGAAAAGGAGAAGAAGAAACAACAAGCTGACACAACAAAGCCTTCTTCTGACTCAGAGCATCGGCCACAACATTAGCTTTACCGGGACTATAGTTAATGTCGAGGTCGTAAGAGGCCAGAAACTCAAGCCAACGAACTTGCCTCTGATTTAGATCCTTCTGGGTGAAGATATATCTCAGAGACTGATGATATGTGAAAAGCTCAAACTTGGTTCCAAGAAGATGATGCCTCCAAAGTTTCAAAGCAAAGACAACATCAAGTAACTCTAAATCATGAGCAGCATAATTTGCTTCGGGGGTCTTCAACTGATGGCTGGCATAGGCAATAACCCTACCATCCTGCATGAGAACAGCACCCAAACCCTCACGACTAGCATCAGTATAAACTGTAAATCCCTCACTCCCATTCGGAACAGTAAGAACTGGTGCGGAAGTTAGCTTGCTCTTCAACTCACTGAATGCAGCCTTACACTTACCACTCCAGACAAATCTGGCATTCTTCTGAGTTAAAGCTATGAGAGGTGCAGCAATCCGAGCAAAATTCTCAATGAATCTCCGATAGTAACCAGCAAGGCCCAGAAAACTACGAATATCAGATGGAGTCTTTGGAGTTTCCCAATCCTGGAAAAATCGGGGAAAAATAAACCAATAGGAGAAAAATAGAATTATTAAAATGATAGAGAAAGAGAAAAAAGAAAGACTTACATTGATCGCAGCAATCTTAACTTGATCAAGAGAGACTCCATTACTAGAAACAATATGCCCGAGATAACGGACTTCATCCTTCCAGAAATGGCATTTAGAAAATTTAGCCTTTAACTGATGATTTCTGAGAGTCTCAAGAACATATTTCAAATGCAACTTATGCTCATCCTTAGTCTTAGAGAAGACAAGGATATCATCAACAAAGACTAGCACAAATTTATTAAGCACATCACGAAAAACACGATTCATCAAATCAACAAAGAAAGCAGGAGCATTAGTCAAACCAAAAGGCATGACTAACCATTCATAAAATCCATTCTCAGTGCGGAAAGCAGTCTTGGGAATGCTATCCTCAGCAACCCTGAGCTGATGAAAACCTGTGGCAAGGTCAAGCTGAGAGAAAATAGTGGCACCATGAAGTTGATCAAACATATCATTGATACGAGGCATATGATATCTGTTTTTCATAGTGAGCTTGTTCAGCTCCCTATAAACAACACACATCCGAAGTGAACCATCATATTTGGTGACAAAAACTACCGCAGCTCCCCATTCAAAAAAACTGGGCCTAATCAGACCTTTGGAAGTTAAGTCTTCAATTTGCTTTCCCATCTCAACCTTCTCGCGGGGTGCCATTCTTCTAGGAGGAAGAACAATAGGTCGAGCACCAGGAATAAGATCAATCCGAAAATCAATTTCCCGCTTCGGAGGAAAAGAAATGACTTCTCCAAATACATCGGGATATAATCTAACCATAGGGGTTGAATCAAGGTCACTGGAAGAAGAATCCAAAGAATAAATAAAGTTGCCAGCAAAATCCTGAGGCATGCGGCACTGAATAATCAAGGAATTCCCTTGATCATCAACAAGCTGAACAGACCGGGCTTTACAAGAGATATGAGCATTATGATTCACTAACCAATCCTGACCAAGCAATAAATCAAAAGCATCGAAGCCCAAAATATAAAAATCACCACTAAAGCGATGATCAGAATGGAGAAGTTTCACCTCTCGACAAATCCGATTAAGGTTAGTAGGACCCCCAATAGGATTTGAAACACATAATGGAACAGAAGTATACTCAGGAGAAAGGAGATGTTCAAACTTATAACACAAATCAACAAAAATAAAACTTTGTGAAGCACCAGTATCAAACAACACACGAACAGGATGATGAAATAAAGTAAATGAACCCTGGAGTGTACCTTGGTCATCACTAGGAGCAGGGGCAGGTGGAGGAACTGGAGATGAGGCAGAAGTTACAGCAAATACACCAGAAGGAGTACCCCTCTTCTGGGTAGGGCAATCCTTCTTAAAATGACCTGGCTGGAGACAGATATGGCAGAGATCACGTCTAGCCGACTGAGCAGGTGGAGGAACTGCAGCACCTGATAATGTGGGACAGCTATTGGCATAGTGCCCTCTCTGATCACACCTAAAGCAAGTGATGCATGAGAGATCAACTGGTTGCCTCTGAGCAGGGACAGATGATGAAGATCCCAAACCAGGACGCTTCTGCCAATTCTTCTTCTGCTGCTGAAAATTAGGCTTACGCTTCTTGGAAACCGCAGAGGAAGACTGAGCACCAGAAACAGCAGGACCTTTGGATGTGGGATTCTCATAGCGAATAGCCATATCCATAAGCTGGGTGAAAGAACCATGAACATGAGAAATAAGGCGACTATAATACTCTGGCCGAGCACCAGCAATAAATTTCTCATTCTTCTTAAGAGGAGTATCAATAAGGCCAGGACCGAACTTGGAAAGTTCATTGAATTTCCTCTCATACTCAGAAAAAGACATGGTACCCTGCTTCAGATCCATAAACTCACGATAAAGCTGAGATTTCCCGGCTTCTGGCATCCATTTTGCCACAAAAGCCTCCCTGGAAAAGAGATACAGAAAACAAGCTTAAGATAGATTCAAAGAAAGGAAAAATAGGAACGAAATTAAGATAACCCAAAGGATACCTAAACTGCTCCCAAGTGAGATCAGCCTCGACGGTGTTAGCCGTAACAGACTCCCACCAATCTAAAGCAGAATCATGCAACTGCCAGGCTGCAAGCTGACGCTTCTGAGCATCAGTAATGTCAAGACCAGTAAATATCCTCTCAAGACTCTGCAACCACTGCTGAGCCTCAATGATAGTCTCTGAACCGGTGAATGGGGTTCCACCAAGTTGAGAGAATTCCTTACAAAGAACAGTGAACCTGACTGGAGCAACAGGTTGAGGAGCTGGGGGCAATACCGTGACCCCTAACTCTGGCATTTCCCCGATTCATCCTGAAAAATATCAAGAATGAATTTAGGATAAGAATAAAGACAAGCCGAAGACAAATTAAGATAAGGCAAGATAATACACTTGGATTAATATCTTAAAGAAAGAAAAGATCCTAACAAGATAGATACGAAAGAAAGGAAAGTTTGAAAACATTTGAAAATCCTTTAAAAGCAAGAAAAATATACATATCAAAATAATCTTTGAAAATCCTTTGAAAACATTTTGAAAAATCATTTTATACTTTGAAAATACGTCTCTCACAAAGATATGATTCTGAGATTGATTTCACTCATTCTAGGGTGGAAATACACTATCTCTAATGAGTTTTTGCTCCGCAGAGGCAATGGTTGCCAAAACCAAAGCTCTGATACCAACTGTAACAACCTCCAATTTCGTACCATTCAAATCGACAATAATCCACACATGTCAGACTTAAATGATGCGAAATAACAGATTGTGAATAAATTTGGAGCAAATGAAATCAAATATACAGAATCACAGACACAGAACAAACAGAATAACTCGCAGCGGAATATAAAATCACATAGTAGTTCATGAAGCTACTATAACAGAGTCTCAAACCAAATACATAATATAGTCTGAAAAACAACAGAATAGAAATCCCAAATACATAGAAGTTCACTAATACATGAGATAAACTAATACAACTGAAACAGAAGTAGATAAATATGTAGATAAGTAGAAACTCCAGTGAAAGACCAGCTCCAGGAAGAGAATCCAAAGCTGTGAATACTCAGGCTGACCCGAGCGTAAAGCAAAACACAAAACACTCGAGTCAGGACAATATATACTTATATAATGTAAACCAACTCAAGTGAACTGTAATAAAGATACAAGTAACTTAAAGGATGCCTGGGACCGCCCATCCTCTAAGGATCCGTTAAACTATTTACTATATAGTAATATTTCGCTATTATACTAATGTCTACAGTAAAATAAACATACTTTTAAATAGCGTTCCGGGCTACCCATATCACCCTTCACACATAATAGTCCCAGTAGTCCATCCAATATCATGCCATCTCCACTCTGGGTGACTGTCAGAGGATACCACACGGGCTACGGAAGAAAGAGAAACTCGTAGTAAAGGCTCGGTATGGTAGGTGACACGGCACACAAGGCAATGCCAGGGTAGATATACCAATTACGCACACGGGCTGGTGGTAACGCAGCAGCCACATACGCCCACCCCGAACAACACTCCAAAAATCAAGGGGTGCACCCAATCGATCACAACAGTAACAGAATGGTATCGAAGAAGTGTGTTCAGCCAGAGGTGCTACCTCCTTTGGCCCGAGATCGCTCCTGTTTTAGCCACCTTATGCTAACTCACGGGAGTTAGGTCCACGAAATGTACCTTAGGAACGTCGTCACCGTCCTACTTTATTCTGGAATCTCCACCGCGCACACAGTTGTTAAAGTGGTTTTCGGTATCGACAGAGAGTATGTCCATATCCGATCCCGGTCTCTTTAACAACCAATCGTTATTATAACCCGTAGTTATAATTTCAAAAATGGTATTTATTTCTCAAAATCCAATATCATTTCAAATCCATTTCGAAATATCAACTTATCATTTGATTTGAAAAACATATTCATTTTTATTCAATTTAAAAATACCATTTCAATTCACATTTCAAAATAGTTCAATTCCAACAAATTACTTCATTTAAATCCTTTAAAAGTGAAGTTATTACATTTAATAATTAAATTATTAAACTTCTAAAATTTTCAACTTTCAAAGTTCATTCATTCACTTAATTTTATCAAAACAGTGAAAATTCAATTTTCGCAGCATTTGGAAATTGCTACATAAAGTTATATTCAAAACAGTTAAATTTAACAAAGACAGCATTTAAAATGCTGTAATAGTGTTACATTAGTTTCAAAGAAAAAAAACTTGGTTTAATCCAACAATTATATTTTCTATAATTTTAACTTATAAAATCACATAATTTTACTTTTATAACCATCATTTAATTTTCTTTAATTTCATGATTTCATAAAGTTAAATTTCCATTTAAAAATTCATATTTAACACTAATTCACTTATTAAATTGCAGTGTCCAATTTCAAATTCATTACATTTAAATTTCAACCTAACACTTAAGTTAAAATTCTCAAATATAACTTAGTTTATATTTTTATTTACTTAATTAAAAATTCACTTTTAAGTCAATTCCAAAAGTTCCAATTTTAGTTACAATTTAAAATTTCAACTTAAATATTCATTCATTTCACATTTCAACTTTATTAAAATCATTAATATGATATAAAATCACTTTAAATTCCTTTAAATTCAAATTATCATAAATTTATCATGCTTTCATATTCTATTTAATTTCAAATTATAATTAAATCAAATTTCCCAAAATAGCTTACATTCAAAATTTTCTAACCTTTTCGTTAATTTATTTCACTTGTAATTATTCAATAAATCAATAATATTTTACCAAAAATCATTTTCAATTAGGTTTAAATCAAAATATTTTAATATTTACATTTATAAAATAATTTTAAAATTTTTAGAAAAATATATTAACTACGGGTCTGTATATAATTTTCTACACTAGGGAAAGTGATACGGGTAATATATCATTTCAACCCGTAATTTACAAAGAAAAATACGGGTTTTATCATTTCAAACCCGCAGTCCCAAGTAAATGAAATAAATTTGAAAATCATTCAGGCCTATCATTTCAGCCCATAATGATTTTCCCTTATTCTAAAGTCCGTTCGGGTATGTATCATTTCAACCCATAGTGATTCTAATCTAAAGGGAACTTGCAGTGTGATAAACGGATGAAATAACAGAACAGCATAATATAACAGTAACAAATGTCATAATAGGTGTTTAAGCATGGGTGAACAGCATATAATAGTGACATAGCAAATAATAATATAGTGATGCAGTTTACATATTCACAAGTGATCAATTTACTATTCATATAAGTATAAAACTGTCTGGTGAGAATAACTCACTGTTTTGAGCTGATGATACAACGACGAATTGCACAAACAGGATCTACACAAGCACAAAAGCACGACACAGGTACAAATGGAGGAGCCAAGGATTAATTCCCTTGAATACCAATCAAACAAACAATATAACAATTATAAGGTTTCAGACCAAAAATACGATAAACTATGCTAGAAATAACTTCATAAAACAAAGCTGAAATGCTTTGCACTTGCTTCCGACATCCCATAGGCTCGGCCAGAGGTGGAGTACAGGTCTAAGGCAATGGTTTTGGGTCAGGTCTGGGTTGCTAAGGTCGGCCTAACATGAGTTTGTTGATGGCAAAAGTTATGGAGATGGAACAACAACACAACAAGGCGTAACTACTAACAACATCACAAGTTTCAAGCAAACAAAGCTCGGCCAAGGCTGTTGTGGTCACGGCCAGAGGAGTGGGGTCCATTGTGGTGACGTGGCAGAGGGTGCTGGAGGTGCTGGTGGTCATGTAGGTGGCGGCCATGGGTGGTGGAAGTGGTGGATGTGAAGGCTTGTGCTTGGCTAGGTCAAGATGTTGGAGTTTGGTGAACTTGGTGAAGGAACTACCACCAAGGGTGGTACGGATGGGGATGGTCGGTGATGAGGAGGTGCTGGTGGCGTGCTCAGGTGGTGGTGGTGGTGGCAGGGGCTGGAGAGGGGCATGGCCAATCCTATGATAAAGAAGATCAAGTGCAAATCAAAAGAAAAATCAGCATAAGTGAACAAAAGGAGATAAAAGAAAAATAGAATTTTACCAACTTCTCAACAAGTGATGGCCGAATTTTTTTTTAATGAGATGAGAAATGATGTACGTGAATGAATAATGGAGGTAGGCAGCCGAAGTATGTGAGTTATTATGGCTAATTGATGGCAAAAGTAAGTTAAAAATGTGAAAAGGCAGGAAAATCAAAAGCCATTAGAAATAAAAGGTCACAAACCCTTTCAATTTACCTATAATTATTTATAAAACTTTATATATTCTGAAATAACAATATTATCAGATAAAATTTCAAAACTTTAAAAAAATATAAAAATATATATACACCATTTATCAATTATATAGATTAAAATTAAGGAAAAATAGTTAAAACAGTGAACTAGACTAGAAAATTTGAAATTAAATGAAATAATTTGTAAAAAATTAATATGAGCTTGTAAAGTATTTTAAACATAAATAATAACATAAAACAAAATTTTATTCACAAAATAAATATTTAAAATTTAATTTAAATATAATTTTTAATGTAGAAAATAGCAAAAAAAGGGGAAAACAGCCCTTAAAAATAGGAAATCAATACAGTAAATTTTGAAAAAAATTCTATTATTATTTTTAAAATATTTAGAGATGAAATTTCACAAATAAAACAAATTTAAAATAAAATAAAGAAATTTAAAATGAAGAAAATGGCAAAAATTAGAAAACAGCCTTTAAAAATAGGAAATATATACAGTAAATTTTGGAAAAATTACATTTTCATTTTAAGAATGTTTAGAAATGATATCACACAAATAAACAAATTTAAATTAATTTCAAAATGAAATAAAGTCAAATTTAAATATATAGTCAAAACTAGGGTTGTTACAAATCATGTCTTCTTTGAGTTTGGTGCTTTGAATCTTATATTTCATTGCTTTGGGTTAACTTACCACGAAGACATGATTTGGGGACCTCAACTTTGGTATTTTTGAGTAGATCCACATGGCCGATGATAATCACATATGGTCGGTACCCACCATGTTAGTGATTGGTGAATTCGAGTCGAGAATTTTAAGTGGCTCTTATGATGTTTGAGTGATGTTCCATGTGCATTAGTTCATTCATTTTGTGTTCGAATTCAACAATTACGGTGGAATGAAGAATGATGATAAATGATATGGAAAAGGAGTGATGCTTCAATGTATGGCTTTAGAACTTTTAAATGTTGATTCTACGACCGATGTGGATGTCTATGAGTGTTTCGATGATGACGATTCAATCGAAGGAGTCATGATTATGACCATAAGGACGAGTTCAAGGAAGAGAACTCGTGGGTAGAACAAGGAAGGGTCTACTATGGAAAGTGGAACGTGGTAGGGTTTCTCTATGATAAATGGAAATAAATGGAGCGAAGAAGGGCTTGGATACGCATGCAAAGGGATCGTTGATACTCAAAGTGTTTCTAGTGTACTTGTAAAGTAGTGTATGTGAGGGTTTCCCTAGATCGAGGAAAGTTTCCATATGCCTTGGATCAAGAAAGGAATCTAGTGTCTAACATCTTTGTGGCTGCTACTCGAGTACCCAGAAACTAAGAAATTTCCAATTATCCATGGCAGAGAAGTGGTCATACAAGTTATCATATATTCAACAAACGTTGAGTGATTATGAATATTTCTTGATAGATGCTATGTTTGCCATGTTCGTTTGTTGCTCTAGGGATGTCACATGCTTTTGGTATTATAGAGATGGATACCTAGACATCAAATGTTATACTAGGATGTTGTATAATTTTTTATGTTAGTAATTTAGCACATTTTATTATGTGCTAACTCTTTAGATGGACATGTCAAGTATGATTCTTCATAACATATGTTCCTTATTATAGGTTTTCACAGTATTTTGCGGTTGCTTGTCACTCACAAGGAACTATTGTTCGACTTGAGGTTTTATAATCTGCTTCTTATTATCTTTGGTACTATCAGATGTACAGAGTAGATAACAGGTGTAGGTGATAAGTGGAGCTATACAGATGGACTAGCAAGAGGCGGTTCTTTCTTGTACTTATATTTAGGCTTTTTATTACTTATTCCAGTGTTGAGAGCCAAGACTGTGTTCGTTTACTTTATTTTTGGACAGTTTATCCTTTGAATTTATTTATGAGCTCTATAATTGTTGAATATGCACTTATATGTTTTTGTTTGATGATAATAAATATATATATTCACTTAAATGTATTTGGTAATGTACTATTTTATTTTTCATAGATTAAATAAATATTTGTTGAATAAAATAAATTACACAGAATTTGAATTTGAATTCAAACAGAACAAGTTACACAGATTTTGAATTCAAACAGAAATTTTATTCAAACAAATATTTATTACAATCTTGAATAGTACAAATTCAAGCTCTCACTATACATGTACATTTTTGATTACATCACGATTACATCACAAATATTTTTACATTGATAACCTCACTACATATCACTCACACTCGTATTTTGTCTTCAAACGCATTCAAGTTTGAATCCAGCATCTGAGCAATCTGCAAAAATATTCACTAACGCAGTAAAATTGAAAAAGAAATATTGTTGCAATATAAAATAAAACATGATTTTTGAAAATATGGTTTGCCTCAGTTATTTGGGTTGTTCGTCATCATTCACACTTGAATTCATAACAAAGTCGTGCACATAGATATTACAGGGACAGGTAACGATAAGTGGCTGCAATACACACGTGTACATTCATACACGTGTGCACTGCCCCGCCAACTCGTGTGCACAAATCAAACAAAAGCACTGCTAACAATTCAGCACAAGGTCAAACCCAAATAACACACGGGATTCAACTCAAGGCAGACCACAAGTACAAGGCACAGTGCAGAGGTCTCAACAGGAAAATCAAACAATAATCAAGTGATCAAAAGAATATGGACTACAACAAACATGTATGTAGCATCAAGTCAGGCATGAAGAGAACACAGTGAAGAGGCCAAGTGCACGACTAAACTAACAAATGCAACTCGACAAACTGCACAAGTGATCACAAAGACAACAGCCAGTGCAAATCAAGTTCATATGCAAAGTGCAGACACAAGGGCAGTGGACAGTACAGGTAAACTGGCAACAAACATGAAATGAACTGAGTCAGCAAGGCAATGCACAAGCATGATACAGGTGAACAGGAGACAAGTAGCGGCAACATGACAGTGAAAACTCAATCCAGTTCCAACACAACTGAATCAAGTAACCAACAGCTAGTGCTATCAAATGAACCAGTGACATGAACCATGCAACAATTCAAATCAACACAGCAACAAACTCAGCAATGATATGGAGTGCACCAGTGATGCAAGAAATGCCCAACACAAATGGCTAGGGATATATTCAATATCAAAGAAAAAATTCCAGCCCAAAGTCAGTGCCGATAAAGATCAGAGACAAAACTCAAATGAATAAAATGAACAGCTACAATGTGCATAGATATGCAAACAAAACAAGCTACAATGAATGCATCACTAAACCAGTTACAACAATGCATCAGTGAGCAACACAGCAATAGAGTTTTGCAGTGATACAAATGCAACACAGTGGCAACGTCAAGAAGACTACAAGATGAACAACGACCATGCTACCGGAATGCATGTATACAGCAGTGATATCAAGAGTTAAAATGTGAAACACACGAGTTAGTGCAGTAATACATGGAATCATATGAACAAATAATCAGACAACATCATGCAATGCTAAATTGAAATTCAGGTAGCCAAAAATGCAATTCGAAGTAATATAGCAGCAACTACAGGTAATCAACAAGTTGTTGCCGTGTGAAAAAGCCAGCAATAAAATACCAGAGATTACAAGTAGACCAAGTCCAATTCGAATTCATGACATTGTATCAAATACGTCTTTGAAAAAGTCAGAAATGAAAAAGGGGAAAGTTGTTGCCGTGTGACTCAAGGCAATCGAACACTACAGAATAGAAGCCGTGCGCATCAAGTATTAGAAAATTAGGAAAGTGATGAAGACGTGATTCATATAAATATCAAACCCAATCATCGTCATCATAGGCATCGAGTTATCGAGTGAAAAAGGCAAACAATCAAACCAGCAAACGAAAGTAATACATACGAATTTAACGAACTCGGTCATCAAAAGAAGCAGCTGCAAACAACTCATAATCTCAAAGTCAACAACAATCAATCATCAGAGAACAAGTCGCGAATCATCAGAGAAGTAGTAAGCAAGCCAAATCAGAAAGTCGATCAGTATAGGCGTGCATCAAAAGCCCTAATTTGATCAAAGACTCAAGCCCTAATTTCAAGAGCAAGGCCGACATTTTTACAAGCAAAAGAAGGAACGGGTCAAAGCCAAGAAGTGGATTGGGTGAAAGAAGAATATTGGGCCGGCCTTCTTTATTATAAAGGGGATTTTTGTTTTATTAGGTTTTAATTTGTTAAGGGGGTTTTTTTGGTATTATTTTGAGCAAAAATTAGGGATTAAGTTAATATTTTAATTTTTGCTCCTGATTTTGTTTTTGAAGTTGTTTTTACTTTTTGAGTCAAAGAATTTGTAAATCACCACCTAGGGTTTAGGTAGTGTCAGATTGTCTATTTAGAATTAGTTCAGTGAGCAGGGTGTGCGAGTTTGCAAAACTCTATAGGCGGGAGCAGTGTTTGCGAGTAAGCGAAACTCTATAGGCGGGAGCAGGGTGTGCGAGTCTAGTAGAGTGTTTGTGAGCGGGAGCAAAAGGGTCTGCGAGTCTAGTAGAGTGTTTGTAAGCGTGATACTGTTTAATTCTAATAGAAATCTGGGAATGCAGCAGTAGGCAGGGGTTGCCGAAGCTGGGTAAATTTTGTGTGTGATTTACTTTTCAGCATATTTATTTCTGCAATTTATTTCTGTGTTTAATTCGAGAAAATTTGCTATAACCCTATTACCCCCCCCCCCCCTTTCTAGGGTTAATCTAGATCCTACAAGTGGTATCAGAGCCTGGTATTTTTCTTTAACTCTAGAGTCATGATTCCGTCAAATAGTGCTTTTTCTGAGGGGCAATCTATTGTTAGGCCACCTATGTTTAACGGGAATGATTATGATTATTGGAAAGTTAGGATGAGTATTTACCTCAGTTCCGTTGATTATGATGTTTGGGATATTATTGAAACTGGCTATAAACCTCCCACTATAATCGTTGGTGATACTGAGATTCCTAAACCTACGGATAGGTGGGATGCTAACGATAAGAGATTGAAAACGACAAATGCTAAAGCCATGAACGCTTTGATATGTGCTCTTGATAAAAATGAATTTAATAGAATTTCTCGTTGTACAACAGCACAGGAAATTTGGCACACTTTGGAGGTGACACACGAAGTAACTTCTCAAGTCAAGGAGTCTCGTCTAGCCCTATTCAGCAATGAATACGAAAACTTTGTGATGGACAAAGGCGAGAGCATAAAGGACATGTTTGGACGCTTTTCAACTTTGGTGTACAACGCTAGAGCGCTTGGGAAGGTATTCACTGAAATAGAGCTTGTGCGGAAGATACTACGAGTCTTACCGATGAACTTTGAGGCAAAAGTCACGGCAATCCAAGAATCAAAAGATTTGAGTAAACTAAGCATGGAGGAGTTGATTGGTAACTTGATGACATATGAGCTTGAGTTAAAAGCAAAGGAAGAACGCAACAACTCTGAACCAAAGAAGAAGACGATTGCCTTAAAGATCAAAGAAGAAAGCGATGAAGAAGGAGAAGATCCAATTGAAGAGCTTGCAATGGCTGTCAATAATCTTAGAAAATGGTCGAGATTCAAGCCACGCAAGAAGAAAACAAGTCGTAATAGGCCAAAAGATTTTGACAATTCCGATAATGAACCGACGTGCTTTAACTGCAAGAAGCCCGGACACTTCATACAAAAATGCCCACTTCTCAAAAACAACAAAGGAAAGAAAAAAGACGAAGGAGGTATTTGCAGCGACTTGGGATGATGAAGAAGGAGAGGAAGTTTCGGATAGCAGCTCAGAGGAGGTTAACTTGTGTCTTATGGCGAAATCAGAATCAGAAGCAAGCTCTGAGGAATCTAGCGAGGCAGGTGAGTATTCCTATAGAGATCTTGTTTTTATGTGTCTTGATCTCACCAAAGTAGTTGATGCTCTTGAATCTAAAATTGAAAAACTGAAAACTGATAGGAGAGAACTTGCTCGTGAAAATTTTAGGTTAGAAACTGAACTTGAAAATATTCAAAACATAGAATGTAAAAGATGTAAAGTTTTAGATTCAGAATTGACAAGACTTAAGAATAACTTTGAGAATCTTGAAAAAGAAAACTTGAGTCTTAAGGAAATCATTGACACTAGGAAAAAGGATTTTATAAATCGATGCACCTCACTTGTCACTGAAAACACAACACTAAAAACCAAAGTCCAAAATCTTGAGAAATCTTTGAATAACTTTTCAAGAGGCGGAAAATCTTTCAACATGCTATTGGGAAATCAAATTTTTGCTAACAACAGAAAAGGACTAGGTTTTGGAAAAACACAAGTTGAGGATAATGCAAAAGGGAAGAGTGTCTTTGATAGATGTGAAATAATTGGACATCGGGTTGAAAATTGTAGTCATAGGAACAAGAACACAAAATTTATACAAGTTTGGGTTCCTAAGAATTCTACAAACAAATTTCATGTCTACTTGAACAATAATAAAAGGACTAAACCAGTTTGGGTTCCAAAGGGTTTGTTTATTCATAATGCTTCTGCCACTAACAATCATGGACCTAGAAATAGGTCACAAAAATCTTTCATCGTGTAGGTGTGGTGGCAGGCTAAGGAACAACAACGGTGTTCTTTGGATTTTGGCTGTTCCAGAAACACAACGGGCAACATAGCAAAGTTCCTTAGCCTTGTATAAAGGTGACAGAATCACAATGGGCAATCACGAGAAATTATCGTAAAGGTAAAACAGGTGAAGGTATATTAAATGTGATAATCTACACCATATTCTGAATTAAATCAGCCAAAATTGCGATAATGATGTGATGTCTTTAATTCTGACTTATTGATATGATTTTTCTTTTGACTTGTTCTTACTTTGATTTGTGCTTAAAAGTAGACCAACCATCCTTTCATCATTGAACTTAATCTGTTTGGTCAAATTATGATGTTGATTGATTATTGTCTACTCATGCTACACGTAGATATATTGGTTTTGACATTTTGGTCACTGCTTGTAAATTTGCACGATTTCAAATTTCATGTGAAAGATGTTAAAAAGGATTTTAAGAAATTGTTGAAACTTCAAGAATTTTTTTTTAAATAATTATGATGATGATTGATTGTTGATTAATCATGAATATAACTGTTTATCCTACGGTTTCTAAGTTTAATACTATGATATTTGTTTGAGTGATAACATGGCTTCATTTCAAATTTCATTCTGAGATAGTTTGTTGAAATTTTACAAATCTGGTCTTTGACACCCAACGAGTGAATATTGAGTGAAATTTAAATTCAGATGCAGATTACTCTGGTAATATAGTTGATAGAAAAATTACTAGTGGAACGTGATTAATTTTTGAAACATTCATTTGCTGCATCGTTTTTCAAAGAAAATATCTGCATATTTTTCACTTGAAATAATTTTCCATTTAGCAGAATTTTTTTCTCATATAACCCCTTCGAGAAAATAATTGTTTGACCATATTTTCAGATAAGTCATTTGATTTTAAATGACAAATTTTGACTAATCCGACTCCCTACTAATTATCAAAAAGATATATAGTGATTGAAAAGGTGATGAGTGTTGATATTTAACATACATTACTCAAGAAAGCATATTTTGAAAATTTCTTTAGGAATTAAAACAAGAATCATAAAACTTTTTGTTAGGTAAAGATTCCATGACCATTTCTATATCTATCATTATTTCTATCACCATTGTTTATCAAATATTCAATATAGTTTGTCGATATGTGGTACTATAATCAGGAATCATTTGTTTTTCATGTCACATTTTTTAAAAATAAATAAATAAATATCCAGAGTATTCACTCTCATTTAAAAGTCCTCACGGTTATGCATGGGTGAATTACTTGGATTTTTGATTATGTGCTTCCATGCTCATTTAAAAGTCCTTACGGTTATGCATGTATGGAACGCATATCAAAATTAATTGCTTAAATAGACAAGTTGATTCTAATCCCATTTAAAAGTCCTCATGGTCATGCGTGGTTAGAAGATACTTGATTTCATTTTTAAAATTAAATTGGAATACTACTAATCTCATTTAAAAGTCCTAACGGTTATGCATGATTAGTAGATATTCAAATTCCTGATATAAATGTACCACAAGTACATACAACTGTATGATTTTATATGAACATCATATCCATCATTTCTAAAAGTGGAATATGCGCCTAACAAGGGTAGTTATGGTTTTTGTTTGATTCTTATTGAAGTTTAATATTTATATTCAATTTGAGATTAATGTTGGATTAATATCGATCACTTTATCTCTATTTTTCTCTCACACTATTATTCTTTTCCTGATAACAAAAGGGGGAGAGAAAAGTTAAGATTTTGTCAAATAGAATCAAGCAAAGGTCAAATAATTCTCCCATATGCATCTAGGCTTATTTGAATATTTCTATTTGTATGCATATATGTAGGGGGAGCATCATGTAGGGAGGAAGCATTTAAATAGGGGGAGCAAGAGTATATCATTGATCAAATACATTTAACACATGTACAAAATCTTAAATATATGTTTGTTATCATCAAAAGGGGGAGATTGTTGAATATGCGCTTATATGTTTTTGTTTGATGATAATAAACATATATATTCACTAAAATGTATTTGGTAATGTACTATTTTGTTTTTCATAGATTAAATAAATATTTGTTGAATAAAATAAATTACACAGAATTTGAATTTAAAAGTCAAACAGAACAAGTTACACAGATTTTGTATTCAAACAGAAATTTTATTCAAACAAATATTTATTACAATCTTGAATAGTACAAATTCATGCTCTCACTATACATATACATTTTTGATTACATCACGATTACATGACAAATATTTTTACATTGATAACCTCACTACATATCACTCACACTCGTATTTTGTCTTCAACCGCATTCCAGTTTGAATCCAGCATCTGAGCAATCTGCAAAAATATTCACTAACGCAGTAAAATTGAAAAAGAAATATTGTTGCAATATAAAATAAAATATGATTTTTGAAAATATGGTTTGCCTCAGTTATTTGGGTTGTTCGTCATCATTCACACTTGAATTCATCACAAAATCGTGCACATAGATATTACAGGGACAGGTAACCATAAGTGGCTGCAATACACACGTGTACATTCGTACACGTGTGCACTGCCCCGCCAACTCGTGTGCACAAATCAAACAAAAGCACTGCTAACAATTCAGCACAAGGTCAAACCTACATAACACACAGGATTCAACTCAAGGCAGACCACAAGTACAAGGCACAGTGCAGAGGTCTCAACAGGAAAATCAAACAATAATCAAGTGATCAAAAGAATATGGACTGCAACAAACATGTATGCAGCATCAAGTCAGGCATGAAGAGAACACAGTGAAGAGACCAAGTGCACGACTAAACTAACAAATGCAACTCGACAAACTGCTCAAGTGATCACAAAGATAACAGCCAGTGCAAACCAAGTTCATATGCAAAGTGCAGACACAAGGGCAGTGGACAGTACAGATAAACTGGCAACAAACATGAAATGAATCGAGTCAGTAAGACAATGCACAAGCATGATACAGGTGAACAGGAGACAAGTAGCAGCAACATGACAGTGAAAACTCAATCCAGTTCCAACACAACTGAATCAAGTAACCAACAGCTAGTGCTATCAAATGAACCAGTGACATGAACCATGCAACAATTCAAATCAACACAGCAACAAATTCAGCAATGATATGGAGTGCACCAGTGATGCAAGAAATGCCCAACACAAATGGCTAGGGATATATTCAATATCAAAGAAAAAATTCCAGCCCAAAGTCAGTGCCGATAAAGATCAGAGACAAAACTCAAATGAATAAAATGAACAGCAACAATGTGCATAGATATGCAAACAAAACAAGCTACAATGAATGCATCAATAAACCAGTTACAACAACGCATCAGTGAGCAACACAGCAATGGAGTTTTGCAGTGATACAAATGCAACACAGTGGCAACGTCAAGAAGACTACAAGATGAACAACGACCATGCTACCGGAATGCATGTATACAGCAGTGATATCAAGAGTTAAAATGTGAAACCCATGAGTCAGTGCAGTAATACATGGAATCATATGAACAAATAATCAGACAACATCATGCAATGCTAAATTGAAATTCAGGTAGCCAAAAATGCAATTCGAAGTAATATAGCAGCAACTACAGGTAATCAACAAGTTTTTGCCGTGTGAAAAAGTCAGCAATGAAAAAGTCAGCAATAAAATACCAGAGATTACAAGTAGACCAAGTCCAATTCGAATTCATGACATTGTATCAAATACGTCTTTGAAAAAGTCAGAAATGAAAAAGGGGAAAGTTGTTGCCGTGTGACTCAAGGCAATCGAACGCTACAGAATAGAAGCCGTGCGCATCAAGTATTAGAAAATTAGGAAAGTGATGAAGACGTGAATTCATATAAATATCAAACCCAATCATCGTCATCATAGGCATCGAGTTATCGAGTGAAAAAGGCAAACAATCAAACCAGCAAACGAAAGTAATACATACCAATTTAACGAACTCGGTCATCAAAAGAAGCAGCTGCAAACAACTCACAATCTCAAAGTCAACAACAATCAATCATCATAGAACAAGTCGCGAATCATCAGAGAAGTAGTAAGCAAGCCAAATCAGAAAGTCGATCAGTATAGGGGTGCATCAAAAGCCCTAATTTGATCAAAGACTCAAGCCCTAATTTCAAGAGCAAGGCCGACATTTTTACAAGCAAAAGAAGGAACGGGTCAAAGCCAAGAAGTGGATTGGGTGAAAGAAGAATATTGGGCCGGCTTTCTTTATTACAAAGGGGATTTTTGTTTTATTAGGGTTTAATTTGTTAAGGGGGTTTTTTTGGTATTATTTTTGAGCAAAAATTAGGGATTAAGTTTATATTTTAATTTTTGCTCCTGATTTTGTTTTTGAAGTTGTTTTTACTTTTTGAGTCAAAGAATTTGTAAATCACCACCTAGGGTTTAGGTAGTGTCAGATTACCTATTTAGAATTAGTTCAGTGAGCAGGGTGTGCGAGTTTGCAAAACTCTATAGGCGAAAGCAGTGTTTGCGAGTAAGTGAAACTGTATAGGCGGGAGCAGGGTGTGCGAGTCTAGTAGAGTGTTTGTGGGCGGGAGCAAAAGGGTCTGCGAGTCTAGTAGAGTATTTGTAAGTGTGATACTGTTTAATTCTAATAGAAATCTGGGAATGCAGCAGTAGGCAGGGGTTGCCGAAGCTGGGTAAATTTTGTGTGTGATTTACTTTTCAGCATATTTATTTCTGCAATTTATTTCTGTGTTTAATTCGAGAAAATTTGCTATAACCCTATTCACCACCCCCCCCCTCTAGGGTTAATCTAGATCCTACAATAAACTCCACTACTATTTTATATAACATGAAATTGTGTGCTTTAATTTCGTGGTACATTTAGTTATTACCATCTCACCTATTTTATATATGCAATGATTATTATATTTTTTCGATGTGCTGTTAAATATACTACATGTTATATGAGTTTTTTATTTACTTTCCAAACTTGACAATCGTCCCGCATCGGCCAAGCATCATCGTAGTGCACTGTATAAGTATAATGGGTGTTAAATGTCTTGAATGGTTGTCACATTCGGTATCGGAGCTTAGGTTATGTAGTTAACCTATGTTAATACTGTGATACATTAGAGATAAGGAGAAGTTATCACTTTAGAATAGATCAAGAATATATGAGAGAGCATACTTATTATATTTTTTGTGTTTTCAAAACTATATAGTAGTGTAAGTATATATGTATGAATGTATGTGTATGTGTATCATATAAGTCGCATTGCACACACGAGTACCACTGATGCTATTTTCTTTATGAGTGGTTCACCATTCTTGTTATAGATCAACAATAAGCCATCTTAAAATAAATACTGCTAGGAACTCCATCTCTGGAGTTGAGGATGAAGGAACATGTTTGAGAGCTACCAACCCTTACTTGCAGGAGATGTTAAATACCATAATGAGGAACTAACTGTAAAATTCCCAGGTGGAACTCCTAATGTTGCTATTTATGGTAGTGCTTAAGTGCAGGCTCCCAGATTCGATTTTGCGAAGTTGAATAATGATTTTGCCAGTCTTGGTGGCAAAATGTTTTAAGGAACGGAGTCATATTTAGAGGTGCAGGATCGGTTGGACACCAGCAAGAGGATATTTCATGAACCAGAGTTAGACGGTGCCATGAGGAAGAGGTTGGCATCTTGATAATTATAGGGGATAGCTATGAACAAGTGGAATTCCATGAGGATGCTGCACCCAAGGATCAGTTTACTTACGATCAGTTCAAGGCTAATCTTGATGAGAAATTCATGCCGATGGAATACAAGTCGGTGCTGTTGAAAAATTATGTAGAGCTGAAGCAGGGAGACATGTATATCTCTGAGTATGTGGCCGAGTTTGATGCCTTATCGAAGTACGGGATGTCTTTCGTTGACTCTCCGTTAAAGAAAATGAGAAGTTTATTATGAGCTTAGATAATTATCTAGGACACAAGTTAGTAGGATATATTGATGAGTCTTTTGAGAACCTAGTTGAGAAAGCTCTCTAACATAAGAGTCTATATCCCAAATCTAAACCAGTTGTTGCTAAGGAAGAGCCAAAGCCTCAACTAAGTGGGGGAAGCAAGAAGAAATGGAATAGTAAAAGGAAATAGTTCCAAAACAAGGATGCTTATAAAAGGTTAAGTGTAACCCTGCATTCTACTGTGGTGATCGAGGTTTTTTGAATAAGAATTGTGAACTTGAAGGAAAGAAGTGCTTTATCCGCAATAAGGTAGGACATTTATACAAGGATTACTTAGAACCGATTAAGCTGAGGTATATAGTGAAAGCATATGCTTTGGATACTATTCCAACCTCATCTAGTGCTCCCTCAGCGAAAGAGAAGGGGAAGGGCGTTGCTGTTCAAGGCACGTTTTCTATTTATGGTTTTCCCATACATGTTTTTCCAATACAGAGGATTCACATTCCTTTATATCTTGTGATCTTGAAGATAGATTGGGATTAAGAACCAAAATTGTTGATCGGTGTTTAGTATCGACAAACCTTATTAGAAGCTTCACTAGCCTATGTGTAGTTTGTCGTAGTTCGGTCTTATCAATTAATGTGTCCTCTTTTGTTTGTGATTTCGTTGTTTTGGCTTTTATGGGTTTTTTATTATCTTGGGAATGGGCTGGATATGGAAATGTGTGATATTGGTAGATTATGAGAAGCTATTGGTGATAATTAGGACCAAGGATAGGCGGAAGATAGAGATTGGCTGCTTAGTGGAGGACAAGGTAATAGTTAGCATTTTATATTTGCTAGAGGTCACATATGATTAGTCGTCATCTGTGCCTATCGTTAGGGAGTATCCAGACATATTCGGGGAGGTGACTAACTTACTACCACACCGTGAGAATGGGTTCTTGTATAGATTTAGTGAAAGATGCCTTACTAGTAGTTATGCCATTGAGGCACATGGCACCTAAAGAGCGGAAAGAGCAGGAGGTGCAAGTGATTAACTTGTTGAGGTAAGGGTTCATTCATCTGAGTATATCTGAGTGGGGTGCACCTGTAGTATTTACCAGTAAGGCGGATGGCTCTTTTAGATCCTATGTTGATTACCATGAGCTGAACAAGGTGACGAGGAAGAGTAAGTATCCACTCACCTGTGTTGATGACTTGTTTGATCATATCCATGGTGTGAAGGTGTTCGCTCGATTGGATCTTGGGACAAGATTTCATCAGTTGAGGGTAGCTAAGGAGAGCGTGTGGATCACTTTGTTTCGTACACCATTTGGATTTTATTAGTGATTGGTTATGGCCTTCAGGCTGATTAATGCACCGACATAGTTGTAGATCTTATGAACCATATCTTCAAGGATCAACTAAATAAGCTTATGCTTATGCATGGATGATATTCAAGACTACTCACGGATTGAAGAGGAACAAAAGACACATTTGAGGATCATGGTCGAAAATTTGAGGAAGCACTGATCGAAGGTGAGATTTTCAAAGTGTCACTTCTGGAGAAGGGAAGTGAGATTCGTAGGTCATGTTGTTTTGCAACAAGGTATTATCATAGATCTTTCTAAGGTGGTAGTGGTTCAATATTGGAATCAACCTAAGATTGCTATGGATGTAACGAGTTTCCTTGGACAAAATGGATATTATCGACATTTTATTATGGACTCTCAAAGGTAGCACACCGTTTACTAGCCTGACGAAGAAGAATCAAACTTTTGTATGAAATGAAAAGTTTGGGAATGCATTTGTAATTCTAAAGGAATGGTTGATGATTGCACCATGTTGACTGTTCCAAGCGGGAATGAGGAGATGATGGTATATACAGATGCCTATGGTACTAGATTGGGTGTGAACTGATGCAAGGCGGTAAGGTTGCCACATACGCCAATCGATAACTAAAACCACATAAAAGGAAGCATCTAACCTAGGATTTAGAATTAGGTGTGAGCGATAATGTTTGCTTTGAAGATTTTTTGAGGCACTGTTTATTAGCAGAAAGGTTCGAGTTATTCACATTGAAATACCTTTTCAGTTTTCACTAAAATAGACCTCAACCTTTGTCAGCAACAATGTTTGGAACTTTTAGCTTCCTACGACTTTAGATTTCTTATATGCCTAATAAAGGAAATATGGTTGCTAATGGTTTGAGTAGAAGGCATGCAAGTTTGGGAGCAATGTTCATCGAGTGGATGCAACTTGAGTTTATCGCTGGCCATAACTTCAGACTTTATTGTGAGCTGGAGTCAGATATGTCGACAAGTTTGACTACTAGGCCTACTTTGATTGAGATGATTGGCTTAGTCAGAAGCATGATTCTAGACTAGATGATATCATAGTAAAGATAGAGGAAGGAGTAGATTCTGATGATATGATGTAGTATAGACTCGATCGAGTTGTTTGGCTTCATAAGGATTGGAGATTGCTTATTCCCGATGTTGTTGGATTAGGGATAAGGTGCCATGACAATGCCATTATTCGACACTTGCTATCTATCCCAATGATAAAAGGATGTATCATGATTTAAAGCAGACATGTTATTGGAAAGGAATGAGGAAGGATGTCAGATCATTTATCTCGAAGTCTATGAATCGTCAATTGGTAAAGGCAGGTAGAAGAAGCCAAACAGGTTGATGCACCAACTTAAGATTCCCAAGTGGAAGTAGAAAAAAGTTTCGATGGATTATTGAGGGCTAGAGAAGGGTTTGTGTTACAGCCCACACCTCTAGACATACCAACCCAAAGCCTAGGGTGACTTTTGGACTCGCGTTATGCGAAAAAGTACGGCTATCGGTTTTTAAAACATTACAAGATATGGTTACAAGGATAAAATCTAAGACATTCTATACTTACAGATATCACAGCGGAAGGCAATAAAATATAAATACATAGAATAATTATCTTAGAAAAAAATTCGTAGAGAACATGGTCTCAAAATATACATAGTCATAAATCCAGAGTTTATAAAATAACAACCTAAAATCTAATAGATGTTAAATATAGTAGATAATTACATGCATAATAATGAAGAATAGTATTCAATGCCAATGCCACGCTTACTTCTCGACATACTAGATCTAGGCTACTCATCTACTCTCCTAGCCTCTTGTGGAGGGAAGGGGGAGAGGGGAGGAAAGGAGTGGGTCTGAAAAAAGTCTAGTGAATGAATTGTGTTGGTGAAATTTATCAACTCCATAAGACAGAACATGATCGTGATGTAATCTAGGCAATGATTGCTTAACGAATTTGGACCAATAGATTTAACTTATGTTAAATCTAACTTTAGGAAGTGACTACGTTGTCGAATGCTTACATAGCCCTATAACCACACTATAACCATTTGTTAGAATGTTGAAATAGTTTTACAAAGAAAGCTCAATTTACAATCTAATGCAACACAAGTAAACATTAAAGCATGAAAAATAAGGACATAATTTTTTTTACGTGATTCAGATTATTGTTAATTCTACATCCACAAGATAATCTACTATATGTTGTTTTGTTGAATGATTACAATTTCCCAAAAGCACAAAATATCTCTCAATTTTTTATGGATAGCTTTAGACTATGGAAAAATTATCCTGCTTCTACACCTTCTGATGCCTTTTTATATACACAAAAGTGCACTTTAGATTGCCATGATTGCCCTTTTATTCTTTTCTTTAATCCGCGCCTTAGATCTTACCAGATGTCATGCATCTACAATGTCTGTCTATTGTGCCTGGATTGGTGGCATGTCTTTAGTGAGAAGCCAAGGCATTAACATGAGTATCAGGAATAGAAGCGGGGTGCTTGAAAAATAGGCAAGAAGCCCAAGCCTGTGCGGGTCGACTTCTTCTAACCTAGAGAGGCAGATGTTTTAAGAAGAATGCTAGGGCCTTGAGGCTTTGGGATGCTAATAATGTGTATAGAGAGATGCGATGATGACTAACACCTCTGTTGTCCTTGCTTAACTTGCTGTCATATTTGGCATAAATTGAGTTGTACCACCCTGTTTCACTTTGAGATTTGATTTGTCATTTGCTTGGAGAATATTAGGGGCTAGCCATAATCTGAGTTGATTATGATTTGAGTTGCCCACATTTTAAGTATTCTTGGGTTGTTGATGAGAGAGAGGAGGAGCTCCATATCTTTATTATCTACTTATAAGTATGGTTTTGCATTTAAGCATATCCTGAGTGGTCTTGCATGCATCCCTTTGGAGCGCTTTCGACCCCTTGTGGTACTGTTTAGGTTGCCCTGGTATGTGCTGGTGCAAACCTGTTCTTGTAAGTGTAAACAAAGTATAGGCTTTGAATTTGCGGTCGGCTTAGTTCAACATGTATTGCCCTATACTTCGACGCAGTATTCTTATTCTGCATTGATCTTCTGTATTGTCATTATAGCCTGCTCTCGTTTTCCTATGAATGCAATACTTGTCTTCTGCCACAACTCCCTTGATTCCAAGGTTAAGGTTGGGTTAAACACTGTAGCTTCAAGATGGCTCCTTATGTAATATGAGTTTGATTGATTCAATCTTTTTTCCTTGACACCTAACCTTCTTGACATGAGGGCGGCCTTCCTGGCCTCATGCCCTGCCTCATTTTCCTTCAATAGGGGTTAGTGTAAAAATGGGTGTAACACTTGCCCCCTAAATCTACGACGACCACAGGTCATGGTAGACTTGTCATCTTAAGCACCTTGTTTGCATAACCTGCCAGTTTTATCCAATCTTCCTTTCCTTTTTATAATGAGAAAAGTCTTTTTCCTATTCTTGTATTTGATGCTCTTTGTATGCTTGCAATTCCCTTATTGGCCTATTTTAAAACTGTTGTTCAATTAGGGTTTTTGTTTTTCCAGGAAGATCATCCTCAATCTTCGTACTCATTTTTGCCAATCGATCGGCATCCCATAAAAATTCTTTATTAGTTTGATCATGCGGCCATTATCCAAATTAAGGTATGTGTATCTTTTCTTCATCTTCTCTTTATTTCTTTTTATCCTTTTGGTCGAAAAGAATTTCTATTACATCGCCTTCTAATTTCCAAATTTAGGGTTTTCTTTACATTTAAAATAAGGGAACTAGCCTTGATTCCTACTTGAACCTTCTTTGAAGTAATCTTAAAACTTTGAAATAGATTCCTCTTCGTTTTTCTCTACACTTCTTCCCTTTAAAATCAATCGGTTGGATGAGCCACCAAATATCTTAGATAATTAGGGATTTTTGGTTAAGAAGGTAGGGTGGGTTCCTAAACCTCATGAATGCATTAAGACACCATGGCTGGGTTTATCTCTATTACTTTAGAACACATCTGAAGTGGTCATTATCTTCCATGCATCCGACTATTCATCAATGGCTTACCACCCTTGATATTGCTAATGTCCAACTTTCCCCTCTTTCCTATACTCTTGCCCTGGCTACTTTCGTTTTTATGTTGAAAATGGCTTCGATCTCGTTAGTGAGGAACTTTGGTTTCTCTTTGAAATTAGGAAGTGTCCTTTAAAAGGGACACTTCAAAGGGGGATGATGGCTTCTTTTACATTCAGGCCAAGTAATAGGTTTTTCCTGATGTTCCACGGAAAAATTTAAAATCGGTCGATCTTTATTTCTTTATTTTGAACTTAGACGACTTTACTTCTTCCTTCCATCAAGATTCCATCCACACCATCTCCTTTGAGGAGAATGAAAAATTATAAAATTCTCCTAGATGGCATATTTCAAGATTGCATGCAAAAACAGGAAAACAAATAAATATTCTAATAGATGGAAACTGAAGGACAACAATCTACTGCGTCCTCATATTCCATTTTCTTATAGCATATTTAAATCAACTTCCTCTTCAACTAAGTTTGGGGAAATAAGTTGCTTGCAATAGAATTTTAGGAATTATTATCCTTGTAATGTTAATCTTATTACTCCTTTTCTTTTTATGTAGAATGAATATTAAAACTTCTGTAAGGGTCCACAAGACTTTGAAGCAAAGCCAGGCCTCGAAAAGACCTCGTGATGGATGTAATGGTTTTTTCCCTGTCCTCAAAAGATTTACTACTACTCCCCCTCCCTTGCTTTGAATGTTCTTCCTCTTCCTACTAAGGTGATTTCTTCCCTTCCTATTTCTACCTCAATTTCCCCGACTGCTTCTTCTTCACATAATGATTTTGCCCCTGTTTCCAGTTGCTTGCCTTTTCCCAAAGGAGCTATATTTGGCTTCATCGAGAGGGTGGGTAGAACTGCGGAGCAAACCTTTCCACACATTGTCTCAACTTCTCTACCTTCCTTCCTTCCCATCCTGGCTCTTCGGATGCCTCCTTCTGATCTGAACTGGAAAATTTCTAATTTATGTGAGTGGACTTTTTTCTATCCTTCTCTTCTTTTAGTTTCTTGTTTTCTACTTATATCGTTTGAAATTTACTTTCTTAAAGTTGTGAGCTTAATGGTGACGTCATGCAAAAGGGAGAGTCCACATGCCTCGCTCCTTAATCAGGTGGCTAAACTTGAAGCAGACCTTGCCTCATCTAAAACTGAGAAGGTTGTGCGGGCTTCTGCTAAGGTCACGGTAGAAGAAGATGCTAGGATGTCCTAGAGATGGATGAGAGCGAAGCCATGGCTACAGCGAATGTTTCGGCTTCAAAACAACATGGGCTAGGGGAGATGGATGAGGCCCTGCCCAAGATGCTAAAAGATTTGGAAGTGGTGACATAGAAATTGACCCAATTAGAAAAGGACCTTTATAATTTCACTTTGATGTGACTTATGATCTTTATGCTTCGGCTAGGCACGACTTTGGAAGAGAAGTTAAGCTTTTTTGCATCAAAATTGGTAACAAACCCAAAATGTCGTGAAAGCGCCAGCATATGAACACAAATCAGCAATATGTAATCACAGATCACAGATCTAAATAACGTAGAGAATAAAAAATGAAGAATAATCAACTTGAAACAGAAATAACAGACAGAGACACAGGATCTATAATGGTTCGGCTATCTCCGGCCTACATCCACTCTAAAAGTTAATATTTTGTTGACTTTCCTTACTGGTTACAGATGATTACAACATATTATAATGATAAAATTCAAGTACAACGGCAGCTATGGAGTGCAAAGTTGAATCGGGCAAAGTGTGGACGTCGTAAAGCCAAAAGATCCTTCTTCTTATAGGCCCTGTGGCACTATTTAAGGCATTCCATGCAAATATCCCGCTTCTTCAGAAGACTTCTTTTGCCACGTGAGTGGGCCTGTGCGATCGATCCTATGAAGTTTCGACTCGATCCGTAATCGATCCAAGCGTAATTCGTGTCGATCAAGATTTTGTCCAATGGAGTCAAAACTTGGTGTGAACATTCTTTAGCTTGTACGTAACCTTCTATGAAAATTTCATTGCATTTGGAATTGTAGATCTCAAGATATGATCGATACAAATTAAAGCTTCCTCAACGTCATCTGGTTCGTATTGATCAATTCGTATTGATGTTTATTTGCATCGATACCAAGCACGTGTGCATCGGTGACGTGGTCCCATCATCGAGGCTCGATCCATTTTCTACGCCGTATTGAACATTTCTTCCTTCGATCCATGCATATTCTTTGTTTGTATCCAATCCACTGTTTGGCTTCGCATCCATCTGTTCGCATCTGTCCCATCTGTGTCCATCGATTTGAATCCATTGGTTGCTTCCTTGTTCGTATTGATCAAGCTATTGCCGTGGATCGATACGAACAAGACCTATACGATTTCTACCTTCATTTCCATTTGAATCGATACGAAATCTTCGATTAGAGGCATGTCCTCATCTCCATCCTGACTGATATGAACACTATCGCCTTGAACCCATGTTGATCGTCACGAACAGCATCGATTCGAAGCCTACTATGATGCTTCATCCTGATCGATATGGAACCTTCGAGTCGAACAAACCATCACGTGCCCATCTATTCAATCCAAATTCATATCCATCGAGTCGAAATCCATTTGGCCTTCCTACCTGATCGATACGAATACGCTGTTCGTATCCATACTGAACCGATGCGAATTGTATCGATACGAAATCAGCCCCTTCCAATATTGATTCGCCCATATTTCGAGCATACGAACTCCAATTGACCTGAAATTTGAAACGTAGCCTCTCCTAGCCTTGTTCATTATTCCCAATCGATCCCGCCTTGATTGGAGTATCGGCCAAATTTTGACAACATCGATCGCAGCCTTGTTTTCAATTGATTTCCACTCTTGATATCTATCCTTTTCCAGCTAATGTGTTGATATTCCAGCCTTGACCAAAGGGTGGGGTAACATTTGCCCCACAAACATGCCTTCTGATAAGAAGGGGTGTTTTGAATAGTTCTGAATCCGATATCCAAAGTCCATATTCCGTCCATAGCCATACCATCCGATTCATAATCCAATCCATTACCAATCCGCCTATCCAAGTGCATCATTCTTGACTGCTCTGAGTCAATGTCTGATTCCAAATCCAGTAACCAAAGCCCTAGCCAATTCCATATCCATCCGAATTTAGTAAACGAGTTCCAATCCATCCTTCTCCAATAACCAATAACCGAATCCAAGATCTTTCCGGGTCGATATCCAAGTTCTTTGCCATCCGTAGCCAATATAAATATCTGTAACCCCTCCGGGTTCTTGCCAAGCGCAATTCACACCCGACGACCAAGGTCTAGTGTCCTTGGACGTTGAGTAATTGCCGTGACTTAAGTCCTAAGCCAGATCCTGGTCGCTTCGGACCCTTATCGAGCACAGTCCATACCCGACGACCTGAAATAGTGACCGATAATATAGGGCCTAAGTCCTAAGCCGAATCCTAGTCGCTCCGGACCATTGTCGATAATAGTCCATACTCGATGACCTGAATAAGCTAATTCACCACGTTCGGACGAAGAGACTTACCCTATACGGAGCATAATCCGTACCCAAGACCATTTACCAAAAATAGGATAAAAATCCAATCATAATCCAATCCAAATCAAATCAAAAAATCAAAAATCCATATCAGAAATCCAAGTCAATCATCCAAATGATAGTCCAAACCAGAAAATAAACAAAACCAGGAGTTCAAACCGAACTCCAAAACCAAACCAGAAAAGGCAAATGTCCAAACCAAGAGAAAAAACATATTTCACAAAGCATAGCATCGCGATTTATCATCATCCAGAGCATGCCTAGGGGCCATCTCCGCCCCATACATGAGTAAACGACTTGGTCGTTTGCCAGCAGTTTGTTACTTATTTCTTATCATCCCTATCAATTGATAACCAATCAACCATCTTTCCCGGACCTTGCGCCGTTGTTGTTTGAGGTAGACGGTGGTTGCTCTTGCTCCACCGCTGCATTTTGAGCTCCAACATATTTTCGCAACTGTCCATTCCTTATATGCTCCTTAATTATGTCCCTCAGATGCCAGCAACTGTTGGTATCATGTTGGTCCAAATCATGAAAAGGACAGTGCCTCCTTGATGCCCTTTCATGTTCTGAGGGTTCTCTCCTAGCTCGCCTTCGGTAGGGAAGACGATTCCGAGTCTCTATAAATATCCGCTCCAACGTCTCGTTTAATCCCGTGTAAGTGGAAAACTTAGGCTCCTTTCACCGCTTCCTAGCTTTTCCTGATTCGTCATCCAACTTCCTTTTTTTCTTTTATCTTTGTCTTTATCCGAGCCTCCACTAGATGGCCTTCCATTCTCAGCCGCATTCAACTCCTTTAATTTCATATCTGAACACGCATCCTCCTGCCAATGGAATCTCTTAGCTTCGTGAAAGAATTCTTTAAGATCTAGTTGTGGATCTCATACTAGAGATACTTTGAAATCTGATTCCTTTCTGACTCCTGATACTGCTGCCATTAAAACCTTCGATGGATTCGACCGATCCACCGAAGCAACCGTTGAATTGAACCGAGTTAAGAAAGCTCTTAGAGATTCATCTGACCTTTTCATTACTGACATTAGCGTCATCACATTCTTTGGCCTTTTGATATGAACCTGAAACTACTTCAGAAACTTGTCCACCAATTATGTCCATGTCCTGATAGATCCTTCCTCCACCAGTTTGAACCACATCGGAGCTATATCTGTCAAGTATAGAGGGAAATATCAGGCCATCACTTCCTCTGATGCCCCCAAGCACTTCCATATGTCTTGTATATCTCATCAAGTGATCGGTAGGATCAGCCTTTCCATTGTTTATCTCTAGCATAGGTAGCTTGAATTCTAGTAGATTCTGAGCTATTATGATGTCACGAGTAAACGGACTGTTGTTTACTCCTTCCGGATCTCTGTTAGTCAAACGTCCGTGCGTCGTTCTCTTGATGATCTCAGCGAATCCAGCATTGTCCGTCAAGGGTTGTCCCTCGAGTCCCTAAGGGAATTCCGGCATGTATTCCTCATCAAGCGCTCTTGCATTCCCGCCAGCATCGTGTTGTGTGGTATCAACTGGAATTCCTCCATGAATTGGCCCATCGTTGCCGGGTATCGTGCCCCCGAGCCCGGATCTATCCAGATTAGCGGTCGTGTGCTGATCAGGGGTTGTGCCTTGTTGAGCTGCTCCATTCGATTGCCTATTTGGTCGTTTTACTCCAGCTTCGTGTATTTGAACTCCTGAAGTTCCAGCTGTTTCTTCTTGCCCAAACTATTTAAGGAGGTTTTGCATCATCTCCTTTTTCAGAATCTCTTCACGCATTGCCCCCAACATCATCTCCACTTCGTCTCGGGTGATGACAATTAAAGCCGGATTGGTCCCTGATGAAGCCTCCTGGCTTCCTTCGTGCTGACTTCTCTCTGTTCTTTGTCTTCTACTTGATTTCCTTGTCATAGCTCTTTAGATCTGAATCCTTAAGCCTTCAAATCTGAACTCCAAATCTGGTATAGCAGGTGCTAGTTGTTCTCCGTGAAAGCACCAAAGTGTTTGCGCCAAAATTGATCACAAACCCTAAATGTCATGAAAGCACCAGCATATAAACACAAATCAGCAATATGTAATCACATATCATAGATTTAAATAATGTAGAGAATAAAAAATGAAGAATAATCAACTTGAAACAGTAAGAAACAGACAGAGACACGGGATTTATAGTGGTTCGGCTATCTCTTTGGTCTACATCCACTCTAAAAGTTAATCTTTTATTGACTTTCGTTGCTGGTTACAGATAATTACAACAAATTATGATGATAAAATTTGAGTACAAAGGCAGCTATGGAGTGCAAAGTTGAATCGGGCAGAATCTGGACGTGGCAAAGCCAAAAGATTCTTCTTCTATAGGCCCTGGGGTGCTATTTATAGGCTTTCCATACAAATATCTCGCTCAAACTTCTGGAGACTTTTTCTGGCATGTGAATGGGCCCATGGGGTCGATCCCAAGAAGTTTCGATTTGATTTGTGATCAATACGAACGTAATTCGTACTGATCAAGATTTTGTCCAATGGAGTTGAAACTTGGTGTGAACATTCTTTAGCTTGTACGTAAGCTCCTGTGAAAATTTCATGGAATTTGGACTTGTTGATCTCAAGATATGATCGATAAGAATTGTAGCTTCATCAGCGTCATCTGCTTCGTATTTAACAATTTGTATCGATGTTTATTCACATCGATACCAAGCACGTGTGCATAGGTGACGTGGTCCTATCTTCGAGGCTTGATCCATTTTCTACACTACGTTGAACGTTTCTTCCTTTGATCCATGCATATTATTCATGCGTATCTAATCCTGGCTATGCATCCACCTGTTCGCATCGGTCCCATCTATGTCCATCGATTCGAATCTATTGGTTGCTTCCTTGTTTGTATCGATCAGGCTATTGTTGTGGATCGATACAAATAAGACCGATACGCGTTCTACCTTCCTATCCATTTGAATCAATATGAAATCTTCGATTCGAGGCATGCCGCCATCTCCATCCTGACTGATACGAACACTATCGCCTTGAACCCATGCTGATTGTCACGAACAGCATCAATTCGAAGCATACTGTGAAGCTTTATCCTGATCGATATGGAACCTTCGAGTTGAACAAACCATCGTGCGCCCATTTATTCAATCTAAGTTCATATCCACCGAGTCGAAATCCATTTGGCCTTCCTACCTGATGGATACGAACACGCTGTTCATATCCATACTGAATGATACGAATTGTATCGATACGAAATGTATCGATATGACATCAGCCCCTTCCAATATTGATTCGCCCATATATCGAGCATACGAACTCCGATTGACCTGAAATTTGAAACGTAGCCTCTCCTAGCATTGTTCATTATTCGTAATTGATCTCTCTTGATTGGAGCTCGGCCAAATTTTGACAACATCGATCACAGCCTTGTTTCCAATAGATTTCCACTTCTGATATCTATCCTTTTCCAGCTAATTTGTTGATATTCCAGCCTTAACCAAAGGGTAGGATAACAAAGCTTAACTTCCTAGGGGATGAGTCTCTAGTTAACTCGATCTATTTGTATTACCGAGATAGGTGGGATAGTGAAAAGGTCACTATGCAAGTGTTACTCCAGTCATTCTGAGCACTCAACTAAAAGGGAGGTGTTAGAGGTTGACCATGGTGACCTGAAATCCAAGGAAAGAGAGAAGGCAACTATACACAAGGTTAATCTAAACTCCCTAATAGAAGTTTAGTTTCAGATTTCTTTTTTCTCCTTTTGTATAAAGATTCTGAAATTTATTCTAATGTGTGTAATGAAACATGATTTTTTTTTTGTTATCTTACAAATGATCATGCTTTCCTAATTGTTTTTATTTAGTCTTCTAAAGAGAATGTGTTTACAAAACTTTTGATGGAGAGCGAGGGTAGGTGTAGGAAACAAATCTTAGATCACTTTGGTTTAAGCGCTGTGGTTGTATGCAGGTACGAAAAAGAGTTAAATGAGTCTTTTGCAATGCTTAAGGATAAAACTCAGGGATTATTATCCAGGATATATCAACTAGTTCAAGGGAAGAGGCCTTTAGTGATTTCATGCTACGCCGATGATGATACATACTAGAAAATGGTTTGTTCCCATCTGAATCCCCCACTTAGAGTGGTTTAGGCTTTGGATAAGAACCTTGAATAGTGACAGAGCTCTCCGTACCCTTGTTATTTTACACATGTCTTTATGTACATGGACCGGTAGAGATAATGTAACAAAAGATGGATGTTCAATGTCAAAAATTTATCTGTTGTATTTTTTAATCATGTAATCAAGTTATATTTTATTATTGATTAAGTTTGTTTTCACAAAGCCTTGTTAAAACTAACGATGAATGTCGTCAGGAAGCTTCCACTTCCCCAGTGATTCTTGACCTTAAAGGTTCTAATGTGATTGAGATGGAGGGTGTCCTAAGGACGAGGTCATTCAACATAGGGACAAGAATGAGAGGTTTGAAATAGGATTGAAGTTTTCTTGTGAGCAGCAAAAAAAGGCCAAAGACGCCCTTGAGCGCCAGTATGATTGCAATAGGAAACTGTGTGCATGGTCAGGGGGTGCTATGTCAAAGTTAGAATGGATAAGGAAAACTTTAGAGGTGGGTGAAGAGCTCTATTGTATTGTTTATAGACGTAAGATTTCACAATACAAGAACATGTGGAAGAGATGTCCATAGAGCCGGACCTCTCAATGAGAAAGAAGCTATTGAATATGGGAGGACGGTTATGTTGTCCTGCTCGGACACTATTCCTGCCCTTCCTATGGTTCCGGGCCTTCTAATCCTTATATGATGGATGGAAAACTAACGCCCATATGCTATTTGGTGACTTTGCAAGACAAACTAGAAAAACATGATCTCAGCTAATTGACACTCTAAACGACATACTGAGAAAAGCTCTGTTAAAGATATGCAAGCATAAGGATTCGCTAAAAATTGCTCGATGCAGGGTTGCTTCTTACTCAGAAAAGCATAAGCAAGAGGAGATCAAAAGTAAGAGGTGGGAGGCTTTGCTATAATGATCCTGAGATGTCTTAGAATTCTGCTATCCCATTCTAGACTAGAATTTTCTAAACGACAAAGTGGACTACGAAGTGACAACCGAACAACCCATGGATCATAGGGCAGGAGAATGCTATGACCCTAGTAGGACCTTTCTTTCTAGCATAGCCCTACCTTTTCCTTATATTTCTTAGACACCATATTAATGCTTAATTTTGATGACCTTTGGATAAGGAATGTTTTTTTGTGTGATTTGACAATACTTGACACAGTTATGAAGTTTGTTTACCGAGTAACATTTCCATACAAAATTTTTGAGCTTCTAGCGTTCTTACCTAGCTCATTTATATAATTATTTATTCCTATTATGCATGGACTTATTTAACTTTTTTTGATTGGCTCCTCTCGATCAGGGTTCAGAGGTAGCGACCCTTAAAGAGAAATTAGATTCTATGCTAACCAGAGTAGCCGAATTAGTGGACTTATTAAGGAATGGCGAGAGCATATATCGGGATATATATGGAGGTAAGATCAAGGAATTAAGGTAAAGGATTATGGAAATGGACAAAGATATTATACAATATATGAGCATAGAAGATGATTCTCCGATGACATTAGCCACATGCGACTCTCTCAGACCGGATGCAATTCCTATGCCTCCTTTTAAGACCAACCTAGATGAGGTCCTCAAATGGCTGAATGATGTAAAGAGTTATTATAAGGCTAAGATTAAAGAGTTGGTGGATTATTATAATAGAGAGCTGGGGATCCTACAAACCTACATCTCACCTTTTCTTTCCAATGCGAAGAGGCTCCCTAGCTCCTCCTTAGGAAATGCTAAGAAAAGAAATGATCAACTCTTGATTGAGATTAAATGAATTAAGCGTGTGGCTATGGAGCATGTGAATGCTTTTGAGAATAAAATATTCAACTTGGAATGTGAGGCCCGATTAGATTCCATTATAGTTTTCCAAGGTGGGATGGATATGACATCTCTGTTAAAAGATCCTCACAAATAGATGGTGAAGGAAACAATAGTAAAAATTTGCCAGCATTGTGTCATTGATGTTTTTAGATGTTTTTAGCCTGACTTAATTTTTCCTTCTTGCACAGCCATGCCAACTATAAGTACAGGTCTCACGATTATGAGAATACCTAGGCCAGTGCAAATTATGATCCCTGAGTTGCTTACTGTAGTTCTTCTCATGGTAGTACCACCATACCCGATCATTAGCTGTTGTTACCAAGCTAGATGATCAATCCCCTATTATTCAATTGATAGGCAGTTCTTCTCAGCCTTCGACATCGTGTTTCCATAGGTCATATCGATGCGAAGCAGTCATAACTAGCTCGTCTTATGATTATGATTCAGATTCTTAGAATATCTTTTATTATGAGGTATCACTTCATGATGTGGCCCATGTTGTGATCTTTTGTAAATTATGTATAGATATTTAAAATAGACAATTGTATTTTGGTGGGCATGTAAGGAGCTAACTAAGTATTGGTAACTTTGTTTTCTGACATATACCAGGCAAGCTTTGTGTAGTGTCTAGATCTGTACCACTCCAATAACTTATGTTTACATTCCATGTATTGCGCTTTCTTGCCATGTTTAGAATAAGCTCCTGAGGTAGCTTGTAACACCGCTAATTATAAATAACATTATTCAGGAGATTTAATTAGATAAAATAAATAGAATAATATAAAGATTAAAGTGGTTAAGAGATTGAGATTTGTATAATTATAAGGTAGTTGTGGCTTAAGTGATGAATAAACAAATGGAAATTTAAAATGAAGAAACTAAAGGTAATAAGATAAGGGAAAATTTAGGAATAAGTTATATTCTATAACCTAAACCTTTATTCCAATTTCATTTACAATATTCACAAACAAAAACTAAACCTAGAGCTTGGCCTGCCACCATTAGAGGAAAACAAGGGGAAGATAAAAAAGAATTCAAGAAGGAAGCTTAATCAAATCAACTCAAAGGCAAATCTCAAACTCCTTAATAACAAGCTAAGGAGAATAATAGATTACATCTCATATTTATTGCTTTCGGTTTCTAGATGAGATCCAAAATTATTTTGCAAGAATAATGCCTTGCTTTGATTGTTTAAATGGATATATATGCTTGTTGATGATTTATGTTGTTTCATATAGATTTTATGATAGGATTTGATTTGAAAAACCTATTAAATGACATCCAAATGGCTTGCATTTTCGATATAAAGTCAGAAATATTATTTCAGAGATGGGTTTCAAGTTTCATAATTTTCTAAGTTGTTATGCATTTATTATGAATTTTCTAGTAAAGAAAATGGTTAAATTGGGTTTAAATTATTTTCAGTTATTATATGTTAGCTTTAGGTCAGAAATTTAAATATGTTAGAAAAAAAATTAAAAGTGATTTATGGGAATTTTTGGAGAATTTTCCTAGGTATTTTATTAAATTATTCAAGGTATGTGACTTAAATATTTTATACGTTTGTAAAAGGAGAAGAGGAAACTTGTTAAATGTTTTAAAATGTTAATTACTGAATTCGGCTGCACTTTTAAAAAAGGTTTTGTAAAAGAATTGACAAATAATTATACGTTGAAAATAAAGGCAAGTTAGTTTGAAAGATATTACTTTAAAAGGTTAAAAATCAGTTTTGTAAAAGATTACTGCTTCGCCACTTACATCAACCACCTTTCAACCCCATACATCTACCTCCTACCAAGTCGAAACCAATACACACGGTATCAATACCCTGGTACATAGTGGATTGGAGTTAGGCGGAAGATATAGAGTCGAAATATGCTTTTGAATGGTAGAAGTTGCTCCTATAAACTTGGAACTATTTTGATTACAAATGAGGCTTTCGAAAGGGCTTAGAGTTAGCTTTCGACTTAACCAATTTACTTCTGTTTACGTAAAAAAGGGCTTACGAATGTGTTGCCGCATTTTGTTTTTAAAACAAGCCTTTGAAGGGGTCGAAACCCCTTCAACCTTTCGAATCAACGTCTTCAAAAAGTGTTCTTTTGCCTTAAACTTTGAAGACGCTTGTCCATGCTTTCGAAAGGGTTGGTTTCGAAATCATCTACTTTCTTTTACTTAGGAATAATGCTTTTAAAAGCGAAACTTTTGCCCTAGTTCTTTTAAGACCCTCAGATATATTAAAAGTTAAACCCAAAGTTTTCAAAAGGAATAGTTTTAAATGATTTCGAAGCTATGTTCCACGAATTTTTACTTGAACCCGGTGCTTTCGAAAGGTTTGTTTTAAGTAAAGGACTATAATATGTTCGAAAGATATATAATGAAGGTTTCAAAGGGGAGATTCCCCAATGTTTTCAAAGGTTTACTTTTAGTATTTGAATGGAAGGTTTCCAATGCTTTTGAATGGCAAGTTTGAAGTGCTTTGAAAAGAAGATGTCTAAGGTTTTATAAAGATTTCGAGGGCGAAACTTTCAATGATTTCGAAAGGTCTATTTTTAAAGGTTTTGAAAGGTATGTTTTGGCCTTCGGCCTAGTGTTTTAAGGTAACATAGTTGGCTTATTTTGAAAGGGATGCTTTCAATAGATTCGTAAGGGACGTTTAAAGTTTCTAAACAAGAGTTTCGAAAGTAATATCTTGAATTTAAAATCTAACACTTTCTAAGTTAAAGGAGGGCTTTAAATTGCTTTAATGGGATTGATAAACCTATTGATTTAGGTTTACATCAACATTGTTCTGTGTAAAGCATATATCACGGAAAAGATATTTGAGAAAAGTAAAAAAAATATTTTCCTTGTTTAAGTATGATTTAAAGGTTTAAATCAATTTGAACGAAATATTTCCAAGGAAAAATTGATGGGGTAGTTAATCCTAAGTTAATGACTCAGATATTAGAATGCCACATGAGATTGATATATGATCTTACCCTATACTTTAAGTCACAGCCCCTAGCTAATATAAGTCCAAAATCCCAGTGTATACGTCTTTGTCACATGTAAGACTAAAATGATGTTACACATAGAAAGGAATATACAGAGAAAGATACGTTATCGATGAGCACGCAAAAACCATTAGGATTATTTGACCCTATGAGAAGTAAGTTAAGGACAGATCGTCTAGGAGTGTGTCTAATAGAAGTTAGATTATTTATTTTGTCTGGTAAGCCCGAGTCAGCCAATGGTTAGTAGTTAGCCAAACAAAACTACATTGTTTGGACAGATAGCCCATTAATTACCTGATTTATGTACATATATGATATTTTTATTATTGCTTTAATTAGTTTGATTGTAGAATTTTGATTTGCAAATGATATGCTTTAAAAGGGATATTAGTGAGGGGAAACCTGTTCCGCTAAGCGGCATGGTCTCACTTAATTTTAGTAAACCGAGATGTAATAGTGTTATTCACACCAGGCTTTGTGTCAAACTCAAAGTTTATGTTTTTCCCCTTAAACTTTTAGGTACTCAAAATTTAATTTGAGTAGATTGAGAGCTAAGGTTTTTCAGGTTTAGTAGGTGGACGAATAAGCTTACGAAGACGTGATGTACGCAAAGTTAGCTATTTAGGAGTTATTAGTTTTATTTCCACTATGATGTATTAAGACTGATATGTCTATTGGGTACTCTGATCATCCAACGGGGCATCTTCATATGTTGCTCTTGGCATAAATTGTAATACTTATATTCGATCGAAATCTGAGAATCGTTTAGGATTGTGCAATGGAATATGAAACATGGATTTGAAATGTTAAGGTGAAAAATTGTTTTTGAAATTTATGATATTGTTACATATTCATTTACTTCTGATATTATGGATACCATAAAAATTGTCGTATTTTGTCATTGAAAGTTAAAACTATAGATGACTGCAACATTAGTATTGCTTGGATTCGGACCTCAAGATACGGGATGTTACAACTTGGTATCAGAGCATAGGTTTATGAAAAACATAGAAATTACAAAATTAAAATGATTTTGAAAACATAATCCTAAGAAATTAGAGAAATGATTGGGGTATGGGATAACACTATAGTAACGTACTTGTATTCGCAATATATAAGTGTATGCTTTATCTTCATTCACCCATCTCCCTTTGGTTATTCTTATGTAACTTACAAAGACTCGAATGCAGATTTTATGGATGTAAGATATAGATGGAAGAAGTGGAAGAGTCAACATTTATGAGAGAAGCATCATAACTAATGGGAATGCCAGACCAAACACAAGAAGGAATCCAGGTTAGGCTCAAGTTGCTAATGTGGGTGAGAGAATGCCATAGGTTAATATGGAAGCTATGTATCAGTTCTTCATTAACATGATGCAAGCTGGAGTTGCTATGGGTTTAGTTGAAGGAAATGCTGAAGGAGTAAATCAGGGAGCTCCAGTGATTAATAACTATGCTGTATTGAGTAGGAATTATGCCAGGCTGGGAGGAAAACCACTTTCTGGGGAATAAGGACGCAATTGAAATGGAGAACTGGTTACTTCATTGTGGGAGGATTTTTGCTGATTTGGGGCTCAATGATGGGCAGAAAAGGAGGCTTACTTCTAAGCAGTTATAAGGAGCAGCACTGTACAGGTGGAATAATTTTAGGTTAGAGTCAATGAGAAGACTATGATTTGGGCTGAGTTCAAGAAGAGGTTTGAAGAAAGATTTATGTCAGAGATTGCTAAGTCTACTCTACTCAGGATGTTTGTTGAGTTGAAGTAGGGGGATATAATAGTACTTGAGTACACAACCATATTTGAGGAACTATTAAATACTCTATGATTGATATAGTTATTAAATGGAATGAGAAGTCCATTTGCAGGTTAAAGCCTGAGCTAACTAAGGCTACATTATCACATATTAGAGATTCTTATGATGTAGTTGTTGAGATAACTTTGAGGCGGGAAGTGATGATTGCTTTCCTTGAGGGTAACAAAGCAAGGGGAGCTCAAGGAGGGAAGAACCAGAAAAGAAAAAAAATTCATAAGAAGGGAGCTCAAAAGAGTACGGTTGCCAAGAAGGGAAAGACAGAAGTTATCTATTATAAGTGAGATAAGAAGGGACACTATGCTCATGAGTGCCGGATAGACAAAGGGAAGAAAGCTGCTGACAAGAAAGGAGTGAGATGTTTCAACTGCGATTAAATTGGACATTATAAGAACCAGCGCAAGGAGCCAGCCAAGGATGGAAAAGGCAAGATGTTTGCATTGGAACCAGCTATGTTGAGACCAACAATAGAGGAGAAAGAAAAAGCAATGTTAGGAGGTACGCTTTTGATTCACAGTGTATCAGTTAGAGTTCTATTTGATACTGGTGCATCGCATTCTTTTATATCTCATTGTTTGGTAGATAAGCTTAACCTAGAACCCTCATACCTAGTTACTTCCTTAAGGCTTGCAAATTCGATACGAGGATATGCGACTCTTGGGATGATATGTGACCACTTAGAGTTTGAACTGTTAGGTTATACATTTTGTTGCAGTTTGCATGTGTTTGATTTCGTAGGGTTCCAGATTATTTTGGGTATGAATTGGTTAAGTAAATATGATGCTAGTATATTTTTTCGTGATAGGGAAATATCACTCAGACCTCATGACTGCAGTGATCAAATAAATACTGCCTATAAAACCCTAATTTTGAGAATTATGCTTTATTAGGTGTTGTAGAAGCAGAAGACGAGTTAAATTGAGTTTTCATTATTAGAGAATTCATAGATGTCTTTAAACCTATAGTAGGACTATCACCGAAATGAGCCACTGAGTTTCGAATAGATTTAGTACCTGCAGCAGAACCGGTGAGAATAGAGTGCCAAGTAGAATGATACATACCGAGATGAGGGAGCTAAAGGTGCAGTTGGTAGATTTGGATAATAAGAACTTTATCAGACTAAGCAGTTTGCCATTGAGAAGCCGTAGTGTATGCAAAGAAAGCAGACAGATCGTTAAAGTTATGTATTGATTATCAAAAGTTGAATGAGAAGATGATAAAGAATTGATATCTGCTGCATAGAATTGATGATCTGTTCGACCAGTTGAATGAAGCTAAAGTATTTTCCCAATTGGATTTGACAACAGGGTTCCATCAGCTTAGAGTGGCTAAGGATAGTATTTCTTTGACAATGTTTAGAACCAGATATGGATCATACAAATGGTTAGTAATGCCATTCGAACTAACTAATGCGCCGGCATTTTTTGTAGATTTGATGAATCGAGTTTTCCAAAAGCATTTAGATAGGTTCGTATTGGTATTCATAGATGGTATTTTGGTATACTCTTTGAAAGAGAGCATAAACTTCAACTTAGAGTGGTGCTTGAGACGTTGAGGCGGCATCAAGTAAAGGCAAAATATCAAAGTGTCATTTCTAGAAGAAAGAAGTGAAGTTTCTTAGTCGTGTAGTCTCAGACAAAGGGTTGTCCGTTGATCCAGCTAAGATCGAGGCAGTGAATAATTGGAAGAGATCTGATATAGTGACTAAGATAAAGAGTTTTCTCAGATTAGATGGTTATTATTGGAGATTCATTAGGTATTTTTCATGGATAGCAGCACCGATGACTAAGCTAAGTCGGAAAGATGCAAAGTTTGTCTGATTGATAAATGTGAGGAGGCGTTCCAGAAGCTGAAACACTTATTGGCAAATGCACCTGTATTAGTTGTTCCAGAGGAAAATCAGGACTTGATGGCGTACATGGATGCATGTGGAATAAGGTTAGGTGGTATGTTAATGCAAAGAAGTAAAGTGATTGCCTATGCTTCTCGACTGCTCAGACCCCTTGAGGTTAGATATCCAACTCATGATTTGAAATTAGCTACGGTAATTTTTGCATCGAAGGTGTGGCGTCATTACCTTTTGGAAGAAAGATTCTAGTTGCTTACAGATCATAAGTCATTGAAGTATATATTCTCTTAGAAGGAGTTGTATATGAAACAACAGAGGTGGTTAGCGTTTTTAACCCCTTATGACTTTGGTATGGAGTAAACACCAAGAAAGGCAATAAGGTTGCAGATGCACTTAGTAGAAAACATCAAAATGTCGTGCTGACAATGATAGCTAAGTGGAAAGATTTAGAAGCATTAACTACATGCAGATTACAGTGGTGATCTGAGGTTAGGTTTGGTAACAGAACTGCTATGTTGTCATGTTTAGAAGTTCGACCGATGATGATCGAAAAGATTTCTTCAAAGTAGAAGGAGGATCCATTATTAGTTGAATGGATCATAAGTAGGGATGGAACGGAGACCGATGACTTAAAATATTTTAGTCTTGACCAAAATTGGTGATTGAGGAAGAAAGGAAGACTATGTGTTCCGAATATGGAAACATTAGGAAGGAAGTTCTTGAAGAATGTCATCGTTCAAAGTTCACTATTCATCTAGGAGGAACTAAGATGTATCAAGATATGAAAAGAAGTATCTTTTGGGAAGGTATGAAGAGTGATGTAGGCTTATGGGTAAAACAGTGTTTGAACTATCAACAGGTTAAAGCCGAGCATCAAAAATCAAGTGGGTTACTTCAGCCTTTAGATGTTCCAGTTTGGAAATGAGATTCTATCTTAATGGATTTTATAGATGGGTTGCCAAGGTTGAGTAGAGGAAATGAAAGCATATGGGTTATAGTGCACAGGTTGACCAAAAATGCACATTTCATTTCAGTAAAGTCAACCAGGATGCCTCTGTTTTAGCTAAGTTGTTTATGAAGAATATAGTTAGATTGCATGGAATTCCTAGTAGTATAGTAAGTGATAGAGATTCCTTATTCACTAGCGAGTTATGGAAGAGTCTATAAGGGACTTTGGGTACCAAGCTCAAGATGAGCACCGCTTACCATCCGTAGACAGATGGGTAAATTGAGAGGGTTAACAGTGTCTTAAAGGATTTGTTAAGAGCTTGTGTACTAGATTTTGAGGGATCATGGGAAGACCATCTACACTTATTCGACTCTTCATATAACAGCAGTTATCGGACTCATATAGGGATGGCACCATTTGAAGCTTCGAAGGCCATGCAAATCTCCGTTTGATGGTTAGAGACCGGTGATAGGTTAGTTCTTGGTCTAAATCTGGTTAGAGAAGCTGCATAAAATATTGAGTTCATTCAAGCCAGAATGAAGGAAGCTCAGTCTAGGTAGAAGAGTAATGCAGATAGAAGAAGAAAGACTAAGAGTTCTCCGTTGGAGATCATGTTTTCGTCAAGATATCACCGATGAAAGGTGTAATCAGATTTGGGAAATTACAAAAATTAGCACCGAGGTTTGTTAGACCATTTCATATTATAGAAAGGATCAGGAAACTCGCATATAGAGTGGAGTTACCAAGTAGTTTGGCAAGAGTCCACGATGTTTTTCATATCCCTCAACTACAGAAGTGTATTCGAGATTCAGTGACTATTGTAGACCTGATTGTGTTAGATGACTTAGTAGTGAAACCAAATTCTTCTGTAGTTAGAAAACCAGCTCGTATAGTCGCGAGGGATGAGACAAAACTAAGAAACAAGAGTGAAAGATTAGTCGAAGTGTAGTAGAGTGACAACGAGAGATACTGTACTTGGAAAACTGAAAGTAGGGTTAGAGATACTTATCCTGACTTGTTCCATGGTATGTTATTACCATTATGATTTATTGCAATGAGTACCTTATCGTAATTTCGAGGAAGAAATATTTTAAGGAGGGGAGACTGTAACACTCCAAATTTTAAATAACATTATTCAGAAGATTTAATTAGATAAATAAATAGAATAATATAAACATTAAAGTGGTAAAGAGACTAAGATTTGTATAATTATAAGGTATTCGTGCCTTAAGTAATGAATAAACAAAAGGAAGTTTAAAATGAAGAAAGTAAAGTTAATAAGATAAGGGCAAAATAGGAATAGATTATATTCTTTTACCCTAAACCCTTATTCCAATTTCATTTACAATATTCACAAACAAAAACTAAACCTAGAGCTTGGCCGGCCACCATTAGAGGAAAAATAAGGGAGAGATAAGCAAGAATTCAAGAAGGAAGCTTAATCAAATCCCCTCAAGGGAAAATATTAAACACCTTAATGATAAGCTAAGGCGAATAATAGATTACATCTCATTTTTATTGCTTTGAGTTTCCAGATGAGATCCAAATTTATTTTGCAAGAATAATGCCCATGTTTTGATTGTTTAAATATATATATATATATATATATATATATATATATATATATATATATATGCTTGTTGATGATTTATGTTGTTTCATATAGATTTTATGATAATATTTTATTTTAGAAACCTATTCAAAGACATCCAATTGGCTTGCGTTTTCGATATAAAGTCAAAACAATTGTTTTAGAGATAGTTTCAATTTTCATAATTTTCTAAGTTGTGTGGATTTATTATGAATTTTCTAGTAAAGAAAATGGTTAAATTATGATTAAATTATTTTCGGCTATTAAATGTTGGAAAACATGCTAAAAGTGATTTATGGGAATTTTTGGAGAATTTTCCTAAATATTTCATTAGAGATATAAAATTATTTAAGATAAGAGACTTAAATATTTTATATCTTTGTAAAAGGAGAAGAGGCAATTTGTTAAATGTTTTAAAATTATTAATTAATGAAATTTGGGAGCACTTTTAGAAAAGGTTTTGTAAAAGAATTGGAAACTAATTATATGACGAAAAATAAGGCAAGTTAGTTGGAAAGATATTGCTTTAAAAAGTTAAAAATTGGTTTTTTAAAGGATTGCTGCTTTGCCACTTACAACAGCCACCTTTCGACCCCATATATCTGCCTCCTACCAAGTCGAAAGCAATACACATGGTATCAATGCCTTGGTACGTAGTGGATTGGAGTTAGGTGGAAGATATAGAGTCGAAACATGCTTTCGAAGGGGTAGAAGTAGCTTTATAAACTTGGAACTATTTTGATTATAAATAAGGCTTTCAAAAGGGGTTGGTGTTTGCTTTTGATATAATCAACTTGCTTCTGTTTATATAAAGAAAGGTCACTCGAATGGGTTGCCGCCTTTTTTTTAAAATGATGTCACATGTAAGACTAAAATGATGTTACATACATAAAGGAATATACAGAGAAAGATAGGTCATTGGTGAGCACGTAAAACAATTAGGATCAGTTAACTTTGGGAGAAATAAGTTAAGGATAGATCGTCCAGAAGTGTGTCTAACAGAAGTTAGATTATTTATTTTGTCTTGTAAAACCAAGTCAACCACGGGCTAGTAGTTAGCCAAACAAAACTACATTGTTCAGACAGATAGTCCATTAATTACCTGATCTATGTGCATATATGATATTGCTATTATTTCTGATCAGTTTGATTGCAGGATTCTGATTTGCAAATGATATGTTTAAAAGGGATATTGGTGAGGGGAAATCCGTTCCGCTAAGCGGCATGGTCTCTCTTAATATCAGTAAACCGAGGTGAAATAGTATTATTCATGCCATACTTTATGTCTGGCTCGAAGTTTATGTTTTTCCCTTAAACTTTTGGGTACTCAAAATTTAATTTGAGTATATTGAGAGCTAAGGTTTTTCAGGTTTAGTAGATGGACTAATAAGCTTCCGAAGACGTGTTGAAGGCAAGGTTAGCTATTTAGGAGTTACTAGTTTTATTTCCACTCTGATGTATTAAGACTGATACGTCTATTGAGTACTCGAATCGTCTAAGGGGATATCTTTATATGTCGCTCTTGGCATAAATTGTAATAATTATATTTGCTCAAAACCAGGGAATCATTTGGGATTGTATAATGGAATATGGAATATGGATTTGAAGTGTAATGTGAAAATTTGTTTTTGAAATCCATGATTTTATTTCATTCATGTGTTTCTGATATAATGGATACCATAAACATTCCCGTAATTTGTGTTTAACAGTGAGTTTTCTATCGGATTAAAAAATTGTCGAAAATTTTTGTAAAAATTTAACCGCAAGCACAAAGCGTACGATCATAGCATGTATGCGAGTACGGGTTAATCCATAGGGAATTATTTATATTTTAAATTTCTAATCAATCAAATTAAACCAAAGTCGAGGGATTGTTAACTAATTAAAAAAAGTAAAAACAAGCTAAAACTAAGGAGAATAAAAATAAGAGATTAAAGAGAAATTTAGAGGCAAATCCCCTCTCATGATCACATAAATCAACGTAATGAAATTATGATCTCTTTTGGTCATTTGTGAGTTTAGTTGATGCATTTATCATAAGCATGGCCTAACTGTGTTATTAACTAACACACTTAAACCATTAAACTTTAGTGCACCCTCTAACTCACTTACTAACTTTACTGAAAGTGATATGAAATTAAAAGTAGGATCTATTTTAAGCATGGCTTATTAACTATTGAATTAGAAACATAAACCATCAAATTTTGATTCTAAATCCACTTCCATTACCATGATCATATGTAGATGAAGAGGTAATTAGTTGTTCATATGACTAAGCATAGCATATTTGAACAACATAAGCTGTCAAACTCAATATTAAACACAAAATCACACAAACATCTAACTTTTCATTAAGCACAAAAGAGACATAAATGAAAACTTATGTTGCATCTACATGATTCAAGAGAGCTTCATTACCCCTAAATTGTAGGGATTAGCCTCTCATATTTGTTATTAAATCAACAAGTGTAGAAAGCAACATGAAATAAACAAGAGGAAAAAGGAGTAAAATGAAAAGAAAAGCTAAGTAAAAAGTAATGAACATTAAGCTACTAACAAAATAAGAAAGAGAGTTGTAGAAGAACATTTACTGACATTACATAAAAAGAAAGATTACATGAAGTAAAAAAATGGCTAAGAAGCCATGAAAAAGAAAAAAAGAAGAGCTTTGTTTATTTTTTTTGTTCCTAAACTATAACTAAATAAGAGGAAGAGGAGGGTTACATGAAGATATGAGGTATTTATACAAGTTAGAAACCCTAATTCATTTTGTTGGGGAATGCCCAAGAGGTAGTGTGCCTACCAAGTAATCATTAACATGTCTTAGTCCCCCACTTAAATGTACAAGAAGCTTTAATGACCTTTTAGCATGTGCATTAGCTTCGAATTGAAAATCAAGGTAAGTGGGTAGGTGTGGTCCTCCATGTTCATGAGTTTGAATTATTCTCATCTTCATTTTCTTTGTTTCCTTTTGTGCATTCATATCTTCATGAAGCCACTGGTATTTGAATTTAAAATTCCTACAAAAAACATAGAAATTTTCAAATAAATTTTAGAAAATTAATATATGCACAAAAATGACCATTTTACCCTTGGATGAAGATCAATATGTGACGATTTGAAATAATTTGAATTTTTGGTTTAAACAAGTTAAAATACCCAATATGATCATTTATTTAATTTAATTAGATTAAATATGATGGTAAAAATATGCATATTTATGTGCACATCAAATACTCCCACACTTATCTTTTTATTCGTCCTCGAATAAACAAAACTAAGATAAATCTGTTTTCGTAGGAAGCATGATTGCATTGAGCGTATGCAACAAGCCATTAAACCTCTGGGTGTCCCTAGTAGGATGAATGTTGTCTCATGAGGGTTTTTAGCGGATACTACCTACAAAATTCGAATGCGATATGAAAATATTTACAAAATGCAAGATTTATTTGCAAAGACATGAACGCAAGTTTTTGAAAATATATACAAATGAAGGGTTTGCTTTTTAATCGACACAAATAAGTTAAATATTGGGTTTGGTCATTGTCTTGAAATTTAAGTCATTTACTTGTCAAAAATTTCAATAAAGACGAAGTTATCATAACAAATGGGATATAGTTTAATTCGTTGTTTCGATCAATAATACAGTATAATTATGAAATGGATCCTTAATTGATTATCAAAGTTTACTAAAGTGGTATTTTCATTTATTTTAAAGGAAAAGTCAAATCAAACAAGTTAAAATAGTGCTTGGATTTCAATTGTTTACTCTCTCTAATTTTTAATTTGAAAATTTATTTTTATTAACAAAATTTACATATGCTTAACTCAGATAAACTGAGGCCAGATATATTACTCACGCACTACCTTGCAGCTGATGTGAGGGGAATACAGAGCGTGGCGAGTGAACACGCAAGTGTGAACACTTATTGACTGTAGGCGTTATTAGTAAAATAATTTTTATATACACACACCTAACTTAGATAAACTGAGGCCAGATATACCGATCGTACACTACCTTCGGGCTTACGTGAGAAGTCTACAGAGCATGGCGAGTGAACACAAGAGTGCGAACACATGACTCTAGGTGTTTTTTTAATAACATACATATATACAAGAAATATATTCTTTTCTGTTTTTTTTTTTTTTTGAAGAGAGAGTTTTGCAAAATCATCTTAGCAACGTTTAACTTAGAAGACAAAAAAATGTTATATCCTTCTATTTGAATTCACCACTTTTTAAAACAAAGATTTTCAATTAGGATATTTCATAATTAACACGTATAAATCTTCCTATGTACTAGTTAAACCATTGTTATTTGTTATCAAACTTCATTTTTATTTTGTTAAGACGAATAAAATTTAAAAAATTTCAATTTAATAAACCAAAATCATATATTTATCCTACAATGTTTGTTTAAAAATAAATCAAAATGCTAAAAAAATTCTTTTTTTATTTTTTTTGTTTTTGAAATATTTTTTTTGAGTTTTGAAAGAAAAATGAAAAATTAATCATGAAAAATCAAAAAGAAGATGAGTCTCCCCTCACACTTAGTTTTGACTGTGACCCCACAGTCAACCCAAGTGAAAGGAGAAAAATAAAATTGAAAATGGCCTTTATTTATATGAAAATGAATGGCATTTATACGAGACCAGAAAGTATATCGTCAAAAATAAATGAAATGGTCTTCCAAAGACCGAGTCATTTGTCTCGTCAAGTATGCGAGACACAACTTAAGCACTAAAAACCAAACCATAAAAGATTTTGAAGTTGAATGTGGATTTGGAAAAACAAATGTCGTTTTATTGAAATACATATGAGTTATTCATTTTCAATGATTTTTAGGGTTGACAAAACAATTGACTGAGATTCAAGTTTATTTTCACCAAACTGAACATCAACAAAATTTTCAGAATTATTGATTTCAAAATTGAAATGGTGATTCAAATCTTCCCCTTTAGAATTTAACAACTCATATTCGAAAAGTCCAAAGAAATCATATTCATTGAATTCATCTTCCTTTATTGAATTATCGACAACTTTATTACATGTGTCTAGTTCAAAATCCAAAGTTGTTGTGTTCAAAATTTCAAAATCGGGGAAAGGAAGATCGAGTCTTAAATCGAGCTTCTCACCCTCAAAAGAATTGAAATCCAACTCAATTGCTATGTTTTCAACAACTTCATTAAGATCATCATTTTCATTTTCAAAAGTAGTTGTTTGAAAATCATCGATTTGGGTAAAAAATGGATTATCATTTGACTCGTCACATGTTGGGATTTGATTTTGTTTCTACATGTTTCAACCAACAAATCAGTGTGATTATTTTAAATTTCGTCCATTTGCTCGACAAAACCCAATTTATAGTTATTAACATCAAATTTTTCACAGTGAAATTGTTGAGAACAAAGATGTTCAATCGTAGCGTGGTTAAGGTTATTCCCATTGCCAAATTCGTCTGAAAGTTTGTTCCCATTTTCATTTTGAGTTTGAAATTCATTTTTGGAGTTTGAAATTGAATTGGCATAGGGTACAATCGAAATCGTTTGAATTTTGAATTGAATTCAGAATTTCGAAATCCTTGACTCGAGTTATTACACAAATACAAATTACACAAATCATTTATATTTTGGTTTTGTTGTGTAGATATTTTGAGTAAAGACGAAATCATTTCGATGTTATTTTCGAGAGTCAAAGGTTGGTCGTTGTTTTGAAAATTTTGTTATTCAAAATTCGAATTATTTATACAATGGTTGTCATTAAAATATCCATATGAATTTGGGGTGAAATCATAAGGATTATATTGATTTTCACAACTATTGTAAAATTCACGTAAGTGGGGAAAGGCGGACATTTTCAAGAATGTTTTTGTTTTTTTTCTTTATAAAAGAAAAATATTTACGGATAGATCTTATTTTTCAACAAGGAAAAGTGATAGATTTTTTTTTTTTTTTTGGATTTTGATTTTTAAACTTTTTTGGATTTTTGAAATTTCAAAGAAAAAGGATTTAGAAATTTCAATAGAAAAGGAATATTTTCAATTTTTTTTAGTTTTGGATTCTTAATTTATTTTTTAAATATGGATGAACTAATGCAACTAGAAGAATGCAAGGGTTAATTACAGATGATTTATCCTAAGTTAACCCAAAATTGTATAATCACACATTGTTTTAAATCAACAAGATAGTTCTCAATCAGGTAACGAGCAGGATTTATAGGTACACCACGAATCACCGTTGCAATGCATTCGAAGGTTTAAGTGCCTTCAGAGGAACAACCACTATAATATATATGAATCACCATAATATTGATAAATGGTTATTACTATGTATGTTGCCTAGACACTAAGAAATTAAATTGTTCAAAGAAGACATGTCAATGTATAATTAAGTGTTATTGATTTCTAACTGTTATTATTAACAAATTCTTCGATAAAATGCAAAGCAGAAATTAGACGTGTATCTAACAATGCAACTACAAATGAATTTTTGTTTTTGTTGTTGAATTTTTTTAATGCAAGCAAATAACAATGCAAGACAGATCAAAACAATAGATAGGGGTTAAAACAACAAATTTTATTTAATAGCAAGTAGTTATTTTTTTGACAGCGGTACTTTTCCTTCTGAAATTCTACTTTGGCAACCTAGAAAAAGAACAAGATATAAAAAAAAAAATTGTTTTTTGTTTTTTTAAAGGAGAAATAAATAGAGCAAAACTAAACTCCAAACAAAAGAAAATTGTAAACACAAAGGGAAAATTGTAAACAACACAAAGAAATTTAAAACTTATTGAATTTCTAAACAAAAGAAAATCAGAACAGAGAATTATTATTTATTTATTTTTTTAAAAAAGAACTTTGGAAACCAAAATTAAAATACACACCATAAAGCAAATCACCCAAACTCCCAAAACAAAGACTAACAATTTATATCCAAAACTGCACTCAACTGTTAACGAACTCGGCCCATTAAGACCCAACGCCCACACCTTACTATCTTTCTTTTTTATACGAAAATCAACATCTTCCTATCATATAATTCGCTCCAATTTATAAAATCAGATTTCACTTTATAAAATTCTCTCTAAATACCATTTCCCAAAATTGAATTTCAATTCGAAATCGAAATCACGCTTTCACCACACAATACAAGTAATTGCGGATTAAATGGAATGTTCACGGAGGTGGACAGCCTGATGGTCGCGGTGGTTGTCGATTCGAGGAGTGGTGTCGGAGAAGCTTATGGCAGAGGGTGGTTCGAATTGAATCTAGGGATGGCAGCAGATTAGTTCAAGTTACGGTGGGATTGAGATGATGGAAATCGATTTTGCCACGTCAAATTTGAGGCTTTCGATGGTAGCAGAGTGAAGAGGGAGTGAGGTTCAGGTCGAAGCGTAGGAGGATGTGTGAATTGCTGCAGAGGTGGAAAGTGGACAATTTGATGTTGGAGGAGGCGATGGTCGGTGATGGAGGTGGATTGTTTGTCTGAATGGCAGGAGTGACAGTGCAGTGGAGTTTTCAATTCAAGGAAGTGGTTGAGTTATTTGATCGAAGATGTGGTGTTGGATAATGCCACTGTCTGGTGAAAGAGGTTGCTGCAAGTATGTTGAAGATGGTAGTGGCAAGGAACTTGGTGAAACAGTTACAGGCAAGTCACGGTTTGAAGTTGAGTGGCTTATGTCTTCCACGTTTATGCAAGTTGACGATGTATGATAGGCAAGCGGATGTTGCAGGAATTTGCACTGGAAAGTTGTATGCGCTAAGATTTCTGTAGCAGAGGATAACTGTAAGTATGATGGTTTTTTTACATTTGGTATGCATTCATGGAGCAACCGTATGAAAACTTGTAAGAGTATTTGGTGTTTACAGTTTGGATGATCTGAATTGTTAAGTGTAACTGTGTGGTTGATGTTTTCTGGCGAATGTAGTTTGACGCAGATGGAGTAGTTTGGATGTTGCGGTGAGGTAAAGATGAATGGAGACAGAGGGATGTTGCCATAGATGATGTAGGGGTGAAGTGGTTGTACAATAGAAGTTTGTAGAGGAGAAGTGGCTATGTTATGAAATGTCGTTGTGGTGGTTGCTTTGACGAAGTGTGGGATGAAGGGTTATGTAGTTGAACAGAAGTGGTTGGGGTATGTGGTGGTGATGGGAAGTTGTGGTGGAAGGTCTGTTCAAAGCAGTGTGTTAATGTGCTTCAGGTGATTGTTGGAGATGGTGATATGAATGTAACGGGTCATAGGCAGTGTTTTTGAAGTGGATGGTTGGGTTGGTTGTGATTATATGTGATGCAGTTGAATTTGATGGAAAGTATTAGCAAGGGGTGTGCAGGTGGAAGACTTTGCAATTGGCTGTGTTGCTTTGTTAGTTGTGAACTGCAGTCTATGTTGTGATTGTAGCTGCAGAGATGTTTTGGGGTTGTGAACTGTATGTAGTGCACAGTCAAGGGCAGCAAGTAGTTTTTTTTTTTTTTTTTTTTTTTTTTTTTTTTTTTTTTTTTTTTTTTGGTGGTGAAGGGATGGTGAAGTATGATGTATGAAGTTGTGATGTTTTTGAGTTGCAGTGGTGAAGGGTCTGTTGACAGTTTGTAAATGTATGATATGCACAAGGGTGGCAAGGTGGGATTGAAGTGGTTGAGTTATGACTATGGGCATGTTGCTATCAGCAGATGGTTGGCAGCAGGTTGAAGGGTGATGGGTAATCAGTTGAAGTGTTGCACTGCACAGTGATGTGCACAATGAACAGAAAATGCACTGTGTAGTGTTTTTTTTTTTATAAATGTATGTAAGAAATTAAAAAAAAGAAAAGAAAACGAAAGACGTAAATGTAAAACTTAAAATGCAAATATGAATAATTTTTTTAAAAATTGCGTGTTTTTTTTTAAATATGGAAATGAAAAAAAACCAAACCGCTTGAACGAGCACACACACTAATGTAACAAAATTCACACAATATTTTTTTAAATGCAAACATACACACAAAATAAAACATACAAAAATCGAGCAAAAATAATCCGAAGAATAGAAAATCAAAATCAAAACTATACTCCGGCAACGGCGCCAAAAACTTGTTTAACGACGAGTTTTTTATCGGATTAGAAAATTGTCGAAATATTTTGTAATAAATTTAGCCGCAAACGCACGGCGTACGATTGTCGCACGTATGTAAGTACGGGTTGATCCACAGAGAATTGTTTAGATTTTAACTTTTTAATCAATCAAATTAAACCAAAGTCGATGGATTGTTAACTAACTAAAAAAAGTAAAAACAAACTAAAAATAAGGAGAATAAAAATATGAGATTAAAGAGCAATTTATGGGCAAATCCCCTTTCATGATCACGTAAATCAGCATAATGAAATTATGATCTTTTTTTGGTCATTTGTGACTTTATTTGATGCATTTATCATAAGCATGATCTAATTGTGTTAACACACTTAAACAGTCAAATTCTAATGCATCCTCTAATCCACTTACTAACTTTAATGAAAATGACATAAAATCAAAAGTAGAATCTACTTTAAGCATGACTTATTAACTATTGAATTAGAAACATAAACCATCAAATTTTGATTCTAAATCCACTTCCATTACCATGATCATATGTAGATGAAGATGTAATTAGTGATTCATACGACTAAGCATGGTCTACTTGTTTTGAACAACATAAGCTATCAAACTCAATATTAAACATAAAATCACACAAACATCTAACTTTCTATTAACCACAAAGGTACATAAATGAAAAATTATGTTTCATCTACATGATTCAAGAGAGCTTCATTACCCCTAAATTGTAGGGATTAATCTCTCATATTTGTTATTAAATCCACAAATATAGAAAGCAACATGAAATAAACAAGAGGAAAAAGAGAGAAAAATGAAAACAAAAGCTAAGTAAAAAGAAATGAACACTAAGCTACTAACAAAATAAGAAAGAGAACATGTAAATGTAAAAGAACATTAACTAAGATTGCATAAAAAGGAAGATTATATGAAATAAAAAAAGGACTAAGTAGCCATGAAAATGAAAAGAAAAGAGTTTTGTTTATTTTTTGTTCCTAAACTAAAACCAACTAAGAGGAAGGGGAGGGTTACATGAACATATACGGTATTTATACAAGTTAGAAACCCTAATTCATTTTTTGGGGAATGCCCAAAATATCCTTGAGGTAGTGTGGCCACCAATTAATCGTTAGCATGTCTTAGTCCTTCACTTAAATGTACATGAAGCTTTAGTGGCCTTTTAGCATGTGCATTAGCTCCATATTGAAAATCAAGGTAAGTGGGGAGGTGGGGTCCTCCATGTTCATGAGTTTGAATTATTTTTATCTTCATTTGCTTTGTTTCCTTTTATGCATGCATATCTTCATGAAGCCACTTGTATTTGAATTTAAATTAAAACAACATAGAAATTTTCAATTAAATTTTAGAAAATTAATATATGCACAAAATTGATTATTTTGCCCTTGGATGAAGATGAATATGTGACGATTTGAAATAATTTGAATTTTTAGTTTAAACAAGTAAAAATATCCAATATGATCATTTATTTAATTTAATTAGATTAAATATGGTGGTAAAAGTATGCATATTTACGTGCACATCAATCTGTCACCGGAAATTAATATTATAGTTGACTGCAGCAAATGTAGCGCTTAGTTTCAGGCCTCAAAATAGGGATGTTATAAAGCTTATTCCCCCGGTCTTGACCCTTAGGCCACAATCTTTACCAACACATTTGAAATGACCTGGCCCCTTTTCTAGGCTGTAGCACCCCGCGCTGGCTTGGTCGCATGCTTGGTATGACTTGCACCCTTGTTTGGGGTGTAGTGTCATGTATGCATGGCCGCATTATTATCTAGCATTACCGTTCTCATTTTTGAGATTTCCATTGTCGCTCATATATTGCATTGCAACTGTAGAATGATGACAGTAAGCTATAAAGATTAATTTATTCATGTGCTTGGCATGGACTTCCCTACCGTTAAGGGGAGGACTAAGAGAAAATTTGACGGTTAAGTTAGGTCGTGTATTTACACCCTTCACATGCGCATGATTTTTTATATTGATTCTAGCTATATAGTACCCATATCCAGTGTGCCATGTCAATGATACTTACATAGAGGGGTTTTATACTGGTTTGGGTCATCCCATATCTCTACGAACAGATAAGGCTGAGAATCTGAGCTGCATTGTTTGCAGCTCTGTTTTGATAACTGGTTCGAGCAGTCTAGTATCCCTACATTTAGTGTAGTAATTTGACCGAAGAGCCGAATTTCATTGACGTAATTCCATGTGTTTGAGTCCATTCTCACCAATCTCATCATTGAGAGCCCAGTTTCACCATTCTCATTACTAAGAGTACCATTCTCGTCTACCGACCTTATGTGTTGCTTGGTCAATGTCTATTGGTAGTGAACTGCAAATGTGTATAGGTAGATCATTTAATCTTACCGAAGAGAGATAATACTAAGATTTTTATACTGGTTCAAGTTATCAAATTTCCTTACATCCAGTTTAACACATTAATACATATATTTTTTACAAGGCTTATTACATATCTGAAGCATATCGCTAAGAATGTGGTCTGAGGTTTCTTGCGTAGTGTCAAACGCTCCATGTGTATGTAGCCTTTGACCTTGGGTTTCTTCTGACCTTGGCACTTCTCCTGCCTGGGACCTTCAATAGAATTGCAACTTAGCCACTTGGTTCACTATTTGGTTAGGATGGTAGTTGTTGTTGATGACCCAGCGATTGAACTTCTTGGTTGATGAGGAGTGCAAGCACTCTTACTGACCCGACCGCAGTAGTGTTTTACCAGATCCTCCCATCCCTTCATTTGAATCATTGTCCAAATCAACAAATACTCGTGCTTTTTGGTGGTTATTAGTTGGCAAATGAGTATGAAAGGGGGAGGTAAAGGCAGCGATTAAGGAAGATGAAAAGTTCAAAGGCACCAAGGACATACTGCAACCATGGTCATTCCTTCCTTGCTATAGTGTTATCCTAGGGACATGTGAGGTTATCTGGTTTATCGAGCCTTCACTGCTTGCTTGCTTTCTCTCCTCATGCTAGCAAGCAATATAAAATCCAAAGATTCTCTATGCATTTTTCTGCTTGGATGAGTGGCAGTGTTGCCATCCTCGAGGGTAGATTGAGTTAGTCTATCAAGTAGTTGTTGGCCAGCCTCACTGTTCTCTTATCTGAGAGTGTCATTATTACTCACCCGCTGCATTACTAGCCTGATTGGTGAGTAATGGAGGTGAGCCAAGGATGATGGAGGTGTCATTGACTAGAGAACGATGGGTTTGGAAAGGACCAATAAGGGTCGAATGTTGAAAAATGGAGGTTAAGCCGATACGCTAAGGATTGGGAAAGGGAACGGAGGTTTAGGCCCTCCTTCCAGCGTAAAAAATATTGGTGATTTTTTACAACTCTACAACATTCAACTTGACATGAAGCAATGTAGGCAATGATTGCTCGATGAATTTCAATCAACAGATTTAAAGTATGTTAAATCTGCCATTAAGAAGTGACTGTGTTGCTGAATGATTACATACACCTATAATCACACTTTAACTGTTTGTTAGAATGACGAAATATTTTTGCAAAGGAAACTCAATTTACAATCTAATGCAGCACGTAAACAATAAAGAATGAAAACAAGGACACATAAATTTTTACGTGGTTTGGATTATTATTAATCTTACGACCACAGGATAATCCATTATATACTATTTTTATGGTACAAATGATTACGATTTCCCAGAAGCATACAATATCTCTCAATTTTTTATGTATAGCTTTAGACTCTGGAAAAATCATCTCCTTTTTACGCCTCTTGGTGCCTTCTTTTATAGTGTAAAACAATGCACTGTTGATTGCCATGATTTCCCTTTCATCCTTGGCTTCAATCTCCGCCATAAGATCTTGCCACCTGTCATTCATCTACAACGTCTATTTGTTGTGTCTGGATTGGCGATGCATCTTTGGCGAGAAGCGAAGGCATTGGCAAGATCTAGGGAATTGAAGTGCGATGCTTGAAAAATTGGACAGGCATCCCAATCTTGTGCGGGTCGGCTTCTTCTAACCTGGAGAGGCAAATGACTTAAGAAGAATGCATGGGAACCGCTCTGAGGCTTTGGGATGCTGTTGATATGTGTGGAGATGCGGTGATGATCATTGCCCGATGCTTAAGTCATACTACCACGCTGACATCTCTGCTATCTTTGCTTAACTTGCTATTATATTTAGCAGAAATGGAGTTATGCTGCCATATTTCACTCCGAGAGTTGATTTCTCATAAGCTTGAAGCATATTTAGGGCTAGACATGATCCGTGCTGACTGAGATTTGAGTTTCCCTTATTGCAAGTATGCTCAGGTTGTTGATGAGAGAAAGGATGAGCTCCATATCTTTGTTGTCTATCTGTAAGTATGGTTCTGTGCTGAAGCATTTCCTCAGTGGCCCTATATGTAGGCTTTTAGAGTGCTTTTGATCCCTTGTGGTATTGCCTAGGTTGACCTCGGTAAGTGCTGGTGCAAACCTATTCTTGTAGGTGTTGACAGAGCATGGGCTTTGGAGATGCAGTCAGCTTAGTTCAGCATGTACTGCCTCTTATACTTTGGCGCAGTGTCCTTGTTAAGCTTTGATCTTATGTATTGTCATTATGGCATGCCCATGTTTCCTTATGAGTGTAGTACCTATCTTTTACTGTGACTCCCTTGATTGTAGAGTTCAGGTCAAGTTAAGTACTGTAGCTTCAAGATGGCTCCCTGTGCAGTATGGGTTTGCTTGATTCAATTTATTTTTCTTCACTCCTCATCTTCTTGAAATGAGGGTGGCCTTCCTGGCCTCACGCCTTGCCTCATTTCCCTTCAGTGCAGCTTGGTGTAAAAAAGGGTGCAACAAATTGTATTGCTAATATACGGTGATCACATGCAATTGACTTCATTTATATTCTACGTGACTTAGGGTGTTCTACTGGTATTTTTCAATTACTTACTAGGGTTTGTCACGTTAAGCTAAGGAATATGGTTCCGAATACACCAACACCAATACATCTTGGGGAGGTGATGTAGCACGACCTATAGAAGTCCAGAAATTAAACCATTCACGAGTTAATGAAGTAACTTTAAGTCGTTTCCGAGTCAACAGGGTCAAAGATGACGAGTTACGAGCTATGGAAGAAAGGCCACGAGATAACAAGCCAAGGGGAAAAGGAAGCCGACTTAACAAAGCAACGAGTCGTCACCGACCTAACAGAGGTATATTGGGTCGTCTCCGACCTAAGGAAGCAGGAGTGGAAGAGCTACGGGTTATGGAAGAGATCCGACCTAAGGAAAAAGAACTCCGTATTAAAAGCTTATCTCGGTCCCGACCTAACTGGCCACAGGAGACAGAACTCCGACCCAATTCCCACCGACCTAATCCCTTCAACTCCACCGAGACACGAGACACGGCTCAGACCAGTACCTGTTCCCTCATATCCACCAAGTCACTTGAGTCGCCACCGAGACATGCTTTAGTTGCTGAAGCTTCTTTAAGTCGCTGCCGAGTTAGTTGAGTCGGCCGAAGGTCTTGTATATAGTTAAGTCGTAAGTCGGTCACATGTATATACTTGAGTCGGGTGCGTATGAGATTGTACTCAGATGAGTCGGCGTGTGTTGTAAAGGGCTTGAGTTGTTATAAGTTGAGTCGGTGCCGACCTAAGGATGTTGAGTCGGTCATGACTTAGGGTGCTGGGTCAGAAAACTCTATAAATAGCGTGTGTGTTGTAATTTTTAAGGGTTGTTGATTTTGGAATAAAATTCTCTTTTGTTAGCTTTGTGCTTTCATACCAATTGGTAGTTGAGTGTAATCTCCTATCTCCACTTACGTCGTTCGAGTGCGCTCGAATCCACGTTTGTTGAAGCCGATTCACGGAATCTAGTGCGCTAGATCAACGTGCGAAGAATCGTAGATCTTTGAACACGGTATAGTGCGCTATCAACGTGTTTGAGATAGCTAGAGTTCGGTATCTTTGGATCAACGAACTTGGGCATTTTTGGTATCTTCAACTCACCGATTGCTACAATCCATCGATTGAAGTTTTGTTTGATTAATCCGCTGCGTCATTATTGGTATCAGAGCCATACTTAGCCAATCATAGCTAAGTTTGATTCTTGGAGCCAAGTTTTTGAAGTTTTTGAAGTTTATGAAGTTTGAAGTTGTTCATTGTGTTCATATTGAAGTTGCATCAAGTTTGAAGAGTTTGATCCATTCCATTTAGGATCAAAAGGAGCAAAGGTGTTTGAATTTAGTCTTGTTGAAGTTGCGCGCCAAGGTTTGAAAGGTGAGGCCGTGTATACTTTGTGCCAAGCCGAGACAAGTGGGAGCCGATCTTGCTTGAGTCGTTAACTCGTTGCCGAGTTAGTGAGAGCCGAGACAAGCATCGCCGTGTAGTGTTGAGCCATAACTTGTTATTTTGTTGAAGCTTGAAGTCTTGTGTTGAATTTTTGAAGTCTTGGGAAGTTTTTCAACCATGCCACCGAGGAGAGCTAACCGTCATCAAAACGTTGAAGCTTTGTATCGTAGAGAAGAAGCTGAACTTATGGAACAACGTATTAATGATAAATTCGATGAAGGCATTGGTAAACTGGAGAAATTGATGATTGATATGAGTCAGAATCGAAGAAGAGTTTCACCTGAATCAAACCGTGGAAATAGCAGAGTTTCATCACATTCTGAACGGGAGAGAAGAGGAAGTCAAGAGCATAGAAGTGTTGACAATCGAAGTAGGAGGAATGTTGATGATCATGATAGAAGGGATGTTGGTAGTAGGAGTGGTGTTAGAGATGTTGGAGGACGAGAACGACAACGATATACATCAGACTTTGAGGATGAGTTTGACGGTGAAAGAGGCAGTGTTCATTACAGAGATAGAGATCAAGGACAACGTTCGTATCGGGTTATTGATGATGATCGACGTTGGGAATCGGGTATGAAGATGGAAATTCCGGAGTTTAAAGGCGGGATGGTTGCTGAGGAGTTCTTAGATTGGTTGTCTAATGTGGAGGAAATCTTTGATTTCAAGGAGGTGCCGGAGAATCGAAGGGTGAAGTTGGTTGCTACTAGGTTGAGGGGGAGAGCTTTGGCGTGGTGGCAGCAAACTAAACTTACTCGAGAACGAATGGGGAAGTCAAAGATAGAATCTTGGGAGAAGATGAAGAAGTTGATGAGATCTACTTTCTTACCTTACAACTACCAGTCACTTATGTACCAAAGGTTGCAGAATCTGAGGCAGGGGACAAAGTCTGTTAGTGATTATGCTGATGAATTTTACCAACTCATTGCCAGGAATGATATTATGGAGACAGAAGAACAGCTGACTGCTAGATTCATTGGGGGATTGAGAATGCAGATCCAGGATATGGTTAATATGTTTGATCCTAGATCCGTTGCAGAGGCACATCAGAAAGCGTTAGCTTGGGAGAAACAAGGAAGGCGTGGAGGTGGTGTGTTTACTAATTCTAATAATCCAGTGAAGGGTGCCGGTGGAAGTTCTAGTGTTCCTAAACCTATTACAAAGCCAGTGGTGAAGGAGGTTGAGAAGGCGAAGGCTAGTAGTGTTTTCAAATGTTATAATTGTCAGGAGTTGGGTCACAAAAGCAACGAATGTCCGAAGCCGAAGAAGAGAACCATGGTTGCAGAGGTTGAAGCAGATAATGGTGAGGAGGCAGAATATTCAAATGTACCTTATGTTGAGGAGGAAGGTTGAAGTGACGGGGTTTGAAATGTTGCCTGAGATGATTGAAGGAGATCCTTACTTTGTGAAATATGTTGAAAAGGTGAAGGATGGGAGTACCGATGAATTCATGATAGTTGAAGGTTTTCTGTTTAAAGGGAATCGTTTATGTATTCCGGATTGTAGTTTGAGGATGAAAATTGTGAAGGAATTACACGAGGAAGGACATGTGGGCCGTGATCGTACTTTGCAGTTGATTTCCCAGTCTTATTTTTGGCCGTCGATGAGAAAAGAAGTTGAAAGGTTCGTGGAGCGATGTCATATTTGCCAGGTTTCAAAGGGGACAGCAACGAATGCAGGGTTGTATATGCCATTACCAGTACCATCTAAGCCATGGGTTGATATTAGCATGGATTTCGTTTTGGGTTTGCCGAGAACTCAAAGGGGAAATGATTCGATATTTGTTGTGGTGGATAGGTTTTCGAAGATGGCACATTTTGTTGCTTGCAAAAAGACAGCAGATGCAGTTCGAGTAGCACAGTTATTTTTCAAGGAGATTTATCGACTTCATGGTTTACCAGAATCTATTGTTTCTGATCGAGATACTCGTTTTCTGAGTCACTTTTGGTTGAGTTTGTGGAAGATGGTGGGAACGAAACTGAAATTTAGTAGTGCTTATCATCCGCAAACTGATGGGCAGACAGAAGTTGTTAACAGATCATTGGGAAATTTGTTGCGTTGTCTTGTACAAGATAATTTGAGAAGTTGGGACATGAAGCTATGCCAGGCAGAATTTGCTCATAATCATGCAGTAAATCGAAGCACAGGATTCAGTCCGTTTCAGATTGTTTATTCAAATTTACCCAGGGGGCCGTTGGATTTAGCAGTTGTACCACAGTCAAAGGGAACAGTTAAACGAGCTGCTGATTTTGTTGAAGAGCTGAATGAATGTCATAAAATCGTTCAGGAACGATTGGAGAAATCGAATGAGAAGTATAAGAAGTTGGCAGATTCGAAACGACGAAATGTTGAATTTAAAGAAGGAGATTTGGTTTATGCTATATTGACAAAGGATCGTTTTCCGATGGGTGCTTATAACAAGTTGAAAGCGCGAAAAATTGGTCCAGTTGAAATTTTAAAGAAAATCAATGAGAATGCTTATCGATTAAAGTTACCAGATGATGTTTATACTTCTGATGTCTTTAACGTTAAACATTTAATTCCATATCATGGGGGGGAAATTTTTGAGGAAGAATCTACAAATTCGAGGTCGAATTTTTCTCAACCAGGGGAGGATGATGTAGCACGACCTATAGAAGTCCAGAAATTAAACCATTCACGAGTTAATGAAGTAACTTTAAGTCGTTTCCGAGTCAACAGGGTCAAAGATGACGAGTTACGAGCTATGGAAGAAAGGCCACGAGATAACAAGCCAAGGGGAAAAGGAAGCCGACTTAACAAAGCAACGAGTCGTCACCGACCTAACAGAGGTATATTGGGTCGTCTCCGACCTAAGGAAGCAGGAGTGGAAGAGCTACGGGTTATGGAAGAGATCCGACCTAAGGAAAAAGAACTCCGTATTAAAAGCTTATCTCGGTCCCGACCTAACTGGCCACAGGAGACAGAACTCCGACCCAATTCCCACCGACCTAATCCCTTCAACTCCACCGAGACACGAGACACGGCTCAGACCAGTACCTGTTCCCTCATATCCACCAAGTCACTTGAGTCGCCACCGAGACATGCTTTAGTTGCTGAAGCTTCTTTAAGTCGCTGCCGAGTTAGTTGAGTCGGCCGAAGGTCTTGTATATAGTTAAGTCGTAAGTCGGTCACATGTATATACTTGAGTCGGGTGCGTATGAGATTGTACTCAGATGAGTCGGCGTGTGTTGTAAAGGGCTTGAGTTGTTATAAGTTGAGTCGGTGCCGACCTAAGGATGTTGAGTCGGTCATGACTTAGGGTGCTGGGTCAGAAAACTCTATAAATAGCGTGTGTGTTGTAATTTTTAAGGGTTGTTGATTTTGGAATAAAATTCTCTTTTGTTAGCTTTGTGCTTTCATACCAATTGGTAGTTGAGTGTAATCTCCTATCTCCACTTACGTCGTTCGAGTGCGCTCGAATCCACGTTTGTTGAAGCCGATTCACGGAATCTAGTGCGCTAGATCAACGTGCGAAGAATCGTAGATCTTTGAACACGGTATAGTGCGCTATCAACGTGTTTGAGATAGCTAGAGTTCGGTATCTTTGGATCAACGAACTTGGGCATTTTTGGTATCTTCAACTCACCGATTGCTACAATCCATCGATTGAAGTTTTGTTTGATTAATCCGCTGCGTCAGGAGGTCTATATGATATGCATGTAAATGTGCATATATTTATATTTATATTTTATCTCTTTTTATTTAAATAAACATCATATTTGGGCATTTTAACATGTTTTAAACCAAAATTCAATTATTTTCAAACCATCATATTTTCATCTTCATTCAAGTGCAAAATGGTCATTTTTGTGCATGTGTCAATTTGAGAATTTTTACTTGGACAGTTTTTATGATTTTAGGATATATTGATGCATATGGAAGAGGAATTCATGATGATATATGCATGCACAAAGAAATGAAGAGGAAATAATTCAGCTTCAAAATCATGGAGGACCCCACCCACTTACCTAAGTGTATAATTATGAGCTAATGGACAACTAAGTGAAAGTTAAAGCTGCATGTACATTAAATGATGGATTAATTAGTGGCTAATGGTTACTTGGTGGTCACACTTCCTAAAGGGCATTTTAGGAAGCTCCCTAAAAATAGAATTAGGGTTTTATGCATGTATAAATAGCCGACTTATGTACATGTAACCATCTTCTACTCTTTCACATTAGTTAGAAAATCAAAAATGAAAGTTGTAAGCTCTATGTTGAACGAAATAAAAATTGCTTTCTAGTCTCTTTATCTTCTTTTTTCTACTTGTTGTTTTTTACATTTATGCTCATTTTTCTTTTTATGCTCTCTTTCTTTTTATGTTCATAGCTTAGATTTACATTTATGCACTTGTCTAATTAATTTTCTTCTAATAGTTGATCTTCTTTTTCTTTGCTTATTTTCTACTTTCTTTCATTTTCAATGTTGAAACTTACATGTGTTGATTCGATCACATAAATGAGTAGCTAAACCCCTTCAATTTAGGGGTAGTGAGCTCTCAAATATTATGTAATTTCAACATTTCTATGATTTATGATCTCCTTAGCTTGTGCTTTATGAAAGTGAGTTTTGATATAAGTTTATACAAGTGGGTTCGATAGCTTATATTGCTTATGGAAATGAGCTATTTTTATTCAACATAAACACAATTTACATCATTAAATGTTAATTAATTTTTGATTTTTAAATGAAAGTAAAAATGAAATTTGATGATCTATATTACAATTTACAATAGTAAATAGATCATACATAAAATATCTTTTGCTTTGGCTTCAATTTCATGAGAATTGATAAGTGTTTTATTTGTTGTATTATAGTTTGATGGTTTGAGCTATGTTAATTAATAACATAAACAAACCATACTTACGATAAATACAACAACTATTTCACTTAATATCAAAGTTAGAGATCATAAGTTAATTGTTTGTTGATTTACAAAAATATGAGAGTGGATTTTCCTCTAAATTGTTCTCTAGTCTAATAGTTTTTAAATCACATTTCAATTCTAGCTTTACCTTCTTTTTTGTAGTTAACAATTTCTTCTCACTTTGGTCTAATTTGATTGAATTGAAAATTTTAGAATCTTACAAATTCCCTATGGATCAACCCATATTCGCCACGTACTACGATAGTAAGCCGTGCGCTTGTGGTATATATTTAATTCAAAATTTATCGGTGGTTTTCTAAATCGATAGAAAATCCGTCGTTAAACAAATTTATGACGCCGTTGCAAGAGAGTTGTTTTTTTTTTTTAATTTCTATTTTTTGAATTATTTTTGTTTGTTTTTTATTGTGTTTGTTGTGTGTATTTGCATTTTAAAAAAAAATGTGTGTTTGTGTGATATTTGATTGCATTTTCTTTGTGTGCTTGTTTTCTTTTCATTTTCTATTTGCATTTTCATTTTAGAAAAAACGAGTATGCACAATTTCAAAAAAAAAAAAAAAAAATTCATTTCGATTTTCCATTTCCTTTACAAGTTTTCATATTACAATTTTCGTTAAAAAAAAAAGAATTACATTGTCCATTGTTGTGCACTACATTCATTTCTGTCTAAACTGTTTACTGTGTATGTTCACAGTGCCTTCATACCTCCTCTGATCAAAGCTTCTGCCATCATCAAATAAGCCTCTGCTAAACCATACCATTCCCACCTCTACCATAGTTCAACATTTCCATTACCATTCATACTTGTTTCAGACTCCAACACATACATACTTCATCTCCAACACATCACATTTTCTTAAATACTCCTCTGATCACGTACCATAAACCTTCAGCATACCCAAACAACCACCGACATCATACCAATACATCATCCCCAATCAATTGCTGCCACTTATAAAAGCCACAACCACTGTCCGACTGTTTCTTTGCCGCCACACCACTGCCTTATACTACTTCAACAACAAACTTACACAAACACCTCTCTGCAAAAGCTTCACCCCTGCATCCTCTTCCCTGTGGCACTGTCACCAACCTCTGACCTTCTACATCACAACAAGCCTGTACACATCCAACTGCAACTACCACTTCTCTATACGACAAATTTCCCTCAACCCCTTGCCTGCTACCCACACTACTGCCCCAAACCACAGCCTTATCCGCAACTACCATTACACACTTCCCAACCATTGAACTGCCATCACCACCCATAACAATCAACTTCTCTACTACACACTGTCACTACCAAATACAGATCATTACTGCCATCTAACTCATACATCACAAACTCTCTAAACAACCCCATCATCCAGCAACCACCAAACTGCAAGCACCCCTGATCACCATCTCCAGCAAAACACAAACTTCCCCCCCACCTGCCTTCATACAGCTATAGCCATATTCAACAACCATAACCCGAACAAGTTTACTCATCCATCAACTGTCACATTTTATCTTCACCACTGTCATCCTGCTGCTCAGCAACCCTCCTTTCAGCAGTTACCCTGTCACTCCACCATTATTGCCAAGTTTCACCACATCTGCCATATCAGAACGATCACCCTTAGCGGTTTTACTGCACTTCAGACATCACATTGCCAAATTACACACAACCTTCCTCCACCCGACAACCTTTTGCTTCTGACCTTTGCCTTGACATCATTAACACAACTTCCATCCCTGCCTTGCCTGCCTGAAGTTTACCAAACCACAACATCATTACAAAAAAAAAAAAATATATCGCAACTTCCACTGCAATCTCCATATCCACATACCTGCCGCAACGAAATCGAACCAAATTCCAAGACATCGATCAACGCCTCTACTCGAACACGCGAATCCAAGAAAACTGAATCATATCAGAAATTTGAAAAACCAATCAGAAATTGATTTTAAGATTTTAGGAATTTCGGTTGAATTTCTTTTGGTGGGAACGATAATTTTTTTTGGACATTTCAAAGAGTGTTGGAATACGATTGATCTTTGTTTTGCTTAACATCTGTTTGGGCCGGTGAACATTGTATTTGGGCCGGGTTTTGAAGTTAGGGCTTGAGTGAAATTTTTATTTTATTTTTCTTTTGTTTTCTTTTGTTTTATTTTGTTTATATTTGATGTGTTGTTTATATTTGTTTTGTTAAATTGTTCCTAGTCCCAAAAAAAAAAAACTTTTGCTTTGTTTTTATTTCGGTTCATCCTTTTATAAAAAAATTGTTTTTTTTGTTTAGGTTCCATCAGTCCATATTTATAAGAAAAAAACTATATATATTTAATTTTCATTTCAGGTTGCCAAAGCAGAATACTGAATATAAGGAATTGCTTGCCAAAAAATAATTGCTTGCCTGCTTGCTTAAAAAAATCTCCGCTTAAAAATAAATTGCTAAATAATCTGCATGCTCTAGTATCATACTTTTTTTCCATGTTTTATTTTGAATTGCATTGTTGGTTGCTTGCATTTGCATTTATATATATAAAAAAATTCAAAATCCAAAAAAAAAAAATTCATTTTAGTTGCATTGTAAATTCACGTTAATTTTAGCTTTGCATTCATCTCATCTTATTTTCTTTTCTAAGAGCAATACTGTAACGACCCACCTTTTTGGACAGTTTAAACCGACGATCCAATACACGTGCCGATTCCAAACCACTCAAAAGGCAGATGGTTATTGGGGTAAATAAGAAAAGAAAAGAAAGAGAAATAAAGGAAATGAAACAACACAGAATCTCGCAGCGGAACGATAAAATATAATAGTCAAATAAACAGTTCATGAAGCTGTTTACAATATTTTGATCATTATTTATACAACCTTTATCAGAGTTATACATACACAACAGAACAAATAAAATAATGCAGCAGACAACATGATGCAAAGATAATAAGAGTAATAGTATACCAAATATTCGTCTTCGTCCTCCAGAATAGATCTTCAATAAGCTGAAAAAACTCAGGTCTGACCCGAGCGTAATGAAAAGACAAAACACTCAAGTTAGGACTAAAATATCCTTATGAAAGTTAAATCAATCGTAAATAAACATGAGTGTAACGGCGTCAGAGATGTTTACGGGGATTGACATCTCATTTCCAGTGTCAACGTGCATGCAATAACTCAAGAGATGTTACGGGATTTTCCATCTCTCAAGGATCCGTTAAACTATCTACTATGTAGTACAACACGCTATTATAATATGTCTGTAGTAAAGTAAAAGTATTAAAATAGCGTTAAGGCGTTACCATAATTCCCTTTAACACATTTTTATAATGCCATATTCTATACAGCACCGTAAACCCCACCGTAAACTAGTGGTTATCAGAGGATACCCCATGGGTATAACACAAAACAAAACGTAGTGGTCGCGAATAGGATAATCAGTATGACAGGGTACATGAGGCGATACCAACTAGAATACAAGTAGTTGCGTGATCCAGACTGATGTTGAGCATAGCCAACAGCACAAACAACACTCCCAAACCGAGGGGTGCACCCAAATCGAATCACAAAAGGTAATAGATATAGTATCGAAGAAGTGTGTCCGCTAGAGGTGGCGAACCTCAATGGCCCGGCGCGGCTCCTGTTTTAGTCATGTCAGGGGTCGTCCAATATCGTTCTCTTTCTTCAGTCAACGCATTCACCAAACCATCCACTTCATTCTTGATCAACACTCCGCGTATACTAGTTATTAAAGTGGTTTTCGGTATCGACAGAGAGTATGTCCATATCCGATCCCGGTCTCTTTAATAACTACGCATTATTACACCGGTGGCTCTTTTACATTTCAATCGATTCATAATTGATATCAAAATATCATATTCGCTTCAAAATAGCTATTCAAAATGTAAGATTCCGTTTCAAAAATCATTTTTCGCCTCAATATCTCATTTCGATTTCCAAATCATTTCGGATTTCAATTTAGGTTGCAACTTTATTTAACCCAATTCGTATTTACATTCAAGATTTAAACATAAACATTTCACCTTATTGACCAGCTTGAAATTTTAGAAATAGTTTTAAGTAGTTTAAATAATTAAAATAGTTAAAGATACTTAAAATCTTTAAATGGATTTCAAATAGATAAATTAATTTAATAAAGTTAATATAGGTTAAAATAGATGAAATATAATTAAAATAAGTTAACATGGTTTAAGATGGGTTAAAATAATTTAATATTATTAATAAAGGTTAAAATAGTTTAAGTATTTGAAGATGGTTTATATAACAAAGTAGTTTGGAAAACAAAATGAAACAGCTTCAAAACCAAACCATTCAATTATAATTTCCCAATTCAAAACAATTTCAATTTCCATTCTACCGATTCAATTTCGATTTCAATTCAAACCAATGTCAACTTTGACTTCAATTAATCCAATTCTACATTCACCTTCAATTACTTCAATTTCAATTTATATCGATTTGGAGCTTGACTTTCAAAATATCAATTTATAACACTTAACAAAATTTTCCTTCAATATTCAAATTTAAATCCAAATTTCAAATATGATTCAATTTCAAGCTCAATTTCAAAGTATCATTTTTATGTCACTTTTACTTAGTAATACTCAAAGCTTGAAATAATGTTCAATCTTTAAATTTTTTTTTTTTAGAAATTCAATCATATCCCAATTTTAAATTTCAAAGTCTCAACTTAAATTAATTAACAATTTCTTTTAACCAAAATTTATGTCAACATTCCAAACTCAATTTTCGCGATAAATTCGATTTCTATAGATTGATTTTATTTATAACTTTTAAATCATAACATTTGAATAAATTTCAAATCAACAATTTTAAAATTTATTAGTTTAACCAATTCGGTGTCCGTATATAATTTTCTATCCTATGGCCAAGTGATTATTTATTTCAATTAAATGTCAGGGATGAATATATATATCACTTAAACTAAATCACAGTGTCATATGTATGCATAAAAGGATATATATAAGCAAATAAACATCCAAACATTTAAATATCAACCAATAGCATCCATCGAAATAAATCATCCAATAGACAATACAATTCACGGCAATTTCATAGTTATCAATATTAGGTAATTTAATCACAATTCAATTTTAATGTCAATTTTTGACTGTCAATTTAATTTTCAACGGTGAATTCAAATGACAATCTATATGACAATTAAATTTTATCAAACAATGACAAATAAAAATCATAACACTTCATAATGTCAAATTTAACTAGCATAAAGATATTTAGTACGTTGTGAGTGTTAGAAAACACTCACCTTGATCTCAATGCAGTTCCAGCGTTTTATTTCGAATAAAATTAAACGAGCATTTAATTTTACCCGAAATTTTTATTAGATCCAAACGATTCCAATCCAGCTCCATTGCGTAGTGCTCGTCAATACGAAGCCAACGCAATTTGTTTCGTGCGTTTTCGACCTCGTACGAAAAAGTTATCGCATTTAGAAGTTTATACAAATTACAATATAAATAAATCAAACATTTTCTTTTATTTTTAAACCTACTGCATCCGAGCCATTGATTTCGTTGCTCTAGAATCCAGGCCGTGTGCTGTAGCTTCTTCTTCCTCCAGTAATTCACGAACAAAACAAAACCCATTAGCCGTCAAGCTTCAACGAATTTTCACGATCAAAATACACGACTTGAAGACGATCAGCCACCTCCATCGCGAAGCTCTCGGCGAACCCTACCTACACCGTGAATAGCATGAAACTCGGCTGCCCCTTTGGCCTCAAAAAACGCGAAAAACGCAGCGACATTGAACGCGATTTCCCGTTGATCCGAAACTCCATTTCAGATCATGACCGTTTGATTTGTAAATCTCGTCGAGATCTACAACTTTGTAGTTGGAGGTTTTTGCTAATTATCGATGGATTGCGAGATATTGGAGGAGAAAGGTGAATGATTTCTGTCCATAGAAATGGTGAACGGCGGCTGCACTAGAAACCTTAGCCTTTGTTTGCAAATTGTGAAATGGAGGGCCTTTTATAGAAAATTGCAAAACACTATTCACCGAAAATTTCCGAACTCCAAACGAAGCGTGCCGGCAGACGTTTCTAAGGTCTACCCCATGTTCCGAACACAATGGAACGTGTTTTGAAGGCTAATTCCATCATATGTGCGAGTTACGGAAATAAACAATCAAATTTAAATTAAATCGATTAAACAAATTTCTATGCGTTTCGGCTTAGCCTGGACAAATGGTAAATCCGATTGACACGAAAATTGAGATCTCACAATAATATAACATTATGGATCCGATGAAACTAGTTTCGTCGAAATCCAAGACTGTTTGAAAAATGGCTATTTTAACTCGTCTATTAAATATTAAAATATTCAATTTTCACAAATTAACTTTTAATTCAATTTTAAAAGTTCTATAATATTTTTCTAACTTTAATATGATAAAATAAAATTTTACAAATCATTTCTAATCATATTAAACCCGTTATTCAATTATTCAATAAATTCCAAATATTAAATTTAAACAATTTTTGATTATCCAATAATTCATTATCCTTTGAAATATTTGAAATTGAACTTATAAGATTCAACTTTTAAAACCAATTCACATCTTAGGACACTATTTCCATTTTACAGTTATTCAATTATTCAATAAGTTTTAAATATTTACTTTAAACAATTTACCTGTTCAATATTCAATTATTTGATTTTAAATAGATTTTACTTATCAATCAATTGCTCTATTATTCCCAATGAATTCAACATTTATTATCCTATCCAACTATTGATTGCAAAGGCATTCACTAAGTAGCATTTATTTTTCAATACTTATTACTATTCAAATCTTCGAAACCAATCTATTAAAATTTGTATTTCTACCTAATAATTCACAATTCTTATTCCCTTATTTACATTTGTTTTTCCATATATTCCCTTATAACCAAGTTATAACATTTGAGTCAATTCAATTAGATTGGAACTCCATTCAATCTATAAATAATTACTTGGATAATTATTGTTGCAATTCATTTCAGTTATTATTATTCCAAACGAATTACAAATTTTTTTTCTAACATTAAATCACGAAATCTTATTAAATTAGCTATTTTAATTATCGAAAATTTACGGGTCGTTACACTCTCCCTCACTCAAAACTTTTCGTCCCCGAAAAGGAAAATGAAGGGAAAAGGAACTGAGTATAGAATTCAACATTAGATATATTTTATTCAAAGTTACCAACTTATAAAACAATGAAATTCCATTTATAAAGTCATAACTACGCTTCCACTAAGTTACTCTGAACGGCTTTCTAACTTTAAAAGTTAGTTATCAAACAAGTTATAAAATTTTAAAACCCGAAAATTTTCTAACACCCGAATTTACGAAAAATTTCGGCAGAGTCTCCTTTGCGCGGCTCGATCCGAAAAAAATGACAGTATATATATCACAAATATACATCTCATCAAGTGATGAGGCATCCCGCAGGGAAAAAGTATAAAAGTACGGTATGTAATGCGAGATATGTACCTTATATATTATTAGCGAGCATATACGGCTAATATAGCGCGAAAGCGAGCTCCAAATGCGAAACAAGCGCAATCCGCACCTACTAAACACTCACAAACCATGAGAAACATGCATATATGAAAATAATATCAATATACACCATATAGCAACATAACAACTACATGTGCCAACATAGCAAATGCAACAAAACAACAAATGCATTTACCAAATCAATTATCATCCAACTATCATCCAACAAATCCATAACCAATCAATATAAATTCACTTCTCATTAATATTTATTGACTTGGTTTTCAATTTTAATCATAGTTGATTCATTAACGTTGGATTTTACTAACATTCATTCTCAATTCAATTAGTTAACATTCACTAATTTATATTTACATTAGTTCACTTCCAATTTGAATCAAATTAAATTCTATTTAAATTCATTTAACTTCCAATTTGATTCCAATGATTTATAGCTTTCAATTTCATTAACACTTAATGAATTATATACAATCAACTAACAATCATATAACAACCAAATCATACCCAACATAACCAAATTATTAATTTTACATTCAATTTGGTTTATCTCTTTCAATTCCAATTGATTCTTAGCCATACCAAATTCTTTTGTTTACATTTACTTTATATTCAGTTTCAGTTAATAACCAATTTATTTGCGGAACATTTTATTAATCATCACTTTAACTTATAGTCATTCCATAAAAGTCTAACTTCTTATATATGACTTTTCTTAGTTTATAGTTATCTCAAAAGTTACAAATTTATCTTCACATATTTTTCTTTTTGTTGCAAATTTATATTCAATTCTACAACCAGTTTACAAAGACATTGCTTGACTCAATGGCCTTTTTCTTAAGTCACTTACTTGTTCCATTTATCCATTCATCATTTCATGCTATATTTAAGTATATAACATTATTATCACAACCAAATTTTCCATTTATAAACATTTTAATTCCTTTTGAGTTTTTCTTACTTGTACACTTCAATTATTTTCAAGTTCTGTTTAGTTGTACAATATCTCATTACATATCCAAAACATCATTTCAACTTCTTAATATTTGGTAAGTCATATTATATGTTATTAGAATGCAAATTTGGTATTATACAAATTTATAGAATTTCATTTTACATAATTAGAATGTTCACAAATTTGATTTATTTAAATCCTCTTTACCTTTCAACTTTAAAGGTACACTACAACTCTAAAGTTCTTCCAAAACATAAGCTTAGATATCTTAATCCTCTTATTTTATAAATTCTGGTTATTCACATTTCATTCAAATAATTTGAAAATTATTAATTAACAGAACTTAGAAATTTAAATGCCCGGTTCTTTTCAAATCGTTTGAAATAAATATATACACTTATATCTTTAATATATCAAACCATACCTTTGGAATTTAAACCAAAACCCATTTATCCAAAATAATTTCAAAGAAAAGCAAAGCTTCTTAGAAGTCTCCCCCACTTTGAGACTCGAAAATGAACGTCGATGATGCTGCGCAGTCATCACCGATATTATTTTCCAGCAACAGAAGAGAGGAGTACTTAATTCATTCCTTCTTAAAAATCCTTTCAAAATATTTCCTATAAATATTTTCCAACTAACATCACAATATATTTTCTTCAAAATTTTGAAAACCATTTTAAAAGTCCCCGGGTCTTGAATTCAATATTTCCAATTTAAATCTGTTTTAATTTATAAGTCACCTTTATAAAATATTCTTATAGGATTTTACTTTCTTAAAATATTCCACAAGTTGTTTTATCACTGTTCATTTTGTAATTCATCTTATTTATTAAATTACAATATCCAACTAATGATAATAACCAATATTATCATTCCTAACAACCATGTAAGCTAGGTAAGTCACAATAATTTCTGAAATTTTTTTTATATGCAAAATTATTTCATTTACCCAATTTCAAAACAATACTATGTCGAATTGTTCTGTTTAAGTGCTTAGAGGTCCCTATCAATGACGTTAATTACTCGTATTGACCAAAATCCATAAGCCACTCAACAAATCAACCGACACAATATGAAACATTTTATATCACTAACAAATACGCTCTCTCATATGTATACACTCAAGGACTCATCATAGGGTATTACTACCATATTTATAAAGAGTCAGACCCCACAAAGCTAAGGTTATCGCTAAAGCAAAGCTCTGATACCAACTGTAACGACCCACCTTTTTTGACAGTTTAAACCGACGATCCAGTACACGTGCCGATTCCAAACCATTCAAAAGGCAAATGGTTATTGGGGTAAATAAGAAAAGAAAAGAAAGAGAAATAAAGGAAATGAAACAACACGGAATCACGCAGCGGAACGATAAAATATAATAGTCAAATAAACAGTTCATGAAGCTGTTTACAATATTTTGATCATTATTTATACAACCTTTATTAGAGTTATACATATACAACAGAACAAATAAAATAATGCAGCAGACAACATGATGCAAAGATAATAAGAGTAATAGTATACAAAATCTTTGTCTTCGTCCTCCAGAATAGATCTTCAATAAGCTGAAAAAACTCAGGTCTGACCCGAGCATAATGAAAAGACAAAACACTTGAGTCAGGACTAAAATATCCTTATGAAAGTTAAATCAATCGTAAATAAATATGAGTGTAACGGCATCAGAGATGTTTACGGGGTTTGACATCTCATATCCAGTGTCAACGTGCGTGCAATAACTCAAGAGATGTTACGAGATTTTCCATCTCTCAAGGATCCGTTAAACTATCTACTATGTAGTACAATACGCTATTATAATATATCTACAGTAAAGTAAAAGTATTAAAATAGCGTTAAGGCGTTACCATAATTCCCCTTAACACATTTTTATAATGCCATAGTCTATACAGCACCGTAAACCCCACGGTAAACTAGTGGTTATCAGAGGGTACCCCATAGGTATAACACAAAACAAAACGTAGTGGTCGCGAATAGGATAATCAGTATGACAAGGTACATGAGGCGATACCAACTAGGATACTAGTAGTTGCGTGATCCGGACTGATGTTGAGTATAGCCAGCAGCTACCTCAACACCGCGAAACAACACTTTAAAATCGAGGGGTGCACCCAAATCGAATCACAAAAGGTAATAGATATGGTATCGAAGAAGTGTGTCCGCTAGAGGTGGCGAACCTCAATGGCCCGGCGCGGCTCCTGTTTTAGTCATGTCAGGGGTCGTCCAATATCGTTCTCTTTCTTCAATCAACGCGTTTACCAAACCATCCACTTCATTCTGGATCAACACTCCGCGTATACTAGTTATTAAAGTGGTTTTCGGTATCGACAGAGAGTATGTCCATATCCGATCCCGGTCTCTTTAATAACTACGCATTATTACAGCAGTGGCTCTTTTACATTTCAGTCGATTCATAATTGATATCAAAATATCATATTCGCTTCAAAATAGCTATTCAAAATGTAAGATTCCGTTTCAAAAATCATTTTTCGCCTCAATATCTCATTTCGATTTCCAAATCATTTCGGATTTCAATTTAGGTTGCAACTTCATTTAACCCAATTCATATTTACATTCAAGATTTAAATATAAACATTTCACCTTATTCACCAGCTTGAAATTTTAGAAAATAGTTTTAAGTAGTTTAAAAGTAGTTTAAATAATTAAAATAGTTAAAGATACTTAAAATCTTTAAATGGATTTCAAATAGATAAATTAATTTAATAAAGTTAATATAGGTTAAAATAGATAAAATATAATTAAAATAAGTTAACATGGTTTAAGATGGGTTAAAATAATTTAATATTATTAATAAAGGTTAAAATAGTTTAAGTATTTGAAGATGGTTTATATAACATAGTAGTTTGGAAAACAAAATGAAACAGCTTCAAAACCAAACCATTCAATTATAACTTCCCAATTCAAAATAATTTCAATTTCCATTCTACCGATTCAATTTCGATTTCAATTCAAACCAATGTCAACTTTGACTTCAATTAATCCAATTCTACATTCACCTTCAATTACTTCAATTTCAATTTATATCGATTTGGAGCTTGACTTTCAAAATATCAATTTATAACTCTTAACAAAATTTTCCTTCAATATTCAAATTTAAATCCAAATTTCAAATATGATTCAATTTCAAGCTCAATTTCAAAATATCATTTTTATGTCACTTTTACTTAGTAATACTCAAAGCTTGAAATAATGTTCAATCTTTAAAACAAATAAATTTTCGAAATTCAATCATATCCCAATTTTAAATTTCAAAGTCTCAACTTAAATTAATTAACAATTTCTTTTAACCAAAATTTATTTCAATATTCTAAACTCAATTTTCGCAATAAATTCGATTTCTATAGATTGATTTTATTTATAACTTTTAAATCATAACATTTGAATAAATTTCAAATCAACAATTTTAAAATTTATTAGTTTAACCAATTCGGTGTCCGTATATAATTTTCTATCCTATGGCCAAGTGATTATTTATTTCAATTAAATGTCAGGGATGAATATATATCACTTAAACTAAATCACAGTGTCATATGTATGCATAACAGGATATATATAAGCAAATAAACATCCAAACATTTAAATATCAACCAATAGCATCCATCGAAATAAATCATCCAATAGACAATACAATTCACGGCAATTTCATAGTTATCAATATTAGGTAATTTAATCACAATTCAATTTTAATGTCAATTTTTGACTGTCAATTTAATTTTCAACGGTGAATTCAAATGACAATCTATATGACAATTAAATTTTATCAAACAATGACAAATAAAAATCATAACACTTCATAATGTCAAATTTAACTAGCATAAAGATATTTAGTACGTTGTGAGCGTTAGAAAACACTCACCTTGATCTCAATGCAGTTCCAGCGTTTTATTTCGAATAAAATTAAACGAGCATTTAATTTTACCCGAAATTTTTATTAGATCCAAACGATTCCAATCCAGCTCCATTGCGTAGTGCTCGTCAATACGAAGCCAACGCAATTTGTTTCGTGCGTTTTCGATCTCGTACGAAAAAGTTATCGCATTTAGAAGTTTATACAAATTACAATATAAATAAATCAAACATTTTCTTTTATTTTTAAACCTACTGCATCTGAGCCATTGATTTCGTTGCCCTAGAATCCAGGCCGTGTGCTGTAGCTTCTTCTTCCTCCAGTAATTTACGAACAAAACAAAACCCATTAGCCGTCAAGCTTCAACGAATTTTCACGACCAAAATACACGACTTGAAGACGATCGACCACCTCCATCGCAAAGCTCTCGGCGAACACTACCTACACCGTGAATAGCATGAAACTCGGCTGCCCCTTTTGCCTCGAAAAATGTGAAAAACGCAGCGACTTTGAACGCGATTTCCCGTTGATCCGAAACTCCATTTCAGATCATGACTGTGACGCCCCACCTCTATACCCACGCTAGCCAAGAACACTACGGTGTAGTGCTGTCGACTAGCGCGGAGAATAAGGCTGTTGAGGAGCGACCATCCGTGTAATTGCTTTGTGCGAGCACCGATATGCCAGATAGTAAAAACGTGCATTTCATTTCAGGAGGAAATCCGACATGCCGATGCAAACTCAAAGCTACTACACAGTGGCTATAATAGTCTAGGACAAAATATAAACTAATAACACAGATAATATGAATGCGGAACACAGATGAAACAGAAAATCTCATATACATATATAATAACTGATGTCAGTTACAATACATTTGACACGGTACATGTGATACAACTACAACAGTCGACTCAGGAAGTTATATATACAAGTACATTATCGACTAATATACATGAATACATATCAACCTATACTATGACACGACAACTCCAAAAGATATGAAAAGTCTTCATAGCTCAAGCAGCATCCCAAAGCAGAATATCAACAACCTGAAAATACTCGGTCTGACCCGAGTATTAAATTTCAAAAGAAAATAATACTCGAGTCAGTCTAATTCAAACTCAGTTATTAATGCACAGAAGCAATAATAATTAAATAATGAATAGATGACAGTCACAGAAATAAATTTACCTATCCGATTCTTAAATAAGAAACCGGATAACGGTAAATATAACGTGAACTGATTCAAAACAATTGGAACATCAATTAAAAGATCAACACGAGTAGGGCTGCAGTATACGCACGCGTATACTGCCTCGCCACTACAGCATATGGAATACGAAATAGATCCATAAATCAAAAGCAAAAAAAATAACACCAAAACCAATACCGTGTGGCTGCAGTTCACGCTTGCGTGCACTGCCTTGCCACTACAGTGATGATGTACCCAATGAATACCGTGTGGCTGCAGTTCACGCTTGCGTGCACTGCCGTGCCACTATAGTGATGAGGTACCCAATAAAGATCCACAAGCATCGCCGTGAATTTCATAAGGCCGAGTGTCGATTAAATTGCAGAGAGAAATGCGAGGTCAAGCCCAATGAATTTTAGGCTCAACACAAGGCAATGAGCAAAGTAGCAAGTCATGTCACCAAAACAAAATCAAGAAACATATAAATGCACATGAACAAGTACTGTGCATATACAATTGCACAGTTCAAAGTTAAAGTGAATACTACAAGATGGAACACCGGACCAATACACATGAATGCACAGTGCAAACAAATGCACTAAGTAAGTGCCACAACGATCGCGACAACCAGCAACAGTGCAGCATCAGGTCGAGCACGATGCAAATACAATAAGACAACACATAACTAGAACAATCTCACTTAAATAAGTAGATCATAAATGCTCAAAGATAAGGAAATGCAGCAGCGACACAGCTCACAACAGTGGCGAGTCAGGTACAACCACATGAAGGGACCAGGCCACAAAGAAAAATCAAAATGGTCAAGCAATCCAAAATACAAGATAGCTCGGTGCACAGTATAAAATGAATCACGTTCATATATACTGTGCCACCACTAAAACAATAAAAGCTGCTGTATGAAGGCAGCAAAGCCAAACTATTAACAATAATGCAATGATCAAGCTACTGACCAGACACACAAGTGCACATAGGCACGGTTACTACATAAAGTCATCAAAAATGAAGGTGGGGGCACCATAAACATTGCACCACAACACAACATAAAAGAACATAGAGAGTCAGTACCCAACAGAGGCAAGTCCAAGTAAAACACATAGGAAAATTGAAATCAACAAGGTTGCATGCATGCATATGTATGAATACACATACATATTACGCCAATTGAAACAGCACTTAGCATAGGCAATTGCCAAAGATAGTTCGATCAGAACCATTAAAACTGGGTCGAACCCAAAGTTAAAATGCAGCAAGCACAAATAAAGGCAAGGCAAAAATTGAACAGCAAGAACAAATCAGAAATCAGGTCAGAGAAACAAACATGTGGAACAACAGCAAGTGATGTACACATGAATGCAACAATGAAACTTCTACACCAAAATGCATCAAGCAACCAGAATAGTCACTTGAGAATATGATCTATCTCAAAATATAACAAATACAACATGTATGCATGTAGTGACACTATAAAATCACGCTGCAACATGTATGCAATGACGACCAGGTAGCAACAGAGAATCAAGAAAGACTCGAGTGCTACAAAACTCAAAATCAATGTGTGAACATGAAAATTAAAACCAATGTACAGTTCGAATAAATTTGCATCAGCAAGGAATTGTTTTAAAAGACTGCCAATGAACATCAACTAATCTGTTTAGTCAGACAAGGCAACCTAAACAAAGAATTTAAGGTAACAATTAAATGAACAAGCAGTAGCAATTTATACGAATTTTGCTTAGTGACTGGAATCAAATACATGTATCCACTTTGAACAAAACAGAGAACCAGCAAACCTAAATCAGTGCCATGGTGGTGGGTTCGAACAAAACTCAACAGTACGAGGTCGAGCATTGTTGAAGACAACATAAAAAAATCGAACACGGCAAAAGTCGAACAAGCCAAATTCCAAAACAGTTAGAGCCATGATATTCACGAATTCATTTCATTAAGAGTCAGGAAATCAAAGCAACAAAGGAAAAAGAAAACGACTTGAATTAGATGTGAGTGTAAGGCCACTCACCTTGTCGACGAATTGAAGCAGAAATGGTTACGAATCTAGCGGCCGCGAGCACCACGAGAGACGAGCAACCATCGGAATCGAAACCCCCAAATTGGAGCGAAGAAACGAAGCCCTATATGTTAGAAGAGGGGGAACTAACGAGACCGCCATTTTCTTCCTTCGTTCGTTTTAGGGCTAGTGAATGGGAAAAATGAAAGAAAGGGGGACGGGCTTTAAAAATAAAAAAAAAGGAACGACAATTAGCCCTGTAAATTTTTCACGGCCCAACCATAAATGGACCACCATTTAATTACTCAAAGCCCATCAATCTCACTAAAAATTTGTAAAGGAATTTTAATTCAAATTTAAAAACTTCATTAGGCAAATTTGGAACCATCTTAATCGTTTAAGTGTCGATTATTAATAGTTGCGAAGTACCGGGTTGTTACAGACTCCCCTCCTTAAAGAAATTGCGTCCTCGCAATCATAAGAGATAAATGGACAAAAGGTAACAACCATAAAAGCATATCATCACAAGATGAAGAAAATTTGAAATAGGAAGTTCACCGTAAAGAGCATGAAGGAGCAAGCCAGAACGTGTTTGCTCAAAGTCAAATCTGGGGAAACTTCAATCTCTTCAATAATACCGGGCTCAAGAATAAAAATCGAAATCCCTAAGGCATTTCCGTAGAAGGAAGACGCATGAAACACGTCATGAATAACAGAAAATTGAGCCGATAATAAGAGGCGATAAGCCAAGAAACCAATACGTTTAGTGATGGGAAATGGCCCAATATATCGAGGCACTAACTTTCCCGACCAACTGAAACGCACAACACCTATCATAGGTGAAACACGAATAATTTGGAACAACAGCGTAGTACAAAAACGGTACGTCCAATGAACCGATCAACATAAAAGAACATCAGACGTAAGTCCATAAAAGGAATGAGACGAACCTCAACAAAACGAAGTACATCGAAACGTCCGATGAACTTGGTAAAAAGATGATTCCATTCGGACATCATCAAAGAAACAACCACATGTTGCCAACAAATAAGTGTATCGGCAACACGATTTCCCATCCAGGAGTGGTAAATAATATCAAGATCATGAGATATATAAGAAACTCGAGTCAACATGGTTGACGCAAATCATGTTCCTTATGAGAAAATAAATATTCCCAAGATTCATGATCAGGGTAGAGAACAAATTTCTCACCCAAAAATAATGGTGCCAAATTTTGAAGAACGAAATCAATAGCCAAGAGCACTAGATCATGAGTAGCATATCTAGTCTCAATAGGCATTAATGATTTAGAAGCACAAGAGACAGCACGTTCTCTTCTGTAAGAGAATGGTATGCAAACCAACACGATTAGCATTGGTACAAACGATAAAGTCTTGGTTCCCACGGGAATCACAAGAATAGAAGTGTCGGAAAAGAGTTGTTTTAAATAGTATTCTTTCCCGAAAAGCTAAAACTTTCGAAATTTACAATTTAGTTTATGTAGTTATCTTTTCAGAAAAATTTACATTTTAAAAATTCAATTTATTGTGTCTGATTGTCTCATCAAAGCGTCTAGGAGATTCCTATCGATAACGTTGATCAAGCGCATCGACCAGAATTCTTAAAGCACTCAATGGGCAATACAATCACAAAACATTCTTTCAATTTTTATAAAAGGAATTTACAAATTTTCACCCTCAAACGGACAAGTCCGGAATTAAACGAATCAGTAAAAGAAAGGGGTCATAGTCCTCGATTTTGCTGAAATGTTTAAATCGCTTCCTCATTCTTTTGAAAGCGTAAACTATAAAAATTTTGAAAACGATTTTTATTTCGAAACAATTTTTAAAACACGTGATTAAAACAGCGATATCAGTAGCAACTTCGATAAGTGGATTTTCATTCATCAAAAGTGTCACGAGAATCTTCTCAAAGATAGAAAGGGATATCATACCCTACACTTGTATTCATAACAAGTCAATAACACACGAATTCACCAATGCACAAGAATTGATAAAACTTATCAATAGAAATCACGAAAATTGGTGAAGCACAAATTCTAGAAATCTACACAAGAAATCCAGAAATCACAAGATAATGAGTATGAAAACTCGAACGGAGTAGGAAAACTCGAACGGAGTAGGAAAACTCGAACGGAGTATGAAAACTCGAAGTAGAGTATGAAAACTCAAACGGAGTATGAAAACTCGAAGTAGAGTATGAAAACTCAAACGGAGTATGAAAACTCGAATGAGAGTATGAAAACTCGAACGGAGTATGAAAACTCAAACGGAGTATGAAAACTCGAAGGAGAGTATGAAAACTCAAACGGAGTATGAAAACTCGAACGGAGTATGAAAACTCGAAGGAGAGTATGAAAACTCAAACGGAGTATGAAAACTCGAACGGAGTATGAAAACTCGAAGGAGAGTATGAAAACTCACCTACACGCGAGCATGAAAATTCATCAACACATGTAACGCATAACGAGAACGAGAGCACGAAAACTCACCTACACGCGAGCATGAAAACTCATCAGCACATGTAACGCAAAGCGAGAACGGGAGCACGAAAACTCACCTACATGCGAGCATGAAAATTCATCAGCACGTGCAACGCATAACGAGAACGGGAGCATGAAAACTCACCTACATGCGAGCATGAAAACTCACCAACACGTGCAATGCAAAGCAAGAACGGGAGCACGGAATCTCACCTACACGCGAGCATGAAAAATCATCAACACGTGCAACGCAAAGCGAGAACGGGAGCACGGAATCTCACCTACACGCGAGCATGAAAAATCATCAACACGTGCAACGCAAAGCGAGAACGGGAGCACGGAATCTCACCTACACGCGAGCATGAAAAATCATCAACACGTGCAACGCAAAGCGAGAACGGGAGCACGGAATCTCACCTACACATGAGCATGAAAATCACCAACACGTGCAACGCATAATGAGACGCTATCTCATGGTTGCAAGCCATTAATTTTGACACACGAATGGTCCGAAGACCGTGGGGCGCTACCCCACATGTGTGAGTCGAAATCACACAGATTGAGGACTAGACTAACCAAAATTCAAAAAGGTATGTGTGAGTGGAATCACACAAGTGGTGTCTAGTCTAACCTCGCAAACAAAAGGAAAGTATGTGTGAATGAAATCACACAAATGGTGTCTAGACAATCCTCAAAGCCCAAGAGATATGTGTGAGACGAAATCACACCGATGAGGCCTAGTCTAACCGAAAAGGTATGTGTGAACGAAATCACACAAATGGTGTCTAGACAATCCTCAAAGCCCAAGAGATATGTGTGAGACGAAATCACACCGATGAGGCCTAGTCTAACCGTAAAAATGATCGTCATGATCAACGAGAAGTGTCAACTACACTAAGTTAGTAAATGTAAAAGTTTAGCTTCATGTCCCATAACCACTTGCTTAACTTAAATATTTACGAACAAACTGTAAATCTTCACTAGAAAATTATCACATGAGGTTCAATCGAACAAGTCCAAGAATTAACCGACGAAGTGAACGCAAGCGTTTCATACCACTTGTTTTACTAAGCCGTTTAATTAGATTTCTCATCCGAGTGAGGTAAAGGCTTGTATATACTAGAAGATTGAAAAACGGTTTAGGAAAAGAGTTTGATATTGAAAATAGAGTTAAAAACATTTTGATAAAAGAGTTTTGATATTTACTACTAGTATAGAAAACCTTTATATTTTTAAAGTGACAAATCACAAAAATGATTGTAGAAACAATCAATCACAAGAATTTCACATACGAAGACGTGGATAGAATCCAAAGAAATTGATACTGAATTCATCGAAAGGTATGTTCACAAAAATCCCGAAGAAAAGGTCATCAAAGTTGCTAATAAATGATAGCAACAAATCGGGAAATAATCAAGAATTGATTAAATTCGAAAACCAAATCAATTCACTAAGATTCACATTCGAAGACGTGAATAAAATCCGAAGAATTCGATTCCAATCCATCAAAGTAGGAATACCCAAAAATTCCTGAAATAGAAGTTATCAAAGTCGACAAAGGTGATAACAACTAATCGAAAAAGAAGAATCGATCAACAATTGAAAAAACGAAGCAAAACGAGCACAAATGCATGAAGGACTTTAACAAAAGTAAAAGTCAAGTCAACGTCGATATCGACAAGGCAAAGTCCAAGACAATTTCTTTTATACCAAAGAAATTTTAAAACTATCAGAGAGAGGCACATGAAAGCCAACAAACCATGGGTAAACAGACAGAGTCGACAATTGAAATGCAATATGTCTCAAAGATTGATACCCAAAACCCAATTGTATGGAGACTGCATTAAGTACACAAATTAGAGATAAGAATGCATATATACAGCATTCCGAATAAACAATGCGAGTTCAAATTGAAGTGGGTACGAGTTGCAGCAGTATGCAACTTGGTAAAGCATATACACAATGATACTTAGCAGTGCAAACACAAATGAGCATGTGCAACGAAAAATAGCAGCAATGCTCATGAATAAGAGTTAGGAATTCATACCTAACAAATCAAAGATGATCTTAAGCAAAGATGAGAGAGAAAACATCGACAAATAGTTGTAACACATGTACTATCTAAGTTATGTTTTATATTTGTTCTAAACCCCAGGCTCTGATACCAAGCTGTGACGCCCCACCTCTATACCCACGCTAGCCAAGAACACTACGGTGTAGTGCTGTCGACTAGCACGGAGAATAAGGCTGTTGAGGAGCGACCATCCGTGTAATTGCTTTGTGCGAGCACCGATATGCCAGATAGTAAAAACGTGCATTTCATTTCAGGAGGAAATCCGACATGCCGATGCAAACTCAAAGCTACTACACAGTGGCTATAATAGTCTAGGACAAAATATAAACTAATAACACAGATAATATGAATGCGGAACACAGATGAAACAGAAAATCTCATATACATATATAATAACTGATGTCAGTTACAATACATTTGACACGGTACATGTGATACAACTACAACAGTCGACTCAGGAAGTTATATATACAAGTACATTATCGACTAATATACATGAGTACATATCAACCTATACTATGACACGACAACTCCAAAAGATATAAAAAGTCTTCATAGCTCAAGCAGCATCCTAAGGCAGAATATCAACAACCTGAAAATACTCGGTCTGACCCGAGTATTAAATTTCAAAAGAAAATAATACTCGGGTCAGTCTAATTCAAACTCAGTTATTAATGCACAGAAGCAATAATAATTAAATAATGAATAGATGACAGTCACAGAAATAAATTTACCTATCCGATTCTTAAATAAGAAATCGGATAACGGTAAATATAACGTGAACCGATTCAAAACAATTGGAACATCAATTAAAAGATCAACACGAGTAGGGCTGCAGTATACGCACGCGTATACTGCCTCGCCACTACAGCATATGGAATACGAAATAGATCCATTAATCAAAAGAAAAAGAAATAACACCAAAACCAATACCGTGTGGCTGCAGTTCACGCTTGCGTGCACTGCCTTGCCACTACAGTGATGATGTACCCAATGAATACCGTGTGGCTGCAGTTCACGCTTGCGTGCACTGCCGTGCCACTATAGTGATGAGGTACCCAATAAAGATTCACAAGCATCGCCGTGAATTTCATAAGGCCGAGTGTCGATTAAATTGCAGAGAGAAATGCGAGGTCAAGCCCAATGAATTTTAGGCTCAACACAAGGCAATGAGCAAAGTAGCAAGTCATGTACACCAAAACAAAATCAAGAAACATATAAATGCACATGAATAAGTACTGTGCATATACAATTGCATAGTTCAAAGTTAAAGTGAATACTACGAGATGGAACACCGGACCAATACACATGAATGCACAGTGCAAACAAATGCACTAAGTAAGTGCCACAGCGATCACGACAACCAGCAACAGTGCAGCATCAGGTCGAGCACGATGCAAATACAATAAGACAACACATAACTCGAACAATCTCACTTAAATAAGTAGATCATAAATGCTCAAAGATAAGGAAATGCAGCAGCGACACAGCTCACAACAGTGGTGAGTCAGGTACAACCACATGAAGGGACCAGGCCACAAAGAAAAAATCAAAATGGTCAAGCAATCCAAAATACAAGATAGCTCAGTGCACAGTATAAAATGAATCACGTTCATATATACTGTGCCACCACTAAAACAATAAAAGCTGCTGTATGAAGGCAGCAAAGCCAAACTATTAACAATAATGCAATGATCAAGCTACTGACCAGACACACAAGTGCACATAGGCACGGTTACTACATAAAGTCATCAAAAATGAAGGTGGGGGCACCATAAACATGGCACCACAACACAACATAAAAGAACATAGAGAGTCAGTACCCAACAGAGGCAAGTCCAAGTAAAACACATAGGAAAATTGAAATCAACAAGGTTGCATGCATGCATATGTATGAATACACATACATATTACACCAATTGAAACAGCACTTAGCATAGGCAATTGCCAAAGATAGTTCGATCAGAACCATTAAAACTGGGTCGAACCCAAAGTTAAAATGCAGCAAGCACAAATAAAGGCAAGGCAAAAATTGAACAGCAAGAACAAATCAGAAATCAGGTCAGAGAAACAAACATGTGGAACAACAGCAAGTGATGTACACATGAATGCAACAATGAAACTTCTACACCAAAAAGCATCAAGCAACCAGAATAGTCACTTGAGAATATGATCTGTCTCAAAATATAACAAATACAACATGTATGCATGTAGTGACACTATAAAATCACGCTGCAACATGTACGCAATGACGACCAGGTAGCAACAGAGAATCAAGAAAGACTCGAGTGCTACAAAACTCAAAATCAATGTGTGAACATGAAAATTAAAACCAATGTACAGTTCGAATAAATTTGCATCAGCAAGGAATTGTTTTAAAAGACTGCCAATGAACATCAACTAATCTGTTTAGTCAGACAAGGCAACCTAAACAAAGAATTTAAGGTAACAATTAAATGAACAAGCAGTAGCAATTTATACGAATTTTGCTTAGTGACTGGAATCAAATACATGTATCCACTTTGAACAAAACAGAGAACCAGCAAACCTAAATCAGTGCCATGGTGGTGGGTTCGAACAAAACTCAACAGTACGAGGTCGAGCATTGTTGAAGACAACATAAAAAAATCGAACACGGCAAAAGTCGAACAAGCCAAATTCCAAAACAGTTAGAGCCATGATATTCACGAATTCATTTCAACAAGAGTCAGGAAATCAAAGCAACAAAGGAAAAAGAAAACGACTTGAATTAGATGTGAGTGTAAGGCCACTCACCTTGTCGACGAATTGAAGCAGAAATGGTTACGAATCTAGCGGCCACGAGCACCACGAGAGACGAGCAACCATCGGAATCGAAACCCCCAAATTGGAGCGAAGAAACGAAGCCCTATATGTTAGAAGAGGGGGAACTAACGAGACCGCCATTTTCTTCCTTCGTTCGTTTTAGGGCTAGTGAATGGGAAAAATGAAAGAAAGGGGGACGGGTTTTAAAAATAAAAAAAAGGAACGACAATTAGCCCTGTAAATTTTTCACGGCCCAATAATAAATGGACCACCATTTAATTACTCAAAGCCCATCAATCTCACTAAAAATTTGTAAAGGAATTTTAATTCAAATTTAAAAACTTCATTAGGCAAATTTGGAACCATCTTAATCGTTTAAGTGTCGATTATTAATAGTTGCGAAGTACCGGGTTGTTACAATGACCGTTGGATTTGTAGATCTCGTCGAGATCTACAACTTTGTAGTTGGAGGTTTTTGCTAATTATCGATGGATAGCGAGATATTGGCGGAGAAAGGTGAATGATTTCTGGCCATAGAAATGGTGAACGGCGGCTGCACTAGAAACCTTAGCCTTTGTTTGCAAATTGTGAAATGGAGGGCCTTTTATAGAAAATTGCAAAAACACTATTCACCGAAAATTTTCCGAACTTCAAACGAAGCGTGCCGGCAGACGTTTTTAAGGTTTACCCCATGTTCCGAACATAATGGAACGTGTTTCGGAGGCTAATTCGATCATATGTGCGACTTACGGAAATAAACGATCAAATTTAAATTAAACCGATTAAACAAATTTCTATGCGTTTTGGCTTGTTCCGGACAAACGGTAAATCCGATTGACACAGAAATTGAGATCTCATAATAATATAACATTATGGATTCGATGAAACTAGTTTCGTCGAAATCCGAGACTGTTTGAAAAATGGCTATTTTAACTCGTCTATTAAATATTAAAATATTCAATTTTCACAAATTAACTTTTAATTCAATTTTAAAATACTATAATATTATTCTAACTTAATATGATAAAATAAAATTTTACAAATCATTTTTAATCATATTAAACCCGTTGTTCAATTATTCAATAAATTTCAAATATTAAATTTAAATAATTTTTGATTATCCAATAATTCATTATCCTTTGAAATATTTGAAATTGAACTTATAAGATTCAACTTTTAAAACCAATTCACATCTTAGGATACTATTTTCATTTTATAGTTATTCAATTATTCAATAAGTTTTAAATATTTACTTTAAACAATTTACCTGTTCAATATTCAATTATTTGATTTTAAATAGATTTTACTCATCAATCAATTACTCTATTATACCCAATGAATTCAACATTTATTATCCTATCCAACTATTGATTGCAAAGGCATTCACTAAGTAGCATTTATTTTTCAATACTTATTACTATTCAAATCTTTGAAACCAATCTATTAAAATTTGTATTTCTAGCTAAATAATTCATAATTCTTATTCCCTTATTTACATTTGTTTTTCCATATATTCCCTTATAACCAAGTTATGACATTTGAGTCAATTTAATTAGATTGGAACTCCATTCAATCTATAAATAATTACTTGGATAATTATTGTTGCAATTCATTCAGTTATTATTATTCCAAACGAATTACAGTTTTTTTTCTAACATTAAATCACAAAATCTTATTAAATTAGCTATTTTAATTATCGAAAATTTACGGGTCGTTACAAATACCCCAATTCACATAAGGTTGGGGATTTCACCACCCTTTTCTTAGCCCACAAACGCATTTTATCGTAGAATTTGACTAATATAAAGGTTAGACATTCGACTTAAGGGCGTCATGATCTCACTTAGGGCTTAATTGTATCTTCACAATTGTTTTCTTTGAACAATTTTATTTCTTGGTGTCTAGGCTACGACAGAGTAATAACCAATTATAGATATTACGGTGATTCGTAAATATTATAGTGGTTGTTCCTCTAAAGGTACTTAATTCTTCGGCTGCATTGCTATGGTGATTCGTGGTGCACCGATAATTCTTGCCCATTACCTGGCTAAGAAATATTTTTGTGGATTAAAGACAAAGTGTGATTATACAATTTTGCGTTAAGAGCTACTAAGGACAAAAAATTGTAATTAAGTCATTTGCATTCATTTAGTTGCATTAGTTCATGCATATTTAAAAACAAAAAAATTCAAAATCCAAAAAAAAATTGTAAATTTTACTTAGCTTAGTTTATAACTCCAAAAACAAAACCAAAAAAGAAAAAATTTCCTTTGAAAATTTTCAATCAAAAACAAGAATTTCAATATATATATATATATATATATATATATATAATCTTTTCAAAAACAAAAAAGAAATTTGAAAATTCAAAAACAAAAACAAAATTCATATTTCCATTTTCTAAAAAAAAATCTTTTTGTAAATATATGAAAGTTTGCAAATTCAAAAAAAAATATACAAAAAAAATATACAAAAACAAAAACATAAAAAAAATTGAAACACTAAAAATCAAACTTCTCTTTTGAAAATATATCTCACTTGGTAAACAGTTTTCTTCCTTGTAAAAAAATAAACATATAAATTTTTCTCTTCGTTTTTCAAATCTTCGTTCATTCTTTAAACTTGATGCTAACTTCTTTCTCTTCTCGACTTTCACTGGTGCATGAGTACTTGGACTTGTGACACAACAATAAGTTGTTGGACTCGCGACTCAACCACTAATCGTTTAACTCGAACAGACGATCCTCCCGAAATGTTGAACGAACACCCCTCTAACTCTTATGGATAGAATCTTTCCCGATAGAGTTTCTATTCCAACTGGCATCACGTTATCTGCCCCTATGGGTTACCATTTTGAAATGCACTCGAACAATATTGCCACACTTCCGAAATTTGGCAATTTTGAGCACGATGATCCATACATCTTTTTGACTAAATTCGAACAAGTTTGTGCAACCATTAAACTCCAACAACTTTTCAATGATGGAATCAAACTTCGATTAATCCCATTCGCTCTTACGGATTATGCTGAAAAATGGTTGTACAACTTTCCATCGAACTCGATTAAAACTTGGGAAGAATTCGTAAAAGCTTTCTTAAAAAAGGTCCACCCCTTGGAAAAACGAGTAGAATTCGTAATGAAATTGTAAATTTCCATCGATTCAAGGGAGAACCATTCGGAAAATATTTTAAAAGATTCAAAGAGATTTTGATAAAATGTCCACACTATAACTTCAAAAAATGGATGATTTGCCAAATCTTTTACGATGGACTCGAAAACAGCTCACAAACCATGCTCGAATCAATGTCCCATGGAAGCTTTCTTGCCCAACATCATGACGATGCTTGGAAATTTCTTGAAAACCTCGTTGAAAAGTCATCCCAATGGGAACGTTCGAACGAAAAATCAATTTACTCATGATTGAGTGCACACTCGATAGGATCTTCTTTCGCTTTGCAAGCTAAGATCGACGCAATGATTAAAAAATTCGATAACGTTTTCTCATCAATCAAATAAACCAAGATTCCCACCCGATGTGTTATAAATGCAACAGTCCTAATCATATAGCCGACCGGTGTTCCAATTCTATCGAACAAATCAATGCTTTCAATAAAGCAAAAAAAAAAACCGTTTTCTCCAACGTACAACCCTGGTTCGAGAAATTACCCGCATTTTGCGTGGAGCCAAAACAATCCTAACACGAATACTATTCGTCCCAATTTTCAAGCTTTTCCGAGTAATGCTTCGAATTCTCCCTTTCAACCCAACAATTTTCAACCAAACTTTGTGGGTCCGTCTCCTAATAAACCGCAACAATGAAATTTTCAACCAAATTCTGCTCATCCTCCTCAAGACGATAAATGTTTAACTTTACTTGAGAAAACTCTTGAAATATTGGCTAAGGAAACTACTCAAAGCCTTCAATCTAATAGCAATTTGCAAAATTTATTGACCTCATATATGCAAAACACGAACCAATCAATTGCAAAACTCGAAATGCAAATGTATCAATTAGCCATGTCAATGAGTGAACTTGGACGAGGCATATTTCCAAGCCAGCCCCTTCCAAATCTCATAAATAAAAACGCAAATTAAAATCAAGCCCATGTTGTTCAAGATAGCAATGTCACCCAATTGAATGCTATCACAACTCTACGTTCTGGTAAACAAATCGATAATCTAGTCGTTAACCCAATCGATTTACCGAAAACTTCTCTCGACACTTCTAAAACAACAAACGAATCTGAACAGAACGTGTAACCAAACGTTGAATCAAGTGCCAATCAAAATTCTACTTCTACTCGAGTAGACCCGCCTATCGAGTATCATGTTCCATTTCCACATCGTCTTCGGCCAAAGAAACACTCGGACGAAATGGAAAAGATGTTAGAAATTTTAAGTAAGTTAAAGTTAACATTCCATTTCTTGACATCGTTCAGCAAGTCCCCACTTACGTGAAATTTCTTAAGGACTTGTGCACCCAAAAGTGACACACTCAAGTGCCCAAAAAAGTCTTTTTAGCCGCTAGTTTGAGTGAAGTCTTGTCCTAATCAATGCCCGTTAAATACAAAGATCCTGGCCGCCCTATGATTTCATGTACAATTGGAGATAAGACGATTAACAAATGTTTGATAGACTTAGGCGCAAATGTCTACTTAATTCCATGTACGAATAATTAGGTTTAGGTGAGCTCAAACCCACAAAGGTTATGCTTCAATTCGTCGATCATTCCATTAAGAAGCCCATGGGTAAAATCAAAGACGTGCTCATTCGAGTAAGGCAATCAATATTCCCCGTTGACTTTATCGTTCTCAAAACACAATCCGTGACAAATCTCGCGAGTCAAATTCCATTGTTTTTAGACCGACCATTCTTAGACACCTCAAATGCCTTAATCAATTGTCATAACGGTTTGTTGAAAATCTCATTTGGAAACATGACTTTGGATCTTAATATTTTCAATCTTTAAAGCCATTCGAATGAACCTCATGACCAAACATTGGAAGTTGGTGCAATTCACAAAAACTTTGAAAACAAGACGCTTGATCTTAATGACGAACGCGAAGCTGAATACGAAAAATTATTTCACGAAATTCCCAGCGAAATTGAATAGTATCCCTTATGCTGATCTGATACTAAGGATCAATCATACCATAAAGCAACCCTAGCCAATCACCAAAGGTTGTCCATACCGATCCGAATGATCACAGAATACATGCCACGACACAAAAGAATTTAATGGAATCCATAAGCATATCTCTTATGGATTTATCGACCCTCGGTCAAACCCTAAAAGGAAATATACTCTATAGTGTCGAACGCTATCACTTTTAGTAATCACTAGAACTTGACCAAAACTTTCCATATTGCCTGGTGAAAGTCAAGTATTTACTACAAGCTAGTAAATCCCACTCGTTCCAAATACTACTAAAAAACCTGAATTGTATTCTCTTAAGGATCTAGCAAACCCATGCCGCACACCAATAGAGAATACAACTCTAAAGCGCTAAATACTTCCTAATAGTGATCACATGAATTTAACCAAGGTATTCCATACTACCTGGTGATTCAGTAAGTACCACTCAAACATTCTATCGAATGAGTTGTAAAACATTTGATGAAGTGTTATACGAGAGCATTTTAAACCAATCGGTAATACTTAGTCAAATATTAGTATTTTCTAAATTATATAATTAAGGTTCTCAAAACATTTTTATTTAAAAAAAAGTTGCATGGGACTGCCAAATGACAGAAAATATAATAATAGTTTAAGGTTTGAAAGTAATTAAATTTGATATGAAATATTATTTCAAGTTCCATTATTTAAAATCCATAAATTAATTATCATTCAATTCTATATAAATATTCACTATCCGGTAAATTACTACATAATTCAAATTATACCAAAAATGTAGTTATATATGCATATTTATCTTAAAATTCCATATAGAATATTTATTTAACAAACCATGTTTCGAAAATATATGTAAGTCCTGGTATTTTGTGAAATCCATATGTACTCTTGTCGAAACCATATAAGTATTTAAACCACTGATTATAAATAACTTTATTTAAATTTCAAAATCATTCTTATTATATAAATAATAAATAAGTATATCAATTACGCATTCAAATATCCTTTACAAATAATATAACTTTCTTCTTACAAGATTAAGTAAAAACGGTTCGACTTGAAAATTAGTTCTCTTTGAAATCCTTGTTGAAAACATGCAGTGAAGATTTGATCTTGTGTTATGCTCTCTATGACATAACCATTCCAAAATAAAATTCAGAAATAACACTAAAACTAACACGAAAAATAGCAAAAAAACAAGTAATTACATTCAAGAGATCAACCGAACGAATGTAGAAGTAAATGGAGCCCAAAATGGCGTGACCTAGGTCTTTACCCAGGTCATGACCCGTGGACCGATCATCATGACCAGTGCAACAGTTGGCACGCCTGGGCTAGCCCAAGCATCGCCCGAGGTGCTTCGATCGCCTGCTGGCGGTGATTTCTTTGCTGAATTGAGCCTAGATTTGTACTACACTGAATTAGCCATCATGCAAGCAACCAAATAACTTCATATCGATGATTTAAGAGATTACACAACTAAGGTTTTCATTAAATTGAAAGTTATATATCTAAAAGGCAAACAATCACAAGAAATATTGTTCATGTCAGTCCTAGATTCAAACATAATTTATCTAAACAATAAATGCAGCCAACATAGATTTTGAGATAGATGAGTAAATGTTTAACTTGCATTTTTAATAGATGAATAAATATTTAACTTGCATTTTTAATCTCAAACAGATTAGTTAAACTCCCTCTTAGCTTTGAGTTTAAATTCAACAACCCTATGTTAAAAATTCAAAAAGTGCAAAAGGGAAATTACCAAAAAGCTGAGATTAACAAATGAATTTGACACACTATTAGGTGGAGAAGATTACCTTGGTTCCATTTGTATAAGAATTAAACAAAATCCCTTTGATTTGCACTTGATTTTTGGGGATTATAAGTTATAAGATTTTGAGACAATATGATAGTTTGTTCTTTGGTTTGACTGGAGGAAAATAAGAATGAGAAAGTAACGTGTAGTTTATTTTCTCATCCCCTATTACTCAAATATTCGGGTCAAAATGGGTTTGTTATAGATCAAATAAAAGAAGTGCTACCATTTCCTAAGTTGTACTAATTCCTATTTTCTTTTATCACCTCTAGAACACTATTTCACACTAAACAAAGTTCTATAAATATATAGATTGATTTCTCAATTTTACCAAAGCTAATTAACAAGTTAAAATCCTCATTTCTAATCATATTGAGATATTTTATAAAATTACATTTAACTTTTGAAATATAAGTTATTCTCATTATTTTTGATACAAAATTAACTATTAATTACAAAATCTCATTTTAAATAATATATCCCAATGTTAATATTTTTTCTCTAAATGCCAAATTTAAATAATTAATTTAATAATATTTAAAATTTTAACTGAAATTATCTTTGAGAAATGATACTCATTTCTTAGTTAAATTAAATCAACTATTCTCAAAAACTAGATTTAATTTCACAATTAGATTTCACAAATCATAATTTAGAATTTATTTTCCATAATTAAACTTAATTAATCAGGTAATTAACAACAGTATTGTTAAAGACCCCCCATAAGAAAATTGTGTCCATGTAATTTGCGTAAGAAGAGAAATCCATAACATAAATTTCTAATATTTATCAACTCAAAACCCAAGAATTTCCAAAACATAAAAGATGATCTTTTATTATCTTAAAAATTTCATACTAAAAGATTACCATTTTTAACTTAAGTTAATTTAATTAGAATTTTTAATAACTCAAGAAATTATTCTAAATCTAATTCCTTTCCAATAATCTTTTTTCCATCATCCATCTAAATCATAAATGATATACAAAACAACTAAAAAATTATCACATACTATTTTTTCTTAACACTTACCTTAAAATAGCATTTACATTTTACAAATGTCAATTAATAAAATGACGCCGCTTAGCCATCTATTTATAGCAAATTACCTTGCTAATCGGCTGCGATGTTAACATGAAGTCAATATGGCTTCGCCACTGATCTCGGTCATTGCTAAGGTTCAGTGACTGCACATGTCATCCAAAATAATACTTATACAATGCACTTTAGTAACTTCCACTATAATTTTCTAATACTACCAAAACTTTAAAACACATATACTTATACAATGCACTTTAGCAACTTCCATTACAATTTTCTAATACCACCTAAACTTTAAAACACATATATAATAATAGATAAATTTTCCTTTAAAATTTTATTTTTGCAAATATCTTTCCCAAAACATTTTACCTTCACAAATAATAACATTAAGTTTCAAATCATTTCCTTAATGCTATTTTCAAACTCTAGTTAATACTTTCATTCCAAAATAACTATATATGTAACTCAAAATAATTACTTCCCAAACGTTATTTACACTCAAAATGTGTACTTTTAATATTTACCTCATTTTTATGTCTATATATGCACACATATATTTTTTATACAAAATATCTCTTCATTTCCAAACTTTATAACATATACATGAAAATATAATTTCCAAAATATTTACCTCTGTTTAAAATAATACTTTGAATATTATAACTCAAAATTTCTAAACCATTCTCTTTTCAACATTTTCCAGTTAACTTCCAATTTACTTTTATATAAACCAACTCCAAAATTTTAAATTTTTTTTAATCTTATTTCATTGTATAAAATAATACTAAGCCATGAAATTTTAGTCATTCATTTCATCACTTTACTGTAAAGTTGATTACATAGAATATCAAAATTGCCTCGCAATGCTCTCCACTTCTCAAAATTTATTCGATGGCTAAAATATTATTTTCAATTATTTTTTAACTCGAATATTTTCCAAATTAACAATTTCCTATGTCAAAATGTATCGTTCGATGTTTAGGAACCCCTATCGATGACATGGCATTCACATATCGACCAGAATTCTTAAACATCTTCTGGACAAGTCAACATAACAAATAATCATAAGTTTTCTTTAGTTAAATTTATTTTGTTATCATTAGCTCCATGCATCCACTTTAATTAAACACAACAATGCCATCAATTTCTAACAACCAATCGACCAAAGCAATAGTCACTTACAGCTGAACAATTATATTCTTAAAATTTCGTTGTGCAACTCTAATTATTCCTAGATTATTTAAATCTTAAACTTATTTACTCAAATTTCCCAAATTTTCTATTAAAATAAAATTATTCACTTTAAATTAATCCATTCCAGTTTATCTCTTCAAAGTTTATTTCCCAATAATCCAAAAAAATTCTAAACTCAAAAATGATTGTAACACGTTATTTTCCAAAAGTTTAATATCACAATTTCCAAATTAAGTAATTAAAATTTTAAATCATAATACGTCCCAATTAACTATCCTAAAAATTAATTTATATTCCTATTACTAATTTGATAATTATGAAACTATCTACCACACACCCCAGGGGACAGGAATCCAAGTCTTACTAGGTCTCAGATCTATGATATTATAGCTATAATGTTTCGACTCGGCTCTAATACTAAATTGTAATGACCCCATCACAAAAACCATACTATTAAAGACCATTACAAATAATATCATCAAATAATACGGAGAATACGACTTGTTAAGGGCAACCAAATGTGAATATGACTTAAACTAATATTGATACGTCATACTTACCTTTCTACCGAACCTTTGGAATAAAATTTGACGTGTATAGTCTCAGTTCAAAGTAATAAACACATCTTCTTCTCAGATCAAAATAGTATACCATATAAAGTAGCAGCTATAGATCATAATGGAATAATAGATCTCATACAATACATATTGCGAGTCTACAAAATAAGACACTAAACTCACATAATATACAACCGGTAAAAATCTCAAACTCAAATATACATTTCATACAAATACACAAAGATCCTATAGGTGGTAAACTAAAAGTCAGAGTGGTTTATCTCCCTCCTAGCCCAACATCCATTAGTCTACCTATCCAACAACCCGAAAAGTCTCGACCTGACCCGAGCATTAAAATAACAGCCGGGTCAGACTATCTCTAAATATCCAATAGGGTGAGAACAAGATATAACACAACGTATATGGTACTAAACTGTAAACTAGCTACAAAAATAGTTTAACTCGGAATATATCAACAAACTCAAGAACATTTAAATCATGAAACATTAGAAAATCCTAAAAACCAAAAAAATCCATATCGACCACCTAGATCGTTCATACGATCGTAACGATCGTCCATACTATGGAAACAAACTAGTATCACTCGCGATTATCTAATACTACGGATTATCCATACCATGAAGCATCCCTAGCCAATCACCAAAGTTTTTCCACACCGATCGAAACGATGGTAGAATACGTAACACGACAAATAAGAATTCGAAAAATACCATAAGTTTATCTTTTAAGGATTTACCAGCTCTCTACCGAATCCTAAAAGGAAATATACTTTAAAGTGTCAAATACCATCACTTTTAGTAAGCACTGAAACTTAACCAATATGTCTCATACTACCTGGTGAAATTTAAGTATTTACAACAAGGTAGAAAATCCCACTCATTTCAGATGTTAGTAGAAAACCTAAATTAGGTTGTCTAACGGATCTAGCCAACCCATGCCACACAACAAAATAGAGTACAACTCTAAAGTGTCAAATACTTCCCAATAACAATCAAATGTACTTAATTAAGGCATCCCACATACCTGTTGAAATTCAAATATTCGCCAAAGGGCTAGTAAGTATCACTCAAACATTCAATTTAATGAGTTGTACAATATTGGATGAAGTGTTACACAAGAGCATTTTAATCCAATCGTTAACATTAAGTCAAATATTAGTATTCTCCAAATTAAAAAATTAAGGTTCGTAAAACATTTTTATTTAAAAATAAATAAAAGTCGCATGGGATTGCCAGATGAAAGAAAATATTAAAAGAGTTTATGGTTTGAAAATAATTAAATATGATTTTAATATATATATAATGGTTTTCTAAAATAAATTTATGAAAAATATTCCTTTTAAATTCATTTATTTAAAATCTATGATTTAATTATTATTCAACTTTATATAAATATTCACTGTCCGATAAAATATTACATAAGTCTTGATTATGTAAAAAGTGCAATTATATATGTATATTTATCTCAAAATTCCATATAGAATATTTATTTAATAAATAATCTTTCGAAAATATATACAAGTCCTTGTATTTTATAAAATCCATATGCACTCTTATCCAAAACAATATAAGTATTTAAACCTATAATTGGAATTTTTTTTTAATATTTCAAAATCATTCTTGTTATGTAAATAATGAATGAGTGTATCTTTTTACACTTTTAATATCCTTTATAAATAACATAACTTTCTTCTTACAAGATTAAGTAGATACGGTTTGACTTGAAAATCCATTCTCATTGAAAATCCTTGTTGAAAACACACGATGGAGATTTGATGGTATGCTATGGACTCTATGGCTTAACCATTCTAAAATAAATTCACAATTCAAAATCCGAAAATAACATTGGAACCGACATGAAAAACAACGTTAAAATAAGCAATTACATTCAAGCAATCAATCAAATGAATGGAGAAGCGAATAGAAGCAAACAGAGCCTAAAACGGCGTAGCCTAGGTCTCAGCCTAGGACACCCATGGATCGGCCATCATGACCAGTGCACCAGTTAGCACGCCTGGGCTGAGCCGCATCGTCGGTGGTGCTCCGATCTCCCATTGACAATGATTTCATTGCTGAATTGAGCCTAGATTTCTACTACACTGAATTAGCTATCATGCAAACAACCAAACAACTTCATATTGTGGATTTAAGAGATTAAACGACTAGGGTTTTCAGCAAATAGAAAGTTATATATCCAAAATGCAAACAATCACAAGAAATAAGGTGCATGTTAACACTAGATTCAAACACAATTCATCTAAACAGTACACGCAGCCAATATAGGTTAAAGATAAATGAGTGAGTTTTTAACTCAGCTTTTTAACCTCAAATAGATTATTCAAACTCCCTCTTAGCTTTGAGTTTAAATTCAGCAAATCCCAGCTTATAAATTTATAAATTGCAAAAAGGGAATTACCAAATAGCTGAGATTAACAATTGAATTAGACACAATATTAGGTGAAGAAGATTACTTTGTTTCTATTCCTTCAAGAATTAAACTAAAGCCCTTTGATTTACACTTGACTTTTTTGAATTATAGATTCTAGGGTTTTGAGATAATATGATAGTTCATTCTTTGGTTTGGCTGGAAGAAAATAAGAATGAGAAAGTAACGTGCAGTTTAATTTCTCATCCTTATTAGTCAATATTTGGCCCAAAAAGGGTTAGGTATGAGCGTTACTATTTCCTAAGAGTTACTCATTCCTATTTTCTTTTATCACTTCTAATATATTATTTTACAGTAGACGAAGTTTTATAAAAATATAAATTGTTTTTTTAATTTTATGTAAGCTGATTAACAAGTTCAAATCCTCCTTTCCAATCATATTGAGATATTTTATAGAATTAAATTTAACTTTTGAAATATAAGTTATTCTCATTATTTTTAATAAAAAATAAACTATTGATTATAAAATCTTATTTCAAACAAAAAATCTCAATATTAATATTTTTCTCTAAAGTGCCAAATTTAAATAATTAATTTAATAATATTTCAAATTTAATTGAAATTATCTTTAAAAAATGAAACTCGTTTCATAATTAAATTAAATCAGCTATTCTGAAAAAGTAAATTTAATCTCATAATTAAATTTTACATATCAAAATTTAGAATTTATTAACCGTAATTAAACCTAATTAATTAGGCAATTAACGATAAGGTTGTTACATACCCCTCACAAGAAAGCTATGAAGTTTGCAAAGGGGCTGAATCAATCTCTTCAAGGTATGACCCTTGGTCACATTCAATGGGGGCAACTTACAAGAGTTTTGTGGGAACGACTTTACCGAATACTATTTCCAAATTAGGATGAAAGACACTCCAGCAGAATGAATGCAAGGGCAGAGTGGGGACCTAAGGAAAGATTAAGAAGTAGAAAATCAAGTGCAGAAGATGTGGTAGGAAGGGGCATGTTGTAAAGGATTATACAATGGATAACTCAAACATCAAATGCTACAAATACAATCCGACTGCTCCTAAGACCTCTACCCAACTGGTTTCAACTTATGCATTAGATGATGTTCCAAGCTCATGTGCACCAGCAGTAGTGGACAAGGGGAAGAAGGTCATAATTGAAGGCGTATTAACTTTATCTAATTTATTTATGCGTACCTTATTTGGCACTAAGCATCACACTCTTTTATTTCAAGTAGACTTGTATATGAGTTTCACTTAGATACTAGCATAGTTACTGACCCAGTAGTTGTATCAAACTTTGTTGGAGGACCAAATTATTTATCTATGATTTGTAAGGGTCTGAAATTGTATATTTTGGGGCTTGATTTTGATTGTGATGCTTTTTTCTTGGGATTTTCCAGGTTTGGTTTGATACTGAGTATGGATTGGAGAACCATGTACGGAGCAGTTTTAGATTGTAATAGGAATGTTGTTCATTTGGGTACTTGTAGTGGACGCATTCTTGAGATTTATTGCGGCCCTCTATGTTCGGTTATGTTGAGTTACCTATATTCTTTAGATTATCACATGGTGAGTTAGCTTCAATGCTAGTGGTTCAAAACTACTCAGATGTCTTTTTTGAATTACCAGTCTTCCACCATAGAGGGGGATCGGATTTCGAATTTACCTTGAGTTGAATCCTATACCTTTTGTTTTACCTTTGAGGCATATGGATCGTAAAGAAATACACAGCTGAATAAGCAAGTGAATGAACTTTTGGAGAAGGGCTTCGTTTGGAGAAGTGTTTCAAAATGAGGAGCATCGGTTGTTTTTACCGGTAAGGTAGATAACACTCTTAGGCTTTGCGTCGATTACAGTGAGCTAAATAAACTAACAAAGAAGAATCTTTACATGTTGCCCCATAAAGATGATCACTTTGATCAGTTAGTTAGACCAAAGATGTTCTCTTAGTTTGATTTGGCTACTTGGTTCATCAATTGTGTGTAGCCAAGATAGTATTTAAAGAACTATTTTTTTCACACTATATAGACTTTATGATTGGTTATTCATGCCTTTTGGACTAATCATTCAAATGCATATTTTGTTGATCTAATGAGTCAAGTTTTTAGAGGGTTGCTTAATAATTTTGTAGCGGTATTTACTGATGACATATTGGTCTATCAAAAAAACAACGAGGAGTACGGGTTGCATTTAGGAGAAGTGCTTAGTACTCTCCGTGGGCATAAGTTAAAGGCAAATATTTTCAAATGTCACTTTTGGTGCAAGAAGGTTCACTTTTTGTGACATGTTGTCTCTGAGCATGGGCTGGTGGTCGATCTTAGTAAAGTTGATGCAGTACAGGATTGGCATACACTAAAGAATACCACAAAGGTGAGAAGTTTCCTTAGTTTGGCGGAATATTATAAGAAGTTAATTAAGGACTTTGCTAAAGTTTCCACTCCCCTGACCCACTTTACTAAGAATAATTTGTTTTTCTCATGAGACTCAAGGTGTGAGGATGCTTTTATTAAGCTGAACGAGTCATTAACTAGTGCACCTGTTTTGGTACTACCAGATGGTTTGAAGGCATTCATAGTTCATGTTGACACTTTTGGCACGGAATTGGGCGCAGTTTTGATGTAGGAAAGAAGAGCGGTGAGTTATGCTAGTCGATAATCAAAAGTCCACGAGAGAAACTATCATACCCATGATCTCAAGTTGGCAGCCATTGTTTTTGTACTTAAGTCATGGAGACATTATCAGTTAGAAGAGCAGATTGAGCTATTCATAGATCATAAGTCTTTGAAGTATTTGTTCTCCCAAAAGGATTTGAATTTAAGGTAGCATTGGTGGATGGAGTTCTTTGCATTGTATGATTTTGGTATCTCTTATACTCCAGGAAAACTTAATGTTGTAGTCGATATCTTGAGTAGGAAGCAAACGATGTTGAATCCTATATTCTTAGAGTGGAACCACTTGGAGTCCATTTCTACATTTGACTCTCAATAGACATTAATCAATGATTATTAGCAGCTTTAGATGTGCAGCCTACGCTTATGGACTGCATTGGGCCAAGATAGAGAAAATATAATGTCGTTGGATGTTTTCGAGAAGCTTCGTAACGGAGAGCAGTCGAATCATGTAATGAATGCCTTTTCAACCCCCGAATGCCGACATTAATACATCCACGATATTCATGTGTCGAACACCCAAGTGCTGGAAAGGCAGAACGCTAAGGTAAAGAAAAAATAAAAAAGAAAAAGAAAGAGGAGAACAAAAATATCAAAGTCTCATATATGGAATAATACACATAATATCAAAGGATAAAACACAGGCTACTTTAATATACGTAGAAGTTCAGAGTTACTAATTATAGTATTATTATCAACTGGACAGTTATAAAAACTTGTCCTCACGATTGGTGATTTATATACATAATGTACTGCAACAGAAATAAGAATACTACCGTACATAAACATTCAGCTCCTCTCTAAGAGCCTAACGATCACCAACGAAAACCTGTCTTTCTCAGATCGCTCGAAAGAGCACCTAAGGAAATAAAGGAAAAATAAAACCATAGGCTAGACAAAAGTTTGGTGCGAGAAACTAAAGAAATATGTATGACATATAACATCACCTTTTGAGACTATCTAGGGAGAATAATATGAATCACAAAATCGCTATGATGCATACAATAAGTACACCACAATAATATTGAAGTACAGTCAAAACCGCTAAGGCGCATTCACATATTGCTTTTCCGTTAGAGGTGCCCTCAATAGATCGAGGTAGACCTCCTAACAAGGGTTAGAAACTACCTTCCGAGCATTTTATATCACTAGACAAAATATACTAAAAGGGAAATCAATAGCTAGACAACATCCTAACACATGACCCGGATATCCCCAACTCCTATGCGCAACATATCAAAAGCATCTCGAAATATGAATTTGGTATTCCCTTAGGTCAGCTAAACTTCCTTAGTTATGCCTCTACTCTGTTTACTGTCATTACGGATGGTGAGGTCATGTTCAACATCCCCATACATGAGTCACAACTCATACATATCACAAATCCCCAAAATGGATCGTAACTTCTCGAATAGATTACAAACCTCTACATGGGTTCGAACATCTTGAATATATTTCAAATCTCCATATAGATTTGGCATTTCAAATAGATCCAATTCCTAGAGACAAAACATGTATATGGTTTTGAGTGGTGACGGTTTCGAGTAATCTCATATAAGTACACTCCTCTACTTGCCGGGCGCTCCAAAACCAAACAATAGATTTTCGATTAACTCAACTCTGGTTCTTTCTGAAATAAACAGATAATATATAAAGGGGAAGATTATCTCCTATCTAGACCGATATTCTTATCGTTTATCCTAAATAAGCCAATTGAGTTTATACGTAGGTTATATCATCAATAAGCGAATAACTGTGCCGTATAAATTCCATGTTACTTTTAGATGTTTCCCAATTTAATTTGGTTATATTCAACAATAATGAGAATGATCGCATATGGAAACTAAGTCTTGTATACTTATCATGTTTCTGAACTTCTCAACTTCTGTTATCCTTCAATTAAGAGTGAAGCCCGATAGGTTAGACCACTATTTCTTCTACACCTTACTCGGATCAACATTCTTAAAACTCACAGATAGAAACAAGTCAACTTTCTCAGCTTTAGTGCTAAGTATATGACTAAATACTTTTCATAAACAGTAAACACATAAAACATGATTAACACACCCAAAGCACGATTAAGTCACATAATAGACTTTTAATCCCTTTTTTAGTTAATTAGTCTTATATTAATTACAATCTGTTTTATTTGTAACTCATTTTATCTATTAAAACATATTTCATTTACTAAACTCCTTATCAATTAAATTTCTTTTTTTTTATAAAAGTTCCTTATGTAAATAAACATCTTTATTAATTAAACTCCTTATTAATTAAACTTTTTATATTAATAAAACTTATTATTAACTAAAACTTAACTTATTTAATTGAACTTCTTATTAATTAAAACTTATCATATTTAATTTGACCTCTTACTAATTAATACTTACGTATTTAATTATCTTATTATTAATTAAAACTTCTCTTATTTATTTAACTTCTTATTAATTAAAACTTCACTTATTAATCTTGTGTATATATTTGATTTCTGTTTGAACCAGAAATGGAACAAACACCTAGAAGTTTATGTAGTAGAGATTAAATGAAGAAAAGTAAATGAAAGTAAGGAAATAAACAAGAATTAATCGTTTATAGTAGTTCCACAAAGCATGGTCTAAGTCCACTTTAAAGATTTATTGCTTATTTTTGATTTTGAGGTAGAAGTTCTTAGTAGTCGGAACAACTCCAATACTTATAATTTCAGAGTTACAAGAATATAATAAATAATGGAGCAAAAACCAAAAGATCGTGAAAATGAGCCCTACCCCCTATTTATAGAGGTAGGGCGCCTAAAATCTCATCTAAAATATCTCTAAGCCGCTGTGCCCGAATTTGACCAATTCTTCCAAAATAATAGTTGTCACCTCAACAATATCAAGGAGTCGGTACCGATGCTAGAGTGGGAGTCGATACTGATCCCCAAGATCATCACTTTTGGCCTTCAAATTTTTTCTTCGGATCGTCTTGTAATTAGCTTTGTGATTTCATAGTCGTTTGCACCAATATTAGCTTACTTTCGAGTCCAAATAATGGAATTAAAGGAGAACAAAGTTGTAGTTTCACATGTTCATGGATTGATGGGGAATTGCTTTGAATCCGAAAATCAACTTCGAAAATAGTTTATTAGCACTAGGATAAGCATGTAGGAAGAAGATGGGATCCACCCAATCTTATTTGGGAGTCGGTACCGATCTCCAATTGGGAGTCAATGCCGATCCCCAACTTTGAAGATCCCACCATCTTGTAGTCTTGGTTCTGGCATTGTGACCCTGTTCGTGTTTGGTTTCTGGACTCCTGGGATATCTCTTTGGCCATTCCGCCTTGATAACTCCAAGTTCTATTTGTTTAGTCAGTCCAAATTTTGCCTGGTCAAATGACTAAATAACACTTGCCCTCAAAGTACATCTCATTTCAGCGCGATGTGCTTTGAATCGAGACAAATTCGGATTCCTTTGAAGAACACCACTCTATGCTTTATATAGTCGCTATCCCTTCATGTCTATAGTGATCCTTTGCGATGCTTTGCCAACATCCAAGACTATAAATTTGGAACGTAATCTTGTGATATGCTATTCCAAGTCCAATGGTTTTTAACCAACTCCACGAATCCGCCATGTATGAATCCGATCTTCCTTTAACTTTAGTCACCAAGAATTGGATATTCGTACATGCACTCATGTGCTAGTTTTTAAGTCAAGGGAGTACACATGCTTAGTCAATCATAATGTGCATGCATTCATACACATATGCTTATACCATACGTATGCTTATATATACGTTTGTTTTTGTTTTATTGGTTCTTTTTAAATTCGAGACTCGGTACTAATCCCTAATTTGGGATTCGGCATCGACTCCGCACTTGGAATAACTCCCAAGTTTCCATATGAAACGAGCTTGAGAGGTTATATAAGCCCTTCTCTCTCTTTTACTTCTCTCACTTGCTCCTGCCTTCTACCTAAAACCTCGAGCTCCCCATTAAAATTTTTGATTCCTTAACCATCCTCATGCCTTCTACCTATGACCGATGCCACCTAGACTACCATAACCTCGCCTTGTCCCTTCAGATCTGATTCGCCTCACCACCGACCCAAGGCCTAAATCCTTGAATTGCTAATTGTTTTGATAAGTGAATGATAGGCTTATCTATGGTCATGAAAGAAAATAGAGAACTAGGCATAAATGTGGTTGAGGTTGGATGTGGACGAGCAACTGGTGATGGCCACGATTTTAGGAGTCGACGAAGATGGAAGAGTAAAGGGAAAGAATCCTCTTGGCTGTGGGGGTTGGTATGACTCCCACACTTAGGACGAATTTTTCTTCTTCAAAATTTTTCATCAAACGTTGCTTTGCTAATTTGTGTTGAATTCCTCTCACATCCTGAAGCATTTTCCAATGCCTGGTCAATAACCTAAATCTTGTCAGGATGGTCAGTAATAACGGCCATGTCGAGTTATATTCAAACTTTAAAATGAACTTTTAAGATTAACAGTTAAATAGTAACCGAAACTCGGACTGCACCACTCTACGCTACATTGCACTAGAATCTACTTTAGCATGGGGGTACAGTTTGTGGTTAATCTTTTAATGTTTATCATCCGTTGAGTTTTTTATATAAATTGACCAAAGACGTTCTAAATGCCTAGCTGCTTGGACCATGCATACATTGTTAGCACCAGAATTGCCACTAAGACCCTTAATAGAGATTGTACAGAGAGATTAATGAAGAAATTAAAATTAAACAGAGAATAGTATGCTAAATTAAATGCAAACAATAAGAACACCAGATTTATAGTGGTTCGGCGTAATTGCCTACGTCCACTTTGAGGTTAATCTTTATTTTCTTTACTTAACAACTAGTTACAGATACAATCCGTACTCCAACTATTTGAATACAACTGATAGGTAAAAAGATAAGTCTTGAATAAGTGTTGAATGCGGTAGAGTCTCCTCGTGTTCTCAAAAAAGGTCCATTTAACTGTGCCCCTACATCTCATTTATAGACGAAGATGGGTTGGACTTCCCTGTTGGACCTAGTAGCAAGATATCTCGGCCCAAAATGAGTGACTTTTGTGTGCCGAGCCACAAACGCCGAGCGGCAATTGCCGAGCCATGTCTCCTAGCCGAACGAGGCGGTATGTTGAGTGAAATGTGTAGGCTGAACGAGATCCAACGCCGATCGAGGGGAGATGCCGAGCGACACGCTTATGCCGAGCGAGGCCATGCGCCGAACGAGGCTGGAATGCTGAACGAGGTGGGAATGCCGAACGAGGATGAAATGCCGAACGAGGCTGGAATGCTGAACAAGGCTGTAATGCCGAACGAGGCATGAATGCCGATCGAGACTAAATGCCGAACAAGGTTCATGCCGATCGAGACCGAATGCCGACCGAGGCTTCACGTCGACCGAGGCTTCACGCCGAATGAGGCTGTAATGCCGAACGAGACATGAATGCCGATCGAGACTAAATGTCGAACGAGGTTCATGTCGGTCGAGACTGAATGCCGACCGAGGCTTCACATCAAACGAGGCTGTTTATCGAATGATGCACTAATGCCGAGCGAGGCTAGCTGCCGAACGACCTCCCTATGCCGAACGTGGCTTGGATGCCGAGCGGGGCTTGAGGTGCCGAACGGCCCTTTATGTCGAACGAGGCTTCCACTTCAAGTCTCTGTTTACCTGGTCAAGCCACTGGGTAACACTTTCCCCCAAAGTGTATCATGTGGATGAACATGATACGCTTTGAACCTTGATTTCTCCATGCCTTTCTTTGAGCCCTTATTTTGGATGCCGGTCGAGGCAATGCATGCCAAACGACATACTAATGCCGAGCGGCATCCAAATGCCAAATGACATACAAATGCCGAATGACCTGAATGTCGAGCGAGGGAAGTGTTTGACCGGTTCTATCGGTCGCCGTCCCTTCGACTTCTCTTCTCTCTATATAAGCTGATGCTCTTTCTTCTTCTTCTTTTTACTTTTACCTCCGCTTACCAGTACTTACGTACTTTGCATCTTAAGAGACTTCAGAGAATTACCTACTTTCCCCTTCTCAAACACCATACATTGTCTCACTTCCTTCCCCAATCAGTCGAACCTAATTAAAACCGCGTTCTCCACTCCAAAATCTCCCCGAGTCTTTGATTCACTTCATAGGTAAAAAACTTTCCCCCGAAACACTTTACCAAGATTAAGGAACCTTGCACGAGATTCGAACTCGTGAATCTCTGCAAAATTGAGGTCAGTAATAATCGTGTGGAGCAGGAGGTGTTAAGGGTGAAGCGTGGGTATTTTAAAGGATTTTAAGGCTAGGCGGAGCGGAGGAGAGATGAGGATGATAGTGATGCTTGAAGGAGGAATTTGGTGGAAGACGTATTGAGGTGGCTCGGCGTGACTTCTTCATGCCGAGCGATGAAGGGGAAGTATTATAGTGAAATTGGAGTTTAAGGTTTAGTGTGCCAAGCGGTGCAGCTCGGCATGGCCACGGCTCGGCATGATTACCTCATGCCGAACGAGGTTGGAGGGAAAGTAGAGGAGAAGCAGGAGTTGGGTAGAATGCCGAGTGATGCGGCTCTGCGTGAATGTGGTTCGGCATGACTCCTTTATGCCGAACGATGAAGAGGATAGTTGGGAGAATGTTATGCCAAACGGCATGGCTTGGCATGTTTGCGGTTCGGCATGACTTGCCGCATGCTGAATGGTGATGATGAGTGGTAGGCGAGTGTTGACCTTGAGGATAGAATGCCGACCGAGGTGGCTCGACATAATTGTGGTTCGGCGTGACTAGTTGAATGCCGAACGATGAAGTGATTAGGTAGGAGGGTTGTGTACAACAGCAACACCAGTCGAACCTAATGCATAATTGACTCAACACATGCTTTATGCCTGAACATAGGATAATGAACAAGGATAGACTCAAACAACAAAGCATATCGAACAATTCGGACTGACAAATCCCGTGTTTAAACAACTGAAAATTTGGACTTTAACTTGCTTAATAGTTAATATCCTTTCAAATGCAGTGACGATGTTGAGTTTAAAATATAAACCGTCTTACGACAGGCTTTCGCAGACGGTCAGCGATGACGGTCTTCGAAGACGACAATCCAAAGCTTAGACTTATTTAATCAATCCAGTGTACTGCTCGGCACTTACATTTGAATGATCGCACTAGTTCACACATCACATGGGGGAAATATTTATGTTGTTAAGTCTAATGTCAATTGTTTTTCAAGTATAGTTCAAATAGGTGCCTTGTCAAATTCAATCTTCATTAGAGATGTCTAGGAAATCTAGCTCCGCTACGATCTCGGACAGACCTGGGCCATCCTCTCGACAAGAAGTTGTAGGAACTTCAAATCCATCAACTACCCCTGCTCAAGACTTGCCGAGCCCTGCGACGACGTCCGTCGACTTGGTTCCTGATGCTCTAGAGGCAGCAATTTTCTTAGACGACCTAGTCGATTCACAGGCCTCAAAGATCAATGAAATTACACTCCGTCAGATATGCTCTGTCCATGGAATTCCCTTCGATGACGTGTTAGTTCCATCGGGACATAATCGTCCGCACTTGCCCCAGTTGGATATACAGCTTGTAATAGATTCATGTGCTGGGTTGGCAACGTGCCACCATTCAACTCATCTCTTCAAGACGTGTTGTAGTATATTGAGATTGCCCCATCATAACTACATCCGAACAGCCATGCATTCATATACGGAACTTGCATCCTCTTCATGAGTGTCCTCTTCAGGCATCCGACTTCGGGCGATATCCGATACATCTATCGCATTAAGAGACGGTCAAATAGCCCGTCTTTTATGTTTCTCGAGCCGCACAACAAATGCCAAATCTTAACTTGGGCATGGAGCAAGTTTTCCCAGTATAAACAAGATTGGTTCTATGTGCGTTGTCCCCCCGGCTTCGCGGGGAGATGGGTGGGAGGATGTAAGTCTTTTTCCTAGACCAAAACTCATGTTCGGTCGAAGATGTACCTTTTCTAACTCTTCTTCCATCTTTTCAGGTATTAACCCACATCCCGAGGGCCCCAGATAATCCGAAGCTGTCGAAGCTATCCGAGCCATTCCTGCCGAAGACCGGGACATCAAAACTCTCATTTCGAACGAGTCGCTCACGAAATTTGGGCTGCTGGCAGAAGGTCGCTGGATAAGCCTCCCCCAAGGTGTTTCCATACCCAAGCCTGCTTCGGGTAAGGGAAAGAAGAAGGCTGAGTCCTCCGCATATAACACCGCTGAGACGCCAGAGGAGGGGGAGATTAAAGAAAACGAAACGCCCGAAGTACAGGGCGAAAATGTTAGTCCACCTCGGGCCCAATAGTCGAAGTCCATGACATTGAAATGACACCTTCCCCTTCAAACGGGAAGAAGAAACTGACTTACAGGCTGAGGAAGAAAACAGTCGGTGGAAATTCTAAAGTTACTCTTGTTCCAACAGAGAAAGAAGCTTCCTCGCAGCACTTGGAAAGTTCTCTGAAAGGCCTGTCGAACCTCTCCATACCTGAAGATCTGCTCAACTATGATTTCGACGATCCAGAGGCCCTTAAGCTTCATCCCCCTAGCTAGGCGATACAAGTGCTCAAGCCCAAAACCAGAGAGAAAAAACTCCTATTAGTAAAGAAACTGGTCCGTCAGGGGGAAACACTAGGATACACACAAACACATGCACTTCACCTCACACTTCACTTTCTAGCATCACTCTACTATTTGCTAAATCGACGTTATTTAAATTCTGTGTAGGTGACATGGGGCATATGCATGTACTTGACCGCCTTCATGGTTTATCGATTTTTCACCAATCCGGTCGGGATTCGGGTTCCGTCAAGCGTCGAGATAGAACGACTCCGGTGATCGATACTACCACCGTCGAGAATCGTCCTACCGAAGAAAGTCTTATAGTCAATCCTCCTACCCTCATGATCCTCCTTCTCAACCGGAGCATAGCAAAGAGAAACCTGCACATAAGGGGTGTCAGCCTGAGGCACATCGGGACCAACACTCTGGTCCGTCAAACACTAAGCAATCTCGAGATCCCCACAAAATGCCTGCGTTCTCCAAGCAAACTCCTCTTGCTCCCGTATCTGATCCATTGGTCGCTGGCGACTCGCTGAGCTTAAAGCCTCATTTCCGAAGATAAGCTTCGATGGCTTAAAATTCCGTCCTGCAATTCACCAGATTCCAGGGCATGTCAAGCAAAGTGCTATCGCCTGAACCATTGACGTCTATGTTCAGCACAATGCATTCGTGCACTTAGCCGAAAAAGTTTCAGAAGTCTCCATAGAGCGTCAGCATGAGATTGATCGCCTGAAGCTCGAGGACATCCATGATAAAGACATTATTAAAGCTAAATACAAAGAGCTCGCTTCTTTTAAGTCTCAGCTTGAAGCCGCCTAACAGAGCGCTAAAGACATTGCCGAGGCTGTTATTCGTCTGGAGTCAACCCATAAAAAAGAAATCGATGAGGCAGTCCAACATGGTGCGGCCCTAGCTTTAGAGAAGGACTCGATGCAAAAAGAGAGGGATGCATTTGGCCTCCGAGTCAAAGAACTGGAGGAGCAAGTCCGCAAAGAAAGAGGAGAAGATTGCTGCCCAAGAAGAGTCGCAACGATATTGCAACAAAATCGTTGCTACATGACTCCTAAAGGCGAAGCTTGATGATGAACTTTCTAAAGTCGGGATGCTAAAAGATGACGCCCGTGAGGAGGGAAATAAAATAGCATCTGCGGAGATTGACTCTCGTCTGGAGGTGGCTAAAGAGGCTGGTATGGAGGAGGTCAAATGCATGTTCGACCCATTGAGTGCAGAATTCAACGCTCTCGTCCTCATGCATCGAGACTTAACTTTTCTAGGAGACGACTACCTTGAATCTCTAGCTGAGGCGTGGGTGACTTTAGTAAAAATCAGGAAGGTTGAACTTAGCACCGAGGAGGTCGATGAGGATGCTTTGAAAAGGGAATTTCTTAAGGGGAACGAGCCTTCAGACCTGTTTGCAGCGAAAGCTCTTTACTGCAAAGGCTCCCCCTCATTGAAATGGAAAGATGTTATTGCCGGTTCATCCGAGATCGAGTCTCCAGCTCATGCGCCTACTCAGTCGGCCGATCTGCCGATACTTGATCCATTTGAGCAGCATATTGGCTACGTCCTGGAGGACCCTGGCCTCAGCGTTCACATTCTATCTCCCATTCCAAAGGGTGAGACCCCTCGGACGGCTGAGAGCCTGCCAGAGTTGGTAGATAACCCTTCACTTTAACATTCCAAAAGTCATCGTTTTTCATGAGGGGCTTTTATATTCTAATGCTTGTTTTTCATGATTTTATGCAGGCCGTTCTGATCCCGAGCCCACTCCGAGGAGCGACATCGCCAAGGAGGTGAAGGAAAAAACAAGTGAGGCTACTCACGCAGGGGAGGCTCCCGGTCAAGATGCTCAGGTGATCGGAGCGCTTGATGAGGATAAGTCCAAGACTTCCTCTCCCATCGATGGGAGTTATGAAATCGAGATTACAGGCGCCTCTGAACATACATCTAAACTGATTGAGAAGGAGCAGCTTGAGAAGGAGAAGAAAACGACGGTCGAAATCAAATTCGAGCCTCAAGTTGTGGACTTGGACGATCCTCTAAACAAGCCGTTGAAGGTCCTCCTCCCTGGCGGGTCCAGGATTGTGGAAGTTCTCCGTATTTCTTTAGTTGTTACTCTCCATCAAAGAAAATTACCAAGGGCAAATGCACGGGAGAGGAGTCGTCTGAGAAGAATTCGAAGAAGTAAATGTTACTCTTGTTCAATGAGAGTTAGTTTAGATCATGTAATTATTTTTATTTATTTTTGCAGTCTGTGTAAATAGACTTTTGACTCTGAACTTTGAAGGAGTTGTAGTAGAAACTTATTTTTGAATAAATAAAGCCTAATTCTCTTGCCTTTCGAAAGATTTTTATCATTCAGCTTTCTGTGTGATTGCGGTTGAAACCCAAGCTATTGTGCGTTACATGAACTTCTCAATTTATCTCCATATAACTTTGAATTTCTTTGGAGTTATTCATCTTGTATTCCATGCTTCAAACACTTAGAATATTTTTCAGTTCGTACGCCGGGTCTTGATGACTTCAAGTCATTCACGTCCCGGTCCGCACTCTAGGGAATTAGAGATTTTCAAGCCGTTTATACTGGTCCGCACTCAAGGGACATAGAGTACTTTGGTCTGCACTCAGGGGACTTGGAGATTTTTAGTCGTTTATACTCTAGTCCGCACTCTAGGGACTCAGCATACTCCAGTCCGCACTCTGGGGACTTAGAGATTTTGAGCCGTTCATACTCTGGTCCGCACTCAGGGGACTCAGAGTACTCCAATCTGCACTTTGGGGACTTAGATATTTTGAGTCTTTTATATTCTGGTCCACACTCTAGGGACTCAGAGTACTCCAGTCCGCACTCTGGGGACTTATATTTTGAGCCATTTATACTATGGTCCGAACTTAGGGGACTCAGAGTACTCCAGTCCGCACTCTGGAGACTTAGAGATTTTTAGTCGTTTATGCTCTGGTCTGCACTCTAGGGACTCAGAGTACTCTAGTCTGCACTCTGGGGACACAGCGATTTTTAGTCGTTTATACTCTGGTCAGCACTCTGGAGACTCAGGATACTCCAGTCCGCCTCTGGGGACTTAGAAATTTTTAGTGCTCATGCGCATTCGTACGTCAGATAGAATAATGTATATCTTAGTTATTCACCACAGAGTTATCATACACAGAAACATCGATAATTCATGGAAAAAATGGCTTCAAACCTTTGTTAATGCAAACAAGCTAAATTGTCTTATTACACGCCGTAAACTAGGAATAAAAACATGCTGGAAATAATTGCAACTAAAATATGAAAGAAATGAACTAAATATAATAATGCCGCAAATGCTCGCTATTCCAAGCTCAAGGGAGTGTCACACCATCAACGGTCGCTAGCTTGAAAGTTCCTCCTCCAAGCCTCCGTTCAATGACGTATGGACCTTCCCATGCAAGGCTCATATTTGACGAAATTGGGAAAACCCGTTTCAAAACAAGGCCCCCCACACCAAAAATTCTCGGTCGGACTTTTTCATTATAATATTGAGCGACTCAGTGTCTGTATGCGGCCGCTCTTAAATTAGCTTCTTCATGATTTTCGTCAATGAAGTCCGGCGATTCTAGCATAAGTTCCTGATTCGACTTAGAGTCATAATGAGTTACCTTATGTGATGGAACTTCAAGTTATACGGGTATAACAGCTTCCATGCCATATGCTAATGCGAATGGAGTGTGGCCAGTCGCAGACTTGTGGGTGGTTCTATAAGCCCAAAGCGTTGTTGGAAGCTCATCCACCCACTTGCCTCTAGCATTTTCCAAACGCTTTTTCAATATGTATTTGATTATTTTGTTCACGGCTTCCACTTGTCCATGGCTTACGGATAAGAAACTGCTGCAAACTTTTTCTCAATACCATATTTTTGGCAAAATTCTTTAAACTCTTTGCTTTTGAATTGAGTTCCGTTGTCTGTAATGATGGTTCGTGGAAGGCCAAAACGGCATATAATATTTCGTACAATGAAATTAATGACCTTTTTGGTGGTGATAGTAGCCAAAGGCTCCGCTTCTATCCACTTGGTAAAGTAATCGACCGCAACTATCGCGTATTTCGCACCACCTTTGGATATGGGTAAGGAACCGACTATGTCGATCCCCCACATTGCAAACGGCCAGGGACAAATCATTTATGTGAGTCCCATTCGCGGGGCACTCGGGATTTTTGTAAATTTCTGACATTTGTCACATCTTCTCACATAGTCTGCGGTATCCTGATTTACAGTCGGCCAATAATATCCATAACGGAGGACTTTCTTCGCTAATGTCTTCCCCCTAGTATGGTCACCACATTCCCCTTCATGGACTTCCCTCGGGACTCGTTCTATCTCAATATGGGCAATGCACCGGAGTAAGGGGGTCGAGAATCCCCTCCGATACATTACCCCGTCTTGCATTACATAACGCGAAGCCTTACGAACGACTTGTCGTCTTTCGCTCCTTCTTTCGGGTACGACCCCGTGTAACAAGTACTGCTTGAATGGGGTCATCCATGATTCCTTCTCGATTTATGCTTCTAACATGAAATCTACCTCCATCATATTTATGCTCGGAGCATGTAAGGTTCCAACGGGAAACAATCTCATTTGTTGCACATTGCCAGTGCTTGCAAATTTTGCCAATGAATCGGTTGCTTTGTTTTATTCACATGGGACATGTGAAATATCATAATACTCCAGATTCGCTAGCAGCTCTTGAACCCGTGCCAGGTATGAGTCAAGTCTTTGCCCCTTTGCTAGATAGTCCCCCCGGACTTGTTACACCACCAGTTGTGAGTCACAAAAGATTTCAACCGATCTTACCCCCAATTCTCTAATAAGTCTCAAGCTAGCAATCAATGCATCATACTCGGCTTCGTTATACGTTGCTGTAAATTCGAGCTTCAAAGCGTAGCAAACTGATCGGTTTTCAAGAGTCACAATAACTATGTCAGCCCCCGAACAATGGTCATTAGATGCCCTATCGGTGTACATCTTCCATCGAACGGGAGGTATGACATTGTGGCCGTTTGATTCATCTGGCATGGTGAATTCAGCAATGAAATCTGCTAGCGCTCGCCCCTATATGGCCCTTTGTGGCAGGTAGGTAATATCAAACTGACTCAACTTGATATTCCATTTTAACATCCTTCCAGAAGTTTTCGTTCGTTGGAGTACCTGTCACTAGGGTTGATCAGTGTAAACACTGATCGAGTGTGCTTGGAAGTATGGATGAAGCTTGCGTGATGCAATCACCAAGCAGTAAGCTAGTTTCTCAATCTTAGGATAATTTCCTTTTGCCCCCATCAATCATTTACTGACATAATACATTGGCTTTTGAACTCGGTCCTCCTCGCGAACCAATGTCGTACTGATAGCGTGTTGAGACACAGCCAGGTATACATACAACATTTCATGGTCAATTGGTTTTGATAGCACCGAGGGACTTTCTAGAAGTCTAACCAGAGCTCGGAATGCTTCCTTGCAGTCAGACATCCGCTCGAAATTCCTCCTTCCTTTCTTTATCACAACGAAGAAGGGAATGCACTTATCCGTAGCTCTGGATATGAATCGACTCAACGCGACCACCTTTCCGTTCAAGCTTTGTACTTGCTTTATAGTTCTGGGAACTTGTATGTCCCAAATAGCCTGAATCTTTTCTGGGTTAGCTTCAATTCCATGTGCGTTCACAATGGAAACCCAAGAACTTGCCTAATGCAATGCCAAAAGAACACTTCAAAGGGTTGATTTTCATCCCATAATTCTTGAGTATATTGAACATCTCTGCTAAGTCTCGAATGTGGTCATTTGACCGTCGTGACTTCACAAGCATGTCATCCACATAGACTTCCATCGTTCTGCCAATCTAATCTTTAAACATTCGGTTCACCAAACGCTGATAAGTCGCTCCAGGATTTTTCAATCCGAAGCACATCTATACATAGCAATACAACCCAACGTCTGGGAAGAAACTGGTGTGTTCTTGGTCTGGAATGTGCATCGGGATTTGATTATATCCCGAGTATGCATCCATAAATGACAGTAGCTCGTGTCTGGCCATTGAATCGACTAGCTGGTTGATCCTAGGTAAGGGGAAACTATCCTTCGGGCATGCTTTGTTTAAATCAGAATAATCAACGCAAGTTCCCCACTTCCCATTCGCTTTTCTTACCAGCATAGGTTTAGATACATATTCAGGGTAGAGGGCGTCACAGACGAACCCATTGGCTTCGAGTTTGTCCACCTCCTCTCTGAGAGCGGCGGACCTCTTCGGGTCCATGCCCCTCTGTTTCTGTTTTATTGGGACGTACTTCGATTCTATGTTCAATATATGACTTGCAATGGTGTGAGAAATCCCACGCATATTAGGATGTGTCCAAGCGAAAACGTCCAGGTTCACTCGAAGGAAATCAGTAAGATCCTAGACCAATGGCGGGTCGAGTTGCGATCTAATCTTAAGAACTCGTAATGGGTCATTTCGGCCGACTGGAGTGTCAACCGTCAGCTCAAGCGGTGCTGCATTCGCTTCCCTGGGTCCCCCATCATCATCTCTCGGATCTATGTCTCTGTAGATCCGAGAATGTTGCCCGAGCAAGGGCTTGGGAACTACTTGTCAATTGTCAGTGTTTTGGATGCGGACGGGGCTGTCCGCAACCTTCCCTTCTTCTCTCTGCTGAGCCTCTCTCAGCTCTGCCACATAATATGCACGACCGGTCGCCTGATCGCCATGCACTACGCAGACTCCTTTGTTTGTCAGAAATTTTAATGTCAAACACCATGGGGGCCAAAGCTGCCCTAAACTCCGCCAGGGCCGGACGACCTAGATATACATTGTATGGAGATTCGACATCCATCACTATGAATGGTAGGATTCACACTCTCCTATGCTCACCATCTCCCAGTTCAACTGGTAACTCGATATACCACATTGCGTCGTCGCTGCACCATTAAAGCCGTGAATACGGGCTTTAGATGGTTTTAAATCTTTTGTCCCCAACTTCATTTGGTCATAAGCCTTTTTGAAGATGATGTTGATAGAGCTTCCATAATCAATCAAAATCCTTTTGACGTAAGCTGGCCCGATCATCGTAGATCTTACCATCGGGTCAATAGTAAGAGCCTCCACTTTGTTCGCATCTCGACTCCTAAACACTATATCGTCTGTCATCATGCGTTGTTGTTTTGCAGGGGTTCCATCTTCCACATTCGAGCAACATTCATAATCCGCATGCCTCAAGGAGGTAGCATATTGTTCCATCTCCTGCCAATTCTTGTCTGTAGGATGAGATCCTTCGACTATAGCGTTTATGATCAACCTACCCACGGTTCGGGCAGGTTCCTCCGGATGGCGTGCAGTCGGCCCGCGTCCGGGGTCTGACGTTCCTTGCCTACCCTTTGGTGGGTTCTTAACAAACTCCTGCAGCTTTTTCTACCCGATCAACTTTTCTATGGTGTCATGGAGGTGTCTACACTCCTCAGTATTGTGCCCGTGGGTCTCATGGAAGTGAAAGTACTTCCCCATCCGCTTATGTTCCTCTGTGGACTCCTTTGGGCACGACTTTCTGTATTGAAAGGTGTTACAGGTAGATAGGTAAATATTTTCAAGAGACATTTTCCGAGAGGTGTATTTGTTGTAAGTTGGAACCCTCGACTTCCATTTCCCTGTCTCTCTTTTCTTTCTGGGATTTCCACCTGCGGATCCTTTAGACTGCCTAGGCTTGTTCTGGACGTTGACTTGAACTTTTTTCGAATTGTCGCCGGATTGCTTCACGGTGATGTTGCTTTTCACAGTCTCCTGAACAGGCCCCGGTGCCTTATCTCGTCTTATCCATCGAGCTTCCTCCCTTCTTATGAATTGATGAGCTTTCGAATAGAATCGCTCCAAGGTAGTTAGGGGCTTGCCTGCCAACCATTCTCCAAACTCCGAGTCTGGATCAACACTTCGCATTACTACCATCAAAATTGCGTGGTCGTAAGGGTTACTAACTTCGGTAGCAGCAACATGAAATCTCTGCAAGTATGCTTTCAATGAATCCCCCGGAGCCTGGATTACGCTCGATAAGGACATCGCATCTTTCGGACGAGTAGCATGTATCTTGAATTGTTCTATGAATTTCGTTGCCAGTTCGTCAAAGCTGGATATAGACCGTGGGGGAAGTCGAGTAAACCACATGGTGGCGAATCAGAATAAAGTAATTGGGAAGCACCTATACTTGGTCGCATCATTCACTCTTGCGGAATCCATCATCCATTCGTATCTCATCACTTGTTGCCTAGGGTCAGTCTTCCCTTCATAGACTGGGATAGTCGGCATACTAAACTTCCTGGGAGCCTGTAGAATAGTATCTATGAAGGGAGTATGACTCCTGGACACTCCCCAATCTTCATTGGTCAAACCTTAGTTCTCTCTCATCAATTGTCTAACCATGGCCGATAAGTCTGGAGTTTGAATGGAGGATGGAAGGTTGGGTTCCGTTCCACGGGACCACTCAGGTTGGTGTCCCCTCTGTTGGCGATCAGCCAAACGTGGATCCTGAAGGCCAGCTTCATTAGGATCTTGTTGAGCCGGGCGTTAGGTTTCCTCACGTGCCCGATCCCTGGTGGATCGATCAGTGGCACCTGCCTGTGCAGCTTCAGTCTTACGGCATCTATGCCTAGGAGATTTATCAGCTGAGATCGAGCTATCAGACAAAGAATAAGGAGCAGGGCTACCTCTAGCATCCTGATGCTGCTACTGAATTAGCCGAGTCATGAGATTGGCGTTGGCATGAATCTGTTCAGCAAGTTGCCTTCTACTTTCCCTGAGTTCCCTCATCAAATCATTTAACTCTATCTTAGTGATGACTTCCGTTTGAGTTTAGACGGTAGTCCCTGCACCTAATTTGCTTGTTGATTGCTAGGTCCAACTTGTTGCACACTAGCAATCTCGTTGACATCCGCATTGTGAGAGGCTGATAAGGTACGTGGTCTTCCCATAGTAGATTTATCGGTCGAAACTCTAAATAGATTCAACGGGTGTCCTATGAATAAGTCGGATCTCCTTCAGGGGATTTTTCAATCCAGTAGCTACAAAGTAGATCCTATCGGTCTGAGAATTCGACTCTCAATGAAAGCACCATAATGTTAGCACCAAAATTGGCTATTAACACCCTTAAGAGAGATTGTGTAGAGATATTAATGAAAAAATTAAAATTAAATGGAGAACAGTATGCTAAATCAAATGCAAAAAATAAGAACACCAGATTTATAGTGGTTCGGCGTAATTGCCTACATCCACTTTGAGGTTAATCTTTCTTGCTTTACTTAACAACTGGTTACAGATACAATCCGTACTCCAACTATTTGGATACAACTGATAATTAAAAAAGATAAGTCTTGAATGAGTCTTGAATGCGATAGAGTCTCCTCGGTGTTCTTGAAAAAGGTCCATTTCACTGTGCCACTGCCTCTCTATTTATAGACGAAGACGGTTTGGACTTCCCTGATGGGCCTAGTAACAAGATATCTTGGCCCAAAATGAGTGACTTCTGTGTGCCGAGCCACAAATGCCGAGCGGTAATTGCCGAGTCATGTCTTGAAGCCGAACGAGGCAGTATGTTGAGTCAAATGTGTAGGCCAAATGAGATCCGACGCCGATCGAGCGGAGATGCCGAGCGGCACGCTTATGCCGAGCGAGGCCATGTGACGAACGAGGTTGGAATGCCGAACGAGGTTGGAATGCCGAACGTGGCTGGAATGCTGAACGAGGCTGGAATGCCGAATGAGGCTGTAATGCCGAACGAGGCATGAATGCCGATCGAGACTGAATGCCGAACAAGGTTCATGCCGGTCGATACTGAATGCCAACCGGGGCTTCACTCTGAACAAGGTTGTAATACCGAACGAGGCATGAATGCCGATCGAGACTGAATGCCGAACGAGGTTCATGCCGGTCGAGACTAAATGGCGACCGGGGCTTCACGTGGAACGAGGCTGGTTGTCGATGATGCACTAGTGCCGAGCGAGGCTAGTTGTCGAATGACCTCCCTATGCCGAACGAGGCTTGGATGCCAAGCGATGCTTGAGGTGCCGAACGACCCTTTATGCCGAACGAGGATTCCACTTCAAGTCTCTGTTTACCTGGTCAAGCCATTGGGTAACATACATCAATTTCCAAATACATCGAATCTGACGTAGAGTCAGGCTCAATTACAACTTCGCGGGCATAGCAAACTCCATCCTACAAGAGCAGCAACAAAAATTTCCACATATCGATCAACAAAATCTTGAGAATCCTGAAGTAGAGCAACAAATTCCTAAAAATCCAGTTGAACTGGTAGATGGGCCTTAAATAGATCCAACATCCGATAGACTTGAGGATGCTGTAGTACTAAATAATCTGATTTAGTTTTTTCTCTCCAAAGTCGATAAAGGATCTCTTCGGAGGATATGCAATAAGCATGGAATTCCATATGACAATGTTCTCGCACCGTCTTACAACCAGAGAGCTCACGATCCTCTAGAAGGATATATAGCTAGCATTAGATATATGTGCTTGGCTGGTTGCGTCCTGCCATTTAATCAATTTATCCATTGAGTCGAACTATATGAGACTGGCTCCCACATAGCTGCATCCGAACATCTAGCTTTTCTTCTTAGCACTTATACAGTCTTCTACGAGCATTTGAATCGAGTGCCTGCCAATGAGGAAATCCGATACATCTATAACTTTAGGAACCGTAAAAAAACCCGTCTCTTATCTACTTGTAGTCGATAAGGGGTTGCAGAATAGTTACCGAGGTTTTGAACAAGCTGAGTAATTTTAAGGCTAAATGATTTTATGTACATTGTCCACCCGAGTTTGCTTATTGATGGATATCCAGATATAAGTTTTATTTCAAAAGCTATTTGTGCATTTTTCTTATAGTCTGCATTCTTAATTTATCTTTCTCTATTATACAGATGTTCCGGCGAGACCTAGCAGTAGATCACTTTTGGATATCGTTAATACTCTCAAGACAGTCCCAACCGAAGATAGGTATATAAGAACTCTATCGACGGAGGAGAATCTTCTTGTCCATAGTTTGTTAGAGAAAGGCCACGGAACCGGCATAGTTCCAGTTGTCGACATTGAGGAGGGTAGTGGTAATGATGATAACAATCTGCCCACATAAGGCGAAGTGGATCTTGATTTTCCCTCGGTTCCAAGTCCTTATGCCAAAGCTGTAGAAAACATATAACTAGAATACAAAGGCACCGAGAAAGGAGAAATTATTGGAAATAGTGGTAAGGCCGGCCAAAGTAACATTGAAGTAGGCCATGGGACTCAAACCGAATAACCTAGAGATGACCCACCACCTGTTCCTACAAAGAGATTGATTGTGATAGTTTTGATGATGTAGACTTCCACTTAATCTCCACCAGTCATAAGTGTAGAGAAGACTCAATCTATTCCTTTAACGGGCACTTTCACTGATTTAGGGTCTATCATATGGAGTTTGGATCATTCAATGTTGGTAACATTAGCATAAGTGACATTGGTTCCCCGATCTACTTTTAGAAGGACACCTTTCCAACTAATGCGGGAGAGGTTACTCCCATGAACAAAGCTCCAGTGCATTGTCCATTAGGGGACAGTAGGACACGCGTACATGTGGACTACACGACACTCGCACTTGACCCGTGTCCATGCCCGTTTGATCTAACACATTCCTATTTGCTTTACAAGCTCAGTGGATAAGAGAAAGCATTCATTCTGATCACTAAAAGAGAAGGATATCTTGTTTGATGCCCCCGATCGAACTCATACCATCAAGGGAGTGGTCGAGACTATGATTCAAGTTATCGCTCCAATCGCGACAAAGACGACCGGGACACGAGTAGTTACGACAGGGGCTATTCTTCTTATGATTCCACTTCTAATGATTGAACTAGCCCCATATTGCCTTCTTCTAAAGGCCCGGATAGGTAACCTGACTATCATGATGATTTTCCACCGGCTGGCTCTTCTCGACCTTCACCATGTACCTCTGTTCCTTTATAGTCCATGACATTATCTCGCTCTAATCGACCTTTTGAGCGTAAGCATAATAAGAGTGGCTCTGATACTTTTCATCAGAGGCCTGGCAAAGGAAGTGTTGTTGATCCAGCCATTAATGGGGAGCAGCAATTAGATACTACGGGTCGAATGGCCGAGCTTAAGAATGAATTCCCTAAAATTTACTTTGATGGAGATTTTTTGTCAAAATTAAAGAGAATTCCTACATAAGTCCAATAAATGACCATCGATTGCACGATCGTTGTCCATAATCAATAAAATTTGTCAATCCTCAACCAAAATTTGAATGAATGAATAATGGCGGCTTCTTCTCCCCCTTCTCCCTCGATTCTTTCTCCTGCTTCTTTGATCCCGTCTCCTCCTCCTCCGCTCCCTCCTCCTCTTTCTCCAAGCCATCTTCCTTCTTCCCCTTTCCCTCCATCCCTTTCCCTCCATCCCTTTCCCCTAGTCTTCTTCCTTCTTCCCCGATCCCTCCTTCTCTTCCCTCGAGCCATCATTCTCCTCCCCTGTTATCTTCTTCCCAGATTCTTCATCCTTCTTCCTTGGTCCCTCCTTCCCTTCCTGATTCTTTCCTGAACCCTTCTTCCCAGTTTCCTCCTCCTTCTTCTGTTCCTCCTTCTCTTAATAATGTCTCTCCTCCCCCCCTCCTACCACTTCTTCTGATCCCTTTTCAGGGTTTGATGTTAATCGGGTTAATGAATCTGAACATAATTCGTCTTGTTTGCTTAATAGTAATGCTGCTTCTGATGTTTCTTTGGTTGATTCTGGGATTAGATTTTGTCAAGTTCCTTCCCCTATTGATCAGTCTAATAATCTCTCTAATTCTGATAATGGGTTGCCTTGTGAGAATTCTAGGAATATTGGGGATGCTGTTAAAGTTGATAAGGCAGGTATGCAGAGCAAAGATTTTGATAAGATTCCTAATTTGTCATCTCCTTTCAAGAAAAAGCCCAAGAATGCAAGAGTTTATATTCCTAGAAATTTCAATATTGTTAAAGATGGAAAACCAAAGCAATTACCAGAGGATGTTAAGAATGAAGGAATTAAATTTTGGAGTGATCATTTGGTTGGATTTTTTTTGGATGGTACACTTTCTTATCTTACAGTTGTTAATCATCTCAGAAGATTTTGGAAGCTTATAGGTGAAGTTGATATCAAATCTAATAATGAGAATTTTTACTTCAAATTTTCGAACGAGCAAGATAAACTACATATTCTTCAATCTGATCCCATTTTCATAAAAGGGAAAATGTTCATTATCAATAATTGGGATCCTTCTATTGGTTGTGTGCAAGCTAGTATAAGAAGAGTTCCAATATGGGTTCATTTTTATAAAATTCCTACAATTGCATGGACTCTTATGGGTATTAACTGGTTAGCGTGTCATATTGGAAGATTTATTTTTTTTGATGAAAATACGGAAAAACTAAAGAGATTTAAATATGCAAAGGCATTGATAGAAATTGAACCTAATCAGATTCTGCCTGATTATATAGAAATTGATGGTTTGGGAGAAGGAAGCTATAAAGTGAGAATTGAATATGATTGGAGGCCTAGAATCTGTGATGTGTGTAAAGTTTTTGGGCATTCTAAAGAATATTGTTTGGAAGCTGAATTGGAAAACTGCTTTGAGGCTTATGATGAGATTAGATGTGGGAACAATTTTTCTGAAGGTTCTAGGTACTTTAAGGAACCTGTTAATGCCACTTTGTTGAATAAAAATCTTTCTTAAATTAATTATTCAAGGGATTTGGAAGAAAATAAGTTTGTTTTTCTTAAGAAGAAGAATAAGGTATGGAAGAAAAAGGATTCTATTCCAGTGGACAGTAATAAGCAAAAGTCAACTATAAATGAAATTGTACTTGGAAAAGGAAATGTTGTGCATGCTGTTGGTACATAGAGCACCATCAATGGAAAGGAAGGTTTTAAGGAACCAGCTGTTAAGGAAACTATATCCAAAGGAAATCATAATGCAGTTTTCAATTCTAAAAATGTGGTTTCATCTAATTCTTTCTCAGTTCTTGCTGATATGTGTGAAGGAGACAATAACAAGTCTGATAATGAGTTTGTAGATGGTTCTGCTAAAGTACCTGATCAATCTCTTTCAAACACTAACCCCTCTCCATGCTCTCATTTATCTCCACCTGCTAAGATAATCCTTCCTCCTCCTATTTCACATTCTTCATCTCCTGTTATTCAAATCAGTTCCTGTCTTAATTCAACAGTTCCAAAACCACCTTCTTCTTTGTTGGTGAATTCTAATGGTATATTGCCTGAGCTAAATAACAATCAAACCTCACACAGCTTGACAGTAAAAAGGGGCGGGAAAGTAAAGAGTAATAAGTCGAATCAATCTGAGGAAATGATGGATTTGAACAAAGGGTTTGAAAGTAATATTGATGATATTCAACCAAAATCAGACAGTAAAGTTTTAAGCTTTTCAGGAAAGTTTTCAAGACATACAAGGAGGCATCCATGTAACTTAATTATTTCCAATACCTGATGTTGATGAAAAATATAGCCTACTAGAATATTAGAGGAGGGCATTTTCTCTCTAAACAAAAAGAAATTAAGAAATTGATTAATGAGGAAAACATTCATATTATGTGTGTGAGTGAAACTAAGTTGAATGCAGAATTATCTAGGAAAGCTTGCACGTTTATTGCTCCTAATTGGCAGTATGATGATAATTTATCAAGTGTTTCCTATGGAAGATTAATGGTATTATGGAATATGGATTTTTATCAGCTCAAAAAATTGGAAGAATCTGATCAATTCTTGCATTATGAAGTGCTATCTGTTGAAAACAATTCCACTTTTTTCTTAACCTTTGTTTATGCCCAGAACTGTATTGATAGAAGGAATCTTTTACTTAATCATTTGCCTAATCTTAATCAATCATCATTACCATGGCTTTTTTTAGGAGATTTCAATTGTATGTTTTTATCCTCTCATAAATCAGGTGGTACTCCACTTTCTTCCAAGGATATCTCTCCTCTCTGTCAAATGTTATTGCATTCTTCACTATCTTCCATTCAATCAATTGGTCCATTTTTCACATGGAATAACAAAAGTAATAATGGTCCTAGAACCTTTTGCAAACTTGATCATGCCTTTCAAAACATCTCAGCTATTTCACTTTGGCATTCTTTATATTGTAACATTCTTCTTCCATCCATTTCGGATCATAGTCCACTTATCTTATCTTGGGGAGAGGTTGCTAAGGCTAAATATTCTTCATTTAAAATTTTTAAATCTTGGACTAATCATGTTTCTTTTCTAGACTTAGTAACTCAGGTTTGGCAAGAGAACATCTATGGTAATCCTTTGTATATTCTGAAGACTAAGCTTTTCAAATTAAAGGGTAAATTGAAGATTTGGTCTAAAATGTCTTTTGGTTCTGGCTCTGATATCTCATATGACCTGAGGAAAAAACTTTCTATGGTAAAAAAAGCATTACTTTCTGATCCTTTGAATTTATCACTTGCTAGGGAGGAAGCAGATATATCAAACTCATTACAAGATATGTTAGAATATGAACTGTCTATGTTTAAAGAGAAACTTCATACTAGATATGATAGATTTGGAGACAGGAATACTAAATTCTTTCATAATTCTATTAAGATCAAGCAAGAAAAGGAAAGAATTAATTGTATCTATGATATCAAAGGTATAAAACAGTTTAATGAGGAGAATATTTCTACTGCTTTTGTGGATTACTTTGCTTCCATTCTTGCTAATTCTAAGCCTTATATTACTAATGTGAGTCCACTATTTCACCTATAAACTCCTCGTTTATCTGAATCTCAGGCTAATAGTACTATTGAGGAAATTACTAATGAAGAGATTGAGTCTGTTGTCTTTAATTTGAATAAGGAAAGTTGTGGAGGACCTGATGGTTTAATGCTTACTTTTTTCAGTATTGTTGGAAGATTATTAGATTTGATGTTCTAAGAGCTGTTAAATTCCTTTTCATTTCTAATAAGCTTCCTAAAGGATTTAATTCTACTGCAATTTCACTAGTACCCAAGATTGAAAATCCTACTAATGTTTCAGAATTTAGGCCAATCTCTTGTTGCAATGTTGTTTACAAGATAATCTCAAAAATTATAGCTTCTAGATTGCAAGTTGTTCTCCCTTCCATTATATCTAAAAACCAGGTGGCTTTTCTTCCAAATAGAAATATTAGTGATAATATTCTTCTGACTCAAGAGCTACTAAGGGGTTATGGATCTTCTAATATATCTCCTAGGTGCATGTTAAAGCTGGATATTAGGAAAGCATTTGATTCTATTTCATGGGCTTCTATTATTGCAATTATGGCTAGGATGAATTTTCCAAAACCTCTGCTGGCTTGGATATATACATGCATATCTACACCCTACTTCTCTATTTCTAGAAATGAATATTTAAATGGGTTTTTCAAGGGCACACAGGGGGTTAGGCAAGGAGATCTAATCTCAGCTTATTTGTTTATCATAGTAATGGAGATTCTAAATGTTTTAATAAAGGAGCGGGTAGAAAATAAATCTCTGGAATTACATCCGAAATGTAAAGAACCTTTGATCACACACTTACTTTTTGCTGATTATTTGGTAATTTTTACAAAGCCTAATATTGCAAACATTCAGACAATATTGTATATTCTTGATAAATTTGAAAATATTACTGGTCTTCAAATTAACATCAAGAAATCAAATATCCTTATAACTGGAGTTGAAGAGGATCTCAGAAATGATTTGATTAAATTTTCCAGTTTAAGTATTATGCCTTCTAATGCAACATACTTAGGATTACCTCTTACAACATCTAGACTTTCAAAAGCTAATTGTTTACCTTTATATGAGAAAATCACTGAAAAGCTTACTTCTTGGCCTTGCTCAAACTTATCTCAGGCTGGAAGACTTGTTATAATTCAACCCATTGCTACTGCCATGACTACCTATTGGATGAGACATTACATCTTACCTATAAAACTAATTCTATGTTTAATAGTGCTTTGAGTAGATTTCTTTGACATGGTGATCCTTTCTCCAAGAAAATTATTCCTATTTCATTCAAAAAGATAATACTGCCAAAATCTAAAGGTGGATTGGGTATCTCTAATTTACAACTCTGGAACCAAGCTGCAATCTCAAAATACTTTGATAAAATTCTGAGTGATAGTGAAGACTTATGGACATTATGGATTAAAGGAAATTTGATTAAGAGGAAGAATTTTTGGGATATGCAAATCCAGCATAATTCTAGTTGGAGTTGGAGGAATATTTTAAAGCTAAGGGAGAAATTTTTATCATTGATACAGATCAATCCGAAGAAGAATTTAGATTGTAGTTTCTGGTCTGATCCTTGGGCTAAACCTGGGTTAATTTTGAAAAATTGTATGAATTACTCTAGTATTATGTCCATTGGTATTCCTCTTCAGAACAAAGCATCAAATTTTCTACAAGACAATGTAGTTGTACTTCCATATAGCAGTTCTATGGAGGTTAGAAAGATTTGGAATGAAGTTGCTAAGATTAGACTTCCTGAAAGTGATCTTGCTGTATTATGGTCAGGGCAGGGAAGAAGACATACAATAAAATTAATATACAACTTGCTTCTGGATAATGTTTGCAGTAATAAATTTGCGTGGAATAATAGAATTTGGAACTCTGATAGTCCAGCTAAGGAAAACTTCATGCTATGGGAAGTTATGGCCAATTCTTTATTGACAAAGGATAAATTAGAGTCTTATGGTTTAATAGATAATAGTACTTGTGTAGTATGCAATGATCAAATGGAAAATAATACTCATTTTTTTTTAGTTGTGCATTTACAGGTGATATTTGGAGCAAATTGATGATTACTGGTAAATTTCACATTCCTAATAAGAATTCCAAAGAAGAGTGGTTCAATATTTATAAAGCTACAAGATGGAAAAATTCCAAATCTAAAGCATTACTATCAGTCCTTAAAAATTTTGTTTATGAAATTTGGAAGGAAAGGAATGGGAGAATATTCTCTGATAAATTTAATTCAGCAAGTGATTTGTTTGCAAGGATTAATATTCTGATTATTAGAAGAACTAATAGATGAATGGATCTTTATTAACTAACAGAGATATGCTGCCTGATCATCTGGTTTATGTGCTTCAGATTGATTTTTGTTTCTTCTAATGGGTGCTGTTTAAAATGGCATATGACGAGATTCTAATGCAAAGTGATAGTAGCATGGGTTCTGTAGTTCAAGCATGGGCATATATCAAGATAAGCTGATGCAAAGAGATTGTAGCATGGGTTCTGAAGTATAAGCATGGACATAAATCTAGACAAGCAGGTTGTTCATGAAGTATCTTCCTTGTATTCTCATTTATTTCTTTTTACTTTGCAATATTTGAGCAGTTATAAGTTGGAATGTAATACTGTTTGAATGTAATATTGATGTAATTGACTATTGATATAATATATGGGCAAGGCTCCCTTAGCCTATTGATTTTCCAAAAAAAAATGAATGGGCAGACCTAGCCAAAAAGATTTCAAAAGTTTTAGAAAACAGGCTGTAGGTGATAGATTGAAAGTCAAGAATAACAAAATCGTTGCCGCTCTTGACAGTGAGATTGAGAACTCAAGAAAATCCTAAGTCGAAGTTGAGAAGAAAGCCAAGGAGGCCATTAAAGCACTCAAAGCCAAGAGATCCAAGATCTGAATGAAATTGAGCAAGCGCACCATTGGAACCACGATCTTGTCATGGAAAGAGATGCTACCAAGAGGAATACAACTGAATTGAAAATAAGCTCGAGCGTGAGACCAAAGAAAAAGATGAAGCATAGAAAATTACTAATGATGCATGCGAAGAGCTGGTCGCCATCAGGATAGAGAGGTGAAAAGAACTTGAAAAGGCCGGGGACATTGATGCTTTTTCAAGAGAGAAGTTCAAGCTACAATAAAACAGGCTGAGGAGCAGGAAGAAGAGCAGATGATGAAAAAGTTTGAGCATTGATCACTCAGCACAATGCCAATATGCTCAAATTTCAAAAATCTAAAGTGGTTTAGAGAATTTTACCCTTTGATGCTTCTCCGTGTTTGGAACGAGTTGTCAAGGAAGTGAAATAATTTCTTAACAGTGATAATATTGGTATGGAGCAACTGGAAAAGAAATTTTGTAGGGAAATGGGCCCAAAATCCTTCATGATAACCAGCATCCTATTCATTCGGAACTTGATGCAACCGCTAAAAAAAGGAGGCCATGGTTTCGGCTCTTTGCATCATGATGCTACTCAGGCTGCTCCTAGTTCCACCGTTAATTCATCTACTAATGCTAGTTATGACTTAAAGAAGCCTAAATGTCCACTGTTCTCTCCCATATTCCCAAAGGAACTCCCGGTAACACTCCAGCTCATGCAAAAGTTCAAACTGAACAAGGTATCTCAATGACTTCTCCTATTTTCCAAAGAGTTGATGTATTGATGATCAACATCATTAATCTCTCGTTTTGTATTTCTTTTGCTACAGGTCAGCTTGCAATTGCTCCGCTTCCTCCCAAGGACTCTCAACTGGGGCATCAAATATCAAGAATGGAGTCTGAAACCGTCACGACTTTGACACCAATTCCTAGCATCTCGGTTGGGGAGATCCCAAGCCTTGATGAGCGCATGATGGTGCTTTGTTGGAAGAAGGAAATGATGAGAATCAGAGGACTCAAGTTTTCTAGGGTGTTATCATTACTGGGGTCTCCCAATCCTTGTCGGGTCCCTCTATGGATGAGCTTAAGCGCAAACTTTAGGTGGATATCCTCCTTGCAAATAAAATCAAGCAAGATCAAATAGAAGCTTTTCCTTTTTCATTGTCAATCGCTTTGCCCGAGCAAACCATTTTCACACCAGTCTGCATTCGATTGCTCGGGAGTACTCAAAGTACGTCGATGGTATTGTCACAAAGCGGTTCAGCCTCCATTTCTCCACCTAGGAGCGGCCAGAGTGCGCCTATTGGATCTTTGCAAAGCACTTCCTCCAAAGGCCAAGGCGATAGAGGAAGAGGTGGAAAGAGGCAAGGAAAGAGCTCAAGTGAAGCCTCCCCTGGTTCTGAGAAGAAGACAAAGAAGAAACAATTGCTACTTTGTTTCTTCCTAGATATGCTCCTTTCATTTGTTGGCCGGATTTGTATGGGGGTTGACCCCCGTTACTCTTTTTTTCTTTTGCTATGAACCACTTGTACTTAGCTTTTTCTTGTTTAATGTTAATAACAATGATGTTTTGTTTTGTAAAATATTTGTTCAAATATTTCTAAGTACTTAAGGAATACATTTTCCACTCAATTTACTTGTGATTTTTTTCTTTTAGTGATCATTTGATGGATTAAGTCCTTAATCCATTTTGTGATTTGTCGACTCACATTATTCTAGAGAATGTAAAGCAATCCTTAGGGTAAACCACTTAAAATAGTGGCTTAAGTATCCTCCAGGATAATAAGTACCAACCGCACCAAAATCTTGGTGCGAGTTAAAGTTAACTACTTAGAATCGTAGTCCATACATCCTCATCCAGGATGTTAGCATTCGATCATGCTTAACTCCGGGCATTGATTGAAAGCTTAAAATTGGATCATGCTTTACATGAGTGTGGACCTTCCATTCTACCTACTCTGAGAAAGATGTATTTCCATTTGTACTTCTATCCCCAGTCCAGGGACGAGAGCTAAGTGAGCGTGATGCTTTTTTTGATTTATACTCATACATTCCATTTGAAGGTAAGAGTTGGTGTATGCATCGGTGTTTCATGTTTAGTTTTAACTCTGTCCACTTACCCTTAATTCGAAGGCAAGAGCCAGTTTGTGGATGATTGTGTTTCATTTGGCTTAGGTTTATACTTTGAATCCTACTCCGAGAATGAGAGTTAGGGTACGGATGCTCGTAACACATCCGATTTTCATTTTCACTCCTGCCCTCAGTCCGAAGGCAAGAGTTCAGATGTGGACAGTCATATCATGTCGACTTATGTTTATATTCCTTCCCCCAATCAAAAGGAAAGAGTTAGCCGATGTCAATCTTCGGACATCAAGAGGGTCTTCACGGGTATGATTATGGACTATAGAAATTTGATCGGCACCTAACTCAGGGTACCTATGCATCAGCGTCGATTGAGTCACAACTCTTAAGAAACGGGAAGACAAAAGTTTGGGCTTAGAAGGCTGTTTATTTCACAAAAGACAAAAAATTATGGAATCCGTCCTATTACATGGCTCTCACCAGTTATTTACAAGTTTATTATAAGTGAAATAGTGTCGTAGGTGCTTGCTATTTCATGCCCTCAAGAGCGATATCTCATCCAAAGTTGTCAGCTTGAAAGTGCTATCTCCAAGCCATTCCTCTATTACATACAGACCTTCCTAGCTCAGACCCAAGTTCTTAGGACCAGGAAGGTTCGCTTGAGGACCAAATCATCAACTTCAAAGATTCGACTACTTACTTTATTGTTATAGTGTCATGCTACTCGGTGTCTATGCGTATCTGCTCTTAACTCAGCTTCGGTCTACTTCTCATCGATCATATCAAGAGACTTCAAAAGTTGCTCATTTTCCATTGATCATAGTGGGTAACCCGATGGGAATGTACTTCCAGTTCAGTTGAAATCATAGCTCCGATCTGTATGCCAAGGCGAATGGAGAAAGGTCGGCCCTTGATTTGTGGGTGGTTCAATAAGACCAAAGCATTAACGGAAGTTCATCGACCCACTTGCCTTTGGCCTTCTCCAATCGCTTCTTAAGAATGGAATTGATAATTTTACTTACATATTTAACTTTTTCATTTTCCTAATGATGTGCCAGCGCCACAAATCTCTTCTTTATGTGGTGTCGATGGCAGAAATCCTTAAACTCTGCACAATCAAATTGCATCAAGTTATCGGTAATGATCTGCAGAATTCCAAAACAACAGATGATATTCTGAACAACAGAGTTTATTACTTTCTTTGTGGTAATTGTGGCCAATGTCTCCACCTCAGCTCATTTAGTAAAGTAGTCAACCGCCACATTGGAATACTTCATGCCATCTTTAGATATCGGCAATACACCGATGACATTAATACCCCAAAATGCAATTAGCCAAGGACCGACTATTTAAGCAATTTCCGTTGTTTTTTGGGGCCCTTGGAATTTCAGCAAATCTTTGGCACCTACACATCTTCGAGTGTAGTCTTCCATGTCTCGATTGACAGTTGGTCAAAAATATCTATATTGAAAAATCTTCTTCGCTAAGGTTTTCCCTCCAGTGTGGTCGCCACAGGCCCTTTTGTGGACTTCTCTTAGGGATTGCTTGGCCTTGTAGTGAGTGAGACGCCGAAGCATGAAGACAGAGAAACCCTTCTTGTACAAAAAACCTTCTTGCATGATGTATCTTGAAGCTTAGAAAAGGATGTTTTTGTCATTCATTCCTTCTCTCTAGAAGGATGCCTCCTTGCAAATAATCCCAAATTCGAGTCATCCATGACTCTCATTCAGTCTCAGTTTCCAAGATCCAATCGACATCCATCTGGTCGATACTCGTGCTGAAAGTACTCTCATTGGAACCAAGTCCATGGTCTACGCATCTTCGGAACTAGCCAACTTAGTAAGCAAGTTAGATTTCTCATTTTCCTCTCTGGGAATATGAGTGATTGTGTAATATTCAAAGTCTCAAGCAACTCAAGAACCCAGTCTTGCTTCTTTCACCCGATACTCTTTTTGAACTTGGAATACCACTATGTGGGAGTCACAAAAAATGTGTAAATTCTATATTCCCAGTTCCTTGGCGATTATGAGTCCTGCATTGAAGGAATTGTATTCAGCTTCATTGTTCGTTACTGAAAAATCGAGTTTCAAATTGTAGCTGACCGGTGTTCTTTGGAAAGGACAAGCTCAGTTCCAAAACTAGAACACCGATCATTGGATGCACCATTATATACATCTTCCATCCAACTTTCTTTTCTCCACTGCTCTTTGAAGAATCATTTCATGGAGTAGATTCAACTATGAAATCCGCTAACGCCTAACCCTTGATTTCCCTCCAAGAGTGATAGGTAATATCATATTGACTCAATTCAATGTTCCACTATAGTAGCCTTCCAAATGTCTTAGGTTGTAGTAAGACTTATCGTAAAGGCTGGACAGTAAGGACAAAAATCGGATGAGCCTATGGTGGAGGAGCTTTCTCAAAGTTATCAATGGGTCGTATGCAATCTTTTTCAGTCTTAAGCTTCCTCGCGTACGTGTGTGGCACTTAGGGCATGCACCGAGACCGCCAGATTTAAGAACAAATCTTCATCGTCCATTGGCTTTGAGAGAATGGGAGGTCTCTCCAAGTGATTCACCAGAGCCTTGAAAACATCTTTGCAGTCTTGGTTCCACTCAAAGATTCTCTTTCCCTTCTTGATCACCTTGAAGAAAGTGATGCATTTGTAAGCGGCTTTGGAAATGAACTGAATCAAGGAGGCAGCCTTCCCATTCAAGGTTTAGACCTCCTTGATCAACTATGGCGCTTTGATTTCTCTTAAAGACTTGATCTTGTTTGGATTGGCTTTAATCTCGTAGGAGTTGACAATGAAACACAAGAGTTACCCTAACGGCATGTCGAAAGAGAATTTCGAGGGATTGAGTTTCATTCCATATTGTCAAAGCACATCAAACATCTCTGCAGGATCAACAATTTGATTTCTCAAACGCGACTTCGTCAGTATATCGTCCATGTAAATCTCCATTGATGTTCAATCTAGTCCTTAAACATCTGGTTCACAAGTGTCTATTAAGTCGTTCCTGCATTCTTTAATCTGAAGGGCATGATCATATAGCAATAAAGTCTAAGATAAGTAATAAAACTATTTGTTCCTGATCCGGGATGTGCATTAAGATTTGATTGCATTAGGATTACACATCCATAAAGGAGAGTAGCTCGTGTCCTGCATTCAAATTCACCAACTAATCTATCCTTTGAAGTGTGAAGTTTCCCTTCGGGCACACTTTATTCAAGTCCAAATAGTCGATGCATGTCCTCCACTTCCCATTTTCTTTCTTCGCCAAAATAGGTTTAAATACCTAATCTAGGTATAAAGCATCATGGGTAAAGCCATTGTCCTTTAGTTTATTTATCTCCTTCTTAAGTGCAGCAGATCTCTCCGGACCCAGGCTGCAACGTTTCTGTTTTACGGGAATGCATTTGGGATTGATGTTTAATGGATGCACGCTATCTTGGGTTAGATCCCACACATATCTAGGTGTGTACAGGAAAATACATCTAGGTTTTCCTAGAGAAAACCGACCAACTCTCTCATCACACTAGTACCGAGTTGAGATTCAACCTTCAAGACTTTAATCCGGTCATCCCCGTTGACTGGAATAGTGATTGTCAATTCATCGAGAGCTGCTCATCCGCCTTCTGGCTCTTTTCCTCGATCCGTCTCATCGTAAATGCAACTAGTTTGCCTAAGCCGGTGCTTGGGCGGTAGTTTTTATGCGTTTAAAGTCTTTATGCAGAGGACCCCTCTACACTCTTTCCTTTACCTTTACGCCTTGCTTCCTTCAGTGTAGTGACATAGAACTCGCGGTTAGCCACCTGATCTCCATTTACGATTCCCACTCCATTGTCTATAGGGAATTTCATAGTCAAACACCAAGAAGCGATGGATGCTCTAAATTAACCTAGGGATGGTTGGCCCATGAATGTGTTATAAGCAGAATAAATATCCAACCCTAAAACCTGCACGACCCACGCTCGCTTACGGTTTTCCCCACCAATTTCCACCATAAATTCAACATATCATATGGCTTCAGTAGCCATCCTGTTGAACCCCTGTATACGAGATCTACAAGGCTTCGAACCTTCCTCCTCTAACAACATTAGGTTGTAAGCTATTTTGAACAAAATTTTGACTGAACTCCCACAATCAACAAGCACCTTTCATACAATGGCGGGACCAATCACGATTGTGATGATGAGTGGGTCAATTGTCGGAGCCTCCACTCCATCAACAACCCTATTTTGGAAAAGAATATCATGTGTCACAGTTCGAGATCATTTTATCGGAGCTCCATCCTCAAAAGCATAGCAACTTTCATTTTCGGCATGATTTAAGGCTCCAATATATCTATCCATCAATCACGATTGTGATGATGAGTGGGTCAATTGTCGAAGCCTCCACTCCATCAACAACCCTATTTTGGAAAAGAATATCATCTGTCACAGTTCGAGATCATTTTATCGGAGCTCCATCCTCAAAAGCATAGCAACTTTCATTTTCGGCATGATTTAAGGCTCCAATATATCTATCCATCAATCACGATTGTGATGATGAGTGGGTCAATTGTCGGAGCCTCCACTCCATCAACAACCCTATTTTGGAAAAGAATATCATCTGTCACAGTTCGAGATCATTTTATCGGAGCTCCATCCTCAAAAGCATAGCAACTTTCATTTTCGGCATGATTTAAGGCTCCAATATATCTATCCATTTCTGCAAAACTCTTATAGGTAGGATGAGGCCCATCGATGATAGTGTTAATCGCCAATCGTTTTTCTAGATGCCTAAAGGCATCAGCACTAGGCTCAGCTTTCCCCCGTTGGGAAGACGACCCAGGGGCGCTGGAATTTCCTTGCCCTCTATCATACGGAGCTTTCACATATTGTTGTAAAAATTTTCCTTATTAAATCTGCAGTCATTTCATACAAGTGCTTGCACTCAATAGTATTATGACTGTGAGTCTCATGGAATCTACTAAACTTGCCCGACTTCCTTTCCTTCTCAGTTGACTCCCTAAAAGTCGGTTTGCTATATGGTTCTGTATTCTAAGTAGCCAGACATGTGTTCTTTATCAATTTGTTCACTTAAGTATAGTCGTCATGCTTAGGACCTCTGAAATGACTCATGTTATTTGGCTTTCCCTTCTTTCCCCGTCATTGTTTTATCTTCATCCTCTTTTCTAATTACCAACTTTCACATCAACATTCTCAAAGCTTCCTCCAGATTACTTTACAGTAATATTACTTTGAATAAACTCATTCAAATTCCCAGAACCAGTCCTCCATGGACACTTACATGCATCCTCTTAACGCAAATACTCAATAGATTTCCTATAGAAAGCTTCCATTATTTATGGTTGCTTTCTTTCTATCAAGTTCCCAAAATATGAGTTGAGATGAATTCCTTTACAAAGGGCCATCAACACCATATTTTCCTTGGGATCTGTTATCTGCATTACAGTCATGTGGAACCGATTCAAATAGTCCCTTTCCCCTTTTAGCTTGATAAACACTAGACGATGACATTACGTGCTTTGGATATGAGATGTGCAAATGGAATTGTTCCATGCATTTCCATGGAAATTCAGTAAAAGATGTCATGAACCTCAGTGGAAGTTGAGTTAACCACATCATAGCCACCTCTTTTAAGAACATTGGGAAACGACAACACTACATAACATCCAAAGCCCTGGCTGAATCCATGTTTCCTTTATATCTAAATAAGTGTTGCCTAGGATCCATTGTTCCTTCCTACAATGGCACCGTTGGCATGTTGAATCTCTGAGGTTACTTTACGTGAAGGATGTTCTCTGTAAATGGGTTTCGACTGGCATAAGTTCCCTAATCATCATTAGTTCTATATATTTTTTCACTAACCAACCTACTAATCATATTCTCCGAATATTACGAATCAACAGGTTCGACTAAACGGCGGTGACGGGTCTTGCCCCAAGTGTCCGAGCGACGAATGCTCTCGAGAAGGTGGCCGATACTCCCCAATCTTCAGGGACCCATTTGTCCAGCATTCCCCGCTATTTGATTGCCATAAGTAGCATCATCTGCAATATTGGAATTTTTCATATTCGGATCTTCAAAGGCATGTCTGGAGATGACATCCACACCGCCTTCCAAAGGATGGACGTTGGGCCTACCATTTTGGAGGTCGGTACCGAGTCCTAAGTGAGGGTCGGTACCGATCCTAAATCTGAGCATGGGGCTCATCCTTTTTCTTGTGTAGATGTTCCAGCAGCGTATTGTGTTTTCTTATGCCTTTCCTCCCTTCGTCTTCGCTCGGATGAACTCTCTGATTTTGAGCTAGAATCCCTTCTACTCCATCTGCAGTTATTTTGAGTTTTCTCATTCAACAGCCTCAAGCTCTTTTGCGTCGTGTTGTTCATTTCCTGTTAGCTAGCTTGGAATCTCTCTTCCATTTGCTACATCATCATATCTAACTCCATTCTGGCTACAACATTAGTTAAAGTCTGGATCATGGATTGAGTTAGTTGGACAACTCAATCTCCTTGTTGAGAATTCTAATTCTTACCGTCACTAGTTGTAGTTTTGGTACTTTTGGTTCGAGTTTCGATTTTCTTCCTTAACGGGGCCATGGCAGAAAGCTTTTTGCAGATTTATGGGAAATTTGAATTGTAGAAATCAAAAGGAAATAAAAATTAGATCTATCTCTTAGATATAGAGAAATCCAATAGTAGATGTTGGATCCAAATGGCCTGTGAATATGTTTCTCGGTGATAGCATCAAAATATTTGAACCAAAAATGGCATAAACATGTAGAAATTTATGTAGTGGAAATTAAATGAAGAAAGTAAATGAAAACGAGGAAATAATCAAGATATAATCATTTTTAGTGGTTCGACAAAGCAAGGCCTGCGTCCACTTTAAAATTTTGTTGCTTATTTGGAGACTGAAGCTTTTAGGGGTTGGTACAACTCCGGCACTTAAAACCTTAGAGTTGCAATAGTATAATAAATAATGGAGCTAGAACTAAAAGAACCTAAAAAATGAGCCACACCTTCCTATTTATAGTGGTAGGGGGCCTAAAATCTCGTCTAAAATATCTTCAAGCTGGTGTACCTAAATTTAACCAATTCATCCAAAATAATCGGTGCCACCTTAACATATCTATGAGTCGGTACTGATCCTTGAGTGGGAGTCGGTACCAATCCCCAAGTTTATCGCTTTTGGTTCCTTAGACTTTTTGGATCCTCTTGCAGTTAGCTTTGTGGTTCCATAGTCATTTGCACCAATATTAGCTTGCTTTTAAGTCCAAATGATGGAGTTGAAGGAGAACAAAGTCGCAATTTCATGTATTCATGGAGATTGTTGGAGAATTGCATTGAATCAGAAAACCAACTTCAAAAATAGGCTATTGGCACAAAGATAAGCACGTAGGAAGAAGATGGGGTCCACCCTAGTCTTGTTTGTGAGTCGATACCGATCCCTAATTGGGAGTCATCATCGATCCCCAATTTTAGCAATCCAATACAGTTATCTTGGGTTGTCTTGGTTCTAGCTTTGCAAGCTTGTCCATGCTTGGTTTTTAGACTCCTAGGCTATCTCTCTATTCTTTACGTCCTAATAACTCCAAGTTCTATATGTCTAGTTTGTCCGGATTCTACTTGGTTAAAAGGCTGAATAATAATTTCCCTTTATAAATGTTACATACTTGTATTTTAGTATTTATGTATTTACTATTCATGTATTTATCATTTACATTTTACCATTTACATATTTCACTATTTACATATTTATTATTCACTTATACTCTTTTATATACTTCAAAAGTATTCATATACTTATCTCAAATAGTATAAGTATATTCAAAAAACCATTAACAAAATTTACTTACTTTAAAATATAATCAAAGAGGTTAAAAGTAAATGTTACTTAAACATTATTACTATAAACTCATTCTCTCTTTTATATTTTAAACATATACTTTTTCTATCTTTATTCCAAAAGATTCCATACTTGTTATTATCTTTAAATTTCCATTAATAAAGATCTATATATATTCGCAATCATTTAATAATATTTCCCCATTTTAAAATATAATTGAAAGAGCTTAAATTTTTTTTTACTTAAACATTATTTACTATAAACTCAAAACATTTCATACTTTAAACATTTATCTTTAAAAATTTCTGTTAAAGATCTAATTACTTTATAAGGGATTAAGACAAGTGTTATTTTAACATTGTCACAACAACCAAAAATTATTCACTTATAATTATCTTTAAATTAATCATTAATAAATATCCAAGCAAAAACAAATATTACTTAACATTGTTCGTTGTAATCCAAAGTTATTTACTTATGGATATCTTTAAAATATTCATTATTAAAGATCAAAGCATATCCATACTTATTAATTAAGGTGATACACTTTTAACTTAACTTTTTAAAATCATTTTTTAGCAAAGCTAGCCAGCTTTATAATGGGCCATGCCATTATAATTGAAAATAAAAAACACATGTTCTGCATATGCATAGAATAGTTATAGCTTGTTTTATAGCAGCTAGACAACTTGACATAAACAAGATAGGAGTTCGGTAGCACGTGTGAACTAATAACAACCAAGACAAGCCTCCCCTAGGAGAGGAGGATCTACTACCATCATAAGCCAAATCAGGATCGATGACATGTAGAAACTCTAAGAGAAAAAGAGTACAGTTAGGAACAAATCCGATGGAGACGTAAATATATTTCCTATCCCAAGAGATATCCCAAAAAATTCCTATTAACTTCCCCAATATCACCGACTCTAGTAATAGACACTCACCCTTAATATGATATGATAGACTTCCACTATCACCATCATTATCACTCACAAACTTGTGGTAAGTATTACACTTGGGAGAGTATCTCATATCAGAAGGAAGACGAACCCAAGATTGCTCATCAGAGTGCTAAATAATATACTCAAAATTAGGCACATTGACTAGAAACAACTAGCACAACCTCCACCGTCGAGACCACTAAAGGAGTAGGAATACTAGCAATGTGAGGGACATACTATAGAGAAGGAGGGGCTATAGGAACAAGGCAAACTTTTGGGACCCACTTCATGGCTGAGGGATGAGGAAGAGGGATCCTATCAAAAAGAGGCAAAGGAGTAGCAGGCCGAAGACAATAAGCTTCCATAATATGGCCAAAAGATTGACCCGTCGAGCAAATGTCAAGTTTTCAACTGTAGAGAACCACTACTTTTTAAAACCAGTTATTTTAACCTAAGTGTTAAAATTCAAAACTTCTTTTATTACTTTTATGAAAGACTAAACTTATTTTTCCCAATGTATATATTTACTAAAAATCTTTATAAAATGATGTATATATTTATATGTATACTATTTTATTTATAAGCTAATATGGTTAACAAAATTCTAAAATAATATAAAAGAAATTACACTACATAAGCTTTTTAATACTTTAATAAAAAAAATCCAATTTTTTAAAAACTATTTATTTGAAATACTTATACTATTGTTCAAAACATTTATTTTAAATATCACTCAAAATTACTTAATTTATATTTTATTTGAAAACCGTAAAAGTCATGTTTTATAATTTAAAATCCTTTATTTAAAAATTCATAAATCACTATTAAAAATATATATAAACTTTGATATTTTTCCAGTAATAATTACACTTATAGTACATATTAAGATTACAAACAAGCTCTTAGGATATCTTTCAAAGTTGACTTTAAAAATCGTCAAACATAAGGCATTTTCAAAGTGCATCCATAGCGACATTTTTGCTTCTTACATTCATTCACAATTATATAACTTTTCAAACCAATTCCTTCATGTTAAATGAATAAAATAGTATTTAGAGAACATATATTCTCATAATATATTCACATTTTAACCAAGTCATATGTTAAATACAGGATATCACAAAGCGCATTTATAGTGACTATTTCACTTCAACCATTCACAACGCACTTCAACTTCATATATAAAATTTATCAAATATGTAAACAACAATTCACATAATTTAGAGGGTTATAAAAGAAATTATACTATATATAACAAGCAAGCAGACAACACAATGGTGGAAGAAAAACAACGTACTTTTAACTTCTTCTCTCATCCTCTTCTTCTTTCCAAACCGTGCCCTAAAAAATCAAATTTTCACAGAAATTTTGTTAAAAAAACAAAAGAAAAACAAAGAAAATTGATGCCGCTAAGATGTTTGTCAGCCTCTTTAGCTGGAGAAGCTATGATGGCTGCAATGATTAAAGGAAAAAATTGCTTCAATCTTTTCAAATTCATCGCTCCAATTTAAAACCAGTTTGATCAAATTTGCAATTTAATTTGCATAAATTCATATGAACTGCATGAGTCTATTATAATCTACGAATCACATGTTTATTGTAGTCATGAAATTGAGTTTGAATTGGTGACTAGAAATATAATTCGATTTGGATTTGGTGAAAGGCTTACCCGGTAGGCATAGAGGAGATTTAATCGAAAGGAGCACGAGTGAATATGCTAAGGGCGGCTACGATGATGATGGAAGATGGTGACGGTGACGAAATCCAGCGATGAAAAAGGAAGGTGACGTTGGTTGACTTTAAATTGGCAAGGAAGTTGGAATGTTAGCGGTGATGGATCAGTGGTTTGAGGAAGTGAATTTATGTATGTGGGCAAATTATGGGAGAGACATCAGATTAGGTTCTATGAAGCGAAAGGGAAGATGGAAATCTAGGGCATTTTGGGTTTTCCAAAAGACACGGTTGAAATTAGTGGATTATATTTTCATTATTAGTAGTAGAGATGTTGTCACTTGCTTTCTAAGGAAGGAGGGGTCCGAAAGTAATAACTTGCATTGCTATCTATTTTAACTTATATTTTATAGTAGCATATATACACAATTTTAAAAATTAAACGGTGAGTTAACTCACCCAAGCCTAAGCCAAACAAAGACGTAGATAATCTCAGGACATGTGCAACGGTGAAGACGACATCTCGATTCGAACTCGTATGCAAAAGATATGAATTAAATATGAATTGAATAATTAATTTATATTAATTAACTAATTAATTACCCTATCAAGCCTCTATCCTAGTTTGATATTCCAGGTTGTGTATTGTGCATATGTGCCCAAGAAACCAAAAACCATGCACTCCTCCCTCCATTGTTCCCTCTCCGTTCAATGGAATTACGCATCGTCGATTCCTACGCGTCACACGACATGTGCTCTTCGCCCCGATCACCACCACTTGAAGCTCGACCCAACCAATAAAATCGTGACTTGCCCCTCCACTAGTGACAAATGAAGTGTTGCGACTCCTAATTTAGCACTGCATCATCTCAAATTAACTACAAATGATGAGGCGTCGCATGAGAGATTCAACAGCATCCTCCCCATCGCCTATCGCCGCATTAATTGCTGTCAAATGGAAACCCTTGTTTTGGCTAGAAATTTCGATCATGGACAAACACTACCATAATCACTTTCACCTACACATATTTAAAGCTCTCGCTTCCTCGAGTCCAATGGATCCAATATTGTCAAGTTTTCTTGGCCTGTAGCTCCAGATTTAATTGAGAAAGAGGAGGCGGCTGTGTTATTCTTGTATATAGTAAAAAAAAGGAGGAGAGGGAAAATGAAGAAAGTGAGGAGAGAGAAGTGAAGGTGTGTGGGGTATGTTTATAAAATATATATATATAATTATTAAATTTCTCAAATAAAACGTTACATGTTCTGAGCTCGTACGATCATACGGGACGTCGATCGTTATAAAACTCATAGGTGTAAATCACGTCATTATTCTAGTCTTGATGACACTAGTTTCATCAAAATCCAAGATAGTGCCTCAGAATGATAATTTCATGGGTTTTGAGGCCATTTATCGACAAAATGATTTTCGGTCATATTATCGATATTGTTTCGAACTGTTTATATTTGTAAACAAGTATCTAAAACAAGTTTCTTATAATTAGTTATTATTGAAAGGGGGTTGATAAGGTTATTAAATCAATTTAGTCATATTAAATCCAAAATTCAGATACTTAAAAAAAATTAAGATATTTAAATACAAATGTCCAAAATTCTGGGTTATTACAAGCAATTTGAGGTGTTATACCATTGACTTTAAAGGGTGGTTATAGAGAGATGGTAGACTATTTGATCCTCTTATTATCGATTTGGTTAAGACTGTATTAGCTGATCCTGCCATTCTAGGATGATCATCCATCCCGATGGAGACAAAAAGTATTGTGACATGAAGATAGTCTTTTATTGGCCTGGTATAAAGAGGCATGTGGCAGTGTATGTGTCCCTATGTATGACTTGCAAAAGTGTAAAAGCGGAACAAAGAAAGTCTACTGGATTGTTGCAGCCATTAGATATTCCGCAGTGGAAGTGGGAGATGGTTTTTATTAATTTCATTGATGGACTATTTATAAGTTGGAAGGGAAATGAGAGTATTTGGGTTATAGTCGATCGGCTGAATAAATGCATTTCACTTTGTTCCTGTTAGGAGCATGAGGACTCCTGCATCTTTAGCAACTCTATAAATAAAGGAGACAGTTTATGGAGTTCCTTCTAGCATTGCTAGTAACCATGATCTGGTTTTGACCAACAAATTTCGAAGGAGCCTTAAGGAGGATTTAGGCATTAAGTTAAGTTAAGTTAGTTTATGTACTACTATCACCCATAGACGGATGGAAAGAGAGAAAGGATGATCGATTATTCGAGGACTTGCTTCGAATTTGTATTTGGATTTTGGAGGCTCTTGGAAAGATCACTAGCCACTAGAGAGCTTGCTTATAGTAATAGCTATTATGCAAGTATTGGAATGACACCATTTGAGGTGTTATACGGGGGAACTTGTATATCACCATCATGTTGGTGGGACACTATGGATAGGATTATTCTTAGATTGGATATGATAAGGGAGAATTCAGAGAAGATAGACCTGATCCGTAGGGGGATGAACACCGCATAAGATAGGTTGAACTCTTATGCTGACAGGAAACACATAGAATTGGAGTTTGTAGTAGACGACATGGTCTTTGTGAAGTTTCACCACTTAGACAAATCATGAGGTTTGGTAGTTCGTGAAAGCAAGTGCCAGGGTTTGTAGGACCTTTTCCGATCATAGGTAAAGTAGGAAAGTTAGCTTATAGGTTGGAGATTCCTGAAAAGTTGCAGGAATAAAAGATGTTTTTCATGTGTCATACTTGGGAAAGTGTCTACATGATCCAGTATTTATGGTCGAGCGAAATCAGCTGCAAGAGGTGGTAGTAGAGAGGGAGTCACTTGTTCACCATGCACATACTCATATCATTGTGCACTGTACAAAGTGCCTCTGTAACAAATTTATTAAGCTGGTTAAGGTCTAGTGAGGAGATGGTCCAATGGAGAGTATGCAAGAGCCAGAGGAGAAGATCCGAGCTACCTATCCAGAGCTCTTTTCTAGTATCTTTCCATTTTAGTTAATACACATATAACCGCTTATGTACTTAGGCTTTAGCTTAGCGTACCACATAGGTAGGGATGTTTGGATGCTAGGAATGGTTGCAAATGTGTCACTAGGACACGTTTTGGATGATGGTTATTAATGGATGTACTTATTAAACCGATCTTTGCGTACATAGGCAAATACATTCTGGTTAGCTTGTACTCACACCATCACCTATATTTCATTGAGTTATAAGCATATTGGTTTAGCACATGTATTGAATGGTTGTGCATATATATAGAATTGCAAGTATATTTACATAGGATGCGGCACATATTTGGATACATGGCATAAATACTTGCATTACAGGAGGTCGATCGGCTCAAGAGGCTGCCTAAATTTTGCATTATTTCAATTGCATTCTATAGCTATAAGTACTTGTTGCATTAGAAATCAAAACTAAGGACAATGGTTGAGTAAATGGTTGTGGATATTGATCTCTGAATATACAAGGTGCATTTTTCTATCCTTAGCTATTTCTAAGACGAAATCCTTTTTAATAGGGAGAATATAACATCCCACAACATTTACTGAGAATTTATTAAAATAAAGTAACCACTTCAAAATAAAGTTAAAGATGGAATTTGAGTAATCTTTAGAAATTGGACATGAAACTGGAACCATTGTGTTCATAAAAATTTTCTGGAAAAGTTTAATATATAAAGTTTTGTAATCGGAGTTCATGCCAAAAAGTTATAATGTTTAAAGATTAAAGATTGAAAATAACTAAAAATATATTAGAGGAAACAAATTAAGAAAATATGAACTCTAAAAGCATAACTTATATAAACCAATTGGTTAATGGCCTTATTAGGATCATTGACCCTTGGTAGTCGACCACTCCTAATAGACTATCAACTGGTGAACAAAAGCCGGTTAGAGTTCGCCTAGGCTGAATGTTTCGAATTTTATAAAATTAAATCTAACATCTGGCATTATTTCCTACAACTATAAAAGAAGATGTAGCCTTCACTATGTTATTTTTGTTATCTAAAAATTTAATAGCCTTTAGTCAGCACGTCTCTCTTCCAGATTTCTTCTCTAAAAAACAAAATAAAGACAAAATTGGAGAAAAAATTTATGATTAAAGAAGAAGAGCATATCAAGGGCGAGCTAGGAAGAAAAGGGAGCGTTAAGAAGTGAGTAGGTTGATTACTAAACTATGTTGATTTACAAATAATTAGGTTTATTTATATATCTATTTGATTTGGAAATTCTCCGATTTAAATTTAAGATAAAAAATTTGATTTGAAAGTTATTTATTCAGTAAATTTCAATTATATATAAAGGATTGGAAATTCTAATGGATATAGTCCTATATGATTTAACTTGATTAAAGTGAAGATGTTGATTTAGATTGATTTAACATGATATACCCTTTAATTCGTTTTGAATTGAATATGGGGTTTAATATGTGTACAACTTTTGATTTCACCTTGGATTGATTCTGAGATATAAACATATGTGTGTGTGTATAATTATGAATTTGATAAGTTAAAATCATGTAAATAAAACTATAAAATATACACAAAAGTTGTTCGAATCATAGTATGAAAAACTAGATGGAAATCGAATGATTAGAAATAAATTAACTTTATGATATAATTAATGAAATAATGATATAATTTATTGATACAAAATCCGACCGATAGATGGCTTGCTATAGCCAATTGCTAGCAAGTGATCGACCGCTATGGTAGAAAGTGGTCGACCGCTATGGCAGCAGGCAGTCGACCGGCTAACGAATTTCAGGCACAGGTTAAACCATGGCCAATGGTCCAGATTTATATGTATATGTTTATGTGTATTTATTATATATGTTACGTTAATATGCGAAGTTAGTTCCTTTGTCCATTAGTTCTGAATACTACGGTACTGAGGTAGAGATGTATGTGGAAAATTAGGCCTAGACACTATTTATTATGTGAATTTCATATTCAATATAAGGCAATTCGATTGTGAGGTGTGCAAAGCATAAGTCACTAACATGAGATTCTTTGGTGTACGCGACACTATTGGTAGATGCCTGGTGCGGTGCATGGTCTGATACTAATGGACGATTCCTCAGTGCAAATGATGATGTAACACTCTTGGTGGATGCTGATGTAGTGAAATAAGTGGTGTTACCAATGAGTTATTACAAATAGATGTTTTAGTAGACCCTAAGTCATCTTTAAGATGACTCGGCATTACGGAATCCTCTTAATGTGTAAGTAGATTATGTGTAGTCATTATTTAGGTAACACAGTCCATATTGTGATATTTTATGGGATCTTATGTTAGGATCTATCCCAAATATTATTAGTTCGATCCATTATTAATCAGCTGTCTGTTCCGTTGTTGTTTAGTGGTTCAATTTATTGTTCGACCCTTAAGTGTAGTTTTAACGATGGATTTTTTATTGAAGTAGAAAACCGCCGATAAATTTTGAATTAAATTTATACCGCAAGCATACGGTGTACTATCGTAGTACGTAGCAAATACGGGTCGATCCGTGGGGAATTTTTAAGATTTTAAAATTTTCAGTTCAATCAAACTAGACCAAAGTGAGAGGAAATTATTAACTATATAAAAGAAGCTAAAGCTAGAATTGAAATGTGATTTAAAAAATATTAGACTAGAGAACAATTTAGAGGCAAATCCACTCACTTTTTTGTAAATCAACAAACAAATAATTTATGATCTCTAGCTTTGATATTAAGTGAAATAATTTTTGTATTTATCATAAGTATGGTTTGTTTATATTATTAATTAACATAACTCAAACCATCAAACTATAATACAACAAATAAAACACTTATCAATTCTCATGAAAATAATGCCAAAGTAAAATTTATTTCAAGTATGATCTATTTACTATTGTAACTTGTAATATGGATCATCAAATTTCATTTTTACTTTCATTTCAAAACCAACAATTAATTTGCAAATGATGACGTAAATTATGTTTGTGTTGAATAAGAATAGCTCATTTGCATAAGCAGTATAAGCTATCAAACCCATTTGTATAAACTTACATCAAAACTCACTTTCATGAAGCACAAGCTAAGGAGATCATAAATCAAAAAAATGTTGAAATTACATAATATTTGAAAGCTTCAATACCCCTAAATTGAAGGGGTTTAGCTACTCATTTGTGTTATCAAATCAACACATGTAAGTTTCAACATTGAAAATGAAAGAAAGTAGAGAATAAACAAAGAAAAAGAAGATTAATTACTATAAGGCAAATGTAAATCTAAGCTATGAACATAAAAAGAAAGAGAGCATAAGAAGAAAAATGAGCATAAATGTAAGCAACAACAAGTAGAAAAGAGAAGAGAAAGAGGCGAGAAAGCCATTTTTATTTCATTCAACATAGAGCTGACAACTTTCATTTTTGATTTTATAACTAATGTGAAAGAGTAGAAGATGGTTACTTGTACATAAAAGGGCTATTTATACATGCATAGAACCAAAATTCTATTTTTAGGAAAATTCCTAAAATGCCCTTTAGGATGTGTGACTACCAAGTAAACATTAGCCACTAATTAATCCATCATTTAATGTTCATAAAGTTTTAACCTCCACTTAATTGTCCATTATCTCCTAATTGTACATTTGGTAAGTGGGTAAGGTCCTCCATAATCTTGAACTAGAATTATTTCCTCTTCATTCCTTTGTATTTCATTGTGCATGAACATATCATCATGAATCCCTCTTCTATATGCATAAAAATATCCTATAAAAATCATAAAACTGTCTAAGTAAAAAAAATTTAATTGAGATATGAACAAAAATGACCATTTTTCCTTTGAATGAAGATGAAAATATGACGGTTTGAATATAACTGAATTTTGGTTTAAAACATGTTTAAATGCCCAAATATGATGTTTACTTAAATAAAAAGAGATAAAATATGGATGTAAATATATGCACATTACATGCATATCAAATACCCCACACTTATCTTTTTATTCGTCCTCGAACAAAGGGAAACTAAGATAAATCCATTTTCATATGGAGCACGATTGCATTGAGCGTATGCAACAAGACGTTAAACCTCTGGGTGTCCCTAGTAGGACGAGTGTTGTGTCGTAAGGGTTTCCGGCGAATACTACCTACAAAATCCAAATGTAGGATGAAAATATTTAGAAATGCAAGATTTATTTACAAAGAGATGAATGCAAGTTTTTGAAAATATTTGCAAATGAAGGATTTACTTTTAAATCGACAGAAATAAGTTAAATATAAGTTTTGGTCATTATCTTGAAAATTTAAGTCATTTATTCGTCAAAATTTCCAACAAAAATCAAGTTATCATAACAAATGGACAATTGTTTGGCTAGTTATTTCTAATACAACATAATTATGAAATGGATCCTTAGTTGATTATCAAAGTTTGTCAAAGTGGTATTTTCATTTCTTTTCAATAACAAGTCGAATCAAACAAGTCAAAATGGTGCTTGGATTTCAATTGCTTACTCTCTCTAATTTGAAAATTTTAACAATATTTACATATGCCTAACTCAGGTAAATTGGGGCCAGATGTATTACTCATGCACTGCCTTACGGACTAATGTGGGAGGGAATACAGAGCATGGCGAGTGAACACCCAAGTGTGAGCACTTATACACTGTAGGCGTTATTAAAAAGAATTTTTATATACATACACCTAATTCAGACAAATTAAGGCCAGATATACTGATCGTGCACTGCCTTTCGAGCTTACATGAGAAGGGTACAGAGCATGGCGAGTGAACACATGAGTGTGAACACATGACTCTAGGTGTTAAAAATATATACATATATACAAAAAAAATTTTCTTATATATATATATATATATATATTTCTATTTTTTAGAAACAGAGGGTTTTGCAAAATCATATTTGCACCATTTAACTTAGAGGATAAAAATGTTATATCCTTTATTTAAATTTACCACCTTTTTAAACAAAGATTTTCAATCAGAACATACTTCATAATTAACACATATAAATTATCCTATATACTAGTTAAACCATTGTTATTTGTAATCAAGCTTCATTTTTTTTTGTTAAGACAATTTTTTTTTAAAAATTTCTATTTATTAACAAAACTTATATTTATCCCATGGTGTTTCTTCAAAAATAAATCAAAAATGCTAAAAAGAAATTGTTTTAGAGATTTAGAAATTTTTAGATTTTTTTTAAGTTAAAAGAAAATAAAAATTCAAAAATACCATGAAACTTAAAAAAAATGAAAATGAAAATGGGACTCCCTCCCCCACTTAATTTTGACCGTGCCCTTACAGTTAATGCATGATATAACGAGTGTAACGGGAAAAAATATGTGCATATTTACAAAAGAGGATTAATACTCTTACTAGACGTAGCTTGGCTCATGAAGAATCATAGCTCCTCCTCTTGGTTACTGTGCAATTCCAAGAAAGGTTTCAAACGATGACCGTTGACTTTGAAAATCGATCCCTTCCTAGGGTTTCTATTTCTACGGCACCATGTGGAAAAATAGTTCGTACCACAAATGGTTCGGTCCATCTCGATTTTAGTTTCCAAGGGAATAAACGAAGTCTTGAGTCATATAAAAGAACTTTATGGTTAGGCGAAAACATTTTCCTTAGGATTGACTTGTCATGAAAAACTTTTGTTCTTCCTTTGTAAATTTTTTAGTTTTCATACGCGTCATTCCTTAGTTCTTCTAGTTCATTGGGTTGTAGTTCTCGGTTTTCGCCAGCTTTCTCAACATCAAAGTTTAAGTTTTTTATTGCCCACAGCGCTTTGTGTTTGATTTCAATGGGTAAATGGAAAGCTTTACCGTAAACTAAACGAAATGGGGACATCCCAAGGTTAGTTTTAGAAGTAGTACGGTAAGTCCAAAGCACGTCGGTCAATTTCTAAGATCAATCTTTTCGATTTTTGTTAACGGGTTTTTCCAAGATTTGTTTTTTTTTTGATTTGAAACTTCAACTTGGCCACAAGTATGAGGATGATATGGAGTGGATAGCTTGTGGGTTATCGAGTATTTTTTCATTAAATTTTCAAAAGAATGGTTGTAAAAATGGGTTCCGTTATCATTGGTTATTGTACGAGGTGTGCTGAACCTCGAAAGGATGTTTTCTTTGAGAAATTTCACAACAATTCTATTGTTGTTGGTTTTGCAAGGAACAACTTCGACCTATTTTGAGACATAATCGACAGCGAGAAGGATATACAAGTTTCCAAAAAAATTGGGAAAAGGTCTCATAAAGTCGATATCTGAAACATCAATGATTTCGATCTTAAGAATGGGGTTTAGAGGCATCATATCTTGTCGAAAAATTCATCCAAGCATTTGACATCGATCGCAAGTTTTGCAAAATTCAAATGAGTCTTTGAAAAGAGAAGGCCAATAGAAACAACACTGAAGCACCTTCTCCATAGTTTTTCGAGGACCAAAATGTCCACCGCACGCTTGATCGTGGCAAAATAAAAGAACACTCCTAATCTCATTATCCGGAACGCAACGTCGGATGATTTGGTCGGGGCAATATTTGAACGAGTATGTATCGTCCCAATAGAAATATTTCACCTGGGACATGAATTTGCATTTTTCCTGTTTGGACCAAGATGATGGAGTTTCTTTAGTAACTAAGTAGTTCACTATATCAACGTACCATGGATCGATAGAAATTGAAAGAAGTTGTTCATCGGGTTGATTGGCAAAGAAGATGGTGCGTTTGGAAGATAAGACAACTGAACGGCAATGACGTTATCGGATACTTTTTTTGCCTTTAATTGTAAGGTCAAATTCTTGAAGTAAAAGGATCCAACGATCAAATGGGATTTAACATCCTTTTTAGCGAAGAGATATCAAAGCGCAGAGTGATCCGTGTACACAGTTATGTGTAAACCTATCAAGTAAGGTCGAAACTTTTCGAGAGAAAAAATGACAATTAGAAGCTCTTTTTCAGTTGTTGTGTAGTGGAGTTGAGCGTCGTTCAAAGTCATACTCACGTAGTAAATGACATGAAGGATTTTGTTGATGCATTGTCTTATGACAGCACCAACTGCAAAGTTAGAACCGTCAGGCATTATTTCGAAAGGAAGATCCCAATTGGGCGCGCAAATGATTAGAGCAGAAATGAGTTCGTTTTTGAGACATTCAAAAGAAGAGATACACTCATAGTTGAAATCGAATAGAACGTCTTTTCAGAGAAGAGTCGTCAAAGGACGAGCGATTTTTCTAAAGTCCTTCATAGATCGTCGGTAAAAGCCAGCGCGTCCTAGAAATAATCGAATGTTCTTAACAAATTTGGGAATGGGTAGGTTTGCAATTACGTCGATTTTCTCTTTACCTACATCAATGCCTTTATTTGAGATGATATGCCCAATGACTATTCCTTTTTGACCATAAAGTGGCATTTTTTCCAATTCAAAGTCAAATATTTTTCTTTGCATCGATTTAAAACCAACTATAGATGATGTAAATATTGGGAAAAAGAACCGCCAAAGATAGAGAAATCGTCCATAAAGACTTCAAGAAAGTGTTCAATCATGTCAAAAAAAGGCCAATCATGCATCATTGAAAAGTCGCAGAAGCATTATAAAGTCTGAGTGGCATTAAGCAAAGGTACTGAATGGGCAAGTGAAAGTCTTTCCTCTTGATCTTCGGGAGCGATTGGAATTTGGTTATTGCCGGAATAACCATCAAGGAAGCAGTAGAATTCATAGCCGGCTAAACGTTCGAGCATTTGGTCAATGAAAGGAAGAGGGAAGTGATCTTTTCATGTTCTTGCATTTAGTTTTCAATAGTCAATACAAACCCGCCAAGCCGTTTGAGTACGAGTTGGAATAAGTTCATTTGAATCGTTCTTGAAAACGGTTAACCTAAACTTTTTGGTACAACGTGAATTGGGCTAACCCATGAACCATCAGAGATTGGGTAAATGATTCCGTTGTCGAGAAGTTTAAGAATTTCATCATGCACCACATCTTATATTTTTGGATTAAGCCTTTGTTGCGCGTCACAAACAAGCTTGGCATCGTCGATTAAATGGATGCGACGTTGAACAAGAGCGGGACTAATTCCCTTTATATCAGAGATCGACCATCCAATTGCTTCTCTGTTTTTCAAAATTAATAGAGAGAAGAGAAGTTTCTTGGTCAAGAGAAAGATCATTATAAATTATGACAGGACAAGTTTCGTTTTCACCTAAGTATGCGTACTTAAGGTGATCGGGAAGTGGTTTGAGGTCCAACTTAGAGAGCTGCTCGATCAAAGAATTGGGTTGAGGTTCGGACTCAACTTGAAGCGATTCAAAGGGAAGAGTGTAGTTTATTTCCATGGTATGGACGATCGTTATGATCAATATGAACGACCTAAGTGATTGATATGGATTGTTTTGGTTTTCAGTATTTTCTAATGTTTCGTGATTTAAATGTTCTTTAATTTTTTGACATGTTCCGAGTTAAACTATTTTTGAAACTAGTTTAAATTTATAGTACCATATACCTTGTGTAATATCTTGTTCTCACCTATTGGATATTTAGAGATAGTTTGACCCGGATGTTATTTTAATGCTTGGGTCAAACCGAGAATTTGTAGGTTATAGGACAGGTAGACTTATGGATGGTTGGGAAAGAAGGAAGATAATCATTTAGACTAAAATTTTATCTCTTGTAGGATTTTTATGTTTTTATATGAAATGTATATTTGAATTAGAGATTTGTTCCAGTTGTATATTATGTTAGTTTACTATTTTATTTTTTTGACTACAATATATATTGTATATGAGATCTATTATCATGCTGTGATCCGTGACTACTATTTTACATGGTATACTGTTCTGGTTTTGAGAAACTGATGTGTTTATCACTTTGAACTGAGGCTGTACACATCAAATTTTATTTCAAAGATTCGGTGAAAAGGTAAATTTGACGTGTCGGTGTCAGTTTAAAGTCATATTCACATTTGGTTTCCCTTAACAAGCCGTATTCTCTGCATTTTAGATGATATTACTTATAATGTTCTTTAATAATATGGGTATCGTAGTGGGGTCGTTACACTGTATTTATCAAATCTAGTCCAAACCTAGCCAACTCATTGAATTGATTCACAGTCTCTCATTGACATCTCTCCAAGCTGCAAATTAATGAACTTCTCCAGTTTTACTCCCTACTCTACCACAAAAAGATATCTCTTCTCAAAATGCCTCTTACACTCTCCCTAAGTTATCTTTTGCTTATTAATTTTTGCCACTACCACGTCCCATCAATTTAGAGCCTCTTCTTGTAAATGTCAGGAAGCAAGCTTTCTCCTAATGGCATTTTCAAGCCCTGGTAATCAAAAAATCCTCTCACAAGTACGAATCCATACCTTTAAGTCCACAAAAGATTCAGTCCCTATATACAGCTTTCCTTATAATCTCACAAAGTCCTTACACAACATGGACGAAATCAATGATAAATGGATTGGTAAGAACTACACATGGAACCTGCTCGATGGGTCTTATATGTGGGTTAAACTCAGCCTGACCTATCGCTTATAGATTATCGAAGGAAACATATTGGCATGTTCACTTTAGAAATCTCAACTGCTTCACTTGAGCCACATCCAATAAAATATCTCATTCTCTCTCTCTCTCTCTCTCTCTCTGATTAGAAATTAATAACAATATTTTCACAGATGGTATTACTAAAAATAAGTGCTTGTGTTTTTCTATTAAATTATTCATTTTAAATCTTTGGAAAACTATATATAGATATACATATAGTTTTATTTTTTTGAAAACTCTTTGAATACTTTTTTCAAATATTCAAGTACGTTCTCTCAATATGTGCCAAACACCCAAGCAATCTTAAACGCACACTCTGATTCCAACCATGACAACCCCACCTCCAAACACATGGACTTAATGCCTACGGTGACTTTCAAATGTTCATCGTGCTAGGTACTATAGGCTATCGGTTTTAAAAATATCATAGGATACTGTTATAAGGATTAAAGCTAAGACATTCTACACTCTCAGATTTCACGTCGGAAGGAAATAAAATATAAGTACAAAAATATTCGTCTTAGAAAAAAAATATGCTAGATAACATAGTCTAAAAATATACATTATTAAAAAACAAACTAACAACATAAATTCCGATGGATACTAAATACAATAGATAGTTATAAGGAAAATAATGAAGAATAATATGCAACACCAATGCCAAGCTCATTTCTTCATGTACTAGATCACGGTCAATCACCTATCGCGCTGTCCTCCTGTGGTGGGGGGGAAAAGGAATGGAGTGGGTCAGACAAAACTCTGATGAATGAATTGTATTACTAATGTATGACAATCAGATGCAATTGACTTTATTCATGACCTACATGAACTAGAGTATTCTACAGGTGTTTGTGAATTACTTACTAGGGTTGGTCACATTAACCTAAGGAATAAGGTTTTCGATACATCTACACCCAAACATCTTGTGTAGGTTTATACTTGGTCAACCACTAATAAATAACGGATCAAACAACTTATTTACAACGAATCGAACAAATAATTTCTAGGATAACTCTTAACATAAGATCATCTAAAATATCACACTTGAGCCTGCATTGCGAAAACAATGGCTACACGTAATCAACTTACATATTGAGAGGATCCCACAACTCCGACTCGTGTCAAAGATGACTTAGGGTCTACTAAAACATCTATGTCCAATAACCCAATAGTAACACCACTTATTACACCGCACCGGACATCGTGTCATGTCCTAATCGTTATATGCACCAAGGAACCTCCTGTTAGTGTCGGACCATGCATCGCAATAGGCATCCACCAATAGTGTCACATACATCGAAGAACCTTCTATTAATATTATATGCTTAACACACACCCTCGTGATTAGAGCTGGCAATTAGAATCCCGAAAACCTGAATTGAACCAACCGAGAATGCCTGAACTGAACCACAAGTGTCTCAGATCAGGTTTGAATGATGAGAAATATCATAAAGACCCAATCAAACCCGACCCAAACCGATCTGACCCGAAAGGATCGATCAAAAAACATCAAAATATATGTATATTTACTGTTATTACCTAATCATAACCGAATCGATCCATCCCGACCCAAACCAAAGCTCGGGTTAGGTTCAGGTCTTGAAATGTGCAGTTTGCACCTAAATAAACCTAACTCGCTTAGAACCGATACCCACCGAGTCGGGTACGGGTCCATCGGGTTGGATCTAATTCCACCCCTACTCGTGATAAAAATGTCTTATACCGAATATCAAATAATTAGAATAAATAGTGTATAGGCCTAATTACCAACATACACGTCAACCTCAGTCCCATAGTATTCAAAAGTCAAGGATAAGGAAATTAACTTCCCATACTAATATAACGTATATACTACAATGTATATATATAAGCTTTGGCCATAGCTCGAGGTTAAACCTACGCTTGAAAATTTTCAACCAGTCGACCGCCTGCTACCATAATGGTCGATCGTTTATTGTCGATATGCTACGGTAATCCGTTAACTAGTCAGTTTTTGTTTCAGTAAATTATATGTTATTGTTATTGTTATTTCATTAGTTAAATCATACAGTTAATTTATTTTAGCTAGTCGATATCCATCCAATTTTTCATGCTATGGTTCGAACAACTTTCAAGTATAGTTTATAGTTTAATTAACACGATTTCATGTTATAAATTTTGCAATTATATATGTAACCGTTCAAAGTGAATTAAAGGGTATATCAATTTAAACCAATTCAAGTCAATTTCTCCATTTTAATGAAGTTAAATCAAATAGGACTATTCCATTAGACTTTCCAATCCTATATTTATAATTGCAATTTACTGAATAAATAGCCTTCAAAACAAAAAATTTATCTCAAATTTAAATATGACAATTTCTAGATCAAATAGATATATAAATAAACTCAGTTACGTATAAATCAACATAATTTAATAATCAAGCCACTTACCTCTTAACGCTCCTTATTCTTCCTAGCTCGCTCTTGGTATCCTCTTCTTCTGCTTTAATTGTTGATTTTATCTTCAATTTAATCTTTATTTTGTTTTTGTTTAGATAAGAAATCTTTAAAGAGATTGAGAAACTTGGAAGAGAGACGTGCTGACTGACGACCATTGGTGTTTCAGATGAATAAAATAGCAAAGTAAATATTACATCTCCTTTTATAGTTGTAGGAAATAACGTCAGCCATTAGATTTAATTTTATAAAATCCAGGCCGCTCGCTCTAGGCTAACTCTAGTCGACTTTTGTCCACCAGTCGACTGGTCTTTGAGGGAGGTCTATCGTTAGGTGTCGATCGGTCCCGATAAGGCTGTCGATTGGTTGGTTTATATAACATATAGATTTTTTAAATTTGTTTCCTTTAATATATTTTTAATTATTTTCAATCTCAAATCTTTAAACGTTAATAAGTTTTCCATAGGACTACGATAATAAAAAAATATTTATGGAAGTTTTCTAGAAAATCGATACTAACAAAATGATGCATGTCTCATAACCAATTTCAACATTTGCTCAAATGCCTTTTTTAACTTTCACTATAACAAAAACATATTTTTACAAATTTTGTTTTACAACGTTTGTCCTGTAAATGTTGTAAAATTTACTTTTTCACAATGTTTTCAAAGAAAACGTTGTAACAACCTTCGTTTTTACAATGTTTTTTCTAAACAATTGTAAAATAGGACATTTTACAATGTCTGTTTAGAAAAGGTTGTAACATTTTAACTTTTTAGAACTGTTATTTGTGAATGTTGTCATACTACTCTTTTAACAACAGTTTAAAAAATGTTATAAAACAATGGTTTTTATTTTTGCAACTAGATAGTATTTTACTACGACTTCTTTTAAAAATAGTTTTAGTCATAGATTTTATGTTAATTTTTTAAATATTTTTAGTGTTGCTTAAAATATTATAATAATTTGTAATTTATAATTAATAAAAAATATTTAATACTTAAGTAATTTATAAATTTTAATGTACAATTAATAATTTATAAATGAAAACCTAGATGGCCTAGTTATTTATAATTAATAACTAATTATTAATATATAATTATTAGTTATTAATTTTTATCAATAATCAATAATTACCTTTAATATTTAATAATTTATAATAGTTAGTTATGAATGATTAGTAAACTACACTTTAATAATTTATACTCTAGAATCTTGCTCTTTAGAATTTTTCGTAACTAATAAAAGAAACAACCACACCACAAGAAATGTTGAAAATAGAGGCATCTAATGGCAGAATTTTCCATTTACTAAATTTTCGATGGATTTTCGAGAAATTTACAGGGAATAATTTTAATCGTTTTCTATGTCAAATACTTTGTATTATCCCCATCCACTTATCATATTCACTACTGAACCATTGCAAATTGCACTAATTTACTGATAGAAATTTTTTGATACTAATTTTTGTTGCAAATTGAGACAGATTACCGACGTTACTTTTCGAAATTATTTTTCAAAGTTTTAATAATATTTATTTATAATTAGTAAATCGTGATTGTACTTAGAACCATTTTCTGCCCTAGAACCATAAACTCCAAATCGTTCATCCTAATTCAACGAAAAGCCACCTCTAACCTGCACGACACCTTGTCAGCTCTACTGCGCACGCCATACACGACTCTCGACCACTACACACACTATTTGCGACTATCACCGTAACATCTCGGTATAGAGTTAAATAAAAGTAAACACAATATTAAATATTTTTGGATTTTTGAATTGGGATTTTGATAAATTACATGGATATTTGGATTTAAAATGGATTTAAACTGGATGTAAATTGTGGGAATATTTCAAAAGAGATAAAGAGTGAAAATATTTGGTAAATGAGAGAAAAGAATATTTTGGGAATTTCTATTGAATTTAATTCAATAGAGTTGATATTTGGATTTATATTGAGCTAAAAAGGAGAAGAGTAATTTAAAATTCGAATTTGAAAGTTTAACAATGTTTTATTAATCTAAACATCAATTAAAATTTTATTTTGGTGAAATAAATGATATTTTGAATTTTGAATTATATTGAGAAATAAACAATTGCTTTAAAATTGTTAATAAGTTAAAATGTGAAATTTTTTGGTGTCTTTAAATTTAAAAGGTAAAATAATTTTGAATTGAATTTGAATTGCGGTTTTCTTTGCATTCGAAAGAAGAAAGATTAATTCATGTTGTAATTGGGCCTTAAATACTATAAAGCCCTTACCTAAACCTAGTATTTGCTCGTTCTACCTAATTATCCAAACTTGCTTTAAATTTTCTAAGGTTTCACTTCTACATAAACAACTATCTTCATCGATTAATAGTTCCGCCTTTTCTTCTACATCTACCATGGCCGCTTTATCCTCTTTCTCATTCAAATTATAAAATCAAATAAAAGAAGAAGGGAGTATTCAAAGCATAACGAAGGAAGCTACTGCAGGTGTGGTAATTTATATTCTCTTCCATATGTCTTAATTTCGATCCAGATTTTTTTATTTTTTAGTCTGAATCAAACGGCGAAACAAACTTTCTTGGAAATATTTGTAGAATTTCAATAAATATTGTTTCGCAACTTCGATTTATTATGTCCGGTATTTTAATGGAAGTACTTCACACACCTTTGCCTGGTATGTTTAAAATGATTAAAGTTTACAAGCATTATGTTTCATTATGTTAGGTAATTATTCCAAAACTTTAAAAACTTTCATTTGGATCATTTTGCATTGTATTGATTTGTAAGTGGTCAGTCTGAATATAGATTTCGCCAAGATGGCCTAACACTTTACTGTTTTGCCTATGGAAGCTTTAGTTTAATTTCTCAAGTTACCAATTTAGGATAAAAGCAGAACCAGATAACTAAATGAGATGTTGATCGATAAAAATATACTAGCATCAATCAATAAACATATCCTAGCAGTCATTATTTTATTCATTTAATTGAAAATCATAATAAACTCATCGTTTGAATGATCTTTTTTGTTGATTATATATTCTCTTCCATACAAGCCTTTTATATAACTCTTAAAAACTCACTTATTTGAATTTCTTTCTTTTACTCCTATTTTTCCAGAAAACCAACTCTTGCATTTTAATACCAGCTTGCTTTTACTTTTAATCTGTACATCAATATAGAAAAAAATTCAATAAGAAGAGAATTATGAAGGTTATTTGAATATTTACAAGGGAGATTATTACGTTGGTGATAGTGGACACGTTGACATAGGATAAATGATAATCTTGACTACATGACATTTCTATGTATATCCTACCACTGCACAAGTTTTGCTTCTTAGGATAAAAAAGTGTTTGGGGAATAACTGTCACGACCCGACTTCCTATCTCCAGGAAATCGCATCACTAATTAAGAAAGAAAGGGATAGAAGAAGAAAAGAAAGAGAAAGAAGAAACACAACAACATCGAAGAACTCACAATGGAACGAATAAATATAATATATCACATAAAATATTACATAGAATCATATTACATCAGAGTACACAACTTATACAAACACATATTAGACAGTTATAAACATTTGTCTAACTATACAACTCAAGAACACAAGATACAGATACCAAACAAAACACAGCGGAACCATAATGTATCTACACGTGGAAGCCTCCTACTCCATATCTCCTCTAGAGTTCGTCAAGCAAACCTGAATCACTTGACTACTCATACATAATATGAGTACCCAAGAGTTTAATAAAACAGAAAATAAACACTCGGGTCAGAAAGGGGTCTGGAGTGAGTAAACGAGTTAAAATTGCTTAACTTTAGAAAAACTTTGGAAAAGAAAAGCTATCACGTAAGACTTCCCACACATAAACATGGAAAAGTTTTTACCTTACGCTAACCAAAACATTTGATAGGAAATCCAGTGATATTATAATAGTGTCTAGGGTTTTTAAGTAAATAAGAAAATAGCCGAAATTATTACATGATTAAATTCCAGCACTAGCCACAAATGTGGGTAATACAAACAAAACAGTAGGGTCTCATAGGAAGAATGGGTTTCCATCAATGGCAGGGCTACTGGGGTACCGCCCGTCACAGTACGTAGCCTAGATCAACGTACCGAGGAGCCACCCTAACTCCCTTGCAAGATAAGGCCGGGACCGTTCCTCACTGAACAATCCCGAACAAGACAACCCCGCAGTTGGCCGCGACCCAACTGCCCAAACAGCTGAATAAAAAGGGACGTATAGACAGGGGAAAATCTTGTCCTGAAATGGGCGCTATCCACCTAGCCTTGCTGCACCCCCCCTTTTTTAGCCATTCCCGGGTTGACGAGGTTTGAGGCTGCGATTACCTTTGTAGAACACATATATCTTAGAATGCTCATCATCCACCTGTCGATGTTTTGAAAGCATTAAATCCATAAAAGTTCGTTCCGGGTTCGAACGAAACCGAAGGCACTATCTCGTTGCACTCATTTTGGAATCACCCTTAGGGTTAACAACCATAGCCCTTGCACTCTGAATCACCATCTCGAACCTATAAGTACTATCTCTGTCAAACTCATTACGGAATCACCCACAGAGTTATACTGACGTATAGTTCTTACACCTCGAGTCTCCACTAGCTCCACTTGGATTCACGACCTAACGTTTAATTGGAATCGATGTGGTTTTCGGATCCCAAATATGAAAACCCGATCTTGGTCTCACCGAAACCAAATGCCATTTTAATGTCCAAGTTGTTTTAAGGGTTTAAAACAGTTAAACTTATATCCAGGATGATATAACAGATAGATGAATCACATTATCACAAAAGATAATTCATAACAACCATTCATCTCACAAACAGCATATCACATACATAGATATCCAAATCATCCAGTATCAACCAATCACCCAATATCAATCATCCAATATAAATCAATCATCCAATATTAATCAATCACACATACACAAAATTGATTAACTCTTAATCAATTGGATTACCTAAATCCTTCTTCATTTATTTATTTCAAATAAATAAATTAATCATCTCTTAATGATCTTCCTTAATTAATATTGTTTGATTAATCATACCTTAATTACATTCAAGTAACTAACCTTTAATTACTATCATTAATTACAATATTTAGTGATCCTTCATTTTCTTCCATTAATTAATTAACTATGATTAATTGCATTAAACCTCAATTAATTACAATTAATTAATTATATTTAAATTAATTACTTTTATTAATCAACCTTGATTAATTAATTAATTACATTAACTAATAATCCTTATTAATTAATTAACCCTTTAATTAAATAATCATCTCATTAATCATAAACAGTAATTAACAACTTGTAATTACTTATCTTAATTAATTAACTTCTTAATTAATTATATTAATCCTTTGATTAATTAATATAATTAATTAATCTTTAATTTCCTCATTAAGTAATTATTATTCAATTAAATAATCCTTAATTAATTACTGTAATTAACCCATAATTACTTACATAAGTAATTATCTTCTAATTACTTCCATTAAATGATCACCCCTTAATTAATTACCTTAACAAATAATTAATTCCATCATTAAATAATCATTGATACTTAAATTAATTAATTAGTCCATAATTAATTAACTTCAAACAATTTTATTAACCAATTCCTTAGATTAATAACATCAAATGATTAACCATTAATCACTTTAATTAATTACTCCTATGAGTAATTTCCACTAATTACATCCATAAGTAATTACACACCAATTACTTTCATAAGTAATTACTTCCATACTTAATTTAATCATTAATTACTTCATTAAGTAATTACACTTAATTAATTCATAAATAAGTGATTATTAAAAATTAAATAAACAATTAGAAAATTATTTAAAATTAATTGAACAATTAATTATTTGATTTCTTATATTTCAAAATCCTTAATTAATTAAGAAAACATTATTCTTAATTAAACTTTTACTTATTAATGAATCATATTACTTAAGTATTCTTAAGTTCAAAACAATTAAATCTTAATTATCATCACAATTTAATCATTTGCATTAACTAAATTTTAATAACTTTAAAGACAAATTGTTTTATTTGGTTTGCAAAATTATAATATCAACCTTTATTTGAAAATAATGCATATAGAAACAAATTTTAAAATTTAAAACATATTAATTATCTAAGTTAAACTTATTCATTTTCAAAATAATTTGAAACTTTGTTATTAAACATTACCTTAAGATTCACTTAAAACTTTGATTTAATATTTAAAATTGAAAACACTTCTTTTTAAAATTAGAATTCAAAATTAAATTAAGACAATTACTTTCAAATGAAATCACCTCAAAACATTTTAAATTTTGAAAATAAATTGAATTAACATTTATAAAGTTTGATTTAACTTTATTTCTAAACGACAAGCTTTAAATCTTGTTTTCTTTTATCAAACTCAAGCTTGATTTCATTTTTATCTACAACATGTTCAATTTGCAACTTCATTATTAAATTTTTCAGAACTAACATTATACAGTACTAAACAAAACACAACAAACAAAAACACTCGAGACAATCACCTAAAAACATGAGTCAGCCTCGAGGAAATCCCCAGCCCTATCATCTTCGAGACCAACCCGAAGCTTGAACGATCCCATACCCGAGAGGAAACTCGTCTTCCCTAACACACCACATTCCAGTGCACACACTCTAATCTCGTGCACGTGCCCCCAACACCTACGGCCGAACTTGGTCGTCGCGACCATCGACGATGATCACATGATCCCACGCAAGCACGAATCCAAACCCAGATCAAACAATACATCATCAAATCGAATTCGAGCATCAAGCTCGAACATCTGCAGAAAACATCATCCACAAATCCCATCGCCGCCGTCCAACCCAACACCGATGAACCTCGCCTTTCCCACCACAACCGTAACGTCACGAACTTCCTTACTCCCACGTCACGATCACCTCCTGCCACTCCTTCGCGTCGCAAAAGACATGACAGCAAAGCCAAAAAAACTAACACAAAACCCTAGTTTGATCCATTTTGAACACCTCGATTAATAGAAAAATTCAACTGCAATTTTCCCTCATCAACTATCCACAAGCTAGCCTCGACCACAATTTCAAATCAAATTATTGAGTATATCATCGGCAATTCACAAAAATTTCACATTCAAACCCAAAATTCTCATGATTCATCAAACTAAAAATCATGAAATCTGTATTAAAAATCATGATTTCTAACCACTAAATCATTCATGTAATCCAAATCAAAAATTAAGATTGTTGATTTTCATATATATCAATATTTTTACTGTTATTTTTATTTTAAAAATTATTTGTGAACTAAAAATTCCACAAACTATTTTTAAAATTTCCATTAAACATTAACAAACAATTTTCGTTCATATTCCAAGATCTAATATGGTTTAGATTGAAAGATTTTTTTTTAAATTTTCTTAAGTAAACTACTTCTATAAATATACTTGAATGAAATTAGACACTCCATATTTTTAATCTACATACATAACAATTTTTCCTGTAAACATATATCCATCATAATATCATAATTCAACACATGCAATAACATTCAATCACCATTTTAAAAGAATTTTACTCACCTTTCATAAGCAGAGCATTTTTCAATTTATTTCCCAGGCTTGAACGTTTTAATCTGGAAAGGCTTTGATGTGCTTGCTGATGGAAAAGAATGCTGCTTCAAATTTTTAATTAAAACTTGTTGTTGAACTTGATGAATTGTAGGTTGAAATAGAACCTTATTTTGCAGATTTTAATTTGCAGGTTGATCTTGAACTTGCTGAGTTAATCTTCATTTGAGTTTGCAGGTTTTGATTTCAAAATGTAATTTTTTGTTTTAATTTCAGGTTTTGAGAACATATTTTCAGATTTGTCATTAATTTAAGAAACGAAGAAATGAAACAAAGAAATAAAAATGTTTGAGAAAACAAATTTTCTTCAAAAAAACATTTATTAAAAATTAAAATGAATATGCCACTTGTTATAAAACTTGGACAAATGTCAAATGCAAATCCTTTAGCTTACAAGTGTTATTAAAATGTGTTAACATGTTTACACATGTTTATTAGTATTTTTAATTAATTTTTATTTAATTTAAATGTAATTATAAACTTACATATTAAATTTACTAAATTACTAAATACTTATATATGAAAATATAAACTTACTTATTAATGAAAATATTCTAAAACTAGTTATAATATAAATATACATCTTATACATGTAATTTAAAACCTAAAATATTCATATATATGCATTTATAACCATTTTAAATTAAAACACTTTAAAAGCAAACAAAACAAAATGTTTAAATCCTTTTAAACTATCATATTTAAAAACAAACAATTATCTTATATTTGGAAACAAATGAATTAATCTTTAAATCATCTTTTTTTTAAAAAGAATATTTATTTTTAAAACAAAGCTTTAAATTACAATTCATTCATATATAAATTATCAATAGATTTAAATTAAATTTCAAAACAATATCAAAGTATAACATATACATACATACATATATATTACAATTTGAAAATTCATCTTTATTTAAAACAAAAGATATTCTATTCACAATATATATCAAATATATATATTATAAACAGAATAAAATTTCATTAGGTTTGGAAAATAAATCTTATCCATTTTAAATTGATAGAAAGATATTGATCAAAATTACCAGATTAAATATTTATTAAGCTTAAAAAGAATAAATTTACCAATTTAATTGAAGTTATAAAGAAAAAATATCAAATCAATTTAATTATCAATACAGATTACTAAATCGATATTGCCTAAAATTGCAGGTCGTTACAATCCTTCCCCCTTAAAAGAATTTCGTCCTCGAAATTTTAAAAGTAAAGGTAATTTAATAACCTAGCAAAGATTTCAATTTCAAAGAGCAAAGCATTCCAATCAACCAGTTACTAACAACCATAGCAATCAATCAAACAAACAAACCTAACTAATTATCCTGATACAAATCAGAATAAATCTTCTAACACTCTCTAGAGTTTCCTAAGTATAAATCACTGGGAGACTCGCTCTACAGAAACTTAACCAACTACATCACCAAAATCCAGAGCTCCTCTCATCTCTAGATCCATCAATCTGAATAGAACATCAGACTATACCCAAGTCTAGCTCAACTTCCAAATCCAACTGAACTACAGATTCAACAACCAACGATGAATCATACAAGTACTCCCTCAGAGATACATGAAATACAATGAATTCCTGCTATCCAAACTGGAAATTCAATCTTATCCTATCAAAAACATAGATAAGAAATCCCAAATGCCTCCGAGCTAGCCATCTAATCTTACCCAATTACCGCTCTCTTAACCAGAGAAATCTTAACAACAATGAAGACTCCAACTTCAAATTCCAGACTCCTTACCTCATATCAGCATAACTCAACAGACAAATCCTGGACTACCAATCTTCTTCCTGATCAGCTCAACCTATGATGATGCTTCCAGAAACAACTAGACCAAAGCAAACCTGTTTCTGGATCCTATTCAACCGAAAAGTCTTCCAAAATCCATCGAAATCCAGAACACAAGCTCTACTTCCCAAGCAATAGCAAACTGAACTTACTTCCTTCCTTGCACAGCTGCTGCCTCGCTTCCACTGCACAACTATGATTCTGGAATAGATAAGAATACCATTGATGAACACGAATACATACCTATCCAATATATCTAGAAAACTTTGTTCATTAAATCCATAAAATATGAGTGACCCATCTGACTCGGTCACACAACCTTACAGCAGAATACAAACTCAAAAATTTCTGAGCTGCTACACCAACTCTACTTCTCCAAGAACCTTCCTACAACCACGCTAACTACCAAAATCGCTTCTGGAACCAAAACAATATGGAACTCAACTCCAGATGCAGACAAACTTCTGATTACCTCGGTAGCTCCTACTACCATATGAGAATCCTCAGTCTCAAACAAAAGATTGCCCAAGAAAAATTCCAAAACTAATCGCAAGTCATTTTTGCGATCCAACCTAGTTCGGATTCCAAAGGAAACTGTCCTCACTTTACCAATTAGAACAGCTTTAAGCTTTTCCAAACAAGGTTAACCTTTTAAGAAAACTTTCACCAACTGCCCGGACTGCTGAAAGAAGAACTACAAAGATTCCTGAACCATCTGAGAAACGAGCCACGCTGCGGCTTCCAAACTCTACCTTAATGATACTGCGAAGCCAAAAGACCTCCTCGTCAGCACACCAAACACTTCGAACTACACTGCTACCACAACTAACCAAAGACTTCTAATCCAAAGGCTTCTCGAAAACCAAAACCATCAACAAACCACACAACAGACCTTCGAGATGGTAGACATCCTCTCAAGAAATTCAGGCTCCAAACCAGCATCAACATCTCGCTCTCCTTAAGAAATGACAAATGAGACCATGCTGAAGCGAAACAACTCATAGACCTGGGTCTCATATTCCAGAATAGCCAACCACCATGCTAAAGATCCATACGACTTCTACTGAGACGAATCTTCCCTACGGCACGTAAAGACTGCTCCTCAGCTACTTCTAAAACTGCTTCAAGAGAAAACATCTTCTAAAAATATCCATGGATACTGCATCTCATCACGCAGTTATTAAGATACCATTACTTGCTTCTGCACTTCCGACAGATCCAAACTTACACTTCAAAGATAAACTCCGAATCTTTAAAAAGATTTCCTTCTGATATCAGAGAAATCCTTACTCCAAACTACATATCTCACTCGAGACGGTATTAGGTCTACAGTCTCGACAAAAATACTTCCAACCTCAACATATGGACCTCTTCCATCAGTGGTAGTCGTGTTACATACACACACCACTACTCCATCTACCACTAAAACTTATATTGGAAAATCCGAGCAGATAACCCAACCGATCAGGTAGATATAGATAAATATCTATAGTTATATATAAAAATTACACTCCAGAGCCTAGGTATTCACTCAACCTAATGCTCTAATACCAACTGTCACGACCTGAATTCCTATCTCCAGGAAATCGCATCACTAATTAAAAAAGAAAGGGATAGAAGAAGAAAAGAAAGAGAAAGAAGAAACACAACAACATCAGAGAACTCACAGCGGAACGAATAAATATAATATATCACATAAAATATTACACAGAATCATATTACATCAGAGTACACAACTTATACAAACACATATTGGACAGTTTTAAACATCTGTCTAACTATGCAACTCAAGAACACAAGATATAGATACCAAACAAAACACAGCGGAACCATAATATATCTACACGTGGAAACCTCCTGCTCCATATCTCCTCCAGAGTTCGTCAAGCAAACCTGAATCACTTGACTACTCATACATAATATGAGTACCCAAGAGTTTAATAAAACAGAAAATAAACATTCGGGTCAGACAGAGGTCTGGTGTGAGTAAACGGGTTAAAATTGCTAAACTTTAGAAAAACTTTTGAAAAGGAAAGGTATCATGTAAGACTTCCCACACATAAACATGGAAAAGTTTTTACCTTACGCTAACCAAAACATTTGATAGGAAATCCAGTGATATTATAATAGTGTCTAGGGTTTTCAAGTAAATAAGAAAATAGCCGAAATTGTTACATGATTAAATTCCAGCTACTAGCCACAAAAGTGGGTAATACAAACAAAACCGTAGGGTCTCGTAGGAAGAATGGGTTTCCATCAATGGCAGGGCTACTGGGGTACCGCCCGTCACAGGACATGGCCTAGATCAACGTACCGAGGAGCCACCCTAACTCACTGCAACACAAGGCCGGGACCATTCCTCACTGAACAGTCCCGAACAAGACAACCCCGCAGATGGCCGCGACCCAACTGCCCACACAGCCGAATAAAAATGGACTTCTAGACAGAGGAAAATCATGTCATGAAATGGGCGCTACCCACCAAGCCTTGCTGCACCTTCCCTGTTTTATCCATTCATGGGTTGATGAGGTTTGAGGCTGCGATTACCTTTGTAGAACACATCTATCTTAGAATGCTCATCGTCCACCTGACGATGTTCTGAAAGCATTCAATTCATACAAGTTCGTTCCGGGTTCGAACGAAACCGAAGGCACTATCTCGTTGCACTTATTTTGGAATCACCCTCAGAGTCAACGACCATAGCCCTTGCACTCTGAATCACCATCTCGAACCTATAAGTACTATCTCCATCAAACTCATTACGGAATCACCCACAGAGTAATATTGACGTATAATTCTTACACCTCGAGTCTTCACTAGCTCCACTTGGATTCAGGACCTAACGTTTAATTGGAATCGATGTGGTTTTCGGATCCTAAATATGGAAACCGATCCCGGTCTCACCAAAACCAAACGTCGTTTTAATGTCCTAGTTGTTTTAAGGGTTTAAAACAGTTAAACAGGATGATACAACAGATAGATGAATCACATTATCACAAAAGATAATTCATAACAACCATTCATCTCACAAACAACATATCACATACATAGATATCCAAATCATCCAGTATCAACCAATCACCAAATATCAATCATCCAATATTAATCAATCACCCATAAACAAAATTGATTAACTCTTAATCAATTGGATTACCTAAATCCTTCTTCATTTATTTATTTCAAATAAATAAATTAATCATCTCTTAATGATCTTTCTTAATTAATCTTGTTTGATTAGTCATGCCTTAATTACATTCAAGTAATTTACCTTAACCATATACAGTAATTAACCTTTAATTACTATCATTAATTACAATATTTAGTGATCCTTCATTTGCTTCCATTAATTAATTAACTATGATTAATTGCATTAAACCTCAATTAATTACAATTAATTAATTATACTTAAATTAATTACTTTTATTAATCAACCTTGATTAATTAATTAATTACATTAACTAATAATCCTTATTAATTAATTAACCCTTTAATTAAATAATCATCTCATTAATCATATACAGTAATTAACAACTTGTAATTACTTATCTTAATTAATTAACTTCTTAATTAATTATATTAATCCTTTGATTAATTAATCTAATTAATTAATCTTTAATTACCTCATTAAGTAATTATTATTCAATTAAATAATCCTTAATTAATTACTTTTTTAATTAATTACTTTTTAATTAATTATACTTAGTAATTAATCAAATTCATTAATTAATTAATCACATTAATTAATTAACTAAAATTAATTAAGTTATTAACCCTTAATTACTTTCATAAGTAATTATCTTATAATTACTTCCATTAAATGATTACCCTCTTAATTAATTACCTTAACAAATAAGTAACTCCATCATTAAATAATCACTAATACTTAAATTAATTAATTACTCCATAATTAATTAACTTCAAACAATTTTATTAATCAATTTCTTAGATTAATAACATCAAGTGATTACCCATTAATAACTTTAATTAATTACTCCCATGAGTAATTTCCACTAATTGCTTCCATAAGTAATTACACATCAATTACTTTCATAAGTAATTACTTCCATACTTAATTTAATCATTAATTACTTCATTAAGTAATCACACTTAATTAATTCATAATTAAGTGATTATTAAAAATTAAATAAACAATTAAAAAATTATTTAAAATTAATTAAACAATTAATTATTTGTAACGACCCGTAAATTTAATCGGTTTTAATAACGTATTAATTGAAATTTTGTGAAATGTTTAAACGATAAAATTTTGGAATATAAATTTGATATTTGGAATGTGTCAAGTTAAACATAGCAACTGGTAAATTTTCGTCTGAAAATACGAAAGTTTATTTCGCGCGCAAATTTACTTCAATTTAATCAGTTAAAAAGCGATGAAAATAAAACGTTTTCAAAACCAAAATATTTTTATATAGAAAAATTCTAAATCATCTTTTGAGCAAGTTGTCAGTTTGACGTTTTTCAAAATTCGGACATCTTTAGCACCGTCGATCTTATTTTTCTGTGTTTTTCATGCATTTTCCGCTAGTAAAAAAATTCGAATTTTTATAATTCAATCATATCGCTGATATCTGTATACCATTTTCATCATCTCGACGTGTCGATCTCTGTAATATATTCGTTTCAGTAATTCAGTGTACGGTACGCGGTGGATAACGACAAACTGTTGGTCGTATCGGAGCCGTATTAAAATTTTGTCCCTGTTTTTTTAATGCCAGCTGAACATCACTTGCATTGATTATTTTTCCGGAATTCATTCATGACATTTCGCATCCCCGTGTCCATAATTTTTGCTTTGATTCTTTTCATTTTCAAAAAAAAAAACCCCTCTGGCGTTTGGAAAATGAGACACCACCGTTCATTTATTTGTCTCCGTAGCTCATTCCTTTATGTCCAGATCCACCTCTTTCTTTTCACCTTTCCACTTCTTTTCTTGCCTGCTTCTTCCAATTCACCTATTTTCTTTTGTTTCTCTTTTCACCTTCTTTTTTTTCACATGCATTTCCCACTGTCCATTTTTCCTTCCTCCATGCAAGTGCCACAACCACCACAGACCGCGTCCCAACTCCGCCCAAGCTCCTACCGCACTACTCACGTCCACCACTTTCATCGATCTCCTCCCATTCCTTTTGACCTCGACAGCAACCACCAAACTTCGGCCGAACAGAGCATCAATGCCCCTCCTCAAAGGTCGGCCAGCCCCTCTTCCTCCCACAACCCGCCTCCATTCCCTTCAATCCAGTCGCCATATCTCCTCCGCTTCTCACCGGTTCCGACCACAACCCGTACATGACCGCATGCAGCAGCCACACGCGGCAAAGCTTGCGCCCGCCTTCCGCCATCACCTATCTCCGCCCATCGCACCTCCGGCCATCCTTTGGCCGAGCTGGCCTCCGCCTTCGACTCGACATCCGAGGGCGGGAGCCGTGACTTCCTGCTCTGCTTAACGTTATATCTGTACGTATAAAGTTTAAGTATATATATATATATATATATATATATATATATTGTTGAAGCTCTGCTGTTATAATTGTTTTGCCTGCATATCATATATAATAGTTAGACTATAAGTTTTATTAAGTGTTATATGTATGCTTACTTACACTGTTAGTGAATGAATATAAAGTGTCAGACAGTTGTTTATGTACTAGTTTATCAATCTTGGTCTAATAGTATATTTTTATAAATTTTATACAGACTGGCATATATAAGTTATAAATTTGTTAGTTATAATGTTATATAGTGATGCTGTATATATAAGTAGATGATAGTTTCATACCTGTATATATGAGTTTATAAAATCTTGTTGTAGTTTTCTTTTATAATTAATATGTACAAAAGTATGTAAATTTATAGTGTAGAAGTACTAGTTGATATGTACAATTGTCAAATTTTATGTTTTAAAATTACATATGCAAGTTGTTATATTGATAATATATATGTAAGTTTTGAAAATTACCTTAGTAAATTAGCTTGCATAGCTTATTGTTGGGTTACAGTATGTTATGAGTCTATTGTATATATAAGAATGCTACAATTATGTGCGTGTCTGTTTAATATAAAATTTTTATAATATACGTACGGTTTCAAGTTTAAGTATTTATATGTTAGTTATATATATGAGTTTTGATTTCGTTATATTTTCTTTTACAAACTTTACAGTTTTCAAGCGTCAAATATAAAATGATTTACAGTTGACAGTTTGTATGTATCGGCCTAAGTATGTGTATTTTACATGTTTTAATTGCCTTCTTACTTCCATCATTTAGAAAATTTAAAAATTGTATTACTCAAAGCATGTATATATTGTTTGCACACCCGTGTCCCTGCCATCTTGGTATGCATTTATTAAAATATATGTTAATGATTTATAAGTGTGTATATTTTAGTTTATATATGCATCTGCAACCTATCTAGCTATTGTTTAAGTTTACATAAGTATAGATTTTATAATATGATTTCAGTGTTCATTTTAGCTGTAGTAGACATGTCAGCATTGTGTATACGATAGTCATATGATTTTATATATTAGTAAATATAAGTGTTGTTTATGTGCTACTGTACATTAAGAGTGTATAAGTTATAATATAGTTGTTGAATATGGATCTTAATATATTTTAAAGACGATTGGTCAGAATTATATATAATTGTCATATTAACTTTAATGAAATATTTAAAATAAAATAATATACATTTTGTTTCATTATATCGGCTTTTGATTTTGATTCTTGTTTTCCTATATATCAGCTTCGTCTATCAAATTCGTGCCAATCTAGCGTTGCTTTGGATTCGAAGCTCGTTTTCTTGTCTAATATATCTAGCCTCGAAAGGTGAGCAATCACTCACGATTAATATTCTTTTATTTATTAAATTTGATTTCAATTGAAACGACAATTGAAATATACTGCTGTTATTTATTGCACTGTTATTTATGTATCAGTTCACCTTTGACATCTGACACCGTTATCTGTTATGTATGCAATATTTAGTCCAATTTGGTTGATAATTGATTGATTGATTGTTGTTTATATTGAATGCTAAATTGTATTGAATAAGTGATAAATATTATGAAATTTAATTTGACGCAGGATAGTTAAAATTTTGAATTGACATATGTGTTGAATTTGCTTAGTTAAATTTGTGTCATACGACCTCTAAATGTTAGATAAAAATTGACACGTAGAATTGGTTAATTACACCTTGAACCATTAAATGTATGATTGTATAGGTTGATGCAATATGAAATTAAATGATTGATGTCAAGTGTAGAACCGCATAAATAATAGTGTAATAATCTTTAATCTACATGAAATGATAGTGTAGATTCTAAAAATAATTATAATAATTTGCACGAACAACAATGCAAGTTAATACGATTATTTCGGGATTATTTGAATTGATTATTGGATTTTGTTTGTTTGTTGTTATTGCTTGTTTATTTACTTTGACACCATCCCAATTATCACACTGCAAGTTCCCTTTGCTATGCTCTGATTTTTGAACTGAAATGGAATCGGGTTGAAATGATAAATACCCAAAATAAATTTGACCTAGGATAGAGAATTAGATAAAATCCGATTGGTCAATAAATTGATTTGAAAATAAAATAATGATTTTATTCGAACAAAGAATAAGTTTTGAAATGAAGTCGGAATTTGAATTTTTGAAAAGAAATGTTAAGATTGAAATCTGAAATAAATATTAACGTAGTAATTGATGAAAGAACGTTGTTTGAAATTTGATTATCTAATAATTAAATTTGGAATTATTAATAAATAATTTGGAATAAGTAATAATTGAGTTTTGAAATTATTAAGTTTGAAACATTTAATAATTAAATTTGAAATTATAATTAAGTTTAGAATTATAATTAAGTTTGAAATTATTAAGTTGAATTTATAATTAAGTTGAAATGACTTGATAATTAAGTTTGAATTCATAATTAAGTGGAAATGATTTTATAATTAAGTTTGAATTTATAATCAAGTTTGTAATTATTGGGTTTTGAAATTATTAATAATTAAGATTGAAATTATTTAATAATTGAATAAGATTTAATTATTTGATAATTGAATAAAAATTGAATTCTTTGATAAGAGAAATTGAACTTTTGAATAAGTGGATTTGAACTTCGTTAATAAATGAAATTGAGTTTCTTTATTTATTAAAGTTTTGGAAAAATTGTTTAAGTAAGTTAATAAGTGAAATTGAAACTTCTCGATTATGTAAAATTCAGTTCTTTAATTAATTGAGTTTGAAATTTGTAACGAAGTCAATAATAAGTGAAAATTGAATTTCTTTAATAAGAAATAAAATGTGATTTATTGAAATTAACGTAAGATTTGTAATTTTAAGAAGTGATTTGACGAAGTCAATTTATTTCAATTTGATGTTTTGATATAATGAAGTTGAACGTAAGTAATTGATTTAAATGAATTGGAATTTAAATAGAAGTTGTTTTGAATGACAAATTTACTTAATGAATATTGAATGAAATCGATAAATGGACTTAAATTGATTTGAATGAAAATTAAACCATTTTAAATCTCACCAGTCCGGATCAGGCAAACGGTAGTTTCACTACCTTGGGTATTGCCTCTTGTGCCTTGTCATACTTGTATCCCTATATACGCGACCACTACGAATTTGTTTTGTGTTATACCTATGGAGTACTCCCTGATATCCCACTAGTTTACGATGGAGTTTACAGTGCTGTATAGACTATGACATTTATATAAAATGTGTTAAGGGGGATAATGGTAACGCCTTAACACTATTTTGATACTTTATATTACTGATAGACATTATCTATTTAGCGTACACTACTACATAGTAGATAGTTTAACGGATCCTTAGAGGATGGTGATTCCAACATCCTTTGAGTTACTTGTATTTCGATTGCTATTTCACTTGAGTTGGATTTATTGATATAAGAATATTAATCCTGACTCGAGTGCTTTGTGTTTTTCTTTACGCTCGGGTCAGACCGACTGTACCAGTATTCGAGGCTCACCTTTGGAGTTGGAGCTTTGCTTGAAGATCCAGCAATCTATTCTGCTTTCAGTATTCGATGATTCCAGTGATGTATTCTGATTTGTACTTGATGTTTCGTATTTCTCTTCTGTTGTAAACTCTGATGTATCTTATATATTTATATAGTAGCTTCATGAACTACTATCTCTTTTACTTCCGCTGCATATTATTACTCTGTGTCTGTGATTATTTATTTATTGTATATCTGAGCTTTGCCAAATTTAAAATTAGTAATTCGGAATTTTGAATTATTCAAGTCTGACATGTACGGATGCGAATAGTCCAAAATAGCGGGTCATTACAGTTGGTATCAGAGCTTTTGGTAGCTCTAGGCAGAACTCAGCATATAGGGTAAATGTATTTACTGAATCACTCCCACTCGAGTTTCAATCTCTTTCTTTTAACTCAATTCCTTTGAATTTTTGGAACGTTCTCTGCGGTTTCAAAATTCATTCATATCTTTCACTATTTATCTTCTTTTGATTCTGGAGTACCCCATAACTCCACTTCGAATGATCTTTATAATGAGTCGGCGGTCTCGCCAATCCCAAATTTATCTGTAAATGGGTGAAACTCATTTACAATAGACATCGATTTACCGAATATTTCTGTATTTTCGGTTAACGATGCGATCTATCTCCTGCTATGCCTGAATTCTATCTCTTGCGATCGAATGTTGATTTACCTCGAAATTCTGCATCGATCTAATTCTTGAAGTTATGGTCGACCAGGTGAAGGTTGCCCGTGAATTAAATAAGCTTATCCATCTTTTGATTCTGTTAATTGAATCATCTTATCTTTGTTTCGAACCTATCTTCGAATCAAAATTCTCTTCGATTGAGTCCATCAAATTTGAATCTCTATACTTATTTTGGAACCCATCCTTGTATCGTCAAGCGAGAGAGTGTATTTGTATTTATACTAAAATATTTTATATATGTTGTGTTGTTTGAGTTGTTGATGTTGGTTTGGGTTTTCGATCGATTCGTCTGATCAACGCTATCGATAGGACTTCCAAAACACTTGAACTGAGCAAACTGACACGATAGTATTTTCGTATTTGGTGAATAAAATAGTTTTGTATTATTATATTTTTTATATATAAGTATAAAGTTATAAAATTAAATTGTTAATGAATTTGTTGTCAGAAATAATAATATTTGATTTTCAATTATTGTTTCGTAAACCGTTGTCCATTGCATAAAAATTAATTTATAAAACTCGTTTATAATTTGATTTGGAATTTAAATGAATGTAAATCAAGAAATTTGAGAATTTAATTTCCGGTGACTTCAAAGTTTGATTTGAAAATTTTAAGGTGTATAGTTTTAAACTATTTTCAAATTGAAATCATTTCAAAGAGTTAAAATGTTTAAATCAGTGCTCTTCTCTTCTGTCGTTGGAAAATAATTTCGGTGATGACGGCCGCATCATCGATATTCATTTTCAGGTTTCGAAGTGGAGAGACTATTCATAGCCTTGCTACACTTTGATTTGAAAATTTTAAATAGATTTGAATTTCTAAATTATGACTTGATTTATAAATATTGGTAAATGATTATTGATTTGATGTGATTTATTAGATGTGTATATATTTATTTCAAAATTGTTTGAAGCAAATTGAAAAGAAAATTCTTAAAAATTTATGTTAAGAATGATTTCAATTTTAAAACGAAGCCAAAATTTGAATGAATATTGAATCTTAACAAATTGGATTAGAAAATTTACTTGCATAATACTCAATTACATTATAATACGACTTACCAAAACCATCCAAATGTTGAATATGTAATTGAATAATTTACAATGCGTAATGTTGTTAAAAGAAATTTAAAATTGGAATAGTTATAATAACTATAAATATGCTTGTTATATGTGATATGATACATTAGGTGGAAGTAATTTAATAATAATTTAAAATTAAGAAGAGTTGAATTTGTTGAATAAAATATGATTATTTATTTATAGGGTATAATTGGATAATAACACAATGAATAAATGAGATAAATAAATAAAATTTGTTCAGAAGAAATCTTTTGTTATCAAATATTAATAAATTGAATTGAAATCAACTTAATAAATAATCTTGAATTTAAAAACAAATTGTTGAATATAAATTTATTTAAATTGAAATTTATATGGTTTGAATTAATTGTTTTACTCTGTTTTCAATCTATTTTCTTTCTGTTGTTTCTATTCTCCTACTTCCTCCCTTTTCGAGGACGAAAAGTTTTGAGTGGGGGAGAATGTAATGACCCGTAAATTTAACCGGTTTTAATAACGGATTAATTGAAATTTTGTGAAATGTTTAAACGTTAAAATTTTAAAATATAAATTTGATATTTGGAATGTATCCAGTTAAACATAGCAACTGGTAAATTTTCGTCCGAAAATACGTAAGTTTATTTCGCGTGCAAATTTACTTCAATTTAATCACTTAAAAAGCGATGAAAATAAAACGTTTTCAAAACCAAAATATTTTTATATAGAAAAATTCTAAATCATTTTTTGAGCAAGTTGTCAGTTTGACGTTTTTCAAAATTCGGACATCTTTAGCACCGTCGATCTTATTTTTCTGTGTTTTTCATGCATTTTCCACTAGTAAAAAAAATTCGAATTTTTATAATTCAATCATATCGCTGATATCTGTATACCATTTTCATCGTCTCGACGTGTCGATCTCTGTAATATATTCGTTTCAATAATTCAGTGTACGGTACGCGGTGGATAACGACAAACTGTTGGTCGTATCGGAGCCGTATTAAAATTGTCCCTGTTTTTTTTAATGCCAACTGAACATCACTTGCATTGATTATTTTTCCGGAATTCATTCATGACATTTCGTATCCCCGTGTCCATAATTTTTGCTTTGATTCTTTTCATTTTCAAAAAAAAAAACCCCTCTGGCGTTTGGAAAATGAGACACCACCGTTCATTTATTTGTCTCTATAGCTCATTCCTTTATGTCCAGATCCACCTCTTTCTTTTCATCTTTCCACTTCTTTTCATGCCTGCTTCTTCCAATTCACCTATTTTCTTTTGTTTGTCTTTTCACCTTCTTCTTTTTTCACATGCATTTCCCACTGTCCATTTTTCCTTCCTCCATGCAAGTGCCACAACCACCACAGACCGCGTCCCAACTCCGCCCAAGCTCCTACCGCACTACTCACGTCCACCACTTTCATCGATCTCCTCCCATTCCTTTTGACCTCGACAGCAACCACCAAACTTCGGCCGAACAGAGCATCAATGCCCCTCCTCAAAGGTCGGCCAGCCCCTCTTCCTCCCACAACCCGCCTCCATTCCCTTCAATCCAGTCGCCATATCTCCTCCGCCTCTCACCGGTTCCGACCACAACCCATACACGACCGCATGCAGCAGCCACACGCGGCAAAGCTTGTGCCCGCCTTCCGCCATCTCCTATCTCCGCCCATCGCGCCTCCGGCCATCCTCTGGCCGAGCCGGCCTCCGCCTTCGACTCGACATCCGAGGGCGGGAGCCGTGACTTCCTGCTCTGCTTAACATTATATCTATATGTATAAAGTTTAAGTATATATATATTGTTGAAGCTCTGCTGTTATAATTGTTTTGCCTGCATATCATATATAATAGTTAGGCTATAAGTTTTACTAAGTGTTATATGTATGGTTACTTACACTGTTAGTGAATGAATATAAAGTGTCAGACAGTTGTTTATGTACTAGTTTATCAATCTTGGTCTAATAGTATATTTTTATAAAGTTTATACAGACTGGCATATATAAGTTATAAATTTGTTAGTTATAATGTTATATAGTGATGCTGTATATATAAGTAGATGATAGTTTCATACCTGTATATATGAGTTTATAAAATCTTGTTGTAGTTTTCTTTTATAATTAATATGTACAAAAGTATGTAAATTTATAGTGCAGAAGTGCTAGTTGATATGTACAATTGTCAAATTTTATGTTTTAAAATTACATATGCAAGTTGTTATATTGATAATATATATGTAAGTTTTGGAAATTACCTTAGTAAATTAGCTTGCATAGCTTATTGTTGGGTTACAGTATGTTATGAGTCTATTGTATATATAAGAATGCTACAATTATGTGCGTGTCTGTTTAATATAAAAAATTTATAATATACGTACGGTTTCAAGTTTAAGTATTTATATGTTAGTTATATATATGAGTTTTGATTTCGTTATATTTTCTTTTACAAACTTTACAGTTTTCAAGCGTCAAATATAAAATGATTTACAGTTGACAGTTTGTATCTATCGGCCTAAGTATGTGTATTTTACATGTTTTAATTGCCTTCTTACTTCCATCATTTAGAAAATTTAAAAATTGTATTACTCAAAGCATGTATATATTGTTTGCACACCCGTGTCCCTGCCATCTTGGTATGCATTTATTAAAATATATGTTAATGATTTATAAGTGTGTATATTTTAGTTTATATATGCATATGCAACCTATCTAGCTATTGTTTAAGTTTACATAAGTATAGATTTTATAAATATGGTTTCAGTGTTCATTTTAGCTGTAGTAAACATGTCAGCATTGTGTATACGATAGTCATATGATTTTATATATTAGTAAATATAAGTGTTGTTTATGTGCTACCGTACATTAAGAGTGTATAAGTTTATAATATAGTTGTTAAATATGGATCTTAATATATTTTAAAGACGATTGGTCAGAATTATATATAATTGTCATATTAACTTTAATGAAATATTTATAATAAAATAATATACATTTTGTTTCATTATATCGGCTTTTGATTTTGATTCTTGTTTTCCTATATATCAGCTTCGTCCATCAAATTCGTGCCAATCTAACATTGCTTTGGATTCGAAGCTCGTTTTCTTGTCTAATATATCTAGCCTCGAAAGGTGAGCAATCACTCACGATTAATATTCTTTTATTTATTAAATTTAATTTCAATTGAAACGACAATTGAAATATACTGCTGTTATTTATTGCACTGTTATTTATGTATCAGTTCACTTTTGACATCTGACACCGTTATCTGTTATGTATGCAATATTTAGTCCAATTTGGTTGATAATTGATTGATTGATTGTTGTTTATATTGAATGCTAAATTGTAATGAATAAGTGATAAATATTATGAAATTTAATTTGACACAGGATAGTTAAAATTTTGAATTGACATATGTGTTGAATTTGCTTAGTTAAATTTGTGTCATACGACCTTTAAATGTTAGATAAAAATTGACACGTAGAATTGGTTAATTACACCTTGAACCATTAAATGTATGATTGTATAGGTTGATGTAATATGAAATTAAATGATTGATGTCAAGTGTAGAACCGCATAAATAATAGTGTAATAATCTTTAATCTACATGAAATGATAGTGTAGATTCTAGAAATAATTATAATAATTTGCACGAACAACAATGCAAGTTAATAAGATTATTTCGGGATTATTTGAATTGATTATTGGATTTTGTTTGTTTGTTGTTATTGCTTGTTTATTTACTTTGACACTGTCCCAGTTATCACACTGCAAGTTCCCTTTGCTATGCTCTGATTTTTGGATTGAAATGGAATCGGGTTGAAATGATAAATACCCAAAATAAATTTGACCTAGGATAGAGAATTAGATAAAATCCGATTGGTCAATAAATTGATTTGAAAATAAAATAATGATTTTATTCGAACAAAGATTAAGTTTTGAAATGAAGTCGGAATTTGAATTTTTGAAAAGAAATGTTAAGATTGAAATCTGAAACAAATATTAACGTAGTAATTGATGAAAGAACGTTGTTTGAAATTTGATTATCTAATAATTAAATTTGGAATTATTGATAAATAATTTGGAATAAGTAATAATTGAGTTTTGAAATTATTAAGTTTGAAACATTTAATAATTAAATTTGAAATTATAATTAAGTTTGGAATTATAATTAAGTTTGAAATTATTAAGTTGAATTTATAATTAAGTTGAAATGACTTGATAATTAAGTTTGAATTCATAATTAAGTGGAAATGATTTAATAATTAAGTTTGAATTTATAATCAAGTTTGTAATTATTGGGTTTTGAAATTATTAATAATTAAGATTGAAATTATTTAATAATTGAATAAGATTTAATTATTTGATAATTGAATAAAAATTGAATTCTTTGATAATAGAAATTGAACTTTTGAATAAGTGGATTTGAACTTCGTTAATAAATGAAATTGAGTTTCTTTATTTATTAAAGTTTTGGAAAAATTGTTTAAGTAAGTTAATAAGTGAAATTGAAACTTCTCGATTATGTGAAATTCAGTTCTTTAATTAATTGAGTTTGAAATTTGTAACGAAGTCAATAATAAGTGAAAATTGAATTTCTTTAATAAGAAATAAAATGTGATTTATTGAAATGAATGGGCTTTATTGAAATTAACGTAAGATTTGTAATTTTAAGAAGTGAATTGACGAAGTCAATTTATTTCAGTTTGATGTTTTGATATAATGAAGTTGAACGTAAGTAATTGATTTAAATGAATTGGAATTTAAATAGAAGTTGTTTTGAATGACAAATTTACTTAATGAATATTGAATGAAATCGATAAATGGACTTAAATTGATTTGAATGAAAATTAAACCATTTTAAATCTCACCAGTCCGGATCAGGCAAACGGTAGTTTCACTACCTTGGGTATTGCCTCATGTGCCTTGTCATACTTGTATCCCTATATACGCGACCACTACGAATTTGTTTTGTGTTATACCTATGGAGTACTCCCTGATATCCCACTAGTTTACGGTGGAGTTTACAGTGCTGTATAGACTATGACATTTATATAAAATGTGTTAAGGGGGATAATGGTAACGCCTTAACACTATTTTGATACTTTATATTACTGATAGACATTATCTATTTAGCGTACACTACTACATAGTAGATAGTTTAACGGATCCTTAGAGGATGGTGATTCCAACATCCATTGAGTTACTTGTATTTCGATTGCTATTTCACTTGAGTTGGATTTATTGATATAAGAATATTAATCCTGACTCGAGTGCTTTGTGTTTTGCTTTACGCTCGGGTCAGACCGACTGTACCAGTATTCGAGGCTCACCTTTGGAGTTGGAGCTTTGCTTGAAGATCCAGCCATCTATTCTGCTTTCAGTATTCGATGATTCCAGTGATGTATTCTGATTTGTACTTGATGTTTCGTATTTCTCTTCTGTTGTAAACTCTGATGTATCTTATATATTTATATAGTAGCTTCATGAACTACTATCTCTTTTACTTCCTCTGCATATTATTACTCTGTGTCTGTGATTCTGTGATTATTTATTTACTGTATATCCGAGCTTTGCCAAATTTAAAATTAGCAATTTGGAATTTTGAATTATTCAAGTCCGACATGTGCGGATTCGAATAGTCCAAAATAGCGGGTCGTTACATTATTTGACTTCTTATATTTCAAAATCTTTAATTAATTAAGAAAACATTATTCTTAATTAAAATTTTACTTATTAATGAATCATATTGCTTAAGTTTTCTTAAGTTCAAAACAATTCAATCTTAATTATCATCACAATTTAATCATTTGCGTTAACTAAATTTTAATAACTTTAAAGACAAATTAATTTATTTGGTTTTCAAAATTATAATATTAACCTTTATTTGAAAATAAGGCATATAGAAATAAATTTAAAAATTTAAAACATATTAATTATCTAAGTCAAACTTATTCATTTTCAAAATAATTTGAAACTTTGTTATTAAACATTACCTTAAGATTCACATAAAACTTTGATCTAATATTTAAAATTGAAAACACTTCTTTTTAAAATTAGAATTCAAAATTAAATTAAGACAATTACTTTCAAAGGAAATCACTTCAAAACATTTTAAATTTTGAAAATAAATTGAATTAAAATTTATAAAGTTTGATTTAACTTTATTTCTAAACGACAAGCTTTAATTCTTGTTTTCTTTTATCAAACTTAAGCTTGATTTCATTTTTATCTACAACATGTTCAATTTGCTACTTCATTATTAAATTTTTCGGAACTAACATTATACAGTATTAAACAAAACACAGCAAACAAAAACACTCGAGACAATCACCTAACATGTTTGAAACAAAGAAATAAAAATGTTTGAGAAAACAATTTTTCTTCAAAAAAAACATTTTTTAAAAATTAAAATGAATATGCCACTTGTTATAAAACTTGGACAAATGTCAAATGCAAATTCTTTAGCTTACAAGTGTTATTAAAATGTGTTAACATGTTTACACATATTTATTAGTATTTTTAATTAATTTTAATTTAATTTAAATGTAATTATAAACTTACATATTTAATTTACTAAATTACTAAATACTTATATATGAAAATATAAACTTACTTATTAATGAAAATATTCTAAAACTAGTTATAATATAAATATACATCTTATACATGTAATTTAAAATCTAAAATATTCATATACATGCATTTATAACGATTTTAAATTAAAACATTTTAAAAGCAAACAAAACAAAATGTTTAAATCCTTTTAAACTATCATATTTAAAAACAAACAATTATCTTATATTTGGAAACAAATGAATTAATCTTTAAATCATCTTTTTCTTTAAAAAGAATATTTATTTTTAAAACAAAGCTTTAAATTACAATTCGTTCATATATAAATTATCAATAGATTTAAATTAATTTTCAAAACAATATCAAATTATAACATATACATACATATATATATTACAATTTGAAAATTCATCTTTATTTAAAACAAAAGATATTCTATTCACAATATATATCAAATATATATATTATAAACAGAATAAAATTTCATTAGCTTTGGAAAATAAATCTTATCCATTTTAAATTGATAGAAAGATACTGATCAAAATTACCATATTAAATATTTATTAAGCTTAAAACTAATAAGTTTACCAATTTAAATTGAAATTATAAAGAAAAATTATCAAATCAATTTAATTACTAATACAGATTACTAGATCGATATTGCCTAAAAATTCGGGTCGTTACAATCCTTCCCCCTTAAAAGAATTTCGTCCTCGAAATTTTAAAAGTAAAGGTAATTTAATAACCCAACTAAGATTTCAATTTTAAACAGCAAAGCATTCCTATCAACCAGTTACAGCAACCATAGCAATCAATCAAACAAACAAACCTAACTACTTATCCTGATACAAATCAGAATAAATCTTCTAACACTCTCTAGAGTTTCCCAAGTATAAATCACTGGGAGACGCTCTACAGAAACTAAACCAACTACATCACCAAAATCCAGAGCTCCTCTCATCTCTAGATCCATCAATCTGAACAGAACATCAGACTATACCCAAGTCTATCTCAACTTCCAAATCCAACTGAACTACAGATTCAACAACCAACGATGAATCATACACGTACTCCCTCAGCGTTACATGAAATACAATGAATTCCAGCGAGCCAAACTGGAAATTCAATCTTATCCTATCAAAAACACAGATAAGAAATCCCAAATGCCTTCGAGCTTGCCATCTAATCTTACCCAATTACTGCTCTCTTAACCAGAGAAATCTTAACAACAATGAAGACTCCAACTTCGAATTCCAAACTCCTTACCTCATATCAGCATAACTCAACAGACAAATCCTGGACTACCAATCTTCTCCCTGATCAGCTCAACCTATGCTGATGCTTCCAAAAACAACTAGACCAAAGCAAACCAGTTTCTGGTTCCTATTCAACCGAAAAGTATTCCAAAATCCATCGAAATCCAGAACACAAGCTCTACTTCCCAAGCAATAGCAAACTGAACTTACTTCCTTCCTTGCACAGCTGCTACCTCGCTTCAGCTGCACAACTCTGATTCTGGAATAGATAAGAATACCGTTGATGAACACGAATACAAACTTATCCAATATATCTAGAAAACTTTGTTCATTAAATCCATAAAATCTGAGTGACCCATCTGACTCGGTCCCACAACCTTACAGCAGAATTCAAACTCAAAAATTTCTGAGCTGCTACACCAACTCTTCTTCTCCAAGAGCCATCCTACAACCAGGCTAACTACCAAAATCGCTTCTGGAACCAAAACAGTATGGAACTCAACTCCAGATGCAGACAAACTTCTGATTACCTCGGTAGCTCCTACTACCACATGAGAATCCTCAGTCTCAAACAAAAGATTGCCCAAGAAAAATTCCAAAACTAATCGCAAGTCATTTTTGCGATCCAACCTAGTTCGGATTCCAAAGGAAACTGTCCTCACTTTACCAATTAGAACAGCTTTAAGCTTTTCCAAACAAGGTTAACCTTTTAAGAAAAATTTCACCAACTAGCCGGATTACTGAAAGAAGAACTACAAAGATTTATGAACCATCGAAGAAACGAGCCACACTGCGGCTTCCAAACTCTACTTCGAAGATACTGCGAAGCCAAAAGACCTCCTCGTCAGCACACCGAACACTTCGAACTACACTGCTACCACAAATAACCAAAGACTTCTAATCCAAAGGCTTCTCAAAAACCAAAACCATCAACAAACCACACAACAGACCTTCGAGATGGTGGACATCCTCTCAAGAAATTCAGGCTCCAAACCAGCATCAACATCTCGCTCTCCTTAAGAAATGACAAATGAGACCATGCCGAAGCGAAACAACTCATAGACCTGAGTCTCATATTCCAGAATAGCCAACCTCCATGCTAAAGGTCCAGACGACTTCTACTGAGACGAATCTTCCCTGCGGCAGGTAAAGACTGCTCCTCAACTACTTCTAAAACTGCTTCAAGAGAAAACATCTTCTAAAAATATCCATGGATACTGCATCTCATCACGCAGTTATCAAGATACCATTACTTACTTCTGCACTTCCGACAGATCCAAACTTACACTTCAAAGATAAACTCCGAATCTTTAGAAAGATTTCCTTCGGATATCAGAGAAATCCTTACTCCAAACTACATATCTCACTCGAGACGGTATTAGGTCTACAGTCTCGACAAAAATACTTCCAACCTCAACATATGGACCCCTTCCATCAGTGGTAGTCGTGTTACACACACACACCACTACTCCATCTACCACTAAAACTTATATTGGAAAATACGAACAGATAACCCAACCGATCAGGTAGATATAAATAAATATCTATAGTTATATATAAAAATTACAAGTACGCTCTCTCAAGAAAGACACCACTCCAGAGCCTAGGTATTCACTCAACCTAATGCTTTAATACCAACTGTCACGACCCGACTTCCTATCTCTAGGAAATCGCATCACTAATTAAGAAAGAAAGGGATAGAAGAAGAAAAGAAAGAGAAAGAAGAAACACAACAACATCAGAGAACTCACAGAGGAACGAATAAATATAATATATCACATAAAATATTACATAGAATCATATTACATTAGAGTACACAACTTATACAAACACATATTAGACAGTTATAAACATGTGTCTAACTATACAACTCAAGAACACAAGATGCAGATACCAAACAAAACACAGCGGAACCATAATATATCTACACGTGGAAACCTCCTGCTCCATATCTCCTCCAGAGTTCGTCAAGCAAACTCGAATCACTTGACTACTCATACATAATATGAGTACCCAAGAGTTTAATAAAACAGAAAATAAACATTCGGGTCAGACAGGGGTCTGATGTGATTAAACGGGTTAAAATTTCTTAACTTTAGAAAAACTTTTGAAAAGGAAAGGTATCACGTAAGACTTCTCATACATAAACATGGAAAAGTTTTTACCTTACCCTAACCAAAACATTCGATAGGAAATCCAGTGATATTATAATAGTGTCTAGGGTTTTCAAGTAAATAAGAAAATAGCCGAAATTGTTACATGATTAAATTTCAGCTACTAGCCACAAAAGTGGGTAATACAAACAAAACTGTAGGGTCTCGTAGGAAGAATGGGTTTCCATCAATGGCAGGGCTACTGGGGTAACGCCCGTCACAGTACGTGGCCTAGATCAACGTACCGAGGAGCCACCCTAACTCCCCTGCAACAAAAAGCCAGGACCATTCCTCACTGAACAGTCCCGAACAAGACAATCCCGCAGTTGGCCGCGACCCAACTGCCCACACAGCCGAATAAAAAGGGACTTCTAGACAGAGGAAAATCTTGTCCTGAAATGGGCGCTACCCACCTAGCCTTGCTGCACCTCCCCTGTTTTATCCATTCACGGGTTGATGAGGCTTGAGGCTGCGATCACCTTTGTAGAACACATCTATCTTAGAATGCTCATCGTCCACCTGACGATGTTCTGAAAGCATTCAATCCATACAAGTTCGTTCTCGGTTCGAATGAAACCGAAGGCACTATCTCGTTGCACTCATTTTGGAATCACCCTTAGAGTCAACGACCATAGCCCTTGCACTCTGAATCACCATCTCGAACCTATAAGTACTATCTCCGTCAAACTCATTACGGAATCACCCACAGAGTTATACTGACGTATAGTTCTTACACCTCGAGTCTTCACTAGCTCCACTTGGATTCACGACGTAACATTTAATTGGAATCGATATGGTTTTCAGATCCTAAATATGGAAACCCGATCCCGGTCTCACCAAAACCAAACGCCATTTTAATGTCCAAGTTGTCTTAAGGGTTTAAAATAGTTAAACTTATATCCAGGATGACACAACAGATAAATGAATCACATTATCACAAAAGATAATTCAACAACCATTCATCTCACAAACAGCATATCACATACATAGATATCCAAATCATCCAGTATCAACCAATCACCCAATATCAATCATCCAATATAAATCAATCATCCAATATTAATTAATCACCCATAAACAAAATTGATTAACTCTTAATCAATTGGATTACCAAATACCTTCTTCATTTATTTATTTCAAATAAATAAATTAATCATCTCTTAATGATCTTTCTTAATTAATCTTGTTTGATTAATCATACCTTAATTACATTCAAGTAATTAACCTTAACCTTGCACAGTAATTAACCTTTAATTACTATCATTAATTACAATAATTAATGATCCTTCATTTGCTTCCACTAATTAATTAACTATGATTAATTGCATTAAACCTCAATTAATTACAATTAATTAATTATACTTAAATTAATTACTTTTATTAATCAACCTTGATTAATTAATTAATTAATTACATTAGCTAATAATCCTTATTAATTAATTAACGCTTTAACTAAATAATCATCTCATTAATCATACATAGTAATTAACAACTTGTAATTACTTATCTTAATTAATTAACTTCTTAATTAATTATATTAATCCTTTGATTAATTAATCAAATTAATTAATCTTTAATTGCCTCCTTAAGTAATTATTATTCAATTAAATAATTCTTAATTAATTACTTTATTAATTAATTACTTTTAAGTTAATTACACTTAGTAATTAATCTTAAATTAATCACATTCATTAATTAATTAATCACATTCATTAATTAATTAATCACATTAATTAATTAACTAAAATTAATTAAGTAATTAACCTTAATTACTTACATAAGTAATTATCTTCTAATTACTTCCATTAAATGATTACCCTCTTAATTAATTACCTTAACAAATACCATCATTAAATAATCATTAATACTTAAACTAATTAATTACTTCATAATTAATTAACTTCAAACAATTTTATTAATCAATTCCTTAGATTAATAACATCAAGTGATTACCCATTAATCACTTTAATTAATTACTCCGATGAGTAATTTCCACTAATTACTTCCATAAGTAATTACACACCAATTACTTTCATAAGTAATTACTTCCATACTTAATTTAATCATTACTTACTTCATTAAGTAATTACACTTAATTAATTCATAATTAAGTGATTATTAAAAATTAAATAAACAATTAGCAAATTATTTAAAATTAATTAAACAATTAATTGATTGACTTCCTATATTTCAAAATCCTTAATTAATTAAGAAAACATTATTCTTAATTAAACTTTTACTTATTAATGAATCATATTACTTAAGTATTCTTAAGTTCAAAACAATTCAATCTTAATCATCATCACAATTTAATCATTTGCATTAATTAAATTTTAATAACTTTAAAGACAAATTATTTTATTTGATTTTGAAAATTATAATATTAACCTTTATTTGAAAATAAGGCATTTAGAAACAAATTTCAAAATTTAAAACATATTAATTATCTAAGTTAAACTTATTAATTTTCAAAATAATTTGAAACTTTGTTATTAAACATTACCTTGAGATTCACTTAAAACTTTGATTTAATATTTAAAACTGAAAACACTTCTTCTTAAAATTAGAATTCAAAATTAAATTAAGACAATTATTTTCAAAGGAAATCACCGCAAAACATTTTAAATTTTGAAAATAAATTGAATTAACATTTATAAAGTCTGATTTAATTTTATTTCTAAACGACAAGCTTTAAATCTTGTTTTCTTTTATCAAACTCTAGCTTGATTTCATTTTTATCTACAACATGTTCAATTTGCAACTTCATTATTAAATTTTTTAGAACTAACATTATACAGTATTAAACAAAACACAACAAACAAAAACACTCGAGACAATCACCTAAAAACACGAGTCAGCCTCGAGGAAAACCCCAGCCCTATCATCTTCGAGACCAACCCGAAGCTTGCACGATCCCATACCCAAGAGGAAACTCGTCTTCCCCAACACACCACATTCCAGTGCACACACTCTAATCTCGTGCACGTGCCTCAACACCTACGGCCAAACTTGGTCATCGCGACCATCGACGATGATCACATGATCCCACGCAAGCACGAATCCAAACCTAAATCAAACAATACATAATCAAATCGAATTCAAGCATCAAGCTCGAACATCTGCAGAAAACATCGTCCATAAATCCCATCGCCGTCGGCCAACCCAACACCGATGAACCTTGCCTTGCCCACCACAGAACCACCATGTCACGAACTTCCTTACCCCCACGTCGCGATCACCTCCTGCCACTCCTTCGCGTCGCAAAGACATGACAGCAAAGCCAAACAAAAACCAATACAAAACCTTAGTTTGATCCAATTTGAACACCTCGATCAATAGAAAAATTCAACTGCAATTTTCCCATCATCAACCGTCCACAAGCTAGCCTCGACCACAATTTCAAATCAAATTATTGAGTATATCATATGCAGTTCACAAAAATTCCCAAAACATTCAAACCCAAAATTCTCATGATTCATCAAACTAAAAATCATGAAATCTGTATTAAAAATCATGATTTCTAACCACTAATTCATTCACGTAATCTAAATCAAAAATTAAGATTGTTTATTTTCATATATATCAATATTTTTACTGTTATTCTTATTTTAAAAATTATTTGTGAACTAAAAATTCCACAAACTATTTTTAAAATTTCCATTAAACATTGACAAACAATTTTCATTCATATGCCAAGATCTAATATGGTTTAGATTGAAAGATTTTTTTTTTAATTTTCTTAAGTAAACTACTTCTGTAAATATACTGGAATGAAATCAGACACTCATATCTTTAATCTACATACATAACAATTTTTCCTGTGAACATATATCCATCATCATATCATAATTCAACACATGCAATAACATTAAATCATAGATTTGATAAAACTGTTTTTAAAAGAATTTTACTCACCTTTCATAAGCAGAGCAGTTTTCAATTATTTCCCAGGCTTGAACATTTTAATCTGGAAAGGCTTTGATGTGCTTGTTGATGGAAAAGAATGCATGCTTCAAATTTTTGATTAAAACTTGATGAATTGCAGGTTGAAATTGAACCTTATTTTGCAGATTTTAATTTGCAGGTTGATCTTGAACTTGCTGAGTTAATCTTCATTTGAGTTTGCAGGTTTTGATTTCAAATTTTCAAAATGTAATTTCTGGTTTTAATTTCAGGTTTTGAGAACAAATTTTCAAATTTGTCATTAATTTGAGAAATGAAGAAATGAAACAAAGAAATAAAAATGTTTGAGAAAAAAAAAATTCTTCAAAAAAAAAACATTTATTAAAAACTAAAATGAATATGCCACATGTTATAAAACTTGGACAAATGTCAAATGCAAATCCCTTAGCTTACAAGTGTTATTAAAATGTCCTAACATTTTTAAATATGTTTATTAGTATTTTTAATTAATTTTTATTTAATTTAAATGTAATTATAAACTTACATATTTAATTTACTAAATTACTAAATACTTATATATGAAAATATAAACTTACTTATTAATGAAAATATTCTAAAACTAGTTATAATATAAATATACATCTTATACATGTAATTTAAAATCTAAAATATTCATATATATGCATTTATAACCATTTTAAATTAAAACACTTTAAATGAAAACAAAACAAAATGTTTAAATCCTTTTGAACTATCATATTTAAAAACAAACAATTATCTTATATTTGGAAACAAATGAATTAATCTTTAAATCATCTTTTTTTTTAAAAGTATTTATTTTTAAAACAAAGCTTTAAATTACAATTCATTCATATATAAATTATCAATAGATTTATATTAAATTTCAAAACAATATCAAATTATAACATATACATACATATATATTACAATTTGAAAATTCATCTTTATTTAAAACAAAAGATATTCTATTCATAATATATATCAAATATATATATATATATATATATATATATATATATTATAAACAGAATAAAATTTCATTAGCTTTGGAGAATAAATTATCCATTTTAAATTGATAGAAAGATATTGATCAAAATTACCAAATTAAATACTTATTAACGTTAAAAAGAATAAATTTACCAATTTAAATTGAAATTATAAAGAAAAATTATCAAATCAATTTAATTATTAATACAGATTATTAAATTGATATTGCCTAAAATTCCGGGTCGTTACAATAACAATGCATTATCAAGATAAATTACTTGCAAATTACAAGGAAAAAAATGAAAGTAGAATAAGCAAAAAAAAAATTACAAGTAAAAAGTGAAAGAATACCCAGCAATAACTTGTACTAAACATCAATAATTCAGTTTATATATCTGTTACTAGATGTACATTGGATTGCATCTTATATATAAGGATATAGAAAATCATAAGCAAGAAGCTTTTATGTTTATGTACCTGATTCAAATAGTCATGCATTCATTTAATAACTAGTAAACCGGGCATGAACTAGTAAACCAATTATAATATGAGAATATACCTTATAATAATATATAATATAAATTTATCTTGACAGTCTAAGTGCTAGAATAGAATGTTCGTAAAAAAACAGTGTACTAATGGAAATTATGGGAACTTTGAAATGTGTGATGTGCCCATAGCTTGCTTGCAGCGTTACTTCTTCACTACAACAGCAGTTGCAACCAATTAAGCTTTGCCACTGGACCAAAGCCCAAAGGAAAAAATTGTTTCAGTATAATTCATTTTCTAAATTTAAATTAAGACTTTAGAAGTAATTAACTAGGGCAGCCTCGGTTTTAATTGAGGCAATGCCTCAGTTAAACTAGGGAAACTTGCCTAAGTTAAAATTGAGCAATTAGGCCTCGGTCAACTTGTGAGGCAATTGGCCTCAGTTATAGAAGTAAGTTTCCAATAATTCCAATTGTTAGAGATTTATCTACTTATTTTGTTAGCTACAGGTGTATATGTTAAACAATACATCCAGTAACTTCCTTCATAGATAGACACATACTTTATCACTACGCCATAGATGGCGTATTGCAACGAAAACAAGGTGTTGCTAGCTATAATGTAACGATAGCTATGCTGATTTTTATCTATTACAACATTAGCTTCAGAATGTTAGCATAGATATCAACACTATGTTGCAGTAGCTATAGACTTATAAAAATATTATAAAAAATAAGTACGGGCTGAAAAAAAAGCGGGCTGAGATAATTTTTAACGCGGGAAGCAAAAACAAAGCGGCAAAAGTTAACAAAATATTGAAGGGTTTCACTCAAACACTTAACAAAATAAGTACTCCGTCGCTCAGCCTCTCAAACACTCAACCACTCTATGATTTAAATTAGGGCTTAAAGTTCTAAATTTACAAGCTTAATTGGGGTTCGATTATGGCAAGTTCAAGATCAAGTTCAATTAGGGCTTCGGTGTTTCAATTAGGTCTTCAATTGGGGTTTGTTTGGATTTCGAATTTCAGTTAGGGCTTAGATTTAATTTGCTGATTAAGGCATCACTCTATGTACATTTCAAGTTTTTCCTGATTTGATTGTTGTGTTGCCTAATTTACTAATTTACTTGTGAGTTTAGGTGTAATCATATTCCTGATTTTATTATTGTTTTTGTCTTTGTGTGTTATTTGTGTGTAAATTAGTGATGAACGACGAGGAAAAAATATGGGCAGAACTTCCTAAGTTCAGTGAAGGATATATCAGTGGAGTGAAACGTTTTATTGAAAATACTTTTTCTAGATTCGTGGTAGGTGATGAAATTACATGCCCTTGCAGAAAGTGTCATAATCGCAAGTGGCATCGTCAAGAGGTAGTCTACGACCATCTGATTTGGAGTGGTCCATCTGAATTGTACGCGAAATGGATTTGTGAGGTTTCATGTCTAGATCCTGAAAGGAGCGATAACTATATGGATCGTGAAGCGGGAATGACAATGAAATCTCACAAATCCATATCGTTATCGATTACCGAAGAATACATGCATGTCCAAATGACTACATGCTATATTGGGCAGAAAATGAAAAGGAAAATAACTGCAAAACTTTTGGTTTTCTAGATGGGCTACACCGAAAAAGAAAGTGAGTGTTGACAATGATCCGGAGTAGCGGATTCACAAAGTACCAGCAAAAGTGATACATTATTTTCCACTAATGCCAAGGCTGCAAAGGATGTTCATGTTTAAGGAGTATGCAGAACTTATAATATGGCATGCAGTGGGACGAAAAAATGATGGCAGACTTCGACATCGAGCTAATGGCGAATTTTGGAAGACGATGGATGCCAAATATCCTCATTTTTCATTTAAAAACAGAATTATCAGGTTAGGAGTAGCAGCTGATGGATCCAGTCCTTTTCGTACAATGACTACAGCTCACAGCACATGGCCAATCATATTGGTAAATTATAACCTTCCACCTTGGTGATGCATGAAGCCAGAAAATTTGATACTTTCAACCCTTATCCCTAGTCCACAGTCTCCTAAGAATAGCATTGATGTCTACATGCAGCCTCTTATCGTAGAATTGAAAGCATTATGGGGTCTTGGCATACAAACTTATGATGCCTTAACTGGTGCTAATTTCACGTTACGTGCAAGCGTGTTATGGACGATCAGCGACTTTCCGGGCTATGCAATGTTATCTGGCTAGAGCACAAAGGGTTATTTAGCTTGTCCCGTATGCCATTTCAAGACTTCTTCAACTTACTTAAAATATAGTAAAAAAAATGTGCTACATGAATCATAGGAAATTTTTAGATCCGGAACACAAGTGGAGGTTTGATAAGAAAAGGTTCAATGGTGAAATTAAAATGGGAACATCTTTGGGAATTTTATCCGGGACAGACATTGAAGAATTGTTGGCTGGTTATGAAAATATTTTTAGGCAGAAAGAGGTCAACAAGCATAAAAATGAATCCCCTTTTAAAAAGAAGACAATATTTTTTAATTTACCATATTGGAGTCACAATGTATGTCGACATAACCTTGATGTTATGCACATAGATAAAAACATTTGTCATAACATACTTGGTACTTTACAAAATATTGATGGGAAATTGAAAGACCATTTAAGTGCTCGGTATGATTTACAAGAGATAGGCATCAGGGAGGTCTTTCATCCGGTTCTATCAGCTGATGGGAATTACCTTAAGATCAGAGCTGTCATATTTGCAATGACGAACAAGGAGAAAGAAATATTTTGCTCGGTGTTGGAGAATGCTAAACTGCCTTATGGTTGTGCAGCTAATATCAGTCAGTATGTAAACAAGAAAGAGAGGAAAATTGCAGGGTATAAGAGCCACGATGCTCATTTTCTTCTCCACTACTTGCTGCAATTTGCTGTGAAGAAATCTGTGAAACCTGAAGTTACATTACCTATGATAAGATTAGGTGCATTTCTAAGAAGTCTTTGGAGTAAAATTATCAATTTGGCTGATCTCAAGAGGCTACAAAAGGAAATTGTGGAAATTCTTTGTCAATTTGAGATGACATTCCCAAATGCTTTCTTCGATATAATGGTGCACTTGCTAGTTCATTTATGCAAGGAAGTTGAATATAGTGGACCTACACATCTTCGTTATATGTTTCCTATTGAGCGTTATCTTTGTAAACTGAAACCATATGTTCGCAACAAAAGTAAACCTGAGGCGTCCATTGCTGAAGGTTATCTTGTAGAAGAATGTTTGATATTCTGTTCAAGGTTCTTAGGTGGCGAAGGAGCAGGAAAAATGAAATTTGAAACCTCTCCACAGAATCTGGAATATCCTATTGGCACAAGAAGAAACAATGATGGAAAAGGTATTCATCTTAAAGATTCTCAATGGACGGCATGTCACCGTTACATTCTATTCAATTGTGGTAACAAGGAAATAGAGAGTTTACTTGAGTAATTTTTTAAGTTTTATTTTTATTTTAGTAATTATTGAAGAATTAGAAAAAATTTCCTATCTTTTATTAATCAGGTCTTTATTCTAGGGAACATCGAGCTTTAATTGATGGTCATCCATTATCGAAAAATATAAAAGAGAGAGGGAACACAGTGAAGAATTTTGGAAGTGGTTAAAGGAAGAGGTTGGGAAAAGGAGGACATTTCAAAAGAAGTACAACTACTTGCAATGGACCCTCTTCCAACAGTTAAGAGGTTTACTGGATATGTTATCAAAAGATATAGATTTTATACAAGGTTCAGAGATGCCAAATGTACAACACAAAATAGTGGTGTATTTTTGACAGCCTTGACTAATAGCTTTGCAAGTTCGAAAGATCAAAATCCATTGGTTGGTGAAGCTAATTACTATGGATCAATTGAGGAAATATTAGAACTAGATTATTGGGGATTTAGTGTGATTTTATTAAAGTGTTGTTGGTACCAAGAAGAGAAAGATTTACATGGGCTGACTCGTGTCAATTTTAATCGATTGTGCCAGAAATCTAATCCTTTTGTTATGGCTTCACAAGTAGACCAGGTGTTTTATATAGAAGATCCAATTGATTAGATGTGCCACAATGTTATCAAGAAATTGCCGAGAGACTGGTGTGAAATCGAAAGCGAAGATGCAAATGAAGATTTGAATGATATCCAGCCTACTTATGGAATGGGAAATCAAGATTTTGATGTTCGTTGGTGTAGAGATGATGTCCCAATAAGACAAATCCGCCTTCCATCTAGCAAAGTGAAAGAAAATGCTTCTTAATTTCTGTGTATCACTATCATATTTAATTAAGTAACTAATGTACCAAATTTAAGTAAGAAAATGCTGTTTCTGCCTTGATTAAATGTTGCAACTGATGTATCAAATTTGTGGCTATTTTTTGTCTCTTTTTTAGTGTTTCTGCCTTTATTACATTTCGGTGACGTGACTGTTGTATTTTATAATGCAGTTGCTTTATTTTAATTTTTAATTATGTCATTCTAATGTTAATTCCTTCATTTTGTGTAGGATGGAGGCAAATCTTAAATTCAATCATAAGGGAAAATTTGAGAAGAATGGATATGTTGGTGGAGAAGAGACTTCTGTCATGAGCATTGACTTGGATATGTTTTCTTACATAGTACTGATGGAGTATGTCAGGGATGAGCTAAAGTACACTAAAATTGGAGGAGTATATTCATGGAAAGGTCTAATGCGTGGGTGTAAATTGGTGACCAGTGATGCAGATCTGTGGGAATTGATGCAAATAAAAAATAATAGTGATTACATTGATTTCTTTCTCGACACCGTGGCCGATGATAAAATTGAGCCAATGAAACAAATGCAGCCACATGTCATCATGCGCCTAAGGAAGAATCTGTTGTCTCCAGGTATAATAATATCTTCTCATTTGTACTATTTTGATGAATTTGGTCATAAGAAAAATAACGATGAAACAACCTATTTATGATTACTTTCAAATGAATTCAAACCAAGATCCAATTTTGAGCATCCGATTCGAAAATTCATAAATAAATCATACAGAAGCTCGTCCAAAGTAAGTGATAAAACTGTAAATAGTTAGCTTTTTGACTGGAAGAAAGATAAAAATATCTTCTCATTTGTACTATTTTGATGAATTTGGTCCTCGCATGGCTGAATTTGTTTTTCATTTTGCTGCTTTTAGTGTACATAAATTTTTTGTGCATTTTTGTTTGAGTATTAGGACTTGTTTGATTTTTAGTGCACTTAGTAGAATAATAAAGGAACTGGAATATTAGTGTACACGATCAAGTCTTAATTTCTTTAATTAAGTTTAAATAATTATGTTTATGACATGATAAACTTTAATTTTATGTCATTGTATGTTTGCAGCTGCAAAATCACAGAAATGGCAATTTGTCACCACTCACCATCTGCAATACGTAGCAAAAAAAGAAGCAGATTGAAGTCTTTACTCCGATTCAGAAGTCGGCACGGCTAAACAATCCACTTATCGACGAGACGTAGACTAATCAAGTCATTAGTCCTAGAAAGTCGGCACGGCTAAACAATCCACTTACCGACGAGATGTAGAGTGATCAAGTCTTTAGTCCTAGAAAGTTGGCACGGCTAAACAATCCACTTACCGACGAGACGCAGACTGATCAAGTCTTCAGCCCTAGAAAGTCGGCACGGCTAAACAATCCACTTACCGACGAGACGCCGGCTTCCAAACTCTACTTCGAAGATACTGCGAAGCCAAAAGACCTCCTCGTCAGCACACCGAACACTTTGAACTACACTGCTACCACAAATAACCAAAGACTTCTAATCCAAAGGCTTCTCAAAAACCAAAACCATCAACAAACCACACAACAGACCTTCGAGATGGTGGACATCCTCTCAAGAAATTCAGGCTCCAAACCAGCATCAACATCTCGCTCTCCTTAAGAAATGACAAATGAGAGCATGCCGAAGCGAAACAACTCATAGACCTGAGTCTCATATTCCAGAATAGCCAACCTCTATGCTAAAGGTCCAGACGACTTCTACTGAGACGAATCTTCCCTGCGGCAGGTAAAGACTGCTCCTCAACTACTTCTAAAACTGCTTCAAGAGAAAACATCTTCTAAAAATATCCATGGATACTGCATCTCATCACGCAGTTATCAAGATACCATTACTTACTTCTGCACTTCCGACAGATCCAAACTTACACTTCAAAGATAAACTCCGAATCTTTAGAAAGATTTCCTTCGGATATCAGAGAAATCCTTACTCCAAACTACATATCTCACTCGAGACGGTATTAGGTCTACAGTCTCGACAAAAATACTTCCAACCTCAACATATGGACCCCTTCCATCAGTGGTAGTCGTGTTACACACACACCACTACTCCATCTACCACTAAAACTTATATTGGAAAATCCGAACAGATAACCCAACCGATCAGGTAGATATAAATAAATATCTATAGTTATATATAAAAATTACAAGTACGCTCTCTCAAGAAAGACACCACTCCAGAGCCTAGGTATTCACTCAACCTAATGCTTTAATACCAACTGTCACGACCCGACTTCCTATCTCTAGGAAATCGCATCACTAATTAAGAAAGAAAGGGATAGAAGAAGAAAAGAAAGAGAAAGAAGAAACACAACAACATCAGAGAACTCACAGAGGAACGAATAAATATAATATATCACATAAAATATTACATAGAATCATATTACATTAGAGTACACAACTTATACAAACACATATTAGACAGTTATAAACATGTGTCTAACTATACAACTCAAGAACACAAGATGCAGATACCAAACAAAACACAGCGGAACCATAATATATCTACACGTGGAAACCTCCTGCTCCATATCTCCTCCAGAGTTCGTCAAGCAAACTCGAATCACTTGACTACTCATACATAATATGAGTACCCAAGAGTTTAATAAAACAGAAAATAAACATTCGGGTCAGACAGGGGTCTGATGTGATTAAACGGGTTAAAATTTCTTAACTTTAGAAAAACTTTTGAAAAGGAAAGGTATCACGTAAGACTTCTCATACATAAACATGGAAAAGTTTTTACCTTACCCTAACCAAAACATTCGATAGGAAATCCAGTGATATTATAATAGTGTCTAGGGTTTTCAAGTAAATAAGAAAATAGCCGAAATTGTTACATGATTAAATTTCAGCTACTAGCCACAAAAGTGGGTAATACAAACAAAACTGTAGGGTCTCGTAGGAAGAATGGGTTTCCATCAATGGCAGGGCTACTGGGGTAACGCCCGTCACAGTACGTGGCCTAGATCAACGTACCGAGGAGCCACCCTAACTCCCCTGCAACAAAAAGCCAGGACCATTCCTCACTGAACAGTCCCGAACAAGACAATCCCGCAGTTGGCCGCGACCCAACTGCCCACACAGCCGAATAAAAAGGGACTTCTAGACAGAGGAAAATCTTGTCCTGAAATGGGCGCTACCCACCTAGCCTTGCTGCACCTCCCCTGTTTTATCCATTCACGGGTTGATGAGGCTTGAGGCTGCGATCACCTTTGTAGAACACATCTATCTTAGAATGCTCATCGTCCACCTGACGATGTTCTGAAAGCATTCAATCCATACAAGTTCGTTCTCGGTTCGAATGAAACCGAAGGCACTATCTCGTTGCACTCATTTTGGAATCACCCTTAGAGTCAACGACCATAGCCCTTGCACTCTGAATCACCATCTCGAACCTATAAGTACTATCTCCGTCAAACTCATTACGGAATCACCCACAGAGTTATACTGACGTATAGTTCTTACACCTCGAGTCTTCACTAGCTCCACTTGGATTCACGACGTAACATTTAATTGGAATCGATATGGTTTTCAGATCCTAAATATGGAAACCCGATCCCGGTCTCACCAAAACCAAACGCCATTTTAATGTCCAAGTTGTCTTAAGGGTTTAAAATAGTTAAACTTATATCCAGGATGACACAACAGATAGATGAATCACATTATCACAAAAGATAATTCAACAACCATTCATCTCACAAACAGCATATCACATACATAGATATCCAAATCATCCAGTATCAACCAATCACCCAATATCAATCATCCAATATAAATCAATCATCCAATATTAATTAATCACCCATAAACAAAATTGATTAACTCTTAATCAATTGGATTACCAAATACCTTCTTCATTTATTTATTTCAAATAAATAAATTAATCATCTCTTAATGATCTTTCTTAATTAATCTTGTTTGATTAATCATACCTTAATTACATTCAAGTAATTAACCTTAACCTTGCACAGTAATTAACCTTTAATTACTATCATTAATTACAATAATTAATGATCCTTCATTTGCTTCCACTAATTAATTAACTATGATTAATTGCATTAAACCTCAATTAATTACAATTAATTAATTATACTTAAATTAATTACTTTTATTAATCAACCTTGATTAATTAATTAATTAATTACATTAGCTAATAATCCTTATTAATTAATTAACGCTTTAACTAAATAATCATCTCATTAATCATACACAGTAATTAACAACTTGTAATTACTTATCTTAATTAATTAACTTCTTAATTAATTATATTAATCCTTTGATTAATTAATCAAATTAATTAATCTTTAATTGCCTCCTTAAGTAATTATTATTCAATTAAATAATTCTTAATTAATTACTTTATTAATTAATTACTTTTAAGTTAATTACACTTAGTAATTAATCTTAAATTAATCACATTCATTAATTAATTAATCACATTCATTAATTAATTAATCACATTAATTAATTAACTAAAATTAATTAAGTAATTAACCTTAATTACTTACATAAGTAATTATCTTCTAATTACTTCCATTAAATGATTACCCTCTTAATTAATTACCTTAACAAATACCATCATTAAATAATCATTAATACTTAAACTAATTAATTACTTCATAATTAATTAACTTCAAACAATTTTATTAATCAATTCCTTAGATTAATAACATCAAGTGATTACCCATTAATCACTTTAATTAATTACTCCGATGAGTAATTTCCACTAATTACTTCCATAAGTAATTACACACCAATTACTTTCATAAGTAATTACTTCCATACTTAATTTAATCATTACTTACTTCATTAAGTAATTACACTTAATTAATTCATAATTAAGTGATTATTAAAAATTAAATAAACAATTAGCAAATTATTTAAAATTAATTAAACAATTAATTGATTGACTTCCTATATTTCAAAATCCTTAATTAATTAAGAAAACATTATTCTTAATTAAACTTTTACTTATTAATGAATCATATTACTTAAGTATTCTTAAGTTCAAAACAATTCAATCTTAATCATCATCACAATTTAATCATTTGCATTAATTAAATTTTAATAACTTTAAAGACAAATTATTTTATTTGATTTTGAAAATTATAACATTAACCTTTATTTGAAAATAAGGCATTTAGAAACAAATTTCAAAGTTTAAAACATATTAATTATCTAAGTTAAACTTATTAATTTTCAAAATAATTTGAAACTTTGTTATTAAACATTACCTTGAGATTCACTTAAAACTTTGATTTAATATTTAAAACTGAAAACACTTCTTCTTAAAATTAGAATTCAAAATTAAATTAAGACAATTATTTTCAAAGGAAATCACCGCAAAACATTTTAAATTTTGAAAATAAATTGAATTAACATTTATAAAGTCTGATTTAATTTTATTTCTAAACGACAAGCTTTAAATCTTGTTTTCTTTTATCAAACTCAAGCTTGATTTCATTTTTATCTACAACATGTTCAATTTGCAACTTCATTATTAAACTTTTTAGAACTAACATTATACAGTATTAAACAAAACACAACAAACAAAAACACTCGAGACAATCACCTAAAAACACGAGTCAGCCTCGAGGAAAACCCCAGCCCTATCATCTTCGAGACCAACCCGAAGCTTGCACGATCCCATACCCAAGAGGAAACTCGTCTTCCCCAACACACCACATTCCAGTGCACACACTCTAATCTCGTGCACGTGCCTCAACACCTACGGCCGAACTTGGTCATCGCGACCATCGACGATGATCACATGATCCCACGCAAGCACGAATCCAAACCTAGATCAAACAATACATAATCAAATCGAATTCAAGCATCAAGCTCGAACATCTGCAGAAAACATCGTCCATAAATCCCATCGCCGTCGGCCAACCCAACACCGATGAACCTTGCCTTGCCCACCACAGAACCACCATGTCACGAACTTCCTTACCCCCACGTCGCGATCACCTCCTGCCACTCCTTCGCGTCGCAAAGACATGACAGCAAAGCCAAACAAAAACCAATACAAAACCTTAGTTTGATCCAATTTGAACACCTCGATCAATAGAAAAATTCAACTGCAATTTTCCCATCATCAACCGTCCACAAGCTAGCCTCGACCACAATTTCAAATCAAATTATTGAGTACATCATATGCAGTTCACAAAAATTCCCAAAACATTCAAACCCAAAATTCTCATGATTCATCAAACTAAAAATCATGAAATCTGTATTAAAAATCATGATTTCTAACCACTAATTCATTCACGTAATCTAAATCAAAAATTAAGATTGTTTATTTTCATATATATCAATATTTTTACTGTTATTCTTATTTTAAAAATTATTTGTGAACTAAAAATTCCACAAACTATTTTTAAAATTTCCATTAAACATTGACAAACAATTTTCATTCATATGCCAAGATCTAATATGGTTTAGATTGAAAGATTTTTTTTTTAATTTTCTTAAGTAAACTACTTCTGTAAATATATAATGAAATCAGACACTCATATCTTTAATCTACATACATAACAATTTTTCCTGTGAACATATATCCATCATCATATCATAATTCAACACATGCAATAACATTAAATCATAGATTTGATAAAACTGTTTTTAAAAGAATTTTACTCACCTTTCATAAGCAGAGCAGTTTTCAATTATTTCCCAGGCTTGAACATTTTAATCTGGAAAGGCTTTGATGTGCTTGTTGATGGAAAAGAATGCATGCTTCAAATTTTTGATTAAAACTTGATGAATTGCAGGTTGAAATTGAACCTTATTTTGCAGATTTTAATTTGCAGGTTGATCTTGAACTTGCTGAGTTAATCTTCATTTGAGTTTGCAGGTTTTGATTTCAAATTTTCAAAATGTAATTTCTGGTTTTAATTTCAGGTTTTGAGAACAAATTTTCAAATTTGTCATTAATTTGAGAAATGAAGAAATGAAACAAAGAAATAAAAATGTTTGAGAAAAAAAAAATTCTTCAAAAAAAAAACATTTATTAAAAACTAAAATGAATATGCCACATGTTATAAAACTTGGACAAATGTCAAATGCAAATCCCTTAGCTTACAAGTGTTATTAAAATGTCCTAACATTTTTAAATATGTTTATTAGTATTTTTAATTAATTTTTATTTAATTTAAATGTAATTATAAACTTACATATTTAATTTACTAAATTACTAAATACTTATATATGAAAATATAAACTTACTTATTAATGAAAATATTCTAAAACTAGTTATAATATAAATATACATCTTATACATGTAATTTAAAATCTAAAATATTCATATATATGCATTTATAACCATTTTAAATTAAAACACTTTAAATGAAAACAAAACAAAATGTTTAAATCCTTTTGAACTATCATATTTAAAAACAAACAATTATCTTATATTTGGAAACAAATGAATTAATCTTTAAATCATCTTTTTTTTTAAAAGTATTTATTTTTAAAACAAAGCTTTAAATTACAATTCATTCATATATAAATTATCAATAGATTTATATTAAATTTCAAAACAATATCAAATTATAACATATACATACATATATATTACAATTTGAAAATTCATCTTTATTTAAAACAAAAGATATTCTATTCATAATATATATCAAATATATATATATATATATATTATAAACAGAATAAAATTTCATTAGCTTTGGAGAATAAATTATCCATTTTAAATTGATAGAAAGATATTGATCAAAATTACCAAATTAAATACTTATTAACGTTAAAAAGAATAAATTTACCAATTTAAATTGAAATTATAAAGAAAAATTATCAAATCAATTTAATTATTAATACAGATTATTAAATTGATATTGCCTAAAATTCCGGGTCGTTACAATAACAATGCATTATCAAGATAAATTACTTGCAAATTACAAGGAAAAAAATGAAAGTAGAATAAGCAAAAAAAAAATTACAAGTAAAAAGTGAAAGAATACCCAGCAATAACTTGTACTAAACATCAATAATTCAGTTTATATATCTGTTACTAGATGTACATTGGATTGCATCTTATATATAAGGATATAGAAAATCATAAGCAAGAAGCTTTTATGTTTATGTACCTGATTCAAATAGTCATGCATTCATTTAATAACTAGTAAACCGGGCATGAACTAGTAAACCAATTATAATATGAGAATATACCTTATAATAATATATAATATAAATTTATCTTGACAGTCTAAGTGCTAGAATAGAATGTTCGTAAAAAAACAGTGTACTAATGGAAATTATGGGAACTTTGAAATGTGTGATGTGCCCATAGCTTGCTTGCAGCGTTACTTCTTCACTACAACAGCAGTTGCAACCAATTAAGCTTTGCCACTGGACCAAAGCCCAAAGGAAAAAATTGTTTCAGTATAATTCATTTTCTAAATTTAAATTAAGACTTTAGAAGTAATTAACTAGGGCAGCCTCGGTTTTAATTGAGGCAATGCCTCAGTTAAACTAGGGAAACTTGCCTAAGTTAAAATTGAGCAATTAGGCCTCGGTCAACTTGTGAGGCAATTGGCCTCAGTTATAGAAGTAAGTTTCCAATAATTCCAATTGTTAGAGATTTATCTACTTATTTTGTTAGCTACAGGTGTATATGTTAAACAATACATCCAGTAACTTCCTTCATAGATAGACACATACTTTATCACTACGCCATAGATGGCGTATTGCAACGAAAACAAGGTGTTGCTAGCTATAATGTAACGATAGCTATGCTGATTTTTATCTATTACAACATTAGCTTCAGAATGTTAGCATAGATATCAACACTATGTTGCAGTAGCTATAGACTTATAAAAATATTATAAAAAATAAGTACGGGCTGAAAAAAAAGCGGGCTGAGATAATTTTTAACGCGGGAAGCAAAAACAAAGCGGCAAAAGTTAACAAAATATTGAAGGGTTTCACTCAAACACTTAACAAAATAAGTACTCCGTCGCTCAGCCTCTCAAACACTCAACCACTCTATGATTTAAATTAGGGCTAAAAGTTCTAAATTTACAAGCTTAATTGGGGTTCGATTATGGCAAGTTCAAGATCAAGTTCAATTAGGGCTTCGGTGTTTCAATTAGGTCTTCAATTGGGGTTTGTTTGGATTTCGAATTTCAGTTAGGGCTTAGATTTAATTTGCTGATTAAGGCATCACTCTATTTACATTTCAAGTTTTTCCTGATTTGATTGTTGTGTTGCCTAATTTACTAATTTACTTGTGAGTTTAGGTGTAATCATATTCCTGATTTTATTATTGTTTTTGTCTTTGTGTGTTATTTGTGTGTAAATTAGTGATGAACGACGAGGAAAAAATATGGGCAGAACTTCCTAAGTTCAGTGAAGGATATATCAGTGGAGTGAAACGTTTTATTGAAAATACTTTTTCTAGATTCGTGGTAGGTGATGAAATTACATGCCCTTGCAGAAAGTGTCATAATCGCAAGTGGCATCGTCAAGAGGTAGTCTACGACCATCTGATTTGGAGTGGTCCATCTGAATTGTACGCGAAATGGATTTGTGAGGTTTCATGTCTAGATCCTGAAAGGAGCGATAACTATATGGATCGTGAAGCGGGAATGACAATGAAATCTCACAAATCCATATCGTTATCGATTACCGAAGAATACATGCATGTCCAAATGACTACATGCTATATTGGGCAGAAAATGAAAAGGAAAATAACTGCAAAACTTGTGGTTTTCTAGATGGGCTACACCGAAAAAGAAAGTGAGTGTTGACAATGATCCGGAGTAGCGGATTCATAAAGTACCAGCAAAAGTGATACATTATTTTCCACTAATGCCAAGGCTGCAAAGGATGTTCATGTTTAAGGAGTATGCAGAACTTATAATATGGCATGCAGTGGGACGAAAAAATGATGGCAGACTTCGACATCGAGTTAATGGCGAATTTTGGAAGACGATGGATGCCAAATATCCTCATTTTTCATTTAAAAACAGAATTATCAGGTTAGGAGTAGCAGCTGATGGATCCAGTCCTTTTCGTACAATGACTACAGCTCACAGCACATGGCCAATCATATTGGTAAATTATAACCTTCCACCTTGGTGATGCATGAAGCCAGAAAATTTGATACTTTCAACCCTTATCCCTAGTCCACAGTCTCCTAAGAATAGCATTGATGTCTACATGCAGCCTCTTATCGTAGAATTGAAAGCATTATGGGGTCTTGGCATACAAACTTATGATGCCTTAACTGGTGCTAATTTCACGTTACGTGCAAGCGTGTTATGGACGATCAGCGACTTTCCGGGCTATGCAATGTTATCTGGCTAGAGCACAAAGGGTTATTTAGCTTGTCCCGTATGCCATTTCAAGACTTCTTCAACTTACTTAAAATATAGTAAAAAAAATGTGCTACATGAATCATAGGAAATTTTTAGATCCGGAACACAAGTGGAGGTTTGATAAGAAAAGGTTCAATGGTGAAATTAAAATGGGAACATCTTTGGGAATTTTATCCGGGACAGACATTGAAGAATTGTTGGCTGGTTATGAAAATATTTTTAGGCAGAAAGAGGTCAACAAGCATAAAAATGAATCCCCTTTTAAAAAGAAGACAATATTTTTTAATTTACCATATTGGAGTCACAATGTATGTCGACATAACCTTGATGTTATGCACATAGATAAAAACATTTGTCATAACATACTTGGTACTTTACAAAATATTGATGGGAAATTGAAAGACCATTTAAGTGCTCGGTATGATTTACAAGAGATAGGCATCAGGGAGGTCTTTCATCCGGTTCTATCAGCTGATGGGAATTACCTTAAGATCAGAGCTGTCATATTTGCAATGACGAACAAGGAGAAAGAAATATTTTGCTCGGTGTTGGAGAATGCTAAACTGCCTTATGGTTGTGCAGCTAATATCAGTCAGTATGTAAACAAGAAAGAGAGGAAAATTGCAGGGTATAAGAGCCACGATGCTCATTTTCTTCTCCAATACTTGCTGCAATTTGCTGTGAAGAAATCTGTGAAACCTGAAGTTACATTACCTATGATAAGATTAGGTGCATTTCTAAGAAGTCTTTGGAGTAAAATTATCAATTTGGCTGATCTCAAGAGGCTACAAAAGGAAATTGTGGAAATTCTTTGTCAATTTGAGATGACATTCCCAAATGCTTTCTTCGATATAATGGTGCACTTGCTAGTTCATTTATGCAAGGAAGTTGAATATAGTGGACCTACACATCTTCGTTATATGTTTCCTATTGAGCGTTATCTTTGTAAACTGAAACCATATGTTCGCAACAAAAGTAAACCTGAGGCGTCCATTGCTGAAGGTTATCTTGTAGAAGAATGTTTGATATTCTGTTCAAGGTTCTTAGGTGGCGAAGGAGCAGGAAAAATGAAATTTGAAACCTCTCCACAGAATCTGGAATATCCTATTGGCACAAGAAGAAACAATGATGGAAAAGGTATTCATCTTAAAGATTCTCAATGGACGGCATGTCACCGTTACATTCTATTCAATTGTGGTAACAAGGAAATAGAGAGTTTACTTGAGTAATTTTTTAAGTTTTATTTTTATTTTAGTAATTATTGAAGAATTAGAAAAAAATTTCCTATCTTTTATTAATCAGGTCTTTATTCTAGGGAACATCGAGCTTTAATTGATGGTCATCCATTATCGAAAAATATAAAAGAGAGAGGGAACACAGTGAAGAATTTTGGAAGTGGTTAAAGGAAGAGGTTGGGAAAAGGAGGACATTTCAAAAGAAGTACAACTACTTGCAATGGACCCTCTTCCAACAGTTAAGAGGTTTACTGGATATGTTATCAAAAGATATAGATTTTATACAAGGTTCAGAGATGCCAAATGTACAACACAAAATAGTGGTGTATTTTTGACAGCCTTGACTAATAGCTTTGCAAGTTCGAAAGATCAAAATCCATTGGTTGGTGAAGCTAATTACTATGGATCAATTGAGGAAATATTAGAACTAGATTATTGGGGATTTAGTGTGATTTTATTAAAGTGTTGTTGGTACCAAGAAGAGAAAGATTTACATGGGCTGACTCGTGTCAATTTTAATCGATTGTGCCAGAAATCTAATCCTTTTGTTATGGCTTCACAAGTAGACCAGGTGTTTTATATAGAAGATCCAATTGATTAGATGTGCCACAATGTTATCAAGAAATTGCCGAGAGACTGGTGTGAAATCGAAAGCGAAGATGCAAATGAAGATTTGAATGATATCCAGCCTACTTATGGAATGAGAAATCAAGATTTTGATGTTCGTTGGTGTAGAGATGATGTCCCAATAAGACAAATCCGCCTTCCATCTAGCAAAGTGAAAGAAAATGCTTCTTAATTTCTGTGTATCACTATCATATTTAATTAAGTAACTAATGTACCAAATTTAAGTAAGAAAATGCTGTTTCTGCCTTGATTAAATGTTGCAACTGATGTATCAAATTTGTGGCTATTTTTTGTCTCTTTTTTAGTGTTTCTGCCTTTATTACATTTCGGTGACGTGACTGTTGTATTTTATAATGCAGTTGCTTTATTTTAATTTTTAATTATGTCATTCTAATGTTAATTCCTTCATTTTGTGTAGGATGGAGGCAAATCTTAAATTCAATCATAAGGGAAAATTTGAGAAGAATGGATATGTTGGTGGAGAAGAGACTTCTGTCATGAGCATTGATCTGGATATGTTTTCTTACATAGTACTGATGGAGTATGTCAGGGATGAGCTAAAGTACACTAAAATTGGAGGAGTATATTCATGGAAAGGTCTAATGCGTGGGTGTAAATTGGTGACCAGTGATGCAGATCTGTGGGAATTGATGCAAATAAAAAATAATAGTGATTACATTGATTTCTTTCTCGACACCGTGGCCGATGATAAAATTGAGCCAATGAAACAAATGCAGCCACATGTCATCATGCGCCTAAGGAAGAATCCGTTGTCTCCAGGTATAATAATATCTTCTCATTTGTACTATTTTGATGAATTTGGTCATAAGAAAAATAACGATGAAACAACCTATTTATGATTACTTTCAAATGAATTCAAACCAAGATCCAATTTTGAGCATCCGATTCGAAAATTCATAAATAAATCATACAGAAGCTCGTCCAAAGTAAGTGATAAAACTGTAAATAGTTAGCTTTTTGACTGGAAGAAAGATAAAAATATCTTCTCATTTGTACTATTTTGATGAATTTGGTCCTCGCATGGCTGAATTCGTTTTTCATTTTGCTGCTTTTAGTGTACATAAATTTTTTGTGCATTTTTGTTTGAGTATTAGGACTTGTTTGATTTTTAGTGCACTTAGTAGAATAATAAAGGAACTGGAATATTAGTGTACACGATCAAGTCTTAATTTCTTTAATTAAGTTTAAATAATTATGTTTATGACATGATAAACTTTAATTTTATGTCATTGTATGTTTGCAGCTGCAAAATCACAGAAATGGCAATTTGTCACCACTCACCATCTGCAATACGTAGCAAAAAAAGAAGCAGATTGAAGTCTTTACTCTGATTCAGAAGTCGGCACGGCTAAACAATCCACTTATCGACGAGACGTAGACTAATCAAGTCATTAGTCCTAGAAAGTCGGCACGGCTAAACAATCCACTTACCGACGAGATGTAGAGTGATCAAGTCTTTAGTCCTAGAAAGTTGGCACGGCTAAACAATCCACTTACCGACGAGACGCAGACTGATCAAGTCTTCAGCCCTAGAAAGTCGGCACGGCTAAACAATCCACTTACCGACGAGACGCAGACTGATCAAGTCTTCAGTCCTAGAAAGTCGGCACGGCTAAACAATCCACTTACCGACAAGACGCAGACTGATCAAGTCTTTAGTCCTAGAAAGTTGGCACGGCTAAACAATCCACTTAGTGGCGAGACACAGACTGATCAAGTCTTTAGTCCTAGAAAGTCAGCAAGGCAAAACAATCCACTAGTGAGCAAAGCTGCTATGAGTCCATGCATGGACAGGAAAAAGGTGATCAACAAGAAGTCAACTGGAGTCCGTAGGTCTACAAAGTTACCAGAGAAAAATCCAACTGAAGTCAGTAGTTCTACGAAGACAACAGAGAAGAAAAATCCAACTAAAGTCAGCGATGCAACTTTGAATATCAACTCAGCAAGTGTCAGGAGTAAATTGGATGTTCTACAATCTCATGAAGAGGAAGAGGAAAATATGGATGAAAATGAGATTCTAGTAAGAAGACTACAATCTGATCTTCTAATATGATGTTCTATATATTTTGCATATAGTTAATATAATGTCTTGTTAAATTACTTTCAGGATGATAATCTACCACCTCGGCCACCTCCACCGCTTACAGAATACGAAAGGGAGAGAACTAAACATGTGTCGCGGAAGAATAGTGTTTTAGAAGCTCTTGGGATGCCTACATTAGTTACTGAACTGATAAATGAATTTGAAAAAAAATAAAGGAAAATCAAAGATGCCAGCTGAAAGCGAAGATTATGCTCCAGAACAAGAGGAATCTAGTGAAGATGATACTTCAAAAAATCCAGTAAAGGGGCGTTATAGCTGAAGATTTAATTTTATGTTGGTAATTATAGACTAGCTTCCTTATTTTTTTTATTTTATTGTTTTTGTGTGCGTATTTAGAGAACCAAAAAGGTTACGATTACAAAGCCTCGGTCTGGACCAACAACTCGTCCATGGGCCATTGTTGAATCTGCAACTGATAAGAATGCAACTCCGAAGGCAAGGGAAAATCCAGTTCCTACAAAAACTGTTGATCCACCATGTAGCGTTGAGTTACCACACAATGAAGGAATAGGAACAATGGCTGCTTATTTAGCTATGCGAGAACGCCAGAAGAATAACAATTGTGGAAGTGGAAGTGCAAGGAAGAAGGCTGTTGTCGGAAATGTCTCGATAAATATTGAAAACGAAGGTATTATCTAATTGATTTCTGATTTTAATAGTTTAAGTTCTCATTTATGTTATTTTTAGCCTTCTCATTACTATTGTATGTACTTTGTAACAGTAGTAGGAGCTCCCAGAAGGTTTAGGTGAAAAACAAAGATGGATAAAGTTCATTCAAGGTCATATGACAAAAGAATTCTAATCCAAATGAATCATCAGGGCCAACCTGTTTCAGATGATGACCAAGTAATGTCTAAACTAATCGCTTTTTTAGGAACACTGAAGAGGAGTGTTCCACTTACTTACAAGTCTTGGTTTGATGTTCCTTCAAGTTTGAAAGGCACGTTGTGGAACTATGTCAAGGTAATTTGCAAACTTAGCTGAATTTTACTTAAATATATGAAACTTGTCACAAAAGTAGCATGAATGTTCTTTTTAATGTTTGATTTGTATTTAAGCAACGATATATTATTCCGGATGAATGTGAATATTGGTTTTTGAAGTCAATTCGTGACTCTTGGAGGGGTTGCAAGAGCCGTATTAAAAAGGCACATTATACGGCTTATGAAACTGATGAAGAGAGGTTTGAAAATAGGCCAGACGAAATTTCACTTGCAGATTTTAGAGTACTCTTGATGTATTGGGGAGATGAAAAAATTTAGGTATAATTTTAAGTTTTATCATAGATTTTTTTTTTCCGCTTTGTTCATTCAAATCAAGCAGATAAATATCTTTATTTCATGTTTTTATAGTCCAAGGCCCTTACAAATTGTGCAAGTCGGAAATCATATACAGACACACACACTGCTGGTCCAAAACTTTATTCCCGAATTCGATATAAGATGGTATGTATTTTGCTTATTTTTATGGTTGACTGGAGGTATGCATTTTATTTTATCTAATATTCGTCTCCTTATTTAGCAAAGCGATATATGTTCCAAAATAAAATATAAAACAACTATATATATGTTCCAAAATAAAATATCACCTCACTCAAACAAATAAACAAAATAAACATTAGTGATATATATTTTGTTTATGATATAGAAGTTTGTAACTAAAAGAATAACAAACAGGCTATATAATTTGATCTGTCACATTAATCATCCAGCAAATGTTTTTATTTCAATATTAATGTATTAATTTTTATTGTATCTGTTAATTATTTTTGCATTTTCACATTAGTTTACGACTCAATAGCTATTAATAACATTTGCTAAAAAAGTACGTAAAATCTATAAAAATATAAATGAGCCTTTCTTTGCCCCCTTTGACATAAAAAATTAATTCTTCTTTTCCAAACCAGTGTCCGTCATGCTCATGCATTCGTACGCATTTGGTCAATATACGTCTGCAAGTTAGATGCATATTAAACATTAAATATGAGTCCAACCCATCTTTGTGGAAATTAAGTAATTTGTAAATTATTGGATACACTCTTATCTCTTAAGCATATAGATGTCAAGTTAATGCCTGTCTTTTGTCTGTTGTATGTTGATGGCTTTACTGCCTTGCTAATCTTAAATCGTTTTAGTATTATATATATGTTCGTGGCTCATGGGTTAATCATGGGGTAATCTTAGTTTTGCATCAGAATCTAAGATGAATCATTGGTTATTTGTTATCTCTGTGCTTACAGTAAATAATCTGAAAGCATAGACATATGGGATTTTACTATGCAAATTTTCCTTAGCTCAGCCTTGAATTTTGCAAAACCGATACATCACTTGATACTATGCTTGAAAAAGCTCTCATATTGTTGCTACATATGTTGTGATTTCATACTTGTTGTCTCTTTATTTTTGCACTTGTAAGCTACTTGAGAACTTACTGTTGTCCATTTTTGCATCCATGAGTTGCTCGAGACTTTTAGCTTGTGTTTACTTGTGGTTTCTGTTCTTCATTTGAACCGAGATTTGTTTTTATGTAAAGGCGATCATATTTACCTTAGTTTTTCTTTGACTTTGAGTATAATTTCTAAATTTATTAGTGATATATGATCTAGAAAAATTGGTTTGATATCCTTTTGCTATATGACTTTTTTCATCTAATTTGTATCAGTCCAACGAATCAGATGGAGAACTTTTTGTTAAAACTCGCAAGTGGAAAGAAAGAAAGGTGTACAAGACTGATACTTCAGTAATGAAGTACAGAATTGTAAGAATTTTATTTTCTCTTCAATCAGATGACAAAAAATGCTTCATTTTGCGCATCAACATTTTTGCAGAATTAGATCCTGTTTTGTTGAAACCTATAGCAGGATATTTTCCGAATCCATTTTAAAACTGTTAATATATTGCAAAACAATTCTTGTTTAAGAAACCTGTTTCAAAATTGTTAATTTTATTTAATGTCACATTTTGAAACTGCTTTATTTTGCAGGATAAGATTGAAAAAGCAATAGGTGAAGGAGGAAATGATGGAGTTGTTCAAGTAATGATTTCTGATGGAAAGTCGCGCGGTCCATCTTGGCTTATAGGATGGCACACAAAGTCTATAGAAGTTTCAAAATATGCCCCAACGACAAGCACATACATACAAGAGCTGGCAGCGAAGATAAGGGATAATATAGCCGACAAAGTCGAAGCAAAGGTGAACAAGAAGGTCCAAAATGAAATTGATGCAAAGGTGAACCAAAAAGTTCGGGAGAACTTGACATGGGTGCTTAAGAAATTAGGCGAAGCAAACCCTGACATGCAAATTGATGTTGGGGATCTTTGTGCGACCGTCTGCAGTGATGACACTGGAGGCACTGATGGCACTGGAGGCTCGCAAATATAAATGTACTGTTAATAAGTAGAATTTAGTATGTACTGGCTATAACTATGAATACACTGGCTATGTTTTTAAGTATGTTTGTTATTTTGTATTTGACTAAGTAAAACTTGTGTTGCTGGTTATTCTGAAATGAAAAGTTCTTTGTTGCAATGTAATGTTGCCATTAGATATGATATAATGTTGCAGTATAATGTTGCCATAGATATGATATAATGTTGTAGTGGTATAATGTTGCAGTACATTTTCAATTTAAATTGCAAAAGGTGTTGTTATAGATATGATATAATGTTGTAGTATGTGATGTTAAATGCGGTAATAAACTGGCAAAGTGTTGCCATCGGATGGTAAAAGTGTTACCATAGATTAATGAATATGGGCCCCACAACAGGGTTCCGTAAAGGTGGGCCACAGAATTAGTGGGCTCCACAATATGGGCCCACATGTTGGGGCCCAGATTGTGGGGCCCACTTTTTAGTAAATTTGGTACATGTGGCAACAACAGAACCGATGTTGCCCTAGGGCCGCAAAAATGTTGCTTTTGACTCTAGGGCAACGCGGCAAAATGCATCATCGAGACAGTGTTGCATTTGCCCTTTTTTAGCCAACAACAATATTTTTTGGCACTTCCTGCATCACCCCTTGGGTGTTGCAGTATGCAATCTATGGCGTAGTGTATCTATCCAGGAATATATACCCAGTAACTTTGTTCATAGATAGACAAATAGCTTTTTATCTATTCGTAGTAACTTCATTCATTGATTTTTAGTTTTAGTTACAAGTATATATGTTAAACAATACATCCAGTAACTTCATCCATCGATAAACACATAACTTTATTCATTGAGTAACATACAGCTATGATCATGCTGTATTAAAAAAGTTATTAATTATTTGTTCAAATGTGTGGTTGGAAATGAGAAAAGTTATTAATATATGATTTTAAATTGGTAACTGTATTTAATTCATGTTGGTGTCTTATACATTCAAAGTGTCCAACACATCCAACCCCAACTCAATATTTGATCTGTTCATTTGAATAAGTTTCTTCATTTGAATAAGTGTCTGGTAGTGATCTATTTGTATAATTGTTATAGAATATGATATACTGCTTCATGTATATTAAGAATTGTGTGCGTACGGCGTTTAATGGATGTTGTATGGACATTGATGTGGCCACATTTTTCTGCATTATTTTTTTGCCTTCACTGGAATATAGAAAATTATATATTTTGATTGTGTAATATAATGACAAGTATGTAAGATGAAAATCAAATATATTGAAGTTTTGTGGTGTATAAAATTTTCTTGTTTAATATAATATATATATATATATATATATATATATATATATTGTCGGTCTTTCATCCTTTTATTATTCAAATTAGACTGACAAAAGTGATTTTTTTTTATTGCTTGTTTAGGAATACGAACTGCCTGGATCAGAAAGTAACAGTCCCGACAACTCTAGTACAGGCAGCAGTAGTAGTATAGCAGTGTGGAGCAGAATCAATCAACCATCCCTAATCCTAGTGAACAACTTACACGTAGTTAGAACTGCGATTTGATGCTTTTAAAGTTGAAAATACGTTTTGGAACGCGGTAACATACTTTTAGATAAGTGGTTTGTGATATATACATTATTGAATTTTTTGATAAGGCCTATTATATTAACATCTTACAATTTTCTTTCCACCCTCAGCAGCCGAAATACACAATCTTTAACTGATGATGGTACCCTTTTCTTCAACCTTTCATATCCTAACCAATATTAAAAGAAAAACCTATGTCTTTCAGTAATTGTAAGATGATTTTTGAAAATTGAAATCAAAATAACAGAAATAAGTATAAAAGATTTTTTTCTCAGATGAATTCTTGTGAGCTTACAACATTTTGAAATTTTAGAAGAATTAGTTTTGAAATAGAAAATTATGTAATAATAGGTCACAGTACTGCATTACAAAATTCACTTATAGATTAAGGATCTTCCAAATTCTAGTTACATTTTTTAAAATTCAATTTGACAGACGTAGATTTTATCTTAATTTTAATTTTACTTGTCAAGTTTTGTTCGCATCTTCATTTAGATATATGAGAACTAATTTAACATTGAGGATGATTCCCAGAACTAAATCCGTATAACAGAAAACTGTCATATGCATCTACGTATTAAAAATAGGTTGGAATTAACCATTCTATATTTAATAGTTCATAAATTCACTAGATTTATCTCAATATGTTTGTTGTCTATAAACAAACTATCCAAGTAATTGATTGCACTAGTTCATCTACTAAATTTATTTTACGAGTAAACTAGTTTTCTATCATATTTCCCCTTGCAGTTTTTATCATATTAAATGCACGTATCATATGCTCTTAATCTATATAATCAATATATATAGTAGAAATTTTATGTGTTAACACGTGTTATAGGAGCATCATGCTAAGATTATAGAAACTCAAAAGCTGATCTTTTTATGCACTATCAATGGTTGTATAGTTCTACAATAATTCTTGTTATGATATTAGAACACTTGTTAAAAATGTAAAAGGATGCGGATTTTAATTGGTACAAACCATCATGTTAATTTGTTATTTATCATTCAGTATTCAGTAGGCAATATGATTTTAATACTAATAAAGCACAACTATTTTCAAAGAGTCGCTTTACTAATAAGCAATATACTGTGAGAATGGTAACAATAAATTACATGCATGCTATCACTCCAAGGTCAAAGCAACTAAAATAAGTAAATAAGTTATATGGATTATAAAGCTTATTAATGATATATACTGCTCTATTCAAAAGCAATCAGAAAAGGATAAAATTCCTTGAATCAACTTTTTGGTATGGAGATTGTCAATCTTGTACATTTTAAACCTTTAAAAGTACATTTGACATCATTAATATGCTTCAACTTTCTATATTGTCTTATTGGATCGAGCACAATAATATCCAGATCTTTATAATCTGTAGAATAAAAAGATAATTTCAACAAAAATGATTATTTTACAAAAGCTAAAAGAAAATAACATCTCTCAGACATCATTATACACTTAATTTTGAAAATATTTTTGGTATATGGAATGATTTTCCTCCAACGAAAATTTTGAATGTATACGAGTTGATTAATTATATTATCCTTAGTATTTTCTCAAAAAGATTATGTATATTATTATCTTCTTCATTAATCAATAATCAGTTAAGAAATAAATTCAAACCTCTATCTTGTTGGTTCTTACCAATTCATAAACTTATACAATTGATTATATGGACGTATGTTGATAATTTTTTTATTTTATATACCATTAATTTTTGTTCCATGTTGCCAGTAAGTACAATTTTATTGTCTAGGGCAACCTAATGTTTTAGACTTCCTTGACTCAAGGAAGTCACTCTTCGATTTGGTTATTTATTCGAAGACATATTAACTCCATTTTGTTATATAACATCTTTATAACTTGAACATGATGTATCATTAGGTTCTAACATTAGAGGGGTTTTATCAAGATGGACAAAACATGGATTAATCTAATAAGGTTTTATAAATTTTCTTATTAGTTTCATGGTTAGAACTCTTAAGGCTTGATTAATGATGCATGCCGATTTTCTGTAGAATGTCAGACGGATGCAGGAAAGCGGCTCGAAATTTCGTATATAGTTATGCACAAAGCAAAGGGAATCTAGAAAAGATTATTTTCCCTTGCTCTAAATGTAGAAACCTCATTAGACATTCACCCAGGGATGTTGTATCACATTTGGTTATTTTTGGAATTGACCAAACATACGATGTATGGATTTTTCATTGGGAAGCACGTCCCTCAAAAAACATAGTTAACGAAGGGACAAATACATTTAGGATGTACTCAGATGCACCAGTTAGTGGTGATGAGATTGAAGATCATATTAATAAGATACATGACAAAGGGTTTGAGGAAACGTTGGAAGATGTTGAAATTTCTCTGTAGCCTGGTTGTGCAAGGTACACAAAGTTTTTGAGAACAATTTTTTTTTCAAACACAACTCGAAACTGTATATCTGATCGGCATTTACGGAACTCCTTAAACTCCTTTTGGATATGTTTCCTAAGGAAAAACGCTTTCTGATTCAACTTATACAACAAAGAAGTTGCTTAAATCATTTGGTTTGGACTATAAGGTGAGGCATGTATGTGCAAACGATTGTTTTTATTTTGAAATAAGCTTGCAAATAATGATTCTTTTCCTACATGTGGCAAGTCTCATTGGAAAGTGAACAACGCCAAGGAAGATGGAAAGCAGACAAAAGTACCCATGAAGGTTTTGAGGTACTTTCCAATCATACCGAGGTTGAAAAGAATGTTTAGGTCCCTAGAAGTAGAAAAACAATTAAGATGGTATAATAGTCACAAGTGCGAGATTGTAAATTGTGACATCCATAGATTATTCTATATTAACCACAACTGATAGAATGCATCCTTTATTTGCTTTCGATCCACGAAATTTAAGGCTTGACCTTGCAACTGATGGATTTAATCCCTTTGGTGATTGGAACTCTACGTATAGTTGTTGCCCAGTGTTTCTTGTTGCCTACAACTTTCCTTTATGGTTATGTATGCAAAAAGATAATATAATGATGTTTTGTTAATTCCTGGACCATTACAACCCGAAAATGATATTGATGTGTATTTGGAACCACTTATCGAAGATTTGAGAAAACCATGGGTTAACGGGGTAAAAATGTATGATGCATATAGCCGTAGCGAAGTTATATTAAAAACTATTATATTTTGGACAATTAGTGATTTTCCAGCTTATGGCAATTTAACAAGTTGCGCTATAAAGGGTAAGAAAGTATGCCCCATTTGTGGTGTTAATACATGCTCAATATGGCTACCATTCAGCAAGAAATGTGCATATTTGGCCAATAAGCAATTCCTTCCACCTAACCATGAATGTCGTCAACGGAAAAACTTGTTTGATGGAACCATAGAGAATAGACAAAGGCTTCGAATACAAACAGGCGCTCAAGTCCTTGGAGATGTAAAAGATATCTGCAATGAGTGGGGAAAGAAACATGAGGAAAAAGAGAAAGGGGAAGGCAATAAGAAAAGAAAACGGGGATGAGAAGAAAAAGGGAACTCAAATATGAAAGGAGAAGTCTATTTTCTTTGAAGTTCCTTATTGGGTGGTAAGATATAATAAGAGATAATTTCTCTATTCGTATGCAGTAATTAGTACTTTATTGTTAATTAGGTATATGTCTTTATGTTTTGTTTAGGCACTTCCTTTGCGCCACAATCTGGATGTAATATATGTTGAGAAAAACAACGGGGAGAGTATTCTTGGTATGCTGCTCGATATCAAAGGAAAACCAAAAGATGGAATTAATTCATGTCAATATTTGAAGCAATGGGTATTAGAAAAAATTGCAACCCATAGACATGGGAAATACTATATTACTTCCAGCCACGCCATGCACGTTAACTGGTCAGGAGAAAGATATTTTTTATAGCATAACAACAACAACAACAACAGAGCCATTATTCTCAAACAAGTTGGGGTCCGCTAGAGATGGTCTAAATAAAAAAGTGATTTAAAGGTTATAACAACAATAATAACAATGATAAAATTAAGTCAAACAGGTAAATTGATAATAATAGTAACCTATTAAAATAAAGATAGAAATACATATGTATGTACAAAAAAATACAATAAAATAAAAAATAAAAATGACGATAACAATACAAATAGTAATAATGGTACTGACAGTAACATTGATCAAAGACCAAACGCTACGTCTTGGGCTTTTTTCCCAATCCTATAATCTAAAACTTACAAGACACATAGCTCAGGGTTCTGGTACGTCGGTCGCTAACTTCCACGCGCTCTTATTCGTTACCAGTTCTTCGGCTATATTCCAACCCTTCAAGTCCCTTTTAACTACTTCCTTCCATGTCAACTTTGGTCGACCTCTACCTCTTTTTGAGCAAACAACATGACCTATGATTCCAACGCATACAAATGCTTCGAGAGGCCTTCGTTGAAGATGTCCAACCAATCTTAAGCGATGCTGATTTAGTTTCTCCTTAATTGGTTGTAACGACCCGATATTTTCAACCATTCGCATCCGCACATGTCGGACTTGAATTGTTCAAAATACCGCGTTGTAAATAAAATTTGGCAAATCTCAAAATATACAGTAAATAAATAATCACAGAATCCCAGACACAGATATCCGAAAAACTCGCAGCGGAATTTAAAAATACTTAATGGTTCATGAAGCCACTGTAAATAGTCTCAATCAAATAAAAATTACATAGTCTTTAATCCAAATATAGTTTTAAACCATCAGTAGAACAATCCAAATGCCCACTAGTCTTGATTTCAAAAATTTAGATAAAGAACTGGAAGGGAAGTTTGCCAGCAGCTTGAAAGTGATCTACAGGAATCCTAGCTCTGGGATGAAACTGAACTGCAACTCAGGCTGACCCGAGCGTAAAATAAAACATGAACACTCGAGTCAGGACATACATACATATACAGTGTAAAATAATTCAAGTGTACTGTAATATAGAGCAAATAACTTAAAGGATGCTTGGGACCGCCCATCCTCTAAGGATCCGTTAAACTATTTACTATATAGTGATAATTTCGCTATTATAGTAGTGTCTATATTAAAATAAATACTTTTTAATAGAGTTAAGGGGTTACCCATATAGCCCTTAACACAAATAATGCCAATAGTTTATACAGTACCGTAATGCCTCTTGATCGGGAGGCTACCAGAGGATACTCCATAAGTACGACATAAATAGAAACTCGTACAAGGCACGATAGGGCAGGGGACACGGCACAACTAGGCAATGCCAGGGTAGATATACCAATTACGCTTCCGGACCGATGGTAACGCGTAGCGCGCAGCTACCGCCCACCTCGAACAACACTCTCAAATCAAAGGTGCGCACCAATACAATCACAAAAGTAGTAGAATGGCATACGAAGAAGTGCGTCCGATCAGAGGTGCTACCTCATTAGTCCGTTGACCGCTCCTATTTTAGCCACCTTATGCCAACTCACGGGAGTCGGGTCCACGTATTACCTCAAGAAAACGTCCCCACCATCCTACTTCATTCTGCAATCTCCACCACGTATACGGTTGTCAAAGTGGTTTTGGGTACCGACAGAAAGTATGCCAGATATCCGATCCCGGTCTCTTTGCCAGCCAATCGTTATTATAACCTGTGGTAACAACTTTTAAAAATGGTATTTATACTTTTAAAAATCAAAATAAATTTCAAATACATTTCAATATCATAATATCATTTCAAACATCATTTATTTAAACATTAGTCATTTTATTTAATATAAAATACCATTTAAATCTATTCAGTTTATTTAGGAATTAATTGCCTTTCAACTCACATTTAAAAGTTAAATTCTTCCATTTAAAACCATTTAAAGTCAATTCATTATTTTTATTAATTACATATTAAATTCCAAAATTTAAGCCTTTGTCCCAAAGATTATTAAATTTTATTAAAACAATCAAAAATTCAGTTTCTGTAGCACTTATAAAATGCTACCTAAAGTTATAGGTTAAAACAGTTCATTTACAAAAGACAGCATTTAAGTGCTGTAATAGATTTCTTTATTTCCAACTAAACTTTAGTTATCTTTATCAACTATAGCACTTACAAAGTGCTATAATAGCTTTTAGTTCAAATTAGCCTTTAAGTTCATTTAAATTTAACTACAACATTCACAAATGCTGTAATATCCTTTATATTTAAAGTTTCAAGGTTTAACTATAATTTCATAACTAAGTAAATTTTTATTTAAATCATATTTAACTTACAAATCATATATTTTCACATTATGAAGTCATAATTTCAATACTCATATTTTTATGAATTTATAAGTAAATTTTCATACAAAAAATCAAATTTTATTATGAATTTCTTATTTAAATCCAAGTATTAAATTCCCATTTCTTTAATTAAATTATTAACTTAACAATTAAGTTTTAAATCCCAGAATATAACTTATTATAAATTATTTTACTTAACAAAAATCTCACTTTTAACAAAAATTCAGAATTTCCCAAAATAAGTTATATTTCAAAATGTTACTTAAACATTCATTTATTTAACATTTGACTCATTCAAAAATCATTATAAATTTTATAAAAATCATTTAAATACATTTTAAACCAGAATATTATAAATTTTCCATTTAAAATATTTTTAAACATTTCAAAAAAATATTATATAAACCACGGGTCTGTATATAGTTTTCTAGCCTAGGTCAAGTGATACAAATATATATCATTTCAATCCACAATTTACAAAGAAAACCCGGGTTCTATCATTTCAAACCCGCAATCCCAAGTTAAATAAATCACTAAATAAATAAATGAATGCATAAATAAGTAAGTATCGTTCAGGCCTATCTTTTCAGCCTGTAACGATTTCTATTCTACAGGGAACTTGCAGTGTGATTTGCAGTAAATAAAAAAAAATCTAATTGCAACAATATAACAATAAATAATACAGCTGATGATGGGTCAATTAAATTATAGGGTTTTAACATCATAAGTTTATATCACAGATAGATACAATTAAATAAAATAAATTTATAATTACACTTGTTATCAATCTACAGATATATAGGTATGTTTGTCTGGTGAGAAATACTCACCTTAAAGCTGCAGAAAATTAGATTCAAACGATTGTATCACTTGATAAAGAAACGTACAAACGACACGATCAGATTTTCGTGGAGGCAACGTCTTGATTCAAATCTTGAAAAGATGAATGAAAAACTAAGTATTCGCATTTTACTATGATTATTGAAAACATAATAAGAAAATTTTGACCCAAATTCTCGACCACTCCACCCACGTGTTCTCACTGCTCAGCCCACCTTTTATTTGAGTTATATGAACGCACTCTATACTAAAACAGTGGATAAATCGTTGAGATACTATTTCAAAAAGTGGTGCTCGGCCTATCCATTCTATTTTACTTCTTTTTTTTTTACTACACAACAGCACTTATAAAAATTTACTTGCTCTTGCTGCTACAATAGGACACGGCCCTGACTATCAAAAAGCATGCACACATGCACTTGTATCATGAATATTTAACAAAGTTTGTCAAATAAAAGGATCGGCTTGGAGGAGGAGTTGGCAACAGTAGAGATGGAAGGGGTAGGGTGCGGCCGAGCATGAAGTGTATGACAAAATATAACAAAAAAGGAAGGAAAAATAAATAAACCATTACCTGATTCCCTGCTCACGAAAAAGAAAGAAGTAGATGGAGATGCAAACAATTTTGACGTAAGGAAATGTGATATGAGGTTTGTATTTATAGGCAGAAGCTTTGTATGTAAGGAAAAGTAACATGTGCAAATCAATGGGAACAAAAAGGCAAGCAAATATTTTTGCTTTGATATGGGATGTTGAATTACTGCTTTTATAAGGTAAAGATTATTTAAATCAAATAGTTAATTTTTGCAGTGGTATCTTGGATCACATATCCAAAAGTAACGTACATTGATTTGATAAAGGAATGGCAAAAAATCAAAAATGTGAATGGTAAGGAAATCATAAATCTCGAAAGTGTTGTATAAATTAAATCTTGCGTTGATAATGGTGAAAGGAAAGGCAAGGAGAAAAGTTGATATGTGAACCGGTTATGGATTTACAAGATTTTATACTTATTAAAATAAATGGAAGGTGAAATATCTTTAAATGCATTGACAAGGCACGGTTGAATTTCCTCTTTTAAAAGTGCATGGCAATTTATTTAGGAACAAATGCAAAAATTATAATTCGTTTAGAACGTGTTATAGATAGGAAGCTTGCATTTATCAGGGGAAAACGGCATGTAAATTTTCAAATTTTAGACGTAAAAGGAAGAAAATGATTTCCTTGCATTGCATTAATTAACGGTTGCGCGAATTGCAATTTAAATAGGTTGAGTGAATTAAGAAAAGTAACTGGAAGTAATAATATTTGTCTTTGAAAAGGAGATGGAGTTTGGACAAATTTGTGAACGTTACTCTAATAAAGATTTTATACCAACTTAAGACCAAATGAAAGCTATGGAAAGTGTAACTTTTGGCTAAAGCAATTCTTTAACTGATTTTTTTATTCATATAGATATTGCGGTATGAATTTTAAAATGCGCAAAACCGACGCAATAAAATACCCCCAAATTAATACAAATTAACGTTTTTTAATTAATACGTTTTCCTATTTTATATGTTATTTATTCCGTTAAATATCCTACCCTTATAAATGCGTAATTTTAACAGCTTATTAAAACACTTTATTCTTGAAAGTTACTCCTTAACATGTTTACATTATTCTGATTTATTTACCATTTCCGATGAAATTTATTATTCAAAATATTACACATTTTTAAAGAAAGTAGATAATCAATTTCTTTATTTAGAATTCCAATTAGAGTTATCCTTAATAAAGTTTAAAATTTTTAGAAACTTCCATTTTTATTATAGAATTTTGGGAAATGATTTACTCAAATTAAAAATTTATATTATAGTAAATTCCAAGGTTTTATAAATAAAGAATAAAGTGCTTGTAATATTTTTCTCTCTCTTAGGAAATGAGAAAATAAAGAAGATGAGAAAAAGAGAAACTTGTATGTGAATTGCAAGGCAAAATATATGGCTAAACTAAAGGAATGAATGGTTAGAAAGGAACAAATGTTAGGAAAACAAAAAGGCAAGAATTAAGGCAACCTTTCGTTTCATTCCCTAAGAACAGGTAATTAATCTAGAGGTTAACTATGTATATGGAGAGAGAGAAACCTTTCATTCTTTCTCTAATCAAATTGATTGATTAATTAAATGTCATTAACAAGCTATTTATTCATGGCATGGAATGTAACTATGTCCAAATGTATTCTACAGTAAATTATGCAAGTGCAATATTAGATTGTGTACAAAGATGATGTTTCCTTCATATATATCTTTATTGGTCATAGTATTATTAAAAACATATACGTATACGTGTATATATATAATAGACTTATACATATAAATGTGTTGAAATTAAGTTTCACTATTTTATGAGCCTAAAATTAAAGACAATAATTTTGAACCTAATCTCCAGATTAAAAGGGTTTAAGATTAAAAAAGTTATGACTTTGCTTACAAGTCCATCTTATAAATCTTAAGTCAAATTAACGCACACACATATGTATATACAAATCATTGTAAATAATGTCTTAAACTTAATACAACATCTTTATGTTAAAATTTATAACTTAGTAAATTCTTTAATATTAAGCAATAAATTAAGGTCTAACGTTAATTTAAAAGGAAATAAAAGGAATCAGGATATTTTGTAATAAATTCAAGTTATTTTCATAAATAAGCCCCTTTTTTTAACTTTAAACAAAAGTATGCAAAAACCAAAAGATTGGATTTAAATAATGAACACATGCAAACATTAATAAACTATATATGTTTTCTATTTGAATCAATAACAGAAATATTACATTAATTGAGGCTTAAATTACAATAAGTTTTTTCCCTCTTATTTTACCAAAACTTATTAACTTAAAATTTTAATTATTGAAAATTAAAAAAAAGACAATGTTTTCAAGTAAAACTTAATTAAAATATTTACAAAATTATGGGTTGTTACATTGGTGCTACTCCAAGTTTTTCACATATATCATCATTTCTAATTCGGTCTCTTCTTATATTACCGCAACTCCATCGCAGCGTACGCATCTCTGGTACGCTTATTTTCTGGACATGTTGGTTTTTAATAGGCCAATATTCTGCACCGTACAACATCGCAAGCCTAATTGCTGTTCTATAGAACTCTCCTTTAAGCTTCTGTGGGACTTTCTTGTCACAGAGAATGTCAGATGCTTGTCACCACTTTATCCATCCCGCTCGAATTCGAAAAATAACATCTTCATCGGTATCGCCATTACACTGCAACATTGATTCTAGATCGAAATGATTCCTTTTTAGGAACTATTTGTCTAACCATAACAATATCTCTGTCCTCTGACCTGACACCGCTGAACTCGCACTTCATATACTCTGTTTTAGTTCTACTAAGCTTAAATTCCTTAGATTCTATAGTCTGTCTCTACAGCTAGAGTTTTTTTTATCAACCTCAATCCTACTATCATCAATTAGCACAACATCATCAGCAAATAGCAAACATCAAGAAATCTCCCCTTGTTTACTCTTCGTAACCTCATCCATCACTAGGGCAAAAATGTAAGGGCTCAAAGATGAACCTTGATGTAATATTATGTTAATGGGGAAGTCACTGGTTACACCATCACATGCTTTGACACTAGTCACAACATCATCGTACATATCCTTGATAAGGGTAATGTACTTTGTTGAGACTTTCTTCTTTTCCAGAGCCCACCACATCACCTTTCGTGGTACTTTGTCATAAGCTTTCTCCAAATCGATAAAAACCATGTGTAAATCCTTCTTTTGCTCCTTAAACCACTCCATAAGTTGTCTTATCAAGAAAATAGCCTCAGTGGTCGACCTCCCAAGCATGAAACCAAATTGGTTTTTTGAAACGCTTGTCATTCTCCTTCATCGATGTTCGATGACTCTCCCATAGCTTCATCGTATGACTCATAAGATTAATTCCTCCGTAGTTTGGAAACTTTGTATATCTCCTTTATTGTTAAGAATTGAAACTAATATGCTTCTCCTCCACTCATTTGGCATCTTGTTTGATTTGAAAATATTATTGAACAACTTAGTTAGCCAGACTATCTTTGCGTCTCTAAGGCATCTCCACACCTCAATGGGGATGCCATTAGGCCCTAATGCCTTGCCTACTTTCATCCGTTTTAGCGCCTCCTTTACCTTGGATTTCTGAATTCTCCGAACAAAATGCCTACTATTGTCATTAAAAGAGTTGTCTATCTTGATCAGAGTGCTATCACCTTCTTCATTAAATAACTTGTCGAAGTAATCTCTCCATCTATTTTTTATCTCATCATCCTTTATCAAAATTCTATTATTATCATCTTTGATGCATTTAACTTGATTGAAGTCTCTTGTCTTCCTCTCATGGAGCTTAGCAATCCTATAGACTTTTTTTACACTCCTTCATACTTAGCTTATGATATAGGTCTTCATATGCCTGACCTCTTGCTTCACTCACCGCTCTCTTTGCGTTCTTCTTTACAAGTTTGTACCTTTGCATGTTGTCCTCGCTCATGTGATGGTGCAAGCACTTATAGCATTCCTTCTTCTCTTTGATAGCCTTTTGCACATCATTGTTCTACCACCACGAATCTTTAGGTTCACATATATTTCCTTTCATTGCCCCAAACACCTTAGTAGCCACTTTTCGAATGCGCGCTGCCATCTCATCCCTCATGTGATTTGCTTCTCCTTCCAAATTTCATGCCCCTTCTCCCATCACCCTATCCTTAAACACCCGTGAAGCGTCTCCTTTGAGTTTCCACCATTTCGTCCAACTAATCTTGGCTCCTTTATCCCGTTGAACACATATCCGAAGACGAAATTAAAATATCAAAAGCTTATGGTGTGAGACAACACGTTCTCTAGGTATGACTTTGCAATCCACACAAGCTCGTTTGTCATCTCTTCTAGTAAGGACAAAATCAATCTGGCTACAGTGTTGACCACTACTAAAAGTAAGTAAGTGTGACTGTCTCTTTCTAAAGAAGGTATTAGCTATCATGAGGTCGTAAGCAATAGCAAAACACAGTATTTCTTCTCCTTCTTGATTCCTATCGCCATATCCAAAACCACCATGCACTCTCCCAAACCCACCACTAGCCGTACCAACATGCCCGTTGAAATCTCCTCCTATGAAAAGTTTTTCGCTACTAGGCACATCTCTAACCATAACATCCAACTCTTTCCAGAAATTCCTCTTGACGACTTCACTTAGACCTATTTGTGGTGCATAGGCACTAATGACATTCGGAATCATATCGTGCACTACCAGCTTTACTAGGATGATCTTGTCCCCTTGTCTCTTAACGTCGACAACTCCGTTTCTAAGGTTTTTGTCAATTAAGATGCCTATCCTGTTCTTGTTACGCTCTTTTCTCGTATACCATAACTTGAAGCCTGTATTCTCCACATCCTTCGCCTTCTTCCCTGTCCATTTGGTCTCCTGAACGTATAAGATATTTACACGTCTCCTAGTCATAGTATCAACTATCTCTCTTAGCTTTTCTATTAATGATCCTACATTCCAACTACCTAACTGAATCCTAATAACATCGACTCGCTTCCTTGCCCCTTGCACCCGTCGAATAAAGTGCGAAGACCCTTGATTATTTTTCACTACACTGGGGCGTCGATGCAACGCGCCACTAAAGGATATTTTTTATAGTGGAATGAAAAATTTGAAGGTACCTAACAGATATAGCTCAAATATTCGAAACTATTTTGCAAAAGAAGATTAGATTTCAAGTCTTTTATCCAATAGTTATCACGTGATGATGCAACAATTATTGTCCATAGCATTGAAAGGACCTCTAGTAAGGATAAGGAATGCACTACCATGACTATGTATATTTTATAAAGACATATTCCAAAGAGTGCTTGATAGAGATAAATTAGAAGCCATGGAGAATCAGATCGCTATAACCCTATACGATTTGGAGTGATTCTTTCCCCCCTCTTTTTTGACATCATGATTCACTTAACAATACATCTAGGGAGAGAAGCAAGAACTTATGGGCCGGTGCAATATCATTGGATGTATCCATTTGAACGGCAAAATTTGTTATGGGTACTTCAAGTTGATAATAATTTATGCACTTAAAAAAATCTTTACGTACATGTTTTGGTTGTAGGTATATGAAAGTATCGAAGGGCTATGTTAATAATTAAGCACGACCTGAAGGGTGCATAGCTGAGCGCTATGTTATCGAGGAATGTATGAAGTATTATGGTGGATATATTAAACACGCATCTGAAATTGGACAATGAAAAATCAAAATAAAGTGCATCAAAGTGATTTTAAACTCGATAGTCATCCTATTTCCAAAGGAAAACTCATGTTAGTCATTAAGGAGGTGGTTGATGCTCATCGGTAGGTGTTGTTTAATACCGAGGAAGTAGAGCCTTATATAGAGTAAATATTAGTTCCATCCAATTATTATGTATGAAAGGAACTAGGTTTTTACTTGTATGTTCATGTATATAGAATGCATAAAGAGGGGTTGAAACATTTGCACCCTCGACAAGATGATGTGGAACTCTCACGGTTGCATTTAGAGACTTTTTGTTATTGGTTTAAAAAAGTTGTAAGGGTTATATCTTCTTGTTTGTAGACTACTAAGTTTGATATATAATTTACAAATTATTATCATAAGTCCTTCCTTGTACATAAATTGTACAAATTAAGGATGAAAAAGATGCATATGATGTAGCTGAAACAATAAAATGGCTGCCGTATGGCCCTCGCTAGCAAGTAACTTCTTATACTAGCTATATCATTAATGGTTGGCGTTTTCATACTAAAGATTGTGAGAAGTCTACACAAATAGTGGTGTTTCCATCGAGGCAAGTACTATTCGTGAAAATGGATCCACTGAGAAAGTAATCTATTATAGGGTTTTGCGTGAAATTCTTTTGTTGGATTATCGCCTGCTTCAAGTTGATTTGTTTAAGTGTGATTGGATGAATATCGATCGTGGAGTTAAGGTTAAAGATGGATTTACGTTGGTCAATTTACATAAGTTTCAAAATCAATTTGCAAATGATCCTTTCATTCTTGCAACCTCAAGCTGTACAAATATTCTATTCTAGGGAAAGTATTTCTTCAAATTGGTATGTTTTGTTGAGAGCACCACCAAGAGGATTTCATGAATTGAATAAATATGATGAAGAGTCAAATTGTAAACCACTTGATGAATCATTACATGACGATGAAGATATTGATATTGAGGATGAAAGTTACATACGAAAGGATTGAGATGAAATATCAGTGAAGTTTTCCTTTTTAATTATACATATGAACTTTTTTGTTTATTTAATTTCTTTTTTATATATCTTGTCAAGTTGGATAGAGTTGCTTATCGTAGATACTTATTGATACTAAAACAAGAGAATGTTAACGGTTATGTTTTTATTATTTGAATAAAAAGGAAGATTAGAATACTAATTTTTTAAATAAAATAAAAACTTAATATGTTTAATATTATTGTTTATTACAAACAAGGCATCCACTTACACAGAAATGATCAAGAAATGAAATGACTAATGTTTACATATCCAAGTAATTGATATCTCTTTCATATAAGTCATTGTTTTATTTATGACCCCTGCCATTTTCGAATTCACATTTAAACTACTGCTTCCATTGTTTTCCAATTGAAATGAAAGCATATGTCTGCTTTGTAATAAAGATGGCCTAATTCCTCGATGATAACCTATGTTTTTTTGAAAATGGTACTTAGATACAACATGTCACTGGGACAACATAGCACAAATCACATTTCAATAAAAGTTCAAATCATGCTACACAAGTTTCGAATTGTGACATCTGCACCAAAGTCTAATCACTTAACTATTAGGACAATGATGCTTGTCGGAAATTCTATATTATTAGAATCAATTAACCTCTCACTACACAAATCACTATGCTATGTTAGAATCACCTGCCATGACTAAAAAGCGTTTAAATTTCTCTAATATTCAAACTTTCAATACTTAGATCACATAAATCCGTAATCCCAGATGAAAAAGAAAATGAACAAAGTTAAGATATTGCAGTAATTTAAATGGATATCTCGAAGATTCTAACTTTCAATTTCGAAGATGTATAACTTAAAGAACCCATGTAATGAGAGGTCAATAAAAAGAAAGAAGGCTTAGTAGAGTTTCCAATATGAGTATTTGAATAGCATAAACTGCTTTACAAGAATGAATTGATTTTTTAACCTTAGTAAACTATAGAAGAGGTCTAGCAATAAATATAAGATTCACAAAATTGATTCAAATATGTTCCCAGTATATTATTATTAAACTCATTGAAATTGAAATTGAAATTTACTAATAAAGGCAGAGTTTCAAAAGCATTAGCTAAAATCTCACACAACTCCACCAATCAAACTCATTGAACAGTTTTATGCAGATGTTTTCTTCATCTACGCATGCAACCAAATGAAGTGTTAGTTATATCAACTAGTAGTAGTACACTATACATTGTGTGTGTCATCATTAGCAGTATTAAAGCATTGTCTATTTGCATTATATCATATATATACATGCTCTGTCGGCTAGGTACAGTAGCAAAAAATAACAAGATAGGGATTAATGCCATTACCTTTCATAGCCAGATCAATCTTTTAATAATAAACAATATTTATGATAACAAGCTAACATGACAGTTTATTGTACAGACATTATTCTTTGTGGATGCACAATATAAAAGTTTATTGATTAAGATGTTGGGAAATAGGTTTAAAGAGGCAAATCAAGACTAATTTCAACTATAAAAGTTGCCTCCAAGAGCGCCAACGTTGCCAATAGATTAGCAATGCTAAAATCTGATAACATAAAGATTACTAAAGAGTGGAAAGATATTACAAATGAGAAACTTTTCGAAGAATTTGAGGTATCGTTCAATCCTTTTCGTATAAGTTTCTTATAACAACACTTATTGTATATTATTAATTTTTGAATTTGTTCTATGTAGTTGAAAAGCAAGAAATGCAAACAGATTAGAGCAAAGAATATGATTCCATATACCATGAGTAGGATGGGCTATACAAGGTCTGGCTGAGGAATTGGTAAGAAGTTTCTAATCCACTATAATAATGTTTGATAGTTTTTAAGTATGTATTTGTATTAGGAATTAGGTTGCCACATCAACGATAGTAGAATATGAATTTTATCATTGTAATTGTCAGAGATATTATTAAGGATTTCATCTAATTATTAAGCCTCCATTAATTACTTAAAAACTCATAAAAATTAACATAATATTAATATCATGTTTCTTTTAATTTTTGACATTTATATTTTACAAACACAATCGCAACTCTGATAGACTAAATACTTAACATATTTAATATATTACTTATATCACATATAACATTACATATAATAGAAAACAAATCTTTAAAAATTCTAGCATAAATGCAAATGAATTCAAATTTAATACTTACAAAAGATTGTACCTTAATAAGTGAAGTAGAAGAAAGGAGAAAATTTGATTAAGAACAACAAATCAACGGGGTAAAATATGAGACTATATCCTAGAGGAAAATAAAAACTTTTCAGTATAAACAAATTAACAGCAGTACCAACAAATTGTAGAAGAAACGATGTCGATAAATTAATATATATCTCGGGAGAATAAATTTTTTAATGTGAAGTTCTCAAAATTGTTAAGCTTGACAAAATGATAAAGTATACGATAAAACATCAACTTGAATTTTTTAACTTTATATTCTAAATTGTTTTAAATGAATGTATAGCAATATATAGCCTTTTTTGGCAGAAGAAGGAACTTGCTTCGGATATTAATAGAGATGATTTATGGTGCAGAGCACACATCAAAAAAAATAGGGAACCATCAAACTCATTGGTTGCCGAATGCATAGTAAGAATATAATTAGTGCCTAATTCATAGTGAGAATGCAATATCTAATGCTTAATAGATATTTTTAAAATTTGTAGACCAAAGTAAAAGAGCATAGTAGTCAAAATTCTGGAGTGATTGCTACATTAAGTGAAGATGGTGTTGCTAAGACATTTAGCAAAGAACATTTTGAAAGAATAAGAGGACTCGGAGAGTTACACAAACTCAATTAGGTGTTCATATGTCCCATTTGAAGAAATTTCCTGCATTGGAAAGAGAATCACTAGATTGTGGAATAGACTTCAAGAGATGATAGATTTCAATATGATAGTAAATTATTAGTTAATTAGCTATTTTAATTGATAACTAATACGTGCATATTTGACATTTATGCTTCTTACGGTCTATCACAGGAAGTAGAAATCTCATAAATGAACTAGTACGTCCTCGTGGTAATACGCATCAGCTAATTTACTATCATTTATGCTTCTTACATGCCTGACGTACTAGTTGCATTAAGTCTCTCATTGCATTCACCATTCACTATCATTTACTACCATTCACCATTCAAGTCTCTTCCTACATTAAGTGTGTAATGATTCAAGCCTGGGTATCTCGGTTACAAGGCATTTCGGTACTGTTTAACCTCACTCTTGTTAAAAATGTTCTACATGTTAGTTATTAGTCAAGCTGGTGATTGTCGTTAAAACAATTGGGTTAAAGTTTATTTATGAGACAACAAGTAGCAAGCATAGACAAGTGATATATAAATTATGAAAATGCATTGTTCAGGTTCATTTAATATTTGTACACCATATCTGCTTGAATTGACAGTAATATAATATAGAATCCGCTTTGTTCTCACTCACATGAGCTCATTCATGCTCTGTGATGTTGCACAGGATTGGATATTTGACTTGTATGCACTTTCTCTTTTGCATTTCATCTTTCCAAATCTAATTGTGTACTCTAACTTCTCCTCTTCTTTTTTCACACAATTATTGACCTGCGTGCCTTTGTGTTTTGCAAATTATTGATGAGGTTATGATGTAAATTTAAATTACAATTAGGCACTTAATTACCATGAAAGGACATGATATCCATGGTCATACTTGTAACATCTGATATTCCAAAATAGGCAAAGCTATATATAATTGACATGTACACCAAGTACATTTGTCTATCGCTTGCATCACAGACATGTACACTGTTTTATGTCATGTTAATTTAATGTGCATGCTAAAAGAATTGACGTTAAGGTATGGATCTGCAGCCATGAATTTATAAGTTTTCTAGTGATGCCAAAAGAATTCTTGGACTTGAAATTTAAGCATTAACTGGGTTAATTTGGACTTAGATTTAAATACGAGGCTGGACCCAAATTTGGAAAATTGTCACTATAGTAAATCTAGACATGAAAGATGAAAATTTGGACTTGTATTAAGTAACGACCCGGAATTTCGATCCCGAAATTTCCAAATAGTTAGTGAAAAGAAGAAAGAGAAAGAAGAAGAAGAAGAAGAAGGAACAGAAACACCAAAACACAGAAACCTCACATTCGCAGCGGATCAAAATATAATAATAAATAATAGTTTTATAAGAAGAACTATATCATTACACTTATATCTTTACACATCAGAGTTACATCATGTACATAAACATTGGACAAGACAATCATGTCCAGATACTACAATATCACAGTTGATACTCTCTATACGTCCCTGCCATCCAGCTCGCCTCTTGAGCTCTAGAACGTCCTTGCTTGGAAATCTATAATACTCGGTCTGACCCGAGCATTACATCAAAGTAACACCCGGGTCAGGCTGGAAACCAGCGTGAGTAAACCCATCTAACTAGGAATACAGAAATATACAGCTTATATAAACCCGGGGTAACTTATCAATTTTACAAGTTCACAATATGTTATAGACATAACTTATTTCACACACAAGTTTTCTAAGTGCCAAAATTCAGATCAAATAGTCCGTTTCACTTAAATCATTTCATTCCAACCTATTAATTTCACATATCAATCTATAAAAATTCGAAGTGGTTTCGGGTATTTCCTAATACCCGACTCCGGTCTCTTCCAATCCAATGACATTTAAAAACAAGTTATCCAATTAAATAAAATTCAATTTTAATCATCGGATAACATTTTACACGGCAAGTCCTAATTGATTAATAATCACCTTATCATTGCCCATCTTACATATCATATCACAAATCAATTCATAATAGAGATATCCACCAATTCAGGGTACTCATCATAATTCAATCATTAATAAACAAAATTGATCACTTCCATTAATTACATAAATTCAATAATCTTCTAATTGCTTTTTTTAGTAAATTATTCTTAAATTTCATATAATAATTAACCCTTAAACTTAATTACATTCATTAATCAATCTTGATTATTCATCAATAGATATCAGTTCAATAGATATCATCCAATTCAGACATTCAACCACCAATCATCCATAAGCAAGCATTATCAATTCATATCATAATTAATTACTTAAATTAAATTAATTCCTTAAGAATTAATCACATAATCTTGCTTATACGATCATTAATTAATTACTGACCTTAATTAATCAATCACATCCTTGATTAACTCAATCAATCAATCCCTAATCCTAGATTAATTATCCTTTATTTATTAATTAATGATCCTTAATTATTACTTAATCTCCTTTAAAACTTTTCTTACAATCTACATCTTCAATTTAAATGCAAATCATTTAATCATTTTAAAGCAAGTTAAATTTAAACCATTATTTTAAATACTAAAGTTTAAATTTAATTCCAGATTTAAAAACCCAGATCTAAACTCATTTTAAATTTCAAATTTTAAAAAGACAAGCTTCCAACTCAAATCCAAATCACACACATGCTTTAATACTTATAAGTTTTAAACCCAAATTTAATTTTTTAAAAAAACTTAAATATTTTCAAGTCTCAGTTTCAAATAAATTTGAATTCATATTCAATATCAGATTTCAAACTCAGTTTAAATTCCTGTTTGCATTTTATACTTTCTTTTAATTTTTTTAAAAACAAAAAACAGGTTTCTGTTTTATTTGAATCCAAACCAGAATTTAAAAATTCAAATTATTTCAAAAACCATAATTTAAACTAATTGAATTCATATTTAAATTTAGGTTTAAACTCAGTTCAGATTTTAGTTTACATTTAAAACTTATTATTTCTGCTTTTAGTTTTTAAAACTGTAAACATGTTTTCTGTTTTATGTTTTAACCTGTAACAACCCATATACTCGAGCCACTGTTATTTTACTTCGAGTTAAATCTTCCATTGCTTCGGGTTGAATCCCAAATTCCCCGAGTCAATTACTCAATTACTTCGAGTTCCTTCACTGCTTCAAAACTCAAAACAAAATCCACAGACACACTCAAATCACTCGAGTTTCTCCTCGTGCCACAACCCCTAAGGCACTGTCTCTACTTCAAGTTTGCATCACTACTCCACTCCAGATACAAAATCATCAACGTGCACCTGCACAGTTACTAACGAGGACGGTGACGATCATCGTAACCTCCAACACAACGTCCATCATCCCAACAACTATTTCTGAACATCCAAACTCAAACACAAGCTTTAGATCAAATTCGAGCAGGAAGGTGGACACTGGAACTCACAATGTCACCAGAAACTGCCCCGTTCACCTCCCTCTGACCACTAGAACCATGCCCCTTCCGGCCTCGCATTCATCACCCATTTTTGAAGCAATTCCCTTGATCTGGTGACGCTCGATCCACCTTGGAAGTCGCACTGCCCCAAATTATCATCTCGACCAAAATTAGGTTTAGAATCTAAACCACTTCACCGACGACGCTACGGCGAACTTTAGGACCTCCAGCCATTTTTCCCAACGTCACTGTACGACCATCCACTTCCAGATGCAATCCCGACCACCCATCAACAGTAGATCGTCACAAAGTGCCTCAGAACCCATTTCCAGACAAACCTAGATTTCTCATTCAATTCGATCTTAAAATTATGATTTTTATTTTAAAATTCATGATTTCCTAAATCAATTTGAAATATATACATGAATCCACTTAATTCAACCCTTAATTTTGTCATGCATTTTTATTCCCATCAGAACTATTTGATTTCAGAGGTACACAAACCTATCTTGCTAGAAATAAACTTTTTAAACTTCAATTTAGGCTTTAACAAAAACATTTTTGTTTGAATCCTAAGTCCAGATAGTGATTTATTGAAAAGATATTAAACTTTGTTTTAAATTTCCAAATCTGGAACTCATAGAACAGAGAACCACTAATATGCATACAACAACATATCAATCATACAGTACCTTTCTATCTCATATGCAAACAATCATTGATCACAGCTATTTCCACAAGCAACAGACAAGATTTACTTATCTACATATTTGATAAAGATTCTCCGATTAAAGATTTAGCTACTCACATGATGATTATGAAACAGAGATATCCTAAAGATGTTTTGAAAACAAACATGCATAAAAAAAACATGCATACTTAACTTCAAATTTGCTACTTGCAATGAGATTTGTATACAGATAAGAAATTTTTTTACTCACCTTATGTTGCAAAAAAGAACAAATCTATCATTAATTTTAATAGACATGATTTCTGGAGTCCGAAGTTGCTTAATCAACTTGCTGAAATTCGAGTTGAATTCACTTCGAATCTTCCTGATCCTTCCTTGTTTGTAGAAATGATCTTTGACTTATCTGACACTGGTTATTTTGAATATTATTTTCCTTTATTTAGCCTTCTTTATAGGTTTATGTTACAGATTTCTTTTTTTTTTTATGGCTTTGTTTCTTTTTTTTATGAAAACAGTAAAAGAGATACAAGAAAGTAGGTGAGTGTTCATATAGATTAAATTAAGATTTATTTAAATATAAAAGAAAATAATTTAAATGGTTGACCCTTGTTATCTTGGATGCTAATTTGTTTACACATATGCATAAATTTGTACAAATGTTCTTAACATATATTATAATGCTTACAAGTGTTAAACTTGTCTCTTTTATTAACTTATATATATATATATATGTGTGTGATATTTACATGTTATATAATGTATTTATCTTTGTAATTTAAGCCTAAAATTTTATATAAAGATATACATATGTGAATTCATGTAAACCTTTATAAATAACTTATGCTTAAGAATTAATTTTAACTCTAACATGTTTACAAACCAAATTTATCCCATGTTAGAATTTCAAAGGATTATGTGTATATATATTGGAAATGGGAAAATATTGTTTTGAACTTAATAAAGTGTTTTCAATTTTAAATATTTTATAAAGGAGGTTATCTGATTTATTTATTTAATCTATAAATTAGTATTTTCAATTAGATAATTATTCAATTATCTAATGCCCCAAAAATCCGGGTTATCACATTCCTCCTCCCTTTGAATCTTTTCGTCCTCGAAAAGGAACGAAGCACAAACTTATTTAATACTCAAAATCAGATAAATCACTTTTTAATCATTTTAAAATGCTTTAAAAATCTATATAATATTACAAAAAAGTTTTATAAAATATTTTTTTATAACTCGATGTCTCAACCAGTCCATCCTTGTTCTCACAGAAATTCGGTCATACGTTGATTAGGCGTAAGACTGAAAATCTATAAGTACTTAGCAGACCCATTTTCAACATCCAATGAAAATACTTGGAAAATAATTTTATTGAAAATATAGAAAACAGTTTTTGAAAATAGAGGATATATCTTTAGTGAGAATGCTCTAGAAATCATCACCCCCATCCATGGTCACAGTTACATCCAGGGTTACGTTGCCGTCGCAGCAAAAGTCCATGTAACTGCAGGCTCTCCGCAGCCTCACGATTACGCCATGGAACCCACACAACAGATCACAGTTACATCCAGGGTTACGTTGCCATCGCAGCAAAAGTCCATGTAACTACAGGCTCTCAGCGGCCTCTGACTTTTGCTGTCAAAATGAAATTTCTCCACTCCTACATAGGTCGCAGTCTGCCGATATAAAATCAAACGCAGACCGTTGGCTCTCAGCGGCACACACGACTTTCGCTATGTTATACCATAGGTCGCAGTCTACCGATAAAAAATCAAACGTAGACTGTTGGCTCTCAGCGGCACATACGACTTTCGCTATGGTATACCCTACTCATAATCCCCAGGAACTAGTTTAGTCCGGACTCCTCACAGGATCAACTTTAGAACCCCCCTTTGGGGCTCAAGGCAGCACCACCCGGTGGTACTCCTGAGAAGTTCATTTCAAGGGAGCGCCTTTTTCCCCAGAGCCATCATCAAAACATTTTATACTATACACATATAGTATCTTTAAATCATACACCTAGTATGATCTCATACAAAGCTCCTTTACTCAAAATCGATTATTCCAAAATCGATAATTCTCAAACTAGGCTTTTCAAATTCCAATATTGGTTTTCCCCAAAAATCAAAAGCCTTTCCAAATCCATAGGTTCCCAAAACCTTTTTCCAAATCCTCATATGATCCTTTATATATATATATTCAGATATATAAAATCTTTTAAAACTTTGGATCATTTCAATACTTGTATAAAACTCCTTTTATACTTCAAAACACCTTCAAAATCCTTTTCTTCTGGCAATAGATTCAGCAAGGGTAGTTTTATTTTATAAAACAAAGATATTTACTTTGTTTACTCAAAATCAGATATTCAAATTTGATTAAACTCTTTTCAATACCATTTTCTTTCAAATCTGTACGATGTACACATATCATCTGTATGCTATACCAATCTGATCGCTCACTCGATCACAAAATTCACTTCCGAACTAGTATCGTCCACCCGACTTCCTAGTGTGGACACAGATCTGGTTTCTTGATCAGAAACTGTCATTCTCCTTGCATAGCTTAACTATGATAGAGAATATTCAGAACCAATCAACAATCCATATCCAGGTTCACCGTCGAAAATCGAGTGAAAAATCCCACTCGAATCGATATAACTATCTCGAAATTCTGTGCTTGAATCTGGATCAAATCATTATGCAAATATAATAACATACGTACAGCCTACGTATTTTTCTTATTGGTTATCAGCTAAATTAATTCCATTTCTATTCACAGTCACTTGCTCACAATTGCTTCAATCCATCTGGATTATCACCTCTATTCTTATCTCGATTGGGTATTTAACCAATAACAGTTTGAACTCCAACCAGTTTGTTTGGAAAATAGCTTGAAAATTTTAAAATAGATAAGTAGTCGAAAAATAATTACTAGTTTATAAAATAGGTGTAAAATAGTTAGAAAATAGTTAAATAATTATAGAAATTTTAGATAATTGCAGAATAATTGTAGGATGGTAATTAGTTTTGTAAAATAGTTGAAATATAGTAATTAGTTTATAAAACAGTTGGAAAATTGTTAAACAGTGTCAAAAATAATTGTAAAACAAATATAAGATGGTTTGGCTTTTAAAAGAAAGGTTGTATATATAATAAATAGCTTGGAAAAAAATAGGTTTATATTAAAACAATTTATATTTAAAAATAGTCCAGAGTCAAACTGCTCACTTCCCAATCTCCATTCTCATCAATTCAATTTAAATTTCCCCTATCATTTAAATTGACCCAATTCCAATTAAATAATTTCAATTTCCGTTGAAATTGATTCAACCCCTATTCAAGTTGAACTAACCTCAGTTTCTTTCCAAATTTAACTTTATTCAATCTTTGATCTCAAAATTTATTAATTCAAATAAATTTTAAATTAAACTAGTTCCAATTTCAATTCATTTCAACTCCAATTTGAATTATCCCAATTTCAAACTCCATTTTAAATTATCCTTATTTAACTCATTACAAGGTTCAAGTAAGAGTTTCAAACAATTTTAATTTACAATTTCATTTCTTAACATTCAAATCTTAGTTCAAAGAAATTCCATATCCTTAATTTTAAATTTAAGTTAAATTTTATTTATCTCTACAATGTTTATATTGCCACAATCCATTTCTTCATTTTATTTAAACAAATCAATTTACATTTTAAAGATTTTTAACAACAATAGGATGATATCATCTAATTTATTTTAAAACATCCATTCACCTTCAATTTCCGGATCTCAAACCCATTTTGAGACCACACAAACTCCCAATTCAATACAACCATTTAACTTCCCAAGTTAAATCTTAATTCCATCTTGAATTTCCAAATCAGGTTAACCGTTTCAACTTTTTAAACTTTTTCCCAAGTTAATATTAATTCACTTAATCCAGTCAACCTTACCCAATTTGAACTTCCATTTCAATTTTTGAACTTCTCACTTATTAAGTTCAAAGACTTATCACTTTGGGTATCATATCTCATTCCAGATTTAAAACTCAGTATATAGAGTTTATTTCAAACCATCCATATATATACATTTTAATTCTTGGCCCACCAAGCCAAATTTTAAAATTTAAACCACCCTTGGTTTTAATTCAAAATAAATTCTTTTAAATCATTAAACAACTCTTGTTTGCATCAAACTCTCTTATTCAAATAATATTATTTATTATTCCTTTTAATCATTTGAAACTAAATTCCAAATGTTTTTAATACTTAAGATGCAAATTCACAATTTAGATCAACTTAAATTTTAATTTATATCCCATACTTATCTAAAGGGTTTACTTCCTTAAAACATTTAATTTTGCTTACTCATTAACACACATTTCATTATTAAACACAACAACTACTTATGATAATGCCCAAGATTATCATATCTGGAAACCAATTCATTATTATCTTATTCTGAAACACTCTTCCAATTTAAGATTTCAATTTCAGTTTGAAACCATTTCAAACTTATCTTTAATTTCAATTTGGTTGCAATTCTATTACCATTAATTCTTACTATTACTTTTAATTTAATTAATACAACAACCAATTTCCTTAATATAATAGATAATCTATTTCTTATATAAGATTCATTTACTTTTGAAATCATTTAAAAACCTTTATATAAGAAAATAACAAGTATGGTCTCATATATATATATATATATAGACACACACACACACTCAACTCATCCTAGGGTACCACTTACCCTATCCTTAATGAGTAATCCCACCAGAGCCAAGGTTCTCGCTTAACCTTCAGCTTTGATACCAAAGGTAACGACTCGGAATTTTGATCCCGAAATTCCCAGATAGTTAGTGAAAAGAAGAAAGAGAAAGAAGAACAAGAAGGAACAGAAACACCAAAACACAGAAACTTCACATTCGCAGCGGATCAAAATATAATAATAAATAATAGTTTTACAAGAAGAACTATATCATTACACTTATATTTTTATACATCAGAGTTACATCATGTACATAAACATTGGACAAAACAATCATGTCCAGATACTACAATATCACAGTTGATACTCTCTATACGTCCCTGCCATCTAGCTCGCCTCCTGAGCTCTAGAATGTCCTTACCTGGAAATCTGTAATACTCGGTCTGACTCGAGCATTACATCAAAGTAACACCCGGGTCAGGCTGGAAACAAGCGTGAGTTAACCCATCTAACTAGGAATACAGAAATATACAGCTTATATAAACCCGGGGTAACTTATCAATTTTACAAGTTCACAATATGTTATAGACATAACTTATTTCACACATAAGTTTTCTAAGTGCCAAAATTCAGATCAAATAGTCTGTTTCACTTAAATCATTTCATTCCAACCTATTAATTTCACATATCAATCTATAAAAATTCGAAGTGGTTTCGGGTATTTCCTAATACCCGACTCCGGTCTCTTCCAATCCAATGACATTTAAAAACAAGTTATCCAATTAAATAAAATTCAATTTTAATCATCGGATAACATTTTACACAGCAATTCCTAATTGATTAATAATCACCTTATCATTGCGCATCTAACATATCATATCACCAATCAATTCATAATAGAGATATCCACCAATTCAGGATACTCATCATAATTCAATCATTAATAAATAAAATTGATCACTTCCATTAATTACATAAATTCAATAATCTTCTAATTGCTTTTGTTAGTAAATTATTCTTAAATTTCATATAATAATTAACCCTTAAACTTAATTACATTCATTAATCAATCTTGATTATTCATCAATAGATATCAGTTCAATAGATATCATCCAATTCAGACATTCAACCACCAATCATCCATAAGCAAGCATTATCAATTCATATCATAATTAATTACTTAAATTAAATTAATTCCTTAAGAATTAATCACATAATCTTGCTTATACGATCATTAATTGATTACTGACCTTAATTAATCAATCACATCCTTGATTAACTCAATCAATCAATCCCTAATCCCAGATTAATTATCCTTTATTTATCAATTAATGATCCTTAATTATTACTCAATCTCCTTTAAGACTTTTCTTACAATCTACATCTTCAATTTAAATGCAAATCATTTAATCATTTTAAAGCAATTTAAATTTAAACCATTATTTTAAAAACTGAAGTTTAAATTTAATTCTAGATTAAAAAACCCAGATCTAAACTCATTTTAAATTTCAAATTTTAAAAAGATAAGCTTCCAATTCAAATCCAAATCACACACACGCTTTAATACTTATAAGTTTTAAACCCAAATTTAATTTCAAAAAAAAACTTAAATATTTTCAAATCTCATATTCAAATAAATTTGAATTCATATTCAATATCAGATTTCAAACTCAATTTAAATTCCTGTTTGCATTATATACTTTCTTTTAGTTTTTTTAAAAATAGAATACAGGTTTCTGTTTTATTTGAATCGAAACCAGAATTTAAAAATTCAAATTATTTCAAAAACCATAATTTAAACTAATTGAATTCATATTTAAATTTTGGTTTAAACTCAGTTCAGATTTTAGTTTTCATTTAAAACTTATTACTTCTGCTTTTAATTTTTAAAACTGTAAACAAGTTTTATGTTTCATGTTTTAACCTGTAACAACCCATATACTCGAGCCACTGTTATTTTACTTCGAGTTAAATCTTCCCTTGCTTCGAGTTGAATCCCAAATTCCCCGAGACAATTACTCAATTACTTCGAATTCCTTCACTGCTTCAAAACTCAAAACAAAATCCACAGACACACTCAAATCACTCGAGTTTCTCCTCGTGCCACAACCCCTAAGGCACTGTCTCTACTTCGAGTTTGCATCACTACTCCACTCCAGATACAAAATCATCAACGTGCACCTGCACAGTTACTAACAACGACGGTGACGATCACCGTAATCCCCAACACAACGTCCATCATCCCAACAACCATTTCTGAACATCCAAACTCAAACACAAGCTTTAGATCAAATTCGAGCAGGAAGGTGGACACTAGAACTCACAATGTCACCAGAAACTGCCCCGTTCACCTCCTTCTGACCAATAGAACCATGCCCCTTCCGGCCTCGCATTCATCACCCATTTCTGAAGCAATTCCCTTGATCCGGTGACGCTCGATCCACCATAGAAGTCGCACTGCCCCACATTATCATCTCGACCAAAATTAGGTTTAGAATCTAAACCACTTCGCCGACGACGCTACGGCGAACTTTAGGACCTCCAGCCATTTTTCCTAACGTCACTGTACGACCCTCCACTTCCAGATGCAGTCCCGACCACCCATCAACAGTAGATCATCACAAAATGCCTCAGAACCCATTTCCAGACAAATCTAGATTTCTCATTCAATTCGATCTTAAAATTTATGATTTTTATTTTGAAATTCGTGATTTCCTAAATCAATTCGAAATATATACATGAATCCACTTAATTCAACCCTTAATTTTGTCATGCATTTTTATTCCCATCAGAACTATTTGATTTCATAGGTACTCAAACCTATCTTGCTAGAAATAAACTTTTTAAACTTCAATTTAGGCTTTAACAAAAACATTTTTGTTTGAATCCTAAGTCCAGTTAGTGATTTATTGAAAAGATATTAAACTTTGTTTTAAATTTTCAAATCTGGAACTCATAGAACAGAAAACCACTAACATGCATACAACAACATATCAATCATACAGTACCTTTCTATCTGATATGCAAACAATCATTGATCACAGCTATTTCCACAAGCAACTGACAAGATTTACTTATCTACAGATTTGATAAAGATTCTCAGATTAAAGATTTAGCTACTCACATGTTGATTATGAAACAGAGATATCCTGAAGATGTTTTGAAAACAAACATGCATAAAACAAACTTGCATACTTAACTTCAAATTTGCTGCTTGCAATCAGATTTGTAAACAGATAAGAAATTTTTTTACTCACCTTATGTTGCAGAACAGAACAAATCTGTCATTAATTTTAATAGACATGATTTCTGGAGTCTGAAGTTGCTTAATCAACTTGCTAAAATTCGAGTTGAATTCACTTCGAATCTGCCTGATCCCTCCTTGTTTGATCCAACTCAGGTAAATGAGGTCAGAAATGATCTTTGAATTATCTGACACTGGTTATTTTGAATATTGTTTTCCTTTGTTTAGCCTTCTTTATAGGTTTATGTTACAGATCTCTCTTTTTTTTATGGCTTTGTTTCTTTTTTTTTTAATGAAAACAGTAAAAGAGATACAAGAAAGTAGGTGAGTGTTCATATAGATTAAATTAAGATTTATTAAAATATAAAAGAAAATAATTTAAATGGTTGACACTTGTTCTCTTAGTTGCTAATTTGTTTACACATATGCATAAATTTGTACAAATGTTCTTAACATATATTATAATGCTTACAAGTGTTAAACTTGTCTCTTTTATTAACTTATATATATATATATATGTGTGTGTGTGTGATATTTACATGTTATATAATGTATTTATCTTTGTAATTTAAGCCTAAAATTTTATATAAAGATATACATATGTGAATTCATGTAAACATTTATAAATAACTTATGCTTAAGAATTACTTTTAACTCTAACATGTTTACAAACAAAATTTATCCCATGTTAGAATTTTAAAGGATTATGTGTATATATATTGGAAATGGGAAAAATATTGTTTTGAACTTAATAAAGTGTTTTCAATTTTAAATATTTTATAAAGGAGATTATCTCATTTATTTATTTAATCTATAAATTAGTATTTTCAATTAGATAATTATTCAATTATCTAATGCCCGAAAAATCCGAGTTATCACATATTACGAATAATCTTAACATAACATATAAAATGACATTGGTATTTAATGTTCTTATTTTTTTTTGTATGTTTTACCTACAGCCAAAGTCGCAGTCACATTGTATGTCATATGGTAGTACTGGTTTTCCAGAGAGTGGTATACTTGGAAAGAAATACAAGTTACTCAACTGGCAGAAAAACGTTGTTCCTGAAAGGATGATTTCAACTACTGATCCCACTGCTTTGGTGCACCATGTTCCATTTGGGGTGGATACATGGAAAATTTAGGTGGATGAGCTAGTGGAAACTCAAGCTCCTATGTGAAGAGAGACTTTAGAAGTGTGCAATATTCAGCAAGCTATAGGAACAACCGTTGCTTGGCATAATGATTTCATTGCTCTTGATTAGGACATTGTGTGGTTGGTATGTTTTGTCTTTCTATTTGTATATATATTGTTGGACATGTGTTAAATTTTGTGAAGTGTGTGTTAGGATTAGCTGAGTTGAAACATGTTGTATATTGTTTGGGTGGGAATGTTGTACTTATTTTGAATTACAAACAATTTGGAAAATTGTTATATGTTTGAAGCAATTTGGAAAGGTGTTATATGTTTGAATCGACAAATTATATTTATTTGAATTTTTGAAATTGTAATCATATAATAAAATTGAGGGAAATAGCTGAAGCATGCATGTAGCATTTAAAAAAGTTATAGAATATATATCATAGCGTTAAAGAAAGTTGCAATACCTTTTTTACAATGTTTTATGATTGTGGTAAAAGTATATTTCACAACGTTTTAAGAAGTTCAAAAGAATTTTTAACGACAATGTAAAAGAGTTGTAAAAAATGGTAATCTTACATTTACTAGAAAATCACAACTTTGTATAAATGTTGTAAAAACATTATGACAACATCTGAAAAACGTTGTTGAAAATTCTTTTGCACCAACTGTGCAAACATCGTAGTAGAAATGTTTTACAACATTAACAAAATCACTGTAAAATAGATTTTTACAATGCTTGAGAAACGTTGTGAAATATTTTTTTACAACGTTTGTCTGCAACATCTAAAACAAGTCGTGGTAGGCAGCGACCCTATTACAACTTGGCATGTAACGACGTTTGTATAAACATTGGAAAATATCTATTATAACGATATTTTGATGTTGTTAAATGGTATTTTTGTTGTAGTTTTTATTATAAATTGGTTAGTTTCTTTTAATAAATTCTCGATAAATTTTTCGAGGTTTTACAGTACGATAGCATTTGGGTCATAGTCGATAGGTTGATGAAAAGTTCTTGATTCATGCTTATTAAGTTGAATAAAACAGCATCCGAATTGGCCAAGTCGTATGTGAAATGGACAGTGTGATTCCATCATGTGCCCAAAAGCATTATGAGTGACCGAGACCTTCTATTCACTAGTGAGTTTTGGAAGAGCTTACAAGAGGTATTGGCGACAGATCTGCATCTCAGTATAGCTTATCGCCCATAAATAGATGGACAGACCGAGGGGGTGAATCATACTTTGGAGTGTCTTACAAGCTTACGTACTCAACTTTGGAGACTTGTGAGACAATCATTTGCATTTGGTGGAGTTTGCATATAATAATACTTATTTTTTTAGCATCGGTATGACACCATTTGAAGCATTGTATAGGCGATCGTACAACACTCCTTCGTTTTGGTGGGAAGTGGATAAAAATGACACTGTGGTAAGGTATGATGAGAGACACTTTGGAGACGATCGAAATTTGGCGATGAATGAAGGCTACATAAGATAGGCATAAGAGATATGATGATAAGAGACGTAGAGATTTGGAGTCATTTGTTGATGATATGGTGTTTGTGAAGATCTCTCCGTTGAAGAATGTTGTTTGATTCGGTAACAAGGGGAAGTTGGCACTGAGATTTGTAGGTCCTTTCTAATATTAGAGTGGATTGAGAACCTAGTTTATAGAGTCGAGTTTCCTCAGAAGATGGTGGGCATGCACACTGTATTCCACATATTTCATATGTGAAAGTTTGTGCATGGCTCAGGCATGACGATCACACTAGATCAACTTGGAGATATCGAGATTGAACTAGAAGCTTCGAGACCTCATAGGCCTATTTATATTATCAGACATGATACAAAGCATCTTAGGAGAAAGATGGTAGAGTTAGTGAAGGTTCAATAGAGTAAAAGAGAAAGCAATCACACGTGTGAAACCAAGGAGGGCACGATGACTACATATCCGGAGCTCTTGACTTAGCAAGGATGTTTGTTTATCACATTTACTTTCACTTTTGATATCATATAAGATAGTTTTCTATCTCGCATGATAGAATAGGTATACTTGTATTGTTTATTGCATGTTTACATTTTTGATGCTTGATATTGTGACTTATGATTATTAGGAATGCGGGGTAACTATGGTTGACTTTTCTTGATTCATTTGGGGATACCGTGGGCCAAATTCCTAAGGAGGGAGAGTGTAACGACCTGTATTTTACATTTTAGAGGATTATAAAATATTATTTTTATAATTCATCAGAGGTAATATGGCATTCTAATTTTAGAAAATGTTGACTAGTGACGTTTCTTATGTTTAGAATTTTTGTCAAACAATTTTGACCATAAAGATCTTGTAAGCCTATAATTTTTTGTAGGAGCCAAATTAGGATCTAAATCAACTTTCATATGAAAGGTTGATGGTTTCTATTTCCATATAGTGGTCATATTAAGAAATTGGACTTACCATTTAGGAGGTATTGCCATCTGAAGTTTGGACGGTCTTAGGCCAAATTAGTAAGCAATTAGTTAGGCCTGGATTAGGCCACTAACCCATTTTGGGAATTGTGCCTAACTAGGGATGATGCAATAGTTTATAATCACTGTCCCAATTATCAAAATTGATCTAAACCTTCATTAATCCTAATAAAACTAAAAAGCTTCACTTTTTCTTACTTTAATTAGCTTTAAGGCTTCATTAAGAGGTGACTATGAAGGGGAACAAAGGGATTACTATTTAGACCACTTTGGAATCCATGTATTTACTATTAAATCTTATATTTGTCTTGGAATATGGGTAAATTTGGTATAAGGTGAGTGATATTGCTTCTCTCACCATTCTATTTGTATCGATATGGTAAAGTTATGGTTTCGAAATGACTTGATAAATTTAAATGTTTTTAAACTTAGATCTATTATAAATGGAACCTTAAAACCATATTTAAAAAGAAATATTTTTTTGATTCGTTTTATACTAATTACCAACCATATTGTCATTTTTATATAAAATCAGATCTAGGATGATATGTGCTCGTAAACTGTGTTTGGATGAATTATATGTGTTGCTTGGATGTTATGTAATGATTTTTGATGGTTACATGAGTTGTTTTAATCTGTTTGGTTGTTGATTGGCGTAGTTAGGATTATGGTCATCATTTAGTGCGAAGTGGCATCAAAAATGTTCAAAACGTGATGCAGTTGGAATATAATGTTATTTGAAGTTTTAAGAGACCCTAAAACAAGTCATAGGTGGTTTGGAATTGATTTGGTAGCTCTAATTATGGTCGTCAAAACATGGTCGGTGGTGGAAAAACATGGTTGGTGGTGGAAGTGCTTTAAGTCGTGGAGCGCTTTTCTACAGGTTTTGGAGGCATATACTTCAGCTTGAGCTAGGAGAAAATTTTGAAAATATGGTCGACATTTAAATGTGCTTCGAGTCTAAGTAGGGAAAGCTTCAGGTCATGCACGGAGGTACTTCAGTCAGGCCAAGGTGCGGCGTCGGGAAGAGTTTTTGGTACTTAGCCAAATTTTGAAGCATGGCACATAGTCGGTACAGACCATGCTTGCCTTAAGTTATTTGTCTTTGTGCTTTGAGCCATGTACTACATTGCTTCGGGTCAACTTGCCATGATGACATGATTTTGGGAACTTCAACTTTGGACATTTTTAAGTGGTCCAACATGGTCCTTACAAGCTATGTCAGTGGTTGGAGAATTCGAGGCTTCGAGAGGCATGGAGAATATTTATATGATCATGTCACGTGTGTTTTTCGATGTTCGGTTTCAATGATTATGGCACGATGCGATATGATGATGAATGATGATAAACGATGAGGTAAGTGAGTGGTTCTTCAATGCGATGGCTTTGGAACTTTGATATGTGTATTCTATGACCAATGTGGATACCTAGAAGTTTTTCGATGATGATGATTCTATCACAGGAGTTGTGATGATGATCCATAAGCATGGGTTCGAGGAAGGTAACTTGTGGGCAGAACGAGGAAGGTTTCTACTTTGGAAAATAGGACGAGGAAGGTTACCACTATGATGAATGGAAACAAATGGAGCGAGGATGGATTCGGATCCACCTGTGTAGGGATCGTTGATACTCGAAGTGTTTCTAATGTACTTGTAAAGCAGGGGTATATGAGGATGATCATTACGTACTTAGTCTGTTTCCCTCGATCAAGGAAGAAATCAGTGTACCCTAGATTGAGGAAGGAATCTAATGTCCAGCATCTATATGGCTGGTGTTCAAGTATCTAAACTGGAAATTTTCCTTTAATCCTTGGTAAAGGAGTGGTCGAATGAGTTATCATATATTCAATACACATTGAGTGACAGTGAGGGTTGTTAGGTGGATGCTAGGTTTGCCATGTTAGTTTGTTACTCTAGGGATGTCACAGGATGTAGGTATTTTGGAGATGGATATCCGGACACCCGAGGTTGTACCGGGATGTTGTACATTTTATAATGTTAGTAATTTAGCATATGTTATTATATGCTAACTCTTTAGATGTAGGGACATGTTAGGTATGATTCTTCGCACTGTATGTTCCTTACTATATCGGTTTTCATCGTATTTTGGGATTTCTTATCCCTCACTCAAGACCATTGTCTAACTCAAGGATTTATGCTTTGCTTCTTATTATCTCGGTTACCCTTAAATAAGTAAACTAGGTAGTAGGTGTAGGCGGCACATGGAGCTGTATAGACGGACGAGAATGAGACGGTGCTTTCTCATACTTATATTTGGGTTTACTATTGCTTATTCCACTATGTGACACTGTGAAGCCTAGAAAATGTTCATTTTCTTTATTAGAGATTGTTTATCCTTTGAGTTTATTTATTAGTTTCTATTGCTATTTTGTATAATTGTATGAACCTATATGCTCAGATTCTGTGGTTCATTTATTTATTACTGTCTTGCTTGTTTTATACCCGTGATGATTATTGTATTTTATTTTTATGCGATGCGAGATATAGGATAAGTTCCGTTAATGTTTTATATACATTACATTATTGATAATCATTCCATATCGACCGCACGCCATTGCGCGCACTATCCAAGTATATTGGATGTTGGAGGCATAGGGAGGCCATCATAGATCACTTGGAGCTATAGAAAAGTATGTGGTGTTAAATTTTCTAAATTTATCCATCGATCTTAAATTAACTAAGTCTTTCTCTATTCTAGTAAAAATATTAATTTTTGGTCCACACTACAACATGTATTTGTATCCTTTAACACTGACATTTGAAAGTCCAACTCTCATCACTGTGGTGTCAATTTCTTTCACTCTACTAAAAGGTACCAATGTCCTAATTTTCTTTTTGCTCGTGGCTCTAATACGGTTAGTATCATCCATGGAGTTAATATAGAAAAGGCACCATCCACCAAATTCCTCCATAATGGCTTCCTTAAATATTCAAAATTTTGTGCATATACAAAGGTCATACTACAATTAATATCGCGTTTGTTGAATATCCCCGAAGTAATATATTGATCACTAATGCTGAAAATATTGACATCCTAAACATCCTTATTAACCAATGCTAAAGCTTTGCACTTATAATAACATGTTACATTATTTATCATCTACTAATTACCTTCAATTTTTTAATGAAATTATCCAATTCAAACATTCTTAACTTGTTCTCCAAAACTACTACACATTCTACATCATAATTGTGCATTATTCTCTTCAAATCTACTACTTAGCTTGGTTTATGCAAATGATCAGTATACCGGCACATAATTATCATTTGGAGATTTTGCTTCAGCTCCTCAGCTCCCTGCCATAGATAAATTGCACCCTTACTTTCCTCCTTAGTTTCATTACAAATTTCAACCCACTTTTGGATTTTCTTCACTAGCATTTCTTTTTTAATTGTGTCATGTTTTTTTGGTTTTCTGGCGAAGCTCCTAGATTCTTGCAGGTTTATCCACACCTGAGCTATAACATATGAATTGTATTTGTCTTGTGTCTCCTTCACCTCTATGGCCGAGTTTGGGCCATCCTAAAAAATACACATAATATTCTGATCACATTTCATATTTTGGGAATCTAAAGTATTATGATTATCATTGGTAAAAATAGGGGAACTAAGTTCAGAATTAGTCATGGTAGAGTCCGATGATAAGATATTATGTCCACAAAGGTGGACTGGGGCAATAAGCGGTGCTATTGTAATGAAATATCCTCTTTCAAACCTTTTTTAGTGGAAGAGGTAGCTGGAACAGATACTTTTGCACTTGGTGTTGCCCCTCCTTCTTCTCACTATGTTCATGTCTTAGAACAATGATTTCCTACCAATCCTTGTCGAGCCTCCCTCTGCTTCTAGCGGTTCCTTTCTGGTGCATTTTATTATTCCTTGTTCATGAACCAAATCCTTTATGTTTTCTGTTTTACTAAACAAATCCTTAGGATAATCTCTATTACTAAATTAAGTTACATTAAAGCTTCCTCGACTTCCTTCAAAGTTTTCTCTGGTTCACTACCACCCTCTTCACCTCTTCCTTAAACTCTACAGATTGCTTAGGCTTCTCTTTCATTATATTCCCTTCTACGTTTCCTACATTTTTTCAATTCCATTCTTTTGCTAGTATCATCACCACCAAAAATGCCACCATTTATGTTATTACTTAGATTTCTGTCAGGATTGATTTTCTTTAAAGCTTCTGCAGCTATATCCTTCCTCTTGTCAGTCGACCCATTCTCCCTAAGCTTATCCGCGTGTATAAATGTAGGTTTTCCTTTTCCTTTTCCTGGTTCATTCATTCTACATTCCCCCTCTTTAGGTTCTCATGTTTTAACCACTGGACATTGTCTCTTAATATGATCAAAATAGCAATAACTGACATATATCGCAGGTGGATTCTCAAAAATGGCCTCTCGATGGAAAATCTCCACGTCTTCACCTGCTGCCTCTAATTTTTTTTTGGAAAGCATACCTCCCCACTGATATTCACTAGACTTGAGTTAATGAAATCCTAGTTCTATTTATAGTAACATTGTCAAGCTTCAAAGAGACTCGTATGATGCTAACCAACACACTAATGGCCTTAGGCCCACATAAACAAAACCTCAAACCCGAAAGTCGAACCCTAGCGGGAATAGATGAGAGCAAAGCTTAATAGTCTTCACCTTAGGGTTTAATTTTTCATTCTTATTAAGTTCTTATAAAAAAATCAAGGCCCACCCTCTAAAATTCTTAAAGGATCCTTTTCAAATCCAAAACTTCCCACAGAAAAAAACACTTTCTCTTAATTGAATTACAAAGTTCGACTTCATTTCTACCCTTTCCTTGAAAAATCTTCCAAATATTTATAGCATGGTCTTGGGCGAACCATATATAACTATTCTCTACCTCCTTAATCGCCTCATTAGAAATTCTTCCATTTTGGATTTTACTCGGTTTAGTTTCATTCTTTCGAGAATGAAGTTTTCATTCTGTACATGCCAGATCATAAATTAGTAACTGCATCCAATCTTCGAAAAAGTCCCAATTGTTTCAAACTTTTGGATATTTTATTTACAGAATCCCTATGAATAGGATCAGACCTTATTCCAAGATATTTGCATAAGATTCCTTTTTCTTATTCTTAAGCAATCCTTCGAGAGGGTTTAGTTGATCCATGATTTATGTTTCATCCTTCTTTAGTCTGGTTTAATATTGTTTATGCTCACTCATATTTGGATTTGTTTTCTGATATTTATTTATGTTCTTGTCTGTATGGATGTTATTCCCATGAGGTAAAAACCCGTTCCGCGTTAGCGGCATGGTCTCATAAAACTTATATATGATCTTCATTATTCGTGTTATCTCACGCTGGTATTTCCAGTCTGATTCGGGTTTTATTTATTTATAATGGTTCGGTCATACAGAGTAGTTTTCGAAGTTGTCTTTAGAGTTTTGGAAAACGTGGAGGAGAGCTGAAGATTCACCTATCATATTATTTATTTTCCACTGTATTATATAGTATACCTATCGACATTTGTAAGATCAGGATTTTATAACTTTCCAGCTGATAAAGCTTGTTTTTAACTCTAATATACTCTATATATTTGGAGTGACAGTTTCTACTGTCCTTATTATATTAAATGCTGTCAATTCCGTTGAGAGATTCTGTTTTTCTTCATTCTCTATTCTTTTCTTTTTATTTACCCTAACAATCTGCTTTTTTTCGATTGAATGCATGACATTGGAACATGGTGTTTGTGTTCGGTGTCGACTTTCGATGGTCAAAAAGGCAGGTTACTACAGCTTACATGTTTTGTTAAAGTTGAAGGTTATCCAATTTCATATTCTATATACTGATGCTTGGGATAATATTCTCTTCCAAAGTTGTTTGTGATGCAGCTTTTTCATTAGGGTTGTCATTTACATTTCCGGCTCTTACCATTTTCTTGCTGGAACAAGAGAACCTTATATAGTTAGTTCGATGAGAAATTATAAGGGATGATAGGTTCGATCCCTCCTTCTAGTGACAAAATATTGAAGAATAAATTCATCAAACACCCAAAAACATGTCAAAGATGGATTACTTAGAGGTTATCCTCTTCGAAGCTAGCTGAGGTTGTACTCCTTGAGGTTAATCAAAGTCATAGGTTGATGCGTGTATGGCTCCAAATCTATAGTAATTCTGTGCGTCGAAGTCATTATCACTTCAAAGGTAATGAATAGTACAAATCAATATGTTATAGGCAAGGTATAGCCTAAGTCAATATGCATGAAGATACGTAGTCAATATGAAAAAAGTCACTAAGTCAATATGTTCGATGGCCGTCAAGTCTTTATTCAAGTTCAATTCAATATGCAAATCACGAGTTTGATTGTGTCAATAGGCTGTGCAATTGTTTGATTTCCAATTCCTTATGTGTACAAAGTCCAAAAATTACAATTGGAAAAATTCTCAAATTGATTTAGGGTTTACAAACTTGAAAACATATAAGAAATGGAAAGAGAAAAATACGACTCCAAAATAGCACCCCTAGGGTCATATTGATAGAGGTGGGATGGTAGGGTCTTCGACGAGTCTTAGTGACAACATTGACAATGGCCTCGTCAAGCTTGATGATATAATGCGTTGAACTCACTTTAGCTCCACTGCGACCTTGTTGATCTTCAGTGTCAAATCCTTCCAAGCGATATAAAGATTTAAGTGCTGTATTGAACAATAGCAAAGAGTGGTGCTGCTTTGCTTCCTTGTAGTGTCAAGGTCCTCTGGATATTGAGAATGTCCAACACCAATACCGCTTTGTATAGATGAATGACTTCCCTCTTCATGCTGATTGAAGCGCCATTTTGAATGTTAGTAAAGAGCAATGCAATATCTTCAAAGGGCTGCAAAGTCTACCATATCACGGTGAAACAGGGAGTTTGTTGTGGTAACCATATGTGAATGACAGTGCTGACAAGGTTTAGCATCAAAGGAATGCGATGTGATCCTGTTCGACACCCATTGAATGCCTTTGGAGTTGTTTGTACTAGACCTCTTCCTGCCATTAATCATGAAAGGCAATGCCCTCTTTGTGCCTTTTTTTGATATTAAAGTGATGCAATACTAGTGACTTGCGATGTGATGGCATCCGGAGTAAATGAGGAGTAACTTTCAAGAGGCGCGGGATCGATTAGCATCGAAGTGATGTGATATGGTTTTGATGCGAAGTGGTGTCATAGCTCTATTAGATTGGCCTATCTTCATGTCTCCAGCATTGTTGGTCTTTGTCGAAGAGCCTCTTCTTACAATGTGGGTCAATCTCATTTCTTCAGAGTCTTGACTCTTACAACATATCTTCCTGTAAAATTATGTGGATAACACCTAAACGATATCCCTGACCTTTTAATACATACTAATTAGGAGGAGGCGGACCAAACAACAGTCACTTACTACCCCGATCTATGAAGCAGGTCATATGTATTATAACCCGTAACCCAGCTATGAAATCTCACATTAATCCAATCATTCTTAGGAACTGGAAGCCAGATTAACTAGAAGACATACCCTATAGAATTAGAACTAGCCCATGTCCTCCATGGGAACTTATTTTAGGCGATGTCTCACATTAGTCCAAAGTTACACTACTGATAGTCAGATTACTAGGGCAGACTTTCATGTTCTTTTGACTGATCGCACATTCCTATAAACTAGTCATTATTTACACTCTCCTAACCATACTACCATATACCTCAACGCATTCTACTAAGGCTATAAAGAAAGATTTGTTATTCCATATATTCACTTTTAACTTTCATCCTATGGGGTTTTAATGCTAAAACTAACCTATTTATTATGTTATTAATACATTACTGATTATATGTTATTTATATGCTAATATGCATATATAACTAATATTTTCCTAGGTGTATGAAGATTTCACTCTATATCAATTGTTAAATGTCAAAACTTCCAGTTTACACAAGTTTAACTCCATACATAACATACAATTTAGCTGATATCCCTATCCTGAAATAAACTTGTATAAGAAAATGGAATCAATTACCAAACTTATTTCATTCAAAATAGTAGAACTAACATTAATAGAATTTACAATTTAAGGTTTCACACCCTATTCAACTTTCACATATAAAATAGAAAAGGGATTCGTATTTAAAAGCCCTTAATCATATCAAAGAGAAGACTAGAAGTGAAATAGAATGTAAAATATTGAAATTGCAATAACTACGCAAATGCTACCATTTTAATATAAAATAATTGAGATTTGAGTAACATTAGAATTAACATTTCATTTTGGAGAAATTTTGTGGGTTTAGATTTGAAGTTTTCATGAGTCATAATTCTCCAAGACATATATCAAATTCAACCTATATTGTACAATTACTAAAAAAAGGAAAACTAAGATTTCCGTTCACCGATAATTCCTGATTTTCTCCTTTGGATTTGAGCACGTCTATTTTTCAACTCTTCCCAGATCTCTTTCTTTCAAAATATAAAATGATTGGATTGTATATTAATTTGATTCATAATTTCAAGGAATGAAGGAGAATAGAATTAGAAATTGAATACACTACAAAATACACACTACTTAGCGACGACAAAAAGCCGTTGGCGATCGTCGCTAGCCGTCGCTAAATGGCGTTGAAAAATACCTCATTGCAACCAAAGAAAGCAACGGCCTTAGAGACGGCTCCGTTGTACTTTTTACAACGGCTGTAACGGCTAAATGTACACGTGGAAGTAACTGTTGGTTTGTTGGATTTCTGGGTTGTTGGTGCAAACCGTTGCAAATCGTTGCAAATTGGCCATCGCTAGCCGTCGCTTAATTTGACCAAATGGCCGTCGCTAGCCGTTGCAAACCTGGAATATTTTTCCAGCCAATTTGCAAATATTGGTTAATTTATTTACCAATTCTCTACTATGTTGTTGGAAGGATTTCGAGCCACCACGATGTAAAGCAGGATTATTGTTCCTATTAGCCTTGTTTCTTTCCGACAATTCCTATTAATTTAAACAGACTATGAAACTAAGAAACTTCAATTACCATTAATTTAAACAGCCACCACAATGTATCTCATGTCAATTACCATTTTTTTTTAAATAGTACAGGAACTTCAAACATATGTTTTGACTAAGAAACTAGTAATAATGTTGTATATGTTTGGATATCATGAATTGAATGCTATATTAGCCCATGTTCTATTTATCTTGGACCTCAATTTGTTGTTTTATGACGAGATTAAATAGGTTTGTGGAAGCCCAATTTGAAGAGATATTTCAGAAGAATGCACATACAAATCCAAATGCGCTGACTAAAAAAGAAGTGAATGAGATGCTCAAGGCAAATAAGCAACCTAATGACTTTGCAGGATCGTGAGTTCTTATCTAAATTCTACACATTTCCTTATTGAACTTGCAAGTTCCGGAGCCTATATATACACTTGTGAATAATATATTTATTTACTTGATTAAATGAATGTTACGAATAAATAGGAAAGCAGCATTAGCAAAGTGGAAACTGCTTTACTCATTAGCAAAAGACAAGGATGGACTGCTCCAAAAGGAAGTAATAAGGTCTGTTTATGATGGTACTTTGTTCTACAATTTGGAAAAGGCACATTCCCAGAAGAAGAAAGAGGTTATGTCATAATATGGATGTCATTTTATGTTATTCTTGTTTGTATGTGCCTCAATATAACAACAGTTACCGAATTCAAACGATTTCTTAGTTTTGGTACTAATGGCAAGTAAATTATATTACCCCATTTGCAAATGTACGAAGTTTTGCATATCTTCTATTAAACTTTGATACACCAAAAGCTCCTATGCAATCCATGCATAAACAAAATATTGTGAAACAACACAGAGTAATAATATATCACAAACTGTTGTATGACTAATATTTTTTTTGGATTCAGGTGAACATGTATTACTGGCTATTATATCAGAAACTAATATAGTACATATTATTATATAAAATATACATCATAGACTATTCTTCGGTTTAAATTGAACAAAAGTCGGTTGTAAAGCAAAACAGAAAGTCGTTTACATCTTCATGGGCGGAGGCCTACTGCTGCACCGTTTTGAGTGTAACCAGAATTGATTATAGCAATCTTAGGGCTGCCATATTGATTCAAAATGTAATGAGATTGGTCCCATTGACTTTGTTGTTTGTTGTTCCTAGAAGTGATCCTAACTCTACTACTAATTTTGTTTCTATCGAAAATGAATATAAGGGTGCTGCTAATGTAAAGTAGAATAATAATTGGGTTCAAAGCATATGAGCAGTGATCAAAACCCCTGGCGATTTCCAGACTGGGTTCAGGCTCCGGTATTGGAATCTGAAATCATGTCCTCAAATATCATTCAGACTCAGGTTGGATTTTGGCCGAAATCCACACCGCTGATTGGATTATTTACGTGCACTTTACTAAATATTAATATATGTTATAATATCTCATTTATCTCTGTAATTTGTGCATTCATATAATTCATCAAAAAAAAATGCATGGTTAAAGTCACCTCACTTTTTGCATAGGACGCGGATAGAACATAGACGGACGTGCCTTGCTGGCCTTGACGGGAGTTCGCCCGATCATAGTGTAAAAGAAAAAAAAAATCCCAAAGGCGGTGCCTTCAGCCCTGCACACTAAAATTTATATTTGCAAATTTTTATTCTAAAAATTCATAAAAATAATCAATTAAGGATGGGCGGACCGTTTACATTTTTATGTTAAGTGGAAATTGGAGATACATCCTTACTTCTCAATCTTTTATAAATTACATTCCATCCTTTTTTTTCCTTTCTTTTTTGCTTCCTTGTTTATTCATTTTCAATTTCCACTTTCCAAATATATCATTCTTCTTAAATTGCAAAAGCAGGCGTCAGTTTCAATTCTCGCACGATCTCTTCATCTCTCGTGCGAATATCTTCATGTTCATCGTTAAATTGTAACTTGAATTCTTCTTCCGGTTCGAATCATCCCTAATCTCAGTTTCAAGTTTTTTCTTCAATGTTTTTTCATTTTCACTTGGAATTTTATTCGATTTCGTCCTTATTTTTGTTTGTTTCTTCTTCTACCTGTTGTTCTTATTTTTTTGAGTTAGAACTAAGTGTTTTATATCAAAATTTAAAATATTTGTTTGTTTTTTCATATTTTATTGTTTTTTATTTTAGTTGACTTTTCATTTATTTCAATTTGAGGAATTATAATGATGGTTATAATATTTCAATTCAGTTTATTCATTTGTTGTTGAAGGGTTCAAGGTTGGTTAAATTTATTTTTAGTAATTTTTTGTTGTTGAATGATGATTATAGCATCATGTTGAATTGAATGTTGTTATTTTTGTCATTGTGGTAATTAGTATATTTGTATTATGTTATGCAGTGATTTCTGAAATGATTTTATGTTCTTAAATATTTGGGTTTCTGTGGAATGTAGTTAAAGAGTGAGATGACAGATATTTGTTAATCAACTATAATTCAAGGCATCATTGGCATGACAATGTCATGTTAATGTTTTTTTTGTTTATGTTGTTGTTCTTTTAAATTAATATTATTTATGTATTTATGCATGCCCAATGTTGTTGATGTTCTTGTTATTTATATTAGGTAATGGCACATATAGTAGACAACTTTTTTTGAGTGATTGTGTGGAAAGATTGAGAAATGATATATGTGGTCACTTGCCTAAAGTAAAAGACGGTTCTATTGAATTTGTTTTATGGAAGAGATAATAGGAAAAGAAACTATTTTTGATTTGCACAGTATATTGTTGCGTGTTGTTAACTCCTATGCTCAGCGGCTCAATGGGAAGACGACTTAAGGTGGCCAGCGACTCAATAGGCAAACGACTTGAGAGTATAACGTCTTAGCGACTTAACTGATAGCACGACCTACCGACTTAAGAGATTGCCGACCTAACGACTTAAGAGATTGCCGACCTAACGACTCAAGAGACTGCCGACCGAACGACTCAAGAGACTGCCGACCTAACGACTCAAGAGACTGCTGACCTCAAAACAACTTCACTTAAGTCACGACCGACTTACAACCTATATTAGGTCGCTCACGACCTAGGCAAACAAAGGGAAATCCAATATAGCGTTACTTGAACTAGGGCTTGTTAACTCGTTCACGACTTAGGACTTGTACTCAGAAGAACATGCTTATCCCAGTTAAGCCATGAGCCGTGCTTAAGAGATAGAACACGACTTATGACTTGTCTTGGGTCGGTCACGATCCACGACTTACTTTAGGTCGGTCACTACTTACAACTTGACATGGAAGTTCCTTTATAAATACGGCACTATCTCCAACATGAGGGGGACTTTTTCGATCATTTTCTTCAAAGCATCGAGACTCTGCCATCTTAAAACCAAGCCTTACTCCAACACTTAAAACTGGCAAGAAGCTTCAATCAACTTCAAATAGGAATTCAACACATTCAACCATGAATTCGGAGAATTCTCTTGCATCGAAGTTTTTCTAGCTACTTGTTTTTTGAAGTGAATTGTAATTGAAGGAAATTGTAAAGGATTGTAATCATATTAGCAATAAAGAAGGATTGAAGTGGACGTAGGCTTGATCATAAGCCGAACCACTATAAAATCTGTGTCTCTTACTGCTTTTTCAGTGGATTACTGCCTTTTCTGTTTCCCGTGTTAACAGGTGGTGCTTTCATTCAATCTCTATTTGCATCGTGGTGTTAGCGTCTAACTTTTTGCGTTAACATTTTTGGTGCTTTCACTGCGAAACCAACTCAGGATACTGTCATCATAGCTTCATAGAAATTTGTAGAAAGGATCTCTCTAAAAACCAGGAGTTTATCAGAAATAATGGCCCCTGGAAGAAAACGCAAGTCTGTTAGATCCGATGATGTTCGCGAGACTACTGCCACTTCTCCTCCTTTAAGTCAAACAACTCCAACCGTCGGAGTTACACGGGCAGAGCTGGATGCCGTGGTATCTGGGCTACATCGACAAATGGAAACTCAGAATAACCTCATGATGGAAAGGTTGAATGCTTTATTTGAGGCAAACCGCCAACCGGCGGCTAAGGAGGGAAACCTCGCCGATGAAGTGCAGAATGTGGAAGGAAGTAATATCTCTCAAAGGCCAGCCGACCCAGTGGAAAAGACACCTCTCCAAGCCGGAGGATCGGGGCTACAACCAACCCTCCGTGAACGATTGTCAAGACAGAATTCGAAGAGAATGGCTTATGTTTGTCCCGTTGAGCCTCAAAATGATGAAGAGTATTTCTCAGGCATGGTTCACCAGATTATGAAGGAAAGTATGTAGAGAGACGAAGATGAGAAAGAGTGGGGTTTCGCTCCGAGCAAAACTCCATTCACTGAAAAGATCTTGAAAGCAGAATTCCCAAGGAAGTTTGTCCCTCCAACTATTCCAGCTTACAAGGGAACGAGCGATCCTAATGAGTTTCTGTATAAGTATGATTGGCACATGACGGGTGCCAGAGCCTCTGATGAAATCAAATGCCAGTATTTTCCAGTATACCTGGAAGGAGTTGATTTACTTTGGTTCACAAAGCTGCCGGTCCGATCGATAGACCAATTTTCTGATTTGACCCGGAAATTCAAGGAACAGTTTCGATTATATGCGTCAAAGGCGAAGGATATAATGTCATTATCCAGCTTGGAGCAGAATCTTGGAGAATCCATTAAAGCTTTTCTGAATCGCTTCAATATAGCTCTGGCTGAAGTGGACAATGCGGAGCCGAGAATGATTTTGACGTACCTGATGAAGGCTATTGATAAGACAAGTGAGTTCGGGAGATGGTTGAAAATGAAGGAACCAAATTCACTTGACAAGTTTTATAAGAAAGCCGATGAATTCATGCGTCTGGAAAGCCTCCAAGCACCGGCTAAGGTGGTATCGACAGGTGCTGGAAATAGTAATGCTGCTCCGAATAAGAAGGAATCTAGCAATCAGAAGAGGGGGAACGATGCCCAGAAGAAGCAAGGAGATGCAAAGAAAGGACGTCCCTTCAACTTTACCCCTCTGACTGATACCCCGGAAAACATCAACTTTGCAAACAAAGACACGGTCGAATTCCCCGCACCGGCTAAGCAAAGAGTTAATGGAAGAGATGAGAAGAATGGAAGGTTTTGCCGGTTCCATAACCAGCCCGGGCATGATACTAATGAGTGTCGTCACTTAAAGGAGGTAATTGAGGAACTATTGAAGCAAAACAAGCTCCAACAATATGTAAGAAGGAACAAGAATGGACCAACCTCGTCAACTCAAGGACAACAGGTTCCTGTTCATTGTCCTGGCTCAAGTGAGAAGGCGGCAGCTCATGAATCAGAGAGGCCTGTTATAAATGTGGTTACAGGAGGCCCTCACCCAGCGGGCAGGAATTGGGGCGAGATGGAAAGATACGCCCGTGCTTTGAAGTATGCACCGGCAGATGAAAGTGTTTTTGTGTTAGAAGATGCTACGCCCCTGAAGCAGTAGAAAACCTTTAATGATGACATTATATTGAGTACTAGGGATTCGATGGGTATTGAAGCTCCTACCATTGATCCTTTGGTCATCTCCGCTGGCATTGGGCCAGCTACTGTTAAAAGAGTTCTGGTTGATTGTGGAGCTTCATGCAACATTCTCTTCAAGAAGACTTTTGATCAGATGAAGATTCCAATGGCTGACGTTCAAGCTTCGTCACTAAAGATTGCTGGCTTTACTGGGGAGGCGAAACAGCCAATTGGGACTATTGATTTGTTCGTAAAGCTTGGAGAGGGGCAGAGAAAAGTCGCTCGAAAACAGGCCTTTGTTATTGTTGAAGAATTTTCTGCCTACAATGCCTTCTTAAGCCGACCAACTCTGGCGGCATTTAAAGCTATTCTTGCCCCGTGGTGTCCGACCATAAAATTCCCCACAGATAATGGAGTCGGTGTGGTGAAAGGGGATCAGAATGCTGGACGAGAATGTTATCTTACAGAGTTGCGTGAATCGAGGAAGAGAGAAATGGGAAAAGATGCGGCAGCCCCAGTCCGCATCAAAGAATCAACCTTGTAGCAATTACAGGGTGGACCCTGCACAGGCGAACATAGCGGTGCACGAAGAGAGATGGATCCAAGAAAAGCCAGTGCAGGGGAAAATAGAGTGGTACCAGTTGAAGTGACAGTGCCGGTATCTGTTGACCCTAAAGACCCGAACAAAGTATTGAATGTGGGTTCGCAGCTTAATGCAATGGTTCAAAATGTTTTGATATCATTTCTAAAAGCAAATCTGGATGTATTCGCTTGGACTCATGCCGATATGTGTGAAATATCTCCAGAAATTGCAGTACATACCTTGAATATTGATCCAAAGTTTACACCTATGAGGCAGAAAAGAAGAACCCAGGGTCCCGAAAGGTCAGCAGCATTAAAGGAAGAGGTGGATCGGCTCATGGAGAATGACTTTATCAGAGAATCTACTTATCCAAATTGGGTTTCGAATCTAGTACTGGTTAAGAAAGCTAACGGAAAATGGAGAGTATGCATCAACTTTTCAGACTTAAACAAGGCTTGGCCCAAAGACTGCATTCCGCTTCCCAGGATTGACCAGTTAGTTAATGGAACTGTGGGGCATGAATTGTTATCTTTTATGGATGCTTACTCCGGATATAACCAGATCATGATACACGAGCCAGATCAGGAGGACACGAGCTTTATCACCGATGTTGGTCTCTACTGCTACAGAGTCATGCCTTTCGGACTTAAGAATGCAGGGACAACTTACCAAAGACTTGTGAATGCCATGTTTAAACCAAAGATTGGCAAGACTATGGAAGTTTATGTCGATGATATGCTGGTAAAGTCAAAGAAAGCAATGGACCACATGGATCACTTGGCAGAGATGTTCTCAATCCTCCAAAAGTACGGTATGAAGCTGAACCCTTTGAAGTGTTCATTTGGAGTAGAATCTGGAAAGTTTCTGGGTTTCATTGTGAGTGCAAGGGGCATTGAAGCTAATCCGGCTCATATAACTTCCTTAAGAGAAGTCAAAGCTCCTAGAACGAAGAAGGAATTGCAAAGTCTCAATGGAAAAGTCGCTGCCTTGAGTCGGTTCATTTCCAAAGCTACTGATAAATGCATTCCATTCTTCGATGCTCTAAAGAAAGGAAGAAAAAACTTTGACTGGACTCCTGAATGCCAGAAAGCTTTCGATGAGCTGTTCTTCATATGGAAACGCCTCCTATACTTTCTAAGCCTGACAGTGGTGAAGATCTTTTTGTGTATTTGGCAATCTCGTCTCATGCCCTCAGCGCAGCTTTGGTACGGGAGGATGCGAGAATTCAGCGCCCGGTCTACTACATCAGCAAGAGATTCACTGGGGCAGAATTAAACTATTCAAAGTTGGAAAAGCTCGCCTATTGTCTATTGATTGCATCAAGAAAACTGAGACATATTTCCAAGCTCATCCCATCAAGGTCCTCACCGATCAGCCCTTGAAGCAAGTCCTGCTCCGTCCGGAGACTTCGGGTCGCCTTTTGAAATGGAATATTGAACTCAGCCAATATGACATCACTTATCATCCCTGAAGAGCAATCAATGGACAAGCTTTGGCAGACGTCATTGCAGAATGTACAGACAAAGGCGATAGTGAGTATGTGGTGACCGATAATCCTTCAATCGGGTGGAAATTGTATGTTGATGGTGCAAGAAACGATTACTGTTCTGGGGCCGGGGTTGTACTTGAAACCCCTGAAGGACGGTCACTGTGTTATGCTTTAAGATTGAAATTCCCTTCGACAAACAATGAAGCAGAGTATGAAGCTCTTATTGCCGGTTTAAGAATTGCTAAAGAACTGAACATCAAGGCATTACAGATCTTCAGTGATTCACAGCTTATCGTGTGTCAAGTCAAGAAAGAGTTTCAAGCCAAAGGGGGGAACCTACCCACATATTTGTCCAAGGCCTGGGAACTTCTTGATGATTTCGACCATTATACAATAAGCCATATTCCCCGGGAAGAGAATATGAAGGCAGATTCCCTCGCAAAATATGGAAGCACCGATGAAGCTCGGTTATTGGGATTAGTTCCTGTAGAAGTCCTGTCAACTCCAAGCATTGATGAATTGGATATTGACTGGATCATGACTGTATCACAGGAGCGAGAATCATGGATGAATCCGATATTGGAATACCTGCGCGACGGCTCTCTACCAGAAAACCCAAGAGAACGGCAGAAGTTGTTAAGAAAAGCATCCAGATTTGTAATTCAAGATGGCCGATTGTATAGGCGGGGATTCTCAATGCCATTACTTCGATGTGTGACCAAGGAAGAAGCTGAAACAATTCTAACTGAGGTACACGGAGGAGAGTGTGGAGACCATTCAAGGGGTCAAACTTTAGTGAAGAAAATTCTCCGTTGTGGATATTTTTGGCCGGATATTAATCGTGATGCCGCGAGTTACGCCCGAAAATGTGACCGATGCCAGAGATTTGCAAAAATCCCAAGAGCACCTTCCACTGAGATAACACAGATGGTCAGTCCGTGGCCATTTGCTATTTGGGGAATGGATCTCATCGGGCCTTTGCCAACTGCAAAATCCGGAATCAGATATGCTATTGTTGCTGTGGATTATTTTACAAAATGGGCTGAATCTGAACCCTTAGCTACTATTACCTCTAAGAAAATGATAAACTTTGTAACTAAGAATATCATTTGCAGGTATGGAGTGCCTCAAAAGATAATCATAGACAATGGAACCCAATTTGAAAGTGAAGAGTTCCAAGATTTTTGCAAAAAATTCGAGATCCAGAAAAGTTTCTCAGCAGTGGCTCATCCACAGGCAAACGGGTAAGTGGAAGCAGTAAACCAAATTATCAAATCAACCATCAAAAAATAGCTGGAAAAAGCGAAAGGTGGTTGGGTCGATAAACTTCCGCTAGCACTATGGGCATATAGAACTACGCATAAAACTGCGACAGGGCACACTCCATTTTCATTGGCATATGGATCAGAGGCAATGATTCCGGTAGAAATAGAGGTCCCTTCACATAGAAGAATCCATTTCAATCAAGCCGAAAGTGAATAATAAGAACTATAAAGTGGATGTAGGCCAAGTTCTTGATCGAACCACTACAAATCTTGTGTTCTTTACTATTATAAACCACTTTGCTTTATTTTGATATATAAAATACGTCAATTGTATTACTAAAATGTCGATTTAATAATGCAGGCCATAAAAACAAAACTTACCCATCACAAGACCAAGCAATCTCCGACATCACCCAACAAGCAGACGCTAAACCATTCAAAATTTCCATACTCAAATCCTACGAAAGAAGTACTTCGAACAAAAGTTAGCAATTTGGCTGGAAGTGGACCATTGCTAACTAGCTGCGAATGTTTATGCAAACGAGCATCCAGTTAAATAGCCTGTATCTGCCACCACCAGCTCGCTTAACTATGAAGTATATTTCTTTGGATAAGGAAAATTGTTGGCAACTAAAAGGGGGGTGTATTTGGAACAGATAACGGGGATCGCCGGTATGAACATATGGCAAAAAGGCATGGGCAAGAAAGCATCAAACAGCAAAAGACCTCTTCGGAGGCACAAGCCCTCTTTGGAGGCACAACTCTTCGGAGGATAAAGACCTCAAACGGGGCATGCCAGAAGTCTTTCTCAACAAAAAAGATTGGTATGGAATGACCGGGAGCACCTTCTCAACTGGAAGGCAAGGCACTTGTTTACTAGCTGAGACAGTTTGCACAGACAAGCGTCCAAGTAACTTGCGTCCGCCCCGTGAATCTATACGATGATCGGAGGCACCTTCCCAAGTGGAAGGCAAGGCTCTTGTTCGCTAGTTGAGATAATCTGCGCAAATAAGCGTCTAAGTAACTTGTGTCCGCCCCGTGAATCCAGCCAACCATGAGGAAGAAACTTCCAGGTAGACTCGGAGGCACGCATTCCACCGAGATCTGAAATAAAACTTCACAAGTGCTGGAATGTGGAAAGCCCTCTTCGGAGGCCCATTTCACCATTGTTGAAATGCTAAAAGACCTCGAGCGGGCCTCGCCAGAAAAAGAGAGTTCTTTCTCGACATAAAGTTGCGGACTGATCGGTGGCACAAAACACTTGTGTCCGCCCCGTGAATCCATCCAGCTAAGAGAAATATGCTCCAAACTTCCAGGCAAAAGCCCTACTCAGAGGCACACATTTCACCGTGATTTGAAATAAAACTTCACACGAGTCGAAATGTGAAACGCCCTCTTCAGAGGCCCGCTTCCCAGCGAACAGGGAAAAAGATAAAAGCCTCTCCCAAGAGGCAGAAACAGAAAGACCTCTTCTCAGAGGCACAATCAAACAAAAAGCCCTCTTACTGGAGGCACAAGCAAGTCGAAGCCCACTTTACCACGAAACAAAATTCACTCGCCAAAACAAGTGATTTTCTTCAAAAAAAAAACTCCTCCAAAATGAGGTACATCCTACTAAATACGAAAAATATTTCCTTGAAATGGAAATATTATCCTATAAAGTACGGATGCAAACCTCCTTCAAACGAAAAAGTTGTTCTCTAAAGAAAGAGTACAAGTCTTCTCGAAATAGAGGAATTGTTCTCTAAAAACTTTGCCAATGTGAAAGAGATTGTAATAAACCATGGTATGGGGGCAGCACATTATAGGTACAAGAATGGAAACAATGCTGAAACAACATACCATAGGCTCATTGCAATATCACACAAAGGAAACAAGGAACTTGTATAAAGATAAAGAGTAAATGTATTCTCAAATACAGACAGAAGTTTGTATAGGTAAAAGGAACATTTTATTCAACACTACGAAAATTTTATATAGGTACAGGTTTCAGGATAAAGAAAAGCGGGGACTGGTACCCGCACAATCTCCAGTCGACACAAACTTGTATACATGCAAAAAAGCAAAAAGTAAAGCAAAGTAGGGAAAGCGGGGCTCATCACTTCTTTCTTCCACCACCTTTAGAGCCTTCACCTGGTTTAATAGGCAATTTTTCAGGCCGACTCGGGAGAGTTAGGGGAGAAGGAGAGAGAGCTAGTGTTGGATCAACTTCCGTTTCCTTTTCAGTAACAGAAATGCTTCTCCCTTTCCTCTTTGAAGTTGTACGCTTCCTCCTCCTCCTTGAAGAAGACTCACTCCCCGGAGTGACAAGAGCATACAATTTTATGTAATCAGAAAGGGTTCGCTCCGGAGATACTTCACCTCCTTCAAGTCCTTCGGCCTTCTGCTCCTGCGAAGCGGCTCGATCGTCCAAGTCTTGAAGAGCTCCTATTAATTCTTCCTGCGATCCCGGCTGGGAAGTAGGAGTAATTTGAAAGGTAGGAGGAGGAACAGCTGGAGGAGGAGAAGTTTCTATGACACTGGGTGTTCTCGCTACAGAAGAAAAGAAAAAAATATTAGTATCTCCCGCGAAGAGAGGAGATAACGGCTCATCGAGTCTTAAGTAATAAGCAACAAGTTCATCAAGCTCGGCCGAAGCAAATGAGTAATCCACTTGACCTGGTTCGACGTTAATATTACCTGGAGAAGTGGGCTTCCTAATGTCAACTTCATAAGCTTGTGCTTCGGTGCTCTCTTCGCCTTCATCTCCACCCTGTGCACTTGTAATCTCAGTTATAACTTTAGCAGGGGACGGAGAATGGGAACCGGAGCCTGTGATGTCAACGTCGGCCGAAATTGAAGGAGGGACAACTGCAATTGATGGTGCTTCTTTCTCTTGATGCTCCTCTCTCGTCGTCCCAGCATGCTCTCTAGCGAGTTGCTCTTTTCCTCTGGCAAGGGCTACACGAGCTCCGTCATCCAGATAATGTGCCTCGAGTTCTTCTTCGGCATACCCAGCATCATTAAGCATATCAAGCGCAGCTTTCCATACTTCAGCCAAAGTGAATTCATATTTGGGGCCCAAAAATGCGAGACTGCCACGTCCTAGGACACTTTGCAAGTAGAAGTCGAACAATGTCGAACTGACATAGGCTTTAGTGGCTTGATGAGCTTCTTCAGCTGCAATTGTACCGGCAATAGCCTCATCGCGCTCTTTCTCAACTATAGCAAGTCGGGTTTTTAATATCTCAATTTCGAGGTTCTGGGAGATGGTCTGTTGTCGCAACTGTGCAACGTCGACGCGATAATCTTCGACAACCTTTTCCTGCCACTTGAGTTTATCTTCGGCCTCTCGTTGGCTAGCATGAGCATCCCGCACTTGTTGCTGAAGCACACTTTCCCTTTGAGAGTAGGAAGTGGAGGAAGTAGCAAGCTCTTCTTTAAGTTTTCCAACTTTCGCTTCAAGCTTTTCATTATAAGCGGTGATGCTCCTTATCTCTGCGTCATGTTGATCAAGAGTCTTTTGCCATTCAGATTTATCGTTCTCCATGGTCAACATAGCCTCAAGGTTTGCGCGGTTCACTCTCTGGTGTTCGTCAACAAGTTTCTGCCAATTCGACATCCTCTCAATATCAAGCTTGACAGCATCAATATTTCGCAACATGTCTGGTTTGTCGATTGGAACCGGATCAAGATCAAAGCGAACTCCCTTCAAGCACCAGTTTGGAAATCGGCTTTGAAGAGTAACTGGGCCTGGTCCGACCTGATATGAGGGCCTGCCAATGATCGTCTGAATGTCGGTACGAGCAAGAGCAGGAGATTGAGGAGGCACCAAAGCAATTGGCTCTTTAGGAATGTCAGATGATGACTTTTCATCGTGCTTGGTCCGTTTGCTCGAACCTTCGGCGGCATGGCTCTTTCCTTTGTCATCATGGGATTTTCGTTTAAGGGAATCATCCTCTCTGTGGGAAGAGTCACGATGTTCATCCCCTCTCCCGTACCGTTCTTCGTATGCTCTTCTCTCCTGAGCTTTTCAAGCAGCCCTCTCCTCAACAGTTTCCCTATGAGGGGGAAGATAGCGCCTGTAATCATATTGACTGCGCCTGCCATACTGCTTAAAGTCATCATAATACGAGCCACTTCGCCCCATTGAAGAACCTGAAATTAAAAAAAAAGCATAACTTGAGAATCTTCAAATTGCAAGGAGTTAAGTGCATATTAGTGCCAATAAATCCTAAGTGTGTGTGGTGTGTGCAAACTACACGCGCCGAACTACGGACTGCTCCTCAGTTGGGGGGTGATGAAAGATTTTGCAGCCAATGTTGATTCTTGAGCTGGAGGAGTCTGTTGAAGAGCAGATGTCGCCTTAATCGCTGGAGATACAATTTTAGCAGCGGACAGATCATCTTTAAAGAGTTCTTGAGACGTAACCATAAAGTCGCTCAACCCTTCGAAAGTGTCATTACCACTGTGTTCAACAGGGCTCTTCACCTCAAATCCTTCATCAGTAGTTTTCCCGGTTTGTTGAAGATCTTCTTCTTCTTCGATAACCGGGGCAAGAGAAAGTTTACAAGATGGTCCCGCAATGTCAGTTGGAGTAGAACATTTTACCAACGAAGCCTCAGTTGTAAGTTCCTTCGGTACGGGTTCGTCAGTAGAAACTGGAGCATCTAATGCCTTAGCTGGGGAATCAGGGACTTCGTGAGGTTGTGTTTAGCGGGAAGAATGTAGAAGTCCAAACTGATGTAGAAACTCATCCTTCAACAGAAATTTTATACTCCTTCCCTCAGCAGCCACGGCATTCAGTCTTTTAAAAATTTGCTTGTGGCCTGGATCTCTAGAGGGGGGAGGAAGTGCTGAAAAAGGAAAGAGTAAAATTAGCACTTAGCAACTCAGATCTCGAAAAGCTCAGGAATGGAAAAAATAAGAAGCAGGTAATCTTACTTCCTACTCTCCAGATAGCATAAAACCCTGGGGGGCAGCGAAGAAAGAAAAACTGATTCAAGAAGCCATGTGTGCTTTCGGAAAAATCGGTAATGAGTTTACGATTCCTAGCGCTTCTTACAACAGTAATGGAGGGATGATCTTTATTCTTAGCAAATGAGTATAAGTAGCAAATTTCTTCGAAGCTCGGCAAACGATCAAGAGTTCTCCTAAATAAAACACATAACCCCATCAGGATAGCATAGCCATTGGGATGTAGTTGAAACGGAGAGATGGTCAACCGAAGGAGAAGCGTTCGAAGAAAGTCGTTAAAAGGAGGAATTGCTCCACTTAGGCACATCTGGCGATTGACTGCGACAAAACCGTGAGGTGGATTATCGGCAGTATCATTCGGCCCGGGAAGTAGAGCATCACTCTCAGCAAGGCCAAATTGAATGCGTAGCTGGTTAAATGCTCTCTGGGTTAAGGTAGTCGGAGATCTTTCTGGAGGATTCACTACGGGAATAGCTATCGGAAAGATCTCTTCAGCTTGAGCTACCACTTCTTCTTGATGTGAAGCCATTCTACATAAACAACTGGATATTCAAACATGAAGGTGCACGTTTCCTAAATGTGTGAAGTGCTGTGTAAAGCTAACAAAGCAACAAGCAAATATAATTGAAATTAAACATGTGTTAATTGCAATATTTCAAGACTTGTCGCTTTAAGTCCAAATACAAGTGCAATATTAACGCAAACAAATCAACTTTAATTGGTTAATATTGTTTTAATGCTTCACTTGAGTTTGTTGATTCACAGCATTTCATACAATTTCTTTAAGTTCATTATCTTTTATCGACTAATCTGTCATTTGATGTGGGCAATCAGTGGCAGTATATTCGTCCTAGTTTTATGCAAATGCTGTATTTAACAGGTTATTAGCATCAAATTTGGTATAATCTGTTAAGAAAGCATAGCAAAGTCATGCAAGTTATTTCGGCAGTTTAAAGTTTGAGTTGGAAATGCAATCAAGTCCTATCAAAATTTTTAGGTTCCCAACTTGTTCAAGTCCTAGGCCGTATGGTCTGAGTTAAAAGTACAAGGCATGGTAATGCGTATCAAAGTCCTAAGTCGTTCACAATCTAAAGGTTAAATCGCAAAGCTTCAAGTCAAGGTGGTGAAGATTCGCTCAAGTCTAAGGTCGCTCGCGACCTAACGAGTAGGATGAGATGGGTATAAGTCGCAAGAAGCAATTCGGCAGTGGAAAATTGTCCAAGTGCTAACTCGTTCACGACCTAAAAGATTTCCTGTGAGTTAAGTTAAGTCGTTGGTTCTTTAAATCATCCTAGCTCGTCCGCGACTCAAGGCTTATGTCGCGTCTATTTAAGTCGGTCAAAAGTTAAGTCGGCCGCGACTCAAAGCTTATGTCGTATCTTGTTAAGTCGCGAAGGGTTATAGGTCGCCCAAAATTGCTGGGTCGTGTCCAAGTTGGTATCTCACTTCACCCAATCAACAAACCCCCCATCTAATCAGAAACTCCTCATCCTCTTAACCCGTTAACCCGTTAGCCTCTCCATCAACAGAAGCCCACATTTCCTCATGATGTCGAATCATCCAAAAAACTAAATCACCACAAATTCAATGCCCTATCACTTTAACGCAAATCAAAGATCAATTAGCTTGAAGCATTGAAGCCCATAGATCAAATGTTTAAAACCAAATCGAGCTAGCTCAAGTTCGTCAACTATCGAAGTAACGAAATTCGTGATGAAACATTGCATGAAGAGGTGGTTTAGGATTGAGGAAATGGAATTCACGAATCAGAGATGGTAAAGGATCAAGAAAGAAGAAAGTTCACTTACGTGATGTAATATCAAGTTAATTGGTGACTGATCGGGTTGAGATCGCCTTTGGAAATTCAGGAAAGTGTTAATGGCAGAAACATATGAGGAGGTAAGTAATAAGAAGAAAGAAGGGGATGGACGACTTATAGTGGAGAAACCTGAAGCGGCTCATACGACCTAACCTTTAGGTCGCGCGCGACTTAGCGACCTAGAGGGGGACGGGTTAAAGGATATCGAAGCACACGACCTAACCATTAGGCGTGTACTTCGGGGGCAAATGTTAACCTTTGAGGGGCAAATGTTAACTCCTATGCTCAGCGGCTCAATAGGAAGACGACTTAAGGTGGCCAGCGACTCAATAGGCAAACGACTTGAGAGTATAACAGCTTAGCGACTTAACTGATAGCACGACCTACCGACTTAAGAGATTGCCGACCTAACGACTTAAGAGATTGTCGACCTAACGACTTAAGAGATTGCCGACCTAATGACTCAAGAGATTGCCGACCTAATAACGACTTATGAGACTGCCGACCTAACGACTCAATACAGGAAAAGCTCAAAACAACTTCACTTAAGTCACGACTGACTTACAACCTATGTTAGGTCGCTCGCGACCTAGGCAAACAAAGGGAAATCCAATATAGCGTTACTTGAACCAGGGCCTGTTAACTCGTTCACGACTTAGGACTTGTACTCAGAAGAACATGCTTATCCCAGTTAAGCCGTGAGCCGTGCTTAAGAGATAGAACGCGACTTATGACTTGTCTTGGGTCGGTCACGATCCACGACTTACTTTAGGTCGGTCACTACTTACAACTTGACATGGAAGTTCCTCTATAAATACGGCACTATCTCCAACATGAGGGGGACTTTTCCGATCATTTTCTTCAAAGCATAGAGACTCTGCCGTCTTAAAACCAAGCCTTACCCCAACACTTGAAACTGGCAAGAAGCTTCAATCAACTTCAAATAGGAATTCAACACATTCAACCATGAATTCGGAGAATTCTCTTGCATCGAAGTTTTTCTAGCTACTTGTTTTTTAAAGTGAATTGTAATTGAAGGAACTTGTAAAGGATTGTAATCATATTAGCAATAAAGAAGGATTGAAGTGGACGTAGGCTTGATCATAAGCCGAACCACTATAAAATCTGTGTCTCTTACTGCTTTTTCAGTGGATTACTGCCTTTTCTGTTTCCCGTGTTAACGGGTGGTGCTTTCATTCAATCTCTATTTGCATCGGGGTGTTAGCGTCTAACGTTTTGCGTTAACACGTGTTGCTTGTAACCATGATCATTTTCTAAAAGCAGTTCGATTAATGTTGGTTCTTATATTTTTTCATTTGCGGGTTCTTTTACTAAGGGTGGTTCATTTAGTTCATTCATGGTTAATTCTTTGGTTGATTCTACTTTTTTGAAAAAACTCAAAAAATAATTCTTATAATCTAGTGTTTACTAGTGTTGGTCAAAGATTCTTTGGTGGTGTTAAAGAGTTTTGATTGTATCTTATAATATATTGTATTAAAAATTAATATAAAGTTAATGTTGTTAAGAACAAGAGAGCTTGTTAGAACTATTTGTTCACGATAAAGTTGAAATGTTCATGCTTTTTATAAATTTAATCTTCTAGGTTTTTTTATTATTAAAACTACACAACCTGATCATTCTTATGGAGCGGGTATTGTTGATATTAACTATCCACCTGTTTCTAGCAAATTAGCTAAGATGTTGGTTATTGATTTTATAGGATCGAATCCTTTACCAAAAACTAAAGATATTGTTCATTCATTTCAAACTGAGTTGGGGTTTTTTTACCATACTACATCTCATATGGTGTTTAGATATAGATTAAATAGGTAACATATTCAATATATGCGCAGTGATTTTCAATGCATATCCCAAATAGGACAGAGGTAACTCAGCCTTACACATCGTGGAACGAACCATGTCTAATAGGGTTTGGTTCCTTTGCTCTGACACACAATCATATTGCGGAGTATAGGGTGGAGTAACCAGAGAGATAATACTATTATCCTTTAAGTATTGTTGAAAATACAATCCAACGTACCCACCTCCTCGATCTAATCAAAGAATCTTAATCTTACGGTCGTTTGATTTTGTATTATATTTTTATATTCAATAAATTTCTCGTAGACATCGGATGTATTCTTCATAAGATGCACATATCTTAGTCTCGAGAAATTATCAATGAAGGTAACAAAATAAGAATTATTATCTTTAGTGGTTATAGGTATTGGGTCATATACATCACTATTTATTAACCCTAAAAGTTCATTAACTCTTTTATTGAAGGGGTGCTTGGTCATTTTACCTTTAAGACAGACTCAACGTATCACATGATTCATAATCAAGTGATGGGAGAAAACTTTTGGTATTTAGGTTCTTTAGTCGTTTCTTACTAATATGACCTAACCTGCAATGCCAAAGGTAACTTTCATTTACACCAACATTAGAAGAGTAGCTCACAGCACAGACATAATTAGTATTAATCCAACAAATGTTATTATCAAAAATATCATCATAAACTTTTTTAACATTCAGCATAATGTTCATAACATTATTAGCACAGTGAAATACATAATCAGTCTCAGACAATCCAGACATAGAAATGATACCACAAATAAAGTCTTTTACATAATAGCAATTATTTAATATTAAAAACTATTCCATTTATCGAAGATAAATGATAATCTCCAACCGTCATTACATCTACTAGAGATCCATCAGTAACTTGAAGCCTCATTTCTTCCTTTACAAATGATGCTTGCCCCTAAGTCCCTGTAAGAAATTACAGACATGAGTTCTAGATCCAGTATCCAAAATGCAAAAATAATTATTGAATGCAAAAAAATTTTGAATCATAAATGTACCTGATGGAGTATTAGAACTATTAGATTTCTTCTCTTTAACAATCTTCATGTACTCTGGATAGTTTTCCATGGACCTTTCTTGTGACAATGATGACATTCCCTTGTTAGTAGTAGTAGTCTTCTTACTTTTCTTGTTTACCCCCTTCCGCTTCTTTGAACCTTTCGAAAATGACGTTTCCCTTTAATAGCAAGTATGGCTTCATGGTCTTTGGACGAAGACTCGCTAATCTCAACATACTGAGGAGCTCTACGAGGCTTACGTTCAACTAGTTTATATTATAGTTTAATATGAATGGCTCATATTGGAGTGTAAGAGATCCAAGGATCAAGTCTACCTGCATTTTGTTGCTTATATCTATGCCTAATTATGCAAGTTTATTAATATAGCCTTTCAACATAAGAACATAATCGTCCACTTTCTATCCCTTGTTAATACCTTGAGGAACGTCACTGTTCGCCAAAAAAAGCTTTGAGACTATCAAAAATCTCATGGATAGACATCTTCTTGTGTTGCCTTTGCTACGAATTGTCTAACATAGACAACTTTAAAACTTAGACGATCTCTAGGTTCGAAACCCCTTTTTCACAAGCAAGCCTAAGTTCGGAGTCCACATCATTGGTGGGTTATTCTTTAGATTCGCATGTAATAGTAGTCCAAATGCGATCGTAAGTCAATGCTATTTTAATTACTCTTAGCCAGTCGGTATAGTTAGGTCCGATAAGCTTATCAGTTTCAAAAAACAGTTTTGGAGTTACCATTTTCTGCATGTTTAGTTGGTAGATTATTAGGACGATGTCATAGTATATGTTTTATCATATTAGTAAGGTTAAAATTTATGTTCCATTTTACTAATAAGCTCCCACTAATCTTTTATGTTTTGCCAAATCCTAAGTCAAAACATAAAAAAAGTCTTTCAACTTCACTAGTATGTAATAGGACTCGTCTGTCTTGGAATTCTGACCTTAAGTTTGCTTAACAAGTTATAGCTCCACGAACGATGGATAACACCTTATCGGTTATATCATATACAATTCCTAACCTTTCGTACCTTGTCCTAATTTCACTTCAAACTTGAGTTTACTCAACAAATCGAAATGAAATTTTTCTCTCATACCTACCACATTGTGACGACCTATGTATAGTATATGTATCTTGAGTTTTCTCAACAAATACATATAGTTATCTTATCTCATATATTCAATATATCAATAATACTATACGTAGCATCCTTAGCTTGAGTTTTCTTAAATAACAAAGAGCATGTAAGTAATTTATTAATATAAATATGATAAAGGACAATATTATATTACAAATTCATAATCTTCAATATATTATATTGAGTGATATTGAGCTATGGAATAATGTAATTTTTAAGAATTACTCTCATGATTCAATTGCTGGACTCATCGGAAATAAAGTGTAGTATATTTATATGTTTATTTATTTCTTAAGTCTATTTTGGATTTCTTAATATTACACCTTTAGTTTATACATTCATATTATATAATTTTTCATTATTATATAACTTTTATATTTTAATTAGCTTACATAATAATCTTATATACAACATTATATTAATTAAATCATATTTAATTAATTTTAGTTAATCAACTCTTTAAATAATTGTTTATTATTCAATTCTAAAATATTATATTGAATATTTATATACTATAAATCTTATAGTAATAAACAAACATTGTGTGTGTGTGTATTTTAATTTATTAAATAACGCTTTTAATTAATTGTTTATTTTTCAATTTTAACATATTATACTAAATACTTATATGCTATAAATTTTATAGTAATACATGTAAATTATATATATGTGTGTGTGTATGTGCGTGCGCACGCGTGTGCATGTGTGTGTATTTTAATTTATTAAATAACACTTAATTAATTCATTTAATTGAACGAATTTAATTAAATTTTATTAGTTTCCAAAATTGTTTTACATACTTACTCGTATATTTATGTTGTCTTAAACATTTCATGACGACATAACATATATTAATATATATATATATGCATAAATGTACATTAATTTATTTTTTAATCAATTTATTATATTAATCTTATTACTAATTTAGTTTTCAAAATTAATGTTTAAATTTTAAATTTTCAAACATTTTGAAAATTTTATTATCGTTTCAAACATTTTGAAAGCTTATGTTATATTATAACTTTTATAATAAACATATTTCATTTTAAATTGAACTATTAAATTAAAAATCTATAATTTTAATTTCCAAATTGATTTTGAAATTTAGCACAAGGCCAAATTCAAATTGGATCTTTTCTATTAGGAACAACCTATGGGTTCACTTTACCTTTCAGATCGAGTCAATAACCAAGTAGGATAGGGTAGTTGATTTCTCAATTCCAGTCCTAGATAATACCTTCCTAGATATTATTTCGAGTAGGCAAACTTAATCAGTCTGCCCTAATATGACTAAGTTAGACACCATCTATTGGGTTCGAATACAATTGAAGGAACTAGACCAGCCCGCAGTAGAAAAAATGAGCGTATTTTGAATTTTTTTCTATTTTAGATTTTTATTGTATCAGATGAATATAAATTCATTCTGTGATAAAAATAAATATCCATATAACAATCATATATAATACTTGTCGAACGGGGCCAAAAACTATCTAAGTGATTTATAAAAAGTAAAGCATATTATACAACAGTTTTTACAATAATTTATTTACAGTCTAAGAAACACATATGCTAAATCGCCGTTTTCGTCATCTTAAAAATGCATACACTAAGTCTTGAGCATCGACTAACTAATCCAAACTAGGCCTAATGAGCGTATGCACTAATTAATCAACACTATACATCAATTAATGCGCATATCACTAAAAAAATTATTTTTCTCAACATTTAAACGATAAAAATTATAATAGATACCTAATTAGCATTGAATAGGCATAATAAACAATCAATTCAGTATTATAAACAACTATAATAACAAATTAACCCTAATATACCAAATCAAAATTAAATAGGATTTATAAATTAAACCTTCTTGAAGAGAAATAGCTAATGAAGAGACTTGAAAATTGAAGATGGAGACGGTCTTGGAGGCGTGGAGGCTTGCTGACGGCATGGAGGAGGTGAAGGAGGAGTTAAAGAAGGAGATTTGAGGAGGAAGATAATGAAGAAAACTATCGTCCTAGAGCTTTATTATTCGTGACTTTTCGACGGCTTCCGACGGCCACCATCGGCTATATTTACGATGGCTGTTGTCGGCAAGTTTATTTTATTTTCAGTAATGTCACGACGATTGCTTGCTATTGGCAGCTGTCGTAAAAAAAACGGCAAACCGTCGACGACCGTCGAAAATGGGCATCGCAATATAAAGTGTTTCTAGTAGTGATGTAGTCCAAATTTATTTAGAAATTTCATAAATTTTTCTTTTAAAATTTCTTCATATTACTACAACTAGTGAAAATTAATTTAATTTAATTTCAATTAATTGTATATAATGATGTGCACATCACATGCACCTATATATATAGTGTGCAACATATGAAAAGTGTACAAAATTAATGTGGATGTTGTTTAGGTGTTGGGATTTACACCGCAATGGATACATTTCCCCTCTATATACGCGATTTTCTTCCAAAACATGAATGTTCTTTTAATATATGTATGTATGTATGTATGTATCTATGTATATGTGTGTGTGTTTTTTTGTGTGTGTTTATATATATATATATATGTATGTATGAATTTATACATACTTAATAAATGTTTGGCATTCAGTCTAAATGAAATAGACTTCATTTATATTACATGCAGTAATCAAAGAATATTATGATTAATTAAGGTAGTTTGAAAATTTACTATTATATCTTACAGAAAACCCTTTTGAAACCTTAGGTTAAATATGAAAACACACATATAATAGATATTACATAATTATATAACTCAAGTACACATACAACCAAATAAATTTAGAACGAGATAAATAATATAAAAGAGGTTTGTGAAAAAGAATGCTTCCTTTTAAAAAAAATTAATAATAAATTAGATGCAATTGCAAAATATGGGATAAATCATTAATATAATGTTTCCCTTTTCTTTCAATTAGAAGAGTTTATTTTAGATTGCTTCAAAACATGATAATTAAATCATTATATTAAGTGGATACAAAGATTAATTAATGCACTTATTACTAAGTTTTATTTACATGCAATTCATTGTAAACATTCTAATCTAAATCTTTTGATATGAAAACTGAATTATTGATAAGAAAAATTCAAAGTTTAATTTTATTACTTTTACTTTTTCAACAATAATAATATTTGACGATATAGACATATATAGATTCGTGATAAGAAGATTTAGATCAAGCTTAAACAAACTGGATGAGTAAGCATATGAAACAGAAAAAATAAAATTAAGAAGGTCCAGATCTCGGTTAATAAACTGAATAAATAACCATATAGAATAGAGAAAACAATATATTGTTAAATATAACAGTGAATAAAACAAAGGTTCATTGTTTTTTAATATGGTAGGACTATACAACTGATTCAAGCAGGGGATTTGAGATGTTCAAACCAAAATTCAAATTCACATATAAGAACAAAGGGAAGAGATAGAGAATTAAGGGAATATAAACAAAATTGAAGATGTGTAAATATAGAATTATATAAATATAATTACCTTAGGATGAAGCTTGCAGAAACATCTTGAATGATTGAACAATTCCAAGATTTGATTTACCACTCTCTTGATCAGCAGCAATCAAGAGACGACCAATTAATTTTTATTTAATATTGCTTGATTAAATTTTAGACTTTTGAAGTCTTTTCTACCTATAAAATTTCAGCTTAGAAGTTTCTCTAGAGAGGAAGAAAAAAATGGCGGAGAGAAATCTGATTAAAGTAGGGAATAAATGTGTAATCAATAAATAGTATATTTTCTCCTCCTTAATTAAGATTGCCCCTTCATTTCAATATTAAAGAACTCCCTCCCTTCTCTACATCCTAGCTGCCTATCGTATTGAGATGTCGGTCCAAAATATTTTCTAATCCAATTAGTATTATTTCATTTAAATCTAATTTAGATTTCTCAAGGATATTGCATACCGATGTGTGAGTTTATACCTTTTATATACATACATAATTAAATACTAGTGGAAAACAAATCATATAAGAAATACTTTTCATCAACTAATATTTCACAAATACTAATTACTTTAATTTATTTAAAGTCCATTTCAGTATTTATCTCATTTAAATCGAATTTAAATGTTCTACCGATACCGTATGTCGCTATGCGCATACATAAATTTTGTTTACAAACTTAACTAAATACTAATGACATATAATAAATTAAACTAAAATTCATAATTAATATTTCTTTAATACTAATTAATTTAATTAATTTTCAATAATAACAAATTAACTAAATTATATGGTTAATTCATCATTTCGGTTGTGTTACTCAAAGGCGAAAATTCAGTCAGTGATTAATATTGAACAATTCAAATATTACTGATCACACGTTGCCTTAGCTAATGGTGTGGTATTTTGGCTGAAGTTATCAATTACTGATCTTCGGTAGAGACCAATTTTACATATTATAAGAATTATTCATTAGTGATAATTATTTACACAAATTCTTTTCGTCAAAACTATATCACTTTGGACTAATGGAATTTAGTAATGGTCAAAATTCCAACATCTCCATACTTAACTATATAGTCAAAACACAAGTTCATTGGTTCAATAATAATAGTTATTATAAACTACTCTAACCAGATATTTTGACTTTGAGTTAACTTTGTTTGACTGTAATACTAAATCTATATAATTAAGAAGACAAATTCTCTCTTGAATTGAGTTTCAATTCCAGTACCGCCACTCGACTCAAAAATAATCATTCAATGGACTCCATGCATTTATTTGACTATAATCAAAGCAAAGCTTTCATATTGAAGATCGACGGTATTCTCAAGTCAAGAGAACTGTGTAAGTTAGTCACATTGATATTTTCTGTTTGACCTTAGTTATATTAACCGATAGAAAATTATCGAGTGATTCATTCCATAGTTATCTAATAACTACTTGTACGTAACTCCTAGATGTCCCCAGTAGTCATGATTAATATACTACCTAATATTTTGAGAGCATCACATACTCTAGTCTCTATGGATGCGCCGATAATCAATCTCGATGTATCTTGACTAGGAATAATTGAAATGATGTATTTGAGATATTGTAATATAATATTCCTAATTACAACTATTTGTGATTACCAACACAAACACATCATTTATGGATTTTCTATTAAATATATTTTAATCATACAGTTGATTATTTATAACTCATTATAATGAATATATAACAAAAATAAAACACATTTTATTATAAACGAGGATATATTACATAGTTGATAATTCAAAATAAATTACAAAATTACTCTTAGGGCATACTATTAACTCTGTCAGTCCATATTCAACTTTATAGTCCAAACACAAAGTCCTTGGTTCAATAATAACAATATTATTAACCGAACTATTTTGGTAAAGATTTTGACTTTGAGCTGACTTAAGTTGCCCATGGTACTAAAACATGTAACTAAGGAGACAAATTCTCTATTGTATAGTGTTTTACTTTCAATGCTTCCATTCGACTTAATTATAGTCGTTCGATGGACGCGGTGCTACAATTTTACTTTAATCAAAGTGGAGTTTCCATATTAAAGGTCGATAGTATTCTCAAGTTGATAGAATTGAAACTTAGGGAGAGAAGAGCTTGCATCATTGGTGGCTTGGGTATGTGTGCCATTGATGGACGAAGCTCCATTTTTGCATGGCATGGTTAGGGTTAGAGCTAGGTAGAGCTTGGAATGGTAATAGGCAAAACAGAATGCACCATTGTCTTTCTTGTCGCGGCAAGCACTTGCTAATGCCAATTTCTTGAAGTCTAACCCATATATGGGAAACACGATATTTTCTTGGCCCGAGGAGCTCTTTGGGTTGCGATTTAGATAGTGGGGTCAGAATCTTCATGGTGGTGTCCATCGCAAAGTGCACGCATATGACGCATTGGAGCAGATGATGCTGCAACTCGTCGAGCGAAGGTTGAGAGAAGATCAACAATTCACAGGTTAATGCATCCGAATTTTTGTTAAATCGAATCTAAATCCACTAGAGTACAAATCATTAGTGTTGGTGTCTTGCAAATGAACAAAAGTATATTATAGACATTCGATCAGAACTCACAATGGAATAGATAAATATAATAAAACATGTTATTATTGACCAAGGCTAACACCTCTGATATCTAGTACCTTATCAGTGCGATCATGCAAAGGAAATTTGTTCTTCCACCATTACCACCTTGTACCAGTACCTGTTCTTCTAAATCTACCCTGTGGGTTGTAATGAAAAGGGGGTTAGAATAGTATTCTGGTGACCGATAAAATTAAATATTTTATGCATAACATTAGTTTATGTTGATTGGTTCCATTACATGTTAATATCTACTTTTTAAAATTAGTCGCCTTGACTTTATGTATGCATACGATACGCCCACCTACTCGAGGTATACAATAACTACATATGTATGTGTACTTATATATGTATGTATGTAAGTATATATGTACCTCAGCCCTCTAATGTACCAGGATACATTCTCCGCTAGCATTCGTAACTCTACACCACGCCAAGTATCCACCATCTGTGTCTAAACCAAATTTTCCGTGTACATCGAGGATCTTTCCATTAGTGCCAGATAAAAGCATTACAACTATCTAGCCGTATTTTTTCTCATCTTAAAGACTTACCTAGCCACTTTGTATTGAGGAATCCATTCCTCGGACTAATCATGGACTCAACTCCATGGACTATGGAGGACTCAATTACTACGATTATTATATTTAATTGAAAAACCTCAACTAGGGTTATCTACCCTTGCCTCCTAATAATAAATAAACAAACAAAAAAACCATGAGGCCATGCATGTCTTAAATGTGATCTACACTAGTAGGAGGTGTACCCGTTTAGGCGAAACCCTAGTCTTTCTACTGACCACTTCTAGGACTAATGGTGCTCTCGACCTATGTGTACAGCTATGGTACCAATCTTGCTGACATAGCGCCGAACCTATTCTCATCGTCCCATTTAGATTTCCTAATGTAATCAAGGAAAAGGCCCACTTGGTCACTTAACATGTACCCTCCAAAATGGACTGAAGCTAACCCTACTTGGCCTTTTAACACTTCAAACCAAGGTGAACTCATTTTTGTATATTCCCTTCAACTATACGTGAATGTATAATTCATCGGTCCTACAGTTGGAGATGTCTCACATCAGTGCAGTGTATACACAAATGCTGATAGTCCCTTTCGATGGATAGACTTTTATTGTGCAACATTACTGACCTCACATTTCAACCATACTAACAACTAAGTCATTTTTAATTAATTTAACTATTGACTAGCTTCAATAATTCACATCCGTCATAAGCACATAAAATGCCACTTATGTTCAACTACTAATATTTATTGTATTTACATAACTTAGTTATTATTTCATTAATGTCGTTTACTGTCATTTACCACCCACTTCGGCTTTGATCGATTAAATAACCCTTACTATTTAACTTTCACTTACTTCTATTAAGTATGTTATATTGTTCCCTTGTTGACCATTATTGTCTTTTTTCTTAGGACAAGCCAATGGGTTGAATGAACCCCTACCATTTTATTACCAGCAAATTATCATTAATACAGGGGCAAGGCAGGATACCTCAACTACTAATAGTAGAAAATACAGAATAGGAGGTAGGAAGAATGTGCCTAGTCTACTATAAATGACCTAAACGTAGTCCTCCTAAATGGAGGAGGATCCACTACCATTGTCCGAAGAGACCGGGCCAATCACATGCATAAAACTCGTGAAGAGAGGCATAATATTCAGAGCATAGCCATAGTAATCCTTGTCGTAGACAAATTTCCTATCCAACCTATCATCTTCAAGAATAGCTTTACTCGAAGTACCTTGTTCACCAACTACTAATAGAAGAAGAGCCTCCCCATCAATTGAGTAATATAGACGTCTATATTCACCTTCATCTTCACTAATAAATATGTGGAAATTATTTTGAACCGGATCATATGTCATCTCCGACGGCACATGAATCCAATCTTTCTTAGAAATATTCCACTCAATAACATCATCCTGGGTAGCACTAGAAGAGATAAGATCAATAGTAGCATCTGAAGGAAAATTCATAGGAGAACCAATACCTTCAGCAGAAAGGGTGGCGGGACAAGACACAAACAGAGGATGAAAAGTAGCAACTTCTTAAATTGTTGCAGAAGTAGTTACGATCAAGCTATCTGATGGGTCCACAAACTCAGAAGTGCAGTTCTGAACCTTTAGAACCCACTTTCGAAGAGGAGGACGAGGAAGCCGAATCTTGGCCGGAGGACTCACGGTTGAGCTCGGGAGGGTACATCGGGAAGGTGGTCAAAGGAATGAAAAGTAGTGCAAATGTCCGGAGCCCAACCATATCTAACACGAACTTCTACAACTTGTCCAACATCGAACTGAACCTTGATAAATGAAGGAAGATATATATTAGTTGTTATTCCAATTAGTGATTTGCATAGACAATTCTCTCACGGTCCACCGTGTTATAATAAAAATATTTCAATATAACAATTGTTCATGCCAACCAATTCAAGCCCACCAATAGCTACGAAACAGAATAAATGTGTGTAAAATATGCCAAAAAAGAGTAGACAAAACTTGGTCCCTAGAACTAGCCGTAGAAGGAGACCAACCATTAATGATAAACAATATCCATCAATAAAGGACGGATCAGGTTCACGAACATGTTGTCGCTTTCCATTGCTAGAAAATTTGAAGTAGTACATTGAGTCAATGTAGTTAACATGGAAATCCCTACAAACTTTCCATATAAGGTGGAAAAAACTTCTAGCATCCTGTATCTTTTGAATGGGATCCAAGAAAAAACCAACCAAGAAACCTGATATGTTAGATTAAAACATTACTATATTTCTTTGATTACTTTAACTACTTAACTACTCATTTCCTCGCTTTACTTACACCTCATTGGTCATTGTTTATTTTCTAACTTATCTTAAACTACATATGTTAGATTTGCAATTAATCTATATTTATTATTTTTACTTACTATACTTTTGGTTTCCACCAAAGTATTTCTACATTTTAATGCGTTGGAATTACATCTTCTCAAATGGAAGCATTAATAGTGTAATTTTTTATAAATTATCTAAAAGAGGACTTGTGTTACGTTGGGTTACAAGGAATTATATTTTATGTTGTTATATAAATAGACAACACAAATATGGTAAACATCCATATTTTGTACATCTCATTCTTTTGGGCATACTCCTTATTATTTCAAATGGTACACTTTTATTTCATAATTTTACAACTAAATAATTTATAGAAATTTACATTGCAATACACTTTATTCTAATGAATTAAAATACTATTTAAACCCCAATTCATGTAAACTAACATATATTATTCAACCAACAAACCTGGAATTATTATACAATACTATAAAAGGACTACTTTCATCCTTACTTTCCAAATTAAAGTATATGCAATATTTAACCAAAATTAGCAATTCATAGAATATTTAGGCATGGTTCTCAAATTCATTTCATGTATATATTTAATCCTACAACTCCAAAATTACATTCGGGCATACAAGGAATAGATTTATGATGATATAAATCCAATGTAGTATAAAAATATATAAATTTCCACTGACCTCTAAGCTCCCAAATCTCCTGATCTAAATCTATTATCTTATTTGAATCTCTTTTGTTCTTAACAAAATACGTACCAAAAGCATTTACACATATATTAGAAATTTGGATCCGAGAAGATATTTAAGTTTAGCTTAGATTTTGATTTATGATTTAACTTGGCTTTGATGATTCAAATCGATCCTATTCTTCTTCTCTATTATTCTTAACTATTCACCACTGACATACATAATGATTATTGTTTATATAGATTTAAGAAGAAAAGAAAATGGTAGAGCTTTGTTGTTGCTTTAGAAATATGAGAAGAAACGCGAATGGTTAGGCCTGTATATATAAGTTCGAATCAAATTATAGTCATTTGATTAGAATATATTAAATTTGAACCATTTGGCCTAGGATCAATACACAATCGTCATAGCTCCACCGGTCAACTGCTTCACTGCATGCGGTCGACCGGTTGAACTTTTAATGTAGACCGATCAAGTGATTTTGTTAAGTGTTGGTTTGTTTCCTTTTAAACGTTATTTAATATGATTTCTTTCTGCTCTTATTAATGTTAACCTTACTTAGGCGTTAAGTAACCATTAACGTTAATTAATTATATTTATTTTGCTGATTACATAAATAATTATTGTCAACTAGAAATCTTCAAATGTTCATAACTTTTTTGTTTGAACTCCGATTGTAAAATTTTGTATATGAAAATTGATTGGAAAATAACTATAAACACAATGGTGCATATTCCATAACCAAATTCCGATGTTTGTGAAAATTTCATTTTTGGTTCCAATAATTATTAATTAATTTCTTACAAGAGGGTTACATTCCCCTTCCTTAAATGAATTTCATCTCCTAAATTCATTCCCCAGGGATTGAATCATATAGGTATAACCATTCTAGGCTATCCAACATGTTAGTGTGCAACCAATTTTTGGAGCTAATTATGTGCAAATGCGTAGTGTATCACAATACATATAATATGTGTGCTAAATAATACTAAATCGATGCCTCCTATATGAATTCATTCTTTAAAAAAATTGAAAATATAGTGCAACAACATATATTTACCTTTGTTTTTGCATTCAAATTTTCCCACACTTCTACGAAAATAAGCATGATTCAATCAATTTTTTTCTAATCTCGACCATCCAATACGTAGCACACCATTTGTAACATCTCATATTTTTGGTAATCCAGTTTTTGAACTTACATTCTTATGGCAAAAAAATGTTTTAGATGGAGAACTCCATGCTTTCACCATTCTCTTGTGTATCCATTCCACTGTACCTTGGAACCTTCTCTTTTGTCACAGATTCTTTGTCTAACTTTTCCAAGTACAGTCCGTATAAGTAAAAAATTATTTTTAAATTCTTAAAACAAAGTTATTTTAAAAAAAAAATTATTCCCTTGTCAACAAGGTATGGAAAAAGAAAGTCCAAAGCTAAACAACCTTTTCCCTCATCTTTAACTATATTTTCATACTGTCATGTCTATAAAATAGTATGATTCGTATTTGTTAACACGTTTACTTTTTCTACGCTAAGCATGTGGCATCTCAAAAAATCAGATGCTCACTGTCCCATTTAGAGAGGATTTGGAGAGGATTTTCTCCAGTCTTGAGATCACTAATGCCCAGCAACGTCAGTTGGAAGCTTGGTAGTTGAAAGGAGCAGCCTTAGATTGGTGGTAGTCTGTCATAGCTCACACTACTGAGGCTGACATTTATTGGGAACAATTTAGGTATCATCTTCTGTTTGTTTTAAATTTGGTTCAGCTTTCTCTTTTTTGAATTCTGTCCTATGTTCCTTTATCGTGCATCAGAAATGCTTTTGTTGTGAAATGGATGCCCAAGGCAGGGAAGTCTCAGCTTTATCGGGAATTCATGGATTTGAAACAGGGTGATATGTCTTTTGTGGAATATAAGCGGAAGTTCAATGAACTTTCTAAGTTTGGCCCTAATCTGATCGACACTCCTCTCAAGAAAAATGAGAAGTTCATTGTTGGTGCACGTCCAGAGTATTATGATTGCCTCATAGCTCATGTGCAAAGTCCTTTCACTACTCTGATGGATATGGCCATTAGATATGAGAATCCTACTTCTAAGGATCCTCCAGCTGCTCGTTCTGCTTCATCTCAGTCTTTTCCTGGTAATCCTAGGAAGGGAAAGCCCAAATTTGATCAATAGAGGACTCCAGGATTGGGATCTTCTTCATCTCAAAGCCAGCCAATCGACCTATCTTCAGTTACTTGCTTCAGATGTGATCAGAAGAGACACTATGCTAATAGCTGTCCTACTTTGGTTATTGCTGTTGTTGCTCATCCTGCTCAGCTGAACTAGCATGATCTCTATCATATTTGTCTTCAGCACGGTCACTTTAGGAAGGATTATCCTACCCAGCAGAAGGGCAAGCCTTCTGGTATCTTTGTTGTTACCTCTACATCTTCACCAGCTCCACCACCCGCCCCCATTCCTGCTCTTGCTCCTAGTGATTCTCAAGGAACTCTTCAGGGTTAAATCTCCTGTTCGTGTTTTATTTGATACTGGAGCTTACCGTAGCTTTATTTATGTGGATCTGCGTAATAAATTCTAGCATCGTCTTTTGCCCGAGTTTGCTTCTAAACCTTTGTGGGTTAAAAATCCTATTGGTGGTCCTGCAAACCTTAGTAGGGTTTGTAATCGAGTGAAATTCCTATATTTGATCACCATTTTAGTAGTGATTTCTATGTTCTGGGTTTCAATGCTTTTGATCTATTGCTTAGAGGTGATCGGCTGAAGAGGCATGATGTCATTATCTCCTGTAATACCCGATCTGTTTCTCTTATTGATGATTTTGGTAATCCTTTGGTAATTCAGTGTAGTTTGCCCCAGGACTTTGCTGGCAGCTTTATTTGTTCTCTTGATGCTTCTTATGGTGATATTCATTCGACTCCTATAGTCAAACTATATTCTGATGTATTTGGTGAAGTCGCTTCTTTACCTTATAAGCGTGAAATTGATTTCTGTATTGATCTTATTCCGGGATCTCGACCTGTAGTCCTTCCTCCTAGAAGGATGGAACCCCGTGAGAAGGTTGAGTTAAGGAAGCAAATTGAGGACTCGTTCTCCAAAGGTCTGATCAGACCTAGCCATTCAGAATAGGGAGCAACAGTGGTTTTTGTCACTAAGTTCGATGGTTCTTTAAGAATATGTGTTGATTATAGGGGATTGAACAAGCTCACTATGAGGAACAGATATCCTATGCCTCGTATTAATGATATGTTTGATCAGCTCCATGGAGCTACTATTTTCTCTTAGATTGGTCTTGCCACAGGTTTCCACCAGCTCAAAGTTGCTGAGGAAAGTATTCCTAAGACTGCTTTCTGTACTAACAATGGTTAGTTATGCCTTTTGGTTTGATTAGCGCTCCTGCTTTCTTTGTTGATTCGATGAATCGTGTTATTCGCGATGTGCTCAATAAGTTTGTTCTAGTCTTTGTTGATGATATCCTTGTCTTCTCCAAGACAAGGGAAGAGCATGAGTCACATTTGAAATTTGTTATGGGAACTCTTAGAAATCATTAATTGAAGGCTAAATTCTCGAAATGTCATTTCTACAAGGATGAAGTCCGATTTCTCGGGCATATTGTTTCTAGAAATGGAGTTTCTGGTGATCTAGTCACGATCGCTGCGATCAGTGTAAGTCTTTCTTTTCTTCTCCTTCTGTAATTTGATCATTCTATCTTTTCTGTAGTCCTTATTTCTCCATATTCTATTTCAGGATTGGGAAACTCCTAGGGCTCCATCTAATATTCACAGTTTTCTGGGCCTTGCCGGTTACTATCGGAGATTCATTGAGAACTTTGCTTGGATTTCTGCACCTCTCACTGCTTTAACTCGAAAGAATGCTAAGTTTATATGGAGTGATAAGTGTGAAGCTGCATTTAATGAGTTGAAGCGTAAGCTTACTTCTCCACCGGTGCTTACCGTTCCAAATGAAAAATGAGGGATTAAAGGTATATACTGATGCTTATCGTGAGGGTTTGAGAGTTGTTCTGATGCAAGATGGGAAGGTGATTGCTTATCCTAGTTGCCAGTTGAAGACCCATGTGGCCAATTATGCGGCTCATGACTAGGAACTGCTGGCTGTGGTCTTTGCTTTGAAGCTTTAGAGGCTTCATCTTTTGGGTGCTAGGTTTGAGCTCTTTACTGATCATCAGTCTTTTGAAGTATATCTTCACCCAGAAGGATTTGCATCAGCGGCAAGTTAGGTGGCTTGAGTTTCTTGCTTCTTATGATCTTGAAATTAGCTATACCCCTGGTAAGGCTAATGTTGTGGCTGATGCTTGAGTTGGAAGAAGGCTATGTTGTGTCAGCTTGTTGTTTCTTCTTCTCCACTTTTGGATCGTATCATTTCTATGCAGGATGAGGATGAGATGCTTAGGCGTATGAAGGAGAGTGTTCGTAGTAGAGTTGGTGGTAGTAGTTCTGATGGTAGTGGAGCTCAGATGATGATAGAGGTATTTTGAGGATTAATAATCGAATTTGTGTCTGGATTGAGGCAGGAGTTACTTTGGGCATCATCGATCCAGACTTTTTATTCATCCTGGTATGTCGAAGATATATCGGGATATGAAGAAGCATTATTGGTGGAGAGGTATGAGGCAGGATATCTCTGTCTTTGTTAGTAGGTGTGCGACTTGTCAACAAGTCAAGGCAGATCATCAGAAGACCCCTGGTTTGTTGCAGCCCGTTGAGATTCCTAATTGGAAATGGGAACAGGTTTCTAAGGATTTCATTGATGGATTGCCGAGGACTTGGAGGGGTAATGAGAGTATTTGGGTTATTGTCGATAGATTGACCAAATCAGCTCATTTCATTCTAGTCAAATCTACCCGTTCTGCTTCCAGTTTGGCTGTGATCAATATGAAGGAGATTGTTCGTCTCCATGGTGTTCCTATCAGCATTCTTTGTGATCGGGACCCTATATTCACCAGTTAGTTTTGGAAAGCTTTTTAGGAATCTTTGGGTACTCATCTGAATCTGATCACTGGTTACCATCCGCAGACCGACGGGCGAACGGAAAGAGTGAATCAGATTCTCGAGGATCTTCTTCATACTTGTGTTCTGGATTATGGAGGATCTTGGGAAGATCATCTCCATCTTGTTGAATTCATCTATAAAAATAGTTTTCAGGTATATATTTAGTCTTCTATTTTAATCTTATCTTAATATTTTATCTATCTCATTCCGTCTTTGAATTCAGGCTAGTATTGAAATGTCTCCGTTTGCTACTCTTTACATAAGATCTTGTAGATCTCCATCTTGCTGGATTGAATCCAGTAATCGTTTGGTTCTTGATCCTGATGTGATTTTAGAGGCTTCGGAGAAGGTTGAGGAGATTAAGAGGAAGATGAGGATTGCTCAGGATACGCAGAAGAAGTATGCTGATCATCGTAGGGGGAGTTTGGATTTTGCTGTTGGTGATTTGGTTTTTCTTAAGATCTCTCCCTTAAGGAATGTGATTCGGTTTGGTCGGAGAGGGAATCTAGCTCCTAGGTTTGTTAGTCCTTTCCATATCTCTAAGAGGATTGGTTCTTTAGCTTATCGTCTGGATTTGCCTGAGTAGTTTTCGGGAGTGCATATTGTATTAAATGTTTCGCATCTTCGTCGATATCTGCATGATCCATCTTTGATTGTCCAGACTTCTGCTCTCGAGAGTTTGGATATTGAGCCTAACCTTACTATCGAGAGGAAGCCATTTCGCATTATCAAAAGAGGTACGTAGCAGCTAAGAAGACTGTCAACCTGGTCAAAGTGCAGTGGAGTATGGATGATCGAGATTGTACCTGGAAGACGGAGGAGAGCATGCGTGCTTCGAATCCGGAATTTTTTATTTCAGATACTATTTGATTTTCTACCTTATCTTTCCTTGTTCCGCATCTTGTTTCTTTTCGAGGATGAAAAGTTTTGAGTGGGGGAGAGTGTAACAACCCATAATTTTTATAAATATTTTTAATTAAGTTTAATTGAAGACATTGATTTTTAAATCATTTAAATTTGAAAATTTGGAATTTTCCAATATAAATTTGGATTTTGTTTATAAATTATTTTCAAACACAAAAAAATAATTATTTTATGAAAATCTTATATGTTGGTCAACTGAAAGTCAAAGTTTGACTACAGTTGAAATTTTTAATTTGAATTTTTAAATTCTAGTCTTTTTCCTTGAAACTATACTTGATTCTGATATTGGTTCTGCTTTTTGTTTCGTAAAATTCTGTTCTATACTTTTTAAATTTGATAACTTTCAGCGTTTTCATGCGATTATTTTCCATATTTTATTGGTTATTTTCTATTTTTTATTTCCTATGTTCATTTCTATTTTTATTTTAATCTCTAATTTCTATTTTGTTTGGACTTTTTTATTTCCTTTTATTTGAGTTTTGGGCTTGGAAATTAAAGAGATTTGAGTTATTTTTTTAGTGAAGCCTTTTCATTTTCTAACCTTTTCATTTTCTAATCTTTTCATTTATTTTCCTAGCAGTTCATACTTCATTGCTGTTCACTTCAATTCTAAACTACATACAAATAACTTCTCATCCATCTCTTTTCTCATTTGCATTCTCATGATAGGAAAGTATAGTAAGTTCTCTAATGTCTTCTTCCTCTTTTTCCATTTTCTTCTTCCATTTTCTTTTGTTTTTCTCTTTGTTTTCAATGGATAGGCTCGACTATCATGTAATAGCCGACCATCATCTCCACCATCCACCCTCCACGGCTAGAAACCCCTCACCGTGATTTGATCTGACCAAGCCGTGACCACTTGATCAAGCAACAAAACGCCTAGCCGAACTCCTTGACATGACCACCACCATCTCCTTGTAGCCTCGTCCACCACCACCACTACCACCATCTCCAGCCTTGCCGTGACCACTCCTGACCATTAGCCACACCTTCAGATGATGACCAGACCACCTGACCCCTTGCCTTGAACCAGACCGACCCATACTTGCCTAGGCCAAACCCCTTGTGCACACAACCTTTCACATGCCTTGTATTTTGCCTTCATGTAACCCCTACCTTTCCATATTCCATTGCCTACTCGTGCATTGTTGACCATTGGCCGAGCATTTTAGGAAAAATCAGGTCAGGGCCGAACCATGTGTGATGATGGTCGAGCTTTGGGTGAAGTGGCCGAACAACTTTTCAACTTTTTTCTATCTTATTGCATTGAAAATTCATATGTTCTTTTGTGAATTAATATATACTTATATATATTCTATTTTTGTTGTTTGCATGATTTGGGTTTGGGTGCTACTTCTTCTCGAATCTACCTGTGCCTTTTCGTGCTTTGCGAAGTTTGGATATGTGCTCGAATTTGATCTCTAGCTTTAGAGGTGAGTTATTCCCTCTAGACATTCCGTACTTATATAATGGTGAAACGATGACAAGTGGATATGTAGTAATGGATTCGCTATGTTGATAAGTTCATATATGCTAGTGTTACGATTATATGATGTTAAAATAAGCTTGTTACATCATCTAATATGTTAAATTATGCTATACTGTTTATTTTATTTAATGTCTCCCACACAGCAAGCTCCCTATAGAATAGAATCACTATGGGTTGAAATGATACATATCCGAACAGACATTCGAATAAGGAAAAATCGTGATGAGCTGAAATGATAGGCTCAAGCGATTTTTATTTATTTTGCTTGACTTGGGATTACGGGTTTGAAATTATAGAACCCCGGTTTTTTTTTGAGTTACGGATTGAAATGATATATATCTGTATCACTTGATCTAGGATAGAAAATTTTATACAGACCCGTGGTTAATTTTAAATATTTTATGAAAATTTATTAAGTATTTTGAAATATAAAATATGAAATTTTAACTTAAATTTGATTTAAATGATTTAAATAAATGTTATAGTGTTTTCCTATAAGTTAAAATGTATAAGTAAATAAATGGTTTAAAAATGTAATTTAAATATGGCTTAACTTAAAAATTGAAATTTAGTTTCCAAATGGAAATTTTAAGCTCAACTTAGTAAAAAGAATATTTTATTTACGAAATGGGAAATTTTAAATAAAGTATTAAGTCATTTGTTAAGATAAAAGTTAGGTAAAATAATGCACATTTGACTTAAGAAATAAATTATAGTTTAATTTGGATAATTATTTATAAAAATTTATTTTATTTAACCATGAGTTAAATGATATCCAATTAAATATTTTTGAAAAGTGAGATATGTTTTGTAAGTTAAAAATGGTGAAAAATTGAAATTTTAATGTTGCTGAAATGTTGTAATAAACCTTAGTTATGAATTGGCAGCAATTCCAAAATGCTGTGGTTTTAAGGTAGCATTTTCTAAGTGTTACCATTTCTGAAAAATAACTACGTTCTGAAATACTAAATATACCCACAGTAGCATTTTTAAAGTGTTGCAGTTTCTGAAATTGAACTGTTTTGACTATGCCAATATACCTACAGTAGTATTTTAAAATTGCTACAGTTTTTGAAATTGAACTGTTCTGAATATGCCAATATATCTACAGTATCATTTGTAAAGTGCTGCAGTTTTGAAACTTAACTGTTTTGAATATACCAATATACCTACAGTAGGATTTTTAAAAGTGCTGCAGTTTCTGAAATTGAACTGTTTTTGAAATACTAACATATCTATCGTAGCACTTTATAAGTGCTGCTGCTTCTGAAAAATACAATGTTTTGAAATTGTTATAATTAAATGAATGAACTTAGAATTGCTACAATTTTGGAAATTGGATATTTGATTTGAGAGGATAATGACTTCATATTTAAATGGTTTAAATGAATTATTTTGATTTGTAATATAAACCATTTTTTAAATTTATAACCGCGGGTTATAATAACAGTTGGTTGTTAAAGAGACTGAGGTCGGATATAGGCATACTCTCTCTCGATACCGAAGACTACTTTTACAACCGTGTATGCGGTGGAGATTCCAGAATGAAGGAGGATGGTGGCGACGTTCAGTTGAGGTATGTATGTGGACCCCACTCCCGTGAGTTGGCATAAAGTGGCTAAAACATGAGCGATTCTCGGACCAATGAGGTAGCTCCTCTGATCGGACACATTTCTTCGTATGTCATTCTATTACTTTGTGATTGACATGGTGTGCACCTTTGATTTTGGGAGTGTGGGTGTAACGACCCGTAAATTTAACAGGTTTTAATAACGTTATTAATTGAAATTTTGCGGAATTTTAAACGATCAAATTTTGAAACAAAAATTTTATATTTGGAATGTGTCTAGTTGAACATAGCAACTGGTAAATTTTCGTCCGAAAATATGAAGTTTATTTTCGTGCGTAAATTTATTTCAATTTAATCAGTTAAAAATCGATGAAAATAGAACATTTTCGAAACCAAAATATTTTTACATAGAAAAATTCTAAATCATCTTCAAAGCAAGACGTTTTTTTTCATTTTTCCAAATTCGGGCTTCTTTAGCTCCGTCGATCTTAATTTTCTGCGTTTTGCTGCATTTTCCGCTAGTATAAAATTCGAATTTTTATAATTTGATCGTACCACTGATATCTGTATACTGTTTTGATCATCTCATCGTGCTAACCCCCGCAGTATATTCATATCAGTGTTTCGAGTCCGGTACGCGACGGAGCCGTGCACTGGTTCATCGTATCGGTACGTTTGGAGCCTTTTGAATTTTTTGTGTCCATTCAAATTCAACCGTGTATTAACCAACAGTTGTTTGCTTTTACTACTTCATAAATTCGCGTGCTTGTCACTCTTCTCCAACATTCAATATGAAATGTTTATATAAGTTGCACGTGAATTTCTACATTTTGTTGTTCATTGTCCTTCCTCTGCATAGATTTTCATAGCAAAATTCCCTTTCATTTTCTACTTCTCTAAACATCTTTCTCTTGAAGCCTCTACCTACCAGTTCAATTACATTGGTTTTTCCATCTATATTTACTCTTCTTTTTGCCATTTACATTTGAAGAGAAGAGAAGAAAAAAAAACTTTATATCAAAGCATATACAAGCCTGAAAACCCAAATTATATCTCTTCCATCTCACATTAGTTCACGCAAAGCCTTAGCCTTGCTTTTCCCTTCATTCATTCGCCCTCACCTTCCACTTGCAAGCCGAGCACCTCATCGAAGCTTTTCCCTCCACCGCCGTCTACCTGGCCGTAGCCCACTTCCCTCTGTCCGCTTGTAGCAGCGCCGAGCCGTTCCATCACCGCCCTCGGTTGCAAGCAACTCAACGACCACTGCCTGAGCACCACAAAAAAAAAAATTACCGCCAACTCGCGCACAGCACTCGCCACCTCCTTCCTTTGAACCATCCACCTCCCATCTCACAGCAAACCACCACGCGAGCAGCCTTCACATGTCATATCCGCAATTTCAGGGCCCCATCGCCGAACCCACCTTCCTTCCTATCCTCCACCTGTGCTCTGGCAATTCGCCTCCACCCTGCCACTTGAGGTGACGCAGCGGATTAATCAAAATAAACTTCAATCGGTGAAAGTAGCAATCGGTGGATTGATGAATACCAAAATGCCCAAATTCGTTGATCCGAAGATACCGAATTCTAACTATCTCAAACACGTTGATAGCGCACTATACCGTGTTCAAAGATCTACGATTCTTCGTACGTTGATCTAGCGCACTAGATTCCGTGAATCGGCTTCAACAAACGTGGATTCGAGCGCACTCGAATGACGTAAGTGGAGATAGGAGATTACACTCAACTACCAATTGGAGAAGAAAGCACAAAGCAATCAACAAGAAATTTTATTTCGAAATCAACCCCTACAAATGACGCAACACGGCTATTTATAGCGTTTTACAACTGTCTCCATAAGTCGTGGACGACTCATAACCTACGACTCATCATAAGTCGTTAACGACTTAGCAACACAACATACCTATGTACATCACACGACTTACCATACAACACGACTCATCAGATACAACCGACATACGACTCATCAAATAAAAGACAACAAACAAATTACAACGCCGACGACTCACCCAGATACGACTCATCAAACAATACAGGTTACACGACTAAAGAGTGAACGACTCAAGAACAACGGCTTACGACCCATCTTGAGTCGTAACTCGCCTCCGACTTAAGGTTTTCAACTTCTGGAATTTCTCTCTGCCTCTCGATAAGTCGTGGACAACTCAGTGCTGTGTCGTTAGGTCGTATAAGACTCTTCAAACCTGAGCAACTTAAGCCCTCGTTAACTCGCAACTCTTTCCTCCAGGCTTTGTTAAATCGTAGATGACTTAAAACCATGTCGTTAACTCGTGTTGCCTTCCCCTGTGACTTCTTAGGTCGGAAACGACTTATAGGTGAGTCGTTGAGTCGTGTACGACTCATCAAACTCGAACGACTCAGGTTCCCTTTAAGTCGTAACTTCTTTGCACTCTTCTCGTTAAGTCGTAAACCATTAGAATTAAGTCGCAGTTCCTTTTCCTTAACTCGCGAACTGCCTTCTTTAAGTTGTGAATGACTTATCTCCTGTGCTGCATCATCCTCCCCTGGTTGAGAAAAATTCGACCTCGAATTTGTAAATTCCTCTACACCAGATTGTTCATCTCCATAATATGGCATAAGATGTTTAACATTGAACACGTCAGAAGTGTACACATCCTCCGGCAACTTCAGCTTATAAGCATTGTCATTAATTCGTCTTACAACTTTGACAGGACCAATTTTTCTGGCTTTCAACTTGTTATAAGCGCCTACTGGAAAACGATCCTTCGTTAACACAGCGTAAACCAAATCACCTTCGTTAAATTCAACATTTCGTCGCTTCAAATCTGCAGTTTGCTTATACTTCTCATTCGTCTTTACCAATCGTTCCCGAACGATTTTGTGACATTCAATTAATTCATCGACAAAATCAATAGCTCGTTTAACTGTCCCCTTCGGTTGTGGTACCACCGCTAAATCCAACGGTCCCCTGGGTAAATTTGAATATACAATCTGAAATGGACTGAATCCCGTGCTACGATTCACTGCATGATTGTGTGCAAACTCGGCTTGGCATAACTTCATGTCCCAACTCTTCAGATTGTCCTTCACAAGACATCGCAACAAATTCCCCAACGATCGGTTAACAACTTCGGTCTGTCCATCCGTTTGTGGATGATAAGCACTGCTGAACTTCAACTTCGTTCCCACCATCTTCCACAAACTTAACCAAAAGTGACTCAGAAAACGAGTATCTCTATCCGACACAATAGACTCTGGCAATCCATGAAGCCGATAGATCTCCTTGAAAAATAACTGAGCAACACGAACAGCATCCGTCGTCTTCTTACAAGCAATAAAATGTGCCATTTTAGAAAATCTGTCAACCACTACATATATAGAATCATTACCACGCTGCGTTCTCGGCAATCCCAATACAAAGTCCATACTCACATCAACCCATGGTCTAGCCGGTACAGGCAACGACATATACAACCCAGCATTGGTCGTGGTTCCTTTCGAAACTTGGCAAATATGACATCGTTCCACAAACCTTCCCACTTCTTTCCTCATCGACGGCCGAAAGTAAGACTGTGAAATCAATTGCAAAGTACGATCACGGCCCACATGCCCTTCCTCGTGTAACTCCTTGATAATTTTCAATCTCAAGCTACAATCCGGTATGCATAAACGATTCCCTTTAAACAGAAAACCATCCACCAATAAAAACTCGTCATCACTTCCTTCCTTTACCTTTTCAACAAATTTCACAAAATAAGGATCTTCTTCAATCAGCTCTGGCAACATTTCAAACCCTGTCACTTCAACCTTCATTGTTGTTAATAAATGACTCCTCCTACTCAAAGCATCAGCCACACGGTTCGTCACCCCCGATTTGTGCTTAAGAACAAAGGTAAACTGCTGTAAATATGCAATCCACGAAGCATGTCTTGCGGAAATCTTTTCCTGCCCCTGTAAATGCTTCAAAGCTTCATGATCAGTGTAAAGAACAAATTCTTTCCGAAATAGGTAATGCCTCCAATGTTTAACAGCTTGTACAACAGCATAAAACTCAACATCGTATGTACTGTATCTCATCTTTGCTCCTGACAACTTTTCATTGAAATATGCAATAGGTCTTCCCTGCTGACTCAACACTCCTCCAATCCCAACCTTTGATGCATCAGTATGTAGCTCAAACAACAACTGAAAATCTGGCAACACAAGAATTGGCGCTATTGTCAAAAGTTCTTTGATTCGTTCAAAAGCAACCCCTGCTTCCTCCGACCAAGAAAACTGCTTCCCTTTCATACAATCAGTAACCGGGGCCATCACGCTACTGAAGTGTGGGATAAACCTTCGGTAGAATGATGCCAATCCATGGAAACTTCTAACTTCAGTGATAGTTCTCGGCTGTGGCCAATTTCTAATAGCTTCAACTTTACTCTGGTCCACCTGGATTCCCTTCTCAGATACAACATAACCCAGAAATAAAACACTTCTTGTCATAAACACACATTTCTTCGTAGCAGCATAAAATTGTTCTTCACGAAGAATAATCAACACTTCCTTCAAATGTAGAACATGCTCCTCCATACTCCTGCTATATATCAGAATATCATCGAAATAAACCACCACGAACTTCCCAATGAATGGTCTAAAGATTTGATTCATCACCCGCATGAATGTACTAGGTGCATTTGACAAACCAAATGGCATAACCAACCATTCGTATAACCCCTCTCTCGTTTTGAAAGCTGTCTTCCATTCGTCACCTGGTCTAATTCGAATCTGGTGATAACCACTCTTCAAATCAATCTTCGAAAAGATAGTTGCCCCACTCAACTGATCCAACAAATCATCCAATCTCGGCATAGGAAATCTGTAATGAACAGTAATCTTGTTCAAAGCTCTACTATCGGTACACATTCTCCATGTTCCATCCTTCTTCGGCACCAACAAAGCTGGCACAGCACAAGGACTCAAGCTTTCCTGAACACGTCCCTGTTCTAACAACTCTTCCACCTGCCTTCGTAACTCTTCATGTTCCTTCGGACTCATTCGGTAATGTGGTCTATGTGGTAATACGGCTCCCGGAACAAGATCGATTTGATGTTGAATGTCTCTCAATGGTGGTAACTCCTTAGGCAACTCCTCTGGAAATACATCTTCAAACTCTTTCAAAACTGGCTTTGCTTCTTCAGGAATTTCAACCTCTTCACTGCTCTCTCGCCCAATCAACAAATAGACTTCAGGCTCCTCTTCAACTTCTTTAACAAACTCCTTCAAAGTCAACAGAGTTTTCAATTCCTCAATCTCCTCTAGCTTGCTCTCCTTCTGTTGTTGCTTCTTGGGAACCAAAGTGATTTTGGTACCCTTGAACATGAAACTGTAGCTATTGGCACGACCATCATATTGAACTGATCTATCAAACTGCCACGGTCTGCCCAACAACAGATGACATACGTCCATGTCTACAACGTCACACCAAATTTCATCTTTGTACTTCTTCCCAATAGAAAAATTCACACAAGCCCTTCGACACACCTTCACTTCACCACCCTTCCTTAACCATGCTAGCTTGTACGGTTTAGGATGTTTCTCAGTTTTCAAGTTCAACTTCTTCACAGCCTCGGTAGAAATAATATTATCGCAACTTCCAGCATCAATAACGAACTTGCAAACTTTTCCTAGAATAGTGCATGTCGACTGAAATATGTTACTTCTCAACCAACTACAATCCTCCTCTTGCTTTGGTGTAAGACATGACCTCCTCATCATAAGATTACAACCTTCATCTCTAGATAATTCTTCTTCCTCCTCAACATAAGGTGTATTTGAACATTCTGCCTCCTCATCATCATCCTCCTCAACTTCTGCAACCATTGCTCTCTTCTTTGGCTTCGGACATTCATTGCTTTTATGACCCAACTCCTGACAATTATAACATTTGAAACCACTGTTAACCTTCGCCTTCTCAGCCTCCTTCACCACTGGCTTTGTAACAGATTTAGGAATATTAGAACTTCCACCAACACCCCTCGCTTGATTATTGGAATTAGTAAACACACCACCTCCACGCCTTCCTTGTTTCTCCCAAGCCAACGCTTTCTGATGTGCCTCTGCAACTGATCTAGGATCGAACATATTAACCATATCCTGAATCTGCATTCTCAATCCCCCAATGAATCTAGCAGTTAACTGTTCTTCCGTTTCCATGATATCATTCCTAGCAATGAGTTGGTAAAATTCATCAGCATAGTCACTAACAGACTTCGTTCCTTGCCTCAGATTCTGCAATCTCTGGTACATAAGTGATTGATAGTTGTATGGTAAGAAAGTCGATCTCATCAATTTCTTCATCTTCTCCCAAGATTCTATCTTTGACTTCCCCATTCTCTCCCTGGTAAGTTTAGTTTGCTGCCACCACGCCAAAGCTCTCCCCTTCAACCTAGTAGAAACCAACTTCACCCTTCGATTCTCCGGAACCTCCATGAAATCAAAGATTTCCTCCACATTTGACAACCAATCTAAGAATTCTTCTGCTACCATCCCTCCTTTAAATTCTGGAATTTCCATCTTCATACCCGATTCCCAACGACGATTATCTTCAACATCCCGGTAAGAATTTCGAACTTGATCTCGATCTCGATGATGAATACTTGCTCTATCACCCTCTTCATCAAAATCAAAAGTACGCCTACATCGATCTCGATCATTATCATCCCTCCGTTCATGCATGCTTCTTTGACTATGTCTCTCTTCCTCTCTATATGCTTCGTTGTCAAATTCACGTCGACTTCTTCTCTCTTCATGTGCATAGTCATGATGATCTCTTCGTGATGAAATTGATGTTTCTCTTCTATCTCTAAAAGAATGTGGTGATACCCTCCTCGCTTCCGTAACCGATGGCGAAACTCGGTTTCCTCCATGGTTCGAGTTTGGTGATCTCCTCCTTTGATTCAAATCATTCATCAACTTCTCCAATTTTCCAATGCCTTCATCAAATTTCTCACTAATACGTTGTTCCATAAGCTCTGCTTCTTCTCTTCGATACAAAGCTTCAACGTTTTGATGACGATTAGCTCTCCTTGGTGGCATGATTCAATTTTATAGAATTTCAACAAATCGATACCAAAATGATACTTCACAAGCAAATCACGGCTTCACAAGCTTCTACACAACTTCACAAAGCTCGGCCTTAACTCCTTAGCTTGAAACAAGCTTCCAATGATTCTTCCTAGGCTCGGCTACTTCACTAGTATACACGGCCTACTTCAAATTCAAACACTTTCAACACTTTGATCCAAAATGGAATGGATCGAAAGTTCTCCCTCTTGTTGCAACTTCAATATGAACACGATGAACAACTTCAAACTTCAACACTTGGCTCCAAGACCCGATTTAGCTATGATTGGCTAAAACAAGCTCTGATACCAAACTGACGTAGCAGATTAATCAAAATAAACTTCAATCGGTGAAAGTAGCAATCGGTGGATTGATGAATACCAAAATGCCCAAATTCGTTGATCCGAAGATACCGAATTCTAACTATCTCAAACACGTTGATAGCGCACTATACCGTGTTCAAAGATCTATGATTCTTCGTACGGTGATCTAGCGCACTAGATTCCGTGAATCGGCTTCAACAAACGTGGATTCGAGCGCACTCGAATGACGTAAGTGGAGATAGGAGATTACACTCAACTACCAATTGGAGAAGAAAGCACAAAGCAATCAACAAGAAATTTTATTTCGAAATCAACCCCTACAAATGACGCAACACGGCTATTTATAGCGTTTTACAACTGTCTCCATAAGTCGTGGACGACTCATAACCTACGACTCATCATAAGTCGTTAACGACTTAGCAACACAACATACCTATGTACATCACACGACTTACCATACAACACGACTCATCAGATACAACCGACATACGACTCATCAAATAAAAGACAACAAACAAATTACAACGCCGACGACTCACCCAGATACGACTCATCAAACAATACAGGTTACACGACTCAAGAGCGAACGACTCAAGAACAACGGCTTACGACCCATCTTGAGTCGTAACTCGCCTCCGACTTAAGGTTTTCAACTTCTGGAATTTCTCTCTGCCTCTCGATAAGTCGTGGACGACTCAGTGCTGTGTCGTTAGGTCGTATAAGACTCTTCAAACCTGAGCAACTTAAGCCCTCGTTAACTCGCAACTCTTTCCTCCAGGCTTTGTTAAATCGTAGATGACTTAAAACCATGTCGTTAACTCGTGTTGCCTTCCCCTGTGACTTCTTAGGTCGGAAACGACTTATAGGTGAGTCGTTGAGTCGTGTACGACTCATCAAACTCGAACGACTCAGGTTCCCTTTAAGTCGTAACTTCTTTGCACTCTTCTCGTTAAGTCGTAAACCATTAGAATTAAGTCTCAGTTCCTTTTCCTTAACTCGCGAACTGCCTTCTTTAAGTTGTGAATGACTTATCTCCTGTGCTGCATCATGAGGCCATCTCCACATTGTTCGGCTAGTACACTTCCCTGGCCTCGCATTGGTTTGCACAGGTTTGGGTAAGGCGTATGTCTAAATTTATATATATAATTTTTGAGTTAGGCATTAGTTATAAGTTTATGTTGCCTACATCATTTCGTATGCAACAATTATGTGGTACTGTGTATTTTGTAAAGATGTATATGTAAGATTTTCTATTAGCATATATATTGTGGTTCATAGAAGTAGTGCTGTTAGCTGAAGAAAACATAAAATATGTATACAAAGATTTATTTTGTATGAAGCTAAAATGTACAAATTGATACGTATTTCTATTTATTTTATTACAAGTACGACCTTAGAATACAAAACATAGATTCAAAATATTAGCTATACATATGTAGGGTTTCAGGTTGTACAGTTTGAGAAAAAAATTATATATATATATATATATATATATGAGATATTTTACTACTTATACATGTCTTCGTATAGTTTGTAGGGGCTACATATATTTTGATAACTTGAATGCACTATATGTGTACAGTGAAAATTTGATGAAATAATTGTTGTTTTGTGAATAAGAATAGCTTATATATTTTAGCAGTAGCATATTAATCTTATATATATATATATAAAGTTTATATATAGTTTGGGTTTGGAAGAGAAGTATATATATATAGTGTTGACATTCTATGTTATATGCGTTATAAGATTTTGGGTTATGTAAGCTATAAAGTTTTTAAAGGTAAGTTTAAGAATAGAGATATATGTTATTTTATTTTGATTTGTTCTGATAAAAAAGTTTGAACATGTATACAATTGTTGCTGATATTTTAACTGTTCGTTATACATATACATATATAATAATTTATAGTTTTAATTTATTCGAAGTATACGGTTGTTAATATTTTGGGTAAATGTTAAATTGCTATATCTATATCTATATATATATATATAGTATACATAGTTGTTGTGTAACTGCTTAAATATAAGTTTGGTTTGCATGTGTATATATAAATGGCGGTCTGCATTTTTAATCTTATTATTGATTTTATACATACTTTGATTTAGAATGCATGGGGCCTTGAAAGATAATATATATTATTTTATAGTGTTTTAAATTTTAGACATTGATTTGAAGTTTTATATATCTATCTTGATTCAAATGTTGATTTTATATAATAAGGATGATAATAATAGCGTGTGTGTGTGTATATATATATATTCCGTCTCTATCAAACCGATTGATTTTCCTCTTTTTCCTATTTATCAGTTTTGTCCGTCTAATTCGTGCCAATTTTGTTTTGCTTTGTAATTCATGCTTGGATCCGTAACCCGTTTCATTGTCTATTCTCCCTTGCCTCGAAAGGTGAGCAATCACTCACGATTAATATTCTTTTATTTATTAAATTTGATTTCAATTGAAACGACAATTGAAATATACTGCTGTTAGTGATTTAACTGTATATATATGTTATTACCTATATCAGTTCACCCGTGACATCTGACACCATTACCTATTAACTATACGATGATAATCCCGTTTGGTTGATAATTGATTGGTTGTTTGTTGTTTATATTGGATGTTAAATTGTAATGTATAAAGTGATAAATATTATGCAATTGAATTTGACGTAGGATAGTTGAAATTTTAAATCGACATATGTGTTGAACTGATTAGTTAAATTTGTATAATATGACCCCTTTTAAATGTTAAGTTAATTGACACATAGGATTTGGTTAATTACACCTTGAACCATTGAATGTATGTTGTTTAAATTAATGAAGTATGAAATTGTAAATAGATGACAAGTGAAGAACCGTAATGTAAAAATCTTTAATCTACATGAAATGATAGTGTAGATTCTAGAAATAATTATATTAATTTTCACAAACAACAATGTGAATTAATTCGATTATTTCGGGATTATTTGAATTAATTATTGGTTTGTATTGATTGTTGTTATTGCTTGTTTATATACTTTGACACCATCCCACTTATCGCACTGCAAGTTCCCTTTGCTATGTTTTGATTTTTGAATTGAAATGGAATCGGGTTGAAATGATAAATACCCAAATAACTTGACTTAGGATAGAGAATTAAATAAAACCCGATTAGTCAATAATTGATTAAAAATAAATTAATGATTTATTTGAATAAATAATAGGGTTTTAAATAAAGTTGGAATTTGAATTCTAATGAAATTTAAATGTTAATATTTAAATCTGAAACAAAATACTAACAAAGTAATTGATGAAAGAACGTTATTTAATCTAGAAATGATTGAATTAAGTTTTTAAAATTATTTAATAATTAAGTTTTGAAATTATTTAATAATTAAGTTTTGAAATTAGTTAATAATTAAATAAGATTGAATTATTTAATAATTAAATAAAATTGAATTCTTTATTAAGTGAAATTGAACTTCTTGAATAAGTGAAACTAAGTTTCTTTATTAACTGAGTTTGAAAGTGTAAATAAGTAATAAATAAATGAAATTGAATTTCTTTAACAAGAAATAAAATACGTTTTATTGAAGGGAATGTAAGACTTGTAATGTAAAGAATTTTGATTTGACGAATTTCACTTAATTCAATTTGTACGTTTCGATATAATGAAGTTGAACTTAAGTAATTGATTTAATGAACTGGAAATTTAATAGAAATTGTTTTGAATGACAAATTTGCCAAATGAATATTGAATGAAATCGATCAATGAATTTAAAATGATTTGAATGTTAAATTAAATTAATTTAAATGATTTCGGAATGAAACTTATATACGAACTTGAATCAATATCTGAATTTTCTAAATAAAAATTGAAATAGAATTATAAGATTTTGAAACGGTAAGTTGGAAGTTTTGAAACGTAAATTATGGAAATTGTTTTAGAAAGACAAATGAAATGTTGATTTACAAATTCTAGTTGAAATTGAATTTGATTTTGTTTCGAAATTTATTAAACGACCAATCGGTGAAATAATTTCGAAGGTTATTAAAGAAAACGGAATCGGTTATGGACATACTCTCTGTCTAAACCGAAAACCACTTTAATAACTATACGCGGAGTGTGACCCAGAATGAAGTGGTTGGAATGATGTACGTGATGACTGAAGAAAGAGAACGATAATGGATAGCCTTGACACTTAAGTCAAATTGGAAATGACTAGAATAGGAGCCGTGCCGGGCCAAATGGGGTTAGCCACCTCGAGCGAACACACTTCTTCGTAAACTACTCATTACTTGTTATTGATTGGTGCACCCTCGTACTTTTGGGAGTGTTGTTTCGCAGTGTTTCGATCGTTGCGGCGATGCGTTTTCACCAGTCCGGATCAGGCAAACGGTAGTTTCACTACCTTGGGTATTGCCTCATGTGCCTTGTCATACTTGTATCCCTATGTACGCGACCACTACGAATTTGTTTTATGTTTTATCTATGGAGTATTCCTTGATATCCCACTAGTTTACGGTGGATTTTACAGTGTTGTATAGTCTATAACGCTTATATAAAACGTGTTAAGGGGGATAATGGTAACGCCTTAACACTATTTTGATATTTATATTATGGATAGACATTATCTATTTAGCGTATATTACTACATAATAGATAGTTTAACGGATCCTTAGAGGACAGTTATTCCAACGTCCTTTGAGTTACTTGCATTTCAGTTGTTATTTCACTTGAGTTGGATTTATTGATATAAGAATGTTAATCCTGACTCGAGTGTTTTGTGTTTCGCTTTACGCTCGGATCAGACTGAGTGTACCAGTATTCGAGACTCGCCTTTGGAGTTGGAGCTTCGCTTGGAAATCCAGCCATCTATCCAGCTTTCGGATATTCAGTTGATTCTAGTGGTGTACTCTGATTCTTGTATTTGACTTTTGTATTCGAGACTTCTGTTGTAACATATTTTAACTCTGTTATATATATAGTAGCTTCATGAACTACTATCTTTTGCTTCTGTTGCATATTATTACTCTGTATCTGTAATTCTATGATTATCTATTTACTGTATCTGTTCAGTTTTGCCAAATTTAAATTAACAATTCGGTATTTTGAATTATTCAAGTCCGACATGTGCGGATGCGAATAGTCCAAAATATCGGGTCATTACAGTGGGTCGAGGTGGGCGGTAGCTGCGGCTATGCGTTACCACCAGCCTGGATGTGCAATTGGTATATCTAGCATGGCATTGCTTAGTTTTTCCATGTAACCTACCCTAACGCGCTTGGTACAATTTTTTTTTGTGTCGTACCTATGGAGTATCCTCTGGTGGCTTCCCGATCAGGAGGGACTACGATACTGTATAGACTACTGGTACTATAAAATGTGTTAATGGGAATATTGGGTAACTCCTTAATGCTATTTTTAAATATGTTATACTTTACTTTAGTCACTTTTATAATAGCGTATATTACTACATAGTAAATAGTTTAAAGGATCCTTAGAGTATGGGCGGTCCCAAGCATCCTTTAAGTTAGTTGTACATTTATTTTACAGTTCACTTGAGTTGGTTTACATTGTACAAATATGTATATCCTGACTCGAGTGTTGGTGTTTATTTTCTTACGCTCGGGTACAACCTGAGTATCAGCTTTGGATTTCACCTTCTTAAGCTAGGATTGCTGTAGATCATCTATTTACCTAGTTGTTGTCTATTTCTTTTCAGTATTTCTATTTAGCTTATGTGCTAGTGAACATTTATGTATTGGAATTTCTATTGTATTTACTTTTCAGACTATGGTATTTTGTACTTATTTTGAGACTTGTTTTGAGACTGTGTTTAAGACTGTATTTGTGGTAGCTTCATGAACTACTACTGTTATTTATTTCCGCTACGATTTATTCTGATTTATCTGTGTCAGTAATTCTGTGATTGGTTTTATTTGCCCTATATTATATTACAATCTACTATTTTGAATTATTCCAATCAGACATGTGAGGTTTTATTGTCGATTTGAATGGCCCAAAATAGTGGACCGTTACATGGAAGCTCTATGTTTAAACCATTAAAAGACTTCTTCAATGCAAGAGGAATAGGTCTCAGGTATACATGTCCATATATTTTACAGCAAAATGGAATGGTGGAAAGGAAGCAAAGGCATGCTGTACAGACAGGCCTGACATTGTTAGCTCAGGGACTTTACCCTTGAAGGTCTGACCAGAGGCCTTCTCCACTGCATTATATCTTATAAACTTGCTACCTATAAAAAATCTAAAACATGTAAGTCCCTTTAAAGCATTACTTGGAATAAAGCCAGATTGTAGAAGTTTGAAAGTTTTTGGATGCATGTGTTTCCCTCTGCAAAACGCTACAATGACCATAAACTTGATTTCTGATCCTCGTCCTTTACAGTCCTTGACTATGGGGCATATCAAAAGGGATGTAATTGCTTAAATGATGGTGGAAGAATTATAATGGCCATACATGTAGTGTTTAATGAGAAGATATTTCCTTTTGCTAGTTGTGAAATAAAAAGCATAGGAATAGTTCAAAATTCGCAAAGTTCATTACCGCACATACCTTTATACATCAACGAGAAGGCGTAGTATATATCATATCTGCTGCAGATGAATCAGATTTCTATGGCTGAGTAGCTTCAGCATCTAGCAGTATTGGAAATAATGAAATTATTATTGACAATGCAAAGAGATCAGAAAGACCACAATATAGCAGATGGTTCATTGGCATATAACACTCAACAAGTAGACTTAGCAGATAACATAGTAACTTATGTACATAGTGACACACAAATTAGACAAGGAGATCATCAACAAGGACACCATATGACGACAAGGGCAAATAGAGGAATCTTCAAACCGAAGGTATATATAGTACACATCATACAAAAAGAGCCAGAAAACTATGAGCATGCAATAAAGTATCAAGAGTGGAAGAAGGCAATGGAAGATTTAGTATAAAGCATTAATAAGGAACAATACATGGAGTTTAGTCGCTCTACTTGAAAATAAATCGGTGGTAGGTTGTAAATGGACTTATAAACTGAAATTAAATGCTGATGGAACCATTGCCAAGTATAAAGCAAGGCTTGTAGCAAAAGGATATACCCAATAGCCAGTATTTGATTCCAATAAAACCCTCTCACTAGTGGTGAAGCCTACTATAATTCGAGTTATGCTAACTATAGCTTTATCCAAGGGATGGAAAATTAAATAGTTGGATGTCCACAATGCTTTTCTAAGTGGAGAACTAGAGGAGGAAGTTTACATAGAGTAGTCAAGAGGTTTTAAAAATAAGAATAAACAATTAGCGTGAAAGTTAAATAAAGCCATCTATAGGCCAAAACAAGCATCCAGGGTGTGGTTCGAGAAGCTGAAGAGGGCATTAACTAAGTTGAAATATTATGTAGCAAGGTCGGATAATTCATTATTCATTAAGAAAGGTAGCAGCTTTACAACCTATGTGCTAGTGTATGTAGATGACTTTATTATCATGGGGACTTGTAAACCAGCGATAGATAAATTGACTAAGTGCTAGAAGAATCAGTTTAAACTGAAGGATCTCAAACAACTAAGTTATTTTCTAGGGATTGAGGTGAAGCAAATATAGAAAGGTGAGTTACACCTTAGCAATATAAATTATATACAGTCTGTGTTGAGAAGAGAAAACATAGATAAGGCAAAGGCATTGCCTATACTGATGATCGGTAACCTTTAGCTGTCCAAGCATGTCGGTGATCCAATTGATAATCCACACCAATACAGGAGCATAGTAGGGGCTTTGCAATATATCACCATCATAAGGCCCAAGATATCATTCAGCATGAATAAGGTCTACCAGTTTATGTAGAATCCCCTAACTGAACATTAGAACGTTGTGAAAAGAATTCTAATATACTCAATTGGGACAATAAACTATGACATAAGGGTCTATTTGTGACGACTCACATTTTTGGATGGTTTAAATCGATAATATACAACATATGTCAACTCAAACCATTCAAAAGGGAGGATTGTTAATGGGGTAAATAAGAAAATAAGAGAAAAGAAAGCAAAAACAGAACACAGAATCTCACAGCGGAATGATAAAATATAATAATCAAATAAACAGTTTATGAAGCTATTTTACAAATAAAATTTGATTACACTTTTACGACATAGATCAGAGTTATACATATAGCAGGAATAAATAAATAATGCAGTGGAACAAAAATAGTAATAATATACTAAATCTTTGTCTTCATCCTCAAGAGATAAGGTCTTCAATACTTAAATGCTCAGGCTGACCCGAGCATAATGAAATAACAAAACATTCGAGTCAGAACTAAAAGATGTTATGTAAGTTAAATCAAAATAAGTAAATATGAGTGTAACGGCTTCAGAGAAGTCTACGGGATTTTACATCACCTAAGGATTTTTAGTGTCTAACGTGCGTGCACGCAATAACTTAAGAGATTTTTAGGATTCCATCACCCAAGGATCCGTTAAACTATCTACATACATAGTACAATATGCTATTATATTATGTCTATAGTAAAGTAAAGTATAAAAAAATATTAAGACGTTACCCATATCTCCCTTAACATATTTTTATTTAAATATCGTAGTCTATACAGATACCGTAAGCACCACCAAACCGGTAGGATACTCAAGGAGCACCCCATAGGTACGATATAAACCAAATGCGTAATGGGCTCGATTAGGATAAATGTGATAAGACACACGAGGCAATGGCCAGAGTAGAATACTACCATTTTGCACTCCCGAACTGGTGATAACGCATGACAGCTACTATCGCCCACCTCGGAACACACTCCAATAATCTAATTGAGGGTGGCCATCAAATCAATCACAAAGTAATAAACAAAGAAATGTGCTGGATAGGGGGAGCTACCCCATTTGGTATAGCTCCTGTTTTAGTCATTTTAATTGTGGCCTGAAAGTCAAGGCTATACATTCATTGTTCTCTTACTTCATTCCAGTAGCGTTTGTTAGTCCTTGAGATGATGGGTTTGATGACAACAACCTTAGAATAAGATTATGAAATATAAAAAATAACAATATAGTTTAGATATATATGTACATGAAGGATTTAACCATGCAGGTATCAAGAATGAAGACTGCACAGTATAGAGATTCAAGATATCAAGATTGAAGACTCACGAGTATCAATAATATCAAGAGTTCAAGATTTCAATAATAAGTAATTTAATTAGGAATTTTGTTAAAACTTCTAGAAAATAACTGGCATCTTAAAATCAATTTATTCATGGAATGGAATCCACTTCGAGCCTGTTAAAGGGATGGAACCCTAAGTAGATGAAACCTACGAAAAACCTAGAAGAATATTGTTTTGTATCCGCTAACCTTTTATTCAAAATGTTTTTACAAAATTATATCTTCTTTTCAAAATGATTTCAAAACCTTCCTTTTAAAAGAATCAAAAACATCTATCCTGGTTTTAAATATTTTTAGCCTTAAAATAATCTTTATTTTCAAAATCAAATATTCCTTGGTTTTAAACTATCTTTTAATAGTAATATATTTAGATTTTAATATTCATACTTAGATTTAAATACAAAATTGTAGTAAAATTATATATATATCAAAATATTATTCTTTATATTTATTTATGTATTTTAACTATAGTTAAGTATATTTATAAAGTTTAAAATAGTTTTAATACAAGATAGAATTTATTTTCAAAGAAAAGCAAATTACCAAAAATACCTTAGGCATATCGACATCCCCAAGTACTCCATGTCAACATGGCAGCAGTTTATTCCAAAATTTTGAATTTCAAAGAAAGTGTCTATTTGTCATATCCTTTCACGAATAGACATGGCTGTTGTTCTACTGTAAATAGGGGTAGTTTTGAACGAATTTTCAATCATATTTTTCTGGTTTTCACTCCTCTTCTTCTTACACATTTCTTTATACACATTCTTACCATTACTCTGTCGAAATCAACATTGAATCTAACTAGATCATTTCTGGTTTGATTCTCTATCACTATCTCAACAAGATCTCAGTGCTATTCAGAGTTGTAGACTTCTTTGTAATCAATTTAGCGAGTAAAGGTATGATTGTAGCCTTGGAAATCAATCAAGTAAAGGTGTGATTGTAGCCTTGGAAATCAATTGGGTGAACTTGTTGCCCTTAAAATCAAGTCTACCCAGAGGATTGTGAATCTGGAGTGGTGTACCTCGAGCCTTGAAATCGAGGGTGTAATTGTACAATTTCTTTTGAAAGGAAATCCGTAATTGTGTGCGGAACTGGATGTAGGGCAACTCCAAACCAGTATAAAATCCGGTGTGTTCTTTCGTTTACTGCTTTTACTTTATTTCGGCATCTGTGTTTGATTCTGTGATCATATATGCGTCTGAATATTGCAGACATTTGTGTTCAAATTAATATAAACTCAAAAAGATTTAGTAATTCCTTTAAACACTATTCACCCCCCTCTAGTGTTAATTTTAGCCTTATGATCTGTATTCCGCATTTTTCACATTTGCTATCGAAGCAAGGTTTTCAAAGTTTTCATAATCTGAATTTTGTGAAAAAAAATTGAAATGCAATTTTTTTATAAAATCATTAACACTATTTTTGTATGAATATGTCAAAGAATCATCATGATATTGTTGTTTGAAACTATATTTAGTTATTTTGAAAAGTCACTTGATTCTTTAAAAAGTAATGTTGTTTTGCAGGAGAAGAGTTACGTCTAATGATCGTTGGTTAAAAGATACCAGTCAATCATTCATCGATCAAGAAGAACAAATGGATATATAATGGAAATCGACAATGAAATGGGTACCAGATCAATACAAAGCTTTTGATTCTCATCTACAACTTGATATGATACTGTACTTCTCTCCATCTACTTCGCAATGTAACTAGGTTCATGCGAATCCACCAAGAAATGATCAAGTTATGATCAAATGAAGTTTTGGTGAATAAAGAGAAAAAGAAAGAAAAATTGTCAATGGTATTATTCAAATTGCATCCAAAGATTTGAGTATTTTGTTCCTGCTCCTTTCAAGATTATATTTCTTGTTCTCACGGTCACTTTGATCGGTGGATCATCAAATTCTGATCAAAATTGAGTGAGATATGACAGTTTGAAGTTGGTTATTCAAAACTGAAAACTATGTGCGGGATTTCCTTTATTTCTCTTACTAATTCGGCCTGTTGCATCACAGTATTGTCCAAATTCATCACTAAACTATTACTGGATCGTAGCCCTTGCTTCCTCTTCGATTTGCCACTGGTTTCATCCAATTCTGTTAAGAAACAAAGGAGATATGTCTTCTAGAAGTTTGATAGTAAATAGAAAAACGGGAAGAAGAAGAAGAAGAGAAACTTTTATGAAAAGTGGTGACCGTTGAGCCTATTTATAGTGGTTGAAGTGTCCATTCATTCAAAATTCAAATTCAAATTTTGGCATCAAGTTGGTCAATGTACAAAATCATCTATATCTTTCTCATACGTTCTTCAAATTCAGCAAATGAATATACTACGCTGATCAGAAAAACGAGCCCGTCGCAATAGAACAGATCTCGTCGTCAAATTCTGAAAGATATAAATATGTGGTTCATGACAATGGAAGAACAACAAAGTTAGAAAGATGGAGTGCAAAAATTTATATGCTTTACTATTATTTCATCTTTATTGTTGCATTTAGGAATATAGATTTATGCATTTAGTTAGGTATAGAATTTATCTCATTTATAGGTTTTGATATTTTGGTCCATATATCGACACATCATAGTATAAATATCGATATACCAGTCTAAATTTTTTTTAAAGTCTTTTAAAATGTGTTTTCTTTCAAATAAAATCTTACTACTAATTTATGACAACTATATTAAGTAGAAAAGCATACCTTCATTCGTGATTTCAACTTTTCTATCGTTGTTTTTACTTCTCGTACTCTATTTCTTTTAAGATACTAGTTTGATGTCTTTAAGAATTTAATAAAATGAATTTAGAATGTTAAAATAAGGCTATTTTATAGATTTATTCAATTAATAAGATTGCTTCACATCACATGACACTTGTCATATAAGTAGATAGTGATATACATGCAAAATGGCACGTGTCATTACACTTGTTCTTTAATAGAAGCATTTTTACATGCATAATGCCAAGTGTCTTTACACATGTCTTTTCATTATTATTTTTTATATTATTTTTCAACTACTTCAATCATACTAACTACTATAAAAAATTAGGTCAAAAATCAATTATTTACAGCAAAACCATGTTAAAAAAAGCCCAGAACTTTAGATAGCATTTCTGAAATGTTGTCTTTGCTTCTGTTATGTTGCAAATACGTTTTTATAGCATTTCTGTGCTATAAAAACAGTATTTTTTTCAGAAACTTTTCACGGCGTTTGGTAAATGCTACAGTTTCTGTTTATAATGTTTTGAACATATTTTGCTGTAGAAACTTTTTACAGCATTCTGTAAATGCTGTTTTTCTATTTGAAACTTTAGACTATGTAAGAATAATATTTAAATTAAGTATCTTTCTCTATTCTTTTCAGAGTTATTTTCTAACTTATATTAGAATATTTTAAAATCAATTTCATACTTAAATATTTTTTTAATAATTAATTAAATTTTTTAATGTAAGAAGCCTTAATATGACACATGTTTATTTTACTTTTTCAATCTTTATTATATCATATTTCATTATGATATTTCTTAAACAAAAAGATGTTTAAACATGTTTCTAATATTTTAATCAACAATAATTTAATATATAGGTTTTAATTAATAAGTTAAGTATTTTATAAACATGAAAGTTTGAATTCTTAAAAAAAAATTAAGTTAAAAAAATAAATATTTTTAAAAGAATTAAGCACGGAGGGTATTAATTTTTATATAAACCATATTTGACAAAATATAGTTTAAGTCCATATTTCTTAGCATCTGATTTTGATATTAAGTTTGATTACTACCTTTCATGAATATGTTATAATTTTAATACCATTTATTATCTTTAAACTTTTGTCTTTACTACTCTTTCAGTCCCATTCCTTAGTTTCCTTAACCTAAGTTTAGTAATTGGTGTGTATTATCTTTGTTTGGTTGAAGGTTGAAGTGATTTATAATAAATAGTTTGATATATGCATGCGCACACACATGTGCTTGTCAATTAGATATTTCTTATCACTCATTTTTATCTTATAATCCGAATATCTCTTACCATAGTATATATCATCATATCATTCTGCATATTATTATTTTTACTTTTTTATCATTTTATTTCATATTACATATCATTGTGCATCCTATTTCATATCACATTTCATTGCATATAACATCATAAATTACAATGCATGAAATACCATAATCACTTGCATCACAAGTTGCACTTCATTCTGCATATCATCTCATGTTACATTGCATATGTCATACATTTCATACTGTATTACAAACTACATATTACATACATGTATACATAGCGAGTGTATTTTATTTAGGTGGAGTTTGTAGTATTATCTTATAATATAGGATTATTAGTTTTTGATTATTTGGTATGTTTTGATTGACTTGTTTGACTTGATTGACTTGTTTGAATTGATTGATTTGTTTGACTTTATTGATTTGTTTGACTTGTTTGACATGGTTGGATTTGATGCGCGTGTTGATTGGATTGTTTGAAATATACTAATACATATTTATGTATTGAATAATTATAATATAATTATGTTTTTGTCATTCACATTTCATTTACTATACTTTGTTATAATATTAGTTTAAGGGGGAGTTGTATAGTTTTATGGTTTTAGGATGGTTTTTGTTGATGACAAAGGGGGAGAAATATAAAATAGGATAGTTGGGCATAGATTAAGCGAGAGTTGTTAGTTTTAGGGGGAGTTATTAGGATAGAAGTAAAATTTTATAAATAAAGGTTGTCATCATCAACAAGGGGGAGATTTTTAGTCCTTGAGATGGTGGTTTTGATGACAACAACCTTAGAATAAGATTATAAAATATAAATACTAACATTATAGTTTAGATGTATATGTATATGCAGGATTTAACTATGCAGGTACCAAGAATGAAGACTGTACATTATAGAGATTCAAGGTATCAAGATTGAAGACTCATGAGTATCAAGAATATCAAGAGTTAAAGATTTCAATAATAAGTAATTTAATTAGGAATTTTGTTAAAACTCCGAGAAAAACATTGGCATCTTAAAATCCAATTTATTCGTGAAATGGAATCCACTTCAAGCCTGTTAAAGGGATGGAACCCACGAAAAATCTAGTGGTACATTGCTTTGTATCCACTAACCTTTTTTTCAAAAAAAATTTACAAAATTATATCTTGTTTTCAAAATGATTTCAAAACCTTCCCTTTAAAAGAATCAAAAACATTTATCCTGGTTTTAAATATTTTCAACCTCAAATTAATCTTTATTTTCAAAATCAAATTTTCCTTGGTTTTAAACTATCTTTTAATAATAATATATTTAACTTTTAATATTTATACTTAAATTTAAATATAAAATTGTAGTAAAATTTTATATATATCAAAATATTATTATCTATATTTATTTATTTATTTTAACTATAGTTAAGTATATTTATAAAGTTTAAAATAGTTTTAATACAAGATAGAAGTTATTTTCTAAGAAAAGTAAATTACCAAAAATATCTTAGGCATGTCGACATCCTCAAGTACCCCATGTCGACATGGTAGCAGTTTATTTCAAAATTTTGAATTTCAAGGGAAGTGTCTATTCATCATATCCTTTCACGAATAGACATGGCTATTGTTCTACTATAAATAGGGGTGGTTTTGAACGAATTTTCAACCATATTTTTCTGGTTTTCACTCCTCTTCTTCATCCACATTTCTTTATACACATTCTTATCATTACTCTGCTGGAATCAACATTGAATCTACTAGATCATTTCTGGTTTGATTCTCTATCACAATCTCAATAGGATCTCGGTGCTATTCAGAGTTATAGACTTCTTTGTAATCAATTTAGCGAGTAAAGGTGTGATTGTAGCCTTGGAAATCAATCAAGTAAAGGTGTGATTGTAGCCTTGAAAATCAATTGGGTGAACTTGTTGCCCCTTAAATCAAGTATCTCTACCCAGAGGATTGTGAATCTGGAGTGGTGTACCTCGTGGCGTTGAAATCGAGGGTGTAATTGTACAATTGCTTGTGAAAGGAAATCCATACTTGTGTGCGGGACTGGATGTAGGGTAACTCCGAACCAGTATAAAATCTGGTGTGTTATTTCCTTTACTGCTTTTACTTTATTTCTACATCTGCGTTTGATTCTGTGATCATATCTGTGTCTGAATATTGCATACATTTGTGTTCAAATTAATATAAACTCGAAAATATTTAGTAATTCCTTTAAACACTATTCACCCCCTCCCTCTAGTGTTAATCCTAGCCTTAAGATCCGTATTTCGCATTTTTCACAGCGTTTGCCAACCATCCTACTTCATTATGGATTCTGCACCACGTGCATAGTTGTTAAACTGGTTTTCGACAATAGCAGAGAGTATGACAATATCCAATCCTGGTCTCTTTAACAACCAAATGTTTATTCACACCGGTTGGTTCTTTTGCATTTCAAAAATCGATTCATAATTGATATCAAAATATCATATTCACTTCAAAATCATATCACTTTCGAAATCATACTCACGTCAAAATAATCTCACTTTCGAAATCTTATTTACTTCAAAATCATTATTCACTTTAATTCAAATTCATTTTCAAAATCATAACCACGATATAGGTTAAACCATCTTATCCAAAACCCGCATTAAATTAAATCTAAATCTAAATCATAACGGTTCCAACTTTAAACAGTTTGAATATTGAAAGTAGTTTATATATTGGAATAGTTATACATTAAATATAGTATAGATATTAAAATATATATATTAAAAGTTGTTTATAATTTAAAATAATATATATTACAATAGTTTATATTTTAAAAATAGGTTATAGATTAAAATAGTTTGTATATTAGAAATAGTTATATTAAAATAGGTTATATAGTAAAAATAGTTAATGTATTAAAAATTGTTAATATATTAAAATGGTTTATATGAGAAAAATAGTTTAGGTGTTAAAAGAGTTTTTATATTAAAAGAGTATACATCGAAAATAGTTTCAAATTAGAATCATTTCTTCAACTTTCATAAAACTAATTCAAATCAACTTTAGTTCCAAAATTCAATTTAAATCCATCTCAGTTCAACAATTTCAATTCAAAAGACTAAAGGTTTCAATTCAAATTCTTATTAAGAAACATTTCACTTTATATCGATTTCAAATCCATGTTGAACTACGAATTTAAACCACTTCGAATTCAATACGTTTCGAAGTTTAAATATTCAAATGTTTACAATAACTCAATTTTGATAAATTTCGTTTATATTTCAAAATTAAACTTTTAGATTTCAATTTAAATTCTTTAAGCAATTCATTTAAACCAATTTCAATTTCAACATTTAAAGCTTGGATTCTGAATATAATTCAGTTCATATAAATTAAATTTTACTTCATAATATCATTAACTGGATTCAAAAATTAAGGATTTAAAATCATTTAATTTAACCAATCCAGTGTTCGTATATAATTTTCTGCCCTATGATCAAGTGATACAGATATATATCATTTCAGCCCGCAATAATTTAAGTTTTCGAATATATTTCATTTTAATCCATATCACGAATCACAATTTCCAAATCCATAAAATCGCTTGGGTTTATCATTTCAACCCATAATGATTTTTCCTTAATCTGTAAGATCGTTTGAGCATGTATCACTTCAACCCATAGTGATTTTCCTGACTATAACTAAGGGAACTTGCAGTGTGATAACAACATATAAATAAACATACATCCAATCATCCAAAATGTCAACAATTAAGCATCCATCGTAATCACCATTCAAATCAGCCAATAAATCACAACAATTAACTGGTTATCATTATCATGTATTTAATTAACAATTTAAATTTAATATTAAATTAAATGGCAATTGAATTCAAATTAAATTTGAATGAAAATGTAAATATCCAAACAGCCATCAATAAATTTCTAATCACATAATAAAATTAATTTGACCAACATAGGATGATCTAGTAGTTGTGAGTGGATTAAACCACTCACTTTTGCTTTCAAGTCGATTAAAAATCCAAATAGGGCCTAAAAATCTAACAGTCTCAGAATTTGACCAAACCAGTTCCGTTGTCCAAAATTCTAATACGATCGTAAAGGAAGAACCACGTCCAAATCAGAGATCATATGAAAAAGTTATTCGAGTTAGAATACATGAAAATTTTAAACTAAATTTTAAATTAACAAGGGGAATTTTAGTAAATTACTACCTCTTAGAAACCCGCGTCACACACGCGAGATTGGATCATGCAACTTGCCGCCACCCTTTCGTCCACGAACGCACCACCAACGAGCACACATCCCCTAATCCGACATCACCAACAATCTCCATGACCAAGGCCGCTCACCCTAATACCCACTGCAAGTCCTTCTTCCGCCCCCGATATCTTCTGCCTGCACATTGCCGCTGCCGCTTCCAAGGCTAATTGTGGAAAAATCGTGGCACTTCTGATACAACTAACCACATGGATCCGCTCGCCCAAACATCCTCTACACACTGCAACTTCCCGATCATCGTAAAATTGACGATCCACCATTGGATCGAAAACCTTAGGGTGAACGGCTGAGAATAAATCATTAATTTTTGGACAAACGATGCATCAAATAGAAAAACGTATTGCTGTAGTAAATTGCGCTCGTCAAGAGCTTCCTAATGATACATAATTTGTTATGGTTTGAGGAGTATGGATTTTGAATTTTGATTTGAAATTGAAATCAGGGTTTGGAATTCAGAATTAGAGTTTCTGCCATTAAGGAAGAAGGAATTGAGCAGATAATAATACATACAGAACTAAGAAAAGGCTGCTAGGGTTTCAGAAAAGAAATCTATTTATATAGACAAAGAAAGATAAGAATGAATGGACATATCGAATAGGTCGAAACGATTATGCGAACCCGAAAAGACTGTTTCTTTGCCGAAACGATAGTAGGTCATCCAATATATTGAAATATATGTTTTCGATATTTTTAAACTCAATAGAACTAGTTTCGAACTCTAATTCTATTGTATATAGAAGTTAGCTTTAAAATCAAATTATTTTAATTGAATTTATCAAATTGATTTCTACGCGTTGTAAGCCCACACAATCAAATGACAAGTCCGATCGCTACAAAATAGGAAACCTACAATAATTCACTGGTACGGATCCGATGAAACTGGTTTCGTTGAAATCCGAGACAGTGGGCAAAATGACTAGTTTCACATTATTAAATAAATTATTATTAAATTGGTTTAATCATTTTTAAATTCTAATTTAACAGTATTAACAATTTTCATCATTTCTGATTACACAAGAATTTATAATCTTTTAAAATAAAAATTCAATGTCAAATTTGATATTTAAATATTGCACTAATTTTAGCGTTCAATTACAACTGTAATAAATTCATTAATTATAAAATTCGAATAAATTCATTTATTTTGATCTACATCATTATTATTCAATCAACAATACCCTATGAATCTCACTAACATATGTTTATGTTTTATTACATATTCTACAGTTATCATCCTAACTCAAATTAACCGCAATATTTAATTTCATTAATTTCAATTGACATACAATTAACTTCAAACAGATTTGATATCAAGATGATAATCAATCTATTGTTATACATTAAAGATTCACCTCTACTAACCTATTGTTTACAAATAAAGGTTGATAAATTAGTTACCTAATATTGGCTCTATCTATATTAACCAATTTCAATTAATTACATATAATTTCTCCTTCTTAATACTACATTGATTTAAATCCTTATTTCCCTTTATTATTACCATTAGTTGCAATAACCTTAAGTAGTTGTCAGTCTCATTCAGTCCACATTATTAAATTATATTCTAATTATTTTCTCAAAAATAAATCATAAATTTTAATTTTTCACAATATTAAATTTCAAAATCTTATTTAATTCAATATTTTTAATTATCGAAAATTACGGGTCGTTAGACTCTCCCTAATTCAAAACTTTTCGTAACCGAAATGAAACGAGAAGGAAGTAGGAAACTAATATATTTTTATTCAAAAATAACCAATTTATAAACAATTTATTTTAATAAGAATTTGAAAATAACTCCACTTTTACCAAAAAAAAATCTAAGTCTTAAATTCACGGAAAATTTCGGCAGAGTCTTCTTTGTGCGGCTTGGTCTGAAAAAATAATAATACCAAGAATTACAATATATATATATATATATCATATTTCGATAATAAAATATCCCAACTATGGGAAAAATGATGAAATATCGTTCCAAAAATGTATTTCGAAAATATACCAATTTTCGGGCAAACAACTTCATTATGAAACCAAAAGCAGTGCCTATTGCTTCCATAAAACTATATTTAACTTATATAATCCAAAATAGTGAGACTATGTACAATAAAAATATTTAGTTATTTTAAGTTAGTAACAAAAGCAAATCAACACAGAACATACGCAAATAAAACAACACGACCATCATACGCAACAAAGAAATCAATCATACATCCATAGTAATCAAACTAATGGTTTGTTCAGGTTTAAAAACTTTTTATTGTACAAGAGTAATGAATAAACTATCAAGTGTATATTACGCTCAAAAGCCCTAGATAATTACTTAATAGGTTATTTATACAACCCTAAACAATTAGAAGTATCCTCAATGTAGAATTTAAATATTATTTAAGCTTATTCGATTGGTTTCTTTTCACATTATTAATCTCGGATTTATTTTAAATTCTCACTTATTCATACAATGTCATTTTTAATTGGTTTACATTCACTTACTTACATAAATTATTTCACATTCAATATTTGAAGTCATCAATAAATCAATTCTTGAAATATTATATAAGTTTCCTTGTAATTTAATTCCCGTTCATTTACTTATATAACTTGATTTCCATTTAGTATGAATACTCATGAACAAACATTCCATACTTGAATATTTCTACCTTTTAATTCACATTTATCCTTTCTTTTATAGTGTCAATTAATAATAAGCTTATTTATTAATCATTTCAGTCATTTCTTAAGTTTATAAACATTCCTTAGATAATATTTACTTTTACTATTCAATCTAATCATTAGCATTTCAGAACATTAACTTATTCTCATAACATCTCTTATACATCAAAATTTTAATTTATAGAAATAATTCCATTTGAACGCTTTCATTACTTAAGTTTTACTTGTATATATTCTATTACATATTCTATTTAACATTACAGCTTTTTAAATATTTCTGGTAAGTTATATATATATATATATATATATATATATGGTTCAAGAATGTAATTGAATGTTACATAAATTTATCTTATTCATTTTAGTTAACAAAATGTTGAATAGTTTACATCTTCTTATTTTTTCATCATCTTTTAATTTACAACTTACAAATCTCCAACTTCTTATATTTTTCTTTAATCATTTAGCTTCTAATTTCCTTTTATTTCATTTTAAAAGTTTCCAACTATTAATATAGTCAAGATTTCATTCATTATAAAAATTAAAATGTCAAATTGATAGAAACTTAAGAACTAAGTACCAGATTCTATTTTCAAATCATTTTAAAATAATATATACTCATATGTTTCATATATCAAAATCATATTTAGAAAGTTAAAATTAAGATTTTTTTATCAAAACAAATGTGTAGTAAAGCTACAACAGTGACCTTCCCACTTTGAAACTCAAAATTGAATGTCGATGAAGCGGCCGCCATCACCGAAATTATTTTCCAGCGATAGAAGAGGGGAGTATAGAATTTATTTCCTTTAAAATTATTTTAAAGCATTTTTTCAATTCGCATTGAAAATATTTATATCCGAAAATACTTCCAAATAATACTAATATTATATTCCAAAACCTTTTGAAAACAAATTTCAAACTCGGAACTTAAGTTCTCAAATTTCCAATTCATATTTACTTTATTTGTAAATTTTATTTTACAACCAATATTTATAAAATTTCACTTCCTAACAAACAAATATATCACATACAACTATATCCATTTATAAAAAAAAAATTACATACATAATATAATACTAGATAAAACTATTTAATTTACCTATATTTCAAAACAATATTGTGTCGGTCTGCCCTATTAAGTGTTTAGAAATCTCTATCGATGCCATAGCGTCCTATGTACCGACCAGAATTTAAAAAGACTAAATAGAAAAAATTAACACAATATAAAAATATTTTTATAACACTAACAAATATGGACTCTCATATATATACACCCAAACAACTCATTCTAGCGTATTACTACCCTATCTCTAATCAGTCAGACCCCACAAAGATAAGATTATCGCTAAACCAAAGCTCTGATGCCAAATGTAACGAACCACATTTATGGATGGTTTAAATTGACAATACACAAACATATCAATTAAAACCATTCAAAATGGAGGATTGTTAATGCGGTAAATAAGAAAATAAGAGAAAGGAAAGAAAAAACAAAAGATGGATTCTCACAGCGGAATGATAAAATATAATAATGAAATAAACAGTTTAGAAGCTGTTTTACAAATAACATTTGATTACACTTTTACAATACATATCAGAGTTATACATACAGTATGAATAAGTAAATAATGCAGCCGAACAATATGAAGTAGTGGAATAAATATAAAATATAGTAATAATATAATAAATCTTTGCATTCATCTTCCAAAGATAAGGTCTTCAACACCGAAATGCTCAGGCTGACCCGAGCATAATGAAAAGATAAAACGTTCGAGTCGGAACTAAAAGATCATATGTAAGTTAAATAAAAATAAGTAAATGTGAGTGTAACAGCTTCAGAGAAGTTTACGGAATTTTACATCTCATACCTAGTGTCTAACGTACGTGTAATAACTTAAGAGATGTTCGGAAATCCATCTCCTAAGGATCCGTTAAACTAACTACATACATAGTACAATACGCTATTATAGTATGTCTACAATAAAGTAAAGTATTAAAATAACGTTAAGGCATTACCCATATCCCCCTTAACACATTTTTATATAAATACCATATTCTATATAGATACTGTAAGCTCCACCAAAACGATAGGAAACTCACGGAGCACTTCGTAGGTACGATACAAAACAAAGTCGTAATAAGCTTGATTAGGATAAATATGACAAGGCACACAAAGTAATGCCCACGGTAGTATACTACCATTTTGCATTCCTGGATTTGTGGTAACGCATAACAGCTACTACCGTCTACCTTGGAACATACTCTGCAACGATCCAAAATTTTAATCGTTTAGTTTTGAAAATTTAATTTATATCAAATGTTGAATTAGAATTATTAATGGATTTTGAATATGGAAGAATTTATGAATTGGTTTAAAGTTCCAAATATAGCGATTTATTTGATTTGGTAAAATGGTAAATTGATATTTGAAATTGGGTAAATATGGGAATCTGGAGTTGGGAAGAGAAATGATTTCTAAAGTGATTTAAAACTCTAATTGAATTAGAGTGCTGGTAGTAGACTTTTAAATGGAATTAAAAGTCGATGAGTTAAAATTTGGGATTTTATATTCTAATTTAATAGTGGGACTAACATATAAAGCAATAGTGTAAATAATTGAACTTTGATTTAAAATGAATTGGAATGATTTCTAATATGGATATAAATTCTCTTTGAATTATAAAGGAGTTAGTAAGTTTTTAAAATGGAAATTTCAAGTAATTTTGTCTTTTTTGAAAATCGCTCGATTTAATCGACGAGTTAAAATAGCCTTCTAGGGAATAATCTCGAAATTTGACGAAACTAGTTCCATTGGATCTATAATTGTCTATTATTATTGGATTTAAAATTTTGTAGGATTTGGAGTTACCATTTGGTCGTACAGGATAGAAACGCGTTGAAATAAAAATCGAAAATTTAATATTTTAAATTAATTCGAAAAGCTATCTTCCACATATGATCGAATTAGGCCTCAAAACTTGTTCCATAGTGTTCGAAATAGGGGTAAACTATTATAAACGCCGGGCAGCATGCTTCATTTGGAGTTCGTTTGTAAAAGTATGTAAATAGTCGATATAATATTAAAATAGAATAATTATAAGTATATATGTGTGTGTGTGTTTCTTCTCTCTATCCTAACCCTAACTCGTAGCCGTCTCCAATTCTTGTCCATGGCTGACAACATACCATAATTTCACTCGTTTTACTCCTCATCCAAGCCGTTTTAGCCAAAACTTCCTGAACGAATATTATAGAGCTCAATGAGACGAGTTCATCCAATAGTGGCGATCGATATTTGTGAAGCGGACTGGTCAGAATCTAGTTGTGTAGACGCGGCGTTAGAAGTGGAAATTCGAGATGATGGCGTGGCTTTAGGGGTGCGGTCGGTGGCCATGGGTGGAGCTCGCGACAGCCTTTCAAGTGGTAAACGCCGATCATCTTCCAGGGCATCGTGGAGGTCACGGCTAGCAGTTTATTGAAGGTTGTGGTGGGTTCGTGTGTAACTGAAATCGCATGGGAGAAGAGGCAAATAGGCAGCCATGATTTTCTTCTTCCCTATGTATGGCCAGATCTTGTGTTGACTTTTAAAATAAAAAAAGGAGAAATAAATTTATATAAATTATATCCAACTTTAAAAATCCATATCTTTTCCATACGAGATCGGAATTGAACGAACAAGTGGCGACGGAATCGCAGCGGCGAGCACTACGCGTTGGAGCTGATATGGAGATAATTGGCGAAAGTTAAAATTTTAGGTTAAATCGACGTTCGATTTAATTTAAAATGGGAACATTTGACGAATTAAAACTCAAGGTGAGTTGATCTCACTCAATTTTGTACTGCTAGTATTAATTTTAAATAGTTAAAATTAATTAATGATTGATTGATTAAATTGATGCATTTTTATCAATTAGATGTAATATTATATATAGTAGTATATATATTGGAGTGATTGATATTCCCTCATATATGTATAACGGATGAGATCCTATGCGCCCCGCATAATAACGGATGACTTTATATACCATGATATTTTGCCTCGAAGCAAAATTGGTATTTTTATGTTGTGCTAACATCTATGGATGCATGGAGATAGGATGGAGGGATCCAACTGGATTCCTCAAAATTTTTGAAGTTAATTTCATATATAGTGATATATTTTTGTTTGAATAATCTATGACAGGTTATTATGATATTCAAATTGATTGAACGATAGGGCAGTTTTAGCCAAGATTTTGGTATTTTTAAGTGCCAACAAAATATGGTTTTTGAATTGGTAAAGAAGTGTAAATAGGGATTTTGAAGTGAAATATTTATATAGAGTTTGGATAAATTAATTGGATAAAACAAAAGGGTTTTGAAATTGTGTTTAACTGTTTCAGGATATTGTGACCAGGGATGTTTGGAATAAAAGTATGCAAAAAGGATTTTTAAATAATAAATGTGGCCAACATCACCAACGATCTCCACGACCAAGGCCGCTCACCCCAAACCCACGCCAAGTCCTCCGCCGATAGACTCCGTCGGCATGTGGCCACCACCATTTCCAAGGCCAATTGTGGCGAAATCGTGGCACTTTTGATATAACTAACCACATGAATCTGTTCGACTAAGCCTCTTATACACACTACAACTTCCCGATCGTCGTAAAATCGACGATCCACCGTTGGAACGAAAACCCTAGGATGAACGGCCGAGAATAAATCATCAATTTCTAGCCAAATGATGCATCAAATTGAAAAACAAATTACTGCAGTAGATTGCGATTGTCAAGAGCTTTCTAGTGATATATAATTTGTTATGGTTTGAGGAGTTCGGATTTTAAATTTTGATTTGAAATTGGAATTAGGGTTTGGAATTAAGAGTTAGGGCTTCTTCCATTGAGAAGGAAGGAATGGAGCAGATAATAATACGTATAGAAATAAGAAAAGACTTCTAGGGTTTCAGAAAATAAATCTATTTATATGGACAAAGATAGATAAAAATGAATGGACATATCGAACTAGTCGAAACGATTATGCGAACCCGAAAAGCCCGTTTCTCTCCCAAAACGAAAGTAGGTCATCCAATAAATCGAAATATACGTTTTCAATATTTTTAAACTCGATGAAACTAGTTTCAAACTCTAATTCCATTGCATATAAAATTTAGCTTTTAAAATCAAGTTATTTTAATTGAATTCATTAAATTGATTTCTACGCGTTTCGAGCTCGTACGATTAAACGACGTGTCCGATCGCTACAAAACTTAAGATCCTACAACAATTCACTTTTATGTATCCGATAAAACTAGTTTCGTCCAAATCTGAAACAGTGGCCAAAATGGCTAATTTTGCATTAATTAGTTAACTTATTATTAAATTGGTTTAATCACTTTTAAATTCTAAGTTAACAGTTAACAATTTTTATCATTTCTGATTACACAAAAATTTATAATCTTTTAAAATAAAATTTCCATGTCAAATTCAATATTTAAATATTGCACTAATTTTAGCGTTCAATTACAACTGTAATAAATTCATTAATTATAATTTAACTTCTAATAAATTCATTTATTCTGATTACGTTCTTATTATTTAATCAACAATACCCTATGAATTTCATTAACATAAGTTTACATTTTATTACATTCATATTCTACGGTTATCATCCTAACTCAAATTAACTACAGTATCTAATTTCATTAATTTCAATTGAGTTATAATTAATTTCAAACGGATTTGTTATCACGATGATAATCAATCAATTGTTATACATTAATAATTCACCTTTACTAACCTATTGTTTACAAACAAAGATTGATAAATTACTTACCAAATATTGGTTCATTCTATATTAACCAATTTCAATTAATTAGATATAATTTCTCCTTTTTAATACAAGATTGATTTTAATCCTTATTTTCCTTTATTATTACAATTAATTGTAATAACCTTAAACAGTTGTCAATCTCATTCATTCCACATTATTAAATCATATTCTAATTATTTTCTTATAAATAAATCATAAATTTTAATTTCTCACGATATTAAATTTCAAAATCTTATTTAATTTAATATTTTTAATTATAAAAAATTATGCATTGTTACACTATGTGAAGAAGACACTGGATATTAGTGCATTTGTAAATGTAGATTGGGCAGCCGATGGAGATGATAGAAGATCAATAAGTGGATATTGTGTGTATCTTGGGAGGAATATTGTGTCTTGGTGCTCAAAGAAACAGTCAACTTTCTCTACATCGAGTACCAAGGCTAAATATCGGAGTGTAGCTAGCATATGGCTTAAGTCCTTGCTATCAGAAATATTTGGTGAGAAAAATTACAATGCAACGGTGTGGTGTGATAACTTGAGCACTATGTCACTGGGAGCCAATCCAATGCATCACTTAAGGATCAAATATATCGAGTTGGATCTTTATTGCGTTAGTGAACAGGTTTTGAAGGGAGATATATGTGTCAATCACATTCCTACACTATATCAGAGTGCTGATGCATTAACTAAACCACTGCCTTTAACTCATATTTTCGAACAAAGGAAGGAATTAAATGTTGGGGATAGTCAGAGTAGAGAAGACAGCAGTGACAAGCAAGAGCAGAAGCAAAGAGAAAAAGAGATAAAGAAAGGAGAAGATGCAGGGAGGGAGTTTTTTTTAAGGGAAGGAGTTAGTTGTAATGAATAATCTGTAATGTATATGTATTAGGGATTGAGTGTGTGAGAGGTGTGGTGAGTCAGATTTGTTGAATGAAATCTAGTTTGTATATGCATATATATGTGCGCATGCACCATGTGCACGCTACTTTTATAAATGGTCTATAAATCTGGTACTGCAATTGGGATGAATCATAACTCTTCTTCTTCATTCTATCACAATTATCTTTACAAGATTAGTTAATGTTTTACTTTCTTTCTATTAGAGAATATATCACATGCTTCCTATATGAGATAAGTTAATGTTTTTTCTTCCTCTATGAGATATGCACAAAAATATAAAATGCAATTCATTGTATGTTTAACAAGAAAACTCTATACCTACATATTAATGGTGGAACTTCATGCACGAGACTCCTGCATGATAGCAGACTCTAAGGAGTTCGATAATTACACATTCTTTCCCTCGCATTGCGAAAAGACTGATATAACGACTTAACAATGTAAACGTGCAATAATATATAAAAATTAATGGTGAACAACATAAAAATCCACATAGAGGATTTTTCAAGAATTAGAATATACGTGCTTCCATTTGCTATCAGCAAGTGACTGGATTTATATTAATTCATAGCTTATCAATACACTCTAATTATTTGGAATATTTTTTCTATTAATATCACTATAGAGAAATATTATATTATTGTAGTATTTTACATTATTTTTGAGTTTAATTGAACGTTGTGCAACTAGTTTGTTAAAGTTCAATTAGTTTCATTTTTATTGTATGCGAGTGGTTGTAGAAGTTGGCAATCTTGAAAATCCAACTTCAATTTAATGAATATAATTTGCACTCTTGTCCAAATGAAATCCATTTTTTTAATACGTATTTACCATAAATGGGAAACATGAAATGTGATTTTTTTTTCTCCTTCAATCTTCATGATGAGAGAGATGATATCATTATTTTGTTTGTGGAAGAGAACAAACATTCTTTCTTTAACCATTTTTCTGTTCACTAATAAAAGTTGAAAACTTATTTTAAACTAAGACTAAGTGTACACGTGTAAAAAATGGAATGATAACAGTTGAGTAACAATATTTATTAATTTCTAAATGCGTCAACGATATAATTGGTTTTTCTACATGAAATTTTTTGTTACTCTAATCGGTTAGTTGAGTACCATCATTTATTAAGCATTTAAAGTAAACCGTTAGTAACCATTAAATGTCAATATTGAATATATCATTGTATTGGATGTCAAAATCTAAAGTGAAGTTTTTTTATCATCAATGTAATTATTATTAAGATGCAGATCTCTGACATATCATTTACATTAAATAATTGTTATTATATTTATTCATACTAAAAAAAATTCTTTTGATGAATGCTCTTACTAGTTTGAGGACCGCTCTTCTACATAAAAGGGAACACTTTTTTTCGATTGTAACGATAGTCATAGTATATATAGAAGCTTATATATATGTTGGAATAATTTTTTTATTATCAATGGATTTTTTCATCCGTGTAGAGTTGAACATTTCCATTTAATATTCATTTGGTTATTCTAATAAAGATTTCTATCTTATGATGTCAGATAGTACCAAGATAATGCACTTTAGCATTGGTCTTTGTTTTTTATATTAAAATAATTGAAAATATGCTATGATTGATCTATGCTACATGAATGTTTAATGTTTGGTGACTCATGCATCATCCTTGCACTATTTAGTTGAATGTGAAAACTCTTAATAATAGTCAAATTGATTTATAAAATGAGCTTAAGTTCTACATGATATTATCCATAATTGAGTAATGCTAACAAATGAAAGGAAATTATCCGAATCTTTGAAAAAAATTTGGGATACCCGGTTGAAACGAAATAACAAATGCTTTTCGTAAAATTTTAAGTGGGCTCCACTAGCAAAACGAAGAGGGTCTAATTTTCCTTTTTTCGAATTTGTAGGTCAAGTACCTTCCATATGATTTAATTATACAAAATAACATTTCTTATGATTTTTTGTAAATTAGGTCTCTGCTAATATTTTCGCATCTTATTTTATTTCAATATTTAAAATGCAATAAGATTTTAAAGAAATATCGTTTCAACAAATCGTTTTCACCATTAAATCATAATAACTTATTATCTTTTAAATCATATGTATTATGCGTATGTAAATATTTAGTCGTGAAATTTTTTTAAAAAGAAATTATAACTTTTCCACGTAAATAACATACTTAAGTTGCATTGTCCAAAATGCAACTACAATTGCATCTATCGAGTCACAAGGTTCAAAAATTATAAATGTGCAAAATTATAACTATATTATATTGGTGCAGTTAAATTCTACTTTTCTTAATGTAGTTAAATCATGTACTAAAATCAAATATCACTGCATTTTCTAAGTGCAGCTGATTAATAAGTACATTAATATTATATAATGTTATCAAATTCGGCCAAAATTATTACTACATCACATAAACATAGCTAAATTAATTCAAAAAAATATTTTTAATTATAATTGCATTTTTTTCAATCATTTGAATTTAAATGCATTTTTTTATACTACAAGACACACGCTACTTAGTCACTGCATATAGCCATCGATGGCCGTCACTAGACGATGCTAACAGCCGACACTCAAATAGTAGTCGATTCAAGAAAGAGTGATGGCCTTAGCGACGGCCTTGTCAATAACTTTTCGACGGCTATCGATAATACTGCAATCGCTGACCGTCGCTGGCGAATGACACGTGTCAAGAATCTAAGGGTCAAGAATTTGCCAATGGGGCGTCGCTGGCAGTCACTAACTTAGAACCATTAAGCCATCGCTATACTGAACATGTTATTCTACAAAGCAGCTGCTCTTTCATCCATCAAACCACACACACACACACACACACACACACACATATATATATATATATATATATATATATATATATATATATTCATCCATTGCTACACCTTATATATAACACATATAAACACAATTTCATAGGTTCAACGTCGCATAATATTGCATATCACAAAAAACCAAGTTTATAATCACAGAAATCCATATTTATATCAACATTCCATCAAACATCCACAACATACCTATCAATCATTCAACCAAACATCCACAACAATCAAGCATAATCCAAGTTTAAAGTACACAAACAATCAATATCCATTAAAAAAACCCAACCACGCCAAATAATCATCATTTCCTTCATTTCCCGACCCCTAGGAAGGAAATGCCCCATGCTATCCCATGTATGCCTCAATCTGCACATCAAGTGGCATAGTCAATCCTCTACTCTTCCGCAAATCGTTCAATTCTTCTATCTTGGCTCTCAACTATGTTATCTCATCCTCAACCTGTGATTTTCTATAATCAGCCTTAAGAAGTATTTGCCTGCAAATTAGTTAATAGCTAGTTATAGTTTATACGAAATATTAAATAAATTATATAAATTAGCTAACTACGTAGTTAAACTCAATAAACATTGCCTCCCTATTACAATAACCATAGGGTATTTTCTGCGTTAGCTTGTCGATCACGGCATCAAAAATCCTATCCTCCTCCTTAACAATGAACTCCTTTTAGCCAGTCGGATCTGGCACTCGAGCTCTCTCTATTGAAAGCTCTCCTGCAATTAAAAATAAAATTTTCCAAAAATAAGTATTCAATTTATAATTTATGTAATATGAAATAAGGGGAAAAAATAAAGCATATTTACCATGATAGCTTATGATTTAGGGTCTGTCCAAGTAAACGATACTGAGACATCTTCATTAGTCTGCTTGATGGCTTGGGTGGAGTGAAGACCTCCAAATATGTAGGGTCGCGACACTTTTCTTTTGCCTGAAATTATATATGATTAAGCAATGTTATAAGTATTTTTTTTGCAATTTATAATTTTTCCAATTTATTCTGATATTGCTAGAAGGATTTCGGTCTATCATGGTGTGTAATAGAATTTTTATTCCTATTTCTTGAGTTCTGCACAAATACTTTTAGAAATTTAACATAAAAATTATATTTACCGTCTGTAACTACTTAAATATATGGTTGACTAAATAATGCAATTATTATACAATCTATAAACAAATTATAATAAACATATGAAACTAGAAAACTTACTTTCGTGGTGGGAGATTTTCGATGCTCAAGAAAATCAGCCCAAACTTTAGCACTCATCCAATCAGGGTTTTTATTTTTCTATTTTGCGCTCGAGAGGGTGTCCCTGTAGTTTTTCTTCATTTTCCTATTCTAGTGCTTTCTAAACAAAAGTTGATCTTCCTCGTTTACAACAACTGTAGCCCACACATTGAAATTAAAATGAATGATACATAGTATATTAATTTTCAAAGATCAAATATGTCATTTTCAAATGAATTGTTGATTTATACTAACCAACAAGCCAGCCCATATATCGTCTTTAACAGAAGGTGGGATTTCATCCTACATCGGCCAACAACCAGACATCTGACTCATGTATGCCTTCCTAGAGACAACCGGAATATAGATGGAAGGCTCCAGCTTAAAACTCTTGTATTAATTTGGACGTAAATATTTAATAAATTATAAATAATATACATGCATCAAATATTAATGATGTTGCAATAAATTTGATACTTACCCTCCCATTTTGGGAGTAATACTTGCCGTTGGACGTGAATTAGCCAAGCCATTAGCACTCTCGCCAATAACAGGAGAACACGAAGAATGAGATCTAGAAGTTCTCCTACGAGACATAATATCTGCCACAGACATATCAGCTCATATAATGAAAAAACATACCATTTTACTATTAGGAAACATATCTGATAATAATCACATAAAACTATCATTAAAATTACAAAAATGGAATAAGATCTCCTAAATACATAAAATTAATATAACAAAATAATACATAGCCCACTACGTAGTCATTATCATTAATAATAGCGGAGACTCAAAATATAAATTATACAACAAACAATACAAATATCCGTCATGTAAACATTACATCATCAGTAAATATTCAGTGTTCATCATTTTTTGATCCATACTCAGTTTCATGCACTACATCATTTTCCTCGATACTCCTAAATGCTTTTATTAAAATATTTGATTCATCTTCAAAGACCCTAAATTAGGATGATCATCGATTGTTATTATTTCATTATTTGGGGCATGATCTGCTTGATAAGCTGCTTCGTGCGAAATATTATTTTCATCAAATTCAAATCTTTCCTTTGTTTTAAAAAAAGCGACCAATCTGCTTTATCTCTTTTTATGAATGGTAAGAAACAAAATAAACATATAATGTTTTGTTGACTGATACGAAAGGGTCGTACTTATAGTAATACGAGGTATGCTTTATTTAATAAGCTTATAATCATTGTGCATGTTGATTTTAGAACCAGGAACATCAGAACCGATTGCATTTAAATAAAAAAACTTTTTCTGCATTTCGTATAAAATATGTCAATTCTAAACTTTTGTTAAGACACCGTAAAAATATTTTATATATTTGTATGGATCATCACTACCTTTGATGAAAACATCGCTTTTTCAATACCACTTTTCTTGATGCTGAATTTAAATCCATTTACGAAAGAGCATTGGATAAGTCTTGACATTTCTTTTTTTTTCCTATTGCAAGATGTTTCAATCCTTCATCATTGACATAATTTCTTGAATCATAAACATAGTTTGAAAACCAATTAGTAAATTCTTTACTCAAACTACTACGTGGATGTTGTGATTCGTAAATACTGCAAATATAGATAATATATTACATTATAATCCATAAGTATAATTGAAATAAATATATATTTGGAAATTCATATATCGAGAATTATTATTCGATATTACCTAACAAATATGCAACTTCAGCACAATTAAGAAGAATATATGTGTGTACATGGTAATCTCTATCGTTTAACTATAGTTCCATATATTTTTCAATAGGTCAGCCATATTGTTTAAAAATAAATAACATTGCTTAAGAAGAATATTTTTCAGTGACTTCGTCATTATGAGGAGCACATACAAATGATAAGTTCACATGGTCAATGAAAAAATAAGAGAAAAAGAATAAAGCTTCTTCTTCAAGATATGATTTTCATATCGAACCTTCAACTCTTGGTTTTTATCTAATTTTTCTTCTTCAGATGATTCAAGTACCTTTTACAAAATTAATTCAATTTAAATTTGACATTAAAATTAGTGTTGCGAATATTCAATATTACCTCTCAAACGGATAGATCCGTCTATATTGCACAAGACCTCGAAAAAGTACTTCAGATGGAAGATGAACAGGTAAATTCTCCATTAAATTAAAGAATCTTGGAAGAAATATTCTACCAAGTTTGCAAAGCAGTATAAGGATATTCTCTTTTAGTTTACATATACGACTTTAAACAAACTTAATTCTGTTATAACATTCCATACTTTTACAGGCAACATGTTTTGAAAACCGTGGATAATAAATTTTCCATCAGGACATGGCAATCATGACTTTTCATCCCACTTGGTTTACTGTTTTTTAAAGTTATGGTTTACTGTTTTTTAAAGTTAACACATCTATGAAGATTAGAAGAAATCCCATCAGGACATCGTAGTCCTTCCACCCACTTTAACAAAAGTTTTACTTGCTTGTTGTCTAAACTATAGCATGCTTTGTGTTATTTACATTCATTAAGCTTCATACGACATTTACAAGAATACAGTGTATCACGACTTGAATTCAGATCATCTTTAGTTTTCCCCTTAACATTCAAAATAGTATCAAATGCATTATCAAACATGTATTTTCATTACGCATCACGTCATTATTACGCCGAAGTAAGAGATCTTTCCAATAAGGTAATTCCCAAAATATACTTTGTTTGCACTAATTATGGATTATTGATTTACTTGAAATGTGCCGACCTACATTTCGGAAGGTTTAAATTGACAATAATCCACACATGTCCAACTCAAACAATCCAAAACATAAATAATCAATGCGTTTAATTAAGAAAAATAAGAAAAGAAGAAGAAAACAAACATAGAATCTCACAACAGAATGACAAAATATAATAATCAAATAAACAGTTCATGAAGCTGTTTATATTACACATTTAATTATAATTAATACAACATTAATCAGAGTTATATATACAACAGAACAATGTAATAATGCAGTAGAAAACAATGTGGTGGAATTACACTAGTAATATAATACCAAATCTTCATCCCCCAGAATAAATGGTCTTTAATACACTGAAAACTCAGGGTTAACGTGAGCATAATGAGAAGAAAAAACACACGATTCAGGACTAAAATATCCTTATGTGAGTCAAATCGATATTGCATAACATGGGTGTAATAGCATCAAAGATGTTTACGGGATTCTACATCTCCTATCTAGTGTATAACGTGCATGCAATAACTCAAGAGATGTTATGGGATTTTCATATCTTAAGAATCCATCAAATTATTTATAAATAGTAGAATATGCTGTATATAATGTCTAATCAGTAAAATAAATATTTTTCTTAGTGTTAAGGCTCCCTTAATGCATTTTTAAGCATTGTCGTACAGTTTGCATAAAACACAACTAGTAGAACGTCAATAAATAGGGATGCACTATGATATGACAACACTAAACTAAAATTGTAGTTGTCTCATATAAGGGTAAAAGTATGCAAGGAACGTGAGGCGATACCCAAGGTAGGATACTACCAGTTCGAGTCGTAAGGCTAGTGGTAACGCATCGCGGCAACGACCACCCGTCCCATATCGAGTCAAAGGGAAATCATCCCAATCAAGGTGTACCAATCGAAATCAAAAACAAAGGCAATAGTATGGACCGAGTCCACAAGAAAAAATCGAAGAATAGATGTCCGTTAGGGCTAGCTATCGCACTTGGCCTGGATCAAGCCGTCATGTTTTAGTCATTTCAAATTGGCACAAGTACCGGGGACTATCCATCATTGTTCTCTTTCTTCACATCTAGCATACGACGTAAAATCCAACCACTTCGTTCTAGAGTCTTCTCTACATACACAGTTGATAAAGTGGTTCCAATATTGACAGAGAGTATGCCAATAAAAGGCCTTGGTCTCTTTAACAACCAAACGTCATTTTACACACCGGTTGGTACTTTTACATTTCAAAAATGATCCATAGTTGATATCAAAATGTCATATTCGCTTCAAAATTAATTTTATTTCAAACTATCATATTTACTTCAAATATGTCAATTTTCAATTGAAAGTCATTTTCCCATGAACATTCAATTCGAATTACAATTAAGTTATAACTTCATTTTAACCCAATTTTACTTAAATCCATGATTTAAATACGAACATTCCACCCTTGACTAGTTAGAATATTTAGAAAATAGTTTCAATAGTTTTAAATATTTTAAAAGTTAAAATAGTTTAATATAAAATCTTTTAATATTGAAAATGGTTTATATAGTAAAATAGCTTGGAAAATCAAAATAATTTGAATACTTAAAAGGATAGATTTTAAATAGTTTATATTAGAATAATTTATTTGAAAATAGTTTTAAATTCAAACTGATTCAATTCCAATCTTTCAATTCAAATCATCTTTAATTTCCATCTCAATTTAAATCGATTCAATTCCTATTTCAATTCAAATTAATTTCTATTCCAATTTCAATTCAAATCAATTTTTATCTCGATTTCAAATTAATTCAATTTCGCTGTCAATTCCAATTAATTCTAATTTGAATTAATTTTAATTCAATTTTCAATGTTAAACCATTTCAATTTATATAAATTTCGAGTTCGATTTCAAAGTATCAATTTAAATTATTTAAATTAAATTTAACTTTGATGTTCAATTCAATATCCAAATCTTTAAAATAATTCAATTCCGTGCCCAATTTTTGAAATATCGATTTAAATTACTTTTACTCAGCAATATTCAAAGTTCGAATAAAAGTCCAAATCTTTTAAAATAAATCAATTTTCGATATTCAAATCATATTCCAATTATAACTTCAAAATCTCAACTCTGATTGTTTAAACAATTCCTTTTACCAAATTTAAATTTTAACATTTTGAGTTCAAGTTCAAAAATAATTCAATTTTCATAAATTCAATTTTTATTTCTTTAAATCAAAATCATTTAAATAATTTCAAATCAAAATTTTGAAATCATTTAATTTAACCAATCCGATGTCCGTATATAATTTCTATCCTGTGGTCAAGTGAATAATTATTTCAATTTGATTTCAGGGATGGATATATATCATTTCAATCCAAAATAAATGTAACATGTATATATCATCTCAACATATTTCTTAATTTATTCAAAATAATTCAATTAAGAGTTTTATATACTGTTAAATAATTTACAGGTTGATAAAGGATATATAAAAAATAAATAAATATTCAATCATTCAAAACATCAATCAATTGACATCCCTTACAATCAATCATCCAAACAATTAATATACCACAACAGTTGACCAAATATCAATAATCGAAATTTTTTTTAGCAATTTAATTCAAATTTCCATTTAACCGTTAACTTTAAATTCCTAACATATAAATTTCAGTGTTGATTAAATTACCAGAAAACAATCAATAGAATTAAATCACCTTGGGATTTTAATTTAACTAACCTAAAATAATTTAGTCATTTGCGAGCATTTGAAACACTTACCTTTTATTTGACACTGAAAATATTTCAGCTTCAAATAAATTCCAATTTGACTTCCTGTAGCCTTCGTCGATACGAATCAATTGCGACTCGTTTTGCTCAAATTGGACCTCGTACGAAGCCGTTATGATTTAATTGACATTAATGATTAATTAAAAGTTTAATTAACATATTAATAATATAATTAAAATAAAAAACCCGTGCCCCTCTTCTTCGTTTAAGCACACAGCTCGTGAAACCCATCAAAAACGACCGAGTATCGACTACATGTGCTACCCAATGCTGTCGAACGATGATACAAACTCCCAGCCAAATGCGCCACACCCTGCTCCTCCTCCACCTCGAGCATGGTTGCTTCCGCCGCCACCGTTGATTAAAGAAACCCTAAAATTTTTTGGCCTTTCAAACTCAAATCTCAGCGATTCTGCGATGCTATGCCTCGATCCAACCGCACGCAATGTCGAGGAGAACGAGAGCTACAACTTTCCTATTTGAAAGTTTTTAATTTTGATAAGTGGATTGAGAGGAAACAAGGAAAGAACAACAGCCATTCTTGGCCATTAACGTTTTAAAGGGAGCGGCTGTGTTATTTAGGTTAGGGTTTTGACGAATGAAAATAAACGATACGACCTATTATATAAATATCCAACCTAATTTGACTACGAAAATTCCGAACTCCAAATGATGTGTGCTGCCTGGCGTTCTATATGTTTTACCCCTATTTCGAACACAATGGAACTAGTCTCGATGTCTAATTCGATCGTATTCAAAAGATAGCATTTCAAAATCAAATTATTTTAGTTAAATTCATTTAATTAATTTTTATGTGGTTCAAGCTCGCACGGCCAAATAATAAGTCTGATCGCTACTGAACTAGAAATTCTACAATAATTCACCGTTAGAGATCCGATAAATCTGGTTTCGTCGAAATCTGAGACAGTGGCCAAAATGATTATTTTTATTCGTTAATTAAAACAAGTAATTTCAAATTTTAGTTTATTCACTTTTAAATAAAATTTAAAAGTAAACAATCTTCATTATTTTTAAATAAAATTTAAATCATCTTTCAACATCATTTTCATTTATATTAAATTCAGGATTCAATTATTTAGACAATTTCTAATATTAAATTCAAACAATTTAATTTTTCAATAAATTACATTAATAAATAATTCAACGCTTATTAAAAATTATTTTATTATCATCTAAATAATTCAACATTTATTATTCAATTCCCGCTATCGGTTATAAGCACATTAAATATATATAATTTCATTTCAATACTTATTATTACCTAAATTTTAGAAATTCATTATTTAAATTTTTTATTCAAGTTCGTATTAGATAAACTACAGAAATAAATCACTAAATTTTTATTTCAATCATTTTTATTTAATAAGCATATCAAATTTATTAATTTAAAATAGTTAAAATTATGAATCGTTACATTCTCCCCCACTCAAAACTTTTCGTCCTCGAAAAGGGGTTAAGTAAGGAATTTAACATACAATATATTTTATTCAAAACAATCAACATACAAAACTTTAAATTCTTATTTACAAAACTTTTACTATGCTTGTGACGCCCCACCTCTATACCCACGCTAGCCAAGAACACTACGGTGTAGTGCTGTCAACTAGCACGGAGAATAAGGCTGTTGAGGAGCGACCATCCGTGTAATTGCTTTGTGCGAGCACCGATATGTCAGATAGTAAAAACATGCATTTCATTTCAGAAGGAAATCCGACATGCCGATGCAAACTCAAAGCTACTACACGGTGGCTATAATAGTCTAGGACAAAAATATAAAATAACAACACAGATAATATAAATGCGGAACACAGATGAAACAGAAAGTCTCATATATATATATAATAACTGATGTCAGTTACAATACATTCACACGGTACATATGATACAACTACAACAGTCGACTCAGGAAGTTACATATACAAGTACATCAACGTATTTAATATACATGAACACATATCTTCCTATACAATTTTACAGACTACTACAAATGACGACGACTACTCCAAAAGATATGAAAAGTCTTCATAGCTCAAGCAGCATCCCAAAGCAGAATATCTACAACCTGAAAATACTCGGTCTGACCCGAGTATTAAATTTCAAAAGAAAATAATACTCGGGTCAGTCTAATTCAAACTCAGTTATTAATGCACAGAAGCAATAATAGTTAAATAACGATTAGACGACAATCACAGAAATAAATTTACCTATCCAATTCTTAAATAAGAAATCGGATAACGATAAATATGATGCGAACCAATTCAAAACAATTGGAACATCAATTAAAAGGCCAACACGAGTAGGGCTGCAGTATACGCACGCGTATACTGCCTCGCCACTACAACATATGGAATACGAAATAGATCCATAAATCAAAAGCCAAAGAAATAATAATAAAACCAATACCGTGTGGCTGCAGTTCACGCTTGCGTGCACTGCCTTGCCACTATAGTGATGATGTACCCATTGAATACCGTGTGGCTGCAGTTCACGCTTGCGTGCACTGCCGTGCCACAACAGTGACGATGTACCCAATGAATGTACATAACAACTGCACATGGAAAATGATTCTGAGGTGCAACGGGAAGCAGTATAACTCAAATGAGAAAGTGCAAATAAGTAAGCTGCACAGATAGTAGGGCCAGGCAACACATTGCCACAGAATTCAACAAAGTATCGAACAAGCCCAAGACAATGCCGAAATAGTCAAAAGAAGATGAAAATAGGGGTATAGTGGACCACAGTAGATTCAGAAGTGTATAAGTCAATGCACTGCAAGGCACATCAGACTCAAAACAGTCACAATATAAAGACAGCAAGAAAACTGCAATGCTCAAAGTCAGGTGGACAGCACTGACTTAAGTACACAAGTGACACGGCAATGCATAGAACCAAGATACAAAGGAATGTCAAAATGGTAGTGAAGTGGTCAAAGAATAGCCATACACAAAGGTAAAGCACAATCCAGACCAGGTGGTACAAGTATCAAGACCGAAGTCAGATGAAACAATGCCCAAAAATCCAACATGCTCAAAGTAAAAGCATATATACAAGCAATCTGAAGGCAACATGACCATATGATCAGAGGGATGCATACAAGTACATAGTGGAAAAGCCACAAATGCACATGCACCAGACATAAATGATCAGTACGACCAAGTATCAGACTCGAACATAAAGGTTACAACTGAAGACAGTGAAACAATAATGCAACAAAGTTCAAAAGAACCAAAGTCAGAAATGACAGACAGCGATGAAAATGCAGTGATGATAACACATTGAAGCAACTGCATGCATGCTTATATATATAAATGCAAGAAACAATACATATGAACTCAGGTGGGAACATATATATATGGAGTGAAATTGTAAATCTGGACAGTGCTACCAGGTTGAAAACTTATTATTGGATAAAGCATAATTAAAGTCTCCAACATATAAAACAATGAATCCAATAAATGGAAACATCAACAGGGAACTGTCTCGAATGGTGCAACATATAGTGGAAACAGTCACAACCAAATTCAAGCTAGCAGTAGTCAGAGTTGAGACTACAACTCAAAACATAACACATGAAGAACAAGTATGCAAGTGAAGACAAACGAACACCGTGAAGTACAACCCAATGCAAACCGTAAGAATGGTCACAGGCATAACACCCAAATAGATATATGCAGTGGTGAAACAAGACAATGCAAGTTAATGACGTGAACGATGCACAAGCTCCACTGACATATGTATAAATGCTACATGAAAATGGACAGAATTAACTCGACCATAAGCAGTGGACACAAGTGTAGTGGTGCAAACATCGACATGAACAAGGCTCCATTCAACGTGACAGAAGTGGTGCAATACATATGTACCAGTTAAACAACTACTACATAATGGAACAACCAACAAAAGTTCAGTGAAAACAAGACAAGCCGGAATTACAAAGTGAACCCGAAGAAATTATTTTCAAGTTTAAAAGTCACGGCAGATGCCAACTAAAAATCAACGCTGTGATGGCCATCAAGGAAAACGCAAGTTCAAAACCATGAATGTCAAGCTACAGGTCAAAGGCAAGGTCAACTCAAGGCATATACAACGACTAGCGACAATTCAAAGTAATGCCGAGGTCAACGAGTCAGAACGAGTTCAAAATCATGAAACAACAGTTGAAAATCAATACGTGGTAGCCACGAAAATCCAGCACAAAATCACGAAATTGCAGAAGTAAGAAATCATCATGTGCTTGAATTAGATGCGAGTGAAAAAAATATCACTCACCTTTGCTATCGGAGCAAGCGACGACCCCTCGAGCTCGATCAAAAATCGAAGCAATCGAAAGCCCTAGCTTCTGAAGATTGATTCGAGCGGAGTTCGAACCCCTGAAGCCATAGCCTTCGATCTCCATGCCCTAATTTTGGAGACGAACGATCGAACGAAGGAGCGAACTAACGTGACCGCCATTTATATTCTTTCTTCGCGTGTTGTTTTAATTAGGGTTCGAAAAATGAAAAAGGGGATCGGGTTATATGATTGTTGCGACCCAAAAGGAACGGGCCAAAATGAATTTTTAAAGCCCGTTAAAATTCTTAAACAAATTATAATTTGAATTTTAATTCAAATTAAATAACTTCAAATAGGAATTTGCAACAATAGTAATCGTCTAAATGTCGATTATAAATCGATGCAAATACCGGGTTGTTACAGACTCCCCTCCTTAAAGAAATTGCGTCCTCGCAATCATAAGGAATAAATGGACAAAAGGTAACAACCATAAGAGCAAGAAAGAGTAAGCTTGAACGTGTTTGCTCAAAGTTAAATCTAGTGAAACTTCAATTTCTTCAATAATACCGGGTTCAAGAATAGAAATCGGAAATCCCTAAGGCATTTCCGTAATTGGAAGACGTGGAAAACGTCGTGAATAGCAGAAAATTGAGCCGGTACACTGGCGTAGTACAATATAAACGCCAAAGAAATCTTTTAATTTCATAAAGGAAATTCACAAATTATCAACAAAATCTAATCATCAATAGATAATTCAGAGATCTCAAATCACAAATATTCGATTATCAAAAACGATAATCAAATCAACAAGTATTCGATTATCAAAATCGAAAATCAATCTTAAATCACAAATATTTAATTATCACAAACGACAATTAAATCTCAAATATCTAATTATCAATAGATAATTAGAAACAATAAATATCTGATTTTCAAAAACGATAAATCAGAAATCATAAACATCCAATTATCAAAACGATAATCAGAAATTACCACAACGGTAATCAAATTTCAAATCACAAATTTTTCAATTAACGAGTCCGAAATTAACCGAAATAGCAAACGCACATGACCCATAACCACGAGTTTTACTAAATCGTTTAATTCACTTCATCGTTTCCTTGAAAGTGCAAAATTGTGTATTTTAAATAAATAACATTTTACGTTCTCAAACGGACAAGTCTGTAATTAAGCGAATCAGTAAAAGAAAGGGGTCATTGTAGCGACCCAACTTTCCACTCCCGGAAAATCGCATCACTAATTAAGAAAGAAAGGGATAGAAGAAGAAAAGAAAGAGAAGAAAGAGAAAACAACACATCAGAATCTCACAGCGGAACGATTTAAATATAATATAGAACATATACAGAGTATCATATACATCAGAGTACACAACTAAACATCTCAATTTAGACAGTTATATCATTTCTGTCTAATACAATACAAGACATCATACAGAAACAACACAGCGGAAACTCTAACCATATATCTACACGCTGAAGCCTCCTGCTCCAAAGCTCCTCCAGAATTCGTCAAGAGATAACCTGAATCACTTGACTACTCATATAGAATATGAGTATCCAAGAGTTTAATAAAACAGAAAATAAACACTCGGGTCAGACAGGGGTCTGGTGTGAGTAAACGGTTTAAGATTGCTTAACTTTAGAAAAACCTTTGAAAAGAAAAGGTATCACGTAAGACTTCCCACACATAAACATGGAAAAGTTTTTACCTTACGCTAACCAAAACATTTGATAGGAAATCCAGTGATATTATAATAGTGTCTAGGGTTTTCAAATAAATATGAAATAGCCGAAATTGTTACATGATTAAATTCCAGCTACTAGCCACAAAAGTGGGTAATACAAACAAAACCGTAGGGTCTCGTAGGGAAAATGGGTTTCCAACAATGGCAGGGCTACTGGGGTACCGCCCGTCACAGTACGTGGCCTAGATCACCGTACCGAGGATTACTCCCTTCATCCCCTGCAACACAAGACCGGGACCATTCCTTACTGAACAGTCCCGAACAAGACCACCCCGCAGTTGGCTGCAGTTCCAACCGCCCACAAAGCCGAAATATAAAGGGACCTCTAGACAGGGATGTATCTTGCCCTCCAGTGGGCGCGACCCACGAAGCCTTGCTGCACCTCCCCTGTTTTAGCCATTCCGGGTTGATGAGGCTTGAGGCTGCGATTACCTTTATAGGACCAATTATCTTAGAATGCTCATCGTCCGCCTGACGATGTGCTGAAAGCATTCAATCCATACAAGTTCGTTCCGGGTTCGAACGAAACCGAAGGCACTATCTCGTTGCACTCGTTTTGGAATCACCCTCAGAGTCAACGACCATAGCCCTTGCACTCTAAATCTCCATCTCGAATCTATAAGCACTATTCCGTCAAACTCATTACGGAATCACCCACAGAGTTATACTGACGTATAGCCCTTACACCTCGAGTCTTCACTTGCTCCCCTTGGATTAACGTCCAAACGTTTAATTGGAATCGATGTGGTTTTCGGATTCCAAATATGGAAACCCGATCCCGGTCTCATCGAAACCAAACGCCATTTTAATGTCCAAGTTGTACTTAAGGGATTTTAAACAATAGATATTCAGAAATATCACTTAACATAAATGGATGTATCATACTACACAGATAGATAAGCATTTATTATAACATGCATCTATACATATCACAAAGCAGCATATATGTCACAATCACATATAGCATAATCACATCATCACATCTATCAATATCATCCAACAGCAATCAATATCATTAACTCATCCAATGATATATAAATCATCCAATCATTAACCATTCATAAACAAATTTGATTCAACCTTGATTAATTTAATTAATCCTTAAATTAAATTAATCCTTAATTAAATACTTGGATTATCCCTAATCCAATATTATTTATTAATTAATTACAAATTAATTAATTAACATCACTTAATTATCCATTTCAATTAATCTTTCCTGATTAATTATCACTTAATTACTTTAAGTAATTATTACTTAATTACCATATTAATTAATCATCCTGATTAATTATCTCCAAATCATACTAAGTAATTACCTCTTAATTTCCTTTCAAAATTAATCATACTTGATAAATTATCCTCTAATTATTCTGGTAATTATTCCTTAATTACCTTTAATTAATTATACCTGATTAATTACTTTTAATTAACCACACTTGATTAATTACTTTTAATTAACCACACTTGATTAATTACTTTTAATTAATCATACTTAATTAATTACTTTTAATTAATCACCTTTGATTAATTACTTTAATTACATTTAGTAATTAAAACTTAATTATAAATTAATTATTCTTAAATTATTAATTAACAATTAATTAATTATTTTCATTTATTAATGATTACATCATTAATTAAATTTTTTCTTAATTAATTACTTTTACAAGTAATTAATAACTCTTAATTCTTTAATTAATTAATCATAAATCAAATAATTTAAACCTTTAACTAATTATTAATTTAGTCTTTAATTAATAACTAAAGTGATTAACTCTTAATTACACTTACTTAATTACTTTTAATAAAGTAATTATCCTTTATTTAATTACCTTTAGTAATTAACCATTTAATTCCTTTAATTACTTCTCAAGTAATTAGATTAATCCAAAGTGATTATTTTAATTAATCATAAGTTAATTACTTAATTAACTATTTAACTTAATCATTTAAAATTAATTAAATGATTCTTAACTTATTATATTAAAAGATTCTTAATTTAGAAACCATTATCTTAATTAAATCATTTATTAACAAATAAAACTTGATAATTAAAAATGATTCAATTATCTCAATTAACTTTACAAATGTATTTATCTTTAATTAAATCAAATTCAAAATAATTAAAGATAATCTTTATTACCATTGATTATCAAATTCTAAATCATTAAACTTAATTTAAATAAAATATAATGATTTTGAAATAAATTAAATTTAAACATATTTTGAGTTGAACTTTGAAATCCTTTAAAATCTTTCCCAAATTTATTTATTAAAGTTTAATATAAACTTAAATTTAAATCCACTTATTATATAAAAAAAAACTTCCATAATTTTTAAATATATAAACTTGTTTAAAACATAATTTGAAACAAATTTGAAACTTGCTCATCCTTTGATTTAAAAACTAAATTTCTAAAACAAATATTCTTTGCATTAATCATAACAAACTTCAGTACTAAAACCTGAATACCTAAATACTCAAGAAACCAAACTTCAACTCGTGCCACACCCGAGTAAACTACTCAAAAACCAAGTGATTACCCCGAGTTCCCCCTGCTGCCTTCATGCTTCGAATTGAAACAACAAAAACCCGGAGCAACCTTCGAGTTTCCTATTCCTTCTCCCCTCATATTTCCAGAACCCAATATCAACCCATGACACCGTGCACCGTGCAACGTGCACCGATCACCATTCCACCAGCGACCATCGCCGCAGCTCCGACAAGTCATCCTCGACCCCAACTTCCTAACGCTACACCCAGAAATCCAAACACAAACGAAAAACGACATTTCAACATTCGAACCCAACTGTTCGAAATACCATGCCAGAAAAACCTTCAATCGCCGACCATCCCCTTCACCGTAGACCATGCCACCACCTCCGAAGCTTCCCCACATCTTCCTCGATCCTTGGCAATGCTCGCGATCAACTCCGACAGCCTTATGACACCTCGAAGTCGCGATGAACCCATCGACATAATCAGGCAATAAAACCCTACTTCATCGAACTACGGCCATCCCACTCATCTAAAAATTCGTGGACCATTTTTCGCGCGCTCCCTACAGCCTACTCCATCTTCGAGTTCACCCACGGCGATCAATTCGCCGCCGTTCGCCGTGATTTGGCCAAAAACCCCAAATCAAAGAACCCCAAAATGCTCACTAATTACTCCACTAAAATTCGTGATTCAGGTTCTAAAAATCATCGTTTTCCATTTGAAATCCACTTATGCAATCAAAACTTAAAATTGAATCCATCGAATTTTAACCCAATCTTTATATTTTACTGTAAATTTTAAAAAATACTAATTATTTACTTTTAAAACTTACAAGTATTTTTAGATGATAAGTTAGATGATTACAAACATCTTTTATATACAAATCAAAGTCAAATTCGAATCCATTTTCAAGTTATTGATTTTATTATGGAATTGATGTCTGTAAATATCACACAGAGACCATGTAAACACTCAGGCATTCAGAAATGCTTAATTCAACATGCATCCAAATTAAATTCAAACATTCAGAAAACCATCAGATATTCATTCACAATAACAAGGTAGAATTCAGGTTTAAAACTGTTTTTAAAAGTTCATTTACTCACCTGTAGCAGAGAACAGGAACTGCATTTGTTCCAGGCTTTAATTATCATTTTGCATGTTGAAGATTTACACCCAAATGCTTATTTGATTACTGAGTTGCTTGATTCCAGTTTGTATGTTGATGATTTCTTCCTGAACTTGTTGCATTTGAATTTATCATGGTTTAGCCTCAGATTGAATTTTCCCTTTGTTTCCTGGATTTCCAGATTCACACTTTCTTTTCTTTTTCCTGAACTTTGTTTTGATGATGAGCTTGCATTTGATTGAGTTTCCAGGTTTACAGTTTTCTGCATTTGTTTCAGAACTTTGTTTTGATTTTATCAGATTTGTATTCATCTTGTTTTTGATTTGGTTTACATGCATTCTTGTTTGAGTTGAAGAAAATATTTCAGCTGAATAATAAAACTTACATTTTATAATTTACAATTAAATCTTAAATTTAATTATTAATGTAGAAGACATTTGTCACTTTATAATTCTATTTAACTTACACATGTCTTAACCCACATTAAAATGTTAACAAGTGTTTTATATGTGTTATAATATTGTTTTATTAATGTTTTTCTTTTAAAATATTACTTTATTTTTAATAACTTATTTAAGCCTTATATATATATTTATATAATATAAAATGTACATACATATATTTTAATAAGTATTCATTCAAGTAACTTACATTTTAAATTCAATTAAATGTTTATATGTTTGAAATTTCTATTTTAAATTTAAATCTTATTTAAAAGCTTAAAGTACATATTTATCATAAATAAGGAATTAACTTTGTTATTATAAATTTAAATCTCAATTATCAATTCAAAGTCATTAAATCAAATTATCATTTTAAATTCAAAACTAAATATATTCAAGTTTGAAAACTCTTATTAAATTCAAATTAATAATTCCTATTTCAAACATATATATGCAAATATATATACACATTTCAAATAGAAACATATTCTAATATTATATTTATTAATTTCCAAATTAAATTTTAAAACAAATATCAAATCACAATATATATACATTCATATATATTATAATTTGAATACAAAGTTTTATTACATTAAAACATCTTATTTACCAAAATAAATATTTCCAAATCAGATTATTAATAGCTTTCAAAAGAATTGATCTTGCCTATTCATATTGCAAAGAAAAATATGAATAGATATTAACAAATTATTATTATAAATCTTTAAAATAAATTTAGCTTGTCAATTTATAATATAAAATGATCAAATCAATTTAATTATTAACAAAGATTATTAAATTGATATTGCTCAAAATTCCGGGTCGTCACATTCCTCCCCCCTTAAAAGAATTTCGTCCCCGAAATTTAAAAGCAAAGATAATTTAATAACCCAGTTAAAGAATTTAAATTCCTATCAGCAAATCAAACAATCAATCATAGCAACCAATTCAAACAAACAAACAATTTATCTATTCAGAAAAATTCTGAATAGAACTTCCTAATATTATCTAGAGTTTTCCAGATACCTATACTGGAATACTCGCTCTACAGGACCTTAAATAACTATACTACTAAAACCAAGAACTCCCTTACCTGATTCTTCAAATCTGAACAAGATATCAGACTAAACTCAAAACCAACTCAACTACCAGATTCCTTCTGAACTGCTGATTCTATCACTCAAAGAATCATACATAGTTCATCCGACTCATAAAAATCTCAGTGACCATTCCACTTGGTCAAAACATCTTAGCAGAATCTTAACTCGGAATAAGATGATCAATCCAAAGGATCCTGAGCTGCCACACCAAACTCTCCTCGCTCCAGGAGTCATCCTCCTATAAGGTTGAACCATCAAAATTGCTCTTGGAAATCCAAGTCGAAAAGAAATCTCAATCTCTGATTCGGGTATACCTCAGCTTTCCTCAAAAACATCTGGAGATCTCTGACTACTTCCATAGCTTCCATATCTTTCACCTCTATTTGAGATGCCTCAATCTCAAACCAAAGAATACTCCAAGATTCCCAACTAATCGCAAGTCACTTTTGCGATCCTACAGTTCAAATTCCAAAGAACTGTCTCCCCAACTAGAACAGCTTTTCCTTTCCAAGACCAATCTTCAAGAATGGCTCACTATCAGAAACTGATAGATCACTTCCAACAAATATCTTGCTCTGCTGAGCCTCCAAGAAAAGAATAAGCTCCACCATCTGCCTGGTCTGCCGATAGTAGAATCCCAAAGATTACTGAATCATCGAAGAAACAGATCCATACTGCTACTTCCAAACTCCACTTCAATGATACAGCTAAGCCACAAGATCTTCCTTAACCAGAAGCTCCTGAAACACACAACTAACACCCAAATCCTCTAAAACATCCTTGAGACGAGTAGACATCTTCTCAAGAAACTCGGCTCCAAACCAAACACCAGCCACTTATCTTCTTAAGAAAACAAATGAGACCATGTCCGAAATGAGATAACTCATCGACCTTAGTCTCAAACTTTAATAAAGATAAGACACCCTTACTTGAGATCCAAAGAATCTCTAAACATCTGCATCTTCCTTGCAGTAGACATCAATGCTCTTCCAACACCATCTAAAACTGGCTTCAAAAGAAACATCTTCAGAACCATCAATGAAAACTGCATCTCATCATAGCTATTTCTTCTTGAAGTCATCAAGATACCACCACTGCTTCTACTCAGCGGACAACTCAACTATTAGAAATCCCGCTCACTCGAGAGCAAATCAACTTCACACTCCAAGAATATACTCCAATTCTTGAAAAAGACTTCCTTTGGACTCAAAGAAATCCTTTCTACAATCCACAAAACTTATTCGAGACGGTATTAGATCTACAATCTCGATAAACACCTCCAACCACAACATATAAGCCTCAACCAATAACGGTAGTCGTGTTCCACACACTCCTACCCTATCTACCTTTATAGCCTATGTTGGAAAATCCGAACAAATAACCCAACAGATTAGGTAGTTATATAAATATATATTTATATAAAAATTACAAGTACGCTCTCTCAAGATAGACACCACTTCATAGCCTAGGTATTCACTCAACCTAACGCTCTGATACCAACTGTAGCGACCCGAAATTCCACTCCCAGAAAATCGCATCACTAATTAAGAAAGAAAGGGATAGAAGAAGAAAAGAAAGAGAAGAAAGAGAAAACAACACATCAGAATCTCACAGCGGAACGATTTAAATATAATATAGAACATATACAGAGTATCATATACATCAGAGTACACAACTAAACATCTCAATTTAGACAGTTATATCATTTCTGTCTAATACAATACAAGACATCATACAGAAACAACACAGCGGAAACTCTAACCATATATCTACACGCTGAAGCCTCCTGCTCCAAAGCTCCTCCAGAATTCGTCAAGAGATAACCTGAATCACTTGACTACTCATATAGAATATGAGTACCCAAGAGTTTAATAAAACAGAAAATAAACACTCGGGTCAGACAGGGGTCTGGTGTGAGTAAACGGTTTAAGATTGCTTAACTTTAGAAAAACCTTTGAAAAGAAAAGGTATCACGTAAGACTTCCCACACATAAACATGGAAAAGTTTTTACCTTACGCTAACCAAAACATTTGATAGGAAATCCAGTGATATTATAATAGTGTCTAGGGTTTTCAAATAAATATGAAATAGCCGAAATTGTTACATGATTAAATTCCAGCTACTAGCCACAAAAGTGGGTAATACAAACAAAACCGTAGGGTCTCGTAGGGAAAATGGGTTTCCAACAATGGCAGGGCTACTGGGGTACCGCCCGTCACAGTACGTGGCCTAGATCACCGTACCGAGGATTACTCCCTTCATCCCCTGCAACACAAGACCGGGACCATTCCTTACTGAACAGTCCCGAACAAGACCACCCCGCAGTTGGCTGCAGTTCCAACCGCCCACAAAGCCGAAATATAAAGGGACCTCTAGACAGGGATGTATCTTGCCCTCCAGTGGGCGCGACCCACGAAGCCTTGTTGCACCTCCCCTGTTTTAGCCATTCCGGGCTGATGAGGCTTGAGGCTGCGATTACCTTTATAGGACCAATTATCTTAGAATGCTCATCGTCCGCCTGACGATGTGCTGAAAGCATTCAATCCATACAAGTTCGTTCCGGGTTCGAACGAAACCGAAGGCACTATCTCGTTGCACTCGTTTTGGAATCACCCTCAGAGTCAACGACCATAGCCCTTGCACTCTAAATCTCCATCTCGAATCTATAAGCACTATTCCGTCAAACTCATTACGGAATCACCCACAGAGTTATACTGACGTATAGCCCTTACACCTCGAGTCTTCACTTGCTCCCCTTGGATTAACGTCCAAACGTTTAATTGGAATCGATGTGGTTTTCGGATTCCAAATATGGAAACCCGATCCCGGTCTCATCGAAACCAAACGCCATTTTAATGTCCAAGTTGTACTTAAGGGATTTTAAACAATAGATATTCAGAAATATCACTTAACATAAATGGATGTATCATACTACACAGATAGATAAGCATTTATTATAACATGCATCTATACATATCACAAAGCAGCATATATGTCACAATCACATATAGCATAATCACATCATCACATCTATCAATATCATCCAACAGCAATCAATATCATTAACTCATCCAATGATATATAAATCATCCAATCATTAACCATTCATAAACAAATTTGATTCAACCTTGATTAATTTAATTAATCCTTAAATTAAATTAATCCTTAATTAAATACTTGGATTATCCCTAATCCAATATTATTTATTAATTAATTACAAATTAATTAATTAACATCACTTAATTATCCATTTCAATTAATCTTTCCTGATTAATTATCACTTAATTACTTTAAGTAATTATTACTTAATTACCATATTAATTAATCATCCTGATTAATTATCTCCAAATCATACTAAGTAATTACCTCTTAATTTCCTTTCAAAATTAATCATACTTGATAAATTATCCTCTAATTATTCTGGTAATTATTCCTTAATTACCTTTAATTAATTATACCTGATTAATTACTTTTAATTAACCACACTTGATTAATTACTTTTAATTAATCATACTTAATTAATTACTTTTAATTAATCACCTTTGATTAATTACTTTAATTACATTTAGTAATTAAAACTTAATTATAAATTAATTATTCTTAAATTATTAATTAACAATTAATTAATTATTTTCATTTATTAATGATTACATCATTAATTAAATTTCTTCTTAATTAATTACTTTTACAAGTAATTAATAACTCTTAATTCTTTAATTAATTAATCATAAATCAAATAATTTAAACCTTTAACTAATTATTAATTTAGTCTTTAATTAATAACTAAAGTGATTAACTCTTAATTACACTTACTTAATTACTTTTAATAAAGTAATTATCCTTTATTTAATTACCTTTAGTAATTAACCATTTAATTCCTTTAATTACTTCTCAAGTAATTAGATTAATCCAAAGTGATTATTTTAATTAATCATAAGTTAATTACTTAATTAACTATTTAACTTAATCATTTAAAATTAATTAAATGATTCTTAACTTATTATATTAAAAGATTCTTAATTTAGAAACCATTATCTTAATTAAATCATTTATTAACAAATAAAACTTGATAATTAAAAATGATTCAATTATCTCAATTAACTTTACAAATGTATTTATCTTTAATTAAATCAAATTCAAAATAATTAAAGATAATCTTTATTACCATTGATTATCAAATTCTAAATCATTAAACTTAATTTAAATAAAATATAATGATTTTGAAATAAATTAAATTTAAACATATTTTGAGTTGAACTTTGAAATCCTTTAAAATCTTTCCCAAATTTATTTATTAAAGTTTAATATAAACTTAAATTTAAATCCACTTATTATATAAAAAAAAACTTCCATAATTTTTAAATATATAAACTTGTTTAAAACATAATTTGAAACAAATTTGAAACTTGCTCATCCTTTGATTTAAAAACTAAATTTCTAAAACAAATATTCTTTGCATTAATCATAACAAACTTCAGTACTAAAACCTGAATACCTAAATACTCAAGAAACCAAACTTCAACTCGTGCCACACCCGAGTAAACTACTCAAAAACCAAGTGATTACCCTGAGTTCCCCCTGCTGCCTTCATGCTTCGAATTGAAACAACAAAAACCCGGAGCAACCTTCGAGTTTCCTATTCCTTCTCCCCTCATATTTCCAGAACCCAATATCAACCCATGACACCGTGCACCGTGCAACGTGCACCGATCACCATTCCACCAGCGACCATCGCCGCAGCTCCGACAAGTCATCCTCGACCCCAACTTCCTAACGCTACACCCAGAAATCCAAACACAAACGAAAAACGACATTTCAACATTCGAACCCAACTGTTCGAAATACCATGCCAGAAAAACCTTCAATCGCCGACCATCCCCTTCACCGTAGACCATGCCACCACCTCCGAAGCTTCCCCACATCTTCCTCGATCCTTGGCAATGCTCGCGATCAACTCCGACAGCCTTATGACACCTCGAAGTCGCGATGAACCCATCGACATAATCAGGCAATAAAACCCTACTTCATCGAACTACGGCCATCCCACTCATCTAAAAATTCGTGGACCATTTTTCGCGCGCTCCCTACAGCCTACTCCATCTTCGAGTTCACCCACGGCGATCAATTCGCCGCCGTTCGCCGTGATTTGGCCAAAAACCCCAAATCAAAGAACCCCAAAATGCTCACTAATTACTCCACTAAAATTCGTGATTCAGGTTCTAAAAATCATCGTTTTCCATTTGAAATCCACTTATGCAATCAAAACTTAAAATTGAATCCATCGAATTTTAACCCAATCTTTATATTTTACTGTAAATTTTAAAAAATACTAATTATTTACTTTTAAAACTTACAAGTATTTTTAGATGATAAGTTAGATGATTACAAACATCTTTTATATACAAATCAAAGTCAAATTCGAATCCATTTTCAAGTTATTGATTTTATTATGGAATTGATGTCTGTAAATATCACACAGAGACCATGTAAACACTCAGGCATTCAGAAATGCTTAATTCAACATGCATCCAAATTAAATTCAAACATTCAGAAAACCATCAGATATTCATTCACAATAACAAGGTAGAATTCAGGTTTAAAACTGTTTTTAAAAGTTCATTTACTCACCTGTAGCAGAGAACAGGAACTGCATTTGTTCCAGGCTTTAATTATCATTTTGCATGTTGAAGATTTACACCCAAATGCTTATTTGATTACTGAGTTGCTTGATTCCAGTTTGTATGTTGATGATTTCTTCCTGAACTTGTTGCATTTGAATTTATCATGGTTTAGCCTCAGATTGAATTTTCCCTTTGTTTCCTGGATTTCCAGATTCACACTTTCTTTTCTTTTTCCTGAACTTTGTTTTGATGATGAGCTTGCATTTGATTGAGTTTCCAGGTTTACAGTTTTCTGCATTTGTTTCAGAACTTTGTTTTGATTTTATCAGATTTGTATTCATCTTGTTTTTGATTTGGTTTACATGCATTCTTGTTTGAGTTGAAGAAAATATTTCAGCTGAATAATAAAACTTACATTTTATAATTTACAATTAAATCTTAAATTTAATTATTAATGTAGAAGACATTTGTCACTTTATAATTCTATTTAACTTACACATGTCTTAACCCACATTAAAATGTTAACAAGTGTTTTATATGTGTTATAATATTGTTTTATTAATGTTTTTCTTTTAAAATATTACTTTATTTTTAATAACTTATTTAAGCCTTATATATATATTTATATAATATAAAATGTACATACATATATTTTAATAAGTATTCATTCAAGTAACTTACATTTTAAATTCAATTAAATGTTTATATGTTTGAAATTTCTATTTTAAATTTAAATCTTATTTAAAAGCTTAAAGTACATATTTATCATAAATAAGGAATTAACTTTGTTATTATAAATTTAAATCTCAATTATCAATTCAAAGTCATTAAATCAAATTATCATTTTAAATTCAAAACTAAATATATTCAAGTTTGAAAACTCTTATTAAATTCAAATTAATAATTCCTATTTCAAACATATATATACAAATATATATACACATTTCAAATAGAAACATATTCTAATATTATATTTATTAATTTCCAAATTAAATTTTAAAACAAATATCAAATCACAATATATATACATTCATATATATTATAATTTGAATACAAAGTTTTATTACATTAAAACATCTTATTTACCAAAATAAATATTTCCAAATCAGATTATTAATAGCTTTCAAAAGAATTGATCTTGCCTATTCATATTGCAAAGAAAAATATGAATAGATATTAACAAATTATTATTATAAATCTTTAAAATAAATTTAGCTTGTCAATTTATAATATAAAATGATCAAATCAATTTAATTATTAACAAAGATTATTAAATTGATATTGCTCAAAATTCCGGGTCGTCACAGTCATAGTCCTTGATTTTTCTGAAACGTTTAATTCGCTTCCTCATTCTTTTGAAAGCGCAAATCGTAAAGATTTTGAAAACAATTTTGATTTATATTTTGAAGTATTTTGAAGAATAACAAATTTTTTTAAAACACGTGATTAAAATAGTAATGTCAGTAGCAACTTCGACATACGTCAAAATTTCATCGAAATAATTGGCATCAAAATATAATACCAATGAATTTTCGTTCATCAAAAATGTCACAAGAATCTTCTCAAAGATAGAAAGGGATATCATACCCTAAACTTGTATTCATAACAAGTCAATAACACACGAATTCACCAATGCACAAGAATTGATAAAACTTATCAATAGAAATCACGAAAATTGGTGAAGCACAAATTCTAGAAATCCTCACAAGAAATCCAGAAAACACAAGCTAAGAGTATGAGAACTCGAATGCGAGTATGAAAACTCGAACCGGAGTATGAAAACTCGAACGCGAGTATGAAAACTCGAACCGGAGTATGAAAACTCGAACGGAGTATGAAAACTCGAAGGAGAGTATGGAAACTCGAAGGAGAGTATGAAAACTCGAACAGAGTATGAAAACTCAAACGGAGTATGAAAACTCGAACGGAGTATGAAAACTCGAACGGAGTATGAAAACTCAAACGGAGTATGAAAACTCGAACAGAGTATGAAAACTCGAACGGAGTATGAAAACTCGAACAGAGTATGAAAACTCAAACGGAGTATGAAAACTCGAACGGAGTATGAAAACTCGAACAGAGTATGAAAACTCAAAGGAGAGTATGGAAACTCACCAACACGCGAGCATGAAAATTCATCAACACATGTAACGCATAACGAGAACGGGAGCACGAAAACTCACCTACATGCGAGCATGAAAATCACCAACACGGGCAACGCAAAGCGAGAACGGGAGCACGGAATCTCACCTACACGCGAGCATGAAAAATCATCAACACGTGCAACGCAAAGCGAGAACGGGAGCACGGAATCTCACCTACCCGCGAGCATGAAAAATCATCAACACGTGCAACGCAAAGCGAGAACGGGAGCACGGAATCTCACCTACACGTGAGCATGAAAATCACCAACACGGGCAACGCAAAGCGAGAACGGGAGCACGGAATCTCACCTACACGCGAGCATGAAAAATCATCAACACGTGCAACGCAAAGCGAGAACGGGAGCACGGAATCTCACCTACCCGCGAGCATGAAAAATCATCAACACGTGCAACGCATAACGAGACGCTATCTCATGGTTGCAAGCCATTAATTTTGACACACGAATGGCCCGAAGACCGTGGGGCGCTACCCCACATGTGTGAGTCGAAATCACACAGATTGAGGTCCAGACTAACCAAAAAAATCAAAAGAGGTATGTGTGAGTGGAATCACACAAGTGGTGTCTAGTCTAACCTCACAATCAAAAGAAAAGTATGTGTGAATGAAATCACACAAGTGGTGTCTAGACAATCCTCAAAACCCAAGAGATATGTGTGAGACGAAATCACACCGATGAGGCCTAGTCTAACCGTAAAAATGATCGTCATGATCAACGAGAAGTGTCAATTACACTAAGTCAGTAAATGTAAAAGTTTAGCATCATGTCCCATAACCACTTACTTAACTTAAATATTTACGAACAAACTGTAAATCTTCACTAATAAAATTTGTCACTAGAGGTTCAATCGAACAAGTCCAACAATTAACCGACGAAGTAAACGCAAGCGTTTCATACCACTTGTTTTACTAAGCCGTTTAATTAGATTTCTCATACGAGTGAAATAAAGATTTGTATATACTAATAGATTGAAAAACAGTTTCAAAAACGAGTTTGGTATTGAAAATAGAGTTGAAAACATTTTGATAAAAGAGTTTTTGATATTTACTACTAGTATTGAAACCTTTATATTTTTAAAGTGACAAATCACAAAAATGATTGTAGAAACAATCAATCACAAGAATTCACATACGAAGACGTGAATAGAATCCAAAGAAATCGATACCGAATTCATCGAAAGGTATGTTCACAAAAATCCCGAAGAAAAGGTCATCAAAGTTGCTAATAAATGATAGCAACAAATCGGGAAATAATCAAGAATCGATTAAATTCGAAAACCAAATCAATTCACTAAGATTCACATTCGAAGACGTGAATAAAATACAAAGAATTCGATTCCAAATCCATCAAAGTAGGAATACCCAAAATTCCTGAACTAGAAGTTATCAAAGTCGACAAAGGTGATAACAACTAACCGGAAAAGAAGAACCGATCAACAATTGGAAAAACAAAGCAGAACGAGCATAAATGCTTGAATGACTTTAACAAAAGTAAAAGTCAAGTCAACGTCGATATCGACAAGGCAAAGACCAAGACAATTTCTTTTATACCAAAGAAATTTTAAAACTATCAGAGAGAGGCACATGAAAACCAACAAACCATGGATAAACAGACAGAGTCGACAATTGGAATGCAATTTGTCTCAAAGATTGGTACCCAAAACCCAATTGTATGGAGACTGCATTAAGTACACGAATCAGAGATAAGAATGCATATATATAGCAGTTCGAATAAACAATGCGAGTTCAAATCGAAGTGGGTACTAGTTGCAGCAATATGCAACTTGGTAGAGCATATATACACTGATACTTAGAAGTGTAAACTCAAGTGAGAAAGTGCGATAGAGAATAGCAGCAATGCTCACGAATAAGCGTTAGGAATTCATTCCTAACAATCAAAGATGATCTTAAGACAAAGATGTGAAATAAAACATCGACAAATAGTTGTAACACATGTACTATCTAGGTTATGTTTTATATTTGTTCTAAACCCCAGGCTCTGATACCAAGCTGTGACGCCCCACCTCTATACCCACGCTAGCCAAGAACACTACGGTGTAGTGCTGTCAACTAGCACGGAGAATAAGGCTGTTGAGGAGCGACCATCCGTGTAATTGCTTTGTGCGAGCACCGATATGTCAGATAGTAAAAACATGCATTTCATTTCAGAAGGAAATCCGACATGCCGATGCAAACTCAAAGCTACTACACGGTGGCTATAATAGTCTAGGACAAAAATATAAAATAACAACACAGATAATATAAATGCGGAACACAGATGAAACAGAAAGTCTCATATATATATAATAACTGATGTCAGTTACAATACATTCACACGGTACATATGATACAACTACAACAGTCGACTCAGGAAGTTACATATACAAGTACATCAACGTATTTAATATACATGAACACATATCTTCCTATACAATTTTACAGACTACTACAAATGACGACGACTACTCCAAAAGATATGAAAAGTCTTCATAGCTCAAGAAGCATCCCAAAGCAGAATATCTACAACCTGAAAATACTCGGTCTGACCCGAGTATTAAATTTCAAAAGAAAATAATACTCGGGTCAGTCTAATTCAAACTCAGTTATTAATGCACAGAAGCAATAATAGTTAAATAACGATTAGACGACAATCACAGAAATAAATTTACCTATCCAATTCTTAAATAAGAAATCGGATAACGATAAATATGATGCGAACCAATTCAAAACAATTGGAACATCAATTAAAAGGCCAACACGAGTAGGGCTGCAGTATACGCACGCGTATACTGCCTCGCCACTACAACATATGGAATACGAAATAGATCCATAAATCAAAAGCCAAAGAAATAATAATAAAACCAATACCGTGTGGCTGCAGTTCACGCTTGCGTGCACTGCCTTGCCACTATAGTGATGATGTACCCATTGAATACCGTGTGGCTGCAGTTCACGCTTGCGTGCACTGCCGTGCCACAACAGTGACGATGTACCCAATGAATGTACATAACAACTGCACATGGAAAATGATTCTGAGGTGCAACGGGAAGCAGTATAACTCAAATGAGAAAGTGCAAATAAGTAAGCTGCACAGATAGTAGGGCCAGGCAACACATTGCCACAGAATTCAACAAAGTATCGAACAAGCCCAAGACAATGCCGAAATAGTCAAAAGAAGATGAAAATAGGGGTATAGTGGACCACAGTAGATTCAGAAGTGTATAAGTCAATGCACTGCAAGGCACATCAGACTCAAAACAGTCACAATATAAAGACAGCAAGAAAACTGCAATGCTCAAAGTCAGGTGGACAGCACTGACTTAAGTACACAAGTGACACGGCAATGCATAGAACCAAGATACAAAGGAATGTCAAAATGGTAGTGAAGTGGTCAAAGAATAGCCATACACAAAGGTAAAGCACAATCCAGACCAGGTGGTACAAGTATCAAGACCGAAGTCAGATGAAACAATGCCCAAAAATCCAACATGCTCAAAGTAAAAGCATATATACAAGCAATCTGAAGGCAACATGACCATATGATCAGAGGGATGCATACAAGTACATAGTGGAAAAGCCACAAATGCACATGCACCAGACATAAATGATCAGTACGACCAAGTATCAGACTCGAACATAAAGGTTACAACTGAAGACAGTGAAACAATAATGCAACAAAGTTCAAAAGAACCAAAGTCAGAAATGACAGACAGCGATGAAAATGCAGTGATGATAACACATTGAAGCAACTGCATGCATGCTTATATATATAAATGCAAGAAACAATACATATGAACTCAGGTGGGAACATATATATATGGAGTGAAATTGTAAATCTGGACAGTGCTACCAGGTTGAAAACTTATTATTGGATAAAGCATAATTAAAGTCTCCAACATATAAAACAATGAATCCAATAAATGGAAACATCAACAGGGAACTGTCTCGAATGGTGCAACATATAGTGGAAACAGTCACAACCAAATTCAAGCTAGCAGTAGTCAGAGTTGAGACTACAACTCAAAACATAACACATGAAGAACAAGTATGCAAGTGAAGACAAACGAACACCGTGAAGTACAACCCAATGCAAACCGTAAGAATGGTCACAGGCATAACACCCAAATAGATATATACAGTGGTGAAACAAGACAATGCAAGTTAATGACGTGAACGATGCACAAGCTCCACTGACATATGTATAAATGCTACATGAAAATGGACAGAATTAACTCGACCATAAGCAGTGGACACAAGTGTAGTGGTGCAAACATCGACATGAACAAGGCTCCATTCAACGTGACAGAAGTGGTGCAATACATATGTACCAGTTAAACAACTACTACATAATGGAACAACCAACAAAAGTTCAGTGAAAACAAGACAAGCCGGAATTACAAAGTGAACCCGAAGAAATTATTTTCAAGTTTAAAAGTCACGGCAGATGCCAACTAAAAATCAACGCTGTGATGGCCATCAAGGAAAACGCAAGTTCAAAACCATGAATGTCAAGCTACAGGTCAAAGGCAAGGTCAACTCAAGGCATATACAACGACTAGCGACAATTCAAAGTAATGCCGAGGTCAACGAGTCAGAACGAGTTCAAAATCATGAAACAACAGTTTAAAATCAATACGTGGTAGCCACGAAAATCCAGCACAAAATCACGAAATTGCAGAAGTAAGAAATCATCATGTGCTTGAATTAGATGCGAGTGAAAAAAATATCACTCACCTTTGCTATCGGAGCAAGCGACGACCCCTCGAGCTCGATCAAAAATCGAAGCAATCGAAAGCCCTAGCTTCTGAAGATTGATTCGAGCGGAGTTCGAACCCCTGAAGCCATAGCCTTCGATCTCCATGCCCTAATTTTGGAGACGAACGATCGAACGAAGGAGCGAACTAACGTGACCGCCATTTATATTCTTTCTTCGCGTGTTGTTTTAATTAGGGTTCGAAAAATGAAAAAGGGGATCGGGTTATATGATTGTTGCGACCCAAAAGGAACGGGCCAAAATGAATTTTTAAAGCCCGTTAAAATTCTTAAACAAATTATAATTTGAATTTTAATTCAAATTAAATAACTTCAAATAGGAATTTGCAACAATAGTAATCGTCTAAATGTCGATTATAAATCGATGCAAATACCGGGTTGTTACAATGCTTCTACTACGCCACTCCGATATCAGTTTATAGAAATTACAATTATATATAAAACAAGTAATAAAATTTTAAAACCTCAAAAAAATTAATAACACTCGGATTTACGGAAAATTTCGACAGAGTCTCCTTTGTGCGGCTCAATCGAAAATTTTCTACAATACAATATATAACACAAATATATACCAAATATATCAAATATAAATCTCATCTCAATGATGAGGCAGACTGTAGGGAAAAAATATACAAGTGTAGTACGTAATCCGAGATTAAGTACCTTATTATTTTTAATACGAGCGAGTTCGCTCATATTAAGCAGGCAAAAGCAAATATAATCCGCATACACGTTTAAACGGTCTTCGTATGTACCTATCTAAACTATGAAATATTAGTCACTTATAAAGATATAGAACATGAATGAGTTAAACAGAACCACATAGCATGAATTTTGAATCCAAATCATAAACATTAGTACCAATACATAACATACAACAATCATATGTGATCAAAACAGTAATAACAATGGTTTGCAACAAAAAAAAAACCATTCAACCATCAATATTCATCCAATTAATTCATAACTATGTGAATTTACATTATCCAATGTCAATATGTAATTTATACACTTCATTTCTTTTAGCATCCAATTTTTATTAGCATTTAATTGGTTTGCTTAAAATTTATTCGCATTTATCTCATTCACGTTCAATTTATTTAATTTCAATTTGCTAAATTCCGATTGTTTCAATTTTTTGTTTAACATATTTCATATAAATTCATTTATGAACCTTTTATAAAATTATTCCATTTAACCTTGTCTAAGTTAAATTTTATTTATTACCACTTAGTATATTCTTTTTAATACTAATATCATTTATAAACAATTTCACAAACCATTTAAGTTTATTATAAAAAAAATTATAAACGTCAATTCATATTTATTATTACTTCATAACTTAAATTCATTTAATTCATTGATTCACTTCATTTGTTCATTTCATTAATTCAAATTCATATTAATAATTTTCTTTTCTTTTTTTCCAAAATCAATTTCATCTAATCTTTCACAAGTTAAATTTCATTATATAATTTAATTCACTAATTTACTTCATCAATTTATTCCATTCAACTCGACTTAACTAAAAATTCCATCTCATAATTCAAATTTCAACTTCCTTATTTTGTTAATCACTTCTTATGTTTATAATCATTTTATACAGATGTATCTTCTTTTACCCAATGTTACGCAAATTATAATTATCATAGAAAACTATAATCAAATATAGAAAAACCTTTGCAAATTTATTTATTTCTTCTCTAAACAATTTAAAAAGATATGATTTAATTTATTTTTTGTTTACCTCCTCTTAAGTTCATTTCTAAATAGTATTTTCCTTTTTACTACTCGAATTATTCATTTCACATCTCATAAAACATTAACTAAGTTTATACCATTTTTTTATAACAACTTAGTTTTATTTTATAAACGTTTCTTTAAACACAATTTCAATTTGGAATATTTCTTTAAACATTTCTCATTACTCAAGTTCAAACTTTGTATAATATTCTATTACCATTAATATTTAACTTTTCAACTTTTTTTTATAAACATTTCTTGTAAGTTTCATATATGCTTTAAGAATGTAATTGAATGTTTTAAAAATTATCTTATTCATTTTAGTTAACAATAATATTCAATAATTTACACAAGTTAAATTTCCATTATCTTGAAATTTAAGATTTATAATTTAAATTCTAATATATTATTTAAACACTAAGCTTTAATTTCTTATTTCTCATTTTTAGAAGTTTCCAACTATTCAAGAATTCATTTTATTTCTACAAACGAAAATCATTAATTAACAGAACTTAAGAATTCAAATAGCGGGTTCATTTCAAATCATTTTGAAATAATAAATAAATAATATATATACTAATATCTTTTATATATATCAAATCATATTTAGAAATTTTAAATCAAAATATGTTTATCAATCCAAATGCGTAGCATTGCTACTACGTAGCCTCCACCACTTCGAGACTCGAAAATGAATGTTGATGACGCGGTCGTCGTCATCAAAATTATTTTCCAGCAACAGAAGAGGGTAGTGCATGATTTATTTCCTTTTAATTCCTTTTAAAACAATTTCTGTTCGTAAATATTTTTAAATAATACCAATACTATTTTTCAAAATCTTGGAAACAATGTCAAAAGCACCAGAATTTAAATTATGAAATTCTCGGTTTAAATTCATTCTTTTAACTTAAACTAAGATTAGATTTTTATTTCATAACTCATTACTTAAGTTTATAAACATCCCTAAACTCGAATTAGTTAGGTTAATATTTCCGAACTTAGTTTTACAACCAATTCTCTTTATATTCAATTTATTTTATAAATATATTCATTTCATAATTTAAACTTAAAGTGTTTCTTACCACTTATACTCAATCTGAATTGAATTTTCAAACCATTCACATTCAACAAATTTAAATTTTGTTTTTAGCTTAATATTTATCAAATCTATAAGTCATATAACTTATTTACTTTATTTCACTAACACAATTTTCCTGTGAACACTGGCGATGCTGCAGTCATCCCTAGAATTATTTTCCTGTGACTAAAGCGAGTTTAATGCTTTTATTTCTTTCAAAAATATTTTCAAAATATATATTTGGTCAAAATACTTTCAAATATTATTATTATTAGATTTTCAAAAAAAATTGAAAGCAAAGTGATTTAAATTCAAAAATTCTCAGCTTTTAAATCCTTTCTATTTAAAAGCTACATTATAAATATACTTATACAAATTTCATTACCTTATTACCAAAACATTTCATTAATTTACAAGTTTGTTATTTCAAACAATTCTTATTATAATTACATTTCAATCAAATTTAATTATCGAACGCTTCATGAATAGAGTTCACAAAGTATTCGTTTATAGTTTAATTCAACCAATAATCGATGATAACTAAATATTATCATCTTCAAACAACAACTTCATTAAAATTTATCATTTTATATGTATAAAATATAATTTAGTTAAAATTATTTCATTTGCCCTATTTTAAAAGATTATTATGTCGATTTGTCTTATTTAAGTGTTAGATTCCCCTACCGATGACATGAGGTCCCACACACCGACCAGAATTCATAAATAACTCAACGGATAAGTAAACATAATATAAAACATTTTTATAACACTAACAAGTATGCGCTCTCATATATACACACATACACACGCGCGCTCAAACAAACTCATTCTAGGGTGTTACTACCATATCTAATGAGTCAAACCCCACAAAGGTAAGGTTGTCGCTAAACCAAAGCTCTAACACCAATTGTGATGACCCATATTTCTGAAGGTATAAATTGATAATAATTCACACATATCCAACTTAAACAATCCGAAACACAAATAATCAATGTGGTTAATTAAGAAAAATAAGAAAAGAAGAAGAAACAAACAGAGAATTTTATAGAGGAATGACAAAATATATTAATCAAACAAATAGTTCATGAAGCTGTTTATATTATACATTTTATTATAATTTGTATGACATTTATCAAAGTTATATATACAACAGAATAATGGAATAATGTAGTAGAAAACAATGTGATGAAATATTACTAGTAATATAATACCAAATCTTCATCTTCATCCTCCAGAATAAATGATCTTCAATACATTCAAAACCTAGGGTTGACCCGAACGTAATGAAAAGACAAAACACTCGAGTCAGGACTAAAATATCCTTATGTGAGTCAAATCGATATTACATAACATGAGTGTAATAGAGTCACAGATTTTTATGGGATTTTACATCTTCTATCCAGTGTATAACGTGCGTGCAATAACGCAAGAGATGTTACGGTATTTTCCATCTCTTAAAGATCTGTCAAATTATTTATATATAGTAGAATACGCTATATTTATAATGTCTAATCAATAAAATAAATATTTTACTTAGCGTTAAGGCTTTACATTAACCCCCCTTACCGCGTTTTTAAGCATCGTCATACAGTTTGCATATAACACAACCAATAGAATGTCGGTAGATAGGGATGCACCTTGATACGACAACACTAAACCAAAATCGTAGTTGTCTCGTATAAGAATAAAAGTATGGCAATGTACGTGAGGCAATGCCCAAGGAAGGATACTACCATTTCAAGTTGCGAGGTTGGTGGTAACGCATCGCCGCGGTGACCGCCACCGCGTCCACCTGTCCCATATCGACTCAAAGGGTAAACATCCCAATCAAGGTGCACCAATCGAGATCAACAACAAAGGTAATAGTATGGACCGATTCCATAAGAAAAGTCAAAGAACATGTGTCTGCTAGGTGTAGTTAGCCCACTTGGCTTGGATTAAGCCATCCTGTTTTAGTCATTTCAAATTGGCACAAGTGCCGGGGTCTATTCATCATCGTTCTCTTTCTTCAAATCCAGTAAACGACGCCAAATCCAACCATTTCAACCTGGATTCTTCTCCGCGTACACAGTTCTTAAGGTGGTCCCAATATTGGTAGAGAGTATGCCAATAAGAGGCCCCGGTCTCTTTAACAACCAAACGTTATTTTACACACCGGTTGGTACTTTTACATTTAAAAAATGATTCATACTTGATATAAAAATATCATATTCGCTTCAAAATCGATTCAATTTCGGAATATCATATTTACTTCAAATATGTCAATTTTCACATGAAAGTCATTTTCACTTCAGCATTCGATTCAAATTACAATTTAGGTTATAACTTCATTTTAACCCAATTCGCATTTAAATCCATGATTTAAATATGAACATTCCACCCTTGACCAGTTTGAATTTTTAGAAAATAGTTTGATTAGTTTTAAATGGTTTAAAAGTTCAAATAGTTTGATATAAAATAGTTTGATTATTGAAAATGGTTTATATAGTAAATAGCTTGGAAAATAAAAATAGTTTGAATATTTAAAAGGATAGATTTTAAATAGTTTATATGAGAATGATTTATTTGAAAATAGTTTCAAAGTCAAACCTATTCGATTCCAATCTTCCAATTCAAATCATCTTCAATTTCCATCTCAATTTAAATTGATTCGGTTCCTATTTCAATTCGAATTAGTTTCGACTCCAATTTTAAATCAAATGAATATCAGTCTCGATTTCAAATTGATTCAATTTCTCTTTCAATTCCAAACAATTTCAATTCTAATTTGAATAATTTCAATTCAATTCTCAATTTTAAACCATTCAGTTTATATCAATTTCGTGTTCGATTTCAAATATTGATTTAAATCGTTTAAAATTTAATTTCGATGCTAAATTCAATATCCAAATCTTTAAAATAATTCAATTCCAAGCTCAACTTTTGAAATATCGATTCAAATTACTTTTACTTAAAAATATTCAAAGTTCGAATAAAAGTCCAAATCTTTTAAAACAAATCAATTTTTGAAATTAAAATCATATTCCAATGATAATTTCAAAATCTCAACTTCGATTATTTAAACAATTCTTGTTACCAAATTTAAATTTCAACATTTCGAGCTCAAGTTCGGAAATAATTCAATTTTCATAAATTCGATTTTTATTTCTTTAAATCAAAATCATTTAAATAATTTCAAATCAAATTCTGAAATTATTTAATTTAACCAACCCGATGTCCACATATAATTTTCTATCCTATGACCAAGTGAATAATTATTTTAGTTTTACTTCAAGTATGGATATATACAATTTCAATCCAAAATAAATGTCACGGGTATATATCATTTCAACCTATTTCTTAATTTATCCAAAATAATTCAATTAACAGTTTTATATACCGCCAAATAATTTACAAGATGATATAAGATATATATATAATAAATAAACATTCAATCATCCAAAACATCAATCAATTGGCATCCCTCACAATCAATCATCCAAACAATTAATATACCATAAAAGTTGACCAATCATTAATAATCGAAAATTTTACTAGCAGAATTCAAATTTCCATTTAACTATTAACTCAAAATTCCTAACATATAAATTTCTTTGTCAATTTCTATGTCAGTTAAATTACCAAACAACAATCAATAAAATTAAATCACCTTAGGATTTCAATTTAATTAACATAAAAATAATTTAGTCATTTGTGAGCATCTAATAAACTCATCTTTTATTTGAAACTGAAAATATTTAAACTTCAAATAAATTCTAATTTTACTCTATGCCGTAGCCTTTGATATGAATCCATTACGACTCGTTTTGCTCGAATCGGACGTCGTACGAAGAATTTATGATTTAATTAGCATTAACGATTAACTAAAAGTTTAATTAACATAATTAATAATATAATAAAAATAACAAACCCATACCCTTCTTCTAAGTTCAAGCACATAGCTCATAGAACCCATCAAACGTGACCGAGTATCAACCATGTGTGCCACCCAAGGCCGTCGAATGATGATCCAAACCTCCAGCCAGATGTGACACACCCTGCTCTTCCTCTACCTCGAGCAAGGTTGCTTCTGCCGCCACCGTTGATGAAACAAACCCCAAAAACTACCGACCTTTCAAACTCAAATCTCAGCGGTTCCCCGATGCTATGCTTGGATCCAATCGCACAAAACGTAGAGGAGGACAAGAGCTACAACTTTTCTTTTTGAAATTTTTGATTCCAATGAGTGGATTGAGAGCAAATGAGGAAAGAACGATAGCTATTCTCGGTCATTAACGTTTTAGAGCGAGCGGCCGTGTAATTATGGTTAGTGTTTTGATGAATGAAAATAAACGATGTGACCTATTATATATATATCCAACCCAATTTGCCCAAGAAAATTCCAAACTCCAAATGACGCATGCCGCCTGTGGTTCTATATGATTTACCCCCATTCCGAACACAATGGAACTAATTTCGAGGTCTAATTCAATCATATTCAAAAGATAGCATTTCAAAATCAAATTATTATAATTAAATTCCTTTAATTAATTTTTACGCGTTTCAAGCTCGCACGGATAAAATGATAAGTTCGATCGCTATGAAACTTGAAATACTACAATAATTTACAATTACGGATCTGATGAAACTGGTTTCATCGAAATCCAAGACAGTGGCTAAAATGTCTATTTTACTCGTTAATTAAAACAAGTAATTTCAAATTTTGATTTATCCACTTTCAAATTAAATTTTAGAAGTAAACAATCTTCATAGTTGTTTAAATAAAATTTAAATCATCTTTCGACATCATTTTTATTTATACTAAATTCAAGATTCAATTGTTTAAATAATTTCTAATATTAAATTCAAATAATTTAATTTTTCAATAAATTACATTAATAAATAATTCAACATTTATTAACAATTGTTTTATTTTCATCTAAATAATTCAACATTTATTATTCAATTCCAGCTATTGATTATAAACACATTCAATATATAAATTTCATTTCAATACTTATTACGGCCTAAATTTTCAAATTTTATTGTTTCAAGATTTTATTCAAGTTCATACTAAAAAAACAACATAAATAAATCACTAAATGTTTATTTCAATCATTTTTATTCAATAATCATATCAAATTTAGTATTTTAAAATAGTTAAAACTACATGTCGTAACATGGAATTTCATTCTATACTCCAGTTTCATTTATCTTTGGATATTACTTTACAAGATCATATAATTTTAAGCTTGACCAAATCATCGGTGGTTGTCTACTCTCTGCTCTATTAGCTATAAAGTTACTTTATCTTTTCTAAAAGTATGATTAACATGAGGAATACACTAATGATAATCGAACCATGTAATTTTTCTTCCATTAGAAAATGAAAATGCTCGTGTTTCTTCCATGCAATAAGGACAAGCAAGACGACCAGCCGTACTCCAACCCAAAAGCATTGCATAAGGCGAAAAATCACCAATAGTCCATAACAAAGATGCAAATAGATGGAAATTATTTTTTAGAAATGTCTTATGTATCAACTCCATCATGCCATTATATTTTCAACTCTTCAATCAATGGTTGCAAATAAACATTAATTCCTTGTATCGGATCTTCAAGAATAGAGACAACAACAGTAGGAAACATATATGGAAGTTTCATACACAATCACCAAGGTAAATTATAGGATGTGACATGGTGTTCCACCTCTTCTTCTTTCTTCAGATTTGAACATGTCATCCTTCCATTTCTTGCCTTGCGCCTCCTTTTTTGCTTATGTTTCTTCTACTCTCACATCCGGCCTTTATTTTTTATTTTCCTTGTTCTCCTTCTTGATTTATCTCCTTCCCATTTGTTTTTCACCACCTTGCCTTATATATTCTCTTTTTCCCCCTTGACTTTCCCTCCTCCTTGTTCATGGTATTAATTCGCATTCGTCGCTCCTCCCCTAGCCCGTGTGAGTTTCCCTTTTCTCCTCTCTGTTCCTTCCCTAGTTCCCAAATGGTATCTTGTGTATTCCTTTCATGATTTCACCAATTTCTATCAGTCCCCTTCCCTATCTCCTCCTTGTTCCTTCCTTAGCTCAGTTAAGCCCATGTACTCTCACCTATAGTGCAGGTCGTTCCCTCTCCTTTTGCTTATCTCTGTTTTTGCATATTATCTTTTGAGTTTGGGTTTTGGCTCTGGTACGAGCCTAGCTCGACATGCTGGGTGTTTGGTTTAGGTTTATTGTGCTTGGTGTTGGTCTTCAGGAGGAGGTATCTTGGGTATCGTCTTGGTTTTGGTGGTTGTTGGTTTATGTATTTTGCCTGATGTTGTCTAAGTATGGGGTGTTATGTGCACGGGTGGTTTGAGGGTGTTTTGTTTTGTGTTTATGTGAGCCTATCAGGGATTTGTTTTTGGAGTCATTAGCTGGTGAGTTTTTGGGATTTTTTTTATAGGAGGTTCCATTACTGGTGGTTGGTAGCTTTCTGGCAGGAGATGTGGAATGATATTCTCCGTTCTCTAACGCAGTCTGCTTAACGTCAAGTTTTGATGGCCTAGTTGCTTCCCACCTTCGTGTTTAATCTGACAAGTCTGGATCTTATAGTGCACTTTTTCCTTTTGGTTTTGATGTCGAGTTTGGTTTGGTTCTGGTCTGGATATTTCGATTTGGTAGAGTTTGCTCCCCCCATGTTTATGTTTAAGTATGTCAAGTTTTAGTTGTTTTTGATTGGATTACTTTTATGCTTGTTGTATCTTGAATTCACCCTGCATGGTGTTAGGACTGCCTAGTGCAGCTTGCAGTTATATGCACCCTACGTGGTGCTGTTTTATTTTATAGCTTAAACAAATATGTCTAACTCCAGTCCTATAGGCTAGTTTAGTTGTTCTAAATTAGTAGCTAGGAAATCGGCCTATCTCCTGGTTCTAAATGTATCTATTACTTGTTGTAATAAAAATTGGACGGTCCATTTCAAAAACCGGCTGGCTTTGCCAAAAAAATTATAGGATATGATGTAATAGCCCAAGATGAATATTTACTGTCAAATTGAAAGAGTTGTGAAAATCCATCCATACATGAACCAAGTCTGACATTACGGCTCTCAACAGCAAATGTGAAATAAGTCTTTTCGAAATGCTTCCCTGTTATTCCATCAAGTAGATGTCTTAAAGCTCCCTCTTTCTATGTTCTCACACTGTGCCATCTCATATGAGATGTGGCAGTAGAAGACGCATATAACCTTTGAAGTATAGGAGTGATGAGTAAATAATGTGTTCCCTTGTATGGAACTTCCTTTCTTTTCTTGTTTCTTGGTTTTTATCTTTTCTCAGTACATATTCTGCATTTTCTAAGGTTAATATCATCTTTTCGATATAACATGCAACCTTTTATACATATATCTATTTTTTGTTACGGCAGACCGAAAGCTGAATAAGTTTTCACTTTATAATGATGACCACATGTGACGACCGGGAAATTTTAACAAAGTAAATTGGAACAATTAATCGATTTTAAATATTTAAAAGTTAATTTTAACTTAAAAATTCCAGATATCAATATTTACTTGATAATTAAATCATTGAATTACATGGTATAAATATTGAATTTTATAATTGAAATTGGGTAATTGTTGAATCTGAGATTCTAAGCCAGTTAAAAATAATTTGAAGGCTTATAAAATTTATAATGAGGATACTGAAGATAATAGAATGATTGAAATTTACTTTAAAGGTAATTTGTTCAGTTTTAATATTATGTCGTTTAAATCGATATTTAAAAATAGCCTTCTAAGAGACAGTCTCAGAATTCGACGAAACCAGTTCCATTGGATCTGTAATAGTAAGTTATTATTGGATTTCAATTTTCCTAGCAATCGGAGTTGTCATTTGACCCTGGCAGCTCGAAAACGCTTAGAATTATTTTAATTAGTCTAATTTAAACTTGATCGTTTACTTCTGTAACTCGCGCATATGATCGAATTAGCTTTCGAAACACGTTCCATTGTGTTCGGAACGCGGGTAGAACCTTATAAACGCCTGTCGGCACGTCTGATTCGGGTTCGGAATTTCGCGTAAGCTTAACGAGACGTTTTGAAAATTTTATAATATAATAAAATTTAAAATACCTATGTGTCAGAGATATTTTTGGAGCGTACCCGTGAAGCTTCCCATAATCGATATTTTATTCCCGTCTTCCTCTTTCACCTTTTAACAGAAGCCAAATCAAACAAATAAAATAAAAAAGGGGTCCATGTCGTTCGAAAAATTGAGTTCCTTCTCTCCCTTATTTTGATTTACAAAATAAAATGGCCGAAGCCCTTCATCAAAAAAAAAAGGGAAAAAGAAAAAAAGGGGGGGATCGTGTTCGACTTCCTGAACCTCAGGCGATCGAATAACGTCGTCGATAGGGGTGAGACGCGTTAATTGGGGTAGCTGAAAAGGGGTCGAGACAGTTGGGTTTCACTCGCGATTGGTGAGGGGACGTGTTCGCGCATGGTTTTGGGAAGTCGAGTAAGAACTTCTTAAGTTGGATCTGCGAGGCAGGAGGAAGGGGGCGCTAGGTTTCGGTCGCGAGGCCGGCGTCATGTAGCTTGCTTAGGCTCGAGGCGTGGTGGCGATCGAATGGCTGTGGGGTCTCGCGAATTGGAATTAGGGGCATACGAGTTTGACTCGAACTCGAGCGGTGGCGCTGCAATGTGGGTAGCCTACGATAATCATCAGTGAGGAGGCTAGCAGTGGTGATGCAGGTGAGTTTTCTCAAATTTATCTCGAGTCTTTTCTGGTTGCTCGTGTACTAGGCTCTCAACTTTATTACTGATGTTAAGTAAAGGGGAAGAAGACTTGTGGTTTTCAGAAGTTTGGCATGGACATTGTTGGTTTCAGTTTTAAAAACCGATAAAGAATTTGAACTGGACACAAGATTTTAACAGTTAAATCAATTTAAAGTATGGTTTCAAAGTGAATTTGAATCTCAGTTGGAACAGAGAAGTTTTATAAAATATAAAATGTTTAGACAAATTTAAATTGTAAATGTATATTTTTAAATGGTGTACTCGAATTTATCTCGAGTAATTTTAGTTTTTGCTCGAAGTAGGGTAGGGTTTACTCGAAGAAATTAGGTGTAGCTCGGGAAAATTGTTTGGTTACAAATTTTTCATGTGATTATAATAAGTAATTCCTATAGGTCTTTATAAATGATTTAATAATGGAAATGGAATAAATAAAAATTATTTAGTAAGAAGGATAGTTGATTAATGCAATCAATTTAAGGGGTAAATAATTGGTTTAATTATTTAGATAAATTGTTAGCTAATTTGAGAAATCGATATAAGAGGTTGATTTATCAATGTGTTCAATTTCTGCAAATTTAGAATGATAGCTTAATTAAAAGTAGATTACTTAATCGGAATTCATTTATGAAACCCACTTATATAAAAGAATAACCATTAGATATCATTAATTAAGACAGGTAATTAATGGGAAAATTAAGAAGTAATAAAGACTTAATGTAAAAAAAATATAAAAGAGAAATATATTAAGAATTGATATGTTAAGGATTAAGTAATTAAATTTAAAATTAAAGGTTAAAATAAGTAAGGATAATTAACCAATGGACATTTACTTGATAAAAGCAAATAAAGATTATTTACATAGAGTAATTAATTCATGATAGGTAATTAAAGAAATTAATTAAGCAGTATGATTAATTTAAGGATAAATTGATCAATAGTGGTTATAAGATAATTAATTTGAGTAATTAATTAAGGATCAATGTAAGTAATATGGAGGGGTAAAGGTTAATTAATTTGTAATTAATTGAGAATTAATTTCTTAATTGTAATTGAAGGATAATTAATCCAGTATGGTTAACTAAGATGAAAAAATGAAGGAATGATTGGTTAATTGATTGGAAATCAATTAATGTTAAATGAAGGAACCTATGTGGTTGAGGTTAGTAATTAAATCAAGATTAATGAAATTAAATTTATTAAGCTTTGCCTAAGGATGATTAAATGGTTTTAGATATTTGATTTAGCCGATACCTCTGATATGAAATATTGTGTATTTCATTGGATAACTTTGGTTAGAACGATATGAGACTCGAAGGGGCCAGGATCGGGTATTTGGAAATACCCGAAACCACTTCGACTTTTTATAAATCAATTTGAGAAATCAATAGGCTGGAAAGAAATGATTTAAGTAAATTGGATTATTTTATCCAAGTTTGGTACTTAGAAATTTATATGTGAAATAAGCATTGCTTGTAGCAAATTGTGAATTGATTTAATTGATATAAGTTATCCCGGGTTTATATATGTTGTGTACCTTTGTATTCCTTGTTCGATTGGGTTTACTCACGCTGGTTTCCAGCCTGACCCGGGTGTTACTTTGGTGTAATGCTCGGGTCAGACCGAGTATTACAGATTTTCAGGTAGATACGTTCTGGAGCTCAGGAGGCGAGCTGGATGGCACGTACGTATAGAGTATTTCTGCTGCAGTATATTATTGTATCTCCGAGACATGATTATTGTATATATTCTGTGTCTGTATATATGTGAAACTCTGATATATATTAAATGTAATCGACAGATATGATATTCTTTGTGAACTGTTATTATTTATTATTATATTTTATCCGCTGCGTATGTGAGATGTTTGGTGTTCTGTTCTTCTTTCTTCTATCTCTTTCTTCTTTTTTTCTTAACTATCTGAAATTTTCGGCTTCGAAAATTTCGGGTCGTTACATTTGGTATCAGAGCTAGGTTAAGTGAGAACCTTGGCTCTGGTGGGTGTACTCACTAAGGCTAGGGTCAATAGTACTCTAGAATGAGTTAAGTGTATGTATTATATGAGTGCGTACTTGTTATTTTCTTATAAATATTTTAAATGATTTTATATAAAAAGTATATTTTGATATATAAAGCAATATTTCCTTCTAATAAATATTAAGATGATTGATTGTTAAATTATTGGAATTAAAATTTAGAAGTAATACAATACAATCAAATTGAAATCTTGAATTGGAATTAAATTAGAAGATAACAGAAATACAACCAAATTAAAATTAAATTAACTAAAAATGAAATTCTGGGATTAGAACTCAGAAATTAACTTGTTTAAAAACTTTAAATGAACAAAGTTAATTTGGTTTAAAAAGTTAAACCAACCTTTGAAAATTCAACTCGAATTTATACAATTCGAGATGGTTTAAAAGTGAGATTATAAATCGAATTAGAATTCCAGAGAATATTTGAAAATAAAGTAAGATGAAATTCCAGAGTAATGTTAAATATGAATTGGATGGATTGGGAATTTGGAATTTTTGGGAAAAGTTAAAATTCCTTTGGATTTGGAAGTGGTTTCCAAAGGTTTTGGAAAAATAATAGTATTATTTCAAAAATATTTTTTGTGAATTTGAAATCTGGGAGATTTGAAATTAAAAACATTTGGAAATGTTTTTAAAGAAATAAAAGCGTTGAACTCATTCGGTCACTGGAAAATAACGTCGTGATGACTACAGCATCATCGATGTTTATTTTCGAGTTTCTAAAAGAGAAATTGCTACCCAATTGTTTTAAATTGGAATTGTTTATGGAATAATAAAATATATTGGTTAAATAAAATGTATAACTCCAAGTTAAAAGCAAAGTGTGAATGTAATTGATTTTAAATAGAAGTTGTAAAATTTAAATTATAGTTAAAGTTGTACAAGTTTAAAATTCAAATGGAAAATTTGTATTGGATTAACTGGAAAAGGGTATTGAACTTGAAGTGAGTTCAATTGATATTAGTCCTGATTTATCTGAATAATTTGGAATTGTAATTAAAGTGGAATTGGTTTAAGATCAAATGGAATTTGATTTGAAGTTGGAAGGAAATTGAGAATCAATTCAATTTGAATTGAGAATGAATCAAGTCCAATGGAAATTGGAGTAAATTAAATTGGGATTTGGTTAATTTAAATGGGTGGAAATTTAAATTGGATTGTTGGGGAAGTGAACAGTTTTGACTCTAGACCATTTTCAATGTAAATTGTTTTAATATAAATAGTTTTAAATCTATTTTCTTATCTATTTACCATACAACTTTCTTTTTAAAACCTAAACTATTTTATACTGGTTTTGCCACTACTTTTGGAACACTTTACCTATTTTACAACTGTTTTATACACTAATTACTAATTTTCAACTAAGTTACGAATTAACTTCTATTTTACAACTATTTCGCAAGATTTCTATAACTATTTAACTATCTTCCAACTCTTTTACAATTAGTCAATTATTCTACAACTATTTTGCAAACTATTGATTATTTTTGAACTACTTATCTATTTTTAAAATTTTCAAGCTATTCTCTAAATTGGTCGGAGTTTAAACTGTTTATGATTAAATACCCAACTGGGATAAGAATTTAGGTGATAATCCAAATGGGGATTAAGGCAAATGTGAATAAGTGAATGGAAATTTAAGTGAATGTGAATATAAAGGAATTGATATTGGAAAGAATAATCAAATGTGAATATTTGATTTTGGGTAAACAAAGTTATATCTTTGTTATATATATTCTTCCCTTGTTGAATCTATTGTGGGAAGAAAAAGGATTTTGGAAGTGTTTGAAGTACAAAAGGAATTTTATACGAGTTTAAAGTGATCCAAGGTTTTAAAAATTATATATATCTGTATATATATAAAGGATCTTATGAGGATTTTGGAAAAGGTTTTGGGAACCTTTGGATTTGGAATGGCTTTTGATTTTTGGGTAAAATCAATATTGAATTTGGAAAGCCTAGTTTGAAGAATTATCGATTTTGGGATAATCGATTTTGTGTAAAGGAGCTTTGATAAAATTCATACTGGGTGTATGATTTGAAAGATACTATATGTGTATAGTATAAAGTGTTTTGATGATAGCTCTGGAAAAAAAGGCGCTCCCTTGAAATGGACTTCTCAGGAGTGCCACCGGGTGGTGCTGCCTTGAGCCCAAGGGGGGGTTCTAAAGTTGATCCTGTGAGGAGTCCGGACAAAACTAGTTCTTGAGGATTATGAGTTGAGTTTACCATAGCGAAAGTCGTGTGTGCCGCGGAGAGCCAACAGTTACATGGACTTTTGTTGTGACTGCAACGTAACCCAGGATGTAACTGCGACCTATGGTAACATTGCGAAAGTCGTGTGTGCCGCTGAGAGCCAACGGTCTGCGTTTGAGTTTATCTCGGTAGACTGCGACCTATGTAGGAGTGGAGAAGTTTCATTTCGACAATGAAAATCAGAGGCCGCTGAGAGCCTACGGTTACATGGACTTTTGCTGCGACGGCAACGTAACCCTGGATGTAACTGTGATCTGTTATGTGGGTTCCATGGCGTAATCGAGAGTGCCGCGGAGAGCCTGCAGTTACATGGACTTTTGTTGCGACTGCAACGTAACCCTGGTGTGTAACTGTGACCATGGAATGGGGGTGATGATATCCAGAGCATCCTCACTAAAAAAAAAATATTTCCTCTATTTTCAAAATAGTTTTCTATATTTTCAATAAAATTATTTTCCAAGTATTTTCACTGGATGTTGGAAACGAGTTTACCAAGTACTTATAGATTTTCAGTCCTACGCCTGATCAACGTATGACTGAATTTCTGTGAGAACGAGGATGAACTGGTTGAGACATCGAGTTATAAGAAATATTTTTATAAAAGCTATTTTAATAATATAAGGTGGATTTAAAGGCATTTCTAAATTGTTAAAATAGAAGTGTTGAAATTTTGGGAAAATGCAAGGAAAAAAATCCAAACTGGAATTATAAAATAAAATTGGACTCGGGAAAAATTTAAATGATGCGATTCTTTGTAATAAAATCGAATCTTGATATAAAATTGGAAGTAAGCTAATTAGCTGAATAATTGTTTGATCGAGTATGTTAATAAAATTTAACTTGGGTAAATAAAATGGATTGTAAGTTGATAATGGATTTGAAAATGAATTCGAATTATAAATAGAATTCGGCTTGGGTTGATAATGGATTAAATAAGAAGAGATGGTGTAAAACTAAAACTGAGTTGGATTGAAAAAGTGATGGTTTGAGTTGCAAATAAAATTCAAGTGATTTGAATAATATTTAACGTAATTTGCAAGTAAATTTGATATAATGGAAGTGTTGTCGAATGAAATGAAAGTGGATTATAATAGAAATGGTTTGAGTTGCAAACAAAACCCAAGTGAATAGAAATAAATTGAGAATGACCTTGTATTAATAAAATAAATTCAAAAATGAATTAAGTAAGTAAAATAAAATTTAAAATGGGTTAATGGCATTAAATAATAAATGAATGAAAACTAAATCAAAAATGTGATTGGAATTGGATTATCAGACCGAACTTAAGTTCGGTAGCATATTAATTTGAAGTATAAATGAGTTAAGTAGGTGCTTGAATACAATTTTGATGAATTGTGGAAGTGAATTAAAATGAAAGAGATGGGCTAACTGAATTAAATAAAATTTGATTTGATGGGAATCAAATTTAATGGAAGTGAACTTAATTTGATGTTGGAATAAATTAAAGTAATTAACTTAAGTTTAAATTTATTGAAGCTTAGTTTCGAATAAGGATAAAAGCCCATTAAATAAAAAGCTTGCATTAAATTAATTTGGAAATGGTTATTAATTTTTAAGTTTGAATGTGCCAAGCTTAATAAATTGTTTGCATGAATTTAATGTGGAAATTAAATGAAATGCAATGAATGGTTGGTAGATAGTTTAGAAATGAAATGGAATTAAATCCAGAATGAGTTGAAATTAATTTGATGTAGTTATAAACTAAAATAGATACTCTATCAAGTGAATATCGTCGGGATTGCATAACAATAATTGTTGTTTGGCGTAAACCAAAGTAAGTAAAATACTATGAGTTGATAGAGATTTAATGAAATTGATTTTGAATCATTTGAAGTGAATATGAGCTTTTGGGTTAAAAATCAATGGAATGTAAGAAATTGAGTTGCAAACCATTGAAATTGAATAAAATGGTTTATAAATTAGATGAAAGTAATTGAATTAGCTTTAAGATCATATAAATCGCTTATGGAAAGGTTTTGATGCTTGATGCTCATGATATTCATGCGTAGCTATTGAAAATAAGTGATATGCTAATAGATTTTATTTATATGGCACTTACATATTCAAATTGAGTAAGTACAGGTACCTGAAGGCCGTTTGGCTGGTTTGGATTGTTATCCCGCTCTCTGACAAAGCCGAGATACCAAAAGATCGGTCAAAAACAAAAGACAGTTCGTCTCAGAGATTGGTTGTACTTCACTTCGCTATGGATATAGGTGAATTTTGTCCGAGGCCGGATCAGGCCACAATTGATAAGACATGACAAGCAAAGCTGTAGAAGCCAGAGTTTCAAGTTTCAAGTCAATCCGAGTTCGTATGCTCAAGATATGATGGTTTCAATTTGAGAAAGATAGCCCCTTGTTCGGTTCGAACCCATAGGGTACCCATGGTTCGAATCGATGGCCAGAGGTTATGTTCGAACCCATTGCTTCGAAACCATCTACTCCGAACCCATCCGGTGTCCTTGCTTCAAACCCATGAAGTTCGAACCCACCCAGTATCCTTCCTTCGAATCCATGAAGTTCGAACCCATCATCCTAGCAGTAGTTCGAACCCACGAGTCACAGCCGTGCCTTGAATCCAGCAGCCATCATGTACTTCGAATCGATTGCATTCGAATCCATCAGCACGTTCATATCTATGACTAGAACATTGTTTCGTATCCATCAATGAGTCGCGTCTTCGTATCCATGAACTTCGTATCGATCACGCCAGTGCCTAGTTCGAATCGATGATCTTTCGAACCCATCACGGGGCTTCAGTTCGTATCCATCACATGTATCGATGCGAACTTACCATCGATGCGAAGGCGGCCTCCTCTCCTCGATTCGAACTAGGCAGATGCAGGTCAACACGAGACTTACGTAGTTGATTGATTCAAACTATGCAACGGCCATTGATACAAACGAGGCGAAGAACATGGGTGCGAAGCGGTCAACTCGGAGATAAAACAGGATCGATGCGAGGAGTGCGCGCCACGTCACCAGAGATCCACGTGACCGATCGAGTCGAAGGGGATGGATTCGAAATGATGGGTTCGAATGCAACAGCCCTCACGAAAAACCACAACTTGAATCGATCATATCTCCTAAACCACTGATCCAAATGCAACGAAATTTTCACAGTAGCTTCCATACATGATAAAGATTGTTCCTGCCAAGTTTCAGCTCGATTGGACCATTTCTTGATGGGTTCGAACTCACTTCGAATCGATGTCAGATCGAGTCGAAACTTGGTGGGGTCGGTCGCGTGGGCCCACTCACCTGCCAGAAGAAGTCTCCCAAGTTTGAGCGAGATCTGGGCCTCCTATGCCTATAAATAGCACCCTGAAGCCGTCAGAAAAGGGGGATCTTTTGGAGCTTCCACCATTGAACGTCCAGACTCTGCCGGATTAAATTCCATACTTCATTATCGCTGTTGTATTCAGATTTCAAAGTTATCATCTACTGTAATCGATTAATATCATCAAGTGAATCAATAAAGAGAGAAACCTTCAAAGTGGACGTAGGCAAGATCGCCGAACCACTATAAATCTTGTGTTTGTGATTGTTATCTGCGAGTTATTGTGATTGTTGTTGCTTAGATCTGAATTCTATATTGATTGTTGTTGATCTGCGTTGATAAACGGGTGTTTTCACGACTATTGGGTGTTTGTGACCAATTTTGAGGCAAATATTTTGGTGCTTTCACTGAGAAACTGATTCAGGAAAAGTTGAATTTAGCGACTTAGGAATTTAGATCTAAGAACCATGACGAGACAAACAAGTAAGAAACAAAGGCCAGAGAGGAGTGAACATCAGGGAAGTCAAGAGGCTTCCTCAGGAGCGAATCAAGCGTCGATCTTCATCACTAGGGACGAGATGGAGACAATGATGAAAAAACAGGAGGAGCTGATCCAGAGTTTGTTCCAACAGATAGGGCAACTTGGAGCACAGAATCAAGGAGTAACCGGAGTTCAGAATGGAGCAGGACCATCCGACGTAGCACCTGGAGTAGGGGGCACACACATGGAGAATGTTGATCCAATCCCTGAGAGAGATAGAGATGCATCTACCCAAGCAAGGAGTAGCAGGGGAGTGAACGCTCAGTCAAGGGGGCAGATCCCAGAATTCCCTCATGGACTCGGGGGGCAGGTTGAAAGTAATGAATGAGTACTGCATCTTGGAGACGAAGATAAATTGGCACAAATGGTTAGGCGAGCCATGAGAGGCGGATTAACAAACAAAGATCTTGAAGACGTAAACAGGAGTCCCTTTTCTCCTGCAATTAGGATGGCTAGGAACCCACCAGAGTTTAAGTTGCCATCAATAGAGACGTATGATGGGAGGACGGATCCCGCAGTCCATTTGACAAGGTACATGAGGCATATGGAGGTGCTGGGGGCATCACAAGTGGTTATGGCCCGGTGCTTTCCATTATATCTGACAGATATCACAGCATTATGGTTTAGGCAACTAGAGAGCGGCTCCATAGGAACATGGGCAGACTTGACGGAAAGATTCATGAGGCAATTTAGGGTTCACATTGCAAGATCCAAAATCGTAATGAGTTTAGCAATTTTGAAGCAGAAGGCTGGAGAGACTTTGAGAAGTTTTCTGACGCGATTCAATGCGGCAGCGGCATCGGTGGATCGGCCAGATCCATCCATGGTTATGATGGCAGCCGTTTCCGGGATAGCTGATGGCACGGATTTCAAAAATTCATTGACGAAAGATCCACCTATGGATCTAGGAGAATTCTATCATGAGGCGGAAAAGTTCCTGCGATTGGAAGACGCGAGTGCAGAAAGAGAAGAGGAAGATGAGCTCAACGTTTACACGATTAAAGACGAGAAGCCTCTCAAAAGGGACTCGGATAAGGATAAAGGTAAAAGAAAGAGTGAGAATGACAGAGACAGATCAAAGCGGCAACGGAGGGAGCTGCGATTCACCACATACACTGAGCTGAATGAAAGCTTGGAACGAATTTATCAGGATACCAAAGAGCAGGTTCCATATCGTAGGCCAATGCGAAGGGACCCAACTTCTGACGAAAGGAAATCAGATAAGTATTGCATATTTCATGAATTGAACAGTCATAACACTAATGATTGCAGGCATCTGAAGGACGAGGTGGAAGGACATATCAGGAACGGTATGCTCCTTCGGTATGTGAGGAAACGGACTCCAGCTGTGGAGCCAGAGCGGCCGCCGTCTACCTCAACTAGAGGTGGCCCTGAGTCAGGGCAACGTCTGATTATCCATTGATTGAATGAAACAACGATGAACAAGTCGTAAACCTCTTACTAATACGGTTAAATCATTTACACATGTGAGCGATCGCGCACAATCCATAGGCATGCTCTGAATGACTACCAACCGCATCATAGTGAGAGTTTACACTTTGACATCCCTGCTATGCTTTCTGCTTTGATTTTGATTTGAATATTTAGATTCTGTTTGTATGGACATTTCTGTTACGAGATTCGTATGATCATTGCTTTGATATTTGCAATTCCATGAAACAATTTATCTTCTTTCCCGTTGGATCGCGAACGGTCCACGAGCACCTTCTATATGGCGATGAACCGCCAGAGTTTTGATTCAGAAACTCCCCCGAACATGAACTCCGGCATGGATAATACTAAGTCCCCCCCGGGCACACATAATTCGCCTCGAACGGCAAACGATCGCGAACGATCAGAATCAGCCTTGAACGGCACACGATCGCGAACGATCACTTTCTGCCTCGAACGGCATCCGACCGCGAACGGTCACGATTCACTTATATGACAGTTGATCGCGAACGATCACTTTCTGCCTCGAACGGCATCCGACCGCGAACGGTCACGATTCACTTATATGAAAGTTGATCGCGAACGATCACTTTCTGCCTCAAACGGCACCGACCGCGAATGGTCATGATTCGCTTATTATGAAATCCGACCTCGAACGATCGCCATTCGCCTTGAACGGCGCTTGATCGCGAACGATCACCGTTTTCCGCGAACGGCATCGACCGCAAACGGTCCCATCTCTTCAATTGCCGTGAACGACATCGACCGCGAACGGTCCCATTCAATCTTTTGCCATGAATAGCATCGACCGCGAACGGTCCTATTCCATCCTTTGCCACGAACGGCGCAGACCGCGAACGGTCCCGATTCATCCCAAAAAGATCGATCCAGAACGATCATTATTTGAGGACATATGAAATTGTCAAGTTCTTTACAGGTTGATGATAGGATATGAACATCCAACTCAAAGCATTACAAAACACACCTTCCTACCGCAAGGTATGTTTTGGGGGGCAAATGTTATCCCGCTTTCTGACAAAGCCGAGATACCAAAAGATCGGTCAAAAACAAAAGACAGTTCGTCTCAGAGATTGGTTGTACTTCACTTCGCTATGGATATCGGTGAATTTTTTTCGAGCCCGAATCAGGCCACAATTGATAAGACATGACAAGCAAAGCTGTAGAAGCCAGCGTTTCAAATTTCAAGTCAATCCGAGTTCGTATGCTCAAGATATGATGGTTTCAATTTGAGAAAGATAGCCCCTTGTTCGGTTCGAACCCATAGGGTACCCATGGTTCGAATCGATGGCCAGAGGTTATGTTCGAACCAATTGCTTCGAAACCATCTACTCTGAACCCATCCGGTGTCCTTGCTTCAAACCCATGAAGTTCGAACCCACCCAGTATCCTTCCTTCGAATCCATGAAGTTCGAACCCATCATCCTAGCAGTAGTTCGAACCCACGAGACATAGCCGTGCCTTGAATCCAGCAGCCATCATGTACTTCGAATCGATTGCATTCGAATCCATCAGCACGTTCGTATCCATGACTAGAACACTGTTTCGTATCCATCAATGGGTCGTGTCTTCGTATCCATGAACTTCGTATCGATCACGCCAGTGCCTAGTTCGAATCGATGATCGTTCGAACCCATCACGGGGCTTTAGTTCGTATCCATCACATGTATCGATGCGAACTTACCATCGATGCGAAGGAGGCCCCCTCTCCTCGATTCGAACTAGGCAGATGCAGGTCAACACGAGACTTACGTAGTTGATTGATTCAAACTATGCAACGACCATTGATACAAACGAGGCGAAGAACATGGGTGCGAAGCGGTCAACTCGGAGATAAAACAGGATCGATGCGAGGAGTGCGTGCCACGTCACCAGAGATCCACGTGACCGATCGAGTCGAAGGGGATGGATTCGAAATGATGGGTTCGAATGCAACAGCCCTCACGAAAAACTACAACTTGAATCGATCATATCTCCTAAACCACTGATCCAAATGCAACGAAATTTTCACAGTAGCTTCCATACATGATAAAGATTGTTCCTGCCAAGTTTCAGCTCGATTGGACCATTTCTTGATGGGTTCGAACTCACTTCGAATCGATGTCAGATTGAGTCGAAACTTGGTGGGGTCGGTCGCGTGGGCCCACTCACCTGCCAGAAGAAGTCTCCCGAAGTTTGAGCGAGATCTGGGCCTCCTATGCCTATAAATAGCACCCTGAAGCCTTCAGAAAAGGGGGATCTTTTGGAGCTTCCACCATTGAACGTCCAGACTCTGCCGGATTAAATCCCATACTTCATTATCGCTGTTGTATTCAGATTTCAAAGTTATCATCTACTGTAATCGATTAATATCATCAAGTGAATCAATAAAGAGAGAAACCTTCAAAGTGGACGTAGGCAAGATCGTCGAACCACTATAAATCTTGTGTTTGTGATTGTCATCTGCGAGTTATTGTGATTGTTGTTGCTTAGATCTGAATTTTATATTGATTGTTGTTGATCTGCGTTGATAAACGGGTGTTTTCACGACTATTGGGTGTTTGTGACCAATTTTGGCGCAAACATGGATTGCGCTTATTGCTTAAATTAATAAGCTGCTTGCTTAAAATGCTAAATAAGGTACGCCTACGCAATAAAAATAGGAAATATGAACTGTTTTTGCTTTTTCCGACCGGGTGGGTCGATGTATATATATTTATGTCTCTTGTCAAATTGCAAAAGCTCCACCATACAAAGGGGACTCTGCCAAAATTTTCCGAAAATTTTGGGAGTTAGAAAATTTTTGGAAAATTTTGGTTAACGACAAAACAATTTCAAATGGGAAACTTAAAATAAACTAGTAAATGAAACTAATATGAATCAGTTTAAATGAAAGATATAACTCCATATTAGAAATCAAAAATAAATTGAATTCATATGAAACGGTGGAAACTAAGTTGAATAGAAGTAATGTGAAGGCTTCTGTAAGAAAATGTATATAATGATTTGAAAGATCTCGATTGGATATTGTTGTTAAATAGAATATGCAAGTGTTATAAAGGAAAAAGGAAATTGGATTTGATTCCAAAAGATAAATGGGTATTTCCCGACAAAAAGGTATGTATTTAAATTTCTTAATGAAATTGGATTGGGTTTTTGATGTAGCCACTCGGCTTTTGTTTTCTTTGGAATTTGGGAGCCCGTAGAGGCCTTTTGTAGTAGTACCGAGCTAGCTGCGCAAAGGAGAAGCTGGCAAAAAATTTCGAGAATTTAGAGAGTTAGAAAAAATTTTGAGAAAATTTTGATAATTCACAATTTGGTTTTAAATTGAAATTTAGATGATTAAGTGAGGGGTGTTGTTTGAAATCGTAGAAGATTTTAGGAAGTTAGTTAAGGTGATAGTGGTCTTTAATAAAGGATGGTTGGTAAGACTGTTGAAGTGTGGGTTTTGGGAAAAAGTAAACGGGTATTGGTCCATTCCTCCTAACTAGTAATTTCGGGGACGAAATTCTTTTAAGGGGGGAGGAATGTGACGACCCGGAAATTTTAACAAAGTAAATTGGAACAATTAATCGATTTTAAATAATTTAAAAGTTAATTTTAACTTAAAAATTACAGATATCAATATTTACTTGATAATTAAATCATTGAATTACATGGTATAAATATTGAATTTTATAATTGAAATTGGGTAATTGTTGAATCTGAGATTCTAAGCCAGTTAAAAATAATTTGAAGGCTTATAAAATTTATAATGAGGATACTGAAGATAATAAAATGATTGAAATTTACTTTAAAGGTAATTTGTTAAGTTTTAATATTATGTCGTTTAAATCGATATTTAAAAATAGCCTTCTAAGAGACAGTCTCAGAATTCGACGAAACCAGTTCCATTGGATCCGTAATAGTAAGTTATTATCGGATTTCAATTTTCGTAGCAATCGGAGTTGTCATTTGACCCTGGCAGCTCGAAAACGCTTAGAATTATTTTAATTAGTCTAATTTAAACTTGATCGTTTACTTCTGTAACTCGCGCATATGATCGAATTAGCTTTCGAAACATGTTCCATTGTGTTCGGAACGCGGGTAAAACCTTATAAATGCCTGTCGGCACGTCTGATTTGGGTTCGGAATTTCGCGTAAGCTTAACGAGACGTTTTGAAAATTTTATAATATAATAAAATTTAAAATACCTATGTGTCAGAGATATTTTTGGAGCGTACCCGTGAAGCTTCCCATAATCGATATTTTATTCCTGTCTTCCTCTTTCACCTTTTAATAGAAGCCAAATCGAACAAATAAAATAAAAAAGGGGTCCACGTCGTTCGAAAAATTGAGTTCCTTCTCTCCCTTATTTTGATTTACAAAATAAAATGGCCGAAGCCCTTCATCAAAAAAAAAAGGAAAAAGAAAAAAAGGAGGGATCGCGTTCGACTTCCTCAACCTCAGGCGATCGAATAACATCGTCGATTAGGGGTGAGACGCGTTAATTGGGGTAGCTGAAAAGGGGTCGAGACGGTTGGGTTTCACTCGCGATTGGTGAGGGGACGTGTTCGCGCATGGTTTTGGGAAGTCGAGTACGAACTTCTTAAGTTGGATTTGCGAGGCAGGAGGAAGGGGGCGCTAGGTTTCGGTCGCGAGGCCGACGTCATGTAGCTTGCTTGGGCTCGAGGCGTGGTGGCGATCGAATGGCTGTGGGGTCTCGCGAATTGGAATTAGGGGCATACGAGTTTGACTCGAACTCGAGCGGCGGCGCTGCGATGTGGGTAGCCTACGATAATCATCAGTGAGGAGGCTAGCAGTGGTGATGCAGGTGAGTTTTCTCAAATTTATCTCGAGTCTTTTTTGGTTGCTCGCGTGCTAGGCTCTCAACTTTATTACTGATGTTAAGTAAAGGGGAAGAAGATTTGGGGTTTTCAGAAGTTTGGCATGGACATTGTTGGTTTCAGTTTTAAAAACCGATAAAGAATTTGAACTGGACATAAGATTTTAACAGTTAAATCAATTTAAAGTATGGTTTCAAAGTGAATTTGAATCTCAGTTGGAATGGAGAAGTTTTATAAAATATAAAATGTTTAAACAATTTTAAATTGTAAATGTATATTTTTAAATGGTGTACTCGAATTTATCTCGAGTAATTTTAGTTTTTGCTCGAAGTAGGGTAGGGTTTACTCGAAGAAATTAGGTGTAGCTCGGGTAAATTTTTTGGTTACAGATTTTTCATGTGATTATAATAAGTAATTCCTATAGGTCTTTAAAAATGATTTAATAATGGAAATGGAATAAATACAAATTATTTAGTAAGAAGGATAGTTGATTAATGCAATCAATTTAAGGGGTAAATAATTGGTTTAATTATCTAGATAAATTGTAAGCTAATTTGAGAAATCGATATAAGAGGTTGATTTATCAATGTGTTCAATTTCTGCAAATTTAGAATGATAACTTAATTAAAAGTAGATTACTTAATTGGAATTTATTTATGAAACCCACTTATATAAAAGAATAACCATTAGATATCATTAATTAAGACAGGTAATTAATGGGAAAATTAAGAAGTAATAAAGACTTAATGTAAAAAAAAATTAAAAGAGAAATATATTAAGAATTGATGTGTTAAGGATTAAGTAATTAAATTTAAAACTAAAGGTTAAAATAAGTAAGGATAATTAACCAATGGACATTTACTTGATAAAAGCAAATAAAGATTATTTACATAGAGTAATTAATTCAGGATAGGTAATTAAAGAAATTAATTAAGCAGTATGATTAATTTAAGGATAAATTGATCAATAGTGGTTATAAGATAATTAATTTGAGTAATTAATTAAGGATCAATGTAAGTAATATGGAGGGGTAAAGGTTAATTAATTTGTAATTAATTGAGAATTAATTTCTTAATTGTAATTGAAGGATAATTAATCCAGTATGGTTAACTAAGATGAAAAAATGAAGGAATGATTGGTTAATTGATTGGAAATCAATTAATGTTAAATGAAGGAACCTATGTGGTTGAGGTTAGTAATTAAATCAAGATTAATGAAATTAAATTTATTGAGCTTTCCCTAAGGATGATTAAATGGTTTTAGATATTTGATTTAGCCGATACCTCTGATATGAAATGTTGTGTATTTCATTGGATAACTTTGGTTAGAATGACATGAGACTCGAAGGGGCCAGGATCGGGTATTTGGAAATACCCGAAACCACTTCGACTTTTTATAAATCAATTTGAGAAATCAATAGGCTGGAAAGAAATGATTTAAGTAAATTGGATTATTTTATCCAAGTTTGGTACTTAGAAATTTATATGTGAAATAAGCATTGCTTGTAGCAAATTGTGAATTGATTTAATTGATATAAGTTATCCCGGGTTTATATATGTTGTGTACCTTTGTATTCCTTGTTTGATTGGGCTTACTCATGCTGGTTTCCAGCCTGACCCGGGTGTTACTTTGGTGTAATGCTCGGGTCAGACCGAGTATTACATATTTTCAGGTAGATACGTTCTGGAGCTCAGGAGGCGAGCTGGATGGCACGTACGTATAGAGTATTTCTGCTGCAGCATATTATTGTATCTCCGAGACATGATTATTGTATATATTCAGTGTCTGTATATATGTGAAACTCTGATATATATTAAATGTAATCGACAGATATGATATTCTTTGTGAACTGTTATTATTTATTATTATATTTTATCCGCTGCGTATGTGAGATGTTTGGTGTTCTGTTCTTCTTCTTCTATCTCTTTCTTTTTTTTTCTTAACTATCTGAACTTTTCGGCTTCGAAAATTTCGGGTCGTTACACCACACATCAGATTATTGGGTGGCATATGTTGTTTTGCAACATGTATGACTGCTGTAAATCTAGCTTCTACAAATTTTAATTTTAATTTCATAGTAATGTATTCGGTAGTTGCTGATAATTTGGTTCCGCTTTTACAACCATCCCACAACGGCCTTTTAGCAGCAACCAATAAATCATTGATTCATTTCGCTCTCACAGTCGGTTCTTCTTCGAATTTAGCATCTTCATCATCAACTTGAATGGTATGGAACATTAAATGTGATGCATTTCCATGATATCTTTTGTTGGATTCGCCATAACATAATAGTTATTTACCTCGTCATCTGACACTATAGGACTATCTCCATGATGATCTCATAAATAATAATCTAGCATAAAACCAACTTGACACAAATGTACTATAACCATATCTTCTTTCCAACGCTTTAAATGTTTGCATTTAAAACAATGGCAATGAATTTCTACGTCATGTTAATTATTAGATTTGACGAATCTAATGAATTCATGTATACCATTGTAGAAATGTTCCTTTACTAAACCTTTCACACCATTTCGTTCTTCATACATCCAAATACGGTTGACAAAATAATTGAATTTTTTTTCTAATTTAAAAATATATGTTAGAAATTTTGATAGTACTTCACTATCATGAGGTATACGTATAACTTTGCATCCAAGAGGTGTGTTGTTGTATTATCTAAAATAAATTAAAGATTTCGGGACTAAAGGCTTTAATTTATTTTTGTTAATTATTTTTGTTAAAATATTATTTGACCCTTATTTTCAAATAAAAATTATATTTATTTCTTAATTCTTAAAAATAGATTTTTGTAGAATAATTGTTTCAAAAGAAATTTATTATTTTTAACTACTTCCAAAAATACATATACCCAAAATGCTATTTTACCACCTACAAATTAAATTTTAAATCGGAATTTATAATTCATTCAACTATTTAAATATTTTATTAACTAAATTTTAAATTTTAAACCATATCTTATAATTCATTTAACTATATAAATTTTAATTTAAATATATTGTAAAGTAAAATTTGAAGTTTGTAAAAAGGCACACTAATTAATTAATTAATTACCAAAAAATAATTAATCACTAAAAAAAATTGTATTTTATAATTACCACTAACACTTATAATTAACACGTTCTAATTAATTAACAAAACATTAGTTTAACCGTGAGCTTTATATTTAACATATTCATTATTCGACCATCCATATTAGCTATCAAATTATTCTAAACTACAATAAGCAATCGCATACACTAATCAACATACATATTAATCAATAATTATTGTTAGCGTCAAAATTGGACGCTAACACCCAATCCATATGAAAGCACCAAATCAAGGCCATAGATAACAGATAAGATGTTTGTAAAGAGGATAAATATGAAAAAATGTAAAAATTAAAAAGAAAGCAATAATAGCAGAGGATTTATAGTGGTTCGGCTGACTCCGGCCTACGTCCACTCTAGAAATTTCCTTCTGATTGATATGAGAATTAATTATAGTGACAATCCAGTGTTGTTGAAACAATAATGACAGAGTTGCCTTAGTAGAGAATAGGAAGGGGAACAGAGTCCAGATCCCAAACCCCGCCTGCTTTATTTGTAGGCAAAGTCCTTGTTACTGGGCTTCCTGAATAGTCCAGGCCCATCAAGAACTTTGTCGACACCCAACTCCATTATTACGACCAACCTTGAGTTATGGATATGCCAGCCTAAACTTCCTAGGCAATAACCCGAAGCAATCTTACGCTTGACTCGAAGTAATGTGACGCCCCACCTCTATACCCACGCTAGCCAAGGACACTACAATGTAATGCCGTCAACTAACACGAAGAATAAGGCTGGTTTGGAGCGACCATCTATAGCCTTGCTCTAACTATCTATTGAATACATCGACATAGACATAACAATAAGGTCGACATACCCAATGAATACTCAAAACAAAACCATAGGTGGTTGGATCTATCAGAACAGAATATAACAACTCAAATGTAATATACATCACAGAACAGTAGATCATCATATACACATATACAGATACATAACAATGTTTACAAAACAATACAAGTCAAGTGGTATAGCAGACCACAATATACAGACGAGTCAATAGAATACATATCAGAGTTACTACAAAATGGGACTACACAAAAATCTATGACAAAAAGAAGCTAGCGGAGTAGTCCATGCGGAAGCAAAATAGGCTAAGTCCAAAAGCACCTAACCTGAAACAACTCGGTCTGACCCGAGTATAAAATACATGGGTCAGTCTAGCTAACAAATCAGTTAGATAAACTGAACAACAATAAACCTGCAAGGTTACAATGTATAACAAATATCTCTAAAGGAGATAACACAATCATCTAACGAAAGATGAATCATATAATAACAAGCCTCATATCATCGGCAACATATGGAAACAAAGGATACGAATATCCCAAAACAAGCCAAAAGGCAAATAACAAATACCAATAAGGTATACAAGTTTCACAAGGTAATCGCTACATATCATGCGGCTCAAAAAGACCAACACCGAAGGGCGATACCTAGGGAATATACATATGAATGAAACATCAGAAAATTGCTCGAGCTCAGTACTGTATAAACAAGGATCCATGAGCCCGAAAACTCCAAACCCAATATCACCCATGCGGCTCATAACAACCAACATCGGAAGCGATACTAAAGGCCAACCCAATATCACCCATACGGCTCATAACGACCAACATCGGAAGCGATACTATAGGCAACAAACCCGAAGGCACAAACCCGAAGGCACATACCCGAAGGCAACATACCCGAAGGCAACAAACCGTAGTGGTGAAGGTCCGGAGGCCCAGTACTGGACACCACTAACTGGTGGAATGTGTCATAACTCTCAAAAAGGAATCCGAAAAGTGTTAACGTGAGTCCCATAACCACTCGTTCGCACTAAACGGTTTACTATCTGTCATCCACTTTCACACTCAAAGCAGTACAAAGTTTACCTCATATCATCGATAAACCAAACCCGAAGGTTAAAACGATCAATTGAATAGGTCGGGGATTAATCGGAAAGATAAACGCACAGATTCATGGTCCGTGTTTTGCCCAACCATTTAATCACCCTTCCACTTCGCTTGAAGTGCGAAATTGTACGTGTGGTTTAAATAGAATTTATAAATCGAAGAAGCGAACTTTTAATACGATTTGAAGAAATCATTTATAAAACCCATGAATGAAGTCAAAAAGGAATCATCAAGGTCAAATATGCATGAACAACTAGTTGGAATTAACAAGCGTTGATTAAATTCGGAAAACTAAACGAACAAGGCAAGTTGGCAAAAAACAGCAGGTTCAGACGTCTGAAAGAAGGGATTCAGACGTCTGAATCTGGAAATCAATTTGTTTCCCTAAACAGAATTCAGACGTCTGAATCCTAACATCCGGACGTCTGAAATGGGCAATATTTTGCCTATTTCCTTTCTAGTCGAAATTTAGCCAATTCAGACGTCTGAAATATAAATTCAGACGTCTGAATCTGGGGATGAAAATGTTCCCCAGAACAATATTCAGACGTCTGAAATAAGGGTTTCAGACGTCTGAAACTCAATGTTCAGGCATTTCCTGAACCTAGGCCAACTATGGCCAAACAAATCGAAAGCAATCAGATGCGTGTTGATTATGGGCTTACGTAAAACGTCTACCCAACCTTAACGACACAACCAAACTCTCCGAACAACATAAACATCAACCATATAAGTTTACATAGATTTAGCTTCAAAAATCATAATTTGGCAATTTCACCGAATCAACCCAAATCAAAAGCAAAAGAACATATGAACATTTGTTAGGAATTCATGCCTAACATCAATGATATCAAAAGAAGTAGATGTGAGTTCAAAACTCACCTTTTACCCAAACAAAGAAGATGAAGCTCAATATCAAGGAGAAGACCAACCAAACACTACTTCAACTCAACAAGCTTCGATCTAAGAATAAAACACATACTTCCCAATTTAGGTTTAGGAAATTTTCTGAAATTGAAGAGAAGAAGAGTTGGAAAAGATGAAGAAGAGCTTATCTATGTCTTCTCTTTGATATTGGAGCAAGAAATCAAGTTTGCAAAGAAGAAACTAGGGCTAGCAATTTCTATTTCCTATTCCCTTCCACCATTTCAGTTTTTGCTTGAGAAATGAAATGAAATGGAGATGAATGAAGAGAAGGGACTAAGCTAGAGGGTTAAGTGGAGATTGGGCTGAACCCAAACTCAAGCCCAAGTAGAAAAAGTAGCCAAAATTTCACTTACTCCAAACATATCAAAGATTATACTCAAAAAGACCGCAAACGCCATTTTGGAACCAATGGAGGTGGTTTCGAGTTCCAATTCGGCCGTTTGTAGAAAGTAGCATTTCGGACCTAAATCCGACTAACGACGCTATATTTAAATAAAACATTTAAATATAAAATCTTAAATATGCGGGTTGTTACAAGTAACCTGCTCTTATACTTATGTCGACAAACTCTTACATTCCTAACTTCCAACTATGCTGATCGACCACATGTGGCTGAACCGCTCAGGCCGATCCACCTATCATAATCCCTCTGAAGCCGAACCACAAAGGGCCGAGCCATATGACTCTAAGGCCGATCCCATGCCATAGTGCCGACCTAATTCCCAAAGATGACCAGAAGAACACCCATAGACGACCCAAAGCATTTTCGACCATGCCAATCCCGTCTCTGAATACATGCCAAACCGATCTTCACTTGCCGATCCACTTTGACTAACCTATCTCGACCGACCCACTAAGGTCGAACCACATATGCCAAACCACTAATGCCGAACCATATCTAGCCGAGCCACTCCTTTGCCGAACCAATGCCATCTCTGTGTGCCCTGCCGGGACACCATTGCTTGGAATGCTATACCGACCCATAAAGTGTTGGTCCATCTTGACTATGTCGACCTGGAGCACTCTTCAAGGCCGATCCACCTTCTACCGAACCACTCCAGCATGACCGAACCACCTTCCTACTGACCTACTTCTCCATCGACCCCCAAAGCATCGAACGCTGACTCGAAGCAAGTGCCCCTCTAAATCGAAGTAACCATCCTAAGGACCCAAAGAATGTCGAATGCCGACTCGAAGCTAGGCCGTCTTTGACACGAAGTAGCTACCATGAAAACTCGAAGCAAACCCAAATACGACTCGAAGCAAACTCCATGCAATTCATGACAACTTGACTTTTTGTCAAAATCGTATTTCAAATATGCCAAGTCTCCTGTCCCTCTACTATGTCGAATCCGACTTCATAATCACGTTTGTCATCCGTTAATGATTATTTATCCATCCAGTTGAACCAAACCCATCGAATTCCAGTCTCGACAAACGAGTAGTCGACTTAGTTAAATCTGTTTGTCTACGGCCTGACAAAAAGGCAGGTTAACACTTGCTTCCCAAAACATGCCTTGCGATAGGAAGGCGTATTTTGCATAGATTCAAGTCCAATATCTGAGGTCTATGTTCAGTTCATAACCATACCATTATATCCATGATTCAAGTCATCCTACCCAAGTGTCATACCCTTATCCAAATCTGCGACTGCTCTGAGTCGACATCCGATTCAAAGTCCAGTAACCAAATCCATAGCCAATTCCCCAGCCATGTAAACCCATTAACCGAGTTTTAATCCATCCATGTCCAATAATCAAATCCATGGCCTTTCCAGGTTTAAATTTGAATCCATAGACCTCACAAGGTTGCTTTATCCTATTCCAGCCTCGACTCTCCTATCAAGGACTTTAATGTTCTCCGACCTCGGCTCTCCGACCAAAGATTTTTATATTCTCCGGCCTCGGCTCTCCGGTCGAGGACTTTTATATTCTCCGGCCTCAGCTCTTCGGCCGAGGGCTTTCATATTCTCCTTCCTTGGCTCTCCGAATAAGGACTTTTATATTCTCCGGCCTCGGCTCTCTGCCCAAAGACTTTTATATTCTCCAGCATCGGCTCTCTGGCCGAGGACTTTTTATATTGTGTTCAAGCCAATTCCATCTCTCTCCGACGAAGGGACTCGTCACTTGCGATCACTACCCCATCTCTTTGGTCGGGACCGTAATCGCAAGACCTGTATTATTTAGTACATTGATCCAAATTCAATCATTCAAAATAAAAGTTTTTACATCCGGGGAAAACCAAATAAATGTCTATACATCCAAAGGAGTAACCAAAGTATTCGGGAAAACAAAAAGAAAAAAGGGATTTCATAGACTCGAGCAACATAGTTTATCATTATCTCATAGCATGGTTGGGGACCATTCTCGATCCTGCACATGTGTAAGTGACTTAGCCATATTACTTCAAATTATATTATTTATTCAAAGCCATGAATCTATTTAGTTGATAACAAGCCGACGTTACCTAGATCCAATGCCATCTTCATTTGAGGTGGGCGGTGGCCGCTCCTGTTTCACTGCCACAACTCGATTCCTTACATACTGCTGTAGATTACCATTCCTTGCATGCTCCTCAATGATATCTTTCAAATGCCCATAGTTGTTTGTGTTGTGCCCATCCAGCTCATGGAATAAGAAATGCTTTCTCGATGCCCGCTTATATTCAGAAGGTTCCCTCCTTACCGGCCTTCGATACAGGAGGCGCCCTCCATTATCAAAATAAATCTTTTCTAGAGTCTCGGTTAAATCTGTACAATAGGAAAACTTTGACTCCCTTTGAGGCCTTTTCGAAGTTCTACCGCTATCATTCGTTTTCCTTTTTCCTTTATCGTTTTTGTTTGGATCCTCCTTGGGTGGACCTCCACCCCTTAATGCATAAGCTTTAGCCTCTCTCTCCTTTCTCTCTCAGCTTGTGCATCATCCTCCCTTAAAAACCTCTCCGCTTCATGATAGAACTCCCCGTGATCCATCGGTGGGTCCCGTTCCAACGATATCCGAAAATCCAAATTATTTGCAACTCCTGAAACTGCCGCCATCAAAACCATCGATGGATCGGGTCGATCCACCGAAGCCACTACCGCATTGAATCTAGTTAAGAAATTCCTAATCGACTCTCCTTTCCATTGTTTCATCGATGTCAAAGTCATCATGTTCTTGGGTCTGACTATATGGACCCGAACCTATCTCATAAACCTTTCAATCAGCTCCGTCCATGTGCCAATAGAGCCACTCTCCAGCTGTCTGAACTATAATGCTGCTTTATCCGTCAAATACAAAAGGAAACATCGTGCCATGACCTCCTCCGATGCTCACCAATACTTCCATATGCTTCATGTACCTTGACAAGTGAGCAGCGGATACGTTCTCCCTTCATACATCTCCAGTGTTGGTAGTTTGAAATCCGGCGGGTTCCTAGCTTGCCTGATCGCAAGAGCAAAGGGACTCCTATTCACATCCTCCAAGTCTCTATTCACCAGTCCGCCTCTCATTGCTCGCCTAATCATCTCGGCCAACCTATCATTGTCACCAAGCTATAGCCCTTGTCCATTGCCACCAATATGCCCCTCGAGTCCAATATGGAATTCTGAAATCTGCTCTCTCGAACGAGTATCCATTTCTCTATCAACGCTGTGTTTCATAGCTCCACCTAGTACTCTACCCGGGATTGAATCAAGATGCTCCGGGAGAGTCCCCCTAGCTCTGGTGTTGCTCCCGATAGTCCCACTCTATTCTGAATTCTGGTTGCTTCGTGCTTCTGATCCCTAATTTCAGCATCTCCTGTAGTTTCCAAACCTTGACTCTACACTCCAACTTGTGCAACTTGTCAAAGTAGGTTTTGCATCATCTCCTCTTGTCTTTTCAGCATCATTTCCATCTCATCTCTGGTGATGAAAATCGAGGCCTGATTAGTTCCTGAGGAGGCCTCCTGACTCCCTTCATGCTGACTCCTTTCTGTCCTCTGTCTCCTAATTGTTTACTTCTCCATAGTATCCAGAATCCAAGTTCTTAAGCTTTCAAATCCAAAATCCTAGCTTTCCAATCCCCGAGTTCAACTCTCAGTAAAAGCACTAAAATGTTTGCGTCAAAATTGGTCATTAACACCCAAATCCAGATGAAAGCACCAAATCACAGTCAGAGATAATATATAGGATGTATGTAGAGAGGATAAATATGAAGAACGGTAAAAATTAAAAAGAAAGCAATAACAAAAAAGGATTTATAGTGGTTCGGCTGACTTCGGCCTACGTCCACTCTAGAAATTTTCTTTTTATTGATATGAGAATTAATTATAGTTACAATCAAATGTTTTTGAAACAATATGACAGAGTTTCCTTGGTAGAGAATAGGAAGGGGAACAGAGTCCAGATCCCCCTTTCTGAAGCCCCGTCTACTGCATTTATAGGCAAAGTACTGGTTACTGGGCTTCCGGAATGGTCCAAGAACTTTGCTAACACCCAACTCCATCATTACAATCGACCCTGAGTTATGGATATGCTGGCCTATACTTCCTAGGCAATGACCCGAAGCAATCCTACACTTGAGTCGAAGTAACTTGCTCTTATACTTATGTCGACCCACTCTTATATTCCTAACTTCCAACTATGCTGACCGACTCCATATGGACGAACCATTGATACCAATCCACCTATCAAAATCCCTTTAAAGCCGAACCACAAAGGCCGAGTCATATGACTCTAAGGCCAACCCCATGGCATAGTGCTGACCTGATTCCCAAAGTCGACACAAAGAACACCCATACCTGACACAAAGCAGTTTCAACCATGTCGATCCCATCTCCGAATACATGCCGAACAAATCTCCATGTGCCGATCCACTTTGACTTACCTACCCTGACGGCCCCTATATGACCGACCCACAAAGGCCGAACCACATATGCCAAACCACCAATGTCGAACCATATCTGGCCGAGCCACTCCTTTGCCGACCCAATGCCATCTCTGTGTGCAATGCTAGGCCACCATGCTTGGAATTCTATATCGACCCATAAAGTGCTGGTCCATCTTGACTATGCCGACCTGGGGCACTCCTCGAGGCCAATCCACCTTCTACCGAACCACTCCAGTTTGACCAAACCACCTCCCTACCGACCTACTTCTCTGCCGACCCCCAAAGCATCGAACACTGACTCGAAGCAAGTGCCCCTCTAACTCGAAGTAACTATCCTGAGGACTCAAAGAATATCGAATGCCGATCCAAAGCTAGGCACTCTTTGACTCGAAGTAGATACTATGAAAACTCGAAGAAAACCCAAATACGGCTCAAAGAAAACTCCAAGCAATTCACGACAACTTGACTTTTTGTCGAAACTCGTATTTCAAGTACTCCAAGTCTCATGTCTCTCTACTATGTCGAATCCCGACTTCATAATCATGTTTATCATCCGTTATTGATTATTTATCCATCCAGTTGAACCAAACTCATCGAATTCCAGTCTCGATAAACGAGTAGTCGATTTAGTTAAATCTGTCTGTCTACGGCCTTGCCAAAAGATGGGTTAACAATTACATACTAGTTCCCAGGTTTTAAATTAACCCTAATTTATAATTACAAATTAAACAACCACATCACTACTTGATGTCGCTAAATCAAGCAATACACCAACTAATATGCAATAATCATCAATTTTAAACCCATAAACACACCAATTAGCCCCAAAAAATGAATTAAGGTTAAAAATTACAGAAATTGAGAGGAAATGGAGATTGAAAATTCGAACGAGTTGTGGCGGCCAACGGCGACTTTGATGAGTTGAGGCAGCTTCTAAGGGGTAGTAACAACTTAAGGCAACGATTACTTTTTCATTTGTAGAGGGTTTGGGAAAATGAGATAATAAAGAAAGTCTCATGGTTTGGTTTTTGCGTACCTGACATGCCATCGGCTAGTGACGACTGGCGACGGCAAGTCAGTTATTTTTTTAATTTTTTCTTATTCATATTACCTTTTTGAAAATGTTTAAAAATACTAATTTAATTTCTAAAAAATAAGTAATATTTTTTAGCATAGACACTCAGCCTACCAACTGCTTATGGCTAGTTAAATTAGTATTTTCAAGGATATATTGTTATGTAATTCGAATATTTATCTTTACTAAAAATCTAACTCACACGACCAATTTATATGACTTTTAGTCAGTCCAATAAGCAAATTTGATAAAGTTGATTATTTGTAACATATTCACGAGTTATAATATTTTTAAACCGTTGGGTAGATTATGAATTTTTAATTGTATTTAGTATGATAAATTTATATAAAATAAAATGTTTGGCAGAAAAATAAATTTATTGGATCTTATATCGATCAAATGTACTTGGGACCTATTTCCAAAAGATGGTTAAAAAATAAACAACTTTTGGGTTTCGATCTTGAATTTCAAAACTTATGACCGTTCGTTAACATTCGGACTAAAACCTTTCATTTGAAGGCCAAACAACTTTCAGACGAGACCAAATCTGATCTACAGATACTTTGTAATGTGTAAATCTAATCCGTGCGGTGGGATTTATAAAGAAATGGCCAGAAAAAAAATTAAGCTCGAAACATGTCATTTTGCAGAGAGTTGTATCACACATTACAAATCCTTTAAATCGAATTACACAGTCACCTCGACATAGTGGAATGGAGCTGCGCTAAACATTATTAATATTTTTCTTAATGTAATTTGTTTAATAATGAATCTCACAACATTTTCATGTTCTCTCTATATATGGCATAATTATTAACATGAGACCTAATGGCGCACTCTCCACGCATGCAGAATAAAACAATTAATACATAAGGGACACGTCAAAATGCAAAATAAATAATACAAATCATAGCATACGTATGAAGGACATTAAAAATTAGCAAAAAACTCCATGCCCCACGTGTGAAATATAAAAGGCTGCAATTTGAAATTTAAAAGCTTAAACGTCACTTTTACTTATATAACAACAATTCAATACATGTAGAACTTGTAAAGAGTTCAATACATGCAGCATGACAGTTCAACATATATCAAATATGTATAGATTGTATTTTTTCTCATTTTCTTATTGATTGCACAATGATGTCAATAGTAAAAAGATTATATATAGAGGATTTAAAAACCTTTTTAAAGAGTATTTTGATGTGATTTACAATTCTAGTTAGTCTATTTGACTAAACGATTATTATTCTTTTTATTAGAGTTAGCTCATAGTATGTCATTGTTTACTATTGCCAAAGAGAAAACTAATTTGATTGAAAATTATATGCGAATGAGATTGAAAATATTTTCTATGAGATTTTGAGTACTTTGACACATGCATTGCATGCATTTTTCAAAAAGATACATTTGACCAAAATGTATGCTTAATTGAAATAATCAAAATTTTACATGTAGTTTTAGTTGTTTTTAATCCCATAATTTTTTTTTAGCTAGAAATGATTTTAAAATATTTAATTATAGATAAATATAATGTAAAACAACGTATACACACATGTCATACAATTATACATATGTATGTATGTAAAATCTAAATTTTTTATTGCAACAATTTTTCTCATAAATCTTTAAAGTATGAGAAATAAGTAAACGTTACACAAAATATATTTTAAAATTTTGATTTAATTCATGATTAAGTGAAATGGTTTTGTATTTTCAAATACTAAAAAAAATCAAAAATAAGCTAAACTTATGTAAAGATCAAAATAAAAACTGCATTCGATGTAGCTTTGGAAAAAATGAAAAGATATACATATCTGTTAATACCTAAAATAGAGAAGACATTAAAAACAAAAAAGAAAAAGAAAAACCGTGTATGAAAGATTTACATCATTGAAATTCAGACCTATAACCTTAATAATAATATAATAAACTTTACAAATAACAACAAATATAAATTTTTGCCAAGAGCGAGATTCGAACCCACGACCTCATGGTCCTCATCTTTACATAGTAAGGGTATTTTCGAAAGTTCACAGTCGGATCAAAATATTGTTGCTCTATTCCAACTATAAATAAAGATAAACTTTACAAATAAAAACAAATATTAATTTTTGCCAAGAATGGGATTCGAACTTGCGCCCTCATGGTCCTTATCTCTTCTCTAAATAGTAAGGTTGTTTTCGAAAGTTCACAATTAGACCAAAATGTTGTTGCTCTATTCTAACTACTAATAAAGATGTAGTCACATAACATGAGTTGCGGTCAAGGGACTTAAATTTACGGCACTAAAATTTGGTTGTGCTAATAGCTTGCTGTTCAAATTATTCACGTATTAATTTTTATTTTGTATCTTAGAAAACGACTACATTTTGATTGGCTCCTTAGTTAAATATTTTAAAAAAATACAATTTAATTTGACTTACAATGAAATAATCATCAAACCTTGACATTTTGTTAATGTGAAAACTTGTACAATTTATACATGCTTGCAAATAAACTAGTGGAGATCCATGACTGGTACATAACAAAAGGTTGGTTGTAGTTTGTGTTCATCCTAATTAATGTTAAACAATGGTCGTCAATACTCGATTAACTAAATTTAATATGGTATTTTTAGCTAATTTTCATATGTTGAAGTTCTTGTGGAATTTGTAGATATGCATTTAAGATTAAATGGTAACTGCATTACTATTTCCACAACAGAAAATGATTAAATTATATTTTATCATGAGATAAAGAAAAATGAAAATGAGAATTAGAAAAGGTTCTACATTAAATTTTCACATAGATATCATGATGTTATAATAATTATGAATTATAATCATATTCCATATCTATAAGGTCGAACCAAATTAAACAAAAAAGATATGATTCATTAAATAACGATAACAAAGAATAACATAAACACCAAAATTTGGGTACCTGATAGATTATCTGACAAAATGATTAAATTTATTGTAGTAACCAGTTTTACCGTGATCCAATCCAAATTTATCTGAATAGGATCTCGGATCAATATGGGTCTAAGTTTTTGAAAATGCAATGTTTGGACCATAAGAAACCAACGTAATAAGATGTGAAGACACATCAGAGCCAGTCGATTTCACATCAGGTCCATTCTTTGCCGATTCAATAAATTAGCTTATAATAATCGTGTTTCGATACATTTTGGTATAATCGCAAAATTTATCCAATATCTTATTTGAATTCAACTGATGATTTAGTACAACGATATGCTATGCAATCTTAAAATTTAAGATGCATAAAGTTGTATCGTCTTTAAATTATAAAAAATATATACCAACATATAAACTAATAATTTGCACCTGAGATGCAAATGTATAGGAAAAAGAAATACGTAGCGTATACCTCAAATTAAAATAATAATTTTTTGATTGCGTTTTTTCTGTTAGGAAAGATTTGCTAAAATTTGTGCGAGTATTTTTGTTATAGAGAAGATGAGAGAAAGAGAAGTGGAAGAGTATAGGAATTAAATAGTCCCACATTGTGGAAAATAGAAAGCCATAGTTGTTCGAATATAGATTTCACAAGAGAAAGATGGGCTTTTTGAGAATCCAAATGTTGTCCCTTGGATTGAAGAGAAAGGTCGTGTATGTTAAATACACACACACATCGCAATCAGCCATCGACTGACCGCATTAGATCTGGATCCAGAAATATTTTTCTGGCAACAATTCAAAACACTACAACAAATTGGAGTTTCCATATCGTTTCAAAAAAATGCTATTATAGTTTACTATAGCCCTTTAGAGAACGTTATGGAATAACATCCTATAGTAGACCATCAACTTGTAATAGCAAATATAAAACGCTATAAAAAATCATATACCTTTAGCGTTTTGAAAACGTTATTAACATAAAACACTACAGTAACCATAAACTGGTAGTAGCAGAAATTAAATGTTATTGAAAATAAATATTGTAGTAGACCAATAACTTGTAATAGCAAAATTAAATGGCTATAAAAAAGTCATTCCCCATAGTGTTTTGAATTTTATGATAGCACTAACTTCTCTATAGCATATCTAAAATGCTATAAAATGTAATATCATTTTTAGTGCTTTTATTTAATGTCGTTTTGGCTGTCAAAAGCATTAATTAACTATAAAATATATGAATATTATAGATTTTCACATGTACAATATTATTTTACATATTTCTTCATTGCATATAAATATAATAGATTTTCACATATATTATATCAAATAAAAGAAAATATGTAAATTAAAACACATGATATTTCATGCATATTGTTCAAACAACTTTACCTATGCTTATAAATAATATTTTATACTTCATATTTGCAACAACTGCCTAACAAACAACTTCCAAACAAGAAGGTTTCGTATTTATCTCCTAGCAGATGTACCATAACTCACCAAACAAAATGATACACTAGCTATGAGATATTTCCTTCCTCACTCAATCCCAACACTAGCGATCAACCAGCTTCGAAAATTCCTGCATGCCAAAAAATACATAGGTAGATATTATGCATTCTACATGTACTAACCAGTATGAAAATATAGCTCACAGGTTTACATATATAAATATAATTAACACATTTACATATAGTTAACACCTTAAATTTTAGGTACCTCTTTCCGGTAGCACGAAGAAAACTCTACATACTTTCGATGAGCAAGGGAGTTGGTATTTTAACACAATCATGGTATGAACTCAGTAGCATGGAGAAAACTCTGTATATTTTCTATGAGCAAGGAGTTGATATTTGGACACAATCACGGTAAGAACTCGGTTCCCTCACACAGTCTTAACTTGATATAGCTTTGTATATTTAAGCAGCCCGAGTCTTGTCATAAAGTTCCCATCAATCCTCTAACATATGCATGAGAAAACAATGATGATAACATTTGAACCTGGCACATGTACCAAAATAAAAAAGCACACTTCAATTTCAAGTATTGGTTGTCTATTAGGAATTATAATCGATAAGACGAATAAGAAATTCATATAAATCAAACTAAAAAAATAGATGGATCCAATTTTAAGGTCGTATTGATGACCTAAAGCCACCTGATATGCATTTTCATCCTTCTGTCCATAGAAAAAAAATAGTTGGGAGAATAGGGACGAGATGGAAAAACTAGTTAGAGACAAAATAAGGAAATAAGTGGGGTATGGTATAATAGCTATGGGGATATAAGGTAGTAGGATGCAAAAAAATACAATTTAGTCCTCGGCTTTTGATTATGAACTTATACATAATATGGGCATCTTGGAAACTCTTATAATGGCTTCATTTTGACTCTTTTGACCAAGGTTTTGCTTTATGATATGGGAATCTTGGGACGCATACAGGTACTTGTTTCCCTAAAGGTCTAACTTCTTTTTCCATAGTTGCATGAATCAAAGGAAACAATGGAAAAATTTATAGAAAATACATAATGGAAATCAAGCTTACTCATCAATTTCTATTTAGTTAATACCCATCTTCTACCATTGTTTTCCAATGAAAAAATTAGTTGAATTAATGTATACACCTGAGCCTTTGAATTTAATGGAAGACTTGTCAATCAAATATCCAATAGTTAAGAAATAACTAGGAAAGATTAATGCTGCAAAGAGCTAAATTTTAAAAAAATCTTATCCAGCGTAATGTATGTAATTCTACTTAGTGTGGTTTTTATGAAGGAATAATTTATTGAGTTATACATACCTTACATAATGTCTATTACAGAAATAACAATTGTATTAGGACTACAACAATTCATGATTTGGTAAAGCAAATACTCCAATTTGATTTGATGCAGCCAATATAAAAACATAAAATCATGCAATTAAGGTTTATAAAAGACTCTACTAAATAGATTGAAATAACTAAAAGTATATAACAAATAATATATAAAACTTCATGATTTTTTGTGTACACCCAGGTTCAATTCATCGATGTTGTAGGAAAATTCATATTTTATGATTTTTATAAAGTAGGCATATTGAATTCAAAAGATAGATTTGGTCAATAGAAATACTGGATGAAACATTAAGGTTGCATTTGTTTTAAATACTGAATGCTGATTGTTGAACACTTATTGCTGAATGTCGATTGCTGAATACTTGAATGTTGTTTATTTGCATTCTTATTATAACTTTGTTTTATTAATATATATGATTATATTGACAATATTACCGTCAATGTTAATATCAAGTATCCATTTATACAATTGTCATACAAATTATACTTGGTCATTTTATCTTATGTAATTAACTACAATGACAAACGTCTACTTATATATTTATTCTCTATACCACTTAATTAATTGAAAAAGACAAAATAAACATTATAATCATTTAAATTTATATCATAAAAGCTTTGTTAGAGAGAAATATATTTTATTATAACCGGTTGAAACTTTGATGGCTTTTGTCAAAATTATTTGCTATACTATTTTTGTTAAGCTTCTCCAAATAAGTAGTTATTGAGATTATTACATAGTTTTGTTCAGATTGTCTAAATTGTTTATTATTAATTTTTCGCATTTTCATTATGCATTTTACTTTCTATTTAACTCAAATAAACACCACATGATTTTCTCCCAACATGTTGAAATTGTTTATTATTATTTATTTTATTATGCACTTGACACAGTATATTTCCGTTTAACTCAAAAATTATGTTATTCGCTTGATTTCCATTCTCATCAATAACATTGATATGTTGTCATATTTTTACTTCAATGTATGTTCAATTATACACACACATCATGAAACCATATTTTAGTTCGTATACATTCTTTTTGTTTTTCAATGATGGTGGACTACAAAAATTGCATTAAAATCAAAATCTAGTGAAAAAAGTACCATATATTTAGAAAGATGGAAACGAAAAGAAAATTAAAGCTAAGTATTGTTGGATAATAAGAACAATAAATAACAAGTGAAAAGGTTGTAAATTTGTTTGGAGAAGTGTATTGTTGGGAAAAAGTACAATAAGCAATAAGCGCTTCAAAAATGAAGAAAAATATGGTTGAATCATTTTACTGAATGAAAGTGATTAATCAAAATCACTTTTCTAAAATAAGCAGGTTATAAACTACCGATCACTTATTCTGATCAGCATTCAGCCTTTATTCCACCTAAAAAATAGAGCCCAAATGAATACTTATTAACAATTACTAAAGTTAAAATATTAACTTTGTTGAAGAAAAGGCATATTAGATTTGGTAAAATTGAATTTGATGAGTTGGACATTACATCAAACTTAATGTAAAAAAAATTGTTATTCATGCTGGCATTATACAAAATAGTACCATGATAATCATCATCTGGACCACGGTATTCTTGTATGTATTTCAAATTTATATAATTGGATTAAAAGTGTACCTTGAAATCCGAATGAATAAGGGTAAAAGGTCATTTATCTATTCACTCTTTTTATTCACATGGGTGAAGTCATGGACTTAGGAAAAAGACATTTTGGTTTTCATGTGTTGTTAATTTATTACTGTAAGTTATGGGAATTTCTATAGTGGCTTCATTTTCCTGTAGCGGGGAAGAGATAGCACAGAGTGTTCTCTGCACATAGGGTGCAAATTCATATAGCTCCATGAACAACAAATGAGTAATCTCTGCACATAGGTGCAAATTCATATAGCTCCATGAACAACAAATGAGTAGAAAGATAAAGTGATGCATATAAAGTTTCAAACAAGAACCTTCTTCATATTTTAGTATTTGACCCTTCAGCTGTTTAACTTTTTGCTTTAGGTCAAAGGTTGATAATGTTTTTTTTTTTGACTCAAGATTTCAAAGTCTGGCCGGCACGCCGGAGTTCCGGCCATCTCGGCCCGGTTCCGGCGTGTACTGGACCGGATCTTCATCAAAATCTCATTCCGTTCACCAATTTTAAAAAAATATATCAAACAACAGCGCATACAATTATTCTCGAATCAACTACTGTAAACATGTGATGCAAATCGACAAAGAGAATCAAACTTTAAAACCCTCACTCAATTTAACATTGTCCGCTTAAAAAAACAAAATCAAAACAGTATACACATGATTAGGAATCAATCAATATATTTTCTATAAAGCACACAATTTCATACAAAACACATAACAAAAATCAAAATCTTTACTGGTTTTCTTGTACTACTTCATCATCAGCGAGGTATTGATCTCGAATTGAATTGAAGACCGAGGGAAGAAGGTTCATCATTGAAGAATTGATCTCGAATTCATCTACAAGCATCGAAGAAGATTTTTCAATTTTCAATCTTTTTAATCGGCTTTTGGTTTTTTCGATTTAAAGAGGGCTGAAGTTTTTCTATGTACGGGAAGAAAGAGACGCGTAGGGTTAGATTGTTAAATGAAATAATGGGCTGCGTATTGCTAAATTAAATTGATAAGGCAAGGGAATAGGCTGGGTTTAAATGTTTTGGGCTTGGTTTAATTTGATGATGGGTGTGCACACAATATTGTTTAATGTTTTAGGCTTGTTTAATTTGGAAAATAAATATTGCCATGCAAAATATTACGATGATTATGGCAATAAAGTTAGGATTGTTTAGTTCGCAAAATAATATATATTATATTGAATAACTAAATGTTGAAATTATTTTGTTTCTAATTTAGGTACTTGATTATGGAAAATCGTGATATTGTTTGGAATTATTGTACACCAATTATTGGTAAAAAAAGAAAAAATAAGTGTAGCTATTGTCACAAAATAATTTCTGGTGGTCGTATAATACATATGAAAGAACATTTAGCAGGACAGACATGCGATGTAGCAATATGTTTGAATGTTCCTAAAGAAGTCAAAAAACTTATACGAGAACATCTGAATAAAAAGAGAAGCGAGCGAAAACAAGGGAAGCTCGAAAAACGACGCATACAAGAAGAGCTAATGAGCAAGCCTGATCAACCAAATCAAGAAATCGAGAGTAGTGGAAGTGAAGATGATAGAGAGGTTCGACGGGTCATTCAAGAAAGTAAAGAAAGTTATATGAACGAAGAGAGACAACGATCAGGTGTAGGATCTAGTAGAACAGGTGTACGATGTAGCAGAATAAAGCGTTCAAAATCAACCAGAATAAATGACGATTTAGCAACACAAGCAACTGTAAGGATTGATCCCTAGACAAAAAAGAGGAGGTAGAACTCAACCTTCTATTAGAACTGCAATAAAAGGCATTAAAGATGCAAAAAAACATAGGTCGTGCAATATCAATTTTTTTTACTTTAATCATATCCCACACAATGCCGCTAATAGTGCTTACTATGAAACTATGGTAGAGATCATTCAAGAAGTTGGTCTTGGAATTAAAGGAACCACAACACATGTCGTACTCTTAATCGCATATTATAATGTACAAATTATAGATCAATCTTAAGTCAGTTTATTAAAATTACCATATAAGATGTATCGTGTTGCTGACCTTCTCAGGAGCTTGACATCAAAGAACTACTAAATGCATATATACTCCCTATACATAGATCAAAGAACATCCATCAATCGCCATTTTTTAAGTCATGTTGATACATCTGGAAAATATGGACATAACTGCATAAGATGGATGTTTCCTTGGACAGAATTATTATGTTTTAACATGTTACATATAACATAACGATGAAGAAAATAATATAACGTTTTCCAAGTCAGCCAAGACAATAAAAATTAATTTTTTTGCTCCTCAACATTAATAACCATATTGAGCTAATGATATGTTTTTCGTTTTTCGTTTCCTTGAAGTATATCTCTGACTTATTGCAAGATGCCAAACATGCCAATATTTTCCATTTGGTATAGATTAATTTGTCCAAAATTTGTAGATTACATCATATAGTAAACTTCATGTGGAACTTAATATGATTTTAGCATTGAGTTCATATCACTTTAGTGACCATAAAGGCTTAACACATCTCTTTTGTTTGTGGTATGTACTATGATGACATGAAATGAATTGAATGAAATGCTTATGTTAATCATCATCACATTAATACTTTTATAAGAAAACGAACGACTAAACAAAATACAAGTGCAACCCGTATGCATAGCCTGGGTTGGCACTATTATTATTATTTATTATTAGTGGAAGTTGTAGTATATATTCTTGTGGATTCGGTGCATACTTGTGCATACTTCCTTAGGTTTACAAGCAAAAGCTTGGTTCTCTGGGTCTTAAAAAAAAAAGATAAACAACCTCAAATAACAATTATGTCCACATTACCTAATCATAATTCATAAACAAGAAATCACCGAACAAAAGAGAAAGTTAAATTAAATCGACGGATGAAGAAACAATAAATTATCATAATCATACCCAAAATACATCATCTACTTAAACTCGAAGTCAAACGTAAATGAACCTGATAATAACCTAATCAATCGGTGACATTATCAAATTTTATACAAATTCTACTATTTATACCAAATATAACAAATGAAAGGAAAAAAATATGAAGTAGAATAACCATGTGATAAACTTCAAAACAATAAATTTTTAGTTTAAAAAACAGACTCACCTTGTAAAGAAATTGAATAAGGCTTTAATTAAAGAGAGTAATAATTATTGAGTACAAATTTTATTAGACTTTGGATACCAGAGAAAAGAGCTATACTCAAAGAATTTCAATATTTATTTTATAAAGCCTGTTAGAAAATCGGTGGCAAAGGCAATTATGATTCTAACCATTTTGAACTTTAACATTTGGCTATGGCTTAAGTTAGGCTTATTGTTTATGAGCTTATTTCATGAACTTGTAAATAGTAATTTTTTATGTAATTGTACTAAAAATTTGTACCATAATCAAAATTTAGGCTTATTGCTTAACTCATTTTTATCCTGGATAAAATTCAAGCAAACTGATTTTAAAAAAAACTTAACAAGTGCACAAAAATTAAAACCTTGTGTAATATTGACCCTGCAAAATTTACTATACCCTCTAAAAAATCAAACAGATAAAAATAGTGGAGCAGCAATTACTTCCACCATGCTAGTCGGCCCAGTAGTTTAAAATCATAAATGAAAAGGAAATTCATACTTCCTTTTTTCCTTAATTTTCCTTTTCACTACCAAACACACAGTACATTTCATGACATTAAACCAAACATTATGTAGTCATATTAACAAAATTGTATGTAGAATTCAAATCGTGCAAATAATCAAAACTGAAGCTTCAGCACATAGCAGGTAGGTTAGATACAGACTGTCACAACTAACAGATGACTAGTGCACTGAACAGTTAATATTCCATTTTTAACAACTATAGGAAAATGTATTGGTTCTTTATACACTCATTAATTCAATAACAAGTGTAGAACTAAGCCATAGCCATTCTGAAGTTAAATAAAATTTCTGATACTATGCATTTACATCAACTCAAAAAATATTTATAATAACAACATACGGCTCTGACGGCACACAAAGCTATTAGATAATAATCAAACTTTGTAACTAAATAGGTACATGTGAAGCAGTTCCACTGTTGGCAGTTCTTGGATTGGAGCGACAAGATGAAGTTAGGGCGGTTCTTCAGATTGGAGGGCATTGGCTGATATGACTTGAGCGGTTCGTCTGACGGTGGTTCTTCCGATTGAAGCAGCGAGACGAAGTGAGGGCGGTTGTGATTTGATTTAGTGATTTTTGAACTACGAAGTGATTTGATTTAGGCTTTTTTTGAAAAGGAGGGGGACAAGGTGAAAAAAGGGAGATTGGTCATAGTATTGGAAAGTAAGCCTGCGATATCACCGCTTAAATAAATTGTTCCCGCATTTCGACAAATAGCGTTGAAAAGCATATGTTTGTCTGTTCCATATGTCTTTAAAGCATATAAAACGAAAACGATATGGACTAGTGCTATAGAAAGTGCATTTTATGGTAGTGAAAATTCAGATTACGAAATAATAGATAAGGACGGTAAATATGATCGTTGGACAACTGGAGATCTCCTTTCAAAAAAGAACAGACACACCCTCGGGTAGAATTTTTGGGCAAACAGACCTGTCTTTACGCTTGTATAAAGGAAGTCCTCCTATAATTAAAAATTCAGAAAAAATTACAAAAATCGATCTTTCTTTCCCTTGCCTACATTTTTCACTACAATCATCTGAGTGAATTTGAATCGATTTTAGTAGTGCAATTGTAATAAATTAGAAAGAATTAATTCTTGCTCCATTGTATCTTAGAGGACAATTTGCTACATCTTCGATCACATGCCTGTTTACTTAAGCGAGTAAAGAGTGTAAATAATGTTTTAAAGAAAGGGTCGTCGATGTGCCTTAAGCAATCCCTATAGATTTCATTTCTACGGTTGTTTGTCATTTCACTAGAATCTAGAATCCACACTAAAGATCTTTAGATGTTATCCAAACAATGGAATTATACTGTTTGAAGGAGTTTGCTTTCAATTTTATCAAATTGGAAGATTTGATGGCGTGAATTTCATTCGCTGACGGAAAAAATGCAATTTTGTTAACTGGATTGAAAGTTGTGTATGTATTAATTATTCCAAAACTAAAGAGGTAGGGAATGAACCAATTACAGACATAAAAGTAGAACTAAAATGGGAACAGGATGACTGTATATGCAAGAGGCATATATTTAATACAATGACGGATACGTTGTTTAATATGCACTATTATAAACCTATTACAAAAGTCATTTAGGATGGATTAGAGGCCAAATAAATAATTGAGGATGCAGCGAGTTAAATTTTCTGTTTGTAAAATAATTTAATTATAAATGACTGATGCTAAGCTAGTATTAGAGCAATTTAATGATATTATGCACATTCTAAACCAATTAAACTAGCATATTATGAATGTGGATGAAGAGATTAAAGTCTCATCCATAATTGACTATCTTCCTCCTTTCTAGGAAGATCAATGAAAATACTAAAACACTAGAAGTAAATGAGTCTGCACGCACTAGTAGAATATTTTAGGTTGAAGAAAAATTAACGAAGAAGGAAACTAACAATCCAATGTATTCATCAAAGATCCATACGGTAGAAGCAAAGAAGCAAAAAATGTTGATGTGCTATTTTAATCAAAAAAGAAAATTTTAGAATAATAACAACTTCAAAAGGAAGAAGGTCAAGAAGGTGAACAGTTGTTACAACTGTTGAATACCATGTCACTTGAAAAGAGATTGTATTTTCCTAAAAAAAGCATCAGTCGATAAAAGAAAATTTTACTGCCATAATCTCTTAAATCAATTTGATTGAAAAAGAAGATTTTTGGTAAATCGACTTTGATGCTACTAAGCATGTCGACAACAATAAGAGTTAATTCAAGAAACTTAAATCAGCCGAGGATAAAAACTATTTCTATAAAGGAAACTCAGCCGAAGCAAAGGTAAAGTGACATGTTGTATAACGATGACCAAACCAAGCTCCCTATCTCTAACATGTGGCGCATGTATAAGATTTGGCACATACTTTATTGTAACAAAAGGAATCACTAACTAATGTTATATGTCTACCAATCCATATTTATACACCACTTCTTCTAATTATTTAGCGACATGGGACTATTCCAATTCCACACCGTCATTCCTTCTTAGCACATAAGAAACTATCCTAACGATCTCCCCCTTGACTCGTATCCCCTTGGAGTACTTTGAGAGCATTATTTGTCTACATGGCTCCTTAACACATGAGAGATAATGCTAACAAGATAGAGTTCAAGAGGACAGTAGATTTGGAGTTCATGTCATGAAAGATTCTAATAATGATAATGTATATTATGAACTCAAAGTTAGAAAGAACCTTATTTTTGGATTCTTCTAAATAAGTTTGGTTTCAAACAAGTCTTTGAATTAGATAAATATGGATTGACCAACAGCGGTGTATTTTTGGAAAAAGGATACACACGTGATAAAATGTTTTAAATATTAATAAAAATATTGATTCTGCTTATTTTATTGACCCCTTTATCTTTGTCGCACAGTAGATTAAGACCTGATAATATTACATTTATAAATTAAATGATTGCATTAAATGTGATCCCTAACTATGATAACATGTTTAATGATCAACATTTGTTATGCTTTTTAACAAAGATAACCAAAAACCATTTCCATTCAAATATATTAACATCACTAATTTATTACGCTAATTCATAACTATGTTTATAATATGCATAGCACTCCTACTAAAGGAGGATAAAAGTATTTTTCACTTTCATAAATGATTATTTAAAGTATTGTTAAGTTTATCTAATGCATGCTAAAAATGAAGCATTACAACCATTTTTGACCTATAAAACAGAAGCAAAAACCCAGCATATTTCTAAAATTAAGAACCTTAGATCTGACGTGGGAGGTGAATATTATTTTTGGTATACTGTGAATCTATAAGAATAATACATGAAACATCACCGTAAAAAATGGAGTAGCAAAATAAAAGGATAGGACCCTCATTGAAATGGTTAACACTATGTTTTGTAAGTATGGTCTTAATACAAGTTTCTAGGGTGAAGCATTATTAACTTGATGTTATATATTGAACAAAATATGTCATAAGAAAACAAAGTCACTCCATATGAACTATGGAAGAAAATAATTTATATTATCTTAAAGTTTACAGTTGTAGCACAATAATTTGATTATTTGAACCAAATTCAAGAAATTAGGACAAAAGTGTACTTTAGTGTAATTTATTGGGATATGCTTAACACAACATAGGGTATAAGTGTCTAGTAATAGAACTTAATAATTCAATTAACATAAAAACAATAATAGAATCAGGAAATGTGGTGTTATACAAAAATAGATTTATGTCTATTCCATCTAATCCATTTATTGATGAAATAATGGAGGTTGATAAAGATATTCATGAATTAGCGAAGGGCAGCGAACCAATTTGCGAAATTGAGAACATTAAGAGAAATAATGAAGAAACCGATGAACCGCTTCGGAGAAGTAATGGAACGAGAGCTAAAAAATCTTTGGGTCAGATTTGTCATTTTTTTGGTAGAAGGATCAAGAAACATTGTTAAACACAAGCATAGTGTCTGATCCTTTAATATATAATAAGGCAATAGAGTTTCAGGATTCATCTTTTTGGCAAGAATCCATAAATGATGAAATGGATTTTATTATGGGAAATAAAACTTGTAAACTAGTAGAGTTACCTATTGGTGCTATACTAATAGGATGCAGATGGATATTTAAGGAAAAGGTTAAGAGCGGAAAGGGCGATAGAAAAGTTTATGACCCGATTAGTCGCTAAAGGATTTACTCAAAAAAAGGAATAAACTATTTTGATACATATGTACATGTAGCTAGAATTTCAAAAATTTGGACATTAATTGCATTAGGACCTATTTATAAACTAAAAATTAATCAAATGGATGTCTAAGCTGTATTCTTAAATAGAGAAATTAATGGGGAAATACATATGTCATAGCCAGAAGGCTTTGAGATTCTTGGACAGGAACATAAAGTATGCAAGCTTATCAAGTCACTTTGCGGTCTTAGACGGGCACAAAAAATAATGACATGAGAAAATTTATAAAAACCATGGTATTAAATGGTTTTTGGATATGTGAATCAGACAAATGTGTCTATAGCAAATTCCATGCTGGTAGAGGAATAATAATATACTTTTATGCCAATGATATGTTGATATTTGGGACCAATACCTCGAGTATTATAGAAACTAAAAAAATTTCTACCTTCATGTTTTGATATGAAGGATCAAGGCAATCTGAAGTGATTCTACGAATAAAAATCATAAAAACATTATACATTATATAATTTCAATACATTAAAAAGATCCTAAAAAGGTTCAGTTTGATTACAAAGTTGTAAACCCCCCCCCCCCCCCCCAATTTGAACCAAATATGTAATTATATTCTAATATTGGTTGATTGACGGATCAACTAGCATATGCTAAGTTGTTGCAAGTCTAATGTATACTGTGGCATACATTTGACCTAATTTTTCTTACGCAATATGCAAAATGAGTAGATAGTAACTCTAGTCATATTCATTCGATAATTGTACAAATAATATTAAAATACTTAAGAGGAATCATAAGCTATGGTACTTTTATAGTGGATATCCAAGTGTAATAAAAGGATACACGAATTCTAGTTGGGCCCCTAAATAGAGGATAATAATAAGTTAACTAATAGATGGATATTCACTCTAGGTTGGGAAGCTACATCCTCGCCTTAAAGAAAAAAACGTGTATTGTTGATTCTACCATGGCTACTGAATCGGAATGGTTAATGAATGTACTATTAGAAATCCCTACATGGCCAAAACCAGTGCCTCTGATATCCGTGTATTATGATAGTCAAGCAACAATATCATAAGTATATAGCTAGGTATACAATGGAAAATCTAGGCACAATTTGGTGATGTAAATGCTCATTGACGGGGTAATTACCACATATTTCATGAGACCTAACCAAAATTTGGCAGATCCATTGGAGAAAGGACTTCCAAGGACTCAGTGTTGAAAACATTAAAGGGAAGGGTTTTAAAGCAATTATAAATAATTACCTACGATGGAGACTCGATTCAACATAATGAAATCCATTATCTTAAATTCAATAAGAAACATCATACAATGCAATTGGAAGCACTGTAATTTAGTTTGAACAACTAATATCATTTTCTTTCCAAAAAAAAGTACTTGGTACTTCAAATAAAATGGTGAAGACTGTACTACATAGTAATTGATAGGTTTACAACAGGAATACTATTGAAGTGTATAATTACATGGCACCTTTGATAAACCTGTGCATATGAATGCACAAAGGTGGTGCCGTCTTCTATGAGACTATGGCTTAGTCTCTAAGGGCATTCATGAAACCAAGATACATACATAAGGTCAATCCATATATTGGCTTCTAAACTATTTGAATGAAAGAAAACGTAAGTGTGAGACACCTACAGTATATCACAAAGGATTGATGATTCAATGCTTAGTCAACCACTCCATTCTGGTGTGCTTGGAGAGGTTATCATTATGTATAGATTCAAGTTCACAAAATGTTCACACCAAAAATAGGCATAAACACCCAATAGAAGTTTTAAAGAGAAATAAATGAAGAATATATAAAATGAAAACAAAGGAATTAAGCAAGTTAATAGTAGAAAATCAAAGCAAGAACACAAACACAATGATTTACAGTGGTTCAACATTGTCTGCCTACGTCTACTTTGAATAGATTGCTTTATTAATCACTTTGTAAACTGAGTACAATAGGGATCGAATGAAAATCCTTAATTACAATAGAGTGCAAAGCAACAATGTAACGTCCCGCCTTTCGCACGCTTTAAATCGACACATGTGTCAATTCAAACCGTTCGGAAGGGCAGATTGTTATGGGGTAAATAAGAAAAACAAGGAAGAAATAAACAAAATAGAATCTCACGACGGAAGGATAAAATATAATAATCAAATATACAGTTTATAAAGCTGTTTTAAAATATTCGTTTATACTTATACACCATACATCAGAGTTACACATACCATATAACAATGCAGCGGAACAATATGAGGGTAGTGGACTAATAATAATAATAACAATATAAATCTCCGTCTTCGTCCTCCAGAGCTAAGGTCTTCGAAATCCCGAAACGCGCGGACTGACCCGAGCGAATTGAAAGGACAAAACACTCGAGTCAGAACTAAAAGATCTTATGTAAGTTAAATTAATAGAAGTAAATATGTGTGCGGTAACTCAAAAGATGCTCAGGATTCGAATCTCTTAAGGATCCGTTAAACTATTTACTATGTAGTATATTTCGCTACTATAATAGTGTCTAATTGTAAAATAAACTTACTTTTAAATAGCGTTAAGGGGTTACCCATATAGTCCTTAACACAAATAATGCCAATAGTCTATACAGTACCGTAATACCTCCCGATCGGGAGGCTACCAGAGGATACTCCATAGGTACGACATAAATAGAAACTCGTACAAGGCGCGATAGGGTAAATGACAGGCACAACTAGGCAATGCCAGGGTAGATATACCAATTACGCATCTGGGCTGCTGGTAACGCGTAGTAGCTACTACCGCCCACCTCGGACAAACTCCCCCCTAAAATCAAAGAAATCAAAAGTGGCAACCGAATCAATCCAAAGTCAGAGTATAATATCGAAGAGGAGTATCCGATAAAGGACGCTAACCTCCTTGGCCCGAGAATCGCTCCTGTTTTAGCCACCTTATGCCAACTCATGGGAGTCGAGTCCACGTATTTACCTCAAAGGAAACGCCGCCGCCATCCTACTTCATTCTGGAATCTCCACCACGTACACGGTTGTTAAAGTGGTTTTCGGGGTTGGCAGAGAGTGTGACAACTTCCGATCCCGGTCTCTTCAACAACCAATCGTTATTATAACACCGCGGTTTTTCAAAACAATTTATACTTTAAAACCAGAATATAATATCTCTTTCAAACCATATAAATACGATATCATTTATATTTTTAAAACCCAATTCAATTTGATATCATTTTTATTTTATAAATATCTCTTTCCCAAAATCATAGTATTTTTAAAATATATATATATACCTTGAAACCATTGCTTTGAAACATAACTTTTAATAATTAATGATTCAAATACTATATTACTTTATAAAATAAACAGCTTCTTCAAATTTCACAATAAATTTCCAATATCAATTTGAACCTCCAAATAAACCATTTTAATTCCCATATATTTCAAAGCTTAAATATTCTATATTTCAAAACTTTATAGTTCATATATTTCAATCTTTAAATATTCCACTATTTCAAAATGGATTCTTTGAAATTTTAACATATATCAAATCCAATTCCTATTATTTTAAAATTGAAATGTATACTTAATAGAACAAATATTATTTAAGTAAAACCCTTTAACTTCAATAATAGGATATTCTTTTTAATTAAATTAACTTGATAATATTCTTTAAATCAATTGGATATTTGTTTAAATCCTCAATCAACAATCAAGTTATAAGATCATACCCTGTAAATCTTAATTTATTTACATTTCAAAACATTTTTTTCGAGAAAAATTCTTAAATACTTTAATTCAAATCATATTCACATTTATCTTCAACCTTACTTTTATTTGAGTTATTATAAACTCTATATACAATAGAATTTCAAATATATTTTTAACCATATTATATAAATGAAATCAACTTCATTATTTAGCTTAATTTAAAATTCGAAACCAATTTATACATAGCTAAATTCAAGAAATTTTTACTATATATATATATATATATATATATATATATATCAAAATTTAATATTTATTAAACCGTATTCTTTCCAAAACCATAGAAAATCATTTCAAAAATAATATTATATATATACCGCGGTGCCTGTATATAATTTTCTATCCTATGGTCAAGTGATACGGATATTTATCATTTCAATCCACAATTTAAAATAAAAAAATGCGGGCGTATATCATTTCAAACCGCAACCCCGAATGAAATTAAAATACATAGTAACTTGCAGTTTATACAATATAAATATAGCATCCATTCATCCATCATATCAATCATCAAACATTTATCAATTTATCATCCAATTCAAACAATCACATCAATAAATAATATTTAATCACTGGCAGTTAAATTTTCAATAATGAATTAAATAACTGTTTAACTGTAGTTTGTATGCAATAATAAATAAATTTAACTAACAATTAATATGCAATAATAAATTTAACTAAAATTTTAACTGGCAGTTTATATGCAAAAATGAATTAAATAACAAGTAAATCATATGAATGCAAATTAACTGAGATAATGATGAAATATATGCCAAACAGCTATAAATAAATTTCTAAACACATCATAAATCAATTTAACAAACAAAAGAAATTTTAGAAGTTGTGAGTGGGTTAAAACACTCGTCTTTTGAATTTAAACTGAATAAAAATTCAATTTAAACCCAAAAATTTGACAATCTCCAAATCCAACCAAACCAGCGGCAAAATATCCAGAATTTTATTACGAACCTAACAAAAAAATTGCGCGTAAATTGGATCACGTATGAGAAAGATATACGAATTAGATCGATTGAAATTTAAATTTAAATAAAATAAAGCAAAAGAAGGTCACCATATTAGACACGTCAGCATCGTTGACCACATTCTCCAAACCCTCGTACGCGCGCCATTCTCGTTCTTCCAAACCCTAATACGTTGCTACAGCCGCCACTCTCCTCAAAAAATTGTCGCACCTACGTACGCTACCCAGATGATTAGAGAGCGCCAACCTCCACTACTCCTTATGCCGACCCCAACTGCACAAACACGGTCACCCACGAACTGTCGTGGGCCACTCGACACGCCACCTTCTACCGCCATGCCAGGCGTCTCCGAGCACCTATGACTCCAACCAAACTGTTAGATCATCTTGCATCAACCCCCTCTATAACCCCATACAACCTGATCGAACCCAAGACGAAGATCCATCGTCAAATCCAATACCAACATACGAACGGCCGAAACTAAACGCCTAATTTCTGGTCAAACCACAACCTGAATCGAAAAACGAATTACACCATTGAATTTTGCTCGTCGAGAGCATCAACATTTTTTTTTTGAATTTTTCTGAGGACTTTGAATTTTTGACTTTGATTTGAGATTGGATCTGAAATTATATTGTCTGCCATTGAGGAGAAGAGAGTTGAGATGCAGACAAATGAGAATAGAGGTAGGCTAGGGTTTAGCAGGATATTTATAGAGAAAGTTAAAATAGACAGTGTTTGCACCAAAATTGGGCAACACCCTTCGGAAGTTTTTGAAGAGATAATACATGAAGAAATCAAATTGAAAATGAGGATTATCTAACAAAAACTTCAAGTCACAGAAAAGTAAATTGCACGGGAGACAATAGTTTAGAGTGGTTCGGCGATTTGCCTACGTCCACTATGAAGTTTTATCACTTTATTGCTTAATACTAAAAGATTACAAATGTTCTAGAGCGAAGTACAGCAGATAATAGACTTAAATTCGAAATCAGCAGCAGTGAAGGTGGTATAGAGTGATTATGGCAGCATTCGGGCGTGCTTTATCTCTAAGAATCCTTCGATCCCTTTTCTGAATGACCAGGGGCTCTATTCATAGGTGTAGGAGGCTGATATTTCGCCTAAAATTCGGGGAGACCGCTTCTGGCACGTGAAGGAGGCCCACACGCCTGGCCTCAGGAAATCTGGGCCCACTTTGGGATCGATTCGAACTCTAGTTCGAGTCGATCAAAAAAGTGTCCAATCGAGGTGAAATTTGGTGTGGACATTCTTCAACATGTATGCAAGCTCCTGTGAAAATATCATAGCATTTGGACTTGTAGATCTCGAGTTATGATCTATTCAAGATTGCATTTCCGGTTGATGCGTCTCGTTCGAATCGATCCCTTCGAATCGATAGGGCCGAATCGATGACTCGAGCATGTGCCTGGTGACGTGGCGCGCGCTTCTTGGGTAGATCTTTCTTTTTCTCCGAGTTTACTGAGTCGAATCCATGGTTTTTGACGCTTCTACTTAGTGGATTCGAGGGAATGGATTCGAGAAGATGCTCGTTCGAATCGTTCGAGGTATCCCATAGTTGATCGATACGAAGCTTCCTCAACATGTGGATTCGAAGTGAATCAACTACATGGGTTCGAAGCGCCTCGCCTTGAGGGATTCGAGGTGGAGGTTGTTTGGTGGATTCGAAGGAAGGCCATTGGGATGGATATGAAGCTTGGCCACCTGATGGATTCCAACTCATATGCTCTGATGGAGGCGAAGTGGAGTGACTTCATGGGCTCGAAGGACTTCAACCTAATGGATACGAAGTGGAGTGATCCCATGGATTCGAAGTAAGAGGAAGCCGATGGATTCGAACTCATGGTCTTCTAATGGATTCGAACTTAGGGTTATTTCCTCCAACTTGAATTGATCACAACTTGAGCGTATGAACTCGGATTGACTTGAAATTTAAGATGCTGACTTTTATGACTTTGCTTGTCATGTCCTATCAACTATAGCTCAATCTGGACTCGGACAAAATTCGGTGATATCCATAGTGAAGCTAAGTATGGCCAATCCCGGAGACGAGCTGTCCTTCGTTTTCGATCGATCTTTTGGTATCACGGCTTTACCAAAAAGCGGGATAACATTTGCCCCCCAAAGTACGTCTTGTGGAACATGACGTGCTTTGAAAAGCTGTGATTTCTCTCTCAACAATCATTGCTCTTTTGTCGAAGGTTGTAACCTTGCTTTGATATGATTGATTGCTGCAGGATAGTGCCTGGCTGTTGGTTGTTGTAATCGTAACCAGATGAGTATTCGATCCTTGTGAATGTGTAAAATCGAATGTTAGTCCAACATATATGCACATATGTTAGTTTGACCCTTGTTAACGTCGTGCGTCGACGAGTCGTTGTCAGTTTTGTCTGATATTGAATTTTGTATCGATTCTCTCCTGAACCATTTGGAAATTTGAGTTGAGACAACGCTTGATGGTTGTTTTGAAAAGTCCCTTCCTATCGATCCTCTCCTGAACTGATATAGAAGGTTGACAAGTACTTTTTTCATATCGAAGCGATGCGTTCATTCTCATCAATGGTTTCTGATGGATTCGAAATGACCGTTCGAATCGACAATCTTCGAATCACTAGGGTCGATGGTCATGAAATTGGCACTTCGAATCTATAGGATTTCTCGGCTTTAATTCAGCTTTCGTTCAATCACTTCGTGTCGATGAAGCCTTGCATCAATGCTGTCTTGATGGATTCGAAGCTTTGAGGGGTACGAAGCGTGATGGATTCGAACGTGGTCATTCGAATCGATTGGTATTTGACCGGTAGCAATCGGTCAGGTCGACCGGGAGGCGAAGCGTCACATTTCCTCCCTAGGATTCATATAAATACGTGAGGCTGGGCTCATTTTCATCTTTTTACTTTTTAATGTTGCTCCGTCTTCTTCTTCGTATCGACCCCCCATACTTGAGAGAGACGCTTCTTCGAATCGGTTAAAAACCTTCAATCTTTCACTCGTAATCATAATAAACCAGGTAATTAATGGATTAAGCCAAGTTGAGTGAGAACGATAGAACTGGAAAACTTCGCCATCATCCTCAATTTTTTCTTTCGAAAATTTTGGAGGGTGGTGAGATCTGAATGAAGTGGGTCGAATCGATGGGCGAAGCGTAACAAAGTGCTGGAGTTCTCTTGGAGAAGCAGAGATCTTGGGGGATTTTTCTTTTCTTTGCTTCGTATCGATCCGGACTGGGGTAATTCGAATCGGTCCTGATTATGGGGCTTCGAATCGATGCTTGCGAAGGGAAGTGGCTCGTGTGATCGATTCGAAGTGATGATTCTGTGACCGATTCGAAGGCATTGAGTTCGATCGATACGAACTTGCTTTGTTGATGGACTCGAAGCGCTCCTTCACTTGATGTTATGGATATTGTTCCAAGGACCTACTTCAATACGAAGTGCATTGAGTCGACCCTCTATCGATTCGAAGCACATCGATTCGACTCGTATCGATTTGAGGTGATCGATTCGATTGTCCTTCATTCAGAGAATATGACACATCTGACTTTCTTCAACCTTGAACTATGACTGATTACAAGCTGAATTTTGACGAACTAAATGAACCTTAGTAAACTTGATTCCGGCGAGCTTCTACCTTGCATAACTAATCTTGACTGTAGGAATTTACTTGACTGCCTTTTGAAGCTCGTCGATGGAACTGTGGCCTAACCAAAAATATAACGGATTTATGCTTGAATCGATCGGCGGCATTTGGATGACGAGGTCGTTCGCACATCCCGCTGTTTGCAAATTTTCTCTTACTCTATAGAATCTTTCTAAGTAATGCATAACACTACACTGCACCGTACACACTTTACACTGGGAATGAACGGGTTTTCTATGTGCTTAATTTTGCTTTCTGATGAGTTGGTTAGTTATGGAATCTTCGAGCTCTCAACAACAAGAAGTACAGAGTTCGCCTCCTCCAGAAATACTTGAAATCCCTGACATTCCTCCTGAAGTAGTTGGTCCGGCTCCGGACGAAGTGCCGGAAGCCATATTTATCGATGATCCTATCGACTCCGTTTCGTCCAGTATTTTTGAAGCCTTACTGGGCCGGATCTGCTTGAAACATAACTTATCCCTGGACGACGTTTTGCTACCGGGCGTTGATGACAGACCTCACAACCCGCCCGAGGGGTATACTGCTTTCTATCGTCACGCCTGTGCGGCTGGAACTCTCCCTCCATTTAACCAATATATCAGGGAGATGTTATCGTTCATTGGAATTGCCCCCTCACAACTTCATCCCAACGGACACGCATTGCCGAATAGTGTTTTTGTCCTATTTATGGATCATCTCTTTCGTCCGCCAAGGCCAACCGAGATTAGACACATATTTAACTTCAAGAGCAGGGGCGATAGCCCATCTTTCACCTTTTTGGAAGCAGTTAGAAACTGCCAGATCGTGATGGGAGCCTGGACCAGACTCAGTTATTTTAAAAATGAATGGTTTTTTGTTCGATGCCCTCCAGGGTTTGCTAGGCGATGGCTGTCTAGACGTAAGTGTCATAAATTGCACAAGCCTTCTTTAAACAGTCGTTATCAATACTTGTACTAATATCAGGTGTTCTTCTTGCAGCTATCATCTCAAGGCCTGACGGTGGATATTACAAAGGCATTGTCTGAAGTTTACAAGAGGTCCCGAGTGATTTGCAGCACATCGACTCGGTGTTAACTGACGATAACTTAAGGACGCTGGGTTTAATAGAGATGAACCAGAGCATTGTTATCGAGGGGTTGGCGAAACCGGCTTCGAAGACAAAGAAGAAAACGGTGAAAAGAAAACCCGGCATAGTAATAAGAGAAATGAGCGACGATGAGAGGACGCCCATTGATACCGAGCTAGCGGCTGATCTCTCCTGAATAGAAGAGAAGCGGAAAGGCAAGGCTGTTATCCCTAAATTTAAGAGACGGAAGTCTGTAGTCGTATCTCGTTTGATCCCCGGAACTACTATCTCTGACCTGCTCCTTGTCAATCAGGCAATGCTTTTATAGGACTGGATGACATTCCTATCCTGGAATACGTATCTCTCCACCACGAGTCCGGGTTGGATGAACTCCGGGAAGCGTTAGAAATAAGCGAGCCTTTACCTGTTAGTGCAGTCGACACTTTTGGTTGGTCGAGGGTTTTGCACATTTGCATACACTTTCATAACACTACACGACTTCTGCACAGATCATCTTGCTTTCACCTGGTATTTAACTGAATTGCTTCTCTTTTTTAGGTGCTATGTCTGGCCGTCAATCTACATTAGACAAACTCCGAAGAGTGCATCATCCTTCGTCTTATTATGAATCTTGACGTGGGGACTCCGATCGCGATCGCCAACGGAGGTATCATGGCCAAGAATATTATGCAAGGGATCATCCTCGTAGTTACTCTAGTCAGGAGCGCTCGGACAGAGACCGGAGATACCGCTCCCCTTCTCGTTCTCCTCTGCCACCCCGAAGCCATATTAATGTATCTGAGCCTCTGCGACAGCAACCGCCTTCACAGGTTTCGAGGCTTGAGTCACATCGTTCTAGAACTGAGATTGTTACGACCACGACTGCGGAGGAGGCCCCTATTGAACCATCCAGTGAAGGGTCTATCAGACTTGCTCAATTGAAGAAGGACTTCCTGAAAATTTGCTTCGACGCTTGTATTTTTCCTCCTAATCTTAAAAGAATTCCCGAAGACGCCGTGACCGCAGCACTTAGTTATACCCGTGACTTCTATGCTCAGTACAAGGAATGGTATAAGGCGGCTGTTAAAGCTTCAAAAGTAGCCTTTGATCGGGCCAAAATTATTGAGAAACTGGAAGCCGACTTGGCTTAGAAGAACCGTATTGTCGATATACTTCAATCTGAGGCGGAATCCTCTCGTAAGGCCGAAGTTGAGTCGCTAAAAAAGGTTGATGAGACACTAGTTGAGATGGAAAAGATGCAACAGGCACATTGCACTTTAGTAGAAGACTTGGACCATCGATACAAAAATGTTGAGGCCGAGCGGGATGCGGCAGTTAAAGAACTAGAGGAATTAAAGGCTAAGTTTGCTGATATAAACAAGGAAAAAGACAATGCTAATACAGCCGCACAAGAAGCGTGTTAGCAAGTTGTGTCTCTTCGGGCTGAGCGCGATGCAGCAGTCGCAAGGGTTAAGGAGGTTGAAACGGAAATGGAGGAGAACGTTCAGGCAGAGAGGTTCAAGATGGAGGCCGAATTTGACGAACTCCTGGATACATATAATGCCAACATGTTAGAGCACAGAAATCTCGCCTGGCTAGGGGATTACTCTATGCTTCTCTACAGTGCCTGGAAAAAATTAGTGGAGAACATGAGGATGTCTTGCCCGGATGGAGTATTAGATGAGTTTGAGCTCAAGTCACGTCTGCTTAGCGAGGAAGAGAGGACAACTCTTCATGAGGCGATAATCTCCGTCGAGAAAGAAAAACTTGGCATCCATCAAACGGAGATCGGCGAAGGTTCGGGTGTCGCGCATCATAGTGAGAATATCAAAGTTCCTATCCCGACTTCTTCCGAAGTTATCGCCGCGGTTGACCCACAAGTCATTCCTGCTTACAATCTGGACCAACCGGGGTTATCTTCTGGTAAGACTGCTGTCTCCGAACTTGTTCAAACTTCAAGGCAAGGTAAGGAAGGTACTTCGATTATTTCCCTCGTGTCTTAAAGTAACGATTTTTGAGAGAATTTGCTGGACTGATTATTTTTGCTCTCCATTGTTCAGTGACCGAAAGTGCCACGTCCGTGCCCCCAGTTCCTCCGGTCCTATATCCTACGCATGGAGTTATTGTCACCGAAGCAATTTCAACTGCTGCCATGGCCGGCGACAATGGAGAGGGGAGCTCGATGTCATTCGATGCTCAAATGATTGAGGAGCTACTTGGTCATTCTCTTGACCCTATTCCTGATCCTTCACTCGTGATGAGTAGAGCTGCTCCAATTTTCAGTTCTGTCATGACGACCACCAGCGTATCCAGCGTGGCTCAGTTGTCTCGAGAAGAAGAGATTTTAGCTGAGATAAGCGCTGAGATGGCCACGATGATAATGGTCGGTGGTTCTGGAAGCGACACTGCCCCCTCAAGCTTATCTTCTCTAATGGTGATCTCTCCCGGTGGCACGGTGACCGTCTCAAGCGTTGCTGAACATACACCTGACACAGCTCCCACGCCTTCAGTTCGTCCTTCCAAAAGGATCTCTGTCCCCTCCAGCTCTGAGGAAGATGTTGATATTATGCCAGATCCGGAGGATGTTCCAAAGAAGGGCAAGAAATCTCGTAGGAAGCCGGGTAGTGGGTCCAGCGACTCGACTCCAAAGAAGAAGCCTCAGAAGAAGAAGGAGTGAGCTTCCTGATTTATCATGTAGTTGTAGATAGCAATTCTTTTACTTCTTATTTTGTTCATTTAGAGCCATGTATATGTGTGGATTCGACCGTCACTTAATTGAAATCTTTTGACTTGCCATGTAACCAAACCTGTTTTTGTTAGTTGATGGAATGGGAAATTGCTCTTTTCTTTTACTTAAGTGTTTGCAGTGTTTGTTTTTTTTATCTGCCAAGTATGAAAAACATAATTTTGTGTCATGATTGATGAATGAGTTGTACTCCAGGCATTGTACTTCTTCAGTTAGCGATTAACACTTAAGCTTTTTTGCCCCCAAGTTTCGGGGAACAACATTTGCATCTTGGTGGTTGATCGCACTTATTGCGAATCTTAAGCACATGTCCACGCTCTGAGGACTTAGGATAATTTGAGATCGATAGCCCGATCCGCACTCCAGGGATTTGAGAGTTATCGATGTTTGTAACACGGTTCGCGCTCCGGAAACCTGGAATTGATGTTTATACTCCGCTTCACGCTCCGAGAACTCAGAGTTAGTATTGATATTTCGGTTCGCATTCAGGGAACTTTGACGTAGTATTTGTGCTCCAATTCGCACTCTGGGAATTCGAAGATAGCATGTATGTTTGGGTTCGTGTTCCGGGAACCTGTAATGTATGTTTGTACTCCATTCACGCTCTGGGAAGTTGGAGTTGGCCGATAGATGGTCAGTCGCATCTATTTGGGCTTTTTAGGAATTCGTTCACACTCCGGGAACGATGCATTTGATGTTTATACTCCAATTCGCACTCTGGGAATTTGGAGTCCGTTCGCACTCTGGGAACGAGTTGTTGAATGTTTACACTCCAATTCGCACTCTGGGAAGTTGGAGTCCGTTCGCGCTCTGGGAACGAGTTGTTGAATGTTTATGCTCCAATTCGCACCCTAGGAAGTTGGAGTCCGTTCGCGCTCTGGGAATGAGTTGTTGAATGTTTATACTCCAATTCGCACCCTAGGAAGTTGGAGTCCGTTCGCGCTCTGGGAACGAGTTGTTGAATGTTTATACTCCGATTCGCGCTCTGGGAAGTTGGAGTCCGTTCGCACTCTGGGAACGAGTTGTTGAATTTTTATACTCCAATTCGCACTCTGGGAAGTTGGAGTCCGTTCGCACTCTGGAAACGAGTGTTGAATGTTTGTACTCCAATTCGCACTCTGGGAAGTTGGAGTCCATTCGCGCTCTGGGAACGAGTTGTTGAATGTTTATACTCAAATTCGCACTCTGGGAATTTGGAGTTAGTAAAAGGATTGTCGTGTATCAATCCTTGTAAATGCTGGCGTAGTGTTCTGTCCCCGAGCTCGGGTTTCACTTAGTGAGTGGCCGGTCGTATCACAGTCACTCCCTATTTGAATAAATCCCACCGCATGATAGAACTTAGCTCTTTGTGCATCGTGATATTATACGTTATTTTCAATGAATCACAACTTTGGCTCGAAGAGATGGCATTTTATTGCTGAAATGAAAGAAACGTGGCAAAATCAGTTGCCTTATTACAAGTTCAAACTTCAAAATGCAAAAAATAAAATGCAAAGGAAGAAATTGACTAAAAATAGATAAATAAAGCCTTTCATGTGTAGTAGCAACGGAAAATTTCGCAATTCTAAGCTCTCGGTAAAGTAAGACCGTCTATGGTCGATAACTTGAACGTGCCATCTTCGAGTTTTTGTGAAATCACATACGGCCCTTTTCAATTTGGCTTCATGTGCGAAGGGACTGGATAAATTCTCTTGAGTACGAGATCGCCGGGTTCAAAGGTTCGTGGTCGGACCTTGGCATTGTATATTCGAGCGACTCGACCCCGTTATACGGTTGCCCTCAAATCAGCTTCTTCACGCTTCTCATCGAGTAGATCCAGAGATTCAGCAAGTAATATGACATTCGTTTTCGGATCATAATATGTCACACGACGAGAGTGAACTTCCAATTCGACTAGAATAACGGCTTCAGAGCCATATGATAGAGAAAATGGAGTGTGTCCAGTTGTAGTCTTGTGAGTCGTCCGGTAAGCCCATAGAGCCATAGGCAGTTCATCAACCCACTTGCCCCCGGCTTTTTCCATTCGTTTCTTCAATATATACTTGATAACCTTATTCACGGCTTCAACTTGATCATTTGCTTGAGGGTGTGCTACTGCAGAGAATTTCTTATGGATGTGAAATCGTTGGCAGAAGTTCTTGAATTCAACACTGTCGAATTGGGCTCCATTATCGGTGATAATAGTATGCGGGAGACCAAACCGGCAGATGATGTTGCGTACCACGAAGTTGATTACTTTCTTTGTCGTAATTGTTGCAAGAGGTTCAGCTTCAGCCCATTTGGTGAAGTAATCAACTGCGACGATGGCGTACTTCGCGCCACCTTTAGCTAAAGGCAATGCACTAATTATATCAACTCCCCATATTGCAAATGGCCATGGACTGACCATCTGGGTTATCTCAGTAGGTGGAGCTCTGGGAATCCGAGCGTGTTTCTGGCATTTATCACACTTTTTGGCATAGTCCATAGCATCGCGATTAACGGTAGGCCAATAATATCCATATCGGAGTATTTTCTTGGCAAGTGCTTGTCCTCCAGTGTGATCGCCGCATTCTCCTTCGTGCACATCGTGTAATACTCGTCTGACTTCGTCGTGTGCGAAACACCGGAGAAGAGGAATAGAATACCCCCTTCGATACATAACTCCATTCTGAATGACAAATCGTGAAGCTTTTCGGAGAATTTGTCTTTTCTCACTTCGACGCTTAGGTAGTATACCATGCTCAATGTAATTTTGGTAGGGGGTCATCCACGACTCCCTGCTGGAAGTAGCTTCAAATGTGAAATCATTCTCTGCTCGATCAATGCTCGGAGAGGATAAAGTTTCGACAGGAATGAGTCCCAAGTGTTGAGCTTCGCCTGTGCTTGCCAACTTTGCCAACGAATCGGCTTTCTGATTGTGTTCTTGGGGTACGTAGAAAATGGTATAATAATCGAACCGATCAAGCATCTCCCGGACTCAGGCTAGATAAGCGGCTAGTCTTTGATCTTTGGCCTGATATTCACCCCGAACTTGGCATAATACCAACTGGGAATCACAGTAAATTTCCACGGCGATAATTCTTAGGTCACGGGCTAACTTTAACCCAGTAAGCAAAGCCTTATATTCAGCTTCATTCTTTGTTGCACGGAAATCAAACTTTATCGCGTAGCATATGGATCGGCCCTTGGGGGTTTCAAGCACTACCCCTGCGCCCGAGCACCGATTGTTGGATGCACCATCAGTATATAGCTTCCATATGTATTCGGGGGATTTACTAATTTCAGGTAAGTCTTCAAGAATAGTGAATTCGGTAATGAAATCTGCTAGGACTTGAACGTGTATGGCTCGTCTCGGAGTATATGTGATGTCGAATTGACTCAGTCCAATGTTCCATTTTAGTAACCTGCTAGACGTCTCAGGTCGTGTGAGGACTTGTCGTAACGGCTGATCGGTGTACACAGTGATGGGATGAGCTTGAAAATATGGACGGAGCTTCCTCGAGGCGATGACTAGGCAGTATGCCAATTTTTCTAACCTTGGATAATTTCTCTCGGCTCCGGTTAATCGTTTACTAACGTAGTAGACCGGTCTCTGCACTCGGTCTACCTCCCGAACCAACGCAGCACTGATGGCGTTTTCAGATACTGCCAGATAGAGGTATAATTGTTCATGATCAATAGGTTTTGAAAGAATCGGCGGTGTGGAAAGATGCTGAATTAGTGATTGAAATGCGCCCTCACATTCCTAGTCCATTCGAAGTTTCGTTTCCCTTTTCGGATCAGATCGAAGAAGGGTATGCATTTGTCAGTTGATTTCGAGATGAACCTGCTCAGTGCTGCAACCTTCCCTTAAGACTCTAAACCTGCTATATGGTCCTTGGAGTTTGAAGATTCCTGATCGCCCAGATCTTTTCGGGGCTGGCCTCTATTCCTCGGGCGTTGACGATGAACCCAAGGAATTTTTCGGATGCGGCTCCAAAATGACATTTTAGCGGATTAAGCTTCATCCCATATCTCCGGAGGACATTGAACATTGACTCTAAGTCTTTGACATGATCAGTGGAGTATCATGATTTTACCAACATGTCATCTACATAAACTTCCATAATCTTTCCGATCTGGTTGGCAAACATTCGGTTGACTAAGCGTTGGTAAGTCGTTCCAGCATTCTTTAACCCAAAAGGCATGACCTTGTAGCAGTATAGTCCCAGGTCAGTTACGAAGCTCGTATGTTCTTGATCGGGCACATGCATGGGTATCTGATTGTAACCAGAATAAGCATCCATGAAAGATAATAATTTGTGCCCGGCCGTTAAATCCACAAGTTGATCGATTCGGTGAAGTGGAAAGCTGTCTTTCGGACAAGCCTTATTTAAGTCAGAGTAATCGATGCACGTTCTCCATTTCCCATTCGGTTTTCGGACAAGTACAGGGTTGGATACCACTCCAGGTACAAAGCATCCCGGATAAACCCATTCGCTCTTAGCTTATCAACTTCTTCTTTGAGGGCCGACAGATCTCTCTGGATCCATACCGCGTCTTTTTTGTTTGACCGGGATATACCGTGGGTCAATATTCAAGGTGTGGCTCGCGATGTCTGGCGAGATTCCACACATATCAGAATGCATCCAAGCGAATATGTCTAGATTTGCTTGGAGAAATTCGACCAATTCCCGTTGTGCTTGTGGGTTTAGCTGAGACCCAATTTTTAACATTTTTGAATCATCATCATCATTAACTGGAACATCAATTGTCAGCTCGGCTGGGGAAGCTTGACTTTCTTTAGATTCATCATTATCTTCAGTGTCTCTGGGGTTTAGATCTTTTTGGAATTAGTCGTGGAGCCCGGGCTGAGGCCCAGGCACTAATTGTCAATCGTCGGCGAAACGGACGCAGAGAGATTCCTCCACGCCCTTTCCTTTCTCCTTTCTCTGCGCTTCTCGCAGTTCGGTAACATAGCAGGCTCTCCCAACAGCCTGATCTCCTTGAATGACCCCAATCCCACGATCAGTGGGGAATTTCAAAGTTAAGCCCCATGGGGCAATTGCTGCCCTGAATTCGGCGAGGGCCGGTCGGCCCAAAAAGGCATTGTATGGAGAGTGGATATCTAAGACAACAAATTGTAACATTCGGACTCTTCGGCGTTCTTCTACTCCCAACTCCACTGGCAACTCCACCACTCCAGTGGATATATTAGCACTTCCATCGAAGCCATGGATTCTAGATTGACAAGGCTTTAAATCTTTGGCTTCCATCTTCATTTGATCATATGCTCTCTTAAACAAGATATTTACTGAACTCCCACTGTCCACCAGGATCCTGTTCATCCAAGCAGGACCAACCTAGGCAGATATGACTAGTGGGTCTATAGTTGGGGCTTCCACCTTATCAGCATCTCGGTTTCTAAATACGATGTCATCTGCCATCGTCCTCTGTTGTTTAGCCGGAGCCCCTTTATCAAGTGTACTGCAACTCTCGAAATCCACATACCTGATCGAGTTGGCGTATGATTCCATTTCCCTCCAGCTTCGGTCCGCTGGATGAGAGCCACCACTAACTGTATTTGTGACCAATCTCCCGTCTGTACGAGCGGGCTCCTCCTGTCTCTCTTAGTTTTGTGCACGATTTTGGTTCGACGGGCCCACACCACCAGCCTTCGGTGCCCGCACGAATTGATCTAACTTCCTTTCCCTGATCAATTTTTCAATAAGATCTTGCAAATGCCTGCAATCATTGGTATTGTGTTCGTAACTTTCATGGAATCTACAGAACTTTCCTGTTTCAATCTGTCTCTCCGATGACGGCTTCGAAATCGGCTTCTTATACTATATCGCATTACAAGTTTGTAGATACACATTTTCCAGTGACGTATTCAGTGGTGTATAGCTTTCAAACAGTTGCGCCCTACGCCGCGGGCCACGATTCTGATCTTACTTCTTATTTCTATTATCGCTGCTCCTCGGGTGGGTTTGCTTGTTTTGAATGTTCAATTGTACTTTTCCTGAACTCTCCCCTGATTGTTTAACTGCCACATTGCTTTGAATTCCTTTATTATTGGGTCTCGCATCGTCCTGCTTCCTAGATTGTTTCGCATCCTCACGCCTTAAGAATTGAGAAGCTTTGGAGTAGAAAGGATCCAACAATGCGGGAGGTTTCCCAAGCTAGCCAATTTCCAAATTCAGATTCGGGGTTAATCCCCTTAGTCAAGGCCATCAAGATTGAATTATCATTGGGGTTTGTGATCTCTGCACAAGCTGCATTGAATCTTTCCAAATATCGCCTGAGTGTCTCTCCTGGAGCTTGAGTGACACTAGATAAAATATTTAAGTCTTTAGGCCTGGCAATGTGCATAAGGAACTGTTCAACAAATTTAGTAGCCAATTGGTCAAATGAAGAGATAGATCGTGGTGGTAATCGTGTAAACCACATCGTCGCAATTCCCCCTAAAGAAATGGGAAAACTACGGCATTTTACTGCATCATCAGCTCTTGCAGCAGTCATCGACTATTCGTATTTCAGAATATGTTGGTTAGGGTCGGAACTTCCTTCATACATGGGAAGAGTCGACATCCTGAATCGCCGAGGAGGTTCAGCATATAATATGTCATCAGTGAACGGAGTATGACTTCGAGAGATTCCCCAGTCGTCATTTGTTAAGCCCTGACTTTCGCGGATCATTTGGCGTACCATAGCTGAGAGGTCAGGTGTTGCTATATTCGGAGGGTGGCGAGTCAAAGCGTGGTCGGGTTCCACAGTGCGAGGTAGGATCGGGCGCTGTCGACGATCCGTATCTCGCCTCCTTGGCTCGATGTCTTCTGGGACATATGGTCCTGGAACATGCTCCTGCTTGTGGTAGTTTTGATTGGAGTGATTCCGGGTATCAACTCCTATGTCAACTGTGGTGGCGGTGGCTCGGTTATCCGTAGTATGTTGTGGAACGGTGCCTCCTCGGGAGGAGGGTCCTGTATGAAAACTGGCAGAAGGGCCAACTCTTATCTGCCCCACAGTTAATGCTTGTTGGTGACCAGCAGTATGCGCATGGCTTCCGTCTAGCCTGGGACGGGTAGATCTGCCGCTGTAATCAGAGGAGGCAGAGCTTTCAGTAGAAGAATGAGGGACGTGGTCCCTTCTGGATCTTCTACGCCTTTGGCGGTTTAATTGATTAGTCAACTCAACATTGGCGCGCAATTGTTCGGTCAGCTGTTGCCGACTTTGGGTTAGTTCCTGGAGTAATGTCTGGAACTCTTGTCGAGTGACCGGACCTGATGGATCTGAATGCCCGGTATCATCTTGATTGGGTGGAGGTAGTTGCGCGGGATTTTGTCTATCCCGGCCTTCTTGACCAGCGGCGGTAGATGTGGTTCTCATGCTAACCATCTTGAGGTGTAGAATCCTTTCCTAGATTTTGGTAAATTTGAATAGTATGGAAGGAGTCTGAAATTGTAATCTGGATCTCTCTCTTAGATTTATTCAATCCGGTATCGATGATAGATCCAATGAGCAGGAGAAAACCTGGGTTTTCTCGGTGAAAGCACCAAAGTGTTTGCACCAAAATTGGGCAACACCCTTCGGAAGTTTTTGAAGAGATAATAAATGAAGAAATCAAATTGAAAATGAGGATTATCTAATAAAAACTTCAAGTCACAGAAAAGTAAATTGCACGGGAGACAATAGTTTAGAGTGGTTCGGCGATTTGCCTACATCCACTATGAAGTTTTATCACTTTATTGCTTAATACTAGAAGATTACAAATGTTCTAGAGCGAAGTACAGCAGATAATAGACTTAAATTCGAAATCAGCAGCAGTGAAGGTGGTATAGAGTGATTCTGCAGCATTCGGGTGTGCTTTATCTCTAAGAATTCTTCGATCCCTTTTCTGAATGACCAGGGGCTCTATTTATAGGTCTAGGAGGCTGATATTTCACCTAAAATTCGGGGAGACCGCTTCTGGCACGTGAGGGAGACCCACACGCCTGGCCTCAAGAAATCCGGGCCCACTTTGGGATCGATTCGAACTCTAGTTCGAGTCCATCAAAAAAGTGTCCAATCGATGTGAAATTTGGTGTGGACATTCTTCAACATGTATGCAAGCTCCTATGAAAATTTCATAGCATTTGGACTTGTAGATCTCGAGTTATGATCAATTCAAGATTGCATTTCCGGTTGACACGTCTCGTTCGAATCGATCCTTTCGAATCGATAGGGCCGAATCGATGACTCGAGCATGTGCCTGGTGACGTGGCGCGTGCTTCTCGGGTTGATCCTGATTTTTCTCCGATTTTACTGGGTCGAATCCATGGTTTTTGACGCTTCTACTTAGTGGATTCGAGGGAATGGATTCGAGGAGATGCTCGTTCGAATCATTCGAGGTATACCATAGCTGATCGATATGAAGCTTCCTCAACATGTGGATTCGAAGTGAATCAACTGCATGGGTTCGAAGCATCTCGCCTTGAAGGATTCGAGGTGGAGGTCGTTTGATGGATTCGAAGGAAGGCCATTGGGATGGATACGAAGCTTGGCCACCTGATGGATTCGAACTCATATGCTCTGACGGAGGCGAAATGGAGTGACTTCATAGACTCGAAGGACTTCAACCTGATGGATACGAAGTGGAGTGATCCCATGGATTCGAAGTAAGAGGAAGCCGATGGATTCGAACTCATGGTCTTTTGATGGATTCGAACTTAGGGTTATTACCTCCAACTTGAATTGATCACAACTTGAGCGTATGAACTCGGATTGACTTGAAATTTAAGATGCTGACTTTTATAACTTTTCTTGTCATGTCCTATCAACTGTAGCTCAATCTGGACTCGGACAAAATTCGGTGATATCCATAGTGAAGCTAAGCATGACCAATCCCGGAGACGAGCTGTCCTTTATTTTCGATCGATCTTTTGGTATCACGGCTTTGCCAAAAAGCGGGATAACAGACAGGTGGATCTGAATTATAAACGTGCTTAACGATAATTGGCCCAAAAAGCCCGTTTTGACTCCGGAACGAAATTGGGTCAACCTATATATCAAAATAGATGTTTTAAAATATTTTAAACGTGATGGAAAAATTTTCACGTCCAAATTCCATTGTATGAAGAAGTTATGCTAAAATCAATATTTTCAAATTGATTTCAATTTATCGATTTCAAGGCGTTTCGCATCCGTACGATCACACGTCAAGTCCGATCGCTACGAAACTTGAAACCCTGCAATAATTCACTGTTACGGATCCGATGAAACTAGTTTCGTCAAAATCCGAGTCAGTGGCCAAAATGGCTATTTTTATATTAATTAAATAATTTAATAATTAATCAATAAAATCCTTTTTTTTAAAATTTCAATCTTAAAATTGACAAACTATATCACTTTATATTTCTCGATCCAATTACAATGTTTTAAACAAGTTAAAAGTCAATTTAAAGTTGATAAGTCTATCCGTCGCAGTATTAAATTTTTAATTTCATTATATTCAAATAAATTAAGTTCCCAATAATTTTATTAAATTTTATTTTCATTTTAATTATTCAATCCTTTATTATCCAATGGATTCAATCAACATTAGATTCATGGTTTATTACATTATTATACTCAAATTTTATCAAAATTTCAATAACGTATTATTTAAATGTTTAATTTCATTTATTTTTGCAATAACTTCGATTGTTAAATTTTTATACTCCAATTACATTAATAAATCTCGCTTTATATTCTTTTAAATGAACCAATAGTCATATTATAAATGGAATTTACGTTATTTTCAATTATTAATTATCATCAGTTAAGATCTTAACATTTGTTCCATAAATTTTATTTGCCCTGAATTAGTTACTGCAATTATCTAATTCCAATTTCGTAATCACATTCCATCCATTAACTGGTATTGCATTGACATTTAACTTATTAGCTTATATCAACACTATTATCATTAATTGCAAATGGATTACCAAATTTAGTCACTACCCTAAATAACTAACGTAAATTAATCTCCATTATTTCTACTGATTTAATTTTCATTCAGTTAATTAATGATTCCCTCAGTTAGCATTAACGTAACATTTTCTTTATTTGTATTGCAAACAATTCAAAATTCAATTCCTAATTCTTAATATCCTCTAAATTACAACTTCCAAACCTGGTATTAATCATCATTTACGTACCTCTAATTATCTTAATTTACATTAACATAATAAATAAATTACCTTTAATGAAATATATCCCCCAATTTATTATATGCAATAAATTTTGACCTTACAACAGTTTCAATTAATTATTTATATTTATTACGATTGAATACCAAAATTTATTTAACACATCAAATAAATGAACAATCTATATTCATTGTCACCTATTTTCTTTTGAATTCAGTTATAAGTTTGTTACTTACCAACCAGGTTATAATAACACTAATTTTTATTCCACTGCCATATATGATATATTTGCATCACATACTTGAATTTTTCAATTTCATCTTAATTCCAATTCACGGTAGTATAATTTCTTACTATAAACCCATTTACAATTTGCATATCAATAATTAGTTTCAACTAAATAGATTGATCCAATTCAACTCTTTTGTTAAGTCTATATACATCAATATACTATTTCATTGGTAAATGTTATTTCAATTATTCCTTTATTACTTGCAAATCTTATTTCATTCGTGAATGTCATCATTTATCAATTATTACATAATTTCATTTATTAATATTCATTTTATTCATGCTTAATTCAATTCCTTTGCATATTAATTCATTTACTAAAGTTTAAAATCATTTATTTATATTACTTACCTTCTTATTATATTAAATTAGTAGCATTTCAATTATACTTTTGATTATAACATTTCATTAGTAAATTCAATATTCCCGTTTGTTTCTTTTATTAACCTTGTAACCAAGTATGACAAATTTCATAATTTCAATTGCTATATTTAAACTTCTAACATTTGCTTCATTATAAATTCTAAGATTTTTATTTCTTCCTAAATTTAATTGCAAAATTTTAAATTAAACTAACAAATTTATTAATCAAAATTTACGGGTCGTTACACTCTCCCCCACTCAAAACTTTTCGTCCCCGAAAAGAAAAAAGAAGGGAAAAGAAGAGTTAAGAAATCAATATATCTTATTCAAAACATAAATTTTATAAACAATTAAATTTAAAAATTTGTTACTTTAAACAAAATATACAAATTTACAATCATTATATTTTTTATACTTAAATCAATAAAGTTTGGAAAATATTTTCAAAATTTTCTAAGTCCAAAATTTACGAAAAATTTCGGCAGAGTCTCCTTTGCACGGAGAGGCTCGGGAGAAAATATAATATCAAAATAACAATATATAACATATATTTCCTAAAATAATATATGTCCCATCCTGGGGAAAATATAAATATAATAACGTTATAAACCGTAATCCGAAAACGTACCTATTTGTCAGGAAATAACGCTTATATTATGAAACCAAATGCGGTAGCAATTGCTTCCATAACCTGTATTTCACTTATAAAACCCAAAAGAGTTAAAAAAAAAATTATAAAATGAAATATTTAAGTTGTTTTAATTACAACCAACCAAACCAATACAACAACAACCAATTGCAACCACAGCAAACAACCATCACAGAGAATCAATATAATCAACCATTCATTCATAACAAATAAAACAAATAGTTGTTCGGGTTCAAAACTGCAAATCGTACGGAATGAGAAATAAACTACTAAGTGTACCCTTCACTCAACAGTCTTAGGTGAAACTAAATAGATTATTTATTCATCCTAACAATTTTAAAATATCCTTACCCAAATAACCATAGACCAAACAATAACAATTTTCAAACAATAAATCAAGTTAATTTTTGTTAATTTCATTTCAAACTATTGTTGTTTGATTTCTTTTTTTCATATAATGATTTATTTTTATTTTCATTTATTTCTTACAATTTTATTTAGAAATAACTTCAACTTACTTATTATCTTATTTCTTACCTTTCTATTATATTAAAATTTAGAAATATTTCAGTCACAACTTAAGTTTATAACTCTATAACATCAATTTCTTATTTATTAAGGTGATTCATTTAACCTTTTCATTATATTTAATTGGTGTTCTTTCAGTCATCTTAAATTTATAACATTAAATTCTCATTTATAACAGCAAATTAATTGAATACTTTCATTACCTCAAGCTTTACTTGTAAGATTTCCCATTACCTTTTCTTATTAGCATTGTAACTTTCAATATCTGGTAAGTTATATATATGCTTTAAGAATGTAATTGAAAATTATACAAATTATCTCATTTCTTTTAATTTAGTCTGATATTCAATAATTTAGAGGTTCGATTATTATATCCTTTATTTTATAGGTTACAATTTCAAATTTCATTTAGGGTTTCAATTATTAGTTAAATTCTGTTTCACTACATTAATTAAACTATTAAGAATTAAATACCGGGTTTAATTTCAAATTATTTTAAAATAATAGATAAGTATACTTACAACTTATCTATATCCAAGTATATTCAAAACAAATTAAAATTTTACTTCTGTTTATCAAAAATAAATCTGTAGTAAAACTACTACAGTAGCCTTCCCACTTCGAAACTCGAAAATGAAAGTCGATGATGCGTGCACTCATCACCGAAATTATTTTCCAGCGACAGAGAGGGGAGTACAACTTAATCTTTTCAAAATTTCTTTAAAACCATACTTTCAAATTATATTGAAATATTTATATCAGAAAATATTTCTAAATACTATTATTATATTTCAAAATCCTTTGAAAGCAATTTTTCGAAATCCCGGACTTCAGTTCTAAAATTTCCAAATTTCATTGATTTTATTTCAATCTTATTTTACCCATTATTTATAAATTTTATTCCAAACAACCAATATGTTGCAACCAAATATAATCTTTATAAAATTTATTTTATATATATAGAAAAAATAATAGGCAAAATTATTTCATTCACCTATATTAAAAACAAATATTGTGTCGTTCTGTCCTATTAAGTATTTAGAAATCCCTATTGATGTCATATCGTCCCATGCATCAACCAGAATTTATAAATACGAAACGGAACAGATTATCACAATATTAAAACCTTTTTATAACACTAACAAATACGCTCTCTCATATATACACTCAGCAACTCCCATAGGGTATTACTACCCTATTAGTAAAGAGTCGAACCCCACAAAGCTAAGGTTTATCGCTAAACCAAAGCTCTGATACCACATTGTAACGTCCCCCTTTTCGCACGCTTTAAATCGACACACGTGCCAATACAAACCGTTCGAAAGGACGGATTGTTATGGGGTAAATAAGAAAAACGAGGAAGATATAAACAAAACAGAATCTCACAGCGGAAGGATAAAATATAATAATCAAATATACAGTTTATAAAGCTGTTCTAAAATATTCGTTTATACTTATACAACATACATCAGAGTTACACATACCATATAACAATGCAGCGGAACAATATGAGGGTAGTGGACTAATAATAATAATAACAACAATATAAATCTCCATCTTCGTCCTACAGAGCTAAGGTCTTTGAAATCCCGAAACGCTCGGACTGACCGGAGCGAATTGAAAGGGCAAAACACTCGAGTCGGAACTAAAAGATCTTATGTAAGTTAAATTAACAGAAGTAAATATGTGTGCAGTAACTCAAAAGATGCTCGGGATTCACATCTCTTAAGGATCCGTTAAACTATTTACTATATAGTATATTTCGCTATTATAATAGTGTCTAATTGTAAAATAAACTTATTTTTAAATAGCGTTAAGGGGTTACCCATATAGCCCTTAACACAAATAATGCCAATAGTCTATACAGTACCGTAAAACCTCCTGATCGGGAGGCTACCAGAGGATACTCCATAGGTACGACACAAATAGAAACTCGTACAAGGCGTGATAGGGTAGGTGACAGGCACAACTAGGCAATGCCAGGGTAGATATACCAATTACGCATCCGGGCTGGTGGTAACGCGTAGTAGCTACTACCGCCCACCTCAGACAAACCCACTCTAAAATCAAAGAAATCAAAAGTGGTCACCGAATCAATCCAAAGTCAGAGTATAATATCGAAGAGGAGTATCCGATAAAGGGCGGTAACCCCCTTGGCCCGAGAATCGCTCCTGTTTTAGCCACCTTATGCCAACTCATGGGAGTCGGGTCCACGTATTTACCTCAAAGGAAACGCCGCCGCCATCTTACTTCATTCTGGAATCTCCACCGCGTACACGGTTGTTAAAGTGGTTTTCGGGGTTGGCAGAGAGTATGACAACTTCCGATCCCGGTCTCTTCAACAACCAATCGTTATTATAACACCCCGGTTTTTCAAAATAATTTATACTTTAAAACAGAATATAATATCTCTTACAAACCATATAAATACGATATCATTTATATTTTTAAAACCCAAATCAATATGATATCATTTTTATTTTATAAATATCTCTTTCCCAAAATCATAATATTTTTCAAATATATATATATATATATACCTTGAAACCATTGCTTTGAAACATAACTTTTAATAATTAATGGTTCAAATACTATATTACTTTATAAAATAAACAGCTTCTCCAAATTTCACAATAAATTCCCAATATCAATTTGAACCTCCAAATAAACCATTTTAATTCCCATATATTTCAAAGCTTAAATATTCTATATTTCAAAACTTTATAGTTCATATATTTCAATCTTTAAATATTCCACTATTTCAAAATGGATTCTTTGAAAAAATTAACATATACCAAATCCAATTCCCATTATTTTAAAATTGAAATGTATATTTAATAGAACAAATATTATTTAAGTGAAACCCTTTAACTTCAATAACAGGATATTCTTTTTAATTAAACTAACTTGATAATATTCTTTAAATCAATTAGATATTCGTTTAAATCCTCAATCAACAATCAAGTTATAAGATCATACCCTGTAAATCTTAATTTATTTACATTTCAAAACAAAAAATTTCGAGGAAAATTCTTAAATACTTTAATTCAAATCATATTCACATTTATCTTCAACCTTACTTTTATTTGAGTTATTATAAACTCTATATGCAATAGAATTTCAAATATATTCTTAACCATATTATATAAACGAAATCAACTTCATTATTTAGCTTAATTTAAAATTCGAAACCAATTTATACATAGCTAAATTCAAGAATTTTTACTATATATATATCAAAATTTAATATTTATTAAACCGTATTCTTTTCAAAACCATAGAAAATCATTTCAAAAATAATTTTATATATATACCGCGGTGCCTATATATAATTTTCTATCCTATGCTCAAGTGATACGGATATTTATCATTTCAATCCGCAATTTAAAATAAAAAAATGTGGTTGTATATCATTTCAAACCGCAACCCCGGATGAAATGAAAATTCATAGTAGCTTGCAGTTTATACAATATAAGTACAACATCCATTCATCCATCATATCAATCATTAAACATTTATCAATTTATCATCCAATTCAAACAATCACATCAATAAATAATAATTAAGTACTGGTAGTTAAAATTTCAATAATGAATTAAATAACTGTTTAACTGTAGTTTATATGCAATAATAAATAAATTTAACTAACAGTTTATATGCAATAATAAATTTAACTTAAATTTTAACTGGCAGTTTATATGCAAAAATGAATTAAATAACAAGTAAATCATATGAATGCAAATTAACTGAGATAATGATGAAATATATGCCAAACAGCTATAAATAAATTTCTAAACACATCATAAATCAATTTAACAAACATAAGAAATTTTAGAAGTTATGAGTGGGTTAAAACACTCACCTTTTGAATTTAAATTGAATAAAAATTCAATTTAAACCCAAAAATTTGACACTCTCCAAATCCAACCAAACCAGCGCCAAAATGTCCGGAATTTTATTACGAACCTAACAAAAAAATCACGCGTAAATTGGATCACTTATGACAAAGATATACGAATTAGATCGATTGAAATTTAAATTTAAATAAAATAAAGCAAAAGAAGGTCACCCTATTAGACACATCAGCATCATTGACCACGTTCCCCAAACCCTCATACGCGCGCCATTCTCGTTCTTCCAAACCATAATACGTTGCTACAGCCGCCACTCTCCTCAAAAAAATCGCCGCACCTACGTACGCTACCTAGATGATCAGGGAGCGCCAACCTCCCCTGCTCCTCATGCCGACCCCAACTGCACAAACGCGGTCACCCACGAACTGCCGTGGGCCACTCGACACGCCACCTTCTACCGCCATGCCAGGCGTCTCCGAGCACCTTTGACTCCAACCAAACCGTTAGATCATCTTGCCTCAACCCCCTCTACAACCTGATCAAACCCAGGACGAAGATCCATCGTCAAATCCTATACCAACATACGAACGGCCGAAACTGAATGCCCAATTTCTGGTCAAACCACAGCCCGAATCGAAAAACAAATTACACCATTGAATTTCGCTCGTCGAGAGCATCAACATATTTTTTTTGAATTTTTTTGAGGACTTTGAATTTTTGGCTTTGATTTGATTTGAGATTGGATCTGAAATTATATTGTCTGCCATTAAGGAGGGGAGAGTTGAGATGTACGTACAAAAAAATGAGAATAGAGGTAGGCTAGGGTTTAGCAGGATATTTATAGAGAAAGTTGAAATAGACAGGTGGATCCGAATTATAAACGTGCTTAACGATAATTGGCCTAAAAAGCCCGTTCTGACTCCGGAACGAAATTGGGTCAACCTATATATCACAATAGATGTTTTAAAATATTTTAAACGCGATGGAAAAAGTTTCACGTCCAAATTCCATCGTATGAAGAAGTTATGCTGAAATCAATATTTTCAAATTGATTTCAATTGATTTCAGTTTATCGATTTCAAGGCGTTTCACGTCCGTACGATCACACGACAAGTCTGATCGCTACGAAACTTGAAACCCTACAATTATTCATCGTTACGGATCCGATGAAACTAGTTTCGTCGAAATCCGAGTCAGTGGCCAAAATGGCTATTTTTATATTAATTAAATAATTTAATAATTAATTAATAAAATCCAATTTTTTTAAATTTCAATCTTAAAATTGACAAATTATATCACTTTATATTTCTCGATCCAATTACAATGTTTTAAACAAGTTAAAAATTAATTTAAAGTTGATAAGTCTATCCGTCGCAGTATTAAATTTTTAATTTCATTATATTCAAATAAATTAAGTTCCCAATAATTTTATTAAATTTTATTTTCATTCAAATTATTCAATCCTTTATTATCCAACGGATTCAATCAACATTGGATTCGTGGTTTATTACATTATTATACTCAAATTTTATCAAAATTTCAATAACGTATTATTTAAATGTTTAATTTCATTTATTTTTGCAATAACTTCAATTATTAAATTTTTATACTCTAATTAAATTAATAAATCTCGCTTTCTATACTTTTAAATCAACCAATAGTCATATTATAAATGGAATTTACGTTATTTTCAATTATTAATTATCATCAGTTAAGATCTTAACATTTGTTCCATAAATTTTATTTTCCTTGAATTAGTTACTGCATTTATCTAATTCTGATTTCGTAATCACATTCCATCCATTAACTGGTATTGCATTGACATTTAACTTATTGGCTTATATCAACACTATTATCATTAATTGCAAATGGATTACCAAATTTAGTCACTACCCTAAATAACTAACGTAAATTAATCTCCATTATTTCTGCTGATTTAACTTTTATTCGATTAATTAATGATTCCCTCAGTTAGCATTAACGTAACATTTTCTTTATTTGTATTGCAATAATTCAAAATTCAATTCCTAATTCTTAATATCCTCTAAATTGCAACTTCCAAACATGGTATTAATCATCATTTACGTACCTCTAATTGTCTTAATTTACATTAACATAATAAATAAATTACCTTTAATGAAATCTATCCCCCAATTTATTATATGCAATAAATTTTGACCTTACAAAAATTTCAATTAATTATTTATATTTATTGCGATTGAATACCAAAATTTATTTAACACATCAAATAAATGAACAATCTATATTCATTGTTACCTATTTTCTTTTAAATTCAGTTATAAGTTTGTTACTTACCAACCAGGTTATAATAACATTAATTTTTATTCCACTACTATATATGATATATTTGCATCACATACTTGAATTTTTCAATTTCATCTTAATTCCAGTTCACGGTAGTATAATTTCTTACTATAAACCCATTTATAATTTGCATACCAATTAATTAGTTTCAACTAAATAGATTGATCTAATTCAACTCTTTTGTTAAGTCTATATAAATCAATATACTATTTCATTGGTAAATGTTTATTTCAATTATTCCTTTATTACTTACAAATCTTATTTCATTCATGAATGCCATCATTTATCAATTATTGCATAATTTCATTTATTAATATTCATTTTATTAATGTTATTCATGCTTAATTCAATTCCTTTGCACAGTAATCATTTACTAAAGTTTAAAATCATTTATTTATATTACTTACCTTCTTATTATATTAAATTAGTAGCATTTCAATATACTTCTGATAATAACATTTCATTAGTAAATTCAATATTCCTGTTTGTTTCTTTTATTAACCTTATAACCAAGTATGACAAATTTCATAATTTCAATTGCTATATTTAAACTTCTATTGCTTCATTATAACTTCTAAGATTTTTTTTCTTCCTAAATTTAATTGCAAAAATTTAAATTAAACAAACAAATTTATTAATCAAAATTTATGGGTCGTTACAAACAAGCAGCATAAAAGTCCCCAAAATAAATAGCCAAGCCTGTATTTATAGATGAAGATGGTGAAATATGTTTCTGAAAATTAGACAGAAGGATCTCTAAAGCTATATGGGCCCGTAGGAGGGATCGCATGACCAAAATCCCAATGAATAAGGATCGGTATGATCCCCCTTTTAAAGGAATTTAGGGGTGTGATCCCTATGGTAGCTTCGCCTTATTGAAATATGCTTAGCCTCCAAGTTTCAGGCTAGTTGGATTAGTAGAACTTGAGTTATTGCTTGATCTTTGCTTCAATAAGAATTACCTTTTGATTTCAGCTGATCCCAATTAAGGGAAGAGGGCCAACCCTTTTTACTCCATCTTTTTGAGGTGCGATCCCTGTGGTAGGCTTTCTAGATTTTCCATAATTTTCTCACAAAATTTCATATACATTGGACTTGTGGATATTGAGATATTATTGAACTACACTTGCTTCGTGAAACATACCGTCCCTATGTTGGAGGTTCATACAGCTGATCCCTCCTACACGTTGAAACATATTACATACTTCGAACGTTCTGTATTGCATATCTCATAATTTCATTTAATCGCAACTCCATATTATCATCTATGATTGACATCTGGACCTTACACTCATCACTCTGGACTCGCGACCCTTGATGAAAGTCGAATTTAACGTGTCCTACCTATTTAATATAGCCAAGAAAAAATGTTGAATAACACTTGCCTCCTAAAGTATGTCTTGTGTTGAATATGGCGTGCTTTGTATCGAAGCAGTTGAGAGTCGTCGAAAAGAAATCCACCTAGCTTTTTGAATAGTCGCTATACTTCTATCTAATCATTTTTCCAAAGCATTGTATCTCTCTTTGATCGTCATGATGTTTGGTCAATTTCCAACAGTATAAATCTAGGATTACATTTCATCGGCTGATAGCTTGGTCCTGTTCTACAAGACTAGTAAGCTCTAGCTATCTGATCTAGTCTTAAACTATAAAGCTTCAAGTTTGCATTCAATTTCTATCGATTTCAAAATTTGAACCTTTAGAATATACATGTGTAGGTTCAGGTACACGTTCTGGACATTCGCTCTAGGATGCATTCATACGCTCATGGGTCGTCGTCAATTTCTCTTTAGTTAAATGTGATTTCATTGCATTTTGAATACATGTGATTTTCATTCCCATGTTTGCATGTACAAAAGCCCAAAGTCGATCCCAATATTCTTCCCTTTTTTTATACACATATAGATATCGGCATTCTCCTAGCCGATCCCTCCCTCCTTTTTTATACACTTATAGGGTGAACATTCTCCTAGCCGATCCCTCCCTACCTTTTTTCGACCTCATAGAGAATGAAGATGTAGGCCGAAGCCTTGTCTCCATATATAAGTTAGCACTTTTTCCCCTTAACCTTCACTTATTCATCTCCTCCCCATTTGCCTTTACTTTCTTACTTCCTTAAAACTCATCCCTGAACCTTCCCCTGTTAATTTGAAAACCCTACCCATTCCTTTCGAATCAAGCACCATCTTTATCCATAAACTCACCTTCCTGTTTTGCTTTAGATCATCATTTCATCTTCAATTTGAATTGCAATCCAATACTTCTTCTCGAACGTCGCATTCTCTCTATACATAGGTAGGTTTGCTCACCTTTAACCTATAATTTTATAATGAGACAATGGGTTCTATTATGTTGGTGGATGGGTAGGAGTTCATCACGATGGAGAGGTGATGGTCAAATTAGTTTGGGGAAGACGAGATGGTGTAGGGTTTGACAAAGTAGGAAAGAAGAAGGAAGAAAGGAGCATAGGACACAAGAGACATAGGGATCGATCAAAATATTTGAGGTAAAGCATGAGAATATTGAAGAAAAGGGATCGATTGTTATGGCTTGCATGGAAGGGTCGGTAGTTGTAACAACCCGTATTTTTAACTATTTTAAATTATTAAATTTAATGTAATTATAGAATAAAAATGGTCAGAAATAAAATTTAATGTTTATTTATGTAATTTATTTAATATGAACTTGAATAAAATATTGAAATAACCAATTTCGAATATTTTGGAAATAACAAGTCTTGAAATGAAATTCTATATATTGAATGTGTTTATAATCAATAACTGGAATTTAATGATAAGCATTGAATTATTTAGAAGGAAATAAAATAATGGTTGATAACTCAAATTCAATTGAAATTTATAATTATTAATGTAATTTATTTGATAATTAAATTGTTTAAATTTAATATTGGAATTATTTAAATAATTGAGTTTTGAATTTAACATGAACGAAAATGATTTCAAAAGTTGATCTAAATTTTATTTAAATAAGAATGAAAATTGTTAACTTTTAAAATTGAATTTAAAAAGATTAAATTAATTTCTGGAAATTATTTGTTTTAATTAACGAGTAAATAGTCATTTGGCCACTATCTTGGATTTCGATGAAACCAATTTCTCAGATCTTTAATAGTGAATTATTATAGGATTTCAAGTTTCGTCGCAATCGGATTTAACATTTGGCCGTGCGAGCAGAATTTAATTAAAATAATTTGATTTTGAAATGCTATCTTCTGAATACAATCGAATTAGACCTCGATACTAGTTCCATTGTGTTTGGAACGGGGTAAACATATAGAACACAAGGCGGCACGCTTCGTTTGGAGTTTGAAATTTCACAGGACAATCTAGTTAGATATTTTCCTTATTATAATATTATATATTTACCTTTCTCCCAACATATCGTACACTCAGCCAAAAACATGTCTTCCTCGTACCCCTTTCTCTTTTTTCCTCTTTTCAAATCAACAGGTCGATCAAAAAAAAATCGCGAGCTGGGGAAGAGGGTCGCAGCCGAGCACGTGGGTCATAAAGCTTGGCAAGGTGCGCATCGAAGTTGGGGAATTGTAGGCATTCGATTTCGAATGCTAGGGTTTGGGTGCTATTCACGCACTAGTGGAGGAGGGAGGCGAGCGTTCGCACGTCAGTGTTGGGGGTCCGGTCGTCTTGAGTGGCGTGCGCCTAGAGAAGTTCGATCATAATCAATAGGTTCTTGCATGCGCACCTGAGAATGAAGCAGTAGATGGAGGGAGATAGATTCAGGTTGTTAATCACTTTGTTATAAGTTAATTATTTTTAGTTATATCATTAATGCTGATTATCGTATATCTTATTCTTACGAGGTCCGTTCGGTCGAAACAAATTACGTTGCAACTGTATCAATGTCGTCTACAACGTGGAGTAGATCTGGAATTTATTTGAAGCTGAAATATTTTCAGTTTTAAATAAAAGGTGAGTGTTTCATAATGCTCATGAAATACTAATTTTTTTATGTTAGTTAAATTTATATCGTGAAGTGATTTAAAATTTATTGACTATTGTTTGGTAAGTTTAACTAGCATTTAAATTGATATGAATTGAAATGATAGTAATTTGAAATGACAGTTCAAATTTGAAATGGAAATTAAATTGCTTGTAAATACTGATTATTGATAACTAATAAATGGTTATGATATTATGATTGATTTGGATGTTGACTGTGATGGATGACGTTGATTGATATTTTGGATGATTTTGATGTATATTTATTTTGATGTATCTTATTATCATCCTGTATATTATTTATAGTATATAAAACAGTAAATCGAATTATTTCGAATAAATTAAGATATAGGTTGAAATGATATATACCTACGACATTTATTTCGGATTGAATGATTTATATCCACCCTTAAATTAAATTGAAATAATTGATTCAGTTGGCCATAGGATAGAAAATTATTACGGACACTAGATTTGGTTAAATTAAATGATTTTATAATTTTGATTTGAAATTATCTAAATGATTTTGGTTTAAAGAAATAAAAGTCGAATTTATGGAAATCGGATTATTTTTGAACTTTAGCTCAAATTGTGGAATTAAAATGTGTTAAACAAAATTGTTTAAAAATGAAATTTGAGTTTTTAAGTTATAATTGAAATATGATTTGAGTTTCGAAAATTGATTTGTTTTAAAAGATTTGATTTTATTCGAACTTTGAAATATTGCTAGGTAAACGTAATTTAAAACGATATTTCAAAATTAAGCTCGGAATTGAATTCTTTTGAAGAATTGAATATTAAAGTTAAATTTGATTTAAATGGTTTAGATTGATATTTTGAAATCAACTCGAACTCATACAAATTGAAATGATTTAAAATTGAGAATTGAATTGAAATTAATTCAAACTGGAATCGAAATTGAAATTGACTAGAATTGAAATCTGAATTGAACTAATTAGATATCAAAATTGAAATTGATTCGAACTGAAATTGGAATTGAAGTTAATTCGAATTGAAATCAAAATTGAATCGATCTAAATTGAAATTGAAATTAAAATTGATTTGAATTGCAATTGAATTTATTTGGAATTGAGTCGAAGTTTAGTCGATTTGAATTGCAATGAGATTGAAAATGATTTGAAAATCGCATCAGTTGATTGGAATTTGGACTTAGGTCTAGATTTGTTAAAATGAAATGTGATAGTTTGACTTGAAAATAAATTATTTTAATATAAACTATTTAAAATCTATCTTTTAAATATTCATGTTATTTTGATTTTCCAAGCTATTTTATTATATAAACCATTTTCAACACTCAAACTATTTTATATCAAACTATTTTAACATTTTAAACTGTTTATAACTTTTTAAAAATATTCTAAAATTTCAAACTATCAAGGATGTAATGTATTTAAATCGTAGATTTAATTATGAATTGGGTTAAAAAGAAGTTATAACCTAAATTGAAATTCGAAACAATTTTGGAAGCGAAATCGAGATAATGAGGCAAAAACGATTTTTAAGTGAAATAATATAGTTTGAGTAAATAATGATTTTGAAGCGAATATGATATTTTGATATCAAGTATGAATTGATTTTGAATATAAAAGAACCAACCTGTGTGTAGAACAACTTTTGGTTGTTAAAGAGACTGGGGTCTCGTATTGGCGTAGTTTTTGTCAATATTGGAACCACTTTAACAATTGTGTACGTGGATAAGACTCCATAATAAAGTGGTTGGATTTGGCGTCGTTTGCTAGAGTTAAAGCAAAAGAATGATGATGGATAGACCATGGCACTTGTTCCAAATTAAAATGCCTAAAACAAGACGACTTATCAGGGCCAAGCGGGCTAACTACCCCTAGCGGACATCCCTCTTCGATTTTCTTGGACTCTGTCTATATTATTCCTCTTGTTGTTGTTTCAATTGGCGCACCTTGATTTTGGGATAGCCTCCCTTGACTCTATATGGGATGGATGGACGTGGTGGACGGCCGTGGTTACGATGCGTTCCACCAACCTTACGACCCGAGCTGGTAGTATCCTACCTTGGACATTGCCCCATGTGCCTTGTCATACTTTTATCCCTATATGTGACCACAACGATTTTGGTTTAGTGTTATCATATCACGACGCATCTCTATTCCCCGACGTGCTATGGAGCATTGTATGCAAACTGTACGACATTGCATAAAAATGCTCTAAAGGGGTCAATGTAAAGCCTTAATGCTAAGAAAAATATTTATTTTACTGGTTAGACATTATATGTACGGATTATTCTACTATATATAAATAATTTGATGGATCCTTAAGAGATGGAAAATCCTGTAACATCCCTTGAGTTATTGCACACTCGTTATACACTGGATAGGAGATGTAAAACCCCGTAAACATCTCTGATGCTATTATACTCATGTTATGTGATATCGGTTTGAATCACATAAGGATATTTTAGTCTTGAATCGAGTGTTTTGTCTTTTCATTAGGCTTGGGTCAGCCCTGAGTTTTTTAGCGCATTGAAGATCATTTTCTGGAGGACGAAAACGAAGATTTGGTATATTATTACTTGTAACGACCCAGAATTTCTGTCAATTAAAATTTGTATATTTAATTTACTTTAAATATTAACAAGTGAAATTTATAAGTCGAAGAATTTATTTTTCGAATATCTGGATTTAATTGGATAATTAAATCGATAATTAATATTGAAAATACAGAAATAATTGAAATTGAGATTAATATGATTAAAATTGGTTTGTAAAATTTTATTTAATCATATTGAAGCTAGAACAATGTTTGTGAACTTTTAAAATTGAATTAAAAGTTAATTTGTGAAAATTGAATATTTTAATATTTAATTGACGAGTTAAAATAGCCATTTTTCAAACAGTCTCGGATTTCGACGAAACTAGTTTCATCGGATCCGTAATGTTATATTATTGTAAGATTTCAAATTTCGTGTCAGTCGGATTTACCATTTGTCCGGGGCAAGCTAAATCGAATTTACCATACGAGGCACTATCAAGATTGTGATGAAAAGACCAGGTAGGATTTATATATGATACAGCTTTGGTAGATAAAGATATTTTTAGCTTTGTTTCAAGAAGACCAGATAGACAGATGTTGTACTCACTGGTAATTCTTTTCACTTGATCAAGCTTCAAGTTATTGTGAGCTCCCCTAAGGTTCCATGATGCAATTTTTTTAAACATTAAAATTATTGAGGAAAGGAAATGTTATTTCTTCTCTTAGCAGAAAGAGATCTCGTTTCTATGATCCTTTTAGACTGTGATGTTGGAGAAGGTGGTTGAGAACAAGATAGGGTGGAGATAGGATCCGGAGGAGGAACTAAAGAAGTTTGGAGATTGGTAGTACATGCTGGCCATCCTGGCAAGTCAATAGAAAAGTTGTATTGTGTTGGAGATGTAGCTTGATCTTCCACTGGGATTTCGTACATTGTTTTAATTATTTGTGTAACTTGTTGCTCAAGGTTTGTGCACCAGTCTTTGTCCATTTCTGATACAAGAGTATCAGAGGTTTCATGCTCTACTTGTTTACCAGTTGTTGTTGTGTGGCCAAATACAGAACTGTTTGCTTCATTTGTAAACAAAGTTGTGTTCACAGCAGTTGTTTTCAGTTCATTAACTAAAATATCTTCACCAACACACTGTTCTTCACCAACATTTGTAGGGTCACTGCCTTTGTAACCAACACCACACTGTTCTACTGCAATTACTTCAGTTGTTATTTCACCTTCCTCAACATCAATAATTTCATGTGTGTCCTCCTCATCCACTTCAGATTGTAGCAAGTGGAACTTATTATTAGTAGTAACAGGGCATGCTTGTTCTTCACTTTGAGCATTTTGCACATCATTTTGCACTCTATTATTTATCACATTTGCATCTTTCTCAGAAACAATCTTTTCTTTTTGCAGCATCAAGTCATTTACTCCCACTTCTTCACTCCCATTTCTTCTTTTATCTTTACTTTTGTTTACTTTTTTCCAAACTTGCTTAACTCTTTCTTGTTTCTCAGTTGCTCTCCCTTTTTTCATCTTGTTCTTTTTGTCTTCAGCATGTTTATGTTGTTCTTCAGCTGTACATTGCTCTTCATTCTCATCACCTTCATTATTCTTGCAATTCTTTTTCATGTGCCCAAACTCATTACATAAAGTACATATTTCCGGTTTCCACAAGTATTCCACTATCACAACTTGTTCTGTTCCATCTAGCATCATCACAGAGAAACTATCTGGTAGTTCTTTGTTTGGAGTAACTTCAACTAAACATTTAGCAAAGGATAAGCGCTCAAATTTTTCAGTTGATGTATCCATACAAAGAAGTTTACCTACTCTGGCAGATAACCAATTAATTCCCAAAGGTGACCATGCATACAAAGGTATATTGGATAGTTTTATCCACGCAGGCACTGCTTTTATACTACTACAGCTGTTCCCTGTATTTTCATCCCACGGCTTCACTATGAATAACTTATTTCTCATAACAACTGGATCAGCTTCAGATATTTTTTTCTATCCTCATCATTAGTAAACTTAAACAAGAACATGAAACCGTCAGATTTTACAGTAATTGACCCCCTAAGCTTCCAAGCACGCTTGAGGTAGAAAAGAACAGTAGAGTATCTATGGATGTGATGTTTTCTTTAAAGAATGAAATATATACTTAGTTTCGATTTAAGTATATTGAATATTTTCCAAGTGTTGAAAATAAATAGATTTGTGAATTACTTATTATTAAATGAGTATGGAAATATTTTTCAATACGAAGTGAATATTTTGAGATTTTATCTTTTAAAGATAAATTGAAAATGAATACTAGAAATCAATTCGAAAATCGTATATTCATAGATATTTTGGAAGTGTAAATTCACTATGGAATATATAAGAAAGGTAAATTTGTTTTAAAAATAAACATTGATTTAATTTTTAAGCGTGGAAATAAATCTACGGATTTGGAACGTAAATATAAAGTAAATCGGTAAGGATTTATTTAATTGGTTTAAATGAACCATTTTGAAATGAAAATGAATAGAGATTTGTGAATATATTCCGTGTAGGGAAACGATTTGAAATTTGTTTCCAAAGGTTGTAAAGGTGAAAAGTGATTTGAAATTTGTTTTCAAATGTTGAAGTGTGGAAAATATATCTTGTAAAGATATTTTTGGAAAATAAATTATTTGGAAAATTATTTGGAATTTGATGATGTTGTGCATGTCTATTGATAGTTAAATAACCGACTATCAATATTTACCTTTAAATGGGTATTTGTTGTGATTTGCTTGAATTTGAATGCTACACTTATTTTTAAAATAAGCGCTCACTATTCGGGTAGCCGGGAAAGGACATTTGGGTCGTATAACCCATTCCGAATATGTGATACGTCGTAATGGATAGCATTGATGACCGGTGTTGAAGACCGAATATTTATGAAAACGGAAGGATTACCGTCGAATGTTTCTGCATCGGCTGATCCCGATATAGAAATTTATTACCCTTTGTGATGGGAAGTCCGGTCGTGATTAGTGAATATCCGGGTTGCAAGGACTTCTTTGTAAGTGCCTTCGGTTTCGTTCGATCCCGGAACGGACTTGTATGGATGTGTGTCTGACATTACAATTTGAGATGTAAAGCTGGTTTCTATCAAATATGTTCTCGTTGGTGGCAGAGAATTTATTCTCTTAGCTTAACACCCTTAGAGGTTATGTAGTTGATGGTTACTGGTGATACATTCCCAAATTGGTAATGTGGCATACGAAGTGTTGTTGATCAATTGTTGATCGAAGCATGGATTTGTATAAAGCGTAGCTTTGTGGACGAGACTTCGTCGGACCTCACACCCCGGAAATGGTCAAAACAGGAATGATGCAGCAAGGTTATTAGAGGGTAGCGCCCCTTTAGTGTATGTCATTCCTTCTGGATAGAGGTGGTATCATGGTATGGAGCCCAGATACTTAATCTATGTTGTTGCTGCAAATTTATTACTTTGTGGTTGTTGGAATCGAGGATCCTCGGATATAGATCGATTGCGATCGGGGAATGACATATTCGTGTCAGTAGTTACCCAGTTTGAAGGGTAACCCGACCTTGTGTTGGCAGAGATATAACCGTAACGTTAGGTTCTCGGGTCGTCTTTCCAGAGGCGTCCCCATGTGGCAATCGGAAGTTCCTTGGCCTGACCATTTGTTGAAAATCCAAAGAAACAATACGAACCTTGTACGGTCTTAGTTGTATAACCTGCCATGGAATGTGGCGGTAACCTGCTATTGAACATGGTAGCTATAGTAGGCATATGATAATGGTCGTATGTTGGCTAAGATTTATATCTTTACTTTCGAAATGTTTTCTACACTATGCACTAGTAATAATATCAAATGTTTCTTTTTAATGTGTATCGAGCATCTTTGACTATCATAAGGAGAAATCTCCTCTGATTCTGCGTGTGCATTTGTGTGTGTGCGGGAGGCCTTATGGTAGTCTCATTTTCCAAAAAGCATTGCGAATCTATTTTAAAATGTTTGTTTTTTTGGTTTTAAAGATAAACTATTTTAAGTTCTCACACCAGTCTCATGACTGACTTGGAGTTTATTGTTTCCCTTCCTAAACTCTGGATGCTCACCAATTTCCACACGGGCAGTCTAAAGTTAGGTTATCAGGATATTCTGGAATTCAGGAGTTGCTGGAGGCAAGCTAGATGGCATGGCGTATTCACTAGTATATAGTATTTCTTTTCCGCTCTTTGTTGTTGTTGTTGTTGTTGTTGATGTACACTCTGATAATGTAATGTAATATGATGTAATGTAATAACTGATATAATTCTTTTGTTTAAAGATTATTCATTTATCTATTATATGTTGTTCCGCTGTGATTGTGAGATTCTTATATTGTTCTGTTGTTTCTTTCTGGTCTGTTCTACCTTTTTCTCTCTTCTTCTATCTTCTACATCTTCTTTAACCCTAACGGTACGTTTTTCCGGCCTTCGATTGCTCGGCACTTGATACAGTGGACGTATTGATGTCGGTTTTCGAGCGTCGAAAAATCGCGCTCGTTACATTTGGTATCAAAGCATATGGTTAGGCGACAACCATGGCTATGTTGGGTATTACTCATTAGAGATAGAGTCATTAGTACTCTAGAATGAGTATGAGTGTAATAGTAGATACGAGTGCGTATTTGTTAGTGAAAATAAAATTATTTTATGTTGTGATGATTGATTTGTTGAGTGGTATATGGATTCTGGTCGGTATAGTCTGTACAACTCTATTGATAGGGATCTCTAAAAACTTACTCAGAACAATTTGGCACGATATTGTTTTAAACTGGGTAAATGAAATAATTTTACCTTGATTATATTTTATATATAAAGGAATAATTTTTCAGAATTATTAAAGTGTATATCAATTGATTGTTTGGTTGTTGAAAATGTAAGATATATGCAAGTTAATAAAAGTTGTTTGAATAAGTTAAATGAAACGTATTGTAAAAGAATGAATTTTATAGGCAAATGAATTATAAGTGTGGAATTATAATTAAAATGATTTACAATTGTGGAATAATCTTATATATGATAAGTGAAATTATATAAGTAAAAGATTTATAAATGTGATTTATAGTCTAGAAACAAAATTCTAGAGAAGTGTTTGAAAGGATTTGATATTTTGGAAAATTGTTTTGGAGAAATTAAAGCTCTAAACTCTTTTCGGTCGTTGGAAAATAATTCCGATGATGATCGCGACATCATCGGTGTTCATTTTCGGGTTTCCAAAAGAGGGATTGCTGCCAAATTGTTTTAAATGAAAGTTGTTTGGAAAATTTGGATTTGGTTTTGGAAATTCAGAAGATAATTTGAATTGATTTCATTAATGGTTTTGAAAGGTTGAAAAGACTCTGGAATCCTATTTAACATATTTATGGGAATGATAAATGAGTTGATAACTTATACAATTTGAATTTTGATAGAATAAATTTAACTTAAAGGATGGAGTTAAATTAAAGGAAGTATAAGTGAATCAATAAAAATCCAAGTGGTAATTGTTGAATATAAGTTGTATAACTTATGAAATGAGAAAATGAAAGTGAAACAAATTGTTAAAAATGGTTAAAAAGTTTGGTTAAGCAAAACAAAATCTGAATTTGATAGTGATATGAGATAATAAATTTGACTTCTAAAGGTTAAATAAATTTTTCTTCAGAATTGGAATCTGAATTGAATTTATAAGTGGAAACTTAAGTTAAGTTAAACAAATGATGTTTGAAATGGAATATAACTCAAGTGAAGTTGAATAAAGTTGATTTGGGTATCGAAGTAAATTAATCAAGAGAAGTGATGAATATGAACTTGAGTTATATAAATGAAATTCAACCTTATTTGTTAAAGGAATTAGCAATTGAATTGATAAATGGATTGAATGTTAATCAATCGAATGTAAATAAGTTAATATGAAATAATGAATATAAGTGTTAATTCATTAAAAGCTAATGTTATTGGAAGTTGAATAATTGAATGAAAATCAATTTAATATCAACCAATTGGAATTAAAAGTGTTGGACCAAATTGAATGTAAATTAAATAATTCGGTTATGTTGAATATACATTGGTTGTTATTTGATCGTTAATTAATTGTGTATATTTCATTAAGTGTTAATGAAGTTGAATTGATGAAATGGAAAGTTATAAATCATTGAAAGCAAATTGGAAGTTAAGTGACTCTTAAATAGAATTGAATTTGATTTGGAAATGAACCAACTTGAATATAAATAAATGAATGTTAGTAAAAAAGAAACATCCAATGTTAATAAATCAAATATGATTTAAATTGGAAAACCAATTCATTGAATATTAATGAGAAGTGAATGTAATTGATTTGGTTATGGATGTTAGTTAAATGCTAGTTGGATGATGGTTGGATTTGTTGCTTTTGTTGCATTACTATGTTGGCATATGTAGTTGTTGTAGTGATATATGTTGTATATTGATATTACTTTCATATATGCATGTTTCTTATGGTTTGTTGAGTGTTTAGTAGGTGCGGATTGCGCTCGCTTCGCATTTGGATCCCGCTTTCGCACTATATTAGCCGTATATACTCGCTAATAAAATATAAGGTACATATCTCGGATTACATACCGTATTTTTACACTTTATTTCCCTGCGGGATGCCTCGTCACTTGATGAGATGTATATTTGTGATATATATACTATCATTTTTTGGATCGAGCCACGCAAAGGAGACTCTGGCGAATTTTTTCGAAAATTTAAGGCGTTAGAATATTTTTGAGAGAATTGGAAATTTTGAAAACTAAGTTGGATTTGGAAACTTAGTAAAGATTTTGTAAGAAGTTTAACTATAAATTTTGGAAAAGTTAAACACTTAAGAGATTTGAAAGAAATCCAATTTGAATGGTTTGTTTTAAAAAGTTAATGGATTCTGTAACATTTTCTTACTCGGCAATTTCGAGGACGAAATTCTTTTAAGGGGGAAGTTTGTAATGATCCAGAATTTCTGTCAATTAAAATTCGTATATTTAATTTATTTTAAATATTAACAAGTGAAATTTATAAGTCGAATAATTTATTTTTCGAATGTCTGGATTTAATTGGATAATTAAATCGATAATTAATATTGAAAATACAGAAATAATTGGAAATTGGGTTTAATATGATTAAAATTGATTTGTAAAATTTTATTTAATCATATTGAATCTAGAACAATGTTTGTGAACTTTTAAAATTGAATTAAAAGTTAATTTGTGAAAATTGAATATTTTAATTTTTAATTGACGAGTTAAAATAGCCATTTTTCAAACAGTCTTGGATTTCGACGAAACTAGTTTCATCGGATCCGTAATGTTATATTATTGTAAGATTTCAAATTTCGCATCAATTGGATCTACCGTTTGTCCGGGGCAAGCTAAAACGCATAGAAATTAGTTTAAATCGATTTAATTTAAAATTGATCGTTTATTGCCGTAACTCGCACAAATGATCGAATTAGCCTCCAAAACATATTCCATTGTGTCCGAACTGCAGGGTAAACCCTAGAAACGCTAGTCACCGCACGAGATTTGGAGTTCGGAAAATTTCGATGAATGGTAATTTGGGCAATTTTCTATAAAAGGCCCTCCATTTTCACACATTGCAACACAACTCAAAACCCTAGTTCAGCCGCCACCTTCATTTTCCATGGCCGAAATACACCCTCGTTTTTCCTCGTTTTTCTTGCAAACCGTTGATCGATTCATAAAAGTTACAACTACAAAATTATAAAGGGCAGTGAGTTCTATAACTTCAACGGTTGTGATTGGAAACGAAGCTACCAATCGCTGTCAATTCGCGTTCAAAGTCGTCGCGTTCATCCTCGATTTTCGTGCGAAGGAGGTGGCCGAGCTTCATCATCCTTGGGCCGAAGGTCGTGCTCGCAGCGAGCTTCGAAGTGGTAGTAATTGATCGATGCAGAAGCAAGCGTGGAGGCCGTGGTGTTTAACCCTAGGTGGCGTGCTTATGGGTTTGGTTTGCCTGAAGATGTTCACGTTGGAGAAGAAGCAAGGGGCGGCCACGATCTGTTATCTCAAAATGCATGGCTGTGATTTGTAGATGGTAAAATAAATAAAAAGTGAATTGCTTTAAATTTGTAATTAAAACTTGTAAAATTCATAACTGTTGCATACGTTATCAGAATTCGACGAAACGAATTGCGTTGGCTTCGTTTTGTCGAGCACTACGCAATGGAACTGGATTGTAGTCGTTTGAATCTAGTTTGAATTTCGGGTAAAATTAAACGCGTGTTTAATTTTATTTGAAATAAAACGCTGAAACTGAATTGAAAGCAAGGTGAGAACTTCTCACTCAATCGAATTGTTTCGATTTAAATTTTAAATAGTTGAATTTAAAATTGCTTGATTGTGTGATTGAATGATAATTTGTTATCTATTGTGTTAAATAGACATTATACGCCGTATATTAAGCGGAGGTTATTTATTAAAATCATATACCACGATAATTTCACTGCAAAGTGGAATCGGTATTATATATGTACTTGGAGTTGATTTCCCGCATTATATAGCGGATGAGACCCTATTGCGCCGCATAATAGCGGATAATATTTTATAAATCCTATATACCGCGGTATTCCGTATTGGAACGGAATTGGTATTGTGCTAACATCTGTGGATGCAGGGAAACAGGTTGGAGGGATCCAACTGGATTCCTCAACTGCATTGATTTATTTACAGATATTGTGATATTTGTTGATTATCATATTGATATATGTTGTATTGATTGTCGTGATTGATATACTGTTGCTGTTGCAGCATTGGCCTGTTTTTGGAGTTTTAAAAATATTAAAATAACGATTTTGAATTTAAAAGGATTTTTAAAGTTATTTTCGAAAATATACATTTTATTCAGTTTTTTGGAATTTTTTTATTTTTAATAAATAAACGTTATAAATTTAATGTTATAAAAATTATGATTTTTGTGAAATATGACCGAAATGTGATTTTTGAAATAAGTAGTTGATTAAATTTATAAAATGGTTTAACTTGGGATTTTTGAATTATTATAAACGATTTATATAAAAGATTTTAAAAAATTGATATTTATAAGTTAAAATATTGGAAATGTGAAACGAGTTTTATTAAGTGTTAAAATGAAATAAAAATGGATTTCATAAGTGAATGAAATTTATAGATTTATAAATTGTGAAATTTTAAAACGAATAGATTTTGTAAAATAGAAAATTGTAAATAATTAACTTTAAAATTGGATTTTTGGCATTTAAATGGAATTGGTTAAAAAGGGATTTTTATAACTTGAAGTTTTTATAATATATAAATATGAATTTATAAACATTAATTTATAAATTCAAGATTGATTGAATTTGATAAGTGAATTTTTTATAGCTTATTAAAGGAATATATTCACGATTTTGGGACAGTGGATAATTTTTGAATTGAATATGTGAAAGTGTTGAATTTGGTTAATGATTTATATTCACGATTTTAAACAGTGAATGGTATATTAAAGGAATGTTTAGGGAGTGATCTTTTAAATGGAATTAAAACGATTTGAAGTTGTTTTAAAATGTATTAAGTGTTGAAACCATAGATTTCAACATTCATTGTTGAAATAGACGTTTTCGAGAAACAAGGAAAGATGGACTATAACACTGTTGTTATAGTAAATGATTTTCGAAAGGAAATGTTTTTGTATAGTATTGGGATTTATATATCTATCTAAATTTCGAATCCCTATACTAGTGATTTTGGGTTGTCGTAACGATGTTTTACGCAACATTCGTTTAGACCCAAATAAATGTGTTTGAGAGAATGTTTTCTTTAAAGAATGAAATATATACTTAATTTTGATTTAAGTACATTGAATATTTTCCAAGTGTTGAAAATAAATAGATTTGTGAATTACTTATTATTAAATAAGTATGGAAATGTTTTCCAATATGAAGTGAATATTTTAAGATTTTATCTTTTAAAGATAAATTAAAAATGAATATTAGAAATCGATTTGAAAGTCGTATATTCATAGATATTTTGGAAGTGTAAATTCACTATGGAATTTATATAAGAAAGGGAAATTTGTTTTAAAAATAAAAATTGATTTATTTTTGAAGCGTGGAAATAAATTTACGGATTTGGAACGTAAATATAAAGTAAATCAGTAAGGATTTATTTAATTGGTTTAAATGAACCATTTTGAAATGAAAATGAATAGAGATTTGTGAATATATCCCATGTAGGGAAACGATTTGAAATTTGTTTCCAAAGGTTATAAAGGTGAAAAGTGATTTGAAATTTGTTTTCAAATGTTGAAGTGTGGAAAATATATCTTGTAAAGATATTTTTGGAAAATAAATAATTTGAAAATTTATTTGGAATTTGATGATGTTGTGCATGTCTATTGATAGTTAAATAACTGACTATCAATATTTACCTTTAAATGGGTATTTGTTGTAATTTGCTTGAATTTGAATGTTACACTTATTTTTAAAATAAGCGCTCACTATTCGGGTTAGCCGAGAAAGGACCTTTGGGTCGTATAACCCATTCCGAATATGTGATACGTCGTAATGATAGCATTGATGACCGGTGTTGAAGACTGGATATTTATGAAAATGGAAGAATTACCATCGAATGTTTCTACATCGGTTGATCCTCGATATAGAAATTTATTACCCTTTGTGATGGGAAGTCCGGTTGTGATTAGTGAATATCCGGATTGCAAGGACTTCTTTGTAAGTGCCTTCGGTTCCGTTCGATGCCGGAACGGACTTGTATGGATGTGTGTCTGATGTTACAATTTGAGATGTAAAGCTGGTTTCTATCAAATATGTTCCCGTTGGTGGCGGAGAATTTATTCTCTTAGCTTAACACCCTTAGAGGTTATGTAGTTGATGGTTACTAGTGATACATTCCCAAATTGGTAATGTGGCATACGAAGCGCTGTTGATCAATTGTTGATCGAAGCATGGCTTTGTATAAAGCGTAGCTTTGTGGACGAGACTTCGTCGGACCTCAAACCCCGAAAATGGTCAAAACAGGAAGGATGTAGCAAGGTTATTATGGGGTAGCGCCCCTTTAGTGTATGTCATTCCTTCTGGATAGAGGTGGTATCATGGTATGAAGCCCAAATACTTAACCTATGTTGTTGCTGCAAATTTATTACTTTGTGGTTGTTGGAATCGAGGATCCTCGGATATAGATCGGTTACGATCGGGGAATGACATATTCGTGTCAGTAGTTGCCCAGTTTGAAGGGTAACCCGGCCTTGTGTTGGCAGAGATCTAACCGTAACGTTAGGCTCTCGGGTCGTCTTTCCAGAGGCGTACCCATGTGGCAATGGAAAGTTCCTTAGCCTGACCATTTGTTGGAAATCCAAAGAAACAATACGAACCTTGTACGGTTTTAGTTGTATAACCTTCCATGGAATGTGGCAGTAACCTGCTATTGAACATGGTAGATATAGTAGGCATACGATAATGGTCGTATGTTGGCTAAGATTTATATCTTTACTTTCGAAATGTTTTCTACACTATGCACTAGTAATAATATCAAATGTTTCTTTTTAATGCGTATCGAGCATCTTTGACTATCATAAGGAGAAATCTCCTCCGATTCTGCGTTTGCATTGTGTGTGTGTGTGTGCGGGAGGCCTTATGGTAGTCTCATTTTCCAAAAAGCATTGCGAATCTATTTTAAAATGTTTCTTTGTTTGTTTTTAAAGATAAACTATTTTAAGTTCTCACACCAGTCCCATGACTGACTTGGAGTTTATTGTTTCCCTTCCTAAACTCTGGGTGCCCACCAATTTCCACACGGGCAGTCTAGAGTTAGGTTATCAGGATATTCTAGAATTCAGGAGTTGTTGGAGGCAAGCTAGATGGCATGGCGTATTCACTAGTATATAGTATTTATTTTCCGCTGTTTGTTGTTGTTATTGTTGTACACTCTGATAATGTAATGTAATATGATGTAATGTAATAACTGATATAGTTCTTTTGTTTAAAGATTATTCATTTATCTATTATATGTTGTTCCGCTGTGATTGTGAGATTATGATATTGTTCTATTGTTTCTTTCTGTTCTGTTCTATCTTTTTCTCTCTTCTTCTATCCTCTACCTCTTCTTTAACCCTAACGGTACGGTTTTCCGGCCTTCGATTGCTCGGTAGTTGATACAGTGGACGTATTGATGTCGGTTTTCGAACGTCGAAAAATCACGCTCGTTACATTACTATAAATATTTCCTGCATCATGTTGTCGTGCTGCATTATTATACTTTGTTTCTGTTGTATATATAACTCCGTTGGATGTTGTGTGAATTATAATCAAATGTATAGTAAACAGCTTCATGAATTGTTTATTTGATTATTATATTTTGTCATTCCGCTGCGAGATTTTGTGTTTGCTTTCTTCTTTTTCTTAATTAACTACATTAATTATCTATGTTCTGGATTGTTTAAGTTGGACATGTGTGGACTATTATCGATTTAAACCTTTTGAAATGCGAGTCGTCACAGTTGGTATCAGAGCTTTGGTTTACTAATAACCATAGCTTTGTGGGGTTTGACTCATTAGAGATAAGGTAGCAATATCCTAGAATGAGATTGTTTAAGTGTATATATAGGAGAGCGCGTACTTGCAAATGTTATAAAATGTTTTATATTGTGTTTACTTATCCACTGAGTGGTTTATGAATTCTGGTTTGTGCTCGGGACGCCATGTTATCAACAGAGATTTCTAAACACTTCAATAATGCAAATCGACATAATATTATTTTAAAAATAGATAAATGAAATAAATTTACCTAAATTATATTTTATATACAAAATTATAACTTTCATAAGCCTATATAATTATTAATAAATGTTAGTTCTTAGTAGATGATAACATTTAATTATCATTGACAATTAGTTGAATTAAATTTAAAAATGAATACTTTATGAACTCCATTTCACAAAGTGTTTGATAATTAAATTGAATTGAAATCCAATTTCAATAAGAATTGCTTAAAATAACAAAGTTGTAAATTAATGAAATGCTTTGGTAATAAGGTAATGAAATTTTTATAAGATTATTTATAATATAGCTTATAAATAGAAAGGATTTAAAAGCTGAGAATATTAGAATTTAAATTCTGTTGCTTTCAAAATTTGTTTTCAAAGCCTTCAAACTTAATAATAATATTATTTGAAAGTGTTTTGATGACAAATGTATTTTGAAAATATTTTTGAAAGAAATAAAAGCATTGAACTCGCTTTGGTCATTGGTTAATAATTCTGGGGATGTCTACAACATCGCTAGTATTTTTTTCGAGTTTCTGAGTAAGAATTACTACTTTAAATTTTTTATTATTGATTAAAACGAGTTTTGACTGTGAAAAATATTCTAAGTATGATTTGATAGATATATGAAAATAGTTTTTAAACATATAAATTTAAAATAGTGTAGATAAAAATAAGTTTATAACTTATAAATTTGAATAGGAAAATAAAATCGAATTTTAAAATTGTTGAACATTTTGGTCTAGCAAATAAAAGAAAACATGAATTTGAAATATGAAATAAAATAATTAAATTAAGAAATTTTAAATAAATTGAGTTAGTAAAATGAAGAAAATAAAATGAGATTTAACTCAAGAAAGCTCAAATAAAGATGAATTGTATTTGAAACGAATTAGATAAAATAACAAAATGAAATTTTAAGTGCATTAATTTGTATAACTAATAGATTTGAGAAAAATTAAGCTAAAACAAATTTTAAATTTGTTGACTATGAATGATAAGAAGAGGAAAAAAGGGTTTAACTTAAATAAAGTTGAATAAACTGAGTAATGGATTGAATGAAATAAAGTTTAATTTAATAAAGATTAAATTATTGAATTGGACTTGAATGTAACTAAATAAATTAGTAAAGTGAATTAATTTCACTTAAGCTATACAATGAATTAGTAGAATGAATACGAACTTTAGTTATGAAGTGAAATGCAAATTTGAGTTGTGGAAGAAACTGAATGAGAATAAATAAGTGTAAGTGAAATTTATCGATTAATGGAATTTGATTTAAGTTAGATGTAAATAAATTAAATATATATGAAATGAGTTTTAATAAAATTGAATGGTAACTAATTGAATATGAAACAAATTAATAAGATAAACTAAAAATGGAAGTTAACTTAAGAGAAGTTGAATAAAATTAATTTTGATAAAAAGAAAAATTTGTTTATATGAATTTGAGTGATAAAATAAAATTTACTTAAGTAAGATTATTAACATAAACCTGAATAAATGAAATGAATTAATGAAGTTACCTATGAATTAATATGAACTTAAGATATGAAATAATAATAATAAACATGAGTAATGTTATATAAAATGTTTATAATAAACTTAAGTGGTTTATGAAATGATTTATATATAATATCAGTATAAAAGGGAATATATTAACGGGTAATGAAGTAAAATTTAATTTAGACAAGGTTGAATAGAATAGTTTCATATAATGGTTCATAAATGAATTTATACAATATATGTTGGAAAAAAAAGAAACAATTGAAATTTTACAAAGTGAATTGAATAAATTGAATGTAAATGAAATATATGTGAATAAATTTGAATCAAACCAATTAAATGTTAGTAAAAAAAATTGGATATTAATAGGAAATGGAGTGTATTAATTTATTATGGACATTGGAAATGTAAATTGCGATACTTTGGATTAATTAGATGAACATTAATAATTGTTGAATGGTTTCATTGGTTGTACATCATTATTATTGTTGTTTTGGCTGCATATGATCGTTATGTAGTGAATTGGTGCTAAAGCTTATGATTTGGATTCAAATTTCATGTTAGATGGTCTATTAAACTCATACTTGCTTATATATCTTTTGATATTTAGCTAATATTCTAAATTGAGTCAAGATAGGTACACACGTAGACCGTTTAGACGTATATGCGGATTATATTTGCTTTTGCTTGCTTAATGTGAGCGAACTTGCTCGTATTAATAATAATAATAATAAGGTACGTATCTCGGATTACAAACCGCACTTTTATATTTTTACCTACGGGATGCCTCATCATTGAGATGAGATTTATATTTGATATATTTGGTATATATTTGTGTTATATATTCTATTGTAAAAAAATTCCAATCGAGCCGTGCAAAGGAGATTTTGCTGAAATTTTCCGTAAATCCGGGTGTTAGAAATTTTTTGAAGTTTTAAAAATTTTATAACTTGATTTCTCAAATAAGTTGTTAATTCCATAAAGCCGATATCAGAGTGGCATAGTAGAAGCATAGTAAAGATTTTGTAAATAAGATTTTATTGTTTATAAGTAAATTATTTTAAGTAAAATATATTGTTTGTTAAATTCTCTACTTAACCCCTTTTAGAGGACGAAAAGTTTTGAGAGGTAAAGAATGTAACGACCTGTATTTTTAACTATTTTAAATTATTAAATTTAATGTAATTATTGAATAAAAATGGTTAGAAATAAAAATTTAATGTTTATTTATGTAATTTATTTAATATGAACTTGAATAAAATATTGAAATAACCAATTTCCAAGATTTTGGAAATAACAAGTATTGAAATGAAATTCTATACATTGAATGTGTTTATAATCAATAGCTAGGATTTAATGATAAGGGTTGAATTGTTTAGATGGAAATAAAATAATGGTTGATAACCCAAATTACATTGAAATTTATGATTATTAATGTAATTTATTTGATAATTAAATTGTTTAAATTTAATATTGGAATTATTTAATAATTGAATTCTAAATTTAATGTGAACCAAAATGATTTCAAAAGTTGATCTAAATTTCATTTAAATAAAAATGAAAACTGTTAACTTTTAAATTGAATTTAAAATGATTAAATTAATTTTCGGAAATTGTTTGTTTTAGTTAACGAGTAAAAATAGTCATTTTAGCTACTGTCATGGATTTCGATGAAACTCGTTTCATCGGATCCGTAATAGTGAATTATTATAGAATTTCAAATTTCGTCACGATCAGACTTATTGTTTGGCAGTGCGAGCTTGATACGCGTAGAATTTAATTTCAAAATTTAATTAAAATAATTTGATTTTGAAATGTTATCTTCTGGTTTAACTTTTTATCAAACTAGTTTACATCAAACTATTTTAACTTTTTAAACTATTTAAAACTTTTCAAACTATTTTCTGAAAATTCAAACCGGTCAAGGCTATAATGTTTATATTTAAATCATTGATTCAAATATGAATTGGGTTAAAATGAAGTTATAATCTAAATTTTAATTTGAAACAATTTTGGAAGCGAAGATACTGAGGCGAAAATGTTTTTTAAGTGAAATAGTATATTTTGATTAAATGTGGTGATTTCGAAATGAAATTGATTTTGAAGCGAATATGAAATTTTGATATCAATGATGAACGGTTTTCGAAATGTAAAAGAGCCAACCGATGTGTAAAACAATGTTTCGTTGTTAAGGAGACCGGGGCCTCTTACTAGCATACTCTCTGTTAATATTGGAACCACTTGAACAACCGTGTACGCGGAGGAGACTCCAGAATTAAGTGGTTGGATTTGGCGTCGTTTGCTGGATTTGAAAAAAGAGAACGATGATGGGTAGACCCTGGCACTTAAGCGTATTTGAAATGACTAAAATAGGACGACTTGACAGGGCCAAGCAGGCTAGCTAGCCCGGCGGACATTCGTTCTTTGATTTTCTTAGACCCGGTCCATATTATTCCTCTTGTTGTTGGTTTTGATTGGTACACCTTGATTTTGGGATTGCCTCCCTTGACTCGATATGGGATGGACAGATGCGGTGGGCGGTCATGGTTATGATGTGTTACTACCAGCCATGCGACCCGAACTTGTAGTATCCTACCTTAGGAATCTCCTCACGTGCCTTCTCATATTTTTATCCCTATACGAGACCATTATTACTTTGGTTTAGTGTTGTCGTATCACGACGCATCCTTATTCCCCAACGTGCTACTGGCGAGTTATATGCAAACTATACGACAATGCTTAAAAATGCGTTAAGAGGGATTAATGTAAAGCCTTAACACTAAGAAAAATATATATTTTACTGATTAGATATTATATGTAGAATATTCTACTATATATAAATAATTTAACAGATCCTTAAGAGATGGAAAATCTCATAACATACCTTGAGTTATTGCACACACGTTATACAATGGTTAGGAGATGTAAAATCCCGTAAACGACGCTAGTACACTCATTTTATGTGATATCGATTTGACTCACATAAGGATATTTTAGTCCGGAACTGATTGTTTTGTCTTTTCATTATGCTTGGGTTGGTCCTAAGTTATTCAGCACATTGACGATCATTTTTTGGAGGACGAAGACGAAGATTTGGTATATTATTACTATTATTTTTTCCTGCATCATGTTATGATGCTGTATTATTATACTTTGTTTCTATTGTATATACAATTCTACTAAATTTGTATGAGTTATAATCAAATGTGCAGTAAAAAGCTTCATGAATTGTTTATTTGATTATTATATTTTGTCATTCCGCTGCGAGATTCTGTTTTGTTTTCTTCTCCTTTTTTTATTTTTCTTAATTAACCCAATTGTTTATCTATGTTTCGATTGTTTAATTTGGACATTTGTGGATTATTATCGATTTAAACCTTTCGAAATATGGGTTGTTGTGGTAGTATGGTGAAGGAAAAGGGCCAGTGTTTTTGTTGGTGTGATAGATGGAGGATCGGTCGAAATCAGGGAAAGGGATCAGCATGAATAATTTGGAGAGAGGGATTGGTAATCTCACTTTGGAATAGGACCAGCGTATATAGGGGTCGACTATTTGTACTTGGCCGATCCTAAGCTTTGAATTGAACTTGGAGACCAATACATGTGCACTTGTTTGAACAAACAGAACCAATCACATCCAAAGAAACTTGAACATATGATAATAATGAATAATAGGAACTGCATATCTAGTATCCAAAGCTTATACAGCCGATCAATCTTGTTGTCAATTGAGACGGTCAGCGATGACTGTCACTTTGGTTAAAATCCAAAGTCTCGCCATTTACTTTTGCCTTTTGATTTGAACTGCTTATCTCTGCACTGCACGACACTACACCACACTAGCATACACTTAGCACGGGGGGACGGGTAAAATTTTCTAATCTCGATTATCTACTAGGTTTAGTTGATATGGACTCCAGATGTGCAGAGCATCTAGCTACATTGTCCTCCGGACCAACATCACAACACAGCAACCTTAGAGCTGAATCTAGTTCCGCAACTGCATCTGGCATACTTTCCCCTGATCATCGAACTGAAAAACCGAAGGTTTCTGGCACATCAACTGACTTTTTTTTCTAATGTTCGCATCTTCCTCGTGAGATACATAAGTCAAGCCTCTAATGCCATATAGTTGCTATATTTTCAGATAATCTAACAGATTCCCAAGCTTTCAAGATCGACGAGGCCGCTCTCCGCAGACTATGCTCTAGACATGGGATTCCGTTTGGAGATGTTCTGCTTCCTTCGATGAACGATAGGGCTCACTTGCCCCCAAAGGGGTATACTGCATGCAATAAGTTCACATGCTGGGCTAGAAGCATGCCGCCCTTCAATTCATTTATCTGGGAGATACTAAAATATCTCGAAATAGCTACTGCACATCTACACACGAAAAGCTATGCCTTTCTTCACGGCACTTTTTTGCTATTCATGAATGTTATGTTTCTCCCGCTATCTCTTAAGGACATCGGGTTTATTCATAACTTCAAACGATAGGCGGGTAGCATTTCCTACTCTTTCTTTGAGCCTTTGCCTAATTGTCAAGTCTTAACTGGTGCTTAAAACAAACTCAGCCCTTTAAACATGAATTGTTCTATGTCCGATGTCCGCTTGGCTTCGCAATGTGACGGTTGGAAGGAGTAAGTATTGTCTTCACTTTACTCTCAAATTATTTAGTCTAAGTCATATCCTCAACCTACTAATATTTTGAAAATCTACAAGTTTCCATCCCCGTAGAAAGGGTAATAGTTTCTGAAGGGCAATTTGTGCCACCCCAGTTTAAGACAGGGACATTAAATCCTTTGTAACCAATGAATGGCTATCTGTATGGGCTGCTAGAAGAAGGTCGCATGATTGGGCTTCTTGGAAGCGCTGCACCGCCAAGAAATGTTGCAAAACAAGAAGGCGATGTCAATATCCCTATCGTGCCCTTGGTCGAGGGGACTCAGGTGACACTGAAGAGGGTGAAATTAGGGGTGCCAAAGTCAACAAGCCTAGCGATGCTGACGTAGGTCCAGGCAATTCAACCATGGTTGAACCGGCACAAGGTCTTCACATGCTCGCAAGGAGAGGAAAAAAGCTTGCATATAAACTTCGTAGGAGAAAAACTGTTAAAGAGCCTGAGTTTATTATCACTTCCATCGACGAAGAGTCTTCCCTTAACATTTAGAAAGCTCGATGGAAGGGTTCTCGAACCTTCCAATCCCCGATGACATCATGACTTATGACTTTCCTAACATCAGTATTGGAGGGCTCAATTCTCCCACCAAAAGTGGTGATAACATTCTTTCCACCAGTAATGGGGAGAAAACTCCTATAAGAAAGGCTGCAGCAACTGGTCTTTCGAGGGACACAAAGAAACTCACAATCACGTGAAATTCATCACACGGTTCTCATCTATCTTTTGTTCAGCGGTCACTTATATACTTTTGTTTGGTCTGTAGGCACGATATCTCAATCCCATACTTTCAATCATTTAAGGGGCTCCTCGACAGAGTACGGGTCCAGCTACAGTTCAAAATCGGGTAGGCATAGGCCGGGAAAGAAGTCGTCGTTCGAGGGATCTTTATCTTCTAAATATAAGTCCCAATCTCAATCGTCTCATCAAGAATTTCCACCTAACCTCCCTGTACACAGTGGTAATCACGCTTCTTTTCATGGTCCTTAAATTGTTGGACCGCCCAAGCAGTATTTTGGTTTATCTTGCTCTAAACCATCCTATGATCATAGGTCGAGTAAATGCCAATCATCACTTCTGAGCCATCTTTGCCAATTGTGGCACTTGAGCTTCCACGATGGGAAAATTGGCCGAACTTAAGGCCAATTTCCCAAAGATTTGCTTTGATGGGCTTAAGTTCCTTTCTTCTATTCCTACAATCCTAGGTAATGCTAAAGCGAGTTCCCTTGCACCGTCAACGACGTTTTTATGCAACGCAAATCATTCCAACACTTAGCCAAAAAGATCTTTGAGGTGTCTATCAAGTGATAGCATGAAATCCATTATCTCAAGCTAGAGGTAATCCATGAAAAAAAATATTAAACATCAAGACAATGAGATCTCGGAGTTGATAGTGAAGCTAACTGAGGCATAAAAAGTTCTAAAGAAACATCGAAGGCGGTGAGTCCTCTAGAAGCTGCCCACAAAAAAGGAACCGGATGCATTCCCTCAACTGAAGTGGTGTGCTTGCTTTGGAAAAAGATACCTTACAAAAGGAGACAAATATTTTGGCCCTTCGGGTTGAGAGTTTGAAGAACTCATTAAACTAGAGAGGGAAGCAAAAATCGAAGCTCAAGAGGAGTCGCAAAGATATTAGGGCGAGGTTGTTGAAGCCCAAGGACCAAAAATTAAGTTTGACAAGCAACTCGCTCAACTTGAAGTCCTTAAGGAAAAGGCAAGAGACACAAGCCACAATAAGATTAGGGAGCAAATCGAGGCTCGGTTAGAAGACGCCAAAGAAACTAGTCAAAAAGAAATTAAGGACATGTTCAATCCCCTGATCATTGAAAAAAATGCTAAAATCCTTATCCATCGCTATCCTAGTTTTCTTGGAGAGGGCTACCTCGAGTCGCTTGCCAAGGCCTGAGAATACATTGTCGAAATGAAAAAGAAAACCCTCGATGAAGCTGATTTAGACGAAGTAAAGCTGGTATGGGAGATTCTTTGCAGGGATGAACCTTTAGACCTTACTGCTGCAAGATTCTGATACTTTGACATCCTAGCACCCTCCGGCAAAGGAAAAAACATCGCCGAGTCTTTGGAGTCCAATCTTAAGGGCCCCTCTTCTTCTTAAGTAAGTGGAGCATCAATTTCTCTCGGACCAAGACAGATCTAAGCTATGATCTAGACATACCCGGTTATCAACCTAAGGTGCTAACTCCTATTCTAAAAGGGAGCACTTCGGTGACCACTGAGAGTCAGCCGTACGTAGGTATCCCACTTTGTTCTCCACTTTTCGAGAGATTTCGTTCTTCATTCCCAATAATCATGGGCTTATTTTCTCGTTTCCATGAATCTCAGGTCTTTCGAGTTCCATGAAACTCCAACAAGCATGCCGCCATGGAGCAACAATCGACATCTATTGATATTCCGATGGCCTTCGACGCCCCGGGGCCCGACGCTCGAGTTATCAGAGCACTTGATGATGATAAAGCCGAAGACCCGCAGTTGCCAGATAAATTAAATGACATTGTGAGTATTGGCACCACCGAATATACCGATGAGCTTAGTTTAAAAGAGCGCATTGAGAGGGAGGAGTTGTTGAAGAAAAAAGCTAAGACTGTACCCACTGCGTGGACAACGATGATCCAAATCTCATCCCACTTCAAGTCATTCCACGGCGGGATAGTTCTCGAAGAACTCCCTCCAACCTCTGAGAGCTCTCCAGCCAAGGGTGACAAAGGATCAAGGAAAAGGACAAGCGGATGTTTGGGTGGTGGCACTCCTAAGAAATCCAGAAGAGAGAAAGGACAGAAGAAATAGTTGTTGCCTTAGCTTATAGCCATTTTTCTTTTTGTTGGTTGTGATTGTGCGGGTAGGGCTCCCAATTATTTCGTATAAATTTGTATCATAATTTTGAAGTTAACATGCAAATAAAAATTCTTTGTTTTCTATTGAACACTTATGTGAATTTTTTCTAAGTAGTCGAGCTATCATTTTTCCATTCAATGTACTTGTAATACGTTGCTTGTTACTTTAGACAATTGTCCATTAATCTTTACTCAAGGCCTCTATGTCCTTATGGATTTAAGTTGTATCAAATAGTAGGCTCGAGCCCTAGAGTTACGCCGTCAAATTCAGCAGTTTGAGTGATCATACTACTACCCCTAGTCTCTGGGTTAGTGGAGTTAGATAATGGATGGTCAAAATCCATCCTTAGCAAGTTTATACTCCTCTTGTCGGTTTCAAGCTGGAGTTTATAGAATAGTGAGTGGTCGAACTGCATCCATCTATTTGTTTACATTCATATCTGCACTTTGGGGATAACAGTTAGTTAGCAGGCGGTCGGATCACACCCATTCATGTTTATACTCTAGTCCATGCTCAGGGGACATAGAGTTATTTCGAAAAATAATCAGGCCATACTTTCCTTAATTGATTGATTTTCTCCCAAGTCCAGGGTTTAACTTAGCAAGTGATCGATTGTATCATGATCACTTTTTATTCATATTTGTTCCATCACTTGATAGGATTAATTTGGTTATCGAATAATCGAGTTACATCCATTCCTCGTTAGGTATTCCGTTCATGGGTTGTGAGCGTGAATCATCAAATGAACAATCGGACCATTCTCGTTTTGTTTAGTTCAATCATGAACTTATGTAATCTTCTAGCTCCGAACTCTAGGAACCTACTTGCACATATCAATACTAGTTAGTTGGGTATCGTAACTAATATGTAATGTTACAGCAATCAAAGATATGAAGGAAATTTCAAACTTTTTGGTCAAATGGAAAGAAATGACATGATTTGCCTTATTACATATATGGAAAATCAAATGCTAAAGCAAATTCAAAAACTGAATACAACTAAATAAAAAGAATAAACTAAGTGAAATGGTGTTATAAATGCTTGCTATTCCACGCTGTTGGTAGCGTGACACCATCAACAGTCGCCAACTTGAAATTTCCCTCCCCAAGCCTCTGTTCAATAACATATGGTCCTTTCCAAGTAGGATTTATATGCAATGGAGCAGGAAAAACCCATTTTAAGATGAGATCACCGATTTCAAAGGTTGTAGGTTGGAATTTACTATTGTAGTATCGAACGACTCAGTTCTGGTGTGCAGTTGCTCTCAAATCATCTTCTTCGCGCTTCTCAACTACAAAGTCTAGAGATTCCAAGAGGAGATCTCTATTCAATCTTGGATCGTAGTAGGTCACTTAATGAGAAGGAACTTCAAGTTCAACAAGAATTACGGCTTCGGAGTCGTAAGCAAGGGCAAATGGAGTATGGCCAGTCGTGGACTTGTGGGTGGTCCTATAAGCCCATAGTGCTATCGTGAGTTCATCCACCCACTTGCCTCCAGCCTTTTCCAAATGCTTCTCCAGAATTGACTTTATGGTTTTGTTCATAGCTTTTAATTGTCCACTTGCTTAAGGGTGAGAAATTATCGAAAATCTCTTTTCAATATGATACCGATGGCAGAAGTCTTTGAATTCAGCATTGTCGAATTGAGTCCCATTATCAGTTACAGTATTTTGTGGAAGAGCAGAATGACGGATGATGAAGTTGATTAATTTCTCTACCATGATCGTGGTTAAAGGTTCTACTTTGGCCCATTTGATGAAGTAATTAATTATGACAATGACATACTTCGCACAACCTTTAGAGATCAGTAAGGAACCAATAATATCTATGCCCCATATGGAAAACGGCCATGGGCTGACCATTTCTGTGATTTCTATCGGTGGAGCTTTCGACATTTTGCATACATCTGGCACTTGTTGCATCGCCTTGTATAATCAGCAGCATCTCGATTGACAATCGACTAAAAATACGCATAATGTAGTATTTTCTTTGCAAAGGTTTGCCACCTAGTGTGATCACCATATTCCCCTTCACGAACTTCCTTTCGAACTTGTTTTATTTCATCATGAGCGATACACCAGAGCAGGGGATGGAAAAACTCTTGCTATACATAACTCCTTCTTGAATGATATATCATGAAGCTTTGCGAAGGACTTGTCGTTTTTTATTCCTCTATTTGGGAAGACCTCCCTGTAGCAAATAGTCTTTAACTGGAGTCATCCACGACCCCTTCCCGAGATCCATCTCTAGCACACGGTCGATTTCCAACATGTTTATGCATATTACATTTAGTGCTTCGACTGGTACCAAGCCCATTTGTTATGCATCCATGATACTAGAAATTGCCAATGAGTCTGTATCTTTGTTTTGATCTCAAGGAACGTGCACAATATCATAGTACTCAAAGTCAGTCAATAGCTCTTGGATTCGAGTAAGGTATAGAGTGATTCTTTGTCCTTTAACTTGGAAATAACCCCTGACTTGGTATACTACCAATTGTGAGTCACAAAAGATTTCAAGAGATTTTATCCCTTGTTCTCTGGCGAGATTAACTCCAGCAATCATAGCTTTATACTCAGCTTCGTTGTTTGTTGCAGGGAAATCAAGCTTCAAAGCATAGCAAATTGACTGATCTTCAGGAGTTACTAGCACAATTCCAGCTGCAGAACAATGATTATTAGATGCTCCATCCTTATACAACTTCCAACGTAAGGTAGGGGTTCCACCGCTCTTTGGTAAATCATCTTTTACAGTAAACTCTACTATAAATTCTGCCAATGCTTGTCCTTGAATAGCTATCATAGGAAATAAGCGTGTCGAATTGGCTTAGTTCGATATTCCACTTGAGCAACCTCCTAAGCATCGTAGGTCACTATAGGACTTATCGTAATGGCTGGTCGGTGTAAACGTTGATAGGATGAGCTTGAAAATTGGGTGGAGCTTTCACGAAGCAATCAACAAGTCATGCTCCTATTTCTATGTCTTTTTATAGTTCCTTTTAGCTCCTTTTAATTGTTTGCTAACATAATAGACTGGTCTCTAAATCCGATTCTCTTCGTGAAGTAGTGTGGCACTTATAACATGTATAGACACGGCCAAGTAATATACAAGTCTTTGTAATCTACCGACTTTGACAAGATGGGTGATCTCTCTAAATGGTTCACCAAAGCTTAGAATGCGTCTTTACAATCCTGTTTACATTCACTTCCAGGGAAGCAACTAGTCGACATCCACCTGAACTCCAGCATCCAAATCAATCGCAGCAACTCCAGCTTGGACTCCGGCATGGATAGGTAGGTTCCTTCCTCTGGAGGAGGGATCAGTACTGATCCCTATGGAGGGGTCGGCACTTATCGGTCTTGGTAGACAAGGCAGGTTTGCTTGTTAATGCCTCAAAGCTTCTATGCGATATTCGTCAATTCTACAACGCTTGCATCCGTGATACTCGTTCGATGAACTAGAACTCTCTAATGCAGAGTAACGGGTGTGGTCCCTCTAAACTTTCCCAAATTGTTGCTTACTGAGTTGGTTCATTAGATCGATATTGGCTTGAATTTGTTGATTAAATTGTCGATGGTTATCCACTAGCTCTCTCATCAGATTCTAAAATTTATCTCTTGTAATGGAATCAAATAGATTTGGAAATCAACCAGCATTCACATCCACTAGTTGACTGCTTGGGCCTCCTTGCTGGATGCTAGCATTGTCGTTTCCTTCTGCATTCTGAGAAGTGTATCTAGTTTTCCTAACCATTGTTAATAGCTTTACCAAGATTTTTGCAAGTCTAAATTGAACAAGCAATTTTCTCGAAGATAGTTATGAATCTCCTTAGGGATTTATGCAATCCGGTAGTAACAAAAGGATTTGAATAAGCTGAGAATCAATTCTCGGGAAAAGTACCAAAATATTTGCTCCAAAAATTAGCACAAATACCTAATATAAGTTTTGAAGATAAATAAAGGAAGAATATATAAAATAAAAATATAGGAATTAAGCAATTTAATAGAATAAAATCAAAGCAAGAATACAAACATAGTGACTTATAGTGATTCGGCGTTGTTTGCCTACATCCACTTTAAATAGATTGATTTAGTAATCACTTTGTAAACCGAGTACAATAGGGATCAGAAAAGAATACTTAGTTACAATAGAGTACAAAGAAACTAGCAGCGTAAAGTCCTAAAAATGAATAGCCAAGCCTGCATTTATAGATGACGATGGCGAAATATCTGCTTGAAAATTTGGCAGAAGGAACTCCAAAACCTTATGGACCCGTAGGAGGGATCGCACGACCCAAATCCCAAAGAATAGGGATTGGTATCTATCCCTCTTTTGGAGTGATTTAAGAGTTTGATCCCTATAGTAGCTTCCCCATGTTGAAATATGCTTAGCCTTCAAGTTTCATGCCTATTAGATTAGTAAAACTTGAGTTATTGCTTGATCTTTGGTTCAATATTAATTTCCCTCTGATTTCAGCTGATCCCTTTTGAGGGAAGAGGGAAGACCCCACTTACTCCATCCTTTTGAGGTGCGATCTCTATGTAGGCTCCCTAGGATTCCCACATCTTGTTCACAAAACATCATATGCATTGAACTTATGGATATTAAGATATTAATTGTTTTCTACTGAACTGCACTTGCTTTCTAAAACATATTGATCCCTGTTTTGGAGGTTGATTATAGCCGATCCCTCCTATATATTGAACCATATTCCATACTTCGAACGTTTTTCATTGCGTACCTCTCAATTCCATTCAATCGCAGCTTCATATCATCATCTGTATTTGACTTCTGGACCCCACAATCATCTCTCTAGACTAACCAACCTTAATGACAATTGGATTTAACTTGTCCAATTAGTTTAATACAGCTGGGACAAAATGCCAGATAAAAAAAACATCTATACTTATACACAAGTTTTCATGCAACGTGTGACAAGATCAATGTTACTACAATTCAAGATTTTTAGGTAAATTTTCATAAAATTTATGCGAGAGTGAGAGGGAAAAGGAAGAATATGGGAATTGAATAGTCCCACGTTGTAAAAAATAGGAATTAGATTTATTAAAATATATGGATTTCATAAGAGAAAGGATAGGCCCTTTGGGCACTCAAATGTTTTATTTTTGTTTGAAGAAGGCTCCATGCATTCTAACGCACATGCGTGTACGTAGCCACCGCTGCCACCATCCATCCGACTGGTTAACTCAAATAGGACTAGGTTAAGCTATCCAAAAATATCTTTTGGATAGTAATTTTATTTCAAATGGAACAGTTTAAGCCCATTTACAAGCCTATAATAGTTCAAAATTTTGAATTACAAAATAATAGAATAGGTTAGGAAATATGACTGTTTGACCAGTGGGCATCCCTTTCGAAATGAACAGACGTCTTCTTTAGCGGACAGATGCATCTTCAGTGAACAAACACCTATTTATGCTTATATAATAGTAGTCTCAAGAATTAAAAACTCAAGAAAATTACAAAAATCAATCTCTCTCTTTCTTTTCCACTGCTCTGATTTATTTTTTTATCAACTATATGTCCAATCTATGATACTGCAGATTAGAAACTCGAAACTCTTGTTCAATACAGTCATTTGGACAATAGTTTGGATTGATTTCTGTAACGTAACTACAATCAATTAAAATGAATCAATTCTTGGATCCATTGTATCTTAGGAGATGATTTACTACAACTTTGAGCAACCAATTGTTTATTTAAACAGACGTAGAGGGAAAATAATTCTTAAAGAAAAATCATTGACGTGCCTTGGAGTGATTTTATAGATTTCATTTCCACTACTGTTGTGCCTTCTAACCAAAATCCAGAATCTATACCAACAAGCTTAATATTTTATATGAACAATGCCACCGCATAGTTTGAAGGAGTTCACTTTTTATTTCACCAAATTGGAAAACTTTGACAGAGTTAATTTCATTCGCTGGAAGAAGTAAATGCACTTTCTATTAGTTGGATTTAAAGGTTTATATATCTTGACCAAGATAAAATCACAAGAGGCAGAAAATGGACTAAGATAAAACCACAAGAGGCGGAAAATGGACCAATCGCTAATACAAGAGCATGTCTAAAATGGTAACAAGATGACTATATTTGCAAGAGGCATATATGTAATGCAATGACAGATATATAGTTTGAAATATGCTACAATAAACTGATTGCAAAAGTTGTGTAGAATGCAATAGAGGCCAAGTATCTAAAGGAAGAAGTAGCAATTAAAAATTCTTGTTATGAATTATTTGAATTATAAAATACTAATGTTAGGCCAGTAGTAGAGCAATTCAATTATATTATACACATCCCAAAACAATTCAACTAGCATAATATGAACACAAATGAAGAGATTAAAGTCTCATCCATAATAGGTAAACTTCCTTCTTTTTTGGAAAGATCAAAAAATACTAAGGAAAGTGGTTTACATTATCTAGCACATGTTTTGTAAGTTGAAGAATAATTAAGGCAGAATGAAAGTGATGATCTGATGGTGTTTTCATCAATGACCCACACGGTAGAGGAAAAAATACCTCCAAGCACTCTTTTAGTCAAAAGAGGAAGTTTTAGAATAATAATAATAACTTCAAAAACAAGAATGTCAAGGAAGTGAATTGTTGTTACAGCTATGGAAAACCATGTCACTTTTAAGAGATTATCTTTTCCTTAGATAGAAAACCAATCGGCAAAAGAAAATTACTTTGGTCAACATCTTTAAAATCAATCTGATTAAAATAAAGGATTCTTAGTGGATCAACTCTAAAGCTACTAAGCATGTCTACAATGATAAGAGTCTATTTTAGAAACTTGAACAGTCTGAGTGTGAAAGCTATCTCTATATGGAAAACTCAACCAAAGCAGATGTCAAGGGGAAGGAGATAGTAGACTTGGAATACATGTCTAGAAAGATTCTGATACTTAATAATGTACATTATGTACCCCAAACTATATATAACCTTGTTTTCGGTAGTCTTTCTAATAAGTTTGATTTCAAACAAGTCTTTGAGTCAGATAAAAATGGATTTCCAAAGGCGGTGTCTTTGTTGGAAAGGGTATATATATATGATGGAGTGTTCAAACCGAATATTAATAAAACCATTGTTTCGGCTTATATTGTTGACTCTTTCTCTTTATGGCATAATAGTTAGGACATGCTAATATTATATATCTAAATAATATGATTATATTAAACATGATCCCCAAGTATGACAACGTGTTTGGTTATCATCGTAGGGTATGCTCTTTAATAGAGATAACCAGAAAAGCATTTTCGTTAAAATCCATTAAGATTACAAATATGTTATTACTAATTTGTTATAACTAGTTTTTTGTGATATTTTTGATACGCATAGTACTTCTAATAAAGGAGGAAAGAAGTATTTTGTTCCTTTCATAGATGATTCTTCAATTGTCATGTTTAACTAATGCAAATAAAAGACGAAGTTTTGTTAACCCATAAAATGGATGTAAAAAACCAATATGGTTCTAAAATTAAGACCGTTAGTTCTGATAGAGAAGGTGAATAACGTTTCCTGCATATTGTGAATCTATAAAAAAAATAGTATGTGAAAAATCCATAATGTATACACCATAATAAAATGGAGTAGCATAAATGAGAAAAATAGGACCCTCGCTAAAATGGTTAACGCAATGTTACTAGTTTTTGAGATAAAGCACTATTAACTTCATGTTATATATTGAATACAATACATCACAAGAAAACCAAGGTCATGTTAGAACTAGCTTTGGCTGTAGCGAGAGTTATGGGTGAATTTCAAAAAAAATCTTACATTGGATCTTTATTGGGCCTATGAAGTCTAATTCATTTAGAACATTTCAAAATATTATTTAACAAAATATTTTATTTGTTTAAATTTATAAATTTTATATTTTTATTTAATTGATATATACATATATTCATATATACACACAGACATGTGCATCATACACACGCATGCGCACGCATACACAAACACACACACACACATACATACATACATATATGTGTGTGTAAGCACTTGTAACTTGTCAACCCATGCAAGGTATAACATTCTTGCATTTAGACGTTAGGATTTACAATACAATGGACATATTAGCTCATCTGATATGTAAAAATATGTTATCTAAATATATGCGTGTAAATAAACTATCACTTATACACCAATATTACAAATATATGTATATATAATATATATATATATATATGTCTATGTATGTATATATTAAATTTTAGAAATAAAAAATTAGTATATATATGTGCATATTATTATAATATATCTAATTAGTATAAATAAATTATTTAAATATTAAAATAAATTATATATCTTTTATAAATCATGAAAGTGTTGAATATGCGCTTATATGATTTTTGTTTGATGATAATAAACATATATACATTTGTTTAAATGTATTTGTTAATGTACTATTTTATTTTTCACAGATTAAATAAATATTTGCTGAATAAATTAAATAACACAGAATTTGAATTCAAACAGAAATTTTATTCAACCAAATATTTATTACATTTTTGAATAGTACAAAATCAAGCTCTCACTATACATATACAATTTTGATTACAAATACATCACAATTTCATATTTATATTTAACCTCACTACACATCACTCATTCACTCAATTCGTATTTTATCTTCAACTTCATTCCTGTTAGAATCCAGTATCTGAGCAATCTGCAAAAATATTCACTAACGCAGTAAAATTGAAAAAGAAATATTTTTGCAAAATAAATTAAAATGTGAATTTTTGAAAATAATATTTGCCTCAGATATTTGGGTTGTTCGTCATGATTTATATTTGAATTCATCACACACGAACAATGTGACATGCACAGTGTATCACTGTACATGCCACAAGGCCATGCACACCGATATACACTTGATAATGCTACAGGGACAGGTGAACACAAGGTCAAACCCAAATAAAAAGACGGGTTCAACTCAGGTGCAATATAAATAAAATCTCGACATCAGCACAAGGTCAAACCCGAGTTGTGAAACTGGATTCAACACAGGTGCAATACAAAACTATCAAATACAAGTGACTCGACAAACAACAACACAGTCTCAACCAGAAAGATTCAGTGCGATACACTTGAAGACATGTATATCAGTGTACATATATAAGCACTGAACCAAAGAAATGATACAAAGTGCAACAGAAAATTCCAAAGTGAATAAAACGAAAATCCAAATGTACAAATGCAACAACGGTCGGGAGCAACTCAGACTCAATATGTACAGCATGAATCAAAGGCGAACCAGACCCACAGCTAAGATGTCTCAAATGATCAAAACACCAAATAGACCTTGGAACAGCTAGGTGATCGAACAAACAAGACCAGGCAATAGTGAAGTACAACATCACTAACAAATGCAAGCTCAAGTAATCAAGTAAACAATACAACAGGTGAATGTGCAGACCCGACCAAAGAAATGAACCAGTGGCCAAAAACTAGATTACTACATAACACGGTAGCAATGCAACAGTATCGAATACAATATGGACACAACAATGCTCAATAACACAGCAATGCTCAAGACCAAGCAGCGACCGAAGACAGCAAATACAACTTTAATGCAAACATCAAGTGACAATTTGAAGACAGCAAGATGGTGATCAATATGCACTACAGTGAAGTACAAAACAAGTGCATCATAAACCACTGACTCCATTGAACAAGACACATGAATATGAAGACCATCAAGTGTCAATCAGACATCACAATAATACAACTTACAAGTTTCGTACTCGAAAACAAATGACAGTGATTCAAACTACTCACAACAATGCTCGAAGACTCGCCAAGTAAATGACACAACAAAAATGAAACCATACATGAACATTTGTAACATGTATATGAATGTCAGTGTACAAAGTCAAAACCAGTTTCATAATCAAGTGAAGCCAATAACAGCAGTATACAAGTACAAGCCACAAAATCAAAGCCGAGGTAAACAAGTCAATGAAAACGAAGTAGCCGAAGCAAGCAAGTGTACAGTTTTCGATCCATATCCAGAAGTTTAGAAATCAAATGGCTGAAGTAAACACGATCAGTGAAGACGGAGTTCAACATCTAGGTTGATCAAGTAAAAAATCAAGTTAGTCAAAACCGAAGTCACAGTAAAATCACCACAGAACAAGTCAAATTGGAAACCATGATAGCAAAGGCAATTGACCGAGTTAAAAATCAAAGCCGTGGGACGCAAGTGTCAGAATATACGAAATTGAAAAAGTCAAAAATAAAATAGGAAAGTAGCTGCCGTAACAATCAAGAAAAGATCGAACAATCTCAAGTTAAAGCCGTAACTGTAAAGTAAAGGAAATTATTCGAATTGAATTCATCATATAAATCATCAACGTCCAACATCAATCAAATGGTCGAAGCACTATGTTGAACAAATCAGACGAACGTATTAAAGGAAATCGAAATCCATATATAAACCCACAATCATCATTGGCAATATCCATCGGTCGAGTTCAAACATTAAAACCCCCAATCGTCATCATCGGCAATTGAAAAAGCATCGAAACCAGAAATCAAAAGCACTAAAACACATACCAAATTCGTAATCGGTCTCGATCACGTTTGAAGCTGAGCTAGAAGAAACAATCGGCAAGCCAAGTCAAATAGCATCGAATCGAACAGGCTGCTACAACAAACCCTAAATTGGATCGAAGGAACGAAGCCCTGAAAATTACAAAGAGGAACGAACGAAGAGGCGCCGCTATCTCAAGAAACACCGGGCCGAACTCAAATAGATAAAAAGAGAAAAGGGGCCGGTTTTTAAGAATTAGGGTTTTTGTTTTTTTTTAAATATGGGCTTTAGTTTCTAAATAAGGGCTTTAGTTTTTAAAATAAGGTATTTATCTTATTTTTTGTTTTAAATTTGTTTTTAATTTTAAAACTCTTTTCAAACTGTTGTATTTGCTAATCGTGTGACTATGGGACAAGCTACGTGGCGTAGCTTGAGAATTCGCAACTCAGTGGCTGAGTTGTGGCAGGGTTTTGAGCGTAGAGTTAGGTTAGTCAGTAGCGGGTGTCATGAGTTTACGTGTGTAAGCGTGTGACTATCTAATTTCTAGTAGAAACCTTGGGGGCGGCACGTAGGCAGGTTTTTGCCGAAGCTGGGTAAATTCTGTGTCGTTCTATTTCTGCATTTATTATTCTGCTTTTATCTGTGCTGCTACTATTCTATGATCTGTGTTGAAATTATTTTATAAGCTTCCGCAATTAATTTTTATAATTAATACTATCACCCTATTCACCCCCCCCCTCTAGGGTGAAATCGATCCTACAAGTGGTATCAGAGCTAGGAATAGAAGTCAATTTTTTTTGTTTTAAAAATTCATTTTTCAAAAATCAGTTTTTGTTTGAAAGTTTGAATTTTTAAAATGGCTTCTTTTAATAATGCTTTTGCTGAGGGTCAGTCCATAGTTAGACCACCAATGTTCAATGGTGAATATGCTTATTGGAAAAATAGAATGAAAATTTTTCTGAAAACCATTGACTCTTGGAACATTGTTGAGACAGGTTATAGAGCACCAACTATAATTGTAGATAATCAGGAAATAGATAAACCGATGGATCAATGGACAGGACTAGAAAATAAATTACAAAATGCTAATGCTAGAGCTATGAATTCTATTATCTGTTCATTGGATCAATTTGAATTTAATCGTGTCTCACATTGTTTAACTGCACAGGAAATATGGCACACACTAGAAGTGACTCACGAAGGAACATCTCAAGTCAAAGAAGCTCACCTTGCCATGCTAAGCAGCGAATACGAGAATTTAACAATGGCAAAAGAAGAAAATGTCAAAGAGATGCATGGACGACTTTCCAATATCGTATACAAATCAAAAGCTCTTGGAAAACCATATACAGAGTTGGAGATAGTCCGAAAAATCCTCAGAGTCCTTCCATGAAGTTTTGAAGCCAAAGTAACTGCCATTCAAGAATCAAAAGATTTGAAACAAATGAAAGTCGAAGAACTCATCGGAAATCTCACCGCTTATGAGCTAGAAATGAAATTCAAGGAAGAACGTGAAGGAGGTGATACTCGAAAAAAATCAATAGCTCTTAAAGGAACAACAGAAAGTGATAGTGATGATGACGGAGCAGCAGAATTGGAGCTGATAATAAAGAAAGTAAAAAGGTGGAGTACAAATACGGAAATCCAGCTCTAAATCGAAGATTGAAAAGCAGAATAAATAAAATATTAGACAATCCAGAAGAGCCAAAGATCATCTGTCATAAGTGCAACCAACACAGACACATCAAGCCCAATTGTCCTCAAACTCGATGCGACTTTGAAAAGAAATCAAAAAGGAGAAATTTTGCTGCCACGTGGAATGCAAGTGATGAAGATAATCAAAGTGCTAACAGTGAGAATGAAAAAGCAGACTTATGTCTTCATGGTGACATAACTGACAGTGATGATGACGAGCCAAGTGAGGTATCAAAACTTTCTCATTCGGAATTACTTATATATTTCCACGAAGTGAATGGTTGTTTTGAACGACTTAGGGAGAAGTATGCCAAACTTGAATCACAAAAAGATACTTTGATAGATTTAAATAAACAACTTGACCAATTAGTTAAAACCTATCAAAGTAGGATCCCTAAATGTGATAAGTGTCCAACATTCAAAGAAGAAATTAAAAAATCAGAAATTAATATAAAATCACTTGAAAATGAAATTTTGATTTTGAAAGAGAACGAAAATACTAGGAGAGAAAATTCTATCAAAAAGTGCACACAATTATTGAACGAAAATGAATCTCTCAAAATACAAGTCCAACAATTGTCAATAACTTTAGATAAATTTTCAAAAAGTGAGAAATCGTTGAATCTGCTATTAGGGAAGCAAACTGTTAATACAGCTAGACAAGGACTTGGATATAATCAATCTGAAAATGTTGAAAGCGATATTAATCAAGAAAATTCCATGTTCACAATTTGTAGAAAATATGGACACGATCACAATAATTGTTGGTATAGACCCAAACATGTGAAAACCATACCAATTTGGGTTCCAAAAGGCACAAATATAAAATCTCTCAAAGTTAAACAAATTTGGGTGCCAAAAGGAACATATATAAACAGTTTTGGGTCTCCACAAAATTATTTTTCTAAATCTTCTGCTACTAACAACCAAGGACCTATAAAAATAAATAGGTCACATAAATCTTTTCCTGTGTAGGTGTGGTGGCAGGCTAAGAAACAACAACAGTGTTTTCTGGATTTTTGGCTGTTCCAGAAACACAACGGGCGACAAAGCAAAGTTCCTTAGCCTATTATAAAGGTGACAGAATCACAATGGATAAACAACGAAAAATATCGTAAAGGTAAAACAGGTAATGGTATATTTATTTGAACGATATATTAAATGTGATAATCCGCACCATAGTCTGAATTAAAATCAGCCAATATTGAGATGGTGAAGAGATGATGATTTTGATTCTGACTTGTTCAGCATAGTTGGCCGATTATATTTATGCCAAAAACACTATAAAATTCTCTAAATTTTTTGATTATATTAGGTTGGATCAAAAATAGTGTTTTGTTGGATATTAATACATTCGGTTATAATTTGGCTAACTCTATATTCATGGTTTTTTGATTATTTACACGGCTTCATTTCAAATTCAAGAGAATGTCATTTGAAAAGCTGATTTGATTTTGAGATATTTTGTTGCATACTTCATGGTCTGGTCAATCAAATTCAATTAATGATAATTTTGAGTGAAAAAGAAATTCAGATGCAGATTACACTAGTAATCTAGTTGATAGAAAAATTACTAGTTGAACGTGATTTTTGAGATATTTAGTTACTGCATCATTTTTCAAAGAAAATATCTGCATATTTTTCATTTCAAATAATTTTCAAATAGCAGAAAATTTTCTTATAAAACCCCCTCGAGAAAATCATTTTTGACCATATTTTCAGATTAGTCATTTTGAAAAATTGGTTTCATAATTATGTTTGAATTTGATTTTAAATGGCTATTTGACTAATCTGACTCCCTATGATTATCAAAAAGATGAATAGTGATTGAAAGAGTGATGAATGCTAATATTGATCATATATTATGACTCGAGACGGTATAATTAGTAAATTTCTTTAGAAATTCAAACAAGAGTTATAAAACTTTTTGTTGGGTAAAGATTCCATAACCATTTCTATGTCTATCATATTTGTATCAACCATCGCTCATCAAAAATTCAATATAGTTTGTCGATATGTGGTACTTTAGACAGGAATCATTCGTTTTTCATTTTATAAAATAATATAAAATCCAAAGTATTCACTCTCATTTAAAAGTCCTCACGGTTATGCATGGGTGAATTACTTGGAATTTGTCATGTGCTTCCATGCTCATTTAAAAGTCCTCACGGTTATGCATGTATGGAACGCATATCAAAATTGATTTATTAGATAAACAAGTTGATTCTAATCCCATTTAAAAGTCCTCATGGTTATGCGTGATTAGAAGATACTTGAATTCATTTTTAAAATTAAATTGGAATACCACTAATCTCATTTAAAAGTCCTAACGGTTATGCATGATTAGTAGATATTCAAATTCCTGATATAAATGTACCACAAACAGATACAACTCTATGGTTTTATATGATGACATCATTTCCATTACTTCTAAAAGTGGAATATGCGCATAACGAGGGTAGTTATGATTTTTGTTTGATTTTTTATTGAAATATATTCAATTGAGTTTTAATGTTGAATTAATATCGATCACTTTATCTCTATTTTCTCTAACACTATTATTCTTTTGCTGATAACAAAAGGGAGAGAGAAAAGTTAATATTTTGTCAAATAAAATCAAGCAAATGTCAAATAATTTTCTATTTGCATCTAGGCTCATTTGCATATTTTTATTTGTATCCATATATGTAGGGGGAGCTTTGTGTAGAGAGGAAGCATTTATATAGGGGGAGCCATTAGAGCTTATCAACGATCAAATACATTTAACATATTCAAAATCTTAAATATATGTTTGTTATCATCAAAAGGGGGAGAATGTTGAATATGCGCTTATATGATTTTTGTTTGATGATAATAAACATATATACATTCGTACAAATGTATTTGTTAATGTACTATTTTATTTTTCACAGATTAAATAAATATTTGCTGAATAAATTAAATAACACAGAATTTGAATTCAAACAGAAATTTTATTCAAACAGATATTTATTACATTTTTGAACAGTACAAATTCAAGCTCTCACTATACATATACAATTTTGATTACAAATACATCACAATTTCATATTTACATTTAACCTCACTACACATCACTCATTCACTCAATTCATATTTTATCTTCAACTTCATTCCTGTTAGAATCCAGTATCTGAGCAATCTGCCAAAATATTCACTAACGCAGCAAAATTTAAAAAGAAATATTTTTGCAAAATAAAATAAAATGTGAATTTTTGAAAATAATATTTGCCTCAGATATTTGGGTTGTTCGTCATGATTTATATTCGAATTCATCACACACGAACAATGTGACATGCATAGTGTATCACTATACATGCCACAAGGCCGTGCACACCGATATACACTTGATAATGCTACAGGGACAGGTGAACACAAGGTCAAACCCAAATAAAAAGACGGGTTCAACTCAGGTGCAATATAAATAAAATCTCAACATCAGCACAAGGTCAAACCCGAGTTGTGAAACTGGATTCAACACAGGTGCAATACAAAACTATCAAATACAAGTGACTCGATAAACAACAACACAGTCTCAACCAAAAAGATTCAGTGCGATACACTTGAAGACATGTATATCAGTGTACATATATAAGCACTGAACCAAAGAAATGATACAAAGTGCAACAGAAAATTCCAAAGTGAATAAAACGATAATTCAAATGTACAAATGCAACAACGGTCGGGAGCAACTCAGACTCAATATGTACAGCATGAATCAAAGGCGAACCAGACACACAGCTAAAATGTCTCAAATGATCAAAACACCAAATAGACCATGGAACAGCTAGGTGATCGAACAAACAAGACCAGGCAATAGTGAAGTACAACATCACTAACAAATGCAAGCTCAAGTAATCAAGTAAACAATACAACAGGTGAATGTGCAGACCCAACCAAAGAAATGAACCAATGGCCAGAAACTAGATTACTACATAACACAGTAGCAATGCAACAGTATCGAATACTATATGGACACAACAATGCTCAATAACACAGCAATGCTCAAGACCAAGCAGCGACCGAAGACAGAAAATACAACTTTAATGCAAACAGCAAGTGACAATTTGAAGACAGCAAGACGGTGATCAATATGCAGTACAGTGAAGTACAAAACAAGTGCATCATAAACCACTGACTCCATTGAACAAGACACACATGAATATGAAGACCATCAAGTGTCAACCAGACATCACAATGATACAACTTACAAGTTTCGTACTTGAAAACATATGACAGTGATTCAAACTACTCACAACAATGCTCGAAGACTCGCCAAGTAAATGACACAGCAAAAATGAAACCATACATGAACATTTGTAACATATATATGAATGTCAGTGTACAAAGTCAAAACCAGTTTCATAATCAAGTGAAGCCAATAACAACAGTATACAAGTACAAGCCACAAAATCAAAGCCAAGGTAAACAAGTCAATGAAAACAAAGCAGCCGAAGCAAGCAACTGTACAGTTTCGATCCATATCCAGAAGTTTAGAAATCAAATGGCTGAAATAAACACGATCAGTGAAGACGGAGTTCAACATCAAGGTTAATCAAGTAAAAAATCAAGTTAGTCAAAACCGAAGTCACAGTAAAATCACCACAGAACAAGTCAAATTGGAAACCGTGATAGCAAAGGCAATTGACCAAGTTAAAAATCAAAGCCGTGGGACGCAAGTGTCAGAATATACGAAATTGAAAAAGTCAAAAATAAAATAGGAAAGTAGCTGCCGTAACAATCAAGAAAGGATCGAACAATCTCAAGTTAAAGCCGTAACTGTAAAGTAAAGGAAATTATTCGAATTGAATTCGTCAGATAAATCATCAACGTCCAACATCAATCAAATGGCCGAAGCACTATGTTGAACAAATCAGACGAACGTATTAAAGGAAATCGAAATCCATATATAAACCCACAATCATCATTAGCAATATCCATCGGTCGAGTTCAAACATTAAAACCCCCAATCGTCATCATCGGCAATTGAAAAAGCATCGAAACCAGAAATCAAAAGCACTAAACCACATACCAAATTCGTAATCAGTCTCGATCACGTTTGAAGCTGAGCTAGAAGAAACAATCGGCAAGCCAAGCCAAATAGCATCGAATCGAACAGGCTGCTACAACAAACCCTAAATTGGATCGAAGGAACGAAGCCCTGAAAATTACAAAGAGGAACGAACGAAGAGCCGCCACTATCTCAAGAAACACCAGGCCGAACTCAAATAGATAAAAAGAGAAAAGGGGCCGGTTTTTAAGAATTAGGGTTTTTGTTTTTTTTAAATAAGGGCTTTAGTTTTTAAATAAGGGCTTTAGTTTTTAAAATAAGGGCTTTATCTTATTTTTTGTTTTAAATTTGTTTTTAATTTTAAAACTCTTTTAAAACTGTTGTATTTGCTAGTCGTGTGACTAGGGGACAAGCTACGTGGCGTAGCTTGAGAATTCGCAACTCAGTGGCTGAGTTTTGGCAGGTTTTTGAGCATAGAGTTAGGTTGTCAGTAGCGGGTGTCGCAAGTTTACGTGTGTAATCGTGTGACTATCTAATTTCTAGTAGAAATCTTGGGGGCAGCACGTAGGCAGGTTTTTGCCGAAGCTGGGTAAATTTTGTGTCGTTCTATTTCTACATTTATTATTCTGCTTTTATCTGTGCTGCTACAATTCTGTGATCTGTGTTGAAATTATTTTATAAGCTTCCGCAATTAATTTTTATAATTAATACTATCACCCTATTCACCCCCCCTCCCTCTAGGGTGAAATCGATCCTACAGAAAGATGCTTATACTAATATAAACTTAATAATCAAAAAATGTTTATTTTATTTTTAACATATACACAAATATACTAACAGTATATATATATATATATAATATTAACTAATAAGATTATTAATTTTTTTACAAAATTCCAGATCATGTCATAGCACAGGAAAAAAATTATTATTATTTTAAAATACATTTTAATTTCTTTTAGAGAAACGTGTGATCCCCAAAAGTAAAGGAAAGTACACATGTATATATGTATATAGCACTGAAAACAAAGGGGCTGCCAACATGATTGGTAGGTAACTAACCATAATACAAAAATCAAAGAAAAAGGACTCAGGTACATCTAAAATGAACTCCGGCAAGGCCACCATACATTACACTTCAATATTGAGCTCCGGCAAGGCCACCGCCAGATAATGAGGTGTTAAATGTACCCAAAAAAATCCATGATGCAACCCAGTGCGGATAGACCGATGGCAGCTCCAGTAGAAAAAGAATGCCTAACTACAAACTTGAAAGATCCAGAATGAACGCTCACTGCAAATGATCTAGAATGAAGAACGCAACACTGCAAATACTGAATGTAATAACCGGATTTTTAGTAATTTGATTTTGAACATTTAATTTATTTTAAACGTTGAATATTAAATATTATTTGATTTCGAATATGGAAATTTTCGTTGAATTGAAAAATCTGAATTAAATTTCAAATATAACCATTCATCATAATTCAAGCATAGTGAATTTAATATTCGAATTGTGTGGATAATTGAATTTGAGTTGGATATGAATCGAAAACGATTTCAAATGTTGATATAAATTATATTTGAATTAGAATGGAGTTAGAGAAAATTTTAAATTGAATTAAAAGTTAATTTATAGAAATAGGAAATTTTAATAATTAACTAATGCGTAAAATAGCCATTTTTGACACTATCTTAGATTTCGACGAAACCAGTTTCGTTGAATCCATAATAGTTAGTTATCATAGGATTTCAAATTTATTGTCAATTGGATTTACGGTTTGGTCGTACGAAGCTGAAACGCGTAGAATTTTATTTACGTAAATCTAATTAAAATATTTCGATTTGAAAACCTATCTTTCAAATATAATGGAATTGGCTTCCAACATATATTCCATCGTGTTTAGATAGGGGTAAAACCTTATAAACGCCCGGTGGCATGCTTTGTTTGGAGTCTGGAATTTTATTATGAGTGAGTAGTGATTTATATTTGCCTATAAATATAGAACCATACCCTTCATTTGGAGACAAACCCTAAAATGCTAAGGTTTTATTTTAGCCGCCACTAATGAAATTGATATCCAGAAAACTCCAATCTTCTTCTTCCCTTTTCTCTTGATCCATCAGCTGATTCAAGAAATTTTCTAAAGCAAAAGTGTAAAGGGCAGTGAGATCTACCCGATCAATGGCTATGATCTAAATGACATACTATGGAGGCCAAAATCAGCCTGTGTTGGTGGAGCGTTCATGCACATTTTCCGAGGTGAATGGGGGCCGAGCTCTCTGACATTGTGGGCGATGGCGCATGTGGGAAGGGGCTATTCAATGGTGGTGTTTGATCAGAGCCTAGGTTGTCGTAGAGGCGCTGGGATTCGATGGAAGTTAGGCGACATTGGGTTTTTACGTGCATGATTTTGTTTGGAGGGAACGCATGAGAGAAGAAGAGGAGAATGGCCATGATTGGTTGATGGGGGATGAACGGACTGGATCTAAGGTTATATATAGAAAAAGAATTGTAAATATATTTGTTTATGAAATCGTGTAACTTATAAGTATCATAACTTCTTCATACAAGGTCGAAATCGAACGAAATGAATTTCGTTGTTTTTGTATTGTCGAGCATAACGAAGTGGGATTAGAGTTGATTAGAGCGGATGGAAATATAGGCTAAAATTAAAGGCTTGTTTAATTTTAATCGAAAAAAAAATTGCTATCGCAACGACTGCAAGCAAAGTGAGTATAACTCACTCTTTATGACTTGCTTATATTTTTATATAAGTGAGAATAAATTTATTTCTAATGATTGATGATTATTTGGGTGATATATGATATATATATTAGTTGGTCTGGATATATTCTCACATATTTTAGCGGACGAGACCCTATATGTTCCCATGTATGAGCGGATGACCCTTTGTATGCACGTCTGCCTCGAAGCGGACATTGTACATATTTTCTCATATGTATATTTGTTGTCGTTGACAAGTTGGAGGGATCCAATAAGATTCCTCGATATTATTGATTTTGTTTACAGATATAGATATATATGCTGTATCATGTGATTTTTGTTATGTTGGATGCCATGATTGTTTTTATCCATATGAATCACCTTATTTAGTGTTGTTGTAACATTGGGCCATATGTTGGAATTCAAAAATAATAAAATGATGTTTTGGAATTGTATATGTTTTAATAATTGGAATGGCTTTAAAAGAGAAAGACTTTGTTTAAATAAATAAAGGTATGATTTTCGACGCTATTAAATTCTAGTTTTGTGAAATACTTTAAATAGAGATTTCGAAGAGTTTTTATAAAAGTATATTTAATAAATAGGATAATAAATTTTAAACAATTATTTATAAATATATTAATATTGTTTGAAGCTAATTAATTTAAAATATTTAAAAGTTATTTTTATAATGTTAAAAATTTATTTTACTATAATTAAATAACGTTTTGTTCTAAAGAATTGGTTTCAAACGAAAGGATTTAAAAAGGAAAGTTTTACCAATGGTTTGAGATTTATAAAAGAGTATTTTCCTAAATTGAACTTGGGGAGTTATATAGAAACTTGTATTATTTTGAGATAACTATTAAATAGAGTTTTTGGAAAGTAATGGTATACTTTCATGGCGGAAATCGGAAGGCAGAGATTGCCTGTAGTTAAGCTTGGATTACTCTATGATAGAATCATTGAGCTATGAATCCGTGATTGATACCGCATGGTTCTTTCCATATTTAATGTAAAAAGTTTTTAAATATTTTTGAAGGCAATGGTTTCTGAATATACTTATTCTGGTGAGATAAGTATATACATTTTAATTAAAAGAATTAATTTATTGAAATTTAAATTAAAGTAAGGATTAGTGATTTCAGTGGGAATGGAATCTTTAGCTGAATGATTGTTCATTTGATAGATAAATAACCGACTATCAAATCTGGACCAAAAACATAACTTTGAAAATATCTAGGAGAAACACGGGGATTATATGGTACAGTTACCATCGAAGGTGCTATATTGTACATATAAACTCATTACATTCTTCTAGAACGATGATAAGGAAATCCGTCCACTAACTGTTAGGAGGTGATATCCGATCTTATTTTTGTCTATTTATTTCCTAGGGAACAGGTGTTGAGTTTACCGAAAATTTTGAATGTTGTTTTGAAGAGACCGGGATCAGATAGGTTATCCAAAAATCGGTTGGATCCAACGAATATGTTTTAGAAGTGAAGACAAGAGCATGGAATTGAAGATGGAGCATTGAAGTGCAAGGACTAATCCCTACTAATCCTGAGGATGATTCCAAAATAGATGTAGTAGGAATAGTGCCTATGGTTTCGTTCAGACCCAAAACGGACTTGAATAGATGAATGCTATCTGTACATTGTCATTGGAGAACAATGAGCATTCCAATAAATTCCTAAAAATATAATCATAGCCTCAAGCCTCAACAACCGAGATGACTGAAAATCAGAGGAGATGCAGCATGGCTAAGTGTGTCACATCCAATTAGGGTATATTATCACCTTTCTAAATACCCACGGGTATATTATAAATTATGGATATGGTGGTGCAAGGAAAAAGAGCTCTCGATAAGGGTAGGAACACCCGGGATGGTAACATATTCGGTTCTATACAGGTTAGGGATAGGGCCGATCTTGTGTTGTAGTGGATCGCGGCGAGGTCCTCGGTACATTTTTCTAGAAGTGTACCGTGATAGGTGGTACCCTAGTGCCTAGTCATTGTATGGAATTCATTCTTCAATAAGCGTCGTACGGTTTTGATTGTGTCCAATTATGCTGAAACATGAGATGCAAGCATTTCAGCTATTTTCTATTTTACTTTCTATAGACACTATAATAATATTAGATGATTTTGATATCAAATGTTTTGGTTATCGTAAGGGAAAAACCCATCGTGTTTATATGTGACATGGTCTTACGACATACCATTGTTTTTCAAAGGATTTTGAAAGTAATTAATTCAAATTGAGTGTGTTTCCTCATGCTGGTTTTTCAGACTGACTCGGGTGTTATTCTATTATAATGCTTCGTTCAGACCGAATATTACAAATTCAGGTTACGATGCTATGGAGCTCAGAAGACGAGCTAGATGACAAAGACGTATTACACGTACTTGACTATATTCCACTGTGTATTGTAGGCTATATAGTCAGCACTAGTGAGGTCAGGTTATTATGACTGTCCCATATTGAGTTATTGATTATTGTACTCTGATGATGTAATGTATAAATAAAGTTATAGTGCTTTTTGTATAAAGACATGTTAGTATATATTATATATTGTTCCGCTATTATTATGAGATTCTATGTTATTATTTCTGTTTTCTCCTTCCTCCTCTTTCTCTTGGTTATTCTACTCTTCGTACCATTTGTGTTGGACAAGTGTGATGAAATGTCAGCTCAAAGGGTACGGAATGACGGGTCACTACATTTTGTATCTGAGCTAAAGGTTAAGCGAGAACTTTGGCTTTGGTAGGGATTACTCATTAGAGATTGGGTTAGTAGTATTCTAGAATGAGTTTGGGTGTATTAATAGATATGAGCGCGTATTTGTTAGTGAATATAAAATGTTTATATTGTGTTGACTTATCGGTTGAGTGGCATATAAATTCTAGTCGAATAGTGGTATACAACTAAGTCAAAAGGAGTTTCTAAACACTTATATACGGTAAACCGACACAATATGGTTTGAAGCGGGTAAATGAAATAATTATACCCAAATTATATTTTGATATAAAAGAAATAATTTTTTTAGAAATTATTATAGTATAATTAGTGTGTTTGGTTGTTATTATAATCGAAATAAGATTATTAAAAAAAATTAAAATGGTTATATATAACCAAATGGGGATTGTATAAGAATAATTTATGCAAATAAATTATAATCAAATTAGATTCAAGCCAAATTTGAAATTTAAATCCCAGAGATTTTTGAAAAAAGTATTCTAAGGCATTTGGAAATGAATGATGGTGGTATTATTTTTGGAATGGAAAAGAATTGATTGGTGGCATTTGAAAAAAGTAGTCTAAGGCATTTGGAAATGAATTGAATTGAAAAGAATTGGATGTGTATAAATGAAGGAAACTAGTAATATGAATCGAAACAAATATTAATAGTTGATTGAATTGAATGTAATGGAAGATATTGAATATAAAGTTTGAGTTGTTAAATGGATATATAATTAGAAGTTATACAATTTGAAACGGAATCAACTCAAATAAAGAATCAATGAAAATGTGGAAAATAAATTATATGAATTGGAATTTAACTTAAGTTAAGTTTAATAATATTTGAATTGAAATTTGAAATGTTATCGAATTGAATTGAATTTAGAGTTTGAATTATAAAGCGATTGTATGACCATAATTTTAAGACAAAATTTTGGAATTGTGAGAAAATAAGTTAAATAGCTTACAAAATTAGAATTAATGGAATAGAACAACCAAAATAAAAAAATGATTCGGTATTTTGATGAAGAAATAAAAGTTCAAACTTGAATTATAAAGTGAATGTGAACTCAAGTGGATAAAATAGAATGATTTTTGGAATAAAAATCAAATCGTGAGATATAAAGCAAACAATTAAAAGAATTAAATAATGAATCAGATATTGAAATGGGACTTGGGTTGAATGGAATTAAATAAATTAAAATGTGGAACTTGAGTTATAAATAAAATTCGACTTATTATAAGCGAATTAAATATAATTGAAAATGTGGACGAATGAAATGGAATTGGATTGAAGTGGCAATGACCTGAGTTATAGATAAATTCTATTTAAGTGTAAATAAATTGAATATGACCTTGGATATTATTTAAAATGAATTCAAGCTTGAAGTTAGATTAAAGTGGATTGGGTGGATGAACTAATTATATTAATTGGTAAACGGAATGGAATTTGATTGAATAAAAATCAAATCAAAAATTTGAATTGGAATTTGATGGCAAGGGAAATGAACTTAAGTTGTAGAGTTGAATTAACTGGGAATAAATGAATTAACGTAAGTTAATATTTTGGATGGAACCTAGACCTAAATAAATTTATGCATTGGATGTCGTTGACATAAAAATTTAGCGAACAAGAGTTTTGTTGAAAAATTTGAATGTGAATCAATTTTAAATGGATTAGAATTAAATATAAATTGATTTGGAATTAATTTAAAATAGTTATAAACCGAAATGGTTATTTTATTAAATGAATATCACCAAATTTGCATTAAAAAAAATTGGCATGTTGGTTTATAAAATTCTGTGAATTAATAGGAAGTGAATAAATTGATTTTGAAATCAATTTGGAATGGATATGAATTTGTTTGGTATAAATATGAATTGAATGCAAATAGTTAAGTTGTAAATCATTTTGAATTAAATGAAAAATTATATGGATCGATTGAAAGTAATCAAATTAGTATTGGAACCTTATAATTGCTTATGATTATATGCTAGAATGCAATGTTTATGAATACCACTCTAATAGCCCGCAAAGCAGTGGCGACCGGTAGGCTTTTCAACCATCCGGACAGCGGCCACTCTCCGCCGTAGCACATACTGGTACCTCAAATTTGCTTTTACGGCCAGCCTCTCGACATCGTAGCCAATCCATCAGGGACATATAGGGGTAAGAGTCTCCTGCTCGCCACCAAACACGAAGCGTAAACCACCTAACATGCTGTAATGAAGCAAATCTTATCTCCGTCACTTCGAAACGATTAGCGCATAGGCCAATATTATAGTCGGTTAGCTGGACTCATAGGCCAAAACGATCAAACGAATAAGTTAGGAATTAAACGATTGGGTAAAACGCATTATGTGTTTAACTAGATAAATAAAGGAAGTGTTATTAAAATTTCACGTTTTGGTACTTACGTGTTAAAATTGACTAAGTATGGGTACATGGAGTTGTTTTGCTTGAGTTTGATTATGCAAACTGCATATAAAATAAGCCGCTCGCTCAAAAATGCTAATATAAGGTTCGTTTTCGGATTTAATACCGCAAAGATATAAATATTGTTATATATTGTGTTTTTTGACCGTGTGGGTCGATGTATATATCTTTATCTCTCTTGTCATATTGCAAAAGGTCCTCCATACAAAGTAGGAGACTCTGCCAAAAAAATTCGAAAATTTAAGGTGTCATAAAAAAATTAAATTTTTTTTGTTAACTTAAAAAGGTTGATTTTTGAATTGAAACTGAAAGAAACGGTTTTGAATAAGAAGTGGAAACTAAACATTGGTATGAAACCGAAGGGTTTAGAAAAGTGAATGTCGAGTTTTAACTAAATGAGTTTTGATAATGTATTGGGTTTGGATCATTCGTCCTACCTTAGCAATTCGGGTACGAAATTATTTTAAGAAGGGAGGAATGTAACGAACCAGAGTTTTAATCGTTTGATTTGAACATTTAATTTATTTTAAATGTTGAATTTAAAATATTATTTGATTTTGAATACGGAAATTTTGGTTGAATTGGAAAATCTGAATTAAATTTCAAATATAACCATTCATAGTGAATTTAATATTCGAATTGTGTGGATAATTGAATTTGAGTTGGATATGAATCAAAAATGATTTCTAATAATGATATAAATTATATTTGAATTAGAATGGAGTTAGGGAACTTTTAATATTGAATTAGAAGTTAATTTATAGAAATTGGAAATTTTAATAATTAAGTACCGTGTAAAAATAGCCATTTTTGACACTGTTTCAGATTTCGATGAAGCCAGTTCCATTGGATCCGTAATAGTTAGTTATTATAGGATTTAAAATTTATTGTCAATCGGATTTACGGTTTGGTCGTGCGTAGCTGAAATGCGTAGAATTATATTTAAGTAAATCTAATTAAAATAATTTGATTCGAAAATCTATCTTCCAAATATGATGGAAATGGCTTCCAATATATATTCCATTGTGTTCGGAATAGGGGTAAAACCTTACAAACTCCTGGTCGCATGCTTCGTTTGGAATCCGAAATTTTATTTTGAGTGAGTAATGATTTATATTTGCCTATAAATATAGAACCATACACCTCATTCAGAGACAAACCCAAAAACCATAAGGTTTCATTTCAGCCGCCGCTAATGAAATTGATGGTCAAAAAAATTCGATATTCTTCCTCCCTTTTCTCTTGATCGATCAACCCATTCGAGAAACTTTCTATAGAAAAAGTGTAGAGGGCAGTGAGATCTAACTGATCAACGACTGTGATCTGAAATGACAAAATGTAAAGGCCAAAATTGGCCCGTTTTATGGAGTATTCATCCACATTTTTCGAGGTGGATGGGGGACCAAGCTCTCTGATATTATGGCGAGGCATGCGTGGGAAGGGGCTATTCAATGGTGGTGTTTGATCAGAGCCTAGGTTGTCGTGGAGGCCCAGGGAATCGATGGAAGTTAGGCGACATTGGGGTTCTTGCGTGCGTGATTTTGTTTGGAGGGAACGCATGAGAGAAGAAGAGGGGAGTGGCCATGATTGGTTGATGGGGGATGAGCGGCCTAGATCTAAGGTTATAAAAAAAGAATTGTAAATTATATTTTTTTATAAAATCGTGTAACTTATAAATATCATACGAGATCGAAATCGAACGAAACAAATTTTGTTGGTTGCCGAGCAAAACTATATAAGTGAGAATAAATTTATTTCTGATGATTGGTGATTGTTTGGGTGATATATGATATATAATATTTATATATTAGTTGGTTTGGATATATTCCTGCATATTTTAACGGATGAGACCCTATACGTTCACGCGTATGAGCGGATGACCCTTTGTACGCGCATCTGCGTCGAAGCAGACATTGTACATATTTTCTTATATGTATATTACCTGCAGGTGACAGGTTGGAGGGATCCAACAGAATTTCTCAATATTGTTGATTTTGTTTATAGATATTGATATATATGTTGTATCATGTGATTTTTGTTGTATTGGATGCCATGATTGTTGTTATCCATATGAATCGCCTTATTTAGTGTTATTGTAGCATTGAGCCATATTTTGGAATTTCAAAATAATAAAATGATGTTTTGGAGTTCTATATGTTTTAACCATTGGAATGGATTTAAAAGAGAAAGGATCTTATTTAGTAAATAAAGGTATGATTTTCGATGTTATTAAATTTTAATTTGGTGAAATACTTTAAATAGAAATTTCGAAGGGTTTATAAAAGTATATTTTATAAATAGAATAATAGATTTTAAACAATTATTTATAAATATTTTAATATTGTTTGAGTTTAATTAATTTAAAATATTTAAAAGTTATTTTCATAATGTCAAAATTTTATTTTACTATAATTAAATAATATTTTGTTCTAAAGAATTGGTTTCAAACGAAAGGATTTAAAAGGGAAAATTCTGCCAATGGTTTGAGATTTATAAAAGAGTATTTTCCTAAATTAAACTTGGGGATTTATAAAGAAACTTTATAAGTATTGTTTTGAGATAATTATTAAATAAAGTTCTAAGAAAGTAATTGTATACTTTCATGGTAGAAATCGAGAGGCAGGGCTTGCCTGTAGTTAATTTTGGATTTCTCTAGGATAGAGATGTAATCATTGAGCTGTGAATCCATGGTTGATACCGCATGGTGCTTTCCATATTCATTTTAAAAAAGTTTTCAAATATTTTTGAAGGAAATGGTTTGTGAATATACTTATTTCGATGAGATAAGTATATACCTTTTTGATAAAAAGATTTAATTTATTGAAATTTAAATTAACATAAGGCTTAGTGATTTTAGTGGAAAATGGAATATTTGGCCGAATGATTATTTATTTGATTGATAAATACCCGACTATCAAATATGGACCAAAAATATAGATTTGGGTATATCTAGGAGAAACATGGAGATTATATGGTACAGTTACCGTCGAATGTGCTATACTGTACGTATAAACTCATTTCGTTCTTCTAGGATGATGATAAGAAAATCCATCCACTAATAGTTAAAAGGTGATCTCCTGTATTATTTTCGTCTGTTTTTTTCCTACGGAGCCGGTGTTGAGTTTATCGAAAATATCGAAAGTTGTTTCGAAGAGTCCAGGATCGGCTAAGTTATCCGAAAATCACTTCGATCCAACGAATACGTTTTCGAAGTGAAGACAGGAGCATGGAATTAAAGATGGAGCAATGAAGTGCAAGGGTTAATCGCTACTAATCTTGAGGATGACTCCAAATTGGATGCGGTAGTAATAGTGCCTTCGGTTTAGTTCAGACCCAGAATGGACTTTTATGGATGAATGCTATCAGTACATTGTCATTGGAGGACAATGATCATTCCAAGTGTAAATTCCTAAAAGGTAATCGTAGCCTTAAGCCTCTTCAACCGGAATGGCTGAAAATCAGGGAAGATGCAGCAAGGCTAAGTGGGTCGCATCCAGTTAGGGTATGTTATCACCTTTCTATGTACCGTCGGACATGTTATAAATTATGGATAAGGTGATGCATGGAAAAAGAGCTCTCCATAAGGGTGGGAACACCTAGGGTGGTAACACCCAGGGTGGTAACATATTTGGTTCTATCTAAGTTAGGTATAGAGCCAGTCTTATGTTGTAGGGGATCCCGACGAGGTCCTCGGTATATTTTTCTAGAAGTGTACTGTGATAGGTGGTACACCAGTGCCTAGTCATTGTGTGGAATCCATTCTCCAATAAGCGCCGTACGGTTTTGATTGTGCCTAAATATCCTAAAACGTGAGATGCAAGCATTTCAGCTATTTTCTATTTTACTTTCTATAGACACTATAATAATATCAGATGATTTTGATATCAAATGTTTTGGTTATCGTAAGGGAAAAACTCGTTGCGTTTATGTGTGACATAGTCTTACGAGATACCATTGTTTTTCAAAGGATTTTGAAAATAGTAATAAATTCAAATTGAGAGTGTTTTCTCACGCTGATTTTCCAGACTGACTCGAGTGTTATTCTAGTATAATGTTCGGCTCAGACCGAGTATTACAAATTCAGGTTAGGGTGCAATGGATCCCAGGATACGAGCTGGATGACAAGAACATATTACACGTACTTGATTATATTCTACTGTGTATTGTAGGCTATAAAGTCAGCACTAGTGTGGACAAGTTATTATAACTATCTAGTATTGAGTTATTGATCGTTGTACTCTGATGATGTAAAATATAAATAATAGTTATAGATTTCTTTTATAAAGACATGTTGGTATCTATTATATATTGTTCTACTGCGATTATGAGATTCTGTGTTGTTTCTATTTTCTCCTACCTTTTCTTTCTCTTGTTTATTCGTCCTTTTGTACCACTTGTGTTGGACAAGTGTGATGAAATGCCAGCTTAAAGGGTATGGAATGGCGGGTCGCTACACGGAAGAACTAGAAAGAACTTCTCGCTGCCAATGTGGAAGGTGCAGAATGAACGTCTCGTTGCAATCTTGTCACCAGCAAACCTGAAAATTTGCAGATAGTAATATAGAACCATTTCTGGCCTACCTGTATTTGTAAATAGAACTAAAGAAAATTATAGGAATAAAACATACATACATACACACATACATATATATATAATTGAAATTCATACACATATATATGTATTGATGAAATAAAAATAATAAAACTTAAGTTAAAATCATAAAATGGTAAAGAAACTAAAATAAGTGAAAAACTAATACAAAGATCAAAGTTCATTATGCAATACCTTAACTAACTCAAAAGTTATGAAATAGTGATTTGGAAAACTAAAAAGCATAAAAAGGAACAAAATATGGATTTAAAAGCCCATAAACTATAAAATCTTATTAACATTATGCTCCTTTGATCATAAAAACATTATGATAATTAGTGAAATCATCATTCAAATTCAAGAAAATGTTAATGCTACAATTATTATTACTAAAAATATTGAATTTTGTTTAAATAACTCAATGTTGTTTCTAACATTATTAAGATACTCTTTAAAATGCTTATTTTTAGCTAATCTATATTTAGGATTTGAGATCCAATAGAAATAAAATGATTCTATTGTAAATATCAATCCATTAAAATGACTAGAATTATTATTAAAAAGTTTCAAGTTTCTCTCAAACCAAATATACCAAATATTATAATGAATAAATTATCTAGCAAAAAAATCTATTTCCTTTTTTAAACTTAAATCTTAAATTATTCCAGTAGAAACTGTTATCCCGTTTTTTGGACAAAAGCCGTGATACCAAAAGATTGGTCAAAGATAGAAGACAGTTCGCCTCAGAGATTGATCGTACTTCACTCCGCTATGGATATCGATGAATTCTGTCCAAGTCCGGATTGGGCCACGGTTGATAGGGCGTAACAAGAAAGACCATAGAAGCCACCGATTCAAATTTCAAGTCAATCCGAGGTCATATGCTCAAGATATGATGGATTCAAGTTAAGAAGGTGCACATTGCTCGGTCCGAACCCATCATGATTCGAACCCATCATATTCGAACCCATCGCGTTCAAACCCATCGCGTTCGAACCCATCGTGTTCGAAACCATCTATTTCGAATCCATCAGCCAACGCCTTCCTTCGAATCCATCAAGCCCATTTGTACTTCGAATCCATCCATCAAACTTTGTATCCATCACCGCCTAAATACGCTTCGAATCGATGACAGCTTCGAGTCCATCACAAGCATCGAGTCCATCACAGCTTCGAATCCATGCTGTCCTCGAACCCTACACGTTAAAAACAACTTCGAATCGATCTGGAGCCATCGATTCGAAGCGTCACCGCCCCCTCATACAACAGGTTCGATTCGAACCTATGGGTTCGAACCATATGGATTCGAAACATATGGATTCGAACCTAAGGGTTCGAACCATATGGATTCGAAACATATGGATTCGAATGACCCAAAGGATCGATTCGAACTAACCAGCGTACCGAGATGCCTCATCTCGAATCGATCATAACTCCCAATCTACTGATCCAAATCCCATGAATTTTTTACAGAAGTTTGTCTACATGATGAAGAACGTCCACGCCAAGTTTCATCGCAATTGGACAATTTTTTGATCGATTCGAAGTTCACTTCGAATCGATCCCAAACTGGGCACGCACTTCAAGAACGCGGGCCTGTGGGCCCCCCGTCACGTGCCAAGCAGTCTCTCCATGATTTAGGCGGGATTTTGGCCTTCCACACCTATAAATAGAGCCCCCTGGTCATTCAGAAGGGGGGTCGGAGAATTTGGAGAGAAAGAGTACGCCTAAACGCTGCCAGAATCACTCCATACCACCATCTTGGCTGCTGATTTCGAATTTAAGTCTGTTGTCTGCTGTAATTTGCTTCAAAACACTTGTAACCTTCAAGTATTAAGCAATAAAGTGATCAAACTTCATAGTGGACGTAGGCGCATCGCCGAACCACTCTAAATTCTTGTCTTCTATGCAATTTACTTTTCTATAACTTGGAGTTTTTGTTAGATAATTTTCATTTCCAATTTAAGTTCTTCACTTATTATCTCTTCAAAGACTTCCGAAGGGTGTTGCCCAATTTTGGTGCAAACATTTTGGTGCTTTCACTGAGAAACGAAAAAGAACCAGTTCTTTCTCCCGCTCCGTGGATCTATCTTCGATACCGGATTACACAAATCTAAGAGGGAGATCCAGACTTCAAATCCAGATTCCATCCATTCTTTTCAGGTTTGCTCAAAATCTAGGATAGGAATCCAACTTTCAGGATGGTTAGTACGAGAACCACTTCCAACATTGGTAACCAAGAAGGTCAGGATAGGCAGAATCCCGCACAGCTACAGTCAGCCAATCAGGATGCCGTTGGGCAAATGGATCAGTCAGGTCCGGTTACAAGACAGGAGTTCCAAACATTACTGCAGGAATTAACTAAAAGCTGACAACAGCTAACTGAGCAGCTACGTGTCAATGCTGAATTGGCTAACCAACTAAACCACCAAGGGCGAAGGAGATCAAAGAGGGACCACGCTCCGCATTCTTCCACGGAAAGCTCTGCCTCATCCGACTATGACGGCAGATCCACGCGCCCCAGGCTAGACGGAAGTCATGCGCATGCTTCTGGTCTCCGGCAAACGTTGACTGTTGGGCAAATAAGAGTTGGCCCCTCTGCCAGTTTTCATACGGGACCCTCCTCTCGAGGAGGCACTGTTCCACAGCACACCGCAGATAACCAAGCCACCGCAGTTGGCACAGGAGTTGACACCCGAAATCACTCCAGTCCAAACTACCACCCACAGGAACGTGTCCCAGGACCGAATATCCCAGAAGATGTCGAGCCAAGGAGGCGAGATTCGGATCGTCGACAGCGCCCGATCCCACCTCGCACTGTGGAACCCGACCACACTTTGGCTCGACACCCTTCGAATACAGCAACACCTGATCTCTCAGCTATGGTCCGCCAAATGGTTCGCGAAAGTCAAGGTTTGACAAATGACGATTGGGGGATCTCTCGAAGTCACACCCCGTTCACCGATGACATATTATATGCTGAGCCTCCCCGGCGATTCAGAATGCCGGCTTTGCCCATGTATGAAGGAAACTCCGACCCTAGCCAGCATATTCTAAAGTACGAATGGTCAATGACTGCTGCAAGAGCTGATGATGCAGTAAAGTGCCGTAGTTTTCCAATTTCCTTGGGGGGGATTGCGACAATGTGGTTTACACGATTACCACCACGGTCTATCTCCTCGTTTGACCAGTTGGCAACCAAGTTTATCGAACAATTCCGTATGCACATCGCCAGGCCGAAAGACGTAAACACTTTATTTAGTGTCACTCAAGCTCCTGGGGAAACACTCAGGCGATACCTGGAAAGATTCAACGCGGCCTGCGCAGAAATTACTAACCCCAATGATAATTCAATCTTGATGGCTCTGACTAAGGGGATTGACCCCGACTCTGATTTTGGAAACTGGCTAGCTGGAAAACCTCCCGCGTCGTTGGATCGTTTCTATTCCAAAGCCGCCCAATTCCTGAGGCGTGAGGATGCGAAACAATCTAGGAAACAGGACGATGCGAGGCCCAACAAGGAAGGGGTTCAAAGCAATGTGGCGGTTAAACAGTCAGGAGAGGGCTCAGGAAGAGTGCAGTTGAATATTCAGAACAAGCAAACCCAGCCAAGGAATGGCGATAATAGGAATAAGAAGCAGGATCAGAACCGTGGCCCGCGACGCAGGGCGCAAATGTTCGAAAGCTATACACCACTGAATACGACATTGGAAAACGTATATCTACAAACCTGTAATGCGATGCAATATAAGAAGCCGACTCCCAAGTCATCATCGGAGAAACAGATTCAAACGGGGAAGTTTTGTAGATTTCACGAAAGCTATGGACACAACACCAATGACTGCAGGCATCTGCAAGACCTTATTGAAAAACTGATCAGAGAGAGGAAGTTGGATCAATTTGTGCGAGCACCGCAAACCGGTGGTGTGGGCCCATCAAACCAAAATCGTGCGCAGAACCAAGAAAGACAGGAAGAGCCCGCTCGTACAAGCGGAAGGTTGGTCATAAATACAGTCAGTGGTGGCCCTCATCCAGCGGATCGAAGTTGGAGGGAAATGGAATCATACGCCAATTCGATCAGGCACGTAAGTTTTGAAAGCTGTAGTACACTTGATGAAGGGGCTCCGGCTAAACAACAGAAGACGATGACGGATGATATCGTATTTAGAAACCGAGATGCTGACAAAGTCGAAGCCCCGACCATAGACCCACTGGTCATATCCGCCCAGGTTGGTCCTGCTTGGATGAAGAGGATCCTGGTAGACAGTGGAAGCTCAGTAAACATCTTGTTTAAAGGGGCGTATGATCAGATGAAGATGGAAGCTAAAGATCTAAAGCCTTGTCAATGTAGGATCCACGGCTTCGATGGAAGTGCTAATATACCCACCGGGATGGTGGAATTGCCAGTAGAATTGGGAAACAGAGAACGCCGTAGAGTCCGAATGTTACAGTTTGTTGTCCTGGATATCCATTCACCCTATAATGCCTTTTTAGGCCGACCAGCCCTCGCAGAATTTAGGGCAGCAATTGCCCCGTGGTGTTTGACTCTAAAGTTCCCTACTGACCACGAGATTGGGGTCATTCAAGGGGACCAGGCTGCCGGGAGAGCCTGTTATGTTGCTGAACTACGAGAAGCGCAAAGGAGGGAGAAAGGAAAGGGCGTGGGGGAATCTCTCCGCGTCCGCTTTGACGACGATTGACAATTAGCGCCTGGGCCTCGGCCCGGGCACCACAACCAATTCCAGAAGGATCTTGACCCTCGAGACACTGAAGATAATGATGAATCCAAAGAAAGTCAAGCTTCTCCAGCCGAGCTGACGATCGATGTTCCAATTGATGACAATAATGATTCGAAAATATTGAAAATTGGGTCTCAGCTAAACCTACAAGCACAACAGGAATTGGTCGAATTTCTCCAAGAGAATCTAGACGTATTCGCCTGGACGCACTCCGATATGTGTGGAATCTCGTCGGACATCACGAGCCACACCTTAAATATTGACCCGCGATACATCCCAGTCAAGCAAAAGAGACGCGGTATGGATCCAGAGAGATCTGCCGCCCTCAAAGAAGAAGTCGATAAGTTGAAGACGAATGGGTTTATCCGAGATGCTTTATACCCGGAATGGGTATCCAATCCTGTACTTGTCCGCAAACCGAATGGAAAATGGAGAACGTGCGTCGACTACTCTGACTTAAATAAGGCTTGTCCAAAAGACAGTTTTCCACTTCCTCGAATCGATCAACTTGTGGATTCGACGGCCGGACACGAATTATTGTCTTTCATGGATGTTTACTCTGGGTACAATCAGATACCCATGCATGTGCCTGATCAAGAACACACAAGCTTCGTAACTGACCTAGGACTATACTGCTACATGGTCATGCCTTTTGGTTTAAAGAATGCCGGAGCAACTTACCAACGCTTAGTCAACCGGATGTTTGCCGACCAGATCGGGAAAACCATGGAGGTCTATGTGGATGACATGTTGGTAAAATCACGATACTCCATTGATCATGTCAAGGACTTGGAGTCAATGTTCAATGTCCTCCGGAGATATGGGATGAAGCTAAATCCGTTAAAATGTCATTTTGGGGTTGCTTCCGGAAAGTTCCTTGGATTCATCGTCAACGCCCGGGGAATAGAGGCCAACCCCGAGAAGATCTGGGCAATCAGGAATCTTCAAACCCCGAGGACCATAAAACAGGTTCAGAGTCTCAATGGAAAGGTTGCAGCGCTGAGCAGGTTCATCTCGAAATCAACGGATAAATGCATACCCTTTTTCGATCTGATCCGAAAAGGGAAACGAAACTTCGAATGGACTACGGAATGTGAGGGCGCGTTTCGATCGCTAATCCAGCATCTTTCCACACCACCGATTCTTTCAAAACCTGTTGATCACGAGCATTTATACCTTTATCTGGCTGTATCTGAAAACGCTGTTAGTGCTGCATTGGTTCGAGAGGAAGACCGAACACAGAAACCAGTCTATTACGTTAGTAAACGATTAACCGGGGCCGAGAGAAATTATCCAAGGCTAGAAAAGTTGGCATACTGCCTAGTCATCGCCTCGAGGAAGCTCCGTCCATATTTTCAGGCTCACCCTATCATTGTATACACCGACCAACCGTTACGACAGGTCCTCACACGACCTGAGACGTCTGGCAGGTTACTAAAGTGGAATATTGAGATGAGTCAATTCGACATCGCATATGTTCCAAGGAGAGCCATACACGGTCAAGTCTTAGCAGATTTCATTGCCGAATTCACTGTTCCTGAAGACTTACCTGAAACTAGTGACTCCCCCGAATATATATGGAAGATATACACTGATGGCGCATCCAACGATCGATGCTCGGGCGCAGGGATTGTGCTTGAGACCCCCGAGGGCCGATCCATCTGCTACGCCTTAAAGTTTGATTTCCGGGCAACTAACAACGAAGCTGAATACGAAGCCTTGCTCACCGGGTTGAAGTTGGCCCGAGACCTGAGAATTATCGCTGTGGAAATCTACTGCGATTCCCAGTTGGTGGTATGTCAAGTTCGGGGTGAATATCAGGCCAAGGATCGAAGGCTAGCCGCTTATCTAGCCCGGGTCCGAGAAATACTGGATTAGTTTGATTATTATACCATTTTCTACATACCCCGAGAGCACAATCAGAAAGCCGATTCATTGGCAAAGCTAGCAAGTACAGGCGAAGCTCAACACTTGGGACTCGTCCCTGTCGAGACATTATCCTCTCCGAGCATTGATCGAACGGAGAATGAATTCACATTAGAAGCTACCTCCGAGAAGGAGTCATGGATGACTCCCTACCAAGATTATATTGAGCATGGCACACTGCCCGAACGACGAAGTGAAAGAAGACAGATTCTTCGAAAGGTGTCACGATTTGTCATTCAAGACGGAGTTATGTATCGGAGAGGTTACTCTATTCCTCTTCTCCGGTGTATCGCGCATAACGAAATCAAGCGAGTGTTGCGTGAGGTGCACGAAGGAGAGTGTGGCGATCACACTGGGGGGCAAACGCTTGCCAAGAAAATACTTCGATACGGATATTACTGGCCTACCGTTAACCGCGATGCTATGGATTATGCCAAAAGATGTGATAAATGCCAGAGACACGCTCGGATCCCTAGAGCCCCGCCTTCTGAAATAACCCAAATGGTCAGCCCGTGGCCATTTGCAGTGTGGGGGATGGATATAATCGGTGCATTGCCTTTAGCTAAAGGGGGTGCAAAATACGCCATAGTTGCGGTTGATTACTTCACCAAATGGGCTGAGGCTGAGCCCCTTGCAATGATAACAACAAAAAAGGTGATCAACTTCGTGGTGCGCAACATCATCTGCCGGTTTGGTCTCCCGCATACTATTATCACCGATAATGGAGCCCAATTCGACAGTACTGAATTCAGGGATTTCTGTCTGCGATTTCACATCCATAAGAGATTCTCAGCAGTAGCGCACCCACAAGCAAACGGTCAGGTCGAGGCCGTCAATAAGGTTATCAAGTCTATATTGAAGAAAAGATTGGAGAAAGTCGGGGGCAAATGGGTCGATGAACTACCAATGGCTCTGTGGGCATACAGAACAACTCACAAAACTGCGACCGGACACACCCCTTTTTCTCTATCCTATGGCTCTGAAGCGGTTATCCTGGTCGAAATGGAAGTTCACTCTCACCGTGTGACATACTACAACCCGAAAACGAATGCTATATTACTTGCTGAATCCCTAGATCTGCTTGATGAGAAACGTGAAGAAGCCGACGTGAGGGCAGCTGCATATCGAAGTCGAGTCGCTCGAATATACAACGCCAAGGTCCGCCCACGAACTTTTGAACCCGGCAACCTGGTACTCAAAAGAATTTACCCGGTTCCTTCGCACATGAACCCAAATTGGGAAGGGCCGTATATGATTTCACAAAAACTCAGAGATGGCACATTCAAGTTATCGACCGTTGATGGTCTCACTTTACCAAGAGCCTGGAATAGCGGAAGCCTCCGTCACTACTACACCTGACAGGCTTCATTTATCTTTCTATCAATTTCTTCCTTAGCATTTTGTTTTTTGCATCTTGAAATTTGAACTTGTAATAAGGCAACTAATGTTGTCATGCTTCTTTTGTTTCAGCAATAAAACGCCATCTCTTCGAGCCAAAAGTTGTGATTCACTGAAAATAGCACATAATATCACATTGCACGAAGAGCTAAATTCCATCACACGGTGGGATTTATCTAAATAGGGAGTAACTGTGATACGACCAGTCACTTACTAAATGAGACCCGAGCTCGGGGGCAAAACACAATACTAGCATTCACAGGGATTGATACACGACAATCCTTTTACTAACTCCAACTTCCCAGAGTGTGAATTGGAGTATAAAACATCCAATAAATCGTTCCCAGAGCGCGAACGGACTCCAACTTCCCAGAGTGTGAATTGGAGTATAAAACATCCAATAAGTCGTTCCCAGAGTGCGAACGGACTCCAACTTCCCAGAGTGTGAATTGGAGTATAAAACATCCAATAAGTCGTTCCCAGAGCGCGAACGGACTCCAACTTCCCAGAGTGTGAATTGGAGTATAAAACATCCAATAAGTCGTTCCCAGAGCGCGAACGGACTCCAACTTCCCAGAGTGCAAATTGGAGTATAAACATCTAATCCAGATTCCCGAAGCGCGAATCAAAAGTACAAGTAACAATTCGAAGTTCCCAAAATACGGGCCGAGATATCAATATCAACTCCCAATTCCCATAGCGTGGAATGGAGTGTAAACATCGATAACCCTCAGATTCCTGGAACGCAGGACAGATTATCAATCTCAAATTGTCATGAATCCCCAGAAGGGGGGGCATGTGCTCAGGGCTTGCAATAAACGCAATCAGCCGCCAGAATATGAGTATTATTCCCCGCAACTAAGGGGCAAAAAGCTGGGTGCTAATCGCTGGCTTAAGTGATAATATACTCAGAATCCGACTCATTCATTAAATCACGACACGAAGCTATATAAATACTGAGCGGATACAAAACAAATACTGCAAGGCATTCAGGTAAGAAGAAAAGTGTAACTTCCCATTTCATCAACCAACAAAAACAAGTTTGATTACATGGCAAGTAAAGATGTTTCAATTAAGTGGAGGCCGCATCCATACATACACATGGCCCAAGAAAGAACAAAAGAAAAGGCAAAAGAATTGTTATCCGTAAATCTCACGACAAAGCGAGGGGCTCACTCTTTCTTCCTCCGGTGTTTCTTCCTCGGAGTCGAGCCGCTAGACCCACTGCCTGGCTTCCTACGAGACTTTTTGCCTTTCTTTGGAACATCCTCCGGTTCCGGCATGATATCAACATCTTCCTCAGAACTGGAAGGGATGGAGATCCTTTTATAAGGACGAACCGGGGGCATGGGAGCAGTAACAGATACTTGTTCAGCAACACTCGAGACGGTTACTGTACCACCAGGAGAAATCATCATTAGAGAAGATAAGCTTGAAGGGACGGCGTCACCACCGGGACCAACTGTCACTGTCTTGGCCATCTCGGCACTTATCTCTGCTAAAATCTCCTCCTCTCGAGACAGTTGAGCTGCGCTAGGTATGCCAGTGGTCGTCACGATCAAACTAGAAACTGGAGCAGCTCCGCTCGTCACAAAAGAGAGGTCGGGCATGGGGTCAAGAGGATGACCAAATAGCTCTTCAAACATTTGAACATCGAATGACATTGAGCCTCCCTCTCCCATATCACCAACCATGGCGGCATTTGAAATCGCCTCGGTGACAATAACTCCACGTGTAGGATATAAAGCCGAAGGGACAGGGAGCACGGGTGCGACACTCTCGGTCACTAAACAACCAAAATTAGAGCTATCAGACCAAGAAATTCCCTCGAAAATCAATGTTTTAAGACGTAAAGGGAGTAATCAAAATACCTACTTTACCTTGCCTTGGAACTTGAACAAGCTCGGGGACGAGCGTCTTGCCCGAAGACAGTTCCGGTTGGTCCGGATTGTAGGCTGGAATAGCTTGTGGATCAACCACGGCAGCAGCTTCGGATGAAGTCGAAACGGGGACTTCAGTATTCTCGCTATGGTGCACGATACCCAAACCTTCGCCAACCTCCGTTTGATGGACGACAAGTCTTTCTTTTTCAACAGAAATGATTGCTTCATGAAGGGTCCTCCTCTCATCCTCGCTGAGCAGACGTGACTCAAGCTCAAACTCATCTAATACCGAATCCGGACAAGACATCCTCTTGTTTTCCACTAATTTCTTCCAAGCATTGTAGAGAGGCATCGAGTAATCCCCTAGCCAGGAGAGATTTCTATGCTCCAATACATTGGCATTATATGTGTCCAAAAGATCGTCGAATTCGACCTCCATCTTGAACCTCTCTGCTTGGACTCTCTCCTCCAACTCCGATTCAATCTCCTTAATCCTTGCAATTGCCGCATCGCGCTCGGCCCGAAAAGATACAGCCTGCTCACACGCCTCTTGCGCAGCCACGTTCGCGTCGTCTTTTTCTTTATTCATGTCAGCGAACCTAGCCTTTAGCTCCTCTAGTTCCTTCACTGCCGCATCACGCTCAGATTCAACATTCTTGTATCGATGGCCTAAGTCTTCAACTAAAGTACAATGTGCCTGTTGCATTTTCGCCATTTCAGCTAATGTCTCATCAACCTTCTGTAACGACTCGACCTCGGCCTTGCGGGAAGATTCCGCCTCAGATTGGAGTATGTCGACGATACGACTCTTTTGAGCCAAGTCGGCCTCTAGCTTCTCGATGATTTGGGCCCGGTCGAAGGCAGCTTTGGAAGCCTTAACAGCCGCTTTGTACCATTCTTTGTACTGAGCAAAAAAGTCACGGGTGTAGTTGAGCGCCGTAGTCGCGGCATCATCGGGAATTCTTTTAAGATTGGGAGGAAAAATACAAGCATCAAAGCAAATCTCTGGAAAATCTTTCCTCAGTTGTGCAAGCCTGATGGCCCCTTCGCCAGAAGACTCAATAAGGGTCTCCTCCCCAGACATAGACGTTGCGACCCCGGTTCGAGAACGATGTGGCTCAGGCCTCGAAACCTGCGAAGATGACTGATGTCGCAGAGGCTCGGATGCCTGGACATAACTTCGGGATTGCGGAGGAGATCGAGATGGGGAGCGATGCCTACGATCTCTGTCTGATCGTTCCTGGCTGGAGTTACCACGGTGATGATCCTTTGCATAATACACCTGGCCATATTGCCTCCGGTCACGATCACGATCGGGGCCTCCACGACGAGATTCATAATAGGTTGAGGGGTGATGCACTCTCCGGAGTTTGTCCAATGTAGTCTGACGACCAGCCATATTACCTGGAAAAGAGATACAGTTCAGTTAAGTACCAGGCAAAATCAATAGGGCGAGTGAAGCAATCATGTAGTGTCATGAAAGTGTATGCAAATGTGCAAAGCCCCCGACCAACCAGAGGTTTCGACTGCACTAATGGGTAAAAGCCCGCTTATGTCTAACGCTTCCCGGAGCTCAACCAACCCGGACTTGTGATAAAGAGAAACGCATTCCGGGATGGGAACGTCATCCAGTCCTGTGAAAATGTTTCCTGATTAACAAAGAGCGGAGTCAGAAGAAATAATTCTAGGAATCAAGCGAGACACGATTACAGACTTCCGTCTCGCAAATTTAGGAACAACAGCCTTGCCTTTCCGCTTTTTTCCTGCTTGGGGAAAATCAGCCACTAGCCCGGTGTCAGTAGGCGTCCTCTCATCATCGCCCATTCCTCTTATCGCTACACCGGTCTTCTTCTTTGCCTTCGGAGCCGATTTCACAAACCCTTCAACGACAATACTCTGTTTCGTCTCAATTAAACCCAGCATCCTTAAGTTATCATCGGTTAAGACCAAGTCAATGTGCCGCAGGTCACTCGGAACCTCTTGTAGACTTCGGATGACGTTTCTGTATCGACCACCGTCTGGCCTTGATATGATAACTGCAAGAAAAAACACCTGATGTCAGTTCGAGTGTTGACAATGACCATTAAAGAAGGCTAACACGATTTACGACACTTACGTCTGGACAGCCATCGCCTAGCGAATCCTGGGGGGCATCGGACAAAGAACCATTCATTCTTAAAGTAACTGAGTCTGGTCCAGGCTCCCGTCACAATCTGGCAGTTTCTAACTGCCTCCAGAAAGGTGAACGATGGACTATCACCCCTGCTCTTGAAGTTGAATATATGTCTAATCTCAGCTGGCCTAGGCGGACGAAAAAGGCGGTCCATGAATAAGATGAAAACACAGTTCAGTAACGCGTGCCCGTTGGGGTGAAGTTGTGCGGGAGCGATTCCAATGAACGATAGCATCTCCCTGATATATTGGTTAAACGGGGGGAGAGTTCCAGCCGCACAAGCGTGGCGATAAAAAGCAGTATAGCCCTCGGGTGGATTGTGAGGCCTATCATCAACTCCCGGTAGCAAAACATCATCCGGGGATAAGTTATGCTTCGAACATATCCGACCCAATAATGCTCCAGAAATATTAGATCGGACGGAGTCTATGGGATCCTCGATAAGTAAGGCCTCCGGCAATTCGTCCGGAGCAGGATCTATTACTTCAGGAAGGATCTCCGGAATTTCTAGCATTGGAGGAGGCAAGCTTTGTAACTCTTGTTGTTCAGAACCCGAAGACTCCATAACTAACTAACTCACGAGAAAGCAGCGTTAAAAACGAAGAAAGCCCGTATATTCCCCGGTGTGAAGCATATGGATATGCCGTGCAGTGCAAATACATAACTAAAACAAATTTTACAAGAGTAGAACACGGTGTCTGAACGACTAGGCTTTTGAATCAGAGAACGAAAACGACCGTCATCGCTGACCGTCACTTTCGCGTCCCTCGGATACTACTGACCAATTCAAGTATGAATTCGTTATATGTGTTTAAGTCACGGTGCCATCGACGAGCTCCAAAAGACAGGTCAGGTCAACTTTGATCATGCGAAGGACGAAGCTCGTCCGAATCAAATATGCTAAAAATTTAGTGAGTTCGTTAGAGTTCGATTTAAAAGTGGTCGTAGTTCAGATATTGGAACGAATCGATGAGGTGGAAGTTCCAGAAGCAAGAACGTTCGAATCGATCGACTCGATTCGACACGAGTCAGACCGATGAACCTCGAATCAGCGCAGTTCGAACCCATGGAGCCCCACCTGACTTCGAATCCATCGAAATCGTGCTCCTTCGAATCCATCAAGAGCGGTTCGAATCCACGGAGTCCCACCTAGCTTCGAATCCATCGGAGTTGAACTCCTTCGAATCGATGAACGTATCATTGCTTCGAATCGATCAGTAGTGAGCTCCTTCGAATCGATCAGAATGCCACTGTTTCGAATCCATCACCGCACGCCTTTTTTGTTGTGTTCTCCTGCAATCATCGGTTCGAAGCTACACATTCGAAACCAACTCAAAGCGCACACCCCTGATCGATACGGCTCAAAAGTTTGCATTCCTCAGTTCCATGGAGTCGGCCTACTTCGTTCAAACCTCATCACTCTCCAAAAATTTCCAGAAGAAGGGGTTGAATCAATGCCAAAAAAGATTACGGTTTCTATCATTCTCAAAACCGAATCGACCCCTTGATTACCTGATTTAGTTTGATTACAAATGGAAGCCTGAAGGAATTTGGTCGATTCGTGAAAAAGCACGTTTGATTTGGCTCTGGGAAATCGATTCGGAGAAGCAGCTAAAGCAATGGTAAAAGGTAAAAAAGTGAAAATGAAGTCAACCTCATGTATTTATACGGGTTCCAAGAGGGATTGGTGTCACTTCGACTCCCATCGATTCGAACGACCACTTCTGAATCCATCCAAGTTTCGAATCCATCAGAGTCCTCGAATCCATCACTGATTCGAATCCATCTAAGCTTCGAATCCATCAGGAGTTTCGAATCCATCAGGAGTTTCGAATCCATCAGAGGCTTCGAACCCATCAGAGGCTTCGGACCCATCAAAATCTTCGAAAGCATCATTGCTTCGAATCCATCACAGCTCCGAACCCCTTCTAAGCTTCGAACCCATCAAAAACCACTGATTAACAACACTTTGGCTTGAATCTAAAATCGATTCAGGAGAAACCCGAGACGGAGTTCGGCAGCAAACAAAGACCGACATGACTCATGGACACACGACGTTAATAAGGGCGGAGCTAATGTATGTGCACACATAACGAACTAATGTTCGATTTTGAACATTCGCAGGGATCAAATATTCACCCTGTTATAGCAACGACAGCCAACAATTAGGCACAATCACACAGTAATCAATCATATCAAGGCAAGGTTACGGCAATACGGTATATGAGTCTCAACGAAAAGGGAGCAATAATCTTCAGAATAAAATGGCGACTATTCAAAGCACGTCATGTTCCCACAAGACGTACTTTGGGGGGCAAAATGTTATCCCGTTTTTTGGACAAAAGCCGTGATACCAAAAGATTGGTCAAAGATAGAAGACAGTTCGCCTCAGAGATTGATCGTACTTCACTCCGCTATGGATATCGATGAATTCTGTCCGAGTCCGGATTGGGCCACGGTTGATAGGGCGTAACAAGAAAGACCATAGAAGCCACCGATTCAAATTTCAAGTCAATCCGAGGTCATATGCTCAAGATATGATGGATTCAAGTTAAGAAGGTGCACATTGCTCGGTCCGAACCCATCATGATTCGAACCCATCATATTCGAACCCATCGCGTTCGAACCCATCGCGTTCGAACCCATCGTGTTCGAAACCATCTGTTTCGAATCCATCAGCCAACGCCTTCCTTCGAATCCATCAAGCCCATTTGTACTTCGAATCCATCCATCAAACTTTGTATCCATCACCGCCTAAATACGCTTCGAATCGATGACAGCTTCGAGTCCATCACAAGCTTCGAGTCCATCACAGCTTCGAATCCATGCTGTCCTCGAACCATACACGTTAAAAACAACTTCGAATCGATCTGGAGCCATCGATTCGAAGCGTCACCGCCCCCTCACACAACAGGTTCGATTCGAACCTATGGGTTCGAACCATATGGATTCGAAACATATGGATTCGAACCTAAGGGTTCGAACCATATGGATTCGAAACATATGGATTCGAATGACCCAGAGGATCGATTCGAACTAACCAGCGTACCGAGATGCCTCATCTCGAATCGATCATAACTCCCAATCTACTGATCCAAATCCCATGAAATTTTTACAGAAGTTTGTCTACATGATGAAGAACGTCCACGCCAAGTTTCATCGCAATTGGACAATTTTTTGATCGATTCGAAGTTCACTTCGAATCGATCCCAAACTGGGCACGCACTTCAAGAACGCGGGCCTGTGGGCCCCCCGTCACGTGCCAAGCAGTCTCTCCATGATTTAGGCGGGATTTTGGCCTTCCACACCTATAAATAGAGCCCCCTGGTCATTCAGAAGGGGGGTCGGAGAATTTGGAGAGAAAGAGTACGCCTAAACGCTGCCAGAATCACTCCATACCACCATCTTGGCTGCTGATTTCGAATTTAAGTCTGTTGTCTGCTGTAATTTGCTTCAAAACACTTGTAACCTTCAAGTATTAAGCAATAAAGTGATCAAACTTCATAGTGGACGTAGGCGCATCGCCGAACCACTCTAAATTCTTGTCTTCTATGCAATTTACTTTTCTATAACTTGGAGTTTTTGTTAGATAATTTTCATTTCCAATTTAAGTTCTTCACTTATTATCTCTTCAAAGACTTCCGAAGGGTGTTGCCCAATTTTGGTGCAAACAGAAACCACAATCAAAAACCTCAGTTGTAAGAATAAAGTTAAATTTTTTTAGAGCATTGTTAAGAATGTAAAAAGTATTCATACAATCATACTAAATATGATTAAAATCTTCAAAATATAGTTTACATAAAGTACATTTATTATCAATATGCATATTCTTTCTTTAGAAATTCAATAGTGTTTACTTTTCCATGCATTGTTAACCACATGAATCTTGGCTTTTGGCGGAGCATTAGCTTCCCAAATGAAATTAAAAGAGTTATGAGTAACGCCTGAGAAATTAAGAAATTTATATAAAGAATTAGAAGCGAATTTCTTACTTTTTTCCCATTTCCAGTTAATAATATCATTTCCGTTGTCAATATTATATAAATTCAATCTTGTACATAATAAAAAAAATTCCTAAGAGTAGTACCTTCTAAGATTCTATTAAAAATAAAATTCCAAGGAGGATCATTATCTGGAGAAAAAATATCTATAATTAAAGCATTTTTAAAGTTATAAATATCAAAAAGCTCTTTAAATTCTATCCTAAGAGGAACAACAGATAACCAACGATCATGCCAAAAAAGAAGTATTATTTCCTGAATGAACAATCGTATTAGTACCAAGGTTAAAAATCTCATGACATTTTAAAATTAATTTCCAAAAATTAGACAACTTATTAATAACTGTATGTGTAATTTGGTATAAATTATTACTATCATTATAATAATGTTTAGAATATGTAAATTAGTAACTCCTAAACCACCTTCCTATTTTGATTTACAAATTGTTTCCCAATTGACTAGAAACTCGAGATAACTATTCGGATTATCACTACTCTATAAGAAATCCCTTCTTATTTTATCTATTTTATTAATCACGCAATCAGGAAAAAGATGCATAGACTTCCAATAAATCGAAAGAGCAGATAAAACAGAGTTGATGAGAACTAATCTACCCCCTCTCGATGAAAACCTCCCATTCTTATTAGAAATTCTAATTCTAATTTTATTTATTATAATTAACCAGCCGTCATGCTTAAGTTTAGTTGGTCTAATCTAAAAACCAAGATAATCAAAAGGGAAAGTCATAGTTTTTCAATTAAGCATATTAGCAACTAAACCTTCAACCTTATCAACGTCATTTAATACTAAAACGGAACTTGTATCGAAACTAACTTTTACTCTTGAAAGAAATTCAAAGTTGTATAAAATAAATTTAAGGGTAACGACATGATTAGGCAAGTGAGAAGTAAATAATAAGGTATCATATGCAGATTGAAGAACAGAGAGACCATTGCGTGAGATTTCATTACAAATGCACCCTAAAGAACCATTTTCAACTGCTTTTTTTAATAATCAGGGAGAGAACATATGCAGCTAGGTTAAATAAAAGACGCGATAAATGATAACCCTGCCTTAAACCACGTTTTGATTGTATTTTATTTCCTAAATTCCATTAACCATTATATCAGAATTACCATTTTTAAGCAAGTTCATAATCCAACTAATCCATTTGCTACTAGAACCTCTAACAAGAAACATACCAATAAGAAAATCCCAATCCATAGAGTCAAAAGCGCAAAGTCCATTTTTTGAATCGCACATGTAATGTTATGCTTATAACAATGATTTATGCATTCTTGAACGGCAGCCACTCCATCAGTGATATTTATACCCTTAATGAAAGCGGTTTGTGAACAATCAATTAGATTATTCATTCCGGTGCTAAGTTTATTAGCTAAATTTTTGAAAATTTTAACAGAACATTTAATTAAAGAAATTAGTCTAAAATCTTTTAAAATATTAGCACCAATTTTTGTGTGTAATAAAATTACAATTGCAAAATTAAATCTTCCTAATTGTAATTTTCTATTATAAAATTCATTAAACATTCTAATTAAATCGAATTTTAAAACATCCCAAAATATTTTGTAAAATAAAATAGGAAACTCATCTAGACCCAGGGCTTTATCACTAGGCATGTCACTAAAAGCCTTCAAAATCTCCTCTTTACAAAAAGGATTATCAAAGTCGGTAAGGTTAATTCTAGAATCAATAGGATATAGTTCATTCCATCGAACATTTATTCTATGCTTATTCCTATTGCCGAAAATATCCCTATAGTAATCAGTAAAGGCCATATTTAGATCCCTTTGATCAACATTATTCACAAAAATAGAAATTATTGCATTGCTACGTTTTCTCCCATTAGCCATATTATGAAAAAACTGTATTATTATCACCTTCATTAATCCATTGAATTCTAGATCTCTATTCCCATATAATCTCTTCTTTTTCTAAGATTGAATTAAATTCTTCATTTATATTAGTGAGAACATTACGTTCCCCTAGATTAAGTTGTCTAGTTTCTTCTATTTTGTAAATTTTAAGCATTTCAGTAAGTAAATTTATTTTTTTAATTTTAATACTACCAAAAACATTCTTACTCCAATTTTTAAGAAAATTCCTAAGATCTCTGAATTTTAAAACAAATTTTTTTACCAAGTTATCCGTATTCCTGATATTATAAAAATTCATTGATATCCATTTATTTTTAACTAGGTTAGAGAAATTGGATTCTAATAACCGCATTTTTTCAAATTTAAAAGATTTATTAATAATTCTACGATGATCACACGAAAGAATAATAGGACAATGGTTATATATAAGGCGAACTAGTCACTCTACAATTAGGAAATTTATCTTTAATTTCGTCGTTGATAAAAAATCTATCTAATAGAACCACAGAAGGGGATTCCGTGGTATTAATCCAAGTGAATCTCTGTTAGATAAAGGCATTTCTATCAAATTACTATTATAATAAATTGATCAAACTCTTCCATGGAAGAGAAATCTCCTTCCCTGGGCTATCTCTCCTAAAAAAATGTAACATTAAAATCCCCTCCCAAAATCTAAGATTCAGAAGCAAATGATCTGAATTCTAGACATTCGCTCCATAGAACTTGACGACCATTTTTTGAGTTAGGTCCGGAAACATTAGAAATATATAATAAAGAGTTATCGCTAAGCTTAATGAGTATTATATGAATATAGTGTTGCTTAGTAATAGTTTGAAGAAGTTTAAAAGAATTATCACGTCACCCTATAAGTTAACTCTCAGAAGCCCCAATTGAAGGTAAACAAACATAATGTCTAAAATGGTAACCACCTAATCTTCTATAAAAATGAAGATCAGGACAATCGATTTTCGTTTCTTGTAAAAGTGCTATATCGATAAAATAATCTTTAAAAATTGTTCTAATTTTATCACAATTATTTAAATCATTTAGACCCCTAATATTCCAGCCGATAATCCTCATAATCCAGCTGATCTAACCCTCTCCATTTGCCTACTTCTAATGTATGTCGTATCTAATTCGACGTTAGTAAAAAAAGCAGTATCTCTAACTAACTGACAAAATATCACTAGTAGATAAACTTCCTAGAGCGTATGAAGAATAAGTACTACCTAACCCAGAAGCATACCTGAGCCCAAATTCGTAGTGCCACTCATGACATTCGAATCAGGTGACTCACCGATAAAAGAAGAATGTCTACTACGGATTCTGGCACTACAACGAACAACACCATTAACAGAAACGAATTTTCTACGCCTTCCACTCATAGACGATGAAGAAAAATCTGAAGCACTATTGCTAATATTACAATCCCTCCCCTTATCCTCAGAAATTGTAGCATTAAAATGTACAATCTCTAAATTAATATCATCTAAATGCAAGGTTTTCTAATCTTTGACAACTGACCAAACCATTCTCTGATTGAAAATCATCATCCCCACGACAAGACAGCTTCCTAGTAAACACACCATCTTCTTCGGCTAACCCATCATCACGGAAAGCCAACCCTTCCATATCATTAAGACTCCCAACCCCATCACAAATTCTATCCCCATAAGTATCAGTGATAGAATTATGAACCGTGTGCATGTCTTCCCTGTGCAAGTCACCCACTGTATCTCTACATATCAACTGCATGTCATCATTAACTTCATGACACACACTGAACAAAGTAACATCATCCCTATGGCAATGGCAAGACTGTCTCCTATTAAACACTTCAACATCTTTAGCCAACCATCTCCATGGCAAGCAAACCCCTCTAACTTATTTAGATTCCCAACCCCATCATGAACACTAACCCCATACGAAATCAAGTGATCAGAAATAGTATTTTGAGTTCTGTCCATATCTTCCATGTGCAATTCACCCGCTGCATCTCCACAAACCAACTTCACATCATCATTAAGATTAACACCATCTTCTCTAGCCAACCCATCACCACTGCAAGCCAACCCCTCCATCTCATTAAGATTCCAATCCCCATCATAAAATCTATCCCCATACAAAATCAAGCAATTGAAGTCAGAATTATAAACCATGTGCATATCTTCCCTATGCATGTCATCCACTACATCACCACAAACCAACTTTGCATCATCACTTAATACCTGAAACCCACTATGTATATTAACATCACTCACCTAGACATTCGAGACAAAACCATCAATAGAAACAAGAGCATCATTTGACTTATGTTCATTGCCATAATTCATGATACCTATTGTGCATATCATGCTGGTATCTTCACTACCCTCATAAATCTCGCTTAGAAATCCAAAATTAACATCGCCATTATATACCACAACAACTCCATTGGACTTTAATTCATCAACACAATAATCATTCATATCACAGTGCTTACTTATTTCTTTCGAATAATTAGCAGGAGATATTTCATCTTCAAAAACTTGAGCTACGATGATCTAATTATTAAAACCAACAGAATCACCTCCACGAACACCTAACCCCTTATCGTAGTCTCTATCTACACACTTCTTCTTGAAGCTATTAGAACCAACATCACTATTTCTCTGAACACAAGACCCAAGCTTGCTACCATTGACCAATGATTCAAGAGATGAAGGAACAAAATTACTAACATCAATACACTTAGAAATCATATCAGCATCTTCGATCAAAACAAGGTCTAATCCATCATCATCCTTAGACATCAGACAATCATATCGGTTAGAAGCGTCAACCTTAAAAGGACCCACATCACAAGATTTTGCATTGGATCTTTTGCTATGAACAATAAAAAAAATCATCATTCTTCTCTTGTTGGTGAACTAAAGAAACAGAATTCTTAATAGCGAAACCAGCATTATTATCATCAAATACTATCTAAAGAAGACTGAGAACCCATTCTACCAAATACAACAGTAGGATCTAATAATAAAGGATCGCAGAAATTAGAATCTTCCCTAAATACTGCAATAGAGATATCAGAATCCATAAAAACTTCATTAGTATTACTCCAAGACCCTTTGTATCCTCTAAAATATGACGACAGGCTAGTAGTAGAGACATCCTCATCTAAAGAAGAAGCAGCAATACCTAAATAATCTTCTGGAATCCCAAATTTCTTGTTGCACCCAATACCAATATTAACTTCATTTCTCAGTTGAAATGCATAAACAGAAATTCAATTCCCTCTGACCTCTGGATCCATAAGTGGTCTAATAAGATTCTCTTGAGTTTCATGCATTTTAACACAAATTGAAAACCATGATATGATAAGGAAAAGATTCTTGCTCTTGCCAGAAGAAGGGATGAATTTCGTCGAACACTCAATTTTTTTGTGTCTAAAAGAGCCGTATCCAAAGCACCTTACTGGATCACGGCATTCTTTAGCCAGATGAGAAAATTGCCACATCGATAGCAATATATCCTACCACATCTGGGCTTAATCCAATCCACAGATCTGTGCTTCAGAGATAAAAGATTACGATATGATGAAAGATTATTTGGAACAAACTGAATCGCCTCTTTTACCACTTGAGCATAAGATCGCTTACATGAAAGATTATGATCTGGATATAGATTGAGATGATAGTTGAATTGAGGAAACGATAATAATGAAGTAGAATACAAACAAGAAGAAGAAAGACGTGCAAAAGAGAAAGCATCAGATGCCATTTTTCCAAAAAAATATATTTTAATTGAATATTCATTCAAAATTACATAAAATATTAATAAAATTATTTTCCAAACCTTTATTCAAATATAAACTTCCATCAAATAATAAATGATATTTTTAAGTTTTAAATTTTTTTTCACCTTTTTTCTTTTCGAATTTATTTTTAAATAATTTATTAATTTTTAATCGAACTAAATAATAAGTTCTAAAAATAATAAAAAGTGTTTTTGAGTTTTTACTTTCTAGCCGAGAGAATGTTATAATAATTTTATAAAATATGAAAGTAATTTTTCATAACATATTTGATTTATATGATTTATTTATATAGTATATTGATTTAAATAATATTAAATAATAATACATAATTGTAAAAATTATTGCCCTTACCGTTATATTAGTATAAAAATTTAAGCATATAATTATATGACCAATTTCAACCATAGTATGATGATGTAATTGAACATAAACCAAATATATATATAATTAAATAACATATATATATATATATATATAATTTAATAAAAATTAATTGTAATATATAATATGTGGTTGTACCTATTAGATGTTTATACATTTAACTTTTTTATTTTTTTTATCATCAATATATACATGCATATAACCAAACTAATTTGTGAAAATATTGTTACATATCAAAATTGTCACCTAACTAAAAAATAATAATAATAATACTTATAAACAATTAAATATTATACAGAAAACTATAATTTGATAAAACCATACCTAAGTACCAAAGCTTTGAAGTACACCTTATAAAGATAAACTTTCGCCTTTGAATCCTTTTAAGATTCAACAGATTGTTAGTCCTTGAACCATCGATCTTCAATTATTAAATAACAATCGAATCTGACTTGATTTGAGTTTATATTAATGAAGATGCCATGATATAATTTTGGCTAATAAAGGATGGAAGAAGGGTAGCAAAAGCTCATTTGCAATTAGCGTTAGGAATGCTTAAATAGTGGATGGAAGAGAGAAGAGTGAATCTCATCTCATACTATTTCTCCCTCAATCCGAGCCATTCAAAATCAAGCATTTTCAACCACTACTTAAGCTTACCTGTGTCCATGTTGCTTCCCAAATTTCACCCACCATAATGGTCCTAAAAGCCAGTTAAGCCCAAGAAAAATATTATTTAATTAAATCTAATTAGTCGCTTGTCGGTTTCATATACCGATTGATATATCTATAATTATTATAAATATATATAATGATATCCATTCCTCAAATCATAATCAAAATTTTGTAATTAATATTTCATAAATATTAATTAATTTAATTAATTTAATTAATTTATAATAGTTATAAACTAATAAGATCGTTTGGTAAAAAGAGAATTCATCGTTTCGGTTTTGTGACTCGTTAGGTGTAAATTTAGTTAGCGATTAATATCAACAATTTAAATATTGACATTCACATGTCACTTAATAGGCGGTGTGATATTTTGGCCAATTTATCGCTTACTTGGTTCGGTAAAGTCCAATTTTACTTTGTCAAGCATTACACAGCTGTGGCTTTTATTTACACCAATTTCCTTCGTCGAAACTATATCGCTTTGGACTTAAGGAATTTGGTAGTGGTCAAAATTCCAATATCGTCCATATTTAACTTAATAATCCAAATACAAAACCTTTGACTCAATAATAACAAGTATTATTAACCGAACTGCTCTGGCCAAAGACTTTGACTTTGAGTTGGCTTGAGTTAATCGTGATACTAACCACATATTACTAAGAAGATGAACCAACTCTTGAATAGTGTTTTACTTTCAATACTTCCACTCGACCCACTATAGTCACTTGATGGGCGCCGTGCCATGATTTGACTTTAATCAAAGTAGAGCCTTCGTTTTGAAGATCGACAGTATTTTGAAGTCGAGAGAACTATGTAAATTAGTTATATTGGTATTTTCTGTTTGACCTTAGTTATATTAACCAACAGAAAACTATTGAGTGAGTTGTTTTATATTTATCCAATAACTATCAGTACGTAACCCCTAGATGCCTCCAGGAGTCATGAACAGTACACTGCCAAGCATTCGAAGAGCGTTATGCACTCTAATATCAACGGATACATCCATATTCAATTTCCATGTACCTTGACTAGGAACATTTAAATGGTACACTTGTTTTCATTGTGATAAATTACTCACGATTACAACACATTGTAACTACTATCACAAAACCTAACATTTATGGATTTTCTTTTAAATATACTTTTAAAAAAAATTAATTGATTAATATAACACATAGATATAATAGAAATAAAACATCTTTTATTTCGAAGAAGATTGATTATCGAGCTAGATATATGCAACAAAATACATACTTGCCTCTAAGGCATACCGCTAAATCTATCAGTCTCTCACTTGCACTTGGGGTCAATTATGAAATTTTATTTCAACTTCTTTAATCAGTTTCCTCAAAATCAATTGGGTCAGTCTCTCGGAGAACAAGTATGTTATTATATTTTAATTATCTATTCAGTCAGTCAACTCTCTTTGACGTTAATAAACCACCTTTAACAGATGGAACAATTCAGAGTATATCTCTCGACTTCCAATGAGCTCTAAGTTCTGTTATGAGCCAGACCATGACATTTTTATTATATAATAATATTGTGGGATTCCCAACATTTAGAATCACCCACTCGTACACAATCTGTCAGTTGCGTCGTCTTATTTGTGACGGTTTAGGTAAAAACAGTAGCAAATAGTATAATATACGTTGGTCTAGAAAAAGCAAAAGAGAATTTAATAAAAACAATTTGTGATGGTTTTTGTCTATAACCGTAGCAAATACGTTATTATTTGCAACCGTTATTTTCATGACCGTAGCAAATAGCTATTGCAAATGCGAGGAAAAGATTAAAAATAACTTGCGACGTTTTATATACAACAGCAGCAAATGACGTAAACTTTCCCAACCGCACCGAATTAAAATCGCTTGTGCCCTAAATTTCATTTCCCTCTTAACAAGAAAAATCTGCCGCTTACTGATAATCGTGCCGAATTTCCCTCTTAACAAAATAATTTCATTTCTCAAACCGAACTGCCAAATTTCCAACCCTACCTCCGTCTCCGCCTGCCTACCGCTGCCTACCTCCGTCTCCGCGCTTCTGCTGCCGCCGATCTGAGATTACTGGTATGTAGTGAAATTAATTATTTTGATATATTTAGCTTTCAATGTAGTGCTTTTTTCGTGGATGCTCTCTCTAATCCCATTGAATGTACATCTTCTATGTGCCATTATAAATTATCTTTTAAGTATTGTATAATACTTAACTGTCGATGCCTAAGTTTTATAACTAAAACTAGTTTTGATTGAGATGAGATGCAACTGATAATCTTCAAGTATGACGCCTGGGGTTTTTAATCTAACAAAATGGTCTTATAACGACTAAGCCCCATGGTTACAAAGGTAATTAATTTATATACAATCTGAGTATTTTTATTTTAGTTAAATAAATTATTAAACATGTTCTGCATCTGTCTTTCTTATTCAATTTAAAATGAATTTACATATCTACCATTCATTCAGTCATGTTCCTTGACATATTTTAAAAGAATCACAAATTTTGTGCAATATAACATGTTCATAGTCGCTAGTGACTACAGTGGGTGTATCCGCGTTTTTAAATAAATTTTGTGTTACTATTTTTAGTGCAATCGCAAATTTTATGTAATATAAGACCAAATATACATCTAGTAACAACAGATGTTACTATTTTTAAAGAAATTGTCCGCATTTCTTTTCATGCTGAAATTTGGATTTCCAGCACTAGTTCTATACTTGAGTTTTTGTAGTGGGTTTAGACTGTGTTTGTGAATGGTGTATTATTCATTTTATAGTGACAAATATTTTTTTTTTTTTTTTTTTTTTTTTTTTTTTTGTGTCATCAGATTGAAATCTATCAAAGCAGTGATGTTTGGTTGTTGCATAGTAGAATTCTTGGTGAAACATTGTATATTAGAAGTTCAGTGAATTCATTGAATTTGTTGTCCAAATAATCAGCATTTGACTTTTTTATTAGGAGTACTCATATGCGTGTATCAAATATGAATCCATGTTTTTGCTTACTATTCTCTAGTCATCACAATATGCATTCAATGAAGAAGTTTAAGTTAATAGATATTAAGATAGATAACAGTGGTTGAGAGTTAAAGCCAGTTGCTCATCAGTAAGAAGTAATTATAAATAATATGCTGAAGTTTGAAATCGTCGTTTAATTGTGTTTTATGAGTATCTGTAACACTTCCATGTACGTTATCCCCAGTGCAGCGTAAACCTTGTCTCGTGCCTTATAAAAAAGTAGTTTTTAGATTTCCGTTGGATATTTTGGTTTTCTTGTCTATTGATTGGCAATACTCATCAGAAATGGCTTCTGTTATGGCTGAAAATTAATAGCTTAGACAACAAAATAAATAGCAGTCAATGTAGCTTCATATAAAACTACGTATTTAAAGCAAGAGAAAGAGAGAGAGATTGAGCTTACCACTTTAAGTTACACTTAAAATATACAGGACATTTGAGCTTCCATAGAAGAAATCAACAGCAGAAAATCATCAGTATTATCAAAGTTTCTGTCTGAAGTATTCAAGAAATTGTATAGCTATTACTGTAGAAATAGAAAGGGAAGGATGGGGATGCGGCAAAAGTGAGGAGCAGGAGTTTATATAACCATTAAATTATATATTTATATTGCAAAAGGATTGATATGATATAAATATATTCAATTCAAAGGCTCCTGAAACCTGAAGAAGATATTCATTGACAGCTAATACACAGCCCATCATGATATATTATTACTAGAGAGCTTATGTCATCTTCTTAACTCTGCCGAGCTATTTTGTGTTCTTTTTTCCATTTGTCTTGCATTTTTCTCTTGTTTTTATTGTACTAGTTTGACTATATTATTTGCTTTGAGTAAATTATGTAGTAGGTGGTGATACTTGTTTCTGTTCTGTATTTTCTTTATCAGACGGTTGGAAGATCGTTTTGTAAAATAAAATAAAATACCAGTAACACAAAACCTTGTATATTCAGCTATTGTAATCAATTATTTGTATTCATTTTCACAAGTGGATATGTTCAACAATCCGGAGACAATAACGAGATGCCAAAACCAGTTCGAGTATCTTGATACAGTGTTAATCATATGCTAAATAAAGACTCCAATACATATTACTATACATATAGATATCCATATGTTCAACAAATACATGCTTTTTCAAACACGAAGTTCCATCAATACATATAGATATTTACAGAGAAGGCGGTGGAGTGTCAAGCTTTAGGGAACAAGATTTTAAACAAGAGTACGTAACACTAACCAACTTGTAACATTAGTAAAAATAAGCAGAAGAATTAACAAACATCAACACTAAGTTTCATCAAGTACTTCAGGTGTACATAAAATGTATAACTGTAACATTGTGCAGAAGCATATCATTCATATTATGAGATGAAAAGGAAAAATAAACACATTTGCTCATTACATTTGGAATGCAGACATTTTTCCAGTTACTACAATCAATTTACAATTCTCACAACCAAACCCATTATACTGTCAAAGAAGAATTGGAACTAAAAGGGGGGGGGGGGACTAGACTCTGCTTTCTTGTGTATCCACATTTACAAAAGAAAAAAAAGGGAACTTGGTGGTGGAAAGGGGTGTAAAGAACAAGCTAGGGAAAATGAAAAAAAAAAAAAAGTGGCAATATTCGCATGGATTGAAGCAATAGTCGAGAAATTTAGGAACAATCTTTTATTTTATTTACTTATTAAAAGAAACCATTATTCCTTTCCTGTGCTTACAGTAGATTGATTGTCGGGTATGTGGACGTTATATCGTTGGTAAACCCTTGCCTTGTTCTCGGCCCAACATTGCTCTGCTTGTTTTTCACTGAACCGCTTTCGATTGTTAAATTTGTAGCATTTATCAGTGTCACAACAACTGAGATGATCAACTTATTTTAATTCTTAGACAATTTTCAATTGGCATTATCCTTTGCTAGAAAATAGGACACTGATTTAAGCAATAGAAAACTTATGTTCACTTATCAGAAATTCGATACAGAAGGCAAAGTAACCCAGTTTCATGGTCATTTTAACCCTCCAAAATTTCATGACAAAGGCAAGGTAATCCAGCTTCATGGTCTTTTGATCACCTTAACTTTTCGGTGAAATTTGACAGTTGATCCGTGTTCTGTTCCTTAAAATAAATAAGCATTCCAAGAGGCAAATGTCCAAGGAAAATGCGTGAAACTGGACGGTGTTATGCTGCAGAGATAAAGCATTTTTTTATTTAATCCCGCCTTTCCAATAAAACGTATAACAGATTTGGATTTAGATATGTGTTCGTTATACTGTCGTTGATTCAACAATTTGTATTGGAGCACTTTGAAAGTGCCAATGCAATTTCGTCAAACAGAAAAATTACATTGATGAAATTTGAAATAGCATCTGTGCAAATTCTTCTAACTAACTAAAACACATTGGCATGGTAAGAAATTGCATCTGAGTGAAAAACTAATTTACCGTCAGCATGGTAGAATCGGATCTAAATTTGAAATTAATGTTGAGATGAGTCTAATTTTTGAACTAAATTGATCAAGAAAACCCAAATAAACAATCAGCTAAAACGATAAAATGTTGCTTACCTGAACCTGACTCTCTTGAGATCAGTTACACCACCAGGTAAAGAAGTTAGAGTTATGTAGACGCCAGGTTCATCCTGCTCCACACATTCAGTTTCTTGATTAGATTCTATATCTGGTAGCTTGCTTCCATTTCTTATTACTTCTGAATGACCATTTACTCCATTTATGCAAGGGGTGTTAATGGTATTGGATCCATGTGTTGAAACTCCACTTAGACTACCATTTGAATCATGCTCGTGTGAAGGGATCAAATTGTTTAAATGCTTGACGACTGGAACAGAAAATTTACTAGAAGATGAATTGGTGCTAAGAGATGCTAAAGAAGGTAGTCTGTCGATATTTCTGGCAGCTCCTCCATGTAGCCTTTCTGCCATGTCTTTTAACTATACGATACATGTTATCTATTATTTAAACTTAAAAGCACAATTTTCAAAATGAATACGTGGACAAATAGTGCACTGCCATTTCAAAATACAGCTCTCCCATTCGTTTGGCGTTTATTTCCAAATATAAATCACAAAAATAATTAAAACAAAGGAATCTCACGTCATGCACGTCTGCTTTCTCAATTCTCATACAGTAGTCAATATTTATACTTTTCTCGTAGCTGCAAACCCTAAATGGAATTACCTCATATATAAAATTGCAAACCCTAAATCAAATTATCCTCCACATAAAATCAAACAAGCACCCATTTCGATCATCGACTACCGATCGGTACATCCGTCATCCTCAAAATCAAGTTTCCGTTATCAATTTCGGTATTAGAAAGAACTTCAAATCTTTTGATACTATCAGATTAAAAACCATCGATGTTGATTTCTGTTCATCGTCCTACCAAAACAGATTGAGCTCGATTTGTTGTACCATCGGCCTTTGTTCAGCTGCGTCAAAACCTAGAAATTGTGGGGTAAGCTCGAAAAAATCAAGTTTCTGTCCTCTATTATAAAAAATCTCAAATCTTTTGATAATCAGATTAAAAAAAGTGATGTTGATTTTTGTCCATCGTCTTTCGAAAACAGATTGACCTCGATATTTATGTAGGTTAAGAAGGTCCAAGCTATCGTAAATCGAGGTCAATCTGTTTTCGGATGACGATGGACAAAGATCAACATCACTTTTTTTAATCTGTTTTTGTCAAAAGATTTGAGATTTTTTGTAATAGAGGATAGAAACTTGGTTTTTTCGAGCTTACCCCATAATTCCTAAGTTTTGACGCAGCTGAACAAAGATTGATGGGACAACAAATCGAGCTCAATCAGTTTTGGTAGGACGATGAACAGAAATCAACATTGATGGTTTTTAATTTGATAGTATCAAAAGATTTGAAGTTCTTTCTAATAACGGAAACTTGATTTTGAGGATGACGGCTGTACCGATCGGTAGCCGATGGTCGAAATGGAAGCTTGTTTTGATTTTATGTGAGATAATTCGATTTAGGGTTTGCAATTTTATGTAGGAGGTAATTCGATTTAGGGTTTGCAGTTACGAGAAAGAATAAATATTGATTATTGTATGAGAATTCGTAAAGCAGACGTGAGGTTCCTTTGTTTTAATTATTTTTGTGATTTATATTCGGAAATAAACGCCGAACGAACGGGAGAGCTGTATTTTGAAACGGCAGCGCACTATCTGTCCACGTTTCATTTTGAAAATTGCGCTTTTAAGTTTAAGTAATAGATTAGAAACGACAAACTATGAGGTACACTCGATTTTTTTTTTTGGGTTCAGAATCTTCAAATATCTTTGTTCTTCATCTTCCCAAAACAGATTGACTTCGATCTACAGTAGGTTGGACCTTTCTTCACCTGCATCAGAAACGTCAAATTCTGAGGTACGCTCGAAATTCTTTTTTTTTTTTTGGCATCAGAATCTTCAAACAGTAAATTTTGGAAGTTCTCATGTGTTTGAGTACGATTAATATTTGGTTCGTCGATTATATTGACCTCGATTTACAAAAACACGTTGACAAAGTTAATAATTGTTGTCCAGTAAGTCAGAACTTATGTAAAACAAGCGGATTGTTAATTTTCCGTTTACACTATCAGATTGGTCAGTTTCCATTTATCTTTCGGCACATAAATCAATGTGTATAAACTCATCTGAGGCAATATATGTTCTTCCCTTAGCTTTATGTCTATATCTTTGCAAGCATTATATGTGTTATCTAAGAATGAGGCAAAAACTATTCACCCTTGCTTCTAAAAAGTAAAATCATATGGATATTCACATAATTATTAGGAAAGTGAGTATTTTAATATTTATAATGAAAATAAATGTACTCATACAACAACAACAAAGTCATTATTCCCAAACAAGTTGGGGAAAATAGATGAATAATTGTAGTCATACTTTACAAAAATTCTAGATGCTCTTGTATTTTTTACGAATAGTTTATCTTTATCGAAAAAATAGGTGAATTCAGCTGTTTTAGAAAGGGATGAATGGATTTATTTTTTACAAAAGGGTAACTGTAAATGATTTTTATATTTTTTATGTAAACAGAAGAACGTGTAATTCAATGGTTTATGACAAACATAGGGATATTGACATAATTATTAGGGACAATGAGTATTCTAATATTTATAATGAAAATAAATGCAGTCGTACTTGATAAAAATACTAGATGCACATATATTTTTTACAAACAGTTTATCTTTGTAAAAAAAGATAGGTGAATTCAGCTGTTACAAAAAAGGGTGAATATTTTTTTTCTTTTTTTTTTCTTTTTTTTTTTACAAAAGGGTAACTCAATTTGTGCTATAAAAATGATTTATATATTTTATGTAAACAGAAGAACATGTTATTCAATGGTTTATGACAATATTCATGTAATAATGATATGGTGGTTTTACTTATATACACTTATATGAATTCAATAATGATATGGTGGTTTTCTGCTTAGATGAATACTACAGTTGGTCACTCTATCTAAGATGTTAGATGGTACCGAGTTTGCATAAATGAGTGCAAACTGATGACAATACATTTATAGGTTATGCTTTTACTGATGTATATGTTCTACTGTGTTTTTGTACGACTTCATGGTGGATGCATCATGACCAGCTTATAATATTCATTTATGTTTGCCATTGTATTTTTTGTATTTTATGTATTACTTTCACACATTAATCACTGATTGCTTTATAACCAAGTATTTTATATCACTGCCTTTGCATCCTATGGCCGTTTGTTTTTTGTATTTTACCTTTTGTTTTTCGTACACATATCGATGACAAAGAAAGCTGGGCGCCCAATGGTGCACATAGGGATGTGTCAACTTTCGGTAAGAAGAACAAAAAAAAAAAAAAAATTGTACATCCTAAATATTTCATAATTCTTCCTGCCGAATTATGGACTGTTAGTGTGCAAACACACGCTATGACTTTTATTAAATGATAGCTTAATAATATGTTCTTAATTTTCTGTCTGCTATACGATGATAATTTTTTTCTTCTGTTATAGGATACTTATTGGGCTATGTTGTCCGTAATGTCTATTAAAAGCTTGTTTTCTTTAGTAAATTATTTTATATATAAAATACACATTTTTGCAAGCTGTAACGCCACACCCCAAGACCAGAAGAGCGTTGATGTTTGGCTTTGATACTAAGCTGTGTCGTCCTACCTTGAAACCGGAAGAGCGCGATGTGGCGAATTATGTGAGTAATTGCATGACTTGTCAACATATCAAAGCCGAACATCAGCGTCCTTATGGTCTTAAGATGGGGCGTCACAGCTTATGTTTGCAACAGTTCAGAAACCAAAAGAATGTATAGGCATGAAACAGAGGACCAAATTACCTCGGATTGAGCTGAAAATTGGTATACACATAGTAGAAAACTTCATCTTTCAAACAAAAAAAAACAAAAAAACCAATGAATTTCGACCGAAAATGTAAAAGTTACGCTGTCTCAAACATGGTTTCACTAATGAAGAAATTTTGTAGCCAAAATTAAAATCGAGCATAAAAATGCAGAATTTTTCTTGCCAAGTTGTTTCTGAAGAGAAAGTTTTGTATTTGAAAATTTTGCTTCTCCTAATTTGTTCAAATATAAATTTTTATAAGATGGAGTTGACATCGGCTACTTTGATTACATTTTAAACAACCACAACCGTTGTTGAAAAATAACAATCTTTAACTGTGTAACATTTTTTGGTGTCTAGACATGTCCCATGGCTGATAATTTCATTACAAGGTTAGTTTATCTGGTTGTACTGTAACGTTTTGTTGTTTCATCTGTTTACATGTGTTCCTCTACTTATTTTAGTAACAAATGTTTCACCTACGATTTGTTGTTGATTATTTCTTTACTACTGATTCGGTGTTCTGTCCGTGTGCCATTTCCTCTATAGTAAAGTGTGTGTGCAAAATGTCAACATGACCATGTAAGTTACCTGATGAATGAATCATTATATTTCTCCAATCAAGTATACATCTCTATGACTATATGTCTGTACATATGTGTGTCTCTAGGCACATATAATCATATACATGTATATATATTGCTAAACTCCACTACCTACAAACTGTGAATACTGCATATATTATTTATCTTCGTTGCATCTATGACTGCGTAATAACACTTATTGTCGATATTTTAGGGTAAAAAATATATCATAAATGCAACAGTTATGAAGTAGAGAACAACTTCCCCTTGGAGTTACTTATGCTGCGTTCTTTGCAAGTCAACTGCCCGACGAACGATATATTTGCAACAATATTTCTGAATGATCGGTCGAATCCATAGGTATATACATTTTGTTTACTATAATTACTCTTGCACATAATAGGCTTCTTGCAGAACATTTACTCCTTATACTGTCTGCTCATGAATATATTAGACGCATCAATGTCGTCGACCATCACAGCCTTTGACCGAGAAGCAGAAGCACTTATCGGTGTAACATTTGATGCGCCGATAAGGATTTCTAACATGGTTTGTAAACTATTCTGTGCTTTTACATGCTACTACACACTTATCCACTTCTTCTCGAAAATTTAGCATCATCAAACTCATCCTTATTATGGTACCTAAATTGACCAGGAAAACAGACCAAAAGAGTTCAAAATATTTTTCATACAAATGCAGGGTTTGATGCCCTATTTGGAATCAAACCTACTAATTACCATATGAATAACAGAGATACATATCTAACTGCTAGAAAAATGGTCAGAAAGACTAAAGACAAAAGCTGTGCATTATAAAAACTGAGGCAAGTATTGCATTTGTACCCAATATTTTGTCATTGGAGCCTGTAAACTTCAACAAAAGTTATTACTGTACCTGTTCCTTCTAACTTAATTACACCGTCACAGTCCACAACACAAACTGAGAGGAAAGTAATACGCTCAATGATGCTTCCAATGTAACAACTCCAACCACCGGCACTGATGCATCACAGAAGGTAAAAAAAAAATCATCGCTCAGATCATGAGTGTTACTCAATACATTCAAACGCTCCCGCTGGTTTCCTTTAGATAGCAGTTCTGCATTGTTATGTCTTTGGATAGCCGCTTTACATATGTGTTTACTGACCGGTTGTAGAGTATTGGGTTTTGTGGGTTTTGTTGTAAAGTGGTGCTGCTCTCTTTAAAGTATAGTTCTGTTTTCTTCATAAAGGTGAAAACAAACATACGTGCTTGCATGTTATTCCGCAAATGAAACATCAATGTAATGACCTACCAGTAGCTTACATATCATCATGAATATACTCTGCACCGATACCTCTACCACTGCTGTTACGCCTATATCTACATACAGTGGACAAAAATTACAACCAGACAATCTTTGAACTCAACGGCGGAATCAAAGGTGGGTTCAACTGGGCTGTAGCCCATCTCTAGATTTGACTTTATTACTGAAATATACTAAAACATTAGTATGAATAACTATCGTACTTTGAAAGGTGTCGATTCAACCTGAAAACACAAAGCATGATAATGACACATGTTGTAAGGAAGGTGGAACCAGTGCACGAGGCTTTCGCACGGTAGCGGACTCTAAAGAGGTTGATAATGTACGCAGTCTTTTCCTCGCATTGCGAAGAGGCTGTTTTCGAATTCGAACTTGGAAGTTCGGATCACCATGCAGGTAACATAACCACCGTTGCGCCAAGGCTCCACCTAACATGTTGTAAGGGAGGGATGCGATAAAATTTGACAGAAAACCTAAATTTAGAACACAATTAAATATAATGCAAGAAAATAGACAATATGATTAACTATCTTGAATTATATTCCACAACAAAACAACCTGCCAAAAGCTGGGACGAATGTGTAAAATAACATAAAAAGAATAGCACCATAACGTAAAAAGAATAGCACCATAATGCCATAAAACAATAAAGGAACTTTGTTTTTTAGGTTTAAAAATGGATCAGATTTGTGCATCTTGTGATAACTTTAATTAACTGTCCACAGCATCATAATGCGACTTTATCGGCTTATTTTCTTTACAAAATTTCTTACAAAACCAATAAAATATCTACGAAGTACGAAAAAGGACAAGGAAAAAGAAAATTCCTGAAGAAAACAAATATAATTATCATTCTCTTTACAAGTTAATGCCACAATATGCATGAAAAATACCTTGGTAATTAAAGATTAGTTTATCACGAGTACAAAATAATGTTTGAGAACCAAATATATAGTCCACCAAATGATTAATTCCTGCAACTGCCTTTGATTAAACCACCAATATTTGTGTACCAATATTGTTACAGAACTGCCCATTGCGAAGCACGAGTTCCAATCTAGTTATATATATTAGGCTACGTTTGTTCTCTACTATATTAACAACCAAATTCATACACACGTGTACGTACACATGTACATATACACAAACATGTATGTGTATTAAATAAACTAACTATGAGGAAGAATTCACCAAAGTTCTATATCTATAAATATCTATATGTTCAAGAAATGCATGCTTCATGTGCACTTCTTTGAATGAAAACATAAAACTAAAAATGACAAATCAACATGATACAACTAGGCTGACGGTAGTGTTATTTTTATAATTGTGTGGCAGGAAAAATTCATTTACTGGATTGGTATTAAACAACTTTAATTTCAACAAATGTATAATGGTTATATTAATATTAGTATTAGGCAGAAAACTTGAAAATTTACTCTATGTTTAGTAATTTCCTATAGCCTATTAGTATTAGGCAGCAAATATATACATAATATAGCAAATTTAGTATCCCTATGGTAAATAAGTACCTACAGCCTATTAGTATTAGACATCAAATTTATGTTGGAATGTGTATTACACCAAAATATGTACATAATATATACATAATTATTCATAACCGTAGAGTATGAAGCGTTGAGGCTGGGCAACAAATATATAAGGTGCTTTGCTGTCCAGGTATAATTATGCATATATTTTGATGTAACTGTATAGTGTAACATGTACATGCAAATATAAAAGTTTAAGGCACTTCAATTATCTAAACATGGTTGTTATAGTGTATATACCGAAAAATATATTTGTTTTGATATGCATATGCAAGTTTAAAAAGTTAAGGTGCTTTGATTGTCTAAATATTATAAACATTAGCGCAGCAGCACCAAACAGCGGTGTTGCTGCAATATATGAGTTTATGAAAAATTACACTTTTTTCTAACTATCAAATTTTGAAAATTGGAAAATATTTTAACTTGACAACGGGCATCAACTCACCATTGTATTGTAGTAAAGTATAATCATTATCGTATTTTTGTGGATACAGTTATTTTTTTGAAACTCATGTAACAATACCTTGTACTTAATCTTAGGAGAGCTGCCTTCTTTCGAGATTAGGGGTATAAACTGGTCAGTCTTCGATGATAAAAATTCAGATTTCAGAAAGGATCTTTTCAAAAATGATTTTCACAGTGTGGATGTATAATTTGGTTCTTTATTTATTTCCATTAATGAAAGTATAAAGACACGCATATTATGTCTAAGCACACACCTATTACACAATTCAATTCTACATGAACATGCAACAAGGATTAAAAATTCAAGTCTGAAACGTATTTCAGGAAGCCCAAAGTTTTTCAGAGGTATCAAATACAAGGCCTTAAGCTTTCATTTAATTAATTTTAAGTGATCTAGCACCTAATTATCATAGGCTTCATCTTCTAATATGCACGGTTATGGTAACTGCATACCCAGATTCGCATCATTTAGCCAACTGCACAGCAGCCGTCATCAAAGTCAGCGTCTTATATTATGTACTTTTAATGTAAGTAGACTTTTTTGTTTTGAGTGCGTTCAAAGCCATAATAATTGTAGTTCACTGAAAGCTTTTACAACGACAAGCAAAAGGACATTTGGATGATGGCTTTAAAGTTTTAATTTTTTCCAGAAGAATGCAAAACTTATTACATTCCAAAAGGACTACTATATTTCTTTTATGCCTAGGGTATAGATTATAGGTAAGATGGAATTAACTTCTGATAGTATTAACACAACCATGTAGCTACAAATATTCTCTACCATGGATGTTCTGTACCAATCCAACTTTATACCGAACAAAAGTTAAACCAGCGATGACTGCAGTGAGAACTTTGGATTTGCCAATCTTCGTATTCTTTTCATTTCAAGAATAAACCCAACTAAAATGCACTAAAAAAACAACTTCCCTTTTTCAGTTCTAAACACATCAACTACTCTTTGATTTGCCAATCTCATACTCTGTCTATTGTCCCAAATTTGATATGACAATGTTATGTCAACAGTGTAAAAGGTATATATTATTTGCCTAACATTTATATGCCTAAACGTGTGTTTTTTCTTTTCTAAACAATCAGGTAACTTGATTAATTGCTGTTGGAACTTGGAACATGGAAGTGACATTGTAGTTTATTTATCCTTTTTGCATGTTGTTTTTTGGATGTGATGACACATTTATGTATGACCGTAAATGCAAGCATCATAAGATATTAATATTGTAAGTGTATTATAAGATAATATGTTATTAAATTATGTGAATTGCTTATATATTTCTCGTATTCATTACCTTTTGTTAGATATTTGTTTACATATTTTTCTATTATTGATATTTTGTAAATGCGATTGAGCTAGTTTAGATAAGCAACTACAGCAAAAAAATAATAATATTTTTTCTCTCTTTTTTGCGACGGTTGTAAGAAAAAACTGTAGCAAAAGGCCATGTTTTTGCAACAACCTAAAGGTTTGTTGGCACAAAAATAAAGGTACCACGTCGGTTGTTTACGACAACCGTTGCAAAAGGCAAAACTTTTGAACTCAAATGGTCAATTTTTGCTGTTGTTGTTGTAAAGAACCGTTGCAAAAACTAACCTATTGCGTCAGTTATTTGGGAGAACCGTAGTAAAAAAGTTTTTTTTGCGACAGTTAAACAACCGTAGCAACAGATTTATGCTTGTTGCGACGTCTGCATTTGCTACGGTTGCTGAACCAACGCAACAAGGATAAAACAATCGACGCAAATGACCTGTTTTATACTAGTGACCCTCGGTTTGATTATAAATCTCTGCATTAATATTTATATACATTGCCTTTATTGCTGTGCTATTCAAGGCGGTGTACTTAGTTTTTCACTGAATCAGACATAACATTACATTTGGAGCATTTTCAACTTAAAGATTATTAACTTGAATTTATTGTTGATGTATCATACTCAATATCACTTATAAAAGTTTAAGTCCAAACACTCCTCTATAAGGATTTCGTCATTTTTGTAAACAATTCTCTAGTATTTCATGAATACACGAGAATACTTCAAATTACAATTTGGCGACACCAATTTGGATTCGAAATTTGCTTTACGTATGAAATACATAAACAAATCATGACATCGTAAACAACATAATATGTATGATAATTCTTATTGCAAATACATAAGGAACCCACCTTACATGTTTCGTATTAAATATTTTAATAAGGTGTCCTTACATATCGATTTGAGACAATCTAAATATCTTTTATACTTACTATAAAAGACATCATTGACAAATCCAATGTTGATTATTAAAACAACTAAGGCAGATTTTAGCACAAGGTCATCGTTAAAAATCAATGGTGTGTTGTTTACTTATGGTTTAGAAATATCAACCTACTTTTTTAACTTTCCTTCTTTTGGGCACACTTTCTTTTGGGTACACGCTTCCTCTACATTTTGTTTGACAATCAAAGTATTTAATATTCTTATCAAAACATTTTTTCAATTTTGATGCTCATCGATGACACTTTCTTATCCGTTCATAGATCATATTTAAAAACTGACAAACTCAATATCGCTCCTCCTAACTTCGAGACACTTTGGTTATTATATGCAAATAGTTTATCCTAAATCATTACTTAAAATTTTCTATTTCAACACATATGGACCAAAATATAGTCATACTAAGCGACAATTTGTGAGTGAAATCCGAACCTATTTGAGCACATCGAATGGTGAATCTATTTCAATAATTTCAACAATTGAAATTTATGGTATTATTCCAACTGCATTTCTCTTTCTTTTAAAGACATATTTGCAGTCAAAAGGATCATATCCTTTCAGATACAACTATCAAAATCATTTATGGTAATGTACTTGAAATCTACTTCGGATTTGTACATCGAACCATATCATAGAATGTTGATTCATGGTGCTTCAATTAAACAACTGAGGATTATATATTTGCAATATTGATAAGAAACTCATGATCTCTATTCAGTGTGTGAGAATACTTATTAGAGACTATAATGCGATATATTCGTTTAGGTCACCATTTTCCATTTCATCTCACGTAATCAGTTTTCTCTTTGGATCGCATCTAATTCCATTTTACTACAAATAATTTCTTAAAGAAATTCCTTCCTATGAAGTTGGTATTTCTTGATACAACAATTGTTTTTCAGTGCAATGGAAAAGGTATTCATAAATAAATTATGAATTTACTTATATATAAAACTGATTTTGTTTTAGTTTACAAAACTTATGTTCAAAATATAAATATGTCATCTAACGATAGTCTTTCTCAAAATCCTTTTAGGGAGATACATACAAGATCCCTTACGAACAATTATTACGCGCATTCTTTCGACTCGCACAACCTACCAACTCCTTGGCCTAGAATATGTTGGAGTTTTTTATAAATCATTATCTTAGTTGATTTTGTAAACTATTATTTAGATGAAATAATATTGACTTTGTGTACTACTCTTAAGTACATATCCTATATAAAGAGTTTAACTCAACTTCACTTACCATTAATTATGCTTTGTCCAAAAAAGTATGATTATTCCTTATCAATACATCATTATGTATTATAGGGATCGGTGACCTTTGAGATTGAATCTTTATTCATACTATGTACATACAAAACCCTTTCTATCATACTCACCCATTCGATCAAATCGAATCTTTTATATCGCATGTTACATTATGTACTTCCATTATATATTTTATGGGCTTACCATAGACATATATATGCGTATCACATACACATGTCCATATCTGTGATAACCCATCGGTGAATTTGATAAAGTATGTGAAATCTTTTTGGTATTAATAGACTTATGATTGCATACATTTATATGTTTCAATCCGAAAAGTTCATCAACTCTTATTGTGTTCCCACTAAATGGGTGCATAGTCCTTTAATTGTTCGAGATATAATTAACTAGTGTCATATGATTCGTAATCGTATAATGAAAATTATTTTTCAAAACTACGGCTTAGTCTATAATTTCAAAATAATTGTAAATAATTTTAGATACTTTGGTATTTTCAATGCATCACTTTTGTTGTGAAAACAAATACCACATTATAGCTTTATTTTGCTATCAATAAGTGATATATTGTAAATAATTTTAGATTCTTTTTTTTCATAAATAATGTTCGGCATGTTTTACGAAATTTTTCTTTGTAATTTGATGCAATCAATAAGTGATATATGGTATGCTCTCACTATTTTGCTATTACTACAATAGCATAATGAACACGAAGATCCATCTTTCACTCTATATAGATTATCTATTTCGTATATTGCAACTTATTTATAGTGAAGATTTTTTAACTAAATATCCTAAACTCAAAGAAATAAATCTCAAAGAAAAAAAATTATATATGAAAATACATTTTGGAATAGAAATCGTATTTCTTATTCCAATGTTATGTATCAGTTATTATTATTACAATTCTTGTTTCTGACTTTTCTTTGTGAAGCAGAAATAACTATTCACTCTCTTCATCCCAACCGTACCTTAAATCACATCTACAGTTGTGCACTCATTTTTTATTCGAAATGGTCGAAGCATTCAAAAGAAATCCCTTATTACAATATCATAATGAACTCTTTAGAAAAGCACACTCAATTATCCTTTACATTTAAAGACATTAAATATGTTGCATTTTGCGTAAGCTGATCAAGCTGACGTTTTAGTGATCAAGTTCTTAGATCTATATTGTAGTTTTGGTCTTGTGTTACATTTAACATAGTGCGACCCTTTTGTAATCAATCATTGAATACTCGATCGCATAGTACTCTTCATTGGCTTATTTTGAATGAATTAACTTCATTAAAATATCATACATTACGAACTATGACCATTCCCCATACAACACTTATATGCGATAGTATACGGATCAAATATCTATAATCTTGTATTGCTTTTAGAGTTTGAAACTCATAAAATGCAATACACAGTCTCTAACAAATAAACATGTAAGAGACCAAATTATGAATGTATTTAGTAGTTGTAAAATTAGGCTCTTGCATGCGTATTGTAACATCCCTCATTCCAAGGCCTGAAAATAAGCATTACTAATGCTGCATTCATCAATGTATTATTCTACGGCAATAAAATGAAATCAGTTAATAGTATCATTAACATCGAAGCACATGACTATGAATTTTTTTAAATATAGTTTAAAGATAATTTTTTTTTATCTCATTAACAAATTTCCATATTCAATACATATTCCCAAACATTGTCCAGGTTCAAATAAAATATAATTACTATAAAATACTCCAAGAGGGACATATGAAGATGCCCTCTTGGTTGATCAGAGTTAACTACTAGACAGATACAATTTCTGTCATTACATGCGTATAGACAAAAATCAAACAACACAGTGAATAAGTAAATAGATAGACTGCTGCAAAGCTTGCTCTGCCTCCTATACGTCTTCTAAAGCTTTGTTTGTCAAACCTAAAAACTTGAAAACCTTACTCTCGAACTATTCGGATGAGTACTCGAGAGTTTAAGGGGAAAATACTTTGGGCCAGAAAAAAAGTATGGTGTGAATAATAATATGCCATCTCGATTAAGTGATATTAGTGAGACCACGCCACCGAGTAAAACAGATTTTCCCTCAGTAGTATCCTCAAAATATGTCTTTATATTAAACTAGACAATATAAACAATCATACACAAGCATGTAATCTAGATAATCATGACCAATCTATCAATGTAAATGGATTATCTATCTTAAATCATAGTTTTCTCAGGTTAATTACAAACCTATATGGCTGACTTGGGCCTACCAGATATATCAAATTCTCCAACTTACTAATAGAAAGAAGCTGGATGGTCTATCCGATACTTACTATTCCTAGGGTTACTCTGATCCTAATGTTTTGCAGGCCAACTAATAACCTACCTCATATTTATGTATTCCTTTTTGTGCATAAGCCTACTTTTGGTCTCACCCTTGACGAAGCCTTATATACTGGAATTTTGGACTAATATTAGCTGTGGGCTAACAACTATAGTATATGGTGTTACCCTACACTAGTCCCGTCTGGTTTTCTAATATCTGAGTCAATTCATCCTATCACTATTTATCTAAAGATAATAAGAATAATCATTCGTGTAAAATTATGGGCTAAATACTATTTTTTTAGTTCCTTGAAAACATAAACCTTGAAATCATACTTTAAAATAAAAAACTATAATCCTTTACTTTATCCAAAATATTATGCCAAGATAGACACACACACTCTTTTATAAAATAACATCAATGAATTTTGAAATCACTTAGAGGTTATCGCACCAAGAAACCTTAGGCTATGAAGCCTTATATAATAAAACAATTTATATTGATAAAGCGCGGCATTAGTATTGCCTAGATGGGCTATCGCACCCCTTTGTATCGAAACCATGTAAAGCATCTGATTCATAAAACACAAAACCCATGAGACCAAAACCTTTATGTTGCACGGAATAAATGGATATAGGCTGCCGTCCACAAGCGACATAGTTATAGGTATGCATAGTATAAAACATAGAAATATGGGAATGTTGAAATTTAGGTTAGGCGGCATTATTGTCATATGAAACAATGTTGAAAATTGCCTATACCAGCACTATGGTCAAAAATTGTCGAATAATAAAATACTGGCATCGTTGCCTTTTTATAATCAATGTAGAAATTCATATACACAGCACCAATGTCGTAACGTAGCTTATATCGAAAATATACTTATAGCAGAATTGCTGCCTTGTGGAGTTGATGTCGGTACAGAAAATATGCGGCGCCACAGACATAGCTATAAAACTTGCAGCTTAAAACATTTGTCAAAGAAAACTAGTGGCACCGAAAATGTGTGGCATAAAAGATATGCAACGAAAACCACTATTGGCATCACCAATGTCACAGGCATCAATGTGGGCATTGGCTTATATGCGCCCCAACCTTAGTGGAATCATTGTGTATCAACGAGGTTGATACCATATGCTTCCCTATAGGCTAGTGATGACATGCAACATAGATGGATAGCGGCATCAATGATGATGGAAATGACATATCCTATAATTATTATAAAAACTGCAAATTTTCTATATAAAATATTTTCTTTTCACTAACTCCTAATCACTGTCAAATTCTCATTGGGTAATATCTTTCTTTACCAAATTCTTTTCCGAATTACTGCTATGAATCAGACTACATTCCTAAATTAATTTTTGCAAACCAATAATATTATATTATTATTTTAATATATTTATTAAGCTTATCCAGCAAAATAAATTCATATAAAATCGTAACACTTGGGAAAAATCCACAAAAATCAAAATAAATCAGATTTATCATACTCTCTAACATTAAAAATTTCAAAGCCAAATAGATTATTTAATTATTTTTAATGATTAAAACCCAAAATAAATTAATTTCCTCACTTAGAAAATTCAAGAAATATTCGTTCTTTCTTGGAAAATTATGAAATTAGAAAACAACTTCTAAAATAATGTTTCTAACATCATATCAAAATTTCAAGTCATTTTCATGTAATATGTTAGGTTTTCATACCTAAACCTATTAACAAATTTCATAAATAAATCCAATAATTTATCATTTAAGATATATGATTGTCCTATCATTCATAACATGGTATAATACAATCATAAGGTTCAAGTTTAATCGTAAAATCGAAATTACATAAGAAAACTTGAGATAGGCTATCACTATTCACCTATTCGATAGAGAAGGATGGAATTTGAATTTAGAATTGATTTACCACAGGCTAAATCTTGATGTCCTAGCTTTTCTTCTTCTTTAATCCTTTAAAAATGTCCGGCCTTGAGCATGTTTAGGTTTGTATGAATGTAAATGAAATGAAGGAGAGAAGAGTAAAATAATTTATGTTAGGTTATATAGCCTTTTTCCCGCTTTGCCCCTCACTAAATTCCTCGTTCTTATTAATGTTCAAATCAACATTATTAAGTCATTAATTAAGGCTCGACCAATTAGATTGTCAAATCTTAATTTTCTTATCCTGTTACAGTATTTTATTTTATTTATGTAATTAAATGTCCTTAATAATATTAATCAAAATTAGGAGTGTTACAGAATCCCCTCCTTAAAGAATTTCGTCATTGAAATTTCGATAGGGTACATAATATCAAATATAATCATAGACATAAAACATAACATCAAAACAAATCGAAATAAGTGTCTCTAATTATGTCCTATGTCTCCCAAGCACAATCTTTCTTTCTCATTGTCACTTCACCGGACATTTACTAATCTGTAACGATCCTGAATTTAATTTATGTTAAATGGATAATTAAATTTATTTTTGAATAAAAATTGTGTAATAATCGGTAATTTTTATAAAATGTTAGTTAAATTTTAACAATCGAGAATAAATTTGAATATTTGAAAATAAATTATAAAACGGTAGATGGTTAAACTTTGAGAAGAAATAAAGTTTGTGATGATGTTAAACGAATATATAAGATAAATTATAAAATATAAAGCCAAACAACATATTTATAAACTATGTAAATTATTAAATGAATACATTCACATATGAATAAAGGCATGCAAGGAAATAAAAGTGAGACCAAATAATTTTCTACAAACAAAACAAACTTAAATTTATAAATATTTATGCAAAGAATATCAACACAAAATATCAGCCACAACAAAATGTATTCTCAACAAATACATATCATTTCAGCCACCTAGTAGGATATAAAATATAAACAAAGAAAATAAGAAAGATAATTAAGGCAAGTAAAAGAAACAAAGTATGTAAAGTGAAAAAAAGCAAATGAAAAAAAAAGTATGCAGCCTGTAAAGTTTAGTAGGCAAGAACAAAGTTAAAGAAATAAGTCATGGCTGAAGTACTAAAGCAATTAATGCATTACATGTTTACACCTCTAGCAATTAATGAATACATCTTCACCCATGCCTTTGTACAAACCAGATCATCACCTGTACAAAGCATTATAATATCTCCTCAACAACTCATCTTATATATATTAAACTTCCTCTTCATTTTAGTTCGAGCACCATCATAAATGAAAGAAAGAAAAAAAAAGAACATCGTTATTTTATACATTTAAAGCTCAGTTATAAAACAAAGCAGATTCAAGAAAAAGAAGAAACTGCAGTTCATCAAAACCCAAAAGCAACTCTCTACTTCAAAATTTTAAAAGGTGAGTAACTTAACTTCTAAAAACAGAAATAAAGGTCCATAACTTGACGATTGCTTTGTATACATGTTGCTTATGATCTGTTATTAATGTGAGGATGTATGTATGTATATATAAATATTGAGATGCTTGTTTGTTACAGATTTACCCTGTCTGTTTAAAATTCACAGATCCAACCTTGATCAATAAATCAAATTTCTCTTTAACAAGTATGTATAAAATCTTAAGTATAGACAAAAGGTATCTGTTATTCTATGGATTTAAAATTTAAAAGTATAATTAGATCAAAATCTATATGGATAGACTCTGTTTACATCAAGCAGTAAATAAAGTGTGAAATGAACAAAATTTAATGGTCAAAATTTATAATGTCAGGATCATGAATCAATTGCATAAATCAAAATTTGATTTTTAAAACTAAAATGGGAATGTTTATTGGAGAGTGGAATGTGCATTTCTGTGTTGAACAGAAATGGGATTTTTGGGTATATCTGCAGTTCTTTGAACCTGGGGAGGTCAGAATTGGTTCGGTGGTTAGAGGAGTGATCATTGAAGCTAGGAAAAATATTGGATCAAGGATTTAAGCTATGTGGATTTTGGGATTTGGATTTAAAATCTGTAAACCTAATTTTTAGCTATGATGGAATTTTGATCACCTCGACCTCAATGATGGATCGAGTATTTTGATACTTCGGGTGGTAGAAGTTTAGGTGATGTCGAAGTTGAGGCCGGAGGTGGAAGCTCGCAGATGGTCGGCACGGCGTGGACGAGGCGATGTTGACAGGTTTGGTGGTGTTGAAGCTAGCGTGTTTCCAGGTTTGGAAATTTAACTCGATTTTGATTCGTGTTGTCGTGATGGGTTTGGGTGATCGTAGTCACGTCTGAGGTTGGTAGGCGAAGTATTGAAGTGCTGGTGGGTGGCCGGAGATGGCCAGAACCACGGTGCATGTGCACCGTGCATTTCAAAGTTCTGATGAACTTTGTCCTGTGCAAGAAGAATCGATCTCGAGTTTTACTCGAGTGGTTCCGGGTTTTGCTTGATGTTTTTGGGTGTTTGACTCGGGGAGATTGGAGGGTTGGCTCGAGTCTAGTTTGGTTACAGGGTGTTTTTCCCTTGTCTACAGGTTTTCAGAAACCTGTTGCACTAGTTTTTTTTTTAAATTTTAAAATAAAATTTAAAAGCCAGTTTAAATGGGTAGCAAAAGTTTTAAAGCAAGTTTAAATCCAGTTTTAAGTTTAGTTTCAAATAAACTTTGAATTTAAAAGTTTTAAACAGAAATTTGATTTTAAATCAAATTTGTAAATATTTACAAGGTGGATTTTCATATTTTAAATCTGATTTTAGAATTTAAATTAAAATATGAAAACAAGACTTAAATATGGCTTCAAGTTTAAAATCTGGAATTTGAACCAGTTTTCAAATCATATGTGTTTTAAAACAAGTATAAATCAAATAGCTTTTTAAAAGTAAATTTGTTTTCAAACCAATAACTAAACTTGATATTTGATAATTTGAATATGTAAGTTAAATAGTGGTGTATTTTAAAGCTTAATTTTTTTTAAAATAAAATTAAGTAAATAGGGTTAAAGGCTTACATAAGTTCATATATTAATAATAAATGTTCTTTACATTTATTTTAAGATTATAAGTGGATATTTAAAATTGGTTAATATTTAGATATGTAAGCATTTTGAATCATAAATTCAAAATGAAATTTGAGTCTAAATTCAAATTTGAAATGTTTTACACTTAAAATATTGATGAAGTCATTAATAAGGAAATTAATTATCTTAGAGATAAAGAAGGTAATTAAAATGACTTAATTAAGAAGGTAATTAAAGAATGATTTATTTAATTTATAAACAAGTAATTTAGATTAATTAATTATAAAAGATTTAAAGATTTAATCTAAGAAATTTTCTTAAGAAGGTAATCAAAAAAAGTTAATAAAGATAATTACTAAAGATTTTCTAGTATTGATTAAAGTGATAAATAATTAATAATTAAATGGATTAATTAATTTAGAAAATCAATTATAAATTATTAAATATAATTACTTAATGAAATTAATTAAGGATTAATCACTTATTGTAATAAATTTTAGATATTTTGATTAACTAAAGTATCTGATAAATAAATTAATATCAAATGATTTGTAATTAATTAAATAATCAAGATTTGATAATTAATTCATAAGTAATTGATTAAATTGGAAATGAATTGAATTAATCAGGATTAAACGGTTAATTTATCCTGCTTATAAATAATTATTAAATGCTTGGCATTACTTATGAATGTTTATATTGTATGAAATGCCTTGAATTGGTTATCCTATCTGATTTGTGATATTTTGATCTGTGAATTGTGCTATGAATAATTTTATTCATTTATTGATGATACATCTGTTTACTATCTGTGAATCTGTGAATGGACGATGAGCGTTATAGTTTATATCGCTTATCAACTATATTTCTGTGTTCTGATCTATGATGATTGAATGATGTTGCACTATTGTGTTAAACCCCTGGACCACACCATACACACAAATATGGATTTCACGAGGAAATCAATTAAGTCACAGATTTTGGAAAATAGTTTTGAATTTGAATTTTTAAATCCAAATGGTTTGAAATGGATTGGGTTTAAAGTGAAAAGCTTTTGAAATGGAATTTCAAAGATGAGATTTATTTTGAATATCTTGATTTAGTTTTGGAATTTACATAATTTGATTTAAACTTAAATACAAGATTTGAAACTGAATTCTATAATTTGAAACTAGGGATTAAAGATGTTATACCAGTTATATATGGGTTAAACTATTTTAAAATGTATTAATTTGGGAATATGAATATAAATTAAGAATTTTAACTCGTATAAATATAATTGGATTTTTCCGAAACGAAAAACTATTTGTTTTCAAATAATAAAAGTTTCCGCATAAGTAATGAACTTCCAATTTGTGTTAAAAAGATTTCTAGTTTAAAATGAAAATGATTTCCAGGTTATAGAAACGATTTAAAAGCTATAAGTCAAATCTTTGATTTAAATATTTAAATGAATTAATCCAATTGAAATAGAAATTATTTTGAAATCTATGAATGGATCTTTATGAAACGGGGTGAACCTTATGAAATGAATGTTTTTATTTAAAATATTAGAAATGGTAATTTGTTTAGACCATTTGAAGAGAAGTTTTGGGTAATAAGTTGTGACTTAATTGAAATCCCAATATCCATATGTTTTTGAAATATTGCGCTCACTATTCGGTTTAGCTGGGAGAGGACCTTTGTGTCATATATCCCATTCCGAATATGTGATACGTCGTTGTGGATAGCATTTGAAGACCGGCGGTGAAGACCGGATATTTTCGAAAACGAAAGGACAATTCGTCGAATGTCTTTGCATCGAATGGCCCCGGTGATGGGAAGTCCAATCGAAATTAGTGAATATCAGGATTGCAAGGGCTTCTTTGGCAGTGCCTTCGGTTCTATTCAAACCCAGAATAGACTTGTATGGATTGTGTGTCTAACATTACAATTTGAGATATAAAGCATATTTCTTTCAAATACATTTCTGTTGGTGGCGGAGAATTTATTCTTTTAGCTTAACGCCCTTCTCTGAGACGTACGAGCTCAGAGGTTATGTAGTTGATGGTTATCAGCGATATATTCCCAATTTGGTAATGTGACATGCTGAGTGTTGTTGTGAAATGATCATTGTTTGATCATTTGTGATATGATCATTTGTTTGATCATTTATCTTGGTGATCATTACTTTGATCATTTGTTGACCCAAAGCACAGCTTTTGTATAAAGCGTAGCTTTGTGGACGAGACTTCGTCGAGACCTCACACCCTGGAATGGTCGAAACAGGAAAGATGCAGCAAGGTTATTGGGGGTAGCACCCCTTAGGGTATGTGCATTTCCTTCTGGATAGAAGTGGTATCATGGTATGGAGCCCAGATACTTAACTTATGTTGATATCGCAGATATATATATATATATATATATGTATATATATATATATATATATATATATATATATATTACTTTGTGATTTGTTGCTAGGGCCCCGGATAAAGGTTGGATACGACCGGGGGATGGCATACTCGTGTCAGTAGTTACCCAGTTAGGGGTAACCCGGCCTTGTGTTGGCAGAGATCCGGTTTGGTTCTCGAGAACGTCCTTCCAGAGGCATTCTCATGTGGCAATGGGAAGTTCCTTGGCCTGACCATTTGTTGGAAATCCAAAAAAACAATATGAGCCTTGTACAGTATTAGTTGTAGAACCTGCCATTTACTTATGGTGGCGCCCCACTGTTTAGATGGTAGCTATAGTAGGCATACGATAATGGTCGTATGTTGGCTAAGATTTATATTCTACTTTCGAAATGTTTTTCTGCACTTTGCACTTATAGTAATAATATCAAGGAAATTGCGTATCAAGCATGTTTGACTATCATAAGAAGAAATCTCCTCCAATTCTGCGTTTGCATTGTGTGTGTGGCGGGAAGTCTTTTGGTAGTTTCATTTTTAAAAACATTGCGAATTGATTTTAAAATCTTTTGTTGATTGTTTTAAAAGATAAACTGTTTTTGTTACTCACACCAGTCCCATGACTGATCCGGAGTTTATTGTTTTTTTTCCTAAACTCTGGGTGCTCAAAATTTTTCTACACGAGCAGTTTAGAGTTGGGTTTTTCAGATAGTCAGATGTAGTGGATTATTTGGAGTTAGTTCAGTCTTTGGATGTGGACGAGACTTGATTGTCTTGGTGCATTGATATTGGAAGTTCGAGCTATTGCTGGATTGGTTCTTGGAAATGGAGTTGCAGTTATTTTAGAGTTCTTCCTTGAAAACTATCTTAGAGTTATTTTGTTCTGCTGCTAGATGTTATCTATTTTCTTTTTCGCTGCTATTCTATCGTATCTCTGATGTATATTGATATCTATTGGATCATCTATTGTATGAGATATTGTGTCAAAGCTGTATATCAATGTATTATTCTTTTATTCCGCTGTGTTGTTTACTTAATGTTGTTATAAGCTCCAACGAATTGGATTTGGACGGTCGAATCTATGGCATTCAAATACGATATGAAGTATGGATGTCGATTTTCGAGCGCGAAAAATCCGCGTCGTCACATTTGGTATCAGAGCTAAGGTTGAAACTTTAGCTCAGGAGTGTAACACGTTAAGTAGCTCATTAGAGATAGGGTGAAGTATCCCTAGAATGAGTATATCCCTAAGATATCTGTTTGAATGCCTCAGTAAATTCTCTTGCTATCCACTGATAGTGAGTATGAGTGCAAGAAGAGAACGAGATAAGGGACAGGGAAATACGACTATAATTGGTCAATGCTCTATAACAACAGTGGAAACAATCTTTCTCTGTCAATCTCCTTTGATTCGTCTTTTCAATTCTTTTGATTGCTTCGTGGCAACTGCAAAAAGAAGTTTCGGTGCGATGATGGCTCTACGAACCATTGTAGAAAAACTTTACTTCATATCTTCATCGGTTTCTTATCAGTTTTTGATTTTAAACCTTAATGAATATGAATTGGAAATTTGGAATTGAAAATTTAAATTAAATTGGAAATTTTTAAATTGAGTTAAATTGATTAAGAGAATATGAAGGATAATTTGAATTGTATCGATAAACCGATTTCGTGTAAAACCAAATTTGAAATTCTATTATAATTTCTTGTATCTATTGTCGATATTCTGATTTGGTAAGCCAAATGCAAAACTGATATCCAGTTTGATCTGAAAAGATATTTCTCTATCTTCCTCCTTCGTTATCTCTCTCTGGCGAATTTCGAGGACGAAATTCTTTTTAAGGGAGGAAATCTGTAACGATCCTGAATTTAATTTATGTTAAATGGATAATTAAATTTATTTTTGAATAAAAATTGTGTAATAATCGGTAATTTTTATAAAATTTTAGTTAAATTTTAACAATCGAGAATAAATTTGAATATTTGAAAATAAATTATAAAACGGTAGATGGTTAAACTTTGAGAAGAAACAAAGTTTGTGATGATGTTAAACGAATATATAAGATAAAATATAAAATATAAAGCCAAACAACATATTTATAAACTATGTAAATTATTAAATGAATACATTCACATATGAATAAAGGCATGCAAGGAAATAAAAGTGAGACCAAATAATTTTCTACAAACAAAACAAACTTAAATTTATAAATATTTATGCAAAGAATATCAACACAAAATATCAGCCACAACAAAATGTATTCTCAACAAATACATATCATTTCAGCCACCTAGTAGGATATAAAATATAAACAAAGAAAATAAGAAAGATAATTAAGGCAAGTAAAAGAAACAAAGTATATAAAGTGAAAAAAGCAAATGAAAAAAAAAGTATGCAGCCTGTAAAGTTTAGAAGGCAAGAACAAAGTTTAAAAATAAGTCATGGCTGAAGTACTAAGGCAATTAATTCATTACATGTTTACACCTCTAGCAATTAATGAATACATCTATGGCATTCGAATACGATATGAAGTATGGATGTCGATTTTCGAGCGCGAAAAATCCGCGTCGTCACATTATCTTGACTGTATTGTTCCTTAGCTTCTTCTCATCCCTAGCCACAATACAGACTGGTTTCCTAACAATAATTTGTCTGGTTCTGCTACTAAATATTCCAATGCAGTTGGAGCAGTAGTCTTTGGATCTCGAACACCGTTCCTAAGATGAGAAATATGAAAAACATTATGGACTCCTGCCAAACTGCTCAGTTGCTCTATCCCAAAACGAGTTTCCTAATCCTTTCTATAGTGAGAAATGGTCCGACAAATCCAGCTTCTAATTTCCCTAACTTTCCAAATCTTATTACACCCTTCATTGGTGATACTTTGATGAAAACATGATCTCCCACTAAGAATTTTAAGTATTTCCATCTCTTATCTGCATAACTTTTTTACCTAGACTAAGTTTCCCTCACTCTATCCTGGATTAACTTAATATTTTCTATTGCTTCTCTTACTAAATCTAGACCAATAATCAATCTATCTTTGGTCTCTGCCGAACATATAGGTGATTTACATAGTCCTCTATATAAAGCTTCAAAAGATGTCGTCCCTATACTATTCTAATGACTACCGTTATAAGAAAATTCAACTAAGTGTAGATGGTCCTCCCATAATCCTCCAAAATCAAGCACGTAAGCTCTTAACAAATCCTCCAAGAGTTTGTTAAACCTTTTCGTTTGCCCATCTTTTTGTGCATGGTGAGCGGTACATGTACCTAGCTAACACCTCTTGTAGACTCTTTCGGAATTCATTAGTGAATAAAGAATCTCTATCACTTACTATACTACCAGGAACCTCATGCAGTCTAACAATATTTTTCATAAATAACTTAGTCAAAATGGGTGTCGTCGTCGTTGACTTAACTGAAATGATATATGAGCTCTTGGTCAATCTATCCACTATAATCCAAATGCTTTCATTTCTCTTATTCGACCTTATCAATCCGTCAATGAAATCCATAAATATAGAATCCCATTTACAAAACGGTATATCTAAAGGCTGAAGTAACCTAGTGGGCTTCTGATGCTCGACTTTAACTTGCTAATAATTCACACATTGCTTTACCCGTAAACCAACGTTCCTTTTCATATCTTGATATATCTTAGTTCCTTTAAGATGAATGGTGAACTTCGATCGATGACACTCCCAAAGTACTTCTTTCCTTAGGTAAGCCACATTTGGAACACAAAATCATCCTTTCTTTCTTAACCATCCATTTTGATCAAGATAAAAATCCTTCAAATCATCAATCTAGATTCCACTTTCAATTTCTATAATTCGTTCAACTAACAATGGATTGAATTTTTGCTTAGAACCAATCTTTACAATTAGTACAGGTCGACTTCTAAGCAAGATAACATTGCAGTACACTAACTAGAACTAGCAGCTGATCTTAACCGCATAATACAAGTAGTCAATGCTTCCAAATGTTTTCGCACCGCTAACATCGCCAACACTGCATTCTGATGTTTTCTGCTAAGTGCATCTACAACTTCATTTCCATTTCGTAACGTGTACTCAATTCCAAAATCATAAGATGCTATGAAATCCAACCATCTCTATTGTCACATATTCAAATCCTTTCGAGAGAATAAATTTCCTAAAGACTTATGATCCGTGAACAACTTGAATCTTTCTCCCAAAGGATAGCGTCTCCATACTTTTAAAGAAAAGATTACTACTGCCAACTCCAAATCATGAGTTCAATACTTAGCTTCATGTTCTCTAAGTTTTTGAGAAGTATAGGCAATCACTTTACCCCTTTGCATCAACATAACTGATAATCATGTTCGACATGCGTCAGTATACACTACCAGATCTTGAATCCCATCCGGAACAACTAACATGGGTGCATTGGTCAATAAATGTTTCAGCTTTAGGAATGACTCCTAACATTTAACAGTCCAAACATGCGTCATATCCTTTCTTGTTAGTTTAGTCATCGAGGCTGTTGTATAAGAGAAATCCTTGATAAATCTACGATAATGGCCAGCTAATCCAAGAAAACTTTTTATCTCAGTCACCATCTCAGGTCTCTTGCAATTATTGAAAGCTTCTATCTTAGCTGGATCTACTGACAACCATTTTCCTGAGACTACATGACTAAATAACTTCACTTCTTTCTTCCAAAAATGACATTTTGAGAACTTCGCTTTCAATTGATGTTTCTTTAACGTCTCAAGCACTATTCAAAGGGTCTCATGATCTTGTTCATTTATATCATAACGTCATCTATAAATGCTAGCACAAACCTATCTAAGAGCTCTTGAAAGATCCGATTCATCAAACCTACGAAGAAAGAAAGTGCATTAGTCAATTCGAATGGCATTACTAACCACTCATATAAACCATATGTTGTTCGAAACGCTATCAACAGAATATTATCCTCTGCTACCCTGAATTGATGGAACACTATCGCCAAATCCAATTGGAAAAACACTTTGTCTTCACTCAACTAATCGAATAAATTATCTAATCTTGGCAAATGATATCTATTCTGTATCGTCTTCTCATTCAACTTACAATAATTGATGCATCATCCCAACGACCCGCCCGGTTTATTTACAAATACCGTGACCGCTCCCCAAAGCGAACTGCTTGGCCTAATAAAGCTTTTTCCTTCTAAGTCCTCCAGCTGCACCTTCAACTCTTTCATCTTTGTAGGTGTTATTCTGCTAGGCAGTCTACTTATAGGTTCAGCTCTAGGTATAAGATCATTTTGAAACTTAATAGCTCGTTTTGATGGTAGTCCTATAACTGGCTCAAAGACATCTACAACTCTCTAACAACAGCAATTTGATTCAACTCGTCTTCCTCCTCCATTACACCCAATAAAGTATAAACATAAAAATTCTAGTCCTCTACTAAGTATATATCACTACTATTAGAGTGTTTTAGTGGATTTTCCTATCTTGGCAAAATATTCTAGCATCATATTCGCATAAATAATCCATACCCAATATAATTCCAAAGTCCACAAAATCAAACTATAGACAAATATAGGATCTAACAACTCATATTCCAAATGTTCACATCTCATCCTAAGAGTTGCATACCCTCCTAACGGATTCACACCCTTAAGGAAGTATAAGGTACGATGGTCCTATACTAAGCTTATCTACCAAACAATGAGAGGTAAAAGAATGTGATGCACAAGCATCAAATATTACTCTAACGGGTATTCCATGAATCAAAAGTGTACCTTACATCGTAGCTTTTCCTTTCTTCTCTGCTGTTGGTCTCGACATAGCTGGTTCCAAAGAAAATGCTTTTCATTTCTCAACCTTGGCTAGTTCTTTGTATCGATTCTTGTAATAGCCTATCTGGTCATAAGTGAATCACTTGGTGTTCTTCCTCCCAATAACTTTCTTTCCGTCTCCAGAGCGATTTTCTTTTGCAAAATGCCATTTCTTGTCACATTTGTAACACAAAACATCCGCTTTTCCTTTCTTATCCGCAACAACCTTCTATGCTCCCTTCTTCTAAAAGAACATCCATTTATGATTCTGTCCACTCTGAGTCTTTACTGTTTTGTTGCTCCTAGAGAAACCAAACACTGTTCAATCCTTAAAACCATCTCGACAACCACGTCAAATGGATCCCTGAGATGCGGCAAGGTTGTTCTCGCAAGCTCTGGTCTTAATCTACAAATGAACTTTTCATTTATCTTAATCATTGTATCAACCGTAGCATACCTATACGTGGATAACTCCTCAAATCTTCTTCCATACTCCAACACAGTCATGTCTTCTTGCACTCACTCAAAAAAATTCCTAAGTAAAGTTGACTTGGAAATTCTAGTCATGGATCTCTCCTTGAAATTCCTTTTGAATTCAGCCCAAGTCAAAGTTTCCTTTAGCACTCCAACGGTAACACTATTCCACCCGTATAATGCAGCTTCTTATAACAGTTTTGAACCAATCCCCTCTTCTCCACGTTATTTAGACCTAAATCAGCAAAAATTCTTTCACAATGTAACAACCAATTTTCCACCTTAATGGCATCATCAGTCGCAATAAATGTCTTTCCTCCTGGTCTTGCATAATGCTGACTCAAAACAGTTCGCTATTCGCTTCTCCAGCATTTCCACCAAGTAACCTGGCAGCATCTCTCGTTTGCATCATATTGGAAAAGAATTGATACATAGCTCCCATATCAACTGGTGGTGTTCTAACGCCAACATTCGCATCTATTTGTCTACCCGGATTCCTCCTAGTGTTGGGCCTGACATTTCAATTAGTCATGGTCCTTTCTCCACTAAGATTCACTCTTCTATTTCCTACATCCATATCTTAGTTTCTTTAAATCTGCATTCGAACCTTAGTAAGATATAGAAGAATGATCCAAGAGAGATGGAAGCATAGAGATAAGACATATACTTATATATAGCAAATACGTACATTACTATAACTTTATCCTATACCCTAATCTTGTTTTTTGATTCTTTTGGATTATGTTTTCAAAAATTCTTTTAAATTCAAAATTCTTTTAATTTTACAAAAACCTTTTCCCTGATACCAAGTTATAACATTCCCTATTCAGAGACCCGAAAATAAGCGCTAATGATGATGTAATCGTCAATGGTATTATTCTCCAGTGACAAAAGGACGTAAGTTAATAGTATTAACATCAAAGCATAGGAATATGAAAATTTTCAGACACGGTTTAAAGATGAACATTTTGCATTTCACTAACAAATTTACATATTCATTACATAGTCCCAAACGTCATCCAGATTCATATAAAATATAATTATTACAAAATACTCCAAGAGTGACATATGAATATGCCACCTTGATTGAGCATAGTTAAATAATAGACAAATATAATTTATGCCATTAGTTACATACAAACAAAAGTCATACAACATAGAGAATAATTAAATCGACAGACTCTTACATAGCTAGCTCTGCCTCCTGCATGTCTCTGGAAGCATATTCGCCAAACCTAAAAACCATAATCTCGAACTACCCAAATGAGTACCTATGGGTTTAAGGGAGAAAACAAAAACTTCGGGTCAGTCGAAAAATCTATTGTGAAAAACAATATGCCATCTCGGTTAATAGATATTTAATGAGACCATGTCGTTGAGCTGAACAAGTTTTCCCCTCACTAGTATCGTCAAAATATGACTTTTATAAATCAAGCACTTGTAACCAGAATGGTTAAACTAGACAATATAAACAATCATATGCATGCATATAACCTGACTAATCATGATCAATATGTCTACGTAAATGTGCTATCAGTCCTACTTCATTGCTTTGTCATGGTAGCTACAAATCTATATGACTGACTCGGGCCTACCAGGTATATCAAATTTTATAGCTTACTGTTAGAAAGAAACTGGATGATCTGTCTGATACTTGCTTGTAACATCCCTGAAATTTTAGTTAAGATAATTTGATAATTAATTTAATTTTTGAAATTAAATTATGAATTAATTAGAAAATTTCTAGAATAAATAAATTTTTGGATTATAAATAGAATTTGATTTGGAACTTAAGAATAAGTATTTATAAATAGAAATAAAATTGGATTTATTGATTTTATATTTCCAAAGGACTAATATATATGGATATATAATTATTTATTTGTAATGAATAATTTTTCAAATCATTTGTTCTAAATTGTATTAGTACAAAATAGAACATACATATGTAAAATATTAAAATGAAAAGAGTTTAAAATAAAAATTATAAATTAAATCAAGACAAGGTTTAAAACACAATTTGCAAATAAATTAATGGAAAAGGACTTAAACATAATTTAATGGGTTTTTGACAAATGTTGAATAAGTAAAATATAAACTTATATGTGTAAGCTTTGTAGCTTATGAGATAAAAAGTGTAAGAAATGAATAAACAAGTGGCAAACTTAATTTTTATCTTCATTTTAAATAAATAAAAAATACATAAAAGAAAAACAAGGCAATACACTTCATTGTCTTTAAACTTCAAATCTGAAATAAAAGAAACCAGAAAAGCATACTATAAACCAGATTTCCAAATTCAAGTCAAGCAAGGCAAAACAAAATCAAATGTAACAACAACTTCAGTTCCAAAACTAAAGCTAAGGTAAAGCTCAATCTTGAAGCCAAATATGTTCGTAATTCAAAGATCTGAAGTAATCAAAACCAGATTCAAAAGTAAGTAATGCAACAGACAAAACAAAGAAGAAAGATCAAAAGGAAAAAAGTCAGAAGATCAAACTAAAATCATCTTAGCATCAAAACCAGAAATTAAAAGTTAACCATGCTTTGGTAGAAAGGTAGTTCGAGAATCATGGATCATCAGAAAAATAACGGGAAAAATTCTAGCTTGTCGTGGTGGCCGTGCGAAATAAATTTAGGGTTTAGAAGCAGTTTTTAGATGATGATGGAAACATGGGTCGTTCGACGGCAGGATAGTATCGGAGTCATGGGAACGTGATGAAATCGATGTGTTGAGAGTTGTTGAAGCTTTGGACGAAGTTGAGTGTTTTTTGGTGAACTTGTTGTCGTCGGTGAGACATTTTTTGGTCGAAGCTGTTGGTTCCAGAATGAAAGGTTTTGCTCGAATTCGAATGGGAAACGATTTTTTGGGTTGCCGTTTGGGATGAGGAGATCGCACTTGACTTGATGGCGTCAATTCTGATCATTTGTGCACGTACACTAGGGGGTTGGTGTGTATCAGGGGCCGGGAAAGGAGATGAAGATTGAACCCGAAGTTGTACTCATGAAATTGGGGTAGACATCTCGGGGAAGATGATGTATTGCTCGGGTGTGTTTTGGGATGGTTCGCGAGTGTTAAAGTGTACAGGATTTTAACAATTTAAACAAAATCAGAAGAAGAAGAAGGAAAAAAGGGAAAGTGGTTGCCTATGAGGATGCTCGGGTAAATTTTTGAAAAAACCCGAAGCAACGCTCGGGGAGATGCGGCAAAGACTCGGGTCTGTGGTGTTGTGGAAGAAACAGTTCAATTTTTAAAAGAAAAAAATCAAGTCATTTTGAAATAATTTTTGTTAAAACAGTTTTGAGTTTTGGTAAAGGTTAAATGTTAACCCAGTTTTGAATTAGTTAAGAAAGTTTTTAAGACAAATTTGTTTTAAATTACCAAGTTTTAAAAGGATTTAAAATAAATACAACCTTTATTTTGAAAAGTTATTTTAACTTAATAATATTAGAATGTTTTGAATGATTAATAAACTTTATTTGTTTGGGTTAAATAATTAATGTTTTAATGGTTAATAGATTTTATTTGTTAAAAAGATTAATTACTTGAAGTAAATTACTTAATGTAAGTAATTAAAGTAAATTTATTTGTAACTCAAGTTAATTAATCAAGTAATTAATGAATGATTAAATAAAAATAATAGTTACTTAGTGAAAGTAATTAAGAGAAGATAATCAGAGGTTAATTAACTTAAAGTGATTAAGAAATCATTATTAATTAAGGAGTAATTAATTTTTGTAATTAATTAAGGAATAATAAATCTACCAATTAATCAATTAAGGATAATTAATTATAATTAAGATTTAATTAATAATTAGGGGTTTATTAATTAAAGCAATTAATTAAGGAATAATTAATTAATAAAGGTAATTAAGATTTAATTGATTACAATTAAGGGTTAATTAATTTAGATAATTAATTTAGATAATTAATTAAGAAAAGACTTAATTAATGAAGGTGATTAAGACTAAATCAATTGTAGTTAATGAATTTGATCATTGATTTAAGATTTCTAATGAAAGTAATTATGTGGTTGATAAATTTAAAAACCACCCAAATTATCATCTTAATTGTAGATGTTTGATTGAATGCTTTGTGATGGATTGATATATTTGATATGTGATGTGATGCTATGTGATGCTTTGTGCTGAGCTATTATATTTGTGATGAATATACAGTTGTATGAATATGCAAAACCCTTTGTCCCGTAAAACGACATGAATTTCGATGCGATAGGGAGTCGGATTCTAGTTGGTTATCCGAAACCCACATCGAATCGTGATGATGAATATTTGTAATTGATAAATTTACTTTATCTGTGAATCTGTGAATAAGGATAAGCGTTGTAGATTATACCGCTTATCGATCTTGTTGCACCATTGTGTAAAACCCCTGGACTACACTATACACACACAGATATGAATTTCACGAGGAAATCGGTTGAGTCACAGATATTTGAATTTAATGAAATGGTTTTAAACATTGAATTTTTAAATTTAAATGATTTTGGAAATGTAATTGGGTTGAATTTGAAAAGACTTCCGAAAAGGAGTTTTCAAATATAAAAATTATTTTTGAATAACTTGATTTAGTTTTGAAATTTAATTTAAAATTTGAATTCAAAAATTGAAATTGAATTCTATGTTGAGAATTTATGATGTAAAAACTTTATACAAACTATAAATGTGTTTATATAGGTTTTTAAACCATTTTAAAAGTATGGTTTTGAGAATTTGAATTTAACCCAAGTTTATATTTGAAAGGCCTTAACTCGTGCAAATAAAATCGGGTTTTCCGAAATGGAAACAAGTGGTTTCAAATAATAATAGCTTTTATATAAGGAAAGAATTTCCAAATTATGATGAAAAGATTTCAAGTTTGAAATAGAACGACTTTGAAAGTTATCAATGAATCTTTGAAATGGTTTTTGGAAGCTATGAATTGAATCTTTGATTGGACGAGTTAATCCAATTTGAAAGGTAAATCGTTTTGAAAGGCTATGAATGAATCTTTGTTAAAGATTGGTGAAGTTTGTTTTCAAATTAAAAAAGGGATTTGAAAAGTGCATCTTTTGTATAAAGGATTTGAATTGGAAAGATATTATTGAATCTTTGTGAAAGATTGGTAAACTTTGTGAAGTGAATCTTTTGTTCAAAAAGATTTGTAAATGGTAATTTGTTTAACCATTTGAAAAAAAGGTTTTGGATTTTAAATTACGACTTAACTGAGATCCCATATGCATATGTTTTTAAATATTGCGCTCATTATTCGGCTTAGCCAGAAGAGGACCTTTGTATCGTATAACCCATTCCGAATAATGATACGACGTATATGGATAACATTTGAAGACCGGTAGTGAAGACCAGATATTTTCGAAAACGAAAGGATTTCTTGTCGAATGTCTCTGCATCGGTTGATCCCCAGTATAGAGATTTGAGCACCCTTTGTGATGGGGAGTCCGGACGTGATTATGAATTATCCGGATTTGCAAGGACTTCTTCGGAAGTGCCTTCGGTCCGTTCGATCTCGGTACGGACTTGTATGGATGTGTGCCTGACGTTACACTTTGAGATGTAAAGCTGAATTTTATCAAATACATTTCTGTTGGTGGCGGAGAATTTATTCTCTTAGCTTAACACTCTTCTTTGAGACGTACGAGCTCAGAGGTTATGTAGTTAATGGTTACTAGTGATACATTCCCAATTTGGTAATGTGGCATACAAAGTGCTGCTGATCATTTGTTGATCAAAGCATGGCTTTTGTGAAAAGCGTAGCTTTGTGGACGAGACTTCGTCGAGCCTCACACCCCGGAATGGTCGAAACAGGAAAGATGCAGCAAGGTTATAGGGGGTAGCGCCCCTTAGGGTATGTGCATTTCCTTCTGGATAGAAGTGGTATCATGGTATGGAGCCCTGATATTTAACTTATGTGGATATCGCAAATGTATACATACATACATACGTACATACATACATACGTACATACATACGTACATACATACATACATACATACATACATACATACATACATACGTACGTATATATATATATTACTTTGTGATTGTTGTTATTGGGGCCCCGGATAAGGGTTATTTATAACCGGGGGATGACATGCTCGTGTCAGTAGTTACCTATTTTTGCAGAGGTAACCCGACCTTGTGTTGGCAGAGATCCGGTTAGGTTCTTGGGGCGTCCCTCCAGAGGCGTACCCATGTGGCCCAGGAAGTTCCTTTGCATGACCATTTGTTGGAAATCCAATCACCAATACGCGCCTTGTACGGTTTTAGTTGTAGAACCTGCCATCTAATATGGTAGCTATAGTAGGTATACTATAATGGTATGTATGCTGGCTAAGATTAATATTATACTTGCAAATGTTTTCTGCACTATGCACTGATGATAATATCAAAAAGATTTTGCGTATTAAGCATGTTTGACTATCATAAGGAGAAATCTCCCCCATGTAACGACCCAGAATTTTAATTTAATTAAATTTGAATATTTAATTAAATTTTAAATATTAATAAGTGAATTTATAAGTCAAATAAATTTTTATTTGAATTCTTGGATTTAATTGGATAATTAAATCGATAATTTAATATGTTAAATTATGAAAATAATTGAAAATTGGGTTAAATATGATTGAAAATGATTTGTAAAATTTTATTTTATCATATGGAAGTTAGAACGATATTTTTGAACTTTTAAAATCGAATTAAAAGTTAATTTGTGAAAATTGAATATTTTAATATTTAAATCGACTAGTGAAAATAGTCAATTTTTGAACAGTCTCAGAATTGAACGAAACCAGTTCCATTAGATCCGTAATAGTTAGTTATTACCTGATTTCAAATTTCGTGTCAATCGGAGTTATCGTTTGAGCGTGGCAACTCGAAACGCATCGATTTATTTTTAATTTAAATTTGGCGAGTTAAAATAGCCATTTTTCAAAAAATCTCGGATTTCGACGAAACCAGTTTCATCGGATCCGTAATGTGATATTATTGTAAGGTTTCAAATTTCAAGTCAATTGGATTTACCGTTTGTCCTGTACAAATTAAAATGCCTAGAAAATCGCTTAAATCGGTTTAATTCAAATTGAGCGTTTACGGCCATAACTCGCACATATGTCCGAATTAGCTTTCGAAACCTGTTCCATTGTGTCCGGAACGCGGGGTAAACCTTAGAAACGCTGGTTACGGCGCCTAAATCGGAGTTCGAAATTTCCGAAATGAATAGTGTTTACGCTTGATTTTCTATAAAAGGAGACCCTACCCCTTCATAAATAATAAAAAAAAAATTAATTAGGTCATGAAACCCTAGCCGCCTCTTTCAAACCAATGGCCAGAAATGTTCCAACTTCTTCCCTCTAGATCTTCCAATCCGTCAACAATTAGAGGAAGTTGTCAACATGAAGGTTGGAGAGGGGAGTGAGAGCTACGATCTGAACGGTGGTGATGTAAAATGGAGCACCAGAGGAGGAGCTACAGGGGTGCGTTCGGCCATGCTTGCGCACGAAATTCGAGAAGCAATGGGTGGCCGAGCTCCAAGTGCTTGAGGCCGTGGGTAGCTTGCGTCGAGAGCTTCGAGATGGTGGTAGTGTGATCGAGTATAGTCGAGAGATGAGGATGCAATATTAAACCCTAAATATTTGTAATGGGTTCGGCCTCTTCTATGTTGCGTACTGGAGAACGAAGAGAGGGAGAAGGAGTTGCGTTCTGCGGCTCTGATGGGCTGGAGCAAGATCTAACGGCCCGGATTGCATAGGTTTAAAATATAGTTAATAATGTTGTAATTATATTTAATAAAATTCGAGTAAACTTGTAAATTGTATAACTTTTTCATACGAGGTCGAAAACGCGCGAAACCAGTTGCGTTGGAATCGTAAGGACGAGCACTACGCGATGGAGTTGGTTTGGAGTCGTTTGGAGTTAGTGAGAATTTCGGGTAAAATTAAACGCGCGTTTAATTTTATTCGAAATAAAAGTTGAAACGGAAATTAAAATCAAGGTGAGAACTTCTCACTCAATCGAATCGGTTTCGATTTTATTTTAAATAGTTAGATTTAAAAATATTTGAATGCATGTTTGAATGTTGATTGATATCTATTGATTTTTAAAATAGACATTATGCGCCGTTAGTAAGCGGATGTTATTTATAAAAACATATACCGCGAATATTTCATAAACAGTGAAATTGGTATTATATATGATAGCAATATATATATATTGGCATATGTATATATTGGAGTTATTGATTTCCCGCATTTTTTGTTTAGCGGATGAGACCCTATTACGCCGTTATTAAGCGGATAATATTTAATAAGAACATGTACCGCGATAACTTCGTACTGGAGCGAAATTGGTATTGTGCTAATGTTTTTGGATGCAGGAAAACAGGTTGGAGGGATCCAACTGGATTCCTCAACAGTTTTTATTTGATTTCAGATATTTTGATATTTGATGGATTTTCATATTGATATATGATATCGTTGTAGTCGTGATTGACTATTTGGTGTGTAGCATCATTGGACCCAGATTTTGGGATTTTAAAATGATTTTAAAGTGATTTTAGAAAGTATACGTTTTATAAAATAATTTTGGAATTGATCCATTTTAAATAAATAAACGTTATAATTTTTAAAGTTATAAAAATTATGATTTATGAGAAATCTAGTTAAAAACTGATTTTTGAGAATATGATGCTAATGATTTTATAAAATAGTTTAATCGGGATTTTAGAATTCATTGTGAAAAGTTTAAATATAGGATTTATAAAATTTAATTATTTTATGAATCAAAAATGGTGAAATTATAAAGGAGATTAAATATGTTTTAAAAGGGTAATATAAATTGATTTATATTAAGAGATTTATAAATGGATATTTATAAATTGAAATATAGACATTATAAAACGAGTTTTTATAAGTGTTTGAATGAAGTGAAAATAAATTTTGTAAATGAATGGAATTTATAAAATTATAAATGGTGAAGTTATAAATGAAATTTATAAATAGTAAGATTTATAAATTTTGTGAAGTTATTAAAGAATATATTTGGATGAATAATTGAATCTTAAAAGTTATAAGATTTATAACTATGAAATTTAAAAGAACGATTTTGTAAAATAATCGTTTTATAAGCATTTAACTTATAATGTGAACTTTTGGTTTATAATTGAGTTATAAATCGAATAGGTTAATAAAGGAGATTTATAAAGGAAGTTGTTATAAATAAATAGAAATGGAATTTATAAACGTTGTTTTATAAATTCGCAAATGACTTATTTTGACAAGAAAATTTGTTGAAACCTATAAATGGAGTTATATTCACATTTTTGAATAGTGAATAATCCTTTGAATTAAAATGAATAAAAGGATGAAATTGTTAATGAAGTATATTCACGTTTTTGAATAGTGAATAAGATGTTAAAGAAATTGTTTTGAATGTGATATTTGAAATAGAATTAAAACGATCTAACAAAATTTTAATTGTGTTGAGATTCGAAACCATAGATTTCGACATTTATTGTTGAAATAGACGTTTTCGAGAAATAGAAGGAAATGGTGGACTATAACACTGTTGTTATAGTAAATGATTTCCGAAAGGAAATGTTTTGTATAGTATTGGGATTTATATATCTATTTTAATTTCGAATCCCTATACTAGTGATTTTGGGTTGTCGTAACGATGTTTTACGCAACATTCGTTTTGGCCCAAATAAATATATTAAGAGAATGATTTCCTTAATAGAATGAAATATATACTTAATTCGATTTAAGTATATGGAATATTTTCCAAGTGTTGAAAATAAAAAGATTGTGAATTGCTTATTTAATAAGTATGGAAATGTTTTCCAATATGAAGTGAATAATTAGAATTTATCTTTTTGAAGATAAATTGAAATGGATAATTGAAATCGTATATGCATGGATATTTTGAAATATAAATTCATTAAGGAATTTATAAATAGAAAGTGGAATTTGTATGAAAATAAATATTGATTTATTTTTGAAGTGTTGAAATTATATATCTTATAAAGATATTTTGGAAAATAAATAATTTGGAAAATTATTTGGAATCTGGTGATGTATGCATATCCATTGATAGCTCAATAATCGACTATCAATATTTCCCTTTGAATGGGTATTTGATGTGATTTGATTGAATTTGAATGCCACACTTATTTTTGAATAAGCGCTCACTATTCGGGTTAGGACCATGGGGTCGTATAACCCATTCCGAATATGTGATACGTCGTTGTGAATTGCATTTGAAGATCGGTGTTGAAGACCCGGTATTTGCGAGAGCGATAGGATGACCTGTCGATTTACTCTACACCGAGTAGCTACGGTATAGAGTTCTCCATATGTGATGGTGAATCCGATCAGGATTGTGAATATCCGGATTGCAAGGACTTCTTTGTAAGTGCCTTCGGTTTTGTTCGATCCCGGAATAGACTTGTATGGATTGTGTGTCTGACATTACAAGTTGAGATATAAAGCCGATTTCTTTCAAATATATTTCTGTTGGTGGCGAAGAATTTATTCTTTTAGCTTAACACCCTTCTCTGAGACGTACGAGCTCAGAGGTTATATAGTTGAAGTTATCAGCGATATATTCCCAATTTGGTAATGTGACATGCTGAGTGTTGCTGAAATGATCATTGTGTTGATTATTGTGATAGGATCGTTTATTTGATCGTCTATCTTGGTGATCATTGTGTTGATCATTTGTTGACCCAAAGCATGGCTTTTGTATAAAGTATGTTTTTGTGGACGTGACTTCGTCGAGCCTCACACCCCGGAAATGGTCAAAACAGGAAAGATGCGGCAAGGTTATGAGGGGTAGCACCCTTTAGGGTATGTACATTTCCTTCTGGATAGAGGTGGTATCATGGTATGGAGCCCAGATATTTAACCTATGTGGTTACTACGAATTTATTACTTTGTGGTTGTTGGCTATCGGGATCCCGTGAGAAAGGTCGTTTACGATCGGGGAATGGCGTGCTCGTGTCAGTAGTTACCCAGTTAGGGGTAACCCGGCCTTGTGTTGGCAGAGTTCCGGTTTGGTTCTCGGGGATGTCTTTCCAGAGGCATTCTCATGTGGCAATGGGAAGTTCCTTGGCCTGACCATTTGTTGGAAATCCAAAGAAACAATACGAAACTTGTACGGTTTTAGTTGTAGAACCTATCATTCACTTATGGTGTCGCAACACTGTTTGGATGGTAGCTATAGTAGGCATACGATAATGGTCGTATGTTGGCTAAGATTTATATTCTACTTTCGAAACGAATTTCTTCTACACTATGCACTAGTAATAATATCAAATGCTATTTTAAATGCGTATGAAGCATCTTTGACTATCATAAGGAGAAATCTCCTCCGATTCTGCGTTTGCATTGTGTGTGTGTGCGGGAGGCCTTATGGTAGTCTCATTTTTAAAAGCATTGCGAATTGAATTTAAAAATATCTCTCTATTTTGATTTTAAAGTTAAATAAACTGTTTTGAGTTCTCACACCAGTCTTGCTAAGCTTTGGGCTATGTGATGGGGGGTTCTCGCTTCGCGGTTAGGTGGCGAACGGGAGACTCTTACTCCCACACATCCTCTTTTAGGGGGTTGGTTAGGTGTAACCTGAGACAGTCGAGAGGCTGGCCGTAAAAGCAAGTTTGGGATACCAGTTGTTGCCACGGTGGGGCTGGGATGGTTGAAAAGCCTATCGGTTGTGACTGCTGTCGATGGTTGAAAAGCCTGGATCTGACAATGTGGTATCAGAGCTTATGGTTAAGCGACAACCATGGTTCTGTTGGGTATAATTCATTAGAGATAGAGTCAGCAGTACTCTAGAATGAGTTTGAGTGTAATAATAGCTACGAGAGCGTATTTGTTAGTGAATATAAAATTGTTTTGTATTGTGTTGACTTATCGGTTGATTGTTTATAGATTTCAGTCGATGTAGTCTAGCTAACTATCGTAGATAGGGGTTTCTAAACTCTTAAACAAGATAAACCGACATAATATTGTTTTAAATTGGGTAAATGAAATAATTTTACCTTGATTATATATTTTGTATATGAAGAAATAATTTTTCAGAATTATTAAAAAGTATATAAGTTGATTGTTTAGTTGAATTGAATAATCTAAATTGAAGAATAATTGATATGAAATAATGAATGTAAGTGTAATTCATTAAAATCTAATGTTATTGGAAGTTGAATAAAAATCAAATAAATTAAACCAATTGAAAGCAAAGTAATTTGGTTGTAATTAATATACATTGATTGTTATATGATTGTTGATTGATTATATGTAATTCATTAAGTAGTTAATGAAATTGAAAGCTAAAGTAATTGGAATTCAAATTAGAAGTAAATAAATTTGAATTGGAAGTGAACCAACTTGAATATGAATTAGTTGAAAATGAATGCTAGTAAATCCAATGTTAATAAATCAAATATGATTAAATTGAAAACCTATTTCATTGAATATTAATGAGAATATAAATGAATATATATTGATTATGAATTTGTTGAATGCTAGTTGGTTGATGTTTGAATATGTTGCATTTGCTATGTTGACATATATAGTGATTATGTTGATATATGTTGTATATTGATACTATTGTCATATATACATGATTCTCATGTTGTTTGTTGAGTGATTAGTAGGTGCGGATCGCGTTTGCTTCGCATTTGGAGCTCGCTTTCGCGCTATATTAGCCGTATATGCTTGCTAATAAAATATAAGGTACATATCTCGGATTAAATACCGTACTTTTATACTTTTTTCCCTTCGAGATGCCTCATTACTTGATGAGATGTATATTTGTGATATATATACTGTCATTTTTTTTTTCGGATCGAGCCGCGCAAAGGAGACTATGGCGAATTTTTCCGGAAATTTAAGGCGTTAGAAAAATTTGAGAAATTGGGAATTTTTTTTTGAAAACTTTAACTTAGTTTTGGGAGTTGAAAGTTAAACAATAGTAGTTATTTTTGAAAAGATAACTAAGTATGATTTGGAAACTTAGTAAGTTATTGTAAGAAGTTTAACTATGAATTTTGGAAAGTAAATAAATTCTATAATTTTCTTACTAGTTAATTTCGAGGACGAAATTCTTTTGAGTGGGGAAGATTGTAACGACCCAGAATTTTAATTTAATTAAATTTGAATATTTAATTAAATTTTAAATATTAATAAGTGAATTTATAAGTCAAATAAATTTTTATTTGAATTCTTGGATTTAATTGGATAATTAAATCGATAATTTAATATGTTAAATTATGAAAATAATTGAAAATTGGGTTAAATATGATTGAAAATGATTTGTAAAATTTTATTTTATCATATGGAAGTTAGAACGATATTTTTGAACTTTTAAAATCGAATTAAAAGTTAATTTGTGAAAATTGAATATTTTAATATTTAAATCGACTAGTGAAAATAGTCAATTTTTGAACAGTCTCAGAATTGAACGAAACCAGTTCCATTGGATCCGTAATAGTTAGTTATTACCTGATTTCAAATTTCGTGTCAATCGGAGTTATCGTTTGAGCGTGGCAGCTCGAAACGCATCGATTTATTTTTAATTTAAATTTGGCGAGTTAAAATAGCCATTTTTCAAAAAGTCTCGGATTTCGACGAAACCAGTTTCATCGGATCCGTAATGTGATATTATTGTAAGGTTTCAAATTTCAAGTCAATTGGATTTACCGTTTGTCCTGTACAAATTAAAACGCCTAGAAAATCGCTTAAATCGGTTTAATTCAAATTGAGCGTTTACAGCCATAACTCGCACATATGTCCGAATTAGCTTTCGAAACCTGTTCCATTGTGTCCGGAACGTGGGGTAAACCTTAGAAACGCTGGTTACGGCGCCTAAATCGGAGTTCGAAATTTCCGAAATGAATAGTGTTTACGCTTGATTTTCTATAAAAGGAGACCCTACCCCTTCATAAATAAAAAAAAAAAAATTAATTAGGTCATGAAACCCTAGCCGCCTCTTTCAAACCAATGGCCAGAAATGTTCCAACTTCTTCCCTCTAGATCTTCCAATCCGTCAACAATTAGAGGAAGTTGTCAACATGAAGGTTGGAGAGGGGAGTGAGAGCTACGATCTGAACGGTGGTGATGTAAAATGGAGCACCAGAGGAGGAGCTACAGGGGTGCGTTCGGCCATGCTTGCGCATGAAATTCGATAAGCAATGGGGGGACGAGCTCCAAGTGCTTGAGGCCGTGGGTAGCTTGCGTCGAGAGCTTCGAGATGGTGGTAGTGTGATCAAGTATAGTCGAGAGATGAGGATGCAATATTAAACCCTAAATATTTGTAATGAGTTCGGCCTCTTCTATGTTGCATACTGGAGAACGAAGAGAGGGAGAAGGAGTTGCGTTCTGCGGCTCTGATGGGCTGGAGCAAGATCTAACGGCCCGGATTGCATAGGTTTAAAATATAGTTAATAATGTTGTAATTATATTTAATAAAATTCGAGTAAACTTGTAAATTGTATAACTTTTTCATACGAGGTCGAAAACGCGCGAAACCAGTTGCGCTGGAATCGTAAGGACGAGCACTACGCGATGGAGTTGGTTTGGAGTCGTTTGGAGTCGTTTGGAGTTAGTGAGAATTTCGGGTAAAATTAAACGCGCGTTTAATTTTATTCGAAATAAAAGCTGAAACGGAAATTAAAATCAAGGTGAGAACTTCTCACTCAATCGAATCGGTTTCGATTTTATTTTAAATAGTTAGATTTAAAAATATTTGAATGCATGTTTGAATGTTGATTGATATCTATTGATTGTTAAAATAGACATTATGCGCCGTTAGTAAGCGGATGTTATTTATAAAAACATATACCGCGAATATTTCATAAACAGTGAAATTGGTATTATATATGATAGCAATATATATATATATTGGCATATGTATATATTGGAGTTATTGATTTCCCGCATTATTTGTTTAGCGGATGAGACCCTATTACGCCGTTATTAAGCGGATAATATTTAATAAGAGCATGTACCGCGATAATTTCGTACTGGAGCGAAATTGGTATTGTGCTAATGTTTTTGGATGCAGGAAAACAGGTTGGAGGGATCCAACTGGATTCCTCAACAGTTTTTATTTGATTTCAGATATTTTGATATTTGATGGATTTTCATATTGATATATGATATCGTTGTAGTCGTGATTGACTATTTGGTGTGTAGCATCATTGGACCCAGATTTTGGGATTTTAAAATGATTTTAAAGTGATTTTAGAAAGTATACGTTTTATAAAATAATTTTGGAATTGATCCATTTTAAATAAATAAACGTTATAATTTTTAAAGTTATAAAAATTATGATTTATGAGAAATCTAGTTAAAAACTGATTTTTGAGAATATGATGCTAATGATTTTATAAAATAGTTTAATCGGGATTTTAGAATTCATTGTGAAAAGTTTAAATATAGGATTTATAAAATTTAATTATTTTATGAATCAAAAATGGTGAAATTATAAAGGAGATTAAATATGTTTTAAAAGGGTAATATAAATTGATTTATATTAAGAGATTTATAAATGGATATTTATAAATTGAAATATAGACATTATAAAACGAGTTTTTATAAGTGTTTGAATGAAGTGAAAATAAATTTTGTAAATGAATGGAATTTATAAAATTATAAATGGTGAAGTTATAAATGAAATTTATAAATAGTAAGATTTATAAATTTTGTGAAGTTATTAAAGAATATATTTGGATGAATAATTGAATCTTAAAAGTTATAAGATTTATAACTATGAAATTTAAAAGAACGATTTTGTAAAATAATCGTTTTATAAGCATTTAACTTATAATGTGAACTTTTGGTTTATAATTGAGTTATAAATCGAATAGGTTAATAAAGGAGATTTATAAAGGAAGTTGTTATAAATAAATAGAAATGGAATTTATAAACGTTGTTTTATAAATTCGCAAATGACTTATTTTGACAAGAAAATTTGTTGAAACCTATAAATGGAGTTATATTCACATTTTTGATAGTGAATAATCCTTTGAATTAAAATGAATAAAAGGATGAAATTGTTAATGAAGTATATTCACGTTTTTGAATAGTGAATAAGATGTTAAAGAAATTGTTTTGAATGTGATATTTGAAATAGAATTAAAACGATCTAACAAAGTTTTAATTGTGTTGAGATTCGAAACCATAGATTTCGACATTTATTGTTGAAATAGACGTTTTCGAGAAATAGAAGGAAATGGTGGACTATAACACTGTTGTTATAGTAAATGATTTCCGAAAGGAAATGTTTTGTATAGTATTGGGATTTATATATCTATTTTAATTTCGAATCCCTATACTAGTGATTTTGGGTTGTCGTAACGATGTTTTACGCAACATTCGTTTTGGCCCAAATAAATATATTAAGAGAATGATTTCCTTAATAGAATGAAATATATACTTAATTCGATTTAAGTATATGGAATATTTTCCAAGTGTTGAAAATAAAAAGATTGTGAATTGCTTATTTAATAAGTATGGAAATATTTTCCAATATGAAGTGAATAATTAGAATTTATCTTTTTGAAGATAAATTGAAATGGATAATTGAAATCGTATATGCATGGATATTTTGAAATATAAATTCATTAAGGAATTTATAAATAGAAAGTGGAATTTGTATGAAAATAAATATTGATTTATTTTTGAAGTGTTGAAATTATATATCTTGTAAAGATATTTTGGAAAATAAATAATTTGGAAAATTATTTGGAATCTGGTGATGTATGCATATCCATTGATAGCTCAATAATCGACTATCAATATTTCCCTTTGAATGGGTATTTGATGTGATTTGATTGAATTTGAATGCCACACTTATTTTTGAATAAGCGCTCACTATTCGGGTTAACCGGGAAAGGACCATGGGGTCGTATAACCCATTCCGAATATGTGATACGTCGTTGTGAATTGCATTTGAAGATCGGTGTTGAAGACCCGGTATTTGCGAGAGCGATAGGATGACCTGTCGATTTACTCTACACCGAGTAGCTACGGTATAGAGTTCTCCATATGTGATGGTGAATCCGATCAGGATTGTGAATATCCGGATTGCAAGGACTTCTTTGTAAGTGCCTTCGGTTTTGTTCGATCCCGGAACAGACTTGTATGGATTGTGTGTCTGACATTACAAGTTGTGATATAAAGCCGATTTCTTTCAAATATATTTCTGTTGGTGGCGAAGAATTTATTCTTTTAGCTTAACACCCTTCTCTGAGACGTACGAGCTCAGAGGTTATATAGTTGAAGTTATCAGCGATATATTCCCAATTTGGTAATGTGACATGCTGAGTGTTGCTGAAATGATCATTGTGTTGATTATTGTGATAGGATCGTTTATTTGATCGTCTATCTTGGTGATCATTGTGTTGATCATTTGTTGACCCAAAGCATGGCTTTTGTATAAAGTATGTTTTTGTGGACGTGACTTCGTCGAGCCTCACACCCCGGAAATGGTCAAAACAGGAAAGATGCGGCAAGGTTATGAGGGGTAGCACCCTTTAGGGTATGTACATTTCCTTCTGGATAGAGGTGGTATCATGGTATGGAGCCCAGATATTTAACCTATGTGGTTACTACGAATTTATTACTTTGTGGTTGTTGGCTATCGGGATCCCGTGAGAAAGGTCGTTTACGATCGGGGAATGGCGTGCTCGTGTCAGTAGTTACCCAGTTAGGGGTAACCCGGCCTTGTGTTGGCAGAGTTCCGGTTTGGTTCTCGGGGATGTCTTTCCAGAGGCATTCTCATGTGGCAATGGGAAGTTCCTTGGCCTGACCATTTGTTGGAAATCCAAAGAAACAATACGAAACTTGTACGGTTTTAGTTGTAGAACCTATCATTCACTTATGGTGTCGCAACACTGTTTGGATGGTAGCTATAGTAGGCATACGATAATGGTCGTATGTTGGCTAAGATTTATATTCTACTTTCGAAATGAATTTCTTCTACACTATGCACTAGTAATAATATCAAATGCTATTTTAAATGCGTATGAAGCATCTTTGACTATCATAAGGAGAAATCTCCTCCGATTCTGCGTTTGCATTGTGTGTGTGTGCGGAAGGCCTTATGGTAGTCTCATTTTTAAAAGCATTGCGAATTGAATTTAAAAATATCTCTCTATTTTGATTTTAAAGTTAAATAAACTGTTTTGAGTTCTCACACCAGTCTTGCTAAGCTTTGGGCTATGTGATGGGGGGTTCTCGCTTCGCGGTTAGGTGGCGAACGGGAGACTCTTACTCCCACACATCCTCTTTTAGGGGGTTGGTTAGGTGTAACCTGAGACAGTCGAGAGGCTGGCCGTAAAAGCAAGTTTGGGATACCAGTTGTTGCCACGGTGGGGCTGGGATGGTTGAAAAGCCTATCGGTTGTGACTGCTGTCGATGGTTGAAAAGCCTGGATCTGACAATGTGGTATCAGAGCTTATGGTTAAGCGACAACCATGGTTCTGTTGGGTATAATTCATTAGAGATAGAGTCAGCAGTACTCTAGAATGAGTTTGAGTGTAATAATAGCTACGAGAGCGTATTTGTTAGTGAATATAAAATTGTTTTGTATTGTGTTGACTTATCGGTTGATTGTTTATAGATTTCAGTCGATGTAGTCTAGCTAACTATCGTAGATAGGGGTTTCTAAACTCTTAAACAAGATAAACCGACATAATATTGTTTTAAATTGGGTAAATGAAATAATTTTACCTTGATTATATATTTTTTATATGAAGAAATAATTTTTCAGAATTATTAAAAAGTATATAAGTTGATTGTTTAGTTGAATTGAATAATCTAAATTGAAGAATAATTGATATGAAATAATGAATGTAAGTGTAATTCATTAAAATCTAATGTTATTGGAAGTTGAATAAAAATCAAATAAATTAAACCAATTGAAAGCAAAGTAATTTGGTTGTAATTAATATACATTGATTGTTATATGATTGTTGATTGATTATATGTAATTCATTAAGTAGTTAATGAAATTGAAAGCTAAAGTAATTGGAATTCAAATTAGAAGTAAATAAATTTGAATTGGAAGTGAACCAACTTGAATATGAATTAGTTGAAAATGAATGCTAGTAAATCCAATGTTAATAAATCAAATATGATTAAATTGAAAACCTATTTCATTGAATATTAATGAGAATATAAATGAATATATATTGATTATGAATTTGTTGAATGCTAGTTGGTTGATGTTTGAATATGTTGCATTTGCTATGTTGACATATATAGTGATTATGTTGATATATGTTGTATATTGATACTATTGTCATATATACATGATTCTCATGTTGTTTGTTGAGTGATTAGTAGGTGCGGATCGCGTTTGCTTCGCATTTGGAGCTCGCTTTCGCGCTATATTAGCCGTATATGCTTGCTAATAAAATATAAGGTACATATCTCGGATTAAATACCGTACTTTTATACTTTTTTCCCTTCGAGATGCCTCATTACTTGATGAGATGTATATTTGTGATATATATACTGTCATTTTTTTTTTCGGATCGAGCCGCGCAAAGGAGACTATGGCGAATTTTTCCGGAAATTTAAGGCGTTAGAAAAATTTGAGAAATTGGGAAATTTTTTTTGAAAACTTTAACTTAGTTTTGGGAGTTGAAAGTTAAACAATAGTAGTTGTTTTTGAAAAGATAACTAAGTATGATTTGGAAACTTAGTAAGTTATTGTAAGAAGTTTAACTATGAATTTTGGAAAGTAAATAAATTCTATAATTTTCTTACTAGTTAATTTCGAGGACGAAATTCTTTTGAGTGGGGAAGATTGTAACGACCCAGAATTTTAATTTAATTAAATTTGAATATTTAATTAAATTTTAAATATTAATAAGTGAATTTATAAGTCAAATAAATTTTTATTTGAATTCTTGGATTTAATTGGATAATTAAATCGATAATTTAATATGTTAAATTATGAAAATAATTGAAAATTGGGTTAAATATGATTGAAAATGATTTGTAAAATTTTATTTTATCATATGGAAGTTAGAACGATATTTTTGAACTTTTAAAATCGAATTAAAAGTTAATTTGTGAAAATTGAATATTTTAATATTTAAATCGACTAGTGAAAATAGTCAATTTTTGAACAGTCTTAGAATTGAACGAAACCAGTTCCATTGGATCCGTAATAGTTAGTTATTACCTGATTTCAAATTTCGTGTCAATCGGAGTTATCGTTTGAGCGTGGCAGCTCGAAACGCATCGATTTATTTTTAATTTAAATTTGGCGAGTTAAAATAGCCATTTTTCAAAAAGTCTCGGATTTCGACGAAACCAGTTTCATCGGATCCGTAATGTGATATTATTGTAAGGTTTCAAATTTCAAGTCAATTGGATTTACCGTTTGCCCTGTACAAATTAAAACGCCTAGAAAATCGCTTAAATCGGTTTAATTCAAATTGAGCGTTTACAGCCATAACTCGCACATATGTCCGAATTAGCTTTCGAAACCTGTTCCATTGTGTCCGGAACGTGGGGTAAACCTTAGAAACGCTGGTTACGGCGCCTAAATCGGAGTTCGAAATTTCCGAAATGAATAGTGTTTACGCTTGATTTTCTATAAAAGGAGACCCTACCCATTCATAAATAAAAAAAAAAAAATTTAATTAGGTCATGAAACCCTAGCCGCCTCTTTCAAACCAATGGCCAGAAATGTTCCAACTTCTTCCCTCTAGATCTTCCAATCCGTCAACAATTAGAGGAAGTTGTCAACATGAAGGTTGGAGAGGGGAGTGAGAGCTACGATCTGAACGGTGGTGATGTAAAATGGAGCACCAGAGGAGGAGCTACAGGGGTGCGTTCGGCCATGCTTGCGCATGAAATTCGAGAAGCAATGGGGGGCCGAGCTCCAAGTGCTTGAGGCCGTGGGTAGCTTGCGTCGAGAGCTTCGAGATGGTGGTAGTGTGATCAAGTATAGTCGAGAGATGAGGATGCAATATTAAACCCTAAATATTTGTAATGAGTTCGGCCTCTTCTATGTTGCGTACTGGAGAACGAAGAGAGGGAGAAGGAGTTGCGTTCTGCGGCTCTGATGGGCTGGAGCAAGATCTAACGGCCCGGATTGCATAGGTTTAAAATATAGTTAATAATGTTGTAATTATATTTAATAAAATTCGAGTAAACTTGTAAATTGTATAACTTTTTCATACGAGGTCGAAAACGCGCGAAACCAGTTGCGCTGGAATCGTAAGGACGAGCACTACGCGATGGAGTTGGTTTGGAGTCGTTTGGAGTTAGTGAGAATTTCGGGTAAAATTAAACGCGCGTTTAATTTTATTCGAAATAAAAGCTGAAACGGAAATTAAAATCAAGGTGAGAACTTCTCACTCAATCGAATCGGTTTCGATTTTATTTTAAATAGTTAGATTTAAAAATATTTGAATGCATGTTTGAATGTTGATTGATATCTATTGATTGTTAAAATAGACATTATGCGCCGTTAGTAAGCGGATGTTATTTATAAAAACATATACCGCGAATATTTCATAAACAGTGAAATTGGTATTATATATGATAGCAATATATATATATATATTGGCATATGTATATATTGGAGTTATTGATTTCCCGCATTTTTTGTTTAGCGGATGAGACCCTATTACGCCGTTATTAAGCGGATAATATTTAATAAGAGCATGTACCGCGATAATTTCGTACTGGAGCGAAATTGGTATCGTGCTAATGTTTTTGGATGCAGGAAAACAGGTTGGAGGGATCCAACTGGATTCCTCAACAGTTTTTATTTGATTTCAGATATTTTGATATTTGATGGATTTTCATATTGATATATGATATCGTTGTAGTCGTGATTGACTATTTGGTGTGTAGCATCATTGGACCCAGATTTTGGGATTTTAAAATGATTTTAAAGTGATTTTAGAAAGTATACGTTTTATAAAATAATTTTGGAATTGATCCATTTTAAATAAATAAACGTTATAATTTTTAAAGTTATAAAAATTATGATTTATGAGAAATCTAGTTAAAAACTGATTTTTGAGAATATGATGCTAATGATTTTATAAAATAGTTTAATCGGGATTTTAGATTTCATTGTGAAAAGTTTAAATATAGGATTTATAAAATTTAATTATTTTATGAATCAAAAATGGTGAAATTATAAAGGAGATTAAATATGTTTTAAAAGGGTAATATAAATTGATTTATATTAAGAGATTTATAAATGGATATTTATAAATTGAAATATAGACATTATAAAACGAGTTTTTATAAGTGTTTGAATGAAGTGAAAATAAATTTTGTAAATGAATGGAATTTATAAAATTATAAATGGTGAAGTTATAAATGAAATTTATAAATAGTAAGATTTATAAATTTTGTGAAGTTATTAAAGAATATATTTGGATGAATAATTGAATCTTAAAAGTTATAAGATTTATAACTATGAAATTTAAAAGAACGATTTTGTAAAATAATCGTTTTATAAGCATTTAACTTATAATGTGAACTTTTGGTTTATAATTGAGTTATAAATCGAATAGGTTAATAAAGGAGATTTATAAAGGAAGTTGTTATAAATAAATAGAAATGGAATTTATAAACGTTGTTTTATAAATTCGCAAATGACTTATTTTGACAAGAAAATTTGTTGAAACCTATAAATGGAGTTATATTCACATTTTTGAATAGTGAATAATCCTTTGAATTAAAATGAATAAAAGGATGAAATTGTTAATGAAGTATATTCACGTTTTTGAATAGTGAATAAGATGTTAAAGAAATTGTTTTGAATGTGATATTTGAAATAGAATTAAAACGATCTAACAAAGTTTTAATTGTGTTGAGATTCGAAACCATAGATTTCGACATTTATTGTTGAAATAGACGTTTTCGAGAAATAGAAGGAAATGGTGGACTATAACACTGTTGTTATAGTAAATGATTTCCGAAAGGAAATGTTTTGTATAGTATTGGGATTTATATAAGTATTTTAATTTCGAATCCCTATACTAGTGATTTTGGGTTGTCGTAACGATGTTTTACGCAACATTCGTTTTGGCCCAAATAAATATATTAAGAGAATGATTTCCTTAATAGAATGAAATATATACTTAATTCGATTTAAGTATATGGAATATTTTCCAAGTGTTGAAAATAAAAAGATTGTGAATTGCTTATTTAATAAGTATGGAAATGTTTTCCAATATGAAGTGAATAATTAGAATTTATCTTTTTGAAGATAAATTGAAATGGATAATTGAAATCGTATATGCATGGATATTTTGAAATATAAATTCATTAAGGAATTTATAAATAGAAAGTGGAATTTGTATGAAAATAAATATTGATTTATTTTTGAAGTGTTGAAATTATATATCTTGTAAAGATATTTTGGAAAATAAATAATTTGGAAAATTATTTGGAATCTGGTGATGTATGCATATCCATTGATAGCTCAATAATCGACTATCAATATTTCCCTTTGAATGGGTATTTGATGTGATTTGATTGAATTTGAATGCCACACTTATTTTTGAATAAGCGCTCACTATTCGGGTTAACCGGGAAAGGACCATGGGGTCGTATAACCCATTCCGAATATGTGATACGTCGTTGTGAATTGCATTTGAAGATCGGTGTTGAAGACCCGGTATTTGCGAGAGCGATAGGATGACCTGTCGATTTACTCTGCACCGAGTAGCTACGGTATAGAGTTCTCCATATGTGATGGTGAATCCGATCAGGATTGTGAATATCCGGATTGCAAGGACTTCTTTGTAAGTGCCTTCGGTTTTGTTCGATCCCGGAACAGACTTGTATGGATTGTGTGTCTGACATTACAAGTTGAGATATAAAGCCGATTTCTTTCAAATATATTTCTGTTGGTGGCGAAGAATTTATTCTTTTAGCTTAACACCCTTCTCTGAGACGTACGAGCTCAGAGGTTATATAGTTGAAGTTATCAGCGATATATTCCCAATTTGGTAATGTGACATGCTGAGTGTTGCTGAAATGATCATTGTGTTGATTATTGTGATAGGATCGTTTATTTGATCGTCTATCTTGGTGATCATTGTGTTGATCATTTGTTGACCTAAAGCATGGCTTTTGTATAAAGTATGTTTTTGTGGACGTGACTTCGTCGAGCCTCACACCCCGGAAATGGTCAAAACAGGAAAGATGCGGCAAGGTTATGAGGGGTAGCACCCTTTAGGGTATGTACATTTCCTTCTGGATAGAGGTGGTATCATGGTATGGAGCCCAGATATTTAACCTATGTGGTTACTACGAATTTATTACTTTGTGGTTGTTGGCTATCGGGATCCCGTGAGAAAGGTCGTTTACGATCGGGGAATGGCGTGCTCGTGTCAGTAGTTACCAAGTTAGGGGTAACCTGGCCTTGTGTTGGCAGAGTTCCGGTTTGGTTCTCGGGGATGTCTTTCCAGAGGCATTCTCATGTGGCAATGGGAAGTTCCTTGGCCTGACCATTTGTTGGAAATCCAAAGAAACAATACGAAACTTGTACGGTTTTAGTTGTAGAACCTATCATTCACTTATAGTGTCGCAACACTGTTTGGATGGTAGCTATAGTAGGCATACGATAATCGTCGTATGTTGGCTAAGATTTATATTCTACTTTCGAAATGAATTTCTTCTACACTATGCACTAGTAATAATATCAAATGCTATTTTAAATGCGTATGAAGCATCTTTGACTATCATAAGGAGAAATCTCCTCCGATTCTGCGTTTGCATTGTGTGTGTGTGCGGGAGGCCTTATGGTAGTCTCATTTTTAAAAGTATTGCGAATTGAATTTAAAAATATCTCTCTATTTTGATTTTAAAGTTAAATAAACTGTTTTGAGTTCTCACACCAGTCACATGACTGACTTGGAGTTTATTGTTTTCCTTCCTAAACTCTGGGTGCCCACCAATTTTCACACGGGCAGTCAAGGGTAAGGTTTATCAGGATATTCTGGATATTCAGGAATTGCTGGAGGCAAGCTGGATGGCATGGCGTATTACTAGTTATATAGTATTTCTTTTTCCGCTGCACTGTTGTTGTTGTATGATGTTGTACACTCTGATGATATGATGTAATGAAATGTGTTGTAATGTAATAACTGATATAGTTCTTTGTTTAAAGATTATTCATTTATTATTATATGTTGTTCCGCTGTGAATTGTGAGATTCTGATGTTGTTCTTGTTTTCTGTTCCGTTCTATTTTAAAAATTATGTTCTATTTTCTCTATGTTCTCTATTCTCTTTTCCCTCTATTTTAAAATTTTCTATCTTCTTTTCCCTATCTCTATCTTCTACCTTTTCTCTCTTTTTCTTTTCTTAAATTTTTTTTTAAAAACCCTCAGTGTTCGGTTTTCGGTCGTTCGATTCCTCGACAGTCGATAAAGTGAGTGTCGATGTCGAATTTTCGGAAGACGAAGAATCGTGTCCTGACACCCCAAGCATGTGATTGCATTGTGTGTGTACCGGAAGGCCTTATGGTAGTTTCATTTTCCAAAAAGCAATTGCGGATTTCAATTTAAATTCTTTTGTTGTTTCTTAAAGGATTAAATGTTTTTTTTCTCATGCCAGTCCCATGACTGACCCAGAGATTATTGTTCCCTTCCTAAACTCTGGGTGCCCACAATTTTTCACACGGGCAGTCTAGAGTTGGGTTTTTCAGATAGTAGATATAGATATCGATTCGGTAGCTTTCAACTTTATCTTTGGTATTCTTTGAAGACTTTGGATATTTAAGTATTTGGTTAGGACGACTAACCTTGCTTAGCTTGGTGCAATTTGATGGTGGTTCGAGCTATCTATGGAGATTGCTGATATTAGCGTTTCTTCTGGAGTTTCAAGTTCTAGTTATTCCCGCTGCTAGTTTATTGGGTTTTCTGCTGTAGCATTTCTTGTATCTCTGATATTGATCATTGTTGTATATTTGGATATTGTATCATTGGAGTTGTATATGATATTCATTTCTTTCTTTTGCTGTGTTGTTATATGTAATGTGTTATAAGCTCCGGCGAACCAGATTCGACGTTTGGATCTGCGGCATTGGAATACGAGTGTCGTATTCGGTGCCGATTTTCGAAGGTCGATTCAGGGTCGTTTCATTGCTATTCCTAGGGTAACTCTAATCCAAATGGTTTTACAGGCCAACCAATAGCCTAACTCGTCTTTGTGTATTCCATTTTGTGCATAAACCAACTTTTAGTTTTACTCTTTATGAAGCCCTACACACTAAAATTTTGGACTAATATCAGCTAGGGGCTAATAGCTGAATTATATGGCGTGACCCTGCACCAGTCTCATTTGGTTTCTAATCTCTGAATCAATTCATTGTAACATACTTTATCAAAAAGTGATAAGAATAATCTTTCTAATATAATTCTAGGCTAAATACCCTTTTTTATTTACTTAAAAACATAAATCTTTATAATTGATTTAACCCTTTAAATCATACTTTGAAACAAGGAAACTATAGCCCTTTAATTTATCCAAAACACTATGCCAAGATACACACACATAAACTCTTTTATAAAATAACATTGGTGAATTTTGAAATCACTTAGAAGTTGTCACACCTTAAATCTTAAGCTATGAAGCCTTATACAATAAAACCATTTATATTGATAAAGTGCAGCATTAATATTGCCTACATGGGTTATCGCAACCCTATGTATTGAAACCATGTTAAAGCATCTGATTTATTAAACAAAAAGCTATAAGGCCAAAACCATTTATGTCACATAACATAAATGAATATAGGTTATCAAATATAAGCGGCATAGTTATGGGTTTGCACAGTATAAAATTTTAAAACTTAGAAATACGGGAATGTCGAAATTTAGGTTAGGTGGCATTATTGCCATATAAAACCAATGTTAGGAATAGCCTATAATAGGACTATGGTCAAATATTGTGGTATAAGAAAATAGTGTTATAATTACCTCTTTATAATCAATGTAGAAATTCATATACGCCGCATCAATGTCGTAACATAACTTACATCTAAAATACACTTATAGTGGCATTGTTGCCTTATGGAGTTGATGTCGCTATAAAAGTAAAAGCGGCATCACGGACGTTGCTATAAAACATGCGGCTTAAAACATTTGGCATAAGGAACTAGTTGCACTAAAAATGTGTGGCATAAAAGATATGCGGCATAAACCACTAGCGGCATCACCAATGTCACAAGAATCGATGTCGACATTGGCTTAATGCACCCCAACCTTAGTTGAATCATTGTGTATCAACGTGGTTGGTACTATATTCTTCCCTACAGGTTAGTGATAACATGCGGTATAGATGGATAACGACATCAACAATGACGGCAATGGCGTATCCAGTAATTATTATAAAAAACTGCACATTTTCTATACAAAGTAATTTCTTTTCACCAACTCCTAATTTTTGTAAAATTCTCATTGGATAATATCTTTCTTTACCAAATTCTGTTCAGAATTACTACCATGGATCAAATTACAGTACCAAATTAATATTTGCAAACCAATAATTTTATATTATTATTTTTATATAGATATTAAATTTTTCTAGCCTAATAAATTCATATAAAATATAAACACTTGGGAAAAATCCATAAAAATCATAATAAATCAGATTAATCATATTCATTAACATATGAAAATTTCAAGGAAAAAAATTATTTAATTATTTTTAATAATTTAAATACGAAAAAAGTCTATTTCCTCACGTAGAAAATTCGTGAAATATTCACACTTGCTTGGAAAATTATGAAATTAAAAACCCACTTCTAGAATAATATTTCTAACATCATATAAAACTTTAAGTCATTTGGGTGTCATATGGTACGTTTTCATACTTAAACCTATTAACAAATTTCATAAATAAATCCAATCATTCATAACATGACATAATAAAATCATATGATTCGAGTTTAATCGTAAACCAAAATTACATAAGAAAACTAGATATGGGTCATTAGTATTCACCTTGATTTGATAGAGAATGATGAGATTTGAGTTTAGATTGATTTTAGCCAAGCTAAACCTTGGTTTCCTGGCTTTTCTTCCACTTTTATCTCTTAACAAAGGCTGGCCTTGAGTATGTTTAGGTTTGTATTAATGTAAATGAAATGAGGGAGAGGAGAGTAAAAAGGTTTATATTAGGAAATGTAGCATTTTTTCTATTTGTCCTCTCACTAAATTCCTCCTTCGTATTAATGTTTTAATCAACCTTATCAGTTTATTAATTAAGACTCGACTAATTACATTATCAAATCTCATTATCCTTATCCTTTTACATTATTTTATTTAATTTATCTAATTAAACATCTTAAATAAGTTAATCAAAATTAGCTATGTTACAGGTATTGAAACATTAATATGTAAGAAGCACTTATTAGTTAGTATATATTATATTTCTATTTGTCAATTTTTAATTCAATTCATTAGTACATCTTAATTGATTAACGTTTTATCAACCATGTTAAATGCACAAATTTATAAATGTAGATTATTATAGCATTATATAGCATATGTCCTTACAATATTAGAAATGTTAAATGTTATCATTTCAATTTTCTAATAAGGCTCCCACTAGTCTTTTATGTTTCATCAAACCCTAAGTGAAACATTGAAGTCTTTTGACTTCACTAGTGGGTGTTAGGACTCGTATGCCTAGGGATTCTAACCTTGAGGAAAGCTCAACCATTCATAGGCCAACATACGATGGATAACCCCTTTTCGGTAGTATCACATATGACTTCTTACCAATGGTTCTTTGTCCTAATCTCACCTTTACCTTGAGGAAAGCTCAACAAGCAAAGTGGTACTATTCACTCGGACCTATCATTTCGCGGCGGTCTAAGTATAGTGCATGTACCTTGATGAAAGCTCAACAAATACATGCGGTTATCTTAAATTGTATATTTAATATATTAATAGTACTATACATAAGATCTCTAGCTTGTAGAAAGCTCAACAACTAAAGAGGATGCAAGTAATCTATTAATATATAAATGATAGAGGACGACTTTATATTAAATATTTATAATCTTCAATATATTATATCAAGTGACATTGACTTATGAGATAATGTATTTCTAATGAAACACACATATGATTCAAGTGTCGGGCACACCAGAAATCACGATATACATACTATACATATGTATTTATACCTTAAGTCTAATTAGGGTTACTTTTCGCCTTTAATTTATATATCCGTATTATATTAGTTTTGTCATTATATAACTTTTATATTTCATACTTATATAGTCGTATTATGTATAATATTATATTAATTAAATTTTATTTAATTAATTATAATTAATTAACATTTTAATTAATTTTATATTATCTTAATACAACATTTATATTAAATATTTTACTATAATCTTTATAGTGTAACACATATATTATATATATATGTGCATATCATTTATTTAATTAACATTTAATTTATTTATTTAATTAGACAGTTTTATTTAAATTATATTAATTTTGAAATTTGTTTTGTGCACTTACCTGTATACTTATGTTACTTTGACATTTTAAAACAACATAACTTGTATCACGATATAATACAAGCATATATTTATTAATTAGTTAACTCATTTAATGAATATATCTTACTAATCTTATCAATAAATTTCAAATTTTGAAATTACTTTATATTATTTGTCAAACATTTGGAAAAAAAATTATTGTATTATAAATTTATAATATATGTATATCTTATTTTAAATTTAACTTTTAAATTTAAAATCTTATATTTTTAATTTTCAAAAAACATTTAAATATCTATATTACAAGTTTTTTCTTATTTTAAATTTTACTTTTAAATTTAAAACTTTTATTTTTAATTTCAACACAACTTTGAAATTAGCTTTCGCCCTAATTCAAATTGGTCCTCTTTTTAGTGATAACCTTTTGGGCTTTACCTCATCATTTCAAACAAGGATAGTGGTTATGTATGGCAGAGTACTTGATTACCCAAACCCAATCTTAGACATTACTTTTCTAGGAACCTTACTATATGTGTAGGTTTTAATTAGTTAACTCTAACATGACTAATTTAGACTATATATGTTATTGGGATCTGATGCCATTGTTAGAACTGGGTCAGCCCGTAGTGGGAGTTATGGATGAATTTCAATAAAGTTAATTTATTTGATTTTTATTGGGCCTATGAAGTTTAGTTCACTTAGAAAATTTGTAAATATTATTTACATAAAATCTTTTATTTTATTTAAATTAATAAATAGTAGTTTTATTTAATTTATGTATTGAGATACACACACACACACACACGTATATCATATACACATATGTATGTGTATGGATGTGTAACATGTCAACCCATGCAAGGTATAACATGTCCATGTATAGATGTTGTGATCGTCATCGCTACGAACACATTAGCTCATCCGATATATAAATATACATTATCCATATACATGCATGTATATAAACAATCACTTATATATAATATTATATATATAAATAAATGTAATGTTAAGTTTGTTTAAATAATTTATGTAAAGGTATAATATAATTAAACATATATATTTGTGCGTGTATAAAACCTTACTAATAAAATAATAATATATATGCATATTATTATAATATATCTATTTAATATAAATAAGTTATTTAAATACACAACACCAAAACAACCATCTTATAACACTTATTTTTTAGAAATTATAACGGTTACTTTCGTTATAAATTAGTAACGGTTAATTTCGTTGTTAAAGAGTTGCCACGATTATTGGTGTGACAAAATTCAGCACTTACGTAAATTGGGTGATCTACCAAGGACAACTTTGTAAATTTGTTTTTATCGTCCGTTCCATGGTTCGTAACGCTGCTAACACTCTTCTCATTGATGGCTAGGGTTTCCCATTCTGACCTAACTGAATTGTTATTTTCTTTTTTCAGGTTCAAATCCACTATTTTTGAATTCAAGCTGAATCTCTAGCGTCGATTGAATTTCAAGCCCTGATCTTGATCGGTTAACGTCGCCAAGCTTTTGTATGAATAATCTAAGCTTAATATCTTACCAGGTACTGCGAATTAAACTGTAGTTGCCATTTATTTGATTGCTTTTATTTGATTTATAAATGAATGCTATATATTTTTTGATTAATCGTTTTTTATCTACGTTTATTTTGATTTTGTTAACGATTATGGAAGATTGCATTTTTTGAAATTAGGTTTATGAGTTGCTTGTTAGTACCCAAATTTTGTATACTGCTGTCGAATATAAAATCATAACAGAGACTCCCTTCGCATTTTTTTCTGATGTCATAATACTGAAAAATATGAAGGTACAAATTTAGATAAATTTGAGACAAATTTCAGGCAATTGTGTTTGTTTATGTGCTTACATTTATGTTTCCAACGATGTTAAGGATTGAAATAAAAATATCATCACATATTGATTTTGCTTCTATGCAAGCACTCTCAGTCTTACCTGAAATTTAACAGGTTCAAACCAAAATATGCCTAAATGAGTACATTGCATGTTTGAAATGAAAATGCTTCATTTTCAATGTATAGGTTTAAAGAATAGTAACTTACCACATTCTTTGATTACTTGTTCACAATTTGGATACAATTTATTGATACTTTCATAATTTGATTGGTCAATCAGTTTATTATCCAATGAAAAGTCTGTATACTATACGCCTTGTACTGAATTTCTAGATCCGTGAGTCCATTGCCAATAGCGAAGCCCTGCTACAAAATACATCATATTACACTGTTGAAATTCAGTTATCAAAGATATGTAACAACGATATTGTTTATATTACCTTCAAATTGATGTGAGTACCTTCTTTTGCTTTGTTTCCTTGGTTAACCTAACATTTTGGGAATTGCATCTAGTTGTTTCTTGACATTTCTATTATGATGAAGCTTATGAAGAGTAAAATCTTTTATGTCCATCCTTTAAATCGCTAAATTTCCAAATTGTTTGCTGTTTTGATGTCGTCGAATGGTGCCATCAGTGTTTCATCATTCAATGATTCTACGCTTAGCTGAATAATTTTCATAGTCTACATTTTCATATCTTATTTTAGGATTCTTGGCAAGAGGTAGATGTGGATCCAGATGAACTTTCCTGGGAGGTAGGTAACATAAGTAACTTGGACAAATTTCCTTTTTGCAATTTCCCTACAAACAAAGATGAACAAAATCATTTTCAGGAATTGGTTGCCTTGGGTGAGGTAGTTGGAACAGAAAGCAGGGGTCTTTCTGCAAATACAATTGTAAATTTTCCTTCAGTTAATTACAGAGCAGAAAGTTCTTAAAATGGCAGCTCTGACCAGTAAGCTCAGAATATATCGTTTAAAACTATTTGTTTCTGTGAAAAACTACAGTGGGCGAGATTCTTGTGGATTCATGCAGGTGCGTTATATGTCGGTTAGATTATGAGGATGGGGAGTCTTTAGTTACACTTTCATGCAAACATTTATATCACCATGAATGCATAAATCAGTGGCTTCAAATAAACAAGGTATGTGTTTAGTTCACTTTCTGGTTGCGCTTTCATCAACTCTCTAGTTATCCACATCGTAGGATGTTTTATATATTCGAGTTGGTCTATATTAAATCACAAAAAAGCAGATCTTCGCTTTTTTGATCTGTCTTAATAGCATTTTAGTGAAAATTGGATTAAATTGCACCCACCAGCCCTTGAATTCTAAAATTACACTTAGTATCCAAATTGCAAATTTACTTGAGGTAATTCCTCTTAAAATCGTTTAAGTACGGTACAAAAAAAGGATAGATTCCTCTTAAAACATTATTTGTACATATTGCATTGAACATTTGCTGGCCATCCTTTTTTCCAGGTTTTCCCTATTTGTAACTGTGAGGTCTCCACTTCTTCAAGCTAAAGTAGGCTAATCCCTCGGCAACGCAGGTCATTTTTTAGTAATTTCGTAAAACTGCTTCTGTACTTAAACTAAGCAAGCAAAATGCTGTACTGTAATGCATATAACGAATTAATTTCTGGATCATGCATGTTGATAACTTTGTAACATTTCATTGGGTTTTGTCCAAAGAACACAGAAGTATAAATATTTGCAGAGATTTGTTATTTGGCTTTTAAGAATGCTCTATTGGTTTTCTCACTGGTTTTTAATTAGTTTAAGCTTTTACATGAGGATTGTTCATGCATGTATGCCACTTTTGGAAAAAAGGATCATTCATGCATGTGTGCCACTTTTGGAATAATAATAATTGAGACGTGCCTGTTTTGAAATTAATTACGAACTCAGAGATGCACATAGAGGAGGCGAAGGCAAAATTACGATGTGGATGATTTCAGACTGACTGTGCCATCACATTTTGTTTCTAAAAATGTAAAAACTTGCCTAATGTTAAGTAGTGCCAATTAAATATAACAAAAATAAAATAAAAAATAAGAATAAAATTTACATGATGACTAATATTGCATGAATTTGGTTGGTACAATTAAATTGTGCAGTCCAGCTTGGCCAACAACAAGTGATTAGCTATTGTCAACCTGCCTACCCAACTTAAATCATTTGCAATGAGGACCTAATTTGGATGAGGGCTCATCCTTTACTCGCTCTTTCGAAAACTTTTCTTTGCAGAATGGTATTTTCAAATTTGATTCTGCTTCAAAAGTTATCCTAAAGTACCGTCGACTTGCTCCCACTTGTTCAGACTTCAGAGGACAAAAGAATAAGCAGTATTCCAAATCGTAACAAACTAAGTTTGTGTGACTGGAAGAGTTCATCGGACTAAAACACTTCTTCTTAAGTTGTAGCAAGCACATACAAATGCGCTCATTATACGTGTCTTGAAATAACAAATGCATCTAAGTTGAAGTATTCAATCGGCTATCTATTATACTTTTCCAAAATTTCTATGGATATAGATATTATAAAATTTGTAAATATGCATGTTTGTGTTTATGCTAAAATTGGTAAATACGGTTGTAAAAATATGCACTCAAATATTCTCACTCAATTATCTCAACCATCACATATTTTACTACATCAACTCCCATTTACCCATTCCTGGCAAAGACTTCATACTTGTTTGTCATGTATTGGTTGTCTGCAAGCAGTATTTGCTATGATTGTGTAGTAATTGTCCATTATCATTTACGCTTCAACAACAAATTGTACGAAAATAATTAGATTCTCTTGCAACTAAATGATAGAAGTTTTGTTCAAATAGGATTTACTTTCAAATTTTTTGTTTTTTTTTTGTCAATATTTCTAGTGAAGAAAAAGGGTTCATTTTGTCAGTAAAATTTACTCAACAAATCTCTAGGCATCCGATTGTTTTTTATGTATTTACAAATCTTATTTGCATTAATTTAATAAATTTCTGTGAAGTAAATTTGTCCGCAATGTTAAAATAAATTAAGTTATAATTGTTGTAGACTTCCAATTAAACTTTTTCCTACTTTTCCCCTAAGGTATACACTCAATAATATTGCTGTGTTATCAAAAAGGTTTCTTAATTGCCAAAGTCCTTGGTTTATTTCAAGTCGAGTTCTTACACGTGAATCCCAATGAATAATCTGAACCCTACTGTAGGCCAAAATTCATATCTAATAAAAGAACTGTCTTGCTGTAACACAAAATCTCCCATCGACAACGCCTCCTACTTATAAAGGAAAGAATTGAAGTAGAACAACAAAAGGAACGTTTTCAGCTAATCCACCCAAAAAGTAGGAAATTTTGAGTTTCAAAATTAGTTGTATTTTATTTTATTTATCCATGGATTATATTTTAGCTTTTACATAATTTATCACTTCTCCGTAGTTATATTTTTCAGTTTTTTATTTTATTTTATTTAACCTTTTTATCCTGGCATTATTATATTTTATTTCAGTTTTTTAATTTATTATCGTTATTCGTTCTAGGGTTATCGCCCCCTCCGCCTCCGCCTTGTTCCAGCAACACATCCGTAAGGTATTTTTCATTTTTTAATCTCAGATTGCAATTGGATTTTCGATTGCCGTTCGAATTTAAATTCAAGCGTTTCTTTATTTTGTTCAGGTATTCAACCTAAAGCTCTCAAATTTGACGCGTTACCCGCTATCAAATTGCTCTCCGTTCAGGTATGGATGATTATCAATGACCTTACTTTGAAAAATGGCTATAAGTTATTTGTACTATGCTGAAAATGTAATTATACTATAAATTAGCTTATACTTGCACCCTATAAAGAATGGCTATAAGTAAAAAGCAATAATTAATGTTTAATACTTCCCTCAAACATAATTGCAGCTATTTAATGTGGATTGTCAATTTAACGTAGGTCGCTAAAAGTGGACATTGAAAAAAAGAGTTCTTACATTATGGAACATTGGCAGATTCATTGTTTTGAAGTTATTAAATACGGCATAGAGTTCACATGTGTTCTTTCTGAAGAAAAAATACACTAACTAAATGGCTATGTTCTTCATCTTGGATGAGCCATTATCCTGATAGTTTGATAAATTGATAGTGGTGGAGGAGTGTACTCTTACAATACTGATAGTGGTGGAGGAGTGTATAGTCACAAAGAGCAGTGGTGAATGGTCTGTTTGATAAACTAGGTGGTTCTGTCAGTGAACAGAGGTGATTGTCCGAGTACGTTGGGAGTTGATGGTTCACTGGTGATTGAATGGAAGTTGAGTGGAAGGCGCAGGTGAGTTTGTGGCAATAAGAAGGGCAGAGTAGTACATTTGTGGGTGGAAGTTTGGTTGTCTAAAGTGATTTGAAGTGGATGGAGTATTGACTGCAGTGGTTGGAGGCACTATTTTGGTGCCTGTTGTTAGAGGAGGTTATGTAACTGGTAGTCTCTGGTGGTAGAGAAGGTCAGGTTGTGGCGATGAAAATGTGCAGTGTATTATTGGAGACTGCAGTAATTGGGTGTAGATGCAGGCTACGTTGATGGATTCAGGCAATGATGGTTAAAAGTTGAAGTATGAACTATGATGTATGTGGGGTTGAAATAGCACAGTCGATGATGATTGATGTATGATGGAGTCGATAGGGAATCACAGTGCTCGTTGATATGGAGATGGAATATGCTGACTGATGATGGTATGGGTGAATTATGGTGGGTTGAATGTATATGCAGTGGGAAGAAATTGAGTGTATAATGGAATATGCTGACTGATGATGGTATGAGTGAACTTGTAATATTTTGATTTCATACTCTTTAGTTATGTATGAACTTGTAAAATTTCGAATCTTCCTTTAATTTGTTGTCAAATATTTGTGCAATTTAAGTTGTATGTTTGGATGCGTAATTGCTTATTGTTATCGAAATTCTGTAATTTTTGATATGTATGCACCTACTGTATTATAATAGACAATTGTGTAGTGTAAATGCTAGCAAAAATGCAGCTCTACATGGTTTGGTAGCTGTAACGAACATATTCGTTACTAAAGACGAAATTTATAACGAGCATAGTCGTTACTATTGATGAAATTTGTAACGAACAAGTGCGTTACTAATGATGAAATTTGTAACGGACAACGTCGTGATAATTTAGAGAGACAACCCCTTCTTCTACCATGAAAGGGGAAACTAAGTAACGGAAAATACCCGTTACAAACCGATGCAACTAATTACAAACTTTTTCGTTACAAAAATTTAGATTTCTAACGACAAAGTCCGTTGGTAAGTGATATATCTAATAACGGGTAGAGGCCGTTATAAATATTTGTAACGACATTCCTCACGCCTGTACCGCTCACGACTATATCTGTTATAAATTTCATTTGTAACGACTATATTCGTTACAAATACACCTTTTTGGTGTAGTGATATTGAAATAAATAATATTTTTTTTAAACCGTGGAAATTGTATATACCATTAAAAATATAATAATAAAATAATATTTTATTCTATTTTAATATATATACACTTAAATATATTTATAATATATAAACATATATATATATATATATATATTAATTAATAAAATGTATAATAAATATTTATAAAATTCTAGATTATGTTTACAACATAGGAAATTTATTTTATTATTTCTTTAAATATATTTTTTATTGAATATTCATTCGAAATTACATAAAATATTAATAAAAATCATTTTAATTTTTTTTAAATTTTAAATTTCTGCAAATCATAAATGATATTTGATTTTCGAAAAAAGTTTCCATGATTTTTTCGATTTGAATTTATTTTTAAATAATTTATTAGTTTTCGATGAAATTAAATATAATTAAAATAACCAAACGTGTTTTTAGTTTTTTATTTTCTGGTCGATAACTTATCTGATATTAAAATAATTTTTCAAAATTTAAAAATAATTTTTCATAACATATTTGATTTTGTATGAATTATTTATGTAGTACATATTGATTTGAATGATATTAAATAATAATTAGTAATTATAAAAAAATTCCCTGCCAACGAAAGTTACTATTACTATAAAAGTTTATATGTAAAATTATATAACTAATTTTAATCATGGTAAGATGAAGTAATTAAATATAAACCATATATATGTAATTAAATAACACACAAACATATACATAATCATATAATTTAATAAAAATTAACTATAACATATGTTATGAGGCTAACTGATCTGATGTATATAAAAAATTAGTTTTTAACATAAGTATATGCATACATATAACAAAACTAATTTGTGACGACATTATTACATATTAGAATCATCACATGACTATTATACAAAAAAATATGGTATAATTTGATAAAAACCATAACTAAGTACATCTTAAAAGGATGAACTCTCCCATTTGAAACCTTTTTCGATTCAATGGACTGTTAGTCCTTGAACAGTTGACCTTCAGCTATCGTATAGTGATCGAATCAGACTTTATTTGAGTTTGTATTGATGTAGATGCTATGGTATAATTTTGGCTAGCAAAGGATAGAAGAAGAGGAAGGAAAACCCATTTAGAATTAGGGTTAGGAATGCTTAAATAGCGGATGTAAGAGAGAAAAGAGTAGGTCTCGTCTAATTCTATTTCTCTCTCAACCTTAGCCATCCAAAATCAAGAATTTCCAACCCCTATTTGAGCCACCCTATGTCTATGTTGCTATAAAATTTCACCGACCATGATATGCCTAAAACACATTTAATCCCAAGGAAAATATTATTTAATTAAATCCAATTTAATAGGTTATTGATGTCATATATCGATTGATATATTTATAAATATTATAAATATATCTAATAATAATTATTCCTTGAATCGTTATAGAAAATTTGTAATTAATATTTAATAAATATTATTCAATTCATAACAATTATAAACTAATCAAATTGTTAGGTCAAAAGAGAATTCATCGTTTCGGTTGCATGACTCATTAGGTGTAAATTTTGTCAGTGACTAATATCGAACTATTCAAATATTAAGGTTCACATATCACTTAGCAGGTGCTGTAACAAATCGGCTAAATTTATTGTTGACTTGGCTTCGGTAAAATGCAGTATTACTTTGTTAAGCATTACCTAGTTGTGATTTTTATTAACACTAATTCTCTTCATCAAAACTATATCACATTGGACTTAAGGAATTAGGTAATGGTAAAGTATTTAATTTCATGCATATTCAACTCTACATTCCAAACATAAAATATTTGATTCAATAATAATAATTATTGATCAAATTGCTCTAGCTAGCGACTTTGTCTTTAAGTTGACTTTAGTTGACTGTGATATTAACCCCATATAACTCAGAAGACGAATCCTCTTTTTAAGAAAGCTTCACTTCCGGTGCTTCTAATTGACCCAACTATAATCACTTGATGGATGATGTGTCTTGATTTGACCATTTTCAAAGCGGTGCTTCCATATTGAAGATCGACAATACTCTCATGTCGAGAGAATTACGCAAATCAGTCACATCGATATTCTCTATTTAATCTTAGTTATATTAACCAATAGACAACTATCGAGTGAGTCGTTCCATTGTTATCCAATAATTATGAGTACTTAGCCCCTTGGATATATCGATATCCGGTCTCAATATTCCGAGAGTGTTACATACTCTTATCTCAACGGATATATCGATATTCACTCTCAATGTATCTTGACTAGGAACATTTAAAGTAGCATATTTGTATTCATTGTGATAAATTAGTCATGGTTACAACACTTTTTAACTACTTTTACAAAACATACCATTTATGGATTTTCTATAAACATTTTTTTTTAAATTAATTGATTAATATAACATATTATATTAAGCATATAACTGAAAGAAAACACCTTTTATTTCAAACAATATTGGTCATCGAGTTAGATATATATAACAAATTACATAATTGCCTCTAAGGCATACCCCTAACTCTATCAAGTCACTCCGTGTGAACATTAGAAGAAAAGAAATTCCAATCTAGTGTATTTTAAAGTCTGGGTTTGCATGGCAATAATCTAATTAGCTAAACTAAAAATTAGAAAATTACGACAAATGGATATCGATTGTATTTTCTTAGGATACACTCAACATAGAAAGGGTTATAGGTTTATAGTAATAGAACCTAATAAGTCGATTGAGGTTAACACAATAACAAAATTAGGAGTTGCAGTGTTCTATTATAATAAAACCATGTAAATTCCGTCTAATACATCTACTAATGAAATGATGGAGGTTAGTACGCCAATTCATGAAATGATAGAGGTCAGTGAACCTATTCTTTAAATGAAAACACTCAGACAAATAATGAAGAAAATAGCGAACATCTTTGGAGAAGTAAAAGAATGAAGATATAAAAACATTTAGGCCAGATTTTTCCAATCTTTTGGTAGAAGGATAAAGAAATGTTAAACATCAAGTCATGCTTTCTACAAACATAGAGTCTAATCCTTAAGATTCATCCTTTTGGCGGGAAGACCTAAATGTGTAAATGGATTATATTATGGGAAATTCTGTAAGTCCACGTGTGATACAGCTTTGATAAAAGGGAATTAGTGTAAATAATTATCACTACTGGAAACTGGGAGAAATGCGGATTATGGATCTTAAAGCTAAGATTAACACTAGAGGGGGGGGGGTGAATAGTGTTAATAAAGAATTACTAAATCTTTTTAATTTATGTTAATTTAGATACAAAAGTATGTAATATACAGACACAAATATGATCACAGAAATAATCACAGATGCAGAAATAGAATAAAAGCAGTAAAGGAAAGAACACACCGGATTTTATACTGGTTCGGAGTTACCCTACATCCAGTCCCGTAACACAAGTACGGATTTCCTTTCAAAAGCAATTGTACAATTACACCCTCAGTTTCAAGGCTACGAGGTACACCCTCTAGAATTTCGTTCCTTTGGGGAGAGATACTTGATTACCGGACCACAAGTTTACCCAATTGATTTACCAAGGCTACAATCACACCTTTTCCCTTTTGATTGATGTCCAAGGCTACAATAACACCTTTTCTCGCTTAATAGGTTACAAAGAAGTCTATAGCTCTGAATAGCTCTAAGAATCTTATAGAGATAGTGATAGAGAATCAAACTAGAAGTAATCGAGTATGATTCAATGTTGATTTCGGCAGAGTAATGATAAGAATATGTATTAAGAAATGAGGAAGAAGAAGAGGAGTGAAAACCAGAAAATTATGATTGAAAATTCATTGAAACCGACCCCTATTTATAGAAGAACAACAACCATGACCATTCATGAAGAGTTATGGCGAATAGACACTTCTTTTGAAATTTGAATTTTTGAATCAAACCGTCACCATGTCGACATGGTCATGCTAGGCATGTCGACATCCCAAATGATTTTTTGGTGTTTTTGATTTTCTTTGAAAATAACCTTTATCATATATAAAAACTATTTTAAACTTTATAAATATACTTGACTATAGTTAAAATTAATAAGTAAATATAAAGAATAATACATATCGATTTTGACTATAATTTTACATTTAAATCTAAGTATAAATATTTTAAAAGTTAAATATATTATTTAAAAAATAGTTTAAAATCAGGAGTAATTTGACTTTGAAAATAAAGATGTTTTTGAGGCTAAAATTATTTAAAATCAAGATCGAGGGTTTTGAATCTTTTAAAAGGAAAGTTTTGAAAAGAGGATATAATTTTGAAAAAACATTTTGAATAAAAGTTAGCGGATACAAAACAATGTTCCACTAGATTTTTCGTAGGTTCTATCCTACTTAGGGCTCCATCCCTTTAACGGGATCGAAGTTGATTCCATTCCACGAATAAATTGGATTTTAAGATGCCAGTGCTTTGCTACGAGTTTTAACAAAAATTCCTAATAATAAAAAATATTTATCCTTGAAGTCTTGAACTCTTGATAATCTTGATACTCATGAGTCTTCTATCTTGATATTTCATTTTGATATCTTGAATCTCTATACCGTACAGTCTTCATTTCGAGTACCCGCATGGTTAAATCCTATATATACATATATATCTAAACTTATAATGTTAGTATTTATATTTTATAATCTATTCTAAGGTTGTTGTCATCAAAACCACCATCTCACGGACTAACAATCTCCCCCTTTTTGATGATGACAACCTTTGTTTATAAAATATTGTTTCTATTCTAACAACTCCCCCTAAAACTAAGAATTTCACTTTAATCTATACAAAACTACCCTATTTTATATTTCTCCCGCTTTGTCATCAACAAAAACTTACTCCCCCTCATTCTTGGACTTCAGTACCTACATTGATAAACTATACAACAAAATATATAGAGTAGGAAATAATTATACTTCTAAGCATGATAACTAATTTAAAGATTATATACATTTCAATGTGCATATATATATATATATATATTTTACACACCAATCTTCAAATCAATAAGAAATCAATCCACACAAAGTATCAATCCAAACCAAATCAATTCAAACAAATCAAACAAAGTAAATAAACAATCAAACGTTATGTGGAACTTTCACCCATCCTTCTTCTCCAAATATTGGGTCCGCCTTAATAGCATCCCAATTATCATTGTCATTGGTGAGAGAGACAGGAGGATGTGCTTCATTATCATCCTTGTGCAGAGAGGAGATCATCCATCGTATCGCATCGAAGTGCCTTTCTTGTTCCTTTATCATCTGCATTTGACTTAATTCTAAATGATGTTGGTTTCGTAGAATAAATGAAAGAATATTCTAGAATGAATTAAGAGTTTCTTCAAGATTTTCGGATAAATTGTGAATAGGATTAGCCATAGTTGAATTTGTGAAAGAAATGGAGGATATAGATGATAAGAAATAAATTTCAGTAAAGAATTATGGAATAAACAGGTATATATAGGTGTAGAAATTCGTTTGAATTGAATAGACATGTGGTAGTTACTCAAATTTCAAATTCAAAATCAATTGCCATTTCTGACCAGTACATGTCGACATGGTCACATAGGGTATGTCGCATGAGTTGATGAAATGTTATGACTATTTTGATTTTGTGAATAATTGTGTGTGTGTGTGTATATATATATATATAATATACTAACATTTATTCTAGAGATAAGTAAGGTAGATAACAGAAAGGAAATTTCATTTCATTGCATACTACGATAATACAATGATTAAGCACAAAAAAACTACATGAAAATTCGAAATTAAGCAAACTAAAATAAATACAACAAGATACGAAAATATAAAACTAGTTAAAGGATGAAGATGATGAAGATAGTCCAAGTTTCTTGCTGACTTTGGAAAAGAACTTGTTCATCTTCGAAGAAATGTTATCCAACTTTTTACTAACATATCGTTTTAGAATCCGTTGATTCTCCGCAGTTATCTTTTGGTCTTTGAGAAGTGTTTTGTTGGATGGATTAGAAGGATATTCGATGCTTTCCAAAGACGTTTCACCTTCTTCTTCTTCTTCAATTTCCATTTCATCCCCTTCTTCAACTTCCTCTTCTTCCATTTCCTCATGAGCCAAGCGCTCTTCCTTTTCGGTAAGTGTCTCATAAGGTTGAAAAACAAGTGGAATTTTCATAAGCGAAATGTTGGAATGATTGAAATCTTTTCTAGAAACAAATTCTTCGCCTTTGAAATCCACTCCAAAATAGTTAAAAATCCAAGTGAGATAAATACCATGGTATAAAGTATTCTCACCCATTTTAAGATTTTTAGAACGAAGTTCATCCAAAATAACTTGTGCCCAATTTATGTCATAGTTTTCGAAAATAGCAAAAAGAGCTTTGCAAACTTTTGAATTAGGAATGTTAAAATTTCCTGATCTTGGGGTCAAAGTATGTTGCAAAAGAAGATTAATAATTCTTGCTTTTGGTCGAAAATTTCTATTTTTTAAAATCAAAATCATCATCTCTTTCGAAAATGTGATGAAATATCTCACGATCATGTTCATCGATTTTAAAGTTAGAAAGATTCATTCCCGAACTCTTGCAATTGAGAATGGTACCCAAAAGATCACAATTCAAAACAATTTGAGTGCTTTTGATACTACTTCAAATTTCATCTTCGTTTCCAACATAAAATCAGCTATTTACATTTGCATAGAAAATTTTGAAAAGATTAGGATAGCAAACAAAATCATGTTGAGAAGCATCAATAAGACTAAGCACACCATTGTTTGCAAAAAGAGAATCAATTTCATAAGAATAAAAATCTTGAAAAATAGCAAATTTTCCGGGATGGACTTTGGCATAGTTAGCATAATTGATGTATGCTTTAATTGACTCCGGATCATTGAATAATTGCTCTTTGATTTTTTTGAAAATTCTCATGGTTGAAGGGTTGCTTGAAGAAGCCATTAGAGTAGAGAGTAGAGAGCTTGAAGTTATGAATAAAGAGTTTGAATTTGAAAACGAAAGTGAAAAGATATGATAAAAGATAGTGAATAAATAGATTCTTAAAGGACATATTCTCTGGTCAAAAGGTATCTTTTCAGAGAATTGAATGACGTGAAAAGGTGGAGGGAAATTCAAACATTTGAATTCAAATTTTGAAATTCAAATTCAGGTAGCCATGTCGACATCATGGTAGGGACCATGTCGACACGTGCTTTTAAATTTTCATGAATTGATTTTTCTTAAGATCTCTAATATATATTATTATTATTATTATTATTAATGTCTATTATATATTTCTGAAATATTATTATACTTATAATATATTTCACAAAGTAGTAAACATAATACAAATAATAATAAAAACAATAAAAATAATAAAAAATAGAAAATAAATTATAAAATTCAAACAACACACAAATTCAAAATCAATCAATCAAACAATCAAGCAACTAATCTTAAGCAAGCAATTTCAACCAATTGTATTGTAAACGTGTACCTTTTTCTGAGTCCGTTTCCCTGAATTCGTCGGAGTCGTGAACAGCTGTGTAACACAAATTCGAATTATCCGTCTTCTGAACATCATAACTTGAGGACGAGTCTGAGTCATCTAGAGTAGCAGTAAATGCATGCTTCCGTTTCTTTGCTGGTTCATTGTTCATAGGAGGATTCTGCCTTTCTGGATACAGACAGTCTCTTCTGAAGTGGCCTGGTTTATCACAGTTGTAACACTTGTCATTATTTGGCACTATTTTCCGATTTCTAGATTCTTATAGTTGTTTCTCTTGAGATTATTCATCTTTCTGTATCTTAGGAATCTCCTAAAATTTCTGGTCATAAAGGCTATCTCTTCATTATTATTGCTGTTTGAGTCTGATCCATCGGTCAATGCATTGAATGCCATTGATTTCTTTTCAGATGCTTTACATTCTCTTCTTCTGATTATTTGAACTTCATATGACATTAGATTTCCAATTAATTCTTCTATCTTCAAAATAGCCATGTCATTTGCCTCTTCGATCGCAAGTGTCTTTTGATCCCATTCTGGAGTTAGAGAATTTAAAAAATTTCTGACTTGATCTTCTTCAGAAAATTCCTTTCCCAAAGATATTAGAGAATGCATAATATCCTGAAATCTACTATACATATCTGAAATAGACTCATTAGCATTCATTTTAAATAATTGAAACTGATTGTGATCATGGAAATTTTGGTCTGTTTAACTTTGCTTGTTCCTTCGTGAGTAACTTGCAAAGTTTTCCATATTTCACATGCAGACTTACAAACTTACACTCTATTGAATTCATTTCTATCTAATGAACAAAAAAGAATATTCATTGCCTTAGAATTATTTTGTGCAACAGTCTTTTGCTCAGCAGTCCACTGTGCAAAATCAATTGTGGGTTCAGAATATTCAGTTTGTGTGATATTCCAAGTGTTTAATCCTATAGATTGTAAATATATTTTCATCCTACATGCCCAATATGCATAGTTACTGCCATTAAAAAGTGGTGGTCTGACAGTAGACTGGCCCTCTACAAATGAACTAGTGACGGGGATACTAGTGTTAATAACAGTACCGGTGTTGGTAGCCATTTTGAAAACTTTTCAAAAATCAAATTATGAAACTTTGAAAAGCTTGCTCTGATACCAACTGTGAGAAATGCGGATTACGGATCTTAAGGCTAAGATTAACACTAGAGGGGGGGGGGTTGAATAGTGTTAATAAAGAATTACTAAATCTTTTTAATTTATGTTAATTTAGACACAAAAGTATGTAATATACAGATATAGATACGATCACAGAAACAATCACAGATGCAGAGATAGAATAAAAGCAGTAAAGGATAGAACACATTGGATTTTATACTGGTTCGGAGTTACCCTACATCCAGTCCCGCAACACAAGTACGGATTTCCTTTCAAAAGAAATTGTACAATTACACCCTCGGTTTCAAGGCTACGAGGTACACCCTCCAGAATTTCGATCCTCTGGGTAGAGATATTTATTATCTGGACCAAAAGTTTACCCAACTGATTTACCAAGGCTACAATCACACATTTTCCCTTTTGATTGATTTCCAAGGCTACAATCACACCTTTTCTCCCTTAATAGATTACAAAGAAGTCTATAACTCTGAATAGCACTGATAATCTTATAGAGATAGTGATAGAGAATCAAACTAGAAGTAATCGAGTATGATTCAATGTTGATTTCGGCAGAGTAATGATAAGAATATGTATTAAGAAATGAGGAAGAAGAAGAGGAGTGAAAACAAGAAAATTATGATTGAAAATTCGTTGAAACTGACCCCTATTTATAGAAGAACAACAACCATGACCATTCATGAAGAGTTATGGCGAATAGACACTTCTTTTGAAAATTGAATTTTTGAATCAAACTGTCGCCATGTCGACATGGTCATGCTAGGCATGTCGACACCCCAAATGATTTTTTGCTGTTTTTGATTTTCTTTGAAAATAACCTTTATCTTATATAAAAAACTATTTTAAACTTTATAAATATACCTGACTATAGTTTAAATTCATAAGTAATTAAAAAGAATAATATATATATATTTTAACTATAATTTTATATTTAAATCTAAGTATAAATATTTTAAAAGTTAAATATATTATTTAAAAAGATAGTTTAAAATCGGGAGTAATTTGACTTTGAAAATAAAGATGTTTTTGAGGCTAATATTATTTAAAATCAAGATCGAGGGTTTTGAATCTTTTAAAAGGAAAGTTTTGAAAACATTATGAAAAGAGGATATAATTTTGAAAAATCATTTTGAATAAAAGTTAGAGGATACAAAACAATGTTCCACTAGATTTTTCGTAGGTTCCATCCTACTTAGGGCTCCATCCCTTTAACGGGATCGAAGTTGATTCCATTCCACGAATAAATTGGATTTTAAGATGCCAGTGCTTTTCTACGAGTTTTAACAAAAATTCCTAATAATAAAAAATACTTATCCTTGAAATCTTGAACTCTTGGTAATCTTGATACTCATGAGTCTTCTATCTTGATATTTCATTTTGATATCTTGAATCACTATACCGTACAGTCTTCATTCCTAGTACCCGCATGGTTAAATCCTATATATACATATATATCTAAACTTATAATGTTAGTATTTATATTTTATAATCTATTCTAAGGTTGTTGTCATCAAAACCACCATCTCACGGACTAACAATCTCCCCCATTTTGATGATGACAACCTTTGTTTATAAAATATTGTTTCTATTCTAACAACTCCCCCTAAAACTAAGAACTTCCCCTTAATCTATACATAACTACCCTATTTTATATTTCTCCCGCTTTGTCATCAACAAAAACTTACTCCCCCTCATTCTTGGACTTCAGTACCTGCATTGATAAACTATACAACGAAATATATAGAGTAGGAAATAATTATACTTCTAAGCATGATAACTAATTTAAAGATTATATACATTTCAATGTGTGTGTGTATATATATATATATATTTTACACACCAATCTTCAAATCAATAAGAAATCAATCCACACAAAGTATCAATCCAAACCAAATTAATTCAAACAAATCAAACAAAGTAAATAAACAATCAAACGTTATGTGGAACTTTCACCCATCCTTCTTCTCCAAAGATTGGGTCTGCCTTAATAGCATCCCAATTATCATTGTCATTGGTGAGAGAGACAGGAGGATGTGCTTCATTATCATCCTTGTGCAGAGAGGAGATCATCCATCGTATCGCATCGAAGTGCCTTTCTTGTTCCTTTATCATCTGCATTTGACTTAATTCTAAATGATGCTGGTTTCGTAGAATAAATGAGAGAATATTCTTGAATGAATTAAGAGTTTCTTCAAGATTTTCGGATAAATTGTGAATAGGATTAGCCATAGTTGAATTTGTGAAAGAAATGGAGGATATAGATGATAAGAAATAATTTTCAGTAAAGAACTATGGAATAAACAGGTATATATAGGTGTAGAAATTCGTTTGAATTGAATAGACATGTGGTAGTTACTCAAATTTCAAATTCAAAATCAATTGCCATTTCTGACCAGTACATGTCGACATGGTCACATAGGGGATGTCGCATGAGTTGATGAAATGTTATGACTATTTTGATTTTGTGAATAATTATGTGTGTGTGTATATATATATATATAATATACTAACATTTATTCTAGAGATAAGTAAGGTAGATAACAGAAAGGAAATTTCATTTCATTGCATACTACGATAATACAATGATTAAGCACAAAAAAACTACATGAACATTCGAAATTAAGCAAACTAAAATAAATACAACAAGATACGAAAATATAAAACTAGTTAAAGGATGAAGATGATGAAGATGATGAAGATAGTCCAAGTTTCTTGCTGACTTTGGAAAAGAACTTGTTCATCTTCGAAGAAATGTTATCCAACTTTTTACTAACATATCATTTTAGAATCCGTTGATTCTCCGCAGTTATCTTTTGGTCTTTGAGAAGGGTTTTGTTGGATGGATTAGAAGGATATTCGATGCTTTCCAAAGACGTTTCACCTTCTTCTTCTTCTTCAATTTCCATTTCATCCCCTTCTTCTTCTTCTTCTTCAACTTCCTCTTCTTCCATTTCCTCATGAGCCAAGCGCTCTTCCTTTTCGGTAAGTGTCTCATAAGGTTGAAAAACAAGTGGAATTTTCATAAGCGAAATGTTGGAATGATTGAAATCTTTTCTAGAAACAAATTCTTCGCCTTTGAAATCCACTCCAAAATAGTTAAAAATCCGAGTGAGATAAATACCATGGTATAAAGTATTCTCACCCATTTCAAGATTTTTAGGACGAAGTTCATCCAAAATAACTTGTGCCCAATTTATGTCATAGTTTTCGAAAATAGCAAAAAGAGCTTTGCAAACTTTTGAATTAGGAATGCTAAAATTTCCTGATCTTGGGGTCAAAGTATGTTGCAAAAGAAGATTAATAATTCTTGCTTTTGGTCGAAAATTTCTATTTTTTAAAATCAAAATCATCATCTCTTTCGAAAATGTGATGAAATATCTCATGATCATGTTCATCGATTTTAAAGTTAGAAAGATTCATTCCCGAACTCTTGCAATTTAGAATGGTACCCAAAAGATCACAATTCAAAACAATTTGAGTGCTTTTGATACTACTTCAAATTTCATCTTCGTTTCCAACATAAAATCAGCTATTTACATTTGCATAGAAAATTTTGAAAAGATTAGGATAGCAAACAAAATCATGTTGAGAAGCATCAATAAGACTAAGAACACCATTGTTTGCAAAAAGAGAATCAATATCATAAGAATAAAAATCTTGAAAAATAGCAAATTTTCTGGGATGGACTTTGGCATAGTTAGCATAATTGATGTATGCTTTAATTGACTCCGGATCATTGAATAATTGCTCTTTGATTTTTTTTGGAAATTCTCATGGTTGAAGGGTTGCTTGAAGAAGCCATTAGAGTAGAGAGTAGAGAGCTTGAAGTTATGAACAAAGAGTTTGAATTTGAAAACGAAAGTGAAAAGATATGATAAAAGATAGTGAATAAATAGATTCTTAAAGGACATATTCTCTGGTCAAAAGGTATCTTTTCAGAGAATTGAATGACGTGAAAAGGTGGAGGGAAATTCAAACATTTGAATTCAAAATTTGAAATTCAAATTCAGGTAGCCATGTCGACATCATGGTAGGGACCATGTCGACACGTGCTTTTAAATTTTCATGAATTGATTTTTCTTAAGATCTCTAATATATATTATTATTATTATTATTAATGTCTATTATATATTTCTGAAATATTATTATACTTATAATATATTTCACAAAGTAGTAAACATAATACAAATAATAATAAAAACAATAAAAATAATAAAAAATAGAAAATAAATTATAAAATTCAAACAACACACAAATTCAAAATCAATCAATCAAACAATCAAGCAACTAATCTTAAGCAAGCAATTTCAACCAATTGTATTGTAAACGTGTACCTTTTTCTGAGTCCGTTTCTCTGAATTCGTCGGAGTCGTGAACAGCTGTGTAACACAAATTCGAATTATCCGTCTTCTGAACATCATCACTTGAGGACGAGTCTGAGTCATCTAGAGTAGCAGTAAATGCATGCTTCCGTTTCTTTGCTGGTTCATTGTTCATAGGAGGATTCTGACTTTCTGGATACGGACAGTCTCTTCTGAAGTGGCCTGGTTTATCACAGTTGTAACACTTGTCATTATTTGGCACTATTTTCCGATTTCTAGATTCTTATAGTTGTTTCTCTTGAGATTATTCATCTTTCTGTATCTCAGGAATCTCCTAAAATTTCTGGTCATAAAGGCTATCTCTTCATCATTATCGCTGTTTGAGTCTGATCCATCGGTCAATGCATTGAATGCCATTGATTTCTTTTCAGATGCTTTACATTCTCTTCTTCTGATTATTTGAACTTCATACGACATTAGATTTCCAATTAATTCTTCTATCTTCAAAATAGCCATGTCATTTGCCTCTTCGATCGCAAGTGTCTTTTGATCCCATTGTGGAGTTAGAGAATTTAAAAATTTTCTCACTTGATCTTCTTCAGAAAATTCCTTTCCCAAAGATATTAGAGAATGCATAATATCCTGAAATCTACTATACATATCTGAAATAGACTCATTAGCATTCATTTTAAATAATTGAAACTGATTGTGAGCATGGAAATTTTGGTCTGTTTAACTTTGCTTGTTCCTTCGTGAGTAACTTGCAAAGTTTTCCATATTTCACATGCAGACTTACAAACTTACACTCTATTGAATTCATTTCTATCTAATGAATAAAAACGAATATTCATTGCCTTAGAATTATTTTGTGCAACAGTCTTTTGCTCAGCAGTCCACTGTGCAAAATCAATTGTGGGTTCAGAGTATTCAGTTTGTGTGATATTCCAAGTGTTTAATCCTATAGATTGTAAATATATTTTCATCCTACATGCCCAATATGCATAGTTACTGCCATTAAAAAGTGGTGGTCTGACAGTAGACTGGCCCTCTACAAATGAACTAGTGACGGGGATACTAGTGTTAATAATAGTACCGGTGTTGGTAGCCATTTTGAAAACTTTTCAAAAATCAGATTATGAAACTTTGAAAAGCTTGCTCTGATAGCAACTGTGAGAAATGCGGATTACAGATCTTAAGGCTAAGATTAACACTAGAGGGGGGGGGTGAATAGTGTTAATAAAAAATTACTAAATCTTTTTAATTTATGTTAATTTAGACACAAAAGTATGTAATATACAGATATAGATATGATCACAGAAAAAATCACATATGCAGAAATAGAATAAAAACAGTAAAGGATAGAGCACATTGGATTTTATACTGGTTCGGAGTTACCCTACATCCAGTCACGCGACACAAGTACGGATTTCCTTTCAAAAGAAATTGTACAATTACACCCTCGGTTTCAAGGCTACGAGGTACACCCTCCAGAATTTCGATCCTCTGGGTAGAGATATTTATTATCTGGACCAAAAGTTTACCCAATTGATTTACCAAGGCTACAATCACACCTTTTCCCTTTTGATTGATTTCCAAAGCTACAATCACATCTTTTCTCCCTTAATAGATTACAAAAAAGTCTATAACTCTGAATAGCACTGATAATCTTATAGAGATAGTGATAGAGAATCAAACTAGAAGTAATCGAGTATGATTCAATGTTGATTTCGGCAGAGTAATGATAAGAATATGTATTAAGAAATGAGGAAGAAGAAGAGGAGTGAAAACCAGAAAATTATGGTTGAAAATTCGTTGAAACTGACCCCTATTTATAGAAGAACAACAACCATGACCATTCATGAAGAGTTATGGCGAATAGACACTTCTTTAGAAATTTGAATTTTTGAATCAAACTGTCACCATGTCGACATGGTCATGCTAGGCATGTCGACACCCCAAATGATTTTTTGCTGTTTTTGATTTTCTTTGAAAATAACCTTTATCTTATATAATAAACTATTTTAAACTTTATAAATATACCTGACTATATTTTAGATTCATAAGTAATTAAAAAGAATAATATATATAGATTTTAACTATAATTTTATATTTAAATCTAAGTATAAATATTTTAAAAGTTAAATATATTATTTAAAAAGATAGTTTAAAATCAGGAGTAATTTGACTTTGAAAATAAAGATGTTTTTGAGGCTAATATTATTTAAAATCAAGATCGAGGGTTTTGAATCTTTTAAAAGGAAAGTTTTGAAAACATTTTGAAAAGAGGATATAATTTTGAAAAATCAATTTGAATAAAAGTTAGCGGATACAAAACAATGTTCCACAAGATTTTTCGTAGGTTCCATCCTACTTAGGGCTCCATCCCTTTAACGGGATCGAAGTTGATTCCATTCCACGAATAAATTGGATTTTAAGATGCCAGTGCTTTTCTACGAGTTTTAACAAAAATTCCTAATAATAAAATATACTTATCCTTGAAATCTTGAACTCTTGATAATCTTGATACTCATGAGTCTTCTATCTTGATATTTCATTTTGATATCTTGAATCTCTATACCGTACAGTCTTCATTCCTAGTACCCGCATGGTTAAATCCTATATATACATATATATCTAAACTTATAATGTTAGTATTTATATTTTATAATCTATTCTAAGGTTGTTGTCATCAAAACCATCATCTCACGGACTAACAATCTCCCCCTTTGATGATGACAACCTTTGTTTATAAAATATTGTTTCTATTCTAACAACTCCCCCTAAAACTAAGAACTTCCCCTTAATCTATACATAACTACCCTATTTTATATTTCTCCCGCTTTGTCATCAACAAAAACTTACTCCCCCTCATTCTTGGACTTCAGTACCTGCATTGATAAACTATACAACGAAATATATAAAGTAGGAAATAATTATACTTCTAAGCATGATAACTAATTTAAAGATTATATACATTTCAATGTATATATATATATATTTTACACACCAATCTTCAAATCAATAAGAAATCAATCTACACAAAGTATCAATCCAAACCAAATCAATTCAAACAAATCAAACAAAGTAAATAAACAATCAAACGTTATGTGGAACTTTCACCCATCCTTCTTCTCCAAAGATTGGGTCCGCCTTAATAGCATCCCAATTATCATTGTCATTGGTGAGAGAGACAGGAGGATGTGCTTCATTATCATCCTTGTGCAGAGAGGAGATCATCCATCGTATCGCATCGAAGTGCCTTTCTTGTTCCTTTATCATCTGCATTTGACTTAATTCTAAATGATGCTGGTTTCGTAGAATAAATGAGAGAATATTCTTGAATGAATTAAGAGTTTCTTCAAGATTTTCGGATAAATTGTGAATAGGATTAGCCATAGTTGAATTTGTGAAAGAAATGGAGGATATAGATGATAAGAAATAATTTTCAGTAAAGAAGTATGGAATAAACAGGAATATATAGGTGTAGAAATTCGTTTGAATTGAATAGACATGTGGTAGTTATTCAAATTTCAAATTCAAAATCAATTGCCATTTCTGACCAATACATGTCGACATGGTCACATAGGGGATGTCGCATGAGTTGATGAAATGTTATGACTATTTTGATTTTGTGAATAATTGTGTGTGTGTGTGTATATATATATATATATATATATATAATATACTAACATTTATTCTAGAGATAAGTAAGGTAGATAACAGAAAGGAAATTTCATTTCATTGCATACTACGATAATACAATGATTAAGCACAAAAAAACTACATGAACATTCGAAATAAAGCAAACTAAGATAAATACAACAAGATACGAAAATATAAAACTAGTTAGAGGATGAAGATGATGAAGATAGTCCAAGTTTCTTGCTGACTTTGGAAAAGAACTTGTTCATCTTCGAAGAAATGTTGTCCGACTTTTTACTAACATACCGTTTTAGAATCCGTTGATTCTCCACAGTTATCTTTTGGTCTTTGAGAAGGGTTTTATTGGATGGATTAGAAGGATATTCGATGCTTTCCAAGGACATTTCACCTTCTTCTTATTCTTCAATTTCCATTTCATCCCCTTCTTCTTCTTCTTCTTAACTTCCTCTTCTTCCATTTCCTCATGAGCCAAGTGCTCTTCCTTTTCGGTAAGTGTCTCATAAGGTTGTAAAACAAATGGAATTTTCATAAGCGAAATGTTGGAATGATTGAAAATTTTTCTAGAAACAAATTCTTCGCCTTTGAAATCCACTCCAAAATTGTTAAAAATCCGAGTGAGATAAACACCATGGTATAAAGTATTCTCACCCATTTCAAGATTTTTAGGACGAAGTTCATCCAAAATAAGCTGTGCCCAATTTATGTCATAATTTTCGAAAATTGCAAAAAGAGCTTTGCAAACTTTTGAATTAGGAATGTTAAAATTTCCTGATCTTGGGGTCAAAGTATGTTGCAAAAGAAGATTAAGAGTTCTTGCTTTTGGTCGAAAATTTCTATTTTTTAAAATCAAAATCATCATCTCTTTCGAAAATGCGATGAAATATCTCACGATCATGTTCATCGATTTTAAAGTTAGAAAGATTCATTCCCGAACTCTTGCAATTGAGAATGGTACCCAAAAGATCACAATTCAAAACAATTTGAGTGCCTTTGATACTACTTCAAATTTCATCTTCGTTTCCAACATAAAATCAGCTATTTACATTTGCGTAGAAAATTTTGACAAGATTAGGATAGCAAACAAAATCATGTTGAGAAGCATCAATAAGACTAAGAACACCATTGTTTGCAAAAAGAGAATCAATTTCATAAGAATAAAAATCTTGAAAAATAGCAAATTTTCCGGGATGGACTTTGGCATAGTTAGCATAATTGATGTATGCTTTAATTGACTCTGGTTCATTGAATAATTGCTCTTTGATTTTTTGGAAATTCCCATGGTTGAAGGGTTGCTTGAAGAAGCCATTAGAGTAGAGAGCTTGAAGTTATGAATAAAGAGTTTGAATTTGAAAACGAAAGTGAAAAGATATGATAAAAGATAGTGAATAAATAGATTCTTAAAGGACATATTCTCTGGTCAAAAGGTATCTTTTCAGAGAATTGAATGACGTGAAAAGGTGGAGGGAAATTCAAACATTTGAATTCAAATTTTGAAATTCAAATTCAGGTAGCCATGTCGACATCATGGTAGGGACCATGTCGACACGTGCTTTTAAATTTTCATGAATTGATTTTTCTTAAGATCTCTAATATATATTATTATTATTATTATTATTAATGTCTATTATATATTTCTGAAATATTATTATACTTATATTATATTTCAAAAAGTAGTAAATATAATACAAATAATAATAAAAATAATAAAAATAATAAAAAATAGAAAATAAATTATAAAATTCAAACAACACACCAATTCAAAATCAAACAATCAAGCAACTAATCTTAAGCAAGCAATTTCAACCAATTGTATTGTAAACGTGTACCTTTTTCTGAGTCCGTTTCTCTGAATTCATCGGAGTCGTGAACAGCTGTGTAACACAAATTCGAATTATCCGTCTTCTGAACATCATCACTTGAGGACGAGTCTGAGTCATCTAGAGTAGCAGTAAATGCATGCTTCCGTTTCTTTGCTGGTTCATTGTTCATAGGAGGATTCTGCCTTTCTGGATACGGACAGTCTCTTCTGAAGTGGCCTGGTTTATCACAGTTGTAACACTTGTCATTATTTGGCACTATATTCTGATTTCTTGAATTCTTATAGTTGTTTCTCTTGAGATTATTCATCTTTCTGTATCTCAGGAATCTCCTAAAATTTCTGGTCATAAAGGCTATCTCTTTATCATTATCGCTGTTTGAGTCTGATCCATCGGTCAATGCATTGAATGCCAATGATTTCTTTTCAGATGCTTTACATTCTCTTCTTCCGATCATTTTAACTTCATACGACATTAGATTTCCAATTAATTCTTCTATCTTCAAAATACCGATGTCATTTGCCTCTTCGATCGCAAGTGTCTTCTGATCCCATTCTGGAGTTAGAGAATTTAAAAATTTTCTGACTTGATCTTCTTCAGAAAATTCCTATCCCAAAGATATTAGAGAATGCACAATATCCTGAAATCTACTATATATATCTGAAATAGGCTCATTAGCATTCATTTTAAATAATTGAAACTGATTGTGAGCATGGAAATTTTGGTCTGTTTAACTTTGCTTGTTCCTTCGTGAGTAACTTGCAAAGTTTTCCATATTTCACATGAAGACTTACAAACTGACACTCTATTGAATTCATTTCTATCTAATGAACAAAAAAGAATATTCATTGCCTTAGAATTATTTTGTGCAACAGTCTTTTGCTCAGCAGTCCACTGTGCAAAATCAATTGTGGGTTCAGAATATTCAGTTTGTGTGATATTCCAAGTGTTTAATCCTATAGATTGTAAATATATTTTCATCCTGCATGCCCAATATGCATAGTTACTGCCATTAAAAAGTGGTGGTCTGACAGTAAACTGACCCTCTACAAATGAACTAGTGACAGGGATACTAGTGTTAATAACAGTACCGGTGTTGGTAGCCATTTTGAAAACTTTTCAAAAATCAGATTATGAAACTTTGAAAAGCTTGCTCTGATACCAACTGTGAGAAATGCGGATTACGGATCTTAAGGCTAAGGTTAACACTAGAGGGGGGGTGAATAGTGTTAATAAAGAATTACTAAATCCTTTTAATTTATGTTAATTTAGACACAAAAGTATGTAATATACAGATATAGACATGATCACAGAAACAATCACAGATGCAGAAATAGAATAAAAGCAGTAAAGGATAGAACACACTGGATTTTATACTGGTTCGGAGTTACCCTACATCCAGTCCCACAACACAAGTACGGATTTCCTTTCAAAAGAAATTGTACAATTACACCCTCGGTTTCAAGGCTACGAGGTACACCCTCCAGAATTTCGATCCTCTGGGTAGAGATATTTGATATCCGGACCACAAGTTTACCCAATTGATTTACCAAGGCTACAATCACACCTTTTCCCTTTTGATTGATTTCCAAGGCTATAATCTCACCTTTTATCCCTTAATAGATTACAAAGAAGTCTATAACTCTGAATAGCACTGATAATCTTATAGAGATAGTGATAGAGAATCAAACTAGAAGTAATCGAGTATGATTTAATGTTGATTTCGGCAGAGTAATGATAAGAATATGTATTAAGAAATGAGGAAGAAGAAGAGGAGTGAAAACTAGAAAATTATGATTGAAAATTCGTTGAAACTGACCCCTATTTATAGAAGAACAACAACCATGACCATTCATGAAGAGTTATGGCGAGTAGACACTTCTTTTGAAATTTGAATTTTTGAATCAAACTGTCACCATATCGACATGGTCATGCTAGGCATGTCGACATCCCAAATGATTTTTTGCTGTTTTTGATTTTCTTTGAAAATAACCTTTATCTTATATAAAAACTATTTTAAACTTTATAAATATACCTGACTATAGTTTAAATTCATAAGTAATTAAAAAGAATAATATATATAGATTTTAACTATAATTTTATATTTAAATCTAAGTATAAATATTTTAAAAGTTAAATATATTATTTAAAAAGATAGTTTAAAATCAGGAGTAATTTGACTTTGAAAATAAAAATGTTTTTGAGGCTAATATTATTTAAAATCAAGATCGAGGGTTTTGAATCTTTTAAAAGGAAAGTTTCGAAAACATTTCGAAAACATGATATAATTTTGAAAAATCATTTTGAATAAAAGTTAGCGGATACAAAACAATGTTCCACTAGATTTTTCGTAGGTTCCATCCTACTTAGGGTTTCATCCCTTTAACGGGCTCGAAGTGGATTCCATTTCACGAATAAATTGGATTTTAAGATGCCAGTGCTTTTCTACGAGTTTTAACAAAAATTCCTAATAATAAAAAATACTTATCCTTGAAATCTTGAACTCTTGATAATCTTGATACTCATGAGTCTTCTATCTTGATATTTTATTTTGATATCTTGAATCTCTATACCGTACATTCTTCATTCTTAGTACCTGCATGGTTAAATCCTGTATATACATATATATCTAAACTTATAATGTTAGTATTTATATTTTATAATCTATTCTAAGGTTGTTGTCATCAAAAGCATCATCTCACGGACTAACAGAAACCGCTTAAAATAGTAAAATTGTATTTTATTTAAATTGTATAAATGATAAATTTGGCCAAATTGTCATACCATAATCTAAGGGAATATGTTTTTAATATTTGAATTAATCGTTGAGTGAATTCAAGCCTATGAGTCGCACAACCACTATGTTGGTTACCGCTAATACCACTTGATTCAATTAAATTATAATTGTTATAAATTAATTAATATTTATGAAATATTGATTATAAAAACATTATTTGATTTGTTTGAATCGGTATTGAATATAATGTGTACATAAAAGTTATATATGTAAGTATCGATACACGATACCGTAGTACACTTGGATTGGATTTAAAATGAGCAATACTGATAGGGATTAGAAATGCAAATAGGCCCATATGCTTACGTTAGATGGCCGTCCATGATGGAGGTATGTGGGTCTGATAGTTTTGAAATATAGGTTTAAATTTATGGAGAGAGTAAACGTAAAGATTAGCTCTAGATTTCCTTCTTTCTCACCTTTCCTTTTCTTATATAAAACGAACACCTTCTTCATTCTAGACTTTACTTTTTTTAACCTCCATCGCCATCTAGAATACAAGCTTTAGCCCATATCCCCTCTCCATTTTAAAAGCAAAATCGAATTAAACTAAAAGGTGCAGTGATCTCTTCGGTTGGTAGACTTTCTTGAAGGATTGAATTTGAATCAAGGAGCTTCTTTAATTCAACATTCAAGGCGTTACATCAAGGTCTCAGTTTAGGTAACATCCAATTTAAATTAATTTATAAATATATATTCATTTATATCATTGTATATGAATGTGTTAAATTATATCATGAATACATATATTTGTTTGCTGTCGATGTATGTGTTATAAAAAAATTTGCACATCATAATTTTTGTTTTTCAACCATAAAATACATTTTTCAAAAAACATACTTTAGAATGAGTATTAAATTGATTTGAAATTTAAATGATGCTATATTCAATATAACTAAATATGTATTTCATTTTATAAACTTTATATAGGCTATATACCAAAAAGTGGCACGAACACCCCAAGAATTAATGTAGAGAAATTAGCAAATAATGTAAATGAAAATGAGAAATAATAAGACAAACAAATTTTATAGTGGTTCGACTAATCGTTTCCTATATCCACTTAACTTTATTGTTTATTTGATTTCTATTTACAAGAGGTGTTCTTATGCATCGGTAATGATCCCCGAAATTGCAAGAGATACATCTAAATTTGTAATCAACTGAAAAAGATCCCTTAAAACATCACCCTGCCCCTCTATTTATAACTAAAGGTTGTCGAAATTATCTCCACCACATTACACACATGTTCCGCATGTCTAGGAAGAGAAATGCTCAAAAGATTGTGGCCACATCAGCAGTTACCAGGGATTGATACCGATCCATGGTCAAGGATGGGTACAGATCCATATAATTGCTTTGTGGATCTTCCTTATGGCCTTGGGCAAGTGTGATTTGCATGTGCCTCCATGTTTTCCACCTTGATTGCTTTGCTAGAAGCTTCCATCTAGGTGAAATACTTGGTTCGATGGTGGAGTGGTAGTGAGTTGCTTTGGTACACTTGGTGCTTGCATGCAATCGAAATCAATGAGGCTTGATACGGGTTGTAACTATCATAGCTTAGAGGGGCCTAGGGGAATGGGTGATTCTGGAAATTATTTAGGGATTGGTACTGATCCCATACTTATTCATGGGATTGACCTTTGTGTTGTGGCTTATAGTAGTGGAGTGGTTTAGCCTGCATTTGCAAGTTGATTACTAAGCTTTGGGATTGTCTCATTGGTTGCGCTTGGTATTTGAGTTTGGTAATTAACACTCTAGGCTCTATACCTCGATAACCTTCAAGTTTAACTAGTCAAATTCGTCCAAATATGGCCTGGTCAAAAGACTGGATAACATTTTCCTCACAAACTACATTTTATTTCCAACATAATGTTCTTTGAATCAAGAGAAATCAGGATTCTTGCATCACATTTCATTCCGCACTAAGGGTCATCATTGTTTCTTTGGGCTATTTTGCTAAAGTGTAGCATCTTTAACGATGCATTGCAACGCTTTGTTTGGTTTATGCATGTTGACACATGCTATTATAAAAACTGAAGTGTGCTGCTTCAGATCTTGGAGCTTTCAATAGACTTTCTTCTTGGATCCCATAGGTTTGAACTCATTGCTTTATGATTCAGTTGCCAAGTATCGTGTATGCATGTGCACATATACATAGGTTGACCACTATGCTTTAATCAGGCACATATACACATACCTGTATACATTTATATACATGCACACAAACTCATATACTTTATATGTACATCCTTTTTACTTTTTTTTAGGGATTGGTACCGATCCCAAACTTTAAAATATTAGGCTATTTTATGGTCTATCCTTTTGGCTTAAGGTCTTATATACTGACCTAACCCTTCTTCTTCTCACTTTCCATCTGCGCTTGCTTTTGAGATCTAGAGTTCAAGGCTTCCATTAAAACCTTTTTTCCCTAAATCGAAGCTTTCAACTCCAATGCCTTCCCTTAAGTACGGCCAACCGTAGCTATGACTTCATGCCTCCAACGCCATTCAACCTACCATGATGTAAGTCTCATTTTCATTCCTTTTCATTCGTGCAAGTCTTGTGATTTTTTTGGCTTAATTTTTTTTGTTCACCAAGATGTACCAAGAAGACCTAGCATTACAGCCGTAGCACACATCCTCGGGACTCTCTATTAAGTTCGGGTAGAAAAAGAGAGGTGAGATCGCTTCTCATTCATGAAAATCTGTTGGCTTACCAATTACCAGAGGAAGGCTACAGTGTCGTTTAAATACCGATAGCTAGCGACAAAGATGAGGACAACTCTTCGTTTGGGAATAAGGGTAAGAATCCATAAGTACCCCAAAGCCAAAGTCTTGAAGCAAGAACAAAAGAAGTACACGAGCATGCTGAGGAAGGTAAAAGTGGTGGAGCAGATCATGGAGTTGTAGATATGGATCATGAGTCCTCCAAAGAAGACGACGATGATGGCCAAGGTTTTTCTTTAAGGAAGAAACCTAGGATAAAGATCCTTCCAATATGGATCCCGACCAGTCTCCACCAGCCACTACAACAAAGAAGACTCGCATTCTTCCTTCAATGATGTTTACCGAACCTTAGTCCGATTTTGGTTGAGTTTGGTTCCTTCAGTCTGGGCAACATAAGCCTTGGGGATATTGACTTCTATATTCATCAACGTGGTGACTTGTAAACTACCCACGTGAGGAGGATAACACCTATTAGCGAAATCCAGACCCATGGTCCATTGGGGGGACAGTAGGACACACATACACATGCATCATACCTTCCTTGCTTTGCATCATGATTTATTCTATCGGTATTAACTTGTCTATTTCACTTGAAAGTTCAATATAGCAAAGGTTCATGTTTGATTCCCTCTAGGATAAGATGGGTAAGCAGAAGAGGTGGAGCTCGTGCATACACTCTCATGGCACCGACCATAACTAAGAAACAAGTAAGAAATCAAATCGGATTGAGACGACCGAGATAGGGAATATTAGTGTCACAATTCATCCTCAAGGCATAGATCTAGGTCTCCTCTGCCCAAAAGCTAGGATAGGTTCTCTAATCAACCTGCTGGCATTCTATCTGTGGATGCATTCCATTCCCTTTCTTTAGCTTCATCCAACCTTTTATCAGGCCATATATGGATAAATCTGACTAGTTGAACTTAAATGTTATTGAGGCAAAGAGCCCAAAGTGATAACTACTAAACTCATATACCAAGTGCGATCGATGAGACCATCCCATAGCTTAGTAATCAACTTGCAAATGAAGGCCAAAACACTTTATCACTACAAACCACAACATAATAGCCAATCCTATGAACAAGTAAGGAATTGGTACCAATCACTTTCAAGGTTCGGTACCAATCCCCAAGGCGACTCCAAGCTACGATAGTTACAACCCATTCCAAGCCTCATTGGATTGATCACATGATATTACCATCAAGCACTAAATGTACACAAAGAAACTCATTACCACTCCACCACCGAACTAAGTATTTCACCTAAAAACAGGCTTTCTAGCAAAGCAATCAAGGTAAAAAAACATGGAGGTACAAGTAAATCGCACCTATCCATGGCCACGAGGAAGATCCATAAAGCAATCATATGGATCTGTATAGGTCCCTGACCATGGATCGACATCGATGCTTGATAATTACTGATGTGGCCATGATCTGTCAAGCATTTCTCTTCCTAGACGTGCAAAATGTACGTATAAACGTGGTGGAGATGATTTCAATGAACTTTGTGCTATTTTGAGGGTACATTTTCAGCTATTTATTTTAGACATATCTCTTGTAATATTTGGAGACCACTACTGATCCATAAGAAGACCTCTTGTAAGCAGGAATCAAATTAGCAACAAAGTTAAGTGGATATAACAAAGATTAGCCGAACCACTGTAAAGTTTGTGTGTCTTGTTATTTCTCATTCTCATTTACTTTCTTCATTTATTTCCCTACATTAATTCTTTGGGTGTTTGTGCCACTTTTTGGTATAAACATGTACTATATTTTCATAAAATTATATACATGTATATATTTGATTAAACATAAATTTATTTTAAAACATTTTCTGAAATCTATTTGGAAATATATTGTTTTTTGAAATCCATTTGGAATTCATTTTAAATTAAAAAAACTATTTTTAAATCGTATGAAAAAAGAAAATTTTAATTTTGTCAAAATCTTTTTATGCCCAAAATTTAAAAAATATAGATTTTATATATTTCGACTATGTAATTTTATATTTATAAATTAGAATTTTGTAAAATTTAAAATATATATATTTCTAATATGCATTTTTGAAATAAAAAATATTTTAATTCATACACACACAAACATATATACTAAACATATAAAGTTTAAATTTGAATTTGAATTTCAGATAGGATAAGATTTTGAATCTAGACCTAATTTTAAGTTTGAATATTTCTTTAGTTATTTTAAATGTTGTATTTTGAATTGGTTTTATACTTAGAATATATATTTGTACATAATTATTTTAGTGCATATTTATAAGTATACTTCAAATTATATTATTTTAAAATAATATTAGACAACAAACATGTATATAAGGGACTAATGTGTCCATTGCGGTGTAAATCTCAGCACTTATATTTGGGTACATTAAGCCTTGTACGCATTATATGTTGCACGCGCACATATACGTATATGTATATTTGGTACACATGTACGCATTATATATCACATATATTAACAAATTAAACCTTTATATTAATAAAATAAATAAAACAACGATTATATTTAAAGTTTATTTAGATTCGATCTATATTAATTTAGATGTCATAGGCATGATAGGAGTTAAAATAGTTAAAAAACTGAAATTCACTAATTTAACCTACTACATAGTGGCCCAGTTTCAATAATGGTATTAGAGCCTAATAGCCTATACGGTCTAAACTAGCGGCATTAAAGATAACTTATTAAGCCTACCCATTTAGTAAGGTGTCTAGAAAGTAGCATTATCGTTGAGTTTAAGTAATTAAGTACCCTGCCCTACCTGGCTACTGGCCTAGTCCGAACGGTGTATTAAGCCCAAATGTTATCCCTAATGTGATGGCCTAATTTAAATTTGGGCCTTAGGATAATACTACAAAATCTATTTTGAAATTGAAATTAAAATTAAAAAGGTTAGATTTAAATAAGTAAAATTTTATAAATGTTATACAAAAAGTCATATACAAAAACAAAAGGTAAGCGTCTAATTGGGGAGAATTTGCAGCGGAGAGAGGAAACCAATCAGCGCATTTTTCCAACAGGCCCTAGATTCAAAAAACCAGAATTTAAGGAAGGGATAAGGTCCTGGGCTGATGCTATTGCAGGCAACACGTGTATAGAAGGTGGGATAAACAATTTCAAACCCCTAGAAGATGCAGAGGGGCCTTTTGCGGATCTGGATGAAGAGGTTTTTACCTCAGCTAAAAGTATGTGGGGTACATCCATTTACATTTATGTTGTAGGAAAAAGACCTTATTATATACACCTCAATGCATACATTAAAAGAGAATGGAAACCAGCAGGTAAATGGGATGTATTTCCTAGAGAAAATGAATTTTACCTTATTGAATTCAGTAATGAATTAGACTGTAAAAAGTTGCTGGAAGGAGGTCCATGGTTCATTGATAGCAAACTTATTTTCACCAAGAAGTGGGAACCTAATCTACAACTTGAGAGAGACATGTTAGAAACACATCATGTTTGGGTCAAACTTATGAATCTCGACTTATCCTTATGGAATGCCCGTGAAATTAGTAAAATTGCCAGTCTTATTGGTTCCCCCCGACCATGGACGACTATGCTAGACATGTTAAAAGATTGAAATATGCTAGAGTTCTAGTAGAAATAAAAGCTAGTAATCCAATCAAAAATCAAGTTCGTGCCAAAGACAGAAGTGGAAATATATACATCCAGGAAGTAGAGTACGATCACATTCCACCTGTCTGTACTAAATGCAAGTGTTTTGGGCATTCTATAGAACAATGCGAAACTATTCTAGGTCCCATTAAGCAGGTGTGGAGACAAAAAACTACATCAGAGACTACTCAAACCAGGCCTACGCAAAATATACAACAAAATGAGGCGCATAATGAGTCTAATTCTGAACATATACACATAGAACAGTCAACCAAAGTAGCTAGCTGCCAAAAGGAAACACTTGTGGAAACGCTTGCTGCTCTGGAAGATGTAGAAAAGGCAATAGCTCTTAAAGGAACAACAGAAAGTGGTGGTGATGATGATGATGGAGCAGCAGAATTGGAGCTGATAATAAAGAAATTCAAAAGTGGGATTACAAATAAGGAAATCCAGCTCTAAATCAAAAATTGAAAAGCAGAATAGTCAAAGCAATAGACAACTTAGACGAACAGAAGATCATCTGTCACAAGTGTAACAAACCCGGTCATATCAAGCCTAATTGCCCACAGAATCAATTCAGCCATGGAAAGAAATAGAAAAGGAGAAGTTTTGCAGCCACTTGGGATGAAACAGATGAGGATGATAAAAGCACTGCTAGTGAGAGCAAAAAAGCATATTTGTGCTTTCGAGGAGATATAACTGACAGTGACAATGATAACGAGCAAAGCGAGGTATCAAAACTTACCCATTCAGAGTTGCTTATATATTTTCATGAAGTAAATGGCTGTTTTGAACGACTTAGGGAAAGATACGCTAAACTTGAATCACAAAAGGATACTTTGATAGAATTAAATAAACAACTTGGTCAATTAGTTAAAAACTATCAAAGTAGGATACCTAAGTGTGATAAGTGTCCATCACTCGAAGAAGAGATTAGAAAATCAGAAATTAAAATAAAATCACTTGAAAATGAAATTTTGATTTTGAAGGAAAGTGAAAATATTAGAAGAGAAAATTCTATTAAAAAGTGCACATAATTATTAAACGAAAATGAATCTCTCAAAACACAAGTCCAACAATTGTCAACGACTTTAGATAAATTTTCCAAAAGTGAAAAATCGTTGAATATGCAATTAGGGAAGCAAACTGTTAATACAGTTAGACAAGGACTTGGATATAATCAATCTGAAAATGTTAGAAATAAAATTAATCAAGTCAATTCAATGTGCACAATTTGTAGAAAATTTAGACACAATCAAAACAATTGTTGGTATAGACCCAAAAACGTGAAAACTATATCAATTGGATTCCAAAAGGCACAAATATAAAATCTCTCAAAGTTAAACAAATCTGGGTGCCGAAAAGAACATATATAAATTGTTATGGGTCTCCATGAAATTATTTTTCAAAATATTTTTCCACAAACAATCATGGACCTATAAAAACAAATAGGTCACAAAAACCTTTTATCGTGTAGGTATGGTGATAGGCTAAGGAACAACATCAGTCTTATCTTGGATTCTGGCTGTTCCCAGAACACAACGAGCAACAAAGCAAAGTTCCTTAGCCTAGTATAAAGGTGGCGGAATCACAATGGGCAACAACGAAAAATTATCGTAAAGGTAAAACAGGTAATGGTGTATTTTGAACGATATATTAAATGTGATAATCTACACCGTAGTCTGAATTAAATCAGCCAATAATGTGATGATATGATCTTGATTCTGACTTATTCAAAATTGTTGGCCAATTATATTCTTATGCCAAGAACACTATAAAAAAACTCTAGAGTCTTTGAATTACTTCATATATATTAGTTTGGATTAATAATAGTGTTTTATTGGATGATAATACATTTGGTTATTTTACGGCTAACTCTATATTCACGGTTTTTTATTTACACGGCTTCAATTCAAATTCAAGGGAATTACATTTAAAAAGTTGTTAACAATGATTTTGAGATATTTGTTGCACAACTCATGATCTGGTCTGTAACATTCAACTAATAATAAGTTTGAGTGAGAAGAAGTTCAGTGCAGATTACACTGGTATTCTAGTTGATAGAAAAAATTACTAGTGGAACGTGATTTATATTGAGACATTTAGTAACTGCGTCGTTTTTCAAAGAAAATATCTGCATATTTTTCATTTCAAATAATTTTCAAATAGCAGAAATTTTTCTTATAAAAACCCACTAGAAAATCATTTTTGACCTTGTTTTCAGATTAATCATTTTTAGAAAAATTGATTTTATAATTATTTTTGAATTTGATTTTAAATGATTACATTGACTAGTCTGACTCCCTAATGATTATCGAAAAGATGAATAGTGATTGAAAAAGTGACAAGTGTTAATATTAATCATATATTATAACTTGAGACGGTATATTTAGTAAATTTCTTTAGAAATTTAAATAGGAGTTATAAAAACTTTTTGTTGCTAAAAATTCCATGACCATTTCTATTTCTATCATATTTCTATCAACCATCACTTATCAAAATCCATTATAGTATGTCAATATGTGGTGATTTAAAAAGGAATAATTCGTTTTTCATTTTATATATCTTTTTAAATAAAAAAACCAAAGTATTCACTCTCATTTAAAGTCCTCACGGTTATGCATGGGTGAACTACTTGGAATTTTTGATTATGTGCTTCCATGCTCACTTAAAAGTCCTTACGGTTATGCATGTATGGAACGCATATCAAAATTGATTTATTAAATAAACAAGTTGATTCTAATCTCGTTTAAAAGTCCTCACGGTTATGCGTGGTTAGAAGATACTTGAATTCATCTAAAAAAATGGAATACTAGTAATCTCATTTAAAAGTCCTAACGGTTATGCATGGTTAGTAGATATTCAAATTCCTGGATTAAATATACCATAAATAGACACAACTGTATGGTTTTATATGATGACATCATTCACATCATTCTAAAAGTGGAATATGCGCCTAACAGAGAATTTATGATTTTTGTTTGATTTTTATTGAAATTTAATATTTGTATTTGATTGAGTTTAATGTTGTATTAATATCTATCACTTTATCTCTATTTTTCTAACACTATTCCTATTTTGCTGATAACAAAAGGGGGAGAGAAAAGTTAAGATTTTGTCAAATAAAAGCAAGTAAAGGTCAAATATTTTCTATTTGCATCTAGGCTCATTTGCATATTTTTAATTGTATGCATATATGAAGGGGGAGCTTTGTGTAGAGAGGAAGCATTCAAATAGGGGGAGCAAATTGAATGATCAAATACATTTAACAAATTCAAAATCTTAAATATATGTTTGCTATCATCAAAAGGGAGAGATTGTTGAATATGTGAGTATATTATTCTTATTTGATGATAATAAACACACACACACACACACACACACACACCATATTTATATATTCATTCAAATGTATTTGTTAATGTACTATTTTATTTTTCACATAATTAAATAAATATTTGGTGAATAAAATAAATAACATGAATTAAAATTCAAACAGATATTTTATTCAAAAAAATATTTATTACAATTTTGAATAGTACAAGTTCAAGCTCTCACTATACATATACAATTTTGATTAGAATATAAATTCAATTACATCGCAATCTTTCATTTACAAATGCACCTCACTACAATTCACTCATTCACTCATATTTTATCTTCAACTTCACTCCAGATTGAATCCATCATCTGAGCAATCTGCAAAAATAAATACCGACGCAGTAAAATTGAAAAGGAAATATTTTTGCAGTATGAAATAAAATATGAATTTTGAAAATATTATTTGCCTCAGTTATTTGGGTTGTTCGCCATCATTTAAATTTGAATTCATCATACACGAACAGCTTATGACCATGCATAATGTATCACTGTACGTGCCACAAGGCCGTGCACACCGATATATACACTTGATAAAATTACAGGGACAGGTGAGCACAGGTCAAACCCAAATGAAAAGTAGGGTTCAACTCAAGTGCAATAAAAATAATGTCACAACATCAGCACAAGGTCAAACCCGAGCTTAAAGCTGGATTCAACACAGGTGCAAGTTCATGAAAATGGTCAAGACAACTAAAACAAGCCTCGACCAAAATCCAAATACACAATATACAAACTGAAACAGGCAGTGACAACAACAGCTATAAAGGATGAATACATACAAATACACGCAACAACAAAGACTGGAAACACAGTGCATCTCAACCCAATATAAAACAGGTTTAAGTGAAACCAAAAGTCAACAATTGCTTAAAGTACGAATGCACCGTGACAGATATACGAAGTCAAACGAAATACAATCAATGATGAAGCAATGCAATATGAACCAAACAGTGCACACTGTAGATACAAGGCAACAGTGGTGAACATGCATATGATTCGTGACCAGACTTCAACATGAAGTGATAAACAACATACATATATACATGAATCAGTTCAATATGCCATGCACTTGAACCATGACTGTCAAAGAAACTTCAAAACAACATTTCAACGAGACATATATATGTATCAATGAAGCAGTGCAGCAGTAAATAGCAGCAAACTTAACTTGACCAACAATGCAAGACTAAAAGAAGACAACCAATGCAATTTCAACCTGAACCAGAGCATGCCCAAGCTAACATACACAAATATACATACATGAATGTATGTATACACATGATGAAAGACCAGTGAGCAAGTCAACTGAATACAAACCAAAATTCATGACTCAAACTGGCACCTAAAGAAGGTCACGCAAGCAACCAGACTGCACTTTCAAGTGCAAGCCGAAGTGAAAGACCATAAATACAAAACTTAAACAAACAAGAGACCAATCAAACAAGTTCACATTCAAGTACTTGAACCAATGGCCAGATCCAAACAACATAATTGCGCAAGGGTAGTTGCACAAAAGTAAGTGCAGCCTCAACATGACGCATGAACACTTACAACAAAAGTGGTGCAAATAAAACCAGTAATCAAGTACAGATTCAAGTTATCAAATGAAAAATCAAGTAAAACAAAAGTCAGTGATGTACATGCCTCGAAGAACAGTGGACAGAGCTCAATGCAATATCAGTGCAACGGCGATGGTCGAAGACATTATCAAGTCAGAGCAGAGTTCGACAATGTCAAGTGCCGAGTCAATTTGCAAATTCAAGTCAAGGCCATGAGACTGAAGTCAAAGAAAATGAAGAACGAAAATTAGAATCAAATGTCAAATAATTCAACACCATGATGACCAAGCGAAATCAAAGCAAGCCGTGGGAATCAAGTAAAAAATATACGAAATTGACAAAGTTAGAAATCATCATAAACATCCAAGCAACATCGAACGGCTGGAACAAAATAAATGACAAATTCAAATGAACGAAATCATAGGAATTCAATTCCTATATAAACCCAGTCATCATCGACGTGAAAAGGCATTCGAGCTCGAGCTTAACCGAGCATAATTATTCAACTAGAATCATCAATCGGGTTCAAGAAACCAACCAGAAAAGTAAAAAGGAAAATAACATACCAATATTAATTCGAATTTTATCGAATTGGAGTAGCCGAAAGAGATCAACAGAGATAAAGAAGAAATCGAAGCATCATTAATCAAATTGACAAAGCCGGCGACTTCAACATGAAACCCTAACTTTCGAGCAAGCAATGAGGCCGCCATTCTCTTGGAGAAAACCAGGCCGAAGATACAAAAGAAAAGGAAAAATGGGTTTAATTTTATCACTTATGGGCCGGCCTGGTTATTGGGCTTAATTTAAATTAGGGTTCAATATTTAAAATAGGGTTTCTAATTGTTTTATTGTGTTTTAAATTTGTAGTTTCTCTTTGAACTTTGTAATTACTAGTCGTGTGACTAGGAGACAAACTACGTGGCGTAGTTTGAGAATTCACAACTCAGTGGCTGAGTTGTGGCAGAGTTTTGAGCATAGAGTTAAGGCTAGTCGATAGCGAGTGTCGCGAGTTCACGTGTGTATGCGTTTGACTGCTTAATTTCTAGTAGAAACCTTGGGAGCAGCACGAAGGCAAGGTTTTGCCGAAGCTAGGTAAATTCTGTGTCGTTCTATTTCTATATTTATTATTCTGCTATTATTTGTGCTGCTAATATTTTGATATATCTGTGTTGAAATAATTTTATATAAACTTCCGCAATAAATTTTTATAATTAATAGCATCACCCTATTTACCCCCATCTAGGGTGAAATCGATCCTACAGAAAATCCTCACGAGACAAAACTCGTCCTACTGGATACACTTAGAGGTTTAACGGCTCGTTGCATATGCTTAATGCCATCGTGTTTCCTAAGAAAATGAATTTATCTTAGTTTTTTCCTTTATTCGAGGACGAATAAAAAGATAAGCATAAGGGTATTTGATGTGCACGTAAATGTGCATATTTTACCAATATATTTAATATATTTAAATTAAATAAGTGATGATATTAAGTATTTTAACTTGTTTAAAGCAGAATTCAATTTACTTTCAAATTGTCACATATTCATCTTTATATAGGGTTGAATGGTCATTTTTGTGCATTTATTAATTTGAGAAAAATTACTTGGACATTTTTATGATATTTTGTAGGAATTTGGATTCATATGCAAGAGGGTTTCAAGAAGATATATGCAAGCACAAGAGAATACAAAGAAAGGAAGATGGAAATAATTCAAATACATGATCCTGGAGGACCACACCCACTTACCTAAATCTACAATTAAAAGCTAATGGACAACTAAGTGGAGGTTAAAGCTTCATGCATATTTGACAATGGATTAATTAGAGCCTAATGGTTACTTGGTGGCCACACCTAAAGGGCATTTCGAGAAGCACCCCAATGTGAATTAAGGTTTTATGCACGTATAAATATCCCTTTTATGTAGATGTAAAGAACTCACTTACTCTTTCTAAAATTAGTTAGGAAACTAAAATGCAAGTTGTGAGCTCTATGTTTTATGAAATAAAAATGGCTTCCTAGCCTCTTTCTCTTCTCTTTTCTACTTATTTTTATCTACTTTTATGTTAATATTTATTTCTATGCTATCTTTTGTTTCATGTTTATAGCTTAGATTTACATTCATGCAAGTAGTATAACTTTATTTTTTTATGCAAGTAGTTAGTAGTTAATCTCTTTTCCTTCCTTTTTTTATTTTCAATTTCTTTGCTTTTTAATGTTGAATTTATAAGTGTTGATTTGATAACACAAATGAGTAGTTAAACCCTTTTGATTTAGGGGCAATGAAGCTCTCTAACTTTATGTAAATTCAACATTTCTAAGATTTTTGGTCTCTTTTGTTTGTGCTTCATGAAAGTGGATTTTGATGTAAGTTTATATAAGTGGATTTGACAGCTTATGTTGCATTTGCAAATGAGCCATTCTTATTCAACATAAACACAATTTACATCATCATTTTCTAATTAATTTTTTATTTTGAAATAAAAGTGAAAACAAAATTTAATGATCTATATTACTAATTGCAATAGTAAATAGATCATACTTATAATAGCTTTTGCTTTGGCTTCATTGTCATGAGAATTGATAAGTGGTTTATATATTGTATTATAGTTTGATGATTTAAGTTATGTTAATTAATAACAAAAATAAAATATACTTATTATAAATGCAATAATTATTTCATTTAATATCAAAAATAGAGATCATAGATTATTATTTGTTGATTTACAAAAATATGAGAGTGGATTTGCCTCTAAATTGTTTTCTAATCTCATATTTTTTAATCTCATTTTCATTCTAGTTTTAGCTTCATTTTGATTGTAATTAACAATCTTTTCTCATTTTGGTCTAATTTTATAGAGTAGAAAATTTTAAAATCTTAAAAATTTCCTACGGATCGACCCGTAGTCGCTACGTACTAAAATTGTACGTTGTGCGCTTACGGTGATTTTATTATAAATTTTTCAGTGATTTTCTAATCCGATAGAAAATTAGTCGTTAAATAGTAAGACAAATACTTCTGAAATACTTTTTAAAACATTTTCGAAAAAGGTTAGAGTTAAATCGAGAAGTTCAAAAACCATTTCTAAGTAAAATGCTATAGAGAATCCCAAAAATCACATTTAAAATCATTTTCCAAATCAAAAACCATTTTCAAATCAAAATAGCAAATATACTATTTTCAAAATACTATAAATGGCCTACATCTACTATAGCATTAGCAAGTGCTTCCATAGATATATAACAAAGAATTCAACATTACAACATGTTGACATCATATCCAACATGGCCAAACTACCAAACTTTAACATTAGATAATTTATACAACACGTATGTAATTGAAATTAAAATCAACAGTGCTGAGTAATCTAGATTCCTCTACAAAATTCCCTGTACTTCATTTTATATGTAATTTGCTTTCCAATGCAGAAATTCAACTAAACCAAATCAATAAATCATTCAAGCACAAAAAAGATAATTTATATCCATCATATATCATATACTATTCATCCAAAGATGTGTCAACTCACCAAAATTCCAACTGATGATTATGTGTTCCGATTCGATCTAAAATCGAAATACATTCAATTTTAGATCAAAATTATACTTGATCCAAACTTGACAAAATCATCTCCAGTGCGTGGACAACGCTTTTACAAGCGCAACGCAAAAATCTCATCTCGATTGGACCTCATATGAAGAAGAAATGAAATTTATAAGTTTTTGGATTAATTAAAATAATTAATTACTTAACAACTTAATTAACATTTAATTACCATAAATCTTCTTCCCTCCCAGTCTCAGCACTGTGCACACACACACAAACATCACCTCCAGGCCGTGCATGCATACCACCTCTCCAACCATTCTCAACGAAATCAAACACCAACAGTTTCTATGAGTTCCATGTCATGAGAGCTCCATATATAACCCTGCGACCCAAAGCTCGGTCGCCTTATCAAATAATGACCTGATGGTCGACATGCCTAAACCCTAATGACGTAGTTCACCATGCTCGACTAGACATCCCCCAACCAACCCAAACCCCTTCTCTTTGAGCCAATTTCACTTTGACATCTTTGATTCACCCATCGTGGCCCCAATCTTTGGCACTTCATCACCCTACTCATGCACGAGACAACCAAGCTCGGTCAAGCAACATTGTACATACCAACGTCTACATGGATATGAATCTTGCACCCATACAAACTCAAAGGATCAAACATCATAATTTATCGTTAACAAAAACTCATGATTTAGATTTTTAAATGGAGAGGCTAGGTTTAATATTTATAGTAAAAGGAAATAAAAGAAGAAAAAAGGGGAAATATGAAAAGAGAGATGGAAAAGTATGTGTGGGGTTTATTTTATATTATAATTTCTAGTGCTTTGCTGCATAATATCAAGTTCGCACACGAACCACGAATGACAGAAATAAAAAAATGATCATGCACAATAATGCGACAAGATCACAAAACAACAATAAAATACACTAGTTATCTTATTCTGCGAAATGCTCAAACTACCAATACTTACTGAAAAATACGCCAAATGATAATTTAGATATTTTTCAAATTAAAAATTATGGAAAAATCCTATAAATAAAAATAAAAATACGTTATTAAAAATCAGGTCATTTTGTTAATAGTTATTTTCTCATTATTTATTGAATTTGAATTAAATTTGGAATATTTCAATAAACTGAGTATTTCTAACTGAAATGTTAAAAATTGTGGGTCATTACATATACTTTGGGAAAGGTTAGGGAAGATACATTGCATACACATATTAAATTAAAAAAGTAGCCGTAAATAACAGACATAACATTTAGATGGAAGCCAAAAGATGTAAATTATGTTATGGATAAAGTATGCAAAATTTCAATCACCAGAACGTTGTTATAACCCCCTCCTCATTACAACTTATAGGATATATTTAAAGGAACATGTCATTGGAGCAAGACAGAATGGTTAATGGATAAATCTTCTTATTCGTGCCCGGTGCTGACAAGGTGATTAGATGCCCAAATGAATACCATTGATTCCGAGGTAATTATTTCAATCATTTATATCCTATTATATTTTCTATTCCGCTGTGAGTTTAGTTTGATCGATCACTGTTACACATATTTACTACAAGTTATCAAAATCAATGATCTATATCCTAATGGATTTGGGTTTCGATTTTCCGAAATTCGGGCCTAGTAAGGTGCATATTGTTACATTTGATTTCAACTCCTAGGTTAGTCGGTCATAGGTATTAGGATATTTTGAGAGTACATATTTGTATTTTCTAGCAATAAATATATATTTTGCGCTAAACACTATAAATTATGACTATGGAATAGTTGCGACCATATTTCGACGGTGTGGACGATGCGATTATAAGCAAGGAATTTTTTTTATAGAGTTAAAATTACACCCTTCCCCAATTACCCCAAGGAGAATTGGCTGCAGGTAAGGCGTTAACCTAAGAGAGCATGAGCACGATATATGGAAGTATCCCTTAGACTAGAGGTGTTTGACTTGATTGCTGAGGCAGTGCTACCGTATGATTGTGGATTTTTATGTATTAGCAATTGAATATGAATAGTTTATCTAGTCAAGTGGAAAATAAGAGTCTATATGTCCCAAACATCTGTAGGCAAATTCTCACAGGGAATGTTCATCGATTATCACAAGATGACAAACCGGATTTCATCAAAAGAAAAGAAAATTCCATTTTAGAGTCTGACCCCAAGTGAGAGAATTTAACAAAAATATTTCAAAAAATGCCTTGAAATGTTCAAATAAGTCTTTCTTTTCAAAGAATTTTTTTCAATGGGTCTATTTGGAAACTATTGTTTTAAATAGTAAGAAAGTTTTGGAATTTTTATTTCTAAAATTGGTAGTGCTGAAAGGACTTGATTTAAAAAGAATTTTTTTTGAAATTGTTAAATATATATAGTAAAATAAAATTTTGCTTTTGTTTTGAAAAGGTGTTTTTGGAAGAAAAGAGTTTATCAGTTTTGAAACAAATTGAAATAAGCATATGCATGCCTCAATGATTTTTCATGTTAATAAAAATTGAAAGTTCACAAATTTTCTCTTTAAATGGCTAATAAAATAGAAATAACACTTAATTGGGTTATATAGTTAGGAAGTGTGTTCAGTGCTCGCTAGCAAATATAAGAAATATTCACGGATAAAAATAATACGGAGAATATTAGCTGTAATACTTTCGAGTTTTCGAGGTTTTTGATGGTAGAAATGGTATAAGTTTGGAATACTACGAAATAATTGAGGAAAACTTCGAAAAGCTAGACAATGAGCTAGGGTACCGTCGTAAAGAGGACAAGAATTTTTTGAATCATTTTGAACCAAAGTAAACGACATGAAATGATAAATATTGTTCTTATTATTAATTAACCCGTTTCGGATAGGATGCAGGTTCAACCTAGGCTCGAAATTTGGCAATGGTCGACTCCTAGCGGTCGACATTGGGGTCGACCAGTAGCGGTCGACCGGTTAAAGGGATTAAGGCAAAATCCTAACCTAGAATGTGACATACAAGTCGCATCCACTTCAGCCGCCTCCCTTTCGTTGATCCATTCCTCTTCCATACAGCCGACCCCAATCCTCTCCTCTTCAAATCAAAGTTGTCACCCCTTCCCTTTCCTTACGCCCAGAAATGCCATCTCCCTCCCACTACAGTAGTCCCTTCTTCAACAGCAGTAGATTTCCCTCCCAAGGCCTAATTTTTGCGCACAAGATCTAGCCTCGCCACCTCTCTAGATCTAAATCCAATCTCCCCTCTCTGACACCTACTCAGTCCATGGCACCACCTCAAACTTCCAACTCTGCTTCACACCATCCTGGTCTCACTCCTTTAGAGATCGCTTGGATCAATCCGAGCAAACAAAAAATCTCTGTTTACTTGGCCTCAACAAATTTTGCTTCCCTTTAGGGACGGCTAGTCAAATTCGAAGGTTTCGCCAACTTTGGACCCAAGGAATCGTTCACAACAATTGGATTAGCATCGAGATCGATTTAACAACTGTCTTGCATACAACTTTGTTGAAGGTATCAGTAATCTTCAATCAGAAGTAAAAGGAGTCAAGTTTGATTTGTCTGACAAAGATTTCGAAGATATTTGAGGGATAACCGCGGAGGGAGCGGGTTTGAATGATATAGAGATGATTGGTTCGGAGATTTTGCAGCGGATCTTTTCTGAAGGTATCGTTGTCTGGCGGTCAGACAATTTACGACCTGTTGCATGTCTCATCATTCGCATAGTTTAGCAAAACATCATTTCGAAGATGGAGAGCTTCGATCAGATTTATCTGTTGGTATAGAAGGCCATTTATGCTATCATGGATTATATAGTTGTTAAGTGGGCTCGTGCTACCATGAGAAACTATGCCAGTCCTGGAGTTACTTTCTGTATTGGCACCATTTCACTCGTATCTTTTGGTGATTTAGATTGAACTTATCTTGGAAGTTGGTCCAAAAGATGGTCCCCTTCCCATTCGACAGAGCCTCTCTTAAGAAGATGGGGATCCTTGTGCCACTAGCCAGGTTAGCAACGCCAACAGTAGAAGAGCGACTGCAATAGGAGATAGAGAAAGGACGGGTGCTAAACGATACCAAATCCCCAAGCTAGTTGCTATCCGACAAGTCCATGCCGAGATCCAAGTGATTTGAGCTGAGCAGTGGCGACAGTGCCACGAGATTGGCTGTATAGCTGCTATGCTTGCCCGTTTCGAGGCCGCGACAATGGCTCGAGCTCGAGTAGGGGATTGGGACCTTCCTATATTCTGTAGTTAGTATCTTAGGTCTAGTAGTGTTGTTGTCATTTCCCTTCCAACATTTGTTCTTTTCTTTTCTTTTCTTTAGGTTGTTTGGGTTATAACCATTGGTTGTCTCTTGTATAAAAAGATATGTACAATATATTGTGGGAAATATTTTTATTTATTCATAGTGCTATTGTTTCTGGATATGTAGACTGCTCTTGTATATGTATTCTGAAGAAGCAGTATGAATATGAAAATCTCATAAAGACACTTAACCAATGGTAAATGCAATGTAAGACTGAAAGTTTATAAAATAATGTATTTTAGCAAGCAAAGGACAATCTAAGTTTATTATGAAATCACATGCCATTATTACTATTCCTTAAAAGCTAAAATTTTGTAAATATTTAGTTGGTCATCATTTTAAAATAAATGAATAAACATAGGTAAGGAAGCAAGTTTTAAATTCTAATATTAATTGTGAAATGCTAGGGTTGAACATATAGATTAACTCATAATTGAATTCTTGCCCAAATAGTTGAAAAAAGGATTTTGGGAATTTTGGAATTTTGATGTTCAAATAATTTTTGGAATTACTGCCCAAATTGTTTTAAGGGAGTTGCGTTTAGATGTTTTCAAAGTTGACTTTTCAAACCATGTGCAAGTTTGATTGAAAAGCAGAATTTTTTTTTATGGAAATTTTGATTTTTTAAATGCTAAATACTAATCGTAGATAAGATATATGGGTAAATAAACATGAATTTAGTAGTGCATAAATGTTGACATTAGAATGAAGTACAAAAGATAACAAGGGAAAAGTTGTTTTAGCCTTGTAATTTCTGCTTTCATACCTTGTCAACGACGTACAAGAGTCCATTTTGAATTCAGTTCCATTTTAGAGCTTGAAAACAAGCCTCTTTTTGTGTATTGTACATCCAAAATTGGAAGAAAATCTGGGGCAACGAGACAATTTCGAATGTACAATGGGATCGGTACCTAATAGAATGGTAAGAATGTGAAATTCTTCATCTAAATTCCTTTTTTGACATAGGAGAGAACATTTACGAAATGAAATTTAACGTGTTAGATTTTTGGGTGGTATGAATTGGATGCAAAATTGGTCGTACCATGCTTCTACTCATAGGAGTAAGGAATTTTTATGTGAAAAAAAATCTTTTAAAACCTATTTGCATCATATTTTCAAGAATGTTTTCAAAAGAATGCATTCATATAGGAGGACATGATTTAGAATCATTCTGCATACATGTTTTCTATGTTACGATACACTATGCACTTATGCACATTTGGCTGCAAAATTGGTTGTAAACTAATTGGTTGAATAATTTAAGATGGTTACTGCATTACCCGATGATTTAATCAGCGGACTAATTTTAGGGACGAATTTTTTTTAAGAGGGAATGTAACACTCCATAAAATGTATGTTAATAATCTAATAATTAACAAGGCTTCAAAAATGGAATTTGAGCAAAGGATGGAATTTGGCCACAAACTTGCATCATTGCGTTCATGATGATTTTTTGAGTAACTTTCATATTTGGTGTTTCGCGATCGAAGTTCAAACGAAGAAGTTATGAGCGTTTTAAGAATTCGGAACGAAAATAATTAAATGATAAAATATACTATTAAATTTAATAATTCACAAAACCCACCTGTCGAGCCCAATCTATAGGTCGGTCGACCGCTATAGGTCAAATGATCATTAGCAAGTGGTCGACCAGTCATGCAAACAGTGGCTAGATTTGAACCTTGGACAATGGCACGGATGTGACGACCCGCCTTTCATTCCACAGAAAGACGCATCATCAATAAGAAAGAAGTAGGTAGAAAGGGAAATATATAGAAAAGAAAGGACTAAACAATATCAGAATCTCACAGCGGAACGAATAAAATATATTACATCACATAAGTCATTACATAATAGACATAATCTATCTGAGTTATACAGGTTATACATAACACATTAGAAGTCGTGAAGACTTGTCTATTATTACGAGCCAAAATACAACACAGAACTACTAACACAGCGGAACACAATATCAATATACGCTGAAGCCTCCTGCTCCAAATCTCCTCCAGGATTCGTCAAAGAAAACCTGAATCCCTTGGCTACTCGAAAATATTTGAGTACTCAAGAGTTTAAGAAAAAAGAAAACAAACTCTGGGTCAGACATGGGTCTAGTGTGAGTAAACGGGTTAAAGTTGTTTAACTTTGAAAATCATTTGGAATCAAAGGTATCTCGTAAGACCACGCCATAAATAAACATGCTGGATTTTTACCTTACGTTAACTAAAACATTTGATAGGAAATCCAGTGATATTATAATAGTATCTAGGGTTTTCAAGTAAAATAGAAAATAGCTGGAATGCTTACATTTCACGTTCCAACATAGTTGGGCAGTCAAAACGTACGACACTTATTGGAGATTGGATTTCATATAATGGCAGGGCTATTGGGCTACCGCCCGTCACAGTTCCTGGTCTAGATCGAAATACCTAGGATCCACCCTGATCCTCTGCAACACAAGACCGGAACTACCCTTACTAGATAATCCCGAATAAGGAAACCCCGCAGTTGGCGTGACCAACCGCCCACACAGCCAAATAAAAGGGACCTCTAAACAGGGAAAAATCTCATCCTACTTGGGTGCTACCCACTTAGCCTTGTTGTAACTCCCATGTTTTAGCCATTCCCGATTGATGAGGCTTAATGCCACGATTACCTTTTTAGAACACATATCTTGGAATGCTCACCGTCCTCCAATGACGATGGTCAAAAAGCATTCATCCATACAAGTCCGTTTCAGGTTCGAACGAAACCGAATGCACTATCTCGCTGCACTCATTTTGGAATCACCCTTAGAGTTAACGATAGCCCTTGCACTCTGAATCTTCATCTCGAAACCTTTAGAATCACCCTCAGAGTAAACGATAAATAGCCCTTCCTCTTTGAATCTTCATCTTGATCTTCACTTGAGATTTCACGACCATCGTTTAATTTGGATAGATATGGTTTTCGGATATCCAATTCAGAATCCGATCCCGGACTCATCGAAATCCAAGCGTTCCTTAAAGTCCAATTTGTTTTAAGTTTAAACAATTCAATTTATATTCAGGGTAACATACTCACATAGCAAATCTATCGTAGAAAGGTAACTCAAATTATCACAGTTTAATCAATTCACTTCATATCATAGAACATCACATATCACACCTCATAGATATCAAATAATCCAAGTTATTAAATATAACTTAACCATCCATAAGCAAGATTAATAAGTTGTTCAATTCCTAATAAATTTAATTTAATCTTTCAATAATTAAATCGGTTTCTTTAATTACTTTTAAATCCTGCTTACTTAACATTAATTAATAATAAAGCATTTATTATTACTTAATGTTGTTAATTAGTCATCCATTAACCATTCACATTAATTGATTAGCCCTTAGTTAATTTCATTAAGTAATTAACTATCCTTAATTATTTATATTAACTAATTTCATTCATTAATTATCCATTAATTAATCACATTCAGTAATTAACTATTCTTTAATTACTTACACGAAGTAATTATTTTTAATTAATTACATTCATTAATTATTATTATTATTCAATTACTCACATTAATTAACTAACCCTTCAATTAATTACATTAATTAATCCTTACTTATTTCCATTAAGTAATTATCCTTTAATTACTTTCATTAAGTAATTTCCCTTTAATTAATTACATTCAGTAATTATCCATTAATTACTTACACTAAGTAATTATACTTTATTACATTAACTATATATACTTAATTAGTTACATTAAGTAATTATCCTTAATCAATTAACCCAATTAATTATCTTAATTTAATTACATTAATTAATTATCTTTAATTAATTAAGTAATTATACTTTAATTACTTTTATTAATAAGACCTTAATTAATTAAGATAAACCATTTACCTTAATTAAACTTTTACTTATCATTTATATTTATTTAAATTAGATGCTTGAAAATAATTTATACAAAAACATTTGAGAACTTTTATTAATTAAAGTTAAACATAACTACCTTAATCACTTCCTAATTTCATCATTAAATTTCCTTTGAAAAACATTTAGGAAATATAATTACAAAATTATCCTAATATATAATTATATAAACCAAAACAAATTTAAAACATTTAATTTTAAATTTAAATCTTTAAAACTTGTTTGCAATCTTGTTTAATAATTTTATTTTGGAAACTTGGTTAACAATCTTTTGAAAACATATTCATTTTCTTTAAAACTCTAAAACTTGTTAACTAAATTCATATTTATTTTACCTTAAAACATAGTTAACTCATACCTTTGAAAACTTGTTAATTAAATTTATTTTTGCTTTGAAAACTTTGGAACTACACATTTTCTTTGCTCTTAAAACATGATAACGTACAATTGAAATAAAAACTCTAGCTAAAATACAAAATCCTCGAGCTATCCCCGTGTGACTCGTGAACTTCTTCCTCGAGGAAACACACAAAACTACTCGAGATCGACCCGAGAAAACCCTTCTTCTTCGATCACAACACAACACACAGACACACAAACGTGCACTTGTGCACATGCACCTCCGTTCTGGTCGTCTCCAACACCTCGCCGCGACACTCGCAAGTCAACGATCACCTCGCAGACTCACCCGACCTTCCAGTTCTGACGAACTCGCCTGAGAACCAAATCGAGCTATCCAGCACATAATAGGAACCAAAACGATCGGAAAAACTTCCCCCGCGCCGTCGCCTACGTCCATCTGAGACCTCGCCGTCTTGACTATAGCTGCATCATCAACCCACGCTTCTAATCCACATGCGACCGTCTCCGATGCACCATCACGTCGTATAAAGCTCGACAACTACCTCGACCAAAACAAGTGATCGAATCCTAGTTCCACGCCGCCTGGCCACCATGGCCATCTAAAAATCCTTCCTCTATTTTTCCTGAGATCTCCATCCTTCCCTCTTCCTCCAACAACGATCAACTCCCCGCCGATCATCGGCAATCGACGAGAATGCAAAAACTGATCAACTTAGAAATTCTCGACATTCACACACTTAAAATTCAAGATATCTATATCAAAATTCATGATTTTCCAAAACAAATCAGATTATAAACTCAAAACACGATTTTCAGACATTGAAATTTTGACTTGCATTTAATTTTTACTGTAATTTATCATTTTAGAAATAATTACTTAATATAAATTATTAAAACCATTTTTAAAAATGATATTACACTATTACAATCATTTTCTCTTCAAAGATTACAACCTAAAATAGATTATACAAAGAGCAATTGAATTTATTTTGAATGGGTTAGATCCTGAAGTACAAATAGAGTCATATGTATATACATATACAGGCATGCACAGGCTTTCATATTTATATACAGAGTATTCCAGTTAAGAACAACCATGCAAATCATATTTTCAATATCACTTCACAAGTTTATCACATGCAACAAGTATTTAACAAAATTTAAACTTTGAATAGTTTTATTTAGTCACCTGATTTTGGAAGAACAGAGAACAGACTTTATCTTCTTGATATGGAACCGTTCGATTTTAATCTGTATTTGATGTTGAATCTGCTTGATGACTGATTTATTTGTTGAGTTTGAATTAAATCTTGATTTATATTGAGTTGAATCCTTGCTCAGGTTGAAACTTAGAAACAGATGAAGTTGTTTGGATTTTATTTAGTTTTGGCTTTCAGTTTTCTTTTAATTTTAGAAAAGATGAAGAGTAAAAGAAGGATGAGAAAAGAGAATGATTTTGAACTGAAAAGAGTAGCCAGGTTTACTCTAACATTTTATTTATAATTCAAATACAAGAAAATCAGGCCGCTTGTAAATTTGAATGGCATTTAAGCTACAAATGTCAATACATGAATTATTTATCTTACAAATGTTTAAATGCAAGAATTAAATGTTTACAAAATTTTAAACCTTTATTTTATTAATATGTATCATATATCTACAAATGTTTAAACTCTCTATTTTATTAATTACTTATATTTATATAGATTTATGTACCATGTTTATATTTTTACATGTTTTTTTATAAATTATGTTTATACATGTATGTTTTAAAACTTTATATGTATACAACCCATAATTAGTTCATGTAATTTTAAAAAGAAAGAGTATGAAAGCAAAAGAAATGAACCCTTTTATGAAATATTATTTAAACTCAAGCTAAAAATACTTTTAAATAAATAAACAATTATATTTAGTGTTTTGAAAATATTTAATTAACTTTAACTAGCTTTTAAAAAATTAATATATTGAAGCTATAGCTTCCAAATCATAATATATACACATATATATATATTATAATTAGAAAACATTTTCATTAATTTTGAAAAGATAAATTTTGCCAAATTAAATAATTATAATAGAAAATTATCAAACCTATATTGCCAACTTAAAAGATTATAAAGGAAGATTACCAAATTATTATTACCAAATTTAAAATAATTACTAATGAAGATTATCGAATTTTCTATTGCCAAAATTCCGAGTCATCACAACGGATTTAATATTTTTAAGAATGGGTACGATTAATTCGAGCAACTATAAATTCAGGCCTAGACCGTCACTTTCCTTTTCATATTTTCTTATTCAAGCAGCAAAACTCTGTCACTTTCTCTTCTCCACTATTCCTTCTAATCATAAAATAATCTGTGTTTATACCAATTGGAGAAGAGCGGAAAATAATAAAAGAAGAAGAGAAGCAGTGAATTAACGTTGCGCATTAACAAGATAAACTTCAATATTACAAATCTATATTCCCCTTAACCCCAAATCTCTCTTTGGATATGTTACTTTAATTGTATGTCTATACCATTTTATACATATTTCTTTGGATTGTAAAGAATATGGAGCTGAAACAAGGAATCCGATTTGGATTTGGAGATTTAGAAAGCTAAAAAGGCGAGTGAGAATTATGTAATTTATTTATAACATTAGAATTTATTTCATTGGATTTTTATTTAATTTTTATGCCTAAAGAAAAATCTAAGATTTGTAGGCTCAAACTAAATGCGTAAAACATTGCTTACATATTCTGTGATTTGGGAAAAAAAAATTAAAATGAATGTTATTTACACCTAGATTTGGAAATTAGTCCCTAAGTTATTAGAAGCTGAAAATGGATAAAGATGTAGAGTTTATTTCAAATCTACAATGAGTTTATAGAGGCATTAGTACGATTCAGATTTGCTCTGATCTCATTAGAATGCGAATTTTTATTTTTTAATTTGTTAAAAATATTATCCGTTTAACCATCATAAATCTGTCTAATTTCTTAATTACATAGAAAAAGCGCAGCGTTTGATTTGACAATGTATATATATAAAAAAGGAAAGAGATGTATAAATTATGGATTTTTTATATAGTTTACACCGTCTATTTCAATAAAAAAAGAAATAAATAATTTCTTATAATTTCAAATAAAGCAAATCTTTTATTTTAGTTTGATTGAAGAAAAGTAATAAAGGGGATCCCTTTTAGAAGGATAATGCTAGCAGATTAAACTATGGAAAGACTACTCTAGTTAGGAATTAATAACTAGAGACATAAAAGAAATAAAAATATATGTACATGTAACCGAGCTAAACATTTGAAATAAAAATATAATTAATACAAGCGTAATGCATGATAATATTCGCATTAGTTATTATTATTAGAACGTTAGAATAAAATTTGCAACAGAAGGTAGGATTAAAAAATAAAGATGGAAGTTGTAACCCTATAGGTAATAAGTGCACAATAAATTGGGGGTTACAAAGATTTAAATAGGTTATGAATGGAGTAAATTAATGAGACTATTAGGATAGGTGTAGAGAGATAAGGAAGCATTAATGTGTAAAATTTTGAATAAGTAAATGAATGTCTTTAGGAAACGTCCATTAAGATAATAATCATTTATTACGGACAAAATGGACATTTTTAGAGATGATAAATAAAACATGCTAGGTAGTAATTAAATATTATATAGTGATATAATTGTCATTTGAGTAAATTATCAGCTTTAAGTATGCAAATAGAGATCGGTTCACTTTTCTTAATATTAAAGCTTAGAATAATTAATTTGATTAACGCGTTGGATGTGAGGACGATAGATTTACATAACAGAAGTCTTCCCTTTGGTTCTTTTTTTGTAGTTAACAATTTCCTTTCACTTTGGTCTAATTTGATTGAATTAAAAATTTTAAAATCTTAAAAAATCCCTACGGATTGACCCGTACTCGCTACGTACTAAAATTGTACGCCGTGCGTTTGCGGTTATTTTTATTTCAAAATTTATCGGCAGTTTTCTAATTTGATAGAAAATTTCCGTTAAACAAGTTTTTGGAGCCGTTGCCAGAGAGTTATCTTCGATTTTCAATTTCTACTCTTTGGTTATTTTTGTGTGATTTTATTGTATGTTAGTTTCGTGTGTTTGTTTGCATTTAAAAAAATTACGCGATTGTTGTTCTCTTTTCGTTATAGAAACTTCCAAGTGAACAGCCACTGCCATCCTCTAAGTCCCACAGTTCAACCATCCTTCCTTTACTGCCTCAGCCTTACCACCCACCTCTGGCATGCATAAATCTACATTAGCTGCCCATGACTATATCACTACCATTCACCTCCATATCATCACCATGTCACTTCGTTCGCAGCTCCATATCTACCTTCATTTCCACTCCATACCACTATCTGCCATCTCTCCACTGCTCCACTACAGTCCTTGCCTGACCACAAACTGCTTCCACTTCCAGTTCTCAAAGTAACCCGCAAACATACTGCAACATTTCCATACCAGATACTACCATTGCAACCAACATTCAACACAAATAGCCATCACTTCTTAGTGCTGCATTACCACTTGCATATCATCCTCAGTTTAGATGTAGGATACCTATCCAAAGTTTTCACAACTCAATCATGTATGATGGAATCATCAAAAAAGTTTTTATCTTTTCTAACTCTGTCTGTAACTCACCAGAGGCTTGGGAAAAAAAGTGAAGATGGATACGAACGAGATATCCAGCAACAAGAAGAAGGAACTATTATCTATTATAGTATGCTTTTTCTACAACCAATCAATTACGTAAAATAAATGAAAGTATTCGAAAATGAAAACCTAATATTATAATTATAAGGAACTTTCCCTACAACTGGTGGAGTAACAGCCAGTTTTGGTATGTTAGGAGATGTCATTATTGCTGAATCTAACGCGTACATTGCTTTCGCAAGTAAAAGAGTAATTGAACAAACATTGAATAAAATAATACTCGATGGTTCACAAACAGCTGAGTATTTATTCCATAAGGGATTATACGACCCAATAATACCGCGTAATCTTTTAAAATGAATTCTGAGTGAGTTATTTCAGCTACATGGTTTTTTTCCGCTTTGCCTTTCTTTGTCGGCAGCAACACCACATACCCTTCAACAGTTCCATTACAATCCTTCTGTCTAACCACAAACTGTGCTTCATCATACAAACCATCTGCATCACCCTCTTCATCAGCCATCGATCCTGACAACTAACCATAGCTCTGCCCCTCTTCTCAACCCATCCATTACACCACATCTACATCATCATACAAATGCAGACCATCAACCCCCTATCTGCCAATTTCTCGACCATTGCAACTCTACTCTCTCCACCCTCTGCCAGTACAACATCCAATCCCCTCCACTGTCACCACTGCTTTGTGCACTGCCACTGCCCATATACTCCACCATGTACTAACAGACTCCACCATCTATTCATATTCACAGCAGCAATCACACATTCACCTTCATATTCAACAAGAACTCTGCTTCACCACTTCACAAACTCCACTGACCATCTTCTCATAACTACTATTGCCTGAACTACTTCCCAAACGAACAACTTCAATCAACATACTCATCACTGCATGCACATTCAATCACCGCTGACCCATAATACTTCAAGCAATTCCAAACAAACCACAACATACTTCACAACTCCATATTCACCTCTGTCTTCAACCTTTGTTCCACTCCATATCTTCGCCATCCTACAGCCTTGCCTACCTCTCTACCATTCACTGTCACTTCATCCATTGCCTCCATATCATTGCTGTCATAGCATCACCATCGCAACCGAAATCCCCTAGACCAGAAACAACATCAAAACCACGAATCGAACCTCCACAAATCACGGCATAGCCAACTACCTCGAATCGAACACGCGACTGCTCAAAGCGAAACCACAGCAAAATAACCACTCGCCAATCACTTTGCCCCTCCAAACCCACAATCTCCAGCACAAAACAATCGACCTGACCCTACAATCGATCTCCGCTCCAAATCGCGAACCCAGTTTTCTAATTTGTTTGTTGTGAATTTGAGATTTTGAGCATTATTGCGTTGAGAGTTGGGAGAGCGAATTTTTTTTGTGTTTTTTTCAGATGTTTGCAGGTTTGGGGCCGGTAAATAATGGGCTGGGGTGGGATGTCCTTTTGTTTTGTCTAATTTAATATATTTTTTAAGTCCATCTTCCTTTTTGGTTTTTCAATCTTCTTCTTTATAAAAAAAACAAATTGTATTGGTTTCAATTTTTTTTAGTTTCTTTTTATTTTTTTTGAAAAAGAAAAAAAATGTTATAGAAAAATTTCTTTTGGGTCTTTTCTTTCAATAGTTTTGAGTTTACTTTGTTTCATTTCTCCTTTGATATAGAAAAAGCTGTGTGTGTGTATACACACACACACACACACATTTATACATATACATATATGTATATATATACATATATATACATTGTTTAGAGATATTTTGTTTTGATTTGTTTCTTTGGATTTCAATTGTTTTGATTTTCCATTTGTTTTGGTGTTCCTTCTTTAAAAAAACTGTTTATATCTTATTTTTATTTTCAGGTTGTCCAAGCGGAAAGGAAGAATTGTTTGCTTCGCCATGCCGTAAAAAATAACAACTGCTTGCTTGCTCTAAATTTTTTTTGCTAATAATCTGCGTGCTCTGATATCGTGCCATCATCCCTTATTTTTATTTGAATTGGATTGTTGATTGCTTGCATTTGCATTCATATATATAAAAAAAAATCAAAATCTGAAATAACAAACAAACTTCATTTTAGTTGCATTCATTTTAGTTGCATTGTAAATTCACGTTTAATTTTTGTTTTGCATTCATCTCATCTTATTTTATTTTCTAGGGGGAATACCCCAATTCACATAAGGTAAGAGATTTCATCACCCTTTCTTTTGCCTACAAACGCAATTCATCGTAGAATTTGACTAATAATAAAGGTTAGACATTCGACTTAAGAGTGTCACGAGCTCATCTAGGGCTTAATTATATCTTCATATTTATTTTTTTTGAACAATTTTATTTCTTAGTGTCTTGGCTACGGTAGAGTAATAACCAGTTATAAAAATTATAGTGATTCGTAAATATTATACCAGTTGTTCCTCTGAAGGTACTTAAACCTTTGGCTGCATTGCTATGGTGATTCGAGGTGCACTGATAACCCCTACCCGTTACCTGGCTGAGAAATATTTTTGTTGATTTAAGACAAATTGTGATTATACAATTTTTGGTTAGTAGCTACTAAGGACAGAAAACTGTAATTAAGTCCTTTGCATTCATTTAGTTGCATTAGTCCATGCATATTTAAAAGAAAAACAAAAAATACAAAAAATCCAAAAAAAGATTGTAAATTTTTCTTAATTTCGTTTTTAATCCAAAAAAAAAATCCTTTTTCCCTTTACTTTGAAAATTTTCAATCAAAAACAAAAATCCAAAAAAGAAAAATATATAAATCTTTTCAAAAAGAAAAAAATTTAAAACTTCAAAAACAAAAAAAATTGAAAATTAAAAAACAAAAATCAAATTTCCATTTTCTAAAAATAAAATAATCCTTTTGGTAAATATTTGAAAATTCAAAAAAAATTACAATACAAAAACAAAAACATATAATAAAAAAATTGAAAATCCAAAAATAAAAATAAAAATCAAACTTCTCTTTTGAAAATAAATTTCATTTGGTAAATATTTTTCTTCCTTCAGAAAATACAAAAACAAGAACAATTTTTCACTTCATATTTTTCAAATCTTCTTTCATTCTTTAAACTCTATTCTAACTTCTTTCTCTTCTCGACTTTCACTTATGCATGAGTACTTGGACTCATGACACAACAACAAATCGTTGGACTCGCGACTCAACAACTAATCGTTTAACTCGAACAGACGATCCTCCCGGAATGGCAAATGAGAACGCCCTTCAAACTCTTATGGATAGAATCTTTCTCGATATAGTTTCTATTCCATCTTGCATCACGTTATCCGCCTCTATGGGTAACCATTTTGAAATTCACTTGAACCATATTTCCACGCTTCCAAAATTTGGCAATTTCGAGCACGATGACTCATACATCTTTTTGACTAAATTCAAACAAGTTTGTGCAATCATTAAACTTCAATAACTTTCTGATGACGGAATCAAGCTTCGATTAATCTCATTCGCTCTTACGGATTATGCTGAAAAATGGTTGTACAGCTTACCATCAAACTCGATTAAAACTTGGGTAGAATTCGTAAAAGCTTTCATAAAAAAATTCTATCCCTTGGAAAAAACAAGTAGAATCAGAAACGAAATTGTAAATTTTCACTAACTTATGAAAGATTCAAAGAGCTTTTGACAAAATGTCTGCACCATAACTTCGAAAAACGGACGATTTGCCAAATCATATACAATGGACTGGAAAATAGCTCACGAACCACGCTTGAATCAATGTGCCAAGGCAACTTTCTTGTCCAACATCACGACGATGCTTGGCAATTTCTTAAAAACCTCGCTGAAAAATCGTCCCAATGAGAACGTTAGAATGAAAATTCAATTTACTCATGATCGAATGCACACTCGATCAGATCTTCTTTTGCTTTGGAAGCTAAGATCGACGCAATGATTAAAAAATTCGATAACGTTTTCTCATCGAATCGAATGAACTAAGCTTCCCAACCGATGTGTTATAAATGCAACGATCCTACTCATATAGCCGATCAGTGTCTCAATTCTATCGAACAAATCAATGCTTTCAATAAAGCCAAAAACGTCCCATTTTCTCCCACGTTCCACCCTGGTTGGAGAAATCATCCAAAATTTTCGTTGAACCAAAACAATCCCAACACGAATACAATTCGTCCAAATTTTAAAGCACTCCTGAATAATTTTTCAAATCCTCCCTTTCATCCCAACAATTTTCAACCAAACTTTGTGGGTCCTTCTCATAATCAACCGCAACAATCAAATTCTCAACCAAATGCTGCTCACCCTTCCCAAGATGATAAACGTTTAAGTTCACTTGAGAAAAACCTTGAAACGTTGGCTAAAGCAACTACTAAAGTCTTCAATCAAACAACAATTTGCAAAATTTATTGACCTCATATATGCAAAACACAAACCAATCAATTGCAAAACTCGAAATGCAAATGAGTCAATTAGCCATGTCTAGAAGTGAACGCGAACATGGCACATTCCCAAGCCAGCCCCTTCCAAATCCCAGAAATTAAAAGCAAATTCAAATTAAGTCCATGTTGTTCAAGATAGAAACGTCACCCAACCGAATGCTATCACAACTTTACATTTCGATAAACAAATCGATAATCATGTCATTAACCTAAACGATTTACCAGAAACCACTCTCGACACTTCAAATGAATCGAAACAGAACGTGGAGCCAAACGTTGAATCAAATACCAAACAAAATTCTTCTTCTACTCAAGTTGACCAGCCTACCGAGTATCATGTTTCATTTCCACTTCGTCTTCAACCAAAGAAACACTCGAACCAAATGGAAAAGATGTTGGAAATTTTTAAACAAGTAAAAGTTAATATCCCACTTCTTAACATCGTTCAGCGAGTCCCCATATACACGAAATTTCTTAAGGACTTGTGCACCCAAGAGCGACAAACTCAAGTACCCAAAAAAGTCTTCTTAGCCGCTAGTTTGAGTAAAGTCTTGTCCCAATCCATGCCCATTAAATACAAAGATCCTGGCTGTCCTATGATTTCATGCACAATTGGAGACAAGACGATTAATAAATGTTTGATTGACTTAGGCATGAGTGTCAACTTGATTCCATACACCATGTACGAACAATTAGGCTTAGGTAAGTTTAAACCCACAAAAGTAACGCTTCAATTTGCCGATCGCTCGATCAAGAAGCCCGTGGGAGAAATCGAGGGCATGCTCATCCGAGTAGGGCAATTCATTTTCCCCATTGACTTTTTCGTTCTCGAAACTCAACTCATGACAAATCTCATGAGTCAAATTTCATTGATTTTAGGTCGACCATTCTTAGCCACCTCAAATGCCTTAATCAATAATGGTTCGATGAAAATTTCTTTTGGAAACATGCCTTTGGATCTTAATATTTCAAATCTTGAGAGCCAATCGAACGAACCTCATTACCAAACGTCGGAAGTTAGTGCCATTCACGAAAACTTTGAAAACGAGACACTTGATTTTAACGATGAACGTGAGGCCGAGTATGAAAAATTGTTTCATGAAATTCCCAATGAAATTGAATACACGCTTCCTTTTGAATCACTTCCAGTTCAGTTTGAATCTCAATGTAATTCTTCGATCGAAAAACTCCCGAAGTTGGATTTCAAACCACTTCTCGATCACCTTAAGTGCGCATACTTAGGTGATAACGAAATGTTTCCTGTCATAATTTTCGCAACTCTCTCTCTCTTGATCAAGAAATTCTCTTCTCTCTATTCTTTCGAAAAACAAGGAAGCGATTGGATGGTCGATCTTCGATATTAAGGGAATTAGCCCTAATATTGTTCAGCATCGCATCCATTTAATCGACGACGCCAAGCCTGTTCATAGTGCGCAACGAAGGCTTAATCCAAAAATGAAAGATGCGGTGCATGATGAAATTCTTAACTTCTCGACAACGGAATCATTTACCCAATCTCCGATAGTTCATGAGTTAGCCTAATTCACGTTGTACCGAAAATGCCTGGGCTAACCGTTGTCAAGAACGATTCAAACGAACTTATTCCAAATCATATTCAAACACGTTTGCATGTTTGCATTAACTATCAAAAACTAAATGCTGCAACACGAAAAGATCACTTCCCTCTTCCTTTCATTAACCAAATGTTCGAACGTATAGCCGGTCACGAATTCTACCGCTTCCTCGAAGGTTATTACGGCTATAACCAAATTCCAGTCGCTCCCGAAGATTAAGAGAAAATGATTTTCACGTGTCCAATCGGTACCTTTGCTTATTGACGTATGCCATACAGGCTTTGTAACACTTCTGCAACTTTCCAACGATGCATGGTTGGAATTTTTTCTGACATGATTGAACGCTTTCTTGAAGTTTTTATGGACGATTTCTCAATTTTTGGTGATTATTTTTCCCAATATTTACACCATCTCGAGCTAGTTCTAAATCGATGTAAAGAAAAACATTTGACTTTGAATTAGGAAAAATGTCACTTTATGGTCAAACAAGGCATAGTCCTTGGACGTATCATCTTGAATAAAGGCATTGAGGTAGATAAAGCAAAAATCGATGTAATTGCAAACCTACCCATTCCTAAACTGTTAAGGACATTCGATCATTTGTAGGACACAATGGCTTTTACCGACGCTTTGTGAAAAACTTAGCAAAATCGCTCTGCCTTTGACGACTCTTCTAGGAAAGGAGTTCCATTCGATTTCAACTCTGAGTGTATGTCTTCTTTTGAACGTCTAAAAAGCGAACTCATTTCTGCTCCAATCATTTACGCATCCAATTGGGATCTTCCTTTCGAAATATTGTGTGACGCTTCTAACTTTGTGGTGGGTGCTGTTTTAGGACAATGCATCAAAAAAATCCTTCATGTCATTTACTACGCGAGTATGACTTTGAACAACGCTCAACTCAACTACACAACAACCGAAAAAGAGCTTCTAGCCGTCATTTTTGCTCTCAAAAAATTCCAACAATACTTGATAGGTTCACACGTTACTGTGTACACGAACCACTCTGTGGTTCGATATCTCTTTGCTAAAAAGGATGCTAAATCCCATTTGATACGTTGGATCCTTTTACTTTAAGAATTTGACCTTACAATCAAAGACAAAAAGGATTTGATAACGTCATAGTCGATTACTTGTCTCATCTTGCCAATCAATGAAAACTTCACCGATGAACAACTTCTTTTAATTTCTACCGATCCATGGTACGCTGATATAGTGAAATACTTAATCACTAAATAAACTCCCCTATCTTGGTCTAAATAGGAAAATGAAAATTCATGTCCCAAGTGAAACATTTCTATTGGAACGATCCATACTTATTCAGATATTGTCCTGACCAAATCATTCGACGTTGTATTCCAGATATTGAGATCAGGAGTATTCTTTCGTTTTGCCATGATCAATCGTGCAGTGGACATTTCGGTCCTAAAAAAACTGTGGAAAAGGTGCTACAGTGTGGTTCCTATTGGCTTTCTCTTTTCAAAGACTCGTTTGAATTTTGTAAAACTTGCGATCGATGTCAATTGCTTGGATGAATTTCTCGACGAGATATGATGCCTCTAAACCTCATTCTTACGATCGAAATCTTTGATATTTGAGGTATCGACTTTATGGGACCTTTTTCCAATTCTTTTGGAAACTTGTATATCCTTCTCGCTATCGATTATGTCTCAAAATGAGTCGAAGCCATTCCTTGCAAAACCAACGATCATAAAATTGTTGTGATATTTCTCAAAGAAAACATCTTTTTGAGGTTCGGCACACCTCTCACAATAATCAATAATAACAGAATCTATTTTTGTAACCGTTCTTTTGAAACTTTAATGAAAAAATACTCGATAACCTACAAGTTATCTACCCTGTATCATCCTCAGACTTGTGGCCAAGCTGAAGTTTCAAATCGACAAAAAAAACAAATTTCGAAAAAATCTGTTAACAAAAATCGAAAAGATTGGTCTCAGATATTGACCAACGCGCTTTGGGCTTACCGTACTGCTTTTAGAACTAACCTTGAGATGTTCCAATTTCGTTTAGTTTACGGTAAAGCTTGCCATTTACCCGTTGAAATCGAATACAAAGCATTGTGGGTAATAAAGAACTTAAACTTTGATCTTGAGCTAGCGAAAACCGAAAACTACAACTCAATGAACTAGAAGAACTTAGGAACGAGGCGTATGAAAACAAGAAAATTTACAAAGAAAGAACAAATTTTTTTCATGACAAGTCAATCCTAAGGAAAACATTTTCGCTAACCAAAATGTTCTTTTATATGACTCAAGACTTCATTTATTTCCTAGGAAATTTAGATCGAGATGGACCGGATCATTTGTGGTACGAACTGTTTTTCCACATGGTGTAGTAGAAATAGAAAATCCCAGGGATGGATCGATTTTCAAAGTTAACGATCATCGTTTGGAACCTTTCTTAGAAATGCCAAGTAACCAAGAGAAGGGGCTCATGATCCTTCACGAGCCAAGCTATGTGTAGTAAGAATGTTAACCCTCTTTTGTAAATATGTACATATTTCCCCCCCGTTACACTCATTATATCATGCATTGACTGTGGGGATACAGTCATAAGTGTGTTCACTCGCCATGCTCTGTAACCTTCTCACGTAAGCCCGAAAGGCAGTGCATGATCGGTATATCTGGCCTCGTTTTATACGAGTTAGGTGTGTGTATATAAAAATTCTTTTTAATAATGCCTACAGTCGATAAGTGTTCACACTTCTATGTTCACTCGTCATGCTCTGTATTCCCCTCACATCAGTCCATAAGGCAGTGCATAGGTAATATATTTGGCCTCAGTTTACCTAAGTTAGGCATATGTAAATATTGTTAATATCAATACAATTTTCAAATAAGAGAGAGTAAGCAATTAAAATCCGATCATAGTTTTAACTTGTTTGATTTGACTTGTTATTGGAAAGAAATGAAAATACCACTTTGATAAACTTTGCTAATCAACTAAGGATCTATTTCATAGTTACACTATATCATTGACCAAAACAATGAGTTAAACTATAGCCCAGTTGTTTTGATAACTTCGTTTTTATTCGAAATTTTGATGAGTAAATTACTTGAATTTTCAAGATAATGACCAAAACCTATATTTAACTTATGTCAATTTGAAAGTAAATGTTTCATTTGTCAATATTTTCAAAAACTTGCATTTATCCCATTGTAAATAAATCTTGCATTTGTAAATATTTTCACTTTGCATTTAGATTTTATGGGCAGTATCCGCTAAAAACCCTCACGAGACAACACTCGTCCTACTGGCGACACCCAGAGGTTTAACGACTTGTTGCATACGCTCAATGCAATCGTGCTCCCTATAAAAACGGATTATCTTAGTTTTTCTTTATTCAAGGACAAATAAAGAGATAGGTGTGAGGGTATTTGATGTGCATGTAAATGTGCATATAATTAAATCCATATTTTATCTACTTATTTAAATAAAAGTCATATTTGGGCATTTTATCATGTTTAAAACCATAACTCGATTATTTTCAAATCATCATATTCATCTTCATTTGGGGGCAAAATGGTCATTTTTATGCATGTGTCAAGTTGAGAATTTTTACTTGGACATTTTTTAATAATTTTTTAGGAATTTGGATGCATATGGAAGAGGCTTCATGAAGATACATGAATGCACAAACGAATACAAAGGAAAGAAGAGGGAAATAATTCAAGACCATCATCATGGAGGACCCCATCCACTTAACTAAATCTACAATTAAAACCTAATGGACAGCTAAGTGAAGATTAAACCTTCATGCACATTAAATGGTGGATTAATTAGTGGCTAATGGTTACTTGGTGGCCATATTTTTTAAAGGGAATTTTGGGAAGCTCCCTAAATATTGAATTAGGTTTTTATGCATGTATAAAGAGCCATATTATGTATATGTAAATATCTCCTACTCTCTCATATATTTGCTTAGGAAATTAGCAAGTTGTAAACAAAAATCAAAGTGAAAAAAATGGCTTCCAAGCCTCTTTATCCTTTCTTCTCTACATGCTTTTCTTTATTTTATTATTAATGTTTATTTCTATGCTCTCTTTCTTTTTATGTTCATAGTCATGCAAGTAGTGTAGCTTTATTTTTTATGCACTTAGTTGTAGCTAATCTCTTTTTCTTCCTTTGCTTAGTTTCCAATTCTTTGCTTTTTAATATTGAAATTTACAAGTGTTGATTTGATAACACAAATGAGTAGCTAAACCCCTTCAATTTAGGGGTAATGAAGCCCTCTAACTCTATGTAATTTCAACATCTTCGTGATTTATGATCTCTTTATTTGTACTTCATGTAAGTGAATTTTGATGTAAGTTTATACAAATGGGTTTGATAGCTTATGTTGCTTTTGCAAATGAGCTATTCTTATTCAACATAAACACAATTTACATCATTATTTACTAATTGACTTTTGATTTTGAAATGAAAGTAAAAATGAAATTTGATGCTCTGTATTGCTAATTACAATAGTAAATAGACCATACTTAAAATAGCTTTTGCTTTAGCTTCATTTTCATGAGATTTGATAAGTGGTTTATTTGTTGCATTATAGTTTGATGGTTTAAGTTATGTTAATTAATAACATAAATAAAACATACTTATGATAAATGTAACAATTATCACGTTTAATATCAAAATTAGAGATCATAAATTATTGTTTGTTGATTTACAAAAATATGAGAGTGGTTTTATCCCTAAATTATTCTCTAGTCCAATAGTTTTTAAATCACATCTCACTTCTAGCTTTAGCTTCATTTTTTGTAGCTAACAATTTCCTCTCACTTTGGTCTAATTTGATTGAATTGAAAATTTTAAAATCTTAAAAATTCCCTATGGATCGATCCGTACTCGCTAAGTACTAAAATTGTACATCTGCACTTGCGGTTATTTTTATTTCAAAATTTATCAGTATTTTTCTAATTTGATAGAAAATTTTCCATTAAAAAATACCAAAATGATTCATACTTTTTTAAATTCACCAATATGTTATCATAGAAATGAACTCAAGTATTTGACGCACATGCTGTATGTTTATAATAAGTTAATAGAATATAAAATGGAAGTAAATAATGTGACATGCAAAAGTAAATTTAAATAATTCGATTTGATTGAATAGGTAGTATATTGGAAAGAGTTCCAAATGCATCTATAAATAAATAGAGAATCAATCTCAAATGTCACTATCATATGATACATAATAATGTAATTGATAAGGAGTAATCGGACTTTGTTGAACAAAATATAATTCATAATAAGTGAAGTTACGTTAACATTTTTCTGTAAGGTCATGTACTTGAGAGTAGTACATAAGGTTAAAACTAATTTCATCTAAATAATATTTTAAAATTCATATAAGAGAAGGGTTTATAAGAAACCCTAAGTTATCCCAGCTCAAGGAGCTAACAAGTTGTATGAGTCGAATGAATGCATGTAGTAATTTTATGTGAGGAATCCTGTGTAAACAGCTCGAAAAGAGTTTGAGAACAATCAATAGTGATTGATCAATTTTGTTTTGAGAAAAGGTTAAGAAAACTAAGACCAAATAAGTTTTATATATATAATACAATTCATAACATGTTAATAAATACATATTCATTAATTTGCACTAAGAAATAAATATTATTTCAAGAAACACCAACTTCTAGCGAAGGAATTTCTTTTAGAAATTATTAGTAGTAAAATGGATTTTGATACGTTCCAAAAATAAAAATTGATACGAGGGATGAACTAAAATTAATTAAACCTAATCGAACATACCATATCAGAATGTCTAGTTTCCTCCCGTATCAAAAGGAAACTGTGAGTTTCTTGTCAGTGTCTAGAATAGATATTCCTCAGTAGTCAATGGACCATTAAGAGTATTGACTCTACCACATTGTATGATATGAAAATCCTGAATAGGTTCCATGTACTATATCAAAATATGATTCTGAAAGCCGTACCTAAAGGGATATGATCCATTGGCCACAAATGTGTTTTCAAGAAGAAGTCCAACGCAGTTGGAATATAGCAAGAAACGTTGATAATAATAACATCATAAATATAAATTGTTGAAACTACCATAGTAGGTCATCATTCAATATGCTTGCGTTAATTCAGTTTTGCTCACAAAGTTATCGTCTAGTAAGACTTTATGTTTTAGTACACGTGTGTTGAAAATGAATAGAATAAACTGTTTGCACATAACAACCGAACTGTCTCGAAGTTGGTGGGAGCGATATTGAGTCCATGGGTTTTTTGATATGATCAAAGAACTGATACGAAAGTATCATTTAGTAAGCATACGAGTTGAATAAGTATTTTGATAGAGATATCAAATAGTTTTATTTTTAATCAAAATGTAGAGGAAGCTTGTACCTGGAAGAAAGAACATTGAAGGTACATAGATATTTCTAACAATAAGTAAATAACATAACGTTGATTACTAATGATATAACTGTGTTAAAATTATTTATATTTTGGTTATTTAATTCTTTATATAGGATTTGAAAAACAACTTTTATAATCAGTATAAATGGATATTGGGAGTGTCCCAAATGATATGCATAAACATCATATTAAGATGGTTAAATATAAAGCATGTGAGATGATTTCCTTATGCATTGGCAATAAGAATTATCATATATGTTGCATTCTCTACAATATTATATCTCACTTATGTATTTAATGCATAAAACAAGTATCAAATCTGAATGATGATCGCTAAACTGTAGTTAAGAGTGTTCTCAAATATTTTTAAGTACTAGAGAATTGTTTGTAGAAAACAACGAGCTTTTTATGAAGAAATATTCGGACTTGAAATTCGTAGGTGATATCGAGTATAATATGTCAATACTAAATTCATGTTCAAACCTTAGTTAAGGAACTTTAAATTGGAAATGTTTCAAATAAAAACATTGTGACTGATTTAAAAGGATAAGCACATTGCCTTGAACAGTGTTATAATAAAAACAGTGTATAAATATAAATGCACTAATTTACAACTGATTCAAGGGTGATTCCAAGTATTGAGAATACTATGTCACTGTTATATTATAACAATTTCATGATAACATCTCACTAAAGGTTGAGAAACATACTTCGTACAATTCCACATGGATAAAGGCAGTTTATCAACATTAGAAGGAGTTGATTGACAAAGGAGATAATTAGTACATCATTATAGATCCATTCACAAATAGTGTAACTTGATCAGTTCTCATCAAACTAATCATAGGTATGTGATTGAATTTTCATAATTGGTCCAAGTGCTAGTGAGAGATTGATAGAGTTAGAGATTACTCTAAAGGCAATTATATAGTTTATTGTAAATTATTAACCTTGTAACAAAATCTTGTTCAAAATAAATATACGCATGTTTCTTTATTTGATTCAAATTTGTGTTTAGCTTGAAAATAAATAGTGGCAGAGAGATATGGAGTTTTTGGCAGAGGTAGAAGAAATAAAGAGAAAAAATCAAAATGTAAAAAGTGTAGAATAACGGGTTTAAATAAGTGAGACTTGAGAGAAGAGAAAGTGGATCTAGATCCATTCTTTTCTCCACCAATTCAAATTTGAAAATATCAAGATATAATCTTCCTCCACTTCAATGTTTGGTCGGCTAACCTGTGGCCCTCATGGGCTTCGATCCTACTTCAAACCCGATTAGACAATTGATATTTAAATCAAATTCAAATGAACATCGATATCGTATATCGATACGTTTGTATATAACTTTCATATACTCACTATTTTCAACATGGATCAACAAAATAAATTAAATTTTATAATTAGTATTTTACAATAATTGATTAATTTAATTAACTTATAACATATATAATTTAATAAAATCAAGTGGTAGTTGGAGTATTCAAAATTGCATTTATGTGATTCTTAAGCATAAATTCAATCAGCAATCAATATCAAACAGTTTGAATATCAATGTTCACATGTCATCTTAGCTAGTGGTATGATAATTTGGCCAAATTTACCTCATGCACAGTTTCTGCAAAACCCAATTTTTACTTATTTTAAGCAGTCCTCGATAGTGATAATTATTTACACCAATTCTCTTCGTTAAAACAACATCACATTAGGACTTATGGAATTTGGTACTGGTCGAAATTCCAATATCATCCATATTCAACTTGTATATTCCAAATACAAAGTCTTTGATTCAATAATAACAACTATAATTAATTGAGCTACCCTGGCTAGCAACTTTGACTTTGATTTGACTTCAGTTGACCATGATACTAACCTTATAAAACCGAGGAGACAAATTTTCTATTAAATAGTGTTTCACTTCCAACGCTTAAACACGACACAACTATATTCGTTTGGTGGATGCCGTGTCATGAGTTAACTATAATCAAAGTTGAGTTTCCACATTGAAGTTTAACAGTATTCTCAAATTCAAGAGAATTATGTAATATTATTATATTGATATTCTCCATTTGACCTTAGTTATATTAACCAAAAAAACTATCGAGTGGGCCATCCATGTTTATCCAATAAGTACCAGTATGTAACCCCTTGGTTCTCCAAGTAGCCATGAATATTATGTTGCCTAACATTTAGAGAGAATCATGTACTATGCTCTCAATGGATGTATTAATATCTAGTCTCAATACATCTTGACTAGGACTATCTCAAATGATATGCTTATTATATTTCTATAAATTGCTCACGGTTACAACACATAGTAATTACTATCACAACATACCATTTATGGATTTTCTATTAATATGTTTAAATTAAACAATTAATTAATATAACATATTATGGTAAGTATATAATATAAGGAAAAATATCTTTTATTTTGAATGAAATTTTATTATAGAGTTAATAATTTAAAGTAAACAATGGAACTATCCTTAGGACAATCCCCAAACTCCATTAATCTTCCATTTGTACTTAGGGCCAATTATGGAATATCAATCCTATCCTTTCGATTAGCTTTACAAGAATTGACCGAGTTAGTCCCTATGTGAATGGATCTATTATGTTATCGTTCAAATCTACTTTTTCTATCATGACCACTTTCTTCTCAATGAATTCTCTAATTAGGTGGAAAATCCAAAGAACGTGCCATGATTTCTTGCTTGCTATCGGCTCCTTTGTGATCTGCATTATCACATTATTGTCATAAGACAATGCTATTGGATTCTCCATGTCGAGAATCTCTCCTAGCCCATTTTAAATTTTTTACGTCTAGACTGTTCCTTATCTACTTCATTGAGAGTGATGTACTCTGCCTCCATCATGGAATCGGTTGTTGTCTTTTCCTACCGACGACCCCACTGTTTATAGTGATTTTGTAGCATGACAATGACTTATTATCGTAGATATTATTCTTAAAACTAGAGCTACTATACTCCTTCATAAGGAGATCTCCGTTCCAATATATTAAGAATAAGTCCATGGTATTTCTTAAATACTTTTGTATACAAATTACAACTGTATAATGCTTTTCTCCAAGATTAGGTTGGTATAGATTATGCATCCTAATGCATATGTCAGATCCGGTCTAGTGCATAGCATATCGTACATTATTTAACTAATTGCCAAAGCATACAACATCCTATTCATACGCTCTTTGTCCTCATCAGTTTGAGGAGCATCCTTTTTAGAAAGGACGATTCGAGATTACATCGGAATATTTTCATACTTGGAATTCTCTATATCGAACCTTTTTAGTATCACATCATTGTATAGAGATTGGGACAATCCCAATAACCACTTAGATCTATTTTTATAGACCTTTTGTGATGATCTGGAATTTTGGGCAATATCAATTTAATAATCTGTATTAAAAATTAAATCAATTTGATAATCTTGGTTAATAAGATTTGAGTTGATTTAATAATCTTCCTTTAATAAATATTTAATTGGTGAACTTTATATTTTAAAAGCTAATAAATTGTCTACTATTTATAATGTATATATATTTGTATATATTATAAATAGATAAGCTTTGTTTTAAATTTAACAAATAAGGCATATTTTATAATTATAATATTTTTGGTGATTTGGGAATTATGATTTAATTTAAATATTAAGTTTTTCAAAGCTATTTAATAAATAACTATATGGTTTTAAAGTACTTAAAATAAATGTTTAATTGTTTAAATTATAACTTAAGTTAAATTTGAATAAGATTAACAAAAGGTTTTTTTATTTTCTTTTTAAATATAGTTTGATAAATATGATTTAGTAAGATAAGTAAATTATTAATAATAAGATAATCTCTTTTATAAAATTAATAAATTGGTAAATTTTATCTTTTAAAGCTAATAAAAATATTATATTTATAAGGTATATATGTATATATATTGTAAATAGGAAGTCTTTGGTATTTATTTAATTTAAGATGAGTTTTCAAATTATAATATATATGTTTGTATATTTTATGATTTGTAGTTTCGTTTTAAATTCAATAAAATAATTTCTAAGGCTAATATTAAATATGATTTCAAATTTATAATATATATGTATGTATTTTTATATATTGTGATTGGAAGTTTATAAAAAAATATATATTGATTTAAATCATTCTTTCTTTTAAAACATCTCATGAATGAAGCACTATTTTATACGCATACATTTAAACCATAGTTTGTAAGTATATAAAGTTTTAAGTTATATGTATAAATAATTGTGTATATAAATTAAACTCAAACACATAATATATATATGTAAAAATAGAAATTTATATATTATTCAAATCTAAAACACTTGTCAACTTAAGAATCAAAGAGAAATACAATTTTCAATTAAGGAACAAATGAATGATACATTTGTCACATTTGAGAAACAAGTGGCAAATTCTCTTTTAATGGAAAATAAGTAAAATGTATTAGAGAAAATCATTTAGTTCTTTTCAGTCCAAAATCTTTCTACCTTCATCTTCTTTTCTTCTCATTCTTTCTAAAATAAAATAGAAAACTAAAATCAGAAAATCAAATGCAAAATTTGAAAGAAAAAGAATGAAACAAAGAAAATCTGGGAGAAAATCTGGAGATCAATCAAATCAGTAAGCAAACTAAAGGATCAACTCAACAACAACTATTTTCAACCAATTCAAGTAGCTGTTTCAAGCAAACTCAAACAACATATTCTAATGCCAGATCTTAAATGCCAAATCAATTCAACCGTCCAGGAACAAGATATAACAATGTTTATTTCTTCTTCTAGTTTTGGTGAGTAAACAATTTTTAAAAAAATAGTGATATGGTTGCTAGCTCTATTGCATGTGATAATCCTAAATGAAGAAGTTGTTTGCATGATTGATTTTATCTGGATATATATGAATTGCTTTGTTTATATGTGAATATATCTGTATATATATAAACTGCTCCTCTGTTCTATTTTCCAGTGAGTAAATCTTCTTATCTAAAAACTTTAAATCTGGATGTATGCTTGATGCTAGAGGAAAGATTATAAAGTAAAGTTGAAATAGGATCTACATGAATGATCTTAACAAATGTATAGTTTGCGTTGCATTTTATATTTGTGAATGTGCCTGTGTGTTAATATATTCCATCTCTGTTTATAAATTACATGCTTAAGAACAATTCAAAAATTTCAAATTCTCTTCTCACATTCAGTAATAGACTTAGATTCCTAAATGAAAAATAGTTGAGACAATCTAAACTTATTTTTAAAAATAGTTTCAAGCAAGAATATATAGTAAATATTCTGGCAATAAAGAATGACAGTAAAAATCATATTTAAGTCAAAGATCAATGTTTACAAATTCAGGTTTGGATTACATAGACTGATTTGTGGTTTAAAATTATGAATTATGATGTGAATATCATGATTTTTAGATAGGATATTGATGAGATATCACGAGTTGTTTAGTTTTGGGATTACCGGCAATTGCCGATGATCTATGTTGATTTGAAGCTTGGAATATTGATCGAGGATGGATTTAGGGTTGTCGATCATAGGAAAATTGGCGAAGTTGTTTAACAATAGCTAGGAAGGTCAGAAATCATTGATGTAGGGTTTTGGTTCTGGTTATTGTTGAGGAGGATGTCGAGCCTTGTTCGATGACAGTGACGCATCGACCCAGATCGCTATGGGGGAATTAGTAGCGTGATGATGTGATGTAGCTGTGGTCAGAGGAATGGATGCTCCGGTGGGTGGAATCATTGTCGGTGAGTAGTTTTAGCTGGTGAAGTTGATTCCAGTTTTCATTCGAATGGATTCGATTTTAATTCGCTGCCCAACCAACGAATCAGGGTGTTCGTTCGTGACGATAGGGTGGTCTTCGACTTAGTGGGGGTATCGGTGTCGACCTACGGTGGCCGGAGTTATCGTGCACGTGCACGATTGTGTCTGGCGTTTGGTAGTTGGGTTTAAGGAAGAAGAGGAGGTAGTCGAGTTTCTCGAGTCAGTGGTATGTTTTGTTCGAAGTTTTGGGTAGGTTGACTCGAAGCTTTTGAGGGTGGTCTCGTGTCTCTTGTGTGGTTTCAGGTTTTTAACTGTCTGTGGTTTTAAATTTTATGTTGAATTTAAAATTTGAAGCAAAGATTTAAACCAAGTTTTAAACCCAATTTAATGTATGGATTCAAAATTGAGATTATATCCTAGTTTTAAAATTTAAATTAAGTTTTATAAAGTAAATTATTTTAACAACTTTAATTGCTTAAAGTGTATTTTAAATGGTTAGAATTTAAAAGTAAATTTGGTTTAAATTCTTTAAGTTTCTTTTATAAGATGAGTATTTCTTTAACGTGTGATTTAAAAGGGTTTTAAATTGTTTTAATTTTGTTAAAACTAATTTTGTATTCATTTTAAATCTTAAATTTAAAATGAAATTTAAAATGGAATTTAAAAGTAAATTTGAAAGTTAAATGTTTTCAAATGTGTTTGTGAATGATAATTATCATTAGTAAGAAAATGTTCTTATTTTAAAAGTTAATAAGACTTAATAATTGTGATACATTAAATTAGTAAGGTAATTAAAATGGATAATTAATTAATTCAATTAATTAATGATTTGGGTTAATTAATTTAGTAATTAAGGGTTTGAATTAATTAATTAAGGTTTAAGATTAATTATTTAAGTAATAATTAATTTGTAATTAATGATCATTAATTAAATAAGGTTAGATTTTAATTAATGATTAGGAATTGATTAACAAAGTAATTTAAGATTAATTAATTTACATTTAAAACTTAATTAATTAAATAATTAGAGATTAATTAGTGGGTTATTAAGGATAAATTAATTAGTAATTGATAATGATTAATTTAAGTTAATTACTTAAGAGAATTAATTAAAGAATTGTTAATAAGTCAATGAAGGTCATTAACTTGAGATCATTTATAATTAATTAATGTGATTAATTTTAATAATTAATTAGATTAATTAAGGATAATCATTTGTGAGATTATTTTAAATATAATTACTTAATGAAAGTAATTAAAGGAATTAATTACTCAAGGTAATTAATTAAATAAATTTGATTAGTTTAAGTTAATTAATTAAGTTTAATTAATTTAAGATAATCACTTGAGGATTTGATAAGTATAATTACTTATGAAAGTAACTAATGGATAATCACTGGATGTAGTTAATTGAATGGTGATTTGTTAATGAAAGTAATTTGAGTTTAATTACCTTTTGTAATCAATCAAGGGATTAATTAAAGATAATTAATTAAGGAGTAATTTATTTATTTAATGAAGTAATTAAGGATAGTTAATTACTGAATGAGATTAATCAAGAGTGATTAATAAATGTGGTTTAGTTAAAGATTAATTACTTAATGAATTAATTTAATTAATTAAAAAGTAATTAGGGATCATTAATTAATATAATTAATGACGTAACTAAGGGTTGATTGATTAAGATTAATTAATCAACAATAAGTGATTATAGAGTAATTAAATAATTTAATTAAATAATGATTAATGTAATTAATTATAGTTAATTAGTTAATGAAGTAATTAAAGGATTATGTATTTGGTTAAGAATAATTAATTTGTGAAATTAATTAAAGGATAATTACTTGAATGTAATTAAAGGATAATTAATCAGGGATGATTATTTAAGGTGGATAACTAGAGGATAATTAATTAATTGATTTATAATTAATTAATGGTTATGTAAAGAAAGTTTTATAATGATGAAAGTAATTAAGTTAATTTACTTTAAAATTAACTAGAGATGAAGTAATTAATTTAGTTCATTTTAAATTAATTATAGTGTGATTAATCCTTGCTTATGTATGGGTGGATGATATTGGCTGCCTTGAATGGTTTGAGATCTCAGATATGAGATAAGTAATGATGTGTGATATGGCTGCTTTGGTTGAAGTGTGACGATAATATGAATTATCTATTTATGATGATAATATGGATTATCTGTGTATGGTGATAATATGGATTATCTATTGTGATATGTGAATCATCCATCTGTGTGTGTATATAGATAATTAAATTGAATTGTTTTAAACTTTATAACAATTTAGACCTAAGAGATGGCGTTTTGGATTTCGATGAGACCGGGATCGGGTTTCCAGATTTGGATATCCGAAAACCACATCGATCCAAATTAACAATAAGTCGTGAATCTCAAGTGAAGATGAAGATTCAGAGTGCAAGGGTTATCGTCGTTAACTCTGAGGGTGATTCCAAAATGGGTGTAACGAGATAATGCCTTCGGTTTCGTTCGAACCTGGAACGAACTTGTACGGGTTTAATGCTTTCAGAACATCGTTAGGTGGACGATGAGCATTCTAAGATAGATGTGTTCTATAAAGGTAATCGTAGCCTCAAGCCTCATCAACCGGGAATGGCTAAAACAGGGGAGGTGCAGCAAGGCTAAGTGGGTCATGCCCAAGTAGGATGAGATTTTCCCCTATCTAGAGGTCCCTTCTTATTCGGCTGTATGGGCAGTTGATCGCGACAACTGGTGGGGTTGTTTTGTTCGGGACTATCCAGTAAGGGATGATTCCGGTCTTGTGTTGCAGCGGATTGGGAGTAATCCTCGGTACGGTGATCTAGGCCCCGTATTGTGACGGGCGGTACCCTAGTAGCCCTGCCATTGATGGAAACCCATTCTTCCTATGTGCCCTTATGGTTTTGATTGTATTACCCACTTTTGTGGCTAGTAGATGGAATTTAATTATGTAACAATTTCAGCTATTTCTTATTTACTTGAAAATCCTAGACCTTGTTATAAAATCACTAGATTTCCTATCAAATGTTTTGGTTAGCGTAAGGTAAAAATTTACATATGTTTATGTGTGGGAAGTCTTACGTGATTCCTTTTGTTTTCAAGGTTTTCAAAGTTAAGCAACTTTAACCCGTTTACTCACACCAGACTCATGTCTGACCCAAGTGTTTAGTTTTAATTTTATTAAACTCTTGGGTACTTATATTATGTATGAGTAGTCGAGGGATTCAGATTAGCTTTGACGAATTGTGGAGGAGCAATGGAGCAGAAGGATTCAGCGTTGTAGACATATATAGTGTTCCGCTGTGTTGGTTTCTCTGTGTTGTATTTGTGTTGTAATAACTAGACAGGTGTTTATAACTGTCTAGTATGTGTTGTAAAAGCTGTATAACTCTTATATATGTTGTATACTATGTAATATCTAATGTGATTAATATAATTTATTCGTTCCTCTGTTGAGATTCTGATGTTGTTTCTTTCTTTCTTCTCTATCTTTTCTCTTTTCTATCCCTTTCTTTCTTATTCATGATGCGTCATTCTGTAGAATGAATGGCGGGTCGTTACTGTGGTATCAGAGCATAGGCTTGAGATAATACCTAGGCTATAGAGTGGTGTCTATCTTGAGAGAGCGTATTTGTAATTCGAATACATACATACATACATACATACATACATACATACATATATATATATACATATACCTATTTGTTGGGTTACCTGTTCAGGTTTTTCAATATGAGTTCTAAAGGTAGATGGGGTAGTGGTGTGTGTAGCACAACTACCAATGGATGGAGTTTGAGTGATTGAGGTTGGAAGTATCTGTTGAGACTGTAGACCCAATACCGTCTTGAGTGAGCTTTGCTGTGGTGAAAGGATTTCACCAATCTATGAAGGAAACTTGTTAAGGTCCAGAATCTATCTTTGAGGTGCAAGTTTGGATGAGTAGAGTTTGGATCTGTCGGTTGAGCAGAAGCGAGTGATGGTATCTTGGTAACTCAAGAAGGAATAGCTGCATGGTGAGACGCAGTGACTATGGATGTTTTCGAAGATGTTTCTTTGGAACAAGTTTAAGGAAGTGTGTTTGCTTCTATGTTGTGGCTGAGTTCAAAAGGATGTTTGTGTATGGCTTTGAGGCTCGATTTTCTCATGGAGCTTATGGTTAAGGAATTCTTTGGCATCTGTGTCAGCAGAGCAGCTCGGAGTGTTCTGTGTGCCAGCGAGGTCTTCTGACTGAGCAGTTTTCTAGAGATGGAGTTTAGAAGAAGCAGAGTGGATCCATTTCTTCGATGGATTGTCTTAATAAGCATAAGCTGTTCTGATTGGTAAAGAGAGAATAGTTTTCTTTGGATATTGGTCTGCGTTGATCGCAAAAGTGACTTGCGATAGTTTGAGTGTTCTCTTGGATTGTTGGAGATTTTTTTCGGATGTCTTCAAGAAAGTTAAGGTTTGCCTTAGCATTTGAAGATTGAGTTTTCTTATCGACTAGGATTCTAGGAGTAATATCGGTGGTTCAGCTAGTAGAAGGATGGTTCCTAGAGATAGGGTTTGGTGAAGCAGCTCAGGATTGGTGGAATTTCTGAGTTTTCTTTATGGATCCATTGAACCATATTTCTGGGATGTGTTGTCCATCTTGTGCTCATGTTCATCATCAACATTCTCATCTACTCTAGATCAGAGTTGTGCAGCGGAAGCAGTTTGGAAGTGCATCTGTTTGTCTTTTTCGGATAAGGAGAAGTAAGATCAGTCTTCTGTTGTTTGAGGAGTAGAGTTTGTGTTCTTAATTTTGGTAGATCTTGAAAGGATCATTTTGTTGGGTTGTCTTGATCCAATTTGTTTCTAGAAGTATCAGCGAAGGTCAAGCTGATCAGGAAGGATATAGGCAGCCTGGATTGTCAGAAGAGTTTGTGGATAAGAGTTGAAGGAATTTGGATTCCGGAGTCGGAGATTTGGTATAGGATAAGTTTTCTCCGGTTATAGGAGCTATAAGATGGGGTAAGGCTGGGAAGCTAGCTCCAAGGTATATTGGATCTTTTCTGGATTCTTGTAAGGATTAGTTTTTGGTTTTAAGGAGTTGAATTGCCAGTTTGGAAGACTAGGATTCGATGAGTTTCACGTATCTCTGAGGGAGTACGTGTATGATTCATCTCTAGTTGTGGAACCAGCAGTTAAGGAGGATTTGGTAGTTGAGTTAGACTTGTCTATGGTCTGATACCCTCTTCAGATCTAGACGAATAGGTACTCTATAGCTTAGTAGAATAGATTTTTTGGATTCTGTAGAGCGAGCATTCCAGTATTTATACCTGGAAAACTCTAGGAAGTTCTATTTAGAATTTTGTTTGGATAGTTAGATTTGTTTGATTATGTAAATTGGTTGTTAGCATATGGATGATAATATATGCTTGCAATATAAATTAAAATCTTTAATGAGATTATTAAATTACCTTTGCTTTTAAATTTTGGTGACGAAATTCTTTTAAGGGGGAAGGAATGTGATGACCCGAAATTTTGGGCAATATCAATTTAATAATCTATATTAAAAATAAATTAATTTGATAATCTTTGTTAATAAGATTTGAATTGATTTAATAATCTTCCTTTAATAAATATTTAATGGGTGAACTTTATCTTTTAAAAGCTAATAAATTGTCTTCTATTTATAATGCATATATGTTTGTATATATTATACATAGATAAGCTTTGTTTTAAATTTGACAAATAAGGCATATTTTCTAATTCTAATATTTTTGATGATTTGAGAATTATGATTTAATTTAAATATTAAGCTTTTCAAAGCTATTTAATAAATAACTATATAGTTTTAAAAGTACTTAAAATAAATGTTTAATTATTTAAATTATAACTTAAGTTAAATTTGAATAAGATTAACAAAAGGTTTGGTTTATTTTCTTTTTAAATATAGTTGGATAAATATGATTTAGTAAGATAAATAAATTATTAATAATAAGATAATCTCTTTTATAAAATTAATAAATTGGTGAATTTTATCTTTTAAAGCTAATAAAAATATTATATTTATAAGGCATATATTTATATATATTGTAAATAGGAAGTCTTTGGTATTTATTTAATTTAAGATGAGTTTTCAAATTATAATATATATGTTTGTATATATTGTGATTTGTAGTTTTGTTTTAAATTCAATAAAATAATTTCTAAAGCTAATATCAAATATAATTTCAAATTTATAATATATATATATATGTATGTATTTGTATATATTGTGTTTGGAAGTTTATAAATATATATATATATATATATTGATTTAAATTATTCTTTCTTTTAAAACATCTCATGAATGAAGTACTATTTTATATGCATACATTTAAACCATAGTTTGTAAGTATATAAAGTTTTAGGATATATGTATAAAATAATTTTATATATAAGTTAAACTCTAACACATAATATATATATATATATATGTGTGTAAAAATAGAAATTTATATATTAATCAAATCTAAAACACTTGTCAACTTAAGAATCAAAGAGAAACACAATTGTCAATTAAGGAACAAATGAATGATACATTTGTCACATTTGAGAAACAAGTGGCAAATTCTCTTTTAATGGAAAATAAGTAAAAAATATTAGAGAAAATCATTTAATTCTTTTCAGTCCAAAATCTTTCTTCCTTCATCTTCTTTTCTTCTCATTCTTTCTAAAATTAAAAAGAAAACTGAAATCAGAAAATCAAATGCAAAACCTGAAAGAAAAAGAATGAAATAGAGAAAATCTGGGAGAAAATATAGCGATCAATGAAATCAGTAAGCAAACTAAAGAATCAACTCAACTACTATTTTCAACCAAATTCAAGTAGTTGTTTCAAGCAAACTCAAACAACAGATTCTAATGCCAGATCTTAAATGCCAAATCAATTCAACAGTCCAGGAACAAGATATAACAATGTTCTCTGCTTCTTCTAGTTTTGGTGAGTAATTTTTTTTTTCAAAACAGTGATATGGTTGCTAGCTCTATTGCATGTGATAATCCTAAATGAAGAAGTTGTTTGCATGATTTATTTTATCTGGATATATATGAATTGCTTTGTTTATATGTAAATATATCTGTATATATAAACTGCTCCTCTGTTCTAGTTTTCCAGTGAGTAAATCTTCTTATCTAAAAACTTTAAATCTGAATGTATGCTTGATGCTAGAAGAAAAATTATAAAGTAAAGTTGAAATAGGGTTTTCATGAATGATCTTAACAAATGTATAGTTTGCAGTGCATTTTATATTTGTGAATGTGCCTGTATGTTAATATATTCCATCTCTGTTTATAAATTACAAGCTTAAGAATAATTCAAAAATTTCAAATTCTTTACTCACATCCAGTAATAGGCTTAGATTCCTAAATGAAAAATAGTTGAGACAATCTAAACTTATTTTTAAAAATAGTTTCAAGCAAGAATATATAGTAAATATTCTAGAAATAAAGAATGACAGTAAAAATCATATTTAAGTCAAAGATCAATGTTTACAAATCCAGGTTTGGATTACATAGATTGATTTGTGGTTAAAATTATGAATTATGATGTGAATATCATGATTTTTAGATAGGATATTGATGAGATATCCTGAGTTGTTTAGTTTTGGGATTATCGGCAATTGCTGATGATCTTTGTTGAGTTGAAGCTCGGAATTTTGGTCGAGGATGGCTTTAGGGTTGTCGATCATAGGAAAATTGGCGAAGTTGTTTAACGATGGCTAGGAAGGTCAAAAATCGTTGATGTAGGGTTTTGGTTCTGGTTATTGTTGAGGAGGATGTCGAGCCTTGTTCGATGACGGTGACGCATCGGGCCAGATCGCTATGGGGGAATTAGTAGCGTGATGATGTGACGTAGCTGTGGTGGAATCGTCGCTGGTGAGTAGTTTTAGCTGGTGAAGTTGATTCCAGTTTTCATTCGAATGGGTTCGATTTTGATTCGTTGCCCAACCAGCGAATCAAGATGATCGTTCGTGACGATAGGGTGGTCTTCAACTTGTTGGGGGTATCGGCGTCGACCTACGGTGGTCGGAGTTATCGTGCACGTGCACATGCATGTGCATGATTGTGTATGGCATTTGGTAGTTGGGTTTAAGGAAGAAGAGGAGGTACTCGAGTTTCTCGAGTAAGTGGTGTGTTTTTTTCAAAGTTTTGGGTAGGTTGACTTGAAGCTTTTGAGGGCGGTCTCGTGTCTCTTGTGTGGTTTTAGGTTTTTAACTGTTTGTGGTTTTAAATTTAAATTGAATTTAAAATTTGAAGCAAAGATTTAAACCAAGTTTTATACCCAATTTAAAGTATGGATTCAAAACTGAGATTATGTCCTAGTTTTAAAATTTAAATTAAGTTTTATAAATTAAATTATTTTAACAAGTTTAATTGTTTAAAGTGTATTTTAAATGGTTAGAATTTAAAGGTAAATTTGGTTTAAATTCTTTAAGTTTCTTTTATAAGATAAGTATTTCTTTAACATGTAAGTTAAAAGGTTTTTAAATTGTTTTAATTTTTTTAAAATTAATTTTGTATTCATTTTAAATCTTAAATTTAAAATGAAATTTAAAATAAATTTGAAAGTTAAATGTTTTCAAATGTGTTTATGAATGATAATTATCATTAATAAGAAAATGTTTTTATTTTAAAAGTTAATAAGACTTAATGATTGTGATACATTAAATTAGTAAGGTAATTAAAATGGATAATTAATTAATTCAATTAATTAATGACTTGGGTTAATTAGTTTAGTAATTAAGGGTTTGAATTAATTAATTAAGGTTTAAGATTAATTATATAATTAATAATTAATTTATAATCAAGGATCATTAATTAAATAAGGTTAGATTTTAATTAATGATTAGGAATTAATTAATCAAGTAATTTAAGATTAATTAAGTTACATTTAAAACTTAATTAATTAAATAATTAGAGATTAATTAGTGGGTTATTAAGGATAAATTAATTTATAATTAATAATGATTAATTTAAATTAATTACTTAAGAGAAGTAATTAAAGAATTGTTAATAAGTTAGTGAAGTTCATTAAATTGAGATCGTTTATAATTGATTAATGTGATTAATTTTAATAATTAATTAGATTAATTAATTAAGGATAATTATTTGTGAGATTATTTTAAATATAATTACTTAATGAAAGTAATTAAAGGAATTAATTACTCAACGTAATTAATTAAATAAATTTGATTAGTTTAAATTAATTAATTAAGTTTAATTAATTGAATATAATCACTTGAGGATTTGATAAGTGTAATTGCTTATGAAAGTGATTAATGGATAATTACTAGATGCAATTAATTGAATGGTGATTTGTTAATGAAAGTAATTTGAGTTTAATTACTTTTTGTAATTAATCAAGGGATTAATTAAAGATAATTAATTAAGGATTAATTAATTTATTTAATAAGTAATTAAGGATAGTTAATTACCGAATGAGATTAATCAAGAGTGATTAATAAATGTGGCTTAATTAAAGATTAATTACTTAATGAAATTACTTTAATTAATTAAAAAGTAATTAGGGATCATTAATTAATATAATTAATGATGTAATTAAAGGTTGATTAATTAAGATTAATTAATCAATAATAAGTGATTATAGAGTAATTAAATAATGTAATTAATTAATTAAGGATTAATGTAATTAATTATAGTTAATTAATTAATGAAGTAATTAAAGGATTAATTACTGTATTTGGTTAAGAATAATTAATTTGTGAAATTAGTTAAAGGATAATTACTTGAATGTAATTAAAGGATAATTAATCAGGGATGATTAATTAAGGTGTATAATTAGAGGATAATTAATTAATTGATTTATAATTAATTAATGGTTATGTAAGAAAGTTTATAATTATGAATTAATTTAATTTACTTTAAAATTAATTAGAGATGAAGTAATTAAGTTAATTCATTTTAAATTAATTATAGTGTGATTAATCCTTGCTTATGTATGAATGGATGTTATTGGTTGCCTTGATTGGTTTGGGATCTCAGATATGAGATAAGTAATGCCGTGTGTTATGGCTGCTTTGGTTGAAGTGCAATGATAATGTGAATTATCTATTTATGATGATAATGTGGATTATCTGTTTATGATGATAATATGGGTTATCTATTGTGATACGTGAATTATCTATCTATGTGTATATAGATAATTAAATTGAATTGTTTTAAACTTTAAAACAACTTGGACCTAAAAGATGGCGTTTTGGATTTCGATGAGACCGGATCGGGTTTCCAGATTTGGATATCCGAAAACCACATCGATCCAAATTAATGATAGGTCGTGAATCTCAAGTGAAGTTGAAGATTCAGAGTGCAAGGGTTATCCAAAATGAGTGTAACGAGATAACGCCTTCGGTTTCGTTCGAACGCGGAATGAACTTATATGGATTGAATGCTTTTAGAACATCGTCAGATGGATGATGAGCATTCTAAGATAGATGTGTTCTATAAAGGTAATCGTACCCTCAAGCCTCATCAACCGGGAATGGCTAAAACAGGGGAGGTGCAGCAAGTCTAAGTGGGTCATGCCCAAGTAGGACGAGATTTTCCCCTATCTAGAGGTCCCTTTTTATTCGGCTGTGTGGGAAGTTGGTCGCGACAACTGCTGATGTTGTCTTGTTCGGGACTTCCCGGTAAGGGATGGTTCTGCCTTGTGTTGCAGGGGACTGGGAGTAATCCTCGGTACAGTGATCTAGGCCCCGTACTGTGACGGGCGGTACCCCAGTAGCCCTGCTGTTGATGGAAACCCATTCTTCCTACGTGCCCTACGGTTTTGATTGTATTACCCACTTTTGTGGCTAGTAGCTGGAATTTTATCATGTAACAATTTCAGCTATTTCTTATTTACTTGAAAACCCTAGGCCCTATTATAATATCACTGGATTTTGTATCAAACGTTTTGGTTTGTGTAAGGCAAAAACTTACCTATGTTTATGTGTGGGAAGTCTTACGTGATACATTTTGTTTTCAAAGGTTTTCAAAGTTAAGCAACTTTAACCCGTTTACTCACACCAGACCCATGTCTGACCCAAGTGTTTATTTTCTGTTTTATTAAACTCTTAGATACTCATATTATGTATGAGTAGTCGAGGGATTCAGGTTAGCTTTGACGAATTGTGGAGGAGCAATGGAGCAGGAGGCTTCAGCATTGTTGATATATATTGTGTTCTGCTGTGTTGGTTTCTCTGAGTTGTATTTGTATTGTAATAACTAGACAGGTGTTTATAACTGTCTAGTATGTGTTGTATAAGCTGTGTAACTCTGATATATGTTGTATTCTATGTAATATCTTATGTGATTAATATAATTTATTCGTTCCGTTGTTGAGATTCTGATGTTGTTTCTTTCTTTCTTCTCTATCTTTTCTCTTTTCTATCCCTTTCTTTCTTATTGATGATGTGTCATTCTGTGGAATGAATGGCGGGTCGTTACACCTTTATACGTAGTATATGGGCTTCTACTCCCAAATCCTTCATCGAGAAAATTTTGGGAATTCTAGCTTTCATTGATTGCAATAATGAAACATCATTGCCAATCAACAACAAATCATCGATGTATAGAACGAAGAACACGATAGCACTTCCCTTTTCCTTTCTGTAAATGCATGCTTCCTTGGTGTTTAGATAAATACCAAACTATTTAATTACTATAACTCTTGAAGCTTGTAAAAACCCATAAATGGACTATAACAATTTGCAAACCTTTCCCCACCGACCTCAAAACCCTCAGGCTATAACATATAAAATGTCTCTTCTGAATCATCATTTAGAAATGTTGTATTTATGTCCAGTTCCCATATTTTATAGACATAGAATGTAGCAATAACTGGCACTATCTAAAAGGACTAGCTTTGCTACGGTTGAAAAAGTTCATCAAAATCAGCACCTTGAATTTTATGAAACCTTTTGTAGCTATTGTTGATTTTTAGTTCCCCTCTTTTCCATTTACACTTAGTTTTTCATAAAAATCCATTTGCAGCCGATGGGTTTTATTCCTTTGGTTATATCATCCAAAGTCCACACTTTGTTTTCGTACATGAAATCCATTTTTGATTTCATAGCTCTAAGCCAAAGTGTAGAGTTTTTACTCTATACTGCTCATTGGAATGAGAGAGGAGTGTCAGTATCTAAGACGCGGTCCTTATTCTTGACATCCATGAGAAAATCATAGTATCTATCTGGGGGACAAGATTCCCTATTAGATCTTCTTTAGGTTGCATGTTATCATATACGGGCGAATTTGGTTCTCCTACTGTTTCAGTCTTCATGTTAGTTTCTCAAATCTCATCAAGTTTTACAACTTCGCTGTTAACTTTTTTAACTAAAATTCCTTTTCTAAAAGAAACCTTGCGTCGAAATAATAATATCTTGTTCCTCTATATTGTAGAAAGTATATCTTCGAGAATTCATGGGATATCCTATAAACTTACACAATGCTGATCTTGCCTCAAGTTTGTTAGGTCGACGTTCTAAACATAGTCCAGACAACCCCACACCTTCAAATAATTGAGGTGGATTTCTTCCTATACCACATCTCATATGGTATCATGAGAATGGAAACGTATATGCCATGGTTTCTAGTGCGTATACCAATTAGGACAAATGTAACTCAGCTTTACACATCATAGATGAACCATATCTAATAGAGTTCGTTCACTTGCTCTGAAATACTATTGTGTTGCATAATTATATGGTAGAGTAACCTAAGAGATAATCAAATTATCCCTTAAGTATTGTTCGTGCTCTTGTCCAACATACTCACGTCCTCGATCGGGTTGAAGTATTTTAATCTTATGGTTTGTTTGATTTTCAACCTTGTTTGTATATTCAATGAATTTCTTATAGATATCATATTTGTTGTTCATAAGATACATATATCATAGTCTTCGGAAATCATCCACAAAGGTTAATAAGAAAGAAGAAACTACTTTGGTAATTATAAGCATCGAGCCACAAACATCACTATGTACGAGACCCAAGAGTTCATTTTCTCTTTTGTTGCTCCTAAGGGTGCTTGGTCATTTCTCCTTTGAGACATTACTCATGCATTTCAAATGATCATAATCAAATGATGGTAGAAAACCTTTGGTTTTCAGTTTGTGAAGTCGTTTCTTAATTTTATGACATAGCCTACAATGCCGAAGATAGTTTTTATTTACCTCAACATCAGAAGAATAACTCATAGTACCGACATAAATAGTGTTATCCCGCTTTTTGGCAAAGCCATGATACCAAAAGATCGATCGAAAACCAAAGACAGTTCATCTCAAAGATTGGTTGTACTTTGCTTCACAATGGATATCGATTAATTTTGTCCGAATCCGGATCAAGCTACAATTGATAGAGCACGGCAAGCAAAGTCATGGGAACCGGCGTTCCAACTTTCAGGTTAATCGGAGTTCGTATGAATGAGATATGATCGATACAAGGGAGATATGGTTCATTCGAATCCATCAGGTTTTGTCCCGTTCGAATCCATCAGGAGTTAGTCATTTCGAATCGATCGACTTCGAAACGATCGTCTTCGAATCGATCAACTTCGAATCGATCATCTTCGAATCGATCGAGTTCGAATCGATCAGATAGGCCCCGCCTCGGCTCTTTTCGAATCCATCGGGTTCGTATCCATCAGGATGCCCATACGTTCATGTCCATCAACCTTGCATTCGTATCCATCAAGCGATCTCATTTCGTCTCGATCACCAACCATCTGCTTCGTATTCATCGGCTGGAGGGCCTGCTGCCTCTAGCTCGTATCCACTAGGTGGCCATACTTGAATGATTGTTCGTATCCACCGAGCTAAGGCTAATACCGCTTATTCGTATTGATCCACACTGGTCGATACGAACACGAATTGGGTTGATGAATACGAACAAGGCTACCTCCACCGATACGAATTAAGGCGTCTCCATCGATCCAATATATACAACGGTTATCGAGACAAAAAAGGCAAAGTTTGTGGACACGAATCGGTCAATATGCCACTAGAATAGGATCGATCCAAAAAACTCGCTCCACATCACTCCACGTCACTGCGCGCGTGCGCTCTGGATCGATACGAAAGGCATAGGTACGAGATACGGATTCGAACGAGACAGTGTGCATGAAAACGTAATCTTGCATCGATCATATCTCCCAATCCACAGATCCAAATGCTATGAAATTTTCACAGAAGCTTCCATACAAGGTAAAGATTGTTCCTGCCAAGTTTCAGCTCGATTGGGTCATTTTTTGATGGATATGAAATCACTTCATATCGATCTAAGATCGAGTCGAAACTTGGTGGCGTCGGTCGCGTGGGCCCACTCACGTGCCAGAAAAAGTCTTCCGAAGTTTGAGCGAGATCTGAGCCTCCTACGCCTATAAATAACACCCTGAAGCCCACAGAAAGGGGATCTTTTGGCCATTCAACGTCCAGACTCTGCTGGATTCAATTCTGTTGATCGTTATCACTGTTGTATTCAGATTTCAAAGCTATCATCAACTGTAATCCGCTGTACTCGACTGAAATCATCAAGTGAATCAATAAAATCATAAGCTTCAGAGTGGACGTAGGCAAGATCGTCGAACCACTATAAATCCTGTGTTTCTGATCGTTATTGCTGAATTATTATGATTGTTATCACTTAGATCTGAGTTTTGTGTTAATTATTGCTGATTTACGTTCATAAACAGGTGCTTTCACGATATCGGGTGTTTGTGGCCAATTTTGGCGCAAACATTTTGGTGCTTTCACTAAGAAATAGCTGATTCAGGAGAAGTTGAATTTGAGGACTTAAGAATTCAGATCTAAGAACTATGACAAGGAAAGCGAGTAAAAGACAAAGGCCAGAGAGAAGTCAACATGAGGGAAGTCAAGAGGCTTCTTTAGGAGCGAACCAAGCTTCAGTCTTCATCACTAGGGACGAGATGGAGACAATGATGAAGAAATAGGAGGAGTTGATCCAGAGTTTATTTCAACAGATAGGGCAACTTGGAGCACAGAACAGAGGAGCTGATAGAGTTCAGAACGGAGCAGGACCATCTGGCGTAGCAACTGGATTAAGAGGCACACACATGGAGAAGGTCGAACCAATCCCGGAGAGAGAGAGGAGCATCTGCGCAACCTGGAGATAGCAGAGGAATGAACGCTCAGTCAAGGGGGCAGATTCCAGAATTCCCTCGTGAATTCAGGGGCAGGTCAAAAGCGATGAACGAGGATTGCATCTTGGAGACAATGACAAGTTGGCGGAGATGGTTAGGCGAGCCATGAGAGGCGGATCAGTAAACAAAGATTTAGAGGATGTTAATAGGAGCCCTTTTTCCACGGCCATCAGGCGAGCAAGGAACCCACTAGATTTTAAGCTATCATCGTTGGATATGTATAATGGAAGGATAGACCCTACAGTTCATCTGACAAAATATATGAGGCATATGGAGGTGCTGGGGGCATCAGAGGAGGTTATGGCCCGGTGCTTTCCATTGTACTTGGTAGATATTTCAGCATTATTATTTAGACAGCTGGAGAGCGGCTCCATAGGAACATGGGCAGATTTAACTAAGAGATTCATGAGGCAATTCAGGGTTCTCATTGCAAGACCCAAGAATGTGATGACTTTGACAACTCTAAAACAGAAAGCTGGGGAGACTTTGAGGAGTTTTCTGACGCGATTCAACGCAGCGGCAGCATCGGTGGATCGACCAGATCCATCCATGGTTATGATGACAGCTGTGTTCGAAATAGCTGATGGCACAGAATTTAAAAATTCTTTGACTAAAGATCCACCTTTGGATCTAGGAGAATTCTATCACGAGGCAGAAAAGTTCCTGCGACTGGAAGACGCAACTGCAGAAAGAGAAGAAGGAGATGAACTTAATGTTTATTCGGTCAGAGATGGAAATCCCCCCGAGAAAGGTACAGAAACTAGCAAGGGGAAACGAAAGGCTGAGAGTAGCCATAACAGACCAATGCGACCACGAAAGGAACCAAGGTTCACCACTTACTCTGAGCTGAATGAGAGTTTGGAGCGAATCTATCAGGATACCAAAGAGCAGGTTCCGTATCGTAGACCGATGTGAAGGGATCCAACTTCTGACGAAAGAAAACCAGATAAGTTTTGTGTATTTCATGAATTGAACGGTCATAACACTAATGATTGTAGACATCTGAAGGACGAGGTGAAAGGGCATATCAGGAACGGTATGCTCCTTCAGTATGTGAGGAGGCGAACTCCAGCAGTGGAGTCAGAGCGACCACCGTCTATATCAGCTAGGGGTGACCCTGAGCCGGGACAACATTTGATTATTCATTGATTGACTGAAATAATGATGAACAAGTCGTAAACCTCTCACTGACACGGTTAAATCATTTACACATGTGAGCGATCGCGCATGATCCATAGGCATGCTATGAATGACTACCGACCGCACCATAGTGAGTGTTTGCACTTTGACATCCTTACTTTGCTTTTGTTTCATGTTGATTTGGACATTTAGACTCTGCTTGTTTGGACATTTCTGTTGTGGGATTCGTATGATTATTGCTTTGACATTTGCAATTCTGTGAAAAAAAGTTTTATTGATACGCCCGTTGGATCGCGAACGGTCCACTAGCACCTCTTGTATGGCGATGAACCGCCAAATGTCTTTGATTCAGAAACTCCCCCGAACATGAACTCCGGCATCGATAATACTAAGTCCCCCCCGGGCACACATAACTGGCCTCGAATGGGACGCGATCGCGAACGACCACAATTTGCCTCGAACGGCACACGATCGCGAACGATCACAATTCGCCTCGAACGGCACACGACCGCGAACGGTCACAATCAGCCTTGAAAGACACTCGATCGCGAACGATCGATATTCGCCACGAACGGCATCCGACCGCGGGCGGTCCCATGTTACCATCCGCCGCGAACGACATACGACCGCAAACGGTCCCATTCCATCATTCGCCGCGAACGACATCGATCGCGAACGGTCCCGTTTCACCTTGAATGGCATACGATCCCGAACGATCGTCATTCGAGGTCATATGAAATTATCAAGTTCTTTGCAGGTTTTTGACAGGATATGAACATCTAGTTTATGACATTACAAAACACACCTTCCTATTGTAAGGCATGTTTTGGGGGGCAAATGTTATCCCGCTTTTTGGCAAAGCCGTGATACCAAAAGATCGGTCGAAAACCAAAGACAGTTCATCTCAAAGATTGGTTGTACTTTGCTTCACAATGGATATCGATAAATTTTGTCTAAATCCGGATCAAGCTACAATTGATAGAGCACGGCAAGCAAAGTCATGGGAACCAGCATTCCAAATTTCAAGTGAATCGGAGTTCGTATGAATGAGATATGATCGATACAAGTGAGATATGGTTTATTCGAATCCATCAGGTTTTGTCCCGTTCGAATCCATCAGGAGTTAGTCATTTCAAATCGATCGGCTTCGAAACGATCGTCTTCGAATCGATCAACTTTGAATCGATCGAGTTCGAATCGATCGAGTTCGAATCGACCAGATAGGCAACGCCTCGGCTCTTTTCGAATCCATCGGGTTCGTATCCATCAGGATGCCCATACGTTCGTGTCCATCAACCCTGCATTCGTATCCATCAAGCGATCTCATTTCGTCTCGATCACCTACCATCTGCGTTGTATCCATCGGCTAGAGCGCCTGCTGCCTCTAGTTCGTATCCACTAGGTTGCCATACTTGATTGATTGTTCGTATCCACCGAGCTAAGGCTAATACCGCTTATTCGTATCGATCCACACTGGTCGATACGAACATGAATTGGGTTGATGAATACGAACAAGGCTACCTCCACCGATACGAATTAAGGCGTCTCCACCGATCCAATATATTCAACGGTTATCGAGACAAACAAGGCAAAGTTTGTGGACACGAATCGGTCAGTATGCCACTAGAATAGGATCGATCCAGAAAACTCGCTCCACATCACTCCACATCACTGCGCGTGTGCGCTCTGGATCGATACGAAAGGCATGGGTACGAAATACGAATTCGAACGAGACAGTGTGCATGAAAATGTAATCTTGCATCGATCATATCTCCCAATCCACAGATCCAAATGCTATGAACTTTTCACAGAAGCTTCCATACAAGGTAAAGATTGTTCCTGTCAAGTTTCAGCTCGATTGGGTCATTTTTTGATGGATACGAAATCACTTCATATCGATCTCAGATCGAGTCGAAACTTGGTGCGGTCGGTCACGTGGGCCCACTCACGTGCCAGAAAAAGTCTACCGAAGTTTGAGCGAGATGTGGGCCTCCTACGCCTATAAATAGCACCCTGAAGCCCATAGAAAGGGGATCTTTTGGCCATTCAACGTCCAGACTCTGCCGGATTCAATTCTATTGATCGTTATCACTGTTGTATTCAGATTTCAAAGCTATCATCAACTGTAATCCGCTGTACTTGACTGAAATCATCAAGTGAATCAATAAAATCATAAGCTTCAGAGTGGACGTAGGCAAGATCGCCGAACCACTATAAATCCTGTGTTTCTGATCGTTATTGCTGAATTATTGTGATTGTTATCGCTTAGATCTGAGTTTTGTGTTAATTATTGCTAATTTACGTTCATAAACTAGCCTTAGACAATCTAGAGGCAGAATGGATACCACAAATAAAGCCTTTTACATAATAGCAATTATTTAATATTAAAACTATTCTATTTGGTAAATTTAAATGAAAATCTACAACAACCATTACATTTACTAGAGATCCATCAGCAACTCGAAGCCTCATTTCTCTTTGCCACACGGTGCTTGTTCCTAAGTTCCAGTATTGAATTATGGATGTGAGTTCAAGATCCAATATCTAAAATCCAAGAATATTTGTTGATTGCAAAGCGACTTTGAATCATAAGTATACATGTAGGAACTCTAGGAACTATTCTGTTTCTTCGCTTTGAAACCATTAAATACTCTGAATAGTTTTGTTTCCAATGACCCATCTTGCAATAGAGAAGTTATTCACCTTTATAAGTTGGAGCAGTCTTCTTGTTCTTTTTATTAACCCTTTTTCTGCTTCATTAAACGTTTCGAATCTGATGCATTCCCCTTAACTGCAAGTACCATGCCTTGATCCTTGGATGAAGACTTGGCTGGTCTTGATATATTGTAGAGCTCTATGAACGTTACATTCAACTATTTCATATTATAGTTTTAAATGAATAGCTCCAACTGAGGATAAAGAGACTCCAGGATCAGATCCACTTGTAACTCATTGCCTATCTTCACTTTCAACTGAAAAAGTCTATCAATATTTCATTTCATCATTCCAACATACTCAACTGCTTTCATGCCCTTCATCATTTTCATATTAAATAATTTCTTCATAACTTTGTTCCGTACAGAACGAGACAGTTTCCTAGACAACACTTTGAGGCTATCTAAAATTTGATGAACAATCATATTTTGTGTTGTCTCTACAACAGTTTGTCTAACATAGACATAACATAAACTTAAGCGATCTCAATTTCTAAGACCCGTTTATTATAGGCTATGTATAATTCAGGATTTGCGGTATCAATGAGATTTTCCCTTGCAAGTTCGATTATTGACAACCATAAAAGTTTGCATGTTAGTGTTATCTTTATTTCCCTTAACCAATTTATGTAATTAGGCCTGATGAGTTGGCATTTTCAGAAAACATATTAGGTATAGACAATTTTCTACAAATTTTAACTTAGTAGAGTACAAAATTATTCGTAGTAGATGTATTTATAATATTAGTAGGTTAAACATTACATTTTGTTATACTAATAAGCTCCCACTTGTTTTTTATGTTTCTCAAAACATTAAGATGAGACATAGAATCATTTCATCTTCACTAATAAGTGTTAGGACTCATATGCTTTGAGATTCAGACCTTGAGGAAAGCCTAACAAATTAAAGTCCCATATATGATGGATAACCTCTTACCTGTTGTATCACATACATCTCCTAACATTATGATCTTTGGCCTAATCTCATCTTTACCACAATGAAACCTCAAGAAGTAAAGAGATATCATTCGCTCTTCGTAATGGCCTAAGTATAATGCATATACCCTGAGGAAAGCTTAACAAATATATGTAGTTATTTTACCTCATCTATTTTATACATTAATAGTACTACACATAACATCCCTAGCTTGATGAAATTTCAACTACAAAGGAATACACGAGTGTTCTTTTAATATATAAATGATAGAGGACAACTTTATATTAAAGATTCATTTCTTTAGTATATTTAATCGAGTGGTAATGACTTACAGAATAATATATTTCTTATGAAATACCCTTGTGATTCAAGTGTCAGACATATTTAAAGCCATGGCATACATATTACACATATGTCTTTATTCTTTAAATCTAATTAGGGTTTCTTATTGTTCCACCATTTATTATACACTCATATTATATAAATTTTATAATTTAATTTACTTCTATACTGGTCTTATGTAGAATCTTAAATTAATATTTTAATTAACTAATATTTTAATTAATTTTATATAATTCAATTAAACATTTTATATTGAAGGTGTATGCTATAACATCTATATTATAAACATATATCTTTATATATATTTATTATATTATATATTAGTTAACGTTTAATCTATTTATTTGGTTATATACTTACATCACCTAAAACAGTTTAAGATAATGTAAATATATCATTATATATGTTATATAATTTAGTTAATTTATTTACTAAATTAACTAATAATTAATTAACTTTTGAAATTAATTTATAAAAACACTTTTGCAAGCCATGTTATAACTTTTATAATGTTTTTCTTATTTTGAATAAAAAATTTTAATTTAAAATTTCATTTTAGTTTTAAAATAGATTTTGAAAATTATCCTAAGGCCTAATATTCAAATAGGCCTTTTTTATTAGGGATAACTTTTTGGACTCGCTTCGCCTTTCGGACTAGGCCAGGGAAGGGTACTTGATTACTAAACCTAGACTAAACACTACTTTTCTAGACACCTTACTAAATGGATAAGCTTAATTAGTCGACCCTTACATTATGAATTTAGACCACATATGTTGTTGGGCTCTAATAACATTGTTAAGACTGGACCAACATACAATGAGGTAAATGGGTGAATTTCAAAGTTTATTACTCTTTGGGATCTTATTAGGCTTATGTAATCTACATTGCTTTATATCTAATATAAATAAAATCGTTGATTAATTAATTAAAGAGTTTTATTTAATAATATATATATATATATATATATATATATTGTGCATGTGTGTATGATACACACATGGACGTATTCATGGACGTGCAGTATATATAGTGTATATGGTATAACATGCCCGTATTTAACTGCTAGGATTTTATCGCAACGGACATATTACCCCTCCATATACATATGAGCTGTTTGTATTAGTATTAAAATAATATAAAACATTCTTATATTTACACACATGTATACCTTTCATATAATTATAAAAATAATTATACGTATACACACATGCATATTTATATAAAATGATCATTTATAACATAAATATAAATAACTTAAATTAGACCTAGATTTAAAATATTTTTAAAATTAAGATCCAAGTTTTCAAATTCATAAATAAAGTATATATGTTATAAATATTTATATGTACGAATTTTATTTTTAATTTTTGGAAATATGTAAATCTATTTTATATTTCATAATTTAAATCATTTATAAATATGAAATACCAATGTAATATATATATATATATATATATTATATTTAATTTCGAAAATAATGTATATTTAACAATTTTTTTATTATTTAAATAAATATTATGAATTTATTAAAGGTTTTTTAAATTTAAAATAAATATTTTTGTATGGAAGTAATATAAAAGTCCCTTTTCCTTTTTCATATATAATTATATTGCATGATTATACAAAGATGTTTAAGTTGTTTATTTATATACATATGTGTATTTGCATATTTAAATTATAATTCAATGATTTTAGTTATATATATATAATTATAATTCAAAATAAAAATTATATATCTTTTTATGAAAATAACATTTATCAATTTATTAAATAATTTAGAAATACATACATACATACATACATACATACATACATACATATAATTCCATTTTACTCAGAAATGCAATTTTAATTGACATTTGAAAAAGTTTTTTTTAATTTAATTAGGCTAAGATCAAATGCATATATGTAATACGCACGCTTTCTAGATCATAGCACATAGATATAATGATTCATGATATTATCTAACCTATTATATTCAATAACACAATCTATGACATATATAAATAAAAATGGATATATAATAAGGTTTTACCTTAATTGAAGCCTAATGATGACATCTTAAATGTTGAATAGCAGAACTTCTAGGATTGAATATAATCTCTTCCAAAAAGCACTGCAAGTCAACATATCAATGAATCTTTCTTTTATTTGATTAAAATTTTTGTTTCCCTTGAAAATATTGGAGGAGGAAGGCTATGGAGTTTTTAGCTGGAAGTAGAAGAGATAGAGAGCAGAAATCAAAATGTAAAAAGTGAGAGGCAATAGGTTTAAATAAAAAGAGAAAGGAGAGTAGAATAAGTGGATAAGGATCCATCCTTTTCTCCACCAATTCAAACCCAAAAATATCAACATATATCCCTCCTCGTATTAATATTTTTTTGGCCATCCCATAGGCCTCTCGAGCCCCCATTCTACTTTAAACCTGATTAGACAATTTACATTTAAATCAAATTTAGATGTACGTCTATATCGTATATCGATACATTTGTATATAAATTTTGCATGCATACTATTTTCAACATTGATCAACCTAAAAAAATTAATTAATATTTCACAAAAATAATTAATTTATAACAATTATAGTTTGATTAAATCAGGTGGTAGTTGGAGTATTCAGCATTGCGGTTGTGTGACTCAATTCAGTCAACGATTAATGTCGAATAATTCGAATATTAATGTTCACACGTCACATTAGCTAGTATTATGATACTTTGAAAAAAAATTATAACTTTCATAGTTTTAATAAAATCCAATTTTACTTATTTTAAGTGGTTCCCAGCAGTGGCAATTATTTATATCAATTCTCTTCGTCAAAACTATATCACAATGAGACTTACAGAATTTGGTATTGGTCAAAATTCCAGTATCGTCCACATTCAACTTGTATAACCCAAATATAAAGTCTTTGGTTAATAATAATAATAATTAACCGAGCTGCTCTTTCCAGATACTTTGAATTCGAATTGACTTCAATTGACCTTGATATTAGCCTTATATAACTGATGAGACGAATTCTCTATTGAATTGTGTTCCACTTCCAATGTTTGAACTCGACCTAACTATAGTTCTTCAATGTATGTCATGCTATGATTTAACTATATTCAAAGTGGAGTTTCCACAATGAAGTTTAATAGTATTATCAAGTTGAGAGATTAGTGTTATATTGTTACATCGATACTTTCTATTTGACCTTAGTTATATTAACCAACAAAAAACTATCGAGTGATTCATTCCATGGCTATCCAATAACTCTTAACATATAACCCTTGGTGCGCACACCAATCATGGGTAATACACTGCATAACATTTGGAAGCATAACGTATAGTAGTCTTAACAGATGTATCGATATTTGATCTCGATACAACTTGGCTAGGGTATCTAAAAATGACATTTTTATTAAACTATGATAAATTTCTCATGATTACAGCACATTATAATCACCATCATAAAACATACTATTTATGGACTTTCTATTAATATACTTAAATTAAACAATTAATTAAGTTAGCATATTATAACAAGTATAATACAAATAAAAACACCATTTATTTAAAATGATATTTTATTACAGAGTTAATTATTTACAGTAAATACAAAATCACACATCGAACATACCCCTAACTCTATCAATTGTATCTTAGGAGATGATTTTCTGTAACTCTAAGCACCCACTTGTTTACCAAAATGAGTAGAAAGGGTAGATAACATCCTAAGAAAAATATCATCGATGTGCCTTAGAGCGATCTCTATATATTTCATTTCTACTACTGTAGTGTCATTTCAAAATAATCCAAAATCTACACCAACATTTTTTACTAGGTATGATCAATTAGTATATTTTACTTAGAAAAGTAAAATATAATTTAATAATATATTTTATATGTTAAAGCTCAACTCAACCAAAATGGAATGATAATTGGATAGAAGATGGTGAGGAAAGAAGGAAGATACAATATTTCACAACCTTTTATTAATGAATGACAATAAACTAGAAAATTGTAACTGATTTTACTAATAAGATTATATGTTTGTGTCACTCAACTATTTTGGAAATAAGAAGTTGTACTAATCAAAGTTTGTTTGCTTAATACGGTTTGGTTTGGGCTAGCTTAGGCCTAGGCCAGTCTACCTCAAGCTACATGAGAATCAGCAATAGGCCAGCAAGTCTCCCTCGACCGCTATTCAGGTTAAACCTCTATCGGCCCAACTTCTCCATGGCACTTCAAGTCGACCCCGACCAGTGCACCCCCAAAGCAATGACGATGGCCAGATGGTCAAGCAAAGCAAGGTAGTACATGGCCTGGCCCCCACTGTCTGCCGCCATTTATAACTAGTTGGCTCCTAGATAGTCTGTCTACTCCACCTCCCTTAGCCATTTGCTGATCTACGCATCTCTAGATTGCCTCGGGCATGGCCCATTGTTAATACCTTAATTGTTGATTTAGATGATAACAACCATATCTAGTTACGTAAAGTATATGTATTAATATTTTGCCAAGTCATATAATATATAGTACAGAATATTACATAGGTGTTGAATTAAAGACTGTACAGTATAAACACTGAAAAGATGGACATGAAGACTCATGAATATAAAGATCAATACATGAAGATCTCAAGATCATTATTTAATTCACAGAGTTATAACTTATATTGTTAAAGTCCACAGTGGCAATCATTGATCCTATCACTTATTTTCTATCTTTTATATTTTTAAACAAAATAAATTTTCAAAAATATTTCAAAATATTTTATAAGGGTTCAAATTTTGAACGAAAGTGTCTATTTGACGTAACTCTTCACGAACGGACACATCTGTTGATTTAATATATAAATGGGAGTTCAAAAGAATTTTAAAGTTTAGATTTACTTATTTTCTTTCCTCCTCTTACTCTCTTGAAAATTTGTTGAAAATATACTCTAGTTCTCTTCAAAATCAAATAGAATCAATTCATACTTCTTTGTATTGATTCAATACTACTTTCTTACTGTTCTGAAAACATCACTTACTCAATTCAAAGATCAAAGTGTTGTCCGAGAGGCTATAGGATCTATTGTATCAAAATTTAAGAAATTGTCTTTGGAAAAACCATCAAACTCTATTCGTATTTGCTTTGGTGTGCTTACAGCCATTTCAAATCAAGTGGGTACGCTTGTAGCCCATTCAAATCAAGTGGATGTGCTCAATAGTCCAAAAATCCAGTGGATGTGCTTGTAGCTTGTTCGAGTAGGTGTACCCTGAGCCCAGAAATACAGGAGAGCGTGTTTTGTAACCTCAAAATCAAAATTGTAGTTGGGTTTTCCTTTTACCCGTTTAAAGATTGGCATTTAAAAAGAAATCTATACAAGTAATTGTACGGGACTAGATGTAGGAGAAATCCAAACCGGTATAAAATCCTTGGTGCCATCTCTCTAACTCTTTACTTTGCTTTACTATTTTTGTCTATGATTGCATCTGTGACTGATTGTTGATATATTTCTGTTCTAATAATCTTTGATTTAATATCAAACTTGAAAGGAATTTAAAATATTTACAAAAGTTACAAAAATACTATTCACCCCCTCCTGTAGTGTTTAATTAGTCTTAAGATCTATAATTCCGCAACCTATACCTATTGCCAGTCCAACCTCAATGTAGCCTCCGCAAGACACCCGATAGTTGTTCCTCCGTATCATTTAAAGCAGTGCAGTTGTCTTGGATTAGCCCACTCTTTCAACACTACTCCTAAAAGTTTCTCACCTCGTTCCACATCCTTGTGAAAAAGATAGCATGCCTGATCTGTCTCACCACCTCATCATGTAGGTAAGATCGAAAAAAAATATATAACCAAGTGTGCCCTTTTCTGACATAGAGCAGCCTGTGCAACAAGCTGACACTATGCATGAACATTACTTGAACGGTAAGAGCATGAAAAAAAATCTTTCAATTTTTTCCTAATGATGTAGACCTCTATCCATATTTCACATCGCTAACTGTCCTCCATCAAAAACGTTTAATCAGATCTATGGTGCAACACCTTTCCAACCGATTTTATGGCATCATCTCAACCATCTCAGTATTAGTTCAACCACTATAAATACCACATGCATGAAAACTTCAAAGATGTTGTTCGCCTCCTACTAAGGGTTGACTATTCAAAGGTTGGACGCCACCCACCAAGGATCCGCTATTCAAATGGTGGTCTCCACTTTCCAAGGGTCAACTATTCAAAGGTTGGTCGCCACTTGCGAAGGGTCGACTATTCAATGGCTGGTTGCCAGCAGCCAAGGGTCGGTTCATTCAAAGGACTCATCAACCACTCACGATCCTGCTTCCTCGGCTTAGCATCAAGCAGTAGATTCTTATAGCAACTTATCATTCGCAGTACTAAGCTTAAAAAGCCCTTAAGATTAGTAGCAGCATTGGTCTTACGCCACCCATTTTACCTTGTAATATCTCTTTTGATTCCTTGTAATTGTAAGAGAATCGTATAATAAGAGGAATTCATATCAAACGTAGGCAGCTCTATTGAACTACTCTATATCTGGTGTCATTTACCCATTAAATGCTCATTTAACTCTTAAGCTAGATGATCAGCAGGTGACATTTGCTTTTCATGGTGCAATTCTGATGTTGATGAAAACTACAGTTGGAATTCTACTAGAAGGAGGATTGAACCTCCAATCTTGTGGTGAATATCCTTCTATGCATGCTCTTTTCACATGTATTGTCCCACATCCAATATGAACTATGGAAAATGTAAGTGCAGTCTCGCTCGCCCCTCTAGTCCCCGAAAAGACCCTCCGACATTGGAAAAAAGCTTCTCACATCTCATGAGGCATGCCCTTGTGAGATGCCCTAATCAACCAGCCTCATTGCTAGACCCGATGGTAGGATGGCCATCATTAGTGTTCTTGATCCATGCCTTGCTACTCCTTGGAAAATCCCTAAGACCCAACCCTCATATCAATATCCAAGGCAGTCCTCCATAGGTTGCCAAGTGAATCCCTCCCCTATCTTCATCTTTAAAGGTTCCTAAGAGTAACCAGATGTCCATTTGTTGGTCCAGGTGCATCCAAGATCAACAATCAATGACTTTCTCAAGTTGCTACCGAGTCCACGGCAATTTGTGAAGAAAGCATTGAAGTCTTCAAAGTCTACATTGCTTAGCACTGCTGCCCAAGCTATCCAATGAGGACGACTTTTCATGTGCTTAGTGCCTTAGTTGGGGACCCCCGCCTAGGACTACACGAGTTGTTGCACCCCTTTAGCCGACAGGATGCCTATGAGGATGAATTGCCAAGAATTCATTTCCTCGTAGAGGAATTCCCAGGCTATCCAGTGTAGATGAATTATCATGTTCTTATTACCTTGTTTGGGGATCGCTGTTCACTGCCCAAGACTGCTAGAGTTGTTGTTACCTTGCTGGCCATCGGTCTAACCATAAGGATGAAATGCCGAGAATTCATTTCCTTGTCAAGGCCTATTAGGCTATCCAGCAAAGTTGAACCATACATGTATTTGTTTTTTTGTTTGGAGACAGCCCCCTAACCTTAGAGTTTGGGTGAGATGTCTCCCTCTTATGCACCAAGGCGCATCGACGACTGGATGCACTGTAGCAACGATCTGTACGCTTTGTCCATGATGTCATTTATCCTCAAATGGGACACTATTGTCTAGACCGATGTTGTTGTAGGATCGATTTCACCCTATAGGGGGGTGAATAGGGTGATGGTATTGATTATAAGAATTAATCACAGAAGCTTATAAAATTATTTCAACACAGATCATAGAATAATAGCAGCACCGATAATAGCAGAATAATAAATGCAGAAATAGAACGACACAGAATTTACCCAGCTTCGGCAAAACCCTGCCTATGTGCCGGCCCCAAGGTTTCTACTAGAAATTAAGTAGTCACACGCTTACACGTAAACTCGCGACACCTGCTACTGACTAACCTAACTCTACGCTCAAAACCTGCCACAACTCAGCCACAGAGTTGCGAATTCTCAAACTATGCCACATAGTTTGTCCCTTAGTCACACGACTAGAAATTATACAAGTTTAAAAAGAAATGCAAATTTAAAACAATTTAAGAATAAAACAACCCTAATTTTTAAAACAAAAACCCTTATTAAATAAAAGGCCGACCCTTTTTCTCTTTTTATAACTTTTGTGGCCCGTTCCTTAATTGAGATAATGGCGGCTCTATTCGTTCAAAATTAGGGCTTTCTTCGTTCGTTCCTCCCTGATTAAAATTAGGGCTTTTCAAAAATTCAAAGGATGCCGACTTGAAATATTCGATTGAATATATGATTCAGCGTTCCCTTTTGTCAATCGATGGTCTCTTAGATTTTCTTCGGCTGCTTTGAATTTGATCGAGTTCGAGATGGCTTCGGTATGTAATTTATTCCTTTTTTCTTTTCTGTTATGCTTGATTGAACAAGATGATTTTCGTTGCCGATGATGAATTGGTTTATATAGGAGTTCGATCTCCTTTATTTGCGTTCGTCTGATATTTTCAATATTATGCTTCGGCCATTTGATTTCGTTTGGATGCTTGAGATTTACCTGACTTTTTCAATTTCGTATAAATTGATACTTGACATTCACGGTATTGATTTTTGACTTATTTGATTTCTTGTCTTCCATGGCTCTGACTATGCTGTGACGATTTTGGCTTTAACTTGTACTTGACCTTGCCAAGGCGTGCATTTCGTGATGACCCACGGCTTTGACTATGTTCATGCGATTCCATGACTGCTTGGTTATCACGGCACTGCTTGGTTTTCGTGACTTTCTGTTGCGACCTAGATCATTTTGTTCATACGTTTGTAGCTGAAGTGGCAACCTTCATTTTCTTGAGTTTGATCTGGTTAATTTTCTTCATGCTTGAGTTTGAGTTGTTTTTATGTGTACTCGAGTGTATACTGTCTAGACTGTTTGAATGCATTTGAATTGTATACTTGATGTAGTCTTGTTCATTGTTTCATTTGGTATGTTGTTGCTCTGAGCATTGCTTTGAGTCAGTGTACTCGAGTGTGACCTGTGCATTTTTTTCAAGTATAGTTGCAATGTTCCATTGTTGCTGTGTACTTGTGTTTGTTATATATATGATGTAGTCTGGTTTTCCTCTGATAGTTTGCATTGCATCCGGAGATTCATTTGAGATGAGTTGTTGTCTTCATTGTTGACTGCTTGGTTGTATATGCAGTTTTACTTGTTTTGTGCAGTTTCTCATCAGAGCCGCTGTGTGATTCAATGATATGCTTGAAACTGATCTTGGAGTTCAGACCATATATGTGTGTTTGCTTTCAGTCATTGTGCACTGACTTGAGTTGTTGCTATGTGTTCATGTATGTTTGCATTGACTTGTACTTCGAGTCAGTTTCAATGATTCATTATTGCTGTGTCACTGTTGTGTGCTGTGCCTTGGTCTTTGAGCATTTCTGAGTTTGTTTCTTTTCATTGTTGCATTCGTTTTGGTACAACTGCCCTTGTGCACTGTTGATTGAATCTGGCCATTGGTTCAAGTATGTTTTGGTTGCTATTATGTTGGTTCGGTCTTGCATTTGAGTTGAGTCATGGTTGCAGTGACTTGACCCTTGCATTCTGTTTGTGGTTTGGTGCCTTCTTGAATTGTGCAGTCTTTTGTGAACATGTTGACTTTAGTTGGACTGTGCATTACACCTGAGTGGAATCTAGCTTGTAGCTCGGATTTGTCCTTGTGCTGAAAGTTGTGACATTATTTTATTACACTTGAGTTGAATCCGGTATTTTGGGTTTGACCTATGCTCACCTGTCCCTGTAAATTTATCACGTGTATCTATCGGCGTGCACGGCCTTGTGGCATATACAGTGATACACTGTGTATGTCACAAGCCGTTCGTGTATGATGAATTGAAAATTAAATGATGACGAGCAACCCAAATAACTGAGGCAAATATTATTTCAAAATCCACATTTTGTTTAATACTGCAAAAATATTTCCTTTTCAATTTTACTGCATCAATATTTATTTTTGCAGATTTCTCAGATGCTGGATTCAATTTGGAATAAAGTTGAAGATAAATACGAGTGTGAGTGATACGTAGTGAGGACATTTGTAAATGTGAATCGTGATGTAATCGGAGTTGTACTGTAATTAAAATTAGATATATATAGTGAGAGCTTGAACTTTGTACTATTCAAAGATTGTAATAAATATTTGTTTGAATAAAATATCTGTTTGAATTCAAATTCTGTGTTATTTATTTTTATTCAGCAAATATTTATTTAGTCTATGAAAAATAAAATAGTACATTAACAAATACATTTACACGAATATATATATGTTTATTGTTATTAAACAAAAATCATATAATCGCATATTCAACAGTTGTTACCCAAAGAGATGCCAAAGTCTGACATGCGTAATGGACCTATGTAATAATAAGCCGAGTCAGCCTCTACTCATAGCATTCCACCTAGGGGAACTTTCTAATCGCTCAGCACTAAGGTTCGAGTTGGGACCACTTGGCATCAAGGAAACGCACAAATATGTTCACTATTAGCAATTTATATCTACAAAATGTTTTGAATGACGGTGCTAGCCACCCATCTCACCATAATCACTCCACCATATAAGAGTGCTTGAGCCAACCATGCACCCCCGATGAAGTTAGGCCCTGCAGTCCTCTTAGAAACAGGTGGTGTGTTACCCTAGAGAACCCTTAAGCCATATGCGCCTCGGTATGAGCCAAGGCCCATCCATTGCTATACATTCGACTAGTTGTCACCCAAAAGAACCCATAGGCAAGCATGCACTCCTACTCACTACAGTGCTACTCTCCACTCGATGCTTGGTAAGCACTTGGCTCATATAAATGAACAACTGGGCTTATCCTGTCGTATGACAATCTTGCTTATTAACACACTTTAAGCAGAGTTTTTTTTACTGAAAATAATACAAGAATGCCTCAGGCAATGCATTATCAAGGAGAACCTCTATACCCCCCAGTACTTAGATTTGAACTAGGATCGCTCATTGGCAAAGCAACATGGTGAGGATCAACTGCCGCAAATCGGCCTCAGCACCTAAGAAGCACTTGGACGGCACAGTCTATACTCACTTTTGATTCCATCACCTAAAGGTAGGCAAACCAAAGAAATTTGTTCAGACCAATGCAAAAGACCACCAGTTATTTAAGGTATGCTACCCTACAAGTCGAAAGCAAGAACAAACTATTACAGTTTCTCAAACAACAAGTTTGTAACAGTGAATCAGTTTTATTCAATTTAATAGCGTTAGGGACATAATGCCTACCTTACTAGTCTCACAATAGTTTTCAATAGTGATTAGTTGAAAAAAAGAAAAAGAGAAGAGCAGAAACACATCAACAACTCTTTTACGGCATGTCAACCCACACTCTTATCACTGCCTAGAAAGCACCCAGTGGGAGAAATGATAAAGAACTTTTTGAAGGAGTATGCTGCAAGAACAAAGACCTTCAACATCGATTCTCATAAGAGATCGAGAAGAACTCCTAGGAAGCCTCGCTAAGAAGTAGATCAAGACTTTAGTGGTAACTTCTAAATCAGAGTCACTAACCCCTACTCCTTCCAAAAGGGTGTAAAGCATCCAAACCGAGCCAGGTTCGAGAAAATAGAAGCAACAAATCCCTATAGCCTCATCCGGATCCATAGCTTGAGACCGATGTTTAATCAATATCAGTATATTGGCGATGGGACGAGGGTCCCAGCCAAAGGCATTGTCTATCTCAAGTACCTAAAATCTAAGGGTAGTGGTCTGAACTACCATCAACAAACACAGTTCAACACCCAAGACGGCTGCCTCCTTTCTAAACGCCGCTAGATACGAGAAAATCCCAAACAAGTTTGATAAAATGAAAAATGCTTAAGAAAATGCAAAAGAAGCAGGTGGTGAAAGCTAATTATTTTTTATGAATAAAAAGCCACGCAAAATTCAAATCTGCAGAAGAAATTACATGGCCAAAGCTCCATGGGTCTGAAGTGGAAGGGAAAGGTGGTATTTATATGCCTCTCCCTTCAATCGCAGCTGTTGTAATCAAAAAGGAAAAGGATATCTCAGCCATCCAAAGATGATAAGTGTTGTGTTACATCATGCATGTGGATGAAAAGACACCTTTCTATCGCATCTCGAGAAGCACAATCGTCATAACCAATGGTGCAAGGTCACGTGGATAGTGTATTAATTGCAAAGCAGAACTGTCAATCAATGCAGTCTTCTAGATTTTACAACTATGCCCTCTCATGGGTCATGTCATTTAATTTTTTCATAAATAAGAAGATAGGATAATCAAGGTTTCTTAGTTTAATCTGCTTTAGTCTACGCCCGCTCTGACCTAGGTTGGCCTACCGTAAGCCACTCAAGAATGAAAAATAAACCATTATGTCCTCCTCGACTTTAATTCAGGTTGGACCCTTATCGGCCCGACTTCTTCCTGGAACTTCAGGTTAGCTACCGACCAATGCACCCTAAAGCAATGACAAAAGGCAGCTCATCATGCAAAGTAAGGCATCTGCACTACTTTTCCCGGGCACCATCATCTTGCCATCTCTTATAACTAGCCATCTTCCAGACATCCCGTCTACTAGAGCATCTCCCTTAATCGCTCGCCGATCAATGCGTCTTTAGATTGCCACGAGCATGGCCTATTGTCAACGAGGTGACATTACAACCCTCGGCAAGAAACCCTATAGTAAGCCCTCCATATCATCTGAGTAGAACAGCCAGACATGCCTGGCTTGGACCGCCCCTTCTGGACTACCCTAGACAGTGCCCTGCCTCTTTCTGTATCCTTCGGAAAAGGCTGATTTTCTTGGTCCAACTTGCCACCTCAGAATGTAGGCAAGGCCGAAAAATAAGTAAAAGCAAGTGTGTCCTCTTCTGACACGAAGCATGTTGTGCAACATGCTTCCACTATGCATGAACATTACTTTAACAATAAGAGTAAGATATGTATTTCACTTGGTTTTGTTGATGTTGACCTCCGCCGTTGGTTCCCTTCAGTTGCCAGTAATCTCTTACCAAAACCATTTAATCAGATCTATGGCGCAGTGCCTTTCCAACTAGTTTATCGCATCACCTCATCCGTCCTAACATCAATTTCAACAACTATAATTACCCCATCCATGGAAACTTCAAAGGCATTGGTTGCCACCAAATTATGATCGATTATTTAAAGGTTCGTCGCCACCCACCAAGGGTCGGTTCATTATAAGGACCCATCAACCACTCATGATCAAGCATCCTCAACTTAGTATCAAACAACAGGTTCTCATGATAGCACAACGTTCGAAGTTCTAAGCTCAATAAGCCCTCAAGATTAGTAGCACTGAGCTTGAGCCGCCTCTTTTATCTTGTTGTATCTCTTGTAATTCTCTGTAATTATAACAAAATGTATAATAAGAGGAATTCATAGTGGACGTAGGTGGATCTACCGAGCCACTTTATATCTGGTATCATTTAGCGATTAAATGCTCATTTCAATTGTTGAACCAGATGATTAGTAAGTGATTTTTGCTTTTCATGGTGTAATTCTAAGGTTGACGAAAATGCAAGAATCAAAGTAAAAGTTTCTTCATGTCATGCGTTCTTTGTATATGTACCATCGCAAATAAGGTGACACAATTTATACCCATTTAAACACTTTCTCCCACCCATTTATCCTTTTACCAATTAAATACTTCACTCACCTGTCACGTCCATATCTTTTTAGTTTTTTAATTTTCTCATAACTATAACTCACATTTTCCTTTCTCTCTCTCTCTCTCTCTTCGAATACCGGAACAAAAATTTCTTGATTCAATTTCTTCACAGTCAAGCTTTTCTATTCTAACGGTTCATTAATACATAAAATTCCAAATAATTTGGTTGGAATAAAGGTCTTATTGTCATTAATTGACAATTTTTAAATTGTGTAGCCCTAACCATGACTAACATTTGTAAAGACTCAGAATCTTGGACATTTCGTATTTAAATACATGAATTATTTAAATATTTGGATCTTGGATTAAATGTTATTAAAATATTTTAATAGTAATTTTAACCCCCTTTAAATCATAAGTAATGATGGTAAACTTGTTTTAGAAAAATGTTTATAAACATATATACTTTGGAAAAATATCAATAATGTGATAGAAAACCGTTTTATCGATAAACAGCTTTTTAACCATCAGAAGTTGTTCAAATTTTGTTTACATTCACTTATTTTATTAGGAAATCAATTTAATAAAATAAAAATATTTTTTCATTTATCGAAATAAACTTTATGGATGATGCCATGCTTGAACTAGGGGGAGATATTTAGGAAATGAGCAAATAAGAAAAATCCTTAACCTTTAAGCAACTTCAACGTAAACGGGAAGTGATGTGTGTAATTGATGATGTTAGGTTTTAGAGGGGTTTTTGGTCTTTTCCCATTCACATTCCTAAGCCGATATAAGTAGGGGTACACCCTTAGGGATAATCACAAAATTACAAAGCTTGGGTTATAAAAATCAATGGCTTCTCTTCTTCTTGCTCTCTTATGTTCTAAAAAGAAAAGGTTGCAAATCAACTTCAAATCACTTCAAACTTTTCCAATAGGCTTAGTACAACATCGAAAACCCTTCCACATAGCCATACATGAAGAAGTGGACCATGCTTCCATGGAAGCTTTGGCCGTGTGCAATGGGGTGTTTGACGGGGAGGAAAAGCAAGGTAAAGCCAAAGAAAAGGGGGAAGAGGTGGTTGCAAATGGGGTTATGCTTTGTTTCTTGGATCTAGATTTTGATTTTATTAAAGGTGAGTTGACATCTCACTTTAGATGAAAATAAATTTTAGAATTTGACTGTGTTAAATTTGTTTAAATTGTTGTAAATTTATGTTGAAAACAATGGTTGTAACTTCTTACTTTAAAAGTAAGTGATATATGTGATCCATGTACATGGACTTGAACAAACTTGGAATGAACATGAATGGACTTATGTGACATGTAATTAAACCTTGAACAAATAATATAGGTTATAGATGGACTTTGGTTTAGATTGGACTTGGATTTGAAATTGCATCTATGGCGACAGTCGCTATAGATGCAGTTTGAATTGCTTTTTTTTGGCAATTGTTATGGAACTTTATAGAGAGTTCCACTGGGATTTCTCACAATAATTATATTGTTATACATGTATGCTTATTCTACTAAAATATTAAATAGTAAAAAGTTAAGTAACATCTCGAAAACAAACGGTCAAAACATCACTCGTGCAAAACTGCTCCATTTAGACTAGATTTTTGGACTTAAAAGGGTTGGAAAGATATTTAGATTTAAGTATTTTGCTTCATTCTTTCTGAAAGTGGTTACTAACTATTTTTATAATATTCTAAAAGTGGTTTGAGATATTTATGAGTTTATAAGAATTGGTTGTGAATTTTCAAAGTAGAGAAATTTTGTTAAAACATGTCATTTTCAAGTTTCTAATGATTTTTCAAACTTGTTGTTTTAAAGTGATATTTTAAAGGAGTGTTTTAATACATATTATAAGTATTCGAAAGTATAAATGTCTTATATAAATATCTTCAAAATATCTTACATAAATATCTTGAGAATATCTTATATAAATGTCTTGAAAAATATCTTATATAAGTATCTTATTTCAGATAATAAAACAAAAGGTTTAGAAAGGGGTTAGTAATTGCTTAACGGCCAAATGGTTAATTTTTTTAATTACTTGTTGCAAAACTAGTTAACGATGCTTAACACTAATAAGCCAATGTAGTAATCTTATCAATTTGTGAGAGTTAAGATTGATGTCGAGTAGGGACAAAGCAATAGAACTCTAACTTAATGGGCTTCCCTCTTAACCGAGGAATAGGTAAGTGGAAAATGTAAGAAATGTGTTAATCATGTTATTTTTTATTGTTCATTGAAATTGTTAATATTATACTTAACATTAAAAGCCGATGAGGTAGACTTGTGTATTTGTGAGATTCAAGACAGAAGTGTCTAGAAAATGTTTGGAGCAACCAGTGCCCAAACTGAACTAGCTTCACTATTGGACGAGGAATAGTAAGTTGGAATGTTGGAAGTGAATTAAGCATACTCGTAATTTATATAGATAACTAGTCCATAGTGAACTATGAACTAGTCCATAGTTCGTTGTGAACTTGACAAAATATGAATTTACATCTCTAAAATTAATGTTTGTAAAGATAGTAACAAGTATGAGAATGGTTTTGGGTTTGTTATGATAATGTATTAATAACATTCATCTTTAACCAATTTTGATTATACTTATGAAATGTAAATAGATCTTTAAAAGAATGATTTAAAGATAAGCAAAAACAAAATGGTTTTGGGTTTATACCGACAAGTTAGGTAACGTTCGTCTTAATGGGTTTGTGAAACTAACTAGATCCTTAAAATGGATATTTTAAGGGAAATAATAGTAGTGGAATCTTTAGAAAAAGATAGAAAAAGTACAAGTTTATTAGGTAAATGAAGTTTACTAATAAAAAAGTTTTAATTAGTAAAAATGATTAATTAAATGAAAGTGATTAGGAGTTACCTAAGGATTAATCATACATTTTATGGGTTTATTGTGCTTTGGATGATGATAGTGTTTTGTTTGTTTATTTGTTTATGAAAAGTAACATAGACTTTGTTCCCATTTACAAAAATTTATCTTATACTAGATAGTCGATTAGTCAACTATCGAAATTGACCAAATATTACTTAAGAAGTTACCGAAAGGTCTTGCTATTTCATACCAATAAGAAAACCGAGGGAGGAATATTGGTACGAAACACCTCTAGCTTTTGTTTACTTTTGAAAAAAATGGAATTGTAGCTAAAAATTCATCGAAATAGTTTTGAAGAGACTGAGATAGATTATTTTTTTACTTATCGAGTACTACTTGAAAACTAGTATACGAGTTCTATTTTTAGAACCGGTTGTGAAATGAAATATTATAGAGTTGAACTATCAATCCTAAGGTTAAAGTCTAAGGGAAAGGTTAGCGTTAACATTTCAAACGATGTTATCATGTGGGACAGTCTATCCTGAGGAGTACTCTAACAGAGAGGACAACGTTAGCATTCGTCGAAGGACTTATGTGGGGGAACCTATGTGGAGGTTTGAGATCTATTCAAGATTTCCGAATCCATGTAGTGATTCAAGATCTACTTGAGATATGGGAATTCATTTTGGAAGTCTTGATCTGTTCGAGATGATGGAATCCAATTTGTGGATTCATGTGTTGATCAAGTGATGAAGACTAGTGTGAAAGATGATGAATGTAGCTTTGATATCAAAAATGATTAAAACCAGAGTAAGGTGCATAATCTTGGGTTTAACTTACCCATGAGAGTATATTAACTCTAGATCTAAAGTATGCTTATCGATATGTTGCATGCGAGAGTTGTTGACACTTGGTGCCATGCAGTTCATCATTAGGACAGTTGTGTTTATGTTAGAGTCTATCCTATTTAAAGATATACGATACTTGAAAGGATGTTTCTAATCCTGGTCATGGAGTTCAGATACAACTAGATCCAAGCAGAGCTCCATGGAAATTCTTACACCTACGCGAACGTGCCTTAGCAGTACAAATTGTACACTTACTATTGTTGTGGCGTTCACACAAAAACTATTTGATATGACTTATATGCTACATCATAAAAATTATTTATCATATCACTATATATTAAACGTAATGAATGGTTGGCTTCTGTGAGGGAAAACTGTTATAGGAATTAGTACGGTCTCAATGGTCACTGTTTCATGTCATTCGTATTTCTTGAGTTTTTCACGCTGGTTTGCCAGACTGATCCAGCTATTGTTTTCTTATAATGCTTGGGTCAGCCCGTTTATATTTTCAGATTTAGCCATTGATGCTTTGGAGTATTTGGAGATGAGCCGGATGATTCCCCACCATATTATTTATTTCCACCGCATTACTTTGTGTGTATCATTAGCATTTGTTAAGACAGGTTGTTATAACTATCAAGGCAGATTACTGTAACTCTGAAAAACTCTATTTCTTACAAAGACTGTTTATACTCTCTTTTGATATTAAATATGACCATTTCATTGTAGATTCTGATATCTTGTTCCTTCTTCCTTGTTCTTTCTCGTTTACTTTTCTTTTACCCCAACAATTTGTATTTTCGATACTTAGATGCTCGGCACACGAATACTATGGATATATTAGTATCAACATTTGGTGGCCAAAAAGGCGAGTCATTACAGCTGATATCAAAGCCATATTAAGCAAAAACTTTGGATTCTATAAAATCCCGTAAAATTATACATAAATAAATGAAGTAAATTGAATTAAATATGATAAGGTTGAATATGAAAATTTTATAAAAGTTGAAATTTAACCGCAAAAGTTATTCCGTTGCATTTGTGGTTAAATTCTGATAGGTTTCCGTATATAACATGCCAAAGACGGAGCTCAAACGTAAAAGTTATAGTCGTTTGAAGTTTTCAGATTTAAATTAAATTAGTTTGAATTCAAATCAAAATAAGGATTTTAATTTTAAAAATTAGCTTAGGGGCTAAGCAAATGTTTAATCAATAAATTAATGTTAAAATTAACAAGGATATAAAATTAATTAAAAAGCAACAAAAACAAAAACATTCCTAAAACAAACGTACCGATCGAGCCTTTTATTAGGACTGGTCGATCCAAGCGGTCAACCGGTTGAAGAGGTGTCGTCAACGTGTCAAAACCAAATTTTGGCAGTGGCAACTATGGTTTGAAGGGGTGTGTTATTTATTTGTATACTTTAGATTTCTCTGTTTTAAACTATTTTCATCCTACGGTTCTGGTGTGTTTCAACCCCTATAAATAGAATCCTATCCTCTCCACTTTTTATCCATATTATTTTTGGGAATAAAACAAAATTTTGCCATTCTTATCTCTCTAATAAAACTCAAAAACTACAAAGAGAATTTAAGTAAGAATTCAACTTATTTCTTATTTGTTTCTTCTTTCTTCAATCTATTTGTATCCAATTCTTCTTCAATTATTCGGAATCTGATGAATATATATACCACTTCTCTATTATGTGTGTATATATCAAAATGAGAGTTTTTGGAAGAGACTAGAAGGCTACAAATCCATTTAAATGAAGATAAGGCTAATATGTAATGGAAATCTTAGTATTTCTTTTCAGCAATTATTTAGTGTATTTCGTTTTTGGATATGCCTTACGGATTTTGGGATTTCGAAAATTCGATAGATAAAATCCTTCAAATTCCTTTTTATTTTGAAAAGTCAATTCTATGTTGAGATTTCTAATTATTTACATTAATTTGATGGAATTTGTTTTGTTTATGCAATTTTTGATAATTTCATAGTATATTCCACTTCTTCTTCTTTGCTTAAAATTTTGATTCTTCAATGAAATAAGCAGTTTAGATTAAAATTCTATTCGAAGTTTACACAACTTATTCTTATCTATTTCTTTGTAAAATAGTAGTTGAATAGAGTATGGAGTTTAAATTGCAATTCTTATTGTTTAGGAAATTCCATTGAATTGGTGTAATAAATAGAGTTTCTATTTTATTTACAAGTTTATTATTGCATTTTTTGTTATGAATATTTATTCCTTATTTTAGATATTAGGATCCCTTATTTTGGTATGATGAAATCTTGGAAATTTGAAGAAAATGGACTTGTAATAATTTTTGGTTAGGGAATTGACATTTTTCGCTAGTTTCAAGCATAAAATCAATTTGTTTAGAACTTATTAAGCATGAATATTTATTTATCCCTATTTTCATAACTGACGTATAATCATTGCATATATGGCATAGTTAAATTAGGAAGGTAATTGATTTATTGGCGGAAATAAGAGGAAATTCTTATATAGCCTAATTATTATTTTATGGCGTAGTAAGGAAGACTCTTTATAAGGCCTTATTTATAAAATGGTGAGATGAGAGTGTGTGTATGTGTGTGTATGGAGAGTAATTGATGTATAGCTAAGTCATAGGGACTCGAGGTCAATAGAGTTACATGACGGAAGTCTGCTCTTCATGAGGCTACCAGTAGTTCCGTACGCTTTGATTGATGTGAGGTATCTTTACGATAAATATTTATAATGACATGTGGTTAATCTCAAATTTTATAGGAGAAATTTGTCCAGCTAATATGACTACCAGTTTCTATGAATAGTCGGACTAATTTGAGACGTCCTTATTAGTATAGGCCATATGACGAAGAGCCTGCTTCAAGATCTCGAGGTACTAAGTTGTTATTTAAGGGCCCGTCTCTTTTCTCCAGATGAAGTATTAAATAGTCAAGGGGTTACATTAGGCTGTATCTCGATGGGGGTCCGCATTTGGAAATGGGTATTAAATGATGGGGTCTGCCTTAATTAAAATATTTAATGGCTAGAGACTACCTATTTTCCACAAGAAAGTGTTAAGTGGCCTAAGAGATTCCATATAATGTCAGCTAGATAGTATCATTGAGGAGCACACTTTGGATATAGGTATTAAATGACGAGTTTTGTCCAAATTAAGGTACTAAATGAGCAGAGTCTGCTTATTTTTCAATAAAAGGTATTAAGTGGCTTGGGTACCGTCACTCACGTTATTAGTTGTTTATGATATATGATTAGGATATGAGATTCTAAAAACCTGCTTCTAGAATGGAAGGTGTTAAGTGGTTGGACCTGCCTCCTTTAAGTATTAAATGGTTTAATGGTCTATTTTCATAGATATATTCTTATTTTGAAATATACTGGCCAAGTATTGAAAATGTAATACGCGAGGATTTTATTCACTAGACATTGTTATTCTGACTCCCTTCTCATTACAACATAGGTTGTAGACATTGATGGAAATGGTGACGCTTGGAGACGGTGGTAATGGACTTACGGCAGTATTTACCATTTTTACTTGCTTTCATACATACCCATGGTTTCTATAACACCCCTAACTTTGATGACATTATTCAGGAGATATAATTAGAATAAATTAAATAGAATAATGTAGATAAGGAGATTGAGGATGATAAATAAATATGTAATGGCCATGCTTATTAAAATAAAGAACTTATATATGGTTAAATGTTAGGTAATAAATCATAAGGGCATTAGAGTCATCGTTACCCCATTTTCCACCCTTATACTATTTTTCCTTAGCCATACACGTTCATTTATCATAAGCATAACTAAAAACATAAAAGAGGAAGAGCAAGGTCGGCCATTAGGAATAAGAGAAGAAGAGAAAAATCAGCGTAAAGCTTAGATTAAAGCTAGACGAAATCAATCTCAATCAATCATCAATTTTTTATCCAATCTAAGTTGAATAATAATCACTACATCTCTATTTTGATTTCTATAATCATATGTTTTTAGATTTAAGGGTAAATTCGTTTTTATGATATACTGGGTGATGATATGCTTGATTTATAATCTTACGATTTAAACAAAAAAATTTAAAAGATAATATGCATGGTTTTAGGGCAAAATTGAGATTAAATAATGTTTAAATGCCATGGGAAAACTTTATATTATGGAAAACATGATTTTGGAGTTGGGTTTTAGTTTTCATAATTTTCCAAATATGGATAATTAACTACGAATTTTTAAAGGAAAATATGGTTATTTGGTTTTATAAATTTTTGGAAATTATATTGAGAATTTGGGTCTAAAATTTTGATAGTTTAGATAACATGATCAAAGAGAAAATATGGAATTTTTGGAGATTTTTACTAAATGATTTAGTATGGAAATTAAATTATTTTGAAAGGAGGATCTAAATGACTTAATTGTTTTGTTAATGTGAAGTGCTTATTTTCTAAAAAGTTAAGTGGTTTTAGATCTGAGAAAATGCGGCAAATTTTAGTAAAATAATTTGAAAATTTATTGTAACTAATCATGTGATTACAAATGGGCAAGTTGGTTACAAAAAGTTTACTTTATTTGGCAAAAACGGTCTTTTGTTCAGAAAAAGGGGTTCCGCCTTAAAGACCTTTCGACCTAGAGCTTTCACCTCCAACCTAGTCGAAACCTTCTAGGTCGAAACTAGTAAAACATTACACATGGTATCATTTAGATGGTACATAGTGGATTGGAGATAGACGAAAGGTAGGGTGTCGAAACGTAGCTTCCTAAAGGGTTGATTCCATTACTTTGTTTTAAAGGAAAATGAACTTGCCTGTTTATAGAGGGGTTTCGACATACACGAAACCTATGGTTGCGAAAGGGATTTTAAAAGAAGCTTTTGAAAGAGTGCTGCCGCACTTATTTTTAAAGAAGTAGCTTCCGAAGGAGTTACTTTGGTTTCACCTAAAGCTTTTGGAAGGGGTAGTTATGATCTAGTCGAAACCCTTCCGTGATTTGATGCCTTTCGATGGTATTGAAGACATTAATGCTGTCGAAAGATAATGTTGTTTTTATAAACATTAGCCACTTCCTACTGCTTTCGAATGGGTTTAGGGGTTTTCAAGGGGATGCTTTCGAAAGGGGTTTCGAAGCCAACCTTTCTCCCTAATACTTTTTCATGTAAAGAATGATTTCGAAAAAGGTACTTTTGCTTATGTTCACTTTGACCCAAAAATGTTATTTTAAAAATAAACTCAATGGTTTCGAAAGGTATACTCTCAATGGTTTCGAAGGGTAACCTTCAAGGGTTTCGAAAGGGGTACTTTCAATGGTTTCGGAAGGTATATTTCCAACGGTTTTGAAAGGGGGTATTTTCACTTAGTTTTGAAGCTAAAGGTTAATGCTTTAATATAGTCAAAAAAATTCAAAAGAGATGTTTTAAAGTATTCGAAAGGTGGGAGCCTAATGTTTTAAAGATAGAATTTTATGCTTTCGAATGACGGTATCCAATGTGGTTGAAAGCAACGGTTTCAAAGGCGTCGAAAGGATTTATAAACCCAAACTCATTTTTAATGGAAAACTCCATGGTTAAATGAAGGAGTGTTGAACGGTTTTCAAGTATGTAAATTTGAAGAAGTAATTCAAGGATCTGAAACCCACAGGAGTGGTATTGTTCGGTATTATGCTTTCTTTTTCAAATATAGACATATATTCACATGATAAAGGACCCATAACTATCTTTTGGGGGATAAAGGAGTGGAAGAACCAGCTAGGTTAACCAGTAGTGAATATAAATTGATTAAACTCCCGAATGAATAGAATTACATCCAGGGAGTCGGGGAGACCAGAATGTAGGATGCTTAAACTTTAAAGTTGTCCAGAAGATAGGTTCATAGTAAACCCATGAAAATTATGATTAGGAAGTTATTGGGGATAACCAACAAGTTCATAGTAAACCCATGAAAACTATGTATTAAGAATGGTTGGCAGAGGCTATTTGGTTTGTAGTGGACCAAGAAAACTATATCTGGATTGAGTATTGACATCAGTCAAATGGTTCCTAGTTAACCCATGAAAACTAGGATAAGAAAGCAGTAGGTTCCTAGTCAACTAATGAAAACTAGGCTAAAAAGGACTAGAATAATCCATAGGTTCCTACTCAACCCATTAAAACTCGGATAAGAGTGGAGTTATGGGAAAGGCTAACAGGTTCAGGAGAACCCATGAATCAATTAAGTTAATTGGTAGGAGACTATAGGTTCGTAGCGATCCTTTAAAAATCTAGAATAAGATAAGGTGTCCATGAATGAGGAAAAGGTTATTAGTAAAAACATGAAAGCTAATAGGTTAATAGTGACCCTAGAAACCATAAAATGACAGGGAGTTAATTAAACTGGGTTGGGAAATCCACAATGTTTATATATGTATATCATCATAATATTTTTGAAAAGCTATGTTTTAACCATTGTGGATGCAGGAGCACAATATATGGTTTTGAAATAGGTTTTGGGATACTAGTGAGGGAAAAACCTATTCCGATATGTGGCGTGGTCTCACTAGATATCTAAATGGATTGAGATGTTAGATTATTATTCACACCATACTTTATGTTTGACTTGAAGTTTTTGTTTACCCCTTAAACCCTCGGATACACAATTGATTTGAGTAGTTTGAGATTTAAGATTTTCAGATTCTCTTCTTAGATGAATAAAGCTTTCGGAGGCATGCAAAAGGCAGTTAGTTATTTACAGTTATCATTTTCCGTTGTGTATTTTGGATGTAAATGCAGACTTGTTAACCTTACTATATACTCCGATCAACCAAGGGGGCATCTTCATATGTCGCCCTTGGCGTATGTGTAATAATTTTATTTTTATGAACGTGGTTAACGCTTTTGGGATTACGCAATGAACGTGAAATGTTTTGAATGGAATGTGGAATTGTGTTTTTAATTTGTAAATTTTTTCCATATTCATGTGTTTCTATGTATCAATAGATCTAACACCGCCATATGTGGTCATTGAGGGTTAATATATACAACTATGGATGACTGCAACATCCGTAATCCTTAGTTTTGGGACTTTATGCAGGGGCATGTTACATTTTTAGACTATTGTTGTAACAGATTATGTTGCAGTTTGATGGAATCTTGTATTTTGACATTGTTATGAATCTAAACTAAATAAGTGCATTTTACTATTATATTTTTGTTCCATCCACTATGAGTTCTGAAAGTTTTATGGCTCTGCAATATTATTTGTTTTACTACCAATATGTTACTTGGAATGGATCTAGGTTTCAGTGGGCCTTTTCTGGGTCGAAATTTAGGCCCATTCGATGGAAAGTTGTTACATTTGGAATCAGAGTCTGGGTTACTCGATTAATGAGGAAAATGAACATATTAGAGAGGTATTTGTTATTTTGAAACTTTTTTATCAAAAAGAATTTTCAAAATTCTATATATACACACACACACACACACTCCTTATGTTCTAGAACATACAGATATACACTAGGCAACTCTTTTCTTTCAGTATATTATATTATCTTAGGAAATCGTCACTAAAGGTTTAACCTATATATAATTGATATAGTTGATAATCAATCTTCTTTTAGACAAGGGAACCCTACCCACGAAGACCACCCATCGTGGAATGGCCGATTGCTTTAAACAAAATCTTAGGAATATCGAGCAGATTCTCTATTCCACTAGCTACACCGGTAGCATCCATTACCCCGCCCGCTAATATAACACCCTTTCCAATCAACTTTTCCAAGTTGTATAAGGATTTTCTCAATATGAGAGGGAAGATATACTCTGGAACTAAAGCATATTTGAAAGCTAAAGCTTGGGTTAGTAACTATGTGAAGATACATAGAGAAGTTGGTTGGGATGAAGGGATGATGAGCTAAGAAGAAGAATAAGAGCTTGGCACCTCAAGGCGGCAGCCTTGAATTGGTGGAAATTTGTGGCTGATGAGCACCTTAGAAGGATATTCTATTGGGATGAATTAAAGGATCGATTTGAGGTGAGATTCATGTCTAGAGTAAAGGTCAGCTTGCAAATGGAAAAGTTTATTTAGCTAAAACAAAGAGATTCCACTTTTAAGGTGTATATAGCTAGATTTATTGAATTGGCTAAATTCGGGATGAGCCTAATAGATATACCTATGAAAAAGGCTATAAAGCTCGTGAAGGGCTTAAATTCCTCGCTAAGAGGACTTTGTTGACCCAATTACTTATTAGGTCTATGTGTGAGACGTTGGTAGAAATGGCAATGTTGCACGTGGCCAATGAGCAAGATAAGAGAATAGAGAAGGAGAAGTCTGCACTGACCCAAAAGCAAGGAGGGTCCAAGAAGGGGAGCTTTGGGCCAATAAGAAGTCTGAAGGGAAGTTCAAGGAGGATGGAAAGGTAAAAAAAATTGTAGGATCGATTTCACCCTAGATGAGGGGTGAATAGGATGATACTAATAATAATAAAAATTAATACGGAAAGATATATAATAATTGTAGCACAGATAATAGCAGAATAATAAAAGCAAAGATAGAACAACACAGATTTACCTAGCTTTGGCAAAACCTGCCTACGTGCTGCCCCTAAGGTTTCTACTAGAAATTAAGTAGTCAAATGCTTACACATGTAAACTTGCGACATCCGCTAATGACTAATTTAACTCTATGCTCAAACTCCTGCCACAACTCAGCCACTGAGTTACAAATTCTCGAACTACACTACCGTAGTTCGTAACCTAGCCACACAGCTAGAGAGTTAAACAATTTTAAAAAGGAAAATCACCAAAATAAATAAAAAACAATACAAACAAAATCCTAGTAAAAATTCTAAGCTCAAATAAAAATACAATAGAGCCGGCCCAGTTAATATTAAACTAAAGAGACGTCTCTTTTTTATGTTGCCGATGCTTTCTTCGTTCTTCTTCCAAAAACTAAGGCTTTGTTGATTGAAGCTCCAATTCAAAAATTGATCGATTGAACTGTGTTTCTACTTCAAGTTGCATCATCAATAGATTTGCTGGCTTTGATTAATGTGCGGCTCCTCAAATTCAGTCGAGTTCGATTTGTGCTCTGAGTTAGTACGTGAATTTTACCCTTTTAATTCTCAACTTCCATTCGAGCTATAAAATTGTTTTCGATTTAAAAGTAACTCGAATACCCTTTGCCGATGATGTTAATGGGTATTTACAGGGATTGAATCCCTAAAATTACATTCGTATCTTTGTATTTGAATTCTTCTCAAATTGCTCTGGTTCATCCGATCTTTGCTTGAGGAATTGTTGACTTGTTTGTGTTGGCTTTGCTTGAATATTTTTTAGTTGATTCCGTTCATTACTCCTTTGACTTTGACTCTTTGAATTTTGAGATCATGTATTGGGTTGATGTGACTTTTGTCTTTTAAATCATTGTTCAATTCATTGACTTGTTCAAATCGTATATGCATTTCTCCATTCATGACTCACGGCTTCTGACAATATTTAAACTGCTACTTGCTAAAACTGTAAACTGCTTCATTTGACCTTTGTTGATAGGTTCATTGAACTGATATACGTTTATACACATATGTATACATGTGTATGCACTTCATGTTGTCTTTGGAGTAGTTCTTATAATCTGGTTTCTTTATCTGATTACATTTTGTGGTGGCATATGTATTTGTTGAACTTGCTGTTGCACATGTAATTGTAGTCCGGTTCATAACTTTTTGATCTAAAGTTTGATCTATGTTGCATTTGAATCTTGTTGTATGTTGTAGCTGATGTTGTATTCCACAAGTTTCAGTACACCATATGTTGAAATTGAGTTGTCTTTGGTCATTGCATTGCTCTGGTTACATTAAGTTCACCATTGTCTATGTTCATACTTGATTTTGTCTCATTGAAGTCTGAATGCATTTGTGATTGTGGTTTGGTCCTTTTGTAGAGTTCGTATCTAGTTGTTGTGTATACATGTATGCATATATGTGTGTGTGTGTATATATATTCTGGTCTCATTTGAGCTGGTTGATAGTTCATGATGTAAATGGAATTTTCATTGTTTCATGATATACTACTTGTATTTGGTAGAGGCTTCATTGATTCACTGGAAATCTGGTTTTTGGTTCACTTCCATGTTGAAATTTGAAGTGGTCTTGTATTTGAAATTGCCTTTGACCTAGTCTATGCATGTGTGGGTTCATGTGGCCATGTGCTCTTCTTGTATCATTGTAGAGTCTGCATTCATATTTATCATGTAGTCTACGCCTGCTGCTTTGTACATGAATCGATCTTCATGTTATATAGTGTGATCTGGTTGTGTGCATTTGTGCCCATCTGGTGTGGTTCCCTTGTGTAGCCTTCATCTCATGCTTGTGCACTTGTTTGCGCAGTCCTTGTGCTTCACTTTGCTACATCCATTCAGTTTGCCACTTTATTTAACTGCACTGGCCTGGTCTTGATTTGAGAATTTTGATCTGAATTGCATCCCTTTGTGTTCATTTTGGAGGCTGGTCTGAGTTGTGAATTTGAGGCTGATATGTGTATGTATATATGCATATATGTGTAACTTGTTTCATATGTGGAACTGGTCTCACTTGTGATGTGCATTGTTTTAAACATGAAACTTTGTTGTGAGTGTTTGTGTTTATTGAAGTCATTCTATTTTTGTTTTAGTATCGCACCTGAGTTGAATCCAGCTTTGGCTTGGGTTTGTCCTTGTGCTCACCTATCCCTATAATTCGAGCAAGTGTATATCGGTGTGCACAGCCTTGTGACGTGTACAGTTATACACTATGCATGTTATAAGCTGTTCGTGTATGATGAATCAAAAGAAATAAATGACGAACAACCCAAACAACTAAGGAAAATAAAATTTTCAAAACTCACTTTAATTTGCATTGCAAAATATTTTCTTTTTCAATTTTACTACGTCGGTGTTTATTTTGCAGATGGCTTAGATGCTGGATTCAAGCTAGAACGGAGTTGAAGATAAAAAATCGAGTGTTGAGTGAATATATAGTGAGGAGTAATATGTAAATTAAAAATTATGATGTAATCGAATTGACAATGTGTAAATGTAGTGAGAGCTCAAATTTGTACTAATTGAATTTGTAGTAAAATATTTATTTGAATAAAATATTTGTTTGAATTTGAATTTTGTGTTATTTATTTTATTCATCAAATATTTATTTAGTTATGTGAAAAATAAAATAGTACAATAACAAATACATCTAAATTAATACATATATGTTTATTATCATCAGACAAAAATCATATACTAGCATATTCAACAATCTCCCCCTTTTGATGATAACAAACATATATTAAGATTTTGAATTTATTAAATGTATTTGGTCATTGATGAAATCTATTTGCTCCCCTATTTGAATGCTCCATCTCTACAACAAAGCTCCCCCTTCATATATGCATGAAAATAAATAAAAATATGCAAATGAATCTAGATGACAATATGGAAATAAAAAATAAAATATTTGAACTTCATTTGCCAAAATCGTAACTTTCCTCTCCCCTTTTTGTTTTCAACAAAAGAGTAACGGTGTTATAAAAATAGATATAAAGTGATAGACATTAATACAACATTAATACACAATCGAGTATAAATATTAAATTTCAATAAAAAATCAAAAAAAATATCATAAATACTCTGTTAGGCGCATATTCCACTTTAGAGTGATAGACGTGATGCCGATGTAGAAAAACCATATAGCTTTGTCTATTTATGGTATATTTATAACAGGAATTTGAATATTTACTAATCATGCGTTTGCATTCGGACTTTTAAATGAGATTAGTAGTATTCCTCCTTTTTTTTAAAAAAAATTCAACTATCTTCTAACCACACATAACTATAAGGACTTTTAAATGGGATTAGAATCAACTCATCTATCTAATAATTAATTTTGATACATGTTCCATACATGTATAACTGTGAGGACTTTTAAATAAGCATGAAAGCACATAATCAAATATTCCAACTAATTCACCCATGCATAACAGTAAGGTGAATACTTTAGATGTTTTTATTACTAATTAGATTAAGAAAATAAATAATTTTCCATTTAAAATACCACAATTTGACATACTATATTGGATTTTAATGAGCGATGGTCGTCATAAATATGATGGAAATAGAGATGGTCATTGAATTTTTACCAACAAAAGTTATTATAAATCTTATTTAAATTTTTAAAGAAATTTACTACATATACTATCTCAAGCCATAATATATGATTAATACCAACACTCTTCACTATTTCAATCACTATTTATCTTTTCGATAATCAGTAGGGAGTTAGATTAGTTAATGTAGTCATTTAGATCAAATCCAAAAACAAATATAAAATTAAATTTCTTAAACGTTTAATCCGAAACGAAGTCAACAAAAACTATTTTCTAAAAGGTTTTTTTTAAATATTTGCTAATTGAAAATCAGTTGAAATGACAAATATGCAGATATTTTCTATGAAAATATGATTCAACTAATGAATGTCTCTACATAAAACACGTTCTTATAGCAATTTTTCTATCAACTAGGTTACCAATGCAATCTACATCTGAATCTCTCTTTGATTCAAGATTATCATCAGTTGGATATCATAGACCACACCATAAAGTGGCAACAAATACCTTAAAATCCATTTTACAGCTTTTAAATGAAATTCTTTTGGATTTTGAAATGAAACCGTCCACATAAAAAACTAGTGAACATAGTGTCAGATCCAGAAGCACTAAGATAAACAAATATATCCACGTATACCTAGGGTAATTATCAACCAACACAGGACACTATCTCTTACCACCTAAACTTTCAATATCGTTAGTCCAAACGAATCTATATGAACTAGTTCAGAGACTCTAGAGGTACTTATAGTGTTCTCGACATAAAAAGATAATTAGCCAACAATTTTGCATAAGTCAGAAACAAAATCAACATTCATTTCCTCATCACATAACTGGCTGATTTAAAATAGATTATGGTGCAGATTTTCAACATATAATATATTATTCAAGATAAATGTATCATTACCTATTTTCCTTCACCAATAACTTTTCTTTGTTACCCATTGTGACTCTGCACCTTTGTACTAGGCTAAGGAACTTTTATTCGTTGCCCGTAGTGTGCTTGGAATAGCCAAAATCCATATAATACTATTTTTGTTCCTTAGCCTGCCACCACACCTACACGAGAAAATATTTTTGTGATCTATTTGTTATCATAGGTCCACGGTTGTTAGTTAAAAAATATTATGAAAAAATATGTTTGAGTAGACCGAAGAAAATTTATATTTGTTCGTTTGGCACCTAGACTTGTTTGACTTTAAGGAATTTTATATTTGTGCCTTTTGGAACTCAAATCGGTATGGTTTTCACGTGTTTGGGTCTATACAAGTTGTGAATGTGTCCAGTTTTCCCACAAATCGTGCATTTGGAATTGACTTTATTTGTTTCGCTTCTAACACGTTTAGATTGAGTATACCCAAGTCCTTGTCTAATAGTATTGATAGTTTGTTTCCCTAATAACATATTTAGCGATCTTTATCTTTTGGAGAATTTTCCTAAAGTTGTAGACAATTGTTGGGCTTGCATTTTGAGAGATTCATTCTCATTCAATAACAAAGTGCACTTTTTAATAGAATTTTCGCTCCTAGCGTTTTCGCTTTCTTTCAAAACCAGAATTTCATTTTCAAGTGATTTAGTTTTAATTTCTCATTATTTAATTTCTTCTTCAAGTGATGGACACTTATCGCACTTAGTGCTCTTGTTTGGATAGTTTTAAACCAATTGATCAAGCTGTTTATTTAATTCTATCAAACGATCTCTTTGTGATTCAATTTTAGCATACTTCTCCCTACGTATTTCAAAACAATCATTTACTTCATGAAAATATATAAGTAATTCTGAATGAGTAAGTTTTGATACCTCGCTTGGCTCGTTATCATCACTGTCAGTTATTTCTCCTTGATGACACATTTTTTTCACTCTCACTGCCAGTGCTTTTATCAGCTTTATTAGTTTCATCCCAAGTAGCTGCAAAACTTCTCCTTTTTATTTCTTTCCTTGGCTGTGTCGATTCTGAGGACAATTAGGCTTGATGTGACCAGGTTTATTGCACCTGTGACAAATGACCTGCTTTTCTGAGTTGTCTAGAACTTTGACTATTCTACTTTTTGGTTGTTAATTTAGAGCTGTATTTCCATACTTGTGATTCCACCTTTTGAATTTCTTTATTATCCACGCCAGTTCTGCTGCACCATTGTCATCATCATCTTCACTTTCAGTTGTTCCTATAAGAGCTATTGATTTCTTTCGAGTATCACCTCTTTCACTTTCTTCCTTGAATTTCATTTCTAGCTCATAAGTGGCGAGATTTCCGATGAGTTCTTCAACTTTGATTTGTTTTAGATCTTTTGATTCTTGAATGACAGTAACTTTTCCTTCAAAATTTATTTGAAGGGCTCTGAGTATTTTTCGAATTATTTTCAATTTTGTGTATGGTTTTCTTAAATCTTTTGATTTGTGTATGAGATTAGAAAGTCGTCCACACATTTCTTTGACATTTTCATCATTGGACATTGTGAAGTTCTCGTATTCGCTACTAAGCATGGCAAGGTGAGATTCTCTGACTTGGGAGGTTCCTCCATGAGTCACTTCAAGTGTGTGCCAAATTTCCTGGGCAGTTAGATAATGTGAGTCACGATTAAATTCAATTTGATCCAATGTACAAATAATAGAATTCATAGCTTTAGCATTAGCATTTTGTAGTTTATTTTTAAGATTTGTCCATTGATCCATCGGTTTTTTGACTTCTTGATTATCAACCACTGTAGTTGGTGTCCTATATCCCGTCTCAACAATAATCCATGCATCTATGGTTTTTAGAAAAAATATCATCTATTTTTCCACTAAGCATACTCACCATTGAACATGGTTGGTCTAACTATGGACTGACCCACAGCAAAAGTATTATTAAAAGAAGCCATTTAAAATCAAATTTTTAAAACAAAAATTGGCTTTTGAAAAATCAAATTTTAAAACAAAAAACGATTTTTGTTCCTAGCTTTGATATCACTTGTAGGATCGATTTCATCCTAAAGGGAGCGAATATGTGATACTAATAATGATAAAAATTAATGAGAAATATATATATATATAAATTGCATCACAAATAATAGCAGAACAATAAAAGCAAAGTCAGAACAACATAAATTTACCCAGCTTCGACAGAACCCTGCCTACGTGCTGCTGCCCCCAAGAAATTAAGTAGTCGAGCGCGTACACATGTAAACTTATGACATCCGCTAATGACTAACCTAACTCTACACTCAAAACTCTACCACAACTCAGCCATTGAGTTGTGAATTCTCCAACTACACCACCGTAGTTCATAACCTAGTCACACGACTAGAGAGTTACACGATTTTAAAAAGGAAGACTACCAAAATAAATAAAAAATAATATAAACAAAACCCTACTAAAAATCTAAGCCCAAAGAAAAATATAATAGAGCCGGCCCAATTAATATTAAACCAAAGAGACATCTCTTTTTTTGTGGCTGATGCTTTCTTCTTTCCTTTTCTAAAAACTAGGGCTTTGTTCGATTGAAGCTTCGATTCAAAAATTGATCGATTGAACTATTTTTCTACTTTGGGTTGCTTCGTTAATCAATTTACTGGCTTTGATTAATATACAGCTGCTCTAATTCAGGGAGTTTAATTTGTGCTCTGAGTTGGTACGTGAATTTTGCCCATTTTTAATTCTTGACTTTGATTCGAGTTATAAAATTGTTTTCGATATAAAAGGATACTCTGGATTTTTGTTTTGAACTCGAATACCCTTTGCCGATGACGTTAATGGGTATTTATAGGGATTGAATCCCTAAAATTACGTTCGTGTCTTGTATTTGTATTCTTCTCGAATTGCTCTTATTCATCCGATCTTTGCTTGAGTGCTTGAGATGAATTGTTGACTTGTTCGTGTTGGCTTTTCTTGAATATTTTTTAGTCTTTTCTGTTTATTACTCCTTTGACTTTGGATCTTTGAATTTTGAGATCATGTATTGGGTTGACGTGATTTTTGTCTTTTAAATCATTGTTCAATTCACTGACTTATTCAAATCGTACATGCATTTCTCCATTCATGACTCACCACTTCTGATATTATTGAACTGCTACTTGTATTGTTTTGTAAAACCGTAAACTGGTTCATTTGACCTTTGTTGACAAGTTTATTGAACGTATATATGTGTATACATATGTATGCATATATGTATACATGTGCACGCACTTCATGTTGTCTCTGGAATAGTTCTTATAATCTGGTTTCTCTAACTGATTACATTTTGTGGTGGCATATGTATTTGTTGAACTTGCTATTGCATATGTAATTGTAGTCCGGTTCATCACTTTTTGATCTAAAGTTTGATCTATGTTGCATTTGAGTCTTGTTGTATGTTGTAGCTGATGTTGTATTCCACAATTTTTAGCATGCACCATATGTTGAAATTGAGTATGTCTTTGGTCGTTGCATTGCTATGTTTCCATTAAGTTCACCATTGTCCATGTTCATACTTGAGTTTGTCTCACTGAAGTTTGAGTGCATTTGTGGTTGGGGTCTGGTCCTTTTGTAGAGTTTGTATCTAGTTGTTATGTATACATATGTGCATACATGTGTGTGTGTGTGTGTGTATTCTAGTCTCATTTGAGCTGGTCGATGGTTCATGATGTAGCTGGACTTTTCATTGTTTCATGCTATACTGCTTGTATTTGGTTGAGGCTTCATTGATTCATTGGAAATCTGGTTTTTGGTTCACTTCCATGTTGAAATTTGAAGTGATTTTGTATTTGAAATTGCCTTTGATCTAGTCTGTGCATGTGTGGGTTCATGTGGCCGTGTTCTGTTCATGTATCATTGTAGAGTATGCATTCATATTGATCTTATAGTCAGGGCCTACAGCTTTGTGCGTGTCTCTCAAACCATGTCTCTGTTCTCTGGCATCACTCTAAGTCTGGTTGTCTTGATACATGCCAGTGCTTTGATTGTGGATGCTGTTGACCTTTTTTATGTTCTTGTAGTCATGTTCATGCCTGAACATTTTATTATATTGATTTAGAGCCTTCATGTTGGTCTTTCTCATCGATCTGGTGCACATATTCATGTATATACATGCATACAAATGTGAGATGCATGTATATATGTATACTGTATGGTTCCTGCTTCTGGTAATTTCTTTTGCAGTGTCTCTACACTTTGTTCATATGCACTTAATCCATCTTCATGTTACATAGTGTGATCTAGTTGCGTACATTTGAGTCCATCTGGTGTAATTCCTTTATGTATCCTTCATCTCATGCTTGTGCGCTTATTTGTAAAGTCCTCATGCTTCACTTTGCTACATCCTTTCGGTTCACCACTTTGTTTTAACTGCACTGGCCTGGTCTTTATTTGAGAAGTCTGAATTGAATTGCATCCCTTTGTGTTCATTTTGGAGGCTGGTCTGAGTTGTGAATTTGAGGCTGACATGTGCATGTGTATATGCATATATATGCATACATGTGTATCTTGTTTGATATGTGGAACTTGTCTCACTTGTGATGTGCATTGTTTTCAACATGAAACTTTGTTGTGAGTGTTTGTGTTTATTGAAGTCATTCTATTTTTGTTTTAGTATTGCATTTGAGTTGAATCCAGCTTTGGCTCGGGTTTGATCTTGTGCTCACATGTCCCTGCAATTTTATCAAGTGTATATCGTTGTGCACGGCCTTGTGATATGTACAGTGATACACTGTGCATGTTACAAGCTGTTCATATAAGATGAATTCAAAAGAAATAACTGACGAATAACCCAAATAATTGAGGCAAATAACATTTTCGAAACACACTTTAATTTATGTTGCAAATATTTTCTTTTTCAATTTCACTACGTCAGTATTTATTTTGCAGATAGCATAAATGCTGGATTCAAGCTAGAACAGAGTTGAAGATAAAGACATGAGTGTTGAATGATTATGCAGTGAGGAGTAATATGTAAATTGAAAAATTGTGATGTAATCGAAATTGTATTGTAATTGACAACGTGTAAATGTAGTGAGAGCGCAAAAAAGTACTATTTGAATTTGTAATAAAATATTTGTTTAAATTTGAATTCTGTATTATTTATTTTATTCATCGAATATTTATTTAATTACGTGAAAAATAAAATAGTACAATAATAAATACATCTAAATGAATAAATATATATGTTTATTATCATCAAACAAAAATCATATACTAGCATATTCAATAAGAAATACCATGCAAAAGGTCATGAAGCTAAAGGCTGTAGCGTGAGTCTGATGAAGGAAGCAGTTAAAGGTAGGTGCTTTAACTGCCATGAGGAAGGGCATCATAAGCATTAGTGTCCCAATATGGCTAAGGAAGGATCAAGCGGACATGCCTACGTTATTGAAGTCGTCCCTATTACTAGTAAGCCACCAAAGGACCAAGGAAAAGCTGCTCTAGAAGGTATAACTCTTGTTTTTGGGGTTATTACTCATGCCCTGTTTGATTCAGGGGCGTCACATTCCTTTATAGCTAGCAATGTAGTAAATTTGTTAAACCTTCAACACCAAATGGTCAACGGCCCAATAGAGGTTTCCAATTCCATTGGAGGTTTGATCCATCTTTCTGTTATGTGAAAAGACCTAGTGTTAGACATATGCGACGTTGATTTCATTTGTACTGTGTACATTCTAAATTTCAAGGGGTATGGGATTATCTTGGGTATGGATTGGTTTTCATATTATGGAGCCATTCTTGACTGCCATAAGTAGGTAGTATGATTAAGAAGTTGTGGAGGTCGTGACCTAGATGTTCTTTGTATACCCAAAGATTTGGTTGAGTTAAGACATTTATACTCATTAAGTTTATCTGTTGATGGAGATTCATCATCTACAACCGTAATTTGTGAATTTCTTGATGTTTTCAAGGAAGTCTCAGGTCTTCCACCCTATAGGGATTCGATTTGGAGAAGGACGCAAGGTCCATTGCTATGCCTTTAAGACATATGGCCCCTAAAGAAAGAAGGGAATTGGATAAGTAAACCTTAAATCTATTAAAGAAAGAATTCATTCATAGGAGTACTTCTAAATAGGGAGCCCCTATTATTTTTGCAACTAAGGCATACGATTCTTTGAGGCCTCGCATTGGTTATAGAGAATTAAAAAAGTTAACAGAGAAGAATACCCTCCACACTAGAATAGATGACTTGTTCGACCAACTTTTAGGAGCTAAAATCTTTCTCCAATTAGACTGAGCAACGGGATTCCATCATTTGAGGATTACAAAGGAAAGCAAGCTGAAGACCGCATTCTGTACTTTAGATGGGCCTTGTGAATGGGAAATAATTCCTTTTGGACTGACGAATGCCCTAGCATACCTTGTGGATCTGATAAGTAGAGTATTTAGAGGGAAACTTAATAAATATGTCCTGGTGTTTGTTAATGATATTTTGATTTTATCCAAAGGCAAGAAGGAACATGAGGACTACCTTAGGAAGGTATTGGAGAATTAAGAAAAAACCAACTCAAAGCCAAGTTTTCTAAATGCACTCTTGAAAAATGAAGGTTGGTTCCTTGGGAATATTGTTTTGAAAAGTAGAAGTTGTCCAAGGATGGTAGACTCCTAGTAATGCATCAAATATTAGGAGTTTTCTAGTGTTGACAAGCTACTATAGGAAGTTCATCAAGAACTTTGCACAAGTAGCAGCCCCTTTAACCTAATTGACTAAGAGGAATATAGATTTTTTAAGGGATGATAGATGCACCAAGGCATTTGAGAAGCTTAAGGAGTCATTGACTAGTAAAACAAGCCATTTACGGTTTTCACAAATGCATATAGCACACGATTAGGGGAAGTTCTTATTAGAACTGTCAATTTTCGCATGACCCAAAGATTACACGAAAATTAGTAGATTAACTTGACTCGCTTAAGTGGGCGGGTCAATTTTGGGTCAACCTAAATTTGAACCATTTATAAACGGGTTGATTTTGCGTTGACCTATGAATCCAAATTTAACCTGTTTATAACCTGTTTATACTTTTATGGGTTGACCTGACCCGATTATAACCAACCCGACCCATGAATCCAAATTGACCCATTTATGACCTATTTATAGCCCATTTATACCTTATACGGGTTGACAAACCCATTTACGAACTGACCTATTTATACTCAGTTTACAAAGGATGGGTCGGGTCAATCCGTTTGTAACCGGGTCGGGTTTGGGTTGAGCTATTTCTAACCTGTTTAATAAACGGGTTGACCCAACCCATTTAAAATCAACCCGAACGCAACTTAACCCGACCCAAACCCAACTCGACCCATTTAACAACCATAGTTCTAATGCAAGAAGGGAAGGTAGTTGCCTATGCCAGTAGACAACTAAAGGATTATGAGAAAAGGTATTGAGTGCATGATTTGGAATTTGCAGCCATTGTATTTGCCTTAAATATGTGGAAGTATAATCTCTTAGGGGAAAGGTTTGAGTTATCCAGTGATCATAAATTATTCAAATACCTATTTTTCCAAGAAGATTTGAATCTTAGGCAGCAAAGGTGGACATCCTTTGGCTGTAGTATTCAATATACTCTTGGAAAAGGGTATGTGGTCGCCAATGTCCTCAGTTGGAGACACACTCCCCTAGGTGCTATATATGAATGGAGACAGTTGGAGTTTCTCTCGAATTTTAACCTCTAATCGTCAATAGAAACCATCTAAGGTTTTCTAGTAGTTATGGATATTAAACCAGCCTTGATGGATCGTATAAGGCATGAACATGTGAAGGATGAGGAGTTAGTGGAGATTTTGAAGAAGTTGAGAAAAGGAGAGCATTTCCTCATGCTAGGAGGTATTCAGTTGATGAGAAGGGATGTATGAGAAGAGATGAATGTCTTTATGTTCCGATGATTGATGATTTGTTAAAGTGCTTGTGGAGTGTCATCACACAAGGATGACCATTTATCCCAGAGGAGATAAGATGTATAAGGAAATGAAGAGGATCTTCTTTTGGAATGGAATGAAGAAGAGCGTGGCTGAGTTTGTTACTAGAATTTTGATATGTCAGAAAGTAAAAGCTGAGCAAAGGAAGCCTGGTCGATTATTATTACCTTTCGAAATTCCAACTTGGAATTGGGAACATATTTCAATGGATTTTATGGAAGGATTAGCTAGAAGTCATAGAGCAACGAGGCTATTTGGGTTGTTGTGTATGGACTCACTAAGAGTGATCATTTTGTTTCGATTAGAAGAAATAGGACTGTTGCTTCTCTTGCACAGATTTATATAAAGGAGTTAGTTCGTCTACATGGAATTTCTATAAACATAGTCAGTGAATGGGCCCCTTGTTCACTAGCTAGTTTTGTAGGAGCCTACAAACAACTTTGGGAACTTCTTTGAACCTTAGCATGACATATCATCCACAAACTAATGGACAAACAGAGAGTGTTAATAGGATTTTGGAGGACTTGTTGAGAGCTTGTGTCTTGGATTTCGGAGGACATTGGGAGTAGTATCTACCTTTGGTTGAGTTTGTGTGTAATAATAGCTATCAAGTGATGACTGGTATGACCCCTTTTGAAGCACTTTATGGGCGCCCATGCAAATCGCCTAGTTGTTGGTGGGAAACCACCGACAAAGTATTGCTCGGATCCGATTTGATCTATGATATTATGGAAAAAGTAGAGTTGATCGGGCAAAGGATGAAGGTAGTGCAAGACTGTCAGAAATCTTATGCGGATAAAAGAAGGAAGGAGCTTGAAATTGAGATTGAAGATATGGTGTTTGTTAAAGTTTCTCCTCTTAGAAATTTGATTAGGTTTGGCCAGTCTAGAAAATTGGAGCCCAGATTTGTTGGGCCATTCAAAATTCTGGAAAGGATAGGAAAATTAGCAGACCAATGGATCTTCCTGACAAGTTGGCAGAAGTCCACAATGTTTTCCACGTTTCTCACCTTAGGAAATGCCTTCATAACACTGCTACCAGAATAAAGCCTGATCAGTTGGGGGATTTTGAGATGGAGCCGACAGTGCCACATGCCACCGCGCGCATAGTGGAGCACGGTACTAGGAGACTCTGTAATAATATAATTAGGCTAGTCAGAGTACAATGGGGGTATAATCCGGCAGATGGCACATGAGAGACTAAGGAGAAAATGAAGAGCACTCATCCAGAGCTTTTCACCTGTAATATTTCTCTCCAAAATTATGATTTTGGTTTCTTCATAGTTATTAGGTTGGATGGTAGGAGATGGTTATTACACTTTCTCATAATCACTTTCCAACCATGTAGAAATTTTTATGCATGTTTAGGATATTTATATACATACTTTCATGACATGATTACACACTCACGCTATGGTTGAGCTCATTTCAGCATGTCTGCAATACATTATCACATTGCAAAATTGGTTGAGTAGATGATTGTGTAAAAAACTTAATTGTATAACATGGATGTTATTGCGCATTGTGTTGTTTACCCCTTGGGAGATTTTAGAACGAAATCTTATTTAAGGGGGAGAATGTAACACCTTATAAAATGAATCACAAAATAAGAAGTAAATTAAATTTAATATGATAAGGGTACGTCCGTTGGCATAGCTCAGTTGGTCAGGGCAGCTCAGTGATTATGGAACAAAATTCCTTGAGGCCGCGGATTCAAGTCCTGGTAAATTGAGTTGTGTTTCCCATTCAATGCGTAGAGGTGGGCCCATGTTATAACCTATCATAAAAAATGGTTGGGGGCAGAAAATCTCTGTGCTGGGTTGGCAAAATATCCCTCCTATGTGTGGTCAGACCAGTTAGGCTGGGGACTCATCTTATCCCTTCGATTTCATCAGTGCTCTTGGTTGAGTTTTAAAAAATATGATAAGGGTTGATTATGGAAATTGTATAAAAGTTAAAATTTGACTATGAAAAGTTATTTTGTTGCATTTCCGATGAAATTCTGATTATATAATATGCCGAAATGGAGCTCAAACGAAAAAGTTTTGGGCGTTGGAAGTTTTAGATTTAAATTAAATTAATTTGAATCCAAATTAAAATAAGGATTTAAATTTAGGATTGAATTTTAAAAATTAGCATGTAAGCTAAGTAAACATTTAATCAACAATTAACATCAAAGTTAATTAGGATATAAAATTAATTAAAAAGCAACGGAATTAAAAAGATTCCTAAAACGAACACACTAGTCGACCCCTTTATTGGGACCAGCCGACCGGTCAAAATCAAATTTTGGGAGTGACGGCTAGGTTTGAAGAGGTGTGCTATTTATTTGTACGTTCTAGATTTTTTCATTTTAAACTATTTTCATCCTATGGTTCTATTGCGTTTCAACCCCTATAAATAGAACCCTATCTTCTCCACTTTTTGTTCGTAATATTTTGGGCAATTCAGTAGAATTCTACCATTGTTATCTCTCTAATAAGATTCAGAAACTCCATAGAGAATTTAGGTAAGAATTCAACTATTTCTTATTTGTTTCTTCTTCCTCTAATCTATCCTTATCTCTTCTTCTTCAATTATTCTAAATCTAATGAGAATATATACCTCTTCTTATTGTGTTATGTGTCTGTATATCAAAAGAGAAAGATTCTGGAAGAGATTGGAAGGCTATAAATCAATTTAAGTGAAGCTAAGGCTAATCTATGAGTGGAAATATTAACTTTTCAGCAATTATTTAGTGTATTTCATTTTGGATTTGAATATGCCTTAGGGATTTTAGGATTTCGAAAATATGATAAACAAAATCCATCAGAATTCCTTTTTATTTCAAAATGTCAATTCCATGTTGACATTCTCAATTATTTACATTAATTTGATGGAATTAGTTCCGTTTGTGCAATTTTTTGATATTTCATAGTCTATTCACCTTCTCCTTCTTCTTTGGTTCAAATTGTAATTCTTTAATGAAAAAAGGGGCTTAGATTAATTCTATGCGGTTTATACCACTTATTCTTATCTATTTCTTTGTAAAATAGGAGTTGAATAGAATATGGAGTATAGATTGCAATTCTTATTGTTTAGGATATTCCATTGAATTGGTGTAATAAATTGAGTTTCTATTTTATATACAAGTCTATTATTGCAATTTTGGTTATGAATATCTATTTCCTGTTTTGGATATTAGAATCCTTTATTTTGGTATGTTATAATCTTGGGAATTTGAAGAAAAAGACTTACAATAATATTTGATTAGAGAATTGACATTTAATGCTAGTTTAGAGCATAAAATCCATGCGTATAGAACTTATTGCACGCGGATATTTATTTATCTCTATTTGCATAAGTAACATATAATTATTGTGCATATGGAATTGTTAATTAGGCATTTATTTCCCCCATTAGGAAGGTAATTGATTTGTAGGCGGAAATAAGAGGAAACTCTTATATAGCCTAATTGTTATTTTAAGGCATAATAAGTAAGAATCCTTATAAGGCCTTATTTATGAAACGTGAGATGTGTGTGTGTGTGTGTTTGTGTATGGAGAGTAATTGATGTATGGCTAAGTCATAAGGATGCAAGGTCAATATAGTTACACGATGGAAGTCTTCCCTTCACTTTGAGGCTACCAGTAATTGTGTACACTTTGATTGATGTGGGATATCCATACGATAAATATTTGTAATGGCGCGAGGTTATTCTCAAATTCTATAGGAAAATTTGCCCAGCTAATATGGATACCAATTCATACTAATAGTCAAACTAATATGGGATGTCATTATGAGTATGGGCCATAAGGCAAAGAGCCAGCTTCGAGGTCTTGAGCTATTTAGTGGTCGTTTAAGGGCCCCCTCTTTTCCACAGATGAAGTATTAAATGGCCAATGGCTATGTTAGGTGGTATTTCAATGGAGGGTCCACCTTTGGAAATGGGTATTAAATAAATGGGTTTGCCTTAATTAAGGTATTAAATGACCAAAATCTGCCTATTTTCAATAAGGAATGTTAAGTGGCCTAAGAGATTCTGTATGATGTCATCTAGATAGTACCATTGAGGAGCACACTATGGAAATAGGTATTAAATGATGAGATTTGCCTTAATTAAGGTATTAGTATCTGCCTATTTTCCAATAAAATATATTAAGTAGCTTGGATACCGTCTCTCATATTATTAGTAGTTTATGACATATGATTGAGATCTTGGATTCTAGAAACCTACTTCTAAAATGGAAGGTATTGAGCGGTTGGACCCGCCTCCTTTCCTTGAAGAAGTACTACATGGTTTAATTGTTTATTTTCATAGACATATTCTTATTTTGAGATATACTGCCCAAGTACTGAAAAGGTAGGACTCGAGATTTTTATTCAGCAGAAATTGTTGTTCTAACTCCCTCCTCATTACAACAGGCTGTAGACATTAATGGAAAAGGTGACGCTGGGAGACGGAGATGGTGGACTTACGACAATATTTACCATTTTTATTTGCTTTCATTGGTACCTATGTTTTTAGACTATTGTTATAATGGATTATGTTCCTTTTTGATGGAATCTTGTAATTTTACATTGTTATGAATCTGAAATAAATAAGTGCATTTTGCTATTATATTTTGTTCCATCCACTGTGAAATCTGAAAGTTTATTTATGGTTCTACAATATTATTGTTTTTTTACTACCAACAGCTTACCCTAAAATAGATCTATGTTTTGATGGGCCTTTTCTTGGTCGAAAATTAGGCATGTTCTGGTGTGGGTTATTATAGCTTTGGTGGGTATGACTCATTAAGAGATAGGGCAATGGAATGCTCTAGCATGATAGAGAACCTTAACTTTGTGGGTATGCTTATTAAGAGATAAGGCAATGGAATGCCCTAGCATGAGTTGAGAGTATTCTGCATATGAGAACGTATTTGATGGTACTATAAAAATATTTTATATTATATTAATTGGTCTGTTTAGTAATTTATGAATTCTGATCAATGAGCCTGATTAACGTTATCGATAGGGGTTTCTAAACATTGAACAAGGAAAATCAACGCAGTATTGTTTTTGAAATTGGTAAATGGAATAATTTTACCTAGGAATATATTTTACATAAAAATATATAGTTTTCAAAAATTGTTATAGTTATTTATGATATGGTTGTTTATTAGGAAATGATAATATTCGGTTATTATCATTTATTGGTTGATTAGTTATGCTAAGCCAGTTTTTGTGCATTGATTGTAGTTTATTTATAGGTAATTTACCTTCTTACAACAATGGGTTAGGTAGGTAGTAATTTATGGGAACATTAAATATATACATCTTGTGAATTAAGTTTCATGGTTTGACTATAAGGCATTCGATGATACTGTTGGGTTAAAATTAATTTTTAACAAGAGATGTTAATTATAATCTAAACAAAGATATACATTTGTGAAATGATTTAGATAAAGAAGCAACTTTATATAAGAAAGCGATTTTATATAAGTATGGTTTATAAAACATGGTTTATAAACAAAAAGGACTTAAATAGAGAATTTGAGAACTTAAATCCCGATAATCTTTTAAAATGTTTTTCAAGATTTTGGAGAAAATAATAGTTGCATAATTTGAAAGTAAGTATTTGAAAAATTGGCTTATGAAATCGAGATCATGGTGCTTAGTAACATTTACGAAGTATTTGATACCATTTTGGAATGAATTTTGGTTACGTCTAAAAGGCATAAGTTGGATGTACTAAACTCACTCCTATCGTTTGAAAATAATTCTAGCGATGACTTCAACATCATCGTTCTTCATTTTGGGGTTTATAAGTGTGGGATGCTACATGGTTATTTTGGTAAAATCAATTTTGATTTAATCCCAAAGTAACAATTAATATACATAATTCACATGTATATATCATTTCAAATGATTTGAAATGAAAACCAGTGTTTAGTTCCAAGGTTTTCTTGTTAAGTTATTGCATGGACATATATAGCTTATGCATTAGGAAAGTATGGATGTGCATCATGATATAATATGTTGGTTGGGTTCTCATTTGTTAAATTGAAATGATATTTTCGACGATTTTGGATAGTCGATAATTTTCGGATGGTTACAGAATTTGTAGTTAAGTATTTTTGAAAATATAAAAGTTGAGTTTATATATAACACTTGAATTGAGAATATAGTAAGTTAAACAAGTTTAAATTTGTTTAACATACTTATTAAGTAAAAAAAAAAATTTGATGTTTGTATATACTCTCAGGATGTAATGGAGTATTATACAAGTATAAACTAAAGTTATAAAACATCATTAGCTTGAAGTTATGATTATATGAGTTCAGTGATCGATCACATCACTTTTTGAACCAAGGTGCCCCATATCATGCGTTATAGTGTAAAGATGGAAACTCTTTAGTGATCGATCACTCGCTCCCTTAACCAAAGTGCTCCCTGTCATGTGCTACAGTGTAAAGTTGGAATCTTTTTGGTGATCGACCACATCATTTCCTACCATATGCTACAGAGCCTAATTGGAATATTTGAAGTGGCTAATCAAATCAACAATAAAAATTTAAATAAACGTTTGATTATAATTGTTTATAAATGCAATTTCTCACTATATCAACATTCAATTTAGGTTCAGTCAAGAATATTAACATAACAATGTAAAACACAAACTCGGATAACATTCCAATTATCGGTGGGTTTTATAACCCATAAAATGAAAAAGTCAAAGTAGAAGGGTCCGCTGCGATCGCGATCATACTCATTTTCGAATCATGTGAAAATGTAGGTCGAAGATACTTCGCATGTAGGGATAATTGAATGGATATGGCTACTTGCAGTGCATTGGTCCACAACTCTATATATGAGGAAGAGAGTATACGTTTGAAATGCAATTGAGAGTGAGAAGATTAGAAACTGTATTTAACAGTCGTACCTAAGAAACAAAAATACCTAGATAGCATCCAAGTATGTGATTTTACTAGTATGCTTCGTAAGTGATTATCGTCCTTGTCTGTGTTGGTAGTATCATGTATTTTAGATAATCATTATTATGTGTTGGATGATTACCATGATGTATCTATTTTTGAAAAAGTCAGTGGTTATTATGTGTTCTAATTTATCCCTTCTTACATTCTTCTAAACCCATATGCAATAACAATTCATAATCTCAGCAAATTCATACAATGACTTTAAACTAGAAATATAACGATTGCAACTAGTACAACATCTAACTCTGTAAATAGATACACAATGATGATTTCATTATTACTCAACTATTACCTACAAAGTGATTATGGTGGTCCGTCAGTTCTCCATGCAAATTTACATAATCCTTAGGATCTCTAATCTCCGTAACTCTATTTATGTACCATGCGAAAGTTTTGGTTCTTTAAATGGAGGAGTCTCAAAAGCATGTGCTAGTTATGGATAATTATGCAATTGTAGCTATAACCATCCTTCTCTTCTTCAACAATCATTTTGTGAAGTATTATACAACATTACATTATGTCAGATATCACTTTCGGGTCATGGTAGTACACCATCTTTCTTAGAATTTGGATTCTACCTTGTAGAACTCCGAAAGCACGTTCAATGTTTTCTTAAACCGGCTTGTTGTGCAGTAAATTTGCATTCCTTCTCGTTACGTGACTTTCTGAAACATTTGGCCAAAGTTTTCCAAGTTGGATATATTCCATCAACATGGTAGCATCTCATGTTGTGTTATATATTTCCTATCATGTGATGACAAGCTGGTGCAGTATCGTTAGACAAGGAGCTAAATAATTAAGACTGATGCGGAACATTAATATCATTGAAAAACTCAGGTATAACAAAAAAGTGTGCCATATATATAAATCAAATGAAGCTACAGCTTTCAAAATCATTGTTGCTTTGTGGTAGTATCTGGTGTATTATCCTTGCATTGCAACTGGATAATTTTTCCAACGCCAATGTATACACTATAAGTTATTCAACATACCTGAAAATCCATGTTGTCGCCATAGCTTATAGTCGATTGATGTCATCATAATTCGATGATCTAAGATACACCGCACCAAATGCTAGAATGATAGTTTTACAATTTTTTTTAAGCATTCGTTGGAGGTAGAATCTTCGATTCAGATGTATTCGTCTTGCCTATCAGTGCTTTTCCCATACACTAACATTCGTAAGGCACTTGTCATTTTTTGATGTAGTGGAAGACCCAATTGATCACATGTATTACTTCGTTGTGTAAAATATAAGTTTTTCTCCCCTAACCTTGTCATGACTCGCTCAAATATATTTCTTGACATTCGATATCTTAATCTAGACTTCACCATGTCAAAACATGGATTGTCGTTAAAGTAATCAGTCAGTATTCGATCATACCCTGATTGATAATTGCTTTTTCCACATATCTTTACGCGCTATAACACTACCACATTGGATGGAAGATTCATTCATCTCCTGTAACTGAATAAGCTATAGTGCTTTGGACGCTATTGCTTGTTGTCGAGATTCTTTGCATATATGACTACCACTCGAAGTTGACGAAGACGAACAGGAAGAAGAGAAGCAAAATAACTTTTTCATTGGATTCATGTTTATATTTTATGTGTGTTTTGAGGTTCAATATATATAAGCTCTTGGATATTTATTATACTTTGTCCCACCCGCTCAGATATTTATTGAAATTTGTACTTATATGTAGACATTTACTATAACTTGTCCCACCAATTCTGATATTTATTGAAGTTTGTACTCTATGTCTAGATATGTATTATACCTTGTCCCACCCACTTAGATATTTTATTGAAGGTTATACTATATGTTTAGTTATTTACTATACTTTGTTCCACCCCCTCAGATATTTATTACAATTTGTATTATATGTTTAGATATTTACTATACCTTGTCCCATCCGTTTAAATATTTATTGAAGTTTGTATCATATGTGTGGATATTTATTATACCTTGTCTCACCCGCTCGGATATTTCTTAAAGTTTCTATTATATGTTTAGATAGTTACTATGCCTCGTCCACCTGCTCAAATATTTATTACAATTTGTACTATATGTTTAGATTTTTATTATACATTGTACCACCCACTCAGATACTAATATGGTCAGATATTTATATTGCAATACTGCAATATCAATCACAGATAGATGACAGAATATAATCCAAAATAGATACTCATAAATAACATATTCGTAAACAAGCAGAGTACAACATGAATAACATAGGATATACTCCAATGCACAGAGTCCAATATGGTACAACATAGTCTAACATAATACATAAAAAGTATAGTCCTATGCATGGAACAAAGGAAAGAAACCTCATTCCCCACCTTAAATATTCAAAGTCAAAGTAGAGTCTTTTGAAACAACCACATACGTCGTCTTCGAGATACCGTTGTTCCATCACCTCTGTGCCTTCTCGAAGAACTAGAGTTGGGACCTTCACCACCATCATCTCCACCGCCTCCAAGATTTTGAGAAGATTTACCTTACCGAAAACTGCATGCAATATTTCTCTCATTTTTGGATAATTTTTTTTGAAAAAATATGATATTAAATGGGTTGAAAATGAGTGGGTTTTGGGTGTTTTTTGAATTGAAAAGCGAGTTTGCAAAATTCGATGAGAAGAGGAAGAACGACCGACTAAGGAAGAAAGCCGACTATTCTATTGCTAGTTTATCTGGCATTTATAATGCTAGATAAATCAGCGGCTGAGATTAATTTAAAAAACCCATAAGGATTGCTATGTGGGGTTTGCTTATTTGCTATTTAGTAATCCAGAATTATAAATATCGGATGGCTAGGTAATTTTTTTTGCCCTTGGAGTGGAGATGCTTAAGAAACAAATTCATTCTAGAGGTAAAAATATACTTTACGTGTCATGAAATTGGATGGAACTCAACTCAACAAGGTGATCCAATGGTAAAATGGAAAATTCAGTGACAAATAGGTGATCTGGTAATTATATGACAAATGAAAAGATTAGGCAGCGTTTAGTCCAAACAGTATCTTAATATAAAAATGCATGAGAGAGAAGAATGAAAAACGCTTGATTTCAATTATGTAACGATATCTATTACTAAAGAAATATAACAGAATCCCAGCTGGTTATTTGAATTTTAATTAACAACTAGTGTGTAACCCGTGCGTTGCACACAGTAATGTTGTAAAAGAAATTGTCAAATATACATAGTTAAATAGTCGACTTACAATGTAATATGCTAATGTTAAACATATATTTTTTGATTTTAGCATGTTAAAATGTTATGTTTTCATAGTAAAATATATTCAAAAATTATTTTCAAATAGTTAAAAATAATCATATATTTATTATTTTCATATTCTAACTATTTAAAATGATAGATTTCGTTTCAAATTAGTTTTACGATAATTCTAAACTTTAAGGAAATTATATGTTAAACATATTATTTTATTGATTTATACGTTTAAAATTGTATATATATATACTATTGTTATTTCCAAAATTTCATATTTTAAAATATTTTATGTAATTTTAAAATAAGTGTAATTTATATTTTGAAATTAAGAAATTGTACGTTAAAAATGACCGATATACCGGTGCATGCCAAACAATTTTTAGTATTTATGTATACGATAAATTTCAATGAAAAATATAGATGTAATATGTTCATTTTTGAAGTAATATATAGTAAATTCATGATCCTGTGTATTTTGATGCGCATGCGTACCCACACATGTGCATGATGATGAGTTTTAGATGTCAAATTGCAAATCTGTATTGATAGGAATTTTAAATGTAAAATGAGATATTAAGGGAAAAACTATTTTTTTAATTTACTAAAATTGTGGATAATAATAATAATAAAGTAATAAAATGTATCTCATGCATTGCACACGCTAATTTTGTAAAAACATGGTGCTCATACTTTAAATGTTGTTAAAATAAAATTTTGTTTTGCAATGTTCGATATATCAATCATAAACTAAATGTTTTATTATTGTTTGTGCCTATAATTTTTGTTAAGTGATTCAGATATTTTTATATTTGAAAAAATTTTCTACCATGTGTTACTACTAATGCGGTATATAAATTGACATTGTCATTTTGTTTATAAATTATCAAAGAATTTAATGAGTATTAATTACTTGAATTTATTTATATAGTATAGATTTATGGTGTTTGGTTAATTGAAATACATAGATTTGAATGTAAAATAATAAAAGAAAATTGATGAAAACTTTGTAAATGAATATAGTAATTATAAAATCTCGGTATGTATGAATATAAAATCATGGAAAAAATTAACATAATATTTTGGATAACTATAAAATGATAATTTATATGGATTAAAAAAACAAAGAGAATTAATGAGTAGGGGTGAAATTTTTATAATTATTGTGATGATTTGTGATTTTTAAACTTCAATCATTTAACTAATAATTTATTAAAATAAATAATTATACGTTAAAGTTGTTCGTATTGTTTTTTATGTGATCCATATTTATACTGTTTTGTTACAATGAGCGTCTGGCATGGTTATCTATATTATTTATTAGACAAATTAATAAATAATGGTTAATTAATTTTTTTAAATAATTTATAATGAAATTATTTAATTAATTTAAATATACAGACTTAAATGTAAATTGTACATGAAAATTGAGGACTTTGAAAATAATTGTAGGAAGCAGAAAGTGAGATTTTTGAATGTATAACAATAGTGTAAAATTAATAAAATCTTATAAAGAATTCAAAACTAATGCATTGTATTAGGTCTTTAAAATAAAATTTAAATAAATATCTAGAGAAAATTAAGGAGAGGTGAGAAAATGCTAGAATTAATGTGAGAGCTATAATTTCTTCTGCTTTACTATTATTTAATAGATGAATCATGATGTTACTTAATATTTGGAAGCCGTGAAGCATTGTGCCCTTGTATATAGGAATGCTATGATTGCGGTAACCATCGTTATTACCCTCAACCAACCGTAACCGCAACCGTTGTTTACGGTTATAAGAATTTACAACCGTTATCGCAGTCGTCTATGATGGTTAACCATTATATCTTCAATTTTAAAGCATTTCGTACATGTATTTTCAATTATATGCATTATTGATGATTAATTCATATATCTGAAGGTCTTTTGCAAATTTATTTATTTGTTTATAAAAAAAAACCAATGAATGCACATTTATTAGTTCATGAATGTACGTAGTTGTAGATTTTCACTCAAAGGGCTTCTTTATGCATGATAATAAGTTTTAAGGACAATTTACAGAAAAAAGATAAACGAAATTATCATTTTCAGTTATATATGAAAATAATGAAAATGAATTTATCATTTTCCTGTATAACTTAAAAAGATAAATGAATTTATCATTTTCTGTAAATTATCCTTAAAACTAATTATTTAGAAATGATGTCTTTGAAACTTATTATCATAAAACGAGAGTCCTTCAGCTTAACTGCCACTATTATTATAGATCTACAAGTGTTCCTTTAATTTAAATTACTAATTTTTATACTTTACTGGTTAAATATTATACAAAACAATCATGTATATAATTCATTACCGTAACCGTTACAACTGCGTAGCATAAACGATTGGTACAGGCTCAACCTTTAACAGCCCTACTTGTACAACGGCAATGCAAGGTTTTCAAAACGTTTCTTCTTCTATTGAGTAGTTACCATTGAAACTTCGCCAAGATCTATTATGCTGGTAGGCAAATATAAAGATATATTCCTCAAAATATCATTATGGAATTAGAATGATTAACGGAACAAAAAGACATAAGTAGTACCTTCTACCAAATTATTATAAACCGTACCATCGTTTTGAGAAGGATAATTCTTTAAAAAATTGGTAAAACAATCAAATATTTTCATCTTTCATACATGTTTGTACAAATACAGTAGCAATCTCAAATATGAACCAAATATAGAACAACTGGTATCAATGAGAATAAGAACCATATCCAGACTTCTTTTATATGATCTTTTATCAATTTACATCAAGTTTGTGGTAAGAATGTGAATGCTGCCATCAAAGCTTTCTAGACTTCTTTTATTTTGAAGTGATCAACCAAACATTTGCTTGCCAGCCCTTTACTAAAAAATTTTACCATGAATTCTCGCATTGTGAAATTTCGATAAATAGGAGGGTTCTCGAGGGAAGTTAGCTCAGGAAGAGGCCCAAAGAAATCAGACTCGCCTCTTTTTGTCGGGTTGAAGAAGGTTGAAAGTGAAACTCTAGCCTCTTTATGAGCGTTTGCGATGACTCGATGCTCCACACTTTTATACTCATCATTGGAAATTATCTATAGACGATAGCCAGTAAATTAAATATATTACCTTTTAAGACATTAATCAGTTAGCTTGATCTTGTTCCAGAGAACATATCATGACTGAAAGTGTGACAGTTATCATTTATTTGCTACAAAGCATAAATTTGATGTAAAGCGTATACTGCTATCAGAAATAATGTACCAGAAATGTCTGAAAATGCCAATTACGAACTCCTAATGGTATTGTTTCTTCCTAATTTGAATTTAGTACCTAATTAAAAATATAATGGTTTGGTACAACAAATTGGTTTCAAAGTTAGGACTAAAAATGAAACGTGAACTAGATGACAAATGGGTTCAATAATTTTACCATGGTACACACTTTCAACAACACACCAATTATTCAACATGCTGATTAGATTATCACGTTTAACGTTTCTCCTGAATTCAGATGTAGTCTATTTACCTTCACAACAATTCAATCTTGATTCAGTATTTTGAAATCTTTCAACATATTGATACTATTCATAATTTTTCTATTTTCTCAAAACGATAACTTGCCATCATCTCTCCCTCATCAAACAACGTAATCAAAATTTCTCTATCCAATTTCTTCACATTTGATCTTTTTTATCATCTAATACTTCATCAACATATATGAATCCGACTAATTTGGTTGATACTAAACTAATATCGACTTTAATTAGAAGTAATTTTCCCTTTTTAGAAAAAAAAAATTGTGTAACCCTAACTAAAAGTACCATGGTAAAGAATAATTTACAACTCAAATTTGATGCTATGATAAAACATAGTAAAAAAACATGCATTGCTAGCACGATAAAAAATATTCGATCATTATTACTTTTGTTGTTGCTTCAATAAGAAAACAAAAAAAGAGCGACGAAACTAATTGTAATATAAAAACATTAAAATATAATCAAATATAATTATTTATATTATCCTTTCAGTAGAAAATTAATGGACTAGCCAAAATATTAATTTACATGCATATTCTAAGTATAACTAAATACCTTAACTAATTAATTATTAATTTGAAATTGATTAAATATTTTTACTTATGTTATTCATTTCATTTTCTCTACCACTAATGGTTGATAGGATTGAAATGATTATGTTTGAAGGATTAGATTTCATTGTTTCTACGTCGCTCGGTTACACATAACCGATCCCGTTTACTTCTAGATCCTCTTTTAAGTTTATTGTGGGTTTTTAAAGTAGACTGTATGATTTAATTTTATTAAATGTTTAACTGAGGTTAGTAAGTGTTTGTGTGAGTCTAAATAGTGCCGCCCTAATTGGAATACACATGTAGCAACTGTATAAATCAAATTGTATATATGGGAATACCTGCAATAAATCACCAACGTTGATTACAAAGGCACCATCCAGAGGTTTTACATCTACCCATCCCCACTCCCCAGTGGGACCTTTCATCTTTACCTGTAGCCCTCCAACTTGATCTTGAGCAAGCACGGTCACTGCACCTGGATCTGTATGCGAGGCTATACCAACTGTCTTCTCCGGCTCAGGACACCATGGATAATAATGACAAACCATTAACCTCCCATCACAGACCGTCATCTTTTCTAATTTGTCGTATCCCACTCCCAATCCTTCAGACAGAAGCCCAATCACATGCTTTCCTAACTCATAAACCTATGGATGGTAAATATTATCAGCTAATTTCCTAGCCCAAACATATTGGGATGTCAACAAATTTAGAGTAAGTTCTTTATAACATTGGTCAAAATCATTATAACCTCCAAATAATGAGAAATTCGACTCTCTAGTTTGATCCCAAGATGAAAAGTATTGCACTTACATATTAATTCATAAAAATAAAAATAAAAATAACCAATGATGAAACTAATTATTATTAGCTACTAATATTATATACACGGAAAGCAAGGGCATTTCTGAAATTTCAAAAAGACGCCGAGTAAATTAATTTAACGAATTTTCTTTATTAGTAGTGAAGATATAGTATTATTATATTCAGTTCATTTTCTAAGTATCCTAGAAAAGAAGTGTAACAGTTGATATTTGCACAATGACATTCAATGCCTGCATTTCACAATTATGGTGTCTTACGCGTCTAAGTAAATAAATTATTTAGACATCTCAAAAGGAAAAAAGATGAAACAGACAAGACTGTACGATAAAATAATAAGTCTTGCAATGTATGTTTGAATACTCAATGGGTGGTGTCTTACTGTTATTATCGATTCCAGGTATACTCTTATAGGGTTAGCTATTAGCAATGATATTCTTGATACCAATTTTGAAACTTTTTCAGGTATGAGATTTCTCAAGCATGCTTGCTTTCCAAATACAATCAATGGTTGAAGTAGATGTAATCCCATGTTCGATTTATGCCACTTAATTATGTATTGTTTTGTAGGACACTCGTAGTTTTCTGTTTATATTTTTATACAGATAGAACATTGGAAAATTATTGGTAATTTTTGTTAAGTATCAGTAGGGTTTTTTTTCCTACTGCTTATAAAATTTTATTTTTTAGAAGTAAATTATGTAGATTGGCATCTTAAGCAGAGGTTTTTTATGATAATAATAATCTATTTCTCTAATAGTAAACTAATTTTCTTGAAAATTGATTTTTCTTTCAGTTACTATCCACATAAAATCTATGCCATAAATAATTCTGATTAGACCTATATGGATACAAAAAATGAGATTTTTTTCATGTAGGTGTTTAATTAGGTTTATTCATTTCAATAGCCAATTGTGGGTGAAATCGATATATATGGTTAGTTATGTTTTTTTGTTACATGAGCTTCATTAGCCACAAATTCATCACACATGTACTTCACCATTTTGAAGCTTTTTATAAACTGATAAACTGAAACTTAGATCTTGGACTATTCAGGTGCTTTGAAGGGTGAAATTCTGGCAAAGTGCTTGTGGTGTTTGATGTGCATAATTGTGGTTATAGGGCTGAACTAAAGAGAACATTTATACGGCAAAAGACACTTGTATGATGGCCGTGGAGAGAAGCACCTGTACATCTTCTGATTAAGGATATGTACAAAAGCAAAACATCATGAACATTTCACTTTATTGTACAAAGTGGACAACATTTCTATTTTAAACCACTTCATAAAGATTTACATTACTGCTTTATTATATCATATTTCCTTGCACTAAACTTGAGGTAAATGTAAATATCCATCCTTACCCTGGATTCTACACATGTAACTCGTGAGAAACATTGACCTCCTTTTACACCCTTTTATCTGTGCTTAAAATCTGGATTGCTGCCAACCTCAAGTGGTGCATTATAATTAAACTCAATTACCAGCAATTGCAACACTGTGCATTCGAGTGTTTACTGCTAACGGTACAATTTTGGATTCGTCCATGGTCAACCACTCTGATTTAACAGATTTTAAATTGACTTTGGCATTATTTAACAATTGGTTAGAAGTTAGCACTTTTGAAAATATTCCCTTTTGAATTTATGTCAAGCTAACATCTCAATATTTTAGTCCAACGTTTTAGTGCTATTTCATTGCAGAATTCGGAGACAATTCGGTATGGACCATTTTCAACGGAACTCAATGAATGTCGGACTGAAGTAACATCCACAAAACATCATTCAACTTGCTTCCAAGTAACGTTTCCAATTGACACTAAAAAACTGGTTTAGTTTCTATTTAAAATAATATAATAATAAGATACTCACATGTTGAGAGAACAACATGAGCTCATCTCGACAAATCTGAGGTATCTTAGCTGGATCAACCCTCCCCAAATCGATTTGGATCGTATCTCGCCAGCTGGCAGCATCCGCTTTAAACAGATCGACATTGGAAGCATAGGAAACACCTCCTACCATCTCTCTCGAGTAGTACTTCTTCCTTTCCTCGCTTTCCATCTCGTTGAAACATCTAACTGAGGATATAGCCCTGTCGACGACATCGGACGGCACGCCGTGGTTGATGACGTGGAAGAACCCGGTGGTTCTGGCGGCGGAGCGGATCAAATCGACGGCGACAGAGTGGGGGAGGGATAGATCGATGGTGGGGATCGATAGTTGATCGCCGATGAAAGATGATGTCGGAGGGTTGAGATTGGAAGTAGGGTGATGGAAAAATGAAGGTATAGAAGTTATGCCGGAGTCCACGAGACCTTTGACGCCCGTCCTTGTTGAATCAAATTCCTTCAACACTTTGAGTCGATCTGCGTTCATGTTTGCTATTGTCTGATTAATTCTTGTGACGTTTCTGTTACGACTTACAATGAATGTATGTTAATCGGAGGATGGACAGTGCGTCCGGTATTGGACCATACGTTGTATACTTGAGGATAAGGCATGGTACTGCAATTTCCACGCAGCAATTTTTTATCAATTTATTTATTGATAAATAGCTGCGCAACTTTAATTTTGAACGCCGACTGCGATAATAAAAAACTGAACAGCATTAGCATTATATGTCTATTTAAAAAATAACTTATAGTGTTAGTATGCACACAAACATAGTTTACATGGCCACGATAGACGATTTTCAGAATGCCTAGATTGAAAATAACCAAAACAATTTGAAATATTAAAATCAATCACCACTTAACAAGTTGAAAATTCCACTCTCTCCCCTTCTCATTAGGTTCGAAATGGTTGGCATTATGCATATGAAAGTTATATAGAAGTTAAATTAGATAGTACAAATGACATATGCTACTTAGGTGGAAAACATATAAAACTCACTAGAACAACTTTATAAAAATATAAAATTATATAATATGTAATATGAAAAATGAAATTCAATCGCTGGGGTTCTTTTACAGAATCAACCAAGTTTAATTATCTTGTAAATAAGTTATGTTTTTTTGGACATGAGGATGACAAATGTCCTTTTTCATTACATGCAAAACATGTAATTGTGTTTGTATATATTTTTCTTGGATTATATTTCTTTACATGTTTCTTTGATAAGATATGGTTTTGTTGCGTTAGATCTTCTTAAGAAATATTTTTTTGCATATCTTTTCATAAATTTTGGTTTATTGTCTATTTTATAATTTTTAGATCCATATTATTGTGGTGTATATATTTGTCCACAGAATCCATAGTTTTTTTGTTTTAATTCTCTTTATATTTAGGTACATTTCTTTTTTTAGTGTATATATAAACGAACTTCGCTCGTCTTGTGCTTCAATCTCCTTCGACCTCCTTGGCCATACGAAGAGCTCGCTACTTTTATGCCGTTTTGACTAGGGCTGTAAATCGAACGAACCGGACCGGACCCGAAGTATACCGAATTCGGACCGAAATATAATTCGAACGGACGAGTGCCCGACTCGATTAAATACGGGATATCCCTTAGATGTTTGAACTCGGCCTGTAAAAAATTTGCATAACCCGTGTCCTTCCCGTTAAACTCATTCGGACATGACGACCTCGGGCGATTCGGATGGACTACATTACCATATTTCAGCAAAAAAACTACAACAAAAAGTTGTTACTGGATACACATTCACGAATATGAAATGAAATGCATGTAGGCAGCATGCTTAAGCCAAACAAAAAAAACATGTTTCACCAAGAAAATATTAAGCCAACTAATGCTTTCAGCAAGTAGACTACAAAAAATATATTTAAAGCTTACAAATGTCTTTTACTTTACAAAAAACTCAAAAGAAAACATATATGGAAGGACTTGCTGCAAACAAATATTAGTTAATCTTCTAGCCAACAAAATGTGGAAAGACTTGCTGCAGCAAAGCAAATATCATTCCAAAACAGTCTTTCAAGTATATCCAGTAATAACTTCTACTACCTACCTGAGAAAGAAATCAAATAAGAGGATCCATTAGTATAATTTATATTAAAAAATTTATATGCAGAACCACAGTACCACTCAAACTAGCAAATACTGTTAATTTTGCACATGTTAGGTAATAAAAAAAGATGCAGAACTTGTATTATCAGTGATCTTGTTTTGATTTTCATTCAATCAAATGTGATAGTGTTGGATAACCCTTCTTCATGTTGTACCTTATTACAAAACAAGAAGAAATAGATAGTAATTAGTAAAAAGTGTTTATCATATTTTCAAAATTTTGAGCATCTTTATTATTATAACAGCATGAACATTATGTATTTTGCTAAATATTTGTATGTAAACAACTGCATTTTACCTCTTTCAGTGAATATTTTGATCTTAACTAGCCGCCGCTACATATTAAAGCTTCCACTGTTACGGGATTCAAAGAACTCCTAAACTGATCAAGAACTCTACCACCAGCACTAAATGCAGATTCAGAAGCAACACTGCTGATTGGAATAGAAAGTATATCCTGTGCCATGCTTGATAATATTTTATACTTTGAAGCATTCAATTTCCACCAATCCAAGATATTAAAGTCTAAATCAGGAGTTTCCTTCAAATATACATCCAACTCCGATTCAGTTGGTTCTACATTGTCTAGTTCTTCAGCCCAAATCTCAAACTTAGATCTACTTTTGGTCATCAATCTATCATTGTATTTAGAGCTAATTTCTTTTTTTCTTGTAGAATTCATGTTCATTGTAGCAGTCAACACATACTCTAAATATAATTCTTGTAGGGAAGAAATAATATATTTAATGTTTTGGCCTGATTCAACGTTCGAATAGATCTTTGGAAAGCAAAACTCAATTAATTTCATTTTATATCTAGGATCTAGGATGGCAACAATTGACATTAATAGATTACATTCACCCCAATATTTGTCAAATTTGATCTTTATTTTGTTCACCATTTCAATAATATAAGAACAACCTTTTAATTCAACCACTTTATCATTCAAGGCTTGCTTAATTTTCCAAGTTCGGGAAGAAATAAGTCTGAAGTGGGATAAGAAGTGCCAGAAAAAGTATTGGAAGCTTCACTAAAAATTTCTAAAATTTTACATACCGACTCGGCTTTCTCCCAATCTAATTTAGAAGGAAGCCAGGTATAAGACGGATCTCTTTTTTGATACATAGAAAACACCTTTTTAAATTGAATGGCATATTCTAGCATTTCATGTGTTGAGTTCCAACGGGTAGGAACATCGAGGACTAAGCGTTTAGAGACCGGAAGTTCTAGTTGTTTAACAATATCCATAAACTTGTTCAGTCATTGAGGGGACATTTTAAAATACTTCACACTTTCTCGAATATTTTGTAACACACACTTTATTTCACTTAATCCATCCTGAATCATTAGGTTCAAAATATGTGCACAACAACTAACATGAAAAATCTTTCCCTTTAAATAGAGTCTACCCTTTAATGAAAAATTCTCTTTAAGTGTTCTCATGGCTAAATCATTAGAAGATGCATTATCAAGTGTTATGGAAGATACTTTATTTTCTATCTCCCAATCAAAAAGACATGCAAAAATAGCATCAACGATTGCAAGACCAGTATGTGGTGGAGGTAAACTACAAAAGTTTAAAATACACTGTTGTAACTTCCAATTCGAGTCTAAAAAATGACATGTAAGACACATATATCCTATAGTTTGATTTGATGTCCATAAGTCGGTTGTCAAACTAACCCTACCCGTATCCCTTGCAATTCTTTTAAAATCTTCTTCTCATTCTCATATACTTTCATGCATTCACCTTTTATGGTTACTCTCGATATTTTCTCAAATTCAGGATTCAACATTTGAGAATACAAGATAAAAAATTCATGTTCAACCATTCTAAAGGGATATTCATGCACAATAATCATTATAGCCATTATTTCCTTAATCATTGTCTTTTCATATTTATAAAGAGCCAAATTTCCAAGCAAACCACTATCATTAGTGGCTTTCTCTTTGGACATATCTTTACCCAAAATTTTCTGCTGTTTTTGTTTCATAATGCGAATACGACACTTGTTTAAATGTCTTTTAAATGTAGTTGTACTTCCATCTTTAGTAATTGTTATTTTTTGTTCAGAATGGGTACACATACCATATTTTCTTATCGTACCATCTTTAGCTTCTTCTGTATGTCGTTTAAACTCAAGCCAAACTTCTGATTTTCTTTTTCGTGCTTTTTCTTCAATCTCTTTAACATCTCTCTCATCTTTAAGATTTGCTTGTTCTCCATCTCCTTCTATCATAGGTTGTCCATCATCATCACCGACGAGTATTTCTTGTGGTTGTTTGTCATTCATGTCATCATTATCACCTAAAAATAATGCAAAATTAAGGATAAAACGATACTACAGTAATTCGTGATAGCTAAATTATGAAACTGCAGTGAAATGGAAAGTTAGTAATCACTATTTGAATGGATGAAGATTATCATGCTTTGTTTTGATATTTAATTTTTTAGTTTAATAGATCTACTACATACCCCTATATTAAATATAACAATATCTAATATTAAGGAATGAGTATCAAAACTATCAAAACCTGGAATAAAGATAAAAAACAATGAAATTTTATTACTAAACTATTATCTCATCATATCTGTAATTCACGATCAGACAATAAACATGTTCATAGTTACAAGCTATTAATTAGAAACTGGTAAACTTTTGTTACCAAACACATTCATATGTAATAATGTACAAACCTCAAACAAAGATGACTGAAATTTTAATTTTTTTTTACCAAATTACAGTCTCTTCATATCCACTATTAACAGATATAAAGTATGCATGTTCATATTCATGTTTAGGAGAAAATGACCATCAACTTCAATGGAAAAAGCAGTAGGAAAATTAGCATTATTGGCAACTAAAATAAGAAATGAAACAGCTATGAAGAAGTGCAAAGATTCTGTGCATAAAAACTACTAACATGACAACATCAACAATTGCCAAAACTTTACATGTATTATTTGTTTTCTGTGTACTACTGTAACCCAATATCACATGGATACTCATTATTATACTATATGACAAAACAAAAAGCAAATAAAACAACAATTTTTTGTTTAAATTTTGAAATAAAAAATGAAATATTATGCTTACCAGGAGGTTGTGATGAAGAAGCCATAAAATCACGGTTATAATTAGGTGAGAAGATACTTTTAACTTGATTATCTGATGGATTCTCTAATTAAGAAGTATGTATAATGCTGAACTGAACTAGGGTTGAGAATCTGGACTGATTTGAAATAGTAGGTGGAGTTAATAAAACCGACGATTCGTAAAGAGAAGAGAAGATCATGCGTTTTTTATTAGGAACGATGGAATTAGATTAATTATGTGTAGGAAACTGGGAATTGAAAGATAATTATTCATGTGGATTTTCCAATATATTTCTATGGGAAGAACAAAGGTCAAAAGTTTACTGCATTTAGATATGTGATTTGAGCTAACAGTTCGACTTTTCAAAATGTATATTTATATCTGTTCACGGACTATTCTGGTTTGGACATGCCTTGTTCGATCTTCGATCGATATTTTCGAGCGGACGGAGAAATATGTTTGAATCTTGCTCGTCATATATACGGACAGTCTAACGATCGAACCAATTTTCGAGACGAACACGGACGTACGACGGACTGTCTGGTTTGATTTACAGCCCTATTTTTGACACCACGTCACAATATATTAAATGTTATAGTGATTGCCTTATCCTTTTTTGTCATCATGATACCAATGTCATTAGCAAAATTTTGTTAAAAATTTCTAGAGAATTTTGCTATTTAACTCACAATTTTAATTAAAATATCAAAATTAACGACTTTTGTTCATTTTATTAGACTTCGTAGTTTTATTACTTATCATCGTTTATGGAATATTAAAGAAAAAAATTAACATAAAATTATCCATGAATGAGATCGAAAGATAAGTCAATCTTTCCTACTAGGTTGTAATGCTTTGACATGCATTATTAAGAGTGCATAAATTATATTTTGGGTAAACACACATCTAACTGAAAAAACCAAACTTTTGCATGTACTCTTGATTATTTGTTGTTTGATTTAAAATTTGATGAATAAATATAGATATAATTAATTTAAAAATATCGAATGCTATAATAAAAAATGATATAAAGATACATGGGTACATACGTACGTGCCTGCATGCCTATTTAAAATTATTGTAAGTGTAAAGGGGGTACATAAGGATAAAATTTCTTATTAGGGAGTTGGGGCAAGGCCCTCGCCAAGGTGGATCGATCAAATCGTGAGGGTCCAGAAATAACGTCACTTAACAAGGTGTAGGATACTGCCTTGACATATAAATGATGAATGCTTGTTATTGTTGTCTTTCTAATATAACAAAAATTGAATCATATTTACAAAAATAAATGACAAATAAATATGTTATTTTAAAAAAAAATCTGTACTTTACAGCTAGTATTATTGTATCATTTACAAAAATATCTTTATTTGTTTCCTTTTTTATGTTTATTTTTAAGAAATAATTACAGACTATCAACATGTATAAAATTTCCCAATGTAAAACATTTTTTTATCATTTTTATCACATGTAATAACAAATAGTTAGCAAATTAAATAATTAGAAAACTAATTTAATAAGCTTGGCAAACCACAAAGAAGCAGCAGGAACTAGACCAGTTGGAAGTGTATTAACCGGGTGAATTCCAAAAATAATAATTCATTTTGATCTTAGTTTAGCCTATGAAGCCTAAATTGGATTTTAGACCTAATTTAAAATTTCAAATAAAATCTTCATTTTATTTCATTTGTTTAAAATAATTTGATTATATTTAAGTTGTATGTATGCTGTAATGAGTGCGTCAAATGCACTTATGTGTGAAAGTGCAAGTATAACATATAGAAAGTATATGTCGAGACTTGGTTTTGGTTCATAACACAAAGCTACCACTATGACATAAAGACTTGACGACTGCTACGACAAAAAGAGAATATATACTACATGGAGACAAGACATCAAAATTAGTGCATCAAATATATTATCTTTTTTGAGTCTTAGGTCAATTTTGTTAAAATCTCTCCTCGTTTAACATATATATTAGCTTATATATAATCTTAATGATTTATACATAAAAGCATAGAAAATATATATAGATGTATATTATCAAATTTTTTCTTTAAAAATCATATAATATATTTATATATATATATATATTTAAAATCTATGAAAAACTGTGCAAATTGCACAGAAATCACCAGGTCAGTCGAGTCGACTAACTTGTAAATTTCCGTGTAACATGCATAGGTACACAAATAAACAAATAATACATTTGAATATCTAGTTGACTGATCCAGAGGTTCAGTTGACTGAATATCTACAACAGCTATTTTCTGAAAAGACATGACTATTTGTGAAGAGTTAAGAATCTCTACGAAAAGATTTGGACGCAACACTTCAATCGAAACTCTTCATCAACAGTCGTTGCTTTTTAACATCTATAAATACATACTCTAACTTGATTCCAAATCACCGAATTTTCTTATCTTTCTTATCTAATTCTCTTGAATGTACTTGCAATTATACTTTCAAATATTCTGCATTAAAGCAATATTATACCTTTCTATTTTTCATAAACTTTAAATATATATATTTATACTCGAGGAGAAGGCTATAGGAAGGGTGTACTACAAGTGACAAATCCGTGTTATTAGAACACACAAGGTCAAAACAACCTTTTGTATTTGTTGAAGTCCTATTTCGTTGCTCAAGTGTGTGAAGTCCTCTTCGGCTGCTGAGGCGAAATCCTGTTCTGCTGCTCAGGTCCTTGTTCGGTTGCTCAAGGGTTGTATAGACCTGTTCCTCCAGGTTAAGTGAGGGTTATTGTTTTAGTGAATTTCCAAAAGGAGTCTGAGACTAGACGTAGGACAGAGCTTCGAACCAGTATAAAAATTCCTGGTGTCGTTTTACTTTACTGCTTTTATATTCCACATTATTTACTGTATAGCTATCATCACTACGCTCTGAATTATCATATATCCATATTACACGATCCATAGCACACTTTTATTTGGATTATTGCTACACAATAAGAACTAAATCAGTTTTAACGAAATTAAGTTTGGAAACTAGTACCGGATCGAACGATCAGACTGTTATAGAAACTAAATGAGTTTATAAAAATAAATGTAACAACCCGGGGTTTTGCCCAATTTATAATCATCATTAAACAATTATTGTTCTAGCTAATTGCTAATTGAAGTTTTTAAATTCGGTTTAAATTCTTTTAAGAAATTGGGTGAAGGGTTTGGGGACTTAGAATTTTTGGGCCATGTTTTTGATAATGGGTCGTATATAGAAGATGACCCGTCCCCTTTCTTGTTTTATTTTCGCAACCCTAAAAATTAATCGAAGGAAGAAAATCAGAAATGGCGGCCTCGTCTTCTTTCTGAACTTAGGGCTAGTTCGTTCGTCCGGTTGTTCGTTCCTCCTCCTCCAATTATCCTCGCATCGAATAATAGCTGTGCTCGTTCAATCTTCGGCAATTAGGGTTTTCCAAAATTCAAAGACGCCGTCTTGGTGTTCGATCGAGAGGATGATTCAAGTTCCCTTGCCGCGTTGATCGTTCGTCTCTTGAGGGCCACGACTTCAACTCGAGATCGTTCGAACTGAGGAGTCATGCTTTTCGTTTGCAAAGGTGAGTAATTTATGTTACTCACATCTTATTCGAACTGTTCGAATTCGTTTGCTTGTTCGTTTTCGATGTTTCTGCTTCGATTTGATTTTTGTTCGTTGTTGATGTTTTCTGCCTTGAGTCGATGTCGAGACAGTTGAATTGTCTGCATTGTACTTGAGTTGGTCTGGTTGGGTCGTATTTCTGTAGTTCCATGCTGCATCATTGAGTTGCACTGCACTTTTGTGTTTGCATTAGCTTCACGACGAGGCTGGTGCTGTTTTGGTCGAGACTGTATTCATATATGGTTATTTTAGAACTACTTCATTGTTGGGGCTGTGACAATTATTGATGCACTTGCCTAAACCAGTTTCATTCCTCTTTGAGTCTGATTTGCTTTGCATTCACATGGTTACACTACTCAGTGTTTACAAGTACATTTCATATACTTGATACCATTCACTTAAGGATCAGTTGCATTAACTTTAGACATACTTGATGTCTTTGTAGTTCGTTCCCAGTCAGCACCTTACTGCCATCGTGCCTTTCAGGTTGCATATTCTCTGTAACACTACTTTTAATGCTGCCGTGTTATGAAGTTCACTGCACTTCCATCACCATGTCTCCATCATCTATGTAGCTGTCGAGTTCATTAGCATTTTAACTTGGCTAATTTCCAATTTCATGTTGTCATGTTTATGCCAGTTCGTTCCTGTAGTGACCTTGTTTCACCTGCAGCCTTTATGATTTGCATTTGTTTGGATATTGAGTTGCATTGATTTTGTACTTGAGTATTGCCCAGCTTAAATGCTTGACTTCTGTTTAATTTGAAATTCCTGATGCCATTTGTAGTTGTATTTGGTTTCTCATGTATATTCCAATGTACATCACTTCATATGGCTTTGCATATTTGTACATGTCTTTGTCTGATTTACTGTTGTCATTTGGTATTGCTGTGCCATTTTGGTTTTTCACTTATGCATATTGCCTCGAGTACATGTATTCTTGGCTTTGGTTCATTGTTGCTGCTTCACCACTGAGCCTCAGCTTGCTTTTGTTGCATTTTGTTGCGGCCTGTACTTGTATACTGCTGTTATTGTTGACTTCGGCACTTATTTGGATCTGCAGTGGCATTGTATTCTCTGTTTTGATTTGCATTGCATCACTGGTTTTTGCATTTGTCAATTTTGCATTTGTTTCACGTTTGAACTAGTTTGAGTGGTCACTGACACTTTGGTTTTACTTTGAGCTGAGTTGAATCCAGTTTTAAAACTTGGGTTTGACCATATGTTCGTCTATGAGTTTTCATAGAGCTTTTGTGTATTTCCACACTGTATTGGCGAGGCAGTGCACGCGCGCGTGCACTGCAGCCAATCGATATTGATGTTTTAAATGATATTTCAATTGTTTAAATTGATTTGAATTAAAATGACGATTTTGTTGTTTTCTAAATTTTTTTCATTAATAATCCTTCTATCTATCTATTTGAAAATTTGAATCTACCGATTATTGTTTAACACTGTTAAGTGTTATAATTACCGTTATCCGATTTCTTTGTTAAAAGGATCAGATAGGTGAATTTACTTTGACTGTCGTCTATTCATATTTAATTATTATGGCTTCTATGCACTAATAACTGAGTTTGAATTAGACTGACCCGTGTATTATTTTCTTTTGAATTTAATACTCGGATCAGACCGAGTATTTACAGGTTGTTGATATCTTACTTTGGATTGCTGCTAGAGCTATGAAGTCTCTTCATATCTTTTGGAGTAGTTGTTGTCATTTTAGTAGTCAGTGAATTTGTATAGGATGTTGTATATTCATGTATATTATTCACGATAATGTACTTGTATATGTAACTTCCAGAGTCGACAGTGTAGTTGTATCATATGTATTGTATCACATGTATATCAACTGACATCAGTTATATATATATGAGACTTTCTGTTATATTTGTGTTCCGCATTTACTTTATTTGTGTTATTATTATATATATTGTCCTAAACTATTATGAACCATCGTAGTTCGTTTTATACTAGAATTGGGTATGTCGATGGGAGTAAATAAATAAGAGACAAAAAATAAAAATATATACCACTCCTATCGAGATAACCAATACTAGTGTAAGGCCTAACTACGGATGGCCGCTCCTATCCAGCCTTATTCTTCATAATAATAGACAGTATTTCTTTTAATACTCTTTATTATTGTGAGCATAGAGGTGGGGCGTCACAGTTGGTATCAGAGCTTGGGGTTTAGGACATAATATAAAACATAACGTAGATGGAACATGTGTTACAACTATTTGTCGATGTTTTATATGTGCTTTGAGTCAAAAATAAAAGTTGATTTGAGTTTTGATGATTGATTGATTTGTGCTTTGTTTATCAGAGTGCGCAGCGAAAACAGTGTGACTGCTTCGCTGAGTACAGATGATAATTATTTTGATTTAAAAAAGAATCAAAATATGAAATTGAATTAAATTTCATTTGTTGTTTACATAGCTGTGTTTATTTTGTTTTCTTTAAAAATTTCGAATCCGATTTGAGGATTCGAGGCGATTGCAGCTATGTGCTTTTGTTGAAATTTTTGCTGGTTTCCTTTGATGCTAATCATATGTTGATTAGATTTTGCTGTTTTGAATTATCTTCATTGAAGATATATTCGAATGATTCCTTTGTTCATTTTGTAGTATACGTGCAAATTCAAGTTACACGTTACTGCATTAATTTTACGTTGAACCGATGCTTGGTTATGAAACGTATTTTGTTGCCGTTATTATTATAACGGGATTTTCACACTAGTGCTACATTTTGAAGTACGGTGTTTTGTTGACATTTTAATAAATGAAATTCCACTGGTATTATATTTTGATGAGATTTTGATGTTTAAAAATTACTGTCGCATTGACTTCAGTAATCGTCAAGTTTTAAAGTGGATTTTCAAGCGGTTATCTCGCAATGCTGATTTTGAGATTAGTTTTATGTTGTTTTGAGAAGTACCAATTCTTTGTTGAAGTTGCTACTTATGTTGCTGATTTAATCACGTGATTATAAAAAGTGTTTTTTTTTAAAAAAAATTGTTTCCAAAATTTTTCAGTTTACGTTTTCAGAAGAATGAGAAAGAGATTTAAACGATTCAGCAAAATCGAGGACTATGAACCCTTTCTTTTAATGATTCGCTTAATTCCGGACTTGTTCGTTTGAGAATGTAAATTATTACTTTTGTGAAATAAATGAGATTGTTTTCAGAAGTTTTGCATTTTGCGCTTTCAAAAGAATGAGGAAGCGATTTAAACGTTTCAGCAAAATCGAGGACTATGACCCCTTTCTTTTACTGATTCGCTTAACTCCGGACTTGTCCGTTTGATAATGTGAAATGTTATTTTTGAATACACAATTTTGCACTTTCAAGGAAACGAAGAAGAGAATCAAACGATTTAGTAAAACTCATGGTATGAGACATGAGCGTTTGCTATTTCGGTTAATTCCGGACTCGTTAATTGAAACATTTGTTGTTTGATGATTTTGATGATTTCACGTTCAAGGAAACGATGAAGAGAATCAAACGATTTAATAAAACACGTGGTATGGGACATGTGCGTTTGCTTTTTCAGCTAATTCCGGACTCGTTAATTGAATATCTGCTGATTTTATTTGGCTTTCGAGCCACTCTGCTGGACCTCCGGGTCATTTGTTGGGCTTTCGGGCCACTTTGCTGGACCTCCGGGTCATTTTTTGGGCTTTCGGGCCACTCTGCTGGACCTTCGGGTCAAATACCAGTACTAGACCTTCGGGTCACTCTGCTGGACCTTCGGGTCATCTGATGGGCGCCAAAAATTTATAGTACTTGGTAGGGTTCGGCCACTCTGAGATGCACGTGCGGCGTAGCTAAAACTCGCCATCTGCTGGGATCGATCCAACCTTTTTGTTAATTTTCTAGAGCATCTTTATTGATTTCTAGATATTTGTTGTTTCCAATTATCTGCAGGTAATTGGATATTTGTTGATATGAGTTCTGATTATCGTTTTTGATAATCAGATATTTGTTGTTTCTAATTATCGCTTGTAATAATTAGATATTTGCTGATTTTGATTATCGTTTTTGATAATCGAATATTTGTTGTTTCTGATTATCGTTTTTGATAATCGGATATCTGTTGATTTTGATTATCGTTTTTGATAATCGAATATTTGTTGTTTCTGATTATCGTTTTTGATAATCAGATATCTGTTGATTTTGATTATCGTCGTTTTTGATAATCGAATATTTGTTGTTTCTGATTATCGTATTGATAATTAGATATTTGTTGAATTTGATCATCGCCTCAGATAGTCAAATATTTGTTGATTTGAAATTTGATTATCGCCTGGGATAATCAATTATTTGTTGATTTGAGATTTGATTATCGCCTGAGATAATCAAATATTTGCTGATTTGAAATTTGATTATCGCCTGAGATAGTCAAATATTTGTTGATTTGAAATTTGATTATCGCCTGAGATAATCAAATATTTGCTGATTTGAAATTTGATTCGCTTGAGATAATCAAATATTTGTCGATTTGAAATTTGATTATCGCTTGAGATAATCAAATATTTGTTGATTTGATAATTCTGATTATCGTTTTTGATAATTAGACCTTTGTTGTTTTCTGATTACCGTTTTGTAACTAGTTAATTGCAGTTTTGCAAATTGTGATTTGTGTTTTATAATTATCTTTGTTGATAATTTGATTTTGCTGCCTTCTAATTATCGTATCGATAATTAGATATTGCTGTTTTGTGATTTCTGTATTCTAATTATCTTATTGATAATTGAATATTGCTGTTAATTGCATTTATCCAGTTTAGTTGTTTTCTGATTGTCTATTTGATAATTAGATTTTGTTGAGAATTTGTGAATTTCTTTTAGGAAATTAAAAGATTTCTTTGGGGTTTGTATTCCCGACTTTATTTTCTAGCTTAACCAGTTTATGTTAGAAAAAAAAATTGTTATTGACGACTTTAATTATGAAAATTGCAGGGACGCAATTTTTATAAGGAGGGGAGTCTGTAACAACCCGGGGTTTTGCCCAATTTATAATCATCATTAAACAATTATTGTGCTAGCTAATTGCTAATTGAATTTTTAAATTCGGTTTAAATTCTTTTAAGAAATTGGGTGAAGGGTTTGGGGACTTAGAATTTTTGGGCCATGTTTTTGATAATGGGTCGTATATAGAAGATGACCCGTCCCCTTTCTTGTTTTATTTTCGCAACCCTAAAAATTAATCGAAGGAAGAAAATCAGAAATGGCGGCCTCGTCTTCTTTCTGAACTTAGGGCTAGTTCGTTCGTCCGGTTGTTCGTTCCTCCTCCTCCAATTATCCTTGCATCGAATAATAGCTGTGCTCGTTCAATCTTCGGCAATTAGGGTTTTCCAAAATTCAAAGACGCCGTCTTGGTGTTCGATCGAGAGGATGATTCACGTTCCCTTGCTGCGTTGATCGTTCGTCTCTTGAGGGCCACAGCTTCAACTCGAGATCGTTCGAACTGAGGAGTCATGCTTTTCGTTTGCAAAGGTGAGTAATTTATGTTACTCACATCTTAATCGAACTGTTCGAATTCGTTTGCTTGTTCGTTTTCGATGTTTCTGCTTCGATTTGATTTTTGTTTGTTGTTGATGTTTTCTGCCTTGAGTCGATGTTGAGACAGTTGAATTGTCTGCATTGTACTTGAGTTGGTCTGGTTGGGTCGTATTTCTGTAGTTCCATGCTGCATCATTGAGTTGCACTGCACTTTTGTGTTTGCATTAGCTTTACGACGAGGCTGGTGCTATTTTGGTCGAGACTGTATTCATATATGGTTATTTTAGAACTACTTCATTGTTGGGGCTGTGACAATTATTGATGCACTTGCCTAAACCAGTTTCATTCCTCTTTGAGTCTGATTTGCTTTGCATTCACATGGTTACACTACTCAGTGTTTACAAGTACATTTCATATACTTGATACCATTCACTTAAGGATCAGTTGCATTAACTTTAGACGTACTTGATGTCTTTGTAGTTCGTTCCCAGTCAGCACCTTACTGCCATCGTGCCTTTCAGGTTGCATATTCTCTGTAACACTACTTTTAATGCTGCTGTGTTATGAAGTTCACTGCACTTCCATCACCATGTCTCCATCATCTATGTAGCTGTCGAGTTCATTAGCATTTTAACTTGGCTAATTTCCAATTTCATGTTGTCATGTTTATGCCAGTTCGTTCCTGTAGTGACCTTGTTTCACCTGCAGCCTTTATGATTTGCATTTGTTTGGATATTGAGTTGCATTGATTTTGTACTTGAGTATTGCCCAGCTTAAATGCTTGACTTCTGTTTAATTTGAAATTCCTGATGCAATTTGTAGTTGTAATTGGTTGCTCATGTATATTCCAGTGTACATCACTTCATATGGCTTTGCATATTTGTACATGTCTTCGTCTGATTTACTGTTGTCATTTGGTATTGCTGTGCCATTTTGGTTTTTCACTTGTGCATATTGCCTCGAGTACATGTATTCTTGGCTCTGGTTCATTGTTGCTGCTTCACCACTGAGCCTCGGCTTGCTTTTGTTGCGGCCTGTACTTGTATACTGCTGTTATTGTTGACTTCGGCACTTATTTGGATCTGCAGTGGCATTGTATTCTCTGTTTTGATTTGCATTGCATCACTGGTTTTTGCATTTGTCAATTTTGCATTTGTTTCACGTTTGAACTGGTTTGAGTGGTCACTGACACTTTGGTTTTACTTTGAGCTGAGTTGAATCCAGTTTTAAAACTTGGGTTTGACCATATGTTCGTCTATGAGTTTTCATAGAACTTTTGTGTATTTCCACACTGTATTTGGCGAGGCAGTGCACGCGTGCGTGCACTGCAGCCAATCAATATTGATGTTTTAAATGATATTTCAATTGTTTAAATTGATTTGAATTAAAATGACGATTTTGTTGTTTTCTAAATTTTTTTCATTAATAATCCTTCTATCTATCTATGTTGAAAATTTAAATCTACTGATTATTGTTTAACACTGTTAAGTGTTATAATTACCGTTATCCGATTTCTTTGTTAAAAGAATCGGATAGGTGAATTTACTTTGACTGTCGTCTATTCATATTTAATTATTATGGCTTCTATGCACTAATAACTGAGTTTGACGTAGACTGACCCGTGTATTATTTTCTTTTGAATTTAATACTCGGGTCAGACCGAGTATTTACAGGTTCTTGATATCTTACTTTGGATTGCTGCTAGAGCTATGAAGTCTCTTCATATCTTTTGCAGTAGTCGTTGTCATTTTAGTAGTCAGTGAATTTGTATAGGATGTTGTATATTCATGTATATTATTCACGATAATGTACTTGTATATGTAACTTCCAGAGTCGACAGTGTAGTTGTATCATATGTATTGTATCACATGTATATCGACTGACATCAGTTATATATATATATGAGACTTTCTGTTATATTTGTGTTCAGCATTTACTTTATCTGTGTTATTATTATATATATTGTCCTAAACTATTATGAACCATCGTAGTTCGTTTTAAACTAGAATTGGGTATGTCGATGGGAGTAAATAAATAAGAGATGAAAAATAAAAATATATACCACTCCTATCGAGATAGCCAATACTAGTGTAAGGCCTAACTACGGATGGCCGCTCCTATCCAGCCTTATTCTTCATAATAATAGACAGTATTTCTTTTAATACTCTTTATTATGGTGAGCATAGAGGTGGGGCGTCACAATAAAGCAGACGAATTAGGATATATAACTAGAAATTAAGCGAGACTAGTAGCACAAGGGTATAACCAAGAAGAAGGAATAGACTACGAAGAAACGTCAGCTCCATTCGCTAGACTAGAAGCAATACGAATCTTATTGGCGTACGCATATTTTAATAACTTTAAACTCTATCATATGAATGTTAAAAGTGCATTTTTAAATGGTTATATTAAAAAAATGTTTTTGTTGAACAACCTCCTTTATTTATTCATGAAAAATATCCACATCATGTCTATAAACTTAAGAAAGCTTTATATTGTTTAAAATAAGCACCACGCGCTTAGTATGAATGCCTTAAAAGCTATTTAATTGAATCAGGATTCGAAATAGGAAAAGTAGATCAAACTTTATTTATAAAACGTTCTAAAAATGATATTTTGATAGTTCAAATATTGCGGATGACATTATATTTGGTTCAACTAATAATAAATTATCTAAAGAATTTTCTGAAATAATGACTAGAGAATTTAAAATGTCCCATATGGGAGAATTATCTTATCAAGCGTTTCAGAATGGAAAACACTTCTACCAAACCAACACCTATGAGCACAACACCACATCTTGATAAAGATAAAGACGACAAAAGTGTAGACCAAAAACTATATCGTAGTATGATAGGATCATTACTATACCTAACAGCGAGTCGATCACATATAATGATGAGTGTATGTTTATGTGCACGATTTCAAGCTGACCCAAAAGAATCACATTTACAAGCCGTAAAACGAATACTACGTTATCTTAGTAATACTACAAAGTTTGGACTTTTCTATCCAAAAGAGTGCTCGTTCGAGTTAGTGTCATACAGCGATGCTGATTTTGGAGGATCACGTACGGATAGAAAAGGTACAATCGGTACATGTTACTTCAATGGTAAATCATTAATATCATGGTTTAGCAAAAAAAAACTGTGTCTCACTATCAACTTGTGAAGGAGAATATATTTCTGCGGCACTAGCTTGCGCACAAGTAATCTATATACAACAGACAATTAAAGATTTCGGAGTTAATTTATCAAAATCAACAATTTACTACAACAATTCCAGTGCAACAAATCTATCCAAAAATCTAGTAAATCACTCTAGAGCTAAACATATAGATATTAGACATCACTTTCTACGCGATAATATAGAAAAAGATGTGATAAATTTAGACTATGTTTCCATTTGAAAATCAATTAGCTGATATTTTTTACTAAACCATTGTTAGAAAACACTTTTATAAAATTATGTCAAGAATCGGTATAATGTCAAATAAAGATATATAAATGTTAAAATATGATATTTTGCCTAAAAACTCAAAAATAAAAATTTTGACAAAAATTCTTTTTTCTGACCATGATGAGACTCGAACTTATGGCCTATTGTGAATAGCCCAGACGTCTTAACCACCTGAGCTATTGTTTATTTCATTACAATTTAGGTCGAGGAATATATTATATGGTGACAACTATACATTAAATTATGTATAATATTTACCTTTATAAATATATTTTCTGCATATTGCATTTACATAGATAAATCACAATAACAGAAAACCAATGAAATAGCAACTAACATTCCTAATTAACAACCTTTTTATAGCTAAATTCAAGACAAACCATTCACTTCATCCTTCTTATTCTCAACACTAGTCTATAAATAGGTATATTTATTCTGTGTTATTCAACAAACTAATATAAATACAAACTAACTATCAGAATGTCAACTTCTTCATCAACTGACTCCATTGAGATTCTAGCCTCTATCGAATCACAAAAAATCCTGTCCATTATACTACACCACCTTCTACCTATCATGATCATATCGGATATACTCCTAAGAAAAAGAAAGGGAAGAAGATGATGTTTGACGCCTCTCCAAACACTAAACAAAAAATAAGTGATTTCCATCACTATCAACAAGGGTCGCTGATGCTTCAGCGCGAAATATATTACAAGTAAAAGATCAACTCAAGACATCTAAGAATTATAGAACACATTGCTATGAAATTTTATGGTGCTTCATCACATCCAACAGATGAACACGCCGTTTCGCCTATTCGACGACCTTCCACTTCATCCCCACCACGTCCGTCGGTCTCACGAAATTCATGGGTTCGAAATGAAGCATCAAATGTTCGTCGCAAACAGCTACAGGGCTACAAAACTCCTAGCCATTCAAAATAAGAGTAGTTGTTATTATTTGTTATTTCTTTAATAATTTAACTAAAGTATGTACAATTTTTTGGAATAATTCATTTCTTCTCCGTCGTATTATCAACAGATATACTAGTTCTAATATTCAAAAATAAATTTACAAAGTTCATAAGTATGAAAATATATAAATATTACTCAACACAAAGTTGATTGGAAAAATTTACCCAGGTCAGTCGACTAAACCAGGGTACTAGTCGACTGACACTGAAATAAAAAATTTCCAGAAGCAGGGTTAGTCGACCGGACCGGAAAACGAAATCTGCATACCCCAGATTAAGTCAACTGAATCAGGCCTTCAGTTGACTGAACCAGAAGTTAGAAAATTTTGAATTTCAGGTTCAGTCGACTGAACCACTGATTCAGTCGACTGATTCGTGGATCTGTGCAAAACTACTACTCCTACCCACTCACTTTTCACCTTTTAACCTTCACTTTCCCTTCTCTTTTTACTGTCATTTTAGATTTTCAACTTTTCTAAAACCCTAGATCTTCAAAACTCAATTTTTACCTCCAAATAATCAAATTAATGGCTCCAAAGAGAAAATGACAAGCATCTTCATCGTCCCAACCTTCGTCCAATGAGCAAATCCAACAATGGCTCTTTGATGATACCGCAATTAGAAGATGAAGGGGAATGCAAGATTCCTGCATCTTTGAAGGTCCGTTTGTAAAATTTGTCGATTTTCTCCATACCATATACAAGAATTGGCTCGTAGGAGCAATTTGGAGTCTTTGTTCAATATTGACGAAAATAAGCATAAAATTAACCAAATTATGGTCAAACTATTCTATGCTAATCTTAACTTAGGTTACCAAAACATTCAAAACCAAGAAGATTGTGTATGGAGTTTAGTTTGTGGAAAACCCGTATTTTCTCGTTAGATCGAATGGCTCACATTTTAAGATCTGAAAACGATGGTATTTGTCTGCAAAAAAATTGGTCACAAACCCCGAATATCGTGAAAAAACCAGTATATGAATGTTGATCAGTAATATTCTAACATAAATCTCAAATCCAGACAAAATAATTGGAAAATAACAAACAAAAATGCAAGATTTATAGTGGTTCGGCTATCTCCGGCCTGCATCCACTTTGAATGATAATCTTTTATTGATGTTCTTCGCTGATTACAGTTGATTACAGCGGATTACAATGAAGAAATTCAAGTACAACAGTGATTTAGCAATGAAAAATGTTTCCGATAGAGTCTGGACGTCTGATAGCCAAAAGATCCCTTTTCTGTAGGCTTTGGGTTCTACTTATAGGCGTGGGAGGCTGATATCTCGCTCAAACTTTGAGAGACCCCTTCTGGCATGTGAGTGGGCCCACGCGACCGATCACATGAAGTTTTGACTCGATCCGTGATTGATGCGAACGTAATTCATATTGATCAAGATTTTGTCCAATGGAGTCGAAACTTGGCACGAACCTTCTTTAGCATGTAAGCAAGCTCCTATGAAAATTTCAAAGCATTTGGACTTATGGATTGTGAGATATGATCGATGCAAGTTCGTATTCATTGGTTGACCATTGCATTCGTATCGATCCTTTTCGCGTCGCTCCTGTTCGTATCGATCCATTTCTTATTGATCCCTTCGACTCGATCTCGAACGCGTGCTTGCAAGGTGACGTGGTATGCGATTCTTGGATCACTCCACCTTTTTTGCCGAGTCGATCGAGTCGTTCCTATTTCAACTCCATTAAGATCCATCTACATCCTTTCATTCGCATCCATCCACCTCGGCCTCTATTCGAATCGTTGGTCCGTATCCATCGAAATGATCACTTTCGCATTGATGCCTGTGGTGTATTTCGTATCGATCATATACGTGTTGATCGATTCAAAGCAACCTTAGACAATGGGGGTGGAGTGCATGTAGGATCGATACGAGGAAGGTGTAAGTTGATGTGTACGAAATGGGCGCTTTCATGGATACGAACAAGATCGACAGATGAATACGAACGAAATCTTACCTGTGATTGGTACGAACTGAGCTAGTCCTTGATCGATACGAGGTAGTGCGATCATGATGGATACAAACTAAATAACTTTCGCTTTTGGATCAATGCGAAGAGTTTGATTCTGGATAGATCGAACATTATCGATTAAAATAACGCTGTATGATGGATTCGAACAACATGTTTTCCTTAACTTGTATCGATCATATCTTGATCACACGAGCTCCGATTGACCTAAAATTTGAAACGTAGCCTCTCCTAGCCTTGATCATCACTCCCAATCGATTCCGCCTTGATTGAAGCTCGGCCAAATTTTGACGACGTCGATCACAACCTTGTTTCCAATCGATTTCCAATCCTGATATCCATCCATTCCAACCGACTTGTTGATATTCTAGCCTTGACCAAAGGGTGGGATAACATTTGCCCCCCAAAACATTTCTTGTCATAAGGTGTGTTTTGAATAATTCCGAATCCGACATCCGAGTCCTAATCCATCCTTACCCAATAACCGATAATCGAGTCCTTGACCTCTCCGGGTCGACATCCAAATCCGTAACCTCTCTGGGTTCTTGCCAAGCGCAATCCACACCTGACGACCGTAGCCCAGTGTTAACTCCGCCTTGACCATAACTCACCGATCTAGCGCATCAAGAGGCTCCGACCTAACAGTTAGAAGCGTGCCGACCTAAGGCTCAACAGGGGGTGCCGACCTAAGGCCTAAGGGTTATGCCGACTTAACACTTCAACAAGGCTACCGACTCAACATAAATACCGACCCAACAGCCTTAGCTCATTGCCGACCTAAGATGAATGGTGACTCAATGGTGACCGACTTAATGACTCAGAAGGGACAGCGACTCAAGGGAGACCGACTTAAGATTCAAAGGGTTACCGACCTAATAGGATTAAGAGGCATACCGACTTGAGAAATACCGAGTCAAAGCTAAAACAGTTGCCGACCTAACGTGGGTACTGGCTTAAGACTCAGAAGATACCGACTCGGTGACTTGAGCGAGTTACCGATCTAAGGCCCTACCAAGCTGGCGACCTAGAATAGTTGCCGACCCAGGTCACAACCGATTTAAGACCAATGTTAGCTCGTTCACGACTCAAGAAAAGGAAGATGAGTTCAATGCAGCTACTCAGCACAGCAGCCTCTTAACTCGTGCACGATTCAATTCCCAATTATCTCGGTCACAACCTAATTTGAGTCGTGAATGACTTAAAGCTATTAAATGCAAACCCGAGGCCGTATTACTAAGAAGGGGTGGTGTTGACTCGGAGGCGACCTAGGACTTGTGCAAGTGAACTCCTGTGAAGCCATGAAGAGGCCAGATGGACCGGCCACGACTCATATTAAGTCGGCTACGACTTAACTTAAATCGGCCACGACTTAGGACTTGGCAATAATTCCAGACCGAAACTCTCTATAAATAGGCAACCACCTCCAACTTTAAGGGGACTTTTTGGCACATTCCCTTCATACACCGTTGCCTTGCTGCATTGAGAACTTCATCAACACTTAGAGCTTTCAAGATTAGAGGAATTCATCAAAGAACTCCACGAAGAAACCACACATCTTCAACATGGATTTAAGGACTTTAATCGACATTGAAGCTTAAGACTTGTTTCAAACCACTTGTAATTTGAAGTATATTGTACTTGAGAAGAGTTGTATCAGCTTGTAACGGGATTATTAATAAAAGTACTTAGAGTGGACGTAGGCTATACCCTTAAGCCGAACCACTATAAAATTGTTGTTGTTTACTGCTTTTCTGCTATTACTTGCTTGTAATTCTTTCCCGATCTATCGGGTGGTGCTTTCACAACTACACTTCACACACCGGGGTGTTAGCGTTCACATTTTAGCGTTAACATTTTTGGTGCTTTCACTGAGAATTGAACTCAGGAAAACTGTCATCATTGCTTCACAGAGATTTGAAGAAAGAATTTCCTTAAAAACCAGAAGTCTATCTGAGATTATGGCTCCTGGAAAGAAAAGTAGATCTATCAGATCTGGAAATATTCAAGAGGGAACCTCCGCTTCCCCTGTACCTAATCAACCCACTCCGTCTGTTGGAGTTACGAAAGCGGAGTTGGATGCTGTGATTCTAGGGCTAAACCAGCAGATAAACGCCCAAAATGCACAATTAGAGGCTCAAAGTGCCCAGAATGCTCTGATTCTGAATAAGTTGAACGATTTACTTGGGGCAAACAATCAATCAGCTGGTAATGAAAGGAACTATGCTGGCAACATTCATGATGTTAGTGAGAGGAATGCTCCTGAAAGGGCTACTAGTCCCTTTGAGCAGGCAGTACCTGAGGCCGGTGGATCTAGAATTCGGCATGATGAGGAATATCTTTCTGGAATGGTCCGGCAGATCATGAAAGAAAGTATGCAAAGGGTTGAAGATGAGAAGGAATGGGGTTTCGCCCCAAGTAAAACTCCGTTTACTGAAAAAATCTTGAAGGCGGAATTTCCAAGGAAGTTTGTCCCTCCGACTATTCCAGCTTACAAAGGGACAAGTGATCCGAATGAGTTCTTGTATAAATATGATTGGCACATGACTGGTGCCAGGGCCTCTGACGAAATAAAGTGTCGATATTTCCCCGTATACCTGGAAGGTGTGGCTCTACTATGGTTCACCAAGTTGCCAGTCCGATCTATCGATCAGTTTTCAGACTTGACCAGAAAATTCAAGGAGCAGTTTAGACTATATGCTTCGAAGGCCAAGGACATTATGTCACTATCGAGTTTAGAGCAGAATCCTGGTGAGTCTATCAGATCCTTCTTGAACCGCTTTAATATAGCGCTGGCTGAGGTGGACAATGCTGAACCACGAATGATATTGACTTATCTGATGAGGGCTATTGATAAGTCAAGCGAATTTGAGAAATGGTTAAATATGAAGGAGCCAACCTCTCTCGAAAAGTTCTACAAAAAAGTAGATGAATTCATTCGCTTGGAAAGCCGTCCTTTACCAGTAAAGACAGTGTTGGAGAAAGCAGAAGACAACACTGTCGCTCCACGCAAGAATGAATCGGTGGGGCAAAAAAGGGAGAATAATAATGGGAATAAACAGGGTAATCTGAAGAAGCCCCGATCCTTCAAGCCATCAGAATATACTCCATTATCACATACACCGGAGCACATCTACCTTGCCACTAAAGATTCCGTCGATTTCCCTAAACCTATCCCTTTGAGGACCGGGAAAAAAGCCATACAGAGTGGGAAATTCTATCGCTTCCACAATCAACCCGGTCATGAAACTGATGAATGCCGTCAGTTGAAAAATCTGATTGAAGAGTTGCTAAGAGAGAACAAACTGCAGCAATTTGTGAAGAAGAATAGCAACAATCCTGCATCGTCAAGTCAGGGGCAACAGGTTCCTGTTCATCAGCCCAGGACGGGTGAGAAAGCTACGGGACATGAATCTGGAAGGCCCGTTATCAATGTCATTACAGGAGGGCCTCACCCAGCTGGCAAGAGCTGGGGTGAGATGGAGAGATATTCCAGGGCTTTGAAATATGCTCCAGCCGAAGAAGACGTCTTTGTTTTAGAAGACACTACGCCCCTGAAACAACAGAAAACTTTCAGCGATGATATTGTTTTCAGAGCCAGAGATTCCATAGGTATAGAAGCTCCTACCCTAGATCCCTTGGTCATCTCGGCCGGTATTGGACCGGCCATTGTCAGAAGAGTCCTCATCGACTGCGGAGCATCATGTAATATCCTCTTCAAGAAGACATTTGACCAGATGAAAATTCCTATGATCGATGTACAAGCCTCATCACAGAAGATCGCTGGCTTCACTGGGGAGCCAAAGCAACCAATTGGGACCATCGATCTACTTGTAGAACTTGGGGAAGCAGAAAGGAAAGTGGTCCGCAAGCAAACATTTGTGATTGTCGATGAGTTTTCTGCTTATAATGCTTTTCTTGGCCGTCCAACACTCGCAGCATTCAAAGCTATCCTAGCCCCGTGGTGCCTCACTATTAAATTCCCTACTGACAATGGAGTAGGAGTTATAAAAGGGGATCAAAATGCTGCGCGAGAGTGCTATTTGACAGAGCTGCGAGAGTCAAGAAAAAGAGAAATGGGGAAGGATGCGGCAACCCCAGTCCGCATCAAAGAACCAGCCTTGTAGCAATTACGGGGCGGACCCTGCACTGGCGAGCACAGCGGGGCACGGAAAGAAATGGATCCCAGAAAAGCCAGTGCAGGGGAGAATAGAGTGGTACCGGTGGAAACGACAGTTCCGGTACCTGTTGACCCGAAGGACCCAAATAAGGTGTTAAATGTGGGTTCACAGCTTAATGTGTCAATTCGGAATATCTTGATATCTTTCCTGAAAGCAAATCTGGATGTCTTTGCTTGGACTCATGCTGATATGTGTGGAATATCTCCAGAAGTTGCAGTACACGCTCTGAATATTGACCCAAAGTTTACGCCAGTTAAACAGAAAAGAAGAACCCAAGGTCCAGAAAGGTCAGCAGCATTAAAAGAAGAAGTTGATCGATTCATGGAAAATAACTTCATCAAAGAATCTACATATCCGAATTGGGTTTCAAATCCTGTGCTGGTCAAGAAAGCTAATGGAAAATGGAGAGTGTGCATCGATTTTTCTGATCTAAACAAGGCTTGCCCCAAAGATTGCTTCCCGTTACCCAGGATCGATCAACTGGTAGACGGAACTGCGGGACATGAATTGTTATCTTTCATGGATGCCTACTCCGGTTATAACCAAATCATGATGCACGAGCCGGATCAAGAGGATACAAGCTTTATCACAGATGTTGGACTTTATTGCTACAGAGTTATGCCCTTCGGATTGAAAAATGCAGGGGCAACCTACCAAAGACTTGTTAATGCTATGTTCAAACCACAATTGGGCAAAACTATGGAGGTCTACGTCGACGACATGTTAGTGAAGTCCACGAAAGCAGCGGATCACATTGAACACTTAGCAGAAATGTTCGCAGTCCTCCGGAAATACAGAATGAAACTTAACCCTCTGAAATGTACATTTAGGGTCGAGTCCGGAAAGTTCTTAGGTTTCATCGTCAGTGCTAGGGGCATTGAGGCTAGTCCAGCTCAAATTACTGCCTTGAAAGAAGTTAAAGCTCCTAGAACAAAGAAGGAGTTGCAGAGTCTCAACGGAAAGGTCGCCGCCCTGAGTCGGTTCATTTCCAAAGCCACTGATAAATGCATCCCATTCTTTGACGCCCTGAAGAAAGGAAAGAAGAATTTTGAATGGACTTCCGAATGCCAAAAAGCCTTCGATGAGTTGATCCGTCATATGGAAACGCCTCCAATACTTTCTAGGCCAGGCAATGGTGAGGATCTTCTTATATACTTGGCAGTATCATCTCATGCTCTAAGTGCAGCGCTGATACGGGAAGACAAAAGGATTCAACATCCGGTTTACTATATCAGCAAAAGACTCACTGGGGCAGAGCTGAATTACTCCAAGTTGGAAAAACTCGCCTATTGCCTACTAGTTGCATCAAGGAAACTGAGGCAATATTTCCAAGCTCATCCTATCAGAGTACTCACTGATCGACCCCTAAAGCAAGTCCTATTTCGCCCTGAAACTTCGGGTCGCCTTCTAAAATGGAACATTGAACTCAGTCAATATGACATCACCTATCACCCCCGAAAAGCAATCAACGGACAAGCTTTAGCTGATTTCATTGCAGAATTCACAGAGAAAGATAATGGTGAGGAAGAAACGATCAATGATTCCCCAATCCAGTGGAAGATGTATGTTGATGGCGCAAGAAATGACTACTGTTCTGGAGCCGGAGTGGTACTTGAAACTCCTGAAGGTCGATCATTATGCTATGCACTAAGATTGGAATTTCCTTCAACAAACAATGAAGCAGAGTATGAAGCTCTTATTGCAGGTCTGAAAATCGCTAAAGAGCTAAACATTCGAGCATTACAGATCTTCAGTGATTCTCAGCTTATTGTATGCCAAGTCAAGAAGGAATTTCAAACAAAAGGTGGAAACTTGCCTTCCTACTTGTCAAAGGCTTGGGAACTCCTATGTGAACTCGATCACTATTCAATAAGCCACATTCCTCGGGAAGAGAATATGAAGGCAGATTCCCTCGCAAAGTATTCAAGTTCTGGTGAAGCTCAACTATTGGGATTGGTCCCTGTAGAAGTCCTATCAGCACCAAGTATAAACGAGATGGATATTGACTGGATTATGAATGCATCCCAAGAACAAGAGTCATGGATGACTCCAATACTGGACTACCTACTCAGAGGTTCTCTGCCAGAAAATTCGATAGAAAGACGAAAGCTACTAAGGAAAGCCTCTCGCTATGTAATTCAGGATGGCCGATTGTACAGACGGGGATTCTCAATGCCATTGCTTCGATGTGCATCCCGGGAAGAGTCCAAAACAATCCTAGCTGAGGTGCATGGAGGGGAATGTGGTGATCATTCAGGTGGTCAAACATTAGCAAAGAAAATTCTCCGATACGGATATTTTTGGCCAGAAATTAATCGAGATGCTGTAGATTACTCCCGAAAATGTGACAGATGCCAAAGATTTGCCAAAATTCCTAGAGCACCTTCTACCGAACTCACACAGATGGTCAGTCCATGGCCGTTTGCGATTTGGGGAATGGATCTCATTGGGCCGCTACCAACTGCCAAATCAGGGATTAAATATGCTATTGTTGCAGTCGATTACTTTACTAAATGGGCTGAAGCTGAACCATTGGCTACTATCACTTCTAAGAAAATGATAAGCTTTGTGACCAAGAATTTCATTTGCAGATACGGTGTGCCTCAGAAAATAATCACAGACAATGGTACTCAGTTTGAAAGCGAGGAATTCCAGGATTTTTGCAAACGATTCAAAATCCAGAAAAGCTTTTCGGCAGTAGCTCATCCGCAGGCAAACGGGCAAGTGGAAGCAGTGAACAAGATCATCAAATCAACCATCAAAAAGCAACTCGAAAGAGCAAAAGGTGGTTGGGTCGATAAACTACCACTTGCACTATGGGCATACAGAACTACTCACAAAACTGCGACTGGGCATACTCCTTTTTCGTTAGCATACGGATCGGAAGCAATGATTCCGGTTGAAGCAGAGGTCCCTTCACACAGAAGAATCCATTTCAATCAAGCAGAAAATGAAAAGCTACAACTTGAAGCGCTAGATCTCCTTAATGAAAAAAGAGACGAAGCTAATCTCAGAGTTGCAGCTCATCAGCAAAGGATAGCCAGACATTTCAATTCCAAAGTTCGTCAACGCAGCTTTGAAATTGGAGATCTAGTCCTGAAAAGAATTATGACCGCGACAGGTGTGTTTGGGCCCAATTGGGAAGGACCATATGTGATAGGTCAGAAGCTTCTTGACGGCACATTCAAACTCACTACTGTTGAAGGAGTTCAAATTCCAAGGGCATGGAACAGCAATCACTTGCGTCCATATTTTACTTGAAAATTTTGTTGAAATAATGTAAAAGAGTTGTGGATGTATGATTCTTGTAATTGAGAGCAATTGTGAAACTGATGCAAGTAAATAATGAAAGAATATAAAGTGGATGTAGGCCCAATTTCATGGCCGAACCACTATAAATCTTGTGTTCCTTATTATTATTATATGTTTGCTTTGTTTTCGATATAAAAATACATAAAATGTATTGCTGAAATGTCGATTTAAATTTTTGCAGACAATGGAAATAAAACTTGCTCATAATAAGACCGAGTGATTCTCACCATCATTCAACAAACAAATTTCAAGTCATAAAGGCCCCGAATTCAAATCTTAGATAGGAAATACTTCAATTGAACGGCTTATGATTTCGATAGAAACGAGCCCTTGCTAATAAATTGAGATTGTTTGAACAAACAAACATCCAATTAGGAAGCTAGTGCCCGTTCTCACGAACTTGCCTGTCAATGAAGTACACTTCCTTGGATTAAACAAGCTACTTGCGAGAAAAGGGGAATGAAAACTTGAAAAGGAAAAAAGAGGATCGCTGAAAAGGCATAAGCAAGAAGACAAGAATACAACCAAAAACCATCATTGGCGGCACAAGTCCTCTTCGGAGGCACAACTCTTCGGAGGATAAAGACCTCTAATGGGTCATATGCCACAAAAAAGAAAGTTCTCTACTCAACAAAAAAGATTGGAGGAGTCATGACCCTCCAACCATGAGAGAGTAACTTCCAGGCAATGAAAACCCTCTTTGAGGCACATTTCACCAGGAGTTGAAGTGTAACAGCCGCTCTTCGGAATTTCACTTCACCAGAGTTGAAATGCAAACAAAAGAAAGACCTCTTCGGAGGCACATTTCACCAGGAGTTGAAGTGTAACAGCCGCTCTTCGGAATTCCACTGCAGCAGAGTTGAAATGCAAACAAAAGAAAGACCTCTTCGGAGGCACATTTCACCAGGAGTTGAAGTGTAACAGCCGCTCTTCGGAATTCCACTTCACCAGAGTTGAAATGCAAACAAAAGAAAGACCTCTTCGGAGGCACATTTCACCAGGAGTTGAAGTGTAACAGCCGCTCTTCGGAATTTCACTTCACCAGAGTTGAAATGCAAACAAAATAAAGACCTCTTCGGAGGCGCAATTAAGAAGAAAGACCTCTTCGGAAACCTACGTTTCACCGAGATTGAAATAAAACTTCCAAGTGTTGAAACGTGAAAAGGATTTCTAAGGCATAACTCTTTGGAGGTACACGTTTCACCAAGATTGAAATAAAACTTCCAAGTGTTGAAACGTGAAAAATCCCTCCTCAGAGGTACAACTTTCTATATATATAAAAAAAAAGAGAAGAACCTCATCAAGAGCATACTTTAACTTCCAAAGGAAGAGTAATTTACCTATTACGGAGAATGATCTTCCTCAAAAAAAAAAGGGGGGGTTAAAGTACATTCAGAGGTCCGCTTTGCCACATAGAAGAATTCACTTGGCAAAATATATACATACGCAAAAAGAGAAAGTGATTTCTTCGAAGGACAAAGCGTAGAAACTTATATGAAGGAAGTTGCACTCTACGAAAATTCTTCTCGAGAATGAAGTAATTATTCTTTAGAAAACGAGAGTGCAAGTCCCCTTAAAGTATACGATATTGCAGTAAGCTCATGGTATAGGGGCAACATGGTATAGTTACATACAAAACGGTATAACTATGTCGGTAAAGTACGCTCAAACAACATACCACAAGCTCACCGCAACATCGTATAAATAAAAATTGTGCAAAAAAAAAAAAAGAACTTGTGCAAAAATGAATAATAAATGCATTCTCAAATTCAAACAAAAGTCTGTACAAATAAAGAATCATTTTATTCAATTGCAGATATTGCAGATACAGGTTTCAAAATAAGAAGCAGGGGCCGGTGCCTGCACAACATCCGACCATTACACAAAAAAGGAATCAAAAAGCTCAACTCTTCATTTCTTCTTGCCGCCTTTAGACCCTTTACCCGGCCGAGTGGTTAGCTTTTCGGGTCTTCCAGGTTGGTCTGAAGGCATAAGGGAAGAAGGGGAGGGAGGTACAACTGGCGCAATTTCCGGTTCCTCTTCAGTGGTGATAATTTTCTTCCCCCTCCTCTTCGATGTCCCATGCTTCTTTCTTCTCTGCGAAGAAGACTCACTCCCCGGAGTAACGAGAGCGGACAAAACTACGTCGTCAGAAGGAGTCCGCTCCGGAGAGATCTCGCCTCCTTCGAGTCCCTCATCTTTTTGCTCCTGCGAGGCAACAGGGTCATCCAAACCATGAAGAGCCTCAATTTTCTCCTCTTGTGACCCAGGTTGTGAAGCAGAAGGAGGAGTCACCTGAAGAGATGGAGGAGGAATAACCAGAGAAGGCGAAGTCTGCACGGCACTTGTTGTTTCAACTGCAGAAGAAGAAAAATTGAAAATGTTAGTATCTTCCCGAAAGAAGGGAGATATGGGTTCATCGAGATTCAAGAGGTAATCGAGAAGCTCATCAAATTTTTGAGGAATAAGCAGGCAATCCACCTGAATCGGACCAATGTCGAAATTACCTGAAGATATTGGTTTTGTCAGTTCAATCTCATAATTCTGAGCCCCAATGTCCTCCAAAGCCTCTTCATCAGTAGGGGTGATTACCCCAGTTCTTGTAGGAGGCGGCAAATGAGCACTAGGGCCTGTGATGTCCACCTCGAGAGAAACTAGAGGACGTTCGGAGATGGTAGGCGGTACTTCTTTTTCAGAACGCTCCTCTTCCGCCATCCCGGCCCGCGCTCTGGCAAGCTGCTCCTTACCCTTGGCAAGAGCGGCGCGGGCTTCGTCATCAAGATAATGCTCTTCAAGGGCTGACTCAGCATATCCAGCACCTTTACCACCGAGCATATCAAGTGCTGCCTCCCAAACTTCAGCTAGTGTGATTTCATACTTGGGGCCTAGAAAGGCAAGGCTTCCACGCCCCAAAACGCTGTGCAAGTAGAAGTCGAATAATGTTGAGCTGATGCTGTTTTTGGTCGCCTCATGAGATTCTTCAGCTGCGATTCTGCTGGCGACAGCCTCATCACGCTCCCTTTCATTTTTGGCAAGCTGAAGCTTAAGCATTTGTATCTCCGCCTCCTGGGAGTTGTTTTTCTTTCGGAGCTCAGCAATATCAGTAGCATAGCCTTCACTGATTCTTTTTTGTACTTCTAGCCTGTCTTCGGCATCCCTTTGGCTAGCGTGAGCGTCTCTCACTTGTTTCAGGAGCACTTCTTCTTTTTGAGAATAGGAAGTAGAGGAAGAAGCAAGCTCATGTTTCAATTCCTCGACTTTTGCTTCAAGCTCCTCATTGTAAGAAGCAATGCTCCTCATTTCAGTGTCGTGTTGCTCAACGACCTTTTGCCATTCGGCCTTATCGTTTTCCATAGTAAGCATGGCCTCTATGTTGGCACGGTTAACTCTTTGAAGCTCATCGACAAGCTTCTGCCAGTTTGACATCCTCTCGATATCAAGTTTGACGGCGTCAAGATTGCGCAACATGGCAGACTTGTCGATGGGGACCAAGTCTAGGTCGAACCTCACTCCCTTAAGGCACCATTGAGGAAACCGGCTCTGCAGAGTAGCAGGACCCGGTCCAACTTGAAATTTGGGCCTGCTAATTATCGTTTGAATATCTGATTTCCCAAGAGCGGGAGAGTCAGAAGGAATGTCGAGCGAGGCAGGAGTAGTAACTTTCTCAGGAGTAGTAGAGGCCTGCTTTTCACTGTGACGGGCTCGTTTGCTTAAGTCTTCACCCATGTGACCTTTTCCTCGATCGTCATGAGATTTTCTCTTGTGGGAGTCATCGCCTTTTTGCCAAGAATCATGGCGCTCTTCTCTCTCCCTTCTTTCACGATGTTCTTCTTCAGTCCTCCTTTCATGAGCCTTTCGGGCAGCCCTCTCTTCATCCGACTCTCTGTAAGAAGGAAGGTAACGCCTGTAATCATACTGGCTACGCCTCCCGTAGCGCTGGAAATCGTCATAGTACGAGCCGCTGCGCCCCATAGGAGAATCTGGAATTAAAATAATAAGCTTTAGAAATCTTTAAAGTACAAGAAGATAAGTGCATAGAAGTGATGAGAAATTCTAAGTGTGTGTGTTGTGCAAACTACGCGCATTAATCTACGAACCACTCTTTATTTGGGGAGTGGTTGTGGGTGTAATAGTTAACGTCAACTCTTGAGTCGACGACGACTGTTGCAAAATAGAAGTAGCTTCAACTACTGAAGGAGAAATCCCGGCGGTAGTAGGGTCATCTTTGAAGATCTCTTGTGAAGTAGCGAAGAGGTCGCTCAATCCTTCGAAGGTATCGTCCCTGCTTTGCTTGACAGGACTGGATTTCTTAGCCTTTTCACCAGATTCTTGTGAATGGTGAGAGGATCCATGAGGCTCTTCTTCCTCGATAACCGGGGCAAGTTTACCAGATGGCCCCGCAACATCAACAGACGTGGAGCACTTCACCAGCGAAGATTCAGGAGTCTTTATCGGAGAATCGGGGACTTCCGTTGGAACTTCATGAGCATGCATAGAGCGAGAAGTGTGTAGAAGCCCATGTTGATGTAAAAATTCATCCCTCAACAGAAATTTTATGCTCCTCTCTTCTGTGGCCACGACACTCAACCTCTCAAAAACTTGCTTGTGAATTGGGTCTCTAGAAGGGAGAGGAAGTGCTGAAAGGAACAAAGAATGAAATTAGCAACTGAAAGTTCGGATCTCGAAAAAGTTTCAAAATGGAAAAAATAGAAACACTAATCTTACTTCCTACTCTCCAAATGGCATAAAACCCTGAGGGACAGCGGGCAAAGAAAAACTGGTTCAAAAATCCATGAACGCTTTCAGTAAGATCGGAAATGAGCTTGCGGTTTCTGGCACTTCTCACAATAATGAGGGAAGGATGATCTTTACTCTTTGCAAACGAGCACAGATAACGGATTTCTTCAAAACTCGGTAGGCGATCTAGGGTTCTTCTAAACAAAACACATAACCCCGTCAAGATGGCATAGCCATTGGGATGAAGTTGAAACGGAGAGATTGTCAACCGAAGGAGAAGAGTTCGAAGGAAGTCGTTAAAAGGAGGAATCGCCCCACTTAAGCACATTTGGCGATTGACTGCAACAAAGCCATAGGGAGGATTGTCAGCAGTATCACTTGGCCCAGGGAGAAGAACGTCACTTTCAGCAAAGCCAAATTGAGTGCGCAGCTGGACAAACGCTCTCGAAGTTAGAATAGTCGAGGTTCTCTCCGGAGGATTCTCTATGGGAACAGCTATCGGAAAAGTTTCTTCCTCTTGAGTTACCACTTCTTCTTCTCGGTGGGAAGTCATTCTACATAAACAACTGGGTATTCAAACATGAAGGTGCACGTTTCCTAAAGTGTGTGAAGTGTTGTGTAAAATCAATCAAGCAGTAAACAAATGTAATTGGAATAAAAGCTAACAAGCATTTGTCAGTTATAAAATCCAAGATCCATTGTTTTAATATGCAAGTGTAATGTTGATGCAAGCAAATCAGTTCAAGTTAGCAATGCTTTGCATTAATACTTCACTTTAGTTGAATGGTTCACAGCATTTCATACAATGTATTTAAATTGATTACTTTATGTCAGCTAATCTGTCATTTGATGTGGGCAGTCAATGGCAATATATTCGCCTTGGTCTTTGTGATTGTTGTTTTCAGCAGGTTGTTAACCTATGAGACAATGTGGTCTATGAAGTAAAGCAACAAAGTTAAAATGATCCAAAATTTAAGCTGTTTAGCACATTAGATCAAGTTAAAAATTCAAATTGGAACTATGCTTTTAAGTGGGAATTCGAGTTGGGCATCTAAGTATTAAATCGGCTGCGACCCAAGGAATTTCTCGCAAGTTAAGGTTAGGTTTCTGGTTCCTTAGAGCGACAGTTCTTTAGGTCGTGGAGGATAGTAAGAGAGGAAGGCTCTGGTTCAAGAAGTGGTGTGAAATTCTCTAAGTGTTAACTCAACAACGGTCCAAGTATTAACTCGGCAGCGGTTTAAGTGTTAACTCGGCAGCGGTTTAAGTGTCAACTCGGTCACGGGTTGAAGGCTTCACTCGGCTATAATTGAAGGCTTAACTCAGCTACGATTGAGGGATTAACTCGGCCACAGTTTTAAAGCTTAAATCAGTAGAAGATTAGATCGGCAGGTTCTCCCAAGAATTAATTCGGCTACGATCTAAGGGTAAGGTCGGCCAAATGTTAAGCTACCCAAATTCACTGAGTCGCTTCCGGATTAACATCTCACTACATTCAACCCGTTAACCCAATAACCATTCCATCAACAGCCGCCTTCATTCACGTAATCCAATCACCCAATAAAACAGTTTGAAATTGTTACAGATCCGATGTCCTGCCATCAAAGACCATCGAGCCTGAGGCGATAAGCCACCTTCATTGTATCAACGATCATCTCAGGCAACCTAAAACTTCACCAATTACAAAAACAATGGTATTCTTGATGGAGCATCACACAAAGAGGCGATTCGTGTTCGAGCGGCAGGATTCATGAATCGACAGTAGTCTACAATCGAAAGAGGAATAGAATCACTTACGCAATGGATGGTAGAGTTTATCGGTGATTAGTTGGAAGGAAATCGCTTCTAGGAACTTGAGAATATTTTAATGGCGGAATCAGGTAAGAGGGTAAGTGACGAAGAAAGAGGAAGAAAGTTAACTTATACCCTGCAGTGGAAAATTTGGAGCAACACATACGGTCTAACTGTTAGGTCGCATACGACCTACCGACCTAAGAGGGGACGGGTTAAGGGCTATCGAAGCACACGACCTAACATTTAGGCGTATACTTCGAGGGGCAAATGTTAACTCCGCCTTGACCATAACTCACCGATCTAGCGCATCAAGAGGCTCCGACCTAACAGTTAGAAGCGTGCCGACCTAAGGCTCAACAGGGGGTGCCGACCTAAGGCCTAAGGGTTATGCCGACTTAACACTTCAACAAGGCTACCGACTCAACATAAATACCGACCCAACAGCCTTAGCTCATTGCCGACCTAAGATGAATGGTGACTCAATGGTGACCGACTTAATGACTCAGAAGGGACAGCGACTCAAGGGAGACCGACTTAAGATTCAAAGGGTTACCGACCTAATAGGATTAAGAGGCATACCGACTTGAGAAATACCGAGTCAAAGCTAAAACAGTTGCCGACCTAACGTGGGTACTGGCTTAAGACTCAGAAGATACCGACTCAGTGACTTGAGCGAGTTACCGATCTAAGGCCCTACCAAGCTGGCGACCTAGAATAGTTGCCGACCCAGGTCACAACCGATTTAAGACCAATGTTAGCTCGTTCACGACTCAAGAAAAGGAAGATGAGTTCAATGCAGCTACTCAGCACAGCAGTCTCTTAACTCGTGCACGATTCAACTCCCAATTATCTCGGTCACACAACCTAATTTGAGTCGTGAACGACTTAAAGCTATTAAATGCAAACCCGAGGCCGTATTACTAAGAAGGGGTGGTGTTGACTCGGAGGCGACCTAGGACTTGTGCAAGTGAACTCCTGTGAAGCCATGAAGAGGCCAGATGGACCGGCCACGACTCATATTAAGTCGGCTACGACTTAACTTAAATCGGCCACGACTTAGGACTTGGCCATAATTCCAGACCGAAACTCTCTATAAATAGGCAACCACCTCCAACTTTAAGGGGACTTTTTGGCACATTCCCTTCATACACCGTTGCCTTGCTGCATTGAGAACTTCATCAACACTTAGAGCTTTCAAGATTAGAGGAATTCATCAAAGAACTCCACGAAGAAACCACACATCTTCAACATGGATTTAAGGACTTTAATCGACATTGAAGCTTAAGACTTGTTTCAAACCACTTGTAATTTGAAGTATATTGTACTTGAGAAGAGTTGTATCAGCTTGTAACGGGATTATTAATAAAAGTACTTAGAGTGGACGTAGGCTATACCCTTAAGCCGAACCACTATAAAATTGTTGTTGTTTACTGCTTTTCTGCTATTACTTGCTTGTAATTCTTTCCCGATCTATCGGGTAGTGCTTTCACAACTACACTTCACACACCGGGGTGTTAGCGTTCACATTTTAGCGTTAACACCCAGTGTCCCTGGACGTAGAGTAATTTCCATGGCTTAAGTCCTAAGCTGAATCCTGGTCACTCTGGACCCTTGTCGAGTATAGTCCATACTTGACGACCTGAAATAGCAACCGATAATAAAAGGCCTAAGTCCAAGACCGAATCCTGGTTGCTCCGGACCCTTGTTGAGTATAGTCCATAACCTGAATAAGTCGATTCTCCATGCTCGGACAAAGTGATTTACCCCTTGCCATGTATAATCCGTACCTGACGATCATTGACCAAAAACCAGACAAAAATCCAATCAAAATCGAATCCAAAATCCAAATCAAATCAGAAAACCAAAAATTCACATCCAAAATTTAAACCAACATCCAAGCATGAAAACAATCATCAAAACAGAAGTCCAAACCAAAAAACTAGCAGAATCAAGAGTTCAAACCAAACTCCAAAGCCAAAATAGAAAGTCGAGTATCCAATCCATAAACAAAAAATAGATTTCACAAACCATAGCATCGTGGTTTATCATCATTCAGAGCATGCCTAGGGGCTATCTCCGTCCCTGTACATGAGCAAATGACTTGGCCGTCTCGCTCGTAGTTTGCTACTTATTTCATATTATCCCTGTCAATTGATAACTAATCGTCCATCATTCCGGGGCCTTGCACCATCGTTGTCTGAGGTAGATAGTGGTCGCTCCTGCTCCACCGCTGCATTCCGAGCCTCGACATACTGTCGCAACTGTCCATTCCTTACGTGCTCCTCAATTATGTCCTTCAGATGCCTGCAAATATTGGTATCTTGTCCATCCAAATTGTGAAAGAGACAATGCCTTCCTGATGCCCTTTCACAGTATGAGAGTTCTCTTCTAGCCGGCCTTCGGTAGGGAAGGCGATTTCGAGTCTCCATGAATATCCGTTCCAACGTTTCATTTAATCCCGTGTAAATGGAAAACTTTGGTTCCTTTCACCGCTTCCTAGCTTTTCCTGATTCGTCATCCAACTTCCTTTTTCCTTTACCCTTATTTTATCCGAGCTTCCGCTGGATGGACCTCCATCCTCAGTCGCGTTCACCTCCTTTGATTTCATATCTAAACATGCATCTTCCTGTCGAAGGAATCTCTCAGCTTCGTGAAAGAATTCCCCGAGATCTAGTGGTGGGTCTCGTATTAGAGATGCTTTGAAATTTGAATCATCTCTGACTCCTAAAACTGCTGTCATTAAAACCATCGATGGATCCGGCCGATCCACCGAAGCAACCGCCGCATCGAACCAAGTTAAGAAAGCTCTGAGTGATTCATCCGTTCTTTACTTATTGATATTAGCGTCATCACGTTCTTCGGTCTTTTGATATGAAACTGCTTCAGAAAGCTTCCCACCAATTTTATCCACGTCCTGATAGACCCTTCCTCCAGTTGCCTAAACCACATAGCAGCTATGTCCGTCAAGTACAGAGGGAAACATCGGGCCATAACTTCCTTCGATCCCCCCAGCACTTCCATGTGTCTTGTATATCTCATCAAATGATCGGTTGGACCAGCCTTGCCGCTGTATACCTCCACGTTAGGTAGCTTAAACTCTGGAGGATTTCGAGCTATCCTGATTTCACGAGTAAACGGACTCCTGTTTACCCCTTCCAGATCTCTATTGGTTAAACCTCCGCGAATAGTTCGTCTGATAATCTTAGCTAATTCAGCATTGTTTGTCAAGGGTTGCCCCTCGAGTCCTCGAGCGAATTCTGGTATATACTCTTCATCCCATGCTCCTACATTCCTGCTAGCATCCTGTTATGCGGTGTTAACTAGAATTCCTCCATGAACTGGTCCACCGTTGCTTGGTGGTGTGCCCCCATGTCTGGATCCATCTAGGTTTATGGTTGTGTGCTGGTCAGGGGTTGCACCTTGTTGGGCTGCTCCATTCAATTGCCTGTTTGGCCATTGCACTCCAGCTCCGTGGATCTGAACTCCTAAAGCTCCAGCTGCTCCTGCTTGTCCAAACTGTTTGAGGAGGTTCTGCATCATTTTCTACTGCCTTTTCAGAAATTCTTCGTGCATTGCTCCCATCATCATTTCCATTTCGCCTCGGGTGATGAAAGCTGAAGTCTGATTGACCCCTGATGAAGCCTCTTGGCTTCCTTCATGCTGACTTCTCTTTGTTCTTTGTCTTCTACTCGATTGCCTGGTCATGGTTTTTTAGATTTGATCCATTTGGAGTTCAAATATGAACTCCAAATCTAGTATAGCGGGTGTTAGTTATTCTCAGTGAAAGCACCAAAGTATTTGCACCAAAATCGGTCACAAACCACGGATATCGCTATAACACCAATATATGAATATGGATCGGTAATATTCTAACACAAATCTCAAATCCAGACAAAATAATTGGAAAATACCAACCAGAAACACAAGATTTATAGTAGTTCAGTTATCTTTGGCCTAGATCCACTTCGAATAATAACCTTTTATTGATGTTCTTTGCCGATTACAGTTGATTACAACAGATTACAATGAAGAAATTCAAGTACAATAGTGATTTAGCAACGAAAAATGTTTCCGGCAGCGTCTGGATGTCTGATAGCCAAAAGATCCCTCTTTTATAGGCTCTGGGGCTCTATTTATAGGCATGGAAGGCTGATATCTCGCTCAAACTTCGAGAGACCCCTTATGGAACGTAAGTGGGCCCACGCGAACGATCCCATGAAGTTTCGACTCGATTCGTGATCGATGCGAACGTAATCCGTATCGATCAAGATTTTGTCCAATGGAGTCGAAACTTGGCACGAACCTTCTTAAGCATGTACGCAAGCTCCTGTGAAAATTTCAAAGTATTTTGACTTATGGATTGTGAGATATGATCGATGCAAGTTCATATTCATCGGTTGGCCGTTGCATTCGTATCGATCCTTTTCGCGTCGCTCCTGTTCATATCGATCCATTTCGTAACGATCCCTTCGACTCGATTTCGAACACGTGCTTGCAAGGTGACGTGGTGCGAGATTCTTGGATCACTCCAACTTTTGTGCCGAGTCGACCGAGTCGTTCCTATTTGGACTCTATTAAGATCAATCTACGTCCTTTCATTCACATCCATCCACCTCGACCTCTATTCGTATCGTTGGTCTGTATCCATCGAAATGATCACTTTCGCTTCGATGCCTGTGGTGTGTTTCGTATTGATCATATACGTGTTGATCGATTCGAAGCAACCTTAGATGATGGGGGTGGAATGCATGTAGGATCGATACGAGGAAGGTGTTAGTTGATGGATATGAAATGGGGGTTTCATGGATACGAACAAGATCGAAAGATGGATACGAACGAAATCTTACATGTGACCGATACAAACCGAGCCAGTCCTTGATCGATACGAAGTAGTGCGATCATGATGGATACAAACTAAATCGATATGATGCTGCCGCTTCTGGATCGATGCAAAGAGTTTGTTCCGGATGGAGTCGAACAGTATCGATTCGAATAGAGCTGTATGATGGATTCAAACAACTTGTTTTCCTTAACTTGTATCAATCATATCTCGATCACACGAGCTCTGATTGATCTAAAATTTGAAATGTAGCCTCTCTTGGCCTTGATCATCACTCCCAATCGATTCTGCCTTGATCGGAGCTTAGCCAAATTTTGACGACGTCGATCACAACCTTGTTTCCAGTCGATTTCCCTTCCTAATATCCATCCATTCCAACCGACTTGTTGATATTCTAGCCTTGACCAAAGGGTCGGATAACGATATCGAATTGAGCAATGTTGATTGTGATATGGTTGTTCGTGACTGTATAAGTTATTTATTTTTGGAAGAGCAATGTTGATTGTGATATGGTTGTTCGTGACTGTATAAGTTATTTATTTTTGGAAGACGATATGCACCAACTCAAGTCCATGTCCTTAAGGCCAAAAGCTAGAATTATACACCGTGCATTAATGAAAACCGTAACCCCGCGAACCGGAAATTATGAACTTGTTTATGTACACAACTTCAAAGCCTTATACGCCATTTTTGGCCATATCAAAGTTTATTAGCTCGGTTAATTCTTGTTAAGTTCTTAAGCTTCAACAATGGTCGAATGAATGTCATCTACTATGGTGAGTATATTATGCGATTGCTAAAAGCGTGTGAGATTCCAGAACCTAACTCACCGGTTTCTACCGTCGGGTACTTAAACTCTCGTACTTTAACATTAATGAAGCTACCGGTTGCTCGACCTCCTCCTATCATTAATTTTGAAGAATGGACTCAACGAAAATTATCTCAAAATCAACCACAACAACAACAAGGCGAAGCATCTCACTGTCCAACTCGCCAAAGATCAACTAGTCGTCAATAAGACAAAATTTTGATTCCTAATCCAGGCCTTCCTCCACATGAATCTGTTTCCATGATATACCATAACCAACAAATTCTTCAATCCCATATCACTAAAGTTGACAAAAAGCTTGATAAGTTTAAAGGATTTTTACAAAGTTATGGCAAGCTATCTCATGTTTATCCGGCATTTCCATGGCTACACTATGTGATCCGGGTAAGCAACCCATCTTAACTTGGTCTTCCTCTTCCGATGATAAAGCAAGTAGTAGCGACAACGGTGAAGATGGAGGCGATAGTGGTGGTCAAACATCGCATGGTGATAGGGGTAAGCATAGAATGAAGTAAGTTGTTACTTTTCTTATAAAAACATTAGTCTTTATTTCATAAACATTATGGCTTGTATTAAATAGCCACTCTTTTCGTATTATTTCAAGACTTTTGTTTGAAATATTGTAATGTGTGAATGTTCGTTTCCTTCATAATCTCTATCTATACATCATACTTTTATATTTTTTATTCCTTTTTGTCGATGACAAAGGGGGAAAATATTATCACTAAAATTAAGAATGCAGGAAAGTAGATCGTCAAAGATTCAAGTGGAGTAAGTATTTATATTATATATACAGTCGAAATTTATATCTATTCACAAGTTATCATCAACCAAAAAGGGGGAGAATGTTGAGACTTGGTTTTTATTCATGACACAAAGCTATCACTATGACGTACAGTTTTGATGACTGCTATGACAAAAGGAGAATATATACTACATGGAGACAAGACATCAAAATCGGTGCATCAGTTATATTACCTTGTTTTTGAGTCTTAGGTCAATTTTGTTAAAATCTCTCCTCCTTTAACGTATATATTAGCTTATATATAATCTTAATGATTTATACATATAAGCATAGAAAATATATATATTATTAATGTTTTCTTTAAAAATCATATAATATATATATATATATTAAACCTGTGAAAAACTGTGCAAATTGCATAGAAATCACTTGGTCTGTCAACTAACCTGTTAGGTCAGTCAATTGACCTGTAAATTTCCATGCAACATGCACAGGTGCACAAAAACAAATAATACGTTTGAATATCCAGTCGAGACCCAGAGGCTCAGTTAACTAAATTTCTCAACAGCTATTTTTTGAAAAGACACGACTATTTATGAAGAGTTACGAACCTCTACGAAAAGATTTGGATGCAACACTTCAATCGAAACTCTTCATCAACAGTCGTTGCTTTTTAACATCTATAAATACATACTCTAACTTGATTCCAAATCACCGAATTTTCTTATCTTTCTTATCTAACTCTCTTGAATCTACTTGCAATTATGCTTTCAAATATTCTGCATTAAAGCAATATTATACATTTCTATTCTTCATAAACTTTAAATATATATATATTTATACTCGAGGAGAAGATTATAGGAAGGGTGTACTATAAGTGACAAATCCATTTTATTAGAACACACAACGTCAAAACAACCTTTTGTATTTGTTGAAGTCCCGTTCTGCTGCTCAGGCGTGTGAAGTCCGCTTCGGCTGCTAAGGCGAAATCCTGTTCTCCTGCTCAAGTCTCTATTCGGCTGCTCAAGGGTCATATAGACCTGTTCCTCCGGGTTAAGTGAGGGTTATTGTTTTAGTGAAATTCCAGAAGGAGTCTGGGACTGGACGTAGGACCGAGCTCCGAACCAGTATAAAAATTCCTGGTGTCATTTTACTTTATTCCACACTATTTATTGTATAGGTATCATCACTACACTCTATATTATCATATATCCATATTACACGATCCATAGCACACTTTCAGTATACATAGTTAATGTGAACATATATAGATGTTGGAATTTAGTGTACCAGACACATTTCTCTTTTATATATACGAAAACGTGATTTGCTTTTTACACATACACACACATATGTATGTATACATGTTTACATTAAGATTGACTTTTATTGTTTGACATGCTTTAAGGTTAAAGTAAATAATATAATGTTAGTTCTAATTAAGAGACAGCTTGAAATCAAAATTACAATATTTTACATAAAAGTACATTTTGTAAACTTTGAATTAAGATACACACACCAAAAAAATAATTAAATCATTATTTTAAAATCTAAACAACAAGAATAATCGTATTCAATTAATTTGTAATTTAATGGACATACCTTCAAACAATGAAACTAATCTAATTTAGAGCTAATTGTTAACTTAAGAAAGAAATTAAAAGTTATATTTTTTTTTTTGAAAATGTCCACTAATAAATTTTAATTGCCTTGATTATTATTCTCATGTAAACAATAACCAAAATTGTTTTAAACCATCTTGTAGTATATGTATTCAATTCTCAACTTTATAACATGAAATTTTAAATCAATTAAAAAATTATTGTCAATAAAATTTATTCAAATAATATTTTCTGGAACAAAAGGAATCGGACGAATTAGGTGACACGACCCACTTTTCCGTAAATATTTAAATTGACATTTAACCACACTCGTCAGCCAATTTGCATAGGAGGGCGGATAGTAAAAGAAAGAAAAATAGAAAGAAGTTAGAAGAGAGAACAACACAGAATCTCACAGCGGAGCGGATAATTTATAATATAGAACAAGTCTTTATATAAAAACAAAAACGGTAACTTAAACATATATAGTTATAAATCAGATTATACATTGAAGTCATCGGTTCGAGCCTGATTATCCCTAAATCCAATAGGAGTTTTTCTATTTCGACTTGCTTCTTGTAGCGATCAAACGAGAATGGATAAGAGGACGACACGAGCTGACGACATCCATGCAACACCTGTATGAAAGTCTGTACCATCCCGTTAAGGACAGGTCTATCCAGCACGGACAGTTATAACAACCTTCCTTACAATTGCTGACATACACATCCTAATGCAATGAAATATATGAGAATACGATTCTGGCCCTCCAGCTCGTCTCCTGAAACTTCCATCCTTCCAGGTAAACCTGGAAATATGCTCGGTTTGACCCGAGCATATAGGAAAAACCAAGCTCGAGTCAGCTTGGTAAAACCAGCGTAAGAATTTAAATCACAAGGAATTTTATTCGTTATAGCTTTCGAAAATCCCTTTAAAATCAAAGGCATCCCATAAGACCATACCACACATAAAATGATAGGTTTTTTTCTTACAGTAACCAAAACACTTTTTATAGAAAATACCTTGACATTATCATAGTGTCCGTGTGCAAATACTTATTCAAATAGTTGAAATGCTTACATCTCACATTTCAACATAGTTGGGCACAATCAAAATCGTACGACGCTTATTGGGGTATGGATTCCATCTAAATGACTAGGCACTGGGGTACCACCTGTCACAGTACACATCTAAAACAGCGTACCGAGGACCACACCGAGATCCCCTTCTACGCAAGACCGGACTATCCCTAACCTGGATAGCCCGAATATGTTATCACCCCGGATGTTCCCACCCTCTTTCGAGCTCCTTCCATATACCATAGTATAATATCCGAGGTTATCTAGAAAGGTGATAAACATACCCTAATTGGGTACTACCCACTTAGCCTTGCTACATCTCCCCTACATTTTAGTCATTCCCGGTTGATGAGGCTAGAGGCTACGGTTACCTTTTTAAGGAATTTTCACTTAGATTGCTCGTTATCCTCCAATGATAATGTACCGATAACATTCGTCCATACAAGTCTGTCTCGGGTCCGAACGAAACCGAAGGCACCATTCCTACTACATCCAATTTGAAATCACCCTCAGGATTAGTAGCGGTTAATCCTTGCACTTCACTACTCCATCTTCGACTCCATGCTCTTGTCTTCGTTCGAGAATGTACTCACTGTATTAAAGTGGTTTTCAGATAACTTATCCGATCTTGGTCTCTTCGAAACAACGTTCTCTATTTGTCGGCAAACTCAACTCCGATTCTTTAGGAAATAAACAGACGAAAATAAGATTGAAGATCACCCTCTAATCGTTTTATGGACGGATTTCCTTATAATCGTCCTAGAAGAGCGAAATGGGTTTATACGTACAGTATAGCACCTCGAACGACCTCTAGATATTCCCAAAGTTATGTTTTTGGGTCCAGATTTGATAGTCGATTATTTAATTATCAAATATACAATCATCCAACAAAGGTTATATTTCCCATTGAAAAACATTAAGCCTTATTAATTTAAATTTTGATAAATTCAAATTACTTAATCAAAACATCATATGTTTATCACACCGGATAAGTATATTCACAAACCATTCATTTCGAAATATTTGAAAAACTCCTTAAAATAAATCTAGGAAAGCACTACTGCGGTATCAAACCATGGAGCACAGCTCAATGGTTACGTCTCTATTCCAAAGAAATTCAAGACTTAACTATAGGCACTCACTGCCTCCAATTTACCCCACGTGAGTATACCATTACTTTCCGAAATCTTTGTTTAATAATTTACCAAAATAATATTTATAAAGTTTCACTATAGATTTTCCAAGTTTTATTTTAAGTAAAATGCTTTTTTATAAGACTTTACCATATAATATATTATTTTTTAAAATTTATCTTGGAATAAATTTACTTTAATACTAATTAACCGTTACCTAATAATTAACTTTAAAACAATCCTTGTAAAATAACTTTTTAATTAACGTTATTATACTTTAAACAATTTAGATAATTAACAACTTCTAAACAGAAATCAATACTTTTTTATACACTTTTTAAGAATAATAAATTAATTACTTTAAATCATTTCCAAAATATTTACCTGTAACTTTAAAATACCATCAATAATTAGTAATCATTTTTAAACAAATTTTGGTTCAAAGTCAACCCAAATCAGGAAAAAATGCTTAATAATTCCAATGGTACTTAATCATATTATCATTCAATCTCATGACAGTCCAAAATAATAGATGTAGTTATTTTTTTTACAGTTAATTCAACATCATATTGCCTAATATAATTATCAAGAAAATTAATAGTTGTTCATACAAATATAATAACAGATAGGGTTCTATCTCTGCTAGTAAATGTCCACAAACAGATAAATTCAGTAATAATGGCAGAACTATTGTTTATTCTGCAACAGGAGTTCAATTAAAAACAATTAGCGGAATAGTATTTTGTTCTGCTAAACAGAAGTCAAAACATCGTAATTAAATTAAAATTAACTCATCGTTATCTTTATCTGGCAAAACACTTCAATATTCGGGTCATATAAACTCAAAAGACGATACTATTTTTAAATTGATCACTTCAATTTCTATCCATTTCAAATAACCATAAAATCTCACTTATTCAAACTTGATAACGGTTCGTACGATGATGTAGCGTTTGTCAATACGAACCCTTCGAAATTAGTTTTGCATCGAACAGGTTTTGTATGCATTTTCTATATCATTTTCCAAAATTTACAAATATATATATATATATATATATATATATATATATATATATATATAAATTTTAAATCTTTAAACCCCTTTCCTAAATTTTGTTTCGGCTGAAGCCCACTCTCTAGCCTAAAAAAAAGAAAACTGCCACCCTATTCCCTTCTCTTCCCTTTCCTCTTTCTCCCCTTTCTAATCCCTAGTCAACAATCAACCCATGATCACCGTCCAACCAAACTCCGATCGACCTATGCTACCCCAACGCTAACACTACCAACTCACACACGTCTCGAGACTCCAAGCCAAAAAACTATAGCAGCCACCATCGCCAAACATGATCGGCCCCAACACCAGTAACGCGATCACCGTCCACTTGTGCCCATGCACGTGCACCTATAGTCGAGCCACCATTACACGAAGTCGATCATACCCACAAACTCGCGTTCACCTGCCGATCATTCCCAACCCCAAATCCTCGACCCCGTCACTCCAAGCCGAAGTCTAACCCTACTGTGCCCTTCTTCCACCATTGACCAGAAAAGAAAACGCCTCGCCCACCTCATGCTGCCACCAGAGTACTCGCCAACTATGCCACTGTAATCGTCCACGTCCAGGGCATTTCCACGCTATACGTGGCATCATTCGATGCTCCACCGTGCCTCTGCGACCACTTCCTCCTGAACCCATCAATTCCTGACCTTAAACCCTAAAATCCCCTCGTTTTCCCAACCCACAACCTTGGAACAAAAATCCCATGGTCGAATGGTTGCCCTCGGTTCCACGATCAACCCAACGTCGACGAACTATCGCCTCGATCACGACAAATTTAAAACTATTTTTTGACAAAAATCGATCACTCTAAAAATTCTCGAAGCCTAGCTACTAAAAACGTAATTTATTTATTAAAAATCCTATTTTTCGATGACATACACATTTATGTTCTTGAATCAATGATTTGAACTTATTGGGTTTTGTCGAAAATTGAGTTGCCTACTGTAATTCAACTCTATTTCAATCTGCGCTTCAAGAAACATAACCAAACTATTTTTAAATGAAACTACACTGGAAAACAAACCTTGTATTGGTTTACGATATTGGCAAAATCAAACTAGATTGAAAAGAAGAGATTTTTGAAAGTTGTATATGAAATAACTTTCACTGTTAAAACATAATAGTGCAATTTTAAACACTTCCAGGTATTCTCAAACGCAAACCCTTACCTTAAACATGCTGCTTTTCTTTTGAATCTTCAATTGAAAACTTTGGTCTCAAATCTGAAATCTTGAATCACCTTGTTTTAGTTTTAGATTTGGAAAAGATGGCTTCTTCTTCTTCTCTTTACTTCTCCTTTGCTTGCAGAGCTTTTGAGTTTACAGATTTTTTATTTTTTATTTTGTTATACAGGCTTAACCCCACTGAAGCTACACATAAGCATATAAAGATACAATTATGTGATGATATATACACGAAATAATTTTTTGCTTAAAAGATTCCCAGCCTGTACAAAGATTTGTACAATGTTCTTTTGTGATGGATTGAAAGGAGTCTTGGTGGCTGACATATGAATTGAAAATGAAGTCTAAGTTCTGGGATGATACGAAGTTTAAACAAAGTTTTGGCCTTTGCTTCTTTTGGCCAGGCAAGCCTATATGTGTACCTTTTTATTTATTTTCTTTTCAATTAGTCTTGCCCTCAATTTTTTACATTTGGTTATTTTTCTTCTTACTTGATTTTTAACAGGCTTTCATATATCTATGCTTTAGAAGCAAAAAGTATAAAGTTGTTTTAAAACAGCTTCAAGTCTGCATCCCCATATATATGTATATATTTCTATTGATATATATATATATAATATATATATATATATATATAGTCAAGATATTTACAACCCTTTCTATTTTAAACAACATTTAGTTTTATATTTCTTTTTGTACTTAAAATGCATATATTCAAAACAATTGAGTATTTTTTCCATTCTATTCTACATGTATAAAATGACATCTTTAACAAAACATTGCTTTGTTAATGATTTTCTTTTTGCAATGATTTTATGGATTTTCTCAGTTCTATCATATAATAATTTCATATCTGTTTTCTTCATTTATTTATCACTTACCATTATATATGGTTTTTAACATACAATATTTATTTGTTTATAAATACTAAATTTTTCTTCTTTTCTTAAACTTCATATGAATATATATAAGAACAATCCAATTTGTAAACTCTCTCTTTCTATAATAAATTATAATTTCCATAAGTCAAAATCATTTCTATTTGTATTATATTCTTATTCTTATTCTCTTCATCTACATTTATTTTGAATTTGTTTTTTTTTTTCAATTTATATATATAAATTCTATTGTTCTGAATATATATATATATATATATATATATATATATATATACATACACATACATATAAGAAATTTCTAATTAAATCAATTTTCCATTTTATAATTAAAAATATGAAAATTCAAAATATTATCTTGGTCTGAAAACGGTATATTATTATCAATTGTTGTTTAACGGGGATTTTGTTTGATTAAAATACCGTATTATTGAATACTAAAATTTAATATTCAAAATTCGAGAAGCCTAAAACTCGGTTCATTATATTAGGTATATATAAATTCTTGATAATGGGATTCAAATCTAAATTAAATACACAATATGAACAAATAAACAATAGGCAGTGGTGGATCTATAATTATTAACATACATAACATATAAGTGGTAGAAGAGAAGGGCAAGGAGGTGTTAAAACATATTAACAAGAAGTGTATACAACTGATTCAAGGGAAGCAAATAGAGATCTAAATCATATTGCAAAATTCATACAGTTAAAAGAGATACAAAAGGTGGGGAATTCAATGCATATTAACATGATGAATTTGTATATAAATAAAATAAAAGACTACCTTGAGATGTAACCAAGAGAAACACCTTGAATGATGAAAGGACTCCTAGATTCAATGAATCAATCTCTAAATCTTGCAACAATCAAGAGATAACCTCCGTTTTATTTTAGTTTGTTTGATTTTTGTTTCTGGAGTTTTTGAACCCTAGGTTATCAAGAAAATTCGACTAAAGATGATAGGAGAGGAAGAGAAAATTTGTTAGGAAAGAAAAACGAAGTGAATGAAAGAAAGAAGGGAGATATGTTTTAACAGAATAATAGAAACATTTCATATTCCTTCATCAATTTTTTTTTCTTTTAATTCTCTCTTAAATCTAAGTAAATCCTCTCCTTTCTCTACATGCATGATCAGCTACAGATGGTGCTACATGGGCCGTCAAAATTTTCAAAATTTCATTAGCATTAATCTTATTTAAATATAATTTAAATGTTCTATTGAAATAAATTTTTAATAATTACGATTTCACAAATATGAATTCATTTAATTTGTTTAAAACCTGCTTAGTACTTATTCAATTGATATTAAATTTAAATATTCTACCTGACATCGTATATCGACACACATGTTTATAACTTTTATATATGTACTTTATTAAGTAATAATGACATTCAAACAAATTGAATAAATTTTAATAATCAATATTTCATAGATATTAATTTAATTAATTTAAAATGATTATAAATTAATTAAATTGGGTGATTCATTAGGAGTACTCAGCATTTCTATTGTGCCATGTAACATTAACGATTTTTCGTCGCTCGAAATTCGACATCAATACATACATTGTATCAACTACCGAGCAATCGAATGTCGAAAACCGAACCGTTATGGTTTAAGAAGAAGAAAAAGATAGAAGAGGAAAGAGAAAGATAGAACAGAACAGGGAGAACAACAGAACAATATCAGAATCTCACAATCGCAGCGGAACAACATATAATAAATAAATAAATAATCTTTAAAACAAAGAACTGTACATTTTTTTATTACATCATTATCAGAGTTTACAACAACAATAGACAACAGAGTCAATAAATCAATGGACAGTTATATAAACTTGTCCTCATGCAGAATACACAGTGGAATCATACATAGTATAATATCATATACAAGTGGTACGTCTCGATATGCAGCTCGTCTCCTAAGCTCCATAGCACTCCAAAGTCCAGAATAACCTGATAACCAAACTCTAGACTGCCCGTGTGGAAATTTGTGGGCACCCAGAGTTTAGGAAGGAAACAATAAACTCCGAGTCAGTCATGTGACTGGTGTGAGAACTTAAAACAGTTATTTATCTTTAAAACAAAGAATAGGAGAAATTTTCAAAGTCAATTCGCAACGTGTTTTGAAAATGGAACTACCATAAGATCTTCCGCCACACACACAATGCAAACGCAGAATTGGAGGAGATTTCTCCTTATGATAGTCAAAGATGCTTGGTGCGCATTAAAAAGAAACATTTGATACTATTACTAGTGCATAGTGTAGAAACATTTCGAAAGTAAAATATAAATCTTAGCCAGCATACGTACCATGATGGTGTGCCTACTATAGCTACCATATTAAATGGCAGGTTCTGCAACTAAAACCGTACAAGGCACATATTGTTTTTTTTTTTGGATTTCCAACAAATGGTCGGGGAAAGGAACTTCCCAAGTAAAATAGAACGCCTCTGGAGAAACGTTCCCGGATCCTAACCGGATCACTGCTACAAAAGGCCGGGTTACCCCTAACTGGGTAACAACTGACATGATTATGTCATCCCCCGGTCCTTTGGGACCTTAAACCGAGCGCTCGATAACCAACATCACACGGTAATAAATATAGTGTGTCCACAAAGTAAGTATCTGGGCTCCATACCATGATACCACTTATAATCCAGATAGGAAATGACATACGCTATGGAGGAGCGACCCCCAAATAACCTTGCTGCCACGATTCCTGTTTCGACCACAACCGGTCTGTGAGGCTTGACGAAGTCTCGTTCACAAAGCAATGCTTTATATAAAAGCTATGCTTTAATTCACAAATGCTCAATAGCACTTATATGCCATATTACCAACTTGGGAATGTATCACTAGTAACCATCAACTACATAACCTTTGAGCTCGTATGTCTCAGAGAAGGGTGTTAAGCTAAGAGAATAAATTCTCCACCACCAACAGAAATATATTTGATAGAAACCAGATTTACATCTCAAATTGTAATGTAAGACACACATCCATACAAGTACGTTCCGGGATCGAACGTAACCGAAGGCTCTTCCAAAGAAGTCCTTGCAATCCGGGTATTCACAAACCCGGTCGAATTTCCCATCACAAAGGAAATCTCCATACCGTAGCCAACGGTGTAGTGACAATCGATAAGTCATCCTATCGTTTTCACAAATACCCGGTCTTCAACACCGGTCTTCAAATGCAATCCATAACGACGTATCACATATTCGGAATGGGTTATACGACCCAAAAGTCCTTTCCTGGCTAACCCGAATAGTGAGCGTTTATTTAAAAATAAGTGTGGCATCCAATTCAAGCAATTCACAGCAAATACCTATTTAAAGGTAAATATTGATAGTCGGATATTTAACTATCAATAAGTATGCTCAACATCACCAGATTCTAAATAATTTCCCAAATTATATACTTTCCAAAATATCTTTACTAGATATATAATTTCCATACTTCAACCATTTGAAAAAAAAGTTCAAATCAATTTCCTTAAACGGAAACACTTCCAATTATTTATCCATTTTAAATTTAAAATGTTTCATTTAAATAAATCAAATAAATCCTTACTGATTTACTTTTTTATTTACGTTCTAAATCCATAAATTTATTCCCATAGTTCAAAAATAAATCAACGTTTATTTTTAAACAAATTCCCCTTTCTTTTATAAATTCCCTAGTGAATTTACAATTCCAAAATATCTATGAATATACAATTTCCCAATCGATTTCTAATATTCAATTTCAATTTATCTTTAAAGGATAAAGTCCTAAAATATTCAGTTCATATTGGAAAACATTTCCATACTTATTAAATAATAAGTAATTCACAAATCCATTCATTTTCAACACTTGGAAAATCTTCAATATACTTAATATCGAAATTAAGTATACATTTTATTCTTTAAGGAAAACATTCAGTTAAACACATTTGTTTGGGCTAAAACGAATGTTGCGTAAAACATCGTCACGACGACCCAAAATCACTAGCATAGGGATTCGAAATTTAAAATAGATATATAAATCCCAATACTATACAAAAACATTTCCTTTCGGAAATCATTTACTATAACAACAGTGTTATAGTCCACCATTTCCTTCTATTTCTCGAAACGTCTACTTCAACAATGAATGTTGAAATCTATGATTTCAATATTTAACATATTTTAAAACGTCGTTAAAAAAATCAACTTCTTTCAATAATATCGCTTTCCCAAAACATATCCATTTTACTTAATAATATATTCACTGTCCAAAATCGTGAATATACTTCACTAACCCTATTTCAATACTTACAACACGTTTTATTTTCAAGAATTTATTCGCTATCCAAAATCGCGAATAAATTACCTTTCATAAACTTCTATATTCAATTTATCAAATTCAATTGATTTCGAATTTATAAACAATGCTTATAAATTCCTTTTCTATTTATAAGCTTCGATTTATAAATCTCATTATCAACAAATTCCATTTATCTCTCATTTAAATGCCAAAATCCGATTTATAAGATAATTACTTATAAATCTTCTATTTTACAAAATCTATTCATTTTATAACTTCACAATTTATAAATCTATAAATTCCGTTCACTTATGAAATCCATTTTTATTTCATTTTTAACACTTATAAAAACTCGTTTTAATACTCCAATATTTTTAATTTATAAAATATCAATTTTATAAGTCTTTTATACACATCGTTTTTAATAATTCAAAAATCCCAATTTAAACCAATTTATAAATTAATTAACTATTTATTTCCAAATATCTCATTTCGGTTATATTTCTCAAAAATCTTAACTTCTATAACATAAAAGTTTATAACGTTTTAATTATTTAAAATGAATCAATTCAAAATTTAATAAAAACATATACTTTGAAAAATCACTTTAAAACCCTTTTAAAAATCAAAATCGTTATTTTTAAACTTTAAAAATGGATCCGATGATGCAACAGCACCAAATAGCCAATCACGACATCCAAATATCATATATCGATATGATAATCAACAAATATCACAATATCTGTAAATAAATCAATACAGTTGAGAAAACCAGTTGGATCCCTCCAACCTATTTCCCTGCATCCACAAACATTAGCACAATACCAATTCCGTTCCAGTACGGAATTATCGCGGCATATGGGATTCATAAAATATTATCCGCTTAATAGGCGGCGCAATACGGTCTCATCCGCTATACAATGCGGGAAATCAACTCCAAGTACATAAATAATACCAATTTCACTATTTATGAAATATTCTCGGTATTTGTTTTTAATAAATAACCTCCGCTTACTAACGGCGCATAATGTCTATTTTAACACTCAATAGATAACAATCATACTTCAACATACAATCAACAATTTTTAAATCTAACTATTTAAAATAAAAATCGAAACCGATTCGATTGAGTGAGAAGTTCTCACCTTGATTTTAATTCCGTTCCAGCGTTTTACTTCGAATAAAATTAAACAGGCGTTTAATTTTACCCTAAATTTTCACTGACTCCAAACGATTCCAATCCAATTCCATTGCGTAGTTCTCGACAAAACGAAGCCAACGCAATTCGTTTCGTGCGAAACGGACCTCGTATGAAAATGTTATGATATTTTAAAGATTACACGAATTAAAATATAAATAAATTTCACAATTTATAAAATTTCAAACCCTAAATCTAATCAGAGCTGTCCAAAATCATGCCACCAGATCTGAGCCGTATCAGGCCTTCTTCCTCTTCACGTTAGTCTTAGGGTTTAGGAACCCACAGCCGTCGTTTTTACATTGAATTATGCTCCCACCTCGAACGACTTGAAGTCGATCGGAGACCACCGTTGCGAAGCCCCGCTCGAGAGCCACCATCGGCTGCCACCATGTTGAACTCGGCCCTCCCCCCTTCTCGTATTTCGTGCATGAACCGGCCCCAAACGCGGCCCCTTCTCCGACAATCTACAGCTCCATTCGTGATCATATCCGTATAGATTCGAAGATCACGTCGCCCTCTACAACTTTCATGTTGAAGGATTTCGCTAATTCTTGATGGATGAAAAGAAATCGAGGGAAGAAGGTTGATAATTTTCGTCCATAGGTTCTTTAGGTGGCGGCTACTGTAGCAATTAGGGTTAGGTTTTTATTTTGTTGAAATTTGTGAAAATGGAGGGGCTTATATAGAAAATTTTGCAAACACTATTCATCCCGGAATTTTCGAACTCCAAACGAAGCGTGCCGGTTGGCGTTTCTAAGGTTTACCCCACGTTCCGGACAGAATGGAATGTGTTTTGGGAGCTAATTCGGTCATCTGTGCGAGTTACGGCAATAAACGATCGATTTAAAATTAAACCGATTAAACGATTTTCTATGCGTTTTGGCTTGCCCCGAATAAACGATAAATCCGATTGACACGAAATTTGATACCATACAATAATATCACATTACGGATCCGAAGAAACTAGTTTCGTCAAAATCCGAGACTTTTTGAAAAATGACTATTTTTACTCGCCAAATTAATATTAAAACAATTTCGATGCGTTTTGAGCTGCCACGATCAAACGATAACTCCGATTGCTACGAAAATTTAAATCCGGTAATAACAAACTATTATGGATCCAATGGAACTAGTTTCGTTCAATTCTGAGACAGTTCAAAAATTGGCTACTTTCAATCGATAATTAAATATTAAAATATTCAATTTTCACAAATAAATTTTTAATTCGATTTTAAAAGTTCTATAACGTCTCTATAACTTCAATATGATATAATAAAATTTTACAAATCATTTTCAATCATATTAAACCCAATTTTCAATTATTTCTGGAATTTCAATTATTAAATTATCGATTTAATTGTCCAATTAAATCCAATATTCGATAAATAAATTATTCGACTGTTTAATTTCATTTATTAATATTTAAATTAAATTAAATATTCAAATTTAAATTATCAAAAATTCTGGGTCGTTACAATCTTCCCCCCTTAAAAGAATTTCGTCCTCGAAATTACCAAGTAAAAAAAGTTACAGAATTCATTAACTTTCCAAAATCCATAGTTAAACTTCTTACAATAACTTTACTAAGTTTCCAAATCATACTTAGTTATCTTTTCAAAACCAACTACTATTGTTTAATTTTCAACTTCAAATCAGAGCTTCAAATCAAAGCTTAGTTTTTCACAAATTTTCCCAATTTTCTCAAATTTTTTCTAACGCCTTAAATTTTCGAAAAAATTCGCCATAGTCTCCTTTGCGCGGCTCGATCCGAAAAAATATATGATAGTATATATATCACAAATATACATCTCATCAAGTGATGAGGCATCCCGCAGGGAAAAAAGTGTAAAAGTACGGTATGTAATCCGAGATATGTACCTTATTTATTATTAGCGAGCATATACGGCTAATATAGCGCGAAAGCGAGCTCCAAATGAGAAGCAAGCGCAATCCGCACCTACTAAACACTAAATCAAACATATGAGAACATATAGATATGAAAATAATATCAATATATGTAACAACCCGCATATTTATCGATTTTATATTTAAATATTTTATCAATACTCGGAATTTAGTCCGAAAAGCTACTTTTTGCATACAGTCGAATTAGGACTCGGGACCACTCCCATTGAGTTTAAAATGCCGTTTGCGACCTTTTTGAGTATAAGCTTCGATATGTTTGGAGAAAGTTGATTTTTGCTACTTTTCACTTTGGGTTTGGGTTTGGGTTCAGCCCTATGTTTGGACTTATACACAAAAACTGAGCCACTCCTCCCCATTCACCCTCATTATCTTCTCTTTTTAGTTCTAAGGCAATAATGGTGGGAGAGATTGGAAATTAAAACTCCAAAACCCTAGTTCCTCTTTCAACCTCAAATTCCTAGCTCCAAATTCAAGAGAACCCATTGGTAAGCATTCTCTTCTTCTTCTCCAACTTATTCTCTTACCAATTTCAGAAATTCCTAAACCTAATTTTGGAAATGTTCTTGTTTTGAGCATAGATTCAAGCTCATTTGGGTTGTGTTGAAGAGAGGTTGATTCTCCATTTGCTTTCAAGCTTCTTCTTGTTTGATTTTGTAAAAAGGTGAGATTTTTATCTCACATCTATGCTTATATTTATCTTCGATTGTTAGGTATGAATTCCTAACACTTATTCGTGTGCAATTGCTTTTGGTTTGGATTGATTTGGTGAATATTTCAATTTTTGGTGTTTTGGGTTCAATCCTTTAAAAATCATAACTTTGATGTTTGAACATGTGTTTGGTGATGCATCGAGGAGCTTATAGGGCCGGGTAGTCGATAGGCATAAACCCTTAGCGCCGTTTCTCGTGCGAATGCAATTTGATCGAGTTTGCACCTCCTTTGAAGTAGGGCAGGGAAGTGTTGGCAACAGGTTCGGCCGACCGAGCCCCTGGGCCGGTCGACCGACCTGCTATCCATGCACTTCCTGCCTCTGTTTGGAAGTGCCGAATACAGGCCTCGGCCGACCGAGCCCCTGGGCCGGTCGACCGACCTGGTGCCCCGGGCACTTCCAACCCCTGGATCGGTCAACCGACTCAGGGAGTCCGGTCGACCGACCTGTTGCATTTTTGCCTATTTCGCCTAGTTGTTTGAATTTCCAACTTTAATCGATTCGTGTTGTTTCCTATGTGTTGTTGTCATTTGTTATGACTTTGATGACTCCTTTTTAGGGATTTTTGAATATCCATTTCGATGGATTCTTCATCGGTTTCGTTGGATTTTTATTCACATCTTCGTATGTGAATTTTAGTGATTGATTGTTCCTACAATCTTCTTTGTGTTTGTCACTTTAAAAATATAAAGGTTTTCTATACTAGTAGTAAATATCAAAACTCTTTCCTCAAACGATTTCAATACTATTTTAATACCAAATTCGTTTATAAAACCGTTTTCCAATCTATTAGTATATATAAACCTTTACCTCACTCGTATGAGAAATCTAATTAAACGACTTAGTAAAACAAGTGGTATGAAACGCTTGCGTTCACTTTGTCGGTTAATTCTTGGACTTGTTCGATGAATCCCTTGTGACAATTTTATAGTGGAGATCTACAGTTTGTTCGTAAATATTTAAGTTAAGCAAGTGGTTATGGGACATGAAGCTAAACTCATATATTTACTAGCTTAGTGTAATTGACACTTCTCGTTGATCATGACGATCATCTTTGTGATTTAGACTAGCAATGTGCGATGTCTCTTTGTCTGCGAGGGAGACTAAACCCCGTTTTGTGGAGTTTCGACTCAAATTGGTGGGGTAGCAACCCATGGTCTTCGGGCCGTTTGTGGAGCTTCGGCTCAATGTGTGATGGTTAGCAACCATGGAATTAGCGTTCCGTTTGTGATACACGTGTTGGCGAGCTTTATGCTCCTGTTTGTGATAGGCCTCCCCCTCTTTGTGATTTCTGGATTTCTTGAGATGATTTCTAGAATTTGTGTTTCACCAATTTTCGTGATTTCCATCGATAAGCTATATCGATATTTGTGTATTGGTGAATTTGTGCGTCATTGACTTTTGTGATTTTTGGATTTCTTGAGATGATTTCTAGAATTTGTGTTTCACCAATTTTCGTGATTTCCATCGATAAGCTATATCGATATTTGTGTATTGGTGAATTTGTGTGTCATTGACTTTTGTGATTGGCATTGATATAATATGTCATTTATTGTGGTTTGGTGAACGAAATGAGGAGTATGACATTTCTTTGATTCTTGTGTAGATTTGGTAATATTGATTAATCTCTCGTTGATTGTCAATTACTTATATATATCACAGCTTGGCATTGTGATTATTATGTGTTTAGTCATATCTCTGATTCTATATCGTTTCATCTGATATTTATAGTTAGACTGATCCGTTTATTATTTTCTTATTAAATAATACTCGGGTCAGACCGAGATGTTACAGGTGCTTCTGCTTGACTTCTCCCCTGGGATTGATTTCTCTGACTTTTGGCAAACTACTTAAATTAGTAGTTTATTTTGTTATATACACTTGAGATATAGACTCATTGTTGTATTCTTTTGTATAGCACGTGTTGCTATTCTTTAGTATTATTGTGGATCTTTTTGACCACTACTCTGATATACACTTCCATGTGTTAATTATATATTCATATCTTCTTCCGCCTTTGTGATATGAATTATCTGTGACTGATTTATGTTATGTTTATTTCTGTATTTGTTTCCGAAGATATTATAGCCATTGTGTGGTAGCCTTGAGTTTGTGTCGGTATGTCGGATTTCCTCTTGATAAAGTATTGCATGTTATACTATCTGACATATCAATGCTCGCACAAAGCAATTACACGGATGGTCGCTCCTCAACAGCCTTATTCTCCGTGCTAGTCGACAGCATTCACCGTAATGTTCTTGGCTAGCGTGGGTATAGAGGTGGGGCGTCACAGCTTGGTATCAGAGCCAAACTTCGGAACAATATGGAATATTATAACAAGGATCATCGTCCTAAGTCTTTCTTAGGAGTCGTGCTTTAGGATTTTATTCGAGTCTTCGTACCGATTCATCCTATTTTCTTTTATGATTCCTTGTTTTATCTATCAAGATTGCTTGATATTCATTAGTGAATAATCTTCTTCTTGTTCTTATTTCCTTCTAAAGTAAGAGGAATGTCTAGACCAAGCAGTCCCAGAGCTGGACCATCTAGTGTTCCACCTCAAGATGGAGTTTTTATGACTGCTCAACAGCTTCTTGATTTAGTGACAAATGCTCAAGCAGCTGGAGCTAACCCGGAACCTACTCACCCAAAGTCGGGATTTGCGCGCTTGTGTAGCAATTACACTAATTTGGATGGGGAGCCATTCAAAGGTTCCGAAACTGTTATTGAAGTACAGGCTTGGCTAAGGTCATGCGATCGAATCTTTTCTCGCATGAATCTTATTGACCTTCACCGAGTTCAGGTGGCCTCTAGTATGCTCCGAGAAAGAGCATTGGACTGGTACGAGCTTCTTATTTCTGAGATTATTGAAGCGGATCTCACCTGGGAGCAATTCCGGGAACGCTTCGAGTTGAAATTTGTACCAGAAGCAAGCAACCTCCGTGGCAAAGACTTCTTCCTTTGGTCGTGGGGAATGCTATAATTGTGGTTCGAAGGACCATTACGCGAACAAGTGTCCAAAGTCTCTCTCTTGTCGCTACTGCAAAAGTCCCGGTCATGTTATATCCTCATGCCCCAAGCTTCAGGGCAGGAAGGAGGGAAAGCTTAATGTTGCTCAAGCCCCTGGCAACACATCTCGTGGCCAAGGTATTTCTCATTCTATTCTGGATGGAATTATTTTATTTCGTGATCATCCTATTCGAGTTCTTTTTGATACGGGTGCGTCCCATTCTTTTATATCAAAAGAACTTGTTGATACTTTTTCTTTGGATGTTTTGTGTTTAATGACTTCTTTGAGGATTGCGAATCCGGTTGGTGGATCCGCGACAATCAGTTTATTGTGTAAAGATGTCGAGATTATTTTGTGTGATTTTTCTTTCCGAGCCAATTTGCATGTCATGCGTTATTTAGGCTTTGGAATGATTTTGGGAATGGATTGGCTTAACCGTTATGAAGCCCATATCCTATGTCCTAAGCGGACTATTCATCTTCGACATCCTCAATCTGTTAAGCAGATTTCTATTAATCTTAAAGATTCAGATTCCAGCTTGGTTGCATCTTTATATTCTTTAAATCCTCGTGATGACGATGATGACGATGAGGGTGATATTATTTCTCTTATTCACGTCGTTCGTGAATTTTCCGACTTATTCGAGCCCGTTTTAGGATTACCACCTAAGCGAGCAATTGAGTTCAGAATTAATCTTATTCCTGTAGCTCAACCTATCACTCGCCCTCCGTATCGTATGTCCAATAAAGAAAACGAGGTGATGCGTAAACAATTATCTGAATTGGAGACGAAGCAATTTATTCGCTCTAGTTCCTCGCCTTGGGGTGCTTCAGCTATTTTTGTGAAGAAATCCGATGGAACACTTAGGCTTTGCGTTGACTACCGCAAGCTTAGTGATCTCACTATCAAAAATAAATATCCTTTACCTCGGATTGATGATCTATTCGATCAACTTAGTGGTGCTAGAGTCTTTTCACTATTAGACTTAGCTACTGGATTTCATCAGCTTCGTATTGCAGAGGATAGTATTCCTTTGACATCGTTCCGTACTCGTTATGGATCTTATGAATGGCTTGTTATGCCATTTGGTCTAACGAATTCTCCGGCATATTTCGTTGACCTTATGAATAGAGATTTCAAAGACTTCCTCGACCAGTTTGTTCTCATCTTTATCGATGATATTCTTGTGTATTCTAAAACCGAGGAGGAGCATGAAAAACATCTTCGGATTGTGTTGGAAACTCTTAGGAGTAATCAATTAAAGGCAAAATTTTCTAAATGCCACTTTTGGCAATCTCGTGTGAAGTTTCTCGGTCATATTATTTCCGAATCCGGAATTTCCGTAGATCCTTCAAAGGTTGAAGCGATTCAAGATTGGAAGAGACCGGAGAGTGTGACAGAGATTCGTATTTTTCTCGGATTGGCGAGCTATTACCGTCGTTTTATCAAAGACTTTTCTAAGATTGTCATGCCTCTCACTAGGTTAACGAAGAAAGGTATTAAATACATTTGGTCGGACAAATGTGAAACTTCTTTTCAGAAACTAAAGGAACTTCTTTCTGATGCTCCTATTCTTGTTATTCCCGAGGGGAATCAAGATTTCATTGTTTATACCGATGCTAGCCGCGTTGGTTTGGGTGCCGTTCTTATGCAAAGAGAACGTGTTATTGCTTATGCTTCTAGGCAATTGAAGCCTGTTGAGACTAGATATGCCACTCATGATTTAGAACTCGCGGCTATTGTTTTTGCTCTTCGGATTTGGCGTCATTATCTTTTAGGAGAGAAATTTGTTCTTTACACGGATCATAAGTCTTTGAAATATTTATTCCCTCAAAAGGAACTTAATTTGCGTCAACAGCGTTGGCTCGAATTTCTTGCACCATATGATCTTGATATTCTTTATACTCCCGGTAAGGGTAATCGTGTCGCCGATGCCCTTAGCCGTAAACAACAAGCTGTTGTTTCTATGATGATATCCGAATGGAACGATCTCGAGATTTTATCCACTTGCGAAATTCGAGACCGTGTTTCCGATTTATGTTCATCTCTTGTTTTATGTAGCCTTGAGGCTCATCCTTCTCCTTTTGACCGCATTCTTGAAGCTCAAAGGCTAGATCCCGAATTGGCTCTTCTTGGAAAGACTTTGATATTGATTTTCATGGCGGCATTCGAAAATTTGGTAGACTTATCGTACCAAGTATTGGTGATCTTCGTAAAGATATTTTAGAAGATTCCCATCATTCTAAATTTACCATTCATCTCGGTAGTTGTAAAATGTACGCGGATATGAAGCGACTTTATTATTGGGAGGGAATGAAACTTGACATCGCTAACTTCGTTAAGCGTTGCATGACTTGCCAACTCGTTTGGGCCGAACATCAAAGGCCCGGTGGGTTATTGCAACCTTTAGAAATTCCAATTTGGAAGTGGGACCAAATTTCCATGGATTTTATAGACGGCCTTCCCCGTTCTCGATCGGGTCATGATAGCTTATAGGTGATCGTTGATAGACTTACTAAATCCGCCCATTTTATTCCCGTTCGGTCTAACCGAACCGTTCCTCTTTTGGCCAAGCTCTTTATCAAAGAGATTGTTAAATTGCATGGAGTTCCTACTTCTATTGTTAGTGATCGTGATCCATTGTTTACTAGTGGATTTTGGAAGAGTCTTCAAAAAGCTTTGGGAACGAAGCTCAATTTTAGCACCGCTTATCATCCTTAGTCCGATGGACAAACTGAGCGTGTGAATCAAACTCTTGAGGATCTTCTTCGTGCATGTGTGCTTGATTTTGGGGAAGTTGGGAAGATCATATTTCACTTGTTGAATTTTCCTATAATAACAGCTTCCAATCTATTATGGTATGGCACCTTTCGAGGCACTCTATGGAAGGCCATGCCGATCTCCTTCTTGTTGGCTCGAGGCCGGTGAAAAGCTGGTTTTAGGTCCAGATTTTATTCGTGATTCCACAGAAAAGATTGATCTTATTCGTCATAGAATGAAAGAAGCCCAGAGTAGACAAAAATCCTATGCCGATAACCAGAGAAGGAAGTTAGAATTTTCTGTGGGAGATCTTGTGTTCATTCGTGTTTCACCTATGAAAGGTGTTGTACGTTTCAGTCGATCGGGAAAATTGGCGCCTCGATATATTGGGCCATTTCCTATCACTGAACGTATTGGTTCCATGGCTTATCGCCTTTTATTACCGGCTCAATTTTCTGCTATCCATGACGTGTTTCACGTTTCTCAACTTCGGAAATGTCTTCGAGATTCCGATTCTATTCTTGAGCCCGGTGTTGTGGAAGAGATTGAAGTTTCGCCTAATTTAACTTATGAGCAACATCCTATTCGAATTGTTGCTTCGGAGGTCAAACGCCTTCGAAATAAAGATGTCCCGCTTGTTAAAGTCCAATGGTCTTCAAATCCTAAGGATTGTTCTCGGGAATCTAGAGAGTACATCAAGCGAACACATCCGGACTTACTTTCTCATGCTCTTTGAGGTGAACTTCTTATTTCAAATTTCTTTTGTATTGAATATGCTTTTATGGTTGTTACTACATATCTTCTTCTTAAATATTGCGAGGGCGCAATTTCTTTAAGGAGGGGAGTCTGTAACAACCCGCATATTTATCGATTTTATATTTAAATATTTTATTTAAATATTTTTTCAGTACTCGAAATTTAGTCCGAAAAGCTACTTTTTGCATACGGTCGAATTAGGACTCGGGACCACTCCCATTGAGTTTAAAATGCCGTTTGCGACCTTTTTGAGTATAAGCTTCGATAGGTTTGGAGAAAGTTGATTTTTACTACTTTTCACTTTGGGTTTGGGTTTGGGTTCAGCCCTATGTTTGGACTTATACTCAAAAACTGAGCCACTCCTCCCCATTCACCCTCATTATCTTCTCTTTTCAGTTCTAAGGCAATAATGGTGGGAGAGATTGAAAATTAAAACTCCAAAACCCTAGTTCCTCTTTCAACCTCAAATTCCTAGCTCCAAATTCAAGAGAACCCATTGGTAAGCATTCTCTTCTTCTTCTCCAACTTATTCACTTACCAATTTCAGAAATTCCTAAACCTAATTTTGGGAATGTTCTTGTTTTGAGCATAGATTCAAGCTCATTTGGGTTGTGTTGAAGAGAGGTTGATTCTCCATTTGCTTTCAAGCTTCTTCTTGTTTGATTTTGTAAAAAGGTGAGATTTTTATCTCACATCTATGCTTATTTTTATCTTCGATTGTTAGGTATGAATTCCTAACACTTATTCGTGTGCAATTGCTTTTGGTTTGGATTGATTTGGTGAATATTCCAATTTTTGGTGTTTTGGGTTCAATCCTTTAAAAATCATAACTTTGATGTTTGAACATGTGTTTGGTGATGCATCGAGGAGCTTATAGGGCCGGGTAGTCGATAGGCATAAACCCTTAGCGCCGTTGCTCGTGCGAATGCAATTTGATCGAGTTTGCACCTCCTTTGAAGTAGGGCAGGGAAGTGCTGGCAACAGGTTCGGCCGACCGAGCCCCTGGGCCGGTCGACCGACCTGCTATCCAGGCACTTCCTGCCTCTGTTTGGAAGTGCCGAATACAGGCCTCGGCCGACCGAGCCCCTGGGCCGGTCGACCGACCTGGTGCCCCGAGCACTTCCAACCCCTGGATCGGTCAACCGACTCAGGGAGTCCGGTCGACCGACCGGCTGCATTTTTGCCTATTTCGCCTAGTTGTTTGAATTTCCAACTTTAATCGATTCGTGTTGTTTCCTATGTGTTGTTGTCATTTGTTATGACTTTGGTGACTCCTTTTTAGGGATTTTTGAATATCCATTTCGATGGATTCTTTATCGGTTTCGTTGGATTTTTATTCACATCTTCGTATGTGAATTTTAGTGATTGATTATTCCTACAATCTTCTTTGTGTTTGTCACTTTAAAAATATAAAGGTTTTCTATACTAGTAGTAAATATCAAAACTCTTTCCTCAAACGATTTCAATACTATTTTAATACCAAATTCGTTTATAAAACCGTTTTCCAATCTATTAGTATATATAAACCTTTACCTCACTCGTATGAGAAATCTAATTAAACGACTTAGTAAAACAAGTGGTATGAAACGCTTGCGTTCACTTTGTCGGTTAATTCTTGGACTTGTTCGATTGAATCCCTTGTGACAATTTTATAGTGGAGATCTACAGTTTGTTCGTAAATATTTAAGTTAAGCAAGTGGTTATGGGACATGAAGCTAAACTCATATATTTACTAGCTTAGTGTAATTGACACTTCTCGTTGATCATGACGATCATCTTTGTGATTTAGACTAGCAATGCGCGATGTCTCTTTGTCTGCGGGGGAGACTAAACCCCATTTTGTGGAGTTTCTACTCAAATTGGTGGGGTAGCAACCCATGGTCTTCGGCACGTTTGTGGAGCTTCGGCTCAATTTGTGATGGTTAGCAACCATGGAAATAGCGTTCCGTTTGTGATACACGTGTTGGCGAGCTTTATGCTCCCGTTTGTGATAGGCCTCCCCCTCTTTGTGATTTCTGGATTTCTTGAGATGATTTCTAGAATTTGTGTTTCACCAATTTTCTTGATTTCCATCGATAAGCTATATCGATATTTGTGTATTGGTGAATTTGTGCGTCATTGACTTTTGTGATTTCTGGATTTCTTGAGATGATTTCTAGAATTTGTGTTTCACCAATTTTCGTGATTTCCATCGATAAGCTATATCGATATTTGTGTATTGGTGAATTTGTGTGTCATTGACTTTTGTGATTGGCATTGATATAATATGTCATTTATTGTGGTTTGGTGAACGAAATGAGGAGTATGACATTTCTTTGATTCTTGTGTAGATTTGGTGATATTGATTAATCTCTCGTTGATTGTCAATTACTTATATATATCACAGCTTGGCATTGTGATTATTATGTGTTTAGTCATATCTCTGATTCTTTATCGTTTCATCTGATATTTATAGTTAGACTGATCCGTTTATTATTTTCTTATTAAATAATACTCGGGTCAGACCGAGATGTTACAGGTGCTTCTGCTTGACTTCTCCCCTGGGATTGATTTCTCTGACTTTTGGCAAACTACTTAAATTAGTAGTTTATTTTGTTATATACACTTGAGATATAGACTCATTGTTGTATTCTTTTGTATAGCACGTGTTGCTATTCTTTAGTATTATTGTGGATCTTTTTGACCACTACTCTGATATACACTTCCATGTGTTAATTATATATTCATATCTTCTTCCGCCTTTGTGATATGAATTATCTGTAACTGATTTATGTTATGTTTATTTCTGTATTTGTTTCCGAAGATATTATAGCCACTGTGTGGTAGCTTTGAGTTTGTGTCGGTATGTCGGATTTCCTCTTGATAAAGTATTACATGTTATACTATCTGACATATCAATGCTCGCACAAAGCAATTACACGGATGGTCGCTCCTCAACAGCCTTATTCTCCGTGCTAGTCGACAGCATTCACCGTAATGTTCTTGGCTAGCGTGGGTATAGAGGTGGGGCGTCACAATATACATCATATAGCAACATGACAACTACATGTGCCAACATAGCAAATGCAACCAAACAACAAATGAAAACATCAACCAACTATCATCCATAACCAAATCAATATTCATTCATATTCTCATTAATAATCAATGAATTGGTTTTCCATTTAAATCACATTTGATTCATTTACATTGGATTTTATCAACATTCTTTTCCAATTAGTTTACATTCACTAATTTAAATCCAATTCACATTTAATTCTATTCAATTTCATTTACTTTCAATTTGAATTTAATTACATAGCTTTCAATTTCACTAACTCTTAATGAATTTACATACAATCAATTAACATCCATATAACAACCAATGTATTTTCAACACAACCAAATTATTAAATTTTACATTCAATTTGGTTCAACGCTTTTAATTCCAATTGGTTTATATTAAATTGACTTTCATTCAATTTATTCAATTTCCAATAACATTAGCTTCTAATGAATTAACACTTACATTCATTATTTCATATCAATTATTTACATTTAATTGTTTAACATTTAATCCATTAGTTCAATTCAATTGCTAATTCCTTTAACAATATAATGTTGAATTTCATTCATATAACTCAAGTTCAAATTCTTAGTGACTTTATTTCATTAATTCACTTGTTAATTTACTTTGACACCAAAAATCAACTTCATTCAACATCACTTAAGTTATATTCCATTTCAAACATCTTATCAAATCCAAATCAATTTATTTAACTTTCCTTTTGTTAAATTTCAAATCACATATCTTTGATGACAACTCAAATTTATTTCAACTTGGATTTTATTGATTTACTTATACTTCCTTTTATTTAACTTCATCCTTTAAGTTAAATTTAATCTATCAAAATTCAAATTGTATAAGTTATCAACTCATTTATCATTCCTATAATTTTTTTTAAATAGGATTCCAGAGTCTTTTCAACCTTTCAAAATCATTTTTGAAATCAATTCAAATTACCTTCTGAATTTCCAAAACCAAATCCCTTATTTTCCAAACAACTTTATTTTAAAATAATCTGACAGAAATTCCTCTTTTGGAAACTCGAAAATGAACACTAATGATGCCGCGGTCATCATCGGAATTATTTTCCAGCGACCGAAAAGAGTTTAGAGCTTTCATGTCTTCAAAACAATTTTCCAAAATATCAAATCCTTTCAAAAAACTTCTCTGGAATTTTATTTTCAGATTATAAATCACATTTATAAATCTTTTACTTATATAATTTCACTTTTTATATATAATATTATTTCACAAGTGTAAATTATTTTAATTATAACTCCATTCTTATAATTCAATTGCTTATACAATTCATTCTTTCAACATTGGATGTTTTATTTAACTTATTTAACAACCAAACAATCAATTCATACACACTTTAATAATTCTGAAAAATTATTCCTCTATATATAAAATATAATCGAGGTAAAATTATTTCATTTATCCAATTCTAAATGATAATGTCGGATTGCCTCGTTTAAGTGTTTAAAAATCCCTATCGATAATATGGCGTTCCACACACCGACCAGAATTCACAAACAGCTCAACGGATAAGCAAACACAATATAAAACAATTTATATTCACTAACAAATACGCACTCGTATCTATTATTACACTCACACTCATTCTAGAGTACTGCTGACTCTATTTCTAATGAGTTATACCCAACAGAGCCATGGTTGTCTCTTAACCATAAGCTCTGATACCAAATGTAACGTTAACGATTTTTCGTCGCTCGAAATTCGACATCAATACATACACTATATCAACTGCCGAGCAATCGAATGCCGAAAACCGAACCGTTATGGTTTAAGAAGAAGAAAAAGATAGAAGAGGAAAGAGAAAGATAGAACAGAACATAAAGAACAACAGAACAATATCAGAATCTCACAATCGCAACGGAACAACATATAATAAATAAATAAATAATCTTTAAAACAAAGAACTGTACATTTTTTTATTACATCATTATCAGAGTTTACAACAACAATAGACAACAGAGTCAATAAATCAATGGACAGTTATATAAACTTGTCCTCATGCAGAATACACAGCGGAATCATACATAGTATAATATCATGTACAAGTGGTACGTCTCGATATGCAGCTCGTCTCCTGAGCTCCATAGCACTCCAAAGTCCAGAATAACCTGATAACCAAACTCTAGACTGCCCGTGTGGAAATTTGTGGGCACCCGGAGTTTAGGAAGGAAACAATAAACTCCGAGTCAGTCATGTGACTGGTGTGAGAACTTAAAACAGTTATTTATTTTTAAAACAAAGAATAGGAGAAATTTTCAAAGTCAATTCGCAATGTGTTTTGAAAATGAAACTACCATAAGATCTCCCGCCACACACACAATGCAAACGCAGAATTGGAGGAGATTTCTCCTTATGATAGTCAAAGATGCTTGATACGCATTAAAAAGAAACATTTGATACTATTACTAGTGCATAGTGTAGAAACATTTCAAAAGTAAAATATAAATCTTAGCCAGCATACGTACCATGATGGTATGTCTACTATAGCTATCATATTAAATGGCAGGTTCTACAACTAAAACCGTACAAGGCACGTATTATTTTGTTTTGGATTTCCAACAAATGGTCGGGCAAAGGAACTTCCCAAGTAAAATAGAACGCCTCTGGAGAAACGTTCCCGGATCCTAACCGGATCTCTGCTACACAAGGCCGAGTTACCCCTAACTGGGTAACAACTGACACGAGTATGTCATCCCCCGGACCTTTGGGACCTTAAACCGAGCGCTCGATAACCAACATCACACGGTAATAAATATAGTGTGTCCATAAAGTAAGTATCTGGGCTCCATACCATGATACCACTTATAATCCAGATAGGAAATGTCATACCTATGGAGGAGCGACCCCCAAATAACCTTGCTGCCACGATTCCTGTTTCGACCACAACCGGTCTGTGAGGCTTGACGAAGTGTCGTTCACAAAGCAATGCTTTATATAAAAGCTGTGCGTTAATTCACAAATGCTCAATAGCACTTATATGCCACATTACCAACTTGGGAATGTATCACTAGTAACCATCAACTACATAACCTCTGAGCTCGTATGTCTCAGAGAAGGGTGTTAAGCTAAGAGAATAAATTCTCCGCCACCAACAGAAATATATTTGATAGAAACCAGCTTTACATCTCAAACTATAATGTAAGACACACATCCATACAAGTACGTTCCGGGGTCGAACGTAACCGAAGGCACTTCCAAAGAAGTCCTTGCAATCCGGGTATTCACAAACCCGATCGAATTTCCCATCACTACGGTGCAGAGACAATCGATAAGTCATCCTATCGTTTTCACAAATACCCGGTCTTCAACACCGGTCTTCAAATGCAATCCATAACGACGTATCACATATTCGGAATGGGTTATATGACCCAAAATCCTTTCCCGGCTAACTCGAATAGTGAGCACTTATTTAAAAATAAGTGTGGCATCCAATTCAAGCAATTCACAACAAATAGCTATTTAAAGGTAAATATTGATAGTCGGATATTTAACTATCAATAGGTATGCTCGACATCACCAGATTCTAAATAATTTCCCATATTATTTACTTTCCAAAATATCTTTACTAGATATATAATTTCCATACTTCAACCATTTGAAAACAAAGTTCAAATCAATTTCCTTAAACGAAAACACTTCCAATTATTTATCCATTTTAAATTTAAAATGGTTCATTTAAATAAATCAAATAAATCCTTACTCATTTAATTTTTTATTTACGTTCCAAATCCATAAATTTATTCCCATAGTTCAAAAATAAATCAACGTTTATTTTTAAACAAATTCCCCTTTCTTTTATAAATTCCCTAGTGAATTTACAATTCCAAAATATCTATGAATATACAATTTCCCAATCGATTTCTAATATTCATTTTCAATTTATCTTTAAAGGATAAAGTCCCAAAATATTCAGTTCATATTGGAAAACATTTCCATACTTATTAAATAATAAGTAATTCACAAATCCATTCATTTTCAACACTTGGAAAATCTTCAATATACTTAATATCGAAATTAAGTATACATTTTATTCTTTAAGGAAAACATTCACTTAAACACATTTGTTTGGGCTAAAACGAATGTTGCGTAAAACATCGTCACGACGACCCAAAATCACTAGTATAGGGATTCGAAATTTAAAATAGATATATAAATCCCAATACTATACAAAAACATTTCCTTTCGGAAATCATTTACTATAACAACAGTGTTATAGTCCACCATTTCCTTCTATTTCTCGAAATGTCTACTTCAACAATGAATGTTGAAATCTATGATTCAATATTTAACATATTTTAAAACGTCGTTAAAAAAATCAACTTCTTTCAATAATATCGCTTTCCCAAAACATATCCATTTTACTTAATAATATATTCACTGTCCAAAATCGTGAATATACTTCACTAACCCCATTTCAATACTTACAACACGTTTTATTTTCAAGAATTTATTCGCTATCCAAAATCGCGAATAAATTACCTTTCATAAACTTCTATATTCAATTTATCAAATTCAATTGATTTTGAATTTATAAATAATGTTTATAAATTCCTTTTCTATTTATAAGCTTCGATTTATAAATCTCATTATCAACAAATTCCATTTATCTCTCATTTAAATGCCAAAATCCGATTTATAAGATAATTACTTATAAATCTTCTATTTTACAAAATCTATTCATTTTATAACTTCACAATTTATAAATCTATAAATTCCGTTCACTTATGAAATCCATTTTTATTTCATTTTTAACACTTATAAAAACTCGTTTTAATACTCCAATATTTTTAATTTATAAAATATCAATTTTATAAGTCTTTTATACACATCGTTTTTAATAATTCAAAAATCCTAATTTAAACCAATTTATAAATTAATTAACTATTTATTTCCAAATATCTCATTTCGGTTATATTTCTCAAAAATCTTAACTTCTATAACATAAAAGTTTATAACGTTTTAATTATTTAAAATGAATCAATTCAAAATTTAATAAAAACATATACTTTGAAAAATCACTTTAAAACCCTTTTAAAAATCAAAATCGTTATTTTTAAACTTTAAAAATGGATCCGATGATGCAACAACACCAAATAGTCAATCACGACATCCAAATATCATATATCGATATGATAATCAACAAATATCACAATATCTGTAAATAAATCAATACAGTTGAGGAAACCAGTTGGATCCCTCCAACCTATTTCCCTGCATCCACAAACATTAGCACAATACCAATTCCGTTCCAGTACGGAATTATCGCGGTATATGGGATTCATAAAATATTATCCGCTTAATAGGCGGTGCAATAGGGTCTCATCCGCTATACAATGCGGGAAATCAACTCCAAGTACTTAAATAATACCAATTTCACTGTTTATGAAATATTCGCGGTATATGTTTTTAATAAATAACCTCCGCTTACTAACGGCGCATAATGTCTATTTTAACACTCAATAGATAACAATTATACTTCAACATCCAATCAACAATTTTTAAATCTAACTATTTAAAATAAAAATCGAAATCGATTCGATTGAGTGAGAAGTTCTCACCTTGATTTTAATTCCGTTCCAGCGTTTTATTTCGAATAAAATTAAACAGGCGTTTAATTTTACCTGAAATTCTCACTGACTCTAAACGATTCCAATCCAATTCATTGCGTAGTCCTCGACAAAACGAAGCCAATGCAATTCGTTTCGTGCGAAACGGACCTCGTATGAAAAAGTTATGATATTTTAAAGATTGCACGAATTAAAATATAAATAAATTTCACAATTTATAAAATTTCAAACCCTAGGTCTAATCAGAGCCATCCAAAATCATGCCTCCAGATCTGAGCCGTATCAGGCCTTCTTCCTCTTCACGTTAGTCTTAGGGTTTAGGAACCCATAGCCGTCGTTTTTACATTGAATTATGCTCCCACCTCGAACGACTTGAAGTCGATCGGAGACCACCGTTGCGAAGCCCCGCTCGAGAGCCACCATCGGCTGCCACCATGTTGAACTCGGCCCTCCCCCCTTCTCGTATTTCGTGCACGAACCGGCCCGAAACGCGACCCCTTCTCCGACAATCTACAGCTCCATTCGTGATCATATCCGTATAGATTCGAAGATCACATCGCCCTCTACAACTTTCATGTTGAAGGATTTCGCTAATTCTTGATGGATGAAGAGAAATCGAGGGAAGAAGGTTGATAATTTTCGGCCATAGGTTCTTTAGGTGGCGGCTACTGAAGCAATTAGGGTTAGGTCTTTATTTTGTTGAAATTTGTGAAAATGGAGGGGCTTATATAGAAAATTTTGCAAACACTATTCATCCCGGAATTTCCGAACTCCAAACGAAGCGTGCCGGTTGGCGTTTCTAAGGTTAACCCCACGTTCCGGACACAATGGAACGTGTTTCGGGAGCTAATTCGGTCATCTGTGCGAGTTATGGCAATAAACGATCGATTTAAAATTAAACCGATTAAACGATTTTCTATGCGTTTTGGCTTGCCCCGAACAAATGGTAAATCCGATTGACACGAAATTTGAGACCATACAATAATATCACATTACGGATCCGAAGAAACTGGTTTCGTCGAAATCCGAGACTTTTTGAAAAATGACTATTTTTACTCGCCAAATTATATTAAAACAATTTCGATGCGTTTCGAGCTGCCACGATCAAACGACAACTCCGATTGCTACGAAAATTGAAATCCGGTAATAACAAACTATTAAGGATCCAATGGAACTAGTTTCATCCAATTCTGAGACTGTTCAAAAATTGGCTATTTTCGTTCGATAATTAAATATTAAAATATTCAATTTTCACAAATAAACTTTTAATTCGATTTTAAAAGTTCTATAACGTCTCTATAACTTCAATATGATATAATAAAATTTTACAAATCATTTTCAATCATATTAAACCCAATTTTCAATTATTTCTGGAATTTCAATTATTAAATTATCGATTTAATTGTCCAATTAAATCCGATATTCGATAAATAAATTATTCTACTGTTTAATTTCATTTATTAATATTTAAATTAAATTAAATATTCAAATTTAAATTATCGAAAATTCTGGGTCGTTACATGCCACTCAAAAGTGTTAATTCAGTTAGCAATTAATATCAAACAATTCAAATGTTAACATTTATACATCACTTTAGCTGGTGGTGTGACATTCTGGCTGAATTTATCACTCACACATCTTTATGTAAAATTCAATTTTACTTATTATAAGAAGTACCTACAAGATCGATTTCATCCTAGAGGGAGGGATTGAATAGGGTGAAACTATCAATTATAAAAATTTAATGCAGAAATATATAAAATAATTGCAGCACTAATAATAGCAAAAAAATAGCAGCATAGATAATAGCAGAATATTAAAAATAGAATAATTTAGATTTACCCAGCTTTGGCAAAACCCTGCCTATGTGTCGTCCCCAAAGGTTTCTTTTGGAAATTAAGTAGTCAGCTGCTTACACACGTAAACTCATGACACCCGCTATCGACTAACCTAACTCTACGCTCAAAACCCTACCACAACCTAGCCACCGAGTTGCGAATTCTCGAACTAGAACTTTATAAAATTTTGAAAGTAAATTACAAATAAAAAAACAACTTAAATCATAGAAACCCTAATTTAAAAATAAAAGCCTTATATAATTAAAACCCAAAAGAAAATAAAAGCCGACCCATAAACATGATAATACAATTTTTCCCCCTTTTCTCTTTTATTTCTTTGGCCCGCTTTCATGCTTGGTGGAAATGGCAGCGTTCGTTCCTCTTCGTGAAATTAGAGTTCTTGAAATTGAAAACTGTCGATACTAGTTGATTAATTGAATAAATGTTTGGTGTTGATTTCTTTGTCAATTTATCATTTCTTTAATTTGCACACGGCCACTTCAATTCGTCCATTTCGTATGAATTGGTATGTAATTTCTTTTTTTCTTTTCTAGTTAATTTGCTTGAACTCGATTACTTCTATATGCTGATGATGTTAACCGTTTAAATAGAGTTCAATTCCCTTAATTATCGTTCAAATATATTTATTTGAATTCGTTTGTTACTTCTATTCTGCTGCTCGATTTTGCATGGTTGCTTGTGATTAATCCTGATCAATTCAATTTTGTATATTTGCTGTTATGATTGCATGGTCACCACTGCTTTGATTTTGACTTGTTCAATTCTTTGTCTTGGTCACAATGACTTTGATTTGCTTTGAAATTTGGTTCCATTCTTTTCTCTGTTGACTTCGGCCATTTGTGTTAAACTGGACTTTGTTCGATTTTTGATCTCACCTTGTCAACCTGGCTTTAATTCAAAGTTTTATTTACTGCTGTTCTATCATTTTTGCTTGTAGTTTTTATTCGAACTGCTACCTTCTTTGTTCAACCTGGAACATTTGATCATTTGATTGATTTTTGTCTCGGCCTTGACTTTGTTATTATTGTTAAATGCTCTGTTACTTGCTGACATTTTTGGCTTGATCAATTTGAAATTCATCGCAACTGGTTCTTTGTGTACATATATAAGTATATATATATACATGTGTGTTTATGAGTAAAAAAATGATTGCTTATATCTATGATCTGGTTGCACTTGCTATTGGTCTTCATGTATATGGATGTCACCTCTGTAGCATTAACTTGTTCATCTGTGTTCATGTTGTGTGCACTTATTTGCATATAGTCTGGTTGCCTTAAGTACATATGTATATATGATGTTGTGTTCGTTTGTTTGGGGCTTTGTTTCCAATTCTAGTACACATGCCCGAATCTCTGTTTTTCACTACACATGTATATATGTGTGTTCATTTTGATTGGACTGTCTAGCCTCTAGTTATGATTTTCTTGAGTTTGATCTTCTGGTTCCTCTAGTTATTCATGTCTCTGACTTCAAGATTTGTTTGCAGCTTTGTTCTTGACCCTGGTTTAAGTCACGTGCACATTTGTTTGTAGTTTGGTTTGATATTGACTCATTAGAACTGTCTTCATGTGTACTCGAGGTGTGTCATCATATATGTACATACATACATATTTATGTGTGTACATATGTGTTATTTAATTGCACTACACTTGTATCATTTGATGGTTTCACTTTGTATGCTGTATTTGCATTTGAGTTGTTGCTTCGAGGCAGATCATCTTATTCAGTGTATCTGGTTGAAGTTATTTCATGACTTCACTGTGTACATTTGAGCATGTTGAACTGTTGCTGATTTGGGACTTCATATGTACATCATTTTATTGTAGTCTAGTTTTGTAATCAGTTGTCTAGGCACAACTGTGTTCATGCTTCATTTTTGAACTTCTCTGCACTTTGGTCTTCATATGGCTTTGAGTCTGTTAGACTTCATGTAGTCTGGTGGCTTCATTTGCATATTGAACCGCTTCCATTTGTGTGTTGTTCGTCACTTTTCCACAGTGTCTGGTTTAAATGTGTTTGTTAGTCTGGAGCAGTTCTGAACTATATACATATATATGTTTGTATATGCACCACAGTTATCTTGATATTGCTTTGTTTGCATTGAGTTGACGTGCATTGACTCGAGTTTTTATAGGGAACGATTCCTTGTTTACTGGTATAGTTTCAGTGCTTTACTTGTGCATGTCACTTTTCATTTTGTTTTCACTTGAACTTCATCTTAATTTTTGGAATTGCACCTGAGTTGAATCTAGCTTATAGCTCGTGTTTAACCTTGTGCTTAGGTCGTGACTTTATTTATAGTGCACTTGAGTTGAACCTAGCATTTGATTTGGTTTGACCTTGTGCTCACCTGTCCCTACAGTTTTATCAAGTGTATATTAGTGTGCACGACCTTGTGGAATGTACAGTGATACACTGTGCATGTCATAAGTTGTTCGTGTAGATGAATTCAAAATGAATATGATCACGAACAACCCAAATAACTGAGGCAATTAATATTTTTAAAACACATTTTATTTTACACTGCAAAAAATATTTCTTTTTCAATACTACGTTAGTGTTTACTTTTCAGATAACTCAGATGCTGGATTCAGGCTGGAGCAGGGTCGAAGATAAAATACGAGTGAATGAGTGATATGTAGTGAGGTGAAAATGTATTTATTGTAAAAAATGTAATTTAATTGAAATTGTAATGTAATTGAAAAATATGTATATATACTAAGAGCTCAAATTTGTACTATTCAAAATTGTAATAAAATATTTGTTTGAATAAAATATCTGTTTGAATTTAAATTCTATGTTATTTATTTTATTCAGCAAATATTTATTTAATTATGTGAAAAATAAAATAGTACAATAACAAATACATTTAAATGAATTTATATATATGTTTATTATCATCAAACAAAAATTATATACTAGCATATTCAACAATCTCCTCCTTTTGATGATAACAAACATATATTTAAGATTTTGAATTTATTAAATGTATTTGATCGTTCAATTTACTTCCCCTATTTGAATGCTCCCTCTCTATAACAAAGCCCCCCTTCATATATGCATGAAAAAAAATAAAAATATGCCAATGAACCTAGATGCAAATAGAAAATACAAAATAAAATATTTGACCTTCATTTGCCAAAATCTTAACTTTTCTCTCTCCTTTTGTTATCAGCAAAAAAGTAACAGTGTTAGAAAATAGAGATAAAGTGATAGACATCAATACAATATTAATACCCAGTCGAGTAAAAATATTAAATTTCAATGAAAAATCAAACAAAAATCAAACAAAGATCATAAATACTCTATTAGGCGCATATTCCACTTTAGAATAACAGGGATGATGTAAAACAATATATTTGTGTCTATTTGTGGTATATTTATATCTGGAATTTGAATATCTACTAACCATGCATAACCATTAGGAGTTTTAAATGAGATTAGTAGTATTCCAAATTTTTACAAAAAAGTTGAATTTCAAGCATCTTCTAAGCACGCATAACCGTGAGGAATTTTAAATGGGATTGGAATCAACTTGTCTATTTAATAATCAATTTTGATATGTGTTCCATACATGCATAACCCGTGAGGACTTTTAAATGGGCATGAAAGAACATAATCAAAAATTTCAAATAATTCACCCATGCATAATCGTGAGGACTTTTAAACGAGAGTGAATACTTTGGATGTTTTATTGCTAAAAATATAATAAAATGAAAATGAATAATTTTCCGTTTAAAATACCACATATTGACATACTATATTGGTTTTTGATGAGTGGTGGTTATTAGAAATATGATAGAAATAGAGAAGATCATGGAATTTTTATCAAACAAGAATTATTATAAATCTTCTTTAAATTTTTAAGGAAATTTATTATATATACTTTCTCAAGTTATATTATTTGATCAATATCAACACTTATCACTTTTTTCAATCACAATTTATCTTTTCAATAATCAGTAGGGAGTCAAATTAGTTAATGTAGTCATTTAAGATCAAATCCAAAAATAATTATAAAATCAAATTGACTAATCTAAAACAAGGTCAAAAAACAATTTTATGAAAGGATTTTATAAGAAAAATGACTGATATTTGAAAATTAGTTGAAATGAAAAATATGCAGATATTTTCTTTGAAAATGATGCAATCACTGAATGAATCACATTCCATTAGTAATTTTTCTAACAACTAGAGTACTAGTGTTATCTGCATCCGAATTTCCCTTCGACTCAAGATTATCAATAGTCGGATTTTATAGACCAGATTGTGAAGTGTGCAGCAAAATAGCTTTTAAATGAAATTATTTTGGATTTAAATTGAAGCCATGCCAATAAACAAACAGTGAACATAGTGTCAGCAGTAAAATAACCAAATATATCCATGTGTATCTAGAGTAATAAAAAATCAATACAAGACATTGTCTCTTATCATCTAAACTTGCAGTATTGTTGGTCCAAATGAATCTATATGAATTAGTTCAAAGACTCTAGAGATATATGTAGTGTTCTTAGCATAAAAAGATAATTGACAACAATTTTGAATATGTCAGAATAAAAATCAACATTCATTTCTTTATCACATAACTACGTGATTGAATTCAGATTATGGTGCAGATTTTCACATTTAATAAATTGTTCAAAATAAATATACCGTTACTTATTTTACGATAATTTTTCGTTGTTACCCATTGTGATTCTACCACCTTTATACTAAGCTAAGGAACTCTGATTTGTCACCGGTTATGTGCCTGGAACAGCCAGAATCCAGATAACACTGTTGTTGTTCCTTAGCTTGCCACTACACCTACACGAGAAAAGATTTTTGTAACCTATTTGTTTTATAGGTCCATGGTTGTTAGTGGCAAAAGATTTTGAAAAATACGTTTGAGTAGACCCAAGAGAATTTATATTGTTCCTTTTGGCACCCAAATTTGTTTGACTTTAAGGGATTTTATATTCATGCCTTTTGGAATCTATATTGGTATGGTTTTCATATTTTTGGGTCTATACAAACAAAAATTTTGAGCGTGTCCAATTTTTCTACAAATTGTGCACTTGGATTTGACTTGATTAATTTTTCTTCTAACACTTTCAGATTGATTATACCCAAGCCCTTGTCTAATAGTATTAACAGTTTGTTTTGTTAATAGCATATTTAACGATCATTCTCCTTTGAAAATTTTTCCTAAAGTTATAGACAATTTTTGGACTAGTGTATTGAGAGATTCATTTTCATTCAATAATTGAGTGCACTTTTTAATAGAATTTTCTCTCCTAATATTTTCACTTTCTTTCAAAATTAGAATTTCATTTTTAAGTGATTTTATGTTAATTTCTGATTTTTTAATTTCTTCTTTAACTGATGGACACTTATCACACTTAGGGCTTTTGGTTTGATAGTTTTTAACCAGTTGATCATGCTATTTATTTAAATCCATCAAAGTATCTCTTTGTGATTCAATTTTAGCATATTTCTCCCTAAGTCTTTCGAAACAGCCATTTACTTTGTGAAAATATACAAGTAATTCTGAATGAGTAAGTTTTGATACCTCGCTTGGCTCGTCATCAACACTGTCAATTATATCACTTCAAAGGTACATATCTGCTTTTTCGCTCTCACTGCCAGTGCTTTTATCATCTTCACCAGTTTCATCCCAAGCGGCTGCAAAAATTCTCCTTTTTCGTTTCTTTCCTTGGTTGAATCGATTCCGAGGAAAATTGGGCTTGATATGACCAGGTTTGTTGCACTTGTGACAAATGATCTCCTGTTCTTCTGAGTTTTCTAGTGCTTTGACTATTCCGCTTTTCAACTGGTTATTTAGAGCTGGATTTCCGTATTTGTGGTTCCACTTTTTGAATCTCTTTATTAGTAGTGCTAACTCAGCTGCTCCCTCGTCGTCGTCATCATCACTTTCCATTGTTCCTTTAAGAGCTATTGATTTCTTTCGTGTATCACCTCCTTCGTGTTCTTCCTTGAATTTGATTTCTAGCTCGTGAGTGGTGAGATTTCCGACGAGTTCTTCAACTTTGATTTGTTTCAAATCTTTTGATTCTTGAATGGCAGTGACCTTGGCTTCAAAATTCCACGGAAGGACTTTGAGGATTTTTCGAACTATTTCCAATTCTGTGTATGATTTTTCGAGTGTTTTTGATATGCATGGAATATTGAAAAGTCCTCCATGCATTTCTTTGACATTTTCATCCTTGGCCATTGTGAAGTTCTCATATTTTCTACTAAGCATGGCAAGGCGAGATTCCTTGACTTAAGATGTTCCTTCGTGAGTCACTTTAAGTGTGTGCTAGATTTCCTGCGCAGTTAGACAATGTGAGAGACGATTAAATTCAATTTGTTCCAATAAACAAATAATAGAATTCATAGCTTAGCATTAGCATTTTGTAGTTTATTTTCTAGATCTGTCCATTGATCCATCGGTTTATCTATTTCCTGATTATTTACCATAATAGTTGGTGTCCTATATCCTATCTCAAGTATATTCCAAGCATCAATGGTTTTCAGAAAAAAAATTTAATTCTACTTTTGCAGTAAGCAAATTCACCATTGAACATAAGTGGTATAACTATAGACCGACCCTCAGCAAAAGCATTATTAAAAGTAGCCATTTAAAAATTTTAAAACAAAAATTTGTTTTTGAAAAAATCAAAATTCTAAAATCAAAAATTGCCTTTTGAACCTCGCTTTGATACCACTTGTAGGATAGATTTCACCCTAGAGGGGTGGGGGGTTGAATAGGGTGATACTATTAATTATGAAAATTTAATGCGGAAATGTATAAAATAATTGCGGCATTGATAATAGCAGAATAATAACAGCACAGACAATAACAGAATATTAAAAATAGAAATAGAACAACACAGGTTTACCCAGCTTTAGCCAAACCCTGCCTATGTGCTGCCCAAGGTTTCTACTAGAAATTAAGTAGTCAGACGCTTACACATGTAAACTCACGACATCCGCTAAACCTAATGCTATGCTTAAAACCCTACCACAACTCAGCCACTGAGTTGCGAATTCTCGAACTACACCACCGTAATTCGTCTATTAGCCACATGACTAGAAATTTATAAAATTTTGAAAGTAAATTACAAATTAAAAAAACTTAAATCACAAAAACCCTAATTTAAAAATAAAAGACTTATATAGTTAAAACCCAAATGCAAACAAAAACCGGCCCATAAACATGATAACACAATTGTTCCCCCTTTTCTCTTTTATATCTTCAGCCTGCTTTCTTGCTTGGTGAAAATGGCAACGTTCATTTCTCTTCATGAAATTAGGATTCTTGAAATTGAAAACTGCCGATACTAGATAATCAATTGAATAAATGTTTAGTGTTGATTGCTTCTTCGATTTGCACACGGCTGCTTCAATTCGTCGAGTTCAATATGAACTGCTTTGTATTTTCCTTTCTACTTTTCTGGTTAATTTGCTTGAACTCGATTACTTCTATATGCTGATGATGTTAACGGTTTAAATAGAGTTCAATTCCCTTAATTACAGTTCGAATATATTTATTTGAGTTCTACTGTTACTTCTGTTATGCCGTTCGATTTTGCATGATTGCTTGTGATTGATCCTGACCGATTCAATTTCGTATATTTGCTGTTATGATTGCGTGGTCACCACTGCTTTGAGTTTGACTTGTTCGATTATTTTCCTTGGTCACCACGGCTTTTATTTGCTTTGGAATTTGGTTCTGTTTTTTCTTTGTTGACTTCAGCCATTTGTGTTAAACTGGACTTTGTTTGATTTTTGATATCACCTTGGTCAACCTGGCTTTAATCAAAGTTTTATTTACTGTTGTTCTATCATTTTTTCTTGCAGTTTTTATTCAAACTGCTACATGCTTTGTTCGACCTGGAACATTTGATCATTTGATTGATTTTTGTCACCGCCTTGACTTTTTTATAATTGTAAAATGCTCTGTTACTTGCTGACTTTTTCGGCTTGACCAATTTGAAATTCATTGCAACTGATTCTGTGTATACATATATATGTATAAATTTGTGTTTGTGAGTAAAAAAAAGATTGCTTATGTTTATGACCTGGTTGCACTTGCTGGTGGTCTTCATGTATATTGATGTCACCTCTGTAGCATTGACTTGTTAATCTGTGTTCATGTTGTCTGCACTTGTTTTCATATAGTCTGATTTCCTTGAGTACATATGTAGATATGATGTTGTGTTCATTTGTTTGGGGCTTTGTTTCCATTTCTGGTGCACATGCTTAAATCTCTGATTTTCACTACACACATATATATGTTCATTTTGGTTGGACTGTCTAGCCTTTGGTTGTGATTTTCTTGAGTCTGGTCTTCTGTTGCCTCTGGTTATTCATGTCTCTGTCTTCAAGACTTGTTTTCAGTTTTGTTCTCGACCCTGGTTTGAGTCATGTGTACATTTGTTTGCCGTTTGGTTTGATATTGACTTATTAGAACTATCTTCATTTGTACTCGAGGTGTGTCATCATATATGTACATAAATACATATTTATGTGTGTATGTATGTGTTGTTGAATTGCACTGCACTTGTATCATTTGATGGTTTCACTTTGTATGTTGTATTTGCATTTGAGTTGTTGCTTCAACGCAGATCATCTGGTTCAGTGTATCTGGTTGAAGTTATTTGATGACTTCACTGTGTACATTTGACCACATTGAACTGTTGTTAATTTGGAACTTCATATATACATCATTTTATTGCAGTCTGGTTTTGTAATCAGTTGTCTAGGCACAATTGTGTTCATACTTCATTTTTGAACTTCTTTGCACTTTGGTCTTCATATGGCTTTGAGTCTATTAGACTTCAAGTAGTCTGGTGGCTTCACTTGCATATTGATCTGCTTCCATTTGTGTGTTGTTCATCACTTTTGCACCATGTCTGGTTCAAATGTGTTTGCTAGTTTGGAGCAGTTCTGAATTATATACATATATATGTATGTATGTGCACCAATGTTATCTTGATATTATTTTGTTTGCATTGATTTGACGTGCATTGACTTGTTTTTTTATTGGGATCAATTCCCAGTTTACTGGTTTTGTTTCAGTGCTTTACTTGTGCATGTTACTTTTCATTTTTTTCACTTGAACTTCATCTTGATTTTTGGAATTGCACTTGAGTTGAATCCATCTTATAGCTTGGGTTTGACCTTATGCTCATGTTATGACTTTATTTGTATTGCACTTGAGTTGAACCTAGCTTTGGATTTGGTTTAACCTTGTGCTCACCTATCCCTGCAGTTTTATCAAGTGTATATCAATATGCACAGCTTCGTGGCATGTACAGTGATACACTGTGCATGTCACAAGTTATTCATGTAGATGAATTCAAAATGAATACGATGACGAACAACCCAAATAACTGAGCCAAATAATATTTTTAAAATACATTTTATTTTACACTGCAAAAAATATTTCTTTTTCAATTTTACCGCGCCAGTGTTTACCTTTCAGATAACTCAGATGGTGGATTCGGGCTGGAGCTGGGTCGAAGATGAAATACGAGTGACTGAGTGATATGTAGTGAGGTAAAAATGTACGTATAGTGAAAAATGTAATGTAATTTAAATTGTAATGTAATTAAAAATGTGTATATACAGTGAGAGCTCAAATTTGTACTATTTAAAATTGTAATAAAATATTTTTTTGAATAAAATATCTGTTTGAATTTAAATTCTGTGTTATTTATTTTATTTATAAAATATTTATTTAATTATGTGACAAATAAAATAGTACAATAACAAATACATTTAAATGAATTTATATATGTTTACTATCATCAAACAAAAATCATATACCAACATATTCAATAGTACCCGGTAGTAAAGATTATTTACATCAATTCACTTCATCAAAATTATATAACATTAGGACTTATGAAATTTGGTTTTGGTCAAAACTCCAACATTGCCCAAATTCAACTTTTTAATTCCAAACACAAAATCCTTGGTTCAAAAATAACAATTATTATTAACCATACCGCTCTGGCCAAATACTTTGACTTTAAGTTGACTATAATTGATCTTGATACTAACCCATATAACCAAGGAGATGAATTCTCTGTTGAATAGTGTTTTACTTCCAATGCTTCAACTCAGACCTAACTATAGTCGTTCGATGGATGTCATGTCAGGATTTAACTATAATCAAAGTAGAGTATCCATATTGAAGTTTCATGGAGTTCTCAAGTCGAGAGAATTGTGTGACATTGTTACTTCGAGATTGTCTATTTGACCTTAGGTATATTAATCAACAGAGGACCATCGCATGATTCATTCTATAGCTATCCAATAACTGTCAGTGTGTAACCCATTTGTGCCTCCTAATAGCCATTAGTAATACACCGTCTAATATTTAGAGAGTACTACGTATTCTAGTCTCAGTGGATGAATCAATATCTTGTCTCGAAACATATTGACTAGAAGTATTTAAAAAAATATTTTATTTTCATGATAAAATTCTTATGATTACATTACACTATGTTACCATCACATAACATATCATTTAATGATTTTCTATTTAATATAATTTTAAATTAATTACTTAGTTAATTTTATCAAAATATAAGAAGTATATATAATAGAAAGAAAACACATTTTATTTTGACTAAGATTGGTATCGATTCAGATCTATAACAAATTACATAATTACCCATAGGAATATCCCTAACTTTGTCAATCTCCCACTTCAATTTGAGGTCAAATATGGAATCTTATTCCAACTTATTCGATTAGTGTCTCAAAAACAAATCGGGTTAGTCCTTTAATGAAGGGATATGCTATTTTGTTTTAATTATATATTCCGTCAATCAACTTTCTCCAATGCTGATAAACAACCTTTATCATGTGGAAATATCCAGAGTATGTCCCTCGATTTCTAGTAAGCTCTAGTTTCTTTTATGAGCCGTATGCAACATTGTTATCGTATAATAATGTCATGAGATTCTCAACATTGAAAATCACCCTCGGCCTAGTTTTAAATTTGTGCATTTTATTTATACTTCTTACATTACAGCACTATTTAAGGCAACATATTTAGCCTTTGGTTGAATCAACCACTAATTATTGTTTGGAATATTTCCAACTTAAAGTCCTTAACTGAAGTTTGAACATGAATTTAGAATTGACGTACTATACTCGATATCATTAATGAAGTTCGAGTCTGCACACTCCTTCATAAGCAGTTCATTGTTTCTATAAATGATTCTCTAGTATTTCATAAATACTCGAGAACATTCTAAACTATCATTAGGTCATCTTAATTTGGATTTTTTACTATCAAATACATAAGCGAAGTACGATATTGTTGAAAATATAACACCTATGATAATTCATGTTTCCAATGCATAAGGAACCCATCTTACATGCTCCATATTAAACTATTTTAATATCGTATCTACGTATATCATTTGGGTCTTAACATAAATACACCGTTAGCAATCATAAGTTTGTTATTTACTTATAGTTTTAGAATATATTTTCTTGTAGACGCACGCTTCTTCCATATTTTGATTGAAATTCAAATTATTAGATTTCTTTGCCAAAATACTTGCTAAAATATTATTCTTACCAAATAACACTTTTACATCATTTCTTGGATTAAACCCAACACTCATAAACACAATTATCGCACCCCTCGACCTTGAGGCTTTTGATTGTTATATTCAAATAGCCTATTCCAAATCATTATTTAGAATTTTTGTTTCAACATACATGTACCAAGACTCAATGCCATACCAAGTGATAAATTTTGTAAGTGAAATCCGAATTAATTAAAGCATGTTAATTGACTAATCTGTTATGTTAGTTTGAATAATTGAAATTAACGATATTATTCTTATCAACGTCGCTAATATTCCAACTGCGTTAACCTTCTTCTTGAAGATACTTTTATATCGGATAGATCATATCCTGCCGAATGCTAATAAAAAAACAATATTTTGATAACAAACATGGAATCCATTCTAGATTTGTCCATCATGTCACCTGGTAGAATCAATACTCTTAATAACATACTTAAGAGTAAGAAGATCTTTTCTTAACATTAATAAAATTCAAAAATTCTATTTGATGTGAAAGATATATCATTAGACATTCTAAAACGTCGTGTCTAATTGGTTTGGTTAATTTTATTCCATCCTTCGTTATCAATTTTATTTTTGGATCGTATCCAAGTCTATTTTACTACAATAATTTCTAAAAGAAATTCATTTATTATGAAGTTGATATTTCTTGAAACAACAGTTGTTTCTCACTTTAATGGAATGTGTATTCATAAAAAATTTATGAACTACCTAAATATATGTATGAAACCATTTTAATTTATGATATTTATGTTCATAACATATATTGATCGATCAATATTGATCAGTCCCAAACTCCTGAGGGTGGTCCGCGTAAGATCCCTCATAAGCATGTATTACGTGTAGTCTCTCAACTCACACCACCCGTCAACTCCATAATCTAGTATGTAAAGATCCGCAAATTCATCTCTTGGATAAATTATATTTATTTTTGAAATATTTAGATAAGGGTTTAAAAGTAAGAAATTATCATGTTTTAAGTGGTAAACAATAATAGTTATTTTGTTTGTGAAAAATACTTGTAAACAAATTATCTAGGTAAAATATTGATAATTTATAAATATCGTCCTAGGAAAAATATTGATAAAACAACTGGAAATCGTTTTATCAATAAAACTACTTTTAAACAATAAGGATCATACATGGATTTAGACTCATACATTAATATATGTATTCAAACAAGATTATGAAATAAAATAATTTATTTTAATTTTTTGAAAATAAAATGTATTTATGACATCGACTGTTGATATCATCGGTTTTGTATATTTCTTCGAAAATTAAGTTAATTTTAAATATTAAACAAATGGTTTTTATTTACAAATAAACCTATTTTAATCATTTAATAACGATGATAAAATAGTTTTTAATTTTTTTTACCAAAATAGATAGTTTGAAAGAAAAAAAGAATATATGACCGAAGAACGTTTCTCAGAATTTTAACTTTTCGACATCGGAAAGCTGTCGGGAACATGGTTCGTCTTTGTGCACTATATGTGCACATATATAAGATATAATTAACCATATAATAATATACTTAATAATATATTATCTTATGTTAACTATGTTTAGCAAGCGATGTAACAAGACATGGTTTAAAAAAAATACTTGTCTATATATAAAATCATATCATTATCTCTTGTCATTTCCTTAAGTACCATCATCATTATCCACCATGTCTTAGGGAATGTGACTTGAGAGGGAGGAGATGTGACATACGATGGGGAGGAAGGTGGTGATGTGACATGTCAAAATGATGACATGTTATGATATTTTAAACTAAGGATAAAATGGTAATTTCCTCAGTTTTCTTCATCTATATATACACACACTCTTTCATTTACATTGCAGTTTAACTTTTCTAAACCTTCTCTAAAAAATTCCATAGCTTCCATAGTTCAAAAATATTAGAAAAAAGTTAGATTTTTGTGTTGTAACTTGCTTCCATACCTTTTATACTTCTTATTATTTCATTTCAACATTCTCACTTCCAAAAACCAAGGCCATCACTACCCCACAAAGCCCTACCCAAGCCAAATCACCGCTGGCTAAAACTATTCTAAAGCCTTATCCCTCTAAACTTTTAAATTTTTAAGCTAGAGTCGAGCGTAGAGGCGTTGCTGAATTATGGTCGAGTTTGGGTGAAGTTAGTTAGCATTAAGGTGAGTAACTACTTTGTTTTGGAAATATTTTGACCTTATTATGATTTTTTATTGTGGTGAAAATATGATCACAAAATTGAATGATTATTATGTTGGTTGACGGTGATTTTATGGATGTTCGCTTTTGGTGTTGAATTTGAAATTTGAATGTGATGTTGTCGAGTTAGTAAGCGTATAACCTTATGTTTATACATGTGTTTCATGTGGCGTTAAGAGTACGGTAATGTGGTTATATGGATTATGATCTAAGAACCAAAGTATGTTGTGTTGAAACAATGTTAACAACGTTGTGTGTTGCGACGGACGTGGGATCCGATTCAGAATCAAAAACTATGTTTTCATGTTTTAAAGTTTGGAAATTGTTCAAAGTTTCTATCTTTGTTTTTAATTCTCAAAAAATCTAAAAGCTATATCTCTAAGCATGAAATAGGAAAGAATAAACAAGTCTTTTCACATAAAGTATGTTTAAGCGAACCGTGCTCATAGCGGCAGTCGCTATGGACGTAGTTCGACAAAACAATCGATTTTCGTTTTAAAGCGATTTCTTTTAAAATAGTTTTGCAAAAGTTTTTCAAACTAATTAGAAACATGAAAAGAGATTAAGTTTAGTTAAATCAATATTTTATTATTTAATAAATTAATTAATAACAATTAGTAATTAATCGATAATTAAGTAAGTGATGAAGGGTTAAGTAATACTTAAAGAAGGTTAATGACTAATTAGTGATTAATAAAGTTTAATTAGCGATTACTGAAGTTAAGAAGTAACTTAATGATTAATTATTATTTAATTAAGTTAATTTTTTAAATAATTATTATTTAATTAAGTGATTATTAAATTAATTTTAATTAATTAGGGTTTAACTAATAATGAATTGTTTTAACCTTAACTAAGATGCATTAAGAAGTTAATTAGGACTTAACCAAGTTAATTAAGTTAATTAATTTTAATTATGAATTAATCTGGATTTAATTAAGATATAGTCAAGGTTTAAGCTAACTTCTGGATTTAATTAAGATATAATCTAGGTTTAAGCTAACTGAATATAATTTAACCTTTTCAAAGCCAATTTAAAACTTAATCAATTATATTTTGAATCAATTTTCTTTTTAAGATTAGTTGATTTTAAATCAAAGGATCTCTCGTCTGGACCACTAAGTAACCAAATTAATTAAAGTGGTGATTATAAAATGTCGATATGTTTTATGGGAAGTAAGTGACTTGTGTTTAGCATAAATACCGAATATCGGTAACGTGATAAACACAAAGAATTTAATTTCGATAAGCAGATTATGATAACTTAAGCATATGGAATATACTTCTATATGTAAAAAATTTACAGCAAATAATGGAAGTATCATATTTGTAACTTGGGCATCTACCTATGATTGATTGTATGTTATGTGTATATCCCTTACATATCTGATGTTAGGCAATATCCATGATATAATTTTGATAAGTAAACCAAATTTAATGATCCATCGTAGTCATTCGGCCTCAATTTGGTTTTGGAAATTTAATTTTCATTTTCTTTTAAAATGGTCTTCGAGGTTATTCTATTTTGAATAAAATATTTGAAGAATGATTTAACAATTTTTTGAATATTACATAAAGAAGTTTATGAATAATTTTTTGGTATTCATAAGGAGTTTTAGAAATAGTTTTGAATATTTATAAAATGATTTTATAAATGGGTTTGGATGTATATAAAGGGTATTTTTATACAAGGTTTGAAAGTTTATAAAGAAATTTATATAACCAAGTTTGAATATTTATAAAGAGTCTCATAAATTAGTATGGAGGTTGATAAATGTTTGTAAACGGGTTTGGGTAAAGCAAAGAGGATTTCATGGATAAAGAAAATTTATAAAAGGATATATTGAAAATAGTTACAATAGGAAATTGAGGTTTGGGTTTCTCGAGGTTGACCTTTTAAAAAAATGGTGGTATGGAACATACGTTCCACACTTTACACCGAAGGAATATTACTTAGAGTTATCCTTTTCTTAAATTTAAATAATATAGTCGAGTCCTTTTAGAGATTTGGTAATGAAAAATCTTACAAATGTTTTGTGAATATACTTATGTCAAAAAGATAAGTATATGAATGTTTTTGAAAGAGAATTATAAAACAAAGATATGTTTTGAGGCTTAGTGGTTATTATGGATTAATAAATCTCAGATGGAATTAGTTGTTGTTTGTTTATTTTATAGTTAAATAACCAACTATCAAATTTGACCAAATTGGACTTAGGAAGTATGAATGTAAAATTCGAGTTTTCGACAAGGACTCGGATAATTACTTCCAAACAAAACGAGAATGATTCAATTGAAAATTATCGGTTGTTGGTATGGAGAGACCGAGATCAGATTTATATATATCCAAAAGCCACTCCGAACCAACATGTACGTTCGAGTGGATGATATCTTGATGATGATACAAGATGGTGCTCTTTGCAGTTCAAGGGCTACCGCTACTAATCCTGAAGGTGATTCCAAAACGGATGTAGTAGTGTTAGAGCCTTCGATTTCATTCAGACCTAGAATGAACTTGTATGGATGAATGCTGGCATTGTATTGACGCTTTGGGGGGCAGTGTTAGCATTCCAAGATGGATTGCTATTCAGAAAGGTAAAGCATAGCCTCAAGCCTCACGGCCGAGAGGAATGGCAAAAACAGGCATGCAGCAGAGCTATGTAGTTAGCTACCATTAGGAGTGATCACCCCATTCTAGATGTCCCTTTTAGAGTGGTTTGCACGCAATCACCGTGGTAGTATAATGCCTCGGTGTCAAGGGGGTGAGGTAATCTGGTTTGCCATGTTAAAGGGGCATCCGGTTTTGTGTTACCATCGGTGCATTTTCTAGAGGTGTATCATCTGAAGGTGGTTCCTTGCCTTGTCATTAGTTGGAATCCAATCTCCAATACATGCCTTTATGTCTTCAATTGTAGAGCCTAGTATGTTGGAATGTTAGATGCAAACATTTCAGCTATTCTATCTATTTACTTTAAACCTAGACACTATGATAATATCATTGGATTTTGACATATAATGTTTTGGTTATCGTAATGTAACAACCCAGAGTTTGACCACTTTAAAATATAATATATAAAGTGATTTTAAATGTAAAATAAGTAAGGTTATATGATTCAAACAATATTAGATAGGATTTGGAAAGGGAAGTATATACAAAAATAGTAACATGTTCCTATATCGACAAAAGTGACAAAATGCTTATTTTTGGAAAAGTAAGTTTCAATGGTTAAATAAATTATTCTAATTTATTTACGAGTGTTTATATTTTTAAAAAGCATCATAAAAATTTATTTTTAAATTTTGATTACATAAATAAATAGTTTAACTAAAACTTCAAAATGTGACCATAAAACATTTTGTCGAAAAACAACGTTTTGTCGATTAAAAGTTGTCGCAACGTCGTCGCACATTTATTTTGTTATATAGGAATATATATTCAAATATTGTAAGTATTAATTAATTAACTAAACATGTTTACTTTTACCAAATAAGATTATAAAACTTCTAGAAGTCATTAGTAAAAGTAAGTAAGAATTAACAAAAGTGAGAAAAAGTAAACATCAAATCACATCAAATCAAAACCAACATAATTATTATTTTACTTAGCTTAGTTCTTAAGAGATTAAGACATAAAGTAAGAATTGAAAGGATGGTTTTAAGTTTTGAAAAGTGGAGATTGCTTTAGGTTGAAGTAAGGTTAGCTTGGTAATTGGGCAAGAGGTTATTTTGGTAAATTAACACTTTTTTTTTCTATAAATACCCACCTCCTTCTTCACTTTCATTCACATTTTTTCTTCTTCTTTTTTCAAGATTCTTCATCTTATTACTCTTCTTCCTCTTCTCTTTAATGGCTTTCAAGCCATAGAAAAAAATTAGAAATAAATAAAGTCAAAATATTTGCAAAATATTCAAAAGAAATCAATATTCATTCTCTTCATATCAAACTCCTCTTTTCTCCACATTTTACCTCTTCTTTTATCGGCCATAACTTCTTCAAATCGGAATCAAAATACAAAATTCTTTTTTTCAAATCATGTATTTTTCCAATGGCTACAACTTTTATGTTGATCACTTTGTCTCATTCTAAAGTTGTCTATGTCAAAATATACTTCTTTCAAGTGTATTTTCTGGCCCAGTTTTTATCCCAGATGATAGGCCATTTTGTTTTGGTCATAAGATAATCATAACAGATCCAAATTAAAAATTACTTTTAAAATCATATAAAATTTCAATGTCTACAACTTTTGTGTTAATCACTTTTTCCAGTTTTGGAGTTTGTTATACCTAAAACTCAATTCTTTGAAGTGCATTTTCGGGCATCATTTTTGTCAATCCGACAATACCTCTTCTTCATTCTATCATATATCCCTCAAAACAACTTGGATTCAAATAATTCATTATTTCAAATTCAATAGAAAAGAATTTTCAACAACTTTTCAGTTAATAAGTTTTTCAAATTTTGTGAGTAAGAGAGTCAAAAACAAGAGAGAAGATGACCCATTTTTTGGATCTAAATCTTGGGAATTCAAGTTCAAAGCTCTATCACTTTTTCCCTATATTTTCGGCCAACCTCCATCTTAAGCCTCAACAAGCTATTGGAAGGGAGAGGGTGTTGTTTTCTAGTGTTTAGTGGAGTAGTAATTAATTAATGAAGTGTCGCTTGATTAGAATGTTGGTAGGAAGTTAATCGCTTTGTTTTATGGTGAGAAACTCTATTTAGCATCTCTATTTATATATACACACATTTGATGATGTGTTATGATTGCTATGAATGTTTATATATGTTTTTATCATCAAGTATAGATTGCTTAATGTGATTGTAAAATTGTTTTACCAAGTCACGTTAATACACGTCGATAAGCACAAAGGAAATTACTTTCCTTTTGAACATGGAATGGTGTATATGGAATGCTTAAACCTTTTGGAAATAGTTTTAAAATGAGTTAGAAATGTTTTATAAAAATTTAAATATGTTTAAAGAAATAAAGGAATAAAATTAAGATTTTATCTTGTATATTTTAAATATGTCCAAAATAATTTTCCAAAAAAATCACGCTTTTGCAGTAAAGTGAACAAAGTTTAAAATTGATATTTTAAATGTTTTAAAAATATGAAATAAACGTAAAAAATATTTTAAAACATATTAAAAGAGATTTAAGTTTAAAATATGGATTTCTAAATGATATAAAAGTCGTTTTGAAGAATATAGCTTTTAAAATGCTATTTGCAACACTTTTTGCAAGGCTTTTTGCAGTAGTTTGAAATAACTTTTGAAATGGAGTTTTAAACTTAACAATTCTTTCCTATATATTTTGTGAATAATTTTAAAAGAACAATTAAGTTATTTAAAGATTATTTGGAAGTTTTAAAAATAGTTTGAATAAATGGTTGAGAAATTGTTTATACCACTTAAACAAAAAGTGAATAAGATTGAATAAAATAACAAACTGAGTATGCGGAAACGGCTGGTACATTTGTCCCATCTGTGAGATCTGGGAAGGTAAAAAAGGTGTTTAACTAAGGTTAGGAATGGAGCAACCAGTGCCCTGAACTTACCTAACCTATAGTTTCTCTTCTTAGGCGAGGGGTAGAACATGTCAAAATGAAAGCCAGTATGCTCTAAAAGATCATAATTACGTTTTTCTAAGATAAAAGAAAAGAAATAATTATTTGAATTTATTATAAGTGGTCTATACATAAGATTTATAAAATTGATATTTTATAAACAAAAGTTATGGAATTATAAAAGAGTTTTATAAATATTAAACGGGATTGTAGTCAAATTTATATATGGGTTTGCAATTGAAATTTAGAAAAGAATTTATAATGGATTTTATAAATAATATGATTTGAAAGTAATGAATTTTTAAATAAGAGTTTTATAAGTAAATAAATTATAATTGTATTTTGAATTATAAGTAAGATATAGATGGAATTTGTTAGTGTAGAAATTTTATATCTGGAAGTTTATAAAAAAATAAATGGAATTTAAAAACACCATTTTGTAAATCTGAAATCAATTTAATTTGATAAGTTAAATGTGAAAGTTTATTAAAGGAATTATATTTGCGATTTTGGACAGTGAATAATTCTTTAAATTAAATGGATGTTTTGGAAAGTGATATTATAAAAGGGAAAATTTTCCCTGAATTAAAAGTTAAGAAAGAAAATCAATGATTAAGATTTAGTGAACGATTTGGAAAGGTTTTCCTAAGTAAAAAAGAAATGATTTGGAATTATTTCAAGATTTAAGAAAGGTTTAAATAAACCAAATGATTTGATAAATGAGGTTTAATGATTCCATATACATTTGAAAAGAAAATGGAATAACTTGAAAAGAATATATCTAAGAAAGATATTTGATTTGATAAAAGATGAAGTAGTTGATTGATGATTGATATCCACGCATGAACTTAACATCTTTTTAAGCGATGATTGGCTTCGAAGGAACCAGAGTCGGATTTGGGAAATTCCTATCCGAAAACCATTTCAAACCAATGTATACGTTCGAAAGTGAAGACATGTTGAAGATGATGATTATTGAAGACCGTGGATCTTCATAGTGTGAGGACTGCTTGTTGAACATGCTCTGGATTGCTCCCATTATAGAGTTATTTATAGTAGTGGTCTTCCCGTTATGGAGATTTTTCGAATTGCAAGGTTTACTCGCTACTAGTGGTAGTTGGAGAGTGCCTTCGGTTTCGTTTAGTCCCAGAACGAACTTGTATGGATGTTTGTCTGACGTTGTACTCTAAATCACATTTGAATGGTTTCTATAGATGTATATCAGTTGGTAGCGGAGAAGGCAACTTCTTTTAGCTTAACAACCTTTCCCGAGACATATGAGCTTAGGAAGTTATACTTTTCTGGAAATCAGTCATGTGACGTGGAATGAAAACGTGTCATTCAAATTGGAACTTGTTATGATAAAAGTGTGGTTTTGTATGAAAGCGTGGCTTTGAAGAAATTGATCGTAGCTTCGCGAACCTCACACCCTGGTTATGATAGTATACTATTGTCAAGACCCGATTCTTCGACTCTCGAATATCGACATCAATACGTCCACTGTATCGAATGCCGATCAGTCGGATGCCGGAAAACCGAACCATGAGGGTTTAAGAAAGAAGAGGTAGAAGAAGAAAGAAAGAAAAACAACAGAACAATAACATAATCTCACAATCGCAGCGGAACAACATATAATAAATAAATGAATAATCTTTAAACAAAGAACTATATCAGTTATTACATTACATCACATTACATTACATTTCATTATCAGAGTGTACAACAACAAACAACGGAAAAGAAATACAATCTACTAATAATACGCCATGTCATCCAGCTTGCCTCCAGCAACTCCTGAATTCCAGAATATCCTGATAAACCTGTCTCTTGACTGCCCGTGTGGAAATTGGTGGGCACCTAGAGTTTAGGAAGGAAACCAATAAACTCCGAGTAAGTCATGTGACTGGTATGAGAACTAAAACAGCTTATTTTTCTTTAAAATGAAAATAGAGGAATATTTTTAAAGTCAATTCGCAATGCTTTTAAAAATGAGACTACCATAAGGCCTCCCGCACACACACAATGCAAACGCAGAATCAGAGGAGATTTCTCCTTATGATAGTCAAAGATGCTTGATACGTTATAAAAAAACATTTTTATATTATTACTAGTGCATAGTGTAGAAAACATTTCGAAAGTAGAATATAAATCTTAGCCAGCATAGACATTTCGCGCTTATGCCTACTATAGCTACCATGTTCAATAGCAGGTTACCGCCACATTCCATGGCATGTTATACAACTAAAACCGTACAAGATTGTATTATTTCTTTGGATTTCCAACAAATGGACAGGCCAAGGAACTTCCCATTGCCACATGAGAACGCCTCTGGAAGGACGTCCTCGAGAACCTAACCGGATCTCTGCCAACACAAGGCCGGGTTACCCCTAACTGGGTAACTACTGACACGAGTATGCCATCCCCCGTTCCTTTGGGACCTTTATCCGAGCGCTCGTAATCAACATCACACCATAATAAATAAAGTGTTTCAACATGAGTAAGTATCTGGGCTCCATACCATGATACCACCCTTTTCCAGAAGGAAATGCACATACCCTAAAGGGAGCTACCCCTCATAACCTTGCCGCATCTTTCCTGTTTTGACCATTTCGGGGTGCGAGGCTCGACGAAGTCTCGTCCACAAAGCCACGCTTTGTACAAAGCCATGCTTTGGGTCAACAAATGATCACAAAGATAAGTGATCAAACAAATGATCATATCACAAATGATCAAACTATGATCATTTCACAGCAACACTCAGCATGTCACATTACCAAATTCGGAATATATTGCTGATAACCTTCAACAACATAACCTCTGAGCTCGTACGTCTCAGAGAAGGGTGTTAAGCTTAGAGAATGAATTCTCCACCACCAACAGAAATATATTTGAAAGAAATCAACTTTATATCTCAATTTGTAATGTCAGACATACAATCCATACAAGTCTGTTCCGGGATCGAACAGAACCGAAGGCACTTACAACGAAGTCCTTGCAATCCGGATAATCTCTAACCGCGTCCGGATTTCCTATCACATATGGAGATCTCTATACCGGGGATCAGCCAGTGCAGAGACAATCAACAAGAAACCCTTTCGTTTTCGAAAATATCCGGTCTTCAAGACCGGTCTTCAAATGCAATTCATAACGACGTATCACATATTCGGAATGGGTTATACGACCCCAAGGTCCTTTCCTGGTTAACCCGAATAGTGAGCGCTTATTTTAAAAAAAAATAAGTGTGGCATTCAATTTCAACCAAATCACAACAAATACCTATTTAAAGGTATATATTGATAGTCGGTTATTGAACTATCAATGGATATGCACAACATCACCAGATTCCAAATAATTTTCCAAATAATTTATTTTCCAAAAATATCTTTACAAGATATATATTTTCAATACTTCAAAAATAAATCAATATTTATTTCTAAACAATTTCCCCCTTTCATTTATAAATTCCATAGTGAATTTACATTCCAAAATATTTATGAATATACGATTTCCATTCGATTTCTAATATTCATTTTCAATTTATCTTCAAAAGATAATTCTCAAAACGTTCATTTCTTATTGGAAACCATTTCCATACTTATTTATTTATAAGTAATTCACAATATCTTTTTATTTTCTATACTTGGAAAATATTCAATATATTCAAATCAAAATTAAGTATATATTTCATTCTTTAAGGAAATCATTCTCTTAAACATATTTATTTGGGCCAAAACGAATGTTGCGTAAACATCGTTACGACAACCCAAAATCACTAGTATAGGGATTCGAAATTCAAATAGATTTATAAATCCCAGTACTATACAAAACATTTTTTTTCGGAAATCATTTACTATAACAATAGTGTTATAGTCCACCATTTCCTTTTATTTCTCGAAAACGTCTATTTCAACAATGAATGTTGAAATCTATGATTTCGATAGTCAATACATTTTAAAACATCTTTAGATCGTTTTAATTCTATTTAAAACATCACATCCAAAACATTTTCTTTAATATATTATTCACTATTCAGAAACGTGAATATACTTGTTAACCAATTTGATCATTTCTATACATTTTGTTTTAAAGGATTATTCACTATTCATTCTAACACTTATAAAAGCTCGTTTTACAATTCCAATATTTTTAATTTATAAATATCAATTTATAAATCTTTTATATGGATCAATTTATATTATTCTTTTAAAACGTCTTTAAACTCCTTTATAATTTCATCATTCTTTTAGATTTACAAAATAATCAAATTTCATAAATCCTATATTTAAACTTTTTATAATAAATTCAGAAATCCCAATTTGAACTATTTTATAAAACCGTTAATCCCATATTTTCAAAAATCAACTTTTAACTGTATTTCTCAAAAATCATAATTTTTGTAACATTAAAATTTTAACGTTTTAAAATAAATCAATTCGAAAATTTAATAAAACGTATAATTTTAAAAATCACTTTAAAAATTTCTTAAAAATCAAAATCATCATTTTCAAACTTCAAAAATGGATCTGATGATGCAACACATCAAATAGTCAATCACGACTTTCAAACATCATATATCGATATGATAATCAATCAAATATCACAATATATGTAAATAAATAAATACGGTTGAGGAATCCAGTTGGATCCCTCCAACCTGTTTCCCTGCATCCACAGACATTAGCACAATACCAATCCCGTTTCAAGACGGGATATCACGGTATATGGGATTTATAAAATATTATCCGCTTAATAGGCGGCGCAATAGGGTCTCATCCGATATACAATGCGGGAAATCAACCAACTGCAATATATACATATGCTAATATATATATATATATTGCTATATATATAGATATATCCTACTATATCTAATATCACAACCAAACAACAATCAATCAATAACTGCAAATCCAACTTATAAATTTTTTTGAGTGAGAAGTTCTTACCTTGATTTATGCATGCAAACTATATCCGCTTCAGATTGTTTTCTTCACAATTCTAGACCTTGTAATCAATTATGATTTTTTATTAATATCTAAATCAATCAAACAATTGAAATTTCACTTGATAATTTTAAATTAACAATTTGGTTTTAAATGAATAATTTGATTTCAATCAATTTAAAAATTGTTCCCGATTTTTAAACCTTATATAACATTTATATAATTTATTAACATTCGAAGTAAATTGGACAATTCAAGTTGTCATTTTAAAATTTTATTAACTAACTATTTAATTCGAATCATTCTTCCTTTTAAATTACCTTATAGTAACCGAACAAATTAAGTAAGTAAATTTGGATTAATAATTTTAATTAAACAGATTTCCTTTGATAAATTTACTTAACAAAATATTTATTCTAAAACTACATTTCCTTTAAATAATTTTATGTAATCTAATTATTTAATTAAAACCAAAACTTTTCCTTTTTTTAAAAATAAATTTTGTTTAGACTACAAATACCTATACTTAAAAAAGTAATAACAGTTTATATTATCATTTAAAATTCCTATATTCTTTTCTTGTCTGATATAGACATGCTTTCAAATTTTAAAACAGTTCAGTTTATTATTATTATTATTATTATTTTTCTTTCTATTAATATCATAAGATAATCAAATAGATTAAGTTCAAACCGATGACTTAATTATTTTTTTTTAATTTAAAATCAAATTTCCTTTAATAACCAATTCTATTTATTTTAAAATAACTAGTAAGTTTTTTTAAAAATGTATATATATCTATGTTTATTTTTTTTTCTGCTTTTACTGACCTAGATGTGTATACCTGCTATTTGTTTACTAATCTATACATGTATGTATATATATTTGAATTAAATTTAAATTAAGCAAACTGAATACCTTACTATTTTTTTTTTTAAATTTGAAAAATAAAAATCTTAAAATTACCTCACTGTAGTTCGACTTCGCCCTAGCTTCATCGAGCGCCACCTCGTCGAAGTCGCCACCGCCAGAGACGCGCTCTCGAGCTTGCCCTAAAACTCGATCGCCAAACGCCAAATCCACGAATTCGAGCTCCCAGAGCTGCTCACCTCCACCACGCGCTTTGTTGCCATGCGCGATCGCATGCTAGTGCCACAGCCACCAAAACCCTAGCCGTATGCCGCTCTTTGCCTTGAAATCGCGCTCGTCTCCACGCCGCCGCCTCGCCTCCAAAAATCGAACGCGAATTCCCCTACTCGCACGCCCACTCCATCGATGCCCTAGCCTGCATCGATTCGCCTTGCCTCGCGATTTCGAACTGGTGGCTTCGGTGATTTGATTTTTTTTTTATAAACGAATGCATTTTCGATTTTGAGATTGAAGAAGGAAAGGGGGAAGTTGGGTCTCTGTTATTTTTTTTCTTCAGAAGCTGCCATGATTTTTTTTCTTCTGTGAATGGATTTAAAAGTGAGGGAGAGGAATATTTGAAATGGGAAGAACATGGGCTGCACGATCTCATTTTCGTGATTCTCTACGCGAAATTAGGCTGAAATAAAGGTGTGTGTTTTAAGGAAGAACGTGGTGTGTTGTTGACCAATTTAAATTTTAAATTTAAATTGAATCTCCATAAAAATTCAATGCGTTTACACGTCGTGTGCTCACATAACAACTTCGAAAAATACGAAATTTAAAATCCGGTAATAATTCAATATTGCGGACCCAATGGAACTGGTTTCGTCGAAATTCGAGACTGTGCCTCGGACGGCTATTTTTAAATATCGATTCAAACGATATAATTTCAAAACCGAACAATTCACTTTCAAATTCAATTCTGAAGCTTCTATAATCTTCAATATTATCAATATGAATTTTACAAGCCTATGAAATATTTTTAATCGGCTTAAAATTGAATATTCAAATTATTATTCAATTTTCAATAGATTAAATTTTTATAATTTAATCGCCAAATTCAAAGTTATATTAGGAATTCAAGCTAAACCATCATTCAAATATTTAAAATTAATTAAATATTTTCAAATTAAATTGTTCAAAATTCTGGGTCGTTACAATCTTCCCCCCTTAAAAGAATTTCGTCCCGAAATTACAAGTTAAGAAGAATGCCCTTATCCCGTCTATCATTTTTCACAGTCCAAATAGTTTTACAAACTTGCTAAAACAAATCTTTTTATTTTTATTAAAGATTCGTTATCATTTCAACTAGCTTTCCAACTTCAATTTTAAGTTCCAAACAATACTGTTTCTCCACAATTCCAATTTAGATTTAAATTCAAATTTCAAACTTTCAAAATTTTCTCAAAAATTTTCTAACACTCGAAATTTTCGAAAAATTTCGCCAGCGTCTCCTTTGCGCGGCTAGCTCGGTACGACTACAAAATGACACTACGGCCCCTCAGAATCAAAAAGAAAAGAGAAAGCCAAGTGGCTGGAGAAGAAAATCATCAAATTTCATACTGAAATTGAAATACGTACCTTTTTGTCGAGCAATTCAATTTTATCTTCGAAATCAAAATCTCAATTCCATTTCTTTTAATACACCTGTATATCCTGCTAGTCATAATATCCAATTCCAACATTCAAACCATTTTGGCAATTTCATTACAAAATTTTCAACATATGCTTCTTATACATTTTTACTTTACTATTGAAGTTACATATCCATTTTCATTCAATTTTACATTTCAATTTCATTTGAATTCAATTCACAACTTCAATTCTATTTGAATTCAATTCTCAATTCTAAATATTGAATTCTATCGATTAACTTTCATTTATATAACTTAAGTTCACATTTATCACTAAACTTTATTAATTTACTTTGATACCAATATCAACTTCATTCCACATCTCTTAAATTATGTTTCCATTTAACTTTAAATTCATTTTTATTTACAACTTATATTCATAAATATGTTCATATAGTTTCATTTCTTATATATATAAGTTTATTTCACAATTGTAAATCACTTTAATTATAATTCAATTCTTATAATTCTTTTTACTTATACAATTATTCTTTTATTTAGATTATTCAAACATCTTATTCAACAACCAAACAATCTACTTATATACACTTTAATAATTCTAAAAATTTATTTCTTTATCTATAAAATATAATCAAGGTAAAATTATTTCATTTACCCAATTTAAAACAATATTGTATCGAATTGTTCTGTACAAGTGTTTAGAGATCCTTATCAACAACGTTAATTACTCGTATTAACCAGAATCCATACACCACTCAACAAACCAATCATCACAATATAAAACAATTTCATATTCACTAACAAATACGCGCTCATATCTATTATTACACTCAAACTCATTCTAGAGTACTGCTGACTCTATCTCTAATGAGTAACACCCAACAGAGCCATGGTTGTCGCTTAACCATATGCTCTGATACCACATTGTCAAGACCCGATTCTTCGACTCTCGAATATCGACATCAATACGTCCACTGTATCGAATGCCGATCAGTCGGATGCCGGAAAACCGAACCATGAGGGTTTAAGAAAGAAGAGGTAGAAGAAGAAAGAAAGAAAAACAACAGAATCTCACAATCGCTGCGGAACAACATATAATAAATAAATGAATAATCTTTAAACAAAGAACTATATCAGTTATTACATTACATCACATTACATTACATTTCATTATCAGAGTGTACAACAACAAACAGCGGAAAAGAAATACTATATACTAATAATACGCCATGCCATCCAGCTTGCCTCCAGCAACTCCTGAATTCCAGAATATCCTGATAAACCTGTCTCTTGACTGCCCGTGTGGAAATTGGTGGGCACCTAGAGTTTAGGAAGGAAAACAATAAACTCCGAGTCAATCATGTGACTGGTGTGAGAACTAAAACAGTTTATTTTTCTTTAAAATCAAAATAAAGGAATATTTTTAAAGTCAATTCGCAATGCTTTTAAAAATGAGACTACCATAAGGCCTCCCGCACACACACACGCAATGCAAACGCAGAATCGGAGGAGATTTCTCCTTATGATAGTCAAAGATGCTTGATACGTATTAAAAAAAACATTTTTTATATTATTACTAGTGCATAGTGCAGAAAACATTTCGAAAGTAGAATATAAATCTTAGCCAGCATAGACATTTCGCACTTATGCCTACTATAGCTACCATGTTCAATAGCAGCTTACCGCCACATTCCATGACAGGTTATACAACTAAAACCGTACAAGATCGTATTGTTTCTTTGGATTTCCAACAAATGGTCAGGCCAAGGAACTTTCCATTGCCACATGAGAACGCCTCTGGAAGGACATCCCGGAGAACCTAACCGGATCTCTGCCAACACAAGGCCGGGTTACCCCTAACTGGGTAACTACTGACACGAGTATGCCATCCCCCGGTCCTTTGGGACCTTTATCCGAGCGCTCGTAATCAACATCACACCATAATAAATAAAGTGTTTCAACATGAGTAAGTATCTGGGCTCCAAACCATGATACCATCCTTTTCCAGAAGGAAATGCACATACCCTAAAGGGAGCTACCCCTCATAACCTTGCCGCATCTTTCCTGTTTTGACCATTTCGGGGTGTGAGGCTCGACGAAGTCTCGTCCACAAAGCCACGCTTTGGTACAAAGCCATGATTTGGGTCAACAAATGATCATAGAAATGATCACAAAGATAAGTGATCAAACAATGATCATTTCACAACAACACTCAGCATGTCACATTACCAAATTGGGAATATATTGCTGATAACCTTCAACTACATAACCTCTGAGCTCGTACGACTCAGAGAAGGGTGTTAAGCTAAGAGAATAAATTCTCCGCCACCAACAGAAATATATTTGAAAGAAATCAACTTTATATCTCAATTTTTAATGTCAGACATACAATCCATACAAGTCTGTTCCGGGATCGAACAGAACCGAAGGCACTTACAAAGAAGTCCTTGCAATCCGGATAATCTTTAATCGCGTCCGAATTTCCCATCACATATGGAGATCTTTATACCGGGGATCAGCTTGTGCAGAGACAATCAACAAGAAACCCATTCGTTTTCGAAAACATCTGGTCTTCAACACCGGTCTTCAAATGCAATTCATAACGACGTATCACATATTCGGAATGGGTTATACGACCCCAAGGTCCTTTCCCGGTTAACCCGAATAGTGAGCGCTTATTTTTTTTAAAAAAAAAGTGTGGCATTCAATTTCAAGCAAATCACAACAAATACATATTTAAAGGTAAATATTGATAGTCGGTTATCGAACTATCAATGGATATGCACAACATCACCAGATTCCAAATAATTTTCCAAATTATTTATTTTCCAAAAATATCTTTACAAGATATATATTTTCAATACTTCAAAAATAAATCAATATTTATTTTTAAACAATTTCCCCCTTTCATTTATAAATTCCATAGCGAATTTACATTCCAAAATATTTATGAATATACGATTTCCATTCGATTTCTAATATTCATTTTCAATTTATCTTCAAAAAATAATTCTCAAAACGTTCATTTCTTATTGGAAACCATTTCCATACTTATTTATTTATAAGTAATTCACAATATCGTTTTATTTTCTATACTTGGAAAATATTCAATATATTCAAATCGAAATTAAGTATATATTTCGTTCTTTAAGGAAATCATTCTCTTAAACATATTTATTTGGGCCAAAACGAATGTTGCGTAAACATCGTTACGACAACCCAAAATCACTCGTATAGGGATTCGAAATTAAAATAGATATATAAATCCCAATACTATACAAAACATTTCCTTTCGGAAATCATTTACTATAACAACAGTGTTATAGTCCACCATTTCCTTTTATTTCTCGAAAACGTCTATTTCAACAATGAATGTTGAAATCTATGATTTCGATAGTCAATACATTTTAAAACATCTTTAGATCGTTTTAATTCTATTTAAAACATCACATCCAAAACATTTTCTTTAATATATTATTCACTATTTAGAAACGTGAATATACTTGTTAACAAATTTCATCATTTCTATACATTTTGTTTTAAAGGATTATTCACTATTCATTCTAACACTTATAAAAGCTCGTTTTACAATTCCAATATTTTTAATTTATAAATATCAATTTATAAATCTTTTATATGGATCAATTTATTTTATTCTTTTAAAACGTCTTTAAACTCCTTTATAATTTCATCATTCTCTTAGATTTACAAAATAATCAAATTTCATAAATCCTAATTTAAACTTTTTATAATAAATTCAGAAATCCCAATTTAAACTTTTTATAAAATCATTAATCCCATATTTTCAAAAATCAACTTTTAACTGTATTTCTCAAAAATCATAATTTTTATAACATTAAAATTTTAACGTTTTAAAATAAATCAATTCGAAAATTTAATAAAACGTATAATTTCAAAAATCACTTAAAAAATTTTCTTAAAAATCAAAATCATCATTTTTAAACTTCAAAAATGGATCTGATGATGCAACACATCAAATAGTCAATCACGACTTTCAAACATCATATATCGATATGATAATCAATCAAATATCACAATATATGTAAATAAATAAATACGGTTGAGGAATCCAGTTGGATCCCGCCAACCTTTTTCCCTGCATCCACAGACATTACTACAATACCAATCCCGTTTCAAGACGGGATATCGCGGTATATGAGATTTATAAAATATTATCCGCTTAATAGGCGGCGCAATAGGGTCTCATCCGCTATACAATGCGGGAAATCAACCAACTGCAATATATACATATGCCAATATATATATATATATATTGCTATATATATAGATATATCCTACTATATCTAATATCACAACCAAACAACAATCAATCAATAACTGCAAATCCAACTTATAATTTTTTTTGAGTGAGAAGTTCTCACCTTGATTTATGCATGCAAACCATTTCCACTTCAGATTGTTTTCTTCACAATTCTAGACCTTGTAATCAATTATGATTTTTTATTAATATCTAAATCAATCAAACAATTGAAATTTCACTTGATAATTTTAAATTAACAATTTGGTTTTAAATGAATAATTTGATTTCAATCAATTTAAAAATTGTTCCTGATTTTTAAACCTTATATAACATTTATATAATTTATTAACATTCGTAGTAAATTGGACAATTCAAGTTGTCATTTTAAAATTTTATTAACTAACTATTTAATTCGAAGCATTCTTCCTTTTAAAATACCTTATAGTAACCAAACAAATTAAATAAGTAAATTTGGATTAATAATTTTAATTAAACAGATTTCCTTTGATAAATTTACTTAACAAAATATTTATTCTAAAACTACATTTCCTTTAAATAATTTTATGTAATATAATTATTTAATTAAAACCAAAACTTTTCCTTTTTTTAAAAATAAATTTTGTTTAGACTACAAATACCTATACTTAAAAAAATAATAACAGTTTATATTATCATTTAAAATTCCTATATTCTTTTCTTGTCTGATATAGACATACTTTCAAATTTTAAAACAGTTCAGTTTATTATTATTATTATTTTTCTTTCTATTAATATCTTAAGATAATCAAATAGATTAAGTTCAAACCGATGACTTAATTATTTTTTTTTTTAAATTTAAAATCAAATTTCCTTTAATAACCAATTCTATTTATTTTAAAATAACTAGTAAGTTTTTTTAAAAATGTGTATATATATCTATGTTTATTTTTTTTCTACTTTTACTGACCTAGATGTGTATACCTGCTATTTGTTTACTAATCTATACATGTATGTATATATATTTGAATTAAATTTAAATTAAGCAAACTGAATACCTTACTGTTTTTTTTTAAATTTGAAAAATAAAAATCTTAAAATTACCTCACTGTAGTTCGACTTCGCCTTAGCTTCATCGAGCGCCACCTCGTCGAAGTCGCCACCGCCAGAGACGCGCTTTCGAGCTTGCCCTAAAACTCGATCGCCAAAAGCCAAATCCACGAATTCGAGCTCCCAGAGCTGCTCACCTCCACCACGCGCTTCGTTGCCATGCGCGACCGCATGCTAGTGCCGCAGCCACCAAAACCCTAGCCGTATGCCGCCCTTTGCCTTGAAATCGCGCTCGTCTCCACGCCGCCACCTCGCCTCCAAAAATCGAACGCGAATTCCCCTACTTGCGCGCCCAATCCATCGATGCCCTAGCCTGCATCGATTCGCCTTGCCTCGCGATTTCGAACTGGTGGCTTCGGTGATTTGTTTTTATTTTATAAATGAATGCATTTTCGATTTTGAGATTGAAGAAGGAAAGGGGGAAGTTGGGTCTCTGTTATTTTTTTTTAGAAGCGGCCATGATTTTTTCTTCTTCTGTGAATGGATTTAAAAGTGAGGGAGAGGAATATTTAAAATGGGAAGAACATGGGCTGCACGATCTCATTTTCGTGATTCACTGCGTGAATTTAGGCTGAAACAAAGGGGTGTGTTTTAAGGAAGAACGTGGTGTGTTGTTGACCAATTTAAATTTTAAATTTAAATTGAATCTCGATAAAAATTCAATGCCTTTACACGTCGTGTGCTCACATAACAACTCCGAAAAATACGAAATTTGAAATCCGGTAATAATTCAATATTGCGGACCCAATGGAACTGGTTTCGTCGAAATCCGAGACTGTTCCTCGGACGGCTATTTTTAAATATCGATTCAAACGATATAATTTCAAAACTGAACAATTCACTTTCAAATTCAATTCTGAAGCTTCTATAATCTTCAATATTATCAATATGAATTTTACAAGCCTATGAAACATTTTTAATCGGCTTAAAATTGAAGATTCAAATTATTATTCAATTTTCAATAGATTAAATTTTTATAATTTAATCGCCAAATTCAAAGTTATATTAGGAATTCAAGCTAAACCATCATTCAAATATTTAAAATTAATTAAATATTTTCAAATTAAATTGTTCAAAATTCGGGGTCGTTACAACTATGTGGTCTAACTGCCGCAAATTTGGAATAAGTAAGTGTGTATGGTGGTGTCAAATACATTTGGCCCTTTGGGGGATATGTCTCTCAAGGCATTTATTGCCCCAATTTGATAAAGTGGTTAGCTTGAGAAAAGCAGGGAACTACCAGTTATCAGTGGTAGTATAGCAAATATAGTTCCAAGTGACTAGTTTGAGAAAAGCGATTAAGGCACCGTGGGAACTATGTTTGTTATGCGTGGATCAGAGAAAAGGTCACTAGTTCCCTATTATGTTGGAAATCCAATCCCAATAGGAGATTTACGGTTTTGATTATATTCCTAAAATTGCTGTAATGACTTGCAAACATTTCAGCTACCTCCTTTCTGGTATCATATATTCCGTTCGGTATATTCCGTTGACCCAGTCCGGATATATTACCTTAGACTTAGTCCAGATATTGATACCTTATTTGAATAAGTTTATTTGCAAATGTTTTCAAAGAGAAGTCATTAGAAATAATATCAAAGGTTTTGATATAAAAGTGTTTTGGTTATCATAAGTAAAAACCTGTCCATGTTTATGTGTGGGCGTGGTCTTAGATTTAGTCAGATCCGAGTAGTTTCAGGTTGAGTTGAAGACGGTTGGAGTTTCCAGAGGAGAGCTGGAGATCTTCATCATCATATGGACGATTCTATTATCCGCTTCCTCTAGTGCATTTGTTTTGTTGTTTGTCAGCATTTGTAAGGGCAGGTGTTATAACTGTCCAAGTTGAATCTAGGTTAGACTTTGATATTGTATTTAAAATTTTCCGCTGTAAAGATTATTATTGAAATAATATATGTTATTCCATTCGTGTGAGATTCTGTTCTGTCTTTATTTTTCTTTCTACCCTTAATTATTCGCTTATTCATACAATTTGAGTTAGACATGTGTGGTTTATTGTCGATTCAAAGGGTATGGAAAAACGGGCCATTACACGTAAGGTAAAAACCCATCGATTTTTTATATGCGGTTTGGTCTTACGAGATACCCTTTGTTTGAAAAGTTTTCAAATGTAGAAATCAGTTTGGTTGTTACTTGTTATCGAGTTTTATTCACGCCGACTGACCCGGGCATTTTTTAATGTAGTGCTTGGTTCAGACCGAGCATGTTTTCCCATGTTTAGTAGGATACTTTGGAGTTGGAGAGGAGTTGGATGGTCAAGATATATTCATGTATATTTTTCTTTCGCTTTATTATAGAGTCTATATGTTTGTCAATGTAAGGATGGGTTTCAATAAATGTCCATATTTAGGGTAAGTCTAGTGTACTCTGATGTTGTATATATGAATAAAGATGTTTTTTTTGTACAGGTCATTGTTATATTATATATTATTCATTGTGCTATGAGATTCTATATTGCTTATTTTTCTTCTGTCTTCTACCTTCTTCTTTCACCCTAACAAATCGGTATTTCTGACACTTGAATGTTCGACATGTGATACAACTGACGTATTAGTGTCGATTCTCGAGGGTCGAAAATCCATTTCGTTACATTCGGTATCAAAGCTAAAGGTTAAGCGAGAACCTTGGCCCTGATGGGGTAACTCATTTGAGATAGGGTAAGCGAGACCCAAGAATCAGCGTGAGTGTATTATAATTATGAGTGCATATTTGTTAGTGAGTAAAATGTTTTATATTATGTTGTTTGATTTGTTAGGTGGCTTAAGATTTTGGTCGATGCGTTTGGCCAGCGTTATCGATAAGGATTTCCTAAACACTTGAACAAGTCCAATTGACATAATATTGTTTTAAAATTGGTAATTGAAATAATTTTACCTAAGATATATTTTATGTATAAAGGACTGATTTTCAAAGGTCTATATAGTTATCGATGAGATGTAGGGTTAAAATTGGATTTAGAATAGAATGTGGTTAGTTAAAAGAAAATCTTTAGATGACCTTATAAAAATGAAAAGGATTGTGAGAATATTAAATCTTGGTGGCTTTGATAAAGATTTAAATGCTTTTGCAAAAGTTGTAGTAATTGTACTTAAAGAGATTGTAAGATATAAATATTTTTAAATGGATTTGAAAGTAAAGTTCCTTTGGATAATTTGGGAAGAAGTTTTGATCTGTTTTGTGATAATCGGAACAATCTTTTAAGTGGCAGTCGAATGTTTGCTTAGGCAGATATGATAGTGCACTTAATAAATTATCCTCTTTGTCATTGTACAATCAACCAGGTTTGAATCCTAATGAATCCAAAGCTAGTGGATGATTTTATTAAAGAACTATTTATTTATAAATAGTATTGTTTCAAAAAGGAAATTTGTGAAGAAAGAAATATTTTTATGATTAACTAGTTTGAGTGCCTAGGAAATGACTAAAAATGGGTAAGAGATGTGTTCGGATTGCAAACACTTCCCTTGAGTATTTCCCTACTTAGTAAAAGGGATATGTAGTAGTATTTGGTAGCGGTAGGTTCCATGATATTATATTAAAGTTACTCGAGCTATGCATTATGTTTTCAAGAGGGTTAGATATAAAGTATTATTTCATAATTTTTTTTGAAATAAAACTCAGATATTGTGCTCCCAAATCCTTTAAAAGAAAAGAGTTTTAAAAATAAAAAGATGTCTTGATTAAGAGCGAGTTAATAAATAAAGTTTTAAACCATCCTAAGTTAAGTACAGCCAGTTTAAGATTGAAATTGTCTATACTCTTTTGGATATAGAAGAGTATCATACTAAAATGAATTTGAGTTATAAAATGTTAATAAACTTAAGTAATATTCTTAAGTAAAATGGTCATTATTTAAAAAGGATAATTATAATATTTGGAAGTAGGAACCAATGGGATTGGTATGTAGGTTGTACGTAGATTATTTCTTCTTTTCACATAGTTCTAGATCCAAGATTTGGATGCATGACTTGAGGTGTTTCACACCATTCCGAATAGGGATTTATCGTCCGATTTTTTTATGGAAAGATTTGATGAGGGTTTTTATGTGGAATCAAAGGTTGTCTATCATATATTATGGCTATGCAACAGAGTTTCTAATTAAGAAGCTTGATCAAAATCAGCACTAGGGAGTCGAGTGAGTGAACTTGTTCGGAAGAAAAGTTACGTTCAAGTGAGTGATAGAACTTGATTTTTACATAGGAATGATAAATGTACATCGTAGGATTGATGATTAGTTTTAAGTATTTCTGGGAATAGGGTTGTGGTATAATTTCGGGGACAAGATTCTTTTAAGTGGGGAAGAATGTAACAACCCGCACATTTATCACTTGGATAAATTATATTTATTTTTAAAATATTTAGATATGGGTTTAAGAGTAAGAAATTATCATGTTTAAAATGGTAAATAAGAATGGTTATTTTGTTTGGAAAAAATATTTGTGAACAAATTACCTAGGTAAAATATTGATAATTTGTAAATATCGTCCCAGGTAAAATATTGAAAAACAACCGAAAATCATTTTATCAATAAGACTGCTTTTAAACAACAAGGATCGTGCATAGCTTTGGAATCATAGACTAATATATGTATTCAAACAAGATTATGAAATAAAATATTTTATTTTATTTTATTGAAAATAAAATGTATTTATGACATCAACAGTTGATATCGTCGGTTTTATATATTTCTTCGAAAACTCAAGTTAAAAATAAAATAAATGGGTTTCATTTAAAAATAAACCTATTTTAATCATTTAATAATGATGTTAAAATAGTTTTTAATTTTTTTTTACCAAAATAGATGGTTCGTAGGAAAATAGAAAATGTGACCGAAGAACATTTTCTGGAATTTAGACTTTTCAACACTAGAAAGTTGTTGGGAACGATGTTCGTCTTTGTGCACGATATATACACATATGTAAGAGATAATTAACTATATAATAATGTACTTAATAGTATATTATCTTATGTTAATTATATTTAGCAAGTGATGTGACAAGACATGGTTTTTAAAAAATACTTATATATATAAAATCATATCATTATCACTTGTCATTTCTTTAGGTACATCATCATTACCCTTCATGGCTTTGTGGATGTGACTAGAGAGGGGAGGGGGATGTGACATATGAGGGAGAGGAAGTTGGTGATGTGACATGTCAAAATGATGACAGGTTATGATAATTTAAACTAAGGATAAAATGGCAATTTCCTCACTCTTCTTCATCTATAAATATGCACCCTCACGCACACATTTTCATTTACATTACCCTTCATTTTTCTTAACCTTATTCTCTAAAAAATTCCATGGCTTCCATATTTCAAAAATATTAGAAAAAGTTAGCTTTTTATGTTGTAACTTGCTTCCGTACCTTTTATACTTCTTATTCTTTCATTTCAACATCCTCTCTTCCTAAAACCAAAGGCCATCCCTACCCCAAAAAGACCTAGCCAAGCCAAATCACCGCTGGCCAAACCTATTCTAAGGCCTTATCCCCTCCAAAGTTTCAAATTTTTAAGCTAGAGTCGAGCGTAGAGGCTTTGCCGAGTTATAGTCGAAGTTCGGGCGAAGCTAGTTAACATAATGGTAAGTTAAACTACTTTGTTTTGGAAAAGTTTTTGACTTTATTATGATGTGTTATATTGGTGATAATGTTAGTCCGTGAGATGATGGTTTTGATGACAACAACCTTAGAATATATTATAAAATATAAATACTAACATCATAAGTTTAGATAAATATGTATATGCAGGATTTAACCATGTAGGTATCAAGAATGAAGACTGTACAGTATAGAGATTCAAGACATCAAGATTGAAGACTTAGGAGTATCAAGATTATCAAGAGTTCAAGAATTGAAGTAATTTATTCTTTAATTAGAAATTTTGTTAAAGTTCATATAAAAGCACCGGCATCTTAAAATCCAATTTATTCGTGGAATGGAATCCACTTCGAGCCTTTTAAAGGTAGGGAACCCTAAGTAGGATGGAACCTACGAAAAATCTAGTGGAACATTGTTTTGTATCCGCTAACTTTTTATTCAAAATGATTTTTCAAAATTATATCCTGTTTTCAAAATGTTTTCAAAACCTTTCTTTTAAAAGCATCGAAAACCTCTATCCTGATTTTAAATAAATTTAGCATCAAAATTATCTTTAATTTCAAAGTCAAATTACTCCTGACTTTAAACTATCTTTTAAAATAATATATTTAATTTTTAAATATTTATACTTAAGAGTTAAATATAAAATTATAGTTAAATTTTATATATATTATTCTCTATATTTACTTATGTATTTTAACTATAGTCAAGTATATTTGAAAAGTTAAAAATAGTTTTAATATAAGATAAAGGTTATTTTCAAAGAAAATCAAATCATCAAAAATTGCTTTGGGATGTCGACATGCCTATGGTGACCAAGTCGACATGGTGTCAGTTGAGTTTAAAATTTAAATTTCAAAAGAAGTGTCTCATAACCCTTCACGAATGGACATAGCTGTTGTTCTTCTATAAATAGGGGTTCGTTTCAACGAATTTTATATCAGATTTTCTGGTTTTTCACTTCTTCTTCCACATTTCTTAATACATATTCTTACCATTACTCTGCCAAAATCAACATTGAATTGAACTTGATCTTTTCTAGTTCGATTCTTTATCACTATATCAACAAGGTTCTTTGTGCTATTCAGAGTTATAGGCTTCTTTGTAATTTATTAAGTGAGAAAAGGAGTGATTGTGGCGTTGAAAATCAATCAAGGGAGATAAGGTGTGATTGTAGCCTTGGTAAATCAATTGGATAAACTTGTGGCTCGAAAATCAAGTATCTCTACCCAGAGGATTGCGATTCTGGAGGGTGTACCTCTTAGCCTTAAAATCGAGGGTGTAATTGTACAATTGCTTTTGAAAGGAAATCCGTACTTGTGTTGCGGGGCTGGATGTAGGGTAACTCCGAACTAGTATAAAATCAGGTGTTCTTCCCTTTATTGCTCTTACTTTATTTCTGCATTTGTATTTGTTTCTGTGATCATATCTGTGTCTATATATTGCATACATCCGTGTTCAATTCAACACAAATTTAAAAAGATTTAGTAATTCTTTATAAACACTATTCACCCCCTCTAGTGTTAATCCAGGCCTTAAGATCCGTAATCCGCATTTCTTTCAATTGGTATCAGAGCGAGGTTTTCAAAGTTTCATATTCTGATTTTTGAAAAAGTTTTTAAAATGGCTATATTTTTTAATACTAGTTTAGAAATATTCAAATCATTATTGTTTCATGAGTCTGCGTATAATCAATATTCAAATTGAAGTTATCTACCAAAATTGTTTGATGTGCAAGAATCATGCTTTATGGCTGTTGAGGAATCAATCCATAACGGACAAATTGTGCAGATCAGAAAGAATAAATGGATACTTGATAGTGGGTGCTCTAGACACATGACTGACAATCCAGATATTCTGAATGATATTATATACAAAGACAGAGGACTGGTTAACTTTGGAGACAATTCAAAAGGATATGTGATTGGCATCGGCAAAGTCAGTAACTCTGAAACTCCTATTATTACTAATGTTTTGCTAGTTAAGAATCTAAAACATAATCTACTAAGTATAAGTCAACTTTGCGATAAAGGATATAAAATTAAATTTGAAAAAGATAAATGTAACATCGAAGATAATAATGCAACCATAATATTTGAGGGAGTCAGGAAAAAGAATATTTATATTCTTACTATGAAAGATTCAAATGACAACCTGTGTCTGTTGGAAAATACAAGTGACCCCTGGATTTGGCATAAGAGATTTGGGCATTTGAATTTCAAACTCTTACCTAGGCTGTCAAAATATGATCTACTAAGAGGTCTCCCTAAAATGAATTTTAAAGTAGACAGTTTATGTGATGCATGTCAACTAGGAAAACTTAGAAAAAGTTCCTTTAAATTAAAAGATATGATTTCAACTTCAAAACCTTTTGAATTGCTTCATCTTGATTTATTTGGTCCATCTCAAATTCTGTCAATAAATCATAGTAAATATGTTTTTGTAATTATAGATGATTATTCTAGATTTACATGGACAATATTTTTGAAACATAAAAGTGATACTTTTGAATGTTTTAAGACCTTTTCAAAAGGAATTTAAAATCAATTTTCTCTAAAAATTATAATTATTCGAAGTGATCACAGTGATGAATTTGAAAATGAAAAGTTTGAGGAATCCTGTAATAAAAAGGAATAACTCACAATTTTCCATTTCCAAGAACTCCACAACAAAACGGAGTAGTAGAACGTAAAAATGGGACGATTCAAGAGTGTGCGAGAACTATGCTTTCAGATAATAATTTACCAAAGAATTTTTGGGCAGAAGTAGTTGCTACCGCTTGTTATATTTTAAGTAGAATTTTAATTAGACCTCTAACTGATAAGACATCTTATGAACTTCTTTATTCAAAGAAACCTAAGGTATCTTATTTCAGAATTTTTTGGAAGTAAATGCTTTATTTTAAATACAAAAGATAATTTAGATAATTTTGATCCTAAATCCGACAAAGGAATCTTTATCGGATACTCTAATAAAAGTAAAGCATACAGAGTGTTTAATTTAAAAACTAACACCATTGAAGAAACAATGCATGTTTCATTTGATGAAAATTTCAAAAATTTTGAAGATACAAATAATGAAGAGGATTTAATCACTCAAAATCAAGAATCAATTGAAACTAATAATGAAATTAATCATCCTAATAAAAGGACTAAACTTTTAAAAGATCATCCTATAGAAAATATATTAGGAGATACGCAATCTGTTGCTAAAACTAGAAATCAACAAAGTCAAATGAGTAATGTAGCTTTTATATCAACTATTGAACCCAAAAATCCAAAAGAAGCATCAACTGATGATTCATGGATTTTGGCTATGCAAGAAGAATTAAATCAATTTACTAGAAATGATGTTTGGGAACTTGTTCCTAGACCTGAAAATAAAACTATAATTGGAACTAAATGGGTTTATAAAAATAAATGAATGAACAAGGAGAGGTAGTTAGAAATAAAGCTCGATTAGTCGCTCAAGGTTATTTTCAAGAAGAAGGAATAGATTTTGATGAAACCTTTGCTCCCGTAGCAAGATTGGAAGCCATTAGGATTCTACTTGCTTTCGCAAATCATAATAATTTCAAATTATTTCAAATGGATGTTAAAAGTGCCTTTTTAAATGGATTTGTAAAAGAAGAAGTATATTTGAAGAACCACCACTTTTTGAAAATGATAAATTACCAAATCATGTTTACAAACTTAATAAAGCATTATATGGTCTAAAACAAGCTCCTAGAGCTTGGTATGATAGACTACGATCTTATTTATTGCAATCAAATTTTGAAATTGGTAAAGTAGATAATACTCTTTTTATTAAAAGAAATAAAAATGATATTCAACTAGTACAAGTTTCCGTAGATGATATCATTTTTGGATCAACTAATTTTGAAATGAATAAATAATTTTCTGAAATAATGACAAAAGAGTTTGAGATGAGCCATATGGGTGAATTAAATTTCTTTTTAGGATTACAAATAAAACAATTAGATAATGGTATCTTTATTAGTCAAGAAAAATATGCTAAAGACCTAATTAGTAAATTTGGTTTGACTATTGCGAGTGGAAAACCCACTCCCATGGCAACCAATGAGTACCATAGTAAAGAAGATCTCTCGAAAGATGTAGATCAAAAATTATATAGAGGAATGATTGGATCACTACTCTATATGACTGCCAGTAGACTTGATATCATGCATGGTGTTTGTCTCTGTGCCAGATATCGATCCCAACCTAAAGAGACCCATTTAAAAGCCGTAAAACGAATCATAAGATATGTTAAACACACATCTGATTATGGTTTTTTTTACCCTAAAAATGATTCTTTTGACTTAATATCTTACTGTGATGCTGACTATGCTGGTTGTAAATCAGGCCAAAAAAGTACAAGCGGGACTTGTCACTTTTTGGGGCATTCTCTGGTTTCTTGGCTTAGTAAAAAGAAAAACACAGTTTCTTTATCAACAACTGAAGCAGAGTATATTTCTGCTGCTTTGGCTTGTTCTCAAGTAATACATATGCAACAAACTTTAAAAGATTTTGGTTTAAAATTTTCAAAATCACCAATTTATTGTGACAATACGAGTGCGATAAATTTATCCTAAAATACTACTCAACATGCTCGAACTAAACTTATTGATATCAGACATCATTTTCTCAAAGATAATATAAGTAAGGAAGTAGTTACTCTTGATTATATCAATTCTGAAAATCAAATTGCTGATATTTTAACAAAATCCTTAAATGAATCAATTTTTACTAAATTAAGAAGAGAATTAGGTATTTGTTCTATAACCGAAATATAAAATATAAATAACAAGTATAGTTAATAATTAATATTAAAATCAAATAGTAAAAATAAAAAGGACCATGTCGACATCCCCATATACCCATGTCGACATACAACGTTTTTAAATTTCGAAATTTTTCCCACCAAAATTCAAAATAATTGGTTATATATTCTTCACATTTTTGAAATTTTATTATCCTTTCTGTTATCTCTCTGTTCTTCTCTATGAAATCAAATAATCAATGGCCTCCTCTTCCAAATCAAACATAGAATCAACTTTTTCGTTCCCCTCTCCTACGTCTTGTCCATTTCAACGTACTACTTTCGCTCGTGTGACTAAAATAGAGGACTATCTGAAGGATGCACTTCATATGATGACTGAAATTCAAGTTATTCAACTTTGTATGAAAAAGGAACAAGAGAAGCAAGGGAAGATTCTTAGAAATTTGCAAAATTTTATAATGGATAATCAAGCCAACCCTATCTAGATTGATGAAGATTCTTCACTCAATCAAGAGGCCAGCAAAGAAGAAGAAGAAGAACCCATGGAAGAAGCGCACACGGAGGATGATGACCAAGTCGTGTGTGTTGGAGAAGTGTGTTTTGACAAGAATGGGAATCTTGTCGAATAACGTGGAAATTTCTGTATCCACTATCCAAACTGTTCGATTCATAGATCTACTATGTTTAAAAACACACATTAGTTCTTCTCTTTCTTTACCATTGTTGTTTATTCCTTCTTACATTTACAACGAAACATGCACATACAACTATATGATTAATAAATTAATTGTGTTCTTATATGTGTTCTTCTTATTAATACATATAACTATACGTTTATCATATACTTAATATAGTTAGTAGTTTAGGATTAGATTTATTATAGATCTAAGTGTTGATTATTTATGATAACACTATCATTACTATCACACAGAATATTAGAATTAGGGAGAGTTATATAGTTTGGAGTTATAAAGTTTAAAATTTCTTTTTGTTGATGACAAAGGGGGAGAAATATAAAATAGGTTAGTTAGGCATCAATTAAGGGGGAGTTATAGATTAAGGGGAGTTATTAGGATAGAAGTAATATTTTATAAACAAAGGTTGTCATCATCAAAAAGGGGGAGATTGGTAGTCCGTGAGATGATGATTTTGATGACAACAACCTTAGAATAGATTATAAATATAAATACTAACATTATAAGTTTACATGTATATGCAGGATTTAACCATGCAGGTACCAAGAATGAAGACTGTATAGTATAGAGATTCAAGATATTAAGATTGAAGACTCATGAGTATCATGATTATCAAGAGTTCAAGAATTGAAGTAATTTATTCTTTTGTTAGAAATTTTGTTAAAACTCATAGAAAAGTACTAACATCTTAAAATCCAATTTATTCGTGGAATGGAATCCACTTCGAGCCTGTTAAAGGGATGGAACCCTAAGTAGGATGGAACCTACGTAAAATCTAGTGGAACATTGTTTTATATCTGTAACGACAGCGATTTTTCGTCCACGAACGCCGACATCAATACGTCCACTGTATCAAGGCCGGAAAACAGTACCGTTATGGTTAAAGAAGAAGAAAAAGGTAGTAGAAGAGAGAAAAAGATAAAACAGAACAGAAAGAAAACAACAGAACAATATTAGAATCTCACAATCGCAGCGGAACAACATATAATAAATAAATGAATAATCTTTAAACAAAGAACTATATCAGTTATTACATTACATCACATTACATTACATTATCAGAGTGAACAACAACAAACAACAAACAATGCAGCGGAAAAGAAATACTATATACTAATAATATGCCATGCCATCGAGCTTGCCTCCAGCAACTCCTGAATTCCAGAATATCCTGATAAACCTTAACTCTTGACTACCCGTGTGGAAATTGGTGGGGACCCAGAGTTTAGGAAGGAAAACAATAAACTCTGAGTCAGTCATGTGACTGGTGTGAGAACTAAAACAGTTTATTTTTATCTTTAAAATAAAGAATATGATAATTTTAAAAGAGATTCGCATTGCTTTTAAAAAATGAGACTACAATAAGACCTCCCACCACACACACAATGCAAACGCAGACTTGGAGGAGATTTCTTCTTATGTTAATCAAAGATGCTTGATACGCATTAAAAAGAAACATTTGATATTATTATTAGTGCATAGTGTAGGAATTTTTTTTCGAAAGTAGAATATAAATCTTAGCCAACATAGGTACCATTATATTATGCCTACTATAGCTACCATATTAGATGGCAGGTTCTACAACTAAAACCGTACAAGGCCCGTATTGTTTCTTTGGATTTCCAACAAATGGTCAGGCCAAGAAACTTCCCATTGCCATATGAGAACGCCTCTGGAAGGACGTCCCCGAGAACCAAACCGGATCTCTGCCAACACAAGGTCGGGTTACCCCTAACTGGGTAACTACTGACACGAGTATGCCATCCCCCGGTCCTTTAGGACCTTTATCCGAGCGCTCGTAACCAACATCACACAATGATAAATAAAGTGTTTCAACATGAGTAAGTATCTGGGCTACATACCATGATACCACCCTTTTCCAAAAGGAAATGCACATAACCTAAAGGGAGCTAACCCTCATAACCTTGCTCCATCTTTCTTGTTTTGACCATTCCGGAGTGTGAGGCTCGACGAAGTCTCGTCCACAAAGCCACGCTTTATACAAAAGCTGTGCTTTGGGTCAACAAATGATCAAAGAAATGATCACAAAGATAGGTGATCAAACAAATGATCATATCACAAATGATCAAACAATGATCATTTCACAGCAACACTCAGCATGCCACATTACCAAATTGGGAACGTATCGCTGATAACCTTCAACTACATAACCTCTGAGCTCGTACATCTCAGAGAAGGGTGTTAAGCTAAAAGAATAAATTCTCCTCCACCAACAGAAATATATTTGAAAGAAATCAGCTTTATATCTCAATTTGTAATGTCAGACATACAATCCATACAAGTCTGTTCCGGGATCGAACAGAACCGAAGGCACTTACAAAGAAGTCCTTGCAATCCGGCTATTCACTAATCACGTTCGGACTTTCCATCACATATGGAGTCTCTATACCGTAGCTACTCGGTGCAGAGACAATCGACGAGTTGTCCTTTCGCTTTTGAAAATATCCGGTCTTCAACACCGGTCTTCAAATGCAATTCATAACGACGTATCACATATTCAGAATGGGTTATACGACCCCATGGTCCTTTCCCGGCTAATCCGAATAGTGAGCGCTTATTCAAAAATAAGTGTGACATCCAAATTCAAACAAATCACAACAAATACCCATTCAAAGGTAAATATTAATAGTCGGTTATTGAACTATCAATGGATATGCACAACATCACCAGATTCCAAATAATTTTCCAAATTATTTACTTCCCAAAAATATCTTTACAAGATATATAATTTCAATATGTCAAAAATAAATCAATATTTATTTTTAAACAAATTCCACTTTATTTTATAAATTCCATAGTGAATTTATATTTCAAAATATTTATGAATATACGATTTCAATTATTCATTTTCAATTTATCTTCAAAAAGATAAATTCTCAAAATATTTACTTTATATTGGAAGACTTTTCCATACTTATTTAATAAGTAATTCACAAATCTTTTTATTTTCTACACTTGGAAAATATTCAATATACTTAAATCTAAATTAAGTATATATTTCCTTCTTTAAGGAAATCATTCTCTTAAACATATTTATTTGGGCCAAAACGAATGTTACGTAAAACATCGTTACGACAACCAAAAATCACTAGTATAGGGATTCGAAATTAAAATAGATATATAAATCCCAACACTATACAAAACATTTCCTTTCAGAAATCATTTACTACAACAACAGTGTTATAGTCCACATTTCCTTCTATTTCTCGAAAACGTCTATTTCAACAATAAATGTTGAAATCTATGGTTTCGAATCTTAACACATTTAAAACATCGTTAGATCGTTTTAATTCTGTTTAAAATATCACATCTAAAACATTTTCTTTAACATATTATTCACTATTCAAAAACGTGAATATACTTCGGTAACCAATTTCATCATTCTATTCATTCTATTTTAAAGGATTATTCACTGCCTAAAACGTGAATATAACTTCATTAATAAGTTACAACAATTTACTTATCAAAATAAGTCGTTTGCGGATTTATAAAACAATGTTTATAAATTCCATTTCTATTTGTTTTATAACAACTTCCTTTTATAAATCTTCTTTTATTAACCTATTCAATTTATAACTCAAATATAAACCAAAAGTCCATAATTTAAGTTAAATACTTATAATTTATTTGTTTGCAAAATCGTTCCTTTAACTTCCCAAATTATAAATCTTATAACTTATAAGATTCATTTATTTACCCAATCTATTCTTTTAATAACTTTACAAATTTTATAAACCTACTGCTTATAAAATTCCATTTATAACTTCACCGTTTATAATTCTATAAATTTCATTCATTTATGAAATTCATTCGAAATTCATTCTAATACTTATAAAAACTCGTTTTATAATCCCAAAATTTTAAATTTACAAATATCAATTTTATAAACCTTTTATATAAATCAATTTATATTATTCTTTTAAAACGACATTAAACTCCTTTATAATTTCATCATTCTCTTTGATTTATAAAATAATTAAATTTCATAAATCCTATATTTAAACTTTTTACAATAAATTCAGAAATCCCAATTTAAACTATTTTATAAAATTATTAACCCCATATTTTCAAAAATCAACTTTTAACTATATTTCTTAAAAATCATAATTTTTATAACATTAAAATTATAGTGTTTATTTATTTAAAATGAATCAATTCCAAAAATATTTTATAAACGTATACTTTCAAAAATCACTTTAAAAATCCTTTTAAAATTTCCAAATTGGCCCAATGATGCTACACACCAAATAGTCAATCATGACAACAACAATATCATATATCGATATGATAATCAACGAATATCAAAATATCCATAATCAAATAAATACTGTTGAGGAATCCAGTTGGATCCCTCCAACCTGTTTTCCTGCATCCAAAGATGTTAGCACAATACCAATTCCGTTCCAGTACGAAATTATCGCGGTATATGGGATTTAAAATATTATCCGCTTAATAGGCGGCGCAATAGGGTCTCATCCGCTATATAATGCGGGAAATCAACTCCAAGTACATAAATAATACCAATTTCACTGTTAAAGTAATATTCGCGGTATATGTTTTTAATAAATAACCTCCGCTTACTAACGGCGCATAATGTCTATTTTAACAATCAATAGATAACAATCATCATTCAAACATACATTCAATAATTTTAAATCTAACTATTTAAAAATTAAAATAGAAACCGATTCGATTGAGTGAGAAGTTCTCACCTTGATTTTAATTTCGTTTTAGCGATTTATTTCGAATAAAATCAAACGGACGTTTAATTTTACCCGAAATTTTTGCTAGCTCCAAACGACTCAATCCAATTCCATAGCGTAGTGCTCGTCAATACAATTCCAACGCAACTGGGTTCGTGCGTTTTCGACCTCGTATGAAAAAGATACGAATTTTCAAAATTACACGAATTTATATAAACTAAATTTTACAATTCTTTTATTATTTTTAACCTTCTCTAATCCCAACCGTAGATCCAAACTTCCCGCATCTGAGCCACAGGACGCACCTTCCTTCTCCCCTCCCATTCACATACAGGTAAAACACGCAAGCAACCCATTAAGCTCCATAACTAGGGTTTAATTATGCTCCCTCCACAAGCAACTTCAACTCGATCAGCAAGCGCCACTTGAAGCGCCTCACCTTCCTCCACCTTCGGCTGCAAAGCCATGAAGCTCGACCCTACATATAGCACGAAATTCGAGGCCGACCGTGATGACTTTGAGCGACGATTGTCGCCAATCTACTGCCCTAATTACGATCATGACCGTTGGATATCAAGATCTCATTGTTGTCTACAACTTTCATGTAGAAAGTTTCTTGAATCGTTGCATGGATTTGAAGAAAATAGGAGGAGAAGATGATTGTTTTTCGGCCATTAGTGTTGTAGGTGGCGGCTACTGAAGAAATTTAGGGTTAGGTTTTGGTTTGGTTGAAATTTGTGAAAATGGAGGGGCTTATATAGAAAATTTTGCAAACACTATTCATCCCGGAATTTCCGTACTCCAAACGAAGCGTGCCGGTTGGCGTTTCTAAGGTTTACCTTGCATTCCGAACACAATGGAATGTGTTTCGGGAGCTAATTCGGTCATCTGTGCAAGTTATGGCAATAAACGTTCGATTTAAAATTAAACCGATTAAACGATTTTCTAGGCGTTTTAGCTTGCACTGGAGAAACGGTAAATCCAATTGACACGAAATTTAAAACCATACAATAATATCAGATTACGGATCCGATGAAACTTGTTTCGTCGAAATCCGAGACTGTTTGAAACATGGCTATTTTAACTCGTCAAATTAATATAAAAAAACAATTTCGATGCGTTTCGAGCTGCCACGGTCAAACGAAAACTCCGATTGCTACGAAATTTGAAATCCGGTAATAACAAACTATTATGGATCCAATGGAACTAGTTTCGTCAAATTCTGAGACTGTTTGAAAAACGGCTAATTTCACTAGTCGATTAAATATTAAAATATTCAATTTTCACAAATAAACTTTTAATTCAATTTTAAATGTTCTAAACATCATTCTAACTTCAACATGATTAAATAAAATTTTACAAATCATTTTCAATCATATTTAACCCTATTTTCAATTATTTTTGTATTTTCACATATTAAATTATCGATTTAGTTATCCAATTAAATCCAATTATTCGAAATAAAATTTATTCGACTTATAAATTTCACTTATTAATATTTAAAATTAATTAAATATTCAAATTTTAATTAATAAAAATTCTGGGTCGTTACATATTTCCCCCCTTAAAAGAATTTCGTCCTCGAAATTACCAAGTAAGAAAAGTTACAGAATCTATTAACTTTCCCAAAAATCCATAGTTAAATTTCTTACAATACTTTACTAAGTTTCCAGACCATATTTAGTTATTATTTCAAATCAAACTATCTTCTTTGACTTTCAATTCCAAATCAAATTATAGTTTTCAAAATTTCCCAATTTTGTCAAAAATATTCTAACGCCTTAAATTTTCGAAAAAATTCGCCAGAGTCTTCTTTGCGCGGCTCGATCCGAAAAAAATGACAGTATATATATCACAAGTATACATCTCATCAAGTGATGAGGCATCCCGCAGGGAAAAAGTGTAAAAGTACGATATGTAATCTGAGATATGTACCTTATATTTTATTAGCGAGCATATACGGCTAATATAGCACGAAAGCGAGCTCCAAATGCGAAGCAAACGCAATCCGCACCTACTGAACACTCAACAAACAAATGAGAAACATGTATATAGACAATAGTATCGATATACGACATATAACAATATAATAACTATATATGCTACCATAGCAAATGCAGTAAAAGCAATAAATTCAACCATTAACCAACTATCATCCAACTAACATTCAACTAACATCCATAACCAATAAATATCCATTCATATTCTCATTAATATTCAATGAAATGAGTTTTTTTAATTTAATCACATTTGATTCATTAACAGTGGATGTTTTTACTAACATTCATTTTCAATTAGTTTATATTTACTAATTCATATTCAAGTTGGTTCATTTCCAAATCAAATTCAATTCTATTTAAGATTCACTTAAATTCCAATTGAATTTCAATTACTTTAGCTTCCAATTTCATTAATACTTAATGAATTATGTACGATAAACTAACATCAAATAACAACCAATGTATATTAATTACAACCAAATTCCTTTGCTTATATTGATTCAATTTGGTTTAACACCTTTACTTTCAATTGGTTTAATTAAATTGATTTTCATTCAATTATTCAACTTCCAATAACATTAGATTTTAGTGAATTAACACTTACATTCATTATTTCATATCTACTTAATTTACATTCAATTTGATTAACATTCAATTAGTTAACCATTTCAAGTTGAATTTCATTTACATAACTTAAGTTCATATTTACCACTTAACTTTATTAATTTACTTTGATACCAATATCAACTTCATTCAACATCTCTTAAGTTATACTTCATTTTATAAACATCACTTGGTTTTACTTAACTTAAATTCCCACTTATAAATCAATTCATCTTCCAAATTCTAAAGTAAATTTCCATTTAACTTTAAATTCATTTTTATTTACAACTCATATTCATAAATATATTCATATAGTTTCACTTCTTATATATATAAGTTTATTTCACAATTGTAAATCACTTTAATTATAATTCAATTCTTATAATTCATTTGCTTATACAATTATTCTTTTATTTAGATGTTTTTATTTAACTTATTAAACAACCAAACAATCTACTTATATATATACTTTAATAATTCTGAAAAATTATTCCTTTATATATAAAATATAATCAAGGTAAAATTATTTCATTTACCCAATTTAAAATAATATTGTGTCGAATTGTTCTGTACAAGTGTTTAGAGATCCCTATCAACAACGTTAATTACTCGTATTAACCAGAATCTATATACCACTCAACAAACCAATTATCACAATATAAAACAATTTCATATTCATTAACAAATACGCTCTCATAGCTATTTACACTCAACTCATTCTAGAGTACTACTGACTCTATCTCTAATGAGTAATACCCAACAGAGCCATGGTTGTATATTAACCATATGCTCTGATACCAAATGTAACAACAGCGATTTTTCGTCCACGAACGCCGACATCAATACGTCCACTGTATCAACCGTCGAGCAATCGAAGCCGGAAAACCGTACCGTTATGGTTAAAGAAGAAGAAAAAGGTAGAAGAAGAGAGAAAAAGATAGAACAGAACAGAAAGAAAACAACAGAACAATATTAGAATCTCACAATCGCAGCGGAACAACATATAATAAATAAATAAATAATCTTTAAACAAAGAACTATACCAGTTATTACATTACATCACATTACATTACATTATCAGAGTGAACAACAACAAACAACAAATAATGCAGCGGAAAAGAAATACTATATACTAATAATACGCCATGCCATCCAGCTTGCCTCTAGCAACTCCTGAATTCCAGAATATCCTGATAAACCTTAACTCTTGACTGCCCGTGTGGAAATTGGTGGGCACCCAGAATTTAGGAAGGAAAACAATAAACTCCGAGCCAGTCATGTGACTGGTGTGAGAACTAAAACAGTTTATTTTTATCTTCAAAATAAATAATATGATAATTTTAAAAGAGATTCGCAATGCTTTTAAAAAATGAGACTACCATAAGACCTCCCACCACACACACAATGCAAACGCAGACTTGGAGGAGATTACTTCTTATGTTAGTCAAAGATGCTTGATACGCATTAAAAAGAAACATTTGATATTATTATTAGTGCATAGTGTAGGAATTTTTTTTTCGAAAGTAGAATATAAATCTTAGCCAGCATAGGTACCATTATATTATGCCTGCTATAGCTACCATATTAGATGGCAGGTTCTACAACTAAAACCGTACAAGGCTCGTATTATTTCTTTGGATTTCCAACAAATGGTCAAGCCAATGAACTTTCCATTGCCATATGAGAACGCCTCTGGAAGGACGTCCCCGAGAACCAAACCGGATCTCTGCCAACACAAGGCCGGGTTACCCCTAACTGGGTAACTACTGACACGAGTATGCCATCCCCCGGTCCTTTAGGACCTTTATCCGAGCGCTCGTAACCAACATCACACAATGATAAATAAAGTGTTTCAACATGAGTAAGTATCTGGGCTCCATACCATGATACTACCCTTTTCCAGAAGGAAATGCACATACCCTAAAGGGAGCTAACCCTCATAACCTTGCTGCATCTTTCCTGTTTTGACCATTCCGGGGTGTGAGGCTCGACGAAGTCTCGTCCACAAAGCCACGCTTTATACAAAAGCTGTGCTTTGGGTCAACAAATGATCAAAGAAATGTTCACAAAGATAAGTGATCAAACAAATGATCATATCACAAATGATCAAACAATGATCATTTCACAACAACACTCAGCATGTCACATTACCAATTTGGGAATATATCTCTGATAACCTTCAACTACATAATCTCTGAGCTCGTACGTCTCAGAGAAGGGTGTTAAGCTAAAAGAATAAATTCTCCGCCACCAACAGAAATATATTTGAAAGAAATCAGCTTTATATCTCAATTTGTAATGTCAGACATACAATCCATACAAGTCTGTTCCGGGATCGAACAGAACCGAAGGCACTTACAAAGAAGTCCTTGCAATCCGGCTATTCACTAATCACGTTCGGACTTCCCATCACATATGGAGTCTCTATACCGAAGCTACTCGGTGCAGAGACAATCGACGAGTTGTCCTTTCGCTTTTGAAAATATCCGGTCTTCAACATCGGTCTTGCAATTCATAACGACGTATCACATATTCAGAATGGGTTATACGACCCCATGGTCCTTTCCCGGCTAACCCGAATAGTGAGCGCTTATTCAAAAATAAGTGTGACATTCAAGTTCAAACAATTCACAACAAATACCCATTCAAAGGTAAATATTGATAGTCGGTTATTGAACTATCAATGGATATGCACAACATCACCAGATTCCAAATAATTTTCCAAATTATTTATTTTCCAAAAATATCTTTACAAGATATATAATTTCAATATGTCAAAAATAAATCAATATTTATTTTCAAAACAAATTTCACTTTCTTTTATAAATTCCATAGTGAATTTATATTTCAAAATATTTATGAATATACGATTTCAACTATTCATTTTCAATTTATCTTCAAAAAGATAAATTCTCAAAATATTCACTTTATATTGGAAAGCATTTCCATACTTATTTAATAAGTAATTCACAAATCTTTTTATTTTCTACACTTGGAAAATATTCAATATACTTAAATCTAAATTAAGTATATATTTCATTCTTTAAGGAAATCATTCTCTTAAACATATTTATTTGGGCCAAAACGAATGTTCCGTAAAACATCGTTACGACAACCCAAAATCACTAATATAGGGATTCGAAATTAAAATAGATATATAAATCCCAATACTATACAAAACATTTCCTTTCGGAAATCATTTACTATAACAACAGTGTTATAGTCCACCATTTCCTTCTATTTCTCGAAAACATCTATTTCAACAATAAATGTTGAAATCTATGGTTTCGAATCTTAACACATTTAGAACATCGTTAGATCGTTTTAATTCTATTTGAAATATAACATCCAAAACATTTTCTTTAACATATTATTCACTATTCAAAAACGTGAATATACTTCGGTAACCAATTTCATCATTCTATTCATTCTATTTTAAAGGATTATTCACTGCCTAAAACGTGAATATAACTTCATTAATAAGTTACAACAATTTACTTATCAAAATAAGTCGTTTGCGGATTTATAAAACAATGTTTATAAATTCCATTTCTATTTGTTTTATAACAACTTCCTTTTATAAATCTCCTTTTATTAACCTATTCAATTTATAACTCAATTATAAACCAAAAGTCCATAATTTAAGTTAAATACTTATAATTTATTTGTTTGCAAAATCGTTCCTTTAACTTCCCAAATTATAAATCTTATAACTTATAAGATTCATTTATTTACCCAATCTATTCTTTTAATAACTTTACAAATTTTATAAACCTACTGCTTATAAAATTCCATTTATAACTTCACCATTTATAATTCTATAAATTTCATTCATTTATGAAATTCATTCGAAATTCATTCTAATACTTATAAAAACTCGTTTTATAATCCCAATATTTTAAATTTACAAATATCAGTTTTATAAACCTTTTATACAAATCAATTTATATTATTCTTTTAAAACGTCTTTAAACTCCTTTATAATTTCATCATTCTCTTTGATTTATAAAATAATCAAATTTCATAAATCCTATATTTAAACTTTTTACAATAAATTCAGAAATCCCAATTTAAACTATTTTATAAAATTATTAACCCCATATTTTCAAAAATCAACTTTTAATTATATTTCTCAAAAATCAGAATTTTTATAACATTAAAATTATAACGTTTATTTATTTAAAATGAATCAATTCCAAAAATATTTTATAAACGTATACTTTCAAAAATCACTTTAAAAATCCTTTTAAAATTCCCAAATTGGCCCAATGATGCTAGACACCAAATAGTCAATCACGACAACAACAACATCATATATCGATATGATAATCAACAAATATCAAAATATCCATAATCAAATAAATACTGTTGAGGAATCCAGTTGGATCCCTCCAACCTGTTTTCCTGCATCCAAAGATGTTAGCACAATACCAATTCCGTTCCAGTACGAAATTATCGCGGTATATGGGATTTAAAATATTATCTGCTTAATAGGCGGCGCAATAGGGTCTCATCCGCTATATAATGCGGGAAATCAACTCCAAGTACATAAATAATACCAATTTCACTGTTTATGAAATATTCGCGGTATATTTTTCTAATAAATAACCTCCGCTTACTAACGGCGCATAATGTCTATTTTAACAATCAATAGATAACAATCATCATTCAAACATACATTCAATAATTTTAAATCTAACTATTTAAAAATTAAAATCGAAACCGATTCGATTGAGTGAGAAGTTCTCACCTTGATTTCAATTTCGTTTTAGCGATTTATTTCGAATAAAATTAAACGGACGTTTAATTTTACCCGAAATTTTCGCTCGCTCCAAACGACTCCAATCCAATTCCATAGCGTAGTGCTCGTCATACGATTCCAACGCAACTGGTTTCGCCCGTTTTCGACCTCGTATGAAAAAGATACGAATTTTCAAAGTTACACGAATTTATATAAACTAAATTTTACAATTCTTTTATTACTTTTACCTTCTCTAATCCCAACCGTCGATCCAAACTTCCTGCATCTGAGCCGTAGAACGCACCTTCCTTCTCCCCTCCCATTCACATACAGGTAAAACACGCAAGCAACCCATTAAGCTCCATAACTAGGGTTTAATTATGCTCCCTCCACAAGCAACTTCAACTAGATTAGCAAGTGCCACTTGAAGCGCCTCACCTTCCTCCACCTTCGACTGCAAAGCCATGAAGCTCGGCCCTACATCTAGCACGAAATTCAAGGTCGACCGTGATGACTTTGAGTGACGATTGTCGCCAATCTACTGCCCTTATTACGATCATGACCGTTGGATATCAAGATCTCATTGTCGTCTACAACTTTCATGTAGAAAGTTTCTTGAATCGTTGCACGGATTTGAAGAAAAGAGGAGGAGAAGATGATTGTTTTTCGGCCATTGGTGTTGTAGGTGGCGGCTACTGAAGAAATTAAGGTTAGGTTTTGGTTTGGTTGAAATTTGTGAAAATGGAGGGGCTTATATAGAAAATTTTGCAAACACTATTCATCCCGGAATTTCCGAACTCCAAACGAAGCGTGCCGGTTGGCGTTTCTAAGGTTTACCCCGCATTCTGAACACAATGGAACGTGTTTTGGGAGCTAATTCGGTCATTTGTGCGAGTTATGGCAATAAACGTTCGATTTAAAATTAAACCGATTAAACGATTTTCTAGGCGTTTTAGCTTGCACTGGACAAACGGTAAATCCAATTGACACGAAGTTTGAAACCATACAATAATATCACATTAAGGATCCGATGAAACTGGTTTCGTCGAAATCCGAGACTGTTTGAAAAATGGCTATTTTAACTCGTTAAATTAATATAAAAAAACAATTTCGATCCGTTTCGAGCTGCCACGGTCAAACGAAAACTCCGATTGCTACGAAAATTGAAATACGGTAATAACAAACTATTATGGATCCAATGGAACTAGTTTCGTCAAATTCTGAGACTGTTTGAAAAAGGCTAATTTCACTAGTCGATTAAATATTAAAATATTCAATTTTCACAAATAAACTTTTAGTTCAATTTTAAAAGTTCTATAACATCATTCTAACTTCAACATTATTAAATAAAATTTTACAAATCATTTTCAATCATATTTAACCCTATTTTCAATTATTTCTGTATTTTCACATATTAAATTATCGATTTAATATCCTATTAAATCCAATTATTCGAAATAAAATTTATTTGACTTATAAATTTCACTTATTAATATTTAAAATTAATTAAATATTCAAATATTAATTAATAAAAATTTTGGGTCGTTACAGTATCCGCTAACTTTTTATTCAAAATGATTTTTCAAAATTATATCCTGTTTTCAAAATGTTTTCAAAACCTTTCTTTTAAAAGCATCAAAAACCTCTATCCTGATTTTAAATAATTTTAGGCTTAAAATTATCTTTAGTTTCAAAGTCAAATTACTCCTTATTTTAAACTTTATTTTAAGAAAATATATTTAACTTTTAAATATTTATGCTTAAGATTTAAATATAAAATTATAGTTAAATTAAATATATATTATTCTCTATATTTACTTATGTATTTTAACTATAGTCAAGTATATTATAAAAGTTTAAAATAGTTCTACTATAAGATAAAGGCTATTTTCAAAGAAAATCAAATCATCAAAAATTGCTTTGGGATGTCGACATGCCTATGGTGACCATGTCGACATGGTGTCAGTTGAGTTTAAAATTTAAATTTCAAAAGAAGTGTCTATTCGCCATAACTCTTCAAGAATGGACATGACTGTTGTTCTTCTATAAATAGGGGTTAGTTTCAATGAATTTTATATCAGATTTTTTAGTTTTTCACTCCTCTTCTTCTTCCACATTTCTTAATACATATTCTTACCATTACTCTGCCGAAATCAACATTGAATCGAACTTGATTTTTCTAGTATGATTCTTTATCACTATCTCAACAAGGTTCTCAGTGCCATTCAGAGTTATAGGCTTCTTTGTAATCTATTAAGTGAGAAGGCCTTGAAAATCAATCAAGCGAGATAAGGTGTGATTGTAGCGTTGGTAAATCAATTGGGTAAACTTATGGCCCGGAAATCAAGTATCTCTACCTAAAGGATTGTGATTCTGGAGGGTGTACCTCGTAGCCTTGAAATCGAGGGTGTAATTGTACAATTGCTTTTGAAAGGAAATCCGTACTTGTGTTGCGGGACTGGATGTAGGGTAACTCCGAACCAGTATAAAATCCAGTGTGTTCTTTCCTTTATTGCTTTTACTTTATTTCTGCATTTGTGTTTGTTTCTGTGATCATATCTGTGTCTGTATATTGCATACATCCATGTTCAATTCAACATAAATTCAAAAAGATTTAGTAATTCTTTATAAACACTATTCACCCCCCTCTAGTGTTAATCCTATCCTTAAGATCCGTAATCCGCATTTCTTTCAGATAATATGACCAGAAAATTGAATGGTTATTAAGTTGGTCGATAGTGATTTTATGGATGTTCGCATTTGATGTTGAATTTAAGATTTGAATGTGATGTTGCTGAGTAAGTAAGTGTATAACCTTATGTTTATATGTGTGTTTCCTTTAGTGTTAAGAGTATGATAATGTGCTTGTATGGATTGTGATCTAAGAACCAAAGTATGTTGTGTTGAAACAAAGTTAACAACTTTGTGTGTTGCGACGGACGTGAGATCCGATTCGAAATCAAAAACAATGTTTCCTGCTTTAAAGTTTGGAAATTATTTCAAAGTTTCTGTCTTTATTTCTAAGTCTCAAAAACCTTAAAAGCTATGTTTCTAAACATGGAATAGGGAAGAATAAACAAGTGTTTTTGCTTAAAATATGTTTAAGCAAACTGCGCTCATAGCAATAGTCGTTGTGGACGTAGTTCGACAAAATTATCGATTTTTGTTTTAAAGCGATTTCTTTTGAAATGGTTTTGCAAAGTTTTTCAAACTAATTAGAAATATAAAAGGAGATTAAGTTCATTAAATTAATATTTTATTATTTAATAAATTAATTAAAATCAATTATTAATTAATTGAAAATTAAGTAAGTGATTAAGGGTCAAGTAACCCTTAAAGAAGGTTAATGACTAATTAGTGATTAATAAACTTTTAATTAGTGATTATTGAAATTAAGAAGTAATTTAATGATAAATTATTATTCAATTAAGTTAATTAATTAATTATTTAAATAATTCTTATTTAATTAAGTGATTATTCAATTAATTTTTAATTAATTAGGGTTTAATTGATAACGAATTGTTTTAACCTTAACTAAGATGCATTAAGGAGTTAATTAGGACTTAACCAAGTTCATTAAGTTAATTAAAGTTTAATTATGAATTAATCTTAGTTTAATTAAGATATAATTAGGGTTTAAGCTAAATAAATATACTTTAGTCTTTTCAAAACCATTTTTAAACTTAATCAGTTATATTTAAATCAATTATCTTTTTTAGATTAGTTGATTTTAAATCAAAGGATCCCTCGTCTGGGCCATTAAGTAGCCAGATGAATTAAAGTAATGATTATAGAACGTTGACACGTTTTATGGGAAGTAAGTGACTTGTGTTTAGCACAAATGACGAATATCGGTAACGTGATAAACACAAGGAAGTTAATTTCTAAGCTGGTCATGATAACTTCTGGAATATACTTCTATATGTAAAAAACTTACATCCGATAATGGATGTATCTATATTTGTATCTTGGACATCTACCAATGATTTATTGTAAGTTATGTGTGGATCCCTTATATATCTGATGTTAGGCAATACCCATGTATAACTTAGATAAGTAAACCCAAATTTAATAATCCATTGTAGTAATTAAGCCTCCGTTCGGTTTTGGAAATTTAATATTTCATTTTGTTTTAGAATGGTCTTCGAGGTTATTTTATTTGAATAAGATATTTGAAGAATGATCTGACAATTATTTTGAATATTATATAAAGAAGTTTACGAATAATTTTGGGGTATTCATCAAAGGGGCTTTATAAATAGTTTTGAATGTTTATAAAAGTATTTTATAAATGGGTTTGGATGTATATAAAGGAAATTTTTATACAAGGTTTGAAAGTTTATAAAAACATTTATATAGTCGAGTTTGAATATTTATAAAGAGTCTCATAAATTAGTATGGAGGTTGATAAATATTTGTAAACGAGTTTGGGTTAAATCAAAGTGGATTTCATGGATAAAGAAAATTTATAAAAGGATTCATTGAAAATAATTACAATAGGAAATTGAGGTTTGGGTTTCTCGAGGTTGACCATTTAAAAAAAATTTGGTGGTATAGAACATCCTTCCACACTTTACACCGAAGGAATAGTACTTAGAGTTATCCTTTTCTCAAATTTAAATAATGTAGTTAAATTCTTTTAGACATTTGGTAATGGAAAATCTTTCAAATGTTTTGTGAATATACTCATATCAGAAAGATAAGTATATGAATGTTTTCGAAAGAGATTTATTAAACAAAGACATGTTTTGAGGCTTAGTGGTTGCTATGGATAAATAAATCTCAAATGGAATTGGTTGTTTTTTTTTATTTGATAGTTAAATAACCGGCTATCAAGTTTGATCAAATTTTACTTAGGAGGTATGAATGTAAAATTCGAGTTTCCAACAAACACTCGAATATTTGCTTCCAGAAGAACCGAGAATACGTCAATCAAAAATTATCTGTTGTTGGTACGGAGGGACCAGGATCGGATTTATATATCCAAAAACCACTCTGAACCAACATGTATGTTTGAGTGGAAGACATCTTGATGATGATTGAAGACAGTGCGCTTTGAAGTGCAAGGGCTACTGCTACTAATTCTGAGGGTGATTCCAAAATGGATGTAGTAGAGTTAGTGTCTTCGGTTTCGTCTAGACCCAGAACGAACTTGTATGGATGAATGTTGGCTTGCATTGACGTCTGGAGGGCAATGCTAGCATTCTAAGATGGATTTCTATTCAGAAAGGTAAAGCGTAGCCTTAAGCCTCACAACCGGAAAAAATGGTAAAAATAGGGCATGCACCAGAGCAATGTGGTTAGCTACCATTAGATGCGGTCACCCTATTCTAGATCTCCCTTTCATAGTTGGTTTACGCGCAAAAACCATGTTTGTATAAGGCCTCGTATCAAGCGGGTGAGTTAATCCGGTCTGCCATGTTAAAGGGGCAGCCGGCTCTATGTTAGCATTCGTGCATTTTCTAGAGGTGTATCATCAGAAGGTAGTCCCTTACATTGTCATTAGTTGGATTCAATCTCCAATACGTGCCTTACGTTTTCGGTTGTAGAGCCTAGTATGTTGGAATGTTAGATGCAAGCATTTCAGATATTTTATCTATTAACTTTAAACCTAGACACTATGATAATATCCCTGGATTTTGATATAAATGTTTTAGTTATCGTAAGGTAAAAACCCGTCCGTTTTTTATGTGCGGTCTGGTCTTATGGGATACCCTTTGTTTGAAAGGTTTTCAAATATAGAAATTAGTTTGGTTGTTACTTGTTATCGAGTCTTACTCATGCTGGTTTACCAGATTGACCTAGGCATTACTCCATGTAATGCTTGAGTCAGACCGAGCATGTTTTCCTGGGATTAGCTGGATACTTTAGAGTTGGAGAGGAGATGGATGGTCAAGACATATTCACGTTTATTTTTCTTCCGCTATATTATATAGTCTGTATTTTTGTCAATGTAAGGATAGGTTTCAATAAATGTCCATATTTAGGATAAGTCTAGTGTACTTTGATGTTGTATATATTAATAAAGATGTTTCCTTTTTGTAAATATCATTGTTGTATTGTGTATTATTCGCTGCATTGTGAGATTATGTGTTGTTTAGTTTTCTTCTATCTTCTAGCTTCTTCTTTCACCCTAACAAATCGGTATTTCCGGTACTTAAACGTTCAAAATGTGATACAGTGGACGTATTAGTGTCATTTTCGAGGGTTGAGAATACGGTTCTTTACATAGTATAAGTAGGACTTTTTTATAAAATTTATCTTGTGTGATTCCTAAAACTATGCCTTGGATGAAATTAATTTTAACCTTATATATTTACTCTTAAGTACACAACCTTATAAAAAGAAGTTAACTCAACTTCACTTTTTAACAATCATACTTTGTCCAACAAAGTCTGATTACTCCTCAAAGACCATTATGTATCGTACGGAGGAAAGACTTTTGAGATTGAATCTTATTCGATTTTAGATAATTTTGGAACCATTTTCGTATACACTCATTTGCTTGATCAAATTGAATTTTCTTATATCTTTTGTACATACTTTTTTCTGCTTCCATTTTATATTCAATGAACTTATCTTAAACATACTACACATGTATCAAATATATATGTTTTATTTTTACGATAATTCATTTGGGAATTGAACGACGTATGTGGAAACGATTTTTGTATCATTGGACTTTTGACTGCATACATCTTTATGTACCAATTTGAAGAGTTCGCCAACTCTTATGTCACTCCCCTTAAATGGGTGCTTTGTCCTTAGTTCCAAAATAGTTATAAAAATTATATATATATATCTGTGCTATGTAGATAATGCAGAAAATACTATTATTTCTAATAGATTTATTTCATAATGAATATTCAAAACATTCATAATAAAATCAAACTATATTCGCTTTTAGTCAATACTGAAATTAATTACTATTTTATAAATAATATTTGACATATTTATGAAAATAATTTTTTATATCTTGATGCATCTATTGATATTTATTATATGGTATGCTTCCACTATTTCCGCTATTACTATAACAACATATGAAACTATGCAGCTAAAATGTTTAACAGTTCTATAACGATGAAGGTGCAAAGGGATAAAGTTGGGATATAGCGAAAAATAACGGAGGTGCAGAAAGCTTCATCGGATATGAAACCAAATATTTAAAATTAATTTATTCTCATTCTCACATCATTTGTGTAGGAAAAAGAAACATTGTTTAATCTTATATAACAAAATCAAAGAATATCATGATTTATGCAAACTAAATTTGGTGAATACAATAGATTTCTAACTTATATTGAGCACATATTCCTTAAAATTAGCTCTTTACCCTAACTTTATTGATGAGATTTAAAAAAGAAATAGTCAAATCAACCTTTGTATATTATGTTGCTAAAACGAGTACTAAAAAAATTGATTTAGCGGATATAGTAGAAAATAGCCGGGCTTAAAGCAGATCTACTGTTTACTAGCGCTAAATTGAATTAGCGTAATCGCCGAAGAGCACTTTGTGCTTTAGTAAAGATTTTGCAGGGTCTTAGCGGGCTTTAACTACACAAGTATGAAATATGAAGCTCCATTTAACTACTTGTTATGGGCTATTTATTTCGACTGTAACAAATTAAAGTCGAGATTTTCAATCAAATACCTTAAACTTATGGAAACGACATTTGTAGAAAACAATTCTCACAAGTATGAAATATGAAGCTCCATTTAACTACTTGTTATGGGCTATTTATTTCGAATGTAACTAATTAAAGTCGAGATTATTCAATCAGATATGTTAAACTTATGGAAATGACATTTATAGAAAACAATTCTTAATATAATAACACAATTTGGAAAATAAAAAACACTTTTCTCATTTCGTATTAAGTATCTTTTAGCATTTTATACGATTCTCGTTTGTAATGTCCCTTATAAAGCAAAGATGGCCATTCTCCCTCTTCATCCTAAATGTGTTACATTGCAGTCACTCTTAAATATTCACTTTTCTTTTCAAAATGGTCAAACCATTCAAAGGAAATCTGTATTGTAATCAATTATATTGAATACATGATTTCGAATAATGATTTTTTTTCTTATGATCTAATTTGAATGAAGTTTCATACTTTACGAACTATGACCGTTCACCTTATAACATTTATTTATGATTGAATATGGATCAAATATCTATTTTCATGTTTTTCCTAAGGGTTCAAAACTCATAAAAGACAATAGACAACCTCGAACTATTGGAATCGAGACTATCGGAGTTGGTGAAATAAATAGATTTGTTTAAATTTTTTTATCTGTCTAGACCTATTGGGCCTATGAAATCAAAAGATATTTTAGACCCAACCTAAAAGGTGTTTTAAATAAAATCCTTCATTTTATTTAATTAGTTTTAAAGATTTTTAATTTGATATAAATTTAAGTGTATGAGTGTATCAAATACACTCATGTGTGTAGTTGTTACTCATTAAAATTAATTTATGAAAAAGTCTTTTGTTTCATTCTCTAGAACCTATGTAATCAATTAAGGGAAGAAATAGCTTTGACTGGAGGGTAAAACCTTTCATTTGTCTCCCTGATTAGATTAACAATTCATTGGATTTCATTAACAATCAATTTAAACATGGTAAAAAGTGTGATTAAATCCAAATAAACTAACAACTAGTGTGTGGCCCGTGCTACGCACATAGGCATTGTTGGTTATTAGATTGATGTTGAAAGTTATTTAGAATATAACCTATGTAAAATAAATGAATTTTATATAGAGAGAAATGTAGGTTTGTATAGTATTTTGATGTGTATATGCAAATGTAATGTATGTGTGTGTGTGTGTTCGTACACACAAATATATTATGTATATGGTTCAGTTTATTAATATAGTAGATTTTTAGCATAAGTTGACATCTTTACTCTATCTACAAAATTATTATTTAAAGCATAGTAAAACACAGTGAAAATACAGTAGAATGAAAATGAGGAAACAGGTAAATTTTGATCAATATATTTTATGTTAAAAAATGTCAAATTTGCATACATGTTTCCTTTCTGGAAAAAAAATAAAATTTTGAAAAATTAAGCACATATGTGGTTCTATTAGCTAGTACTATATTTCGTATAGAAACGAATTATATAAATCAATGATATATACACACATACGTCAGTTTTAACCCATAAATTGAATATGGTTAAAATAATGAAGATGAAAAATGAGTCCTATAGAAATTGCATGTAAACAAAGAAGTATGGCACTCTATATTGTATGGATTTTGATATTTAATCAATATATTAACGAAGATGTATCTACGTCAAGTAACTTGGACAATATCGGCATTAAACTGAGGCACCGTATAGGTAAATTATGCAGTGTCAGCAACAAATGGAGTTTATCAAAATCCGGACATAGTTCTATATGTAAAACGAAAGTAGTCTCTCACAACAACAATGGGTGATAGAAAAATGACTACATTGAGCAATCGGTTAACATATGTGAAGGTTTTCCTGATTCTTCATCAATAACGGCGAGTACCACAATCTGACCCATTTTCACCAATGTCATAGAAAATTAAATGGTCCAAATAAGCGCCTTCTATCTCGCTTGTCTCGCTGTTATACCAGTTTAACAAAGCGTCTAATTTGATGTGAACAAACCTTTGGTTTGTCTGAATATTCAGTAATATATGTTGTGTATACCTGAAGGAGTCAATGTGAACTCTGTTTTTCTTCTTCTTTTTTTCATAGTTAATGGTACATGAAAACTATGGTGTAGTTGTTGTAATGTCGAGTATGTGGAACCATTGTACAATTAAGTTAAACAGCTAGAGTATCTACTTAATCCAATTATTAGATGATTACCATGTGTGGATATTCGGTCCCATTAGTCCAATTTGTAGACATAAAATTATATTCACTATTTTGAAACATTTAATCATTGTAAAACCTATATAACATTCAAGTAAATAAACAAAAGCAAATAAATAGATATCGTTCCAAAACATTGAGTAGAAGAATACATTCTTCCATTCAAAATTTGAACAGACATAAAAGGACGTAACAGATTAATAAAGAGAAATATCCATTTAACACAGAGCATACAGAAAAAAAATATTAAATGCAAAAATAACCTACTAAGACTAATAAACTTATAAGTAATTTATTATTTATTTAAATATGCGTGAGAGCAAAAATGATGTATGAATATTGGGCCAGTCACATTTGATGGGTTTTGAATAGTAACATAGTGGATGAGAATTAATAATTTTTGTTTATGTTTGTTTAATACAAACATGTTCAAACATAATTTGCACAGCTACAATGTGGCCATTCAGTAGACCAACAATTTAAGTTTAGTCAAACGCTGAGTAACAATGTCATATGTATGTAGTGATAAATTAATTAAGAATATCACTTCTATAAAATATAACCAAAAGAAAACAGTTGGAAAATAACAACATGCAAGAGTTCAGGTAACTTTTTCTAAGAACAACACCAGTAACTTTGTCATAATTTACAAAGAAAATTAACCTTATATAACTTCAAAAGTCAGAACGTGAAGATCAATCAAATATCATTTATTCCCAACATATTCCTTGCCAACGTTTCATAAATTTGATCTCAAACTGGAATATAACAATTCTTTTTAATCTGTTACTTGAGTTTTAAATGAAGAGGTTGAAAATTGTAAGCAAAAAACATCGACATATCAAACACAATATATGAAAGTTGGACAAACATGCTACTTTTTTCAGAAAAAGAACGCTGGCCACTTTACAAGTATGTTAATTTAGGATTACATGCAATTTATTTAGCTAGTACATCTCAAGATACAAATAGATAGATATAAATGATTCCTTATATCTCGTAAGTTTCACATAGTACAATAGAAGGATATGGTAAACCTGTAATAAACAACACTAATGGCATGTAGTTATCATAAAAACAGTAAAAACAACCATTATCTAAGTAGATTGCACAGTCAATTAGCGCGATCTTGAATAACATCTACACCCATTTCACATGGATCAGTTTCATGTAGCTCCACACGAATGCAATCCAATTCTCTACTACAGCATTCTTTAGAGCTCATGTAAAGCGGCTTGTTCTTTACTCTTGCAACTGGTTCTTTACCCTTGCAGCTTGTTCTTTACTCTTCCGGTATCATGAGAGCATGCAGTGAAAAAAATACCGCTGAAAATTCACAGTAATGAAAAAACCAAAGTCAAAAGTAGTGTATCTGCATTCATTCTTAAGAAGGCAAGCAGTGAAATCTTCATATTTCATAGCAGGTTTGCCAAGCTTTTAAAGAAAAACTTATTTAAGCGTTTCATCTATCTAGAAACTATGTAACTGCGAGTTCCTTTTTACATTAGCTTGGAATCATCATCCACGGCAAGGTTTTCAAAATGGGATTTAAATCGTAGATCGTCAAGTTTAAATTTTAAATCAAGATAGGATTTAAATCGTAAATCATAGGTTTAAAATATCCACCTTTTAGCATTTGTATTCATTTTGAACTTGATATTGATATTTGAACTTCAACAATTAAACTTAAAACTTAAATTTCTCCATAGTTCCCATTTTATTTTGTCTTTTAAATAATAATAATAATGAGAATTATGAATCTAAACATGTATATTAAATATTTTAGTATGAGTTGGATGTGTTTTTTATTGTGGTTTTAACTAAGTTTGAATCAGAGTGTAAATTGAATCGTAAAGGGAGGGATCCGATCTAAATCGGGATTTAAATCGTAGGATTTAAAGATTTCGACAACAGTGATCCATAGCCATTCCTGATGCTTTACATGAGCTCCAAATGGTTAGAAAGAGGAATGGGATAGTTTGATAAAGAAAAAAGGCAAAGACGATGGAAAAACATATTACATTTAGCATAAAAAGAGCAATGAAAACCATTTAAAAGAGAAACAATAATAATACTTTTTTATTCCTGCTCAAATTTCAGTTCATACTTAGTTAGCACTTACCACGCAATCAATTTCAATGCATATATCCACATTATTTATATTTTATACCCATCAATTTTCACGATCTTTGTACCATCATATCAATCATATTTTACATAATTATTATAGTTATAGAGTGAAGACAATATTGTATGACAAAATGAAACCATATATAATAAAAACCGAACTATCTTCCATGGCTTCATTATCCACTAAAAATTTCATTATGGACAAAGGAAGAATTGTAGATTTTTTGTTTTGTTAGTTTTTTTGTGTGAGATTAACAAAATTAGGTTAGTTGCAAATTTTAAGAAAATAAAACGATGGGTAAGGACAATTCAGTCAAAAACCTATATTTATTTGAAAATAAATTCGCTGAGGTTTTGTAATAGATTAAAGATGGATCACTTTAATTGGTTTAAATATATAAATAACAAAAAAAAATTATAAAATCTTTTCATTTAACTTAAGTTAAATTTTATTTCATTACGTATATTCCCTTTGATACTGATATCATTTATATATCATTTCACAAAATCATTTAAGTTTATTATAATTGTTATAAAATGCAACTCATATTTATTGTTATTTCTTCATATCTTAATTTCATATTAATTCATGGATTTACATCATTATTTCATTTCACTAATTCATATCATTAACTTAAGTAATTTTATTCTATAACTCAAATTCATATTGATAAATTTTTATTGATTCACAATCAATTTCATTCAACTTTCTTAAGTTAATTTTCATCTTATAATTCATTCCATTAACTTATTTCATATTCAATTAGTTGTCGTTCAATTTAGTTAAACTCACTCCACGTGCATTTAATTTATTTATATCAAATTTAAATTATTACTCGGTAAAGTAGTTATGATGCACAATACTTTTAAGTCTGTTAACTTATATCACACTTGTGTAATCTTCTGAACTGCAGTAGAACTCCATGACATATTCTGCTTGAAAGCTTTCTCCTCCAATGTCATGCAAGATGATTACAATCATTGCAGTTGAATAAAATATGTTTAAGATGGAAGATGTCAGATAGTAAATTATCGATCCTCTTGGTAACAACCATATTCAGTGTTATTACAAAGTTATATTCCTTTACACGCATATAAAATAGTTCATTTCTAGTTATGCATACAATAGATTATGGCTATTTTTTTCCATTACATCATTCCAAGGCATACGTCTACTGTTATATGTTAAAAACGATGTTGAATCAAATCACAGTTCACTTTCTGTGAACTGTAAATGGGATACAGCGGTCAAAATCCCATTTATAACACTAAAACAGTTTATATTCCCTTACACACATATAAAATAGCTCATTTCCAGTTTTGCATAATATAGATGATGGCTATTTTCTTCCGTAACATCATCCTATAGTGTACATATACAATTACATGTCAATAATAATGTTGAATTAAATTACAGTTATATGTGCAAGATAATTGTAATAATAAAAATGATATTAAAATGTGCAATACCAAGTTTAGAAAATGTGACCTGATATTAGTTTCATTTTGAAATTCCATTATGTATTGACATGTGATCTTCACTACCTTCTGCTTGTGCAATTTTAGAGTGACCACCTTCAGCAAGTATATGCTCTACTATATCCAAAGATAGATTAAATGCGACTAAAATATATTAACATACAACTGAGAAAGGCTGCTAAAATTTTGTCCATAAAAACCATGACTTCCTCTTAGTAAGATATTTACTTATATATTACATAACTACTACTGAAACTCAATCCATCTTCTCTGCAATTTGAAAAAAAAATCCTGTAATAAACCTAAATTACATCAATAAGGGTGAAAATATCATACATGTCATTTAAATTTAACACATTAATATGCAGTGATGCGTCTTAAAGTAAAATTTAGAGTCGACCCGTTCGAAAACATTAGAGAAATTAAGATATATATATAGCAGTACATCCAAATCTAGTTTATACTTAAAACAAAATCATGTGCATTATAAGATGTTCCAATGTTACACAAATTAAAGTTTTGCTTCATGGTGAAGTTTGAATGATGTAAATTTATGGATTTCCAAGGAACGTTAAATGTTTTTGGAGAGAGAAACCAAACTTCGAGTCACTTTCGTGTAATATATTCCTAAAACTTTGGACCAATAAATGAGTTAAGTTGTGGATTCAACCAATGAAACTAAGATTCCATAGTGTAAATGTGTGTAAAGGATTTTGAAAACAATGTCAACTTTTAAAACATACCAGGAAAAATATCAGCACTGGTGATATTTTTAACTATTGTCGTTATATACCTTTTATACCTTCATTTCAACTTCATGCATGCTCAGATGTACAATAGTCGAGGATGCTTATGATAGCTATGTAAATGACCATTTTGATTATTTTTTTAAGAGGCTAAATGGATAAATATGAACTAAAATTACATAAATATTAATAAAAAAACATATTTACTATAACATAAGTAATTATTAATGAAGTAGTATAATGCACCATATGCTGGGAAATTAAGACAAACGTCAATGTCTTGGGTACAAATTGGTATGGATATGTAATGTAGAATATAAATAAATTTGTACTATATAATATTAAAGTAGCCACCAAGTCATGTCGTATGAATATTTGAATTATCAAGTTCCATTGTTGCTTTATGTACATTGTGACAACCCGATATTTTCAACCATTCGCATCCGCACATGTCGGACTTGAATTGCTCAAAATACCGCATTGTAAATAAAATTTGGCAAATCTCAGAATATACAGTAAATACATAGTCACATATCACAGACACAGAGTAAATAATAATGCAGCGGAAATAAAAGAGATAGTAGTTCATGAAGCTACTATATAAAAATAAGATACATCAGAGTTAAACAAGATACAACAGAAGAGTAACAAGATACATCAGGTATAAATCAGAATACATCACTGAAATCACTGGATACAAAAAGCAAAATAGATGGCTAGATCTTCAAGGAAAGCTCCAGCTCCAAAGGTTAATCTTGAATGCTAACTCACTCAATCTGACTCGAGCATAAAGCAAAACACAAAACACTCGAGTCAGGACATAAATACTTATGAACTGTAAATCAACTCAAGTGAACAGTAACAAAAATGCATCAGTAACTTAAAGGATGCTTGGGATCGCCCATCCTTTAAGGATCCGTTAAACTATTTACTATGTAGTAATATTGCGCTATTATAATAATGTCTACAGTAAAATAAACATACTTTTAAATAGCGTTCCGGGCTACCCATATCACCCTTCACACATAATAGTCCCAGTAGTCCATCCAATATCATGCCATCTACACTCCGGGTGACCGTCGGAGGATACCACACGGGCTACGGGAGAAAAACAAACTCGTAGTAAAGGCTCGGTATGGTAGGTGACACGGCACACAAGGCAATGCCAGGGTAGATATACCAATTACGCACACGGGCTGGTGGTAACGCAGCAGCCACATACGCCCACCTTGGAACACACTCCCAAATCAAAATCGGAGGATGGCCATCTAATCAATCACCAGTAAGAGTATAGTATCGAAGGAATGTGTCCGATCGGAGGAATGACCTCACTTGGCCCGAGATCGCTCCTGTTTTAGCCACCTTATGCCAACTCACGGGAGTTGGGTCCACGTAATATACCTCAAGAACGTCGCCACCATCCTACTTCATTCTGGAATCTCCACCGCGTACACGGTTGTTAAAGTGGTTTTCGGAGTTGGCAGAGAGTATGACAACTTCCGATCCCGGTCTCTTTAACAACCAAACGTTATTATAACGCCGTGGTCATTTCAAAATAGGTTATACTTCAAAAAGATCAAATCATTTCGTTTCAAACTATATTTCTTTAAAAATAGTTTATACTTCGAAACCAAAACCATTTTATTTCAAAACTATTTATTAAATCAAAATAGTTTATACTTCGAAACCAAAATCATTTTTATTTCAAAACTATATTCAAATCAAAATAGTTTATACTTCGAAACCAAAATCATTTTTATTTCAAAACTATATTCAAATCAAAATAGTTTATACTTTATCATTTCCATCTCAAACCTATATTCACTTCCAAAAATCATAATACTTTCAAAGTTATAACTCTTTCGAAACCAAAATACTTGAAATCATTACACTTTGAAAATCATAACATTCTGAAATCATACATTTGAAATCATGAAACATTCATTTAATTCTTTACATTTTACAAATTTATTTCCAATTCAATTCAAAATTTCAAATTTCCAATTTAATTCAAGTCAAACCATCAATTTCAATTCAATTCAGTTTTCTAACAAAACATTTCAAATCTTATAAATTTCAAATATAGATTTGATCTACAAAATAAGCTATCCAATTTTAATATGTTTCCAAACTTTAATATCCAACATTTCAAAACTAAACTTTATAATTCCATATATTCATATCTCAAATCTAATTTCATTGTTATGTAGTTTTGAAATATTCATTTCCTAAATCCAATATTATTAAAATAAACTTAAATTACAATTAAACCAAATATCTTTTCATACAAATATAAACTTCAAATATTCCTTTATCAAATAAAGAAAAATCAAATATCATTCAACATTCACATTCTTTATTAAAATAAAGATCAAATCATTTCCAAACCATTTCAAAATCATTAAAATATTACATCCTTTCAAAACTTCATAATCAAATCATTACTTGAATTCAAATCCAAATATTCAAAGTTAAATATCATTTAAAAATCAAATATGTCATTCATTTATTATTTCAAACATCATTACCAAAAATACATTCCAAAATTCCATTCAAAAATTCATTTATTATATTACATTTCATTCCGTTTAACACATAACCAAGTAAACTTTATTTAAATTCAAATTCAATTTAAATTCCTTAAAAATTCAAATTTAAATATTCAAAACTTCTAAAATTTCACAGATAATCCATTTCAAAAGTTAAATTATTTAACACTTTAAAATATAGCCCAAACAGTGTTAAAATCTATAACATTTCAAAACATTGTCAAATTATAGCAACGACAACATTTATAAAGTGCTATCGTAGCTTATAGCTTCCAAAAAGGGTTTAGTTCAAGAATAACGGCATTTATAAAATGTCGTAATAGATATTTAGTTATTTCAAACATTGTTAGATTCAAAACAATAGCATTTAAAATTGCTGTCAAAAGGCTACAACATTTTGAAAATGCTATAAAATTCCAGATTTCATTTTAGCTTTTCAAAAATAATAATAAAACTCCAAATTTTTATTATAACTTAAAAATCATATTTCTAGACTTCAAAATTTCACATTTAAAATCATTTTAACATATGATTTAACACAATAAAATTTTAAGATCAAATATTCAATTTTGCAAACTCCATTCATTTATTAAGTCAAAATTCACTGTTTATTAATTTATAAATTTAACAAACTTAAAATTTTACTTCAAATATCATTTCAAAACTTTAAATTTAATTTCCATTATTTATTTACATCTTAAAATAAAATTTAAAGTCAAACGTCACATTTACTCCAAATTTACATACTTGAATTCACTTAAATTCACAATTTCAAGATTTAATATTTAACTTTCTTAAAACCATAATATATATATTTTAAATCAAAATTTCATACTTTTGAAAATACATATTTTAAAAAAATCATTTAAAAATATACCACGGGGTCTGTATATAATTTTCTAACCTAGGTCAAGTGATACGGATATATATCATTTCAATCCGTAATTTACAAAGAAAACCGGGTTTTATCATTTCAAACCCGCAATCCCAAGTCAAATAAAGTACAATAAAAATCGCTCAGGCCTATCATTTCAGCCCATAACGATTTGTTCCTATTCTAAAGTCCGTTCGGGTATGTATCATTTCAACCCATAGTGATTCTATTCTAACATGGAACTTGCAGTGTGATCATATGCATAAACAATATAAACAATGTCAATGTCACAATATAATGTCATATATCATATTTCAGGTGATAATTAACAGTTTTAACATGGTAATAACATAGCATAGCATATCATATGGTCATCATTAACTTGCATAACATTTTATATTACTAAACACTTGTCATCAATTCACTATTTCATAAGTATAAATGTCAGAGCGAGAAAGACTCACCTTTTACGAAGCTAGAGACAAACAACACACACAAGAGCGATTCCAAATGCACGACAAGCACGATTTGATTTGAATTGATGGAGACCCTTGTAAAAAACACAAAATATAACATACATAAGCACAAATATAGATATCGACATACAAATATAATCAACAACTTTAGTTTGCAGAACAGTTGCAAAACAAGAGAGATGACCAAACCTTAGAAGCAAAAGACTTGCACACGACAACATAAGCTTGTCACATGATCAAATGAGCTTGATCTCACCACTCTAGGCTCAGCCTAGGTCTCAATATGGCTTGGCCATGGCCTAGAGACAAGGCTTAGGGCAAGAAAGTGGAAGGTAAAGGCAAAACAAGTGGAAAGTAAAGGAGGCAAGGGGTTTGGGTCAAGGAATGGAAGGTTTTGGTGTAATTAGGCTCGGCCTATGGTCCTATGGGCTTGGCCTGGTGCATCTTCAGGCCAGGTCAGAGATGATAATGATGGCTATAGGTCATGGCGGCAAGTTGTGGTGGTGTTAGAGGTGGTGGCCAAGGCTAAACATGAAGGAAATGGGAATACAAGGCTCGGCTAGGCAATATTTGGAGTTTTAAGCAAAGTTTTTTGGAGATGACTTCAATTAGATGGCATGGCTTGTCATGGTCAGAGGAGGAGGAGATGTTTGCTGCTGTAGATAGTGAAGGAGATGGTGGAGCTGATGGTGGCGGTGATAGGCCAAGAATCATATGTGAAGTCAAGGCAAATTTAAGCAGAAAACAAGGCAAATTCCAGGAAGAAAGGTAGAAAAGAATAAAGAGAAGCCATTAACTTGGAATTTTTTTTTCTCAAATGAGAAATAGCCGTGAGTTGAAGAGGATAAGAAGTATTTTCACGTGAAAGGCAATGGGAAATGTACGGCTATCAAGGAGAAAATGAAAAGCCAAGGAAATGAAGAGACTAGCTATTGAAAAGTCACAAGAAATGAAAAGCCTTGTCTCTTTGAATTTCTAATTTCTTTTTAAAATTTAAATACATGTAAAATATGTATAAATACAGATAAAAAACGAAAATACAGTAAATAAAAATAAATAAATAAATATTAATTAAATATAATTAAATTAAGAAAATAACAAAGAAAATGTAAATTAGGCTTGAAAATTTGAAAATAAATGAAATGAACTTTGGGAAAATTGTATGTACATGAAAAATATTTATAAATAAAGATAAAAACATAAAAATAAAATGAATACATAAAAATGAATAAATAAATTTTAATTAAATATAATTTAAATGAAGAAAATAGCAGAAAAATGGAAACTAACCTTTAAAAATAGAAAATAAATTCAATGAGCTTTGGAAAAATTCAAACATCACTTTAAAAATATTTAAAGGTAAAATATATGTAACATAACATATAATAGAATTTAGAATAAGATATGACAAATAAAAAAAATTATTTATATAATTTAAAATAAACAATATTGTTAAATAAAACAATTTACACCCAATTTTGTAAAAAGCATAACTTTCACAATATTATTCGGATTTCAACGAAACGAAAAGCATTGTTCTTGAAATTTTATTTGCTTTCATAATAAAAGATAAAATTCAAATTTTCAAACTTTAAAATTTAAATTTAAAGGTAAATGTTTGACCAGATTGACCAAAATTCACATTTTCTGGAAATATTCAATTTATGCATGTTTGAAATTCTAATCCACATCAAAATCAACATTTATATTTCAATTAACAAAATATATTCATTTTAATAAATAAAATAAAGTTTTTAAATTAGGAATTTAAATTAAAATAATTAAAATATACAATTACAGTAATCAGAAAATACAGGGTTGTTACACTCTCTCCCACTCAAAACTTTTCGTCCCCGAAAAGGAATGAGGTACGGGAAAGCACAGAAAAAGATAGAATGAAATAGTATTAAGACAAGATGACAAGAAGATTAAAATTATACCTGATAACTGTTGCTATAGGTAAGTTTAACAATGTGGAGATGATCTTTCCAAGATCTTCCAGAATCAAGAACACAAGCATGAAAAAAATCTTTTAGAATCCGATTCACCCTTCCCGTTTGACCGACGGTCTGTGGATGGAAAGCAGTGCTTAGATTTAAAGATGAGTACCAAAGATTATTAAAGATTATAGAAAGATTTCTAAACAGATTGGTATATGCAATAGCCTCCCATTCTGTAGCAAGATAAGGGAAATTAGGACAACCAAAAGATAGTTTGAAAAACAAAATAAAATAATAAATTTGAAACCATAAAATTTCAACTTAAACTGAAAATTAATTTTACATAAGTCAAATAAATCTTAAGCATCTCTAATTTCATTATCTTATCATCCAATTATCTTAAATTAACAAATCCCTAAAATCATGTATTTGAAAAATCTTTTATTATACTCAAAATGTACCAAATAAAAGTTAATTCTTCTTCACTAATAATTAAAATTAAATTGATTCCTCTCAATATATTTTATCACCTATGTTGAATATATTTACACTCATTGTAACTGCCTTAAATTTATTCTTAGTTCCTTTATCATCATTTTATATTGTAAATTATTCCATTACACTTTTTCTTTATTTACCTCTGTTAATCCTTTTTTAACTAAAATTTAAGTATATAACATTTATAATAACCACTCAAATTTTATTTATAAAATCTTTTTTTTATATTGTATATTATCCAATTACATATTCAACTTTTGAAAATTAAGGTAAGTTATATTGGAATGAAATTGTGTAGTATACAAATAAAACTTTCCAATTCAATTATTTCAAGCTTGAATATTTATCCAAATCTTGAAATCATACTTAGAAATTATCTTTGAAGATAAAATTTAGGAATTAAATTTCCGATAAATTCCAAACTATTTAGAGATAAATAAATGCTCATATACTATATATATGTCCATTCAAATTTAAATCATATATCAGCATATGTTATAAATCCATTCTTATTTTAGAAATTAAAATCAATTAAATTTTCCCAAAACAAAATGTAGCAAGACTACAGAATGGTCTCTTCACTTCGAAACTCGAAAATGAATGTCGATGATGCTGCAGTCATCACCGAAATTATTTTCCAGCGACAAAGAGAGGAACACTAAATATAAATTTAAAATTCTTTGGAAACAAATTTCTATTCGAAAATACTTTAAATAATATATCCTTTAAAACTTTAAACACAAAGTTTGAAATCCATCGGAAATTAAATTCTCAAATTCTAGTTTTACATTCATTTTAAATTTCCAAATAAATTTATAACCATGTTTTATAGTTCAATTAGATAAATGAAACAATAGAAAATGATATATAAAATCAAATATTATTTCTTAACAACCAATTCAAATAAAATCCAGATAAATATTTATAATATAGTTACAAAATTTATTTCAGAAAATTTATTTCATTACTAAATTTTAAAAACATATTGTGTCAGTTTGCTCTGTTCAAGTGTTTTGGAAATCTTATCGATAGCGTTGATCAGACGAATCGATTAGAAACCCAAATCAACATCAACAAATCAAACAACACAATATATAAAACATTTTAAATATTAGTTTACAAATACACTTCAAGAATAATTTGAAGATAAGTTGGAAACAAAGATGAGATAATTAAATAACAGAATAGAAAGATGGATAAGCTTATATAAATCGCGGGCAACCTTAACCGGGTCAACCGTGACTTAAAGAATAAGACCGATGTGGATTTCTTGGGTAAATCGACATTCGATCTCAAGATGTAGAGTTCGAAATTATAAGAGATACTAGCATCTAAACCGGGGATATAGAATCTCTGGTGAATCGATGCTGTTGTAAAGGAGTTCCCTCCCCCTTTACAAATAAATTTGAGGTTGGCGAGACCGCCGACTCATTATAAAGATCATTCAACGCGGAGTTATGGGATGCTCCAGAATCAAATGAAGATGAATAGTGAGGGACACGAAATGGATTTTGGAACCACATGGAATGTTCCAAAATTCAAAGGAATCGAGTCAAAAAGGAAGAGGTTTGAACTCGAATGAAAGTGATTCTGTAAATACATTTACCCTATATACTGAGTTTTGCCAAGAGCTACCAAAGCTCTGATACCAACTGTGACAACCCGATATTTTCAACCATTCGCATCCGCACATGTCGGACTTGAATTGCTCAAAATACCGCGTTGTAAATAAAATTTGGCAAATCTCAGAATATACAGTAAATACATAGTCACATATCACAGACACAGAGTAAATAATAATGCAGCGTAAATAAAAGAGATAGTAGTTCATGAAGCTACTATATAAAAATAAGATACATCAGAGTTAAACAAGATACAACAGAAGAGTAACAAGATACATCAGGTATAAATCAGAATACATACATCACTGAAATCACTGGATACAAAAAGCAAAATAGATGGCTATATCTTCAAGGAAAGCTCCAGCTCCAAAGGTGAATCTTGAATGCTAACTCACTCAATCTGACTCGAGCGTAAAGCAAAACACAAAACACTCGAGTCAGGACATAAATACTTATGAACTGTCAATCAACTCAAGTGAACAGTAACAAAAATGCATCAGTAACTTAAAGGATGCTTGGGATCGCCCATCCTTTAAGGATCCGTTAAACTATTTACTATGTAGTAATATTGCGCTATTATAATAATGTCTACAGTAAAATAAACATACTTTTAAATAGCGTTACGGGCTACCCATATCACCCTTCACACATAATAGTCCCAGTAGTCCATCCAATATCATGCCATCTACACTCCGGGTGACTATCGGAGGATACCACACAGGCTACGGGAGAAAAACAAACTCGTAGTAAAGGCTCGGTATGGTAGGTGATACGGCACACAAGGCAATGCCAGGGTAGATATACCAATTACGCACACGGGCTGGTGGTAACGCAGCAGCCACATACGCCCACCTTGGAACACACTCCCAAATCAAAATCGGAGGATGGCCATCTAATCAATCACCAGTAAGAGTATAGTATCGAGGAATGTGTCTGATCGGAGGAATGACCTCACTTGGCCCGAGATCGCTCCTGTTTTAGCCACCTTATGCCAACTCACGGGAGTTGGGTCCACGTAATATACCTCAAGAACGTCGCCACCATCCTACTTCATTCTGGAATCTCCACCGCGTACACGGTTGTTAAAGTGGTTTTCGGAGTTGGCAGAGAGTATGACAACTTCCGATCCCGGTCTCTTTAACAACCAAACGTTATTATAACGCCGTGGTCATTTCAAAATAGGTTATACTTCAAAAAGATCAAATCATTTCGTTTCAAACTATATTTCTTTAAAAATAGTTTATACTTCGAAACCAAAACCATTTTATTTCAAAACTATTTATTCAATCAAAATAGTTTATACTTCGAAACCAAAATCATTTTTATTTCAAAACTATATTCAAATCAAAATAGTTTATACTTTATCATTTCCATCTCAAACCTATATTCACTTCCAAAAATCATAATACTTTCAAAGTTATAACTCTTTCGAAACCAAAATACTTGAAATCTTTACACTTTGAAAATCATAACATTCTGAAATCATACATTTGAAATCATGAAACATTCATTTAATTCTTTACATTTTACAAATTTATTTCCAATTTAATTCAAAATTTCAAATTTCCAATTTAATTCAAATCAAACCATCAATTTCAATTCAATTCAGTTTTCTAACAAAACATTTCAAATCTTATAAATTTCAAATATAGATTTGATCTACAAAATAAGCTATCCAATTTTAATATGTTTCCAAACTTTAATATCCAACATTTCAAAACTAAACTTTATAATTCCATATATTCATATCTCAAATCTAATTTCATTATTATGTAGTTTTGAAATATTCATTTCCTAAATCCAATATTATTAAAATAAACTTAAATTACAATTAAACCAAATATCTTTTCATACAAATATAAACTTCAAATATTCCTTTATCAAATAAAGAAAAATCAAATATCATTCAACATTCACATTCTTTATTAAAATAAAGATCAAATCATTTCCAAACCATTTCAAAATCATTAAAATATTACATCCTTTCAAAACTTCATAATCAAATCATTACTTGAATTCAAATCCAAATATTCAAAGTTAAATATCATTTAAAAATCAAATATGTCATTCATTTATTATTTCAAACATCATTACCAAAAATACATTCCAAAATTCCATTCAAAAATTCATTTATTATATTACATTTCATTCCGTTTAACACATAACCAAGTAAACTTTATTTAAATTCAAATTCAATTTAAATTCCTTAAAAATTCAAATTTAAATATTCAAAACTTCTAAAATTTCACAGATAATCCATTTCAAAAGTTAAATTATTTAACACTTTAAAATATAGCCCAAACAGTGTTAAAATCTATAACATTTCAAAACATTGTCGAATTATAGCAACGACAGCATTTATAAAGTGCTATCGTAGCTTATAGCTTCCAAAAAGGGTTTAGTTCAAGAATAACGGCATTTATAAAATGTCGTAATAGATATTTAGTTATTTCAAACATTGTTAGATTCAAAACAATAGCATTTAAAATTGCTGTCAAAAGACTACAACATTTTGAAAATGCTATAAAATTCCAGATTTCATTTTAGCTTTTCAAAAACAATAATAAAACTCCAAATTTTTATTATAACTTAAAAATCATATTTCTAGACTTCAAAATTTCACATTTAAAATTATTTTAACATATGATTTAACACAATAAAATTTTAAGATCAAATATTCAATTTTGCAAACTCCATTCATTTATTAAGTCAAAATTCACTGTTTATTAATTTATAAATTTAATAAACTTAAAATTTTACTTCAAATATCATTTCAAAACTTTAAATTTAATTTCCATTATTTATTTACATCTTAAAATAAAATTTAAAGTCAAACGTCACATTTACTCCAAATTTACATACTTGAATTCACTTAAATTCACAATTTCAAGATTTAATATTTAACTTTCTTAAAACCATAATATATATATTTTAAATCAAAATTTCATACTTTTGAAAATACATATTTAAAAAAAATCATTTAAAAATATACCACGGGGTCTGTATATATTTTTCTAACCTAGGTCAAGTGATACGGATATATATCATTTCAATCCGTAATTTACAAAGAAAACCGGGTTTTATCATTTCAAACCCGCAATCCCAAGTCAAATAAAGTACAATAAAAATCGCTCAGGCCTATCATTTCAGCCCATAACGATTTGTTCCTATTCTAAAGTCCATTCGGGTATGCATCATTTCAACCCATAGTGATTCTATTCTAACATGGAACTTGCAGTGTGATCATATGCATAAACAATATAAACAATGTCAATGTCACAATATAATGTCATATATCATATTTCAGGTGATAATTAACAGTTTTAACATGGTAATAACATGGCATAGCATATCATATGGTCATCATTAACTTGCATAACATTTTATATTACTAAACACTTGTCATCAATTCACTATTTCATAAGTATAAATGTCAGAGTGAGAAAGACTCACCTTTTACGAAGCTAGAGACAAACAACACACACAAGAGCAATTCCAAAGGCACGACAAGCACGATTTGATTTGAATTGATGGAGACCCTTGTAAACAACACAAAATATAACATACATAAGCACAAATATAGATATCGACATACAAATATAATCAACAACTTTAGTTTGCAGAACAGTTGCAAAACAAGAGAGATGACCAAACCTTAGAAGCAAAAGACTTGCACACGACAACATAAGCTTGTCACATGATCAAATGAGCTTGATCTCACCACTCTAGGCTCAGCCTAGGTGTAAATATGGCTTGGCCATGGCCTAGAGACAAGGCTTAGGGCAAGAAAGTGGAAGGTAAAGGCAAAACAAGTGGAAAGTAAAGGAGGCAAGGGGTTTGGGTCAAGGAATGGAAGGTTTTGGTGTAATTAGGCTCGGCCTATGGTCCTATGGGCTTGGCCTGGTGCATCTTCAGGCCAGGTCAGAGATGATAATGATGGCTATAGGTCATGGCGGCAAGTTGTGGTGGTGTTAGAGGTGGTGGCCAAGGCTAAACATGAAGGAAATGGGAATACAAGGCTCGGCTAGGCAATATTTGGAGTTTTAAGCAAAGTTTTGTGGAGATGACTTCAATTGGATGGCATGGCTTGTCATGGTCAGAGGAGGAGGAGATGTTTGCTGCTGTAGATGGTGAAGGAGATGGTGGAGCTGATGGTGGCGGTGATAGGCCAAGAATCATATGTGAAGTCAAGGCAAATTTAAGCAGAAAACAAGGCAAATTCCAGGAAGAAAGGTAGAAAAGAATAAAGAGAAGCCATTAACTTGGAATTTTTTTTTCTCAAATGAGAAATAGCCGTGAGTTGAAGAGGATAAGAAGTATTTTCACGTGAAAGGCAATGGGAAATGTACGGCTATCAAGGAGAAAATGAAAAGCCAAGGAAATGAAGAGACTAGCTATTGAAAAGTCACAAGAAATGAAAAGCCTTGTCTCTTTGAATTTCTAATTTCTTTTTAAAATTTAAATACATGTAAAATATGTATAAATACAGATAAAACACGAAAATATAGTAAATAAAAATAAATAAATAAATATTAATTAAATATAATTAAATTAAGAAAATAACAAAGAAAATGTAAATTAGGCTTGAAAATTTGAAAATAAATGAAATGAACTTTGGAAAAATTGTATGTACATGAAAAATATTTATAAATAAAGATAAAAACATAAAAATAAAATGAATACATAAAAATGAATAAATAAATTTTAATTAAATATAATTTAAATGAAGAAAATAGCAGAAAAATGGAAACTAACCTTTAAAAATAGAAAATAAATTCAATGAGCTTTGGAAAAATTCAAACATCACTTTAAAAATATTTAAAGGTAAAAATATATGTAACCTAACATATAATAGAATTTAGAATAAGATATGGCAACTAAAAAAAATTATTTATATAATTTAAAATAAACAATATTGTTAAATAAAACAATTTACACCCAATTTTGTAAAAAGCATAACTTTCACAATATTATTCGGATTTCAACGAAACAAAAAGCATTGTTCTTGAAATTTTATTTACTTTCATAATAAAAGATAAAATTCAAATTTTCAAACTTTAAAATTTAAATTTAAAGGTAAAATTTGACCAGATTGACCAAAATTCACATTTTCTGGAAATATTCAATTTATGCATGTTTGAAATTCTAATCCACATCAAAATCAACATTTATATTTCAATTAACAAAATATATTCATTTTAATAAATAAAATAAAGTTTTTAAATTAGGAATTTAAATTAAAATAATTAAAATATACAATTACAATAATCAGAAAATACAGGGTTGTTACATACATCAACAAACATTCGTTAATGGAGCACATACTTAACATCAACGGAAAATAAATTTGAATTTTATATTATATGTAGGTTTCTAGATTTAAAAGAGACAATGTATTAGCAGCATATAATAGAATTGAATATTATATACAAAATATTGAACTTATTTGCATTAAATTTTAATTCACAATCCCAAAACTTTAATTCAAATATATATTGGGTTACTTTGAACTATGAAACCCAATAATCACAGAATCCAATTTTTCAATTATTTCATCAAATAATTGCACATTACAATGCTTGAATAAATAAACAATAAAGGATTAGGGCTAAAATTGTAAATGGAAGAAAAAAATACATAGAAGCCAACCTAGAGGCAAAAACATGCTCATAGATAACCTACTAACAACATATATTTTGAATAAATAGGAATAGCGCTAATTGCACACAAAAAACAGAGTATCTGGACATGCTTGAGATAACATATGCATAAATTTAAAATAAATTAGAAGCTATGCAAAGATGATAATAGCAATTAAACAAAAAATGTAAATGGGTAAACGTATAGTTCGAGATGGTGTAGATTTGGTTGTTGGAGAGAGAATGAGCACTCTAAAATGTCTAAGCGATCAAGGAAACGAAGAACCACTCGATAATGGCAGCGGCAGAATATGCTTTTTGAAGTCTACATATGATTTGAATATACATCGGGCAGCTTCGATGAATCAAAATACCAAACTTTTTCCCAATCAATTTTTTATTAGAATCCAACAATACAACAAAATCAACTCTTTCAAATATTGAAATTGAAAATTGAAGAACAAATACGTAAAAGCAAACCCACACAGCTATTACCACAACCTACTAACAAAATATATTTTGAATAAACAGGAATAACAACAAATGCGTACAAAAAACTAAGTATTTGGATGAACTTGATTACAAATACCAAAATTTAAAGTAAGCTTGATGCCATGCTAAGGACAGTACAACGTACTTTTCAAAAGTAGGGTAAACGAACTATTCACATAGGTGTGGTTTTGGGTTGTTAGAGAGAGAAAGAGCATGTTGAGATTTCAGGGGGATCAACGAAAGAATGATCGACTTCATAATGTCTAGCAAATTAGCTTTTGCAACATAGATTTTTTTTCGCAGTACAGCAGATGATGATAGAAATGGAATGGAACTGGAATAATATAAGTTTAGGTCCGATCCCAATAGACATATGCAGTGGTTGTTAATTAAAGATTTAAAGCAGAACAGCTTGTGCACAGTCAAATAAACAAAGGGTCTAAATGCAAAAAAGGAAGACAAAATAAGGAGAAACCTGTATTTGGTTTGAGATGCAATAAGGTGAAAGAATACCAATGGTCTGTTATTATGTTTTATATATAACATAATAGATGCCAAAGTAGCTACATATTTATCACTTGAAAATTCCAGTCAAGAGTAAGAATAAATAGAACATAAAAAGAGGAGGTAAAGCACTGCATGCCTGTAAATGTTTCTACTTGACGTATAATGCAGAATCCCAAGTACTTGAGACATTCAAGCTTCGAGAAATATTTCATTTTATAGTGACTGTAAATGTTTTATATTCAATTTTTTTTTTCAATGTAACTATAGTAAAAACGAATTAGTTAGAATTAAAAAATATATTTTCACATAACCAGTTAAATGAATATAGGGTTAAGCTTAATAAAAGCATAGGTTGAGTGAGATGCATATAGTTATTAAACCCTGATGAAAAAACATATGGTTATAAAAGAATAAACATGCCTGTAATCTTCAACTGGTAAAGAAACTTTAAAATGATCGTAAATTAGTAGTTGGAAACAAAATGTAAATTATGAATAGGAAAAGCATGGTAATTATTTAATCGGAATCGGATAAGAAAAATACAAAGGCTGAACTTATGGTCTAATTATCTACATCAGATTGGAACCTTTACGGAATGAGTAATATGGACATTGCCCATATGGGAGAAATTAAATAAAAATTTTCAAATTGCATGTTACTTATGAAAAATAAATCATGAAAATAACAGTAATTAAACTTATCACATTTTTTTCCGTACCATGTATCCAGTGCTAGCATTTGTTGTTTGCGTGAAAACCCCTCTATTGTGGAGTTGGTTCTTACAATTTGAGAATCTGTAATCGACACCCAAATGTCGAAATCAGTTTTTTTAATAATAGAGATAATAAGAAATTTTTTTCTACAGAATATAACGGATATCTTCAAATAATAGACGTGACATCAATTTAATACATCAATTCGACCAATGAACCACGGAGAAGATCTGTATCAAAATCCGTAGATCTACTCACTATTTCATGAAAGTCGAGGCTGTATAGAAGGGATCCGAAGAATGATGAAGGCTTAGCAGAGAAATTAAAAGACAGTAAGAGGAACAAAAATGAATTTAGGGAAGATGACTGAGAGTAAAGAGTAAAGGCGCAGGGCGGAGAGAATGAAGTAGCGGTTTAAGTAACCGATGGAATGAAAGAGAGGGATGAAATTATACAGGATACGAACATGGTATGTTGCAAAATTTATGGGCAGAACACATGTTGTGATAACAATCGTTTGGTTTCTGTTTTCCTTTTAAAGTAATAGATATGTATTGTGTAAGTGCAACATATAATAAATATGCATATTTAATGGATTAGTATGTAAGTATGTAGGAGTTGGGATTTACACCGCAATGGACCCATTTCACTTTTATATATGCCTTTGTCATCCTTAATTTTGGTTTAAAGTGTGTGTGTATGTGAAGTAAAGTCACACTCGACAACTTTACGTAATTAAAATCTGAAATTGACATTAACAAATTTGGTTCAATTAATGAAAGGTTTGACACAAAAGGTTACATGATTATATAAGGTCTTATTTTTATATTTGAAATAAAAAATATATGTATTTTCCATGTATTTATGCAAAAAATGCAATTTGACATATTAGATTTAAACAACATATATTTGTGAATATTGTGTTTATACTATATACACATACACATATATGTGTAAATAAATTAGATTCAAAAGTAAATAGTTTAGGATGATTAAATTTAAAAATAAAGCTAGAGTTTAGTAAAAATAATAATTAAACAATAAATTTAGAACTGGAAAAAATATCTAAATATTGCATAAAAGTCCACTTGTAAATTCTAAACCAATTTTTTTTATTTGTACGTGAATAATATTCAAATATTTATATCCTAAAGTTAGTCATATTAATCTTCAATGAATAACACATAGTTAAGATAAACAATCATTGACAATTGTGTATATAACTTTTATAAAAGTATAAAATATATCTAAATCAAAATTAACTTCCAACTTTCCGTTTTTAGATAAAAACACCAACATAAAAGAAAAAGAATTGGGCAAGTTAGGCACTTGTAAATTTGTTTTAAGAGAAAGCATACCTAAATGTTACATAAAATAACAATAAATAAGCAAAGGAGATGAAGAATCCAATTAAATCAATTTGAAATAAACATATATATATATATTAAAGGGACGAAGAATAAACATGGATCTAAAATAAAATAATACAACTGTCACATAATCAATTGAGATGAATGAGAATTTCAAAAGGATCAATTGAACATATAACAAATCTAACAATATCCAAGCGTATGAATGAGAAAAATATATAAATAAATTAGTGAAGAATTACCCTGGATGTTGCCTATGAAACACACCTTGAACCAATGAATCAGAAACTCCTTGACTCCGTTGAATCAATCTCCAGATCTTGCAGGAATCAAGGGATAAGTACCACATATAGTTTTGATTTTATTTGGTATTTGAATTTAGAATTTTTTTTCATCATTTTACCCCATGAAATTTCAGCCATGATATGATAAGAGAGGTGGATTTTTTTTTTAAATGAAATCATAACATAAAGGAGGTAATGAAAATCATTTAAGATAGGGTATCTTTTTATTTCTTATTTGCCCCTTGATTTCAAAAATTGAAAACTTTTGCTCACCTTTATTTTGGCTGGTCACATATGCTATAATTGAGCTAGTCGTAAGTGAGTGAAATAGGTAAACTTCATATTATATTTATATTTGGATTATATTATACATATAAAGTCTAATGTCTAGCACTAGATTCAACCTAGTTGTTTTAAAAAATATCAAATTTTATTTTGAATATACTTCGCTTAATTTAATTATTCTTATTGAAAAATTACATTTACTGTGAATCAAGTTTAATTAAAGGAACTAGAGAGCTTTTATTTATTTGGAGAAAGAAACATTTCCTTTCTCTCTCTTTAATTTGAATTTGGTTTAAATAAGTCAAAATAACCAATGTGATCATTTATTTAATTTAAATAGATTAAATATGGTGGTAAAAATATGCACATTTACGTACACATCAATAGCAAGGATGTTTCCCTTCAATTTCAAGTCTGAACAATAGCTTACTTCAGAAATTTCAAAATAAAATAAAATCATTTATCATATAATCGCTACTTACACATTTCTAATAAAATGCTATCATTGGTAGAGTTTGAACAATATCACGCATGTGTGAAGGGTTGTCACTGTAATGCTAATGCCATTGATGTACTTATATTGATTAATAATGTTAAGGGCTATAAATTTTTACTTTAGTAAAAGATGCCTTTATTCAAATGCAATTATATAACTCATTATATTACAAATGCATCTACAAATTTATTTTTCTCAATACGCTGCAGCTCTGTGGCAGCGGCCATTTTTTCCATATGCCGCTGCTCTGTGGCAGCAACCCTTTTTTCCAATATGCTGCTGCTCTGTGGCAGTAGCCTTTTTTTCCTTGTGGCAGCTTGCTACTGAGGATGGTGGTAGCAGCCTGTTGTTGCTGTTGCTCTGGTGGCAGCATCACTTTTTTCTTCTTTTTCCTACTACTTTTAATACACTCGTATGCATGTATTCTCTTGTGCATCCCTGGCTGCAATAAATACATTTTCATGCACTAGTGTTCATATAGGATGTATATAAGATTGTATACATATGCTTAGACAATGTTACTTCATATAACTTGAACCAAAAGGCTAGGCAAACAAGGACTTACATGTAGAATATGTTTATATTAGTATGCCTTACACAGTATGTTAATATTTATAATACACAACACGTTAATATTATTGGTGTACCTTACATTTGTTTTTGTATAACAATGGCAAATAATAAGGTGTTATTAAATAGTTTATAAATGTTATTAAACTATGATAACCATCATAAAAATATTAGTACATTATAACATTTTGTTTAACTTGGAATGTCACAAATACATTAATATGAAAACACCATATAATTCACAAGTTGCAATCTATCATACTTACATCACTGGTAATATTTTTTTTGTATCTTTGCTATTTGATTTATTTCCATCATCATTATCTTTGCTTTATGCCTTTTAAATTGCTAACATTTTCCAAATTTGATTTCATATTCATTTATATGATAATGATGATAAAAATTTAGAATATTAGAGTTCTATTTTCTTTTACTTCCGTTCTAATAGTTAAAACAGAACTTGATATTTTGCAGCCACAAACAATATTTCACTCACTCAAAACAGTAAATTAGAAACTACTGATTAATATATATTGAAGTTTCATTTGTCCATGCCAACAAAATGATTGTAGAGGATTAATAAAAATAGAATTTCGATTATTCTGATGATCAATCTCTAATGCTTGTTCTACATTTTCATAAGAAGTGCTTAAAATAATCAATTAATTCAAACTTGCAATATATAGCTTATATTGACCGATAAAGTATGGGGAAAGATTACTCTTATTTGTCATTCCTTATATGTCAATTAGGCATATAACTATCATTTTCACTTTTGTGCAAAATAATATAGTAGAATTATAGAAGCTACTCCATTTTATAATGTCCAAACTTTTTTGACAGTCATGAGCGGTTTAATGAATGGCTTTTCAAAGGGTATCATTCCTTACATTTGTTCCATTTTTTAAGTACATGTATTGTCTTCGCTCTTAATTATATCTCTGGCTTTTGTTTAAGGTTTCATTTGATCATCAGTTATTCCCTAAAAGTAATAACACTTTCGAATTAATATTTTATAAATTTTTAGATGAAGTAAACATACATTTCCATTACTTGTTTTGTGTCACTGCATAATTCATAGCATTTGAATAGTGATACATAATATACATCTACTTATTTAAAATAAATAAAAATTTGTTTGAACGTTTATTGCTACAAAAAAAATATTTTTCTCTTCAAAATATTCTCATATAGGTATAAGTCTTCACACTTCGTTTCAAAATTCACATTTTTCTTTGAAATATTTTTATAACTAAAATTTCCTATCTTTTAAAAAATTAAAGCTTGCTTTTATCGTTTTGGTTAATTTTTATAAACTCGTATACAATCATCTCAATCAAACATTAAAATAAACCATATATCACATCAAGCAAGCATCCATATCATCCAAATAAATTTTATTTTAATACATCAAAATCACATATAGATATTCGCTTCATATGTACAAATATTATTTTAATTTTATTTTCTTTCAAAAATTTTTTTTGAAAGAATTTAACTACAAACCACCTTTATAAATACATGTAAGATTTATACCCAAAACATTCAATTACTTTTAATAAAATTAAACTTCAATCATAAACAAAAAATATGGATTTTGTCTCAAAACATTTTATATATGATATATTGAATTTTCAAAACAATAAACAAGTATTTATATCAGTTTTTCTTCATTTGAAAATATTCACATATCTAAAACCCCTTTTGAATTTAAATTCAAAAGATCTAAAAATACTTCAAAAATTTTCAATCTTGATATCTTTTAAAATATCATATATAAGAAATTCAGAAATATAAGTTTTTAAATGATTTTTCCAAACCATAAGTTATTTAGTGTAACTAAAACATTATATCTATTATTATTTTTTACTTTTTTTCGTGCCTTGTATTACTTTCAAGATATCGTTTTCTTTTACGAAACATGTTTTTGTTTTCAAACTATTCTGTCAGGAAGTCTCATTCTGTTGTTTAGAAATCCTTAGCGATAACGCTGGCCAGACACATCAACTAGAATTCTTAAAATACTTAACAGACAAATTAACACGAAATATACCATTAAAATTCTTTTCAACCACTTTAGAAAATTGTTGGATCATAGGTTTTGATTGCTGACAAGACACAACAATTCACGAATCTACGAATACGATAACATCCAGACTCATTGGCTCAATATATGGTTTGTATAATTATATATTTTAACAAGAGTCATCAAATGTGTATATAAAGTCTAGTTTAGTGCTTTGTTGAAATCTTTCCTCAAGAATCATTATTAACATTCAAATAAACTTGCATGCATATTTTAACTAAAATCAAGTTATCAAAAATTGCATGGAGCAGGGATCGAACATGGGTCACTAGTTTGAAAGACAAGTACTCTAACCAAATGATCTACTTTAGTTTTTGCTTAACAATAGAATTCAGTCGACTGAATATAGTCAGTCAGTCGAATGAACCTGTGCATTTTAACACTCATTGTGCATGTTTTTAAATTCAGTCGATTGACTGACCGTGTTCAGTCGACTGAATCCTACAACTGTCGTTTTAATGAAAAGTCACCACTTTTCTGAATATCCTCCACAAGGGTTGCAACCATTGTTATTCGCAGAGATCTCTGCACACTTTCATTTGGTATCAGAGCATAGCGACTTTCAAAAATAACATTCATACTTACTCAAAATCATTTTCTTTCTTACATAAAATTATTACCTATGATGTTACATATTTATACACATTCATTATTATCCATTTAGATTCAAAACAACATGTCACCTCATGTTCAATTATTCACAGAAGTAAGCACCCATTCAAATATTATCATCTTATTTTATTTATTAGATATATTTTTCAATTCCCAATTTAATTATACATATATATATATATATATATATATATATATATATATAATTTATCATTTTATGTATTATAACTATTAATTGCTTAAACATTTTTATTATTCCCAGCTCTTCTATTTTGAAGAAACCGCTGGCTTTTTTTAATAATTAGGTTCATCCAAATTCAAATCGGTTTATAAATTCTTTGAATTATAACTTTTTCTTCAATTCCACATTTAAAACTAAGTTTAAACAAAAAACAATGATGCAAACAACATACATTTTCATCAAATAATGAAACAATCGCCTTCAGCGGAAAGCTATTTTCCAGCTTCCGTTGTGCATTCTGATCACTTACAAAACATGACACAATAATTTGATTCTAAGCCATCTAAGGTCTCCTTTATGCTATTTAATAATTTCACTCTTTACAAAAGCAAGTTCCAATTTTAAAATCATTTTTATAGCAAACATTTGTATAGAAATTCAAAATTCAACAAATACGTCCCAATGATTATTCCCAATAATCATTTATATTTATATCCTAAATAAGAATATAAATTCTCATTCTACCCTGCATACCCAAAGGACAGGACTCTGGGTCATCATGGTTTATATTTTGACCCTATGTCAATTATATCCTATAATGTTTAGAACTCAGCTTTGATACCAAGCTATGACGACCCCACCGCTATGCTCAGTTGAACAAAAAACATTACAAGTAACGTCATCTGCTAATTCGAAGAATACAGATGGTTAAGGGCGATTGAATGTGAATATATCTTTATACTAACACTGACAAGTCTTATTTACCTTTTTGAGGATCTAAACTGAAAATTAGACATGTGCAATATTAATAAAAGCAATAAACACATCAACTTAAAATATTCAGAATAGTATATAATATAGATAAATCAAAAACAGAGTCGTAGATTGCAGCAGACTGGTATAAAACATATTTCATAATAAAATGTGAGTGTACAAAATGTCAATACTAGACTCACCCTAATATACATCGTATCTCATACTCTATATTAGGTACAAAATGATACCGAATAATAAACATGACATAACTACTAAACGTCAATATGGATAATGATAAAGTAAACTTAAACTATCAAAATAGTCCACTCCAAAGCTAACTCGAAATCCAAGATTCAATGAGTCCATGTACCTGTAAAGTCTCGGCCTGACCCGAGTATTAAAATAATAAACGGGTCAGACTATATCGAAATAAAAGTTGAAATACTAATATCGTAACTTATGGCTTAAAATAATAAGTCATATAAAATATGCCGAGCAAACAATCATAATAAGGCATATTTATTAAATTCACCGCTTTATAATTCTATAAATGACTTGACTCTAAAATAATCCATCTCAAAATATGCCTAAAACTAAAAAATCCAAAAAGGCATACAAAACCAATTAATAAAGGTCTCACAATTTTAAATCAAAAATAATCAAATAAGTCATAAATAAAATATTCCCAAAACAAATACTCAAATAAGGCATATATAACAAATCACCATTTCGCAAATACATACCATGCCTCAATAGACCACCATCTCAAAATTGGTGATAACCAAATCAAAATTCCTAAAAGCAATAAAGGATACATAATATCCATACTAGAAATCTCTGAAGAAATAATCATCAATAATGAAATAATAATGGTAATCATCTATCAGTTTAATATAGTGAAACACAATCAACCGAAAGAGACCCGCTACATAGAAAGGAAGCCTACTGAAAGAGACCACTGATTAGGAACACCACTCAAAAAAGAAAGCAGCTGTATATCTAATCTATCCTATACAAATTTACCTAACGAAAGAGGTAAACATTGTCTAACTGTATAAAACAAAATAAACTGATAGGATGTAGTATCTATAGTTTACGATGTATGTAAAATCCACCTTCCGAAAGACAGCCGCATTTACACCATAACAGATCTTCCAAAAGACATCTGTCTACCCAAATCTAAAAATGTATTGATTCTCAGATCGATGAAAAATGAGTTATCTTCTCTTGTGATCTATCGGTCTGAAATCCAAATACATTAAGATAATATAACTCTAAGCGTTAATCACTGGCACTCCAGTAATCACAAGAATTTAACTAACTGTCCCATACCACATAGTAAATTCAGGTTTTTACTAAAGGATAGTAATTCCCACTTTAAACTCTATTTAACAAATTATAATAATTACTGAAAGAATTATACAGAATGTCCCATACCAATTCGACAGTTCAATCTTTTATTAAAAAATTTTGTTTCATAGAAAAGCACGAAATCCAATTGAAATGGAAATCATTCAATTTTCCATTTAAAATCCATATAGAATTATCAATCAAAATTTTATTTTAAAGAAGGATTTTATAAAAAATTATTTTGATCTAAAATTTTAAAATAAAAAGAAAATCTCTTTCGAGCTATATAAATATATGTATTATTAATAATTCTATCGAAATCTTTGAATTTAGTATTAATCTCTTTTCATGGTTTGCTAATATAAAGAAAATAATTTCTTTTCAAACAGATTTCTAATTTATATTAAATCTTTGCTTTTTGAATATTTTTAATCGATATGTTTATTACTTTATATTAATACTGAACACGTCTAATTTTTAGTTCAGATCCTCAAAAAGGTAAATAAGAGGTGCCAGTGTTAGTATAAAGATATATTCACATTCGATCGCCATTAACCAACCGTATTCTCTGGATTAGCAGAAGACATTACTTGTAATGTTCTTCGTTAAACTGGCTATTGTAGAGGGATCGTCTCATAGGATAACCAAATGCACTATTGCAAATAGTTTAATGTCAACTTGTAGTAAGGATTTCCTTTGAATGGTTTGACTATTTTGGAAAGAAAAGTGAAGGTATGAGAGTGGATTTAACTTAGGAACGTTTGGGATGAAGAAAGTGAATGATCAGTTCTACTTAGCATAACATCCTTTCTTGAGATGTACGAGCTCAGGAGTAATACATTTGTAGATATTAGTTGTGTGATTAAGGAATGAAAATGTGGCATTTAAAGTGGAATGTGCTATGTGAAAGGTAATCAAACGATAGCGGTCGAGCCAAGGGCATGGGCGGTCGACCCAACACTATGTTTATCAAGTGATTTGCGATCTGGAAAGATGAGAATCAAAGGGCTAGATTGATTACTTGCATCTGAAGTAGTAGATGGGTGGACTAGATTGCAGGGATGGTTGATCTAATGGCCTTAAGTGTTAACCTTATGAATTCACCGATATTTGTATCACACCCTCTATCATCTAGAGCGGTATCGAAGTAACTGCAAATGATCATCATATATTAACTTTGTACTCATTTACCAGATTTGTGTCTGACCCACTCCCTCCTCTCCATTTTTTCCCACCACATGACGATAGGTTATCGATTAATTGGGCATAGTATGTGGAGAAAGGAGCTTCACATTGGAGTTCTCATATTCATTATTGTCCATCATATAGTTATTTACTATTATTATTGTCCGGCTTGTTTTATATGATTTAAATTAAACATATATTGTACTTTGAAAAAGTGTGTATGGCAGATGAAGTGTTTTGGAGACTGTTTTCGAAAACGACTATTTTCTCAATATTTATATTTAAATTACCTACGCTATGAGATATGAAAGTGTAGTAAATCTTAGATTATATAGTTTATATCAGTCTCCATGATGTGAAAAATCTAAATCCGTTGATCCGCATTTTCCGGCATGTCACGAGTTCGAAAGTCATACCAGGCTTTGGATCAGCATGTCGGAAGGTGCAGGTTCTCACAGTTTGAAAATTTGGTTTGGAAATTTAAACATCTAATTTTAATTTTAATGCTAATTTCAAATATAAAATAAATTTTTATAAAGGTTATAGAACAAATTAAATTTTTCAAAAATGTTTTGAACAATAAAATAACCAATTTCGAATTATAATTATGTATAACTAGTTTAATTTATGAAATTATTTTAGATAATTAACTAAATATATATATATATATATCTGTGTGTGTAACTATAACTATATATATGTGTGTGTAACTATAGCTATATATGTGTGTGTGTGTGTGTGTGTAACAGTAATTGTTATAGTTATATATTTATCTTAAATTTGTTTAAGATGAAATATACTAATTTTTCAATTAATTTAAATATTTAATCGAATTGTTTAATTACATAAATTACTTTATTACATAATATTAATTTAAAGTTTGTTAATTAATATAAATACATATGTTGATATGGTGTAGTTGACTATTCTTAGAAAGTCTACGAGTGATATAAAATTTCAAACTTTTTATATAAATTAATTTCATCAAAAATTATTTAATTAATAAAACTAGAATTAAACTTAAGCTTTATTAAATATGATTTAATTAACAAAGACCCGGGACCGTAAAAAGTTTCATGATCATGAGCTGGCCCTACGGAACTAGATCAATCCAAGTCAGACGTAGCAATAGGGATCGAACCTAATGGCTAATTAAATATTATTTAATTAATACGATATACACAGACACATTATATAAGTTCATTAAATTTTGACCATTATAAACAAATTAAAATTACATAACTATAGATATATAATAATTTAAGTAGAAGTAAAACAAACATAGAACAGATTTATGAAATAGGTACAAACGTAAAGTATGTCTATTGTGATTTCAGATGTGTCCGACACTTGAATCTTGAGGTGTTTTATTAAAAATACATTATTCCTTAAATTGATATCACTCAAAGAGTACGTATTAAAGATTACAAATCTTTAATATATAGAGTTGCCCTCTACCATTTATATGTTAATAGATTACTTATTAGTTGTTGAGAAAACTCAAAATAGGGCTATAATGTGTAGTATAATTAATAGATTGCCTAGACGAAGTAAGATGCATGGATATATATGTTGAGAAAATTCAAGGTACATGCATTACGCTTAGGTCGTCGCAAAACGGTAGGTAAGAGCGAATAATCTCTCTTGATTTGTTGAGCAAACTCAAGGTCAAGAGTAGAGAAAGGACTATGGTTAGGAGTTGTATGTGATTTAACTGATAAGAAGTTACCCATTTTCTGTGGGCCTATGATTTATTGAGAAACTTAACGTCAAAATCCCAAGGCAGGCGAGTCATAACACCCACTAGAGGGATCGTAAGGTTTCTATATTTCTCTTAGGATTTTGAGAAGCATAAAAATCCCATGGAAGCCTTATTAGAAAAATGAAATGATAACGTTCAACCTTTCTAATATTATAGAACACATGCCAAATAAAGTTGAATAATCTACTTCATTAAATTTGTGCAACTATTATAATTGATAAAATGTTTACTGGTTAAAATATTCAAATAGACCTAATTAAGATTGAAATTTAAATATAGACTATATATTTACCAATAAATCCTTTAGCACATTGTCACTTTAAGACCTATGCAAGCGCTTAATTATGCAACTACTAAATACACTTGTAACTTGGTCACTTAAGTGTTTTTTGTCTAAGACCGTGTATTATCTTCAATGAGTTTTGAAATCTGTTGTAATAGTATAATGTGGATATTTGATCCATATTTGATCGCGTAGAAAGGTTGTATGATGAACAGCCACATTCATAAGACATGAAGTTTAAATAAATTAGTTCATTCAAAATGAGCAAGTAAACCACAGTAGAGATCGTGTAATCAATATGATTGATTACAATAAAGAACTTATTGTGTTAGATACAACACTAGATCAAGAGCTACAAGATGAACCTATGAATTCAATCACTGACGAAATATCAGTGTGATCATTCTATGTAAAGTGCAACTTATTTGATATTCTTAAATGTTAAGGATGAATGAATTCTTTTTTGTAAAAAATTCATTGTAATCATGTATTAAGAGTTTCGTTTAGATGGTTTTACCACTTGCAATGAAAACAGATACTTGAGAGTTGATGTAAAATAGAAATAATTGGGATGAAGAGAGTGAATAGTCACCTCTACTTAATGAGGAGATATCAAATATGAGAATTGTATAAAATACCAGTAGGTACTTAGTATGGAATACGACATGTGATTTTTTCCTTCAAATGTATTTTTTATGTAGAATTTTTTTTTCCTATGAAAACTATTTATTTGGGTTCAAGGTATGTGATCTAAAACTTTCGACTATAAACTAGTTGTAGAAAATGAAATAAATAACTCATACTAAGTGCTTGAATGGAGCTTCGTATTTCATACATCATTATAGCATTAATGGAAATAGTGAAAGCATACCATATAACATTTACCAATTGATAGATCAACATCCAAAAAAATTGTTTGTGTATATGTACCAAATATTACTATGCAATAATATCTTTTTTTAATACTGAATAAAAATATATAATTTTTTGTTATGAATATTATATTATTATGAATATTCGTTATAAGATGAGTCCATAACAATGTTATTTGTTTTCATAATAAAAGTGATGCATTAGAAAATATAGAAGCACCAAATTTTTTACAATTATTTTTTAGTTTATAGACTAAGCCATGCCTTTTGAGAAATAATTTTTTAATTGTTTGATTATGAATCATATGGTATTGCATCTCAAACGACTAAGGGCAATGCACCCATTCAGTGAGAGTGCAAATGGAGTTAATGAACTCTTTGGATTAATACAATAAATGTATCAATCGAAGATCTAATGATACTAAAACAAATCCACTGACTTTGTTAAATTCACCAATGAATTATCATCAAAATAAACATGTGTATTTGATAAACAAATAGTGTGTATATGATAAGTTCGTAGAATATAATACAGAAGTAGAAAAATAATTTGCAATGGAAATAAAGAAATTTTATTTGATCGAACAGACGAGTGTATTGAAAAAGGATCCAAAATCCTAAAAACAAATAAGATTTGATCTCAAAAGTCATTCCTTCCTATGACACACAGTGATATATAGATAAGGAGTAATCAGACTTTGTTAGACAGAGAATGATTAATGTTGAGTCAAATTGAGTTAACTTATTTCTACAGAATGTATACCTAAAAGTAAGTACATACATTAAATTTAATTTCGTCTAAAGCATAGTTTATGTGATCATACAAGATAACAGCTGATAATAAACACATATATCCTAGGTCAAGGAGTTGACAAGTTGTACGAGTTGAGAGGCTGCATGTAATATTCATTCATGAGGGATCTTGTGTAGACCACCCTAATGGAGCTTGGGATCAATCAACATCGGTTGACTGATTTATGTTATGAAAATAAATTTTCATCAACTCAAAACTAAATCAGTTTTATACATATATAAAGGTAGTTCATAATGTTTATGAATATTTTTTCCGTTGTACTAAGAAACAACTATTGTTTCAAGGAAAGCAGACTTCATGATGAAGAAATTTATTTTAGGAATTATTGGTAGTAAATGGATTTTGATACGGTCCGAAGGTTATTGATTACATAAGATGGAATGAAATTAACAAAGCCAAAATAGACATGACTTATTAGAATGTCTAAAAAATCCTCGCATATTGAAAATAAACTATAAGTTTGATATCAACGTTAAGAAAAAAATTACCATAGGTGTTGATAAACCATTAAGAGTATTAGTTATACCATATAGCATGATGCAAAAATTCAAAACGGATTCTAAGTACATTATCAAAATATGGTTTTGATAGTTATATCCAAACGGATATGATCCATTTTCCACAAATGTGTCTTCAAGAAGAAGACCAATACAATTGGAATATAGTAAGCAACATTGATAAGAATAACATCGTTATTTTTAGTCATTGAAATTAACATAACATATTCATCGTTCAATGTGTTAAATTTAATTCAGATATTATTATATCGATATGGTTTTGAGTTTTTGGACTTTTATGCTGGAACATAACAACCAAAATGTCATGAGGTCAGTTGGAGCAATTACTGAGTTTGTGAGTTATGGATAAAATCCAAGAAATGATATGAAAGTATCATTCGACAACCATCAGAATTGAGAAAATATTTTGATAGAGAAATCAAATAGTTTGGTTTTCAACTAAACCATCGAGAAAATGAGTGTTTGCAAGAAAGAACATTAGTGGTACTAAGATATTTCTAAAGTATATGTAAATAACATATTGCTGATTGTTAACAGTATACCTGTGTTAAAATTAGTTCTAGTTTGGTCATTTTATTCGTGGTATAGGATTTGAAAGACATTTTTTAAAATTAGTATAAAATGGTATTGGGAATGATCCAAACAATATACACAGACACAATATAAAATATTTAATATGGAGCACGTAAGATGGACAATTTATGCATTAGCAATAAGGAATTATAATATATGCTGTATTGTTTATAGTACCATATTTCATTTATGTATTGAATACATAAAGCAAGTATTTAATTCACTTTAAGATCACTAAATGATAATTTAGAGCGTTCCCAAGCATTAATGAAATATTAGAGAATTGGTTTATAGAGACAACAAGCTCCTTTTTATGGAATATTCGTACCAAAAATTCACAATTTGAGCATAGCATGTCAATCCTAAATTCATGTTTGACCTTAGTTAAGGAGCTTTAAGTTGAAAATATTCCAAACATCAGTTATGGCTAATTCAATCAATAGGCTATGTATAATGCCTTGAATACAACAACAAAAGCAGTGTGTGCATATATATATATATATATGTATGTATGTATGTATGTATATATTCGTGTATGCACATAAATGTATGATCGAGCTATGGGTGATTCCAAATGTTGATAATATTGTGATTGTTATATGATAACAATGTCATGATGTGGATCACAGAAGAACCTAGAGCTCACTAAAAGTTAATAAAGTTCCACATAATATAAACAGTCTATCAGGGTCAGAGAGAGTTGATTGATGGAGTTTAAATTAAGACTATATAGCATATCCGTTCATTAAGGGATTAGCTCGATTTGTTTTGGAATGGGATTGTGATTCCATAATTGACCTCAAATGAAATGGGAGATTGAGAGAGTCAGGGGTATGCCTAAGGCAATTGTGTAATTTGTTACATATATCTAATCTATAACCAATTTTTCTTTTAATAAAGGTATTTGATTTCTATTATATACTTCATTATATATTGATATAATTAATTAGATAATTAAAATAAAATATATTATATAGAAAATCTTTGAACAATATGTCATGTGATAATAATTACAAGGAGTTTTATTCATGAGAAAATTTATGAAATAACATATTATTTTAAATATCCCTAGTCTAGATGTTTCAAGAAATGGTACCAAAACATCCATTGAGATGCTCTTTAAATGTTGGGTAGTGTACTCTCATGTCTTCTAGGGGTATCAAGGGGTTACATACTGACAGTTATTGGATTACTGTAGAATGACACACTTGAAAGTTCCTATTGGTTAATAACAACTAGGGCAAATTGGAAACCTTAGAGTGATGATGTTATGATGTTCTCTCGAGTTGAGAATACTATTAAGCTTCAATGTGGATACTCCATTTTCATTATGGTTAAATCATAGCATGGCGACTATCGAGCGACTATAATTGAGTCTGAGTTGAAGCATTGGAAGTAAAACACTATACAATTGGGAATTTGTCTCCTTAGTTATATGAGGTTAGTATCATGATCAGCTATAGTCTACTCAAAGTGAAAAGCTATAACTAGAGTACTACGGTTAATAATAAATGTTATTATTGAACCAAAAACTTTGTTTACGAACTATTGTTGAATGTGGATGATATCGAAATTTTGACCAAATTTCATGAATCCTAAAGTGATATAGTATTGACAAATATCATTGGTGTAAAAAATTGTTACTAAAAGGTAGATTTTAATGATGAAGGTTTATAAGTGATAAATTCGGTCATACTATCATACGATTAGTTTAAGTGATGTATGAACTCTAATATTCTATTGTTCAACATTAATCGCTAATTAAATTTTTAACCTACAAGTTACACATTCTTTGAAATACCACACGATTTACTCGATTTATAACAATTATTAATTAATTAAATTAATTAATGTTTATGAAGTATTGATTAATTATTTATTTGATGTATTAGGTGCTATTAGTATTTTGGATGCCATTAGTAATTAACTGGATATGTATATAAAATTTGTAAATGCACATATCGATATATGTAATCGATATGCATTTAAATGTGATTTAAACGTCATTAATTATTGTTAATCCAAAAAATAGATCAACACACTGACTGAGTGTGAAAGCAACATCCCTGTTTTTATAGAGCAATAATATAGAGAATAAATATAAAAATAGTAGAAATAGAAAGAAGACAAGAAGATATTTATAGTGGTTTGGCTATTAATGCAGTCTACGTCCACTTTATAGTTTGTATTATTGACTGATTGCTGCTACAAAGTTCTTAGATATCCTTAGTTAAATTAAGTCATCAATGTTAGAATTCACTAGAGAATCACAGTGAACTCTTTGGATGACCATTGTGAGGAATGAAAAGAGTGAAGAAAGCTTTCTACGGAGTTTCAGCAACCAGTCTGGAGGATCTTCTTTATGTTGTAGATAGGTGAGTATTTATAAAGGTTGGAGTGCTACTGGGCCAAGCCTGTTTGCCAAATGCTTTCTGATACTCATAGGAAGACGCACTGAAGATGGCATCGTGATCCAAGCAAAAATGATGGATCGCTAGCGATCCATAGATCAAGCTCAAACGAGACCTAATGCCTAAGTACTTCGCTTTGCTTTGTTCCACATGAGTCGCGGTGATCTAATGATGACGTATGGATCGCTGGCGATCCATAGTATATGGATTGCTCGCGATCCACATACTTAGCCTATTTTTGGGCCTTGCCTTCTGGATAGCCTTGGTCGTCCTGTGTTGATGTTGTTCATGTAGTCACATAGCACATTGCCTTGTTTTGATGATGGTTTGCTTACTAGTTATATTTAGCTGCCGATTGAACCAGAAGAATGCTAGTCCCTTGATTTTACTAGCTCGAAATCTCATCAAACTTATTGCTCTTAGAATATAGACTGAATCATGATTCAAGAAGGCCAATGAACTCACGAGTTAATACCATGGATCGCTAGCGATCCATAGACCATGGATCGCTAGGGATCTATGCCCTTGGAGTATTTTTATTTCTTTTTTCCTGAATTCCTTTGGCTCCTTGTTCTAGTCCCTTTGGTTGGCTTTTAAGTTGTTCTGACTTAATGAATTCGTTTCGACTTCTTCTAGATTCTGCTAGGTTAAAACCGGATAACATTTGTCCCCCAGAGTATGTCTTCATTAAAAACAAGGCATGCTTTGGAAGTAATTGCTTTTCAATTTATGGTTGTTGAATTTCGAGTAGTCGTGTTAGGGCCATACGAATTTGAACTAGACTAAACTGTCGCTTGTAAAGTTTTGCCCTGGACTGCCATTGCTTGTCATAAAAGACCGAATTTTACTCTATAGCTTTATCGAATGCCTTGAAGTAGTGTGTAGATTTCGCTAGGAAAATTTGAGAACAAATGCTGGAAACTCTAGGGATCACTAACGATACGATAACTTAGGATTTTTTGGCATCTCGTTAGCTCATATTTAAACCGTTCGAGCTGACCTACCTCCGTTCATACTTGCTTCTCGCGAGCCGATCCTCAAACTTTCTACGATTCGAGCTAGCTTCAGCGATTTGATCCACAATCTGCAACGACTCGATCCAACTTGACTAAGCTTCCATCGTGATTCCATCAACGCTACGATTTCGCTTTGCCGCTAAATCTAGAAATTTGCCGCCAACTCTAGAAATTTTCCACCACCTTGATTTCTACCACGCCAAACCCTAGTTCCTTTCTTTGCTTCCTTGGATCACCGCTGATCCATCGTACTTAGTTCGTTGATTTGAAAGCTTTGACCGTCTGTGTGTTTGGATCGCCGACATCGACCATCTCCGTGTTTTGATAATTGTTCAAGGTGGGGTTGCCGATAATGACATTCACTTATCGCTCTGGCGATGTAGTTGTACTCGTGATAACAGTCGTGGAAAGTCCAAGTTGATTAGATTTTACGAAGGAAGATGGCAGTCTAGTCTTGATTTTTTCACGGAATGACATTCGGGCCTTGCCCCGATGCTTGACACGTTTTGCTGTCTTCATCTATTGAATCAAAATTGACTTGTATAAAGTTACATCGCTGATATAGTATGACGCGTCGTGAATTGGCCCTAGTCATTTTGGATGACTTAGCTTAATTTTGTTTTCTTTCGCACGCTCAGTGTTCCTATATTGAGAAAAACTTTCCGCATCGGTTCAGACAACAAATCCGTTATTGATCATTGATCAGTAACGAGTAAGGTAGAAGAAGTAATTCCAAAAAGAAAACGATATGGGAAGTCCTTTTCCTTTTCCCTTACGAGTGTGTACTATCTACACAGGATAGAGCATTTGTAATATTCAAGACACCGAGCTCACCCCCCATAGACGATACATCACACTTACCTCAGTGCATACTTGAAATCCGACATGTCAACATGAATCAATATTTCTTTGGAATTCAAGTGTAGCATGGGGAATTCTTAATTTAGAGTAGAATTACCTAACCGTTTCAGACGCAAGTCCTATTGTTTAGAATGAAATACCAGTATTCTTGCTGTAAGTCTAGCAGGGGAAGTCCTGCACTTTCGAAGGCCGAGTCATCGTCTGTCGCCCCTTCTACTTCTTCTACTTCATAGGCTGAACATAGCCAGCTAGTTCCAATCGGTCCGGTCTTGGATTGAACTCCTCTTGACTTTAGAGTTCTTCTCAATCCATCGGAGAGAGCCTTCCCCATGATTTCTGCGAAAGTCTTGCACAACATCCACTTGCTGCATGGCATTTCGGAGGAAGATGTGCACCTACTATAGAAGGATGAATTTTCTCATATGCCGCCTCCGGGATATACCGCTTGTCATCGGTATATGTGCCTGAACGGAGCAGTTCCCCCCTTCAACGACTTTTGAGAGAAACCCTCTCAAACATGGGAATCTTTCCGTTCTAGATTCACCCTAACGGATACGCTATTCTAACTTGCCTGAACATCCTTTTTCTGTGAATTGTTAACCATACCTTGAGCGTCGACGAGAGATATTTTCTCCATTCAAAAGAAGAGACGATTGTGCATCCTTGGTTATGATTGAGGCTTAGAGAAACCATATAATTGTGTTGCAACTTCAGAGCAATTTATCTCAGTTCAAGACTCAATACTTCTTTGTTAGATGTCCTGTGGGATTCAATCGTCTTTGGACAAAAAGGGATAAGTTCTCTTCCTTACTTATTGAGTTCCAATATGTTGCTACAAGATTTCTAACAAGTCGAATACTTTCTACTGTTATTCTAAGGCCGAAAAGGACATGTCTCTTGATGAAACTTTTCGAACCCTAAAAGCTGTTGATAACGGGGAAAGATCAGTAAAGTCCTTATTAACAGACAAAAAATGCTTCGGTATGGAATATTGCCTCTAGGGAGACCTACAGTCCCAGTTGAGGTCCCATTCCCTTCTTGCTCCAGGATATGTATGCAACTGGAACATCCCGGAATTTTGGACATCGAATTTTGAACATTTAATTCATTTTAAATGTTCAATGTAGATTTTGAATTAGTTTTAAAATAAAAAGAATTGGGTGGGATTAATAAATTATGTATAATTCCAAATATGGTAATCCAATTGGAATTTAAATAATAATAATTAAATATTGAATCGGGTTAAATTGTGAATATGGAGGTAAATAGTTATGGAATGGGTTCTAAAATTTATTTTAAGTCTATTGGGTCATTAAAAGTGTTGTTGGATTATTAGGTGGACTTAAAAGTTAATAAGTTATTATTGGGAAATTTATGTTAGATTAGTAATGGTTTTAATATTTTAAAAATGAAAATAATCAGATTTTGGGTCCAGAATGAGTCAAAATAACTTTTATGTGATTTATAAATTTTATATGATATATTATTAAGATAATAAAATTTTAAAGGTAAAATTTTGAGCGTTTTCGATTATTGCAGAAATCACTCGATTTAATAGACGAGTTAAAATAGCCTTCCGGGACACAGTTTCGGAATTCGACGAAACCAATTCCATTGGATCCGTAATAGTTAGTTATTATCGGATTTTAATTTTCGTAGCAATCGGGGTTGTCGTTTGACCGTGGCAGCTCGAAACGCATCGAAATCGTTTTAATCGGTTTAAATTAAAATTGATCGTTTAATTCCGTAACTCGCACATACGATCGAATTAGCTTACGAAACCTGTTCCATTGTGTCTGGAACGCCGAAAAACCCTAGGAACGCCTGCGGCACGTAAGATTCGGAGTTTGTTTGAAAAATTGCTTAAGAGTTAATTTAACATTAAAATATTATATATATATATATATATATATTCACGTTTAGAGCTAAAAACCTAGTTGTTTTCGTAGCCGCCGCTTACATTCACTCCAATGGCCGAAAATGCTTCCTTCTCTTCCTTAATTTTCAATCAATCCACGCGATGATTCCCAAAACTCCCAACTGTAATGTCGTAGAGGGCGGAGAGATGCTCAGATCCAACGGTCGAGATAGTTTTTCGAGCTTCGTAGGAGCGGCAGTTCGTCAAGGAGGGGTCGGTGTTTGAGCTCGTCGTTCGAGAGCCTGGCGTGACCGAGCTCGAAGTTGTTAGGGACGAAGGTGGAGCAAGCCGTGGGCTTCGTGGTGGTGTCGACTGATCGCGTTCTAGTCAAGCGTGTGGGAGGCGGTTCTAAACCCTAGGTTGGCCGCATGGGTTTCATGGTATCTGTACGAGCATGAAGAAGAAGATGTATTGCTATGGCCTTGATTTCATTTGTAGGAGTGACGGCCGTGATTTGTTATGGTAAATTTAAAAAAAAATAAAAAGAGATTTTTGTTTAAATTCGTATACAATCTTGTAAATTTAATATCGGATGCGTACGTGATCAGATTTTGAAGAAACAAGAAGCGTCGGAATTGCAGCGACCCGCTCTACGTGCTAGAGCAGGTCCGGAAGCGATTGGAGCTAGCAAGAATTTTAGGTGAAATTGAACGCGGTTCGGTTTAATTTAAATTTTAAACGCTCACTGAAACTCAAGGTGAGTTATTTTCACTCACATCTGGATGCTTGCTAATTTAAATAGTCAATATTTAAATATCTGTGTGACTAGTTGAATATAATTGTTGTTATCAGTCCGGATTGATATTTATATACGTGATGTGCTAATATCTGTGATGCAGGAAAAAAATGTTGGAGGGATCCAACTGGATTCCTCACGATGTAGTAATTATATTTAGAATTGATGATGATGTCTGTTTATATGTTGTGATTGATAAATTTGAAATTAAATTGTACTGTGATATTGTTGGATAAATTATAAACTCGGAATTTTAATTATAAGCAGAATAAATTGGGTTTTAAAAGAAGTAAAGGTAATTGATAAATAAGAATTTAAAAGGAAAAAAAAATTGGAATCTGGCTTGGATGAAAATAAAAAAAAATTGGTAAAATTTGGAATTCTAAACGAAGAGGACATTTTATCAATTGATAACCGTGGAAGTATAAATTTCTAAAAATTAAAATATGTTTTCAGCGAAGCTTCCAAATATAAATTAACAGTTTGAATGTATATAAAAATATTTTGAAATACAATTTTACACTATTGGAATTTTATTTAAGTAATTTGTAAGTACGATTTTCATTGAAGAAGTCTCCAAATGTTTTATTGAAAAATGTCTTAAAACTATACTCTAACAAATTGAAATACCGGAAATGGAAAAAAAGTGTTTAAAACTTCAAAGGAAGTTTATTTGTAAGCTTGGAAATAAATTTACGATAACTAACGTAAATTTGAGTCGGAATAGACAGGGCGGGATCTATACGAAAGAATCTTTGGGTTGTTTGAATGGAAATGTTTCCTGGGAAAAATCGAGTCCGTGAATAAAATTTGTTTTAAGGAATTTTTTTAAGAAATTCTTCTTTAAAAGATAAGTAATAAATTTAGCTATAGTACAATTATTTAAGAATATTACTGGTAACTATATTTTATAAACAGATTTATTTAAAGGATAGATGATTTAGGTTATTTGAAAACTTGTATTTATCCTTTAAAACCAATACTTTTAAATTTAGTTTAACAAAATCCTTATTTATAATGAAAGTTTATATCAAAATAAATGGTTTTACTTTACATATTGAAATCATATTTTTGAGTAATTACTAGTAGTAAATTTCCATATTTTAAAATATATTTTAGAATAAAATGTTCTACTTGTTAAAAATCTAAATTGTTTTGAACTTGGTTATTCCCAATGGGTATAAAGGGTAAAGAATTTATCTTGTAAAGGAGAATCTTTGGGAAATAGTTTTCAAATGAGCTTCAAAAATTTGGAAATATATCTTGTAAAGACATCAGCGGCAAATATGTCATGTGAGATGATTTATAGTGTGATGGATGCTTATGAATATTAATTGATAGTTCAATCACCGACTATCAATATTGGACAAATGCGTTGATCATTTCGAAGAGACCGGGATCAAGATTTATTTCTCGAAAACCACTTCTGTGACGCCCCACCTCTATACCCACGCTAGCTAAGAACATTACGGTGAATGCTATCAACTAGCACGGAGAATAAGGCTGTTGAGGAGCGACCATCCGTGTAATTTCTTTGCACGAGCATCGATATGTCAGATAGTATAACATGCATTTCATCTCAAGAGGGAATCCGACATACCGACACAACACTCAAAGCTACTACACAGTGGCTATATAATCTTCGGAAACAAATATAGAAATAAACATAACACAAATCATTCACAGATAATTCATATCATGAAGGCGGAAATAGATATGAATGTAACACATGAAAGTGTACATCAGAGTAGTGGTCAAACAAGATCCACAATATCAAAAAGAATAGATACAAGTACTAGACAAAAGAATAAGTATACATCATAGAGTCTGTATCTCAAATGTATACAACAAAAACTAATAATCTAAGTAGTTAGCCAAAATTCAGATGATGGTCCGATAAGGAGTCAAGCAGAAGCACCTGTAAAATCCCAGTCTGACCCGAGTATTATTTAAGAAGAAAATAATAAAGGGATCAGTCTAGCTATAATTATCAGATAAAAATGAGATATAAGAAGAGATATAATAGAAAGACGTATGATAACCAAAAATGTCATACTACGACAAGTATACATTAGAAATCCACAAAAGTCATACAATATCTCAAAGAATCTCATAGCATAAAAAAGAATGTCATATTCTTTATTTAATTCACCAAGCCACAAAAAATGACATACATATCAATGCCAACTGAAAAAGGTGGTGAAACATAAATTCCAGAAATCATCAATTAGAAATCCAGAAATCACAATAAAAGGTTGGCCAAGACCTTGATGTAGTGCAAACGGTACATCCAATGAATCCAAAAAGCCAAGACATTGATGTAGTACAAACGGTACATCCAATGAATCCAAAAAGCCAAGACATTGATGTAGTACGAATGGTACATCCAATGAATCGAAAAGCAAAGACATTGATGTAGTACAAACGGTACATCCAATGAATCCAAAAGCAAAGACATTGATGTAGTACAAACGGTACATCCAATGAATCAAAAAGCAAAGACATTGATGTAGTACAAACGGTACATCCAATAAATCAAAATAGCAAAGACATTGATGTAGTACAAACGGTACATCCAATGAATCAAAATGCAAAGACATTGATGTAGTACAAACGGTACATCCAATGAATCAAAATGCAAAGACATTGATGTAGTACAAACGGTACATCCAGTGAATCAAAATAGCAAAGACATTGATGTAGTACAAACGGTACATCCAATGAATCAAATAGCAAAGACATTGATGCAGTACAAACGGTACATCCAATGAATCCAAAATGCCAAGACATTGATGTAGTACAAACGGTACATCCAATGAATCCAAAACGCCAAGACATTGATGTAGTAAAAACGGTACATCCAATGAATCGAAAAGCAAAGACATTGATGTAGTACAAACGATACATCCAATGAATCCAATAGCAAAGACATTGATGTAGTACAAACGGTACATCCAATGAATCAAAAAGCAAAGACATTGATGTAGTACAAACGGTACATCCAATGAATCAAAATAGCAAAGACATTGATGTAGTACAAACGGTACATTCAATGAATCAAATAGCAAATACATTGATGTAACGACCCGTAAATTTAACCAGTTTGTAATAACGTTACTAATTGAATTTTGTGAAATTTTAAATGATAAAATTTTGAAATAAAATTTTATATTTGAAATGCGCCTAGTTAAACATAACAACTGGTAAATTTTCGTCCGAAAATATGAAAGTTTATTTCGTGCGTAAATTTACTTAAATTTAATCAGTTAAAAAGCGATGAAAATAAAACGTTTTCAAAACCAAAATATTTTTTCATAGAAATATTCTAAACCATCTTCTGAGAAAGATGTCAGTTTGTCGTTTTTCCAAATTCGGACATCTTTGGCTCCGTCGGTCTTAATTTTCTGCGATTTTTACGCATTTTCCGCTGGTAGAAATTTCGAATTTTTATAATTCAATCAAAACATTGACATCCATATACCGTTTTGATCGTCTCGTCGTGCTGATATTTGCAGTATATTTATTCATGTATTTTGAGGTCCGATGCGCCACGAAATGATTGAACTGTTCGTTGTAACGTTACCGAAATTTAGACTTTAAGTTTTTCCTTTTCGTTGCAAAAAAAAAAATTTAAACGTGTCGGCAAATCAAACAAACCAAACAGCAAATAGTCATTCACTTTTAAACTTCGTAAATTCGCATTAATGATTTTTTTTAATCCCTAGGTATTCAAAAGCTTGGTTGTGCCCTTCCGTTTGCTTTTATCTGTTAATTCTCTGGGAAAGAAAAAATGTTATAAAGTACTAATAGGGTTTCATTTAAAAGTGTACTGGTACATTCATTTTTCAATGCATGGTGCTCTGTTTTACATTTCCCATGCGTTCATTTCTTTTGAGATAAATTTATATTAAATAATTAAGTTTATATGTCTTTCCCTGAACCATTCTTCTCCTCTTTAAAATTTTCTTCTCCTAGCTGAAACTTATTCGGCCTCCACCATAAAGTTTCCCACTTCGCCTTCCTCTGTCCATTCCGTACTCCTCCATGGCCGAAGCCATGCAACCATCATCCATGCCACATGAACCGTTCCTCCAGCTCGCCAACAAACTCGATCCTCCCCTTCTCTCCATTGCTTAGCCAATGGCCACCTTGCTTCCTCCACCGAGCGCAACCATTACGGCGAGCCAAATCACTACCCACCTCTCTGGTTCGGCCACCCGAGAATAGCCATGCCGAGAAAGAAAAAAAAGAAAAAAAAAGAGAAGGAAAAATAAACACACGTCTCCTCTCCTTCAAGCTCTCCATGGCCGAGCTCGGCAGCCCACCGTGAACCACCTCAACCACCTCACACGCCACCACTTCATCCTCCACCCACAGCCGAACAACACTTTTCCTCTTTCTTCTCTGTTTCTGCTTCCCAATTTATATACATAGCAGGTATCATATATTTAATATGCATGTTATATTAATTTGTTTTTATGTATAATATTGTTGATGCGGTGTATGTATGGAAATGAGCATGCACAGTAGTGAAACAAATCAACACCTCATCTTCCAGAGCCACTCTCGGTTCATTTTCATGGGTTGTATATATATATATATATATATATATATATATATATATATTTTATTTTATACTCTCGATCTATTGATCTATAGACCATCGGTTACTTATATATATATGCTTGCTTATAAGCCGCATATATATTTATTTATAGCAAAGTTTTCGTATGTCAGTAGAGAGAGAGAAAAAAAACATTGCTACAGTATAATCTATAAAAGCATATGTATGGTTATATTATAGGCTGTTAGGTGAAGTTACTTTTAAAAGAAGTTGTTTATAAAATATAGTATAGTTGTTATAATGTACAGATTCCATAAATTGTTGTTTGAGTTGAAAAAAAAATAAGTCACATTTGTGTTCTGATAGTTATTTATATTTTATAAACTAAGTTATACTGACTTTACTGTTCGAGTATATGTGTATGTGTTAGTTATATTATACGTTTTCAATCGGCTGTCATATTTCTATATAGATGTACTTTAATAATATATATAGTCGTTTAACGGATGTTGTGTACAAAAGAGTATTTTATATTATGCTTGGTGGCGTCCGTTGGTTTGGGTTTTCATACATGCGTCTGTTATAATAATAATACGTTTACATATCATGTATGTTTTAACAATAATGATTTTAACATATATTTTATTTTGTACATTTAATATATATATATATATATATAATAATAATAATAAAAATAAATTATTTTAGAAAGGAAATTTATAATATGTGTATATATTTAAATTTGTACATGTGTCGATTTAAAATACGTTATATATATATATATATATAGTCTTATATAAGTGTTCATTTATATCAATTATCTTCATCGATCTCGTTCTGATATGTTCCATCGATTTCTGTTATCAGCTTTGATCGTTGAATTCGTGCCAATTTGATTTTCTTGGATTCGTAGCTCATTTCTATGTCCGTCTTAGGGTGCGTATCCGTGTCACCTTCTCGTTCATCTCTAGCCTCGAAAGGTAAGCAATCACTCACGATTGATATTCTTTTATTTATTAAATTTGATTTCAATTGAAACGACAATTGAAATATGCTGCTGTTATTTATTGCACTGTTATTTACGTATCAGTTCACCTTTGACATCTAACACCATTATATGTTATTTATGCGATGATAATTCAGTTTGGTTGATAAATGATTGATTGTTTGATGTTGTAATTGGACGTTAAATTGTTAATGTAGCAAGTGATAAATAAATTGAAATTGAAATTGACGTAGAGTAGTAAACAATTTGCAATTGATAGGTGTTGAAGTTGATTAGTTAAATTTGTATAATATGACCTCTTTTGAATGTTAAATAAATTGACACGTAAAAATAGTGTTAACGACACCTTGAACCATTTAAATGTATGTTGTATAAATTGATGTAGTTTGAAATTGAATAATAAATATCATGAAGAACCGTATAAATATTACTGTAATAATCTTTAATCAACATGAAATGATAGTGTAGATTCTAGGAATAGTTATATTAATTTGCATAAATAACAATGTGAATTAATACGATTATTTCGGAATTATTTGAATTGATTATTGAATTGTTATTGATTGTTGCTATTGTTTGTTTATTTACTTTGACACCATCCCTGTTATCACACTGCAAGTTCCCTTTGCTATGCTTTGATTTTGAATTGGAATCGGGTTGAAATGATAAATACCCAAATTGAACTTGACTTAGGATAGAGAATTAAATAAACCGATTGGTCAAAAATTTGATTTGAAATAAAATAAAGATTTTATTTGAATAATAAGGTTTTGAAATTAAATTGGAACGTAAATTTTGATAAAAGGAAAATGTTAATATTGAAATCTGAAACAAGATATTAATGTAGTAACTGATAAAGGACGATGTTTGAAATGAATTTTTCGATAATAAATTTGTAATTGTTAATAATTAAGTTTGAAATTAGTAATAGTTAAATTTGGAATTATTAATAGTTAATAATCAAGTCTTGAAATTTATGAAAAATTAAGTTTGAAATTATTAACAACGAAGTTGAAATAATTAATAATTGTGTTTTGAATTTATTAATAATTAAGTTTGGAATTATTAATGAATGAGTTTGAAATGATTTAATAATTAAGATTGGATTTATAATTAAGTTTGAAATTATTAAGTTTTGAATTTATTAATAATTAAGATCGAAATTATTTAATAATTGAATAAGATTGAATTATTTGATAATCGAATAAAAATTGAATTCTTTGATAAGAGAAATTGAACTTTTGAATGAGTGAATTGGAACTTCGAAAAATAATTGAAATTGAGTTTCTTGGTTAATTAAGTTTTGGAAATTATTTAAGTAAGTAAATAAGTGAAATTGAATTTCTTTAACAAGAAATAAAATGTGATTTATTGAAATTAATGCAAGACTTGAAATTTTTATAATTTGATTTGACGAATCTAATTTAGTTAAATTTGAAGTTTTGATGAAATGAAGATGAACGTAAGTAATTGATTTAATGAATTCTGAATTAAGTAAAATTGTTTTGAATGATAAATTATCTTAGCAAATATTGAATGAATCGATTAATGAATGTAAAAATCGATTTGAATGTTAAATTACATTAGTTTAAATGATTTCGGAATGAAATTGATATACGAACTTGAATCAATATTTGAATAGTTTTAAATAAAAAATTTGAAATTGAATTGTAAGACTTTAAAATGTTAATTTGGAAGTTGAAACGCAAATTATGGAAATCGATTTCGAAAGGTAAATGAAATGTGATTTATAAATTCTAATTGGAATTGAAATTTATTTGGTTTTGAAATATATTAAACGAACAATCGGTGTAATAATTACGAAAGTTATTGAAGAAACCGGAGTCGGTCATGGACATACTCTCTGTCTAAACCGAAAACCACTTTAATAACTATACGCGGAGTGATGATCCAGAATGAAGTGGTTGGACTGATGTACGTCGATGACTGAAGAAAGAGAACGATAATGGATAGCCTTGACACTTGTGTCAAATTGGAAATGACTAAAATCAGGAGCCATGCCGGGCCAAATAGGGTTAGCTACCTCGAGCGAACACACTTATTCGTAACTACTACTCATTACTTGTGATTGATTAGTGCACCCTCGCAATTTCAGGAGGGTTGTTTCGCGGTGTTGCGATCGCTGCGGCGATGCGTTCTCACCAGTCCGGATCAGGCAAACGGTAGTTTCACTACCTTGGGTATTGCCTCATGTGCCTTGTCATACTTGTATCCCTGTATACGCGACTACTACGATTTGTTTTGTGCTATACCTATGGAGTACTCCCTGATATCCCACCAGTTTACGGTGGAGTTTACAGTACTGTATAGACTATGATGCTTATATAAAATGTGTTAAGGGGGATAATGGTAACGCCTTAACACTATTTTGATATTTATATTACTGATAGACATTAACTATTTAGCGTACACTACTACATAGTAGATAGTTTAACGGATCCTTAGAGGATGGTGATTCCAACATCCTTTGAGTTACTTGTATTTCGATTGCTATTTCACTTGAGTTGGATTTATTGATATGGGAATATTAATCCTGACTCGAGTGTTTTGTGTTTTTCTTTACGCTCGGGTCAGACTGAGAGTACCAGCTTTCGAGGCTCACCTTTGAAGTTGGAGCTTCGCTTGGAGATCCAGCTATCTTCCCATCTTTCAGATATTCAGTTGATTCCAGTGATGTATTCTGATTATTGTATTCGACTATTGTATTCCAGGCTTCTGTTGTAAACTCTGATATATCTTATATATTTATATAGTAGCTTCATGAACTACTATCTCTTTTACTTCCGCTGTATATTATTACTCTGTGTCTGTGATTCTATGATTATTTATTTACTGTATATCTGAGTTTTGCCAAATTATAATTAACAATTCGGTATTTTGAATTATTCAAATCTGACATGTGCGGATGCGAACAGTCCAAAATAGCGGGCCGTTACAGTTGGTATCAGAGCATTGGTAGCTCTAGGTAAAACTTAGCATATTGGGTAAATGTATTTACAGAATCACTCTCATTCGAGTTTAAATCTCTTCCTTTTGACTTGATACCTTTGAATTTGGAACATTCCCCTCGGTTCTGAAATTCATTCGTGTCCCTCACTATTCGTTTTCTTTCAATTTTGGAGTATTCCATAACTCCACTTCGAACGATATCTATAATAGATCGGCGGTCTCTCCAATCTTCGAATTATTTGTAAATGGATGAAACTCCTTTACAATAAAACATCGATTTACCGGAGATTTTTGTATCCTCGGTTGCGATGCTATCTATTCCCTGCTATACTTGAATTTTATTTCTTGAGATCGAATGTTGATTTACCTTGGAATTCAGCATCGATCTTATCCTTGAAGTTACGATCGACCCGGTTAAGGTTGCCCGTGAATTAAATAAGCTTATCCATCTTCCGATTCTGTTAATTGAATTATCTTATCTTCTGTTCGAACATATTATCGAATCAAAATTTTATTTGATTTGATTTCCATCATTTTTTTTTGAATCTCTATACTTGTTGAAAACCATTCTTATATCTCGAATGAGGAAATGTATTTGTAAATAAATTTTAAAATATTTTTTATATTATGTTGTTTGAGTTGTTGATGTTGATTTGGGTTTTCGATCGATTCGTCTGATCAACGCTATCGATAGAATTTCCTAAACACTTGGACAGAACAAACCGACACGATATTGTTTTCAAATTTGGTAAAAAAAATAGTTTTGAATGATTATATTATATATAAGTATAAATTTTTCTGAAATTAAACTGTTAATGAATTTTTTGTCTAAAATGATAATATGTATTTATCATTTATTGTTTGTAAACCATTGACTATTGTAATATAAATAAATGAATTTATAGACTTGGTTATAATTTGATTTGGAAGTTAGAATTGAGAATTTAATTTTCCGGTGACTTCAAACTTTGGTTTAAATGTATATTATTTAAAGTATTTTCAAATAGAAATCATTTCGAAGAATTTAAAAGTTTAAATCGGTGCTCTTCTCTTTGTCGCTGGAAAATAATTTCGGTGATGACGGCTGCATCATCGACTTTCATTTTCGAGTTTCAAAGTGGAGAGACGTCAGTTTGAAATAAATTTGTTTTGAATTTCTAAAGTATGACTCGAATTAAAATATATATATTAGTATTTCATTTAGATTTGACTTGGATATATGGTATGTATATAATTATCTCCAAATTGTTTAAAGTTAATCGGAAATTTAATTCTTAAAATTTGGATTAAGGATGATTTCAAATTATAAATTGAGGCAAGGATTTTGATTAAATATCTAAACTTGAGAGAATTGAATTAGAAATTTACCTGTATAATACTCAATTGCATTCAATATAACTTACCTATATTTTCAAAAGTTAACTTTGTAATTGGATATTGTACAATATAAAAGGATGTTAAAAAAAATTTAAGCTAAACTAAAATTTTCTGTTCATATTTCACGATTTATCAATTGTTAACGGATATAATGATTATTCGATATCTGTCAATATCCACGGATGCAAATATTCGAAAAAGAAATTTAAATGCAGATACGAATAAGTCACCATCTGTATTTGAAAATACGTGTTTGTAATTTAAGTAATAATTGGAAATGTCGTTCGCAAGATGTCATAACTAGTTTAATTATTGTCTTAAATTTCACTGAAATAAAATATAGGAAATAAGGACGAAAATATGGAGGTAACAAATTGCTATGCATCACAACTTTAATTGCACTGGTGATACATAGAAAAATATTACACAGTTATCAGATATAACTTCCCAGTTCATTGGCATCTTTATACATGAATACTGTACTTCAAACTTTAAGTATAACTGTTTAGAATTCATAATATACCATGCAAATAGCATAGTCCTGTTAGTAAATATGTATTTGATGGGTCTATATAAATGGAATAATATCTCAGCATGTGCACATAAATGTCACCATTTCAGGGTAGAGACCTGAAAAGTGGTGTGACCCGTTAAGAAGAATCAAAGTCCTTTTCAAATAGTCAATTAAAAACAATGTAACAGAGAAAATGAAAAATTAGGTACCGATAGAAGTAGAATACATACATACATATAGATTCAAGGAAAGGTTCTTGGTTGATAACGCATGAGAACCATATAATAACAAGATTCGTCTTCTAAAAAAAAAAACCCTTACCACAAAAAAGAGCACGACATCCCCTATTTATATGGTTTAAACTAATTGTTTTGCTTCGTTTTCAATCTATTTTCTTTCTGCTTGTTTCCATTCCCCTACCTCCTCCCTTTTCGAGGACGAAAAGTTTTGAGTGGGGGAGAGTGTAACGACCCGTAAATTTAACCGGTTTTTAATAACGTTACTAATTGAATTTTGTGAAATTTTAAACGATAAAATTTTGAAATAAAATTTTATATTTGAAATGCGTCTAGTTAAACAGAGCAATTTTCGTCCGAAAATATGAAAGTTTATTTCGTGCGTAAATTTACTTAAATTTAATCAGTTAAAACGCGATGAAAATAAAACATTTTCAAAACCAAAATATTTTTACATAGAAAAATTCTAAATCATCTTCTGAGCAAGATGTCAGTTTGTCGTTTTTCCGAATACGGACATCTTTTGCTCCGTCGGTCTTAATTTTCTGCGATTTTTACGCATTTTACGCTGGTAGAAATTTAGAATTTTTATAATCAAACAAAACACTGACATCCATATACCGTTTTGATCGTCTCGTCGTGCTGATATCTGCAGTATATTTATTCATGTATTTTGAGGTCTGATGCGCAACGAAATGATTGAACTGTTCGTTGTAACGGTACCGGAATTTAGACTTTAAGTTTTTCCTTTTCGTTGCCAAAAAAAAAATTTAAACGTGTTGGCAAATCAACCAAACCAAACAGCAAATAGTCATTCACTTTTAAACTTCGTAAATTCGCGTTAATGATTTTTTTTTTCCCTAGGTATTCAAAAGCTTGGTTGTGCCCTTCCGTTTGCTTTTATCTGTTAATTCTGTGGGAAAGAAAAATTGTTATAAAGTACTAATAGGGTTTCATTTAAAAGTGTACTGGTACATTCGTTTTTCAATGCATGGTGCTCTGTTTTACATTTCCCATGCGTTCATTTCTTTTGAGATAAATTTATATTAAATAATTAAGTTTATATGTCTTTCCCTGAACCATTCTTCTCCTCTTTAAAATTTTCTTCTCCTAGCTGAAACTTATTCGGCCTCCACCATAAAGTTTCCCACTTTGCCTTCCTCTGTCCATTCCGTACTCCTCCATGGCCGAAGCCATGCAACCATCATCCATGCCACGTGAACCGTTCCTCCAGCTCTCCAACAAACTCGACCCTCCCCTTCTCTCCATTGCTTAGCCAATGGCCACCTTGCTTCCTCCACCGAGCGTAACCATTACTGCGAGCCAAATCACTACCCACCTCTCTGGTTCGGCCATCCGAGAATAACCATGCCGAGAAAGGGAAAAAAAGAAAAAAAAAGTGAAGGAAAAATAAACCCACGTCTCCTCTCCTTCAAGCTCACCATGGCCGAGCTCGGCAGCCCACTGTGAACCGCCTCAACCACCTCACACGCCACCACTTCATCCTCCACCCACAGCCGAACAACACTTTTCCTCTTTCTTCTCTGTTTCTGCTTCCCAATTTATATACATAGCAGGTATCATATATTTAATATGCATGTTATATTAATTTGTTTTTATGTATAATATTGTTGATGCGGTGTGTGTATGGAAACGAGCATGCACAGTAGTGAAACAAATCAACACCTCATCTTCCAGAGCCACTCTCGGTTCATTTTCACGGGTTGTATATATATTTGTTTTTTTTATTTTATACTCTCGATCTGTTGATCTATACACCATCGGTTACTTATATATATATAAGATTGCATATAAGCCGCATATATATTTATTTATAGCAAAGTTTTCGTATGTCAGTAGAGAGAGAGAAAAAAAAAACATTGCTACAGTATAATCTATAAAAGCATATGTATGGTTATATTATAAGCTGTTAGGTGAAGTTACTTTTAAAAGAAGTTGTTTATAAAATATAGTATAGTTGTTATAATGTACAGATTCCATAAATTGTTGTTTGAGTTGAAAAAAAAAAAGGTCACATTTGTGTTCTGATAGTTATATATATTTTATAAACTAAGTTATACTGACTTTACTGTTCGAGTATATGTGTAAGTGTTAGTTATATTATACGTTTTCAATCGGCTGTCATATTTCTATATAGATGTACTTTAATAATATATATAGCTGTTTTACGGATGTTGTATACAAAAGAGTATTTTATATTATGCTTGGTGGCGTCCGTTGGTTTGAGTTTTCAAACATGCGTCTGTTATAATAATAATACGTTTACATATCATGTATGTTTTAACAATAATGATTTTAACATATATTTTATTTTGTACGTTTAATATATATATATATATATAATAATAATTATAAATTATTTTAGAAAGGAAATTTATAATATGTGTATATATTTAAATTTGTACATGTGTGGATTTAAAATACGTTATATATATATATATATAGTCTTATATAAGTGTTCATTTATATCAATTATCTTCATCGATCTCGTTCTGATATGTTCCATCGATTTCTGTTATCAGCTTTGATCGTTGAATTCGTGCCAATTTGATTTGCTTGGATTCGTAGCTCATTTCTGTGTCCGTCTCAGGGTGCGTATCCGTGTCACCTTCTCGTTCATCTCTAGCCTCGAAAGGTGAGAAATCACTCACGATTGATATTCTTTTATTTATTAAATTTGATTTCAACTGAAACGACAATTGAAATATGCTGCTGTTATTTATTGCACTGTTGTTTACGTATCAGTTCACCTTTGACATCTGACACCATTATATGTTATTTATGCGATGGTAATTCAATTTGGTTGATAAATGACTGATTATTTGATGTTGTAATTGGACGTTAAATTGTTAATGTAGCAAGTGATAAATAAATTGAAATTGAAATTGACGTAGAATAGTAAACAATTTGCAATTGATAGGTGTTGAAGTTGATTAGTTAAATTTGTATAATATGACCCCTTTTGAATGTTAAATAAATTGACACGTAGAAATAGTGTTAACGACACCTTGAACCATTTAAATGTATGTTGTATAAATTGATGTAGTTTGAAATTGAATAATAAATATCGTGAAGAACCGTATAAATATTACTGTAATAATCTTTAATCAACATGAAATGATAGTGTAGATTCTAGGAATAATTATATTAATTTGCATAAATAACAATGTAAATTAATACGATTATTTCGGAATTATTTGAATTGATTATTGAATTGTTATTGATTGTTGCTATTGTTTGTTTATTTAGTTTGACACCATCCCTGTTATCACACTGCAAGTCCCCTTTGCTATGCTTTGATTTTGAATTGGAATCGGGTTGAAATGATAAATACCCAAATTGAACTTAACTTAGGATAGAGAATTGAATAAACCGATTGGTCAAAAATTTGATTTGAAATAAAATAAAGATTTCATTTGAATAATAAGGTTTTGAAATAAAATTGGAACGTAAATTTTGATAAAAGGAAAATGTTAATATTGAAATCTGAAACAAGATATTAATGTAGTAACTGATAAAGGACGTTGTTTGAAATGAATTATTCGATAATAAATTTGGAATTGTTAATAATTAAGTTTGAAATTAGTAATAGTTAAATTTGGAATTATTAATAGTTAATAATCAGGTCTTGAAATTTATGAAAAATTAAGTTTGAAATTATTAATAACGAAGTTGAAATAATTAATAATTGAGTTTTGAATTTATTAATAATTAAGTTTGAAATCATTAATGAATGAGTTTGAAATGATTTAATAATTAAGGTTGGATTTATAATTAAGTTTAAAATTATTAAGTTTTGAATTTATTAATAATTAAGATCGAAATTATTTAATAATTGAATAAGATCGAATTATTTGATAATCGAATAAAAATTGAATTCTTTGATAAGAGAAATTGAACTTTTGAATGAGTGAATAGGAACTTCGGAAAATAATTGAAATTGATTTTCTTGGTTAATTAAGTTTTGGAAATTATTTAAGTAAATAAGTAAAATTGAATTTCTTTAACAAGAAATAAAATGCGATTTATTGAAATTAATGCAAGACTTGAAATTTTTAGAATTTGATTTGACGAATCTAATTTAGTTAAATTTAAAGTTTTGATGAAATGAAGATGAACGTAAGTAATTGATTTAATGAATTCTGAATTAAGTAAAATTGTTTTGAATGATAAATTATCTTAACAAATATTGAATGAAATCGATTAATGAATGTAAAAATCGATTTGAATGTTAAATTACATTAGTTTAAATGATTTCGGAATGAAAGTGATATATGAACTTGAATCAATATTTGAATTGTTTTAAATAAAAAATTTGAAATTAAATTGTAAGACTTTGAAATATTAATTTGGAAGTTGAAACGCAAATTATGGAAATCGATTTCGAAAGGTAAATGAAATGTGATTTATAAATTCTAATTGGAATTGAAATTGATTTGGTTTTGAAATATATTTAACGACCAATCGGTGTAATAATTACGAAAGTTATTGAAGAAACCGGAGTCGGTCATGAACATACTCTCTGTCTAAACCGAAAACCACTTTAATAACTATACGCGGAGTGATGATCCAGAATGAAGTGGTTGGAATGGTTTACGTCGATGACTGAAGAAAGAGAACGATAATGGATAGCCTTGATACTTGTGTCATATTGGAAATGACTAAACTCAGGAGCCGTGCCGGGCCAAATGGGGTTAGCTACCTCGAGCGAACACACTTCTTCGTAACTACTACTCGTTACTTGTGATTGATTGGTGCACCCTTGGAATTTCAGGAGTGTTGTTTCGCGGTGTTGCGATCGCTGCGGCGATGCGTTCTCACCAGTCCGGATCAGGCAAACGGTAGTTTCACTACCTTGGGTATTGCCTCATGTGCCTTGTCATACTTGTATCCCTGTATACGCGACTACTACGATTTGTTTTGTGGTATACCTATGGAGTACTCCCTGATATCCCACCAGTTTACGGTGGAATTTACAGTGCTGTATAGACTATGATGCTTATATAAAATGTGTTAAGGGGGATAATGGTAACACCTTAACACTATTTTGATATTTATATTACTGATAGACATTAACTATTTAGCGTACACTACTACATAGTAGATAGTTTAACGGATCCTTAGAGGATGGTGACTCCAACATCCTTTGAGTTACTTGTATTTCGATTGCTATTTCACTTGAGTTGGATTTATTGATATGAGAATATTAATCCTGACTCGAGTGTTTTGTGTTTTTCTTTACGCTCGGGTCAGACTGAGAGTACCAGCTTTCGAGGCTCACCTTTGAAGTTGGAGCTTCGCTTGGAGATCCAGCTATCTTCCCAGCTTTCAGATATTCAGTTGATTCCAGTGATGTATTCTGATTATTGTATTCGACTATTGTATTCCAGACTTCTGTTGTAAACTCTGATGTATCTTATATATTTATATAGTAGCTTCATGAACTACTATCTCTTTTACTTCCGCTGTATATTATTACTCTGTGTCTGTGATTCTATGATTATTTATTTACTGTATATCTGAGTTTTGCCAAATTATAATTAACAATTCGGTATTTTGAATTATTCAAGTCCGACATGTGCGGATGCGAACAGTCCAAAATAGCGGGTCGTTACAATTGATGTAGTACAAACGGTACATCCAATGAATCCAAAAAGCCAAGACATTGACGTAGTACAAACGGTACATCCAATGAATCAAAAAGACATCGCACATTGCTAGTCTAAATCACAGGAATGATCTTCATTACACATCAAGAAGTGTCAATTACAATAAGCTAGTAAATATATGAGTTTAGCATCATGTCCCATAACCACTAGCTTAACTTAAATATTTGCGAACAAATTGTAGATCTTCACTAGAAAATTGTCATGAGAGGTTCAATCGAACAAGTCCAAGCATTAACCAATGAAGCAAACGCAAGCGTTTCATACCACTTGTTTTACTAAGTCGTTTAATTAGATTTCTCATACAAGTGAGGTAAAGGTTTGTATATACTAATAGATTTGGAAAATGGTTTTAGAAAAACGAGCTTTTTATTGAGAATAGAGTTGAAATCGTTTTGAGGAAAGAGTTTGATATTTACTACTAGTATAGAAAACCATTATATTTTAAAGTGACAAATCATAGAATTGATTGTAGAAACAATCAATCATAAAAATTCACATTCGAAGACGTGAGTAAAATCCAAAGAAATCAATACCGAATCCATCAAAATGGATATTCCCAAAAACCACAATGAAAATGTCGTCAAAGTCCATAATAAATGATAACAACAAAAAGGGAATCAACACGAATCGATTAAAGTTGGAAATATACTCAAAAATAGCCAAAATAGGAAAATTAAACAGTTCCAGCCGTCTGGTAGGTGTTCCCAGACGTCTGGCTCTAGTATCTGGAAGTATATGTGTTTTCTCCCTTCTATTTTTAATTCCTGGGCCATTTCAGACGTCTGAAATTTTCAACCATACGTATGAATTTGATTTCAGACGTCTGTAATTTGTTTCAGACGTTTGGATTTAGTCTCTGCCTTTTCCAGACCCCTTTCCAAACGTTTGGATTATTCAACCAGACGTCTCGATTTGGTCTCAGACGTCTGAAATTAATTTCAGACGTCTGAAATCTTCTGCTAGGCAAAAAAATAGCCTAGACCAAAAATGGCAAATCCAAACCGAAATGCGATCGAACAAGCAATGGATGCTAAGGATTTATGCCAATCGACAACCCAGCACTATACGCTCTCCGATGCATCACCAAAAACATGTTCAAACATCAAAGATTGGATTTTTAAAGATTTGACTACAAAACACCAAAAATTGAAATATTCACCGAATTAATCCAAACCAAAAGCAAATGAACATAAATAAGTGTTAGGAATTCATACCTAACAACAAAGATAGATATAGACATAGATGTGAGATAAAAATCTCACCTTTGAACCCAAATCAATGAAGGAGAAGCTTTAAAAACAAGCTAAGATCAATTCCTCTTCAATAACAACTCAAGAAGCTTCAATTTAAGCTTAAAAGAGAAACATTTACAAAACTAGGTTTAGGAATTTTCTGAAATCAAAGAGAGAATGAGTTGGAGAAGAAGAAGAGAAGGCTTACCAATGGGTTCACTTGAGTTTGGAGCTAGAAATTGATTTGCAAATGGAAACTAGGGTTTTGGATTTCTATTTTCCATTCTCTTCCACCATTAATCTCTATAGAACTGAAAGTAGAGGTAGAGGGAGTGAATGAAGAGGGGGTTTCAGTTTGGGGTATTAAGTTAGAACATTGGGCTGAACCCAACCTAAACCCAAAGCCCTAAGTGAAAAGTAGCAAAATTCTACTATCTCCAAACATATTGAAGTTTATACTCAAAAAGGTCGCAAACGTCATTTTGAACTCAATGGGGGTGGTCTCGAGTCCCAATTCGACTGTTTGCAAAAAGTAGTTTTTCGGACCAAAAACCGACGAACGGTAAAATATTTAAATAAAATATTTAGATATAAAATCGATAAATATGCGGGTTGTTACAGACTCCCCTCCTTAAAGAAATTACGTCCACGCAATACTTAAGAAGAAAATAAAGAGTAACAATCATAAAAGCATATTAACACAAAAGAATTTTGAAATAAGAAGTTCACCATAAAGAGCACGAAAGAGTAAACCCGAAAGAGTTCGCTCGATGAATTCTCTAGATTTCCCAAGAGAAATCCTTGGGCTTTGAGAACCGTTGAACTCTCACAAGAAGAATATCTTTATTCCGAAGGCGCTCAACCTCCGAAGCAATGATGCGAATGGAATGTTGCTCATAAATCAAATCTGGTGAAACTTCAATTTCCACAATATCACCGGGCACAAGAATAAAAACCGTAATCCCTTAGGCATTTCCATAGATAAAAGACGTGGAGAACGTCGAGAATAGCAGAAAATTGAGCTGGTGCAACGACGTAGTATAATAACAGTACGCCCGAGAAACTAGAAACTCAAATAATTTGGGACATCAGCGTAGTACAAAAACGGTACGTCCAATGACCAAAGACCGAATAATTTCGGAACGCCGACGTAGTACAAAAACGGTACGTCCAATGAACCAAAGCTCGAATAATTTCGGAACACCGACGTAGTACAAAAACGGTACGTTTGAACCGAACACCATAAAAGAACATCAGACGCTAGTCCATAAAAGAAATGAGATGAAACTCAATAAAACGAAGTACATCAAAATGTCTGATGAACTTAATAAAAAGATAATTCCATTCAGTCATCACCAAAGAATCAACCACTTGTTGCTTACGACTAAACGCATTGGCAACACGATTTCCCTTTCGACAATAAAAGAATATCAAGATCATAAGATGCTAGGAACTCGAGTCAACATGAAGTTCCTTATGAGAAAATAAATATTCCAAAGATTTATGATCGAGGTAGAGAACAAATTTCTCATCCAAATATGATGATGCCAAATTCCAAAAGTAAAAACAATAGCCGCGAGCACTAGATCATGAGTGGCATATCTAGTCTCGATAAGCTATAATGATTTACAAGCACAAGTGATAGCACGTTCTCCTTTGCAAGAGAATGGCATCCAAACTAATACGACTAGTATCGGTACAAATAGCAAAGTCTTGGTTCCCCTTCAGGAATCACAAGAATAAGAGTATCGAAAGGAAGGGTTCTTTTAAATAATCCTCTTTTCCGAAAAGTTAAAACTTTCAAAATTACATTTTTATTTTTATGTAATAATCTTTCTACAAAAATTTACATTTTTCAAGTCAATATATCGTGTCTGATTGTCTCATCAGAGCGTTTAGGAAATTCTTATCGATAACGTTGATCAAGCGCATCGACCAGAATTTTTAAAACACTAAATGGGCAATACAATCACAAAATCATATTCTATAGGATAAGTAAGTTTCTCAAAAACTTCTAAGAATATTCTTTGTTCGTTTTAAGAACAAAAATCCAGTTATACTTATAAATAAATCTTATGAAAAAGATTTGAAATTTTTTTAAATTGCTATATTCATCCAAAATCAATAAATGCAAAAATGGAATCATCGAGATATTCGGTAGAATGCTCGATACCTAAAATGGATGAAATAAGCTGGACAAACTGAATGACATAATAATTCATTCATAGGAATCATAACAAGTGCGGATTGCAGTAAGTGGAATGCTAACTTCCGCAACTTGTAGCAAATGAAAACCGGTGGTAAGGTCAAACTGAAAAGACCTTAGCACCACACAAAAGATTACTTAGGTGACAGTCCTAAGACAAATTCAAAAATACCGAAAAATTTCTCAAAATACATGAATGTGAGAAATAACACTTTCTTCATAAGTGGGCTTAAGGAATAAAATGATGCCATCAAATTGGAATCAAAATCATAAAGGAAAAATAGAAATCTGCTTAACAGATTGAAAATGTCAAAGATGAATAGTCCACACGGGACAAAGGATATGGCCTCATAATAATTAAGCCAATCCTTACAAAAGTAAATTCCAAAGCCTAAGTAAAAATCGGCTCGGACAGAAAAATCACATAAAATAATTTCGACATCAATAAAGACAAATTGGGTGTTGCGGATCTACCATCCGGATTCACAATCCTCAAAGAAGTCATCAAGCCCAGAAATGTTTAAAGAAGAAGAACCAAAAGTTCTTTTGATATAAAAATAATGAGATGAAACCCGTATCAACAAGAACTCAAATAAGAAGATCACGAAATAAAACAATGCCATCAAGGATTGAGTGAAAAATACCTTGATCAAGAGAAGAGTTGTTAGGGGCTTGCAGCTTTCCCTCTCTCTTGTTAGGAAGCCTAGGACATGAAGATAAAAGATGACCCGAACCTTTGCAATAACGACAAAAGAGGGGTTTCGGACACTCCCTAGCATAATGGTCCGTGGAACCACAATTTTAGCATTGACCACGACTAGAGGTAGGAGTCTTTGCTACCGGAATTTGTTGCTTCCCTTTCTTATTAGAATTGGGGCCTTTGAATTTGATAGGCCTCTTCAAGTTATTGTCGAAGTTCTGTTGGGCATGCACAACTTCAACATCACCTTCATTATCGGCCTCTTCAAGACGAAGAGCGATATCAATAAGCTAATCAAATGAAACCTCAAGTTTCAGAAGTAATGGCTTCTTAAGATTCTTATTCAAGCCATAGACAAATCTATGATTTTTCTTTAATGGGGTATTAATGTATTCAACCCCGTATTTGGAAAGAGATTCGAAAGATGCGACATAGTCTGTCACAGAAGATTCACCTTGAACAAGGTCAATAAAACGCCGGGCCAAAGTTACTTTTTCGGCCTCCGGCACAAATTTCAATTCGAACCTTTCCCGGAATTGCTCCCAAGTGAGATCCGCTTCAATGATTTCAAAAATTAAAAGCTCATACCAATCTAATGCTCTTTCTTGGAGCATGCTAGAAGCCACTTGGACTCGATGTAGATCAATAAGGTTCATGCGAGAAAAGATGCGATTGCATGATTTGAGCCAAGCTTGAATTTCTATAACACTCTCGGATCCCCTGAATGGCCTCCCACCCAAATCGGTATAGTCTCTGCACAAGCGTGCAAAACCGGATCTAGGATGAGTAGGCTCTGGAATGGGACCGATAGCTTGAGCATTTTTTACTAGATCAAGAAGCTGCTGGGCAGACATAAATACTCCATCCTGGAGAGTAGCACTAGATTGACCGGCGCTGGGACGGCCTGGTCTAACCATTTCTCTTCTTTAAGAAAGAAAGAAAGAAGAGGAAAAAGTTATTCTCAAAATAAATATCAAGCAATCTTGATAGATAAAACAAGGAATCATAAAAGAAAGTAGGATAGAACGGTATGAAGACTCGAATAAATCCTAAGGCACAACTCCTAAGAAAGACTTAGGACATGATCCTTGCTAAATTATTCTACATTGTTCCAAAGTTTGGCTCTGATACCAAGCTGTGACGCCCCACCTTTATACCCACGCTAGCCAAGAACATTACGGTGAATGCTGTCAACTAGCACGGAGAATAAGGCTGTTGAGGAGCGACCATCCGTGTAATTTCTTTGCGTGAGCATCGATATGTCAGATAGTATAACATGCATTTCATCTCAAGAGGGAATCCGACATTCCGACACAACACTCAAAGCTACTACACTGTGGCTATATAATCTTCGGAAACAAATATAGAAATAAACATAACACAAATCATTCACAGATAATTCATATCACGAAGGCGGAAAATAGATATGAATGTAACACATGAAAGTGTACATCAGAGTAGTGGTCAAACAAGATCCACAATATCAAAAAGAATAGGTACAAGTGCTAGAAAAAAGAATAAGTATACATCATAGAGTCTGTATCTCAAATGTATACAACAAAAACTACTAATCTAAGTAGTCAACCAAAAGTCAGATGATGGTTCGATAAGGAGTCAAGCAGAAGCACCTGTAAAATCTCAGTCTGACCCGAGTATTATTTAAGAAGAAAATAATAAACGGATCAGTCTAGCTGTAATTATCAGATAAAAATGAGATATAAGAAGAGATATAATAGAAAGACGTATGATAACCAAAAATTTCATACTACGACAAGTATACATTAGAAAATCCACAAAAGTCATACAATATCTCAAAGAATCTCATTGCATCAAAAAGAATGTCATATTCTTTATTTAATTCACCAAGCCACAATAAATGACATACATATCAATGCCAACTGAAAAAGATGGTGAAACATAAATTCCAGAAATCATCAATTAGAAATCCAAAAATCACAATAAAAGGTTGGCCAAGACCTTGATGTAGTGCAAACGTTACATCCAATGAATCCAAAAAGCCAAGACATTGATGTAGTACAAACGGTACATCTAATGAATCCAAAAAGCCAAGACATTGATGTAGTACAAACGGTACATCCAATGAATCGAAAAGCAAAGACATTGATGTAGTACAAACGGTACATCCAATGAATCCAAAAGCAAAGACATTGATGTAGTACAATCGGTACATCCAATGAATCAAAAAGCAAAGACATTGATGTAGTACAAACGGTACATCCAATGAATCAAAATAGCAAAGACATTGATGTAGTACAAACGGTACATCCAATGAATCAAAAAGGAAAGACATTGATGTAGTACAAACGGTACATCCAATGAATCAAAATAGCAAAGACAATGATGTAGTACAAATGGTACATCCAATGAATCAAATAGCAAAGACATTGATGTAGTACAAACGGTACATCCAATGAATCCAACAAGCCAAGACATTGATGTAGTACAAACGGTACATCCAATGAATCCAAAAAGCCAAGACATTGATGTAGTACAAACGGTACATCCAATGAATCGAAAAGCAAAGACATTGATGTAGGACAAACGGTACATCCAATGAATCCAATAACAAAGACATTGATGTAGCACAAACGGTACATCCAATGAATCAAAAAGTAAAGACATTGATGTAGTACAAACGGTACATCCAATGAATCAAAATAGCAAAGTCATTGATGTAGTACAAACGGTACATCCAATGAATCAAATAGCAAAGACATTGATGTAGTACAAACGGTACATCCAATGAATCCAAAAAGCCAAGACATTGATGTAGTACAAACGGTACATTAAATGAATCAAAAAGACATCGCACATTGCTAGTCTAAATCACAGGAATGATCTTCATTGAACATCAAGCAGTGTCAATTACAATAAGCTAGTAAATATATGAGTTTAGCATCATGTCCCATAACCACTAGCTTAACTTAAATTTTTGCAAACAAATTATAGATCTTCAATAGAAAATTGTCACGAGAGGTTCAATCCAACAAGTCCAAGAATTTACCAATGAAGAAACCGCAAGCATTTCATACCACTTGTTTTATTAAGTCGTTTAATTAGATTTCTCATACGAGTGAGGTAAAGGTTTGTATATACTAATAGATTTGGAAAATGGTTTTAGAAAAACGAGCTTTGCATTGAAAATAGAGTTGAAATCGTTTTGAGAAAGAGTTTGATATTTACTACTAGTATAGAAAACCTTTATATTTTAAAGTGACAAATCATAGAACTGATTGTAGAAACAATCAATCATAAAAATTCACATTCAAAGACGTGAGTAAAATCCAAAGAAATCGATACTGAATCCATCAAAAATGATATTCCCAAAAATCACGATGAAAATGTCATCAAAGTCCATAATAAATGATAGCAACAAAAAGGGAATCAACACGAATCGATTAAAGTTGGAAATATACTCAAAATAGCCAAAATAGGCAAATTAAATAGTTCCAGACGTCTGGTAGGTGTTCCCAGACGTCTTGCCCTTGTATCTGGAAGTATATGTGTTTTCTCCCTTTTATTTTTAATTCCTGGGCCATTTCAGACGTCTGAAATTTTCAACAAGACGTCTGAATTTGATTTCAGACGTCTGGAATTTGTTTCAGATGTCTGGATTTAGTCTCTGCCTTTTCCAGACCCCTTTCCAGACGTCTGGATTATTCAACCAGACGTCTGGATTTGGTTTCAGACGTCTGAAATTAATTTCAGACGTCTGAAATCTTCTGCTAGGCAAAAAAAAAAACAGCCTAGACCAAAAATGGCAAATCCAAACCGAAATGCGATCGAACGAGCGATGGATGCTAAGGATTTATGCCAATCGACAACCCAGCACTATAGGCTCTTCGATGCATCACTAAAAACATGTTCAAACATCAAAGATTGGATTTTTAAAGATTTGACTACAAAACACCAAAAATTGAAATATTCACCGAATCAATCCAAACCAAAAGCAAATGAACATTAATAAGTGTTAGGAATTCATACCTAACAACAAAGATAGATATAGACATAGATGTGAGATAAAAATCTCACCTTTGAACCCAAATCAATGAAGGAGAAGCTTTAAAAACAAGCTAAGATCAATTCCTCTTCAATAACAACTCAAGAAGCTTCAATCTAAGCTTAAAAGAGAAACATTTCCTAAATTAGGTTTAGGAATTCTCTGAAATCAAAGAGAGAATGAGTTGGAGAAGAAGAAGAGAAAGCTTACCATTGGGTTCACTTGAGTTTGGAGCTAAAAATTGATTCACAAATGGAAACTAGGGTTTTGGATTTCTATTTCCCATTCTCTTCCACCATTAATTTCTTTAGAACTGAAAGTAGAGGTAGAGGGAGTGAATGAAGATGGGGTTTCAGTTTGGGGTATTAAGTTAGAACATTGGGCTGAACCCAACCTAAACCCAAAGCCCTAAGTGAAAAGTAGCAAAATTCTACTATCTCCAAACATATTGAAGTTTACACTCAAAAAGGTCGCAAACGTCATTTTGAACTCAATGGGGGTGGTCTCGAGTCCCAATTCGACTGTTTGCAAAAAGTAGCTTTTCGGACCAAAATCCGACGAATGATAAATTATTTAAATAAATATTTAAATATAAAATCGATAAATATGCGGGTTGTTACAACTTCGATCCAGTTTATACGTTTCGTGGAAAAACGTGTTCGGAGTCGAAGATGGAGCAGTGAAGTGCAAGGGCTAGTCGCTACTAATCCTGAGGATATTTCCAAAATGGATGTAGTAATGGTAGCGCCTTCGGTTCCGTTCGAACCCGAGACAGACTTGTATAGACGAATGCTTTCGGAACATGGTCAGGTGGGCGATGGGCATTCTAAGTGAAATGTTCTAAAAGGTAACGCTTAGCCTCAAGCCCCATCAAATGGGAATGACTGAAAAACAGGGGATATGCAGCAAGGCTTCATGGGTAGCCCCGACTTAAGAGTAAGGTCATCCCTGTCTAGATGTCCCTTTTTATTTCGGCTTAGTGGACAGTTGCTGATCCCAACCGCGTGGTGATCTTATTCGGAACTGTCCAGTAAGGGATGGGTCCGGCCTTGTGTTGCAGGGGAGCGGGCGTACTCCTTGGTACGGTGATCTAGGCTTCGTACTGTGACAGGTGGTACCCCAAAGCCTAGTCATTGTTGGAAATCCGTTCTCCCTACGAGCCTTATACGAGTTTTGTTTGTATTACCCACTCTGTGGCTAGTAGCTGGAATTTAATAGATGTAACAATTTCGGCTATTTTATAAGTATTTGTATATAGACCCTATTATAATATCAGAGGATTTCTATAAATAGTGTTTTAGCTGTCGTAAGGTAAAAACCCGACATGTTTATTTGTGGCATGGTCTTACGAGATGCTTTTGTTTTCAAAGGATTTTTGAGACTTTAATAATCAATTTGGGTGCATTATTATCAGCTAGAATTCCAGACTAACTCGGGTGTTATTTCACTATAATGCTCGGGTCAGACCGAGTATTATATGTTCAGGACAGGATGCTTTGGAGCAAGAGAGGAGTTGGAGTCCGAGATGTATTATCCATATTTATATACATATCCGCTGCTACGATTGTATTGTAATGTATGATTGGTAATTGTTGATGTATGAGATACTCTGATGATATATTGTATAAAACAGATATATATTTCATTCCGTGTAAAGATCTACTATTGACTATTATATTTTATTCCGCTGCGACTGTGAGATTCTGACATTGTTTAGTTTCTTCTTCTTCTATCTCTTCTTCCTTAACCGTTCGTATTTCTATTCCACTTGAGTAAATTGATGTAGAATAGTGTTGACTCAAGGGGTACGGATTTGCAGGCCATGACACTTGGTATCAGAGCTTAGGTTGGCGACAACCTAGGCTTTAGTGGGGAAATTACTCATTAAACAGAGTCAACGGTACTCTATAACGAGTTGAGTGAAATAATAGCTATGAGAGCGTACTTGTTAGTGGATAGAAAATTGTTTTTATACTGTGTTGACTTATCGGTTGAGAGATTATGGATTCTGGTCGGCATGGGAAGTACAACCGTATCGATAGGGGTTTCTAAACTCTTAAACAAGATAAACCGCCATAGTATTGATTTTTAAGTGGGTAAATGAAATAATTTTACCCAAAATTATATTTTGATATAAAAGAAATGGTTTTCTCAATTATTATATATATATTGTTTGTTTGGTTGTTCCTACTATAATCAAATTAGAACTTGAAATATGATCTAAAATTTGAAATGATATAACAAATAAGAATTTAAAATATTAATTTGGTTTATGACCAAATAGAATTGACTAAATATGTTTTAAATAAGAAGAAGTGAAATTAAAATTGATTTAAACCAGAATTTTGACGTTGGAAATTTTGAAAGGTGTTTTAAATGCATTTAAACAGAGAATTTGGAAATTTGAAATCGTGAGAATGTTGAAATGTTTTCCAAAGCTTTTGAAGTCAATGATGGAGTATATTTTTGAAAATATTTTTGAATGGAAATTGTTTGAGATGACTTTGGGAAGTAAGAAAGCACTGAACTCACTTCAGTCGCTGGGAAATGATCCTGATGATGCTGGCCACATCATTAGAATTCATTTTCGAGTTTCTAAAGTGATGGATTGCTACCCAAATGATTGGTTATGATATTGTTCGAGACTTGTTGGGTATAACAAGTGTTTTGGAAAATTCAAAATGGGGAAAATGGTTTTAGTATAACCAAGTTGTTTTGGAAATCTGGAGATTTGATTTGATATAGCAGGAGTATGAGTTATTTACTTTTTCAAAATGGTTTTGGGATAAAACCGGGTAATTGAATTCTAGAAAATTCTATTTGAATAATGTGTAGGGTTAAATTGAATCAACCATTGAACTTATTAAATGAAGTTGATATTAATAAAAAGGAAATGAAATTTTTAATCTTGGAATTAAAATTTTAACTTGAGTTATTAAAAGTGAATAAAGTATATTGAAGTGGATAGAAAATTTGAATTTAACTTGGGATAAGTTAAATAAATTGAACTTAAGAATTAAATTGATTTGGACTAAATTGAAATGTAAAATAACTTGGTAATCATGGGTCATTGTACAATAAATTGTACTCATAAGCTATTAAGTGTTATACTTGTGATCTGAAAATTGTGAATTTAAAATTTCAAAGGATTAAGTGAAAGAAATTTTATATCCTTAAGAATTCAGATATATATATATATATATATATAGAATTTGAAATGGATGATTATAAGATGTAAATGAATTAAAATGAGCAATGTAAACTTTGAAGTAAATAATTGGGTGAACTTATAAATAGAAAATGAAATGATGATCACAAATGGGAAATAGTTGAATGGTATGGTGGATTAATACCTAATCTCAAATGAAATGTGAATTGAAATAAGATGATGAAAGTATAAAATATAAAGGATGTGGATGAACTTAAGTGAGTAAATAAATTTGAACTTGTATATGGAGAATTAAAATTGGATTGAATTAGACTTAACTTTAATTAAATGGAATTGAGTTGAATTTGGATTTAATTAAAATCAAAATTCAACTGGGTTATGAATAATGTTGAATGGAATTAATTTCTATTTAAAATAGTAATGAAATGAAATGAATCCAAGTTGACTAAATAAATTTAATTAGACTTGAGTTAAATATGGGAAAAAGAATTTTGAGTTGAAGGAAAGTTTAATTTAGTTGAAATGATATTGAATAACTAAATTTTAACCCAATTAAATTCAAAGAAATTGTTTGAGAATGAATTTAGCATAAGCTAAATTAAATAAAAAGGAAGCTTGAAGACGAATTTAGTGTAAACTAAATTTAATGGAATTTGTATTGGCATGGGTGAAATTTTGGTGGATTGTTAAGGAAATTTTGAAGAGAAAAAAAAAACTCAGTTCTAGGATGGGATTTAATTTTGGCAATAAAGGTTGAGAGTGTGAATGAATGATGGAATTCGATTATAATAATGGTTTGAATTGTAAATAAATTCCAATGAGTGAAATAATTTAAATGGTCTCTTGTTAATAAAATAAATCTAAAAATGGATTGAATAAATAAAAAAAGTGCATTAAAATTTGTAAATGGTTTGGAATTGAGTTGGATGAGAATCAAATGAAAATAAAATAAAAGTTGATATAAGAACATAGTGAAAATATTGTGGAAGAACTTAAGCAAATTGAATAATAATTTTGGTCGAGCTTTATAATATTGTCTTGGATAAATTTGTTTAGATAATAAGCATTGAAATGCAAGTGAAGAGAATTTTAATTAATCATTGTGATGTGATAAAATAAGGTTGTATGAGTTGTATATAAACTAGAATTGAGTGATATTAATATAAACCTATATGGATAATGAATTGGAAATATAAGATTTGAAATTTAATTCCATAATTGTGATAAAGCAAGAATGTTTGTGCTGTAAATAATATAGAATGGGATGTCATTAATTTAAACTTAAATGATGATCTTGAAGTGAAAATAATAAATTGAGTTAAAAATTGCAATGTGATAAGAATGCTTGGATTATGAATCATGCAGAATTGAACAAAATTAATATGTATCTAAGTTGGAAATTAATTTTAACCGGTTATAAGCTTAAGAATTGGTTATTTGTTTGAATAACCAACCTACATAGAAATTAGTTGATAAACTTAAGTGAATAAATTAAAGGTAGTAAATGAAAATGATATTTGAATAATGGGAATGGATTGGAATCTATTTAGTGGGTTTGTATCTAAGTGCAGGTTGATTAAAAAGAAAGGTAAATGAATTAAAAGCATATATTCATAGTATTGAAGTGAATATAAATTGGTGGTAGTAATTATGAATTGAGAATGGTAAACTTGTATATAACCCATTTGTGTGAAATAAAATGGAGCTTGGAATTGGAAAAGAAACTTGGTACATGCTACAAAATATGATTTACTTGTGAAATCATGCAAATTGTTGATTGGATTATGAAATGGATATGTTTGGCTTACATTTATATTGGAAATGTTGTTAAAATGTTCATATCTTTGAAAACTGATGAGTTTTTTGAGTAGGTACAGGTACGAAAGGCGTTCGATAGAGTTGGAGCGCGTATATGCGTTATATTAGCCGCTTGCTTTAAAAATTTGCTAAAAAGGTACGCTTACACTAATATAATTGGGAAAATGATATATATATTGTGATATATTTGGGTTTCCGACCGTGCGGGTCGATGTATATATATTTATTTGTATCGCGATATCGCGAAAGCTCCTCTGTGCAGGGGAGACTCTGCCAAAATTTTCTGGAAATTTTGGGAGCTAGAAATTTTTTGGGATTTTGATTTGCTAAGAAATTGAATTTTGAAAGCAAATGGTAAAATTAAAGATTTAGAGTAAATGAAGCAAATGAGTTTGGGTTTGAGCTAAAGGGTTTTTAGGAAGAGTATATAAGCTTTTAACTAAGCAAATTGGGTAAGTAAATGAGTTTGAGAGTATGTTCTACCTCAGCAAATTTCGGGGATGAAATTTTTGTAAGGGGGAAGGAATGTAACATCCCGGAATTTCGGACATCGAATTTTGAAATTTAATTCATTTTAAATGTTCAAATGTAGATTTTGAATTAGTTTTAAAATAAAAATAATTGGGTTGGATTAATAAATTACGTATAATTTCAAATATGGTAATCCAATTGGAATTTAAGTAATAATAATTAAATACTGAATCAGGTTAAATTGTGAATATGGAGGTAAATAGATATGGAAATGGGTTCTAAAATTTATTTTAAGTCTATTGGGTCATTAAAAGTGTTGTTGGATTATTAAGTGGATTTAAAAGTTAATAAGTTATTATTGGGAAATTTATGTTAAATTAATAATGGATTTAATATTTTAAAAATGCAAATAATCAGATTTTGGGTCCGGAATGAGTCAAAATAATTTTTAATGTGATTTATAAATTTTATATGACTTATTATTAAGATAATAAAATTTTAAAGGTAAAATTTTGAGCGTTTTCAATTATTGCAGAAAATCGCTCGATTTAATAGACGAGTTAAAATAGCCTTTCGGGGCACAGTTTCGGAATTCAACAAAACCAGTTCCATTGGATCCGTAATAGTTAGTTATTATCGGATTTCAATTTTCGAAGCAATCGGTGTTGTCGTTTGACCGTGGCAGCTCGAAACGCATCGAAATCGTTTTAATCGGTTTAAATTAAAATTGATCGTTTAATTCTGTAACTCGCACATACGATCGAATTAGCTTACGAAACATGTTCCATTGTGTCCGGAATGCGTAAAAACCCTAGGAACGCCTGTCGGCACGTAAGATTCGGAGTTTGTTTGAAAAATTGCTTAAGAGTTAATTTAACATTAAAATATTATTATATTTACATACATATACATACATACATACATATATATATATATATATATATATATATATATATATATATATATATATATATATATATATATATTCACGTTTAGGGCTAAAACCCTAGTTGTTTTTGTAGCCTCCGCTTACATTCACTTCAATGGCCGAAAACGCTTCCTTCTCTTCCTTAATTTTCAATCAATCCACGCGACGATTCCCAAAACTCCCAACTGGAATGTCGTAGAGGGCGAAGAGATGCTCAGATCCAACGGTCGAGATCGTTTTTCGTGCTTCGTAGGAGCGGCAGTTTGTTAAGGAGGGGTCGGTGGTTGAGCTGGTCGTTCGAGAGCATGGATTGACCGAGCTCGAAGCTGTTAGGGCCAAAGGTGGAGCAGGCCGTGGGTTTCGTTGTGGTGTCGACTGATCGCGTTCTAGTCAAGCGTTGGGTAGGCGGTTCTAAACCCTAGGTTGGCCGCATGGATTTCGTGGTATCTGTACCAGCATGACAAAGAAGATGGATTGCTACGGCCTTGATTTCATTTGTGGGAGTGACGGCCGTGATTTGTTATGGTAAATTTAAAAAAAAAGATTTTTATTTAAATTCGTATACAATCTTGTAAATTTAATATTAGATGCATACTTGATCTGATTTTGACGAAACAAGAAGCGTCGGAATTGCAGCGACGCTCTCTACGTGCTAGAGCAGGTCCGGAAGCAATTGGAGCTAGCGGGAATTTTAGGTTAGATCGAACGCGGTTTGGTTTAATTTAAATTTCGAACGCTCACCGAAACTCAAGGTGAGTTATTCTCACTCACATCTGGATGCTAGCTAATTTAAATAGTCAATATTTAAATATCTGTGTGATTGATTGAATATAATTGTTGTTATCAGTCTGGATTGATATTTATATACATGATGTGCTAATATTTGTGATACAGGGAAAACAGGTTGGAGGGATCCAACTGGATTCCTCACAATGTAGTAATTATTTTTACAATTGATGATGATGTCTGTTTATATGTTGTGATTGATAAATTTGAAATTAAATTGTACTGTGACATTGTTGGATAAATTATAAACTCAGAATTTTAGTTATAAGCAGAATAAATTGGGTTTTAAAAGAAGTAAAGGTAATTGATAAATAAGAATTTAAAAGATTTTTTTTTTGAATCTGGCTTGGATGAAATAAAAAAAATTTGGTAAAATTTGGAATTATAAATAAAGAGGACATTTTATCGATTGATAACCGTGGAAGTATAAATTTCTGGAAATTAAAATATGTTTTTAACGAAGCTTCCAAATATAAATTAACAGTTTAAATGTATATAAAAATATTTTGAAATACAATTTTACACTATTGGAATTTTATTTAAGTAATTTGTAAGTACGTTTTCATTGAAGAAATCTCCAAATGTTTTATTTAAAAATGTCTTAAAACTATACTTTAACAAATTGAAATACAGGAAATGGAAAAAAAGTGTTTAAAACTTCAAAGGAAGTTTATTTTTAAGCTTGGAAATAAATTTACGATAACTAACGTAAATTTGAGTCAGAATAGACTGGGCGGGATCTATATGAAAGAATCTTTGGGTTGTTTAAATGGAAGTGTTTCCTGGGAAAAACCGAGTTCGTGAATAAAATTTGTTTTAAGGAAATGTTTTTAAGAAATTCTTCTTTAAAAGATAAGTAATAAATTTAGCTATAGTATAATTATTTAAGAATATTACCGGTAACTATATTTTATAAACATATTTATTTAAAGGATAGATGATTTAGGTTATTTGAAAACTAGTATTTATCCTTTAAAACCAATACTTTTAAATTTAGTTTAACAAAACCCTTATTTATAATAAAAGTTTATATCAAAATAAATGGATTTTCTTTACATATTGAAATCATATTTTTGAGTAATAACTAGTAGTAAATTTTTATATTTTAAAATATATTTTAGAATAAAATGTTTTACTTGTTAAAAATCTAAATTATTTTGAACTTGGTTATTCCCAATGGGAATAAAGGGTAAAGAATTTATCTTGTAAAGGAGAATCTTTGGGAAATAGTTTTCAAATGAGCTTCAAAAATTTAGAAATATATCTTGTAAAGATATCAGCGCCAAATAAATAATGTGAGATGATTTATTGTGTGATGGATGCTTATGAATATTAACTGATAGTTAAATCACCGACTATCAATATTGGACAAATGCGTTGATCGTTTCGAAGAGACCGGGATCGAGATTTATTTCCCGAAAACCACTTCGATCCAGTTTGTACGTTTCGTGGAAAAACGTGTTCGGAGTCGAAGACGGAGCAGTGGAGTGCAAGGGCTGGTCGCTACTAATCCTGAGGATATTTCCAAAATGGATGTAGTAGAAGTAGTGCCTTCGGTTCCGTTCGAACCCGGGACGGACTTGTATGGACGAATGCTTTCGAAACATCGTCAGGTGGGCGATTGGCATTCTAAGTGAAACGTTTTAAAAGGTAACTCTTAGCCTCAAGCCTCATCTAATGGGAATGACTGAAAATCAGGGGTATGCAACAAGGCTTCGTGGGTAGTCCCCACTTGAGAGTAAGGTCATCCATGTCTAGATGTCCCTTTTTATTTCGACTTAGTGGGCGATTGCTGATCCCAACCGCGGGGTGATCTTATTCGGAACTGTCTATTAAGGGATGGGTCCGCCTTTGTGTTGTAGGGGAGCGGGCGTACTCCTGGTACGGTGATCTAGACCCCGTACTATGACAGGTGGTACCCCAGTGCCTAGTCATTGTTGGAAATCTGTTCTCCCTACGAGCCTTGTACGAGTTTTGTTTGTATTACCCACTCTGCGGCTAGTAGCTGGAATTTAATAGATGTGACAATTTCGGCTATTTTATAAATATTTGTATATAGACCCTATTATAATATCAGAGGATTTCTATAAAAAGTGTTTTAGCTATCGTAAGGTAAAAACCCGACATGTTTATTTGTGATGTGGTCTTACGAGATGCTTTTGTTTTCAAAGGATTTCTGAAACCTTGATAACCAATTTGGATGCATTATTATCAACTGGTATTCCAGACTGACTCGGGTGTTATTTCATTATAATGCTCGGGTCAGACCGAGTATTATATGTTCAAGACAGGATGCTTTGGTGCAAGAGAGGAGCTGGAGTCCGAGACGTATTATCCATATTTATATACATATCCGCTGCTATGATTGTATGGTAATGTCTGATTGGTAATTGTTGATGTATGAGATACTCTGATGATATATTGTATAAAACAGATATATATATTTCATTTTGTGTAAAGATCTACTATTGACTATTATATTTTATTCCGCTGCGACTATGAGATTCTGACATTGTTTAGTTTCTTCTTCTTCTTATATCTCTTCTTCTTTAACCCCAATGGTTCGTATTTATGTTCCACTTGAGTAAATTGATGTAGAATAGTGTTGACTCAAGGGGTACGGATTTGTGGGCCGTGACAGCAATCCACTTACTCGTCCCACATATTTGAGGATGGTGGTTTTCAAGAAAGGGAAGGCTTGTCCGGCGAGTTGGCTAAAGAGACTCGCGAAGGAAAAGATGTCGCGGTTGAAATCAGTTTCTCGACGAGAATGCCCCTGATTCCAGAAGAAAGGAAGAGGAGTTTAAACAGAGTGAAGGCACAGTTGCGATAGTAATAGAAAAGGAGGAGTGTTAATTTGAGAGTAGTAGTGATGAGTCCTCCTTCAGTGATGACTATGATTTCCAAGCAGATTTCGATAATGGGGATTCTAAATCGTGCGACGGGGCTCCGAGGATGAGCCCCATTTTGTCCCAAGCTCTCCTCCTCCATAGATGAATGGCAAAGTTGATGCTCTAGAAGTCGGACGACATTGAGATTCCCAGATCAAAGATGCTTGCGTATACTTTGGAGATTTGAGCAATGTCTACGTCGATTTTGACGAACTCGTGGGAGAAGACTTCTAATTTAAAGAGATGTCTCCTCATCTGGGACATATTGTGCTCGAAATAAGTCCGATTCATTCCACGACGACTGCCCGATCTGATTTTTCACATCGTTTTAGGCCCTCCCCCAAACACATTACACGTTTCACTAGGGTTGCACTTACTTGCGCGCATGTTTTTCATGCTTGTTCTCCATTACTAAGGCTCTTTATCTATTCTTCATATCAGGTATCATGAGAGGATGCGGTCTCTATAATGATCATGAGAAATTTGCTGAATCTCAATGCTGGTCAAAACGGTCCTCCAATAGTCACCAATCTCATGAAATAGAGGGGGAATGGAGAAGAAGAAAAGATTTAGAGGCTGAAACTCGTTGCCGAGATTAAAGGGATGAGGTTGAGTGTACAAAGGCGGATACAAGAAAAGAAATACTTTCGATGAGCGAGAGGAGCTGTCCAGAAAGTCAAAAGTTGATCGCGGTGCTCATTCTTTGGAACAACGGGCCTTCGCTCTGGCACTCGCTGCAATCGGTCCTGATATTTTGATTTCTCCTGTCTTTGTTCCATCTTCATCTCAAGTTCCCTCGTCGTGGAGCTTTGCCCCCCGTTCTTCACGCCCGCATTGGAGATCTGCCCTTGTTCATTCGTTTGGTCCTTCCTGACTTAAAGCAGTATTCCCCGTGTGGTTTTTAAGGGGAGTTAAATTTGATCGCGATCTTTATCTAGTTTGCAAAGACACATACATGCCCCACGTTTAGGTAATCTAAAATGATCTAGAGCAAGCTGAGGGGTGGGAAAAATTATGCAAACAACAAGCGGGGACGAACCATAATAATTATCAAGAAATCCTCTCCTTTGAATCGAAGAAGGATGACTTCGAAAAAGCATTAGTGGAACGCGATGCCAGAGTCAAACGGCTGAAAGAAGAAAAGGACGTGGTGCTTCGAGAAAGAACGAACTATGCCAGATTGCTGAAAGAGCTAAAAGAGATGCATGTGAAGTTCGAGTTTGTCTTGAGAGACGAAATTAAGAAGTGCATGCAGAAGAAGTTAAGTTGCAAGTGAAATTTGAAGCTCGTGATATGATCATTGAAGCGCAAAGGAAGACCATATTCGACCACGACAAGATCATAGAGGGGCATAATACAAAGAATGCTGAATATGAAGAAGTCGTGAAGTCACGCAATAAAATCATCTCCGACCAGGCTGAGACGATCTCCTTGCTCTAAGATTGAGTTGTGCAGCTTAGCGTCGATAATTCTCGTGTCGAAGTTGAAAAGGCCGCTATTACAGTGGATTGATTGGAGCTTCGGAATGCCTTTGAGAGAAAGATGGAGAAGATGGATGAGACCATATTAAACTTTTATGTCAACTCCCTGCTACACCAAGGGAGTCTCGATTACTTGGTCCCTAAATTCCCGTGCACTCTCGTCGTGGTTTGGGAGGAAATCCTGACCCGTTTCCATGGTAGCCAGGATGTTTATACTGAGCGAGAGCTAGAGAACGCTTGTCTCAATGAAGTGCCAAAGAAAGCATTGCTAGAAGGCTGGGAGGTTTTGCGAATTGAAAGGGAGAAGGAAGCCGCTGATGCTACCACAACAGTGACCACTGAAGCGTTGCTGGAGCCTTTTATATCCATGCTCGGCTAATCATAGAGGCAGCTATGCGATTCATCGACAAGTTCTCGGTTGGAAGCTTCCCCGCAGGTTGTGGAACCATCCAAAGAGGGAGAAGGTGGTGAATATGAGGTTGACATTCTCGGTCACTCCTCTGGTGTAGGTAATCTTCTTGTTTCCCCCGAGTTTGGGAAATTTCAAATCATGCCGCAAGAGCAGAACAAACTTAACGCTTTCATTTTTGATCTTATAGGTCCGTCTTCCATATCTGTCGATCCGCTGGTTTCCTCGATGCCTGGACCTATCGCTATTTCAACCACGTCCATGCTCATCTCTATAGCTGCTCTAGTTGCTGTATCTGTGTCCGTCTCGCAGCCGGGGCCAGAGTCCGAGAAAATCGCCGCATTATATGTTTGGACGACCTTTCTGTATATTTGGAGGGTGACTTCATGGCGGCCGAAGTTCGGGAGCTAGAGATTCAGATATAGAAGCAGTGCTAATCTCAACAACTGGTTTCCATCAAGAAGGAGAAAGTTGAAGCGATAAAATCCTCAAAGAGCTCTCGCAAATCTTGAAAGCACAAGACGAAAGGGGAGACTTTCGAGAAAGTTAAAAAGCTGGAAGAAGGCATCAACGCTGAGGAAATAGTTGACATCACTAGAAGTGACACTACTCCCGAGGAAAAGCAAAAACTTCAGATGAAAGGCAGGAAAGGGAGTGGTGGATAAAGGCGTTGAGAAGTTTGGATGGTGCTCAATCTAATTCTGAGTCATTTTATGTTGTTTTGTTCCAGTGCGAGTCTGCACTTATTGCTTTTGTTGTGTTGTGTATACTTTTTTCTTTTGTTTTGGCCGGTATTGTGTGGGTACGGCCCCCACATTTTCACCATGTACAAAAAGAGTTATAAGTAATACAGTGCTGACATTTTGACTGTAACTTCACTTATTTGCTTATCTGTGTTCTGTTCACTTCTTTCTACTTTGCTTACTTTTATTTTTTCTAGTCCTGTGATTACTGCTAAATTTTTTTGTTTGAAGTAACAAAACTTGTGAAGTGTTTTTGCTTTTGAGCATTTCTATTTGAATACCGGTGCATGCACCCTAGTACACAGGGCTATTTACTTCAAACACTTAACAAACGACCGATAACTTATGGTTTAGATAATCGGCATACTAAAACTTGGAACAAAATTAAGTTACGATTTGATTTTTTGTAAGTTTTACAACTATAGTGTATAGTTTACATTTTTTATGCAATTCGGGAAAGTGTGTAACATATGTATGTTAGAAATGTAAACTAAGTGTAGAATATATGGTTGTAAGATTAACTATTAAAGAATTCAAAAACACTCTTCGTGTAAAATGAATAATCTTTGCCAATTTTTGGAAGTCAAACCACTTGTCACTTCTCAAGAATCTGGGTAAATATTTATGAACATTATTTCTTAGAAATTTTGCAATCTTAGAACACGTGCTTCATTGCTTAGAGCGCACACATTGTATGAGTTAACCATAGATAGTTAAATGTTATCCATGTGAAATGTTATAGTTAATCATTGGGTGTCAGCAATTAGAGTTCTCTACCAGTTTATAGCACTTCGATTTAGTTGGATTCATGCTCGTTACTCTTGATAATGGGAGTGGGTTTGTCCTCATTATTCTTGTGATGGATAAGTTTCCCAGTATTGTTAGGGTCAGTACTTAAAAGCATGTGCGGCTTTATGGGATGCGTGGCTTTTGATACTTCTCAATGGTTCATATCTTCCGGCAATGTAGGAATTTTATGCTTTAAGAGCGTGATTTCATGGCCTAAAAAGTTAGCGCGTGGCTTTTGATACTTCTCAATGTTATCCATCTTCGGGCAATGTGATGAGTTCATGTTTTAAGAGCGTGAATTTACGGCATGAAAAGTTAGTGCGTGATTTTTTTGAAGTATGCGCGGCGTTTTTATTTGAGCCTTCCCGATGTTGCCGAGGCAACAATGGTTCTTAGAAGAATTGGGTTCCGCCGATCCAACGGTCTGATTCGATTTTCTCCTGTCGACCTGGTGGGTAAGTGTGGTGTACTTGAGCATGATTCCACTTTCTCAAGTAGAAATTGAACGGTTATGAGCCGATTTGACCTCGTCGACTTAACAGGTTACTATTACGAACATAGTTTTGTTGGTTCGGAAAGCAAATTAATTTTATTAAGAAAAGTTGGTTAAGATTTTGCCTATTACATTTCCCACCACATCCCGGGATGGCTTATTTGTTGAAAAATAGAAAGTACATGAAGTAGTTTTCAGATAAATAAATGGCATAGCGATTTGCTATTACATGCTTTGGGAATTTGTATTCCATCGACGGTTGTCATTTGAAAGTTCTATCCCTTAGCTTTTGATCAATCACATATGGGCCTTCCCAATTTGGTCCGCAGGCTCCCGGCATGAAATAGACTCATTTGAGGACGAGTTCTCCCACTTTGCAAGTTTGATTGTGAACTTTGGAGTTGAAGTATCGTGCGGTCCTTTTTTTGTAGATAGTGGTCCTCAACTCGGCTTCTTCCCTCCTTTCATCCATCATATCCAATGATTCGAGTAGAAGCTGCTCGTTTTGCTTCTGATTAAAATTTTACCTTCAATAATAGGGGACCTCTAGTTCGATGGGAATCATTGCTTCTGAGCCATATGCCAAGGCGAACGGAGTGTGACCGGTTTCCGCTTTATGGGTTGTTCTGCAAGCCCATAGTGCAAGTGGAAGTTCATCAACTCAGTTCCCTTTTGCTTTAGCAGTCTCTTTTTGATAGTGGACATGATGATCTTGTTTATTGCTTCCACTGCCCATTTTCTTGTGGATGAGCGACTACGGATAAGCACTTCTCAATTTGGAAGCTTTTGCAGAAGTCTTTGAACTCAGCGCTTTTGAATTGGGTCCCATTATCAATGATGATTTTCTGTGCACACCAAACCAGCAAATAATGTTTTTAGCAGCAAAATTAACGACCTTCTTTGTTGTAACGGTGGCCAGCGGTTCCGCTTCGGCCTATTTCGTGAAATAGTCAACAACGACTATACGTATTTGGCCTCTCTTTTAGATATTGGCGATATACCAATCAAGTCGATTCCCCATATTGCAAACGACCATGGGCTGACCATCTGCGTTAACTCTATTGAGGGATTTCTTTTAATTTTGTCGAATCTTTGGCAATGATCACACCGTCTGATGTAGTTCGTTGCATCGTGGTTTATTATTGGCCAGAAGTACCCGTACCGGGGGACTTTCTTTGCAACGATTTCCCCCCAGTATGGTCTTCGCATTCGCCTTCATGCACTTCCTTCAGGATTCATCGAGCTTCGTCATCGAGCAACATCAAAGAAGGGGGGTTTGGGAATCCTCTTCGGTAGAGTATTCCATCATGTATTACTAATCGCGGTGCCTTCCGGAGAAGCTTTTTGCATTGATTCTGGTCAGTTGAAAGGGTCCCTGTAAGTAAGCAGTCCTTGATTGGCATCATCCATGTTTCCATTTCGTCTATACTCGGGGCAATCAAGTTCTCAAATGTAACTAATTGCAACGTTAACTTCTTTGAGCTTGCAGTTTAACTAAGTAATCAACCTTGGTGTTTTTTCCCACGGAATTTTAGTTATGGTATAATGTTTGATGTCGCTTAGCAACTCTCATACTTTAGATATATACGGGCCAAGGTTCGCCCCTCGAGCTTGGTACTCGCCTTTTACTTGGCAGTGGACTAGCTAGGAGTCATTGTAGATGTGAACGGACTTTATTCTGAGTTCTTTCACAACTTTTAGCCCTGCTATCAATGCTTCATATTCCTCTTCATTATTTGTTGTAGGGAATTCCAAGCGCAAGGTATATCAAATGGCTCGTCCTACGGGGGTTTCAAGCACTATCCCTGCCCCCAAACAGAGCTTGTTAGACACGCCATCAACAAAGAGTTTCCATTGCGTCTCCACTTCCAACGGTATTTCTTCTTCGTCATCCTATATGGAAAACTCGGTGATGAAATCTGCCAGCACTTTCCCATTGATAGCCTTTCGCGGATGGTAAGTAGTATCATATTGGCTCAATTAAACTTTAGATTGCTGTGATTCATATCTTCTCCAGCTATTACTACCCTTATGGAACTTTTAGAGGTAGTTCTCTTCCTTCCCAGAGCCATTGATTCCAAACAGCTGATTTTTCAAGCAAAGTTTGACGATCTAACTTCAGGACCTATCTGATCCAAAGTAGATAGCTAGATCTAAAGCCTGAGTTGGTTCTTAGTGCAAGCACTAAAATGTTAACCCAAAAAATGGATCAACAGCCCTGATTGAGCGCAAAAGCACCAGTAATATAGAGAATAAACCTAAAAAGAGAAGAAATAGAAAGAAGAGAAGAAGATTTTTATAGTGCTTCGGCTGTTAATGAAGCCTATGTCCACTTTATAATTTTCATTATTGATCGTGTTCTGTTACAAAGTTATTTTTATTACAAAGTTCTTGAATATCTGAAACGACCCAGACTCGACCTTCGAAAATCGGCACCGAATAAAACACTCGTATACAAATGCCGTCGATCCAAACGCCGAATATGGTTTGCCGGAGCTTATAACACAGTTCAATATAACAACACAGCGGAAGGAAAGAAAAGAATATCATTGATATACAACATTCAATACAACAATGATACAATATGAATCAATATCAGAAATACAAGATAACAATGCTACAATGGAAAACCAAATGAATTGGCAGCGGAAACAAACAGAACTTAAAACTCCAGAAGAAACACCAATATCAGCAATCTCCATAGATAGCTCGAACCACCATCAAGTTGCACCCAGCTAAGCAAGTCTCATCCATGAATCTAAAGACTCCAATATCCAAGGTCCCCAAAGATTACCAAAGAGAAAGCTAAAAGCTACTGAAACGATTCTATATCTACTATCTGAAAAACCCAACTCTAGACTGCCCACGTGGAAAATTGTGGGCACCCAGAGTTTAGGAGGGGAACAATAAACTCTAAGTCAGTCATGGGACTGGTATGAGAAAACAAAAACATTTGGTATTTAAAAAAAACAACAAGAGATTTAAATAAATCCGCAATGCTTTTTAGAAAATGAAACTACCATAAGGCCTCCCGGCACACACACAATGCAATCGCACACTTGGGGGAGACTTCTCCTTATGATAGTCAAAAATGCTTACTACGCAAAATCCTCTTTTGATATTATTATTAGTGCATAGTGGAAAACATTTCAAAAGTATAATATTAATTTTAACCAGCATAGGTACCCTTATATTATGCCAGCTATAACTACCACCTGAGGTGATAGGTTATACAATTGAAATCGTAAAGGGCTCGTATTGTTTTGTTTGGATTTCCAACAAATGGTCAGGCTAAGGAACTTCCTGTGCCACATGGGTACGCCTTTGGAGGGACGCCTCGAGAACCTAACCGGATCTCTGCCACAAAACGGCCGGGTTACCTCTGTACCTAGGTAACTACTGGCACGACTATGCCATCCCCTGGTCGTAACCGACCTTTATTCGAGCACTCGATACCAACAACCACAAAGTAATGTATTTGAAGTAACCACATAAGTTAAATATCTAGGCTCCATACCAGGATATCACCTCTATCCAGAAGGAAATGAACATACTCTCAAGGGGCGCTACCTCCAAATAACCTTGCTGCATTTTTCCTGTTTTGACCATTCCGGGATGTGAAGTTCGACGAAGTCTCGTTGACAAAGCTACGCTTTTAACAAAGCCATGCTTTGATCAACCAATGATCAACAACACTTCGTATGCCACATTACCAAAATGGGATTATATCGAACCTTCAACTACATAACCTCGGAGCTCGTACGTCTCAGAGAAGGGTGTTAAGCTAAGAGAATAAATCTCCCCCACCAAACAGAAATGTATTTGATAGAAACCAGTTTTACATCTCAAAGTGTAATGGCAGACACACATCCATATAAGTCTATTATGGGTTCGAACAGAACCGAAGGCACTTCCAAAGAAGCCCTTGCAATCCAAGAATCCACAATCCCGATCGGACTTCCAATCACTTAGGGAATCTCTATAACGTAGTTACACGGTGCAGAGACAATCGATAGGTCATCCTATCGTTCTCGCAAATACCCGATCTTCACCACCGGTCTTTAAATGCTATCCATATCGTCGTAGCATTATTAGGAATGGGTTATATGACACAAAGGTCCTCTACCGGCTAAACCGAACAATGAGCGCAATATTTAAAATCATATGGATAATGGGATTTCAGTTAAATCACAGCTTAAAGCCCAAAACTATCATTCAAATGGTTAAAACAAATTACCATTCCCAATCTTTTAAAAAGATTCATTTAAAAAAACTTCGATGGTTTAAACAATTCCCACATTTAAATCTTTTAAACAATAGATTCACTTTTAAGACCCCTTTCAATTTTAAAACAAGGTTCATCATTTTTTGACAAAGATTCATTCATAGGCTTTCAAAACAAATCCATTTCAAATTGGATTAACTCATCCGGTCTTTAAATCAAAGACTCATTTCATAGCTTTCAACAAATTTCCCAAAGATTCAATTATAGCTTTTCAAAATCATTCAATTTCGAATTTGAAATCTTTTCATCATAATTTTGGAAATTCTTTTCTTATATAAAAGCTAATATTATTTGAAACAACTTGTTTCCGTTTCGGAAAACTCGATTATAATTGTATGAGTTACGGCCTTTCAAATATAAAGTTGGATTGAATTCAAATTCTAAAAACCATACTTCTAAAATGGTTTAAAAATCCATATACATCCATTTATAATTGAATAACCTTTATAAACCCTAGTTCCCAAATCATACAGTTCAATTTCAATTATTGAATTCAAATTTAAGTCAAATTATTTAAATTTCAAAAGTTCAATCAAGTTATTCAAAATAACTTTTATTTTTAAAACACCTTTCCAAAAGTTTTTTCACTTTAAACCCAATCCATTTCCAAATCCATTTGGATTAAAAATTCAAATTCAAAACTATTTTTAAAATCTGTGACTTAACCGATTTCCACGTGCAATCCATATTTGTGTGTGTGTAAGTGTAGTCCAGGGGATTAACACAATAGTGCAATAACATCAACCATTACAGATTCAAATACAGCAATATATTTGATAAGTGGTATAAACTATAACGCTTATCTTTCATTCATAGATCATAGATATATATCACAAAATATAAATTACATTACAGATAATTAATTCATCACAGAATAAATTACATCACAGTTCACAAAACAAGATAATTCATATCACACACTATCACAAATCAGGGACATCAATCAATTCAAAGCACTCCTTAGAATCCTAACATCCATGAGTAAGATCAATTAATTAAATGATTTATTTAAATCGGATTAATTACTTATGGATAAATTTCTAATCCTGGTTAATTAATCATTAATTAATTACAAACCATTTTGGTTAATTATTATTTTTTATCATTAGTAAATCAACCTTAATAAATAAATTAATCAACCCTTAATAATTAACCTTTAATTATTTAATAATTCTTTAATTAATAAACCTTAATTACATTAATTAATTAACCGTTAGTTAATTAATATTTAATTAATTATCCTTAGTTAATTACAATAAATGATTATCCCTAATCAATTTCATTAATTAATTAACCTTTAATTAATGATAATCCTTTGATTAATTATCCTTAATTAATACAAATTTTAATTAATTAATCCTTAATTAATAATCATCCCTTATTTATTTTCATAAATTAATTACCCTTTAATTAATTTATCACATTAATTAATTACCCATAATTAATTATAACAAGTGATCATTCTTAATCACTTAGTCACTGTTAACCATAAATTAACTAGCAATTAATTTACCTTAATTAATTGCCTTAATAATTAAAAATTATTTCACCTTTAATTATTAATTTATTAATTAGCCTTTAACTAACTTCTTTAATTAAATAATCTTTAATAATCACTTATCCTAATTACATCAAATCATTGAATTAAGAAATCCTTGGTGAATCATTTCTTGGTTTTACCATTAAATTACACTTTTGAAATTAAATTAATTATCTTAATAAAAATATTATAAAATCATATTAATAGATTTTTAAAACACCTAATCCTTTTAGAAATAAATATTGGAAATCTATTTAAACCCTTGTAAATAAATTTACTTTAAAAATCTTGATTTATATCTTTATAAAACTTATTCAATCTAATAAACTTTAGACTTGTTCAACACATATTTGAAATTTCTTTGAATCAAAAAGTTTTTAACAAAAAACCCGAGTCATTTCTTGTTTTCCCGAGTTTCCCCCGAGTCTTTTCCTTTTTTTCTTCGAGTTTCCTGAAAATTAACCCGAGTGGAAAAAAAATTTGCCACCAACTTAAGTTTTTTTTCTAACTGTTTCTTAGCATAACAAAATTCACTCGAGTAATGACCCGAGGCAACTAATGTTTTTCCTCCAAGCACAGACTTGAATTCCCTGCATAAGATTGCTTCTTCTTCTTCCTTAACTCAAACAACCCAGTCGAACAAAAACGTGCACGTGCACGACAGCTTCGGCCACCATCAGTCGTCACCACGACCTTCACCAAGTCGCCGATCACCTCCTCAAACGAACCGACCCCACCGATTGCCGATAACCACGAAAAATTGAAATTGAGCCTACCCAGCAAAAAATGGAACTAAACCCAATCGAAGAAAATCACTCTAATTTACTTCGCTACGACACCACCCTACGCCAGAGCCCTCGCCACTTCGTCCAACACTGCACCATGATATGCAACAACGATCCCCCGTGGTGCGATTGGCTGATTCGCCTCGACGTTGACGAATTCCACTTTTGAACGCTATCGACCATACTGGGTTATTAGACTCTATTTCGATCCCCTCAAGCCACCACAACAATTTATAAAATCATGTAGCATTTTTCCTGTGATCATCAACATGCAAGCCACCTTTGACATCAAACGCAACCCACCATTCAACGTCGATAACCAGAAATTGACGAAAAAGAAAATACTGGTCATCTCTGGATATCTCAATATTTACCAGCTTAAAAATCATTATGTTCTTATCAAAATTTATCAATTTCGAAAATGATTTTGATGATATAAACCAAACATGAAAATCTAACAATCAAATTTCTGATTTCAATTGATCCTTACCGTTCTTTTCCCATTTCCAGTAACCCCCTTATTAAATATACTTACTAATATTTTCAAAAATAAAAAATATGTTGTTATTAAAAAAATTCCCATAAGGTTCCTAACCTAAAGGAGATCAGCGAATGAGGATTTGGATTTTTTATCTAGTTTGATCTTCTGTAAACAAAACACAAAGTTACAGAGACACATATGTCTGTCTCCCAGACATGCACAACCACACACAGATATATATATATATATATATATATTATATACGCATACTCACAACATTTCTTCAAGCATTGATCACTGCATTAAATCATAAGTCAAATAAAAAAGGTAGATTTGCTCACCTGATCAATGAAGAACAGAAAACATGTTTTGATCTGAAATCTGGAATTTCTTTGTTTTTGATCTGGAAATGATGGTTATGCTAAAGCTTGAATTTGTTTGATTCTTTTAACTACTTCATTTTTGAATTCTTGCTTTATATTTGAGTTGAACTTGTATTTGATTTAAGTTTGATCCCAGATAGCATGTTTTCCCTGATCTGCTTTGCTATTTGAAAATATGGAATTGCTTGATCAACAACTTGCTTGATCCTGATTTGTATTTTGTTGAATTAAATCTCTGCCTAACTTGATTCCAGATTTTAATTTGGTTAATGTTTGAGATGAATTGAACTTCTCTTTACTTGCATGTTTTCCAGATTATACTTGAAAAACAGGCTTTGATTTGTTTCCTATGTTTTGATTTTCAGCCCAGGTTTTAAGATTAATTTTCTGGTTTGTATTGTTTCATTTGTTTTTGTAGTTTCAGGTTTAGGAATTATTTTTTTACTGAGAAAATTTTTTGTTTTCTTTTTAACTCATATTCATATAATTTAATTCCAAAGAAAAGAGGATGTTGCCACTTGTTAAATTTATTACACTTGTTAATTGTTATAGAGAAAAATCTTTACACTTGTTTAATTATTAAGGAAAAGGTTTACATTTGTTAACATAAAGATATTTGTGTCTAAATCCTTAATTTAAATAAATTTATGCCAAGACCTTTCCTTGAGTTTATTTGCAAATTAAAATTTAAATCTTACTTCATTCAAATTTATAAATTTAGATCTAAATATTTACATATACAATTTTAAATCTACAAATCATATTTCATGTTTTCTTATTTATTTTCAAAAGATAATTTTAATTACTTATACTTATATATATATATCTTTCACTTCAAAATGCACATTTACAAAAATTAAAAAACAAGATTTTATTAGCTTCAAATATATAGAAATTTTTAAATTTATGTTTAGTCCTTATTTTTAAATACTTTTAAACCCTTAATTATTCATATTTTATAACCTCTATAACTTTTAACTAGCAATTCAAAAATTATTTATTTAATTTCAAAATATAGCTTCTCATTCAAAATATCTATTTAAAATAAATTTGGAAAACAAATCTTTATAAATTGAAAATATAATGTTTTCAAACCCAATATATCTATAAGATTTTTAATTTTGAATTTTGAATTCCAAATTTTAATTTAAAATAAATTTATAAATATAAATAAATAACAGAACCTATCTTTTATAAATCTTAAAACTTTATAATTCTATTTATAATCTAAAATATTTATTTATCCTAGAAATTTCTAATTAATTCACAAATAGATTCACGATTTAATTTCAAAAATTAAATTAATTATCAAATTATGATGGATAAAATTCAGGGATGTTACAAATTCCACCTTAAGAAAATTTCGTCCTCGAAATATGAAAGTAGGGAGACAACAAAGAATGGATACACAAAGATAGAGAAACAGTTTCTAAAACAAACTGGGTATCTATTCTGCAGTTGGCTTACCAAATCAGAATATCAATATTGGATACAAGAACGAATCAAGATACTCGAGTCACCAGATCTACGAATATACAGGGGTATTGGTTAGTTTGAAGATATCTAACCACACGTAGAATATACCGGGACCCAACAGAATAAACAGATATATGGATGCAATCCCAAATTTGTTAGTTTAAACAACCAAAATATACCAATCAACCATAACAACTAAAGCAAACAATTCATCCAAACAAACAATACTGACCCATCTAGAGTTTGTGTCCCATGCAAAATCAAAATTTCTTCCTGGAGCAGCCAGGAATCATCAAAGAATTGAAAAGATGAATCAAATGAGATTGATAGAGAAAGTTGTTCCCGCTATTGCAGGGTACTGACCATTTGTAGTGGTACTCCCCTGTCCCCTATCTCGTCCTATTCTCGCACTCATACTCACTATCAATGGATAGTAAGAGGATTTACTGAGGCATTTAGATGGATATCTTAGGGATACTCATTCTAGGGTATATTTCACCCTATCTCTAATGAGTTACTTAATGTGTTATACTCCTAAGCCAAAGTTTCAACCTTCAGCTCTGATACCAAATTGTTGACTCGACCTTCGAAAATCGGCACCGTATACAACACTCGTATTCAAATGCCGCAGATCCAAACATCGAATCTGGTTTGCTGGAGCTTATATCACAGTTAAGTATAACAACACAGCGGAAGGAAAGAAAAGAATATCATTGATATACAACATTCGATACAACAATGATACAATATGAATCAATATCAGAGATACAAGATAACAATGCTACAACGGAAAACCCAATGAATTGGCAGCGGAAACAAATAGAACTTAAAATTCCAGAAGAAACACCAATATCAGCAATCTCCATAGATAGCTCGACCACCATCAAGTTGCATCCAGCTAAGCAAGTCTCATCCATGAATCCAAAGACTCCAATATCCAAGATCCCCAATGATTACCAAAGAGAAAGCTAAAAGCTACTGAAACGATTCTATATCTACTATCTGAAAAACCCAACTCTAGATTGCCCATGTGGAAAATTGTGGGCACCCAGAGTTTAGGAAGGGAACAATAAACTCCGAGTCAGTCATGGGACTGTATGAGCAAACAAAAATATTTGGTGTTTAAAACAAACAACTAGAGATTTAAAATAAATCCGCAATGCTTTTTAGAAAATGAAACTACCATAAGGCCTTCGGGCACACACACAATGCAATCGCACACTTAAGGGAGATTTCTCCTTATGATAGTCAAAAATGCTTACTACGCAAAATCCTCTTTTGATATTATTATTAGTGCATGGTGGAAAACATTTCAAAAGTATAATATTAATCTTAACCAGCATAGGTACCATTATATTATGCCAGCTATAGCTACCACCTGAGGTGGCAAGTTATACAATTGAAATCGTAAAGGGCTCGTATTGTTTTGTTTGGATTTCCAACAAATGATCAGGCTAAGGAACTTCCTGGGCCACATGGGTACGCCTCTGGAGGGACCCCCCGAGAACCTAACCGGATCTCTGCCATCACAAGGCAGGGTTACCTCTGTAACTAGGTAATTACTGACACGACTATGCCATCCCCCGGTCGAACCGACCTTTATCCGAGCGCTCGATACCAACAACCACAAAGTAATGTATTTGCAGTAACCACATAGGTTAAATATCTGGGGTCCATACCATGATATCACCTCTATCCAGAAGGAAATGAACATACTTCAGGGGGCGCTACCTCTAAATAACTTTGCTGCATTTTTCCTATTTTGACCATTCCGGGCTGTGAAGTTAGACAAAGTCTCGTCCACAAAGCTACGCTTTTAACAAAGCCATGCTTTGATCAACCACTGATCAGCAGCACTTCATATGCCACATTACCAAATTGGGAATGTATTACTGGTAACCTTCAACTACATAACCTCTGAGCTCGTACGTCTCAGAGAAGGGTGTTAAGCTAAGAGAATAAATCTCCGCCACCAAACAGAAATGTATTTGATAGAAACCAGTTACCTCAAAGTGTAATGTCAGACACACATCCATAAAAGTCTGTTCCGGGTTCGAACAGAACCAAAGGCACTTCCAAAGACGCCCTTGCAATCCGGGAATCCACAATCCTGATCGGACTTCCCATCACTTAGGAAATCTCTATACCGTAGCTACTCGGTGCAGAGATAATCGATAGGTCATCCTATCGTACTCGCAAATACCCGGTCTTCACCACCGGTCTTTAAATTCTATCCATATCGTCGTATCATTATTCAGAATGGGTTATATGACACAAAGGTCCTCTCCCAGCTAAACCGAATAATGAACACAATATTTAAAATCATATGGATAATGGGATTCCAGCTAAATCACCGCTTAAAGCCCAAAACTTTCATTTAAATGGTTAAAAAAAATTACCATTCCCAATCTTTTAAAAAGATTCATTTAAAAAAACTTCAATGGTTTAAACAATTTCCACATTTAAATCTTTTAAACAGAAGATTCACTTTTAAGACCCCTTTCAATTTTAAAACAAGGTTCATCAATTTTTGACAAAGATTCATTCATAGCCTTTCAAAACAAATCCATTTAAAATTGGATTAACTCATCTGGTCTTTAAACCAAAGACTCATTTCATAGCTTTCAAAACAATTTCCCAAAGATTCAATTATAGCTTTTCAAAACCATTCAATTTCAAATTTGATATCTTTTCATCATAATTTTGGAAATTCTTCTCTTATATAAAAGCTATTATTATTTGAAACCACTTGTTTCCGTTTCAGAAAACTCGATTATAATTGTACGAGTTAAGACCTTTCAAATATAAAGTTAGGTTAAATTCAAATTCTCAAAACCATACTTCTAAAATGGTTTAAAAATCCATATAAATCCATTTATAGTTGAATAACCTTTATAAACCCTAGTTCCCAAATCATAGAATTCAATTTCAAATATTGAATTCAAATTTAAATCAAATTATTTAAATTTCAAAAGTTTAATCAAGTTATTCAAAATAACTTTTATTTTTAAAACACCTTTCCAAAATTTTTTTCACTTTAAACCCAATCCATTTCCAAAACCATTTGTATTAAAAATTCAAATTCAAAACTATTTTTAAAATCTGTGACTTAACTGATTTCCACCTGCAATCAATATTTGTGTGTGTAAGTGTAGTCCAAGGGTTTAACACAACAGTGCAATAACATCAACCATTATAGATTCAAATACAACAATATACTTGATAAGCGGTATAAACTATAACGCTTATCTTTCATTCACAGATCACAGATATATATCACAGAATATAAATTACATTACAGATAATTAATTCATCAAAGAATAAATTACATCACAGTTCACAAAACAAAATAATTCATATCACACATTATCACAAATCAGGGACATCAATCAATGCAAAGCACTCCTTAGAATCCTGACATCCATGAGTAAGATCAATTAATTATCTGATTTATTTAAATCGGATTAACTACTTATGGATAAATTTCTAATCCTCGTTAATTAATCATTAATTAATTACAAACCATTTTTATTAATTATTTTTTTATCATTAATAAATAAACATTAATAAATAAATTAATTAACCCTTAATAATTAACCTTTAATTATTTAATTATTCTTTAATTAATAATCCTTAATTACATAAATTAATTAACCGTTAGTTAATCAATATTAAATTAATTATCCTTAATTAATTACAATAAATGATTATCCCTAATCAATTTCATTAATTAATTAATCTTTAATTAATGATAATCCTTTGATTAATTATCCTTAATTAATACAAAATTTAATTAATTAATCCTTAATTAATAATCATTCCTTAATTATTTTCATAGATTAATTACCCTTTACTTAATTTATCACATTAATTAATTACCCATAATTAATTATAATAAGTGATCATTCTTAATCACTTAGTCATCGTTAACCATAAATCAACTAGCAATTAATTTACCTTAATTAATTGTCTTAATAATTAGAAAATATTTCACTTTAATTATTAATTTATTAATTAGCCTTTAATTAACTTCTTTAATTAATTAATCTTTAATTAACCACTTATCCTAATTACATCAAATCATTGAATTAAGAAATCCTTGGTGAATCATTTCTTGGTTTTACCATTAAATTACACTTTTGAAATTAAATTAATTATCTTAATAAAACTATTATAAAATCATATTAATAGTTTTCTAAAACACCTAATCCTTTTAGAAATAAATCTTGGAAATCTATTTAAACCCTTGTAAATAAATTTACTTTAAAAATCTTGATTTTTATCTTTTAAAAACTTATTCAATCTAATAAACTTTAAACTTGTTCAATACATATTTGAAATTTCTTTGAATCAACAAGTTTTTAACAAAAAACCTGAGTCATTTCATGTTTTCCTCGAGTATCCCCCCAGTCTTTTCCCTTTTTGCTTCGAGTTTTCTGAAAATCAACCCAAGTAGAAATTTTTTTCCCACCAACTTTAGTTTTTTTTTTCTAACTGTTTCTTAGCATAACAAAATTCACTCGAGTAATGACCCGAGGCAACTCGTGTTTTTCCCCCAAGCAAAAACTCGAATTCCCTACATACGATTACTTCTTCTTCTTCCTTAACTCAAACAACCTAGTCGAAAAAAAACATGCACGTGCATGACAGCTCTAGCCACCATCATTCGTCGCCACGACCTTCACCAAGTCGCTGATCAACTCCTCAGACGAACCGACCCCACCGATTGCCATATTCATGAAAATTGAAATCGAGCCTACCCAGCAAAAATTGGAACTAAACCCAATCAAAGAAAATCACTCTAATTTGCTTCGCTACGACACCACCCTGCGCCAGAGCCCTCCCCACTTCGTCCACCACTACTCCACGATATGCTACAACGATCCCCCTAGTGCGATCGGCTGATTCGCCTCGACATCGACGAATTCCACTTTTGAATTCTATCGACCATACTGGGTTATTAAACCCTATTTCGATCCCCTCAAGCCACCACGACAATTTATAAAATCATTTAGCATTTTTCCTGTGATCATCAACATGCAAGCCACCTTTAACATCAAACGCCACCCACCATTCAACGTCGATAACCAAAAATTGACGAAAAAGAAAATACTGGTCATCTCTAGATATCTCAATATTTACCAGCTTAAAAATCATTATATTCTTATCAAAATTTATCAATTTCGAAAACGAATTTGATGATATAAACCAAACATGAAAATCTAACAATCAAATTTTCGATTTCAATTGATCCTTACCGTTCTTTTCCCATTTCTAGTAACCCTCTTATTAAATATACTTACTAATATTTTAAAAAATCAAATATGGTTGTTATTAGAAAATTTCCCTTAAGGATCCTAACCTAAAGGAGATCAGGGAATGAGGATTTGGATTTTTTTAACTAGTTTCATCTTCTGTAAACAAAACACAGAGTTACAGAGACACGTATGTCTGTCTCCCAAACATGCACAACCACACACACACACATATATTTTATATATACAAGCATATTCACAACATTTCTTCAAGCATTAATCACTGCATCAAATCATAAGTCAAATAAAAAGGTAGATTTGCTCACCTGATCAATGAAGAACAGAGAACATGTTTTGATCTGAAATCTGGAATTTCTTTGTTTTTGACCTGGAAATGATGGTTTATGCTAAAGCTTGAATTTGTTTGATTCTTTTAACTACTTCAGTTTTGAATTCTTGCTTATATTTGACTTGAACTTGTATTTGATTTAAGTTTGATCCCAGATAGCATGTTTTCCATAATCTGCTTTGCTATTTAAAAATCTGGAATTGCTTGATCAATAACTTGCTTGATCTTGATTTGTATTTTGTTAAGTTGAATCTCTGCCTAACTTGATGCCAGATTTTAATTTGGTTAATGTTTGAGATGAATTGAACTTTTCTTTGCTTGCATGTTTTCCAGATTATACTTGAAAAACAGGCTTTGATTTGTTTCCCAAGTTTTGATTTTCAGCCCGGGTTTTAAGATTACTTTTCCGGTTTGTATTGTTTTATTTGTTTTTGTAGTTTCAGGTTTAGGAATTTTTTTTACTGAGAATTTTTTTTGTTTTCTTTTTAGTTTATATTCATATAATTTAATTCCAAAGAAAAGAGGATGTTGCCACTTGTTAAATTTATTACACTTGTTAATTGTTATAGAGAAAAATCTTTACACTTGTTTAATTATTAAGGAAAAGGTTTACATTTGTTAACATAAAGAAATTTGTGTCTAAATCCTTAATTTAAATAAATTTATGTCAAGTCCTTTCCTTGAGTTTATTTGCAAATTAAAATTTAAATCTTACTTCGTTTAAATTTATAAATTTAGTTCTAAATATTTACATATACAATTTTAAATTTACAAATCATTTTTTCATGTTTTCTTATTTATTTTCAAAAGATAATTTTAATTACTTATACTTATATATATACTTTCACATCAAAATGCACATTTACAAAAATTAGAAAACAAGATTTTATTAGCATCAAATATATAGAAAATTTTAAATTTATGTTTAGTCCTTATTTTTAAATACTTTTAAACCCTTTATTATTCATATTTTATAACCTCTATAACTTTTAACTACCAATTCAAAAATTATTTATTTAATTTCAAAATATAGCTTCTCATTCAAAATATCTATTTAAAATAAATTTGGAAAACAAATCTTTATAAATTGAAAATATAATGTTTTCAAACCCAATATATCTATAAGATTTTTAATTTTGACTTTTAATTCCAAAGATTTAATTTAAACTAAATTTATAGATATAAATAAATAATAGAACCCATCTTTTATAAATCTTCAAACTTTATAATTCTATTTATAATCTTAAAATATTTATTTATCCCAGAAATTTCTAATTACTTCGCAAATAGATTCACAATTTAATTTCAAAAATTAAATTAGTTATCAAATTATCTTGAATAAAATTCAGGGATGTTACAATATCCTTAGTTAGATTAAGTCCCCAATGCTAGAATTCACTGGAGAATCACAGCAAACCCTTTGGATGACCGTTGTGAGGAAGGAAAAAAGTGCAAAAAACTTTCTGTAGTGTTTCGCAACCAGTTCGAAGGATCCTCATTATGTTACAAATAGGTGAGTATGTATAGAGCTTGGAGTGCTACTAAGCTAAGCATGTTTGCCAACTGATACTCATACGAAGACGCGCTGAAGACGGCATCGCGATCGAAGCCAAAATGATGGATCACTAGCAATCCATAGATCAAGCTCAAAGGCGACCCAATGCCTTAGTATTTCCCTTTGCTCTGTTCCACAAGAGTAGCAGCGATCCGATGATGACTTATGGGTCGCTAGTGATCCACAGACTTAGCCTATTTTTGGGCCTTGCCTTCTCGATATCCTTTATCATCTTGTGCCAATGTTGTTCATGTAGTCTCGTAGCACGTTGCCTTGTTTTGATGATGGTTTACTCACTAGTTATATTTGGCTGCTGTTTGGACAACAAGAATGCTCGTCCCTTGATTTTACTAGCTCGGAACCTCATCAAACTTAGCCATTATTCCTAGAATATAGATTGAATCATGATTAAAGAAGGTCGATGAACTCACGAGTTAATACCATGGATCGCTAGCGATCGATGGGCCATGAATCGCTAGCGATCCATGCCCTTAGAGTATTTTCTTTCTTTTTTTCCTAACTTCCTTTGGCTCCTTATTCTAGTCCCTTCAGTTAACTTTTGAGCTATTCTGACTCACTGAAGTTTTTCCGACTTCTTTTGGATTCTGCTAGGTTAAAAACCCGGATAACAATTATTAAACATGCATTGGTTGTTCAAAGGCCTAAATAGCCTTGCTTTTTGGCCAACAATGACAATTCAAAGGGGAGAAGATAGGAATGGCAGTTGGGTAGGCTTTTTGTGCCCTAGACCATCCTTGGGACTTTTAAACCTCATCCAGACCAACCTCATTGACTTGGTATAGGTATAAATTTTCGCCTCTAACTCAAAACCCGTACAGGATAGAGTTATCCCGCCCCGCCTTGAGTCCCGACATGGGTCCATATATTCGGTAGAAATACATATATGTATTTTTTATTTGTAGGAAGGAATATCACTAAAAGACATATTAGTATAAATAGAAACGTATTTACAATGATTAGAGAAGATATTAAAAATGAGGTATTCAATTATAATTCAAAAAATATGCATATGTTATTGTATAATAAGCAATGACACAACTTAAGAGTATAAAAATCCTATAACTTATTCAATGGCACATTATACTTTCCATGTTATAATCACTTATGTCTAAAATGATCAACAAATCATCGTCGCCTTAATAAACAAATTTTATAAGATCTGAGTAATGCGAGTCGGATTGGGGTGGGTCAGCCGAGCCCCAACTAGACGCTAGACCGGATGCTCCCAAGAATGGGTCATGGGTCTACCCACCACGAGGACCCAACAGGTGCATCTTGATAGGTCAAAACAGGGGTGGGTCTACTGAGTTTTGACCCTAGACCCACCCCATTGCCATCCGTGGGAGGAGATGCTTTATGATTTGAATTCCAAGTTAGTAATAAGGGAAATGGTAAAGTGATGGAAATTTGCCTCCACCTCCTCCTCTATATAAATCAACCTATCCTCTGATTTTTGCTACTTGAAACCCTACACCCTTGTCTGCCAAACCCTACTTCCTACACTTATAGCCAAAAATACCGTACCTATTTATACATCAATTGAATACAAATTGTGGTGCTCTTAATCATTGCAAGACTCAAAGATTGATTTATGGTGAATCTAGGAGTTATCTTCAACCAACGCACATTCACTGGCCATATTTCAGAAGGTATATATTATTTTCAATTTAATCGTAGGACAGTTAGTAATGTGTGTATATCACAATTTTATAAATGTGCATGAGTTGTATCGCACAATATATAATTAAATCGGGCTACATTGAAAACTTAAATATATTATATAATTATTAATACCTTGTTTAGAATTCGTATATTAAAAGTAAGATTTCATTCTTTCACATATACTTATATTTATATAAATTTATCGTTTTTGAGTATTATAATTAGTTAAAGTTTTTCAAATAATTATTCATTTTTAAATCATGATTTCATCGATACATATTATATATATATATATCATATATATGTATTTATGTATTAAATCATTTTGGTAGTAAATAAGTTATTGGCCGAAACATTTTTTTGTAATACATACATACATTTATAACATCCCCCTACTTGGAGGCCTAAATACGGCTATGGATGCTGCAGTCATCCATAGTTATTAATCCTCGGCGACCAAATACGACAGCGTTAGATTTATTGATACATAGAAACACATGAATATGGAAAAAAAAATTAAACTTCAAATAAAATCACATTTCATCTCTATACATTTCCAATTTATTATATAATCCCAAATTCGAAAATCACGTTTAGAGAAAATATGTTTTATTACAACATATGCCCAAGAGCGAAATATGAAGACGCCTCCATGGATGATTAGAGTATATAGGCAATATAACAACTTTGCCATTACAAACAACATAACGGAATCAAAAGAAAAGAGAAATCTAAATAGCTATCATGCTTCCTGCATGAATTTGGAAGCTTATTCATCCTAAGAAGTACCTGAAAACCTCAACTCCCAAAATACTAAAAATCAATTGAGTACCCGAGAGTTTAAGGAAAAAACATAGACTTCGAGTTAGACATAAAGCCTGGTATGAATAATAATCTACCATAAAATCATTTAGATACCTAGTGAGACCACGCTGCTTAGTGGAACTGTTTTCCCCTCACTAGTATCTCAAAACCTTTTATAAAACCGTATGTTGTGCTCCTGCATCCATAATGGTCAAAATAATTCAAAATAATATAATATGATGATATGCAAAAACAAATGAATCAATTTTGGATTACCCATCCCATTCATTTTAGGCTATTTGTCTCAGTTATAGTTTCTAGAATTACTATTAACCTATTAGTTTTTATGGGCTAACTAATAACTGATTATACATTTAAGGACTCCCTGTCCAATAACATAGTTTTCATGGGATCACTATGAACCTATTGGTAACTCCAATATCTTACTCTAGTTTTCATGGGTTGCCTAGGAACCTATTGGTAACCCAATATCTTTTCTTCTTACCTTAGTTTTCATGGGTTGACTAGGAACCTATTGAGATCTGTCAATATTTCATCCGGATATAGTTTTCATAGGTTAACTATAAACCTATTGGCCCTGCCCATATCCAATCATAGTTTTCATGGGCTTACTATGAACCTGTCTATCTGACATGTTCCTTACACATAGTTTTCATGGGCTAACAATGAACCTCTCTATCTGACATCTTCCTTTATACATAGTTTTCATGGGCTTACTATGAACCTATTGGCCCCTTCCAATACCTTTCCCTTTACTCAGTTTTCATGGGCTTATTGAGAACCTATTAGCCTCTGTAAATATCTTTCTTTTATATTTTAGCATCCTATGTTCTGGTCTTCTTGACCTCCTGGATGCAATTCTATTCATTCAGGAGTTTTATCAATTTATATTCACTATTGGGTTAAACTAACTTGTTCTTCTAACCTTTATCCCTAAAATGCAGTTATGGGTCCATTTAAAGTGAATATATTCATATTTGAAGAAACAACATAACAACATAGCAATACCACTCCTATAGGTTTAAATTATCAAAGATAGCTTCTTCTTAAAACCATTACAAAAAAACTCCTTTGAAATATAGCCATGGGTTTTTCCTTTAAAAATAGAGTTTGGCTCATAAAACCTTTCAATACCTTCGAAACCTATCTTTTGAATTCATAGGATGACCTCCTATGAAAGCTCCTAAAAACATTAGGCTCCTACCTTATAATAATTAAAATCAACCTTTTGGAACCTTTCGAATACATTAAAGTATTAGCATTTAACTTTAGAAGCTTAGCTTTGACACCTATTGTAAGCACCCCTTTCGACACCAATGGAAGTAACCCTTCCGAAAACATTGAAAGTACCTCTTTCGAAAGCTTTTGGTTTATACTTAAAACATAATTTGGGTCAAAGTGAACATAGGCAAAAGCATCTGTTTCGAAACCAACCTTTATCATATAAAACATTTGGGGAAAACTCGATGGCGTCGGCACCATCTCTTTCGAAAACATTTAACATCTGGGTAAAACATAAGAAGGTTGGTTTTGAAATCACTTTCGTAACCATTACCTTCGAAACCCCTAAACCCTTTAGAAAGCTATAGGAAGTGGCTCTATCTTATAAAACAAAGCACCTTTCGACAACATTGATATCTTCAACAACATCGAAAGGTTAAGGAACGACAACAGGGTATCGACTAGGTCAGAACCCCTTCTTTTAAAACATTCTTTCATAATTAAGGAAGCCATCCGAAAGCGTTTACAAGAAAATGGCAATCCTTTTGAAACCCTTATAAAACCTCTTTTGAAACCATCTTCTTTGACTCTGTCAAAAGCTAAAATAAAAAAAAGGCAGGTGCTTTTCTTTAAAAACAAACCAAGGTTCCGACTCCATCGGAAGCCATGCTTTTGACACCTTACCTTCCGCCTTTCTCCAATCCACTACATACCGTCATAGTGATACCTTGCGTATTGGTTTCGGTAGGGTAGGTTTCGACTAAGATAAAGGCGAAGGCACCTGTGTCGAAAGGTGCCTTCCTAAGTAGGCGGAACCTATTTTCTGATATAAACCTAGTTTAGTTTTTTGTAAGCAAACTTTTTTATAACTAACCTACCACGTGTCAACAACGGGTTTGTTGCCTCAACTTTTCCAAATTTTTTTAAAAAGTTACCGTCGCTAATCAGATCTGAACCATGGTTAAGTTAATCAATTAAGCCCTTCCTTTAGACAAAACCAATTTTGCAAAGAAGTCCCTCTTCTAAAACAATTTATTTTGCATAGCAAATCGCCGTGGAAAAATCCCCAAAAATTCCGAAAATTTACTTTAATCATGTTATCTAACATATCAAAATTCCAACCCTTAATTCTCAATATATTTTCCGAAATAAATTTATAAACCCAAATAACTATATTTTCCTTTTAAAATTCATAATAATCTTTCTCAAAATTGAAACCCAACTCCAAAATCATGTTTAACATAACATATCCCATGGCATTTAAACATCATTAAATCTCGGTTTTGACCTAAAACCATGCTAAAACACTTTTAAAAAACCTTTTTTAAATCAAATAAATCACAAATCAAGCATATCATCATCAAACATATCATTGAAATGAATTTACCCTTCAATCCTAGAATATATGATTCAAAACAAAAACAGAGATGGAATTATTATTCACCTTGGTAAAGATAAGGAGATTGGATTGAGACTGGTTCCCCAAAGCTTGATTTTCTAGCTTTAATTTGAATTTTTCATCTCTTAATGGCCAGGCGTTCCTCTATATTTTTGTTTGAATTTTAAAATGACGTGAATGGGAAGAGATGGTAGGAATGAAAAAATATATTGGCAAGGGTCATTAGGCGGCAAATTCCAATAATACCCTTATGTGACTTAATTAACCAAAACCCATTCCTAATCCCATTTGTTAGTTCGTTAGGCACGACCCTTATTTCGTTAATTCATGTCTCAATCCCCTTATCACTTACATTTACAGTATTCTATTTAATTTATCTAATTAAATCTCATGAATAATATTATCAAAATTTAGGGGTGTTACAACATATAAATATATATATTCATTTTAAGACAATGTATTATTTAAATAATATATATATGTTTCTATGTGTGTGTGTATAAACTAACTTAAAATGCTTTTGAAAAAGCTACTTTTTTAATCCAAAACATATTTTAATAATATAGACACATGCATACGTATTTAATTATTTCAAAACAATGGTATTATTTAAATAATAATACATAAATGTATAAACTGATTTAAAATTATTCTTAGAAAAATTTATGTTTTGAAAGGCTCTTGTTATATATATATATATATGTATGTATGTATGTATGTATATGCATATATATATGATTTTATAAATTCATTTCATGATAATATATATATATATATATATATATATATATATATTATATAAAAATACACACGCACACACATAGATGTATATGCATATTTTCTCTAGATGATTAATTATGTATATAAACTTATTTTTGCTAAAGTTATTTTAAATAATAATTGTCATGATCTGAATTTGAGTTTTTAAAATAATTACTAATTCTCTATAATGTATTTTAAATTTATAACTAATTTTAAAAATTATTAACACAGTCAAAGTTAAATTAGTTTATATTTTATTATTTAATATATAAATGATCTTCAAAATTTACTTGTATACATATACATATATACATTCGTATACACACACATATATTAATTGTGTACACAAAAAAAAATTAAGTTACACACATACACACATACATATATATAAGTTTGTGTGTATTATACACATATTAAACAATGTTCTGAGACAATCAACGCACATATAAATAACAATTGTGTACGTTATAGATATAATTCCCAATATCTGTATACTTATATATTAATTGTGCACACACTGTTATGTTACACATGCATATTGCATATGAATGAGTACATATTGATATACTCAAATTTATTTAATCATTAATTAATTAAAATAAATAAATTAGTTAAATATTAAATAAAATATGATTTTATGTAAACAGTATAGATTTGATCTAGTACAACCACTAGACTTCATAGGCCCACTTTAATCCAAAATAGGAAAGAAATTTAAAATCTACATATTTCACCTATTGCTGACCAGCCCAATTTCTACAAAAGCCATTGCTTCGATGAGTAATTGTGTTAGTTGGGGCATTGCTAATGTTGGTTTCATTATCTCCCTGTTATCTTCTCGTTCATATTAAGCTTACTTAGGTTATATTATATACATCTTATGCATTTTTATTTTTATTATTAGGTTTTGGAGGGTCAAGGTTTATTTTATATGTAAGTTATATAGGTTTATGGAGTAGAGCTACATTTTAGTTTTTTTTGGTTGCTCCTTTTTTAAGTTTAAATAAAACTACATGTGTGCTCTCCTAGAAAGATGATCACTAATTTTCTCAGAAAAATAAAATTTCTGTAGCATTTCCTTTTGGTCTTCGTGTATTCTTTTTTGCGTATGAAGCTCAAAATAAGGGGAAGTGCTACCGAATTTTTGTTAATCGTTCGATTTGAAATAATTTACAAAACGTAAATATAATTGTGTCTATAATGGGAAGTAGAATAACCGGTCATTTATAAAAGATGTAAAAACGCCCAAATGTATGTTTGAAATTATTTGTAAAGTCCATTTTATGAAATTATTTGTGAAATTCATTATTATCGATATGGTATTGATAATAATTTTTTTGACAGTATCATATTGATAATACAAATAATAATGAAATATATTATTAAATAAATTTAATAATGCATGGTAGTAATAAAAGAAGTAACAATATTTGGTGCAGTATTGATAATAGAAATGTAATAATGTATGGTATCATTTATAAAAATCAATAAAAATTCGAGAATAAAAATAATAATGAATAGTATTATTGATCAAAGTTAAGAATGAATGATATTAATAAAAATATATTTCATATAGTATTATTAATCAATAACAATAATGAGTAGTATTATTTATAGTATTGACAATATGGTTTATTGATCACAAAAAATAACAATGAATGGTATTTGTTTGCACGTAAAATTGGCAAACACTCAATCGATCAAAAATGTAATTAAACATATAATAAACTTAAAGCAAGAAAGAAAGACAAGACTTTTAGAGTGGTTCTTCCAAAATCAAGTGCCTATGTCCACTATTCAGTGTTGTTCTACATTTGCAAACACAATCAAATTGAACACTTCTTGGATTCTAACCGACGAGTTTCGAATTTGACGGCGTTTCCTTACATAAGAATCAAAAGTGCTTCTCTAGCTATTATAGGATGTCTATTTATGGCCGAGTTCAAGCACGGGAATTTTTGGAATTGGTTTGAAAAGAAAATAACTTAGATTTTACTTTCTAGTAAGAAGAACATGTCAAAACTCATGTTTTCCAATAATCATGATCATTCGGTACCAATATATATGGATCGGTACTGACCGATGTTGTTGACCTTTCTTTTTTCATTCTTTATAATAGTATAAGTCTTCAAGCTTTTGGAAATTCATGTCTGAAATAGTCAAAGAGGATCAATCAGTACTGACCGATGTCACGTCGCCGTACTTGTATTTTTTTACAATGTTGAATAATGAGCTAAATAAGGCTAGAGTAGACCATACAACATACTTTAGATAGTTTGGTACCGATCCATATAGTTTAGTATCGACTGATATGGAATATCTCGTACTTACCCAAAACTTTGAGCCCTTCAGTCTTGACATCCTTTGAGTTTTTTGATCTATTTCTTCATCATTTTCATAGTCTAGATCCATTCAAATGTCTTTGGTTCTAATATCGGACAACACTTGCCCCTTAAAATTTACTTCTATTAAAACAAATTATATTTTGGATCGAGACAAGCGACCAAATCCAGACCTACAGATACATTTCAATCATTTGAATTGTTTTTATGAAATGTAGCATCTTCTTTTAGAATATTGGCACATCATTCCAAATAGTTTTTGAGTAGCATCTTTTGAACAAATATAAATGGTGAAGTCTTCTATCTAAAGCCTTCATCATCGTTGAGAATCTCTGAAAGCTATTCCATTCTTTGGTTATGTAATATTTATTTACTTTTCCCTTTCTTTACATGGGTGAGCTCATATTGGTTAATACTAAACGAAAATGTTTAGTACCTAACAATAGCAGTGGGTTACAAATGGCAGCGTTGGATGCCGAAGCGTTGGATGCCGAACAATTTGCATGTGTTAAAATATATTAAGCACTTAAAAAATTTCCAAATTCACTTTGATTTCAGCCTTTTTCTACTTTGTGCCCCTCAACTCTTTGCACATGCAAATTCAAATCTTAACATCACTTCAAGTATTTAATCGCCGTCAGTCTATCAGCAGATCTCCACCTACCGCCGACAAGCGATCCAAGAACATAATTTTCGACTTTGAGCTTTCTTTCAATCTTTTGGTCGTCGCCTTTGTTGACACCAAAAACGGATCAACATCCAAGAATAGGTTGTTTGGAATCTGTGAGACCTAGATCTAGCAAACAATGGTAAAACTAACAGAACTAAAGTAGAGAGACACAAGATTTTTATAGTAGTTCGACATCTATGGCCTACATCCATGTTACATTTTTATTAATTATGGATCTGAGATAGTTTATATGAGATTACAAAGGATTGTAGTCAGAAGTAGAAGAAATTGACAAGTTCTAAGGCGTAAAACTGCCAAGCGTGGTTGCATTGGTGACTATTGTGAGGTTGGAAGATGATGAAGAGAAATGGAGTTTAAGGTCTAGAATGTAGAAGATAAAGCGGGGAGAAGATCCACTTTGGTTGCACTATGGTTTGTATTTATAGGGAAATAAAGGTACTGGGTCAGAAAGCTGCTTGTACTAGAGTCGAGATGAAAGCCCAAATTTGTACAAGAGAATTCAAAGCACCACGACCCAATAAGATAGATCGATACCGAGCTGTATGTGTTGGTACAGATACAACTTCAACTCTTGCTCTGCTCTTTTATCTTGTAGTTGATAGGTTCCAAGATCTTTTCATTGACTTTTGGTTAAATCAAGTAGACTTTCCATTATCACTTGAGTTGCCTTGCCTTCATCACTTTTTTCTCATTAACCGCAAAATTGGACATCTATAATCTAGAAGGACAACTTGACCATAAGCTATTGGAGTAGCATATGAGAAGCATGGAGTTTAGGAGGTGATCCAAAGAGGAATTATAGGTCGGCATTGACCTATATAGCTTAGTACCAAGCTATGCCACTTGCTTTAATCACTTTGAAACTTCCTCGGGTTGTTTCTCTACTCCTTTTAATTGTGCTTCCAAATTTCCAAGTCATTTCATCTTCGTCTTGACGTTATAACTTCCATTGACTTATTCTTGGTTAAAAACCTGGCTAAGACTTGCCCCCATAGTATGTTCGTTGAAAAAAAAGCATTTGATTGTTCAAATTCCATCCAAGATGTGGCTATCACTTGATTGATTTTCCTTTAATGGTTCAGTTTAGTTAAAGTTGGATTTGGCTCCAGAGATCACATCATGCTTTGGGTCAGTTTAGCCATTCTATGTCATGCCTTTTGGACAGCATAGGGAGAGACAAAACAACACAGCGTCGAGTTGCTTAGCTCGGTACCGAGCTAGATGACTTCCACCTATAAATTCAACATTTAGAAAAAAATTTGAAATTCACTTTAATTTTTAACTTTGCATCGAGTTTTCTGATTGAAATTTGGCCAAGTCTCAATCGTTGATTGAATTCTAATACGATGGTTTATTTCTAAATCAAACATAGTGGATGGCCCCGTCGCCTCACTTTTCTCATTCTTGCACTTCTAGTGCTCTTTAAAAGAATAAACTTTTCAACTTTCTCTAGACAATGGCTCCATTATTAGTAACTCATAGATAACAGGTAAGTCCTAAAAATAAAATCTTAAAGTACAACATGGCTCATTTTCCTTGCACAAGCGAGTTATCTACACAAAATGGTCCTTTCACGATATACGAGACACTAGAATCACACTTCATAAATTAACAAACTGCACTTTCCCCGATCAACGCTCAGAATTCGATTGGTTAACACAAATTGACATCCTTTCTGTTTCGGGCATTGGCCTCATGGGTTTATGGTTCAAAGTGGAACATACCCTGATGGTGTTGAACACTAAGTTTTATTGCTCAGAATGACTCGTCAATCACCTTGTCTTAAGTCTGGCGAAGGAACGTCCACTCTACCTAAATTGGAATCTTTTACAGCCCCTGCTTTGCCAAATATTCCTATCCAGCTAGGTTATCCTAAAACTTTCGAATCCTAAAGCCAAATAGTCCCAATTGAGCCAATATTGGTCAGCTACATCCAAGATCGAGAATCTTAAACAACCCATTGGAGTAAGTGCATTCAATCCTAGCTGCTAGATCGCTCCGAAACATATGTCTCCAACATTGTATTCCCGAGGATTATGTCCGCTTGTCAACAAGGGAAAAATTCATTCACACTCCACTAAGGGGCTTCATAACATGAAATCGTTACATATACTTAGGAGGTATTGGGTATTGTTCCCTGTTTGCGCAAAAAATGGGCAAACACCTCAAAGTCGTACGATTCCATTGATTTTAAGTTGTTTTTAGCGATTTGTGTGATTTATGCAAATATGTAAAAAGCAGAGACTAAACTGTAAAAGACACACAGATTTATAGTGGTTCGGTCAGAACGTGCCTACGTCCACTTTATATGTTATTCTCCTCTTTCTCTTCAGATTACAAATACAAAGCTTTGTATATAAGTATATGAGTGTTGTTTGAAAGTTCCTTCCGTGCTTGAGCTCTCAAACTTGTCCCCCATTGTTGTACCCCTGCCCCTCTATTTATAGAGTGAGGTTGGGGGTAGAGGTCCTGGATGTATATAGCTGCTGGTGGGCCTGGGCTGAAGCAATCTGGACTGGCAACTTTGGTTCGGCAAGGGCTTGGTTCGGTAGTTCATGGAGGTGGAGTTGGTCCGGTGGGATGTTGGTTCGGTGAAGGTGTATCCGGTGGTGAGTGGATGGAGCTTGGTTCGGCATTATCGGACTTGGCGGTTTGGTCCGGCAATTGGTTGATCTGGTGGTGAGATGGAGGCGAGGTTGGTTCGGCCGTGCATGGGATAATTGCCGAACCAGGTGAGCTTGTTCTTGCCGAATGTACTTTGAGTTTGGGCTACCGATTGTCATTGAGAACGTAAGTGCCGAATGGCCCTTAGCCTAGATCTGCCGAATGACTCTGGCGATGATTACCGAATGAACCTTATGTTGTAGATGCCGAATGGATGCTTGCTGGCTGCTTCTTCTTGGTGCGGTCGTGGTGGAAATGCACACAACATTGATATTCCAATTTTGACCAAAAATGGGATAACACTTTGCCCCTCAAAACATGCCTTGCGGTAGGAAGGCGTGTTTTGTAATGCCATGAGCTGGATGTTCATATCTTGTCGACAACCTGTAAAGAGCTTGATATTTTATATGGCCCCAAATGACGACCGTTCGGGATCGAGCTATTTGGGATGAAGCGCGGCCGTTCATGGTCAAGCGCCTAACTTCAAATGACGACCGTTCGCGATCGAGTCATTTGAGGTGAAGTGCGACCGTTCGCGGTCAAGCGTCTAAATCCATGCAACGATCGTTCGAGACCGAGTCATTTGCGGTGGAATGTGATCGTTCACGGTCAAGCGCTTTACTCCAAATGACGACTGTTCGGGATCGAGCCATTCGAAGTAAAGTGCGACCGAGCCCGGACAGAGGGCGGACCTCAAATGGCGACCGTTCGCGATCAAGCCACTTGGGGTGAAATGTGACCGTTCACGGCCGGTGCCGTTCACGGCAAAAGATGAAATGGGACCGTTCGCGGTCAAGCGCCTTACTTCGGATGACGATCGTTCGAGATCGATCCATTCGTGGTAAGTTGCGACCGTTGGCGGTCAGGGGGTGGACCTCAAATGGCGACCTTTCGCGATCGAGCCATTTGTGGCAAGATGAGTTGTGTCGTTCGAGGCGAGTTTGTGACTGTTCGAAGTCGGGTGCCGTTCGAGGCGAATTGTGATCGTTCGAGGTCGGGTGCCATTCGAGGCGAGTTGTGATCGTTCGCGATCGGGTGCCGTTCGAGGCGAATTGTGACTGTTCGAAGTCGGGTGCCGTTCGAGGCGAATTGTGACTGTTCGAAGTCGGGTGCCGTTCGAGGCGAATTGTGACTGTTCGAAGTCGGGTGCCGTTCAAGGCGAATGAGTGTGCCTGGGGGGACTTAATAATATCAGTGCCGGAGTTATTGTTTGGGGGAGTTTCCGAATCAAAGACTTCGGCAGTTTACTGCCATGCAAGAGGTGCTCGTGGACCGTTCACGATCCACGGGCATACAAGTAATTTTTCCATGGAATTGTAAATGTTAAAGCAATAATCATATGAACCTTACAACAAACATGTCCAAACAGGAAGAATTTAAATGTTCAAATCAAAATCAAAGCAAAGAGCAGAATGAAGATGTCAAAGCGTAGACCCTTGCTATAACGCGGCTGGTAGTCATTCAGAGCATGCCTATGGATCGTGCGCGATCGCTCACATGTGTAAATGATTTAACCGTGTTAGCGAGAGGTTTACAACTTGTTCATCGTTATTTTAATCAAGCAATCAATGGATAATCAAATGGTGCCCCGATCCAGGGTCACCTCTGGCCGATGTAGACGGTGGTCGCTCTGGCTCCACAGCTGGAGTTCGCCTCCTCACATACTGAAGGAGCATACCGTTCCTGATATGCCCTTCCACCTCGTCCTTCAAATGCCTACAATCATTAGTGTTATGACCGTTTAATTCATGGAATACACAAAACTTATCTGATTTTCTTTCGTCAGAGGTTGGATCCCTTCGTATTGGTCTACGATACGGAACATGCTCCTTGGTATCCTGATAAATTCGTTCCAGACTCTCATTCAGCTCAGTGTGAGTGGTGAATCGCGGCTCCCTCCGTTGCCGCTTTGTCCTGTCATCATTATCCTCCGCCTTTCTCTTTCCTTTGCTAGTCTCTGCACCCTTTCCAGGTGGGTTTCCGCTCTTGATTGCGTAAACGTCATCTTCTTCCTCTCTTTCTGCACTAGCATCTTCCAAATGCAGAAACTTTTCAGCCTCATGATAGAACTCTCCCAGATTCATGGACGGGTCCTTGGTTAATGAATCCTTGAACTTTGTACTATCAGCTATTCCAGATACAACCGCCATCATGACCATAGATGGATCTGGTCGATCCACAGATGTTGCCGCTGCATTAAATCGCGTTAGAAAGCTCCTTAAAGTCTCTCCAGTTTTCTGCTTCAAGGTTGCCAGAGTCATCACATTCTTGGGTCTCGCAATATGAACCCTGAATTGCCTCATGAATCTCTCAGTTAAATCTGCCCACGTTCCTATGGAGCCGCTCTCCAGTTGCCTAAACCATAACGCTGCAATGTCCGTCAAATACAGTGGAAAGCACCGGGCCATGATCTCCTATGATGCCCCCAACACTTCCATGTGCCTCATATACTTAGTAAGATGGACCGCAGGGTCTGTCCTCCCATCGTACATCTCTACTGACGGTAGCTTGAATTCTGGTGGGTTCCTAGCCATCCTAATCGCAGAAGAAAAAGGACTCCTTTTTACATCTTCCAAGTCTCTGTTTACTAAACCGCCTCTCGTAGCTCTTCTAACCATCTCTGCTAATCTGTCATTGTCTCCAAGCTGTAGTCCTCGTTCACTGCCTTCGACCTGCCCCCCGAGTCCGCGGGAGTTTTCATGTGTATGCCTCCCTGGCTGAACGTTCATTTCTCTATTGCTACCAGGTGGCTCGGATGCCCCCATCTCTCTTCCCGGGGTCGGATCAACATGCTATGTGTGAGTGCCTCCTAGCTCTGGTGCTACGCCAGATGGTCCTGCTCCGTTCTGAACTCCAGTTGCTCCTTGGTTTTGTGCTCCAAGTTGCCTAATTTGCTGAAGCAAGTTCTGAATCATCTCTTCTTGTCTTCTCATCATAGCCTCCATCTCATCCCTGGTGATGAAAGCTGAAGCTTGGTTTGCTCCTGAGGAAGCCTCTTGACTCCCTTCCTGTTGACTCTGCTCTGGCCTTGGCCTTCTTCTTGATTGTCTCGCCATGACTCTTCCAATCTGAATCTCTAAACTCTCAAATTCAACTTCCAAGCGGTAGGTCCCTGAGTTCAATTCTCAGTGAAAGCACCAAAATGTTTGCGCAAAAAATGGGCAAACACCTCAAAGTCGTACGATTCCGTTGATTTTAAGTTGTTTTTAGCGATTTGGGTGATTTATGCAAATATGTAAAAAGCAGGGACTAAACTGTAAAAGACACACAGATTTATAGTGGTTCGGTCAGAACGTGCCTACGTCCACTTTATATGTTATTCTCCTCTTTCTCTTCAGATTACAAATACAAAGCTTTGTATATAAGTATATGAGTGTTGTTTGAAAGTTCCTTCCGTGCTTGAGCTCTCAAACTTGTCCCCCATTGTTGTACCCCTGCCCCTCTATTTATAGAGTGAGGCTGGGGGTAGAGGTCCTGGATGAATATAGCTGCTGGTGGGCCTGGGCTGAAGCAATCTGGACTGGCAACTTTGGTTCGGCAAGGGCTTGGTTCGGTAGTTCATGGAGGTGGAGTTGGTCCGGTGGGATGTTGGTTCGGTGAAGGTGTATCCGGTGGTGAGTGGATGGAGCTTGGTTCGGCATTATCGGACTTGGCGGTTTGGTCCGGCAATTGGTTGATCCGGTGGTGAGATGGAGGTGAGGTTGGTTCGGCCGTGCATGGGATAATTGCCGAACCAGGTGAGCTTGCTCTTGCCGAATGTACTTTGAGTTTGGGCTACCGATTGTCATTGAGAACGTAAGTGCCGAATGGCCCTTAGCCTAGATCTGCCGAATGACTCTGGCGATGATTACCGAATGAACCTTATGTTGTAGATGCCGAATGGACGCTTGCTGGCTGCTTCTTCTTGGTACGGTCGTGGTGGAAATGCACACAACATTGATATTCCAATTTTGACCAAAAATGGGATAACATTCCCCCCATTCAATCCTTTCCTTCTGATGGTGCTGCAAGAACTTGGATTGGCTCTGTTCAACATTCATCCAAATAGCTATTCTCTTCTTAGCTCGTTGTATGTCCTCTTTATGAGTAGATTCAACTGGCCATCAAGATTGAACGAGCTTATGTACTTTCTTCGATTAAATAAAAGGAGGGATTCCCCATCATATTTGATATTCAAAACCCGAATGGGAAGTAAAGTGATTGAGAATCTCCACAACAAGCATTCTTATTTCAAAAACATGTATTTCTTCGTGCGGTGCCCAGTCGAATTTAACAGGCTCTGGCTATCTAGCTGTACGTTCCTTTCCTTAGTCTCTTCTACGTTGAAATTTCTATGTTCCTAAGTTAATATGTGTTTCCTTATGGCATCCTATCCCGAGACAAGGGCGATGAACATGTGAGAACACTCAATGCTTTGAACGAAATTAGAACTAATCAGTGCGCCATTACATTCCTTCTTACAAATGAAAATGTATGGCATTTTGGTCTTCTTCACCAGGATAGATATGCTGTTGCTGAATATCTAATGCAATGTAACTCTAGGGCTAACACCTGTTCATTTTCTCCTGCTCGTAGCTCCAACGAGAATAATCAAGGGGAAGCAAAGGGTCCCTCTAGTATGGTACATGCAGAGGAGGCCTCGAAAAGAGCAACTAAAGAGTTCAGAGGAGAAGATATCCCAAGAAGAGATGGAGGCAAAATAGCTAGAATGCCCTCGATTTAGGAGGAAGATGAACCGATAACAAGGAGAGAAGGCAAAGAGCCGATGATAGAGGAGGAGGAAGGAGAGGGCACTAATGATGATGGTAGAAATACCATGCTAGCAAAGAAGGGGATGAATCGTTTGGTGAATTGCCCAGCTTAATTCCTATACTCCCCAGCTCTCCCTATAACGACTGTGATTTTTCGATGCCGAAAAAACTGAACCGTTATGGTTTAAGAAAAAGAAAGAGGTAGAAGAAGAAAGAAAAAGATAGAACAGAACAGAAAGAAATAACAGAACAACATCAGAATCTCACAATTCGCAGCTGAACAACATATAATAGATAAATGAATAATCTTTAAACAAAGAACTATATTTGTTATTACATTACATCATATTACCTTACATTACATTACATCATCAGAGTGTACAACAACAAACAATAAGAAACAGCGGAAAAGAAGTACTATATACTAGTGAATACGCCATGCATCCATCTTGCCTCCTGCAACTCCTGAATTCCAGAATATCCTGATAAACCTTACTCCTGACTGCCCGTATGGAAATTGGCGGGCACCCAGAGTTTAGGAAGGAAAACAATAAACTCCAAGTCAGTCATGTGACTGGTGTGAGAACTCAAAACAGTTTATCTTTAAAACAAAATAGAGGAATATTTTTAAAGTCAATTCGCAATGCTTTTTTAAAAAATGAGACTACCATAAGGCCTCCCGTACATACACACAATGCAAACGCAGAATCGGAGGAGATTTCTCCTTATGATAGTCAAAGATGCTTGATACGCATTAAAAAGAACATTTGATATTATTACTAGTGCATAGTGCAGAAAACATTTCGAAAGTAAAGATATAAATCTTGGCCAGCATAACCATTTCGCACTTATGCCTACAATAGCTACCATCCAAACAGTGGTGACCACCATAAGTGAATGATAGGTTCTACCACTAAAACCGTACAAGATCGTATTGTTTCTTTGGATTTCCAACAAATGGTCAGGCCAGGAACTTCCCATTGCCAAATGGAAACGCCTCTGGAATGACGTCTCGAGAACCTAACCGGATCTCTGCCAACACAAGGCCAGGTTACCCCTAATTGGGTAACTACTGACACGAATATGTCATCCCCCGATCGTAACCGATCTATCCGAGGATCCTCGATTTCCAACAACCACAAAATTTGCAGCAATAACATAGGTTAAATATCTGGGCTCCATGCCATGATACCACCTCTATCCACATACACTAAAGGGGCGCTACCCCTAATAACCTTGCCGCATCCTTCCTGTTTTGACCATTTTCGGGGTGTGAGGTCCGACGAAGTCTCGTCCACAAAGCCACGCTTTATACAAAAGCTGTGCTTTGGGTCAATCTAATGATCATAGAAATGACCATCAAGATAAATGATCAAACAAATGATCATATCACAAATGATCATATCACAAATGATCAAACAATGATCATTTCACAACAACACTCAGCATGTCACATTACCAAATTGAGAGTATATCACTAATAACCTTCAACTACATAACCTCTGAGCTCGTACATCTCAGAGAAGGGTGTTAAGCTAAGAGAATAAATTCTCCGCCACCAACAGAAATATATTTGAAAGAAATCAGCTTTATATCTCAATTTGTAATGTCAGACATACAATCCATACAAGTCTGTTCCGGGCTCGAACAGAACCGAAGGCACTTACAAAGAAGTCCTTGCATTCCGCATAATTTCTAATCACGTCCGGACTTCCCGTCACTAAGGGTGATAAAACCTCTATATCGGAGATCAGCCGATGCAAAGTAACTCAACGGTAATCCTTCCGTTTTCAAAAATATCCGATCTTCAACACCGGTCATCAAATGCAATCCCTTACGACGTATCACATATTCGGAATAAGTTATACGACCCCAAGGTCCTTTCCTGGCTAACCCGAATAGTGAGCGCTTATTTAAAAAAAAATAAGTGTAGGATTCAAATTCAATCAATTCACATCAAATACCTAGTTAAAGGTAAATATTGATAGTCGGATTATTTAACTATCAATAGGCGTGTTCAACATCACCAAATTCCAAATAATTTCCCAAATTATCTACTTTCCAAAATATCTTTACTAGATATAAAATTTCCACACTTCAACCATTTGAAAACAATTTTCAAATCACTTTTAACATTTACCGCTTTTGAAAACAAATTTCAAACATTTTCCTTATGCGGAATTTCTTTCATTTCAACATGGTTCATTTAAACCAATTAAATAAATCCTTAACGATTTACTTTATATTTACGTTCAAATTCCGTAAATTAATTCCCACACTTCAAAAATAAATCAACGTTTATTTTTTAAACAAATTCCCCTTTTCATTTATAAATTCCATAGTGAATTTACAATCCAAAATAATTATGAATATATGATTCCCAAATCGATTTCTAATATTCATTTTCAATTTGTCTTCAAAAAGATAAATTCTCAAAACGTTTCATTTCACATTGGAAAAACATTTCCGTACTTATTTATTAATAAGTAATTCACAAATCCATTTATTTTCAACACTTGGAAAATATTCAATATACCTAAACCGAAATTAAGTATATATTTCATTCTTTAAGGAAATCATTCTCTTAAACATATTTATTTGGGCCAAAACGAATGTTGCGGAAAACATCGTTACGACAACCCAAAATCACTACTATAGGGATTCGAAATTTAGATAGATATATAAATCCTAATACTATACAAAAACATTTCCTTTCGGAAATCATTTACTGTAACAACAGTGTTATAGTCCATCATTTCCTTCTATTTCTCGAAAACGTCTATTTCAATAATAAATGTTGAAATCTATGTATTCGATTCATAATACATTTTAAAACATCGTTAAAACGATTAACTTCATTTTATAATATTCATTTTCCCAAGCATATCCATTTTATTTGATAATATATTCACCGTCCAAAATCGTGAATATACTTCCTTAACCAATTTCAACATTTCTACATATTTAATTAAAGGATATAATTCCTTTCATATATTCCTATATCCAACTTATCAAATTCAATTGATTTCGGATTTATAAAACAACGTTTATAAACTCCATTTATATTTTATAACTACTTCGATTTATAAATCTCTTTTTAATAACCAATTCTATTTATATTTCGTTTATATATCGAAATCCAGCTTATAAGTAAATTACTTATAATCCATTTATTCACAAATCCATTCTTTTATATCATCATTAATTTATAAATCTAAAATTCTTATTTACTTGTAAAACTAGGTACAACTTTATTTTAGCACTTATAAAAGCTTGTTTTATTATTCCAATATCTTTAACTTATAAAATATCAATTTTATAAATCTTTTATATAAACCGTTTATAATAATTCAAAAATCCCAATTTAAATCATTTTACAAGTTTATCAACTATTTATTTCAAAAATCATACTTTGGTTATATTTCACCAAAATCTTAATTTTTTATAACATAAAAATTTATAACTTTTTAATTATTTAAAATGAATCAATTCAAAATTTTAATAAAACATATACTTTCAAAAATCACTTTAAAAATTCTTTTAAAAACCAAAATCATTATTTCAACATTTTTAAAACTCCATAAATGGATCCGATGATGCAACAACACCAAATAGTCAATCACGACATCCAAATATCATATATCGATATGATAATAAATCAAATATCACAATATCTGAAATAAATTAAATACTGGTGAGGAATCCAGTTGGATCCCTCCAACCTGTTTCCCTGCATCCACAGATGTTAGCACAATACAATCCCGTTTCAAGACGGGATATCGCAGTATATGGGATTTATAAAATATTATCCGCTTAGTAGGCGGCGCAATAGGGTCTCATCCGCTATATAATGCGGGAAATCAACAACTCCAATATATACATATGCCAATATATATATATATATATATATATATATATTGCTATATATAGATATATCCTACTATATCTAATATCACAACCAAACAGCAATTAATAACTGCAATCCAAATTTTCAATTCGAGTGAGAAGATCTCACCTTTATTTCCGTTTGCAGTCCATTTTCCATTTCCGACTTGATTTCATCATTTTAGACCTTGTATACACAATTTTATACAATTCATCAATATTCAGATAAAATCGAACTATTAAATTTGACTTGATAATTTAATTAACCCGTGATTTTATTTTGACTAACAAATTCCTTTTAACAATTTGATTTAACAAGAAATTAAATTCAAAACTAATCTTCCTTTAATAGATTTAATTTACTTACCCTATAATTAAATTTATCCAACTAATTATTAAATTTCTTTTTCTTACTAAAAAAATATATTTTAACTAATTTCCCTTTTAAAATTTATTTTGAACTAATTGAATAATTACTTACCATAAAAATTAAGTTAACTAATATTTTTATTTCAACAACAATTGAATTTCCTTCTCAAAAATCAAATCAATTTATAAATCCTTTTGAGATTACTATATATATATATATATGCTTATTTCCCCTTTCTTTTTGTTTTTATTTTATATACATATGTAGTTAAACTGAAATTAGAAAAAAAATTAAACAGATTATCACTTACAGAATCGAACCCTAGCCCTCGGCCTTGCTCGAATTTTCCTGGCGCCACCTGGAGCGAGCGCCGCACCCGCCTCCACTTCATGATGCTCGAAATCGAGCTCCCCATGAATCGCGACATCACCCAAAACCCTAGAATAGTCGCGACCTGAGTTCGCGCCTCCATCGCTTTAGAAACCCAAATCTCCAGTCGAGACTCGCATTTGAATTTTTTTTTAATTAACCGAGGAACGAATCGTTCCAGATTCGAAATGAAAGAAAAAGGGGAGGGCGGCCATTTAAATTTCTCGATTTCGAATTGAAAACGAGGGGAGGAAAGATGTGATTTTCAAATTTTGGAACGAGGGGGGAAGGAATCGAACCGGTCGCCATTTCTTTCTCCTTCGATTTTGTTTTCTTTGTAAAATTTGATTTCTCTTTCAGGGGAATGAATATTTAAAATGGAAAGGGGCGTGCTTGCGCGATTTTCTCCGTGATTCTAGGCGTATTTAACGGGAGTGAAAGTGGCTGATGTTGACCAAATTCGAATTTTAAATTCAATTTGAATTCGATTAAATCTCAACGCGTTTACTTATCATGTGCTCACATAACAACTCCGAAAAATACGAAATTTGTAATCCGGTAATAATTCAATATTAGGGAGCCAATGGAACTGGTTTCGTCAAATTCCGAGACTGTACCTCAGAATGCTATTTTTAAATATCGTTTCGAACGATAATATTTCAAAACCGAACAAATCACCTTCAAATTCAATTCTGAAGCTTCTATTATCTTCAGTATTATCAATATGGATTTTACAAGCCTTTGTAATATTTTTAATCAGCATTAAAATTGAAGGTTCAAATTTTTATTCAACTTTTAATGGATTAAACTCTATAATTTAATCGCCAAATTCATTCCGATAATTTGAAATTCAAGTCAAACCATCATTCAAATATTTAAAATTAATTAAATATTTTCAAATTAAATTGTTCAAAATTCTGGGTCGTTACAATCTTCCCCGCTTAAACGAATTTCGTCCCGAAATTACAAGTTAAGAAGAATGTCCTTATCCCGATTATCATTTTTCAAAATCCAAATATTTTTATCAACTTATTAACCTAAATCTTTTATTAGAGATCCATTATCATTTCAATTAATTTTCCAAAATAAATTATAAGTTTCAAACAACATTGTTTTCCTAACAATTCAAATTTAAATTTTAAATTCAAATTTCAAACTTTCAAAATTTTCTCAAAAATTTTCTAACGCCCTAAATTTTCGAATTTTTTTGCCAGCTTCTCCATTGCGCGGCTAGCTCGGTACGACTACAAAATGGCACCACGACCCTTCAGAATCAAAAAGAAAAGAAAAAGCCAAGTGGCTGGAGAAGAAAATCATCAAATTTCATACTGAAATTGAAATACGTACCTTTTTGTCGAGCAATTCAATTTTTATCTTTGAAATCAAAATCCCAATTCCATTTCTTTTAATACACCTGTATATCCTGCTAGTAGTAGTATCCAATTCCAACATTCAAACCATTTTGCACATTTCTTTACAAAATTTTCAATATATGCTTCTTATACACTTTTACTTCACTATTGAAGTTATATATTCAATTTCATTCAATTTCATTCTATTTTGCATTTTCAATTTCATTTGGATTCTATTTATCTTCTATTCTGAATATTGAATTTTATCAATCATCTTTTATTCACAACTGCACTATTTTAAATTAGTTCCCATTACTAATTCATTACAAGTCCTAATTCATTTCATCTTGCACAATTCAAATTGGTTGTCAATATTCAGTTTCAATTTCAGTTTATAACTACGTATATTTAAACTGGATTTCAAATTCCATATGAATTCAATTTACTTCATTTACTTGCAAATGTAAATTTATACATTCATTCACAATTTATTTCCATAATTCAATACTCAACTCCAATTCATTTTAATTACTCCAAATTTATTTCTTACTTAATAATATTCCATAAATATTTTTATATAGCATTGCAGAGTCTTTTCAACCTTTCAAAACCATTTCTTTGAAAACAATCCAAATTATTCTTTGAATTTAAAAATCAAACCCAAATTTTCCAAACAACTTTCATTTGAAACAATTTGGCAGCAATTCCTCTTTTGAAAACCCGAAAATGAACACCGATGATGTCGCGATCACCATCGGAATTATTTTCCAGTGATCGAAAAGAGTTTAGAGCTTTTCATTCATTCAAAACATTTTTCCAAAAACCTTTGAAAATTATTTCCAAACCAAAAGGGAATTTAATTTCTAAAATTTCCAAATTCTTTCAGAAACCTTTCCAAATACTTCCCTGGAATTCTATTTCCAGTTATAAATCACATTTATAATTTACATTCTTTAAATTTCATTTGTATATGGATTTTATTTTCTTATCTTTATTTCAATTTTCATATAACAATGATTTCAATTCTATTTCAGTTTCAATGGTAATAGTTTAATATTATTACTACCTAACAACCATGAATCCATATACTATAATAATTTATAAAGATAATTTCCTTTATCTACGAAAATAGTTTTGGGCAAAACTATTTCATTTACCCGATTTTCAAAACAATATTGTGTTAGTTTATCTTGTTTAAGAGTTTAGAAACTCCTATCAACACAGTTAGCTAGACTGCACCGACCAGAATCTATAAACAATCAACCGATAAGTCAACCCAATACAAAATAATTTCATATTCACTATTAAATACGTGCTCATATCTATTATTACACTCAAACTCATTCTAGAGTACTGCTGACTCTATCTCTAATGAGTAACACCCAACAGAGCCATGGTTGTCATTTAACCATATGCTCTGATACCAAATGTAACGACTGTTTCGAACGATAATATTTCAAAACTGAACAAATCACTTTCAAATTCAATTCCGAAGCTTCTATTATCTTCAGTATTATCAATATGGATTTTACAAGCCTTTGTAATATTTTTAATCAGCTTTAAAATTGAAGGTTCAAATTTTTATTCAACTTTCAATGGATTAAACTCTATAATTTAATCGCCAAATTCATTCTGATAATTTGAAATTCAAGTCAAACCATCATTCAAATATTTAAAATTATTTAAATATTTTCAAATTAAATTGTTCAAAATTCTGGGTCGTTACACTCCCCTTCTAAAACACATGATCATTGAAACTTCTGAGGCTGCTAGGGATCAAGTAGCAATGCCTTTAGGAGAGGATACAGCTTGATCTTTCCCTCTCCATGACCTTTTCGTTGGCTTAAGTGATATTGGTGAATTCAACTTCAACGTTAGCAACATTCTGTGGGATGTTGGTTCAAATCCCATCCTTTTGCCGGCGGGCTTTTTGAGCCAAGGTGGTGAGACCTCTACTTCAATTCCTTGCCAATACGGTTGGTAGAGTACTTAAGGGGGCATCAAGACCACACATTTCACTAGGATCACAGACACTTATTCTTGCATTACATCTCATTTCGAATTTCCAACACTTATACTGTTTACTTCCTTGTTTCAGGTTACATAATCCACAATTATTATGAGATGTTCTTCTACTATGCCAGTGCACTTAGAGGCCAAATCTCGATCCTATCTTCCTTGCCACCATGAATCTGATGGGGAAAGGTAAAGAAGAAATGACCGCGAGTATGACGAAGCTCGTAGAGTTGATCAAGAGTAGGATAGCGAGGGAGAGAGGGAGAGAAAGAAAAGAGACGCTGAAGGTGAGCTGACATGTGATTCCCCCAAACACCACTGAGATTCCTTCGAACATCGTGGGACTTTTTCTGGCTTGATTCCTCTAACCTCTAAAGCATAGACTACTCCTCACTAGCAAGTCCCTTCTTCTGACGCTTTAATTCCTATAGTCCCACCAGCTTCCAAGGGGATTTCCACATCTTCATTTACTCTTTCACCTGGTCCTCCATGCTAGAAGGCTGTATTCCCACATCTTTTCCTATAAGGCATTAAGTCTAACCGAGATATCATAGACACTCTAAAGGAAGTTTCTCCGAATAGAATCCAGGAAGTTCAAAAAGACAAGGAAGCCGAGTATGAAAGAAAACACTTGTGCAAGGCTCTTACTAATGTGAACTGAATCAATTACACCAACAACCAATCCTTCGATTATGGGAAAGCTGATCTCAAACGAATGATAAAAGAGAGGGTGAATGACTTAATTAATATCACAAGAGAGAGAGATCCAGCTCTAAAGAAAATGCCAGCACTGACAACTTGATGGACGAATTAAAACTTGCTCACGGACACATCAAAATCATGATGATAAATGAGCTGAAAGTTTCTCTTGCTAGTAGTGCTAAATTCAAAAAGCAAGTTGACGACAGAGTTTAGGAAATTGCTTAGAAATATAAGGTTACCAAAGCTATGGACTAGATTATATCATAGAAAGCCGGTGAACTTGCCACGCTTCACGAGGAGGTTCAAAAACTCACCCAAGAGAAGGAATAACTATCTATTGACAAAGATGCTGTTGGACTTAACTTGCAATTTCCAAGCAAGAGCTCAAAGTGCTTCTAGAGGAGAAGAATAGGATCTTGATTGAGCTGGATGCCAACGTGTTATACTTTTATACCAATGTGGTCCTTTCAAGAATCTGAGATGGCTGAAGAATGACTATCCCGAGGTGCTTGCTGGCTCTTGGGAGGTAGTGCTATGCGAATTTGCGGAGGCTGGAGACAATCACTCTAAAGAGGAGCTGATGGATGAATATCTTAAAGTTGAAGACATAGAGTCTCTTTCCATTGAAAAGATTATCCTAGCAATGCCGTTGATGATGTTGCTTCCGAGGCTTCCAAAGCTCTTGCTGGCTCGAGGTTTTTGGGTTAGGGTGAAACATTCGCTATAAAATCTCAAGAGACGGCAGCAATCATTCCCGCTTCTTCAAGAATTAGCTCCGCAACTACTTCTGTTCCTCCAGTATCATTAACGGGTACCCCCATGAGAATTATGTTCTTCCCATTTTGCTCCAGCCTAGGGGGCTTGGGACTAAAGATGGTGAATTCATAATATCCTAGCCAGATCCTACTACATGTATATCTCTTGTTTCTCCCATCTTCGAGAAGCTTCGGTTCTCGTGAGAATCCATCATTAAACTTTAACACTTTGTTTTCAACTTGTAGGTCAACCTCAATTACCTCCTCCGCCTCTAGCTACGCATGGTTCAAGGACCGAAGTGATCTTTACTGCATCAACCATCATCTCCATAGGGTTTTTTACATCCATTCTCATTTCCAGTTCCTGCCCGGGACCTAATTTCAAGAAGATCGGCGCTTTAGAGTGCTTGGAGGACATTTAGTCTCTAAGGAAGAGGATGTTTTTATCATAGGTGCTTCTGACCCGGTCGAGCATGAAATAATGACCTAAAGGTTAAGGATCTTGAAAACTAATAAGCTTCGATCAAAATGTTCATACTTTTGAGATCAAACCATCGAAGCACACTGATGACCCTGTTGTCAATTTCGGCTAGCCCGATTTTACTACTGGTGAAGAGTCAACTCATTCAGAAGGTAGCACTCCACTTGGAAGGGAGCCAAAAGGGAGGAAGAAACTTAAGGTCCGTATGGTTAAGACTGGTAAGGGCAGCCAAGGCGGCAAGAAGTAGAAGTCCTAGTAGGATATGATAGCCTAGTCATTTAGTCTTTTGTGTTGTTATGTCGATCAAATCTGCATTTTGTTTTTTTGCATCTAAAATAGACCGATCTATATGGGCACGACCCCCACTGTTTGTCCCGTACATAAAAGATTTTAGTAGTAATGAAAGATTAGCTTTACCTTTTTAACATCTCTTGTATACTTTCTTTGCATTTTATACAATGTTAACAAATTTCTTCTTCAACCCAAAAAAGTGGAAGGGAGTGAACCTTGGCAAATAATAGAAAATGGAGAGCCTAAATTCAACTTCTCAAGGTTTAAGATAAGTAATCGAGTATGCTTAATTCCACTATGAAGTCGTATACAAAGTAATGTAGGATCATATGATTATGAAGTAAATTCGTATAGTCAATTATATGCAAAGATAGAAATCCAGAATACGAGCACTTTTAAAATTAGAAGCAATCCTTAATTAACAAATCATATATGCTTTGGAACTCGAAAGTAAGCCGTCATTTGAGAAATCTTATTTTTATTCAATATAATGTCGATAGTACAAAGTCCAATAGTTCTAGTACTACAATCGGCTATAAATCCCCAAATAAGTTTTGGGTTAAAAAGTTTAAATTGTAAAAAGAGAGACAAGAATGATTTGCCCCCTCATTGCGCCCTTAGTACCATATTTATAGGAGAGAAAAATGCAGCATGGCATATTGCTTTAACACGCTTGGTCTCGGCAGTTTCAATGCTGCATGATGCTAACTTAATCTGACAACATTCTTTGTCATTCGTAATAAGTGTAGGGCAGGGCTTCAACGTTGTCTTGGTAGGTTCAATGCCGATGTTCATCTTATTTTCACAAGTGAATGGCGGCATTGATAAGACGCGACATTAATGAGATGTAATGTAGATGGGAGGTGGCATCAAGGAGAAGCGGCACTGGCAACATGCGTTATTGATCATATACAATATTGAAAGGTGTTGATAAAGTATGGCATTACTCCCATCTTGAAAGGCGGCATCATATTCATTTCTTATGTTACATATCTTCGAGGTTAATAATGATAACATTTTCCCTCTATTGTAGAGGAGTCATTGACTTTTCAAGTCAATAATGTCAACATCAAGTTTACCACCTGTATGTATTCCACGCAAATATAGCCATCTTCTATAAATAGACGAGCTTTTCTTTCGTTCCACTTTTAGCTCCAATTGGGAACTCAAGCAAGAAACCAAATTTTCAAAAGAAACCAAAAAATTCCAACACTTGATTGTTTGATTCATCATTCAGGTATGATATGTAATTCTAATTAAGGAATTTCCACGAAATCACATGTATGGCTTTATCAATTCTGAATTGAGATTTGGGGTTTAATTGGATAGTTTTGACGTTAATGTTCAGAGTATCAATGTAATCAACTATCATTTGTTTTTATAAATTAGATTAACATTGAATTTTTACGTTATTTGAATGAAATTTGAGTTTGTTGGTGGTGAGAATCTATGTATTGTTTGTTTAATGATGAAACATATTGCTTATTAGACCCAATATCCAATAAGGATTCATTCTATGTTGACACTGATATTTTAGGACATCATCATAATATTCAGCATCGACTCATCTTTCCCTACATTACGTCGTAACAACGTTTTTGCGATCTTGATATGATATTCGATATTAATGACATTTGACATTAATAAAACTTTTTATTGACCTATTTCCCAACAACACAGAACTCTTATATTGTTAACGACTAAGATGAGATACAACAATCTCTTATTGTTTCGAGAAAGTGTATACAAGTTAGATGCGATATCATTTAATTATGAATGACGTTGTTTACTTTCATCTTTGACTTATGAAATTATAAGTTGATACTGATAGTCTTACAATTAGTTGCCATCGTTCTACGGCCACTTTTAATATTATAAACTAAGCTTTATTCAATATCACTATGTATGGTGTTGCTGGTTCAACATAGCACAAGTCGTTTAACTAATTAGCATATTATCAACTCATGTCATCGTTGCTTACTAATGTCGACAACCTCATCACTTCCACATTAGTTATAGTTGCAGTGTTTAATAGTGCTTTGTAATATAAGATATGCGACATTTAATATTGATATAACTTTCGATATGGACTTATTAACGTTGCATATTCATTCTTATTCAATCTTTATATAGTTTTTCCATAAAATTCCTTTGTTAAAGTTTGAGTTTAAGTCTTTCAATAAACTCGATATGTGTCATTTAAGAGCTATTAACTTTTGACTAACATATACTTCAAGGTCTTGATGCCGTCATTTAGGCAGTAGATAAGTCATTTAGATAAAAAAATTAATTTAGCATATCATAATTCTTCTATATAATATGAACAGTATAATTTCTTTAAATTTGGAATAATATCACCTGACGGATAGATGGAAAGCTCAAGCTAAGCAAGATGTCTGTTAAAAAAACTAGTGCACGCCCTAAGGCTTCACTCTCCGCAAGTAAGAAGGGAGATAACCTTTTGAATCCATCGTAAGTCATAACCCAAGTGGAGGTAGATTCCACTCTAGAAAAATTTAGGATTACATAATTATAGCCATTCCTCTTGGTCCTATATATAATATTTGTAATCCATCGAAAAGATATTTCATTTTTACTCCAAGACATATGTAACATCTTGCCTTTTCGCACACTTTAAACCGACACACGTGTCAATTCAAAGCATACGCAAGGGCGGATTGTTATGGGGTAAATAAGAAAAACAGAGAAGAAATAAAAACAAAACAGAATCTCACAGCGGAAGGATAAAATATAATAATAAATATACAGTTCAAACAGTTTACAAACACTTGATTTGCTTTATACAATAAATATCAGAGTTACACATACCAATACAATCAATGCAGCGGAACAGTATGAGTGTGGTGCAATACTATAAATAATAATAATACGGATTCTTCGTCTTCGTCCTCCAAAGCTAAAGTCTTCGATCCTGAAACGCTCGGACTGACCCGAGCGAATTTGAAAAGACAAAAACACTCGAGTCAGAACTAAAAGATCTTATGTGAGTTAAATTAACAGAAATAAATATGAGTACAGTAACTCAAGAGATGCTCGGGATTTACATCTCCTAAGGATCCGTTAAACTATTTACTATGTAGTATATTGCGCTATTATAATAGTGTTTATTTATAAAATAAACTTACTTTTAAATAGCGTTAAGGCTTTACATTTTCCACCTTAACACGTAAAATGCCAATAGTCTATACAGTACCGTAATACCTCCTGATCGGGAGGCTACCAGAGGATACTCCATAGGTACGACACAAATAGAAACTCGTAGTAAAGGCTCGGTATGGTAGGTGACACGGCACAACTAGGCAATGTCAGGGTAGATATACCAATTGCTATCCAGGCTGGTGGAAACGCGTAGCCGCAGTTACCACCCACCTCGGACTAACTCCCCAAAACCAAAGTAAAAGTGGCCACTGAATCAATCCAAAGTCAAAGTATAATATCGAAGAGGAGGGTCCGATCAGAGGAATGACCTCATTGGCCTGAGAATCGCTCCTGTTTTAGCCACCTTATGCCAACTCACGGGAGTCGGGTCCACGTATTTACCTTACAGGAAACGTCGCCACCACCTACTTCATTCTGGAATCTCCACCGCGTACACGGTTAGTCAAAGTGGTTTTCGGTATCGACATAGAGTATGTCCATATCCGATCCCGGTCTCTTTGCCAACCCATCGTTATTATAACACCGCGGTCATTTAAAAATAGCTCATACTTTAAAACCAGAATAAACATTTCCATTTTAAAATCATGAATACGATATCATTTTAAAACCTAAAACAATATGATATCCTTTATCCCAAATATAAACCTTTTCAAAAATCCAAATGCTTTAAAATTTATAACGTCTGAAAGCCAAATATCCTTTCAAAGCATAATATTTTGAAATTCATAATTTAAAACCATAACTTTTAAAACTTGAATGGTTTGGATATTCAACGGTATATGAATTAAAAGGTTTAACTTAAATGTTACTTTGTAAAGAAAATAGTTCTCATGGCTTTACAAATACATTTCTTTATTAAAGTCTAAACCAAAATTTGTATTATCTCTCTCAAGTTCCAAAACCACTTCAATTTATATATATATATATATACGTATATCCATTTGGAGTATTAATATTTCAAACTAAAGTTGGATTTTATTCTTTCAACAAATCGAATGTTCTATTTATTAGTCTTGAATATTCACATAAAATCCATAAATAAATAAAAACTCCTATTTCTAGTAATAAAATATATTTTTTTTTCAATTCAAATTATACTAGAATATTCATTTCAATTTATCTTAGGAAAAATCCAATTATAAATATCATATCTTAAAATTTCCAAACTTAACATTTAAACATATGATATAAATTATCAAACTCCATTTTCTTAAAAAAAAATTCCATTTTTAATAAAGAGATTTATTCACCTTTTAATTTCAAAATTTTCAACTTCATATGTATATATATATGGAAGAAAAATATTTATACAATATAAAATTTAAGATTATTATAAACCGTATTCCATCCAAACCATAGAAATCACATTAAAATAGTTATATATAGACCGCGGTGCCTGTATATAATTTTCTATCCTATGGTCAAGTGATACGGATATTTATCATTTCAATCCGCAATTTAAAAGATATAAAATTTTGCGGTTGTATATCATTTCAAACCACAATCCCGAATGAAAGGAAATATGCATGATAATTTGCAATTTAATGATATACAATAAACATCCATTCATCAACATCATCCATCATCCAAATCGCAATCATAAATCAATATCAATCAATAACAATATTATTTTTGGTACTACATAACAGGTAAAACTGGCAATTTTATTCAAATTAAATTTAACAGCTATTAATCTACAGTCTATATTCAGTAATAAATTATATAACTGTTAACTAGCAGTTCATATCCAAACAAATAAATTTTAACTGTAAATTTATACGCAATAAATTAATTAAATTAATAGTTAAATTTAATAAATGCAATTCCACAGATATGAATAAAATAAACATGCCAAATACTCATAAATAAATTTCTATTCATTTCTAAAATTAATTTAACAAACATAAAAGCTTCTAGTAGTTGTGAGTGGGTTAAAACACTCACCTTTTTGAATTTAAATTGAATTCAAATCCAATTTAAACCCAAAATTTGGACAGCCTCCAAATTCATCCAAACTAGTGCCAAAACGTCAGAAATTCCGATACGATCCCATCAAAACAAACCGCGCACGAATCCGAGCTCGTATGCAAAAGTTATGAAAAATGGAAAATTCTGGTCCTGGGTCGACTTCGGGTTCGACTTCGGTGCGCCGCCTCAACTCCCCGGTGCTTGCTTGGAGTTTTCGCCAAAACCACCCGTAGCGACCCGAGTCATTTTCTTCCTGACCCGAAGTTGCTCTAGGGTTTTCTCCCCTGAAACCCAAAGCGTGACAAGAAGCTACTGCAAATCCGATTTTTTTTTTTGAAATTATTTTTTTTGGAATTTGAGAATTAGGTTTTTTTTCTGCCATTAGAATGAGGAGTTGAGAAGCAGATCTACGTATAGAAAAATGAAAATAAGGAGTGGCTAGGGTTTATAACAGGTTATATATAGACAAGGCTGAAACATAATAGATGGATCGGATTGGATCTAAACATAAGTTTAAATTTAGGCATAAACATATATGTAATAAACTAGCATTAAATTTTGAAACGTGAATTGATTTAATTGGAAATAAATTACCCAAATGTTCTTATTCCATCAAATTTTATTTACTGAAGGTTGCACTTAGTCTAATTTATACATCTTGCCCCTTTTGTCTTTAAATCAATAAATCTTATATAGTATATAGATTTATCATTAATTTTATCCATTCTTCCTTTTTAGGCAATGTTCTATATATTAGATTTCATTTAAATGCAATAAATCATACTATCGTAGTTATATCCAATTAAATAAATAAATGTTGATTCCTACTCTTTTTATCCAACAATTGTTTACGTTTTATTCCATAAATACTTCTACACATATCCTGGATTTTGTATAAATGGTTGTAACGTTAAATCTTGTCTACTTCCCATTTTATATTTAAGGTTTCTAAAACCGATTAATATTATTCCCTAGTCCAAACACCCTTTTGCCCAATTTATATTAACATATCCTTAAATTAGATTAATTCCTATTGATGTAATAGTTAAACATAAATTTCACTTATTTGAAATAAATCCACAATTTAATTTCAAATAAATCAATAAATTTTGGTTTATCACTTCTTAAATACCCAATCGTCATAATTTAATTAAAACTACATTTATCACATTTTATAGAATTTACCATCTTAAGTGACAAATCAAAACTACCCTAACTGCACAAATTTAGGGTAATCAATTTCAATTGCTTTCCCATTATACTACATAAATTATCCAAATGAAACCTAAGTGAAACGTTTATTTATTTAAAAATCTTACTGTTTAAATGAATTTATCCTTTACGATATAATTTACATTTGACTTGATTTCTCATTTATTTTGCAAAATGGTAAATTCCAATTGCTACCAACATTATATTTAATATAAATTTGAATCCAAATAATTGGTATTGCACAACGTTATTGCGTACATTTACATATAGTTACAACTAAGTCAATACACTGATTTCATGAATTCATAAATTAATCCACAAATTTCCATTGACTCTTTATATCCAAAATCAATTGCAAAGGTTTAAAAGTTGCTAAATTTCGATTTCAGTAATTCCTTTAATTCCATTCAAAATCAGCAATTATCTATTAAATGTCCCAAAATTTCTATTAAATTAATCTAACGAATCTTTAATATAAATTAGATGAATTAAATATTGCATTCAAACTATTGCGTTAATATTTTCCGTTTCACTTTAAAGTAACTAAATTTGCCAATTATAATACTTATTTCAATTTCTTAAAATAACCCTTTATTTACATTGAACCCAATTTAATTAAGTTTCCAATTGATTAGATTCAATTTCAACATTTAACTACCCTTAAGTTTTAGGTTATAAACAATTTATATGTATTCTTTCTTAATTATTACTTTGCAACTTCTCGTATAAATTTCACAATCAAACATAAATTTTAAAGTAACGCTTAATAAATATGCTCCTATAATTTCTCAACTTTTAAACGAACGTTACTCCACTTTCAATTAGTGTAACATTCATTTAATTATTACCACCTATTACCGATCCTAATCCCATTAACAAATAAGCAGATAGATTTTTATGATAGGTGTTACAAATTTTTTTTTTTTAAAATAAATTACTATTCATTACTATTGCCTTAAATTCAGCATTAATTTCCTTGCATTAACATTTTATACTAAAATCTTTGTCCAATTATAATTTATACTCTAAAAAATTTCATTTACACCTTTCGTTGTTTCTTAATTACAATTAAGGCGCATCAACTATTTATATTGGTAAATGATTGAATTTTCTAGCAATCCTACTATTTAATGTTTAGTATATTTGTATATTATTATTTACCGTTTTGTTCTCCATTATTGACTAGACACATTAATTTAGATTCATTTACATCGAATGCCCTTCTTAGCTATATACTCAATACATGTTAAATCTACATAATTTTTACCCTTTTATTCAAATTCACTTATACCATCAATAACAAAATGTTGCCCTAAATTTAGATTCAATTATATATATTAGATAAATGGGTGAACTTTTGTAATTATCCCATATATGAAAATATTTTTATGCATACATTTCCACTTACTTACTATGCATTCATTTATTAAATTACTAATTGCCTTAGTCAACTTATCCCCTATTTACTACCAAATTTCAAATTTAATTATGGCTTATCAATACATAAAATTTACATAGGCAAAACAAATTTTATTACTATCTTAAGTCTATTTATTATTGACAACATTCATTAAATTTCCTTATCAACACTTATTGCATTGATTTATTCAGCGGTCACCTTTTATTTAGTTACTATCCATTTTACAATCCAATGTAAGTCTTCCACTATTTATTTTATATTAAATGAATTCCATTCTACTTAAATCTTTTTATTGATATTCACTAATTCAACCCTTATATCAGTTTCTTATATTTTACTTTAAATCAAATTGTGACAATCTACATTATCCAAATCTATTGTCATAAAATTTTATTGTTACACTAAATTACAACTACTATACCAAATTTCTACATTTATTCTCAATTAGATTAGAAATTATATTAATTCAATTCATTTAATATTATAAATTTAACGGGTCGTTACAATCTCCCCCACTCAAAACTTTTCGTCCCCGAAAAGGAAAAAGAAGGGAGAAGGAAGAATAAACAGTACATCTTATTTCAAATATTAACTTATAAACAATAATTTACTGGATTAATTTCCTTTAATGAAATATACCCGTTTATAATCATTACAACCTTTTATACTTAAATCATTAAAGTTTGGAAAATATTCAACAAAATTCTAAGTCCAAAATTTACGAATTTTTTTGGCAAAGTCTCCTTTGTACGGTGAGGCTCGGGAGAAAATATAATATCAAAATATACAAATATATTACATATATTATCAAAATATTATATCCCAACACGGGAAAAATAGCTCTTTAAACGTAATCCGAAAACGTACCTATTTGTCGGGCAATATACGCTTATTATTTTGGAACCAAAAGCAGTAGCAGTTGCTTCCATCACCTGTATTCACTTATATAATCTAAAAGGTTAAATATTTATTTTAAAGTGAACTATTCAAGTGGATTCAATCATTAATCAACCAAACAATTCAACAATCATCAACCTTACAAACAACATACATACACAAACAAAGCAACCATTTAATCCATCAAACAAATAGTTGTTTGGGTTCAAACTTGAAATTTGTATGAAATGAAATTAACTATCAAGTGCATCCTTTACTCAACAGTCTTAGATGGAACAAAGATAGATACTTATTCATTTAACCACTTCAAATTTCTTACCCAACAACATAAATCAAACAACACAATTCAAACCAACACCCAAATTTATTTATTATACATTTATCTCATGCTTCAATGGTTTGATTTTCTTTCTTTCATTTATGGAGTGATTTCTTTATTTCTTACAAATTTTCATTTTCCATTTATCACAAAATTCATTATATTTGTATTCCAATTTATTTACTAAAGTTTCTATCATCTATTTATACTACTTACCTTTACTTATAGTAAAATTTCCAATTTAACTTAAGTCTATACAATTAATTATTATTAATAATAGCAAATTAATAGAATACCTTTATTACCTTACTCTTCACTTGTAAGATTTCCCCTTACATTTTCCTACTAACATTGCAACTTTTTATTATATGGTAAGTTATGTATGTTTTAAGAATGTAAGTGAAAATTTACAAGTTTCTTCTCCATTCCTTTAATTAATATATATTTGTTTTATAAATTACAATTTCGACTTACCTTTAATCTCATTCATTTATTTAATGTTGAAGTTTCCATTATATTTAATTACAGTAACCCTCTACTTACACTTAATTTATTAACCTTATAACTTGCATTCCTATAAGTGAAAGATTTTACTCATTCATTAACTATGGATTGCAGTCATTTATATTTTTCCTACTTTCCATTATATTAGAATAGGGGGAAATTAAGGCGTACTTAAGTTAATAACCCTACAATCAAACTTTATAAATTAAGGAATTTCATTTTTTACTTTCTTAAGGTTAAAATCACCTTTTAATAATACAACCTTTAATTTTAGTAAAATTCCAATCATCACTTAAGTTAATACCATTAAATTCTTATTTATAACAGTAATTTATTGAATACTTCATTATTTCCAAAAATTCTACTTGCATAATATTCTATTCCACTCTTAATTTACATTTCAACTTTTTATACTTGGTGAGTTATTTATGTTAAAGAAAAAGCAAAAGAACTTATGCAAGTTTAATCTCAACTATTTTAATTCATTGATTACTTCTTTTATTTCACTAACCTAAATTTTTACAACTAATTAATGGAAATTCAAGAATTAATACCGGGTCAAATTCCAAAATTTCTTTAAAATAATAGATAATTAATTTCTTACAACTCTTATATCTCTAATTACCTTTAAACAATTAAAATTTTAAATAATTTCAAAACAAATCTGCAGTAGAATTTACTAAAGTGGCCTTTCCCTTCGAAACTCGAAAATAAAAGTCGATGATGCGGCCGCCATCACCGAAATTATTTTCCAGCGACAGAGAGGAAAGTACAAACTTATTTTCTTCAAAATCCTCTTAAACCAATTCTTTCGAATTATACTAAATATTTATATAAGAAAATATTTATAAACCAAATCATTATATTTCATAAATCCTTTGAAAGCAGATTTTCAAAATCCCGGACTTAAGTTCTAAAATCTCCAATTTGATTTATTATAATTTCAACTTAGCTTCAATTGTTATAAATATTTTTATTTCCTAACACCCAATCTATAGCAACCAAATATACATATATATCTTTATAAAAATATTTTTATATATAGAAAATATAATAGGAAAAATTATTTCATTCACCTATATTAAAAACAAATATTATGTCGGTCTGTCCTATTAAGTGTTTAGAAATCCCTATTGATGACATAGCGTCCCATGCATCAACCAGAATTTATAAATACAAAGCGGAACAGATTAACACAATATTAAAATCTTTTTATAACACTAACAAGTACGCTCTCTCATATATATACACTCAGCGACTCCCATAGGGTATTACTACCCTATTAACAAAGAGTCAAACCCCACAAAGCCAAAGTTTATCGCTAAACCAAAGCTCTGATACCAACTGTAACATCCCGCCTTTTCGCACACTTTAAACCGACACACGTGTCAATTCAAAGCATACGCAAGGGCGGATTGTTATGGGGTAAATAAGAAAAACAGAGAAGAAATAAAAACAAAACAGAATCTCACAGCGGAAGGATAAAATATAATAATAAATATACAGTTCAAACAGTTTACAAACATTTGATTTGCTTTATACAATAAATATCAGAGTTACACATACCAATACAATCAATGCAGCGGAACGGTATGAGTGTGGTGCAATACTATAAATAATAATAATACGGATTCTTCGTCTTCGTCCTCCAAAGCTAAAGTCTTCGATCCTGAAACGCTCGGACTAACCCGAGCGAATTTGAAAAGACAAAAACACTCGAGTCAGAACTAAAAGATCTTATGTGAGTTAAATTAACAGAAATAAATATGAGTACAGTAACACAAGAGATGCTCGGGATTTACATCTCCTAAGGATCCGTTAAACTATTTACTATGTAGTATATCGCGCTATTATAATAGTGTCTATTTATAAAATAAACTTACTTTTAAATAGCGTTAAGGCTTTACATTTTCCACCTTAACACGTAAAATGCCAATAGTCTATACAGTACCGTAATACCTCCTGATCGGGAGGCTACCAGAGGATACTCCATAGGAACGACACAAATAGAAACTCGTAGTAAAGGCTCGGTATGGTAGGTGACACGGCACAACTAGGCAATGCCAGGGTAGATATACCAATTGCTATCCAGGCTGGTGGAAACGCGTAGCCGCAGTTACCGCCCACCTCGGACTAACTCCCCAAAATCAAAGTAAAAGTGGCCACTGAATCAATCCAAAGTCAAAGTATAATATCGAAGAGGAGGGTCCGATCAGAGGAATGACCTCATTGGCCTGAGAATCGCTCCTGTTTTAGCCACCTTATGCCAACTCACGGGAGTCGGGTCCACGTATTTACCTTACAGGAAACGTCGCCACCACCTACTTCATTCTGGAATCTCCACCGCGTACACGGTTAGTCAAAGTGGTTTTCGGTATCGACAGAGAGTATGTCCATATCCGATCCCAGTCTCTTTGCCAACCCATCGTTATTATAACACCGCGGTCATTTAAAAATAGCTCATACTTTAAAACCAGAATAAACATTTCCATTTTAAAATCATGAATACGATATCATTTTAAAACCCAAAACAATATGATATCCTTTATCCCAAATATAAACCTTTTCAAAAATCCAAATGCTTTAAAATTTATAACGTCTGAAAGCCAAATATCCTTTCAAAGCATAATATTTTGAAATTCATAATTTAAAACCATAACTTTTAAAACTTGAATGGTTTGGATATTCAACGGTATATGAATTAAAAGGTTTAACTTAAATGTTACTTTGTAAAGAAAATAGTTCTCATGGCTTTACAAATACATTTCTTTATTAAAGTCTAAACCAAAATTTGTATTATCTCTCTCAAGTTCCAAAACCACTTCAATTTTTATATATATACGTATATCCATTTGGAGTATTAATATTTCAAACTAAAGTTGGATTTTATTCTTTCAACAAATCGAATGTTCTATTTATTAGTCTTGAATATTCACATAAAATCCATAAATAAATAAAAACTCCAATTTCTAGTAATAAAATATATATTTTTTTCAATTCAAATTATACTAGAATATTCATTTCAATTTATCTTGGGAAAAATCCAATTATAAATATCATATCTTAAAATTTCCAAACTTAACATTTAAACATATGATATAAATTATCAAACTCCATTTTCTTAAAAAAATTCCATTTTTAATAAAGATATTTATACACCTTTTAATTTCAAAATTTTCAACTTCATATGTATATATATATGGAAGAAAAATATTTATACAATATAAAATTTAAGATTATTATAAACCGTATTCCATCCAAACCATAGAAATCACATTAAAATAGTTATATATAGACCGCGGTGCCTGTATATAATTTTCTATCCTATGGTCAAGTGATACGGATATTTATCATTTCAATCCGCAATTTAAAAGATATAAAATTTTGCGGTTGTATATCATTTCAAACCACAATCCCGAATGAAAGGAAATATGCATGATAATTTGCAATTTAATGATATACAATAAACATCCATTCATCAACATCATCCATCATCCAAATCGCAATCATAAATCAATATCAATCAATAACAATATTATTTTTGGTACTACATAACAGGTAAAACTGGCAATTTTATTCAAATTAAATTTAACAGCTATTAATCTACAGTCTATATTCAGTAATAAATTATATAACTGTTAACTAGCAGTTCATATCCAAACAAATAAATTTTAACTGTAAATTTATACGCAATAAATTAATTAAATTAATAGTTAAATTTAATAAATGCAATTCCACAGATATGAATAAAATAAACATGCCAAATACTCATAAATAAATTTCTATTCATTTCTAAAATTAATTTAACAAACATAAAAGCTTCTAGTAGTTGTGAGTGGGTTAAAACACTCACCTTTTTGAATTTAAATTGAATTCAAATCCAATTTAAACCCAAAATTTGGACAGCCTCCAAATTCATCCAAACTAGTGCCAAAACGTCAGAAATTCCGATACGATCCCATCAAAACAAACCGCGCACGAATCCGAGCTCGTATGCAAAAGTTATGAAAATTTGAAAAATGGAAAATTCTGATCCTGGGTCGACTTCGGGTTCGACTTCGGTGCGCCGCCTCAACTCCCCGGTGCTTGCTTGGAGTTTTCGCCAAAACCACCCGTAGCGACCCGAGTCATTTTCTTCCTGACCCGAAGTTGCTCTAGGGTTTTCTCCCCTGAAACCCAAAGCGTGACAAGAAGCTACTGCAAATCCGATTTTTTTTTTTTGAAATTATTTTTTTTGGAATTTGAGAATTAGGTTTTTTTTTCTGCCATTAGAATGAGGAGTTGAGAAGCAGATCTACGTATAGAAAAATGAAAATAAGGAGTGGCTAGGGTTTATAACAGGTTATATATAGACAAGGCTGAAACATAATAGATGGATCGGATTGGATCTAAACATAAGTTTAAATTTAGGCATAAACATATATGTAATAAACTAGCATTAAATTTTGAAACGTGAATTGATTTAATTGGAAATAAATTACCCAAATGTTCTTATTCCATCAAATTTTATTTACTGAAGGTTGCACTTAGTCTAATTTATACATCTTGCCCCTTTTGTCTTTAAATCAATAAATCTTATATAGTATATAGATTTATCATTAATTTTATCTATTCTTCCTTTTTAGGCAATGTTCTATATATTAGATTTCATTTAAATGCAATAAATCATACTATCGTAGTTATATCCAATTAAATAAATAAATGTTGATTCCTACTCTTTTTATCCAACAATTGTTTACGTTTTATTCCATTAATACTTCTACACACATCCTGGATTTTGTATAAATGGTTGTAACGTTAAATCTTGTCTACTTCCCATTTTATATTTAAGGTTTCTAAAACCGATTAATATTATTCCCTAGTCCAAACACCCTTTTGCCCAATTTATATTAACATATCCTTAAATTAGATTAATTACGATTGATGTAATAGTTAAACATAAATTTCACTTATTTGAAATAAATCCACAATTTAATTTCAAATAAATCAATAAATTTTGGTTTATCACTTCTTAAATACCCAATCGTCATAATTTAATTAAAACTACATTTATCACATTTTATAGAATTTACCATCTTAAGTGACAAATCAAAACTACCCTAACTGCACAAATTTAGGGTAATCAATTTCAATTGCTTTCCCATTATACTACATAAATTATCCAAATGAAACCTAAGTGAAACGTTTATTTATTTAAAAATCTTACTGTTTAAATGAATTTATCCTTTACGATATAATTTACATTTGACTTGATTTCTCATTTATTTTGCAAAACGGTAAATTCCAATTGCTACCAACATTATATTTAATATAAATTTGAATCCAAATAATTGGTATTGCACAACCTTATTGCGTACATTTACATATAGTTACAACTAAGTCAATACACTGATTTCATGAATTCATAAATTAATCCACAAATTTCCATTGACTCTTTATATCCAAAATCAATTGCAAAGGTTTAAAAGTTGCTAAATTTCGATTTCAGTAATTCCTTTAATTCCATTCAAAATCAGCAATTATCTATTAAATGTCCCAAAATTTCTATTAAATTAATCTAACGAATCTTTAATATAAATTAGATGAATTAAATATTGCATTCAAACTATTGCGTTAATATTTTCCGTTTCACTTTAAAGTAACTAAATTTGCCAATTATAATACTTATTTCAATTTCTTAAAATAACCCTTTATTTACATTGAACACAATTTAATTATGTTTCCAATTGATTAGATTCAATTTCAACATTTAACTACCCTTAAGTTTTAGGTTATAAACAATTTATATGTATTCTTTCTTAATTATTACTTTGCAACTTCTCGTATAAATTTCACAATCAAACATAAATTTTAAAGTAACGCTTAATAAATATGCTCCTATAATTTCTCAACTTTTAAACGAACGTTACTCCACTTTCAATTAGTGTAACATTCATTTAATTATTACCACCTATTACCGATCCTAATCCCATTAACTAATAAGCAGATAGATTTTTATGATAGGTGTTGCAAATTTTTTTTTAAATAAATTACTATTCATTACTATTGCCTTAAATTCAGCATTAATTTCCTTGCATTAACATTTTATACTAAAATCTTTGTCCAATTATAATTTATACTCTAAAAAATTTCATTTACACCTTTCGTTGTTTCTTAATTACAATTAAGGCGCATCAACTATCTATATTGGTAAATGATTGAATTTTCTAGTAATCCTACTATTTAATGTTTAGTATATTTGTATATTATTATTTACCCTTTTGTTCTCCATTATTGACTAGACACATTAATTTAGATTCATTTACATCGAATGCCCTTCTTAGCAATATACTCAATACATGTTAAATCTACATAATTTTTACCCTTTTATTCAAATTCACTTATACCATCAATAACAAAATGTTGCCCTAAATTTAGATTCAATTATATACATTAGATAAATGGGTAAACTTTTGTAATTATCCCATATATGAAAATATTTTTATGCATACATTTCCACTTACTTACTATGCATTCATTTATTAAATTACTAATTGCCTTAGTCAACTTATCCCCTATTTACTACCAAATTTCAAATTTAATTATGGCTTATCAATACATAAAATTTACATAGGCAAAACAAATTTTATTACTATCTTAAGTCTATTTATTATTGACAACATTCATTAAATTTCCTTATCAACACTTATTGCATTGATTTATTCAGCGGTCACCTTTTATTTAGTTACTATCCATTTTACAATCCAATGTAAGTCTTCCACTATTTATTTTATATTAAATGAATTCCATTCTACTTAAATCTTTTTATTGATATTCACTAATTCAACCCTTATATCAGTTTCTTATATTTAACTTTAAATCAAATTGTGACAATCTACATTATCCAAATCTATTGTCATAAAATTTTATTGTTACACTAAATTACAACTACTATACCAAATTTCTACATTTATTCTCAATTAGATTAGAAATTATATTAATTCAATTCATTTAATATTATTAATTTAACGGGTCGTTACAACATATTTGGCATAAAGGCTATCTTCCTTTTTTTGACTTTCTTCTAAGATACCTCGAACATCTGGATATTGCACCAACTTAGTCCTCGCCAAATTCTTAAACATATCTGTCTTGGTTGGATGTCTTGGCTCAAGAGGCTTGACCCCCTTCCCTTAATGCTGAAATTCTTCATTTAATGGCTTATCCTACCCAGATTGATGAACAACAAGATCGTCAACTATACAGAATCCATCCCTACCCAAAAGGTATGATTTTCGAGTGTGTTAACATGATGAGAGATGGAAGATGCAATTATTTTTCGTTAAGTGCTTCTCTAGCATCAAAAGAACATTCTCTACCATTAGTAAGTTACTTCTCTCTTAATACCTCCAACTATTTATTATTCTGCATTAATAATTTCTTCTATATTCTGTTCCCAAAAAGCTAGGTTCTTCTGATCGGGAGATTGTGTAGTCATTGACCCGAGCATCAGATACTTTAGCGAACATGCTTACACTGTTACTCCAGCAAAACTCCTTCAATATTACATTACTTTGGATTATCATAAATTTTGGGAGAGCCTCCAATGGTCAAATATAATGCATTAGGAAAATGATCGTTAGTCATAGGCAAATCAAAATCCTTTACATCTAACTCTTCGGTTCAGCCTGAGACGTTTGGTAAGATATCATTGCATTTTATACGAAACTCTTAAGACATCCTCTTATAAGATTTTCTTTCTGATTCAGGCTCATCCGTGTTAGACATCACTTCCAAAAAGAAGGAGATATCAAGTAAAGCTCCCTAAGGAAAGAACAGTAAAGATAGTACTTCTGCCTTGAACCAAACTCTTGAGTCTCAATCTTTTAAAGACATCATCACTCGCTCATTCAAATCTGTAAAAAGGAAATTAAGCGATGACTCCACTATAACCATAGTTCCTAGAAAGATGCCTAAAGTCAGGGGCATGCATATCCCTATTATTGTAGATGAAGAACCATTTGTGGATATTGGCTCAAGCCTTGGGGTCTTAAACCTTAACACTTCTGGGGAAAAAGCCCAACAGTTGAGTGAAGCAGAGTAGTCTCAGAATCCACTTCTTCGTACTACTTTCATAGGTTCTCCTGCGGTTCTAAATCATCCTTGTAAGGAGCTTGGATAGGGTATTTCTTCAGAAGATCCACTCCTTCCAAGTATCAATCTCCAACCCCTGTTAGTGGTTTCGATGACCTGCTCCAGTTAGTCATCCAGTCTCCATCCTTTGCTACTCTTAAGTTACCGTAGCTCTCCTCTTATTCTCAACATCAATACTTTGCTACCCTTGAGAAAATATTTTAGTATATTTGTTCCCTGTTTTAACTATTTCAGGCCATTAACCTTTTGAGTAATATTCCGATTCATGCATGTTATTCATTTCAGGCAGTTGAACGTATGTTTCTTCTGTAATAGGATGCTTTATGGACCTTTAATGAAGTGTCTAAACTTAAGGAGAAAGTTTCTTTGCTCAGTGATCATATAGTTGACATTTCAATAGTAAGAGATGAAGCTATAACAAGAAAGAAAAACTAGCTACCTCATCCAAAGAATCAGAAGCATCTCTTACTAGAGAAAAATGCTAGACAGATTTTAGAGATAGAGTGAAAGCTTTAGAGACAGAGCATGAGGAGGCTGGTATGAAGGAAGCTAAACTCACAGAGGAAAATGAATTCCTCAAGAAAAAATTATGAAGGAACAAAAATCTTTTGAACAAATCAACTGACGTAGAAAATGTCTCATTTCCTTAGGATGACTCTTGATACCATTATTAAGAGCTCGTATGAGAAAGCACTTTTTATAGAATATGCCAACAATACCCATAAATGTTCAAATTTGGAATTCCCTTCTCTCCCTCGATTTTGGAATGAGAAATTTATGAAGAAATTTGAAGCTATGCTAGATAAAACCCAAGCATCTGGAGGGAACCTTCTAAGGAAGAGGAAGAGATTGATGTTAAGAAGCTGCAATCCTTCGACAAACCTCCAGTGGAAAAAGATACATAATCTGATAAAGAGGAAGATGATGATGATGAGAACAAAGATAATGATGTCCATGATGATGGTGATGGTGATGATGGTAACGACGACGACGACAATGGTGGTGATGGCGAGAAGGGATTTCATGGACCGTTATGATAAAGACGGATCAAGAGATGCTAAACTGGACTCAATAGCCCTAGACACATGGTTTGCTAATATCCCTGATCCTTCAAGGAAGGATTCTTCTCATAAGGACAATGCTCCCCAAGTCACAAATCTAAAGGAAGGGAGCATATCGCCTCATCTCATATTCCCCTTTCTCATGTATGGATTACTCTATTTAGTTAGCTCAAATCTTAAAGTAGTTCTAGTTAATATGCTAACTATTTTAGTTAAGGAAGAAACCAAAATAACATTACGAAGTTATGCTCGAAAAGAAACAGAAGGAAATAGATCGGTTGAACAGGGAATTGGATAGACAATTGAAAGAGTATAATGAGTTGTTTGAGAAGCACAAGAATCTCACCATTAGTGCATAAAATTAAGATTTTGGAAAGAGAGGCAAATTACCCCCCGGATGAAGAAGGCAAGCATTCATCGAGAGAAACCCTTGGTGGAGAACGCGGAGCTAATGACCCTTTTTGGGATGTTGATTGATGTTAAGAGCACTTTGAAAGAATTTCTCTACAAAGTCTGCTCTAGGGGCATATTTGTTGATTTTTCCTATTTAGGCGAAAACTGCAGGTGTTCGCTTAGATACTTTCATCGCAGTACTTGAATGAACATGGGTCCATCCTTATCCTTGAGCATGTTGGAATCTCCCAGAGTGATCTTTATGAATCTTTCTTCTCGCTGTCTTTCCCCAAAAAAACTCAAGTATAATAGGAAGAGATTTATTTCTGTACTGTATAAGAAATCAATCTTATATGAACCCAAATGATTTTATAATTGAAATATGTAACCTGAGTAGCTTGTGAACTTTACCATTTTAGTTTATTATTATCAGTCTAATTTTAATATATCATATAGATTAAAGAAATCTCAACCAGTCTTGTTCTTATGGAACTCTTGAGTAAATATGTTAAATTAAAGAAGGATTTTCATGAAAAACCCTAATTCTCAAGACATCGCGGTGAGCGAGATGCTGCTTCCTTAGAGACCTATAAGAAGTCTACATGTGGCTTCCTCACTTTCGCTTCAATTTCTTCGGTGATGAAGTTGTTAAATTACTGAGCAAAATTCGAACTTATCACGCCAAGCTGATATGTGATCATGCTTCTTTTGACTATCGTCAATTCCCTCCTGTTAATACCTCAGGAGGGGTTAAAGCTTCTTTTGACTCCATTCTTACCCTATTTGTTGGGTCATTTAAAAGGCTAAAACCGCTGTTTCAAAACTTTAAGAGTTAATTAAATGTTAGAAAATAGCACCGTGATGTAATTCAAATTTTTTCATCATTGATAAATCTTTGTTGTTACTGATAAAAGAACTTGTTTTTCATGTATTAATTCCTATTTTACTTATTCTTAAAAGGAAACATAATTAATGCGTTCATCTGATCAAATGTTTTCTTAGGAGTGGTCAAGATTAAAGATAGATTACTAGCTAATATTGAAAAGAGGCGGTCTTTCCAAGACATTTAAGTCTTACAATTTCCAAATAATCTGAAGGTGCAAGAATGGAATAGGAAATACCTTCAACTAAAATCAACCTTTAAAGGACTAAAGGAACAAATCTCTAGCTTAAAAGAAGAAATTAAGGAGAAAGATAAAGGAATTCTAGAATTAAAGAGACAAATAGTTCCCGCTTTAGAATCTAGGCCTTCAGTTAAGATTGATGTCGAAATGGCTAAATTACATTAACGGATCAATGATCTCGAAGTAGAGTTACCGAAGAGTTAAGCATCTTTCTAGTCCCTATAACTCATCATCAGTAAAGGCAATTCCACTCTTCCTACTCCTAGAAGGATAACGAGATCTTAAACTTTTGTTAGTCAAGAATTTCCTACTTTATTGAGTCCACCTCCGGGTCTAAGTGATGATGTAATGTCTAAATGAAGCAGACAGTTTAAATTTGAATGTATGCAGTTTTTCAATAATAAGTGGAGTGAAAAAGAATTTCAACGTATCAAGAAATATGAAAGCAAGTTCAAAAGCTTGAGCGCAAGAAATATGCTCTTAAACAAGAGATCGAAGTGTTAAAAGCACGGTTCAAATTTTGAGAGGAGACAACAAGGTTCTCTAGCATGCTTTGAAAACTCAAATTGGTTTAGTTGATGATACACATATTATTTGAAGGTAGGAAAATAAATTCAAAGAGCTTTTGGACATGGTCCTTCTCCATATTACTGATCCTTTGATTGCCAAGGATTTAGACAATATAGCATGGAGACTCAAGCTTTGACAAATATTTTCATTAAAAATATTCTTCTTTTGTCTAATTTCTATACCTTTAACTTCGTATATAATGTATTATATCGTAAATGAATTTGTATTTGAATGAACGTTATCTCGGATGTAAGGTATGTAGCCATAAATCGAATATTGGTTCTTATTTGAAATCGCTTGACGATCAATATCTTGCTTTCTTATATTTGAGCTTTTAATGGATATTTTTCTCATTAATAAAATTAAGAACCTTGCTAATTAAGCTTTTAGTAATTGATATAAAATTTTCCTTTTGATTATTAAATTTTCAGCAGCTTGTTTAGTAACAAAGATTCCCATTAAATGAATTCAAATCTTAACTGATAGCTAATTTAGCGAAGTTCCATTGTTAAAATATCTTTCTGATAATAATTTTAATAGAAGTTCAAAGAACCATTCTGTTATAGAGTGAATAGAAGACCAGAAAACCCATTTGTAATTTATAAGGAAAAGCAGAAAATCCATCTGGTTTTAATAATAGAAGACCTGGAAACCCATCTGGAAATAGTAATAAAAGATCGAAACACCTGTCTGGCAATAGTAATAGAAATCTAGAACGCCTGTTTGGTAATAATAATGGAAGACCAGAACACCTGTCTCGCAATAGTAATGGAAGACTAGACCACTTGTTTAGCAATAGTTCTTGACTTTTATCGACCCGTATTTTGGTAGATCTTCCTCTAGAATATTGTTTTTGATCCATTCTTTTGGATAGAATGCAGTTAACTCGATTACTTTTTTCTACCACTGTAGGTGAGGTTCTCAACTTAAATCGAAACCCATATAACCTCTTAGGTGATGATTTAGGTTTGTTGTCCGGTGCGTTTGACTAGCTTTCTTTTAGCTGAACCATAGACTTACCCAACCTCCCTCTAGGAGGCGCTTTAATAAGACGGTGGAGACGGTACTGAAGGCTTATCTGACGCATTGGATAGACTGAATGCTTACCAGTCCTTCCTCTAGGAAGCGCTTCAGTGAGGTCTTTAATGATGGTACTACAGGTTGGTTTGACGCTTTGGACAGGCCAAAGGCTTACCCGTCCTTCCTCTAAGAGATGCTTCAACCAGGCCGTGTAGGCAGAGGTTGAAGGCTTGCAGATACTCTGGTTAGGCCTTTTCAGACAGAACCAAACGCGTACTATCACCTCCCTCTAGAAGGTGTTTTGACCAAGCCATCTTAGCGGGAACAAAAGATTTAGACCCTTACTACCATCTTATGCAGTGGTTTAGGCTTTCCATTAATTTAGGAGAATTTCACTCCTTAATCATGTAAATACACTTATTTTGTTAAGAAATTCTTTCTTTGTTATTAACATGCTCAATATATTTGTATAAGTTGGTAAAGCTTTCCTTGACCTAAGATATTGTTGATTATTCCCTCCAAGCTTCAAAAGTGACTGGTGTCATGACCCTTAGAGTGATGAGAATTACAATATAACTCTTCAAGATTCCTTTAATTCTTTGGTCCCTTCTTTTGCGACGGCTGGTAGTTGAGCTTGTCATTAGTCAGGAAGTGGATATTCTTATAGGAAGTAGTAAGGGTGTAGTTCTTGGAAAGTCGTGACCATTTGGAGCATCGCCCTTTTGATTGGTATTTAATTTCTTTATTGCTTGAGATGGATTCCTCATATTCTATGGTTAGTATCCTTTTTAGGGAGCCTTGTGTTGCACTGTTTTTATAGGATCAATCAAGCACACTCCTCATTTTCTAATGAACCGGTCAAAGTCCCTTTCTATTTCTTTTACGAAAATGTTTCTCTTGGCTTTGAGTTAAATATCTTTCCCTATTTTCAAGAAGATGCAATCCTTTTTGTATTGCCTACCCAGGACAAAGATCGGTGTTGGCTCCATATGAGAGGGATTTAAACTCTATTTTTTGGACCTTATGGAGCCACTTATCTTTTCTTCTCTTCCATAGCTTATAATGATACAAGTCTTAGCACTTGTTCTTCATTAATCTGGGGATCATTAGTAATTTGGTAAGTCGGCCTTGTCATTTGAGGCTCGAAGGATCCTTGCTCGAAGACCTTAACATGATTAATTGGCATGACTAAGAAAAACTTAGTTAATGTGATTAATTGGTGATAAGAATCAAAGGTAGATTAGCTAGGAATGGGATATGCTTGGTTGGGCAAGTTCTTTAATCCCTAAATATGCAAGTTAGGTTAGTTTCACTTAGGGTTTTATTGCTGATAGAGGTTTGCACCCTCCGTTTACTGCCAAATGTTAACAAATTTCTTCATCAACCCCAAAATGTGCAATGGCAACCGAGGCAGAAAGAAGTAATAGGCCTGGTAGGACATGACAGCCATGTCAATTGGTGTTTTGTGTTGTTATGTCGATTGATTCCGTATTTTTTTTTTGCATCTAAAACATGTTGATACTATATGGGCAAGGCCCCCGCTGTTTGTGTTGTACATAAAAGATTTTAGTAGTAATGAAAGATTAGCTTTACTTTTGTAACATCTCTTGTATAGTTTCTTTGCATTTCATATAATATTAACAAATTTCTTCGTCAGACCCAACAAGTGCAAGCGAGTGAACCTTGGCAAATGATGGAAATTGGAGAACCTAAATTTAACTTCAAGGAGTGTTAACACAAGGTGATATTTGGTTGACTTAAGGCTCAAGAGGAGTGAACGAACAAGCTTAAGTCCATTGCGAAGTCATACGCAAAGTCATGTAGGTTTATATACTTATGAAGTAAATTCATATAGTCAATTGTATACAAATATAGAAATCAAGAATGAGTACTATTGAAATTCAAAGCAATCATTGATTGACAAATATGCTTTTGGAACTCGGAATTAAGCATAACTCGAGAAATCTTGTTTTTATTCAATATAGCGCCGAATGTACAAAATCCAATAGTTCTAGTGCTACAATCGTCTATGAATCCCCAAATCAAATCAGGTTTACAAAGTTTAAATTCTAAGAAGAGAGACAAGAATGATTTGACCCCTCCATTGTGTCCCTAGGTCCATATTTATATGAGAGAAAAATGCGGCATGACGCATGGATTCGGCATGCTTGGCCTAGATAGATTCAATGCTGCATGATGCTAATTTTGCTTAACAACATCCTTTATCATTCATAGGTGTAGGACAGGGCTTCGACATCTTCTCATAATTGAAGGTGCGCAACATCAATGACTCTCGACCTTGGTTGGCTTCTGTTGTGATAATCGACATTATTCATTGGTTGACAATAGTATCGAATTGAAGTGGTGTTCGACATGGCACGATAATGATTTGTGGGCAGCATCAATATGGAGCGTCATGGATTAGTATAACATTGGCCTAGGTAACTTCTATGGATACCAATGGCTTTCGATGCAACATCGCACGTATAGTGCGGTGTCCTCTAAGTGTTGATGAAATGTACTATTAGCAAGACGCGGCATTGACTTTTAGCGACATCAATGATGGGAAACATTGATTAGCTTAGTACTATTTGAAAGATAACATTTAAGAGCAATGATATTCAAATAGAAGCAGTATCAAAGAGATGCGACATCATTGCTTTACAGCTTTGGTTGCAAGTTGCATCAATGATGGCGACATCATCACGGTACAACATTGATGAGTTGTGTTGTTTATCTTACTTCACAAGTGAAAGGCGACAATGATAATACACAACATCAATGAGATGTAGATGGGAGGTGAAATCATGGAGAGGCGATTGCAACATGAAATATTGATCATATGTTGTGCTGAACGATGTTGAAAAAGTACGACATTACTTCTGCCTTTAAAGGCGGTGTCGTATTCATGTCTCTTGTCGCATATCTTCGAGATTAATAATAGTCGTAACATATAATGTACCTGTTCATACGTGACTACCTATGTATTTAAGAAGATTAACTATACTATAGTTTCCTATGTTATATACTTTTATTTCCGCACGATGTTGGTAGAATTCATTTCGACCAGGTGTTGGCGTATGTGCCCCTGTCCACATTGCTGAATGTTAAAATCCGGGCATCAACAAAAGACTGGATAACTGGAACAATTCATTCGATTGCCCCTAGTCTGATCAGTATGATAGTTCCTATCTCTGGGAACTACTGACTTTGCTGCTTGAATCCAAGCATTATATCTCTTGTGCCGCCAGTTTCTTGGCTTTATTCGAATTCTTCCAGGTTGATATCATTGACCAATGTCATTTTGGATATATGTATCATAAAGATGAAGCATCGTCATGAAAAATTCTTCCAAGTTCACCATTGAGGTAACAGTTGTGCACCAGTTTCTATCTTCGAAAACGTATACACGAATGGCTTAACTCCTTAGATTTTTCTTTGACGTTGCCTATCTCCAAGCTCTTGTTAATTCCTTTTGTTATCGCCTATCTCTAGCCAACAACAAGCCTTAAGAGGTTTGAGTCAATTCTTCTGTTGACTCGGCAGCTCGAAATTTCCTGGCGTTGCTGAGGCAACATCTATACTTGAAAAGCAGGGATCGATCTTCACTGTCGATTCAAGAGTTTAAGTCGGTTTTTCCCTTCAACTCGACGGTTTTGAACCTTCCTGACGTTGCTGGAGCAATGTTTGTTCTCAAAAGGTTGGAATCAATTTTTCTTAGCAATATTGCGGTTTGATTCGATTTTCCCTATGACTTGGTGGTTTTGGGCCTTCCCGATGTTGCTGGGGTAATGCCGATTCTCAAAATGCAAGGATTAATTTTTCACATTGACCAATGGTTTGATTTCATTTACCCCATCAACTATGCGGTTTTGTGCCTTCCAGATATTGCTGAAGTAACATGGGTTCTCAGAAGGTAGGGATCGATTTTCCCTATCGGTTCGATGGTTTGACTCAATTTACCCCTTCAACTTGAGGGTTTGGAGCCTTTCTAACGGTGCCAAAGAACATCGGTTCTCAAAAGACAGGGATCGATTTCCTCCATGATCCGGTGGTTTGAGTCAATTTTCCATGTTGACTCGAAAGTTTGGCTTATGAGAACATGGTTCCATTGGTTCAAGAGACAAATTTTTATTTAAAATAGCAAAAATTACAGGTCATGCATATTTACACTGCACTCGGTGTCACTGTATGGCTTATTTGCGAAAATACGAATTAGATAAAGCTAATAAAAACAACACAGTATGCCATTGTTTTAAGCTTAGGGAATCAGGATTCTATCGACTACGGCTAGCTTGAATGTTCCATCTCCAAGCTTCTGATCGATCACATAGGGTACTTCCTAGTCTAGCCAAGCACTCTTATACTCGGGAAGATTCGTTCTAGGATGTGATCCCTGACTTCAAAAATGCAGTTGCGAACCTTGGCGTTGATGTGCCGCTCCACTCTTTTTGGTGAGCAGTGGCCCTCAGTTTAGCTTCTTCCCGCTTTTCATCGATTCGGTTGAGGGACTCAAGCATATCTATTCGTTCTCTCTCTAGTTAAAGCGTCTATTGTAATGAGAAAGGACTTCCAGTTCCACAAGGATCATAGCTTCTAAATTGTATGCCAAGATGAATTGTGAGTGCTAGTTGTAGATTTGTATTTTGTTCTTTAATCCCATAATGCTAGTGGAAGCTCATTAAGCCAATTGCTTCTGCTCTAGTCAACCACTTTTTTATGGTGAATTTGATGATTTAGTTCACTGCTTCCACTTGCGCTTTCTCCTGCAGATGTGCTATCGTAGAAAAGCTCTTCTAGATCCAGTACCGCTTACAAAAGTCTTTGAAATCAATGCCCTCGAACTGAGTTCTACTGTCCGTAATGATTTTTTATTGTACTTCAAACCTGCAAATAATATTCTTTGTTACAAAATTAATTACTTTGGTAGTAGTAATTGTTGCAAGTGGTTTTGCTTTTGCCCATTTTGTAAAGTAGTCAACTGCATCGATATATTTGGCTCCTCCTTTTGACTACTAGTAGTATACCGATTATGTCAGTACCCAGATTGCAAATGGCCAGGGTCGACTATCCGCGTAAGTTTTGAAGATGGGGCTCTCAAAATCTTTACAAATCTTTAGCATCGATCGCACCGTCTATTGTAGTCCGTTGCATCTCAGTTTATTGTTGGCAAGAAATATCCATAGCGGTTGTCTTGTTCGCTAGTGTTTGACCGCGGTGTGGTCACCGCATCTGCGTTTATGAATTTATATAAGGATCTTCCTAACTTTATCTTTGATTACACATTTGACCAAGGAGGAGAATACTTTACTTTATAGCACTCCGTCCTGTATTATGAATCATGATGCCTTTTGAAAGAGAATTTTTCATTCATTCCAATCTTGGAGAAGTATTCTCCTAATTAATCCTTTATCAACGTAATCCATGAGTCTTCCTCTTATCCAATCCCTAGAACCTAATCAATGGCCATTTATCTATGCTACGAGTAGTCAATACTACTACTAGAACCAATCCCATCATCTGCGTTTCTTCATAACTAGCTAGCTTAGCTAAGGAATAAACCTTCATATTCTCCTCTCTGGGAGTATGAGATATAGTGTAGTGCTTAATGTCATTGAGCAACTCCTTAGCTTTCGACAAGTAAGGGGCAAGTTTTGCGCCCTTAGCTTGATATTCCTTTTAACCCGACAGAAGACTAGTTAGAAATCACCATAGATATGCATACATTTTATTCCCAGTTCCTTTGCGATTTTTAATCCCCCTATCAGAACCGCGTATTCTACCTCGTTGTTAGTGGCAAGAAATTCAAGTTTTAGAGAGTAGCAAACCAATCATCCTTCGAGAGTTTCAAGCACAACTCTTGCTCCTTAGAAAAATTCATCTAACGTGCCATCAATGAAAAATTTCCACTGGGATATTGTGACTGTTATGTCCACCTCATCATCGTCCCGAATAGTTAACTCGACAATGAAGTCAGCCAATGCATGTCCGTTAGTAGCTCTTCGGGGATGGTAAGTTACATCATATTGGCTTAACTCAGTGTTCCACTTTTGAAGCCGTCCTGAAGTCTTGGGTCAATAAAGTACCAGCTTCAAGTGTCGATTCGTTAACTCCTTGATCAAGTGAGCCTGAAAATATGGTCGCACATTCCTAGGTGCTATTAGCAATCAGTATGCTAGCTTTTCCAACTTCGGGTAGTTTCGTTGAGCTTTGGTGAATCGCTTGCTAATGTAGTAGATGGGTCATTGAACCCTTGCTTCCTCATCCATAAGCAATGTGCTTAACGCTTGTGCAGATGCTACTAGGTAAATTAGAAAGTCCCCTCCATTCAATGTTTAGATAAAACTGGTGGTGTCTCCATATGTCACAGAAATTCTTAGAAAACAGTATGGCAATCCTGATTCCATTCAAAGTTCTTCCTACTCTTCTTTAATGCATCAAAGAATGGTATGCACTTATATGTTGCTTTAGCGATAAATCATCTCAATGTCATGATTTTTCATAGAAGCTTTATGGTTGTTTTTTCGTTATCGGGGCTGACATTCTACAAGGAGCTAATCTGCTTTGCATTGGCCTCAATGCCCTTTACATTCACAATAAAACTAAGAAATTTTCCAAAAGTTACTCCAAAGGAACATTTGAGCTGGTTCAATATCTTCCGTACTTTCGAAGGATCCCAAACATCTCCAAGAGATCATCCAAATGGTTTTCAGATACTCATGACTTCACCAGCATATCATCTACACCACTTTCATCGTTTGTCTAATTTAGCCTTTGAATATTGTATTCACCAATCTTTGTTAACTAGCTTTGGTGTACTTCAAACTGAACGACATTGCACGATAGCAGTATAGCCCCAAGTCCGTGATAAATCTAGTGCTCTCCCGATCCAGTTCATGGATCATAATTTGATTTTACCCTGAGTAAACGTCCACAAACGAGAGCAATTCATTCCTCATGGTTCCATCAATGGGCTAGTCGATCTAGGGCGATGGAAATCTATCCTTTAGGCAAGCTTTGTTCAAATCCGAGTAGTGAATGCAAGTTCGCCACTTCCCATTCAATTTTTGGACAACATAAGGTTTGACACTCACTAAGATATGTTGCGTCGTGGATGAAGCCATTGGCAACTGCTTGTGCACTTCTTCCTTCAATGCACCAGATCGCTCCGAACCTAGGTTTTTCCCTTTTGTGTCATTAGCATGAACTTTGGATCGATGTTAAGTGCGTGACACACTATCTCCGACGATATCCCGCACATATTAGACTGCGTCCAAGCGAGCACATCCAGATTGGCATAAAGAATGTTTGTTAATTCCTTTTGCATCTTGATTCCAAGCTGTGAACCTAGTTTCAAGATTCGTGTTGGGTCATCCATATCTATAGGGACATCCACCATAATCTCCGTTGGTGCTGCTCGCATTTCCTCAGAACTCTTCTACCTAAGGTCCATAGCTTATCGAAGGGACTATGGTCCCCGAGCCAGGGGTGTTCTATGATTGCAACGTTTGTGGTTTCATAATGTGAAGAGTTTTCCCCACATTCTTCCCCTTTCTAGGGCATTTAGCTTAACGCAATTCAACAACATAGCATTCTCTTGTAGCACTTTGGTCTCCTCTTACTACTCGTAACCCATTCTCTGTTGGGAATATTATTGTCAAGCACCATGGAGCCAAAGCGATTATAAAGTCAGCAAGGGCTAGTTGGCCCAAGAAAACATTATAAGTAGAATATTCATCAACAATCATGAAGGTTTATATGAGAACCACGCTCCATTCTCCTTCTATAAGTTCTACAAGTTGGTCTATTGTTCCAGTCGACTGTTTACGCTCACCTGTAAATCCATGATCTTCATTTTGCAACCGGTCACATCCTTCATGCTAATCTTTGTTTGGTCAAACATTTTTCGAAATAGGATATTGATCGAACTCCCGTTATCAATCAGTACATGATGCACAAATATGGGTATGATCCCGACCACTGTCACCATCGGGTTAAGAGTTAATGCTTCTACACCTTCGGTGTCTCGACTCTAGAACACAATTTTGTTGGTAATCATCCTTTGCTATTTAATTGGAGCTTCATCTTTGATGGCATAGTAACTCTCTTGTGTGCATGTTTCAAAGAAATAGCATACTATTAAATCTCACCCGACTCTTCTACACTAAATGAGGTGCTCCAGTAATGGTATTTATAACCAGTCTTTGATCTGTTCACCGGGGCCTTTCTCCACTTTGTTTGGGCTGATTTCCTTGAGCATTCGACGCTCGGGGTTCAGCAGGTTGATCATGGTTTTACGGTTTCTTCATGTACTACTAGAGCCTATTATTCCATATCAATTGATTAATTCAGTCTTTTAGATGCCGACATTCATTCATGTAGTTGCTTTCCTTTCGGTGGAATTCCTCCGTGGTAGTTGGTTGCTTTATTTTTATCCATCTACAAAAATCCGTATTCGGGTGTATATCCCGAACCAACACCATAATATCCCGAACCAACACCATAATGATAAGTTCTTCCCTTGGATTGCTCACCTACGTGACAGCAATGTTAAATGGTTCAGGAAAGCCTTAAGTGACTCCTTAGGTCCTTGAAAGAAGCCAAATAGGGACGTCATATCCTTTGGTCGTGTAGTGTGGAGCCAAAACTACTTTAGAAACTTCTTAGCCAATTCATCAAAAGTTCATATTGACTTCAGTGTGAGCCGGTAAACCACACCGAAGCAACTTCTTCCAAGAAGGTAGGAAACCGCCTATAGCGAATAGCATCTGTTGCTTTAACTCCATCTATATGCTATTCGTATTTAAGTAAATGTTGCATGGGATCAGTAGTTCTGTTGTAGGATTCCATGGTTAGCACAGTAAACTTCCTTAGGTATTATTCTCTCAAAATATTCTTGATAAATAGAGTTCGGCTTGGTGCGGAACCCCAATCCTTATTTTTCCTACCCCTGCTCTCCTCTACCAAACGTTGACCATGTCAGTGTTGTACTCCTTGCTGGCGTGGTAGTTTATGGTCGACTATCAGGAGCAGCACCAAATGTTTGACTCTGCAAACGATCTTGGCTTGCCGATTAATGTCTAGGTTCTCCATTCTCTTGGAGAACCACTCCTGTGGATTTCTATATATGTAGGGTCGGTCTATAATGGCGGTTTAAACTCCAACGCTAGTGTATATTCTGCCAACAATAGCATTCAACTTAGTACCATCATCCAGTAGCATGTCGTCTTCAGGGTTAGAAACAAGCATTGCACCATCCTTCTGAGGAGTGTTCACCCTAAGATTTAGGTAGATATCAAGTTGTCTTGTCTTATTACCAAGTTGTTTTCTTACAGCAGGAGCACTCCTGCTTTATCCTACAACATTCCATGCAACTACGATAGTTACTTCCTTCTATTTTTTCTTTCCATCTCTATTGTTTAGGCCAAAAACTAAAGAATTCTCTTGTTTAATTGCAGGAGAGGTTTCTCTTTTGACTCCTTTTGTTATTGGTGGCCGCAAGGTTAGCAACGCAAGGATCCTATCCATAAGAGTTATCACACCACCCTTAAACTTCTGGTGAATTTCATTGATCATCTACTTATGCTCTTCTCTAGTAAAAAATTCTTGTTGAGTAGAGAATTCTAGTATTGCACTTCCATTATTAACTTCCATTTTGCGAGTGCTTCCTTCATCACCATTAGCCACCACTCCATTGGATCTTTCAGAAGCAGGATTTCCTTTTCTGGGTGCTATTGGCCTTAAACAACAAATTCTCAAAGTTCTTAAAGCAAGTTTTTTAGATCTGACCACTAGATCTTTCCAAGTCCACAACAGAAAACTAAATCTAAGCTTGGGTTCAATTTTCTTAGTGAAAGCACTAAAATGTTGACACCAAAAATTGACCAGCATCCAAGAATAGGTTGTAGTGAACCTATGAGACCTAGATCTAATAGATAATGGTAAAAACAGCAGAAATAAAGTAGAGAGACACACGATTTTTATAGTGGTTCGGCTATCTCTGGCCTACTTCCACTTTATAGTTTTATAGATTATGGATCTAAGATAGTATATATGAGATTAAAAAGGATTAAAGTCACAAGTATAAGAAATTGACAAGTTCTAACACTTAGAACAACCAAGATTAGCTGCCTTGGTGATTAATGTAAGGGAGGAAAACGATGAAGAGCAATGGAGTCCAAGGTTTAGAGTAAAGACGATAAGTGGGAGAAGACCCACTTTTGGTTGCACTATGGTTTGTATTTATAGGGAAATCACAGGTACTGGGTCAGAAGCCTGTTTGCATTGGAGTCTATATAAAGGCCCGATGTTGTACAAGAGAAATCAAAGCACCATGACCTGATAAGATAGATCGGTTTTGTCCTATATAGCTCGGTACTGAGCAATAAGTGTTGGTAAAAATCCAACTTCAGCTCTTGCTCTTCTCTTCTATCTTCGAGTTAATAGATTCCAAGCTCTTTTCATCAACTTTCGGTCGATTCTAGTAATCTTTCCACTATCACTTGAATTACTCCACTTTCTTGGCATTCTTCTCATCAACCGTAGAATTGGTCGTCCATAATTTTGGAAAAACAACCTGATCACGAGCTATTGAAGTAGTATATAAGAAGCATGAAGTTTGGGAGGTGATCCGAAGAGGAATTATATGTTGGTACTAACCTATGTAGCTCAATACAAAGCAATGCCAATTGCTCCAATCCCACTGAAAATTCCCCAAGTTGTTTCTCTACTCCTTCTAAGTGTGCTTCCAAGTTTCTGAGCCATTTCGTCTTCATCTTAATGTTATAACTTCCATTAGTTTCTATTTGGTTAAAATCCTAGTTAATAGCCTTGCTTCTGGATCTAGCTCAAGGTCTATTCTTTAAAGGTGTTTATCGCTTCTATCTATACTTATCGATATCATCCCAATTCCTCCATCAGGGCCACCATCGATCTATGTACAAATTCAAGCCGACACTTCCCTTTATCATCATCACCTCTTTACATAGTTCATTAAATGACAACAAATTTTGGCATAATGAATGAGGGTAGATTCTAAAGGGGGAAAATAACCCATAGGCTGAGTTTGATGATGGATTTGGTTTCTTGGCCTTTGATCGGGAAGATTCAAGAATTCGTCTTCTTGAATGCATTCTAGCACTTATCAAATTTTACCGAAGTGCGTGGCGAGGAGCTCCACGTCTGCCTATTTTGTGAAGTAGGTCACGACTCCACAACAATGATTGCAGATTTTAGTTCCTCCGTAAGACATCAGTAGCACTCCAATGATGTCAATTTCCCAAATTGCAAATGTCCATAGGCTAACCATTTGCATAACCTTGTTGGATGGGGCTCTCGGAATCTTTGCAAATCTTTGGAACATTTCACATTTCCTCGAATATTGAAATGAACCTCAGTTGATATTAGTTAGAAGTATACATAGCGAAGAGTCTTATTTTGCAAATTCTGCCCCTTAGTGCAATCGCTATAGCTTCCTTCATAAACATCGCCAGGATTCCCAATATTTGCGCATCACCAGAATTTACCAATTTGGCTAATGAATTAGCATTCATATTCTCTTCTCTAAGGATGCGCCTTATAGTGTTGTGCTCGATGTCATCTAGTAGCTCTAACACCTTCGATAGGAAGTGGCAAGTCGTGCTCCCTTACCTTAAAATTCTTTCTTCACTTGGCAAACAACCACTTGAGTCACTGTAGACATGTAATGTTTGCACTCCCAGCTTCTATGCTATCTTAAGTCCCGCTATCAATGCTTCATATTCCACTTTATTATTCGTCGCATAAAGCTCAAGCGTCAATGCATAAAAAAATCCTCCGACCCTCCTAGGTTATCAAAACTACTCAAGCTCTGAAGTCATGGTCATTGGATGCTTCAGCAACATATAAATTTCATTGAGAAAGCTCGACCAACTCTTCTTCTATTTAATCACCATGGATGGTGAATACAGTAATGAAATACACCAAAGCCTATCCACGAACCGCCTTACTAGGATGATAATTATCTCATGTTCACTCATCTTAATTTCCACTTCTTATGTCGTCCTAAAGTCTCAGGGTGTGCAATACCCGACTTAGAGGTTGATTTGTCAACACCCTTACCAGATGAGCCTAAATAAATGGTCTCAAATTCCTAGATTCCATCAATAAGTAATATGTTAACTTCTATAGCTTCGTATATCTTTCTCTTTCTAGTGGATCGCTTGGTTATATAATGGAGATGCCATTTGATCTTACACTCCTCACACTAATGTTGGGCTAAATTCATAAGTCGATACTGGTAGATGGATCAAAGATCTTCTACTTCCAAAAGCTTTGATAAAATCATTGGTTTCATCAAATGCTTAATAGATTCTGAAAAGCAGTTTCACATTTCCTAGTCTATTAGAACTTCCATTTTTCTTTCTCGAGGGCATTAAAGAACGTATATATTTATCGATCGCCTTTGAGATGAACAAACTCAACATGCCAACTTCACCATTCAAGCTTTTTATTTCCATCCTTGTTCACAGGTAGCGGTACTCTTCAAAGCTTTAGTTTGATTTGGCTTAGCTTCCATACCCCTTGAGTTTTGCAGTGAAACCTAAAAACTTGCTTGAAATGACTCCAAAGGAAAGTTTAAGTGAATTCAATCTCATTCCTAACTTCTAGAGTACATTAAAATTTCAAAGAGATCGCCTATTTGGTCTGTAATTTTTTATTGCTACATAAGCTATCGTCCGCATAGACCTCCCTTGTTCATTTGGTTTGTTCTTTAAACATCATATTGACCAAATGCTGCTAAGTAGGTCAACGTTCTTTAAATTGAATAACATCACTCCATAGAAATATAGACCCAAATTTGTAATAATATTCGGATGCTATTGATCTAGGACATACATCACAATATGATTATAGCCGAAACACACATCCATGATGGACAGTAGTTTCATGTATGGCTGTTCCATCCGTTGACCGATTTATTTATGGTGTTGGGAAGTAGTCCTTCGGGCATATTTTATTTAGAACAGAATGATCAATGTATGTTCATCATTTCCTATAGGTCTTTTTGACTAGCACCGGATTTGATAGCTATTCCATGTAAAATGCATCACAGATGGCGCCGTTTTCGTTTAACTAATCCACTTCTTCTTTCAACGCAGCACATCACCTGGGTTTCGTACTGTCTGTTTTTTTTATTGGAGAGTAGCTTCGATTCACATTCAATGCGTAACATGTGACTTTAAGGTGAAATCCCATAAATATTGAAATGTGTCCAATAAACACGTCTTTATTTGATCGAAGAAACCCATTAAGAACCTCTAAAGATCGTCATCGTCTTTCAGGACCTCAGTCATCGGTTACAATGGTTCCAGTCTTAACTCTTATGACTCTTTTTGTCGGTCCATAGCTTTATAGTATTTACTACTGGACCCAAACCAATGCTTAGGTGGTAATTCTGTGCATTAGAAGATTTGATGCATAGAGGCTTCATTGCATCTTTTCCTTTCTCTCGTTGTCTCACTTCTCTAAGCTTAGCAACATAGCATTCTTGACTAGTTATCTGGCCTCCTTGAATGGAACCTAATCCAAGATCTATTGGAAACTTAATAACTAAGCACCGTGGACAGTGTGCAACTCTAAAATCGACAAGGGCCGGTTGGCCCAAAAATACATTACGCATGGAGAATCCATCACCACATCAAAGTTATACAACCACACCATCATACAGTCTCCATCTTCCAGCTTCATAGAAAATTTAGTGTAACAAGTTAGATCTTTGGCCTCTCCAGTAAATCCTTGGATACTGGATTTACAAGATTACAGATCCTTTATATCAAGTCGCATCTTATCAAATGTCTTCTTGAACAAGATATTCACCTACCTCTCACTGTCAAAGGACTCGATGCACCGTACCTGGCCCTATCACGGTTGTGATCACCATTAGATCAAGCATCGATGCCTCGACCCTATCAGCATCTCTATTATTGGAGATAATGTCATTGACTGTCTCGATTGTTGTTTAGCTGGAGACCTTTCCTCTATGATGTAGCACAACTCCTAAGGTGCATGCCTTAAGGAGCTTCCATATCACTCCATCTTATTCCAACTTCTTTTTGTTTGATCCAGACCTCTAGATATCATGCTAATAAAACCTCCATTTGGCTATCTTGGTCCCTCTCCATTCAGCCTAGCAGTATTGCCTTCAGGCGGCTGCCTCTAGTTGGTTACTTTCTTTCCACCGTAGGGATTCCTAACATATTGTTGCAACTTGTTTTTTTTGATTAGATCCTTAATTACATTATGGAGATGTCTACACTCATTTGTATTGTGCTCATGAGTTACATTGAAGCAACAATACTTTTTGAAGCACTTCTCCTCTTTATTGACCTCCTTTGGGGTCGAGCTTCTTATATCTCTCCGCACATTATGTGCTAGATAGATGTTCCTAATGGAATTAGTCATTTCTATATAAACACTTCTTATATTTCTAGAAGTATTATTTTCTCCTACCTTCGTCCTTTTTTAGAGCTACATTACTTTATACAACACCACTTGTTCTAGCCTGGCCACCAGTGCTAATCCCTTCATCCAACTATGCCTCTTCCAAGCGTAGAAATTGGTTTTCTTTACGGTAAAAATCTTTCAATAAAACTAGCTTCTTCATCTTAAGACACTTTCTAGAAACAGACCATCTATCTTTACATACAAACATAAAGAGGAATTGGTGTTCTAACCCGTTGGCTGATTAGAGTCATAACTACTAATAGTTGTAAAATTCGTCTTTACATACAAACATAAGCAGTTATACTGCATAGCAGAATAAACTAAAACTAGTATTTATTTGCATCTTCAACATCTCCTAAAGCTTTATTAGTATAAATCCAAAAATCGTACTCTTTATTGACTCAAATGAGTACTCAAGAGTACAAGGGAAATTAAAAACTTTCGGTCAAGCAAAAAATTTGATATGACAAAAATTATTCCATTCTAAACCAAATTAGAAATATAGTGAGACCATACCATTGAGCAGAATCGATTCCCCATAACGGTATCTTAATCAATCAAAATGTCAAACATAACATTCATTGGATAAGATAGGACATGCCTAATGTACTATGCTCTCCTCATCCATCATTAACCACAATGGTTAGAACTATCATAAGCATCATACAACATGGGATAAAGATAACTATTTAATTACACATTCCCTCATCTACTGATCCCATTAGGTGTTAACACACCGATGTAAATTTTTCACAGCCACTATAAAACTATTAATTTTAAAGGCCAACTAAAAACCTATAAGGTTGATTCATGCTTGAACCAGATGAATCCAATGGCCTTCATTTTCATAAGAGTACAGAGATAGTCCTATGACAGAAGAAAAATACTAGTGGCATTCGTTTGTATAAGGATATCAGGATATCCTAATGGTAAATGAAAATAACAGTGAGTGTCCTAACTCGATTCTCGAATGAATACACAAAAACATAGCCTTGATGTTAACAAAACCCTTCATAATAGAATTGTTAAACTTGATAGTCGAGGGGCTTAATCAGCTGCAATGTGAGGTGCTACCTCAAAACCGGTCCATATAACTTAATCTGGTTTTCTGTGCATCTAATAAATCATTTCTTTCCAATCTCCTAGAGGAAATTCTACTTATATAGGAGTTTAGCCTGACCATACCCACTAATGTAACAATCTTATATGGTTATCAAGTCCGAGTCCCGATGTTATAATACTTATGGATTACATATGAGTGAGAACATAATCAATTTCCGTAAGCAATAATACAACTTATCAAAGCATATAATTGAACATGTAAGGTTACCATTAATAATATTATCATGCTCTCGTGATAGTCATTTACACATAAGTCACATATAAATAAGCATGAAGTTACTTCACACAGCTAAAATTGTTTTAGGATATTTTATTTCCACATCTTTTAAAATTTTAATGTCCAAGCTTATAGATTCAACAAACTCATCTTTTTTTATAAGGGAAAACCAAACATAATAATTCATAATGTGCTATTCGATGTATACAATAAGGCAATCAAAATAAAAGTTAAAATTACCGCACATACATAGCTATTACATGTTACATAGCTATTACATGTTTAAATCTATTGCATGCTTAAAACTACTACATGTCCAAAGCTACCCATTGACTAGAGATATAGCCAACTTCGGAATTAGACTAATGTACAAAGGTTACTTGCTAACATTAGGATTAGAGTGAAAAATGAGGGGTTAAGTATGGAGCTGAAACTTAAATAACACAAGATATAGAGTGGTTCGGCAAGGCTGCCTACGTCCATCGTGAATTTCTCTTACTATATATTTCTCTTATAACTACACGGAATTACAAGAGAATAATGAGAAGACTGGTATCAATTAAGACTAATAAAGATATGTAATTTTAAGGACTTATGGTATTACGAGCCCTAAATTATTTGTAGTATTCAAAATCCTTGTATGCTCAACCACTTTGAAGTTGCAATGCATGAGATATTTATAGTAGCTAAAGTGGATGATGGATGGTTGAGATTGAGCTATAGAACTGGAGGGAAAAACCCTGACCATTGGTATGGTTGTAAGGGCAGATGTACGACAACTACTAAGTTGTAAGAAAATGTGCGGCAGATGAAAATATACTATTCCTCCTCTACACCAAGCATGGGCTTCATATTAAATGTGCATTTAATACTGATGGTATGCTACATTAGTTTAGCTGCCTAGCTATAGTGCTTCAGATAGGTGGATGGATAGCTTGTCGTTTATTTGAGTGCTCATGTGACAAATCTTACTAAGCAGGTCGATTGACTATCGTCAATATGGAAGAAATGGTTGGGTGGCTGTCGATGATTTAATGTTAAGGACCATGTTGGGAAGATAGTGCATGGCTGAGTGCGAGGTGACTGGGAGGGCTGCCTGGGAATAGTCGAGGTAGACGCACTAAAGCTGGGCCAAGGACGTGACATGCAGGAGCCAGTCTTGCTTGATGTGCCTCCTGTTGAGGTACGCCCAAAGAAGTGCGGGCCGTCAATTGGAGTGATGCTTTGTGATCGTGTTGATGTGGAGTTATGAAGGAAATTGAATAACATAGGATGGTTGATCGTCATTGTGCCATGCCTCGTTGGACAGGTAGGGACTGGGCCTAGATTTTGCCTAAATGTGGTAGGTGCTTAGGGATAAGACGACCGAGCCTTATCTTGGTGCCTTGACAAGTAGAAGGGCGGGTTTGAGACCAATGTATGCTTGCGTCAGCTTAAATGGCCGATTGTAGAATAATTGGATGGCTTTGATTGGGCCTGACCACTTTAAATTAGACTGTTAAGTACCTATGAGAATATTGAGCAAAATTTTGCCCCTAAGTTGGTATCCACATGCGGGTGCATGCTTGCCAAATCATGAAAATCTTGCCAATTAACGGCCCTTCAAAGTAAGTAGTGCGCTTTCTACCTGACTTCGTGCTATTGGTTGAGACAGTTCATTTTTCCAAATGTGGTAGAGATGTCCTACGTCTTCCACATGCATGAATTGACATTGTAACAATATCTTCTAGATGGATGTGATTCTTTTTCCTTTTGAATTTAGTGCACATGATTGAAGGTGTGTGAATATCAATAACTCATGTTCTTCTTCCCAGACAAAATCTTTCCCCGTGAAAGTTCTTCATATTCGATGAATATTTCGCAATTCTTTACTGATAAAAAGTAGCTAGCTTCATCATCTATTTCCTTTCTAGACGTTTTTACACATGTGCCTTTTTTCTAACTTGTTCGATATGATGAGAAAGGTGAAATCTCTTTTGATGCTAAACTTCCACTTATTGATTGCAGTTCAAACCATCATCTGGAACCTTCTTCTTGAGTGGATCTTTACTTGCCATTTGGTTTGGGACATCCTTGCTAGCCAGGTCTCTGATGGTGATAGAACATTGTTGTTATGTCAATGGGTGAGCTGAGGCTGGTGCATTTCCTCCATCTTGCTTTGGCGGTTCCGAGCCTAAGTCGGCTTAGATGCTTCAATGCCTTACTAGAAAGTGTAGTGGCTGTCACCTCCGCCTTTGATGTCACAACTAAAGTCTAAGTCGTCCTCCTGGCTATGTCGATTGGGAGCTTTTGAAGATCTCTTATAAGATTTGATGTGGTAGCTTTGAAGATGGTAGCACATCCACTTTTCTTCATTGTGTTCTTGATGGTACGGAGTGCCGAGGGAGTTCATCTCTATATTTAAAGCTGGATCTTCTAAAGTGTTCCATCGACGGGCTTCTTCTTCTATCTTTCTTCTTTTCAACCAGTTAGCGGTAAGAATATTATTGTCATCTTAGTAGGGGCGGGCATCATTCCTTTACATTCTTTGAACCGACTGACATAGCTATTTTATTGCAAACTTTGATTGAGAATCTTGCTGCTACTTTTGCTTATTTATCTACATATGACTTGTTGAGTAGAGTGCTTTGAACAGCCAAGAGTTCTTGTAATTATTTTGCAAAAATGACCTTTTTAGGATATGACAAATATCAGTGTGATAATATGGTGGTATAGGTACATTGGTTAATGTAGATCAGGTACCGATCAAATGTAGAGTAGTGGTTTGCACCAGCATGAACTGAAACTCAAGTTTGCTTGTGGGTTCTATTAAGTTGCAAGTGGTCGAACAAAGAGTGGCGGACAAGCTTAGGATGAACCCAAGCATACTGGGATGTGTGGTTCTCCTAGGTGACATCTTGCTAGTCGTAAAGCGACCGTTGATCCTGAATTGAACCAAAGCGCATTTCTTAGCTTAAACACTCCAGTGTAAGTGAGTTGCATGATGGTAAACCGGGCTATATGCATCCTGCTCACATGGATGTAGGAAAGTTTTTTGGAAGAACTTATTTGTAATGGTGGTCTGAATAGAGGTTGTGATTCCCCCAATTTATAGACGATGCGACCTGCTATGAGAGAGTGGGAGCAGTCTCCGATGCTTCAGTGTTAGAGGGGGTCTTGGAAAGAATTAGGGCACCGGCAGGCCTGTTGGATTCGTTGAGAAACCAACCGTTGATTGTTGAATGCTCGTGTTATAGCACGAGAACACCCTTCTTTGCTTTCTTAAGGGAAATCCGATAACGTTCCTTTTCCTTTTGTTGATTGCCCTTATTTCTCAGACTCCATCTTGGACAAGAAACTTCATGACAAGGCGTTTGTTGGAGACGACGACATCCAGCTCAGTAAGCACCGATTATCCTATTAACAGGTTATAAGCAGATGGGCAATCAATTACCAAATTTTTTACATAGATCTTCATAGAGAGGGATTTTAGCCTAAAGTTATTACAAGCAAGGTCTTGCCCATCAGAACAGTGCCGACACCCCCGAATCCATAAATGGACAGGTCGCACGAGGTAAGGCTGGAGGCAGGGAGAAAAGTTCTTGAACACGAGATTGACCAAGTCGCTCCCATCCATAAAGGCATGATGCACATTGGAGTTGGAGAAGGAAGATTAATAAATATGGGGTCGTGATGTGGGTAGGAGAATGCTTCCATGTTTTCGTCAGTGAAGCTGATTGGTTATTCTGATCCTAGTCGGGGTGCCTTGGACGTCTAAGATTCCAATGAAATTTTTTGCCTGGAAGTACCCACTTCTCTTTGATACCGGGGTTGGGCCCCTGGCTGCTGTTGGCCACATGCGGGCTATCGCATATGCTTAGGACCACGGCGATGACATGGACATTGGCACTATTAGGATAAGGGGCTAATTTTTTCGTTCTTCACTGTTTTCCCTTTATTTTATCTTATGTCGAACAAACTCCAAGAGTATTCCTTCCAAGATGAGTCTTTTGATTTCATCCTTAAGTACACAATAGCCTACTATAAAGTGGTCGTTGATTTGATGGAACTCTCATACTTGTTATGACACCGAGGTTCTTCGTACTTCCTGTCTCTAATGTTGGCGAGACTTTGAAATTGCACTCGGTTTCGATGGCGAGGTAGATTGTGGCATTGTTCCTATATATAAGAGAAATTACTACACTTGGGTTATACCGAGGACCAGCCTCTGGGCAACTTCTGGGTTGGCTTGTTGACCATTATTTCGGCGATTGTTATTGCGTGGGGACTGGCTTGGTTAGGATGCCTTGCCTTATTGTCACGATCTGAGAGATCTACTTCTTCCATCCCATCATGTCATTTGATGATTGATAGAAGTCATTTATGGATAAAGCCAGCTTCTTCTAGAGCTCTTTGCATATCCTAGACTGGTATTTGACCCCTGAACATAGTGCCATGACCAAGCTATTCACGTTCGCACCATTGTACCCGGTGGATTCTTTGTTGAGAAGGCTAACATATGACCGCAAGCTTTCAAAAGGACCATGTCTAATATTGCCTCTCTCATTATCCCACATGACAGGGGTACGGGATGTGAGGAAACAAGTCTTGAACTCTATGCATAATTAGGCACAGGAGCTGATACTACCCAACTGCAGATGCAAGAACCAGCGGGAGGCCCTGATAGTGTAGAGGGGAAGAAAATCACTTTTCTAAGCCAAAAAGCTGGCCGACATGGGTGATGGAGTTGAAAGTCGTGTTGTGGTCAAATGGGTCTACACTCCCATCAGGCTTGTTAATAGGCAGCAAAGCTTAACATCGATGGTTGTAAGCACCCAGGACTTTATCGAAGAATGGTTCCCCATTCTCGTCATTTGAGAATGCCTCACCCCTAACATCGTGGGCTTGCATTTTGTTGAGCTATTAGCGAAGGATATTCATTTCTTCTCTGAGACCGGCTTCGTCCTTTTGTGGGATGTATTGACCTACCACGGGATGAGGGAACAACATGCGCCTTGATGGAGTAGGAGATTAGTGATAAGATGCAGAATATGATGATGAGCAGGAGTTCTCCCACCACGAACGTAAAGCAATCCTGGATGCATAACCCGCTCTTCTCTTTGTCCATTTCCAGCCACACCCTTATGGGACGTAATGTGTTTCGAAAGGGCCATGCATACCCCAACGGTGGCAAGGGACTGCTATTAGGATGGTTAAAGCAGAAGTTCAGGATGATCAAAGGATGGTGGTCGTTTTACTGAAAGGGAACAATGACAATGTTGCCCTGTAGGCGCGATCACATCTAGGGCAAGATCAATTCGGCTATGTACGTGTGTAGTGTCCCTTCTGGGATGGACGTGGACGTCCGTAAGCAAGTTTTGGGTACCAACCTCTCCTAAACTTCAGCGATGTATAGGAGTTCATAACTATAGGAGGCATGGACCTACGAGTAGGTAGTTCGACCAAGCTGGCCATCAGAGTAGCTGGTGGAATAAAGTTTACACTAGCTTGAGTGTCCAGCTATGGCCTCAAGCTATTCACTTCGCATGCCAGCTAACCCATGTTTGACAGCTGCAACATCACCCTATGGCAATCGTTGATGCTCGAACTAGGCTGGGCACCATTGGCAAGAGTATTTTTGTTGGTTTCATGCTCATTGTATTGTTACCTTTGAATGGCAGGAGATTGTCCATGGTAAGGAGTTAGACTGGGTCTTTACGGAGAGAAAAGTGTGGAAATGTGATAGCTTTAAGGGGTGGCACTCCTTCTAATGCCAAAAAGTTGATTAAAGATTTAGCCAATCTCGAAATTAGACTAATACGCAAAGTTTACTTGCTAACATTAGGATTAAAGTGAAAAATGAGAGGTTAAGTATGCAGCTAAAAGGTAAATAACACAAAATTTAAAGTGGCTCAGTAAGGCTAATAAAACTATTGGGAATTACAAAAGAATAATAAGAAAATAAGGAGAACTTAAGACTAATAAAACTATGTAATCTTAAGGATCTACGGTATCAAAATCCCCGAATTATGTATGGCATTCTGAATCCTAGTATATTCCAACCACTTTGAAGTTGCAATGCAGAGGATATTTGCAGTAGCTAAAGTGGATGATGGATGGTTAAGATTGAGTGGGAATTGGAAGGAAAAACGCCTAACCATTAATATGGCTATATGGGCAGATAGATGACAGCTGCTAAGTTATAAGAAGATATGCGAAGGATGAAAATATGCTATTCCTCCTCTACATTAAGCATGAGCTTTTCACTAAAAGTGCATACTTTGCATTAAATGCGCATTTAATGTTGATCCTTTACCATATCAGTTCAATCGCCTAGCTTATAATGATTCAGATAGGTGGATGGATGACTTGTCATTTTCTTGAGTGCTAATGTGACAAATCATCTTGAGCTGGTCAACTGATTGATGATATAAAAGAAATAGTCGAGTGGCTGTCGATTGTAACAACCCTGTATTTTCTGATTATCGTAATTGTATATTTTAATTAATTTAATTTAAATTCCTAATTTAAAAACTTTATTTTATTTACTAAAATTAATATATTTTGTTAATTTAAATATAAATGTTGATTTTGATGTGGATTAGAAATTCAAACATGCATAAATTGAATATTTCCAAAAAATGTTGATTTTGGTCAAAATAGTCAAACTTTGACTTTTAACTTAAAAATTTAAAAGTTTGAAATTTTAAATTTTATCTTTTATTATGAAAATATATTTAATAACTTGAACATTGCTTTTTGTTTCGTGGAAAACGGAGTTAAACTGCAAAAGATATGTACATTTCAATTTTGAGTATAAATTGTTTATTTTGCAATTTTGTTATTTTAAATTGTATAAATTTTATTTTTCTTTATCATATTTTATTTTAATATGTTTTAATATGTTATATTATGTATATTTTGACATTTAAATATTTTTGAAATGATAATAGAATTTTTCTAAAATTTACTATGATGATTTCCTATTTTTAAAAGGCTGTTTTCCTTTTTCAGCTATTTTCTACATCTAAACTATATATAAATTAAAATTTATTTATTTATTTTTGTGATTTCCTTTTTATTTTGTGTTCTTATCTTTATTTATAAATAGTTTTAAGTACATAAAAAAATTTCCCAAGTTCATTGCACTTATTTTTCGTATTTTCAAGACTAGTTGCAAATTTTGCTGTTTTATTTAATTAAACTATATATAATTAATAATTAATTAATTTATTTTGTTTATTTACTATATTTTCGTATTTTAACTGAATTTATATATGTTTTTCATTTATATAAAAATTTAAAAAGAAATAATGAATATATGAAGAGTTTGAGATCTTTTGTATGCTTAGTCCTTTTGCATTCCGACCTTTCACTTTCCAAACTCCATTCATCAATGCTTTGGCCGTACCCTACTCCATCTTTCAGCCACATTCCTCACTCTTTCTCACGAAAATTTTATCATCTTTCTTGAGAAAAAAACTCATGGCCATTTGTTTTACAAAAATTTGGTAAATTCTATCATCTTTCTTCTTGTTTTATGATTTTCCTATTGATTTTTGCATTGATCCTTCTTGTGTTTTGCTAAGCCTAGCCTCTACCACCACCACTACCATCCTCTCCACCATCATCTCCAGCAGCTCATAAGCCTCTCCTCTGACCAAGACAGTAGCCATGACCATCCGTTGATGTTGCACCACAAAATTTGCACAAAAGTTCCACCAAACTAGCCTAGCCAAACCCTTAAGGCCATAGCCTTCATTTTTAACCTAAACCACCTCCATGGCCGCCACCACCAGTCCCTCCACCACCTCTGGCCGCCACTCCATCCACCACCTGACCATCCCCTTGCATGACCAAGCCCAAGCCATGGTAGGCCGAACCTATAGTTGCACCAAAAATCCACTTAATTGCCTTGACTTTTGTATTTCTCATGTCACAACTTCCACTCCTTCATATCCAAGTTAGGCCGAGCCATATGAACCCATATTGACCCAAAACTGAGCCATGTTGGCATCTAGGATGAGCCTAGCGTCATGAGAACAAGCCCATTTGATCATGTGACAAGCTTATGTTGTCGTGTGCAAGTCTTTTGCTTCTAAGGTTTGGTCATCTCTCTTGTTTTGCAACTGTTCTGCAAACTAAAGTTGTTGATTATATTTGTATGTTGATATCTATATTTGTTCTTATGTATGTTATATTTTGTGTTGTTTACAAGGGTCTCCATCAATTCAAATCAAATCGTGCTTGTCGTGCCTTTGGAATCGCTCTTGTGTGTGTTGTTTGTCTCTAGCTTCGTAAAAGGTGAGTCCATCTCACTCTGACATTTATACTTATGAAACAGTGAATTGATGACAAGTGTTTAGTAATATAAAATGTTTATGCAAGTTAATGATGATCATATGATGTATTATGCCATGTTATTACCATGCTAAAACTGTTAATTATCACCTGACATCTGATATATGACATTATATTGTGACATTGACATTGTTTATATTGTTTATGCATATTCACACTGCAAGTTCCCTGTTAGAATAGAATCACTATGGGTTGAAATGATACATACCCGAACGGACTTTAGAATAGGGAAAAATCGTTATGGGCTGAAATGATAGGCCTGAGCGATTTTTATTGTATTTTATTTGACTTGGGATTGCGGGTTTGAAATGATAGAACCCGGGTTTTCTTTGTAAACTGCGGATTGAAATGATATATATCCGTATCACTTGACCTAGGTTAGAAAATTATGTACAGACCCCGTGGTATATTTTCAAATGATATTTATTAAAATATGTATTTTTAAAAGTATGAAATTTTGATTTAAAAATATATATTTTATGGTTTTAAGAAAATTAAATATTAAGTCTTGAAATTGTGAATTTGAGTACGTAAATGTGAATTATATACAGACCCCGTGGTATATTTTTAAATGATTTTTTTAAAATATGTATTTTCAAAAGTATGAAATTTTGATTTAAAATATATATATTATGGTTTTAAGAAAGTTAAATATTAAATCTTGAAATTGTGAATTTAAGTGAATTCAAGTATGTAAATTTGGAGTAAATGTGACGTTTGACTTTAAATTTTATTCTAAAATGTAAATAAATAATGGAAATTAAATTTAAATTTTAAAATTATATTTGAAGTAAAATTTTAAGTTTTATTTAATTTATATGTTAATAAACAGTGAATTTTGACTTAGTAAATGAATGGAGTTTTTAAAATTGAATATTTGATCTAAAAATTTTGTTGTGTTAAATCATATGTTAAAATGATTTTAAATGTGAATTTTTGAAGTCTAGAAATATGATTTTTGAGTTATAATAAAATTGGAGTTTTATTATTTTTTTGAAAAGCAAAAATGAAATCTGGAATTCATAGCATTTTCAAAATGTTGTAGTCTTTTGACAGCATTTTTAAATGCTATTGTTTTGAATCTAACAATGTTTGAAATAACTAAATATCTATTACGACATTTTATAAATGCCGTTATTCTTGAACTAAACCATTTTTGGAAGCTATAAGCTACGATAGCACTTTATAAATGCTGTCGTTGCTATAATTTGACAATGTTTGAAATGTTATAGTTTTAACACTGTTTGAGTTATATTTTAAAGTGTTAAGTAATTTAAATTTTGGAAATTGATTAGTTGTGAAATTTAAGAAGTTTTGAATATATTTTAATATTTAAATTTGAATTTTTAAGGAATTTAAATTTGAATTTGAATTTAAGTAAGGTTTACTTGGTTATGTGTTAAATGGAATGAAATATAATGAGATAAATGAATTTTGAATGTATTTTGTAATGATACTTGAAATAACAAATGAATGATTTATTTGATTTAAAAATGATATTTAAATTTGAGTATTTGAATTTGAATTCAAATAATGATTTGATAATAAGGTTTGGAAATGATTTGATCTTTATTTTGATAAAGAATATGAATTAGAATGATATGTACTTTTGATAAATGAATATTTGAAGTTTATATTGGTATGAAAGGATATTTAGTTTAATTGTAAATTGAGTTTATTTAAATAGTATTGGATTTATGAAATGAATATTTCAAAACTAAGTAATAATGAAACTAGATTTGAGATATATGAAATTATAAAATTTAGTTTTAAAATGCGGGATATTAAAGCTTTGAAATTTATTAAAAATAGAATAGTTTAATTTGTGGATCAAATCTATATTTGAAAATGATATGATTTGAAATGGTTATTGGGAAATTTAATTGAAACTGATGGTTTGAATTGAATTAAGTTGGAAATTGAAAATTTGGGATTAATTGAATGAATTGTAAAATGTAAAGAATTAAATGAATATCCGATGATTTCAAATGTATGATTTTGAAATGTTATGATTTTCAAAGTGTATTGTTTCAAGTATTTTTGGTTACGAAAGAGTTATACTTTGAAAATATTATGATTTTGAAATGAATATATGTTTGAAATGTTTTTGGTTTTGAAGTATAAACTATTTTGATTGAATAAATAGTTTTGAAATAAAAATGGTTTTGGTTTCGAAGTATAAACTATTTTGAAAGAAATATAGTTTGAAATGAAATGATTTGATCTTTTTAAAGTATAAACTATTTGAAATGACCACGGCGTTATAATAACGTTTGGTTGTTAAAGAGACCGGGATCGGAAGTTGTCATACTCTCTGCCAACTCCGAAAACTACTTTAACGACCGTGTACGCGGTGGAGATTCCATAATGAAGTAGGATGGTGGCGACGTTCTTGAGGTATATTACGTGGACCCAACTCCCGTGAGTTGGCATAAGGTGGCTAAAACAGGAGCGATCTCGGGCCAAGTGAGGTCATTCCTCCTACCGGACACATTCTTTCGATACTATACTCTTACTGGTGATTGATTAGATGGCCATCCTCCGATTTTGATTGGGAGTGTGTTCCGAGGTGGGCGTATGTGGCTGCTGCGTTACCACCAGCCCGTGTGTGTAATTGGTATATCTACCCTGGCATTGCCTTGTGTGCCGTGTCACCTACCATACCGAGCCTTTACTACGAGTTTGTTTTTCTCCCGTAGCCCGTGTGGTATCCTCTGACAGTCACCCGGAGTGGAGATGGTATGATATTGGATGGACTACTGGGACTATTATGTGTGAAGGGTGATATGGGTAGCCCGGAACGCTATTTAAAAGTATGTTTATTTTACTGTAGACATTATTATAGTAGCGCAATATTACTACATAGTAAATAGTTTAACGGATCCTTAAAGGATGAGCGATCCCAAGCATCCTTTAAGTTACTGATGCATTTTTGTTACTGTTCACTTGAGTTTATTTACAGTTCATAAGTATTTATGTCCTGACTCGAGTGCTTTGTATTTTGCTTTACGCTCGAGTCAGATTGAGTGAATTAGCATTCAAGATTCACCTTTGGAGTTGGAGCTTTCCTTGAAGATCCAGCCATCTATTTTGCTTTCTGTATCCAGTGATTTCAGTGATGTATTCTGATTTGTACATATTGTATCTTGTTACTTTTTGTTGTATCTTGTTTAACTCTGATGTATCTTATATATATATAGTAGCTTCATGAACTACTATCTCTTTTACTTCCGCTGCATTATTATCTACTCTGTGTCTGTGATCTGTGATTAATTATTTGCTGTATATTCTGAGATTTGCCAATTTTTATTTACAACGCGGTATTTTGAGCAATTCAAGTCCGACATGTGCGGATACGAATGGTTGAAAATATCAGGTTGTTACATCGATGATTTAATACTAAGGCCCATGTCAAGAAGATGGTGCATGGCCAGGTGATAGGTAGCTAAGAGGGTTGCTTGGGAATGGCCGGAGGCGGCTGTACTAAAGCCAGGCCAATGAGCCATGGTCGAGTCAATCTTTCTTGATCTGCTGCCTATTAAGGCGGGTTCGAAGATGTGCCGACGGTTAATTGGAGTGATGCCAGGTGACCGTTTTAACATGGAGTTGTGCTGAAAGTAGATTGACATAGGAAGGTCAGTCCTCATTGTGCCAGGCCTAGCTAGACCAGTAGTGGCTGGCCCAAATCTTACTTAAATGTGACATGTGCATGGGATGAATTGATTGGGCCTCATCTTGATGCCTTTTTGAGTAAAAGGGTTGGTTTGAGACTAACATAGGCTTAGGCTAGCTTATGTCTGCCGGTTGCAAAATAGTAGGGCTGGCTTTGATTAGGTGAGAGTGCATTAAATCGAAAAGCTAATTACTTGCAAGAAAATTGTGCAACTTTATCGCATGTCCATAGCTTTTACATGTCTATAGATATTGTATATTTAAAACTATCCTACGTCTAATTTTATAGTGCTATTACACGCCTAAGTTTAGTGCTATTACATATCTAAATACAAGCTTCACAGCTCTAAAATGGGCTATTGCATATCTAATTCCATATGCTATCACATGTTTAATAAACTATCGCATAGCTAATCATATGCTATTGTAGGTCTAAAAATGGGCTATTGCACATCTACACATATGCAATTACATCCCTTAAAATGACAGTTTGGTAATTAATGTTCAAACTGATTTGTTTCCTCCTAAAGTAATTACGGTTCACCAAATCTTTCTTTGTGTTAAATTTTTATTTGTCAACCAATATTTTATACAATTCTTTTCCAGAAAATTTCATAGAAGATCTCTCTTTCATTCAAATTATTAATTAATTCCTTAATCGATCAATTTAGTTACCAATTTTTACTTCATTAATTAATTCACATTAAATTGGAAATACATACGAAGAATACCAAAAAACTCTCAATGGTCAAAATTTCAATCTTCTACCATATATAATAAATTCAAAGTAAAATAATTATTTTTCATATTTTAAATAATTAGAACCCAAAATTTAACATTTTTGTCAACTTTAAGTATTCATAAGAAATTCAAACTAATATGAAAAATCCCGAAATTAGAAATACATCTCCAAATTAATGTTATAAAAAATAATAAAATTTCAAAGCAACTAAAGATCATTGATATAGGTTTTAAATTCGAAAATACAACGTTTAACTCCATTCTTTCATGCATAATGTTCATAGTCTTTACATAGATATCTTAACCAAAACCATGTTTTAGCATAAAAAATTCGTGTGCACCAAATCTGAAAAAAATAATCAAAGCTTAAGGATTATAATATTATTCACCTTTCGTACTGTAAGTATGGAGAGAATTAACCCCTTCGCCATTATTTTAAAGCTTTTATGTCTTTCTTTAGTTGGATAAAGTTTAATGGTGGTTTGTATTTTCTTTCCTTTTTTTTTATTATGTCGAGTGAATGAAATAACATGGACAAGGAGGGAAGAGTTGGGGAGGCCTCAATCTTTCCTTCCTTATTCTCTCTTTATCTAATTAATTTTTTTACATTTTTCTACATATAAAACAACATTTCTCCCTTATTAATTAAGAAATTCGAAATTGATTATTATGGCTAATCTCTATAATTTTTTCCATTCCCCTCACTTTTTTTCTATTTAAATTTCCATAATAACATATAGCGAGAATAAGGGTGTTGCAATGTTCTGGTTGTTCTGCATTTTGTTAGTTTTGATTTGAGCATCGTTGTTCCTCTAGTTGTTCTTCATAAGTGGTCTCTTCATATTTTTTCACACTATTTAATAATGGCATGCCTTCACTTTTAGCATGATTAGTTAAATCATAAGTTTTAGGCACCCGTTTTAGTTTGAATATATGCATTTTATCTATGTAACATATGATCATGCACCAGTTTCATCTTCATGGGATATAATCATATGTAATGTTATATCTTTCAATTAGTTTGTTGTATAACTTAACTTTGACAATGTAAGATAGAATGGACTGGACTGTTATTTGAACGGTAGTTTTGCAAACTTCATAATTTTCTTCTTTATTCGACATTATCCAGTTTGACTTGTATTCTAATGTTGCTTGCAATCCTTAATAATGCATCATTTGTCAATAATTCCATATCTATTTTGTGAATATTAGCCCATATTTGAACGATTTCAAGTTTCTTTTGGATGCATCGATATGTGAGAAACCGTTCCTCTACAATTATATATTTGACAAAATAGGAAATAAGACCTTCTATTAAGAATAGATTCAAAATCAGTGAATTTATTAAATTAAACTGCATAAAATCCTTTTTGAATTTTGAATTATTCCTCTAGTTTTTAGATATCAAAAATATAATTTTTGTGCCGAAAGTATGCTAATTTGAAGCAAATAAGGTTAATCATTACTATATGTTGTCATTCCTCTTTTGATCGAAGAACCGTTTCTACTAGCATATACACCCTTTCTTCCTCTAGTTGAATGAAAAACAAAGTTGGTTATGTATTACTAATTCATATTCCTCCTTGTAACGGCCACCCTACACATCCAATCCAGGACGGTTGCCAAAGGAATGAAAAGAAGAAAAGAGAAAGAAACATCAATCGACCGTATAACTTGTCGTATATTTTACAACGCATTGAATAAAATATAATATCCATCACAGATATAAATAGGCAAGACAGTGATAGCTACATGAACCACAAAACTAGAGTATAAAGGATCATACATTACAAAATAGTAATACAATTTATACGATTGATAAATATACTCAACTAATAAAATGTCTCTAATAATGGTAAGTTAAATGCTATCAAGGCTCTACAATGCCATATGGCAGAATATGCAATAACAAACTCAAATATATGTATGAGTAAATGTCACTATCTACTAGTCCATCTACAGAACTCCATATGTCGTCCACACCTTCTCTCTAATCTACTCATTTAAGAGTACCCAAGATAATAAGAAGCAAAGCATAAGACCTCATGTCAGGCAATAGTCTGGTGAGAACAATAACAATCTCAAAATACTATAACAGTCGATATATTATACTGAACAGAGGGTATACGAATCATACGTAACATGTTCCTATAACCAAAGAGTTAGCATATAACATTGATAATATGCTACTCTACAACATCATAAAGGGGTACTCCATACTGAGTAAACTATCGAGGTTCCTAGGTATCCCTATCCATAATACCTACAACATGTGACATTCCTAGAGTGGTAAGTGGCTAGTGAAGCAACCATAACAAACAAAGCATCCATCAAGCAATACTAACTGTCACTCAGTATGCAGTAGATATATGGTAACTCATATGGCCTCCTTAGTGCCAGGGACTAATGGAAAAATCCCGGTTTTCAGTTGTACTCTCGTATCACGTAGCCAAAGTTGGACACGTGTCATCTCGTAGTCCAAAGCTAGACACTAGAACCAAAGCCACTGGTCCATGGTATACTAATCCACTCAATGATCCATAGGCGTCCTTACTAGTAACACTCCTGCTTCAAGTACAATGGAAGACACTTCGAGAATCAACAATCCCTTAGCACATGCACATCCATCTGTGCCCTCTTTTTTCTCAATTTGGATCCAAAACCCTCCTTTGCTTAATCCAATTTCCATTACTCTTGAGGAAACCTTCCATGTTCCTCCACTCCACGGCTCACTCCAATATCAATCTGCAGTCTTTGGTGCCAACTTCTTACTTGAGTCACAAACCGACGATAATTTTTTTTATCATAATGTTACATCGCTATTAAACCTAAAGAAAATGAGCCAACACCTCCTGCATAACCTGTAGAGTCTTGAAACTATTAACCTCGGAACCTAACTCCATGCACCATCGAGTAACCATCTGAAGTACCAAAACCATTGTAACATCCCGGAATTTTTAACAATATCAATTTAATAATCTGTATAAAAATTAAATTGATATTGATAATTTTGTTAATAATAATTCAAATTGATTTAATAATCTTCTTCAAGAAATATTTAATTGGTTTCTATTTATAATATAGATATATAGTTTATATTGTAAATAGATTAGCATTATTTTAATTTTAATGAGTAAAGCATATTTTTCTAATTCTAATATTTGTAGTAATTTGGAAAATTTGTTTTTATTTAATATATAAGCTTTTCAGAGTTACTGAATAAATGATCTAGGTTTAAACTTAATAAATGAATCATGATTTAAAATTAAAATATATACATTAATAATTTGGAGATTTTGATTTAAATTAATATTAAATTTTCAAAGCTATTAAATAAATAAATATATGATTTTTTAAATTGTTTGACAGATGATTAAATGTTTAAAATAATTTTGGCTTGAGTTTTAAATTTAAAATAAATTAACAAAAAGGTTTGTTTTGTTTCTTTTTAAAATATAGCTTAAATAAAATAAGTAATTTATTAATAAAGAAATAATTTCTTTTATGATTATTTTAATTTAATAACGAGTCATCTCTAAAAACAATATTTATAGTGTATTGTTTTACAAATAGATTTTAAAAAGAAATAGCAATTGTTATTTCAAGTTTAATTTGTATTTATAGCTTGATTTTAAAATATTAGATTTTGAATTTAAATTTAAAATCCAAAGTATAGATTTTTGATTGTTTTAATATGTATAAGCTTTATTTATAAGTATAGTTTGTTTTTATTTCTTTTTATAAATTTATATACATATTTAAATATTAACTAACAAATTAATTTGGCTTAATACATACATTAACATATATATTAAATTATGAATTAAATACTAATCACTTTAAAGGGACAAGTGTCGATCCCTTAAAGCCTAATTAAACAAATGTTTGAAGATTAAACATTCAAGTTGACAAATGTTGGAATTTTTACAAGTGGCACAATTTGTTTTAAATTCTCTTTTATTTAATAAATTTGAAAATACATCTATATAAACTTGCATTTTCATTCTTACTTGTTTTCTTTCTCATTTCCTAATCAAAAGAGAAAAACTTCAAAACACCTCTTCAAAATCAAAACTCCTCTTCGTATCAAAAATCGGTAAACTCCTCTTATCCAAAACAATTCAAATACCTGCACAAATCCAAAGCAAGTATGCATATTAAAAATCAAATCTGCATCATCTTTTTTCTCTGCAATCTGGAACCTTGGTGTTATCTGCACATCTTCAAAAATCAAAAGGGTCTGCATTCTTATCTCTGCAATATGGAAGTGCAGCTGTGTTAATCAAGCATAAGCCACTGCATTCATTCTTCCAATTTGAAATTTAAGAGAAGCTTTAAATTCAATCAAGTAGAAACTGGAATCTTTGATGTCTGCTGCAAATTCAAAAGGGTAAACAGAGGCTCTGCTATCTTTTAAAAACTGTGAGTAACCTTTTTAAAATTTAAAATTTAAAACTTGGTTGCGTAATTGGATGTTGAGATGAAATAGGCACTACATGTTATTATAAGTGAATATTAGATGCAAATATTATATGTATACATGCTGTGTAAATGTTCTGTTGTAACCTATTTTTAAAAATCTGTATTTTAAACTCTTACCTCTTAACTTAGTTAGATAGAATCTTATATTAAACCAAAAGTTGTTTGATTAGCTTAAACTATAGCTTTAAAAATTTAATCAAGCCTAATATAAGCTTGATGTTTCTGGAAAACATTAAAACATCAGAATATGTTGACTCAAACAAAAATTAAAACTGGATAATTTATCAAATCAGTATTATAAATAGAAAGCATTAATTAAAGCTTGATTTTTAAATCAAGAATTAGGATTTTTAGGTATTAGTTGAAGGTGCAGTTTTGTGTTGAACCTAATTTGAATTTTAAGCAAATCCTGGTGATCTTTGACTTGAGGAATCTTGGGGCTCTTCTGGGTGATAGAGGAGGGTTAGGGGAAGGTTGGAAAAATCATGGATGGCGATGGTTATCATTATGTAAGGTGCAGTTTTGAAATTCATTTTTAAACCCTAGTTTTTCACTGTGACTTTTGAATCGATCATTTGGGTATGCAGGAGTGACCGAGTGTTAAGATGTTTTGGGAAGTGTTAGATTGGTCGTGGATGAGTTCGAGGCCGGACGGGCTAGTTATCAGGTGGTCGGAGCGGCAAGTCTTCGCCGTTGATAGGTTTTGAAGGGGGACTTGGTTGTGGTTTCCAGGTTTGGGAAATTTTGTGTTCGATTTTGTTTTCGAGGATGATAGTTCGATCTGATGATCGCATTTGGGTATTGGTGTGTTTTTGGATGAAGTACGATCATCTCTGATGATCAGAAGAGCTGTCGTCGCCGTGCATATGCACGGCGATGAGTTTACTGATGATGTTTGGGTTTAGTTGGTAACAGGGGAAGTTTTTGAGTTTTGCTCGAAGTAAGTGGGTAGTTGGCTCGGGGAAGTCGGGCATTAAAATCGAAGCAGGTTGGGATGCCCTCGGGTGGTTTCTGTTTTTTCAGATTTTACAGAAACCTGTAGTTTCTGTTTTAAAATTTTTAAAACCTGTAGCATCTGGGTTTAAAATTTGAAAACCCTGAAGCTTTTAAATGTAAAGAAAAGTTTAAATCAAGTTTAAATTCAAGTTTGAATTTTAGAATTCAAGTTTAATTTAAAACTTAGTTTTTAAATAAAAGAAAAAAATATGAAAAAAATAAAGTTTTAAACTTAAACTTGTTTAACTACTTTATTTTGGAAAGTAGTTTAAACCTTTTAAAAATTGAAGTTTTTAAAATATGAGAAGTTTAAGGTTAAATCTAAATCTAGAAATCAAAGATGAATTTCAATTTTTGAAATCAAAAGAAGGTTTAAATTTAAAAAGATTTAAACTAAATGTAAATTGAAATTATTGAATTTTGAAATGAATTTAGTTTCAAAATTCTTATGAATTTCTTTTCTAAGACAAACACTTGTTTGTCTTGAAATTTTAAAAAGTTTTAAATTTGTTTAAAACTTTGTTAAGTTTTATGTATATTCATTTTAAATCTTGTATTTGAAATGAAATTTAAAAGTAAGTTCAAAAGTACTTTGTTTTAAATAAATTTGTTTTTGAATATAATTTAGAAATGTTTTATCTTAAAAATTAATTAAGATTAATGTTTTGAAATTAATTTAATTAATGGAGTAATTAAGGAATGATTAATTAATTTAATTAATTAATGATTTGGAATTAATAAATATTGATGAAGGATTTATCAATTTATAATTAAGGTCATTAATTAGATTTTTTTTAAATTAATGATTAAAGAATTATTAATTAAGTAATTAAGTTTTAATCAAGGTTAATTAATTAAATAATTAGACTTCAATTAATGGATGATTAAAGATAATTAAATTTGTAATTAATCTCAGTTAATTACGTAATAAAAATAATTAGAGAAGGGTTAATGAAGGTCATTAACAAGGATTATTTAATAATTTATTAATATGGTTAATTTTTAATAATTAATTAGATTAATTAATTTAATAATAATCATTTGTGAATGGTTTGAGTATAATTACTTAATGAAGTAATTAAGAAATTAATTACTTAAGGTAATTAATTGTGTTAAATGTGATTCTTTTTAATTAATTAAGTTTAATTAATTTTAAACACTTGATGTTTTAAAGATAATTACCTTATGTAATTAATGGATTGGAAATTACTTAGTGAAGTAATTGATTGATAATTACAGGTTGTAATTAATTGAAGTGTTTAAGAATGATGTAATTTGGAGTATAATTACTTTGAAGTTAATCAAGGGATTAATTACTAAATTAATTAAGAAATAATTAATTTGTTTTAATGAAGTAATTAAGTGAATTAATTGTTGAATATGGTAAATCAAGAGGGATTAATAATAATGAGTTAATTATTTAAGGTAATTAATTTAAGAGGATAATTAATTAAATAAAATTAAGGATAATTTATTATTACAATTAATGATGTAATTAAAGTTGATTAATTAAGATTAATTAATCAATGATAAATAATTAATTAATGTAATTAATTAAGGATTAAGGTAACTAATTATAGTTAATTAATTAAAGGTTAATTACTGTTTTTGGTTGAGAATAATTAATTTGTGAAATTAATTAAGGATAATTACATGAATGTAATTAAGGATAATTTATCAAGGGTGATTAATTAAGGTGATTATTTTGGATGATTAATTAATAGATGGTAATCAATTAAATGGTTGAGTAAGCAAGATTTTGAATGAATGAAATAATTAATTTAATTAATTTTAAATTAATTAAAGGATGAAGTAATTGATTTAATTCACTTTAAATTAATTAGAGATAGAGATAGTTAATTTAATTCATTTAAATCAATTGTATTATGATGAAGTAAATCATTGCTTATGTATGAATAGTGATATTGATTGCCTTCAATGATTTGAATCTCAGATATGAGATTGGTTATGTTGAATGATATGGATGCATTGGTTGCATTGTGTTGATATGGATTATCTGTTGTGATGATAATGGTAATTATCTATTGTGAATCTGTGAATCATCTATCTGTGTATATATAGATAATTGTATTGAATTGTTTTAAACTTTAAAACATCTTGGACCTAAAAGACAAGCTTTGGATTTCGATGAGACCGGGATCGGGCTTCCATATTTGGATATCCGGAGACCACATCGATTCTAATTAAATGTTAGGTCATGAATCCAAGTGGAGCTTTGTGAAGACTCGAGGTGTAAAAACTATTCATCAGCATAATCTGGGGGTGATTCCGTGATGAGTTTGACGGAAATAATACTTTCAGGTTCGAGATGGTGATTTAGAGTGCAAGGGCTATGGTCGTTGACTCTAAGGGTGATTCCAATATGAGTGCAACGAGATAGTGCCTTCGGTTTCGTTTGAACACGGAACAAACTTGTATGGATTGAATGCTTCCAAAACATCGTCAGGTGGACGACGAGCATTCTAAGTGATGTGTTCACTAAAGGTAATCGTAGCCTCAAGCCTCATCAACCGGGAATGGCTAAAACAGGGGAGGTGCAGCAAGGTTAAGTGTGTCATGCTCAAGTAGGACAAGATTTTCCCCTGTTTAGAGGTCCCTTTTATTCGGCTGTGTGGGCGGTTTCTAGCTACAACCGCGGGGTTGTCTTATTCGGGATTGTCCAGTAAGGGATGGTTCCGGCCTTGTGTTGCAGGGGAGCGGGCGTACTCCTTGATATTGTGATCTAGGCCACGTATTGTGACGGGCGGTACCCCAGTAGCCCTGCCATTGTATGGAATCCAAAATCCAATAAGTGCCAACCGTTTTGATTGTATTACCCACTTTTGTGGCTAGTAGCTGGAATTTAATAGATGTAACAATTTCGGCTAATTTTGATTTATTTGAAAACCCTAGACCTATTATAATATCATCGTATTTCCTATAAAATGTTTTGGTTAGCATAAGGTAAAAACTTTTCCATGTTTATGTGTGGGAAGTCTTACTTGATACCTTTCTTTTCAAAAGGTTCTTAAAAGTTAAGCAACCTTAGCATGTTGCTCACACCAGACCCATGTATGACCTAGAGTTTATCTTTTGTTTTCTTAAACTCTTGGGTACTTAAATTTTTACGAGTAGCCAAGGGATTCAGGTTGGCGTTGACGATTTGTGAAGGAGCAATGGAGCAGGAGGCTTCTGCGTGTAGATATATAGTTTTCCGCTGTGTTGATTTCTCTGAGTAGTTTCATGTACTGTATTAAGTTGTATAACTAGACAGGTGTTTATAACTGTGCAGTATGTGATGTGTAATCTGTGTAACTCTGATAAGTTGTTGTATATCTATGTAATACTTTTGTTATTAATATAAATTATTTGTTCCGCTGTTGAGATTCTGTTGTTGTTTCTTCTTTCTCTTCTTTCTTTTCTCTTTCCTATCCCTTTCTTTCTTATTAATGATGCGTCATTCTATGGAGACGGATGGCGGGTCATTACAGTGGTATCAGAGCGTTAGGTTGAGTGAATACCTAGGCTCTGTAGTGGTGTCTATCTTGAGAGAGCATATTTGTAATTTTTAATATATATATAAATATACTTATTCTAACTATCTGTTGGGTTACCTGTTCAGGTTTTCCAATATGAGTTATTAAGGTAGATGGGGTAGTAGTGTGTGTAACACGACTACCATTGGTTGGAGTTTGAATGTTTGACGTTGGAAGTGTATTTGTCGAGACTGTAGACCTAATACCGTCTCGAGTGAGTTCTGTAGTGATGAAGGATTTCATCAATCTCTGAAGGAAACCTGTTAAGGTTCGAAGTTCGTCTTTGAAGTGTAAGTTTGATCGCGCTCGTATGAGCGGATTTTTGAGAATATGGGTCTATCGGTTAGGTAGAAGCAAGTGATGGTATCTTGACAACCTTAGGAAGTAGTAGTTACGTGATGAGATGCCGTGACTATGGAAGTTTCTGAAGAATTTTTCTTTGAAAACAAGTTTAAGGAAGTTAGTCTGCTTCGGTGTTGTGGCTGTGTTCAGCTGGTGTTTCTGTTTGTTTTGAAGTCCGAGTTTCTCGAAGAGCTTTGGAATTCTTTGGCATCTGTGTCAGCAGTGTAGCTCGGAGTATTGTGTGTCGGCAGGAAGTTTTCTGGCTTAGCAGTTTTTCTGAAGTGGAGTTCAGAAGCAGCAAAGTGGACCCGTTTCTTCGATGGGTTGGCTAGTTAAGTGTAAGCTGATCAGTTTGATAAAGGGAGAACAATTTTCCTTGGATTTGGTTTGGGTTGATCACAAAAGTGACTTGCGATTGTCTGAGTGTAATCTTGGGTTATCAGAGTTTTTTCGGATGTCTTCAGAAGAGTCAGAGGTTTGTCCGCATCTGGAGATTGAGTTTCTCTATCGTTTAGGATTCCAGGAGTGGTACCGGTGGTTCAGCTTTGTGGAAGAATGGTTCCAAGAGTTTGAGTTGGTGTAGCAACTCGGGTTTAGGAGAAATTTCAGAGTTTTATTATGGATCTGATGAACCATATTTTCTGGGGTGTATTGTCCAGTTTGTGCTCGTGTCCTTCTTCAGCATTTCTCTTCTACCGCGAATAAGAGTTGTGCAGCAGAAGCAGTTTGGAAGTGTATCTGCTTTTCTTTTTCCGGTTAGGAGAAGTTGTTGTCTTCTGATGTTTGAGGAGTAGGGTTTGGTCTTGGTTGATCTTGAGGAGATCATTTTGTTGAGTTGATTGGTCTAGTTTGTTTCTAGAGGCATCAGCAAAGGTTGAGCTGATCAGGAAGGTTGTAGGAAGCCCATGATCGTCCGAAGATTTTATGGATAAGAGACGGAGGAATTTGAATTCTGAAGTCGGAGATTTGATTTGGATAAGTTTTCTCCGATCGTAAAGGAACTATAAGTTTGAGTAAGGCTGGGAAGCTAGCTTTGAAGTGTTTTGGATCTTTTTGGTGATCTTGGAGAATAGGTGATTGATCTATAGGATTGGATTGCCAGTTTGGATAACTGGGATTCGATGAGTTTAACGTATCTCTGAGGGAGTACGTGTAGGATCTATCTCTGGTTGTGGAACCAGCAGTTCTGGAATTTTGGTTGTTGAGTCAGACTCGTCTATAGTCTGATATCTTGTCTAGTGTATAGATATAGATGAATAGGAGCTTTGTAGCTTCATAGTATTGATTGTTTGAATTCTGTAGAGCGAGTATCCCGGTATATATATATATATATGTATGTATATATATATATGTATGTATGTATGTATTTGGGGAAACTCGAGGAAATTCTATCTAGAATTTTGTCTGGATGATTAGATTTGTTTGATTCGATGAATTGGTTGTTTTGGTTGTTAGCATATGTTTGATATATGCTTGTGTCTTAAAATTAAATCTTTAATGAGATTATTAAACGACCTTTGTTTTAAATTTCGAGGACGAAATTCTTTTAAGGGGGGAGGATTATAACAACCCAGAATGTTTAACAATATCAATTTAATAATCTGTATAAAAATTAAATTGATATTGATAATTTTGTTAATAATAATTCAAATTGATTTAATAATCTTCTTCAAGAAATATTTAATTGGTTTCTATTTATAATATAAATATATAGTTTATATGGTAAATAGATTAGCTTTGTTTTAATTTTAATGAGTAAAGTATATTTTTCTAATTCTAATATTTGTAGTAATTTGGAAAATTTGTTTTTATTTAATATATAAGCTTTTCAGAGTTATTGAGTAAATGATCTTGGTTTAAACTTAATAAACGAATCATGATTTAAAATTATAATATATACATTAATAATTTAGAGATTTTGATTTAAATTAATATGAAGTTTTCAAAGCTATTAAATAAATAAATATATGATTTTTTTTAAATTGTTAGACAAATGTTTAAATGTTTAAAATAATTTTGGCTTGAGTTTTAAATTTAAAATAAATTAACAAAAAGGTTTGTTTTGTTTCTTTTTAAAATATAGCTGAAATAAAATGAGTAATTTATTAATAAAGAAATAATTTCTTTTATAATTATTTTAATTTAATAATGAGTCATTTCTAAAAACAATATTTATAGTGCATTGTTTTACAAATAGATTTTGAATAGAAATAGCAATTGTTATTTCAAGTTTAATTTGTATTTATAGCTTGATTTTAAAATATTAGGTTTTGAATTTAAATTTAAAATCCAAATTATAGATTTTTGATTGTTTTAATATGTATATGCTTTGTTTATAAGTATAGTTTATTTTTATTTATTTTTATAAATTTACATGCATATTTAAATATTAACTAACAAATTAATTTGGCTTAATACATACATTAACATATATATTAACTTATGAATTAAATACTAATCACTTTAAAGGGACAAGTGTCGATCTCTTAAAGCCTAATTAAACAAATGTTTAAAGATTAAACATTCAAGTTGACAAATGTTGGAATTTTTAAAACTGGCACATTTTGTTTTAAATTTTCTTTTATTTAATAAATCTGAAAATACATCTATATGAACTTGCATTTTCATTCTTACTTGTTTTCTTTCTCATTTCCAAATCAAAAGAGAAAAACTTCAAAACACCTCTTCAAAATCAAAACTCCTCTTCATATCGAAAATCGGTAAACTCCTCTTGTCCAAAACAATTCAAATACCTGTACAAATCCAAAGCAAGTCTTCATATTAAAAATCAAATCCGCATCATCTTTTTTCTCTGCAATCTGGAACCTTGGTGTTATCTACACATGTTCAAAAATCAAAAGGGTCTGCATTCTTATCTCTGCAATCTGGAAGTGCAGCTGTGTTAATCAAGCATAAACACGTGCATTCATTCTTCCAATTTGAAATTTAAGAGAAGCTTTAAATTCAACAAGTAGAAACTGGAATCTTTGATGTCTGCTGCAAATTCAAAAGGGCAAATAGAGGCTCTGCTATCTTTTAAAAACTGTGAGTAACCTTTTTAAAATTTAAAATTTAAAACTTGGTTGCATAACTGTATGTTGAGATGAAATAGGCACTGCATGTTCTTATAAGTGAATATTAGATGCAAATATTATATGTATACATGCTGTGTAAATGTTCTGTTGCAACCTGTTTTTAAAAATCTGTATTTTAAATTCTTACCTCTTAACTTAGTTAGATAGGACCTTATATTAAACAAAAAGTTGTTTGATTAGCTTAAACTATAGCTTTAAAAATTTAATCAAGCCTAATATAAGCTTGATGTTTCTGGAAAACATTAAAATATCAGAATATGTCGACTCAAACAAAAATTCAAACTGGATAATTTATCAAATCAGTATTATAAATAGAAAGCATTAATTAAAGCTTGATTTTTAAATCAAGAATTAGGATTTTTAGGTATTAGTTGAAGGTGCAGTTTTATGTTGAACCTAATTTGAATTTTAAGCAAATCCTGGTGATCTTTGACTTGAGGAAGCTCGGGGATCTTCTGGGTGATGGAGGAGGGTTAGGGGAAGGTTGGAAAAATCAGGGATGGCGATGGTTATCATTGTGTAAGGTGCAGTTTTAAAATTCATTTTTAAACCCTAGTTTTTCACTTTGACTTTTCAATCGATCATTTGGGTATGCAGGAGTGACCGAGTGGTAAGATGTTTGGGAAGTGTTAGATTGGTCGTGGATGAGTTCGTGGCCGGAGGGGCTAGTTATCAGGTGGTCGGAGCGACAAGTTTTAGCCGTTGATAGGTTTTGAAGGGGGACTTGGTTGTGGTTTCTAGGTTTGGGAAATTTTGTGTTCGATTTTATTTTCGAGGATGATAGTTCGATCTAATGATCGTATTTGGGTATTGGTGTCTTTTTGGATGAAGTACGATCATCTCTGATGATCATAGGAGATGTGGTCGCTGTGCATATGCACGGCGATGAGTTTACTGATGATGTTTGGGTTTAGTTGGTAACAGGGGAAATTTTTGAGTTTTGCTCGAAGTAAGTGGGTAGTTGGCTCGGGGAAGTCAGGCATTAAACTCGAAGCAGGTTGGGATGCTCTCGGGTGGTTTCTGTTTTTTCAGATTTTACAGAAACCTGTAGTTTCTGTTTTAAAACTTTTAAAACCTGTAGCATCTGGGTTTAAAATTTGAAAACCCTGAAGCTTTTAAATGTAAAGAAAAGTTTAAATCAAGTTTAAATTCAAGTTTGAATTTTAGAATTTAAGTTTAATTTAAAACTCAGCTTTAAATAAAAGAAAAAATATGAAAAAAATAAAGTTTTAAACTTAAACTTGTTTAACTACTTTATTTTGGAAGTAGTTTAAACCTTTTAAAAATTGAAGTTTTTAAAATATGAGAAGTTTAAGGTTAAATCTAAATCTGGAAATCAAAAATGAATTTCAATTTTTGAAATTAAAAGAAGATTTAAATTTGAAAGATTTAAATTAAATGTAAATTGAAATTATTTCATTTTGAAATGAATTTAGTTTCAAAATTCTTATGAATTTCTTTTCTAAGACAAACACTTGTTTGTCTTGAAATTTTAAAAAAATTTAAATTTGTTTAAAACTTTGTTAAGTTTAAAGTATATTCATTTTAAATCTTATATTTGAAATGAAATTTAAAAATAAGTTCAAAAGTACTTTGTTTTAAATAAATTTGTTTTTGAATATAATTTAGAAATGTTTTATCTTAAAAATTAATTAAGATTAATGTTTTCAAATTAATTTAATTAATGGAGTAATTAAGGAATGGTTAATTAATTTAATTAATTAATGATTTGGAATTAATAAATATTGATTAAGGATTTATCAATTTATAATTAAGATCATTAATTAGATTTTTTTAAATTAATGGTTAAAGAATTATTAATTAAGTAATTAAGTTTTAATCAAGGTTAATTAATTAAATAATTAGACTTCAATTAATGGATGATTAAAGATAATTAAATTTGTAATTAATCTCAGTTAATTACTTAACAAAAATAATTAGAGAAGGGTTAATGAAGGTCATTAACCGCGATCATTTAATAATTAATTAATATGGTTAATTTTTAACAGTTAATTAGATTAATTAATTTAATAATAATCATTTGTGAATGGTTTGAGTATAATTACTTAATGAAGTAATTAAGAAATTAATTACTTAAGGTAATTAATTGTGTTAAATGTGATTGTTTAATTTAATTAATTAAGTTTAGTTAATTTTCAACACTTGATGTTTTAAAGACAATTACTTTATGTAATTAATGGATTGGAAATTACTTAGTGAAGTAATTGATTGATAGTTACAGGTTGTAATTAATTGAAGATGTTTAAGAATGATGTAGTTTGGAGTATAATTACTTAGAAGTTAATCAAAGGATTAATTACTAAATTAATTAAGGAATAATTAATTTGTTGTAATGAAGTAATTAAGTGAGTTAATTACTGTATATGGTAAATCAAGAGGGATTAATAGTAATTAGTTAATTACTTAACGGTAGTTAATTTAAGAGGATAATTAATTAAATAAAATTAAGGATCATTTATTCGTACAATAATGATGTAACTAAAGTTGATTAATTATGATTAATTAATCAATGATAATAATTAATTAATGTAATTAATTAAGGATTAAGGTAATTAATTATAGTTAATTAATTAATTGAAGTAATTAAAGGATAATTACTGTTTTTGGTCGAGAATAATAAATTTGTGGAATTAATTAAGGATAATTACATGAATGTAATTAAGGATAAATAATCAAGGGTGATTAATTAAGGTGATTATTTTGGATGATTAATTAATTGATGGTAATCAATTAAATGGTTGAGTAAGCAAGATTTTGAATGAATGAAATAATTAATTTAATTTATTTTCAATTAATTAAAGGATGATGTAATTAATTTAATTCACTTTAAATTAATCAGAGATAGAGATAGTTAATTTAATTCATTTTAAATTAATTATATTGTGATGAAGTAAATCATTGCTTATGTATGAATATGTGATATTGATTGCCTTGAATGATTTGAATCTCAGATATAAGAAATGTTGAGTGATATGGATGCATTGGTTGCATTGTGTTGATATGGATTATCTATTGTGATGATAATGATAATTATCTATTGTGAATCTGTGAATTATCTATCTGTGTATATATAGATAATTGTATTGAATTGTTTTAAATTTAAAACAACTTGGACCTAAAAGACACGCTTTGGATTTCGATTAGATCGGGATCGGGTTTCCATATTTGGATATCCGAAAACCACATCAATTCCAATTAAACGTTAGGTCGTGAATCCAAGTGGAGCTTTGTGAAGACTCGAGGTGTAAGAACTGTTCGTCAGTATAACTCTAGGGGTGATTCCGTGATGAGTTTGACGGAAATAGTACTTACAGGTTCGAGATGGTGATTTAGAGTGCAAGGGCTATGGTCGTTGACTCTGAGGATGATTCCAATATGAGTGCAATGATATAGTGCCTTCAGTTTCGTTCGAACCCGGAACGAACTTGTATGGATTGAATGCTTCCAAAACATCGTCAGGTGGACGATAAGCATTCTAAGTGATGTGTTCACTAAATGTAACCGTAGCCTCAAGCCTCATCAACCGGGAATGGCTAAAACAGGGGAGCTGCAGCAAGGTTAAGTGGGTCATGCCCAAGTAGGATGAGATTTTCCCCTGTCTAGAGGTCCCTTTTATTCGGCTGTGTGGGCGGTTGCTATCTACAATCGTGGGGTTGTCCTGTTCAGGACTGTCCAGTAAGGGATGGTTCCGGCCTTGTTCTGCAGGGGAGTACTCCTCGGTACGGTGATCTAGGCCACGTATTGTGACGGGCGGTACCCCAGTAGCCCTACCATTGTATGGAATCCATAATCAAATAAGTGCCAACGGTTTTGATTGTATTGCCCAATTTTGTGGCTAGTAGCTGGAATTTAATAGATGTAACAATTTCAGCTCTTTCTTATTTATTTGAAAACCCTAGACCTATTATAATATCATCAGAGTTCCTATCAAATGTTTTGGTTAGCGTAAGATAAAAACTTTTTCATGTTTATGTGTGGGAAGTCTTACGTGATACCTTTCTTTTCATAAGGTTTTTAAAAGTTAAGCAACCTTAACCTGTTACTCACACTAGACCCATGTCTGACCTAGAGTTTATCTTCTGTTTTCTTAAACTCTTGGATACTCAAATTTTTACGAGTAGCCAAGGGATTCAGGTTGGCTTTGACGATTTGTGGAGGAGCAATGGAGCAGGAGGCGTCCGCGTGTATATATATAGTTTTCCACTGTGTTGATTTCTCTAAGTAGTTTCTTGTACTGTATTGAGTTGTATAACTAGACAGGTGTTTATAACTGTCTAGTATGTGATGTGTAATCTGTGTAACTCTGATAAGTTGTTGTATATCTATGTAATACTTTTGTTATTAATATAAATTATTCGTTCCGCTGTTGAGATTCTGTTGTTGTTTCTTCTTTCTCTTCTTTCTTTTCTCTTTCCTATCCCTTTCTTTCTTATTAATGATGCGTCATTCTATAGAGACGGATGGCGGGTCATTACAACCATCATGTTGAAGCTTCACATCATTGCCTCACCATTAAAATCGCTCATCGTAAAGCAATAACATCAAGAACTAGAGTCGGTTACCCGAACAACCATTATATCGCAATTCTTGAAGCCTTATCACCGTCCGTGTCAAAAATCAGCCAAATCACCAATCATTAACAGTGATTGGCACTGACCACTCTATAGTGGCTAACAACAACCACTTTGGTCATGTACTTCAGCAAAAATGGAAAGTATAAACCAAAGGGAAACGTCCAACATTCATCTTGAAATTAGAAGTCTATCCAAATCTATTATCTTTTATCTACATATTAGTTGGCATGTATCCTAACGCCCTTCTACAACTTATTCCGCTCGTTGGGTTTTTGATCAACGTGTACGTACCCCAACGCACGAGATATTTCCCTAAAACTCGATCGTCGATTAATCAGCATTTTCAAATAAAACAAAACAAACAAGCAAACATGCAACCAACAAGCATAAATACATCTAACGTAGTATACAAACAACATGTATAATGTATTTATATCAACCGGTAGTGAATTCATACCAAAAATAGCCTAAACCTAGTAATTTTCGAAAACTAGCATGTCAATGCAAAAAATGTGATATCCGATATAAAACCATTTTAAAATGCTTTTACTTTCTTTTATAAAAATAAAATAAGTGTTTAATTATAACAAAAATCACATTTTAAAGTTAATACCATTTCATAACATCATTTTAATACTATACTAACAATCATAGTATTGTGAGAGACAACATCGCCCACCTCAACAAAAGTTGACCAAACCAATGCCAAGGTATAGAGCTCTCCATCACAAACGGCATCAAAATTGGACCTCGCATGTAAAAGATATGCATAGTATAAGAAATGAGATTAGCTCAATAATCGATTAACTTAATATTAACTAATTATTTACCTTAATCTTTCTTTCCAAACTCTACTTTCCTGTAGGTGCACGAGATACGCACACAAAATCCTGTAGCACCTTATCTCCTACAATACTTTCTCTTCAATCTATGAAACCGATCAATGTTGCCTCCGACGAACCACACTTCACACAAGCATCACATCCCATATCAAATCGTCAAGCTCGATCCCCTATTCCTCCACGCAACCTGCTACCTTTCATCAGTATATACTATAGTTGTGATTTAATAGCCGTGGCTGGAGCTTCGGCGACTAGGAGATGAACACTGCAAAGGGGAGTGCAATGGCACTTGTCTCGTCGCCTAACTCCACCTCTAACTCCATCAAGGTCAAACCCTAGATCCACCATGGACACTGAATCTCATCCAAACACCATCGCATAGTACATCGAGCATATGGATTCGAAGCTTTCCTTGCTTTGATTTCAATGAATCTAGTTTTGTAACTTACCTTTGAGTAAATCGTCAGATTTTGATTTTTGATTGAAAAGGGGAAGAGCGACCATGATTTTTAATGTAATAATAAACGTGAAAATTAATTTTAGGGGGGAAGGGTTTAGTGTTTATTTAATTTAAATGATATTATACTCTATATATTTGATTTCTCAAATAAATCATTATACGTTTCGAGCTCGTACGAACACACGATGCATCCGATTGCAACAAAACTCATCTGCATATATCACCTCATTTTTCGATCCTAATGGTATACATCTCGTTGTTGTTTGAGAATGCACCCCACTATGATAATTTCATGCATTTCGAGATCATTTTGGCCATTGGATCGTGGATCTTCAAATATAGGGATGCTTATACTCGTTTTAATTCGCAACGTCAATTCAAACTCAACGGAAGTGGTTTCGAGTCCTGATTCGATCATACATGAAAAATCATATTTTTAGGCTTTCAGTTAATTAATGATTCAATATTTAGATAAATTATTTAAGTATCATACCATTAAAAATACGAGTCGTTACATTGTCCTTTTCTTAAAAGGATTTCGTCCCTAAAATCACAAAGTAAGGAGAAAGTCTCCTCACCCATAGACCTTAAAAGCCCCTCAAATTTCCAAAAAATTCAGCAGCACCTCCTTTGCATGGCTATGTCAGTAGAAATCCCAATATAACAAAGATATATATATGCACATCTCGTATTTTAGGGATCTCATATCTAAGGCATCTCGTTTTCAGGGACAATCAAGCATATATACCCAAGTCTACACTATAGATGTTATATACCTCTTTTATAGCAAGAGCATACCATTTAGATGCAAATAAAAGCGAGTAAGCATCCAAATAGCCAATGCTAGCTTTCATGTACCTTATTATGTACTCAACAAAGAGGATTATACATAAGTGCAACATCGTCATATAGTTAAACATACTATTCATATATAGCAATAATCTCAAATAAATATGCTATATCAAACCATAACTATCCCACAAGTCGAATAAAAATATAAGCATAAGCTATCATATCAAATGCTAACAATCATACATCAAACATGCATATATAAGATCAAATATCAAAATGTAACATCCATACCTATCACAGCATGGAGGATACTAAACTATTAAGTATAAGACATTAAATATGACATCCAATATGATAGTCGACGATAAAAGTGAAATCTCACCAAGTAAAGGTCTCTAGACAAGCAATCCTCATGCTCTTCTTGGTCTCCCATATGCTATTACCTTTGCTTTCACTTTATTAAACTTTAATTACTCCACCACCTTCGTCCTAACATGTTTTGTATTACATCTATCGGCACGAATAGGTCTATGTGGTAACGAAGTTCTTGGTTCAGCCTCGATATTGTCTAGTCGATTTGGTGCCAAATCACCCAATGCCTCTTGTAAGTTCTGCCAAAAGCCACTATTGAATGACGGGTTTCAGCCACTTACAATGCTCTTGGCACAAATGGAATCACACGATCCATTCCACATAATACTTACTAAACTTAAGGAATCCAAATCTAGCATCTTCGTCAATCAATCAACTCTGACTAGAATGCTATCATACTGCCCTCAATCCTCGGCAATCCATCAATGCAACCTATAGATATCTATTCCTACAACTGTAGAACAAGAAATCTCTCATCCATACAGAACTAACAGTCTTGGTCAGATCCGCACTGCATCACCTCTACGGACACTACTCGTTCCTCTAACTTAGCTGTGATCTCCGCTAGTCGAGCCTCACGCCTTTGACTAGTACAGATGTGCAAAATCAAAGTAGGTCTGATTGTCATATTAACCGTAATCTCGGCACTAACTCGCATCGAGTTTTGAAGTCATAACCAGTGATAAACTTAAGCAATGCCCACTCTAAGAATATTGCTCCAAAACTAGCATGTCTTCCACTCAAAGCATCAATAATTGCATTTCCCTTACGGAAGTATAGGAGATGTCAAAGTTGTATGAGGCTAAGAACTCTAAACATCACTACTGGCGAAAGTTGAGATCCTTATCAAAGAAGAGATACTTCAATGGTGTGGAATCAATGAACAGCTCGAACCTATCCTAATAGACAGTGTCTCCAAATATCCAAAACAAACTCTATCGCCGCCAACTCTAAATCAAGAGTCGGATACTTGCTCTCATGCAGTTTTGGTCGTTGACTAACGTAGGACAACTTTACCTTTCGGTATTAATGTCGCACCCAGTTAAGTACCAAAAGCATGTGAGTAACATCGAATCCTCATTCCCGCTCGCAATGAGTAACATCAGTGCACTCATTAACCACTTTGTTAGACCCACAAACGCATGTCCATACCTCGCTTCTCAAATAAAAGTCTAATCCCCTCTCATCAAATAGGTTAAAGGTGTTGCTACCTTTGGTTTATTCGAATTCCGAAATGTCGTAACCTCTATAGGATCTATAGGGATGTCCCACTTTGGAACAACGTGAACCAAATATCTCACTTTCCTCCTCCAGAAGTGATACTCGAAAAATCTCATCATCATTCGGTGTTTTCTTAACATCTACAATACCATCATCAATCGTGCCTTATGCTATTCTTTCGTCCATGAGTAGATGAAAATATCATCAATGAGAATAACACAACTTACTTAAGTGATCCCTCGAAAAACGGTCTATGAGATCAATAAGGCATGCTGACACATTGGTTAGTTTCAATGGCATAAACAACCAATCAAAAATCAAAGTAGCATATAAAAGGCTATAATCGTTATACTCTCTCTAGATACTCTCGATTGAGTAAATCCATCATGAAGTCCAACTGAGAGAACACCATCATACCATAGAGATGATCGAATAAGCCATCAATAAGAAAATGTGGATGCTTGTTCATCATCTCATTTAGCTCACAAAAATCAGCAAACAACCTCGAAGAGCAATCCACCTTAGTGGTGAACATTATAGGTGCATCCTACCCTAGTATGCTCCTACGAACGGACCCTTGCCTTAATAGGTCATCCGCACACACCTTTATCTTCCTCCACTCTTTGGACATCATATGCCTGAAAGGCATAACTACTGGTCTAGCACCTCTAACTAAATTGATATGGAACTTAATCCCTATATGGTAGTAATCCGATCACCTTATCGAATATGTTTGGACACTCTCTACCTATAGGCATATATGACAACTTGTCCTGTGGGATATTGAGCGAATATAGAAAGCCAACCATCTCCTTATGATCATCAGTGTCTATCATAACCAATGGCCTATTACAATTCACCACCATTCCATACCCCTTTAGCTAATCCATTCCCAACTACAATCAAAACCTAATTAAAACCCAAAACAAATCAATAGCAAACAAAAATCCATGACTCAATAAGACAAAATCTCAACAAACCAAGTATAGGCTGGCTAAACGCCCAACTAGTTTGCACAATTAAAGGTCAGTTGACTATCTCAGGTCTCAATCACAATCTATCTATAAAATCACTAGATATGAATGAATATGACTCAACGTCAAATAAAACATGTATCGAAATGCCATAAGTAGAAACAATACCTCAAATGGTAATGCCATTTCCCTTCTCTTTCATCGATGGAGCACTGAATGAAATCGAAACGGCATTTAATGCATATGCTTCCATAGTTTATCCCTACTCGGCTGGTTTAAGATAATATATCAACATTAGGTGTAGACATTCTCATCATTAAGCCTACTAGATCAACTTCTCGAAGCTCTCTTCAAATGAACAACCAATCGTTTTCTAAGAAGATCACTTGACCCAAAGATAATTTTTCTTCAAAGTGAACTATGAAATAATCCTAAATAAATCTATCCTTAGGAATCGAAGCTATGGAGACACTCCAATAGTTTATTTTTCATCCGTGGAGTTACTTGGAGGTCAACTTCTACCTCATTTCATCATCTAACTCCATGTTACCGAAGATCCTCTTGCAAGTAGCTATCCAATCTTGCATTTCAAAAGTTGACTCTGTTCCAAGGAATGGTCTGCGTCTTAGACTCATGTAGTCTTTATACCACTGCCAAAGTCGACTCTAGCCATATGCACTTGAGCACCATAATCACTTAGAGAAATCTGGTTATTCAAGAAAATGATTTGCGCCATCTTTGCGAATATGTTCTATCAATCAGGGTTAGAGATCCCAATCTTACCCACTTCTTAACATCAAAGATGGAGTCAATAGCACTATTTCTCATATGCCAAATCATTCCTATTCTATAATAAGGTTTATCAATCTCTCATAAAGAAACATGCATTAATATTGCTCGTGCAATATAACTTATATACTATATACTACTATATAGTTTTTGAAAACCAAAATATATAACAAATACGAACTCTCTCGCATATATACGCTCTAGATCCAGTCTAAGATGATAACTCCTGCCTTATCTCTGCCAGATCTTTGTATCAACTTAGGTTAATCACGTAACCTAAGCTCTAGAACCAAATGTAACAACCGCCCTATACGTCCGAGGCAGGATGGTTTCCAAAGGAAAGAAAAGAAGTAAAGAAGAGATATAGAAGAGAACAAACTAAAGAGAAAGAAACATTAATCAATCACATAATCTGTCATATATCTCACCGAGCATCAAATAAAATATAATAGCTATCGTAGATATAAAACAGGAAAGGTAGTAATAACTGTATGAACTAAAAAATCAGATTACACAGGCTCATACAATTACAAAACAATGATAGAGTTTGTACCACTGATAAATAAACTTAACACTAAATTATCTCAAATAATAATAAATCAAACACTATCAAGGAACCTCCGTGTCATATAGCGGAACATGAAACAACAAACTCAACTATAAGTATGAGTAAACGTCACCTTTTGCTAGTCCATCTACAGAACTCCATATGTCATCCACACCTGCTCTCTAATCTACTCATTTAAGAGTACCTGAGATGATAAAAAGCCATGTATAAAACCTCGAGTTAGACAATAGTATGGTATGAGCGATAATAATCTCAAAATAATATAAAAATCGATATAGTATGTTGAACGGAGAGTATATAAATCATATCTAACATGTCCCAGCAAACAAAGAGTTACCAATAACATAGATAATATGCTAGTCTACAACATCATAAAGGGGTACTCCATACTAAGTAAACTATGTGGATGCCTAGGTATCCCTATCCACATTACCTACAACATATGACATTGCTAGAGTGACATGAGGCTAGTGAAGCAACCATTACAAACAAAGCATCCATCAAACAACACTAACTGTCACTCAGTGTACTTTGAAATATGATAACTTGTATAGCCTTATTACTCCACCTACTAATGGTAAAATCCTAATTTTCAATTGAATTCTCGTATCACGTAGCCCAAAGCTAGATACATGTCTCGTAGTCCAAAGCTAGACACTTGATCCAAAGTCACTGATCCAGGGTATGAAGATCCACTCAATGATCCATGGGTATCCTCATTCATAATACCCCTGCTTCGAGTACAACAGAAAACACTTTGAGTGTTAATGATCCCTTAGCACATGCACATCCTTCCTAGCCCTTCTTTTTCCAATTCGGATCCGAGCGCTTCCTTTGCTCAATCCAATTTCCACTATTCTCGAGGAACCCTTCCACATTCCTCCAATCCATAGCTCCCTATAATATCGAGCCGCTATCTTCGGTACGTACTCTCTACACAAGTCACAAACCGAAGATATAAAGCTTTTATTATCCAATTATATTTCCACTAAAAGTAAAGAAAATGAGCCAAAACCTCCAGCATGACCTAATAAGTCCTGAAACTATCAACCTCAGAACCCAACTCCATGCACCATCGAGTAACCATCCGAAGTACCAAAACTGTCATGTCAAAGTGTCACATCATCGCCTTACCATCAAAGTCGCTCGTTGTAGAGCAATAACATCAAGACTCAGAGTCGTTCGCACGATTCAACCATCATATCGTGCTCCTCGAAGCCTTCTCACTATACATGTCAAAGATCAACTAAATCGCGAATCATCAATAACGATGAGCACTGATCACTATATGGTGGTCAATACCAACCATTTTGGTTGTCTACTTAATACAAAATGGATAAGTACAAACCAAATGGAAACATCCAGCATTCATCCTAAAGTCCAAAGCCTATCCAAATTTATTGTCTTCTATCTTCAGATCAATCGACACGTGTATGAAACCCCAACTCACGAGATATTTCCCTAACACTTGATCGTTGATAAATCGGCTATTTCAACCAAAAACAATCAAATATGCAACCAATGAGAGCATGCACATGCACACAGAGACATACATACATACATACATACGTACATACATATATCTAACATAATATACGCATAACATGTATAATATGTCTATATCAACCAATGTGGAATTCATATCAAAAATAGCCTAAAACTAGCATTTCCCTAAAAATAGCACATCAATGGGAAAAGTGTGATATCTGATATCATACAATTGTTAAATACTTTTATATTCTTTTACAAAAAACAAGTAGGTGTTTAATTATATTAAAATCACATTTTAGAGTTAAAAAACATTTTAAAACATTGTTTTAATACTATACAAGCAATCATAGTATGGTGAGAAACAAAATCGCTCACCTCAACAAAAGTTGTCCTAACGAACATCAAGGCGTAGAGCTCTCCATTACGAGCGCAATAGAAGAAACTGCTTCCAAATTGGACCTTGTATGCAAAAGTTATGCATGGTAGAAGAAATGAGATTAGCTAAAATTAACTGATTTAACATTAACTAATTATTTACCTTAATCGTTCTTCCCAAAATCTAATTTCCTGTACCTGCATGAGATATGCACACAAAATCCAGTAGCACCTTCTCTCCTCCAATACTCCCTCTCCTCTCTGCGAAATTGATCATCGTCGCCTTCGACAAACTACACTTCACATAAGCTTCGCATCCCACATCAAACGGTCAAGCTTGGTACCCTATTCCTCCATACAATCTGCTGCATCATGTTAGTACATGCTATGGTTGCGATTTAATAGCCTTGGCCGGAGCTTCGATAATTAGTGCTAGGAGATGCACACCGTAAAGAGAAGTGCAACGACACTAACCTTATCGCCTAACTCTGCCTCTAACTCCATCAAGATCAAACCCTAGATCCACCATGGAAAATGAATCTCTACCAAATACAATCACACATAAGATCTAGCATATGGATTCGAAGCCCTCCTCGCTCTGATCTCAACGAATCTAGTTTCGTAATTTATCATTGAGCAAATCGTCGGAATTTGGTTTTTGAATTAAAAAGGGAAGAGCGGCCATGGTTTCTAATATAATAGTAAACGTGAAAATGAATTTTAAAGGGGGTGGATTCAATGATTATTTAATTTAAATAATACTACATCTATTTATTTAAATTCTCAAGTAAATCATTGTATGTTTCAAGCTTGTACGATCACATGACGCATCCGATCACAGCGAAACTCATCTGCATACATCACCTCATTTGTTCAGTCCCAATGGTATAAATCTTGTCGTTATCTGAGACTACGTCCTGGGATGATAATTTCAGATCACCCGATCTCTATATATAGCGATGCTTATACTCATTTTAATTTGCAACCTCAATTCGAACTCCACGGAAGCGGTCTCGAGTCCTGATTCGACCGTATGCAAAAAAAATATTTTTGGGCTTATGATTAGTTAATGATTCAATATTTAAATAAATTATTTAAATATCATATCATTAAAAATACAGGTCATTACACTCCTCTACATCTTCATTATTTTGTTCCTCTCTTACCGCATTAGATAAAGTACAATACTTAGATGTTGAATCAGTAGTTTTGTTAGGCTAATTGTCTTCTTCTGTTCTATTACTTCTTTATAACACCTCACCCATATACTCATACTATCCAAGAGTACTACTAGGTAGTACTGTCAGATAGTACAAAGAATTAGGCTATATAAGGGCACAGATGTGAATACTTCCTTAGGCCAACACTGGTACATACTTAAACATCGAATGAAAATTTTACCTATACATACACAGTATTGACACAAAGCAATAAAAATGTATGCCTCCAGGGATAAACAATGCACAATGTACAATGTATAAATAGAGAACACAGAGTCAGAATTGCAGTGATAAAACATAAATACACAAGATATTTGCAATGTACATAACAAGAATATACATACATGAGACTACATAATACAAAAGTATAATATATATACCTAATCTCCTCTATGCCCAATAATCACAAGCTACTCTCACTGCCCTTAAACCTGTGAAGTCTCGGACTGACCCGAATATTATAAGTAACACATGGGTCGCACTATATTTATAATGATAGATGTTATTTTAACATACAATGATAATATGAAAAGTATAATGATTATGGTATAACAACATCATTCTCAAAACCATATCCACTAGAAAGCCATACAGACAAGTGTCAGCACTTATATAAACCAAATCAATAATACTCAAGGAAACTATATCTAATGGACAAATCATCCATATAGAAAAAACATCATCATAGAAAATGAAATCATCAAGTGTATCGGGATAGCACACAGCAATGCCTTATGATGAATGCGCACACATGCACACACACATAATGGACATTCCTGGTCTTCCATGATCAAAGTAACGAAATGAGCCATCATCCAAATAAATAGATGACAACACATGTCGAAGATGGATAAAGGGTTGACCATACTCTAGACGTTACTTCAAGTATAATCTTATATCAATATGCCTATCTACAACATGCAAACGGAAATGGAGATTAATGAACGCATGCCCACCCAGGAACCCAGGGTCTACTAGTCGCATGCTACATAGCCAAATCTATTCCTATAGCCTTAGTTACTTTGATGGAAGTCGTGATTCATATCCATTAGTGGCTCATCTATGCATAGCCTCGATCACGACCCTGCACTACCCCTATAGGTAATAGATTGTTGGCCTAAGCGGCATAAGGGGCTAAAAGGCAACTACCCTACTGCAACCTCTAATGCGCAACAAATATAATATACAATAACGGTGTCATAGATCTGGGGCATGACCCCACGATCGGGCTAGCAAGGGGGATACTGGCCAATCTGGTTTACTTTTGAGAGGAAGCCGGACAAAGGTAGACATATACATATTATTTACAAAATGGCCGACACACGGCTCTATATATAGGCCAACACATGGCTCTAGGTGTACTCCACGCTGCGACTGTCACACACCACGTATCCCATATGAGTCTTATTCAAGAGCAAAGAATAATCGAATAAATAACATAACAGTGTTCTATACCACCCTATATTACTTGACCATTTATTCAGCGCTCATATTTAACACTCGCTCCTTCAATATTCTACATAGTGAGTGTAAAGAATAACCGAAGAAATATTATGAGATGCCCCATCTCAAACGGTATTATAACTCTGTTTATTCAAATTCCTTGTCACATAGAATTAAATAAGAAAATTAATATAAAATGCACAAATTCATAAAGAAGGATGCCATCACCATGTCGTATCAAATCACTAATCAAATCAACATCAACGGTGAATCATACACATAATTTGATTCAATGTATATAAAAGAAAGTGAAATCAGAAAAGCAAGATAAAATAGGTCAACCAATATATATACACATGCGCACATAGATATTAAAACAAACAAATCAATATACAAATCACAAAATATAATCTTATATAACAAAATAAATACGTAGAAAAGGATAATAAATATTTATATATACTAGAATTAACTGGATAATTAACTAAAATCAAATATAATATATTCTAACTAATTTTTCAACCTTTATAAATTATATAATAATCTAGTATTTAAAATAGCGCTAGAAAATCCTTTTCTTTCATTTGATAACCCAAAAAAGATTGTAAAATTAAATATCGCACTTGAGAACAATTTCATAGCTTTTTATAACTAATATTATTTATAAATAATTATAATCAATTAAATACATTTTGAAACTTGAGTTATATACTATAATTTCATACTTTGAAAGCTACAAAATGTCAATCATGGACCATATCATATTTTCCTTGTTTAAATAATTCTATTAAATTTTCTTTATTAAATTATTGAACTTTAAATTTTATTACATTCATATATATATAATATCTAATATATATAAGATATGTGAAATATAAATGTATATTTTAGTTATAAATCATTGAAGCGTGCACACACACCTAATTGCGCGCGCACATACACAAACACGCATACACACATAAGCTTCACACTCACACTTGGCCGCATAAAATTGCACCCACTTAACGCCACCGCTGGTACACCAGTTACCCATGACCGATCCACCAGTCGACTATTATCTGGAGAAATAAAGATCCAAGTTATGCATTCTTTGATTAATTTCTGTCCATTTTTTTGATGTTCACCACCAGTACCAAGCACATAACATTGCAGGTTCAATCATCATTTCGACTCAGACTTATATATTTACAAATTCATAGTATTTGACATAGAGTTATCATCATTTCAACTCATACTTATATATACAAATTCGTAGTATTCGACATAGAGTTGTGAGTGAAAAACTAACCGAAACACTATGTACTACCCTCTTCTTCCACCTTAAATGCATGTACACATAAATCCATCGTCTCAACGAAGCCTAAATCGCTTATGTACATAAGTGTACCTTAGTGTCTTGATGCTTGTGCCCCAACTTTGGAAATATATAGGGTTTAATTTGAATATGTGGTGTGGTAGGGTTTAAGTGTTGAGATCGTTTCATAAATTCAGAAAATGTATTGCGTAGGGTTATATTTATAAGTGGGTGTGAAATGTCTGTATATGGAAATTTCCAAATCTTAGAATAATCTTAAAACATGATTTTGGGTTCGAGCTGTATGATATTGGGCCTTATTTATTAGCTAAGTCATTTCTTTTATAATCCATTTCCTATATCAAAAAAATTACGACAATTTTTTTAAAATAATTCTCAATTACAATAATTAATTATTTATTCAACATTATAAAATTTCTATGATCTATTTTGCATATTCTTCCTTATTTTAAATTAAACATCATATAATTATATTCTAAATCTAGTAATTAAATAATTTCGAAATTAATTTATTTCAAAACTTTTAGAACAATTAATTATTCTCAAAATCATTTAATTTCACCGCTAAATACTTTATTATAAAATTTTAATATTCCATTTTAAGCATTTAAATTGCTATTTTTAACTTGAATTTACTATCGTTCCAAATCGGGTCGTTACAGACTCAGTCCTTAGCAAAATTATGTCCTCGCAATTCCCTTAGGAGGAACGTATTATAAACTAAAATAAATAGCTTTACTACATGTTCTTAGATTAAAAATTTATAAACAATTATCAAATAATACAAAATCATTTAGAACAACATTAATTTATAAAATTCTTTAGTGGCCTCAAATCCATTAACGTATTGTCCCATGCCCATTGTTCTTGGTCATGGACTATGAGTTGAACAACTAAATTGGGATAATACCCATGTCTTATAAACCAAATATTGCAATTTCAAAAAATTCATTATACACTAAAAATAAAATTCATATTCTATTCTCAAATCTTTTCTAAAATCACAAACAATCAAAATATAGCACGATTCGAAATTTATAACCAAAAATTTCAAATCATTATTTTGCAAAAGACCATTTTCAAATAAATTTACAACTTTCAAAATATTAAATATCTTATTATTTGTTATTTCCAAAAATAAATGATAGGAAAACAATTTGTAACTCTATTTTCTTAAAAATTCTACTTCCTTTACTTTACCGAGATTTTCAATATTTTTGCTATTACATATACAAGATGTTTAAAACTAAAAACAATTGTAAACCTAATATTTTAACAAAGCATTTGAAATAAAATATCATAACTTATCCTTACGACCTTACTAAATTCCTAAATAATCATGTTATGATATGAATTTTAAACTATAAATAATAATTTTAAACCTATGCTTACAAAAGATCTTTTCAAATAAAATTACTCTAGTCATTTATTTTAATACATTCTTAAAAACTCTTCTCAAAACACTTGTTAAACACAAAATAAATTTCCTTAAAGCTTATACTCTTTTAATATATTTTAATATATTTAAATAAAAATCATTTTAAGTCTTGGATTTACATATAAAAATTTATGCATCATAATTTATCATAATATGTATGTTCACACAACTTATTTAAAATATAAAAAATCATTCATTATAGAAGGCATTTAATCACAACAATAAATAGTATACAATTTCAAATTCCAATGCAAAATTATATCGATGATGCCTTGCCATGATCGTGTGATCAATATTGTCTCACCATCGATTTCAACTCTCCACTAATACTCGATGGTTGCAATCATCATACACACACACACACACACACACATATATATAACATACGAAAAAAAAAAATTTATTGTCTTGAAAATAATAAAATTTACTATAAAGATACAAATACTCAAATATTTAAATTTTCAAACAATTCCATAGTTCCAAATTAATACAATTCCAAAAATTTCTAAAACTTCAACATTTTAAACATACTTCACATCATAAATTTTGTTAAAAATTCTATTTCAAAATAATACATGCTTATCAAAATATTTAAATCGCTACTTAAACCTTCATAAAAAATACACAACTCAAAATATTATCATTTAAATCCTTTCAAAATATCAAATTTAACTTCCTTTTTAAATATAATAATAAAATACTTTTCTTCTTCCAAAAATATTTCACTTCTTCACAAGCTTTATAAAACATTACCAAATATTAAATATACATCTTTTTAAAATTTTGATTTCTAAAATATTGATTTCATTATGGCTTTAAATATCTTATTTCTTTATAGAACATTACATCATTTTCGAAAGCCTTTTCAAAACCATTTCTAAATCTTTTGAAATAACTCTCTAAAATTTTGTGTCTGTATGTCTTATCCTAGTGTTTAGGAATTCGTATCGATAACGTTGATCAGGGTCATTGACCAAAGTTCTTAAATCACTTAAGGGATAAATTAAAACAAAAGTTAATTTCAAAAAAATTCTTTAAAATATTTGTTTCATATACGTATACATACATATACATACATATACATACGTACATATACACATATATATATATAATCATGCCTTATATAATATCCTTCCAAAATGAAAAGTAATCAAATGCCACTTTTACAAACATAGCTTCTATCCAAAACTTCTTAATCACAACATTATCATATTTACATAAGCATTGTTCTTGCATTATATATTTATAACAAAATTCATAAACTTACTTTCATTCAAATGTTTTCTAAAACCATTTTTGAATAATAAATCATATCCAACAATTCTAAGAATATCAAACCAGCATTAAATTTCAAGACTTATTTACAAAATATAATGTAAACACATCGATAACGTGATATAAAAATTCAATTCTAAAAATTCCTAGCGATGACCTTGATATTGAAAATACCGCAAGGACTTAATATCAATAATTTATAAAATTAGCATAAATAATCATCAACCAATATAAACATAAATATTCTAACATACATTGTGCTCAGAGAAAAGCAACCTAACATTTTTATTGCGCATTATGATCACTAATGAACAAGAATACAAATATTTCTATCAATCCACCGAAGGTAAATTATTTTATGTTTCATACTTAATAAATGCTAGTAATATATTTTATATATAAATAGTAATACGCTCCTGGATGATTGCCCCAATAATCATCATATACTCGCGCTATCCTTAATATAGGGTAACTACCCAATATACCCGAGGGGTCAAGGACTCTACACGTCTTTAAGGTCTTGACTAATGTCTCTTATATATAAATTTTTGTTCTGAACCTGTTCTAATACCATTTTGTAATGCTCCACCTCTATACCAATATTATCTAAGAGTGCTACTAGGTAATACTATCAGACAATACGGAGAATAACACTATATGAGATACACACATGAATATTCCATTGGCATAACACTGATATGTATTTAAACATCGAATGAATAAATCATCTATACATATATAATATCGCCATAAAGAAATAAACATGTATGCTTTCAAGATTGAACAATACACAATATACAGTGTATAATCAGAGAAAACAGAGTTAGAATCATAATGATAATATATAATACATAAATATATAAGATACGTCCAATGTACGTAATAGGAATATACATATACGAGACTACATTATACAAAATGATAATATCTATATTGCATACCTGATCTCATCTATGTCCAATAAACATAAGATGGTCCCATAGTCTCTGAAACTTGTAAAGTCTCGGATTGACCCGAGTATTATAAATAACAATGGGTTAGACTATGTCTATAATTGTTATTCATCCTTTTGGCCCGGCTATATTCAAACTGATTGGATAAGTAAACTTAACTGTCATCGGAATCGACAAGTCAGATTAATAATAACGAACCCCAAAGATCAGGTGCATATGATAATATGAAGCAGTGGCAGGGTGAAAGCGGAACACGAAATCATTAGAACGATAAAAATATGAAAACATACCATTTACTGAAATGGATCGGGTACAATCCATATTCACATATGGATCCTACTGTATCGATTTTACAGTTCAACTCGATGGACAACGATCAATATCTCAAAATCTACAAGTCAACCACATGTGAAACTTTGGGAACATCAATATATTGAAGAGCGGAGCTCACCATATCAATCGCATGCCAAAACAAGCATATAATGATTAGCATTGATCGTTATTTTGAAGGATATGGGTCCCGCGATCGGTATCATGACTTCTTCGGGATGTAGAGGCTCCGTTGCAAAAAAATTAGGATGTTATTTCACCGTCTTCCCCTATAAATATAGACTTGATTGTTCATTCTAAGAGATCTTTATGCTGCTTGTTACCTTGCACTTCTTTGTAACTAAGAGTTTTATTCCGATCCATCCTTCTGTACTCAGCAATTCAAGTGTTTAATAAAGTTATTCCTCCAAAGTGGACGTAGGCTTCCAACTCCGCACCACTTTAAATCATCGTCGTCTTATTATTGCTTACAATCTGTTGTTTAATTGCTTGATTCCTCTGTTTTCATTTTATATTCTTCATTTATTTCTCTAAAAATTCTCCATTGGTGTTTGTGTTGACTATTGGTGTAAACATTTTGGTGCTTTCACTGAGAAAGAAGACTATTTGGACCTTTTGCCGCCACTGGATTGCAAAAATCACTAAAAGTGATCCAAAACTATCTTCATGTAGTTTATCCATTCTATTTACATTTGCAAAAGTCTAAGGAAAACCATCAAAAATGGTTAGGAACACCAGATCTACCTCTCAAAACGTAGAAGAAAACGAGAACACTTGCATTCGGCAAGGAGGCCAGAGTAATCCACTAATAGATGTTAATGCTACCAATCCAGTTGAAGTCTAGAATCCGGCTGGTTTCATCACAAGGGCTGATTTCCAAAATCTGATGAGAGAGCTTGAGGATAGCCACCGACGATTGAACCAGTAGATTCAAGCTAATATCTATTTAATGAATCAACTCAGAGATCAACAATGCGGAAAGCTAGAAAGGAGCCAACTCCATATTTTTCATTGGAGAGCTCAATTTTATCAGATGACTATCACAGTCGAAGATGTCACAGAACCGACGGATACCACGCTGAGACACTGACCCGCCATCATTTGACCGATCCAGACAGATTGATAATGTTGGTACCGATCCATCTGGAATGATCTGTACCATTCCAACTTTTCGAGGCTGGCTACAGCAGATAATAGGACGAATGCACGCGATGACGCTGCGGCTGATCTAGATGCTGGAGTTCAAGTTAATGTAGACCAGTTACCTCCCTAGAATGACGGTGAAGTAAACACACATGATATATGTCGAGAGAATGTTGAGCCAAGAAAGCGTGGAATGGCCCATGAACATCGACCGGACCATTGCCATGCAGTGGAGCACGACCATTGCTTGGCTCCGGTTATCCAAACACCGGACTTATCGGCTATGGTTAGATAGCTAGTGAGGGAAAACCAAGGCTTGACCAATGATGATCAGGGAATCTCAAGAACGCATACCGCATTTACTGACGAGGGGAAAACATGCCATCATGCGTGCTTACGAGGGGAAAACCGACCCCAGACAGCACATTATGAGATACGAATGGCTGTTGGATTCTGCATGAGATAATAATGCAACAAAATGTAAATATTTTCCAGTCACTCTCTCTGGCATAACAATCATGTGGTTTCCGAGATTACCCCCATGGTCGATTTCTAGATTTGATGATTTAGCAACGAAGTTTGTGGAGCAGATCCATAGCATGCAACTCACTCCAAGGATGTAATATCCCTATCCAGCGTGATTCACGCTCCGGGAGAATCGTTAAAAGATTATTTGGAGAAATTTCATACGGTAGTCAGTAATCGAAATGACTATTCAATATTGATGGCGATAACAAGAGGGATTGATCTAGAATCTAACTTTGGCAATTGGTTAACTGGTAAACCATTTCCAACATTGGAATGTTTCTATGCAAAAGCGGCTCAATATTTGCGGAAAGAGGAAGCTAGATGCTCTGGGAAGAAGAATGTTGTATGATTAAGTGGAAAGGGAGTGCAGAGTGACATTGTAGTGAAACAGTCCGAAAAGTGTTTTGAAAAAGTTCAAGTAAAGGTCCAAAATAAACGAATCAGTAGAAGAAAGGCGCTGATCAGAACTGTAAATGATAGAGGGATTCTGGTGGAGGAAAGCCTAGGATTCCAATATATGGTATCTACACATAACTAGATACAACTATAGACAACGTCTATGTGTCTACATGCAATATCATGCAGTATAGGAAGCCGTCTCTGAAAGTATCGACGGAGAAGTAGAAAAAGGTAGAAAATATTGCATATTACACGAAAGCTATGGTAATGACATAAATGAATGTAGGAATCTAAAGGATGCTATTGAGAAACTTATTTGAGAAAGAAAATTACAACAGTTTGTTAAACCCGTAAGATGATGGGCGAAGGACATCCAACCCCTAACCGAGGGCAAGCGCCATGTAGGGCTGAGAATCCTGAATGGACTAGTGGAAGATTAGTGATTAATACAATATCGAGGGACCACATCCAGTTGATAAAAGATGGCACGAGATGTAGCACTATGCTAGCGCGATCAAGCATATGAATTTTGAGTGTTGTTCTAGTATAGATGACGGGGCTCCGACAAAATAGCAACATAAAATGGCAGACGACATTGTATTCAGAAACAGAGATGCAAACAAGTTAAAGGCACTGACGATCGACCCAATGGTCATTTTGATCATGATAGGCGACATCTTAGTGAGCAGGATCTTGGTTGATCATGAAAGTTCTGTATATATAACTTTCAAAAAGGCTTACGATCAGATGAGGATGGAAGCCAAGGATTTGAAACTGTCTAAAGCCTACATTCATGGCTTTAACGGTGCTGCGACCGTACCTGTCGATTATGTTGAATTTCCCATGGAGTTGGGAGAAGTTGACCTAATAAGAATGTGGATGTTGCCATTTGTTGTCTTGGATGTTAAGTCCACATACAATGCTTTTTTGGGCCGACCAACCCAAGCTGAATTCCGGGCAGCTCTTACCCTATTGTGTTTGACATTGAAGTTCCGAATCAATAATGGTATTGCAGTTGTGCATGGTGATCAGGAAACGAACGTGCTAGTTATGTGGCTGAGTTGAGGGATGTTCAATGAAAGGAGAAAAGAAAGGGCATGGACAAGGCACACCACATCCATGCTACCAAAGATTGATAGCTAGCGCAATGGTCCTGGCTCAGGCCCTACAGTCGGTTCTATAAAGACATAAATCCAAGGGATGATGAGGAGGAGCTCAAAGAGACCAAGGTTGCATTGGCTAAGCTGACGATTAACATCACGATCAGCCACGATGACCCATCACGGGTCAAGATCGAATCATAGCTCAGCCCCCTCCCCGATGATGAAAGAACTTGTTGGTTTTCTCCTAGCCAATCTGATGTGTTCGATTGGACTCATTTTGATATGTATGGGATCACACCTGCCATTGTGAGCCATGCATTGAACATTAGCCTGACATATGTCTTAGTGAAGCAGAAAAGGTGCGGCATGGATCCGGAGAGATCTCCCGCCCTTAAAGAAGTGGTGGATAGACTAAAAAACAATGGGTTTATCTACGATGCCCTTTACCCTAAATGGGTATCGAATCCTGCACTTGTGAAAGGCGAATTAAAAGTGGAGAACATGTGTTGACTATTCGGACTTACAAGGTATGACCAAAAGACAGTTTTCCTCTTTCGAGGATCGACCAGTTGGTGGACTCAACTGTTGGACATGAAACGCTATCTTTCATGGATGCATACTTTGTATATAATCAAATCCCAATGCATAATCCCGATCAGAAGCACACCAACTTCATTATCGACGTTGGATTGTATTGCTATGTGGTAATGCCATTTGGATTAAAGAATGCAGGGGCAACCTATAAACGCCTAGTCAATAGAATGTATAAAGATCAGATTGGAAAGGAGGCATATGTGGATGATATGCTCATGAAGTCACGATTACACATTAGAGACTTAGCAGAAATGCTCGATATCCTTCGATATTACAAAAAAAAGATCAATACTCTTAAATGTTCTTTTAGCGTGGCATTGGAAAAGTTCTTGGGTTTCATTGTCAATGCCCACGGAATCGAAGCTAACCATGAGAAGGTTCAAGCAATTCATAGCATTCAGACACTAAAGACCATCAAACAAATATAAAGCCTAAATGGAAAAATTGCCACCTTAAGTCGGTTTATTTCTAGAACTACCAATAAATGCATTCCTTTTTCCTATTTGATTACGAGGGGAAAAGGAACTTCAAATGGACGTACGATTGTGAAGATGCATTCCGAACTTTGGTAAACCACATAGAGAAGCCTCCCATCTTGTCAAAGCTGGTGGATCAGGAAAACTTTATATTAACTTGGCCATGTCGATACATGCCATAAGTGTCGCACTGCTTCGTGAAAAGAATGGATCCAAAGACTGGTATATTATGTTAGCAAACGATTAACAAGAGTTGAAAAAAGTACATGAAGATAGAAAATTTTACGTATTTCTTATTGATTGCTTCATAAAGCTACTCCCCTATTTGCAGGCTCATCCCATCATTATTTTCATCAATCAACCGTTACAATAGGTCCTATAATGACCTGAGACATATGGAAGGTTACTCAAGTGGAACATCGAACCGAGTTAGTTCGACATCACTTATCTCTCTTGAAGAGCCATCCAGGGATAGGCACTGGCGGACTTTATAGTAGAATTCACTACATAAGATGATCTCTCGGATAGCGGTGGAGCCCCTACCATTCGGTGGATGGAGCATCCAATGGTCGTTGTTATGAAGCCAGAATCATGCTAGTACCTCCAAAAGATCGGTCAATTGTCTACGCTTTGAAGCTTGACTTCCCTGCAACAAACAACGAAGCTGAGTATAAAGCTCTGATTGCTGGACTTAAACTTGCCAAAAACTTGGGATAAAATCCCTTGAAATCTTTTGCGATTCCTAGTAGGTGGTATACCAGGTTAGGGGAGATTACCAAGCTAAAGGACAATGACTCGCCCCATATCTTATCCAAGTCCAAGAGTTATTGACTGGCTTTGAATATTATGACATCACGCATATCCCTCGGGATCAAAATAAAGAGGCTGAATCATTGGCAAAGTTTGCTAGCACTGGGGTTGCATAACAAATGGGTTACGTTCCAGTTGAAGCACTAGACGCTTAGAGCATAAACTAGATGGAAATTAACTGGGTACTAGAGGCGGAGCCTAAGAAGGAGTAGTAGATGACTTCGATTAAAGATTATTTGCTACATGGAGTCCTTCCCGAATGGAGAAATGAAAGGCGACAAGTCCTCCACAAAGATTCACTGTATATCATTTAGGAGGGATTCATGTATAAAAAGGGTTTTTCCATTCCTCTACTCCGGTGTATCGCTCATGATAAAATAAAATGAGTCCTAAAGAAAGTTCAGAAGGGGAATTCGATGATCACATAGGGAGACAAATTCTAGCAAAGAAAGTACTCCGTTATGTGTATTATTGGCTGACTGTCAACCGAGATGTCACTAACTACGGTTAGCGATGCGACATGTGCTAGATGTATGAAAAAGTTTCGAGAGATCCGCCGACAGAATTCACATAAATGGTCAGTCCCTAGCCGTTTTCCATATGGGGCATCGATATTATTAGGTCCATACCGATCCTCAAACGTGGTACGAAGTACGCCATCGATGTAGTTGATTGCTTTATCAAATGGGCTGAAGCAGAACCTTTAGCCAAGATCACGAAAAAGAAAGTAATAAACTTTATTATCTAGAACATCATTTGTTGTTTTGGCCTTATAGTACTGTTGTGACTCATAATGGAGCCCAGTTCGACAACATTGAATTCAAAGACTTCTGCTATCGACATCATATTGAAAAGAGATTTGTGGTAGTTGCTAACCCTCAAGAAAAGGACAATTTAAAGCTGTGAACAAAATCATAAAGTTCATTCCCAAGAAGCATTTGGAAAAGGCTAGAGGCAAGTTGGTGGATGAACTTCCAACAACATAATGGGCTTATAGAACCATCCACAAGTCTACGACTGTTATACTCCATTCGCCCTTGCTTGAGGCTCTAAAGCCGTTATTTCTGTTGAACTCGAAGTCCCTTCTCATCAAGTAACCTACTATGATCCTAGAACAAACAAAGATCTCCGCTTAGAATCTCGAGATTTTGCAGATGAGAATGCGAAAAAGCTTATATAAGGGAAGCTGCACCACAACACCGAGTCGCCCGATAATACAACCCTAACTTTCGACCGACGACCTTTAAAATCAGCGATCTCATCTTGAAACGGGTTTTCCTACCCCGCCACACTTGAATCCTACTTGGGAAGGACCATATGTCATTGAACAGAGGCTTAGAGAGGACACTTTCAAGCTAGCGACTGTTGATGGCGTCATGCTTTCAAGGATGTGGAATAGCGAGCATTTACGGCACTATTTCATTTAGTCTATTGTTTTCATCCAATTATATATAATTTTCAAATTTTCTTTAGCATTTGATTTTTTAGATAAGTAATAAATCAAATTATGTCATTCCTTTCCATTTTTCAGATAAAGCTTGAAATTTCTTTCATATCTATGACTGATTTAGCACTACATGTTAATTGCGATACCACTAATTAATATTGCCATGTCCGAGCAGGTTCTCGGAGTTCGAAGCTAGCCGGTTATACAAGTTCACGACTAAACCAAACAAAATTAACATGGTTTGACCATTCATTCATTGATTCTCACTCACAACACGTTGGACGGAGTACCTAACAAGAAAAGAGTACAGCTCGACCATCCGATAGCCAAATTAATCCTACCGAGTGAAGGGACATACATGAATCAAAAGGGATAGTGATACGACTAATTTCCTGCTAACTTAACCTGGACTTGGAGGGAGATCAAAGAATTAAAGAAAGTACGATCTGACTATTTTTCAAAATAACTCTAAGTCTCTAAAGTCTGGACCGGAGTATAAACATGAATTTCGTTTGATGTGATCACCCGCCAACTAATCCAGAGTGTGGATATGAGTATAAACAAATAGATATGCGGTTCAAGCACTCCATAAATACCGACGTGAGACCAACAAGAGAAGTATAAACCCACTAAGAATGGAGTTCGAACATCCGCTATCTAACTCCACTAACTCGAGATAGGGACAGGAGTATAATCACTTATACCGCTGAATCTAACGGGATGACACTAGTGCTTGAGACCGGTGTTTGGCACAACTTTAGACCATAACAACATGAAGGCCTTAATTAAAAATTAACAGACAATTACCCGAATTAACGAGCAACAAATTATAAGTAAATTGAATGGAAAAATGTAATAGCTCAACTACTTATGCGAATTCATATAAGAGTTCAATAGAAGTAAAAGAGCTTTATTTATATAAGCCGGGGAAGTTAAATACAAGTATACACAGTAAAAGAATAAGGGGCCGATCCCGTACAAATTCGGCTAACAAAAACCCAAAAGACTTAGGAGCATGAGTGCATGCAAAGAAATCATTTCCTCCTTGGATTCCGTTTTCCTTCTTAGAATCGGTAAAGATTTCACTTGAACTTTCTCCACTACTATTCTCCCCTCTCTTCTTGCTTCCTTGGCCTTTTATCGAAATTGAGTGGGTCAATCCAGTAGGCGCATATTGAGCAGGCTCATGTTGAGCAGCAGGGGCATCTACAATTTCTCTAAGCAAAACAATGGAGATGGGAGGGGAATGATCTCCATTTTCTCCTACTTGGCTTTCCCCTCAGGGGCGACCTCCACTTCAGGTTTCTATGCCATTTCTTACATAGAGACGCCTGCCAAGGATATGGAAGTTCCAATAATCACAATGTCATCATCAACGGGAATTTCTTGATGCAAATCGCTTTCTTCCCTCAATAAAGCATCCATCAAGTCCTCATCGATCATAAAAGTTTCCTCTTTTGGGACATTTGGTTTGTTTGCTAAAGCCGTGATAGTAACAAACTCTATCGTTTGCACTTGAGGTCCTGGTTGACATTCTTGAGGAAGAGGTGGAACTTCGACCGGCGGATCTAAAGTTAAGGAAACATAACTAAAAAGATTAGATATATCGATTCAGGACACTCCAGCACTCTGAAGGACATGTGAGTTTAATGAAATACCTTCTCCAGTTCGATCCCCCACGTAAGCTGAAGTGCCACCAGAATCTCCTTCCATAATTGGGGAGAGCCCACAAGATGTGGAAATATGTGGCTTCTTCGGGCTATAACCGGACTCGATAGAAAAATCCATAGTGTCCTGGGAATTGCTTGGGTCACCAGATTCTGGTCGTCTCCAACATTGTGTGACTTGGATCCAAAACCTTCACTAGCTTCATGTTGAGAGGTTGTGGCGTGATCTTTTTGGCATAAAATCTTGGTTTCATGATGAACTTTAGGTTTAACACCCAATATAATTTCGCCTTCCAGCCACATCAAGTCAATTTGTTCAGTGCCAAGGGCCTCCTTCTCCTCTTGAACAAGATGCTCCCAAGTCGCCTCTCTTTCAAGCTTAACGGTTAACCAACTCCTCATAGGCATCTTGACTGATTTTTTGCTCCTCCTCTTTATCATTAGGCTCGTGCTCAAACTTAGTTTTGTACTTGGCTGCGCTTCTTTAGGCTGCATCCCTTTCTAGCACCAGTTTATGATTTCGATGATGAAGCGCTTCAACTTCGACTAAGTGCCTGGCTTTCTAATCTTCGAGTGCTTTGATGGTTTTTTTTGCTTTTCTCTCAGCTTCTTCCAGTGAAATTATTAAAGATTCTAACCCATTGGTTATAGTTTCGATGGTTTGCTTGTCCTGAGCCTCTTCATGTATTAACTTCTCAATATCGCCACTCTCTCCCACGATACCTTAGAAATCCTTTCTGCCGCTCTCGTCCATTTGTTATACTGCTTATGGATATCATTCACACAATCCATAGTCATTTGTTGTAATTTTTTTAGGAATTTTCCTAAGATTAGAAACAAAGAGAAATCCATTAAGACGTAAATTTAGAAAGTCTGACTTATGTTGGGCCATGCGAGTGGAGACATCAGCTTGTTGAGCTTCGGTGACAACTTGGGTATGAGCATTTTCTTTGCCCGACCTTTGCTAGTGAACATCATGACGCCAACGATTAATGGGTCTCTGAGGACGACATGTAACAACGGACTGTGAAGAAACTTAAGTAGAAGGGGACCACAAGAGTTGTTAATAGGAGGAATGTTGTCACGACGATCTTGTTGTCTTTTGCAGCATCTTTAGGGGGAGGAGATCTAGGTCTAGACAGATATCTATCACAGGAAGACCTGTCTCTATCGCCTTTATTCAGATAATCACGATCCCGGCTGGAGTGATAGCTACGGTCATATTCATGACCACTATCTTGGCGATACGAGCCCAAACGGGAACCAGGATTCTGACGTGATATTTCCTGTAGAGATTCAAACATGTGCTTCTTCCTCATCATTATTTCTACAAAGAAAGACAAAGAATGAATCGGATCTATTTATTAAAGGACACAGATGTAACATCCTCAATTTGGAGATCCAAAATTAATCGCTACAGATACTGCAGTCATCCATAGTTATTAATTCTCGATGACCGAATGCAGTAATGTTAGAACCATTGATATACCATAATCACATGAATATAAAAAAATAATTCAATTTAAAACAAATTTCTCGTTTCATTTCAGATTCATTACATAATCCTATGCATAAGTCATGTTCAGAGAAATTACACTTTAGTATGAAATACACCAACAGCGACATATAAAGGTTCCCCCTTGGTTGATCAGAGTCCAAGTATAGGTACTAAAGAGCTTTGCCATTACGTCCAATAACATAGCAGAATCAAGCAAAAAGAACTCCTAATAGCTAGCTTGCCTCCTGCATGTCTTAGAAGCCTATTCGTCTAAAGGAGAACCTAAAAACCTTAACTCTCAAACTACTCAAAATCCATTGAGCAAGCAAGAGTTTAAGGGGTAACATAAACTTCGAGTCATACAAAAATCCTATTGTGAATAATAACTACAATCTCGAACCATACATGTATCTAATGAGATCACGCCACTTAGCGGAACAGCGTTTCCCCTCACTAGTATCTTAACCCAATTTATAACAACTTTATACTGTGCACCTGTATCCACAATGGTTAAGAATAACATAATAAAATGTATCATGATGATACGCAAACATGCAACATGCTTTGGATTTCTCATCCCCATTTACCGACCATCTATCTCATGTTATAGTTCCTAGGGTCACTATTAACCTATTAGTTTTCACGGACTGACTAATAACCTTCTTAATTCTTTATGGATTTCCTATCCACTTTTATATTTTTCATGTGATCACTATGATCCTATTGGTTTCTACCAATACTATCGTCCGATCATAATTTTTATGGGATCACTGTGAACCAATTGGTTTCTACCAATACTATTATCCAACCATAGTTTTCATGGGATCACTATGAACCAATTGGTTTCTGCTAATACTATCATCCAATCATAGTTTTCATGGGATCACTGTGAACCAATTGGTTTCTGCTAATACTATCATCCAATCACAGTTTTCATGGGATCACTATGAGTCTATTGGTTTCCACCAATAAGATCTCTCACGTCATAGATTTCATGGGCTGTCTATGAACCTATCAGTCTCTCTCAATAACTTATTCTGGATATAGCTTTCATGGGATCACTAAGAACCTATTGGCCCCAGCCAATGAAATTTTCCATAACATAGTTTTTATGGTCTTACTAAGAACTTTTCTACCAATAATCCTTTGGTCGGTCTTGGGCATCCTATATCTAGTCCGTTTGACCTCCTAGATGCAATTCTTCTCACATGGGAATTAAATTCAATATATACGTATTCACTACTAGGCCCACCTCCCTATTTTTTTGCCCTTACCCCAAGTTGTGGTTATGGGTTATAAAAGAATTGAATATAATTACACAAGCATTAATAAAAACTGATCAAATAACATAACAATATAAACATCCATGGTTAAATTCCTTGTAATCGTTTTTTCTAGTGAAATATGGTTAATACTCTTAATCCACCATCTTTATCAATGAAGGCTTCCTCTAAAATCTCATAATTAAATGTCATTTCAAAACTCTTTCATATTGCCATGTATTTATTTTTATAATGAGATTGGGTCCTTAAATTTGAAAACTAAGGCTTTTGACCATACCCATTGTATCATTACTTAAAACCATAGATGTTCTCATTCGAAACCATCCATCGTATCTTTTGAATACTTAGAACCATTCCTTTCGAAACACTGAAAAAAATACCTTTCGAAAAACTTAAAGCATACCCTTCGAAAGCACTGGGTTCAAATAAGAGTTTGTGGAAATGCAATTTCGGAACCATTTAAAAGTATTCCTTTCGAAACCATTGGGTTTAACATTTGGTATAACTATACGATCAAAGAGTACGGATGTGAAAGTAACCCTTTCGAAAGCATTGATCTTAAATAAAAGAATTAGGGAAGAGGATAGCTTCGAAACCAATCTTTCGAACCATTGCCTCCGAAACTCTTATTAAAAGTGGCTAAAACAATCCTTTTGAAACCATTAAGGAAGCGACTTTAAAATTTAAAAGGACGAAAGCTTCCCTTTCGAATACTATAAAGAAAAGCGGCCTCTAATTGATTCGAAAGGTATGAATGTGGCAGCTAGGTATCGAATAGGTTCAAAAGCGGCAACTATTTCAAAAGATTCTTTTAAAAACGAAGGCAAGTTGATTGATTCAACGACTAATGAAAGTGTCTTTAACCCTTTCAAAAGCGTGCTTTTGACAGAGTCCCTTCCACCTTTCTCCAATCCACTACATACTAATTGCTTGATACCATATGCATTAGTTTCGAATGGGTGCGAAAGGTCTTCTGGGCATGGTGACGGAAGCAAGCAAATGGAAGTGGCAAGGTTGTAATTCAAAATAAAAACTGATTTTATGTCTTTCAAAGCAATTCCTTTTTACCTAACTTGCATAATTTGACAAAATATAAATAGTTTCTAATTCTTTATCAAAAATTCTTTTCTTAAAAGGTTGTCGAGTTCAACTATTAACAATTGAAATTGTTTTAGCAAATAGTCATTTCTCCTTAACAAAACAAATAAAATATTCAAGTCCTCTAACTTAAATATTTTGAATACCATAGTAACAACTTACGAAAAGTCCCCAAAAATCATAATTATTCATTTTTAATATGTTTTCTAACATATATAAATTTCTGACCCGAAAACATTATTTAGTTGCCTTAAATAATTTAAACCCAAAATCAACTATTTCTTTTCATTAAAAATTCATAATAAATTATCCATAGCTTGTAACATTATGAAAATTTAAACTCGTCTCCAAAATAATGTTTAACGTAATATGTTCAAACATCATGGCATTTGGAAATCAATTTGCATGATTTAACCTTAAAATCCAATTATATTATCCAACAAAAATCCTTTTTCAAATTATAATATAGCATATAAATCAAAGCATATCATCATTCATCTAATCATACTATTTTAAACTTTAAACGCGAATTAAAACATTCAAGATGACTCATATGAGTTGGTTTAGATCATTATTCACCTTATTTCGATAAGGAACTTGAGATTTGTTCTTGCTTTAATCTTCCTAGCTTGAATCTTAGCTTCTAACTGGATTTTGCTCTTCTTCTCCTTCTTAGGGTTATGGCCAGCCTCAACTCTCTTTGCTTATGTTTTTGGTTTATAAAAATGTGAATGAGAATGAGGTGAGATGTTTAGGGGTTATGGTATATGGCTATTCTTCTTTCCCTTGCCTTATTCTCTTAAATTTCTAATTTATAAATCACACTTATATATTCATTTAGTTAAGGCGCGACCTTAATTAGTTTTCAAATCTCAATCCCTTTATCACTCTAGTCTCAAAATTATTCTATTTAATTTATCTAATTAAATCTCTTGGATAATGCTAATAAAAATTAGGGGTGTTATAGGCTTCCCTCATAGAATTTCGCCCTCGAAATTCAGCAATTGCTAAATACTAATCATATCAATCATCTATAACATCTCCAAACTACCAAACTAGCCTACCTAACTAGGAAACTGTCTATATTAAGTAAACATAGAACACGCCCTTAAAGCAGATTAGGATAAGTATCTCTAATCCTGTCTTCTGTCTCCCAATTATAATATTCTCGTTGTCGCTCCAATGAACTTTCACCAACTTAATTGTCTTATTTCTTAACCTCTTCTCATCTTTCGCTACAACCCGAATTGGTTTCCCAACAAAGGACATATTCGGTTCTACTATAAAATCTTCTAATGAAGTCAGAGGAATAGTAGTCTATGGATCATGCAAATACTTACGATGACGAGACACATGAAACACATTATAGACACCTGTCAAACTGCTCGGCAACTCTATTATGCATTTGAGATTTCTGATTCTCTCTATAGTTGAGAACGGTCCAACATATCTTGGTGTCGGTTTCCTTGATTTTCCAAATTGCACCACACCCTTCATCGGTGATACTTAATAAATTCGTATCTCCAACCGAGAACTCTAGATCCTTACGCCTCTTATTTGTGTAACTTTTTTTCCAGACTGAGCTTCCTTCATCCTACCTCAGATCAAATTAATCTTCTTTATTGCCTCTCTTACCAGATCTGGACCTAAGATTAATATGTCTCCAGTTTCCAACCAACATGCGGTGACTTGCATGACCTTCCATAAAAAGCTTCGAAAGGCTCCATTTCTATACTAGTCTGATAACTGTTATTATAAGAAAGCTCAACCAAGTGTAGGTGATCTTCCGATGATCCACCAAATCTAGCATACAAGTTCTTAATAAATCCTCGAGTAATTTTTTGACTCTCTCTGTCTACCCATCCGTCCGAGGGTAATAAGTCGTGCTCATCTTGAACGTGATACCTAACACATCCTGTAGATTCTTTCTAAACTCTAGTAATTAAAGCATCTCTATCACTTATTATATTATTAGGAATCCCATGTAGTCTAACTATGTTCTTCATAAACAACTTAGCTAAAACAGGTGATGTCCTAGTTGACTTAACGGAAACGAAATGGGCACTCTTAGTCAACCTGTCCATTATGACCCATATACCTTCACTTCCTCAATTCTACCTTGGCAACCCATCTTCAAAATCCATGGATATCGAATCCCATTTCCAAACTGGTATCTCCAAAGGTTGAAGCAACCCACTCGGCTTCTGATGTTCGACCTTCACTTGTTAACAGTTCACACACTACTTTACCCACAAGCTGACATCTATCTTCATACCTTCCTTGTAGAAACTCCTTTTCATGTTTTGAAACATCTTGATTTCCCGAGGATGAATCATAAATTTTGATCGATGACATTCCCTAAGAACTTCTCTCCTTAAGTCCCCAACATTCAAAAAACACAACCGTCCCTTCTTCTCAACCATCGCCTCTGGTCAAGACTAAAATCATTTAGATCATCAATATCCAATCCAACCACAAGTCTTTTAATCTTCTCGGCTAACAGTGGATCCTCTTTCTACTTAGAAACCTTTCGATCAGAACTGTTCAAACTTCCAAGCAGGATAACATGGCAGTGCTCTAACTAGAACCTGTAGTTGATCTTGACTACACACTACAAGTAGTCAAAGCCTCTAGGTCCTTCCATTCTGTTAACATAGCTAACACCACATTCTGATGTTTTTTGTTAAGAGCATCCACTACTTTGTTTCCTTTTCCAGGTGTATACTCTATACCAAAATCATAAGTTGCTAAAAACTCTAGCTACCTCTGCCGCCTCATAATCAACTCCTTCTAAGAGAATAAATACTTAAGGATTTATGATCTATGTATAACTCAAATCTCTCCCCTAAAAGATAATGTATCCGTACTTTAAGTGCGAAGATCACCACTACTAACTCAAGATCATGAGTAGTATATCTCATATCATACGGTCTAAGCTATCATGAAGCGTAGGCAATAACTTTACCTTTCTACATCAACTTAGCCCTTACTTTGGTTCCACATGCTTCGGTATACACTACTAGTCCTTGATTCCCGCTTGGAACTACTAACAAAGGTGCATTGATCAAAAAGTGCTTTAACCTAAGGAATGCTTCCTCACATTTGTCATACCAAATATATTTTATGCCCTTTATGGTTAGCTAGTCAAATGCACTGTTATCCGTGAGAAATCCTTAATAAACCTCCGGTAGTAACCAGCAAGCCCAATAAAACTTCTGATCTTAGTCACCATCTCCGGTCTCTTTTAGTTGTCAATAGCCTCGATCTTACCCGGATCAACTGACAAACCCTTCTTTGAAACCACGTGACCAAGAAACTTAACTTCTTTCTTTCAAAAATGACATTTTGAAAACTTACCTTTCAGTTGATTCTGTCCCAGATCATCTTAAGCACTACTCAAGGATGAAATTCATGCTCCCTTTCATCCTTAGAGTATATTGAATGTCATCTATGAATACCAACCGAACATATCCAAGTGCTCTCAAAAAACTCGGTTCATCAAATCCACGAAAAAAGCTGGCGCATTCGTTAACCTGAATGGCATCGCTAACCACTCGTACGACCATACTTAGTTCAAAACATAGTTAATGGAATACTGTCCTATGCCACTCTTAGCTGATGGAAACCTGTCGCCAAATCCAATTGGTAAAATACTCCGGCTCCACTTAACTGATCAAATAAATCATCGAATCTCGGCAAAGGATACCTATTCTTGATCGTCTTCTCCTTCAACTTACGATAGTCGATACGCATCATCAGCGACCCATCCGGTTTCTTGATGAACACCGCAGCAGCTCCCCAAGGTGAACTACTTGGTCAAATAAAATTCTTTCCTTCTAAATCCACTAGCTGCACCTTCAATTCCTTCATCATGGTAGGTGTCACCCTGCTAGGTGGTCTACTTACCGGTTCTTCTCTCGGCATAAGATCTATTCGAAACTCAATGGCTCTCTTCGATGGTAGTCCTTTGACTGGGTCAAAAATATCTGCAAACTCTACTGCTACCAAAACCTGATCAACTCTTCTTCTACTGCCATTGCATTCAGCAAAGCCTAAGCACTCGAGTCTAACTTCTCCATCGAATATATAATTCGATCATGACTATTGGGTTGTCTTAGCGATATTTCTCTATCTTGGCAAAATATCTTAGCATCATATTTATCTAACCAATCCATAACCAAAATGATCCCCAGGCCTATGAAATCAAAAACATACAAACTGCATGCAAACTTATGACCTAACAATTAAAGTTCTATCTGGTCATATCTAATCCCCAGAGTTGCATACCCTCCTATTGGATCTGCAACCCTTAAGGAAATAACAAGGTACTAGAGTTCTAAACATAACAAATCTACCAAAGAATGAGATATAAATGAATGCAATGCACCGGTATCAAATAGTACCCTAACTGGTACTATGAATCAAAGGTGTGTCTTCCATCATAGTCTTTCCCTTCGCAGTAGCAGTTGGTCTAGAAGATGATGATACTAAAGAAAAAACCTTTCCCTTGTCCGCTCTGACTGGTTCTGGACACTAATTCTTGTAGTGTCCAATCTGGTCACAGTTAAAGCACTTCACTCCTTCCTTATCTGCAACATTTTTTCCCTTTTCCAGTCCGACATTCATGAGCATAATGCCCTTTCTTGTCGCACTTGTAGCAAACTACATCGGTCTTCCCTTTCTTGGAAGCTTCTCCTTTTTGAGCTCCTTTCTTCCAAATAGAAATATGAGTGATAATATTCTTCTGACTCAAGAGTTACTAAGGGGTTATGGATCTTCTAATATATCTCCTAGGTGCATGTCAAAACTGGATATTAGGAAAGCATTTGATTCTATTTCATGGGCTTCTATTATTGCATTTATGGCTAGGATGAATTTTCCAAAACCTATGCTGGCTTGGATATATACATGCATATCTACACCCTACTTCTCTATTTCTAGAAATGGATGTTTAAATGGGTTTTTCAAGGGCACACAGGGGGTTAGGCAAAGAGATCCAATCTCACCTTATTTGTTTATCATAGTAATGGAGATTCTAAATGTTTTAATACAGGAGCAGGTAGAAAATAAATCTCTGGAATTACATCCAAAATGTAAAGAACCTTTGATCATGCACTTACTTTTTGCTGATGATTTGGTGATTTTTACAAAGCCACTATTGCACACATTCAGACAATATTGGATATTCTTGATAAGTTTGAAAATATTACCGGTCTTAAAATTAACATCAAGAAATCAAATATCCTTATAGCTGGAGTTGAAGAGGATCTCAAAAATGATTTGATTAAATTTTCTGGTTTAAGTATTATGCCTTCTAATGCAACATACTTAGGATTACCTCTTATAACATCTAGACTTTCAAAAGCTAATTGTTTATCTTTATATGAGAATATCACTTAAAAGATTACCTCTTGGCCTAGCTCAAAATTATCTCAGGTTGGAAGACTTGTTATAATTCAATCCATTGCTACTGCCATGACAACCTATTGGATGAGACATTATTTTACCTGTAAAACTAATTTCTATGATTAATAGTGATTTGAGTAGATTTCTTTGGCATGGTGATCCTTTCTCCAAGAAAATTGTTCCTACTTCATTCAAAAAGATAATACTGCCAAAATCTAAAGGTGGATTGGGTATCTCTAATTTACAACTCTGGAACCAAGCTGCAATCTCAAAATACTTTGATAAAATTCTGAGTGATAGTGAAGACTTATGGACATTATGGATTAAATGAAATAGGATAAAGAGGAAGAATTTTTTGGATATGCAAATTCAGCATAATTCTAGTTGGAGTTGGAGGAATATTTTAAAGCTAAGGGCGAAATTCTTATCATTGATGCAGATCAATCCAAAGAAGAATTTAGATCGTAGTTTCTGGTCTGTTCCTTGGGCTAAACCTGGGTTAATTTTGAAATTTTTTATGAATTACTCTAGTATTATGTCCACTGGTATTCCCCTTCAGACCAAAGCATCAAATTTTCTGCAAGACAATGTAGTTGTACTTCCATATAGCAGTTCTATGGAGGTTAGAAAGATTTGGAATGAAGTTGCAAAAATTAGATTTCTTGAAAGTGGTCTTGCTGTATTATGGTCAGGGCAGGGAAGAAGACATACAATAAAATTAATATACAATTTGCTTCTGGATAATGTACGCAATGATAAATTTGCATGGAATAATAGAATTTGGAACTCTGATAGTCCAGCTTAGGAAAACTTCATGCTATGGAAAGTTGTGGCCAATTCTTTATTGACAAAGGATAAATTAGAGTCTTATGGTTTAATTGATAATAGTACTTGTGTATTATGTAATGATCAAATGGAAAATAATACTCATCTATTTTTTAGTTGTGCATTTATAGGTGATATTTGGAGCAAATTGATGATTACTGGTAAATTTCACATTCCTAATAAGAATTCCAAAGAAGAATGGTTCAATATTTATAAAGCTGCAAGATGGAAGAATTCCAAAACTAAAGCATTACTGTCAGTCCTTAAAATTTTTGTTTATGTAATTTGGAAGGAAAGGAATGGGAGAATATTCTCTAATAAATTTAATTCGGTAAGTGATTTGTTTGCAAGGATTAATAATTTGATTATTAGCAGAACTAATAGATGAATGGATCATTATTAACTGACAGAGATATGCTACCTGATCATCTGCTTTATGTGCTTCAGATTGATTTTTGTTTCTTCTAATGGGTGTTGAATAAAATGGCATATGATGAGATTCTAATGCAAAGAGATAGTAGCATGGGTTCTGTAGTTCAAGCATGGGTATATATCAAGATAAGCTGATTGAATTTTTGTTTCTTTTTATGGGTGCTGAATAATATGCTTATGATGAGATTCTAATGAAAAGAGATAGTAGCATGGGTTCTGAAGTATAAGCATGGGCATAAATCTAGATAAGCAGGTTCTTCATGAAGTATCTTCCTTGTATTGTCATTTCTATCTTTTTACTTCGCAATATTTGAGCAGTTGCAAGTTGGAATGTAATTCTGTTTGAATGTAATACTGATGTAATTGACTATTGATATAATATATGGGCAAGGCTCCCTTAGCCTATTGATTTTCAAAAAAATTAATAAACCGTATGTAATTTATATTAATTTCAATGTGTTGGCTATAGTAGCTGTTGAGGAGGAAGACAAAGATATTCTTAGGAATCACTGGAATAAGAAAATGAGAAAAATTTATCGGGACACCCTTTTCAGAGCAAAAAAAGAATGAAAAGCTCGATTGGATGAGCGCTAGTATTTGGATGGACTTTCAGCAACACTGGGAAACTCCAACATTGAAAGTAAGTTTTCTAATTTTATTTTATTATTATAATTTATTTAAAGTCCGTATATTAATTGCATTAATTTAGTCATTCATATATTTTAATTTATAAAAAATTGCCGAGTGGAACTTGGCGAACAGGAATAAAAATCTTGTTGTATACCACGGTCGCTCAAAATCCTTCCAACAATATTGAAAGGAATTGTTAAATTTATAAATTGCGATTATAAAAAATTTATAACATTATTTAATTATATATTTATATTGTTTATTCATGTATAATTTCAGGCCAAGGTGAAGGACCGTATGCTTACATATGCGGAGGTCTTCACACGGACTCATTCCCTGGATCACACCAATGATGATGGCTCAGTTTCTTACTTGGATGAACCCTAAATCTCAAGCCATGATGGTAAACATGCTTAAAAAAATTTCTTTTATTTCACATTACATAAGTTGTAAATTGAATATTTATTGTAGCAAAATCCTAATCACAGGAAAGATTTGAAACGGAGCGAGCTCGAGTGCTACAGTGCACCAGCCGAGAAGAGTTGACCGCCGAGGAGGAGAACAGAATTTTCGATGTTGTAACCGACGAGCCCATGCAAATAAACGATTTGGTTACGACAATCAGAATGTAACATTTACCAAGTTCAACTACTTCATTAACTAATTTATAAATTTTATTTAATATTAGGTATAATTTATAACTAACTATTAACTAATTTACAAGCGAGGTTGTCCCAGACTGATTATAGGAAATCACAGGCCGAAAAGGAGATACCACAGCTCAAAGACCGGATATCAAAGTTGAATGATTGGCGGAAGAGTGGAGGATCGGCTATGCTGCTAGACGAGTGGATTGCATGTTAGAGCATGGGAATTTCCTTCGTATGGGTCGGAAAATGATGATGAGTTGGGATGGTTGTGTTTCTGATGGATATTTATTCGTTTTGTTTTGTACTATTTGATACGTGTATTGATGGATTTGATACTTGTTTGATGGTTGTGAATGTTTGACGGATTTTTGAATTTTTGATGGCTATTTTTGTTTGATGGACTGAGGATTTGTAGGTATAGTTGTGTTGTTTGATGGAATATTGATGTAACTATTGATTTTTGTGATATACACTAGGTTGTGTGTGATATGTATGAGATTATTCTATGGTTGTAATAGTAAAATTAATTTTGTATGTGTTATATATGAGGTGGATAGACCGATGAATATATGTATGCGGTTGGATTGTGCAAATAGCAGTATAATATATGTTAGCGACGTCATATAGGCACAGGCTAGCAACGGCTAATTTGCATGGGTTAGCAATGACTACTTACCCTGCATTGGCATACGTGGTGCACATATTCATGTCACGTGTCCATCGACCTTCATTGGCTTGCCACGACTAGGTCGTCCCTAGCCGTCGTAAATTTAATGACGAGGGCGATGGCTTTACAAGGCCGTCGCTAAAGCCGCCATCTTTTCTTCGATTGAAGATTTAAGAAGCGACGACTTTCATCGTCGGCTATCAACGACCGTTGACGGCTACTTGCCGTCACTAAACCTAGTATGTATTGCAGTGTAAGTATCCTTCATTAGAAAATTAATACTTTTATTATTTTCTATAGATTAATATTTATGTACTTAGATTTTTAATTTAACATTTAGTTTTCGGTACATTTGTTTAAAGATATGTGATAAATGAATTGAATTTGATCTATTACCTAAGAAAGTGGTGGAAATACCATAAAATGAAAGTGTAATATTAATGAATCGATAAATTTTTATAGGTTTAACGTTCATGCTGTAAATATCAAAATATATATCGTAAGTGTGTGATATGTCAAAGTGATAAACAAAATATTTAATAATTAAAAGATATTATAAATGAAACTAAGACCAGGATCTACACATATCATATTGTTATTTTAATTGTGCAAAAGAAAAAAAGATATATCAAACAAAAATACGTTATTTTTTTATCCATTAATTAATGTGAATCATGAACATAAGTAACAAAAGTTTTACGTTTTCACAAAAAAAAATTAAATGAAAATATTTATTATTTCAAAAGTTAAAAAAATCACAGACATTCGTTACCATTAATTTATTTTCTTTTAATAAAAGCAAATTTTTTTAATGACAAAGTATTCATTAAAATGTAACAATATTAGAAAGAAAAAACATTGGCATATTGGAAATGATATACCAATTTTAAGAAGAAATATTGTATATATGTTTGTTTGTAAGGAAATAACTTTAGTAGTATAAAATTATAAATATGTTTCATTGTAGTAGAATACTAATTTTAGAAATGAATTATTTGAGCCCAAATGTAAAACAATGTAATAAGGATATTTGGTACATAACCGTGGAAACATTAAGCTAGATGTTGTTGAATTACTAATTAGTTTTACCATTTTCATCACTATATGTATGTATGTGTGTGAATATATAAAAACACACATATGTAGGTATGTATGTATGTATGGTAAACACATTAATTGTCATTTTCTACAATTTATTAGACTAATAAATAAATTTTAGTTAATAGAATTTATTTTACAAGTCCAAATTTGAGATCACTTAATTGATATTAATATATGGATTTGGAAAGTAACATAATAGGAGAAAACTTGAATGAATTTTGTAGATAATTACGTATTTTTATCAAATTTTGCTGTTTGAAACACAAAATTGTAGGACTGTAAGTAGTAATTATAGTGACGATAAATTGTAGGGATTTGAAAAGAAAATAATCTGAGAGATTTAAGGTGTGACGGAGGAATTTGTGAAACTAATAGAGGAGCAGAAAATTTCTTTACATTACTACTACTAATAGACAGATAGATAGGTTGATAGACAAAACCATATTCTGTTCTAATTAATTAATACCAGTATGTATGCCATGGTTCAATGGTACATTTTAATTAAAAGCTATAAATTTGCAAATGTATCACTTTAAAAGGTTCAATGTTCATCATTAAAGGCAATAAATTAAAACTAAAATGTATCTACTAAGAAAATGATGTAAGTGCACATAAAAAAGAGAAAAAAAAATCATGCACCTTATATTATTCGAATTCATTTGGCAGGTCCAACGTTTTACCATCTTCTTGACATAGATTTTTGTCCATTGTTAATTAAACATTAAAGAGGCACGTGTTTCCCATGCTCTATATATTTCATGTTTCTAGTATCTACAAGATGTACATGACAAATTAGAATAAGATAATTTGTTTTCAAAATGGTTAACACTTATGCTGTTTTGTTTCTTATTTTTCTCTTTTCTCTTGCAATTTTAGCCTCTTCACAGGCTCCAGCTCCTGGTGTGTTGCTACTTCTTTAATTTACACTACTTGAATGTTTGAATATGATGATATTTATGACGACGGTTGCTAATTGCAGGTGACATGACACCATTGCAAAAGCATGTTTCATTTTTGACAGAAACAAGGATGGCGTAATTTACCTTTCTGAAACAGTTGAAGGTTGTGATCATTGTATTGTAGTAATTTAGTATTGTTAGAACTTAGAAGTGACTTACTATTACATATACTTATCTATTAATCATTGTTATTAGGCTTCGAGCCATTGGATTAAATGCAGTTGTAGCTGCTGTTGATGCTACACTTATTAATGCATTCATTAGTCCTAAAACTAGCGAGGTATGATATTCAGAATCAAATTTTGCTTTGTTTAGTGTGTCAGATTGACTTCTTTTTAGTCTTTGAATATAGTTTACAAGATCTATGTTCATTTTTTTGTTTGTGTTTTCGTAGTCAAGTATGCCAGATATTCGTCTTCCAGTGTACGTAGATAACATACACAAAGGAATTCATGGCAGTCACACTGGTACGTACGATCCTCAAGGAATGTACTGTTGCATCTTTATATCTTTGTACTTTCTTTTTTCCATGAAATAAGGACGTTTCAATGCATAAGCTACAATTTTTAATTTTCTTCCTCCTTTTGATAGATGCATTATTTTATCTACAAAATGGTATCGTAGTTTAATCTCTAGCAAAATATTGAAAATAAGAACAAGGAAAAATAGGTGAAAAATAAATTTTCTCATATTCAGTATCTGGATGCACCTCTAATGTTAACTAGTATTTTTGAAAACTAATACTGGAATTTCAAACATTCATTTTGACTAAAAAGTGGGAAAGAAAATAGTGTATGTTTGGACATCATGAAATGAATATTATATTAGTCTATTTTACTTTATCATGTACCTCAATTTGATGTTTTGTAACACGATTATATAGGTTTGTTGAAGCCAAATTTTAAGAGATCTTTAAAAAGCATGCACATACAAATCCAAATGCGCTGAGTGAAGATGAAGTAAATGAGATGCTCAAGTCAAATAAACAAGCTAACGATTTTGCAGGATCGTGAGTTCTTATCTTAATGCTGCTTATTTTCCTTTTAAACTTGAAAGTTGCAAAACCTAATATACATGTATATACACACACATGCTCATTAATAACATTCTAGTTAACTTCGTTAAATTAATGAATGTTACAACTGAATAGGCAAGCAGCATCAGGGGAGTGGAAATTGTTGTACTCATTAGCAAAAGACAAGGATGGACTGCTGCAAAAGAAAGTAATAAGGTCTATTTATGATGGTACTTTGTTCTACAATTTGGAAAAGGCACATTCCAAAAAGAACAGAAGTTGAAAAGCCTGTAATATGGATGTCATATTTTTTATATTGTTGTCGCTTGTTTGTGGCCCAATGTAACAACAGTTATTGAATCGTCTCATGCTTATTAATAATCCAAAAAAAAAATTACAAAAATTCACCTTGTCTTTGCTATTAATTTAAGGGGGAAATAGCATCATATTATTTTCTTTCTCACTGATATCATGTTGCTATCAATGTTGAGTGTTGTTTGTCACTACAACTCCATCTATGATACTGACAAATAATTTATACACTTTTAACATTTAATGAGATGTGTGTAGACTAGTCAATGGATGATGTGTGATTCAGATAGCTATAAACCCGAAACCAGTTAGTACAATCCAAACCCATCGTCGATCTGTACTTATAGGGTATTCCAAACCAGTACTCGACACAACCCATTGGGTATTCGGGTAAATGCCTGGATACCCAACATGCCAAATTATATTACACGTTTAAAAATTTATGATGCTGTGCATGTCTTTTATAAAATAATGATACGCCAAAAGCTTCATATATGACCAGTGCATGAACAAAATATTGCAAAACAAATGCATCTGTAGTAATGACACAAAGTAATAACTTATTATAAACCTTGATATGACAAATATTCCTTGGACTCAAGTATTTATTATATATAAAATACTAAAGACTGTTCTTCGTTTTAAAATTGATAGAAGCCACTTATAAAGCAAAATATAAAATCGTTTACATTTTCATGGGTAGAGGTTTACTGCTGCATGTGCCAAGTGTAACTATAACTGATTATAACAATCATGAGACTACCATGTTTGAAATGTAATGAGATTGTTGCCATGGCCTTTGTTTTTTCTTTTTGCTAGAAGTGATCCCAACTCTAATATTATTCGTGAAGTTTTTGTCTAAAATGAACACAAGGTTTCTGCACATGTCGAAGTACAACAATAATCACATGGGATACGAGAATGACTAAACAGTACTCAAAGCAAACAATAATCAGGCTCAATCCGGGTTTGGGTATTGGCATCTAATCCCATACCGATAAAACTGATGCGAAATCAGATTGGGCTCCGATAGAAGCCGACACCATTAAAAACCCCAATTATGTGAAATTTACTAAATATCATTATTTATTATAATATCTCATTTTCTTTTTCTGTAATTTTTGTACATTCATGATAAATAACAACTTTTGTCTATAAGACTTATTAGCATTTGTTTTAAGATTAAACATATAAATCAAAACAAAATTTATATTTGCTAACTGCTAGTTTGAAATTTCATACAAATAATCGATCAACGATGAGTGCATTATCTAACACGGAGTACAGTAAACAGCTGGTGTACTAATCATGTCCTCTAACCTTTAAATATCTATAAAGAAATATCAAAAATATTAAAGATAAATTTTGGCTCACATCCCTCTTTACAAAAAAATTAGACGCACATCCCTCCGAATTCAGCATTATAATTTTAGTCTCTGTAGTTTATACCGTACCACTCGGCCAAAAATTCCTTGTCATGAACAATTTAAGTTGCAATATAAAAAACGTGATATATTTCAGTCGGTTTATCAGATTTTACTTTTGTTTTTGCCAATAAATCGCAAATTTTATTGCATTTTTATTAAGATTCATATAATATGTAATGACAATTTTTTTTAATTTTCAGCACCAAATATTTTCCAGGCCAAACAACATGTCAAATATTTGCATATTTGCTTGGCAACATTTTTTTCTTCAACAGTTATTGCCAGGCAACTTGGCAAATATTTTCTAGGCAATGCGGCAAATATTTGCATATTTTCCATGCAACATGACCAAGATATTTGTCAGCCAACATGACAAATATTTGTAAATTTGCTAGGCAACAAAAAAGATTTTCTTCAATGATTGCCGCACGACATGACAAATATTTTCTAAGCAACACAGCAAATATTTGCATATTTACGGCAAATATTTTCCATGCACCATAGCAAATATTTTCCCTTGAAAATAATTTTTTTTTGTGAAAACATATTATAGATGAATCTTAATAGAAAAATAATTAAATTTATGATTTAATGGTGAAAACGAAATTGAAATTCGATAAATATATTGTTTCAAATATTGCAAATTAACTTCTCATTATAACATATAGTTGTTTGGGTGGTACAGTATAGATTATAGGGATCAAAATTATATTTTTGAATTTGAATGGGGAAAACTTACATTAATTTTGGAAATTAGAGACGTGTCCCTAATTTCCAAAATATTAAATACACAAATAGAATGTTTCATCGTTTAAGATATGGTTCAGATACTTATTACTACAAAAATCAACTCAATCCCATTGTCGCCAAAGAGTGGCGAATGGAAGTGTTACGCCATCAACAATGAAGCAACAGTGATGCCACCGCAAGTAAAGTCGTTCCACAAGCCTTACCCTTCCGTAGGAATCGTCCTACCACAACTATTGCCTCCTTCTGTCGAAGTTCTTCCTACCGTAAGCGTTGTTCTTCTACAATCTTATTGCTGCCGCAAGTGTTGCTCGGTCCACCACTGTAGCATCCTCCTTTGGCATACTTTCCTCCACTTGTACATCTTCCCTCCGCATGCATATTGCTACCGCCTTCCATATGTGTCACTCCTTCATACTCCTCCGCATCAATTCAAATAAGTACCATTCCACGATGACACCAAAGCTCAACAACGATGATGGGATTCAACATGCCTTCTCCTACTTTCCAGCAGCATCATACCATATCAACTCCCTTCCAACAATATCGAAAGCATTCAAACAAGCGGTATTGATAGGGTATTAAGTCAACATCCACAAATACTTTGTTGTCAACAGTGACGAAGAGGTCAATTCAAGCAAGGTGAAAGCATTATATAAGACTCATGAAGCCGCTTTAACACCTACGCCAAGCTCCTTTCGACAATGTCGAAACCAATCATTACGGCACCATGGAGGCGGAAAGGCCTGGACCCGCATCCATAAATACGACCCTAGGGGCCCATATTTTGATCAAGTTTTCTTTCCCCAAATCACTTCTTGTAATCAAGTTCTCTTAAACCCTAAATAAATTTAGGGGATCTTAGTGACTTGTAATTTGTGTAATTTATGCATAAGAAATAAAGATTGATTGCTTCTTCAAACATGATTGACTTTAATACTTGCGATAGGGTCACATATAAGAAAATATTGGCTCACCAAGCTTCACTAAAACTTCTACTTAAGCACCTTCTCATCTCCGCATTTTGGGGTGTTAGACCATATTGTGGTTTAACATTTTTGATGCTAAAAGGAGGGCTCGAACCTTCGACTACTTTTCCAAAACTACTACTCGTTATCCCTAGTTATCTTACCATACCAAGTCTATCTTTAGTTATTATGATGAATAACTGTGTCAAAAGATCAGAACAAGGGTCCTTTGAACCTCGGATAACTAATTCCACTTTTCAACTCAGTAGTGACCCTCGACATTATGAAGAGCAAGTACTCGGATTCAAGGCACTGCAAATCATAAATAATAAGAAACAAGCAAATTGTATGATCCAGACAATTGGAGTATTAATCCATTTCACATTGACCCTACACCGATTTTTGCATTAGGAGGAGAGTGCACCAAGAAGGACAATCTGTTTGTAAAAATGAAGAAAGCCATCCATTTTTGTGCTAAAGGAACCATATTTGAAGAAGAGACGAGGGTTGATTACTATATATTTGCTAGAAAATGGCATAAGATCACGGGTGGCTCATTAACCCCAAATAAAGTTCGAAGAGCTTTAAAAAGTAAGCCTGTTATTGAAAAAAAAGCACCTTAACCAAGCAGCGAACGGGTTAAATAACAGTCAAGGCAGATGGCCTTCAAATCGAAGCTTCCAAAAGATTGAAAATTCATTACATCATTGGAAAATATCTATTTCCTGACCAAGAGTGAGCTCAATTATTGGCGATAACAAAAGAAAAGGTCTAATTTTGAAAGGAACCTTTGAGGGTCATACTGTTACTACCATACAACCAATGGACAGAATAACAATCAGTGCAAGAAACTAAAAGGAATGATTATTAGCCTCTTTAGATAGTGAAAGCTCAATAGCTTTGTAAGAATATCTTAAATGAACTCAATAATAAAGGCCATTTGAATAAGTAAATCTACATGGATGGGAGTAAGATTCTTCTCAAATTTGAAAACCACCTAAAATGGTAGAAAGCCATTGATCGCGCCAAGATGACCAGATCAAAGCACCTCCTAGAGGGCGGTTAGAGTAACCCTTTAGCCATGCCAGAAATGGCCAGGCTAAAGCATCTGTAACCCCTTGATCACGCCTATGTGGCCAGGTCAAGGCACCTCCTAGAGGGAGGACGGAGTAAGCCTTTAGTCCCTGCCTAAGACGGCTGGGTCCTGTTTTTGATAGCGTCCCGGTTTTGATATACATATTGGTGAGTTTTCATGCTCTCATTTGTGATAGGCCTCACCCTTTATGTTTTCTGGATTTCAAATTATTAATTTCTAGAATTTGTGTTTCACTGATTTTTGTGATTTGCATCGATATTTTTTGTCCATATTTGAGTTTTGGTAAATAAGCTAAAGAATATGATAATTCTTTTTGTCGATTTGAGAAAATTTGAGACATTATATGATGTTCACTTGTTATCAGATATATACTTGACACAACATGGTATTATTGTTATCATATGTTTGTCATATCTCTTGTCCTATCTCATCTAACATGACATTTATAGCTAGACTGATCCGTTTATTATTTTTCTTCTCAAATAATACTCGGGTTAGACAGTGGAGTTTTTGGTTCTTTCACTTGACTTCTTAGCAGGGACTAGCTTCTGACTTTTAGTTAACTACTTTAGCTTAGTAGCATTTATTTTTATACATTCGAGAGACTGACTCCTTGATGTATACATATTCTTTTATCTAGCCCTTGTACCTATTCTTTTGTGATGTAGTGGATCTTGTATGACCACTACTTTGTTGTTCACATCTATGTGTTATATTCATATCTGTTTCCGCCTTAGTGATATGAATATCTGTGACTGAATTGTGTTATGCGTATTTTAAAGGCCTCATAGCCACTGTATAGTAGCTTTGAGTTTGTATTGGATATGTCAAATTTTGTCTTGAAATTAAACGCATGTCATACTATCTGACATATCGGTACTCGCACAAAGTAATTACACAGATGGTCGCTCCTCAACAGCCTTATTATTCATGCTTGTTGACGGCATTACCCCATACTGTCCTTGGCTAGTGCGAGTATAGAGGTGGGGCGTCACGTCACATCCATACTCGGAACTCTTTCAAAATGCTCCAAACTATATCTGACTATTAAGCTGCTCGAAAAATAGGGCACCTAGAGTTTAAGGGAAAGCAAATAAACTTTGGGTCAATCATGCGATTGGTATGAGAAACTAAAAATACGAGCATTTGAAAAAAAGGGTATCTCATAAGACCTTGCCGCACATAAATGTGTAACGGGTTTTTACTTTATGATAACCAAAACATTTCTACGCAAAATCCTATGATATTATTTTTACTGACATGCTTGGTAAACCATTCAAACAAACTTGTTTAAAATGTTGAAATTGTTACATTGGTTAAATTTGGCGGGCATAATATGTTTACAACTAAGTCTGTAGGAGTCTATCAGAAAATGGCTTTCTACTGAATAGCGAGGTAAGGGACTACCTCCTGTACAGTACATTTCCAAAGGAACGTATCGAGGATCGACATCTTTAAAACCTTTACGAATTAAGACCAGCCTACCCTAAACTGGAAGATGGTACAGATAACAACAAAAATGATATTACCTCGTTCATTCTCGACTTATCCGAGATCTCACATATAATACACCACATTTTTTTTACCCGACGTCATAGCGGGCGCAAAATAGATCTAGAAAGTGATATCATACCTTAATGGTTGTGATCTACTTAGCCGTAGAGCAACCCCTATTTCATAATATCCCCAATTTAAGGCTAGGGGTAATGTTTACCTTTCTTAAAATATTTTCACTTAAAATGCCATATTGGCATTTCCAAGAACACAATATTGATTTCAATAAAAGTATAACCTCTAAGCTTGTACATCTTAAAGAAGGATGTTAAGCATAAGAGGGGTAGCCTCCTACACTACCAAATAGATATACCTTTGTAGATTTCGATGCACTATGATTTCAGAAATGTAATGTCAGACATTCAACCATACAAGTTGTCCAAGAACAAGACTAAGCAAAGACATTCTCCTACCACATCCTTTTAGGAATTACACCTAGGATTAGTAGCGAGTAATCCTTGCATATGAATATCCCAGAATGAAGGGACCATTGGTATTTATTTATCTCAAGAGCTGCTATGAAACTATCAATAAGTAGTCCTTCTATTATGAAGACCCCCACCTTCAACTTCATTGTCTTTAACATTTCTTCACTTTCAAACTCGTAAATTAGTTCGAACTGGTTTTCGTATAAGAATCACCCAAATTCAACCCCAGTTTCTTTGAATCAATCATCAACAAAAGGATGTCAAGTATATAGGTGCTTATAATTTTATTGATTACTTTTCTCTTTATCAAAAGCTATCTTCCAGAGATATATATCTTTAAATTATTTTTTTGGGTATATACGGAATCAACAAATCTCATTTATCAAATACTAGTTTAACTAAAACCTTTTTAAATCTTGGAGTAATTCTAAATCATTTTATCCTTTACTTAGGGAAAAATCTCTGAATCAATTATTTAAAACTTAACAACTATTTCTTATTTCCTAACCATAAATTTTTAAGCGGGTCCAAAACCATGTTATTTAAGACATTGTTTACTATAAACCCAAAACAATTAATTTTAACGAAAGGGATCCATGGGAACTTAAATAACTCAAAATCATTTCTTTAATCTTGACAACCGCTTTCATTTTCAACACATATCTTTTTGATAAGTTGAAACCATGTTATCTAAGATGGTAAGTCCAAATTTGTTAGTATTCAAGTAAAACAGATCCATATATGCTAATTTTACTCAACATCAATTTTCATATTCAACCTTTACAATCTTTCGACTAGCGGTGAAATCACCTTTTAAATTCACACAGATAGTATGGGTACCATCCTCGGAATTTAATACCAAATATATTTCTATACAATCCAAATTGTATTAAATTTGGAAAAAAACTAAATTTCATATACTTACCTCGTCTCCGACATTTCGACCTTATGTATTCCTCGTCCACGAAAGTGGCTAGGTGAGCTAGGGCACTAGTTTCTCCTAAATATTTCCTTAGTTTAATCACTTTCCATTTGGATCTCATGAATAAAAAACTCCAGTCTACTCATCGACTTTTAGAGCCAAGATTAATCAATTGATTTTTAATAGTTTTTCATTAATTCATTTATTTAAACTTTTTAAAATAGATGATAAAACCTTCAAATCATCTTAAAATATTTAGTTATTTATTTGAAAATATTTATAAAATGTTTGAAAAGAATACTTAATTTTAAATCCATATTTCCAAAGTTATTAAAAGTGCTGCAAATAGTGCTGCGAATAGTGCTTTTAAGGCTTATTCTATATTTTTAAAGAATTAAAAATATCATTTATAAAGAAGTTATCGCTTTGGTTTATAAACTGTCGAAGCGCAACTATTTTGAAAACCTAATTTGCTAATATTTCAAAATCTACTAAACGAATTCTCGATCATTTTCTATCATTTGAAAACTATGATTGTAGTAGTTTAAAAAATTCTTATCGCGAAGAATTCCGACTCCAAATCAATCATATAAGTCGATATAAAATTTTATGGTGCGAATTCGTGAACTACCATTGCCCAACATGCCTATTTTTGACTCAATTTTCATAACTTGTCCAAACTTCATCAAATTTGGTCTTAATGTTTATAAAACATTTATAAACCATTTAAAACCATTTTCAAGAGGTTTAACAATCTTATATATACTATTTCATTTATTAAAGGAAAGTGATTTCCATTGTAATATTCGACCTATATTAAACGTGAATTATTTTAACATCAATATAAACATATAATGAACATCCAAACTTTATGATCAAACATAGTAAAAAACCATAGCAATCATATCACATCATTATACACACATATATAAATAGAGTTTCTCACCTTCATTGGTTTCTAACATCTAAGAAATTTGCTACAACTTTGCTATTATCAAATTAAAGCGTACAAAATCAAGCCTTTGGCCCCTGAATGGACTCGACATATGCTTGCAAATGGAAATGGGCTTGGCCTTGGTTGAAGGAGATGGTGGCCGTGGGGTTTTGAGTGAGGAAGAGGGTTATTTGCCTTGATTCTTAAGGGGATTGCTTATGTATGTTTACTTATAACTATTTAATTTCTTTTTGCAATATTTTTCTTCATAATTTCCTTAAGATAGGAAGCTATAGAAAAGCTTGAGAATGGGGAAGAAGATGAAGTAGAATAGTATGTAAAATTATGAAGAGAACGGTGGGTATTTATAGGAAAACTTTGGAAATAAAGATCTAAATGTATAATTGCTCTTTTGCCCCTTGCCCATACCCCTCCATCGCCTCGAGGTGCAAGGCAATGCTACACTCCCTTGTAACTCCATGTTTGTGATGATGATGGTGTGCAAGTGAGTTGATATTTTCTTTTTAGGGTAGAAAATATCTTGGATATTCATACTTTTTACTATTTGTAAATTATAGTATAAACGATAAGTATATTTTTATGTATATATTTGTTCATGTATATGTTTAGGGTGTATATGTGTATGTTATATATGTGCATATGACATATAAACATGGTTTGCAACAACTTTGAAAAACTTCTGTTCGTTAAACTATTGAAAATTGAGAAGCCGATTTTCGATCTTATTTTTCACTTATAAATTAATTTACATATAAATGTAAGAAAAAGAGAAACTAATTTTCATCATTATTAATTAACTAAAATAGTTTCTTTTGAATTATAAAATCATATAAATTAATTTATCATATAAATTAATTTATCATATAAATTAATTTATCATATAAATTAATTTAAAATAATTATTTATAAAAAGTGTGATTATATTGATACATCAAAACAAATTTCTTATATTTTAAAATTAAGTATATAACTTTATAAGACTATTATAAATGATTTACTATCGCTAGATAACTGATTAAAATGAATTAGTATCACTTAGAATAATTATTTGAATAATTATAATTACTGAATCATTAAATCTAAATTTAAATTCGTAAATCAATTATTAAATATAATGACATTATTCATGATGTCATACATACATTTTATTCCCAAAAATGAAATAAATAATTTTATTTCATATTATTATTTAAATACATAAATAAGTGTATGTATCCAACACAGTGCATGACTTCAGATAATTATAGAGTTGTTTATTGATAATACTGTTTTCGGTCATTTTATAAATATTTTTCCAAAGTATATATTTTTGTAGATACTTATCCATAATAAGATTATCATAATTATTCATTGTCCAAGACAATATAATATATGCTAAAAGCTTATATTTGAATATTTTAAAAATAAATACAATTTATCAAAGGATAAGTTTGTGGGTCGTTATGCTAGACCAAATACGCTTATCACCACTTTCCGATTTCGAGTAGTATCATCCCGTGATTACCAATGAAATCAGAAAAGTTAGAAAACCATTCTAGCTTTAATACACATTCTTATTTCACAAGACAGAGACGAGTTTCCAGACCTCAAAATTTGAAGTTAAGTATGAAAAGAATATTCTCCATACCACCGTAATTTGAAAGGATTATCAGCGGAAATCAGATCACGTTATTCTTTATAAAACTCCTTTTTATAAACCTCTTTATATTTACGAACTTAGTTGTAAATCATTATAAAAGTTCATTTATAAATCTCCTTTATAAAATATCATTTATAAATCCTCTTTTACAAACCTTAATGTATAATTACAAAACTCCTTTTGTGAATCTCACAGTATAAATATAAACTTTAAATTCATTTATAAAATTTCTCGTATACAACTCATTTCTGTTTATAATTCTTTTATAAATCTCCTTTTATAATTATAAAAAAATCCTTTTAAAACTTCGTTCATATTTATAAAATCCTTTGTTAATTCATTTTTATTTATAAAATACCGTTTAAAAATCTCCAAATTTATCACAAACTTTCAGTTTCCAAATAGAATCAAACACTTTACGTAGATTGATCATTACACATATTACTGTAAATCCACAAATATGATTTATTATTCGGTTTCTCAAAATGGTATCATTTAACTTTTAAAAAAATTATTTATAAATATATTCTTTCTATTTATAAAATACCCTTTTAAAAATATTCATTTATCTATAAAAGAACATTTATAGATCTACTCTCTTAATATAACATTTAACATAAAACGTTTCATAAATATCTATTCCAAAATATTTCTACCTTTTTTTAAAAAAATCACTTTAAAATAAAAAATAAACCCCTATTTTTCATTTAAAACAAATATTCATTACTATAATAACTTTTTTGTAAGGATAAGTACTTTGTAGAATAATTTTAAAATGTTTACCTATCTACATATATTAGAAAAGATAATAAAGGAAGTCGAAGTAAAATAGACAAATAACAAACTATTTTTAAATTAAATATCACAAAAAGCTAAAAAGGTCAAATTAAAATTCATTTTCCTAACCAAACCAGAGATCAATAGTATTCCAAAATAATGTATTGAGGCCAACAGCTACCATATCACTTAATCAACGTCATTACTACTTTTTTGCTAAAATGGTTCGACTTTTAACATGTGCTAGTATCACATCCAATACGACCAAACTACCAAATTTTGGCATTCAACGATTTATGTAAATGGTAATATTGAAATTAAAATCAACAGGCATAAATGGAATTAAAAATTTACAATTACAATCTCCACGAAACGCAACCAAACCGGTTCCATTCAACTCCACTACGTGTAAGCTTCGCGACCAACTACCCAAAGTCAAGCTTGGCGGCCTCTATAAACTCACGAAACACCAAGCCTGTACGTGATGAGGCAAAAATCGCGTCTCACAAGGCAAGATCGCAAATGCCAAATTCCTCCCAACAATGCTCTTCGACACAAGGAATGCAATGGAACCAGCCTCGTCGCCTAGATCTCACCAAAACCTAAACCCTAATTTTTAACCCTTATGACCAAAACATATCGAACAACCCAACCGATGCCAAACTCAACTAAACTATGGATTTGTAGATCTCATCCATACGAGTTCAAAGATCCCTATTATATATATTTTTAGAGTATTTTGCTGAATTTGTATTTTTGAAATTCAAGTGACTTACTTTATTTGGTTACAGGAAGTAAAAAATTAAAAGAGGTAGAACAAAGAAAAGTAAGTGTATGTTGATTTGTCTTTAGGTGGAGGTAGGTTTATTTTACATTTTGTCGCATCTCGCCTCATGGAATTTCGTTCATATACAGACCGTGAACAATAAAATGAAAATTCGGTCATGTAAAATGTGATACGATCCCAAAATAATAATAATATACACATGTTACCATACTTGGTAAAATTTCAAAAATAACATCATTTTTCGAAACTGGAAAATACGCACAGGGAAGAAGTTGCAAAAAATTTAGTCTCACCGACAACAAGTTTGTTTTTTTAGTATGAATGACACTTTTTAGTGTAAACAAAAAATGATAGTTGCAACTTGTTAGGAAATCACATCTACTATTTCGATGACAATAACTATACAATGAAAATCGAATATGCATATATATTGATATATATACAGGTACTTGCTAGAACAACATCACTAGAAAGACATGAATAATGCTCAAACAACACTACAAGAGACTACAAGTCGATAGGTACAAAGAAGCAATAGAAAAGATGCACAGAACAGACATGCACAAGTTTCACACATCTGGATGCACAAGCCAGACGTATGGAAAAGTCCTCTAGAGCAACAAACTAACTAGCACTCAAACGTCTGAAAATCAACTATGCACAAAAAATATACATAGTATCAGATGTCTCATACAAATACCAGACGTCTGATTTCAAACTTATATTTTAAATATAAACTTCAATTTCCACATTCGAATAGACATCTCCCCTTTACTTCGCTGCAACTCTTCATCATCAACAGAAGCAACTATAGAGCACTTATTGATGGATGCAATTACTCAAGGAACCTCTCTACAACTATATATATCATCAAGAATCAAGAGAACAATCTCACATACTTACTTATGCTCTCTAATTACATATTCTATCATATATTCTAAATCTCTAGCAATCTATGCTTGTATCGCACTCTTCTATATATTTAGTTCTTCACACACAATACTCCCAAGATATATAATGGAAGCATTTGTACTAATTAGTCAATATCCATGTTATAGAATATATATTTGACAAGAACAACTTATTATAATCAAGCCTATTCCTTCGGGCGAAGCGAGGGTGATTGATAGTCAAATTCCAAAGGGGAGCATCGGGATTGGACGTAGGACAAGAGGTCTGAACCTGTATAAAATCTTGGTGTGCTTATTCTATATTTACTGAGATAATTTTTTTTTTAGTTTCATCATATATTTTGTCACATATACTCATATACACTATACGATCCAACCCGTGGACTTTCAATTAGTATCCGAGCAAAGTTTGATCAAAGTACAGTAACACGTTTTTGAATCACTTTAATATGGCAAGTATTTTTCAAAAAGGCCAATCCTGTAATATCCCGGAATTTTTAAAAATATCAATTTAATAATCTGTAGTTAAAATTAAATTGATATTGATATTCTGTTAATAATTATTCAGATAAATTTAATAATCTTCTTCAACAAATATTTAAATTGGTTATTTTATCTTTTAAAAATAATAAATTGATTTCTATTTACAATATAAATATTTGGTTTATATTTTAAATAGAATTAGTATTGTTTTAATTTTAATAAATAAAGCATATTTTCTAGTTTTATTATTTGTAGTAATTTTGGAAAATTTGTTTTATTTAATATTTAAGCTTTTCAAAGTTGAATAAATGGTTTTGGTTTAAAATTAATAAATGACTCATGTTTTGAAATTATAATATATACATTATAAATTGTAAATTTTTGTTTTAAATTAGTATTGAGTTTTAATATCTATTTCATAAATAAATATTTGATTTTTAAAATTGATAAGGAAAATTATTTAAATGTTTAAATTAAATTAGACTGATTTTTAAATTTAGAATAAATTCAATAAAATGTTTTATGGCTTAATAAAATGGATTATTTATTTAATTAAAATATAATTTCTTGTAAAATGATTTTAATTTAATAATAAGAGATTTATAAAAATAATATTAACATTGTATTGTCTTTATAAATAAACTATGAATAAGAATTTGTAATTTTTATTTCAAATTGAATTTATATTAATAACTTGATTTAAAAATATTTGATTTTGAATTTATTTTGAATTTAAATTCCCAAGTATAAAATCTAAATTGTTTTAATATTTAATATGTATAAGTTTCATTTGTAAACATGGTTTGTTTTCATTTATAAATTTATACACATATATAATATAAACTAATAAGTTATATTGAACTAAAACACATGCATTACTTTGTTTAATTAAAAACTAATTACTTTTTAAAAAGAGAAACAAGTGTTATATTCATGTAACATGTGTATAAAAATTAGCATTTACAAATAGACAAGTGTCTAACTTTTGACAAGTGTTAAAATTTAGTTTTAATTTTTCTTTTATTAAAATCTGAAATACATTTAGTTTAGTTTGCATCTTCATTCCATATTGCATATTCATTCTCCCTTAACCAAAGAAAATCTTCAACTTTTAAAATCTAATTCATTTTCATATTAACAATCCACAAAAAAATCTGCGTTTACAAATTTATCAAACCCTGTACAAATCTGCATTCACAAATGCATATAAAAATCCACAAATCTGCATTTCCAATCAAAGTAAAAACCTACATACTCCACCCCTCATCAAAGATCAAATTTGCATATTCCTCTTCTTCAACAATCAAACTCATCTGCCTTAAAATCAAATATCAATCTACACTTCCCCAAAAACAAATAAAGCTTGCACTGTTGTTTTTTATCTGCATTTCCTAAAAAGCAAAGCGAAGCCTGCATCTTTTCTCTGCACTCTGTTTTAAACTGGGAATCATAGCATGTATTTGGGAAATTTGGCAACTGCATCATCTATTTTCTGCATGCAAGTAATTGAATTTGGAATCATGAGCAACTCGGATTTTAAATCAGGGAAAGCATGCCTTCATTTTTGTGTCTTCTGCAAATTTCCAAAGGAACAACTGAGCTCTGCATTGGTAAAAGTGAGTAACCTTTTAACTTTAAAATTTTAAATGGTTGCATACTAGTTTATTTAAAATGGAATAGCTAAATTCATATGTTATGAATAACTGTTGTTATGAATATGTATGGTATGCATGCTGTTTTCTTTTCTTATTAATTGCTTCTGTAAAAGCAGAAAACATCTTGCATGTTTATTTTTATTTATTTTCTCTTCCAAACCCAATCAAAATAATATGGTAATGCAGTAATACAAATCAAACCTATAAACTGAAACTTGAGTTTTAAATTAGGTATCAGGATTTTTAAGTGTATGTTTCAGTAGTAGTTTGTTCTTGAACAAAATTAGGAATTTGTGCGAATTTTATTGATTTTTGAATTAAGAAATCCTGGAATTCTTCTGAGTGATTGAGTAGGTATTGAAGATACTCAGAAAAATCAAACAAGAGGATATAATTTGTAGATTGATTGTAGTTTTGGATTTTTAGAATTTAACCCTAGTTTTTATTTAGGGAAAAGGATCGATCATTTCGGGACATAGGAGCGATCGAGTGTACTGATATTTAGGGATTAGGTAGTTGGTGTATAGAGTAGTTCATGGCCGGAGGGGTCGATCGTCAAGTGATCGTAGTGGCGTACAATGGCCATTGACAGGTTTTGATTTGAAACCTATAATTTTTTTTCCAGGTTTTGGAATTTGGGGTTTCAGAGCTTAAATTTTGAATGCTTTGATTTTCATTCGATTTGGTGATGATGTTAGTGGGTTGAGGGGTTTCTGGTTGTGGCTAAATCACTTGAGATGATCGGTAGAGGTGGCGGCGACGAGTTTTTCTGGTGAAGTATGTGGGTCTGTTTTGGGTTGGGGTGTTGCAGGGTTGGTCTGTGAATGACTCGAAGTAGGTTGTAGAAAAACTTGAAGTGGTGATGCATATAACCCGAAGTAGAATTTAATTTTCTCGGTTTACTCTGTAAGTTGCAGGTTTCAGATTACAGACCTGTTTATTTTAAAAATCTGGGTTTTAAACTTTTAAAATCTATAGTTTTAGGTTTAAACTAAGATGTAGGTTTAAAATTCAATTCTAGTTTGAATTTCTAATTTGAATTCAAATCCCATTTTTTTATAAAATTAAAGTTTCAGAAATTTAAACTTAATTAACCATTGGTTTGATAAAATAGTTTTAAACACTTTTAGAAATGAGATTTTAAAAATATGAGTGGATTTGGGGTTATTTAAAATCTAGAAATTCAAAAGTTTAATTTGAATTTCAGGTTTAAATTTTAAAAAAATGTTTAAATTTAAGTTTTAAATGAAAGTGAAGATTTAAGTTATTAAAGGTTTGAAATGGATTTAGCTTTAAAATTTTCATATAATATTGGTTAGATTTGCAAATTTAGAAAGTTTTAAATTTATTTAAAACTTTGATAAGTTTAAAATTATTCTATTTTAAACTTGAATTTAAATTGGAATTTAAAGGTAATTTCATAAGTAATTAGTTTTGAATTAAATTGTTTTAAACATAATTAAGTTATGTTTTAACTTGAAATTTAAATTAAGATTAATATTCCAGGATTAATTTAATTAACAAGGTAATTAAGATTAATTAATTAATTTAATTGAATTGGAATTAATAATGGATTAATGATTAATCAATTTGTAATTAAGATCATTAATTAGATTAGTAATTAATAATGAACGAATATTAATTATGTAATTAAGTTTTAAATTAAGGTTAATAAATTTAATAATTAACTTTAATTAATGAATGATTAAAGATAATTTAAAATGGTAATTAATTTAAGTTAATTACTTTATAAACTAATTAGAGGATGGTTAATGAAGGTCATTAACTAAGATTATTCAACAATTAATTAGTATGGTTAATTTTAAAATTAATTAGATTGATTAATTTAATAATAATCAATTATGAATGGTTTGAGTAATTACTCGATAAAGCAATTGAGAAATTAATTACTCAATGTAATTAATTTAGTTAAATGAGATTGTTTAATTTAATTAATTAAGTTTAATTAACTTTAGACACTTGGGTTTTGTGAATAATTACTTTATGTAGTTGGTGATTTGGCAATTACTTAGTTAAGTAATTGTTTAATAATTACAGATTGTAATTAAGTGGTGGTGATTAAAAATGAAGTAATTTGGATTAATTATTTAGTAATTAATCAAACAATTAATTAAGAAATTAATTTAAGGATAATTAATTTGGTTTAGCAGTGTAATTAAGTTAGTTAATTAATTTAAGAAATAATTAAGGATCATTAATTATTTTAATTAATGATGTAATTAAAGTTGATTAATTAAGATTAATTAATCAATAATAGATAATTAAGGTAATTAATGATGTAATTAAAGTTGATTAATGAAATTAATTATGATTAGTTAATTAATTGAAGTAATTAAAGGTTAATTACTGTTTAGTTGAGAATAATTAATTTTGTGAAATTAATTAAGGATAAATACATGAATGTAATTAAGAATAATTAATCAAGAGTGATTAATTAAGGTAATTAATAATGATGATTAATTGATTGTAATCAATTAAATGATTGAGTAAGCAAGATTTATATTGATGAAGTAATTAATTTAATCTATTATTAATTAAAGATTATGTAATTAATTTAAATTCATTTTAAATTAATTAGTGATAGAGATAATTAATTTAATTCATTTTAAATTATTATATAATGATGAGTAAATCTTTGCTTATGTTGAATGGATGTCATTGATTGTCTTGGATGCTTTGTGATCTCAGTAATGAGATAAATGGTATTGTATGGTATGGATGTTTGGTTTGTATTGTGATGATAACATAGATTATCTATTGTGATGGTGATATATGGTATATCTATTCGATATTGATAATGTGGATACCTGTTAGGTGATAATGTTGATCATCAATTATGATTTATGAATTATCCATCTGCGTGTATATAGATACTGTAATTGAACTGTTTAAAAACCTTTAAAACAACTTGGACCTTAAAAAGACACGCTTTGGTTTTCGATGAGACCAGGATCGGGTTTCCATATTTGGATATCCGAAAACCACATCGATTCCAAATAACGTTAGGTCGTGAACCAAAGTGGAGCTTTGTGAAGACTCGAGGTGTAAGGACTATGAGTCAGTATAACTCTGTGGGTGATTCCGTAATGAGTTTGACGGAATTAGTTCTTATAGATTCGAGATGGTGAATCAGAGTGCAAGGGTTATTGTCGTTAACTCTGAGGGTGATTCCAAAATGAGTGTAACGAGATAATGCCTTCGGTTTCGTTCGAACCCGGAACGAACTTGTATGGATTGAATGCTTTCAAAACATCGTCAGGTAGACGATGAGCATTCTAAGTGATATGTCCTATAAAGGTAATCGTAGCCTCAAGCCTCATCGACCGGGAATGGCTAAAACAGTGGAGGGCAGCAAGGCTTCGTGGGTCGCGCCCACTGGAGAGCAAGATTGATCCTTGTCTAGAAGTCCCTTTATATTCGGCTGTGTGGGTGGTTGCTAGCTACAACCACGCGGTTGTCTTGTTCGGAACTATTCAGTAAGGAATGGGTCCGGCTTTGTTTTGCAGGGGGTCGGGAGTGATCCTCGGTACGTTGATCTAGGCCACGTACTGTGACGGACGGTACCCCAGTAGCCCTGCCATTGTATGGAATCCAAAATCCAATAAGTGCCAACGGTTTTGATTGCATTACCCACTTTTGTGGCTAGTAGATGGAATTCAATAATGTAACAATTTCGGCTATTTCTTATTTATTTGAAAACCCTAGACACTATTATCATATCATCGGATTTCCTATCAAATGATTTGGTTAACGTAAGGTAAAAACTTTTCCATGTTTATGTGTGGGAAGTCTTACGTGATACCTTTCTTTTCAAAAGGTTTTTGAAAGTTAAGCAACTTTAAACTGTTACTCACACCAGACCCATGTCTGACCCGGAGTTTATTTTTGTTTTTCATAAACTCTTGGGTACTCAAATTTTTATGAGTAGTCAAGGGAATTCAGGTTAGGATTCAGGTTAGCTTTGACGAATTGTGGAGGAGCAATGGAGTAGGAGGCTTCTGCGTGTAGCTATATATAGTTTTCCACTGTGTGTTCTCTGAGTTGTTGTCTTTGAGTTGTATCGAGTTGTATAACTAGACAGGTGTTTATAACTGTCTAGCATGTGTTGTTTAGCTGTGTATCTCTGATATTGGTTGTAAACTATGTAATATTTATTTTATTAATATAATTTATTCATTCCGCTGTTGAGATTCTTGTGTTGTTTCTTTCTTCTCTTCTTTCTATTCTCTTTTCTATCCCTTTCTTTCTTAAAAGATGATGCGATTTTCCAGGAGTGGAAAGTCAGGTCATCTCAGCTGGTATCAGAGCATTGGGATGAGTGAATACCTAGGCTCTGAAGTGTGTCTTTCTTAGGGAGCATTAGGTTGAGTGAATACCTAGGCTCTATAGTAGTGTCTTTCTTGAGAGAGCGTACTTGTAATTTTTATATATAACTGTATATAAATATATATTTATTTATTTCTACCTATCTGTTGGGTTACCTGTTCAGGTTTTCCAATATAAGTTATAAAGGTAGATGGGGTAGTAGTGTGTCTAACATGATTACTACCATTGATTGGAGTCTGAATGTTTGAGGTTGGAGGTGTATTGTTGAGACTGTAGACCTAATACCGTTTCGAGTAAGTTCTGTAGTGACGAAGAACTTCATTAATCTCTGAAGGTAACCTGCGAAGGTTCGGAGTCTATTTATGAAGTTGGATGAGTAGTGTTTGGATCTATTGGTTGGGCAGAAGCGAGTGACAGTATTCTAATATCTCAGGAAGTTGTAGCTGCGTGATGAGATGCAGTGACTATGGATGTTCCCGAAGATGTTTTCTTTGGAACAAGTTAAGAAGTGAGTCTGCTTCTGTGTTGTGGCTGTGTTCAGCCGGAGTTTCTGTTGATTTGAGGGCCGAGTTTCTCGGAAAGCTTTGGATTTAGAATTCTTTGGCATCTGTGGCAGCAGTGCAGCTTGGAGTGTTTTCGGTGTTGGCAAGAGATCTTTTGGCTTAGCAGTTTTTCTAGAGTGGAGTTCATAAGCAGTTGAGTGGACCCGTTTCTTCGATGGGTTAGCTAGTGAAGTTTAAGCTATTCTATTTGGTTAAGGGAGAACAGTTTCCTTTGGATTTGGATTGGGTGGTTCGCAAAAGTGACTTGCGATTTTTTGAGTGTTCTCTTGGGTTATCTGAGTTTTTCTGGATGTCTTCAAGAAGTCAGAGTTTTGTCTGCATCTGGAGATTGAGCTTTCTTATCATTTGGAATTCCAGATGTGGGTTAGGGTGGTTCAGCTTAATAGAAGAATGGTTCCAGGATTGAGTTGGTGTAGCAGCTCGGAGTTTTGGAGGAACTTCGGGATTTCTTATGGATTTGTTGAATCACATCTCTGGGGTGTGTTGTCCTATTTGTGCTTGCGTTCTTCTTCAGCATTCTCTTCTACTTCGGATTAGAGTTGAGCAGCGGAAGCAGTTTGAGAGTGTATCTGATTTCTTTTCCCCGGACAGGAGAAGTGAGTTGTTGTTCTCTGATGTTGAGGAGTTGAGTTTGAGTTCTTGGTTTTGGTTGATCTTGAGGAGATCATTTTGTTGAGTTGATTGGTCTAGTTTGTTTCTAGAAGCATCAGCGAAGGTTGAGCTGATCAGTAAGTTTGTAGACAGTCCAGGATTGTCCAAAGAGTTTTATGGATAAGAGTCGGAGGGATTTGGACTCTGAAGTCGGAGATTTAATTTTGGATAAGTTTTCTTCGATCATAGGTGAGCTATAAGTTTGGGTAAGTTTGAGAAGTTATCTCTGAAGTCTTTTGGATCTTTTCTGTATCTAGGAGGATAAGTGACTGATCTATAGGATTAATTGCCAGTTTGGATAACTGGAATTCGATGAGTTTCACGTATCTCTGAGGGAGTACGTGTATGATCTATCTCTGGTTTTGGAACCAGCAGTTCTGGAGCTTAGGTTGTTGAGTCAGACTCGTTTGCAGTCTGATACCTTGTCTAGTGTTATAGATATAGTTGTACAAGAGCTTTTATAGCTTCATAGTATTGATTGTTTGGATTCTCTAGAACGGGTATCCTGGTATATATATATACCTGGGGAAACTCGATAAAATTCTATCCAGAATTTGTCTGGATAATTAGATTTGTTTGATTGGTTGTTTTTGGTTGTTAGCATATGTTTGATATATGCTTGTGTTTAAAATTAAAATTTAATGAGATTATAAAATTACCTTTGTTTTAAATTTCGAGGACGAAATTCTTTTAAGGGGGAAGGATTGTAATATCCCGGAATTTTAACAATATCAATTTAATAATCTGTAGTTAAAATTAAATTGATATTGATATTCTGTTAATAATTATTCAGATAAATTTAATAATCTTCTTCAACAAATATTTAAATTGGTTATTTTATCTTTTAAAAATAATAAATTGATTTCTATTTACAATATAAATATTTGGTTTATATTTTAAATAGAATTAGTATTGTTTTAATTTTAATAAATAAAGCATATTTTCTAGTTTTATTATTTGTAGTAATTTTGGAAAATTTGTTTTATTTAATATTTAAGCTTTTCAAAATTGAATAAATGGTTTTGGTTTAAAATTAATAAATGACTCATGTTTTAAAATTCTAATATATACATTATAAATTGTAAATTTTTGTTTTAAATTAGTATTAAGTTTTAATATCTATTTCATAAATAAATATATGATTTTTAAAATTGATAAGGAAATTTATTTAAATGTTTAAATTAAATTAGACTGAGTTTTAAATTTAGAATAAATTCAATAAAATGTTTTATGGCTTAATAAAATGGATTATTTGTTTAATAAAAATATAATTTCTCGTAAAATGATTTTAATTTAATAATAAGAGATTTATAAAAATAATATTAACATTGTATTGTATTTATAAATAAACTTTGAATAAGAATTTGTAATTTTTATTTCAAATTGAATTTATATTTATAACTTGATTTAAAAATATTTGATTCTGAATTTATTTTGAATTTAAATTCCCAAGTATAAAATCTAAATTGTTTTAATTTTTAATATGTATAGGTTTCATTTGTAAACATGGTTTGTTTTCATTTATAAATTTATACACATATCTAATATAAACCAACAAGTTATGTTGAACTAAAAAACATGCATTACTTTGTTAAATTAAAAACTAATTACTTTTTAAAAAGAGAAACAAGTGTTATATTCATGTAACATGTGTATAAAAATTAGCATTTACAAATAGACAAGTGTCTAACTTTTGACAAGTGTTAAAATTTAGTTTTAATTTTTCTTTTCTTTTATTAAAATTTGAAATACATTGAGTTTAGTTTGCATCTTCATTTCATATTGCATATTCATTCTTCCTTAACCAAAAAAATCTTCAACTTTTAAAATCTAATTCATTTTCATATTAACAATCCACAAAAAAATCTGCATTTGCAAATTTATCAAACCCTGTACAAATCTGCATTCACAAATGCAAATAAAAATCCACAAATCTGCATTTCCAATCAAAGTAAAAACCTGCATACTCCACCCCTCATCAAAGATCAAATTTGCATATTCCTCTTCTTCAACAATCAAACTCATCTGCCTTAAAATCAAATAACAATCAACACTTCCTCAAAATCAAATAAAGCCTGCACTGTTGCTTTTTATCTGCATTTCCTAAAAAGCAAAGCGAAGCCTACATCTTTTTTCTGCACTCTGTTTTAAACTGGGAATCATAGCATGTATTTGGGAAATTTGGCAACTGCATCATCTATTTTCTGCGTGCAAGTAATTTGAATTTGGGATCATGAGCAACTCAGATTTTAAATCAGGGAAAGCATGCCTGCTTTTTTGTGTCCTCTACAAATTTCCAAAGGAACAACTGAGCTCTGCATTGGTAAAAAGTGAGTAACCTTTTAACTTTAAAATTTTAAATGGTTGCATACTAGTTTATTTAAAATGGAATAGCAAAATTCATATGTTATGAATAACTGTTGTTATGAATATGTATGGTATGCATCCTGTTTTCTTTTCTTTTTAGTTGCCTCTGTAAAAGCAGAAAACATCTTGCATGTTTATTTTTATTTATTTTCTCTTTCAAACTCAATCAAAATAATATGGTAATGCAGTAATACAAATCAAACCTATAAAATGAAACTTGAGTTTTAAATTAGGTATCAGGATTTTTAAGTGTATGTTTCAGTAGTAGTTTGTTCTTGAACAAAATTAGGAATTTGTGCGAATTTTATTGATTGTTGAATTAAGAAATCCTGGAATTCTTCTGAGTGATGGAGTAGGTATTGAAGATACTCATAAAAATCAAACAAGTGGATATAATTTGTAGATTGATTGCAGTTTTGGATTTTAGAATTTAACCCTAGTTTTTATTTGGGGAAAAGGATCGATCATTTCGGGACATAGGAGCGATCGAGTGTACTGATATTTAGGGATTGGGTAGTTGGTGTGTAGAGTAGTTCATGGCCGGAGGGGTCGATCGTCAAGTGATCGGAGTAGCGTACAATGGCCGTTGACAGGTTTTGAGTTGAAACCTATAAAATTTTTTCCAGGTTTTTGAGTTTGGGGTTTCAGAGCTTAAATTTTGAATGCTTTGATTTTCGTTCGGTTTGGTGATGATGTTAGTGGGTTGAGGGGTTTCTGGTCGTGGGTTGATCACCCGAGATGATCGGCAGAGGTGGCGGCGACGAGTTTTTCTGGTGAAGTATGTGGGTCTGTTTTCGGTTGGGGTGTTGCAGGGTTGGTCTGTGAATGACTCGAAGTAGGTTGTAGAAAAACTAGAAGTGGTGATGCATATAACCCGAAGTAGAATTTAATTTTCTTGGGTTACTCTGTAACTTGTAGGTTTCAGGTTACAGGCCTGTTTATTTTAAAAATCTGGGTTTTAAACTTTTAAAATCTGTAGTTTTAGGTTTATACTAAGATGTAGGTTTAAAATTCAATTCTAGTTTGAATTTCTAATTTGAATTCAAATCCCAGTTTTTTTTAATAAAATTAAAGTTTCAAAAATTTAAACTTAATTAACCATTGGTTTGATAAAATAGTTTAAACACTTTTAGAAATGAGATTTTAAAAATATGAGTGGATTTGAGGTTATTTAAAATCTGGAAATTCAAAAGTTTAATTTGAATTTCAGGTTTAAATTTTAAAAAAAAGTTTAAATTTAAGTTTTAAATGAAAGTGAAGATTTAAGTTATTAAATGTTTGAAATGGATTTAACTTTAAAATTTTCATATAGTATTGGTTAGATTTGCAAATTTAAAAAGATTTAAATTTATTTAAAACTGTGATAAGTTTAAAATAATTCTATTTTAAGCTTGAATTTAAATTAGAATTTAAAGGTAATTTCATAAGTAATTAGTTTTGAATTAAATTGTTTTAAACATTATTAAGTTATGTTTTAACTTGAAATTTAAATTAAGATTAGTATTCCAGGATTAATTTAATTAACAAGGTAATTAAGATTAATTAATTAATTTAATTAATTAATTTAATTGGAATTAATAATGGATTAATGATTAGTCAATTTGTAATTAAGATCATTAATTAGATTAGTAATTAATGATGAATGAATATTAATTATGTAATTAAGTTTTAAATTAAGGTTAATAAATTTAATAACTAACTTTAATTAATGAATGATTAAAGATAATTTAAAATGGTAATTAATTTAAGTTAATTACTTTATAAAATAATTAGAGGATGGTTAATGAAGGTCATTAACCAGGATTATTCAACAATTAATTAATATGGTTAATTTTATAATTAATTAGATTAATTAATTTAATATAATCAATTATGAATGGTTTGAGTAATTACTTGATAAAGCAATTAAGAAATTAATTACTCAATGTAATTAATTTAGTTAAATGAGATTGTTTAATTTAATTAATTAAGTTTAATTAACTTTAAACACTTGGGTTTTATGAATAATTACTTTATGTAATTGGTGATTTGGCAATTACTTAGTTAAGTAACTGTTTAATTATTACAGATTGTAATTAAGTGGTGATGATTAAGAATGAAGTAATTTGGATAAATTATTTAGTAATTAATCAAACAATTAATTAATAAATTAATTTAAGGATAATTAATTTGGTTTAATAGTGTAATTAAGTTAGTTAATTACTTAGGGTAATTAATTTAAGAAATAATTAAGGATAATTAATTATTTTAATTAATGATGTAATTAAAGTTGATTAATTAAAATTAATTAATCAATAATAGATAATTAATGTAATTAATTAGTTAATGTAATTAATTAAGGATTAATGAAATTAATTATGATTAATTAATTAATTGAAGTAATTAAAGGTTAATTACTGTTTAGTTAAGAATAATTAATTTTGTGAAATTAATTAAGGATAAATACATGAATGTAATTAAGAATAATTAATCAAGAGTGATTAATTAAGGTAATTAATAATGATGATTAATTGATTGTAATCAATTAAATGATTGAGTAAGCAAGATTTATATTGATGAAGTAATTAATTTAATTTATTATTAATTAAAGATTATATAATTAATTTAAATTCATTTTAAATTAATTAGTGATAGAGATAATTAATTTAATTCATTTTAAATTAATTATATAATGATGAGTAAATCTTTGCTTATGTTGAATGGATGTCATTGATTGTCTTGGATGCTTTGTGATCTCAGTAATGAGATAAATGGTATTGTATGGTATGGATGTTTGGTTTGTATTGTAATGATAACACAGATTATCTATTGTGATGGTGATGTATGGTATATCTATTTGATATTGATAATGTGGATACCTGTTAGGTGATAATGTTGATCATCAATTATGATTTATGAATTATCTATCTGTGTGTATATAGATACTGTAATTGAACTGTTTAAAAACCTTTAAAACAACTTGGACCTTAAAAGACATGCTTTGGTTTTCGATGAGACCGGGATCGGGTTTCCATATTTGGATATCCGAAAACCACATCGATTCCAAATAACGTTAGGTCGTGAATCAAAGTGGAGCTTTGTGAAGACTCGAGGTGTAAGGACTATGAGTCAGTATAACTCTGTGGGTGATTCCGTAATGAGTTTGACGGAATTAGTTCTTATAGATTCGAGATGGTGAATCAGAGTGCAAGGGTTATTATCGTTAACTCTGAGGGTGATTCCAAAATGAGTGTAACGAGATAATGCCTTCGGTTTCATTCGAACCCGGAACGAACTTGTATGGATTGAATCTTTCATAACATCGTCAGGTGGACGATGAGAATTCTAAGTGATATGTCCTATAAAGGTAATCGTAGCCTCAAGCCTCAACAACCGGGAATGGCTAAAACAGGGGAGGTGCAGCAAGGCTTCGTGGGTCGCGCCCACTGGAGAGCAAGATTGATCCCTGTCTAGAAGTCCCTTTATATTCGGCTTGTGGGTGGTTGCTAGCTACAACCTCGGGGTTGTCTTGTTCGGAACTATTCAGTAAGGAATGGGTCCGGCTTTGTGTTGCAGGGGGTCGGGAGTGATCCTCGGTACATTGATCTAGGCCACGTACTGTGACGGGCGGTACCCCAGTAGCCCTACCATTGTATGGAATCCAAAATCCAATAAGTGCCAACGGTTTTGATTGTATTACCCACTTTTGTGGCTATTAGCTGGAATTTAATAATGTAACAATTTCGGCTATTTCTTATTTATTTGAAAACCCTAGACACTATTATAATATCATCGGCTATCAAATGATTTAGTTAACGTAGGGTAAAAACTTTTCCATGTTTATGTGTGGGAAGTCTTACGTGATACCTTTCTTTTCAAAAGGTTTTTGAAAGTTAAGCAACTTTAACCTGTTACTGACACCAGACCCATGTCTGACCAGGAGTTTATTTTTGTTTTTCATAAACTCTTGGGTACTCAAATTTTTATGAGTAGTCAAGGGAATTCAGGTTAGGATTCAGGTTAGCTTTGACGAATTATGGAGGAGCAATGGAGCAGGAGGCTTCTGCGTGTAGCTATATATAGTTTTCCGCTGTGTGTTCTCTGAGTTGTTGTCTTTGAGTTGTATTGAGTTGTATAACTAGACAGGTGTTTATAACTGCCTAGCATGTGTTATTTAGCTGTGTATCTCTGATATTGGTTGTAAACTATGTAATATTTATGTTATTAATATAATTTATTCGTTCCGCTGTTGAGATTCTTGTGTTGTTTCTTTCTTCTCTTCTTTCTATTCTCTTTTCTATACCTTTCTTTCTTAAATGATGATGCGATTTTCCGGGAGTGGAGAGTCGGGTCGTCTCAAATCCACTGCACGACCCCCACTTTTTAATGGTTCTAACTGTGCATATTGGTCAACACATATGAGAATTTTTATGGAAGCTAATGGATTAGAAATTTGGTCAACCGCTCAAATAAATATGTAGCACCTATCACTCCTACAAACATATTGAGTGATGCACAAAAATCGTAGCTTCTAATAATGCCAAAGCTATGAATGTTTTATTTTGTTTATTAGATAAGAATGAATTTTCACGTGTCATGTTATGTAACACTGCATATGATATTTGGTGTACCTTAAAAGTTACACGTGAAGGCACAAACAAAGTTAAACAAACTAAGATTTCAATTTTACAAAATCAATTTCCATCATTTAAAATGAAACAAAATGAATCTATAGTAGACATATACCCTAGATTCCAAACCATTCAACATGATAATGGCATTTGGAGTCAAATATACAAATTTTGAATTAATATGTAGAATACTCAATTATTTAACTCCAGAATGGGAAAGAAAAGTATTAGCTATCGAAAAAGCTAATGATCTCTCAACACTCTTAGTTTAAGAATTTGATAGGAAATCTAATGTCCTACGAAGCTAATTTGTAGGCACGAAAAGAACAAAATTCGAAAAGAAGAAAATTGCATTCCCAACAAAAAATGAAGACTTCAATTTAGACGAATAAGAAATTGTATTTATTGCCAAAAATTACAACGAATTCAAGAAGTTTAGGAAAATGACTAGATTTCAGAATGGAGGAAAATCAAGCTCAATAAATCAAACATCAATCAAATGCTATGAATGTGACCAATTTGGACACATGAAGAAAGATTGTCCCAAGCTCAATAATGATAAAAAAGAAGAATAAATTTGAAAAATTCAAAAAGAAGAAAGCTTTTGAAGTAACATGGGATGACTCAGATTCTTCATCATCATCAGACAGTGACAGGATAGTGACGGAGAACAAGCTAATGTATGCTTTATGGCACACACTGATGAGGTATGTCCCGAACTTAACTATGATGAATTATTAGAACTTAGCATGGAATTAAACGACAAATTTAGAAAAATTAAAAAATTGAATAAAGAATATATAGCCAGAATAAATAGATTAGAACTTGAAGTAGGAATGTTAAAAGACGAAAAATTATTTTAGAGGAAGAAATACAATTATCTCAAGAAAAAAATTAAAAATAGTTTGGTTGAAAATGAGACTATGGCTATTGATTTTGATAAAACTTGACTAGTACAAGATAACTTGTTTACAGAAAATATCAACTTGAAGAGTAATGTAGAAACATTGAAAATTGAAAATTTAGAATTAAAAGAAAAATTAGATAAAATTATCAAAATTTAATAAAGGAAAACAAGATTTGGAAAACCTTATCAAAACTTCAAAACCATCAAGTACTAGAAATGGAATAGGATTTAATAATATTCCTAAACAAAAAGGGAATAATGTTATGAAATATAGCTGTATTTATCAAAAGATTAGAAGATCACCTAAGTTTAATACGAATACCAAAAATATAAAAATTTGCATTCCTAAGACAAATAATAATTTGATTAGATAAAATCATATTAATAAAATTTTGAGATAATGTAGTCTATAATAAAAATTATATTCATAAAGGTACCAAACCATCTTAGGTATGGTTACCTGCTCCTCCTAACATCTAGGACCTAAATAATGTATATGGATACCAATTAAATCATCTTTTAGTTTGTAGGTACCCAAAATAAAAAACAAGGAGAAATGGATACTTGATAGTGGATGCTCAAAAATGTTATCAAATATAACATACATCGATGGTGGAAAGGTAACTTTTGGAGATAACTCAAAAGGATACGTCGTTGGCATCGGAGAAGTCATCAACTCGGGTATTTCTAACTCTCCTATTCTTACAAATGTTTTGTTAGTAGAAAATTTAAAAAACAACTTACTTAGTATTAGCCAATTAGGTGATAAAGGTTTTTAAATTAATTTCTAAAAAGATAGATGTAACATTTTTGACAATAACAAACAACTTATCTTAGAGGGTTTTAGAAACAAAAATATTTATATCTTAAATATGAATATAATCAAAATTCAAATTTATGTTCAACCGCCAAACATGACGACCCATGATTATAGCATAAGCAATTTTGTCACATTAATAAACTAGAAAAATATGAGCTAGTTAGAGGTTTACCTAAAATAAATTACAAATTAGAAAATTTATGCGACTATTGTCAGATTGGAAAACTAAAGAAAATATCTTTTAAATCTAAAAATAATATTTCTACAAAACAACCATTAGAACTATTACATTTAGATTTATTTGGTCCAACCCAAGTACAATCCGTAAATCATGAGAAATGTGTTTTTGTAATAGTTTGCGATTTTTCAAGATATACATGGATTTTATTTTTAAAACATAAAAGTGACACCTTTGGAATGTTTAAACTTTTTTCTAAAAGAAATAAATCTCAAATGGATTTGAAAACTAAAAATATTAGAAGTAATCATAGTGGAGAACTCAAAAATGATCCTTTTACCAATTTTTGTAATAAATAAGGTATAAGTCATAATTTTTCTTTGCCCGCACAACTAAACAAAAAGGTGTAGTAGAAAGAAAAAGTCGTTAGTTACAAGAATGTGCACAAACACTATTAAATAGTAGCGATCTACCAAAACATTTTTGGGCTAAAGCTATTGCTACGGCTTGTTATGTTTTGAATCGAGTAACTATTCGACCTATAACTAAACATACTTGTTTTGAAATATTTTTTGAAAGAAAACCTAAAGTTTCATATTTTAAAATTTTCGGATCAAAATGTTTTATGCTAAATACAAAAGATAATTTAGGAAAAATTGACCTAATGGCCGATGAAAGAATCTTTGTTGGATATTCGAATCGTAGCAAGGCATATAGAATTTTTAATAAACGAACTAACACAATTGTAGAAAGTTTACATGTTTCATTTGATAAAAAATTTCTTAACCATCAAACTAATGACGATGAGGAAATAATTCCTGTAACAAATACAACAAATTCTTATAATAATGAGACAAATGCATAAAATAATACTTTAGTATCGTCTTTTAGAATTCTAAAAAATCATCCAAAAGATAATATCATTGGATACTTTACTCCAGAGTAAATAGAAATCAACTTAACCAAATAAGTCATATAACATTTGCGTCAAATTTTGTACCGAAAAATTATAAAGAAGCTTCAATCGATAATTTTTGGATAATATCCATGCAAGAAGAATTAAATCAATTTTAACATAATAATGTTTGGAAATTAGTACCATGACCAGAAAATCAATTGGTTATTGGAACTAAATGGGTATTTTAAAAAACCAGATGAAAACGGAAATATAGTTAGAAACAAAGCACGTCTAGTCGTTCAAGGTTATAATTAAGAAGAAGGTATTGACTATGATGAAACTTTCGCTCCAGTGGCAAAACTCGAGGCCATACGTACATCACTTGCTTTTGCAATTCAAATGGATGTCAAAAGTGCTTTTTAAATGGTTTTATTAAAGAAAACGTATATGTTGAACAACCTCCATCGTTTGTTGACGAAAGATATCCCGATCATGTTTTTAAATTACAAAAAGCCTTACATGGTTTAAAACAAGCCCCCGTGCTTGGTACGAACATCTTAAAAATCTTTTAATTACATCTGGTTTCCAAATAAGTAAAATCCATATGACTTTATTTAATAAACGAGAAAATAATGACAATTTAGTTGTATAAATTTACGTAGACGATATTATTTTTGGTTCAACTAACGAATACTAAGGGAGAATTATACACCTTTTTAGGTTTAAAAATAAAACAACTTGAAAATGGTACCTTTATCCATCAAGAAAAATATTGTAACGATCTATTACGACGCTTTGAAATGGATAAAACTTCAAGCATACCAATACTGATGAGTACTAGTATTCACATGGAGAAAGATGATAACGGAAAAGATTTTGATGAAAAAATATATCATAGTATGATTGGATCCTTACTTTATTTGATGGCTACTCAACCCGACATTATGATGAGTGTATGTCTATGTGCCCGATTTCAAGCCAAGCCAAAAGAATCTCACCAAAGAGCTGTTAAACGTATCTTACGATATCTATCGAGTACAAGAGATTACGGTTTGTTTTACCCTAAGGCATCATCGTTTGAACTAGTTTCATATAGTGAGGCGGATTTCCGTGGATGTAAAACAAATAGTAAGAGTACTAGCAAAACGTTTCACTTTATTAGACAATCATTAGTCTCATGGTTTAGAAAAAAGAAAAATTGTATCATCTTATCGACTTGCCTAGCCAAATATATTTTAGCAGCTCTGGCATGTGCACAAGTGATATACATGCAACAAACACTATGGATTTTGGCAAAATTATCAATAAATCACCAATATATTGCGATAACAAGTGTGCAATAAATCTATCGAAAAACCTTGTAAGTCACTCGCGTGCTAAACATATAGATATATGACATCATTTTTTGCGTGACATTGTAGAAAAAGCAAATATTACATTAGAATACGTAAATACCGAGAATCAAATAGCAGATATCTTTACAAAACCACTAAATGAACAAACATTTGTTAAATTGCGACGCGACTTAGGAATATACTCTCTTAACGATCTTCCAAACTAATACTACATTTCCATTTATTCTATTTTTAGCTAACAGTTTTTTATCCACAAATTAAAATTTTTAAACTCCTTCGCCTTAAATTTTTTAGGTAGTTGATTTTTGAAAATTACCTATGAATAACCTTTAAATTCATATATAAATAATTTTTCTTTACAAAACAAAAGGTAAAAATTATATAGATTTCATATTTTTTACAACAGAAAATATAAGCATGCCTTCCGACAACTCTCATCTCTCCTTCTCAATGCCATCAATGGATACACCTCATCGCCTTCCTACTCCTACACCAAATCAGGACCCGACATATAGGAGGTCCGCTTACTACACGGGATTCACTCCTAATAAAAAGAAGTCCAAACGATCTCTATTTGTCTCTTCTAATACGAGGAGAAAATCGATGAGATACATCACTACCAAAGACAACAAATAGACTTACAACGTGAATTATACTTTGAACAAAAGGAACTGCGCGACGACTAAGTTTTCTGGAGCAAGTAGCGATAAAATTTTGTAATTCACGAAAGAAGGATGTACATGAACCACTTCTGATTCCTTGTAATCCTTTGGATCCTTCTGCCCCTTATCATACACCTTTGGGTCCTTCACCTAGGCGATTCTCTGGTTCCCCAAGAATCCAAGAATGAGGAAATATATGGTCTCCAATCAAGCCATGGAGGGATGACAAGTTTGAAGATCACACTGCTCTATCGTCATCAAAATAAATTTAATTATTCTCCTTGTATTTTTATCAACGTACATTTATATTCTGTTTCACAAATAATAATAATACTGTGTTTTATTAAAATCAAATTCTCGAAAAATAAGCAACACCCTTCAAAATTTGGCTATTTTAAGACAAATTGGTATTTTCAGACGTTTGAACTTTTCCATCAGAAGTCTGACACTCTAGTATAATACAAATTTTTAATCACCGTGCATATATCAAACGTCTAATAAATCCTTACAGATGTCTAAAAATTACCTTTGCTTAATAAAAATAGAAACCAGTCTATTTCAGACGTCTAAACCAATGACTAGACGTATGAACAAAGTCTCTGCCTCTATAAAATAAAACTCATACCATTTTCAGACTTGATATTATATCCAGACATCTACGAAAACTATCTGTCCTACAAAAATAACATTTCAATCTATTCCAGACATCTGATTCTACAAACAGACGTTTGATGATTCTCTCTGACTATCAAAAATTACAAATCGATCAAATGCAGACATCTACCACAAACAGCCAGACGTCTGATTCTATTTACAGTCTTCAAACTATGTTAAATCAAATGTCTGAATTACCTTCCAGATGTCTGAAATTCAATCGACGCTCTTATATGCCTAGATAATGTCTATTTTTTACTTCTCTCATTTCGTTTCATTTCATTTCTACTGCAAAATCAATTCCTTATTTCTCAAAAATACTTCCTCTTCCAAACCTGCTAAAATTCAATGGCTCCTAAAATAAAAAATCCTAAGATATCTAAGTGAAAACAAGACCAAACAACTTCCTCCAACCCCCAATTTGCTCTAACGGTCAAATTGAACGAAGGATGAATCGTGTACCACATTCACTCAAGAGATACTAGGATATTCAAAAGAAGAAACTCCATACAGGTCCATTTTATAATTTGCTAAAGTTCCCAATGTACAATTTAGATGAAATGTGTGAAAGTGTTGGTTTAGGAACTTTGATATGCTTTAACCCCAATAACATCCAAATTGATCAGTTAGCCATATTTCTCTGCTTTGCTAATTTGGATAGCACCGCAGATTGGAACACTAAAAAACGACGATATCTATGGTCTAGTGTTTATGGCAATAAAATTTGGCTTGCTCCAAGGATCATAGGCCGAACTCTCGGATTTTCCAACATCGGAGAAGATTTATATAGTATTCTGGATATGCGTCTGAAACAAAGAGATAATATAACACTTCTAATATGGGAAGATGAAATGCCTAGATTTGCATCAAATACCTATGACCTAAGGTGAGACTTCTCACTAGAATGATTATTAATATTATCATTCCTCGCCTTGGTAGTCATGAGAAAATCGCGGAACTTGAGCACAAGGCCCTATATGCTATATTCAGTGGAACAAGGGTCAATTGGGCTAAAATTATATTTGACGAGCTCAAATATTTTTGGACTCAATCACGCCCATCCATCATCGGCCCTACATATATCGTGAGACTTCTACGAGCTCACAAAATCCCCTCATATTTATCCACTTTTGAAGAAATTTATTCGAAATATGCATTCACAAAATTTTTCTCCCTAATGCACTTACCCAAAAACCCTTCGGATTTTATATCATTTGAAGAGTTAATGCAATGTATTTAAGCCAGACAAGTTAGGTCTCGACCCTAAACACAACCTGAACGATCAAAAGAGGTGGAGCAACATGGAGAGACTACTCCTCCTCCTCATACACCATTTGATTATACGTGCCAAGTTGATATTTTGGAAACTCGCAAAGAGACGAATCCAAATGAGAGTATTCGTGACCTAACTCTCCAAAATCAGCTTATTTTTTCTCGAAATAAAAAATTATTGGCTAAGTGCATTGATAGTTTTTAAACATCTTTTGCTTCTCTCCTCGCCATAGTTGAAACGTCACTTTCAACTATCTATTCTAAAGGAGGTTCTTTAAGGGGTTCGTGGTCCTACACCACCTTAAGAAGATTGGCCAACTCTAGTGCCTTCTTCTCCTCTTTAAAAACATTCCAAACTTTTTGACGAGGAGAAAGAACCTCTCGCACAAAATCCAACATCTCCTAAAAACCAAGCTATCTCTTCCAACAAAGAAGACGAAGGAGATGATCAAGATAAAGCTTCCCTAAAAGATCCTTAGATTTCTTAGGATTCCATCTTTTGTATAAAAATGATACAAATCTATGAATGTAATCGATTAAATGAGTAATGAAATTTCCTTTTTTGGTACGTTATTTCTTGTATATTTATGAATCTTACAAGGACTGGTAAATACTTAATGAAATGAACATGATGTCTACAATTAAAATATTATAAATCCTTTTTGATAATGCCAAAGGGGGAGAAATATTAAAGGTCACAATAAATGATGGAAAGCACATATTCAGAGATTTATAAAATTATATATAAGTACATCGTATAGTTGTCATCATCAAAAAGGGGAAGATTGTTAGGAAAACACATCTACTGTTTCGATGACAATAACTATACAATGGAAATTGAATATGCATATACAATGATATATACAGATACTTGCTAGAACAACATCACTAGAAAGACAAGAATAAGGATCAAACAACACTACAACAGACTACAAGTCGATTGGTACAAAGTAACAACAGAAAAGATGCACATAATAGACATGTACAAGTTTCAGACATCTGGGTGCACAAGCCAGATGTCTGGAGAAGTCCTTTGGAAAAAAAAAACTGACTGAACCAGACGTCTGGTAGTAGCACTCAGACGTCTGATAATCTACTATGTACAAAAAATATATAGTATCAGAAGTCTGACACAAATACCAAACGTCTGAATTCAAACTCGGATTTTAGATTTCAACTTCAACTGCCATATTTAAATAGACATATCCACTTCTCTTCGCTGTAACTCTTCATCATCAATAGAAGCAACTGCATAGCACTTGTTAATGGATGCAACTACTCAAGGAACTTCTCTACAACTATATATATCATCAAGAATCAAGAGAACAATCTCACTTACTTACTTACGCTCTCTAATTACATATTCTATCATATATTCTTAATCTCTAGCAATCTATACTTGTTATTCACTCTTTCGTATATTCAGTTCTTCACTGACAATACTCTCTAGATATATACTGGAAGCATTTGTACTAATTAGTCAATATCTGTGTTATAGAACACACATTTAACAAGAACAACTTATTGTAATCAAGCCTATTCCTCCGGGCGAAGCGTGGGTGCTTGATAGTCGAATTCCGAAGGGGAGCTTCGGGACTGGTCGTAGGCCGGGTGGTTCGAACCACTCTAAAATCGTAGTGTTCTTATTCTATATTCACTCAGATTAATATTTTTTTTGGTTGCATCATATATTTTGTCACATATATTTGCATATACACTATACGATCCACCCCGTAGACTTTCACAACTATTATTCTATGATTTACAATAAAAAGTGTCTTTCAACTTAAAAAGCAAACTTCTTGTTCTTAAAACTAAATTTTTCTCCAACTTTTTTCTAAGCCTAAGAACCCCTTATCGAAAAATTATCAAATGGAAATTTAAATATTTTTTAAATTAAAAATTACGAGAAAACCAAATAAATTAAAATAAAAATACATTAACAAAAATCGCACGTTAACAATTAATTTTTGGATTATTTATTAGAGTTAAATAAAATATGAATATATAAATAATTTAAATTTCCTATTTGAAATGTTAAAAGTTCTGCATTGTTACATTATTTTAGTTGTATTTATATCACATCGGTTCTCTATGACCATCTTCTTTAGCTAGCTCCTTCAATAATGTTCTTCTACTTCAATATTGAAACTAGCTCAATATGTTGTTTCTTGATATTCTAGCTAACAGTGCTTTGGATATGCCAGTTTGTCGATTTTCCAACAAATGATATAAATGTGATTTGGATTGGTTACTCTTACAAGGAACAACCAAATGGCTCCTTTAGATATATTATGTAATTCTTAGATTTTGATGATCATGAATGATTTAAATATGGCTTGTATTAATTTTGCTTTGTTTATTATAAGTTAGACGACCTTATAGCATAGTTACACTATTGAATATGCTTCATACTTAAAATAATTTTTTAACATAATTTTTGTACTATTGACCACTAGGCTTGTTGGTAATTTTATGTTTTTTAAATACTAAAGTATCATATGTACTCTCGTCAATATGAGGGTTAGTCTTTTATCATAATAAAATGAAAAACAATACTATGTGACATAGATAATTTTTTCAGTAACTATGACAAATCAAAATGGTCTTATTACTTTGTATTTTGGCACTTCCATCTTTTTATTATTATTCATTATTTAGATTCTTACTTAAAAACACATCATATAAAACCAAATATCACATTTTTAGCATAGCATGAATCATTGGGGACGATGAAAAATATTCTCATATTAGAACTTTTTTGTAACAACCCTGAATTTTGAACAATTGAAATTGAAATATTTAATTGATTTTGAAATATTTTAATGATGGTTTAGCTTGAATTTGAAATATAAATATGAATTTGGCAATTAAATTTTTGAATTTAATTTGTTTAAGTTGGGTAAAAATTTAAATTTTCAGTTTTAAGCTGATTTAAAATATTTCAAAGGCTTAGAATTTTTTTATTGAGAATACTGAAGATAATGGAAGCTTTAGAATTGAATTGAAAATGATTTATTCGGTTTTGAAATTTTATTGTTTAAATCGATATTTAAAAATAGACTTTTGAGGCACAGTCTCGAAATTCGATGAGACCAGTTCCATTGGATTCGTAATATTGATTTATCGGATTTCAATTTTCGTAGCATTCGAATTTGTTGTGCGGCCCTACGATAAGAAAACGCATTGAAATTCAAGTTGAAGATTTAATGTTTTAACTGATCCAAAAAGCTATCTTCTCCATACGATTGAATTTGGACTCGAAACCTTTTCCATAGGGGTTTAACATTATAGACACCTGACGGCATGCTTCGATAGGAAGTCGAGAATTTAGAGTTGCATGATTAGAAATGATTTAAATTTAAAAATCTAAATTTGAAATTAACCTATAGTTTAACTACTCAAAAACAATTCACATCAGGCCATGACCACTTGTGTTCTGGCTGTCACCATTTGTCATACATGCAAAGATTTTAAGGCACGCGTTCGTTTAAGGTAAAATAAAAAAATTATATATGTGTACAAGTAAAACAAAACAAAGAAAAAAATTATAATAAACATCTGCTCAAAAATCTTCTTCGTTTCAAAATCAATGGCTACGTGAAGTCAATTCGAGCATTCAAAAAAAATGGAAGATTGTTTTTCAAAACAAGAAAGAAATCAAATAAATCATCCTCACGCAGACCGATTCGGGATCGATTCAAACCAATTGGGTTGTCCAATGTAATCTGGAGTTCGAATGTGACCTTGAGGCTAGCATGTTGGGGATAGGGTTTCGAGGTCAGCGGTGGCTGGAAGGGATGGTCGCGGCGATACTTATGATTTCGTTCGACTTCAACCGTGAGCCATTCGAATTTAAACCAAAGTCAATTTCCACTTCGTCGAGGAGGGTGAAGCCAAGCCAGCGGTGGCTGGAGCAAGGAACTTCGTGGTTGAGTCCGCAATGTCTGTTGGGAGTTCTAGGGTTTCCAAACGTTTCGGGAAGTGGCGAGAGGGCAGTTGAACGGGGGCCGCGTTAGATTGCAAGTTGAGCCAGGGTTCGCAATGGTTTGGGCTCGAGTCTCTGGAGCTCGGTAGTGAGGTATTTACGATCCTGTTTGTTTTAATCTAATTCAAATATATGTTGTAAATCAGAAAATAGAAAAAGAAAAAAAAGGTTAATAGTAAAGAAATCCTGTAGGTTATTTATTGAAAAGTATACATATTGATTAATTTTTGATTTCTAAGTATATGTAGAGAAAAGAAAAATTAAAAAAAAATGCATTTACACATTTTTAATTTGCTAGATTACTTTAGAATAATGTACTTTTGGAAATTAATTTATTAGTTAACCTAGGTAATTATTTTAATTACTAAAAGTTTTAAAAGGAAAATTGTTAGTCTAAAATAAATTTTTAGTTAATTAAATTTACCAAACGAAAATTGGTTATTGGATTATTTCGAATATTAAAAAATTGTATAATTGTTTATGCAAGGTCAAATACAATGATGAAATCAAGTCCGGAATGGAAATGGAATTGCATGCGTAGTAAAAAGTGAGAAATTCTCACTCGAAGAAGTTGATGCTTGGTTAATTTTAAATAAATAGATTTAAAGTAATTGATTTGTGTGCTTGGACGACTATTATTGTCAATTGTATTGAAATAGACCCTATGCGCCGCATAATAGTGGATGATATCATATTTAAACCCATATACCATGATATTCCACCTCGAAGTGGAATTTGTACTATATATGTATTTGGAGCTGTTGATTTCTTGCATTATGTAGCGGATGAGACCCTATGCGCCGCATAATAGCGGATGATATTTTATAAATCTCATATACCGCGATATTCCACCTAGAAGTGGAATGGGTATTTAATTGTTGCCCTAACATTTATGGATGCAGGGAAGCGGGTTGGAGGGATCCAACTGAATTCCTCAAACGTTTGAATTTGTTTCATATGTTGTATGTTGATTTATTGAAAATCTGTGTGTGATTATATCTGTGATTGAAATCGTTGAAGGCTATGATTTAGCCGAATATATTTTTAGTATCATAGGATACCAGAAATATGAAATTGAATTTTTGGAATTTAAAGTAGAAGCTTTAAGCAAAATCATTTAAAGAATTAGGTGAATTTAAAAGAGGAAATTTAAATAGATAAAGTTTTGGTTTTGAAAACTTATTGAATAAATTCCAAAATATGGAAAAAGATTTTAATAAATGGGTTTTGAATAATATTGTTTAATAGTTGAAAATTTTGTTTAAAATATGGATTTTTAAATGAATTGGAAGAGGTAAAGAAATTTATTTTAAAAAAGGAAATAAATTAGGGAATTCATTTGGAAATTGATTTTGGTGATTGAAAATAAACCTTTGGGAAATCCATTTGGAAATTGATTTGGGCATTTGAACGAATTTGGGAAATCGATTTGAAATTATTAGGTGTTTCAAAATAAATTTGGAAATCAATTGAAATTTGATTTGGTGTTGAAAGTGAACATTTGAAAATCGATTTGAAGATCGTATGTCAATGGATATTTGGAAATGTAAATTCACAATGGGAATTTAAAGATGAAAGGAAAATTTGTTTTAAAAATAAATATTGGTTTATTTTTAAAGTGTGGTAAGGAATTTACAGATTAGAAATGTAAATTGAAATAAATCGAGAAGGGTTTATTAATTGGTTTAAATGGACCATTTTGAAATGAAAGTGCATTCTCCTTTGAAAGCTGAGTATATTTTCAAAGTAGCTTTTAAAGTATAAATTAAAAGTTCTAAAGTTGGTTTTAAAAGAATATTTTAGAGAAATTATTTTCTTAAGTTATTTTGAAAATCTTTAGAGCAAAGATTTATTTAGTAAGTTATAGAAGTGATTATTTAAAAATTAATTTACAATTGTTTTAGAAAATGGTTATTTAAATATTTATACTCTATCTACTAATTTTATTTTGAAATTAGTTTGGACTTAAATTTTTTTACGTAAAATAGTTTTTATTTTAAATATTTTAAGTAAAGTATTTAAAATAGTTTTTATTTTAAATGTTTCCAAATATATATTTGGATAAGTGATTTAAATTATTTTTAAAAGTATTCAGACTTGGCAGATTTTCAGTGGAAATAAATGATTTCGGGAACTTTATTCCTCGAGTGAAAAATGTTTTGAAATTCATTTTCAAAAGGATTGAAGTGTGAAAATATATCTTGTGAAGGTATTTAGAAAATAAATAATTTGGGGAAACTATTTAAATATAATGATTTTTGTGAATGTTGTTGATAGTTCAATAACCGCTATCAGTGTTGGCCTTTGAAATGGCACTTGAATTTGTTTTCAAAACAAGCGCCCGTTATTCTTTTAAGCCGGGAGAGGAATTTATGTCATAGAACCCATTCCGAATAATGGTACGACGAAATGGGATTGCATTTGAAGATGGTGTTGAAGACCTGGTATTTTCGAAAGCGAAAGGATTACCACTCGAATGTCTCTGCACCGAATTGCTTTGGTATAGAGATTTTATCACGCTTTGTGATTGGGAGTCCAAACATGTTTAGGGATTATCTGGACGTGCAAGGGCTTCTTTGAAAGTGCCTTCGGTTCTGTTCGAACCCGGAACAGACTTGTATGGATATGTGTCCGACGTTACACTTTGAGATGTAAAGCTGGTTTCTATCAAATACATTTCTGTTGGTGGCGGAGAATTTATTCTCTTAGCTTAACACCCTTTTCTGAGATGTACGGGCTTAGAGGTTATGTAGTTGATGGTTACTAGTGGTACATTTCCAATTTGGTAATGTGGCATATTAAGTGTTGATGATCTTTTGTTGATCAAAACATGGCTTTTTGTAAAAAGCGTAGCTTTGTGGAAGAGACTTCGTCGAGCCTCACAACCTGGAAATGGTCGAAACTGGAATGTTGCGGCAAGGTTTTTAGGGGTCGCGCCCCTAGGGTATGTCCATTTTGTTCTGGATAAGAGGAGGTATCATTGTATGGAGCCCAGATATTTAACCTATGTGGTTGTTGCAGATTTATTGCTTTGTTGCTATTTGCTTGTGAATCTCGAGATAAAGGTCGGTTACGACCGAGGATGGCATACTTGTGTATTAGTTATCTATGTTATAGCTTGGTTAAAGCGTGAGGTAACGTCGACCTTGTTAGCAAAGAACCGGTTAGGTTCCCCGGGCGTCCTTCCAGAGGCATACCCATTTCGGTGTAGGAAGTTCCTTTGCCTGACCATGGTTAGAAATCCAAACAAAACAATACGCGCCCTGTACGGTTTTAGTTGTATAACTTGCTATGGAATGTGGCGGTAACCTGCTATTGGACATGGTAGCTATAGTGGACATACGACGAAATGTGGTATGCTGGCTAAGATTAATATTGTACTTTCGAAATGTTTTCCGCACTATGCACTAATAATAATAATATCAAATGGTTTTCGCGTATCAAGCATTTTTGCCTGTCATAAGGAGAAATGTCTTCCAAGTGTGAGCTTGCACTGTGGGTGGCAGTAGGCCTTATGGTAGTTTCATTTTCCAAAACCATAGCGGTTTCGTTTTATTTTCTTTGTGAAAATAACTGTTTTTAAGTTCTCACACCAGTCCCATGACTGACCTGGAGTTTATTGTTCCCTTCCTAAATTATGGGTGCCCATAATATTCCACACGGGTGGCCTAGAGTTAGGTTATTAGGTCATTCTGGAATTCAGGAGTTGCTGCGGAGCTCAGGAGGCGAGCTAGATGGCGAAGCATACTTCCATATACTATTATCTTTTCCGCTGTGTATTCAATTGTAAGGACAAGTTTATATAACTGTCCAGTTTGTTGTTAATGGTTGTAAACTCTGTTGATGTATTGAAATAACATACGTAGTTCTTTGTTTTAAAGATTATTCATTTATATATTATATGTTGTTCCGCTGTGAAATGTGAGATTCTGTTATTATTTCTGTTTCTTCTTCTATCTTCTTCTTCTTTAACCCTAACGGTTCGGTTTTCCGGCATTCGATTGTGCGGTATTTGATAAAGTAGACGTATTAATGTCGACTTTTGGGCGTCGAAAAATCGGGTCGTTATAATATGGTATCAAAGCATTTGGTTAAGCGACAACCTTGGCTCTGGTGGGGATTACTCATTAGAGATAGAGTCAGTAGTACACTAGAATGAGTTCGAGTGTAATAATAGATATAATCGCATATTTGTTAGTGAATATAAAAAAAATTTGTTTTATATTATGTTGACTTATCGGTCGAGTGTTTATAGATTCTGGTCAGCGCAGTCTAGCTAATATGTCGATAGGAGTTTGTAAACTCTTAAACAAGATAAACCGACGCAGTATTGTTTTAAAATCGGTTAAATGGGATAATTTTACCCAAACTATTTTTGCATATAAAAGAAATAATTATCCGTAAATTATATGGTTGCTTGGATGGTAGGAGATGATAATATTACATTATTATCATTAACGAATAATAAATTAAAACCATAGGCTAAGAAAAAAATCCATATGCAAATGGGATTTGTAAATATAAAATTGTCAATGTGATTTATAATTTGAAATAGAATTCCAGAGAAATATTTGAAAGAGATTGAAAGGATTTGAGAAATGAAGTTTGGAAATTTGAAAAATATTAAATTCTTTTGAGTTTGAAAATGGTTTTCAAAGGTTTTGGAAAAATGTTTTGGAGGGATAAAAGCTCTAAACTCTTTTCGGTCGCTGCAAAATAACTTCGGTCATGACTACGGCATCATTGATGTTCATTTTCGGATTTCTAGGAGAGGAATTGCTGCCAAAATGATTTAAATTAAAATTGTTTGCAAATTGGATTTTGTTTTGAATTCAAAAGATAATTTGAACTGATTTCAAAAAAATGATTTTTGAAATGTTGGAAAAACCCTAGAATTTGATAAAAATATTTATGGAATAAGATTTACTGAGGTGGAAAATAAAATTGTGAATGAATAAATAAATTTACAATTGCAAGTAAATATAACTGGAATTGGAATTGGAATTGGAATTGAATTTGATTTGTGATAAACAAAGAAAAAATGGAAAATTTGTCAAGTTGGACCAAAATAAATAAGATATTGAAATTAAAATTAGTACGTGAAACTAATTGAAGGAATGACAAATTTAATATGGTTTGAAATGAATTGAATTCAATAATTATAAATGAAAGGTAAATTGAATTCATATGGAATTTGAAATCCAGTTTAAATATAAACGGTTATAAACCAAAATGGTGAAATTCTTAAGTAAAATTTGGAATTGAGAAAACATTCTAAATTGATAAGTGAATGAGGATTAAACTAGAAATTGTGAAATGATGATTGTGAATAACTGGATTGGAATGAAAGATCAATATGAATAAAAGAAAAGAAAATTGATAAAGCTAATAATCAATTGGAATAAATATGTAGGATGTACGTATATTATTTTATTCGCATAACGATTTGATCCAGAATTCGAGCATAGAATTTCGAGATAATTATATCGATTCGATTAAGGATTTTTCACTCGATTTTCGACGACGAACTTGGATATGGATTTGTGATAGAATCTAGAAATTCTCTATCATAGTTTACGGCTATGCAAGGAGAATAACGGTTCTGATTAAGAAACCAGATCTGAGTCTGCACTAGAAAGTCGGGGGGACGATACTAGTTCGGAAGTGAAATTGTGTGATCGAGTGAGCGATCGAATTTGGTATTGCGCACGAATGATGTAAGTAGATCGTATGGATCTGAATGAATTAATTGTTGAAATTTTGTAAAGTAATGTGCAAGATGATAAGCAGGATATACAGGTGTGTTAAAGGAATATGGAAGTGGGATTTTGATTTCGAAAATAATTTAAATTTCTCGACAAAAGGTATGTATTTGAATTTCAGTATGAAATTTGATGATTTTCCTGTCCAGCCACTTGGCGTTTTGTTTTCTTCTTGAAAGCTAGGGGCCCGTTATGGCATTTTGCAGTCGTACCGAGCTAGCCACGTAAAGGAGACGCTGGCGAAATTTTTTAGAAATTTTAAGAGTTAGAAATTTTTTGATAAAATTTTGAAAAATTATAATTTGAGTTTCGATTTAAATTTGAATTGTTAAAGAAACAATTTTGTTTGAAAACTATGAAAGTATTTGGAAAGTTAGTTGAAATGATAATGAATCTTTAATAAGAAGATTTTGGTTGGCAAGTTGTTAAAAACTATTTGGTTTCGGGAAAAGGATAATGGGTTAAGGATCATTCTTCTTAACTTGTAATTTCAGGACGAAATTCTTTTAAAGGGGGAGTCTAAACAACCCTAAATTTCGAACAATTAAAATATTTAATTGATTATAAAATATTTGAACGATGGTTTAGCTTGAATTTCAAATATAAATATGAATTTGGCAATTAAATTTTTGAATTTAATTTGTTTAAGTTGGGTAAAAAATTTAATCTTCAGTTTTAAGCTGATTTAAAATATTTCAATGCTTAGAATTTTTTTATTGAGAATACTAAAGATAATGGAAGCTTCAGAATTGAATTGAAAATGATTTATTCAGTTTGAAATTTTATTGTTTAAATCGATATTTAAAAATAGCCTTTTTAGGCACACTCTCAGAATTCGACGAGACCAGTTCCATTGGATCCGTAATATTGTATTATTATCAGATTTTAGTTTTTGTTGCATTCGGAGTTGTTGTGTGGCCGTACGATATGCAAACGCATTGAAATTTAAATTGAAGATGTAATGCTTTAGCTGGTCCGAAAAGCTATCTTCTCCATACGATCGAATTTGGACGCGGAACCTTTTCCATTGTGTTCGGAATAGGGGTTTAACATTATAAACTCCTGGCGGCATGCTTCGATAGGAAGTGGAGGATTTGGAGTTGCATGATTAGAGATGATTTAAATTTAAATTTTAAATTTGAAATTAACCTATAGTTTGAATAGTCAAAAACAATTCACATCAGACCATGACCACTTGTCTTCTGGCTTTCACCATTTTTCTTACATGCAAAGATTTTAAGGCACGCGTTCGTTTAAGGTAAAATAAAAAATTATATACGTCTACAAATAAAACAAAACGAAGAAAAAAAATAAACATCTGTTCGAAAATCTTCTTCGTTTCAAAATCAATGGCTGCGTGAAATCAATTCGAGCATTCAAAATAACAAAAATAAAAATGGTAAATTATTTTTCAAAACAAGCAAGAAATCAAATAAATCATCCTCACGCAGACCGACTCGAGATCGATTCAAACTAATTGCGTTGCCCAATGTAATCTAGAGTTCGAACGCGACCTTGAGAGTAGCACGTTGGAGATAAGGGTTTCGAGGTCGGTTGTGCCTTGAAGGGATGATCGCGGCGATACTCATAATCTCATTCGACTTCAACCATGAGCCATTCGAATTTAAACCAAAGTCGATTTCGACTACGTCGAGGAGGTCGAAGCCAATCAAGCGGCGGCTGGAGCAAGGAACTTCGTGGTCGAGCCCGCGATGTCTATTAGGCATTTTAGGGCGTGGAAGTAGTGAGAGGGCTGTCGATTGGGGGGCCACGTTCGATTGGAAGTTGAGCCATAGTTCGCGATGGTTTGGGCTCGAGTCTCTGGAGCTCGGCGGTGAGGTATTTGCAATCCTGTTTGTTTTAATCTAATTCAAATATATGTTGCAAGTTAGAAAACAAAAAAAGAAAAAAAAGGTTAACAGTGAAGAAATCCTATAGGTTATTTATTGAAAAGTATATATATAAATTAGATTTTTGATTTCTAACTATATGTAGAGAAAAGAAAAATTAAAAAAAGATACGCATTTACACATTTTTAATTTACTAGATTACTTTAAAATAATGTACTTTTGGAAATTAATTTGTTAGTTAACCTAGGTAATTATTTTAATTACTACAAAATTTTAAAAGGAAAATTATTGGTCTAAAATAAATTTTTAGTTAATTAAATTTACCAAACGAAAATTGGTTATTCGATTATTTCGAATATTAATAAATTGTATAATTGTTTATGCATGGTCAAATACAATGATGAAATCAAGTCCGGAATGGAAATGGAATTGCATGCGCAGTAAAAGGTGAGAACTTCTTGCTCAAAGAAATTGATGCTTGGTTAATTTTAAATAAACAGATTTGAAATTATTGATTTGTGTTCTTGGATGACTATTATTGTCAATTGGATTGTAATAGACCCTATGCGCTGCAGAATAGCAGATGATGTTATATTTAAACCCATATAACATGATATTCCACCTCGAAGTGGAATTGGTATTATATATGTATTGGAGTTGTTGATTTCCCGCATTATATAGCGGATGAGACCCGATGCGCCGCATAATAGAGGATGATATTTTATAAATCCCATTTTCGACGATATTCCACCTTGAAATGGAATGGGTATTTAATTGTTGTGCTAACATCTATGGATGCAGGGAAGCAGGTTGATGGGTTCCAACTGTATTACTCAAACATTTGAATTTGTTTCATATGTTGTATGTTGTTTATTTATAATCTGTGTGTGATTATATCTGTGATTGAAATCGTTGAGGGCTATGATTTAGCTGAATATATTTTTGGTATCTTAGGATACCGGAAATATGAAATTGAATTTTTGGAATTTAAGTAGAAGCTTTAAGAAAATTCATTTAAAGAATTGGATGAATTTAAAAGAGGAAATTTAAATAGATAAAGTTTTAATTTTGAAAACTTATTGAATAAATTCAAAAATATGGGAAAAGATTTTAATAAATGGGTTTTGAATATTATTGTTTAATTGTTGAAAATTTTGTTTAAAATTCGGATTTTTAAATGAATTAGAAGAGAGAAAGAAATTTATTTTAAAAAAGGAAATAAATTGGGATATCCATTTGGAAATTGATTTTGGTGATTGAATAAACCTTTGGGAAATCCATTTGGAAATTGATTTGGGTGTTTGAAACAAATTTGGGAAATCGATTTGAAATTGATTTGATGTTTGAAAATAAATTTGGAAATAAATTGAAATTTGATTTGGTGTTGAAAGTGAATATTTGAAAATCGATTTGAAGATCATATATCAATGGATATTAGAAAATGTAAATTCACAATGGGAATTTAAAGAGGACAGGTGTGACGCCCCACCTCTGTACCCACGGTAGTCAAGAACACCACGGTGTAGTGCTGTCAACTAGCACGAAGAATAAAGCTGTTGTGGAGCGACCATCCATGTAATAATCTTCGAAAACAAATATAGAAATATACATAACATAAATCAGTCGCAGATATCCATATCACTAAGGTGGAAAAAGATATGAATATAACACATGAAAGTGTACATCAGAGTAGTGGTCAAGCAAGATCCACACTATCACGAAAGAATAGCTACAAGTGCTAGACAAAAGAATATGAATACATTAATGAGTCTATCTCTCAAATGTATACAAAAAGACTGCTAATCTAAGTAGTTAGCCAAAAGTCTAGGTAAAGATCCTGGATGAGAAGTCAAGCAGAAGCCCTTGTAATATCTCGGTCTGACCCGAGTATTATTTAATAAGAAAATAATAAACGGATCAGTCTAGCTATAAATATCAGATGAAATGATATAGAATAAGAGGTATGGTATAAACGTATAATAACCATAATGGAATACTATGAAAAGCATGCAATGAACATCAACAACAGATTAATCAGTATCACAAGAATCCTCTCAAAGATCCAAAGGAATGTCAAACTCCATTGTGACGCCCCACTTCTATACCCACACTAGCCAAGGACACTACGGTGTAATGCTGTCAACTAGCACGGAGAATAAGGCTGTTGAGGAGCGACCATCTGTATAATTGCTTTGTGCGAGTACCGAAACGCCAGATAAAAATATAACTTTTCATCTGAAGGGGAAATCCGACATACCGACACAAACACAAAGCTACTACATGGTGGCTATATGTAATCTTCGGAAACAAATATAGAAATAAATATAACACAAATCAGTCACAGGTAATTCATATCACAAAGGCGGAAATAGATATGAATATAACATATGAAAGTGTACATTAGAGTAATGGTCGAACAAGGTCCACAATATTAAAAAGAAAGACACAAGTGCTAGACAAAAGAATACGTATACATCAAGGAGTCTATATCTCAATAGCATACAACAAAAAAACTACTAAACTAGAGTAGTAAGCCAAAAGATCAGGTGATGGTCCGATAAGGAGTCAAGCAGAAGCACCTGTAAAATCTCAGTCTAACCCGAGTATTATTTAAGAAGAAAATAATAAACGGATCAGTCTAGCTATAATTATCAATTAAAAAGAGATATAAGAAGAGATATAATAAAAAGACGTATGATAACCAAAAATGTCGTACTACGACTAGTATACATTAGAGAATCACGAAAGTCATACAAAATCTCAAGAATCTCATAGCATCAAAAAGAATGTCATATTCTTTATTTAATTCACCAAGCCACAATAAATGACATACATATCAATGCCAACTAAAAAAGGTGGTGAAACATAAATTCCATAAATCATCAATTAGAAATCCAAAAATCATAATAAAAGGATGGCAAATCCCATAAAAATGAGTCGGAGCTCCTCCGATAGGGTATAGCCCCCCATTGCGGACTTTGAGCCGAAGCTCCTCCTAGTGAGCCGAATCTCCGCATGACAGAGTATAGTCCCTCATTGCGGACTTTGAGCCGAAGCTACTCCTGGTGAGCCGAAGCTCCTCCTGACAGCGTATAGTCCCCCATTGCGGACTTTGAGCCGAAACTCCTCCTGGTGAGCCGAAGCTCCTCCTGACAGGGTATAGTCCCCCATTGCGGACTTTGAGCCGAAGCTCCTCCTGGTGAGCCGAAGCTCCTCATGACAGGGTATAGTCCTCCATTCCGGACTTTGAGCCAAAGCTCCTCCTGGTGAGCCGAAGCTCCTCATGACAGGGTATAGTCCCCCATTGCGGACTTTGGGCCGAAGCTCCTCCTAGTGAGCCGAAGCTCTATAAAATTGAGGTATAGTCCCCCCACATGGACAAAGAGACATCCCACATTGCTAGTCTAAACCATAAAATGATCCTCAAGATCATAAAGAAGTGTCAATTACAATAAGCTAGTAAATATATGAGTTTAGCATCATGTCCCATAACCACAAGCTTAACTTAACTATTTACGAACAAATTGTAGATCTCTACTAGAAAATTGTCACAAGAGATTCAATCGAACAAGTCTAAGAATTAACCGACGAAGTAAACGCAAGCGTTTCGTACCACTCGTTTTACTAAGCCGTTTAATTAGATTTCTCATACGAGTGAGGTAAAGGTTTGTATATACTAATAGATTGGAAAATGGTTTAAGAAAGGAGCTTTGTAGTAAAATAGTGTTGAAATCGTTTTAATGAATGGGGTTTGATATTTACTACTAGTATAGAAAACCTTTATATTTTAAAGTGAAAAATTATAGAAGTGATTATAGAAACAATCAAACATAAAAATTCACATTCAAAGACGTGAATAAAATCCAAAGAAATCGATATCAAATCCATCAAAATGAATATTTTTGAAAATTCCCGAAGAAAATGTCATCAAAGTCGATAATAAATAATAACAACAAAAGGAAAACAACACGAATCGATTAAAGTTGGAAATTCAACAAAATAGACAATATAGGCAAAATTGGCAAATAGGAGTAGGTCGGTCAACCGGACTCCCTGAGTCGGTTGACCGAACCAAAGATGGAAGTGCTCGGGTAGTAGGTCGGTCGACCGGACCCTGAGTTCGGATGACCGGAGCCTGTAACCTGCACCCCCAAACCAGAGGCAGGAAGTGCTCGGGTAGCAGGTCGGTCGACCGGACCGTGAGTTCCGTCGACCGGAGCCTGTTGCCAGCACTCCCATGCCTATCTAATGAATGCCAAGCCCTTCCGAATTGCAACCGGTCGAGCAACGACAACTAAGGATTTACGCCCATCGACTACCTGGCCATATAAGCTCTTCGATTCATCACCAAAAACATGATCAAAACATCAAAGCTATGATTTTTAAAGAATTGAACCCAAAACACCAAAAATTGGAATATTCGCCAAATCAACCCAAACCAAAAGCAATTGCACAAGAATAAGTGTTAGGAATTCATACCTAACAATCGAAGATAAATATAGGCATAGATGTGAGATAAAAATCTCACCTTTGAACCCAAAAACAATGAATGAGAAGCTTGAAGACAAGGGAAGATCAACCACACTTCAATCTCAACACAAGAAGCTTGAATCTAAGCTTAAAAGTGAAACATTCTCAAAGTTAGGTGTAGGAATTTTTGAAATTCAAGAGAGAAGGAGTTGGAGAAGATGAAGAGAAGGCTTACCAATGGGTTCTCTTTAATTCGGAGCTAGAAGTTGGATTTGCTAATGAAGACTAGGGCTTGGAGTTTTAATTTCCTCTTCTTTCACCCATTTTTGGTTTAGCTTGACGTGTTAGGAAATGAGGAATGAAGTAATGAAGAGGAGAGGGGGTCGGGACTAAGTTAGTAAGTGGTTAATGGGTTCAGCCCAAACCAAAGCCCTAAGTGAAAAAGTGGCAAAAATCAACATACTCCAAACATATCGAAGCTTATACTTAAAAAGGTTGCAAACGACATTTTGAACCCAATGGAAGGGGTCTCGAGTCTCAATTCAACTGTTTTTTAAAAGTAGGTTTTCGGACTATAATCCGACTAACGATGAAATATTTAAATAAAATATTTAAATGTACGATCAATAAATATGTGGGTTGTTATAGACTCCCTTCCTTAATGAAATTTTGTCCTCGCAATACTTAAAAAGAAAATAAATAGTGAAAACCATAAAAGCATATCAATACAAAAGAAATTTGAAATAAGAAGTTCACCATAAAGAGTAAGAAAGAGTAAGCCTGAACGGGATCGCTCGATGAATTCTCAAGATTCCCAAGAGCAATCCTTAGGATCTAAGAACTATTGAACTTTCACAAGAAGAACATCTTTATTCCGAAGGCGCGCAACCTCCGAAGCAATGATGCGAATAGAATGTTGCTCAAAAACCAAATCTGGTGAAACTTCAATCCCTACTATAGCACCAGGCTCAAGAATAAAAATCAGAAACATAAGAGCATTTCCATAGTTAAAAGACGTGGAAAACGTCAAGAATAGCAGAAAGTTGAGCCGATGCAACGGCGTAGTACAAAAACGGTACGTCCGAGAAACGAGAAACTCGAACAATTTCGAAACACCGACATAGTACAAAAACGGTACGTCCAATGAATCCGAACACCATAAAAGAACATCGGACGCTAGTCCATAAAAGAAATGAGGCGAAGCTCAATAAAACGAAGTACATCTAAATGTCCGATGAACTTGGTAAAACGATCATAAGATACAAGGAAACTCGAGCCAGCGATGTTGACGCAAATTAAGTTCCTTATGAGAAATAGATATTCCAAAAACTTACGATCGAGGTGGAGAACAAATTTCTCCCCAAAAACGATAATGCCAAATCCTAAAAGCGAAAACAATAGCCGCGAGCACTAGATCATGAGTGGCATACCTAGCCTCGGTAGGCTTTTATGACCTAGAAGCACAAGTGGTAGAATGTTTTCTTTTGCAAGAGAACGGCATCCAAACCAACACGATTAGCATAGGCACAAAAGATAAAGTCTTGGTTCCCTTCGAAAAACACAAGAATTAGAGTATCAGAAAAGAATTCTTTCAAATAATCTTCTTTCCCAATAAGCTAAAACTTTCAAAATTACAATTATGTCAATGTAAAAATCTTTCTAGAAAAATTTAAATTTTACAAGTCAATATATCGTGTCTGATTGTCTCATCAAAGCGTTTAGGAGATTCTTATCGATAACGTTGATCAAGTTCATCGACCAGAATTCTTAAAGCACTCAATGGGCAATACAATCACAAAATCATCTTCTTTATAATAAACAAGTTTCTTAAAAGCTTTACAAATATTCTTTGCTTGTTTAAGGAACAAAAACCAATTATTCTTATAAATAAATCATTATGAAAAAGATTTGTAAAAATTTTTAATTGCTATTTTCATCCAAAATCAATATATACAAGGATGGAGTCATCGAGATCGTAGAATACTCGATTTATAAAATGGATGAAATAAGATGGACAAACTGAATGACATAATAAGTCATTCATAAGAATCATAACGAGTGCGGAATGCGGTAAGTGGAATGCTAGCTTCCACAACTCGTAACTAATGAAAACTGGCGGTAAAGTCGAACTAAAAAGACCTTAACACCACTCAAAGGATTGCTTAGGAGATAGTCCTAAGACAAGCTCAAAGATACCAGAAAATTCACAACTACCCAAATGAGAGAAATAACACTTTCCTTATAAGTGGGCTTAAGGAATAAAATGATGCCATCAAATTGGAATCGAAAACATAAAGGAAAAATAGAAATCTGCTTAACAGATTGAGATGTCGAAGATGAATAGTCCACAAGGAACAAAGGATATGGCTTTATAATAATTAAGCCAATCCTTTCAAAAGTCAATTTCGAAGCCTAAGTAAAAACTGGCTCGGATAGAAAAATCACATAAAATAATTTCGACATCAATAAAGACAAATTGAGTGTTGCGGAGCTACCATCCGGATTCGCAATCCTCAAAGAAGTCATCAAGCCCAGAAATGTTTAAAGAAAAAGAATCACAAGTTCTTTTGATATAAAAATAATGAGATGAAACCCGTATCAACAAGAACTCGAAAAGGATAATCACAAAACAATTGAAATCAAGGATTGATTGAGAAATACCTTGATCAAGAGAAGTGCCACTAGGGCCTTGCACTGCATTGAGCTTTCCCTCCTTCTTACTTTGAAGTATGGGACATGAAGTTATATGGTGGCCCGAAATTTTGCAATAGCGGCAAGTAAGGGGTTTCTGATGCTTAATTACATAGTGTTCCTTAGAATTACAATTGTAGCATCCTCCACGATTGGGGATTGGAGTCTTTGCTACCAACGTAGTTTGCTTAACTTTCTTATTGGGATATGGGCTTTTGAACTTAATATACCTCTTCTTGGAAATTCCAATATCACTATCACCTCCCTTACCAACCTTTTCATGTCGAAGAGTAATATCCACAAGTTGATTGAAAGGAACTTCAAGTTTCAAAGGTAGAACCATTTCGGGGTTCTTACTCAAAGCATAAATAAACTCTTGATTCTTTACAAGATCCAAAAGTTTTTGGGCAAACATGAATACTACATCCTAGGGAGTAGCACTGGATTGTCCGACATTGGGACGATTTGATCTAACCATTTCTCTTCTTTACGAAAGATAGAAAGAAGAAGAAAAGTTATTCTCAAAATAAATATCAAGCGATGTTGATAGATAAAATAAGGAATCATAAAGAAAATAGGATGAATCGGTACGAAGACTCGAATTAAATCGTAAAGCACGACTCGTAAGAAAGACTTAGGACGATGATCCTTCCTAGATTATTCTACACTGTTCCGAAGTTTGGGTCCGATACCAAGCTGTGACGCCCCACCTCTATACCCCAACTAACCAAGGACACTACAGTGTAATGCTGTCAGCTAGCGCGGAGAATAAGGCCGTCGAGGATCGACCATCTGTATAATTTCTTTGTGCGAGTACCAATACGCCAAATAAAAATATAACTTTTCATCTCAAGAGTAAATCCGACATACAGACACAAACTCAAAGCTACTACACGATGGCTATATGTAATCTTCGGAAACAAATATAGAAATAAACATAACACAAATCGGTCACAGATAATTCATATCACAAAGGCGGAAATAGATATGAATATAACACATGAAAGTGTACATCAGAGTAATGGTCGAACAAGGTCCACAATATCAAAAAGAATAGACACAAGTGCTAGACAAAAGAATACGTATATATCAAGGAGTCTATATCTCAATAGTATACAACAAAAAAACTACTAAACTAGAGTAGTAAGCCAAAAGATCAGATGATGGTCCGATAAGGAGTCAAGCAGAAGCACCTGTAAAATCTCAGTCTGACCCGAGTATTATTTAAGAAGAAAATAATAAACGGATCAGTCTATCTATAATTATCAATTAAAATGAGATATAAGAAGAGATAAAATAAAAAGACGTATGATAACCAAAAATGTCATACTACGACTAGTATACATTAGAGAATCACGAAAGTCATACAAAATCTCAAGAATCTCATAGCATCAAAAAGAATGTCATATTCTTTATTTAATTCACCAAGCCACAATAAATGACATACATACGAATGCCAACTAAAAAAGGTGGTGAAACATAAATTCCATAAATCATCAATTAGAAATCCAGAAATCACAATAAAAGGATGGCAAATCCAATAAAAATGAGTCGGAGCTCCTCTGATAGGGTATAGTCCCCCATTGCGGACTTTGAGCCGAAGCTCCTCCTAGTGAGCCGAATCTCCGCATGACAGAGTATAGTCCCTCATTGCGGACTTTGAGCCGAAGCTACTCCTGTTGAGCCGAAGCTCCTCCTAACAGCGTATAGTCCCCCATTGCGGACTTTGAGCCGAAACTCCTCCTGGTGAACCGAAGCTCTTCCTGACAGGGTATAGTCCCCCATTGCGGACTTTGAGCCGAAGCTCCTCCTGGTGAGCCGAAGCTCCTCATGACAGGGTATAGTCCTCCATTCCGGACTTTGAGCCGAAGCTCCTCCTGGTGAGCCGAAGCTCCTCCTGGTGAGCCAATGCTCCTCATGACAGGGTATAGTCCCCCATTGCGGACTTTGGGCCGAAGCTCCTCCTAGTGAGCCGAAGCTCTATAAAATTGAGGTATAGTCCCCCCACATGGACAAAGAGACATCGCACATTGCTAGTCTAAACCATAAAATGATCCTCAAGATCATAAAGAAGTGTCAATTACAATAAGCTAGTAAATATATGAGTTTAGCATCATGTCCCATAACCACAAGCTTAACTTAAATATTTACGAACAAATTGTAGATCTCTACTAGAAAATTGTCACAACAGATTCAATCGAACAAGTCTAAGAATTAACCGACGAAGTAAACGCAAGCGTTTCGTACCACTCGTTTTACTAAGCCGTTTAATTAGATTTCTCATACGAGTGAGGTAAAGGTTTGTATATACTAATAGATTGGAAAATGGTTTAAGAAAGGAGCTTTGTAGTAAAATAGTGTTGAAATTGTTTTAATGAATGGGGTTTGATATTTACTACTAGTATAGAAAACCTTTATATTTTACAGTGAAAAATTTTAGAAGTGATTGTGGAAACAATCAAACATAAAAATTCACATTCGAAGACGTGAATAAAGTCCAAAGAAATCGATATCAAATCCATCAAAATGGATATTTCCGAAAATTCCCAAAGAAAATGTCATCAACGTCGATAATAAATAATAACAACAAAAGGGAAACAACACGAATGGATTAAAGTTGGAAATTCAAAAAAATAGACAATATAGGCAAAATTGGCAAATAGGAGCAGGTCGGTCAACCGGGCTCCCTAAGTCGGTTGACCGAACCAAAGATGGAAGTGCTCGGGTAGCAGGTCGGTCGACCGGACCCTGAGTTCGGTCGACCGGAGCCTGTAACCTGCACTCCCAAACCAGAGGAAGGAATGCTTGGGTAGCAGGTCGGTCGACCGGACCTTGAGTTCTGTCGACCGGAGCCTGTTGCCAGCACTCGCATGCCTATCTCATGAATGCCAAACCCTTCCGAATTGCAATCGGTCGAGCAACGGCACTAAGGATTTACACCCATCGACTACCCGGCCATATAAGCTCTTCGATTCATCACCAAAAACATGATCAAAACATCAAAGCTATGATTTTTAAAGAATTGAACGCAAAACACCAAAAATTGGAATATTCACCAAATCAACCCAAACCAAAAGCAATTGCACAAGAATAAGTGTTAGGAATTCATACCTAACAATCAAAGATAAATATAGGCATAGATGTGAGATAAAAATCTCACATTTGAACCCAAAAACAATGAATGAGAAGCTTGAAGACAAGGGAAGATCAACCACACTTCAATCTCAACACAAGAAGCTTGAATCTAAGCTTAAAAGAGAAACATTCCCAAAGTTAGGTTTAGGAATTTCTGAAATCCAAGAGAGAAGGAGTTGGAGAAGATGAAGAGGAGGCTTACCAATGGATTCTCTTGAATTTGGAGCTAGAAGTTGGATTTGCTAATGAAGACTAGGGCTTGGAGTTTTAATTTCCTCTTCTTTCCCCCATTTTTGCTTTAGCTTGAAGTGTTAGGAAATGAGGAATGAAGTAATGAAGAGGAGAGGGGGTTGGGACTGAGTTAGTAAGTGGTTAATGGGTTCAGCCCAAACCAAAGCACTAAGTGAAAAAGTGGAAAAAATCAACTTACTCCAAACATATCGAATCTTATACTCAAAAATGGTTGCAAACGGTATTTTGAACTCAATGGAAGGGGTCTCGAGTCCCAAATCGGCTGTTTGCTAAAAGTAGGTTTTCGGACTATAATCCGACTAACGATGAAATATTTAAATAAAACATTTAAATATATGATCGATTAATATGCGGGTTGTTACATACATAATTTTTCATACACAAAAGAGCCAATGAGACACAAATTCACCAATGCACAAATATTGATAGATCTTATCAATGAAAATCACGAAAATTGTTGAAACACGAAATTCTAAAAATCTACACAGGAAATCCAGAAATCACAAAAATGGGGAGGCCTATCACAAACGGGAGTATGAAAACTCACCAACACGTTTATCACAAAATGGAACGCTATTCCATGGTAGCTAACCATAAATTTTGAGCCAAATCTCCATAAACGGTCCGAAGACCATGGGTCGCTACCCCACCAAATTAAGCCGAAGCTCCACCGAAACGGGCTTTAGTCTCCCTCGTAGACAAAGAGACATCGCACATTTGCTAGTCTAAATCACAAAAATGATCATCATCGATCATCAAGAAGTGTCAATTATAGTGAGCTAGTAAATATAAAAGTTTAGCTTCATGTCCCATAACCACTAGCTTAACTTATATATTTACGAACAGATTGTAAGTTTCTACAACAAAATTGTCACAAGAGAATCAATCGAAATAGTCGAATTAACCGACGAAGTAAACGCAAGTATTTCATACCACTTGTTTTACTAAGCGGTTTAATTAGATTTCTCATACGAGTGATGTAAAGGTTTGTAGATACTAATAGATTGGAAAACATTTTAAGAAGAGGGCTTTGTAATAAAATAGTGTTGAAATCGCTTTGATGAAAGAGTTTTGATATTTACTAATAGTATTGAAACCTTTATATTTTTAAAGTGACAAATCACAAAAACAATTGTAGAAACAATCAATCACAAAAATTCACATTCGAAGACGTGAATAAAATCCAAATAAGTCAATTCCAAAGCCATCAAAGTGTAAACACTCTTGCGACCTAACATGGCCGAACTTAGGTGCAAACGACCCAAAAGAAGTAGCGGTTTATGGCGCGACCCAAGGTACAACAACCTAACGTGGTTAACGACCTAACTTGGTCGCGACCTAAGGTGTGCGACTTAACAGTGGAGAGCGGCCTAGTGGATATGAAGTCAAGTGACCTAATGGATCGCGACCTAAGGAATTGGCAAGGCCGAGCGACCTAGTGGCTGCGACCTAATATGGAAACAGGGTCGAGCGACCTAATAAGGTAAGCATGCGGCCAAGATGGTGCGACCCAAGTGGTACGCGACCTAAGGGTGTACGCGACCTAAAGGGGTACGCGACCTAAAGACTCATGCCGAGTGACCTAACGAGGTAAGTAAGGCCGAGCGACCTAATGCATGAGACGGCATGATGTGGTGCGACCTAACCTTAACGTCCTAAGGAAATGGCGAATGACTTAAGGGCCACGACCCAAATAGACACGCCAAGCGACCTAAGGTGCTACGACCTAATGGCGAACGACCTAATGTTGCCGAACGAATAATACCGGAAATGACCTATACGCTGTGCGACTTTTCAACGGCCGAACGACCTAAGGCATAGAAAACTCAAAAACACATGAAAATTGGAGTTTTACACCAATTCAATCCAAAACCAAAAGCAAATGCATATGGAAAAGTGTTAGGAATTCATTCCCAACAATCAATGATAGTTATAGACAAGAATGTGAGATAAAAATCTCACCTTTTCACAAATTCAATGAAGAAGAAGCTTGAAATCAATGGAAGAAGCAACCACAAGCATGAATCAATGGCTTCTCTTTGGATTTGGAATTAGATGATGGATTTGCAAGTCAACAAAGGCTTGGAGTTTCTATTTCCCATTCTCTTCCTCTATTTTTGATGAAGCTTTTGTTGTTAGGAAATGAAATGAAGTTATGAAGAGAAGAGCGGATTGAGCTTGAGTTATAATGGGCTAAACCAACCCCAAGGCCCAAAGTGTAAAAGTGACAAAATTTCACTAACTCCAAACATATCAAAGTTTGTACTCAAAAAGATTGCAAACGTCGTTTTGGACCTAGTGGAAGTGGTCTCGAGTCCTAATTCGACCATATGCAAAACGTAACTTTTCGGACTATAATCCGACTAACGATAAAATATTTAAATAAGAATATTTAAATATTCAATCGTAAAATATGCGGGTTGTCACAGACTCCCCTCCTTAAAGAAATTGCATCCTCGCAATATTCAAGAAGAAAATTTATAGTAACAACCATAAATGCATATTCAACCCAAAAGAAATTTTAAATAAGAAGTTCACCTCAAAGAGCAGAAGAAAGTAAGTCCGGATGTGTTTGCTCGATGAATTCTCTAGATTCCCAAGAGCAATCCTTAGGATTTGAGGACCATTGAACTTTCACAAGCGGGACATCTTTATTGCGAAGTCCTTTGACCTCCGAAGCAATGATACGAATAGGATGTTGCTCATAAGTTAAATTCGGCGAAACTTCAATCTCTTCCACAACACCGGGCTCAAGAACAGAGTCGAAATCCCGAAGGCATTTCCTTTATTGAGAAAGGTGAAACACATCATGAATAGCAGAAAATTGAGCCGGTAATAAAAGGCGATAAGCCACAGAACCAATACGTTCGGTGATAGGAAATGGTCCAATATATCAAGGTTTTCCCGATCGACTGAAACGTACAACACCCTTCATATGTGAGACACAAATAAATACAAGATCTCCCACAGAAAATTCTAATTTCCTTCTCCCGTTATCGGCATAGGATTTTTGTCTACTCTGGGCTTCTTTCATCCTATGACGAATATGATCAATCTTTTCTGTGGAATCACGAATAAAATCTGGACCTAAAACCAGCTTCTCACCAGCCTCAAGCCAACAAGAAGGAGATCGGCATGGCCTTCCATAGAGTGTCTCAAATGGTTCCATACCAATCCTAGATTGGAAGCGATTATTATAGGAAAACTCAACAAGAGGAATATGATCTTCCCAACTTCCACCAAAATCGAGAACACATGCACGAAGAAGATCTTCAAGAGTTTGATTCACACGCTCGGTTTGTCCATCGGATTGGGGATGATAAGCGGTGCTAAAATTAAGCTTCGTTCCCAAAGCTTTTTGAAGACACTTCCAAAATCCACTAGTAAACAATGGATCACGATCACTAACAATAGAAGTAGGAACTCCATGCAATTTAACAATTTCTTTAATGAAAAGTTTGGCGAAAAGAGGAACGGTTCGATTAGACCGAACGGGAATAAAATGGGCAGATTTAGTAAGTCTATCAACAATCACCCATAAGTTATCATGACCCGAACGAGAACGGGGAAGTCCATCAATAAAATCCATGGAAATTTGATCCCACTTCCAAATTAGAAATTCTAAAGGTTGCAATAACCTACCGGGCCTTTGATGCTCTGCCATGACAAGTTGACAAGTCATGCAACACCTAACAAAGTTAGCAATATCAGATTTCATTCCCTCCCAATAATAAAGTCGCTTCATATCCGCGTACATTTTACTACTACAGGGATGAATGGTAAATTTAGAACGATGAGAATCTTCTAAAATATCTTTACGAAGATCACTAATATTTGGCACAACAAGTCTTTCAAATTTTCAAATGCCGCCACGAGAATCAATATCAAAGTCTTTCAAATCTTCAGTATCAATTTTATCCCTCAATCTTTGGCTAAGAAGAGCCAATACAGGATCTAGTCCTTGAGCTTCAAGAATGCGGTCTAAAAGGGAAGGACGAGCCTCCAGACTGCATAAAACATCAGATGAACATAAATTGAAAACTCAATCTCGAATTTCACAAGTGGATAAAATTCCGAGATCATTCCATTCAGATATCATCAAAGAAACAACCACTTGTTGCTTGCGACTAAATGCATCGGCAACTCGATTTCCCTTTCCGGGATTATAAAGAATATCAAGATCATAAGATGCAAGAAATTCGAGCCAACGCTTTTGACGCAAATTAAGTTCCTTTTGAGAAAAAAAATATTTCAAAGACTTATGATCAGTATAGAGAATAAATTTTTCTTCCAAAAGATAGTGACGCCATATTCGAAGGGCGAAAACAACAGCCGTGAGTTCTAAATCATGAGTGGCATATCTAGTCTCTGGTGGCTTCAATTGCCTAGAAGCATAAGCAATAACACATTCTTTTTGCATAAGAACGGCACCCAAACCAACACGACTTGCGTTGGAATAAACAATAAAATCTTGATTCCCTTCAGGAATAACAAGAATACGAGCATCGGAAAGGAGTTCTTTTAATTTCTGAAAAGAAGTTTCACATTTTTCCGACCAAATGTATTTAACACCTTTCTTTGTTAAGCAAGTAAGAGGCACAACAATTTTAGAAAAGTCTTTGATAAAACGACGGTAATAACCTGCCAATCCAAGAAAGCTACGGATTTCCATCACACTCTCCGGTCTCTTCCAATTTTGAATCGCTTCAGTCTTTGAAGGATCCATGGATATTCCAGATTCGAAAATAATATGACTGAGAAACTTAACACTAGATTGCCAAAAATGGCATTTAGAAGCTTTTGCTTTTAATTGATTACTCCTAAGAGTTTCCAAGACAATCCGAAGATGCTTTTCATGCTCCTCTTCGGTTTTTGAATACACAAGAATATCATCAATAAAGATGAGAACAAATCGATCGAGGAAATCTTTGAAATCTCGATTCATAAGGTCAACGAAATAAGCCGGAGCATTCGTTAAACCTAATGGAATAACAAGCCATTCATAAGATCCATACCGCGTACGGAACGATGTCAAAGGAATGTTATCCTCTGCAATACGAAGCTGATGAAATCCGACTGCCAAGTCCAATTGTGAAAAGACTTTAGCACCACTATGTTGATCGAATAGATCATCAATCCATGGTAAATGATATTTATTCTTTATAGTAAGGTCATTAAGCTTGCGGTAATCAACGCAAAGCCTAAGTGTACCATCGGATTTCTTCACAAAAATTGCCGAAGCTCCCAAGGCGAGGAATTAGAGCGAATAAATTGCTTCGTCTCCAATTCGGATAATTGTTTGCGCATCTCCTCATTTTCCTTATTGGAAAAACGATAAGGAGGACGAGTAATAAGTTGAGCTCTAGGGGTAAGATTAATTTTGAACTCAATTGCTCGCTTAGGTGGTAGACCTAAAACGGGCTCAAATATGTCAGAAAATTCACGAACAATGTGAATAAGAGAAATGACATCTTCCTTATCATCATTACCATCATCACGAGGATTTAGAGAATACAAAGATGCAGATAAAGTGGAATCCGGATCTTTGAGAATATTAGAAATCTGCCTAACAGATTGAGGATGTCAAAGATGAATAATGCGCTCAGGACATAGGATATGAGCTTCATAATGGTTTAGCCGATCCATTCCCAAAATCATTCCAAAGCCTAAGTAACGCATGACATGCAAATCGTCTCGAAAAGAAAAATCACACAAAATAATCTTGACATCTTTACAAAGCAAGCTAAGTGTTGTGGATCCACCAACCAGATTCGCGATTCTCAAAGAAGTCATTAAACAGAAAACATCCAAAGAAAAAGTATCAAAAAGTTCTTTTGAAATAAAAGAATGGGATGCACCTATATCAAAAAGAACTCGAATAGATTGATCACGAAATATAATAATGCCATCAAGGATAGAATGAGACATGCCTTGATTACGAGATGTGTTGCCAGGGGCTTGAGCCACATTCAACTTTCCCTCCCTCTTGCCTTGAAGCTTGGGGCATGAAGGTATAGCATGACCAGGACTTTTGCAGTAGCGACAAGAGAGGGACTTTGGACACATGTTCGCGTAATGGTCCTTCGAACCACAATTATAGCATTCCTCACGACCAAAGGAAGAAGTCTTTGCCACCGGAGTTTCTTGCTCCCCTTTCTTATTCGGATAAGAACCTTTGAATTTGTTAGGCCTTTTCTTGTTGTTGTTGTAGTTTGGTTTGACTCCCACAACTTCAACATCACTCTCCCTATCAGCCTCTTCAACACGAAGAGCGATATCTACGAGTTGTTCAAAAGAAACTTCTAATTTTAGAAGTAATGGCTTCTTAGACTCTTGTTCAAGCCATAGACAAATCTTTGATTTTTCTTCAATGGGGTATTAATGTATTTAACCCCGTACTTGGAAAGAGATTCGAAAGATGCGACATAGTCTGTCACAGAAGATTCACCTTGAAAAAGGTCAATAAAACGGTGAGTCAATGTCACCTTCTCTACTTCTGGCACAAATTTTAATTCGAAGCGTTCCCGGAATTTCTCTCAAGTAAGATCTGCTTCGATAATTTCAGAAATAAGAAGTCCATACCAATCTAATGCTTTTTCTTGGAGCATACTAGATGCCACCTGAACACAGTGAAGATCAATAAGATTCATGCGAGAAAAGATTCGATCACATGATCTTAGCCAAGCCTGGACTTCAATAATAGTTTCAGAACATTTGAATGGCTTCCCATCCAAGTTGTTATAATCGTTGCACAAGCGTGCAAATCCAGACTTAGGGTGAGTAGGTTCCAGATTAGAACCAGCTGCTTGAGCATTGTTAACTAAATCAAGAAGCTGTTGAGCAGTCATAAATACTCCATCCTGGGGAGTAACACTAGATTGACCGGCGCTGGGGCGACCTGGTCTAGCCATTTCTCTTCCTTAAGAAAGAAAGAAGAAGAATAAAATGGTTATTCACCAAATGAATATCAAACATTCTTGATAGGTGAAACAAGGAATCATAAAAGAAAATAGGATAGAACGGTAGGAAGACCCGAATAAAATCCTAAATCACGACTCCTAAGATGGACGTAGGACGATGATCCTTGTTAAATTATCCTACATTGTTCTGAAGTTTGGCTCTGATACCAAGCTGTGACGCCCCAGCTCTATACCCATGCTAGTCAAGAACACCACGGTGTAGTGCTGTCAACTAGCATGGAGAATAAGGCTATTGAGGAGCGACCATCTGTGTAATTGCTTTGTAAACCCAAAGTTACTACACAGTGGCTATAATAATCTTCGGAAATAAATATAGAAATATGCATAACATAAATCAGTCACAGATATCCATATCACTAAGGCGGAAAAAGATATGAATATAACACATGAAAGTGTACATCGGAGTAGTGGTCAAACGAGATCCACACTATCATGAAAGAATAGCTACAAGTGCTAGACAAAAGAATATGAATACATTAATGAGTCTATATCTCAAATGTATATAGCAAAAATTGCTAATCTAAGTAGTTAGCCAAAAGTCAAGGTAAAGATCCTGGATGAGAAGTCAAGCAGAAGCACCTGTAACATCTCGGTCTGACCCGAGTATTATTTAATAAGAAAGTAATAAACGGACCAGTCTAGCCATAAATACCAGATGAAATGATATAGAATAAGAGGTATGGTATAAACATATAATAACCATAATGGCATACTATGAAAAGCATGTAAATGAACATCAACAAGTGATTAATCAATATCACAAGAATCTTCTCAAAGATCCAAAGGAATGTCAAACTGCATAAATTTGCATACACAAAAGAGTCAATGACACACAAATTCACCAATGCACAAATATTGATAAATCTTATCAATGAAAATCACGAAAATTGGTGAAACACCAAATTCTAGAAATCTACACAAGAAATCCAGAAATCACAAAAAGGGGGAGGCCTATCACAAACGGGAGTATGAAAACTCACCAACACATGTATCACAAAATGGAACGCTATTCCATGGTAGCTAACCATAAATTTTGAGCCGAAGCTCCACAAACGGTCCGAAGGCCATGGGTCGCTGCCCCACCAAATTGAGCTGAAGCTCCACAGAAACGGGGTTTAGTCTCCCTCGCAGACAAAGAGACATCGCACATTTGCTAGTCTAAATCATAAAATTGATCATCATCGATCATCAAGAAGTGTCAATTACAGTGAGCTAGTAAATATAAAAGTTTAGCTTCATGTCCCATAACCACTAGCTTAACTTCGATATTTACGAACATATTGTAAGTTTCCACTAGAAAATTGTCATAAGAGATTCAATCGAACAAGTCCAAGAATTAACCGATGAAGTAAACGCAAGCATTTCATACCACTTGTTTTACTAAGCCGTTTAATTAGATTTCTCATACGAGTGATGTAAAGGTTTGTATATACTAACAGATTGGAAAACGTTTTAAGAAGAGGGATTCGTAATAAAATAGTGTTGAAATTGCTTTGATGAAAGAGTTTTGATATTTACTACTAGTATTGAAACCTTTATATTTTTAAAGTGACAAGTCACAAAAATGATTGTAGAAACAATCAATCACAAAAATTCACATTCGAAGACGTGAATAAAATCCAAAGAAGTCAATTCCAAAGCCATCAAAGTGTAAATACTCTTGCGACCTAACATGGCCGATCTAAGGTGAAACGACCCAAAAGAAGTAGCGGTTTAATGGCGCGACTCAAGGTACAACGACCTAACGTGGTTAACGACCTAACTCGATCGCGACCTAAGGTGTGCGACTTAACAGTGGAGAGCGACATAGTGGATATGGAGTCAAGCGACCTAATGGATCACGACCTAAGGAATTGGCAAGGCCGAGCGACCTAGTGCTGCGACCTAATATGGAAAAATGGTCGAGCGACCTAATAAGGTAAGCATGCAGCCAAGATGGTGCGACCCAAGTGGTACGCGACCTAAGTGGATACGCGACCTAAAGGGGTATGCGACCTAAAGACTCAATGCCGAGCGGCCTAACGAGGTAAGTACGGTAGAGCGACCTAATGCATGAGACGACATGATGTGGCGCGACCTAACCTTAACGTCCTAAGGAAATGGCGAACGACTTAAGGACCACGACCCAAATAGACAAGCCAAGCGACCTAAGGTGCTATGACCCAATGGCGAACGACCTAATGTTGCTGAACGAATTAAGGCCGGAAACGACCTATATGCTGTGCGACTTTTCAATCGCCGAACGACCTAAGGCGCATAAAACGCAAAAACACACGAAAATTGGAGTTTTTCACCAATTCAGTCCAAACCAAAAGCAAATGCATAAGGAAAAGTGTTAGGAATTCATTCCCAACAATCAATGATAGTTATAGGCAAGAATGTGAGATAAAAATCTCACCTCTTCACAAATTCAGTGAAGAAGCTTGAAATCAATGGAAGAAGCAACTACAAGCTTAAATCAATAGCTTCTCTTTGGATTTGGAGTTAGATGATGGACTTGCAAATGAACAAAGGCTTGGAGTTTCTATTTCCCATTCTCTTCCTCCATTTTGATGAAGCTTTTATTGTTAGGAAATGAAATGAAGTTATGAAGAGAAGAGGGGGTTGAGCTTGAGTTATAATGGACTAAACCAACCCCAAGGCCCAAAGTGTAAAAGTGACAAAATTTCACTAACTCCAAACATATCAAAGTTTATACTCAAAAAGATCGCAAACGTCATTTTGGACCCTGTGGAAGTGGTCTCGAGTTCTAATTCGACCGTATGCAAAAAGTAACTTTTCGGACTATAATCCGACTAACAATAAAATATTTAAATAGGAATATTTAAATATTCAATCGTAAAATATGTGGGTTGTTACAAAAGGGAATTTTTTTTTAAAAATAAATATTGGTTTATTTTTAAGGTGTGGAAAGAAATTTACAGATATGAAATGTAAATTGAAATAAATCGAGAAGGGTTTATTAATTGGTTTAAATGGACCATTTTGAAATGAAAGTGTATTTTCCCTGGAAAGCCGAGTATATTTTAAAAGTAGCTTTCAAAGTAAAAATTAAAAGTTCTAAAGTTGGTTTTAAAAGAATATTTTGAAGAAATTATTTTCTTTAGTAATTTTAAAAAGATTTAGAGTAAAGATTTATTTAGTAAATTATAGAAGTGATTATATAAAAATTTAATTGATAATTGTTTAGAAAATGGTTATTTAAATATCTACACTCTATCTACTAATTTTATTTTGAAAATTAGTTTGGACTTAAATTTTTTATGTAAAATAGTTTTTATTTTAATTATTTTAAGTAAAGTGTTTAAAGTAGTTTTTATTTTAAATATTTCCAAATGTATATTTGGATAAGTGATTTAAATTATTTTTAAAAGTATTCGGACTTGGCAGATTTTCTAATGGAAATAAATGATTTCGAAAACTTTATTCCGCGAGCGAAAAATATTTTGAAATTCGTTTCAAAAGGATTGATGTGTGAAAATATATCTTATGAAGATATTTATAAAATAAATAATTTGGGGAAATTATATAAATATGATGAGTGTTGTGAATGTTGTTGATAGTCAAATAACCGACTATCAATGTTGGCCTTTGAAATGGCACTTGAATTTATTTTCAAAACAAACGGTCGTTATTCGGTTAAGCCAGGAGAGGACTTTATGTCATCAAACCCATTCTGAATAATAATACGACGAAATGGGAATGCATTTGAAGATGGTGTTGAAGACCGGGTATTTTCGAAAGCGAAAGGATTACCCGTCGAATGTCTCTACATCGAGTTGCTCTGATATAGAGATTTTATCACCCTTTGTGATGGGGAGTCCGGACGTGATTAGGGATTATCCAGATGTGAAAGGGCTTCTTTGGAAGTGCCTTCGGTTCTGTTTGAATTCAGATGTGCAAGGGCTTCTTTGGAAGTGCCTTCGGTTCTGTTTGAACCCAGATGTGCCAGGGCTTCTTTGGAAGTTCCTTCGGTTCTGTTTGAACCCAAAACAGACTTATATGGATGTGTGTCTGACGTTACACTTTGATATGTAAAGATAATTTCTATTAAATACATTTCTGTTGGTCGCGAAGAATTTATTCTCTTTGCTTAACACCATTCTCTAAAACGTACGAGCTCAGTGGTTATGTGGTTGTTGGTTACTAGTGATACATTCCCAATTTGGTAACGTGGCGTACGAAGTGCGGATGATCATTTGTTGATCGAAGCATGGCTTTTGTAAAAAGCGTAGCTTTGTGGACGAGACTTCGTCGAGCCTCACAACCCAGAAATGGTCGAAACATGAATGTTGCGGAAAGGTTTTTAGGGGTCGTGCCCCTTGGGTATGTCCATTTTCTTCTGGATAAGAGGTGGTATCATGGTATGGAGCCTAGATATTTAACCCATGTGGTTGTTGCAAATTTATTCCTCTGTTGCTATTTGTTGGTGAATCTTGGGATAAAGGTCTGTTACGACCGGGGATGGCATACTTGTGTTTTAGATACCTATGTTATAGCTTGGTTAAAGCATGAGGTAACGTCGGCCTTGTTAGCAGAAATCCGGTTAGGTTCTTGTGGCGTCTTTCCAAAGGCATACCCATTTCAGTGTAGGAAGTTCCTTTGCCTTACCATGGTTGGAAATCCAAACAAAACAATACGCTCCCTGTACGGTTTTAGTTGTATAACTTGCCACGGAATGTAGCGGTAACCTGCTATTGAACATGGTAGCTATAGTAGACACACGACGAAATGTGGTATGCTGGCTAAGATTAATATTATACTTTCGAAATTTTTTTCTGCACTATGCACTAATAATAATAATATCAAATGGTTTTAGCGTATCAAGCATTTTTGACTGTCATAAAGAGAAATCTCCTCCAAGAATGCGCTTGCATTATGGGTGGCAGGAGGCCTTATGGTAGTTTCATTTTCCAAAAGCATAGCGGGTTTCTTTTTATTTTCTTTGTGAAAATAACTATTTTTAAGTACTCACACCAGTGCCATAACCGATCTAGAGTTTATTGTTCCCTTCCTAAACTCTGGGTGCCCATAATTTTACACACATGCAACCTAGAGTTAGGTGATCAGGTCATTCTAGAATTCAGGAGTTGCTAGGGAACTCAGGAGACAAGTTGGATGGCGAAGCATCCTTCCGTATACTATAATCTTTTCCACTGTGTATTCAATTGTAAGGACAAGTTTATATAACTGTCTAATTTGCTGCTAATGATTGTAAAACTCTGTTGATGTATTGTAATAACATATGTAGTTCTTTGTTTTGAAGATTATTCATTTATATATTATATGTTGTTCCGCTGCAAAATGTGAGATTCTATTATTGTTTCTGTTCTTCTTCTATCTTCTTCTTCTTTAACTTTAACGGTTCGGTTTTCCGGCATTCGACTATGCGGCATTTGATACAGTGGACGTACTAAAGTCGACTTTCGGGCATCGAAAAATCGGGTCGCTACAATATGGTATCAGAGTATTTGGTTGAGTTTTCATCTAAAGCAAGGTGGACGATCAGGTTGTTGGGCAAAAATGAAGGTCAAGGCAACTGTGCACTGTGGCGTCGTCAGTGGTCGGGTTAAGTTTCTAACCCTAGCTTTTGTTGAAGTTGGATTTGGGGTTGTCGCATCTTCTTTGATGATGCAAGCTGCTTGCAACATTGGTGAATGGAAGCGTGGAGGTAGGGCATGGTACGGCTGGAGTTGTAATGACTCCGGTGATCGGAATCGAGGAGTCAAGGAGATTTGCTGAAGGTCGTATTTGGGTCAAGTCCATCAGAGGTGCTCGATTTCAATTCGAGGTGCGTGTGAATGTTTGGATGGTCGGATTGTAATGCTGTGGTGTTGGGTGACATGCTGGAGGCATTGACGATGGTCGGAGGTAACCGACGGCGGCGTGCATGTGCACGTGATGGTGGGTGCGTGTCCGAAGGGTTTGGCTGTGAAGTCTCAGAGTCGAGTTCGAGTTTTTGGGTAGGAAGCTCGAGTTCATACTTGAGTATGTTGGAAGTAGATTGTCTGTAGTTTTAAAATCCTGAATTTAATCAAGGTTTAGAAAAAAAAGAGGGAAAAAGTGAAACTCGGGTATGACCCGCGTAAGCTACGGGTTTGACCCGAAGCAGCTAAAGTAAAACAGTAATTAAGGTTTTAAAAGTTTTTAAAACTTGTGTTTTGATTTTTAAAAATTTAAATTAGTTTAAAACTCTTATGTAAATTACATGATGTTTTAATAAACGTTTTCCTAAACATATTTTAAGAAGTTTTGAAGTTTCTTAAATTTAAACTTTGTTAAGAAATTTTAAAGTGATTTTAAAATCGAGTTTTGAAAGCAAATTTTAAAAGCTTATATAAAAGACAAGTTTAAAATTCAAATTGAAAATAGTTTTCAAAAACTAATAATTGATAAATATTTAAGCTATTTAAAGTTGTGTTTTGATAACTTTAATTTTATCAAGTTAAATGATTGTTTTATTTTAAAAACTTAAATTAATAATTTAATTAAGTAAAGATAGTTAAAAAAGGTAAATGATGTAAATATGTTAAGGGTAATTAAAGCATTTACAAGATAATGTTTTATCTTAATTAAGGTTTTGATATCTTAATTTTGATTAAGTTAATTTAAAGAGATTAAGTTTAATTAATTAGTTTAATTATAAAGGAATGATTAAGAAATTAATTAAAGGAAATTACTTGATGAGAAATGAATAAAGGATAATTACTTGGTGGAAGAAATTAAGTTATAATTACTCAGTGTAATTGAAGGATTAATTATAATCAAGGAGATGATTTAATTGATGAAGTAAATAAGGAAAGTTAATGATTGATTCTGATTGACTAAGGATTAATTAATGAAAGTGATCAATCTTGCTTATGAATGATTGAATGATGATAAGTGCCTCGGATTGGTTGATATCTATGATAGGAACTTTTTTTTTGATATGATATGTTTGGGTGGACAATGATGATGTGATTATCTATCATTTATAAATTGCAGTGTGAAAGTGTTATCCAATAATTAAAGTTGAATTGTATTTAATAACTTGGGTTAAAATGAAATTGGATTCGAAGAGACCGGAGTCGAGTATTAGTTAATACCCGAAACCACTTCAATTCTTTATAGATTGATATGTGAAATCAATAGGCTGGTATGGAAAGATTTAAGTTAATTGGACCATTTAATCTAAGTTTTGATACTTAGAAATTATTGTGTGAAATAGGTGATGTCTGTGACAACTTGTGAAGTTGTAAATTGATATAAATTACCCCAGGTTTATATAAGTTGTATGTTTTTTGTATTTCTTGATATACGGGTATCCTCACGCTGGTTTCCAGCCTGACCCGGGTGTTAGTTTGATGTAATGCTCGGGTCAGACCGAGTATAACAGATTTACAGGTAAGGACGTTCTGGAGCTCAGGAGGCGAGTTGGATCGCAGGAACGTATGGAGTATATTCCGCTGTGAAATGTTGTAGTTTATCTGGAATTAGTTAATTTTTAACTGTCCAACGTTTGCGCAAATATTGTAACTCTGTTGTATTGTACAAAATTTAACTGATACAGCTTCTTTGTATAAATGATATTTTATGAGATATTATATTTTATCTGCTACGAATGTGAGAATCTGTGTTTTGTTTCTGTTTCTTATTCTTTCTCTCTTCTTCTTTTCTTTACTATCTGAAAATTTCGGGATCGTAATTTTCGGGTCGTTACATTTGGTATCAGAGCTGAAGGTTAAGCGAGAACCTTGGCTCTGGTGGGATTACTCATTAAGGATAGGGTAAGTGGTACCTTAGGATGAGTTGAGTGTATATAAATATATATATAAGAGAGTACTTGTTATTTTCTTATATAAAGATTTTAAATGATTTTATATAAGATTACGTTTTGATATATAGAGCAATATTTCTTTTTAATAAATATTAAGGTAATCGGTTGTTAAGTTATTGAAATTAAATTAAGTGGTAAAAGAAAACCAACCAAACTGAAATTAAACCTTGAAGTTGGGGAAGAATTTCAAAATAAGGTGAATTAGAATTAGTTTCAAACCAGAAAAATAGAATGGTTATTGTGTTTAATAATGGATGATTGTTTTCCAATAAAAAAATAAATTGTTTTAAGGAAGTAACTGTTTAAAAAGAGTAACTTGTAAATTTGAAAGGATGTAAATTAAAGTCGGTTTCAAATTGTGAAGTTTTGAATTCTAAATTTAAACATTTGAATTGGTTTCAAAATGTTATAGGAAATAATATCATTCAAACTATTTTGAATATGATCTTATTTTAAAATAAGAGATGTTATTTAATATATTTGAATGAAGGGGTCCTATTTCAAACAAGGGTTGTTTGAAATTTTAAAGGAATTTGTTTGAATTTAAAACCAAAGGTGGTTTAAAATTTAAAAGTAACCAGGTGTTTAAAGGAAATAAACTCTAAGGTTGAGTTTTAAATTTGGAATGAGATGTGATACCCAAAGTGATAAGTCTTTGAACTTAATAAGTGGGAAGATTATTTATGAGAAGTTCAAAATTTGAAATGGAAGTTCAAATTTGGGTAAGGTTGACTAGATTAAGTGAACTGAGTTTAACTTGGGGAAAAATTAAATAAGTTGGAATGGTCAACCTGATTTGGAAATTTCAAGATGAAATTAAGATTTAACGTGGGAAGTTAAATGGTTAATTTGAATTAGGAAGTTTGAGAGATCTAAAAATGGTTTTGAGGTCCGAAAAATTAGAAATGGATATGTTTTAAAATAATTTGAATGATACCATCCCGTTGTTATTAATAATCTTTAAGCTGAAATTGGATTCATTTAAATAAATGAGAAACGAAGTGTGATAATATATCCATTATTGGGATAAAAGGAAAATCACACTTTAATTTGAAATCAAGGATAAGGAATTACTTTGAACTGAAAATTAGAATAATTACACTTGTAAATTAAAATTGTTTAAGGAACTAGTTTTAAAATGGAAGATAAAATTGGGTAATAAATTAAAATTTTAGATAAAATTGTTTTGAACTCTTATTTGAACTTTGGAAAAAGTTAAGTAAAAGTAATTTAAAATGGAATTTCGAGAAGTTGACTCAAAATTAAATTGTTTAAAGGTTTGGGTAATTGATGTAAAAATAAAGGTTAATTTGAATTGTGGTATAATATGTTAGGTCTGAACTATGAATTGAATTGTTTAAAAACTTTAAAGGTAAATTGATTTAAAGGAATTAAATCAACATTTGAAGTATTAACTCGAATTTATATAATTCGAGATGGTTCACAGTGAACTGGAATTTGAAGTTGGTTCAAATTGAAATTTGATTTGAATATTTAGAAATTGTGATTAAAAGTTGAATAGTTTTAAATTCAAGTGGAATTTGAATTGAATTTGGAAAGAAATGAGGTTAATTCAACTTGAATTGGGGTTAAATCAATTTCAATGGAAATTGAAGTTATTTAAATTGTAATTGAGTCAATTTAAATGGAAGTAGAAATTTAAATTGAATTGATTGGAAATGGAGGTTGGCAATTGAACAGTTTGACTCTGGACTATTTTCAAAATAAATTGTTTTAGTACAATTTTTTTTTTTAAACTATTTACTGTACAACTTTTCTTTTTAAAACCAAATTATCTTATACTTATTTTACAATTATTTTTGGAACTATTTAACAATTTTTGTACTATTTTATAAACTAATTTCTATTTTTCAACTACTTTATAACTAATTACTATTTTACAATTATTTTGCAATTATTTAAAATTTCTATAACTATTTGACTATTTTCCAACTATTTTGCAATTACTTAACTATTTTTACAGCTATTTTACAAATTAATAATTATTTTTCTACTATTTATCTATTTTAAACTTTTCAAGCTATTTTCTAAATTTAAGTTGCACAGAGTTCAAACTGTTTATGATTTGTTATCACTTGAGATAAGAATTGAAGTGATAATGCAAATGGGATTGAAGCAATTGTAATAAGTGAATGAAATTAAGGTGAATGTGAATAGAAAGGGAATTCGTTTGATTAATAAATCAACAAAGATAAATACGTAGGATGTACGTATATTATTCTATTCACATAGTGATTTGATCCAGATTCGAGCACTGAATTTAGAGATAGTTATATCGATCCGAGTGGGATTTTTCACTCGATTTTCGACGGCGAACCTGGATATGGATTGTTGATTGGTTCTGGATATTCTCTATCATAGTTATGATTATGCAAGAAGAATAACGGTTTCAGATTAAGAAACCAGATCTAAGTTCGCACTAGGAAGTCAGGTGGACAATACTAGTTCGAAAATGAAATTGTGTGATCGAGTGGGCGATCAGATTTGTATAGCATACGGATGACATGTGTACATCATATGGATTTGAATAAAATTTATACTGGGAATTTTTGGATTAGAAATGTGAAATGGTTTTTGAAATGAAAGTTATATTTTGTGAAGTATATGATGAAGTAACGTGGAAATTAGATATTTCTATGATAGAATTTTTTTTTTGAAGTAAGTAATATGGTTAGTGACTTTATAGAGCAATAAAAAATATTTGATTTGGAATAAATAAAGTTATATAACTTTGTTTTATAAGATAAATCTCCCCTGGTTGAATCTATTGCCAGAAGAAAAGGATTTTGAAGGTGTTTTGAAGTATAAAAAGAGTTTTATACAAGTTTGAAATGATCCAAAGTTTTAAAGATTATATATATATACACACACAAAGGATCATGTGAGGATTTTAGAAAAAGGTTTTGGGAACTTTTGGATTCGGAAAGGCTTTTGATTTTTGGGTAAAATCAATATTGAAATTTGGAAAGCCTAGTTTGAGAATAATTGATTTTGGGATAATCGATTTTGGTGTAAAGGAGCTTTGTATGAGATCATACAGGTGTATGATTTGAAAGATACTATATGTGTATAGTATAAAGTATTTTGATGATGGCTATGGGGAAAAAGGCACTCCCTTAAAATGAACTTCTCAGGAGTACCACCGGGTGGTGTTGTCGTGAGCCCCAAGGGGGGTTTTAAAGTTGATCCTGTGAGGAGTCCGGACAAAACTAGTTCCTGAGGACTATGAGTAGTGTGTACCATAGCGAAAGTCGTGTGAGCCGCTGAGAGCCAACAGTCTACGTTTGATTTTATATCGGTAGACTGCGACCTATGGTAACATAGCGAAAGTTGTGTGAGCCACTGAGAGCCAACAGTCTGCGTTTGATTTTATATCGGTCGACTGCGACCTATGTAGGTGGAGAAGTTTCATTTTGACAGCGAAAGTCGCGTGTGCCGCTGAGAGCCAACAGTCCGCGTTTGATTTTATATCGATAGACTGCGATCTGTCGTGTGTTCCATGGCGTAATCGAGAGGCCATGGAGAGCCTACAATTACACGGACTTTTGCTACGGTGGCAACGTAACCCAGGATGTAACTGCGACCATGGATGGGGGTGATGATTTCCAATGCATTCTCACTAAAGATATTTCCTCTATTTTCAAAAATGTTTTCTATATTTTCAATAAATTATTTTCCAATTATTTTCACTGGGTGTTGAAAATGGGTCTACTAAGTACTTATAGATTTTCAGTCCTACGCCTGATCAACATATGACCGAATTTCTGTAAGAACAAGGATGGACTTGTTGATAACATCGAGTTATAAAAGTATTTTTATAAAAACTATTTTTACAATATTATGAGGATTTTAAAAGTGTTTTAACAATAATCAAAAAGTAATTTAATTGATATTAAGTATTTTAATAACTTCTGGTTTCGTTCCTTTTCGGGGACGAAAAGGTTCAAAGGGGAGAGGAATGTGATAGCCCTGAATTTTTGACATCTATTAATTGGTAATTAGAAGAATTTGATTTATTAAAATAATAATTTGCAAATTTAAGCTAATAAAATTTGCTAATTCAAGATGTCTGAATGTATATGAAAGTGGATTGGAAACTATAATAATAGTTGAAGTAAATAATGGATCTTAAAGTAAATTATTAATTTTATAAATAGATATGTGTAAACTCCATAATGATGAAAATCTTAAGTATATACATATATAAATTCATTGTGGAAATATAATCCTAGTAAACATACTAAGATAATCATTTTAATAAATGGGCAAAATTTATCTTTTCAAAAACAAATAAATTAATTGTTGTTTTTGTATGTATAAGTAGTTGGCAAATAAGGTTTGTTTTTAAAATTCAAACATCTTAGAATAAGTTGGCTCTAAAATTTATATTTAAAAAAATAATATTAATTATTTAATTGAGATTTTATTTCAATTTCTATAAATTGAATATAGGTTAATAAAAGAAAGGTTAAAGACATGGATACATATAAACTAAATTGTAGATATTTTTATAAATATATAAATACATATAAAAATATATTAATGCATGAACATTACAAATGTAAGATAGATATAACATAAAAATGAAAAATGTTAGAAATTTAACAAGTGTCTTATTTTTCCTAATTTTCTTTTTTCTTTAATATTAATAACCACAAATTTTGTAAACTTCCATTCTTTCTTCTTCATATTTCTTTTCCTTCAAACCAAGCAAAAATCTATGGCCACAAAACTGAAAACATTTTTACAATCCTGTAACCTCAAGCATTACCAAATCCTAGAACCATTTATACCAAACCCTGTAACTTCAAGTCTGAAACCATATTCAAATCCTCAAGTTCAAAAACCTGTAGCTTTTTCTCAAATATTGGTCCCCTCAAAAACAAATTGTAGCCAATCTTCAACCCAAATTTGTCAAATAAAACCAAACCCTGTAATGTTTTTATCAAGCCCGTAGCCTTTTAAAAACTGCAAACCTGAAATGTTTTCCTTTAATCTGAAGTTCATTCCTCAAACAAAATAATCAACTCCGTAATTCTCTTTTGTCAAGCATTAATCAAAGGCCTGGAAAATCTTCTTTTATCATAAGCCTAAAACCAGAATTAGGTTCAAAACCTGTAGATGCATTAGAAAAAAAAGCTTGAGAACATTCTGTTATCAAGAACCTGGAAACAACAAATTTTCAAAAGTCTTGATCATCATCATGATTCCAGTTTTAAAGAAATTCGGTACCAAGCAACATAAGCTTTCAGAAGTCAACATTAGTAATATTCAAAACTTTCGGGAATCAAGCTCTTTTTTTAAAAAGAGTGAGTAAACAACTAATTTAAATCTTAAGTAGGTTAATTTTGTTGCTTATGTAATTTCTATGATAGTGATGCTTGTTTGTGATAATACTGCATATATATACATATAAATGTGTAAATATGTGTGCATGTTAGTTTCTTTCTGTTTTTTTGAAACGGCAGTGTGTAAAATAAATTCAAAACCAGTATGTTACTTCTCTGGTTAGTTTTCATGTTGAGATGTTCAAACAAAGGTTGTTTAAACCAACAAGTTTTAAATTGAAAAAAATATGGAAAAACACAAAAATTGATAATGATGCCTGTATGCAGTTGTATGCAAATCCGTAGGTAGGGATGCATTTGAATCTGCATGCCTGAAGTTTTTGTTCCTCTGTTCATTCTTGAATTACAGAGTTTTATAAATAAACATAAATTCAAATTTCCCATATAAACACTTTGCAGCTTTGAATTTTCAAATATACTAATCAAGTTTAAACTCATCAAGATTATAGAAAAATATGTCTAAGTAATTTAAGTTTGGAAAATTACCTGTAAACAAGAAATTGCAGAGGGAACTTGTAGAATGTAATAAACCAAATGTTGAATTATATTGATTCATGTATATGTATTGAATCATCATTGAAGATTATGATTTTTAAAACAAAAATCCAAATTTTTAGTGATGAAATGGATGTGAATTTGGGAAATATCAGGAATATGGTTCATGAGCATTTTCTATTGGTCAAAGGATTTTGAGTGGTTGAGTTTTCGTCTGAAGCAAGGTGGACGATTAGGTTGTTGGGTAAAAATGAAGGTCGAGGGAACTGTGCACTGTGGCTTTGTCAGTGGTCGGGTTAAGTTTTTAACCCTAGCTTTTGTTGAAGTTTGGTTTGGGGTTGTCGTATCTTCTCTGATGATGCGAGCTGCTTGGAACTTTGGTGAATGGAAGCGTGGAGGCAGGGCATGGTACGGCCGGAGTTTTAATGACTCCGGTGATTGGAATCGAGGAGTCAATGAGATTTGCTGAAGGTCGTATTTGGGTTGAAGTCCATCAGAGGTGCTTGATTTCAATTCGAGGTGCGTATGATTGTTTGGGTGGTCAGATTGTAATGCTATGGTGTTGGGTGACATGCTGGAGGCATAGACGGTGGTCGGAGGTGATCAACGGTGGCGTGCATGTGCACGTGATGGTGGGTGCGTGTCAGAAGGGTTTGGCTGTGAAGTCTCGGAGTCGAGTTTTGGGGTGGGAAGCTCGAGTTCATACTCGAGTATGTTGGAAGTGGATTGCCTGTAGTTTTAGAATCTTGAATTTAATCAAAGTTTAAAAGAAAAAAAAAGAGGGAAGAAGTGAAACTCGGGTATGACCCGAGTAAGTAACGGGTTTGACCCGAAGCAGCTAAAGTAAAACTGCAATTAAGGTTTTAAAGTTTTTAAAACTTGTGTTTTGATTTTTAAAAATTTAAATTAGTTTAAAACTCTTATGTAAATTACTTAATGTTTTAATAAACGTTTTCTTAAACATATTTTAAGAAGTTTCGAAGTTTGTTAAATTTTAACTTCGTTAAGAAATTTTAAAGTGATTTTAAAATCGAGTTTTGAAAACAAATTTTAAAAGTTTATATAGAAGAAAAGTTTTAAATTCAAATTGAAAATAGTTTTCAAAAACTAATAATTGATAAATATTTAAGCTATTTAAAGTTGTGTTTTGATAACTTTAATTTTATCAAGTTAAATGATTGTTTTATTTTAAAAACTTAATTGATAATTTAATTAAGTAAAGATAGTTATAAAAGGTAAATGATGTAAATATGTTAAGGGTAATTAAAGCATTTACATGATAATGTTTTATCTTAACTAAGGTTTTGATATCTTAATTTTGATTAAGTTAATTTAAAGAGATTAAGTTTAATTAATTAGTTTAATTATAAAGGAACGATTAAGAAATTAATTAAAGGAAATTACTTGATGATAAATGAATAAAGGATAATTACTTGGTGGAAAAAATTAAGTTACAATTACTTAGTGTAATTAAAGGATTAATTATAATCAAGGAGATGATTTAATTGATGAAGTAAACAAGGAAATTTAATAATTGATTGTGATTGACTAAGGATTAATTAATGAAAGTGATCAATCTTGCTTATGAATGATTGAATGATGATATGTGCCTTGGATTGGTTGATATCTCTGATAGGAACTGCTTTGTGATATGATATGTTTGGGTGGACAATGATGATGTGATTATCTATCATTTATAAATTGTTGTGTGAAAGTGTTATCCAATAATTAAAGTTGAATTGTATTTAATAACTTGGGTTAAAATGACATTGGATTCGAAGAGACGGGAGTCGGGTATTAGTTAATACGCGAAACCATTTCGATTCTTTATAGATTGATATGTGAAATCAATTGGCTGGTATGGAATGATTTAAGTGAATTGGACCATTTAATCTAAGTTTTGACACTTAGAAATTGATGTGTGAAATAGGTGATGTCCATGACAATTTGTGAAGTTGTAAATTGATATAAATTACCCCGGGTTTATATAAGTTGTATGTTTTTTTATATATCTTGATATATGGGTTTACTCACGCTAGTTTCCAGCCTGACCCAGGTGTTACTTTGATGTAACGCTCGGGTCATACAGTGTATTACAAATTTTCAGGTAATGATGTTCTAGAGATCAGGAGGCGAGTTGGATGGCAGGAACGTATGGAGTATATTCCTTTGTGACATGTTGTAGGTTATCTGGAACTAGTTAATTTTTAACTGTCCACTGTTTGCATAAATATCGTAACTCTGTTGCATTGTACGAAATTTAACTGATACAGCTTCTTTGTATAAATGTTATTTTATGAGATATTATATTTTGTCCGCTGTGAATGTGGGAATCTATGTTTTGTTTTTTTTTCTTCTTCTTTCTCTATTCTTCTTTTCTTAACTATCTGAAAATTTCGGGATCGTAATTTTCGGATCGTTACACTGAATTTTTTGATATTGTTAAAAAGGCATGATCCTCCTTTTCTTTTGGTAATCCTATGTTTATCTTGTAGTGTAAACTTAGAGCTGTCGAAGCTGAATTGAAAGTTTGGTCGGTGAGTAAATTTGGCAAAGGCAACTTGGCGTCTACCACTATCAGTTACAAACTTTATCAAGTTCAAGAGGTTATGATGTCTGACTCATTACACAACGACTTGGTGGCTCAGGAGGCTACCTTATCTAACCAACTCTTTGATGCCTTAAGAGAGGAAGGGAAAATGGTTAAGCAAAAGACTAAAATGGAGTGGTTCAAGAATGGAGATCGAAACACTTCATTCCATCATTCTGCTCTTAAAGCTAAACAGTCTAGAGAGACAATTAACGTTCTGAGTGATGAAAATGGTGAGTATGTCTCTGACCCTCCTCGTTTTGTTAACAAGTTTCTTGATTATTTCAGCAAGTTACTTGGTAATAGCAATAATTTTGCTCCTTTGCTTGAGCTTCTTGACGCTGTTAGCCTTCCCGGAATTTCTACTGTAGACAATGTCATGCTATCATCTGCAATTACTGACAATGAGATTAAATCTGCTCTGTACTCTCTCAATGCTAACTCTACTTGAGGTCATGATGGTTTTAATGCCGTCTTTTTTACCTCATGCTAGGATATTGTTGGTCCAATTTCTTGAAGGCTGTCCATAATTTCTTTAATAAATGCAAGATGATTGGATCTGTCAATGCAACGAACATAGCTCTCATCCCTAAAGTTAAAAACCCCTGTCATGTCTCTGACTTTAGGTCTATCTCTTGCTGCAACACCATTTATAACTGTATATCTAAAATTATCGCTAATAGGCTCAAGTTAGTTTTGCCTAAGATCATTTCTTCCAATCAAGCAGCCTTTCTTAGCGGCAGGAGTATCCTTGATAATGTCTTGATGTCGCATGAACTTCTGAAAGGATACAACACCTCTCATGTTTCTCCCAGATCCATGTTCAAGCTTGACATTTCTAAAGCTTTTGACTCGTTGCAATGGGACTCTGTATTTAGGATATGGGCTTAATGAACTTTCCCAAACACTTTGTGGCATGGATTGAATCATGCATCTCTACTGCCAGGTTCTCTGTTATGGTCAATAAATGTAATGAGGCTTATTTTCGAAGCAATCAGGGAAATAGGCAAGGAGATCCTTTATCTGCCAATTTATTCATTCTGGTTATGGAGGTATTAACACAAATTCTTATTTCGCTTGTGCATGATGGTAGTTACTCAGTTCACCCTAAATGTAAGAATCCTCTCATCACATCTTTAATGTTTGCCGATGATTTGGTTATTTTTTTAAGCCAAGTTTGATGACTATGTCATCTATAATGGATGGTCTTAACAAGTTTTACAACATCACTGGCTTATCGATTAACTTATCCAGGTCAGATCTCATGATAGCTGGAGTAAGCATTGATGTTATAACCCAAATATCATACCTAACTTCTATAACGCGAAGAGCTGATACTTCTATGTAACTTGGTATCCCTATGGCTACTTCACGAATCTCTTACGCTCAATGTATTCCTCTGTTTGAGAGAATCACCGCTAGACTCTTTTGTGGTCCAATAGGTTGCTTAGTCAGGCAGGAAGGCTTACTCTTATCAACTCAATTATTTTCTCCATGTCAGTGTACTGGGCCAGATCTTTCATTCTTCCTACCAAGCTGATTAATATGATAAAGAGTGCTATGTCTAACTTTTTCTGGCATGGGTCTATGAACTCTAATAAGCTAACTCCGTGTGCCTTCTAAAAACTTGAAGTCCTGAAGTCCAGAGGTGGACTTGGTATCAAAAATATGCTTCTGTGAAATCGTGCTGCCATGGTGAATCACATTGACAACCTACTGAATCATAAAGAGAATATATGGGTGATATGGTCGCATTGGTATATAATTCGAAATAAGAATTTCTAGACTATACCTGTACCGCAATCTTGTAGCCGGACGTGGAGGTGTATTCTGAATCTTAGAACTGATATACTCCCATGTGCTAGATGTAGAATTGGTATTAATAGTCATGTGTCTTTCTGGAATGACCCATGGGTGAAGCATGCTGCTATCCTGAGTCACCTCCTCACTTACAATCAGCAAACTCAATCTGGAATTAGTCCTAATGCTCTGGCTATTGACTTTCTTTCTAATGGTAGTGTTGTTCTTCCATACTCGAGTAATCAGAGTGTTCATCAGCAATGGAATCTCCTTCTTGGCTGTCATGTCCCCTTATCTCAATATGATGGCATCTCATGGACTTTCTATCAAGACAGGTATAGAATTGGTGGCTTGTACAAGCTTCTGGTTTGCCATAATAATAGAGTGACTCTCAGCTGGCACAAACGAATATGGCTAAATCATAACAGTGACAGGCATAACCTTTTTCTATGGAAGATCTTCAGTGATTGCTTGAAAACCAAAATTAAGTTGAATCAGAGAGGAATCGGTATTGATACTATGTGCATTTTTTTGTTTTGCTGCACATAGATACGCTGCACTTATTCTTTAACTGCCCGTATGTCAATAAGTTATGGTCTACTATTAATTCTATCACCACTGGTAGGTCGGTCGCCATGATCATTGAAATTGAATGGGATCTCATATACAAGGCTACGCGATGGAAAACTGAATCATCTTTCGTTCTTCTTTTTACTCTTAAAATCTTCATCTCGATGATCCGGGATGAAAGGAGTGCAATAATATTTACCGGGAAAAGGAAATCCTTCATGTAAATGAAAGTGAGTATTGTGGAAGGAATAAGGTTCGCTATATCTGCTTCCAATCATGCTTTTGATCATACATTTTTGAATGCTCTTCCATGATTCTTGCTTGGCTGGTTATGGTGTGTTGTTGTCCTTTTTCTTCTTTTTCCTTCCATTTTTTGATATGCATGTCCTTCTTTGTGTTCTTGTTCCTATGTTTCTTGCATGCCTAATTGTTCTAGGTTGCATTGTTTCTCCCGTCTTTGTAATTCTTTCTTGGTATATCAATAAAATGGTAGGGGCCCATTTTTAACCCCGCTGGCTTTGCCAAAAAAAAGAAAATAGAAAAAGAAAAAAAAGGTTAACAGTGAAGAAATCATGTAAGTTATTTATTGAAAAGTATATATATATATAAATTAGATTTTTGATTTCGTAGTATATGTAGAGAAAAGAAAAATTAAAAAAAGATACGCGTTTACATATTTTTAATTTACTAAATTATTTTGAAATAATGTACTTTTGGAAATTAATTTAGTAGTTAACCTAAGTAATTATTTTAACTACTAAAAGATTTTAAAAGGAAAATTGTTAATGTAAAATAAATTTTTAGTTAATTAAATTTACCAAACGAAAATTGGTTATTCGATCATTTCGAATATTAATAAATTGTATAATTGTTTATGCAAGGTCAAATACAATGATGAAATCAAGTCCGGAATGGAAATGGAGTTGCATGCGTAGTAAAAGGTGAGAACTTCTTACTCAAAGAAATGGATGCTTGGTTAATTTTAAATAAATAGATTTAAAATTATTGATTTGTGTGCTTGGATGACTATTAATGTCAATTGGATTGTAATAGACCCTAAGCGTCGCATAATAGCGGATGATATTATAATTAAACCCATATAACGTGTTATTCCACCTCGAAGAGGAATTGGTATTATATATGTATTTGGAGTTTTTGATTTCCCGCATTATATAGCAAATGAGACCCTATGCGCCGCATAATAGCGAATGATATTTTATAAATCCCATTTACCGCAATATTCCACCTCGAAACGGAATGGGTATTTAATTGTTGTGCTAACATCTATGGATGCAGGGAAGCAGGTTGGAGGGATCCGACTGAATTCCTCAAACATTTGAATTTGTTTCATATGTTGTATGTTGATTTATTTATAATCTGTATGTGATTATATCTGTGACTGAAATCGTTGAAGGCTATGATTTAGCTGAATATATTTTCGGTAACATAGGATAACAGAAATATGAAATTGAATTTTTGGAATTTAAAGTAGAAGCTTTAAGCAAAATCATTTAAAGAATTGGGTGAATTTAAAAGAGGAAACTTAAATAGATAAAGTTTTATTTTTGAAAACCTATTGAATAAATTCCAAAACATGGGAAAAGATTTTACTAAATGGGTTTTGAAAAATATTGTTTAATAGTTGAAATTTTTGTTTAAAATTCGGATTTTTAAATGAATTCGAAGAGATAAAGAAATTTATTTTGAAAAAAGGAAATAAATTGGGAATCCATTTGGAAATTGATTTTGGTGATTGAAAATAAACCTTTGGGAAATCCATTTGGAAATTGATTTGGGTGTTTGAAACGAATTTGGGAAATCGATTTGTAATTGATTTGGTGTTTTAAAATAAATTTGAAAATCGATTGAAATTGGATTTGGTGTTGAAATTGAATATTTGAAAATCGATTTGAAGATTGTATATCAATGGATATTTGGAAATGTAGTTCACAATGGGAATTTAAAGAGGAAATGGAAATTTGTTTTAAAAATAAATATTGGTTTATCTAAAGTGTGGAAAGGAATTTACAGATTTGAAATGTAAATCGAAATAAATCGAGAAGGTTTATTAATTGGTTCAAAAGGACCATTTTGAAATGAAAGTGTATTTTCCCTGAAAAGCCGAGTATATTTTCAAAGTAGCATTTAAAGTATAAATTAAAAGTTCTAAAGTTGGTTTTAATAAGTTATTTTGAAAATCTTTAGAGTAAAGATTTATTTAGTAAATTATAGGCGTGATTAATAAAAAATTTAATTGATAATTGTTTTAGAAAATAGTTATTTAAATATTTATACTCTATCTGCTAATTTTATTTTGAAAATTAGTTTGGACTTAAATTTTTTATGTAAAATAGTTATTATTTTAAATATTTTAAGTAAAGTGTTTAAAATAATCTTATTCTAAATATGTCCAAATGTATATTTGGATAAGTGATTTAAATTATTTTAAAGGTATTAGGACTTGGCAGATTTTCAGTGGAGATAATGATTTCGGGAATTTTATTCCACGAGTGAAAAATGTTTTGAAATTCGTTTTCAAAAGGATTGATGTGTGAAAATATATCTTTTGATGGTATTTAGAAAATAAATAATTTGGGGAAATTATTTAAATATGATGATTGTTGTGAATGCTGTTGATAGATAAATAACCGACTATCAATGTTGGCCTTTGAAATGGCACTTGAATTTGTTTTCAAAACAAGCGCTCGTTATTCGGTTAAGACGGGAGAGGACTTTATGCCATAAAACCCATTCTGAATAATGATACGACGAAATGGGATTGCATTTGAAGATGGTGTTGAAGACCGGGTATTTTCGAAAGCGAAAGGATTACCTGTCGAATGTCTCTGCACCGAGTTGCTCCGGTATAAAGATTTTATCACCCTTTGTGATGGGGAGTCCGGACGTGATTAGGGTTTATCCGGATGTGCAAGGGCTTCTTCGGAAGTGCCTTCGGTTCCGTTCGAACTCGGAACAAACTTGTATGGATGTGTGTCTGACGTTACACTTTGAGATGTAAAGCTGGTTTCTATCAAATACATTTTTGTTGGTGGTGGAGAATTTATTCTCTTAGCTTAACACCCTTCTCTAAGACATACGAGCTCAGAGGCTATGTAGTTGATGGTTACTAGTGATACATTCCCAATTTGGTAATGTGGCATACGAAGTACAGATGATCATTTGCTGATCGAAGCATGGCTTTTGTAAAAAGCGTAGCTTTGTGGACGAGACTTCATCGAGCCTCACAACCCGAAAATGGTCGAAACAGGAATGTTGCGGCAAGGTTTTTAGGGGTCTCACCCCTAAGGTATGTCCATTTTCTTCTGGATAAGAGGTGGTATTGTGGTATGGAGCCCAGATATTTCAACTATGTGGTTGTTGCAAATTTATTGCTTTATTGCTATTTGTTGGTGAATCTCGGGATAAAGGTCGGTTACGACCGAGAATGGCATACTTATGTGTTAGTTACCTATGTAATAGCTTGGTTAAAGCGTGAGGCAACATCGGCCTTGTTAGCAAAGATCTGGTTAGGTTCTCGGGGCATCCTTCCAGAGGCGTACCCATTTCAGTGTAGGAAGTTCATTTGACTGATCATTTTTGGAAATCCAAACAAAACAATATGCGCCCTGTATGGTTTTAGTTGTATAACCTTCTATGGAATGTGGCGGTAACCTGCTATTGAACATGGTAGCTATAGTAGGCATACGATGAAATGTGGTATGCTGGCTACGATTAATGTTATACTTTCGAAACGTTTTCTGCAATATGCACTAATAATTATAATATCAAATGGTTTTTGCGTATCAAGCATTTTTGACTGTCACAAGGAGAAATCTCCTCCAAGTGTGCGCTTGCATTGTGGGTGGCAGGAGGCCTTATGGTAGTTTCATTTTCCGAAAGCAAAGCGGGTTTCGTTTTATTTTCTTTGTGAAAGTAACTATTTTTAAGTTCTCACACCAGTCCTATGACTGACCTGGAGTTTATTGTTCCCTTCCTAAACTCTGGGTGCCCACAATTTTCCACACGGGAAGCCTAGAGTTAGGTTATCAGGTCATTCTGGAATTCAGAAGTTGCTGTGGAGCTCAGGAGACGAGCTGGATGGCGAAGCATACTTCCGTATACTATTATCTTTTCTGATGTGTATTCACTTGTAAGGACAAGTTTATATAACTGTCCGATTTGTTGTTAACGGTTGTAAACTCTATTGATGTATTGTAATAACATATGCAGTATAACGACCCTGACTCGACCTTCGAAAATCGGCACCGAATACGACACTCGTATTCAAATGTCGCAGATCCCTACGTCGAATCTGGTTCGCCGGACCTTATAACACATTAAGTACAACAACACAACAGAAGAAATAAAATAATGCATCAATATACAACATTGATACAATATCCAGATACAATGATGATACAATAGATATTAATACTATCAGAGATACAAGAAATAGCAGCGGAAAGAATATCTTCAATGCCAAACTCCAATAACTCCATCTCCAATCCAAAGCTAGGGAGAACTCCATCAAGTTGAACTAGGCTAAGCAACGTCAGTCGTCCAAAACTGAAGAAGATCCCAAAGACAGAAAGCTACCATTCCAAAGACTTCAAAGGCCATCGAATCTATACCTATTATTGGATTATTTGAAAACCCAACTATAGACTGCCCGTGTGGAAAATAGTGGACATCCAGAGTTTAGGAAAGGAACAATAAACTCCAGGTCAGTCGTGGGACTGGTGTGAGAAAATAAAAACAGTTTTATCTTTTAAAACAAACAACCAGAGAATTTAAAATAAATCCGCAATGCTTTTTAGAAAATGAAACTACCATAAGGCCTCCCGCCACACACGCAATGCAAACACAGAATAGGAGAAGATTTCTCCTTATGATAGACAAATATGCTTGACACGAGGAAATTTCATTGATATTATTACTAGTGAATAGTGTAGAAAAACCATATAGAAAGTATAATATAAATCCTAGCCAACATACGACCAGTATCGTATGCCTACTATAGCTACCATGTTCAACGGCAGGTTACCGCCACATTCCATGGCAAGTTATACAATTAAAACCGTACAGGGCGTGTATTGTTTCGATTGGATTTCTAACAAATGGTCAGGCTAAGGAACTTCCTATTGCCACATGGGAACGCCTCTGGCGGGATGCCCCAAGAACCTACTCGGTTCTCTGCTAACACAAGGCCGGCTACTCCCTCCCTGGGGAATAAAACCTAAGATATTCCACCCCCGGTCCTTTGGGACCTTTATCCGAGAGCTCTCAACACCAACAACATCGCACAGTAATAAATATACTACAACATCCACATGAGTAAGTATCTGGGCTTCATACCATGATACCACCCTTTTCCAAAAGGAATGGTCATACCCTAGAGGAGCTACCCCTGAAACCTTGCCGCATCTTTCCTGTTTCGACCATTACCGGTTTATGAGGCTCAATAAGGTCTCGTCCACAAAGCTACGCTTTTCACAAAACCATGCTTTGATCAACTAATGATCATCAACATACAGCAGCACTTAGCGTGCCACACTACCAAATTGGGAGTATATCGCTGATAACCTTCAACTTCATATCCTTTGAGCTCGTACGTCTCAGAGAAGGGTGTTAAGCTAAGAGAATAAATTCTCCGCCACCAACAGATATGTATTTGAAAGAAATCGGCTTTACATCTCAAAGTGTAGTGTCAGACACACGACCATACAAGTCTGTTCCAGATTCGAACAGAACCGAAGGCACTTTCGAAGAAGCCCTTGCAAATCTGGGTATCCACAATCCCGATCAGACTTCCCATCACTTAGGGACTCTCTATACCGTAGCTACTCAGCGTAGAGACAATCGATAGGTCATCCTATCGTTCTCGCAAATACCCGGTCTTCACCAAATGGTCTTCATATGCTATCCATAACGACGTATCATTATTCAAAATGGGTTATATGACACAAGGTCCTCTCCCGGCTAAATCGAATAATGAGCGTAATATTTGAAAACATATGGATATGGAATTTCAGTTAAGTCACAACTTTAAAATTCAAAACTTCCTTTCAAATGGTTTAAACCAAATTACCACATCAAAATTTTTAACTAAAAGATTTATTTCACAAAGTTCACCAAGATTCACAAAGATCTATTTACTGATTTCAAACAATTTCCATTTTAATTGGATTAATTCATTTAATCATTAAATCAAAGATTTTACTCATAGCTTTCAAAACCATTTTCAAAGATTCATTCATAACTTGGAAAATCATTTCAATTCAAACTTGAAATTCCTTTAACACAATTTGGAAATTCATTTCTTATATGAAAGCTTTTGTCATTTGAAAACAAATAGTTTTTATTTCAGAAAAATCCGATTCCATTTATAAAAGTCAAAGTTTTGCAAACTCAGGTTAACTTTAGTTCCTAAAAAAATAGTATAAAAATGGTTTAGAAACACATAAACTTCTGTGACCTTTTACATCATAAGTTTTCAAAATAGAATTCCATTTCAAATATTGAATTCAAGTTTAAATCAAAATTCAAACTAAATTAAGTTATTCAAAAATAACTTTTATCTGTGAAATCTCTTATCAAAAGCTTTTCACTTTAAATCCGATCTATTCCCAAACCATTTGGATTTAAAAATTCAATTTTAAAATTATTTCAAAAATCTGTGACTTAACCGATTTCAATGTGCAATCCATATTTGTATGTGTATAAGTGTGATCTAGGGGGTTTTACACAATAGTGTACAACATCAATCATCATAGATTCAATCATACCAATATTGATAAGCGATACAACCCATAATGCTTATCTTCGTTTGCAGATTCATAGATAAAGTAAATTTATCAATCCCAAAGATTCATCATTACGCTTCGATGCGGGTTTCGGATAACAAACTGAAATCCGACTCCCTGTCGCATCGAAGTTTAAATGTTGTTTTGCGGGCAAAAGGGGTTTCACATACATATAGGAACAAATCACAAATCACAGTTCATCACAAAGCAATCACAGTATCACAACAGAAATATCAATCCAGTACAGAATATTTGATGATGGTCATTCATCTTTGATTAAGGTGATTGTGATTAAAGTGAATTAGCCGTATAATTATCTTTATTAATTATTTAAAATCATGGTTTAAAATTTTACTTAATTATGAATTAATTCAATCTTAATCAACCTTAACAATTAATTATTCCTTTATTTGATTATCTTAATTTATTAATTCTTAATTTTTAGTTAATTGAGTTTAACTCCTTTTATAAATTGCTGATTCTTTAATTAATTAATTTTAAATTATAATATCATTACAGACCTTAATGGTTAATTATTATTTCACCCTTATAGATAAATTTGGTTTTTAAATTAACATTTAAACATTTGATTTACTTTTAAAATTTATTAAGTTAAATTTTAAAACAACTTTTATAAAATTTAAAATATTCTTGAACTTCATAATTTTGAAATGATTAACTCAATATCGTTTACCTTCAATTCCATTTACAACTGTCATTAATTTATTTAGAATTTTTTTTTCAATTTGTTTTCCAAAATTTAGTTAAAACTGGATTTTTTGTTTTTATTGATCAACCCGTGGCTTGCTTCAGGTCGTCCCCTAGAATAACACCACCCAGCTTCGAGTTCTTCCCCAAATTGACCCGTGACACTTTATTTTTGCAAAAATTTTGTTAAATTTTAAAAAAAACATGATACAACGTCAAAAAGACTCGAGATCGCCTTCGAGTTTCCACCTTAATCCCCGCGTACTACTTCGAGTCGCCCTTCTTCTTCCCCAGACTATCAATCGTTCGTAAAATGCTAGATTCGCCGCCGTTGGTTGGAGGTGCGGCCACCAACGAGTCGCCTACCATCCTCCAAAATACCACGAACACACAGATCTCAAATTTATTTGGAAAGCACAAATCGAGCATCACGACAAAAAAATCATCAAGAACGTCATCAGGTAACTGCCTCACACCGCCTCCCCAGTCTGTTATCGGCCACCAAATTTCGACCGACGCTCCATACACATGTTACGCCACGATTGGCCCTATCACTACGCAGTCCGGTCACTTGTGGATTGTGCAGCACCGTTGTTTCTAACATGAAAAGAAAAAGGTCTTTAAACCCTAGTTTGACCCTGAATCAAAAATTTAAGGAATTAAAATTTATAGTCGTATTTTTCTAATGATCTCGCACCTTCAATCTTGTTGCCACAGCGAACTCAAGGCCTATAATTATATAGATCAATAGAATTTGCCAAAAGTTCACTTTCTGATCAACTTCCATTTTCCAGAGAAATGTCCAATGAAAAATTTTGATTTTTGTTTTTAAAATCATAATTTTTAATAGGGATTCACACAGTGTTATTAAAGTTAAAATTCATGAAGTTCGAATTTCTTGAAAAGTTTGAATTGTGATAGTGCTTCATTGTTTACAGGAAGAAAGAACTGTGTATATTATCCTAATTCATTACTGGCAAACATAACAAGTTTGAACAAAAACTCCAACTTGTTTCAATTTACTTTTAGAAGAAATGAGAGAGAGGCTGAGATTTGTTTGGATATTAGTTAACCTGTAAACCAAAAATTACTGTGTTTATTTAGTTCCCAGTAAAAAGAAAATTTCAACCCGCTTTGATTAAATACTAAAATGCAATACATGTTTTAAAACAACATTTCAACTTATTTACAATCCTTGTCAGAATCAAAGAGGGAGAGAGATTTAGATTTGTTTTAATATGGTTAACCTATAAACCAACATTCAGAAGTAACTGTATTTTTACAGTTTCTACAAAGAAGGAAGCTTTTAAAGCTTTGCTTTGATAAATTGCTGAAAACACAAAGCATATCCAAAACCACAGTATATCATTCAATTTCAATAGGAATAGAGGAAAGGTTTTTTTAATTTGGCATGGTTTACACTGTAAACCAAAGTGTTACAGGAAACGGAAAAAAACGAAAGGAAGAAATCATATTTCCAGGCAAAGGAAAAACTAAAGCATAGCATCCCATTCATATGCCAAAACTATTCACATTCATGCAGGCATTTAAACACAAAAAAAATTGAAGAAAGCATGGGGTTTACTCACTTATTTTCCAGATGACAAAAGGCTCTTGATAGTTTTTCTAACAGAGATGGAAGCCTGCCATTTTTTTTCTACTTTAAATTCTTTTAAGTATTAGATCTGCAAATGATGTTTACAGATCTATGATTATTCTTGGTTGTACTTATTCACTTAATAAATCAATAACCACAATCTTAATTCACTTACAGTTAAGTTTTTTTTAAACCGAGAAGCTTCTTTTTCTGCAGCTTTGAAAACCAGAGGTAAATTTTATCTTGGATCTTGATTTTCCTACAACAGATTGATTATTGATTGTTATTGTACTTGATTCTTTCTTCATTTCAGATTGTAACTTCAAACTCAAATTTAAAAAAATTACTTGCCTAAAATTATTTCCAGAAATCACTGCAATGACCAGAAACTTGAAACTTCACCTCTAAGGCAAATCTGCAGTTTTTTGTTTTGAATTTGTTGTTGAAACTAGATTCAAAAATCATAATTTTATAAACTATAAAATTTTAAAAACTTACATGAGCCTAAAGCTTTAAGATGATTCATATATTTTCTTTTTCTTTTGAATTGGATTGAAGATAGGCAGTTTCCTTTTTTCTTAATTTTTCTTGCTTGAGTGTTGGAGTTTAAAGATTGATAAATCTTTGGTTACTAAACTTTTAAGAGATTTGGAGGTTTTAATATTTGAAATGGGAAGATGAAAGGTTTTCTGAATTTTTTTATTTGATTATTTTATTAAGTAATGATGTCTTCTTGCCATTTGTAAGGAGATATCATGAATTTTAGATTTTGTTAATTATCTTACTCTATATCCCATGTGAATCTTTATTTACATTTGTGAACTTTTACAAGACAAGAAAATTTTATAAACTTTATTTTTTTATTCTATACACTTTATAAATAAATGTATATCTTTACTCATTTGTATATATATGTATACAGTTGTTGAAGAAATTGTTTTTAACCAATATTTATATATATACATTACATATATTACATCTTAATAATTTTAAATGCTACTTACTTTTTAGAAACAATTATTTTTAAATTTAAATTCAAACCTCAATTTTTAACTTGAAATATAAACTCTCATGTCCATTTACATATCCTTGAATAAATTTAAATTAAATCTCAATGTGTATTCAATTTTACTAATATATGTAAAGTACATGTGTATAAAATCTGAATTCCAATGACTTTCTAAAAAATTCATTACTTCAATATTTTAAACTCAAAATAAGATTGGAATCTATTTATATATTATTATCACTTATTTTTATTTTTTTAAGATTTTCTTCCAATTTATTTTCATGTTAAATACTAAAAGTTTAAAATATATTATTTATTTTAATTGACAATTTTGGGATGTTACATATTATCCATAAGATATTAATTATCCAATTTCAAAGACTCAATTAAATTTTAAAATTAATGTCCAAATAAACAAATATTTTAATTTGAAAAGTTCAAATCAGTTTACAATTTTATCCAAAAAAATTATTTTAATTATCAATTTAATTTTAATTGAAAATTAGGATCGTTACAGATTCCCACCTTAAAAAATGTCGTCCTCGAAATTCACGAGGAAGACGACAAAGAATAGATGATAGATAGAGAACTATCTTTCCAAATCAACTTGATATCAATTCTGTATTTGGCTTGCCTAATCAGAATATCAACAATATGAGAACAAACTCATACAATTATTTCACAAGATACTCGGGTTCACCGGTCTACGAATATGCAAGGACATTGATTAGTTCGAGGGATAACTAATCGTTCGTAGAATATACTGGATCCCAGAGAATAGATAGATAGATTCAATCTTCTACAATTTCTCAAACACTAGCCATGGGTTCCAACTTAGGTCGGAATATCCCAAAGTATACATCAATTTGTCCCTCTTCGTACTTCAATCAACACAAGGAACTACAATAGAATTTCAAATTTGGTTTTAATCGAAATTGTTTTATCGATACAAATTATTTAACTTTATATTTTAGTTAACCAATTTATCAAATTTAAGTTTCGCTAAAGTTACGAACGAAAAGCCGATAGAAATTTGACCATGAGAATACGAAATAGAGACTTATCTACGATTTGTAGGGCCACCATCACACCAAAACTTCTTCCTTGAGCTGCTACGGAGCAATCAAAAAAACTAGAAAGACGAATCAAAGGAGACTGATAAAGAAAGATATTTCCGTTGTTTGCAGGGCACTGAACATTTGTACTGGTATCTCCATATCCCCTATCTCGTTGTCTTCTTGCACTCATACTTACTATCGGTGAATAGTAAGAGAATCTACTGAGGCATTCGAAAAGATATCTTAGCGATTACTCATTCTAGGGTATACTTCACCCTATCTCTAAAGAGTCACTTAATGTGTTATACTCCTGAGCTGAAGCTTTAACCTTCAGCTCTGATACCACTTACAACGACCCTGACTCGACCTTCCAAAATCGGCACTGAATATGACATTCGTATTCAAATGCCATAGATACAAACGTCGAATCTGGTTCGCCGGAGCTTATAATATCTTACCTATTACAACAATACAGCAGAAGAAATGAAATAATACATCAATATACGACATTGATACAATATCCAGATACAATGATGATACAATAGAATGATACAATAGATATTAATACTAGCAGGGATACAAGAAATAGCAGCGGAAAGAATATCTTCAATGCCAAACTCCAATAACTCCATCTCCAATCCAAAGCTAGAGAGAACTCCCGTCAAGTTGAACTAGGCTAAGTAACGTCAGTCGTCCAAGACTGAAGAAGATCCCGAAGACTGAAAGCTACCAATCCAAAGACTACATAGACCATCGAATTTTACCTATTACTGGATTATCTGAAAGCCCAACTCTAGACTACCCGTGTGGTAAATTGTGGGCACCTCGAGTTTAGGAAAGGAACAATAAACTCCAGGTCAGTCATGGCAAAGAATTTAAGATAAATCCGCAACGCTTTCTAGAAAATGAAACTACCATAAGGCCTCCCGCCACACACATAATGCAAACGCAGAACTGGAGGAGATTTTTCCTTATGATAGTCAAATATGCTTAATACGAGAAAATTTCTTTGATATTATTACTAGTGCATAGTGTAGAAAAACCATTTCGAAAGTATAATATAAATCCTAGCCAACATGCAACCACTATCGTATGCCTACTATAGCTACCATGTTGAATGGCAGGTTACCGCCACATTCCATGGCGGGTTATACAACTAAGACCGTACAGGGTGCGTATTGTTTTGATTGGATTTCCAACAAATGGTCAGGCTAAGGAACTTCCTATTGCCATATGGGAACGCCTCTGGCGGGACGCCCTGAGAACCTACCCGGTTCTCTGCTAACACAAGGCCAACTACCCCCTTCCTAGGAAATAAAACCTAAGATATGCCACCCACGGTCCTTTGGGACCTTTATCCGAGAGCTCTCAACACCAACAATATCACACGGTAATAAATGTACTACAGTGTCCACAAGAGTAAGTATCTGGGCTCCATACCATGATACCACCCTTTTCCAGAAGGAATGGTCATAACCTAGGGGAGCTACCCTTTAAACCTTGCCGCATTTTTCCTGTTTCGACCATTACCGGTTTGTGAGGATCAATGAGGTCTCGTCCACAAAGCTACGCTTTTGACAAAGCTATGTTTTGATCAACAAATGATCATCAACATACAGCAGCACTTAGCGTGCCACACTACCAAATTGGAAGTATATCGCTGATAACCTTCAACTATATAACCTCTGACCTCGTACGTCTCAGAGAAGGGTGTTAAGCTAAGAGAATAAATTCTCCGCCACCAACAGATATGTATTTGAAAGAAATCGGCTTTACATCTCAAAGTGTAGTGTCATACACACGACCATACAAGTCTGTTCCGGGTTCGAACATAACCGAAGGCACTTCCGAAGAAGCCCTTGCAAATCCGGTATCCACATCCCGAATAGACTTCCCATCACTTAGGGAGTCTCTATACCGTAGATACTCAGTGCAGAGACAATCGGTAGGTCATCCTATCGTTCTCGCAAATACCCAGTCTTCACCATCGGTCTTCAAATGCTATCCATAACGATGTATCATTATTCGGAATGGGTTATATGACACAAGGTACTTTCCCGGCTAAACCGAATAATGAGTGAAGATATATGGATCGGGAATTTCAGTTAAGTCACAACTTTAAAATTCAAAACTTTCTTTCAAATGGTTTAAACCAAATTACCACTTTAAATCTTTGACTAAAAGATTTATTTCACAAAGTTCACCTAGATTCACAAAGATCTATTTACCGATTTCAAACAATTTCCATTTTAATTGGATTAATTCATTTAATCTTTAAATCAAAGATTTTACTCATAGCTTTCAAAACTGTTTCCAAAGATTCATTCATAACTTGGAAAATCATTTCAATTTAAACTTGAAATTCCTTTAACACAAATTGGAAACTCATTTCTTATATGAAAGCTTTTGTCATTTGAAAAAAACAGTTTTTATTTCGGAAAAAATCTGATTCCATTTATGCAAATCAAAGTTTTTCAAACTCAGGTCAACTTTACTTCCCAAAACAACACTATAAAAATGGTGTAAAAACCCATATAAACTTGTGTGGCCTTTTACATCATAAGTTCTCAAAATAGAATTCAATTTCAAATATTGAATTCAATTTTAAATCAAAATTCAAAAGTAAATTAAGTTAATCAAAAATAACTTTTGTCTGTGAAATCCCTTATCAAAAGCTTTTCACTTTAAATCTGATCTATTCCCAAACCATTTCGATTTAAAAATTCAATTTTAAAATTATTTCAAAAATCTGTGACTTAACCAATTTCCACGTGCAATCCATATTTGTGTGTGTATAAGTGTGGTCCAGGGGTTTTACACAATAGTGCAAAAAATCAATCATCGCGGATTCAATCATACCCATATTGATAAGCGGTATAACCCATAACGCTTATCTTCGTTCACAGATTCATAGATAAAGTAAATTTATCAATCACAAAGAATCATCATTACGCTTCGATGTGGGTTTCGGATAACAAATTGAAATCCGACTCCCTGTCGCATCGAAGTTTAAATGCTATTTTACAGGCAAAAAGGAGTTTCACATACATATAGGAACAAATCACAAATCACGGTTCATCACAAAGCAATCACAGTATCACAACAGAAATATCAATCCAGTACACAATATTTGATGATGGTCATTCATCTTTCATTAAGGTGATTGTGGTTAAAGAGAATTAACCGTATAATTATCTTTATTAATTATTTTAAATCAACGTTTAAATTTTTACTTAATTATGAATTAATTTAATCTTAATCAACGCTAATAATTAATTATTCCTTTATTTGATTATCTTAATTTATTAATTCTTAATTGTTAATTAATAGAGTTTAATTACTTTTATAAATTGCCTATTTTTTAATTAATTAATTTTAAATTATAAAATCATTACAGACCTTAATGGTTAATTATTATTTCACCCTTGCAGATAAATTTGGTTTTTAAATTAACATTTAAACATTTGATTTACTTTTAAAATTTTATTAAGTTAAATTTTAAAACAACTTTTATAAAATTTAAAATATTCTTGAACTTCATAATTTTTAAATAATTAACTCAATATCGTTTACCTTCAATTCCATTTACAACTGTCATTAATTTATTCAGAATTTTTTTTCAACTTTTTTTCCAAAATTTAGTTGAAGCTGGATTTTCTGTTTTTATTGATCAACCTGAGGCTTGCTTCCTGTCGTCCTCGAGAATTACACCACCAGCCTTGAGTTCTTCCCCAAATTGATCTGTGACACTTTTTTTTTGCAAAAATTTGTTAAGTTTTTAAAAACAACACGATACAATGTCAAAACGACAGGAGATCGCCTTCGAGTTTCCACCTTAATCCCCTACGTACTACTTTGAGTCGCCCTTCTTCTTCCCCAAACTATCAACCTGACACACAACCCCTCTTCATGCACGTGCATGGCCATATTCGCCACCGTTGGTTGGAGCTTCGGCCACCAACTAGTCACCTACCATCCTCTAAAACACCACGAACACCCAGATCTCAAATTTATTTGGAAAGCACAAATTGAGCATCATGACCAAAAAATCATCAGGAACGTCATTAGGTAACTGCCTTGCACTGCCTTCCCAGTCCTTTATCGGCCACCAAATTTCGACCGACGCTCCATACACATGTTATGCCGCGATTGGCCCTGTCACTACGCAGTCCGATCACTTGTGGATGGTGCAATACCATTGTTTCTAACGTGAAAAGAAAAAGGTATTTAAACCGTAGTTTGACCTTGAATCAAAAATTTATGGATTTAAAATTTATACTCGTATTTTTCTAATGATCTCGCACCTTCAATCTTCCTCCCACAACGAACTGGAGGCCTATAATTACATAGATCGGCAGAATTTGGAAAAAGTTCACTTTCTGATCAACTTCCATTTTCCAGATAAATGTCCAATGAAAAATTTCGATTTTTGTTTTTAAAATCATCATTTTTACTGAGGATACACATAGTAGTATTAAAGTTAAAATTCATGAAGTTCGAATTTCTTGAAAAGTCTGAATTATGACAGTGCTTCATTGTTTACAAGAAGAAAGAACTGTGTATATTATTCTAATTCATTACTGGCAAACATAACACAAGTTTGAACAAAAACTCCAACTTGTTTCAATTTACTTTCAGAAGAAATGAGCGAGTGGCTCAGATTTGTTTGGATATTGATTAACCTGTAAACTAAAAATTACTATGTTTTCTTAGTTCCCAGTAAAAAGAAAATTTCAACCCGCTTTGATTAATTACTGAAATGTAATACAAGTTTTAAAACAATATTTCAACTTGTTTACAATCCTTGTCAGAATCAAAGAGAGAGTGAGGTTTAGATTTGTTTTGATATGGTTAACCTGTAAACCAAAGTGTTACAGGAAACAGAAAAAAACAGAAGGAAGAAATCATATTTCCAGGCAAAGGAAAAACTCAAGCGTAGCAGCCCATTCACAAGCCAAAACTATTCACATTCATGCAGGCATTTAAACACAGAAAAAAAATTGAAGAAAGCATGGGGTTTACTCACCTATTTTCCACATGACAAAAGGCTCTTGATAGTTTTTCAAACAGAGATGGAAGCCTGCCACTTTTTTTTCTACTTTAATTTCTTTTAAGTTTTAGATCTGCAAATGATGGTTACATATCTATGATTATCCTTGGTTGTACTTATGCACTTGATAAATTAATAACCACAATCTTAATTCACTAACAGTTAAGATTTTTTTTTAAAACAGAGAAGCTTCTTTTTCTGCAGCTTTGATAACCAGAGGTAAATTTTATCTTGGATCTTGATTTTCCTACAACAGATTGATTATTGATTATTATTGTACTGATTCTTTCTTCATTTCAGATTGTAACTTCAAACTCAAATTTAAAAAAAAATTACTTGCCTTAAAATTATTTCCATAAATCACCGCATTGGCTAGAAACTTGAAACTTCACCTCTAAGGCAAATCTATAGTTTTTTTGTTTTGAATTTGTTGTTGAAACTTGATTTAAAAATCATAATTTTATAAACTATAAAGTTTTAAAAACTTACCTGAGCCTAAAGCTTTAAGATGATTCATATATTTTCGTTTTCTTTTGAATTGGATTGAAGATGGGAAATTTCCTTTTTTTTCTTAATTTTTCTTGCTTGAGTGTTGGAGTTTAAAGATTGATAAATCTTTGGTTACTAAACTTTTAAGAGATTTGGAGGTTTTAAAATTTGAAATGGGAAGATGAATGGTTTTCTGAATTTTTTATTTGATTATTTTATTAAGTAATGATGCCTTCATGCTATTTGTAAAGAGATATCATAAGTTTTAGATTTTGTTAATTATCTTACTCTATCTCCCATGTGAATCTTTATTTACATTTGTGAACTTTACAGGACAAGAAAATTTAAAAAACTTTATTTTTATATTCTATACACTTTATAAATAAATGTATATCTTTACTCATTTGTGTGTGTGCGTGTGTGTGTGTGTGTGTGTGTGTGTATATGTGTGTATACAATTGTTAAAGAAATTGTTTTTAACCAATATTTATATATATACAGTACATATATTACGTCTTAATAATTTTAAATGCTACTTACATTTTAAAAACATTTATTTTTAAATTTAAATTCGAACCTCAATTTTTAACTTGAAATATAAACTCTCATGTCCATTTACATATCCTTGAATAGATTTAAATTAAATCTCAATGTGTACTCAATTTTACTAATATATGTAAAGTACATATGTGTATAAAATTTAAATTACAATGACTTTCTAAAACATTCATTACTTCAATATTTTAAACTCAAAATAAGATTGGAATCTATTTATATATTATTATCACTTATTTTAATTTGTTTTTTATTTTTCTTCCAATTTATTTTCAAATTAAATCCCAAAAGTTTAAAATATATTATTTGTTTTAATTGACAATTTTGGGATGTTACATTTTATCCATAAGATATTAAATATCCAATTTCAAAGTATCGATTAAATTTTAAAATCAATGTCCAAATAAACAAATATCCTATTTAATTTTGAAAAATTCAAATCAATTTACAATTTTATCCAAAAAAATTATTTTAATTATCAATTTAATTTTAATTAAAAATCGAGATCGTTATATGTAGTTTTTTGTTTTAAAGATTATTCATTTATATATTATATGTTGTTCTGCTGTGAAATGTGAGATTCTATTATTGTTTCTGTTTCTTCTTCTATCTTCTTCTTCTTTAACCCTAACGGTTCGGTTTTATGGCATTCGACTGTGCGGCATTTGATACAGTGGACGTATTCCTGTCGACTTTTGGGCGTCGAAAAATCGGGTCGTTGCATTTTTTCAAGGGGATAGTAGGTGATTTAATTTTTTTCACATGCATGCGTTATTTATGCCAAGTTAATCTTGTTAATACCCCAGTTACCTTGATAACAACAATATACATTCATATGAAATATAGTACTAATATTTTTCCAAGTTATACAAGATATTGTGCATGATATTACACAAGTATTAAATCGAAGACTATACAGTATAAAAGATACAAGAAATGGACATGAAGACTAGTCAGTACAAAGACAAAGATACGAAGATCTCAAGACTACATTTTAGTGTATAGAGTCATGGTATACTGTTAAACTCCCTAATAGAATTCTTTGATCTCTATCTCCTTTTTTTATATTGTTAAAAAAATATTTTCAAAATATATTATAAAATATTTACAAAAGTTTTCTAAAGATTAAAATATTTATAAAAGTATCAAGTTACTTTACAAAGTACAGGGTTTTCGAAACATTTTATAAGAAATAAGTTTTCAATTTTTGCAAGCATATATCGACTTATGCTCAAATGATATGTCTACATGTCATCAAATAGTTTTTCAAATTTTGAAAATAAGTGACTGTTCGTCACAACTATTAACTGATGGACATATCCGTTTATTCAATATATAAAGGGAAGTTCAAACGAACTTTTTGATAATTATTTATTTATTTTATTCCCTCCTCTTACTTTCTTGAAAACTCCATTAGATTTACATTTTATTCTTTTCAAAATCACTTAGAATCCATTCATAGTTCCATGTATTGGTTTAATACTACTTTCTTACTATTTTGGAATCATTTCTCTCTCTAATCAAAGATTAAAGTGTTGTTCTAGAGGTTGTAGGATCCATTGTATCCAAAGTTCAAGAAGTTTTCTTTGCAAAAACCATCAAAATCTATTTGCATTTACTTGAGTATGCTTATAGCCTGTTCAATTCAAGTGGGTGTGCTTATAGCACCTGCAAATCAAGTGGGTGTATCCTAAGCCTGGAAAACCAGAATGGTGTGTCTCATAGCCTTGGAATCGAGATTGTAACAGGGTTTTCCTTTTATCCGTTTAAAAACTCGCATTTGAAAAGGACTGTGTATCAGCAATTGTACGGGACTGAATGTAGAAGAAATCAGAACCAGAATAAAATCTCTGGTGTCATCTTTTTACCTCTCTACTTTACTTTACTACTTTTATTTTTATCTGTGATAGCATTTGTTATTAATTGTTGATATAATACTATGCTGAAAATCCATGATTTAATATTAAAATTGAATGAAATTTAAAAAAAATTACGAAAATTATAAAACATTATCCCCCTTAGTGTTTAATTAGCCTTAAGTTCCATAATTTCGCAACCCACAAATCCTTTTTTATATAAGTTCTAAAAATCATTAATAAAAGAATAAATGAATATGGAGGTCTTTATGCAATGCAATCGCTGACATCGATATTCACAATAAAATCCTTATTTTAGCTTTTAGAAATGAACTAAAATTTGATATACAATTTTTCAAAAAATATTTTTTGCAACTATTTTTATCTGCTTTTTCCATTTTTTCTCGTGGTCTTTGGATGTGGAGTATGTGTGAAAGAAGGGTCCGAGAAAAGCATAACAACAACTTTTGTTTTACTTACCTTTTCCAGTGAAGAGTTTTACTTGCATGTTGTATTCAAACACCAAACCAATAAGAATTGAATGTCAACTTAAAGATTCTATTTTTTAGAAGTTTTGCTTCAAGTTCACGCCGTATATACAGTATTTTGAACATTTATATAGATTGAAATGGTATTCTTATCCTTATGTCAAGTAGGCAAAATAGTTGTAGATTTTGAATTTAAGGATTTAGCTGTAGTTTACTGAGGTACCATCACAGTATATGACATGTTCCTTAAACACATCTAGTGAATCCTGCATATTTCTTCCTCATTTGATAACGTTCAATATATACAAGTTTATGCACATATTTCCAATATCATATCATATTCATTGCACACTATAGCCCCGCCTTTTTTTCCTTTTTCTAACAGACCCTTAATCTTATTATTGAACTTCACATAATTATCAATGCATCATTTTGCGAATTATGAAGGTTCCATATTATAGCTCTTTTTTTAACACCATTCATAAATTTTTAAGGAGGTGATCCTTATGGATTCTATACTCTAGGAAATTAATAAGTTGATTAACTATCATTTCTAGGATCTATCTTTGCAACTTATCAGTGTTTCTTAATGTCTTGATCAGATGAGCAACTCTAAGGATTCGTAATTTCCACTGTTTTTTACCTAGTGTTGTTTTCTTTCCGTAGCCTTTGCCACTTGGTGTGCTGGATCCATATTACCATACTACTTGTTTACCAGATATGCCATTTTGATGTTAACATTGCTAGTATATGGTTCTTAATTTTGCATTCACTATATGCTCAATGAATTATTAGTTGGTTCATCCATGCCACTTATCCTTATTATAAATTTGTTTGTATTTATAAGTATTAGAGGACTTCATAATTAATCTTAGTCTTGCAATCTCTCTAATCCCTTATAAAAAACCTAGGAGTCGACTGATTAAATACTCAATCACATAGTTTTGTAAACACAGAAAGTAAATTACAAATAATGCATATTAGCTAGCATTGTATAAGTACTAGAACGAAGTTGCTATAACATATTTTGGATAATCTGTTCTATCTTAATCCCTGTGGTTTAGTTGCAGGTATACATATTTTCATGTGTCTATGCTTCACCGCTATACTTGGATGATTTTATTGAAAATAGAATATTAGCAAAGAAAATTAACTTATGCTATAATATTTGGTAAATTCGTTGAAAATGGTTATGCTAATTATTACCATTTTCATACTCTACAAAGTTCAAAGTCGAGAAGACGTGCATTAAATTTGATTTTGTTTTAGAGATCAACGATTAACATATGATTAGCATATTATGTAGTTGTAGTGGTGTTGTCAAGTAAACAATCCCCCATTGTCTTTGTAACAACCCCCAATTTTGTACCATTCAAATCGACAATAATCCACACATGTCAGACTTGAAGGATGCGAAATAACAGATTGTAAATAAATTTGGAGCAAATAAAATCAAATATACAGAATCACAGACACAGAACAATCAGAATAACTCGCAGTGGAATATAAAATAACATAGTAGTTCACGAAGCTACTATAACAGAGTCTCAAACCAAATACATAATATAGTCTGAAAACAATAGAATAGAAATCCCAAATACATAGAAGTTCACTAATACATGAGATAAACTAATGCAGCTAAAACAGTTATAGGAATGTATGTAGATAAGCAGAAACTCCAGTGAAAGACCAGCTCCAGGAAGAGAATCCAAAGCTGTGAATACTCAGGCTGACCCGAGCGTAAAGCAAAACACAAAACACTCGAGTCAAGACAATATATACTTATATAATGTAAACCAACTCAAGCGAACTGTAATAAAAATACAAGTAACTTAAAGGATGCCTGATTCCGCCCACCCTCTAAGGATCCGTTAAACTATTTACTATATAGTAATATTTCGCTATTATAATAATGACTACAGTAAAATAAATATACTTTTAAATAGCGTTCCAGGCTACCCATATCACCCTTCACACATAATAGTCCAGTAGTCCATCCAATATCATGCCATCTCCACTCCGGGTGACTGTCAAAGGATACCACACGGGCTACGGGAGAAAAACAAACTCGTACTAAAGGCTCGGTATGGTATGTGACACGGCACACAAGGCAATGCCAGGGTAGATATACCAATTACGCACACGGGCTGGTGGTAACGCAGCAGCCACATACGCCCACCCTGAACAACACTCCAAAATCAAGGGGTGCACCCAATTGATCACAACAGTAATAGAATGGTATCGAGGAAGTGTGTTCAGCCAGAGGTGCTACCTCCTTTGGCCCGAGATCGCTCCTGTTTTAGCCACCTTAAGCTAACTCAAGGGAGTTAGGTCCACGTAAAGTACGTTAGGAATGTCGTCACCGTCCTACTTCATTCTGGAATCTCCACCGCGTACACATTTGTTAAAGTTGTTTTCGGTATCGACAGAGAGTTTGTCCATATCCGATCCCGGACTCTACAACAACCATTGTTATTATAACCCGTAGTTATAATTTCAAAATGGTATTTATTTCTCAAAATCCAATATCATTTCAAGTGCATTTCAAAATATCAAACTTATCATTTCATTCGAAAAAAATATTCATTTTATTCAAATTAAAAATACCCTTTCAATTAACATTTCAAAATAGTTCAATTCCAACAAATTACTTCATTTAAATCATAAAAATGAAGTTATTACATTAAATTATTAAATTTTAAAAATTTTAAACTTTCAAAGTTCATTCATTCACTTAATTTTATCAAAACAGTGAAAATTCAACTTTCGAAGCATTTGGAAAATGCTACTGAAAGTTATATTCAAAACAGTTCAATTTAACAAAAGACAGCGTTTAAAATGTTGTAATAGTGTTATATTAGTTTCAAAGAAAACTTAGTTTAATCCAACAATTATAGCATAAAAAAATGCTATAATATACTTAACTAAATTTAGCTATTTAGTTCACTTATCAACTATAGCATTTACAAATGTTGTATTATCATTTATATTAGATAAAATGGCATTCAAAAATACAGTTAATTAACTTCAAAATTTCAATAAAATTTCACAACAATTAAATTTTTCTATAATTCACTTTTAACTTATAAAGTCACATAATTTTACTTTTATAACCATCATTTAATTTTTCTTTAATTTCATGATTTCATAAAGTTAAATTTCCATTTAAAAATTCAAATTTAACACTAATTCACTTATTAAATTGCAGTGTTCAATTTTAAATTCATTACATTAAATTTCAACCTAACACTTAAGTTCAAATTCTCAAATATAACTTTGTTTTATTTTTATTTACTTAACTAAAAATTCACTTTTAAGTCAATTCCATATATTTCAAATTTTAGTTATAATTCGAAATTTCAACTTAAATATTCATTCATTTCACATTTCAACATTATTAAAATCATTAATATGATTTAAAATCACTTTAAATTCCTTTAACTTCAAATTATCATAAATTTATCAAGCTTTCATATTCAATTTAATTTCAAATTATAATTAAATCAAATTTTCCAAAATAACTTACATTCAAAATTTTCTAACTTTTTCATTAATTTATTTCACTTATAGTTATTCAGAAAATCAATAATATTTTACCAAAAATCATTTTTAATTAGATTTATATCAAAATATTTTAATATTTACATTTCTTAAATAATTTTAAATTTTTTAGAAAAACATATATTAACTACGGGTCTGTATATAATTTTCTATACTAGAAAAAAGTGATACGGGTAATATATCATTTCAACCCGTAATTTACAAAGAAAATCCGGGTATTATCATTTCAAACCTGCATTCCCAAGTAAATGAAATAAATTGAAAATCATTCAGGCCTATCATTTCGGCCCATAACGATTTTTCCATATTCTAAAATCCGTTCGGGTATGTATCATTTCAACCCACAGTGATTCTAATCTAAAGGGAACTTGCAGTGTGATAAGCTGATAAAAATAACAGAACAACATAATATAACAGTAACAAATGTCATAACTGGTGTTTATTCATGTGTGAACATCATATAATAGTGACATAGAAAATAAAATATGGTGGTGCAGTTTACATATTCACAAGCGATCGATTTACTATTCATATAAGTATAAAATTGTCTGATGAGAATAACTCACTGGTTTGAGCTGATGACCCAACGATGAATTTCACAAACGGGATCTACAAAAGCACAAAAGAACGACACAGATTCGAATGGAGGAGCCAAATGTCAACTTCCTTGGATACAAATCAGACAAAAACAATATAACAACGATGAGTTTCAAATCAACTACGATCAAAATTACACCAGAATAGACTACACAGAATCAAATAGAAATGCTTGCACTTGCTTTTAACCTTTACTAGGCTCAGCCATAAGGGGAAATACAACATAATTGCAGGTGTTTGGTTCTGGTTTGGGTGAGTATGGGTTCGGCCTACATGTTGGAATGATTGTATAGAGGTGGGTGAAAGCAAGAACACAAAATCATGCATACACATGGGTTTTGGGCCATGAATTGGGCTCGACCAAGGCCCTAGGTGTTACGGCCAGAAGAGTGGGGTCCACTGTGGTGGTGTGGCCATGGATGCTGAGGTGGTGTGGTAGGTGGCGACTTGAGGGGTGGTGAGGTGATGGAATGAGAGTGGTGCTCGGTTAGGCTAGTATGAAGGGTGTTTTGAAACTTTTGTGGATATGCATCACCAATGGGGTTCATGGCTTGGGTGGCTGGTGAGGAGGAGGTGCTGGTGGTGGGTCATCAGGTGCTGGAGGCGGTGAGGCAGCAATGGAGGCATGGCCGAACCTACATGAGATGAAGCAAGTACAAAATCAAACTAGAAAAATCAGCATAAGTAAAAAAAGAAGATAAATGGAAATAGAATTTTACCAAACTTCTCAAGCAAGAGGAGGCCGAAATTTTTTTGTTCAGGAAGGAGGAAAAAGATACGTGAAATGAAAAATGAAGCGGTCGGCCGAAGATGTGGAGAGTTATGGCAAAAGAAATGAAGAGGTGGAATTCAAAAAGGCAAAAGGCAATTCAAAAGTCAAAAACTCTTCATATTTCTTTATTTTATTTATATAACTTCATATTTCTGGAAGTAATAATAATACCAGATAAAATTTCGAAAATTTGTGAAAATATAAAAATATATATAATATTTATCAATTATATAAAGTTAGATTAAGAAAATAGTTTAAAATAGTAAACTAGACTAGAAAATTTGAAATTAAGTAGAATAATTTTTATAAAATTCATATGAGCTTGTAAAATATTTTAAACATAAATAATAACATAAAATAAAAATACATTCACAAAGTAAATAAAGAAAATTTAAATAAATATAATTTATATGAAGAAAATAGAAGAAAATTAGAAAACAGCCTTTAAAAATAGGAAATAAATACAGTAAATTTTGGTAAAATTCTATTCCCATTTTAAAAATATTTAGAGATGAAACTTCACAATTAAAAAAGTTTTAAAAATAGAATGAAGAAATTTTAAAATGAAGAAAATAGCAGAAAATTAGAAAACGGCCTTCAAAAATAGGAAATAAATACAGTAAATTTTGAAAAAATTCTATGCATTTTAAAAATATTTAGAGATGAAATTTAACAAATAAAACAAATTTAAAATAAAATAAATAAATTTATAGTCAAAAATCTAGTGTTGTTACACTCTCCCCCACTTAAATCTTTTCGTCCTCGAAAAGAACGGATGGAAAAAAATAAAGAGAAACAAGACAGAAAAGCAAAATAGTACCTGAAACAAATAATTCCGGATTCGAAGCACGAATGCTCTCCTCCATTTCCCAGGTACAGTCTCGATCATCAGTATTCCACTGTACTTTGACCAGATTAACAGATTTCCTTCTGAGCTGCTTCGTATCTCTACCAACAATACGAAGTGGCTTCCTCTGAACAGTCAGGTTAGGCTCAATATCCAAACTATCAAGAGCAGAAGGCTGGACAATAAGAGATGGATCATGAAGATGACAGCGAAGATGCGAGACATGGAATACATCATGCACTCCAGAAAGCTTCTCGGGCAAATTCAGATGATAAGCCAAAGAACCAACTCTTTCCACAACTCGGAAAGGGCCAATGAACCTAGGAGAAAGCTTCCCTCTACGACCAACGCGAATGACATTCCTCAAGGGAGAAACTTTAAGGAACACCTGATCACCAACACCAAATTCCAAATTCCGCCTACCCCTATCGGCATACTTCTTCTGTCTATCCTGAGCGACTCTTAACCTCTTCTTAATCTCCTCAACTCTCTCAGAAGCTTCCAAAATCACTTCAGGACCAAGAACCAAACGATTACGGGATTCAATCCAGCAAGATGGAGATCTAAAAGGTCATCCGTATAATGCATCAAACAGAGACATTTTGAGACTGGCCTGAATGCAAAGATGGAATGAGATAGATAAAAGATCAAGAATAGACTGAAAACAGAAGATAAGATTATACGTGATAGCTATTATTGTAGGTAAATTCGGCAAGATGGAGATAATCTTCCCATAGTCCTCCATAATCAAGCACACAAGCACGAAGAAGATCCTCAAGAATCTAATTTACTCTTTCCGTTTGACCATCGGTCTGAGGATGGCAAGCAGTAATTAGATTCAAACGAGTACCCAAAGATTCCTGAAAAGCCTTCCAGAACTGACTAGTAAAAATAAGGTCAAGATCACAAACAATACTGAGAGGAACACCATGGAGACGAACGATCTCTCTCATGTAAATCTCAGATAAACTAGAAGCAGAACGAGTAGACTTGACCGGAATAAAATGAGCGGACTTGGTCAGTCTATCCACAGTAACCCAGATACTCTCATTTCCCTTTCGAGTCCTCGGTAAACCATCGATGAAATCCATGGAAACCTGTTCCTACTTCCAATTAGGAATCTCAAGGGGTTGCAACAAACCAGGGGTCTTTTGGTGATTGGCTTTGACTTGTTGACAAGTCGCACACCGACTAACAAAGATAGAAATATCCCTCTTCATCCCCTTCCACCAATAAAGTCTCTTCATATCCTGATACATCTTCGACACACCAGGACGAACAGAAAGTCGGGATCGATGATTCTGCTAAAGAAACTCCTGCCTCAAAATATCAACCTTCGGGACACAAATCCTGCCATTAATCCTCAATATCCTTCTATCATAAATCTGAGCTCCACTACTACTACCACTACTACCACCAACTCTACTACGAACACTCTCCTTCATCAGTCTAAGCATCTCATCCTCATCCTGCTTAGCCATAATCCGATCCCGAAGAGGAGAAGAAGAAACAACAAGCTAACACAACAAAGCCTTCTTCAGACTCAGAGCATCGACCACAACATTAGCTTTACCGTGAGTATAGTTAATGTCGAGGTCGTAAGAAGCTAGAAACTCAAGCCAACGAACTTGCCTCGAATTCAGATCCTTCTGGGAGAAGATATATCTTAGAGACTGATGATCTGTGAAGAGCTTAAACTTGGTTCCAAGAAGATGATGCCTCCAAAGTTTCAAAGCAAAGACAACAGAAAGTAACTCTAAATCATGAGCAGCATAATTTTCTTCGTGGGTTTTCAACTGAAGGCTGGCATAGGCAATAACCCTACCATCCTGCATGAGAACAACACCCAAACCCTCACGACTAGCATCAGTATAAACTGTAAATCCCTCACTTCCATTCGGAACAATACGAACTGGTGCGGAAGTTAGCTTGCTCTTCAACTCACTGAATGAAGCCTTACACTCATCACTCCAGACAAATATGGCATTCTTCCGAGTCATAGCTGTGAGAGGTGCAGCAATCCGAGCAAAATTCTCAATGAATCTCTGGTAATAACCAGCAAGGCCCAGAAAACTACGAATATCAGATGGAGTCTTTGGAGTTTCCCAATCTGGAAACAGAATAGGGAGAAAATAAGGCCAACAGAAAAAAATAGAATTATTAAAATGATAGAGAAAGAGAAGAAAGAAAGACTTACATTGATCGCAGCGATCTTGACTGGATCACCAGAAACTCCATTACTAGAAACAATATGCCCGAGATAACGGACTTCATCCTTTCAGGAATGGCATTTAGAAAATTTAGCCTTTAATTGATGATTTCTGAGAGTCTCAAGAACATATTTCAAATGCGACTTATGCTCATCCTTAGCCTTAGAGAAGACAAGGATATCATCAACAAAGAATAGCATAAATTTATTAAGCACGTCACGGAAAACACGATTCATCAAATAAACAAAGAAAGCAGGAGCATTAGTCAAACCAAAAGGCATGACTAACCATTCATAAAACCCATTCTCAGTGCGAAAAGGAGTCTTGGGAATGCTATCCTCAGCAACCCTAAGCTGATGAAAACCTGTGGCAAGGTCAAGCTGAGAGAAAATAGTGGCACCATGAAGCTGATCAAACATATCATTTATACGAGGCATTGGATATCTGTTTTTCATAGCGAGCTTGTTCAGCTCCCTATAATCAACACACATCCAAAGAGAACCGTCAGATTTGGTGACAAAAACCACTGCAGCTCCCCATTCAGAAAAACTAGGCCTAATCAGACCATTGGAAGATAAGTCTTCAATTTGCTTCCCCATCTCAACATTCTCGCGGGGTGCCATTCTTCTAGGAGGAAGAACAATAGGTCGAGCACCAGGAATAAGATCAATCTGAAAATCGATTTCTCGCTTAGGAGGTAAAGAAGTGACTTCACCAAATACATCGGGATATTGTCTAACCACATGAGTAGAATCAAGGTAATGGGAGAAGAATCCAAAGAATAAATAAAGTTGCCAGCAAAATCCTGAGGCATGCGACACTGAATAATCAAGGAATTCCCTTGATCATCAACCAGCTGAACTGACCGGGCTTTACAAGAGATATGAGCATCATGATGTACTAACCAATCCTGACCAAGCAATAAATCAAAAGCATCGAAGCCCAGAATATAAAAATCACCACTAAAGCGATGATCAGAATGGAGAAGTTTCACTTCTCGACAAATCCGATTAAGGTTAGCAGGACCCCCAATAGGATTTGAAACACATAATGGAACAGAAATATACTCAGGAGAAAGGAGATTCTCAAACTTATCACACAAATCAATAGAAATAAAACTGTGTGAAGCACCAGTATCAAACAACACACGAACAGGATGATGAAATAAAGTAAATGGACCCTTGAGTGTACCTTGGTCATCACTAGGAGCAGGGGCAGGTGGAGGAACTGGAGATGAGGCAGAAGTGATAGCAAATATACCAGAAGGAGTACCCCTCTGCTGGGTAGGGCAATCCTTCTTAAAATGACCGCGCTGGAGACAGATATGACAGAGATCACGTCTAATCGACTAAGCAGGTGGAGGAACTGCAGCACCAGATAATGTGGGACAGCTATTGGCATAGTGCCTCTCTGATCACACCTAAAGCAAGTGATGGAGGAGAGATCAACTGGTTGCCTCTGAGCAAGAGCAAATGATGAAGAACCCAAACCAGGACGCTTCTGCCAATTCTTCTTCTATTGCTGAAAATTAGGCTTACGCTTCTTGAAATTAGCAGAGGATGACTAAGCACCATAAATAGCAGGACCCTTGGATGTGGGATTCTCATAGCGAATATCCATATCCATAAGCTGGGTGAAAGAACCATGAACATGAGAAATGAGGCGACTATAATACTCTGGGCGAGCACCATCGATGAATTTCTCATTCTTCTTGAGAGGAGTGTCAATAAGGCTAGGACAAAATTTGGAAAGTTCATTGAACTACCTCTCATACTCAGCAAAAGAAATGGTACCCTGCTTTAAACCCATAAACTCGCGATAAAGCTGAGATTTCCCGGCTTCTGGCATCCATTTTGCCACAAAAGCCTCCCTGGAAAAGAAATACGGAAAACAAGCTTAGGATAGATTCAAAGAAAGGAAAAAAAAAATAGGAACAAAATTAAGATAATCCAAAGGATACATAAACTGCTCCCAAGTGAGATCAGCCTCAACGGTGTTAGCCGTAACGGACTCCCACCAATCTAAAGCAGAATCATGCAACTGCCAGGCTGCTAGCTGACGCTTCTGAGCATCAGTAATGTCAAGACCAGTAAATATCCTTTCAAGACTGCGCAACCACTATTGAGCCTCAATAATAGTCTCGGAACCGGCGGATGGGGTTCCACCTAGTTGAGAGAATTCCTTACAAAGAACAGTGAACCTGACTGGAGCAACAGGTTGAGGAGTTGGGGCAATACCGCGACCCCTACCTCTAGCATTTCCTCGATTCATCCTGAAAAATATCAAGAATGAATTTAGGACAAGAATAATGACAAGCCAAAGATAAATTAAGATAAGGCAAGATAATACCCTTGGATGAATATCTTAATGAAAGAAAAATCCTAACAAGGTAGATACGAAGGAAAGGAAAGTTAGAAAACATTTGAAAATCCTTTAAAACAAGAAAAATTTATATATCAAAATAATCTTTGAAAATCTTTTGAAAAACATTTTATACTCTGAAAAAACGTCTCTCACAAAGATATGATTCTGAGATTGATTTCACTCATTCTAGGACAGAAATACCCTATCTCTAATGAGTTTTTGCTCCGCAGAGGCAATGGTTGCCAAAAACCAAAGCTCTGATACCAACTGTAACAACCCCCAATTTTGTACCATTCAAATCGACAATAATCCACACATGTCAGACTTGAAGGATGCGAAATAACAGATTGTAAATAAATTTGGAGCAAATAAAATCAAATATACAGAATCACAGACACAGAACAATCAGAATAACTCGCAGCGGAATATAAAATAACGTGGTAGTTCATGAAGCTACTATAACAGAGTCTCAAACCAAATACATAATATGTCTGAAAATAACAGAATAGAAATCCCAAATACATAGAAGTTCACTAATACATGAGATAAACCAATACAGCTGAAACAGTAATAGGAATATATGTAGATAAGCAGAAACTCCAGTGAAAGACCGGCTCCAGGAAGAAAATCCAAAGCTGTGAATGCTCAGGCTGACCCGAGCGTAAAGCAAAACACAATACACTCGAGTCAGGACAATATATACTTATATAATGTAAACCAACTCAAGTGAACTGTAACAAAGATACAAGTAACTTAAAGGATGCCTGGGACCGCCCACCCTCTAAGGATCCGTTTAAATATTTACTGTATAGTAATATTTCGCTATTATAATAATGACTACACTAAAATAAACATACTTTTAAATAGCGTTCCGGGCTACCCATATCACCCTTCACACATAATAGTCCTAGTAGTCCATCCAATATCATGCCATCTCCACTCCGGGTGACTGTCAGAGGATACCACATGGGCTACGGGAGAAAAACAAACTCGTACAAAAGGCTCGGTATGGTAGGTGACACGGCACACAAGGAAACACTAGGGTAGATATACCAATTACGCACACGGGCTGATGGTAACGCAGCAGCCACATACGCCCACCCCGAACAACACTCCAAAATCAAGGGGTGCACCCAATCGATCACAATAGTAATAGAATGGTATCGAAGAAGTGTGTTCAGCTAGAGGTGCTACCTTCTTTGGCCCGAGATCGCTCCTGTTTTAGCCACCTTAAGCTAACTCACGGGAGTTAGGTCCACGTAAAGTACCTTAGGAACATCGTCATCATCCTACTTCATTCTGGAATCTCTACCGCATACATAGTTGTTAAAGTGGTTTTCGGTAACGACAGAGAGTATGTCCATATCCGATCCCGGACTCTTCAACAACCAATGGTTATTATAACCCGTAGTTATAATTTCAAAATGGTATTTATTTCTCAAAATCCAATATCATTTCAAATCCATTTCAAAATATCAAACTTATCATTTCATTTGAAAAACATATTCATTTTATTCAAATTAAAAATACCATTTCAATTCACATTTCAAAATAGTTCAATTCCAACAAATTACTTCATTTAAATCATAAAAATGAAGTTATTACATTAAATTATTAAATTTCCAAAATTTTAAACTTTTAAAGTTATATTCAAAATTGTTCAAATTAGGAAAAGACAGCGTTTAAAATGCTGTAATAGTGTTACATTAGTTTCAAAGAAAACTTAGTTTAATCCAACAATTATAGCATAAAAAATGCTATAATAGCCTTAATTCAATTTAGCTATTTAGTTCACTTATCAACTACAGCATTTACAAATGTTGTATTATCATTTATATTAGATATAATAGCATTTCAAAAATGCAGTTAATTAACTTCAAAATTTCAATAAAATTTCACAACAATTATATTTTTCTGTAATTCACTTTTAACTTATAAAATCACATCATTTTACTTTTATAACCATCATTTAATTTTTCTTTAATTTCATGATTTCATAAAGTTAAATTTCCATTTAAAAATTCATATTTAACGCTAATTCACTTATTAAATTACAGTGTTCAGTTTTAAATTAATTACATTAAATTTCAACCTAACATTTAAGTTCAAACTCTCAAATATGACTTAGTTTTATTTTTATTTACTTAACTAAAAATTCACTTTTAAGTCAATTCCATAAATTTCCAATTTTAGTTATAGTTCAAAATTTCAACTTAAATATTCATTCATTTCACATTTCAACCTTTATTGAAATCATTAATATGATATAAAATCACTTTAAATTCCTTTAAATTCAAATTGTCGTAAATTTATCATGCTTTCATATTCAATTTAATTTCAAATTATAATTAAATCAAATTTTCCAAATTAACTTACATTCAAAATTTTCTAACTTTATCATTAATTTATTTCACTTATAATTATTCATAAAATCAATAATATTTTAACAAAAATCATTTTTAATTAGATTTAAATCAAAATATTTTAATATTTACGTTTCTAAAATAATTTTAAATTTTTAGAAAAACATATACAAACTACGGGTCTGTATATAATTTTCTACGCTAGGAAAAGTGACACGGGTAATATATCATTCCAACCCGTAATTTACAAAGAAAATCCGGGTTTTATCATTTCAAACCCGCAGTCCCAAGTAAATGAAATAAATTGAAAATCATTCAGGCCTATCATTTCAGCCCATAGCGATTTTCCCTTATTCTAAAGCCCGTTCGGGTATGTATCATTTCAACCCATAGTGATTCTAATCTAAATGGAACTTGCAGTGTGATAAACTGATAAAAATAACAGAACAACATAATATAACAGTAACAAATGTCATAACTGGTGTTTAATCATGTGCGAACATCATATAGTAGTGACATAGCAAATAAAATATGGTGGTGCAGTTTACATATTCACAAGCGATCGATTTACAATTCATATAAGTATAAAATTATCTGGTGAGAATAACTCACTGGTTTGAGCTGATGACCCAACGATGAATTTCACAAACGGGATCTACACAAGCACAAAAGCACGACACAGATTCGAATGGAGGACCCAAATGTCAAATTCCTTGGATACAAATCAAACAAAAACAATATAACAACGATGAGTTTCAAATCAACTACGATCAAAATTACACTAGAATAGACTGCACAGAATCAAATAGAAATGATTGCACTTACTTTTAACCTTTACTAGGCTTAGTCATAAGGGGAAATACAACATAATTTCAAGTGTTTGGGTCTGGTTTGGGTGAGTATGGGTTCGGCCTACATGTTGGAATGATGGTGTAGAGGTGGGTGAAGGCAAGAACACAAAATCATGCATACACATGGGTTTTGGGCCATGAATTGGGCTCGGCCAAGGCCCTAGGTGTCACGGCCAGAGGAGTGGGGTCCACTGTGGTGGTGTGGCTGTGGGTGCTGGAGGTGGTGGTGGTGTGGTAGGCGGTGGCTAGAGGGGTGGTGAGGTGATGGAATGAGAGTGGTACTCGGTTAGGCTAGTATGTAGGGTGTTTTGAAATTTTTGTGGATATGCATCACCAAGGGGGTTCATGGCTTGGGTGGCTGGTGAGGAGGAGGTGCTGGTGGTGTGTCACCAGGTGCTGGAGGCGGCTAGGTAGCAATGAAGGCATGTCCGAACCTATATGAGGTGAAGCAAGTGCGAAATCAAACTAGGAAAATCAACATAAGTAAAAAAGAAGAAGATAAAAGGAAATAGAATTTTACCAAACTTCTCAAGCAAGAGGAGGCCGAAATTTTTTTGTTCAGGAAGGAGGAAAAAGATATGTGAAATGAAAAATGAAGTGGTCGGACGAAGATGTGGAGAGTTATGGCAAAAGAAATGAAGAGTTGTGTGGAAATGAAGAGGTGGAATTCAAAAAGGCAAAAGGCAATTCAAAAGTCAAAAACTCTTCATATTTCTTTATTTTATTTATATAACTTTATATTTCTAGAAGTAATAACAATACCAGATAAAATTTTGAATATCTGTCAAAATATAAAAATATATATAATATTTATCAATTATATAAAGTTAGATTAAGAAAATAGTTAAAAATAGTGAACTAGACTAGAAAATTTGAAATTAAATAGAATAATTTTTCGAAAATTCATATGAGCTTGTAAAATATTTTAAACATAAATAATAACATAAAATAAAAATACATTCACAAAGTAAAAAAAGAAAATTTAATTAAATATAATTTATATGAAGAAAATAGAAGAAAATTAGGGAACAGCCTTTAAAAATAGGAAATAAATACAGTAAATTTTGGTAAAATTCTATTCTCATTTTATAAATATTTAGAGATGAAACTTCACAATTAAAACAAGTTTTAAAAATAGAATGAAGAAATTTTAAAATGAAGAAAATAGCAGAAAATTTGAAAAACAGCCTTTAAAAATAGGAAATAAATACAGTAAATTTTGAAAAAATTCTGTTATCATCTTAAAAATATTTAGAGATGAAATTTAACAAATAAAATAAATTAAAAAAAAAAAAAAAAATTATAGTCAAAAATCTAGAGTTGTTACAGTCTTCCTCGAAAGGGTCAAGGACGACTTCATTAAAGATATGCTTGTGTCAAAGATGCAACTACTTCAACAATATCCTCAAAAGAGAGTTAAGGTCAAAATTGAAAGATCGCATGCAGTACTATGTCGACCAACTTAAAGAGATCAGCAAGCTCGCTAAAGCGAAGGCTCGGGTTTTAGAAATACAGGCTTAATGATGGAAAACATCAAAAAGGAATTAGATAATGGAGAGAAAATTGAGCTTCACTGACTAAACCTTAAAATCTCTGATCCCAAGCACAAGATTTCAAGAACAAGGAATACAAATGAGGAAGATATTATGCAATCTTAGCAATTTGTAGTTCTTTGCAAGCAATGACTTATTTTTGGCACATATGCCTAATTGTCCTATGTAGTATGATCTTTTGTCATATTATATGTATCAAGCACTGTATAAACTATTATAGTAATGTTGATTATCAAATATGTTTTGTTAACTATTGCTTACTTAATTACATGCATCAGTTGAAAACTGGAACTGGTAGACCATTTCAAATAATGTAAAAATATACCATAATATTTCCTAATCTCTAAAATGCTTATGAGAACATTTGCAAAAATGAGCAGAGAAAAATATTACAGTGGTTTTGAAATGATGTCATATGAGCATAATATAGCATTTATAAAATGCTAATTTATAAACATATTATATCATTTAGCTCACGCAATTAAATACTAGCATACCATAGCGTCATTATGTTGTTATTTATAATTGTGTTTTAAAAAATGATATGATTTTTCATAGGTCTATTATAGCAGTCGTTATACATTCGTCTTTAAAATGCTATCAATACTGTGATAGCGTTTTTAAATGCTATTAAAAGTGATGTTTTAGTAGCCTAAGATTCTTGCCTTTAAAACCATATTCTTTGTCATTTGAAAATAAATCACGGATAACTTCTATGTTTCGATAATCAATTATAAATTAGAGAGGTTATTTGCACTACTTTTACAATCAAGAATTTAACCAAGAATTTTCAAATCTAAAATAATAATAATATCTTTGACACTACTTCTAATTTGATCTTCTTTTTCTTGATTAAACTTTCCATTCAAATTAGCATACAACATTTTGCTCAATTCAAGATAGCAACAAAAATCGTTTTGTGATAAATCGTTTAAATTAAAAATATCATTTTCCAAAGCAAGGTCTTATAAACCACTGGAAAAAAATTCATTAAAATTAGCAAATCTTCCCAAAAAGGCTTTACCATATGTTGCTTATTTAATGTACGTATCAACGGATTCTTGATCATTAAAAAGTTAACTTTTGATTCTTTTGGTAAGGCACATAGAAGGTTGGTTTGAGGAATATATTATGGGTTTGTTTCGGAGGAAAGAGATTGAAAATTTTGTTTGACTTTAGAAGAAAAATGTGTGTTGAAGATGAGGTAAGAAGGAGTGAATATAAAGAGTTTTAAGGAATATGTTATAGGTAAAAGGTATCTTTTCAACTTTTGAATTTAATGCAAACGAAAAGAAATTTCAAAAGTTCAAATTTTGAAAATATTCTTCAGATCTTGTCTAGTATGTCGACATACATAGTTGGCATATGTCGATATATGTGCCGAAATTTCAATATTCAAAAAATAAAGAAATATATTCACACACACACACACACACATATATATATATATATAAACTTATTATTATTACTACTATTCATGTATTAAATAACTCGAAAATTTTCAAAAAGAAAAAAAAAATGTAAAATGTAAAATTACCAATTTTGTTGTTTTCCTTGTTTGACTCGTTTAATCTTCCATCACTGTGTAACACATGTTGACATTTTAAGTACCTAGTTCATTGTCACTTGATCTTGTATCAGAATCATCCAAGGTTGCATTGTAAGCCTTTTTTCTCCTTTTAAATGTATCAAAGTTTGGTGAATTTTTCTTGATGCGGACAGTCCTTCGTAGATGGTTAGATTCACTACAATCATAACAATTAAAAACGTTTCTGTTTTTAGAATTTTTATTTCAATTAATGAAAGTTATTCATGTTTTAGTATTTCTAAAATTTCTTAAATTTCAACTCATAAGAGCAATCTCCTTGTTGTTATCATCGTCGTCTAAATTTTGATTGTTAGTCGTTGCGTTGAATGCAATTGATTTCTTTTCAATCGCCTTAGTTTGTTTTACTTTACCAGTGCCTTCATGTGTGACTTGCAATGTCCTTCAAATTTCATAATCAATCTTACAAACAGAAACTCGATTAAATTAATTTTTATCCTCGAAGCAAAAAAAATATTCATGGTCTTTGAATTATTGAGTGCTTTTGTATTTTGGTCTATGGTCCACTGTGAATATTCAGTTTCACTTTGTGTAATGTTTCAAATATCTAAACTGTTGGATTGTAAATAAATTTTCATCGCATATGACCAGCAAGCATAATTACTTCCATTAAGCATTGGAGTCGGTAGCTGATTGTCCTTCTATAAAAGTGTAATACCAGTATTGATAGCCACTTGTAACATTCAAGAAAACAAATGACTATTTTTTAAAAACCTAAGGCTCTTATGCCAAATGTGGGAAATAGTGTAGTACAAATTATACTAGTGAACGGATCCTTAGGCTACTTTAACAATAGAGGGGAGTGAATAGTATTTGTTACATACATTGAACTTTTCTAAATGGTTTCAAGATTTAAATAAAAATACAGATAATCAACAAAGATATCTATTAATAGGAAGTCATATATATATATATGTATGTATGTATGTATGTATGTATATGTATATGTATATATCGTAGCATCCCGCCTTTTTGGATGCTTTAAGCAGATACACGTGCCGACTCAAACCATATAAAAGGGCGGATTGTTATTAGGGTGAATAAGAAAAGGAGAAAGAAATAAAATAAAATAAAAGGAGAAAGAAATAAAATAAACAGAATCTCACAGTGGAAAGACAAAATATAATAATCAAATAACATTTCATGAAGCAATTTAAACACATTTGATTATACTTATACAACACAGAATCAGAGTTGCATACAACAGAGATAAGTAACAGTGCGGTGGAATAGTATGATGCAGAGGGACTAAAATAATAATAGAAGTATGATTTCTTCATCTTTGTCCTCCAGAAATAGTCTTCAAATCCTTAAATGCTCAGGCTGACCCAAGCGAATTGAAAAGACAAAACACTCGAGTCAGAACTTAAAGATCTTATATAAGTTAAATCAACGGTAAATATGAATGTGATGGCGTCAGAGATGTTTACAGGGTTTGACATCTTCTGTCCAGTGTCTAACGGGAGTGGAGTAACTCAAGAGATGTTCGGGATTCACACCTCCTAAGGATCCGTTAAACTATCTATTATGTAGTACAATACGCTATTGTAATAGTGTCTATAGTAAAGTGAAGTACTAAAATAACGTTAAGGTATCGCCTATTTTCCCTTAACACATTTTATATATTCTCATAGTCTATACAGTATAGTAATTGTAACGACCCGCTATTTTCAACCATTCGGATCCGCATATGTCAGACTTGAATTGCTCAAAATATCAGAATGTTAAATTTGGCAAAACTCAGCATATAAAGTAAATAAACAAATCAAAGAATCACAGACACAGAGTACTACAATAATAATGAAGCGGAATAGATAAATAGTAGTTCATGAAGCTACTATATGAACATCAGAGTTAGAAATAAAATACAACATGATATCTCAATTACAGTGAAGTCTCCAGTACAACAGATGACCTCACTGAACAAATCAAGTGGAAAAGCTGAAAGCTAAATCGATAGCTGGATCTCCAAACGAAGCTCCAAACTCCAAAGGTGAGTCTCAAAAGTTGTATCACTTAGTCTGACCAGAGCGTAAAGTAAAACACACAACACTAGAGTCAGGATTAACATTCTTATATCAATAAATCCAACTCAAGTGAAATAACAACTGAAATACAAGCAACTTAAAGGATGTTTGGGATAAACATCCTCTAAGGATCTACGGAACAGTCTGCAAGGTAGAAATATACACTATAACACAGTGGTCGTTTCAAATTAATTTATACCTCAAAACCAAAATATAATTTTCATTTCAAATATACCTATTTCCCAAAATAGTATATATATATATATTAAATAATTTATAAAGTTAAGTATTTATAATTTCCTCACATTTCAAAAATTGATTCAAATCAACTCAAATTCCAAATTCCAATTTAAATTCAATCTCAATTCAAAAAAATTCAATTCAATTCAGTATCTAAATAAACAATTTCAAATTTTATCGATTTCAAATACAGATCTGAAACACAAAATAAACCATTTAAATTCCAATATATCTCAAAGCTTTAATATTTCCATTTCCAAATCTAAATTTAACAGTTCATGTAGATCTTGATTTAACTTCATTGTTATTTAGTCTTGAAATATTCCCTCATTAAATTCAATATCATTTAAGTAACCTTATATTACATTTTTAAATATTTCCTTTAATTTATTTAAACGTGGGATATTCATTAAATCACTTAAATCAAAATTCAGTTATAAAACCGTATCTTTAAATTTCAAATTCAATAGTTTCAAATTGATTTAATTAAATAAAATTCTTAATTAAATACAATTTCAATCAATTCAACTTTATCTCTCTTACTTATACAAATTATTACCAAAATCTATTTTGAAGTATAAATTTAAATACCTAAACATATTAGATGTATTAAATCAATCTTTATTAACCATAAATTTCTTTCCTAAACCATAGAATTTAATTTCAAAATAATTATATATGGATATGGATCAACGGTGTGTGTATATAATTTTCTATCATATGGTCTAGTGATACAGATATTTATCATTTCAATCCATAATTTAAATATATACGGGTAGTTATCATTTTGACCCGCAATCCCAAATCTAATTCAAATGAAAATCGTTTGGGTATATAGTTTCAACCCATAACGATTTTCTCCTATTCAAAAGTCCGTTCGGGTATGTATCATTTCAACCCATAGTGAATTTTATACCAACAGAGAACTTGCAGAGTGACAGCAGATATGGAAATAATATAACAGGCATATATATCCTCAATAACAATATAATGTAAACAACATCATATGGTGTCATATCCCACAGGTGAACATTTACAGATAACAGCAATATAACAATTTAAATAACTACAGCAGCTTATTTCAATTGTTATTTCAATTGAAATCAAATTTAATAAATATAAGAACGTTAATCGTGAGTGATTGCTCACCTTTTGAGGCTAGAGATGAAACGAGAATGAGATGAGTTACACATCCAGCACAAATTTCAAATCAAAACTGGATGGCATGAATTCGACGGACAAGCTGATAGATAAGAAATCCATGGGAATGAATTCAAATCAATTTTGATGTAAACTAAAGCATATAACTTATTTGTTGAAATCAATTTCCATTTGAAGCATAATAAACAATATATATATATGTATGTATATATTCGAAATTAGAGTATATATAAAGTCAATAATAAGTTAAATGCAAACACTACTATACATGTACAACCAACTCACAAATATATAAATCACCGGCTGAACTAATATAAATAATAGACTAACAAAGACTAAACTAAACATGTTCAAATTCTTGGATCTAAATACATATACCAGACTCCACATACTTAGATGTAACACATCATAAAACTCATATACATATACTTTTATTTATAACTAACATAAAACATACATTTATATATATACTGTAAACAAAATAAGAATTACTATAACTTATATACACTGTAATATGTGTTGCAACTTTATAGTTCACAGTATACCGTAAACGTATATTTTTATCAAAAAAATAAAAGAATAAACTAACATATATATATATATATATATATATATATATATATATATATCTTAGAAAGAAAAAAACAATTTGATAACTTTAAAATATTTAAGTGTAATAGCAAACAATTTAGTAAGCATAATCTATGCAGACATTCTTGCTAAATCGAATGGGAAAAATGCAAAACAGAGATCCAAAGCCCATATAGCAGGGCACTATATATACCCATGCTGTACTAAAGTGAAGAAAAAAATGTATACTAATCTATAAAGCAATAGAAACCCAAGTTTTAAAATAAATAATATAATACTTAAAACAAAATCTAATATATAGCACAATATAATGAAATATAACCTTTGCATCTTCTATTTCCATAAACATGCACGCCCAGACAAGAAAATGAGGAGCTGCCATGATTGCATGGTCGGAAAAATGGGCGAGCTTCAGTCATGGCAGCTGATGTGGAGAGCAAGCACGAGTGCGTGGAGATAAGGCAGACTCGGTAGATGAAGGAACGACGGCCGATAATGGGAAGGCTTGGCTGTGCGCGGCGGTGACATGGAAGGCGGATGGTGGATGGGTTTGATCGAAAGTCTTTGTAACAGCCCGCATATTTATCGATTTTATATTTAAATATTTTATTTAAATATTTCATCGATTAGTCGGATTTTAGTCCGAAAAGCTACTTTTTGCATATGGTCGAATTAGGACTCAGGACCACTCCCATTGAGTTTAAAATGACGTTTGCGACCTTTTTGAGTATAAGCTTCAATATGTTTGGAGAAAGTTGATTTTTGCTACTTTTCACTTTGGGTTTGGTTTGGGCTCATCCCTATGTTAACTTATGCTCAAATCTGAGCCACTCTTCCCCACTCACCCTCATTCTCTTCTCTTTTCAGTTCTAAGTCATTAATGGTGGGCGAGATTGGAAATTAAAACTCCAAAACCCTAGTTCCTTTGGCAACTTCAAATTCCTAGCTCCAAATTCAAGAGAACCCATTGGTAAGCATTCTCTTCTTCTTCTCCAACTTATTCTCTTATTAATTTCAGAAATTCCTAAACCTAATTTTGGGAATGTTCTTGTTTTGAGCATAGATTCAAGCTCATTTGGGTTGTGTTGAAGAGAGGTTGATTCTCCATTTGCTTTCAAGCTTCTTCTTGTTCGATTTTGTGAAAAGGTGAGATTTTTATCTCACATCTATGCTTATATTTATCTTCGATTGTTAGGTATGAATTCCTAACACTTATTCGTGTGCAATTGCTTTTGGTTTGGATTGATTTGGTGAATATTCCAATTTTTGGTGCTTTGGGTTCAATCCTTTAAAAATCATAACTTTGATGTTTGAACATGTGTTTTGGTGATGCACCGAGGAGCCAATAGGGCCGGGTAGCCGTTAGGCATAATTCCCTAGAGTCCGTGCTCGATCGGATGCGAATTGGTGGAGCTTGCATATAAATTTATGGGCATCATTGGGCAGAGAATCAGGTTCGGCCGACCGACCCCCCTGGTTCGGTCGACCGACCTGCTTGTAAAAGTGCAGGCTGCACTTCTGTTTCTGGTTTGGCCGACCGACCCCCCTGGCTCGGTCGACCGACCCCCCTGCCTCGGTCGACCGACCTGATGCCGAGAAGTTTTTTTTAAAAAAAACAAGGTCCGGTCGACCGAGACCTGAGGCCGGTCGACCTACCTGTGCAATTTTTCCTATTTTCGCCTAATTGCTTGAATTTCAATCTCTAATCGATTTGTGTTGTTTCCCTATTTGTTGTTATCAGTTTTTATTGACTTTGATGACTTATTTTCTTTGGGAATTCTGTGAATATCCATTTCGATGGATTCGGTATCGATTTCTTTGGATTTTTATTCACATCTTCGTATGTGAATTTTATTGGTTGATTGTTCCTACAATCTTCTTTGTGTTTTGTCACTTTAAAAATATAAAGGTTTTCTATACTAGTAGTAAATATCAAAAATCTTTCCTCAAACGATTTCAATACTATTTTAATACCAAATTCGTTTATAAAAGCGTTTTCCAATCTACTAGTATATATATAAACCTTTACCTCACTCGTATGAGAAATCTAATTAAACGACTTAGTAAAACAAGCGGTATGAAACGCTTGCGTTCACTTTGTCGGTTAATTCTTGGACTTGTTCGATTGAATCTCTTGTGACAATTTTATAGTGGAGATCTACAGTTTTTTCGTAAATATTTAAGTTAAGCAAGTGGTTATGGGACATGAAGCTAAACTCATATATTTACTAGCTGAGTGTAATCGACACTTCTCGTTCATCATGATGATCATCTTTGTGATTTAGACTAGCAATGTGCGATGTCTCTTTGTCTACGAGGGAGACTAAACCTCGTTTTGTGGAGTTTCGACTCAATTTGGTGGGGTAGCAACCCATGGTCTTCGGGCCGTTTGTGGAGCTTCGACTCAATTTGTGATGGTTAGCGACCATGGAATTAGCGTTCCGTTTGTGATACACGTGTTGGTGGGCCTTATGCTCCCGTTTGTGATAGGCCTCCCCCCTTTGTGATTTCTGGATTTCTTGAGATGATTTCTAGAATTTGTGTTTGACCAATTTTCGTGATTTCCATTGATAAGTTTTATCAATATTTGTGCATTGGTGAATTTGTGCGTCATTGACTTTTGTGATTTCTGGATTTCACATATTGAATTCTGGAATTTGTGTGTCATTGACTTTTGTGATTGACATTGTTATTATTGTCAATATTTGTGCATTGGTGAATTTGTGTGTCATTGACTTTTGTGATTGACATTGATATAATCGTCAACATTTGTGATCTGATGAACGAAATAAGGAGTATGGCATTTCTTTGATTCTTGTGTAGATTTGGTGATATTGATTAATCTATCGTTGATTTTCAATTACTTATATATATCACAGCTTGAAATTGTGATTATTATGTGTTTAGTCATATCTCTTATTCTATGTCGTTTCATCTGATATCTATAGTTAGACTGATCCGTTTATTATTTTCTTATTAAATAATACTCGGGTCAGACCGAGATGTTACAGGTGCTTCAGCTTGACCTCTCACTTGGGATTGATTTCTCTGACTTTTGGCTTACTACTTAGATTAGTAGTTTATTTTGGTGTACACATTCGAGATATAGACTCCATAATGTATACTTATTCTTTTGTGTAGTTCATGCAACTATTCTTTTGTGATATTGTGGATCTTTTTAGACCACTACTCTGATGTACACTTCCTAGTGTAATATTCATATCTATTTCCGCCTTTGTGATATGAATTGTCTGTGACTGATTTATGTTATGTTTATTTCTATATTTGTTTCCGAAGATATTATAGCCACCGTGTGATAGCTTTGAGTTTGTGTCAGCGTGTCGGATTACCACTTAAAAAGAATTGCACGTTATACTATCTGACATATCGATGCTCGCACAAAGCAATTACACGGATGGTCGCTCCTCAACAGCCTTATTCTCCGTGCCAGTTGACAGCATTACTTCGTAGTGTTCTTGGCTAGCGTGGGTATAGAGGTGGGGCGCCACAGCTTGGTATCAGAGCCAAACTTTGGAACAATATGGAATATTATAACAAGGATCATCGTCCTAAGTCCATCTTAGGAGTCGTGCTTTAGGATTTAATTCGAGTCTTCGTATCGATTCATCCTATTTTCCTTATGATTCCTTGTTTATCTATCAAGATTGCTTGATATTCAATTTGGTGAATAATCTTCTTCTTGCTCTTCTTTCTTTCTAAGGAAGAGGAATGTCTAGACCAGGCCGTCCCAGAGCTGGACCATATAGTGTTCCACCCCAAGATGGAGTTTTTATGACTGCTCAACAGCTTCTTGATTTAGTGCCAAATGCTCAAGCAGCTGGAGCTAACCAGGAACCTACTCACCCAAAGTCGGGATTTGCACGCTTGTGTAGCGATTACACTAATTTGGGTGGGGAGCCATTCAAAGGTTCCGAAATTGTTATTAAAGTACAGTCTTGGCTAAGGTCATGCGATCGAATCTTTTCTCGCATGAATCTTATTGACCTTCACCGAGTTCAGGTGGCCTCTAGTATGCTCCGAGAAAGAGCATTGGACTGGTACGAGCTTCTTATTTCTGAAACTAATGAAGCGGATCTCACTTGGGAGAAATTCCGAGAGCGCTTCGAGTTAAAATTCGTACCAGAAGATGAGAAAGTGACATTGGCTCGACGATTTATAGACCTTGTTCAAGGTGAGTCCTCCGTGACTGATTACGTCGCCTCCTTCGAGTCGCTTTCCAAATATGGGGTTGAATATATCAACACCCCTTTAAAGAAGAACCAGAGGTTCGTCTATGGCTTAAACAAAAATCTCAAGAAGCCATTACTTCTAAAATTAGAAGTTTCTTTCGACCAACTCGGTGATATCGCTCTTCGTCTTGAAGAGGCAGATAGGGAGAATGATGTTGAAGTGGTGGGTTCCAAACCAAACTTCAACAACAAGAAGAGGCTAAATAAATTCAAAGGACCTTATCCCAATAAGAAAGGGAAGCAAGCAACCTCCATGGAAAAGACTTCTTCCTTTGGCCGTGGGGAATGCTATAATTGTGGTTCGAAGGACCATTATGAGAATAAGTGCCCAAAGTCTCTCTCTTGTCGCTACTGCAAAAGTCCCGGTCATGTTATGTCTTCATGCCCCAAACTTCAGGGCAGGAAAGAGGGAAAACTTAATGTTGCTCAAGCCTCTGGCAACACATCTCGTGGCCAAGGTATTTCTCATTCTATTCTGGATGGAATTATTTTATTTCGTGATCATCCTATTCGAGTTCTTTTTGATACGGGTGCGTCCCATTCTTTTATATCAAAAGAACTTGTTGATACTTTTTATTTGGATGTTTTGTGTTTAATGACTTCTTTGAGAATTGCGAATCCGGTTGGTGGATCCGCAACAATCAGTTTATTGTGTAAAGTTGTGTGATTTTCCTTTCCTAGCTGATTTTCATGTCATGCGTTATTTAGGCTTTGGAATGATTTTGGGAATGGATTGGCTTAACCCTTATGAAGCCCATATCCTATGTCCTGAGCGAACTATTCATCTTCGACATTCTCAATCTGTTAAGCAGATTTCTATTAATCTTAAAGATTCGGATTCCGCTTTGGTTGCATCTTTATATTATTTAAACCCTCATGATGACGATGATGATGATGATGAGGGTGATACTATTTCTCGTATTCACGTCGTTTATGAATTTTCCGACATATTCGAGCCCGTTTTAGGATTACCACCTAAGTGAGCAATTGAGTTCAGAATTAATCTTATTCCTGGAGCACAACCTATCACTCGTCCTCCGTATCGTATGTCCAATAAAGAAAATGAGGAGATGCGTAAACAATTATCTGAATTAGAGACGAAGCAATTTATTCGCTTTAGTTCCTCGCCTTGGGGAGCTTCAGCTATTTTTGTGAAGAAATCCGATGGTACACTTAGGCTTTGCGTTAACTACCGCAAGCTTAATGATCTTACTATCAAAAATAAATATCCTTTACCTCGGATTGATGATCTATTCGATCAACTAAGTGGTGCTAGAGTCTTTTCACAATTAGACTTAGCTACTGGATTTCATCAACTTCGTATTGCAGAGGATAGTATTCCTTTGACGTCGTTCCGTACTCGTGGATCTTATGAATGGTTTGTCATGCCATTTGGTTTGACGAATGCTCCGGCATATTTCGTTGACCTTATGAATAGAGTTTTCAAGGACTTCCTCGACTGGTTTGTTCTCATCTTTATCGATGATATTCTTGTGTATTCTAAAATCGAGGGGGAGCATGAAAAACATCTTCGGATTGTGTTGAAAACTCTTAGGAGTAATCAATTAAAGGAAAAATTTTCCAAATGCCACTTTTGGCAATCTCGTGTGAAGTTTCTCGGTCATATTATTTCCGAATCCGGAATTTCCGTGGATCCTTCAAAGATTGAAGTGATTCAAGATTGGAAGAGACCGGAGAGTGTGACGGAGATTCGTAGTTTTCTTGGATCGGCAGGTTATTACCGCCGTTTTATCAAAGACTTTTCTAAGATTGCCGTGCCTCTCACTATCTTGACGAAGAAAGGTACTAGATACATTTGGTCGGACAAATGTGAAGCTTCTTTCAGAAATTAAAGGAACTTCTTTTTGATGCTCCTATTCTTGTTATTCCCGAGGGGAATCAAGATTTCGTTGTTTATACTGATGCTAGTCGCATTGGTTTGGGTGCCGTTCTTATGCAAAAAGAACGTGTTATTGCTTATGCTTCTAGGCAATTGAAGCCTGCTGAGACTAGATATGCCACTCATGATTTAGAACCCGCGGCTATTGTTTTTGCTCTCCGGATTTGGCGTCATTATCTTTTAGGAGAGAAATTTGTTCTTTATACCGATCATAAATCCTTGAAGTATTTATTCTCTCAAAAGGAACTTAATTTGCGTCAGCAGCGTTGGCTCGAATTTCTTGCACCATATGATCTTGATATTCTTTATACTCCCGGTAAGGGTAATCGTGTCGCCGATGATCTTAGCCGTAAACAACAAGCTGTTGTTTCTATGATGATATCCGAATGGAACGATCTCGAGATCTTATCCACTTGTGAGATTCGAGACCGCGTATCCGATTTATGCTCATCATTTGTTTTATGTAGCCTTGAGGCTCATCCTTCTCTTTTAGACCGCATTCTTGAAGCTCAAAGGCTAGATCCCGAAATGGCTCTTCTTGGCCAAAATATTAGGGATAAAATTGATATTGAAGGTTTGAAGGACTTTGATATCGATTCTCGTGGCAGCATTCGGAAATTTGGTAGACTTATCGTACCAAATATTAGTGATCTTCGTAAAGATATTTTAGAAGATTCTCATCGTTCTAAATTTACCATTCATCCCGGAAGTAGTAAAATGTACGCGGATATGAAGCGAATTTATTATTGGGAGGGAATGAAACTTGACATCGCTAACTTCGTTAAGCGTTGCATGACTTGCCAAATCGTTAAGGCCGAACATCAAAGGCCCGTTGGGTTATTGCAGCCTTTAGAAATTCCAATTTGGAAGTGGGACAGTATTTCCATGGATTTTTAGATGGCCTTCCCCGTTCTCGTTCGGGTCATGATAGCTTATTGGTGATCGTTGATAGACTTACTAAATCCGCCCATTTTATTCCCGTTCGGTCTAACCGAACCGTTCCTCTTTTGGCCAGGCTCTTTATCAAAGAGATTGTTAAACTGCATGGAGTTCCTACTTCTATTGTTAGTGATCGTGATCCATTGTTTACTAGTGGATTTTGGAAGAGTCTTCAAAAAGCTTTGGTAACGAAGCTTAATTTTAGCACCGCTTATCTTCCCCAGTCCGATGGACAAACCGAGAGTTTGAATCAAACTCTTGAAGATCTTCTTCGTTCTTGTGTGCTTGATTTTGGTGGAAGTTGGTAAGATCATATTTCACTTGTTGAATTTTCCTATAATAATAGCTTCCAATCTAGTATTGGTATGGCACCTTTCGAGGCACTCTATGGAAGGCCATGCCGATCTCCTTCTTGTTGGCTTGAGGTCGGTGAGAAGCTGGTTTTAGGTCCAGATTTTATTCGTGATTCCACAGAAAAGATTGATCTTATTCGTCATAGGATGAAAGAAGCCCAGAGTAGACAAAAATCCTATGCCGATAACCGGAGAAGGAAGTTAGAATTTTCTGTGGGAGATCTTGTGTTCATTCGTGTTTCACCTATGAAAGGTGTTGTACGTTTCAGTCGATCGGGAAAATTGGCGCCTCGATATATTGGGTCATTTCCTATCATCAAACGTATTGGTTCCATGGCTTATCGCCTTTTATTACCGGCTCAATTTTTTGCTATCCATGACGTGTTTCATGTTTCTCAACTTCAAAAATGTCTTCGAGGTTCCGATTCTATTCTTGAGCCCGGTGTTGTGGAAGAGATTGAAGTTTCGCCTAATTTAACTTATGAGCAACATCCTATTCGTATCATTGCTTCGGAGGTGAAACGACTTCGAAATAAAGACGTTCGCTTGTTAAAGTTCAATGGTCTTCAAATCCTAAGGATTGTTCTTGGGAATCTAGAGAGTACATCAGGCGAACACATCCGGACTTACTTTCTCGTGCTCTTTGAGGTGAACTTCTTATTTCAAACTTCTTTTGTGTTGAATATGCTTTTATGTTTGTTACTATATATCTTCTTCTTAAGATATTGCGAGGACGCAATTTCTTTAAGGAGGGGAGTCTGTAACAACCCGCATATTTATCGATTTTATATTTAAATATTTTATTTAAATATTTCATCGATTAGTCGGATTTTAGTTCAAAAAGCTACTTTTTGCATACATTCGAATTAGGACTCGGGACCACTCCCATTGAGTTTAAAATGACGTTTGCGGCCTTTTTGAGTATAAGCTTCGATATGTTTGGAGAAAGTTGATTTTTGCTACTTTTCACTTTGGGTTTGGTTTGGGCTCAGCCCTATGTTAACTTATGCTCAAATCTGAGCCACTCTTCCCCACTCACCCTCATTCTCTTCTCTTTTCAGTTCTAAGTCATTAATGGTGGGTGAGATTGGAAATTAAAACTCCAAAACCCTAGTTCCTTTTGCAACTTCAAATTCCTAGCTCCAAATTCAAGAGAACCCATTGGTAAGCATTCTCTTCTTCTTCTCCAACTTATTCTCTTACCAATTTCAGAAATTCCTAAACCTAATTTTGGGAATGTTCTTGTTTTGAGCATAGATTCGAGCTCATTTGGGTTGTGTTGAAGAGAGGTTGATTCTCCATTTTCTTTCAAGCTTCTTCTTGTTCGATTTTGTGAAAAGGTGAGATTTTTATCTCACATCTATGCTTATATTTATATTCGATTGTTGGGTATGAATTCCTAACACTTATTCGTGTGCAATTGCTTTTGGTTTGGATTGATTTGGTGAATATTCCAATTTTTGGTGCTTTGGGTTCAATCCTTTAAAAATCATAACTTTGATATTTAAACATGTGTTTTGGTGATGCACTGAGGAGCCAATAGGGCCGGGTAGCCGTTAGGCATAATTCCCTAGAGTCCGTGCTCGATCGGATGCGAATCGGTGGAGCTTGCATATAAATTTATGGGCATCATTGGGTAGAGAATCAGGTTCGGCCGACCGACCTCCTGGTTCAGTCGACCGACCTGCTTGTAAAAGTGCAGGCTGCACTTCTGTTTCTGGTTCGGCCGACCGACCCCCTGGCTCGGTCGACCGACCTGATGCCGAGAAGTTTTTTTCAAAAAAACAAGGTCCGGTCGACCGAGACCTAAGGCCGGTCGACCGACCTGTGCAATTTTGCCTATTTTCGCCTAATTGCTTGAATTGCCAACTCTAATCGATTTGTGTTGTTTCCCTATTTGTTGTTATCAGTTGTTATTGACTTTGATGACTTATTTTCTTTGGGAATTCTATGAATATCCATTTCAATGGATTTGGTATCGATTTCTTTGGATTTTTATTGACATCTTCATATGTGAATTTTAGTGATTGATTGTTCCTACAATCTTCTTTGTGTTTTGTCACTTTAAAAATATAAAGGTTTTCTATACTAGTAGTAAATATCAAAACTCTTTCCTCAAACGATTTCAATACTATTTTGATACCAAATTCGTTTATAATACCGTTTTCCAATCTACTAGTATATATATAAACCTTTACCTTACTCGTATGAGAAATCTAATTAAACGACTTAATAAAACAAGCGGTATGAAACGCTTGCGTTCACTTTGTTGGTTAATTCTTGGACTTGTTCGATTGAATCTCTTGTGACAATTTTATAGTGGAGATCTACAGTTTGTTCGTAAATATTTAAGTTAAGCAAGTGGTTATGGGACATGAAGCTAAACTCATATATTTACTAGCTTAGTGTAATTGACACTTCTCGTTGATCATGATGATCATCTTTGTGATTTAGACTAGCAATGTGCGATGTCTCTTTGTCTGCGAGGGAGACTAAACCCCATTTTGTGGAGTTTCGACTCAATTAGGTGGGGTAGCAACCCATGGTCTTCGGGCCGTTTGTGGAGCTTCGGCTCAATTTGTGATGGTTAGCGACCATGGAATTAGCGTTCCGTTTGTGATACACGTGTTGGTGGGCTTTATGCTCCCGTTTGTGATAGGCCTCCCCCCCTTTGTGATTTCTGGATTTCTTGAGATGATTTCTAGAATTTGTGTTTTACCATTTTTCGTGATTTCCATTGATAAGTTTTATCAATATTTGTGCATTGGTGAATTTGTGCGTCATTGACTTTTGTGATTTCTGGATTTCGCATATTGAATTCTGGAATTTGTGTGTCATTGACTTTTATGATTGACATTGTTATTATTGTCAATATTTGTGCATTGGTGAATTTGTGTGTCATTAACTTTTGTGATTGACATTGATATAATCGTCAACATTTGTGATTTGATGAACGAAATAAGGAGTATGGCATTTCTTTGATTCTTTTGTAGATTTGGTGATATTGATTAATCTCTCGTAGATTTTCAATTACTTATATATATCACAGCTTGAAATTGTGATTATTATGTGTTTTGTCATATCTCTTATTCTATGTCGTTTCATCTGATATCTATAGTTAGACTAATCCGTTTATTATTTTCTTATTAAATAATACTCGGGTCAGACCGAGATGTTACAGGTGCTTCAGCTTGACGTCTCACTTAGGATTGATTTCTCTGACTTTTGGCTTACTACTTAGATTAGTAGTTTATTTTGGTGTATACATTCGAGATATAGACTCCATAATGTATACTTATTCTTTTGTGTAGTTCATGGAACTATTCTTTTGTGATATTGTGGATCTTTTTAGACCACTACTCTGATGTACACTTCCTAGTGTAATATTCATATCTATTTCCGCCTTTGTGATATGAATTGTCTGTGACTGATTTATGTTATGTTTATTTCTATATTTGTTTCCGAAGATATTATAGCCACCGTGTGATAGCTTTGAGTTTGTGTCGGCGTGTCGAATTTCCACTTAAAAAGAATTGCATGTTATACTATTTGACATATCGATGTTCGCACAAAGCAATTACACGGATGGTCGCTCCTCGACAGCCTTATTCTCCGTGCTAGTTGACAGCATTATTTCGTAGTGTTCTTGGCTAGCGTGGGTATAGAGGTGGGGCGCCACAGTCTTTGAGGCCGAGGAGGAACGATGGCATGGTTGCGTGAGTGGGAAAGGAGAGTTACGTGAGTTGCTGTGTTTGAGGAGAACGGGCCATAGGGAAACACTGCTACGACCCGAAATTTTCGAAGCCGAAAATTCCAGATAGTTATGAAAAGAAGAAAGAGATAGAAGAAGAACAGAAACACTAAACATCTCACGTTCGCAGCGGATAAATTATAATAATAAATAATAACAGTTTACAAATGAATATTATATCTGTGATTACATTTAATATACATTAGAGTTTCACATATACACAGTCACTGAATATATACAATTATCATGTCTCAGAAATACAGCGGAAATACTCTATACGCTCTTGCCATCCAGCTCGCCTACTGAGCTCTAGAACGTACCTACCTGGAAATCTGTAATACTCGGTCTGATCCGAGCATTATACCAAAGTAATACCTGGGTCAGGCTGGAAACCAGCATGAGTAAACCTAACTAACATGGAATCCCAAAGCAACAACTTATATAAACCCGGGGTAACATATATCAATTCACAAATCCTCAATTTGCTATAAACCTCACTTATTTCACCACCAATTTCTAAGTACCAAACTTAGATAAAATAGTCCAATTTCACTTAAATCATTCCATTCCAACCTATTGATTTCACAAATCAATTTATAAAAATTCGAAGTAGTTTTGGGAATTTCCTAATACCCGACCTCGGTCTCTTCGAAACTCATGTTATCCTAACCTAAGTTATTCAAATGAAATACACAACATTTCATATCAGAGATATCAACTCGTTCAAAACATCCAATACCATTGAATCATCCATAAGCAAAGCTAAATCACATACAAATCAATTCAATTGACTCTAATTGAATTTCAAACCTCAATCACTTAGATTCCTTCATTAATTAGTTCCAAATCAATTAATTTATCAACCCTTCCCTATCCATTCATCTTAATTAATCACCCTGGATTAATTATCTTTCAATTACATTAAAGTAATTATCTTTAATTAATTTTCCGTTATTAATTATACTTAATCCTAATCAATAAGTAATCCTAATTACTTCATAAATAAATTAACAATATTAAATATTAATTACATTAATCCTTAATTGCTTATATTAATTAACTCCTCATAAGTCACGTATTATTGATTAATTTATCTTAATTAATCAATCTTTAATTATATCATTAATTATATAAATTAATGATTTCCAATTATATTTTAATTTTTTTATCTAAATTAATTACATTAATTAAACCACAATATTAATCATCCTTGATTAATCTCAACCTGTAATGAACTATCTTTTTATTTACTTCATTGAATAAATTAATTTCTCGTTTTATAATAGAAACTTAAAGGAATTTAAAACCAAATATATTTTTAAATTCAAATTAATTTACAAATGCACTTTAATATTTAAGTTGTTAAAACTTCAATTTTTAAATATCACTTTCATTTCCTTCCAATACATTTTTATTTTTATATTTCACTTTCAAAATTCATCCTTATAATTCTTTCAAAAATCCAATTTATATATTTCGATAACTCAAGGTACCAAATATTCAAGCAAACCACAACATTCAACATTCCAATTATCAAAAATATCCATCACAGAATATCAATCATTCTAGTATATACTATATATTACTATATAATATAACACATCGATTCAATTCAACCATTTAACCAATCACTTAAATTTAACCATTTAAATTTAAATAAAATCCAACAGAGGGAGATTTACTCACCTTTGATTTTGCAATCCAAATCCGACCTCGATTTGTTTCCTTCAGATTTAAACCTTGTATAAACGGTTATACGATTTATTAATATTTAAATTCACCAAACAATTAATTTTCCATTAAATAAATTTAAATTTGAACTACCCTTCAATAAATTGCTTAGTGACTGAAATAATCAAATTCCCATTTATAAATTTAATTAACCAGAGATTTTTGTTTTAAATTAATAAATTTTATTTTTATACTAATTCCCTTTTTACACTACATATACTTAAAATTTTAATTTCTCTAAATTCAAAAAACTAATTTTTATATAATTTTCCACACATTTTAAGATTCCCATATTCTTCTAAAAATAAGCTATATGAATTTCATAAAAATCGTATTTTATCTAAATTCTTCCACCCTTTAGAATTTTCTACTTTCCTTTGCAAGATCTTATCCACACATATATTTTCTATTCATATACTTGTCTATTACCTTCCAAGTTAAACATAGCTTTGTACTTACAGTAAAAATCAAACTCTCTCTGTGTGTGTGTGTGTGTGTGTGTATTAAAATAGAACAAAGTTGTTTTATAAAACTCATTATAACATATATGTATTTGGTTCCTATAATATATGTAACGACCCGTAGATTTTGAAAATTAAATTTGTTAATTTAATAGGATTTTGTAATTTAAAATTTAGTAGAAGTAATAAAGGTGATAAATTTATATTGGAATGAACGCTAAATTAAAATGTAGCAATGGTAATTAAAACCTATTTATAGTAATTTGAATAAATTCAAATGTAGAACTTAGTTATAAGTGTAAATTTATGGGTATGATAACAAATTTGTACAAATTACCTAATTAATTGGTCAATTAACTTATTAAAAAAAACTCATTTAAATGGTAAGTAATTTTAATGTGTTACTGATATAAACGTTACTTTAATGATTATTAATAAAGTAACGGAAGAGCAAATGAAAACTTAATAAAAACATAAATTTATTTTAAGGAAACTAGAGATATATTGTATAAATTGATGTATTAGTATAAGTTTAATGGTGATTGGATAAATTAATATCATATGAGTTATTGCAACATTTATGGGAAACCATAAATCCATAAATGTGATTTAGGGAAAATAGTGACCGTTATAAATGGTTACTAGTTTACTTAGGCTATTAAGCGATGAGTGGGAATCGATTGAATTTATCAATGAAATAAAATATTGATTTATGGAAATTGAATGTAAATTGAGGTAATAAGTAATGCAGGACAATAAATAATTTATTTAGTACAATCCCCATTTTTATTTGTAAACAATTGTAAGGTTTTATTTTATTGAAATTTGAAAAATTAGGAAATAGATTCAAAATGTATACTAGATAATGAATTACAATAATTAAAGATAATAATTAATGGACTAAATGGAATACCAATTTATTTATAAAGTGAATATAAGTGAATGTAACAAAATGAGTAGGAAATGCTAATTTATTCATAAAGTGATAGTTGATGTGAAAAGGAATGGAAATAAGATGGAATGATTTATGGGATTTATGATTCTAAATTTGTATGTGTGCATTAATGTATAATGAATGGGGAAAAACTAATCAACTAAGGTATGTATTTATTTCTTTAGTATGTGGCATAAAATTTGGAAATCCGTTTGCAATCAGAAGAGATTAAGTAGCACGTTAAATGAGAAATAAATTAGTTAATACATTAGTGATGTTTAATATAATTCATTGTTAATCACATCCATAAAATGTCAATTTATTAATAGCAAGATTTGAAAATCAATAAACAAATTTATTTGGATTTCAATTTATAATTTATAACGTTTAGGGTGAAATCAATTGCCATTAATTGTCCTAACTTGTGCAGTTAGAGTAGGTTTAATTTGTCATTTAAGAGGGTTAATTATATAAGATGTAAATGTTATTTTTTTTGATAATATGAAGATAGGTTGATTTAAGGAGTGAAACCAAGATTTATTAACTTATTTATAATTTGAAACTTAATAAGTGGAATAATTTCAAATAAGTGGGATATAACATTAAAACATTACACAAATGAGAATTTAGGTGAAAATTGAGAATGTTAATAAAATGGGTTTTGATTCCAATATTTATTTCATCTGTTTGTAATAATGAATTTGAATAATATGAATAAAAATTTAATTCAAAGGAATTATTGGAATTTAATTTATAATTTCTAAATTTAACAAAATTGTAATTTAACGCTGAAATTGTTAAATGTATTAACATTTAATTTGACATCTAAATTCGTTTAAAATCATTGTAAATGATTAAGAAATTTTAATGATAAGAATTGTCAAATTTTAGAAGTGAAATTAAAATTTTGATTTTTTTATTAATTATTAATTTATTAAATAAATGGAAAAATAGCCATTTGGGCGACTGACTTGGATTTCGACGAAACTAGATCATCAGATCTGTAACGGTGAATTATAATAGTATTTCAAGTTTCGTAGCGATCGGACTTGTCGTTTGATCGTACGGACTCGAAACGCCTTGAAATTTATGCAATTGAAATCAATTGAAATCAATTTGAAAATTTTAATTTTGCATAACTTCTTCATACGATGGAATTTGGACGTGAAAATTATTCCATCGCATTCAGAATATTTTAAAACACATATTTTTATATATGGGTTGACCCAATTTCGCTCCGGAGTCAGAACGGGCTTTTTGGGCCAATTATCGTTCAGCACGTTTGTTATCGGATCCATCTACTCTATTTCTAACCTACCTATATAAACCCTGTTATAAACCATAGCCTCCATCTAATCTCATTTGTTTATGCGTTCATTTTCATCAGCTCCTTCTCCTCCTCAATGGAAGACAAAATTTCAGATCCAGATCCATTTCAAAATCAAAGTCAAAAAATTCAAAGTCCTCAGAAAAATCTCAAAATAATACATGTTGAAGCTCTCGACGAGCGTAATTCAATGGTGTAATTCGTTTTTCAATTTGACGCATCGTTTGACCAGAAATCACAGTCAAAATTGAATTGGGCATTTTTGACTGGTGCCTCTTATCGGAAAATCCTTTCTGGGTTTTGTATAGGGGCTAGCGCGTTGTTTATCGGTGAAGTTTGGAGGCGAATTGACGGTCGGATTTGCGGCAAAACGCGATCAAAGTCGCGGTCAAAGGATGAGAGTGGGTTCGAGCGGCTGTCTCTGGATGCGCATTTGGAAGTAGTTGCCTGATGCTTCACGTGGTGACATGGCAATGATTGTTGGTGATTGTGTTCTTTGTTTTATTTATTTTTATTTGATTTCAACTCACAATTATCGCTATAACTTCTATATACGAACTTCGTTTCACGTGCGGTTTCTTTTTTTAGGATCGTATTGAAATTCCGGACTTGATGATGCAGGTTTGGACGAATTCTGAGATGGTCAAATTTTTGGGTTTAAATTGGAGTTGGATTCAATTTAAATTCAAAAAGTGAGTGTTTTAACCCACTCACAACTTCTAAAATTTCCTATGTATGATAAATTGGCTTAAGATATGAGTAGAAATATATTTATGACTGTTTGGCATGTTTATTCATCATCTCTGTTAAATCGCATTTATTTAATTTAACTGTTATTTAATTTTATTGTTGCATATAAATTGACAGTTAAAATTTATTTACATATAAACTGATAGTTAAACAGTTAATAAATTTATTTTTGAATATAAACTGTAAGTTAATAACTGTTATTTATTACCTATTGTATTTTATATGCTATATATTGATGATTGGTTAAATTGATGATGATTGCAATAAATTGGTTGATGATTGATATTGGGTGAATGGATGATGTGCTCTACATTTTTATAAACTACAGGTTATTATGCATTTTCATTTCATTCGGGATTGCGGTTTGAAATGATATATAACCTTAATTTTTATTTTTGAATTGCGGATTGAAATGATAAATATCCGTATCACTTGACCATAGGATAGAAAATTATATGCAGGCACCGCGGTATATATAGAAAATTAATTTTTTTGAAATGATTTTTCTACGGTTTGGATAGGATACGGTTAATAAAAATAAATTTTGATATTTTATAAAATCCTATTTTACATATACATCTATAATTAAAATATTGAATTTAAGCTATGTATGGATTTGTTAAATAAAATAAATAAGTTGAATAATGGAGTTTGATTATTTTATATGGTTAAGTACATGTTAAGATATTGAAAATATATAGAATTTTAGATGATTTAAATCAATTAAGATTGGGAGTTAAATTGGAAAATTTATTTGGAATTGAGCTTAATTAAGAATTTAACTTCATAAGTTGATGTAAAATTTACTAACTTGAAATTTTAAAAAGGGTATGATATTTATAACTGAATTTTATTCAAGGTGAATTAAATAAATATTTCTAGTATAAATAAATTGAAGGAAATTTTCTTTTAAAAGTAATTTGAGTTTTTACTTAAATGATTATGGGTTTATTATGCAATTATTTCAAACTAAATAATAGGATTTTAAATTGTTGAATAGAAATTTCCAACCTTAGTTCCAATTGTTCAATATTCAAAGTTTGAAATATATTGAAACTGAAGTGGTTATTGAAACTGAAAGCGATTTTTAAATCTATGGATTTTGACTTAATTTTAAATAAAATAAATTGTAAGTCGCGGAAATTATTTTATTTTATAAAGAAACTTTAAAAGCAAACTATTTTATTCTATATAGTGTTTGAATATCCAAACCATCCAAGTTTTAGAAGTTATGGTTTTAAACTATGAATTTTCGAAGTATTATGGTTGAAAGTTATAATCCGAATGCTTGGTTTCCAATTATTATAAATTTTAAAGCAATATGATTGTGGAAAAGAAATATATCGAAAAAAATGATATCATTGATTTGGGTTTTTAAAAATAATACCAAAATAATTTGTTTTGGAACTGGAAATGATATAGTATTTATGGGTTTTGAAATGGATAATTATATTCTGGTTTTAAAGTATAAACTATTTTAAAAAGACCGCGGTGTTATAATAACGGTTGGTTGTTGAAGAGACCGGGATCGGAAGTTGTCATACTCTCTGCCAACTTCAAAACCGTGTATGCGGTGGAGATTCCAGAATGAAGTAGGTTGTGGCGGCGTTTTCTGTAAGGTAAATACGTGGACCCAACTGCCGTGAGTTGGCATAAGGTGGCTAAAACAGGAGCGATTGACGGGTTAATAAGGTAGCACCTTGATCGGGCACATCCCTTCGATATTATACTTTGACATTTGGATTGATTCGGTGGCCACTTTTGATTTTATTTGGTTGTGTGGCTCGAGGTGGGCGGTAGCTGCGCGCTACGCGTTACCACCGACCAGGAAGCGTAATTGGTATATCTACCCTGGCATTGCCTAGTTGTGCCGTGTCACCTACCATACCGAGCCTTTACTACGAGTTTCTATTTGTGTCATATCTATGGAGTATCCTCTGATAGTCTCCTGACCAGGAGGTATTACGGTACTGTATACACTATTGGCATTATTTGTGTTAAGGGCTATATGGTTAACCCCTTAACACTATTAAAAAGTAAGTTTATTTTACAAATAGACACTATTATAATAGCGCAATATACTATATAGTAAATAGTTTAACAGATCCTTAGGAGATGAAAATCCCAAGCATCTCTTGGGTTACTGCACTCATATTTATTTCTGTTAATTTAACTCACATAAGATCTTTTAGTTCTGACTCGAGTGTTTTTGTCTTTTCAAATTCGCTTGGGTCAGTCCGATCGTTTCAGGATTTCAAGATTTAGATCTGGAGGACGAAGACGAAGATTTGTATTATTATTATTTATATTATTGCACTACACGCATACTGTTCCGCTGCATTGTTATTGGTATGTGTAGCTCTGATATGTGTTATATAAATTGTTTTGTAAACAAATTGTAAACTGTATATTTGATTCACTATATTTTATCCTTCTGCTCTGAAATTCTATTTTCTTTTTATTTCTTTCTTATTTTTCTTATTTACCCCATCACAATCCTCCCTTCCGTATGGTTTGAATTGGCATGTGTGTCGGTTTGAATCGTGCAAAAAGGCGGGTCGTTACAGTTGGTATTAGAGCTTTGGTTTAGCGATAAACCTTGGCTTTGTGAGGTTTGACTCTTTACTAATAGGGTAGTAATAACCTATGGGAGTCGCTGAGTGTATATATATGAGAGAGCATATTTGTTAGTGTTATAAAAAGGTTTTGATATTGTGTTGCTTTGTTTCGTTTTGTATTTATAAACTCTGGCTGGTGCATGGAACGCTGTGACATCAATAGGGGTTTCTAAACACTTAATAGGACAGACCGACATAATATTTGTTTTTAATATAGGTGAATGAAATAATTTTTCCTATTATATTTTCCATATATAAAATAAATTTTATAAATAAGATATATATTTGGTTGCTATATATTGGCTATTAGGCAATGAAATTTATAAATAATTGCTGAATTAAGAGTGAGAATAAAATGAATAGAATGAATAAAATTTGAAATTTAGAACTTAAGTTCCGGGGTTTTGAAACTTTCTTTTTAATGATTTTGAAATATAATAGTAATTTTATTAGAAGTATTTTTTGATATAAATATTTCAATATAATTTGAAAGAAATGTTTTAAATGAAATTTGGAAAAACAAATAAGTTATGTACTTCCCTCTCTGTCACTGGAAAATAATTTCGGTGATGAGTGCACGCATCATCGACATTCATTTTCGAGTTTCGAAGAGGGAAGGCCACTGTAGTAAATTTTACTACAGATTTATTGTGATAAACAAAAGTAAATTTTTAATTCGTTTTAAGTCTACTTGGATATAAAATTGTAAGTTTATATTTATTTATCATTTTTAAATGGATTGAAATTTAACCCGGTATTTAATTCTTAAGTTTTCGATTTAATAATTGTTTCCATTATTGTAGTAAAATGGAATATAACCGATTAATAGTTGGAGTCTTTAAGTAAAATAAGGAATTTAATGCTAAAGATAAATAGAATTTAAATGAAAGTTGAATTTGTAACCGATTAAACAAAAGATATAATTATGGAACATTTAATTTAATTAAAAGTAATGGGTTAAACTGGTAAGATTTCCCATTACATTTTCTTATCGACATTTTAACTTTTATTATATGGTAAGTTATATATATGATTTGAGAATGTATTCAATGAATTTGCTGTTGTAAATGAGAATTTAACGTTATAAACTTAAGTTATGATTGAAACATTACTATAAGTAAATATAATTAAAGGTAAGTATTGTAAATGGAATTTAGTAATAAATGAAAGAAAATAAATAAAATTAAGTAGTATATATAGAAGATAATAAACTTAAGTAAAAGATTGAAGCTATTTATTAACAAAATAAGTAGAAAGGAAGAATGCAATAGATATATATAATTGTAGACTTAAGTTAATGTATTAATATGCTAAGAAATTAATTTGCACATGGATGAAATGAAATTTTAATAAGTAAAGTTGATTTGTAGTTGGATTTGTTGTTGTTTAGTTTATGTTTGTTTGGGCAAGATATTTTAAAATTGGATTGGATGAATGAATAATCTATCTAGTTTTATCTAAGGCTGTTTAGTAAATGATGCGCTAGTAGTTATTCTTTATTCCGTACAATTTAAAAAGTTTAAACCCGAACAACTATTTGTTTATTTGATTGAATGGTTGTCTTTGTATTTGTTGTGTATGCTGTTTGTTGAAATTGATGGTTGATGTATTGATTTATTGTTAGCGGTTGAAACCACTTAAATATTTCATTTTATATAATTGTTAACCCTTTTAGATTATATAAGTGAAATGCAGGTTATAGAAGCAATTTCTACCGCTTTTGGTTCCATAAATAAGCGTTAATTGCCCGACAAATAGGTACATATTTGGATTACCGTTTATCGCGTTATTATATTGTTTTCCCGTGTTGGGATATATATATTATTTTGGAAAATAATTGTTGTATATTGTCATATTTATATTATATTTTCTTCCGAGCTCCTCCGTACAAAGGATACTCTGCCGAAATTTTCTGTAAAATTTTGGACATATAAATTATTTTGAAATGTTTTCCAAACTTTATAAATTTTAATATAAAAAGATTTAATGGTTATAAAGTTTTAAATGATATATATTGATTCCTAATTTTTTCCCTTCTTTTTCCTTTTCGGGGATGAAAAGTTTTGAGTGGGGGAGAGTGTAACGACCCGTAGATTTTGATAATTAAATTTGTTAATTTAATAGGATTTTGTAATTTAAAATTTAGTAGAAGTAATAAAGGTGATAAATTTATATTGGAATGAGTGCTAAATTAAAATGTAGCAAAGGTAATTAAAACCTATTTATAGTAATTTGAATAAATTCAAATGTAGAACTTAGTTATAAGTGTAAATTTATGGGTATGATAACAAATTTGTATAAATTACCTATTAATTGGTCAATTAACTTATTTAAAAAAAACTCATTTAAATGGTAAGTAATTTTAATGTGTTATTGATATAAACGTTACTTGAATGATTATCAATAAAGTAACGGAAGAGTAAATGAAAACTTAATAAAAACATAAATTTATTTTAAGGAAACTAGGGATATATTGTATAAATTAATGTATTAGTATAAATTTAATGGTGAATGGATTAATATCATATGAGTTATTGCAACATTTATGGGAAACCATAAATCCATAAATATGATTTAGGGAAATTAGTGACAGTTATTGATGGTTACTAGTTTACTTAGGCTATTAAACGGTGAGTGGGAATCAATTGAATTTATCAATGAAATAAAATACTGATTTATGGAAATTGAATGTAAATTGAGGTAATAAGTAATGCAGGACAATAAATAATTTATTTAGTACAATCCCCATTTTTATTGGTAAATAATTGTAAGGTTTTATTTTATTGAAATTTGAAAAATTAGGAAATAGATTCAAAATGTATACTAGATAATGAATTGCAATAATCAAAGATAATAATTAATGGATTAAATGGAATACCAATTTATTTATAAAGTGAATATTAGTGAATATAACAAAATGAATAGGAAATGCTAATTTATTCATAAAGTGATAGTTGATGTGAAAAGGAATGGAAATAAGATGGAATGATTAATGGGATTTATGATTCTAAATTCGTATGTGTGCATTAATGTATAATGAATGGGGAAAAACGAATCAATTAAGATATGTATTTATTTCTTTAGTATGTTGCATAAAATTTGGAAATCCGTTTGCAATCAGAAGAGATTAAGTAGCACGTTAAATGAGAAATTAGTTAATACATTAGTGATGTGTAATATAATTCATTGTCAATCGCATCCATAAAATGTCAACTTATTAATAGAAAGATTTTAAAATCAATAAACAAATTTATTTGGATTTCATTTTATAATTTATAATATTTAGGGTGAAATCAATTGCTATTAATTGTCCTAACTTGTGCAGTTAGAGTAGGTTTGATTTGTCATTTAAGAGGGTTAATTATATAAGACGTAAATGTTAATTTTTTTGATAATATGAAGATGGGTTGATTTAAGGAGTGAAACCAAGATTTATTAACTTATTTATAATTTGAAACTTAATAAGTGGATTAATTTCAAATAAGTGGGATATAATATTAAAACATTACACAAATGAAAATTTAGGTGAAAATTGAGAATGTTAATAAAATGGGTTTTGATTCCAATATTTATTTCATCTGTTTGTAATAATGAATTTGAATAATATGAATAAAAATTTAATTCAAAGGAATTATTGGAATTTAATTTATAATTTCTAAATTTAACAAAATTGTAATTTAACGTTGAAATTGTTAAATGTATTAACATTTAATTTGACATCTAAATTCATTTAAAATCATTGTAAACGATTAAGAAATTTTAAATAATAAGAATTGTCAAATTTTAGAAGTGCATTAAAGTTTTGATTTTTTTATTAATTATTAATTTATTAAGTAAATGGAAAAATATCCATTTTGGCCACTGACTCGAATTTTGACGAAACTAGTTCATCGGATCCGTAACATTGAATTATAATAGTGTTTCAAGTTTCGTAGCGATCGGACTTGTCGTTTGATCGTACGGACTCGAAACGCCTTGATATTTATGCAATTGAAATCAATTGAAATCAATTTGAAAATTTTAATTTTTGCATAACTTCTTCATATGATGGAATTTGGACGTGAAATTTTTTCCATCGCATTCAGAATATTTTAAAACACATATTTTTATATATGGGTTGACCCAATTTCGCTCCGGAGTCAGAACGGGCTTTTGGGGCAAGTTATCGTTCAACAAGTTTATTGTCGGATCTATCTACTCTATTTCTAACCTACCTATATAAACCCAGTTATAAACCCTAGCCTCCATATATTCTCATTTGTTTATGCATTCATTTTCATCAGCTCCTTCTCCTCCTCAATGGCAGACAAAATTTCAGATCCAGATCCATTTCAAAATCAAAGTCAAAAAATTCAAATTCCTCAGAAAAATCTCAAAATAATATATGTTGAAGCTCTCGACGAGCGTAATTCAATGGTGTAATTCGTTTTTCAATTTGACGCATCGTTTGACCAAAAATCATGGTCAAAATTGAATTGGGCGTTTTTGAATGGCGCCTCTGATCGGAAAATCCTTTTCTGGTTTTTGTAGAGGGGCTAGCGCGTTGTTTATCGGTGAAGTTTGGAGGCGAATTGACGGTCGGATTTGTGGCAAAACACGGTCAAAGTCGCGGTCAAAGGATGAGAGTGGGTTCGAGCGGCTGTCTCTGGGTGTGCGTTTGGAAGTAGTTGCCTGATGCTTCACGTGGCGACGTGGCAATGATTGTTGGTGATTGTGTTCTTTGTTTTATTTATTTTTATTTGATTTGAACTCGCAATTATCGCTTTAACTTCTACATACGAACTCCGTTTCACGTGCGGTTTCTTTTGTTAGGATCGTATTAGAATTCCAGGCTTGATGACACTGGTTTGGACGAATTCTGAGACGGTCAAATTTTTGGGTTTAAATTGGAGTTGGATTCAATTTAAATTCAAAAGGTGAGTGTTTTAACCCACTCACAATTGTAAAATTTCCGATGTCTGTTAAATTGACTTAAGATATGAGTAGAAATTTATTTATGACTGTTTGGCATGTTTATTCATCATCTCTGTTAAATCGCATTTATTTAATTTAACTGTTAATTAATTTTATTATTGGATATAAATTGACAGTTAAAATTTATTTATTTGCATATAAACTGATAGTTAAACAGTTAATAAATTTATTTTTGAATATAAACTGTTAGTTAATAACTGTTATTTATTACCTATTATATTTTATATGTTGATGATGATTGCAATAAATTGGTTGCTGACTGATATTGGGTGAATGGATGATGTGTTCTACATTTTATAAAATGCAAGTTATTATGCATTTTCCTTTCATTCGGGATTGCGGTTTGAAATGATATATAACCATAATTTTTATTTTTAAATTGTGGATTGAAATGATAAATATTCGTATTACTCGACCATACGATAGAAAAATATATACAAGCACCGCGGTATGTATATAAAATTATTTTTTTTGAAATGATTTTTCTATGGTTTGGATAGGATACGGTTAATAAATATAAATTTTGATGTTTTATAAAATCTTATTTTATATATACATCTATAATTAAAGTATTGAATTTAAGCTATGTATGGATTTGTTAAATAAAATAAATAAGTTGAATAATGGAGTTTGATTATGTTATATGGTTAAGTACATGTTAAGATATTGAAAATATATAGAACTTTAGATGATTTAAATCAATTAAGATTGGGAGTTAAATTGGAAAATTTATTTGGAATTGAGCTTAATTAAGAATTTAACTTTATATGTTGATGTAAAATTTATTAACTTGAAATTTTAAAAAGGGTATGCTATTTATAACTGAATTTTATTCAAGGTGAATTAAATAAATATTTCTAGTATAAATAAATTGAAGGAAATTTTCTTTTATAAGTAATTTGAATTTTTACTTAAAGGATTGCGGGTTTATTATGCAATTATTTCAAACTAAATAATAGGACTTTAAATTGTTGAATAGAAATTTCCAACCTTAGTTCCAATTGTTCAATATTCAAAGTTTGAAATATATTGAAACTGAAGTGCTTATTGAAACTGAAAGCGATTTTTAAATCTATGGATTTTGACTTAATTTTAAGTAAAATAAATTGTAAGTCGCAGAAATTATTTTATTTTATAAAGAAACTTTAAATGCAAACTATTTTATTCTATATAGTGTTTGAATATCCAAACCATCCAAGTTTTAGAAGTTATGGTTTTAAACTATGAATTTTCGAAGTATTATGGTTGAAAGTTATAATCCAAATGTTTGGTTTCCCACTATTATAAATTTTAAAGTAATATGATTATGGAAAACAAATATATTTGAAAAAAAATGATATCATTAATTTGGGTTTTTAAAAATAATATCAAAATGATTTATTTTGGAAATGGAAATGATATCGTATTTATGGGTTTTGAAATGGATAATTATATTCTGGTTTTAAAGTATAAACTATTTGAAAAAGACCGTGGTGTTATAATAACGGTTGGTTGTTGAAAAGACCGGGATCGGAAGTTGTCATACTCTCTGCCAACTTCGAAGACCACTTTAACAACCGTGTACGCCGTGGAGATTCCAGAATGAAGTAGGTTGGTGGCGGCGTTTCCTGTAAGGTAAATACGTGGACCCAACTCCCGTGAGTTGGCATGAGGTGGATAAAAAAGGAGCGATTGACGGGTTAATAAGGTAGCACCTTTGATCGGACACATCCCTTCGATATTATACTTTGACATTTGGATTGATTCGGTGGCCACTTTTGATTTTATTTAGGGGTATGGCTCGAGGTGGGTGGTAGCTATGCGCTACGAGTTACCACCGACCCGGAAGCGTAATAGGTATATCTACCCTGGCATTGCCTAGTTGTGCCGTGTCACCTACCATACCGAGCTTCGTGGAAGAAATCGGGTAAGGTAGCTGGCTTTTCTTTCGTTAGTCTCCTAGCAAACTTAGTATCCGGATGCACACCACTGCAGAGGGCCATTAGGATAAGTTTCTCGTCGGCATCTTGAACTGCGGCTATTGCGGCGTTGAATCGGGTTAGATATTGTTGCACTGTCTCCCCGGGCTTCTGTTTGATATTAGATAGGGAATAAGCGTCCTTGGGTTGTTCCACATGAATGCGGAACTGGCTGATGAACTTTTCTTTCAACATTTCCCATGAGCTGATGGATCCTTGGGGCAGATGGCAGAACCAGGAGGTAGCTAGATCTGCCAAGAATAGGGGAAAGCATTTACACAACACTCCCTCTGTTGCTCCGCTCATTAGCATATGCTGTATGTATCTTTGCAAGTGTACAACGGGGTCAGAGGTTCCCTTGTAAGGTTCCAATGTTGGCATTTTCCATTCCCGAGGGGTGATGAAAGTTTCGATATTGCGAGTGAAGGGGCTGGTTACCCTAGCACCGATCACCCGGTCCCTTTGTTCCCATTGGACGCACTCTCTGAACAATCGCGCCATCCTTTCAAAAGAACTTGGAGCGGATAGAAATGAGTTTGGTTCTTCCCTGCGGGATTGATTCCGTCCAGATGACCTGTAGGGATGGTATCGTCTATCACTGCTAACATTCTCCAACGGTTGCCTCTAGTCTTCCGGGGGCATGCTAGGGTCAGCCACAGTTGGCCCTTGCCTTGATCTTTCCCTGCTGGGTTCTCTTCTCAGCACTTCCTAGGGTCCAACTTCGGGCTGGACTCCAGCTCGGCCCGTCCCTTGGTGTTTCCATGGTTAGGTAGCATGGTGGGCTCAGCTACATCCGACCCTTGCCTGGTACCTCCCCCGTTGGGTTCGGTTCCAAGCGTTTCCTCGGGTCAGAATTCGGGCTGAGTCCGGGCTCGGCTCCTACCATAGCTGTTTCTGTTGTTAGCCTCTTCGAAGAAGAAAGACCTTTATCGTCTCCCAGATCCTCCAGACCGGGACTCACCCCATGATTCAGTGTTGCGGTTGGTTTCTTCAACATCCCTTAAGCGTGACATGAGTTGATCCACCAAGGCTTCTTATTGAGATGCGAAGCGGTTAGTTACTTCAGCCACAACCTGTCCAGATCCGCCCTTGTAATTGGTTGTTCCGTAGCAGGGGCTTTCGGATTTGCCAGATTTACATTTGCTATTGGAACCGGACGATTGTCTTGGTTTCTGATCACTGGATCTGGGATACTGCCAGTTGCGATGTTCTTTCCTTTGTTAGCATCTTTCTTCCGTCCGGGAGGCATGTTTTCCAAGCAATGAACGATGCTGATAGAAAAAGGGTTAAGTGGGAGAAGCTGAAGCTTCGATCTCCTGTTCTCAGTGAAAGCACCAAAAATGTTTGCATAAAAAATGGGCAAACACCTCCAAGTCGTATGATTTAGTTGATTATACGTTGTTCTTAGTGATTTGGGTGATTTATGAAAATATATGAAATAGATGGACTAAACTGTAAAAGACACACAGATTTATAGTGGTTCGGCCAGAATGTGCCTACGTCAACTTTATATGTTATTCTCCTTTACTTTTCAGGTTATAAGTACAAAGCTTTGATTACAAGTATCTGAAAGTTGTTTGAAAGTTCTATCCGTACTTGAGCTCTCAAACTTGTCCGCCATTGTTGTACCCCTACCCTTCTATTTATAGAGTGAGGCTGGGGGTAGGGGTCTTGGATGTATATAGCTGCTGGTGGGCCTGAGCCAATGTAATATGGCCCAGCAATGCTGGTTTAGTAACACCATGGTTCGGCAGTGAGTGGAGTGTTGATTGGACCGGTAGTGGGTGGAGCGTGGGTTGGTTCGGCAGCTCCGGTACAGTAGTGGTTGGAGGTAGGTTGGTTCGGTGGGACATGATCCGGTGGTGAGTGGATGGAGCTTGGTTCGGTGGGACATGATCTGGTGGTGAGTGGATGGAGCTTGATTCGGCTATGTAGGGGAAGTTAGTTGGTTCGGCTGGTATTGGACCGGTAGGTGTTTGGTTCGGCAGGGAAGTGGTCCGGTGATGGAGGAGAAGGGAATTGGTTCAGTAGGTGCTGGAGGCATCTGGTTCGGTGATGCTTCTTTTCATTTGGCTTGGTGGTGGAAACGCACCCAACAGCCACCACCAACTTCACCTTCTCCAACGCCTTGCCGTGACCATTCCTTCATCTCCAAGCCATGACCAGGCCTGACCTGATCCAAGCCAAGCACCCAGGCCGAGCCACTTTAGTATACGGCCGACCCGCTTGACCCACTTGACCTTCCATCTGCTTGTCTTTTTGCCTTCCCCTTGACCTTTTTTCTAACGACCCTGACTCGACCGTCGAAAATCGACATTGAATACGTCATCCGTATTCAAATGCAGCAGATCCAAACGTCGAATCTGGTTCGCCATAGCTTATAACAAATTAAGTATGACAAAATAGCGGAAGAAAAAGATAATATCATTGATATACAATATCTGATACAACAATTTGATACAAATGACTATCAATATATCAAAGATAGATACAAGACAATAACAGAGACAACAGTAGTGGAAAGACAATATCCTCAATGCCAAACTCCGAAAACTCCATCTCCAATCCAAATCTAGCTCGAACCCCCATCAAGTTGAAGTGAAGCAACTCGATCCAAATGCGATCACCAAATCCTAAGGCTGGATGCTATCGAAACTACTCCTACTATTTAGTTACTTGAAAAACCCAACTTTAGACTGCCCATGTGAAAAATTATGGGCACCCAGAGTTTAGGAAGTAAACAATAAACTATGGGTCAGTCATGAGACTGGTATGAGCAAACAAAAACAGTTTTATCTTTAAAACAAACAACAAAAATTTTTAAAAGTTGAAAACCGCAATGCTGTTTTGGAAAATGAAACTACCAAAAGGCCTCCCGGCATACACACCATGCAATCGCACACTTGGGGGAGATTTCTCCTTATGACAGTCAAAAATGCTTGATACGCAGAAACCATTTGATATTATTATTAGTGCATAGTGGAAAACATTTGCAAGTATAATATTAATCTTAGCCATCATACGTACCATTATGGTATGCTTACTATAGCTACCATATCAAATGGCAGATTCTACAACTAAAACCGTATAAGGCGCGTATTGGATGATTGGATTTCCAACAAATGGTATGGCCAAGGAACTTCCCATTGCCACATGGGTATGCCGCTAGAGGGACGCCTCAAGAACCTACCTGGCTCTCTGCTAACACAAGGCCGGTTTCCTCCCTGCTCGGGAGTAATACCTAAAGATATGCCACCACCGGTCATTTGCGACCTTTATCCAAGGATCCTCAAACACAAAGCAACATCACATAGTAATAGATATACAGTGTCCACATGAGTTAAGTATCTGGGCTCCATACCATGATACCACCTTTTTCCAGAAGGAATGGACATACCCTAGGGTGCGACCGCTACAACCTTGCCGCATCTTTCCTATTTTGACCATTTCCCGGGTGTGAGGTCCTGATGCAGTCTCGTCCACAAAGCTACGCTTTTTCATAAAGGCATGCTTTGATCAAGAAATGATCAGCAGCACTTCGTATGCCACATTACCAAATTGGGAATGTATCACTAGTAACCATCAACTGCATAACCTTTGAGCTTGTACGTCTCAAAGAAGGATGTTAAGCTAAGAGAATAACTTTTTTCCACCAAATAGAAATGTATTTGATAGAAATCGATTTTACATCTCAAAGTGTAATGTCAGATACACATCCATACAAGTCTGTTCCGGGTTCGAACATAACCGAAGGCACTTTCGAAGAAGCCCTTGCAATCCGGATAATCACAATCCCAATCGGACTTCCCATCACTTAGGGAATCTCTATACCGGTGCGACTCAATGCAGAGGCAATCGACAGGTTATCCTTCAATCTAGAAAGTACCCGATCTTCATCACCGGTCTTCAAATGCTATCCATATCATCGTATCATTATTCAGAATGGATTATATGACACATGGTCCTCTCCCGGCTAAACCGAATAATGAGCGCAATATTTAAAAATATATGGATATTGGGATTTCAGTTAAGTCACAACTTATTATCCAAAACCTTTCTTTCAAATGGCTTAAACAAATTACCATTTCCAATCTTTTTAAAAAAAGGATTCATTTCACGAAGTTCACTCATCTTTCACAATGATTTATTTATGGCTTTTCAAAACAATTCAATTTAAAATTGGATTAACTCATCCAATCTTTGAATCAACGATTTAATTTATCGCTTTCAAAACCATTTCAAATTCCAATCTTTTATATAAAAGATACACCATTTAAAATCCTCTTTATTAATCTTTCACAAAGGTTCATTTATAGCTTTCAAAAACAATTCACAATTTCATTTCAAGCTTGAAATCTTTTGCTACAAATTGGAAATCCTTTCCTTATATGAAAACTTTTATTATTTGAAAACAAATAGTTTACGTTTTGGGAAAAACTGATTACATTTACATAAGTTAAAGCCATACAAGTATAAACTTGGGTTTAAATTTAAATTACCAAAACAATACTTTTAATTTGGAACACATTTATAACTTGTATAACCTTTTTAAACCAAAATTTCCAAACATAGAATTCAATTTCAAATCTTGAATTTAAATTCAAATTTAAATTTCGAAACTTTATCAAGTTATTTAAAATAAATTTTATCCTTGAAACCCGTTTTCAAAAGATTTTCATATTTAATCCCAGTTCCATTTCCCAAATCATTTGGATTCAAAATTCACTTTTAAAACCATTTCAAAAATCTGTGACTTAACCAATTTTCTCGTGCAAACCATATTTGTGTATGTATAGTGTGGTCCAGGGGTTGTACACACAATTGTGCAACAACATCATCAATCAACACAAATTCAAATATAGAAATATATTTGATAAGCGGTATAAAGTATAACACTTATCTTTCATTCACAGAACATAGATATATATCACAGATAATAAGTTTCATCCCAAATAATTAATTGCATCGTAGAAAATTAATTACATCACATATGAATAAATTACACCACAGTACATAACTTCGAATAATTCATATCACCAAGTATCACATATCAGGAATATCAAACAATTCAACGTTTCATAGAATCCAAAATATCCATAAGCAAGATCAATTTTAATGATCTGATTTATCTAAATCAGATTAATAACTTATGAATAATTGTCTAATCCTAGTTAATCAATATTAATTAATTACAAATCATTTGGATTAATTATTCTTTAATTAATCATCTTAATTAATTACAATAATTAATTAACCAACGTTAATAATCATCCCTTAATCACCTTCATTTATTAATTAACCTTTTAAATTAACTAATTATTCTCAAATTAATTATCTTAATTAACTAATCACATAAATTATCTTCTAACTAAATATTATTTAACCACTTGATTAATCAACTCTTAATCATTAATTAATTACTTTTAATTAAGTAATTATCTTCAATTACTTCATCAAGTAATTATCCTTGATTAATCATAACCTTAATTAAAGGAAAATACTTTATTCCAATTAATTTCTTTATTACATTATTTACTTAAATTAAATGATTGAAATTAATTTAATACAAAATCTTTTGAAAACATTGATTAATTAAGTTTAAAGCATAACCTTAATAACTTCTTAATTCAAACATCATCTTATTATCTTGTGAAAACACTTATGCATTTAATTACATAATTTATCTAATATATATTTACATTAACCAAAACAATATTTAGAACATTTTAACTTTAAACTTTAAATCCTGAAATTGTTCAAAACTTGTTCCATATTTGGTTTTGAAACTTAGTAAATATTTCCCTTGAAACATCATCATTTCTTTTTTTGCTTTGGTTATATTTTATTTGAAACTTGTTCAATAAATTTTTAACTTTTTTTTTATTTTTTATAAAAAAACTTATTATACTAAATATACTTGAACTTGTTAACATTTATTTGAAAATTTATTTATTTCAAACTACCTTTATTTTGATCACGCTTTTATCTTAAAACTGGTTATTAAAAACTTTGGAAACTTGTTAACCTTATTTCTTCTCAACTTTTTAAAACATAGTGACTTAATCTAAAATGTCTTGAGCCCAACCTGATCTGTAACAACCAGGTATTTTTAACCATTCGCATCTATTATAAGTGTATAGGTAGACACTCATGCCGGAATTGAATTGCTCAAAATTCCGAGTTGTAAATAAAATTTGGCAAATCTCAGAATATACGGTAAACGAAATCACAGATCACAGACACAGAGTACTAATAGTGTAGCGGAAGTAAAAGAAATAGTAGTTCATGAAGCTACTATATAAATATATCAGAGTTAAGTAAAATACAACAGAAGAAATAAAGTACAACAGAAGTTTCAAATGATAACTAAGTATAAGCTGAATACAACAACAGAACTGAAATAGATAAGACTAGATAAGTAGATAATCTCCAGCGATTCCAATCTCCAAAAGTGGAAATCCAAATCTGTGAATACTCAGGATGACCCGAGCGTAAATAAAAATACAAACACTCGAGTAAGGACATACATACTTACAAAATGTAAACCAACTCAAGTGAACTGTAGTAAAGGTACAAGTAACTTAAAGGATGCTTGGGACCTCCCATCCTCTAAGGATCCGTTAAACTATATACTATGTAGTAATATTGCGCTATTATAATAGTGTCTATCAATAAAATAAACATACTTTTTCATAGCGTTCCGGGTAACCCATATAGCCCTTCAAACATAATAGTCCCAATAGTCCTCCAATATCTCCATATCTCCTGATATAGAGACTACGAGAAGATATGCATGGGCTACGGTAGAAAATCAAACTCGTAGTAAGGCTCGATATTGTAACAGCCTAAGTTTTTAACAAGCACTTTATTCTTTTATTTATAAAACCTTGAAATTTATTTTAATATAAATTTTAATTTGAATAAATCATTTCCCAAAAATTCTAAGTATAAAATGAAAGTTTCTGAATTTTTAACTTTGTTTAAAGGATAACTCTAATTGGAATTTTAATAAAAATTGGATTACCTACTTTCTTTAAAAATTCGTAATATTTTGGCCATTTGAATAATAAATCACTTTGTAAATGGTAATAGGAATCAAAGAGGAATGTAACCAAAAATCTTATCTTTATTTGAGTAATAAATCTTAAAAAGTTATAGTGTATTAAAACTATTAAACTATGCATTTAAAGGGTTACGTTATTGAAGGAATAAATAACATATAAATAGGAAAATGTATTAATTCAAAAGCGTTACCTATGTATAGGGTGCGCATTCTTAATTAGTAAATAAATTAAATATAGCCGTAAAATTTTAGTATCCTGAATTCCACGAATTAGCTTTACTTTTTGCCATAACATTCATTTGTTTTAAAGATTGGTAAAAATCTTTACTTCGGAACAATTCCAAAATCTTTGCTAATTTAAATTCTTGATGTTCTGTTTCAAATGTAATCACTCGACCTATTTAATTTATTTTTACACGCAACCTTTAATATGCAATGAAACATTTATTTCCGTTAACAATTAAATTCAGTCGCCATTCTTTCTACGCAATCAAGTGGAACTTTTGTTGTTCCTGAAGAAATTTGATCTCTTGCCTCTTTTCTTTCCTTTAATTAAGCGCTTAAAAATAGGCACGTTCGTTTTCTCTTGCTTCCTTACCATTTTTTTCTCTTCAATCAAAGCAAACAATTTATTTTCTTACCATACTCCCTCCCGCAATCAACTCTTATACCTGAAAATTTTTCAACGTTCCTTCCACTTTAGTTTCAAAGAAAAGTGTAAATTGCTTGCCTTCTTAATTTCAATCAAAGAAATTAAATGCTTTCCTGCATATTTTGGTTACCAAAATTTTTGCAAGCCTCATCTTCAAATAACTGGAAAAGTTTGCATATACTTCACCTCATCTTAGCTTCTGATAATAAACATCTAATGGAAGAAATTTATTCCTTACCTGTAGAAACGAAATTACTAAAAGTCAAAGGAATAAATCATGCAGCTTCCTATTTATGACATGTTCAAAACGAATTTTAATTCTTGCGAAAAATTTATCTTACCTATAATTTTTCAACCGAGTGGATTGATCTTTATTTTTTCCCAAAAATCACGCACCCCTGCCTTTATAAACTCGTACTCAACATCTATTGCATAACAACACCTCTGCAATTCTTATTTCGTGCAAGCTCCTTCAGGTAATGGCAGTATTCTTTCTCCTTCCTTTTATTTATTTATGTATTTTCTTTCTTCTTCCTTTTCTCCTTCTCTTTATTCTTTTCAAATTCACTCGGCTACTTCCACCATCATGCAAAGCCGCAGCCTCCACTCCTTACTGTGCCGTATGAAAAAAAAAGTATATTTGAATAAAAGGTTTGAAGCACAAAAAATTATGCAGCTCTAGGCCTTGAAAGCACTGACGTGCATATACCTTACCCTGTGCGTGCATGCATTCTAGCATAAATGGGAAGGGACGTGTCAATGAAAAAAAAAGGGAAAGGAAGAAGTGGCGTAGAAGCTAGCACCTCATTTTCTCGCAAGCATTCAGTTTTATTAGCGGCCGAACCTGTTTGAAGATAGAAAGAAGATACTGTTTCGTTTAGTATAAAAAAAACAAAAAAATCTTGTAAATTCTGAAAGCATGAAAAACAGCATCTTCAGGTCTTAATTCAGGTTCGGTTGCGATAATAGTGTATAAAAAAAAAGGGGAGAGGAGGAGTTGCATGCGAAACTTTGGGGCCACCTGTACATTTTATATCTCGGCCTAAGGGGGATGCATCTTTTGCATTATAGAAAATATAAATATTGGTTAATGCGTGTACCACTTTCAAAGGTCTTGGATTAGCCTTTGCCAAATACCCTGTACTACGTGCATGTTTTTTAAAATAATAATAATTATTATTATTATAATAAAAATAAATGAATAAACGGGCCGAGCCCTTGAATATGTTTGGTCAAATCTTAGAGAGGAGTGGTCGAGCATGTTGGGAAAATTATCCTTTGTGTTAAAGCTCGTTCCTATTTTATTTGCTTGGTCCATAATTTCGTTCGCGTACTAAATTTATTTATCTTCTTGTTAAGATCGAAATCAGTTTGTCTCGTCCTCAAATTTTTTATCGTACCTGTTGTACACTAACTTCCACTGGGTACCGTAGTTTGAATCAAATTCTTCAGCTTCGGGAAAAGGTGAGTATTCCTCACCAGACAAACATACTTGTATATTTGTGAATTAATCACAAGTGTAATTGTAAACTTATTTTATTTAACTTTATCTGCCTGTGATATTAACTTATGATGTTAAACCCCACTATTTAATTGACACATCATCAGTTGTATTTTCTATTGTTATATTTTGCAGTTATACTATTTACTATTATTTACTGTTTAAAAAAATCACACCGCAAGTTCGCTGAAAAAAAAGTGAGATCATTATAGGCTGAAATGATAGGCCTGAACAACATATATATTTCATTTATTTATTTAGTCATTTTAACTTGGGATTTCGGGTTTGAAATGATAAAACCCGGTTGAAATTTACGGATTGAAATGATATAGTATCCGTATCACTTAACCTAGGTTAGAAAATATTATACAGACCCGTGGTTATATATATATATATATATATATATATAAATGTATGTATTTTTGGAAATATTAAATGTTAAATAATTCTTTGTTTAAAATTGGATTTAAATAATTTTTATATATATAATATTATACCAGTCAAATACGTAAATAATATTAGAAATCTAAGTATGGGTTAGCTTAAAATTTTGAAACTGTAAAACAAGTGGAATTTAAGTTAAGAAATAAATTATGAAACTTGGTATAACTTGAATATAAAGCAGATAAATATAAGTTAATTTTTCTATGAATTAAAAAGTTAGATTTGTAAAATATGGAAATTGAAATTTAACTTGATTTAGAAATGGAAGGCTGTTTTGAAACAAAGGTACGGTAAGAAATTAATTGAAAATCGTTTATTTGGATATGGGAATTTAACTACATTATAAGTAAAATTTATAGAAAATTTTGCACTTGATTTTATCAAGTAGATATTTATTTATAAGATTTACCTTATAAAAATCATAATTTATCGAGTAATTTAAATGGCTATTTAAAAGGTAGAAATATGTTTATAAATTAAATTGGTTTACATTTTGTTGAAACCATAGCTAAGTCGAAATTTTATATGAACTAAGGTATAACCTTGGGACGTATATTGGGTTTTATTATAACTTCACCTTTTTCAATATAGCAATTGATTTAAATATAACTATTTTGGAGTTTATAAACACGGGTAATAATAACGTTGGTTGTTAAAGAGACCGGGATCAGATATGGGCATACTCTCTGTCGATACCGAAAACCACTTTGACAACCGTGTACGCGGTGGAGATTCCAGAATGAAGTAGGATGGCGGTGACGTTTTCTTGAGGTAAGTACGTGGAGCCGACTCCCGCGAGTTGGCATAAGGTGGCTAAAACAGGAGCGATTGACGGATTAATGAGGTAGCACCTCTGATTGGACGCACTTATTCGTATGCCATTCTATTACTTTGTGATTGTTTGGTGCGCACCTTTGATTGGGAGTGTTGTTCGAGGTGGGCGGTAGCTGCGCGCTACGCGTTACATCGGTCCAGAAGCGTAATTGGTATATCTACCCTGGCATTGCCTAGTTGTGTCGTGTCACCTACCATAGCGAGCCTTATACGATTTTGGTTTTGTACCATACCTATGGAGTGCCTTCTGACGACGCCCAGTACGGGGGAGATTACGGTATTGTATAGACTATGGGAATATATTATGTGTTAAGGGCTATATGAGTAACCCCTTAACGCAATTTAAAATAAGTTTATATTAATGTAGACACTATTATAATTGCGAAATATTATTACATAATAAATAGTTTAACGTATCCTTAGAGGATGGGCGGTCCCAAGCATCCTTTAAGTTATTTACTCTATATTACAGTACACTTGAATTAGCTTACACTATATAAGTATGTATGCCCTGACTCAAATGTTTATGTTTTATTTTACGCTCGGGTCAGCCTGAGTTGCAGTTCAGTTTCATCCCGGAGCTAGGATTTCTGTAGATCTCTCAAGCTGCTGGCAAACTTTCAGTCCGCTGTCTTATTTATGTAATCAAGATTATGGGATATTTGGATTTTCTATTGATGATTTAAACTATATTTGAGATTAAAGACTGTGTAATTTTAATTTTTTTGAGACTATTTATAGTAGCTTCATGAGCCCCTAAGTATTTTAAATTCTGCTGCGAGTTTTCTGACATCTGTGTCTATGATTTCTGCGATTTGATTTCATTTGCTCCAAATTTATTTACAATCTATTGTTTTGAACTCTTCAAGTTTGACAAGTTTTAAATTTATCGTCAAATTTGAACGGTACAATATAGTTGGTCGTTACAGTTGGTATCAGAGCTTTGGTTTAACCATAGCCTGAGGAGCAAAAACTCATTAGAGATAGGGTAAAAAATACCCTAGAATGAGTGAAGTCAAATTTTAGAATCCTTCGCTTGTGAGAGAACGTATTTTAAAGTATAGAACGATTTTCAAAAGGATTTTCAAAGAAGTATTTGATATAAAAAATTTCCTGTTTTAAAATATAAATTTTCCAACTACTTCTTTCCTTTTCTCCATCTTATATAATTTGAGCCTTTGTTAAATTCTTGTTCTAATTGAACTTTATCTTATCTAAAATATCTTGACATCAATATTTTTTCTCTGTCCTAAATTTCATTCTTGGTTTCTCAGGATGAATCGAGGAAATATCAGAGGTAGGGTACAAGCTGTTGCCCTAGCTCCTCCACCCGCGGCCCCTGTTAGATTTACTAAGTTATGCAAAGATTATACCGAGCTTGGTGGCACCAAGTTTACGGGGTCTGAATCCATAATAGAAGCTCAACAATGGTTGAGAGACTTGGAGAGAATCTTCTAGTGTCTCGAAATCACAAATGCCCAGTAGAGGCAACTAGCGGCCTGGCAGATGAAGGGAGCTGCTTTAAATTGGTGGTTATGAGTTACTGCTCACACTAATGAGGCTGACATCACCTGGGAGCAATTTACGTATCTTCTTCGGTTGTCCAAATTAGGATTCGAATTTCCCATTTTGAATCTGTCTTATATCTTTATCGTTCTTTAGGGAGGCCTTTCTTATCAAATGGATGCCCGAAGCGGGCAAGTCTCAGCTATATCGAGACTTTATGGATCTGAAGTAGGGCAATATGTCCTTCACGAAATACGAGAGAAAATTTCATGAGCTCTCGCAGTATGGCCTGAATTTGATAGACACCCCGTCGAAGAAGAACGAGAAATTTATCGCTGGAGCACGCCCCGGATCGGCTTATTACCCACGTGCATGGGACATTCACCACTTTGATGGACATGGCTCTCCGATATGAGAACCCTACTTCTAGGGCCACTCCAACTGCGCAGTCTGCACCGGCTCAGTCTTCTGGAAATTCAAAGAAAAGGAAGTCCAACTTCTACCGGCATAAGAGGAATAGGACTCCAGGACTTGGATCATTGTCTTCGTCATCCCTGAGGCAGCCTGTGGATCTGTCTACCATTACTTGCTACCGATGCGACCAAAAGGGACACAACGCGAATAGTTGTCCTACCTTGGGTGCTGCGATTCCACCTCCTTCTCAGTTGGCTAGACGAGACCTCTGCCACATTTGCCTTCAGCCGGGACACTTCAAGAGAGACTGCCCTACCCAGAAGAAGGGTACGACATCAGGAATTTTTGCTGTTACTTCTGCATGCTCCCCAGCCCCACAGCCTGCACCTGCAACTGCCTCAGTTCTAAGCGATTCTCAAGGTACACTCCAGAGTTCTTTTACCTTGCATTATTTTCATGTAAGAGTTCTCTTCGTTACCGGAGCTTCCCATAGATTTATCTCGGTAGACCTCTGTAATAAATTTGAAAATCTTCTATCTCCCGAATTTTCCTCTGTACCCTTATGTGTTTCAAACCCTATCGGTGGCCCTGCGAACCTTAATAAGGTTTGTAGAAACGTGAAACTCTTTCATGGTAGTTATCGATTCACTGGTGACTTCTATGGTTTGGGGTTTGACGCTTTCGATCTTTTGCTTGGGGTGATTGGTTAGATAGGCGTGATGCACATATCTCTTGTAGTTCTCGTACTGTTGCCCTTGAAGATGATTTTGGAAATCCATTAGAAATCCAGTGTAGCATGCCTCAGGAGTTCGCAGGGAGCTTCATTTATTCTCTCAATATTTTCCATGGTGATATTGAGTCCACTCTGTGGTTAGACTGTTTTCCGACGTACTTGGTGAAGTCACCTTTCTACCTCCGAAGTAGGAAATTGATTTCCGCATCGACCTCATTCCTGGAGCTCGACCTGTAGTTCTTCCACCTAGAAGAATGGCACCCCGTGAGAAGGTGGAATTAAGGAGTCAAATTCAAGACTTTTCCTCAAAGGGTCTTATCAGGCCTAGCTTTTTAGAATGGGGAGCAGTTGTGGTTTTAATCACTAAATCAGATGGTTCCCTCCAGATGTGTGTTGATTATAGGGAGCTGAACAAGCTCACTATGAAAAACAGATATCTTATGTCCCGCATCAATGATATGTTCGATCAACTCTATGGATCCACCATTTTCTCTCAGCTTGATCTAGCCACAGGTTTCCATCAGCTTAGAGTTGCGGAGGAGAGCATACCCAAAACTGCTTTCCGTACTCAGAATGGTTTCTTCGAATGGCTAGTTATGCCTTTTGGCCTGACCAACGCCCCTGCTTTGTTCGTCGACTTGATGAATCGTGTTTTCCGTGATGTGCTCAATAAATTTGTTCTAGTCTTCATTGATGATATCCTTGTGTTCTCTAAATCCGAGGAAGAAAACAAATCCCACTTAAGTTTTGTCTTGGGGACCCTTAGAAGTCACCGGTTAAAAGCCAAATTCTCTAAATGCCATTTCTGGGAAGAGGAAGTCCGATTTCTCGGACATATAGTCTCTAGTGATGGAATTTTTGTTGATCCAGTCAAAATCGCTGCGATCAAAGACTGGGAAGAACCAAAGACACCAACCGATATTCGCAGTTTCCTGGGCCTTGCCGGTTACTATCGGAGGTTCATTGTGAACTTTGCTCAGAGTTCTGCACCTCTCACTGCTCTAACCCGGAAGAATGCTAAGTTTATTTGGAGCAATAAGTGTAAAGCAGCATTCCAAGAGTTGAAGGACAAGATGACTTCCGCACCAGTGCTTACCGTCCCGAATGGAAATGAGAGATTAACGGTTTTCACCGATGCTTGTCGATAGGGTTTGGGAGTAGTATTAATGCAAGAGGGGAAGGTAATTGCATATGCTAGTCGTCAGTTGAAGACCCATGAGGTTAATTATGCTGCTCACGATGTAGAATTGTTGGCGGTTGTATTTGCTCTGAAGTTGTGGAGACATCATCTCTTGGGGGCTAAATTTGACCTCTTCACCGATCACCAGTCTTTGAAATATATCTTTATCTAGAAGGATTTAAATCAGAGACAAGTTCGGTGGCTCAAGTTTCTAGCTTCTTACGATCTTGACATCAACTATACCCCGGGAAAGCAAATGTAGTGGCTGATGCGCTGAGTAGGAAGAAGTCCTTGTTGTGCCAGCTTTTTTGTTTCTTCTCCTCTTATGGATCGTATTAAGGCTAAGCAGGATGAGGACGAGATGCTTAGGCGTATGAAGGGAAGTGTCTGTAGCAGAGATGGTGGAAATAGTAGTATTGATGGTGGTGGAGCCCAGATTGATGATAAAGGGATATTAAGGATTAATAATCGGATTTGTGTCCCGAACGTTGATGGTTTAAGGCAAGAGTTACTTCAGGAACATCATCAATCCAGACTTTCCATACATCCTGGTGTAGAGAAGATGTATCAGGATTTAAAGAAACTTTACTGGTGGAAGGGTATGAAGCGCGATGTCTCCATCTTTGTGAGTAGGTGTGCGACTTGTCAGCAAGTCAAGGCAGATCATCAGAAGACACCGGGGTTGTTACAGCCTCTGAAGATTCCAAATTGGAAGTGGGAGAAAGTTTCTATGGATTTCATCGATGGTTTACCAAGATCTATAAAGGGAAATGAGAGCATCTAGGTTATCGTGGATAGACTGACTAACTCCACACATTTTATTCCAGTCAGGTCTACCCGTACGGCTTCGAGCTTATCTGAGATTTATATGAGGGAGATCGTTTGCCTCCATGGTGTTTCCCTCAACATTGTCTGTGATCGAGACCCTATCTTCACTAGCCAGTCTTAGAAAGCGATCCAAGAATCTTTGGGTACCCGTTTAAATCTGGGCACTGCTTACCATCTACAAACTGACGGTCAAACTGAAAGGGTAAATCAGATTCTGCAGGATCTCCTTCGTGCATGCATCTTTGATTATGGAGGATCTTGGGAAGATCATCTCCATCTTGTGGAATTCACCTATAACAATAGTTATCAGGCTAGTCTTAAGATGTCCCCATTTGCTGCTCTCTACGGGCGTCCTTGTAGATCTCCTTCTTGTTGGATTGAATCCCGTAATCGCTTAGTTCTTGGGCCCGAAATGATTTTGGAAGCTTCAGAAAAGGTTGAGGAGATTAAGAGAAGGTTAAAGATTGCTCATGATAGGCATAAGAAGTACGCTGATCGTCGTAGAAGAAGCTTGGAGTTTGCTATTGGCGATTTGGTTTTTCTTAAGGTTTCCCCTTTAAGAAATGTGGTTCGGTTTGGGCATAGAGGAAAGCTTGCTCGTAGGTTCATTGTTCCATTCCGCATCTTTGAAAGGATTGGGTCTCTTGCTTATCGACTGGATATACCCGAGAAATTTGCTGGAGTACACAATGTGTTCCATATATCCAACCTTCGTCGCTGTCTTCATGATCCATCTCTTATCATCCAGCCTTCTGCTCTTGATAGTTTGGACATCGAGACTGACCTAACTATTGAGAGGAAGCCATTTCGTATCGTTGATCAAAGTACGAAATGACTAAGAAGAAAATCTGCCTGCCTGGTCAAAGTGCAAATGGAGCACTGATGAACGAGATTGCACAAGGAAGACGGAGGAGAGCATTTGCGCTTCGAATCTGGAATTATTCATTTAAGGTACTTTGCTTTATTTTCTTATCTTCCTTGTTCCTTCTTTCATTCCTTTTCTAGGACGAAAAGTTCTGAGTGGGGTAGAGTGTAACAGCCCAAGTTTTTAACAAGCACTTTATTCTTTTATTTATAAAACCTTGAAATTTATTTTAATATAAATTTCAATTTGACTAAATCATTTCCCAAAAATTCTAAGTATAAAATGAATGTTTATGAATTTTTAACTTTGTTTAAAGGATAACTCTAATTGAAATTTTAATAAAAATTGGATTATCTACTTTCTTTAAAAATTCGTAATATTTTGGCCATTTGAATAATAAATCACTTTGTAAATGGTAATAGGAATCAAAGAAGAATGTAACCAAAAATCTTATCTTTATTTGAGTAATAAATGTTAAAAATTTATAACGTATTAAAACTGTCAAACTATGCATTTAAAGGGTTACGTTATTGAAGGAATAAATAACGTACAAATAGCAAAATGTATTAATTCAAAAGCGTTACCTGTGTATAGGGTGCGCATTCTTAATTAGTAAATAAATTAAATATAGCCGTAAAATTTTAGTACCCTGTATTCCACGAATTAGCTTTACTTTTTCCCATGACATTCATTTGTTTTAAAGATTGATAAAAATCTTTACTTCGGAACAATGCCAAAATCTTTGCTAATTTAAATTCTTGATGTTCTGTTTCAAATGTAATCACTCGACCTATTTAATTTATTTTTACATGCAACCTTTAATATGCAATGAAACATTTATTTCCGTTAACAATTAAATTCAGTCGCCATTCTTTCTACGCAATCAAGTGGAAATTTTGTCGTTCCTGAAGAAATTTGATCTCTTGCCTCTTTTCTTTCCTTTAATCAAGCGCTTAAAAATAGGCACGTTCGTTTTCTCTTGCTTCCTTACCATTTTTTTCTCTTCAATCAAAGAAACAATTTATTTTCTTACCATACTCCCTCCCGCAATCAACTCTTATACTTGAAAATTTTTCAACGTTCCTTCCACTTCAGTTTCAAAGAAAAGTGTAAATTGCTTTCCTTCTTAATTTCAATCAAAGAAATTAAATGCTTGCAAGCATATTTTGGTTACCTAAATTTTCGCAAGCCTCATCTTCAAATAACTGGAAACGTTTGCATATACTTCACCTCATCTTGGCTTCTGTAATAAACATTTAATGGAAGAAATTTATTCCTTGCCTGTAGAAACGAAATTACTAAAAATCAAAGGAATAAATCATGCAGCTTCCTATTTATAACACGTTCAAAACGAATTTTAATTCTTGCCAAAAATTTATCTTACCTATAATTTTACAACCGAGTGGATTGATTTTTATTTTTTCCAAAAAATCACGCACCCCTGCCTTTATAAACTCGTACTCAACATCTATTGCATAACAACATCTCTGCAATTCTTATTTCGTGCAAGCTCGTTTAGGTAATGGCAGTATTCTTTCTCCTTCCTTTTATTTATTTATGTATTTTCTTTCTTCTTCTTGCTCTCTTTGTCTTTATTCTTTACAAATTCACTCGGCTACTTCCCCCATCATGCAAAGCCACAGCCTCCACTCCTTACTGTGCCATATGAAAAAAAAGTATATTTGAATAAAAGGTTTGAACCACAAAAAATTATGCAGCTCTAGGCTTTGAAAGCACTGACGTGCGTATACCTTACCCTGTGCGTGCATGCATTCTACCATAAATGGGAAGGGACGTGTCAATGAAAACAAAAAGGGGGAAAGGAAGAAGTGGCGTAGAAGCTAGCACCTCATTTTCTCGCAAGCATTCAGTTTTATTAGGGGCCGAACCTGTTTGAAGCTAGGAAGAAGACACTGTTTCGTTTAGTATAAAAAAAACAAAACAAAACTTGTTAATTCTGAAAGCATGAAAAACAGCATCTTCAGGTCTTAATTCAGGTTCGGTTGCGATAATAGTGTATAAAAAAGGGGAGAGGAGGAGTTGCATGCGAAACTTTGGGGCCACCTGTACATTTTATATCTCGGCCTAGGGGAGGAGCATCTTTTGCATTATAGAAAATATAAGTATTGGTTAATGCGTGTACCACTTTCAAAGGTCTTGGATTAGCCTTTGCCAAATACCCTGTACTACGTGCATGTTTTTTAAAATAATAATAATTATTATTATAATAAAAATAAATGAATAAACGGGCCGAGCCCTTGAATATGTTTGGTCAAATCTTAGAGAGGAGTGGTCGAGCATGTTGGGAAAATTATCCTTTGTGTTAAAGCTCGTTCCTATTTTATTTGCTTTGTCCATAATTTCGTTCGCGTACTGAATGTATTTATCTTCTTGTTAAAGATCGAAATCAGTTTGCCTTGTCCTCAAATTTTTGATCATACCTGCTGTACATTGACTTCCAGTGGGTACCGTAGTTTGAATCAAATTCTTCAGCTTCGAGAAAAGGTGAGTATTCCTCACCAGACAAACATACTTTTATATTTGTGAATTAATCACAAGTGTAATTGTAAACTTATTTTATTTAATTTTATCTGCCTGTGATATTAAGGTATGATGTTAAACCCCATTATTTAATTGACACATCATCAGTTGTATTTTCTATTGTTATATTTTGCAGTTATACTATTTATTATTATTTACTATTTAAAAAAAATCACACCGCAAGTTCCCTGAAAAATAGAGAGAGATCATTGTAGGCTGAAATGATAGGCCTGAACAACATATATATTTCGTCTATTTATTTAGTCATTTTAACTTGGGATTTCGGGTTTGAAATGATAAAACCCGGTTTTTTCTTTGAAATTTGCGGATTGAAATGATACAGTATCTGTATCACTTAACCAAGGTTAGAAAATATTATACAGACCCGTGGTTATATATATATATATATATATATATATATATATATATTTGGAAATATTAAATGTCTAAATAATTATTTGTTTAAAATTGGATTTAAATGATTTTTATATGTATAATATTATACCAGTCAAATACGTGAATAATATTTGAAATCTAAGTATGAGTTAGCTTAAAAATTTGAATTTGTAAAACAAGTGGAATTTAAGTTAAGAAATAAATTATGAAATTTGGTATAACTTGAATATAAAGCAGATAAATATAAGTTAATTTTTCTATGAATTAAAAAGTTAGATTTGTAAAATATGGAAATTTAAATTTAACTTGATTTAGAAATGGAAGGCTGTTTTGAAAAGGTAAGGTAAGAAATTAATTGAAAATTGTTTATTTGGATATGGGAATTTAACTACATTATAAGTAAAATTTATAGAAATTTTTGCACTTGATTTTGTCAAGTAGATTTTTTTGTAAGATATACTTTATAAAAATCATAATTTATCGAGTAATTTAAATGACTATTTAAAAGGAAGAAATATGTTTATAAATTAAATTGGTTTACTTTTCGTTGTAAGATATACGTATATTGGGTTTTGTTATAACTTCACCTTTTTCAATATAGAAATTGATTTAAATATAACTATTTTGGAGTTTATAAACACGGGTAATAATAACGTTGGTTCTTAAAGAGACCGGGATCGGATATGGGCATACTCTCTGTCGATACCGAAAACCACTTTGACAACCGTGTACGCGGTGGAGATTCCAGAATGAAGTAGGATGGTGGTGACGTTTTCTTGAGGTAAGTAAGTGGACCTGACTCCCTCGAGTTGGCATAAGGTGCCTAAAACAGGAGCGATTGACGAATTAATGAGGTAGCACCTCTAATCGGACGCACTTCTTCGTATGCCATTCTATTACTTCGTGATTGTTTGGTGCGCACCTTTGATTGGGAGTGTTGTTCGAGGTGGGTGGTAGCTGCGCGCTACGCGTTACCATCGGTCCGGAAGCGTAATTAGTATATCTACCCTGGCATTGCCTAGTTGTGTCGTGTCACCTACCATAGCGAGCCTTATACGATTTTGGTTTTGTACCATACCTATGGAGTGCCCTCTGACGACGCCCAGTACGGGGGAGATTACGGTACTGTATAGGCTATGGGAATATATTATGTGTTAAGGGCTATATGGGTAACCCCTTAACGCTATTTAAAAGTAAGTTTATATTAATGTAGACACTATTATAATAGCGAAATATTATTACATAGTAAATAGTTTAACGGATCCTTAGAGGATGGGCGGTCTCAAGCATCCCTTAAGTTACTTGCTCTATATTACAGTACACTTGAATTAGCTTACACTATATAAGTATGTATGTCCTGACTCGAGTGTTTATGTTTTATTTTACGCTCGGGTCAGCCTGAGTTGCATTTCAGTTTCATCCCGGAGCTAGGATTTCTGTAGATCTCTCGAGCTTCTGGCAAACTTTCAGTCCGTTATCTTATTTATGTAATCAAGACTATGGGATATTTGGATTTTCTATTGATGATTTAAACTATATTTGAGATTAAAGACTGTGTAATTTTTATTTGTTTGAGACTATTTATAGTGGCTTCATGAACCACTAAGTATTTTAAATTCCGCTGCGAGTTTTCTGATATCTGTGTCTGTGATTTCTGTGATTTGATTTCATTTGCTCCAAATTTATTTACAATCTAATTTTTTGAACTCTTCAAGTTTGACAAGTTTTAAATTTATCGTCAAAATTGAATGGTAGAAAATAGTGGGTCGTTACAGATATGGTAGGTGACACGGCACACAAGGCAATGCCAGGGTAGATATACCAATTACGACACTCGGGCTGGTGGTAACGCAGCAACCACATACGCCCACCTCGGAACACATTCCCAAAACTGGAGGGGCGCCCAAACAATCACAAAAGCAATAGAATGGTATTTAAGAAACGCGTCCGATCGGAGGAGCTACACCTTTTTCCCCGAGATCGCTCCTGTTTTAGCCACCTTAAGCCAACTCATGGGAGTTGGATTCACGTAACATACCTCAAGAAGGTCGTCACCATCCTACTTCATTCTAGGATCTCCACCGCGTACATGGTTAGTCAAAGTGGTTTTCGGTATCGACAGAGAGTATGCCCATATCCGATCCCGGTCTCTTTGCCAACCAAACGTTATTATAACCCGTGGTTATAACTTTAAAACAATATTTTACACTTAAAATATAGATATCATTTCAATCCAAATCTTTATGGAAATAAAGATTAAATCATTTCCAAAACCAATTCAACATATCAACATACCATACCTTTCAAATTCAAATATTTATCAAAATAAATATCAAGTCATTTCTAACCATTTCAATATATTAAATTATCATATCCTTTCAAAACTTCCTTTAATCATTTTAATATATTAAAATATCACAACCTTTCAAAGCTTCATTTCCAAAATATCATATCTTCCAGAACTTCTTTTCAAATCATTTTAATATCAACATATCTTTCAAAACTCCATTTCAAATCATTTTAATATCAAAATATCATATCGTTCTATTATCCCAACTTTAGGCAAAGTTGAGATACCCAAAATTTACTAAAAATCAATGATTACTATTTTTGAATATCAATTGAGCATTGCAGGATAACCATGGATATCGATGAATTTTGGCCGAGTCCAGATTGAGCTACAATTGAAAGGACATGACAAGAAAGATCATAGAAGTCCGCATTTCAAATTTCAAGTCAATTCGAGTTCGTATGCCTGAGTTATGATGGATTCAAGTTGAGGGAAGTAAGCCTTGCTCGGTTCGAATCGATAGGGTACTCCATAGTTCGAATAGATGGACTTCGCATCCATCGGTTCGACTCCACTTCGAATCCATCATCTGTGCATTGATTCGAACCCATGAACTAAACCTTGCTTCGACTCCATCAAGCAAGCCTTAGTTCGAATCCACACAGACCACCTAGCTTCGAATCCATGATGCTACCTCTCTTCGTATCCCTCAAGGTTGAAGAGTTCGAATCCATAGAGTTGCTATACTTCGAACCCATCATGCATCTTGCCTCAAATCCATTCCCTCGACACCATCAAGGAAGGGACCCACGAATCCACGCAACTGAGGGAACTCTGACTCCATTCCTTGCTTACCTTCGAATCCCCATGGTGAGGCAACTTCGAATCGATCCACGGTCATATATTTGGATCGATTCGAATGAAGACCGGTTCCATCGATTCGAAGGTAGCGAACCTTTCGAATCCAACACTCGAAACCACCAAGTAAACGCAGCTTAAACCCCGGAGTCGACCCAATCAACTCGGCGAAAAATGAGGATCGACTCGAAGAACGCGCGCCACGTCGTCAGGAGCATGGATTCGACCCTATGGATTCGAAGCATGTTGATTCGAACGAACCCATAGGATCGAGTCGAAGCAACCAGCATGCCGAAGAATACCATTTCAAACCGATCGTAACTCTCGATTAATTGATCCAAATCCCATGAAATTTTTACAGGAGTTTGCCTACATGACGAAGAATGTTCACGCCAAGTTTCATCACGATTGGACACTTTTTGATCGATTCGAACCAAGGGTCGAATCGATCCCAATGTTGGCCCGGATCTCCAGGTTTCGGCCATGTGGGCCCCCTCACGTGCCTGAAGCGGTCTACCATACTTTTAGGAGAAATATCAGCCTCCTACGCCTATAAATAGAGCCCCAGGTCATTCAGAAAAGGGGATCTTGATTTGGAAGCATCCAGGCTCTACCAGACTCTACCGCGCACTTCACTACTACCATCGTATTCGAATTTCAGAGCTATAATCAATTGTAATCAGCGAAGAATATCAATAAAAGTTAAAACCTTTGAAGTGGACGTAGGCCGGAGATAGCGGAACCACTATAAATCGTGTGTTCTTGTTCATAATTTCTGTATTGCTGCGTGTTGCTTCCTTAGATCTACGATTTGTGTTTGAATATTGCTGATTAGTATTCCAACACTGGTGCTTTCACAATACTTGGGGTTTGTGACCAATTTTGGCGCAAACACTTTGGTGCTTTCACTGAGAAAAACTAGCACCCGCTACATCAGATTCAGAGTTCAGATTCGAAAGTTTAAAGAATTCCAACTCAGAAACAATGACTCGACAAAGAAGACAAAGAATTGATCGGAGCCAACAAGGAGGAAGCGAAGAAGCATCCTCCGGAGCAGGAGAAGGACAAGCTTCCATCTACATCACTAGAGATGAAATGGAGGCTATGGCTAATTCAATACGCGAAAGCATGATAAAGACCCAACAGGAGATGCTGCAGAATTTCCTCGAACAAATGAGGGCGGCGAATATGCAGAACCTTGGACCAACCACAACAACTGCTAGTGCGGGACAAGGAATCAGGATTACAGAAGCCAACGAAGGTCAGGTTCAAGACCAGAATGTAGGATTTGAAGGTGACGAACAAGGACTTGGTGGCATACCCTCGGGATCCGATACTGGAAGGCCAATAGACGGAGCCCAACAAGCTGGAGTCAATGCTTATGCTAATGAGCCACCAGAAGAATACGTACCAGAATTCCCTTCAAGGCTCGGGGGGCAGGATAGGAACTTGACAAGGGGGCAACCCCTAGACGGAGACGAGAGAATGATTGGACTAATGCGACGAATCATGAGAGGAGGACTGCCTAGCGGAGGGCTGAAAGAAGTTAGTCGGAGTACGTTCACTTCAAACATCCGAAACGCAAGGAACCCTCCAAAATTCAAACTACCAACGCTAGAACCCTATGACGGGAGGTCAGACCCAACCATGCATATTACCAGGTATATTAGGCACATGGAAGTGCTGGGGGCATCCGAGGAAGTGATGGCACGATGCTTCCCTCTATATTTGTCGGATTTGGCTGCACTTTGGTTCAGGCAACTAGAGACTGGATCAATTAGAACATTGAGCGAGCTTGTAGACTGCTTCATGAGACAGTTCAGGGTCCATGTGACGCGACCCAAGAGCGTGATGACTTTAGCTTCGATCAAGCAAAGGGCCGGAGAGTCCATAAAAGATTTCCTACTAAGATTCAATGTAACAGTGACTTCTGTAGATCGCCCGGATCCATCGATGATTTTGATGGCAGCGGTGGCAGGAGTCACGGAAGGCACAAAATTTAAAGATTCTCTGACTAAAGATCCACCACAAGATCTTGGAGAGTTCTTTCATAAAGCTGAAAAGTTCATCCGATTAGAAGAATCACGAGCCGAGAGGCTGGAAACAAATGTTGCGCAGAGCGAAGGAACCTCCAGAGAACAGTCCGGAGCGGACAAGAGAAAGAGGAAACAAGATGACAGACATGACGGTCCTAATAAATGGAAGAAATTCCGAGAACCAAGATTTTGGCAGTACACAGATCTGACTACAGGCCTAGAAAGAATTTACACTGAGACTCGGGGGCAACTCCCTTATCGAAAGCCACCTATAAGGGATCCCATTGAGCGGGAGCGCAGGACAGGAAAATATTGCCTATTCCGTGAGCTGGATGGGCACACCACAGATGAATGCCGCCACCTAAGGGATGAGGTGGAAGAACACGCCAGGGGAGGTAGATTGCCGCAATTTGTCAGAGAACGGACAGCGACGGTAAGGCCTGAACAACTACCGCCTCCTCCTAACAGGAACGATCCTGGATCGGGATCATGACTCATCATCCACTGATTAAAGATGGCAAAGGCTAAGCCCGGGATTTGGACTTCGGTCCAATAATTCTATTTAGATTTACTTTTAGAATAAACGGTTACTCCACTTACACATGTACGAGAACTGGAGAGATCCCTAGGCATGCTCTGAGATGGAGATAAACTGATACGCCCAGAGAGGCAATGTTTAGCTTTTTCTGATGTTTGAGATTGAACATCTAGAACTCGAATTTTAAATAAATAAATTATAACTTCTTGCAATAAACCTTTTGACTAGAGAGTCAGAAGATGAACATTAATACCAATATAAAAATGATCGCTTTATGACCCTACCCGGAGAGGCGGGGTCCGGAGTGCAAGAAGTGAGTTGCTTCGCCGGAGAGCGACAGGATCAACTCACTTAAGCGCTGTTTCCCCTTCACCGGAGAGTGAAAGGATGAGATCCAGCAAGAGCCCTGAGAGGCTATGATCGGTCCAGAACGACCATGGCATCGCTATACGTCCTAACCAGGACCAGAGTGCAAGGGATAGAAGGCAACGCCAGAGTGCAATAGGATCTTTCTATTCAATCACTAAGTCTAGAATGGACCTAGTAAGGGTTCATAGTAGCCATTAATAGTCCGGAGAGACTACGGGACTTCATGAATGCTGATTCGGCTTCGAATAGCCATAAACTTGATTGATAATACTGCAGCCATTAATGTAACGTGAATTTACAACATTCGATTTAAGACCGTTCAAAACATACCTTTTACCAAAAGGCATGTTTTGGGGGGCAAAGTGTTATCCCAACTTTTGGCAAAGTTGAGATACCCAAAATTTGCTAAAAATCAATGATTACTATTCTTGAATATCAATTGAGCATTGCAGGATAACCATGGATATCGATGAATTTTGCCCGAGTCCAAATTGAGCTACAATTGAAAGGACATGACGAGAAAGGTCATAGAAGTCCGCATTTCAAATTTCAAGTCAATCGGAGTTCGTATGCGTGAGTTATGATGGATTCAAGTTGAGGGAAGTAAGCCTTGCCCGGTTCGAATCGATAGGGTACTCCATAGTTCGAATCAATGGACTTCGCATCCATCGGTTCGACTCCACTTCGAATCCATCATCTGTGCATTGATTCGAACCCATGAACTAAACCTTGCTTCGACTCCATCGAGCAAGCCTTAGTTCGAATCCACCCAGACTACCTAGCTTCGAATCCATGATGCTACCTCTCTTCGTATCCCTCAAGGTTGAAGAGTTCGAATCCATAGAGTTGCTATACTTCGAACCCATCATGCATCTTGCCTCAAATCCATTCCCTCGACACCATCAAGGAAGGGACCCACGAATCCAAGCAACTGAGGGAACTCCGACTCCATTCCTTGCTTACCTTCGAATCCCCATGGTGAAGCAACTTCGAATCAATCCACAGTCATATATTTGGATCGATTCGAATGAAGACCGGTTCCATCGATTCGAAGGTAGCGAACCTTTCGAATCCAACACTCGAAACCACCAAGTAAACGCAGCTAAAACCCCGAAGTCGACCCAATCAACTCGGCGAAAAATGAGGATCGACTCGAAGAACGCGTGCCACGTCGTCAGGAGCATGGATTCGACCCTATGGATTCGAAGCATGTCGATTCGAACGAACCCATAGGATCGAGTCGAAGCAACCAGCATGCCGAAGAATACCATTTCGAACCGATCATAACTCTCATTCATTGATCCAAATCCCATGAAATTTTTACAGGAGTTTGCCTACATGACGAAGAATGTTCACGCCAAGTTTCATCACGATTGGACACTTTTTGATCGATTCGAACCAAGGGTCGAATCGATCCCAATGTGGGCCAGGATCTCCAGGTTTCGGCCATGTGGGCCCCCTCACGTGCCTGAAGCAGTCTATCATACTTTTAGGAGAAATATCAGCCTCCTACGCCTATAAATAGAGCCCCAGGTCATTCAGAAAAGGGGATCTTGATTTGGAAGCATCCAGGCTCTACCAGACTCTACCGCGCACTTCACTACTACCATCGTATTCGAATTTCAGAGCTATAATCAATTGTAATCAGCGAAGAATATCAATAAAAGTTAAAACCTTTGAAGTGGACGTAGGCCGGAGATAGCCGAACCACTATAAATCGTGTGTTCTTGTTCATAGTTTCTGTATTGCTGCGTGTTGCTTCCTTAGATCCACGATTTGTGTTTGAATATTGCTGATTAGTATTCCAACACTGGTGCTTTCACAATACTTGGGTTTTGTGACCAATTTTGGCGCAAACACTTTCAAAACTTCATCTCAAATCATTTTAATATCAAAATATCATATCTTTCAAAACTTCATCTTCAAATCATTTTAATATCAATCATTTTAATATCAAAATATCATATCTTTCAAAACCACATTCATTCTATTTAAAATACCATTTCAACACACATTTCAAAATAATTTATATTTCAAAACAAATTACTTCATTTTAAATCATAAAAATGAAGTTATTACATTTGATAATTAAATTATTATATTTCAAAAATTTAAACTTTTCAATGTTCATTTGTTCACTTAATTTAAAACAATCAAAATTCAACTTTCGCAATATTTGGAAAATGCTACATTACGTTGCATTCAAAACAATTCAATTTATCAAAAGATAGCATTTAAAAATGCTGTTAATTAACTTCAAATATTCAATAGAATTTCACAAACACTTATATTTTTATTTAAATCATTTTTAACTTATAAAATCATACATTTTCACATTTAATCATCATTCAATTTTCGTTAAATTCATGATTTTATAAAGTTAAATTTTCTTTCAAAAATCAATATTTATTAATAAGTCACTTTTTGAATTTCAACATTTAAATTCAAATTCATTACATTAAATTTCAACTTAACACTTAAGTTTAAAATTTCAAATATAACTTAATTCCATTTTTATTAACTTAACTTAAAATTCACTTTTAAGCCAAATTCACAAATTCCCATTTTGGTTATATTTCAAAATTTTAACTTAAATAATCATTCATTTCACATTTTAACTTTATTCAAAAATCATTAATATATTATAAAATCACTTTAAATTCATTTTAAATTCAAATTATCATATTTACCATTTTCCAAATAAGAACAAATTTCCATTTTATTTTTTTAACTTAACTATCATTTTTGACCAAAATTCCAAATTTCCAAACTTAACTTATATTTCAATACTCCAAATTAACCATTCATTAATTACATTTTTAACTAATAGAAAAAAATAAAAATTTCTTTATTATAAAACATTTCAAAAGTCTATTTAAATCAAGTTTCATAAATTTATATTTTGAAAATACTTAAAAATATTTAAAACACTTTATACAATTAACCACGGGCCTGTATATAGTTTTCTAACCTAGGTCAAGTGATACAGATATATACCATTTCAATCCGCGGTGTACAAAGAAAAATCCGAGTTCAATCATTTCAAACCCGCAATCCCAGGTTTTTAAAAAAAACCGTTCAGGCCTATCATTTCAGCCCATAATGATCTTCCCTTATTCTAAAGTCCGTTCGGGTATATGTATCATTTCAACCCATAGTGAATCTTATTTACAGGGAACTTGCAGTGTGATAAACAGATATTAATGAACAGTTAACAACATATACAAATAACAGATTATATGACATGAAACTTAACAGGTTGAACATCATCTATAAATAATCACATGGCAGTTATAACATCGTATATTTTTTCTACGCATTCAGCTGTTGTTGTTTCACAATTGCATAAGTATAAATGTCGTGTGAGCTTTACTCACTTGTTAAAAGCTAGAGATAGCCAACAAAACACACAACAGAGACTCTACGAAGTCACGACGACTCGAATATGACTGAAGAGTGGAGGGCCAAAGCTAATTGCCTTGTTCAAACATTTACACAATATAATGCAACAACATAAGTTCAAAACAATTTACACTTGAACAACACTAGAAATCAAAGCCCAAAACAACTTCAAATGGTTTGCACTTGTTCTCAACTTCACATGGATCAGTTAGTGATGGAATAAGCTCGGCTAAGGAAGGGACTAATGGCTGGGTTTGGATCCAAACAGATTGACCTATCTTGGGTGTAAAGGTGCATAGATATATAGGTGCACAAAACTACACTACAAGGCAAACAAATCATCATTTCTAAGCTTCTATTGTGCTCGGCCAGAGGCTAGGTGGGCCCAGCCAGTGGCTCAGGTGGTGGTGGGTGATGTGGAAGAGGGTGGAGGTTAGGTAAGAGGTGGTGGTGGTGGAGGAAGTGGCGGCTAGAGGGGGTAGAAGTTTGTGCTAGCAAACTAGGCTCGGTTTGTGTGAATAGGTGATGTATTTATGGATTTTGGTGGATGTTCAAGCCTTGGTTGTGGTCGGCCTGGTCATGGTGATGGACTAGGGGGGTGGTTGATCAAAGAAGTAGGAGGTGGAGGTCGGCCTACGGCTGGAGGAGAGGTGGCCGATCCAATCTAGTTGAGAAACAAATGCAAATTCAATAAAAAAAATAGAAAAAAAGGAAAGGAAAGAGATTTTACCCAAACTTTCTAGGAATGGTCGTGAATTATTTTTGGATGAGAGAGTGGTTTTAGTTCACGTGAAAAATGAGGAAATGCAGCTGAGAAAAGAAATGATAAGCACGACCAAAATTAATGAGATGTAGGTTAGAAAATGAAAAGGCGGAAGAGGAAAAGACTTTGGAAGTTAAAGGGTTTGAAACTTTTCATATATCCAACCATTTCTTTTGATTTTATAAATAAAAAAAGCCTGATAGTAAAGAGTAAATAAACTCAGAAATAAAGTAAAGAAATAAATAAAATAAATAAATTTCAAATTAATTAAATTAAATGAAGGAAATAGCAATATATATAACAAGGATAAATAAATTGAAATAAATTCAAATAAACTTCAGAAAAATTATATTATCACTTTAAAATATTAAAAGACAAAAATATACATACAATAACATATTAACACATATTAAAATAAAATATGGCAAGGAAAATATAATTTTTATAATTTAAATTAACCAAAATTGCTAAATAACTCAAATTGTACGCAATATTGAAATATACATAACCTTTTAAATCCGTTTCCAAAGAAACGAAAAGCAGTATTCATATTATTAGATCTATTCTCATAATAAAAGATAAAATTTAAGAATTTAAATATTTAAATTTGAAATTTAAAAGTCAAAGTTTGACTAGTTTGAACAGATTTCACCTTTCAGTAAAATATCCAATTTATAACAGTTTGAAATTATAATTCACATATAAATCAACATTTATATTTGAAATAACATAACTTATTCATTTTAATAAATAAAATAAAGTTTTTAAATAAAAATTCCAATAAAATAATCAAAATAAACAATTAAAATAAATCACAAAATTCAGGATTGTTACATGATCTTTCCCGAACCACCTTTCATTTTTTCCCAAACCAATTTTTATATTAACATTTTTTTTCTTTCTTTAAAACTGTTATACACACGCGTACACTCGATAGCAGACCCGAGACTTTTTCTCCCATCCCCGAGATCGACTTCGAGTTTCTTCCTTCATTCCCAAATCTTCCAAACCATCATCAGATACATGTGCACCATGCACACTGCCACACCACCTCCGACCAACGACGCTTCCTTCAGCACATCATCGATGACCCGCCTGACTTATCCAACCACCCAGTTCAACGAAAACAATAGCAAAATGAAATCAAGTCGTTCGACCCAAAACTGGAATCAATCCGGACCTACAAAATCAATCGCCGACGACATAGTATTTCACCAGAGTTCATACTGCTTCATCCAGAGCCACGCCACGACGTGCAGCGACGAATCCCCTCGGTGCGATCGGACGAAACGTCCTGACGACGTCACAAAAACACAAAATTTATCATCGACACAACCTCGGGTAGAAACCCTACTTCGGTCGATTTCTAATACCACGATGATGTAAAAAATTATTGGCCATTTTTTCAAAACTCTCTGATCATCCTTCTATCTCCAGTGAAATCCCCGACCTCCCCGGTCACTTAGATCATTAGAAAAGCCTCGAAAACTCCCTCACGTTCAACTTCCAAACCCTCGTGATTACCCAATTTAAAATCTTAATTTTTCTTTTAAAAATCATTATTTCCAAGAAAAAATCACATAATTTAATCGATTCAAGAAATTAAGATACTTGAGTTTTGCATTTATTTGAGTTTCACTGTAAATTCTTGTTTCAGATAAAAATTTACTTTCTAATCTTCTTAAAAATATTATTAAGAGATAAATTATGACTTATCAAACACATTTTTCTTGAATCCTAAGGTCTAAAGAGGATTAGAGATGAATATTTAAATTTTGAAAACAGGTTTGGAACCCTATTAACCTGGAACAAAGGCATTTATTTTTTGTACAGACATGCACTAGTATATCCATCTTTACAGAATCTCATATTCACACAAGCATACACAAATACAGATCATTATATGCAAACCAAAAGATATGCATACAGTTTCAAGTGTTTGCTCACCTGAGTATGGGAAGAACAAAGAGCATGAGCTTGGAAGTAAAATTTGGAAACTGGAATTGATTCAAATCCTGGAAACTTGGATTTACTTGGATGTGGAATTTTTATTTGAACTTGAACTTTGATAATCCAGGTTGTAGTTTTATTTGGCTTGTTGAAGTTGATCTGTGTTGAGTCAGTTGTTTGATTGCTTTGCATTGGTTTTGAATTAGCATCCAGGTTTTATAAATTTTAAAATGAAGATGAAGAGAGACGAGTAACTTGGTTTTACTCTTTTTATTTTCTATAATTTCTAAATTAAAAGGTAATGTGAATTTGCCACTTGTTTAACGATTATGTTATCTTGTTTTCACTTATTTTATTTCATATCCTCATAATTTTACAAATGTCATTTGTTACAATTTTATGTTTAATTCCGCTTATGAAATAATTTTATAAACTTTGTTTCTAAACCCTTTTAGCTTTATATTTAGAAAACATTTAAAGCTTTTGTAAATCTTAAATAGTAATTCAAAAATTACTGTATTAATTTCAAAATATAACATCCAAATCAATATACATTAGAATTTTAGAAAACAACTTTTACTAATTTAAAATGTAGAGTTTTAAATCCAATAATTTTGAATATATCTATTATTGAATTTCAAATTCTATTTTTCAACTTCTTACAAAGCACATGTTATTTTGGAGAAACTCAAATTAATTTAACAATTAATTTAACAATTTAATTTCAAAAATTATATTAATTATCAAATTAAATTTGATTCAAAACCCGGATCGTTCAGATTCCCCCTTAAGAAAATTTCGTCCTCGAAATTTGCTAGGGAGACAACGAAGTATGGATACACAAAGATAGAGAAATGATTTCTTCAAATCAAACTGAACATCTATTCTGCATTGGCTTACCAAATCAGAATATTAACAATAGATACAAGAACTAATCTATTTAACACTTCACAAGATATTCGGGTAATCCAGATCTACGAAGTACGTAGGAGCATTGGTTAGTTCGAAGGGCAACTAACTGTTCGTAGAATAGATCTGGACCCCAAAGAATAAACAGTTATATGGATACAATCCAAAAACTTTTAGTTTAGAAACCAAAGTGTATCTATTAACCATAGCATCCAAAGTAATCAATTCATCCAAACAAACAATTCTAACCCTTTTGGAGTTTATGTCCCATGCAAATATATCAAAGCTTTTTCCTGAAGCTGTCAGGAAACCATCAAAGAATTGAAAAGAGATGGTGAACAAAAGAGATTGATAGAGAAATATTGTTTCCGCTATTGTTAATGGTGTTGACCATTTGTAGTGGTAATCTACTGTCCCCGTCTTGCACTCATTCATACTATCAGTGGATAGTAAGAGAGTTTACTGAGGCACACGGACGGATATCTTTGGGATATACTCATCCTAGGGTATATTTCACCCTATCTCCAATGTGTTTCCTAATGTGTTATACTCCTGAGCTAAAGTTTCAACCTTCAGCTCTGATACCAATTCTAACGACCCTGGCTCGACCTTCGGAAATCGGGGCTGAATACGTCACCCGTATTCAAATGCCGTAGATCAAAACGTCGAATCTGGTTCGCCGGAGCTTATAACACATTAAATATAACAACACAATGGAAGAAAAAGATAGTATCATTGATATACAATATTTGATACAAATGACTATTCAAAGATAGATACAAGACAATAACAGAGACAACAACAGTGGAAAGACAATACCTTCAATGCCAAACTCCAAAAACTCCATCTCCAATCCAAAGCTAGCTCGAACCCCCATCAAGTTGAAGTGAAGCAACTCGATCCAAATGATATCGCCAAATCCTAAGGCTGGATGCTATCGAAACTACTCCTCTATTTGGTTATCTGACAAAACCCAACACTAGACTGCCTGTGTGAAAAATTATGGGCACTCAGAGTTTAGGAAGGGAACAATAAACTTCGGATCAGTCGTAGGACTGGTATGAGCAAAGAAAAACAGTTTTATCTTTAAAACAAACAACAAATGATTTTTAAAAGTTGAAAACCGCAATGCTTTTTTGGAGAATGAAACTACCACAAGGCCTCTCGGCACACACACCATGCAATCGCCCACTTGGGGAGATCTCTCCTTATGATAGTCAAAAATGCTTGATACGCGAAAACCATTTGATATTATTATTAGTGCATAGTAGAAAACATTTGCAAGTATAATATTAATCTTAGCCAGCATACGTACCATTATAGTATGCCTACTGTAGCTATCATATTAAATGGCAGGTTCTACGAGTAAAACTGTGCAAGGCGTTTATTGGATGATTGGATTTCCAACAAATGGTCAGGCCAAGGAACTTCTCATTGCCACGTGGGTACGCCTCTGGAGGGATGCCCCGAGTACCTACCCGGCTCTCTGCCAACACAAGGTTGGTTTCTTCCTTGGCCGGGAGTAATACCTAAAGATATGCCACCCCTGGTCGTTTGCGACCTTTATCCGAGGATCCTCAACCACAAAGCAACATCACACAGCAATAGACATACAATGTCCACATGAGTTAAGTATCCGGGCTCCATATCCTGATACCACCCTTTTCCAGAAGGAATGGACATACCCTAGGGATGCGACCCCTACAACCTTGCCGCATCTTTCCTATTTCGATCATTTTCGGGGTATGAGGTCTCGATGCAGTCTCGTCCTATGGTCAGGTGATACTGGTATTTATTATTTCAATCTGAAATTTAAATACATACGGGTATATATCATTTCAACCTGCAATCCCAAATTAAATTCAATGAAAATTGCTTGAGTTTATCATTTCAACCCATAACGATTTTCTCCTATTCAACAAGATCATTTGGGTATGTATCATTTCAACCCATAGTGAATTCTATACTAATGGGGAACTTGCAGAGCGATAACAGATATGATAATAATATAATCGGCATATATCATAAATATAAATACAGATAATGGTGTTAGATGTCACAGGTGAACAGATACGGATTACGGCATATATATAACAATGTAAATAACTACAGCAGCATATTTCAATTGTCGTTTCCATTGAAATCAAATTCAATAAATATAAGAACATTAATCGAGAGTGATTGCTCACCTATCGAGGCTAGAGATGATTCGACAATGAAATGAGTTACGAATCCAAGCATGAATTCCAAAGTGAAGCAAAACTAAACACGAATTGGAAAAACAAGATTGATAAATAGAAATTGACGAAATCAAGTCAGAACTGGATCGATGAAGATCAAAGGTATAAGTGCACTTATATATATACACACAACTTTATAAAACTATATATATATGTAAAATAATTATATCCTAAATTCAAACATATACCAAAATAAGATATGCATATTTAATCTCGAATCTATAACTTAACTTTAAGATCAATGATAATATATATATATATATATATATATTATGTTATGAACCATTCAGACACGTACATTTATAAATCAAACATGTGTATATTACATGTAAGCCAAGATATGAATACACATAAAACAAGGTATGTTCATAATATTTCTTTTATAAAATCATATAGATTATAATCCTTAACAATTATAAACTTCTTAAACTATAAACAATAAGCTATACTAGAGAAATCCAACTTTTATTATACCAACTTATATTTATAGTATATATATGCAAACTGCTAACATACTTTATATGATAATATTACACTAACGTGGACCATACATTCACAATACTAACCTACATTAATCAAAAGAGTGTTGTACCATCCCTATATACTATTTATATAATAATGAACAACGAAATGAACATACTATCCAACAGTACAAAATGTCATCAAGATATAGAAATCAAAAGACACTGTGCACTTTTATATACAATATACAAAATATATAGAATATATCGAAACAGAAGCAAGTTCAGCCACTAATAAAATATGCTTTTGTCAAAATATATAGCTATCGCGCATCTAATTTTATTACTTTATAAATACAATAATACAACTTATATATACATAATATATATATGAAGTTTGAAATCTCAACTCAGAATACACAAACTTGTAATATGTGAAACCTGTGATTTCGAAATCTATATATACATTATATAAAACATCTACATATTCCAGGCAACAACTTAATTATCGTTTATATAAATGCAGCCTGCTTATATATATAATTATAAATAATGTGTGAAACTAATATAACCAACAAAGTATTAGTATATCTGTTATGCATAAAAATATTTTTAACATATCCAACAGTAAATATGGTATATGTAGATTAATATATACACTATGTTGAGTCAATATTAAATTTAAAACTTATAAAAAATAAAGGTCTATGAATTTAAATTTTATAAATTCAGATTCACAAAAATCCAGCATATATACATACATACATACAAGCAGAACCGACACTAAACAATAGTCAACATACAAATCTTATATACTAGTTGCAAAATATATAAACTGGCATATTTAAATTTTTTATTTATATAACTGACCATATAGAAAATAAATAAACACTTATATAAATTATATATATACATACAAATGGTATATACCTCATAGCACTCGGTTATATTTGCAGGCAGTTCAAGGAATCTGCTAAATATGTGGAGGCTCTTGTAAGAGAAGGCTTGGCTATGGGTTCCAGAAGAGAGAGGGGAGAAGATAGCTGAATGGATTGGCGGCTTTGGTTGAGGTCAGGAAGCTATAGAGCAGGCGTTAATGAAGGCAAGTTCAACTGAGGTTGCAGCGTGTTTCGATGGTGGAGGGTAGATGCGGATCTGGTTTATGCTGGGTAGATCAGGGGAGATGCTCAAAGGAAGAAAAAGGAATACAGGTAGAATAATTTTTTATTTACGGTGATAATCCTTTTAGAAGAAGAATGGAAAGAGAAGGAGAAGATGAATGGAGAGAGTTGGCAAATAAAAGGATGAACACACAAAAATAAAATAAAATGTTCAATGGAAATTGAATCAACCGATGACCATTCATTTTATTGACATCAATTCAAGTGAACCCCCTTTGAATTCCAAACCCATTTGTCTGCCCACTACAATAATTAAGATAAAATAAAAATCAAACAAAATCAAATATAAAATATGAAATAAAATATGAAAATAACTACGCGTGATCAGCTGAAAAATTGTAGTTTTGAAAAGTATAAATCAAGTTTTAACAAAATGAAAAAAAGAGAAAATATTTGAATCAATTTTTTTGGATTTAAATTAAAATAAAATTACGCAAGAAAATAAATTTAATATTATCAGATGAAAATTTACCAATTGCTACGTTTAATTAGACGCATTTCAAATATCAAATTTTTATTTCAAAATTGTATTATTTAAAATTTCACAACAAATTCAATTAATCAAATTAATTAAAACCGTTAATATATTCGGGCTGTTAAACTCTCCCGTACTCAAAACTTTCCTCCTCGAAAAGGAAGGATGTAGGAGAATAGAAACAACTAGAAAGAAAATAGAGTGGAAAAGAAAATAAAACAATTTACTTGACCTATATAAATTTCAACTTAAATTAATTAATGTTCCACAATCGATTTTAAACTCAAGGTATTTCATTAAGTTGATTAAATTTCAATTTATAAATATTTGATACAAAAAGGTTTCCTTCAATTAGAAATGTATTCAATTTGTCTCATTTGCTATTCAACTAACTTATTATTCTATTTAACTCTATTAACACTTTACAATTAAAATTTAAGTGTATAACATTTGTCATAATCACTCAAATTTTATTCATAAAACCATTAATCACCATTTTACATTGTAAATTATTCAATTACATATTCAACTTCTGAATGATTTAGGTAAATTATATTGGAATTTAATTGAGTATTATACAGGTAAAATTTTCTTAATTCAATTACTTCAAGTTCAAACATTTATTCCAAAATTTTGGCTTCATTTTATAATTGAAAACATTCTTAACATAAGATGAAGAATTAAATTTCCGATTTCGCTTCAAACAATGTAGAAATACACACACACACACACACACACACACTCTTTGTATCCAATCGAATTTATAAACATATACCTATATATATAGATCAAATCATAACTCAGAAATTCAAATCAATTTATTTTTCAAAATAAAAGTGTAGCAGAGCAACAAAATGGTCTCTTCACTTCGAAACTCAAGAATAAATGTCGATGATCCGGTCGTCATCACCGAAATTATTTTCCAACGACAAAAGGGAAGAGCACTGCTTTAAACTTTTAAAATTCTTTGGAAACCATTTCTATTCGAAAATACTTTAAATAATATGCATTTAAAACATTAAAACAGAGTTTGAAATCAAAAATTAAATTCTCAAATTCTTGATTTAAAATCATTTCAAATTCCAAATCAAATTATAATCAAGTTTATAAATTTCCATTTATTTATAATGTTGAAATAGTCAATGGTTTTCAAAACAATAATTTAAAATCAAATATTATCAATTCGAACAGCTAAATTCATTTAACTATAAAATTTTCGTAACGTTACTTATATCTTTAATATAATCATACCAAATTTATTTCATTAACCAAATTTGAAAACAATAAGGTGTCAGTTTGCTCTGTTCAAATGTTTTGGAAATCCTATCGATAGCGTTGATCAAACGAATCGATCGAAAATCCAACTCAACATCAATAACTCAAACTATACAGTATATATATATAACACTTTTAATATAAATTTAAAACACACTTTCTCGCTCGACAATAAAAGAATGGATATCAAAACAAGGATAGAGATTCAAATCTATTGGACTCAAATCAAAGAGAATTTAGATTCGAAGATAGATTTGAAACAAAGATAAGATAATTAAATAACGAAATAGGGAAATGGATAAGTTTATATAAATTGCGGGCAACCTTAACCGGGTCGACCGTGACTTCAAGAATAAGATCGATGCAGAATTCTGAGGCAAATCGACATTCGATTGCAAAAGATAGAATTCATGCATAGCAGGAGATAGATAGCATCATAAACCGAGGATACAGAAATCTCCGGTAAATCAATGCCTACTGTAAAGAAGTTTCATCCCTTTACAAATCATTCGAAGACTGGCGAGACCGTCGATTTATTATAGAGACTGTTTGAAATGGAGTTATGAGATACTCGATAATACGAATAGGAAGAGATAAGGATGGATTTTAGAATCGAGGGGAACGTTCCAAAGTTCAAAGGAAATCGAATTGAAGAATAAGGAATTCAAGCTCGAAAGAAAGTGATTTTGTAATTAAATTTACTTTATACTTTGAGTTTGCCTAAAATCAAAGGTTTGATACCAAATGTAACGACCTGATATTTTCAACCATTCGCATCCACACATGTCAGATTTGAATTGCTCAAAATACCATATTGTTAATTTATATTTGGCAAAACTTAGCATATACAGTAAATAAATAAATCGCAGAATCACAGACACGGATTACTTCCAATATGCAGCGGAAACAAAATGAATAGTAGTTCATGAAGCTACTATATTTATCAGAGTTAAAATAAGATACAATAGAAGTCTCGAATACAACAGTCAAATACAAGATCAGAACACATCACTAGAATCAACTGAATATCTGAAAGATGGATAGATAGCTGGATCTCTAAGCGAAGCTCCAACTCCAAAGGTGAGTCTCAAAGGCTGAACCACCCAGTCTGACCCGAGTGTAAAGCAAAACACAAAATACTCGAGTCAGGATTAACATTCTAATATCAATAAATACAACTCAAGTGAAATAACAACTAAAATACAAGTAACTCAAAGGATGTTTGGGATAACCATCCTTTAAGAATCCGTTAAACTATCTACTATGTCGTAATATACGCTATTATAATAATATCTAAAGTAAAATATAATATATTTAAAAATAGCATTAAGGCTTTACATTTTCCACCTTAACACATTTTATACATTCCCATGTCCATATAGTACCGTAACCTCCCACGTACTAGGCGTCGTCAGAGGGCACTCCATAGGTATGGTACAAAACTAAATCGTGCACGGTGCGCTAGGGTAGGTGACATGACACAAAAGGCAATGTTAGGTTAGATATACCAATTACGCATTCAGGCTAGTGGTGATACATAGCCGCAACTACCGCCCACCTCGAGCCACACTCCCAAATCAAAAATAAAAAGTGGCTATCAAATCAATCACAAAGTCTGAATATAATATCGAAGGGGTGTGTCTGATCAGAGGAGCCACCTCATCGGCTCGAGAATCGCTCCTGTTTTAGCCACCTTATGCCAACTCACGGGAGTCGGGTCCTTGTATATACCTCAATAGGACGTCACCACCATCTTACTTCATTTTGGAATCTCCACTGCGTTCGCAGTTGTTAAAGTGGTTTGCGAAGTTGGCAAAGAGCATGACAAATTCCAATCCTGGTCTCTTTAACAACCAAACGTTATTATAACACTACGGTCATTTCAAAAATAGTTTATACTTCAATACCAAAATATCAGTGCCATTTGAAAACCATATCAAATATGATATCATTTCCATTTCAAAACCAAATAAGATATCATTTCAATTAGAAATATATCCATTTACAAAAATCATAGCGCTTTAAAATTATAACGCTTCGAAACCAAAACACTTGAAATTATAACACTTTGTAAATCATAATTTCAAAATCATAATACTTCCCATTTGACCGGTTTAGATATTAAAATAGTATACACAATAAAATAGTTTATAAAGAAAAACAATTATAAGTTAAAAAATTATATTAAAATTGTTTATATTAAAATTGTTTAAATAGAATTTAAAATACTTTATTTAATAGAATAGCTTCCTCAAATCGCACAAATCAATTCCAAGCCAATTCAAATTCCAAAATTCAAATTTAATCAAATCTCAAATCATCAATTTCAATTCAATTCAGTTTCTCAATAAACCATTTCAAATTATATCGGTTTCAAAATAGATTTGAACCCCAAAATAAACCATTTCAGTTTCAAAATTTCCAAAGCTTTAAATATTCAAACATTTCAAAACTAAATTTTATAATTTCATATATATCTAAATTTAACTTCATTATTACTTGGTTTTGAAATATCCACTTAATAAACCGGTATCACTTAAATAAATCTCAAATAGTCTAAACTTAATATTTCCTTTACTTGAATAAAACTTGAAATATTCATTTAAATCACCTTAACCAAAGTCAAGTTATAAAACCATATCCTTTAAAATCTCAAATTCAATAAGTTCCAGATCGATTTTAATTAAATATAATTCTTAATTAAATACAATTTCAAACCAATTCCAAATCTATCTTCTCAACCTTAGTTTATTAAAATCATTATAAACTTTGTATTAAAATAAAATTTAAATAATGCTTAACCATATTATAATTTAATAATATCATACTTTATTATCAAACTTATTTTACGTTGAAACAAATTTATACATAGCTTAAGATCAAGAATTTAAATATATATAAAATAACATTTATATAATATCTAAAATCAATATTGTATAATTTCTTTTCCGAAACCATATTTTCAAAATATCTATATATAGACCAACGGTGTCTGTATATAATTTTCTATCATATGGTCAAGTGATACTGATAATTATTATTTCAATCTGAAATTTAAATACATAAGGGTATATATCAATTCAACCCGCAATCCCAAATTAAATTCAATGAAAATCTCTTGGTTTTATCATTTCAACCCATAACAATTTTCTCTTATTCTAAAAGATCGTTCGAGTAAGTATCATTTCAACCCATAGTGAATTTTATACTAACAGGTAACTTGCAGAGCGATAACAAGTATGATAATAATATAACAGGCATATATCATCAATATAACAAACATATAATAGTGGCAGATGCCATAGGTGAACAGATACAGATAATATCATATATATAATAATGTAAATAACTACAACAGCATATTCCAATTGTCGTTTCAACTGAAATCAAATTTAATAAACATAAGAACATTAAACGTGAGTGACTGCTCACCTTTCGAGGCTAGAGATGATTATACGACAAAATGAGTTACGAATCCAAGCACGAATTCCAGAGCGAAGCAAAATTGAACGCAAATTGGACGAACAGGACCGATAAATAGGAATTGACGAAATCAAGTCAAAAGTGGATCGATGAAGATCAATGGTATAAGTGCACCTATATATATATATAACTTTATAGAACTATATATATGTAAAATAATTATATCCTAAATTCAAACATATACCAAAAAATGATATACATATTTAATTTCAGATCAATAACTTAACTTTAATATCAAAGATAAAATCTATATATATATTATGTTACGAACCATTCAGACATGTATATTTATAAAACTAATGTGTGTATATTACATGCAAAATAAAATATAAATATACATAAAACAAGGTATGTTCATAATATTTCTTTTATAAAATCATACATATTATAATACTTAACTATTATAAACTTCTTAAATTATAAACAATAAGCTATACTAGAGAAACCCAACCGTTATTACACCTACTTATATTTATAATATATATATATATATACATGCAGACTGCCAACATACATTATGTGATAATATTACACTTAAGTGGACCATACATTGACAATACTAACCAATATTAATCAAAAGAGTGCTATACCATCCTTACATACTATTTATATAATAATGAACAATGAAATGAACATACTATCTAACAGTACAACATGTCCTCAATGTATAGAAATCAAAACAAACTATGCACTTTTATACACAATATAAAAATATATAGAATATATCGAAACAGAAGCAAGTTCGGCCAATAACAAAATATGCTTTTGTCAAAATACATAGATACAGCTATTGTGCATCTGATTTTGTAACTTTATAAAATACAACAATACTACTTATATAACATATATATGATGTTTTAAATCTCAACTCAGAATATACAAACTTGTAACATATGAAACCCGTGTCTATATATACATTATATAAACCATCTACAGATTACAGGCAACAACTTAATTATCGTATATATAAATGCAGACCGCTTATATATAATTATAAATAATGTATGTAACCAATATAACTATCAAAGTATTAATATATCCATTATACACAAAAATATTTTTAGCATATCCAACAGCATATATGGTATATGTAGATTAATAATATAAACTATGTAGAGCCAACATTAAATTTAAAACTTATAAAAAAACAAAGGACTATACATATAAATTTTATAAATTCAGATTCACACATATACATCACACACATATATATATATATATATATATATATATACACACACACACACACACAAGCAGAACCGATGCTAACCAATAGTCAACATACAAAACTTATGCAGTAGCTGCATAATATATATAGACCATCATATTTAAACTTTTTATATATATAACTGACTATATAGAAAATAAACAAATACTTATATAAATTATATATATATATACAACTGGTATATACCTCATAGAACTCGGTTATGGTTACAGGCAGTTCAACGAATCAACTAAATAAGTGGAGGCTCTTGCAAAAGAAGGCTTGGCTATGGGTTCGAGAAAAGACACGGGAGAAGGCAGCTGAATGGATTGGTGGCTTTGGTTGAGGTCAGGAAGCTATGGAGCAGGCGTTGATGAAGGCAAGTTCAACTGAGGTTGCTGCACGTTCCAATGGTGGGGGTAGATGCGAATCTGGTTTATGCTGGGTTGATAAAGGAAGATGCTTGAAGGAAGAACGAGGAATACCGGTAATTTTTTATTTATTTATGGTGATAATCTTCTTAGAAGACGAATGGAAAGAGGAGGAGACGACAAATAAAAGGATGAATGCACAAAAATAAAATAAAACGTTGAACGACAAATTGAATCAATGGATGACTATTCATTTTGTTTTTACATCAATTGATGTGAACCCCCTGTGAATTCCAAACCCATTAGTCAACCCACTACAATAATTAAGCTAAAATAAAAATCAGACAAAATCATAAAATATGAAAATAAAACACAAAAATAACTAGTGTGGTTAGCTGAGAAATTGCAGTTTCGAAAAGTATAATTCAATTTTTAGCAAAACGAAAAACAAAGAAATTATTTGAATCCAATTTTTTTAGATTCAAATTGTAATAAAATTACGCAAGAAAATAAACATAAATATTATGAGATGAAAATTTACCAGTTGCTATGTTTAATTAGACACATTTCAAATATCAAATTTTTATATCAAAATTTTATTATTTAAAATTTCACGAAATCAATTAGTTAATTTAATTAAAACCGTTAAAATATCCGGGTTGATATAGAAACCCTAGCCTCGCCGGCCCTTGCGCCTACATCGAACTGCCTACTAGAATATGCTGAGAATGACTACAGCCACTTAGTCGTGGCTTCCAATCACGATTCACTCGCGATGAAGTTTAAACTGCGGGAGGCTTCATCAAGGATGAACTCACGGCATGCTCCGTAAATCTCCCTCTTTCGTCTCTTCTTGAGTGCAACACTGCCTTGAAAACGCGCACGCGATCTGCCCCAAGACGATTCAAATCAATCGATCTCACAATACTTGACGTTGAGCTCGCGACAATGTTGCGATGTATTTCTCTTTTTTTATACACGAACGAATCGATCTACGTGAAGAAGCACGCGACATTGAAGAAGAAGATTTATTTTAAATAGTGGCCGGTAATTTCGATTTTGAATGAAAAATGGTTTTCGTTTTGTAAGTGAATTTGATTTATACCTTTAAAATGCTCGGCTATGATAAGAAGGAGACGCGTGTGAAATTAAACAGAAAAAAGGAAACACGCTTCTTAGGGTGGACAAGTGGATATGATATGAAGAATAAATTTCTGATGTGAAGAAGTTTGACCAGTTAAAACATATGTATTATATTTACATTTTAAATTTAAATCGACTTGAAAATGCAGCTTAAATTTTCAGACTCCTATCGAGGCAAGCCGCTTGGCGTTTATAATATTATACACATATTTCGAACGCAATGGAAAAAATTTCGAGGCCTGATTCGATCGTATGTAGAAGATAGTTTTTTTGGACCTAGTTATTATATTGAATTTTCGATATAGATCTAGCGCATTTATCTATGATACGGCCACAAGACAACTCCAAAAGCTACAAAAATTGAAATTCGATACTAGTACACTATTACGAATCCAATGGAACTGCTTTCATCAAATTCCGAGACTATGCCTCGGAAGGCTATTTTTTAAATATCAATTTAAATGATATATTTTCAAAACTGAACAAAACACTTTCAAATTCAATTTTTAAAATTCTATTACCTTCAGTAATATTAATATCAATTTTATAAGCCTTCAAAGTATTTTGAACAAGCTCAAAACTGAAGATTCAATATTTTACCCAATTTCAAATTATTAAATTCAATAATTTAATTGCCAAATAAACAGTGATATTTAAAATTCAAGTTGAACTAAATTTAAAATATTTGAAATCAATTAAATATTTCAATTTCAAATATCCAGAAATTCCAGGTCGTCACAGATATCGATACATCCATTAAGAGTGGAGTATGCAACGATCTCCAAATGTTGGTTAGTATATTTCTCATGTACGCTAGAGGCACCAAGGGGTTACATACATATAATTATTGGATACCTATGGAATGACTCATTTGATAGTTTTTTAGTCTCTAACATAATTAAGGCTAAACAAAAATATAAATATGCCAATATTATACGGTTATCTTGACTTGTGGGTATTATTGATATTCAATATGGAAGCCCTGCTTTGATTATAGTTAAATTGTAGCACAACATCCATCAAATGACAACATTGGGTCGAGTGGAAGCAATTGAAGTGAAATGCTATGCAAAAGAAGATTCATATCCTTAGTTATATAAGGTTTGTAATGTAGCATCCCTAACTTGGAGGTCCAAAACTAACGGCTACGGATGCTGCAGCTATCTGTAGTTAATAATCATCGATGACCAAATGCGATAATGTTAGAAAAAGTGATATAACAGAAATACATGGATATGGAAAGATTTTAAAATCAACAAACAACTTTCTAATTTCATTTCAAAGCATTTAAATTCATTATATAATCCCACAATCGTTAACCATGTTGAAAAAAATATATTATTATTACAACATACGCTAAGAGCAACATATGAAGATTCACCCTTGGATGAATGGAGTATATATCGGAAATTAAACTACTTTGAAACAAAAATGAAAAAGAACTCTAAATAGTTATCATGCATCTTGCATGTCTTCGGAAGCTTATATTCCTAAAGAGGTACCAGAAAACCTTAACTCTCAAACTACTCAAAACCAATTGAGCACCCGATAGTTTAAGGGGAAAACATAAACTTCGAGTCGGACATAAATCTTGGTATGAATAATAATCTACTATCTCAAACCATATAGATATCTAGTGAGACCACGCCGATTAGCGGAATGGGTTTTCTGCTCACTAGTATCTTATCCAAAACTTTATAAAACCATAAACCATGCTCCTGCATCCACAATGGTTAAAACATAGCAATTCAAAATACTATGATGATATGCAAACAAGTAAATCAATTTTGGATTACCCATCCCCATTCATTTTGACTATCTATCTCTATTATAGCTTCTAGGCTCACTATTAAATTATTAGTTTTCATAGGCTGACTAATAACCTATTCAGTAATTATGGACCTCATGTCCGGTTTCATGATTTTCAAGGGATCACTAAGAACGTATTGGCCCCAGCCAATAACTTCATCATTCATGGGTTCTTCCTGAACCTATTGGTATCTCTCTAAAAACTTCCCTCTTATCCTAGTTTTCATGGGTTAAGTAGGAATCTATTGACTTCTGTCAATAACTAAATCAAGATATTGTTTTTGTGGGTTCATTAAAAACCTATTGGCTCCTGCCAATAAATTTTTCTAATCATAGTTTTCATGGGTTAAATATGAACCAGTCTATTTGACAACTTCTTTAATCAGTATTTAGATATCCTATATTCTGGTCTATTTGACCTTCTAGATCCAATTCTGATCATTCAAGAGTTAACTCAATTTACATTCACTATTAGGTTAACCTAGCTAATTATTCTACCCGTTTTCCTCAAAGTACAGTTATGGGTCCATATTAAAGAGAATATATATTAGAAGAAACAAACATAATAACATAATAATATGAACATCCATTTTTTAATTTCCTGGAAATCATTTAGAGATGTAACATGATTAATCCCTTTAACCTATGATTTTATTAAGGAAAGCTTCTTCAAAATATTCGTAGTTAAAACCATTTCAAAATTCCTTTATTTTAGCTATGGGTTTTCCTTTAAATATGAGATTGGGTCATTTGTTTTTAAAACTAAGGCTTTCGAAACCTTAAAACTTTACTTTCGAAATCATTGGATAAACCTCCTTAGAAAGCATTCAAATCTTCTTTTCAAAACACTAAGACCTTTCAAAAAAGTTAAAAAATCACACTCGAAACCATCAAAATATACCTTTTGAATGTATTAAAGCGTCATATATTAATTCTTAGAAGCATAGCTTCGAAATAAATGAAAGCACTACTTTCGAAACAATTGGTTTTATATTTAAAAATATCTTTTGGGTTAAAGTGAATATATACGGAAGTAGGCCTTTCGAAACCTTTAATCTTCATATAAAATTGTTTGGGAAAAATTAATGGCTTCAAAACCATCTTTTTGAAAGCTCAAATTTTTTGTGTAAATCATTTAAAGGACAGCTTCGAAACCTCTTCCCAAGCCATTGCCTTTGAAACCCTTGAATCCTTTCAAAAGTTTAGGAAGTGGCTTAGTACAGGTTTAAATAAAAAACTACCTTCCGATTAGTTAATGACTTCAATCTATTCGAAAGGCATAGGGACGACAGCAAGGTTTCGATTGGGTTGAGACTACCCTTTCGAAAGCATTAGTTTATAACATTGGAACTTATTCAAAAGATACACTTAAACAAAAAGGAGGCAACCCCTTCGACAGCTATTTAAAAGACCCTTTCAAAGCAATTGTTTCAACTCATATGAAAGCATTTAGTAAAAAATGGCAAGCGTATTTCTTTAGAAAGTAAAAAAAAGGGTTTCAACCCTATCGAAAGCAGGGGTTTCGACACCATGCCTCCTGCCGTTCTTCCACCCACTAGGTACCATCAATGTGATACCTTGTGTATTGGTTTCGGCTTGGTTGGTTTTGACTTGGCGAAGGCGGAAGCATGGGGTCGAAAGGTGCTTCTAAAAGAGGCAAACCTACTTTTTTGGGCAAAGACCGATTTAATGTCCTTTAAAGTTATTACTTTATGACTAACCTACTAATTTGTAAATATTTAATTGGTTGCCATAAACTTTTCAAATTCTTTCTCAAAATAACTACAGCATAGCTTTATATCTAAAGAAGGATTAATTTAACAAATAAGCCCTCCCATTAAGCAAAAAAATTAAAACTATTAAGTGTTCCTCCTAAAGTAAATTAAATTCCACAGTTAATTACATAAGGAAAATCCCCAAAAATCATAGAAATTCACTTTCAATATGTTATCTAACGTTTAAAAATTTCATACACAAATTCTTCATAAATAACCAAAATTAATTTCTAAACCCAATTATTCATATTTTCCTTTGAAAATTCATAATAAGTTTTACATAGCTAGGAAAATTATAAAAATTAAAACCTATCTTCAAAATCATGTTTTTCATAACTTATAATTTTCTCATGACATTCGAAATTCAGTAATCAGTTTTACCCTTAAAACTGTGTACGAAAAATTATCAAACAATCTTGTTTGAATCAAACATGTTATAAAATCCAAGCATATCATCAGTCAAAAATCATCATAATGGATTTAAACTTGAATCCGAAAATCAGATGATCAAAAAGTAAAACATATATGGTTTTGATTCCTATTAACTGATTAGGAGAAGACTTTGAAATTTGATTGAGATTAATTCCCCTTGCTTTAAATCCTTAGCTTTAATTTGATTTCCTCCTCTTTTGGTCGGCTTCTCTTTTTTTTGTGTTTTATGTTTTTAGAAAATGAACATGAATGGATAGGAAACGTGAATATTATGGGTATGGGATTTTAGTGTGGTTATTTCCTAATAAGCCCTTGTTTTAATTAAGTAACATATAAAACAATTCATAAGCCCATTCATATAACTAAGCTCGGCCTCTAAGTATTTATTCAAATCTCAATCTCCTTATCTCTCTAATATTTACATTGTTCTATTTATTTTATCTAATTAAATCTTCTGAATAATGTTATTGAAAATTAGGGGTGTTACAAGCTCCCCTCCTTAAAGAATTTCGTCCTCGAAGATCGGTAAGGTCTAAATAACTAATATAGCAATCATCTATATCGACTCTTAGCAACCATACTAGCCTACCTGATTAGTAGCTATCTATATAAATCTAATTTAGACATACCCTCAAAGCAGTTCATGATAAGTATCTCTAATCCATTATTCTATCTCCCAAGTACAGTCATTCTCATTGTCGCTCCACTAAAATTTCACCAACTTAAAAGTGTTGTTCCTTAATCTTTTATCATCCTACAACTTGATCTTGTTGTCTAAAAAAAGTCAAATTCAATTCGACTATCAAGTCCACCAACCTTGTCAAAGGTATAATAGTCTTTAGATCATGTACATACTTACAAAGATGAGACACATGAAACACATGTGGACACCTACCATACTGCTCGAAAACTATACTCTGTATGTGAGCTTTGCAATCCTCTCTATTATCTGGAACGGACCAATATATCTCGGTGCCAATTTCTCGGATTTTCCAAACCACACCACGCCCTTCATCGATGATACCATAATGAAAAACCTATCTCCAAATGAGAATTCTAAGTCTTTACGCCTCTTATTTGCTTAATTTTTCTGTCTAGACCGAGCTTCCTTCATCCTTTTTTGGATAAACTCAATCTATTGCCTCTCTAACCAGATCTAGACCTAAGACTAATCTGTCCCAGTCTCCAACCAACATGCTGAATATTTGTAAGGCCTTCCATACAAATCTTCAAAAGAAGCCATTCCTATACAAGTCTGATAATTATTATTATAGGAAATCTCAACCAAATGTAAGTGATCTTCCCAAGATTCACCAAAGTCCAATACATAAGCTCTCAACAAGTCCTCGTGCACCTTATTGACTCTCTCTGTCTACCCATCCACCTGAGGGTGATACACAGTACTCATTTTAAGCTTGGTACCTAATACCACCTGCAAACTCTTCCAGAATTCATTAGTGAATAAAGCATCTCTGTCACCGACGATACTACTAGGGATCTTACGTATTCTAACTATATTCTTCATGAACAACTTAGCTAAAACAGTTGTCGTCCTGGTTTACTTAACTGGAATGAAATGAGCACTCTTGCTCAATCTGTCCAATGTAACCTATATACTTTCATTTGCTCTATTTCACCTTGGTGACCCATCTATAAAATCCATGGATATCGAATCCAATTTCCAAACTCGAATGTCCAAAGGGTGAAGCAACCCACTCGACTTCTGAAGTTCAGCCTTCACTTGTTGATAGTTTGCACAATTCCTAACCCATAAGCCAACATCCCTCTTTATACCTTCCCAATAGAAGCTTCACTTTATATCCTTATACATCTTGGTCCCTCTAAGATGAATCATAAACTTGGAACGATGACATTCTCCAAGAACTTCTCTCCTTAAGTCCTCAACATTAAGAACACACAACCGTCCCTTCTTTCTCAACCATCCTCTCTGGTCAAGACTAAAATCCTTTAGATCATTGATCTCAGTTTCAACCTCAGGCCTTCTAATCTTCTAGACTAATAAAGGATCCTCCCTCTGGTTAGAAGCAATCATTTCGATCAACACTGGTCGAACTTATAAACAGGACAACATGGAGGTACTCTGATTAGAACTAGCAGTCGATCTTAAATGCACACTATAAGTAGTCAAAGCTTCTAAATCATTCCACTCCGCCAACATAGCTAAAACCACATTCTCATGTCTTCTGGTAAGAGCATTCCCTATTTTATTTCCTTTCTTAGGTGTATACTCTATACTAAAATCATAAGCAACCAAAAACTTCAACCACCTTTATTGTCTCATATTCAACTCCTTTTGAGAGAATATGTACCTTCAAGACTTACGATTCATGTATAGCTCAAATCTCTTAAGAGATAATGTCTCTAAATCTTCAATGTAAAAATTACCGCAACCAGCTCCAAATCATGGGTATGATATCTCACTTCATGCGGTCTAATCTATCATGGAGCATAGGCAATAACTTTACTCTTCTGCATCAACATAGCTCCTAATCCAGTCCTATATGCATTAGTTTACACCATCAACCCTTGGTTTTCATTTAGAACTACTAACACATATGTGTTTGCTTTAACTTAAGAAATGCTTCCCCACATTTTTCGGACCAGCCAAACTTCACATCCTTCCTAGTTAACTTAGTTAAATGTGCTGCTATCCATGAGAAATACTTGATGAATCTCCGTTAATAGCCAGCCTTTCCAAGAAAACATGTAACCTCGGTCACCATCTCTAGTCTCTTCCAATTATTAACAGCTTCGATCTTATCTGGATTGACTAAAAACCCTTTCCCTATAACCATGTGACCAAGAAACTTAACCTCTTTCTTCCAAAAATGACATTTATAAAACTTTTCCTCTAGCTGATGCTTCCTTGGCATCTCAAGCACTACTCTTAGATGATCTTCATGCTCTCTCACATCTTTAGAGTATTATAAATTGTCATCTATAAACACTTACAAGAACCTATCCAAGTACTCTCGAAAAATTCGGTTCATCAAATCCACGAAGAAAGCAGATGCATTCGTTAACCCAAATGACATTACCAACCATTCATACGAACCATACCTAGTTCGAAATGTTGTCGATGGAATACTGTCATCTGCCACTCTTAACCAGTGGAAACTTGTCACCAAATCTAGCTGGTAAAAAATTCTAGCTCTACACAACTAATCAAGTAGATCGTCAATTCCCGACAACAATACTTATTCTTAATCGTCCTCTCGTTCAACTTACGATAGTCAATACACATCTTTAACGATCATTTTGATTTCTTCACGAACACTACGGCCGCTCCCCAAGGTGAACATCTTGGTCTAACAAAATTCCTCCCTTCTAGATCCACTAGCCGCACCTTCAATTACTTCAACTCAGTAAGTGTTATCCTGTTAGGTGGTCAACTCACAGGTTCAACTTTTAGCATAAGATCTATCTTAAACTCAACAACACGTTTTGGTGGTGGTCCTATAACCGGATAAAAGACATCTACAAATTCTCTTGCTACTCGAGCCTGACTTAACTCTTCTCCTACTTCCATAGCACTTAACAAAGCACAACTAGTCCAGTAATACTTCTCCGCTGAGAATATAATTCGGTTATGACTATCAGGGTTTCTCAATGGTATTTTCCTATCCTGGCAAAATATCCTAGCCTCATACTTACCCAATATAATCCCAAAATCTACAAAATCAAAAACATACAGACTACATGCAAACTTATAGCTTAACAAATCAAGTTCTAACTGGTTACATCTCATCCTTAGAGTTGCATACCCTCCTATCGGATTTGCAACCATTAAGGAAGTAACAAGATATGGTTTTTAGCATAAAATATCAACCAGAAATTGAGTTGTACCGGTATCAAATAGTATAGTAACTGGTATAATCTGAATTAAAAGCATATCTTCCATCTCAATCTTCCCTATTTCAGTTGCAGTTGGCCTAGCAGATGATGGTCCAATAGCAAAGACCTTTCCCTTGTCCGTCCTGATTGGTTCTAGACACTGATTCTTATATTGCCCAACCTGGTCATATTTAAAGTACTTCACACCCTTCTTTTCAACAGCCTTCTTCCCCTTGCCTGATCGGCGCTCGTGAGCATAATGACCTTTCTTGTCCACTTAAAGCAAACTAAACCAGCCTTTTCCTTCTTGGCAAACCTCTCCCTTGTGGTCTCACTTCTTCTTAAAGAACTCCCCCCTCTTTCCCTAAGAACCTTGGGTTTCAACCGACTTTCTCCTGCACAAATAGTAAGCCTCTCATCATGTCGGATTGCCATCTCCACAACTACATTACGAGTATCACAGAGATTACTCAAGGTCACCCTAGAAATCTCAGACCTCAATCCCTAAATGAACCTCTCATTCCTTCTTATGACGGCGTCTATAATGTAAGTCTACAGGGTGGATCATGTAGTGTATATGCCAGTATATGTGATAAAATATATGATGCAACTAAAACAATATTAATCTAGGTAAATATAGAATAAGCACACCAGGATTTTATACTTGTTCGGACATCTCGTCCTACGTCTAGTCCCGAAGCTTCCTTTTGGAATTCGACTATCAAATACCCTCACTTCTCCCAGAGGAATAGGCTTGGTTACAGTAAATTGTTGTCAAATATGTGTTCTATAACATGGATATTGACTAATAAATACAAATTCTTCCACTATATATCTAGAGAGTATTGTCAGTGAAGAACTAATATATGAAAGAGTGAAATACAAGTATAGATTGCTAGAGATCAAGAATATATAGCAGAGTATGTAAGTACAGAGCGTAAGTAAGTAAGGTGAGATTTCCTCTTGATTCTTGATGATATATATATTTGTAGAGAGGTTCCTTGAGTAGTTGCATCCATTAAGAAGTGCTCTATAGTTGCTTCTGTTGATGATGAAGAGTTGTAGTGAAGAGAAGAAGAGATGTCTATTGAATGTGGCAGTTGAGGTTTGAATTTAAATTTCGAGTTCAAAATCAGACGTCTGATACTATATTTTTTCGTATATAATAAATTTTCAGACGTCTAAGTGCAACTACCAGACATCTGGTTTCGTCTATTTGTTGTTTCAAAGGACTTTTCCAAACTTCTGGCTTATGCACCCAGACATCTGAAATCTATGCATGTCTGTTTTGTGCATCTTTTCTATTGCTTCTTTGATCCTATCGACTTGTAGTCTCTTGTAACATTCTTTGAGCCTTGTTCCCGTCCTTCAAGTGATGTTGCTCTAGCAAGTGCCTGTATATAGGAATGCATATTCGATTTCCATTTTATAGTTGTTGTCATCAAAACTGTAGATTTGATTTTCTAACAATCTCCTCTTTTTTTGTGATGACAACTATACAATGTACTTATATATAATTTTATAAATCTCCCCCTGAATATGTTCTTTTCATAAGTTATTGTGATATTTATTATTTTTCCCCCTTTGGGATTATCAAAAAGAAATTATAACCTTTTAACTGTAGAAATTATAGTTGTAAGAAATATACATAGAAATAACATACTAAAAGAGGAATTTCATTAATCAATTAAATGAGTACATTCATAGAATTTTATCATTTATACATAAGATTGAGTCCTAAAAATCTAAAAGTCTTTTGGGGAAGCTTTCTCTTGATCATCTCCTTTATCTTCATTTTTGGAAGAGTTAGGTTGCTTTGTAGGGGATGTCGGAGCTTGTTCTAGAGGTTCGTTCTCCTCATAATGTTTGGAATGTTTCGAAGGAGAAGAAGGCAATGGGGTTGACCAATCTTTTGAAAGTGGTGTAGGACCACGAACACTTTGAAGAACCTCTTTAAGAACCATAAAATAGTTAAAAGTGATGTTTCAACTATGGCCAGGTATTTTGCAAAAGAAGTTTCAAAACTATTAATGCGCTTAGCCAATACTTTTTGATTTCATGATAAAATAAGTTAATTTTGAAGAGTTAGGTCTCGTGTACTTTCATTTGGATGCGTCTCTATGCGAGTCTCCAAAAAAATCATCTTGGCACATATACTCAAATGGTGCAGGAGGAGGACAAGTAGTCTTGCGATGTTGTTCCACCTCTTGTGATGGTTCAGGGTGTGTTTGAGGTAGGTGCATTAATGAGAAAAAAAAATTGCAAGCATATTTCAGAGAAATTTCTTCAAAAGCAGATAAATAGGAGGGCATGTTACAAGCTTGTAGAAGTCTCATGATATATGAAAGAAAGATGATGGATGGGCGCGATCGAGTCCAAAAGTGTTTGAGCTTGTCAAACATAAATTTTGCTCAATTGACCCTTGTTCCACTGAATATAGCATATAGAGCCTTGTGCTCTAGTTTGGGGATCTTCTTACGACTACCAAGGCGAGGAATGATAGTGTTGATAATCATTCTAGTGAGAAGCCTTGCCTTAGGTCGTAGATATTTGGATGCGAATTTAGGAATTTCATCTTCCCACATTTGATGTGTGTGTTGTATTATATCTCGGTTTCAGACGCACACCCAGAATATTGTACAAATCTTCTTCGATGTCGGAACATCCGAGAGTTCGGGTTATGATCCTGGGAGTAAGTCGAATTGTGTTGCCGTAAACACTAGACCATATCTAGTTATCATTGTTTTCAGTGTTCCAAACTGCTGTGCTATCCAAATTAGCGTAGAAGAGAAATATGGCTAACCGATCGATTTGGATGTTATTGGGATCAAAAGTTATCAAAGTTTCCAAACCAACACTTTCACACATTTTGTCTAAATCATACATTGAGAACTTGAGTAAATTATAAAATGGACCTATATGGAGTTTCTTCTTTTGAATGTCCTCGTACCTCTTGAGCGAATGCGATAGATGATTCATCCATCATTCTATTTGGTCGTCTAAGCAAACCTGGGGGTTTGAGGAAGTTGCTTGGTCTTCTTTTCGCTTACAGATCTTAGGATTTTTTCGTTTTAGAAGCCATCAAAATTGATCAAATTTGGAAGATAAAGTATTTTTGAGAAGTAAGAAATCAAGTTTGTTGTAGAAATAAAATGAAACAAAGTGAGAGAAGTAAAAAAAATTAGACGTTATCAGGGCGTATATGTGCGTCGATTGAATTTCAGACGTTTGGAAGGTAAATCAGACGTCTGATTTAACCTAGTTTGGAGACAGTAAATAGAACCAGACGTCTGATTTGTTGTGTTAGACGTCTGGATTTGGTCGATATGTAAAATTTGGTAGTCAGAGAGAATTATCATATGTCTGTTTGTATTATCAGACGTTTGGAATAGGTCAAATTTTTATTTTTGAATGACAGGTAGTTTTGGCAGACGTCTGTTTCAAATATTAGACATCTGAAAATGTTTGAATTTTTGTAATATAGAGGCAGAGACTTTGTTCAAACCTCTGGTTCATAGTTCAGACGTCTAAAATAGATTAGTATATATTTTTTATTAAGCAGAGGCAATTTTCAGACGTCTGGAAGGGTATATCAGACGTATGATATATGCACGATGATGTAAAATTTGTGTGATTTCAAAATGTCAGACGTCTGATGGCAATGTTCAAACGTCTAAAATGACCAATTTTTCTAAAAATAGCCTAATTGTGAAGGTTTTTGCTTATTTTTTGACCTTTTATTTTTAACAAAAACATAGTATTTTTTGTGAAACAGAATTACGAATATACATAGATACAAATAAAATGAGAATAATTTAACTTGTTTAGATGGCGATGGAGTATTGCGATCTTCGGACTTGTCATCCCTCCATGGCTTGAGTGGAGACCATATATTTCCATGTTCGTGGGTTATTGGGGAACCAAAAAATCACCTTGATGAAGGATCCAAAGTTGCACAATATGAGGCTGAAGGATCCAATGAACTGCAAGGAATCGAAAGTGATACATGTACATCCTTCTTCCATGAGTTACAAATTTTATTGCTACTTACTGCAAAAAACTTAGTCGTACAGCCGTGACTTTTTGTTTAAAATATAATTCTCGTTGTAGATATATTTGTTGCTTTTGATAGTGATGTATCTCATCAATTTTCTTCTTGGTGTTAGGAGAAACAAATAGAGCTCATTTGGAATTCTTGTTATCGAGAGTGAATCCCGTGTGATAGGAGGACCACCTATACGTCGGTTCCTGATTTGGTATAGAGGTAGGAAGGCGGTGAAGTGTGTTCGCTGAGCTATCCTTTATAGGTGTCGAGAAGGACAGATGAGAATTGTTGGAAGACATGATTTATTTTTGTTGTAAAAATATGAGATCTATATATTCTTTACATTTTGTTTTGTAAAGATTTATGTATAATTTTAAAAATTGTATATAGGTAGTTCCAAAAAACAACCACCTAAAAAATTTAAGATGAAGGAGTTATCAATTTTAATTTGTGGATAGAAATTTTTTTTAGCTAAACATAGAATAAATGAAGATGTGGTATCAGTTTAGAAGATCATTAAGAGAGTATATTCCTAAATCGTGTCGTAGTTTAACAAATGTTTGTTCGTTTAGTAGTTTCGTGAAAATATCTGCTATTTGATTCTCGGTATTTATGTATTCTAATGTAATAATTCTGTTTTCAACATTGTCACACAAAAAATAATGTCGTATATCTATATGTTTAGTACGCGAGTGATTTATGGGGTTTTTTGATAGATTTATTGCACTTGTGTTATCGCAATATATTGGTGATTTACTGATAACTGTGCCGAAATCCTAAGTGTCTGTTGCATGTATATCACTTATGCACATGCTAGAGCTGTTGAAATATATTCGGCTTCAAAAGTAGATAAAGAGACATAATTTTGCTTTTTGCTAAACCATGAAACTAATGATTGTCAGATAAAGTGTCATGTTCCGCTAGTACTCTTACGATCTGTTTTACATCCACCAAAATCCGCATCACTATACGAAACTAGTTCAAACGATGATCCCTTATGGTAAAACAAACCGTAATCTCTACTACTGGATAGATATCGTAAGATAGTTTAACAACTCTTTGGTGAGATTCTTTTGGTTTTGCTTGAAATCGAGCACAAAGACATACACTCATAAAAATATCGGGTCAACTGACCGTCAAATAAAGTAAGGTGCCAATCATACTACGATATAATTTTTCATCGAAATCTTTTCCATTATCATCTTTTTCTATGTGAACACTGGTACTCATCATTGTTGGTTTGCTTGAAGTTTTATCCATTTCAAAACGATGTAATAGATCGTTACAATATTTTTCTTGATGAATAAAAATACTATATTTAAGTTGTTTTTTTCTAAACCTAAAAAGAAATTTAATTCTCCCATGTAAGACATTTCATATTCATTTTTCATAATATTTGTAAATTGATTGCAAATATTTTCGTTTGTTGAGCCAAAAATATTATCGTCTACATAAATCTGTACAACAAAAATATCGTTATTTTCTCGTTTAATAAATAAAGTTGTATCGATTTTACCCATTTGAAAACCAGATGTAATTAAATGATTTTTAAGACGTTCGTACCAGGCATGGGGTCTTGTTTTAAATCATAAAAAGCTTTTTTTAATTTAAAAATATGGTTGGGATATTTTTCGTGAACAAACAATGAAGGTTGTTTAATATATACATTTTCTTTAATAAAACCATTCAAAAAAGTACTTTTGACATCCATTTTAAATAGTTTAAAATTGTGATGATTTGCAAAAGCAAGTAATGTAAGTATGGCCTCGAGTCTCACTGCCGGAGAAAATGTTTCTTCGTAGTCGATAATTTCTTCTGGATTATAACCTTGAGAACTAAACATGCTTTATTTCTAACTATATTTCCGTTTTCATCTGCTTTGTTTTTAAATACCTATTTTGTTCCTATAATCGATTGATTTTTTGGTCTTGGTACTAATTCCCAAACATCATTACATTAAAATTGATTTAATTCTTCTTTCATAGCTATTGTCTAAAAGTTATCGTTTGAAGCTTCTTTATAAATTTTCGGTTCAAAATTTGACACAAATGCTATATGACTTATTTGGTTAAGTTGATTTTTAGTTATGGTAGAATTGAGATCTCCAATGATATTAACTTTTGGATAATCTTTAAGAATTCTAAGAGATGATACTAAGGTATTATTTTATGTGTTTGTCTCATTATTAAAAGAATTTATTGTGTTTGTTATTGGAATTATTTCTTCATCGTCATTAGTATGATGATTAAGACGATTTTCATCAAATGAAACATGTAAACTTTCTTCAATTGTGTTATCTCATTTATTAAAATTTCTATATGCCTTACAATGATCGGAATATCCAACAAAGATTCCTTCATCGGCCTTCTGGTCAAATTTTCCTCAATTATGTTTTGTAGTTAATATAAAACATTTTGATCCGAAAGTTTTAAAGTATGATACTTTAGGTTTTTTTTAAAAAAATATTTCAAAACAAGTCTATTTACTCATAGGTCGTATGGTTACTTGATTCAAAACATTACAGGCTGTGCCAATAGCTTCAGCTCAAAAATGTTTTGGTAGACCACTACTATTTAATAGTGTTCGTGCGCATTCTTGTAACATACGATTTTTTCTTTCTGCTACACCATTTTGTTGAGGTGTGCGGGAAAAAGAAAAATTATGACTTATACCTATTTTATTACACAAATTAGTAAAAAGATCATTTTTGAATTCTCCACCGTGATCACTTCGAATATTATTAATTGTCAAATCCATTTGTGTTTTATTTCTTTTAACAAAAAATTTAAACATAACACAGGTGTCACTTTTATGTTTTAAAAATAAAGTCTATGTATATCATGGAAAATCATCAACCATGACGAAAACATATTTGTTGTGATTTATAGATCGTACTTGAGTTGGACCAAATAAATCTAAATGTAATAATTCTAATGGCTGTTCTGTAGAAATATTATTCTTAGATTTAAAAGAGCTTTTCTTTAGTTTTCCAATTTGACAATCGTCGCATAAATTTTCTAATTTGTAATTTATTTTAGGTAAACCTCTAACTAGCTCGTATTTTTCTAGTTTATTAATATGACAAAATTGTTTATGCTATAATCATGGATCATTATGTCTGGCGGTTGAACATAAATTTGAGTTTTCATTTATATTCATATTTAAGACATAAATATTTTTGTTTCTAAAACCCTCTAAGATATGTTGTTTTTTATTGTCAAAAATGTTACATCTGTCTTTTTTGAAATTAATTTAAAAACCTTTATCACCTAATTGGCTAATACTAAGTAAGTTGTTTTTCAAATTTTCTACTAACAAAACATTTGTAATAATAGGAGAGTTAGAAATACCTGAGTTGATGACTTCTCCAATGCCAACGACGTATCCTTTTGAGTTATCTCCAAAAGTTACCGTTCCACCATCGATGTATGTTATATTTGATAACATTTTTGAATTTCCAGTCATTTGCTTGGAGCATCGACTATCAAGTGTCCATTTCTATTTATTTTTTATTTTCATACCTGCAAAATAAAAGATGATTTAGTTGGTACCCATATACTTTGTTAGGGTCCTAGATGTTAGGAGGAGTAGGTAGCCATACCCAAGAAGGTTTGATACTTTTATGAATATAATTTTTATTATAGACGACATTTTATAAAAATTATTAATACGTTTTTCTCTAATCAAATTATTATTTGTCTTAGGAATCCAATTTTTTTTATTTTTGGTATTTTTTTTAGACTTAAATGACCTTTTAGTCTTTTGATAAATATAACTATATTTCTTAATATTATTCCCTTTTTGTTTAGGAATATTTTTAAATCCTATTCCAATTCTATTGCCTGATGGTTTTGAAGTTTTGATAAGATTTTCCAAATCTTGTTTTCCTTTATTAATTTTTGAAACATTATTTGTAATTTTATCAAATTTTTCGTTTAATTCTAAATTTTCAATTTTCAATGTTTCAATATTACTTTTCAAGTTGATATTTCCTTTTAACAAGTCATTTTTTTCTAGTCTACTTTTATCAAATTCTATAACTATAATCTCATTTTCAGTCAAACTATTTTTAATTTTTCTTAAGATAATTCTTGTTCCTCCTTTAAAATAATTTTTTCATCTTTTAACATTCCTACTTCAAATTCTAATCTATTTATTTTGGCTATATGTTCTTTGTTTAATTTTTAATTTGTCTAAATTTATCATCTAATTCCATGCTAATTTCTAATAATTCATCATAACTAAGTTTGGGACATACCGCATCAGTTCGTGCTATAAAGCACACATTAGCTTGTTCTCCGTCACTATCGCTATCACTGTCTGATGATGATGAAGAATTCGTGTCATCCTGTGTTACTTTGAAAGCTTTCTTCTTTTTGAATTTTTCAAGTTTGTTCTTCTTTTTATCATTGTTGAGCTTAGAACAGTCTTTCCTCATATGTCCAAATTGGTTACATTCATAACATTTGATTGATGTTTGATTTGTTGAGCTTGATTTTTCTCCTTTTTCAAATCTAATCATTTTCCTAAACTTCTTGAATTTGTTGTAGTTTTTGGCAATAAATGTAATTTCTTCTTCGTCTAAGTCGGAGTGTTCATTCGTTGCTGGGAATGCTATGTTCTTCTTTTTCGAATTTTGTTCTTTTCGTGCTTGCAAATTAGCTTCATAGGACATTAAATTTCCTATCAATTCTTCAGCTAAGAGTGTTGAGAGATCATTAGCTTCTTTGATATCTAATACTTTTTTTCCCACTCCGGAGTTAAAGAACTGAGTATTCTAGATACTAAATCAAAACTTGTGAATTTGACTTCAAGTGTCGTTAAATCATTGTTGAATGGTTTGGAATCTAGAGTACACATCTACTATAGATTCATTTTGTTTCATTTTAAATGATGAAAATTGATTTTGTAAGATTGAAATTTTAGGTTGTTTAACTTTGTTTATGCCTTCGTGTGTAACTTGTAAGGTACGCCAAATATCATATGCAGTGTCACGTAACATGACACGTGAAAATTCTTTCTTATCTAGTGAAAAAATAGAACATTCATAACTTTGGCATTATTAGAAGCGGTGGTTTTTTTGCATCATTCCATGTGTTCATAGTAGTGTTAGGTGCTTCATATTTATTTTGAGTGGCTGACCAAATTTCTAATCCATTAGCTTCCATAAAAATTCTCATACATGTTGACCAACATGCATAGTTAGGACCATTAAAAAGTGGGGGTCGTGCTGTGGATTCACCTTCTTGAAAAATACTTGCCATATTATAGTGATTCAAAAACGTGTTACTGTATTTTGATTTAACCTTCCTTTGATAACAATTGTAAGCCTACAGGGTGGATCGTGTAGTGTATATGCAAGTATACGTGACAAAATATATGATGCAACTAAAACAATATTAATCTAGGTAAATATAGAATAAGCACACCAGAATTTACTGGTTCTGACCTTCCATCTTACAACCATTCCTGAAGCTCTCCTTCGGAATTCGACTATCAAACACCCTCACTTTGCCGGAGGAATAGGCTTGGTTACAATAAATTGTTCTTGTTAAATATTTGTTCTATAACATGGATATAGACTAATAAGTATAAATGCTTCCACTATAAATCTAGAAAGTATTGTCTGTGAAGAACTGAATAAATGGAAGAGTGAAATACAAGTATAGATTGCTAGAGATCAAGAATATATAATATAGTGTGTAAGTAGAGAGCGTAAGTAAGGTGAGATTTCTTCTTGATTCTTGATGATATATATAGTTGTAGAGAGGTTCCTTGAGTAGTTACATCCATCAGCAAATGTCTATAGTTGCTTCTGTTGATGATGAAGAGTTGCAGCGAAGAGAAGCAGAGATGTCTATTTGAATGTGGCAGTTGAGGTTTGAATTTAAATTCCGAGTTCAACGTCAGACATCTGGTATTTGTATTAGACATCTTATACTATATATTTTTTGTATATAGTAGATTTTCTGACGTCTGAGTGCAACTACCAGACATCTGGTTTCGTCTGCTTGTTGTTCTAGAGGACCTTTCCACATATTTGGCTTGTGCATCCAGACATCTAAAATCTGTGCATGTCTGTTTTGTGCATCTTTTCTGTTACTTCTTTGATCCTATCAACTTGTAGTTTCTAGTAATGTTCTTTGAGCCTTGTTCATGTCTTTCAACTGACGTTGCTTTAGCAAGTGCCTGTATATAGCAATGCATATTCGATTTCCATTGTATAGTGGTTGTCACCGAAACCATAGATTTGATTTCCTAACATATGGTAGCATACCCATATCTGGACAACTCATCAAACTTATTAGAATACTCAATTACCGACATCTCCCCATACACCAAATCCATAAATTTTATCAGCAATATCGACTTAGCAACTTCAGACGAAAACCTCTGTTCAGTCCTCCTTCGGAACTCACCCCAAGTCAACTCTTCCTTCGGAACTTCTTCAGTAACATTATTCCACCATTGAAGTGCTGCCTCTTGCAACTTCCTAGAGGCCAGCCTCCTCTTCTGCTTGTCATCTAAACCTAAATCAGTGAAGATTCTCTCACAATGCAACAACTAATTCTCAACTTCTATGGCGTCCTCCGTTTCCATAAAATGCTTCCTACCCAGACTGGTGTAATTCCTGTTCAACTTAGCATAATTATTCCCAATTGGAGCCAAAGAATTATCTCCTCCTACATTCCCAGCAACACCAGCAACTCCTGCTTGCATCAGATTGACGATGAACTGATACATTATCCCCCGATATATTTGTGGATTTCCGGCACCACATTGGCATTTTCATTTTGGTTAGCATTAGCGTGTCAACTCAGATTCCACCTGTTGGGTCGAGCATTTCCGTTGATTGTGGTGCTTCCTCCACTGAGATTTTCTCTTCTGTTTCCTGCCTCCATATCTTCTTTCTCATAAATCTTCATAGGGCCTTGGTATGATACTGAGGAAAGGAATAAAAGAGAGGGGAATACGTACATACATACAAACATACATACATACATATATATATATATATATATTAAATTCAAGCACGTTACTATAGCGTTAACCTAAACCTCGATCTTATTTTCTGATTCATTGGATTATGTTTTGAAAAATCGTTTTGGTTTAACTTTATTTTAAGTTTTCATTAACCTACGCTCTTATACCAACTTGTAACATCCTCTGCATGGAGGCACAAAACTAACGGCTACGGATGTCGTAGTCATCTATAGTTATTAATCCTCGGCAACCAAATGCGATAATGTTAGATACATTGATATAACAAAAACACATGGATATGGGAAATTATTAAAATCAACAAAACAACTTTCTCATTCTATTTCAAAGCATTTCAAATTCATTACATAATTCTATAATCGTTAACCACGTTTGGAGAAAGTATAATTATTACAACATACGCCGAGAGCGACATATGAAGATGTCTCATTGGATGATCAGAGTATATGTAGGAAATTAAACAACTTTGCTTTTAGAACACAGTGGAATTGTTAACCCGCCTTATGTCAAGGTAGTATGCAAGCGGAGTTTACCGAATAGACTTCAAGGTTATCAAAGATGATGAGTGTAGAGTGAGAATAGTAGGACCTAGAGGAAGTGTACATATTTACAAAAAGTCCCAGTTGAACAAAGTTGAAAGATAAACGATGCAGGATGCTTGAAATACAAGTAGCAGCTTGGATAGGCAAGGGATTGGTATGCTATATCCAGATGGATCAGCACACTTCAATGACATGGCTAATGAAAGGGGTCGGAATTCCACATCTACAGGGGTCGGCATGGTAAGAAAGGGCTTGGCGTAGCAGGAAGAAATAAGGAAGGGATCGATATCATGAAGGGTTGGAATACCTTATTCCACAAGAGAGGGGTCGACTCGCTTCATTAAGGAAGGCTTAGCATGGTCGATGGCGAAGGGATCAGTTCACTTCAATACAAGTGGATTGGCAGGCTCAATATGAAGGGATCGGTGTAGTTCAAGTAGCTCAGCGAGGTGAAGAGATCGACATAGGATGGGTCGGCATGACACAAGGGAAGCTCAAGGATCGGCGTATCTTGGATCAGTGCGGCATGGTTGGGCTCGGCATAGGAAGGGATCAGCCTGATTGGGCTCGGCATAGGGAGGAGTTGGCACGGAAGGGACCGACATAAGAAGGGGTCAGCATGTTGATCCTTTTGGAAGAGGGGTTGGCAAGGTGAGTTTGGATTGACATAATATGGACCGATATAGAATGTCGAGATTATGGGTCTGGCATGGTATGGATCAGGTCGGAATACTGGAAGGTCGGTGTGGTATGAATCGGGTTGACATTGTACGAATCAAGTCGGCATGGTATGGTTCGGCTCGGCATGATGATACAGATCGACATAATGAGTTGGGCTTAGCTTTCCCGATATTGGGCCCATGTAGGTGAGAAGATCTAGTAGCTGAAGTGTCACCTATAAATGCAGCAGGCTTGGCTTCAAAAAGAGGACCTTCATTTTGTATCCTTTTATCTTCTACATAGAGGTTACGCTTCCATTTTCATTTTGGAATCTCAGATTGTAACCGCAATCAAATTTTAGCATAATAAAAAGGGTCGTTTTGAAGTAGATGTGGGCCAGAGTTAGCCGAACCACTATAAGTCTTGTATCTCTTTTACTTTCTTTCATTTAAATTTTATTATTCTTAATTTTATATTCTCCACATCATATAATTTCTATGATCTTTGACTGGGTATTAGTGCTTTCACATGTTATTGGGTATTGATGGTCAATATTGATGCCAACATTTTGGTTCTTTCATTGAGAAGATTTTCACTCGGGGATTTGGATGCAATGATCTCGGATTTAGAAGCTTGGATACTTCGATTTAGAAAGAAATGGATAGGCAATCCACAAGGAGAATACAACCGAAAAGGAGTCATCATGAAGGGAGTTAGGAGGCTTCCTCAGGAGCTGGAGCTAATCAAGCATCTACATTACAAAGGATGAAATGGGAATGATTATGGATGCTATGCCAGAGATAATGTTGAAAAGGCAGGAGGAGATGATGTAGACTTTACTCCAATAGGTTAGACATGCAGGAATACATAATCAAGGAGTTGAAGTAGTTGGAATCGCTAAAAAACAGAACTGGGAGCATGGGAGCGAAGCTAATAGACAGAGGAATGGAGCAGAGGAGCCGGTGGCGGTCCACATGAGTCTAGAAGGATCGGCATCGATCCCCAATGGCTGTGGGGCATGCCTTAGGGTATGGTTGACCATGATGATGGAGGACCCACGGTTGGCACTATGTTGTTTGACGCTAATCAGAATATGGATGGTTAACCGGAGGAGTAGTTTTCGAAATTCCCTATAGACTCACGGGGCAGCTTGGGCATTATGATTGGAGGCTACGACCTGAAGACAATGATAGGTTTGTGGAGATGATAAGGAGAGCTATGCATGGAGGGTTAGAGATCAGGGATCTGGAGGATGTAAATAAAAGCCTCTTCACTCTAAATATTAGGCGGGCTATGAATCCACTGGAGTTTAAACTACCAAAGCTTGAGACATACGATGGAAAGACAGATTCTACTATTCATTTTACAAGGTACATGAGACACATGGAAGTGCTTGTGGCATCAGAGGGAGTCCTGGCATGGTGCTCCCCTTTATGCTTAACAGATATAGCTGCATTCAGGTTCAGACAGTTGGAAAGCAGCTCTGTTAGCACATGGACGTAATTGATCGAAAGGTTTATGAGGCAATTTTAGGTCCACGTTGTGATACCCAAGAGTGTGATGACTTTAACATTGATGAAGCAGTGGAAAGGATAACCACTCGGGATTTCTTAGCCAGGTTCGATGCAGCAATGGCTTCGGTGGATCGACCCAATCCTTTGATGGTTCTGATGGCAGTAGTCTTGGCAACTGCGATAATTAAGACTTCAAGATATCATTGGAAAGAGATCCACCGGCGGATCTCTAAAATTTACCTTAAAGTGGAAAGTTTTCAACGATAGGAAGATGCAAAGGTTGATAAAGAGAGGAAGCTAAAGTTTATGCGGTTGGAGGCGGAGGTTCGCCCACGGATGATTCAAACAAGGATAAGAAAATAAAAAACAAAGGATAACTCCGATGGATAAAAGAGGCTATGAAGGAAAACGAGATTCACCTCTTATACGGAATTTAACTGAAACATTAGAACACACACACACACACACACACACACTAGGGGATAGGTCTCCTATCAAAGGCCAATGAGGAGGGAGCCTGCCAATAATGAAAAGAAGTCAAAAAAATACTATCGGTTCCATGAGCTGGGTGAGCATAGTACAAACGATTGTAGGCACTTAAAGGATCATATTGAGCGACATATCCAAAAGGCAGGCAATTGCAATACTTAAGAACACGAGCAGCGGTGGTGGAACAGATTCGGCCGACATCTGGATCGAACGGAGACTGTCCTGGATCGAGGCGTCAACTTGTCATCAATTGATCGGATTGGCAAAGAGTAAGTAATAAATTCCACAATTAAACGGCTAAGTCACTTACGCATGTACGGGATCGTGAATGATCCTTAGGAATGCTTTGAAATGACAATGAACCATCACACCCAGAGATGCATGCACTTTGCTTTTTAATATTTGCTTTTGTTTCTCTTTTTTGCATCGGAACTTGATTTTATTAGTTGAATATTTTGATTATAAGACTCATTCGAACGTGAAATCTAACATTGATAATTCTGAGTCCCATCCGGGTGATCATATTTCTCCTTGAATGGCACTCGATCTCGAACGATCACATTTCACCTTTAACGGCACTCGATCTCAAACGTTCACATTTCGCCCCGAACGGGACCCGATCTCGAACGATCGTATTTCGCCTCGAACCGCACCCGATCTCAAACGATCACATTTCGCCTTGAACGGCACTTGATCTCGAACGATCACACTCCACCTTGAATATGCACTCAATCTCGAACAATTGCATTTTACCTCGAACAGACACTCGATCCCATGTGATCATCTTTTATCTAGAACCAACACTCGATCTCGCATGATCATCATTAGCCTGGGATGGCTACATATTTTATTGACGATCCTGAAAGATCGTTATTAATAATCAAGCAGGATCATTGATCTCTTCACAGGTCATCCACCTGTTTCGAACATCGGACTTAAGGAAATTTAAAACATGCCTTCTTATTGCAAGGCATATTTTTGGGGGAAAAGTTTTAACCCACCTTATGTCAAGACGGTATACAGGTAGATTTAACCCAATAGACTTCATGGTTATCAAAGCTAATGAGCATAGAGTGACAATAATACGGAGGATGTATACCGATGGTTACAAAAAGTACGAAATGAACAAAGCTAAAAGATAAACGGCGTCGAATGCTTGAAATACAGGTAGTTGCTTGGAAAGGCAAGGGATCAGTATGCTACATCTAGATGGATTGGCACACTTCAATGACATGGCCAATGGAAGGGGTCGACATTCCTCATCTAAAGGGGTCAGTATGGTAAGAAAGGGCTCGACGTAGCAGGAAGGAATAAGGAAGGGATCGGCATTGTGAGAGGTCGTCATACCACATTCCAGAAGAGAGGGCTCAGCTCGCTTCATTAAGGAAGGCTCGGCATGGTCGATGGCGTATGGATTAGTGTATTTCAATACATGGAGATCAGTAGGCTTAATTTGGAGGGATCGGTGTAGTTCGACTAGCTCAACAAGACGAAGGGGCCTCCAAAGGATTGGTCGACATGACCTAGGGGAAGCTCAGGGGTCGACATATCTTAGATCAATGCGGCACGTTTGGGCCGGCATAGGAAGGGATCGGCCTGATTTGGCTCGACATAGGAAGGGGTCGGCTTGGAAAGGATTGGCATAAGAAGCGGTCAGCATGTTGATACTTCTGGAAGAGGGGTCGACTTGATGAGTTTGGATTGACATATTATGGACCGGCATAGAATGTGGAGATGATGGGGTCGGCATGGTATGGATCGGGTTGGCATATTGGAAGGTCCACAGAGTATCAATCGGTTCAGCATGGTATGGTTAGGGTCGGCATGATGATACAGATCGACATAGTGAGTTGGGCTTAGCATTCCCTGAAGTGGGCCCATATAAGTGAGAAGACTCGGTAGCCGAAGTTTCACCTATAAGTACAGCAGACTTGGCTTCAGAAAGAGGATCTTCATTTTGCTTCTCTTCATCTTCCACCTAGAGGTTACTCTGCCATTTTAATTCTGGAATCTTGGACTGTAATTTTAATCAAATTTCGGTATAATAAAATGAATTATTCTAGAGTGGACGTAGGCGCGAGTTAGTCGAACCACTATAAATCTTGTCTCTCTTTTACTTGCTTTCGTTTTAATTTGATTATTCTTCATATTATATTCTCTACGTCATATATTATCTATGATCTGTGACTGGGTACCGGTGCATTCACGTGTTACTGGGTGCTGGTGGTCAATTTTGACACCAATAAGAATTAAAAATAGAAATGAACTTTACATAGCTATCATGCCTCGTGCACATCTTCGGAAGCTCATTAGTCTAAAGAGGTACATGAAAACCTCAACTTTCAAACTACATAAAATTAATTGAGCACCCGAGAGTTTAAGGAGAAAATATAAACTTCGAGTCGGATATAAAGCGATGTATGAATAATAATCCACCATCTCAAACCATTTAGATATCTAGTGACACCACGCTATTAGCAGAATGAGTTTTCCCCTCACTAGTATCTTATCCAAAACTTTATAAAACCATATACTGTGCTCATGCATCCACAATGGTTAAAAAATAGAAATTCAAAATATTATTATGTTATGCAAACAAGTAAATCGATTCTGGATTACCCATCCCCATTCATTTTGACTACCAGTCTTTACTATAGCTTCTAGGGTCACTATTAACCTATTAATTTTCATGGGTTGACTAATAACCTGTTCAATAATTAAGGACTCCTTGTTCATTTTAATTATTTTCATATGATCACTAAGAACCTATTGGTCTCTGCCAATAACTTCATCATTCATGGGTTCTTCCTGAACCTATTGGTATCTCCAAGAACTTCCCTCTTATCCTAGTTTTCATGGGTTGACTAGAAACCTACTGACTTCTGTTAACAACTTAATCGGGATATAGTTTTCATGGGTTCACTATAAACCTATTGGCCCTTCCAATAACTCTTTCAAATCATAGTTTTCATGGGTTTACTATGAACCAGTCTATCTGACAACTTCTTTAATCAGTGTTTAGTTATCCTATATTTCAGTCTATCTAACTTCCTGGATGCAATTCTACTCTTGAGAGTTAACTCAATTTACATGCACTATTAGGTCAACTAGTTGGTTATTCTGCCATTTTTCCCCAAAATATAGTTATGGGTCCATATTAAAGTGAATATGTATATTAGAAGTAGAAAAATAATAGCAACACCTATGGTTTAATATCCTTGAAATCATTTACATATATAACATGCTTAATCCCTTTAACCACTAATTTTATCAAGAAAAGCTTATTCAAAAACTTCCCGGTGAATACCGTTTCAAAAATTCTTTATTTTAGACATGGGTTTTCCTACAAATATGAGATTGGTCATTTGTTTTGAAAACTAAGGATTTCGAACCTTAAAACTTTACTTTCGAAACCATTGGATAACTTCCTTCAAAAGTATTCAAATCTTATTTTCAAAACATTAAGCATATGCCTTTCAAAAAACTTTAAAACACCTCTTTCGAAACCATCAAAACATATCTTTCGAAAGTATTAAAGCATCATCTATTAATTCCTTGAAGCATAGCTTCAAAAAAAAAGAAAGTACCACTTTCGAAACCATTAGTTTTATCTTAAAACATCTTTTGGGTTAAATTGAATATATATGAAAGAAGCCCTATCGAAAACTTTAATCTTCATATAAAATTGTTTGGGAAAATTGATGGCTTCAGAATCATCATTTCGAAAGCTCGGAACTTTTAAATAAAACATTTGAAAGATAGCTTTGAAACCCCTTTCAAAGCTATTGCCTTTGAAACCCTTGAATCCTTTCGAAAGCTTTAGGGAGTGGCTTAGTGCAGGTATAAAAAAAAAACAATATTTCGAATTTGTTGATGACTCCAATCCATTCAAAAGGCATAGAGACGGTAGCAAGGTTTCGATTGGGTTGAGATTACCCTTTAGAAAGCATTAGTTTAGGACACGGGAACTCATTCGAAATCTACATTTAAACAAAAAGGTGGCAACCCTTTCAAAATCTATTCAGAAGACCCTTTTGAAAGAAATTGTTTCAACTCCTACAAAAGCATTTCTTAAAAACTAGCAAGCGTATTTATTTTGAAATTAAAACATTGGTTTCGACCCTATCAAAAGCAGGAATTTTGACACCGTGCCTCCCACCTTTCTTCAATCCACTACATATCATCAATGTGAAACCTTGTGTATTGACTTTGGCTTGGTTGGTTTCAATTTGGTAGAGGCAGAAGCATAGGGACGAAAGGTGCTTCTAAAAGAGGTGGAACCTACTTTTCTTGGTAAGGACTGATTTAATGCCGTTTAAAGTAATTACTTTATAGCTAACCTACCTATTTGTAAACATTTAATTGGTTGCCATAAACTTTTAAAATTCTTTCTTAAAATAACTGCCGCATAGGTTCAGATCTAAACAAGGATTAATTTAACAAATAAGCCCTCTCATTGAGCAAAACAATTAAAACTATCACATCCTCCTTCTAAAGTAAATTAATTTCCATAGTTAATTACATAGGAAAAATCCCCAAAAATTTTAAAAATTCACTATCAACATTTATCTAACATATAAAATTTCAAACCTAAATTCTTCATAAAATAACTAAAATTAATTTCTAAACCGAATTATTTATATTTTCCTTTGAAAATTCATAATTAATTTTCCATACCTTAGAAAATTATAAAAATTAAACCCCATCTCCAAAATCATGCTTTTCATAACATATAATTTCTTATGGCATTCAAAATTCAATTTAATCGGTTTTACCCTTAAAACCATGTATAAACAATAATCAAACAATCTTGTTTGAATCAAACATGTTATAAAATCCACGCATATCATTAATAAATAATAATCATAATGGGTTTAAACTTAAATCTAAAAATCAAATGATCATAAAACAAATTAGAGATGGTCTTGATTATTATTCACCTTGATTAGGATATGGACTTTGAGATTTAACTGAGGTTAATTCCCCTTGCATTAAATCCTTTGCTTAAATTTGATTTCCTCCTCTTTTCTCCTAAGTAATGGCCGGCTTCTCTTTCTTTTGATTGCGTTTTATTTTTTTAGAAAAATGAATGTGAATGGATAGGAAACGAGAATATTAAGGGTATGGGATTTTGGTGTGGCTATTTCCTAATAGGCCTTTGTTTTAATTAAATAACATATAAAACCATTCATAAGCCCACTTATATAATTAGGCTCGGCCTCTAAGTATTTATTCAAATCTTAATTCCCTTATCTCTCTAATATTTACATTATTCTATTTAATTTTCTAATTAAATCTCCTGAATAATGTTATTAAAAATTAGGGGAGTTACAAGTATCATGGTCAATTGAAGTCAACTCAATGTCAAAGTCTCGGGCTAGAGAAGTTCGGATAATAATTACAATAATAATAACTATTATTGAACATAAGACTTTATTTCTGGACTATAGAGTTGAATATGGATGATACTGGAATATTTACTGTTCCTAAATTCTATAAGTCCAAAGTGATATAGTTTTGATGAAGATAATTGGTGCAAATAATTATGAGTACCGGCTAAAATTTAGTAAAGTAAAATTGGATTTTACTAGAACAAATTAAGCCATAATTTGGTCATAATTTCACAACACCCGCTAAGTGAAGTGTGAACAATAATACTCGCATAATCGAATTATTCAATATTAAATGCTGATCGAATTTACACCTAGGAGTCACACAATTGAAATATTGAATACTCCTTTACTATCAATTTAATTAATTTGTTGTTGTTATAATTAACTAAATTAATTAATATTTATGAAATATTAATTATAAAATTTTGATTGATGTGTATTGAGCGATAATAATAGTGTGCATATAATTGTTATATAAACACTAGCCGATATGCAATATCGATATGCATTTAAATTGGATTTAAATGCAATAAATATTGTTCGGGCTTGAAATGGACGCAATCCCATGTAGAGCATGCTAATTTTGGCCATAATAGTGGCATAAAGGTCAACCATAAGATGATTAGAAGCGTGGGATTATGGATGTTTAAAAGTAGAGAATGGATAAGTGAGAATTTAAGGATCGTGGCCTTACTTTTGCTCTCTAGCCTCTCTCTTATATGAATATCTAAACCCTCACTTTAGATAAGAGCTTTTTGCTTCCTTCATCCTCTTCTTTGCTAGTCGAACACTTCCCCTCCTCTCCTATAATATTTAAGCAATCTAAATACAAATTAAAGTCATACAATCATCGACGGTTAGGCAATTCAAAAGCTAGCAACTTCGGGGTTGGAATTCGATTCAAAGAGTTCACTTCTACATTTAAATGTGTGAGATTTGGGCTTTAGGGAAAGGTATTCTTCTAGTTTACTATTATACTGTAGTGTTCATATTATTTTTGTTCTATAAATTATTGTGCTAAAAATATCATGTATCGATCGATTATCACATGTTGGTGGTCGTATATACATAAGTGCATATATACATTAAAATAATATAAAAATTTATATGCATATTTGTTTATACATGCTCTCGGCATGAAATAAAAAAACTTTTTTATTTTCAAATTTTAAATAATAATGTATTATATGGTTTAAAATATCAAATCTAGTTTTAAAAGTTTAACACTAGATAATATATATAATTTAAAACTTAACAAAATCTAATTTTGTTAGTGTGATTTTTGACAACAATAAAAAAATTAATTTTTTTAGATATTTAATATATATACTATTATTTAATTCAAAATTATTTATGTACGTAAAATGTATGTGTATATAGATATATTTATAAATAATATAAAATTATAAAAAATATATAATATAAAATGTACATTATAGTTTCGAAAATAATTTTAAACTATTTCTCTATGATATATTAATTAATAATAAGTTTTAAACCAATAAATTATTTTAAAATCGAAAACTAAATTAAAAAATTATTTTAATCATCAAGCCCATAGCAACAAAATATATTTTTAATTATAAATTTTATTTATCTATATATATAATTATTATTACTAATTATATGATTATATGTAATACGTATTTAATTTAATTATATATATAATTTTAGTTTGAATTATATATTATAAATATTTTTCAAATTAAATTTTCAAATAATTTTATAATTTAATTATATTTATTCATGTGCATACATATGCATATATATATATATGTATGTATGTATGTATGTATGTGTATAAATAATTTCATGAGCGCACATACATACATATATTTAGACAATCCATTTGCATGCACGACGGGCTAACATGTTCATCGCGGTATAGGTCCCAACATCTACATACGGGCATGTTAAACCAAATACATGTTACCCTGTAGCACGCACACGCATACACATTTGTGTGTATGATACACGTATATTTGACATAATATAAATTATATAAAGAAAATTTATTTATTAATTTAAATAAAATATATATCTTATTAATAGAAAATTTAGAAAGTTCAAAATGTATTAGACTATATAGGCCCATTAAAAATCAAATAATGGATTTTTTTTGAAATTTACCCAATTCCTCCGCTATGGGTTGGCCCTATTCCAATAATGGTACACTCAACAAAAATACCCTATTACAACACCCTTTTTACAATGGGCAACAATTGTCCGTTTAAATAGTAAGATATTACAATTGCTTTTATGGTCCATTATAACAGATACCACTTTTCAACAAGCTTTTCAATTTGACCATTGTAACATACTACTATTACAACATTTTATGTTTGCCTGTTGTAAAATATGCCTATTACAATGATTTTCTGCCCTTTGTAGTAAATACCAGTTTTCATTCCTCCCCACCAATTGTAATAGATGCCTATTACAACTACATTCTTTTGCCTGTTGCAATATATGTCAATTTTAACAACATTTTTATTCTAGTTGTAATAGTTACATTTTACAATATTTTTAGTTTACCAATTGTAATATATACCAATTTTCGACCACTCTTAATTGATTATCATTATCTTTGAAAATTTTAGACGTTGTGAGTGGTTTAATCAGTATTTTAATAGACTTAATTTCACTTTCTAGATATTAGTATGTAATTATATATAGATTTTTTTAAAATAAAATACAATGAGAACGTTTTTAAATTAATCATATTAAAAACTAACTATTCAAAAAAATTCAAAAACGAGAAATTTGTGTTACGTTAAACATTGTGTTTACGTAATAATTTTAGCATTTTTGTTAGATAACGCTTTGCAATAATTTTATTTAATAGAATAATATATTTATTATTGTTTTGACGTAAATATTTTCTTATATTCATGAGTATTTTTCAACACGTGTTTGTTAATAAAAAATATATTTCACAAACAACATAGGAGTCCATTTTTCTATGTGTCATAGTACTTTTCGATTTTGAAAATTTCATAGTGAGCGCTAGGTGAAAAATTTCCCTCCACCCTGCTTCGTATCCTCCCCCTTAAGCACTTAAATTATACGCCCTTTATGTTTTCTTCTTTAACCTAACTAAGGCAAACGAAATCCAAACTAAACTTATCTTCATAGTTCAAATCCAGGTCGTAGATAAATTCCAAGTTGGTGAAAAGGTTGGTGAACGAACTCCAAGGCAAAATCAACAAAATCATGTGAAATCTGTGATTAAATTAAGGGCCAAATTTGGTGATTCAGTTAGGTCTCGAGATCGATGAAAAGCGAAGAGGTATCTTACTTAAATATCTTTGTTCTATGTTATTTTAAATTGCAGTCAGTTAGGGCATGTGATTTGATTAGATTTGGATGAAATCAATGTTGAGCAGCGTATGTAGTTAGGGCTTGCTTGTATGCTTACTGATAATTAGTAATTGAATCCATATGAAACTTTGTGATACCATTTTTGAAGTTGAAAAGAAGTTATTTAACTAGGTATAATAATGCTTCTATCCTTCTGTACATAGAAATAATCGTAGCATGTCCTCGCACACCATCCACTTACTGCCCCTCTAAAATCTCAAGAGTTTTGTTTGTTTTATGTATAACCAAATATTTTCAACTCGTGTTATAATCTTTAGTCGGAATTTTTTTTTGATAAACTCAAACCTTAAGGTGTTTTATTAACTAAATAGTTGGACAGAGTGAGAAGAGCTCATAATAAATTTTGATAGGTATTTTCATTGTCTATATCGATTCATTGATTTGTAATATGAAAATATTCAATGCTTCCTCATGGATTTTGTAGCTTATGTTATAGGAGGTCTTGAGTGAATTAGTTTTGATTGTTAATAGAAAATATATGTTTTGAACCTTTTGATAGGTTCTTATGAGGTGTGTAATTATAATATGTCAATGTAACGTTTTCTTTATTAATTCTTGGACCACGACAACTAGGGAATTATATTGATGCATATCTACAATCACTTATTGAAGATTTGAATAAATTATGGGATGAAGGGGTGAAGGTGTATGATGCATACAATCGCAGTGAATTTAGATTAAACGCTATTCTGATGTGGACGATAAATGATTTTCCAGCTTATGAAAATTTAGCAGGTTGCACCATAAAGGGTAAGAGGGCATGTTCTATTTGTGGTGTTAATACATGCTCAATATGGCTACCATTTAGTAAGAAGTGTGCATATTTAGGCCATAGGCAATTCCTTGATCCTAACCATGAATATTGCTAACGAAAAAACTAGTTTGATCGAACCATGGAGAATAGGTAAAGGCCTCATTACAAACCGGTTCTCAAGTCTTTGATATTGTTCAAGATATTTGTAATGACTGGGAGAAAAACCAGAGGAGGAAGTGAAAGATAAAGAGAAAGAGAAAGAAAAAAGGGAAAGGGGAGATGAGAAGAAAAAGGAAGTCAAATGTTGAAGAAGAAGACTATTTTCTTTAACCTTGTTGGTAGGTAAAATATAATTAAAAACAATATTGTCTTTTCTTTCCTATCTATGTGATCAATTATTTTATTATAACCAGTTATACTCCATTTTTGATTCTCTTAGGTACTTCCTTTGCGACACAATCTAGATGTAATGCATGTTGAAAAAAATAATGGTGAAAGTATTCTTGGTACGTTAATTGATATTAATGTAAAATCAAAAGATGGCATTAATTCATGTAAAGATCTAGAAGTACCGGGTAATAGGGAAAAGTTACATCCTATGGACATTGGAAGCAAAGTATTACTTGCAGTCGCGTCATGCACCTTAACTGACCAAGAAAAGGAGATCTTTTACAATAGAATGAGGAATTTGAAAGTACCTGATGGGCATAGATCAAATATTGGAAATTTTTTTGCAAAACAAAATAAAATTTCAAGCCTTAGTCCCATGATCATCGATGCAACAACTATGCTATGTATCACTGAGAGGACTTCTACCTAAAGGGACAAGGAATACATTATTACGGCTATGTTATTTTTACAACGACATTTGCCAAACAGTGCTTGATAAAGATAAATTAGCAACTATGGAGAATAAAATCACATTAACACCATGCGATCACGAGAGATTCTTTTCTCCTTCCTTTTTGATATCATGATTCACTTAACAATACATTTAGCGAGGGAAGCAAGAATTTGCGGGCAAGTACAATATCGATGGATGTATCCATTTGAGAGGTAAAATTTGGCATGAGTACATATAATGGTTAACAATATATGTGTTTATGAAAGTATTTTACTTATGCATCTTGATTATAGATACATGAAAACACTGAAGGGGTATGTTAAAAATCAAGCACGGTCCATAGGGTGCATAGTTGAGCGTTATTCTGTTGATGAATGCATGAAGGACGGTGCTGGATATACTGACAATGCATGAGAAATTAGACAAAGGAAAAATAGAAATTTAGTGGAACAAAGTGATCTCACACTCGACTGGAATCCTATTTTCAAAGGAAAATCTATGGTAGTCACCAATGAGGTGGTTGAAGCTACTCCTCGGTATGTGTTGTTTAATACCGAGGAAGTGGAGCCTTATATAAAGTAAGCATAAATTCACAACTATTATGTGTGAAATAAATTAGATTTTGACATGTATACTTATGTATGTAGGATGCATAATGAGGAGCTGAAACGTTTGCATCCCCAGCTTTCACGAGATGATGTGAAACTTTTAAAGCTACATTGAGAGACTTTTAGTCAGTGGTTTGAAAAAAAGGTTGAAAGTGTTATATATCCTTTTAAGATGGATAAGCTTGACATAAAAGTATATGTTATTGTGATTATTCTTTATATATAACATTAGGCTTTTGCAGGTTAAAGATGATAGAAAAACATCTGATGTAAGCAAACTAATAAATTGGCTTTCGCCGTCAAGTAATTTCTTATGCTAGTTAAATATATTAATGGTCGGCATTTTCATACAAAAGACTACGATAAGTCTACACAATATAGTGGTATTTCCATTGAGGCAAGTACTGTTCGCATAGATGGGTCTATTGAGAAAGTAATATATTATGGGGTTTTGCATGACATTTTGTTGTTAGACTACCGCCAGTTTCAAATTGCCTTGTTTAAGTGTGATTGGCCAAGATATGTTGGTCAGTTTACATCAATTCCAAAATCAATTTGCAAGCAACACTTTCATCTTGGCATCTCAAGCGCTACAAGTGTTTCTTTTTGTAAAGAAAGTAGTTTTTAAAATTGGTATGTTGTGCTAAGAGCAACCCCTAGAGGTTTTCATAAGTTGGATAACTATGACAAGGAGGATGAGTCAACTAGCAAACTGGTAGATGAGTCACTACTTGATGATAGAGATGTCGATAATGGGGATGAAGTTATATACAGAAGGATTGTGATGGAATTTTAGTATGGTATAAGCATCCTTTATTGATATTTGTCTTATACATAGTTGTGTTCGTAAAGAGTGTAAATATACATAATTAGATGCATAGTTATATTAATTAACCATCAATTCCGATTTGTAAATTGGAAAAAATAATAATCATTCTTTTGCAAAGTATGGCCATTTTATATCAGGATTTTTATATTTTACAATAATGACTAATTATTATAATTTCTACTTATTTATTTATGTATTATGATTTATTTCTAGTTTTATCCCTTAGTAGAAGTGAAGCATCGATGGGTACAATGGAGCAAGATCAAGGAGCGGAAAAATATAATTATCCCACATTTACATTTCACATACCATGCTGTTGCAAATTTTTTTAGTTAGTTGTTTATTATCTTTCCTTGCATGATTAAACATTCATTGCATCCTTGTATGAACAACTTCTTATTTTTAGCTGTCTAGTTACAGTAATGTATTAAGGTTAGTAGATAACGATAGATGATTAATTAGTTGTCTAATTATAGTAGTACAATAGTGTCTAGTTATAGTAGCTAACTATCTTTGATATTTCGAAAAGGAATGATTCTAAATGGAGTAGCATAACAAAGGTACCGATTTAACTGCCTTTGATATTTCATGCACTGAAAGTGATGCTAACTTCAAGGATGAATTTAACCTTAATTACACCATTTACTAATACAAGCCCATACGGGTGTGCAAATATACTTGTTGATAAGAAAACCAAGTACAAGTTGGCAAACTGAAATGCTAAAAAATGATATATTTGGAAATATTTGAACTTTTTGAAATAGAAAATATGCCAATTTAAACTATGAATATAACATAAATATTTGAATATATCAAAAAGATTGAGATATGGTTAGAGAGAATCAAATAGGGCAGCAACTTGCCTAATATATTGAAGATACATTTTTTGTTTATATATATCATAAAGTAAATACGGGGATCGTTCAAATTTAACATCGACTGAATAACATTAAGAAACTAACATCTTCACTACAACATATATTATGTTTATAAACGAATTACAGAGCCCAAGCCCAATTGCTAGCCTAAAATTTTCCTCAGACTTTGCTATTTCTTCACTCCCTTAATATATTCGTGATTACATACCTCATCATCAGACAATTTTTCTCCCTAAAGCAATTAAAACTCATTATCAGGATTACACGCCTTTACTTAAATGTGTGTGTGTTTTTTCTAGAAGCTACCCCATCTAATGCTTCTACTCTTAGAATAACTATACATTGTCCCCCATTATTCAGAATAATAAATTTATACTGAAACTATTGCCAAAAACAAGTGAAGTAAAAGGGCATATACAGTCAATTAACGTAGCAGGAAATTATGAAACTGACTATTGGATAGTGTATGGTTAAGAACAATTTAAGTTTTAAACTGTTATGAATTAGAGTTAAATACCCTATAATGAAGTGGTTTTTGGTGGTTTGGAATAAACATAGTTTGACAAAAATGTCGACTTGTATGTATAAAGTAGTGTTAAGGAGGTAATCTATAGCTGAAAGATGATCAAATTGGGGCATCCCAGTTGATAACCAATGAACATCTTTTTCCTAAAAAGTCCGGCGGTCAATATCTATTGAATTTTATGAAGCTCAAATTGGAGATGTTGTAGATAAATTCAAGCGATTTTTGTCAGAAATCAGTTGATAACCAATGAACATCTTTTTTCCTCATAGTCCAACAGTCAATAGCTTGCAATTTTGTAACTATTGTTGTAGTATGACCTATTGTTGCATATTGAGTTGTATATATAGCATGCAATTTGATAAGTAATGTGTTCATACTTGCTTGAGTTAGAATTTTGTTCCATAATCAATAGCATGCAATTGATAAGTAGTGTGTATATACTTGCTTGAGTTGCAATTTTTTTCCATATTCAGTAGCATGTAATTGATAAGTAGTGTGCATATACTTACTGTTTTAATGCGCGCAATAGTTGTGAAAAAATCTACGCATTTATATAGTAATTTATGGTTTCTAGTTCTCAGCGATAACTTCAGCTAATTTAAATGACAAGTGTCTACTTATTTCATATATCAAGTGTAGCAACAAGACATTCAAATAGACAATCTCTATCTGCAGCTGCAGCTTCACGTGCAAATGATAAGACTGCTGGTGTAAAAATCAATGAAACAAGAGGTGTCGATGTTGAAGTTGCTCGTACTCTTCAATGTTTAAATAGTAATGTTAGAAGATCCCCTTGGAAGCGCACTAAAACGCAACCTCCAAAAACTGACAAAATGTATCCTCTACCAGACAAAATGTAGCCTCCACCTTACAATATTCAATCTCCCAATCTCAATCATGGCCCTAATTCTCCAAATATTACTCCTATAAACACAGATCCACTCAATGCCATGGATTCCCTGAACAACCTAGATTCTTATGATGGTATTAAACAAGAGACGACAAGGAAAAAAAAGATGAAAGACGATGTTGAAAATGTTCTCTTTAAGGCCGAATGAGAAGGCTGAAATTGAATTTAACGATCTAGGTCAACCAATAGATTCCAACTCTAAACACTTATCATCTTATCTTGGTACCTTAGCAAGAGAGATGGTACCTTTGACTATTTTAGAGTGGAAAAAAGTCGACAAGGACTTAAAGAGAGATTATGGACCTCCAGGTATGAAAAAATTAACATCCTACACCTTACTTTTTTTAATCTGAAATAAGAAAATGTTAGAAACTGAACTGGTTATTCCAATAGACTTAAGTCTACTTAGATGTTAGATGAGACAGCAAGTAACCTGATGTAGGAAAAAATAAAGGGGTTGTTTAACTGGTTCCAGTTTAGGATAACTAATGAGGAAAAAAAATTAAAATTGTTAGGAGAAGTAAACAAAAAATGTCAAACCCCATAACAAAAATAAATACAGTTACGTAAATACTCTCCTTTATCATTGGGTAAATTTTAAACGATATACTAATACCATGTTTTGAGATAAATTTTGATAAACTTTTATCGCAAAAATCTATCAGAGACACTAAAGCGTTTTTATGTGGAGTTTGGCAAATTCGTATATATTTTTTTCAAAATTATGATTTTTATTTCTAGCAACAAGTAGATAAATTTTGATTTTTTATGTAGAAGAATGCAACTCCAGTTTGGTTTGGGTAAGGAATAATACAAAAAAACATTATATCTATCGTTTAATGATTTTTCGGCAAACAATGCTATTTTTAGGATTTACAGAATAAGATAATTAGCATATATTATTACTGTTTTAGAATCATGTTGCGTTTTTAGCACGACTGAATTTTTGTTTTGGCATTCTAGGTCATACAAGAATGAAATCTATGCAGCATCGCCCAGGAAACTTCAAAACAAACCAAACATCACCATCTAATAGTTGCCAACATGCTTACTTTTCTCTCCTTCCTTCTCTACCTTTTCTTTCAAAAACTTCCAATAAAAGTAAAGCAACCCTTCATATTCAAAAATCAATATCAATTAACCCACATAGCGAAAAAATCTTAAGGCATGTTTCTTTGAATTCATATGGAGCAGATTTACCATCATATACCCATTCTTTAGTGTATGGCACCACCTGGAGGATTTGGACCATAAATAATAGAGCTTGGTTTTTATCTCAGCAGAGATAGGGTCATCGACGGAGAATCGAAGGTTCCCATTGTGTTTGGCAAGTCGAAGAGCGCTTGGAAGTATCGAAGTTTAGCGGTCCGACCGTGTCTTGTGATTAGAAAAATTTCACTATTGACACTGCTAGGGTTTGGTCGTAAATTTTTATAGGTGACCGAGCTTCAAAGTTTGGGTTTAGGAAGGTGGAGTTCGTAGAGAGCAACATCTCTACTACTAATAAAGAAAATTCGTTGAGTTAATTTACTCAGCGTTTTTTAATTCCAAAAAGGCCCTTGCTTTCCATTTACAATAATATAAACAGCCCATGTGCGAAGCACGGGCCAATTCTAGTGTAGGTGAAGTAAGATCTTTATATCATCAAGCATCAATGGTTTGGTAGTGTGCGTGCACAAGGCAGAGGAGCGTTTATATCAGGTTTGATGTGGGAAGACTGTGGAATTAGAGAAGAAGTATTAACAATGGGTAGTTATGATTAAAGTGTAATTAGTGATTTAATTAATATAATTTAATTATCAAATCTTAAAAGTTGAATAACTATCGAGTATGAGATCGGATTTGGACCCGGTATTTTGCATTAGACTTGTATCGACATTATATTTGCATTGGAACTTATTTCGTTGGATTTAGAGCCAGTAAAATTTTGGAATTAGACCAAACCGAAATGCGAAAGTGTCTGTTGGAATTTCTATGAGTACACTCATCTATTAAAAAAATTATGATATTTGCATTGCTATAGATTATTGTTAATGATTGGATGATAGCTTATATTATTGTTTGGTTGTTTCTTTCAATTCTAAATTTTTGCTCGACAAGCGGATGGCATAAATAACCATTGTGTTGCAGGGGACAAAAACAAGAGGAAGTTAGAGTATACGTAGCGAATAGACGCCATGGGACATTTTAAAAATTACGCACATTGGTGTGATTTATAAGGGACTTTTGTAGAGAGATACTAAGGGCTTTCTCACCAATATTAATTTACTTATATTCTTTTGTCGCTTATATTATTGTTTTCTAAAATTTTTTATGACATACTATTTGATTATGTAAGTGTCATTATAATGATTATCGTTGTACCTTCACTTATGAAATATTATCCGCTTAAACTCCTGTTGTGTATTAAACTTGAGCTTGTACTTTTACAAAATAAATGTTTGGTCGTGATTTTGGATGTTGATAGTTGTTTAAATAATATTTTCAAATATTTTACGAATTTTGAAAATAAAGGATAAGTATTAGTTAAAAGAATTTATAGTTTTGATTAATTATCTTTCAAATGATTAATTTTGTTTTAGTTTATAAAAATATTATAAATTGGATTAATTATCATTTGGATATTTAATGTTGTTTTAAATTTATAAAAAGGTTATAAATTGGACTAATTATATTTTAGGATAATTAATGTTGTCTTAAGTAATATAATAGATTATTAATTTAATTAATCATTTTGATAATGATGTTTAAAATTAATTAATCATTTTAACAATGATGTTTAAAATTAATTAATAATTTTTACTATTGATGTTTAGGATTAATCAATCATTTTAATAAATTTTATTTAAAATTAATAAAATGATTTAGTAAAGATGTTTAAATAAATTCACTGATTTAATAAAAGTGCCTAAAGTTAATTAATTGATTTAATAAAGATGTTTAAATTAATTTATTGATTTAATAAAAGTGATTAAAGTTAGTTAACTGATTTAATAAAGGTGTTTAAATCTAATTAATGGATTTATCAAAGGTGTTGTAAGTTGATTAATTTTCTCTTGGGATAATTAATGTGGTTTTAAACTTATAAAAGAATTATATCAATTATTTTTTAGGTTGATTAATATCGTTTAAATTTTATGAAAGAATTTTAATTGATTTGTTATCTTCTGGGATAATAAATGTTGTTTGAAATTAAAAATGATAGTTTACAAATGTGAAAAATCTTTTGAAAGGAATTGTTTTCAGAAATAAAACTAAGTGTAAATTGTTTTAGATTTGTAATAAACAATGTTTTTATGACATTTGATTTTACCCTTCTTTTCAATACAATAAGAAATATAATTTGCTCTTTAAAAAGAATATTTTCAAAACTGTTTTTAAAGTTTTTACAAATATTTGTGAATGGAAAACCAAACTCAAGTTGGGGTTTTAAAAGTGTAAAAGTTTGATTCAGTTACGAAAAGGATAAGAAATTTTATTTCCGTAAAATACCCCGCCTATATGGAAAGGATTTAGTCATACTCTTAACACGTCAAGGAATGGAAATCCATTTCTATCTCGAAGGTTAAAAGTGCTATCAAGGCAATGCCTAGAGGTAACAACATCTTAACTTGCTTGGCTTCATTGTTAACGGAGGGATAATATAAGTTTGAAATCGAAGAGTAGTGGTAAAGGTATGAGACTTAATTTCCATATATGATCATTTTGACTATTCCTAATAGTTGATTTATTGACTATCCATTCAGCTTTTTCTTTGTATATCATCAATTAAGATGATTTATTGCTCATTTGAGCGTTGATATCCTTTCTCGGAAATGACTAAAACCGAATAACGAGTTGACGTCTAGCTTTGTTGCTCATTCGGTTGTATGCATGTAGAGATGTGAAATATTCGGATTCTCGGCAAGGTTGGTGGGGTCCGGCTAGTACTATCCAGGAGAGTCGTAGGGAAAATGACCCTCTCAAGTTTATTGTCTGGAGGTATACTTTCGATAAAGGGGGCTCACCCTTCTAACATTGTTGGAAAATTCATTTCCTTGTTGTTGATTCAAATCTTTATATTGTTTTATTAATTTCATTAAGAAGTCACTGGAGCACTTCTAAATTTTTAACTCTTTGTGTCCATTCTTTCAGTTTGGATTTTAACCTTGTTTATACCCATTCTTTCAATTTTGGGTCAGACCAAGTATTTTTTCAAGTTGTTGTTGGTGTGACATGGTGCTCATGAAGTAAACCTAGATGTTCACATGCCATAGTATTTTATTTCTGCTGTATTATTATATATACCCATCAACAATTGTAAGCTTAGGAAGTTATAGTTGTCCAAGTTAACGAGAATTGCTTTTAACATTAATTTTCTATGTATTTTAGGGTGATGGCTTTTACTGTCTTTATATATTATATATTGTCGCTCCGCTGTGAAAATCCAATTCTCCTTTTCTTTTTCCCCTTCTTTTTTCCCTAACAATCTGCCTTTTCGACAATTGGAGATTAGACAATGAAATACCGCAGATGTATTTGGCGTCGACTTTCGATGATCGAAAGGAGGGACCTTACAACTGGTATCAAGCTGAAGGTTAAGCGAAAACCTTGGCTTTGGTGGGGTAAACCCATTAGAGATACGGTAGAATGAGCTTGAGAATATTATATATGCAAGAGAATATTTTTTATTATTATAAAAATATATTGTGTTAATTGATCTACTGAGTTATTTATGAATTATGGTAGAGGCGTGGGATGTCACGGTGTCGATAAGGATTTTTAAACGCTTGAACAAGGAAAATGGACATGATATTGATTTTTGAAAATTTGGTAAATGAAATGTTTTACCTTGTATTATATTTTTATATATACAAAGGAATAATTTTCTAATTTGAAGTTATTTATGGTATTTGTTGGTAATGATAATATTTCTTTATGATCATTATTGTTTGATTTGTTGTGCTCGGATAGTTTTGAAGCATTGACTATTGTATCTTGATCATTAATTTATACTTGACCAGTTTATGAGCATTTACTACCGGTTGTAAGTACATTAAAACCAACCCCTTATGAATTAAATTTCTTAATTTGGCTATAAGTTGTTTGGAGAAAATGTTAAGTCATCATTCAATAATGTTAAATTAAAATCAAAAAAATTAATAATAATTATCCAATATAATCTAAATAGAAAGAGAAAACATTTAAAGGATAAATTTATGAGAAAATTTTATTATAATAAAGGAGAATTATTATAATATTATATGATTTTAGAGGTATATTTTATATGAGTACGGTATATAAAATGATTTATATGATCTAATAAAAGGTTTAAGAATTTTAAATCTTGGTATCGCTTGAAATGATTCCAAAAATTTTAGTGAAAAAGAATGGTGGTATTTCTTGGAAGTATTTTATAAGTCTAAATATTTCAAAGAGGATTTTTAATAAAAAATTACATTTTCTTTGAACAGTTCATGAAAAAACTTCGCAATTAGTTTTGTGGTAATCTACATAGTCTTCTAAGTGATGATCGAACGTTGCTTTGGCAAATGTTGTAGTGCACTTAGTAAATTATTCTCCTTATCATTGTGCAATTCGAAATAAGTTTGAATCTGAACGAACCCAAGGTGAGTGGTAGTGGATGAATTATTGGAGTTATTTTATGTATAGAAATTATGCAGTATGATTTTCAAAATGATGTTGACATAAAACCTAGGTACTTAGGCCTAAGTTTCCTTAAAGGAAATTGGTTTTTAAAAAGGAGTTATTTTGAATAATAATTTGATAAATAAAATTTTAAACTCTTGGAGATAGTTTGACCCAAGTTTTTGAGTGGGTTAAATTGGATAGGAAGGTTTTAATAAGTAATGTATTATTAAACATAGTTTTTATTTAAACAATTGTCATATAAACCATTTCTTGTTATTAGGCCAACTAGTAAATATCTGTCTTTTGAAAACTCTAAGGTAAAGAGGTCGAAAAGTTGAATCGGTTTTAAGATTCGTATTTTGTTTGGGCCTCCATTTGAACTTAAAATAATAAAAATATGCAATAAATAAATAAAATAAAATTGGTATTTTGTATATACTCTTAGAAGGTAGAGGAGTATTATACAGTAAAAAGTAGTAGATTAAGTTTTTAAATTAATGTTTTATAAATGTTTATCTTTATAAAATGTTAGAAAGCTTAAGTGAAAAATTTATGGAGTAATTCATCAATAATTTTAGTATTGCAACGACCCAGAATTTCTGTCAATTAAAATTCGTATATTTAATTAATTTTAAATATTAATAAGTGAAATTTATAAGTTGAATAATTTATATTTCGAATAATTGGATTTAATTGGATAATTAAATCGATAATTTAATATTTGAAAATACAGAAACAATTGAAATTTGGGTTTAATATGATTGAAAATGATTTGTAAAACTTTATTATATCGTATTGAAGTTAGAATGATGTCATAAAACTTTTAAAATTGAATTAAAAGTTTATTTGTGAAAATTGAATATTTTAATATTTAGTTATCAACTGAAAAATAGCCAATTTTCAAACAGTCTGAGAAATGGACGAAACTAGTTCCATTGGATCCATAATAGTTTATTATTATCGGATTTCAATTTTCGTAGCAATCGGAGTTTTCATTTGACCGTGGCAGCTCGAAACGCATCGAAATTGTTTTAATATTTAATTGACGAGTTAAAATAGCCATTTTTCAAACAGTTTCGGATTTCGACGAAACTAGTTTCATCGGATCCATAATGTGATATTATTGTATGGTTTCAAATTTCGTGTCAATCGGATTTACGGGTTGACCGGGGCAAGCCAAAACGCGTAGAGATTAGTTTAAATCGATTTAATTTAAAATCGAACGTTTATTGCCGTAACTCGCACAGATGATCGAATTAGCCTCCGAAACACATTCCATTGTGTTCGGAACGCGGGGTAAACCTTAGAAACGCCAACCCGCACGCTTCGTTTGGAGTTCGGAAAAAATCGGATGAATAGTAATTTGGAAATTTTCTATAAAAGCCCATGTTTATTCACAATTTTCAACATAATTGCAAAACCCTAAACCTAATAGCCAACCGCCACCTCCAATAAATTCAATGGCCGAAACACAATTATCTTCCCCTCCAATTATCTTCTAATCCAAGCATCGATTCAGAAAGCTATGAACTGAAGATTGGTAGAGGGCAGTGAGTGCTACAAGATCAACGGTGGAGATCGTTGTAGGTGAAGCGGATCAAAGGCAAATCGACCACAAACATCAGGAAGTCGCGCACGATTTCCCATGCAGGGTGCCAGCCGAGTTTCGAACCCTTCTTGGCGTGGGTGGAGTTGAGTGCGCGCAACAACATGGAGCTACCCGATCGTCTTCGAAATTGTCGTATTGGATTGTGTGAATTAGGGCATATGGCGGCCTGGGTTCGGCATTCACTGGTCTTCACGCGATTGGGGAAGATGTTGAACGAGCGGCCTTGATTTTCTAGGGCTAGCAACGTGCGGCTGAGATCTAATTTAGGTTAATTTAAAAATAGAAATTGAAATTTATTTACATTATAATGAGTGCAAACTTTAAAATATTATATCTTGATCATACGAGGTAGAAAACGCACGAAACAAGTTGCGTTGGATTCGTATGGACGAATACTACGCAATGGAGCTGGTTTAGAGTCGTTTGGAGCTAGTGGGAATTTCGAGTAAAATTAAACGCTCGTTTAATTTTATTCGAAATGAAAGATGAAAATGAAATTGAAATCAAGGTGAGAACTTCTCACTCAATCGAATTAGTTTCGATTTTAATTTTTAAATAGTTATATTTAAAATTGCTTGATTATATGTTTGAATGATGATTGTTATCTATTGATTGTTAAAATAGACATTATGCGCCGTTAGTAAGCGGAGGTTATTTATTAAAAACATATACCGCGAATATTTCACCATATAGTGAAATTGGTATTATATATGTACGTGGAGTTGATTTCCCGCATTATATAGCGGTTGAGACCCTATTGGGCCGTCTATTAAGTGGATAGTATTTTATAAATCCCATATACCGCGATATTTCATCTTGAAGCGAAATTGGTATTGTGCTAACATCTTTAGATGCATGGAAACAGGTTGGAGGGATCCAATTGGATTCCTCAAACATTTGAATTGGTTTCAGTGTTGTGTGTTGATCTATTGTTGATCTATTTATAATCTGTGTGATTATCTTTGTGATTGAAATGGTTTAAGGCAAAATTTTAGCCGAATATATTTTGGTATCGTTAGATGCCGAAAATAAATAAAATTTGATTTTTGAAAATTTAAATTGAGAATTCATAATAAAATTTAATTTTGGAGTTGATCCATTTTAAATAAATAAACATGGAAATGTTTATGGTATAAAATTATGATTTTTGTGAAATATAATCGAAATGTGATTTTTGAAATAAATAGTTGATAAATTTGTAAAATGGTTTAAAGTGGGATTTTTGAATTATTATAAAGGATTTATATAAAATATATATAAAATTGATATTTATAAATTAAAAATATTGGGATTATAAATCAAGTTTTTATAAGTGTTAAAATGGAATATAAATGGATTTTATAAGTGAATGAAATCTATATATTTATAAATTGTGGAATTATAAAATGAATAGATTTTATAAAATAAAAGATTTATAAGTAATTAACTTATAAATTGGATTTTTGCGTGTAAATGGAATATGAATAGAATTTGTTTATAAAGTGATTCTATAAGTTGAAGTGGCCATAAAATATAAATGGAATTTATAAACGTTGTTTTATAAATCCGAAAACGACTTGTTTTGATAAGTTAATTATTATAGCTTATTAAAGAAAATATATCCACGATTTTGGACAGTGGATAATCCTTTAAATAAAATATGTAGAAATGTTGAATTTGGATAAGGAAATATATTCACGATTTTGGACGGTGAATAATATATTAAAGAAATATCTTGGAAAAAGTGATATTTTTAAATAGAATTTAAACGATTCAAAAACATTTTAAAATGTGTTAAGTATCGAAACTATAGATTTCAATATTTATTGTTGAAATAGACGTTTTCGAGGAATAGAAGGAAATGATGGACTATAACACTGTTGTTATAGTAAATGATTTCCGAAAGGAAATGTTTTATATATAGTATTGGGATTGATATATCTATTTAAGCTCGAATCCCTATACTAGTGATTTTGGGTTGTCGTAACGATGTTTTACGTAACATTCGTTTTGACCCAAATAAATGTGTTTAAGAGAATGATTTCTTAAAGAATGAAATATATACTTGACTATGATTTAAGTATATTGAATATTTTCCAAGTGTTGAAAATAAATAGATTTGTGAATTACTTATTATTAAATAAGTATGGAAATGTTTTTCCAATATGAAGTGAATGTTTGAGATTTTATCTTTTAAAAATAAATTGAAAATGAATATTAGAAATCGATTTGGAAACCGTATATTCATAGATATTTTGGAAAAGTAAATTCACTATGGAATCTATAAAAGAAAGGGAAATTAGTTAAAATTAAACGTTGATTTATTTTGAAGTGTGGAGATTAATTTACGGATCTGGAACGTAAATTTAATAAATCAGTAAGGATTTATTTAATTGGTTTACATGAACCATTTTGAAATGAAAGTTGTAAGGGTGCAAATTTATTTGAAATTGGTTTTCAAATGGTTGAAGTGTGGGATATATATCTTATAAAGATATTTTTGAAAATAAATAATTTGGGAAAATTATTTATAATCAGGTGATGTTGTGAATACTTATTGATAGTTAAATAACCGACTATCAAATATTGACCTTTAAATAGGTATTTGTTGTGAATTGGTTGAAATTGAAATGCTACACTTATTTTTAAATTATTGCGCTCCTTATTCGAATTACCCATTCCGAATAGTGATACGACATAATGGATAGCATTGAAGACCGGTGTTGAAGACAGGGTATTTGTGAGAACGATAGGATGACCTATCGATTGTCTCTGCACCGTTAGCTATGGTATGGAGATTTCCTTTGTGATGGGAAATTCGATCGTGATTGTGAATACCCGGATTGCAAGGGCTTCTTTTGGAAGTACCTTCGGTTCTGTTCGAACCCGGAATAGACTTGTATGGTTACGTGTCTAACATTACATTTTGAGATATAAAGCAAATTTCTTTCAAATACATTTCTGTTGGTGGCGAAGAATTTATTCTCTTAGCTTAATACCCTTCTCTGAGACGTACGCGCTTAGAGGTTATGTAGTTGAAGGTTATCAGCGATATATTCCCAATTTGGTAATGTGGCATGCTTAGTGTTGGTGTGTGATTATTATTTATTGATCATTTGTTGATCAAAGCGTGGCTTTGTGCCTAGCTTTGTGGACGAGACTTCGTCAGACCTCACTCCTCGGAAATGGTCAAAACAGGAATGTGCGGCAAGGTTATGAGGGTCGCGCCCTTTAGGGTACGTCATTTCCTTCTGGAAAGGATGGTATCAAGGTATGGAGCCCAGATACTTACTCATGTTGATACACTATATTTATTACTGTGTGGTGTTGTTGGAATCGAGCGCTCGGATAAAGGTCCAAAGGGACCGAGGGATGGCATAGTCATGTAGTAGTTACCTAGTGACAAAGGTAACCCGGCCTTGTGTTGGCAGAGAGCTGGTTAAGTTCTCGGGACGTCCCGCCAGAGGCGATCCCATATGGCAGTAGGAAGTTCCTTAGCCTGACCATTTGTTGGAAATCCAAATAAAACAATACGATCCTTGTATGGTTTTAGTTGTATAACCTGCCATGGAACGTGGCGGTAACCTGCTATTGAACATGGTAGCTATAGTAGGCATAAGTGCGGAATGCCTATGCTGGCTAAGATTTATATCTTTACTTTCGAAATGTTTTCCTACACTATGCACTAGTAATAATATCGAATGTTTCTTTTTAATGCGTATCAAACATCTTTGACTATCATAAGGAGAAATCTCCTCCGATTCTGCGTTTGCATGGTGTGTGTGCGGGAGGCCTTATGGTAGTCTCATTTTCTAAAAAGCATTGCGAATCTAATTTTTTTTTTTAAATTATCCTGTTCTTTGTTTTAAAGATAAACTATTTTAGTTCTCACACCAGTCCCATGACTGACTCGGAGTTTATTGTTTTCCTTCCTAAACTCTGGGTGCCCACCAATTTCCACACGGGCAGTCAAGAGTCAGGTTTATCAGGATATTCTGGAATTCAGGAGTTGCTGGAGGCAAGCTGGAGAGTATGACGTATCACTAGTATATAGTACTTCTTTTCTGCTGTTTGTTGTTGTAAACTCTGATAATGTAATTTAAAGTGATGTAATGTAATAACTGATATAGTATCTTTGTTTTAAAGATGTTCATTTATCTATTATATGTTGTTCCGCTGCGACTGTGAGATTCTGATATTATTTCTGTTGCTTTTCTTTCTTCTTCTATCTTTTGCTTCTACCTCTTCTTCTTTAACCCTAACAATTCGGTTTTCCGGCATTCGATTATACGACATTTGATAAAGTGGACGTAAGAATGCCGACCTTCGGATCCCGACAAAATCGTATCGTTACAAGTATTGTATAAAATACTATAAATGGAAATGAAAACGATCAAGAAAGATTGATGTAGTTAAGAAACCAACCGGATTAAGTACGCAAATTATATGAAGATCATTTTATTCGCATAGTCCTTGATCTAGGATTCGAACACATAACTTAAGGGCGATTAACACTAGTCCAAAAAAGGATTTTTCACTTGATTCAAATCCTTGATATGATACTATGGCTTTCTATTATAGTATATGACTATGTAAAGAGAACCGAGGTCTCTAATCAAGGAACTTGATCAAAGTTTACATTAGGGAGGTTGAGTGAGTGATAATAGTTCGGAAGTGAAGTCTATGTATCCAAGCAAGTGGTCGGATCAGATATTGTGTACGGACGATGTATGTATATCATACAGGCTTAAATATATTTGTGTACTTGTGAACCTAAGCAAAAATCTAATTGTTGTTTGATGGTCATTTGTCATTTTAAATACTGATTAAGTGCTGGTTTATCCCTTTACGGAATTTGATTTAATCGATCGTGTGATTATACATACCATGGTTTATAAAATTGTTGTTTATTAGGACTTAAATCTCAATGCTTCTGGAAAAGTGATTTGTAAAAGATATATTAATAATTAATATGTTGAAAACTTTAATGGAGTATTATTATTTCAAGATATTTGAAAGGAGTTTTGTGAAGTGATTTTTCAAATATTTTTTGTTATAACTAAAGTTTGGCGATTGGGAGTTTTTCACTTTGAAAGACTCGCTAGGTATATTTGTTCACTCTAGTTGTTGTTTAGGAGGAACAAGAATACCACCAAATGTTCCATGTGTTTTGATTTTACAGTTGTATCATGCTTCGGTAGGAGGAGCTTTCTACTTGTTATAATTGACACTGGTTTTGATCTGTTTCTCTTTAGAGGAATTTGAAAATATATTTTAAATATAAAAAACTTGGTAGTTAGTTCTAAATTTATCCTTTGAAAAAAATAGATGCTAAGTATTTTATTACAGAGCGCTCTTTGTACTTTTGTTTCATATGGTTTTGATATTTATTATGTTGTTATTGCTTATGATAGAAATAGCTTATGTAACGCTTTTTGTCAGCATCAATAGCCTTTGGATTATGAGTGCAAAATAGGTACAGAGATGTAAGAGTTACTATTTGATTTCTTGTGCACTTGCATCTTCATTGAGATAATAAGTTTCTTGCAAAAGTAAAAATCAAACAAAAAGGAGGAGTAAAATTTGATGTTAGCATGACTGATGATTTTTCCTCGGATATGGGTGGCCACTTGGCTATTTTTATCTTTTGGTTGATTTATACCAGCTGTGGCGAGTTGTTCTTTTTGAACCAATCGCACAAAGGAGGTGCTGCCGAAATTTTCCATAATATAATGACTTTAAGAGTTTAGTAACTCATTTTGATTAACATGTTTTTAACTTAAGGGTTTAGAGGGATTTTCTTCCTTTGGGAGTTTCGGGGATGAAATTCTTTTAAAGGGGAGAATGTAACAACCCATAAATTTTATTATTTTCATTTTAATTATTTAATTAAATTTAAATATTGAAATAACAGGATTTTGAAGTTTAATAACTTAAATTCAAATATATTAATTAAATATATATTTTAATCATGAATTAAATACAAATTGAATTGATTTAATAGTCTTATTTAACTCCTTTTGAATAATAAATAATAGTGGTAAACTCATTATATAAATTTCCTTACAATAATAAATGGATCGAATAAACAATAAGAAAATCAATTGTTAATAATAAAAATTTATTTCTACTATTGTATTTTTAATTGAAGTTATAGAAATTTTCCTTAATTTTTAATTTGGAAATTTTTTATATTGATCGTTTAACCATTTTTTTGCAAACGTTGATATTTTTGTTATTTTATAGAATAAGATTACCAATGTATAGTATTATTGTTTTGAAATCATGTCGCATCATTTAGCGCGACCATGTTCTTGTTTTGGCGTTCGCAGTTCATACGAGAACGAAACATTATACAATGTCAGGCTAGAAATTTCAAAATCAACCAAACATCAACATCTAAATTTTTCTACATGCTTACTCCCCTTTCATTCCTTCTCAACCTTTTTTTTTAAAAAAAAATTCGATAAAGGAAAGGTGAGCGACCATATTCAAAAATCAATACCAATTAATCCCTAAAATGAAAAATCTTAAAGCAAGTTTCTATGAATCTATTTGAAGGAGATCTACCATCATATACCCATTTTGTAGTGTACGGCATCACTTGGAAGAGCTCGACCATAAACAGTAGAGCTAGGGTTTCATCTCAGCGGAGATAGGGTTGTGGATGGAGGAATCAGAGGTCACCATTGTGTTCGCAATGTTGAAGAGCACCTGAAAGCATCAAAGTTTGGTAGTCTGGTCGTGTCTTATGAAGAGCGACTTTTCACTATCGACGCCGCTAGAGTTCGATCTTGAATTTTTGCAGGTGGTTGAGCTTCCATCTTTGGGTTCGGGAAGGTGGAGTTCATGGAGAGCAATGTGTTGGTTGTGACGACTCGGAATTTTTGGATATTTGAGATTGAAATATTTATTTGATTTTAAATATTTGAATGTTAGTTTAACCTGAATTTCAAATATCATGTTTATTTGGCAATTAAATTGTTGAATTTAACAATTGGGAATTGGGTAAAATATTGAATCTTGATTTTTAAGCTGATTAAAAATATTTCAAAGGCTTGGAAAATGTATATTATAATATTGGAGATAATGGAAGTGTTAAGATTAAATTTTACTGTAATTTGTTTGGTTTTAAAATATATGGTATGAATTGCTATTTAAAAATAGCCTTCGGAGGCACAGTCTCGGAATTTCGACGAAACCAGCTCTGTTGGATCCGTAATATTGTATTATCAGATTTCAAATTTCGTAGTGTTTGGAATTGTCTTGTGATCGTACCATAGGTAAGCGCGCTGAAATTATTATCAAAAATTCAATATAATGACTAGGCCCAAAAAGATATCTTCTCCATATGATCGAATTAGAACACGAAACCTTTTCCATCATGCTCAAAATAGGGGTTTAATATTATAAACACCTAGCGGCACGCCTCGATAGAAGTTCGAAATTTTGAGCTTTGAATTAATGACGATTTAAATTTAAATCTAAATTTAATTTTGAATTTGAATATTATATATATATATATATGTTTTCTCTCCAGTTTTCTGTAGACGCACCCAAAACTTGTCCAACCCGAGGACACGTTTCGTGCATTTTCCCATGCGTCTCCTCTATTAATAAAATGAATGAAGCTTTGAATGAAATGCTCGAAAATTCATATTTCTTTTTTCGTGGTCCCTTTCTCCTCTTCTTCAATCTTGAAATTGAACCTTATAAAAAATGTGTGTGTTGTTCAAATCCAATCGAATTGGGGCTAGGATTGATCAAGCACAGCCTTCTTTCGTTCAAATCGATTTGAGAAAATCCAGGTTCGAGAAGGGACCAATATTTGAGGGTGTCAATCGCGTTCGTGGGGTCTGAGCTAAAGGCACGGTTCATGGCGACGAGATTTCGAGCTCGAACACGAGATGCTTGGCCAGTCGACATTGGGAAGGCGCTGCTGCTGGTGGTACGTTGATTGAAGGTCGCATTCTCGAGCTAGGGCTATGTTATTCGTGCGACTCGAGCATCAATTTGAGGCGTGGAGGTGGTCATGGAAATGAGCAACTAGGAGCCAATACGGGAGGGGTCCGGTGCTGCATTGAAATTCACGACAGTGGAGGCACGGGCAAGGGAAGTCGAGCGTTTGCATGGATGTGGTCTAGTCTTATACGTAATTTGAGATTTGAGTTTAAGTTGTTATTAGTTTATTCATCTATTTATAAATCGAAGTAATATATAAAGTTTTAAATAGTTAAATTTTTTTAGTCAGATACATACATATATATATATAGGAAGCTGAAATATTTACAGTAAAGTTTAAGCCTGTATAGTCTTATTCTGTATATATATGTATATATAAATTAGAATATATGTACATATAATACATCAGCTTGTTGGTTAATTTAAAATATATGTAGAGGATAAAATATATGTATATATGTATATGTATATGTATGTATATGTATGTATGTTGCAGTAAAATGTATAAAAGCCATTCTATTTTAATTTAATATATGTGTGTATAAGATTTTGGAGGAATTATAGGAATTTCAAATTGTGAAGAGTTATATAAAATTAGATCTTTAATATAGTTGTAAAACTACTATTTTTATGTATGTATTAAGGTTATTAGCTTGTTAAATTAACTTATCAAATTATTTATGCTACTAAAAAAAGGGAAAATCAGTTGAAATTTAAATGGTTAGGTAATGAAAATAATAAATGGTAATTATTTTTTTCGATTAGTTCAAATATTAATAAACCCTACAATATTTATACAAGGTCTAAAATCATGGAGAAGCAAGTCGAGATAGAAATGGAGTACAATCAAAAATCAAAGGTGAGTTCATCTCACTCACTCGGAATACCTTTTGAATTTAAATAGTTAAATTTGAATTATTGGTTGAATGGTTGAATTGACCGGATGTGATATTATATAGTAGTATACATACATATATATATATATATATATATATATATATATATATATATTAGAGTGATTGATTTCCCACATTATATAGCGGATGAGACCCTATGCGCCACGCATAATAGCGGATGACCCTTTATTCCGTGATATCCCCTTCGAAGTAGGATTGTATTTAATTGTTGTGCCAACATCTGTGGATGCAGGTAATTGGTTGGAGGGATCCAACAGGATTCCTCAAAGCGTTGAATTTATTTTATATTAACCGATGTGAATTATGTGATTATATGTGATAGATTATTGATTATATTAGGAATTGAAAATATTAAATGCTATGGTTTGATTAAATATATTTGGGTATATTGAGTTATCAAAAGTTATGTAGATTGGATTTTTGAAGGAAAATAAAAGGGAGAATTTTAAGGTAAATAATTATAGCGGTTTGGATTAATAAATTGGAAAAGGATAAATGTTGATTTTTAAATTATAATAAATAAATTCTGGGTATGGAAAGTACATTTTGAATAAATAAGAATAAATGAATTTTTAGACTTAAACGATATTACTTAAAGTAATAAAAAATTTATTTTCAAATTCAAGATTTAAATTTGGAAAAGATAAAGAAGAAATTTGGGAAAAGTATGAAATTTGTATTCAGTTTAAATAAGATTTCGAATCATAATAAAGAAGTTAAATCTGAAATTAATGACTTTTTGAAATAAAATTGGATAAGCAAAGAAATTTATTTTGAAAAGGAGTAAATTTTGAAAATATATTTGAAAATTGATTTAGTGTTTGAAACTGTGATTAAAAGGAAGATGAGACTGAGATTTATAAACTGGGTTTATAAGGTGAAACAAGATACCAATGGATATTCGAAAATATAAACTCATGGTGGGAATTTATAAAGGAATGGTTAATTTGTTTTAAAGATAAATAGTAGTTTAGTTTAAAAGGTATGGAAATGGGAATTGTATTTCACTGGAAAGCCAAGTATATTTTAAAGGGGACTTTTTATGTATAAGATAAAGGCCTTAAAAATTTGTTTTAAAGAAATATTTTAGAAAATTTATTATTTTAAATTTTTTTAAATTTTAATGTAAATATCATTCAAAATTGTTTTAGTAGTAATTGTTTAAAGGTTAATTGGTATTATGTTTTAAAAACATAATTGTTAATATTTATATTTTATTAAATGGTTTTATTTTAAAGATAATTTGGTAAAAGTTTTATAGAATTTCGTAACTCTTATTTTAAAATTTTGTTTATCTTAACTTTTATTTTAAAAATTAGTTTTATATTTTATAAAGTAGTTTTATTTTAAATATTTTTAAAGTACATATTTTTTAATAAAGTTTTTAAGTAATTTTAATTTATATGTTTTATAGTATATTTTTGAATAAAGTGATTTAAATTATTTTTAAAATCTTAAGTATTTAGGACTTGTGGTTTTTAGTGGAAATAAAACAGTTGGGCGGAAATTTATTTCCATGAGAGAGAGAAATGTGATTTGAAAACTATTTTCAAAGGGTTGAATTGTAGGAAAATATCTTACGAAGATATTTTAAAATAAATAATGTGGGAGAAATTATTAAGGCTTGATAATTATTGTGGATGTTATCCGATAGTTAAATAACCAACTATTAATATTGGCCAATGCGTTGATCGTTTCGAAGAGACCGGGATCGTGATTAATTTCCCGAAAACCCCTTTGATCCGGTTTGAACATTTTCGTAAGGAAGACAAGATCTTGGAGTGGAAGATGGAGGAGTGAAGTGCAAGGGCTAATTGCTACTAATCCTGAGGGTGATTCCATAATGGATGTAGTAGGAATAGTGACTTCCCTTCCGTTCGAAGCCGAATGGACTTGTATGGATGAATGCTTTCAGAACATCGTCAGGAGGACGATGAGCATTCTAAGTGATTGTGTGCTAAAAAGGTGACGCTTAACCTCGAGCCTCATCAACTGGGAATGGCTAAAACAGGGGAGGTGCACACAAGGCTAAGTGGGTAGCAACCAATTAGGATAAGGCCACCCCTGTCTAGATGTCCCTTTATTTCGGCTATGTGGACATTGCTGATCCCAATTGTGGGGTGTACTTATTCGGACTATCCAGTAAGGGGTAGCTCTGGTCTTATGATGCAGGGGATCAGGGTGGATCCTCGATACGGTGATTTAGAACACATACTGTGACGGACGGTACCCCAATAGCCTTGCTTGTATGGAATCCAATCTCCAATAAGCACCTATACAATTTTGATTGTGCCCAACTGTTGCTGAAATGAGAGATGCAAGCATTTGAGCTAGATTCTATTTTATTATCTATAGACAATATTATAATATCAGACAATTTTTAATAGAAAATGTTTTGGTTATCATAAGGTAAAAACCTGGCATTTTTATTTATGACGTGGTCTTACGAGATACCTTTGATTTCAAAATGATTTTGAAAACTTTAATAGTCCAATTGAGTTTTTTTTCTCACTCTGGTATTCCAGACCGACTCGGGTGTTATTTCGCTATAATGCTCGGGTCAGATCGAGTATTATAGAATACAGATTCTGGATGGACAGCTATGGAGCTCAGGAGATGAGCTGGATGGCGAGACGTACTTCCGTACTTGATTATTTTTGTGCTGTGTAAGGACATATTAGTAAACAATCCGGATTTGATGAAATGATTGTTGTACACTGAGAAATGTATGTATATATGATAGTACGAAATCTTTGTATCTAAAGTCGATGTTATATATCATATTTTATCCCGCTATGTTTGTGAGATTCTAATGTTGTTTTCTATTTCTTCTTCTACCTCCTTCTTCTTTAATCCTAATTGTTCGGTTTTCTAGCATTGATATTGTGGATGTATTAATGTTGATTTTTCGGGCTTAGAAAAGTCGGTTGTTACACTTGGTATCAGAGAAAAAGGTTAAGAGAGAACCTTGGCTCTGGTCGGGATTACTCATTAAAAATAGAGTCCGTAGATCTCTAGAAAGAGTTTGAGTGTATTAATAGATATGAGCGCGTATTTGTTAGTGAATATAAAAATTGTTTTTATATTGTGATGACTTATCAGTTGAATGTTTATAGATTCTGGTCAATATGTGGGACGCCACGTTATCGATAGGGGTTTCTAAACTCTTATACAAGATAAACCGACACAATATTGTTTTAAATTAGGGTAAATGAAATAATTTTATCTAAATTATTTGTGTATATAAAAGAAATAATTTTCCGTAAATTATTATAGTATGTGGTTGCTTGATTTTAGAGAATGATAATATTAATTTATTATCATTGTTGTATGGAAATTGAAATAAGGAAATAATAGTATAACCAGAATTAAAGATGAATTCATATAAAAGAATAGAATTTGTAAATGTTAATTATAAATATGGTTTATAATTGGAAATGAAATGAAATTCAAGAGTAATATTTGAATATGGATTGAAAGAATTTGATAATTTAAAATATGGAAATGAATTTTCCTTTGGATTTGAAAATGGTTATCAAAGATTTTGGAGAAATAGTAGTGATACTATTTCGGAAATATTTTTGAATTGGATTTGAAATATGGTGAGATTTGGAGTTTAGAAATATTTGAAATGTTTTGAAAAGAGTAAAAGCATTGAACTCTCTTCGGTCACTGAAAAATAATTTCAGTGATGACTGCAGCATCATCGATGTCAATTTCAAGTTTCCAAAAGAGGAATTGCTACCAAAACATTTAAAATTGGGGTTGTTTGTAAGGCTAGGTTTGGTGTTAAAATTCAAAGGATAATTTGATATGCAAATGAATTGTGTTCGTATACATATTTGATTTCAGAAATGATTTTTGAAATGTTGTTTAAACTCTAGAAGTTTAATCAAAAATGTTTATAGAATATAAATAGGTTTGATAACTAATAAATTTTGAAATTTGTTAGAATAAAATTTAACTTAAGAAGAGTTAAATTTAAATAAGAATGAAACAAAATAAACCAGTAAAGTAAAATCATAGAAGTTAAAATTCTAAATTGAAATTGAAGTGTAATTGAATCTATTAAAAATGAATTTAAGAAAATTCTAGGTAGATTAAGAGTAATGGATATTGGAACAAAAACTACTAAGTTTGAAGTAAATTTGTAAATAAACAAATAAAATTACATTTGAAAGTAAGTAAAATGGAAGCTGAATATTGGAATTAAAAATTGAATTGTGTTGAATTAAGAAAAATGGAAAATGAGTCTAGTTGGACTAAGGAAAGCAAAATATTGAAATTAAAATTAAACCAATTAATTTAAATGGTAAGCAAATGAATTAAAATTGAATATTAGGATGTTATTTACTTGTGCATAGTAAAGTGAAGTTAAAAAATTTGTTCTAAGAATTAAAACTTTATTGGGAATTTGAAATAAATTAGTAAATGGAACTAATTTAAAATAATGATATAAATGAGTTATGAATGGAAGATAGTTGATAAGATCTTCAGAGTTTGAAAATGAATTGAATTCAAGTAGAATTGAAAATGAAATTCTAGATGAAAATTGGGCAAAAGTATTGAGATTTAAAATTAATTAGTAAATTGACGCAAATTGAATTTATATGGAGTTGGAATCCAAATTAATTAACTGTAAATAAAAACCAAGTGGCAAAGTGAATGTAATAACACAAGAGTGTATAAAATGCTTATATTAAACTTAACAAAAGTCAAGGGTAAAAGTTCTTAAGTAAATTTCGTATTGAAAATATACTAAGTTAATAATAGGATGGTTGTAAATAAGTGAATAGAAATCAAATTAAATGCGAATAAAGGGGAATTGATATAACTAATATCAATTGAGATAAATACGTAGGGTGTACGTATATTATTTCATTCGCATAGCGGTTTGATCCAGATTCGAGCATAGAATTTTGAGAAAGTTATACCGATCTGAGTTAGGATTTTTTCACTCGATTTTCGACGACGAACACAGGATATGGTGATCGATTCTAGAAATTCTGTCATAGTTGTGAGTATGCAAGGAGAATGATGGTTTCTGATCAAGAAAGTAGATCCGAGTCCGCACTAGGGAGTCGGGTGAACGATACTAGTTCGGAAGGAAAATTGTGTGATCGAGTGAGCGATCAGATTCGGTATTGCGTACGGATGATATATATAAATCATACAGGCTTGAATGAATTAGATATTGAAATGAATAAAATGATTTTGAAAGCTATGATTGGATATGATTGCTAAGTAGAATATACAGGTGTTATAAAAGCAAAAAGGAAATTGGGATTTTTTGATTTCAGAAGATAAATGGAATTGCTCGACATAAGGTATGTATTTAAATTTCCATATGAAATTTGATGATTTTCTGGTCTACCCGCGTGGTTTTTTGTTTTCTTTTGAAATCTGGAGGCCCGTAGAGGCATTTTGTAGTTGCACCCAGCTATCCGCGCAAAAGAGACGCTTGCGAAATTTTTTGAAAATTTTGAGAAATGGAAAATTTTTGAGAAATTTGGGAAATTTAAAATTTGGATTTGAATTTAAATATGAATTGTTGAGAAAATAATATTTTTGGAATTTATGGATGTATTTAGAAAGTTAGTAAGTGTGATAGTGTGTCTTTAATAAAAAAATTGTGTTGGGAAGTTGTTTGAACCGAAATTTTGGGAAAAGTAATGGGTGGTGGAACATTCCTCTTAACTAGTAATTCCGAGGACGAAATTCTTTTAAGGGGGAATGAATGTGATGAACCGAAATTTCTGGATATTTGAAAGTTAGTTCAACTTGAATTTCAAATATCACTATTTACTTGACAATTAAAATATTGAATTTAATAATTGAAAATTGGGTAAAATATTGAATCCTGATTTTTAACTGGGCTAAAAATATTTCAAAGGCTTGGAAGTTGTATATTTATAATCCTGGAGATAATAGAAGTGTTAAGATTAAATTATAAGGCAATTTGTCCAATTTTAAAATATATAGTTTGGATTGATATTTAAAAATAGCCTTTCCAGACACAGTCTCGGAATTTCGACGAAACCAGTTCAATTAGATCTGTAATATTGTATTAGTGTCGGATTTCAAATTTCATAGTGCTTGGAGTTGTCATGTGATCGTACGATAGGTAAATGCGCTGAAATTAATATCGAAAATTCAATATAATGAATAGGTTCAAAAAGCTATCTTCTCCATGCGATCGAATTAGGACTCGAAATCTTTTATGTTGTGTTTGAAATAGGGGTTTAACATTGTAACAACCCTATATTTTGTAATTATTTTATTGTATATTTTAATTAGTTTAATGTAAAATTTTGGTTTAAAAACTTATTTTTACTTATTTGAATGATAAAATTTTATTATTTGAATATAAAAACTTGATTTTATATGAGTTATAATTCCAAACCGTGTAAGTTAAATATTTGCTTGAAATTTTGATTCTGGTCAAAACAGTCAAACTGTGACTTTTAACTTAAAATTTTAAAAGTTTGAATTTTTTTTTTCTTTTACTATGAAAGTACATAAAATTCTAAGAACACCACTTTTCGTTTCGTTGAAATTGGATGTAAATTGTGGAAGTTATACCCTTTACAATATTGTGCATATATAGGGCTATTTAACAATGACTATTTTAAATTGAATAAATTACTTCTTCTTTGTTATATTTTATTTTAATATGTAATAATATGTTTTATTATGACTTTTAAATATTTTTAAATGATAATAGAATTTTTCCAAAATTTACTGTATTTATTTCCTATTTTTAAAGGCTGTTTTATAATTTTCTGCTATTTTCTTCATATAAATTTTACTTAATTAATTATTATTTTTATTTTGTGAATGCATTTTATTTTATTTGTTATAAATATTTCTACAAGTCCATGAAGATTTTCTAAAGTTCATTTGAAATTATTTCTAATTTTTAAAGCCTAGTCTGCAATTTTAAGCCATTTTCTTAATTTAATTATATATTATTAAAATTTATTGATTTATTTTATACATTCACTTTTATTGCTGTGTTTTACTTTATTTTATTCATTTTACATGTATTTAAATTTAATAAAAATTTTCCAAAGTGTATTGAAGTTATTTCTAATTCCTAAGTCTAGTTTTCATTTTCTGTGCCATTTTTCTTATTTTAATCATATCTAATTAATAATTAATTATTAATATTTTGTTTATCTGTTATATTTTCGAATTCTAACCGAAATTTATAAGTGTTTTCAGTTATTTAAGATGTATATGAATATATATAGGAAGTTTAAAAGGTTTGAAAGCAAAGAAACGTAAAACCGTTTTAACGTTTCTTCTTCCGTTTCTTTTCCAATTAATAGATTTAATTTCCTTTGACCGTTCCTTTCTTTATTGTAGCTGTGCATTTCTTATCTCATTTTCACGTGAAAACATTCCTCTCCACTTCATTTTTCACGGCTAGAAAGGTTTGGTAATGGCTCCTCTTTTCCTCTTCTTTTTGCTCTTCTTTTTTCATTGTTTTCTTATATTTTGCCTCGATTTCTCATGTGTATTGCTTGGCCTCTCCTCCATAGCCACGGCCGCCACCTCCTACACCTCTTCCCTGCCATCATCACCAGCTATCCCTCTGGTCTTGACAAAGGATGAGCCCGCCATGGTGCCAAAACTCCAAAAAAATGAAACAATGCCCTTGAACAATGCTAGTTTGACCACCTTTGCCTCATCTCCTTCAACCACCACCTTAACCACCAACATAGCCACCTCCACCACCTTTGACCTGACCTCCACCCTATGCCACATCACCCACCACCCTCTGGAAATCAGACTATGACCAAGCCGTGCCCATCCATTGAAGCTAGCACCACAAAACTTCCACAAAACTCCTTAAAACATTGCCTAGACCACACATATCATCACCTACCCTCCAAATCTTGCTTTGGCCACCCCTTAGACACCACCACCAGCCACTCCACCACCTTTGGCCGCTGCTCCAGCTACTGTCCAGACCTGTAAAAGCATGGCCAAGCCACCACATGCCCATGGCCGAGCCAAGAATGTCACAAAAACTCAACTTATTTAACCTTGACCCTATATATGCTTTATGTTGCACCACTACACCTTCATCTCCACTTGTTGCCTTGCCTATATGATGTTAAACCTGACCTATATCATGTCATACCTGAGCCAAAGCATCATCATAGCCAAGCATAAGTGTCCCTTAGGCCAAGCATTGAAGTGGTTGAAGCAAGGTCCAATCTATCTTGTTCATTTTGCTTTGTATTTCAAAATTGTCTCAATGTTATTTTATGTTGAATGTTTATATATTGTCTTGTTTGTTTTGTTTTGAGTTGTTGATACAAAATCATATCTTGGCTATCTTTCAACTCAAATCAAAAGACGTGCAATTGTGCTTGTCGTGCCTTTGGAGTCGTGCTTGTATGTTGTTTTGGTCTCTCGCTTTGAAAAAGGTGAGTCTTTCTGACTCTGACATTTATACTTATGAGAAGTGAATTGATGACAAGTGTTTAGTAATATAAAATGTTTATGCAAGATAATGATGATCATATGATATGCTATGCCATGTTATTACCATGTTATTACCATGTTTAAACTGTTAATTTTCACCTGACATCTGATATATGACTGTATATTGTGATATTGACCTTGTTTATATTATTTCTACATATGATCACACTGCAAGTTCCCTGTTAGAAAAAAATGTTATGGACTGAAATGATAGGCCTGAATGGTTTTAAATTTTTCATTTTGACTTGGGATTGCGGGTTTGAAATGATAAAACCCGGATTTTTTTTTGTAAATTACGGGTTGAAATGATATATTACCCGTATCACTTTACCTAGCGTAGAAAATTTTATACAGGCCCGTAATTAAAATATGCTTTTCTAAAAAATTTAAAATATTTTAGAAATTTAATTATTATAATATTTTGATTTGAAATTTAATAAAAATAAAACTTTTGTAAAATATTATTGATTTTCTGAATAATTGTAAGTGAAATGAATTAATGAAAAAGTTAGAAATTTTGAACGTAAGTTATTTTGGAAATTTTGATTAAATTTTAATTGGAAATTTAATCGAGTATGAAATTATGATAAATTTATGATAATTTGAATTTAAATGAATTTAAAGTGATTTTTGTATCGTATTAATGATTTTAATAAATGTGAAATGTGAAATGAATGAATACTGTAAGTTGAAATTTTGAAATATAACTAAAACTGGAAATTTATGAAATTGAGGTAAAGGTGAACTTTTAGTTAAGTAAATAAAAATAAAACTAAGTTATATTTGAGAATTTGAATTTAAGTGTTAAGTTGAAATTTAACGTAATGGATTTTAAAAATTCAACATTGCATTTTAATAAGTGAATTATTATTAAATCTTGATTTTTGAATGGAAATTTAACTTTATAAAATCATGAACTTGAGGAAAATTAAATGATGTTATAAATGTGAAAATGTATGATTTTATAAGTTAAAAATGTTTTTAATAAAAATATAATTGGTAGAGAAATTTTATTGAATATTTGAAGTTAATTGACTGCATTTTTTTGAAATGCCATTAATTACAATGTAAACGATATTACAACATTTGTAAACGCTGTAGTTGATGATAATGAACTAAAAAGCTAAGTTGAATTAAAAGCTGCTATAGCAATCTTTGTAAGTGCTATAATTTTTGAATTTAACTAAGTTATTCGAATTTAAGTAAACCTATTATAACATTTTAAAATGCTATCTTTTGTTAAATTGAACTGTTTTGAATGTAACTTTCCGTATAAGTTTTCTAAATGATGCGAAAAGTGAATTTTCACTGTTTTGATAAACTTAAGTGAATAAATGAACTTTGGAAGTTGAAATTTTTGGAAATTTGATGATTTAATTATTAAGCATAATAACTTCATTGAAATGAAAAAAAAAGAATTTTTGGTATATAAACTGTTTTAAAATATGAATTGAAATGGTATTTTAGATTGAATAAAATGAATAATGATTTGAAATGAATAAAGTTTTGAAAAGATACGATATTTTGATATATTAAAATGATTTGAAAATGAAGTTTTGAAAGGATATAATATTTTGATATATTAAAATGATTTGAAACGAAGTTTTGAAAGATATGATATTTTGATATTAAATGACTTGAAAAACGGAGTTTGAAAGATATGACATTTTGATATTAACATGATTTAAAAAGAAGTTCTGAAAGATATGATATTTTGAAACTGAAAGGTAGTGTTGAAAGGGTATGAAAATTTAATATATTGAAATGGTTAGAAATGACTTGATATTTATTTTGATAAATATTTGAATTGAAAGATATTTTACGATGATATGTTGAAATGATTTTGGAAATGATTTAATCTTTATTTTGATAAAGATTTGGATTGAAAAGGATATTTTATTTTGAAGTATAAAATATTTTTAAAGTTATAACTACGGGTTATAATAACGATGGGTTGTTAAAGAGACCGGGATCGGATATTGTCTTATAGCCGGCCAATACCGAAAACCACTTTAACAACCGTGTACGCGGTGGAGATTCCAGAATGAAGTAGGATGGTGGCGACGTTCTCGAGGTATATATTACGTGGACCCAACTCCCGTGAGTTGGCATATATGAATAAAACAGAAGCTATATCGGGCTACACAAAGGATCGCACCCTTTCATCGAGCATGCTCCATCGGAAACCATTCTATTACTGTTGTGATTCGATTCGGTGGCGCCACTTTGATTCGGGGGTATTGTTCGAGGTGGACGGAAGTTGCTGGCTTGCCGTCACCACCGGTCCAGGAGTGCAAACGGTGTATCCACCCTGGCATTGCCTCGCGTGCCGTGTCATATCCTTATATCGATCCCACTACGATTTTGGTTTTAAAGATCCGACCGCGTTAAGGTTCACCATCCCCTTAACGCTATTTTCTATATGATTATCCTTTACTGATTAGACACTACCGTATATAGTGTATATTACTACATAGTAAATAGTTTAACGGATCCTTAGAGGATGTGCGGTCCCAAGCATCCTTTAAGTTACTGATGCATTTTGTTACTGTTCACTTGAGTTGATTTACAGTTTATAAGTATTTATGTCCTGACTCGAGGGTTTTGTATGTTGCTTTACGCTCGAGTCAGATTGATTGAGTTAGTATTCAAGATTCACCTTCGGAGTTGGAGCTTTCCTTGAAGATCCAGCCATCTATTTTGTTTCAGTATCCAGTGTTTCAGTGATGTATCTGATTTGTACCTGATGTATCTTGTTACTCTTCGGTTGTATCTTATTTAACCTTGATGTATCTTATATTTTATATAGTAGCTTCATGAACTACTATCTCTTTTTCTTCCGCTGCATTATTATTACTCTGTGTCTGTGATCTGTGATTTTATTTACTGTATATTCTGAGGTTTGCCAAAATTTAATTTACAACGCAGTATTTTGAGCAATTCAATTCCGGCATGAGTGTCTACCTATACACTTATAATGGATGCGAATAGTTGAAAATACCTGGATGTTACAGTTGGTATCAGAGCCAGGTTAGCTCTAGGAAAAACTCAGCATATGGAGTAGATGTATTTACAGAATCACTTTCATTCGAGTTGAATCTCTCTCTTTTGACTCGATTCCTTTGAATTTTGGAACGTTCCCTGCGGTTCCAAAAATCCATTCTTATTCCCCGCTACTCATCTTCACTTGATTCTGGAGTATCCCATAACTCCACTTCGAATGATCTTTATAGTGAATTGGCGGTCCCGCCAATCTCAAAAATTTTCTTGTAAAAGGAGTGAAACTCCTTTACAACAACATCGATTCACCAAAAATTTTATATCCTCGGTTTAGATGCTAGTATCTCCTATTATCCCAAACTCTATCTCTTGAGGTCGAATGTAGATTTACCCCAGAAAATCCACTTCGATCTTATACTTTAAGTCATGGTTGACCCGATTAAGGTTGCCCGTGATTTATTTTAGCTTATCCGCCTCCCTACTCTGTATTTAATCATCCTGTCTTTCGTTTCCAACATATTTTCAAACATTTTGAATTGTATTTGTCAATCTATATTTTTTTATATATTGTGTTGTTGGAGTTGTTGATGTTGATTTGGGTTTCCGATCGATTCGTCTGATCAAAGCTGTCGATAGGATTTCTAAAACACTTTGACAGAACAAACTGACACGATATTATTTTAAAATTTGGTTAATGAAATAAAATTTTTATATATATATTTATGGAACTTAATAAAATGATTCAAATTGATAATTTGAAATGATAATACTTGATTTATCATTTATTGTTCTATAAATGAATTTATAAATAATTGTTTATAAGTTTATATGGGAACTTAAATGAATTTAGAAAAAGAAATTTGAGAATTTAATTTCCGATGGTTCCAAACCTTTTGTTTAAAAGTTTAAAGGGATATAATATTTAAAATATTTTCAAATAGAAATTTGTTTCCAAAGAATTTTTAAGTTTAAAATTAGTACTCTTCTCTTTGTCACTGGAAAATAATTCCGGTGATGACTGCAGCATCATCGACGTTCATTTTCGAGTTTCGGAGTGAAGAGACTGTTCTGTAGTCTTGTTGCAGCTTTGTTTTGGGAATTAAATTGATTTGAATTTCTAAAATATGACTTGGTTTATAAAATATATATAAATATATGTTTGAAATTTGAGTTGACATATTATATATGTATATATATTATTACTTATCTCTAAATGGTTTGAAGAAATCGAAAATTTAATTCTTAAATTTTATTTTAAAGAATAATTCCAAAAAAAAATCAATCTATCAAAATTTTGGATGAATATCAAACATGAAATGATTTAATTGGAAGGTTTATTTGTATAATACAATTGCATTCAAATATAACTTACCAAAATTTCAGAAGTTAAAAATGTAACTGGATAATATACAATATAAAAAAAGATATATAAATAAAATTTGAGTGGTTATAATAAATGCTATACACTTAAATTTTAAGTTATAAAACGATTAACGGAGTTAAAGAATAATAAAGGGTAATTGAATGACTTACAATAAAACAATGTTAGAAGAACTAAGAATAAAATAAAGCAGTTATAATAAGTGTAAGTATATTTAATATCAGTGATGAATATATTGAGAGGAATAAATTTAAGTTTAATTAGGAATAAAGAAGAATTAAATTTATTAAGTACAATGTGAGTGTAATAAATGATTATTTTTCAAACCCATGGTTTTAAAAATTGTTAATTTAAGATGATTGGATAATAAGATAATGAAATTTGGGGTAGTTAATATTTGCTTAACTTGTGTAAAGATTTATTCTCTATTTAAGTTGAAATTTCCATGCTTTCAAATTTATTTCCTTATTTTGTTTTTCAAACTATCTTTTGGTTGTCCTTATTATCCTTATCTTGCTATAGACCAGTATAGGCATCTTTCTATAATCTTTCTGTTTAGAAATCTTTCTATAATCTTGATAGACCTTTGGTAATCATTTTGAATCCACCTTTTTCGTGCTTGTGTTCTTGATTCTGGAGGATCTTGGAAAGATCACCTCCACCTTGTTAAACTTACCTATAACAACAGTTATCAGGTATAACTTCAATCTTCTTGTCATCTTATCTTAATCCTATTTCACTCTATCTTTTCTGTGCCCTTCCATACCTCATTCCTTTTCGGGGACGAAAAGTTTTGAGTGGGGGAGAGTGTAACAACCCTATATTTTGTAATTATTTTATTGTATATTTTAATTAGTTTAATCTAAAATTTTGGTTTAAAAACTTATTTTTACTTATTTGAATGATAAAATTTGATTATTTAAAAATAAAATCTTGATTTTATATGAGTTATAATTCTAAATTGTGTAAGTTAAATATTTGCTTGAAATGTTGATTCTGGTCAAAACAGTCAAACTGTGACTTTTAACTTAAAATTTTAAAAGTTTGAATTTTTTTTCTTTTATTATGAAAGTACATAAAATTCTAAGAACACCACTTTTCGTTTCGTTGAAATTGGATGTAAATTGTGGAAGTTATACCCTTTACAATATTGTGCATATATAGGGCTATTTAACAATGACTATTTTAAATTGAATAAATTACTTCTTCTTTGTTATATTTTATTTTAATATGTAATAATATGTTTTATTATGACTTTTAAATATTTTTAAATGATAATAGATTTTTTCCAAAATTTACTGTATTTATTTTCTATTTTTAAAGGCCGTTTTATAATTTTCTACTATTTTCTTCATATAAATTTTACTTAATTAATTTTTTTTATTTTGTGAATGAATTTTATTTTATTTGTTATAAATATTTTTACATGTCCATGAAGATTTTCTAAAGTTCATTTGAAATTATTTCTAATTTTTAAAGCCTAGTCTGCAATTTTTAGCCATTTTCTTAATTTAATTATATATAATTAAAATTTATTGATTTATTTTATACATTCACTTTTATTGCTGTGTTTTACTTTATTTTATTCATTTTACATGTATTTAAATTTAAGAAATTTTTTCCAAAGTGTATTGAAGTTATTTCTAATTCCTAAGTCTAGTTTTCATTTTCTGTGCCATTTTTCTTATTTTAATCATATCTAATTAATAATTAATTATTAATATTTTGTTTATCTGTTATATTTTCGAATTCTAACTGAAATTTATAAGTGTTTTCAGTTATTTAAGATGTATATGAATATATATAGGAAGTTTAAAAGGTTTGAAAGCAAAGAAACGTAAAACCGTTTAACGTTTCTTCTTCCGTTTCTTTTCTAATTAATAGATTTAATTTCCTTTGACCGTTCCTTTCTTTATTGTAGCTGTGCATTTCTTATCTCATTTTCACGTGAAAACATACCTCTCCACTTCATTTTTCACGGCTAGAAAGGTTTGGTAATGGCTCCTCTTTTCCTCTTCTTTTTGTCTTCTTTTTCCATTGTTTTCTTATATTTTGCCTTGTTTTCTCATGTGTATTGCTCGGCCTCTCCTCCATAGCCACGGCCACCACCTCCTACACCTCTTCCCTGCCATCATCACCAGCTACCCCTTTGGTCTTGACCAAGGCCGAGCCCACCATGGTGCCAAAACTCCAAAAAAATACAACAATGCCCTTGAACAATGCTAGTTTGACCACCTTTGCCTCATCTCCTTCAACCACCACCTTAACCACCACCATAGCCACCTCCACCACCTCTGACCTGACCTCCACCCTCTGACACATCACCCACCACCCTATGGAAATCAGACCATGACCAAGCCGTGCCCATCTATTGAAGCTAGCACCACAAAACTTCCACAAAACTCCTTAAAACATTGCCTAGACCACACATATCATCACCTACCCTCCATATCTTGCTTTGGCCACCCCTTAGACACCACCACCAGCCACTCCACCAACTTTGGCCGCTGCTCCAGCTACTATCCAAACCTGTACAAGCATGGCCAAGCCACCACATGCTCATGGCCGAGCCAAGAATGTCACAAAAACTCAACTTATTTAACCTTGACCCTATATATGCTTTATGTTGCACCACTACACCTTCATCTCCACTTGTTGCCTTGCCTATATGATGTTAAACCTGACCTATATGATGTCATACCTGAGCCAAAGCATCATCATAGCCAAGCATAAGTGTCCCTTAGGCCAAGCATTGAAGTGGTTGAAGCAAGGTCCAATCTATCTTGTTCATTTTGCTTTGTATTTCAAAATTGTCTCAATGTTATTTTATGTTGAATGTTTATATATTGTCTTGTTTGTTTTGTTTTGGGTTGTTGATACAAAATCATATCTTGGCTATCTTTAAACTCAAATCAAAAGTCGTGCAATTGTGCTTGTCGTGCCTTTGGAGTCGTGCTTGTATGTTGTTTTGGTCTCTAGCTTTGAAAAAGGTGAGTCTTTCTCACTCTGACATTTATACTTATGAGAAGTGAATTGATGACAAGTGTTTAGTAATATAAAATGTTTATGCAAGATAATGATGATCATATGATATGCTATGCCATGTTATTACCATGTTATTACCATGTTTAAACTGTTAATTTTCACCTGACATCTGATATATGACTGTATATTGTGATATTGACCTTGTTTATATTATTTCTACATATGATCACACTGCAAGTTCCCTGTTAGAAAAAATGTTACGGGCTGAAATGATAGGCCTGAATGGTTTTAAATTTTTCATTTTGACTTGGGATTGCGGGTTTGAAATGATAAAACCCGGATTTTTCTTTGTAAATTACCGGTTGAAATGATATATTACCCGTATCACTTTACCTAGCGTAGAAAATTTTATACAGGCCCGTAGTTAAAATATGCTTTTCTAAAAAATTTAAAATATTTTAGAAATTTAATTATTATAATATTTTGATTTGAAATTTAATAAAAATAAAACTTTTGTAAAATATTATTGATTTTCTGAATAATTGTAAGTGGAATGAATTAATGAAAAAGTTAGAAATTTTGAACGTAAGTTATTTTGGAAATTTTGATTAAATTTTAATTGGAAATTTAATTGAGTATGAAATTATGATAAATTTATGATAATTTGAATTTAAATGAATTTAAAGTGATTTTTATATCATATTAATGATTTTAATAAAGGTGAAATGTGAAATGAATGAATATTGTAAGTTGAAATTTTGAAATATAACTAAAACTTGAAATTTATGAAATTGACGTAAAGGTGAACTTTTAGTTAAGTAAATAAAAATAAAACTAAGTTATATTTGAGAATTTGAACTTAAGTGTTAAGTTGAAATTTAACGTAATGGATTTTAAAAATTCAACATTGCATTTTAATAAGTGAATTATTATTAAATCTTGATTTTTGAATGGAAAATTAACTTTATAAAATCATGAACTTGAGGAAAATTAAATGATGTTAAGTTAAAAATGTTTTTAATAAAAATATAATTGGTTGAGAAATTTTATTGAATATTTGAAGTTAATTGACTGCATTTTTTTGAAATGCTATTAATTACAATGTAAACGATATTACAGCATTTGTAAACGCTGTAGTTGATGATAATGAACTAAAAAGCTAAGTTGAATTAAAAGCTATTATAGCCATCTTTTTAAGTGCTATAATTTTTGAATTTAACTAAGTTATTCGAATTTAAGTAAACCTATTATAACATTTAAAATGCTGTCTTTTGTTAAATTGAACTGTTTTGAATGTAACTTTCCATATAAGTTTTCTAAATGATGCGAAAAGTGAATTTTCACTGTTTTGATAAACTTAAGTGAATAAATGAACTTTGGAAGTTGAAATTTTTGGAAATTTAATAATTTAATAATTTAATTATTAAGCATAATAACTTCATTGAAATGAAAAAAACGAATTTTTGGAATATAAACTGTTTTAAAATATGAATTGAAATGGTATTTTAGATTGAATAAAATGAATAATGATTTGAAATGAATGAAGTTTTGAAAAGATACAATATTTTGATATATTAAAATGATTTGAAAATGAAGTTTTGAAAGGATATGATATTTTGATATATTAAAATGATTTAAACGAAGTTTTGAAAGATATGATATTTTGATATTAAATGATTTGAAAAACGGAGTTTGAAAGATAGGACATTTTGATATTAACATGATTTAAAAAGACGTTCTGAAAGATATGATATTTTGAAACTCAAAGGTAGTGTTGAAAGGGTATGAAAATTTAATATATTGAAATGGTTAGAAATGACTTGATATTTATTTTGATAAATATTTGAATTGAAAGATACTTTACGATGATATATTGAAATGGTTTTGGAAATGATTTAATCTTTATTTTGATAAAGATTTGGATTGAAAAGGATATTTTATTTTGAAGTATAAAATATTTTTAAAGTTATAACTACGGGTTATAATAACGAAGGGTTGTTAAAGAGACCGGGATCGGATATTGTCTTATAGCCGGCCAATACCGAAAACCACTTTAACAACCGTGTACGCGGTGGAAATTCCAGAATGAAGTAGGATGGTGGCGACGTTCTCGAGGTATATATTACGTGGACCCAACTCCCGTGAGTTGGCATATATGACTAAAACAGGAGCTATACCGGGCTACACAAAGGGTCGCACCCTTTCATCGAGCATGCTCCATCGGAAACCATTCTATTACTGTTGTGATTCGATTCAGTGGCGCCACTTTTATTCAGGGGTATTGTTCGAGGTGGGCGGAAGCTGCTTGTTTGCGTAAAAAATGTTCGCAAACACCCAAAGTCGTATGAGTTGGTTGATTTTATGTTGTATTTAGTGATTTGGGTGATTTATGCAAATATATAAAAAGCAGGGACTAAACTGTAAAAGACACACAGATTTATAGTGGTTCGGCCAGAACGTGCCTACGTCCACTTTATATGTTATTCTCCTTTTTTCTTTAGATTACAAGTACAAAGCTGTGATTACAAGTATCTAAAGTTGTTTGAGAGTTCCTTCCAGGCTTGAGCTCTCAAACTTCTCTCAAAACTTGTCCTCCATTGTTGTACCCCTGCCCCTCTATTTATAGAGTGAGGCTGGGGGCAGGGGTCTTGGATGTTTATAGCTGCTGGTGGGCCTGGGCTGATGCAATCTGGACTGGCAACTTTCTGGTTCGGCGAAGCTTTGGTTCGACCATGCTTGGAGAAGGTTGGATCGGTGGAAGGAGAGTGTCGGTCCGGTGGTAGGTTGAATGGTGGTCCGGTGGTCACCTGGTTCGGTTGTTTGGTGGAGGATGGTTGATCCGGTGAGGCTATACTCGGCATTTTGGTCCGGCATTGGTTGTGTGGTGTTGGACCGGATGGACGCTATGCCGAATGAGCTTGTATATTAGGAGTGCCGAATGACCTTAGGCATGGATTGCCGAATGAGTCATATATTAGGAGTGCCGAATGACCTTAGGCATGGATTGCCGAATGAGTCCGTATGCTTGCATAGCCGAATGAATATGAGAGTATAAGGCCGAATGGACTTTGTATTCGGATCTTGAGTGGAACTCTGGACTTAGGTACGCTTGCTGGTTGCTTCTTCTTAGCTTGATCGTGGTGGAGACGCGCTCAACATTGATATTCCAGTTTTGTCCAAAAAATGGGATAACACTTTGCCCCCCAAAATATGCCTTGCGGTAGGAAGGCGTGTTTTGTAATGTCGTGAGCTGGATATTCGTATCCTGTTGACAACCTGTAAAGAGCTTGATATTTTATATAACCCCAAATGACGACCGTTCGGGATCGAGCTATTTGGGATGAAGCGCGGCCGTTCATGGTCAAGCGCCTAACTTCAAATGACGATCGTTTGTGATCAAGTCATTTGCGGTGAAGTACGACCGTGCGTGGTCAAGCGTGTAAATCCATGCGTCAATCGTTCAGGATCGAGTCATCTTCGGTGAAATGTGACCGTTCAAGGTCAAGCGCTCAACTTCAAATGACGACCGTTCGGGATCGAGTCATTCGAGGTAAAGTGCGACAGTGCACGGTCAAGTGCATAAATCCATGTATCGATCGTTCGGGATCGAGTCATCTGTGGTGAAATGTGACCGTTCAAGGTCAAGCGCTCAACTTCAAATGACGACCGTTCGGGATCGAGTCATTCGAGGTAAAGTGCGATAGTGCGCGGTCAAGTGCGTAAATCCATGTATCGATCGTTCGGGATCGAGTCATCTGTGGTGAAATGTGACCGTTCAAGGTCAAGCGCTCAACTTCAAATGACGACCGTTCGGGATCGAGCCATTTGAGGTGAGAGGAGTTGTGCCGTTCGGGGCGAGTTGTGACCGTTCGCGATCATGTGCCGTTCAAGGCGATTTGTGACCGTTCGCGATCGGGTGCCGTTCGAGGCGAATTGTGACTGTTCGAAGTCGGGTGCCGTTCGAGGCGAATTGTGATCGTTCGCGATCGGGTGCCGTTCGAGGCGAATTGTGACTGTTCGAAGTCGGGTGCCGTTCGAGGCTAGTTGTGTGTGCCCGGGGGGGGACTTAATAATATCAGTGCTGGAGTTATTGTTTGGGGGAGTTTTTCGAATCAAAGACTTCGGCAGTTCGTTGCCATGCAATAGGTGCTCGAGGACCGTTCGCGATCCAACGGGCATACAAGTAAATAATTTTTTCATAGAATTGTAAATGTTAAAGCAATAGTACCTTACAGCAGAAATGTCCAAACAGGAAGAATTCAAATGTTCAAATCGAAACAAAAGCAAAGCAAGGATGTCAAAGTGTTAGTTCCCACTCCGAAGCAGTAAATGATCATTCAGAGCATGCCTGGAGATCGTTCGCGATCTCGTACATGTGTAAACGATTTAATTGCGTTAGTGGAAGCTTACGACCTGTTCATCGTTATTTTAATCAAGCGATCAATGGATAATCAAATGGTGTCTTGATCCAGGGTCACCTCTAGCTGACGTAGAGGGCGGTCGCTCTAGCTCCACCGCTGGAGTTCGCCTCCTCACATACTGAAGGAGCATACCATTCCTGATATGCCCTTCTACCTCGTCCTTCAAATGCCAACAATCATTAGTGTTATGACCATTCAATTCATGAAATACACAAAACTTATCTGATTTTCTTTCGTCAGAGGTTGGATCCCTTCGCATTGGTCTACGATACGGAACCTGCCCCTTGGTATCCTGATAAATCCGTTCCAAACTCTCATTCAGCTCTGAATAGGTGGTAAAGCGCGGTTCTCTTCGTAGCCACTTTGTCCTGTCATCATTATCCTCAGCCTTTCTTTTTCCTTTGCTAGTTTCCGCACCCTTTCCAGGTGGGTTTCCGTTCTTGATTACGTAAACGTCATCTTCTTCCTCTCTTTCTGCACTAGCATCTTCCAAACGCAGAAACTTTTCAGCCTCATGATAGAACTCTCCCAGATTCATAGGCGGGTCCTTGGTTAATGAATTCTTGAACTCTGTATTACCAGCTATTCCAGATACAGCCGCCATCATGACCATAGATGGATCTGGTCGATCCACTGATGCTGCCGCCGCATTAAATCACGTTAGAAAGCTCCTCAAAGTCTCTCCGGTTTTCTGTTTCAAAGTTGCCAAAGTCATCACATTCTTGGGTCTCGCAATATGAACCCTGAATTGCCTCATGAATCTCTCAGTTAAATCTGCCCATGTTCCTATGGAGCCGCTCTCCAGTTGCTTAAACCATAACGCTGCAATGTCCGTCAAATACAGTGGAAAGCATCGGGCCATAACCTCCTCTGATGCCCCCAGCACTTCCATATGTCTCATATACTTCGTTAGATGGACCGTGGGGTCCGTTTTCCCGTTGTACATGTCCAATGATGGTAGCTTGAATTCTGGTGGGTTCCTAGCCATCCTAATCGCAGAAGAAAAAGGACTCCTGTTTACATCTTCCAAGTCTCTGTTTACTAAACCGCCTCTCATAGCTCTTCTAACCATCTCTGCCAATCTGTCATTGTCTCCAAGCTGTAGTTCTCGTTCACTGCCTTCGACCTGCCCCCCAAGTCCGCGGGAGTTTTCATGTGTATGCCCCCCTGGCTGAACGTTCATTCCTCTATTGCTACCAGGTGGTTCGGATGCCCCCATCTCACTTCCCGGGGTCGGATCAACATGCTCTGCGTGAGTGCCCCCTAGCTCTGGTGCTGCGCCAGATGGTCCTGCCCCATTCTGAACCCCGGTTGCTCCTTGGATTTGTGCTCCAATTTGCCCAATTTGTTGAAGTAAGTTCTGGATCATCTCTTCTTGTCTTCTCATCATGGCCTCCATCTCATCCCTAGTGATGAAGATCGACGCTTGATTCCCTCCTGAGAAAGCCTCTTGACTTCCTTGGTGTTCACTTCTCTCTGGCCTTTGCCTTCTACTTGTTTGTCTCGTCATAACTCTTAGATCTGAACTCTTAGATTTTCAAATTCAACTTCTATCCGATGTAGCGGGAGCTGGTTCTTCTCATTGAAAGCACCAAAATGTTTGCGTAAAAAATGGTCGCAAACACCCAAAGTCGTATGAGTTGGTTGATTTTATGTTGTATTTAGTGATTTTGGTGATTTATGCAAATATATAAAAAGCAGGGACTAAACTGTAAAAGACACACAGATTTATAATGGTTCGGCCAGAACGTGCCTACGTCCACTTTATATGTTATTCTCCTTTTTTCTTTAGATTACAAGTACAAAGCTGTGATTACAAGTATCTAAAGTTGTTTGAGAGTTCCTTCCAGGCTTGAGCTCTCAAACTTCTCTCAAAACTTGTCCTCCATTGTTGTACCCCTGCCCCTCTATTTATAGAGTGAGGCTGGGGGCAGGGGTCTTGGATGTTTATAGCTGCTGGTGGGCCTGGGCTGATGCAATCTGGACTGGCAACTTTCTGGTTCGGCGAAGCTTTGGTTCGGCCATGCTTAGAGAAGGTTGGATCGGTGGAAGTAGAGTGTCGGTCCGGTGGTAGGTTGAATGGTGGTCCGGTGGTCACCTGGTTAGGTTGTTTGGTGGAGGATGGTTGATCCGGTGAGGCTATACTCGACATTTTGGTCCGGCATTGGTTGTGTGGTGTTGGACCGGATGGACGCTATGCCGAATGAGCATGTATATTAGGAGTGCCGAATGACCTTAGGCATGGATTGCCGAATGAGTCATATATTAGGAGTGCCGAATGACCTTAGGCATGGATTGCCGAATGAGTCCGTATGCTTGCATAGCCGAATGAATATGAGAGTATAAGGCCGAATGGACTTTGTATTCGGATCTTGAGTGGAACTCTGGACTTAGGTACGCTTGCTGGTTGCTTCTTCTTAGCTTGATCGTGGTGGAGACGCGCTCAACATTGATATTCCAGTTTTGTGCAAAAAATGGGATAACACTGCTGGCTTGCCATCACCACCGGTCCGGGAGTGCAAACGGTGTATCCACCCTGGCATTGCCTCGCATGCCGTGTCATATCCTTATATCGATCCCACTACGATTTTGGTTTTAAATATCCGACCGCGTTAAGGATCACCATCCCCTTAATGCCATTTTCTATATGATTATACTTTACTGATTAGACACTACCGTATATAGCGTATTTTACTACATAGTAAATAGTTCAACGGATCCTTAGAGGATGGGCGGTCCCAAGCATCCTTTTAAGTTACTAATGCATTTTGTTACTGTTCACTTCAGTTGATTTACAGTTTATAAGTATTTGTGTCTTACTCGAGGGTTTTGTATGTTGCTTTACGCTCGAGTCAGATTGATTGAGTTAGCATTCAAGATTCACCTTCGGAGTTGGAGCTTTCCTTGAAGATCTAGCCATCTATTTTGTTTCAGTATCCAGTGTTTCAGTGATGTATCTGATTTGTACCTGATGTATCTTGTTACTCCTCGGTTGTATCTTATTTAACCCTGATGTATCTTATATTTTATATAGTAGCTTCATGAACTACTATCTCTTTTTCTTCCGCTGCATTATTATTACTCTGTGTCTGTGATCTGTGATTTTATTTACTGTATATTCTGAGGTTTGCCAAAATTTTATTTACAATGCGGTATTTTGAGCAATTCAATTCCGGCATGAGTGTCTACCTATACACTTATAATGGATGCGAATGGTTGAAAATATCTGGTTGTTACAAACATTATAAACGCCTAGCAGCACACCTCGATAGGAGTTCAAAATTATGAGCTTCGAATTGAAGACGTCTAACGATCTTGACTCGACCTTCGAAAATCAGCACCCGCACTTCACTTGTACTCAAATGCCGCAGATTCAAACGCCGAATCTGGCTCGCCGGAGCTTATAACACATTAAGTATAACAATATAGTGGAAGAAAAATGAACAAATGAATATATACAACAGTATTTGATACAACACATTTGATACAACTGACTATCAAAATATCAAAGATAGATACATGACAATAACAGAGACAATAGCAACGGAAAGACAGTGTCTTCAGTGCAAAACTCCAAAAATCCATCTCCAATCCTAAGCTAGCTCGAACCCTTATCAAGTTGACTTAAGCAAGGTCAGTCATCCAAGACTGAAGAAGATTCCCAAAGACTGAAAGCTAACAAACCAAAGACTTCGAAGGCTATCGAATCTACTCCTATTATTTGATTATCTGAAAACCCAACTCTAGACTGCTCATGTGGAAATGGGGGCACCCAGAGTTTAGGAAGAGAAAAATAAACTTCGGGTCAGTCATGGGACTGGTATGAGCAAGAAAAATTTGTTTTATCTTTAAAACAATAAAAAAATATTTTAAAAGTTGAAAACCACAATGTTTTTTAGAAAATGAAACTACCATAAGCCTCCCACCTCACACACAATACAAATGCAGACTTGGAAGAGAATTCTCCTTATGACAGTAAAAAATGCTTGATACGCGAAAACATTTTTAATATTATTATTAGTGCATAGTGGAAAACCTTTGCAAGTATAATATTAATCTTAGCCAGCATACAACCATTATTGTATGCCGACTATAGCTACCATCTAAACAGTGGTGACCACCATAAGTAAATGGCAGGTTATGCAACTAAAACCGTACAGGGCTCATATTGGATGAATGGGTTTCCAACAAATGGTCAAGCAATGGAACTTCCCATACAAAATGGAATGCCACTGGAGGGACGTCCCCGAGAACCTAACCAGGTCTTTGCTACATAAGGACGGGTTACCCCTGCCTGGAAGTAACTACTGACACGAGTATGTCATCCCACGGTCGTTACCAGCCTTTATCTGAGGTCTCGACACCAACAACCACACAGTAAAGTATCTGGGCTCTATAACATGATACCACTTTCAAAATCAACATAAGTAAATATCGTGGCTCTATACCATGATTTCACTTTTTTATCCAGAAGGAAATGGTCATACCCTCAGGAAAAGCTACCCCCTAATAACCTTGCTGCCACGATTCCTGTTTCGACCATTACCGGGTTGTGAGGCTCGACGAAATCACGTACACAAAGCTATGCTTTTCACAAAAGCCATGCTTCGATCAACAAATGATCAGCAATACTTCGTATACCACATTACCAAATTGGGAATCTATCACTAGTAATCATCAACTACATAACCTCTGAGCTCGTACATCACAGAAAAGAGTGTTAAGCTAAGAGAATAAATCTCTGCCACCAAACAGAACTGTATTTGATAGAAACCAACTTTATATTTCAAAGTGTAATGTCAGACACACATCCGTACAAGTCTTTTCAGGGTTTCAACAGAACCGAAGGCACTTCCAAAGAAGCCCTTGCGAATCCAGGTATCCCCAATCCCGATCGGACTCCCCATCACATATGGAGATCTCTAAACCATAGCTACTCAGTGCAGAGTCATTCGACAGGTTATCCTATCATTCTCGAAGACACCCGGTCTTCACCACCATCTTCGAATGCTATGCATTTCGTCGTATCACTATTCGGAATGGTTTATATGACACAAAGGTCCTCTCCCGGTTAAACCGAATAATGAGCGCAATATTTTAAAAACATATGGATATTGGGATTTCAGTTAAGTCACAACTTTAAAAAACCAAAACCTTTCCTTTCAAGTGGTTTAAACAAATTACCATTTCCAAATCTTTTAACAAAAAGATTCACTTCACAAAGTTCACCCAATTTTCACAAAGATTCATTCACAGATTTTCGAAACAATTTCCATTTCAATTTCGATTAACTCATTCAATCTTTAAATCAAAGATTTAACTTATAGCTTTGAAACCTGTTTCCAATGATTCATTCATAACTTAGAAAACCATTTTCATTTCAAATTTGAAATCCTTTCAACATAAATTGGAAATTCATTCATTATGTAAATGCTTTATTTATTTGAAAAGAAATAGTTTTCATTTCGGAAAAATACGATTTCATTTATACAAGTCAAAATCTTTGGGTTAAATTCAAATTCCCAAAACAACACTTTTTAAAAATGGTTTAAAACCCATATAAACTTGTATAACATTTTTAAATCATAAATTCCCAAAATAGAATTCAATTTCAAATTTTGAATTCAAATTTAAATCAAATTTCAAAAGTAAATCAAGTTATTCAAAAATAACTTTTACCTTTGAAATTCCTTTTCAAAAGCTTTTTATATTTTTAACCCAAATCCATTTCCAAAACCATTTGGATTCAAATTTCAATTTTTTTAAAACCATTTCAAAAATCTATGACTTAACTAATTTCCTCGTGCAATCCGTATTTGTGTGTGTTGTAGTCTAGGGGTTTTACCCAATAGTGCAACATCATCAATCATTACAGATACAATCACAGCAATATCGATAAGCGGTATAATCCTATAACGCTTATCTATATACACAGATTCATAGATAGATACTATAAATGCATTATAGATAAATAAATTACATTAATCACAGCTTGAATTAAAACAATTCATATCACAAAGCATCACAGAGCAGAGATGACAAAACAATTTAAAGCATTCAATAGAATACGATCGTCCATAAATAAGGTTTATTGATTATCTGATTAGTTGAAACCAAATTAATCACTAATTCTAGTTGATTAACATTAATTAGTTATAGTTTATGTTAATTAAATATCCTTTAAGTATATATTAATTAACCTTAATTAATGAATTAATTAACCTTTAATTATAAAAGGATTAATCTTAATTAATTAATTACCCTCAATTAATTATCCTTAATTAATTAATCAATTAATTAACCCTTAATTAATCATCATTTAATTAATTAATCCTCATTAAATTAAAATAAGTAATTATCCTTAATTACGTAATTAACTTTTACCATTAATTAATTACTTTTATCAATTAACTAACTTTTGATTAGTTAATCACTTCTTAAATTAATTATCTTAATTATATTAGTTTATTATCCTTAATTAATCATCCTTTAATTAATTATCTTGATTAATTAATCCTTAACTATAAATCAATAAGCTTAAATTAATAATTAATTAGCCTTAAATTAACTATTGATTAATTATTTAAGTAATTATAAATCGTCTATCTTGATTTATCATTAAATCTTTATCAAAATTAATTAACCTTATAATTAATCAACATTAACATAAGAGATTAAGGTTAATGAAGAATTACAAATCAATATATCATCTTAATTTACATTTATTTACATTATTTATTTAAAATGATTAATTAACAAATAACTCCACAAATTAAATAATTTAAACTTAATTACTTTTAAAATATCTTACTGAAAACTTTTACTAGTACAATACCTAAATTAAAACCATTATCCACATCATGGATTGAAAATATTTTATAAATTTGAAAATTCTAAGGTCAAGAAGACTGTTTCTATATCAACCCCGAGAATCACTCGAGTCAACCCCCGAGTCTACAAGTCCTTCACTTTGGATTTCTCCCGATCTCACCCGTGTATCTTTTTTTCAAACCTAAAATTTTGTTAAGTGTTGAACTCTAATGCCCCTCAGAAATGCTCCGATTTAGAACTCGAGCCACAACCCCTTTCTTCCCGATAAAACTTTGAGTGTACCTTCTTCATCCCTGATCCAACTACCCATACCTCACCTATACACGCATGCACGTGCACAGATGGTCAGATCATCTCCGACCAATCTCGCCACCCTAGGCAAGTCGACGGTGATGCCTACGAACTTCATGACCCTCAAGAACCTCCAATGTCGACGTAAACAAAAATCGAGTTATTCGATTTAAACTGGAACCAAAACCAACCACCTAAAAACATCTTGTTCTGATCATCACGGCCTCCTGACGCCATGCAACTTTGACCCAAACTTCGCCACACCCCGATGCGTCGTTTCCCCCCAGTGCAATGCATTCTGGAGCGATGTCGACGACGCCATTGCCTCGCGAATACCATTGACAAAACATAGTACTTAAACCCTAGATCAACTTCAAACATCGACCAAGATGAATATAAAAAACATTTCGTATTTTTCTGATGATCTACAATCCACCACCAAGTTACAACCTCATCCCCGAAACCCAAAATTATTCCAATCATCAGAATTTGCCAATAAACCCTAATTTGTTCATCCTCGCATTTCTCAGTGAAGTCTTACTTAAAAATCTTGATAATTTCAACAAAATTCATAAAATTCAATTGTGAATCCAAACATATAGCTATAATTTATAATCTTGATACTTCGATTTCGCAAAAAAATGTTTATCACTATAGTTTTCAAATTTCAGATGAATTTCTTTATAGTTCTAATTGTTTTTTTTTCATTTTTAAAATTTGTGTCATATTGTTATGATAATTTTCCATTTAAAGATCAGTACTTAATTCTTTTTATAATCTGAGATATGATTTTTCTTGATCTTTGACAAACTGTTACTAAAACAGAGGCAGGTTCCTTTTCTTTTCATATACAGGCATGCTCAGATAAACATATGCATACATATATTCATACATGTGGAAAAACATCTACTATTTTACTTCAAAGATCAATCACAACATCAAGACATAAAAATAGATTCAAGTCAAGTTTGCTCACCTGGATCTTGAGAAAAACAGGGAAGAACAGAGACCAGAGTTTTGATCTGAAGCTTGCATGTTGATTTGCTATTAGATATCTTGAAATAAATGTTCGCTTGCTTTGAATCCTCAGGTTTGAATCCCCTGTGCTTGTTTAAATTTCCTAAACTTGGTTTTAATATTGGATGCTTCAGTTTTGTTGATCTTTTGCATTGATTTCTTGCTTACAGGCTTCTTCTTTTTCTTTGATTTGTTTTGTTTTCAGGTTTGTTTTAAAGTTTCCAGATTCTAACTTGCTTGCTTGAATCCATTTCAGGTTAAAGTCATTATTTAGTTTGATCTGAGTTTGATCATTAACTTGATCATGATCAGATCTTTGTTTTCGAGATTGTGATGATTTGCTTGAATTGTTTCAGATTTTCATTTTCAGGATTTATTTTGTTTTGATTTCCTTTTCTCAGGTTTTGAAGTTGTAGAAATAAGTTTAAGGAAAAGAAAATGGGAAGGGAAGTATAATGTACATATGTTTGTTTTACAATTTATTTATTTATTTGAAAAGCAAAGGACACTTCTATTTTGCATAGTGAATCATCCAACACTTGTCAATTTCTTCGTTGAAATGTTTACACTTGTGAAAAACTATTGAAATTATGTCTAAGCCCCTTTGTTTTGATCAATTTATAAATTAAGTTTTAAACCTTATCATTCTATAATTTTGTAAATCCCATTTTATACATTTTCAAACTATTATTTACACTTATAATTTCAAAAGATATATTCATATTAATTTTATAACTTTTTAAATGACCTTAAGAAAATAATGATTTGAAATCAAATTATACATTTAACACTAGATAATAATATTTAAATATAACTTTATACTACATATCTTCTTATTTAAATACATTTTCCTTCATTAACATTTTTATACAACTTTTTAAAGAAATGATTTAAAATGTAATTATACACAAATTACAAACCATATATACATATTTATTAGTTCTCTAAAATATAAAGGTTTTTAACATCAATTTATAAAATATTTACTTTTGTATTTCAAATTAAAAGTTCTATTTAAAATCATATTTATATTCATTTATATTAATAAAAAAACAAATATCTATTTAAATTTGGAAAATACCAAATTAATTCACAATTTAATTTCAAAAATGAAATTAATTTCCAATTTGAATTTGATGTAAAAACGGGAATGTTACAGATTCCCCCCTTAAGAAAATTTCGTCTCCGAAATTCGCGAGGGAGACAACCAAGAAAAGATGAAAGATATAGAAATATCTTTCTAGATTAAACTAAATATTCATTCTGCATTTGGCCTACCAAATTAGAACATCAAAAATAATTGTGAGAACAAACACATTCTATATTTCACAAGATACTCGGGTCACCTGATCTACGAATATGCAGGGGCACCGGTTAGTTCGAAGGGATAACTAACCGTTCGCAGAATATATCGGGACACAAATAATAGATAATTGGTTTTAATCTTCCAAAATTCTCAAATACTGGGTATGGATTCCAAATTCTGGTCAGAATACTTCAAAGTATACGCCAGCTTGTCCCTCTTCGGACTTTGATCCTCACAAGAAATTACAATAGAATTTCAAATTTGGGTTTTAATCGAAATCGTTTTATCGGTACAAATCTTCATAATTTTATATTACAACCAGTTTATTTCAAATAATATCTCAAATTCACTGAAGTTAAAAATGGGAAGATTGATAAGAAACCGATGAAGATACGATGTAAGGATTTTCTACAACCAATCGTAGGGCCACCATCACACCAAAACTTCTTTCTCGAGCTGCCACAAAGAAATCAAGGAATTGAAACTGGATCAAAGGAGATTGATAGAGAAAAGGTTGTTTCCTTGTTGTTGTAGGGTATTGACTATTTGTACTGGCACTCCCATGTCCCCTATCTCGTCACCTTCTTGCACTCATACTTACTATCAGTGAATAGCAAGAGAATTTACTGAGGCATAGGAACGGATATCTTAGGGATATTCATTCTAGGGTATACCTCATCCTATCTCTAACGAGTTACTTAATGTGTTATACTCCTGAGATAAAATTTCAACCGTCAGCTCTGATACCAATTCTAACGATCCTGACTCGATCTTCGAAAATCGGCACCCGTACTTCACTTGTACTCGAATGCTGCAGATTCAAACGCCGAATCTGGCTTGCCGGAGCTTATAACATATTAAGTATAACAACACAACGGAAGAAAATGAATGAATGAATATTTACAAAAGTATTTGATACAACACATTTGATACAACTGACTATCAAAATATCAAAGATAGATACAAGACAATAACAGAGACAACAGCAGCGGAAAGATAATATCTTCAATGCCAAACTCCAAAAACTCCATCTCCAATCCATATCTAGCTCGAACGCCCATCAAGTTGACTTAAGCAAGGTTAGTCATCCAAAAACTGAAGAAGATTCCCAAATACTAAAAGCTACCAAACCAAAGACTTCGAAGGCTATCGAATCTACACCTATTATTTGATTATCTGAAAACCCAAGTCTATACTTCCCGTGTGGAAAATTGTGGGCACTCAGAGTTTAGGAAGGGAACGACGAACTCCGGGTCAATCATGGGACTAGTATGAGCAAACAAAAACTGTTTTATCTTTAAAACAACAACAAAAGATGTGACGACCCGAATTTCTACGCCCTAGAAACTGTATCGTCATGAAGAAAGAAAGGGATGAGAAAATAGAAAACATAGAGAAGAAGAACAACAACATCAGAATCTCACAGCGGAACGAATAAATTATAATAATCACATAAGTATTTACATAATATACACATCAATCAGAGTTATACAGATAATACATCACATACTAGACATTTATAGACACCTGTCTAGTTATTACAACTCGATACAACACAAGCAAATAACTCGGAGATACCAACACAGCGGAACTATATGTATCTACAACGCTGAAGCCTCCTGCTCCATTGCTCCTCCAGAATTCGTCAAAGCTAACCTGAGTCCTTTGGCTACCCGAAAAAATTTGGGTGCCCGAGAGTTTAGAAAAAACAGAAATAAACTCCGGGTCAGACATGGGTCTGGTATAAGTAACAGGTTAAAGTTGCATAACTTTAAAAATCATTTGAAAATAAAAGGTATCACGTAAGACTTCCCACACATAAACATGGAAAAGTTTTTACCTTACGCTAACCAAAACATTTGCTAGGAAATTCTGTGATATTATAATAGGTCTAGGGTTTTCAAGTAAATAGAAAATAGCCGAAATTGTTACATCTATTAAATTCCAGCTACTAGCCACAAAAATGGGTAATACAATCAAAACCGTTGGCACTTATTGGATTGTGGATTCCATACAATGGCAGGGCTACTGGGGTACTGCCCGTCACAGTACGTGGCCTAGATCAACGTACCGAGGATCACTCCCGACCCCCTGCAACACAAGGCGAAACCATTCATTACTGAACAGTCCCAAACAAGACAAACCCCGGCAGTTGTTGCAATCAACCGCCCACACAGCCGAAAAATAAAGGGACATCTAGACAGAGGAATATCCTTGTCCTGCTTGGGCATGACCCACCTAACCTTGCTGCACCTCCCCTGTTTTAGCCATTCCCAGTTGATGAGGCTTGAGGCTGCGATTACCTTTATAGAACATATTTCTTAGAATGCTCATCGCCCGCTTGACGATGTGTTGAAAGCATTTAATCCATACAAGTTCGTTCCGAGTTCGAACGAAACCGAAGGCATTATCTCGTTACACTCATTTTGGAATCACCCTTAGAGTAACGAAGATAACCCTTGCATTCTGAATCTTCATCTTCACTTCAGATTCACGACCTATCGTTAATTTGGAATCGATGTGGTTTTCGGATGTTCCAAATAAGGAAACCGATCCCGGTCTCATCGAAATCCAAAACGTGTCTTTTAAGTCCAAGTTGTCTATTTAGTCTTAACAGTTTAATTCAATATTATCAATACACACAGATAGATAATTCATAATATCATAGTAGATAATCATATCATCATCACATACAGATAATCAATATCATCATCTAAACAGATAATAAATATTATCATATTTAACTATGCATCCATATCACATAGAAATTACTCAAATCTGAATTCTCAATCATCAAATAAAATATCAATAACATTCATCCATAAGCAATGGGTTATAATCTTACCATTTGTAATTAATTTAAAATGAATTAAACTAACTACTTCTATCACTAATTAATTTAAAGTAAATCCAATTAATTACTCCATCTATAAATCCTGCTTATACAACCATTAATTAATTATAAAATCAAATTAACTAATTATTCTCTAGATGTTCATCTTGATTAAACACCTTTGATAAATCATCTTCTAATTACAATATGTAATTAGTCTTTAATTAATTTCACAAATTAATTATCCTAATTCATTCATAGTAATTAACATTTAATTACTTCATTTATTAATTAAATATAATTAATTACATTTATTCTTAATTACATAAATAGGTCACCACATTATTAATTATTCCTTAATTTACCAGTTCTTAATTACATCATTAATTATTAATTAATGATCTTTAATTTGGATTTAAATTAAATTTCTTTGGTTAAATTAATTTACATTAAATGATTCATCTTTAATTTAACTCAATTATTAATCACCCTTAATTAGTAACATTCCAGTAATTAATTATCATTAATTACTTATATTAACACATTAATTATCCCATAATTAATTATCTTCATTAATTTATCCTCTGATTAATTACAAAAGTAATTATCCAAATTATTCCATTAACACATCATCTTTCACTAATTACATTCAGTAATTAACATTAATTACTTCCTTAAGTAATTATGCTCCATTGAATACACTAAGTAATTATACTCATCAATTCATCAAATGATTTTCTTAAATTAATTAAAATAAATTAATTAACTTAAATTAATCATTTTATCAAAGTTAATTACAATAAGTAATTAATCCCTTAATTATTTTTATCAAGTAATTACACTTAACCACTTACAATAGATTTATTTAATTAATCTGATTACTTACCAAAATTAATCACATTAATTAATTAATTAGTAATCTTTAGTTAACTATCTTTATTACTAATATCATCTCTTAATTTACTTCTTAATTTATCTTTATTTATATATTTATTCTAAATTACTACTTTATAAATTAAATACATAAGTCAATCATTAATTAACTTATTATTTATTCCCTTCAATATATTAATTATCTCTAAGATAATTAATTCTTTTTAACTTGATTTAAACAAATATTAAAGTGTATTTTAGACATTACCCCCTTTTTGAATTTAAATTTGAATTCCATTTTGAATTTAAGATTTCAAAATGATTTACCATTTAACATTAGCTAAGTTTAAATTCAATTTATAAACTTTAAAAAGAAATGTAAAAACATTTATTACTTATATAAGAAAGCATTTAAATTTACTACTTAATTTTTATAAAAATTTTGGCTTTTTACATTACATTTCATTTAGCTTGCTTTTGAAAACTTGGTTTTTAATTCTTGACTTAAAATCCAATTTTATTTTTTTAAAACCCTAGATTCAAAAGTTCATTTCAATCAATACTTAACTTTGAATTTAAACCTCTGTTTGAATTTTAGTTTCCAAAATTTAAATTGAAATTTTAAACCTGAAAATGGTCAGGTTTGTAAACATGAAATCCACATTTAAATAATTTTAAACTTTGATTTCATTTCAAATTTGATTTCAAAATAAACTTGAATTCAAACTTAAATCTGGATTTAAGCTTTGTTAAATCTACTTTACAATTTAAAGTTTTCACTAGAATTTCATTTGAAACAGATTTTACTTCTAGGTTACAAATGTGTGAAACAACATTTACTCGAGTCCGCCCAGGTCTGCTTCGAGTCCCCCACTCCCCTACTTCGAGTCATATACTCGAACGACTCGAGTATGTCCCGAGTTAAAACCCTGCACCACCCACAAAACACTTCAGCACTTCAATGGCACGTGCACGTGCACCGTGGCCCCAGCCAACTCCGGCCACTCACTTGAGCTTCAACATGTCGCCGACTACCCTCAGATAACATCACGACTACCCAAAATCCATCACCACGCCCAAATCAAAAACAAGCAGTAAAAAGAAAAACCTGGAAACACCATTCCCACCCCTTCCTAAACCTGTCAACGTTCCGTTCACCCAACCTCGGCCACCTGAACTCGCAAAACTCCGGCCATGAACTCGCCTTCGACCAAGTTACCAACTCCCAAGACCGCGTGCAACTTGATGCACGGTGGAAGTCGCGGTGATCAAAAATTCAATCACCATAAAAATTAGGGTTACAAACTTCAAATCACGGCCACCATCGCCACCGTGCTCAAACCAACCACCAACCATTTTTCCCATCACCTGGGTAAGCTCCTCCATCATCAAGCAGAGCCCGACCACCCAGCCAACAATGATCACCCCAAAAATCCCAAATTTGCACTTTAAGTTCAAACCAGAACTGCTCTAAATTCCTAGTATTAAAAATCCTATTTTAAGTTTTAAAATTCATATTTTGTTACAGAGATTCAAAGTATGTTCTTGAATTTATAAATTAAAAGGTTTGGTTTTTCTCTTATACAAGTTTTACTCTGTTATTTGATTTTTCCTGAACAATATTCAAATTTAATTCAACTTGAATAAAACTTAAACTCTAAATTGTGTTGAAACAAACAATTTCTGTTTGTATTATAAATCCTAAAAGCTATTAGATCAAGTGATAAAAATGATAGAATCAACTCAAGTCTGAAACAAAATGGATAAATTTGTTTACAGAGACTTTAATATGTACTCAGACCACATCCATATGCATATAAGAATACATACATACAAATCTTACTTATTCCAGATTTTAACTTTGCAACTAGTTTAAATGCTTAACTTTTAGAAATTTAAGTTACTTATAGCAAATGAATAACAGAGCAAATTCAAGGAAGGAAGTTTTGAATTTATAGGTTTGAAATATACAGAATTGCATCACACAAGCACCCAGAGAAAAATGAATAAATAAATATTCACATCATACATTTAAGCATCCAAATATCAACATCTAATAGATTTTAAAACTTAAGTAATTTTTTTTAAAAAAAAAATGTTACTCACCTGAAAGTAGACAAAGAACCCTTTGAAACTGGAAACTGTATTTGCGTGCTATTAGTTTGATTCCAGAAAACATGAAACTTAGTCTTGCCTTTGTTGTAATGCTTCAGTTTTAAAAATATAAATATTTACTACCTGTATAAGTTAGGTTTTACTATGTCTTGAACGAACTAAAAATAAGATGTATATAAAGAAGTTCAGGGGAAGGTGATAGCTGGTTTAAGCATATGCAGGTACAATGTATATCCTTGTTTTATCACGCAAGATATTTTAATTAGGAGGCTGAGTTGATGTTAAACAGTTTGAAATGATTTTGTTAGCTACTAAGAAATGAAGCATTTATTGTTTAAGTCCTTTATGTCTCCCATAAATCTTATGTTCAGATATTTTTACTTAGCTTATTTGTTTCAGCCTGCACACTTAGCTGCCTGCATATATTATATATATATATATATATATATATATATATATATATTCACTTTATTTTGTTTTATACTTGATGTTTATAATTGTCTGAATCTTAATCTACAGGCTACTAACATTTTATTTTATGTTTTCATACTTGTCTTCTTTTCTATTCTTGCCTGCATATTTTTTTGTACTTTATGTTCAGATATTTCATTTTGCATTTTAACATGTTACATTCATATTTATACTACTCTTTGCATACTTACTTTACTTTGCATTGTTAACTTGACTTTGCCATGTTTACTTTTATTATTTTACATAGATATTTATGTTATTTTTCTCAGCTTTTCATTTTATTTTGTTTTGTATAGTTGCCAACACAACTATAGTACAGACATGATTACATGCTTTTGTATTCTACATACACATTTCAAAATTAGTTTTAGTTATTTGTTATAAATTTTAACTTATGTATCAAGTTCTATGCTTAGTTATGCTTACACATATTATTATATTTTTGTACTTATGTTAACATCATACATTTGATTTATTCTTAAGTTTAATATTTATAAAATTTACTTTATTTTAAATTTACAAATCATAGCTTTCCAAAATACATACATACATATATATATATATACATATAAAAAAAAATTAAAATAACAATTTCTTTTTATATGAAAATCTATTTGTAAAATATTTCATTATTGTTATTGTTTAAAAATCACTCATTATTAATTTAAAATGATTCATAAATGAAATCACTACATAAATAAATTGCTTATTTTATAAAGCTATAGCAAAAAGAACAAAACAATCTTTTATTTAAATTTAAACCTAGGCTAGAATTTTTTTTTTAAACAAATAGCTTGATCTTGAGTAAATAAAACATATTATTTATTACTCAATATTAAATTTCCAAATCATCAAAAATAATAGAAAACATAGCTTTATCTGTTAAATCTAAAGACAAAACTTATCTATTTATAATATATACCAATATATACATATATACATTATAAATAGAAACAATTTAAATTAACTTTTAAAAGATAAATTATCAGTTAAATATTTATTTAAAAGAAGATTATTAAATCAATTTAAATGTTATTAACCAATATTATCAAATCAATTTAATTTTTAATGCAGATTATTAATTGATATTGCCCCAAATTTCCAGGATGTCACATTCCTCCCCCCTTAAAAGAATTTCGTCCCCGAAATTTAAAACAAAGGTAATTGAATAATCTAGTTAAAGATTTAAATTTTAAACACAAGCATATATTAATCATATGCAAACAACCATAGCAACCAATTTATCTAATCAAACAAATCTAACTATCCAGACAAAATTCCGGATAGAATTTTCTCGAGTTTTCCCAAGTATAAATACCGGGATACTCGCTCTACAGAATCCAAACAACCAATACTATTAAGCTACAGAGCCCACTCACCTAGATCTACAAAACAAGACAGGATGTCGGACTACAGACAAGTCTGAATCAACGACTAAAACTCCCTGAACTGCTGGTTCTATAATCAGAGATAGATCTTCACATACTTCCTCGGAGATACGTGAAACACAACGAATCTCAGTTATCCAAACTGACAATTCAATCCTGAAAATAAACACTTATCCAAAATCAAATATCTAACTTCGGAATCCAAATTCCTCCGTCTCTTATCCATAAAATTGTTCGGACGATCCTGTGCTGCCTACATCTTTTCTGATCTGCTCAACTCTTGCTGATGTCCTTAGAAATAAATTGGACCAAAAACAATCCAACAAAATGATCTTTCCAATATCAGCCAAACTCAGAACACAACTCTATTCCAAATCAGAAAACAAAACTCACTCCTTTCATCCGGAAGAGATAAAACAGATGCACTCCAAACTGGCCTAAGATGCTGAAAATTTTCCTATTCTCCAATCCAAACATTAAAACATCCAATTGCTTCCAAACTAAAACAGCTACCACCATGCTTCCACTGCACAACTCTGACTGAACAGATAAAAATGCTGAAGATGAACTCAAGCACAAACTGGACAACACATATTCCAAAAAAAAAGTTCACATATCCAAAAATAAAACTCCAAAATTTCTCCAAAACCTGAGCTACTTCCCCAAACTCATTTTTCAGAAACCATCCTATTACTAAGCTGCACCATCGGTTTCACTTCTGGAATCCAGTCGATACCAAACTCAATCTCCAAACGTTAGCAAATCTATGACTTCTTGAAGACATCCAGAAAAATACCTCTGAAACACAAAAGAACACTTAAACTATCGCAAGTCACTTTTGCGATCAATCTAGCCTAATTCCAAAAATACCGCCTTCTCTCTTAACTAATCAGAACAGCTTACGCTTATGTGGCCAATCCATCGAAAAATGGAACTACTCTACTGCTTCTGAAGTTACCTCAAGAAAAACAGCTAAGCTAGAAGACTTCCTAATCCAAAACTCTTCGAGAAACTCTGACCTCAAAGCAAACAGAAACACCCAGCTTAACACAGCCCCAAACGAAATAGACACTCTTCCTTAACTTGTCCCAAAGAAACATCTTCGGAGACATCCATAGTCACTGTGTCTCATTACACAACTATAACACCTTGATATATCAAGATATCATGACTGACTTTTGTCTACCCGACAGATCCAAACTCTAGCTCATCCAAACTCTTACACTTCAAATATGAACTCTGAACCTTAACAGATCTCTTCAGAGATCGATGAAATCCTTACACCACTCAAAGCTCACTCGAGACGGTATTAGGTCTACAGTCTCGACAAATATACTTCCAACCTCAAACATTCAAACTCCAACCATTGGTAGTTGTGTTACACACACCACCACCCTATCTACCTTTATAGCTTATTGGAAAACCTGAACAGGTAACCCAACAATAGGTAGAAATAAATAAATATATATTATATATCAAAATTACAAATACGCTCTCTCAAGAAAGAAATCACTCAAGAGCCTAGGTATTCACTCAACCTAGCGCTCTGATACCAACTGTGACGACTTGAATTCCTACGCCCCAGAAACCGTTTCGTCATGAAGAAAGAAAGGGATGAGAAAATAGAAAAGATAGAGAAGAAAGAACAACAACATCAGAATCTCACAGCGGAACGAATAAATTATAATAATCACATAAGTATTTACATAATATACACATCAATCAGAGTTATATAGATAATACATCACATACTAGACAGTTATAGACACCTGTCTAGTTATTACAACTCGATACAACACAAGCAAATAACTCGGAAATACCAACACAACGGAACTATATGTATCTACAACGCTGAAGCCTCCTGCTACATTGCTCCTCCAGAATTCGTCAAAGCTAAACTGAATCCCTTGGCTACCCGAAAAAATTTGGGTACCTGAGAGTTTAGGAAAAACAGAAATAAACTCCGGGTCAGACATGGGTCTGGTATGTGTAACAGGTTAAAGTTTCTTAACTTTAAAAATCCTATGAAAATAAAAGGTATCACGTAAGACTTCCCACACATAAACATGGAAAAGTTTTAACCTTACGCTAACAAAAACATTTGATAGAAAATTCTGTGATATTATAATAGGTCTAGGGTTTTCAAGTAAATAGAAAATAGCCGAAATTGTTACATCTATTAAATTCCAGCTAGTAGCCACAAATGTGGGTAATACAATCAAAACCGTTGGCACTAATTGGATTGTTGATTCCATACAATGGCAGGGCTATTGAGGTATCGCCCGTCACAGTACGTGGCCTAGATCAACGTACCGAGGATCACTCTCGACCCCCTGCAACACAAGGCCGGAACCATTCCTTAGTGAACAGTCCCGAACAAGATAAACCCCGGTAGTTGTTGCAATCAACCGCCCACACAGCCGAAAAATAAAGGGACATCTAGACAGGGCAACATCCTTGTGCTGCTTGGGCATGACCCACCTAACCTTGCTGCACCTCCCCTGTTTTAGCCATTCCCGGTTGAAGAGGCTTGAGGCTGCGATTACCTTTATAGAACATATTTCTTAGAATGCTCATCGCCGGCCTGACGATGTGTTGAAAGCATCCAATCCATACAAGTTCGTTCCGGGTTCGAATGAAACCGAAGGCATTATCTCGTTACACTCATTTTGGAATCACCCTCAGAGTTAACGACGATAACCCTTGCATTCCGAATCTTCATCTTCACTTCAAATTCACGACCTATCGTTAATTTGGAACCGATGTGGTTTTCGGATGTTCCAAATAAGGAAAACCGATCCCGGTCTCATCGAAATCCAAAACGTGTCTTTTAAGGCCAAGTTGTCTATTTAGTCTTAACAGTTTAATTCAATATTATCAATACACACAGATAGATAATTCATAATATCACAGTAGATAATCATATCATCATCACATACAGATAATCAATATCATCATCTAAACAGATAATAAATATTATCATATTTAACTATGCATCCATATCACATAGATATTACTCATATCTGAATTCTCAATCATCAAACAAAATATCAATAACATTCATCCATTAGCAATGGGTTATAATCTTACCATTTGTAATTAATTTAAAATGAATTAAATTAACTACTTCTATCACTAATTAATTTAAAGTAAATTAAATTAATTACTCCATCTATAAATCCTACTTATACAACCATTAATTAATTATAAAATCAAATTAATTAATTATTCTCTAGATGTTCATCTTGATAAACACCTTTGATAAATCATCTTCTAATTACAATAAGTAATTAGTCTTTAATTAATTTCACAAATTAATTATACTAATTCATTCATAGTAATTAACATTTAATTACTTCATTTATTAATTAAATATAATTAATTACATTTATTCTTAATTAATTACATAAATAGTTCACCACATTATTAATTATTCCTTAATTTACCAGTTGTTAATTACATCATTAATTATTAATTAATGATCTTTAATTTAGATTTAAATTAAATTTCTTTGGTTAAATTAATTTACATTAAATGATTCATCTTTAATTTAACTCAATTATTAATCAACCTTGATTAATAACATTCTAGTAATTAAGTATCATTAATTACTTATATTAACACATTAATTATCCCATAATTAATTATCTTCATTAATTAATCCTCTGATTAATTACAAAAGTAATTATCCAAATTACTCCATTAACACATCATCTTTCACTAATTACATTCAGTAATTAACATTAATTACTTCCTTAAGTAATTATGCTCCATTGAATACACTAAGTAATTATACTCATCAATTCATCAAATGATTTTCTTAAATTAATTAAAATAAATTAATTAGCTTAAATTAATCATTTTATCAAAGTTAATTACAATAAGTAATTAATCCCTTAATTACTTTTATCAAGTAATTACACTTAACCACTTACAATAGATTTATCAAATTAATCTGATTAATTACCAAAATTAATCACATTAATTAATTAATTAGTAATTTTTAGTTAATTATCTTTATTACTAATATCATCTCTTAATTTACTTCTTAATTTATCTTTGTTTATAAATTTATTCTAAATCACTACTTTATAAATTAAATACATAAGTTAATCATTAATTAACTTATTAATTTATTCCCTTCAATATCTTAATTATCTCTAAGATAATTATATCTTTTTAACCTGATTTAAACAAATATTAAAGTGTATTTTAGACATTACCCCCTTTTTGAATTTAAATTTGAATTCCATTTTGAATTTAAGATTTCAAAATGATCTACCATTTAACATTAGCCAAGTTTAAATTCAATTTATAAACTTTAAAAAGAAATGTAAAAACATTTATTACTTATATAAGAAAGCCTTTAAATTTACTACTTAATTTTTATAAAATTTTTGGCTTTTTACATTACATTACATTTAACTTGCTTTTGAAAACTTGGTTTTAATTCTTGATTTAAAATCCAATTTTATTTTTTTTAAACCCTAGATTCAAAAGTTCATTTGAATCTATACTTAACTTTGAATTTAAACCTCTGTTTGAATTTCAGTTTCCAAAATTTAAATTGAAATTTTAAACCTGAAAATGGTCAGGTTTGTAAACCTGAAATCCACATTTAAATAATTTTAAACTTTGATTTCATTTCAAATTTGAATTCAAAATAAACTTGAATTCAAACTTAAATCTGGATTTAAGCTTTGTTAAATCTAGTTTAAAATTTAAAGTTTTCACTAGAATTTCATTTGAAACAGATTTTGCTTCCAGGTTACAAATGTCTGAAACAACATTTACTCGAGTGCGCCCAGGTCTGTTTCGAGTCCCCCACTTCCCTACTTCGAGTCATAGACTCGAACGACTCGAGTATGTCCCGAGTTAAAACCCTGCACGACCCACAAAACACTCAAGCGCTTCAATGGCCTGGTGCACGTGCACCGTGGCCCCAGCCAACTCCGGCCACTCACCTGAGCTTCAACATGTCGCCGACTACCCTCAGATAACATTACGACTACCCAAAATCCATCACAACGCCCAAATCAAAAACAAGCAGTAAAAAGAAAAACCTGGAAACACTATTCCCACCCCTTCCCAAACCTGTCAACGTGCCGTTCGCCCAACCTCGGCCACCTGAACTCGCAAAACTCCGACCATGAACTCGCCTTCGACCAAGCTACCAACTACCAAGACCGCGTGCAACTCGACGCACGGTGGACATCGCGGTGACCATAAATTCAATCACCATAAAAATTAGGGTTACAAACTTCAAATCACGGCCACCATCACCACCGTGCTAAGACCAACCACCAACCATTTTTCCCATCACCTGGGTAACCTCCTCCATCATCAAGCAAAGCCCGACCACCCAGCCAACAACGATCACCCCAAAAATCCCAAATTTGCACTTTAAGTTCAGACCAGAACTGCTCTAAATTCCTAGTATTAAAAATCCTATTTTAAGTTTTAAAATTCATACTTTGTTACAGAGATTCAAAGTATGTTCTTGAATTTATAAATTAAAAAGTTTGGTTTTTCACTTATACAAGTTTTATCTGTTATTTGATTTTTCCTGAACAATATTCGAATTTAATTCAAATTGAATAAAACTTAAACTCTAAATTATGCTGAAATAAACAATTTCTGTTTGTATTATAAATCCTAAAAGCTTTTAGATCGAGTGATATAAATGATTGAATCAACTCAAGCCTGAAACAAAATGGATAAATTTGTTTACAGAGACTTTAATATGTACTCAGACCACATCCATATGCACAGAAGAATACATACATACAAATATTACATATTCCAGATTTTAACTTTGCAACTAGTTTAAATGCTTAAGTTTTAGAAATTTAAGTTACTCGTAGCAAATGAATAACAGAGCAAGTTCAAGGAAGGAAGTTTTGAATTTACAGGTTTGAAATATACAGAATTGCATCACACAAGCACCCAGCGAAAAATGAATAAATAAATATTCACATCATACATTTAAGCATCCAAATATCAACATTAACAGATTTTAAAACTTAAGTAATTAAAAAAAAAATGTTACTCACCTGAAAATAAACAGAGAACCCTTTGAAACTGGAAACTATATTTGCATGCTATTAGTATGATTCCGGAAAACATGAAACTTAGTCTTGCCTTTGTTGTAATGCTTCAGTTTTAAAAATATAAATATTTACTACCTGTATAAGTTAGGTTTTACTATGTCTCGAACGAACTAAAAATAAGATGTATATAAAGAAGTTCAGGGGAAGGTGATAACTGGTTTAAGCATATGCAGGTACACTGTTTATCCTTGTTTTATCAGGCAAGATATTTTAATTAGGAGGCCGAGTTGATGTTAAACAATTTGAAATGATTTTGTTAGCTACTAAGAAATGAAGCATTTATTGTTTATGTACTTTATGTCTCCCATAAATCTTATGTTCAGATATTTTTACTTAGCCTATTTGTTTCAGCCTGCACACTTAGCTGCCTGCATATATTATATATATATATATATATATATATATTTACTTTATTTTGTTTTATACTTGATGTTTATAATTGTTTGAATCTTAATCTACAAGCTACTAACATTTTATTTTATGTTTTCATACTTGTGTTCTTTTCCATTCTTGCCTGCATATTTTTTTGTACTTTATGTTCAGATATTTCATTTTGCATTTCAACAGGTTACATTCATATTTATACTACTCTTTGCATACTTACTTTACTTTGCATTGTTAACTTGACTTTGCCGTGTTTACTTTTATTATTTTACATAGATATTTATGTTATTTTTCTTAGCTTTTCATTTTATTTTATTTTGTTTAGTTGCCAACACAACTATAGTACAGACATGATTACATGCTTTTGTATTTTACATACACATTTCAAAATTTGTTTTTGGTTATTTGTTATAAATTTTAACTTATGTATCAAGTTCTATGATTAGTTATGCTTACACATATTATTATATTTTTGTACTTATGTTCACTTCATACATTTGATTTATTCTTAAGTTTAATATTTATAAAGTTTACTTTATTTTAAATTTACAAATCATAGCTTTCCAAAATACATATATATATATAAATAAATTTAAAATAACAATTTCTTTTTATATGAAAATCTATTTGTAAAATATTTCATTATTGTTATTGTTTAAAAATCACTCATTATTAATTTAAAATGATTCATAAATGAAATCACTACATAAATAAATTGCTTATTTTATAAAGCTATAGCAAAAAGAACAAAACAATCTTTTATTTAAATTTAAACCTAGGCTAGAATTTATATTTTTAAACAAATAGCTTGATCCTGAGTAAATAAAACATATTATTATTTATTCAATATTAAATTTCCAAATCATCAAAAATAATAGAATTAGAAAACATAGCTTTATCTATTAAATCTGAAGACAAAACTTATCTATTTATAATATATACCAATATATACATATATACATTATAAATACAAAATTTAAATTAACTTTTAAAAGATAAATTATCAGTTAAATATTTATTTAAAAGAAGATTATTAAATCAATTTAAATATTATTAACCAATATTATCAAATCAATTTAATTTTTAATGCAGATTATTAAATTGATATTGGCCCAAATTTCTGGGATGTCACTAAAGATTTTAAAGTTGAAAACCACAATCTTTTTAGAAAATGAAACTACCATAAGGCCTCCCACCGCACACACAATGAAAACGCATACTTGGAGGAGATCTCTCCTTATGACAGTCAAAAATGCTTGTTACGTGAAAACTATTTTAATATTATTATTAGTGCATAGTGGAAAACATTTGCAAGTATAATATTAATCTTAGCCAACATACAACCATTATTGTGTGCCGACTATAGCTACCATCTAAACAGTGGTGACCACCATAAGTAAATGGCAGGTTATGCAGCTAAAACCATACAGGGCTCGTATTGGATGAATGGGTTTCCAAAAAATGGTCAGGCAAAGGAACTTCCCACACAAAATGGAACGCCTCCGAAGGGACGTCTCGAAGAACCTAACCGGATCTCTACTGCAGAAGGCCAGGTTACCCCTACCCGGAAGTTACTACTGACACGAGTATGCCATCCTACGGTTGTTACCGACCTTTATTCGGGGCCTCGACACCGACAACCACATAGCAAAGTATCTAGGCTCCATACCATGATACCACTTTCAAAATAAACATAAGTAAATATCTGGGCTCCATACCATGATATCACTTTTTTATCCAGAAGGAAATGGTCATACCCTCTAGGGGAGCTACCCCAAAATAACCTTGCCGCCACGATTCCTGTTTCGACCATTACCGGGTTGTGAGGCTCGACGAAGTCACATCCACAAAGCTACGCTTTTCCCAAAAGCCATGTTTCGATCAACAAACGATCAGCAACACTTCGTATGCCACATTGCCAAATTGGGAATATGTCACTAGTAACCATCAATTATATAACCTTTGAGCTTGTACGTCTCAGAGAAGGGTGTTAAGCTAAGAGAATAAATCTCCATCACCAAATAGAACTGTATTTGATAGAAACCAGCTTTACATCTCAAAATGTAATGTCAGGCACACACCCATGCAAGTCTGTTTCGGGTTTGAACAGAACCAAAGGCACTTCTAAAGAAGCCCTTGCAAATCCGGGTATCCCCAATCCCGATCGGACTCCCCATCACATATGGAGAACTCTATACCATAGCTACTCAGTGTGAAGTCACTCGACAGTTTATCCTATCGTTCTCGAAGACACTCGGTCTTCACCACCGTCTTCTAATGTTATCCATTTCGTCGTATCACTATTCGGAATGGGTTATATGACACAAAGGTCCTCTCTCGGCTAAACCGAATAATGAGCGCAATATTTTAAAAACATATGTATGTTGGGATTTCAGTTAAGTCGCGACTTTAAAAACCCAAAACCTTTCTTTTCAAATGGTTTAAACAAATTACCATTTCCAAATCTTAAAAAAAAAAAGATTCACTTCACAAAGTTCACCCAATTTTCACAAAGATTCATTCACAGATTTTCAAAACAATTTCCATTTCACTTTGGATTAACTCAGTTAATCTTTAAATCAAAGATTTAACTTATAGCTTTCAAACCTTTTTCCAAAGATTCATTCATAACTTGGAAAACCATTTTCATTTGAAACTTGAAATCCTTTCAACATAAATTGGAAATTCTTTCCTTATATAAAAGTTTTATTTATTTGAAAACAAACAGTTTTCATTTCGAAAAAATCCGAATTCATTTATACAAGTCAAAATCTTTGGGTTAAATTCAAATTCCTAAAACAACACTATTTAAAAATGGTTTAAAACCTATATAAACTTATACAACCTTTTTAAATCATAAATTCTCAACATAGAATTCCATTTTGATTCAAATTTAAATCAGATTTCAAAACTAAATCAAGTTATTCAAAAATAACTTTTATCTTTGAAATTCTTTTTCAATAGCCTTTTGAATTTTTAACCCAAATCCATAAAATCATTTGGATTCAAATTTCAATTTTTTTTAAAAACCATTTCAAAAATCTGTGACTTTACCAATTTCCTCGTGCAATCCATATTTGTGTGTGTATAGTGTAGTCCAGGGGTTTCACCCAATAGTGCAACGTCATCAATCACTACAAATACAATCACAGCAATATCGATAAGCGGTATAATCTTATAACGCTTATCTATATACACAGAATCACACATAGATAATATAAATGCATTATAGATAAGTAAATTACATTCATCACAGCTTGAATTAAAACAATTCAAATCATAAAGCATCATACAACAGAGATTACAAAACAATTCATAGCATTCAATAGAATACAATCATCCATAAATATGGTTAATTGATTATCTGATTAATTGAAACCAGATTAATCACTAATTCTGGTTGATTAACATTAATTAATTATCCTTTAATTATTTATTAATTAAACTTAATTAATGAATTAATTAACCTTTAATTATAAAAGAACTAATCTTAACTAATTAATTACCTTAATTAATTATCCTTAATCAATCAATCAATTAACCCTTAATTAATTTTCATTTAATTAATTAATCCTAATTAATTTAAAATAAGTAGTTATCCTTAATTACTTAATTAACTATTACCATTAATTAATTACTTTTATTAATTAACCTTTTAATTAATTAATCACTTCTTAAATTAATTACCTTAATTATATTAATTAATTTTCCTTAATTAATTATCCTTTAATTAATTATCTTAATTAATTAATCCTTAATATAAATCAATTATATTAAACTAATAATTAATTAGCCTTAAATTAACTGTTAATTAATTATTCAAGTAATTATAAATCATTCATCTTGATTTATCATTAAATCTTTATAAAAATAAATTAACTTTATAATTAATCAACATTAACATAAGAGATTAAGGTTAATTAAGAATTACAAATCAATATTTCATCTTAATTTACTTTTAATTATATTATTTATTTAAAATGATTAATTAATAAATAATGCCACAAAATTAAATAATTTAAACTTAATTACTTTTAAAATATCTTAGTGAAAACTTTTATTAATACAGTACCTAAATTTCAACCATTATTCAAAACATGGATTGAAAATATTTTAAAATTTTGAAAATTTTAAGATCAAGAAGATTGTTTTTATATCAACCCCAAGACTCACACAAGTCAACCCCCGAGTCTACAAGCCCTTCACTTCGGGTTTCCTCTCAATCTCACCCGTGTATCTTTTTTTTCAAACCTAAACTTTTGTTAAGTGTTGAACTCCGATGCCACTCAGAAATGCTTCGAGTTAGTACTCGAGCCACAACCCCTTTCTTCCCGATAAAACTTTGAGTCCACCTTCTTCATCCCTGATCCAACTACCCAGACCTCACATATACACGCATGCACATGTACAGATGGTCAGACCGTTTCCGACCAATCTCGCCACCTTCGGCAAGTCGACGGTGATGCCTACGAACTACGCGACCCCCAGAACCTCCAATCTCGATGTAAACAAAAATCGAGCTATACGATTTAAAATGGAGACAAAACCAACCACCTACAAACACCTCGTTCCGACCATCACGGCCTCTTAACGTCACGCGACTTTGGTTCAAACTTCGCCACACCTCGATGCATTGTTTTCCCCAAATGCGATTCGTTCCGAAGCGACGTCTACGACGCCATTGCCTTGCGAATACCATTGACAAAACACAGTATTTATACCCTAGATCAACTTCAATCATCAACCACGATGAATAAGAAAACATCACATAATTTTCTGATGATCTACAATCCTCCACCAAACTACAACCTCATCTCCGAAACCCAAAATTATTCCAATCGTCAGAATTTGCCAATAAACCCAAATTTGTTCATCCTCGCATTTCTCAGTGAATTCTTACTTAAAATTCTTGATATTTTCAACAAAATTCATAAAATTCAAGTGCGAATCCAAACATATAACTACAATTTATAATCTTGATACTTGGATTTCTGGAAAAAAATGTTTATCACTGTAATTTTCACATTTTAGATGAATTTCTTTATAATTCTAATTGGTGTTTTTCATTTTTAAAATTTGTATTACATTGTTATGATAATTTTCCATTTAAAGATCAGTATTTAATTCTTTTTATAATCTGAGATATGATTTTTCTTGATCTTTGACAAATTGTTACTAAAACAGGGGCATGTTCTTTTTCTTTTCATATACAGGCATGCTCAGATACACACATGCATACATATATTCATACATGCAGAACAACATCTACTGTTTTACTTTAAAGATCAATCACAACATCAAGACATAAGAATAGATTAAAGTCAAGTTTGCTCACCTGGATCTTGAGACAAACAGAGAAGAATAGAGACCAGAGTTTTGATCTGAAGCTTGCATGTTGATTTGCTATTTGATATCTGGAACTAAATGTTTGCTTCTTTGATTACTCAGGTTTGAATCCTTTGTGCTTGTTTAAATTGCTTGAACTTGGTTTTAATATTGAGATGCTTCAGTTTTGTTGATCTTTTGCATTGATTTCTTGCTTCCAGGCTTCTTCTTTTTCTTTTATTTTTTTTGATTTCAGGTTTGTTTTAAAGTTTCTAGATTATAACTTGCTTGCTTGTATCCATTTCAGGTTAAAGTCATTATTTGGTTTGATCTGAGTTTGATCATTAACTTGGTCATGATCAGATCTTTATTTTTGAGATTGTGATGATTTGCTTGAATTGTTTCAAATTTTCATTTTCAGGTTTTATTTTGTTTTGTTTTCCTTTTCTCAGGTTTTGAAGTTGTAGAAATAAGTTTGAAAAAAAGAAAATGGCAAGGGAAGTATAAATGTATATATGTTTGTTTTACAATTTATTTATTGATTTGAAAAACCAAGGACACTTGTATTTGCATAGTGAATCATCCAACACTTGTTAATTTCTTTATTGAAATGTTTACACTTGTGAAAATCTATTAAAATTATGTCTAGGCCCCTTTGTTGAAATCAATTTATAAATTAAGTTTTAAACCTTGTCATTCTATAATTTTGTAACTCACATTTTATACATTTTCAATCTATTATTTACACTTATACTTTCAAACAATATATTCATATTAATTTTATAACTTTTAAAATAACCTTAAGAAAAAAATGATTTGAAATCAAATTATACTTTTAACACTTAATGATAATATTTAAATATGACTTTATACTACATATCTTCTTATTTAAATACATTTTCCTTCATTAACATTTTTATACAACTTTTTAAAGAAATGATTTAAAATGTATTTAGACCAAAATTACAAATCGTATATACATATTTATTAGTTCTCTAAAATATAAAGGTTTTTAACTTCAATTTATAAAATATTTACTTTTGTATTTCAAATTAAAAATTCTATTTAAAATCATATTTATATTCATTTATATTAATAAACAAACAAATATCTATTTAAATTTGGAAATTACCAAATTAATTCACAATCTAATTTCAAAAATTAAATTAATTTCCAATTTAAATTTGATTTAAAACGGGAATGTTACAAGACGATTTAAATCTAAATCTAAAATTAAATTTAAATTTGAATATTATATATATGTTTTCTCTTCAGTTTTCTATAGACGCACCTAACACTTGTCCAACCTGAGGACAAGTTTCTTGCATCTTCACACGCGTCTCCTCTTTTAATAAAATGAATGAAGCTTTGAAATGAAATGCTGGAAAATTCATATTTCTTTTTCCCGGTCCCTTTCTCCTCTTCTTCAATCTTGAAATTGAACCTTATAAAAAATGTGTGTGCTATTCAAATCAAATCGTATCGGGGCTAGGATTTATCAAGCGCAGCCTTCTTTCGTTCAAATCGATTTGAGCAAATCCAGTTTTGAGAAGGGGCTGATATTTGAGGGTTTCAATCGCGTTTGTGGGGTCGGAGCTATAGGCACGGGTCATGGCTACGTGAGCTCAAGCTCGAGCACGAGATGCTTGGCCAGACATTAGGAAGGCGGCGCTGCTGGTGGTGTGTGGATTGAAGGTCCCGTTCTCGAGCTAGGGCTACGTTATTCGTGTGAGTCAAGCATCAATTTGAGGCATGGAGGTGGTTCTTCGATCGAGCGTGGCAAGGCGTAGCTAGAAGCCGATATAGGAGGGGTACGGTGTCACATTGAAATTCTCGACATGGAGGCATATGCAAGGGAAGTCGAGCATTTGCCTGGGTGTGTCTAGTCCTATAGGTAAATTCCAAGTTTTTATTAGTTTATTCATCTGTTTATAAATCGAAGTAATATATAAGGTTTGAAACAGTTAAAAAAAATTAGTCAGATACATGTGTATATACAGGAAGCAGAAATATTTACAGTAATGTTTAAACCTGTCCAGTCTAATTATATATATATATATATATAGGTTAGTATTTATATATATATATATTACATCCGTTTGTTGGTTAATTTAGAATATATGTAGAGGAGAAAAAATACATATGTATGTTACAGTAAAATGTATAAAATCCATTCTATTTTAATTTAATTATGTATATAGAAGATTTTAGAAAGATTATAGGAATTTTAAATTATGAAGAGTTATATAAAATTAGATCTTTAATATAGTTGTAAACCTACTATTTTTATGTATGTATTAAGGTTATTAACTTGTTAAATTAACTTATCAAATTATTTATGTTACTAAAAAAAGGGAAAATCAATTTAAATTTAAATTGTTAGTTAATGAAAATAATAAATGGTAATTTTTTTTCGATTAGTTCAGATATTAATAAACCCTACAATATTTATACAAGGTCTAAAATCATGGAGAAGCAAGTTGAGATGGAAATGGAGCACAAACAAAAATAAAAGGTGAGTTCATCTCACCAATTTGGAATACCTTTTGAATTTAAATAGCTGTATTTAAATTATTTGTTGAATGTTTGAATTGACTGGATGTGATATTATATATAGTAGTATACATATATATATTGGAGTGATCGATTTCCTGCTTTATATAGCGGAAGAGATCTTATACGTCCCGCATAATAGCGGATGAACCTTTATACCTCGATACCCCTTTCGATATAGGATTGGTATTTAATTATTGTGCTAATATCCGTAGATGTAGGGAACATGTTGAAGGGATCCAACTGGATTCCTCAAAGCGTTGAATTTATTTTATATTCAACAATGTGAACTATATGATTATCTTTGATAGATTATTGATTATATTGGGAATTGACAATTTTGGATGCTATGGTTTGATTAAATGTATTTGGGTATATTGAGTTATCAAAAGATATATAGTTTGGATTTTTGAAGGAAAACAAAAAGGAGAATTTTTAAGTAAATAATTATAAAGGGTTGGATAAATAAATTGGAAAAGGATAAATGTTGATATATAAAATTCTAATAAATAAATTCTAAGTATGGAAAGTAGATTTTGAATAAATAGGAATAAATGAACTTTTAGACTTAAATGATATTATTTAAAGGAATAAAGAATTTATTTTCAAATTAAAGATTTAAATATGGTGAAGATAAAGAAGAAATTTGGAAAAAATATGAAATTTGTATTTCAGTTTAAATAAGATTTTGAATCATAATAACGAAGTTAAATCTGAAATTAATGAGTTTTTGAAATAAAATTGGATAAGAAAAGAAATTTTTTAAATGGAGTAAATTTTAAAAATCAATTAGAAAATTAGTGTTTGAAACTATGATTTGAAGGATGATAAGACTATGGGATTTATAAACTAGGTTTATAAGTTGAAATAAGATATTAGTGGATATTTAAAAATATAAATTCATGGTGGGCATTTATAAAGGAATGGGTAATTTTTTTTTTAAAATAAATAGTGGTTTATTTTAAAAGGAATGGAAATGGGAAGTGTATTTCCCTGGAAAGCCAAGTATATTTTAAAGGAGACTTTTTATGTATAAGTTAAAGGCTTTAAAATTTTGTTTTAAAGAAACGTTTTATAAAATTTATTACTTTTAAATTTTAAAGTAAGTATTACCAAATTTATTTTAGTAGTGATTATTTAAAGGTTAATTGGTATTACGTTTTAAAAAGATAATTATTAATATTTATATTTTGTAAAATAGTTTTATTCTAAAGATAGTTTAGTAAAAGTTTTATAGAATTTCGCAACTCTTATTTTAAAATTTTGCTGGCTTTAATTTTATGTTAAAAATTATTTTATATTTTATAAAGTAATTTTATTCTAAATATTTTAAAGTATATATTTTTGAATAAAGTGTTTAGGTAATTTTAATTTAAATGTTTTAAAGTATATTTTTGAAAAAGTGATTTAAATTATTTTTAAGATCTTAAGTATTTAGGACTTGGCGGTTTTCAGTGGCAATAAAACAAGTGGGTGGAAATTTATTTCGACGAGAGAGAGAAAGGTGATTTAAAAACTATTTTCATAGGAAATGTGGGAAAATATCATGCAAAGATATTTTAAATAAATAATGTGGGAGAAATTATTAAGGCTTGATGATTGTTGTGGATGTTGTTTGATAGTTAAATAACTGACTATCAATATTGGCCACTGCGCTGATCGTTTCGAAGAGACCGGGATTGGGATTAATTTTCCGAAAACCACTTCGATCCGGTTTGAATGTTTTCGTAAGCAAGACAAGAGCTTGGAATTAAAGATGGAGCAATGAAGTGCAAGGGCTAATCGCTACTAATCCTAAGGGTGATTCCATAATGGATGAAGGAGGAGTAGTGTCTTTGGTTCCGTTCGAACTCGAACTGACTTGTATGGATGAATGCTTTTAGAACATCGTCAAGAGGACGATGAGCTTTCTAAGTGATTGTATGCTAAAAAGGTAATGCTTAAGCTCGAGCCTCATCAACCAGGAATGGCTAAAACATGGGAGGTGCACAGAAGGCTAAGTGGCTAGCAACAGATTAGGGTAAGGTCACCCCTGTCTAGATGTCCCTTTATTTCGGCTGTGTGGGCGGTTGTGGATCCAAACCGCGGGATGAACTTATTCGGACTATCCAATAAAGGGTAGCTCTGATCTTGTGACGTAGGGGATCAGGGTGGATCCTCGGTACGGTTATCTAGACCATGTACCGTAATGGATAGTACCCCAGTAGCCATGCCATTTATGGAATCCTATCTCCAATAAGCACCTGTACGGTTTTGATTATGCCCAACTATTGCTGAAACGTGAGATGCAAGCATTTCAGCAAGATTCTATTTTACATTCTATAGACACTATTATAATATTAGACGATTTTTAATAGAAATTGTTTTGGTTATCATAAGGTAAAAGCCCAGCATGTTTATTTGTGACGTAGTCTTACAAGATACCTTTGATTTCAAAATGATTTTGAAAACTATAATAATCCAATTGAGTGTGTTTTCTCACTTTGGTATTCCAGACTGACTCAGGTGTTATTTCGCTATAATTCTCGAGTCAGACCGAGTATTATAGGATACAGATTCTGGTTGGACGGCTATGGAGCTCAGGAGACGAGCTGGATGGCGAGACATACTTTCGTACTTCATTATTTTTCCATTGTGTAAGGACATGTTACCGAACTATTCGGATTTGACGAAATGATTGTTGTACTCTGAGAAATGTATGTATATATGATAGTACAAATCTTTGTATTTAAAGTCAATGTTATATATCGTATTTTATTCCGCTGCGTTTGTGAGATTCTGATGTCGTTTTCTATTTCTTCTTTTACCTCCTTCTTTAACCCTAATGGTTCGATTTTCCGGCATTCGATTATTCAGCGTTTGATATAGTGGATGTATTAATGTCGATTTTTCGTGCGCCAAAAAATTGGGTCATTACATTGGTGAAGTCGGATCTTCATATCATTGAGTATCAATGGTTTGGTGATGTTCGTGCACAAGGAAGAGGAGAATGAATATCAAGTTTAAGGTGGGAAGAATATGGAATTTAGGAAGACATATTAACTATGGGTAACTATAAATAAAGTGTTATTAGTGATTTAGTTATTATAATTTAATTTTCAAATTTAAAAATTGAATAACTTTTCAATACGAAGTCAAATTTGGATGCGGTCTTTTGCATTGGACTCATGTCAATGTTATCTTTGCGGTGGAACTGGTTTTGTTGGATTTGGTTCTAGTAAAATTTTATGATAAAATCGAACATCCCAAATAGGAATGTGAAAGTCTACTGGAATTTTCATGAGTTTGCTCGTCTTCAAAAAAATTATATGATATCTATGTTGCTATAGATTATTGTTGATTGCTTGGATGATAGTTTATATTATTGTTTGGTTGTTTGTGTGTACTTTAAATTCCCGCTCGACAACAGGATGGCATAAATAACCATTGTGTTGCAGGGTGAAAAGCAAGTGGAAAGCAGAGTGTACATAGTGAAGGTCGCTACGGAACACTTCGAAAAATTTACACACATTGATGTGACTTTCACATGGGACTTTTATAAAGAGACACTAAGAGGATTCTCGCCAATATTGATTTACTTATATTCTTATGTTGCCTATATTTTTATTTGGTCGAAATTATTTATGATATACTACTTGACTGTGTGAGTGTCGTTACAACAATTATCGTTGTACCGCCACTTATGAAATATCAACCCCTTAACCCTTGTTGTGTGTTAAACTCCAAATAAGCCTTTAAGTAGATTGAGCTTCATTCCATATCTCTAGAGTACGCTAGAGATTTCTGACAGACCATAATGGTTGGTCAATCATCCTGACTTTACCAACATACCATTCACGTAGACTTCCATAGAATGTCCAATCTGACCTCATAACATTGAATTCACCAGTCTCTGGTAGGTGGCTCCGTAATTTTTCAAACCATACTACATGATAGATAATAGTACAATCCCAGGTCGATTATGAAGCTGGTACATTCTTGGTTCGAGATGTGCATCAGAATAGATGGAATAAACATCTATGAATGACCGCAATCCATGGCTGGTGGTTGAATCCCCCAGTTGGTCAATCTTTGTTAGTGGGAAACTTTCCTTCAGGCATACCTTATTCAAATCTGAATAGTCAATGCATGTCTTCCATTCCGAATACTTTATGTGTATCCTCCATTTTGCATTGTATTTCTTGACTAGTACTAAATTTGATAGTTATTCAGAGTATAAAGCAAAGCAGATGAAGTCATTAGCCTTTAGCTTATTCACCTCCTCATTTACTACAACAGACTGCTCTGGACCCTAGTTACGTGCTTCATAGGAAGAGATCTAGTGTTTACATTAAATGCATGGTATGCTTTCTCCCATGACATTCCATACATATCAACATGCTACCAGGCGAACACATTCAATTTTTATGGAGAAACCTTGTCAATTGCCTCTTCTTCAGGCAGAGTTAAGATCTAATTTTCAGGACTAGATAGGATTATCCAGACTAATTGGGATGCTAATTGTCAACTCGCCAGGGGACTCCCTTACATCCTCTGGCTCTTTCCTTGGATCCATAGCTTTGTGAAATCTTCTATGCTGATTCAGCTAGGGCTTCGGCGATGGTTTTTATGCATCAATTGATTTTCCACAAAGAGTCTTCTTTAAATCCTTTCCCTTCTAATGTGACTTTTCCTTCCTTAGCTCCATTACATAGCATTCATTTTCAAAATTCTATTTACCCTATATGACTCTTAACCCTTTCTCCTAGGGAATTTCATTCTCAAGTACCATGAGGCTAGGACCACTTAGAAGCTAGCGAGGGCCGGTCGATCCAAAAAAGCATTATATGTTGACAAAGCATCCATCACAATTAAAGTCATAACCCACATCCTTTTGTAGCCACATTCACCTAAAACCATTTGTAAATCCACAGATCTTCTAGGCCTCAAATCCTCTTCGATAATCCCTAATATGGGATTTAGAAGGCTTTAGATCCTGACCATCCATTATCATTTGTTAACAGATTTTCCACCATCAATAAGAAATTTCCTCACCATTGTGGGCCCAATTACGGTCGATATCACCAAGGGATCAAGTTCCAGTACTTTAATCCTATCCATGCCTTAGTTTTTTCATACTATATTAGTTTTGATTTTCGGCTACTTTGTTGGAGCTCTATCTTCGATGACAAAGCAACTTTCTTGTACAACATACCTAAAAGAACTCGCATACCTTTCCATCTCATTCAATCTCTTCGCAGTTGGATGAGGCCAATTAAAACTTTCTCGTACAACATACCTAAAAGAACTCACATTCCTTTCCATCTCATTTGATCTATTCTCAGTTGGATGAGGCCAACTAGTTGTTGTGTTGGTAGTAGTCTTTTCCGTAGCTACATAGACTCGACACCGCTAGGCCCAGCCTAGCCCCGTTGGAGCAAGTGCCCCTTGGGTTAAGCATTTCCTTGCCTGTCATCCTACGGGGCTTTCATATATTGTTGAAGCTTCTTATTTCGAATCAGGTCCTCTATCACATTATGCTAATGTCTACATTCATTTATATTATAGCGGTGCATCTAGTGGAAATGATAGTACTTCCTAGATCTCTTCTCCTTTTCGATAGATTCCCTCATATCTGGCTTGTTGTAATGCTCTTTACCTAGCATCGCAAGGTAAATATTCTCCATTAAGTTGTTCAATGGCATATAAGCCTCAAACTTTGGGAATCATGGATGTTTCTTGAGGTTTATTTTATATCTTCATTTCCCAAGTTACTTCTTCTTTGAGTGTCACCCTTGTTTTCCACGTTTAGAACCACGTTTCCTGAACTCTTTCAGGCTTGCATAACCACCACAATGCTCTATACCACTTCACTTGACTATTTACAACAAACTCGTCCAACCGATGTATTGCCTCCTCCAAGCGTAAATATTTGGTTTCCTTCCTATAGAATTCATTCATAGTCGGTGGCGGTTTTATTTTCAACCACCTGATAAAATCGATATCCAGGTGTATTCCCTTGATTTAATGTGATCAGGACAATGTCTTCTTTAGCATTGCTCACCTCCATTACTGTTGTATTAAACCTGCTTATAAATCCCTTCAACAACTTTCTAGTATTCTAAAAAAGATTTGTTAATGACATAACATCCTTCGGAGGGGTTGTGTGCAAGCAAAAAAAATTCAACAAACTTCTTAGCTGGCATGTCAAAAAAAGATATGGATCTTTGTGGGAGCCAGGTGAACCACATCAAAGCAACATCTTCAAAAAATATTGAGAAACATCGACATCTAATAGAAACTGTTGCACTTGTCATGTCCATATGCCATTCATATTTTAGTAAATGCTGCATTGGTTCTGTTGCCTATTGTAGGATGGAATAGTTGGCATAGTGAATCTTATGGGATATTCCTCATGCAGTATCTCTTTGATGAATGGGTTCCTACTAAAAGAAGAGCCAATTTGTGGTTGTTTCTGTACTGATTTTCATTTACCACTTCTTTACCGTATCTGTCAGGAAGTCCATAAAAGACTAATTTATGGTGGATCGATTATACAAATGATAGGTATACAAATAAATTAACTATAGTGTAATGATTAGTAAAGAATGTTAATAAGAATAATCACACCATGGTTTTTATACTGCTTCAGACCTCCTGTCATACGTTCAGTCTCGATGCTCCTCTTCGGAATTTCCTTCCACCAAATAACCCTCACTTCACCCGCAGGAACGGGTTTACAATAGCAGAGTTTCTTTGTCAACTATGTGTTCTTTGTTACATGGATTTTGACTGAATAGTACAATTGAACTTTTTATATCTCTTGAATGATTGAAAACAATATTTTTCGAGAGAATATAAAAGTTATGATCTCTGATTTACAGATTGGATAACAAGTGGATGATTAGAACAAGAGATGATTAAAATAGAAAGTCGAGTTGTGTTTTGATCCTTCTTAACTCTTGTTTATATAGTTTTAGTGTGTTGCTTCTAGTAGTTGCATCTCTTCCTTTTTAGTCTAAAGTCGTTCATGTTCACTAGTGAGGAGTTGTGGAGGAGAGATGGAGTTGTATCTTTTCGAAGATGACAGTTTTTATTTGAATTTTTTGCCCCGATCCCAGTTTCAGACATCTGAATGTTGTTTTCAGACGTCTGGAACCTATTATTAATTTTAGTCTAGTATCTACATTCAAATGTCTGAAGTTCTGCATTCAGACGTCTGAACCTGTCAAGTGAGGTTTTTCTTGGTTCATTCTTGAGTGTTCGTGCCTTCGATCATCGTGCAACTTTGTAGATGAATTTCTTGAATGCTTTACTCATAGTCTCGTCAAGGTAGTGGTTTGTCTTGCTTTGTATCTACGTATGATATATATATATATATATATATATATATATATATATATATGATTTCCATTGTATAGTTGTTATCGTCGAAATCATAAACTCAAGGTTCTAACATTCTCCCTCTTTTTGATGAGGACAACTATACGATGTACTTGGATAATAATTACAGATGGATTCTCCCCCTGTAGGTGTGCATATCTATTTTTTTCCCCCTTTGTCATTATCAAAAATAATTGAAGAACCATAATGCAAAGCCAAGTATGATAAAAAGATATTATTACAACAGTAACAAAAATTATGATTACATCTTGAAGCATAGCAAAATATTGATAGTATCATACAAGTAATTTGAAAAGAAGTTAACTATAACAAATTATTAACTGTATGAGGTCAACGTAGATCATCACTAAGAGAGTCCAATTTCCTTTTGTCCTTTTTGTCGGTCTTTGGCGATGTGTGAGGAGATTGAGAAGGTGTGGACCAGTCAGAAGAAGTCTAACAGGCATGTTGAAGTGCTTGATCAAGTTTGGAAACTACTGTACCAAGAGAATCTTCAACTTTGGAAAGCCTTGTGGTCAATGTGTGATCAAGCCTTACTATTTGTTTACTAAGGAGAATTCGATTTCTTGATAGGAGCATTTGGTTTTGTAAAGTTAAGTGAGCAATACTTTCATTAGCATTAGGTTGAGTTCATGCTTCTATAATCTCTATAACAGAGTGATATTCAAACGAGGAAGGACAAGGTGGAGATGGTAGCCTTGGTAGTTCTGTATCACCTTCTGACGCAGCGTAGGAAGCGAATTCGACGATGTAAATCGAATCCGTCCAGGATCTCACACGATTAGCGGAAATAATCGGTGAATCGATGATAACTCGATGAATTTAAGAATACCGTCAGGCCCAAATCCGTTGACCACGAAGATAGCGGACTTTAGCAATCTTCGACACGTTGATCGCGCACGATACCGTGAGAGAAGATCTTCAATTCTTCGAACGTTGATCAAGCGCATTTGATTCCATGAATTGGCTTCAACATTCGTTGATTCGAGCGCATTTGAATATCCGAAAGTGGAGATAGGAGATAACTCTCAACTACCAATTTAAATGGAGGCACAAAGCACAAACCAAATTTTATTCAAAATTCAATAACCCTTACTAATGACACAACTCGCCTATTTATAGGCTTGACACTAGAACACTACACAAAGTACAACACACTAAAAACAGTACAAACGGTTACAACATAACACGACTTGACATAAGAAAACACAATACAAATGACTTAAGAAACCAGGCATCCGAAACAGCGACTTAAGCACTTCTGTAGCTGGTCCACGACCTAAGAATTCAGTAGTTTCGCGACTTAAAGTATTTCAACGACCTATGGAAGCTCAGCGACATAACCTTTTCTCGTTCGCGACTTTAGAATTTCAGCGACCAAAGAAATTCGCGACTTACTGGGGTTTGAGATTTGCTCGCGACCTATTGGAATGACTTAAGGCAGATGTCGTTCGCGTTCTAGGTGGAGCTCGCGGCTTAAAGTCCTTCGCGATTCAGTTATGTCGTTTGCGACATAAGGAAGGTCATCGAGAAGAGGAGGAGAGATCTTGGTTTGCTCGCGACCTAGGCTTTGACGCGGTGGGGAATAGGTCGTTCGCGACCTTCGGTGCTTCGCGACCTAGTGTTGCGCAATTCAAGGAAACGGTCCGCGACCTACTATTTTGCGATTCAAGGAAGCGGTCGCGACCTATCGAGGTAAGCGCTTCATCATCCTCGCCTTGTTGGAAGGAATTCGTCCTCGAATTCACACCCTCGTTATCTTCGACAAGTTCCTCTTCATAATACGGAATTAAGTGTTTGACATTGAAAACATCAGACGTATGAATTTCTTCCGGCAACCTTAATCGGTATGCATTATCATTGATCTTCTTTATGATTTCTAAAGGACCAATCTTCCTAGCAGCTCGTTCGTTGTATGTACCAATAGGAAATCGATCCTTGGTCAATACTGCATATACAAAATCTCCTTCTTTGAAGACAACACTTCTTCCTTTCTTATCCGCCATTTGTTTATACCTCTCATTTGTCTTCTCCAATCATTCCTGAATGATTCTATGGCATTCTGTCAACCCGCCAACAAAATCAGCAGCCCGCTTAACTGTCCCCTTCGGTTGTGGTACTATTGTCAAATCCAACGGCCCCTTTGGTAAGTTCGAATATACAATCTGAAATGGAATGAAACCTGTACTCCGGTTGACTACGAGATTGTGTGCGAACTCAGCTTGACACAACTTCAAATCCCAACTCTTCAAATTATCTTTCACAAGACATCTCAATAAGTTTCCCAACGATCGGTTAACCACCTCCGTTTGCCCGTCAGTCTGCGAATGGTAAGCGCTATTAAAATTCTGCTTCGTTCCGACCATCTTCCACAAACTCAACCAAAAATGGCTTAGAAATCTAGTATCCCGATCAGAAAAAATAGATTCAGGTAGCCCATGTAAACGATACACTTCTTTAAAGACTAATTGAGCAACTCAGACGGCATCAGCTGTCTTCTTACAAGCTATGAAATGCGCCATCTTTGAAAACCTGTCCACCGCAACATATATAGAATCATTTCCCCTCTGAGTTCTCGGCAAACCCAACACAAAATCCATGCTAATATCAACCTACGGTTTAGTAGGCACAGGTAATGGCATATATAATCCCGCATTTGTAGCTGTTCCCTTTGAAACTTGACAGATATGGCATCTCTCCACAAATCTCTCTACTTCTTTTCTCATTGCCGGCCAAAAATAAGATTGAGAAATCAACTGCAATGTACGATCTCTGCCCACATGGCCTTCTTCATGTAACTCTTTGATAATTTTCATCCGTAAACTGCAATCTGGTACGCATAATCGACTCCCCTTGAATAAGAATCTGTCTACCAACACAAACTCATCAGTACTCCCATCCTTGACTTTCTCAACAAACTTCGCAAAGTAAGGATCTTCTTCAAACAAATCTGGCAATAGTTCAAATCCTGTTACTTCAACCTTCATCGTTGTCAACAAATGGTTCCTCCTGCTCAAAGCATCAGGTACACGATTCGTCAGCCCTGATTTGTGCTTTACAACAAAAGTAAACTGCTGTAGATACGCAATCAATGATGCATGCCTAGCTGAAATTTTCTCTTGCCCTTGCAAATGCTTCAAAGCTTCGTGATCAGTATACAAAACAAACTCCTTATGGAACAAGTAATGTCTCCAGTGTTTCACAGCTTGCACGATAGCATAAAATTCCACGTCATAAGTACTATATCTCATCTTCGCTCCCGATAGCTTCTCACTGAAATATGCAATAGGACGCCCCCTCTGACTCAACACCCCTCCAATCCCAACCTTAGATGTATCAGTATGTAGCTCAAACAACAACTGAAAATATAGTAATACTAAAATTGGTGCTGACGTCAAGAGGTCCTTGATTCGTTCAAAAGCAACCCCTGCTTCCTTTGACCATGAAAACAGCTTGCCCTTCATACAATCCGTAACAGGCGCCATCACACTACTAAAGTGTGGAATAAACCTTCGATAAAATGAAGCTAATCCATGAAAACTTCTAACTTCTGTTATTGTTCTGGGTTGTGGCCAATTTCTGATTACTTCAACTTTATTCTGATCCACCTGTATACCTCCTTCTGATACAACATATCCCAAAAATAAAACACTATGCGTCATGAACACACATTTCTTCGTTGTAGCATAAAATTGTTCCGGTCGCAGCATCATCAACACTTCTCTCAGATGATGCAAGTGTTCTTCTGGGCTTCCACTGTATATCGGTATATCATCAAAATACACCACCACGAACTTCCCAATAAACGGTCTAAAGATTTGGTTCATCACCTGCATGAACGTACTAGGTTCATTCGAAAGACCAAACGGCATAACCAGCCATTCATACAACCCCTCCCATGTCTTGAACGCTGTTTTCCATTCGTCACCAGTCTAATTCGAATTTGATGGTAACCGCTCTTCAGATCAATCTTGGAAAATACAGTAGCTCCATTTAACTGGTCTAGCAACTCATTCAATCTAGGCATAGGAAACCTGTATTGGACAGTAATCTTATTCAATGCCCGACTATCGGTACACGTCCTCCATGTTCCATCCTTCTTCGACACCAACAATGCTGGTACGACACATGGACTGAGACTCTCCTGAATGCGCCCTTGCTCAATCAACTCTTCCACTTGCCTTCTCAACTCCTCGTGTTCTTTCGGACTCCTACGATAATGTGGCCTATGCGGTAAAACAGCACCTGGCACTAGATCAATTTGATGTTTTATGTCCCTCAACGGTGGCAATTCTTTTGGCAGCTCTTCAGGGAATACATCTTCAAATTCTTCCAGCACTGGCTTTACTTTTTCAGGAACTTCCACCACTTCACTACTCTCACGTCCAATCAATAAAAACACTTCAGGTTCCTCCTCCACCTCTTTAACAAACTTCTTCAAAGTCAACAAAGTCTTTAATTATTCAATCTCCTCCATCTTCTTTTCTTCTTGTTGTCGCTTCTTAGGAATTAAAGTGATTTTTGTGCCTTCAAACATGAAATTGTAGCTATTGGTACGACCGTCATGTTGCACAGCCCTATCATACTACCACGGTCTCCCCAACAACAGATGACATACATCCATATCCACAACATCACACCAAATTTCATCTTTATATTTCTTCCCAATCGAAAAATTCACACAAGCCCTTCGACAAACCTTCACTTCACCACCCTTCCTCAACCAAGCTAACTTGTAAGGTTTTGGATGCTTCTCTGTTTTCAATGCTAACTTCTTCACAGCCTCTGTAGAAATAATATTATCACAACTTTCCGCATCTATAACAAACTTGCAAACCTTCCCCAAAATAGTGCACATCGATTGAAAAATATTACTCCTCAACCAACTTGAATCATCCTCTTGTTTTGGTGTCAAACACGACCTCCTCATCATCAAATTACAACCCTCATCTCCCGACAATTCTTCTTCCTCCTCAACATATGGTGAATTGGAACATTCAGCTTCTGCATCCTCATCTTCAATCTCAGCAATCATCGCCCGCTTCTTTGGCTTTAGACATTCATTGCTCTTGTGACCAAATTCTTGACAAATTAAAGCACTTGATACTATTGTTAACCTTGGTCTTTACAACCTCATTGACAACCGGTTTAGTAACAGCTTTTGAAACAGTAGTATTGCCACTAGTTCCCTTCACTTGATTATTGGAATTTGTAAACACACCACCTCCTCTTCTGCCTTGCTTCTCCTAAGCTAACGCCTTCTGGTGTGCTTCTGAACAGATCTCAGATCAAACATATTTACCATATCTTGAATCTGCATTCTCAACCCTCCAACAAACCTAGCGGTCAACTGTTCTTCCGTCTCCATGATGTCATTTCAAGCAATCAGTTGATAAAACTCATCAGCATAATCATTAACAGTCTTTGTCCCATGCCTTAGATTTTGTAAGCGTTGATACATAAGAGATTGATAATTGTAAGGTAAGAAAGTAGCTTTCATTAACTTCTTCATCTTCCCCTATGAAACACTCTTTGACTTCCCCATCCGTTCTCGTGTAAGTTTTGTCTACTGCAACCACACCATGGCTCTCCCTCTTAAACGAGTAGCAATCAACTTCACTCTACGATCATCCGGAACCTCCTTGAAATCAAAGATCTCTTCAACATTAGATAACCAATCTAGAAATTCTTCAGCCTGCATATCACCCTTAAACTCTGGAATTTCAATTTTCATTCCGGACTCCCATTTATGATCATACTTTGAATGATTTCTTCCTTGGCTTCAATTTCGACTATGAACACTACCACCATCAAACTCCTCATCAAAATCTAATGCATATCGTTGTCATCATGACCACCAACATTTCTACCACCACCATTTCTTCGATCTACATTCCTCTGATCACGATAATCCACATCTCTCTGATTTCGTTCATCAACATTCCTTTCACGATCATCAACATTCCTACGATCATGATATTCTCTTCTCTCCCTATCTGAATGTGGTGAAACTCTATTTCCCCCATGACTCGATTCAGGTGAAACCCTTTTTCTACTTTGATTCATTTCAAGCATCATTCTCTCTAATCGACCAATTCCTTCAATCAACTTCTCAGTGAAACTCTCGTTGATTCGTTGCTCTATTTCATCGGCCTCTTCTCTTCCATACAAAGAATTAATATTGCGATGACGTTGAGCTCGTCTTGGTGGCATGATTAAACTTCAAACAAATTCAAAAATTCAAACACTTTCCGAACTTTTGATCCAAAATGATATGGATCGAAACTTTCAACTTGTTGCAACTTCACGATGAACATGATGAACACCAAACTTCTCAACAATTGTAAATCTGAAATCCAAACTACAAATTCTCGAAACCCAATTCTCCAAATGATACAAACTTCTTGCGATCTAGCTTTGATACCAAATTGACGCAGCGTAGGAAGCGAATTCGACGATGTAAATCAAATCCGTCCAAGATCTCACACGATTAGCGGAAATAATCGGTGAATTGATGATAACTCGATGAATTTAAGAATACCGTAAGGCTCAAATCCTTTGATCACGAAGATACCGGACTTTAGCAATCTTCGACACATTGATCGCGCACGATACCATGAGAGAAGATCTTCAATTCTTCGAACGTTGATCAAGCGCACTTGATTCCGTGAATTGGCTTCAACAATCGTTGATTCGAGCGCACTCGAATATCCAAAAGTGGAGATAGGAGATAACTCTCAACTACCAATTTAAATGGAGGCACAAAGCACAAACCAAATTTTATTCAAAATTCAACAACCCTTACAAATGACATGACTCGCCTATTTATAGGCTTACAACACTACAACACTACACAAAGTACAACACATTACAAACAGTACAAACGGTTACAACATAACAGGACTTGTCATAAGAAAACACAATACAAATGACTTAAGAAACCAGGCATCAGAAACAGCGACTTAAGCACTTCTGTAGCTCGTTCACGACCTAAGAATTCAGTAGATTCGCGACTTAAAGTATTTCAACGACCTATGGAAGCTCAGCGACATAACCTTTTCTCGTTCGTGACTTTAAAATTTCAGCGACCAAAGAAATTCGCGACTTACTGGGGTTTGAGATTTGCTCGCGACCTATTGGAACGACTTAAGGGAGATATCGTTCGCATTCTAGGTGGAGCTCGCGGCTTAAAGTCCTTCGCGATTCAGTTATGTCGTTTGCGACATAAGGAAGGTCGCCGAGAAGTGGAGGAGCGATCTTGGTTTGCTCGCGACCTAGGCTTTGACGCGGTAGGGAATAGGTCGTCCGCGACCTTCGGTGCTTCACGACCTAGGGTTGCGCGATTCAAGGAAACGGCTCGCGACCTACTGCTTTTCGATTCAAGGAAGCGGCCGCGACCTATCGAGGTAAGCGCTTCATCACCTTCTTCTTGTTGTTGTTGTTGTTGTTCTTATTGTTGTGTAGAAGGAGGAGGTTGATCTTGTGCATTTCTCCATTGTAAAAAAGTCATATAAAATGGTGGTTCCTTCTGCAAAAGCATAAGGTTGAAAATTTTTTTCCCGCTATATTTGATAGCTAACTCGTCAAAAGCAAAAGTGTATGAGTATTTAGTGCTTTAAGGATTTCACATAATATAAGCCGGGTAAATGAAAGTCTGGTGAGATCTATTCTAAAAACCTTTAAGTTCATCGAAAATGAACCGTGCCCAATTAATCGTAGTTCGATGAAAAAGAGCATATAGAGCTTTGTGCTCAAGATCAGTAATTTGTTCATGGCTACCTAATCGCGAGGTGATGGTATTTATAAGCATTCGGATAAGGAGCCTAGCATGCGGCCTAAGGAATTTAGATGAAAATTGAGGCATTTGATTCTCCCATAATTGATGAGTTATAATATCATGAGGTTTGAATCGCATATCCTCCATTTCAGATATTCTATGACCCGTATAAGAGCATTCTAAAATTCGTCCAACTATAGTGGGGGTTAACTTGATTATTGTCCCATAGACACTCGTCCATAACCACTGTTCATCATTCTTAGTAGTCCATACGGATGAACTATCCAAATTAGCATAAAAAAGGTATAGCCAATTTATCGATAGTGATATCGTTGGCATTACAAGAAATAAGCGTTTTTAAGTTACCTTGCTCACAGATGTCATCCATATCATATGAAGGAAACTTGATTAGGTTATAGAAGGGTCCGAGATGCATCTTCTTAATCTTCAAGTCTTCAAACCGCCTTATAGTTGTTGGATTGTGGAATAACCAATCTTTGATTTGAGTGTCAGTTACCATCAAGGGTTGAGAAGAGGATGCTTCTCAATGCTTCCTTTACTTAATTCCCAATTTTTTGTTCGTGGTGGAATTAATTAGTTGAGAAATTAAATTATTAGATTCTGATAATGATAAATTTTGATTTGGAAATAAGTTGAAATAGGAAAAGGCGATTGATCGAGCAGAGATAGGGTTTAAAAAAACCTTTCATTTCTAGTTCCAAACGTCTGAAATAGTGGATCAGACGTCTAAAGATGCTTAATGTAGAAACAAAGAGTAGAATCAGACGTTTGGAAATAGTACTCAAACGTATGGAAAGTTTAAATACTAGACAGAGAGTAACTTCAGACATTTGGAAAAGAGTTTAGACATCTAAGAACATTTATTAGTGGTTTTAGATTCCTATTTCAGGCGTCTGGAATCTTTTTCAGATGTCTGGAAAAAATCCAGATTAGTTTTTTTTGTTTATATTTCTGTGAAGAGAACTTTATTTATTGAGTAGAATACAAATAAATATATATATGTATAAAATCGTCTTCAAACGTAATAGTTTATTTTTCCTGGTTACATTCCAGACGATTTTATGAATTCGGTTCATAGATGCTATGACCATAGTTGATTGGGGACCAAGAAGGAGCTTTAGGTGAGGAAGTTGACTGTTCGTCTCTAGAATTTTCAACAAAGTGTGGATATTTTATATGTGAAAACTTCTTTGTTAGAGAATGACCACGTATAGCATATAGAGCCTTTTCGAGGAAGTTCAAATGTTTGATTGTTCCTTCCTATCTATAGTATATTTCCTTTTGAGCATCCATCATTGTGAATTGATAATGTCATATTTCATCAAGTTTTTCATAGATTGTAGGTGGTTTTTCACGTTTGGCTTTCTTCAATAGAGGTGATAATCCGCATCGACTTTTTGGTAAGTCAGGAGAGGTGGAGAATGAGGAGGTGAAGTAGTATGAAGAGAAGGAGTGGACATGTTTGAGGATGACGATCCAGAATTATATGAAGTTGTTTCTTGAGATGACATTTTGATTTTTTTATTTGATACATATTTTTAAAGACAAACTTCTGAAAGTTAGATTTATAACAATCCAAATATAAAAATAGGTAGCATCCTCTAAAATCCACACGCTATATGATACAAGTTCAAAGGAAAATCCATTCGGGTAGAAAAGTCCATAGTTTTTCATGTTAGATAAATATCTCAAAATAAGTTTAATGGCTCTTTGATGAGATTCTTTTGGTTTTGCTTGAAAACGTGTGCAAAGACAAACACTCATCATTACATCTGCTCGACTTACAGCTAAATATAATAACGAACCAATCATTCTCTTATATAAATTTTCTTCAAAATCTTTTCCATTTTCATCTTTATCAAGATGAACCGTTGTACTCATAGGTGTAGGTTTATTAGATGTTTTATCTATACCTAAACGTTTTAATAGTTCATTACAATATTTTCTTGATGTATAAAGATACCATTTTCTAGTTGCTTTATTTGCAATCACAAAAAGAAATTTAATTCGCCCATGTGTGACATTTCAAATTCATTTTTCATTATATTAGAAAATTATACACATAAATTTTCATTAGTTGATCCAATACAATATCATCGACATAAATTTGAACTACTAAAATATCATTATTTTCTCTTTTAATAAATAGAGTCATGTCAATTTTACCAATTTGAAATCCTAATGAAATTAAATGATTTTTAAGCCTATTATACCATGCTCTAAGGGCATGTTTTAACCCATATAATGCTTTATTTGATTTAAAAACATGATTTGGAAATTTTTTGTAACGATCATGATTTTTGAGTCAAATTTAATTGATAATTAAATTAAATTTTGGATTTAATTGTGGATTAATTGATAATTTATATGGATTTGAAGTATAAAAATAAAATTTAATTGAATTTTAAGATGGAAATTCTAGGAAAATAAAATATATTATAAATAGAATTTTGGGTATATTTGAATTCTCCAAATTTAAATAAGATATATGTTTGTTTAAATGAATTATAAATAGAAATTTGATTTGAAATTTAAGCATAAGTATCTTACAAATAAATATTTGATTTAGGAAAAATAATGTGTTGGGAGTAAATAAAAATTAAAGCTTTGAGACTAATAAAAAGTTATTGACAGTTTGTTTTCTAAATTTTCAATTTTATTAATATTTGGAAGATGTGATAAATTTCAAAAGATTTATTTTTATGATTTAATTCTCTTATACAAATATAAATGTGACTATTTGTTAATATGAAATCAAAATTTTTAAATCCTTCTTTTCTTTTAAAAGTTGTACAAAAAAATGTATGAATGTAAATTGTATAAATATATAAGTATTTAAATATGTTGAACTAAATTAAAGATTGAATGTGAAAAAAAACGATGGAGATAAGATTTTATTGTGTAAATATGAATATAAAAGAAAACATAACACACACATAAATAAAACAAAAAAATGTATTTATTTAAAAGGGAAACATAATATAAAGTTATATTTAAGTGTTATTAACATGAAAATTTAAGGTGTTTAAAAAATATAAGTATGAGAAAACATATTACAAGATTTATAAATAAAGTAAAGAAGAGGGTTCAAGCACAAATTGTTTCATATTAACAAATTAATAAAATAAGGGGTACATTTACTTGTAAAGTCTATATGATATAAAAATTTATTTAAAAAAACTCTTTTGTCATTGAAAAATTATAAACGTTAAACATACATAAGGGAGTAATGGAATTAACATACATTGAAATCTCATGATTATCTTTTTTACAAATGGCATCCAATATAATGAATTGAATAAAATAATACAATTAAAAATTATAGAAAACTTTTAGCTCCCCATATGTAATTGTTTAGCTTTTCAGCAAATCTGAAAAGAACAGTAACAATAGATCGAGAATCATAAATCTCAATGTCAAAGGCAACAGTAAAAAGAGAAAAAAATCAGAAAACTGCCATTATCTTCTCTACTCAGATCTGAAACAAAATTTTCAAGTGTAACATGATCAAGCAAAGTAATTTCAACCTGTAAAATTGAATCAAAATTGAAAGTTTAAAGCTTCATCCTGAAGCCTTTGGATTACCTAGAAATCAAAGTAGCAAGTAAAAATCTGGAAACTTTAAAACAAGCTGGAGCAAGAAATCAGTGCAAAAGATCAACAAAACTGAAGCAAAGTTTCAGATCAATTTAAAACTGAATCAAAACGCTTGAAGCAACTCAAAAAGATTCATCAATCAGAATCATCAAGTTTCAGTTGTTCAAAGATTAACAACAAATTCCCAGTTTACAAATTCACTTCAAGCCTGTTCTTCTTAGTTTTTCCTTGATCAAGGTGAGTAAACCCTTTGATTTATAACTTTAAATTTTTTGTGTGAAAAACATGTTAAAGTAGGTTGTAAAATTACTTGCATGTGCATGGATTTGTGAATATATGTGTGTATTTAGTCTGCATGCCTGAGAACAGACATTAGCCTCTGTTTACAAAAAAATAATAAGTTTACGAAAAATTCTTTTGTCTTTTAAAAGATCACAAATGTAAACATACATGCACATGAGAGATGGAGTAGGATAATTAACAAAAATCTAGATCTTATGACTATCTTTTAACAAATGGCATGAAGACATCATTATCAAATAATTTTTTTAAAAACCTTTCCATCTTCCTATGTGAAATCAAACCATATCTCACCAAAAATCTGAACAAAAAGATTTGGTCTCACCATTCTCAATATCAAAAGCTATTCAAAACCAAAACCAAGAAACAACTCAGTTTTTAAAACCAAAAGAAGAAGAAAAAAGTATACAATTGAAACTAAAAATTAAAGAAGTAGAGAAGCTTCAGTTCGAACCCTGTCTATTTCCATCCTGTAACCAAACTTTCATCAATCTGGAAATTCAAAAGAAAACAAACAAAAGAAATCAAACAATAAATCAAAACAGAAGATTCGAAACACTGAAGCATTTCAAATCTGAGATTCAAACCCAGGAGTTAAGCTGTAGATCATTTCAAAACTCAAAGCTACAGATCAGAGAATCTCAGGTCTAGAGCAAAGTCAGATCATATCAAAACCAGATTTTAGTGTTCAGTGTTTTAAAGCAAATCCAAACTAGAAATTCGAAGACCTCAACCTGGAAGCAAGTTTCCAGATCAAACAAAGGCATTATCCTCTGTTATTTCAAATTGACAAGGTGAGCAAAGTCACTTATATTTACCTATATTCTTTGATATGGGGTTGATGCTTAAATATGTTCTGGGAAGGTTGTCTGTTATGCTTGTGTGTTTGAATATATCTGTGCATGTTTGGGTTTAATCCTCTGTTGAGTAACAGGTTTGAAATCCCTAGTATAAATTCAATAATCTTCATGCAATTGATTTCAAGCTATAATTTATAAATGAAAATGTATGGTAAGGTCATAATATTGTTCAAAAAAATTAGTAAATATTTCAAGAATGGGAAATTGTAGTGGAAAATACCTCTGTCTTCAACAACATGATCAACATTAAAAATAAAATTCCAGATTTCAGAACAAAGATCTATTCTCTCTGTTCTTTTGGAATCCAGGTGAGTAAAACTCCATGCTTTATTCTATTATTTGTGTTTTAACTCCTGCATGAATGTGAGTAAATTTGTTTTGATTTTTTTTTAAATTTAAAACTGAGTATTTAGTCCATAAAAACTTTGTGTTGTTGCATATGGAAGAAATTTATTCTGTAAGTTTTTTTATGATTCTGGAAATTTGTTTTATGACATATTCTCCCTGTTCTTGGTTTTCAGAGTAAGGTAAGTTAGAAAAAAGTCAAATGAACCTTCATACAAACATGTTAAGACTGGGATTCTTGAACAAAATAAGTTTTTAAAATTTAACTCAAAGTTTACAATTTTGTTTTAAGCTTCAAATGAAAACATTTGACTCTATAACCTAAATATACAGTAAAAACAAAATTTTAAGATAAATCCAAGCATTTTAAATCGTTGAATTGATTTTATTTTGAACGAACATATGAAAATAGGATTTTTAAAACATTAATGATGATTTTTAGTTGAGTACTTCGAGGGCAGTTCGAATTCGAACAAAATCGGCATTTTGATCAATTTCTAGTAATCAAATGAATTTTGGATGTTGTGATTTCGTGTGAAGCTAGTTTGGAACTCAATAATGTTAGGAAAAATGTTGAAAAAAATTTCTATTGCCAGAATTAGCGGGTTGAATCGAATTTAGGGTTCGCGTTCTAGTTTTATACGATGGAGGAATGCGACAATTTAATCGTTGCCGTGGCGTCGAGTTGCACCGGACCGGTGGGAAGAGGCTCGTGGATCATCGGAGCAGCTCGTGTTGCAATTTCGTGATTTACGGTAGTCAGAGGAGATGGTACGAAGGGGTTTCTGATCATGGGTTTGTTTCAGACAGTAGTAAGGATGCTCGAATTTTGATCTCGAGTTCGTGTCTGTATTTTGGGAATTCGTGTTGATGATGGCAGGGCTCGGCGACTTTTTGATGACCGCGGCGATGCCGGAATAAGGCCAACGGAGAAGTGCACGTGCACGTACTTGGTTGGTGTGTCACTGGACTGGTTTGGGAAAGACAGAGGAAGGGCTCGAAGCACGGCACGGGAGAATTGAGGGAAAACTCGAAGTCATGCTCGAGTTGTTTTGGTTTGTACCGGGTTGAATTTAAAAACTTAACAATTTTTTGCAAAAAAAGGGCAACACGGGTAAATCTGGGGAGAACTCGAAGTTGGGGGTGTTTTTCCTCGGGCATGACTCGAGGAAGGCTCGGGTTAGTCATCGAACAACAAGCAATCCAGTTTTTCTTTTAACTAGATTTTGGAACACAAGTTAATTAATTTTTCTGGATTAATTTATAAATGGAATATAGGTAAATGGTATTGAAAACAATTATTTGAGGTTTATGGAGTCCAAGAATATTTTATATTTTATATTTTCTTTTAAATAAAAATAGTTTTAAAGGTTTAACTTAATAAAGAAATTCTAGAAGTATGTGCTAGTGTAGTGGTAGTGAGTTTTCTTTCCATTGCTGAGGTTTGGAGTTCTTTCTTGAAGACCATATTGCAGTTGTTGTTTCGCTGCTGTGTTATCTTTTTTTTCCGCTGCTATTATCTTGTATCATATCTTTGATGTATATTGATATTCATTGTATCATCGGTTGTATCATATTGTATCTGATATTGTATCAATGTTGTATATTGATATATGCTATTCTTTTTCTTCCGCTGTGCTGTTTTACTTAATGGTGTTATAAGCTCCGGCGAACCAGATTCGATGTTTGGATCTGCGGCATTTGAATACGAGTGTTGTATTCGGTGCCGATTTTCGAAGGCCGAGTCCGGGTCGTCACAGGAAACCTCGTCAGTATTGCCTCGTCGTCGATGCATCAGAATTCATGGGACCAGGGGGGAAAGCTTCGGGGCTCTTTGGGGTAGCTGTGGTTGAAGTGATGTGGCCTCTGGCGTCATCATGTGGCGGAGTGGATCGAGTTTTGCGATCAAGTAGGCTTCAGGAAAGAAAAAAAATTGGACTCGAATTCGATAGATTTTTATTTAGGCAAAGTTCTATACATTAGGTTGTTTGAATCGAAGCTGGAGATCGTTGTTGATGCTCAGGTGAGTTCGTCGTTGATCAGCGATGGTCAACGAGGTTATGCAGGTATACGTGCATAGGTTGGTATCAGCGATTTGTGTTGTTGGGAAAGAAAGGTGGGAGCTCGAGTTCAAGCGCGTGCAAATAGGGGACTGACTCGAAGTTTGACTCGGGTGATTTTGTAAATGTTCCGGGTAAACCCTTAATCAAATTTTTAAGTTTTGAAAAATAAAGTTACTCGGGTTGGTTTTGGAGGAAACTCGAAGTGGATGGCATGTCGACTCGGGGGTGGACTCGAGTAGATCTCAGGTTTGGTATAAAATAGTTTTCAACTTTAAAACAAAATATAGATCTTTTAGAAAACCATTTTAACCCAAGTTTTTAAATAAATGGTTTTGACTTAAGTTTTAATTAATAAGGATTTCAAGTAAGTGTTTTTAAAGAAATTTCATTTAATTTAAATTTTGTTACATTATTTTATAAGATTATTTATATAAATTAAATAATGTAATGAAGAATGATAATTAAGATAAAATGCTACGTAAACTAATTTTTATCTCTTAAGTTAAGCTACGTAAACTAATTTTTATCTCTTAAGTTAATTGATGTGATAAGAATGATTTATTTAACAAGGTCTACAAGATAATCAAAATGATTAACAAAGATAAAAAGATTTATCTTTTAATTTATTAAGTAATAATGATTTGTTAATATAGTTATTTTAAAAGCAATTATTTAATATTAAGGATTAATTTAATAAATAATTAAGGTTAATTAATTTGTAATTAATTATTTATTAATTAAGAATAATTAATTAATAAAAGTAATTAAGACTTAATTAATTAACAATTAAGGGTTAATTTCCTAATGCAATTAATATTAGATTAATAAAGGGTGATTAATTAAAGGATAAATTTATTAAAGATAATTGCTTTGTGTAATTAAATAAAAGCTAATTACTTAAAGAAATTAATAAAGGATAATTAATTAAGGGTTAGTTAATCAATTAAAGATAATTAGTTAAAAGGTGAGTTAAATAATTAAAGTGTAATTATTTAATAATTAAAGATTGATGAATTATAATTAAAGGTTAATTAATATTATTATTAATGGTTAATTAATAAATGATAAAAAGAATAATTAATCAAAATGATTTGTAATTTATTAATGTTGATTAAGCAGGATTAATAATTCATAAGTAATTAATCTGATTTGAATTAATCAGACAATTAACTGATCTCACTTATGAGTGTTTGGATTCCATTGGATGATTGAATTTTTTGATACCCCTGATATGTTCTATTTTGATTTGAGTCGTGTTTGATGTAAGTTATTATCTGTAATATATATATCTGTGATCTATGAATGAAAGATAAGCATTATAGTTTATACCGCTTATCAAATATATTGTTGTATTTGAATCTGTGCTAATTGATGATGTTGCACTTTTATTGTGTAAAACCCCTAGACCACACTTATACACACATAAATATGGATTGAACATGGAAATTGGTTAAGTCATAGATTTTTGAAATAGTTTTAAAATTTGAATTTTTGAATCCAAATTGTTTTGGGAAATAGATTGGGATTAAATTAAAAAGCGTTTGAAAAGGAATTTCAAAAATAAAAGTTATTTTTGAATAACTTGATTTAGTTTTGAAATCTGATTTAAATTTGAATTCAAAATATGAAATTGAATTATATTTATGATTTAAAAAGTTATACAAGTTTATATGGGTTTTAAACATTTTAAAAGTGTTGTTTTGTGAATTTGAATTTAACCCAAAGATTTTAACTTGTATAAATGAAATCAGATTTTTTCCGAAACAAAAACTATTTGTTTTCTAGCAATAAAAGCTTTCACCTAAGAAATGAACTTCCAATTTGTGATTAAAAGGATTTCAAGTCTAAACTGAAAATGGTCTTCCAAGTTATGAATAAATCTTTGGAAACGGGTTTGAAAGCTATAAGTTAAATCCTTAAAGATTAAATGAGTTAATCTAACTTGAAATGAAAATTGTTTTGAAATATGTGAATGTGTCTTTGTGAAAGCTAGGTGAACTTTGCGAATTGAATCTTTTTGTTTAAAAAGATTTTAAATGGTAATTTGTTTTAAACCATTTGAGAAGAAAGTTTGGGTTTTAAAGTTACGACTTAACTGAAATCCCATTATCCATAAATTTTTAAATATTGCACTCATTATTCAGTTTAGTCAGGAGAGGACCTTGTGTCATAAGATTCATTCCGAATAATGATACGACGCTATGGATAGCAATTCAAGACATGTGGTGAAGATCAGATATTTTCAAAAGCGAAAGGATAACTCGTCGAATGTCTCTGCATCAACTGGTCCCCGGTATAGAGACTCCATATGTGATGGGAAGTCCGGACGTGATTAGGAATTATCTGGATTTGCAAGGGCTTCTTCGGAAGTGCCTTTGGTTCTGTTCGAACCCGGAACAGACTTGGATGGACGTGTATGACATTACACTTTGAGATGTAAAGCCGGTTTCTATCAAATACATTTCTGCTTGATGGCGGAGAATTTGTTCTCTTAGCTTAACACCCTTCTCTTAGACGTACGAGCTCAGAGGTTAGGTAATGTGGCAGAAGAAGTGTTGCTGATCATTTATTGATCAAAGCATGGCTTTGCGAAAAAAAGTAGCTTTGTGGATGAGACTTCATCAATCCTCACAACCTGGTAAAGGTCGAAACAGGAAAGATGCGGCAAGGTTTCAGGGGTAGCTCCCCTAGGGTATGACCATTCATTTTGGAAAAGGTTGGTATCATGGTATGGAGCTCAGGTACTTACTCATGTGGACACTGTAGTATATTTTATTACTGTGTGATGTTGTTGGTGTAGAGGATCCTCGGATAAAGGTCGCAAATGACTAGGGGTGGCATATCTTAGGTTTTACTTCCTAGGATGGGGGTAGCCTGCCTTGTGTTGGCAGAGAGCTGGGTAAGTTCTCGGGGCGTCCCTCCAGATGCATTCCCATGTGGCAATAGGAAGTTCCTTTGCCTGACCATTTATTGGAAATCCAATCGTCCTATACGAGCCTTGTACGGTTTTAGTTGTAGAACCTTCCATTTATAATGGCAGCTATAGTAGGCATAGTATAATGGTACCTATGCTGGCTAATATTAATATTATACTTTCGAAATGTTTTCCACTATGCACTAGTAATAATATCAAAAAGAATTTTGCGTAGTAAGCATGTTTGACTATCATAAGGAGAAATCTTCCCCATGTGTGCGATTACATTGTGCGTGTACCGGAAGGCCTTATGGTAGTTTCATTTTCCAAAAAGCATTGCAGATTTGAAATTTAAATTCCTTTGTTGTTTGTTTTAAAAGATAAAAAACTATTTTTGTTTGTTCACACCAGTCCCATGACTGACTTGGAGTTTATTGATCCCTTCCTAAACTCTGGGTGCCCACTATTTTCCACACGGGGCAGTCTAGAGTTGGGTTTTCCAGATAGTCGAATAGTAGGAATTGATTCGTTAGCCTTCGAAGACTTTTGGTTTGTGGATCGCATTTGCTACACTTCAGCATTCATGGACCGCACTTGCTTAGCTTGGTGCATCGTTATTGGGAGATCGAGCTATTTCTGGATTGATGCCTTGGAGATGAAGATTATCGATACTGGAGTTCTTTTTTGAAGACCATATTGGAAATATTGTTCTGCATTTGGTGTTATCCTTTTCTTTTCACTGCTATTGTCTTTTATCATATCTCTGATGTATATTGATCTCTATTGTATCATCCGTTTAATCTTATTGTATCAGATACTGTACCAATGTTCTATATTGATATATACTTTTTCTTCCGCTGTGTTGTACTTAATGTGTTATAAGCTCCGGCGAACTAGATTCGACGTTTGGATCTGCGGCATTTGATTACGAGTGTCGTATTCGGTGCCCATTTTCTAAGGTCGAGTCAGGGTCGTTATAATTGGTATTAGAGCTGAAGGTTGAAACTTTAGCTCGGGCGTATAACATGTTAAGTAGCTCGTTAGAGATAGGGTGAAGTATACCCTAGAATGAGTATATTCCCTAAGATATCCGTTCGAACGCCTCAGTAAATTCTCTTATTATACACTGATAGTGAGTATGAGTGCGAGAAGAGGACGAGATAGGGGACAGGGGAATACCACTATAAATGGTCAATACCATGTAATAGTGGAAACAACTTTCTTCTCAATCTCCTTTGATTCGATTTCGAATTCTTTGATTTCTTCATAGGAGCTACAAGAAGAAGCTTCAGTGCGGTGATGGCTTGCGAATCGTATAAATAAGTTCCTATCTCGTATTCTCGTTATCAGCTTTTCGTTTTGAACTTTAATGAATTTGGAAATTTGAAATTGAAAATTTTAAATAAGTTGGGAAATTAAATTGAGTTAAATTGGTTAATAAAATATGAGGCTAAATTTGTGTTGTATCAATAAAACGATATTGTTTAAAACCAAATTGGAAATTCTATCGTAACTTCTTGTGTAGATCGAAGTCCAAAGAGGGACAAGTTGGTATATACTTTGGAGTATTAGAGCCTGAGTTTAGAATCCATATCTAGTGTTTGAGAATTATGGAAGATCAAATCCATCTACCCATTCTCTGGGGACTGACATATTCTACGAACGATTAATTATTCCTTCGAACTAATCAATGCCCTTGCATATTCGTTGACCGTGGACCGAAATATCTTGTGTAATATTGTATGAGTTTGTTCTCATATTGTTGATATTATGATTTGGTAAGCCAAATGCAGAATTGATAAACAGTTTGATTTGGAAAGATATTTCTCTATCTTTCATCTGTTCTTTGTTGTCGCCTTTACAAATTTCTAGGATGAAATTTTCTTAAGGGAGGAAAACAGGAACGATCTCGATTTTTGAGTCAAATTTAATTGATAATTAAATTAAATTTTGGATTTAATTGTGGATTAATTGAAAATTTATTTGCATTTGAAGTATAAAAATAAAATTTAATTGAATTTTAAGCTGGAAATTCTAGGAAAATAGAACATATTGTAAATATAATTTCGGGTATATTTAAATTCTCTAAATTTATATAAGATATATTTTTGTGTAAATAAATTATAAATAGAAGTTTGATTTGAAATTTAAGCATAAGTATCTTACAAATAAATATTGGATTTAGGAAAAATAAATGTATTGGGAATAAATAGAAATTAAAGCTTTGAGATTAATAAAAAGTTAATGATAGTTTGTTTTCCAAATTTTTAAGTTTATTAATACTTGGAAGATGTAATAAATTTCAAAAGATTTATTTTAATATTTAATTTCTTATATAAATATAAATGTGACTATTTGTTAATACGAAATCAAAATTTTTAAATCCTTCTTCTCTTTTAAAAGTTGTACAAAATAAAAAATAAAAAAAAAAATTATGAATGTAAATTGTATAAATATATAAGTATATAAATATGTTGAACTAAATTAAAGATTGAATGTGCAAAAAAAACAGTGGAGATAAGATTTTATTATGTAAATATGAATATAAGAAAAACATAACACATACATAAATAAAAGAAAAATATGTATTTATTTAAATGGGAAACATAATATAAAGTTATATTTAAGTGTAATTAACATGAAAATTTAAGGTGTTTAAAAAATATAAATATAAGAAAACATATTACAAGATTTATAAATAAAGTAAAGGAGAGGGTTCAAGAAAAAATTGTTTCATATTAACAAATTAATAAAATAGGGGGTACATTTATTTATAAAGTGTATATGATATAAAAATTTATTTAAAAAAATTCTTTTGTCTTTGAAAAATTACAATGTCAAACATATATAAGGGAGTAATGGAATTAACATACACTGAAATCTCATGATTATCTTTTTACAAATGGCATCCAATATAATTAATGGAATAAAATAATAAAATTAAAAATTATAGAAAACTTTTCAGCTCCCCATATGCAATTATTTAACTTTTCAGCAAATCTGAAAAGAACAGTAACAATAGATTGAGAATCACAAATCTCAATATCAAAGGCAACAGTAAAAAGAGGAAAAAAAATCAAAAAACTGCCATTATCTTCTCTTCTCAAATCTGAAACAAAATATTCAAGTGCAACATGATCGAGCAAAGTAATTTCAACCTGGAAAAATGAATCAAAATTGAAAGTTTAAAGCTTCAATCTGAAGCCTAGTGGATTACCTCAAAATCAAAATCAATGTAGCAAGTAAAACTCTGGAAACTTTAAAACAAGCTGGAGCAAGAAATCAATGCAGAAGATCAACAAAACTGAAGCAAAGTTTCAGATCAATTTAAAATTGAATCGAAATGCTAAAAGAAACTCAACAAGATTCATCAATCAGAATCATCAAGTTTTAGTTGTTCAAAGACTAACAACAAATTCCCATTTTAACAAATTTACTTCAAGCCTGTTCTTCTCTGTTTCTCCTTGATCAAGGTGAGTAAACCCTTTGATTTCTGAATTTAAATTTGTTTTTTTGAAAAACATGTTAAATTAGGTTGGAAAATTACTTGCATGTGTATGAATTTGTGCATATATGTGTGTAGTTAGCTCTACATGCCTGAGAACAGACATTAGTCTCTATTTTGAGTATTACAGGGTTCGATCCTGTTTAAAAATCAAGAACTCACCCTCTGATCACCTATTGATCATAATGTTCAAAGAAAATATGTTTGAATTGTCAGGATCTCTTCCTTAAAAATATTTGTAGGCACTAAATATAAATAGGTGTTCTGGAAAATAGCAAAACACAGTGGAATCTCATTTTTTGTAAAACTGTAAATGATTAAAATTTAACATTTGAATGTATGATCTTGTTCACTTTTCCAAATCATGATTTTTAAAATAAAAATCTAGATTTTTAGTGCGATTTTGGGTGAGAAATCGTGAGATGAACGGATTTGATTCATTGGGCAAATTTCGGTGGTCGGCGACCTTGTTCGTCTCGTGATCGGAACTGTGGCTAGCTGAGAGGTCGTAGAGTGTATGAAAAATACTCGCTAAATTTTATGATCATCGTAGTGGGTGATTGAAGTAGAATTAAGGTTTAAGGGCTATGATTGTCAAGGTCAGGAAACCTCGTCAGCACCGCCTCGTCAGTGCATTGGAATTCATGGGACAGGGGGGAAAAGCTTCGAGGATCTTTGGGATAGCTGTGTTTGAAGTGATGTGGCCTCTGGTGTCGTCACGCAGTGGAGTGGATCGAGTTTTGCGATCAAGTAGGCTTCAAGAAAGAAAAAATTGGACTCGAATTCGCTCGATTTTGATTTAGGCAAAGTTCTGTACATTGGGTTGTTCGAATCGAAGCTGGAGATCGTTGGTGATGTTTGGGTGAGTTTGTCGTCGATCGGCAATGGTCATCGTGGTTGTGCACGTATACGTGCATAGGTTGATATCAGCGATTTGTGGTGTTGGGGAAGAAAGGTGGGAGACCAAGTTCAAGCCCTTGCAAATAGAGGACTGACTAGAAGTTTGATTCGGGTGATTTTGTGAATATTCCAGGTAAACCCTTAATCAAAATTTTTAGGTTTTGAAAAATAAATTTACTCGGGTTGGTTTTGGAGGAAACTCGAAGTGGAAGGCATGTCGACTTAGGGGTGGACTCGAGTAGGTCTCGGGTTGGGTATAAAATAGTTTTCAACGTTCAAGCCAAATATAGATCTTTTAGAAAACCTTTTTAACCCAAGTTTTTAAATAAATGGTTTTAACTTAATTTTTGATTAATAAGGATTTCAAGTAAGTATTTTTAAAGAAATTAAATTTAATTTAAATTTTCTTACATTATTTTATAAGATTATTTATATAAATTAAATAATGTAATGAAGAATGACAATTAAGTTAAAATGCTACGTAAACTAATTTTTATCTCTTAAGTTAATTTGTGTGATAAGAATGATTTATTTAACAAGGTTTACAAAATAATCAAAATGATTAACAAAGATAAAAAGATTTATCTTTTAATTTATTAAGTAATTAATGATTTGTTAATATAGTTATTTTAAAAGTAATTATTTGAGATTAAAGATTAATTTAATAAATAATTAAGGTTAATTAATTTGTAATTAATTATTAATTAATTAAGGAATAATTAATTAATAAAAGTAATTAAGATTTAATTAATTAATAATTAAGGGTTAATTTCCTAATGCAATTAATATTGGATTGATAAAGGGTGATTAATTAAAGGATAAATTTATTAAAGATAATTACTTTGTGTAATTAATTAAAAGATAATTACTTTGTGTAATTAAATAAAAGCTAATTACTTAAAGAAATTAATAAAGGATAATTAATTAAGGGTCAGTTAGTTAATTAAAGATAATTAATTAAAAGGTGGGTTAAATAGTTAAAGGGTAATTATTTAATAATTAAAGATTAATGAATTATAATTAAAGGTTAATTAATATTATTATTAATGGTTAATTAATAAATGATAAAAAGAATAATTAATCAAAATGATTCATAATTTATTAATGTTAATTAACCAGGATTAGTAGTTCATAAGTAATTAATCTGATTTGAATTAATCAGACAATTAACTGATCTCACTTATGAGTGTTTGGATTATGTCGGATGATTGAATTGTTTGATACTGCTGATATGTTCTGTTTTGATTTGAGCTGTGTTTGATGTAGTTTATTATCTGTAATATATATACCTGTCATCTGTGAATGAAAGATAAGCGTTATAGTTTATACTGCTTATCAAATATATTGTTGCATTTGAATCTGTGCTAATTGATGATGTTGCACTTTTATTGGGTAAAACCCCGTGACCACACTTATACACACACAAATATGGATTGCACGTGGAAATTGGTTAAGTCACAAATTTTTGAAATAGTTTTAAAATTTGAATTTTTTAATCCAAATGGTTTTGGGAAAGAATTGGGATTAAAATAAAAAGCTTTTGAAAAGGAATTTCAAAAATAAAAGTTATTATTGAATAACTTGATTTAGTTTTGAAATTTGATTTAAATTTGAATTCAAAATTTGAAATTGAATTATATTTATGATTTAAAAAGGTTAAACAAGTTTATATGGGTTTTAAACATTTCAAAAGTGTTGTTTTGGGAATTTGAATTTAACCCAAAGATTTCAACTTGTATAAATGAAATCGTATTTTTCTGAAACAAAAACTATTTGTTTTCTAATAATAAAAGCTTTCACCTAAGAAATGAACTTCCAATTTGTGGTTAAAAGGATTTCAAGTCTAAAATGAAAATGGACTTCCAAGTATGAATAAATCTTTGGAAACGGGTTTGAAAGCTATAAGTTAAATCCTTAAAGATTAAATGAGTTAATCCAACTTGAAATGAAAATTGTTTTGAAATATGTGAATGAGTCTTTGTGAAAGCTTGGTGAACTTTGTGAACTGAATCTTTTTGTTTAAAAAGAATTGAAATAGTAATTTGTTTTAAACCATTTGAGAAGAAAGTTTGGGTTTTAAAGTTGTGACTTAACTGAAATCCCATTATGTATATGTTTTTAAATATTGCGCTCATTATTCGGTTTAGCCGGTAGAGGACCTTGTGTCATACAACCCATTCCGAATAATGATACGACGTTATGGATAGCATTTGAAGATCGGTGGTGAAGACTGGATATTTTCGAAAACGGAAGGATAACTCGTCGAATGTCTCTACATCGACTGGTCCCCGGTATAGGGACTCCATATGTGATGGGAAGTCCGGACGTGATTAGGAATTATCCGGATTTGCAAGGGCTTCTTTGGAAGTGCCTTTGGTTTTGCTCGAACCCGGAATAGACTTGTATGGATGTGTGTCTGACATTACACTTTAAGATATAAAGCCAGATTCTATCAAATACATTTCTACTTGGTGGTAGAGAATTTATTCTCTTAGCTTAACACCCTTCCCTGAGATGTACGAGCTCAGAGGTTATGTAGTTGATGGTTACTGGTGATACATTCCTAATTTGGTAATGTGGCATACGAAGTGCTACTGATCATTTGTTGATAAAAACATGGCTTTGCGAAAAAGCGTAGCTTTACGGACGAGACCTCATCGAGCCTCACAACCTGTTAATGGTCGAACATGAAAGATGCAGCAAGGTTTCAGGGGCAGCTCCCCTAGGGTATGACTATTCCTTCTGGAAAAGGGTGGTATCATGGTATGGAGCCCAGATACTTACTCATGTGGACATTGTAGTATATTTAATACAATGTGATGTTATTGGTGTAGTGGATCCTCGGTTAAAGGTCGCAAACGACTGGGGGGTGGCATATCTAAGGTTTTACTCCCCCGAAAGGGGGAGGTCGGCTTTGTGTTGGCAGAGAGCTGGGTAAGTTCTCGGGGCGTCCCTCTAGAGGCGTTCACATGTGGCAATAGAAAGTCCCTTAGTTTGACCATTTGTTGGAAATCCTATCATCCAATACGAGCCTTGTACGGTTTTAGTTGTAGAACCTGCCATTTAAAATGGCAACTATAGTAGGCATAGTATAATGGTACCTATGCTGGCTAAGATTAGTATTATACTTTCGAAATGTTTTCCACTATGCACTAGTAATAGTGTCAAAAAGGATTTTCCGTAGTAAGAATATTTGACTATCATGAGGAGAAATCTCCCCCATGTGTGCGATTGCATTGTGTGTGTGTTTGCCGGGAGGCCTTATGGTAGTTTCATTATCCAAAAAGCATTGCGGATTTGAACTTTAAATTTCTTTGTTGTTTGTTTTAAAAGATATAAACTATTTTTGTTTGCTCACACTAGTCTCATGACTGACCTGAAGTTTATTGTTCCCTTCCTAAACTCAGGGTGCCCACTATTTTCCACACGGGCCGTCTAGAGTAGGGTTTTCCAGATAGTCAAATAGTAGGAATTGATTCGTTAGCCTTCGAAGCCTTTTGGATTTGTGGATCGCATTTGCTACACTTCAGCATTCACAGACCGCACTTGCTTAGCTTGATGCATTGTTATTGGGCGATCGAGCTATTTCTGGATTGGTGCCTTGGAGATGAAAATTACCGATAGTGGAGTTCTCTTTTGAAGACCATATTGGAGATATTGTTCTGCTGTTGGTGTTATCTTTTTCTTTCCGCTGCTATTATCTTGTATCATATCTCTGACGTATATTGATATGTATTGTATCATCTGTTGTATCTTATTGTATCAGATACTATACCAATGTTGTGTATTGATATATTCTTTTTCTTCCGCTGTGTTGTACTTAATGTGTTGTAAGCTCTGCGTACCAGATTCGACGTTTGGATCTGCGGCATTTGATTGCTAGTGTCGTATTCGGTGCCCATTTTCTAAGGTCGAGTCAACATCGTTATATTTTTCATGTTCAAATAATGGTGGTTGTTTGACATAAACATGTTCTTTGATAAAATCATTCAAAAATGCACTTTTGACATCCATTTGAAATAATTTAAATTTTTATGACGAGCAAAAGCGAGTAGAGTTCGTATAGCTTCCAATCTAGCTACAGGTGCAAAAGTTTCGTCATAATCAATTCCTTCTTCTTCATTATACCCCTGTGCTACCAAACGTGCTTTATTTTGAACTATACTTCCGGTTTCATCGGCTTTATTTTAAAATACCCATTTAGTTCGAATGACGGATTGATCTTCTGGTCTTGTAACGAGTTCTCGAACATTATTTCGTTCGAACTGATTTAATTCTTCTTGCATAGCTAAAATCCAAAAATCATCATGAGAGGCTTCGTCATTGTTTTTTGGTTCAAAATTTAAAATGAATGCAACATGACTTATTTGATTTAGTTGATTTCGAGTTACTATAGAATTTATATCTCCAATAATGTTATCTATAGGATGATTCTTTAAAATCCTAGGAGGTGAAACTAAAGTATTATTTTGATCAATAGCTTCGTTATTATTGTGAAGTGTGTAAGAAGAATCATTTGGATGTATTTATTCTTCGTCATTAATTTGTGTAGTTACAAAATTTTCATCAAAAGAAACATGTAAACTTTCTTCTATAATATTTGTCCTTTTGTTATAAATTCTATAAGCTTTGCTACGATCCGAATAGCCAAAAATATTCCATAATCGACCTTAGGAACAAATTTTCTTAGATTGTCTTTAGTATTTAATATGAAATTTTTTGATCCAAATGTTTTAAAATATGATACCATAGGTTTCTTACCAAAAAATATTTCATAACACGTGTTTTTTGTCATTGGTCGTAGTGTCACTCTATTCAAAACATAATAAGCAGTACAATAGCTTCGGCCCAAAAATGTTTTGGTAGATTCATACTGTTTAATATTGCTCTTGCACATTCTTGTAATGTTTGATTTTTTCGTTCAAGAACAACGTTTTGTTGTGGTGTACGTCGAATCGAAAATTTATGATTAATTCCCTTTTTATTGTAAAAGTTTGTAAAAAGTTCATTTTCGAATTCTCCTCCGTGATCACTACGAATATTTTAAACTTTCAAATTCATTTGATTTTTAATTCTTTTTCCAAAAATTTCAAACATAGCAAAAGTGTCACTTTTATGTTTCAAAAACAAAGTCCATGTATATCGTGAAAAATCATCAACAATCACAAAAACATACTTGTTTTGATTTATTGATCTTACTTGAGTAGGACCAAATATATCTAAATGCCACAATACTAATGGTTGGTTTGTGAAATATTATTTTTAGTTTTAAAAAAACTCCTTTTTAATTTTCTATTTGACATGCATCACACAAATTATCTACCTTATAATTTATTTTTTGTAAACCTCGAACTAGTTCATGTTTTGATGATTTATTTATATATTTGAAATTCATGTGACAAAATTGTTTATTCCATAGCCATGGATCGTCAAGCTTAGAGGTCAAGAATAAATCCGAATTTTGTTTTATATTTATACTAATATTCAAAATATAAATATTTTTATTCTGAAATCCTTCAAATAATAAATTTTTATTATTGTCAAATATATTGCATCGATTTTTCTCGAAATTTATTTGAAAACCTTTATCACATAGTTGACTAATGCTTAGTAAATTATGTTTTAAATTTTCTACTAATAAAACATTAGAGATAATAAGAGAGTTAGAAATACCGACGTTTATGACTTCTCCAATTCCAATGACAAATCCTTTTGAGTTGTCTCCAAAGATTACGGTGCCTCCAACGATATATTTTATATTTGAGAGCATCTTGGCATTCCGGGTCATGTGTTTTGAACAACCACTATCGAGTATCCATTTCTCCTTTGCTTTTATTTTTGGGTACCAATAAAACAAAACTTATTCAATTGGTACCCACTTCTTTTACAAGGGTCTCAAATGTTAGGAGAGGAGGGTAGCCGTACCCAAGTGGGTTTGGGTCCTTTAAAAACATAATCATTGTTAAATACAACACTTGATAGAAAACTATCAATATGTTTTTGTCTAATTAACTTATTATTAGACTTTTGTATCCAAATTTTTATATTTTTAAATTTTACATCTTTACTTAACTTTGGTCTCTTTCTGAAACTTTGATATAAGATACTTTGTTTTTTTATAGTACTACCTTTTTTCTTATGTGAATTCTTTTCAAATCCTAGTCCATTTCGATAACCAGAGTGTTTCGAAATTTTAATTAAATTATCAAGATCTTTTTTTCCTTTGTTAAACTTTGAAGCATTATTAGTAATTTTTTCTAGTTTTTCCTTTAATTCACAAATTTCATTTTTTGACATTTCTATACTACTTTTTAGTTCAATATTTTCCTTAATCAAATCATTATTCTCAAGTTTTAACCTATCTATTTCACAAAGTTGTGTATCATATTTGATAGACTTTTTACAATTTTCTTTTGAAATCTCTAATTCTTCTTCTAAAATTACTTTTTCATCGCTTAATAGTTCAATTTCTAGTTCTAATCGACTTATTTTGGCTAGATGTTCTTTATTCAATTTTTTGATCTGTCGAAACTTGTCATCAAGTTCAATACTTAACTCTAATAATTCATTATAGCTAAGTTCAGGACATACCTCATTAGTGTTAGCCATAAAACATACATTAGCTTGTTCTCCATTGTTATCACTATCACTCTCGGAAGATGATGATGAACCGGAATCATCCCAAGTGACTTTAAAAGCTCTTTTCTTCTTAAATTTCTCAATTTTATTCGTTTTCTCATTGTTGAGTTTAGGGCAATCCTTCTGCATATGTCTGTATTGATCACATTCATAGCACTTGATTTGAGATATATTTGTTGTATTGGACTTTCCTTCTTTTTGGAATTTGGTCATCTTTATAAATTTCTTGAATTTGTTGTAATTCTTAGCAATGAAGACTGTCTCTTCTTCATCCAAATCTGAGTCATCATTCTTTGCTTAAAATGCTATGTTATTCTTTTTAACATTTTGTTCTTTTTTAGCTTGTAAGTTAGCTTTATAGGACATTAAATTTCCTATCAACTCTTCATCCTTGAGAGTAGAGAGATCATTAGCTTCTTCTATAGCTAATGCCTTCCTTTCACAATCCTATGTTAAAGAATTGAGTATTCGAGACACTAAATCAAAATCAGTAAATTTGACTCCTAATTCCATAAGATCATGTTGGATAGTTTGAAATCTAGAATAAATGTCAACAATAGTTTCATTTTGCTTCATTTTGAATGAAGAGAATTGGTTTTGCAAAATTGAAATCTTAGTTTGTTTGACCTTTGTTGTACCTTTGTGTGTAATTTGTAAGTTATGCCAAATGTCATAAGCAGTAGGGCATAACATGACACGTGAAAATTCATTTTTATCCAGAGTGCAAAATAAAACGTTCATAGCTTTAGTATTGTTTGATGCTAAGGTCTTTTATACATTGGTCCAAGTGTTCATAGCAGTGTCAGGTGCTTCATATTTATTTTGTGTAGCAGACCATATTTCTAGGCCATTGGCTTCCATAAAGTACGCATACAAGTGGACCAATATGCATTGTTTGAGCCATTAAGTAGTGGGGTACGTGTGGTAGACTGACCTTCTTGAAAGATACTTGCCATATTAGTGATTCAAAAAGGTTACGGTACTTTTAATCAAAACTTGCTCTGATACCAATTGAAAAGACTAACTTATGGTTGATCGATTATACAAATGACAAGTTATAACTAAATTAACTATAGTGTAATGATTAGTAATGAATGTAAATAAGAATAATCACACCAAGGTTTTTATACTGGTTCGGACCTCCCATCCTATGTCCTGTCCGGAAGCTCCTTTTTGGAATTTCGTTTCACCAAATAACCCTCACTTCACCCAGAGGAGTAGGTTTACAATAGCAAAGTTTCTTTGTCTACTATATGTTCTCTATTACATGAATTTTGACTATATGGCACAATTGAACTTCTTATTCTCTTGAATGTTTGAATATAATATTGCTCGACATTATATAAGTGTATGATCTTAGATTTACAGATTGGATAGCAAGTAGATGATTAGAACAAGAGATGATTAAGATAGAAAGTCGAGTTGTGTTTTGATCCTTCTAGATTCTTGTTTATATAATTGTAGAGTGTTGCTTCTAGTAGTTGCATCTCTTCCTTTTCAGTCTAGAATCGTTACAGATCACCGGTGAAGAGTTGTGGAGGAGAGATGGAGTTGGTCTTTTTGGAGATGACAGTTGTTATTTGAATTTTTGCCCTAAGCCCAGTTTTAGACGTCTGAATGTTGTTTTCAGACAATTCTGGAACCTATTATTATTTTCAGTCTAGTATATATGTTCAGACGTTTAAAGTTCTGCATTGAGACGTCTCAACCTGTCAAGTGAGTTTTTTCTGGGTTTATTCTTGAGTGTTTGTTCCTTGGATCTTCGTGCAACTTTGTAGATGAATTTATTTAATGCTATAGTCATCGTCTTGTCAAGGTAGTGGTTTGTCTTGCTTTGTATCTGTGTATGATGATATATATGTGATTTCCATTATATAGTTGTTATCGTCGAAATCGTAAACTTAGGGTTCTAACATTCTGGATCTATTAGATCTGCTGGACGGTGATAATCATACCCTTCCTGAGTGTTTGGCTCTGTAAATGGTCTTGGTTAGTTCCATGATTCCTATGTTCCCCGTTCCTTAGGAGAACTTCTCACTTAGTTTATTTGTTTCTATGATTTCTACATGACGGATCAACAACAACCATATGAATCTCAACATTATGACCATCAGCAACACGACCATTTCTACGACCAACATCTTCATCCAATCCAACTATACTCTAGAACATAAGTCAGGATGATAGGGATTGGTGCCGCCATAGGAGATGGATTAGCACTGATCTATGCTCTTACATTCTAAGCACTGTCCAACTTACTTTTCAAAGTTTCGATTTCATTTCTCTTCATTTTTTGCTTCCCTCCTATGTGTTATCCACCTAATGATAAAGAACTGCCCTTTTCTGAATCAGATTGTGATAAATCCCTCCCATTCCTTCTACAACCATGGGATAACTGGTTTAGCAAATCCAGACTTTGCGTTATTTTTTTCCTCATCGTTTTCTTACTTTCACGCGGCTTGACATTTAACTCCTTCATCATCTTATCAACCTCAACCTTAGTTATCATATCTAAGGGTATATGAATTTCAACATTTTTCTCTAGTTCTACCTCGTGGACTAAAAAAATCCAAAAGTAGAAAATAGATCCAAATATTAGGAGAATTATACGTTTTCATTAAAAGAACCAAAATGTTTACATCGAAAGTTGGCACAAGCATCCAAAATATTTCTAAAAGAGAATAACATGAAGAAATTAAATGAAAAATGAGAGAAAACAAAATTTACCAATTATGATGGTTCGCCTAATCATTGGTCTTGTACTTTGTTTATGATTCTGGAAATCTTTTACAATTGCAATCTTATTGATCGATAGCCAATGGATCGGTATTGACCCAAGTGATTACAAGATAAGTACATAAATTTAGAATGTAAGCTAAAAAGATTCCCCAGACAATGCCTATTGCCTTTTATTTATAGTGGAAGCTTGATGAATCTCTCCCCACCATTTTCTTCCCCATGTTCCCCATGTCCAAAAAGAGTTGCCTTGAAGGGATTATAACCAAATCAGTGGAGTTTAGGAATCCATACCGAACCATGCCCAACGGATCAGTTACATCCATAAGATTGGATATAAAGTCTTCTTTGATCCCTCTATGTTGATTGGTAGGCTAGTATCTTCATTCGTAGAACTTGGATGCATTGATGTAAGCTCAAACTATGGTGAAATCTATGGTTCGTTGGTCAATTCAAAGAATTTGGGCTTCTAATCTTGAAACTTGAATAAATGCAATAATGTTTGAGTCACGAGTAGTTGGCGATCCATCTCATATTGCATGAATAACTCAACAAGCACTTTATTTCCACTCAATAAGAAAATAAACATATTTTTAGGCAAGTTCCATGGATCCGTATCGATCCAAGACATTTAAAAAATTCTTGAACTTTGGCCTTGGATCTTTGGATGTTTTGGTATAATGGTTATTTTGATGACTTTTGGTAGGTTAAACTTCATCCATTGAGCTTGCTTGGTATCCGAGATTGAATGTAATTGTTCTAGATTCCTATTTGATTATCCTCCGTTTGATTATTCTGAATCATCCAAATACAGCTTGGTCAAAATGCTAATAACATAGTTGTGTAATTTTTTTTAAATTGTTTAAGAAAGTAAATAAAATAATTCATAGATTATTTTTTTCAAATCCTAGTAAACCCAAATTCGTTAGTAAAATCTAGAAGGATCACAAGCAAGTCCGCTAAAATGCTACATCCCCAATTTAAGCAACCAATTCAGATGATTCGGCATGGTTGCCAAGAATCAAACCATCGCCATTCAATGAGGGATTGGACATGTTACACAATTGCACTAAGTCCATGAATGAAAACTCATAGTTTTTAGTTAAATGTACTCACACAAACATATATGTAACAGCCCTAGTTTTTAGCTATTTATTTCTTTTAATTTTTTTGTTTTTAGAAATATAATTTATATAAATTGTGTTTACCAATATTGTTTAAATATTTAATTTAGAGAATTAAACTCGTTAATTTAATGTGATTTTTGTAACTAAATTTAAGAAGAAAAAAAAAAGGAAATTTTTATAATGTATAATGAAGTGAGTGGTAACTAAATGTTTTGGATATTATCATAATATCTGTTGTTATACCCATTCCCTAAAAATAATGAAAAGGAGAAAATTTGTAACATATTAAAGTAGTTAATTAATTATGTTAATTTGGTAGGTTATGACATGCAAATCATGTTGGTGGAATATTCTCAATTTTGACATATTAATTATGTTAGTAGTGAACATTGTTAAGCAATTTAAAACAATGAAACTTACAATCAATTTATTTGATAAATCTACCTTATTCCTAGTTAGCAATTCAAAACTTGAATAAAGGCACATACGGATATTTTAAAATGGAGTTAATGACAATTAATAGATATTTCAAAAAGAAATTTATGACAATTAATAGAGAAATTAATTGTAAAATTTCAGTAGTTGACCAGAATTAATTTATTGAATAATTAATGCAAATTAATAAAATTGATGAAAGATAAATAAGTTAATTCTTTTGGTTAATGGCATGAGGACACGAGGTTAATCCCCATTTTGTAGGAGAAATCTGCCCGTGTAACCAGTCCGGCTACCAGTGCCTACAAAGCGGACGGATTAATGTGAGACGTCGCAGGATTGATAATTAACAAAAAGGGTTAATTAACTAATTAAGTTAGTAACCAAATTTGAGTATGTAATTAAAGGAGGATAATTAATTGGTAATATGGTAATTAATTGAAATCAATTAAGGAGGGTAATTAAAAGGGATAAGGTAATCAATTGAAATCAATTAAAGGCAATTAAAGGGGAATTAATTGATTAGAAGAATATGGAAATCAAATTTGCCTTCCTTTGCGCGTGACACAAAATTTTATTCTTTTAACATTTTGACATTTGCCTCTTACCATTTGTTTCTTGAGCATGTCACTGTATTCATTTATTCACGCAGCCTTATCCACAAAAATATCAACTCTTCCAATTGCCATTTTTCCTCTCACCTAAATTAAATGCATTCAAAATTTAATCTTGCCTATCTTTGCAAATTTTCGCATACCCATTATATCTCTCTGTTTCCACTGCGTTTGCTTTGCAATAAATAAATTTTTCGAACCATTGATCAAGTAAATATTTATGTAAGCATTTATTACTTTTGCCTTTTCAGTTAAAAGCTTTTTCATTGCTTACCATAAATCACGCAAGAGCTCAAGTTTTGCTTCCTCAATCAAATCTGTTAAAATTTGCAGTAACGCATGCTTTAAATTTAGATTATAATTGGTATAAATCACGCAAGCTATCTAAAAAAAAAAAAAAATCCAAAAGAGTGATATCGTTCAAACATAAAACTGGAAAGAGAAATCAACGCATGCATTTATCACAATTTTCGTGTAGCGTTCAAACAAGAAGAACTGGAAATAAATCTCTTGCCTAAACGCATGCACTCAAAAATCAACGCTTGCATTTATTTCTTACGTTTTCAAACCTGCCTATTTATCTCCCCTTTTTATTTCGCAAGTTTATCTATAAATACTTTGCCTCATTCACATAAGTTTTCATATCTCCTTGTTTGTCCCTCTCTGGTACAAGCTTCTATCAGGTAAATAATTTGCATTGTTTATTTCTTTGCTTCTTCCAATTTTCCTTCCTCCTTCTTGTGTTCTCTGATTTCCTTGCTCGGCTACTTCCCCATCATGCCGTGCCATTTATAAATACATATAGAACTTTGTTAGTAGTAGGCTGGAAGAAATGATATAAATTGATTGTAGGAAGCTAGACTATGGAATTAGTGTAGTTATGATGTAGTTAGTGGTATTGTGGATTTGGATAAGTGCAGTTTGAAGAGGAAGGCATAGAAAAAAAAAAAGAATTACAATTTAATAATGGAGAAGATAAATTGATAAGGAGAAAATGATATGAAATGTTGTTTAATTCAAATAAACAATATTGTATGAATAAATCTTGGGTGAATATAATAAAATGACATTTATTTCAATTTTTAATGGTTGAAATAAATTTAAGATGGTTAAAAATAAATTTAACTACTTATTTGAGAATTTGGGTGGATAAATATCAATGGATTGTATTTATTATGGTTAATAAAAGGATATTGGTGATGTATACCAATAATCACCTTTTAATGTTTAATAATAAAAGTAAAAGAAGAAATAATTTGCCTAAACATGATGAACATGTATGTGAAATAAAGTATTATTTAATGAATTCGAATGTAGTTAGTGGCTACATTTGATTAAATCGAATAATTTGAACAATATTGTGTTTGTTGCCAATATTGTCATTTTATTTAAATAAATATATATGAGAATGAAAATAATTGATCAGGATAAATATGATTAAAAATGTGAGAAATAATTTAATAATGTCTAAACATGTATTTGTTTTGTTTGGGTGCATAACATCTTTTTATTCAATCAATTGTATTAAATTTGCAATTTATTTTGCAATTTATTCAATTTATTTTATGCATGCGTACGGTTGAAGTATGGGCCTAGGATATGTTGAGACGGTTAGCGGGTTGTAGTAGTCGAGCAAGTTGAACTAAATTTCTTTTATTCTATTCGTTCCAGTTGTTCTGAAATTTTGCTTTGACCGTAATTTTTAAATTCGCATACTTGGTATTTGGATCTTATAGATTTAAGTCAAGGCTTTGCATCCGCCGAAGTTTGATCGTGCTTTCCGTTTTTTTTTCCCGAAGTAGATACCGTGTTTGATTTAGATCCACTGCAGCGTTTAAGGTGAGTATTTCTCACCAGACATATGTACATATATTTTGTGAATTATCGCAAGTGTATGTGTAAAAATTTTATTTAAATATTATCTGTCTGTAGTATAACGTAGAATGATGAATCCCATTTAAATTGACACCTCATCAGTTATTATCTGTTGTATTATTTCTGCAGTTATATTATATTATTGTTTATTTACTGCTTAAATCACCACTGCAAGTTCCCTGTTAAATTTAGATTGTTGTGGGCTGAAATGATAGGCCTAAATGATGATTACCGTGCTATTATTATGTTAACTGTTTAACTGTTAACTTGGGATTGCGGGTTTGAAATGATAGAACCCGGGGTTTGTAAATTACGGATTGAAATGATATAAATCCGTATCACTTGACCTAGGCTAGAAAACTATATACAGGCCCGTGGTCCTTATAATATTTTCTGAAATATTTAAAATTATTTTGGAAGTTAAATATTTGATTTAATATCTTTAAAGGATTTTATATTGATTTTGAATGAGTTATAAATGTTAATAAATAAATAAATAAATATTTGAATAAAATTTTAGAATATAACTTATTTTGGAAATTCTGGATTTTTGAAAGGATAAGATTTCAGTTAAGAAATATATATATAAGTTATATTTGGAAATATTTATTAAGTTAAACAATCTACTAAAGCATTTAAATGCTGTCTTTTGAAATTGGACTAGTTTTACCCGTAACTTTAGGTAGCATTTCCTAAGTGCTATAGAATCTGGAATTTGATTGTTTTGAAATTTAAGGAATTTGATAAATTATATTTATGTTTAAGTTTTGGAGACCTTTAAGATATGAGATTTATAACTGGATTTTTCTTAATAAATTTAAGATGAACATTCTAGTGTTAAGTAAATTTTGAAATTATTTAATGGCATAATTTTGGAGTTTTATCTATGGAATTTATGGGAATATTCAAGACGAAATAATAAACACTAATTTGTTGAAAGAAAAAATATCCAACCTTAGTTTTGAATATTAATACTCCAATTGGATATATATATAGGAATTGAAATGGTCTTGGGAACATGAAGTGATATTTAAATTATGGTTTAAAATAAAGAAATATATTTGTAAAGCTATGTAAATTATCTTCTTTACAAAGTAACCATAAAGTTAAACCATTTATTCTATATACCGTTGAATGTCCAAACCATTGTGTTTGGGAGTTATGGTTTTAAAGTAAAATTTCCAAAATATTATGTTTTGAAGATATAATTTAAATATTTGGTTTCCAGATATTATAAATTTTAAGCAGTATGGTTTTTGGAAAAGAATTATACTTGAATATAACGGTATGATATTGTTTTGGGTTTTGAATGATATCGTGTTTATAGTTTGAAATAGAAATGTTTATTTTGGTTTTAAAGTATAAACTGTTTTAAAAGACCACGGTGTTATAATAACGATGGGTTGGCAAAGAGACCGGGATCGGATATGGACATACTCTCTGTCGATACCGAAAACCACTTTGACTAACCGTGTACGCGGTGGAGATTCCAGAATGAAGTAGGTTGGTGGCGACGTTTCCTGTAAGGTAAATACGTGGACCCGACTCCCGTGAGTTGGCATAAGGTGGCTAAAACAGGAGCGATCGACGGGTTAATGAGGTCATTCCTCTGATCGGACACTCCTCTTCGATATTATACTATGACTTTGGATTGATTCAGTGGCCACTTCTATTTTGATTTGGGGAGTTGTTTCGAGGTGGGCGGTTGCTGCGGCTTCGCGTTACCATCGGCCCGGATGCGTAATTGGTATATCTACCCTGGCATTGCCTAGTTGTGCCGTGTCACCTACCATACCGCGCCTTGTACTAGTTTAGATTTCTCCCGTAGCCCGTGTGGTATCCTCTAGTTGCTTCCCGATCAGGAGGAGCTATGATATTGGATGGACTACTGGGACTATTACGTGTTAAGGTGGAAAATGTAAAGCCTTAACGCTACTTAAAAGTAAGTTTATTTTATAAATAGACACTAGTATAATAGCGCAATATACTACATAGTAAATAGTTTGACGGATCCTTAGAGGATGGGCGGTCCCAAGCATCCTTTAAGTTACTTGCTCTATATTACAGTACACTTGAATTAGCTTACATTATATAAGTATGTATGTCCTGACTCGAGTGTTATGTTTTATTTTTACGCTCGGGTCAGCCTGAGTTGCAGTTTCAGTTTCTCTCCGGAGTTATGTCATCCCGTAGATCATTCATACTGCCGGAAGCCTTTCAGTCTTTATCTTATTTGCAATCAATCAAATTGGAAGACTCTGTTTCTATTTATGTCTACAGCTGTATTGCAGATTCTAAACTATGTAAATTCTATTTGGTTAAAGTTTTATAGTGGCTTCATGAACCAATGTATATTTTATTTCCGCTGTGAGTTCTGATATATGTATGTGATTCTGTGATTTATTTACTACATATTCTGAGTTTTGCCAAATTTATTTTACAACGCAGTATTTTGAACAATTCAAGTCCGACATGTGCGGATGCGAAGGGTTGAAAATACTGGGTCGTTACATTTGGTATCAGAGCCAGGTTCTAGGCAAAACTTAGAATGTATGGTAAATTTGATTTACAGAATCACGTTCATTCGAGATTGAACCACTCTCTTTTCGAATTTTGGAACATTCCCTACGGTTCCAAAGCTCATTCGTATCCCTCACTTTTTCATCTGCTTTAGATTCTGGAGTATCTCATAACTCCACTTCGGATGATCTTTATTGTAAATTGGCGGTCTCGCCATTATTCTAATAAAGGGGTGAAACTCCTTTACCATTAGCATTGATTCACCGGAGATTTATATTTATCCTCGGTTTATATGCTAGTATCTTTGGTTATTCCAAATTCTATCTCTTCGGATCAAATGTAGATTTACCCCAACCACATCGATATGGCTCTTTAAGTCACGGATGACTAGGTCAAGGTTGTCCGCGACTTATATAGACTTACCCAGTTTCCTTATTCTGATCTTCTGATTTCAATTTATCTTGAATTCTATTTGATTTGAGTTCATCAAATTTGAGTCTCTATCCTGGTTTGAGAAGTTTATTCCTATATTTGAAATTAAAATCTAATATTATATATATGAGTATAATTTTCAAAATTTTATAATTAATTTAACTAGTTGTCAAGAGATAATAGTTTTGATTTTATTTATGGTGTTGTAAGCCATGTGTTTGTCTAATAAATAAGTGAATATAAAACAATGGTTATAAATTAATTTGGAAACAGAAATGAATTTAAAACTAAAACTTGAGAATTAAATTTCTGATGATTTCAAACCTTGTGTTTAAATTTTAAAAGGATGTAATAAGTATTTTTGTATAGAAATTTGTTTCCAAAGAAATTTTAAAATTAGTGCTTTTCTCTTTGTCGCTGGAAAATAATTTCGGTGATGACTGCAGCATCATCGACATTCATTTTCGAGTTTCGAAGTGAAAAGACCATTCTGTAGTCTGGCTACAGTGTTTCCTTGAGATTTTAATTGATTTGAATTTCTAAAGTATGACTTAATATATATAGATATATAATTTAAATTTGATTTGACATATTAGGTATATATATTTAGTTATCTCTAAATGGTTTGAAGGGAATCAGGAATTTAATTCTTAAAGTTTATCTTGAGGAAGGAAAATAAATATAATAACAAAAATTTGAATAAAAAGGTTCCAATTGGAGATAATTAAATTGAAAGTTTTATTTGTATAACACCCAATTTCATTTAATATAACTTACCTTGATTTTCAAAAGTTAACATGTAATTGGATAATATACAATATAAAAGGATTTTATGAATAAAATTTGAGTGGTTATAATAAATATTATACACTTAAATTTTAGTTATAAAAGATTAATGGGGATAAATAAGGAAAAGGAATTTAAGGAATTTTATTCAAATGTCTTAATAATCAAATTAATTTAATATGGAGCCGTAAATCTAACCAAGAGATTTTAATAAAAGGTTATTTCCTGAAATGAATATGTTTGTGTAATAAACAAGGTATCTTTGAATAAGGAAAATATATTTGAAAGGGATATTTTTGGAGTAAGGATTATATATCTTCAAATCATAGTTTAATTGATGTCTAAATAAATAGTTAAGACGTATTCTAATATCACTAAATTTTGATAATTGAGAATTGGTTTTCAAATGGAAATTCAAGGGTAACTTATTGAAGGAATATCTTATTTATAAGATAAGTATTTTTAATAAAGTGTTAGGTTATTTGTTAAAATTCAGAGTTAAGTACATAATAAACTGATTAGGAATACTATTATATCTACTATAGCATATTATGAGTGCTGCTGTTTCTAAAAATAAAATGTTTTGGAAATTTTTTTTTTTATAAATGAACTTAGGAATATTTCAACCTTGAAATGAATATTGTTTGGCATTGAATTTAAAAGGTATAAATGAAGATTATTTTAAAGGTATTATGATTTTAGTAGCATGATTTCCAAATTTATAAATTTAATGATTTCAAAGCATTATGATTGCAAATTTATTATCTTATTTGTTTTCAAACTATCTTTAAGTGTCCTTGGTTTCCCTATCTGCTACAGAATGAGGAGGCTATTGCTTATACCAGTCTATTTAGAAATCTTTTCTATAATCTTTAAAAATCTTTGTTACTCATCGGGGCCTGAGCACCGCTTACCACCCATAGACCGACGGTCGAACTGAAAAGAGTAAAACCGATTCTAGAAGATCTTCTTCGTGCTTCAAATCCGGAACTATTCGTTTAAAGTTCTTGTTTATCTAGCTTATCTTCCTTTGTTTCTTTTCTTTTGTTCCTTTTCGAGGACGAAAAGTTCTTAAGTGGGGGAGAGTGTAACAGCCCTAGTTTTTAGCTATTTATTTCTTTTAATTTTTTTGTTTTTAGAAATATAATTTATATAAATTGTGTTTACCAATATTGTTTAAATATTTAATTTAGAGAATTAAACTCGTTAATTTAATGTGATTTTTGTAACTAAATTTAAGAAGAAAAAAAAAAGGAAATTTTTATAATGTATAATGAAGTGAGTGGTAACTAAATGTTTTGGATATTATCATAATATCTGTTGTTATACCCATTCCCTAAAAATAATGAAAAGGAGAAAATTTGTAACATATTAAAGTAGTTAATTAATTATGTTAATTTGGTAGGTTATGACATGCAAATCATGTTGGTGGAATATTCTCAATTTTGACATATTAATTATGTTAGCAGTGAACATTGTTAAGCAATTTAAAACAATGAAACTTACAATCAATTTATTTGATAAATCTACCTTATTCCTAGTTAGCAATTCAAAACTTGAATAAAGGCACATACGGATATTTTAAAATGGAGTTAATGACAATTAATAGATATTTCAAAAAGAAATTTATGACAATTAATAGAGAAATTAATTGTAAAATTTCAGTAGTTGACCAGAATTAATTTATTGAATAATTAATGCAAATTAATAAAATTGATGAAAGATAAATAAGTTAATTCTTTTGGTTAATGGCATGAGGACACGAGGTTAATCCCCATTTTGTAGGAGAAATCTGCCCGTGTAACCAGTCCGGCTACCAGTGCCTACAAAGCGGACGGATTAATGTGAGACGTCGCAGGATTGATAATTAACAAAAAGGGTTAATTAACTAATTAAGTTAGTAACCAAATTTGAGTATGTAATTAAAGGAGGATAATTAATTGGTAATATGGTAATTAATTGAAATCAATTAAGGAGGGTAATTAAAAGGGATAAGGTAATCAATTGAAATCAATTAAAGGCAATTAAAGGGGAATTAATTGATTAGAAGAATATGGAAATCAAATTTGCCTTCCTTTGCGCGTGACACAAAATTTTATTCTTTTAACATTTTGACATTTGCCTCTTACCATTTGTTTCTTGAGCATGTCACTGTATTCATTTATTCACGCAGCCTTATCCACAAAAATATCAACTCTTCCAATTGCCATTTTTCCTCTCACCTAAATTAAATGCATTCAAAATTTAATCTTGCCTATCTTTGCAAATTTTCGCATACCCATTATATCTCTCTGTTTCCACTGCGTTTGCTTTGCAATAAATAAATTTTTCGAACCATTGATCAAGTAAATATTTATGTAAGCATTTATTACTTTTGCCTTTTCAGTTAAAAGCTTTTTCATTGCTTACCATAAATCACGCAAGAGCTCAAGTTTTGCTTCCTCAATCAAATCTGTTAAAATTTGCAGTAACGCATGCTTTAAATTTAGATTATAACTGGTATAAATCACGCAAGCTATCTAAAAAAAAAAAAAAATCCAAAAGAGTGATATCGTTCAAACATAAAACTGGAAAGAGAAATCAACGCATGCATTTATCACAATTTTCGTGTAGCGTTCAAACAAGAAGAACTGGAAATAAATCTCTTGCCTAAACGCATGCACTCAAAAATCAACGCTTGCATTTATTTCTTACGTTTTCAAACCTGCCTATTTATCTCCCCTTTTTATTTCGCAAGTTTATCTATAAATACTTTGCCTCATTCACATAAGTTTTCATATCTCCTTGTTTGTCCCTCTCTGGTACAAGCTTCTATCAGGTAAATAATTTGCATTGTTTATTTCTTTGCTTCTTCCAATTTTCCTTCCTCCTTCTTGTGTTCTCTGATTTCCTTGCTCGGCTACTTCCCCATCATGCCGTGCCATTTATAAATACATATAGAACTTTGTTAGTAGTAGGCTGGAAGAAATGATATAAATTGATTGTAGGAAGCTAGACTATGGAATTAGTGTAGTTATGATGTAGTTAGTGGTATTGTGGATTTGGATAAGTGCAGTTTGAAGAGGAAGGCATAGAAAAAAAAAAAATTACAATTTAATAATGGAGAAGATAAATTGATAAGGAGAAAATGATATGAAATGTTGTTTAATTCAAATAAACAATATTGTATGAATAAATCTTGGGTGAATATAATAAAATGACATTTATTTCAATTTTTAATGGTTGAAATAAATTTAAGATGGTTAAAAATAAATTTAACTACTTATTTGAGAATTTGGGTGGATAAATATCAATGGATTGTATTTATTATGGTTAATAAAAGGATATTGGTGATGTATACCAATAATCACCTTTTAATGTTTAATAATAAAAGTAAAAGAAGAAATAATTTGCCTAAACATGATGAACATGTATGTGAAATAAAGTATTATTTAATGAATTCGAATGTAGTTAGTGGCTACATTTGATTAAATCGAATAATTTGAACAATATTGTGTTTGTTGCCAATATTGTCATTTTATTTAAATAAATATATATGAGAATGAAAATAATTGATCAGGATAAATATGATTAAAAATGTGAGAAATAATTTAATAATGTCTAAACATGTATTTGTTTTGTTTGGGTGCATAACATCTTTTTATTCAATCAATTGTATTAAATTTGCAATTTATTTTGCAATTTATTCAATTTATTTTATGCATGCGTACGGTTGAAGTATGGGCCTAGGATATGTTGAGACGGTTAGCGGGTTGTAGTAGTCGAGCAAGTTGAACTAAATTTCTTTTATTCTATTCGTTCCAGTTGTTCTGAAATTTTGCTTTGACCGTAATTTTTAAATTCGCATACTTGGTATTTGGATCTTATAGATTTAAGTCAAGGCTTTGCATCCGCCGAAGTTTGATCGTGCTTTCCGTTTTTTTTTCCCGAAGTAGATACCGTGTTTGATTTAGATCCACTGCAGCGTTTAAGGTGAGTATTTCTCACCAGACATATGTACATATATTTTGTGAATTATCGCAAGTGTATGTGTAAAAAATTTATTTAAATATTATCTGTCTGTAGTATAACGTAGAATGATGAATCCCATTTAAATTGACACCTCATCAGTTATTATCTGTTGTATTATTTCTGCAGTTATATTATATTATTGTTTATTTACTGCTTAAATCACCACTGCAAGTTCCCTGTTAAATTTAGATTGTTGTGGGCTGAAATGATAGGCCTAAATGATGATTACTGTGCTATTATTATGTTAACTGTTTAACTGTTAACTTGGGATTGCGGGTTTGAAATGATAGAACCCGGGGTTTGTAAATTACGGATTGAAATGATATAAATCCGTATCACTTGACCTAGGCTAGAAAACTATATACAGGCCCGTGGTCCTTATAATATTTTCTGAAATATTTAAAATTATTTTGGAAGTTAAATATTTGATTTAATATCTTTAAAGGATTTTATATTGATTTTGAATGAGTTATAAATGTTAATAAATAAATAAATAAATATTTGAATAAAATTTTGGAATATAACTTATTTTGGAAATTCTGGATTTTTGAAAGGATAAGATTTCAGTTAAGAAATATATATATAAGTTATATTTGGAAATATTTATTAAGTTAAACAATCTACTAAAGCATTTAAATGCTGTCTTTTGAAATTGGACTAGTTTTACCCGTAACTTTAGGTAGCATTTCCTAAGTGCTATAGAATCTGGAATTTGATTGTTTTGAAATTTAAGGAATTTGATAAATTATATTTATGTTTAAGTTTTGGAGACCTTTAAGATATGAGATTTATAACTGGATTTTTCTTAATAAATTTAAGATGAACATTCTAGTGTTAAGTAAATTTTGAAATTATTTAATGGCATAATTTTGGAGTTTTATCTATGGAATTTATGGGAATATTCAAGACGAAATAATAAACACTAATTTGTTGAAAGAAAAAATATCCAACCTTAGTTTTGAATATTAATACTCCAATTGGATATATATATAGGAATTGAAATGGTCTTGGGAACATGAAGTGATATTTAAATTATGGTTTAAAATAAAGAAATATATTTGTAAAGCTATGTAAATTATCTTCTTTACAAAGTAACCATAAAGTTAAACCATTTATTCTATATACCGTTGAATGTCCAAACCATTGTGTTTGGGAGTTATGGTTTTAAAGTAAAATTTCCAAAATATTATGTTTTGAAGATATAATTTAAATATTTGGTTTCCAGATATTATAAATTTTAAGCAGTATGGTTTTTGGAAAAGAATTATACTTGAATATAACGGTATGATATTGTTTTGGGTTTTGAATGATATCGTGTTTATAGTTTGAAATAGAAATGTTTATTTTGGTTTTAAAGTATAAACTGTTTTAAAAGACCACGGTGTTATAATAACGATGGGTTGGCAAAGAGACCGGGATCGGATATGGACATACTCTCTGTCGATACCGAAAACCACTTTGACTAACCGTGTACGCGGTGGAGATTCCAGAATGAAGTAGGTTGGTGGCGACGTTTCCTGTAAGGTAAATACGTGGACCCGACTCCCGTGAGTTGGCATAAGGTGGCTAAAACAGGAGCGATCGACGGGTTAATGAGGTCATTCCTCTGATCGGACACTCCTCTTCGATATTATACTATGACTTTGGATTGATTCAGTGGCCACTTCTATTTTGATTTGGGGAGTTGTTTCGAGGTGGGCGGTTGCTGCGGCTTCGCGTTACCATCGGCCCGGATGCGTAATTGGTATATCTACCCTGGCATTGCCTAGTTGTGCCGTGTCACCTACCATACCGCGCCTTGTACGAGTTTAGATTTCTCCCGTAGCCCGTGTGGTATCCTCTAGTTGCTTCCCGATCAGGAGGAGCTATGATATTGGATGGACTACTGGGACTATTACGTGTTAAGGTGGAAAATGTAAAGCCTTAACGCTACTTAAAAGTAAGTTTATTTTATAAATAGACACTAGTATAATAGCGCAATATACTACATAGTAAATAGTTTGACGGATCCTTAGAGGATGGGCGGTCCCAAGCATCCTTTAAGTTACTTGCTCTATATTACAGTACACTTGAATTAGCTTACATTATATAAGTATGTATGTCCTGACTCGAGTGTTATGTTTTATTTTTACGCTCGGGTCAGCCTGAGTTGCAGTTTCAGTTTCTCTCCGGAGTTATGTCATCCCGTAGATCATTCATACTGCCGGAAGCCTTTCAGTCTTTATCTTATTTGCAATCAATCAAATTGGAAGACTCTGTTTCTATTTATGTCTACAGCTGTATTGCAGATTCTAAACTATGTAAATTCTATTTGGTTAAAGTTTTATAGTGGCTTCATAAACCACTGTATATTTTATTTCCGCTGTGAGTTCTGATATATGTATGTGATTCTGTGATTTATTTACTACATATTCTGAGTTTTGCCAAATTTATTTTACAACGCAGTATTTTGAACAATTCAAGTCCGACATGTGCGGATGCGAAGGGTTGAAAATACTGGGTCGTTACAATATACATACATGCATATAGATATATAGGTGTGTATTATAAATGTTATTATATATGTGTATGAGTAAATAAATATATAATTATAATGTTATAATTAAATACTTGTTCAAAATTGTTTTGAATTATTATTTGGCATTGTCTGATTAATTAATAAAATACATAAAAACTATATATGCTATATTATAATTAAATTAAATTATTAGTAATAAATAAATTACTTTCATATGTATATATGTAAGTAATATGTATTTTGGCTAAAAATAAGCCCAACTCATAATTTTGGAATAAATATATATGTAGTGCATGTCTATTATGGTGTCAAATGTGTTTGACACCTGTAACACGTGAATGTATCATATACATTATTCCTTAAATCACATCATTTTTAATTACTAAAGACTATGAACCCTAAATAACATTTCCCTTGATCATTTATGTATTAGGTCGATTACTTCCGTATATGTTGTTTGTTGAGAAAATTCAGGCAACTACGAAATGGTAGGTCAGATTAAATAATATCATATGGCGTGTTGAGAATGTTGAATATGCAAGCATATGATTTTTGTTTGATGATAATAAACATATATATATATATATATATATATATATTCATTTAAATGTATTTGTTAATGTACTATTTTAATTTTCACATAATTAAATAAATATTTGGTGAATAACATAAATAGCAAGGAATTTAAATTCAAATAATATTTTATTCAAACAAATATTTAATACAATTTTGAATAGTACAAATTCAAGCTCTCACTATACATATACAATTTTTATTACAATAAAAATTCAATTACATCACAATCTATCATTTACAAATACACCTCACTACATATCGCTCATTCACTTGTAATTTATCTACAACTTTATTTCAGATTGAATCCAGCATCTGAGCAATTTACAAAAATAAATACTGACGCGGTAAAATTGAAAATAAAATATTTTTGCGGTATAAAATAAAATGTAATTTTGAAAATATTATTTTCCTCAGTTCTTTGGGTTGTTTGTCATCATTTAATTTTGAATTCATCATACACAAACAGCTTGTGACATGCATATGTATCACTGTATACGCCATAAGGCCGTGCATACCGATATATACACTTGATAAAATTACAGGGACAGGTGAGCACAAAGTCAAACCAAAATCAAAAGCCGGGTTTAACTCAAGTGAAATAAATACACAGTCTCAATTTTAACACAAGGTCAAACCCGAGCTTTATAGCTGGATTCAACACAGGCACAGTCCAAAAATACAAGCACAATGTGTACAAAGTCAATGCAACAGTGGTGCACCATAAATTGACACAAGACATGGGCATATAGCAAAAGCTCCGAGCAGACTCAACTAGCTCATGCTAGTTAGACAACAAAATACATGTGGACGAAACAACCGAGCTGGATATAGTACAAGTCCATACACAAGACTCCAATGTGGTTGCAGTGTAGACTATAAGAACAAAGCATGCACCAGTTCAGTATGCAATGTACCCGCAACTAGTTCAGTAATCAAGTGAACAATGCAAACAAGTCACATATACAAGGGTCAAGCAAATGATACATGTACAAGACTCAAGACCGCACAATTCAAGATGAAATCGTATCACAAAACAATGCGACAAAAGATACCGGACTCTAAAGAACCAAGTACAATAAGAACAGAGTCTCGACCAAAACAGCACTAGCCCCAACATGAAGTTCAACAGCGTATATGTACAACATGAACTAGACATGTACACAGGAGAAACCAGAATGCAACACACTGCAAATATGAGTGCAGACAAACTACATGAACCACACTGACTCAAATCAAATACAACCAGACAAGTTTAGACATGAACAAGTTACGATATGCAAATATACATAGACAGTGCACATACTAACAAATGGACAATAGTTCAACCAACATCAGTGCACATGAGTTCAAATGAAAAATCAGATGTCCAAAGACCAGACTCAAAGCAACTCGAGCTAGCTAAATGAACCCACTCCAAATTCAAACCCAGTGCAACTTTAGCCTGAACCAGAGCATGCACAAGCTCATATGCAATATCAAAATACATGGAGTGTAACTAAAAATACCAAAGTGAAGCAAGAATACTTCGATATGCTGAGAGTCAACGAAAGTGATCGAAGAATCAAAAGTCAGAGCTGTGTCAAAATATCATCACAAAACTATCATAACTGAAGGCCAGCAAATCGTGGAAGTTATCACATAAACAAAGTCAAGACCGAACAACATGAAGCATAGGGATGCAAGCATCAAGTAGCAGTTTTGATCAAAGACAAAGAATACAAAGTCAACTGAAAATCAAGTCATGGTAATTGAGAAATCAAATAGGTTCAACAGTAGTTTCGAACCAACTTCGAAACTGTGATATCCAAGAAATCGAACTAACTCAGAAATAAACACTATGGGTATCAAGTAATCAAGCAACGAAAATTATATGAAATTGAAAATGTCAGAAATCATCACAATCATCAATGCAAAATCGAATGGCAAGCCAAAAATTATCAAACAAATTCGTACGAAATATTCGAACGAAAAATAAGGAATTCGATTCCTATATATGCCCTAAAACATCATCGGCAAAAGGCATTCGAGTTCGAGCTAAACGGAGAAGAACAAACCATAAAACTCGAATAAAAGTCGAGCGCTGTATAAATCAAAAAGGAACAAATGTACCAATTCTTTCAATAATCAAACTCGACTAATTGGAAGCGATCGCAAACCAAGTTGAAGCTACCGTGAACATATAATCAACCGAAGAAAGGATTCGATGCATCATTGCATTCAATTTGACAAAGCGGCGGGTTCTAATTTAATAAATCCCTAAAAATTGAAAGAGGAACGAATGAACAAAAGAAAGCAGTCATTTTTCCATTCTCAAAGGATCGGGCTGATAATATAAAAAGCAAAAGGAGCCTACTTTTATTTTTGGCCAGCTTGTTTAATTTGGACTTTATATTTTGATTAGGGTTTTGTGTATTTTAAAATTGTTTTTAAATTTGTATGCATGTGAATTGTCTAGTCGTGCGACTAGGGGACAAACTACGTGGCATAGTTTGAGAATTCGCAACTCAGTGGCTGAATTGTGGCAGGGTTTTGAGCGTAGAGTTAAGTCTAGTTGATAGCGGGTGTCGCGAATTTACGTGTGTAAGCGTTTGACTACTTAATTTCTAGTAGAAACCTTGAGGGCAGCATGTAGGTAGGGTTTTGCCAAAGCTGGGTAAATTACGTGTCGTTCTATTTCTGCATTTATTATTCTGCTATTATATATGTTGCTATTATTTTGACATATCTGTGTTGAAATAATTTTATACAAACTTCCGCATTAGTTTTTATAATTGATAGTATCACCCTATTCACCCCCCTCTATGGTGAAATCGATCCTACAAGTGGTATCGGAGCTTGGTGCAAAAGCCATTTTTGTTTTAAAAAGTTTGTTTTTTCAAAGACCAATTTTTTACGAATTTGAATTTCTAAAAAATGACTACTTTTACTAGGGGCCGGTCAAGTATTATCCCTCCTATATTTGATGGAATAGATTTTTTAAATTGGAAATTGGAAATGGAATTTTATTTAAAATATGTTAATATTAAATGTTGATATATTATTGAAAATGGGTGCGATATAACAGACGAGAAAATTATCTCGATTAATGCTCTTGCTATGCACATATTATATTCTCATATTAATCAAGATAATTTTAAATTTATCTCTCATTGTGAAAATGCACAGGAAATCTAGAATGCTTTTGATGCAATATATGGTGCAAAAGTCAATAACAATGAGAAATCCTCCTCAATCGACTCAGCTAAAGAAACGAGCTTAATAGGATTGGTAAAAAAACAGTAGTGATGAGGGCGATGATGAAGATGGAGCAGCTGAGCTAGCATTACTAATGAAGATATTCAAAAAGTAGAACCACAAATACAGAAATCCAGCTCTAAATCAAAAATTAAAAAGCAGAATATTCAAAGCATTATACAACCCAGAAGAACGGGAGATCATCTGTCACAAGTGCAACAAACCCGGACACGTCATGCCAAATTGTCCTCGAATTCAACTCGACAAAGAAAAGAAATCAAAAAGGAGAAATTCTACAGCCACATGGAATAAAAGCAATAATAATAATAAAAGCACTAGTAGTAAGAGCGGGAGAGCAGATCTGTGCCTTCGAGGTAATATAACAGATAGTGATGATGATGAGCCAAGCGAGGTATCAAAACTTTCTCACTCACAATTACTTATATATTTCCACGAAGTAAATGGCTGTTTTGAATGACTTAGGGAGAAGTATGCTAAAATTGAATCACAAAGAGTTACTTTGATAGAAACAAATAAACAACTTGACCAATTAGTTACATACTATCAAAGTAGGATCCCTAAGTGTGATAAGTATCCATCACTCGAAGAAGAAATTAAAAAATTAGAATTTATAATTAAATCGCTTGTAAATGAAATTATGATTTTGAAAGATAGTGAAAATCCTAGGAGAGATAATTTTATTAAAAAGTTCACTCAATTATTGAAAAAAAATGAATCTCTCAAAACACAAGTCCAACAATTGTCTACAACTTTATGAAAATTTGCGAAAATTGAAAAATCGTTGAATATGCTATTGGGAAAAACAAACCGTTAATAAAATTAGATAAGGACTTGGATATAATGAATCTGAACTGGTTAGAAGCAAATTTAATCAAGTCAAAACCGAGTGCAAAATTTGTAGAAAAATTGGACACACTCAAAATATTTGTTGGTATAGACCCCAGCACGTGAAAACAATTCCAATTTGGTTTCCAAAAGGCACAAATATAAAATCTCTCAAAGTCGAACAAATCTGAGTGCCAAAAGGAATGTATATAAATAGTTATGGGTCTCCACAAAATTATTTGTCAAAATATTTTGCCACTAACAACCATGGACCTATAAAAACATATAGGTCACAAAAATCTTTTATTGTGTAGGTTTGGTGGCAGGCTAAGGAACTACAATAGTGTTACATGGATTCTGGCAGTTTCAGGGACACAACGGGCGACAAAGCAAAGTTCCTTAGCCTAGTATAAAGGTGACAGAATCATAATGGGCAACAATGAAAAATTATCGTAAAGGTAAAACAGGTAATGGTATATTTATTTTGAATGATATATTAAATGTGATAATCAGCATTGTAATCTGAATTAAATCAGGCAGTAATGTAATGATGAAATGAATGATGATTTTGATTCTAACTTATTCAAAATTGTTGGCCCATTATATCTTATGCCAAGAACACTATAAAATCTCTAGAGTCTTTGAATTACTTCATATATATTAGTTGTGATTAATAATAGTATTTTATTGGATGATAATACATTTAGTTATTTTACGGCTGAATATATGTTCATGGTTTTTGATTATTTACATGACTTCAATTCAAATTCAAGAGAATTTCATTTAAAAAGTTATTAAAATGATTTTGAGATATTTTGTTGCACAACTCATGATCTGGTCTATAACATTTAACTAATAATAAGTTTGAGTGAAAAGAAATTCAGATGCAGATTATACTGGTAATTTATTTAATAGAAAAATTACTAGTGGAACGTGATTTATGATGAGCATTTGGTAACTGCATCGTTTTTCAATGAAAATATCCGCATATTTTTCACTTCAAATAATTTTCAAATTGCAGACATTTTTTAGAAAACCCCTTCTATAAAATCATTTTTGACCTTGTTTCAAATTAGTCATTTTGGAAAATTTGGTTTTATAATTATTTTTGAATATGATTTTAAATGACTACATTGACTAATCTGACTCCCTAATGATTATCGAAAAGATAAAGAGTGATTGAAAAAGTTATGGTTAATCTTAAACACATATTATAACTTGATATGGTAAATTTAGTAAATTTCTTTAGAAATTTGAACAAGAGTTATAAAAACTTTTTGTTGGTAAAAATTCCATAACCTTCTCTATTTCTATCATATTTTGTAACGACCATCACTCATCAGAATTTGATATAGTTTTCCAATATGTGGTAATTTAAACAAGAATCGTTCATTTTTCATTTTATTTTATTTTTTAAAATAAAAAAAATCCAAAGTATTCACTCTCAATTAAAAGTCCTCACGGTTATGCATGAGTGAATTACTTGGAATTTTTGATTATGTGCTTCCATGCTCATTTAAAAGTCCTCAGGGTTATGTGTGTATGGAACGCATATCAAAATTGATTTGTTAAATAAACAAGTCGATTCTAATTCCATTTAAAATTCCTCACCGTTATGCGTGTTTAGAAGATACTTGAATTCATTTTTTTAAAATCAAATTGGAATACTAGTAATCTCATTTAAAAGTCCTAATGCTTATGCATGGTTGTTATATATTCAAATTCCTGATACAAATATACCACAAATAGACGCAACTATATAGTTTTATATGATGACATCATTCCCATCATTCTAAAAGTGGAATATGCGCCTAATAGAGTATTTATGATTTTTGTTTGATTTTTTATTGAAATTTAAAACTTGTATTCGATTGAGTTTTAATGTTTTATTATTATCTATCACTTTAACTCTATTTTTCTAACATTATTACTCTTTCGCTGATAACATAAGGGGGAGAGAAAAGTTAAGATTTTGACAGATAAAGGCCAAATAGTTTCTATTTACATCTAGGCTCATTTGCATATTTTTATTTACAAGCACATATGAAGGGGGAGCTTTGTGTAGAGAGGAAGCATTTAAACAGGGGGACAAATAGAGTTTATCAATAATCAAAACATTTAACAAATTCAAAATTTTAAATATATATATGTTTGTTATCATCAAAAAGGGGAGACTGTTGAATAGGCAAGCATATGATTTTTGTTTGATGATAATAAACATATATATATATATATATATATATATATATATATATATATATTCATTTAAATGTATTTGTTAATGTACTATTTTATTCAATAGATTCTGTTTAGCAGAAAGACAGATATTCCTTGCTCATTATCAGACAATCATTTATTCAAAAACCTCGTGTGGGGCTAATAGTTTTCATTTCCCATCTCATGGAAAACCCTTTTCGCACCGCTTAGCCCTATCCTCTTCTAGGGGTATTTTAGTGATAGGTTCTATAGGAACTCTAACAATTAAATATTATTGAATTACCTTTCTTCATTTCTGATTTCAAAAATGCATCTCTTCTTTGAAAGGTAAACCCGTAACTAAATTTCTCTTCTGATCGAAAAGAATACAACTTATAAAATCACATATAGATTTACTTGAGATTTTGATAGAAGCGTGTCAAAGCAATTTTATATTGTACCATACATGGTATTTTATTTCAAACAAATATTTATTACAATTTTGAATAGTACAAATTCAAGCTCTCACTATACATATACAATTTTGATTAAAATACAAATTCAATTACATCACAGTCTATCATTTACAAATACACCTCACTACATATCGCTCATTCACTCGTAATTTATCTACAACTTTATTTCAGATTGAATCCAGCATCAGAGCAATCTATAAAAATAAATACTGAGGCGGTAAAATTGAAAATAAAATATTTTTGCAGTATAAAATAAAATGTAATTTTGAAAATATTATTTACCTCAGTTATTTGGGTTGTTCATCGTCATTTAATTTTTAATTCATCATACACAAACAGCTTACGACATGCACAGTGTATCACTGTACATGCCATAAGGCCGTGCACACCGATATATACACTTGGTAAAATTACAGGGACAGTGAGCACAAGGTCAAACCAAAATCAAAAGCCGTGTTCAACTCAAGTGAAATAAATATACAGTCACAATTTTAACACAAGGTCAAACCCGAGCTTTAAAGCTGGATTCAACAAAGGCGCAATCCAAATATACAATCACAATATGTACAAAGTCAATGCAACAGTGGTGCACCATAAATTGACACAAGACATGAGCATACAACAAAAGCTCCAAATAGACTCAACTAGCTCATGCTAGCCAGATAGCAAAATACATGTGGGCGAAACAACCGAGCTGGATATACTACAAGTCCATACACAAGACTCCAATGTGGTTGCAGTGTAGACGATAAGAACAAAGCATGACCAGTTCAATATGCAATGTACTCAGAACTAGTTCAGTAATCAAGTGAACAATGCAAACAAGTCACATATACAAGGATCAAGCAAATGATACATGTAGAAGACTCAAGACCACACAATTCAAGATGAAATCATATCACAAAACAATGCTACAAAAGATACCAAACTCGATTCAACCAAGTACAACAAGAATAGGGTCTTGACCAAAACAGCACTAGCCTCAACAAGAAGTTCAACAGCGTATATGTACAACATGAACCAGACATGTACACAGGAGACACCAGAATGCAACACACTACAAATATAAGTGCAGATAAACTACATGAACCACACTGACTCAAATCAAATACAACCGAACAATTTCAGGCATGAACAAGTTACAATATGCAAACATACATAGATAGTGCACATATTACCAAATCGACAATAGTTCAACCAATATCGGTGCACCTAAGTTCAAATGAAAAATTAGATGTCCAAAGACCAAACTCAAAGCAACTCGAGCTAGCTAAATGAACCAACTCCAAATTCAAACCCAGTGCAACTTCAACCTGAACCAGAGCATGCACAAGCTCATATGCAATATCAAAATACATGAAGTGTAACTACAAATACCAAAGTGAAGCAAGCTGACTTCAATATGCAGAGAGTCGAGGAAAGTGATCGAAGAATCAAAAGTCAGAGCTGTGTCAAAATATCATCACAAAACTATCATAACCGAAGGCCAGCAAATCGTGGAAGTCATCACATAAACAAAGTCAAGACCGAACAACATGAAGCAAAGGGATGCAAGCATCAAGTAGCAGTTTTGATCAAAGGCAAAGAATACAAGGTCAACTGAAAATCAAGTTGTGGTAATCAAGAAATCAAACAGGTTCAACGGTTGTTTCGAACCAACTTCGAAACCGTGATATCCAAGAAATCGAACCAAGTCAGAAATCAACACCGTGGGTATCAAGTAATCAAGCAACGAAGATTATACGAAATTGAAAATGTTATAAATCATCACAATCATCAATACAAAATCGAGATGCAAGCCAAAAATTATCAGACGAATTCGTATGATAATATGAACGAAAAATAAGGAATTCGATTCCTATATAAGCCCTAAAACATCATCGGCAAAAGGCATTCGAGTTCGAGCTAAACATAGAAGAACAAATCATAAAACTCGATCAAAGTCGAGCGCTGTATAAATCAAAAAGGAACAAATGTACCAATTCTTTCAATAATCAAACTCGACTAATTGGAAGCAATCGCAAACCAAGTTGAAGCTGTTTTGAACATATAATCAACCGAAGAAAGGATTCGAAGCATAATTGCATTCAATTTGACAACGCAGCGGCTTCTAATTTAACAAATCCCTAAAACCTGAAGGAGGAACGAACGAACAAAAGAAAGCTGCTATTTTTTCTTTCTCAAAGGATCGGGCCGATAATATAAAAAGCAAAAGGAGCCTACTTTTATTTCGGCCAGTTGTTTAATTTGGGCTTTATATTTTGAATAGGGTTTTGTGTGTTTTAAAATTGTTCTTAAATTCGTATTTTCCTTTTAAACTTGTGTATTGTCTAGTCATGTGACTAGGGGACAAACTACGTGGCGTAGTTTGAGAATTCGCAACTTAGTGGCTGAGTTGTGCAGGATTTTGAGCGTAGAGTTAAGGCGAGTTGATAGCGGGTGTCGCGAGTTTACTTGTGTAAGCGTCTGACTGCTTAATTTCTAGTAGAAACCTTGGGTGCAGCACGTAGGCAGGGTTTTGTCGAAGTTGGGTAAATTATGTGTCGTTCTATTTCTGTATTTATTATTCTGCTATTATCTGTGCTGCTATTATTTTGATATATCCGTGTTGAAATAATTTTATACAAAATTCCGCAATAATTTTTATAATTGATAGTGTCACCCTATTTACCCCTTCTATGGTGAAATCGATCCTACAAAGAAAACTCATGGTCAAAATTGAGATTAGGGAAAATACCTCGTAGTTTGGAGTTATATGGGATATAACCGATGCCGCCATTTGTGGTCCTATGACATATTTAGAAAACTAAAGGTTGGATACCTCAAGATAAGTGGGTCCTAACAACCATTAGAGAAACTGAAAGGATTTTATATTTTTCTTAGAGTTTTGGGAAATATAAAATGCAGTGGAAAACTAATTAGAAGGAATTAAATAAACCAATATAATAAGTATAAGAACACATGAATATTATAATATCTATTATTTAGATAAATTTGCATTAGTATAATGAATAAAATATTAATTAATTAAAGTATATTTAAAGGAATAATTTATAAATTGGCAGAGAATTATATATTCACCTAAACAAATTCTTATCTTTTTGTCACTTTAAAGCCTTAAAGTACATGTGCATATAGAAATCAATATAATATGGCTAAGTAATAAAATGGAGAAGTACAATTCAGCTTAGTATTAAATACAATTAAATAAGAAGTAGATAGTGTCACACTAGGATGTTACATCGGTTCAGACATCCTGCTCTACGTCTAGTATTGAAGCTCCACTTCGATATTTAACTAACCAAAAATTCTCTCACTTCAACTAGAGGAATAAGAAGTAGAGAGTGGCTTATACTTCCTGAATTAGGACTTCTACCAACTTTCAACTAATAGTTTGACTTTGGTAATCATTATGACTCAATACATGAATTTTGTCATTGAATGCAATAGCTCTTATAAGCACTCGATATTATTGAGATGCAAATGAAAAAGGTTAAGGAAAAAATAGAGCTTCGAATCCTTAATGAAATACTCAAATATAAGGCACTAAATTTTTTTTAGATCAAAAGCATAGAATAAGAAAAGAAGGCAAAGGTGAGTCTTTTGGCTTTGATATATGGTGTATTTGTAGTGGCATGTGGTTATGGTGAAGGGTTGTATTTTTTCGAAGTACCGTGGTCAAGGGATGGAGGAAATGGTGAAGAGAAATGATGAGGAGGTGTATAAAATCATAGAAGAACCAAATTTCTATAAGCAACGTACACATATCAATGCACAAGTGTTACTCCCATCGATTGACTGGTAGCGCCGGTACACCGGTGCTTTAGCACATTAACCAAAAACTTATATTTGTACCTATTTTCCCTATTTCTCCATCTTCATTACTCCAAAAATTTTAGAAATAGTCAAGGAAAACAAAAGACCTATTTTCAGTGTATGTGATATAGGTCATATGAGCGATTTTACCAATTTTCAACTCTAAGACTCGACTACAGACGGTATAAACAATGTACTCTTTTATATCTCATCGAGTTTTGGTTCCATTTCCATTTTGTATCCTTGAATCCATCGTAACTTGATGAATGCTCAATCGCCTAATTTTCTTTTTCATCCGCTCATAATTTATAAGTTGTCATGAATAATATCAAGCAAGTTTAGTGAATAATATACGCTTCATCAACATTATGAAAATTGGGTTCCAACCACTTTTTGAAAATGAAATCACCTATAGCATATGATTTATTATATAATGCTCCATATATCTATAATACTCTCTATCAATATGATACTTCCCCCCTTTGTTATCAACACAAAGGGACAAATAGTGAAGTCATGCAATAAGCATATAACACAACACAAACATAGAATGCAATAGCATGAAACATCATAAATAAAACAAACTATAAAAAATAAAATGTAATACAAAATATCAAATGCAAATGCTATAATGTCCTAGAATGCATGTTAACATAAAAATAAGTGCTATAAAATGTACCAATCACCGATTTGGTGGAGTCCACTAAGTACAATATTCTGAGGGTGTAGTGGGAACACTCTTTGAAATAATTTCACATATAGTCTGGATCCTCTAGGTACCCATGGCCTAGTAGCCTAGTAGCATGTGTAGCTCCATTTTCGTTTTTGCTATGTCTTGAGCCATGGAATGAAGGCTTTGGAATGTAGGATAGTTTGCCTAAAAATAAACTACCAAAGCATTGTTATGTCCATTTATGCTCTTTGTGGTTCCTATGGAACTGCATAGTGATATCAACATCCTCTTTATCAACCCAAGGTCCTTGCCCTTTCATCAGTTAACCCTCATGGTCATTGATTTTCTTTCGTTTCTTCCTAATTCTTTAGCATCTGTTGTCTATTCTCTTCATCATTGTTGTGACAAGGTGACGAACATCTTCTGAAGTGTTCTCTTCCTCCTCAATTCCATAACCAAAGAGTATGTGTTTAAACCCTTCATTGTAAGGAGAATGTGGCTGAAAGTTCTCTAAAATCCTCATTCTCATAAAAAATCGCCTTATTAAAAACGATTCCAAAATTCGTTTGTTTGAACATGCTCATTCCTAAGGTTGATTTCAAAGCACCTAAATACTGATGTAAGAAAATTCCCATAAGGGTTGTATGACCTTGGTTTCACGGATCTATTACCTATCATTTTCCATAAAATAAAGTTAGCTCGGTTGACCCTTAATCCTCCTAGAATGCACGTATACACTTTTGATGAATGGGGAAAACTTCATCTAAATTGTGTATTATTGTATCGAAACATTTGAAGAATCGTACACATTAACAAAAACATATTTATTATGATTTAGTATCTGACTTGCATTAGAAAGAATAAATCTAAAGGTACTAATTCTAATGGTGATGCTAAAACCAAAATGTATTAATCCTAAGTCTAAGAATTGTATGCAATGTAGATTAACAATGTTTCGTCACTAATTTTAGATGTTAGAAATGGCAGGGCATCATATAATTCATCTTATTAGATAAATTATGGTACCTTTCTCATAAATTTCTTTGCCTAACTTTGACTTTATGGGAGGGTACCATCAGTCAGATATTCTTCATATTGTGTCTTCCACAACAATGTCTCTTTCACTTTTTTAAATGCTCATGCCTAAAACTGTACAATCAAATAATTCCTAGGAAATCTACCTCCCAAGAACTGATGAGCAGGAAAAGAGAATCAACATCTGTATTGTTCTCTCATGGTATGTCTCATACTATATAGTCATCGTGCTCATTCGAGAGTTCCTTGACCTTTTCTACGTTTAACGATAATCAAAAGACCCCTAGCCTCAAATGTGCTTCTAATAAAATTCATCACAGTTGGGAAGCGTTATAGATTCTTTATTATACAATCCACAACTAATTATCAATCTTGGATCTGTAGTCAATTTTACAAAGTTCATCATATTTTACTCTGAACTTCAATTTTAGTAGGATACATATCTAGAGAACCCATTAGGGCTACTAACTAGGATCTTACATAAATGACTTGTATTATAATAAAATATAAAGGATGATCACAATCTGTATCCATCTTGTATCACGCTAATGTTGCCCACTAACTTCCTATCCTTAACAATTTAGCAAATAACAATTATCTAAGTATATCCATAAAAAATATTAATCGGTTAATTAAGTTAATTAATATGAAATGGCAGGATTAATTACATGTTTATCACTAGGACCCATGTTTATTGGTTGGGCAACATCTATGTAACATCGTGTTCTGTATAAGGGTAAGAATGAAATTATTAAATCAATAATACTATTATGGCATACCTAAAATTAACGAAATTATTTTTATTCACTTCTTTGATTTTGTTACATCTTTTCCCTAGTGCTTTCATCAAAGTATGGGAATATCTTCCTTGCAACATTGTTGTAAGTGAGGTATCAATTTTTCGAATTAAAGCTGAGATTATTTGTCGGTCATTATCATTTTTAATATCAAGGGCATAGGAATTCGTTTCCAGAAGAAACCATAGGGAAGCTCGAGGTAAAACTAAGTATTTAAAAAATTTAGCAGTTGAAAAGATAATTACCTTTTGTGAACGATAAGAAATTTTGTGCTTTTTATTTACAGAAATGGAAGAACCAGAGGATGAACCTAATGGATGACTGCTCTTATAATGAAGGAATGTGCAAAATTTATAAACAATAATTATGAACATTCTTGTATGTTTGTATTTTAATAAATAATGTGCGTTTCTTCTACCAATTTTATGTTGATTTCCGCTTTATCATTTTACTTGGACCTTACAATTGATCTTCATTCATGAAACAAAAAAGTAGTTAAACTATTTAGTTAGTCTCAACCATGAAATTTACACAATGAATAAATTGGCAACTTAATATTTCATTTTAATCATTCGCCCTATGGGAGAATCTAAGAAGCTAGAGAATAAAGAAAAAATATAACGATGCTACAATGTAATGTTAATATTTGTACTAATTGTGTTTAGTGAAGATTCTATTAAGACAGATTCTAATATGGTCAGTTGTCATTGTATCGTTTATATGGCTTTATCCTTTGTTCATTGTGTTGAGGTGTAATGTTCTATTTTTTAAGAAAAAGTTGTAGTTTATGGTTTGAATGTTCTATTGACATGTTACTATGCACAATTATACAAAATTATCTTTTAAAGTTTGATTGTATTGTGATACTAGGAAAAATGCTTATTTCACCTATCATTATGAATGAACCAATATATAAATTTTTATACTATTTTGATTAATTCACTCTTAGTGAGTCTGATTCATAATGTATGGAATTCGATCCAAAATTTATTAGAACTATATTCATTTAAGTACACAAAAATTTTGAATTATTTATTTTGATATTAATCACCAAATTTGAGTATTAATTTTATGTACAACATTGTACTTGGTCCTCCTTGGTCACTATCACCAAATGTGGCCATTTGATAGTACAAAGAGCCTATAGTTTTGACTCAAACTTCTTTTTTTAGATTTATGGGTAAAAGAAACCAAAAAACGCACGTAATAGTGCATGCTCAATTTTTATCAACTTAAGGAATGATTTTTCAAATATGTCTTCTACATGTTCCACCTCTTTCCGGATCACTAATAAGTATTTTGTGCATTTATTAAATTTATAATAAGCTAGCTAAAACGATTTGGCAATGGATGCATACCTGTAACATTGAGGACTAATCCTTATTTAACATCTATGAGTAATTGGTATAGTGAATGTTACAGAATAAAGAGAATGGAGGCCACGAGAGAGAGAACAATTTTATTGAATTGAGAGATAGAGATTACAATACAATCAAACTCCATATTTATAGACTCCTTATATAGTGCAGATTACAAAAATCCACTTTCTTATTTAGCATATTCATCCCTATAATTATATATATTACAACACACCCCCTTGAATATGCGTAAGTAAAGATGATAAGAGTAATTGTCTCATTAAAAACCTTGTTAGGAAAAACCCAGTGGGAAAAAATCATAAACAAGGAAAAGAGTACAACATGATTTCATCTTTAAGTAACATATATTTTATAATGTTACTACTATGGTTGATACTTCTGGACCAAGATAATGCCTCATTAAAACCTTACTAATAAAAACCAAGTGGGAAAAAATATTAATGAAGGAAAAAGAGTACATTATAGCATATATCGTACGCTCCTCCTGAATTATAACGCATTATTCAATTAGTTTGTTGATGCAGCCGACGCATACCAATTTTGTACACATCTTTTGAAATGTTGATTTTGGAAGCGCCTTTGTGCATAAGTCCGCCGGATTATCTTGGGATCGGATTTGTTTCACTTCTATCTTATTATCCTTCTGTAGCTCATGTGTGAAGAAAAATTTAGAAGAAGATGTTTCGTCCTATCACCCTTAATGTAACCCGCTTGAATTTGAGCTACACAAGCTGCATTGTCTTCATAAATAACGGTTGACGCTTCTGTTACTGATGGAAGTTGGCAGCTTTGTCGAATATTCTCAATTAGTGATCTCAGCCAAATACATTCTTCACTTGCTTCATGTAGTGCTAGTATTTCAGAGTGATTGGATGATGTTGCTACTAATTTTTGTTTTGTAGATCGCCAAGAAATTACCGCATTGCTAAATTTGTCGTTCCACGAAGATTTCTCATGATATGTTTTATACCATTCCAGTGTCTTTTTATTGGTTCTGAACTGTACCTTGCTAGAAGATTTGCTGAAAATGCAATATCTGGTCTTGTGCATTGGGCCAAATATAATAATGCACCAATGGCACTAAGATATGGCACTTCCGGGCCAAGCACATTCTCATCTTCTTCTTTTGGGCGGTAAGGGTCCTTTTTAATATCTAATGATCTAACAACCTTCGGCATACTAAGTGGATATGCTTTATCCATTTTAAAATGCTTTAGAATTTTCTCAATGTAGTTTGATTGATGGATTACTATGACATTATTACTATGCTCAATCTGTAGACCGAGACGGTGCTTTGATTTTGCCAAGATCTTTTATTTCAAATTCCTTCTTTAAATAATTTATTGTTTCATCAATCTCTTTTGGAGTCCCAATCAAATTTATGTCATCAACATAAACTGCTAAGATAGCAAATCGCTTTATCGATTTCTTTATAAAGACGCATGGATAATTGAGATTGTTTTCGTATCCTTCTTTTACCAAATATTTACTAAGACGGTTATACAACATCCTTCCAGATTGTTTCAATCCATATAGTGATCGTCTTAGTCTTAATGAGTAATGGACTTTAATTTTGCTTCAGGCAATTTATATCCATCTGGAATTTTCATGTAAATGTTGGTATCTAATTCACCGTAAAGATAAGCTGTCACAACATCGTTAATCTTATATCCAGTTTTTCAAAAACTACAAGGCTTATCAAATATCGGAATGTTATGACATCCATAACAGGGGAGTAAGTTTCCTTAAAGTCAAAACCTGGTCTCTACAGGAAACCTTGTGCGACAAGCCGTGCCTTGTACCTCACGACTTCATTTTTATCATTTCGTTTTCTAACAAATACCCATTTATAACCTACTGGTTTAACATTTTCTGGTGTTTTCTCTATTGGTCCAAATACACCATGTTTTTCAAGTGAATCTAGTTCCACTTGGATAGCATCTTTCCATTTTGGAAAATCGTGTCTTTTTCGACATTCATTTATGCTATTTGGTTCATTATCATCATTCTCGTTATTCTCATTATGGTCATGACTTTCAATTATTTCAGTAGCTACTGCGAATGAGAATACATCATCAATTATTATTTTACTTCGATCCCATATTTCTCCATAGTTCGTATAAAATATTGATATCTCATTATTATTAGGTACCATTTTATCGTTGGAACCTTCTTTTATCTCTTCTGGGATAATATTTCCTTCTGCACTTCTAGGAGAATTGGGATTTTCATTTGAGTGATCATTTTGATCATTTATAACCTCTTCAGGAGGTTCCTTAATTGATGATTTTTCATTAGACTTTCTTTTTCTAGGCGCCAAGTCTTTTGAACCAATTGGACTTCCACGTTTTTGTCTTTCTTTAGATTCATTTGCTGCTATATTTACTTTTGAACCTTCAGGGACATTAATTTTTGCTGGTGCATTTGCTTCTGGAATATGTGATTTAGTTATTTTTGCAGTGTCACTAAATGCATCCTGCAGTTGATTTGCAATATTTTGAATATGCAAAATTCCTTATAACTCATATTGGCATTGTTTGGTACGTGGATCCAAATAAGGCATAGATGGATTATTCCATGATATTTCACGCCGTTCTACTAGAATGATCTTTCCACCCCCTAACGGCGGGAAGATTGTCTCATCAAATTTACAGTCTGAAAATCTTGCGGTGAAGACATCACCTGTAAGAGGTTCAAGGTAACGAATTATCGTTGGAGAATCAAATCCCACATAAATTCTCAACCGTCGTTGAGGACCCATTTTAGTACGAAGTGGGGGACTAATAGGTATATGCACAACACAACCAAATTTTCGTAAATGTGAAATATTTGGTTGAGATGCAGTTAAGAGCTGTGATGGTGAAAGATGATGATAAGCTGCTGGTCTAATTTGAACCAATTTCGATGCATGCAAAATTGCATGCCATCAAGCTGAAACGGGTAGTTTTGATTGCATAAGCAATGGTTTTGCAATAAGTTGAAAGCGCTTAATTAATGATTCTGCTAGACCATTTTAAGTATGAACATGAGCTACTGGATGTTCAATTTCAATTCCCAATGATAGACCATAATCATCAAATACTTGAGAATAAATTCTCTAGCATTATCTAGTCGAATTGATTTAATTTGATGATCAGGGAAGTGTGCTCTCAATTTTATTATTTGAGCAAGTAGTTTGGAAAATACCAAATTTCTTGTAGAAAGTAAACAGACATGTGACCAACGAGTTGATGCATCAATCAATACCATAAAATATTAGAATGGACCACATTCAGGGTGGATTGGGCCACATATATCACCTTGAATTCTTTGTAAAAATGTTGAAGATTCAGAAGTGATTTTACTATATGAAGGTCGAGTGATTAATTTTCCTTGTGCACATGGGGCACATAAGTAATCACTTGGTAAATTCAACTAGTTTGATAAATCATGTCCGTTTGAGTTTTTGGCAATTTTACGCATTATAGTTGATCCAGGATGACCCAAGCGATCTTGCCAAAGAATCAATGTCTTTGTATTTGTGAGCTTCTGGCCCATATTTATAGAGTGAGATTCAACTATGCCAATTTTTGTAAAGTATAAACCAGTTGAAATTGTACCAAATTTTTCTAGGATAAGCTTCTGGATTTCAATTCTAGAAATAACACAAAGATATTCTTTGTTGTTTTCATTTATAGTTTCAATATGGTATCCATTCATTCTTATATCTTTGAAACTCAGCAAATTTCTTTTAGAGTTGCTTGAGTATAATGCATTTTGAATAAAGATATGCGTACCATTTGGTAATATTATATGAGCGCTTCCGGACCCGTCAATTATATTAGCAGATCCAGCTATAGTGGAGACTTTAGCTGAGAAATTTTCTGATAGTTCAGAGAAAAACTTCTGGTTTTTCAAAATTGTATGAGTAGTTGCACTATCTAGTAAGCATATATCATCACCCAAATTGCGTTCCATACCTTAAGAATTAAAGACAATGATCTGTCGATCATTAAAAATTTGTATGCATAAATAAATGTAATGTAAACAAACAAAGTAATATGATGAAAATAGGCTATTGATTAAAAACAACATCCACATTACACATTGCTAGTACTGCAAAGGGAAATACAATTAAACAACAAACTTCGAACTGATTTATTGATGCAAGCTAATGAAATAAAACGAAAGTCACATAACAAACTTCAAGACATTTCTAATTGATAAACTCGGTCATATCATTGATCATTGCACTTAGATTTTCATCATTAATGAAATTTCCATTGTCATCTTCGAAGAAATCATCTAACTTCAGGTTAGCGTTTTCAGGTAACATTTCGGCAATATTTGCCTCAATATTCTTTGAGCGATGATATTCTTCAACTGTTTTCTTTAATGATCTACATGTACGTGACCAGTGACCAGATCATCCACATCTATAACAAACTTCCTCATAATGCCTTTTATTTTCTGGAGCTGAATCATTGTTCTTTAAAGGCTCAATTTTCTTTTGTTGCTTTTTAAAGTTGGTGGTTTTGTTACCTTTAAAACCACCATAACCACCTCTGCTAGAGTTATATCCACGTCCATGACCATGTCCTCTACCTCGACCCCTATCTCTTCCAAAGTGGGAAAAATTAGCATTAGCTTCAGGCAATGCAGTCGAACCAGTTGGTCTTGAGGAATGATTTTTTATAAGCAATTCAATATTTTGTTCAGCAATTATTAAGCATTCCATGAGTTCATAATATTTTGTAAAATGACGCTCTTGATATTGCTGTTGCAGGAATATCTTCGAGGCATGAAATGTTGAGAAAGTCTTTTCAAGCATTTGTGCGTCATCCACCATTTCTCCACATAATTTCAGTTTAGAAGTGATTCTAAACATTGCAGAATTATATTCTCTTACGGACTTAAAGTCCTGAAACCTTAGGTTCAACCACTCTTGCCTAGTGTTTGGAAGTATGACCGTCTTCTGGTGGTCATAACACTCCTTCAGGGAGTTCCATTAGTGGAGAGGGTCTTTTTCAGTCAAATATTCTGTTTTTAGATCGTCATGGAAATGACGTCTTAAAAATATTAGAGCCTTTGCCTTGTCCTGCTGGGACATAGTATTGCCATTTTTAATGGCATTTTCTAAGCATTGAGATTGCAAATGAATCTCAGCATCCAGTATCTATGATAAGTAGTTATCTCCATATATATCTAAAGCTTTAAATTCAAGCTTGGCGATTTTTGTCATTTTGTGAACTGTTCATAAAATAAATTGTATAAGGTGAAAATATTCACCACAACAGCGTTCACTATTTGTTTGTTTCCAGCTAAAAAGAAGAAAAAAAAGGAAAGTCTTCATTCATGGTATCAAACATTAACTATACAAAAAAATGTATCAACAAAACCAAACATTTGGATTTTGCAACTTTCATGTATTTATCAAATAAGAAAGGAAAGTCAGCTTTTACGTATATTCCATTCCAAACTTTTGAATTTTATTTGACAATAGATCTGCAAAGGAAAAAAAATGAAATATTGAATTTAGAAGCCAAAGAATTAAAATAAGAGTGATACAAGAAAAGACATGAAAAATATAGAAGCAAACCCCAAACTAGCGTGTGCTGACTTGATAGCTTTATCAAAAAAATCATGATACTGACAATTACCTTTTTGCAGAGAGGAGAAGCAACGAGTTTATAAAGAAATACAAGAACAGTTCCTTTACCCAGTTGTTGTTTTAAAGGAAATGAGAAATAGAACGTATGTAGATATATTATAAAAGATTTGTTTGCACTAATATATATAATAGGGTTTTGAATATGAATAGCCGTAGAATTGGAATGGTAAAAAGACGAACAGTCGGAGTAATTAATATTTAATTACTTGCTGAGAACTTGGAAAGTTTGAAGGTGAACAGGTTGAGGTCAATAATTAATTCGCATTCCTTCGTGCTGATAATGTGTTACAGAATAAAGAGAATGGAGGCCACGAGAGAGAGAACAACTTTATTGAATTGAGAGATAGAGATTACAATACAATTAAACTCCATAATTATAGACTCCTTATGCAGTGCAGATTACAGAAATGCCCTTTCTTATTTAGCCTATTCATCCTATAATTATATATATTACAACAATGCACATAATTTTAGATTCTTTTTTCTATTTGTGCATGCATGGGTGAATTCTACCATTGTTTTCTTCTCTTTGTTTGGTATTTTCATATTAAATGAAGTGCTGGACATGAAGAAAAATTATTTATGTTTTTTGACATGGTTGTTAAATTTGATACATGAGCTATGCAACTCAATTATAAAAATTATTACTTATATGTCATACTATTATTGAAACTATTAATTTCTGCATAAGGAAAAACGAAAAACTCTTCTCAAAATTTTGTACAGCTGTTGAATTCTATGTATTAATTTGAAGGTTTAAAAATTTCTTTCTTAGTTGTGCTAGAAAATCGAATTAATGGTTATGAGCTACAAATTCTTAACAAGTGCAGTTTTTATGAAATGTGTTATTCATATTTTTTCTTTGTCATATATATATATAAGTTTTGGGATTTCCGTTTTTACAAATTGAAATTGGATTTAAATTACTTTTTGATTTTTTGTAGTGCTTTTATAGAAAATAGCTTACAATTTAGTATTTTTTGCAAACCTAATAATTGTAACGACCCAGAATTTTTATTAATTAAAATATGAATATTTAATTAATTTTAAATATTAATAAGTGAATTTATAAGTCGAATAAATTTTTATTTGAATTTTTGGAATTAATTGAATAATTTAATCGATAATTTAATATGTTAAATTATGGAAATAATTGAAAATTACGTTAAATATGATTGAAAAAGATTTGTAAAATTTTATTTTATCATGTTAGAGTTAGAATGATATTTTAGAACTTTTAAAATCGAATTTAAAGTTAATTTGTGAAAATTGAATATTTTAATATTAAAATCGACTAGTGAAAATAGCCAATTTTTGAACAGTCTCAGAATTCAACGAAACTAGTTCCATTGGATCCGTAATAGTTAGTTATTATCGGATTTCAAATTTCGTGTCAATCGGAGCTATCGTTTGATCGTGGCAGCTCGAAAGGCATCGAATTGTTTTTAATTTAAATTTGACGAGTGAAAATAGCCATTTTTCAAAAAGTCTCGGATTTCGACGAAACGAGTTTCATCGGATTCGTAATGTGATATTATTGTAAGGTTTCAAATTTCAAGTCGATTGGATTTACCTTTTGTCCGGTACAAATTAAAACGCCTAGAAAATCGCTTAAATCGGTTTAATTCAAATTGAGCGTTTATTGCCATAACTCGCACAGATATCCGAATTAGCTTTCGAAACCTGTTCCATTGTGTCCGGAACGTAGGGTAAACCCTAGAAACGCTGGTTACGGCGCGTAAATCGGAGTTCGGAATTTCCGGATGAATAGTGTTCGATTTTCTTCTATAAATAGACCAATGCCTTCATAACTTTAAAAAAAAAACAAAATAGAAACCCTAGCCGCCACCCACATAACCAATGGCCAGAAACGTCCCAACTTCCACCTCGATTTTCTCCTCATCCATCGACAATTAGCCTTAGGTTTCAACTAGAGAATTGAAGAGGACATCAAGATCTACAAGTTCAACGGTGGAGATCGTGTTTGGAGCGACGATGGGGGAGATAAGGAGCTGCGTGCGTGGCCGTTGTCCTCAAGATTCGTGCAACATAGGGGGGGCCGAGTTCTATGGCCTTCAGGCCGAGCATAGGGGGGGTCAAGAGCTTCGAGATGGCGGTGGTTTGATGAAGTTTCGTCGAGTATTGATTGTGCAAAGTCTAACCCTAGTTTGTGATTGAATGGGTTCTTTGTGCGGCCATCTTCCTGTAGGAAGAAACGTGAGGGAGAGGGAGAGTGGGGGCATGGCCAGGATGCTAGCATGTTAGATCCAAGGGCTAGGATTGAGGAGAGGTTGTAAATTATAAAAGTTGTTATTGTAATTGATTTTATAAAATTTGTGTAAGTTCAAATATTCATAACTTTTTCATACGAGGTCGAAAACGCGCGAAACCAGTTGCGTTGGAATCGTATGGACGAGCACTACGCGATGGAGTTGGTTTGGACTCGTTTGGAGTTAGTGAGAATTTTGGGTAAAATTAAACGTCCGTTTAATTTTATTCGAAATAAATCGCTAAAACGGAAATAAAATCAAGGTGAGAACTTCTCACTCAATCGAATCAGTTTCGATTTTATTTTAAATAGTTAGATTTAAAATATTTGAATGCATGTTTGAATGATGATTGTTATCTATTAATTGTTAAAATAGACATTATACGCCGTTAGTAAGCGGATGTTATTTATTAAAAACATATACCGCGAATATTTCATAAACAGTGAAATTGGTATTATATATAATAGCAATATATATATATATATTGGCATATGTATATATTGGAGTTATTGATTTACCGCATTTATTTGTTTAGCGGATGAGACCCTATTACGCCGTTATTAAGCGGATAATATTTAATAAGAACATATACCGTGATGATTTTGTACTGGAGCGAAATTGGTATTGTGCTAATGTTTTTGGATGCAGAAAAACAGGTTGGAGGGATCCAACTGGATTCCTCAACAGTATTTATTTGATTTCAGATATTTTGATATTTGATGGATTATCATATCGATATATGATATCGTTGTTTGTCGTGATTGACTATTTGGTGTGTAGCATCATTGGACCCAAATTTTGGGATTTTGAAATGATTTTTAAAGGTGATTTTTGAAAAGTATACGTTATAAACTATTTTTGGAAATTTATTTATTTTAAATAAATAAACGTTATACTTTTAAAAGTTATAAAAATTATGATTTTTGAGAAATATAGTTAAAAACTGATTTTTGAGAATACGATGCTATTGAGTTTATAAAATAGTTTAATCGAGATATTTTAGAATTATTGTGAAACGTTTAAATATAGGATTTATAAAATTTAATTATTTTATGAATCAAAATGGTGAAATAATAAAGGAGATTAAAGACGTTTTAAAGAATAATATAAATTTGATTTATATTAAGAGATTTATAAATGGATATTTATAAATTGAAATATAGACATTATAAAACGAGTTTTTATAAGTCTTTGAATGAAGTGAAAATCAATTTCATTAAAGAATGAAATTTATAGAATTTAAATGGTGAAGTTATAAGAATGAAATTTATAGAATTATAAACGGTGAAGTTATAAATGAAATTTATAAATAGTAAGATTTATAAATTTTGTGAAATTATTAAAGAATATATTTGGATGAATAATTGAATCTTATAAGTTATAAGATTTATAATTATGAAGTTCAAAGGAACGATTTTTTTCAAACGAATAAATTTATTAAGTATTTAACTTATAATATGAACCATTGTTTTATAATTGAGTTATAAATCGAATAGGCTAATAAAGGAATTTGTAAAAGGAAGTTGTTATAAAATAAATAGAAATGGAGTTTATAAACGTTGTTTTATAAATTCGCAAATAACTTATTTTGATAAGTAAATTGTTGAAACCTATTAATGGAGTTATATTCACGTTTTGACTGTGAAAAATCCTTTGAAATAAAATGTATAAAAGGATGAAATGTGTTAACGTAGTATATTCACGTTTTTGAATAGTGAATAATCCTTTGAATTAAAATGAATAAAAGGATGAAAATTGTTAATGAAGTATATTCACGTTTTTGAATAGTGAATAAGATGTTAAAGAAATTGTTTTTGAATGTGATATTTCAAATAGAATTAAAACGATCTAATGATATTTTAAGATATGTTGAGATTCGAAACCATAGATTTCAACATTCATTGTTGAAATAGACGTTTTCGAGAAATGAAAAGGAAATAGTAGACTATAACACTGTTGTTATAGTAAATGATTTCCGAAAGGAAATGTTTTGTATAGTATTGGGATTTATATATCTATCTTAATTTCAAATCCCTATACTAGTGATTTTGGGTTGTCGTAACGATGTTTTACGCAACATTCGTTTTGGCCCAAATAAATATGTTAAAGTGAATGATTTTCTTAAAAGAATGAAATATATACTTAATTTCCATTGAAGTATATTGAATATTTTCTAAGTGTTGAAAATAAATAAAATTTGTGAATTACTTATGAATAAATAAGTATGGAAATATTTTTCCAATATAAAGTGAATATTAGAGAATTTATCTTTTTGAAGATAAATTGAAAAAGAATATTGAAATGAATAATTGAAATCGAATATTCATAGATATTTTGGATTATAAATTCACTAAGGAATTTATTAAAGAAAGTGAAATTGGTTTAAAAATAAATATTGATTTATTTTTGAAGAATTGAAATTATATATCTAGTGAAGATATTTTGGAAAATAAATAATTTGAAAAATTATTTGGAAACTGGTGATGTGTGCATATCCAGTGATAGTTCAATAACCGACTATCAATATTTCCCTTTGAATGGGTAATTGATGTGATTTGTTTGAATGTGAATGCTACACTTATTTTTGAATAAGCGCTCACTATTCGGGTTAACCGGGAAAGGACCATGGGGTCGTATAACCCATTCCGAATATGTGATACGTCGTTATAATTGCATTGAAGATCGGTGTTGAAGACCCGGTATTTGCGAGAGCGATAGGATGACCTGTCGATTGTCTCTGCACTGAGTTGCAGCGGTATAGAGACTCCCTAAGTGATGGGAAATCCGATCAGGATTGTGAATATCCGGATTGCAAGGACTTCTTTGTAAGTGCCTTCGGTTTTGTTCGAGCCCGGAACAGACTTGTATGGATTGTATGTCTGACGTTACAAGTTGAGATATAAAGCCGATTCCTTTCAAATATATTTCTGTTGGTGGCGGAGAATTTATTCTTTTAGCTTAACACCCTTCTCTGAGACGTACGAGCTCAGAGGTTATATAGTTGAAGTTATCAGCGATATATTCCCAATTTGGTAATGTGATATGCTGAGTGTTGCTGTAAATGATCATTGTGTTGATTATTGTGATAGGATCGTTTATTTGATCGTCTATCTTGGTGATCATTGTGTTGATCATTTGTTGACCCAAAGCATGGCTTTTGTATAAAGTATGTTTTTGTGGACATGACTTCGTCGAGCCTCACACCCCGGAAATGGTCAAAACAGGAAAGATGCGGCAAGGTTATGAGGAGTAGCTCCCTTTAGGGTATGTACATTTCCTTCTGGATAGAGGTGGTATCATGGTATGGAGCTCAGATATTTAACCTATGTGGTTACTACGAATTTATTACTTTGTGGTTGTTGGTTTTCGGGATCCCGTGAGAAAGGTCGTTTACGATCGGGGAATGGCGTGCTCGTGTCAGTAGTTACCCAGTTAGGGGTAACCCGGCCTTGTGTTGGCAGAGTTCCGGTTTGGTTCTCGGGGATGTCTTTCCAGAGGCATTCTCATGTGGCAATGGGAAGTTCCTTGGCCTGACCATTTGTTGGAAATCCAAAGAAACAATACGAAACTTGTACGGTTTTAGTTGTAGAACCTGCTTCCTCAGGAGGTAGCTATAGTAGGCATAATATAATGGTACCTATGCTGGCTAAGATTTATATTCTACTTTCGAAATGAATTTTATACACTATGCACTAATAAGAATATGAAATGTTCTTTTAAATGCGTATCAAGCATCTTTGACTATCATAAGGAGAAATCTCCTCCGATTCTGCGTTTGCATTGTGTGTGTGTGCGGGAGGCCTTATGGTAGTCTCATTTTTAAAAGCATTGCGAATTGAATTTAAAAATATTCTTCTATTTTTGATTTTAAAGATAAATAAACTGTTTTGAGTTCTCACACCAGTCACATGACTGACTTGGAGTTTATTGTTTTCCTTCCTAAACTCTGGGTGCCCACCAATTTCTACACGGGCAGTCGAGAGTTAAGGTTTATCAGGATATTCTGTATATTCCGGAGTTGCTGGAGGCAAGATGGATGGCATGGCGTATTACTAGTTTATATAGTATTTCTTTTTCCGCTGCACTATTTGTTGTATGATGTTTTACACTCTGATGATATGATGTAATGAAATGTAATGTGTAAAATGTAATAACTGATATAGTTCTTTGTTTAAGATTATTCATTTATTATTATATGTTGTTCCGCTGCGAATTGTGAGATTCCGATGTTGTTCTGTTGTTTTCTGTTCTATTCTATTTTCTATGTTCTCTATTCTCTTTTCCTTCTATTTTAAAAATTTTCTATATTATTTTCCCTCTATCTTCTACCTTTTTCTCTCTTTCTCTTTTCCTAAATTCTTTTAAAAAAAAACCCTCAGTGTTCGGTTTTCCGTCGTTCGATTCCTCGGCAGTCGATAAAGTGAGTGCCGATGTTGAATTTTCGGAAGACGAAGAATCGGGTCCTGACAATGTGGTATGGGAGCATATGGTTAAGCGACAATCATGGTTCTGTTGGGTATTATTCATTAGAGATAGAGTCAGCAGTACTCTAGAATGAATTTGAGTGTAATAATAGCTATGAGAGCGTATTTGTTAGTGAATATAAATTGTTTTATATTGTGTTGACTTATCGGTTGATTGTTTATAGATTCCAGTCGATGTAGTCTAGCTAACTATCGTAGATAGGAGTTTCTAAACTCTTAAACAAGATAAACCGACATAATATTGTTTTAAATTGGGTAAATGAAATAATTTTGCCTTGATTATATTTTATATATAATGGAATAATTTTTCAGAATTATTAAAGTGTATATAAGTTGATTGTTTGGTTATTGAATAAGTTGTTTGAATAATCTAAATAAAAGAATAAATTGTATAAGCAAAAGAATTATAAGAATTGAATTATAATTAAAGTGATTTACAACTGTGAAATAAACTTACATATATAAGAAGTGAAACTATATGGATATATTTAGGAATTTAAGTTATGTAAAAACAAGTGATGTTTATAAATGGAATATAACTTAAGTGATATTGAATGAAGTTGAATAAAAAAATCAATTAATTAAACCAATTGTAAGCAAAGGAATTTGGTTGTAATTAATATACATTGGTTGTTATATGATTGTTAGTTGATTGTATATAATTCATTAAGTATTAATGAAAGTGAATTAGTGAAATTTAAAGCTATGTAATTGAATTCAAATTAGAAGTAAATAAATTTAAATAAAATTGAATTTAATTTGGAAGTGAACCAACTTGAATATGAATTAGTTAATATAAACTAATTGAGAATGAATGTTAGTAAACCCAATGTAAATGAATCAAATGTGATTAAATTGAAAAATCAATTCATTGAATATTAATGAGAATATGAATTAATATTTATTGGTTATGGATGATAGTTGGTTGATGGTTGAATATATATTGCTATTGAATGCATTTGCTATGTTGGCATATATAGTAATTATGTTGCTATATGTTGTATATTGATACTATTGTCTATATGCATGTTTCTCATGTTGTTTGTTGAGTGTTTAGTAGGTGCGGATCGCGTTTGCTTCGCATTTGGAGCTCGCTTTTGCGCTATATTAGCCGTATATGCTTGCTAATAAAATATAAGGTACATATCTCGGATTAAATATCGTACTTTTACATTTTTTTCCCTTCGGGATGCCTCATTACTTGATGAGATGTATATTTGTGATATATATACTGTCATTTTTTTTTTCGGATCGAGCCGCGCAAAGGAGACTATGGCGAATTTTTCTGGAAATTTAAGGCGTTGGAAATTTTTTGAGAAAATTGAATTTTTTTGAAAACTATAGCTTTGTTTTGGAATTGAAAGTTAAACAATAGTAGTTGTTTTTGAAAAGATAACTAAGTATGATTTGGAAAACTTAGTAAAGTATTGTAAGAAGTTTAATTATGAATTTTGGAAAATTAATAGATTCTGTAACTTTTCTTACTTATAATTTCGAGGACGAAATTCTTTTAAGGGGGGAAGATTGTAACGAACCAGAATTTTTATTAATTAAAATATGAATATTTAATTAATTTTAAATATTAATAAGTGAATTTATAAGTCGAATAAATTTTTATTTGAATTTTTGGAATTAATTGAATAATTTAATCGATAATTTAATATGTTAAATTATGGAAATAATTGAAAATTACGTTAAATATGATTGAAAAAGATTTGTAAAATTTTATTTTATCATGTTGGAGTTAGAATGATATTTTAGAACTTTTAAAATCGAATTTAAAGTTAATTTGTGAAAATTGAATATTTTAATATTAAAATCGACTAGTGAAAATAGCCAATTTTTGAACAGTCTCAGAATTGAACGAAACTAGTTCCATTGGATCCGTAATAGTTAGTTATTACCGGATTTCAAATTTCGTGTCAATCGGAGCTATCGTTTGATCGTGGCAGCTCGAAAGGCATCGAATTGTTTTTAATTTAAATTTGACGAGTGAAAATAGCCATTTTTCAAAAAGTCTCGGATTTTGACGAAACCAGTTTCATCGGATCCGTAATGTGATATTATTGTAAGGTTTCAAATTTCAAGTCGATTGGATTTACCGTTTGTCCGGTACAAATTAAAACGCCTAGAAAATCGCTTAAATCGGTTTAATTCAAATTGAGCGTTTATTGCCATGACTCGCACAGATGTCCGAATTAGCTTTCGAAACCTGTTCCATTGTGTCCGGAACGCGGGGTAAACCCTAGAAACGCTGGTTACGGCGCGTAAATCGGAGTTCGGAATTTTCGGATGAATAGTGTTCGATTTTCTTCTATAAATAGACCAATGCCTTCATAACTTTAAAAAAAAAAAACAAAATAGAAACCCTAGCCGCCACCCACATAACCAATGGCCAGAAACGTCCCAACTTCCACCTCGATTTTCTCCTCATCCATCGACAATTAGCCTTAGGTTTCAACTAGAGAATTGAAGAGGACATCAAGATCTACAAGTTCAACGGTGGAGGTCGTGTTTGGAGCGACGATGGGGGAGATAAGGAGCCGCGTGCGTGGCCGTTGTCCTCGAGATTCGTGCAACATAGGGGGGGCCGAGTTCTATGGCCTTCAGGCCGAGCATAGGGGGGGTCGAGAGCTTCGAGATGGCGGTGGTTTGATGAAGTTTCGTCGAGTATTGATTGTGCAAAGTCTAACCCTAGTTTGTGATTGAATGGGTTCTTTGTGCGGCCATCTTCCTGTAGGAAGAAACGTGAGGGAGAGGGAGAGTGGGGGCACGGCCAGGATGGTAGCATGTGAGATACAAGGGCTAGGATTGAGGAGAGGTTGTAAATTATAAAAGTTGTTATTGTAATTGATTTTATAAAATTTGTGTAAGTTCAAATATTCATAACTTTTTCATACGAGGTCGAAAACGCGCGAAACCAGTTGCGTTGGAATCGTATGGACGAGCACTACGCGATGGAGTTGGTTTGGACTCGTTTGGAGTTAGTGAGAATTTTGGGTAAAATTAAACGTCCGTTTAATTTTATTCGAAATAAATCGCTAAAACGGAAATAAAATCAAGGTGAGAACTTCTCACTCAATCGAATCAGTTTCGATTTTATTTTAAATAGTTAGATTTAAAATATTTGAATGCATGTTTGAATGATGATTGTTATCTATTAATTGTTAAAATAGACATTATACGCCGTTAGTAAGCGGATGTTATTTATTAAAAACATATACCGCGAATATTTCATAAACAGTGAAATTGGTATTATATATAATAGCAATATATATATATTGGCATATGTATATATTGGAGTTATTGATTTCCCGCATTTATTTGTTTAGCGGATGAGACCCTATTACGCCGTTATTAAGCGGATAATATTTAATAAGAACATATACCGCGATGATTTCGTACTGGAGCGAAATTGGTATTGTGCTAATGTTTTTGGATGCAGGAAAACAGGTTGGAGGGATCCAACTGGATTCATCAACAGTATTTATTTGATTTCAGATATTTTGATATTTGATGGATTATCATATCGATATATGATATCGTTGTTTGTCGTGATTGACTATTTGGTGTGTAGCATCATTGGACCCAAATTTTGGGATTTTAAAATGATTTTTAAAGGTGATTTTTGAAAAGTATACGTTATAAACTATTTTTGGAAATTTATTTATTTTAAATAAATAAACGTTATACTTTTAAAAGTTGTAAAAATTATGATTTTTGAGAAATATAGTTAAAAACTGATTTTTGAGAATACGATGCTATTTAGTTTATAAAATAGTTTAATCGAGATATTTTAGAATTATTGTGAAACGTTTAAATATAGGATTTATAAAATTTAATTATTTTATGAATCAAAATGGTGAAATAATAAAGGAGATTAAAGACGTTTTAAAGAATAATATAAATTTGATTTATATTAAGAGATTTATAAATGGATATTTATAAATTGAAATATAGACATTATAAAACGAGTTTTTATAAGTCTTTGAATGAAGTGAAAATGAATTTCATTAAAGAATGAAATTTATAGAATTTAAATGGTGAAGTTATAAGAATGAAATTTATAGAATTATAAATGGTGAAGTTATAAATGAAATTTATAAATGGTAAGATTTATAAATTTTGTGAAATTATTAAAGAATATATTTGGATGAATAATTGAATCTTATAAGTTATAAGAATTATAATTATGAAGTTCAAAGGAACGATTTTTTTCAAACGAATAAATTTATTAAGTATTTAACTTATAATATGAACCATTGTTTTATAATTGAGTTATAAATCGAATAGGCTAATAAAGGAATTTGTAAAAGGAAGTTGTTATAAAATAAATAGAAATGGAGTTTATAAACGTTGTTTTATAAATTCGCAAATAACTTATTTTGATAAGTAAATTGTTGAAACCTATTAATGGAGTTATATTCACGTTTTGACTGTGAAAAATCCTTTGAAATAAAATGTATAAAAGGATGAAATGTGTTAACGTAGTATATTCACGTTTTTGAATAGTGAATAATCCTTTGAATTAAAATGAATAAAAGGATGAAAATTGTTAATGAAGTATATTCACGTTTTTGAATAGTGAATAAGATGTTAAAGAAATTGTTTTGAATGTGATATTTCAAATAGAATTAAAACGATCTAATGATGTTTTAAGATATGTTGAGATTCGAAACCATAGATTTCAACATTCATTGTTGAAATAGACGTTTTCGAGAAATGAAAAGGAAATAGTAGACTATAACACTGTTGTTATAGTAAATGATTTCCGAAAGGAAATGTTTTGTATAGTATTGGGATTTATATATCTATCTTAATTTCAAATCCCTATACTAGTGATTTTGGGTTGTCGTAACGATGTTTTACGCAACATTCGTTTTGGCCCAAATAAATATGTTAAAGTGAATGATTTTCTTAAAAGAATGAAATATATACTTAATTTCCATTGAAGTATATTGAATATTTTCTAAGTGTTGAAAATAAATAAAATTTGTGAATTACTTATGAATAAATAAGTATGGAAATATTTTTCCAATATAAAGTGAATATTAGAGAATTTATCTTTTTGAAGATAAATTGAAAAAGAATATTGAAATGAATAATTGAAATCGAATATTCATAGATATTTTGGATTATAAATTCACTAAGGAATTTATTAAAGAAAGTGAAATTGGTTTAAAAATAAATATTGATTTATTTTTGAAGAATTGAAATTATATATCTAGTGAAGATATTTTGGAAAATAAATAATTTGAAAAATTATTTGGAAACTAGTGATGTGTGCACATCCAGTGATAGTTCAATAACCGACTATCAATATTTCCCTTTGAATGGGTAATTGATGTGATTTGTTTGAATGTGAATGCTACACTTATTTTTGAATAAGCGCTCACTATTCGGGTTAACCGGGAAAGGACCATGGGGTCGTATAACCCATTCCGAATATGTGATACGTCGTTATAATTGCATTGAAGATCGGTGTTGAAGACCCGGTATTTGCGAGAGCGATAGGATGACCTGTCGATTGTCTCTGCACTGAGTTGCAGCGGTATAGAGACTCCCTAAGTGATGGGAAATCCAATCAGGATTGTGAATATCCGGATTGCAAGGACTTCTTTGTAAGTGCCTTCGGTTTTGTTCGAGCCCGGAACAGACTTGTATGGATTGTATGTCTGACATTACAAGTTGAGATATAAAGCCGATTCCTTTCAAATATATTTTTGTTGGTGGCGGAGAATTTATTCTTTTAGCTTAACACCCTTCTCTGAGACGTACGAGCTCAGAGGTTATATAGTTGAAGTTATCAGCGATATATTCCCAATTTGGTAATGTGATATGCTGAGTGTTGCTGTAAATGGTCATTGTGTTGATTATTGTGATAGGATCGTTTATTTGATCGTCTATCTTGGTGATCATTGTGTTGATCATTTGTTGACCCAAAGCATGGCTTTTGTATAAAGTATGTTTTTGTGGACATGACTTCGTCGAGCCTCACACCCCGGAAATGGTCAAAACAGGAAAGATGCGGCAAGGTCATGAGGGGTAGCTCCCTTTAGGGTATGTACATTTCCTTCTGGATAGAGGTGGTATCATGGTATGGAGCCCAGATATTTAACCTATGTGGTTACTACGAATTTATTACTTTGTGGTTGTTGGTTTTCGGGATCCCGTGCGAAAGGTCGTTTACGATCGGGGAATGGCGTGCTCGTGTCAGTAGTTACCCAGTTAGGGGTAACCCGGCCTTGTGTTGGCAGAGTTCCGCTTTGGTTCTCGGGGATGTCTTTCCAGAGGCATTCTCATGTGGCAATGGGAAGTTCCTTGGCCTGACCATTTGTTGGAAATCCAAAGAAACAATACGAAACTTGTATGGTTTTAGTTGTAGAACCTGCTTCCTCAGGAGGTAGCTATAGTAGGCATAATATAATGGTACCTATGCTGGCTAAGATTTATATTCTACTTTTGAAATGAATTTTATACACTATGCACTAATAAGAATATGAAATGTTCTTTTAAATGCGTATCAAGCATCTTTGACTATCATAAGGAGAAATCTCCTCCGATTCTGCGTTTGCATTGTGTGTGTGTGCGGGAGGCCTTATGGTAGTCTCATTTTTAAAAGCATTGCGAATTGAATTTAAAAATATTCTTCTATTTTTGATTTTAAAGATAAATAAACTGTTTTGAGTTCTCACACCAGTCACATGACTGACTTGGAGTTTATTGTTTTCCTTCCTAAACTCTGGGTGCTCACCAATTTCTACACGGGCGGTCGAGAGTTAAGGTTTATCAGGATATTCTGGATATTCTGGAGTTGCTGGAGGCAAGATGGATGGCATGGCGTATTACTAGTTTATATAGTATTTCTTTTTCCGTTGCACTATTTGTTGTATGATGTTGTACACTCTGATGATATGATGTAATGAAATGTAATGTGTAAAATGTAATAACTGATATAGTTCTTTGTTTAAAGATTATTCATTTATTATTATATGTTGTTCCGCTGCGAATTGTGAGATTCCGATGTTGTTCTGTTGTTTTCTGTTCTATTCTATTTTCTATGTTCTCTATTCTCTTTTCCTTCTATTTTAAAAATTTTCTATATTCTTTTCCCTCTATCTTCTACCTTTTTCTCTCTTTCTCTTTTCCTAAATTCTTTAAAAAAAAAAACCCTCAGTGTTCGGTTTTCCGTCGTTCGATTCCTCGGCAGTCGATAAAGTGAGTGTCGATGTCGAATTTTCGGAAGACGAAGAATCGGATCCTGACAATAATTTTCTTCAATGCTGAACTTTACGCATGCACACACCCTAACACACACATACACATGCTCATACACACGCACATACATATACGAGTACAACCCATAACAATTAATTAATTAGGATTTTTCTACTGAAATCATAGAGTAAGAGGAATATAAATCTGCAATTTGTAAGTTTTAATTAAAACACAAATGAATAAATAAGATAAATGGTGATTTCATTTTTCAAACATACATTGCATGTAACCATTAAGGGTTTTTTTGTCTATCTATGTTTGAAGTAGTTCGAGTCTTAATGTTCCAATCAGGATGATAATAGATCCATAAATACAAGGAAAGAGTCGAATTAAAAAAAATCCATAAATGTTCTCATTGTTTCACGGCTGATGCGGAAATCTAGGTTCTAAATTTCAATTGTTTTGACTTTAAATCATAATTTATTTTGAAGATTGAGCAATTGAATTTGGTTCCAAAAGGAAATACACAATTAATGCTACATAAGGAAATGCACAATTGTTTTCTTCTTCCAAGAATGCTTCTTTATAGTTTAGCCGTTTTTATATGTAGAAATTGAATCTTCACTTCTAGAAACGCCTGAAAAAAGTACTATGTTTTTGTCTTTTCATATGTCCATGATAAATTTGAATATCAAGGCTCCAATAGGGCTAACAAAATTTTAGAATTGTGACCATGCTAATATATGTTTGTCTTCCAACTTGATTAGGTACTTCACCATGATAAGCATTGTTACTCTTACCTTTGAGTACCTTTTAGAGCTAATGAAAGTTTAAAGCATATCTAATATTAACTACTTAGCTTAACACCCATGTAAAATTTAACCTTTGAGTGCTTTCTAAAGCTAACGGAAGTTCAAAGTACTGATGCTTTTTAAATCAATATGTAAAACTCAACAATTGCATAACATATGCAAAAAAACTGCTTGAAATCTAATGTGTGATTTATCAATGATGTATCGGCGATGTTATCCGATGTTAACTACATAGCTTAACACCCCTTTGAATTCAGCGATAATGGATCCAAGTTTATCTTCTATATCTTTTACCAATTTTCAAGTGATAGTGAATCGAAGTTTTCTTCTATATATTTTACCATTTTTATGCAGAAGTATTAGTGAAATATGCTTATAAAATTGGTGTAGCAACAATATGGAACAGTAGTTATTGCTTTTGCAAATTTGGTACAGTGAGTCACATATAAGATTGTAACGACCCGTAAAATTTAACCGGTTTGAATAACATTACTAATTGAAATTTGTGAAATTTTAAACGAAAAATTTTTAAATATAAATTTGATATTTGCAATGCGTCCAGTTAAACATAGCAACCGGTAAATTTTCGTCCGAAAATATGAAAGTTTATTTCGCGCGTAAATTTACTTCAATTGAATCAGTTAAAAGCGATGAAAATAAAACGTTTTCAAAACCAAAATATTTTTACATAGAAAAATTCTAAAACGTCTTTTGAGCAAGTTGTCAGTTTGTCATTTTTCCAAATTCGGACATCTTTGGCTCCGTCGATCTTAATTTTCAGCGAATTTTACGCATTTTCCGTAGTAGAAAATTTGAAATTTTATAATCAGATCGTACCGCTAATATATGTATACCGTTTTGGCCATACCATCGTGCTGAACTCTGCGATATATTTATTTCTGGGTTTTGAAGTCCGGTGCACAGTGAAAATCTACGAAACGACTTTATATCGGTTCCGCGATTTCAAGGATTTTTGGTTTCTTTTATCCATTCATTTACCCACTTACCCACTGTATCATACCAACAGTTATTCGCATTTAATAATTCTCTGAATTCTTCTGTTCCCAATATTTTTCCAACGGCCAGTTCTGGTTCACGTGCTATCGCTTAGGAAATATATTAATATACAAACGTGAGCCTATTCATATTTTTACAGCTATTTGCATTTAATTTTTTTTTTTTGAAATCATGACTTAATATAGCTTGTTCAGTTGGTCTCGCCGAATTCCATTTGCCGTTTTCTTAAAAAGAAAATATACATATATAAAACATTGTTGCATCTCTTAGCGTTCACTGCACATCTTCTTTCTTCCCTCTCACTTAAACTCTCTCAGACTCTCCTCGTCTTCATGATTTGAAAAAAATGGGTGACATCTAAATTTTTTCCTAAAGCCAGCACATATATATTTGCAAACCTATTCCATTCTCATTGATTTGCCTAAAGCCCATCCTTTTGCATGCGGGTGATTTGCCTGAAGCCTAGCATGAGAATTTGCTTGTCCTCTTTCATTTTCACATCACCTAACAGCACATATATAATTGAAGTTTGCCTCCTTCATTTTTATTTCTTTTGTAACCACCTAATGCTAGCCGCATGGCCACCTTCAATCCTCTCTCTCCCTCTTTATTTTTAAGCACCGGCCACCGCCTGACATCTCTTCGTCCATCTCCACTTGCTCTCTTCGGCCACATCCTCTCGACAGCATCTCCTGCACAGTCAGCCCACAACCAAAGTCCACCATCAAAACACAACATCCACCTCACACAGTCGCCACGCATACATCACCTGCCATCGCCTGACCACAACCGTCATTCACCGACCCTGCCGCCCTGATCTGATCGTCGCCTTCCACTCCACCACTGCCGCAACCGTTTGCCGGCCCTTCCTCCACGTGAACAACCATAACCGAGCCTTCCAACCCTGAGACCATTCCCTCGTTTGCCTGCATGCACCGTTTCCGCCACTCATCATCTCCCCTCCACCGACGTCGCCTCCGTATTGACGTGGGTGAGCCTTTTCTTTTGGTCTGCATATTTTCTAGCGGGTTAGTATTTATGGTTATACTGATATTTGTATATAAAACATTTGTAATATGTTCATATTAATATTTTGAACATCTGCGCATAAAAAATACATATAGCTGTTACGAGATTTATGATTATCTGTTATGCATCTGACCTGTGTATAGATTTTATACGAAATATTGATTTTAAATATATAGGTGATTATGTATATTTTAACTCAGCTATTTGTTTATATAATTAATTAGATAAAATGTATGCAATCATAGAGTAGCATGCATTATAATAGTAGTCTGAGTACTACTGCGCATCTGCCGTTACATATATACGCATCACATTAATTTTAAGTGACATTTACTGTTTGCTGAGGGTACTTTATTCGTTCATTAAATATTGATGTGTAAATTTATAATATATGTATAAAATCATGTAATAGCATAGGTAAGTACTGTTTACAGTTATATTTATAATGTAAGTTTTCTTATAAAGGTTACACTGTGTAGGCGTGTATGAATAATATATAGGGGTTCTTTTTATATCAACTGTTACTTTATTATGTGGCAGTTTAGAAGGTATAAAATATTAGCTGTAAATATTGGATTTTATAAGCATGTACATACTAGTTTATAAATATTTATACTGTTGGTACATATAAAATTTTGTTATTATAATATTTATATATGTTGCATTAGTAAAACATACGTAAACAATGTAATAAGTGTTAATTTGAAGAAATGGATTTTCGAAACACATATATACTTAAATATTAAACATGTTTGAATTTAGAATATGATTCTTTTCTTTATATATATGGTTATATATATGAATTCGCTTATAACAATTATCTTCATCAATCCAGTTCTTATTTGCTTCCGTCGATCCCTGTTATAAGCTTTGTTCGTCGTGCATGTTTTCTACCTCAAAGCGTATCCATCTAGCATTGCGTTGGAATTCGTAGCTCATTTTCTTCGTCAAAAATCTCTAGCATCGAAAGGTGAGCAGTCACTCACGATTAATATTCTTTTATTTATTAAATTTGATTTCAATTGAAACGACAATTGAAATGTGTTGCTGTTAGTTGTTTACACTGTTATAATTGCTATTACCCGAATCTGTTCACCTATGATATCTGACACCATTATCTATTAATTGTTATGCGATGTTAATACAGTTTGATTGATAATTGATTGATTGTTAGTTGTTTATATTGGATGTTAACTTGAAATGTATAAGTGATAAATATTATGCGATTGAATTTGACGTAGGATAGTTTAAAAATGTGAATTGACATATGTGTTGAATTTGATTAGTTAATTTGAATAATATGACCCCTTCTAATTGTTAAGTTAATTAACACGTAGAATTTGATAATTTATACTTTGAACCTTTGAACGTATATTGGATTAATTGTTGTAGTATTAAATTTGAAATTAAAATTGAATGACAAGTGGAAAAACCGAAATGTAAAAGTCTTTAATCTACATGAAATGATAGTGTAGATTCTAGAAATAATTATATAAATTCGCACAAGCAACAATGTGAATTAATACGATTATTTCGGGATTATTGAATTGATTATTGGATTGTTATTGATTGCTGTTATTGATTATTGTTATTGCTTGTTTATTTACTTTGACCCCATCCCAGTTATCACACTGCAAGTTCCCTTTATTATGCTTGATCTTGAATTGAATTGGAATCGGGTTGAAATGATATATACCCAAATGAATTTGACCTAGGATAGAGAATTAAATAAAATCCGATTGGTCAATAAATTGATTTAATAATGATTTTATTCGAGCAAAGAATAAGTTTTGAAATGAAGTTGGAATTTGAATTTTATGAAAGGAAAATGTAAAGATTGAAATCTGAAACAAATATTAATGTAGTAATTGATGAAAGAACATTGTTTGAAATTTAATTATTTAATAATTAAATTTGGAATTATTAATAAATAATTTGGAATTAGTAATAATTGAGTTTTGAAATTATTAAGTTTGAAATCATTTAATAATTAAATTTGAAATTATAATTAAGTTTGGAATTATAATTAAGTTTGAAATTATTAAGTTGAATTTATAATTAAGTTGAAGTGATTTGATAATTAAGTTTGAATTCATAATTAAGTGGAAATGATTTAATAATTAAGTTGAATTTATAATCAAGTTTGTAATTATTAAGTTTTGAAATTATTAATAATTGAGATCGAAATTATTTAATAATTGAATAAGATTTAATTATTTGATAATTGAATAAAAATTGAATTCTTTGATAAGAGAAATTGGACTTTTGAATAAGTGGATATGAACTTCGTTAATAAATGAAATTTAGTTTCTTTATTTTTTTAAAGTTTTGGAAAAATTATTTAAGTAAGTGAAATTGAAACTTCTCGATATATGAAATTTAGTTCTTTATTAATTGAGTATGAAATTTGTAACGAAGTCAATAAATAAGTGAAAATTGGATTTCTTTAACAAGAAATAAAGTGTGATTTACGGAAATGAATGGGATTTATTGAAATTAACGTAAGACTTGTAATTTAAAGAATTGATTTGACAAATTTAATTTATTTCAATTTGAAATTTTGATATAATGAAGTTGAACGTAAGTAATTGATTTAATGAATCGGAAATTTAAATGAAATTTGTTTAAATGATAAATTAGCTTAGCGAATATTGAATGAAATCGATAAATGAATTTAAATTGATTTGAATGAAAATTAACCCAATTTGAATGATTTTGGAATGAAACTCATATACGAACTTGAATCAATACTTGAATTGTTTAAATAAAAGTTGAAATCGAATTATAAGATTTTGAAATGGTAATTTGGAAGTTTTGAAACGTAAACTTTGGAAATTGATTTAGAAAGACAAACGAAAGATGGTTTACGAATTTTAATTGAAATTGAAATTGAAATTTGATTTGGTTTTTGAAATTTATTTAAACGACCAATCGGTGTAATAAATTACGAAAGTTATTAAAGAGACCGAAATCGGTTATGGATATACTCTCTATCTAAACCGAAAACCACTTTAATAACTATACGCGGAGTGATGATCCAGAATGAAGTGGTTGGAATGATGTACGTGATGACTGAAGAAAGAGAACGATAATGGATAGCCTTGACACTTGTGTCAAATTGGAAATGACTAAAACAAAAGCCGTGCCGGGCCAAATGGGTGTTAGCCACCTCGAGCGGACACACTTCTTCGTAACTACTACTCATTACTTGTGATTGATTGGTGCACCCTCGGAATTTCAGGAGTGTTGTTTCGCGGTGTTGCGATCGCTGCGGCGATGCGTTTTCACCAGTCTGGATCAGGCGAACGGTAGTTTCACTACCTTGGGTATAGCCTCATGTGCCTTGTCATACTTGTATCCCTATATACGCGACCACTACGAATTTGTTTTGTGTTATACCTATGGAGTACTCCCTGATATCCCACCAGTTTACGGTGGAGTTTACAGTGCTGTATAGACTATGACATTTATATAAAATGTGTTAAGGGGGATAATGGTAACGCCTTAACACTATTTTGATACTTTATATTACTGATAGACATTATCTATTTAGCGTACACTACTACATAGTAGATAGTTTAACGGATGCTTAGAGGATGGTGATTCCAACATCCTTTGAGGTACTTGTATTTCGATTGCTATTTCAATTGAGCTGGATTTATTGATATGAGAATATTAATCCTGACTCGAGTGTTTTGTGTTTTGCTTTACGCTCGGGTCAGACTGAGTGGTTCAGCTTTCGAGACTCACCTTTGGAGTTGGAGCTTTGCCTGAAGATCCAGCCATCTATTCTGCTTTCAGTATTCGATGATTTCAGTGATGTATCCTGATTTATACCTGATGTATCGTATTACTGTTCTGTTGTAAACTCTGATGTAGCTTATATATTTATATAGTAGCTTCATGAACTACTATCTCTTTTACTTCCGCTGCATATTATTACTCTGTGTTTGTGATTCTGTGATTATTTATTTACTGTATATCTGAGTTTTGCCAAATTTAAATTAACAATTCGGTATTTTGAATTATTCAAGTCCGACATGTGCGGATGCGAATGGTCCAAAATAGCGGGTCGTTACAGTTGGTATCAGAGCTTTTGGTAGCTCTAGGCAGAACTCAGTATATAGGGTAAATGTATTTACAGAATCACTCTCATTCGAGTTTCAATATCTTCCTTTTAACTCAATTCCTTTGAATTTTGGAACGTTCCCTCGGTTCCGAAATTCATTCTTGTCCCTAACTATTCGTCTTCTTCCAATACAGGAGTATCCCATCACTCCACTTCATACGATCTTTATAATGAATCGGCGGTCTCGCCAAACTTCGAATGATTTGTAAAGGGGTGAAGCTCCTTTATAATAGACATCGATTTACCGGAGATTTCTGTATCCTCGGTTTACGATGCTATCTATTTCCTGCTATACCTGAATTCTATCCCTTGAGACCGAATGTTGATTTACCTCGGAGTTCAGCATCGATCCTCTTCTTGAAATCACGGTCGATCCGGTTAAGGTTGCCCGTGAATTAAATAAGCTCATCCATCTCTCGATTCTGTTAATTGAATTATCTTATCTTCTGTTTCGAACTTATTATCGAATCAAAATTCTCTTTGATTTGATTTCCATCAAATTTAAAATCTCTATACTTATTTTGAAATCCATTATTGTATCGTCGAGCGAGGAAGTATATTGGTAAATTAGTATTTAAAATGTTTATTGTATACTGTGTTGTTTGAGTTGTTGATGTTGATTTGGATTTTCGATTGATTCGTCTGATCAACGCTATCGATAGGATTTCCAAAACACTTTAACAGAGCAAATTGACACAATATTGTTTTCAATTTGGTAAACGAAATAAAATTGTGTATGATTATATTATATATAAGTAGAATTTTCCTGAAATTAAATTGTTAATGAATCCGTGGTCCGAAATGATAATATTTAATTTTCACTTATTGTTTTATAAATCATTGACTATTGCAGAATATAAATAAATGAATTTATAAAATTTGGTTATAATTTGATTTGAAATTTAAAATGTATTTAAATTAGAATTTGAGAATTAAATTTTCGATAATTTCGAGTTATGATTTTAAAGTTTAAAATGCGTTTTGTTTAAAATATTTTCGAATAGGAATGGTTTTCAAAGAATTTAAATAATTAAATTTGAGCTCTTCTCATTGTCGCTGGAAAATAATTTCGGTGATGACGGCCGCATCATCGACATTCATTTTCGAGTTTCGAAGTAGAGAGACTATTCTGTAGTTTTGCTACGGTTTGTTTTGAAAACAAATTAATTAGAAATTCTTAAAATACGATTTGACTTGTAATAGATATTAATATATAATTTAAATCTGATTTGATATTATATATATCTATCTCCCTCTAAATAAGTTTGAAGTTACTCGAAAATTTAATTCTTAAATTTATGTTAAAGGATAATTCAAAATGAAATCGAAATTTTAAATAAAAGTTTAAGCCTAAATAATTAAATTAGAAAATTTTACTTGTATAATACTCAATTTCATTCTTTATAACTTACCTAATTTTCAAAAGTTAATTATGTAATTGAATATTATATAGTATAAAATGATGTTGAAGGAATGAATAAATAAATTTGTATGGTTATAATAAGTAAATATACTTAATAAAAAGGTGATAAGATATATTAAGTAGAATAAATCTAACAATAATTTGGAATAAGGAAGAATTAAATTTGTCGAATAAAGTATAATTATAATAAATGACTATTTTAATTTGTGATCTTTGAAATTGTTAATTTAAGAAAATTGGATAATATATAATATAAACTGTCTTTATAAATAAAATGTGAGTGCGTATAATAAATGCTATCGACTTAAATTTTAATTATAAACGTTTATGGAGATAAATAGAATAATATGTTAAATAAATGATAGGCGAGATTAATAGGAGAAAATTTGTTTTGAAAGTTAATAAATTAAATTAAATCAACATAAGATAGTATCTTGAATTAGTTGAATTTAAATCGAATTTCGTTTGAAAGAAACCTTTTGTACATAACATTAACAAACGTGAAATCAAATCAATTTAATGGAAACCGTGAATTTAAAAACAAATTGTTGAATATAAATTTATTTAAATTGAAGTTTATATGGTTTAAATTTATTAGTTCATTTTGTAATTCAAGTTTATTTTCTTCAGGCTGTTTCTATTCTCCTACCTCCTTCCTTTTCGGGGACGAAAAGTTTTGAGTGGGGGAGAATGTAACGACCCGTAAAATTTAACCGGTTTGAATAACATTACTAATTGAAATTTGTGGAATTTTAAACGAAAATTTTTGAAATATAAATTTGATATTTGGAATGCGTCCTGTTAAACATAGCAACCGGTAAATTTTTGTCCGAAAATATGAAAGTTTATTTCGCGCGTAAATTTACTTCAATTGAATCAGTTAAAAGCGATGAAAATAAAACGTTTTCAAAACCAAAATATTTTTACATAGGAAAATTTTAAAACATCTTTTGAGCAAGTTGTCAGTTTGTCGTTTTTTCAAATTCGGACATCTTTGCCTCCGTCGATCTTAATTTTCAGCGAATTTTACGCATTTTCCGTAGTAGAAAATTTGAAATTTTATAATTAGATCGTACCGCTAATATATGTATACTGTTTTGGCCATACCATCGTGCTGATCTCTGTGATATATTTATTTCTGGGTTTTGAAGTCCGGCGCACAGTGAAAATGTACGAAACGACTTTATATCGGTTCCGCGTTTTCAAGGATTTTTGGTTTGTTTTATCCATTCATTTACCCACTTACCCACTGTATCATACCAACAGTTATTCGCATTTAATAATTCTCTGAATTCTTCTGTTCCCAATATTTTTCCAACGGCCAGTTCTGGTTCACGTGCTATCGCTTAGGAAATATATTAATATACAAACGTGAGCCTATTCATATTTTTACAGCTGTTTGCATTTAATTTTTTTTTTTTTTTGAAATCATGACTTAATATAGCTTGTTCAGTTGGTCTCGCCGAATTCCATTTGCCGTTTTCTTAAAAAGAAAATATACATATATAAAACATTGTTGCATCTCTTAGCGTTCACTGCACATCTTCTTTCTTCCCTCTCACTTAAACTCTCTCACTCTCCTCCTCTTCATGATTTGAAAAAAATGGGTGACATCTAAATTTTTTCCTGAAGCCAGCACATATATATTTGCAAACCTATTCCATTCACATTGATTTGCCTAAAGCCCATCCTTTTGCATGCGGGTGATTTGCCTGAAGCCTAGCATGAGAATTTGCTTGTCCTCTTTCATTTTCACATCACCTAACAGCACATATATAATTGAAGTTTGCCTCCTTCATTTTTATTTCTTTTGTAACCACCTAATGCTAGCCGCATGGCCACCTTGAATCCCCTCTCTCCCTCTTTATTTTTAAGCACCGGCCACCGCCTGACATCTCTTCGTCCATCTCCACATGCTCTCTTCGGCCACATCCTCTCGACAGCATCTCCTGCACAGTCAGCCCACAACCAAAGTCCACCATCAAAACACAACATCCATCTCACACCGTCGCCATGCATACATTACCTGCCATCGCCTGACCACAACCGTCATTCACCGACCCTGCCGCCCTGATCTGATCGTCGCCTTCCACTCCACCACTGCCGCAACCGTTTGCCGGCCCTTCCTCCACGTGAACAACCATAACCGAGCCTTCCAACCCTGAGACCATTCCCTCGTTTGCCTGCATGCACCGTTTCCGCCACTCATCATCTCCCCTCCACCGACGTCGCCTCCGTACTGACGTGGGTGAGCCTTTTCTTTTGGTCTGCATATTTTCTAGCGGGTTAGTATTTATGGTTATACTGATATTTGTATATAAAACATTTGTAATCTGTTCATATTAATATTTTGAACATCTGTGCATAAAAAATACATATAGCTGTTACCAGATTTATGATTATCTGTTATGCATCTGACCTGTGTATAGATTTTATACGAAATATTGATTTTAAATATATAGGTGATTATGTATATTTTAACTCAGCTATTTGTTTATATAATTAATTAGATAAAATGTATGCAATCATAGAGTAGCATGCATTATAATAGTAGTCTGAGTACTACTGCGCATCTGCCGTTACATATATACGCATCACATTAATTTTAAGTGACATTTACTGTTTGCTGAGGGTACTTTATTCGTTCATTAAATATTGATGTGTAAATTTATAATATATGTATAAAATCATGTAATAGCATAGGTAAGTACTGTTTACAGTTATATTTATAATGTAAGTTTTCTTATAAAGGTTACACTGTGTAGGCGTGTATGAATAATATATAGGGGTTCTTTTTATATCAACTGTTACTTTATTATGTGGCAGTTTAGAAGGTATAAAATATTAGCTGTAAATATTGGATTTTATAAGCATGTACATACTAGTTTATAAATATTTATACTGTTGGTACATAAAAAATTTTGTTATTATAATATTTATATATGTTGCATTAGTAAAACATACGTAAACAATGTAATAAGTGTTAATTTGAAGAAATGGATTTTTGAAACACATATATACTTAAATATTAAACATGTTTGAATTTAGAATATGATTCTTTTCTTTATATATATGGTTATATATATGAATTCGCTTATAACAATTATCTTCATCAATCCAGTTCTTATTTGCTTCCGTCGATCCCTGTTATAAGCTTTGTTCGTCGTGCTTGTTTTCTACCTCAAAGCGTATCCATCTAGCATTGCGTTGGAATTCGTAGCTCATTTTCTTCGTCAAAAATCTCTAGCATCGAAAGGTGAGCAGTCACTCACGATTAATATTCTTTTATTTATTAAATTTGATTTCAATTGAAACGACAATTGAAATGTGTTGCTGTTAGTTGCTTACACTGTTATAATTGCTATTACCCGAATCTGTTCACCTATGATATCTGACACCATTACTGTTAATTGTTATGCGATGTTAATACAGTCTGATTGATAATTGATTGATTGTTTGTTGTTTATATTGGTTGTTAACTTGAAATGTATAAGTGATAAATATTATGCGATTGAATTTGACGTAGGATAGTTTAAAAATGTGAATCAACATATGTGTTGAATTTGATTAGTTAATTTGAATAATATGACCCCTTCTAATTGTTAAGTTAATTGACACGTAGAATTTGATAAATTATAGTTTGAACCTTTGAACGTATATTGGATTAATTGTTGTAGTATTAAATTTGAAATTAAAATTGAATGACAAGTGGAAAAACCGAAATGTAAAAGTCTTTAATCTACATGAAATGATAGTGTAGATTCTAGAAATAATTATATAAATTCGCACAAGCAACAATGTGAATTAATACGATTATTTCGAGATTATTGAATTGATTATTGGATTTTTATTGATTGCTGTTATTGATTATTGTTATTGCTTGTTTATTTACTTTGACCCCATCCCAGTTATCACACTGCAAGTTCCCTTTATTATGCTTGATCTTGAATTGAAATTGGAATCGGGTTGAAATGATATATACCCAAATGAATTTGACCTAGGATAGAGAATTAAATAAAATCTGATTGGTCAATAAATTGATTTAATAATGATTTTATTCGAGCAAAGAATAAGTTTTGAAATGAAGTTGGAATTTGAATTTTATGAAAGGAAAATGTAAAGATTGAAATCTGAAACAAATATTAATGTAGTAATTGATGAAAGAACATTGTTTGAAATTTAATTATTTAATAATTAAATTTGGAATTATTAATAAATAATTTGGAATTAGTAATAATTGAGTTTTGAAATTATTAAGTTTGAAATCATTTAATAATTAAATTTGAAATTATAATTAAGTTTGGAATTATAATTAAGTTTGAAATTATTAAGTTGAATTTATAATTAAGTTGAAGTGATTTGATAATTAACTTTGAATTCATAATTAAGTGGAAATGATTTAATAATTAAGTTGAATTTATAATCAAGTTTGTAATTATTAAGTTTTGAAATTATTAATAATTGAGATCGAAATTATTTAATAATTGAATAAGATTTAATTATTTGATAATTAAATAAAATTGAATTCTTTGATAAGAGAAATTGGACTTTTGAATAAGTGGATATGAACTTCGTTAATAAATGAAATTTAGTTTCTTTATTTTTTTAAAGTTTTGGAAAAATTATTTAAGTAAGTGAAATTGAAACTTCTCGATATATGAAATTTAGTTCTTTATTAATTGAGTATGAAATTTGTAACGAAGTCAATAAATAAGTGAAAATTGGATTTCTTTAACAAGAAATAAATTGTGATTTACGGAAATGAATGGGATTTATTGAAATTAACGTAAGACTTGTAATTTAAAGAATTGATTTGACAAATTTAATTTATTTCAATTTGAAATTTTGATATAATGAAGTTGAACTTAAGTAATTGATTTAATGAATCGGAAATTTAAATGAAATTTGTTTAAATGATAAATTAGCTTAGCGAATATTGAATGAAATCGATAAATGAATTTAAATTGATTTGAATGAAAATTAACCCAATTTGAATGATTTTGGAATGAAACTCATATACGAACTTGAATCAATACTTGAATTGTTTAAATAAAAGTTGAAATCGAATTATAAGATTTTGAAATGGTAATTTGGAAGTTTTGAAACGTAAACTTTGGAAATTGATTTAGAAAGACAAACGAAAGATGGTTTACGAATTTTAATTGAAATTGAAATTGAAATTTGATTTGGTTTTTGAAATTTATTTAAACGACCAATCGGTGTAATAAATTACGAAAATTATTAAAGAGACCGGAATCGGTTATGGATATACTCTCTATCTAAACCGAAAACCACTTTAATAACTATATGCGGAGTGATGATCCAGAATGAAGTGGTTGGAATGATGTACGTGATGACTGAAGAAAGAGAACGATAATGGATAGCCTTGACACTTGTGTCAAATTGAAAATGACTAAAACAGGAGCCATGCCGGGCCAAATGGGGTTAGCCACCTCGAGCGGACACACTTCTTCGTAACTACTACTCATTACTTGTGATTGATTGGTGCACCCTCGGAATTTCAGGAATGTTGTTTCGCGGTGTTGCGATCGCTGCGGCGATGCGTTCTCACCAGTCTGGATCAGGCGAACGGTAGTTTCACTACCTTGGGTATAGCCTCATGTGCCTTGTCATACTTGTATCCCTATATACGCGACCACTACGAATTTGTTTTGTGTTATACCTATGGAGTACTCCCTGATATCCCACCAGTTTACGGTGGAGTGTACAGTGCTGTATAGACTATGACATTTATATAAAATGTGTTAAGGGGGATAATGGTAACGCCTTAACACTATTTTGATACTTTATATTACTGATAGACATTATCTATTTAGCGTACACTGCTACATAGTAGATAGTTTAACGGATCCTTAGAGGATGGTGATTCCAACATCCTTTGAGTTACTTGTATTTCGATTGCTATTTCAATTGAGCTGGATTTATTGATATGAGAATATTAATCCTGACTCGAGTGTTTTGTGTTTTGCTTTACGCTCGGGTCAGACTGAGTGGTTCAGCTTTCGAGACTCACCTTTGGAGTTGGAGCTTTGCCTGAAGATCCAGCCATCTATTCTGCTTTCAGTATTCGATGATTCCAGTGATGTATCCTGATTTATACCTGATGTATCGTATTACTGTTCTGTTGTAAACTCTGATGTATCTTATATATTTATATAGTAGCTTCATGAACTACTATCTCTTTTACTTCCGCTGCATATTATTACACCGTGTCTGTGATTCTGTGATTATTTATTTACTGTATATCTGAGTTTTGCCAAATTTAAATTAACAACTCGGTATTTTGAATTATTCAAGTCCAACATGTGCGGATGCGAATAGTCCAAAATAGCGGGTCGTTACAAAGATGCTCATACTGAAGATGTTGGTGGTGCTAATCCAATATCAGTTAGTAGATGGGCACTAGAAACTACTGAGTTTCAGTGACGCATATTTATAATTAATGCATTTTTCAAGTATCTTTACACTTTTTGTAATTTCTTTTTTTGCTGCGTATACCAAAGCATGCGGCATATTTTTCATGTTTCTGGTATGTTTCATCAAAATAATATGATGTGTTTTTATCAGTTTTACTTAATTTTTGTTTAATTTTTTAAAAACATATATAATTGCACTCACACAATATTTTAATTATCTTTAGTATGTTAATATTTGTTTTGGAGAAAAGTTAATTTTCTGTTTAAGAAGAATGAACTTTAAACTAATTTTGATTTTTTCCTTCTGAATTTATTTGTTTATGTACTTATATATCTTTTACTTTGTGTAACCAAAATCCAGCTTGGATGCTCTTTTATTTAAGTTTGAGGTTTTGGATCAAAAAACAAAATAAAGGGAAGGAATTTCAGCACTCACTTTTGGTTCTCATGTGCGTGTACTTAGACATTATGATCTGTAAAATATGTTTATTTTTCCCTTCAAAGAACTTTAATCATAATTTACATTGTCATGTTAATTAATTAGAGTTTTATATGATTATTAAGTCCATTATCTATTTATTATTTTACCATACTGTTAATTTCCCCCTCTTTTAAGGATAATTTTGGATATTATCGTGGTTGAATTACCTTACCATTACACAGTTTATTAATGTAGAGCATTATTTTCACTAGAGAAACACGGTCAATTAGCAATTCTTTAATCTATACAACCAGCCTTTCTTATGTTCTTCTTTTGACAGTAATCTATGTTTGCAGTGCCTTTGTGTGTCTTGGAACTTTCTGCCGCATTATATTCCACTAAAGGTGAATGTTTATTCCCTCTTATTAAGTTACAGTTCTTATCTAACTTGATATCACGTGCTGGCAATGAAGCATACATTTCTATTTTTTTATCATTGTTTGCGTTATAAGAACTTTATATAATGTGCATATGATCAAGTAAATATTATGTTGTAGTTTAGTATGGCAGCTATAGATACCACTTTAGTAGCAAAAGTGCTTTAGGTTTATTACCTATGACTGATCTATAAGACAATAAAAAATAACTTATATCAACTTTTTTTAAACTTTTTTAAATCGGATCATAGTTCTAGGATGTAACTATTGTAATAATGCTTCTAAAATGTTTAAGAGTGAATTAACTCATACTATTTTTATGTGTTCAGATTCATGATAGCCTACGGACCATAAATTCTACACATAATATATTACCATCAAATCATACAAGGTGGATGCAGCAAATGCTTCAAAAGAACACGTTCAACTTTGATTATTATGAAGATCAGATCTTTGGAATCAGTAGTAAGCTAAATACTTTTGAAAGAAGGATGAAAGCATATTTTAAGGTGACAACTACTTGGTCGAGATACCTTCTTGGAGAAATGAGTATTAAACTATTTTGGTATTGTTTTAACTATTAGTATGCTTTAAATTTAAAACTTTGAAACATTATGCTCTCTTTAGTATAAACAAACATGTAGAGAAAACTAACGTGAAAACATTTTGTTTTGCTCATAACGTGATGTTGTACCTTACTATGTTTTGAAAATTATTGTTTGGATTACCTTTAGGGTACCATTTCATTTCGTTGCAATGCGGTACAAATTTATAGCTTTGTTGGTGTCATTGGTATTGCACTTGCTAGTGTAAATTTTTTTGTTAACTTTAATATTTTTCTTAGTTTTATTTCACGCATGTCTTTGTTATTTGAAATTACATGTGTATCTTTCAATGTTAACAAATTTTAAGTGGGTATCACTAGGTCCAAAGTGTGGTACACTTGGGACCAAAGTGGATTCCATGCATTTAGGCAGTTCATCTTCTAGAAAATTTTGAATAAATATGAAAAGGTTGAAGCGAACAAAACGTGGGTAGTGCAATCAAATTTGAACATCTTTTGACAAAGTATTTCTTCTGTACCTCTGTTTCATTTTCATTTACGATATAAATGAGTGGCTTTATTATGAAATTGGTATCCATTTCAGACTACTTACCATTTTAAAATATCTTATAGTGCCAAAATTGACATTATCCTGGTAATGGTACAGACTTAATTTTTTTCTATGTATGAATGTAAGCTATATTCTAATTTCATTGTCGTTTCTATACTTCATGTTATGTTTGGCTTATATTATGTGACAGCTGACAACATATGTATACCATGAAATATTTCATCAGTGTAGATTTGTGTGGTCATCTTACATATAAAATTACTCAACATCCATGTTTATTCAATGCCAAGATTTCATTTTCATATTGACAATTATGTGATAATGAGCGGTGTGACCATCGATACTGCAAAGAAAAATATGGAGTAGAGCACGCCAAGCAATTGAGGTTTAGGACCAGCCATTAAATAGTGCAAATTGCTTTACAAGTCTTTCATTCATATAGTTTGACAAGGAGTTGATATACTGCTTAAATTATAAGATTGAATTCGCTAGATTTACTACTATATACAAGATTATTATACACAAAAGGCATGAAAAATGATAAGAGTTTCCACCAAGTTTCGAGAACTTGATTTCGGTCTCGATTTCGGTCAATTTAAGAAATTTCGCTTGTTTCGGTTTATGTTTCAGTTTCAGTCCTGATATTGTATTTTTACATTTTTATTGAAAATGTAACAATAAACGATTCAAATTCATATAGAAATATAGCATACGATAAAATAATAGTGTTACATACAACACTACTACATGTAGAAAATATTTCTCAAGCTACATATGGATGTTTTTCACAATTTTCTTCATCGTCTTGAGTTGTGTAATATGATGGATAACCATATTGCATTTGTCTTGGACCCATAAATATCGCCATCATGTAATCAAAAGTCGATGGTTCATCATTTTGTGTTGTATATGTAGCTTGACTATTTTGACCATATGAGATATCACTATATGAGTTACCACCTGTATAGTCAGAAGTAGAATACCTATAGGTTGGTGGATTAGTTGCAGCATATGGATTGTGGTGCTCGTAATCATGTTGATGTTCGAATTTAACATTTAAATTACCATCTCTTCGGTTAGGATTGCCGCTCGCACTCCTTCTTCTTGAATATGTTTGAGTTGGTCTATATATTTCGCCACCATCATTAAAACTAATACCATAATTACTTGTTAAACCAACGCCACTTCCACCTGCGTTACCATGATCATCATTTGACGAGCTGCTACTATTTTCATTGCTTTGACTCTTTTTTGCTCGTGCAGGCATACCATCAACAGCAGCGACTGCATCATTCAGTGTATTAGTCATCCAAGGGTCGTTGTCCAATAAGCGTGGTTCAATTTCAGTAGTCCATTCTGCTAATGTATCCTCTACATGGAATATATAGTCTAGATCGATTAACTGATTTTCAGTGTCGTGGCGTCTTGAATTTTTTGCTCTTAGTCTCATGTTGTAATGCATATATACTAATTTTCAAGACTTTTCATATTTATTCTTTTTCGTAATTTTGTATGAATCATTGAAAATGTATTCCAGTTTCTTTCGCAGTTTGAAGATGAAACTATTTGGCTTAAAATATGCATTGCTAAATGTGTTAAATTTGTAGCATCCTCTCTTCAAATTATTGACCACCATTGAGCGGGAAAACATTAATGTGCAACCATATTCATCACAGAAATTGTGCAATGTTTTAATATATTGTCCAGTTTCTTCTATTTCATTTTAAGGTACAAGTGTGATATTTCATATCCAGTTGGTGGATCAATTCCACGACCACATTCTGCAATCGTGTCAACCATTGTCGTATAATATGGACTATTAGCAACGTTATGCGGAATATGGTTGAAAAAAAAAGAACTTAGAAATTGCTCGACCTATATGTTTTTTGGCATCTTTAATACCTTTTATTGTAGATTTAACAGAAGGTTGAGTTCTACCACCTCATTTTTGCATGTGTGAGTTGATTCGTCCAGCAGCATCATTGTCAAAATCGTCATCTGATAGATTTTCAAACAGTATTAGATCTGTGCAACGTTTGACTTGAACCACCACCCGATCGTCGAATGGTATGAGATCTACGCAGCTCTTCATCTCTAAATGCATCTCTGCTTTGTCGCATGACATGTTGAAGTTCTTCATCATCTTCATTTTCATTGTCTGATCGTTGGTGCGGTCTACTCATTAGCTCCTCTTATATGCATTGTTTGTCAAGTTTTCTTTGCTTTGTTCATTTCTCTTTTGAATGATATGTGATCGTACAAGTTGTTTAACTTCTTTAGGGACAATTAGACATGTCGACACATCGCTGCCCACTCTTGTCAGATGTTCTTTCAAACATGTCACACCACCACCATTAATTAGTTTATTACAAAAGTTATATTTTGTTTTTCGAAGATTACCGTCAATCGCAGTAACATAATTCCAACCAATTTCAATCGAATTAGCCAAAATGTACCTGCGATTATAAATAAACGATAAAATATTCCAAATCAAATCAAAAATAAAATACAAATGCATAAATAACATTCATCGAAGTCATCAAAATTTATTATTCAAGTTCAACATTTCGAGTCCAATATTCCACTTCAATGTTCAAGTCCATATTCCAGTCCAATATATTCAAGTTCAACATTCAAGTCCATATTCAAATCAGCATATTCAAGTCCAATATTCAAGTCAGTACAACATATTCAGGTAAATCGACTTATTTAAGTCGGTTTAACATATTCAAGGCCATTTGCATATGCAATATCAAACAATGCTCATGTTCAACATATAGCAGGAAAAAAGCAAGGCTTCAAAAAATAAACGATACAATATTCCAAAGTCAATGCTAAGCAATTTAATATTCCAAGTCATATCAAAAATAAAAAACAAATGCATAAACAACGTTCATCGAAGTCATCAGAATTCATTGTTCAAGTTCCACATTTCGAATGCAATATTACGGTCCAATGTTCAAGTCCATATTCCAATCCAACATATTCAAATTCAACATTCATGTCCATATTCAAATCAGCATATTTAAGTCCAATATTCAGGTCAGTACAACATATTCATGTCAGTCGCCTTATTTAAGTCGGTACAACATATTCAAGGCCGTTTGCATATGCAATATCAAACAATGTTCAACATATAGTAGGAAAAATGCATGGCTTAAAAAAATAAAAACAACACCTATATTTATCATTTATGTTTAAAAACGAAAAAGAAAAAAAAAACAATGCTTAGAAAAACAAGGCCTAAGAAAAAACAAAGGTTGTTTATTTACCTTCGTTCTGCTTTATTAAAAAGAATACAAAGGCCAAGACAATATCTTTCCACTTCCTCCCGCTTCACGACCAAACGTAGACGCATTAAAACGAAGCGAATGAAAGCTAGGGCAGAAGATAGAAAACGAAAATGGACAAAAAAATTTTACCTTCGTTCGAAAGCAAGCAAGGGCTGAAGATGGAAATCAAAAATCGCGAATTGAAGCCGAGCTCCTCCTGCTAACTCGAAGAACAATGCCGCGAGGTCGAAGCTTGGTCGTATTTGGGCGAATCGGCGATTCTTCTTGCTCGAATTGAGAGGATTGTTGAAGCACAAGCGTTAATTTACATTCGCGGTGGTCGTTTATTTATAAGCAAAAAGTTTATGCTTTAACCGTTGAAGCGTGGGATATCTGTTTTGCATTGTCGACTTTGGATTTTACGCGTAATTTGATTTCGGCTGTTGCTTTTTTATCATTTTCGCAATTGATTTTTTTATCAAAACAGTTTGACCGGAATGGGATTTTGACTTAATCCTGTCCCGGTGATGGCCGAAACTGATACAGACGGTCAGAATCTCGTGGTTCCGGCCGAATCCTCAATCAATGGTTTCCACCTTCTATTTCTTTTGATGATGCAAAAAAACTGCCACTTTGCTTATATGCAAGGCAGTCACATACCCAAGTGAGCAGATGCAGGTCCTTACGGACTTGCCTATATACTCGTGTTAATAGTTATTGCCCATGTTTCAACTTACACTTTTTTTTTCCTTTGGGTTTGATTTGGAATTTTTATATGACCAAGTCAACATGATATATTGGCAATGTCAATTAATGGTTCCTCCCAACTACCTAAATTAAAATGACATAACTGTTTTTACTTTTAAAGTTTGTCTTCATGTACTTCATTTTTTTTCTGTGAAGGTAGTATTCAATCCAAATGGGTATCTGAAAAGAGAAAAAGTAGGAAGACGGTACACTTTTTATCTGGTTTGAGTTTACTAGGTAATAAGGCTAGGTGAATTATATAGGGGATATCAAACATGCAAGTTTAAACTTTAACGCACATATTAGTATTTTATTTTGGACCTATAATTTTCTTCTGTAACATGCTTTATAACCTGTGTTATTTTGTCGATTAAATTTCCAAGCATCTCAATAAATAATGAGATGTTGAACATGTAAAACTTTCATACTTTCCCTTTGCTATCTTGCTGAGAAGTCAAAATGCATGAGATAAAACCGGTAGGCCCTATATGAATTAAATAGAGCCAACAATAAATAGTATGTTATTTCTAAATTAAACAGAGCCAGCAATTATATATGAACCAATAGCAAGAGAAATCACAGTAAATGGTGCATAAACTAAAGTGCTCTACAGGCTTACAAAGTGTTAGTCCGTAGAACAGATTCAGAAACAGAAGTTGAAGTTATACTACAATGGTTGTTCTTCATAATTGTATAGCTTTATACTTGAAGAAATACTACAACTCGTGCATTTACGTATGTCAAGTGCTAACTCAACGATTCTTGAGGTTCCAAGAGTGCTAGCTTAGACTTTGGTAGACTCAAAAATGTGGTGCTTAAAGCCATCAACCACATCCACCATAAAAACATTAAAATTATACGTCCACCCTATTAGCCGTCCATTTACAGTCCCCTATATTCCTAATGCATTATACTCTGGTCCTTAAAGCATTGCTTTAATTTTTAAGGTGTGATCTGGCATAGACACTCTACACAAACCTGTTATGTCCATGAAATCTCCATAATCCCAAAAATATTGAAATCCATATCTATGCAATAGATTATGTTTATCTTATTTTTGGCCATTATTTTTTTTATTTTAATTCATTCGGGCAGTATCATTGAATTGTATTCAATGAAAGCTCATGAATTACTACTATTATGTTAAATCCAATAGTCAGATGGTCATTTAATCGAGTATAAGGACTTTGAAGTTTATTTCATAGACTACGTACATAAATAACAAGCATGTAATCACTTTAAGGATATAAATTATGTTGGCCAACTGTATTGAAAACTGGTCCATACACAAAAGATAAATAAATATGTTTAGTGAGACCAATGTTTATCACTGTACAAAGCATGGATAAGCTTGTATGTTTGTTATGCTAAGAAATTTGTTTAGGATAATTGAAATTTGAAACTAAAACTACTTAATTCTAACATGGAGCAAGTAGTAGATGGACAATTCAAATAAGCAAGAAATGAATCTTAACTATGCACTCTTCCAAATTAAGGTTGTTGTGAAAAATACTTATCTATGGTGTTCATGAACTCATTGGATTTATGGTACGTTTATCTAGCTAGTTACACATTGCTAAGAATGTGCTCATAGGAACGCCAATAATATTCTGAAGAAGACATAATAATACCTCTTGTATTTTTGTTGGTTGTTATCTTGTAGACATTTATTCTTAACTATTTATAGGCAAAATACTACATTCTTACTAGCCTAACAGTTCATCACTGTCCCTGTACTATCACCCAAATAATGGGTAAATTCAGATTAGTACTACCTAGCTCCCAACACTTATTAGTCATCCTTACTAACCTATAGTTCAATTTCTTCAAACTTGCTGCTCCATAACATCATTGTTAGGTATTAGTTACATGCATAGTTTTCATAACCCGACCCTGCTACGGTTGAACTGCGAATAACTCTGAACCGTGGGGGTCAAAGGCCGGGAACTCAATTAGACCTCCTTCATGCAAGAACTTTGGTTCGACCTTTGAATTGGCGGTTTAACCCTTCATCTGAACACGGTTGAACCCTCTCATATGTGAAATATCTTCGTTTTAAAATATGTTTTCAAATATCCATCCGTTTTATGTTTGTAATTAGTGCAGCTAGTGTAATAAATTTTGTTTAATTTTTCATATTTGAATTAATGTGTGGATTATGAATTAATATCGTATATATTTATTGAAGATGTTGATTTATTGTGTACTTATTGTTGATACATTGCATCTAAATGTATTAATTTTCAAAAAAAAAGTATGTGCGGTTCTTGTTGGTTCGATCGGTCGAACCCTCAAAACCTCGAACCTTGAGTCCTCACGGTTTGATTCACGGTCCGGTTATGAAAACATTGGTTACATGCATCAGTCTGTGCGTTTCATTAGCTATTGGAAAGATTAAGCGGTAATACCATATAGCTACTCATTGTTATGATGCACCAAGTAGCCATTACTGCTAATTTCCCATAGATGTTTGACAATGCAATCTTCACATAATGTCTCTGGCTAGTCCATTTGAGATCTCATATTTCTATTATAATATTATGATAATGCATCAGTTCAGTCCATTGCTTCAGCTCAGTTGGCTCAACCTCCGTCCATGCTTAAGCCATATTCAGTCGCCCCTGTCTGTGTAGGAAGCTCTGCTATGATTGATGTGACATTCATTTGCCTCAATCCATGTTTAATACCTTTCCGCTATTTCAACCGCCATCTAGTGCATTACTTGTAACAGCTTCGCATTTTCGACTCTCAAAAGTCAACACTAATACATCCACGGTGTTCATGTGCCGAGCATTAAAGCACCTGAAAGACGGATTGCTGAGGTGGGCACATAAATAAAAGACAAAACAGAATCTCACAACATGATAAGAATATCTTGCTGCATGTCCTAACCACTGCACTACCTTGAGGGTTTCCAATAATATCTAGTTTAACCAGAGATTTAACCAGACATGATTAAGCACAAAGAAACTATTTAGCCTCTTTAATTAATCCTTCCATAAATCACAACTACTTTGTAAATTCTTTCATTAAAACATTCTTACAAAGATATATCCGTAAACCCTTCTCCATTATCCTATTTAATCAATCATTTCATAAGTTAAAACTACTTTGTAAATTCTTGTATTAAAATATTCTTACAAAGATATATCCATAAACCTTTCTCTACTCTTTTCACTACTTGAAAAATATTGATATACTTATCTAATCAACTCTATAAGTATACTCATAAACATTTCACTTTCAAAACATAGAATTTTTTTCATATACTTGTATCAACCGTATAAGCATATTCATCAAACACTGCATTTCCATTACTTAGAAAATGTATTCATATATTATCTCAAAGTTATAAGTATAAATCTTAAAAAAGATTTCATTTTCCAAAATCATACTTATTTGGGTTAAATCACTTACCATTTAAAAACATTGGTAACACTAAAATTAAAACACTTTCCTTTTGGTGTAAGTAAATGGATCGTATAGAAATAAGACCAAATATACTTACCGCCACTTTTCGATTTCAAATGGTACTATCTCTTGATTAACAATAAAATTGGACAGGTTGGAAAACTATATTGCCTTGACGCACATTCTTAATTCGCAAGATAGAAACTAGTTTTCATACCTTGGAATTTGGTGTTACGTATGAAAAGAATACATTTCATACAATCGTAATTTGAAATGATCATTTATGGAAATCAAATCTCATTATTCTTTTATATAACTCCTTTTTATAAACCTCGTTATATTTACAAACTTCATTTGTAAATCTTTTTACAAAATTTCATTTATAAGTCTCCTTTATAAATATCAGTTATAAATCATCTTTTATAAACTTCAAGGTATAATTATGAAACTTCTTTTGTAAATATCAAAGTATAATTATAAAACTTTAAATTCATTTATAATTTTTTATGCAACTCATTTCTATTTATAACTCTTTTGTAATTATAAAAAAATCTTTTTAAATATTTCTTTCATATTTATAAATCCTTCTATAAATTACCGTTTATAAATCTTTAAATATATCGCAAACTTTCAGCTTCCAAATAGACAAAATACTTTCTATAAACAATCATTCCACGTACTACCATAAATCCACAAATCTGATTTATTATTCAATTTCTCAAAATGATATCATTTCCCTTTTAAAAATCTTGTTTATAAACCTGTTCTTTTTATCTATAAAATATCTTATAAACTATTCTTTTATTTATAAAAGAACATTTATAGATCTATTCTCTTAATACAACATCTTGTATAAAATATTTCATAAATATCTATTCCAAAGTATTTCTATCTTCTTTTAAAAACAAAATCATTTTAAAATATAAGATAAACCCCTTGTTTTTATTTTAAATAAACATTATTATTATAATAACTTTTCTATTAAGATAAATACTTTCCAAAATAATTTTAAAATATTTACATTTATACGTATATCAGGATAGAATAATAAAAGAAGTCGAAGTACAAACTATTCTTTTTATATCATAGATAAACCTTTGGGATCGTTTTCACCCTAGAGGGGAGTGAATCGGGTCTACTAAATATAAATGTGAAATTAAAAATGAAAACATAACAGAGAGTAATGTAGTAATAGATGAGAGTAATGTAGTAATAGATCTCACACGATTTTATCCAGCTTTGGAAAAAACCAGCCACGTGCTGTCCCTATGGTTTCTACTGGAAATTAAGTAATCGGTCGCTTACAAAAACAGGTAAACTTGTAATACTCGCTAACTCGATCAACTTAACATGTAAATTCAAAACCATAAAGCAACTTAGCCACTGAGTTGCGAATTCTCAAACTACGCCACGTAGTTCGTACCTAGTTACACAACTAGAAATTTACAAAATTTCAAAAGAGAAAATAAAACTAAACAAACTCTTATATTTAAAACATAAGCCCAATACACATAAAAAAGGACACGACCCAATTAAAGATATAAATGATTTCTCCCTTTTTTATTTTGCTTGTGTAATCTCTTTGGCCTAAAATGGATAAACGAGTTTCCCTTTTATTCTTGTGCTTCCTGCTGCCACCTTGTTTCTTTTGCGATCTGAAATTAGCACTTTGTTCCAATTGAAGATGTCGCTTGGAATTTGATCAATTGAAGTGATGATTTCGCTTCGGTTTGCTTTGTCGATCGATCCTAGTTTTGACTGCACTCGGTCACTTCAATTGTGTCGAGCACTTCTTTGGTTATGACTTTGTTATGATTTAAATTTGCTGTTTTAATTAAATTGATACTATCTCGACTTTGATGATTTATTCCAATCATGAATTGGGTTTAAATAGGGATAAAATACCTAAAATTTCGTTCGTATATTTTGGTTCTAATTCTTCAATTACTTTGCTCGACCATTCGATTCTTTCTTTAACGATTGTGATGATTCTATTTTGTTCATTAGTTGATATATTCGAATATGTTTGAATCTGTTCCGTTCTTTGCTCCTATGACTTGTTCATCGGTTGCTTACGGTTTGGTATTTGAATATGAGATAAACTTGACTTGCTAAATTCTAATTTGTTCATCAGCGACTTTTTCTACTCCTTGACTTTGATCGAACTGCTACTGATAGTTACCAAATTTTTGAACATTACAACAGTATTTTTCGTTTGGTCATTTCTTTGGTCACAACTTGGAGTCTTCGATGTTAGTTGCTCGAGTTTAATCTGATGTCTCCATGTATATATATACATACATATATATATGTATATATGCATATGATTAGTGTTGCTATGCTCTGTCCACCCGAGTGCTTGCGTTCATGTGTGTTCATGTGTGTGTGATTGCTGCAACTCTAATGCATTGATGTCATCTCTGTTTCATGTCTATATCTAGTGAACCACTTTGTACATGTTGAAACTTAACTTGCATATGAACTTGTGCATGTTGAAATGTTTGCATATGTCCATTTCCCTATTCCATATGAACTGGACATGTCTGACACTTTGTTGTTTTGATTGTATGTTATCATGTTGCTTTGCATTCAAGTAAGTTGTTTGTTGATTGCTTTTGATTATGTGGTTCCATTTTGGTCCGGTTCCATATTAACCTGTTGTCATGTTCAACTGCTTGCTCTGTGATTTTGTATTCTCTGTCATCGTTGATATAGCCTGATCTTTGCACATTTTTGGTGGTCTGGTTCCATATGTACTCCGGTTGCATTTGGTGTGTTCATGTGATCACTAGTCCTTGTTATTGTTTTCATGCCTTAATTCTGATTTCTGCCTTGTATTATGTTTTCATGCTCCATTGTGTTCATGCTTGAATGTAGCCTTCTTCCACGTGGAGTCTGGTCTGGTTCTAATGTGTTCGTGCCTGAATTTTGCTTGATGCATTGTTCCATTGCTCCATTGCTGTCTTTGCGTGGTTGATTTGCTGCATGCACATGTTGCCTTCGAAAAATTTGAATCTTGTTCGATTTGAAGTCTTGTTGCATTTTCTGTTTTGATTTGTTCCCATGCCTCAATTTTTTTGCATCTAAGTTGAATCCAGTTTGGGTTTGACTTTATGCTCATCTGTTCCTGCAATTTTAACAAGCAAGTGTATATTGATGTGCACGACCATGTAGCATGTACAGTGATACATTGTGCATGTCACAAGTTGTTCGCGTAAGATGAATTGAAAAATGATAACGAACAACCCAAATAATCGAGGAAAACAATATTTTCAAAACACACACTTCATTGTGCACTGCAAAATATAGCTTTTTCAATTTTACAACGTCAGTGCTTATTTTGCAGATAGTTCAGATGTTGGATACCGGCTGGAACAGAGTTGAAGATCAATTAGGAGTGGTGAGTGAATATGTAGTGAGGTGAAACATGTATGTAAAATTGTATAGTGAAAATTGTGGTGTAATTGAAATTGAAACTTGTATTTGCAATTGTGTAAATATAGTGAGAGCTCAAATTTGTAATATTGAATTTGTAATAAAATATTTTTTCAAATAATTTTTTTGTTTAAATAAGAATTTCAAATTATTTATTTTTTTCAACAAATATTTATTTAATTATATGGAAAACTAAAATAGGACAATAGTAAATACATTTAAACGAATATGTATATGTTTGTTATCATCAAACAAAAATCATACACTAGCATATTCTACAAAACCAAAATAGGTCAGATTAAAAATCATTTTTCAAACCGAAACCATTTTCTAATCAAAACATAAATTAATAGTATTTCAAAATACTATATTAAGCAATAGTTACCAAATCAGTTAACCCATGTCATTACTGCTTTTTCTCTAAAAAGGTTCGACTTTTAACATGTATCGGTATCACATCCAATATGGCCAAACCATAAAATTTTGGCATTCAACAATTTATATAATGGGTAAATAAGTGAAATTAAAATCAAAAGGTATATAACTAGAGTTAACAATTTACAATGGTGAGAAATCCGGATTTCTCTATAAAATTCCCTACATTTAATTTTAAAATGTCATTTGTTTTTCACATGCCGAAAATTATTCGAACCAAGAAAATTGTTCATCAAAATGGGTAAACTATAATTTTTATCTATGATATATCATTATAGTAATCATTTAGAAGTGAGTAACTCAACGAAATTCTAACGGGCGCTTAAGCGTTCCGGTTTGAACTAAAATCAAACGACGCTCGATTTTAGTCCAAAATTCTACCGACTCCAAATTTAATGAAACTAATTTCAACATGTAGCTATAAGAATAACGAGCGTGACGCAAGAGACCACATCTCTATTGGACTTCGTATGAGAGATATTCATTTTATAAGCTTTCGATTTTAAAATTATAATTTATTCCACTTATTACAAATTAAGTTTTAAATTACCCAAACAAAACTCTTCCCTCCCAAGCACCTTCTTCCTCAAATGGCCATGCATCTGTACATGTTAAAACCCACCATTCGATCCCTTTTCACTTCAAATTCTCTCATGTTTCTCCACGAAATCCAAACAATTAATTCCGTTCAACTCTACTACGCACGAGCTTTGCGACCAAATTCCCAAAATCGAGCTTGATGGCCTCCATTAATCGTGACACCCCAAGCCTGTATGTAACGAGGCAAAAGTCGCATCTCACAAGACAAGACCACACATGCCAAAACCCCTTCCACCGATGCTCTTCGATATGAGAAATGCAATGGAACCAACCTCGTCGTCTATCACCATGTAGATCTCGCCAAAATGCTAACCCTAATTTTTAACCCTCACGACCAAAACATGTCGAATAACACAAACAATGCCAAACTCAACCAAACTATATGGACTTATATATCTCATCCATACGAGTTCAATGATCCTTGTTTTATATTGTTCGATGGAGTATTTTGCTTGATTTGGATTTTTGAAATTCAAGTGACTTGCTTTCTTTGGTTATTGGAAGTAACAAAAATGAAAAGAGATAGAACAAAGAGAAGTTAGCGTTTGTTTATTTGTCTTAGGTTAGAGGTAGGTTTATTTTACATTTCTCGACTCTCACCGCATAGAATTTTGTCTTTGTATGGACCGCAAACAACAAAACAAAAGTACGATCGCGTAGAAAAATGCGATATGATCCCAAAATAATAATATATACACAGGTTATCTTATTACGAAAAATTTCAAAAATAACTTCGTGTTTCGAAAAATCGTTCAACGAAAATTTAAATATTTTCTAAATTAAAAATTATTGAAAAATCAATAAATAAAAATAAAAACGCGTCAATAAAATCTGGTCGTTTTATAACAATTAATTTTTATTATTCATTATATTTGAAATGTTAAAGACTTTGGGTCGCTACATTCTCCTCTCTTTAAAAGAATTTTGTTCCTAAAATTTCAAGAGGAAGAAATGTGTCCTCTCACCCTAAAGCTTTAAAAAAATTTCACTGTTAAGTAAATGGATTGTTTAAACTTATAAAATCCCTCAAGCTTTTAGAACCAATTAACTAAAATGAGTTATTAAACTTTCAAAGTCTCATATGTTACAGAAAATTTTAGTAGCTCCTCCTTTGCGCGGCTCGATCAAAAAAACTACAACTCGCCACAACGGGCTTAAATAAAAAAATCCTAAAAGTGGCCTCTCATAAGGGCATAAAATCATCAACATTGATATAAACGTGTTACTATTAGTCAAGCAATCCAATTCGATTCATGAAACCAAAAGCAACAAGCAATCATTTTACTTCCATGAGCCTGTATCTCACTTATAAATGATATACCACCTTATAACTTGCATTATCTAATGTCTAAAGAATACAATTTCTTAAATCCTATAGGATGTACATATACATACATACGCAACATCAAATTCGATTACTCGCTCGATTAAATAAATCTCACTTCCGAACTAATATCGCTTACTCAACTCCCTAGTGCGGACTCCGAACAAGTTCTTGATTAGAAATCTCCATTTCTCCTTGCATAGTCATATACTATGGTAGAAAACTTCAGAATAAAATAAAAAATATGTATCAAGTGTTTGACGTAAAGAATCAAAAGAAAAATCCTTATTCGGACTGGTGTAAATCACCTTGAAATCATGTACTCGAATCTGGATCAAGAATAGTTATGCGAACAAAATGATTTACATACAACTTACATATCTATTCCATTGGTTTCTTAATTCCACCAATTTATTTTTAATTGAAAATCATTTAAAATCACATTTAATTACACTAATAGTTTTTTTTCTTTAATAATAAAATCATTCACGAACCATTTCCTTAAACTTTACTTAAGTTAAATTTAATTTCATAACCCAGGTTCAAATTTATATAATACTCTTCTACATCTTAGGAATATATAAAAAAATTCAAATTCTTTTTACTTAAACTAGGACGTTCAACAAACTTTAAAACTTGTTTAACATACTATTTTCTTATATTTAAAAATTACAAAACTTATTTTCTTATAATTTCACCAAAAACACTTAGCTTCAATTTCTGTATCAATTCGGAAGTTTCTAACTATCCAAAATCATTCATTTTTTTTTCATTTAAACAAATGAAAATGCCAAACAACACATCATAATGAGACACTTACAAATTACTCTGCATAGGATACTTGTGTCAATATAAAAACTTAACCGAAAACTTCAGAATTAAACACCTGGGTTTTGTTTCAAATCATTTTTGAAATAATACATACTTATGACTTTGGCATATCATATCATACTTTCGGAGTTTAAACAAAAATTGTTTTACCAAAAAACCTTAAAGCAAATTACCATGGTCATGATTCCCAACGTAGAAACTCAAATTATGAACACTGATGATGCTAACCAATATTATTTTCTAACGACGGAAATGAGTTCAGCGCTTTCTTATCCTTTTAAAAATTCTTTTAAAATATTCCTAGTCAAAAACACTTTCAAATAATACAACTATTTCTTTTCTCCAAAATTTTGAAAACAATTTCCAAAACACCAGTATTTAAGTTCTCAAATTCTCAGTTTAAATCCATTTTATTTAAAAAATTGTTTATAAATCATACTTATAAAATTTCATTTCTTATATACACTCATTTCACAAATATATATCTTTATTGAGATAATAGTGAACAACTTTTATTAAAAAAAAATTTAATCCAATATTATCAATGAATGTAAAACTCGAAAGTGAATGCCGAAGATGCTGCAGTCATTACCAAAATTATTTTTCCAGTAACAGAAGTTAGTTCAGTGCTTTCTTATCTCTTTAAAATACCTTTTGAAATATTCCTAGTCAAAAATACTTGCAAACAACACTATTATTATTTTTCTCCAAAACTTTGAAAAACAATTTTCAGGACACTGGATTTATATTTTCGAATTATCGATTTAAATCCTTTTTATTCATAAAAACTATTTATAAAGCATACTTATAAAATTTTACTTTCTTATGTAAACTCTTTTCGCAAATATATACCTTGGATTAGATTATAATAAAAACTTTTATTAAAATTAAATTTTAATCTAATGTTATCACTGAATCCTTCTAGTAAAATCATGAAACTGAATTCATAAGGTGTTTGTCTTTAACTCAACTAAAACAATAAATGCTCATAAACTATCTGAGCACAAACAATCAATCAACGAACAATAGTCAATGATCGTAAGCTGGACGAGCATGATTAAACAAATAATAAATGATAATAACTAAACATTATCATTTCCTAACAAAAAATACGTCATGACAACTAAATCAATTTCTAAATATTTTCTTTTATATATAGAATATAAAGTCTGGGTAAAATTATTTCATTTACCTAATTCAAAACAATATTGTGTTGGTTTGTCTTATTCAAGTGTTTAGAAACTCCTATAGATACAGCCGTTCCTTCTGTATCGACCAGAGTTCATAACTCACTCAAATGACAAATCAATGCAACATATAACATTTTATAGCACTAATAAATAAGTGCTTATATATATACAGTCAACCCATTGTAGGACGTTACTAACCATACCCCTAATGAGTCTAACCCATCAAAGCCTAGGTGTTTGCTTTACCTAAGCTCTACTATCAGTTGTAACAACCCATATTTTCGACCCTCAAAAATCGACACTAATACATCCACGATATTCACGTACCGAGCATTCAAGTGCCGGAAAGACAGATTTGGTGAAAGAAATAAAAGACAGAACAAAATCTCACATCATGACGAGAATATAAAATATATAATAGAACTTTATAAAAGAAAACTGTGATTCACGTACATCAATCAAATTCTCCCCTTCTTATCATTTCTATCTCTCTCAACGAACAAGCCTTTACTTCTACTTCCTCCATTACTATCACCTACACACTACAAGAAAATATGCCTTTAGTTGCACTTATTAGTAGCGTTTCGAAGGCAAGTGCAGCTATTATTTTTTTATGCCCTATTATCACCACAGCCAAAAGTTGCCGCTCACCTCGTCTACACATTTTTATTCACTTCCGCCAAAAGTTGCCGCCAACTTTTTACTTGTTACGTTTTTCATTTTAGTTTTCGTGTTTCAATTTTCTTCACTTCCAAAAATTTACATGTCTCAGTTCCTCATCGTTGTTGTCCCTTGATTTTTCCTCCATCGCCATCATCGCACTTCTACTCTATAATGCGCTACTCCTCTTCATAGTCAATCAAATCCTCACCGACAAGCTACTCCTTTTCCTTTTTATAGTCGAGTGAATATGTGCTAATCCTCTCCATCGATCGATGATTTCATCATGCTACTCCTCGTCGGTATGGATTTCTCCAAATTCGCTTCAGTTTATATTGTTTGATACTAAGTTTATATATGGATTTACACTGACCCTAATTCGCTACTCGTCTTCTTCATTTTTCCAACCCTAATTTGTGCATAAACCTTAATTTAGAATAAGTAATGGTGTGGTTACTATTTCCTGCAACATTTGTTTTGTTCCTGGCATAACAAGCTAGAGTTGGTATAAGGGAAGTGCATTTTGTTCCATTCAATTTCGTCGATAATTTGACTACCTTGACATGTGTTAAGTCTGATGGAAGTTGGCATCGTGCAAGTAAGGGTGCTTCTGAGCACATATTCCGATTTTCACAACTTTATTCTAAAAAATAAATAATAAATAATGAAACCAGTTGTATCAGTTTTTATTCTTAAAAAATGGCTGTCATTTTGGAACAGGTCCTGGCTCTGTGAAAACTACAAAGAAGATGTTAGAAACAAGTTTCAGGTAATGTATATTATGTTTCATCATTTTAATAGTTTTATCATAAAATTGTTATCAAAAGAAGATGTTAGAAGTAACCAAAAATAGTTTTATCAATTTAAGCTATGTACATGCACTAGCAGCAAGTGTTTACCCTTTACAATTAGTTAGTTTTCAACAAGAAATTTTGATTTTCCGGTTCAGATAATAAATAAACACAACCATAATAAATAATTTTATAAACTAAATAACATGTGTTTATCATAGATTGAACAGACAGATCTTCTATGATAATAAATTAATTGTAGCGGGATGACATTGTCTGGACCCTAGATATGATTTCTATTGGAAGTAAATAGTTCTTCGTTTTGCCGCTTGCGTTGTATTCTTGTATATGTGTGTTTGCCTTTTTTAAGCCACTTTTATTATGTTCTCATTTTCTTTTAGGATGTCAATAAAAGAGCTTCTGGAAACAAAACATCCTACTGCATGGGTTGAATTTGAGAAGGGATTGATTGACGAGGTATGCATATGAGTTTTATATGAACAGACGTTATACTATTTCTTCTTTTATTTTCCTTCAAGGAAAACTCTAAAGGATTTATTTATTTATTTATTCATTTTAGAGTTACAGTGAGTGAAAATTTAAGTTTCTCATTGTGGTAACATATTCAAATATCTGAAGATCTGAGATACTTGAATTAAATGTTAATTGACAAACTTTAAATTGGTATTCAATAAAAAAAACTTATTTCAATAATAGGTTTTGTTTGAAACTTATTATAAAATAGATCTGATTGTCAACAGATTAGAAAATTGTGCTAGCGCATTTTAAAAGTATGCGAAAGCACAAAAAATAAAAAAATAAAAAATATGAAGAAGTGTGCAAGCATAAAAGTTGATCTGGTGAAAACAGATCTGGTATTGTAGTAAGTTATAAACAGAGCCTATTACTGATATAAGTTCCTCATATACCATTTATCATATCTATATTTTGTAATATTTATGGTTGAATTAATTATATGATATTCTAGGTTCTGTCATACTAGTATAAAGTACAAGACTTGATAAAAGAATTAAACAGTGTCAGGACTCAAAAATTCAAAACAGTATAATGATACTAATCATGCTTCTATTATACGTCCAATCACAACTCTTGTTACTAAACTTTAGGTTGAGCAAGCCAAGAAGTTCTTCAAAGATGGAAGGGATTTCGATCTGCAAGGTTAGATTCTTCAATGCATAGCTTGAGGCACCAAACTCAATTATTAAAGTTTGATGGTGCAGGTTATAAAATGAAATTCTTTACTATGTTGAATGAATGATGTTATAAAATATGCCATCATCCTCTTTGGTTGAAGTCCTATATCTTAAAATCAATTGATTTTATTAACTTTAGTTCTTTATTTGAATCTTTTTAAGAAAGTCTTCACAAACTAGCACATTGACTTGCATGATGTATGTGCACCTATTACTGATATGCTAGGGGATTGATGAAGGGGATTTATTGAATACGATACATGTAATGAAGTAGGAGGCAAGGCTGAAGGGCTGTGACAATATATAGAGGAGGAAGTAGTTGATGGTTATGGTGTTGTTCAGTTCTTTAGCAGAGGAAAGTTGATGGGTGCACAAGTTCTTAGTCGGGGATGCAGGTGGATTGATAACAGGCAGGAGTTTGTGAATGAAAGCAAAACAGGCAGGTGGAATTGCAGTAGTATGACATAGTTTTTGTTATGGCAGTGGAGTGGTAAGGGGAGAGTGATGAAATGTGATGGAAATTGTGTGGTAGTGGAGCAATGTAGTGGTTGAGTGGTGGTAGGGGAAGGTTGTACTGTGAGATGGTTTAATGGTCAGGTGATGTATAGATGCAGCAGTTTGAGGGAGGTATATGTGGTGTGGCTGTCGTTGTATTGAGAAGCGGATGGTGGTTATGGAGGCTGATGTAGGGAATGGTAGTAGTGGTGGAGCACAATGGAGGGGATATGGCAAGAAGTAGTGGGAAAAAGCAGAGAATTGTGAATGGATGAAGTAGTGTAGATGAAGTAGTTGATGTCCTCAGGAAGCAGGGGCTGATTTAGGTGATTTGTATAGTATGAGAGGTTGGTTTTGGTGATGTGGTGGTTGACAGTTTGGATGTTTGAAATGTCGGAAAAAGTTTGAACTTGGTAGAGTTTTTTGAAGTGAAGTAGTGGGATGGTCGAGGCAGTAGTAGTAGTATTGATGAATTGTTCAGGCAGTGATGTATGCAGCTGGTTCAGGGGTGTGTAATGTAATATGAAATGGCAGAAATGCAAATGTATGTGATATTGAAGAGAGTGGATTTTTTGTGAGGAATAACTAAACATTATCATTTCCTAACAAACAATCACGTCATGACAACTAAATCAATTTCTAAATGTCTTCTTTTATATATAGAACATAAAATCTAGGTAAAATTATTTCATTTACCTAATTCAAAACAATATTTTGTGGGTTTGTCTATTCAAGTGTTTAGAAACTCCTATAGATACAGCTGTTCCTTTTGTATCGACCAGAATTCATAACTCACTCAACTGACAAATCAATGCAACACATAACATTTTTTAGCACTAATAAATAGGTGCTTATATATATACATTCAACCCATTGTAGGACGTTACTAACCATACCTCTAATGAGTCTAACCCATCAAAGCCTAGGTGTTTGCTTGACCTTAGCTCTACTATCAGTTGAAACAACCCATCTTTTCGACCCTCAAAAGTCAACACTAATACATCCACAATATTCATGTACCGAGCATTCAAGTGCCAGAAAGACAGATTTGGCGAAAGAAATAAAAGACAGAACAAAATCTCACATCATGACGAGAATATAAAATATACAATAGAACTTTATTAAAGAAAACTGTAATATACGTACATCAATCAAATTCTCCCCTTCGTATCATTTCTATCTCTCTCAACGAACAAGCCTTTACTTCTACTTCCTCCATTACTATCACCAACACACTACAATAAAATATGCTTTTAGTCGCACTTATTAGTAGCGTTTCGAAGGCAAGTGCAACTATTATTTCTTTATGCCCTATTTTCACCGCAGCCAAAAGTTGCCGCTCACCTCGTCTACACATTTTTATTCACTTCCACCAAAAGTTGTCGCCAACTTTTTATTTGTTACGTTTTTCATTTTAGTTTTCGTGTTTTGTTCTTCTTCACTTCTAAAAATTACATGTCTCGGTTCCTCATCGTCTTCATCCACTTCATTTTTTCTCCATCGCCATCATCGCACTTCTCCTCTGTAATGCGCTACTCCTCTTCATAGTCAATCGAATCCTCACCGACATTCTACTCCTTTTCATAGTCGAGTGAATATGTGCTAATCCTCTCCATCGATGGACAATTTCATCATGCTACTCCTCGTCGGTATAGATTTCTGCAAATTCGCTTCAGTTTATATTGTTCGATACTAAGTTTATATATGGATTTACACTGACCCTAATTCGCTACTCGTCTTCGTCATTTTTCCAAACCCTAATTTATGCATAAACCCTAATTTGGAATAAGTTATGATGTGGTTAACATTTCCTGCAATATTTGTTTTGTTCCTGGCATGATAAGCTAGAGTTGGTATTAGGGAAGTGCATTTTGTTCCATTCAATTTCGTCGATAATTTGACTACCTTGACATGTATTAAGTCTGATGGAAGTTGGCATTGTGCAAGTAAGGGTGCTTCTGAGCAGATATTCCGATTTTTACAGCTTTATTCTGAAAAATAAAAAATAAAAAATGAAACCAGTTGTATTATTTTTTATTCTTAAAAAATGGCTATCATTTTGGAACAGGTCCTGGCTCTGTGAAACTGCAGAGAAGATGTTAGAAAAAAGTTTCAGGTAATGTATATTATGCTTCGTCATTTTAATAATTTTATCAGAAAATTGTTATCAAAAGAAGATGTTAGAAGTAACCACAAATAGTTTTATCAATTTAAGCTGTGTATATGCACTAGCAGCAAGTGTTTACCCTTTACAGTTAGTTAGTTTTCAATAAGAAATTTTGATTTTCCAGTTCAGATAATAAATAAACACAACCATAATAAATAATTTTATAAACTAAATAACATGTATTCATCACAGATTGAACAGACGGATCTTCTATGATAATAAATTAATTGTAGCGGGATGACATTGTCTGGACCCTTGATATGATTTCTATTGGAAGTAAATAGTTCTTTGTTTTGCAGCTTGCGCTGTATTCTTGTATATGTGTGTTTGCCTTTTTCAAGCCACTTTTGTTATGTTCTCTTTTTCTTTTAGGATGTCAATGAAAGAGCTTCTAGAAACAATACATCCTACTGCATGGGTTGAATTTGAGAAGGGATTGATTGACGAGGTATGCATATGAGTTTTATACGAACAGACATTATACTATTGCTTCTTTTATTTTCCTTCATGGAAAAATCTAAAGGATTTATTTATTTATTTATTTTAGAGTTATAGTGAGTGAAAATTTAAGTTTCTCATTGTGGTAACATATTCAATTGTCTGAAGATCTGAGGTACTTTGAATTAAATGTTAATTGATAAACTTCGAATTGGGATTCAATAAAATACTTATTTCAATAATAGGTTTTGTTTGAAACTTATTATAAAATAGATCTTATTTTCAACAAATCAAAAAATTGTGCTAGCGCATTTTTAAAGTATGCGCAAGCACAAAGAATCAAAAATTAAAAAAATACGAAGAAGTGTGCAAGCATAAAAGTTGATCTAGTGAAAATAGATCTAGTATTGTAGTATGTTATAAACAGATTCTTTATTAATATAAGTTCCTCATATACCATTTATCATATCTATATTTTGTAATATTTATGGTTGAATTAATCATATGATATTTTAGGTTCTGTCATACTAGTATAAAGTACAGGACTTGATAAAAGAATTAAACTGCGTCAAGACTCAAAAGCCTTGAATTGAATTGAAACCTTGTCGTGGCCTTGTTTTATGTTGTTTCACATGCACCGTACTCTTGCCCCATCACCATACATGTTTGGCCGACCCAATTGAACCCACAACTAGATCAAAACCATGCCTTAGCCATGTATTCCAACCTATGGCTGAGCCTAAGGAAGGTTGAAAGCAAGTGCAAAGCTTTTAGCTTTGTTTTATGCAGTTAATTCTAGCATTGTTTTATCGTATTTTGGGTTGAAAGCTTATGTTTGTTATATTGTTTTGTTTGAATTATATTCAAGGAAATTAATCTTTGGCTCTCCCACTCGAATCTTTGTCGTGCTTTGATTGCTCTGAAGATTTTTGTTTGTGTGTTTCAGTTGTCATCTCCAGCCTATACCAGTGAGTTATTCTCACCAGACAGTTTTATACTTATATAACTATTAAATCGATCACATTTGAGTTTGTAAATTGCATCACCATGTTATATCTGCTATGCTATAATCATATGATGTTCACCCATGCTTATTTACCTGTTATATCATATATTGCAGTTATTTTATGCTGTTCTTTTATTTATATCATTTTATCACACTGCAAGTTCCCTTTAGATTTGTATCATTATGGGTTGAAATGATACATACCCGAACGGACTTTAGAATATGGAAAAATCGTTATGGGCTGAAATGATAGGCCGGAACGATTTTTAATTATTTCATTTTACTTGCGACTGCGGGTTTGAAATGATAATCCCGGGTTTTATTTGTAAATTAGGGGTTGAAATGATATATTACTCGTATCACTTTACCTAGTGTAGAAAATGATATACAGACCCGTGGTTAAAATATATTTTTCTAAAATTTTTAAAATATTTTAGAAATGTAAATATTATAATATTTTGATTTAAACTTAATTAAAAATGATTTTTGTATAGTATTTAGATTTTTCTGAGAATTTATAAGTGAAATAAATTAATGATAAAGTGGAAATTTAAAATAAAAGTTATTTTGGAAATTTTGATTTAATTATAAATGGAATTTAAATTAAATATGAAAATATGATAAATTTTGATATTTTGAATTAAATGAATTTAAAATGATTTTTATAATATATTAATGGATTTTGAATAAGTTAAATGTGAAATAAATGAATATTGAGTTGAATTTTGAAATATAACTTAAATTGGAAAATTGTGAATTTTGTTTAAAAGTGAATTTTGAAGTTAAGTAAATAAAATGTAAAATAAGTCATATTTTGAAATTTAAACTTTAGTGTTAAGTTAAAAATTTAATTATATGAATTGTAATTGAATGTTGGAATTTAATATGTGAATTAATATTAAATATTGATTTTTGAATGGAAATTTAACTTTATAAAATCATGAATTTAAGGAAAATTAAACGATGGTTATATAAGTGAAAAATATACGATTTTATAAGTTTCAAATGCTTTAAATAAAAATTTAATGGTTTGTGAAAGTATAGTGAATATTTGGAATTTAATTAACAGCATTTTTAAATGCTATTATTTCCTAAAGTAAAGGATATTACAACATTTGTAAATGCTGTAGTTAATATAAATGAACTAAAGGGCTAAATTGAATTAAATGCTATTATAGCACTTTGTAAGCGCTATAATTGTTGAATTTAACTGAGGTTTTATATGAATTAGTGTAACCCTATTACAGCATTTTGGATGCTGTCTTTTGTTAAATTGAATTGTTATAAAAGTAACTTTCCGTAGCATTTTTCTAAATGCCGCGAAAGTTGAATTTTCATTGTTCTAGTTAATTTAAGTGAATAAACGAATTTTGAAAGGTTAAAATTTTGGAAATTTGATAATTTAATTATTAAATATAATAACTTCATTTTTATGATTTAAAATGAAGTAATTTGTTTTGAAATATAAACTATTTGAAATGTGTGTTGAAATGGTATTTTAAGTAAATGAATGTGGTTTGGAAGATACGATATTTTGATATTTTGAAATGGATTTTTGAATGATATTGAATTTTTGAAATGATATTTGATTTTGACGTATAAAATATCATTTTGAAATTCTAACCATGTGATGTATTTAAATTATAGTATAACTGTTTCTTAAAGAATGGGTGATCCCAAGCATTCTTTAAGTTATTGTGCATTTCTATTACAGTACACTTGACTTGGTTTACATTATATAAGTATATATGTCCTGACTCGAGTGTTTTGTGTTTTACTTTATGCTCGGGTCAGCCTGAGTATTTATAGCTTAGATTTGGCATTTCTTTTCTGGAGTTAGGAATCGCTGGAGATTCTGCTTGTCTTGTTATATGTTCCTTTTAGTTTCAGTTGTTCTATTTCAGTTCTGGTATTTATAAACTTCTATATATTTGGGATTTCTATTGTATATGTTTCAAACTGATATTATGTATAATGTTTGAGAGTTTGTTATAGTAGCTTCATGAACTACTATGGTATTTTAATTTCCGCTGCGAGTTATTCTAATATTTATATGTCTGTGATTCTGTGATTGTATTTCATTTTCTCCAAATTTATTTACAATGCGGTATTTTGAGCAATTCAAGTCCGGCATGTGTGGATGCGAATGGTTGAAAATACCGAGTTATTACATTTTATTAGTACTAGGTGTGTAAATTCGTATACGGATGGCTATTGTATGTGAGTTTCGTCATTTTATCAAAAAAACTATTATATTAGAATGGTTATGGATATCTTATTTGATTAAGTGATTAATATGTTCTTTTAATATTTTGAATATGACGATTATGTGAGTGATTGTTGATTGATATAGCAGAAACAAAATAGACCATCAACATGAAATAATAGCATGAAAAAATGGTGCAAAATAATCAACAACTTTTACTAGCGTTTCGGAAATGCTACAAAAATGCATATAGTGGCCTTGAGTAAACGCAACCATAAAGTAGGGGTAAAGTTGGAAACTCTATTGGTAACGCTAGAAAACCTTATGGTGGCGTTTTTAAAACGCTACAAAAAGATTTATGGTGGCGTTTGATGAACACTGCAGTAAAAGGATTTATAGTGGCGTTGAAATAAATGCAACTAAAAATATGGATTTTTAGTTGCGGGCTTTATCACGACATTTCTCAAAACGCTACCATAAGTTTTGGTTGCGTTTTTTGTGCGCCACCAAAAATAAAATTTCTTGTAGTGATACCAAGCTCCTATATTTGATTATTTAAATATTCACTGAGTGAACCACTCAACACATCTTCTAATGTCAGGGTATCCTTGTCATAAATGAGACTATTGCCAAAGCCATTGTATCGATTTAGAAGAAAACATAATAGAATCATATCCTTATATAGCTTAATAATCCTCAACTCAACAGAATTCATCAGCAAATCATCAAATGCAATTAGTTATTATGTAATTGAAGTACAAAATTTTCATCTTATAGCTGAAAAAGTTCCTCAATAGTATCAAACGATTGGTATGTGACTTCTTTATATAGTGATCTTCCAACTTCTTCCAAATATCCTACTAGTAGTTTCAACATTAATTTCAAAGGCAACATAATCTCATATAGCAAGTTGGAGAGTATAAATACTCCATTCTTTCATTTCCTCCCACTCAATAGCTGAAATATCTATAGGCAACTAAACGGTTCAAAAATTTACACTATGAACATGATTTCTTCTCAACACGGCCTTCGTCTTCAATTTCCACTTCTCAAATTTACAATCTCCTCCCAAATTCTCAAACTTTAACTAGAAACTAAGCTCCACATAAGATCACCTAGCATAGGGTGCAACTACTGGAGCAGAATTAACCTACGGTGTATCCTCATCCTTCGGACCTTCTATTCTATCAAACACCTTTCATCCTATAACGAACCATACAACTCTAATATTAGTTGTTATAAGAAATTTGCATGTAATATCAATTTATCCCAAATCCTAGTGGAAGTCTTTGTAGAATCTTGTAAAACTCAGATAAAATAGCAATCCACAATTAAACATAAGAAAAATTGAAATAAACCAAAAGTAAATTAGTTATAGAGATTTATAGTGATTCCACCATTGACATGATAGTGTTCATCCACTTGATAATGCATTTTATTGATATTTTTAGAGAGATCTACATGAGACTAATATATCTATTTTAGTAGAGGATTAAAGATTAATACCAAAATAGTAAAGAAATTAAACCTGAGAGGATGATGATTTGTAATGAACAACTACGTTTATATAGAGATCAATATTTAGAGTTGAAGAAATCGACTTACATTAAAAATCAATGCCACATTAATTCAATACCTCATATATAAACACATATGTGTTCTAGTCTTCATTTTCTTTTAATATGGATATGCTTGATGAGAATTGATTAATTAATTTCATCTCCTGTAATTTTTTTTCATGTAAATAATTACTTCTCTTTTGTCTAATGAATTGAAGAGATAATTTATATTTTCGAACATATTTTTAAGTCATAATTTATAATTATTTGTTAAATAGTTTTGTTTTTGTTTCTCTACTCTTGCCTTCCTGCTTTCCTTCTCATTTTCCATTCTAAATTCTGAATTTGTAGTTGTGAACAATTTATTTACAATTAGAAGTTTCTTTAGAAATTTCTCCTTTTTTGAGTACTTTACCATTGTTTTGATCCACTGTTCTTTTAAATGGAGCCCTTATATTATTTATGAATTAGAACCCTGTTCCTTTCGATTGGAGCGAACTCTGGTCTAGGGCCAAAGCACTCTAAATTTAAGTGCTTGAGTTTGGGAGCACAAGCACTCTCAAGAGCTTACACTATGGAGTTTATTCTTAGGTCATGCTTGAGAGGACTCAAAGCATGCTTTGGGTCCTCGGTAGAGGTTGCAGCACTCCTATCTTCGAATGGAGTGCTTGTTTTGAACGCTACCCAAAGCTTGCTACAAAATTAGCTAAGGTTGTAACTAAAGCTTTCTTTAGGTCTGGTTAGCTTGGAGCCTACATTAATAGACGCTCCCTATCCAAACTCGAGGGTTCCCTTTGCACTTCCCTGTAGCATGCTCTATGGTTTAGCCTAAATGGACATGAGCTTTGCTTAGAGATTACTTGTGTTATTTTGAGTCCATTTTAGCTAATTTCTGAGCATTTTTGTAGTTAGTCTCATATCAAAATTTCCATATTTTAAAGTGATTTTCCATTTTTCTCATTTTTCAATTCAAAGGTACTTTTGAGTTTGACTTGGGCCTTTCTTCATATGTGACCAAAGGCTAGCATCAGGAGTTATGTTTCCATATTTTAACTCGACTTTAATACTATCCTTTTTCATAAATTTCCATATATATTTTCTATACTTTAAGGGTTATAACTTTCATGATAGAATATCATTCAGATACCTGTGTTGTGGAAGTGAAAATGTTGTTACAGCTGATCTTTAAATACGTATCCATGAATTTGTTAAGAACCTTGATAAACAAGAATTCTTTAGAAATACCACGTTTAGTTAATTGACCAATTGTTAAAAACCAATTTTTTCAATTATACTACTATTAGAGTAATAATACTAGGTCTTTACATCATGTTTTAAATAACTTCTATTAAATAGGATAGTTTAATTTTTTAACTATTGTTTGCCTATTATCATGTCGGTGTGATATGTGAGTTGTACGTTGTTTTCTTAGCGAGTTTGTAAGGCTATTTATAAGCCAAAAGTTATTCAATAATAAAATGACTCCTCTCAAATTTGCTAAGCTCTTTTAAATAATTCATTTATTCTTAACATTCTGGTTTTAGAGCCATAAATTTTAGAGATTTCCAAACATGGGAGTAGCGAAGGAAATTTTGTGTATGCCTCTATTCCACGCTTCAATGGTCACTATGACTATTAGATCACGCTGATGGAAAACTTTCTACGATTAAGGGAGTACAAGAGCCTTACAGAAGCAGGAATTATTGAAGCAGATGTTGCAGCATAGGTTACGGAAGTGCAACAACAAAGGATATATGAGATGAAGCTAAAGGACCTAAATGTAAAAAATTATCTCTTTCATGCCATCAAACTCTTAATTCTTGAAACCATTCTTTAGAAGAATAACATCAAACACATTTGGGATACCTTTTTTCAAAGGAAATGCAAGGGTCAAGGGGTGTCACCTTCAAGCATCCCGATGAGAATTTGAAACCCTAAATACAAGATATAGCAAAGGTCACGGAGTACTTTTCTAGAGTCATGGTAGTGGCAAACAAGATGCGTGTCTATGCAGAGGATATGCTGGATGTTAAGGTGGTGGAGAATTGCTCATTAACAGAAAAGTTTGACTATGTTGTTTCCTACATTAAGGATTCAAAGGAAACTGATTCTCTCAGTGTTGATGAGCTATAGAGCTTATTAATAGTGTATGTACAGAAATTCAAGAGGCATAATGGAGAAGAGCAGGTTTTGAAGGTGACACATGATGGAGGTAGAGGTCATGGTCATGGTGCTTACAGGGGAAGAGGAAGAGGGAGAGGTCGGGTTGTTGTGCAGAAATTTCAATTGATTTGCACCAACTCCCAAAACATAGCAGAATGCTAATGTATGGAAACAATCAAAAGAAGGATCTAGCTTGTCGATTAATTACCAACCACAAATTCAATGAAAATTAATCACCAAAAAAAGAAATACAGAAGAGCGGAGAACAGAGAGATTTAATGTGGTTTGGCTAAATCGCCAACGTCCACACCCAACAACTATACTTTATTTCATCGAAGAAAGAGAGTACAAAAGAGAGAGATTATAAAATTATAGATAATAGCGGAGAGACTAACCTATAATTACAAATTGAATAATCAATTTATCCAAAGACTTGATTACGCTCAAAACCCTAAATTGATTGATTGCAGAAATTAGGTTTTACTGAAGAAGAGGATAATGGTGGATGCTCTCTCACATGCTCACACAAATATGAAGATGAACATCCTTCATTTAAATAGACTTAATGGAAAATTTTCTTAGAGATTAAGAAAATTAATTTTCAAATTATGTTTGAAACCTTTTAGAATATCCATGGTTTGATTTTTATGTAAAAAGATCTTGGTTTCCATAATTTTCCTTGCTTGAATTAATCTCCATCGGTAATCTTTTCTTTCATCATATAACAAATTCTTTGACTAATTAATTAGTTAGCAACTAATTAGTTTCCCTTCTCTAAAAGATATCACATGTATCCTTCCTCTTTATCTTTCTATTACAGCCTAATTAATTGATTGACTGAATCAATTAATTATTTTCTTGTCTTCTTTGGAAAATATATGAATCACATAAATTCAACACTCCACCTTGATTCAAATATAACAATCTCTCTGCATCACCACATATCAACAAATTGTTGGGTCTATGTCAACAAACTTAATGTGAACTATTTTGGGCAATATTGCCCAAACAGAGCTTTCAAATCATTCCCAAGCACAAGAAAGATAGTATGCACATCAGCAAACATAATGCATAGGAGAAAGTACCAAAATTCTTCAACAAATCCGATGTTTGAGACGAACATATAGATACTAATCTTCGAGAGACCAATGGAGATTTAACAATACGCTTCACCTTCTCCATTCCAAATTGAGTGTGGACATACTCAATATTATCTACTCCAATCTCCTCCACAATAATTTCGCTAGACTTTCCTAATTCAACATCAACAGACTCACCAATAAGCTCCACAACATTCAAAGCATAAGATGAAGAATCATCGCTACAAATATGTTTACAAATAGGGCCAACTGAACCGAAAGGCCATTCCAGCAAGTGAGCTCCACCTAGAGTCTGAACCTCTGTAATCTTCTCATCAACCATGGTATGATCAAAAATACCAATATCTCTTCGTATATGGAAACAGTATGATGACTTTAAATGTGTTTGGCAATTTTCTATCCTCCCAATGTCATCATTTGATAGAGGCTCCACCTTCAAAAAAGACCTCTCATCAAATATCGCATGCCTACTAGTCACAGTTCTCCTAGTTGTTTTACACCACAACCGATACCTCTTTACTCCTTCTCTATAGCCTAACAAAATATGATTGCTTTCTCTAGGCTTCAACTTATCATGTCTCTCATCTTCTAAATAAGCTGAACAACCAAACACTTTAAGGAATGAATAATCAACATGCTCTCTTTTCCATCTCTTCTAGGATCTTCATATCTATGACAATAAAAGGTGTGCGGTTGATAAGAAATACTGCTATAGATATCGTTTCTGTCCAAAATCACTCTTCTAGACCAGCAGTCATTCTTAAGCTTATAGCCCTCTGCCATAATTCCAATACATGCTCTATGCCGCTGCATAACAATATGACTCAGCGGAAATAGAAAAATCTCTAATTACGTGCTGAGACACACAATAGTTAGTGAATTCTTGTGACATAAATTCACTACTATTTCCACCTTCAAACGCTTCTTCGACAGCTTCTCTACCAAGGTCTTCCACTTACAAAACTGGGCAAATAATTCATCTTTGGCCTTTAAGAAATAGACCCAAACCGTACGTGAGAAATCATCCACAAATAAGACGAAGTAACTGGCACCCCCAAAAGATTCAACTGGGGTGGGTCCCTACACATAAGAATAAACATACTCTAGAAATTCTGTAGCTCTAGGTCTTCCAACATCAAATGTGACATGCTTCCTCTTTCCAAAAGAACAATCTCCATAAGAGCTAGGCTTTTGCTGACAAACACCATCAATCAACCCAAGCTTCTTTAATACTTCACTCTCCTCATCAACATGACCTAAACGAAGATGCCATAAATGAGTAGAATCTAAAATACTAGAATTAGTAGAAACTACCGACTATTCTAAGACCATCTCTCCATGAAGCACATAAATATCATTAACTCGCACCCCTTTCATCACTAAGGAACCCTTCGCCACTCTCAAATTCTCTCCATCTATTATTATCCTCATACCAATTCTACTCAAATCTCCAACTGATTAAATTTTTTTACGCAGTATTGGGACATATCTAACATCCGTGGTAGTCCTAACAACACCATCATGCATCCGAAACCTCACACTTCCAATGCCCACAACATGACAAGATGTGTCAATCCCCATATGAACTGCTCCGCCATCAATCTTCTTGTAATTGACAAACAGCTCCTATAAGGCGTCATATGACAACAGGCTCCAGAATCAATCACCTAACTTATATGCTCTAAAGGCGAAATACTGACCGAAAGTAATGATGTATCATTCCAACTACTGGCAATATTGAAGCTTTCTCCTTCTTCTCTCTCTTCTTTCTGAGAGTTGGACAATCCCATATGAAATGTCCCTTCTTCTTATAATAATAACAAGCACCCCTTCTAGGACCCACGAAATGAGACCTACGCATAACTCTTCTACCACCAAGGTGCTTCTGGCTTTTATCTCTTTCTTTAAACGAATGAAATTGCTGCTGAAGAACACCGTCACTAGTCTTCACCTTCCATGTCCCAAAAAATCCTTTTCTAACAAATTTGGTGATGCCATAATTTTTCATACTGCTACTAAAAGAATTAGCCATTGATAACTAACCTAGAACAAGATAGCTAGCTCTGATACTAAACTGTTGTGTGGAAATTTCAATTGATTTGCACCAACACCAAAAACGTAGAGGAATGCTAGTGCATGGAAACAATCATAAGAAGTATCTAGCTTATCGATTAATTACCAACCACAAATTCAATGAAAGATAATCACCAAACGAAGAAAACAGAAGAGCGGAGAACATAGAGATCTAACGTGGTTCCGCTAAATCGCCTACGTCCATAGACCCAATAATTATTCTTTGTTTCACTGAATAAAGAGAGTATAAAAGAGAGAGATTACAAAATTAAAGGTAGTAGTGGAGAGATTAACCTATAATTACAAATTGAATAATCAATTTACCCAAAGACATATTACGGCCAAAACCCTTAATTGATTGACTGTAGAAATTAGGTTTTACTAAAGAAGAGGATAATGGTGGATGCTCTCTCACACGCTCACACAAATATGAAGATGAACTTCCTTCATTTAAATAGACTTAATGAAGTAGTTACTCAGAGATTAAGTGTAACGATACCGATTCTTGAGTCGAATTTAATTGGTGATTAGATTAAATTGTTGTTTCAATTGTGAATTAATTGAGAGTTTATTTGGATTTGAAGGTAATATTGAATTAAATTTTAAGCCGGTAGTTCTAAGAATGAAATATATTGTGAATAGAATTTTTGGGTATATTTAAAATTTTCAAAATAAATAAGGTGTATGTCTATTTATATAAATAGATTATCACTTGGAATTTGATTTGAGATTGAAATTCAATAAGTAATGTTTTTATTAAAACTAATTGGATTTAAAAGTTGTATTTTGGAAAACAATATATATGTATCTAATTAGAATTGTAGGTATATAATCTAATTTGATTTCAAAATCATTTGTTTTAAAATTGTATAAGTACAAAATAAAATGTATGAATGCAAAAGTAGATAAGAATAAATAAAAAACTTAAATATACATATCTTTTAGAAATTAATAAGAAAACATATATATGTAAAAATTGTTTTGTAAATTTGTAAAATAAGATTTTAAGAGTGTATAACATCTAAACCATAATAAGTATAATCTGAAAATATACATATGTAAATATAAGATTAACAAGGTTTTAAACCATAATTTCAAAGTTAATTAAAGTAAGGACTTAAACACAATTTTTAAATTTATTTAGATTAAGGGTTTGAACACAAATTTCCTTCATGTTATCAAATGTAAGGCAAGTAATCACAAAGACTAACAAGTGTAAACCATGTAATAAGAAATTAAACATGTGTAAGTAAAATGGACAAGTAGCAAAAAAATTCTTCTTTTGGAAATTAAATTATATACAAAAAAATGATGAATTAAGAAGAAATCAGTTTGAAACTTTTCAAACCTGAAAATAGAATTTCAAAACAAAGAAAAAGTTTAAAAAATAAAAGAGATAAACAAATCTAGAAATTCAAAGTAGAACCAAGAAAACATCTCAAACAACATCAAGCCATAGCAACATAAATTCGAATTCAGAAATCATCTCAACGATATCTTCAACAAAGTTCAACCTAAATTTAATGATCAATTCCAGAGCAAAGTCTTCAGCCTGAAAAATAAAGCAATTCGAAGCTTTAAACAAATTCAGCTATTAAGATCAACCAAACTTCTTCCAGCTTGGAAAATTAAATCAAGCTTGCAAATCAACCTGAATAAAGTTTCAGGCAATCTAAAGCAAAAAAATCAAAAATCTCAAACTCAATGCAAAGATCTGAACAATTCAACCAAAGCAATCAGATTGCAGATCAAAGATCATGTTCAAAAACTTTTCCAGGTTTAAGCACTCAAATCTGATCTCTGCCTCCAAACTTCAGGTAAGCAACATTATCCTCCTTGATCTCGATTCCGTTATACCTTAATTGTGTGCCTGATGCTTGATTGAAATCATGAGATAAAGTATGATGCATGGATGCGAATATCTATGCAAATTTGATTATGCATGTTTGTATGTATATACTTTGTGTGCTTCCAGACATAAGAACAACCATAGAAAAAATCATATCTCAAAATGTTGATAGGTTTAGGTGATAACCTTTAAATGAAAATTTATCATAATAGTGTAATACAAATTTTAAAATTAGTTTCTAATATTTATGGAATAAATATTAAGAAAACTTGAGTATTACAGTAATAAACAATTTATATCAGAAATTCAAATCTTATTATTTTAAGTTTCAGTCATCTATTTAGATTCGTGCTTGAACTATATGAATTTTGATAATAATATTGGGATTTTTAAGTTTGAAATTCACAGGGATCATCGAGTTGAATGGCAGATGCGAATTGGTCAAATTCTGGCAATCAATGTCAATTTGGGCAATGAGATCATTGCTAGAGAAGGTTGAAGTATCAGGGATCATCAGAAAATTGATGGATGAATTTATAATTCACCATGAAAGACGAGCAAGGTTGATTTTGCTTTTTAACCCTAAGTTTTAGTTACGACCGAAATTCGAGTAATTTCGGTGATGTTAGTGCATCGAGTCGTACCAAACCGAGAAGAATAGGAGCATGGCAACGTGACGTAGCTTTTGTCGTGGTGGCTAGGTCGTCGGTGGACAAGGTCGACGGCATGGGGTGGATTTAGGTTGCTGGGTGGGGTTTCCATATCGAGCTGATAAAACATTTCGATTTCATGATGAATTCGTTGATGTTGAATGGTTGAAGCACTCATGTAGTTGATCGTCGACATGTTGATAGCCGGGGAAGGGGTCGAAAGTGATCCAATCGCTTGTGCATGTGCACGCGTGTGCACTTGAGGCTGCGTTATTGAAGTGTTGGGGAAGAAGAAGGAAATAATCGGGTTTACTCTCGTGAAAATGGAATGATAACTCGGGGTAGGTTCGGTTGGGTATACGAATGAATGTAATAGTTTTAAATTTTTAACAGATCAAGGTTTTAAAGGAAAGAAATTAGAATAGAGGAACAATATATGTTTCACTCGGGTTTATTTGTGTGATTCTCGTAGCAGGTCTCGAGAATTTTAATTTTGAACCTGGGTTATATTAAAATGTAATTAATCAATTTTTTTTTAGTTAATAACAAAAGCATTTTTTTAAGTTTTAAGGTTATTAAAGTAACTAAATTTTAAAAGGAACATTTCCAAGTTTCAAAGCAAGTATTAATAAGTTTAAAACATGTTTTCAAAGTTTCCAACATATTTCGAAATTGTTTGTTTAAAAGTAATTATAAAATAAGTAAATTTCTAAATGTTTTTCAAAGGCGACTTAATGATTAATTACTTAATATATTGAGGAATGATTAAATAAACGGATAATTTGTCAAGATGATTAATTTAATTATATGATTAATTAGATGATAATTGTTTAATGAAGTAATTAGATTATTATTAAATAAGTATTAATTATTGTACTTAATTAAAGATAATTAATTATTAATATAGGGTTAATTAATTTAAAATTAACGATTAATTAATTAATGTAATTAATTAATGGAAATTAAATTAATGAAAGCAATTAAAGGTTATTAATTACTTAAGGATAATCACTTAATCGAAATTAATTTATTAATGATTAAGGGTGGATTAATTAAGTGATTAACATTAATTTAAGATTAGGGATAGTCACTTATCGTTACTAATTAAGGACAATTAATTTAGTGGTAATTAATCAATTAAGGGTTAATCAATTAATTTAAAGATAATTAATTAAATGGTGAATTAAATAATTAAAGGTTAATTATTTAATAATTAAAGGTTAATTAATTTATTATTAATGGTTCATTAAAAAATAATTAAAGAATAATTAATCAAAATGATTTGTAATTTATTAATGTTAATCAACCAGGATTAGTGATTCATATGTAATTAAATCTGATTTGAATTAATCAGGCAATTAACCGATCTTACTTATGAATGTTTGGACTCTATTAGATGATTGAATTGTTTGATATCCCTGATATGTGATGCTCTATTTTGATTTAAGCTGTGTTTAATGTAATTTATTATCTATGATATATATCTGTGATCTGTGAATGAAAGATAAGCGTTATAGTTTATACCGCTTATCAAATATATTGCCGTATTTGAATATGTACTAATTGATGATGTTGCACTTTTATTGTCTAAAACCCCTGGACTGCACTTGTACACATATATATGGATTGCACGTGGAAATGGGTTAAGTCTCAGATTTTTGAAATGGTTTTTAAATTGGATTTTTGAATGGTTTTGGAAATGGATTGGGTTTAATATAAAAAAGTTTTTGAAAAGGAATTTCAAAGATAAAAGTTATTTTCGAATAACTTGATAAAGTTTGAAGTTTAAATAATTTGATTTAAATTTAAATTCAAAATTTGAAATCGAATTCTATGTTTGGAAACTATGGATTAAATATGTTATACAAGTTATATATGGGTTAGACTATTTTAAAGGTATTGATTTGGGAATTTGAATTTAATTCAAGGGATTTAACTCGTGCAAATATAATTGGACTTCTCCAAAACGAAAACTATTTTTTCAAATAAGAAAAGCTTTTATATAAGAAATGAATTTCCAATTTGTGTTAAAGGGATTTCAAGTCTAAAATGAGAATGGTCTTCCAAGTTATGAATAAATCTTTGCAAACGGTTTGAAAGCTATAAGTTAAATCCTTGTTTTAAATATTAGATGAGTTAATCCTAATTAAAATGGAAATCGTTTTGAAAATCTATGAATGAATCTTTGTGAAACTGGGTGAACTTTGTGAAATGGATCTTTTTGTTTAAAGATTTGAAATGGTAATTTGTTTAAACCATTTGAAGAAAAAATTTGGTTTTTTAAAAGTTATGACTTAACTAAAATCCCATATCCATATGTTTTAAATATTACACTCACTATTCGGTTTAGCCGGGAGAGGACCTTGTGTCATATAACCCATTCCGAATAATGGATAGCATTTGAAGACCGGTGGTGAAGACCGGGTATTTTCGAGAATGAAAGGATAACCCTCGATTGTCTCTGCACTGATTCGCGTTGGTATAGAGATTTCCTAAGTGATGGGAAGTCCAATCGGGATTGTGAATTCCCGGATTTGCAAGGGCTTCTTCGGAAGTGCCTTCGGTTCCGTTCGAACCTGGAACAGACTTGTATGGATGTGTGTTTGACATTACACTTTGAGATGTAAAACCGGTTTCTATCAAAAACATTTATGTTTGGTGGCGGAGATTTATTCTCTTAGCTTAACACCCTTCTTTGAGACGTACGAGCTCATAGATTATGTAGTTGATGGTTACCAGTGATACATACCCAATTTGGTAATGTGGCATACGAAGTGCTACTGATCGTTTGTTGATCAAAGCATTACTTTGTGAAAAAGTGTAGTTTTGTGGACGAGACCTCATCAAGCCTCACAACCAGGAAATGGTCGAAACAAGAAAATTGCAGCAAGGTTATGAGGGTCGCTCCCTTTAGGGTGTGTCATTCCCTTCTGGAAAAGGGTGGTATCATGGTATGGAGCCCAGATACTTAACTCATGTGGTCACTGCAAATCTATTTCTCTATGATTACTTTATGGCTGAGAGGCGCCTCGGATAAAGGTCGCAAACGACCGGGGGATGGCATGCTCGTGTAGTAGTTACCTAGTTACAGAGGTATGTCGGCCTTGTGTTGGTAGAGAGCTGGTTAAGCTCTCGGGACGTCCCTCCAGAGGCGTACCCATGTGGCAGCAGGAAGTTCCTTAGCCTGACCATTTATTGGAAATCCAATCTTCAATGCGCATCTTATACGATTTTAGTTATAGAACCAGCCATTTACTTATGGTGGTCACCACTATTTAGAGGTAGCTAAAGTAAGCATAGTACGAAATGTCTATGCTGGCTAAGATTAATATTATACTTTCGAAATGGTTTTTTCTACACTATGAACTAGTAATAATATCAAAGAAATTTTCTCGTATCAAGCATATTTGACTATCATAAGGTGAAATCTCCTCCAATTCTGCGTTTGCATTGTGTGTGCGGCGGGAGGCCTTATGGTAGTTTCATTTTCTAAAAAGCATTACGAATTTAAATTTCAAAATCCTTGGCTGTTCATTTAAAAAAACTGTTTTTTTGCTCATAATAGTCTAATGACTGACCTGGAGTTTATTGTTCCCTTCGTAAACTCTAGATGCCCACAATTTTCCCACACGGGCAGTCTAGAGTTGGGTTTTTCAGATAGTCAGGATTAGTAGATTATTTGGAGCTAGTTCAGTCTTTGGATTCAGACTGACCTGGATTGCTTAGTGCATCATTATTGGGAGTTCGAGCTACTTCTCGATTGGTGCCTTGGAGATGGAGATTACCGATACTGAAGTTCTCTCTTGAAGACCATATTGGAGATATTGTTCCACTACTGGTGTAATCTTTTCTTTCCACCGCTATTGTCATGTATCATATCTCTGACGTATATTGATATTCATTGTATCATTCAGTTTATCAGATATTGTATCAATGTTTATATTGATATTTTTTTTTCATCCGCTGTATTGTTATACTTAATGTGTTATAAGCTCCGGCGAACCAGATTCGACGTTTGGATCTGCGGCAATTGAATACGAGTGTCGTATTCGGTGCCGATTTTCAAATGTCGAGTCAGGGTCGTTTCATGAAGAAAATTAATTTTCAGATTATGTTTGAAACCTTTCCGAATATCCATGATTTGACTTTTGTGTAAATGTATAATGGTGATCCTGGTTTCCATAATTTTCCTTACTTGAATCAATCTCCATCAGCAAACTTTTCTTTTTTCATATAACAAATTCTTTGACTAATTAATTGGTTAGCAATTAATTAGTTTCCCTTCTCTAAAAGATATCACATATATGCTTCCTCTTTATTTTTCAATTATATCCTAATTAATTGATTGACTGAATTAATTCATTATTTTGTTATCTTCTTTGAAAAATATTTGAATCACATAAATTCAACACTAGTAGGTTTCAATAAAGCAACAATAAAGTGCTGTAGATGTCACAGTATGAATGTCCAACTTGGGATAAAGAGGCCACTTATACCTAGCTTGGTGAAGAAGAGGAGCTTTTATTGATGGTGTATGTCGAGTTGAATGAATCCAAGTAGGAAGATAGATAATTTCTTGATTCGGGATGTAGTAATGTTATGTGTGGTGACAAAGCTCTATTTTGCAATCTTAATGAAAACTACGAACACGTACTGAAACAAGGGAACAACAGAAGGATGTCTAAAATGATGAAGGGAGACGTGAGGTTGAAAATGAATGGAAGCAATCATATGGTGATAGGTGTGTTCTTTGTGGCCGATTTGAATAATAATTTATTGAGTATTGGATAGTTGCAAGATAGAGGTTTCGCTATTCTTATTCAAAATGATTATGTAAAATTTATCATCCATAAATAGGTTTGATCATTCAAACTATGATGTCTTCCAACAGAATGTTCGCTTTATTGGCTATATCACAACCAAAAAATTCAATTTGTTTTCAGATATCTTCATAAGATTTGTCACACCTTTGGAACTACAGATTTAGGCATTTGAGTCATAAAGGTTTTAAAACAATTCAGTCCATAAGAATGATGATTGGACTACCACAATTAGAGGAGCCAAAAACTATATGTACCAACTGTATGATTGGAAAGCAACATAAATACCCGATTCCTAAGAAAATTTATTGGAAAGCAACTCAAAAGCTTCAGTTAATCCATGTAGATATATGTGGTCTTATCTCACCTATTTCAAATAGCAATAAAGGAACCTGATTTGTTTTATGATATTTAGTGGAAAAATGTGGGTTTACTTCTTATTTGAAAAATCTGAAGCGTTGGTTAATTTCAAGTACTTTAAAAACTACGTTGAAAAAGAAACTAGTGCTTTATTTAATGCTTGTGCATGAATCGTGGACGTGATTTTACTTCACAAGCTTTTAATGAGTTCTACAGATCCAAGGAATAAAGAGGAAATTGAAACCAGCCCTATATCTACGGCAGAATGGAGTTGCACAGAGGAAGAATTGGTCCATCATGAATTTGGTTCAAAGCATTCTTTCAAAAAAGAGAGTGCTAAATACTTTGTGGCCAAAAGCAGTAAACTTGGCCGTGTACATTTTCAATAGAAGCCTAAGTTCTGCAGCTAAAAACATGACTCTGTAGGAAGCTTGAAGGTGGAGTAAAACCTTGAGTCGAACACTTTCGAGCATTCAGGTGCATAGTACATGTTCATGTACCAAATGCTAAAAGGACCAAATAAGAAGATATGTTTTTTGCCTGTTTGTTGTTGGGGATCAATGAGGAATTTAAAGCCTATAGGCTTTATATTCCCTTAACGATAAAAATTATCACTAGCAAAGATGCAGTCTTCGAAGAAAGTAGATGTTAGGAATGGGATGAGTGCCATCACCAGCAGGTGATGGCCGCATTAGAATGGGGAGATAATATGGAAGAAGTTATGATAAGCGATGAAGAGGAAACTGAAATTGATAGTAGTAATACTACTGATGTAGGTAAAGTAGAAGATATTAATGATGATGAAGGTGGTAATGGTAGTGTTGATTCTTCACATGAAGTGAACGAAAAAAGAATTTTTACGCAACCTGCTTGGATATATGATGATGTAACTAGGAAATGATTATCTGAAGAAGAATCTGAATCTAACATGGCATTATTTATAAGTGATGCTAATGAAGGGGTGTAATGGACACGGAAATAACAGCAATAGAGAAAAATAAACCTGGGTTCTAACCGAGTCATCTATAGGCGCAAAGAAGATATGAGTCAAATGGTTATATAAACGACCTTGGAACGAGACCAATTAACACTAATGCTAAATAATGTATTAATCCAATCTGTATGGTTGGATTCATAAAAGAATGGTCGGAAAAAAATTTAACCTCCAAACAGGTTATTTCGTCGAGAGTTGTATATAAGTGATACAACTCTCGACAAAATGACCTGCTTGGAGTTTAATTTTTTTTCCTGTTATTTTTTATGAATCTAACCAGTACGGATTGGATTAACACATTACCAAGCATTAGTGGTTCGAATTTGATCTCGTTCCAAGGTCATTTAGCCTCCGAATGAAGGATTCTTTGTCTTAATATCGACGAACGGCTATAAATTTAAAATTCATGATCGACACCCAACAATTGTTAATTTTCTCATCATCTTCTGGAAATAGATCAAGTATACACTAAATCTACATAAGATCCAATAAATTTAATTTTTTTCCTATTATTTTGTTTTATATAATTTTATCATGCTAAATACAGTTAAAAATTTATAATTAACTACCTAATGGTTTTAAAAAGTATTTTAATTCGTAAAAATATTACATAGAATCAACTTTATTGAAGTTTCTCAATGGACCGACTAAAAGTTGCATAGATTGATCATGCGAGTTAGATTTTCAATAACGTTAAATATCTGAATTACGTGAAGACGAATCATCGAGATTACTTATTTAACTGATTAGAATAGTCGTTACGTTGAAGGGTTGTGCTAAAATATCTTATTTATTTCTTAGGAATTAAATTATTATTTTTAAACATATTTTTAAAAAGTAGAATGAATAAGAAAAAATAATAATAGTCCAAAATTAACAAGATGTCGCTAGCCAAATGCATAATGAGTATATAGAAAGAAACTACGTGACCATTTCTTTATTCTTCCGTTCCTACCATATTTTCAAAAGTGAAAAAAAACAAAACCTAGAGCCACCAACGCCCCCTCGACCACCATCGCCTCTCGTCAACTTCACCTAAGGCCATCATAACTAGTCGAAATCACCAACTTCTCCTATTTCTTCTTATTGAAGTAAAATCTTAACCCCTATTTTGAATTTGGGGCTAATTAGTACGATTATGGATTTAAAATTGATGATTATTATGTAATAGTAAATGATAATAGTGTATTACTAGATTTTAGGATATTAATTATTGTTGTAATTGTTTAATTTGTAATTAAAAGGTAGGTTTAATTTAAAATCCGAAAATTAGCATATAATTATAGATTAATTTGTATGTTAGTTAGTTCATGTGACTGTTTATTATAGTTTACAATAATTTTAGGGCCAATATATATGGTTTAAATAGTAAATATGTTAAATATAAATCTTACGGTTAAACATAATTAATTAATTTTAATTAATTAATGTGTGTTAATTATAAATGCTAATGGTAAGTAAAAAAAAAGTTATCTTAATTTATTATAAGTGCAAAATTCAAATTTTAGTTAACTAAATAGTTAAACTAAATTTTTTAATAGTTAAATGAATTATAAAATATCTTTTAAAATTAAATTTTGTTAATAAAACATTTAAATAGTTGAAAGAGTTATAAAATATGTTAATTATAAGTGTTAGTGGTAAGTATAAAATAAAGTTATTTTGATTTAATATAAGTGCAAACTTCAAATCTTACTTTATAAAATAATTAAATTAAAAATTTAAAAATTTAAATGAATTATAATATGTTTTAAAATTTAAAATTTAGTTAATAAAATATTTAAATAGTTGAATAAATTATAAAATATGTTATTTATAAGTGTTAGCGCTAAGTATAAAATAAAGTTATTTTAATTTATTATAAGTGCAAACTTCAAATTTTAGTTTACAAAATATTTAAATTAAAAATCTAAATAGTTAAATGAATTATAAAAATATGCTTTATCAAATTTAATTAAATAAATATTTAAATAGTTTGTGGCAAATATTATATATGTCTTACATGAGATCTCATGCTTCTGCTTCTCTTGCTACTGGAGAGGGTGCCAACGGCTAGGTGGATTATGCCCAAGGGCAGCCATGATTCCAAAGAGTGGAGAGTGAGTATAAAATTTATTGCATCATCATTAGTATTTAGTGCATGTATATTATTTAAATTTATTAAATGCCTACATCAAAATTAATACAGATATTTTGAGCTGGAGCCTTTCAATTATATTCTGACCATCTTTAAAAAACATATGTGAGTCAGATGTCGAGTTGTTAACCTCAGTCGGATGACATCCCACCGCATATTAAGAATGTTATATGGGGCGACGTGATGGTAATTGTAGATTTATAATGCATTTGAAAATGACATATTTGATCTTTGAAAATTAATAAACTGTATGTAATTTATTTTAATTTCAATGTGTTGGCTATAGTAGCTGTTGAGGAGGAAGACAAAGATATTCTTAGGAATCATTGGAATAAGGAACTGAGAAAAATTTATAAGGATACCCTTTTCGGCGCAAAAAAATGAATGAAAAGCCCGATTGGATGAGCGCTAGTATTTGGATGGACTTTCAGCAACACTGGGAAACTCCAACATTGAAAGTAATTTTTCTAATTTTATTTTATTATTATAATTTATTTAAAGTTCGTATATTAATTGCATTAATTTAGTCATTCATATATTTGAATTTATAAAAAATTGCCGAGTGGAACTTGGCGTACAGGAATAAAAATCTTGTTGTATACCACGGTGGTTCAAAATCCTTCCAACAATATCGAAAGGAATTTTTAAATTTATAAATTGCGATTATAAAAAATTTATAACACTATTTAATTATATATTTACATTGTTTATTCATATCAGGCCAAGGCGAAGGACCGTATGCTTACATATGCAGAGGTCTTCACATGGACTAATGCCGTTGATCACACCAATGATGATGGCTCAGTTTCGTTTACTTGGATGAACCCTAAATCTCAAGCCATGATGGTAAACATGCTTAAAAAATTTCCTTTTATTTCACATTACATAAGTTGTAAATTGAATATTTATTGTAGAAAAATCCTAATCACAGGAAAGATTTGAAACGGAGCGAGCTCGAGTGCTACAGTGCACCAGCCGAAAGGAGTTGACCGCCGAGGAGGAGAACCGAATTTTCGATGCGGTAACCGATGAGCCCATGCGAAATAAACGATTCGGTTACGACAATCAGAATGTAACATTTACCAAGTTCAACTACTTCATTAACTAATTTATAAATTTTATTTAATATTAGGTATAAATTATAACTAACTATTAACTAATTTACAAGCGAGGTTGTCCCAGACCGATTATAGGAAATCACAGGCCGAAGAGGAGATAGCACAACTCAAAGACCAGATATCGAAGTTGAATGATTGGCGGAAGAGCGGAGGATTGGCTATGCTGCTAGACGAGTGGATTGCATGGCAGAGCATGGGACATTTCCTTCGTATGGGTCGGAAAACGGCGATGAGTAGGTATGGTTGTGTTTCTGATGGATACTTATTCGTTTTGTTTTGTACTTATTTGATACGTGTATTGATGGATTTGATACTTGTTTGATGGTTGTGAATGTTTGCTGGATTTTTGAATTTTTGATGGATGTTTTTTTTTTGATGGAATGAGGATTTGTAGGTATAGTTGTGTTGTTTGATGGAATATTGATGTAACTATTGATTTTTGTGATATAAACTAGGTTGCGTGTGATATGTATGAGATTATGCTATGGTTAGCGACGTCATATAGGCACAGGCTAGCAACGGCTAATTTGCATGGGTTAGCAATGACTACTTACCCCGCATTGGCATATGTGGTGCACATATTCATGTCACGTGTCCATCGACCTTCATTGGCTTGCCATGACTAGGTTATCCCTAGCCGTCGTAAAGTTAACGACGAGGGCGATGGCTTTACAAGGCCGTCACTAAAGCCGCCATCTTTTCTTCGATTGGCGATTTAAGAAGCGACGACTTTCATCGTCGGCTAGCAACGACCGTTGACGGCTACTTGCCGTCACTAAACCTAGTATGTATTGCAGTGTAAGTATCCTTCATTAATTTTAAAATTAATACCTTTATTATTTTCTATAGATTAATATTTATGTACTTAGATTTTTAATTTAACATTTAGCTTTCGGTACTGACGCAGTCTCGGAAGTAGATCTGAACCGGCGGTCAAATCTATCCAGAATCTAATGATGAATTGCGGAATTATGAATCGATTATACAAGATGAATTGATGAATTGATAATACCAAATGCCCAAATCCGTTGATCTCTCGAGATACCGGATTCTAGTTATCTTCAACACGTTGATCGCATACGATGCCGCATTAGAAGATGTACAATTCTTCGACGTTGATCTCGCGCACGAGATTCCGTGAATTGGCTTCAAATTCGATGATTCGAGCGCACTCGAATAACCGAAGATGGAGAAAGGAGTTCACACTCAACTTCCAATTTTAAAAGAGCCACAAAGCTCTTAATAAAATTTTATTCAAAATCAACTGCTTTTTACAATGCCAATACACCCCTATTTATAGGGTTTACAACACACATACAAACGATTTACGTCACAAGCACAACACAGCCAACTCACGACCTATACATATAGCACAGACGAGTTACAGCACATTCAACCTACGACCTAAAAAATATATGAGTTACAATTGTTCGCGACTTACATCACAACGACATAGGAAACAAGCAGCGACTCAACACACTACAGTAGTGTTGTCAGACTTCGGCAGCGACCTAGGGCGGAGAGACCTACGGCTTCGCATTTTGTTCGCGACCTAGGGCGGAGCGATTTAGGGAAACCTCGCGACATAAGTCAGTTCATTCGCGACCTAGGGAATTGGTGATGGATTTAGGTCGCTGTTTGCACAAAAAATGGGCAAACACCTCCAAGTCGTATGATTTAGTCGATTTTATGTTGTTCTCAATGATTTGGGTGATTTATGCAAATATGTAAAAAGTAGGGACTAAACTGTAAAAGACACACAGATTTATAGTGGTTCGGCCAGAATGTTCCTACGTCCACTTCATATGTTATTCCCTTTCGCTGTTCAGATTACAAGTACAAAGCTTTGATTACAAGTGTATGAAAGTTGTTTGAAAGTTCTGTCCGTGCTTGAGCTCTCAAACTTGTCTGCCATTGTTATACCCCTACCCTTCTATTTATAGAGTGAGGCTGGGGGTAGGGGTCTTGGATGTATATAGCTGCGGGTGGGCCTGGGCTGACGTGATCTGACCTGGCAATCTTGGTTCGGTAGTGCTTTGGTCCGGTAGTTGGTGGAGCGTTTTTTGGACCGGTGGTGGTTGGGGGGTTTTGGTTCGGTAGTCTTTGGAGTGGTTTTGGTTCGGTGATGGGAGGAGTGTGGTTGGTCCGGTAGTGGGTTGGTCCGATAGTGGGTGAGAACACACCCAACATTTGCCCCCCAAAGTGGGGCATATGCCGGTATATGCCGCTCTTTGTTTTCCAAAGTACCGAATCGGTTGGTCCGGTCATCCAACGCTTGCTTATAAGTAGGGGCTTCACGCCTCTGTTATTCCATACCTTTTGAAATAGCCGAACCAAACCTTGGTCTGCCGTATCAACTATATCACCAAACCACACTTGACTGCCGGATCAACCATATCATTGAACCACATTAGACTACCGGTCCAGGTGAGTTAGTCTTCTTTTGCCGAATGAACCTTATGCTTGAATTACCGAATGAGTTCGGGGAGTACGAGTGCCGAATGGACTTCAATCTCGAACTACCGAATGAACTTGGGACTACGAGTGCCGAATGGACTTCAATCTCGAACTACCGATTGAGCTTTTATGTTTTGAATTATGAATGAAATTCCAAGCTGTAGGTACTTGTTTGTCTATACCCCTTGTTCTAACGATGTGTTTTCTCGTGTTGCAGATAATGTCTCATAAAGTAGAAACTCGTTCTGACAAGAAGAAATCCAAGGACGAAGAGGAGTCCTCTATAGTGCCCCCAGTTTAGTCAGAGCCAGAACGACATGGACCATCCCCGAGATCATTAGTAGATGGGTACGGTACTTAGGAGCCATTGAACTCACCGCCTGACTGCTTTCCCAGCTCCCTCAAAGACGAGCAGCTTGACGTTATATCTAGATCCTTTGGGATTGACAGAGCGCATATGTTGTTTCCAGGGAAAGGAGTGATGTCGTATAACCCCCTGAAGTGTATTTTGCTTATAGTAGGTATCACTATATGTGCGAGGCCATTTCTCCGATCAACGCTTAGATTGTCAGCTTCATCACAAACTTGAAGGTGGCCCCTTTCCAGCTTCAGCCCAACTCCTATGCCATCTTGGTGAGTCTGTTTATTATCTTCCAGAGAAAATACGGGCATCCTCCTTCCAACCGGGAGATTCGGTATCTGTATAACCTAAGAGGCTACAAGAAGGGGTCTCCATACATTAGCTTAGAATCGGCTGTGTCTTTCAAGCCAGTCCTGGATTTATATTCGAAATTTAGCATGTTTAAGAAGGAATGGTTCTTTGTCAAGGATGACTCTGTTTCTTTCCTCCGCTTCACCTCTGGCTGTAAGTCGACTCTTACTTATAATTTTCGTTCTGACTGTAATGGCCCTCCTTATGTGCTTTGTTTCTTGCTAGCGACAGGTGGCTTTGCGATTGTGGAGAATGATCGTTTAGTTCAGATGGTTGGGGAAATAGAAGCCATTCCGGAAAAGGAGAGTGCAGCTTCTTATTTGATCAGGAATGCTACTCTTTTGGAGCACAACTTGATTCTGCCACGCCAGTCCGTGGTCAAACAAAGAGACACAGCTGAGGAGAGGGCCGCCAAAGCTAAAGGAGGGGCTATGGCGAAGAGCATCAAAAGGAAATCCTTCTTGAAACATCTAATTGCCGGGGGGAAGAAATTTAAGAAGTCCGACGGTCCCTCCCCCAGCACATGTCCAGACATTCCGGAGGATGAAGATGTGGAGGAGGAAAGAGGTAAGGATGAAGGAGGTAAGGAGGAGAGCAGAAGTGACGAAGAAGATGATGGTGATGGTCATGATGATGATGGTGGCGATGGACAGAGTGGTAGTGGTGCCGGGGCTTTGTCTTCTGAGCAAGCAGGTGTGATCCAGGAGTGGACGGACGATGCTTTACGTCTAGCTTTCGAAGGGTTGGAGGAAGGATCGGCTTTAGTGGAGAAGCCTAGAAAAGCTGACAAGGTCGGGACCGATGCCGATTCATCTTCTAAGAGCGCTTCAGCTAAGGCAACTCCTGCGATTCAAGGTGAATTTTTGACTCCTGCCGACTCCATTTATGATAAGGACTTAGGAATATTTCATGGTTAGCTCTCGTCCTGGAATGAGATCCAGGACTTATTGTAATATCCTACTCCTCCTCAGGGTTTGTATAACAAAAGCGTCTCTTTACTCTTCTTGACTTGATATATTTCTTGAGTTATAGCTTAATGTATGCTTGTAACACTTGGTTTTTATCACATAAGTGGGTAAGGTGGCCAAGACATCAGATGTTCGGTACAGTCTTGAACAATATAAACTTCTTAAGGCTTCTACTAAACCAAAGCTTTCGACTAACCGCCCTGGAGACGTAGTCGGCTACCATCCACTTCTTGGAGTTATCGAAGAGGATATCCAAAGGAAGAAGAGGAGTCGTTCCTTGTTGAACCCTCACCTGGTCCTCAGTTCCCAACTCAGCCTCTTCGGGATACCACGAAGAAGAATATTGGATTTATACCTCCTCCGCATCTGTTTGAAGATCCTACCATTACCCGTATAGGCCATCCCGGCTTGGCTCGTAATCCGTTTGCAGGTCATCCGGATCTGGATCCGGGTTCTTGTGATATTACTTTTGATGAGGCCACTGGTGAGCACCTTCTTCCCCGTAATCCTATGGTGAGAGTATTGGATGAAGCTAAGTCCTTGGACCTTGATTTTCTTACCACTTGGGTCGTATCTTTGGAGGGTGAAGCTGAGGCAAACATTGACCGGGTCGTTGAGGAGACCAGGAAGTTGATGGGGCATCATGCTCGACAGGTGGTCTTTGGAGGTGTTCACTTAGGTTAAGGAAGGTTGTTAAGCATTTGTCAGTCCATTCGAACTTTCCTTTGTCTTTCTTTAGAGCCTCGAAGAAGGGGACACACTTGTCAGTCCCTTTAGAGATGAATCTGCTTAGGGCGACCACCCTCCTATTTAGGCTTTGCATTTCTTTTCGATTGGAAGGTATCCTGATATCTTTCAGGGCTCGGACTTGTTCGGGCTTGCTTCAATTCCTCTGGCATGGACGATGAATCCCAAGACCTTTCCTGACGATACTCCGAATGAGCAGTTTAGAGGATTCAGCTTCATTCCATATTGGCGAAGTACTTGAAACATCTCGCCTAGGTGGCATACGTGATCGTTGGCTTTCCTCGATTTTACTAGCATGTCATCCACATAAACCTCCATAGTTCGTCCTATCAGTTCCGCAAACATCTTATTGATGAGGCGCTGATAGGTAGCCCCGACGTTTTTGAGTCCAAAAGGCATTACTCTATAGGAGTACAATCCCCGGTCAGTGATGAAACTAGTGTGGTCTTGATCGAGGGCGTGCATAGGAATTTGGTTATATCCTGAGTATGCGTCCATAAAAGATAAGAGTTCATGCCCGGCGGTGCTATCCATAAGCCGATTGATTCGGGGGAGTGGGAAGCAATCCTTTGGGCAAGCGTCATTTAAGTTGGAGAAGTCAATTCATGTTCGCCACTTCCCATTAGCCTTCTTTACTAGTACCCGGGTTGGCGATCCACTCTAGGTAGATGGCTACTCGTATGAAGTTATCGGCAAGTAGGTTCTTTACTTCTTCATCGAGGGCTACTGATCGTTCTGCCCCCATACTTCTCTTTTTCTGCTTTACAGGTGCCTTGGTAGGATCGATGTTTAGTACGTGGCATGCCACGTCTGGGGAGATTCCAGTCATGTCAGCGTGCGTCCATGCAAACACATACAAGTTGTGGTGGAAAAAATGAATGAGTTGATCCCTCAATTTTGCTCTTAGCTGAGATCCGATTTTCAACAGTCTACTCGAGTCGTGTTTGTCTACAGATACAAATTCCATAGCCTCTACAGGCTCGGCTGTGGCCTCCTACTCTTTGCTTCTGGGGTCTAATTCATTGAAAGGATCACTGGTATATCGAAGAGGAGGAGCTTTCTTTAGTTGCTATGCTTCCAACTTTTCATGCAGAGAGTAGTCTCTGCATTCTTCCCTCTATGCTTCCTGCGATTATTGCGAAGTTCAGTTACATAGCAATCTCGAGCGGCGTCTTGATCTCCCTCTACTTCCCCTATTCCATTGTCTGTTGGAAATTTCATCTTCAGACACCACGGGGCCAACACAATTTGGAAGTCAGACAAGGCCGGTCTTCCTAAAAAGGCGTTGTAGGCCGAGTGGTTATCTATCAGCACAAATGTTTGTTTCCGCACAACGGAGCGGGGGTGACTTCCTATTTCTAGAAAAAGGTCCAATTGCCCGAGGGGCATCTTCGTGTCTCCAGTGAAACCGTGTAGTGGTTTGTTGCAGGGCGACACATCCTTCATTGACAGCTTCATTCTGTCGAAAGCATGCTTGAATAGGATATTTACTGAGCTTCTAGTGTCTACTAGAATTTGGAAAACTTCGGCTGGGCCGAACCGAGCAGAGATGACCATAGGATCCATGTGAGGGTACTGCCTTCCTTCCAGGTCACGCCTATTGAATGTAATGTCATCATTCTCTTTTCGCTTCGGGTGGCGTTCTTCCATAACAGAATTAACGTAGCCTTCATTGTTTCTAAGTGACTTTCCGTATCTTTTCATCTCTACCCAGCTTCTATCGACGATGTGTGGTCCTCCCGATATGGTATGGACCACTATCTTCTCATGGCTGGGGCCCCCGGTGTTGCGATTTCCCCCTCCTGTTTCTGGGAGGGTAGCCTTGGGTTCTCATTGGCAGGAGCTGGGGTCATGTTCTGACCTTTTACATTGCGTTCCAGTCTCTTCCTTCTGATGTGTTCTTCAATTAAGTCTCGGAGATAATGGCATTCATTGGTATCATGCCCATGAGATTCGTGGAAGCGGCAGAACTTTCCAGACTTAATTGCGTTATCTGATTCCTTCTTGTATGGGGGCGTCTGTATTTAACTTCGTCTTGGGTGGCCAGGAAGATGTTTTCGATTGTCTCCTTCAAAGGACTGTAAGTTTCAAACCTCGGTCCTTGCCGATATAGACGTTTTTCTCCCTTCTTGCCCCCAGCATTGTCTATAAAGTCATTTCTTCGAACGTCCTTTGCTACAGCGCATGTGTCGCCATGAGCTGCCTTGGTTTGTTGTCCTGTCTGTCTTTCAGTGGCAGCGTCTTCAAGTCTCATATATCTTCCGGCTTCATGAAAGAAATCGAGGAAGGTAGCTGGTTTTACTTTCGTTAATCTCCTGGAAAACTTAGTATTCGGATGCACACCACTACAGAGGGCCATTAAGATAAGTTTCTCATCGGCATCTTGGACCGCGGCTGCCGCCGCATTGAATCGGGCAAGATATTGTTGCACTGTCTCTCCAGACTTCTGTTTGATATTAGATAGGGAATAAGCGTCCTTGGGTTGTGCCACATGAATGCGGAACTTGCTGATGAACTTTTCTTTCAACATTTCCCATGAGCTGATGGATTCTTGGGGTCCTTCAACACTGGCTTAACTTCCTTAGGAATTTCAACCGTTTCACGTCCAATCAACAGAAATACTTCAGGCCCATCCTCTACTTCTTTAACAAACTCCTTCAAAGATAACAGAGTCTTTAGTTCCTCGATTTCCTCCAACTTGCTTTCACTTTGTTGTCGCTTTTTAGGAACTAAAGTGATTCTAGTGTAATTGAACAAGAAACTATAGCAGTTAGTCCTACCATCGTTTTGCACGGCTCTATCAAATTGCCACGGTCTTCCCAACAACAAATGACATACATCCATATCCACCACGTCACACCAAATTTCATCCTTATACTTCTTTCCGATAGAAAAAGTTACACAAGCTCTTTGACTAACCTTCACTTCCCCACCTTTCCTCAGCCAAGCTAATTTGTATGGATTGGGATGCTTCTCTGTCTTTAACGCCGACTTCTTTACAGCTTCTATAGAGATGATGTTACCACAACTTCCTGCATCGACAACAAACTTACAAACCTTTCGCAAAATAGTGCACGTCGACAGAAAAATATTACTCAACCAGCTAGTCTCCTCTTTCTACTTTGGCGTCAAGCAAAATCTCGTCATCATTAAAGAATATCCCTCGTCTTCCGTCAATAATTCTTCTTCCTCCTCAACTTGTGGTGAATTGGAACATTCTATTTCTGCATCCTCATCCTCAACCTCAGCAACCATCGCTCGCTTCTTAGGCCTCGGGCATTGATTGCTCTTACGACCAAACTCCTGACAGTTATAACATTTGAAATTTTTGTTGACCTTGGTCTTAGCAACTTCATTGACAACCGGTTTACTAACAACCTTGGAAACATTAGTATTTCTACTAGGCCCTTTCACCTGATTGATCGAACTTGTAAGCGCACCAACTCCTCTTTTACCCTGCTTCTCCCAAGCTAGAGCCTTCTGGTGTGCTTCCGCAACGGATCTTGGATCAAACATATTTACCATATCCTGATTTTGCATTCTCAATCCTCCAACAAATCTAGATGTCAACTGTTCCTTCGTTTCCATGGTATCATTTCTAGCAGTCAGTTGATAAAACTCATCTGCATAATCATTTACAGAATTTGTCCCTTGTCTCAAATTCTGTAAGCGCTGATACATAAGAGACCGATAATTATAAGGAAAGAAAGTAGCCTTCATCAACCTCTTCATCTTTTCTCATGAAACAATCATCGAATTTCCCATTCTAAGTGTAAGTTTAGTTTGTTGCCACCATGCCATAGCTGTTCCCCTAAATCGTGTTGCAACCAACTTAACTCTACGATGCTCGGGTAGATCCTTGAAGTCAATTTTTTTTTCAACATTTGATAACCAATCCAGAAACTCTTCCGCTATCTTTCCCCCTTTGAATTTTGGAATCTCTGTTTTCATCCCCGACTCCCATCGACGATCATCTTCGAAATCTCTATTTCCACTTCGTCTTTGGCCATGGTTTCGGCAAGATCTACTATAACCATCACTGGATACCTCCAAATATGACGTATGTCGATGTCGATTCTGACCATCAACATTTCTGCTACCACGCACGTCTCTTTCTACCGAAACTAATAGTTCTCTTCTTCCCTGATCCGATAGTGGTGACATTCTTCTCCTCTCGGAATCTGATGGCGAAATTCTATGACCACCTTGATTTGAACCTGGCGTTGCTCTTTGTCGAGTTTGATTTATATCCATCATGAGCCTTTCCAATCTACCAATTCCCTCATCAAACTTCTCATTGAGTTTAACACTAATTCGTTGCTCCATTTGTTCAGCATCTTCTCTTCGATACACATCTGCAACATTCTAATGACGATTAACTCTTCTTGTAGGCATTGTCGAATCTTCAAAAAATCCAAACACACATTTCAAATAGCACAACTTTCAGTGATGCAAAATCTACGTACAAACTCCTAGCTCACGACTTGAACAAATCTCGCACAAACTTGAACAAGCTCGTTTCTGGCTTTGGTACCAAATTTACGCAGTCTCGGAAGTAGATCTGAATCGGCGGTCAAATCTATCCAGGATCTAATGATGAATTGCGGAATTATTAATCAACGATACAAGATGAATTGATGAATTGATGATACCAAATGCCCAAATCCGTTGATCTCTCGAGATACCGGATTCTAGCTATCTTCAACACGTTGATCGTGCACGATGCCGCGTTAGAAGATCTACGATTCTTCGACGTTGATCTCGCGCACGAGATTCCGTGAATCGGCTTCGAATTCGTTGATTCGAGCACACTCGAATAATCGAAGATGGAGAAAGGAGTTCGCACTCAACTTCCAATTTTAAAAGAGGCACAAAGCTCTCAATAAAATTTTATTCAAAATCAACTACTTTTTACAATGCCAACACACCCCTATTTATAGGGTTTACAACACACATACAAATGATTTACATCCGAAGCACAACACAGCCAACTCACGACCTACACATAAAGCATAGATGAGTTACGGCACATTCGACCTAAAATATACGAGTTACAATTGTTCGCGACTTACATCAAAACGACATAGGAAACAAGCACCGACTCAACACACTACAGTAGTGGCGTCAGACTTCGGCAGCGACCTTGGTCGGAGCGACCTACGGCTTCGCATTTTGTTCGCGACCTAGGGCGGAGCAATTCAGGGAAACCTCGCGACATAAGTCAGTTCGTTCGCGACCTAGGGAATCGGTGATGGAGTTAGATCGCGTAGCGACGTATGATGGATAAGTGATGGAGTTAGGTCGCGTAGCGATGTATGAAGGGTCAGTGATAGAGTTAGGTCGCGTAGCGACGTATGGCGGCCGTTCGCGATTCGAGATATGTTCGTTGACTCCTTTCTTCGTATGGCTTGATGCGCTGCATTAGGTACATTTACTTAAAGATATATGATAAATGAATTGAATTTCATCTATTACGTGAGAAAGTGGTGGAAATACCATAAAATGAAAGTGCAATGTTAATGAATCGATAAATTTTTATAGGTTTAATGTTCTTGCTGTAAATATCAAAATATATATCGTAGGTGTGTGATATGTCAAAGTGATAAACAAAATATTTAATATTTAATAATTAAAAGATATTATAAATGAAACTAAGACCAGGATCTATACACATCATATTGTTATTTTAATTGTGCAAAAGAAAAAAGATATAACAAACAAAAATACGTTTTTTTTATCCATTAATTAATACGAATCACGAACATAAATAACAAAATTTTTACATTTTTACAAAAACAAATTAAATGAAAATATTTATTATTTCAAAAGTTAAAAAAATCACCGACATTCCTTTCCATTAATTTATTGTCTTTTAATAAAAGCAAATTTTTTTAACGACAAAGTATTCATTAAAATGTAACAATATTAGAAAGAAAAAACGTTGGGCATATTGGAAATGATATACCAATTTTAAAAAGAAATATTGTATATATGTTTGTTTGTAAGGAAATAACTTTAGTAATATAAAATTATATATGTTTCATTGTATTAGAATACTAATTTTAGAAATGAATTTTTTGTGCCCAAATGTAAAATAATGTAAAAGATCTAAGGATATTTGGTACATAACTGTGGAAACATTGAACTATATGTTGTTGAATGACTAATTAGTTTTTCCATTTTCATCACTATATGTATGTATGTGTGTGTAAATATATAAACACACACATATGTAGGCATGTATGTATGTATGGTAAAAACATTAATTGTCATTTTCAACAATTTATTAGACTAGTAAATAAATGTTAGTTAATAGAATTTATTTTACAAGTCTAAATTTGAGACCACTTAATTGATGTTAATATATGGACTTGGAAAGTAACATAATAGGAGAAAACTTGAGTGAATTTTGTAAATAATTATGTATTTTTATCAAATGTTGCTGTTTGAAACACAAAATTGTAGGACTGTAAGTAGCAATTATAGTAATGATAAATTGTAGGGATTTGAAAAGAAAATAATCTGAGAGATTTAAGGTGTGATGGAGGAATTTGTGAAACTAATAGAGGTGCGGAAAATTTCTTTACATTACTATTACTAATAGACAGATAGATAGGTTGATAGACAAAACAATATTCTGTTCTAATTAATTAATACCAGTATGTATGCCATGGTTCAATGGTACATTTTAATTAAAAGCTATAAATTTGCAAATGTATCACTTTAAAAGGTTCAATGTTCATCATTAAAGGAAATAAAATTAAAACTAAAATGTATCTACTAAGAAAATGATGTAAGTGCACATAAAAAAGAGAAAAAAAATCATGCACCTTATATTATTCGAATTCATTTGGCAGGTCCAATGTTTTACCATCTTCTTGACATAGATTTTTTGTCCCTTATTAATTAAACATTAAAGAGGCGCCTGTTTCCCATGCTCTACATATTTCAAGTTTCTAGTATCTACACGATGTACATGACAAATTAGAATAAGATAATTTGTTTTCAAAATGGTTAACACTTATGCTGTTTTGTTTCCTATTTTTCTCTTTTCTCTTGCAATTTTAGCATCTTCACAGGCTCCAGCTCCTGGTGTGTTACTACTTATTTAATTTACACTACTTGAATGTTTGAATATGATGGTATTTATGACGACGGTTGCTAATTGCAGGTGACATGACACCATTACAAAAGCATGTTTCCTTTTTTGACCGAAACAAGGATGGCGTAATTTACCTTTTTGAAACAGTTGAAGGTTGTGATCATTGTATTGTAGTAATTTAGTATTGTTAGAACTTATATGTGACTTACTATTACATACACTTATCTATTGATCATTGTTATTAGGTCTTCGAGCTATTGGATTAAATGCTCTTGTAGCTGCTCGTGATGCTACACTTATTAATGCATTTATTAGTCCTAAAACTAGCGAGGTATGATATTCAGAATCAAATTTTGCTTTGTTTAGTGTGTCATTTTGACTTCTTTTAGTCTTTGAATATAGTTTACAAGTTCTATGTTCATTTTTTTGTTTGTGTTTTCGTAGTCAAATATGCCAGATATTCGTCTTCCAGTGTACGTAGATAACATACACAAAGGAATTCATGGCAGTCACACTGGTACATACGATCCTCAAGGAAGGTACTGTTGCATCTTTATATCTTTGTACTTTCTTTTTTCCGCGAAATAAGGACGTTGCAATGCATAGGCTGCAATTTTAAATTTTCTTCCTCCTACTGATAGATGAATTATTTTATCTACAAAATGGTATCGTAGTTTAATCTCTAGCAAAATATTGAAAATAAGAACAAGAAAAATAAGTGAAAAATAAATTTTCTCATATTCAGTATCTGGATGCACCTCTAATGTTGACTAGTATTTTTGAAAACTAACACTGGAATTTCAAACTTTCATTTAGACTAAAAAGGGAAAAAAATAGTGTATGTTTGGACATCATGAAATGAATATTATATTAGTCAGTGTTTTACTTATCATGGACCTCAATTTGATGTTTTGTAACACGATTATATAGGTTTGTTGAGGCCAAATTTGAGGAGATCTTTAAAAAGCATGCACATACAAATCCAAACGCGCTGAGTGAAGATGAAGTAAATGAGATGCTCAAGTCAAATAAACAAGCTAACGATTTTGCAGGATCGTGAGTTCTTATCTTAATGCTGCTTATTTTCCTTTTAAACTTGAAAGTTGCAAAACCTAATATACATGTATATACACACACATGCTCATTAATAACATTCTAGTTAACCTCGTTAAATTAATGAATGTTACAACTGAATAGGCAAGCAGCATCAGGGGAGTGGAAATTGTTGTACTCATTAGCAAAAGACAAGGATGGACTGCTGCAAAAGGAAGTAATAAGGTCTATTTATGATGGTACTTTGTTCTACAATTTGGAAAAGGCACATTCCAAAAAGAACAGAAGTTGAAAAGCCTATAATATGGATGTCATATTTTTTATATTGTTGTCGTTTGTTTGTGGCCCAATGTAACAACAGTTATTGAATCATCTCATGCTTATTAATAATCCAAAAAACAAAATTACAAAAATTTACCTTGTCTTTACTATTAATTTAAGGGGGAAATAGCATCATATTATTTTATTTCGCACTGATATCATATTGCTATCAATGTTGAGTATGTTGTTTGTCACTACAACTCCATCTATGATACTGACAAATAATTTATACACTTTCGACATTTAATGAGTTGTGTGTAGACTAGTCAATGGATGATGTGTGATTCAGATAGCTATAAACCCGAAACCAGTTAGTACAATCCAAACCCATCGTCGATCTGTACCTATAGGGTATTCCAAACCGGTACTAGACACAACCCATTGGGTATTCAGGTAAATGCTTGGATACCCAACATGCCAAATTATATTACACGTTTAAAAATTTATGATGTTGTGCGTGTCTTATATAAAATAATGATACGCCAGAAGCTTCATATATGACCAGTGCATGAACAAAATATTGCAAAACAAATGCATCTGTAGTAATGACACAAAGTAATAACTTATTATAAACCTTGATATGACAAATATTCTTTGGACTTAAGTATTTATTATATATAAAATACTAAAGACTGTTCTTCATTTTAAAATTGATAGAAGCCACTTATAAAGAAAAATATAAAGTCGTTTACATTTTCATGAGTAGAGGTTTACTGCTGCATGTGCCAAGTGTAACTATAACTGATTATAACAATCATGAGACTACCATGTTTGAAATGTAATGAGATTGTTTCCATGGCCTTTGTTTTTTCTTGTTGCTAGAAGTGATCCCAACTCTAGTATTATTCGTGATGATTTTGTCTAAAATGAACACAAGGTTGCTGCAAATGTAGAAGTAGAGCAATAATCACATGGGATACGAGAATGACTAAACAGTACTCAAAGCAAACAATAATCAGGCTCAATCTGGGTTTGGGTATTGGCATCCAATCCCATACCGATAAAACTGATGCGAAATCAGATTGGGCTCCGATAGAAGCCGGCACCATTAAAAAGCCCAATTATGTGAAATTAACTAAATATCATTATTTATTATAATATCTCATTTTCTTTTCTGTATTTTTGTACATTCATGATAAATAACAACTTTGGTCTATAAGACTTATTCGTATTTGTTTTAAGATTAAACATATAAATCAAAACAAAATTTATATTTGCTAACTGCTAGTTTGAAATTTCATACAGATAATCGATCAACGATGAGTGCATCATCTAACACGGAGTACAGTAAACAGCTAGTGTACTAATCATGTCCTCTAACCTTTAAATATCTATAAAGAAATGTCAAAAATATTAAAGATAAATTTTGGATCGCATCCCTCTTTACAAAAAAATTAGACGCACATCCCTCCGAATTCAGCATTATAATTTTAGTCTCTGTAATTTACACCGAATCTAGTACTTCGATTGATAGCATGATTATGTGTGAATTCTGCCTGACACAAGTTCACATCCCAACTCTTCAAATTATCCTTCACAAGATATCTCAACAAGTTTCAAAAAGATCTATTCACCACTTTCATTTGCCCATCCGTTTGTGGATGATAGGCGCTACTAAAATTCAGCTTAGTCCCAATCATCTTCCATAGACTCAACCAAAAATGACTTGGAAATTGAGTATCCCGATCAGAAACAATGGTCTCAGGTAGCCCATGTAGTCGATAAACCTCTTTAAAGAACAATTGAGCAACACGGACTACATCGACAGTCTTTTTACAAGCAACGAAATGTGCCATCTTCGAAAATCTATCCAGCATAACATATATAGAACCATTCCCTCATTGAGTTCTTGGCAAATCTAAAACAAAATCCATGCTAACATCAACCCATGGTCTAGTAGGCACGGGCAATGGCATATACAATCCTGCATTCGTAGCTGTCCCTTTGGAAACTTGACATATGTTACATCTCTGCACAAATCTTTCAACTTCTTTCCTCATGGAAGGCCAAAAATATGATTGAGAAATCAACTACAAGGTACGATCTCTTCCCACATGACCTTCTTCATGCAATTCCTTCACAATCTTCATTCGCGAACTGCACTCTGGTATACACAACCGATTTCCTTTTGAATAGAAAACCATCTACCAACACATACTCATCCGTCTTCCCTTTCTCGACTTCATATACAATCTTAGCAAAGTAATGATCCTCAACAAACAATTCTGGAAATACATCAAACCCCGTCACTTCAACTCTCATCGTAGTCAACAAATGATTTCTTCTACTCAATGCGTCTGCCACACGATTTGTAACTCCCGATTTATGCTTTACAACAAATGTAAACTGTTGCAAGTATGCGATCCATGAAGCATGCCTGGCTGCAATCTTATCATGTCCCTGCAAATGTTTCAATGCTTCATGGTCAGTATACAACACAAACTCTTTATAAAACAAGTAGTTTCTCCAATGCTTTATGGCTTGGACAATAGCATAGAACTCCAAGTCATAGGTACTATATCTTATCTTGGCTCTAGAAAGTTTCTCGCTAAAATAAGCAATTGGACGACCCTTTTGACATAACACTCTACAGATTCCAACTTTAGACGCATCAATATCCAGCTCAAAGTGTAACTGAAAGTCCAGTTATCTAAGAATCGGTGTCGTAGTCAAAAGTGTCTTGATCTGTTGGAAAGCGAAATCAGCCTCTTCAGTCCACACAAACTGCTTTCTTTTCATACAATCTGTCACTGGTGCCATCACGCTACTGAAATATGGAATAAACCTTCGATAGAATGATGCTAAACCATGGAAACTTCTCACTTCAATTACAGTCCTGGGTTGTGGCCAATCCTTGATTGCTTCAATTTTACCTTGATCCACATGGATACCTTCCTTGGACAACACATACCCCAAGAACAAAACACTGTGTGTCATGAACATGCACTACTTTTTTGCCGCGTAAAATTGCCCCTAATGAAGTATCATCAACCCTTCCTGCAAGTGCTGTAGATGTTCTTCTATGCTTCCACTGTATATCAATATATCGTCAAAGTATACCACCACGAACTTTCCAATAAACGGACGAAAGATCTGATTCATCACTCGCATAAAAGTACTAGGTGCATTCTAAAGACCAAATGGCATGACCAGCCATTCATACAACCCCCTCCCCCCTTCCCCCCCCCCCCCCCCCCCCCCCCCCGTGTCCTAAAGGCTGTCTTCCATTCATCCCCTGGTCGAATTCGAATCTGATGATACCCACTCTTCAGATCAATCTTTGAAAAGATAGCAGCTCCACTCAACTGATCTAACAAATCGTCCATTCTTAGCATCGGAAATCTGTACCTCACTGTAATCTTGTTTAGTGCTCGACTATCTTTACACATTCTCCAAGTTCCATCCTTCTTTGGCACTAACAAGGCTGGTATTGCACAAGGACTTAAACTTTCTTGTACGTGCCCTTGTTCAAGTAACTCCTCCACCTGCCATCCCAACTCTTCATGCTCCTTTGGACACATTCTATAATGTGGTCTATGTGGTAACACAACTCCCGGAACAAGATCAATCTGGTGTTGTGTGTCTCTCAACGGTGGTAACTCTTTTGGTAATTCTTCAGGAAATACATCTTCAAATTCCTTCAACACTAGCTTAACTTCCTCAGGAATTTCAACCGTTTCACTACTTTCACGTCCAATCAACAGAAATACTTCAGGCCCATCCTCTACTTCTTTGACAAACTCCTTCAAAGATAACATAGTCTTTAGTTCCTTGATTTCCTCCAACTTGCTTTCACTTTGTTGTCGCTTTCTAGGAACTAAAGTGATTCTAGTGTCATTGAACAAGAAACTATAGCAGTTAGTCCTACCATCGTGTTTCACGGCTCGATCAAATTGCCACGTTCTTCCCAACAACAAATGACATACATCCATATCCACCACGTCACGCCAAATTTCATCCTTATACTTCTTTCCGATAGAAAAAGCTACACAAGCACTTCGACTAACCTTCACTTCCCCACCTTTCCTCAGCCAGGCAAATTTGCAGGGATTGGGATGCTTCTCTGTCTTTAACGCCAACTCTTCTTTACACCTTCTGTAGAGATGATGTTATCACAACTTCCTGCATCGATAACAAACTTACAAACCTTTCCCAAAATAGTGCACGTCGACGGAAAAATATTACTCCTCAACCAGCTAGTCTCCTCTTCCTGCTTTGGCGTCAAGCAAGATCTCCTCATCATTAAAGAATATCCCTCGTCTTCCGTCAATAATTCTTCTTCCTCCTCAACTTGTGGTGAATTGGAACATTCTATTTCTGCATCCTCATCCTCAACCTCAGCAACCATCGCTCGCTTCTTAGGCCTCGGGCATTGATTGCTTTTATGACCAAACTCCTGACAGTTATAACATTTGAAATTTTTGTTGACCTTGGTCTTAGCAACTTCATTGACAACCGGTTTACTAACAACCTTGGAAACATTAGTATTTCTACTAGGCCCTTTCACCTGATTGATCGAACTTGTAAGCGCACCACCTCCTCTTTTACCCTGCTTCTCCCAAGCTAGAGCCTTCTGGTGTGCTTCCGCAACGGATCTTGGATCAAACATATTTACCATATCCTGATTTTGCATTCTCAATCCTCCAACAAATCTAGATGTCAACTGTTCCTTCGTTTCCATGGTATCATTTCTAGCAGTCAGTTGATAAAACTCATCTGCATAATCATTTACAGAATTTGTCCCTTGTCTCAAATTCTGTAAGCGCTGATACATAAGAGACCGATAATTATAAGGAAAGAAAGTAGCCTTCATCAACCTCTTCATCTTTTCTCATGAAACAATCATCGAATTTCCCATTCTAAGTGTAAGTTTAGTTTGTTGCCACCATGCCATAGCTGTTCCCCTAAATCGTGTTGCAACCAACTTAACTCTACGATGCTCGGGTAGTTCCTTGAAGTCAATTTTTTTTTCAACATTTGATAACCAATCCAGAAACTCTTCCGCTATCTTTTCCCCTTTGAATTTTGGAATCTCTGTTTTCATCCCCGACTCCCATCGACGATCATCTTCGAAATCTCTATTTCCACTTCGTCTTTGGCCATGGTTTCGGCAAGATCTACTATAACCATCACTGGATACCTCCAAATCTGACGTATGTCGATGTCGATTCTGACCATCAACATTTCTGCTACCACGCACGTCTCTTTCTCCCGAAACTGATAGTTCTCTTCTTCCCCGATCCGATAGTGGTGACATTCTCTCCACTCGGAATCTGATGGAGAAATTCTATGACCACGTTGATTTGAACCTGGCGTTGCTTTTTGTCGAGTTTGATTTATATCCATCATGAGCCTTTCCAATCTACCAATTCCCTCATCAAACTTCTCATTGAGTTTAACACTAATTCGTTGCTCCATTTGTTCAGCATCTTCTCTTCGATACACATCTGCAACATTCTGATGACGATTAACTCTTCTTGTAGGCATTGTCGAATCTTCAAAAAATCCAAACACACATTTCAAATAGCACAACTTTCAGTGATGCACAATCTACGTACAAACTCCTAGATCACGACATGAACAAATCTCGCACAAACTTGAACAAGCTCGTTTCATGCTTTGGTACCAAATTGACGCAGTCTCGAAAGTAGATCTGAATCGTCGGTCAAATCTATCCAGGATCTAATGATGAATTGCAGAATTATAAATCAATGATACAAGATGAATTGATGAATTGATGATACCAAATGCCCAAATCCGTTGATCTCTCGAGATACCGGATTCTAGCTATCTTCAACATGTTGATCGCGCACGATGCCGCGTTAGAAGATCTATGATTCTTCGACGTTGATCTCACGCACGAGCTTCCGTGAATCGGCTTCAAATTCGTTGATTCGAGCGCACTCGAATAACCGAAGATGGAGAAAGGAGTTCACACTCAACTTCCAATTTTAAAAGAGGCACAAAGCTCTCAATAAAATTTTATTCAACATCAAGTACTTTTTACAATGCCAACACACCCCGATTTATAGGGTTTACAACACACATACAAACGATTTACATCACAAGCACAACACAGCCAACTCACGACCTACACATAAAGCATAGACGAGTTACAGCACATTCGACCTAAAATATACGAGTTACAATTGTTCGCGACTTACATCACAACGACATAGGAAACAAGCAGAGACTCAACACACTACAGTAGTGACGTCAGACTTCGGCAGCGACCTTGGGCGGAGCGACCTACGGCTTTGCATTTTGTTCGCGACCTAGGGCGGAGCGATTCAGGGAAACCTCGTGACATAAGACAGTTCGTCCGCGACCTAGAGAATTGGTGATGGAGTTAGGTCGCGTAGCGACGTATGATGGATAAGTGATGGAGTTAGGTCGCATAGCGATGTATGAAGGGTCAGTGATAGAGTTAGGTCGCGTAGCGACGTATGGCGGTCGTTCGCGATTCGAGATATGTTCGTTGACTCCTTTCTTCGTATGGCTTGATGCGCTGCATTTGGTACATTTGTTTAAAGATATATGACAAATGAATTGAATTTCATCTATTACGTGAGAAAGTGGTGGAAATACCATAAAATGAAAGTGCAATATTAATGAAACGATAAATTTTTATGGGTTTAATGTTCTTGCTGTAAATATCAAATTATATATCGTAAGTGTATGATATCTCAAAGTGATAAACAAAATATTTAATATTTAATAATTAAAAGATATTATAAATGAAACTAAGACCAGGATCTATACATATCATATTGTTATTTTAATTGTGCAAAAGAAAAAAGATATAACAAACAAAAATACGTTTTTTTATCCACTAATTAATATGAATCACGATCATAAATAGCAAAATTTTTACATTTTTACAAAAACAAATTAAATGAAAATATTTATTATTTCAAAAGTTAAAAAAATCACAGACATTCCTTACCATTAATTTATTGTCTTTTAATAAAAGAAAATTTTTTTAACGACAAAGTATTCATTAAAATGTAACAATATTAGAAAGAAAAACGTTGGGCATATTGGAAATGATATACCAATTTTAAAAAGAAATATTGTATATATGTTTGTTTGTAAGGAAATAACTTTAGTAATATAAAATTATATATATGTTTCATTGTATTAGAATACTAATTTTAGAAATGAATTATTTGTGCCCAAATGTAAAATAATGTAAAAGATCTAAGGATACTTGGTACATAACTGTGGAAACATTGAACTAGATGTTGTTGAATGACTAATTAGTTTTACCATTTTCATCACTATATGTATGTATGTGTGTGGAAATATATAAACACACACATATGTAGGCATGTATGCATGTATGGTAAACACATTAATTGTCATTTTCTACAATTTATTAGACTAGTAAATAAATGTTAGTTAATAGAATTTATTTTACAACTCTAAATTTGAGATCACTCAATTGATGTTAATATATGGACTTGGAAAGTAACATAATAGGAGAAAACTTGAGTGAATTTTGTAAATAATTACGTATTTTTATCAAATGTTGCTGTTTGAAACACAAAATTGTAGGACTGTAAGTAGTAATTAGAGTAATGATAAATTGTAGGGATTTGAAAAAAAAAAATCTGAAAGATTTAAGGTGTAACGGAGGAATTTGTGAAACTAATAAAGGAGCGGAAAATTTCTTTACATTACTATTACAAATAGAAAGATAGATAGGTTGGTAGACAAAACCATATTCTGTTCTAATTAATTAATACTGGTATTTATGCCATGGTTCAATGGTACATTTTAATTAAAAGCTATAGATTTGCAAATGTATCACTTTAAAAGGTTCAACGTTCATCATTAAAGGCAATAAAATTAAAATTAAAATGTATCTACTAAGAAAATGATGTAAGTGCACATAAAAAAGAGAAAAAAAATCGTGCACCTTATATTATTCGAATTCATTTGGCAGGTCCAATGCTTTACCATCTTCTTGACATAGAGTTTTGTCCCTTGTTAATTAAACATTAAAGAGGCGCGTGTTTCCCATGCTCTATATATTTCAAGTTTCTAGTATCTACAAGATGTACATGACAAATTAGAATAAGATATTTTTTTTTCAAAATGGTTGACACTTATGCTGTTTTGTTTCCTATTTTTCTCTTTTCTCTTGCAATTTCAGCATCTTCACAGTCTCCAGCTCCTGGTGTGTTGCTACTTCTTTAATTTACGCTACTTGAATGTTTGAATATGATGATATTGTTGAATATGCGCTTTGCGCTTATACGATTTTTGTTTGATGATAATAAACATATATACATTCGTTTAAATGTATTTGTTAATATACTATTCTATTTTTCACAGTTTAAATAAATATTTATTGAATAAAATAAATTAAACAGAATTTGAATTCAAAAAGATATTTTATTCAAACAAATATTTATTACAATTTTGAATAGTACAATTTCAAGCTCTCACTATAACTATACAACTTTGATTACAATTACATCACATTTCATATTTACAGTTCACCTCACTACATATCACTCACATTCATATTCTGTCTTCAACTGCATTTCAGTCCAGCATCTGAATAAACTGCAAAAATATTTTCAAATGCAGTAAAATTGAAAAAAAAAAAATTGCAATTCAAAAATAAAAGATGATTTTGAAAACATTGTTTGCCTCAGTTATTTGGGTTGTTCGTCATCATTTTTGATTGTATCTGTGCATATCAGCATTTTATCAGAGACAGGTTGTACATAAGTGGCTGCAGTACACACGCATACATTTGTACCCGTGTGCACTGCCCCGCCAACTCGTGTGCACAAATCAAACAAAAGTACTGCTAACAATTCAGCACAAGGTCAAACCCAAATAACACACAGGATTCAACTCAAGGCAGAATACAAGCTCAAATAATCACTGCAACAATATTTTTAAATGGAGGCAGAACAACAATACAATCAAGCAAATGTAAAGAACAAGCTACATGAAGGGAACAGGAAGCAATGATTGTAATGCAACACAGTGCAATGACCAATGAACAAAGAACAGAGACCAGAAAATGCAAGCAACTCAAGCTTCAGAAAGTGATGTGAATAAAACTCAAATGAACAGAGAACATGCATGAACACTGAATGAAGTACACAACATGCATTGATGAACATGTGTTACAGAGTGATGCAAGTGTCGACCAAGTAACAATGCAAGCACAGTCTCAAGCATGAGACAAGGTGCACCAGACCAGGTTGCAAGATGATCAAGGCAGACTACAAGTTCAAGTGGATAATGCAAACAATAATCGAGTGATCAACAGAACATGGAATGCAACATGAATGTCACAAGCCAATATTACAGCAAACAGTGTGGCAAATGCATGTACAAACTATGGTGAACAAGTGACCAAGTGCAACTGGAAACAACAATGAGTGCATGCTACAACAACAAAGACCACGGCTACTACACAACACAGCTACAACTCAAATGCAAATACCACTAATCCAGACTGCATGGTGAACCAACTACACAAATTGCAATTCGAACTAACATGACAACAAACAACTACATAGCAACTAAAGTACATGGAACAACAACAATGAATACTGCAACAACCAAAGCTAAAGTGTGCAACTTGACTATCAAGACTCAGTAAACAACAAGCAATGTTCAAGTGGAGACCAAAGAAGAAGGCCAGAGACGAAGACTACAAGATGAACAACGATCATGCTACAGAAATGCATGTATGCAGCAGAAATAATAACAATGATTCACGGCAAAGCCGAAGAATTCTAAAACCAAGTCAAAGCAGGTAAAAAAATCGAAACATCTCAAAATTCAAAGTCAATGCAGAAAGTCAAAGCCGTAATTCACATGAAGGCCGTGCGCATAGAGCAAATTGAACAAGTCACTATTCAAAACCATGGTAGCCAAGCAATTTGAATTAGTCAGTGAAAATCTCAAGCATCAATACCAGATCGAACGATCAAAGCAACAAATATGAAATTATCAGACGAACGAGAAAATAGGGTAACGAACCCTATAAAAGACCCAACATCATCATCGGCAGAACGTGCGAGTTCGAATAAAAAAGAACGAAGAGGAACAGAGCTAAAGCAAAATCAAACTCACCAAAGCGCGAAGCCATAGTCAAGTACAAATCTAATTTGCGCCAAGCCGAAGCCATAGCAAATTCTCACAGAAGCAAAAGCAACCTTGAAAGCCCTAATTTGTTGAAGGAAAAGGAACGAAGAAGAAACGCAAGCCCTAATTCAAGCGCAAAGAGGAACAAAAGGGAGGCCGTGTTTTTACAGAAGAAAATAAAAGGATTGGGTTAAAAAACAAGGAGCCGGCCCTATTTATTATAAAAGGAGTTTAGTGTTTTAGGGTTTTATAAAAGAGTTTTTTTTTATTTGAGCAAAAATTTAGGCATTCAAGTTTATATTTTAATTTTTGCTCCTGGTTCTATTTTTTGAAGTTATTTTTGTTTTTCTTTTCGAGTCAAAGGAGTTGTAAATCACCACCTAGGGATTAGGTCGTGTCAGATTGTCTAGTTAGAATTAGTTCAGTGAGCAGGGTGTGCGAGTTTGCAAAGCTCTATAGGTGGGAGCAGTGTTTGCGAGTAATCAAGGCTCTATAGGCGGGAGCAGAGTTTGCAAGTAAACGAAACTCTATAGGTGGGAGCAGGGTGTGCGAGTCTAGTAGAGTGTTTGTGAGCGGGAGCAAATGTTTGCGAGTCTAGTAGAGTGTTTGTGAGCGGGAGCAAAAGGGTCTGCGAGTCTAGTAGAGTGTTTGTAAGCGTGATACTGTTTAATTCTAATAGAAATCTGGGAATGCAGCAGTAGGCAGGGGTTGCCGAAGCTGGGTAAATTTTGTGTGTGATTTACTTTTCAGCATATTTATTTCTGCAGTTTGTTTCTGTGTTTAATTCGAGAAAATTTTCTATAACCCTATTCACCCCCCCCTCTAGGGTTAATCTAGATCCTACAAGTGGTATCAGAGCAAGGTATTTTACTTTAACCCTAGAGATATGTTTGAACATTTTTTAACTTTGGTATACAAGGTCTTTGCAGCAACTTGGGATGGTGAAGAAGGAAAGGAAGCTTCAGACAGTAGCTCAGAAGAAGCTAATTTGTGTTTGATGGCAAAATCAGATTCAGAAACCGGCACAGAGGAAACTAGTGAGATTTGTTGGCGGGCTAAGGAGCAACAAGAATGGTTTCTAGATTCAGGCTGTTCTATACATATGACAGGTGACAAATCGAAGTTCCTTAGTCTAGAGAATTTTAAAGGAGGAAATGTGATCATGGGAGACAACAGTAAGTGTAAGATCATTGGTAAAGGTGAAGTGGGTAAGGGTAATTTTTCTTTGACTAATGTTTTATACGTTGAAAATTTGCATCACAATCTCATTTCTATTAGCCAACTATGTGACAAAGGTATGAATGTTGTCTTCGATAGTGATACTTGCAAAATCATTGATAAAGATTCTAAGGACATTGTCTTTATGGGAAAAAGAAAAGGAAATGTTTACTCACTTTCATTTGATAATCTAAATCTTTCTAGATGTTTGGTAGTCACAGATGAAGAGGCATCTTTATGGCATAGGAGACTTGGTCATGCTAGCATGAGTCTCCTAGAAAAACTTGAAACGAAAGAATTAGTCAGGGGGTTACCACATCAGAAATTTAAAAATAACAAAGTGTGTAAAGCATGTTCCTTGGGCAAGCTTAGTCGATCATCATTTCGTCCTAAAAACATTGTTAGCGCATCAAGGGTCCTTGAATTAATTCACATGGATTTATTTGGGCCAAATGAAATTGCAAGCTTAAATGGAAAACGTTATTGTTATGTATTGGTTGATGATTACTCTAGATTTACATGGGTTTATTTTTAGCTAAAAAGTCTGAATCTTTTGATTATTTTTCAAAATTTGCAAAACTTGTTCAAAATGAAAAAGGAGTTTCAATTAAAACCTTGAGAAGTGATCATGGAGGAGAATTTGAAAATTTGGAATTTGAAAACTTTTGTGAAGAAAATGGTTTAAAACATGAATTTTCTGCTCCACGAACACCTCAACAAAATGGGGTGGTAGAAAAGAAAAATCGTACATTGCAAGAACTAGCTAGATCCATGTTGAATGAGTATAAACTACCTCTAACCTTTTGGGCAGAGGCAGTGAATACTTCGTGCTATATAATGAATAGAGTAATGATTAGACCAATACTTGGCAAAACATCTTATGAATTGTGGCATGAAAGGAAACCTAACATTTCTTATTTTCGTGTATTTGGATGTCCTTGTTTCATTCTTAACACAGGTGATCAACTTGGAAAATTTGAATCAAAGGCTGATGAGGGAATATTCATGGGATATTCAACAAGGAGCAAGGCTTACAGAATATACAACAAACGAACAAAGACAATTGTTGAATCAATCAATGTGAAATTCGATGAATCATACCTGGAAAGAACGACTGAAAAGACGGATGATGATGGGGTAGACCATGAAGGCATTGAAGATGAGACATCTAGTGAGAAAGATGAAAATAGAACTGTTGATGCTGGTAGATTGAAATTTAAATCCAATCATCCTCCTGAATTGGTTATAGGTGATCCTACAGAAGGTATACGTACACGCTCTTCATTTGATAAAAATTTGTGTTCGTTTTGTTATCACGGTAATTTTATTTCTGAAATTGAACCTGATTCTGTTGAAATGGCTCTTAATGATGAAAATTGGGTTTTAGCAATGCAAGATGAACTTAATCAATTTGAGAGAAATAAAGTTTGGAAATTAGTTCCCAGGCCTAATGACTATCCAATTGTTGGAACTAAATGGGTGTTCAAAAATAAACTTGATGAATCGGGAAAAGTAATTAGAAACAAAGATAGGTTGGTCGCAAAAAGATATAACCAAATTGAAGGCTTAGATTTTGATGAAACATTTGCTCCAGTTGCTAGGTTAGAAGCCATTAGGATTTTGCTAAGTTTTGCATGTTATAAGGGTTTCAAACATAAACAAATGGATGTAAAAAGTGCCTTTTTGAATGGTGATTTGAAAGAAGACGTTTTTGTTGAACAACCCCCCGGTTTTGAAAATCATGATTTTCCAAGTCATGTGTATAAATTAGAAAAAGCATTATATGGTCTTAAACAAGCTCCTAGAGCTTGGTATGACTGCCTTAGTACATATCTTTTAGAAAATAGTTTTAAAAAGGTGAGTGCTGACACGACACTGTTTCTATTACATAACGGAAGTGATTTTTTGATAGTTCGGATTTATGTGGATGATATCATTTATGGTGCTACTAATGAACTCTTGTGAGAGAAATTTGAACAAGTCATGCTGGCTAAATTTGAGATGAGCTTGGTTGGAGAATTGAAATATTTTCTTGGATTTCAAATCAAGCAAAGCAGTGATGGTATTTTCATCTCACAGTCCAAGTATGTGTTGGAATTGTTGAAGAAATTTGGAATTGAGAACTCCAAACCATTGAGAACTCCTATGAGTCCATCAACAAAGTTAGACAAAGACGAGAAAGGAATTGTTGTTGATCAAAAGAAATATCGAGGGATAATTGGTTCACTTCTGTATCTTACTGCCTCTAGACCTGATATTATGTTTTCTGTGTGTTTGTGTGCACGTTTTCAATCTAACCCTAAAGAATCTCATTTGAAAGCCACTAAACGAATTTTGAGATATCTTTCACACACACACAAATTTGGATTATGGTACCCTTCTTGTGAAAATTTTGATTTAGTTGGTTATTCTGATGTTGATTATGTCGGTTCATTGGTTGATAGAAAAAGCACTGGTGGGACATGTTTCATGCTAGGATACTCATTAATTTCATGGTCAAGTCGGAAACAGAATTGTGTTGCATTATCCACCACTGAAGTAGAATATATTGCTTTGGGAAGTTGTTGTGCTCAAATTTTATGGATGATGCAAACTCTTTCTGATTTTGGCTTAGTCTATAAACAAGTTCCATTAAAATGTGATAGTAGGAGTGCTATAGATTTGTGAAATAATCATGTTCATCATTCACGCACAAAACACATTAATGTGAGACACCACTTTCTTAGAGATCACATTGCTAAAGAAGACATTTGCATTGAATATATTTCAACTGAAACACAACTTGCTGATATTTTCACAAAACCTCTCCCCGAAGACAGATTTTCCAGATTACGTTTGGATTTGGGAATTATAGAAATTGACTAATCATTTTTTTTTAAATCTTAAAAAATTTGATTTTTTGATTTGATTTTAAATGACTATTTTTTGACTTGTCTAACTCCCTAATGATTATAGAAAAGATGAATAGTAATTGAAAAAGTGATGAGTGTTGATATTTATCATATATTATAACTCGAGAAAGTATAACTAGAAAATTTCTTTAGAATTTCATAACAAGAGTTATAAAAACTTTTTTGTTGGGTAAAAATTCCATTTCTATTTCTATCATCTTTCTATCGACCATCACTCATCAAAATCATATATAGAATGTAAATTTGTGGTAGTTTACAAAGGAAATTATTCTTTCTTCAATTTATTATTATAAAGGAAATTATCTATGCTTCAATTTATTATATTCTTCAATAAAATAAATGTCCAAAGTATTCACTCTCATTTAAAAGTCCTCACGGTTATGCATGGGTGAATTACTTGGATTTTTGATTATGTGCTTCCATGCTCATTTAAAAGTCCTCACGGTTATGCATGTATGGAACGCATATCAAAATTAATTAATTAAATAGACAAGTTGATTCTAATCCCATTTAAAAGTCCTCACGGTCATGCGTGGTTAGAAGATACTTGATTTTATTTTTAAATAAAAATTGTGAGTACTACTAATCTCATTTAAAAGTCCTAACGGTTATGCATGGTTAGTAGATATTCAAATTTCCTGAAATAAATATACCACAAATAGACAGAACTGTATTTTTTTTGATGATTTTATCCCCATCATTTCTGAAAGTGGAATATGCGTCCGACAAGGGTAATGATGATTTTTGTTTGAGTTTTATTGAAATTTGATATTTATATTCGGTTGAGTTAAATGTTTGATTCATGTCTGTCACTTCATTCCTATTTTTATAACACTATTATTCTTTTGCTGATAACAAAAGAGGGAGAGAAAAGTTAAGATTTTGTCAAAGAGAATCAAGCAAAGGTCAAATAATTTTCCAGTTGCATATAGGATCATTTACATATTTTTATTTGCATGTATATATGTAGAGGGAGTATCATGTAGAGAGGGAGCATTCAAATAGGGGGGGCAAATTGAATGATCAAATACATTTAACATATTCAAAATCTTAAATATATTTTTGTTATCATCAAAAGGGGGAGATTGTTGAATATGCTCTTTGCGCTTATATGATTTTTGTTTGATGATAATAAACATATATACATTCGTTTAAATGTATTTGTTAATATACTATTCTATTTTTCACAGTTTAAATAAATATTTATTGAATAAAATAAATTACACAGAATTTGAATTCAAACGGATATTTTATTCAAACAAATATTTATTACAATTTTGAATAGTACAATTTCAAGATCTCACTATAACTATACAACTTTGATTACAATTACATCACATTTCATATTTACAGTTCACCTCACTACATATCACTCACACTCATATTCTGTCTTCAACTGAATTTCAGTCCAGCATCTAAATAAACTGCAAAAATATTTTCAAACGTAGTAAAATTGGAAAAAAAAAATTTCCAATTCAAAAATAAAAGATGATTTTGAAAACATTGTTTGCCTCAGTTATTTGGGTTGTTCGTCATCATTTTTGATTGTATCTGTGCATATCAGCATTTTATCAGAGACAGGCTGTACATAAGTGGCTGCAGTACGCACGCATACATTTGTACATGTGTGCACTGCCCCGCCAACTCGTGTGCACAAATCAAACAAAAGTACTACTAACAATTCAGCACAAGGTCAAACCTAAATAACACACAGGATTCAACTCAAGGCAGAATACAAGATCAAATAATCACTGCAATAATATTTTTAAATGGAGGCAGAACAACAATACAATCAAGGAAATGTAAAGAACAAGCTACATGAAGGGAATAGGAAGCAATGATAGTAATGCAACACAGTGCAATGACCAATGAACAAAGAACAGAGACCAGAAAATGCAAGCAACTCAAGCTTCAGAAAGTGATGTGAATACAACTCAAATGAACAGAGAACATGCATGAACACTGAATGAAGTACACAGCATGCATTGATGAACATGTGTTACAGAGTGATGCAAGTGTCGACCAAGTAACAATGCAAGCACAGTCTCAAGCATGAGACAACGTGCACCAGACCAGGTTGCAAGATGATCAAGGCTGACTACAAGTTCAAGTGGATAATGCAAACAATAATCAAGTGATCAACAGAACATGGACTGCAACATGAATGTCACAAGCCAATATTACAGCAAACAGTGTGGCAAATGCATGTACAAACTATGGTGAACAAGTGACCAAGTGCAACTGGAAACAACAATGAGTGCATGCTACAACAACAAAGACCACGGCTACTACACAACACAGCTACAACTCAAATGCAAATACCACTAATCCTGACTGCATGGTGAACCAACTACACAAATTGCAATTCGAACTAACATGACAGCAAACAACTACATAGCAACTAAAGTACAGGGAACAACAACAATGAATACTGCAACAACCAAAGCTAAAGCGTGCAACTTGACTGTCAAGACTTAGTAAACAACAAGCAATGTTCAAGTGGAGAACAAAGAAGAAGGCCAGAGACGAAGACTACAAGATGAACAACGATCATGCTACAGAAATGCATGTATGCAGCAGAAATAATAACAATGATTCACGGCAAAGTCGAAGTGTTCTAAAACCAAGTCAAAGCGGGTAAAAAATCGAAACATCTCAAAATTCAAAGTCAATGCAGAAAGTCAAAGCCGTAATTCACATGAAGGCCGTGCGCATCAAGCAAGTTGAACAAGTCACAATTCAAAACCGTGGTAGCCAAGCAATTTGAATTAGTCAGTGAAAATCTCAAGCATCAATACCAGATCGAACGATCAAAGCAACAAATATGAAATTATCAGACGAACGAGAAAATAGGGTAACGAACCCTATAAAAGACCCAACATCATCATCGGCAGAACGTGTGAGTTCGAATAAAAAAGAACGAAGAGGAACAGAGCTAAAGCAAAATCGAACTCACCAAAGCGCGAAGCCATAGTCAAGTACAAATCTAATATGCGCCAAGCTGAAGCCATAGCAAATTCTCACAGAAGCAAAAGCAACCTTGAAAGCCCTAATTTATTGAAGGAAGAGGAACGAAGAAGGAACGCAAGCCCTAATTCAAGCGCAAAGTGGAACAAAAGGGAGGCCGTGTTTTTACAGAAGATAATAAAAGGATCGGGTTAAAAAACAAGGAGCCGTCCCTGTTTATTATAAAAGGGGTTTAGTGTTTTAGGTTTTGTAAAAGAGTTTTTTTTTATTTGAGCAAAAATTTAGGCATTCAAGTTTATATTTTAATTTTTGCTCCTGGTTCTATTTTTTGAAGTTGTTTTTGTTTTTCTTTTCGAGTCAAAGGAGTTGTAAATCACCACCTAGGGATTAGGTCGTGTCAGATTGTCTAGTTCGAATTAGTTCATGAGCGGGGTGCGCGAGTTTGCAAAGCTCTATAGGCGGGAGCAGTGTTTGCGAGTAATCAATGCTCTATAGGCGGGAGCAGAGTTTGCAAGTAAACGAAACTCTACAGGCGGGAGCAGGGTGTGCGAGTCTAGTAGAGCGTTTGTGAGCGGGAGCAAATGTTTGCGAGTCTAGTAGAGTGTTTGTGAGCGGGAGCAAAAGGGTCTGCGAGTCTAGTACAGTGTTTGTAAGCGTGACACTGTTTAATTCTAATAGAAATCTGGGAACGCAGCAGTAGGCAGGGGTTGCCGAAGCTGGGTAAATTTTGTGTGTGATTTACTTTTCAGCATATTTATTTCTGCAGTTTGTTTCTGTGTTTAATTCGAGAAAATTTGCTATAACCCTATTCACCCCCCCTCTAGGGTTAATCTAGATCCTACAGATATTTATGACGACGGTTGCTAATTGCAGGTGACATGACACCATTACAAAAGCATGTTTCATTTTTTGATAGAAACAAGGATGGCGTAATTTACCTTTCTGAAACAGTTGAAGGTTGTGATCATTGTATTGTAGTAATTTAGTATTGTTAGAACTTATAAGTGACTTACTATTACATATACTTATTTATTGATCATTGTTATTAGGTCTTCGAGCTATTGGATTAAATGCTCTTGTAGCTGCTAGTGATGCTACACTTATTAATGCATTCATTAGTCCTAAAACTAGCGAGGTATGACATTCAGAATCAAATTTTGCTTTGTTTAGTGTGTAAGTTTGACTTCTTTTAGTCTTTGAATATAGTTTACAAGTTCTATGTTCATTTTTTTGTTTGTGTTTTCGTAGTCAAATATGCCAGATATTCGTCTTCCAGTGTACATAGATAACATACACAAAGGAATTCATGGCAGTCACACCGGTACATACGATCCTCAAGGAAGGTACTGTTGCATCATTATATCTTTGTACTTTCGTTTTTCCACGAAATAAGGACGTTGCAATGCATAGGCCACAATTTTTAATTTTCTTCCTCCTTTTGATAGATGTGTTATTTTATCTACAAAATGGTATCGTAGTTTATTCTCTAGCAAAATATTGAAAATAAGAACAAGGAAAAATAGGTGAAAAATAAATTTTCTCATGTTCAGTATCTGGATGCACCTCTGATGTTAACTAGTATTTTGAAAACTAATACTGGAATTTCAAACATTCATTTTGACTAAAAAGGGGGAAAAAATAGTGTATGTTTGGACATCATGAAATGAATATTATATTAGTCAGTGTTTTACTTTATCATAGACCTCACTTTGATATTTTGTAACACGATTATATAGGTTTGTTGAAGCCAAATTTGAGGAGATCTTTAAAAAGCATGCACATACAAATCCAAATGCGCTGAGTGAAGATGAAGTAAATGAGATGCTCAAGTCAAATAAACAAGCTAACGATTTTGCAGGATTGTGAGTTCTTATCTTAATGCTGCTTATTTTCCTTTTAAACTTGAAAGTTGCAAAACCTAATATACATGTATACACACACACACGCTCATTAATAACATTCTAGTTAACCTCGTTAAATTAATGAATGTTACAACTGAATAGGCAAGCGGCATAAGGGGAGTGGAAATTGTTGTGCTCATTAGCAAAAGACAAGGACGGAATGCTGCAAAAGAAAGTAATAAGGTCTATTTATGATGGTACTTTGTTCTACAATTTGGAAAAGGCACATTCCAAAAAGAACAGAAGTTGAAAAGCCTGTAATATGGATGTCATATTTTTTATATCGTTGTCGTTTGTTTTGTGGCCTAATGTAACAACAGTTATTGAATCGTCTCATGCTTATTAATAATCCAAAAAACAAAATTACAAAAATTTACCTTGTATTTGCTATTAATTTAAGGGGGAAATAGCATCATATTATTTTATTTCGCACTGATATCATATTGCTATCAATGTTGAGTATGTTTTTTGTCACTACAACTCCATCTATGATACTGACAATTAATTTATACACTTTCGACATTTATGAGTTGTGTGTAGACTAGTCAATGGATGATGTGTGATTCAGATAGCTATAAACCCGAAACCAGTTAGTACAATCGAAACCCATCGTCGATCTGTACCTATAGGGTATTCCAAACCGGTACTAGACACAACCCATTGGGTATTCGGGTAAATGCCTGGATACCCAACATGCCAAATTATATTACACATTTAAAAATTTATGATGTTGTGCATGTCTTTTATAAAATAATGATACGCCAGAAGCTTCATATATGACCAGTGCATGAACAAAATATTGCAAAAAAAATGCATCTGTAGTAATGACACAAAGTAATAACTTATTTTAAACCTTGATATGACAAATATTCTTTGGACTCAAGTATTTATTATATATAAAATACTAAAGACTATTCTTCGTTTTAAAATTGATAGAAGCCACTTATAAAGCAAAATATAAAGTCGTTTACGTTTTCATGGGTAAATGTTTACTGCTGCATGTGCCAAGTGTAACTATAACTGATTATAACAATCATGAGACTACCATGTTTGAAATGTAATGAGATTGTTGCCATGGCCTTTGTTTTTTCTTGTTGCTAGAAGTGATCCCAACTCTAATATTATTCGTGATGTTTTTGTCTAAAATGTACACAAGTTTGCTGCAAATGTAGAAGTAGAACAATAATCACATGGGATACGAGAATGACTAAACAATACTCAAAGCAAACAATAATCAGGCTCAATCTGGGTTTGGGTATTGGCATCCAATCCCATACCGATAAAACTGATGCGAAATCAGATTGGGCTCCGATAGAAGCCGACACCATTAAAAAGCCCAATTATATGAAATTTACTAAATATCATTATTTATTATAATATCTCATTTTCTTTTTCTGTATTTTTGTGCGTTCATGATAAATAACAACTTTTGTCTATAAGACTTATTAGCATTTGTTTTAAGATTAAACATATAAATCAAAACAAAATTTATATTTGCTAACTGCTAGTTTGAAATTTCATACAGATAATCGATCAACGATGAGTGCATCATCTAACACGGAGTACAGTAAACAGATGGTGTACTAATCATGTCCTCTAACCTTTAAATATCTATAAAGAAATGTCAAAAATATTAAAGATAAATTTTGGCTCACATCCCTCTTTACAAAAAAATTAGACGCACGTCCCTCCGAATTCAGCATTGTAATTTTAGTATATGTAATTTACACCGTACCACTCGGTCAAAAATTCCTTGTCATGAACAATTTAAGTTGCAATATTAAAAACGTGATATATTTCGGTCAGTTTATCAGATTGTACTTTTTTTTTGCCAATAAATCGCAAATTTTATTATCTTTTTATTAAGATTCATATAATATGTTATGACAATTTTTTTAAATTTTCAGCACCAAATATTTGCCAGGCCAAACAACATGGCAAATATTTGCATATTTGCCTGACAACATTTTTTTTATTTTCAACAGTTGCCAGGCAACTTGGCAAATATTTTCTAAACAATATGGAAAATATTCGCATATTTGCCATGCAACATGACCAAGATATTTGTCAGCCAACATGAAAAATATTTGTAAATTTGCTAGGCAACAAAAAAGTTTTTCTTCAGTGGTTGCCACGCGACATGACAAATATTTTCTAAGCAAAACGACAAAAATTAGCATATTTACGGCAAATATTTTACATGCATCATAGCAAATATTTGCCCCTGAAAATAACTTTTTTTATCAAAACATATTATAGATGAATCTTAATAGAAAAATAATTAAATTTATGATTTAATGATGAAAACGAAATTGAAATTCGATAAATCAATTGTTTGAAATATTGCAAATTAACTTCTCATTATAACATATAGTTGTTTGGGTGGTACATTATAGATTATAGGGATCAAAATTATATTGTTGAATTTGAATGGGGAAAACTTACATTAATTTTGGAAATTAGGGACGTGCCCCTAATTTCCAAAATATTAAATACACAAATAGAATGTTTCATCATTTAAGATATGGTTCAGATACTTATTTCTACAAAAATCAACTTAATCCCATTGTCGCCAAAGAGTGGCGAATGGAAGTGCTACGCCATCAACAATGAAGCAACAGTGATGCCACTGTAAGTAAAGTCATTCCACAAGCCTTACCCTTCCGTAGGAATCGTCCTACCACAACTATTGCCTCCTTCCGTCGAAGTTCTTCCTACAGTAAGCGTTGTTCTTCCACAATCTTATTGCTGTCGCAAGTGTTGCTTGGTCCACCACTGTAGCATCCTCCTCCGGCATACTTTCCTCCACTTGTACCTCTTCCCTCCGCATGCATATTGCTACCGCCTTCCACAAGTGTCGCTCCTTCATACTCCTCCGCATCAATTCAAATAAGTACCATTCCACAGCGACACCAAAGCTCATTAACGATGAAGGGATTCAACATGCCTTCACCTACTTTCCAACAGCATCATACCACATCAAATCCCTTCCAACAATATCGAAAGAATTCAAACAAGCGGTATTGATAGGGTATTAAGTCAACATCCACAAATACTTTGTTGTCATCAGTGACGAAGAGGTCAATTCAAGCAAGGTGAAAGCATTATATAAGACTCATAAAGCTTCTTTAACACCTACGCCAAGCTCCTTTCGACAATGTCGACACCAATCATTACGGCACCATGGAGGCGAAAGGGCCTGGACCCGCATCCATAAATACGACCCTGGGGGCCCATGTTTTGATCATGTTTTCTTTCCCCAAATCACTTCTTGTAATCAAGTTCTCTTAAACCCTAAATAAATTTAGAGGATCTTAGTGACTTGTAATTTGTGTAATCTATGCATAAGAAATAAAGATTGATTGCTTCTTCAAACATGACTGACTTTAACACTTGCGATAGGGTCACATATAAGAAAATATTGGCTCACCAAGCTTCACTAAAACTTCTACTTGAGCACCTTCTCATCTCCACATTTTGGGGTGTTAGACCATATTGTGGTTAAACATTTTTGATGCTAAAAGGAGGGCTCGAACCTTCGACTACTTTTCCAAAACTACTATTCGTTATCCCTAGTTATCTTACCATACCAAGTCTATCTTTAGTTATTATGATGAATAACCGTGTCAAAAGATCAGAACAAGGGTCCTTTGAACCTCGGATAACTAATTCCACTTTTCAACTCAGTAGTGACCCTCGACATTATGAAGAGCAAGTACTCAGATTCAAGGCACTGCAAATCATAAATAATAAGAAACGAGCAAACTTGTATGATCCAGACAATTGGAGTATTAATCCATTTCACATTGACCCTACACCGATTTTTGCATTAGGCGGAGAGTGCACCAAGAAGGACAATCTGTTTGTAAAAATGAAGAAAGCCATCCATTTTTGTGCTAAAGGAACCATATTTGAAGAAGAGACGAGGGCTGATTACTATATATTTGCTAGAAAATGGCATAAGATCACGGGTGGCTCATTAACCCTAAATGAAGTTCGAAGAGCTTTAAAAAGAAATCCTGTTATTGAAAAAAAATCGCCTTAACCAAGCAGCGAACGGGTTAAATACCAGTCTAGGCAGATGGCCTTCAAATCAAAGCTTCCAAAAGATTGAAAATTCATTAAATCATTGGAAAATATCTATTTCCTGACCAAGAGTGAGCTCAATTATTGGCCATAACAAAAGAAAAGGTCTAACTTTGAATGGAACCTTGGAGAGTCATACTGTTACTACCATACGACCAACGGACACAATAACAATCAGTGCAAGTAACTAAAAGGAATGATTATTAGCCTCTTTAGATTGTGCAAGCTCAATAGCTTTGTAAGAATATCTTAAATGAATTCAATAATAAAGGCCATTCGAATAAGTAAATCTACATGGATGGGAGTAAGATTCTTCTCAAATTTGAAAACTACCTAAGATGGTAGAAAGCCATTGATCGCGCCAAGATGACCAGATCAAAGCACCTCCTAGAGGGCAGTTAGAGTAACCCTTTAGCCACGCCAGAAATGGCCAGGCTAAAGCATCTGCAACCCCTTGATCACGCCTATGTGGCCAGGTCAAGGCACCACCTAGAGAGAGGACGGAGTAAGCCTTTAGTCCCAGCCTAAGATGGCTGGGTCAAAGCACTGACCAGTCTTCACTCCCGCCTATAAGACTTGTTTGAAGCACCTTCTAGAGGGAGAACGGAATAAGCCTTTGGTCCCCGCCTAAGATGGTCGGGTCAAAACACCGAATCAACCTTCATTCCTACCGATAAGGCCTATTTAAAGTGCCTCCTAGAGGGAGGTTGGGTAATTCTTCGGTCTTGCTTGATCAAAGCTAACCAAATGTACCAGATGACTTGATGCATCACCTCAGATGGTGGTAAGGGTTCAAATTAATGGATTAACAACATCATTAGCCTAAATAGTGGCATAAATCAAAGCCCGAGGAGTGGCATAGAATGAAGGATTAAAACATCCAACGCCTAGAAGGCCGCACAAATCATAGGAATGAGACATCCAAAGCCCAATGCATGGTGCAAAACAAAGAAATCAAATATTTAAAGCCCAAAGAGTGGCACAGGATAAAAGACTTATTCCATTATTTCCAAATGATTATATCTGGACTTCTCTTAGTGTAACGACCCAGAATTTTTATTAATTAAAATTTGAATATTTAATTAATTTTAAATATTTATAAGTGAATTTATAAGTCGAATAAATTTTTATTTGAATTATTGAATTTTATTGGATAATTAAATCGATAATTTAATACGTTAAATTATGGAAATAATTGAAAATTGAGTTAAATATGATTGAAAATTATTTGTAAAATTTTATTTTATCATATTGAAGTTAGAATGATATTTTAGAACTTTTAAAATCGAATTAAAAGTTAATTTGTGAAAATTGAATATTTTAATATTTAAATCGACTAGTGAAAATAGTCAATTTTTGAACAGTCTCAGAATTGAACGAAACCAGTTCCATTGGATCCGTAATAGTTAGTTATTACCGGATTTCAATTTTCGTGTCAATCGGAGCTATCGTTTGATCGTGGCAGCACGAAACGCATCGAATTATTTTTAATTTAAATTTGGCGAGTCAAAATAGCCATTTTTCAAAAAGTCTCGGATTTCGACGAAACCAGTTTCATCGGATCCGTAATGTGATATTATTGTATGGTTTCAAATTTCAAGTCAATTGGATTTACCGTTTGTCCGATACAAATTAAAACGCCTAGAAATCGATTTAAATCGGTTTAATTTAAATTGAGCGTTTATAGCCATAACTCGCACATACTTCCGAATTAGCTTTCGAAACATGTTCCATTGTGTCCGTAACGCGGGATAAACCCTAGGTACGTCAGTTTCGGCGCCTAAATCGGAGTTCGGAATTTCCGGGATGAATAGTGTTTCGATTTTCTCTATAAATAGCACCACTCTCTTCATAATTTGATAAAAAAAATAAACAAAACCCTAAATTTTAACCCTAGCCACCACTTATACAACCAAAGGCCAGAAATGATCTTCCTTTCCCCCTCAATCTCTCTCAATCTACAAAGATTTAGCCAAGGTGTTCAACACGAAAGTCGTAGAGCTCGACGAGAGCTTCGATTCCATACGGTGATGATCGGAAACGGTGCAACGTGGAAGGAGAAAAGGGGGCCGACAGGGGGGGAGCTGCGCACACATTTCCAGGTGGAGGAGATGGCCGAGCTTGCTCTCCTTGGGGCCGAACTTAGAGCATGTGATGGCGTTCGCGATGGCGCATCTTGATCGAAGTGAAGATGGAAGGAGATGGCTCAAAGTTAAACCCTAGTTCAACATTATGGGTTTGTGCGTTCGGCCTTGGATCTGTAGGCGTGCGTGATGTAGAAGAAAGATGGGGACGGTCCATATGTGGGGGTGCTGGATCTTGTGGCTAGGATTTGCTGTGGGTTTATAAAATTTTAAATTATGTTGTATTTGTGTATATAAATACGAGCAAACTTCAAAAATTCATATCCTTTTCATACGAGGTCGAAAAAATGCAAACTCAGAAGCGTTGGAATCGTATGGATGAGCACTACGCGATGGAGTTGGTTTGGAGTCGTTTGGAGTTAGTGAGAATTTTGGGTAAAATTAAACGTCCGTTTAATTTTATTCGAAATAAATCGCTAAAACGGAATTTAAAATCAAGGTGAGAACTTCTCACTCAATCGAAATGGTTTCGATTTTATTTTAAATAGTTAGATTTAAAATATTTGAATGCATGTTTGAATGATGATTGATATCTATTGATTGTTAAAATAGACATTATGCGCCGTTATTAAGCGGATGTTATTTAATAAAAACATATACCGCGAATATTTCATAAACAGTGAAATTGGTATTATATATAATATCAATATATATATATTGGCATATGTATATATTGCAGTTGTTGATTTCCCGTATTTTTTAGCGGATGAGACCCTATTACGCCGTTATTAAGCGGATAATATTTAATAAGAACATATACCGCGATAATTTCGTACTAGAGCGAAATTAGTATTGTGCTAATGTTTTTGGATGCAGGAAACAGGTTGGAGGGATCCAACTGGATTCCTCAACAGTTTTTATTTGATTTTCAGATATTTTGATATTTGATGGATTATCATATCGATATATGATATCGTTGTTTGTCGTGATTGACTATTTGGTGTGTAGCATCATTGGACCCAGATTTTGGGATTTTAAAATAATTTTAAAGTGATTTTTGAGAATATACTATATTTTGGAATTAATCCATTATGAATAAATAACGATATAATTTTTAATGTTATAAAAATTATGGTTTTTGTGAAATATAGTTAAAAGCTGATTTTTGAGAAATGTGAATTAATGATTTTTATAAAATAGTTTAAATTGGATTTTTGAACATATTATAAAAGTTTAAATATAGGATTTATAAAATTTGATTATTTTATAAATCAAGAGAATGGTGAAATTATAAAGGAATTTAAAGACGTTTTAGAAGAATAATATAAATTGATTTATATTAAGAGATTTATAAATAGATATTTATAAATTGAAATATTGACATTATAAAACGAGTTTTTATAAGTGTTTGAATGAAGTAAAAATGAATTTCATTAATGAATGAAATTTATAGGATTATAAACAGTGAAGTTATAAATGAAATTTTATAAACAGTAGGTTTATAAAATTTATAAAGTTACTGAAAGAATGGAGTTTTGATAAATAAACGAATCTTATAAGTTATAAGATTTATAATTATGAAGTTCAAAGGAACAATTTTAGTAAACAAATAAATTATAAGTATTTAGCTTATAATATGAACGTTTAGTTTATAATTTAGTTATAAACTGGAATAGGTTAATAAAAGGATTTATAAAAAAGGAAGTTTTTATAAATAAATAGAAATGGAATTTATAAACGTTGTTTTATAAATTCGCAAACAACTTATTTTGATAAGTTAATTGTCATAACTTATTTAACGAAGTTATATTCACATTTTTGAATAGTGAATAATCCTTTGAATTGAAATGAATAAAAGGATGAAATTTGTTAACGAAGTTTATTCACGTTTTTGAATAGTGAATAACACGTTAAAGAAATTGTTTTAGATTTGGTGTTTTAAACAGAATTAAAACGATCTAACGATGTTTTAAAAGATGTTGAGATTCGAAACCATAGATTTCAACATTTATTGTTGAAATAGACGTTTTCGAGAAATAAAAGGAAATGATGGACTATAACACTGTTGTTATAGTAAATAATTTCCGAAAGGAAATGTTTTGAATAGTATTGGGATTTATATATCTATTTAATTTCGAATCCCTATACTAGTGATTTTGGGTTGTCGTAACGATGTTTTACGCAACATTCGTTTTGACCCAAATAAATATGTTTAAGTGAATGATTTCCTTAATAGAATGAAATATATACTTAATTCGATTTAAGTATACTGAATATTTTCCAAGGTTGAAAATAAAAAGATTTGTGAATTACTTATGAATAAATAAGTATGGAAATGTTTTCCAATATGAAGTGAATAATTAGAATTTATCTTTTTGAAGATAAATTGAAATGGATAATTGAAATCGTATATGCATGGATATTTTGAAATATAAATTCATTATGGAATTTATATGAGAAAGTGGAATTTGTTTAAGAATAAATATTGATTTATTTTTGAAGTATGAAATAATATATCTTGTGAAGATATTTTGGAAAATTATTTGGAAACTGGTGATGTGTGCATATCCATTGATAGTTCAATAACCAACTATCAATATTTCCCTTTGACTGGGTATTTGATGTGATTTGTTTGAATTTGAATGTCACACTTATTTTTGAATAAGCGCTCACTATTCGGGTTAACCGGGAAAGGACCATGGGGTCGTATAACCCATTCCGAATATGTGATACGTCGTTATGAATCGCATTGAAGATCGGTGTTGAAGAACCGGTATTTGCGAAAGCGATAGGATGACCTGTCGATTGACTCTGCACCGAGTAGCTACGGTATTGAGTTCTCCATATGTGATGGTGAATCGGATCAGGATCGTGAATATCCGGATTGCAAGGACTTCTTTGTAAGTGCCTTCGGTTTTGTTCCAGCCCGGAACAGACTTGTATGGATTGTGTGTCTGACATTACAAGTTGAGATATAAAGCCGATTTCTTTCAAATATATTTCTGTTGGTGGCGGAGAATTTATTCTTTTAGCTTAACGCCCTTCTCTGAGACATACGAGCTCAGAGGTTATATAGTTGAAGTTATCAGCGATATATTCCCAATTTGGTAATGTGACATGCTGAGTGATGCTGAAATGATCATTGTGTTGATTATTTGTGATAGGATCATTTGTTTGATCGTCTATCCTTGTGATCATTGTGTTGATCATTTGTTGACCCAAAGCATGGCTTTTGTATAAAGTATGTTTTTGTGGACGTGACTTCGTCGAGCCTCACACCCCGTGAATGGTCAAAACAGGAAAGAAGCAGCAAGGTTATGAGGGGTAGCACCCTTTAGGATGTGTCCATTTCCTTCTGGAAAAGGGTGGTATCATGGTATGGAGCCCAGATACTTACTCATGTTGAAAACACTTTGTTATGATTGTGTGAATTGATTACGAGCGCTCGGTGAAAAGGTCCCAAAGGACCGGGGGATGGCATATTCGGTCAGTTGTTACTCAGTTAGGGGTAACCCGGCCTTGTGTTGGTAGAGATCCGGTTTGGTTCTCGGGGATGTCCATCCAGAGGCATTCTCATGTGGCAATGGGAAGTTCCTTGGCCTGATCATTCGTTGGAAATCCAAAGAAACAATACGATACTTGTACGGTTTTAGTTGTATAACCTGCTATGGAATGTGGCGGTAACCTGCTATTGAACATAGTTAGCTATAGTAGGCATACGATAATGGTCGTATGTTGGCTAAGATTTATATTCTACTTTCGAAATAAATTTTTCTCTATACTATGCACTAGTAATAATATCAAATGTTATTTTAAATGCGTATCAAGCATCTTTGGCTATCATAAGGAGAAATCTCCTCCGATTCTGCGTTTGCATGTGTGTGTGTGCGGGAGGCCTTATGGTAGTCTCATTTTTAAAAAGCATGGCGATTTGATTTTAAAAATATTCCTCTATTTTGATTTTAAAGTAAATAAACTGTTTTGAGTTCTCACACCAGTCACATGACTGACTCGGAGTTTATTGTTTTCCTTCCTAAACTCTGGGTGCCCATCAATTTCCACACGGGCAGTCAAGAGTTAGGTATATCAGGATATTCTGGATATTCTGGAGTTGCTGGAGACAAGCTGGATGGCATGGCGTATTACTTATATAGTATTTCTTTTCCGCTGCACTGTTTGTTGTATATTGTTGTACACTCTGATGATGATATGAGGTAATGAAATGTGATGTAATGTAATAACTGATATAGTTCTTTGTTTAAAGATTATTCATTTATTATTATATGTTGTTCAGCTGCGAATTGTGAGATTCTGATGTGATTGTGTTGTTTTCTGTTCCGTTCTATTTCGTTCTATTCTCTTTTCTTTCTATTTTAAAATGATCTATTTTCTATTCTCTGTTTTCCATCTATTCTATATTTAAAAATTCTCTATCTTTTTCTAGTTTTCTTTTCCCTATCTATCTTTCCTATCTCTTCTCCTCTCTCTTTCTTTTCTTAAATTCTTGTAAAAACCATAACTATTCGGTTTTTCGGCAACGAAAATCCGCGTACGTTACATTTGGTATCAGAGCTTATGGTTAAGCGACAACCATGGTTCTGTAGGGTATTACTCATTAGAGATAGAGTCAGTAGTACTCTAGAATGAGTTTGAGTGTAATAATAGCTATGAGAGCGTATTTGTTAGTGAATATAAAATTGTTTTATATTGTGATGATTGGTTTATTGAGTGGCATATGAACTTTCGTCAGCGTGGTCCGCAAGACTATGCCGAAGGGGTTTCTAAACACTTGAATAGAACAATTCGACACAGTATTGTTTTAAATTGGGTAAATGAAATAATTTTACCTTGATTATATTTTATATATAAAGGAATAATTTTTCAGAATTATTAAAGCGTATATAAGTGGATTGTTTAGTTGTTTGAATAATCTAAATAAAAGAATAATTGTATAAGTAAAAGAATTATAAGTATGAATTATAATTAAAGTGATTTACAATTGAGAAATAAACTTATATATATATATAAGAAGTGAAATTATTTGAATATATTTATGAATATGAGTTGTAAATGAAAGTGAATTCAAAGATAAATGAAATTCAACTTTTGAAATTGAATTGAATTAATGAAATGAATGTTAATCAATTGAATGTAAATATAATTGATATGAAATAATGAATGAAAGTGTTAATTCTTAAAAATCTAATGTTATTGGGAGTTGAATAAAAGATTGAATGGAAATCAATTAAAATTTAAACCAAATTGAATGAATATAAGCAAAGGAACTTGGTTGTAATTAATATACATTGGTTGTTATATGATTGTTTGTTGATTGTATAAAATTCATTAAGTAGTTAATGAAATGGAAAGCTAAAGTAAATTGAATTCAAATTGAAAGTAAATAAATTTGAATAGAATTGAACGTGAATTGGATTTAATTAGTGAATGCAAACTAATTAAAATTGAATAAGAATGAATGTTGATAAAATCCAATGTTAATAAATCAAATGTGATTAAATTGAAAACCAATTCATTAATATTAATGAGTATATGAATGAATATACATTGTTTATGAATGCTAGTTGATTGATGGTTGAATATATATTGCATTTGTTGTTTAGTTGCATTTGCTATGTGACATATATAGTAATTATGTTGCTATATGTTGTATATTGAGATTACTTTCATATATGCATGTTCTCATGTTGTTTGTTGAGTGTTTAGTAGGTGCGGATCGCGTTTGCTTCGCATTTGGAGTTCGCTTTCGCGCTATATTAGCCGTATATGCTCGCTAATAAAATATAAGGTACATATCTCGGATTAAATACAGTACTTTTATACTTTTTTCCCTGCGGGATGCCTCATTACTTGATGAGATGTATATTTGTGATATATATACTGTCATTTTTTTTTCGGATCGAGCCGCGCAAAGGAGACCATGGCGAATTTTTCCGGAAATTTAAGGCGTTAGAAAATTTTTGAGAAAGTTGGAAAATTTTGAAAACTTTAACTTTGATTTTGGAATTGAAAGTTAAATGATATAGTTGTTTTTGAAAAGATAACTAATTATGATTTGAAAACTTAGTAAGTTATTGTAAGAAGTTTAACTATGAATTTGGGAAAATTAATAGATTCTATAATTTTTCTTACTTGTAATTTCGAGGACGAAATTCTTTTAAGTGGGGAAGATTGTAACGACCCAGAATTTTTATTAATTAAAATTTGAATATTTAATTAATTTTAAATATTTATAAGCGAATTTATAAGTCGAATAAATTTTTATTTGAATTATTGAATTTTATTGGATAATTAAATCGATAATTTAATACGTTAAATTATGGAAATAATTGAAAATTGAGTTAAATATGATTGAAAATGATTTGTAAAATTTTATTTTATTATATTGAAGTTAGAATGATATTTTAGAACTTTTAAAATCGAGTTAAAAGTTAATTTGTGAAAATTGAATATTTTAATATTTAAATCGACTAGTGAAAATAGTCAATTTTTGAACAGTCTCAGAATTGAACGAAACCAGTTCCATTGGATCCGTAATAGTTAGTTATTATCGGATTTCAATTTTCGTGGCAATCGGAGCTATCGTTTGATCGTGGCAGCTCGAAACGCATCGAATTATTTTTAATTTAAATTTGGCGAGTCAAAATAGCCATTTTTCAAAAAGTCTCGGATTTCGACGAAACCAGTTTCATCGGATCCGTAATGTGATATTATTGTAAGGTTTCAAATTTCAAGTCAATTGGATTTACCGTTTGTCCGATACAAATTAAAACGCCTAGAAATCGATTTAAATCGGTTTAATTTAAATTGAGCGTTTATAGCCATAACTCGCACATACTTCCGAATTAGCTTCCGAAACATGTTCCATTGTGTCCGGAATGCGGGATAAACCCTAGGTACGTCAGTTTCGGCGCCTAAATCGGAGTTCGGAATTTCCGGGATGAACAGTGTTTCGATTTTCTCTATAAATAGCACCACTCTCTTCATAATTTGATAAAAAAAATAAACAAAACCCTAAATTTTAACCCTAGCCGCCACTTATACAACCAAAGGTCAGAAATGATCTTCCTTTCCCCCTCAATCTCTCTCAATCTACAAAGATTTAGCCAAGGTGTTCAACACGAAAGTCGTAGAGCTCGACGAGAGCTTCGATTCCATACGGTGATGATCGGAAACGGTGCAACGTGGAAGGAGAAAAGGGGGCCGACAGGGGGGGAGCTGCGCACGCATTTCCAGGTGGAGGAGATGGCCGAGCTTGCTCTCCTTGGGGCCGAACTTAGAGCATGTGATGGCGTTCGCGATGGCGCATCTTGATCGAAGTGAAGATGGAAGGAGATGGCTCAATGTTAAACCCTAGTTCAACATTATGGGTTTGTGCGTTCGGCCTTGGATCTGTAGGCGTGCGTGATGTAGAAGAAAGATGGGGACGGTCCAGATGTGGGGGTGCTGGATCTTGTGGCTAGGATTTGCTGTGGGTTTATAAAATTTTAAATTATGTTGTATTTGTGTATATAAATACGAGCAAACTTCAAAAATTCATATCTTTTTCATACGAGGTCGAAAAAATGCAAACTCAAATGCGTTGGAATCGTATGGACGAGCACTACGCGATGGAGTTGGTTTGGAGGCGTTTTGAGTTAGTGAGAATTTTGGGTAAAATTAAACGTCCGTTTAATTTTATTCGAAATAAATCGCTAAAACGGAATTTAAAATCAAGATGAGAACTTCTCACTCAATCGAAATGGTTTCGATTTTATTTTAAATAGTTAGATTTAAAATATTTGAATGCATGTTTGAATGATGATTGATATCTATCGATTGTTAAAATAGACATTATGCGCCGTTATTAAGCGGATGTTATTTAATAAAAACATATACCGCGAATATTTCATAAACAGTGAAATTGGTATTATATATAATATCAATATATATATATATATATTGGCATATGTATATATTGCAGTTGTTGATTTCCCGTATTTTTTAGCGGATGAGACCCTATTACGCCGTTATTAAGAAGATAATATTTAATAAGAACATATACCGCGATAATTTCGTACTGGAGCGAAATTGGTATTGTGCTAATGTTTTTGGATGCAGGAAACAGGTTGGAGGGATCCAACTGGATTCCTCAACAGTTTTTATTTGATTTTCAGATATTTTGATATTTGATGGATTATCATATCGATATATGATATCGTTGTTTGTCGTGATTGACTATTTGGTGTGTAGCATCATTGGACCCAGATTTTAGGATTTTAAAATAATTTTAAAGTGATTTTTGAGAATATACTATATTTTGGAATTAATCCATTATGAATAAATAACGATATAATTTTTAATGTTATAAAAATTATGGTTTTTGTGAAATATAGTTAAAAGCTGATTTTTGAGAAATGTGAATTAATGATTTTTATAAAATAGTTTAAATTGTATTTTTGAACATATTATAAAAGTTTAAATATAGGATTTATAAAATTTGATTATTTTATAAATCAAGAGAATGGTGAAATTATAAAGGAATTTAAAGACGTTTTAGAAGAATAATATAAATTGATTTATATTAAGAGATTTATAAATAGATATTTATAAATTGAAATATTGACATTATAAAACGAGTTTTTATAAGTGTTTGAATGAAGTAAAAATGAATTTCATTAATGAATGAAATTTATAGGATTATAAACAGTGAAGTTATAAATGAAATTTTATAAATAGTAGGTTTATAAAATTTATAATGTTATTGAAAGAATGGAGTTTTGATAAATAAACGAATCTTATAAGTTATAAGATTTATAATTATGAAGTTCAAAGGAACGATTTTAGTAAACAAATAAATTATAAGTATTTAACTTATAATATGAACGTTTAGTTTATAATTTAGTTATAAACTGGAATAGGTTAATAAAAGGATTTATAAAAAAGGAAGTTTTTATAAATAAATAGAAATGGAATTTATAAACGTTGTTTTATAAATCCGCAAACAACTTATTTTGATAAGTTAATTGTCATAACTTATTTAATGGAGTTATATTCACATTTTCGAATAGTGAATAATCCTTTGAATTGAAATGAATAAAAGGATGAAATTTGTTAACGAAGTTTATTCACGTTTTTGAATAGTGAATAACACGTTAAAAAAATTGTTTTAGATTTGGTGTTTTAAACAGAATTAAAACGATCTAACGATGTTTTAAAAGATGTTGAGATTCGAAACCATAGATTTCAACATTTATTGTTGAAATAGACATTTTCGAGAAATAATAGGAAATGATGGACTATAACACTGTTGTTATAGTAAATAATTTCCGAAAGGAAATGTTTTGAATAGTATTGGGATTTATATATCTATTTAATTTCGAATCCCTATACTAGTGATTTTGGGTTGTCGTAACGATGTTTTACGCAACATTCGTTTTGACCCAAATAAATATGTTTAAGTGAATGATTTCCTTAATAGAATGAAATATATACTTAATTCGATTTAAGTATACTGAATATTTTCCAAGGTTGAAAATAAAAAGATTTGTGAATTACTTATGAATAAATAAGTATGGAAATGTTTTCCAATATGAAGTGAATAATTAGAATTTATCTTTTTGAAGATAAATTGAAATGGATAATTGAAATCGTATATGCATGGATATTTTGAAATATAAATTCATTATGGAATTTATATGAGAAAGTGGAATTTGTTTAAGAATAAATATTGATTTATTTTTGAAGTATGAAATAATATATCTTGTGAAGATATTTTGGAAAATTATTTGGAAACTGGTGATGTGTGCATATCCATTGATAGTTCAATAACCGACTATCAATATTTCCCTTTGACTGGGTATTTGATGTGATTTGTTTGAATTTGAATGTCACACTTATTTTTGAATAAGCGCTCACTATTCGGGTTAACCGGGAAAGGACCATGGGGTGGTATAACCCATTCCGAATATGTGATACGTCGTTATGAATCGCACTGAAGATCGGTGTTGAAGACCCGGTATTTGCGAAAGCGATAGGATGACCTGTCGATTGACTCTGCACCGAGTAGCTACGGTATTGAGTTCTCCATATGTGATGGTGAATCGGATCAGGATCGTGAATATCCGGATTGCAAGGACTTCTTTGTAAGTGCCTTCGGTTTTGTTCGAGCCCGGAACAGACTTGTATGGATTGTGTGTCTGACATTACAAGTTGAGATATAAAGCCGATTTCTTTCAAATATATTTCTGTTGGTGGCGGAGAATTTATTCTTTTAGCTTAACGCCCTTCTCTGAGACATACGAGCTCAGAGGTTATATAGTTGAAGTTATCAGCGATATATTCCCAATTTGGTAATGTGACATGCTGAGTGATGCTGAAATGATCATTGTGTTGATTATTTGTGATAGGATCATTTGTTTGATCGTCTATCCTTGTGATCATTGTGTTGATCATTTGTTGACCCAAAGCATGGCTTTTGTATAAAGTATGTTTTTGTGGACGTGACTTCGTCGAGCCTCACACCCCATGAATGGTCAAAACAGGAAAGAAGCAGCAAGGTTATGAGGGGTAGCACCCTTTAGGATGTGTCCATTTCCTTCTGGAAAAGGGTGGTATCATGGTATGGAGCCCAGATACTTACTCATGTTGAAAACACTTTGTTATGATTGTGTGAATTGATTACGAGCGATCGATGAAAAGGTCCCAAAGGACCGGGGGAAGGCATATTCGGTCAGTTGCTACTCAGTTAGGGGTAACCCGGCCTTGTGTTGGTAGAGATCCGGTTTGGTTCTCGGGGATGTCCATCCAGAGGCATTCTCATGTGGCAATGGGAAGTTCCTTGGCCTGATCATTCGTTGAAAATCCAAAGAAACAATACGAGACTTGTACGGTTTTAGTTGTATAACCTGCTATGGAATGTGGCGGTAACCTGCTATTGAACATAGTTAGCTATAGTCGGCATACGATAATGGTCGTATGTTGGCTAAGATTTATATTCTACTTTCGAAATAAATTTTTCTCTATACTATGCACTCGTAATAATATCAAATGTTATTTTAAATGCGTATCAAGCATCTTTGGCTATCATAAGGAGAAATCTCCTCCGATTCTGCGTTTGCATGTGTGTGTGTGCGGGAGGCCTTATGGTAGTCTCATTTTTAAAAAGCATGGCGATTTGATTTTAAAAATATTCCTCTATTTTGATTTTAAAGTAAATAAACTGTTTTGAGTTCTCACACCAGTCACATGACTGACTCGGAGTTTATTGTTTTCCTTCCTAAACTCTGGGTGCCCACCAATTTCCACACGGGCAGTCAAGAGTTAGGTATATCAGGATATTCTGGATATTCTGGAGTTGCTGGAGACAAGCTGGATGGCATGGCGTATTACTTATATAGTATTTCTTTTCCGCTGCACTGTTTGTTGTATATTGTTGTACACTCTGATGATGATATGAGGTAATGAAATGTGATGTAATGTAATAACTGATATAGTTCTTTGTTTAAAGATTATTCATTTATTATTATATGTTGTTCAGCTGCGAATTGTGAGATTCTGATGTGATTGTGTTGTTTTCTGTTCCGTTCTATTTCGTTCTATTCTCTTTTCTTTCTATTTTAAAATGATCTATTTTCTATTCTCTGTTTTCCATCTATTCTATATTTAAAAATTCTCTATCTTTTTCTAGTTTTCTTTTCCCTATCTATCTTTCCTATCTCTTCTTCTCTCTCTTTCTTTTCTTAAATTCTTGTAAAAACCATAACTATTCGGTTTTTCGGCAACGAAAATCCACGTACGTTACATTTGGTATCAGAGCTTATGTTTAAGCGACAACCATGGTTCTGTAGGGTATTACTCATTAGAGATAGAGTCAGTAGTACTCTAGAATGAGTTTGAGTGTAATAATAGCTATGAGAGCGTACTTGTTAGTGAATATAAAATTGTTTTATATTGTGATGATTGGTTTATTGAGTGGCATATGAACTTTCGTCAGCGTGGTCCGCAAGACTATGCCGAAGGGGTTTCTAAACACTTGAATAGAACAATTCGACACAGTATTGTTTTAAATTGGGTAAATGAAATAATTTTACCTTGATTATATTTTATATATAAAGGAATAATTTTTCAGAATTATTAAAGTGTATATAAGTGGATTGTTTAGTTGTTTGAATAATCTAAATAAAAGAATAATTGTATAAGTAAAAGAATTATAAGTACGAATTATAATTAAAGTGATTTACAATTGAGAAATAAACTTATATATATATATATATAAGAAGTGAAATTATTTGAATATATTTATGAATATGAGTTGTAAATGAAAGTGAATTCAAAGATAAATGAAATTCAACTTTTGAAATTGAATTGAATTAATGAAATGAATGTTAATCAATTGAATGTAAATATAATTCATATGAAATAATGAATGAAAGTGTTAATTCTTAAAAATCTAATGTTATTGGGAGTTGAATAAAAGATTGAATGGAAATCAATTAAAATTTAAACCAAATTGAATGAATATAAGCAAAGGAACTTGGTTGTAATTAATATACATTGGTTGTTATATGATTGTTTGTTGATTGTATAAAATTCATTAAGTAGTTAATGAAATGGAAAGCTAAAGTAAATTGAATTCAAATTGAAAGTAAATAAATTTGATTAGAATTGAACGTGAATTGGATTTAATTAGTGAATGCAAACTAATTAAAATTGAATAAGAATGAATGTTGATAAAATCCAATGTTAATAAATCAAATGTGATTAAATTGAAAACCAATTCATTAATACTAATGAGTATATGAATGAATATACATTGTTTATGAATGCTAGTTGATTGATGGTTGAATATATATTGCATTTGTTGTTTAGTTGCATTTGCTATGTGACATATATAGTAATTATGTTGCTATATGTTGTATATTGAGATTACTTTCATATATGCATGTTCTCATGTTGTTTGTTGAGTGTTTAGTAGGTGCGGATCGCGTTTGCTTCGCATTTGGAGTTCGCTTTCGCGCTATATTAGCCGTATATGCTCACTAATAAAATATAAGGTACATATCTCGGATTAAATACAGTACTTTTATACTTTTTTCCCTACGGGATGCCTCATTACTTGATGAGATGTATATTTGTGATATATATACTGTCATTTTTTTTTTCGGATCGAGCCGCGCAAAGGAGACTATGGCGAATTTTTCCGGAAATTTAAGGCGTTAGAAAATTTTTGAGAAAGTTGGAAAATTTTGAAAACTTTAACTTTGATTTTGGAATTGAAAGTTAAATGATATAGTTGTTTTTGAAAAGATAAATAATTATGATTTGAAAACTTAGTAAGTTATTGTAAGAAGTTTAACTATGAATTTGGGAAAATTAATAGATTCTATAATTTTTCTTACTTGTAATTTCGAGGACGAAATTCTTTTAAGTGGGAAAGATTGTAACGACCCAGAATTTTTATTAATTAAAATTTGAATATTTAATTAATTTTAAATATTTATAAGTGAATTTATAAGTCGAATAAATTTTTATTTGAATTATTGAATTTTATTGGATAATTAAATCGATAATTTAATACGTTAAATTATGGAAATAATTGAAAATTGAGTTAAATATGATTGAAAATGATTTGTAAAATTTTATTTTATCATATTGAAGTTAGAATGATATTTTAGAACTTTTAAAATCGAATTAAAAGTTAATTTGTGAAAATTGAATATTTTAATATTTAAATCGACTAGTGAAAATAGTCAATTTTTGAACAGTCTCAGAATTGAACGAAACCAGTTCCATTGGATCCGTAATAGTTAGTTATTACTGGATTTCAATTTTCGTGTCAATCGGAGCTATCGTTTGATCGTGGCAGCTCGAAACGCATCGAATTATTTTTAATTTAAATTTGGCGAGTCAAAATAGCCATTTTTCAAAAAGTCTCGGATTTCGACGAAACAAGTTTCATCGGATCCGTAATGTGATATTATTGTTAGATTTCAAATTTCAAGTCAATTGGATTTACCGTTTGTCCGATACAAATTAAAACGCCTAGAAATCGATTTAAATCGGTTTAATTTAAATTGAGCGTTTATAGCCATAACTCGCACATACTTCCGAATTAGCTTCCGAAACATGTTCCATTGTGTCCGGAACGCGGGATAAACCCTAGGTACGTCAGTTTCGACGCCTAAATCGGAGTTCGGAATTTCCGGGATGAATAGTGTTTCGATTTTCTCTATAAATAGCACCACTCTCTTCATAATTTGATAAAAAAAATAAACAAAACCCTAAATTTTAACCCTAGCCGCCACTTATACAACCAAAGGCCAGAAATGATCTTCCTTTCCCCCTCAATCTCTCTCAATCTACAAAGATTTAGCCAAGGTGTTCAACACGAAAGTCGTAGAGCTCGACGAGAGCTTCGATTCCATACGGTGATGATCGGAAACGGTGCAACGTGGAAGGAGAAAAGGGGGCCGACAGGGGGGAGCTGCGCACGCATTTCCAGGTGGAGGAGATGGCCGAGCTTGCTCTCCTTGGGGCCGAACTTAGAGCATGTGATGGCGTTCGCGATGGCGCATCTTGATCGAAGTGAAGATGGAAGGAGATGGCTCAAAGTTAAACCCTAGTTCAACATTATGTGTTTGTGCGTTCGGCCTTGGATCTGTAGGCGTGCGTGACGTAGAAGAAAGATGGGGATGGTCCAGATGTGGGGGTGCTGGATCTTGTGGCTAGGATTTGCTGTGGGTTTATAAAATTTTAAATTATGTTGTATTTGTGTATATAAATACGAGCAAACTTCAAAAATTCATATCTTTTTCATACGAGGTCGAAAAAATGCAAACTCAAAAGCGTTGGAATCGTATGGACGAGCACTACGCGATGGAGTTGGTTTGGAGTCGTTTGTAGTTAGTGAGAATTTTGGGTAAAATTAAACGTCCGTTTAATTTTATTCGAAATAAATCGCTAAAACGGAATTTAAAATCAAGGTGAGAACTTCTCACTCAATCGAAATGGTTTCGATTTTATTTTAAATAGTTAGATTTAAAATATTTGAATGCATGTTTGAATGATGATTGATATCTATTGATTGTTAAAATAGACATTATGCGCCGTTATTAAGCGGATGTTATTTAATAAAAACATATACCGCGAATATTTCATAAACAGTGAAATTGGTATTATATATAATATCAATATATATATATATTGGCATATGTATATATTGCAGTTGTTGATTTCTCGTATTTTTTAGCGGATGAGACCCTATTACGCCGTTATTAAGCGGATAATATTTAATAAGAACATATACCGCGATAATTTCGTACTGTAGCGAAATTGGTATTGTGCTAATGTTTTTGGATGCAGGAAACAGGTTGGAGGGATCCAACTGGATTCCTCAACAGTTTTTATTTGATTTTCAGATATTTTGATATTTGATGGATTATCATATCGATATATGATATCGTTGTTTGTCGTGATTGACTATTTGGTGTGTAGCATCATTGGACCCAGATTTTAGGATTTTAAAATAATTTTAAAGTGATTTTTGAGAATATACTATATTTTGGAATTAATCCATTATGAATAAATAACGATATAATTTTTAATGTTATAAAAATTATGGTTTTTGTGAAATATAGTTAAAAGCTGATTTTTGAGAAATGTGAATTAATGATTTTTATAAAATAGTTTAAATTGGATTTTTGAACATATTATAAAAGTTTAAATATAGGATTTATAAAATTTGATTATTTTATAAATCAAGAGAATGGTGAAATTATAAAGGAATTTAAAGACGTTTTAGAAGAATAATATAAATTGATTTGTATTAAGAGATTTATAAATAGATATATATAAATTGAAATATTGACATTATAAAACGAGCTTTTATAAGTGTTTGAATGAAGTAAAAATGAATTTCATTAATGAATGAAATTAATAGGATTATAAACAGTGAAGTTATAAATGAAATTTTATAAACAGTAGGTTTATAAAATTTATAAAGTTATTGAAAGAATGGAGTTTTGATAAATAAACGAATCTTATAAGTTATAAGATTTATAATTATGAAGTTCAAAGGAACGATTTTAGTAAACAAATAAATTATAAGTATTTAACTTATAATATGAACGTTTAGTTTATAATTTAGTTATAAACTGGAATAGGTTAATAAAAGGATTTATAAAAAAGGAAGTTTTTATAAATAAATAGAAATGGAATTTATAAACGTTGTTTTATAAATCCGCAAACAACTTATTTTGATAAGTTAATTGTCATAACTTATTTAATGGAGTTATATTCACATTTTTGAATAGTGAATAATCCTTTGAATTGAAATGAATAAAAGGATGAAATTTGTTAATGAAGTTTATTCACGTTTTTGAATGGTGAATAACACGTTAAAGAAATTGTTTTAGATTTGGTGTTTTAAACAGAATTAAAACGATCTAACGATGTTTTAAAAGATGTTGAGATTCGAAACCATAGATTTCAACATTTATTGTTGAAATAGACGTTTTCGAGAAATAAAAGGAAATGATGGACTATAACACTGTTGTTATAGTAAATAATTTCCGAAAGGAAATGTTTTGAATAGTATTGGGATTTATATATCTATTTAATTTCGAATCCCTATACTAGTGATTTTGGGTTGTCGTAACGATGTTTTACGCAACATTCGTTTTGACACAAATAAATATGTTTAAGTGAATGATTTCCTTAATACAATGAAATATATACTTAATTCGATTTAAGTATATTGAATATTTTCCAAGGTTGAAAATAAAAAGATTTGTGAATTACTTATGAATAAATAAGTATGGAAATGTTTTCCAATATGAAGTGAATAATTAGAATTTATCTTTTTGAAGATAAATTGAAATGGATAATTGAAATCGTATATGCATGGATATTTTGAAATATAAATTCATTATGGAATTTATATGAAAAAGTGGAATTTGTTTAAGAATAAATATTGATTTATTTTTGAAGTATGAAATAATATATCTTGTGAAGATATTTTGGAAAATTATTTGGAAATTGGTGATGTGTGCATATCCATTGATAGTTCAATAACCGACTATCAATATTTCCCTTTGACTGGGTATTTGATGTGATTTGTTTGAATTTGAATGTCACACTTATTTTTGAATAAGCGCTCACTATTCGGGTTAACCGGGAAAGGACCATGGGGTCGTATAACCCATTCCGAATATGTGATACGTCGTTATGAATCGCATTGAAGATCGGTGTTGAAGACCCGGTATTTGCGAAAGCGATAGGATGACCTGTCGATTGACTCTGCACCGATTAGCTACGGTATTGAGTTCTCCATATGTGATGGTGAATCCGATCAGGATCGTGAATATCCGGATTGCAAGGACTTCTTTGTAAGTGCCTTCGGTTTTGTTTGAGCCCGGAACAGACTTGTATGGATTGTGTGTCTGACATTACAAGTTGAGATATAAAGCCGATTTTTTCAAATATATTTCTGTTGGTGGCGGAGAATTTATTCTTTTAGCTTAACGCCCTTCTCTGAGACATACGAGCTCAGAGGTTATATAGTTGAAGTTATCAGCGATATATTCCCAATTTGGTAATGTGACATGCTGAGTGATGCTGAAGTGATCATTGTGTTGATTATTTGTGATAGGATCATTTGTTTGATCGTCTATCCTTGTGATCATTGTGTTGATCATTTGTTGACCCAAAGCATGGCTTTTGTATAAAGTATGTTTTTGTGGACGTGACTTCGTCGAGCCTCACACCCCGTGAATGGTCAAAACAGGAAAGAAGCAGCAAGGTTATGAGGGGTAGCACCCTTTAGGATGTGTCCATTTCCTTCTGGAAAAGGGTGGTATCATGGTATGGAGCCCAGATACTTACTCATGTTGAAAACACTTTGTTATGATTGTGTGAATTGATTACGAGCGCTCGGTGAAAAGGTCCCAAAGGACCGGGGGATGGCATATTCGGTCAGTTGTTACTCAGTTAGGGGTAACCCGGCCTTGTGTTGGTAGAGATCCGGTTTGGTTCTCGGGGATGTCCATCCAGAGGCATTCTCATGTGGCAATGGGAAGTTCCTTGGCCTGATCATTCGTTGGAAATCCAAAGAAACAATACGAGACTTGTATGGTTTTAGTTGTATAACCTGCTATGGAATGTGGCGGTAACCTGCTATTGAACATAGTTAGCTATAGTAGGCATACGATAATGGTCGTATGTTGGCTAAGATTTATATTCTACTTTCGAAATAAATTTTTCTCTATACTATGCACTAGTAATAATATCAAATGTTATTTTAAATGCGTATCAAGCATCTTTGGCTATCATAAGGAGAAATCTCCTCCGATTCTGCGTTTGCATGTGTGTGTGTGCGGGAGGCCTTATGGTAGTCTCATTTTTAAAAAGCATGGCGATTTGATTTTAAAAATATTCCTCTATTTTGATTTTAAAGTAAATAAACTGTTTTGAGTTCTCACACCAGTCACATGACTGACTCGGAGTTTATTGTTTTCCTTCCTAAACTCTGGGTGCCCACCAATTTCCACACGGGCAGTCAAGAGTTAGGTATATCAGGATATTCTGGATATTCTGGAGTTGCTGGAGACAAGCTGGATGGCATGGCGTATTACTTATATAGTATTTCTTTTCCGCTGCACTATTTGTTGTATATTGTTGTACACTCTGATGATGATATGAGGTAATGAAATGTGATGTAATGTAATAACTGATATAGTTCTTTGTTTAAAGATTATTCATTTATTATTATATGTTGTTCAGCTGCGAATTGTGAGATTCTGATGTGATTGTGTTGTTTTCTGTTCCGTTCTATTTCGTTCTATTCTCTTTTCTTTCTATTTTAAAATGATCTATTTTCTATTCTCTGTTTTCCATCTATTCTATATTTAAAAATTCTCTATCTTTTTCTAGTTTTCTTTTCCCTATCTATCTTTCCTATCTCTTCTTCTCTCTCTTTCTTTTCTTAAATTCTTGTAAAAACCATAACTATTCGGTTTTTCGGCAACGAAAATCCGCGTACATTACACTTAGGATTCTACTAAATGAGATCTCTGGACAATGTTCTCGGCTAATTAAATGTTGCTGAATTTACAGAACCACTAAAGAGTAGGTTCAAGAAAAGCAATAGGAATTTGGTTCAGAACTGCAACGAGGTAATATCCATTCAATTTAGAAAATCATTTACAAAATATGTTGTACAATGTTTCAAGATACAAGTACAAAAAGATTAAAATATTTTGTGGCTCAAAGATTCTGTACTATCTCATTTAAATTCTTAGAAATTAAGGGATCAACAATATGGCTAATAGCTTCGCAAAGACTCCCTTAAGCTTCTTCTCCTTCGTCTTGTGTATTAGCAACATCAATAGACTCAATGTGAGTGTTCAAGGCGTAGTTGTAAGCTTTATTGGATCTCTTAATGGTCTTGTTTTTACTTTCTATCTCAGCAATTTGCTTTTGAGGAAATATTTCCTGCGCTCATGTTTTTCAACCTTGCCCTCATAATTCATGAAGTGTTGAGATGTATTTTCTTCCTATTGCTTATTTATGTGTTGCATGATTTTGAATTTAACCTACCTACACCGTTAACCGACTACTTTTTCATTCAAACCTGGAGGAGAGTTTATCATGGAAGGAAATTAACGGATTACTAGGAAGCGAAATCTTGTTGTCCTTCCAACATTAGGAATGGCAGGTGTGATATCCCGGAATTTGGCAATATAAATTTAATAATTTGTGTTTAAAAATTTATTTGATTTAATAGTTCTTGATAATAAAATTTTGAATTGATATAATAATCATCTTATAATAAATATTTAAATTAGTAGATTTTATCTTTTAAAGCTAATAAACTGTTTTCTGTTTATATATATATATATATATATATATATATATATATATATATATATATATATAATTGTATATCTTGTAAATGGATAAACTTTGATTTAAAACTTAGTAAATGAATCAATTTTTAATTTTTATTTATACTTGGTAAAATTGGAAATTTGATTTAAATTTAACATTTAATTGTTCTAAACAATTTAATAAATAATTTTATAGGTTATATTAAAGGAAAATTTTATTTGTTTAAATTTACATTTAGTTAACTTGAATGTGAATTTAAATTAGATTAACATTAAAAACTTAGTTGTATTTTCTTTTTAAATTATTGCTTGAATTTATATATAAGAATTTAAAATAAAATTTACATATGATCTTAATTTATTACGTAATAGAAGTAATTTATGATATCTTTTATAAATCATTTTAAATATTGTTAATTTGTTATTTTCAAATGATATTGAGAATACTTAGTTTTTATAAACATAAATAAATTTTGTTACTTATTTTAAAATTTAATAAGAGTTATATATGCACACATACATAACTTGATTTTTATTTTGAAGTTTATAATTTAATTTGAATTTGACTTTGATGTTTTGAAATTTAAAAGAAATAAATGTTTGAAAATATTTGAATAAGCTTATATTCATAATTTGTTTGTCTCATTTCCTTTTTAATAAATCAAAAGGGGAGGAACTCATTTATTTTTACATAAGAAATAACAAATTTAGAATTAAACTTGTTATAAAATAATTTAAATTAAAGTAAAAATACTCTTAATACATATGTTAATTTATTTATACCTAATTGACATGTGTAAGCATAGCATGAACTAAAGTGACAAATGTTTAAATTTAAAACAAGTGTTCTAATTAAATCTTTTTCATTTTTTTTTATTTAGATTAAAAACTTGTTTATGTAAACATTTATCCTCATCTCATTTCTTTTTCCATTCTTTTTTTCTTCAAAAACTTGAGGAATATTCAGATCTGAAATCTGAAAACCATCTCCGTTCAAAAACAAAATCTGTTCAAAACCCATCTGTAAATTTCCCCTCAAAACAAATTTGAAAATCTATAATTTTCCTCTAAACCAATGCCTGAAATGCAAATCATTCTTAAATATGAAGTTCTCTTCAAAAATCAATAACTTAAAAATCATTCTGCAAATTTAAAACCTGTAGCTCTTCAATCTCATCAACCTGAATCAAATCTGCAACTCAATAAAACTGCATGCACTTCCTTTTATGAAGGCCTACAAAGTTTCGAGCTTCATCAACCAAACCTGCATTTTTTCTGGAAGCAAAGGCATTTGCAGTAAATCAAAATGAAATCTGGAAAGCCTGCAAATTCTTTGTAAATTCTAGAGACATGCAATACATAAAGGAGCAGAATATTTCAGTAAAAATACGATGAATGATTTTAAAGGCAAACTAAAGTTTTAAAAAGCAAATCTAGAAGAAATTTGAAGCTTTCAAGTTCAAAGCAACTCAGGATCAAGCTTTTCAATTAAAAATGAATGCTCTGCTCATAATTTCAGGTGAGTAACATTTTTTACTAAATAAACTTTAAGTATTAAATTAGTTGCTTGTTTATTTCTGGAAATAAGTGTGTTTGCATGTTATATTTCAAGTTCATTTTTGATAAATACTGAATGTATGCATGCAGTTGAATATGTGATCTTGCCTGTCCAGGATTCAGATTTAAATTCTGTTAAAAAATCATGATATCATACTCAAATCCTTGTTATAGTTTAAGATATAAACATAGTATGTTATGTAAAATAAGTTATAGTTTAAAACTTTATTAATATAAGAAGAAAAAAATAAATCTCTGTAATTTACTCTGTAAGTCAAAATATAACAGAACAACTTTTTGTAAATAGAAATTTGATCATCCAGTTTTATAAATTCAACAATATAAATCAATTACTTTAACTAATATTTGAATTTTGAAACTAAAATTAGAATTTTTAGTTTGGATATGGTTGAGCATTACTACTTTATCCAGAAAACATGTTTTGGGTTAGAACTAACAACCTAGGAATTCGGAGTGGCCAGCGATGTTCCTGGTGATGGAGTGTTGATCATTGATGCGTAGAAAAATAGAGGGAGATGGATTAACTCAATGAGGAAGTGGTGATTTAATATTGAAATTTTATAACCTAGTGTTTTTTTTCTGTTGATAAAATTTATTGGCGATCCCTATAGGTTACCGAGCCTTCTCAAATTTGGGGAAGTGATTGATGGAGTGTGGGAGAAGTAGAGGCCGGAGCTGGAGTTCCTCTGGTGGTCGGAGTACGGTGGTTGAGGCAATTTCTGGTTTCGACATTGCTACTGTGTTTGAGCTTGAATGCTCGATTTCAATTTAGGGGTTCTGCAGTGTAATTTTTGATCGGAATAGTATGGAGAGTTGACCGATGACTTGTGTGGATGGTCGCGAAGGAGTCGGAGAGGACGGCGTGACGGTGCACGTGGATTTTGGTATATCAGGTGATTGTTTGGGGAAGAAGTATACTCAAGTGATGTCCGGGGTGTTGCCTGCTTTTGCTCGAAGCAGAGGTGTGGTTGACTCGAAGTATTTGAGATGAGGTGTTGGGTAGTTTGAATGTTACAGGTTTTAGTTTAAACCTGTCATATTGTAAGTTCTGTAAATGCAAATGAAAGCTACTCGAGTTTTACTCGAGTTTATTTAGCGTTTACTCGAGTGAATCCTTTGAGTTCGGGTTAGTTTGCAGTTTTAAAATTTGTCATGTTTCAAATTTTAAAACTGAAAATTTAAATCATTAAGCAAAGATTTAAAATGTGTTTTAAATCTAATTTTGTATTATGGATTCAAGTTTTGATTTGAATCATAGTTGAAAATGATTAAGTTTTAAATTCAAATTTGTTTAAATAAACTTTAAAAAGGGTTTATTGTTTAGAAATGTTTTAAAGAAATTTTAATTTTAAATTTGAAATTGAAATATAAAAGAATGTGTTAAACAAGTTTAAATTTGATTCAAACCTAGTTTGAATCTTTGGTTTAAAATAAATTTGAGTTTTATAAACTTGAAGTGTTTAACAAATTTGAATGATTAAGAAAAATTTAAATGTTTTGAATTTAAAAAGGGAATTTGATTTAAACCTTTGTAAAATTTCTTTTATAAGTGGAAGTATTATTTATCATTTAAAGGTTTTAAATTAATTTTAAAAAATTGTTAAAGTTAAATTAGAAGTTAATGATTTATAATTCATTTAATTAATAAGGTAATTAAATGGATAATTAATTTATTTTATGAATTAATGGAATAAATAATTACTCAAAGTAATTAAAGGTTTAATCTTAAAGGTTTAAGATTAATTATTCTTTGAATAATTAACTTGTAATTAAGAATAATTAATTTAATAAGATTTGATTTTAATTAATGATTAATAATTAATTAATAAAATAATAATGGATTAATTAAATTTTAATTAACACTTAATTATTTAATTAATTAGGGATTAATTAATGAATTGTTTAATAGTTAATGATGGTCATTAACTAAGGATTATTTAATAATTAATTAATGTGATTAATTTTAATTATTAATTAGATTAATTAAATTAAGGATAATCATTTGTGTAAATTGTTAAGTATAATTACTTATGGACGTAATAAGTAAATTAATTACTTATTATAATTAATTGAGTTTAAATTTGATTAGATTAAGTTAATTAATTCAGTTTAATTAATTTAAAATAACCATTTGATGATTTGTGAAGCATAATTACTTAATGTAATTAAATAAAGAGAAATTACTTAGTGTAGTAATTAATGGGTAATTACTATACGTAATTAATTAAAGATGATTTGATAATTGGAGTAATTTTAAGTATAATTACTTTATGAATTAATCAAGGAATTAATTTGAGACAATTAATTATGGAGTAGTTGATTTATTTGGTAAAGTAATTAAAGGTAGTTAATTACTAAATGGGGTTAATCAACGGTGATTAACAATTATGGGTTAAATTAAGATTAATTTCTTAATGTAATTAATTTAAATAAGGTAATTAATTTAAATGTTATTAGAGATCATTAATTAATATAATTAATGATGTAATTAAGATTGATTAATTAAGATTAGTTAATCAAAAATAAGTGATTAAGGTAATTAATTAATGTAATTAATTAAGGATTAATATAATTAATTATAGTAATTAATTTGTGAAGTAATTAAAGGTTAATTACTGTATTTGGTTAAGTATAATTGATTTGTAAAATTAATTAAAGAATAATTACTTAAATGTAATTAAGGAATAATTAGTCAAAGGTGATTAATTAAGGTGATAAATTGAAAGATGTTTAATTAATTAATTTGTAATTAATTAATGGTAATAAGCAAGATTTTTATTGATAAAGTATAATTCACTTTAAATTAATTAGGAAATGATGTAGTTAATTTAATTCACTTTAAATTAATTATAAATGGTGATTATAAATCATTGCTTATATGGATGGATGATATAGTTTGCCTTGATTGGTTTGAATCTAAAATACAGATAAATAATGTTGAGTAATATGGATGCATTGGTTGCAATATGATGTTGATATAGATTATCTTTTTGGATGATGATAATAGGGTTTATCTGATATAGTGATAATGTTGATTATCAGTTGTGAATCTATGATTTAGCTATCTGCGTGTATATAGATAATTGTATTGTTTTAACACTTTAAAACAACTTGGCCTTAAAAGACACGCTTTGGATTTCGATGAGACCGGGATCGGGTTTCCATATTTGGATATCCGAAAACCACATCGATCCAAATTAACGTTAGGTCGTGAATCCAAGTGGAGCGAGTGAAGACTCGGGGTGTAAGGGCTATACGTCAGTATAACTCTGTGGGTGATTCCGTAATGAGTTTGACGGAACAGTACTTATAGGTTCGAGATGGTGATTTAGAGTGCAAGGGTTATGGTCGTTGACTCTGAGGGTGATTCCAATATGAGTGCAACGAGATAATGCCTTCGGTTTCGTTCTAACCTGGAACGAACTTGTATGGATTGAATGCTTTCAAAACATCGTTGTTAACCCTGTTCTGCCAACGAGATGAAACTTGGGCCGACTCATCCACTTAAGGTCTTTAACGACTCATTGGATTTACGACTCAAGGGGCTTCAGCAACTTAAGGAAAGGACCGACTCAACTGGTAGCGACTCAATTGGCTGATGAGCTAAGGCTCAAGGCAACTTAGAGGAATGGAACGACTCATGGAGGTTAGCGGTTCATGATACAGGCCGACTCATTGAGTTACCGACTCAACGAAGTTCACGGCTCATACGAGACGACTCAAGGACTGGACCGACTCATCTAGTCATGGTTCGTAACGACTCAGTGGACCAACGACTCAACGAGTTAATGCCTTAGAAGAGCAGAGTGGTTTAACTGGTTAGTGGTTTATGGGGTAGACCGACTCAGGGTTTCCAACGAATCAAGGTGACTAACGACCTATCATAAGTCGCTGGCGACCTAAGCATACGAGGAACAAGCTCAATGCCATTTCATCTATGCCACTGCTTGCTGACTCGTGGTATGTGAGTCGGTCACGGTTCATTCTGAGTCGGTCACGACTCATGACTTAACAATTCCAGCCCAGAAATTTGCCTATAAATACATGGCCACCTCCAACATTGAAGGGACTTTTGGCTCATTCATTTCAAGCGCCGTTACTCTGCCGCATTCTGAACTACTTCAACACCTTCAAGGAACTTCACGAAGAAATCAAACATGTCTAACATATGTTCAAAGATTTGGATCGACATTGAAGTTTAGACTACTTGTTCTAAGTCACTTGAAACTCAAAGTGTGTTGTAATCAAAGTGTAACTGCATTGATTTGTAATCAAATTGTCAATAAAGATATTCAAAGTGGACGTGGGCTCTCTCTCTTGAGCCGAACCACTATAAAATTGCTGTTGTCTACTACTTTTTCACTATTATCTGCTTATAATCTCTTCCCGAGTTGTCGGGTGGTGCTTTCACAATCTCACTTCATACACCGGGGTGTTAGCGTTCAAATTTTAGCGTTAACATTTTTGGTGCTTTCACTGAGAAATCGAACTCAGGCGAGTTATCATCATTGCTTCACAGAGGTTTGTAGAGAGAATTTCCTTGAAAACCAGAAGTCTATCCGAGATTATGGCTCCTGGAAGGAAAAGTAGATCTGTCAGATCTGGGAATATTCAAGAGGGAACCTCCGCTTCCCCTATATCGAATCAAGCCACTCCAGCTGTCGGAGTTACAAAGGCAGAGCTGGATGCTGCAATCTTAGGGCTGAACCAACAGATAAATGCCCAAAATGCACAATTCGAGGCTCAGAATGCCCAGAATGCTCTAATTATGAATAGGTTGAACGATTTGCTTGGGGCAAACCGTCAACCGGCAGGTAATGAAAGGAATTTTGCTGGCAACATTCATGATGCTGAAGAAAGAAATGCTCCTGAAAGGGCAGCTAGCCCCTTTGAACAAACACTTCCTGAGGTTGGTGGATCTAAAACTCGACATGATGAGGAGTATCTCTCTGGAATGGTCCGACAAATTATGAAAGAAAGTATGCAGAGGGTTGAAGACGAGAAAGAATGGGGTTTCGCCCCAAGTAAAACTCCGTTTACTGAGAAAATCTTAAAGGCTGAATTCCCAAGGAAGTTTGTCCCTCCAACCATTCCAGCTTACAAGGGGACAAGTGATCCAAACGAATTCTTATACAAGTATGATTGGCACATGACAGGTGCTAGAGCCTCTGATGAAATAAAGTGCCGATATTTTCCTGTGTATCTCGAAGGTGTAGCTCTGCTTTGGTTCACCAAACTTCCAGTCCGATCTATAGATCAGTTTTCTGACTTAACCTGGAAATTTAAGGAGCAGTTCAGACTATACGCCTCAAAAGCCAAGGATATCATGTCACTGTCAAGTTTGGAGCAGAATCCAGGAGAGACTATCAGATCTTTCTTAAACCGCTTTAATATAGCGCTAGTTGAGGTGGACAATGCAGAACCGCGAATGATATTGACTTATCTGATGAAGGGTATTGACAAGTCGAGCGAATTTGGGAAATGGCTAAACATGAAGGAACCAAATTCCCTTGAAAAATTCTATAAAAAAGCAGATGAATTCATACGCTTAGAAAGCCGTCCCGTACCGGTAAAGGCAGTGTTGGAAAAAGATGAAGATAACACTGTTGCCCCACGCAAGAATGAATCTGTAGGGCAAAAAAGGGAAAATAACAATGGGAGGAAGCAGAGTAATCTGAAGAAGCCCCGATCCTTCAAGCCATCAGAATATACTCCTTTATCAGATACGCCGGAGCGTATCTACCTTGTCACTAAAGATTCTGTTGACTTTCCTAAACCTCCTCCTCTAAGGACCGGGAAAAAGGCTATACAGAGTGGGAAGTTCTGCCGCTTCCATAATCAACCCGGTCACGAGACCGACGAATGCCGCCAGTTGAAGAATCTGATTGAAGAGTTGCTAAGGGAAAACAAACTGCAGCAATTTGTGAAAAAGAATAGCAACAATCCTGCTTCATCTAGTTAGGGGCAACAGGTTCCTACTCATCAGCCTAGGACGAGTGAGAAGGATGCAGGGCATGAATCTGGAAGGCCCATTATCAATGTCATTACAGGAGGACCTCACCCAGCAGGCAGAAGCTGGGGTGAGATGGAAAGGTATACCCGAGCTTTAAAGTATGTACCGACCGAGGAAGATGTATTCGTTTTGGAAGGTGCTACGCCCTTGAAGCAACAAAGAACTCTTGATGATGATATTGTGTTCAAAGCTAGGGATTCCGCAGGTATTGAAGCTCCTACCTTGGATCCCTTAGTCATCTCAACTGGTATCGGGCCAGCTAGTGTCAGAATAGTTCTCATTGATTGTGGCGCATCCTGCAATATCTTCTTCAAGAAAACATTCGACCAAATGAAGATCCCTATGGCTGATGTGCAAGCCTCATCGCAGAAAATCGCTGGCTTCACTGGGGAGCCAAAACAGCCGGTAGGAACCATTGATTTGTTTGTGGAACTTGGAGAAGGAGAGAGAAAAATGGTCCGCAAGCAAACTTTTGTGATTATCGACGAATTTTCTGCTTACAATGCTTTCCTTGGTCGTCCAACTCTGGCAGCGTTCAAAGCTGTTCTTGCCCCGTGGTGCCTCACTATTAAATTCCCTACAGACAATGTAGTAGGAGTTATAAAAGGGGATCAAAATGCTGGGCGAGAGTGTTATCTGACAGAGCTACGAGAAACCAGAAAAAGAGAAATGGGAAAGAATGCGGCAGCCCCAGTCCGCATCAAAGAACCAGCCTTGTAGCAATTACAGGGCGGACCCTGCACTGGCGAGCACAGCGGAGCAAGGAAAGAGATGGACCCTAGGAAAGTCAGTGCAGGGGAAAATAGAGTGGTACCAGTGGAAACGACAATACCAATACCTGTTGACCCAAAGGACCCAAACAAGGTGTTGAATGTGGGTTCACAACTTAATATGTCAATTCAGAATATCTTAATATCTTTTTTAAAGGCAAATCTGGATGTTTTTGCTTGGACTCATGCCGATATGTGCGGAATATCCCCAGAAGTTGCAGTGCATGCTCTAAATATTGATCCAAAATTTACACCTGTGAAACAGAAAAGGAGAACTCAAGGTCCAGAAAGGTCGGCGGCATTAAAAGAAGAAGTTGATCGGCTCATGGAGAATAATTTTATTAAAGAATCTACCTATCCGAATTGGGTTTCAAATCCAGTCCTGGTTAAGAAAGCCAACGGAAAATGGAGAGTATGCACCGATTTTTCAGATCTAAACAAGGCCTACCCCAAAGACTGCTTCCCATTACCTAGAATCGATCAACTGGTAGACGGAACAGCGGGACACGAATTGTTATCTTTTATGGATGCTTACTCCGGATATAACCAGATTATGATGCATGAGCCAGATCAGGAGGACACGAGCTTTATCACCGACATTGGTCTTTACTGCTACAGAGTTATGCCCTTCGGGCTAAAGAATGCAGGGGCAACATACCAAAGACTTGTTAATGCTATGTTCAAACGGCAATTAGGCAAGACTATGGAAGTCTACGTCGATGACATGTTAGTAAAGTCTAAGAAAGCAGTGGATCACATAGAACACTTAGCGGACATGTTCGCAGTCCTCCGAAAATACGGAATGAAGCTCAATCCTTTGAAATGTTCATTTGGAGTGGAATCCGACAAGTTTTTAGGTTTCATCGTGAGCGCTAGGGGCATTGAGGCCAGTCCAGCTCAAATTATTGCATTGAAAGAAGTCAAAGCCCCTAGAACAAAGAAGGAATTGCAAAGTCTCAATGGAAAGGTTGCCGCCTTGAGTCGGTTCATTTCCAAAGCCACAGATAAATGCATCCCATTCTTTGACGCCCTAAAGAAAGGAAAGAAAAACTTCGATTGGACTCCCGAATGCCAAAAAGCCTTTGATGAATTGATTCGCCATATGGAAACGCCTCCAATACTTTCTAGGCCCGGCGATGGCGATGATCTTCTTATATACTTGGCAGTATCATCTCATGCTTTAAGTGCAGCGCTGATACGAGAAGACAAAAGGATTCAACATCCAGTTTACTATATCAGCAAAAGACTCACTGGGGCACAGATGAATTACCCTAAGTTGGAAAAACTCCCCTATTGCCTACTAATTGCATCTAGGAAGTTGAGGCAATATTTTCAAGCTCATCCTATCAGAGTCCTCACTGATCAACCTTTAAAGCAAGTCCTGTTTCGCCCTGAGACTTCGGGTCGCCTTCTAAAGTGGAATATTGAACTCAGTCAGTATGACATCACTTATCATCCCCGAAAAGCAATCAATGGACAAGCTTTAGCGGATTTCATCGCAGAATTCACAGATAAGGGTAACAGTGAGGAAGAGGTGGTCAACGATTCCCCAATCCAATGGAAGTTATATGTTGATGGTGCGAGAAACGACTACTGTTCTGGAGCCGGAGTTGTACTTGAGACCCCTGAAGGCCGATCATTATGCTATGCGCTAAGATTGGAATTTCCTTCAACAAACAATGAAGCAGAATACGAAGCCCTTATCGCTGGCTTAAGGATTGCTAAAGAATTAAACATCCGAGCGTTACAAATATTCAGTGATTCTCAGCTTATCGTATGCCAAGTCAAAAAGGAATTCCAAGCAAAAGGGGGAAATCTGCCCGCCTACTTGCCAAAGGCTTGGGAACTCCTGGGTGATTTCGATCATTACATGATAAGTCACATTCCTCGAGAAGAAAACATGAAAGCAGATTTTCTCGCAAAGTATTCTAGCACAGGCGAAGCTCAATTTCTGGGGTTAACTCCAGTGGAGGTCCTGTCGACTCCTAGCATTGATGAGATGGACATTGATTGGATCATGAGCATGTCTCAAGAGCAAGAATCATGGATGACTTCGATAACAGAATATCTACTCAATGGATCCTTACCAGGGAACTCAAAAGAACGACAAAAGCTACTGAGAAAAGCCTCTCGATACATAATCCAGGATGGCCGATTATACAGACGGGGATTCTCAATGCCATTACTCCGATGTGTATCTAGGGAAGAGTCCAAAGCAATCCTAGCGGAGGTACATGGAGGAGAATGTGGTGATCATTCAGGTGGCCAAACATTAGCAAAGAAAATTCTCCGATACGGATATTTTTGGCCAGAAATTAATCGAGATGCAGCAGAGTATTCCCGAAAATGTGACAGATGCCAAAGATTCGCCAAAATTCCTAGAGCACCTTCCACTGAACTTACACAGATGGTCAGTCCATGGACGTTTGCAATATGGGGGATAGACCTTGTAGGACCGTTACCAACTGCCAAATCTGGGATTAAATATGCCATTGTTGCTGTAGATTATTTTACTAAGTGGGCAGAAGCTGAACCACTGGCTACTATCACCTCAAAGAAGATGATAAGTTTTGTGACTAAAAACATCATTTGCAGATACGGTGTGCCTCAAAAAATAATTACAGATAATGGTACTCAGTTTGAAAGTGAAGAATTCCAAGATTTTTGCAAGCGATTCAAAATCCGAAAAAGTTTCTCAGCAGTGGCTCATCCGCAGGCAAACGGGCAAGTGGAAGCCGTGAATAAAATTATTAAGTCAACCATCAAAAAGCAACTAGAAAGAGCAAAAGGTGGTTGGGTCGATAAGCTACCACTGGCACTATGGGCATACAGAACCACTCACAAAACTGCGACTGGGCACACCCCGTTTTCATTAGCATACGGGTCAGAGGCAATGATTCCGGTAGAAATAGAGGTCCCTTCACATAGAAGAATCCATTTCAATCAAGCAGAAAACGAAAAGCTACGGCTTGAAGCGCTAGATCTCCTTGATGAAAAAAGAGATGAGGCTAATCTCAGAATTGCAGCTCATCAGCAAAGAATAGCCAGACATTTCAATTCCAAAGTTCGCCAACGCAGCTTTGAGATTGGAGACCTAGTCCTGAAGAGAATTATGACAGCGACAGGTGTGTTTGGGCCAAATTGGGAAGGACCATATGTCATAGGTCAGAAGCTTCTTGATGGCACAATCAAACTCACTACTGTTGAAGGACATCAAATTCCAAGGGCATGGAACAACAATCATTTGCGTTCATACTTTACTTGAAAATTTTGTTGAAATATTGTAAAAAGAATTATGAATGTATGATTCTTGTAATTGAAGGCCATTGTAAAACTGATGCAAGTAAATAATGAAAAAATATAAAGTGGATGTAGGCCCAATTTCCTGGCCGAACCACTATAAATCTTGTGTTCCTTATTATTATTGCATGTTTGCTTTATTTTCGATATAAAGAGTACATAGAATGTATTGCTGAAATGTCGATTTAAATTTTTGCAGACAATGGAAGTGAAACTTGCACATAATAAGACCAAGTGATTCTCGCCAAATTTCAAGTCACAAAAGCTCCGAATTCAAATCCTAGATAGGAAGTACTTCAATTGAACGGCCTATGATTTCGACAGAAACGGGCCTTTGCTAATAAATTGAGATCGTTTGAACAAACAAACATCCAATTAAGAGGCTGATGCTCGTTCTCACGAACTTGCCTGACAATGAAGTACACTTCCTTGGATTAAACAAGTTACTTAAAAAAAAAGGAGGATCACTGAAAAGGCATAAGCAAGTGGATAAGGGAACAACCAAAGCCATCATCGGCGGCACAAGTCCTCTTCGGAGGCACAACTCTTCGGAGGATAAAGACCTCTAATGGGTCATACGCCACAAAAAAGAAAGTTCTCTACTCAAAAAAAAAGATTGGAGGAGTCATGACCCTCCAACCATGAGAGAGTAACTTCCAGGCGATGAAAACCCTCTCTGAGGCACATTTCACCAGGAGTTGAAGTTTTACGACCGCTCTTTGGAATTTCACTTCACCAGAGTTGAAATGCAAACAAAATAAAGACCTCTTCGGAGGCACATTTCACCAGGAGTTGAAGTGTGACAACCGCTCTTCGGAATTTCACTTCACCAAAGTTGAAATGCAAACAAAATAAAGACCTCTTCGGAGGCACATTTCACCAGGAGTTGAAGTGTTACGACTGCTCTTCGGAATTTCACTTCACCAGAGTTGAAATGCAAAACAAAATAAAGACCTTTCTGGAAGTCCACGTTTCACCAAGATTGAAATAAAACTTCTAAGTGTTGAAACGTCAAAAGGCTTTCTTCGAAGGCACAACTCTTTGGAGGTACACGTTTCACCAAGATTGAAATAAAACTTCCAAGTGTTGAAACGTGAAAAATCCCTCCTCAGAGGTACAACCCCCTCCCGGGGACACAATCAGAAAGAAAGAACTCTTCGGAAGCCCACGTTTCACCGAGATTGAAATAAAACTTCCAAGTGTTGAAACGTGAAAAGGCTTTCTTCAAAGGCACAACTCTTTGGAGATGCACGTTTCACCAAGATTGAAATAAAACTTCCAAGTGTTGAAACGTGAAAAATCCCTCCTCAGAAGTACAAATTTCTATTTTTAAAAAAAAAATCTTCATCAGGGGCATACTTTAACTTTCAAAGGAAGAATGATTTACCTATTCTAGAAAATAACCTTCCTCAAAAGAAAAAAAAGAAGAAGAAAGTTAAAGTACCCTTCAGAGACCCGCTTTACCACATAGAAGAAATCACTTGGCAAAATGCGTACATAGGCAAAAAAAAAAATGATTTCTTCGAAGGACAAAGCGTAAAAACTTATATGAAGGAGGTTGTACTCTACGAAAAATTTCTTCAAGAATAAAGTAATTATTCTTCAGAAAATAAGTGTGCAAGTCCCCTCAAAGTATAAAATAATGCAGCAAGCTTATGGTATGGGGGCAACATGGTATAGTTACATACAAAATGGTATAGCTACATCGGTAACATATGCTCAAACAACATACCACAAGTTCACCGCAATATCATATAAATAAACTTGTGCAAAAATGAATAATAAATGCATTCTCAAATTCAAAACAAGAGTCTGTACAAATAAAGGATCATTTTATTCAATTGCAGATACAGGTTTCAAAATACAAAAGCAGGGGCCGGTGCCTGCACAACATCCGACCATTACACAAAAAAGGAATCAAAAAGCCCGAAGCCCGATTCTTCACTTCTTCTTACCACCTTTGGACCCTTTGCCCGGCCGAATGATTAGCTTTTCAGGTCTATCTACAGGCATAAGGGAAGAAGGAGAAGGAGGTGCAACCGGTGCAATTTCCGGTTCTTCTTCAGTAGCAAGGATTTTCTTCCCCCTCCTCTTCGATGTTCCGTGCTTCTTTCTTCTCTTCGAAGAAGACTCACTCCTGGAGTGACAAGAGCGGATAAAACTACGTCATCAGAAGGAGTCCGCTCCAGAGAGATCTCGCCTCCTTCAAGTCCCTCATCTTTCTGCTCTTGCGAAGCAATAGGGACATCCAAGCCATGAAGAGCCTCAATTTGCTCCTCTTGCGACCCGGGTTGTGAAGCAGAAGGAGGAGTCACCTGAAGAGACGGAGGAGGGATAACCGAAGGAGGTGAAATCTGCACAGCACTCGGTGTTTCAACTGCAGAAGAAGAGAAATTAAAAATATTAGTATCTCCCCAAAAGAAGGGAGATATGGGTTCGTCGAGATTCAAGAAGTAATCGAGAAGCTCATCAAACTTTTGAGGAGCAAGCAGGCAATCCACCTGAATCGGACCAATGTCAAAATTACCTGAAGATGTTTGCTTCGTTAGTTCAATCTCATAATTTTGAGCCCCGATATCTTCCAAAGCCTCATCATCAGTAGGGGTAATTACCCCGGTTCTTGTAGGAGGCAGCGAATGAGCACTGGAACCTGTAATGTCAACTTCGGAAGAAGCTAAAGGACGTTCAGAAGTGGTAGGTGGTACTTCTTTTTCAGAACGTTCCTTTTCCGCCATTCCGGCCCGTACTCTGGCGAGTTGCTCTTTTCCCTTGGCAAGAGCGGCGCGGGCATCATCATCGAGATAATGCTCTTCAAGAGCTGTCTCAGCGTAGCCAGCACCTTTACCACCTAGCATATCGAGTGCTGCCTCCCAAACTTCAGCTAGTGTAATTTCATACTTAGGGCCTAGAAAGGCAAGGCTGCCACGCCCCAAAATGTTGTGCAGATAAAAATCAAATAATGTGGAGCTAATGTCAGCTTTGGTTGCTTGATGGGCCTCTTCGGCCGCGAGTTTACCAGCAACAGCCTCGTCACGCTCCTTTTCGGCCATAGCAAGTTGAGCTTTTAACATCTCTATCTCCAAGCTTTGAGAGCCGGTTTGTTCTCGCAGCTGTAAAGTTTCAGCGCGATATTCTTCTATGACCTTCTCCTGGTGTGTAAGCTTATCTTCGACTGCCCTTTGACTAGCATGCGCATCTCGTACTTGTTGCAGAAGCATGCTCTCCTTTTGAGAATGGAAAGTAAATGAAGTAGCTAACTCTTCCTTAAGCTTTTCTACTTCCGCTTCCAGCTTTTCATTATAGGAAGCAATACTTCTCATTTCGGCGTCATGCTGTTCGAGAGTCTTTTGCCACTCAGCCTTATCGTTCTCCATTGTGAGCATAGCCTCGAGATTGGCTCGGTTAACCCTCTGAAGCTCGTCGACAATTTTTTGCCAGTTCGACATTCTTTCAATATCGGTCCTGACAGCGTCAAGATTTCGTAGCATAGTCGATTTGTCAAGAGGAACGAAGTCGAGATCAAATCGAACCCCTCTCAGGCACCACTGAGGGAATCGACTTTGAAGAGTGGGAGGACCTTGCCCAACTTGGTATGCGGGCCGGTTGATGATTGTTTGAATGTCGGAACGAACGGGGGCAGGAGATTGAGCATGAACATTTTGAGAAACTGTCGGCATTGTTTCTTCAGTAAGTTTAGCCCGCTTGCTAGAAGAATCGTCCATGTGACCTTTACCTCTCTCATCGTGAGTCTTTCTTTTTTGGGTATCATCATCTCTGTGGGGAGGGTCATGTCTTTCTTGTTCTCTTCGGTGACGTTCTTCATATGCTCGTCTCTCGTCTGCTTTCCTGATGGCCCTCTCTTCATCGGATTCTCTGTAAGAAGGGAGGTGACGCCTATAATCATATTGGCTACGCCTCCTGTAGCGCTGGAAATCATCATAGTATGAACTGCTGCGCCCCATTGGAGAATCTGGAATAAAAATAATAAGCTTTAGAAATCTTTAAAGTACAAGAAGATGAATGCGTAGAAGTGCTGAAAAGTCCTAAGTGTTGTGTAACGTGTAAACTACACGCATCAAGTTACAGACCACTCTGTGGAGTAGAGGTAGTGATAACTTGAGTGGAAGGAGTGGACATTTGTTGTAGAGAGGATGTCGCCTCAATTACAGAAGAGATAGTTTTGGAAACATCATCTTTGAAAAGTTCTTGAGAAGTCATAATTAAATCGCTCAACCCCTCGAAAACATCATCGCCATCATGTTTTTTGGGACTGGCTTTCTCAACTCCTTCGTCAGCAAATCTTCTGGAAGATCGTGGAGTTTCTTCCTCTTCGATAACTGGGGCAAGTGCGGACTTGTCGGACGGCCGCGCAACGTCCTTCGTAATTGAACACTTCACTAGTGGAGTTTCTATAGAGGTTCCTCCCTGCGTGTGCTCTTTAGTAGAGACCGGGGCATCAGGAGTTTCCGTCGGAGAATCAGGAATTTCAGTTGGGACTTCACGAAGCTGAGTGAAGCGAGAGGAATGAAGAAGCCCATATTGATGTAAAAATCCATCATTTAACAAGAACTTTATACTCCTCTCTTCTGCCGCCACGGCGTTCAATCTCACAAAAATTTGTTTATAGCATGGATCTCTAGAGGGAGGAGGAAGTGCTAAAACAGAAAAAAAAAGAAGCCAAGTTAGCGTTTAGCAACTCAGATTTCGAAAAGACCAAGAATGGAGAAATAAAAGCAGGAAAATCTTACTTCCTACTCTCCAGATGGCATAAAACCCTGGAGGGCAGCGGACAAAGAAGTACAGATTTAGAAATCCATGAACGCTTTCAGGAAGATCGGTGATGAGCTTGCGGTTTCGAGCACTCCTTATAACTACAATAGAGGGATGATCTTTAATTTTTGTGAATGAGCAGAAGTAGCAGATTTCCTCAAAGCTCGGTAATCGGCCCAGAACTCTACTAAATAGCACACATAACCCCATCAGAATGGCATGACCATTGGGGTGCAATTGGAATGGAGAGATAGATAGTCGAAGCAGGAACTACTGAAGGAAGTCATTGAAAGGTGGTATGGCACCGCTCAAGCACATTTGGCGGTTGACAGCAATAAAGCTAGAAGGGGGCCTATCTGCAGTATCATTTGGCCCCGGCAGTAAGGCATCAGCTTCGGCAATGCCAAACTGGATGAGCAATAGGTTAAACACCCGCTGATTCAGAGTTGTGGGAGTTCTCTCCGGAGGGTTATCCAACAAGTTGGCTACTGGGAAGACATCTTCAGCCTGGCCCATCGGTTCTTCTTGTTGAGATGTCATTCTACACAAGCAACTGGGTGTTCAAATGCGAAGGTGCACGTTTCCTAAAAGTGTGAAGTGTTGTGCAGAACTAATGAAAATAACAAGTAAATATAACTGGAATTAAACTGGTTGACGATTGATCGACTATGGTAATTTCAGAACTTGTTAATTTAAAGTTCAAGCATAATATTAGTGCAGGCTGGTCAGTTTCAATTGACTGTTTCAGTGTTGCTTTAATATTCTACTTGAAATCGATAGCACTTCGTTCACACGATTTGTTTAAGTTAATTATCTGTTATTAACTAATCTGTCATTTGATATGGGCAGTCGATGACAGTATATTCGTCCCAGTTTTCTGTGAATGTTGTATTGAACAGATTGTTAGCCTGCAAGTCAAAATAACCTGTGAATGAATGCAATAAAATTCAACAGTTCAAAGTTTATGCAATGGTCCAAAGTTCGAGCAGAATTCACGCAAGTCCTAACTCGTCAACGGCTCAAAAATTTTGAGTCGGCAGTGTCGTAAGTCGTAAGTCGTGAGTCTTAAGTCGTATCTCGGCCACGACTCAAGGCTTAGGCCGTGGAGCATGTTGGGTTGGATCATGGTTGTTGAATCATACAAAAATGACCGAGTCATACCTAAAGCAGTATTCGAATCAATCTGACCAACTAATCACCTAACTCCTAACCAGGTTGCCTTTTAACCCATAAACCATCACTCCTAACTCCTAACCCGTTAATCTTCCAACTTTTAACCCATTAACCCAATAAGCTCTCAATCAACAATCCTAGCTCTATCGTACCGCTAAACCGCCTCGAATCGTAAACCATCAGAACAGATAACCCTAAGTCCATTGATGACCAAAGCAACCAAATTCGCAGGGCTCAAAGGGGCAAATCGAAGATGGAGATGGGGCGCATAAGCTAGGGATAATCGAAAATCATAAGGAGAGCGAGATCGCTTACGCAATATGATGATAGGGATGATCGATGGAGAATCTGGTCGAAATCGCTTTTGAAAGCTTGAATGTGCGTTAATGGCAGACACAGTTTAAAGGTTAGGGAATGAGAAGAAAAGGTGAACGACTCAGGTTTTTATAACGTTGGGCAGTAGAGTTTGAGTCGGCACACGAGTTAAGATAAGTCGAAGCACACGACCTATGACTTAGGCGTGAACTTCGAGGGGCAAATGTTAACCCTGTTCTGCCAACGAGATGAAACTTGGGCCGACTCATCCACTTAAGGTCTTTAACGACTCATTGGATTTACGACTCAAGGGGCTTCAGCAACTTAAGGAAAGGACCGACTCAACTGGTAGCGACTCAATTGGCTGACGAGCTAAGGCTCAAGGCAACTTAGAGGAATGGAACGACTCATGGAGGTTAGCAGTTCATGATACATGCCGATTCATTGAGTTACCGACTCAACGAAGTTCACGGCTCATACGAGACGACTCAAGGACTGGACCGACTCATCTACTCAAGGTTCGTAACGACTCAGTGGACCAACGACTCAACGAGTTAATGCCTTAGAAGAGCAGAGTGGTTTAACTGGTTAGTGGTTTATGGGGTAGACCGACTCAGGGTTTCCAACGACTCAAGGTGACTAACGACCTATCATAAGTCGCTGGCGACCTAAGCATACGAGGAACAAGCTCAATGCCATTTCATCTATGCCACTGCTTGCTGACTCGTGGTATGTGAGTCGGTCACGGTTCATTCTGAGTCGGTCACGACTCATGACTTAACAATTCCAGCCCAGAAATTTGCCTATAAATACATGGCCACCTCCAACATTCAAGGTACTTTTGGCTCATTCATTTCAAGCGCCGTTACTCTGCCACATTCTGAACTACTTCAACACCTTCAAGGAACTTCACGAAGAAATCAAACATGTCTAACATATGTTCAAAGATTTGGATCGACATTGAAGTTTAGACTACTTGTTCTAAGTCACTTGAAACTCAAAGTGTGTTGTAATCAAAGTGTAACAGCATTAATTTGTAATCAAATTGTCAATAAAGATATTCAAAGTGGACGTAGGCTCTCTCTCTTGAGCCGAACCACTATAAAATTGCTGTTGTCTACTACTTTTTCACTATTATCTGCTTATAATCTGTTCCCGAGTTGTCGGGTGGTGCTTTCACAATCTCACTTCATACACCGGGGTGTTAGCGTTCAAATTTTAGCGTTAACAATCGTCAAGTGGATGATGAGCATTCTAAGAGATGTGTTCTCTAAAGGTAATCGTAGCTTCAAGCCTCATCAACCGGGAATAGCTAAAACAGGGGAGGTGCAGCAAGGCTTCGTTGGTAGCTACCACTAGAGAGCAAGATTTTCCCCTGTCTAGAAGTCCCTTTTATTTCGGCTGTGTGGGTGGTTGGAACGTACGCCAACTGCGGGGTTGTCTTATTTGGAACTGTTCAGTAAGGAACGGGTCCGGCTTTGTGTTGCAGGGGAGCGGGCGTACTTCTCGGTACGTTGATCTAGGCCACGTACTGTGACTGGCGGTACCCTAGTATCCCAGCCATTGATGGAATCCACAATCCAATAAGTGCCAACGGTTTTGATTGTATTACCCACTTTTGTGGCTAATAGCCGGAATTTAATAATGTAACAATTTCGGCTATTTCATATTTACTTGAAAACCCTAGACCTATTATAATATAACTGGATTTCCTATCAAATGTTTTGGTTAGCGTAAGGTAAAAACTTTTCCATGTTTATGTGTGGGAAGTCTTATGTGATGCCTTTTCTTTTAAAAGGTTTTTCAAAAGTTGAGCAACTTTAACCTGTTACTCACACCAGACCCATGTCTGACCCGGAGTTTATTTTTATTTTCATAAACTCTTGGGTACTAAAATTTTTACGAGTAGCCAAGGGATTCATGGTAGCTTTGATGAATATTGGAGGAGCATTGGAGCAGGAGGCTTCTGCGTTAGATATATAGTATTCCACTGTGTGTTCTGTGTTGTCTCTGGATTGTATTATGTTGTAAATACTAGACAGGTGTTTATAACTGTCTAGTATGTGTTGTATATCTGCGTACTCTGATAGTAGTTGTAAACTATGTAATATTTTATATTATTAATATAATTTATTCGTTTCGCTATTTTAGATTCTGATGTTGTTAACTCCGCCCCGATTTTGACTCAACGACTTGAAAGATTACCAACCCAAAAGGTTGCCGACCTAACATGGATGCCGATCTAACGGCCTAAGCCCTAAGAGGGATACCGACCTAATAGGCTTGAGATGGATGCTGACCGAATACCTCAACAAAAGTTACCGACCTAAGATGGCTACCGACCTAACACGGGTACCGGCCTAGCGCCTTGGAGGATGCCGACTTAATAGGAATGCCGACCTAAGATTTGAGGGGGGTACCGACCTAAGGCTTAGGTGGGTTACCGATCTAACAAGGATACTGGCCTAAGGGAGATGCCGATCTAACTGTCCAGGGAAGTTGCCGTCCTAACTGCTCAAGACAGGGACAAGATCACGAACTACACTGGGGTCGCTACCGACTTACGACCTAGCTTGAGTCGTCCACGACCTAAAGCTACTAAATATAAGCCCGTTATCGTATTACTTATACAAGGTTGTGTTGACTCGGGGGCGACTTGGGACTTATGCAAGAGAACCTTTGTGAAACCATGGGGTTGGGCCAGATAAGTCGGCCATGACCCACCATAGGTCGGTGACGACTTAAGACCCAAGGGGGGAAATTTCCCTATAAATACCAACCTACCTCAAGCATGGGGGGGATCTTTTGGCTCATTTCAGAAACGACGATACTCTGCTGAATTCTCGACTCACTCAACACTTCAAATACGAAAGGCATTTCAACAAACTTCAAGAGGGAATCTAACGCAATCAACATGGATTCAAAGAATTCTTCTACATCGAAGTTCTAGTTGTTTGTCTCATCCGTATTGTAATTGGAGATTGTTGTGAAGTTGTAATTGATTTAGTAATAAAGAGGATTGGAGTGGACGTAGGCTTACTTAAAGCCAAACTACTATAAAAACTGTTGTCTTTTCTGCTTTCTCTGTGACTTTTCTACTTGTTTGTAGTTCCCGTGCTCACGGGTGGTGCTTTCACTCAATCTCTATATACACCGGGGTGTTAGCGTTCGATTTTAAGCGTTAACATTTTTGGTGCTTTCACTGAGAATTGAACTCAGGATACTTCCATCATTGCTCCGCAAAGGTCTGTTGAAAGGATTTCTTTTAAAACCAGAAGTTTATTGGAAATAATGGCTCCTGGGAGAAAACGAAGTTCTGTAAGATCTGACAATGTTCAAGAGAATACTGCTACCTCTCCTCCTTCAAGTCAAGCAGCTCCAACTATTGGAGTGACGCGAGCAGAATTGGACGCCGTAGTTTTGGGGTTGAATCAACAATTGAATGCTCAGAATGCGCAGTTGGAAGCCCAAAATGCCCAGAATGCCCTGATCTTAAGTAAGTTGAATGTTCTACTTGGGGGAAATCGTCAACTGATTAATAATGATGGGAACCCTACTGTGGGAGTTCAGGATGTTGAAGGGAACATTTCTCAAAGAGCCGTAGACCCTGTAGAAAGGACTCCTCCTCAAGCTGGAGGATCAAGGCCGTAGCCGACCCTCCGTGAAAGATTGTCAAGACAAAATTCAGAGAGAGTGGCTGATGTGTGCCCTCCAGAGCCTCTAAATGATGAAGAGTATTTTTCGGGTATGATTCATCAAATCATGAAGGAAAATATGTGAAGAGATGAAGATGAGAAAGAGTGGGGTTTTGCTCCAAGCAAAACTCCATTTACTGAAAAGATCTTGAAGGTTGAGTTCCCAAAGAAATTCGTTCCCCCTACTATTCCGGCTTACAAGGGGACGAGTGATCCTAACGCGTTTCTATATAAATACGACTGGCATATGACGGGTGCTAGGGCGTCTGATGAAATCAAATGTCGATATTTCCCGGTATATCTTGAAAGTGTGGCTCTATTGTGGTTTACAAACCTGCCAGTCAGGTCCATTGATCAATTCTCCGATTTGACCAAGAAATTCAAAGAGAAATTTCGATTGTATGCTTCTAAAGCAAAGGATATAATGTCGCTGTCAAGTCTAGAGCAGAACCCGAAAGAATCTATCAGATCATTTTTAAATCGTTTTAACATAGCATTGGCCGAGGTAGATAATGCTGAGCCACGCATGGTCCTAACATACTTGATGAGGGTGATTGACAAGTCGAGTGAATTTGGAAAATGGTTGAAAATGAAAGAACCAAACTCACTTGACAAATTCTACAAGATAGCGGATGAAATCATGCGCTTGGAGAGCCTCCAAACACCGGCTAAGGTGGTATCAGTGGAAGCCGGGAACAATAGTGCTGCTTCGAACAAAAAAGAACCTAACACTCAGAAAAGGGGAAATGATGGTGAAAAGAAACAGGGAGATGCTAAGAAAGGCCGTTCTTTCAATTTCACACCCTTGACCGATACCCCTGAGAACATCTTTTTTGCGACCATGGATGATGTCAATTATCCGACACCACCTAAAATGAGAGTTGGGATTAAGATGGAAAAAAGTGGAAGGTTCTGCCGGTTCCATAACCAGCCCGGCCATGACACCAACGAATGCCGTCAATTGAAAGAAATAATTGAGAAACTTTTGAAAGAGAACAAGCTCCAACAGTATGTGAAAAGGAATAGAAATGCCCCAGCTTCGTCAACTCAAGGACAACAAGTTCCCACTCACCGTCCCAGCTCAAGTGAGAAGGCCGTAGAGCATGAATCTGAAAGACCTGTCATCAATATAATAACTGGAGGGCCTCACCCATCAGGCAAAAGCTGGGGCGAGATGGAAAGGTATGCCCGGGCCTTGAGGCATGTACCAGCTGAAGAGAATGTTTTTGTTTTAGAGAATGATGCACCTTTAAAGCAACAAAAGACTTCCACGGATGATATTGTATTCGGTGCCAGAGATTCTTTGGGTATCGAGGCTCCTACCATAGATCCTTTGGTCATATCCGCTGGTATTGGGATGGCTACTGTGAGAAGGGTTCTAGTTGATTGTGGAGCTTCATGTAACATTCTCTTCAAGAAGACCTTTGATCAAATGAAAATTCCAATGGCTGACGTTCAAGCTTCATCACTTAAGATTGCTGGGTTTGCTGGATAACCCAAACAGCCGATTGGGACCATAGATTTGTTTGTAGAACTCGGAAAAGGACTGAGGAAAGTGGTTCTAAAGCAAACCTTTATAATTGTTGAAGAATTCTCTGCCTACAATGCCTTTTTAGGCCGACCAACTCTTGCTGCATTTAAAGCTGTTCTTGCCCCGTGGTGTCTGACTATAAAATTCCCCACGGATAATGGAGTTGGCGTGATCAAAGGAGACCAAGATGCGGGGCGAGAATGTTATCTTACAGAGCTGCGTGAATCAAGGAGAAGGGAGATGGGAAATGGTGCGGCAGCTCCAGTACGTACCAAAGAACCAACCTTGTAGCAATTACATGGTGGACCCTGCACTGGTGAATGTAGTGCCGCACGAAGAGAGATGGATCCAAGGAAAGCCAGTGTAGGGGAGAATAGGGTAGTAGCGGTAGAGGTAACAGTGCCGGTATCCGTTGACTCAAAGGACCCGAACAAAGTGCTGAATGTGGGTTCACAACTCAACACAATGGTTCAGAATGTTCTGATTTCATATTTGAAGGCAAATTTGGATGTATTCGCCTGGACTCATGCTGACATGTGTGGAATATCCCCAGAGATGGCAGTACACACTCTGAACATTGATCCAAAGTTTACACCTGTGAAACAGAAAAGGAGAACTCAGGGTCCATAGAGGACGGCAGCGTTAAAAGAAGAAGTGGATCGGCTCATGGAGAACGGTTTCATCAGAGAATCTACTTATCCAAATTGGGTATCAAATCCAATGCTGGTTAAAAAAGCTAATGGAAAGTGGAGAGTATGCATTGACTTTTCAGATCTGAACAAAGCCTGCCCTAAAGACTGTTTCCCGTTGCCTAGGATCGATCAGCTGGTGGATGGGATGGCAGGGCATAAATTGTTATCTTTTATGGATGCATACTCCGGATATAACCAGATTATGATGCATGAGCCAGATCAAGAAGATACAAGCTTCATCACAGATGTTGGACTCTACTGCTACAAGGTCATGCCTTTCGAACTCAAGAATGCATGGGCAACTTACCAAAGGCTTGTTAATGCCATGTTTAAACCACAGATTGGCAAGACAATGGAAGTTTATGTTGATGATATGCTAGTAAAGTCTAAGAAAGCAGAGGACCACATGGATCACTTGGCAGAGATGTTCGCAGTACTCCGAAAGTACAGAATGAAGCTTAATCCCTTGAAATGTTCATTTGGAGTGGAGTCCGGAAAGTTTTGCGGTTTCATTGTGAGCGCTAGGGGCATTGAAGCTAATCCAGCTCAGATCACTGCCCTGAGAGAGGTCAAGGCTCCTAGAACGAAGAAGGAATTGCAAAGTCTCAATGGAAAGGTTGCTGCCTTCAGTCGGTTCATCTCGAAAGCCACTGACAAATGCATTCCATTCTTTGATGCTCTGAGGAAAGGAATAAAAAACTTTGAGTGGACTCCTGAATGTCAGAAGGCATTCGATGAGTTGGTTCGTCATATGGAAGTGCCTCCGATACTTTCAAAGCCTGACAATGGTAAAGAACTCTTCATATATTTGGAAATTTCATCTCTTGCTCTCAGTGCAGTATTGATACGAGAGGACACAAGGATTCAATGCCCAGTCTATTATATCAGTAAAAGATTCACTAGGGCAGAGATGAACTATTCAAAGTTGGAAAAGCTCGCCTATTGTTTGTTGATCGCATCAAAAAAATTGAGGCCGTATTTCCAAGCTCATCCCATCAAAGTCCTCACTGATCAACCTCTAAAGCAAGTCCTATTCCGTCCTGAGACTTCGGGCCGCCTTTTGAAATGGAGTAATGAACTCATCCAATATGACATCACTTATCATCCCCGGAAAGCAATCAATGGACAAGCTTTAGCAGATTTCATCGCAGAATGTACGGATAAAGGTGATAGTGAGGAAGAAGTTACTGATAACGTCCAAATCCAATGGAAATTGTATGTTGATGGCGCAAGGAATGATTACTGCTCTGGAGCAGGGGTTGTCCTTGAAACCCCAGAAGGGCGATCGCTATGTTATGCGCTGAGACTAGAATTCCCTTCGACAAACAATGAAGCAGAATATGAAGCCCTCATCGGTGGTTTGAGGATTGCTAAAGAACTAAAGATCAAGGCATTGCAGATCTTCAGCGATTCTCAACTTATTGTTTGCCAAGTCAAGAAGGAATTTCAAGCTAAAGGAGGGAATCTACCCGCCTATTTGTCAAAAGCCTGGGAGCTCCTTCAAGATTTTGACCGTTATTCAATAAACCATATACCCCGAGAAGAGAACATGAAAGTGGATTCTCTTGCAAAGTATTCGAGTACTGGTGAAGCTCAACTATTGGGATTAGTTCCCGTCGAAGTCTTGTCGGCTCCAAGCACAGATGAAATGGATGTTGATTGGATTATGGATGTATTCCAAGAGCAAGAATCATGGATGACTCCGATACTTGAATATTTACTCAATGGTTCTTTGCCAGAAAGTTCAAAAGAACGACAAAAGCTGATGAGGAAAGCCTCCAGATATGTAGTTCAAGATGGTTGTTTCTACAGATAAGGATTTTCAATGCCATTACTCCGATGCGTGACAAAGGAAGAAGCTAAGACAATTCTGACTGAAGTACACGGAGGGGAATGTGGGGATCATACAGGTGGTCAAACTTTAGCAAAGAAAATCCTCCGTTATGGATACTTTTGGCCATAAATTAATCAGGATGCTGCTGACTATTCCCGAAAGTGTGATAAATGCCAGAGATTCGCTAAAATTCCTAGAGCACCTTCCACTGAGCTAACACAAATGGTCAGTCCATGGCCATTTGCTATCTGGGGAATAGATCTCATTGGGCCTTTGCCGACTGCCAAATCGGGGATTAAATATGCTATCGTTGCTGTTGATCACTTCACTAAATGGGCTGAAGCCGAACCAGTGGCTACTATTACCTCTAAGAAAATGATAAGTGTTGTGACTAAAAATATCATTTGCAGGTATGGTGTGCCTCAGAAGATTATCACAGACAATGGTACTCAGTTTGAAAGTGAGGAGTTCCAAGATTTCTGCAAACGATTCAAGATCCGAAAAAGCTTCTCAGCAGTGGCTCATCCGCATGCAAAGGGGCAAGTGGAAGCAGTAAACAAAATCATCAAATCAACCATCAAAAAGCAGCTGGAAAAAGCAAAAGGTGGTTGGGTCGATAAGTTACCTCTTGCACTATGGGCATACAGAACCACCCACAAAACAGCGACTGGGCATACTCCATTTTCATTGGCATACGGATCAGAAGCGATGATTCCAGTGGAAAATGAAGTCCCCTCACACAGAAGGATCCATTTTTATCAAGATGAGAATGAAAAATTGCAATTGGAAGCACTTGACCTCCTCGATGAAAGAAGAGAAGAGGCTAGGCTTAGAATTGCAGCTCACCAGAAAAAAATAGCCAGGAACTTCAATTCCAAAGTTCGTCAGCGCAGCTTTGAAGTTGGGGACTTAGTCCTGAAGAGAATTATGACAGCCATAGGTGTGTTTGGGCCAAACTGGGAAGGGCCATATATAGGCACGAAACTTCTTGATGGCACATTCAAACTCACAACTGTCGAAGGAGAACCAATCCCAAGAGCTTGGAACAGCAATCATTTGCGTCCATATTTTACTTAAAAGCTTTGCTGAAATGTTGTAAAAGAATTACAAATATATGATTCTTGTATTGAAAGCAATTGTAAAGCAAGTGAATAATGAAAAGCTGTAAAGTGGATGTAGGCACAGTTTTTGGCCGAACCACTATAAATCTTGTGTTCTCTACTATTATAAACTGCTTTGTTTTATTTCGACATATAAAATACGTTAACTGTGTTACTAAAATGTCGATTTAATAATGCAGGCCATAAAAACAAAGCTTACCCATCGCAAGACCAAGCGATCTCCGACATCACCCAGCAAGCAAATGCTAAACCATTCAAAATTTCCATACTCAAATCCTACTAAAGAAGTGCTTTGAGAAAAAGTTAGTGATGTGGATGGAAGTGGACCATTTCTAACTAGCTGCAAATGTTTGAACAAACAAACAACCAGTTAAATAGCCTGTGTCTACCAGCACCAACTCGCTTAACTATGAAGTATATTTCTTTGGATAAGGAAAATTATTGGCAACTAAAAAGGGATGACACTTGCAAAAGATAACGGGGATCGCCGACATGAATAAATGGCAAAGGGACATGGGCGAGCAAGCATCAAACGGCAAAAGACCTCTTCGGAGGCACAAGCCCTCTTTAGAGGCACAACTCTTCGGAGGATGAAGACCTCGAGCGGGCTTAACCAGAAAAAGAGAGATCTTTCTCGATACAAAGTTGCGGACTGATCGGTTGATACACTCCCGTGAATCCGTCCAACCGAGAGAAAGAAACTCCAAACTTCCAGGCAAAAGCCCTACTCAGAGGCACACGTTTCACCGAGATTGAAATAAAACTTCCAAGTGTTGAAACGTGAAAAGCCCTCTTCGGAGGCCCATTTCACCACAGTTGAAATGCTAAAAGACCTCGAGCGGGCCAAACCAGAAAAAGAGAGATCTTTCTCGATACATAGTTGCGGACTGATCGGTTGATACACTCACGTGAATCCGTCCAACCGAGAGAAAGAAACTCCAAACTTCCAGGCAAAAACCCTACCCAGAGGCACACATTTCACTGTGATTGGTGATACACTCCCGTGAGTCGAAATGTGAAAAGACCTCTTCGGAGGCTCGCTTCCTAGCAAACAGGGAAAAATAAAAGCCTCTCCCAAGGGGCAAAAACAAAGGACCCCTTCCCAGGGGCACAATCAAACAAAAAGACCACTTCCCAGGGGCACAATCAAACAAAAAAAACCTCTTCCCAGAGGCGCAATCAAACAGAAAGACCTCTTCGGAGGCACACGTTTCACCGAGATTGAAATAAAACTTCCAAGTGTTGAAACGTGGAAAGCCCTCCTCGGAGGCACAACTCTTCGGAGGCACACGTTTCACCGAGATTGAAATAAAACTTCCAAGTGTTGAAACGTGGAAAGCCCTCCTCGGAGGCACAACTTTTCGGAGGCACACGTTTCACCGAGATTGATGTAAAACTTCCAAGTGTTGAAACGTGAAAAAGCTCTCCTCAGAGGTATAACTATTCAAAGAAGCATTTCATCAGAAATGCAAAGCAAAGATCAAAAAGCCCTCCACCGAGGCGCAATATAAAAAAAAAGCCCTCTTCAAAGGCACACTTTAGCTTTCAAAGGAAGACTGGTTCATCTATTCTTGAAAATACTCTTCCTCAAAAAAGAAGATAAAGTGCCCTTCAGAGGCCCGCTTTACCGCATAGGAGAATTCACTTGGTAAAAATGTGTGTATGCACAAAAGGAAAAGTGATATCTTCGAAGGTTGAAGCATAGAAACTCATATGGAGCGAGTTGTACTCTATTTTTAGCAGAATAATATTCCTTCAAATATGGAATAATTATTCTTCAGAAAATAAGAGTACAAGTCCCCTAAGGGTATAAAATATTGCAACGAGCTTATGGTATAGGGGCAACATGGTATAACTACATTGGTAAAAATTATGCTCGAACAACATACCACAAGCTCACTGCAATATCATATAAAGAAACTTGTACAAAAACGAATAGTAAATGCATTCTCAAATACAGACAGAAGTTTGTACAAACAAAAACAATCATTTTATTCATTCAATACTGTCAAAATTTTGTACAGGTACAGGTTTCAAAGTAAGAAGTGAAAGAAAAGCGGAGGCCGGTACCCGCACAATCTCTGGTCAGTACATGCAAAAAGCAAAAAGCGATATAAAAAGCACAGAACCAAAGCCATCATTTCTTCTTCCTTCCACCTTTTGAGCCTGCGCCCGGCCGGATGGTCAACTTCTTAGGATGGCTTGTAAGAGTAGGGGACGAAGGAGAAAGGGGCACAATCGGACTTTCTTCTGCTTTTCCCTCGCCGGCTGAAGATTCCTTCTTCTTCTTTGAAACTCCACTTTTCCCCCTCTTCTTGGAAGAAGACCCGCTTTCTGGAGTGAAAAGTGTGGTTAACAGCACATCATCGGAACCAGTTGGTTCTGGAGTCTTCTCACTCCCCTTAGTTTCTTCTCCTTTCGGGTCTTGAGAAGCAATAGGATCATCTAAGCCATGAAGAGCTTCTATTTGCTCCTCTTGCGACCCGGGTTGAGAGGTGGATGGAGGAGTGTTCTGAAGAGACGAAGGAGTAATAACTGGAGGAGTGGAAGTCTGAGCGATGCTCGACACTTTCTCTATAGAAGAAAAGAAGTTAAAGTTAGTAAAGAGAGGAGATAAAGGCTCATTGAGGTTCAGGAAATAGTCGAGAAGCTCGTCGAACTCATAAGAAGCAAATGAGCAGTCTACTTGGGCAAGATTAACAGTAGAGTTACCTGGAGAAGTCGGCTTCCTGATATCAACCTCATAAGCCTGTGCTTCAGCGCTCTCTTCGCCTTCGTCTCCACCCTGTGTGCTTGTGATCTAAGTTGTAACTTTAACCAGGGATGGAGAATGAGAACTGGAACCGACAATGTCGATTTTGGCCGAAGGTGAAGGCTGAACTGGATCAGTTGAAGTAGTTTTCCTAAATGTTCTCCTTCTGCCATTTCAGTTCTTAATTTTGCAAGTTGTTCTTTCCCCTTGGCGAGAGCGGCGCGAGCTTCGTCATCCAAGTAATGCTCCTCAAGAGCTGATCGACGTAGCTAGCACCTGTAGCACCAAGCATATCAAGTGCGGCCTCCCACACCTCAGCCAGAGTAATTTCATATTTGGGACCTAGAAAGGCGAGGCTACCGCACCCCAAGACACTATGCAGGTAGAAGTCAAATAATGTCGAGCTGATGTTGGTCTTCGTTGCCTCATGAGATTCTTCAGCTGCAATTTTACCGGCAACGGCCTCATCACGCTCTCTTTCATCTTTGGAGAGTTGAAGCTTAAGCATTTCGATATCCGCCTCTTGAGAGTCGGTTTTCTTCCGAAGCTCTGCAATATCAGCGATATAGCCCTCACTGATCCTTTTTTGCACTTCGAGCCTGTCTTCGGCGTCTCTTTGGCCGGCATGAGCATCTCTCACTTGTTTCTGAAGCACTTCTTCATTTTGAGTGTAGGATGTAGAAGAAGTGGCGAGTTCTTCTTTAAGTTTCTCGACCTTCGCCCAAGCTCTTCATTATAAGCAGTGATGCTCCTCATCTCGGCATCATGCTGCTCAAGAACCTTCTGCCATTCAGCCTTGTCATTTTCCATAGTAAGCATGGCCTCGATATTCGCACGGTTTACCCTTTGAAGCTCGTCGACAAGCTTTTGCCAGCTCGACATTCTTTCGATATCAAGCCTGATGGCATCGAGATTTTGCAGCATGGCAGGCTCGTCAATTAGAACTAGGTCGAGGTCGAAGCGAACCCCCTTCAAGCACCATTGTGGAAACCGGCTTTGCAGAGTGGCTGGGCCTGGTCCAATCTGAAAATTAGGCCTGTTAACTATTCCTTGAATGTCTGTCTTCCCGAGAGCAGGGAGCCAGAAGGGATGTCGAGTGAAACGGGGGAAGTGGCCTTTTCGGGAGTGGTAGATGCATGCTTCTCACCGTGCCGGGCACGCTTGCTTGGGTCCTCAACCATATGGATTTTTCCCCGATCATCATGTGACTTTCTCTTGTGATAGTCGTCACCTCTTTGGGAAGAATCATGGTGCTCCTCCCTTTCTTTTCTCTCATAACGCTCTTCTTGAGCCCTCCTCTCCTGAGCCTTGCGAGCGACTCTCTCTTCGTCGGTTTCTCTGTGAATGGGAAGGTAGCGCCTATAATCATATTGACTAAGCCTCCTGTAGCGCGGAAAGTCGTCATAGTAAGAGCCACTGCGTCCCATCGGAGAACCTGAAATTTAAAAAAGACCAGTCTTAAAAGTCTTCAGAGAAAAGAAGCATAACTGTAGAATTTTCAAAGTACAAAGAATTAGTGCATGAAAGTGCCGAAAGATTCTAAGTGTGTGATGTGCAAACTACGCGCATCAAACTACGAACCACTCTTCGATTGTGGAGTAATCGTAGGGGTAGTAGTTAACATCAACTCTTGAGTTGACGGAGCTTGTTGCAAAGAAGAAGTCGCTTCCACCACTGAAGAAGAAACCCTAGTAGTGACAGGGTCATCTTTAAATAGCTCCAGTGAGGTGACAAAGAGGTCGCTCAGACCTTCGAAAGTGTCGTCCCCGCTATGCTTGACAGGGCTTGTTTTCCCGACTTCTTCACCAGACTTCTGTGAATGTCGGGGAGATCCCTGAGGCTCTTCTTCCTCAATGATTGGGGCAAGTGCAAATTTTCCATACGACCCCGCAACATCGACAGTAGTAGAGCACTTCACCAGAGAAGCTTCGGAGGTAGTTTCTTTTGGTATAGGTTCGTCAGTGGAAACTGGGGCATCTAATGCTTTAGGCGGGGAGTCTGGAACCTCATGGGGGTGTGTAGAGCGAGAAGCGTGCAAAAGTCCATACTGATGCAAAAATTCATCCCTCAACAAAATTTTATACTTCTCTCTTCTATGGCCACGGCGCTCAATCTTTCAAAAATTTGCTTATGGCTTGGATCTTTAGAGGGGAGAGGAAGTGCTGAAAAGAGCAAAGAATGAAATTAGCAATTGGTAGTTTGGATCTCGAAAAAGTTTGAAAATGGAGAAAATAGATACAGGTAATCTTACTTCCTACTCTCCAGATGACATAAAACCCTGGGGGGGCAGCGAGCAAAGAAAAACTGGTTCAAAAATCCATGAACACTTTCGGTAAGATCAGAAATAAGCTTGCGGTTTCTAGCACTTCTCACAATAATAAGGGAAGGATGGTCTTTACTCTTTGCAAACGAGCATAAGTAGCGAATTTCTTCAAAACTTGGCAAGCGATCAATAGTTCTCCTAAACAAAACACACAACCCCATCAAGATTGCATAGCCATTAGGATGAAGTTGGAACGGAGAAATTGTCAACCGAAGGAGAAGGGTTCGAAGGAAGTCGTTAAACGGAGGAATCGCCCTGCTTAGGCACATTTGACGATTGATTGCGACAAAACCATGGGGAGGACTGTCGGCAGTGTCATTTGGCCCAGGAAGTAGGGCATGATTTTCAACAAAACCAAATTGAGTACGTAGCTGAATAAACGCTCTCGGAGTAAGGATAGTCGAAGTCCTCTCTGGAGGATTCTCTATAGGAACATCTATCTGAAAGGTCTCTTCTGCTTGAGCTTCCACTTCTTCTTCTTGGTGGGAAGTCATTATACACAAACAACTGGATATTCAAACATGAAGGTGCACGTTTCCTAAGATGTGTGGAGTGTTGTGTAAAATCAATCAAGCAATAAGCAAATGTAACTGGAATAAAAACTAGCAAGTATTTGTCAGTTATAAAGTCCAGGGTTCATTTTTTTAATATTCAAGTGTAATGTTGATGCAAACAAATCAGTTCAAGTTAGCGATGCTTTGCATTAATACTTCACTTTAGATGATTGGTTCACAGCATTTCATACAGTGTATTTAAGTTGATTATTCTATGTCGACTAATCTGTCATTTGATGTGGGCAGTCAATGGCAGTATATTCACCTTGGTTTTCTGTGATTGTTGTTTTCAGCAGGTTGTTAGCCTGTAAGTTAATGTGGTCTGTGAAATAAAGCAACAAAGTTAAAACAATCAGAGATTTAAGCAATTCAGTACAGCAGATCAAGTTAAGTGTTCAAATTGGAATTATGCTTCTAAGTGAGAATTCGAGTTGGGTATCCAAGTGTTAACTCGGCTGCGACCCAAGGAATCTTTCACGAGTTAAGATTAAGTTTCTGGTTCCTTGAATCGACAGTTCTTTAGGTTGTGAGGAGTAGTAAGGAAGAAGGCTCCGGTTCAAAAGGTAGTGCAAAATTCCACAGGTGTTAATTCGGCCACGATTTGAGAATTAGGTCGGCAAATTTCCCCAAGCATTAATTCAGCCACGATTTAAGGGCTAGGTCGGCAAGCTTCCCCGAATGCTAGTTCGGCCACGACTTAAGGTTTAGGCCGCGTCAACTTAGATCGGCCAAAAGTTAAGTCACCCAAAATCACTGGGTCGCGTCCAAACCAATGTCTCACTCCACTCAACCCGTTAACCCGATAGTCGCTCCATCAACGACAGCCTTCATCTCATTCATGATATCGGATTATCCAATAAACCAATTCGAAACCACTACAAGTTCAACACCTTGTAATCCTAACGCAAATCAAAATCAACTAGCCTGAATCAGTAAACCATCTTCATCGTCTGATCGGTCATTTAAAGCCAAACCGAGCAACCTAAGCTCCATCAGCAAAAGGTGTAATGGGATTCGTGATGAAGCATCATACAAGGAAGCGGTTTAGGTTTGGGTGACGGAATTCATGAGCCAATAGTAATCTATGATCGAAGAAGAAGGTTTACTTATGCAATGGATAGCAGAGGTTATCAGTGAAATCGCCTTTTGGAGCTTGGGAAAGTTTTTAATGGCAGAATCAGGAGAGTAAGTAATGAAGAGGAAGAGGAAGATGTGTGATTTATACCTTGCAATGGAGGGACCTGAAGCGGCACATGCGATCTAACTTTGAGGTCGTACACGAACTACCGACTTATAGAGCGGACGGGTTAGAAGATATCGAAGCACACAACCTAACCATTAGGCGTATACTTCGAGGGCAATTGTTAACTCCGCCCCGGTTTTGACTCAACGACTTGAAAGATTACCGACCCAAAAGGTTGTCGACCTAACACGGATGCCGATCTAACGACCTAAGCCCTAAGAGGGATACCGACCTAACAGGCTTGAGATGGATGCCGACCTAATACCTCAATAAAAGTCACCGACCTAAGATGGCTACCGGCCTAACACGGGTACCGGCCTAGCGCCTTGGAGGATGCCGACTTAACAGGAATGCCGACCTAAGATTTGAGGGGGTACCGACCTAAGGCTTAGGTGGGTTACCGATCTAACAAGGATGCTGGCCTAAGGGAGATACCGATCTAACTGTCCAGGGAAGTTGCCGTCCTAACTGCTCAAGACAAGGACAAGATCACGAACTACACTAGGGTCGCTACCGACTTACGACCAAGCTTGAGTCGTCCACGACCTAAAGATACTAAATATAAGCCCGATAACGTATTACTTATACAAGGTTGTGTTGACTTGGGGGCGACTTAGGACTTATGCAAGAGAACCTTTGTGAAACCATGGGGTTTGGCCAGATAAGTCAGCCATGACCCACCATAGGTCTGTGACGACTTACGACCCAAGGGGGGAAATTTCCATATAAATACCAACCTACCTCAAGCTTGAGGGGATCTTTTGGCTCATTTCAGAAACGACGATACTCTGCTGAATTCTCGACTCACTCAACACTTCAAATACGAAAGGCATTTCAACAAACTTCAAGAGGGAATCTAACGCAATCAACATGGATTCAAAGAATTCTTCTACATCGAAGTTCTAGTTGTTTGTCTCATCCGTATTGTAATTGGAGATTGTTGTGAAGTTGTAATTGATTTAGTAATAAAGAGGATTGGAGTGGACGTAGGCTTACTTAAAGCCGAACCACTATAAAAACTGTTGTCTTTTCTACTTTCTCTATGACTTTTCTACTTGTTTGTAGTTCCCGTGCTCACGGGTGGTGCTTTCACTCAATTTCTATATACACCGGGGTGTCAGCGTTCGATTTTAAGCGTTAACAGATGTGTTGTTTCTTCTTCTCCTCTTTCTTTCTCTTTTCTATCCCTTTCTTTCTTATTAATGAGGCGTCATTCTGTGGACGGATGGCGGGTCATTACAGTGGTATCAGAGCATTAGGTTGGGTGAATACCTGGCGCTGGAGTGATGTCTATCTTGAGAGAGCGTATTTGTATTTTTAATATATATATGTATGTATATATATATATTTCTAACCATTTGTTGGGTTACCCGTTCAGGTTTTCCAACGTAAGTTATAAAAGTAGATGGGGTAGTAGTGTGTGTAACACGACTACCATTGGTTGGAGTTTGGTGTTTGAGGTTAGAAGTGTATTTGTCGAGACTGTAGACCTAATACCGTCTCGGCTGAGTTTTGCTTGGAGTAAGGATTTCATCGGTCTCTGAAGGTAACCTATAAAGGTTCGGAGTCTATCTTTGAAGTCAGATGAGTAGAATTTGGATTTGTCGGTTGGGTAGAAGTGAGTAATGGTATCTTGATACCTTAGGAATTAATAGCTGTGCGATGAGACGCAGTGACTATGGATGTCTCCGAAGAATTTTCTTTGGAACAAGTTTTAGAAGTATGTCTGCTTCAATGTTGTAACTGGATTCAACAGGATGTTTCTGTCTGGTTTGAGGCCAGAGATTCTCGAAGAGCTTTGGATTAGGAAGTCTTTGGCGTCGTTGTCAGCAATGTAGCTCGGAGTGTTATGTGCTGGCAAGAAGATCTTCTGGTTAGCAGTTTCTAAAGATAGAATTCAAAAGCAACAGAGTAGATTTCATTTCTTTCGATATTGGACTGGTTGATCGCAAAAGTGACTTGCGACAGTTATAGTGTTCTCTTGAGCTATGGAAGTTTGTCCATATTTGGAGGTTGAGTTTTCTTATCGACTGGATTCTAGGAGTGATACCGGAGGTTTAGTGAAGCAGCTTTGGATCAGATGGGGCATCTGAGTTTTCTTTTATGGATCTGTTGAACCGTATTTCTGTGATGTGTTATCCAGTTTGTGCTCAAGTTTTTCTTCTGCTTCAGATCAGAGTTGTGCAGCGGAAGAAGATGGAAATGCATTTGTTTTATCCTTTCCGGATAGGAGAAGTAAGTTGGTCTTCTGATGTTTGTGGAGTAGAGTTGGTGTTCTTGGTTTGCAATTGATCTTGAGGAGATCATTCTGTTGAGAAGTGTTGGTTCTGTTTGTTTCTAGAGGAATCAACAAGGGTTTAGCTGATCAGTAGAGTTGAAAACAGTCCTGGATCGTCAGGAGTATTTTGTGGAGAAGAGATGAAGGAATGTGGATTCCGGAGTCGGAGATTGATTTTGGGTAAGTTTTCTCTGATTTAAAGGAGCTATAAGATTGGGTAAGACTGGGTAAGTCAGCTCCGAGATGTTTTGGATCTTTTCTGTATTCTTGTGAGGATTGGTTTCTGATTTTCAAGGTTGAATTGTCGGTTTGGATAACTGGGTTTCGATGAGTTTCACGTATCACTGAGGGAGTACGTGTATGGTCTATCTCTGGTTGTGGAACCAGCAGTTCAGGAGGATGTGATTGTTGACTCAGACCCATCTGTAGTCTGATATATTGTTTTGTTGATAGATCTAGTTGGATAGGAGCTCTATAGCTTAATAGTATTGATTGTTTAGATTCTATAGAGCGAGTATCCCGATATTATTACCAAGGAAACTCATGAAAATTTTATCCAGAATTTTTTTGGATAATTAGATTTGTTTTGATTAGGTAAATTGGTTGCTATGGTTGTTAACATATGTTTGATATATGCTTGTTTTTTAAAATAAATCTTAAGATAGATTATTAAATTACCTTTGCTTTTAAATTTCGGGGACGAAATTCTTTTAAGGGGGAAGGAATGTGATATCCCGGAATTTGGCAATATAAATTTAATAATCTATGTTTAAAAATTTATTTGATTTAATAATTCTTGATAATAAAATTTTGAATTGATATAATAATCATCTTGTAATAAATATTTAAATAATTAGATTTTATCTTTTAAAGCTAATAAACTGTTTTCTGTTTATATATATATATATATATATATATATATATATAATCGTATATCTTGTAAATGGATAAATTTTGATTTAAAACTTAGTAAATGAATCAATTTTTAATTTTTATTTTTATTTGGTAAAATTGGAAATTTGATTTAAATTTAACATTTAATTGTTCTAAACAATTTAATAAATAATTTTATAGGTTATATTAAAGGAAAATTTTATTTGTTTAAATTTATATTTAATTAACTTGAATATGAATTTAAATTAGATTAACATTAAAAACTTAGTTGTATTTTCTTTTTAAATTATTGCTTGAATTTATATATAAGAATTTAAAATAAAATTTACATATGATCTTAATTTATTAAGTAATAGAAGTAATTTAAAATATCTTTTATAAATCATTTTAAATATTGTTAATTTGTTATTTTCAAATAATATTGAGAATACTTAGTTTTTATAAACATAAATAAATTTTTTTACAAATAGGATTTGTTATTTTAAAATTTAATAAGAGTTATATATGCACACATACATAACTTGATTTTTATTTTGAAGTTTATAATTTAATTTGAATTTGACTTTGATGTTTTGAAATTTAAAAGAAATAAATGTTTAAAAATATTTGAATAAGCTTATATACATAATTTGTTTGTCTCATTTCCTTTTTAATAAATCAAAAGGGGAGGAACTTATTTATTTTTACATAAGAAGTAACAAATTTAGAATTAAACTTCTTATAAAACAATTTAAAGTAAAGTAAAATACTCTTAATACATATGTTAATTTATTTATACCTAATTGACATGTGTAAGCATAGCATGAACAAAAGTGACAAATGTTTAAATTTAAAACAAGTGTTCTAATTAAATCTTTTTCATTTTTTTTAATTAGATCAAAAACTTGTTTATGTAAACATTTCTCCTCATCTCACTTCTTTTTCCATTCTTTTTTCTTTAAAAACTTGAGGAATATTCAGATCTGAAATCTGAAAACCATCTCCATTCAAAAACAATATCTGTTCAAAACCCATCTGTAAATTTCCCCTCAAAACAAATTTGAAAATCTATAATTTTCCTCTAAACCAATGCCTGAAATGTAAATCATTCTTAAATCTAAAGTTCTCTTCAAAAATCAGTAACTTAAAAATCATTCTGCAAATTTAAAACCTGTAGCTCTTCAATCTCATCAACCTGAATCAAATCTGCAACTCAATAAAACTGCATGCACTTCCTTTTATGAAGGCCTGCAAAGTTTTGAGCTTCATCAACCAAACCTGCATTGTTTCTGGATGCAAAGGCATTTGCAGTAAATCAAAATGAAATCTGGGAAGCCTGCAAATTCTTTGTAAATTCTGGAGACATGCAATACATCAAGGAGCAGAATATTTCAGTAAAAATAAGATGAATGATTTTAAAGGCAAACTAAAGTTTTAAAAAGCAAATCTAGAAGCAATTTGAAGCTTTCAAGTTCAAAGCAACTCAGTATCAAGCTTTTCAATTAACAACGAATGCTCTGCTCATAATTTCAGGTGAGTAACAATTTTTACTAAATAAACTTTAAGTATTAAATTAGTTGCTTGTTTATTTCTGGAAATAAGTGTGTTTGCATGTTATATTTCAAGTTCATTTTTGATGAATACTAAATGTATGCATGCAGTTGAATATTTGATCTTGCTTGTCCAGGATTCAGATTTAAATTCTGTTAAAAAATCATGATATCATACTCAAATCCTTGTTAGAGTTTAAGATATAAACATAGTATGTTATGTAAAATAAGTTAGAGTTTAAAACTTTATTAATATAAGAAGAAAAAAATAAATCTTTGTAATTTACTCTGCAAGTCAAAATATAACAGAACAACTTTTTGTAAATAGAAATTTGATCATCCAGTTTTATAAATTCAACAATATAAATAAATTACTTTAACTAATATTTGAATTTTAAAACTAAAATTAGAATTTTTAGTTTGGAAATGGTTGAGCATTACTGCTTTATCCAGAAAACATGTTTTGGGTTAGAACTAACAGCCTAGGAATTCGGAGTGGCCAGCGATGTTCCTGGTGATGGAGTGTTGATCATTGATGCGTAGAAAAATAGAGGGAGATGGATTAAATCAATGAGGAAGTGGTGATTTAAGATTGAAATTTTATAACCTAGTTTTTTTTTCTGTTGATAAAATTTATTGGCGATCCCTATAGTTTATCGAGCCTTCTCAAATTTGGGGAAATGAATGATGGAGTGTGGGAGAAGTAGAGGCCGGAGGTGGAGTTCCTCTGGTGGTCGGAGTACGGTGGTTGAGGCAATTTCTGGTTTCGACATTGGTACTGTGTTTGAGCTCGAATGCTCGATTTCGATTTAGGGGTTCTGCAGTGTAATTTATGATCGGAATAGTATGGAGAGTTGACCGATGACTTGCGTGGATGTTCGCGAAGGAGTTGGAGGGGACAGCGTAACGGTGCAGGCGCACGTGGATTTTGGTATATCAGGTGATTGTTTGGGGAAGAAGTATGCTCGAGTGATGTCCGGGGTGTTGCGTGCTTTTGCTCGAAGCAGAGGTGTGGGTGACTCGAAGTATTTGAGATGAGATCTTGGGTAGTTTGAATGTTACAGGTTTTAGTTTAAACCTATCATATTGTAAGTTCTGTAATGCAAATAAAAGCTACTCGAGTTTATTTAGAGTTTACTCGAGTGAATCCTTTGAGTTCGGGTTAGTTTGCAGTTTTAAAATTTGTCATGTTTCAAATTTTAAAACTGAAAATTTAAATCATTAAGCAAAGATTTAAAATGTGTTTTAAATCTAATTTTGTATTATGGATTCAAGTTTTGATTTGAATCATAGTTGGAAATGATTAAGTTTTAAATTCAAATTTGTTTAAATAAACTTTAAAAAGGGTTTATTGTTTAGAAATGTTTTAAAGAAATTTGAGTTTTAAATTTGAAATTGAAATATAAAAGAATGTGTTAAACAAGTTTAAATTTGATTCAAATCTAGTTTGAATCTTTGGTTTAAAATAAATTTGAGTTTTATAAACTTGAAGTGTTTAACAAATTTGAATAATTAATAAAAATTTAAATGTTTTGAATTTAAAAAGGGAATTTGATTTAAACCTTTGTAAAATTTCTTTTATAAGTGGAAGTATTATTTATCATTTAAAGGTTTTAAATTAATTTTAAAAACTTGTTAACGATAAATTAGAAGTTAATGATTTATAATTCATTTAATTAATAAGGTAATTAAATGGACAATTAATTTATTTTATGAATTAATGGAATAAATAATTACTCAAAGTAATTAAAGGTTTAATCTTAAAGGTTTAAGATTAATTATTCTTTGAATAATTAACTTGTAATTAGGAATAATTAATTTAATAAGATTTGATTTTAATTAATGATTAATAATTAATTAATCAAATAATAATAGATTAATTAAGTTTTAATTAACGCTTAATTATTTAATTAATTAGGGATTAATTAATGAATTGTTTAATAGTTAATGAAGGTCATTAACTAAGGATTATTTAATAATTAATTAATGTGATTAATTTTAATTATTAATTAGATTAATTAAATTAAGGATAATCATTTGTGTAAATTGTTAAATATAACTACTTATGGAAGTAATTAAGTAAATTAATTACTTATTATAATTAATTGAGTTTAAATTGATTAGATTAAGTTAATTAATTCAGTTTAATTAATTTAAAATAATCATTTGATGATTTGTGAAGTATAATTACTTAATGTAATTAAATAAAGAGAAATTACTTAGGGTAGTAGTTAATGGGTAATTACTATACGTAATTAATTAAAGATGATTTGATAATTGGTGTAATTTTAAGTATAATTACTTTATGAATTAATCAAGGAATTAATTTGAGACAATTAATTATGGAGCAGTTGAATTATTTGGTAAAGTAATTAAAGGTAGTTAATTACTAAATGGGGTTAATCAACAGTGATTAACAATTATGGGTTAAATTAAGATTAATTTCTTAATGTAATTAATTTAAATAAGGTAATTAATTTAAATGTAATTAGAGATCATTAATTAATATAATTAATGATGTAATTAAGATTGATTAATTAAAATTAGTTAATCAAAAATAAGTGATTAAGGTAATTAATTAATGTAATTAATTAAGGATTAATATAATTAATTATAGTAATTAATTTGTGAAGTAATTAAAGGTTAATTACTGTATTTGGTTAAGTATAATTGATTTGTAAAATTAATTAAAGAATAATTATCTAAATGTAATTAAGGAATAATTAGTCAAAGGTGATTAATTAGGGTGATAAATTGAAAGATGATTAATTAATTAATTTGTAATTAATTAATGGTAATAAGCAAGATTTTTATTGATGAAGTAATTAATTTAATTCACTTTAAATTAATTAGGAAATGATGTAGTTAATTTAATTCACTTTAAATTAATTATAAATGGTGATTATAAATCATTGCTTATATGGATGGATGATATAGTTTGCCTTGATTGGTTTGAATCTCAAATATGAGATAAATAATGTTGAGTAATATGGATGCATTGGTTGTGTTATGATGTTGATATAGATTATGTTTTTGGATGATGATAATAGGGTTTATCCGATATAGTGATAATGTTGAATATCAGTTGTGAATCTATGATTTATCTATCTGTGTGTATATAGATAATTGTATTGTTTTAAAACTTTAAAACAACTGGGCCTTAAAAGACACGCTTTGGATTTCGATGAGACCGGGATCGGGTTTCCATATTTTGATATCCGAAAACCACATCGATCCAAATTAACATTAGGTCGTGAATCCAAGTGGAGCGAGTGAAGACTCGAGGTGTAAGGGCTATACGTCAGTATAACTCTGTGGGTGATTCCGTAATGAGTTTGACGGAATAGTACTTATAGGTTCGAGATGGTGATTTAGAGTGCAACGCCTATGGTCGTTGACTCTGAGGGTGATTCCAATATGAGTGCAACGAGATAGTGCCTTCGGTTTCGTTCGAACCCGGAACGAACTTGTATGGATTGAATGCTTTCAAAACATCGTCAGGTGGACGATGAGCATTCTAAGAGATGTGTTCTCTAAAGGTAATCGTAGCTTCAAGCCTCATCAACCGGGAATGGCTAAAACAGGGGAGGTGCAGCAAGGCTTCGTCGGTAGCTACCACTAGAGAGCAAGATTTTCCCCTGTCTAGAAGTCCCTTTTATTTCAGCTGTGTGGGCGGTTGGAACGTACGCCAACTACGGGGTTGTCTTGTTTGGAACTGTTCAGAAAGGAACGGGTCCGGCTTTGGGTTGCAGGGGAGAGGGCGTACTGCTCGTTACGTTGATCTAGGCCACGTACTGTGACGGGCAGTACCCTAGTAGCCCAGCCATTGATGGAATCCACAATCCAATAAGTGCCAACGGTTTTGATTGTATTATCCACTTTTGTGGCTAGTAGCTGGAATTTAATAATGTAACAATTTCGGCTATTTCATGTTTACTTGAAAACCCTAGACCTATTATAATACAACTGGATTTCCTATCAAATGTTTTGGTTAGCGTAAGGTAAAAACTTTTCCATGTTTATGTGTGGGAAGTCTTACGTGTTACCTTTTCTTTTAAAAGGTTTTTCAAAAGTTAAGCAACTTTAACCTGTTACTCACACCAGACCCATGTCTGACCCCGAGTTTATTTTTGTTTTCATAAACTCTTGGGTACTCAAATTTTTACGAGTAGCCAAGGGATTCAGGGTAGCTTTGACGAATATTGGAGGAGCATTGGAGCAGGAGGCTTCTGCGTTAGATATATAGTATTCCGCTGTGTGTTCTGTGTTGTCTCTGGATTGTATTATGTTGTAAATACTAGACAGGTGTTTATAACTGTCTAGTATGTGTTGTATATCTGTGTACTCTGATAGTAGTTGTAAACTATGTAATATTTTATATTATTAATATAATTTATTTGTTCCGCTGTTTTAGATTCTGATGTGTTATTTCTTCTTCTCCTCTTTCTTTCTCTTTTCTATCCCTTTCTTTCTTATTAATGAGGCGTCATTCTGAGGACGGATGGCGAGTCATTACAGCAGGAGCAATCAGTGGGTTAAGATTCAGAATGCTTTATCCAACAATGCGTTCTAAAGATTTACAATGATCTTGACTATCTGATAGCTCTTTTTTCGGGTTTCTTATTCGTTGATAAAGCTTAGCCATCTCATTATCGAAATCAATTGAAGGATCATACATAATTTGGTGCTTTAAGCCTGAAATTATTTCTTCCTTTTTCTTGGATTCTGTTTCCAAGCCAGTGATATGTTCGTTAAAACCTCCAATAATCACTCTTTGAAGTAAGAACTTCCTATGCCATTCCTACACTTTCGAATTATTTGGGAGTTTGATTGTAGAGGCATCTTTAGAAGAAATCCACTGTTCGAAATCGGCAACCAACCTATTCTTAAAATCAATCAGTTGAGAATGAGAGTCTGTAAGGGCAGCCACGATTGTTAAATGTTCTTCCTATTCAAACTAAGCAAAAATAAGAATTAGCATATGAAAAACCATTTCTTTCATTATGCCAACAAGGGTTACAACATAAAGTGAACAAGGTTAAAATTACATAACTCTCATACCAAAGATAGGTCATAATCACAACTATATCTTATAATATTCAAAGTTTTGAAACGACATTTTTAACCTTCTCAAAAGATTTAGCCGATAAAGTGTGTGACGCCTTGAAAGGATGCTTGCTTACTTCTAGAGTAAAAACAGGGGGAAATCCGCTATAGTCTCATTCCCCAACTGGAGGACTATCGCGACCGCGTATCAGTTTTGTATTACAAGTTCAAATTTACCTAAGTAACTTTTCCTTTTCTTCACCTGAAATTTCAAAGTGAAATCGAGGGTACTACATGTAAATCTCTAAGAAAACAATATCTTGCTAACTTTGATGTTTAGAGAAGTGAGGATTTTTCATAAAAATCTCTTCTTAACTTGACATATTTACTCAAAATATCTTTGAAAATCAGGCTGCTCGAAAGGAATTTGTTCTGTATCACACAATGAATTAAAACTAAGAATAAGAAAACTAAAACAATATAATTCATGGGCAAAATCCATATTACAATCTTATTTATGGTTCATACAAAACAGATCAATTCACAAACTCAAAAATAAATCTATTCTTGTCGTCCTTAAGTTTTCAGGAGGTAGTGAGCAAGGAATAGAGTGTATTCTCGCAAGGTTCCAGCACTCCCTAGGGTAGGGATCAGATTTGAACTCATATAAATATCTTGTGATGACCCGAAATTTTGGGCAATATCAATTTAATAGTCTGTATTAAAAATTAAATTGATTTGATAATTTCGTTAATAAAATTTGAATTGATTTAATAATCTAATTAAATAAATATTTAATTGGTGAAATTTATCTTTTAAAAAGCTAATAAAATGTTTTCTATTTACAATATATATATATATATATATATATATATATATATATATATATTGTAAATAGAAAAGCTTGGTTTGAATTTAATAAATAAAATCTTGTTTTCAAAATCTAATATATATTTTGGTAATTTGGAAATTTTGATTTAAATTTAACATAAAGCTTTTCAAAGCTATTAAATGAATAACTATATGGTTTTAAATTGTTAAAGTAAACTGTTTAAAATGATTCTGGCTTAAGTTTAAATTTAAATTAACTAACAAAAGGTTTGTTTTATTTCTTTTTAAATATAGCTTGATAATTAAGTAATTTATTAATAAAGAGATAATTTCTTTTATAAATTATTTTCATTTGATAAATGAATTATTTTCAAACAATAATAATGTTATATATGTGTGTGTGTAAATATAGATTTTAAGTAGAATATTATTTTCAAATTGAAATGGTGGTTGTTTAAAAATATATATCAATTGATTTTTAAACTGATTTTAAATTGTATTTAAAAATTGAATTAAATTTATATTTGGGTTTCAAAAGAGTTTATATATATATATATATATATATATATATATATATATATATCTTAATACATAGATTTTGGATATAAAATTATGACATAAATGATTTTGTATAAATATAGTTTGTTTTATTCTATTTCTTTAAAAAGGATTCTTATTTATATAAATTAAAATAAGTATTTAGTTATTAGGAAATTAATTAATAAAATCTTTATTCACATTTATAAATTTATTTTGCATGTAAAATTACAAATGTAAGTTAGTAAATCAATCTAAACACATGTGTTAACAAGCTAATTAAGGGAGATGACAAGTGTCATTAAATTTAGTTTTTTTTCCTTTATTTTTATTTTTAAATCATTTCAGTTTATATAAGCGTTTGCCTTCTTCCTTTATCCTTTTCTTTTTCTCATTTTCATTTCTAAACTAAAGAAAACTTCTCTGTTGAAACTCATTAAATCTAAAACAAATTTGAGAATCAAAACCAGAAATCCTTCCATCTCAAAAACAAATCAAATCATAATGCAAATCTAAAACCCTGTAACTGTTTCAACTCTAGAGCAAACCTATTCATTTTCAAGAGCAAGCCTGTAACATTTCCATAATGAAATTTGAAGCAATATCAAGTGCACACAGTTTATAAATCAAGCACTAAAGTTTCTACAAGCAATTCAAGTTTTAATTCAATCAAAGGCATTTCAACACTCAAGTTTTAAAAAGCATCAAAAGCTGTTTTTCAAAATGAAGGCTCTGTCTTCCTTCTTCAATTCCGGTGAGTAACTTCACTTTTAAAAAAAAATTAAGTATGTAAATTTAGTTGCATGCTTGTTAATACGAAATGAAATGTATTGAATGATATCTGCTATGTATATATTCATGTATGGTATGCATGTTGCTTTCTTTAGAGTACTTTCTGCTTATACCTTTCAGTTTTCTAGTTTTGATTTAAAAATTCAAACCTTTTGATCTTGACTCTGTTTAAAGTTAAGATTCAAATGAAACATGTTTGTTACATGATAAAGTAAAGTTTAAAATTTATTCAAATTGAAATAAGTTTCTATTGACCCTGGAACAACAGAGCAAAATTTGTATAAAGTAAAAAATTCAAACTTCTAAATTCATAAATTCAGGAACATCAATTGAATCCTTGAACCAAAACATGAATTTTAAAACTAAAATCAAGATTTTTAGTAATAGGAGTTAAGTGTAGTTCTTGTTTGAACTGGAAATGTTAAACTGTGATTTTCTAGTGATCTCTATGATCAAAGAGGTCGGGATTTTCAATGATGATAGTGGAGTGATTGTAGATGATAGGAAAACTGGTAGGAAGAAGATCAGAGCATAGTGAAGGTGGTGGTTGAGGTTTTGAGTTTGGAACCCAATTTTTTAACTAGGCTTGGTTAATTAATCACCACGGCATTTGGAGTTAATCGAGTTCAACAAGATTTTTGGTGATGATAGCATGGTAGTTGGCGAATGTGTGGTCGGAGTTACTGTCACTCTTGTGGCCGGAGATGTGGGAACAAGGCATTTCCAAGTTAGGTGGTGTTTCCTGTATCTTGTTCTAGGTTTGGGTTTTTAAACTCGAATTTGATTTCGAGTTTGTAACATCGATGTGACGATCGGATTCTGGTGAGAGGATGACAACCATCTTGCTCGATAGTGTGCTGTTGATCGGATATGGTCGGAGGCACCGTACATGTGCATGGTGCACTATGCATTTCTGGTGAAGTTTTGGTTTGGATAGAATGGTAGTCTCGAGTTTTTCTCAGAGTAATTAGGTTTTTGCTCGAAGCAGTTTGGGTTTGGACTCGAAGTCGTTTAGTTGATGGCTCGGGTAATGTTTCGTTGTAGGTTTTAAACCTGTTTTGTTTTTAAATTTAAAAATGAAGTTTAAATGTAAAGTAATGTTTAAAACAAGGTTTAAATCTGAGTTTAAATCTGGATTTAGGATAGTTTGAATCTTAGTTTTAAAATGACTTAAGTTTTTAGAATTTAAATGGTTTTCACATCTTTTAAGTGTTTGAAGTGTAATTGATTTGAATTTCAAAATGAAATTTTAAATTGTAAAGTAAAGTTTTTAATCATAGTTTAATCTGGAATAAAATTTAATTTGTATTCCAGTTTTGAAATTAAAGGAAGTTTTTGAATTTGAATTGTTTTAAACAACTTTGAATGGTTAAAGTATATTTTAAATTGATTTGAATTTGGAATGAATTTGATTTAAATTCATTTAAATTTCTTTGGTAAGACAAGTATTTCTTTAAACATGTGATTTTAAAGGTTTTTAAATTTGGTTTTTAGACTTTGTTAAAAATTAATTTGTATTCATTTTAAATCTTAAACTTAAAATGAAATTTAAAAGTAAATTTAAAAGTAAATTATTTTTAAATGTTTTGTTAATGATAATTTGATCGTTAATAAGAAAAATGTTTTATTTTTAAGATAATTAAGATTTAATGATTTGTAATTAAAATGGATAATTAACTTATTTAATTAATTAATGATTTGGATTAATTAAATCAGTAATTAATGGTTTAAATTAAATAATTAAGGTTTAATATTAATTATTTAGGAATAATTTATTGAGGATTATTAATTAGATAAGATTATAATATTAATTAATAATTAAAGATTAATTAATCAAGTAATTTTAAAGATTAATTAAGTTACAGTTAAAACTTAATTGATCAAATAATTAGGATTAATCAATGGATTTTTAAAAGATAAATCAATTTGTAATTCATATTGATTAATGTAAGTATAATTACTTAAGAAAAGTAATTAAAGTTAATAAAGGTCATTAACTTGAGATTATTTAAATATTAATTAATGTGATTAATTATAATAATTAATTAGATTAATTAATTTAAATATGATCAATTTGGAATTGTTTAAGTCTAATTGCTTAAGGGAAGTAATTAAGGAATTAATTACTTAATGTAGTTAATTGAGTCTAATGTGACTAGTTAAGCTAACTAATTAAGTTTAATTAATTTAAGTTAATCACTGATTGATTTGTTAATATAATTACTTAATGTAATTAATGAAGTGTAATTACTCAGTGAAGTAATTAACGATAATTAGTAAATGTGATTAACGGAAGATGATTCAAGAATGAAAGTAATTTGGATTAAATTACTTTGTATAATTAATCAAGGGATTAATTATGGAGTAGTTAATTTATTTGATGAAGTAATTAAGGGTAGTTAATTACTAAATGTGATTAATAAAAAGTGATTAATAAATGTGGTTTAATTTAAGATTAATTACTTAATGCAATTAATTTAAATAGAATATTTAATTAAAATGTAACTAGGGATCATTAATTTATATAATTAATGATGTAATTAAGGGTTGATTAATTCAGATTAATTAATCAATGATAAGTGATTAAAGAGTAATTAATTAATGTAATTAATTATGGTTAACTAATTTGTGAAGTAATTAAAGGTTAATTACTGTATTTGGTTAAGTATAATTAATTTATGAAATTAATTAAAGATAATTACTTGAATGTAATTAAAGAATAATTAATCAAGGATGATTAATAAAGGTGAATAATTATAGGATAATCAATTAATTAATTTGTAATTAATTAATGGTTTAGTAAGCAGGATTTATTGAATGTATTAATTAATTTAATTCACTTTAAATTAATTAGAGATGGAAGTAATTAATTTAATTCATGTAAATTAAATATAGATAGTGATTAATCCTTGCTTATGTATGAATGGATGATACTGATTTGCCTTGAGTGGTTTGAGATCTCAGTTATGAGATAAGTAATACTGTCTGATATGGATGCTTTGGCTAAAGTATAATGCTAATATTGATTATCTATTTGTGATGATTGTATGGATTATCTGTTTATAGTGATAATGTAGATTATCTATGTGTAATGATAAAGTGAATTATCTATGGTGGATCTGTGAATTATCTATTTGTGTGTATATAGATAATAGAATTGAATTATTTTAAACTGTAAAACAACTTGGACCTAAAAGATGGCGTTTTGGATTTCGATGAAACCGAGATCGGGTTTCCGGATTTGGATATCCAAAAACAACATCGATCTAAATTAACGATAGGTCGTGAATCTCAAGTGAAGATGAAGATTCAGAGTGCAAGGGTTATTGTCGTTAACTTTGAGGGTGATTCCAAAATGAGTGTAACGAGATAATGCCTTCGATTTCATTCAAACCCGGAAAGAACTTGTATGGATTGAATGCTTTCAGAACATCGTTAGGTGGATGATGAGAATTCTAAGTGATGTGTCCTAATTAAGGTAATCGTTGCCTCAAGCCTCATCAACCAGGAATGGCTAAAACATGGGAGGTGCAGGAAGGCTAAGTGGGTCATACACAAGTAGGACGAGGTTCACCCCTGTCTAGATGTCCCTTTTATTTCGGTTGTATGGTGCGGTTACTGATCACAACTGCGGGGTTTTCTTGTTCGAAACTGTTCAGTAAGGAATGGTTTCGACCTTGTGTTGCAGGAGATTGGGTGTAATCCTCGGTACGGTGATCTTGGCCCCGTACTGTGACGGGCGGTACCCCATAAGCCATGCCATTGATGGAAAGCCATTCTTCCTACGTGGCCTTACGATTTTGATTGTATTACCCACTTTTATGGCTAGTAGCTGGAATTTAATGAATGTAACAATTTCGGCTATTTTCTATTTACTTGAAAATCCTAGACCCTATTATAATATCACTGGATTTCCTATCAAATGTTTTGGTTAGCGTAAGGTAAAAACATACCCATGTTTATGTGTGGGAAGTCTTATGTGATACCCTTTTGTTTTCAAAGGTTTTTTCAAAATTAAGCAACCTTAACCAGTTACTCATACCAGACCCATGTCTGACCCGGATTTTATTTCTATTTTCTTAAACTCTTTGGTACTCAAATTTTATGAGTAGCCAAGGGTTCAGGTTAGCTTTGACGAATTACGGAGGAGTGATGGAGCAGGAGGTTTTAGCGCTGTGAATATATATAGTGTTCCGCTGTGTTGGTATATCTGAGTGGTTTCTTTGTATTGTATTGAGTTGTAATAACTAGACAGGTGTTTATAACTGTCTAATATGTGATGTATTATATGTGTAACTATGATAATTATTGTATACTATGTAATATTTATGTAATACTTATGTTATTAGTAAAATTTATTCGTTCCGCTGTTGAGATTCTGATGTTGATCTTTCTTTCTTCTCTTTCTTTTCTCTTTTCTATCCTTTTCTTTCTTCAAGATGATGCGACTTTCTGTGGAGAAAGAGTCGGGTCGTTACAGTTGGTACCAGAGCGCTTGATTGAGTGAATACCTAGGCATTTAAGTGATTTTCTTTCTTGTGAGAGCGTACTTGTAATTTGCATACATACATACATACATACATACATACATACATACATACATATACCTATTTGTTGGGTGACCTTTTCGGGTTTTCCAACAAAAGTTATAAAGGTAGAGGGGGTTGTGGTGTGTGTGACATGACTACCAATGGTTGGAGTTTGAATGTTTGAGGTTGAACGTGGAACTGTCGAGACTGTAGACCCAATAACATCTCGAGCATGCTTTGTTGTGGTATAAGGATTTCATCGATCTTTGAAGGAATCCTTTTGAAGGTTCAGATTCCATCTTTGAAGTTGGATGAGTAGAGTTTGGATCTGTCGGTTGTGCAAAAGCAAGTGATGGTATCTTGGCAACCTCAGGAAGTTGTAGCTGTGTGATGAGATGTAGTGACTATGGATGTTCCCGAAGATGTTTTCTTTGGAACAAGTTTAAGGAAGTGTGTCTCCTTTGGTGACGTGGCTGAGTTCAGCAGGATGTTTCTGTTTGGTTGAGGTCCGAGTTTCTCGAAGAGCTTTGGATAAAGAATTCTTTGGCATCCGTGTCAGCAGTGCAGCTCGGAGTGTTTTGTGTGCCGGCAAGGAGATCTTTCGGCTTAGCAGTTTTCTGGAAGAGGAGTTCAGAAGCAGCAGAGTCGATTCTTTTCTTCGATGGTTTGGTTAGGTTAGTGTAAGCTGTTCTGATTGGTAAAGAGTGAACAGTTTCTTTAGAATTAGGTTGGGTCTATTGCAAAAGTGACTTGCGATAGTTTGAGTGTTCTCTTGAGTTATCTGAGATTTTTCGGATGTCTTCAGGGAAGTCAGAGGTTTGTCCGCATATGGAGATTGAGTATTCTTATCAACTTGGATTCTAGGAGTGATTTCCGATGGTTTAGCCTAGTTGAAGGATGGTTCCTAGAGAGAGGGTCTCGTAAAGCAGCGTAGGTTTTGTAGAACTTTTAAAAAATTTTCTTTATGGATCTGCTGAACCATATTTCTGGGATGGGTTGTCCAGTTTGTGCTTGTGTTCATCATCAGCATTGTTATCTACTTCGGATCAGAGTTGTGCAACGGAAGTAGTTTGGGAGTGAATCTGTCTTGTCTTTTCTGGATAAGAGAAGTAAGTTTAGTCTTCTGATGTTTGTAGAGTAGAGTTGGTGTTCTTGATCATTTGTTGATCTTGAGGTGATCATTTTTTATGGGTTGATTTTGGTCCAGTTTGTTTCTAGAGGCATCAGCGAAGGTTGAGCTGATCAGGAAGGATGTAGTCAGCCCAGGATCGTCCAAAGAGTTTTGTGGATAAGAGACAAAGGAATTTGGGTTCCGGAGTCGGAGATTTGATTTTGGATAAGATTTCTTCGATGAAAGGAGCTCTAAGTTTTGGGTAAGGCTGGGAAGCTAGCTCCGAGGTATTTTGGAGCTTTTCCGTTTTCTTGTGAGAATAAGTGTTTGGTCTACAGAATTGAATTGCTAGTTTGGATAACTGGAATTCAATATGTTTCACGTATCTTTGAGGGAGTACGTGTATGATCCATCTCTGGTTGTAGAACCAGCAGCTCAGGAGATTTGGTTGTTGAGTTAGAGTTGTCTGTGGTCTAATATCAAGTTTAGTTTTGTACATCTAGATGAGGAAGGGCTCTGTAGATTAGCAATATTGATTGTTTGGATTCTGTAAAGCGAGTATTCCGTTATACATACTTGGGAAACTCTAGGAAATTCTATCCAGAATTTTGTCTGGATAGTTAGATTGGTTTATTTGAGTGAATTGGTGGCTATGGTTTTTAGCATATGGTTGATAGTATATGCTTGTGGTTTAAATTAAAATCTTTAATGAGATTATTAAATTACCTTTGCTTTTAAATTTCTGGGACGAAATTCTTTTAAGGGGGAGGAATGTGATGACCTGGAATTTTGGGCAATATCAATTTAATAATCTGTATTAAAAATTAAATTGATTTGATAATTTTGTTGGTAAAATTTGAATTGATTTAATAATCTAATGAAATAAATATTTAATTGGTGAAGTTTATCTTTTAAAAGGTTAATAAAATGTTTTCTTTTTATAATATATATATATATATATATATATTGTAAATAGAAAAGCTTGGTTTGAATTTAATAAATAAAATCTTGTTTTCAAAATCTAATATATATTTTGGTAATTTGGAAATTTTGATGTAAATTTAACATAAATATTTTCAATGCTATTAAATAAATAACTATATGGTTTTAAATTGTTAAGGTAAATTGTTTAAAATGATTTTGGCTTAAGTTTAAATTTAAATTAATTAACAAAAGGTTTGTTTTATTTCTTTTTAAATATAGCTTGATAATATAAGTAATTTATTAATAAAGAGATAATTTCTTTTATAAATTATTTTAATTTGATACATGAGTTCTTTTCGAACAATAATAATAATGTTATATATATATATATGTAGATTTTAAGTTGAATACTGTTTTCAAATTGAAATGGTGGTTGTTTAAAAATATATATCAATTGATTTTTAAATTGATTTTAAATTGTATTTAAAAATTGAATTAAATTTATATTTGGATTTCAAAAGAGTGGATATATATATCTTAATATATAGATTTTGGATTTAAAAGTATGACATAAATGATTTTGTATAAATATAGTTTGTTTTATTCTATTTCTTTAAAAAGGGTTCTTATTTATATAAATTGAAATAAGTATTTAGGTATTATGAAATTAATTAATAAAAGCTTTATTCACATTTATAAATTTATTTTGCATATAAAATTACAAAAGTAAGTTAGTAAATCAATGTAAGCACATGTGTTAACAAGTTAATTAAGGGAATTGACAAGTGTCATCAAATTTAGTTTTTTTTTAATTGTTTCAGTTTATATAAGCATTTGCCTTTTTCCTTTCTCTTTTTCTTTTTCTCATTTTCATTTCTAAACTAAGAAAAATTCTCAGTTGAAACTCATTAACTCTAAAACAAATTTGAGAATCAAAACCAGAAATCCTTCCATCTTAAAAACAAATCAAATCATAATGCAAATCTAAAACCCTGAAACTATTTCAAATCTGGAGCAAACCTGTACATTTTCAAGAGCAAGCCTGTAGCATTTCCATAATGAAATCTGAAGAAAGATCTAATGCATGCAGTTTACAAATCAAGCACTAATGTTTTCAACCATGCAATTCAAGTTTTAACTCATTCATAGGCATTTCAGCACTCAAGTTTTAAAAAGCATCAAAATCTGTTTTTCAAAATGAAGGCTCTGTCTTCCTTTTTAAATTCATATGAGTAACTTCACTTTTAAAAAGATTAAGTATGTAAATTTGGTTGCATGCTAGTTAATTTGAAATGAATATGTATTGTATAATATCTACTGTGTATATATTCATGTATGGTATGCATGTTGCTTTCTTCAGAGTACTCTCTACTTATACCTTTCAGTTTTCCAGTTTTGATTTAAAAATTCAAACCATTTGATATTGACTCTGTTCAGATTTAAGATTCAAATGAATGATAAAGTGTAGTTTAGAATTTATTCAAATTGAAATAAGTTTATATTGACTCTGGAACAACAGAGCAAAATTTGTATAAAGTAAAATTCAAACTTCTAAATTCATAAATTCAGGAACATCAATTGAATCCTTGAACCAAAACATGAATTTTAAAACTAAAATCTAGATTTTAGTAATAGGAGTTAAGTGCAGTTCTTGTTCGAACTGGAAATTGTAAACTGGATTTTCCGGTGATCTTTATGATCGAAGAGGTCGGGATTTTCAGTGATGATAGTGGAGTGATCGTAGATGACAGGAAAGTTAGTAGGAAGAAGATCGGAGCATGATGAAGGTGGTGGTTGAGGTTTTGATTCTGGAACCCTAGTTTTTAACTAGGCTTGGTTAATTAATCAACACGGTGTTTGGAGTTGATCGAGCTCAACGAGATTTTAGGTGATGATAGCATGGTAGTTGGCGAATGCATGGTCGGAGTTGCTGTCACTCTAGTTGCCGGAGATGTGGGAACGAGGCGTTTCCAAGTGAGGTGGTGTTTCCTGTATCTTGTTCCTGGTTTGGGTTTTTAAAATCGAATTTGATTTCGAGTTTGTAACATCGATGTGATGATCAGATTTTGGTGAGAGGATGGTCGCCGTCATGCTCGATGGTATGGTGCTGACCGGAGATGGTTGGTGGCACCGTGCATGTGCACGGTGCACTGTGGATTCTGGTGAAGTTTGGGTTTGGATAGAATAGTAGTCTCGAGTTTTTCTTGAAGCAATTAGGTTTTTTCTCGAAGCAGTTTGGGTTTGGACTCGAAGTCATTTACGTGATGGCTCGGGTAATTTTGGTTACAGGTTTTTAACCTGTTCTATTTTCAAATTTAAAAATGAAGTTCAAAAGTAAAGATTAAAACAAGGTTTAAATCTGAGTTTAAATCTGGATTTAAGTTAGTTTGAATCTTAGTTTTAAAATGATTTAAGTTTTTGGAATTTAAATGGTTTTAACAAATTTTAAGTGTTTAAAGTGTATTTTGGTTTGAATTTAAAAATGAAATTTTAAGTTATAAAGTAAAGTTTTTAATCAAAGTTTAATGTGGAATAAAATTTAATCTGTATTCCAGTTTTGAAATTAAAGAAGTTTTTGAATTTGAATTGTTTTAAACAACTTTGAATGGTTAAATTATATTTTAAATTGATTTGAATTTGGAATGAATTTGATTTAAATTCCTTTAAATTTATTTTGTAAGACAAGTATTTCTTTAAAATGTGATTTTAAAGGTTTTTAAATTTGGTTTTTAAACTTTGTTAAAAGTTAATTTGTATTAATTTTAAATCTTAGATTTAAAATGAAATTTTAAAGTAAATTTTAAAGTAAATTGTTTTTAAATGCTTTGTTAATGATATTTGATTATTAATAAGAAAAATGTTTTATCTTTAAGATAATTAAGATTTAATGATTCGTCATTAAAATGGATAATTAACTTATTTAATTAATTAATGATTTGGATTAATTAAATAAGTAATAAAAGGTTTAAATTAATTAATTAAGGTTTAAGATTAATTATTTAGGAATAATTAATTAAGGACTACTAATTAGATAAGATTAGAATATTAATTAATAATTAAAGGTTAATTAATCAAGTAAGTTTAAAGATTAATTATGTTACAGTTAAAACTTAATTAATTGAATAACTAGGATTAATTAATGAATTTTTAAAAGATAAAGTAATTTGTAATTCATATTGATCAATGTAAGTATAATTACTTAAGAAAAGTAATTAAAGAATTGTTAGTAGTTAATGAAGGTCATTAACTTGAGATTATTTAACAATTAATTAATATGATTAATTATAATAATTAATTAGATTAATTAACATAAAGATAATCAATTTGGAATTGTTTAAGTCTAATTACTTAAGGGAAGTAATTAAGGAATTAATTACTAAATGTAATTAATTGAGTTTAATGTAACTAGTTAAGTTAACCAATTAAGTTTAATTAATTTAAGTTAATCACTGATTGATTTTTTAATATAATTACTTAATGTAATTAATGAAGTGTAATTACTCAGTGAAATAATTAATGGTAATTACTAAATGTAATTAATGAAAGATGATTTATGAATGAAAGTAGTTTGGATTAAATTACTTTGTATAATTAATCAAGGGATTAATTAAAGATAATTAATTAAGGAGCAATTAATTTATTTGATGAAGTAATTAAGGGTAGTTAATTACTCAATGTGTAATGACCCACCATTCATCTCTACAGAATGACGCATCATTAATAAGAAAGAAAGGGATAGAAAAGAGAAAGAAAGAGAAGAAAGAAGAAACAACATCAGAATCTCAACAGCGGAACTAATAAATTATATTAATAACACAAGTATTACATAGTATACAATAATTATCAGAGTTACACAGATTATACATCACACACTAGACAATTATAAACACCTGTCTAGTTATTACAACTCAATACATCTCAGAGAAAACACAGAGATACCAAACACAGCGGAACACTATATATCTACACGCTGAAGCCCTCCATAATTTGTCAATGCTAACCTGAATCCCTTGGCTACTTGTAAAAATTTGAGTACCCATGAGTTCAAGAAAAACAGAAATAAACTCCGGGTCAGACATGAGTCTGGTGTGAGTAACAGGTTAAAGTTTTTTAACTTTGAAAAACCTTTGAAAAGAAAGGTATCACGTAAGACTTCCCACACATAAACATGGAAATGTTTTTACCTTACGCTAACCAAAACATTTGATAGGAAATCCAGTGATATTATAATAAGTCTAGGGTTTTCAAGTAAATATGAAATAGCCGAAATTGTTACATGATTAAATACCAGCCACTAGCCAAAAAGTGGGTAATACAATCAAAACCGATGATACTTATTGGATTTTGGATTCCATACAATGGCAGGGCTACCGGTGTACCGCCCGTCATAGTACGTGGCCTAGATCACCGTACCGAGGATTTCTCCCGATCCCCTACAACACAAAGCTGGAACCATTCGTTACTGAACAGTCCCGAACAAGACATCCCCGCAGTTGGTGCGCATATCCAACTGCCCACTAAGCCGAATAAAAGGGACCTCTAGACAGGGGAAAATCTCGTCCTACTTGGGCATAACCCACTTAGCCTTGCTGCACCTCCTTTGTTTTAGCCATTCTCAGTTGATGAGGCTTGAGGCTATGATTACCTTTAGAGAACACATCTCTTAGAATGCTCATCGTCCACCTGACGATGTTCTGGAAGCATTTAATCCATACAAGTTCATTCCGGTTTCGAACGAAATCGAAGGCATTACCTCGTTACACTCATTTTGGAATCACCTTCAGAGTTAACGACAATAACCCTTGCACTTTGAATCTTCACCTTCACTTGAGATTCATGACCTATCGTTCATTTGGATCGATGTGGTTTTCGGATATCCAAATCTGGAAACTCGATCCCGGTCTCATCGAAATTCAAAACGCCATCTTTTAGGTCCAAGTTGTTTAAAGTTTAAAACAATTGAATTATATTATCTATAACACAAAGATAGATAATCTACATACCACAATAGATAATCATCGTTATAATCACAAAAGATAATCCCTATTATCATTATCAAAAGATAATCCACATTATCATCAAAAACAGATAATCTGTATTATCATCATAATGCAACCAATGCATCCATATCACACAACATTACTTATCTCATTTGTGAGATTTCAAACCATTCAAGGCAACCAGTATCATCCATACATAAGCAATGATCACACCATCTATAATTAATTTAAAATGAATTAAATTAATTACTTCCATCTCTAATTAATTTAAAGTGAATTAAATTAATTACTTACATCAATATAAATCTTGCTTACATAACTATTAATTAATTACAAATTAATTAATTAATTATCCTCTAATTATCCACCTTAAGTAATCACCCTTGATTAATTATCCTTTAATTACATTCAAGTAATTATCATTTAATTAATTTCACAAATTAATTATTCTTAACCAAAACAGTAATTAACCTTTAATTTCTTCATTAATTAATTAACCATAATTAATTACATTAATCCTTAATGAATTACATTAATTAATTACCCTCAACCACTTATTATTGATTAATTAATCTTAATTACATCATTAATTATATTAATTAATGATCCTCAATTAAATTTAAATTAAATACTTATTTAAATCAATTACATTAAGTAATAAATCTCAATTAAACAATAATTATTAATTATCTTTGATTAATCATATCAGTAATTAACTACCTTAATTACTTCATCAAATTAATTACTCCTTAATTAATTTCTTTAATTAATCCTTTGATTAATTATACAATGTAATTCAATCCAAATTACTTTCACTATTAAAACATCATCCACTAATTACATCCAGTGATTATCATTAATTACTTCACTAAGTAATTATACTTCATTAATTTCGTTAAGTAATTATTAACAAATCATCTAGTGATTAAAATTAAATAAACTTAATTAATTAATCTAAACTAATCATATTAAACTCAATTAATTACATTAAGTAATTAATTCCTTAATTACTTCCATTAAGTAATTATATTTAACCAATTCACAAATGATTATCTTAAATTAATTAACCTAATTAATTATTAAAATTAATCATATTAATTAGTTGTTAATAATCTTAAGTTAATGACCATCATTAACTATTAACCATTCTTTAACTACTTTTCTTAGTAATTAACTTACATTAATCATTATTAATTTCAAATTAATTAATCTTGAATTTCTAATTAATTAACCTTTAATTATTTAATTAATTAAGTGCTAACTATAACTTAATTAATTAACCTCTAATTATTAATTAATTTTATAATTAATAATTCTTAATTACAAATTAATTATCCTTAATTAACTAATCTTAATCAATTAATTTTAAACCTTAATTACTTATTTAATTAATCCAAATCATGAATTAAATTAATTATCCATTTAATTCCTTAAAAATTTAATGAATTGCAAATCATTAAATTTTAATTTACTTTAAGATCAAACTTCGTTCTTAATAAGGCTCAAGTTATCATTTACAAAATATTTTAAATCAATTTACTTAAATTTCCTTTCAAATATCATTTAAATTTAAGATTTAAAATGAATACAAATTATATTTAACAAAGTTTAAAACACATTTCTAAAACCATTCATTTCACAAGTTAAAGAAGTACCCATTAATAAAGAAGTTTAAAAGGATTTAAAAACAAATTCATAATTAAATTACACCCTTAACATTCAAAATTATTTAAATCATTTTAAATTTATAACTTTCCCTCAATTCAAAACTGGAATACATATTTAAATTTGAATTCAGATAAATCTTTAGATTTTAAAACTCTACTTACATTTTTAAACTTTATTTTAAAAATTCAAACTACTTATCATTTTTAAAGTATTTAACAGTTCAAGTTTAAAGTCGTAATTTATTTTAAAACTGAGATTTAAACTTAAATTTGAATTCCAAAATTTAAACTTGGATTTAAATTTGGTTTAAACCTTTGCTTTTCATCTTAAAACTTCAGTTTGAAATTTATAAACAAACATTTTAAAATTTTACTTTTAACTCATTAAATTTGTTCAAAATTATTTATTTTTATTTTTAAAAAAACATTCTTAAATTTCAAACTAGGATACAAAAGTTTATTTGGATCCATATCTCAAAATCTAGTTTAAACTTTATTTTAAAACTGATTTCAAATTCCTAAATCTGTTTTAAAATTTTTATAACAAACACTACAGGTTTCAGCTTAAAACCTGTCACAAATACCAAACCCGAGCCACCCTAAATTCCTTCTTCGAGACAAATCAATCCCATCTTCGAGCAAACTACCCAAAATCAAGAGTAAAACTCGAGTACAATCTTCATCTCAAACGAACAACCAACAGCATCCATACATGAGCACCGTGCGCCTGCACACCTTTCTTGATTGATCCGATCAACGTCGACGATCTTCCCCTATCGACGAACAACTCCTCACTCCATTCCGATCATCACATCGCTCACATACAACTCGAATTTGAATTCGAGTTCAAATTTTACAACGTGGAACAGAACAGAACAACCCCCCACCAAACCTGTCAACGCTTCATCCACGGCCCTCTGACCACCAGTAATTCTACACCACCGGCCATAGTCTCGTCTACGACCAAGCTTTCAACTCCTAAAACCTAGATGAACTCGATCACCCCTACAGCCCGTGCCGACCCAATCAAGTTGCCTAGTTAAAACAAGGGTTACAGGAGAAATTCCACCACCATTGCTTCCACAGTGATTTGCCTCTGCTTCTACCATTTTTCCTCCACTCACCGATCACCCATCCACCATCAAAACAAAGCCCGGCCCCTAAAATAAAATAGATCACCAGAAACCACCAATTTTCCATTTTTTGTTCATCACAGAACTGCACCCTCCTCCTCAAACTATATATTATGATTTTAGTGTTGAAATTCATGTTTTGCTTTGTGTTTTCACTTTATAATACTGAATTCATAATTTACAAAGTTTGATTTTTTTCACTTTGTATAACATTCACTGTTGTTTTTTTAATATTCCATAGACACTCAGACTTGAAATTTAGCTTAAATAAGTTTTTAAACATTAATCCATAATAAATCAAACAACTTTTGTTTGTAAACCATGTCCTAACAACAATTGTTTGAAAAGGAAACGAATTTAAATCCAAAACAGGAAACTAGAAATTAAAAACAGAAAATATTCATATGGGAATAAACATGCATACAACAGATTGCATTTTCAAATATACATACTACAAAATTTATCACATAAATAACATGAAACCATATTCATTCTTAAGTTTTAAAAAATTAAATGTTACTATCCTGTTTAAATTGGATGACAGAGCCATGATTTTGAAAAAAGCTTTGAACTTTTAAAACTGGAAAATTTCTTTGCTTTAAATTTTGAATTACTTGATGAAAGCTTGAGTTGCTGGAGCTTTAAAAACTTGATTTTTTAAAAGGAACTACATGCATGCAGCTTCTTAAATTCCAGATTCTAAAGAACTGCAGGCTTCAGATTTTTTTTTAGATGGTGACAGGTTTGCTTGCATATTTGCAAAAGTTACAGGTTTGCTATGCATTTTTGGAGAAGAGTTCAGATTTTTTATTTGAACTTGCTTTGCGTGCTACAGATTTACAGGGTTTTGAAAATTTGCAGGGAAATGATTTGGTTTCTAGCTTGAGGAGTTTGATATGGAAATGAAATTACAGGCTTATGAAAATTGTAGATGGTTTGTATGCTTTAAGATGTGCATGTTGAGATTGGAAGTGGATTACAGGTTTAAAAATGAAGATGAAATTTTCAAGCTTTGCACTTGTTCTTGAATTGCTTTTATTTTCTTTGTTTACAAATGAGATTAGGAAAATAAAAAGAACGAGAGATGTTTGTTTATATAACTTAAATTATGGTTTAATAAAAATCAAAGAAAAATAAAATTAAAACATGACACATGTCAAAACTCTTGTTTATTTATTTACACTTGTTTAAAACAACTTAATATACATACATTCGTCTTTTTTAAGTAGTTAGTATGTATTATATGTTAATTAGTATTTAGTTAGAAGTTAATTATAAAATAAATGTAAGCTTGTATTTAATTAGTTAGTTAATATATACTTATTTACATGTAGATAATTTTGAAATGAATAAATCCAATTTATAAAATAAAAGTTTATAAAAATATTTTAAAATCCAAAACAATTAAAAATATTTATACATTAAATTTCAAAGCTTTTAAATTCAAATTTAAATCAAATTCTAGAATTAAATTTTGAAATCAAGTTATATATATACATATATAACTACATGATTCAATTTTGAAAAACAAACTATTTTGATTTAAAATCTATTTGTTAAAAACAATACATTATTATATTTTGAAAATAACAAATTTGATAAATTTAAATAATTTATAGAAGAAATTACTTATTTTATCACACTATATTTAAAAAGGAACTCAAAATAAATCTTATTGTTAGTTTATTTAAATTTAAACTCAGAATCAATTTAAACAAATTAAATTTTTATCTTAACAATTTAAAACCATATATTATTTATTCAATGACTTTTAAAAGTTTAACTTTAAATAAAATCATAGTTCCCAATTTACCAAAGATAAATATATTTAGAAAACAAGATTTATTTATCTATTAAATTTAAAACAAGGTTTATCTATTTACAATATATACATATTCTATATACATTATAAATAGAAAACAATTTATTAGCTTTTAAAAAATAAAAACTATCAGTTAAATATTTATTTTAATTGGATTATTAAATTAATTCTAATCTTATTAACAAATATTATCAAATCAATTTAATTTTTAATTCAGATTATTAAATTGATATTGTCTAAAATTCCAGGATATCACATTCCTCCCCCCTTAAATGAATTTCGTCCCCGAAATTTAAAACAAAGGTAATTTAATAATCTCATTAAAGATTTAATTTTAAAACATAGGCATATATCAATGATATGCTAACAACCATGGCAACCAATTCATCTAATCAAACAATCTAACTATCCAGACAAAATTCTGGAAAGAGTTTCCTAGGTATAAATATCGGGATACTCGCTCTTACAGAATCCAAACAAGCATTGCTACTAAGCTACATAGCTCTTATTCATCTAGATCCGTAAAACTAGATAGCATATCAGATTACAAACGAGTCTGGCTCAACAACAAAACTCCTGAACTGCTGGTTTCAAAACCAGAGATAAATCATACACGTACTCCCTCAGAGATACGTGAAACATATCGAATCCCAGTTATCCAAACTGGCAATTCAATCCTGAAAACCAAACACTTACCCTCACAAGAACACAGAAAAGATCCAAAACATCTTGGAGCTAGGTTCTCAGTCTTACCAAAACTTATAGCACCTTTGATCAGAGAAAACTTAACTAAAACCAAATCTCCGACTCCGGAATCGAAATTCCTCCGTCTCTTATCCACAAAAATTCTTCGGACGATCCTCAGCTACCAACATCCTTCCTGATCAGCCCAACCCTTACTGATGCCTCTAGAAACCAACAAAACCAAAAACAACCCTGCACAATGATCTCCTCAAGGTGAACCAAAACCAAGAAAACAAACTCTACTCCATAAACAACAGGAGACTAAACTTACTTCTCCTATCCGGAAAAGAAAAACAGGTGCACGCACCAATCTGGCCTCAGATCCTGAAAAACATCCTGTAGGAACTTTCCAATCCAATACACTGCAACTTTCAGTTGCTTCCACTCTCAAACAGCTGCCACCTTTCTTCCGCTGCACAACTCTGATTTGGAGTAGAAGAAAATGCCGATGAAGAACATGAGCACAAACTGGTCAACACATCCTAGAAATATGGTTCAACAGATCCATACAAAAAAAAACTCAGAACTTCCACCAAATCCAGAGCTGCTTCATCAAACTTTATCTCTAAGAACCATCCTTTGACTAAGCTGAACCACCGGTTCCACTCGTGGAATCCTAGTCGATAAGAAAACTCAATCTCCAGATACAGACAAACCCCTGACTTCCCAGAAGACATCCGAAAAATCTCTGACAACCCAAGAGAACACTCAACTTCGCAGGCCACTTTTGCTTTCAACCCAGACCAATTTCCAAAGAAAAAACTGTCCTCTCTTTTTCCAACAGAACAGCTTACACTGGCCTAGCCAATCCATCGAAGAAATAGATCACTCTGCTACTTCTGACCTCCACCTTTAGAAAAACTATTCAGCCAGAAAACTTCCTGCCAACACAGAATTCTCCAAGCTGCATCGCCGACACAGATGCCAAAAACTTCCTAATCCAAAGTTCTTCAAGAAACTCGGACTTCAATGTCAACCAGAACATCCCGCTGAACCCAGCCAGAACACCGAAGCAGACACACTACCCTAAACTTGTTCCAAAGAAACATCTTCGGACACAATCCATAGTCACTGCATCTCATCACGCAGCTGCTACTTCCTGAGGTATCAAGATACCATCACTTGCTTCTGCCCAACCGACAGATCCAAACTCAACTTATCCAATCTTCAAAGATGAACCCCGAACCTCAATAGGTTTCCTTCAAAGAACGATGAAATCTTTACACTCTGCACAACTTACTCGAGATGGTATTAGGTCTACAGTCTCGACAGATACACTTCCAACCTCAAACATCAGACTCCAACCATGGTAGTAATCGTGTTACACACACCACTACCTTATCCACCTTTATATCTAATATGTGAAAACCTGAACAGTTAACCCAATAGATAGGTAGAATAGACAAATATATATAAATATACTTAAAATTACAAATATGCTCTCTTAAGAAAAGACCACTCCAAAGCCTAGGTATTCACTCGACCTAGCACTCTGATACCACTGTAATGACCCGCCATTCATCACCACAGAATGACGCATCATTAATAAGAAAGAAAGGGATAGAAAAGAGAAAGAAAGAGAAGAAATAAGAAACAACATCAGAATCTCAACAGCGGAATGAATAAATTATATTAATAACATAAGTATTACATATTATAATAATTATCAGAGTCACAGATTATACATCACATACTAGAAAGTTATAAACACCTGTCTAGTTATTACAACTCAATACATCTCAGAGAAGACACAGAGATACCAAACACAGCGGAACACTATATATCTACACGCTGAAGCCTCCTGCTCCATTGCTCCTCCATAATTCATCAAAGCTAACCTGAATCCCTTGGCTACTCGTAAAAATTTGAGTACCCAAGAGTTTAAGAAAAACAGAAATAAACTCTGGGTCAGACATGGGTCTGGGGTGAGTAACAAGTTAAAGTTTCTTAAATTTGAAAAACCTTTGAAAAGAAAGGTATCACGTCAGACTTCCCACACATAAACACGTAAGACAGGGGAAAATCTCGTCCTACTTGGGCATGACCCACTTAGCCTTGCTGCACCTCCCCTGTTTTAGCCATTCTTGATGAGGCTTGAGGCTACGATTATCTTTAGAGAACACATCTCTTAGAATGCTCATCGTCCAGCTGACGATGTTCTGAAAGCATTCAATCCATATAAGTTCGTTCTGGGTTTGAACGAAACCGAAGGCATTACCTCGTTACACTCATTTTGGAATCACCCTCAGCGTTGACGACAATAACCCTTGCATTCTGAATCTTTATCTTCACTTGAGATTCACGACCTATCGTTAATTTGGATCGATGTGGTTTTCGGATATCCAAATCTGGAAACCCGATCCCGGTCTCAACGAAATCCAAAACACCATCTTTTAGGTCCAAGTTGTTTAGAGTTTAAAACAATTCAATTCTATTATCTATATACACACAGATAGATAATCCACGTACCATAATAGATAATCATCATTATCATTGCAATAGATAATCCCTATTATCATTATCAAAAGATAATCCATATATCATCAAAAATACATAATCCATGTTATCATGATAATGCAACCAATGCATCCATATCACACAACATTACTTATCTCATTTCTGAGATTTCAAACCATTCAAGGCAACCAGTATCATGCAGGCATAAGCAATGATCTATAATCACACCATCTATAATTAATTTAAAATGAATTAAATTAATTACTTCCATCTCTAATTAATTTAAAGTGAATTAAATTAATTACTCACGTCAATATAAATCTTGCTTACATAACTATTAATTAATTACAAATTAATTAATTAATTATCCTCTAATTATCCACCTTAATTAATCACCCTTGATTATTTATCCTTTAATTACATTCAAGTAATTATCCTTTAATTAATTTCACAAATTAATTATTCTTAATCAAAATAGTAATTAACCTTTAATTACTTCATTAATTAAATAACCATAATTAATTACATTAATCCTTAATCAATTACATTAATTAATTACCCTTAATCACTTATCATTGATTAATTAATCTTAATTAATCAATCTTAATTACATCATTAATTATACTAGTTAATGATCCTCAATTGAATTTAAATAAATTACTTATTTACATTAATTACATTAAGTAATAAATCTCAATTAAACAATAATTATTAATCACCTTTGATTAATCATATTCAGTAATTAACTACCTTAATTACTTCATCAAATTAATTACTCCTTAATTAATTTCTTTAATTAATCCTTTGATTAATTATACAAAGTAATTCAATCCAAATTATTTTCACTATTAAACCATCATCCGCTAATTACATCTAGTAATTATCATTAATTACTTCACTAAGTAATTATACTTCATTAATTTCATTAAGTAATTATTATCAAATCATCCAGTGATTAAAATTAATTAAACTTAATTAATCAATCTAAACTAATTACAATAAACTCAATTAATTACATTAAGTAATTAATTCCTTAATTACTTCCACTAAGTAATTATATTTGACCAATTCACAAATGATTATCTTACATTAATTAATCTAATTAATAATTAAAGTTAATCATATTAATTAACTGTTAAATAATCTTTAGTTATTGACCATCAATAACTATTAACCATTCTTTAATTAATTTTCTTAAGTAATTAACTTACATTAATCATTATTAATTTCAAATTAATTAATCATGAATATCTAATTAATTAACCTTTAATTATTTAATTAATTAAGTGTTAACTGTAACTTAATTAATTCATAATTACTTAATTAATTAACCTTTAATTATTAATTAATCTTATAATTAATAATTCTTAATTATAAATTAATTATCCTTAATTAATTAATCCTAATTAATTAATTTTAAGCCTTAATTACTTATTTAATTAATCCAATCATGAATTAAATTAATTATCCATTTAATTCCTTAAAAGCTAAATGAATTACAAATCATTAAATTATAATTTACTCTAAGATCAAACTTTGTTCTTATTTATCATTTACAAAGTATTTTAAATCAATTTACTTAAATTTACTTTCAAATATCATTTTAAATTTAAGATTTAAAATGAATACAAATTATCTTTAAAAAGTTTAAAACACATTTCTAAAACCTTTCATTTCACAAGTTAAGGATGTACACATTAATAAAGAAGTTTAAAAGGATTTAAAACTAAATTCATAATTAAATTACACCCTTAACATTCAAAACTATTTAAATCATTTTAAATTTAAAACTTTCCTTCAATTCAAAACTGGAATACATATTTAAATTTGAATTCAGATAAATCTTTAGATTTTAAAACTCTACTTACATTTTTAAACTTTATTTTAAAAATTCAAACTACTTAATCATTTTTAAAGTATTTAACAATTCAAGTTTAAAGTCTTAATTTATTTTAAAACTGAGATCTAAACTTAAATTTGAATTCTAGAATTTAAACTTGGATTTAAATTTAGTTTAAACCTTTGCTTTTCATCTTAAAACTTCAGTTTGAAATTTTTAAACAAACATTTTAAAATTTTACCTTTAACTCGTTAAAGTTGTTCAGAATAATTTATTTTTATTTAAGAAAAAACATTCTTAAATTTCAAACTAGGATACAAAAGTTTATTTGGATCCATATCTCAAAATCTGGTTTAAACTTTATTTTAAAACTGATTTCAATTTACAAAATCTGTTTTAAATTTTTTATAACAAACATTACAAGTTTCAGTTTAAACCTGTCACAAATACCAAACCCGAGCCACCCCAAATTCCTGCTTCGAGACAAATCAATCCCATCTTCGAGCAAACTACCCAAAATCACGAGTAAAACTCAAGTACAATCTTCAGCTCAAACCAACAACCAACAGCATCCACACATGAGCACCGTGCACCTACTCACTGTTGTTGATTGATTCCAATCAACATCGACGATCTTCCCCCATCGATGAACAACTCCTCACTCCATTCTGATCATCACATCGCTCACATACAACTCGAATTTGAATTCGAGGTCAAATTTTACAACCTAGAATAGAACAGAACAACCCCCACCAAACCGGTCAACGCTTCATCCACGGCCCTCCAACCACCAGTAATTCTGCATCACCGGCCACAGTCTCGTCTACGACCAAGCTTTCAACTCCTAAAACCTAGATGAACTCGTTCACCCCTATAGCCCGTGCCGACCCAATCAAGTTGCCTAGTTAAAACTAGGGTTACAAGTGAAATCCCACCACCACTGCTTCCACATTGATTTTCCCCTGCTTCTATCATTTTTCCTCCACTCACCTATCACCTATCCATCACCAGAAGAAAGCCCGACCCACAAAATCACATAGATCACCAGAAACCACCAATTTTCCATTTTCTGTTCATACAGAAATGCACCCTCCTCCTCAAACTATAAATTATGATTTTAGTGTTGAAATTCATGTTTTTCTTTGTGTTTTCACTTCATAATACTGAATTCATAATTTACAAAGTTTGAGTTTTTCACTTTGTATAACATTCACTGTTGTTTTTTTAATATTCCAGAGACACTCAGACTTGAAATTTTGCTTAAATTAGTTTTTAAACATTAATCCATAATAAATCAAACAATTTTTGTTTGTAAACCAAGTCCTAGCAATAATTGTTTCAAAAGGAAATGAATTTAAATCCAAAACAGGAAACTAGAAATTAAAAACAGAGAATGTTCATATGGGAATAAACATGCATACAACAGATTGCATTTTCATATATACATACTACAATATTTATCACAGAAATAACATGCAACCATATTCATTATTATCTTTAAAAAAATAGATTTACTCACCTGCTTAAATTGGAAGACAGAGCCATGGTTTTGAAAAAAAACTTTGAACTTTTAAAACTGGAAAATTTCTTTGCTTTAAATCTTGAATTGCTTGATGAAAGCTTGAGTTGCTGGAGCTTTAAAAACTTGATTTTTTTAAAAGGAACTACATGCATGCGGCTGCTTAAATTCCAGATTCTAAAGAAATGCAGGCTTCTGGTTTTTTTTTGAGATGGTGATAGGTTTGCTTGCATGTTTGCAAAAGTTATAGGTTTGCTATGCATTTTTGAAGATGATTTTTGATTTTTGATTTGAACTTGCTTTGCATGCTACAGAATTACAGGGTTTTGAAGATTTGCAGGGAAATTATTTGGTTTCTAGCTTGAGGAGTTTGATATGGAAATGAAATTACAGGCTTATGAAAATTGTAGATGGTTTGTGTGCTTGTACATGTGCAGGTTGATATTGGAAGTGGATGATAGGTTTAAAAATGAAGATGATATTTTCAAGCTTTGCTCTTGTTCTCGAATTGCTTTTATTTTCTTTGTTTACAAATGAGATTAGGAAAAGAAAAAGAACGGGAGATGTTTGTTTATATAACTTAAATTATGGTTTAAAAAATCAAAGAAAAATAAAATTAAAACAAGACACTTGTCAAAACTCTTGTTTATTTATTTACACTTGTTTAAAACAACTTAATCTACATACATTTGTCTTTTTTAATTAATTAGTATTTATTAAATGTTAATTATTATTTAGTTAGATGTTAATTATAAAATAAATGTAAGCTTGTATTTAATTAATTAGTTAATATATACTTGTTTACATGTAGATAATTTTGAAATGAATAAATCCAATTTATAAAATAAAAGTTTATACAAATATTTTAAAATCCAAAACAATTAAAAATATTTATACATTAAATTTCAAAGCTTTTAAATTTAAATTTAAATCATATTCTAAAATTAAATTTTTAAATCAAGTTATATATATAGATATAAACTACATGATTCAATTTTGAAAAACAAACTATTTTTATTTAAAATCTATTTGTTAAAAACAATAAATTATCATATTTTGAAAATAACAAATTTGATAACTTTAAATAATTTATAAAAGAAGTTGTTTCTTTATTAATAAATTACTTATTTTATCACACTATATTTAAAAAGGAATTCAAAATAAACCTTATTGTTTGTTTATTTAAATTTAAACTCGGAATCAATTTAAACAAATTAAATTTTTATCTTAACAATTTAAAACCTTATATTATTTATTCAATAACTTTTATAATTTTAACTTTAAATAAAATCATAATTCCCAATTTACCAAAGATATGTATATTTAGAAAACAAGATTTATTTATTTATTAAATTTAAAACAAGGTTTATCTATTTACAGTATATACATATTCTATATACATTATAAATAGAAAACAATTTATTAGCTTTTCAAAAATAAAAACTATCAGTTAAATATTTATTTTAATTGGATTATTAAATTAATTCCAATCTTATTAACAAAGATTATCAAATCAATTTAATTTTTAATTCAGATTATTAAATTGATATTGCCTAAATTTCCAGGATATCACACTCCTCCCCCCATAAAAGAATTTCGTCCCCGAAATTTAAAACAAAGGTAATTTAATAATCTCATCAAACATTTAATTTTAAAACACAAGCATATATCAATGATATGCTAAGAACCATAGCAACCAATTCATCCAATCAAACAATCTAACTATCTAGACAAAATTCTAGAAAGAGTTTCCTAGATTTTCCCAGGTATGAATATCGGGATACTCGCTCTTACAGAATCCAAACAAGCAATACTACTAAGCTACAGAGCTCCTACTCATCTAGATCCACAAAACTAGACAGCATATCAGACTACTAACGAGTATGACTCAACAACAAAACTCCTGAGCTGCTAGTTCCAAAACCAGAGATAGATCATACACGTACTCCCTCAGAGATACGTGAAACATATCGAACCTAGTTATCCAAACTGGCAATTCAATCCTGAAAACCAAACACTTATCCTCACAAGAACACAAAAAAATCCAAAACATCTCGGAGCTAGCTTCTCAGTCTTACCAAAACTTATAGCTCCTTCGATCTGAGAAAAGTGAACCAAAACCAAATCTCTGACTCCGGAATCCAAATTCCTCCGTCTCTTATCCACAAAAATTCTTCGGACGATCCCGGGCTACCAACATCCTTCCTGATCAGCCCAACCCTTGCTGATGCCTCTAGAAAAAAACAGAACCAAAAACAACTCTAACAATGATCTCCTCAAGATCAACCAAAACCAAGAACACAAACTCTACTCCACATACAATAGAAGACTGAACTTACTTCTCCTATGTGGAAAAGAAAAACAGGTGGACTCACCGATCTGGCCTCAGATCCTGAAAAACATCCTGTAGGAACTTTTTAATCCAAAACATTGCAACTTTCTGTTGCTTCCACTCTCAAATAGATGCCACCTTGCTTCCACTGCACAACTCTAATTTGGAGTAGAAGAAAATACTGATGAAGAACATGAGCACAAACTGGTCAACACATCCCAGAAATATGGTTCAACAGATCTATACCAAAAAAACTCAGAAGTTCCACCAAATCCAGAGCTGCTTCATCAAACTCTATCTCTAAGAACCATCCTTCGACTAAGCTAAACCACCGGTTCCACTCACGGAATCCTAGTCGATATGAAAACTCAATCTCCAAATACAGACAAACCCCTGACTTTAAAAAAAAATTGAAGTATGTGAATTTGGTTGCATGCTAGTTAATTTGAAATGAATATGTATTGTATGATATCTGATGTGTATATATTCATGTATGGTATGCATGTTGCTTTCTTCAGAGTACTCTCTACTTATACCTTTCAGTTTTCCAATTTTGATTTAAAAATTCAAACCTTTTGATATTGACTCTGTTAATATTCAACTGAAACTTGTTTGTTACATGATAAAGTATAGTTTAAAATTTATTCATATTGAAATAAGTTTGTATTGACTTTGGAACAACAGAGCAAAATTTGCATAAAGTAAAATTCAAACTTCTAAATTCATAAATTCAGGAAAATCAATTGAATTCTTGAACCAAAACATGAATTTTGAAACTAAAATCAAGATTTTAGTAATAGGAGTTAAGTGCAGTTCTTGTTTGAACTGGAAATGGTAAACTGGGATTTTCTGTTGATCTTATGATGAAAGAGGCTGGGATTTTCAGTGATGACAGTGGAGTGATAGTAGATAATAGGAAAGTTGGTAATAAGAAGATAAGAGCATGGTGAAGGTGGTGGTTGAGGTTTTGAGTCTGGAACCCTAGTTTTTAACTAGGCTTGGTTAATTAATTACCACGGCATTTGGAGTTGATCGAGTTCAATAAGATTTTGGGTAATGATAGCATGGTAGTTGGCGAATGTGTGGTCGGAGTTGCTGTCACTCTTGTGGCCGGAGATGTGGGAACGAGGCGTTTCCAGGTGACGTGGTGTTTCCTGTATCTTGTTCTAGGTTTGGGTTTTTAAACTCGAATTTGATTTCGAGTTTGTAACATCGATGTGATGATCGGATTCTGGTGAGAGGATGGTCGCCGTCTTGCTCGATGGTGTGGTGCTGACCGGAGATGGTTGGAGGACTGTGCATGCGCACGGTGCACTATGGATTCTGGTGATGTTTTGGTTTGGATAGAGTAGTAGTCTCGAGTTTTTCTCGAAGTAATTAGGTTTTTGCTCGAAGCAATTTGGGTTTGGACTCGAAGTCATTTACGTGATGGCTCGAGTAATGTTTGGTTACAGGTTTTTAACTTGTTCTATTTTTAAATTTAAAAATGAAGTTTAAATGTGAATTAAAGTTTAAAACAATTTTTAAATCTGAGTTGAAATCTGGATTGAAGTTAGTTTGAATCTTAGTTTTAAAATGATTTAAATTTTTGGAATTTAAATGGTTTTAACAACTTTTAAGTGTTTAAAGTGTATTTTGGTTTGAATTTAAAAATGAAATTTTAAATTGTAAAGTAAAGTTTTTAATAAAAGTTTAATCTGGAATAAAATTTAATCTGTATTCCAGTTTTGAAATTAAAGGAAGTTTTTGAATTTGAATTGTTTTAAACAACTTTAAATGGTTAAGTATGTTTTAAATTGATTTCAATTTGGAATGAATTTGATTTGAATTCCTTTAAATTTCTTTTGTGAGACAAGTATTTCTTTAAAATGTGATTTTAAAGGTTTTTAAATTTGGTTTTTAAACCTTGTTAAAAGTTAATTTGTATTAATTTTAAATCTTAGATTTAAAATGAAATTTTAAAGTAAATAGTTTTTAAATGCTTTGTTAATGATAATTTGATCATTAATAAGAAAAATGTTTTTTTAAAGATAATTCGGATTTAATGATTTGTAATTAAAATGGATAATTATCTTATTTAATTAATTAATGATTTGGATTAATTAAAAGTAGTAAAATGTTTAAATTAATTAATTAAGGTTTAAGATTAATTATTTAGGAATAATTAATTAAGGACTATTAATTAGATAAGATTAGAATATTAATTAATAATTGAAGGTTAATTAATCAAGTAAGTTTAAAGATTAATTATGTTACAGTTAAAACTTAATTAATTGTATAATTAGGATTAATTAATGAATTTTTAAAAGATAAATCAATTTGTAATTCATATTGATTAATGTAAGTATAATTACTTAAGAAAAGTAATTAAAGAATTGTTAGTAGTTAATAAAGGTCATTAACTTGAGATTATTTAACAATTAATTAATATGATTAATTATAACAATTATTTAGGTTAATTAACATAAAGATAATCAATTTGGAATTGTTTAAGTCTAATTACTTAAGGGAAGTAATTAAGGAATTAATTACTCAATGTAATTAATTGAGTTTAATGTAACTAGTTAAGTTAACCAATTAAGTTTAATTAATTTAAGTTAATCACTGATTAATTTTTTAATATAATTACTTAATGTAATTAATGAAGTGCAATTACTCAGTGAAGTAATTAATGGTAATTACTAAATGTAATTAATGGAAGATGATTTAAGAATGAAAGTAATTTGGATTAAATTACTTTGTATAATTAATCAAGGGATTAATTAAAGATAATTAATTAAGGAGTAATTTATTTATTTTATGAAGTAATTAAGGGTAGTAAATTACTGAATGTATAACGACCCACCATTCACCTCCACAGAATGACGCATCATTAATAAGAAAGAAAGGGATAGAAAAGAGAAAGAAAGAGAAGAAAGAAGAAACAACATCAGAATCTCAATAGCGGAACTAATAAATTATATTAATAACATAAGTATTACATAGTATACAGCAATTATCGGAGTTACACAGATTATACATCACATACTAGACAGTTATAAACACCTGTCTAGTTATTACAACTCAATACATCTCAGAGAAAACACAGAGATACCAAACATAGCGGAAAACTATATATCTACACGCCGAAGCCTCCTGCTCCATTGCTCCTCCATAATTCGTCAAAGCTAACCTGAATCCCTTGGCTACTCGTAAAAATTTGAGTACCCAAGAGTTTAAGAAAAACAGAAATAAACTCCGAGTCAGACATGGGTCAGGTGTGAGTAACATGTTAAAGTTGCTTAAATTTGAAAAACCTTTGAAAATAAAGGTATCACGTAAGACTTCCAACACATAAATATGGAAAAGTTTTACCTTACGCTAGCCAAAACATTTGATAGGAAATCCAGTGATATTATAATAGGTCTAAGGTTTTCAAGTGAACACGAAATATCCGAAATTGTTACATGATTAAACTCCAACTACTAGCCATAAAAGTGGGTAATACAATCAAAACCGATGGCAATTATTGGATTTTGGATTCCATACAATGGCATGGCTACTGGGGTACCGCCCGTCACCGTACGTGGCCTAGATCACCGTACCGAGGATTATTCCCAATCCCCTGCAACACAAAGCTGGAACCATTCCTCACTGAACAGCCCTGAGCAAGACAACCCCGCAGTTGGTGCGCATATCCAACTACCCACTAAGCCGAATAAAATGGGCCTCTAGACAGGGGAAAATCTCGTCCTACTTGGGCATGACCCACTTAGCCTTGATGCACTTCCCCTGTTTTAGCCATTCCCAGTTGAGGAGGCTTGAGGCTATGATTACCTTTAGAGAAAACTTCTTTTAGAATGCTTATCGTCCACCTGACGATGTTCTGAAAGCATTCAATCCATATAAGTTCATTCCGGGTTCGAACGAAACCGAAGGCATTACTTGTTACACTCATTTTGGAATCACCCTCATAGTTGACGACAATAACCCTTGCACTCTGAATCTTCGTCTTCACTTGAGATTCACAACCTATCGTTAATTTGGATCGATGTGGTTTTTGGATATCTAGATCTTGAAACCCGATTCCGGTCTCATCGAAATCCAAAACGCCATCTTTTAGGTCCAAGTTGTTTAAAGTTTAAAATAATTCAATTCTATTATCTATATACACACAGATAGATAATCCACATACCACAATACATAAACATCGTTATCATCACAACAGATAATCCCTATTATCATTATCAAAAGATAATCCATATTATCATCAAAAATAGATAATCCATATTATCATCATAATCAACCAATGCATCCATATCACACAATATTACTTATCTCATTTCTGAGATTTCAAACCATTCAAGGCAATCAGTATCATCCATACATAAGCAATGATCTATAATCACACCATCTATAATTAATTTAAAATTAATTAAATTAATTACTTCCATCTCTAATTACTTTAAAGTGAATTAAATTAACTACTGACATCAATATAAATCTTGCTTACATAACTATTGACTAATTACAAATTAATTAATTAATTATCCTTTAATTATCCACCTTAATTAATCACCCTTGATTAATTATCCTTTAATTACATTCAAGTAATTATCCTTTAATTAATTTCACAAATTAATTATTCTTAACCAAAACAGTAATTAACCTTTAATTACTTCATTAATTAATTAACTATAATCAATTACATTAATCCTTAATCAATTACATTAATTAATTACCCTTAATCACTTATCGTTGATTAATTAATCTTAATTAATCAATCTTAATTACATCATTAATTATATTAATTAATGATCCTCAATTAAATTTAAATTAATTACTTATTTAAATTAATTACATTAAGTAATTAATCTTAGTTAAACCATAATTATTAATCACCTTTGATTAATCATATTCAGTAATTAACTACCTTAATCACTTCATCAAATTAATTACTCCTTAATTAATTTCTTTAATTAATCCTTTGATTAATTATACAAAGTAATTCAATCCAAATTACTTTCACTATTAAACCATCATCCACTAATTATATCCAGTAATTATCATTAATTACTTCACTAAGTAATTATACTTCATTAATTTCATTAAGTAATTATTATCAAATCATCCAGTGATTAAAATTAATTAAACTTAATTAATTAATCTAAACTAATCACATTAAACTCAATTAGTTACATTAAGTAATTAATTCCTTAATTACTTCCATTAAGTAATTATATTTAACCAATTAACAAATGATTATCTTAAATTAATTAACCTAATTAATTATTAAAATTAATCATTAAAATTAATCATATTAATTAATTGTTAAATAATCTTAGGTTAATGACCATCATTAACTATTAACCATTCTTTAATTACTTTTCTTATGTAATTAACTTACATTAATCATTATTAATTTCAAATTAATTAATCTTGAATATATAATTAATTAACCTTTAATTATTTAATTAATTAAGTGTTAACTGTAACTTAATTAATTCATAATTACTTAATAAATTAACCTCTAATTATTAATTAATTTTATAATTAATAATTCTTAATTACCAATTAATTATCCTTAATTAACTAATCTTAGTTAATTAATTTTAAACCTTAATTACTTATTTAATTAATCCAAATCATGAATTAAATTAATTATCCATCTAATTCCTTAAAAATTTAATGAATTACAAATCATTAAATTCTAATTTACTTTAAGATCAAACTCTGTTTTTAATAAGGATCAAGTTATCATTTGCAAAGTATTTTAAATCAATTTACTTAAATTTACTTTCAAATATCATTTTAAATTTAAGATTTAAAATGAATACAAATTATCTTTAACAAAGTTTAAAACACATTTCTAAAACCTTTCATTTCATAAGTTAAAGATGTACCCATTAATAAATAAGTTTAAAAGGATTTAAAACCAAATTCATAATTAAATTACACCCTTAACATTCAAAATTATTTAAATCATTTAAATTCAAAATTGTCCTTCAATTCAAAATTGGAATACATATTTAAATTTGAATTCAGATAAATCTTTAGATTTTAAAACTCTACTTACATTTTTAAACTTTATTTTGAAAATTCAAACAACTTAATAATTTTTAAAGTATTTAACAATTCAAGTTTAAAGTCTTAATTTATTTTAAAATTGAGATTTAAACTTAAATTTGAATTCAAGAATTTAAACTTGGATTTAAATTTAGTTTAAACCTTTGCTTTTCATCTTAAAACTTCAGTTTGAAATTTTTAAACAAACATTTAAATTTTTTACTTTTAACTCATTAAAGTTGTTCAAAATAATTTATTTTTATTTGGAAAAAAACATTCTTAAATTTCAAACTAGGATACAAAAGTTTATTTGGATCCATATCTCAAAATCTAGTTTAAACTTTATTTTAAAACTGATTTCAAATTCCAAAACCTGTGTTAAAATTTTTATAACAAACATTACAGGTTTTCAGTTTAAAACCTGTCACAAATACCAAACCCGAGCCACCCAAAATTCCTGCTTCGAGACAAATCAATCCCATCTTCGAGAAAACTACCCAAAATCACGAGTAAAACTCGAGTACAATCTTCATCTCAAACCAAAAGCCAACAACATCCACACATGAGCACCGTGCACCTGCACACTGTTCTTGATTGATTCCAATCAACGTCGTTGATCTTCCCCCATCGACGAACAACTCCTCACTCCATTCTGATCATCACATCGATCACATACAACTCGAATTTGAATTCGAGTTCAAATTTGACAACCTGGAACAGAACAAAACAAACCCCACCAAACCTGTCAACGCTTCATCCATGGCCCTCCGACCACCAGTAATTCTGCATCACCGGCCACAGTCTCGTCTACGACCAAGCTTTCAACTCCTAAAACCTAGATGAACTCGATCACCCCTACCGCCCATGCCGACCCAATCAAGTTGCCTAGTTAAAACTAGGGTTACAGGAGAAATTCCACCATCACTGCTTCCACTGTGATTTGCCTCCGCTTCTACCATTTTTCCTCCACTCATCGATCACCCATCCATCACCAGAAGAAAGCCCGACCCCTAAAATCAAATAGATCACCAGAAACCACCAATTTTCCATTTTCTGTTCATCACAGAACTGCACCCTCCTCCTCAAACTATAAATTATGATTTTAGTGTTGAAATTCATGTTTTGCTTTGTGTTTTCACTTTATAATACTGAAATCATAATTTACATAGTTTGAGTTTTTCACTTTGTATAACATTCACTGTTGTTTTTTTATATGCCAGAGACACTCAGACTTGAAATTTAGCTTAAATAAGTTTTTCAACATTAATCCATAATAAATCAAACAACTTTTCTTTGTAAACCAAGTCCTAACAACAATTGTTTGAAAAGGAAATGAATTTAAATCCAAAACAAGAAACTAGAAATTAAAAAAGAGAGAATATTCATATGGGAATAAATATGCATACAACAGATTGCATTTTCATATATACATACTACAATATTTGTCACAGAAATAACATGCAACCATATTCATTCTTAAGTTCAAAAAAAATAGATGTTACTCACCTGTTTAAATTGGAAGTAAGAGCCATGATTTTAAAAAAAAGCTTTGAACTTTTAGAACTGGAAAATTTCTTTGCTTTAAATCTTGAATTGCTTGATGAAAGCTTGAATTGCTGGAGCTTTAAAAACTTGATTTTTTAAAAGGAACTACATGCATGCAGCTGCTTAAATTCCAGATTCTAAAGAAATGCAGGCTTCAGATTTTATTTTTGAGATGGTGATAGGTTTGCTTGCATGTTTGCAAAAGTTACAGGTTTGCTATGCTTTTTTGAAGATGAGTTCAGATTTTTGATTTGATCTTGCTTTGCATGCTAAAGATTTACAGGGTTTCGAAGATTTATAGGGAAATGATTTGGTTTCTAGCTTGAGGAGTTTGATATGGAAATGAAATTACAGGCTTATGAAAATTGTAGATGGTTTGTATGCTTGAAGATGTGCAGGTTGATATTGGAAGTGGATTACAGGTTTAAAAATGAAGATGAAATTTTCAAGCTTTGCCCTTGTTCTTGAATTTCTTTTATTTTCTTTGTTTACAAATGAGATTAGGAAAAGAAAAAGAAAGAGAAATGTTTGTTTATATAACTTAAATTATGGTTTAATAAAAATCAAAGAAAAATAAAATTAGAACATGACACTTGTCAAAACTCTTGTTTATTTATTTACACTTGTTTAAAACAACTTAATGTACATACATTCGTCTTTTTTAAGTAATTAGTATTTATTAAATGTTAATTAGTATTTAGTTAGATGTTAATTATAAAATAAATGTAAGGTTATATTTAATTAATTAGTTAATATATACTTATTTACATGTAGATAATTTTGAAATGAATAAATCCAATTTATAAATTAAAAGTTTATACAAATATTTTAAAATCCAAAACAATTAAAAATATTTATACATTAAATTTCAAATCTTTTAAATTCAAATTTAAATCAAATTCTAAAATTAAATTTTGAAATCAAGTTATATATATATACACATATAACTACATGATTCAATTTTGAAAAACAAACTATTTTTATTTAAAATCTATCTGTTAAAAACAATACATTATTATATTTTGAAAATAACAAATTTGATAACTTTAAATAATTTGTAAAAGAAATTGTTTCTTTATTAATAAATTACTTATTTTATGACACTATATTTAAAAAGGAAATCAAAATAAACCTTATTGTTAGTTTATTTTAATTTAAACTCAGAATCAATTTAAATAAATTAAATTTTTATCTCAACAATTTAAAACCATATATTATTTATTCAATAACTTTTAAAAGTCTAACTTTAAATAAAATCATAATTCCCAATTTACCAAAGATATATATATATATATATATATATATTTAGAAAACAAGATTTATTTATTTATTAAATTTAAAACAAGGTTTATCTACTTACAGTATATACATATTCTATATACTTTATAAATAGAAAACAATTTATTAGCATTAAAAAAATTAAAACTATTAGTTAAATATTTATTTTAATTGGATTATCAAATTAATTCCAATCTTATTAACAATGATTATCAATTCAATTTAATTTTTAATTCAGATTATTAAATTGATATTGACTAAAATTCTGGGATATCACGGAATGTGATTAATCAAAAGTGATTAATAAATATGGTTTAATTTAAGATTATTTACTTAATGTAATTAATTTAAATAGAATAATTTATTAAAATTTAATTAGGGATCATTAATTTATATAATTAATGATGTAATTAAGGCTTGATTAATTAAGATTAATTAATCAATGATAAGTGATTAAAGAGTAATTAATTAATGTAATTAATTAAGGATTAATGTAATTAATTATGGTTAATTAATTTATGAAGTAATTAAAGGTTACTTACTGTATTTGGTTAATTATAATTAATTTGTGAAATTAATTAAAGATAACTACTTGAATGTAATTAAAGGATAATTAATCAAGAATGATTAATAAAGGTGAATAATTAGAGGATAATCAATTAATTAATTTGTAATTAATTAATGGTTAAGTAAGTAGGATTTATCGAATGAATTAATTAATTTAATTCACTTTAAATTAATTAGGGATGAAAGTAATTAATTTAATTCATTTAAATTAATTATAGATAATGATTAATAGTTGCTTATGTATGAATTGATGATATTGATTTTCCTTGAATGGTTTGAGATCTCAGTTATGAGATAAGTAATACTGTATGATATGGATGCCTTGTCTAAAGTATAATGATAATGTGGATTATCTATTTGTGATGACTGTATGGATTATCTGTTTATAGTGATAATGCAGATTATCTATGTGTAATGATAATGTGAATTATCTATGGTGAATCTGTGAATTACCTATCTGTGTGTATATAGATAATAGAATTAAATTGTTTTAAACTGTAAAACAACTTGGACATAAAAGATGGTGTTTTGGATTTCGATGATACCGGGATCGGGTTTCCAAATTTGGATATCCGAAAACCACATCGATCAAAATTAACGATAGGTCGTGAATCTCAAGTGAAGATGAAGATTCAGAGTGCAAGGGTTATTGTCATTAACTCCAAGGGTTATTGTCATTAACTCTGACGGTGATTCCAAAATAAGTGTAACGAGATAATGCCTTTGGTTTCGTTCGAACCCGGAACGAACTTGTATGGATTGAATGCTTTCAGAACATCATCATGTAGATGATGAGCATTCTAAGTGACATGTCCTAATTAAGGTAATCATAGCCTCAAGCCTCATCAACCGGAAATGGTTAAAATAAGGAGGTGCAGCAAGGCTAAGTGGGTCATACCCAAGTAGGACGAGATTTACCCCTGTCTAGATGTCCCTTTTATTTCAGCTGTGCGGCGCGGTTGCTGATCACAACTGCTGGGTTGTCTTGTTCAAAACTGTTCAGTAAGGAATGGTTCTGGCCTTGTGTTGCAGGGGATTGGGAGTAATCCTCGGTACGGTAGTCTAGGCCCCGTACTGTGATGGGCGGTACCCCAGTAGCCCTACCATTAATGGAAATCCATTCTTTCTACGTACCCTTACGGTTTTGATTGTATTATCCACTTTTGTGGATAGTAGCTGGAATTTAATGAATGTAACAGTTTCATCTATTTTCTATTTACTTGAAAACCCTAGACCCTGTTATAATATCACTGGATTTTCTATCAAATGTTTTGGTTAGCGTAAGGTAAAAACTTACCCATGTTTATGTGTGTGAAGTCTTACGTGATACCCTTTTGTTTTCAAAGGTTTTTTCAAAGTTAAGCACCCTTAACCTTTTACTCATACCAGACCCATGTCTGACCCGGAGTTTATTCATGTTTTCTTAAACTCTTAGGTACTCAAATTTTATGAGTAACCATGGGATTCGGGTTAGCTTTGACGAATTGTGGAGGAGCAATGGAGCAGGAGGCTTCAACGCTGTAAATGTATATAGTGTTCCGCTGTGTTGGTATCTATGAATGGTTTCTTTGTATTGTATTGAGTTGTAATAACTAGACAGGTGTTTACAACTGTCTAGTATATGATGTATTATCTGTGTAACTCTGATAATTGTTGTATACTATGTAATACTTATGTTATTAATATAATTTATTCATTCCGCTGTTGAGATTTTGATGTTGTTCTTTCTTTCTTCTCTTTCTTTTCTCTTTTCTGTCCCTTTCTTTCTTCAAGATGATGAGACTTTCTATGGAGAAAAAGTCGGGCCACCACATGTCGCTTGTAGAAACGTATAGGTAAGCCACCACTATAGTTGCCTAAATAAGAAAAGTCAACAAATTTTCCCTCTACTATAGGCCTCGTATTAAAATTCTACTAAAATGTCTCTATCTTCAGTCAACATCCAAAAGAGTGTTGCTAATTCATTATTTTCTTTTATGAGCTCAACACGATGAAAACGCAATTTCTTCAATTGGGGGGCAATCTCTTTGTCCTTAATGTCATTCAGCTTTGAACTTTTTTTGAGAAGATTTTGGTATTATTCTGATAGCTTATTATGATCTTTTATTTGTTTGTTAAACTACTTGTTCAAGTGATATATTTCTGCCTATCTCTACTCAAATATTACAACGCAATAGTTTTTGTTCCCCTTTTAGTCTAAAATAGTCAATGTACTAACTAAGAATCATTCAATAGCTTAAGACATCTAAAACCCATACCTGAGAAACTGGAAGGGAAGACAATTGTGCTTTCCCTTTATCTTTAGATCTTTCACCCTGAGAAACATCATCTTTCCTAAGAAGGGATATCTTGGGAAGATTAGCAGTCACCCCTATATCTCGTGCACTTGATTTAGGATTGGCATCTCCATATCCGTCATTATATTCTGAAGGCCTAAAACGACCAACTCCACCACCTCCAGGGACTACATTATGGCCACCATTGTTGTCATCATTATCCTCATCATCGCCCTTTAAATCATCATCATTGTCATTCTCTTTTTCCTCTATATTTCAATCAGTCTCCTCATCCACTGGAAAATTGTCAAACGCTAATAATCTAGCCGCATCTTTTCCTTCTTTTTCGGGTACTTCAGACTCCTATTCCAGCTCCTTGAATTTAGCCATAAATCTATCATCCAACTTAGGATCTAAAGAATAGAAACCAAATCTGAATGTTTTTTTGCATTATTGGTGTAGGCAACGAAAAGTTCATCTTTGTAAGAATTTATGATAATCTCATCAAGAGGTCCTCCAATAAAGTGAGACTTTTATTTGGCATCTTTTTTAATGTCTGTAGTTAGGTCCAAAATTGGCCACTAACACCCAAATGTACATGAAAGCACCAACTAACAGCCACAGATAACAGATAGAGTATATGTAGAGAATTATAACGTCGAGAACAGTCAAAATAGAAATTATGTAGTAAAGAACAACAGATTTTAATAGTTGTTCGGCAAACTCCGGCCTAAGTCCACTCCAGAAGTTTACTTTTATTGCTGTAACAATTGATTACAGTTACAAAGTTGTAAACTAGCCTCAGCCTTTGAAAATTGAAGGTCAGAGAGAAGAAGAGAAGATCCCTTTCTTGAAGCCCTACATGCTCTATTTATAGATGTCCAGGTAGTTATTGGGCTCTCTGAATAACCAGAGCCCATTAGGGCCGAATGGCCCATGCCAAACCAAAATGCCATACCGAACGCACTCGTACGCCGAACGAGGTTTTCATGCCGAACGCATTTCATATGCCGAATGCTCTCTGATGTCGAACGATCCATCCAATGCCGAACGTCTCCAAATGCCGACGACACATCCAATGCCGAACGATCCTTAATGCCGAACCTCCATCATGCCGAACCATGTCTGATACCGAATAGTTTCTAATGCCGAGCGCCCATCATGCCGAACGATCTCTAATGCCGAGAGCTTCTATATGCCGAGCGCTCCTAGATGCCGAGCGCTACTGGATGCCAAGTGCTACTGAATGCCGAACGATCCATCCAATGCTGAACGTCTCTAGATGCCTAATAACACATCCAATGCTGAACGATCCCTAATGTCGAACCTCCATCATGCCGAACCATGTCTGATGCCGAACAGTTTCTAATGTCGGGCGCCCATTATGCCGAACTATCTCTAATGCCGAGCGCTTCTAAATGCCAAGCGCTCCTTGAATGCCGAACCACTCATGTATGCCGGACGCTCTATGTATGCCGAGTACTCTTGAATGCTATTCGAACGTGAATGCCAGACAACCATTTGTGCCGAACCTCCACCACGCCGACCAATGTTTCCTAGACCCAAATTATAGTTGATTCATCATTATCCAATCATATTTCCATCTCCCAAGCATGATGCGTCATCCATCCATCCAATCGACAGAATCCAACGTACACCAGCCTTGACGAACGTGCAGTCGATTAAGTTAAACCCACCTGTCCATGGCCTTGTAAAAAGGTGGGTTAACGCTTGCCCCCCAAAACATGCCTTGCTGTTGGAAGGTGTGTTTTGAATAATTCCGAATCTGATATCTAAAGTCTATAGCCATTTCCTTATCCATTCGAACTCGATAACCAATCCAACCTTATCCAATAACCGGTAACCGAATCCATGACCTCTCCGGGTCAACATCTGAATCATAACCTCTCCGGTTTCTTGCCAGGCGCAATTTCCACATGACGACTATGGTCTAGTCTCTCTGAACATTGAGTAATGCCATGGCTTAAGTCCTAAGCCGAATCCTGGTCACTCCGGACCCTTATCGAGTATGGTCCATAGCTGACGACCTGAAATAATAACTAATAATACAGGGCCTAAGTCCTAGGCCGAATCCTGGTCTCTCCGGACCCTTGTCGAGCATAGTCCATACTCAACGACCTCAAATAGTAACCGATAATTTAGGGCCTAAGTCCTAGGCCGAATCCTGGTCTTTCCGGACCCTTGCCGAGCATAGTCCATACTCGACGACCTGAATAAGCCAATTCACCTTGTTTGGGCGAAGAGACTTACCCCTTGCCATTCCGGGCACAACCCATACCCGCCGACCGTTTATCAAAAACCAGATGAAAATCCGATCAAAAGCCAATCCAAAATCCAGACCAAATCAGAAAGCAAAAAATCCATATCAAAAATCCAAACCATTATCCAAACCAGAAAGCAATCATCCAAATAAAAATCCAAAAGAAACAAACAAAACCAGAAGTTCAAACCAAACCACCAAAAGCAAATGTCCAAGCCAAAAAAGAGAAAGCATTTTTCACAAACTAGAGCATCATAGTTTATCATCATCTCGGAGCATGCCTAGGGGCTATCTCCGTTTCCGTACATGAGTAAGTGACTTGGTCGTTTGCCTGTAGTTTGCTACTTATTTCATAATATCATGGTCAATTGATAACCAATCGACCATCATTCCCGTGCCTCGCACCATCACTGTGTGAGGTAGACGGTGGTTGCTCCTACCCTACCGCTGCATTCCACGCTTCGATGTATTGTCCCACCTGTCCATCCCTTACGTGCTCCTCAATTATGTCCATTAAGTGCCTGCAGCTGTTGGTATCATGCCCGTCCAAATCGTGGAAGAGCCTGTGTTTTCTTGATGCCCTCACACGCTCGGAGGATTCTCTCCTAGCCGACCTTCGGTAGGGAAGGAGATTTCGAGTCTCCAAATAAATATGTTCTAGCCTCTCGTTTAATCCAGTGTAGGTGGGGAATTTTTGCTCTCTCCACTGCTTCCTAGCCATTCTTACTTCGTCGTCCAACTTCCGTTTTCCTTTATCTTTATCTTTCTCCAAGCCTCCGTTGGATGGCCCTCCATCCTCATCCGTGTTCACCACCTTTAACTTCATATCTGAGCACGCATCTTACTGTCGAAGTAACCTCTCAGCTTCGTGAAAGAATTCACCGAGATCCATTGGAGGGTCCCGTATCAGTGACACTTTGAAATCTGAATTCTCCCTTACTCCTGACACTACCTCCATCAAAACCATCGACGGTTCCGGCCGATCCACCGAAGCAACATCTACATTGAACCAAGTTAAGAAAGCCCTGATGGATTCGTCTGTCCTTTGTTTTACCGATGTCAGCCTCATTACATTCTTTGGCCTTTTGATATGTACATGAAACTGCTTCAAAAACCTGTCTACCAACTCCGTCCATGTCCCGATAGATCCTTCTTCCAGCTGCCTGAACCACATAACAGCTATGTCCGTTAAGAATAAAGGGAAACATCGAGCCATAACTTCTTTCGATGCCCCCAGCACCTCTATGTGTCATGTATATCTCGTCAAGTGATTTGTTGGATCGGCTTTTCCATTGTATGTTTCCACGTTAGGTAGCTTGAAATCTGGCGGATTCCGAGCTATCCTGATTTCACGAGTGAACGGACTCTTGTTTACTCCTTCCAGATCCTTATTGGTCAAACCTCCATGGATAGTTCGCCTGACAATCTCGGCTAATCCAGCATTGTCCGTCAAGGGTTGCCCTCCAAGTCCCCGAGGAAATTCTGATACATACTCTTCATCCCGCGCCCCTACATTCCTGTCAGCATCTTGTTGTGTAGTGCAAACTGGAATCCCTCCATGAATTGGTCTAGCATTTCCTGGTGGTGGCCCACGAGCCTTGGTCCTTCTAGATTGGCAACTGTCTGCCAATTGGGGGCTGCTCCCCGTTTAATCACTCTATCAGCCTATTGGTTAAGTTCCTCTAGTCTAGCCCCAAGACCTTGAGTACCTGCAGTTCGCGATTGTCCAAATTGTCTGAGAACAGTATGCATCATCTCCTTCTATCTTTTCATCATCGCTTCCATTTCCTCTTTAGTGATGTAGATGGATGCTCCACCTGCTCCTTTGAATCCAAGTTTCTAATTCCAAAAATCCCGAGTGCTTGTCTTCTCAGTGAAAGCACCAAAGTGTTAGGTCCAAAAATGGTCACTAACACCAAAATGTAGATGAAAGCACCAACTAACAGTCACAGATAACAGATAGAGTATACGTAGAGAGTTATAACGTAAAGAACAATCAAAATAGAAATTAAGCAGTAAAGAACAACTAAATTTTATAGTGGTTCGGCTAACTCCGGCCTAGTCCACTCCAGAAGTTTACTTTTATTGTTATAACAATTGATTACAGTTACGAAGTTGTAAACTAGCCTCAGCCTTAGAAAATAGAAGTTCAAAGAGCAGAGGAAAAGATCCCTTTCTTGAAGCCCTACATGCTCTATTTATAGACACGTCCAGGTAGTAGTTGGCTTTCTGAATAACCACAGCCCATCAGGGCCGAACGGCGCATGCCGAACCAAAATGCCATACCGAACGCACTCGTACGCCAACAAGGTTGTCATGCCAAATGCACTTCGTATGCCAAACGCTCCCTGATGCCGAATGATCCATCCAATGCCGAACGTCTCCAGATGCCAAACGACAGATCCAATGCTGAACGATCCTTAATCCCGATCCTCCATCATGCCGAACCATGTCTGATTCGGAATAGTTTCTAATGCTGAGTGCCCATCATGCCGAACGATCTCTAATGCCGAGCGCTTCTAAATGTCGAGCGCTCCTGGATGCCCAACGCTACTTGATGCCGAGCGCTACTGGATACCGAACGATCCATCCAATGGCGAACGTTTTCAGATGCCAACGACACATCCAATGCCGAATGTTCCTTAATGCCGAACCTCCATCATGCCGAAACATGTCTGATGCCGAACAGTTTCTAATGCCGAGCGCCCATCATGCCGAATGATCTCTAATGCAGAGCGCTTCTAAATGCCGAGCGCTCCTGGAATGCCAAACCACTCATGTATGTCAGACGCTCTATGTATGCCGATTACTCTTGAATGCTATTCGAACGTGAATGCCAGAAGAACCATTTGTGCTGAACCTCCACCACGCCGAACCATGTTTCCTAGACCCAAATTATAGTTGATTCATCTTTATCCAATCATATTTCCATCTCCCAAGCACGTTGCGTCATCCATCCATCCAGTCGACAGAATCCATCGTACACCAGCCTTGACGAACGTACAATCGATTAAGTTAAACCCGCCTGTCCATGGCCTTGCAAAAATGCGGGTTAACATCTGTCACCTTGATAAAAATATTATTTTCTTCTCCAATCTCTTCTCGAGTGAAGTGTAACTCTTCTCAAGTGAGGTGCATTTGGCAATAAGCTTGTTCCTCTCTTTTTCAACCTCTTCAAGCATTATCGCAAGCGCTATAATTCTATTATTTGAGATTTGTTCATCACCTCTCTCCTTGGTGATTATGGATTTGGTTTCTTTCAAAGAGATACTTAACCTTTCATTTTCACGTGCCACCTCATCCTTGGTCGTAGAGAGATTGATGACCTAATTATTCAATGAAGAAATCTCCTCTTTAAGCTTTAACACTTCACTAAATGCGCCAGAAGCGCTATCTTGTAAAGAAAAAAAAAATTTGTTTTGTTAACCAAAGATATGTAGCATAAATTTAAGTCACAAGGCTATGTTACTACAAACAAACTATTAGCCACTTATGTAATTATTCTTACCTTTATACATATATTTTTATTTTAAATTTTGATATCAAAGCTTAAGCATATACATCCAATTATCTTTTACCTTGTCCTTTTATTTATTTATTAAGGTTTGTACTTCTTTGTACATGTATGGATATTCATACATTCACATATGCATATTTATTCTACCATACTTGCATTTATAAATATTTATTTTATATATTTTGAAATACAGGTGCTTATATACATATTTCTTACCTAATATAAACATATATAAATATATTATAATCATATGTTTTGAAACTTGTCGTTATGAAACTTTTACATTCACGTATAAACATTTACTTACATATGCAGTATTTTTACAACATGTATATTTAACTCATCACTACCATTTACATACACATACACATTTATACATGTTTTCATATAAATTACTTTTCTATGGCATACATTCATATACTTGTATATTTATATACTTACGTATATATTATTAAACGTCATAAGTTTTGTCTGTATTTATATTTATATAAAAATGTATTCTACCTTGAATTTTAAATGGTGGAGTTTTGTATTTCTTTAAAATTTTTCAAATCCAGAAATTTTATTTAAAATTTTAATATAGTTTTTAATAAAATTTATAGATACAAATATTTTAACTATCAGAAAATTAATTTATTTAACCAATCAAAATTAATATCCTAATAATTTAAAATCAGTTAATCACCCAATTACATACATTAAAAATCAAGGTCATTACAAAGACTATCATTATTTTTTGCTCAAGACAACATAATATATGTTAAAAGCGTATATTTGAATATTTTAAAAATAAATATAATTTATCAAAGTGATAAATTTGACAGACTTCCCACTTAAAATAATTTCATCCTCGACATTACAACGCAAAGCTCGAAAGCGGTTTCCAAAAATATTTATTTTTAAACTTATACTTCTACAATTTATATAGATTATACATATGCAAAATTTAATTTGATCTACAATTCGATATAACTTTACTTTCGAATTAGTATCGATCCTTCGATTCTCCAGTACAGACTTTGATTGGGCTCAGAAACATCTATTTTCCATACATAGCGCTCAACTATGATAAAAAATGTAACTACCCGACTACAAATCCTCATTAATGTTTGCCCTAAAGCATGAGTGATAAATTCATTTAGAATACTGAAATACTATATTCGAGTCTTTAGGCCAAATTTGTGTTACGAAATAATTCATGTAAAATGAAAATACTTTTTATCCTAAATGTTTAGAAAATCTTGGTTTAAGTTTTTAAACATTTCATAAAGATTCTTATGAAATTTTCTTAATTGGTTTGCATATTCACATTTGAACAAAGTTATAAACAAACTATATAATTATATTATACATGCTTAATATTTTACTTCCATCCATCATTTCTCCTTACATATTTAAATCTTTCTTAAGTCCTTCTAAACCTACTTGGGTTTTCATAATACTGATACAAACATAACTATCTTACAAGCCATACTTACATATGCTACTACATAATATTAATACAAGATAGGTGTTTCCAAATCTTCCTGTCTCATATCATAATTACTCCTCTGTATCTGATGTTGATGGTCCACTTTCGTATCCAAATCAAACATGACTTTTCCATCGTTATCACTATCTTCTTGTTCGTCATTGGGTTCGTTATCGTCCTCAATTTGAAGTATCACATCCACTTTATATTGCAACTTAGGCTGGTTCCATGGTACATGGCCCAGTCCGGGTGGCATATCTTGTATAATTTCTCCTTTTCTATTTCTTCTAAACCTTAGACTTCTTCTTCCTCGGGATCCAAAAATTCTTCCACTTCATGTTACACGTTGTCCCCATGAATGAGAGAATTTGACGACTCCTTGTGCCAAATAATATGGTCACCATCCAACTCCTATATGATGTTGCTATCTCTACTGATGTTGATTGACTTATGGGATATTATAGTATTCTAGTCTTCTTCATGTTTAGATTCTTCTTCCATCGGCTCCTCCTCAGGAATTTATTCTTCTGGTTCAAGTTCTAAACTTACTAGTTCAGTGATCCACATTCTTTATAAGGCCTGAGGGGTCTCTTCGTCACTATACACTAGAATAAGTTCTATAGTTGGGTAAGAAATAGGGATATCGACTATATGGTAACTATCTTTATCTAGTCAGGTCTATGGATCTAATTCTCCTTTAATAATGGGCTTAATATTTCTAAATGGCCTTTTTTCGGGATCTTCGACATCACTACAAAGAATGATTAAACCATTATTTTCACCCTAGCTTGCTCTTGAGGTCTCCCCACTCGAATTCTTTTTCCTATAGCTTGAGGGTTTCTACAATTATCAACAACAAATACTTAGATACTAAGCATTTCAATTCATTTAATTAGTCCACTTCACTAATTTATCCATTCTAATCACAATCAATTGAATTTCTGAAATTTAATTCTTTCAACTTAACTTAAGTTAAATTTCATTTATTTTATATCTCAGTCCCAACCGACACAATTTCCAATCTAATTTTATTTAACTTAGCTCAAGTTAAAATTTATTTCCCAAAATTCAATTTCCATATTTTTCCTTTGAAATCATTCACCATTTATAAGTTCACACATATTTCCTAGTACTTCCTAAAACCTTAAAATAAGGATTCTAGAAATTTTTCAAACACCCGATATTTATTTCAAATCATTTTGAAACCAAGTATAGCTTTTGGGTTTAACGAACCATTTCTTTAAAGTTTTCAAAGTCAACCTGATTTTTATCCAAAACAATTCCCTCGAAATCTCTAAAACAACCTTTGTTTTTCACAAAAATCACTATATCAAATTTACTACGGTAGCAATCTGTCACTTAGAAACTCAAAAATGAATACTGGTGATGCTACAGTCATCACCAGAATTATTTTCCAGCGACTGAAGTGAGTTTAGTGCTATATCTCTTCCAATCCATTTCAAAACAATTTTCTTTTGAAAATATTCTCAAAATAATACTCTTGTTATTATTTTCCACACCTCTTTGAAAAACATTTTTCCAATCTTCTTGGGATTTAAATTTCTAGATTCTGTTCTGAATCCAATTTAAATTATAAACCAGCTGTATAATGTACACTTATACAAATTTTCTTTTGGTTATATAAACCATTTCCCATTTTATAATCTTATTAGATTATAATATTATCATCCAAACACTGCAAATAAATATAATATTTTCAGAAAATTATTTCTTCTATATCAAAATATATCTTGGGTAAAGTTATATCACTTAATCCATTTAAAAACAATAATGTATCGAATTTCTCTGCTCAAGTGTTTAGAAACCCCTAACAATATAGTTGTACGGACTATGTCCACCAGAGTTCATAAGTCACTCGATAAGTCAACCATCATAATATAAAACATTTTATATTCACTAAATACGCGCTCATATCTATTAGTACACTATAACTCATTCTAAAGCACTACTAACTCTATTTCTAATGAGTAACCCCCACCAGAGCCAAGGTTCTCGCTTAACCTTCAGCTCGGATACCATGTGTAAAGGCCTGTAGTTCCTTACCCTTTGAGTTGATGAATATTCACTTCTGTTCAACCCAAATTGTACGAAGGAGAGAATAACTAGGGTGAAGAAGAAAAGGTAGAAGAAGAAATAGAAAACAACAACATAGAATCTCATAGTCGCATCGAAAACAAAATATAATACATAATAACAGAACTTTATACAAAAGAATATGTAACTGTTTTATATTCGCAATCATCAGAGTACAACAATCAATACATCAAATTAGACAGTTATATAAATTGTCCTTACACAGTGGAAATACAAGCCATGTATGGGAATATGTCTCTATCGTCCAGCTCGTCCCTTGAGCTCCATAGCACTCTATCTTAAATCAGTAATATCATTCTAACCCGAGCATTACAATAAAATAGCACTCGAGTCAGTTTGGTAAACTAGCTTGAGAAACACACTAAATTTGAATTATTAAAGTTATTAAAATCCTTTGAAAGACAAAGGTATCTCATAAGACCGCACCACCCATAAATACGATGGGTTTTTACATTACGATAACCAAAACACTTTATAGAAAATCCAGTGATATTATAATAATGTCTAAATACAAGTACTTATTCTAATACCTAAATTTGTCACATTAATTATATTCCAACATACTAGGCTCTACAAACAAAACCGTAAGCTCCTATTGGAGAATGGATTCCAACGAATGACTAGGCCACTGGGGTAACACCCATCACCGTACACCTACAGAACATTGTACCGAGGACCACGTCGGGATCCCTTGCTACACAAGACCGGCCTACCCCTAACTTGGACGGACCGAATATGTTATCACCCTAGGATTTCCCACCCTTACTATCGAGCGCTTCTTCTTTCATGTATACGCATATCTAAGACAAATAGGTTTCGAGGACATCTAGAAAAGTGATAACATACCTTACTTAGGTGCGACCCACTTAGCCTTGTTGCATCCCCCAGTTTTAGTCATTCCCGGCTGATGAGGTTTAAGGCTAAGCATTACATTTCAAGAGCAATTTTACTTAGAATGCTCGTCGTCCTCCAATGACGATGTTCTGATAGCATTCAACCATGCAAGTTGTCCTGGGTCTGGACAAACTGAATCACCATCTTCATCATCTTCACGGTATTCATTCCCTATGTTCAAACCGGATCGAAGCGGTTTTCAGATAATTAAATCCGACCCCGGTCTCTTTGAAGCGATTAATGAAATTGGTCAATATATATAGTCGGTTATTAAACTACCAATAAAACATCCATAAGCAGTACTAAGCCTTATTTTATAAATCTCCAAAATATTTGTTTCAAATATCTTCACCAATATATTTATATTCAATCTATTCAATATTTTATATTTGAAAACAATTTCAACACTTATATCCATAACAGGGTATTTTACCATTTCAATACTTAGAAATATTTTCAAATTCTTTTTTTTCAACACTTAGAAAATATTTCTATTCCAATCATTTCCACTAGAAATGTTTCCAAAACCTTCCTTTCGATACATAGGAAAATATTTATACGTATACTATCCAAAATCTTTTTAATATCTAACTTGGAAATATTTCGTACTTATATCATAAGTCTTCGAATAAATTCTTCTTACGATTTTCAAACTAATTATACTTGTCTATAATCCCAACCCAACATTTGTAACTCCTTTAATGGATTCAAAATCTTCCCGAAGCTATTACATCTAGGCATCGGAAATTTTCTTAGGTCTCTAACATTCCATTTATAAATTTGTCTTATAAAATATCATCCTATGATAAACCAGTTTACACATTTCGAGAGAGTTTATAAATAACGAGTATTTTTTAAAGAATATTAGTTTATTTAAAATATGTTTAAGTTATTATTTAAAATATTGAAAATACTTTTATACGTCTTTAACTCATTTTTAGGTGAACAAATAAATTTCCAAAGCTGAATTTAAAAGTTAGAATTTGTTAATAAATACTTAACATTTGAAAATCTACTTTCTACGAAATTTCAATCTCATTTAGTTTAAAATTCCATAGTTTTAAAATAATAAAATTTTAATAATATCACGTTAAGTATAATTCCACGATTTGATCATACGGATAATTCAATAGTTCACAACTGTTAAGTATAATTTGTATTTGAATTGAATATATATATAAATATATATATATATATATATATATATATTATTCCAAGTATCCCACTTTTCATATCACGTAAGTTCAAAACCCTATGGTGGAATGCCACTAGGCACTCATAATGTTATACCCCTATTCTGAATGCAACAGAAAGGTTTTGAGTCCTAATTTGATCATACGGAGACGATAGCCTTTTGGACCCAATTATTATATTGAATTTCCAATATAAATTTCAGCTCGTTTATATCCCGTACAACCAAACGATAACTTCAAGTGTTATGAAATTTGAAATCCGATAGTTATACGCTATTACGGATCCAATGGAACTGGTTTCATCGAATTCCAATAGTGTGCCTTGGAAGGCTATTTTTAAATGTTAATTTAAATGATATATTTTTCAACCAATTCCCAATCATTAAATTTTAATTTAAACCTCGAAAAGGATTCACTATTTTAACCAATTCCCAGTCATCAAATTCCATAATTAGATTATCAAAAAAATGGTTATATTTGAAATTCATGTTAAAAATTAACTTTTAAATATTTAAAATCAATTAAATATTCCAATTTCAAATACCCAAAATTATGGGTTGTTACACATGATTTTGTTTCTCCCAGAACAATAAGTAGAATATTTCAAATAAAATTCATTGAAAAATTCTCTTCCCAAAAACTCTTTTTGGATAGAAGTTGTCATTATCTAAATCCTTTTTCGAAATATTACTCTTAATCTTCTCAATGTTGTTATTGAACCTTCTAGTTAAACTATGAAATTCTAATCATAAGATCTTCATACTTAGATTTTCTAATCCTGATTTTAAACTATCGCTTGAGTTATAACATATCTAACTATATGTTATTCAAAATATATTCTTTATATTCAAAATATGATCCTAGATAAAATTATTTCATTTACCATATTTTTCTAAAAAAAATCATTTTTAAATAATTGACAAATATGCACTCCTATATATTATACTCTCAACTCATTCTATGGTGTTATTAACCCTATCTCTAATGAGTTAACCATCCTAGGGTATCACTAACCCTATTTCTGATGAGACTTTAACCTTATCAAACTCAAGTGTTCGCTTCACCTAAATTCTGATACCAAATGTGACGAATGAGATTTTCGACCGTTGATAATCGACATTAATACATCCTCGGTATTCACGTACAGCAAATTCAAGTGCCTTAAACCCAATCGTTGTGGGAAGAAAGAAAATACAGACAGAACATAATCTTACAAGAATGGAATAACATATATTATTTTAACATATAATCTTTACCGTGGAAAATTTCAAATACATTTAGGAGAGGTTAACTTAATATTAACATTAATAGTTATAAATATCCGTCCTCGAAAATGCATAATACAATAGTAACCAGTGTCGTGGAAATGGATAAGAATCTTCAAAAGAATCTTCTAGCTCCGTTGTAACAACTAGTACTTTTACGATTATATATTTAAATGTTTTATTTAGATATAGCATCATTAGTTGAATTTAAAGTACAAAATGTGACATTTTGTAAACAGTTGAATCCAAACTCGAGACCACTTCCATTGAGTTTAAAACGACGTTTACAACTTTTTTAAGTATAAACATTGATATGTTTGAAGTTGATTAAAACTTTGGTATTTTATTTGGCTTTGGGTAGTGTTCTAGCCCACTAACCCAATAAGAGAACCCAAACTTTCTACCAAATACCTCCCACTCCACTCCCCTTCTTTCCTTTTATAATTTACTTAAACTCTCAAGCAAAAGGGAAAATGGAGGAAAAGAGAGGAAATCCAAATTCCTAAGCCCTAGTTCTCTTAGGAGATTCAAATTCAAGTTCCAAAATCAAGGAGAAGCTTAGGTAAGCATGCTCTTCATCTTCTCCATCTCAGTTCCACTTCGATTCTTGATTTTTCCTGTAACCTAACTTAGGAAAATCTTTGCATGTAGTACTAGGCTGATAATCTTTGAGGTGTAGTTGAAGAGAAATCGATCTTAGCTTGTTTTAGAGCTTCCCTTTTCTTTTTTGGGTATAAAGGTGAGTTGTTAAAATCACATCTATGTCTATAGCTTTCGCTATTGTTAAGTATGAATTCCTAAGATCTATTTCATATTCAATTGCTTTTGAATTGAATTGTTTTGGAGAATTTTCTAATTTTGGTATTTCGAAGTCAAAATCTATGAAAATCCTATTATTGATGTTTGGACATGTTGTTTGGAGCGTATTGAAGAGCCTATAGGGCTGGACTGTCGCTTGACATAAATCCCTTGGAACCATCGCTCATTAGATCGCTTCCGAGTTGATCTGACCATCAATGGACAAGGCAAATTTTGCCCTAAGTTCAGCTCAGACGTTTGGGAAACACTCAGACATCTGAGGCAAAGGAATGAAAATTCCAAACCTACGGCTCAAATATCTGAGGTTATTCCCAAACATCTGAGCGAGCTGGAAGAAATTTCCATACCTTCAACTCAGACATCAGGGAAAACCACTAAACATCCGGCACTGTTAAATTCAGCCAATTTTCCTATTTTTATGTGGGTTTCCATTTTATCGGTTTTTGTTGATCCGATTAGTTATTGTCATTTATTATTGACTTTGATGACTTCTTTTCTGAATTTTTGGGAATATCCATTTGATGGATTTGATATCGTTTTCATGTTTTTAATTCACATCATCAAATGTGAATTTTTTGTGATAAATTGTTTTCACAATCGTTTCGATGATTTATCACTTTTAAATACAAAGGTTTCTATACTAGTAGTAAATACTCAAACACTTTCACAAAAATTATTTCAACATTTCTTTTAATAAAAAGCTCATTTTTGAAACCGTTTTCCAATCTATTAGTATATACAAACCTTAACCTCATTCGTACGAGAAATCCAATTAAACAACTTAGTAAAACAAGGGGTATGAAACGCTTGTGTTTACTTTGTCGGTTAATTCTTAGACTTGTTCGATTCAAGTCTTGTGACAATTTTCAAGTGGAAATCTACAATTTTTTCGTAAATATTAATGTTAAGCCAGTGGTTATGGGACATGAAGCTAAACTCATCTATTACTAGCTTGATGTAATTTAAACTTATTGATCAATGACGATCATTTTGAGGTTTAGACTAGCGATATGCGATGTCTCATTATCCGTGTAGGGGATTGTACCCTGAGCTTTGTCCCATTTTTTATAGGTTAGTGACCTATGGGTTTTATGGAGTTCGGTTCATCGGGCGTATCGTTTTACTACGTCGTTGTTCCGGCTTATTTGAGTTTCAAGTAACTTGAGCATATCGTTGTACTACGTCATTGCACCAACTTTATGGGTTAGCGACCTATAGGATAGCGTCCCATTTGTGATACACGTGTTGGTGAATTCATGCTCCCATTTGTGATGGGCCTCTCCCTTTGTGTTTTCTTGATTTCTAATTATTGATTTTTAGAATTTGTGTTTCACCAATTTTTATGATGTCATTGATATGTTTTGTCAATATTTGAGGTTGTTGAATAAGCTAAAGAATATGATAAGTCTTTTTTTTGTTTTTAGAAAATTTGAGATATTGTATGATTTTCAATTGTTACCAAATATATACTTGTCACAACATGGTATTCTTGTTATCATATGTTTGTGTCACACCCCTTATCCTATCTCATCTTACGTGATATTTTAGCTAGACCGATCCATTTATTATTTTTCTTCTTAAATAATACTTGGGCCAGACCGAGGTGTTTCAAGTGCTTTCACTTGACTTCTTAGTAGGGACAAGTTTCTAACTTTTGGCTATCTACTTTAGCTTAGTAGTTTTTTTTATACATTTGAGATAGAGACTCCTTGATGTATACATATTCTCTTATCTAGCACTTGTACCTATTCTTTTGTGATGTATTGGATTTTGTATAACCACTACTCTGGTGTTCACTTCAATGTGTTATATTCATATCTGTTTCCGCCTTAGTGATATGAATATCTATGACTGATTTGTGTTATGCTTATTTTATATATTGTTTCGAAGACCTCATATCCACTATGTAGTAGCTTTGAGTTTGTATTTGATATGTCAAATTTCCTCTTGAAATGAAATGCATGTCATACTAACTGACATTTCGATACTTGCACAAAGCAATTACATAGATGGCCACTCCTCAACAGCCTTATTTTTCGTGCTAGTCGACAAAATTTCTTTGTAGTGTCCTTGGCTAGTGTGAGTATAGAGGTGGGGCATCACAGCTTGGTATTAGAGCCAAACTTCGAAACAATATAGGATATTATGACGAGGACCATTGTCCAAAGTCTTTCTTAGGAATCGTGCCATAAGATTTAATTCGAGTCTTCATACTGTTCTATCTTATTTCTTTTATGATGCCTTGTTCTATCAATCAAGTTTGTTTAATATTCATTCTGAGAATAACCTTTTTCTTCTTCTTTCTTTCTTTCTTAAAAGAAGAGAAATGGTTAGATGTAGTCATCCTAGCGCTGGTCAATCTAGTGCTACTCCTTTGGATGGCGTATTCATGTCTTTCCAACAGCTTTTGGATCTTGTAAAGAATACCCAAGCTATCGGACCCATTCCTCAGCCTAGTCATCCTAAATCCGAGTTTGCATGCTTATGTAGTGATTATACCAATTTAGGTGGAAGGCCACTCAAGGCTTTCGAAAGGTTATAGAAGTCTAAGCTTGGCTTCGAACATGCGACCGCATCTTTTCTCGCATGAATCTTGTGGATGTACATCGAGTCCAAGTGGCTTCTAGCATGCTTCGGGAGAGAGCATTAGATTGGTATAAGTTTTAATTATGGAAATTGTTGAAGCCGATCTTACTTGGGAGCAATTCTGAGAAAGTTTCGAGTTGAAGTTTGTGCCCAAAGCAGAAAATTAACTTTAGCTCGATGATTTATTGACCTTATTCAAGGTGAATCTTTCGTGACAGATTATGTCGCATCATTTGAATCCCTCTCTAAATATGGGGTCGTTTATGTTAATGCCTCATTGAAGAAGAATCAAAGATTTATCTATGGTTTGAATAAAAACCTCAAAAAAGCTTTACTTTTGAAACTAGAAGTTCCTTTCGATCGGCTTGTAGATATCTCTTTTTGACTTGAAGAGGCCGATAAACAAAGTGATGGTGATGTTGGGGTTCCCAAAAAGAATTTCAATAAAAAGAAGAAGAGGCATCTAGATAATAAGTTCAACCCCTAGCAAGAAAGGGAAGCAAGCAATTTTGGTGGTAAAGACTCCTATCCCTAATCGTGGAGAATGCTACAGACGTGGATCTAAGAACCACTATGCAAATATAAGTGTCTGAAGCCCCTTACTTGTCGCTATTGAAAAAGTTCAGGTCATCTTGTATCTTCATGTCTCTACTTAAAAGCGAGAAAGAGGGAAAGTTGAATGTTGTGCATGCCCCTAGTTCGCTTGGTCAAGGTATTTCTCATTCTATCATTGATGGTATTATTATGTTTCGTAATCATCTCATTTGATTTCTTTTTGATACGGGTGTATCTCACTCTCTTACGTCAAAAGAACTTGTTGATACTTTTTGTTTGAATGTTATGGGCTTGATGAATTCATTAAGAATTGCGAATCCGATTGGTGGATCCACAACACTTAGTTTATTTTGTAAGGATGTTGAAATTATTTTACGTGATTATGCTTTCCTTGACGATTTGTATGTTATGCGTTACTTAGGTTTCAGAATGATTTTAGGAATGGATTGACTTAATCGTTATGAAACCAACATCCTATGTCCCGAGAGGACTATCCATCTTCGACATCCCCTGTAACAACCCGCATATTTAACGATTATATATTTAAATGTTTTATTTAAATATAGCGCCGTTAGTGAGATTTTGGTCCAAAAAGTTACTTTCTGCAAACGGTCGAATTGGGACTCGAACCCACTTCCATTGAGTTCAAAACGTCGTTTGCGATCTTTTTAAGTATAAGCTTTGATATGCTTGGAGTAAGATGAATTTTGCAACTTTTTCTAGGTTGGGTTCAGCCCATTTGATAGTTTAAACCCCTAACTCAGCCCTCTCCTCTCCATTCTCTCATTCCACTCTTCTAAACTTAGGTTAAAAACTGAAATGGTGGAAGGGAAAGGGAAATAGAAATTGCAAGCCCTAGTTTCTCCTTGCAACATTGAATTCTTGCTCCAAAATCAAAGTGAAGCCATGGGTAAGTCGCCTCCTTGTCTCCTCTATCTCTTTCTCTCTTCAATCTCAGAAAATTCCTAAACCTAACTTAGGGAATATGTGTTTTATTCTTAGATTGAAGCTTGTAAGAGTTGAAGTCAAAAGTAGTTAGTCTCCTTCTTGTGTTTGAGCTTCTTCTTCTTTGCTTTGAGATAAAAGGTGAGATTTTTATCTTGCATCTATGCTTATATATATCTTTGTTTAGGTGTAAGAAGGTGAGTTTTGAACTCACATTTACTTCTTTTGATATCATTGATGTTAGGTATGAATTCCTAACACTTGTTCATATGCATTTGCTTTCGATTTGGTTTGCTTTGGTGAAATTGCCAAAATATTGATTTTTGAAGCCAAATCTATGTAAAACCTTATATGGTTGATGTTTATGTTGTTCGGAGTGTTTGGGTGTGTCGTTAAGGTTGGGTAGTCGTTTGTCGTAATCCCATAATCAACACGCATCCGATTGCTTTCGATTTGTTTGGCCATAGATGGCCTAGGTTCAGGAAATGCCTGAAAATCAGGTTTCAGACGTATGAAACCCTATTTTCAGACGTCCGAATATTATTCTTGGGAAGATTTTTATTCCCAAATTCAGACGTCTGAATTTATATTCCAGACGTCTGAAAGTGCTTAATTTTGACCAGATAGGAAATAGGAAAAATATTGCCTGTTTCAGACGTCTGAAAAATTGGGTTCAGACGTTTGAATTCTCTTTTGAAAAAGAAAATGAATTCCAGATTCAGACGTATGAATCCCTTCTTTCAGACGTTTGAAAATGCTGTTTTTGCCAAATTACCTTGTTCGCATAGTTTTCCAAATTTGATCAATGTATATTGATTCCAATTAGTTGTTTATGCATATTTGACCTTGATGATTTTTTTTGAACTTATTCACGGGTTTTATGAATGATTTCTTCAAATCGTATTAAAAGCTCGCTTCCCCGATTTATAAATTCTATTTAAAACACACGCACAATTTCGCACTTCGAGCGAAGTGGAAGGGTGATTAAATGGTTGGGCAAAACACGGACCATGAATCTGTGTGTTTATCCTTCCGATTAATTCCCGACCTATTCAATTGATCATTTTGACCTTCGGGTTTGGTTTACCGATGATATGAGGTAAACTTTGTACTGCTTTGAGTGTGAAATTGACTGACGGATAGTAAACCGTTTAGTGCGAACGAGTGGTTATGGGACTTACTTAACACTTTTCGGATTCCTTTTTGAGAGTTATGACACATTCCTCCAGTTAGCGGTGTCTAGTACTGGGCCTCCGGACCTTCACCACTACGGTTTGTTGCCTTTGGGATAGTGTCTTCGGACTATCTCCTTCAGATTTGATGCCTTCGGGTATGTGCCTTCGGGTTTGTTGCCCTATAGTATCGCTTCCAATGTTGGTCGTTATGAGCCGCACGGTTGATATTGGGTTTGGAGTCTTCGGGCTCATGGATCCTTGTTTATATAGTACTGAGCTCAAGCAAATTTTATGATGTTTCATTCATATGTATATTCCCTCGGTATCGCCCTTCGGTGTTGGACTTTTTGAGCCGCATGATATGTAGCGATTACCTTGTGGAACTTATGTTACCTTTATTGGTATTTGGTATTTGCCTTTTTGGCTTGATTTGGGATATTTGTATCCTTTGTTTATCTATGTTGCCGATGATATGAGGCTTGTTTTGTTATCATATGATTCATCTTTTGTTAGATGATTGTGTTATCTCCTTTAGAGATATTTGTTATACCTTGTAACCTTGTAGGTTTATTGTTGTTCAGTTTATCTAACTAATTCGTTTAGCTCGACTGACCCGTGTATTTTATACTCGGGTTAGACCGAGATGTTTCAGGTTAGGCGCATTTGGACTTAGCCTCTTTTGCTTCAGCATGGACTATTCAGCTTGTTTCTTTTTGTTAAAGCTTTTTGTGTAGTCCTTTTATTGTAACTCTGATATATGTATTCTTTTGATTTGTCTGTATATTGTGGTTTGCTATACCACTTGACGTGTATTAGTTTGTATACTCTGGTATGTATCTGTATATGTGTATATGATGATCCACTGTTCTGTGATGTATATTACATTTGAGTTGTTATATTCTGTTCTGATAGATCCTTCAACCGCCTATGGTTTTATTTTAAGTATTCATTGGATATGTCGATTTGTTTGGTATGATTATTGTCGATGTATTAAATAGATAGTTAGAGCAAGGCTATAGATGGTCGTTCCTAACCAGCCTTATTCTCCATGTTAGTTGACGGCATTACTCTGTAGTGTCCTTGGCTAGCATGGGTATAGAGGTGGGGCGTCACAGCGTGGTATCAGAGCTGAGGTTCAGAACAAAATATGATAAACACAGAATAGAGGCACATATTACGGTACATCAAAGTGTATAAGTGATACAAATCTTTGAATCATCGTGTCTTTCTATTCCTTCTTCCATCAAAGGTTAGATAGAATTTGGGGAATACGTCTAGGAATGCATTTTATTCCGTAGTATTCTGTATTGAAGTATCTACCTTGTGATTAATCTTGTTCTTATCTTACTTTCAGCGTATGGCTGGAAGAGGCAGGGGACGACGTTCGGATGCTGGGCAATCCAGTGGTTCACATCCAATGGCGTTTATATGTCAGCCGATCAGTTTTTGGAATTGTTTAGGAGCACTCGGCCTCCAGTTCCTCCTCGAGTTTCTCCATCTCGCAAGTTTGCCTTTGTACACCAGTGCAGTGATTTTGCTCATCTTGGAGGAAAGCCGTTTAAGGGCTCCGAGTCTGTTCTTGAAGTCCAAGCTTGGTTTCGCACTTGCGAGCGTATCTTCTCTCGTATGGATCTTTCTGACCATGATAGAGTTCTTGTAACTTCTAGCTTATTACAAGAGCGTGCTCTTGATTGGTATGAGCTTCTTGTAGCCGAAATTGATGAGTCTACTCTTTCTTGGACTCAGTTTTGGGAGCGATTTGAACTCAAGTTCGTTCCTGAATCTGAAAATGTTTTATTGACCCGTCGCTTCCTTGAGTTGAAGCAAGGGAAATCTTCTGTTTCTGAGCATGTTGCATCATTCGAGGCTTTATCTATGTATGGTCTTGAATTCATTCGCACTTCTTATAAGAAGAATTTGAAGTTTGTTTCTGGTCTTAAGAAATATCTTAAGAAGTCTTTGTTGCTCCAGCTTAAGCTTTCTTTTGAGGAGTTGGTTGATTTTGCGCTTCATCTCGAGACCGTCGAGAAGGAGTGTGATAGTGATGTTGATGTTGAGGTTTCCAACAAGAGGCAGGTTCCATTTCAGAAGTCCAGGCCTTTTCCTTCTAAGAAGAAGAAGACTGGTGGTTCTAGCTCTCAGCCTCGGTCTGTTGGAACACCTTTCTTTCAGAAGTGTTTCAATTGTGGTTCTCTTGATCATATTATTCGAGCTTGTCCTAAGCCTCTCTTCTGCCGTTATTGCAAGAAGGAAGGTCATCATGTTTCTGCTTATCCTACTATTTCGGCTGGTGCCAAGTCTAGCAATCTTTATGCTGCTAAGGCTTCTGAAGGTCCCTCTCAGCCCAAAGGTATATCTCTATCTATTTTGGAAGGTTCTATTTTATTTCATGATCGTAGTATACGAGTTCTTTTCTATACGGGTGCATCACATTCTTTCGTATCGAAAAAGCTCGTTGATGATTTATCTTTAGATGTTTCTTGTTTGATTACTTCTTTAAGGATTGCGAACCCTATTGGGAGATCCGCGATCCTTAGCCTTCTTTGTAATGATGTTGAGATTGTTTTATGTGGCTTTTCTTTTCGTGCGAATCTGCACGTTATTTCTTGTCTGGGATTTTATTTGATTTTGGTTATGGACTGGCTAGTGAGATACGATGCCAGGATTATTTGTTCGGAGAGAATTATATATCTTCGACATCCGGATTCGCCTACTCAGCTATCTATTATTCTTCGAGATGTGGATAATTCCAAAATGGCTTTATATTCTCTTGATTCGCGAGATGGTGATGATATATCTCGTATTCCTATTGCTTGTGTCTTTTCTAGTGTTTTTGTGCCTGTCTCGGGTTTGCTACCTAAGCGGGCAATTGAGTTCTGCATTGATCTCATTCCAGGCGCGCAGCCAGTTAGTCGTCCTCCTACGAGGATGTATACAGGGGAAAATGAGGGACTCAAGAAGCAGCTTTTTGGGCTTGAGTCCAAGCAGTTGATTCAGTCCAGTTTTTCTCCATGGGGATCCGCGGTCGTTTTCGTGAAGAAGTCTGATGGAACTCTTAGGCTTTGCATTGACTATCGCAAGCTTAATGAGTTAACCATTAGGAATAGGTATCCATTGCCGAGGATCGATGATATGTTCGATCTATTGAGTGGTGCTAAGGTCTTTTCTCAGCTAGACCTTGCCACAGGTTTTCATCAGTTACGAGTCGCGGAGGATAGCATTCCTCTTACCGCTTTCCGCACTCGTTATGGTTCTTTTGAGTGGCTCGTTATGCCGTTCGGTTTGACGAACGCTCCTGCTTTCTTTGTTGATCTCATGAATCGAGTATTCCGGGAATATCTTGATAAGTTCGTCCTTGTCTTCATTGGTGATATCCTTATTTATTCTAAGTCTGAAACTGAGCATGCTAATCACGTGAGCATTGTCTTGAGTACCCTCCGTCATCATCAGCTTAAATCCAAATTCTCCAAGTGCCATTTTTGGGAGAATAAGGTTAAGTTCTTAGGCCATGTTGTATCTTCCGATGGCATTTCTGTCGATTCCTCAAAGATCGAAGCCAACCAGAATTGGAAGAGGCCTGAGAATGTTCATGAGATTCGTAGTTTCCTTGGATTGGGGGGGTTATTACCTTCGGTTCATTAAGGATTTTTCCGGTGTTGTGCTTCCTCTCAGCAACCTTACTCGGAAAGGCATTCGTTTTATTTGGTCCAACAAGTGTGAAGCTTCCTTTCTGTCATTACGGGAACTTCTTACTAATGCTCCTATTCTTGTGGTTCCCGAGGGGAATCATGATCTTGTTGTCTACACCGATGCTTGTGGTAGTGGTCTCGGTGCTGTTCTTATGTAGAAGGATCAGGTAGTTTCTTATGCTTCTAGGCAACTACGTCCGAATGAAGTTCGCTATGCCACTCATGATCTTGAGTTAGCCGCCATTGTCTTCGCCTTAAAGATTTGGTGACACTATTTATTGGGCGAGCGCTTCATTCTCTATACCAATCATAAATCTTTGAAGTACTTGTTCACTCAGAAGGAACTCAATATGAGACAACAGTGTTGGCTTGAGTTTCTTGCTTCCTATGACTTTGATATCCAGTATACCCCTGGAAAGGGTAATCGTGTTGCTGATGCGCTTAGTCGCAAACATTCTGGTGTTGTTTCTATGATGCTTGCCGAATGGGATATTCTTGAGATTCTATCTTCTTTTGAAATTCGGGATCGAGGTTCATTTTTTGATTCTCTTATTCTATTATTTAGTTTGGGAGCTCGACCTATTTTATTGGATCGTATTGCTGATGCTCAGTGGCGTGATCCTGATTTGTCGCATCTTATTCAGCTTTGTGAGTCGGAATCCTGTGATAAGGCGTTACGGGATTTCAGCATTGATTCTCATGGGTGTCTTCGCAAGAAGAACCGTCTTTTTGTGCCTTCTGATTTTGCACTTAGGCATGACATTCTTAATGATTGTCACCGCTCTAAGTATACCATTCATCCTGGTAGTAGTAAGATGTATGCCGATATGCGTCGTCTTTATAATTTGGAAGGCATGAAGCGAGATGTGACGGGTTATGTGAGTAATTGCATAACTTGTCAGCGTTTTAAGGCCGAACATCAGCGTCCTTTTGGTCTTCTTCGGCCTCTAGAGATTCCATTGTGGAAATGAGATCAGATTTCTATGGATTTCATTGACGGCCTACCTCGTTCGAGATCGGGCAATTCTAGCATTTGGGTTATTGTTGATCGCCTCACCAAGTCTACTCATTTTATCCCTATTAAGTCTAATAGGACTGCTTCGCATTTGGCAAAGTTGTATGTCAAGGAAATCATGAGACTTCACGGTGTTCCTAGTTCTATTGTGAGTGATCGTGATCCTTTATTCACAAGTCATTTTTGGAAGAGTCTTCAGCAAGCTTTGGGAACAAAGCTTAATTTTAGTACAGCTTATCATCCGCAGTCTGACGGACAGACTGAACGGGTGAATCGTATCTTGGAAGATCTTCTCCGTATTTGTATTTTTGATTTCGGTGGTAGTTGGGAGGATCACCTACCTCTTGTAGAGTTCTCCTATAACAATAGTTTTCATTCTAGTATCGGTATGGCTCCTTTCGAAGCCTTATATGGAAGGCCACGTCGATCACCCTCTTGTTGGTTGGAATCTGGGGAGAAGCTTATTCTTGGTCAAGATTTTGTTCGTGATTCTTCCGAGAAGATTGATCTTATCCGGATGAGAATGAAAGAGGCACAGAGTCACCAGAAATCCTACGCGGACAGCCGAAGGAAGCCTCTCGAATTCTCGATTGGTGATCTTGTTTTTATTCGTGTTTCTCCTTTGAAAGCGGTTATGCATTTCAGTACGACTGGGAAATTGGCTCCTCGCTATATAGGACCATTTTCTATTACTGAACGTTTTGGCCCTGTGGCTTATAGAATTTCACTTCCTGCTCATTTATCTGGCATTCATGACGTGTTTCATGTCTCGCAATTTCGAAAGTGTCTTCGGAAATTGGATTCTGTTATTGATTCTCCTGATTTGCTTGAGCTTAAGATCTCACCTGACGTATCTATTGTACAACAGCCTATTCACGTACTTGACACGGAGGTGCGACACCTTCAGAACAAGGACGTGCCACTCGTTAAAGTTCAATGGTCCACTAGTCCCAATGGCTGTACTTGGGAAACCAGGGAGTTTATTGAGCGATCCTATCCAGGTTTTCTATCTCTACTTGGAAACGGTGATTATATCTTTTCGTCTCAAGCTTATTTTCTTTTCTTTTGAGGGTTGTATGTATGTAGTTTTTACAAATATCGTTTCTAGGATTTGCGGGGATGCAATTTTGTTAGGAGGGAGATCTGTAACAACCCGCATATTTAACGATTTATATTTAAATGTTTTATTTAAATATAGCATCGTTAGTCGGATTTTGGTCCAAAAAGTTAATTTCTGCAAACGGTAGAATTGGGACTCGAAACCACTTCCATTGAGTTCAAAACGTCGTTTGCGATCTTTTTAAGTATAAGCTTTGATATGCTTGGAGTAAGATGAATTTAGCAACTTTTTCTAATTGGGTTTGGGTTGGGTTCAGCCCATTTGTTAGTTTAAACCCCTAACTCAGCCCTCTCCTCTCCATTCTCTCATTCCGCTCTTGTAAACTTAGATTAAAAACTGAAATGGTGGAAGGGAAAGGGAAATAGAAATTGCAAGCCCTAGTTTCTCCTTGCAACATTGAATTCTTGCTCCAAAATCAAAGTGAAGCCATGGGTAAGTCTCCTCCTTATCTCCTCTATCTCTTTCTCTCTTCAATCTCAGAAAATTCCTAAACCTAACTTAGGGAATATGTGTTTTATTCTTAGATTGAAGCTTGTAAGAGTTGAAGTGAAGAGTAGTTAGTCTCCTTCTTGTGTTTGAGCTTCTTCTTCTTTGCTTTGAGATAAAAGGTGAGATTTTTATCTCACATCTATGCTTATATATATCTTTGTTTGGGTGTAAGAAGGTGAGTTTTGAACTCACATCTACTTCTTTTGTTATCATTGATGCTAGGTATGAATTCCTAACACTTGTTCATATGCATTTGCTTTCGATTTGGTTTGCTTTGGTGAAATTGGCAAAAATTGATTTTTGAAGCCAAATCAATGTAAAACCTTATATGGTTGATGTTTATGTTGTTCGGATGTTTGGGTGTGTCGTTAAGGTTGGGTAGTCATTTGTCGTAAGCCCATAATCAACACGCATCCGATTGCTTTCGATTTGTTTGGCCGTAGATGCCTAGGTTCAGGAAATGCCTGAAAATCTAGTTTCAGACGTCTGAAACCCTATTTTCAGACGTCTGATTATTGTTCTTGGGAAGATTTTTATTCCCAGATTCAGACGTCTGAATTTATATTCCAGACGTCTGAAAGTGCTTAATTTCGACCAGAAAGGAAATAGGCAAAATATTGCCTATTTCAGACGTCTGAAAAATTGGGTTCAGACGTCTGAATTCTCTTTTGAAAAAGAAATTGAATTCCAGATTCAGACATCTGAATCCCTTCCTTCAGACGTCTGAATCCCTTCTTTCAGACGTCTGAATATGCTGTTTTTGCCAAATTGCCTTGTTCACATAGTTTTCCAAATTTGATCAATGCATATTGATTCCAATTAGTTGTTTATGCATATTTGACCTTGATGATTTTTTTTGAACTTATTCACGGGTTTTATGAATGATTCTTCAAATCGTATTAAAAGCTCGCTTCCCCAATTTATAAATTCTATTTAAAACACACGCACAATTTCGCACTTCGAGCGAAGTGGAAGGGTGATTAAATGGTTGGGCAAAACATGGACCATGAATTTGTGCGTTCATCCTTCCGATTAGTTCCCGACCTATTCAATTGATCGTTTTGACCTTCGGGTTTGGTTTACCGATGATATGAGGTGAACTTTGTACTACTTTGAGTGTGAAATTGACTGACGGATAGTAAACCGTTTAGTGCGGACGAGTGGTTATGGGACTCACGTTAACACTTTTCGGATTCCTTTTTGAGAGTTATGACACATTCCGTCAGTTAGTGGTGTCCAGTACTGGGCCTCCGGACCTTCACCACTACGGTTTGTTGCCTTTGGGATAGTGTCTTCGGACTGTCTCCTTCAGGTTTTGTTTCCTTCGGGTATGTGCCTTCGGGTTTGTTTCCCTATAGTATCGCTTCCGATGTTGGTCGTTATGAGCCTCATGGGTGATATTGGGTTTGGAGTCTTGGGGCTCATGGATCCTTGTTTATACAGTACTGAGGTGGATTAAATTTTATGATGTTTCATTCATATGTATATTCCCTAGGTATCACCCTTCGGTGTTGGTCTTTTCGAGCCGCATGATATGTAGCGATTACCTTGTGGAACTTGTGTTACCTTTATTGGTATTTGTTATTTGCCTTTTTGGCTTGATTTGGGATATTAGTATCCTTTGTTTATCTATGTTGCCGATGATATGAGGCTTGTTTTGTTATCATATGATTCATCTTTTGTTAGATGATTGTGTTATCTCCTTTAGAGATATTTGTTATACATTGTAACTTTGTAGGTTTATTGTTGTTCAATTTATCTAACTGATTTGCTTAGCTAGACTGACCCGTGTATTTTATACTCGGGTCAGACCGAGATGTTTCAGGTTATGCGCTTTTGGACTTAGCCTCTTTTGCTTCCGCATGGACTATTCAGCTTGTTTCTTTTTGTTAAAGATTTTTGTGTAGTCCTTTGATTGTAACTCTGATATATGTATTCTTTTGATTCGTCTGTATATTGTGGTTTGCTATACCACTTGACGTGTATTAGTTTGTATACTCTGGTACGTATCTGTATATGTGTATATGATGATCCACTGTTCTGTGATGTATATTACATTTGAGTTGTTATATTCTGTTCTGATAGATCCTTCAACCGCCTATGGTTTTGTTTTAAGTATTCATTGGATATGTCGATTTGTTTGGTATGATTATTGTCGATGTATTCAATAGATAGTTAGAGCAAGGCTATAGATGGTCGCCCCTAACCAGCCTTATTCTCCTTGTTAGTTGACGGCATTACCCTGTAGTGTCCTTGGCTAGCGTGGGTATAGAGGTGGGGCCTCACATCCCCAATCTGTTAAGCAGATTTCTATTATTCTTAAATATTCAGATTCCAATTCAGTGGCATCCCTATATTCTCTAAATCCACATGATGACGATAATGATGATGATGAAGATGTCATTTCCTTTATTCACGTTGTTTGTGAATTTCACGACATCTTTGAGCCGTTTTAGGATTACCATCAAAGCAAGCAATTGAGTTCAGAATTAATCTAATCCCTGAAGCTCTATTTATCACTCGTCCTCCTTATCGTACATCCAATAAGGAAAATGAGGAGATGCGTAAAATATTATCCAAATTGGAAGCAAAACATTTATTCGTTCTAGTACGTCTCCTTGGGGAGCTTCAGCTATCTTTTTGAAGAAATCTGATGGTACACTTAGGCTTTTTGTTGAACACTGCAAGCTTAATGATCTTACCATCAAGAATAAACATCCCTTACCTCGGATTGATGATCTATTCGATCAACTTAGCGGTGTTAGAGTCTTTTCACAGTTAGACTTAGCAACAAGTTTTCATCAGCTTTGTATTGCAGAGGATGACATTCCTTTAACACCGTTCCTTACTCATTATGGATCTTATGAATGGCTTGTTATGACATTTGGTTTAATGAATGCTCCAGCTTATTTCGTTGACCTATGAACCGAATTTCCAAAAACTTCCTCGATCGATTTGTTCTCATCTTTATTGTTGATATTCTTATTTATTCTAAGAATATCTTCTAAAACCAAGGAAGAGCATGAAGAACATCTTCGATTTGTGTTGGAAACCCTTAAGAGCAATCAATTAAAAGCCAAATTTTCTAAGTTCCACATTTGGCAATCCCATGTGAAATTTTTAGGATATATTATTTCTGAATTGGGAATTTCCGTATATCCTTCAAAGATTAAGGCGATTCAAAAGTGGAAGAGGCCGGAGAGTGTGACGGAAATCAGTAGTTTTTTTGGATTGGCAGGCTATTACGGTTGTTTCATAAAAGACTTTTCTAAAATTTCCATACCTCTTACTAGTTTGACAAAGAAGGGAGTTAAGTACATTCGGTAAGACAAGTGTGAAGCTGCTTTTTAGAAATTAAAAGAACTCCTCTTCGATGCTCTTATTCTTGTGATTCTTGAAGGGAACCAAGACTTAATTGTTTATACCGATGCTAGTCGTGTTGTTTTGGGATCCATTCTCATGCAAAGGGAACGTGTTATCGCTTATGTTTCTAGGAAATTAAAGCCTGCCAGGACCAGATATGCCACTCATGATTCAGAGCTCACGGCCATTGTTTTCTCCCTTAGAATTTGGCATCATTATCTTTTGGAAGATAAATTTGTTCTCTACACTGATCATAAATCTTTGAAGTATTTGTTCTCTCAAAAGAAACTTAATTTGTGTCAACAACGTTGGATCGAATTCCTTGAATCTTATGATCTTGGTGTTCTCCATACTCCAGGAAAGGGAAATCATGTTGCCGATGCCCTTAGTCGTAAGAACCAAGTGGTTTTTTCCATGATGATATCCGGATGGAATGATGTCAAGGCTTTGTCCACTTGTGAGATTCGAAATCGTGACGCCAATTCATGTTCATCTCTTGTTTTATGTATCCTTGAGGCTCATCCTTCTCTTTTAGGCTGCATCCTTGAAGCACAAAATCACGATCCCGAATTGGCTCATCTTAGCCGAAGTTGTAAGGATAAAAATAATATTGATGGTTTAAAGGACTTTGGAATCGATGCTCGTGATGGCATTCGAAAATTTGATAGATTTATCATGCCAAATATTAGCAATCTTTGTAAAGACATTTTAGAAGATTCTCATCATCCTAAATATACCATTCATCACGGTAGTAGTAAAATGTACGTGGACATGAAACGTATTTATTATTGGGATGGAATGAAATATGATATTGCTAAATTTATTAAGCGTTGCATGACTTGCCAACTCAAAAAGGCCGAGCATCAAAGTCTCGGTGGGTTATTGCAACCTTTGGACATTCCAGTTTGGAAGTGGGATCAAGTCTCCATGGACTTTATTGACAGTCTTCCCCATTCTCATTCGGGCCATGACAGTATATGTGATTGTAGAAAGACTTACAAAATCCATCCATTTATTTCCTGTTCAGTCCAATTGGACCATATCTTTTTTGGCTGTTAAATTATATGGAGTTCATACTTCTATTGTTAGCGATCATGATTCATTATTTACTAGTGGATTTTGGAAGGGTCTTTAAAAAGATTTGGGAATGAAGCTTAATTTTAGCACCGTTTATCATCCTTAATCCGATGGACAAATGGAGTGTGTAATCAAACTCTTGAAGAACTCCTTCTTGCTTGTATTCTTGATTTTGTTGGAAGTTGGGGAGATCATATATCTCTTATTGAGTTTTCTCATAATAATAGCTTCTAGTCTAGTATTGGTATGACAACTTTCGAGGCACTCTACGGAAGGCCATGCCGATCTCCTTTGTGTTGGCTTGAAACCTGTGAGAACTTAGTTTTAGGTCTAGATTTTATTTGTGATGCCATAGAAAAGATTTACCGTATTCATCATAGGATGAAAGAAGCTCAAAGTAGACGAAAATCTTATGCCGATAACCGAAGAAGGAATTCGGAATTTTCTGTGGGATATTTGGTATTCATTCATGTTTCATCTATGAAGGGTGTTGTGTGTTTCAGTCGATCGGGAAAGTTAACACCTCGATATATTCGCTCATTTCCCATCACTTAATGCAATGGTTCAGTGGCCTATCGCCTTTCATTACCAGCTCAATTTTTTGCCATTCATGATGTATTCCACATTTCTCAACTATGGAAATGTCTTAGAGATTTCAATTTTCTTTTTGAGCCCCGTGTTATTGAAGAAATTTAAGTTTCACCTAATTTGACTTATGAGCAACATCCAATTTGTATCATTGCTATGGAGGTTACATGCCTTTGCAATAAAGTTGTTCCGCTTTTAAAAGTTCAATGGTCCGCAAATCCTAAAGAATGTTCTTCGAAATCCAGAGAATTCATTACATCCGGACTTACTCCCTCATGCTCTTTAAGGTGAAATTTTACTTCAATTTTTTGTTGTTATTATGCCTTAATGTGTTTGTTACTCTTTATTTTTTCTTCTTAAGTATTGCGAGGACGCAATTTCTTTAAGAAGCGGAGTCTGTAACAACCCGTAATTTTACGATTAGATATTTAAATGTTTTATTTAAATATAGCATCGTTAGTTGAACTTAAAGCCCGAAATGAGACTTTTTGTAAACAGTCAAATCCTATCTCAAGACTACTTCCATTGAGTTTAAAATGACATTTACAACTTGTTTAAGTACAAACACCGGTATGTTTGGAGTCGATTAGAATTTTGGTATTTTGTTTCGGATTTGGGTTGTGTTCTAGCCCACTAACCCAATAAGAGAACCCATTCTTTCTACCAAATAACCCCGACTCCACTCCTCTTCATTCATTCCTTTCATAATTTCCTAATACTCTCAAGCAAAACGAAAAATGGGGAAAAGAGAGGATATCAAAAGTTCTAAGACCTAGTTCTCTTAGGAAATTCAAATTCAAATTCTAAAATCAAGGAGAAGCTTAAGTAAGCATACTCTTCATCTTCTCCATCGCAATTCCTCTTCAATTCTTGATTTTTCCTATAACCTAACATAGGAAAATCTTTACATGTATTAATTGGTGGAAGATCTTTGAGGTGTAGTTGAAGAGAAATAAATCCTAACTTGCTTTAGAGCTTATCTTTTCTATTTTTGGGTTTAAAGATAATTTCTTAAACTCACATCTATGTCTATAGCTTTCATTGTTGTTAAGCATGAATTCCTAAATCTATTTTATGTTCAATTGCTTTTGAATTGAATTGGTTTAATGAATTTTCCAATTTTGGTATTTTGAAGTCAAAATCTATGAAAATCCTAGTATGGATATTTGGAAATATTGTTTGGAGTGTATTGAAGAGCCCATAGGGCTGGGTTATCGCTTGACATAAATCCCTAGCCACTGTCGCTCATTCGATCGCTTCCGATTTGATTTGTCCACCAATGGCCTTGGCAAATTTTGCCCTGAGCTTCAGCTCAGGCGTTTGGGAAAACACTCAGACGTCTATGGAAAATTCCAGACCTACGGCTCAAACTTGTGAGGTTATTCCTTGACATTTGAGCGATCTGGAAAAATTTCCATACCTTCATCTCAGATGTTTTGGGAAAATCACCAAACATCTGGTGCTGTTAAAATCAACCAATTTACCTATTTTTATGTGTGTTTTCGTTTTGTCGATTTTTCATGATCCGGTTAGTTCCTGTCATTTATTATCGACCTTGATGACTTCTTTTCTGGATTTTTGGAAATATGCATTTGATGGATTTGATATCATTTTCATGGTTTTAATTCATGTTGTCGAATGTGAATTTTTGGTGATAGATTGTTTTTACAATAATTTCAATGATTTGCACTTTAAAATACATAGGTTTCTATACTAGTTGTAGATACTCAAACTCTTTCACAAAAATGATTTCAACATTTCTTTTAATACAAAGCTCATTTTTAAAAGCGTTTTCCAATCTATTAGTATATACAGACCTTTACCTCATTCGTACAAAAAATCCAATTAAATGGCATAGCAAAACAAGTGGTACGAAATGCTTGAGTTTACTTCGTCGGTTAATTCATAGACTTGCTCGATTGAAATCTTGTGATAATTTTCGAGTGGAAATCTATAATATGTTCGGAAATATTTATGTTAAGCCAGTGATTATGGGACACGAAGCTAAACTCATCTATTTACTAGCTTGATGTAATTTATACTTATTGATCTATGATGATCATTTTGAGGTTTAGACTAGCGATATGCAATGTTTCATTGTCCGCGTGGGAGATTGTACCCCGTTCTGTTGAGCCTTGTCTCAATTTTTGTTAGATTAGTGACCTATAGGATTTATGGAGTGCAGTTCATCGTGCGTATCATTGTACTAAATCATTGTTCCGTCTTATTTGAGTTTCAGGTTCCTCGGGCGTAGCGTTGTACTACGTCGTTGCACCAGCATTATGGTTTAGCGAACTATGCGATAGCGTCCCCTTTTTGATATACATATTGGTGTGTTTTCATGCTCTCATTTGTGATAGGCCTCCCCCTTTATGTTTTCTGGATTTCGAATTATTAATTTCTAGAATTTGTGTTTCACTGATTTTTGTGATTTGCATCGATATTTTTTGTCCATACTTTTGTTTTGGTAAATAAGCTAAAGAATATGATAATTCTTTTTGTTGATTTGAGAAAATTTGAGACATTGTATGATTTTCACTTGTTATCAGATATATACTTGACACAACATGGTATTATTGTTATCATATGTTTGTCATATCTCTTATCCTATCTCATCTAACATGACATTTATAGCTAGACTGATCCGTTTATTATTTTTCTTCTTAAATAATACTCGGGTTAGACAATGGTGTTTTTGGTGCTTCCACTTGAATTCTTAGCAGGGACTAGCTTCTGACTTTTGGTTAACTACTTTAGCTTAGTAGCATTTATTTTTATACATTCGAGATAGTGACTCCTTGATGTATACATATTCTTTTATCTAGCACTTGTACATATTCTTTTGTGATGTAGTGGATCTTGTATGACCACTACTATGTTGTTCACTTCTATGTGTTATATTCATATCTGTTTCCGCCTTAGTGACATGAATATGTGTGATTGAATTGTGTTATGCGTATTTTAAAGGTCTCATAGCCACTGTATAGTAGCTTTGAGTTTGTATTGGATATGTCGAATTTTGTCTTGAAATTAAACGCATGTTATACTATCTAACATATTGGTACTCGCACAAAGTAATTACACAGATGGTCGCTCCTCAACAGCCTTATTCTTCATGCTTATTGACGGCATTACCCCATACTGTCCTTGGCTAGTACGAGTATAGAGGTGGAGCATCACGTCACATCCATACTCGGAACTCTTTCAAAATGCTCCAAACTCTATCTGACTATTATGCTGCTCGAAAAATAGGGCACCTAGAGTTTAAGGGAAAACAAATAAACTTTGGGTCAATCATGCGATTGGTATAAGAAACTAAAAATACGAGCATTTGAAAAAAGGGTATCTCATAAGACCACGCCGCATATAAATGTGCAACAGGTTTTTACTTTATGGTAACCAAAACATTTCTACGCAAAATCCTATGATATTATTTTTACTGACATGCTTGGTAAACCATTCAAATAAACTTGTTCAAAATGTTAAAATTGTTACACTGGTTAAATTTGGCGGGCATAATATGTTTACAACTAGGTCTGTAGGTTCCTATCGGAAAATTGCTTTCTACTGAATAGCGAGGTAAGGGACTACCTCCCGTACAGTACATTTCCAAAGGAATGTACCGAGGATCGACATCTTCAAAACCACTACGAATTAAGACCAGCCTACCCTAAACTAGCAGATGGTACAGATAACAACAAATATGATATTACCTCGTCCATTACCGACTTATCCGAGATCTCATATATAATACACCACATTTTTTTTACCCGATGTCATAGCGGGCGTAAAATAGATCTAGAAAGTGATATCATACCTTAATGGTTGTGATCTACTTAGCCGTAGAGCAACACCTGTTTCATAATATCCCCAATGTAAGGCTAGGGGTAATGTTTACCTTTCTTAAAACATTTTCACTTAAAATTCCATATTGGCATTTCCAAGAATACATTATTGATTTAAATAAAAGTATAACCTCTAATCTTGTACATCTTAAAGAATGATGTTAAGCATAAGAGGGGTAACCTGCAACACTACCAAATAGATATACCTTTGTAAATATCGGTGCACTATGATTTCAAAAATGTAATGTCTGACATTCAACCATACAAGTTGTCCAAGAACAGGACTAAGAAAAGACACTCTCCTACCATGTCCTTTTAGGAATTACACCTAGGATTAGTAACGAGTAATCCTTGCATACGAACATCCCAGAATGAAGGGACCACTAGTATTTGTTTATCTCAAGAGCTACTATGAAACTATCAATAAGTAGTCCTTCTATTATGTAGACCCCCGCCTTCAACTTCATTGTCTTTAGCATGTCTTCACTTTCAAACTCGTATATTAGTTGGAACTGTTTTTCGTATAAGAATTACCCAAATCCAATCGCAGTTCCTTTGAATCAATCATCGACAAAAGGATGTCAAGTATATAGGTGCTTATAATTTTATTGATTACTTTTCTCTTTATCAAAAAATATCTTCTAGAAATATATATCTTTAAATCATTTTTTTGGGTATATATGGAATCAACAAATCTCATTTATCAAATACTAGTTTAACTAAAACCTTTTTAAATCTTGGAGTAATTCTAAATCATTTTATCCTCTACTTAGGGAAAAATCTCTGAATTAATTATTTAAACTTAACAGCTATTTCTTATTTCCCAACCATAAATTTTTAAGCGGGTCAAAAACCATGTTATTTAAGACATTGTTTACTGTAAACCCAAAACAATTAATTTTAACTAAAGGGATCCATGGGAACTTAAATAACTCAAAATCATTTCTTTAAATCTTGACAACCGCTTTCATTTTCAACACATATCTTTTTTATAAGTTGAAACCATGCTATCTAAGATGGTAAGTCCAAATTTGTTAGTATTCAAGTAAAACAGATCCATATATACAAATTCTACTCAACGTCAATTTTCATATTCAACCTTTACAATCTTTCGACTAGCGGTGAAATCACCTTTTAAATTCACACAGATAGTATGGGTACCCTCCTCGGAATTTAATACCAAATATATTTCTATACAATCCAAATTGTATTAAATTTTGAAAAAACTAAATTTCTTCTACTTGCTGTTGGGCATGTTTCCACCTGCTACAGAACCAACACCAATTCCCTGCATAGCCGAACCAATCACATTCCCACCAACTACCAGTTCATACACACTTCCCCTGCTCCACTGGACCAACTTCACCGGACCAAGCTCCACTGGACCAACCTCACCGGACTAACCTCACTGGACCAGCCTCCACCGATCCAAGGCCTTACCGCTCAACCCACTACCGGACCACTCACCACCGGACCAAGTCTCACCGAACCAAACTCCATCCACTCACAACCAGACTAGGGCGTACCAGACCAACACTGCCAGGCCAGACTACATCAGCCCAGGCCCACCAGCAGCTTTATACATCCAAGACCCCTACCCCCAGCCTCACTCTATAAATAGAGGGGCAGGGGTACAACAATGGCAGACAAGTTTGAGTGATCAAGCACGGATAGAACTTTCAAACAACTTTCAGATACTTGTAATCAAAGCTTTGTACTTGTAATCTGAACAGAAAAGGAGAATAACATATAAAGTGGATGTAGGCACATTCTGGCCGAACCACTATAAATCTGTGTGTCTTTTACAGTTTAGTCCATCTATTTTATATATTTGCATAAATCACCCAAATCACTAAGAACAACGTATAATCAACTAAATCTGTAATATCCCGGAATTTTGGACAATATAAATTTAATAATATGGGTTTAAATTTATATTGAATTGATAAATTTTTGTTAATAAATTTGATATTGATTTAATAATCTTCTTTATTTAAATATTTAATTTGTGAAATTATTTTTAATGAGTTAATAAATTGTTTTCTATTTAATAATGCATATGTATTTATGTATATTTTAAACAGACAAGTTGATTTTTATTTAAATTGGTATAACATAAATTTTAACGTTTTAAAAAAAATAAGATTTGTGATTTACTCTTTAATTTAAACTTTTCAAAATATTAATAAAATACTATATGATTTTTAAATATTAGAAAAATGTTTAATAAAATACTCTATGATTTTAAACATGTAAGATAAATGTTTTAATTGGTTTAGAAATTCATTTTGACTCAAGTTTGAATATTAAAATAAGTTATAAAATGTTTGTGTCATTCTTTTTAAAATATTGATTGATAAATTTGATTTGTTAATTTAATTTGTGAATTTGAAATACAATTTAAAATATGAACATGGATTCATTAAGTTTAATTTTCTTTAACACTTGATTTAAATAACAAAAACATTTATTAACACTTAATTAAATTACTAATTACTTGTAGATACATGTGTAAGCATCTTAAAATCCTAAATGAACATGTGTTATGAATTTGAACATGAGAACTTACATGTGTCATGTTGTAATTTTGGTTTTTTCTTTAATTATTAAATCATAAACTAGCTATATAATCTTGCATACTCATTTCTTCTCCTCTTTCTCATTTTCTTTCATTCTAAATCAAATTTACTTTCAGCTGAAAATTTTCCATCTCTTCAAAAACCTGCATATCCCAATTCTTATTCAATCTGCAAGAATGAAAACGTGCATACAACAAAAATCATAACCTGTAACTCCTCTTTTTCAAACTCTTCAAGTATGCATCCTCCAAAAAAAAAAAATCCTTGCATATCAATCCCTGTAATATACAAGTCTGCAATCATGAAGCATTTCAATTTTAATCAAATTGAGCCTGCATGTTTTCATGAAACAACCTGGGTTGAACTGCATGCAACAAATTCAAGTTGCATCTGAAATTTCAAGTTGAAGCCTGCATTTCATTCAAGCAATCAACCTGCATGCCACAACTTCAAGCAAGAAAGATGTCTGCATTTTTTTTTTTTTTCAAATGAATCTGGAAAAAAAAAAAGCATCAAGCAAGAGGCCTGCATTCATCTTTAAACTGGAAATTGGCATCTGCGTCAACATTTTAAAAAAAATCTGTGCTCTGCATGCTAAATTTTGAGCTCTGCATTTATATCAGGTGAGTAACACTTAACTTAAAATAAATAAGTAGGATTGCATAATTGTTTATTTCATGAGTTTAATTTTACATATGCTTTTTAAATTGCCTGAGCATATATGGTGTGATGCATGTTTGATTTTCTAGATTCTGGCTGTGCAATTAAAACTCAAAAATAATTCATTTCTCTTGACCTGTTTGCTATTGTGATTTATCATTGAATGAAATTGGTACATTTCATGATAAAATGAATTTTTTTTAAAGTTTCTTTAGCAGTATTGTTTGGAAGTTGACTGCAATATGAACAACATAGCTTAATTCTGTAAAAAATGGAAAATTTAAAGTATCATGAATCAAAGTTTCAGAGATTCATTTCAAACAACTACTAAAATTATGATTTTTAAAATTTATATTACAATTTATAATGATGGAATCATGATACAGTTTCAAATTGACTGTTATTTATAAAATTGTTAAGTACAGTTAATACATACCTTTAAATTGGTTGAATTTGGTTCTATTGATGGTGTAGCCATCAAGTATGATAGGAAAATTATTAAATTGTTTTGCAATCCAATATTGAGATGAAAATTTGGGATTTCTAGTTAAGAACCCTACTTCTTACTGGGTTCAAGAAATTGGGTGCTGCGGCTTTCATACTTGATCGAGCTCTATGATTTTTGGGGTGATGGTAGATGATGGATATTCGAAGTCATCACCGAAGTTTGGGTGGAGATGATGGCCGGAGGCGAGTGGGATCGCCGTTGACAGGTTTGAGTGTAGTGGGTGTTTTATGTTCCAGGTTTGATACTGCAACTCGAATGCAAATTCGAGTTGGTTTTGAGCAAGCTGATGACTTGGGGAAGACGGGGGGTTGCTGGACATTGTGAGGCGATGGTCGATGATGATCAGAGGTGATCGAAGGCTCTGTACATGTGCACAGAGGAAAGGGGATATTTTGGTGATGTTGGGTTACAGGGTTTTGGTTGCTCGGGTTTATCTCGGGGGAATTGGGAAATGACTCGAAGGAGTATGGCTTATGACTCGAAGTAGGTTATAGGATGGCTCGGGTTGTTGTTTCAGGGTTTAATCAGAGCCTGTTTTCCCAGGTTTTAAAATTTTTAAAAGTAAGAATTTAAATATAAACCCAAAACCTGAACTATGTATAAGTTGAAATGGAATTTAAATATGAATTCAAAGTTTTAATTCTGGGATTTTTGTAAGGATTTGAGTTTTTTTTTTTTAAAAAAAAAGTAAGTATTACAGGTTTTTGGTTTTGAGCAAAAACTGGTTTCCAGTTTTATATGTTAAAGTAAAAGGTAAACTGCAAATCAAAAATCTGGATTTAAGCTTTGAATCTGAAGTTGGATTTGTATTCAATAAGTTTTAAGTTTAAAATCTTTGAATTAAATTTAAAATGCTTTTAAATTCAAGCTGGGTTTTAGATTAAAACAGAGACCATTTCTGTTTTTAGATTTAAAAGGAAATTTTCAAATTAAAGATGGAGTTCAAACTAATGTTTTAAACCTGAAGTTTAAATTTGAAATCAATAGTTTAATTCTTGAAAATTAAACATTTTTGAATTCTATATGTTTAAAACCAAAATAGTAAACTGTTTCTATTTTTATGTTTCAAATTATAAGGTAAAATCTTAAAATGCAAATGAAAAATTTAAACAAGTAAAATTTGGAAGTGAAGTATGAAAATGAATCTGAACTTAATTTAATTTAAAATATGGAATTTAAATTCAAACTTCAGTTTTTTTTTAAAAATAAAGGTTCAAATTTAAATTGGTTTTAAAATAATGATTTGCATTTGAAAATGAAGATAGAAGTGTAAATAAAGTTTAAAATTTTAAGTTTGAATTTAGGATGAAAATTTGAATCTTGTTTCAGTTTGAATTTAAAAAAAAAAGAATTTTTAATTGAATTTTGTTGAAACAAAGTGTTTAAATTTTACTTTGTATAAAGGAAGAATATTTCTTAACTTTGAACTTAGGAAAATTGTTTCATTTAAAATTGTTAATTTAAATGGAATATTAATTATTTAATTAATTAATAATGTGGATGATTAATTAAGTAATTAATAATTTTTAAGTTAATTAATTAAGATTTGAGATTAATTAATTAAGGTTAATTAATCTATAATTAAGGATGGTTAATTAAGTTTTAATTAATGATTAAGATTTATTTAATCAAGAGATTAAAGATAATTAAGATTTTAATTAACACTTAATTAATTAATAATTAGAGATTAATTAAATTGTAATTAAATATTAGTTAATTAATAATTAATAATGATTAATTATAAGTTAATTTCTTAATTAAGTAATTAAGAAATGTTAATGAAGGTCATTAACTTAAGATTAATTAACAATTAATTAATGTGATTAATTTTAATAGTTAATTAGATTAATTAATTAATAATAATCAATTGTTTAATTACTTAATAAAAGTAATTAATGAATTAATTACTTGGTGTAATTAATTTAATTAAATGTGATTAGTTTAGATTAATTAAGATTAATTAATTTAAACATTGAGGATTGATTGATAATTACTTTATGTAATTTATGGATTGTAATTACTTAGAGAAGTAATTAGTTAATAATTACTAAATGTAATTAAAGATATTTACTATAGAAGTAATTTGATTTAAATTACTTTGAAATTAATCAAGTGATTAATGAGAATAATTAATTAAGGGTAATTAAGTTATGGGAGGAGTAATTAAAATAGTTAATTACTAATTGGATATTAATCATGGGTGATTAATATATATGGTTTAAGTTGAAGATTAATTACTTATGTAATTAATTTATATTAGAGATTGATTAAATGTAATTAGAAATCATTAATTAATTAATTAATGATGTAATTTGGAATTGATTAATTAAGGTATAATTAATATTAAATGCTAATTACTTATTGTAATTAGGGAATTATTAATCAATAAGGATTAATTGAAATGAATATTGAGATGATTTATAAATTGATTTATAATCAATTGATGATTAAGATAAGCAGGATTTGATGATGAAGTAATTAATTTAATTTATTTTAAATTAATTAGAGAGTAAGTAATTAATTTAATTCATTTTAAATTAATTATAGAATGGAATGATCATTAGATAGTTGCTTATGTTTGATGATTGGTATTGATTGGTATGGTTTGTAATCCCAGTTATGAGATTAGTAGTGTATGTGATATGTATGCATTGGTTGCTTTTGGATGATAGTATGGATATCTGATTATGATATGAATTATCTGTTGGTAATGATAATGTTGATTATCTATTGTGTTGTGAATTATCTATCTACGTATATTTAGATAATGAATTGAATTGTTTTAAACTTAAAACAACTTGGACCTTAAAAGACACGCTTTGGTTTTCGATGAGACCGGGATCGGGTTTCCATATTTGGAATCCGAAAACCACATCGATTCCAAATAACGTTAGGTCGTGAATCCAAGTGGAGCGAGTGAAGACTCGAGGTGTAAGGGCTATACGTCAGTATAACTCTGTGGGTGATTCCGTAATGAGTTTGACGGAATAGCACTTATAGATTCGAGATGGAGATTCAGAGTGCAAGGGTTATTGTCGTTAACTCTGAGGGTGATTCCAATACGAGTGTAACGAGATAATGCCTTCGGTTTCGTTCGAACCCGGAACGAACTTGTATGGATTGAATGCTTTCAGAACATCGTCAGGTGGACGATGAGCATTCTAAGTGATATGTCCTATAAAGGTAATCGTAGCCTCAAGCCTCATCAACCGGGAATGGCTAAAACAGGGGAGGTGCAGCAAAGCTTCGTGGGTAGCCCCCACTTGAGAGCAAGATTTATCCCTGTCTAGAGGTCCCTTTTATATTTTCGGCTTAGTGGAGCGGTTGCTGATCACAACTGCGGGGTAGTCTTGTTTGGAACTGTTCAGTAAGGAACGGGTCCGGCTTTGTGTTGCAGGGGATGAAGGGAGTAATCCTCGGTACGGTGATCTAGGCCACGTACTGTGACGGGCGGTACCCCAGTAGCCCTGCCATTGATGGAATCCAAAATCCAATAAGTGCCAACGGTTTTGATTGTATTACCCACTTTTGTGGCTAGTAGCTGGAATTTAATGAATGTAACAATTTCGGCTATTTCTTATTTATTTGAAAACCCTAGACACTATTATAATATCATCGGATTTCCTATCAAATGTTTTGGTTAGCGTAAGGTAAAAACTTTTCCATGTTTATGTGTGGGAAGTCTTACGTGATACCTTTTCTTTTCAAAGATTTTTCAAAGTTAAGCAACTTTAACCTGTTACTCACACCAGACCCATGTCTGACCCGGAGTTATTTCTGTTTTTCTATAACTCTTGGGTACTCAAATTTTTATGAGTAGCCAAGGGAATTCAGGTTAGGATTCAGGATTAGCTTTGACGAATTGTGGAGGAGCATATGGAGCAGGAGGCTTCTGCGTATAGTTATATTGTTTTCCGCTGTGTTGGTATCTCTGAGTTGTTATGTATTGTGATTGAATTGTAATAACTAGACAGGTGTTTATAACTGTCTAGTATGAGTTGTATATGTCTGTGTACTCTGATATTTGATGTATACTATGTAATACTTTGTTATTAATATAGATTATTCGTTCCGCTGTTGAGATTCTTGTGTTGTTTCTTCTTTCTCTTCTTTCTTTTCTTCTTCTATCCCTTTCTTTCTTAATTCATGACGCGATTTTCTGGGAGTGGAAAGTCGGGTCGTGACAGCTGGTATCAGAGCTGTAGGTTGAGTGAATACCTAGGCTCTGAAGTGTGTCTTTCTTTAGGGAGCGTTAGGTTGAGTGAATACCTAGGCTCTGTAATGGTGTCTATCTTGAGAGAGCGTATTTGTATTTTTATGTATATATATTTTTATGGTTCTACCTATTTATTGGTTTACCTGTTCGGGTTTTTCCAATGTAAGTTATAAAGGTAGATGAGGTAGAAGTGTGTGTAACACGACTACCATTGGTTGGAGTTTGATGGATGAGGTTGGAAGTGTATTGTCGAGACTGTAGACCTAATACCGTCTCGAGTAAGTTTTGTTTGGTTTAAGTACTTCACCGATCTCTGAAGGTAACCTGTAAAGGTTCGGAGTTCATTTTTGAAGTGCAGAATTGAGTTTTGATCTGTCGGTAGGGCAGAAGCAAGCAAGTGATGGTATCTTGATATCTCAGGAAGTTGTAGCTGCGTGATGAGATGCAGTGACTATGGATAGTTCGGAAGATGTTTTCTTTGGAACAAGAGTAAGGAATGAGTCAGCCGGTGGTGTGACTGAGTTTAGCAGAGTGTTCTGTGTTGGTAAGGAGTCTTTTGGCTGAGTAATTTTTCTGAAGTGGAGTTCAGAAGCAGCGGAGTAGATCCGTTCTCTGGTAAGTTGGCTAAGCTAGCATAAGCTATTCTGTTTGGTTGAGAGAGAGTAGTTTCTTTAGATTTAGGCTGAGTTGATCGCAAAAGTGACTTGCGATAGTTAAGTGTTCCTTTGGAACAGGTGGTTCAGTTAGTAGATGGATGGTTCCTTGAGATAAGTTGGTGAAGCAACTCAAGTTTGGGAGGAACATCTGAGTTTTCTTATGGATATGTGGAACCATATTTCTGTGCTGGATTGTCTAGTCTGTGCTTGTACCGTTCTTCAGCATTTTCTTCTGCTTCGGATCAGAGTTGCGCAGCGGAAGCAGTTGGGAATGCTCTGTTCTGTTTTCTGAAATAAGGGAGTTTGTTCTGTCTTCTGTTGTTGAGAAGTTGAGTGTTTGTTCTTGGTTTTTGATTGATCTTGAGGAGATCATTGGATTGTTTTGATTCAGTCTGTTTCTAATGGAATCAGCAAGAGTTAAGCTGATCAGGATGGATGTTGGTAGCCCAGGATCGTCCGAAGAATTTTTATGGATAAGAGGCAGAGAATTTGGATTCTGGAATCGGAGATTTAATTTGGGATAAGTTTTTCTCTGATTCGAGGAGCTATAAGTTTGGGAAGCTAGCTCCGGAGTGTTTTGGTTTCTTCTGTGTTTTGGTTAGATGAGTGTTTGGTTTTCTAGAGTTGAATTGCCAGTTTGGATAACTGGAATTCAGAGTGTTTCACGTATCTCTGAGGGAGTACGTGTTTGACATTTCTGGTTGTAGAATCAGCAGTTTAGGATGAATTGGTTGTTGAGTCAGACTCGTTTGTAGTCTGATATTCTGAATAGAATTGTTGTTAGGAGCTCTATAGCTTAGTAGTATTGATTGTTTGGATTCTATAGAGCGAGTATCCCAATATACATATATACCGGGGAAACTCGTGAAAGTTTTATCCAAAATTCTTTTGGATAAATAGATTTGTTCTGACTGTGTGAATTGGTTGCTTAGCTTATTGGCATATGATTAACATATGCTGTGTTTTAAAATAAAATCTGTAAATAGATTATTAAATTAACTTTGTTTTAAATTTCGGGGACGAAATTCTTTTAAGGGGGAAGGATTGTAATATCCCGGAATTTTGGACAATATAAATTTAATAATCTGGGTTTAAATTTATATTGAATTGATAAATTTTTGTTAATAAATTTGATATTGATTTAATAATCTTCTTTATTTAAATATTTAATTTGTGAAATTATTTTTAATGAGTTAATAAATTGTTTTCTATTTAATAATGCATATGTATTTATGTATATTTTAAACAGACAAGTTGATTTTTATTTAAATTGGTATAACATAAATTTTAACGTTTTAAAAAAAATAAGATTTGTGATTTACTCTTTAATTTAAACTTTTCAAAATATTAATAAAATACTATATGATTTTTAAATATTAGAAAAATGTTTAATAAAATACTCTATGATTTTAAACATGTAAGATAAATGTTTTAATTGGTTTAGAAATTCATTTTGACTCAAGTTTGAATATTAAAATAAGTTATAAAATGTTTGTGTCATTCTTTTTAAAATATTGATTGATAAATTTGATTTGTTAATTTAATTTGTGAATTTGAAATACAATTTAAAATATGAACATGGATTCATTAAGTTTAATTTTCTTTAACACTTGATTTAAATAACAAAAACATTTATTAACACTTAATTAAATTACTAATTACTTGTAGATACATGTGTAAGCATCTTAAAATCCTAAATGAACATGTGTTATGAATTTGAACATGAGAACTTACATGTGTCATGTTGTAATTTTGGTTTTTTCTTTAATTATTAAATCATAAACTAGCTATATAATCTTGCATACTCATTTCTTCTCCTCTTTCTCATTTTCTTTCATTCTAAATCAAATTTACTTTCAGCTGAAAATTTTCCATCTCTTCAAAAACCTGCATATCCCAATTCTTATTCAATCTGCAAGAATGAAAACGTGCATACAACAAAAATCATAACCTGTAACTCCTCTTTTTCAAACTCTTCAAGTATGCATCCTCCAAAAAAAAAAAATCCTTGCATATCAATCCCTGTAATATACAAGTCTGCAATCATGAAGCATTTCAATTTTAATCAAATTGAGCCTGCATGTTTTCATGAAACAACCTGGGTTGAACTGCATGCAACAAATTCAAGTTGCATCTGAAATTTCAAGTTGAAGCCTGCATTTCATTCAAGCAATCAACCTGCATGCCACAACTTCAAGCAAGAAAGATGTCTGCATTTTTTTTTTTTCAAATGAATCTGGAAAAAAAAAAAGCATCAAGCAAGAGGCCTGCATTCATCTTTAAACTGGAAATTGGCATCTGCGTCAACATTTTAAAAAAAATCTGTGCTCTGCATGCTAAATTTTGAGCTCTGCATTTATATCAGGTGAGTAAAACTTAACTTAAAATAAATAAGTAGGATTGCATAATTGTTTATTTCATGAGTTTAATTTTACATATGCTTTTTAAATTGCCTGAGCATATATGGTGTGATGCATGTTTGATTTTCTAGATTCTGGCTGTGCAATTAAAACTCAAAAATAATTCATTTCTCTTGACCTGTTTGCTATTGTGATTTATCATTGAATGAAATTGGTACATTTCATGATAAAATGAATTTTTTTTAAAGTTTCTTTAGCAGTATTGTTTGGAAGTTGACTGCAATATGAACAACATAGCTTAATTCTGTAAAAAATGGAAAATTTAAAGTATCATGAATCAAAGTTTCAGAGATTCATTTCAAACAACTACTAAAATTATGATTTTTAAAATTTATATTACAATTTATAATGATGGAATCATGATACAGTTTCAAATTGACTGTTATTTATAAAATTGTTAAGTACAGTTAATACATACCTTTAAATTGGTTGAATTTGGTTCTATTGATGGTGTAGCCATCAAGTATGATAGGAAAATTATTAAATTGTTTTGCAATCCAATATTGAGATGAAAATTTGGGATTTCTAGTTAAGAACCCTACTTCTTACTGGGTTCAAGAAATTGGGTGCTGCGGCTTTCATACTTGATCGAGCTCTATGATTTTTGGGGTGATGGTAGATGATGGATATTCGAAGTCATCACCGAAGTTTGGGTGGAGATGATGGCCGGAGGCGAGTGGGATCGCCGTTGACAGGTTTGAGTGTAGTGGGTGTTTTATGTTCCAGGTTTGATACTGCAACTCGAATGCAAATTCGAGTTGGTTTTGAGCAAGCTGATGACTTGGGGAAGACGGGGGGTTGCTGGACATTGTGAGGCGATGGTCGATGATGATCAGAGGTGATCGAAGGCTCTGTACATGTGCACAGAGGAAAGGGGATATTTTGGTGATGTTGGGTTACAGGGTTTTGGTTGCTCGGGTTTATCTCGGGGGAATTGGGAAATGACTCGAAGGAGTATGGCTTATGACTCGAAGTAGGTTATAGGATGGCTCGGGTTGTTGTTTCAGGGTTTAATCAGAGCCTGTTTTCCCAGGTTTTAAAATTTTTAAAAGTAAGAATTTAAATATAAACCCAAAACCTGAACTATGTATAAGTTGAAATGGAATTTAAATATGAATTCAAAGTTTTAATTCTGGGATTTTTGTAAGGATTTGAGTTTTTTTTTTTTTAAAAAAAAAGTAAGTATTACAGGTTTTTGGTTTTGAGCAAAAACTGGTTTCCAGTTTTATATGTTAAAGTAAAAGGTAAACTGCAAATCAAAAATCTGGATTTAAGCTTTGAATCTGAAGTTGGATTTGTATTCAATAAGTTTTAAGTTTAAAATCTTTGAATTAAATTTAAAATGCTTTTAAATTCAAGCTGGGTTTTAGATTAAAACAGAGACCATTTCTGTTTTTAGATTTAAAAGGAAATTTTCAAATTAAAGATGGAGTTCAAACTAATGTTTTAAACCTGAAGTTTAAATTTGAAATCAATAGTTTAATTCTTGAAAATTAAACATTTTTGAATTCTATATGTTTAAAACCAAAATAGTAAACTGTTTCTATTTTTATGTTTCAAATTATAAGGTAAAATCTTAAAATGCAAATGAAAAATTTAAACAAGTAAAATTTGGAAGTGAAGTATGAAAATGAATCTGAACTTAATTTAATTTAAAATATGGAATTTAAATTCAAACTTCAGTTTTTTTTTAAAAATAAAGGTTCAAATTTAAATTGGTTTTAAAATAATGATTTGCATTTGAAAATGAAGATAGAAGTGTAAATAAAGTTTAAAATTTTAAGTTTGAATTTAGGATGAAAATTTGAATCTTGTTTCAGTTTGAATTTAAAAAAAAAAGAATTTTTAATTGAATTTTGTTGAAACAAAGTGTTTAAATTTTACTTTGTATAAAGGAAGAATATTTCTTAACTTTGAACTTAGGAAAATTGTTTCATTTAAAATTGTTAATTTAAATGGAATATTAATTATTTAATTAATTAATAATGTGGATGATTAATTAAGTAATTAATAATTTTTAAGTTAATTAATTAAGATTTGAGATTAATTAATTAAGGTTAATTAATCTATAATTAAGGATGGTTAATTAAGTTTTAATTAATGATTAAGATTTATTTAATCAAGAGATTAAAGATAATTAAGATTTTAATTAACACTTAATTAATTAATAATTAGAGATTAATTAAATTGTAATTAAATATTAGTTAATTAATAATTAATAATGATTAATTATAAGTTAATTTCTTAATTAAGTAATTAAGAAATGTTAATGAAGGTCATTAACTTAAGATTAATTAACAATTAATTAATGTGATTAATTTTAATAGTTAATTAGATTAATTAATTAATAATAATCAATTGTTTAATTACTTAATAAAAGTAATTAATGAATTAATTACTTGGTGTAATTAATTTAATTAAATGTGATTAGTTTAGATTAATTAAGATTAATTAATTTAAACATTGAGGATTGATTGATAATTACTTTATGTAATTTATGGATTGTAATTACTTAGAGAAGTAATTAGTTAATAATTACTAAATGTAATTAAAGATATTTACTATAGAAGTAATTTGATTTAAATTACTTTGAAATTAATCAAGTGATTAATGAGAATAATTAATTAAGGGTAATTAAGTTATGGGAGGAGTAATTAAAATAGTTAATTACTAATTGGATATTAATCATGGGTGATTAATATATATGGTTTAAGTTGAAGATTAATTACTTATGTAATTAATTTATATTAGAGATTGATTAAATGTAATTAGAAATCATTAATTAATTAATTAATGATGTAATTTGGAATTGATTAATTAAGGTATAATTAATATTAAATGCTAATTACTTATTGTAATTAGGGAATTATTAATCAATAAGGATTAATTGAAATGAATATTGAGATGATTTATAAATTGATTTATAATCAATTGATGATTAAGATAAGCAGGATTTGATGATGAAGTAATTAATTTAATTTATTTTAAATTAATTAGAGAGTAAGTAATTAATTTAATTCATTTTAAATTAATTATAGAATGGAATGATCATTAGATAGTTGCTTATGTTTGATGATTGGTATTGATTGGTATGGTTTGTAATCCCAGTTATGAGATTAGTAGTGTATGTGATATGTATGCATTGGTTGCTTTTGGATGATAGTATGGATATCTGATTATGATATGAATTATCTGTTGGTAATGATAATGTTGATTATCTATTGTGTTGTGAATTATCTATCTACGTATATTTAGATAATGAATTGAATTGTTTTAAACTTAAAACAACTTGGACCTTAAAAGACACGCTTTGGTTTTCGATGAGACCGGGATCGGGTTTCCATATTTGGAATCCGAAAACCACATCGATTCCAAATAACGTTAGGTCGTGAATCCAAGTGGAGCGAGTGAAGACTCGAGGTGTAAGGGCTATACGTCAGTATAACTCTGTGGGTGATTCCGTAATGAGTTTGACGGAATAGCACTTATAGATTCGAGATGGAGATTCAGAGTGCAAGGGTTATTGTCGTTAACTCTGAGGGTGATTCCAATACGAGTGTAACGAGATAATGCCTTCGGTTTCGTTCGAACCCGGAACGAACTTGTATGGATTGAATGCTTTCAGAACATCGTCAGGTGGACGATGAGCATTCTAAGTGATATGTCCTATAAAGGTAATCGTAGCCTCAAGCCTCATCAACCGGGAATGGCTAAAACAGGGGAGGTGCAGCAAAGCTTCGTGGGTAGCCCCCACTTGAGAGCAAGATTTATCCCTGTCTAGAGGTCCCTTTTATATTTTCGGCTTAGTGGAGCGGTTGCTGATCACAACTGCGGGGTAGTCTTGTTTGGAACTGTTCAGTAAGGAACGGGTCCGGCTTTGTGTTGCAGGGGATGAAGGGAGTAATCCTCGGTACGGTGATCTAGGCCACGTACTGTGACGGGCGGTACCCCAGTAGCCCTGCCATTGATGGAATCCAAAATCCAATAAGTGCCAACGGTTTTGATTGTATTACCCACTTTTGTGGCTAGTAGCTGGAATTTAATGAATGTAACAATTTCGGCTATTTCTTATTTATTTGAAAACCCTAGACACTATTATAATATCATCGGATTTCCTATCAAATGTTTTGGTTAGCGTAAGGTAAAAACTTTTCCATGTTTATGTGTGGGAAGTCTTACGTGATACCTTTTCTTTTCAAAGATTTTTCAAAGTTAAGCAACTTTAACCTGTTACTCACACCAGACCCATGTCTGACCCGGAGTTATTTCTGTTTTTCTATAACTCTTGGGTACTCAAATTTTTATGAGTAGCCAAGGGAATTCAGGTTAGGATTCAGGATTAGCTTTGACGAATTGTGGAGGAGCATATGGAGCAGGAGGCTTCTGCGTATAGTTATATTGTTTTCCGCTGTGTTGGTATCTCTGAGTTGTTATGTATTGTGATTGAATTGTAATAACTAGACAGGTGTTTATAACTGTCTAGTATGAGTTGTATATGTCTGTGTACTCTGATATTTGATGTATACTATGTAATACTTTGTTATTAATATAGATTATTCGTTCCGCTGTTGAGATTCTTGTGTTGTTTCTTCTTTCTCTTCTTTCTTTTCTTCTTCTATCCCTTTCTTTCTTAATTCATGACGCGATTTTCTGGGAGTGGAAAGTCGGGTCGTGACAAAATCATACGACTTGGAGGTGTTTGGCCATTTTTTGTGCAAACATTTTTGGTGCTTTCACTGAGAAGCTCGAGCTAGAAGCTTCAGCTTCTCCCACTCAACTTTCTTCCCAACAGCGTCGCTCATTGCTTGGAAAACTTACCTCCCAGGCATAGGAAAGATGCTAGCGAGGGAAGGAACATCGCAACTAGCCGTATCCCGGATCCAGTGATCGGAGATCAAGAGAATCGTCCTGTTCCAACGGCAAATGGAAATCAGGAAAATCCGACAGCCCCTGCTACGGAACAACCAATTACTAGAGCAGATCTGGACAGGGTTGTAGCTGAAGTAACTAATCGCTTCGCATCTCAGCAAGAAGCCTTGGTGGACCAACTCATGTCACGCTTAAGGGATGCTGAAGAATCCAATCATAACACCGAATCATATGGTGAGTCCCAGTCTGGAGGATCTGGGAGGCGACAAAGATCTTTCTTCTTTGAAGAGGCTAACAACAGAAACAACAATGGTAGGAGCCGAGCCAAGACTCAGCCCGAATTCTGACACGAGGAAACGCTTGGAACCGAACCCAACGGGGGAGGTACCACGCATGGGTCGGATATGGCTGAGCCTGTCATGCTACCTAACAATAGGAACACCAATGGACGGAGCCGAGCTGGAGTCCAGCCCGAAATTGGACCCGAGAGAATGCTTAGAACAGAGCACATCAGAAGAAGGTCGAGGCAAGGGCCAACTGTGGCTGACCCCAGCATGCTCCCAGAAGACCGAAGACAGCCACCGAAAAATGTTAGGAGTAATAAACGGTACCATCCCTACAGGTCATCTGGACGGAGTCAATCCCGTAGAGAAGAACCAAACTCATTTCTATCTACTTGAAATTCTGATGAAAGGATGGCGCGATTATTCAGAGAGTGCGTCCGACGGGATCCAAGAGATCAAGGGATAGGCGCTAGGGTAACCAGCCCCTTCACCCGCAATATCAAGATTGCCATCACCCCCCGAGAATGGAAAATGCCAACAATGGAGCCTTACAAGGGAACCTATGACCCCGTCGTACACTTACAGAGATACACACAGCATATGCTCATGAGCGGAGCGATAGAAGGAGTATTGTGTAAATGCTTTCCACTCTTCTTGGCCGATCTAGCTACCTCCTGGTTCTGCCATCTACCCCAAGGATCCATTAGCTCATGGGAAATGTTGAAAGAAAAGTTCATCAGCCAATTCCGCATTCATGTGGAACAACCCAAGGACGCTTATTCCTTATCCAATATCAAACAAAAGCCCGGAGAAACAGTGCAACAATATCTAACCCGATTCAATGCCGCAGCGGCCGCAGTCCAGGATGCCGATGAGAAACTGATCCTAATGGCCCTCTACAGTGGTGTGCATTCAGATACTAAATTTGCTAGGATATTAACGAAAGAAAAGCCAGCTACCTTACCCGATTTCTTCCATGAAGCCGGAAAATATATGAGACTTGAAGACGCTGCCATTGAAAGGCGGACAGGGCAACAAACCAAGGGAGCTCAAGGCAACACACCCGCAGTAGAAAATGACGTTCGAAGAAATGACTCCAGAGACAATGCTGGGGGCAAGAAGGGAGAGAAGCGTTTATATTGGCCAGGACCGAGATTTGACTCTTCCACTCCTTTGAATGAAACAATCGAAAACATCTTCTTGGCCACCCAAGACGAAGTTAGATACAAGCGCCCCCCGCACAAGAAGGAATCAGATAATGCAATTAAGTCTGGAAAGTTTTGCCGCTTCCACGAATCTCATGGGCATGACACCAATGAATGCCATCATCTCCGGGACATGATTGAAGAACACATCAGAAGGAAGAGACTGGAGCGCTATGTGAAAGGTCAGAACAGGATTTCAACTCCTGCCAATGAGAACCCAGGGCTACCCCTCCCAGAAGTAGGCGGAGGAAATCGCAACACCAGTGGCTCTAGTCAAGAGAAGATAGTGGTCCATACCATATCAGGAGGACCACACATCGTCGACGGAAGCTGGGATGGAAAGATACGGTAAGTCACTTAGAAACGATGAAGGCTACGTTAATTCTGTTATGGAAGAACGCTACCCGGAAAGAAAAAGAATTATGACATCACATTCAGTAGGCGTGATCTAGAGGGAAGGCAGTACCCATACATGGATCTTATGGTCATCTCTGCCTGGTTCGGTCCAGCCAAAGTTTTTCGAATTCTAGTAGATACTGGCAGCTTAGTAAATACCCTATTTAAGCATGCTTTCGACAAAATGAAGCTGTCAATGAAAGACGTGTCTCCCTGCAACAAACCACTGCACAATTTCATGGGGGATGCGAAGATGCCCCTCGGGCAACTGGACCTCTTTGTCGAAATAGGAAGTCATCCCCGCTCCGTTGTACGGAAACAAACATTTGTGCTGATAGAAAACCACTCGGCCTACAACGCCTTTTTAGGAAAACCAGCCTTGTCTGACTTCCAAATTGTCTTGGCCCCATGGTGCTTAAAGATGAAATTTCCAACAGACAATGGAATAGGGGAGGTAGAGGGAGATCAGGACGCTGCTCGAGACTGCTATGTAACTGAGCTTCGCAATAACCGCAGAAAGGATAGAGGGAAGAATGCAGAGACTACTCTCGGCACAAAAAACCTGGAAGCATAGCAAATAAAGAAAGCCCCTCCTCTTCGGTATACCAGTGATCCTTTCAACGAATTAGACCCCAGGAACGGGGAGGAGGAGGCTACCGCCGAGCCTGCAGAGGCTATGGAGTTTGTATCTATAGACAAACACGACTCGAGTAGACTATTGAAAATCGGATCTCAGCTAAAGCAAGAATTGAAGAATCAACTCATTGATTTTCTCCGCCACAACTTGGATGTATTTGCATGGACGCACGCTGACATGACTGGAATCTCCCCAGATGTGGTATGCCACGTACTGAACATCGATCCTACCAAGGTTCCGGTAAAACAGAAAAAGAGAAGCATGGGGGCAGAACTATCAGCGGCCCTCGATTAAGAAGTAAAGAACCTACTTGCCAATAACTTCATCCGAGAGGCCATCTACCCAGAGTGGAACACCAACCCGGTGCTAGTAAAGAAGGCTAATGGGAAGTGGCGAACATTATTGACTTCTCCAACTTAAATGACGCTTGCCCGAAGGGTTGCTTCCCACTCCTCCGAATCGATCAACTTGTAGACAGCACCGCCGGGCACGAACTCTTATCTTTTATGGACGCATACTCAGGATATAACCAAATTCCTATGCACGCCCCCGATCAAGACCACACTAGTTTCATCACCGACCGGGGATTGTACTCCTAAGAGTAATGCCTTTTCGACCTCAAAACGCCGGAGCTACTTATCAGCGCCTCATCAACGAGATGTTTGCGGAACTAATATGACGAACCATGAAAGTTTATGTGGACGACATACTAGTAAAGTCAAGAAAAGTCATCGATCACGTAAGCCACCTGAACGAGATGTTTCAAGTACTTCGTCGATATGGAATGAAGCCGAATCCTCTAAAGTGCTCCTTCGGAGTATCATCGAGAAAGTTCTTAGGATTCATCGTCCATGCCAGAGGAATTGAAGCGAACCCTGAACAAGTCTGGGCTCTGAAGGAAATCAGGATACCTTCCACTCGAAGAGAAATGCAAATCCTAAATGGGAAAGTGGCAGCCCTGAGCAGATTCATCTCCAAAGTAACTGACAAGTGTGTCTCTTTCTTCGAAGCTATAAAAAAAGATAAGGGAAAGTTCGAATGGACTGATGAATGCGTAACGGCCTTCCACAACCTAATGAAACACCCCCAGAGACCACCGGTACTCTCTACTCCAAATGAAGGCGAAGAGCTATACCTATACCTTGCTGTGTCATCTCATGCTCTAAGCGCCGCTTTGGTAAGAGAAGACAACCGCATGCAGCGGCCAGTATACTTTGTAAGCAAGAGGTTCACGGGGGCAGAAGCCAGATATCCAAAAATTGGGAAGTTAGCATATTGTTTACTAATCACATCACGGAAATTGCGACACTATTTCCAATCCCATTCCATCAGAGTTCTAACCGATCAACCGCTAAGGAAGGTACTCCATCGTCCCGACACCTCCGGGCGACTGCTTAAATGGTGCATTGAGCTAAGTCAATATGATCTCACCTACCATCCTCGCACCGCCATCAAGGGGAAAACCATGGTCGATTTCATTGCCGAATTCACTACCAACGAAGGTAAGGAGCAATCTGAAATAACAGGAGATATCAAGTGGAATCTCTTTGTAGATGGAGCATCGAACGAACAGGGCTCGGGGGCACGTATTGTGATAATCACCCCCAGGGGAAGGAAGTTGCACTATGCCCTAAGGTTGGAATTCGACGCCACGAACAACGATGCAGAATATGAAGCAGTAATAGCAGGATTAGAACTTGCCTTAGAAATCGGAGTCAGTTCTTTATGTCTTCATAGTGATTCTCAACTTATCATAAACCAAGTACTAGGAGAGTTTCAGACTCGAGGAGAACGACTCACAGCATACCTAAAGAAGACCAAGCTGCTGCTTGATCAATTGGATCACTATTTAATCAAACACATTCCTCGAGAAGAGAACCGAGAGGCCGACGAACTGGCAAAGCAAGCTAGCATGAAGAACAACACCATTTCCGGAACAGTAGCCATCTCGAAACAACTATCCCTAAGTTTCTAACAAGAAGATCTGATAGCTGCAATCGAAGAGGAAACTTGGATGACTCCTATCCGAAAATACTTACAAGATGGCACACTACCCCACGGGCGTAACGAAGTAAAGAAGATCTTGAGGAAAGCTTCGCGCTACACAATACAAGAAGGCATCCTCTATCGGCGTAGCTTCTCTAACCCCTTATTGAGGTGTGTCACTGGAAGGGAAGCCAAGGAAATCTTATCCAACATCCATCAAGGGAGCTGCGAAGATCACATTGGTGGGCAGACTCTGGCAAAGAAGACGCTCCGATATGGATACTACTGGCCCACTTTAAACAAAGACGCCTTAGACTTCGTCAAAAGATGCGACAGATGTCAGAAATTTGCTAAGATTCCTCGACTACCAACAAATGAGAATACTCAGATGACCAGCCCTTGGCCCTTTGTAGTATGGGGAATTGACTTGATTGGCGAACTGCCGATGGGTCGAGGCGGAGCCAAATTTTCTATAGCGGCAGTCGACTATTTCACCAAATGGGTGGAAGCGGAACCTTTAAATAAAATATCTTCGGCAAAAGTTATTAACTTCTTGATCAAAAATGTTCCATGCAGGTACGGGGTTCCACTCAAAATCATATCGGACAATGGACTTCAGTTTGACAGCGAGGAGTTCGCCGACTGGTGCCAAGCGTATGGAATTTACAAAAGCTTCTCATCTGTGGCCTATCCCTAGGCAAATGGACAAGTCGAAGCTGTCAACAAAATTCTTAAAACTCTAATCAAGAAGAAGCTTGAAAAGTCAAAAGGCGCTTGGGTGGATGAACTTCCTACGGCACTTTGGGCCTACCGCACGTCTTTAAGAACATCAACAGGGCATACTCCTTTCTCTTTGGCATACGGATCGGAGGCCATGCTCCCAGTTGAAACCATAGTGCCATCCCACCGTAGGATCCACTACAACCCAGAAGAGAACGAAGAACTCCTCCACATGTCTTTGGATCTAATCAAAGAAAGAAGAAATGATGCAGCACTCAAAGCAGCAGCTCATAAGCAAAAAGTGGCAGTACAATACAACTCCAAAGTCAAACATCTCAGCTTACAAGAAGGAGATCTTGTCCTCAAGCGAATCTTCCCGCGCCCCGGAGCGCTAGGTCCCATCTAGGAAGGACCATATGTAATTCATAAAGATCTCCACAATGAAGCTTACATTTTGTCAATAGTGGACGGAGAGGTGTTCCAGAGGGCATGGAACATCCAACACCTTCGTCGATACTTTTCTTAACTTGTACTGCCCATATAAAGTGGATTAATAAAGAGAATCAGTGGACGTAGGCATTTTCGTGCCGAATCACTTTAATAATCTTGTCTCTTTTTAACCTGTTCCTTTATATCTTGGCTGCTTGTTAAGCTTTATCCTTTTCTGTTGAACAAAATCCGGTACAAGGGCATTTCCATCCTAGACACTTCACGACGCAACCTCACCTTGACAAGACCTAACAGGTACTATACGAATCTATGCCCTCGCCAATGAGACACTTTTGCTCCAGCATCCCTCTGCTGCGGGTTAACTCATTGCTCGCGACGGCCCTCAAAGCCAACTGTAATGAGCCGATTATAAGCCACCGAGGAGGCCGAAAATAGCCTAGGAAGCTCATTACGGCGTTCGGCTCGCCGGCAACTATGAACCGATTATAAGCCCCAACATAAGTGTGGCCAGCCAGGGGCAGTTCACAGTTGACGATCGGCACCCGCGCTAGCCGACCACGGTAAATCGAATAATACCCACGATTACGGGCCATAATGGCCCCGGTAGTTACTGTGCCCGATCTCGGCTCCGATGTGTCTTAAGTACGGCTGTGGTAAAAAAGAAAACTCCCCGCGGAGGCGTAAGATGGGTGACAAATGTCTCCAAGACCCACAGCTAGGGAAAGTGACTACAAAACCCGTTTGCAACGAACTTAAGCACATCGAAGGCCTTCCGTGATTGGAAGTTTTACTATTTCTTATATTTCCATTTTATTTATAAAAACTCTCCTCCTATCCTCTATAACGATCACTAGAGTACAGGTCACAAAATAGGAGACACTTGCTAATGGGAATAAGAACCCACAGCTGGATGACAGGTCATTCAGCTGCATTCCATATTCGATTACACAAGGCATTCAAAGCTACCGTCTACAGCAAAAACTTGAAGGGCGGTACTTTCTTCTCTTGTACATAAATATGTAACTATAATTTCTACGCACATCAGACTAACATTACAAGACATGAAATTATATTTTAAGCAAAAACTTAGCGTCAAACACAATTGAATCACTAACACATGCGCAGCTATATTTTATGCAACACATCAAAATAACAACAGCTTTCAAACATGACAAAATCAGCTTATGTTATAAAGTTACATGCCAAAAATCAAGTTGTTCGTTACATAATTACAGCCCGAAAATTACATTAATGTTTTAAGACTAACATAGACAACAATGTCAAATAAGCTGAAAAAATGTCCAGATCAAGCCAAGGAGGCGACTGCATCGGGGACTCGTTTCTATCCTGCTGGCCCTCCGAGGTCTACTTTACCGACGGATCAGAGCTCCCAGCATGTTGACCAGAGGTAGTTGGCACTTCAAAGGTCCCTCCTGTCCAATTCAGGAGAAGAATTCATTGAACAAACAATAAGCAACCAAGCTATGAAAAGGCTAAAAGGGAAGACTTACCAGCATCCGTTCCTTGATCATCATCTCCCAACTGCACACCTACCTCCTCGGCAGCGAGCAGCCGCATGCCCTCCTTCACCGCCACTTCTCCTCCTTAGTGAACTGGGCCGTAACCACATCCATCCTGAAGGCCGTACCACCCTCCTTATCTGCATCAACCTTGGCCTCCTCCAGAGCCCGGAGATAAATCCTGGCCATGATCCGGGGATAATCATCCATCCAGGATAAGTTTCCCTGCTTTCAAGTACGGAAATACATATCCTGGAGCATCTCATTCATCATCCCCTTGTTTTCCACAAACTCCCTCATTCGGACCTCAGAAGCCAACAGCTTTGGAATGGCAGCATCCCTCTTCGATCGGTATCGCGAGCGGTCAACCTGAAGGGATTTCCTCATCGCCTCCATCTCCTCCTTCAGCTTGGCTTAAGCAAGCTCCGTGGCTTCAAGCTTCCCAGATAACTCCTCTGCCCGCTCGAGATCTGCTTTCCGAACCTCGTCCACCGTTATCAATGGCCATATCGATCCGTTCCTTGCAGATGCCCTCCATTTTCCGCAGCTCGGCTCTGCTAGCCTCTTCCATGGTTTTCTTTAGCCGTCTGGAGGAAGCCTCGTGCTCAGAAATCTGGATGGCCTGATCGACGAGTTGCTTGGCCTGGTCGGCAACCACTAACCGTAATCTTATGTTGCCACTCCAAATTTCCTCTCCGGTCTTGACCAATCGGGCATGATGCCCCATCAACTTCCTAGTCTCCTCAGCAACCCGGTCGATATTTTCCTTAGCTTCATCCCTCATAGTTACAATCCGAGTAGTAAGAAAATCGAGGTTCAGAGACTTGGCTTCATCAAGCAGCCTTACCATAGGATTGCGAGGGAGAAGGTTGCTCACCGGTAACCTCGTCAATGGAAATATCGTGAGAACCCAGATCCAGATCGGGATGACCCGCAAAGTGATTACGAGCTAAGCCGGGACGATCAATCTGAGTAACGGTAGGATTCTCAGACGGATGCGGAGAGGGTATGAACTCAGCATCCTCCCCCGTGATACCATGGATAGGCTGGGTTGGAGGCTGAGGACCAGGTGAAGGTACGAATAAGGAGCGCCTCCTCTTTTTCTTTTGAATATCCTCTTCAATAACTCCGTGAAGAGGACGGTAACCGACTACATCCCCGGAACGGTTGGTCGGAGGCTTTAGTTTAGTGGATGCTTTGAGGAGTTTGAATTGCTCGAGGCGGTGTCGAATGTCTGATGTCTTGGCCGCCTTACCCGTTCTTGGAATAAAAACCAAGTGTTACAAGCATGCATGCGACTATAATCCAAGAAACATGTGAAGTTAAAAGAGGAGTCAAAAATTCACCTTGAATCGTCGGAGATGCCTTAGCTGAAATGCTCTCGGAAGATGGACCGGCAACAGTCCCGGGCTTATCAGTTTTCTTTGGCTTCTCCACCAAGGCCGATCCTTCCTCCAACCACTCAAAAGCCTAGCGGAAAGCATCATCTATCCACTCTTGGATCTCCCCCGCTTGTCCAGAAGACAAAACTCCGGCGCCATCACCGCTCTGTCCTTCGCCACCATCACCACCATCACCTTCTCCATCACCTCCGCTCTCCTCCTCGCCTCTTTCCTCCTCTACATTTTCCTCCTCCGGAACATCTGGACATGTGCTAGGGGAGGGTCCATCGGATTTCTTGAGCTTCTTCCCCCCGACAACTGGAGGTATCGAGAAGGGTTTCCTCTTGCTGCTCTTTGTCACGGCCCCTCCTTTGGATTTGGCAGCCTTTTCCTCGGCTGTGTCTCTCTGCTTGACCATAGACTGACGTGGTAGAATCAAGTTGTGCTGCAGAAGAGTAGCATTCCTGATCAGGTAAGAAGCTGACCTCTCCCTTCCCGAAATGGTTTTATCTCCGCAGCCATCTGAACCAGGCGATCGTTATCCACGACCTCAAAGCCACCTGTCGCTAGCAAGAAATAAAAACACATAAGAAGAAGCATTGCAGTCAGAACGGAAATTATAAATAAGCTTCAACTTACAGTTGGAGGTGAAGCGACGGATAGAAATAGAGTCATCCTTGACGAAAAACAATTCTTTCTTGAACATGCTGAACTTCGAATATAAGTCCAGGACCGGCTTGAAGGACACGACCGATTCCAAGCTGATGTATGGAGACCCCTTCTTGTAGCCACTCAAGTTGTACAAATACTGGATCTCCCGGTTGGAAGGGGGACGCCCATATTTTCTTTAGAAAATAATGAATAGGCTCACCAAGATAGCGTAAGAGTTGGGCTGAAGCTGGAAAGGGGCCACCTTTAGGTAGGTGATGGAGCTGACTATCCAAGCATTGATCGGGGGAATGGCCCCGCACATGCAATGATACCTACTATAAGCGAAATGTCCTTCAAGGGGGTTGTACGGCATCACTCCTTCCCCCGGCAACAGCATACACGCTCTATCAATCCCAAAGGAGCGAGAGATAACATCAAGCTGCTCCTCTTTGAGGGAGCTAGGAAATCAGTCAGGAGGAGAGTTCAAGAGCTCCTGAGGGCCATATCCGTCCACTAGTGATCTCGATGTGGCCCATGTTGCCCTGATTCTGGCTGAACTGGGGGCACAACGGGGGGCTCTCTTCTATCCATAGATTTATTTTTATCTGATCAAGTTTCCACTTTATGAGTCATTTATCTGCAAACACAAAAAAGAACGTCGTTAGACCAGAAGATATAAACATGCAGGTGTATGTAGCCTGGAATTTCACTCATAATTCAAAACATAAAAGAACATTCGGTAGTTCAAGGGCAAAAAGGTCATTCGACATTATACTCCCCAAGATCATTCGGCAAGTTCATTCGGTACTTGATGTCACCAAGCTCATTCGGTAAATCAAAGTCATCAAGTTCATTCGGTACTTGAGGTCCCCGAACTCATTCGGTAAATCAAAATCATCGGGTTCATTCGGTACTTAAGGTTCCCGACCTCCTTCGGTAAATCAAAGTAAAAAAAAGGCATTCGGCAAGAGAGTGTCTCACTTGATTCGGCACTTCAAATGGTTCGGCAAAAGGAACTGATTCGGCACTATAATCAATTCGACAGTCCAGAATTTGGTCCGGCTATTTCAAAAGGTAAGGAATGAAGGAAGCATAAGGCCCATACTTATAATCAAATATCAACGACCGGACCAATTGGTTCGGCATTAGAGATCGGATAAGAGCGCTCAGGATGAATGACTTAAAACAAAGCATGCCATATACAGGCACATGCCCTACTTTGGGGGGCAAGTGTTGGGCATGTTTCCACCTGCTACCGATCCAACCCCAATTCCCTGCATAGCCGAAGCAATCACATTCCCACCAACTACCATTTCAAACACACTTCCCCTGCTCCACCGGACCAACCTCCACCGATCCATGGCCTCACCGCTCCAACCACTACCGGACCACTCACCACCGGACCAAGTCCCACCGAACCAAACTCCATCCACTCATAACCGGACCAAGGCGTACCAGGCCAACACTTCGAGGCCAGACTACATCAGCCCAGGCCCACCAGCAGCTATATACATCCAAGACCCCTACCCCCAGCATCACTCTATAAATAGAGGGGCAGGAGTACAACGATGGCAGACAAGTTTGAAAGCTCGAGCACGAATAGAACTTTCAAACAACTTTCAAATACTTGTAATCAAAGCTTTGTACTTGTAATCTGAATAGAAAAGGAGAATAACATATAAAGTGGACGTAGGCACATTCTGGCCGAACTACTATAAATCTGTGTGTCTTTTACAGTTTAGTCCATCTATTTTATATATTTGCATAAATCACCCAAATCACTAAGAACAACGTATAATCAACTAAATCATACGACTTGGAGGTGTTTGCCCATTTTTTGTGCAAACACTTGCCTTGTCTCCGACATTTCGACCTTATCTATTCCTCGTCCAGGAAAGTGGCTAAGTGAGCTAGGACACTAGTTTATCCTAACTATTTCCTTAGTTTAATCACTTTCCATTTGGATCTCATGAATAAAAAATCCAGTCTACTTATCGACTTTTAGAGCCAAGATTAATCACTTGATTTTTAATAGTTTTTCATTAAATCATTTATTTAAACTTTTTAAAACAAATTATAAAACCTTCAAATCATCTTAAAATATTTAGTTATTTATTTGAAAATATTTATAAAATATTTGGAAAAGAATACTTAATTTTAAAGCCATATTTCAAAAGTTATTAAAAGTGCTTCAAATAGTGCTGTGAATAGTGCTTTTAAGGCTTATTTGATCAAAACAACTTTCTTATCATTTATAAATCCATTTTTATAACTCAAATATTTTTTAAAACATTTTAAAATATTTATAGAATTTATTCTATATTTTTAAATAGTTAAAAATATCATTTATAAAGAAGTTATCGCTTTGGTTTATAAACTGTCGAAGCGCGACTATTTTGAAAACCTAATTTGCTCATATTTCAAAATCTACTAAATGAATTCTCGATCATTTTCTATCGTTTGAAAACTATGATTGTAATAGTTCAAAAAATTCTTATTGCGAAGAATTCGGACTCCAAATCAATCATATAAGTCGATTTAAAATTTTATGGCGCGAATTCGTGAACTACAATTGCCCAACATGCCTATTTTTGACTCAATTTTCATAACTTGTCCAAACTTAATCAAATTTGGTCCTAATGTTTATAAAACATTTATAAACCATGTAAAACCATTTTCAAGAGGTTAAACAATCTTATATACACTATTTCATTTATTCAAGGAAAGTGATTTCCATTGTAATATTCGACCTGTATTAAAGGTGAATTATTTTAACATCAAAATAAACATATAATCAACATCCAAACATTATGATCAAACATAGTAAAAAACCATAGCAATCATATCACATCGTTATACCCATATATATAAATAGAGTTTCTCACCTTCATTTGTTTCTAACTTCTAAGAAATTTGCTACAACTTCCCTATGATCAGATTAAAGCATACAAAATCAAGGGTTTGGCCCCTGAATGGACTCGACATGTAATGGCCCGATATTTTGGACCATTCGCATCCGCCCATGTCGGACTTGAATTGCTCAAAATATCAGATGGTTAATTTAAATTTGGCAAAACCCAGCATAAACAGTAAAAAAATAATCACAGATCACAGAAACAGAGTAATACAATGCAGCAAAATAGATAAATAGTAGTTCATGAAGCTACTATATAAACGTTTGAGTTAGAAATGATATACAGCAGATTATCTCAAATACAGTGAAGTCTCCAATGCAACAAATGACTTCTCCGAACAAATCAACTGGAAGAGCTGAAAGCTAAAGCGGTAGTTGGATCTCCAAGCGAAGCTCCAAACTCCAAAGGTGAGTCTCAAATGCTGTATCACTCAGTCTGACTAGAGCGTAAAGCAAAACACAAAACACTTGAGTCAGGATTAATATTCTTATATCCATAAATCCAACTCAAGTAAAATATCAACAGAAATACAAGTAACTCAAAGGATGTTTGGGATAACCATCCTTTAAGGGTCTGTGGAACTATCTAGAATGAAGAAATAAACAATATAATGCCATGGTCCTTTCAAATTTATTTATTATTCAAAACCAAAATATCATTTTCACTTCAAATATATCTATTTTCCAAAATAGTGTGTGTATATATATTGAATAATTTATAAAGTAAAGTACTTATAATTTCTTCAAGTTTCACCGATCACCTCAAAATTCAACTCGACTTTCTTGTTCAAATTAATTCAATCTCAAATTTTCAATTTCCATCCAATTTAGTCTTCTAAATAACAAATTCAAATTATATCAATTTCAATACAGATCTGAATAACTATTTAAGTTCCCGTATTTTCAAAGGTTTAATACTCAACATTTCAAACTAAACCTAACAGTTTCATGTAGATCTTGATTTAATCTTCATTATAATTTATTCTTGAAATATCCACTCAATATTATTTATATAGCCTTATATTTCAATTCATTTTATTTTCCTTCAATTTCTTTAAACGCGAATATTCATTAAATCGCTAAAATAATAGTCATCTTATGAACTATATTTTAAGTTTTCAAATTCAATAAGTTTCAAATTCATTTTTTCAAATAAAATTCTCAATTAATACCATTCTAGTCAATTCAACTTTATCTTCCTTAACATATACAAATCATTTGAAATCTATTTAAAATATAATTATTAAACATAAATTAAAGTTTACTATTAAATCTACTTTACATTAAACATATTTATATATAAAATATTTCCAATAATAACTTAAACCTTATATTTCTTTCCTAAAACCAAAGATATTATTTTCAAAATATTTATATATGGACCAATGGCGTCTGTATATACTTCAATCATATGGTAAGTGATACGGATATTTATCATTTCAATCCGTAATTAAATATATATACGGGTAGATATCCTTTTGACCCGTAATCCCAATTAAGTTCAAATGAAAATCGCTTGGGTTTACCATTTCAACCCATAACGATTTTCTCCTGTTCTAAAGTCCATTCGGGTATGTATCATTTCAACCCATAGTGAATTCTATATTACAGGGAACTTGCAGAGTGATAGCAGATAATAAAATAATAACAGGCATATATCATCAATAATTTAAATAAAATATAAACAACAGGATATGGTGTCATATCCCACAAGTGAATAGTTGCTGAAAATATCATATGAATAATAATTTAAATGACTACAACATCATATTTCAATTGCCGTTTCAATTGAAATCAAATTTAATAAAATATAAGAACGTTAATCATGAGTGATTGCTCACCTTTCGAGGCTAGAGAGATTTGAAATGGGCTATGGATCCAATAATGAATTTCCAAAACGAACAAGATTGGCACGAATAGGACGAACCGAGCTGATAGATAGAGATCGATGAAAATAGATTAGAAACTGCTTGATGTGGACCGAAACAAAATATATAAAATCCCAAAATATTATTTTCTTAACTAATATTAACTTTGAGACTCATTAAAATTATATACATACGTTTTCCAAAAATATAAATAGTTTAGAAACAACTATTGACCATACGTTCTGTATAATCAACATATATCCATTATACATTTAAACTAGACTATATTTAAATTATACTATGTATAGTAATGTAATATAGTATACAGTACACTTATTACAATACACGTTAGGACTATAAATATAATAGTTAACAATACACTTATAACAAAATATGTGACTGTAAAATTTCAGTTTTAATATAAACACAGAGAACAACCTTATATATTTATTAATATTCAGTTATATAAAAACTCTTGCTATATATTTATATTCAAAAGCTAATAACATAACTATACTGCAAACGTATATGTAGTTGACAATATATAATACCTTTTTATACTTTCTTATGCACTTAATATACTCAACAACGAGTTATATATATAAGCGGTCATGCATTTTTATATGAAACAACAAGTATAAAATAACTTTTAAAACTTTATCATTATATATATATATATTTTATACACTGAACAGTTAAAATAACTTTTAAAACTTTTTTAAAAACTTTATCATTATAAAATAACTTTTAAAATATACATCATAAGAATGTTTTTAACCCACACAAAAAATATATGTTTCCTTATACATATTATATATATCTAATTTATTTATTCTTATTATTATTACTTTTTTTACATATAAAGGAAAAGTGGTGCCTGAGTAATATTTTCTCATTCTCCTAGAGCATAGGTGACTAACAAAACACTCATGGTCTAACATGTGATAACATTTATTTTCTATTTTTATAAAAGTGGTGCAAACATATTTACTCTATCTTAGAGTACAAGTGGAGCAAATGATATTTTTTTTCAAGGCCTTAGCCAAATGTATATTTTTCTCAAACCAAAATACTTATTAACGTTAAGACCTTGAACGAACAAAGCTGAGGAGAATATTTTTACTGATTTAAAACCTGAAGTAAAACAGCGATGCCACCTACATCCTTTTCCAACGTGTTTATAAATGATGTAAGCAAGAATCTATCTATAATGTGGAGGGCGCTCTTGATTGTGGAGGAGGGTAGGTGTCAAGTGGTGAAATAGTAGAGCTAAAAATTTGAACAGAACAATGAAGAAAAGAGAAAAAGAAGGATGTAAAATAATTCGGTCATTACCTGATGCTTTGCTCACATGCAAGGAAGAAGGAGAGGAACCCAAAATGAGATGCAGATGAAGTTTGATATGTGGTTTGTATTTATTTGTGACAACACAATTGTTAAAGTGGGAAAGCAAAAATCAAGACAAGCAAATTTTAAAGCAAGGAAGAAAACGTGTTTAGCATTTAATGAAAAGCTTGCGTGCATCAAGGAAAAAATGGAAAGAAATTTAAAGATTTTGGAACGGTTAGCAATTTGTGGATAACGTTCCTATTAAATCAGAAGGCAAAAGGAAAGTGAATATAATTTGCATGTAAATGGTGAGGCACATTTTATATTTAAAGGGAGTAATTTGTGTTGATTGAGTGGAGGAAACGGTATGAAATAAATTGCTTTAGGAACGGTAGAGAAGAATGAAATGAATCGTGTTTTATAATCAAACACATGTTGATAACGATGAAAGAAAAACGCAGGAGGAAAGTTGATTTTGAACCGGATTGGATTTTAAAGATTTTATACCAATTTTAAACGAGAGGCAATTGGAAAGAGTAGAAAAATTTCCGCATGAATCCAGGGTAAAAAATCTAAACTAATTGAATGGTTAGGGAATTTAATTCTTTCCCACTTAAAAAAAATATGCCAACGGATAAATTTAATTACTATCCAAGGTAAGAAAATGAGACATGCTACGCCCAATTTATAACAAAGAAACTCTTTTAAATTTGTACATTTTTCTTATGTAGTAAATATAGGTTTGATTAGCGTGATCTAAGGAGAAGAAAGAACGAAAATAAATCAACTTGCTTTGAAATGGAAAGAAAATTAAACTAGCGTTGATTTTTAATGAGCAGTTATAGGTAAGAAATAAGATATTGATAAAAAAAGGCCACGATTTTGATTGAGCGCTGATTTTTCTTGTTATACACGGCTACTAGATTTTTTACAAATTTTAAGCAAATAGGTTTCGAAATTAAAGAAGAAGAAACGGTCAGCTAAGATTAGATTTTGGAATAAGATTTTGAAATAATATTGAATGCGTTTAAAATTTAAAGCTCGCGTTGATGGGAACAATGGCAAGAAATTAAAAAAGTGAACGGTTATAAAATTTGTAAATAACGTTCCTATTAAATCAGGAGAGTAAAAGGAAAGTATATAAAATTAGAATGCTTACAATAGACGTAGTGATTTTGTCCAAAAAAATGAAAATAACGGATTTAAATTTTATATGTTTTCTTGTATGCGTACGTACATTATTTATTCCATCAAATAACGCACCTTTTAAACGCGAAATTAAACAGTTGATTTATACACAAAGTTTTGGAAATTTTATTACTTATATAAAATTATGATTTGTTTACACATTTAGTAAGAAATTTGTTTCAAAAATGTATATAAGTAAAATATTAAATATTAAATTTTAAAAGTATAAAATCAATTTTTTTTAAAGAACAAAAGGTGAAATAAACGTTATTACGAATATATTAAATTAAACCAAAAGATTAAAAATTAAAAATGTAAAGATTTATAACTTTAAAAAATGTTAAGTTTTAACCAAAATAAGAATTTTAGAATTTTCACACTAATAAAAATCTTTGGTGATTATTTATAATTAAATTTAGACAATCAAATTTTTGAAAAATAAAACCCCATAGTTATAAATAAAGAATAAAATATTGCTAAAATTTGGGCTATTACACGACATATGCTTGCAAATGGAAATGGGCTTGGCCTTGGTCGAAGGAGATTGTGGCCGTGGGGTTTTGAGTGAGGAAAAGGGTTATTTGCCTTGATTGTGAAGGGGATTGCTTATGTATGTTTACATATATCAATGTAATTTCTTTTTGCAATATTTTTCTTCATGATTTCCTTAAGATAGGAAGCTATTGAAAAGCTTGAGAATGAGGAAGAAGATGAAGTAGAATAGTATGTAAAATTATGAAGAGAACGGTGGGTATTTATAGGAAAACTGTAACGACCCAGAATTTCCGTCAATTAAAATTCGTATATTTAATTGATTTTAAATATTTATAAGTGAAATTTATAAGTCGAATAAATTTTATTTCCAATAATTGGATTTAATTGGATAATTAGGTCGGTTATTTAATAGTTGAAATTACAGAAAAAATTGAAAATCAAGTTTAATATGATTGAAAATGATACAAAATTTTATTATATCATATTGGAGTTATAGTGATGTTACAGAACTTTTAAAATTGAATTTGAAGTTAATTTGTGGAAATTGAATATTTTAATATTTAATTGACGTGTAAAAATAGCTATTTTTCAAAAAGTCTCGGACTTAGACGAAACCAGTTTCATCGGATCCGTAATGTGATATTATTGTAAGATTTCAAATTTCGTGTCAATCGGATTTACGGTTCGTCCAGGGCAAGCCAAAACGCATAGAAATTAGTTTAAATCGATTTAATTTAAATTGATCGTTTATTGCCGTAACTCGCGCAGATGATTGAATTGGCTCCCAAAACCTATTCCATTGTATCCAAAACGCGGGGTAAACCCCAGAAACGCCAGTCACCGCACGAGATTTGGAGTTCGGAAAATTTCGAGTGAATAGTAATTTACAAATTTTCTATAAAAGGCCCCCTATTTCACAATTTTGCAAGAAACCCTAGAGAATTAGGTTCAGCCGCCACCATTATCTCTAATGGCCGAAATCATCCCTCATTTCTCCTCAAATTTCTTCAAATCCACAAAGCAATTCGTGAAACTTCCTAAATGAAAATCGTAGAGGATGGTGAGATCTCCAGATCCAACGGTGTGATCGGAAATGACGCGGCGGATCATTGTCAAATTGAGCTCAAACGTCTTATTGTCGTGCACGGTTTCTGAGGCCAGATCGAGGCCGAGCTTCATAAGCTTGGTGGCGGTGGTTCACGGCGTGGAGGCGCCTGCATTGTCGTCACTTGATCGAGTTCCAGCGGAGGATGGTGGCGTGCGGCATCGAAAAAATTTACGTGGGTGATGGGTTGTTCACGCGACTTTTGTTTTGGGGAAGAAAGTATTGCGTGCGGCCGGATCTGTATTTGAAAAATCAAGTGCCCAGATTTTCCAAAGGTTTAAAAATATAAAAGATTTGTAAATAATATTATAATTTAAATCGTATAATGTTTAAAATAGTGTAACCTTTTCGTACGAGGTCGAAAACGCACGAAACAACTTGCTTTGGCTTCGTTTCGTCAAGCACTATGTAATGGAACTGGATTCGAGTCATTTGGAGCTAGTGAAAATTTCGGGTAAAATTAAACGCACGTTTAATTTTATTTGAAATAAAACGCGGAAACTGAATCGAAACCAAGGTGAGTACTTCTCACTCAATCAAATTGTTTCAATTTAAAATTTAAATAGTTAGATTTAAAATTGTTGATTGTTTGATTGGATGATAAACTATTATCTATTGATTGTTAAAATAGACATTATACGCCGTTCGTAAGCAGAGGTTATTTATTAAAGACATATACCGTGATAATTTCACTACAAAGTGAAATTGGTATTATTTATGTACTTGGAGTTGATTTCCCGCATTATATAGCGGATGAGACCCTATTGCGCCGTCTATTAAGCGGATAATATTTTATAAATCCCATATGTTTGCACAAAAAATGGGCAAACACCTCCAAGTCGTATGATTTAGTTGATTATATGTTGTTCTTAGTGATTTGGGTGATTTACGCAAATATATAAAAAACAGGGACTAAATTGTAAAAGACACGCGGATTTATAGTGGTTCGGCCAGAACGTGCCTACGTCCACTTTATATGTTATTCTCCTCTTCTATTCAGATTACAAGTACAAAGCTCTGATTATAAGTAACTGAAAGTTGTTTGAAAGTTCTATCCGTGCTTGAGCTCTCAAACTTGTCTGTCATTGTTGTACCCCTGCCCCTCTATTTATAGAGTGAGGCTGGGGGCAGGAGTCCTGAATGTATATAGCCGTTGGTTGGCCTGGGCTGAAGCAATCTGGCCTGGCAACTTTGATCTGGCAACGCCATGGTTCGGTGGAGAGTGGTATGTTGTTTGGACCGTTGGTTGGTTGGGATTGAGTTTGGTTCGGTGGTGGTTGGTCCAGCTAAGTGTGGAAGTAGGTTGGTTCGGTGGTGAAGTGGAGTGGATTGGTTTGGCTTTGAGGTGGTATGTTGTTTGGATCGGTAGCAGGTGGAACCGGTGATATCTTGGGAGAGTTGGTTTGGTGGGCGATTGGAATTGGCTCTGGTTCGGTGGGCAGGGAAAGGAGGTTGATTCGGCTATGTGGGGAAGGGAGTTGGCACGACAATGCATGGAGAGGGATGGTTCAGTAGTAGGTAAAAACGTGCCCAACATTTTCCCTCTAAAGTAGGGCATATGCCTGTATATGGCATGCTTTGTTTTGCTATCATCCGGTCTCTAATGCCGAACCAACTGGTCCGGTCATTGTTTTTGCTTATAAATAGGGTCCTAACACCTTCGTTTTTCCTTATCAGCCGGATCAACTGAATACCGAACCAACTTGATTGCTTAGAACAGCCGAACCAATCAGCTACCAAATCAACTCAACTGCTGGACCAGGTGAGTGTTCCTCTACCGAACGACTTTTATGATTGAACCACCAAATGGACTCATACCGAATGAGCTTGATAACTTCGATTTACCGAACGAACTTGAGGGGTTGCAAGTATCGAACGACACTCTCGTATTTGAATTACCGAATGGAGTGTGTGTCTTGACCATCGAATGAGACTACACTGTATAAGTGCCGAATGAGCCTTATATACTTGAGTTTTTATGTTTTGAATTATGAGTGAAATTCCGGACTACATATACTTGCATGTTTATGTCTCTATATTCCCTGTTTTAACAGTATGTTTTTCTGGTATCGCAGATAGTGTCTCACAAAGTGGAAACTCGGTCAGATAAGAGGAAATCCAAGGGCGAAGGAGAGTCTTCTTTAGTGCCCCCAGCTCAGCCAGGACCGGAACGTCGTGGACCCACCCCGAGATCGCTAGTAGATGGGTATGGTACCCAAGAGATTTTGATTTCTCCGCCTGACTGCTTTCCTAGCTCTCTCAGCGAGGAGTAGCTTGATGTTATCTCCCGCTCCTTTGGGATTGACAGAGCACGCATGCTGTTGCCAGGGAAGGGGGTCATGCCATATAATCCCCTCGAAGGATACTTCGCTTATAGTAGGTACCACTGCATGTGTGGGGCCATTCCTCCAATCAATGCTTGGATAATTAGCTTCGTCACCTATTTGAAAGTGGCCCCTTTCCAGCTCCAGCCCAACTCCTACGCTATCTTGGTGTGCCTATTCATGATTTTCCAGAGAAAGTACGGGAGCCCCGCTCTAACCGGGAGATTCGGTATCTATATAACTTGAGAGGTTACAAGAAGGGATCCCCATACATCAGCTTGGAATCGGCCGTGTCCTTCAAGCCGGTCTTGGACTTGTATTCAAAGTTCACCATGTTTAAGAAGGAATGGTTCTTCATCCAGGATGACACCGTTTCGATCCACCGCTTCACCTCTGGCTGTAAGTTGCAACTTATTTATAATTTCCTTTCTGACTGAGATGCTTCTACTTATGTGCTATTATTCCCTGCTAGCGACAGGTGGCTTTGCGGTCGTGGGGAATGATCACCTGGTTCAGATGGCCGTGGAGATAGAGGCCATTTCGGGAAGGGATATGTCAGCTTCTTACCTAATCAGGAATGCCACTCTCCTGGGACACAACTTGATTCCACCACATCAGTTTGTGGTCAAGCAGAGGGATACGGCCGAGGAAAGAGCTGCCAAATCCAAGGAGGGGCCACGACAAAGAGCGGCAAGAGGAGACCCTTCTCGATAACTCCATTCGTCGGGGGGAAGAAGCTCAAGAAATCTGATGGACCCTCTCCCAGTACACGCCCAAATGTTCCGGAGGAGGAAAGTGGAGAGGAGGAAAGAGGCGAGGAGGAGAGCGGAGGTGATGGAGAAGGTGATGGTGGTAACAGTGGTGAAGGACAGAGTGATAGTGGAGTTGGTGCCTTGACTTCTGGGCAAGCAGGTGAGATTCAAGAGTGGACGGATGATGCTTTCCGCCAAGCCTTTGAGGGGTTGGAGGAAGGGTCGGCCTTAGTGGAGAAACCGAAGAAATCTGATAAGGCCAGGACTGGTGCCAGTCCATCTTCTGAGAGCATTTCAGCTAAGGCAACTCCGGCGGTTCAAGGTGAATTTTCGACTTCTCTTTTAACTTCACATGTTTCGTGGATTATAGTCTCATGCACGCTTGTAACACTTGGTTTTTATTCCAGGGACGGGTAAGGCGGCTAAGACATCAGACATTCGGCACCGCCTCGAGCAATTCAAACTCTTCAACGCTTCTGCTAAACCGAAGCCTTTGACTGACCGTTCCGGGGGCGTAGTCGGCTACCGTCTTCTTCTCGGAGTCATTGAAGAGGATATCCAAAAGAGAAAGAGGAGGAGTTCCATGTTCGAACCTTCACTTGGACCTCAGCCCCCAACCCAGCCTATTCATGACATCACGGGGGAGGATACTGAGTCCATACCATCTCCGCATCCATCAGAGAATCCTTCCGTTACTCATGTTGATCGTCCCGGCTTGGCTCGTAACCCATTTGCGGGTCATCCAGATCTGTTCTCATGATATTTCCTTCGATGAGATTACCGGTGACCACCTCCTACCCCGCAATCCTATGGTAAGGGTACTTGATGAGGCTAAGTCTTTGGATCTCGACTTGTCGACCACTCGGATTGTGACTATGGGGGATGAGGCCAAGGCAAACATCGATTGGGTGGCTGAAGAGACCAAAAAGTTGATGGGACATCACGCCCGACTGGTCAAGGCTGGATAGGAAATCGGAAGTGCTAACATTCGGCTGCGGCTAATGGTTTCCGATCAGGCCAAACAGCTTGCCGATCAGGCCATTCAGATCTCCCATCACGAGGCGGCCTCCACGCGGCTAAAGAAAACTATGGAGGAGGCTAGGAGAGCCGAGCTGCAAAAAATTGAGGCCACTTGCAAGGAACGAATCGATATGGCCATTACCATGGTGGATGAGGTTCGTAGAGCGGATCTTGAGCAGATAAAGGAGTTATCTGGGAGGCTTGAGGCCGTAGAGCTTGCTGAAGCCAAGCTGAAGGAGGAGATGGAGGCGATGCGGAAATCCCTTCAGGCTGACTGCTCAAGATACCGATTGGAGAGAGATGCTGCCGTTGCAAGGCTGTCGGCTTCCGAGGCCCGGATGAGGGAGTTTGAGGAGAACGAGGGGACGATGGATGAGATGCTCCAGGACATGGACTTCTGTACATGGAAGCAGGGCAACCTGTCCTGGATGGACGATTATCACCGGGTCAAGGCTAGGATATATCTCCGGGCTTTGGAGGAGGCCAAGGCTGAGGCGGATAAGGAGGGTGGTGTAGCTTTCAGAACGAATGTGGTCACGACCCAGTTTACTGAGGAGGAGAAAGTGGCAGTGAAGGAAGGCATGCGGCTGCTCACCGCCGAGGAAGTGGGTGTGCAGTTGGGGGATGATGATCAGGGAGCAGATGCTGGTAAGTCTTCCCTCTTAATCTTTTCTCAAACTGATTGCGTATCATTTATCTGATGGATTCTTCTTCTAAATCGGACAGGTGGGACCTCTGGCCAGGATGTTGGGGGCTCGGATCCGGCGGTCAAGTAGGTCCCGGAGGGCTAGCAGGATAGAGGCGGAGCCCTGCTGCAGCTGACTACTTTTTTGGTTTACTTGGCATTCCGAATATACTAGTCCAAAACATTAATGTACTTTCAGGCGTTAATTATGTAATTATGTCATTGTATCGAATGATCTCATTCTTATATAATTTTATAACATAAGCTGATTCTGTCATATTTGAATGCTGTCGTTATTTTGATGTGTTGCATAAGAAATATAGCTGTGTATATGTATGTGCTTTAATCATGTTTGATGCTAAGCTCATTCTTAAAATATAATTTCACGTCTCGCAATGTTAGTGTGATGTGTGAATAGGCTATAGCTACATGTTTATGTACAAGAAAAGGAAGTACCGCCCTTCATGTTTTAGTTGTAGACGGTAGCTTTGAATGTCCTGTGTGACTGAGGATGGAATGCAGCTGAGCGACCTGTTATCCAGTTGTGAGTTCTCATTTCCACTAGCGAGTGTCTCCCATTTTGTGTCATGTACTTTAGTGATCGTTATAGAGGATAGGAGGAAAGTTTTTATAAATAAAATGGAAATATAAGAAATAGTAAAACTTCCAATCACGGAAGGCCTTCGATGCGCTTAAGTTCATGGCAAACGGGGTTTGTAGTCACTTTTCCTAGCTGTGGGTTTTGGAGACATTCGTCACTAATCTTACGCCTCCGCGGGGAGTTTTCTTTTTTACTACAACCGTACTTAAGACACACCGGAGCCGACATCGCGCACAGTAACTACCCGGGCCATTATGGCCCGTAATCGTGGGTATTATTCGATTTACCGTGGCCGGCTAGCGCGGGTGCCGATCGTCAACTGTGAACTGCCCCTGGCTGGCCACACCTTATGTTGGGGCTTATAATCGGTTCACAGTCGCCGGCGAGCCGAACGCCGTAATGAGCTACCTCGGCTATAGTCGGCCTTCTCGGTGGCTTATGATCGGCACATTACAGTTGGCTTTGAGGGTCGTCGCGAGCAATGAGTTAACCCGCGGCAGAGGGATGCTGGAGCAAAAGTGTCTCATTGACGATGGTATAGATTCGTATAGTACCTGTTAAGTCTTGTCCCGGTGAGGTTGTGCTGTGAAGTGTCCAGAACAGACATGCCGTTATACAGGATTTTTTTCAACAGAAAAGGATAAAGCTTAACAAGCAGCCAAGATATAAAAGAACAAGTTAAAAAAGAGACAAGATTTTTAGAGTGGTTCGGCACGAAAATGCCCACGTCCACTGATTCTCTTTATTAATTCACTTCATATGGGAAGTACAAGTTAAGAAAAGTATCGGCGAAGGTGTTGGATGTTCCATGCCCTCTGGAACACCTCTCCGTCCACTGTTGACAAAATATAAGCACCGTTGTGGAGATCTTTATGAATTACATAGGGTCCGTCCTAGATTGGATCTAGCGCTCCGGGGCGCGGAAAGATTCGTTTGAGGACAAGATCTCCTTCTTGTAAGCTGCGGTGTTTGACTTTGGAGTTGTATTATGCTGCCACTTTTTGCTTGTGAGCTGCCGCTTTGAGTGCTGCATCGTTTCTTCTCTCTTCAATTAGATCCAAAGACATGAGGAGGAGTTCTTCGTTCTCTTCGAGTTGTAGTGGATCCTACGATGGGAGGGCACTACAGTTTCAACTGGGAGCATGGCCTCCGATCCGTAAGCCAAAGAGAAAGGAGTATGTCCTGTTGATGTTCTGTAAGATGTGCGGTAGGCCCAAAGTGCCGTAGGAAGTTCATCCTCCCAAGCGCCTTTTGACTTTTCAAGTTTCTTCTTGATTAGAGTTTTGAGAAATTTATTGACAGCTCCGACTTGCCCGTTTGCCTGGGGATAAGCTAAAGATGAGAAGCTTTTATGAATTCCGTGCTCTCGGCACCAGTTGGTGAATTCCTCGCTGTCAAATTGAAGTCCATTGTCCGATATGATTTTGAGTGGAACCCCGTACCTGCATAAAACATTTTTGATCAAGAAGTTAATAACTTTTGCCGAAGATATTTTATTTAGAGGCTCCGCTTCCACCCATTTGGTGAAATAGTCAACTGCCACTATGGCATATTTGGCTCCTCCTCGGCCCATCAGTAGTTCGCCAATCAAGTCAATTCCCCATACTGCAAAGGGCCAAGGGCTGGTCATTTGAGTAATTTCGTTTGTTGGTAGTCGAGGAACCTTAGCAAATTTCTGACATGTATCACATCCCTTGACGAAATCTAGGGAGCTTTTGTTTAAAGCGGGCCAGTAATACCCATATCGGAGTATTTTCTTTGCTAGCGTCTGCCCTCCAGTGTGATCTCCGCAACTTCCTTGATGGATGTTGGACAGGACTTCCTTGGCTTTCCTTCCAGCGACACACCTTAGTAAGGGGTTGGAGAAGCCGCACTGATAGAGGATGCCTTCTTGTATGGTGTAGCGGGAAGCTTTCCTCAAGATTTTCTTGACTCAATTTACGCCCGTCGGGCAGTGTGCCATCTTGTAAGTATTTCTGGATGGGAGTCATCCAGGTTTCTTCTTCGATTGCAGCTATCAGATTCACTTGCTCGAAACTCGGGGCTAGTTGCTTTGAGATAGTTATTGCCCCGGAAGTGGTGTCGTCCTTCATGCTAGCTTGCTTTGCCAGTTCGTCGACCTCCTGATTCTCTCCTCGAGGAATGTGTTTGATTAAATAGTGATCCAATTGATTGAGCAGCAGCTTGGTCTTCTTTAGATATGCGGTGAGTCGTTCTCCTCGTGTCTGGGATTCTCCTAGTATTTAATTTACAATAAGTTGAGAATCATTATGGAGGCATAAAGAACGAACTCCAATCTCTAGGGCAAGTTCTAATCCGGCTATCACTCTTCATATTCTGCGTCGTTGTTCATGGCAGCGAATTCCAGCTTTAGGGCATACCGTCGCATGTTTCTGCGTCGGCTGTTCTCCGATATATAAATTTATTACCCTTTGTGATGGGAAGTCCGGTCGTGATTAGTGAATATCCGGATTGCAAGGACTTCTTTGTAAGTGCCTTCGGTTCCGTTTCATCCCGGAATGGACTTGTATGGATGTGTGTCTGACGTTACAATTTAAGATGTAAAGCTGGTTTCTATCAAATATATTTCCGTTGGTGGCGGGGAATTTATTCTCTTATCTTAACACTTTTAAAGGTTATGTAGTTGATGGTTACTAGTGATACATTCCCAAATTGATAATGTGGCATACAAAGTGTTGTTGAGCATTTGTTGAATTATAGCACAGCTTTTGTATAAAGCGTAGCTTTGTGAACGAGACTTCGTCGAGCCTCACAACCCGGAAATGGTCGAAACAGAAATGTTGCGGCAAGGTTTTTTAGAGGTCGCGCCCCTAAAGTATGACCATTTTCTTCTGGATAGAGGTTGTATCATGGTATGGAGCCCAGATATTTAACATATGTGGTTGCTGCAAATTTATTACTTTGTGGTTGTTGGTATTGAGGATCCTCGGATAAAGGTCGGTAACGACCGGGGGATGGCATACTTTTTGTGTGGAGTTATCAAGTTACAGCTTCATTTCACCCAGAAGCGTGTGGTAACTCAGCTTTGTATTAGCAGAGATCTGGTTAGGTTTTCGGGGCGTCTTTCCAGAGGCGTACCCATTTCGGTGTAGGAAGTTCCTTTGCCTGACCATTTGTTGGAAATCCAAAGAAACAATACGAACCATGTACGGTTTCAGTTGTATAACCTGCTATGGAATGTGGCGGTAACCTGCTATTGAACATGGTAGCTATAGTAGGCATACGATAATGGTCGTATTTTGGCTAAGATTTATATTATACTTTCGAAATGTTTTCCACACTATGCACTAATAATAATATCAAAAATGATTTCATTTTTGCGTAGTAAGCATCATTGACTAACATAAGAAGAAATCTCCTCCAAGTCTGCGTTTGCATTGTGTGTGTCGTGGGAGGTCTTATGGTAGTTACATTTTCAAAAAGCATTGCGAATTGACTTCAAAAATTATTTTGTTGTTTGTTTTTAAAGATAAACTGTTTTAAGTTCTCACACCAGTCACATGAATGACTCGGAGTTTATTGTTTTCCTTCCTAAACTCTGGGTGCCCACCAATTTCCACACGGGCAGTCTAGAGTTAGGTTATTAAGATATTCTTGACTTCGGGAGTTGATGGAGAAATCTGGAGGCAAGCTGGATGTCATGGCGTATTCACTAGTATATAGTATTTCTTTTCCGTTGTTTGTTGTTGTTTGTTGTTGTACACTCTGATGATGTAATGTAATGTGATGTAATGTAATAACCGATATAGTTCTTTGTTTAAAGATTATTCATTTATCTATTATATGTTGTTCCGCTGCGATTGTGAGATTCTGATATTGTTCTGTTATTTCTGTTATGTTCTATCTTTTTCTCTCTTCTTCTATCTTTTTCTTCTTCTTTAACCATAACGGTACGGTTTTTCAGCATTTGATTGCTCGGCAGTTGATACAGTGGACGTATTGATGTCGGTTTCCGAGCGTCGAAAAGTCGCAAACGTCACATTTGGTATCAGAGCATATGGTTAAGCGACAACCATGGCTCGGTTGGGTATTACTCATTAGAGATAGAGTCATTAGTACTCTAGAATGAGTGTGAGTGTAATAATAGCTATGAGCGCCTATTTGTTAGTGAATATAATAAAATGTTTATATTGTGTTTGCTTATCCGTTGAGCTGTTTTTGAATTCTGGTCGGTATGTGGGACGCCATATTATCGATAGGGGTTTCTAAACTCTTAAACGAGATAATCCAACATAGTATCATTTTAAATTGGATAAATGAAATAATTTTACCTCGATTATTTTTTTACATATAAAGGAAATAATTTTTTTGAATTATTAGTGTATATAAATTGATTGTTGATTGTTGAAAATGTAAGAATGTATGCAAGTAAACAAAAGTTGTTCGAATAAGTTAAATTAAAACAAAAATTGTAAAAGGATGAATTGTACAGGCGAAGAAATATAAACTATGGAATTATAATTAATATGATTCACAATTGTGAAATAATCTTACATATAAGAAGTGAAACTGTATGAATATATTTATAAATATGGGTTGTAATTAAAACTGAATTTGAAAATTTTGGAGATTTGGAAAGTTTAAATTCCTTTTGATTTTGAAAATGAATTTCAACGGATATGGAAAAGTACCTTCCATTGAAAATTTGTGAAGGTGTCGAAACTCGATATGAGTGTCCATTTGAATTGGAATCCCGCGTGATGGGATCATGTCGATTGATCATGATGTATACTAGCGTAATTCGAGGGGTGTGATGCGTACGGTTACAAGCGATTCCACTGGGATAGTGGCGCAACCGCCATGTAAACTGCGATCTAGATGCCATAGCGAAATTCGAGGGGAAAAATGCCTACGGTTACAAGCGATTCCACTGGGATAGTGGCGTAACCGCCGTGTGAACTACGATCTATGGCAACAACCATGGCAAAATTCAAGAGATGTGAAACGTACAGATTACAAGCGATTCTACTAGGATAGTAGTGTAACCGCCGAGTAACTGTGATCCATGGGGGAACGTGCGTTCCATATCCATTTTTAAAATGGAATATAACTTAAGTGATGTTGAATAAAGTTGATTTTGGTGTCAAAGTAAATTAATAAGTGAATTAATGAAATGAAGTCATTAAAAATATGAACTTGAGTTGTATAAATGAAATTCAACCTTATATTGTTAATGGAATTAGCAGTTGAATTAATAAATGGATGGAATGTTGAATAATTGAATGAAAATCAATTAATATAAACCAATTGAAAGTAAAAAAAAGTGTTGAACCGAATTGAATGTAAATTTAATAATTTGGTTATGTTATTTGAATTTTGAGTGATTGTATATAACTTCAATAAGTGTGAATGAAATGAATTAATGAAATGGGTAGCTATAAATCATTAAGATCAAATTGTAAGTTAAGTGAATCTTAAATAGAGTTGAATTTGAATTTGAATTTGGAAATGAAACAACTTTAACATCAATTAATAGATGTAAACTAATTGAATGTGAATAAGTGAATGTTAGTAAAAACATCCAGTGTTAATGAAATCAAATGTGATTAAATGAAAAACCAATTCCATGAATATTAATGAGAAATGAAGGAATATTGATTTGGTTGTGGATTGATTTGAATAAACATTGATTTGTTGGATGTTTATTGGATGATAGTTGGTTGATGGTTGCAATTGTTGCTTTTGAGTGCATTGCTATGTTGGCACATGTAGTTGTTATGTTACTATATTGTAAATATTGATATTATTTTCATATATGCATGTTTCTCATGGTTTGTTGAGTGTTTAGTAGATGCGGATTGCGCTTGCTTCGCGTTTGGAGCTCGCTTTCGCGCTCTATTAGTCGTATACGCTCGCTAACAATAAATAAGGTACATATCTCGGATTAAATATCGTACTTTTACACTTTTTCCCCTGCGGGATACCTCATCACTTGATGAGATGTATATTTGTGATATATATACTATCATTTTTTTCTTCGGATCGAGTCGCGCAAAGTAGACTCTAGCAAATTTTTTCGAAAATTTAAGGCTTTAGAATATTTTTGAGAAAATTGGAATTTTTTTGAAAACTAAGTTGGATTTGGAAACTTAGTGAAGATTTTGTAAGAAGTTTAACTATGAATTTTGGGAAAGTTAAACACTTAAGAGATTTGTAAAAATCTAAATTGAACGGTTTGTTTTAGAAAGTTAATGGATTCTGTAAATTTTTCTTACTTTGTAATTCCGAGGATGAAATTCTTTTAAGGGGGGAAGTTCGTAACGACCCATAATTTTTGTCAATTAAAATTCGTATATTTAATTGATTTTAAATATTAATAAGTGAAATTTATAAGTCGAATAAATTTTATTTCGAATAATTGGATTTAATTGGATAATTAAGTCGATTATTTAATAGTTGAAATTACAGAAAAAATTGAAAATCGAGTTTAATATGATTGAAAATGATTTGGAAAAGTTTATTATATCATATTGGAGTTATAGTGATGTTATAGAACTTTTAAAATTAAATTTAAAGTTAATTTGTGAAAATTGAATATTTTAATATCTAATTGACGTGTCAAAATAGCCATTTTTCAAACAGTCTCGGATTTAGACGAAACCTATTTCATCGGATCCGTAATGTGATATTATTGTAAGATTTTAAATTTCGTGTCAATCGGATTTACGGTTTGTCCGGGGCAAGCTAAAACGCATAGAAATTAGTTTAAATCGATTTAATTTAAATCGATCGTTTATTGCCGTAACTCGCACAGATGATCGAATTCGCTCCCGAAACCTATTTCATTGTGTCCGGAACGCGGTGTAAACCCTAGAAACGCCAGTCACCGCGCGAGATTTGGAGTTCGGAAAATTTCGAGTGAATAGTAATTTGCAAATTTTCTATAAAAGGCCCCCTATTTCACAATTTTGCAAGAAACCCTAGAGAATTAGGTTCAGCCGCCATCATTATCTCTAATGGCCGAAATCATCCCTCATTTCTCCTCAAATTTCTTCAAATCCACAAAGCAATTCGTGAAACTTCCTAAATGAAAATCGTAGAGGATGGTGAGATCTCCAGATCCAACGGTGTGATCGGAAATGACGCGGCGGATCATTGTCAAATCGAGCTCAAACGCCTTATAGTCGTGCACGGTTTCTGAGGCCAGATCGAGGCTGAGCTTCATAAGGTTGGTGGTGGTGGTTCACGGTGTGGAGGCGCACGCATTGTCGTCGCTTGATCGAGTTCTGGTGGAGGATGGTGGCGTGCGGCATCGAAAAATTTACGTGAGTGATGGGTTATTCACGCGACTTTTGTTTTGGGGAAGAAAGTATTGCGTGCGGCCAGATCTGTATTTGAAGAATCAAGGGCCTAGATTTTCCAAAGGTTTAAAAATATAAAAGATTTGTAAATAATATTATAATTTAAATCGTGTAATGTTTAAAATAGTGTAACCTTTTCATACGAGGTCGAAAACGCACGAAACAACTTTCGTTGGCTTCGTTTCGTCGAGCACTACGCTACCGAACATGGATTGGAGTCATTTGGAGCTAGTGAAAATTTCGGGTAAAATTAAACGCACGTTTAATTTTATTCGAAATAAAACGCGGAAACTGAATTGAAATCAAGGTGAGAACTTCTCACTCAATCGAATTGTTTCAATTTAAATTTTATATAGTTAGATTTAAAATTGTTGATTGTTTGATTGGATGATAAACTATTATCTATTGATTGTTAAAATAGACATTATACGGCGTTAGTAAGCGGAGGTTATTTGTTAAAATCATATACCGCGATAATTTCACTCCAAAGTGAAATTGGTATTATTTATGTACTTGGAGTTGATTTCCTGCATTATATAGCGGATGAGACCCTATTGCGCTGTCTATTAAGCGGATAATATTTTATAAATCCCATATACCGCGATATTCCGTTTTGAACGGAATTGGTATTTTGCTAATGTTTGTGGATGCAGGGAAACAGGTTGGAGGGATCCAACTGGATTCCTCACCTGTATTTATTTGATTACAGATATTGTGATGTTTGTTGATTATCATATCGATATATGATATTTGGATGTCGTGATTGACTATTTGGTGCTGTTGTATCATCGGACCCATTTTTGAAGTTTTAAAATAATGATTTTTGATTTTAAAAAGAATTTTAAAGTGACTTTTGAAAGTATACGTTTTATTAAATTTTGAATTGTTAAAATAAATAAACATTATAATTTTATTGTTATAAAAGTTATATTTTTGGAAAATAGTACTTAAGTATAATTTTGGAGTTATATAAGTTTTAAATAACGTTTTGTAGATTATTAAAAGGATTGGTTTATTTAAATTGAGATTTTTGAATTATTATAAACGGTTTATATAAAAGATCTCTAAGATTAATAAAAAAATATATAGGAATTGTGAAACAAGTTTTATTAAGTGTTAAAATGAAGAATAAATGGATTTCACAAGTGAATAAAATTTATAGATTTATAAATTGTGAAGTTACGAAATGAATAGATTTTGTAAATAAAAAGATTTATAAATAATTAACTTATAAATCGGATTTTGGGTATAAAGTTGAGTTATAAATTGAATTGATTTATAAAAAGGGATTTTATAATTGAAGATTTTATAAATAGAATGGAATTTATAAGCATTGTTTATAAATCCGAAATCAATAGAATTTGATAAATTTAATATAGAAGGTTATTAAAGGAGATATATTCGCGATTTTGGATAGCGAATTATCCTTGAAATAAAATGTGTAGAAAATATTGAATTTGGTTAGTGAAGTATATTCACGATTTTGGACAGTGAATACATTATTAAAGAAAATGGACATGTTTTTGGGGAAGTGGTATTATAAAATGAAGTTAATTGTTTTAAAGATGTTTTAAAATGGATTAACTATCGAAACCATAGATTTCAACATTTATTGTTGAAATAGACGTTTTCGAGAAATAGAAGGAAATGGTGGACTGTAACACTGTTGTTGTAGTAAATGATTTTCGAAAGGAAATGTTTTATATAGTATTGGTATTTATATATATCTACCTTAATTTCAAATCCCTATACTAGTGATTTTGGATCGTCGTAACGATGTTTTACGCAACATTCGTTTTGGCCCAAATAAATGTGTTTAAGTGAATGTTTTCCTTAAAGAATGAAATATATACTTAATTTCGATTCAAGTATATTGAATATTTTCCAAGTGTTGAAAATAAATGGATTTGTGAATTACTTATTATTAAATAAGTAAGGAAGTGTTTTCTAATATGAAGTGAATATTTTGAGATTTTATCTTTTAAAGATAAATTGAAAAATGAATATTAAAAATCGATTTGAAAATCGTATATTCATAGATATTTTGGAATTGTAAATTCACTATGGAATTTATAAAAGAAAGGGAAATTTGTTTAAAAACAAACGTTGATTCATTTTTGAAGTGTGGGAATAAATTTACGGATTTGGAACGTAAATATAAAGTAAATCAGTAAGGATTTATTTAATTGGTTTAAATGAACCATTTTGAAATGAAAGTACATCTCGTGTAGGGAAACGATTTGAAATTTGTTTTCAAAAGTGGAAAAGGTGAAAAGTGATTTGAAAATTTGTTTTCAAAGGTTGAAGTGTGGAAAGTATATATCTTGTAAAGATATTTTTGGAAAGTAAATAATTTGGAAAATTATTTGGAATCTGGTGATGTTGAGCATGCCTATTGATAGTTAAATAACCGACTATCAATATTTACCTTTAAATAGGTATTTGTTGTGACTTGCTTGAATTTGAATGCCACACTTATTTTTAAATAAGCGCTCACTATTCGGGTTAGCCGGGAAAGGACCTTGGGGTCGTATAACCCATTCCGAATATGTGATACGTCGTTATGAATTGCATTTGAAGACCGGTGTTGAAGACCGGATATTTGAGAAAACGAAAGGATTACCGTCGAATGTTTCTGCATCGGTTGATCTCCGATATTGAAATTTATTACACTTTGTGATGGGAAGTCCGGTCGTGATTAGTGAATATCCGAATTGCAAGGACTTCTTTGTAAGTGCCTTCGGTTCCGTTCGATCCCGTAACAGACTTGTATAGATGTGTGTCTGACGTTACAATTTGAGATGTAAAGCTGGTTTCTATCAAATATATTTCCGTTGGTGGCAGGGAATTTATTCTCTTAGCTTAACACCCTTAGAGGTTATGTAGTTGATTCTTACTAGTGATACATTCCCAAATTGGTAATGTGGCATACAAAGTGCTGTTGAGCATTTGTTGAATTAAAGCACAGCTTTTGTATAAAGCGTAGCTTTGTGAACGAGACTTCGTCGAGCCTCAAAACCCGAAAATGGTCGAAACAGGAATGTTGCGGCAAGGTTTTTTAGGGGTCGTGGCCCTAAGGTATGTCCATTTTCTTCTGGATAGAGGTTGTATCATGGTATGGTGCCCAGATATTTAACCTATGTGGTTGCTGAAAATTTATTACTCTGTGGTTGTTGGTATTGAGGATCCTCGGATAAAGGTCGGTAACGACCGGGGGACGGCATACTTTTTGTGTGGAGTTATCAAGTTACAGCTTCATTGCATCCAGAAGCGTGTGGTAACTCTGCCTTGTGTCAGCAGAGATCCGGTTAGGTTCTCGGGGCGTCTTTCTGGAGGCGTACCCATTTCGGTGTAGGAAGTTCCTTTGCCTGACCATTTGTTAGAAATCCAAAGAAACAATATTGTAACGACCCCACTTCCTACTCCCAGGAAGTAACATCGTTAATAAGAAAGAAAAGGGTGAGAAAATAGAAAAGATAGAGAAGAAAGAACAACAACATCAGAATCTCACAGCGGAACGAATAAAATATATTAATTACATAAGTATTTACATAATATATACATCAATCAGAGCTATACAGATAATACATCACATACTAGACAGTTATAAACACCTGTCTAGTTAATACAACTCAATACACAATACATCACAGAGATACCACATAGCGGAACTAAATATATCTAAAACGCTGAAGCCTCCTGCTCCATTGCTCCTCCAGACTTCGTCAAAGCTAAACCTGAATTCCTTGGCTACCCGTAAAAATTTGGGTACCCGAGAGTTTATGAAAAACAAAATAAACTTCGGGTCAGACATGGGTCTGGTATGAGTAACAGGTTAAAGTTGCTTAATTTTGAAAAATCCTTTGAAAACAAAAGGTATCACGTAAGACTTCCCACACATAAAAATGGAAAAGTTTTTACCTTACGCTAACCAAAACATTTTAAAGGAAATTCTGTGATATTATAATAGGTCTAGGGTTTTCAAGTAAATAGAAAATAGCCGAAATTGTTACATGATTAAATTCCAGCCACTAGCCATAAAAGTGGGTAATACAATCAAAACCGTGGGCACTTATTGGATTTTGAATTCCATACAATGGCAGGGCTACTGGGGTACCGCCCGTCACAGTACGGGGCCTAGATCACCGTACCGAGGATTACTCCCTTCATCCCTTGCAACACAAGGCCGGAACCATTCCTTACTGAACAGTCCCGAACAAGATACACCCCGCAGTTGACTGCAGACCAACCGCCCACTAAGCCGAATAAAAAGGGACATCTAGACAGGGGAATATCCTTGTCCTGCTTGGGCATGACCCACCTAACCTTGCTGCACCTCCCTTGTTTTAGCCATTCCCGGTTGATGAGGCTTGAGGTTACGATTACCTTTATAGAACATATTTCTTAGAATGCTCATCGTCCGCCTGACGATGTGTTGAAAGCATTCAATCCATACAAGTTCGTTCCGGGTTCGAACGAAACCGAAGGCATCATCTCGTTACACTCATTTTGGAATCACCCTTAGAGTTAACGACGATAACCCTTGCATTCTGAACCTTCATCTTCACTTCAGATTCACGACCTATCGTTAATTTGGAAACGATGTGGTTTTCGGATGTTCCTAATGCGGAAAACCCGATCCCGGTCTCATCGAAATCCAAAGCGTGTCTTTTAAGGCCAAGTTGTCTATTTAGTCTTAACAGTGAATTCAACACAGATAGATAATTCACATCTCATAATAGATAATCACAATGTCATCATAACAGATAATTAATATCATCATCCAAACAGATAATTAAACATTATCATACTTAAACTATACATCCAAATCACATAGATATTATTCATCCACACCTGAGATTACAATCAAACAATGAAATATCAACATCATCCATCAACAATGATTTATAAATCACAAGCTATAGTTAATTTAAAATGAATTGAATTAACTTCTTCCATCTTAATTAATTTAAAATAAAATAAATTAACTACTCATTCCATAAATCCTGCTCTCACAATCATTAATTAAATTAATTAATCATTCTCTAATTACAAGAATACATTAGTCTTTAATAAATTCCTTAAATGAATTATTCTAAATCATTTATAGCAGATTAACATTTAATTACTTACCCATTAATTATTCCTTAATTTACAATTCTTAATTACATCATTAATTATATTAATTAATGATCTTCAATTTATATTCAATTACTTATCTAAAATAATTGAGTGATTAATCTTTACTTAAACACAATTATTAATCACCCCTTGATTAATAACAAACCAGTAATTAACTACTCATAATTACTTATTAACAAATTAATCATTCCATGATTAATTAATCCCATAAATTAATCCTTTGATTAATTATAAAAGAAATTACTCAAATTACTTTACTTACAAATCATCTTGTATGAATTTCATCAAGTAATTATCATCTAATTACTTTCCTAAGTAATTATGCTCCATTAATTACACAAAGTAATTACACATACCAAAACATCAAATGATTTCTTAAGTAAATTAATTAATTCACTTAATTTAAATCTTATCATCCATTACTTATATATTCAAATTAATCATCTTGATTTACATATCTTTTACTGTATTCCAGAAGTTTTCCTTAATTAATTTACAGAAATAAATCTTGAATAAATCCATTAATTAATTACATTTATATAGATTTATTACCTTTCTAATTATCTTGTTGATTTATTATTCTCAAATAAATCAATATCATCATTAATCATTCAATATTAATTACTTCTCAATAACACTCTAAATTAATCCCCTAATTAATTTTAAGTAATTATATTTCAATTACTTCCATTAATAACATCACCCAATTAATTACATCCCGTAATTATCCTTCAATTACTTCTCTAAGTAATTCAATTCCAAATTATCAGTTAATTAAACTAAATTAATTAACTCGAATCAATTTACATAATTAATAAGTAATTAATTTCTTAATTACTTTTCAACAAATAATTTATAATTAAACTATTGAATTAATTAATTTAATTAATTTATTACTAAATCAATCATATTAATTAATTATAACATCATTTGGTTAATGAACTTCATTAATAATTATTTAATTATCTCCTTCTAACATAATCAACTTATACTAATTATCATTATTTATAAGTTAATTAACCATTATTAATTTAAAAATCTAATCTATAGTTCTAAATAACATATTAGTTAATTAATTTATTAATTAACTTTAATTACTACTTTTACACTATAATTACTAAATTAATTAATATCCATCATTAATAAAGTTTAAAGTATGTTTAAACATTTACTTCAAATTACTTCTTAAACATATTCAAATTTTATCCTTAAATAAGTTTAAAACTAAATTTTCAAAACCCCTTTATAAATTCACATATTTGATGGCACTTAAAAATATAGTTGAAACAATTTATATTATAAAACTTACTTTAGTTCCAAATCTTGAAGTTCAAATCGAAGTTCTAGTTTAAGTTGTGGATTTTACTTGTCTAAATCCTTTCTTAACAATTTCTATTTATTTTTGAATTTAACTCCTTTTTGAATACACTTAAACATTTAGTACTTTTAAATTATTAAAATAATTTAAATTATAGAACTTTATTATTCCCAACTTTATTTTCAAATCTAACTTAAAGTCACCATTTAAACTTGTTTTAAAACTAAGTTTAATCTTTGATCTTAAATTTTAAAACAAAAATTAAAAAAAAAAACTGTCAAAACCTGTAACAGTTTTGAAACAGAAAAACAACAGCCGAGCCTCCTGCGTTGCTTCGAGTAACACGCGATACTTCCCCGAGGAAATATACGAGCTGCTTCGAGTTTCCCAAGCGCACGCGCGAAATCAAGTACAGAACCTGGAAAAAAACACACTACCTCACCTCCCTCACCTGTCAACGGCACGTACGCGGCGGTCCCACCACCGGAGGCCACCAAACTCCGGTCACGTCACCGTCCATCTACCCTCTACCTCCCCTAAAATCCTCACGTCACTCGGTGCATTCAATAGGACGAACGAATCACAGGTTGTCGACCCACTAAAACTAGGTTTTCGAGCACAAGTTGCTCAGAAATTTGGTTCCAGAGAAAGTTTTAATTTTTTTATCTTATCTAAATTTTTAAACTTACTTCATAATGTTACAAACATCCTTTGTTCAAACCTTAAGTTCATTCATTAATCAGCAAAGTTGTAAATGATTTATAAAAGTAAAGTTTTGTTTCCTGAGTAACAGAGAGCAAAACATATACAACACTTCCAGTTATGTTTTTGTTTCCAGATAAATTCTTCTTGTATTTTTTTTTTTAGTTAAATAAGTTTTAAACTTAAAATCTTTAAGTTTAAACAAACAAGTCTTGTTAATTTCTATCAATGAACAGCCATCAGAACAAAAGAAATTAGGTTCTTTGTTTAACAGCCAAGCCTGAAACTAAAACAGGCAGAAAAAGTATAATCACATCAACCCATCCATATATACACATGCATTCTCTAATATATATACTCATACTTCACACTTCATCTCAGATAACTGACATACAACCCTATATGAATATACTTGGGTATTTTAGAAAAGAAGTTACTCACAGTAACTAATAAAGAAAAAAAAAAAAAACAGAACAAGTTTACAAATGAAGTCAGTTGAATTTGCAGGTTGGAAATACACAGAATCTCATCACACAAACACGCAGATAAAAAAAATGAATATGTATAAATATTCACACAATGCATTTAAGCAGCCAAAAATTATCATGCAACAGATTTTTAAAACTTAAGAGATTTTAGAAAAGTGTTACTCACCAATCTGCAGAGTAGAACAGAGATACTTTTGATAAATGAAACAACTGTAAACTTCCTTTTTGCTTTCTTCCTGAATTTTGTTAAGTATGGAGTAGTTTCATTTTCATGTTTTAGTTGAAATGAAGTTTTATTTTAGTTTATGCCTAGTTCGAACTGAATATGCAGCCAACATATAGAAAAAGAAAAGAGCAGGGTTATAATTATGTTTCATGAAACTAAGACAATATTTGTACAATATAACCCAAAAATCTTGCTTGTGCAGTCTTTAAACCAGCGATATTTTAGAAATGGTGGCTGATATGAATACTTAATGTACTAAAAGATTTATACATTAATTACTTTTTGTTTGTTAGCTTAAAGATATTTAATACTATCTTCCTTCACAAGCTTCACATATATATACTGTTGTTTACTTATTTGGCCTACACACATTATTATTGCTCAATGCTTTTAAACATATACATATATATACTGCAGTTTGTTTATGTTGGTTTACACCCTTAAAAATTCATTTGTTTCTAGCATATGTCACATGACTTTTATTCTTAACTTTTACAGGCATTTTTATTTGTCTACTTTACAACTTGAAAATTATTTGTTTCAAGATTAATTGTTGACTTGTGTTTAGTTGTGTTATTGACTAGTTATTGTAAATTTGTAAATGTTTGTGAATGTTATATAAATTTATCCAATATGATTGTTACTTATTTAACTTATTATATATAGTATGTTAACTTCTAATTTATAGCTTTATGTATATTTTATTTTATTTCTATGTTTAACCTATTACTTAAAACCTTGCATCCCTATATATATATATACATTCTTACTTATTTATATTATAAAACATATGATCAATTTGAAATGATAAATAAAATAAATCATCTTTCTATTATAAACTACATATTTTATTAATGTATGTTGATGTATTGTTTGGCAAAATTCTGTTAAAAACTCATATATCATTTTAAATTCATATTTTAAATCAAACCATACTAAAAAGAAAAGAAAACAAATCAATTTGTTAATAATTTAAATTTAAACTTAAGTTAAAATAAGTTTTCAAACTATTTATTTATTTAGCTTTGAAATGTTTATATTAAATAAAACACAAATTTCTAATTCACTAAAATATATATTAGTATTTAAACATAATTTATTAGTTAAACTTTAAAACAAATCTCATCTATTTACAATGTATACAAATATATACATATATAAATAGAAAACAAACAATTAATTTTTTAACAGATTAAATTTATCCATTAGATATTTATTAAAAGAAAAGTATCAAATTCAGATTTAATTAATAAAAATATATCATATCAATTTAATATTTAATGCAGATTATTAAATTGATATTGCTAGAAAATTCCGGGTCGTCACATTCCTCCCCCCTTAAAAGAATTTCGTCCCCGAAATTTAAAAGCAAAGGTAATTTAATAATATATTTAAGATTTTAATTTAATTTTAAATCATAAGCATATATCAATCACATGCTAACAATCATCACAACCAATCTACTCAATCAACAAAACTAACTATCCAGACAAAATTCTGGATAGAGTTCCCTAGAGTTTCCCAGTATAATACCGGAATACTCGATCTATAGAATCCAATCAGTCTATACTCCTAATCTATAGAACTCCTCCGAATTAGAGAAAATTCATACAAAATGAAATTTCCGACTCCCAAATCCAAATTCCCTCATCTCTTATCCACCAAATACTTCTGACAGTCCAGAGCTGCCTTCAACCCACTGATCAGCTCCACCTTCGCTGATAACTCCTATAACAATCTGAATCCAAAAACAATCCAGTAGAATAATTTTCTCAAAATCAACCAAAACCAAGAACACAACCTCTACTATCATCAGTAGAAAACATCTTCTCATTCCCAGAAAAGAAAAACAAATGCACTCCCAACTGCTTCCGCTGCTCAACTCTGATCTAGAGTAGATGAAAATGCTAATGATGCACATAAGCATAACTGGACAACACATTACAAAAATATGATTCAGCAGATTCAAAATAGAACTTAGAAATTCCTCCGAAACTTGAGCTGCTTTACCAATTCCTTTCTCCAGAAACCATTCTATTACTAAGATGAACCATTGGCACTACTTCTGAAATCCAGTCGATACCAAACTCAACTCCTCAGATGCTAAGACAAATCATTGACTTCTTCAAAGATATTCAGAAAAATTTCTGCCATCCCAGAGAATACTTAACTATCGCAAGTCTCTTTTGCGATCAACCCAGGCTAATATCCAAAGAAAACTGTACTCTCCTTACCGATCTGAACAGCTTAAACTTATTCAGCCAATCCATTGAAGAAATGGATTCACAAAACTGGTTCTGGACTTCGATGACCTCCTCGCGTGCCGGTAGAACAATCTGAGCTGCAACACCGCTACTGATGCCAAAAATTCCTCAGAAAACTCAGGCCTCAAAGCCAAACACAACATTCAGTTGGACTCAACTTCAAAACTAATGTAGACATACTTCCTTATCCAAAAATCTTTGAGAACTTCTTCAGAAACAATCCTCCGCTACTGCATCTCAACACACAACTACTACTTCTCGAGTTACCAAGATAATATTCTAGCTTCTGCTCACTCACACAATCCAAATCTACTCATCCAATCTTGTACAACAAAACGGACTCCAAATCTTAACAGGTTTCCTCAAGAGATTAGGTGAAATCCTTACACCACAAATTTACTCGAGACGGTATTAGGTCTACAGTCTCGCCAAATATACTTCTAACCACAGGTAGTCGTGTTACACACACCACTACTTAATCTATCCTTATACATATGTTGGAAAACCCGAACAAGTAATCCAACAAATAGATAGAAAATAAATAAATAAATATATATATATATATCAAAATTACAAATACGCTCTCTCAGGAAAGAAACCACTTAAGAGCCTAGGTATTCACTCAACCTAGCGCTCTGATACCACTGTAACGACCCCACTTCCTACTCCCAGGAAGTAACATCGTAAATAAGAAAGAAAAGGGTGAGAAAATAGAAAAGATAGAGAAGAAAGAACAACAACATCAGAATCTCACAGCGGAACGAATAAAATATATTAATTACATAAGTATTTACATAATATATACATCAATCAGAGCTATACAGATAATACATCACATACTAGACAGTTATAAACACCTGTCTAGTTAATACAACTCAATACACAATACATCACAGAGATACCACATAGCGGAACTAAATATATCTAAAACGCTGAAGCCTCCTGCTCCATTGCTCCTCCAGACTTCGCCAAAGCTAAACCTGAATCCCTTGGCTACCCATAAAAATTTGGGTACCCGAGAGTTTATGAAAAACAAAATAAACTTCGGGTCAGACATGGGTCTGGTATGAGTAACAGGTTAAAGTTGCTTAATTTTGAAAAATCCTTTGAAAACAAAAGGTATCACGTAAGACTTCCCACACATAAACATGGAAAAGTTTTTACCTTACGCTAACCAAAACATTTTATAGGAAATTCTGTGATATTATAATAGGTCTAGGGTTTTCAAGTAAATAGAAAATAGCCGAAATTGTTACATGATTAAATTCCAGCTACTAGCCACAAAAGTGGGTAATACAATCAAAACCGTGGGCACTTATTGGATTTTGAATTCCATACAATGGCAGGGCTACTGGGGTACCGCCCGTCACAGTACGGGGCCTAGATCACCGTACCGAGGATTACTCCCTTCATCCCCTGCAACACAAGGCCGGAACCATTCCTTACTGAACAGTCCTGAACAAGATACACCCCGCAGTTGACTGCAGACCAACCGCCCACTAAGCCGAATAAAAAGGGACATCTAGACAGGGGAATATCCTTGTCCTGCTTGGGCATGACCCACCTAACCTTGCTGCACCTCCCCTGTTTTAGCCATTCCCGGTTGATGAGGCTTGAGGTTACGATTACCTTTATAGAACATATTTCTTAGAATGCTCATCGTCCGCCTGACGATGTGTTGAAAGCATTCAATCCATACAAGTTCGTTCCGGGTTCGAACGAAACCGAAGGCATCATCTCGTTGCACTCATTTTGGAATCACCCTAAGAGTTAACGACGATAACCCTTGCATTCTGAACCTTCATCTTCACTTCAGATTCACGACCTATCGTTAATTTGGAAACGATGTGGTTTTCGGATGTTCCTAATGCAGAAAACCCGATCCCTGTCTCATCGAAATCCAAAGCGTGTCTTTTAAGGCCAAGTTGTCTATTTAGTCTTAACAGTGAATTCAACACAGATAGATAATTCACATCTCATAATAGATAATCACAATATCATCATAACAGATAATTAATATCATCATCCAAACAGATAATTAAACATTATCATACTTAAACTATACATCCAAATCACATAGATATTATTCATCCACACCTGAGATTACAATCAAACAATGAAATATCAACATCATCCATCAGCAATGATTTATAAATCACAAGCTATAGTTAATTTAAAATGAATTGAATTAACTTCTTCCATCTTAATTAATTTAAAATAAATTAAATTAATTACTCATTCCATAAATCCTGCTCTCACAATCATTAATTAAATTAATTAATCATTCTCTAATTACAAGAATACATTAGTCTTTAATAAATTCCTTAAATGAATTATTCTAAATCATTTATAGCAGATTAACATTTAATTACTTACCCATTAATTATTCCTTAATTTACAATTCTTAATTACATCATTAATTATATTAATTAATGATCTTCAATTTATATTCAATTACTTATCTAAAATAATTGAGTGTTAATCTTTACTTAAACACAATTATTAATCACCCCTTGATTAATAACAAACCAGTAATTAACTACTCATAATTACTTATTAACAAATTAATCATTCCATGATTAATTAATTCCATAAATTAATCCTTTGATTAATTATAAAATAAATTACTCAAATTACTTTACTTACAAATCATCTTGTATGAATTTCATCAAGTAATTATCATCTAATTACTTTCCTAAGTAATTATGCTCCATTAATTACACAAAGTAATTACACATACCAAAACATCAAATGATTTCTTAAGTAAATTAATTAATTCACTTAATTTAAATCTTATCATCCATTACTTATATATTCAAATTAATCATCTTGATTTACATATCTTTTACTGTATTCCAGAAGTTTTCCTTAATTAATTTACAGAAATAAATCTTGAATAAATCCATTAATTAATTACATTTATATAGATTTATTACCTTTCTAATTATCTTGTTGATTTATTATTCTCAAATAAATCAATATCATCATTAATTATTAATTAATGATTTCTAATTACATCTTCATTTGTTAATTTATATTAAGAATACACATCTTCAAATCATAAATATTAATCCTCTTGATTAATAACAAACAGTAATTAATCATTCAATATTAATTACTTCTCAATAACACTCTAAATTAATCCCCTGATTAATTTTAAGTAATTATATTTCAATTACTTCCATTAATAACATCACCCAATTAATTACATCCCGGAATTATCCTTCAATTACTTCTCTAAGTAATTCAATTCCAAATTATCAGTTAATTAAACTAAATTAATTAACTCGAATCAATTTACATAATTAATAAGTAATTAATTTCTTAATTACTTTTCAATAAATAATTTATAATTAAACTATTGAATTAATTAATTTAATTAATTTATTACTAAATCAATCATATTAATTAATTATAACATCATTTGGTTAATGAACTTCATTAATAATTATTTAATTATCTCCTTCTAACATAATCAACTTATACTAATTATCATTATTTATAAGTTAATTAACCATTATTAATTTTAAAAATCTAATCTTTAGTTCTAAATAACATATTAGTTAATTAATTTATTAATTAACTTTAATTACTACTTTTACACTATAATTACTAAATTAATTAATATCCATCATTAATAAAGTTTAAAGTATGTTTAAAAATTTACTTCAAATTACTTCTTAAACATATTCAAATTTTATCCTTAAATAAGTTTAAAACTAAATTTTCAAAACCCCTTTTTAAATTCACATATTTGATGGCACTTAAAAATAAAGTTGAAACAATTTATATTATAAACTTACTTTAGTTCCAAATCTTGAAGTTCAAATCGAAGTTCTAGTTTAAGTTGTGGATTTTACTTGTCTAAATCCTTTCTTAACAATTTCTATTTATTTTTGAATTTAACTCCTTTTTGAATACACTTAAACATTTAGTACTTTTAAATTATTAAAATAATTTAAATTATAGAACTTTATTATTCCCAACTTTATTTTCAAATCTAACTTAAAGTCACCATTTAAACTTGTTTTAAAACTAAGTTTAATCTTTGATCTTAAATTTTAAAACAAAAATTTAAAAAAAAAAAAACTGTCAAAACCTGTAACAGTTTTGTAACAGAAAAACAACAGCCGAGCCGCCTGCGTTGCTTCGAGTAACACGCGATACTTCCCCGAGGAAATATACGAGCTGCTTCGAGTTTCCCAAGCGCACGCGCGAAATCAAGTACAGAACCTGGAAAAAAACACACTACCTCACCTCCCTCACCTGTCAACGGCACGTACGCGGCAGTCCCACCACCGGAGGCCCCCAAACTCCGGTCACATCACCGTCCATCTACCCTCTACCTCCCCTAAAAGCCTCACGTCACTCGGTGCATTCAATAGGACGAACGAATCACAGGTTCTCGACCCACTAAAACTAGGTTTTCGAGCACAAGTTGCTCAGAAATTTGGTTCCAGAGAAAGTTTTAAGTTGTTTTATCTTATCTAAATTTTTAAACTTACTTCATAATGTTACAAACATCCTTTGTTCAAACCTTAAGTTCATTCATTAATCAGCAAAGTTGTAAATGATTTATAAAAGTAAAGTTTTGTTTCCTGAGTAACAGAGAGCAAAACATATACAACACTTCCAGTTATGTTTTTGTTTCCAGATAAATTCTTCTTGTATTTTTTTTTTAGTTAAATAAGTTTTAAACTTAAAATCTTTAAGTTTATACAAACAAGTCTTGTTAATTTCTATCAATGAACAGCCATCAGAACAAAAGAAATTAGGTTCTTTGTTTAACAGCCAAGCCTGAAACTAAAACAGGCAGAAAAAGTATAATCACATCAACCCATCCATATATACACATGCATTCTCTAATATATATACTCATACTTCACACTTCATCTCAGATAACTGACATACAACCCTATATGAATATACTTGGGTATTTTAGAAAAGAAGTTACTCACAGTAACTAATAAAGAAAAAAAAAACAGAACAAGTTTACAAATGAAGTCAGTTGAATTTGCAGGTTGGAAATACACAGAATCTCATCACACAAACACACAGATAAAAAAAAATGAATATGTATAAATATTCACACAATGCATTTAAGCAGCCAAAAATTATCATGCAACAGATTTTTAAAACTTAAGAGATTTTAGAAAAGTGTTACTCACCAATCTGCAGAGTAGAACAGAGATACTTTTGATAAATGAAACAACTGTAAACTTCCTTTTTGCTTTCTTCCTGAATTTTGTTAAGTATGGAGTAGTTTCATTTTCATGTTTTAGTTGAAATGAAGTTTTATTTCAGTTTATGCCTAGTTCGAACTGAATATGCAGCCAACATATAGAAAAAGAAAAGAGCAGGGTTATAATTATGTTTCATGAAACTAAGACAATATTTGTACAATATAACCCAAAAATCTTGCTTGTGCAGTCTTTAAACCAGAGATATTTTAGAAATGGTGGCTGATATGAATACTTAATGTACTAAAAGATTTATACATTAATTACTTTTTGTTTGTTAGCTTAAAGATATTTAATACTATCTTCCTTCACAGGCTTCACATATATATACTGTTGTTTACTTATTTGGCCTACACACATTATTATTGCTCAATGCTTTTAAACATATACATATATATACTGCAGTTTGTTTATGTTGGTTTACACCCATAAAAATTCATTTGTTTCTAGCATATGTCACATGACTTTTATTCTTAACTTTTACAGGCATTTTTATTTGTCTAGTTTACAACTTGAAAATTATTTGTTTCAAGATTAATTGTTGACTTGTGTTTAGTTGTGTTATTGACTAGTTATTGTAAATTTGTAAATGTTTGTGAATGTTATATAAATTTATCCAATATGATTGTTACTTATTTAACTTATTATATATAGTATGTTAACTTCTAATTTATAGCTTTATGTATATTTTATTTTATTTCTATGTTTAACCTATTGCTTAAAACCTTGCATCCCTATATATATATATATACACATTCTTACTTATTTATATTATAAAACATATGATCAATTTGAAATGATAAATAAAATAAATCATCTTTCTATTATAAACTACATATTTTATTAATGTATGTTGATGTATTGTTTGGCAAAATTCTGTTAAAAACTCATATATCATTTTAAATTCATATTTTAAATCAAACCATACTAAAAAGAAAAGAAAACAAATCAATTTGTTAATAATTTAAATTTAAACTTAAGTTAAAATAAGTTTTCAAACTATTTATTTATTTAGCTTTGAAATGTTTATATTAAATAAAACACAAATTTCTAATTCACTAAAATATATATTAGTATTTAAACATAATTTATTAGTTAAACTTTAAAACAAATCTCATCTATTTACAATGTATACAAATATATACATATATAAATAGAAAACAAACAATTAATTTTTTAACAGATTAAATTTATCCATTAGATATTTATTAAAAGAAAAGTATCAAATTCAGATTTAATTAATAAAAATATATCATATCAATTTAATATTTAATGCAGATTATTAAATTGATATTGCTAGAAAATTCCGGGTCGTCACAAATATGAACCCTGTACGGTTTTAGTTGTATAACCTGCCATGGAATGTGGCGGTAACCTACTATTGAACATAGTAGCTATAGTAGGCATACGATAATGGTCGTATGCTGGCTAAGATTTATATTATACTTTCGAAATGTTTTCTAAACTATGCACTAATAATAATATAAAAAATGATTTGATTTTTGCGTAGTAAGCATCTTTGACTGACATAAGAAGAAATCTCCTCCAAGTCTGTGTTTGCATTATGTGTATGGTGGGAGGTCTTATTGTAGTTACATTTTCAAAAAGCATTGCGAATTGACTTCAAAAATTATCCTGTTGTTTGTTTTTAAAGATAAACTGTTTTAAGTTCTCACACCAGTCACATGACTGACTCGGAGTTTATTGTTTTCCTTCCTAAACTCTAGGTGCCCACCAATTTCCACACAGGCAGTCTAGAGTTAGGTTATCAGGATATTCTGGACTTCGGGAGTTGCTGGAGAAATCTGGAGGCAAGCTGGATGGCATGGCGTATTCACTAGTATATAGTATTTGTTTTCCGCTGTTTGTTGTTGTTTTTTGTTGTACACTCTGATGATGTAATGTAATGTGATGTAATAACTGATGTTAAACTGTAATGTGATATTATATGTTGTTCCGCTGTGATTGTGAGATTCTAATATTGTTCTGTTATGTTCTATCTTTTTCTCTCTTCTTCTATCTTTTTCTTCGTCTTTAACCATAACGGTACGGTTTTCCGGCATTCGATTGCTCGGCAATTGATACAGTGGACGTATTGATGTCGGTTTTCGAGCGTCGAAAAGTCGCAAACGTCACATAAACTTTGGAAATAAATATCTAAATGTATAATTACTCTTTTGCCCCTTGCCCATACCCCTCCATCGCCTCGAGGTGCAAGGCAATGCTACCCTCCCTTGATATTTGGTGGGTATTTATACGAAAACTTTGGAAATAAATATCTAAATGTATAATTACACCATGTTTGTGATGATGATGGTGTGCAAGTGAGTTGATATTTGCTTTTTAGGGTAGAAAATATCTTGGATATTCATACTTTTTACTATATGTAAATTACAATATAAACGATAAGTATATTTTTATGTATATATGTGTTCATGTATATGTTTAGGGTGTATATGTGTATGTTATTTATGTGCATAAGACATATAAACAAGGTTGCAACAACTTTGAAAAACTTCTGTTCGTTAAACCATTGAAAATCGAGAAGCCGATTTCCGGTCTCATTTTTCACTTGTAAATTAATTGCATATAAATGTAAGAAAAATAGAAACTAATTTTCAACATTATTAATTAAATAAAATAGTTTCTTTTGAATTATAAAATCATATAAATTAATTTTAAATAATTATTTATAAAAAGTGTGATTATATTGATACATGAAAACAAATTTTCTTATATTTTCAAATTAAGTATATAACTTTATAAAAATATTATAAATGATTTACTATCGCTAGATAACTGATTAAAATGAATTAGTATCACTTAGAATAATTATTTGAATAATTATAATTACTAAATCATTAAATCTAAATTTAAATTCATAAATCAATTATTAAATATAATGCCATTATTCATGATGTCATACATACATTTTATTCCCAAAAATGAAATAAATAATTTTATTTCATATTATTATTATTTAAATAGATAAATAAGTGTATGTATCCAACACAATGCACGACTTCAGATAATTATAGAGCTGTTTATTGATAATACAGTTTTCGGTCATTTTATAAATATTTCTCCAAAGTATATATTTTTGTAGATACTTATCCATAATAAGATTATCATAATTATTTATTGTCCAAGACAATATAATATATGCTAAAATCTTATTTTTGAATATTTTAAAAATAAATACAATTTATCAAAGTGATAAGTTTATGGGTCGTTATGCTAGACCAAATACGCTTATCACCACTTTCCGATTTCGAGTAGTATCATCCCGTGATTACCAATGAAATCAGACAAGTTAGAAAACTATTCTAGCTTTAATACACATTCTTATTTCACAAGACAGAGATGAGTTTCCATACCTCAAAATTTGATGTTAAGTATGAAAAGAATATTCTCCATACCAACGTAATTTGAAAGGATCATTAGCGGAAATCAGATCACGTTATTCTTTATAAAACTCCTTTTTATAAACCTCTTTATATTTACGAACATAGTTGTAAATCATTATAAAACTTCATTTATAAATCTCCTTTATAAAATATAATTTATAAATCTTCTTTTACAAACCTTAAAGTATAATTACAAAACTCCTTTTGTGAATCTGACAGTATAAATATAAACTTTAAATTCATTTATAAAATTTCTCGTACACAACTTATTTCTGTTTATAATTCTTTTATAAATCTTCTTTTATAATTATAAAAAAATCCTTTTAAAACTTCATTCATATTTGTAAAATCCTTTGTTAATTCATTTTTATTTATAAAATACCGTTTATAAATCTCCAAATTTATCACAAACTTTCAGTCTCCAAATAGAATCAAACACTTTACGTAGATTGATCATTACACATATTACTATAAATCCTTAAATATGATTTATTATTCGGTTTCTCAAAATGGTAACATTTCACTTTTAAAAAAATTATTTATAAATCTAATCCTTCTATTTATAAAATACCCTTTTAAAATATTATTTTATCTATAAAAGAACATTTATAGATCTAGTCTAACATTTAACATAAAACGTTTCATAAATATCTATTCCAAAATATTTCTACCTTTTTCTAAAAAAAATCACTTTAAAATAAAAAATAAACCCCTATTTTTCATTTAAAACAAATATTCATTACTATAATAACTTTTTTATAAAGATAAGTACTTTCTAAAATAATTTTAAAACGTTTACCTATCTACATATATTAGAAAAGATAATAAAAGAAGTCGAAGTAAAATAGACAAATAACAAACTATTTTTAAATTAAATATCACAAAAAGCTAAAAAGGTCAAATTAATATTCATTTTCCCAATCAAAACAGAGATCAATAGTATTCCAAAATATTGTATTGAGGCCAATAGCTACCATATCACTTAATCAACGTCATTACTACTTTTTTGCTAAAAAGGTTCGACTTTTAACATGTGCTAGTATCACATCCAATACGACCAAACTACCAAATTTTGGCATTCAACGATTTATATAAATGGTAATTTTGAAATTAAAATCAACAGGTATAAATGGAATTAAAATTTACAATTTACAATCTCCACGAAACGCAACCAAACCGGTTCCATTCGACTCCACTACGTGTAAGCTTCGCGACCAACTGCCTAAAGTCAAGCTTAGTGGCCTCCATAAACTCATGAAACACCAAGCATGTACGTGATGAGGCAAAAATTGCATCTCACAAGACAAGATCGCAAATGCCAAATTCCTCCCAACAATGCTCTTCGACACAAGGAATGCAATGGAACCAGCCTCGTCGCCTAGATCTCACCAAAACCTAAACTCTAATTTTTAACCCTTATGACCAAACATATCGAACAACCCAACCAATGCCAAACTCAACTAAACTATGGATTTGTGGATCTCATCCATACGATTTTAAAGATCCCTATTATATATATATATATATATATATATATATATATATATATATATATATATATTTAGAGTATTTTTCTTAATTTGGATTTTTGAAATTCAAGTGACTTACTTTATTTGGTTACAGGAAGTAAAAAAATTAAAAGAGGTAGAACAAAGAAAAGTCAGTGCATGTTGATTTGTCTTCAGGTGGAGGTAGGTTTATTTTACGTTTTGTCGCATCTCGCCGTATAGAATTTCGTTCATATATAGACTGCGAACGATAAAATGAAAATTCGATCGTGTAAAATTTGATACGATCCCAAAATAATAATAATATACACATGTTATCATACTTGGTAAAATTTCAAAAATAACATCATTTTTCGAAACTCGAAAATACGCACAGGGAAGATGTTGCAAAAAAATTAGTCTCGCGGACAAGAAGTTTTATTTTTTAGTATGAAGGACACTTTTTGGTGTAAGCAAAAAATGATAGTTGCAACTTGTTAGGAAATCACATCTACTATTTCGATGACAATAACTACACAATGAAAATCGAATATGTATATATATTGATATATACAGGCATTTGCTAGAACAACATCACTAGAAAGACAAGAATAATGCTCAAACAACACTACAAGAGACTACAAGTTGATAGGTACAAAGAAGCAATAGAAAAGATGCACAAAATAGACATGCACAAGTTTCACACATCTGGGTGCACAAGCCAGACGTATGGAAAAGTCCTCTAGAGCAACAAACTGACTAAACCAGACGTCTTGTAGTAGCACACAAACGTTTGAAAATCTACTATGCACAAAAAATATACATAGTATCAGAAATCTCATACAAAAACCAAACGTCTGATTTCAAACTTAGATTTTAAATATAAACTTCAATTTCCACATTCGAATAGACATCTCCGCTTCACTTCACTGCCACTCTTCATCATCAACAGAAGCAACTATAGAGCACTTATTGATGGATGCAATTACTCAAGGAACCTCTCTACAACTATATATATCATCAAGAATCAAGAGAACAATCTCACATACTTACTTATGCTCTCTAATTACATATTCTATCATATATTCTTAATCTCTAGCAATCTATGCTTGTATCGCACTCTTCTATATATTCGGTTCTTCACACACAATACTCCTAAGATGTATAATGGAATCATTTGTACTAATTAGTCAATATCCGTGTTATAGAACAGATATTTGACAAGAACAACTTATTGTAATCAAGCCTATTCCTTCGAGCGAAGCGAGGGTGTTTGATAGTTAAATTCCAAAGGGGAGCATCGGGACTAGACGTAGGACAAGAGGTCTGAACCTGTATAAAATCCTGGTGTGCTTATTCTATATTTACTGAGATTAATATTGTTTTTAGTTGCATCATATATTTTGTCACATATACTTATATACACTATACGATCCACCCGGTGGACTTTCAATTAGTATCAGAGCAAAGTTTGATCAAAGTATAGTAACACGTTTTTGAATCACTTTAATATGTCAAGTATTTTTCAAGAAGGTCAATCCACTACATGACCCCCACTTTTTAATGCTTCTAATTGTGCATATTGGTTAGCACGTATGAGAATTTTTATGGAAGCTAATGGAATAGAAATTTGGTCAGCCGCTCAAATAAATATGTAGCACCTATCACTCCTACAAACATATGGAGTGATGCACAAAAATCGTAGCTTCTAATAATACCAAAGCTATGAATGTTTTATTTTGTTTATTAGATAAGAATGAATTTTCACGTGTCATATTATGTAACACTGCATATGATATTTGGTGTACCTTAAAAGTTACACGTGAAGGCACAAATAAAGTCAAACAAACTAGGATTTCAATTTTACAAAATCAATTTTCGTCATTTAAAATGAAACAAAATGAATCTATAGTAGACATATACCCTAGAGTCCAAATCATTCAACATGATAATGGCATTTGGAGTCAAATTCACAAATTTTGAATTAATATGTAGAATACTCAATTCTTTAACTCCAGAGTGGGAAAGAAAAGTATTAGCTATCGAAAAAGCTAATGATCTCTCAAACTCTTAGTTGAAGAATTTGATAGGAAATCTAATGTCCTACGAAGCTAATTTGTAGGCACGAAAAGAAAAAAATTCGAAAAGAAGAACATTGCATTCCAAGCAAAAAAATGAAGACTCCAACTAAGACGAATAAGAAATTGTATTTATTGCCAAAAATTACAACAAATTCAAGAAGTTTAGGAAAATGACTAGATTTCAGAATGGAGGAAAATTAAGCTCAATAAATCAAACATCAATCAAATGTTATGAATGTGACGAATTTGGACATATGAAGAAAGATTGTCCCAAGCTCAATAATGATAAAAAGGAAGAATAAATTTGAAAAATTCAAAAAGAAGAAAGCTTTTGAAGTAACATGGGATGACTCAGATTCTCCATCATCATCAGGCAGTGACAGGATAGTGACGAAGAACAAGCTAATGTATGCTTTATGGCACACACTGATGAGGTATGTCCCGAACTTAACTATGATGAATTATTAGAACTTAGCACAGAATTAAACGACAAATTTAGACAAATTAAAAAATTGAATAAAGAATATATAGCCAGAATAAATAGATTAGAACTTGAAGTAGGAATGTTAAAAGATGAAAAATTAATTTAGAGGAAGAAATACAATTATCTCAAGAAAAAATTAAAAATAGTTTGGTTGAAAATGAGACTGTGGCTGTTGATTTTGATAAAACTAGACTAGTAAAGGAAAACTTGTTTACAGAAAATATCAACTTGGAGAGTAATGTAGAAACATTGAAAATTGAAAATTTAGAATTAAAAGAAAAATTAGATAAAATTATCAAAATTTAATAAAGGAAAACAAGATTTGGAAAACCTTATCAAAACTTCAGAACCATCAAGTAATAGAAATGGAATAGGATTTAAAAATATTCCCAAACAAAAAGGGAATAGTATTAAGAAATATAGGTGTATTTATCAAATGATTAGAATATCACCTAAGTTTAATACGAATACCAAAAATATAAAAATTTGGATTCCTAAGACAAATAATAATTTGATTAGATAAAATAATATTAATAACTTTTTAGATAATATAGTCTATAATAAAAATTATATTCATAAAGGTACCAAACCGTCTTGGGTATGGCTACCTGCTCCTCCTAACATCTAGGACCCTATAATGTATATTTGTACCAATTAAATCATCTTTTAGTTTGTAGGTACCCAAAATAAAAAACAAAGAGAAATGGATACTTGATAGTGGATGCTCAAAAATGTTATCAAATATAATATACATCGATGGTGGAGCGGTAACTTTTGGAGATAACTCAAAAGGATACGTCGTTGGCAACGGAGAAGTCATCAACTCAGCTATTTCTAACTCTCCTATTATTACAAATGTTTTGTTAGTAGAAAGTATAAAAAACAACTTACTTAGTATTATCCAATTAGGTGATAAAGGTTTTTGAACTAATTTCAAAAAAGATAGATGTAACATTTTTGACAATAACAAACAACTTTTCTTAGATTGTTTTAGAAACAAAATTATGTATGTCTTAAATATGAATATAAATCAAAATTTAAATTTATGTTCAACCGCCAAACATGACGATCCATGATTATAACATAAACAATTTTGTCATATTAATAAACTAGAAAAATATGAGCTAGTTAGAGGTTTACCTAAAATAAATCACAAATAAGAAAATTTATGCGACGATTGTCAAATTGGAAAACTTAAAAAAGCTCTTTTAAATCTAAAAATAATATTTCTACAAAACAACCATTAGAATTATTACATTTAGATTTATTTGGTCCAACCCAAGTACAATCCATAAATCATGACAAATAGGTTTTTGTAATAGTTGGTGATTTTTCAAGATATACATGGATTTTATTTTTAAAACATAAAAGTGACACCTTTGGAATGTTTAAATTTTTTTCTAAAATAAATAAAACTCAAATGGATTTGAAAATTAAAAATATTAGAAGTAATCACAGTGGAGAATTGGAAAATGATCTTTTTACCAATTTTTGTCGTAAAAAAGGTATAAGTCATAATTTTTCTTTTGCCCGCACACCTAAACAAAAAGGTGTAGTAGAAAGAAAAAGTCGTAAGTTACAAGAATGTGCACAAACACTATTAAATAGTAACGGTCTACCAAAACATTTTTGGGCTAAAGCTATTGCTACGGCTTGTAATGTTTTGAATCGAGTAACCATACAACCTATAACTAAACATACTTGTTTTGAAACATTTTTTGAAAGAAAACCTAAAGTTTCATATTTTAAAATTTTCAGATCAAAATGGTTTATACTAAATACAAAAGATAATTTAGGAAAATTTTACATGAAGGCTGATGAAGGAATCTTTGTTGGATATTCGAATCGTAGCAAGGCATATAGAATTTTTAATAAACGAACTAACACAATTGAAGAAAGTTTACATGTTTCATTTGATGAAAATTTTCTTAACCATCAAACTAATGACGACGAGGAAATAATTCCAATGACAAATACAACAAATTCTTATAATAATGAGACAAATGCATAAAATAATACTTTAGTATCGTCTTTTAGAATTCTAAAAAATCAACCAAAAGATAACATCATTGGATATCTTTACTCCAGAGTAAATAGAAATCAACTTAACCAAATAAGTCATATAACATTTGTGTCAAATTTTGAACCGAAAAATAATAAAGAAGCTTCAAACGATAATTTTTGGGTAATATCTATGCAAGAAGAATTAAATCAATTTTAACAAAATAATGTTTGGAAATTAGTTCCAAGACCAGAAAATCAATTGGTTATTGGAACATAACGGGTATTTAAAAAAAAAGATGAAAACGGAAATATAGTTAGAAACAAAGCACGTCTAGTCGCTCAAGGTTATAATCAAGAAGAAGGTATTGACTATGATGAAACTTTCGCTCCAGTAGCAAAACTCGAGGCCATACGTACATTACTTGCTTTTGCAATTCAAATGGATGTCAAAAGTGCTTTTTAAATGGTTTTATTAAAGAAAACGTAAATGTTGAACAACCTCCATTGTTTGTTGACGAAAGATATCCCGATCATGCTTTTAAATAACAAAAAACCTTACATGGTTTAAAACAAGCCCCCCGTGCTTGGTACGAACGTCTTAAAAATCATTTAATTACATCTGGTTTCCAAATAAGTAAAATCGATATGACTTTATTTATTAAACGAGAAAATAATGACATTTTAGTTGTATAAATTTACTAGACGCTATTATTATTCGTTCAACTAACGAATATCTTTGTAATCAATTTTCAAATATTATGAAAAATGAATTTGAAATGTCTCACATGGGAGAAGTAAACTTCTTTTTAGGTTTATTAATGAAACAACTTGAAAATGGTATCCTTATCCATCAAGGAAAATATTATAACGATCTATTACGTCGCTTTGAAATGGATAAAACTTCAAGCAAACCAACACCGATGAGTACTAGTATTCACTTGGAGAAAGATAATAACGGAAAAGATTTTGATGAAAAATATATCATAGTGTGATTGGATCCTTACTTTATTTGATGGCTACTCAACTCGACATTATGACGAGTGTATGTCTATGTGCCCGATTTCAAGCCAAGCCAAAAGAATCTCACTAAAGAGCTGTTAAACGTATCTTACGATATCTATCGAGTACTAAAGATTACGGTTTGTTTTACCCTAAGGCATCATCATTTGAACTAGTTTCATATAGTGAGGCAGATTTAGGTGGATGTAAAACAAATAGTAAGAGTAGTAGCAGAACGTTTCACTTTATTAGACAATCAATAGTCTCAAGGTTTAGCAAAAAGAAAAATTGTGTCACCTTATCGACTTGCGTATCCAAATATATTTTAGCAGCTCTGGCATGTGCACAAGTGATATACATGCAACAAACACTATGGATTTTGGCAAAATTATCAATAAATCACCAATATATTGCGATAACACGTGTGCAATAAATCTATCAAAAAACCTTGTAAATGACTCGCGTGCTAAACGTATAGATATATGACATCATTTTTTACATGACGTTGTAGAAAAAGCAAATATTACATTAGAATACGTAAATACCGAGAATCAAATAGCAGATATTTTTACAAAACCACAAAATGAACAAACATTTGTTAAATTGCGACGCGACTTAGGAATATGCTCTCTTAATGATCTTCTAAACTGATACAACATTTTCATTTATTCTATTTTTAGCTAACAGTTTTTTATCCACAAATTAAAAAATTTAAACTCCTTCACCTTAAATTTTTTAGGTAGTTGATTTTTGAAAATTACCTATGAATAACCTTTAAATTCATATATAAATAATTTTTCTGTACAAAACAAAGGTAAAAATTATATAGATTTCATATTTTTTACAACAGAAAATATAAGCATGCCTTACGACAACTCTCATCTCTCCTTCTCGACGCCATCAATGGATACACCTCATCGCCTTTCTACTCCTACACCAAATCAGGACCCGGCATATAGGAGGTCCTCTTACCACACGGGATTCACTCCTGATAAAAAGAAGTCCAAACGATCTCTATTTGTCTCTTCTAATGCGAGGAGAAAATCGATGAGATACATCACTACCAAAGACAACAAATAGACTTGCAACTTGAATTATACTTTGAACAAAAGGTTACTGCGCGGCAACTAAGTTTTCTGGAGCAAGTAACGATAAAATTTTGTAATTCACGAAAGAAGGATGTACATGAACCACTTCCAATTCCTTGTAATCCTTTGGATCCTTCTGCCCCTTATCATACACCTTTGGGTCCTTCACCTAGGCGATTCTCTGGTTCCCCAAGAACCCAAGAATGAGGAAATATATGGTCTCCACTCATGCCATGGAGGGATGACAAGTTTGAAGATCACACTGCTCTATCGTCATCAAAATAAATTTAATTATTCACCTTGTATTTGTATCTACGTATATTTATATTCTGTTTCACAAATAATAATACTATGTTTTATTAAGATCTAACTCTCGAAAAATAAGCAACACCCTTCAAAATTTGGCTATTTTAAGACAAATTGGTATTTTCAGACGTTTGAACTTTGCCATCAGACGTCTGACACTCTAGTATAATACAAATTTTTAATCATCGTGCATATATCAAACATCTAATAAATCCTTCCAGATGTCTAAAAATTACCTTTTCTTAATAAAAATAGAAACCAGTCTATTTTAGACGTCTAAACCAATGACTAGACGTATGAACAAAGTCTCTGCCTCTATAAAATCAAACTCAGACCATTTTCGGACTTGATATTATATCCAGACATCTACGAAAACTATATGTCCTACAAAAAACATTTCGATCTATTCCAGACATCTGATTCTACAAACAGACGTCTGATGATTCTCTCTGACTATCAAAATTTACAAATCGATCAAATGCAGACATCTACCACAAACAACCAGACGTCTGATTCTATTTATTGTCTTCAAACTATGTTAAATAAAATGTCTGAATTACCTTCCAGATGTCTGAAATTCAATCGACGCTCTTATATGCCCAGATAATGTGTATTTTTTTACTTTTCTCATCTTACTTCATTTCATTTCTACTGCAAAATCAATTCCTTATTTCTCAAAAATACTTCCTCTTCCAAACCTGCTAAAATTTGATGGCTCCTAAAGCAAAAAATCCTAAGATATCTAAGTGAAAACAAGACCAAACAACTTCCTACAACCCCCAAGTTTCCTCTAACGGTCAAATTGAACGATGGATGAATCGTGTACCACATTCACTCAAGAGATACTAGGATATTCAAAAGAAGAAACTCCGTACAGGTCCATTTTATAATTTGCTAAAGTTCCCAATGTACAATTTAGACGAAATGTGTGAAAGTGTTGGTTTAGAAACTTTGATCAGTTAGCCATATTTCTCTTCTTTGCTAATTTGGATAGCACAGCAGATTGGAACACTGAAAAATGACGATAACTATGGTCTAGTGTTTATGGCAACAAAATTTGGCTTTCTCCAAGGATCATGGGCCGGACTCTCGGATGTTCCAACATCGGAGAAGATTTATATAGTATTCTGGATATGCGTCAGAAACCAAGATATAATATAACACATCTAATATGGGAAGATTAAATGCCTAGATTTGCATCCAAATACCTACAACCTAAGGTGAGACTTCTCACTAGAATGATTATCAATATTATCATTCCTCGCCTTGGTAGTCATGAGAAATCACGGAACTTGAGCACAAGGCCCTATATGCTATATTCAGTGGAACAAGGGTCAATTGGGCTAAAATTATATTTGATGAGCTCAAACATTTTTGGACTCGATCACGCCCATCCATCATCTGCCCTACATATATCATGAGACTTTTACGAGCTCACAAAATCCCCTCATATTTATCCACTTTTGAAGAAATTTCTTCGAAATATGCATTCACAAAACTTTTCTCCCTAATGCACTTACCCAAAAACCCTCCGGATTTTATATCTTTTGAAGAGTTGATGCAATGTCTTTAAGCCGGACAAGATGGGCCTCCACCCTAAACGCAACCTGAACGATCACAAGAGGTGGAGCAACATAGCGATACTACTCCTCCTCCTACACCATTAGATTATACATGCCAAGATGATATTTTGGAAACTCGCAAAGAGACGAATCCAAATGAGAGTATTCGCGACCTAACTCTCCAAAATCAGCTTATTTTGTCTCGAAATCAAAAATTGTTGGCTAAGAGGATTGATAGTTTTGAAACATCTTTTGCTTCTCTCCTAGCCATAGTTGAAACGTCACTTTCAACTATCTATTCTAAAGGAGGTTCTTTAAAGGGTTCGTGGTCCTACACCACCTTAAGAAGATTCGCCAACTCTAGTGCCTTCTCCTCCTCTTTCTAAACATTCCAAACTTTTTGACGAGGAGAAAGAACCTCTCGCACAAAATCCGAGATCTTCTAAAAAACAAGCTAGCTCTTCCAACAAAGAAGACGAAGGAGATGATCAAGATAAAGCTTCCCTAAAAAAAATTTAGATTTCTTAGGATTCCATCTTTTGTATAAAAATGATACAAATCTATGAATGTAATCGATTAGTATGATTAATGAAATTTCCTTTTTTGGTATGTTATTTCTTGTGTATTTACGAATCCTACAAGGACTGGTAAATACTTAATGAAATTAACATGATGTCTACAATTAAAATATTATAAATCCTTTTTGATAATGCCAAAGTGGGGGAAATATTAGGGGTCATAATAAATGATGGAAAGCACATATTCAGATATTTATAAAATTATATATAAGTACATTGTATAGCTGTCATCATCAAAAAGGGGAAGATTGTTAGGAAAACACATCTACTGTTTCGATGACAGTAACTATACAATGGAAATTGAATATGCATATATATTGATATATACAGGTACTTACTAGAACAACATCACTAGAAAGACAAGAATAAGGATCAAACAACATTATAAGAGACTACAAGTCGATTGGTACAAAGAAACAACAGAAAAGATGCACATAACAGACATGTACAAGTTTCAGACAACTGGGTGCACAAGCCAGATGTCTGGAGAAGTCCTTTGGAACAAAAACTGACTGAACCAGACGTCTGGTAGTAGCACTCAGACGTCCGATAATCTACTATGTACAGAAAATATATAGTATCAGAAGTCTGACACAAATACCAGACGTCTGATTTCAAACTCGGATTTTAGATTTAAACTTCAACTGCCATATTCAAATAGACATATCCACTTCTCTTTGCTATAACTCTTCATAATAAATAGAAGCAACTGCAGAGCACTTGTTAATGGATGCAACTACTCAAGGAACTTCTCTACAACTATATATATCATCAAGAATAAGGAGAACAATCTCACTTACTTACGCTCTCTAATTACATATTCTATCATATATTCTTAATCTCTAGCAATCTATACTTGTTATTCACTCTTTCATATATTCAGTTCTTCACTGACAATACTCTCTAGATATATACTGGAAGCATTTGTACTAATTAGTCAATATCTATGTTATAGAACACACATTTGACAAGAACAACTTATTATAATCAAGCCTATTCCTCCGGGCGAAGCGAGGATGTTTGATAGTCGAATTCCGAAGGGGAGCTTCTGGACTGGTCGTAGGCCGGGTGGTTCGAACCACTCAAAAATCCTAGTGTGATTATTCTATATTTACTCAGATTAATATTGTTTTTAGCTGCATCATATATTTTGTCACATATATTTGCCTATACACTATACGATCCACCCCGTAGACTTTCACAACTATCATTCTATGATTTACAATAAAAAGTGTCTTTCAACTTAAAAAGCAAACTTCTTGTTCTTGAAACTAAATTTTTCTCCAACTTTTTCCTAAGCCTAAGAACCCCTTATCGAAAAATTATCAAACGGAAAATTAAATATTTTTTAAATAAAAATTATGGAAAAACAAAATAAATTAAAATAAAAATACATTAACAAAAATCGCATCTTAACAATTAATTTTTGGATTATTTATTAGAGTTGAATCAAATCTGAATATATAAATAATTTAAATTTCCTATTTGAAATGTTAAAAGTTCTCCATTGTTACATTATTTTAGTTCGGTTTATATCACATCGGTTCTCTATGACCATCTTCTTTAGCTAGCTCCTTTGATACATGTTCTTCTACTTCAATATTGAAACTAGCTCTATATGTTGTTTCTTGATATTCTAGCTAACAGTGCTTTGGATATGCCAGTTTGTCGATGTTCCATCAAATGATATAAATGTGATTTGGATTGGTTACTCTTACAAGGAATAGCCAAATGGCTCCTTTAGATATATTATGTAATTCTTAGATTTTGATGATCATGAAATGATTTAAATATGGCTTGTATTAATTTTGCTTTGTTTATTATCAGTTAGATGACCTTATAGCGTAGTTACACTATTGAAAATGCTTCATACTTAACATAATTTTTTAACATAATTTTTGTACCGTTGACCACTAGGCTTGTTGGTAATTTTATGTTTTTTAAATACTAAAGTATCATAAGTACTCTTTTTTTTTGAAGCAAAGATTGAATTTTATAAATAAACACCAAAAGCTGTCAACATGCCTGACAGGTAACCAGAACACAAAGGAAATACGAAAACCGCCGAAGCAAGTTAAAAGACAAACCAATAACAAAAGACCAGAGAAAAAGCGAGAGCTGGTAAAAAGAAAAGGAAGCCGACCACTGGAAATAGTCGCTGAACGTACCGGATGAATCCCGGAAAAAGACAACCGGTCATGAAAATGGCGAAAACGAGCTCCGGCTAAGCCTCCGCCTGAAGACGAAGTCGGAATAAAAACTAGCTAATCAGCAGCATGCAAGGCAAACGAGGCCACTAGAGTAAGGAAAGAAGATCACTGAGAAATCCAAAATAGGAAGACGAATAAAGTCCCCGGTGCAAACCTGAATATCCAAAGCCTGAAAACCAAGAGCCACATAATTAGAGAAAAAATGGGGGAATCGGGGACGAGAAAGCCAGAACCACCTAGCTCGGTAGCGGACTTCATCCTATTCCCACTCTATAGGGAGACTGAGTACAGATAATAGATAAAAGGTCCACAAGGCGACTAGAACGTGAGCTGACCGAACCCTTGAAAGGTCTTCCATGAAAAGCCATGAAAACATCATTTCTAACCCGTCGAATAATGGAAGAGGGATCCATGGGAGATTCCTCAAAAATTGCATTATTCCGCGCGCACCATAGGTGCCAACAGATCAGACAAGGTATCAAATGAAAATGATAGAGCGAATAGATTTACCAGAGAGTCCGTACCACCACGTTCTCTGTAAATCAGCCGGCGAGCTGTTGCTACCTCGGATACCTATCAGATTTCTGAAGTAATTCCAGCAGGATCTGGCAGAGAAACCCGAAAAAAGCAAATGATCCAAGGACTCCCTTTCCCCGATGACGCAGCATCTACATCGGGAGACAGTAGGAATGCCAATCCTCTGAAGGTTCTCATCAACTGGTAACCCGTCATGCAGGGTTCACCACATGAACAAAGACACTTTAGGAGGGATTCTAGCGTCCCAGATGAAAGAGAACATAGGGAGAACCGGAGCCGGATTACGAGACGAACTCCAGGCCTTGAAGATTGAAAACGAACCCCCGTCCCATCCGGAATGACCACCATGAGAATCAGAGAACGGTTTGACTGATTACATGTGCTTCCAAGTCTCACTAGCGAAAGAGGGAGATCGGGTAAAGCTAGCATTCGCCAACCTATGGTACTTGGCATGCAGGAACGACGCCCATAAAGAGTCGTTAGCCCCAAACCTGTACCACAACTTGCAAGCAAAAGCCGAACAGATGTCCTTAGGGTTGCGCAAACCAAGCCCGCCCTCGTTCTTGGGACGGCACACAACGTCCCAAGATACCCAGTGATGACGGTGGTTATCAACCTTCGATCCCCAGAAGAAAGACGATGCCAAAGATTGGAACGACCGAAAGAAGGAAGAGGTAGGAGTCATCCCAGCGAAGACATGAGTGCCCAACAAGCCTAAGACCGACTTGATGAGAACCAATCTTCCTGCTTGAGATAGAAGAGACGCATTCCAACGGATAATCTTTCCCCTAACTTTGTCTGTCAGAGGATCGAATAGGGCATTTAGTTTCCTACCTCTGTAGAGAACAATTCCCAGATAAGGAAGAGGAAGGGAAGCTTCCTTGAAGCCGGTAAAACTTTGGACCCAAGAAATCTTGGAAGGGTCCATGTCCTTCGCGTGGACGAAGCAACTCTTCGAAGAGTTAATGTGTTGGACCGAGCACCTCTCATTCAAGTGGATAAATCGGAGCAGCTGACTAACATAAGACCGGTTTCCGTTGGAGAAAATGACAATGTCGTCCGCAAAGGATAAGGAGGTAACGAGCGGGCACCCTCTCGGAATCCCAAAACGGTGGATTTGGCCGAAAATCGTTAGGTTTTGAATCCCTCGAATGAAGGCCTCTGCAGCAATCACGAGAGAAGGCGATAGAGGATCACCTTGACGAAAACCTCTACCCGCCTTGAAAAATCCATAGGCCGATCCGTTAATGAGAACGGAGAACCAACAGTTGGAGATGAGCCTCCAAACCAAGTCGATAAGGGTTTCAGGAAACCCAAAGGCACGCAGTACCTTGATGACGAAAAACCACGACAGACGATCGTAGGCCTTTTCCATATCTAGTTTGAAAACAACATTAGATCCTCTGACCTTTCGGTCAATCTGGGAAATCAGTTCCTTGGCTAAAAGAACGTTATCAGTGATTAAACGGCCTTTAACAAAACCCGCCTGAGAGGAAGAGATGATACGATCAAGGTAAGGAGCCAAACGATTGGCTAACACCTTAGAAATCACTTTGTTAGAGAAATTACACAGGCTGATGGGACGAAAATCCATGCAAGACCGAGGGTTATCACACTTCGGAATAAGGACGAAGTTGGTGGAAGACCAACCAATGGGAAGAGTGCTGCCGGAAAAGAAATGCTGGATTGCCAGACAGAAGTCTGTCTGAATGATAGGCCAAACACTCCGATAGAAGGAACCGTTGAAGCCATCCAGCCCACTGGCACTATCCTTGCTAAGAGCAAAGACACAGGTACGGATCTCTTCCGATGAAGGCGGAACAGCTAAAGCGTCACTTCCCTCTGGAGGGGCCAGACGGGGAATGAAGGAAAGGAGGTCCATATTTGGATCCGAAACAGAAGGAGAACCCAGAAAGGATTGAAAATGAGTCAAAATGGTCTCTTTGACTTCAGCAGGAGTTGAAGCCACAGAGAGATCCGACCTTAAAATTTCACGAATTGATAGAAGTGTGACTTTCTCACGAATAGAAGAATGGAAGAATTTGGAATTCGAGTTACCTTCGACCACCCATTTGACCCTCGCCTTTTGGCGAAGATAGGAGTTCTCGATACGAAGTTCTGATAAGAAGGCCAGTTGAGCAGTAGCCCACTTCTCCTTGTTGTCAACGGAAGGGGTCTCGTCGAACAAAGATTCGGCTAGGATGAGGGACTCCTCTGCCGCCCGAACACGGTCGAAAATTTTCTTGAAAACATGGGCATTCTAGTTCTTAAGGCAGACCTTAAGACGTTTCAGCTTTTGGGTGAAAGCCCCCAAGGGAGAAGCAGAAATAGGAGAGGACCACGAGTCCTCCACTACCTGAAGAAAAGTGTGGTGGGATCTCCACATACTTAGGAAACGGAAGGATGACGGCCTCGAAAGTGAAAGGGGGGAGCAATGCAAAATCAGAGGGGCATGGTCAGAACAGGAACGATGGAGATGAGAAACAGATAAGGAGAAGGGGAGATTGAGCCAATCATATGACCCAAAAATTATGTCCAACCTAGATAGGATCCGGTTTGGGCCCTCCTGGTTGTTAGACCAGGTATAAGAAGAGCCCACGAAAGGGCTTTCTGATATACCAGAACTCATAATGAAAGAATTGAAGTCAGAAACCGTGGAGCGATTGACGGCCACCCCCCCTAGTTTTTCAGCCTGGCTAGCGACAACATTGAAATTACCACCCACAACAGAGTATGAGAGCCCCATCTCAGCTAGTGAAAGAATGTCATCCCATAGGGATAATCTCTCCATCCGATCACACTTGGCGTAGACCTCCGAGAAAAGAAAAGGTTTAGGGAAAAGGGAAGCTGAATACGCCACTGAGATAAGCTGGACCGAGTCAAAAACAGGGCGAACAACACAACCTTTGGACCAAAGAATCCAGATCTTACCCGAAACATTGGACAAGGCACCGCCAAACCAAAGCGACAACACAACCTTGGTAACCTCTCCAGGACCCAAAAAAGGTTCTAAAAGAGCCACCAAGCAAACAGAATGTTTCCAGACAATGCGCTTCAGCCTAGCTGAAGATGCTTCATTGCCTATACCACGAATATTCCAGAAAAGAAAGTTCGACATGAACGCAGAGGCAACAGAGAGACAGAAATCAAGCAAATGAAAACCAGAGCAAGAGCAACTCAGATAAGATAAAATGAATAAAGAGAAGACCGATCGGTCTGCTCAGTCGCTGCTATAGAGCGAGTGCGGATAGTGCGAGGAGTGGAAAAAACACCTCTCGTTTTGGCACGAGAGGGTCGAAGGGGATGCGAAGCCGAGATCCATGGGTCGGACTCCGTAGAGACTCCAATCGGCTCTAATGAGCCCGACTGCCTAGAAGACCTGGAGGGAGCCGAGTTCTTAGTTAGGCGAGCTAGACGATCATTAATGATCGCTATCTCCGCTTCGCTAAGCATCGGAATGGAGATCGATAAAGAGCATGACGAAGAGGGGAGGGAGCAAAGAGACGAACAACAAGCATAGGATGGGACAGGAAAATCCGATTCAATCGGTAAGAAACGAAAGAATGTAGGGGAGCTGATAATACGCATCCCACGTTGTTGTAGGAACCTAACCCAAGTATCATATGCACTCTCCTCAATACGAGGGTTACTCTTTAATCATAATAAAATGAAAAACAATACTATGTGACATAGATAATTTTTTCAGTAACTATGACAAATCAAAATGGTTTTGTTACTTTGTATTTTGGCACTTCCATCTTTTTATTATTATTCATTATTTAGATTCTTACTTAAAAACACAGCATATAAAAGCAAATATCACATTTTTAGCATAGCATGAATCATTGTAGACGATGAAAAATACTCCCATATTAGAACTTTTTTTAACAACCCTGAATTTTGAACAATTGAAATTGAAATTTTTAATTGATTTTAAAATATTTGAATGATGGTTTAGCTTGAATTTCAAATATAAATATGAATTTGGCAATTAAATTTTTGAATTTAATTTGTTTAAGTTGGGTAAAAATTTAAATCTCCAGTTTTAAGCTGATTTAAAACATTTCAAAGGCTTAGAATTTTTTTTATTGAGAATACTGAAGATAATGGAAGCTTTAGAATTGAATTTGAGAATGATTTATTTGGTTTTGAAATTTTATTGTTTAAATCGATATTTAAAAATAGCCTTTTGAGGCACAGTCTCGAAATTCGATGAGACTAGTTCCATTGGATTAGTAATATTGATTTATCGGATTTCAATTTTCGTAGCATTCAGATTTGTTGTGTGGCCCTACGATATGCAAAAGCGTTGAAATTCAAATTGAAGATTTAATGTTTTAACTGGTCCGAAAAGCTATCTTCTCCATACGATTGAATTTGGACTCGAAACCTTTTCCATTGTGTTCGAAATAAGGGTTTAACATTATAAACACCTGGCGGCATGCTTCGATAGGAAGTCGAGAATTTAGAGTTGCATGATTAGAGATGATTTAAATATAAAATCTAAATTTGAAATTAACCTATAGTTTAACTAGTCAAAAACATTTCACATCAGGCCATGACCACTTGTCTTCTGGCTGTCACCATTTGTCATACATGCAAAGATTTTAAGGCACGCGTTCGTTTAAGGTAAAATAAAAAAAATTATATATGTATACAAGTAAAACAAAACGAAGAAAAAAATTATAATAAACATCTATTCAAAAATCTTCTTCGTTTCAAAATCAATGGCTGCGTGAAATCAATTCGAGCATTCAAAAAAATGGAAGATTATTTTTCAAAACAAGCAAGAAATCAGATAAATCGTCCAAACGCAGACCGATTCGAGATCGATTAAAGCCAATTGGGTTGCCCAATGTAATCTGGAGTTCGAACATGACCTTGAGGCTAGCATGTTGGGGATAGGGGTTTCGAGGTCGGCAGTGCCTGGAAGGGATGATCGTGGCGATACTCATGATCTCGCTCGACTTCAACCGTGAACCATTCGAATTTAAACCGAAGTCAATTTTGACTTTGTCGAGGAGGGTGAAGCCAAGCCAGCGGTGACTGGAGCATGCAAGGAACATCGTGGTTGAGTCCGCAATGTCTGTTGGGCGTTCTAGGGTTTCCAAACGTTCGGGGAAGTGGCGAGAGGGCAGTCGAAGGGGGGGCCGCGTTAGATTGCAAGTTGAGCCAGCGTTCGCGATGGTTTGGGCTCGAGTCTCTGGAGCTCGGTAGCGAGGTATTTACGATCCTGTTTGTTTTAATCTAATTCAAATATATGTTGTAAATCAGAAAACAGAAAAAGAAAAAAAAGGTTAATCGTAAAGAAATCCTGCAGGTTATTTATTGAAAAGTATACATATAAATTAATTTTTGATTTCTAAGTATATGTAGGGAAAAGAAAAATTAAAAAAAATATGCATTTACACATTTTTAATTTACTAGATTATTTTAAAACATTGTACTTTTGGAAATTAATTTATTGGTTAACGTAACAACCCGAGATTTGTATTACCGATTAATAAATAAAAGTTAGGATTTTTATTTATTTTAATGAAGCATAAAAGGATTTGGAATAACAAAATTTGTTTGAAAAAGGCTATTTTAATTAAATGGGAAATATGGGATTTTAAAATGAGGATAAAATGTTATTTTTTTTAAAGTTAAATATTTTAGAAGAGATTTTAAAATGGGTTTGGGTAAGAAAAATGTGTTTTATAAACATACATGAACACTTAGACTAATTTTTGGAAACATGTAAATAACCCTCTTCTTATTGGGTTACTAAACTTAACCCAATAACCCACCCTAAACCTCCTCGATAAATTATCTCAAACTCTCCTAACCTCATTCATGCATCCTTAATCAAAACCCTAATCATTTCCTAAAGCTTTCTTAACAAAAATGGCCTCTATCTTCATCTCCTTCTAGTTTTAGCTTATGCAAGTCATTCTATGCAAAGGTAACGCAAATACCCACCTCAAATCCATTTTTATATCTTTCTAGTTTCTGAAATTTATTTGGTAACACATGTTCTATGTGTTTTTTTTTATCTTATAGCCTCCTAATCATCTTTTGCTAACTTGGGATGATGCTATGGTGGTCATTGTCGCTTTCTCGAGAGGTATATTGCTAAAAACCTCTTCTAATATGTGTTTAATCCACTTTTGATTTCAGTAATCATTTAGTAACACATGTTTTATTATGTAACATGTGAATCATAGCTCTTTGATCATCTTTGCTTTCATTTTTGGTATGAACATAAGGTGTTTGTGATATTGCTTCATAAGGTAATGCTAAGCTTTGGCCCTTTGTTTCCCTTAATATTGTGTAGCAATCATTATATGGTAGTTAGTGATTGATATTAGTGAAAATTTGATGCCATAAACTTGAAAAAAACACCCCAAAATCACTAAAATCAGCATTTTCAGCTGGCTGGAATGTTTCAGCCTGAAAATAGGCTGAAACAGTGGACTGAGTGCACCAGGGCAGGCCCGGACTCCACCCAGGCTGCTGCCCGGGCGCAGCAGATTAGCCCGGTTGGGCTAGCCGGTAGCAGGTCAGCCCTTAGTGGGCTGGCGCGCGTCTCTATTCCCCCAGCCCGCATGGGCTGGGGGGGGGCTGTTAATTCCCCCAGCCCGCCCGGGCTGGGGGGCCTGTCATTTTCCCCCAGCCCGCGCGGGCTGGGGGGCCTGTCATTTTCCCCCAGCCCATGTGGGCTGGGGGGCCTGCTACTTCCCCCAGCTCGCGCGGGCTGGGGGGGTTTGTTAATTCACCCAGCCCATGCGGGCTGGGGGCTGGACTGAACCATGCTGCACCATGCGGTGCAGCTAGTTTTATAAAAAAAATGGGCTCCACCCATTTGGTGCAGCCGGGTTCCGACCCACCAGTTGCACAATTTTGGTGCAACTGCTTCAAATTGATTGTTTCTGCAACGAACCTTTGGGCTTCAACTGCTAATCAGAAATTGTCGAATTTTGGTTCACAACCATTCGGAATATTTTCCAACACGAATATTGGTTTTCAACGATTTTCTGATTTATCGATTTCTCTGAGATTTGGTTCTAGATTTCGTACACGGGTTTTATGAACTATTTTAAAAGGATTTTTCACTCCTAAATGGCTTCCGAAATTATTATATAATGTTATTTTTAATTATTAAACTATTTACTCCATAATAGGAGAGTTTTCAAAAGCCGTTTTAAAGTGATTTCAAGATCAATTATAAATCCATTTCGCACCATTATTTTCTGTAATAAAAATCCCACACTCACTTTTAGCACGTCGAGCGAAGTGGAAAGGTGCTTAAACGGTTAGGAAATCTCCGGCCTATGGAACCGTGTGTATTTTCTTTCCGGTTAATCCCCGACCTATTCGATTGATCGTTTTGACCTTTGGGTCTAGTTTACCGATAATACGAGGTGGACTTTTTACTGTTTGGAGTGTGAGCTTGCTATTGGTTAGTAAACCGTTTAGTGTGAACGTGGGGTATAGGACTCATTGTTAACACTTTACGGGTTCCTCTCCAAGTAGTTTGTGACACATTATCCTCTGGGCGGCCAGTACTGGACCTCTGGGTCACCACGCCTCTGGGCAACGGTCTATGGACACCTGCTCTATGGAGAAGTTTTTCGGCATGTGGCTTTGGGCCTTTATCCTTCTGGGAAGGATCCGCCGTCTCGCGCGTTCCGCATCTGTGCGAGTGATCGATCACAACTCTACAGTACTTGGCAATAACGACTCTGGTCGGTGCACGTGGTATACTTGTATTATCTGATGATTTTATATCCATTCGAGTACCGCCATTCGGTGTTGGTTCTATGGAACCATACGATGTAAATGTGATTACCTTGTGGATTTACAGTGTCTTTGGACACTACTTTTTAGTATTCGTTTCTATTGACTTTTCAGTATACCCCCATTGCTCTTTGGAGCAACGATCTTTGCTTGGACATCGATTACAGACTCTGTTCAGTCTTGGGATTATTGCCTATGGACAACTTTATATAGCTTTGGCCACGCCGATGATATGAGGCGATTTTATTTATTTAACTCTTTGGTGTTGATATTCTCTTTGAAGATTTTTACTGTTTATTGATGATTAGGAATCGTTATTATATTCATGTAGTCCATAATACTATTATCTTTGGAGAAGTACTGTTTTATTTATGTACCGCATTGTTATGTTTATCTCAGTTTATTAACTGATTGTTTAGCTAGCCAGACCCGAGTGTTTTTCGCTCGGGTCAGACAGAGTTGTGTCAGGTTAGGTCTATGGACTTAGCTTTCTGTGCTTCCGCTTGGACATTATCTGCTATGCTGATAGATAGCTCTTTATATTTGTCCACTATTTTGATACTCTGATTATTCAGTCTCTTATGTACATATTTTGACTCACATGTGTGAGCGGTGGCTTTGTACCCACCTTTTGATATTTGGATCTGTATTGACGATATATTGTGCCTATGTTCTGTGACTGTTATGTGACTGTTCTGTGATGATGATGTTGTCATTTAGTATTATGTTTGTTCTGAACCTATTTTCCTTAGCCATTGTAATATCGTTATAAATATCTATTGGATACGTCGAACCACTTGATAAAAGAAAACCACCTATTCGACGTATTCGGTAGTAAGTTATAGCTTGATTACATATGGTCGCTTCCATTATACTCTATTCTCCGTTCTAGTAGACGGTATTGCTCCGTAATACTCTTTACTAGAGTGGGTCTCGGAGTGGGGCGTTACATCTTGGTATCAGAGCTAAGGTTCAGAATTAAGCATAACAAACACAGAATAGACACATATTATAATACGTTACAATACGATCCAAACTGAACATCACCACCTTTAAATAGATAAGTTAGGAATAGTTGTAGGAATCTGTTATATTCTGTAATATTCCTTAATGAATTATCTATCTTTGAATCGTGCTTAACTAAATCTTACCTTATCTTTCAGTATGGTTGGGAGAGTTAGGAACCTCCGTTCTGCTGATGCTGGACAGTCCAGCAACCCTCACCCAGAGGGCGTATACATGACCATGGACCAAATCATGGAGCTGGTTTGTAACTCTCAGTCGCACTCTCAAGCTCCTACACCAGTTTTTGATGCACCGCGCAAGTCTGCTTTTGCGCGCCTCTACAGCGACTTTGTTCATCTTGGAGGGAAGCCGTTCAATGGCTCCAAGGCTGTTCTTGAGGTCCAGGCTTGGATCAGAGTTTGCGAGCGTAATTTCACTCGCATGATCCTTCCTGACCATGACAGAGTTCTTGTTGCTTCTAGCCATCTTGAGGGTCATGCCTTGGATTGGTACGAGCTCCTTATTTCTGAGACCGATGAGGCCACTCTCACTTGGGATCAGTTCAGAGAATGCTTCTTGCTATAGTTTGTCCCCGAGTTCGAGAAGATAGCCCTTGCACGCCGCTTTATTGACCTTAAGCAAGGGAAGACTCAGTTGCTGACTATTCATCATCTTTCAAGGCCCTGTCCAAGTATGGCCTCGAGTTCATTAGCTCTCCTTATAAGAAGAATCTCAAGTTTGTAGAAGGCCTGAAGAAATATTTGAAGAAACGGCTTATGCTCCAGCTTAAGCTCCCTTTTGATGAGCTAATTAACGCAGCGCTTCACCTTGAAGCGGTGGAGCGTGAGAGAGACAGCGATGGGGATGGTGAGGGTTCCAAAAACCCCAATCAGAAGCGGGGTCCATTTCAGAATACCAAGCCTTGGAACAAAAAGAAGAAGACTGGCAGTTCTACTTTGCAGACTCAGCCTCAGACCCATCCTCGGTCCCAGACTCCTGCTCAGCCTAGTGGGACACGTCCCCCGAAGAAATGCTTCAACTGCGGTTCTCCAGATCACTTTATTCGAGAGTGTCCCAAACCTCTCTATTGCACCTTCTGCAAGAAGGAGGGACACAGGATCTCCACTTGTCCCACTGCACCTCCTAGATCTGGCAAGCTTAATGCTGCCAAGGCTCCTACATCTTTAGCTCAGCCTCGAGGTACGCATCCTTCCATTCTCGAAGGTACTATTTTATTTCATGGTAGATCTTGTAGAGTTCTCTTTGATATGGGTGCCTCTCACTCATTCGTATCAAAGGAACTAGTTGATACTTTATCTTTGGATGTTACTTGTTTGGTTTCTTCACTAAGGATTGTGAATCCCATCGGCGGATCCACGATCCTTAGCTTGCTTTGTGAAGATATAGATATTAATCTTTGTGGATTTTCTTTCCATGCGAATCTGCACGTTATGGAGTATTTGGGCTTTGACATGATTCTGGGCATGGATTGGCTCGCTCAGTACGACGCCAAAATCATTTGTTCAGAGCGGATATTATTTCTTTGTGATCCTGAATCGTCCGCTCCGTTAGCTATTGCTCTTCATGATGTTGGGATTTCTGATATTACTTTATTTTCTCTTGATTCACGAGATGAGGATTTGGACATATCTCGTATTTCGGTTGTTCGGGATTTCCCCGATTTATTCGAGCTAGTATCAGGCCTGCCGCCAAAGCGGGCCATTGAGTTCCGCATCGATCTCATTCCAGGCTCCCACCCAGTTGGGCGTCCTCCAACGAGAATGTCTATTAAGGAGAATGAGGAACTCAGGAAGCAGTTAGTTGAGCTTGAGGCGAAGCAGTTCATTCGGTCCAGTTCTTCGCCATGGGGTGCTGTTGTGGTCTTCGTTAAGAAGCCCGATGGCTCTCTTAGGCTTTGCATTGACTACCGCAAGCTTAATGAGTTGACCATCAGAAATCGTTATCCATTTCCACGGATAGACGATATGTATGATCAGTTGAGCGGTGCGAAGGTCTTTTCCCAGCTCGACCTTGCCACCGGATTTCATAAGCTCCGAGTTGCGGACGATAGCATTCCTCTTACCGCTTTCCGCACTCGTTATGTTTCTTTTGAGTGGTTGGTCATGCCATTCGGCTTGACGAACGCACCGGCTTTCTTCGTCAATCTTATGAATCGAGTATTCCGGGAATACATCGATAGATTCGTTCTGGTTTTCATCGATGATATTCTTGTTTATTCTAGATCCGAGGCAGAGCATGCTCATCATCTGCGGATCGTCTTGGATACTCTTCGTCAACATCAGCTTAAGGCCAAGCTCTCCAAGTGCCACTCTTAGGAGAGCAAGGTCAAGTTTTTGGGCAATATTGTATCATCTGAGGGTATTTCTGTCGATCCGGCCAAGATCGAAGCTATTAAGAATTGGAAGCAGCCCGAGAATGTTCTTGATATTCGCAGCTTCCTTGGTCTGGCGGGTTATTACCGTCGGTTTATCAAGGATTTCTCTCGAGTTGCACTTCCCCTTACGACGTTGACTCGTAAGGGTGTTCACTTTATTTGGTCTGATAAGTGTGAAGCTTCCTTTCAGCGACTAAAGGAACTTCTCACTCATGCTCCTATTCTTGTGGTTCCTGAGAGTAACCAGGATCTGGTTGTTTACACCGATGCTTGTGGTAGCGGGCTCGGTGTTGTGCTTATGTATAAGGATCGGGTAGTTGCTTATGCTTCCAGGCAACTGCGTCCGAATGAGGTTTTCTATCCTACTCATGATCTTGAGTTAGCAGCTATCGTCTTTGCCTTGAAGACGTGGCGTCACTTTCTATTAGGCGAACGCTTCACTCTTTACACCGGTCACTAGTCTCTGAAGTATCTATTCAGTCAGAGGGATCTCAATATGAGGCAGCAGCGATGGCTTGAGTTTCTTGCCTCATATGATTTATATATTCAGTATACCCCTGGTAAGGGTAATCGTGTTGCAGATGCGCTCAGTCGCAAGCACTCGGCGATAATTTCTATGATGATTGCCGAGTGGGATATTCTCGAGACCCTATCTTTGTGTGATATTAGAGATCGAGCTCCATCCTCTGATTCTCCGGTCTTATTATTTAGCTTGGAAGCTCATCCTATCTTATTGGATCACATTGCCCATGCTCAACGGCAGGATCCAGACTTATTGCATCTCATTCACCTTCTCGAGTCGGGATCCAGTGATGAGGCATTGCTGTATTATTCTCTTGATTTTCGTCGGTGTCTTCATAGGAAGAACCGTATTGTTGTACCATCTGATTTATCACTTAGGCGTGACATTCTGGAGGAGTGCCATCGCACTAAGTACACTATACATCCTGGTTCGAGTAAGATGTATGCCGATATGTGCCGGTTATATTATTGGGAGGGTTTGAAGAGAGATGTGGCAAGTTATGTGAGTGGTTGCATGACTTGTCAACAGATCAAGGCCGAGCATCAGCGTCCATCTTGTCTTCTTCAGCCGCTAGATATTCCATTGTGGAAATGGGATTAGATATCCATGGATTTTATTGACGGTCTGCCTTGATCGAGGTCAGGCCATACTCGTATTTGGGTCATAGTCGATCGCTTGACCAAATCAGCTCATTTCAATCCTATTGGGTCCACTCGGACTGCTCCTCGGCTTGCCAAGCTATAGGTGAAGGAAGTCATTCGACTTCATGGCATTCCTAGCTCTATCGCCTATGATCGAGACACTATCTTCACTAGTCACTTCTGGAAGTGCCTACAGTCAGCTTTGGACACAAAGCTGAATCTCTCGACTGCTTATCATCCTCAGACCGACGGTCAGACGGAGAGGTGAATCGTGTTTTAGAGGATCTTTTGCGCTGTTGTATTCTGGATTTCGGAGGTAGTTGGGAGGATCATTTACCGCTTGTAGATTTCTCCTACAACAACAACTTTCAGTCTAGTATCGGCATGGCACCTTTCGAGGCTCTATACGGAAGGCCATGTCGCTCTCCTGCTTGTTGGTTAGAATCTGGCGAGAAGCTCATTCTTGGTCCAGATTCAGTTTGGGAATCTTCTGAAAAGATTGCTCTTATCCGTCAGAGAATGAGGGAGGCACAGTACCGCCAGAAATCCTACGCGGACAACCGTAGGAAGCCTCTTGAGTTCTCCATTGGTGATTTTGTCTTCATTCGGATTTCCCCTATGAAGGGGTCGTGCATTTCAGCTCTACAGGGAAATTGGCTCCTCGCTATGTTGGGCCATTTCCTATCACGGAACGCATTGGCCCCGTTGCTTATCGTGTGGCTCTACCTGCTCGTTTTTCCGAAATGCATGACGTGTTCCATGTTTCTCAACTTCGCAAGTGTGTTCGCGATACTGATTCTATCATTGAGCCGCATGTCGTGCCTGATTTAGAGATCTTACCTGATTTATCTTTGGAGCAGCAACCTCTTCGTGTGCTTGATTCGGAGGTTAGACGCCTTCGCAAAAAAGAGGTTCCACTCGCGAAGATTCAATGGTCACCGAATCCTAAGGACTGCACTTGGGAGACCAGAGAATCTATCGAGCGCTCTTATCCTGGCTTCCTCCCATCTTCTTCTGCGGGTAAAAATTCTCTATTTTATCTCTATCACTTCTTTTGTGGATTTGACGTTATAGACGACATCTTTCTAAAGGAATTGAGGGGACGCAATTTTCTTAAGGGAGGGAGTCTGTAACAACCCAGGATTTGCATTACCGATTAATAAATAAAAGTTAGGATTTTTATTTATTTTAATGAAGCATAAAAGGATTTGGAATAGCAAAATTTATTTGAAAAAGGCTATTTTAATTAAATGGGAAATATGGGATTTTAAAATGAGGATAAAATGTTATTTTTTTTGAAATTTAAATATTTTAGGAGAGATTCTAAAATGGGTTTGGGTAAGAAAAATGAGTTTTATAAACATACATGAATACTTCGACTAATTTTTGGAAACATGTAAATAACCCTCTTCTTATTGGGTTACTAAACTTAACCCAATAACCCACCCTAAACCTCCTCTATAAATTATCTCAAACTCTCCTAACCTCATTCATGCATCCCTAATCAAAACCCTAATCATTTCCTAAAGCTTTCTTAACAAAAATGGTCTCTATCTTCATCTCCTTCTAGTTTTAGCTTATGCAAGTCATTCTATGCAAAGGTAATGCAAATACCCACCACAAATCCATTTTTATATCTTTCTAGTTTCTGAAATTTATTTGGTAACACATGTTTTATGAGTTTTTTTGATCTTATAGCCTCCTAATCATCTTTTGCTAACTTGGGTTGATGCTATGGTGGTCTTTGTTGCTTTCTAGAGAGGTATATTGCTAAAAACGTCTTCTAGTATGTGTTTAATCCTCTTTTGATTTCAGTAATCATTTAGTAACACATGTTTTATTATGTAACATGTGAATCGTAGCTCTTTGATCATCTTTGCTTTCATTTTGGGTATGCACATAAGGTGTTTGTGATATTGCTTCATAAGGTAATGCTAAGCTTTGGCCCTTTGTTTCCCTTAATATAGTGTAGTAATCATTATATGGTAGTTAGTGATTGATATTAGTGAAAATTTGATGCCAAAAACATGAAAAAAACACACCAAAATCACTAAAATCAGCATTTTCAGTTGGCTGGAATGTTTCAGCCTGAAAAAAGGCTGAAACAGTGGACTGAGTGCACCAAGGCAGGCCGGGGCTGCACCCAGGCTGCTGCCCGGGCACAGCAGGCTATCCCGGTTGGGCTAGCCGGTAGCAGGCCAGCCCTTAGGGGGCTGTCGTGCGTCCCTATTCCCCCAGCCCGCATGGGCTGGGGAGGGGGGGGGGGACGGGGCCTGTGAATTCCCCTAGCCCATGCGGGCTGGGGGGCCTGTCATTTTCCCCTAGCCCGCGCGGGCTGGGGGGCCTGCTACTTCCACCAGCCCGCGCGGGTTGGGGGGGGGGGTTTGTTAATTCACCCAGCCATGCAGGCTGGGGGCTGGACCGAACCAGGCTGCACCATGTGGTGCAGCTGGTTAAAAAAAAATGGGCTGCACCCATTTGGTGCTGCCGGGTTCCGACCCACCTGTCACACCATTTTGGTGTAACCGAGTCCAGGCTGCATCATTTTGGTGCAACCGCTTCAAATTGATTGTTTCTGCAACGAACCTTTGGGCTTCAATGCTAATCAGAAATTGTCGAATTTTGGTTCACAACCATTCGGAATATTTTCCAACACGAATATTGGTTTTTAGTGATTTTCTGATTTATCGATTTCTCTGAGATTTGGTTCTAGATTTCGTACACGGGTTTTATGAACTATTTTAAAAGGATTTTTCACTCCTAAATGGCTTTCGAAATTATTTTATAATGTTATTTTTAATTATTAAACTATTTACTCCATAATAGGAGAGTTTTCAAAAGCCGTTTTAAAGTGATTTCAAGATCAATTATAAATCCGTTTCGCACCATTATTTTCTATAATAAAAATCCCACACTCACTTTTAGCACGTCGAGCGAAGTGGAAAGGTGCTTTAATGGTTAGGAAATCTCCGGCCTATGGAACCGTGTGTATTTTCTTTCCGATTAATCCCCGACCTATTCGATTGAACGTTTTGAACTTTGGGTCTAGTTTACCGATGATACGAGGTGGACTTTTTATTGTTTGGATTGTGAGCTTGATATTGGTTAGTAAACTGTTTAGTGCAAACGTGGAGTATGGGACTCATTGTTAACACTTTACGGGTTCCTCCCTAAGAAGTTTGTGACGCATTAGCCTTTGGGCGGCCAGTACTGGACCTCTGGGTCACCACGCCTCTGGGCAACCGTATCTGGACACCTGCTCTATGGAGCAGTTTTTCGGCATGTTCCTCTGGGCCTTTATCCTTCTGGGAAGGATCTTGCCGTCTTGTGCGTTCTGCATCTGTGCGAGTGATCGATCACAACTCTACAGTACTTGGCAATAACGACTCTGGTCGATGCACGTGCTATACTTGTATTATCTGATGATTTTATATCCATTCGAGTACCGCCATTCGGTGCTGGTTCTATGGAACCATACGATGTAAGTGTGATTACCTTGTCGATTCACAGTGTCTCTGGACACTGCTTTTCAGTATTCGTTTCTATTGACTTTTCAGTATATCCACATTGCCCTTTGGAGAAACGATCTTTGCTTGGACATCAGTTACATACTCTGTTCACTCTTGGGATTATTGCCTATGGGCAACTTTATATAGCTTTGGGTACGCCGATGATATGAGGCGATTTTATTTATTTAACACTTTGATGTTGATATTCTCTTTGGAGATTTTTACTGTTTATTGATGATTAGGAATCGTCATTATATTCATGTAGTCCATAATACTCTTCTCTTTGGAGAAGTACTGTTTTATTTGTGTACCGTATTATTATGTTTATCTCAGTTTATTAACTCATTGTTTAGCTAGCCTGACCCGAGTGTTTTTCGCTCGGGTCAGACCGAGTTGTTTCAGGTTAGGTCTCTGGACTTAGCTTTCTGTGCTTCCGCTTGGACATTATCTGCTATGCTGATAGATAGCTCTTTATATTTGTCCACTATTTTGATACTCTGATTATTCAGTCTCTTATGTACATATTTTGACTCATATGTGTGAGCGGTGGCTTTGTACCCACCTTTTGATATTTGGATCTGTATTGAGGATATATTGTATCTATGTTCTGTGACTGTTATGTGACTGTTCTGTGATGATGATGTTGTCATTTAGTATTATGTTTGTTCTGAACCTATTTTCCTTAGCCATTGTAATTTCGTTATAAATATCTATTGGATACATCGAACCACTTGAGAAAAGAAAACCACCAATTCAACGTATTCGGTAGTTAGTTATAGCTTGATTACATATGGTCGCTTCCATTATACTCTATTCTCCGTTCTAGTAGACGGTATTACTCCATAATACTCTTTACTAGAGTGGGTCTCGGAGTGGGGCGTTACAGTTAACTTAGGTAATTATTTTAATTACTAAAAGATTTTAAAAGGAAAATTGTTAGTCTAAAATAAATTTTTAGTTAATTAAATTTACCAAATGAAAATTGGTTATTCGATTATTTCGAATATTAATAAATTGTATAATTGTTTATGCAAGGTCAAATACAATGATGAAATCAAGTCCGGAATGGAAATGGAATTGCATGCGTAGTAAAAGGTGAGAACTTCTCACTCAAAGAAGTTGATGCTTGGTTAATTTTAAATAAAGATGTTTAAAGTTATTGATTTGTGTGCTTGGACGACATTATAGTCAATTGGATTGAAATAGACCCTATGCGCCGCATAATAGCGGATGATATTATATTTAAACCCATATACCACGATATTCCACCTTGAAGTGGAATTTGTATTATATATGTATTTGGAGTTATTAATTTCCCGCATTATGTAGCGGATGAGACCCTATGCGGCGCATAATAGCGAATGATATTTTACAAATCTCATATACCGCGATATTCCACCTCGAAGTGGAATGGGTATTTAATTGTTGTGCTAACATCTATGGATGTAGGGAAGCGGGTTGGAGGGATCCAACTGAATTCCTCAAACATTTGAATTTGTTTCATATGTTGTATGTTGATTTATTGAAAATCTGTATGTGATTATATCTGTGATTTAAATCGTTGAAGGCTATGGTTTAGCCGAATATATTTTTGGTATCGTAGGATACCAGAAATATGAAATTGAATTTTTGGAATTTAAAGTAGAAGCTTTAAGCAAAATCATTTAAAGAATTGGGTGAATTTAAAAGAGGAAATTTAAATAGATAAAGTTTTGTTTTTGAAAACTTATTGAATAAATTCCAAAATATGGGAAAAGATTTTAATAAATGGGTTTTGAATAATATTGTTTAATAGTTGACAATTTTGTTTAAAATTCAGATTTTTAAATGAATTGAAAGAGATGAAGAAATTTATTTGAAAAAAGGAAATAAATTGGGGAATTCATTTGGAAATTGATTTTGGCGATTGAAAATAAACCTTTGGGAAATCCATTTGGAAATTGATTCGGGTATTTGAATGAATTTGGGAAATCGATTTGAAATTGATTTGGTGTTTGAAAATAAATTTGGAAATCATTTGAAATTTGATTTGGTGTTGAAAGCGAACATTTGAAAATCGATTTGAAGATCGTATGTCGATGGATATTTGGAAATGTAAATTCACAATGGGAATTTAAAGATGAAAGGGAAATTTGTTTTAAAAATAAATATTGGTTTATTTTTAAAGTGTGGAAAGGAATTTACAGATTTGAAATGTAAATTGAAATAAATCGAGAAGGGTTTATTAATTGGTTTAAATGGACCATTTTGAAATGAAAGTGTATTCTCCTTGGAAAACCGAGTATATTTTCAAAGTAGCTTTTAAAGTATAAATTAAAAGTTCTAAAGTTGGTTTTAAAAGAATATTTTGGAGAAATTATTTACTTAAGTTATTTTAAAAATCTTTAGAGTAAAGATTTATTTAGTAAATTATAGAAGTGATTATTTAAAAATTTAATTGATATTTGTTTTAGTAAATAGTTACTTAAATATTTATACTCTATCTACTAATTTTATTTTGAAATTAGTTTGGACTTGTATTTTTTTATGTAAAATAGTTTTTATTTTAAATATTTTATGTAAAGTGTTTAAATATTTTTTTTTAAATGTTTCCAAATATATATTTGATAAGTGATTTAAATTATTTTTAAAAGTATTCGGACTTGGCAGATCTCAGTGGAAATAAATGATTTCAGGAGCTTTATTCCTCGAGTGAAAAATGTTTTGAAATTCATTTTCAAAAGCATTGAAGTGTGAAAATATATCTTGTGAAGGTATTTAGAAAATAAATAATTTGGGGAAATTATTTAAATATGATGATTTTTGTGAATGTTGTTGATAGTTCAATAACCGCTAACAATGTTGGCCTTTGAAATGGCACTTGAATTTGTTTTCAAAACAAGTGCTCGTTATTCGTTTAAGCCGGGAGAGGAATTCATGTCATAAAACCCATTCCGAATAATGGTACAACGAAATGGGATTGCATTTGAAGATGGTGTTGAAGACCGGGTATTTTCGAAAGCGAAAGGATTACCAGTCGAATGTCTCTGCACCGAGTTGCTCTGGTATAGAGATTTTATCACCCTTTGTGATGGGGAGTCCGAACGTGTTTAGGGATTATCCCGATGTGCAAGGGCTTCTTTGGAAGTTCCTTTGGTTCTGTTCGAACCCGGAACAGACTTGTATGGATGTGTGTCTGACGTTACACTTTGAGATGTAAAGCTGATCTCTATCAAATACATTTCCGTTGGTGGCGGAGAATTTATTCTCTTAGCTTAACACCCTTCTCTGAGATGTACGAGCTCAGAGGTTATGTAGTTGATGTTTACTAGTGGTACATTTCCAATTTGGTAATGTGGCATATTAAGTGCTGATGATCTTTTGTTGACCGAAACATGGCTTTTGTAAAAAGCGTAGCTTTGTGGACGAGCATCGTCGAGCCTCACATTTCGGAAATGGTCGAAACAGGAATGTTGCGGCAAGGCTTTTAGGGGTCGCGCCCCTAGGGTATGTCTATTTTCTTCTGTATAAGAGGAGGTATCGTGGTATGGAGCCCAGATATTTAACCTATGTGGTTGTTGCAAATTTATTGCTTTGTTGCTATTTGGTTGTGAATCCTGGGATAAAGGTCGGTTACGACCGGGGATGGCATACTTGTGTGTTAGTTATCTATGTTATAGCTTGGTTAAAGCATGCGGTAACGTCGACCTTGTTAGCAGAGATCCGGTTAGCTTCTCGGGGTGTCCTTCTAGAGCCGTACCCATTTCGTTGTAGAAAGTTCCTTTGTCTGACCATGGTTAGAAATCCAAACAAAACAATACGCGCCCTGCACGGTTTTAGTTGTATAACTTGCCATGGAATGTGGAGGTAACCTGATATTGAACATGGTAGCTATAGTAGACATACGACGAAATGTGGTATGCTGGCTAAGATTAATATTGTACTTTTGAAATGTTTTCTGCACTATGCACTAATAATAATAATATCAAATGGTTTTCGCGTATCAAGCATTTTTGACTGTCATAAGGAGAAATCTCCTCCAAGTTTGCGCTTGCATTGTGGGTGGAAGGAGGCCTTATGGTAGTTTCATTTTCCAAAAGCATAGTGGTTTCGTTTTATTTTCTTTGTGAAAATAACTGTTTTTAAGTTCTCACACCAGTCCCATGATTGACCTGGAGTTTATTGTTCCCTTCCTAAACTATGGGTGGCATAATTTTCCACACGGGTAGCCTAGAGTTAGGTTATCTGGTCATTCTGGAATTCAGGAGTTACTGTGGAGCTCAGGAGACGAGGTGGATGGCGAAGCATACTTCCGTATACTATTTTCTTTTCCGCTGTGTGTTCAATTGTAGGGACAAGTTTATATAACTGTCCAGTTTGTTGTTAATGGTTGTAAACTCTATTGATGTATTGTAATAACATATGTAGTTCTTTGTTTTAAAGATTATTCATTTATATATTATATGTTGTTCCACTGTGAAATGTGAGATTCTGTTATTATTTCTGTTTCTACTTCTATCTTCTTCTTCTTTAACCCTAACGGTTCGGTTTTCCGGCATTCGACTGTGCGGCATTTGATACAGTAGACGTAATAATGTCGACTTTTGGGCGTCGAAAAATCGGGTCGTTATACTATGGTATCAGAGCATTTGGTTAAGCGACAACCTTGGCTCTGGTGGGGATTACTCATTAGAGATAGAGTCAGCAGTACTCTAGAATGAATTAGAGTGTAATAATAGATATGAGCACATATTTATTAGTGAATATAAAAAAAAAATTGTTTTATATTGTGTTGACTTATCGGTTGAGTGTTTATAGATTCTGGTCAGCGCAGTCTAGCTAACTATGTCGATAGGAGTTTCTAAACTCTTAAACAAGATAAACCGACACAGTATTGTTTTAAAATCGGGTAAATGGGATAATTTTACCCAAACTATTTTTGCATATAAAAGAAATAATTTTCCGTAAATTATTTGGTTGCTTGGATGGTAGGAGATGATAATATTACATTATTATCATTAACGAATAATAAATTAAAACCAAAGGTTAAGAAATAAAATCCATATGCAAATGGGATTTGTAAATATAAAATTGTCAATGTGATTTATACTTTGAAATAGAATTCCAGAGAAGCATTTGAAAGAGATTGAAAGGATTTGAGAATTGAAGTTTGCAAATTTGAAAAAGATTAAATTCTTTTGAGTTTGAAAATGGTTTTCAAAGGTTTCGGAAAAATGTTTTGGAGGGATAAAAGCTCTAAACTCTTTTCGGCCGCTGGAAAATAAGTTCGGTAATGACTGCAGCATCATTGGTGTTCATTTTCGAATTTCCAGGAGAGGAATTGCTGCCAAAATGATTTAAATTAATTTTTTTTACAAACTGGGTTTTGTTTTGAATTCAAATGATAATTTGAACTAATTTCAAAAAAATGATTTTTTGAAATGTTGGAAAAACCCTAGAATTTGATAAAAATAGTTATGGAATAAAATTTATTGAGGTGGAAAATAAAATTGTGAATGAATAAATAAATTTACAATTGCAAGTAAATATAACTGGAATTGGAATTGGAATTGAATTTGATTTGTGATAAAAAATGAAAAAATGAAAAATTTGTCAAGTTGGACCAAAATAAATAAGATATTGAAATTAAAATTTGTTAGTGAAACTTATTGAAGGAGTGACAAATTTAATATGGTTTGAAATGAATAGAATTCAATAACTATAAATGGAAGGTAAATTGAATTCGCATGGAATTTGAAATCCAGTTTAAATATAAACGGTTATAAACCAAAATGGTGGAATTCTTAAGTAAAATTTGGAATTGAGAAAACATTCTAAATTGATAAGTGAATAAAGATTAAACTAGAAATTGTGAAATGATGATTGTGAATAACTGGATTGGAATGAATATCAATGTGAATAAAAGAAAAGAAAATTGATAAAGCTAATAATCAATTGGAATAAATACGTTGGATGTACGTATATTATTTTAACGATTTGATCCAGATTTCGAGCATAGAATTTTGAGATAATTATATCGATTCGATTTAGGATTTTTCACTCGATTATCGACGACGAACCTGGATATGTGTTTTTGATAGAATCTATAAATTCTCTATCATAGTTTATGGTTATGCAAGGAGAATAACGGTTTCTGATCAAGAAACCAGATCTGAGTCCGCACTAGAAAGTCGGGGGGACGTTACTAGTTCGGAAGTGAAATTGTGTGATCGAGTGAGCGATCGAATTTGGTATTGCGTACGAATGATGTAAATAGATCGTATGGATCTGAGTGAATTAATTGTTGAAATTTTGTAAAGTAGTGTGGAAGATGATAAGCAGGATATACAGGTGTGTTAAAGGAATATGGAAGTGGGATTTTGATTTCGAAAATAATTTAAATTTCTCGACAAAAGGTATGTATTTGAATTTCAGTATGAAATTTGATGATTTTCCTGTCCAGCCACTTGGCCTTTTGTTTTATTTTTTAAAGCTGGGGGGCTGTTATGGCATTTTGTAGTCGTACCGAGCTAGCCGCGTAAAGGTGACGCTGGCGAAATTTTTTAGAAATTTTAAGAGTTAGAAAATTTTTGATAAAATTTCAAAAATTTAAAATTTGAGTTTGGATTTAAATTTGAATTGTTAAAGAAACAATTTTGTTTGAAAACTATGAAAGTATTTGGAAAGTTAGTTGAAATGTTAATGAATCTTTAATAAAAAGTTTTTGGTTGGCAAGTTGTTAAAAACTATTTGGTTTTGGGAAAAGGATAACGGGATTAAGGATCATTCTTCTTAACTTGTAATTTCGGGACGAAATTCTTTTAAGGGGGAGTCTGTAACGACCTGAATTTTGAACAATTAAAATATTTAATTGATTATAAAATATTTGAATGATGGTTTTGCTTGAATTTCAAATATAAATATGAATTTGGCAATTAAATTTTTGAATTTAATTTGTTTAAGTTGGGTAAAAATTTAAATCTTCAGTTTTAAGCTAATTTAAAATATTTCAATGTTTAGAAACTTTTTATTGAGAATACTGAAGATAATAGAAGCTTCAGAATTGAATTTGAAAATGATTTATTCAGTTTTGAAATTTTATTGTTTAAATCGATATTTGAAAATAGCCTTTTGAGGCACAGTCTCAGAATTCGACGAGACCAGTTCCATTGGATTTGTAATATTGTATTATTATCGGATTTCAGTTTTTGTTGCATTCGGAGTTGTTGTGTGGTCGTACGATAAGCAAACGTGCTGAAATTTAAATTCAAGATTTAATGTTTTAGCTGGTCCGAAAAGCTATCTTCTCCATATGGTCGAATTTGGACGCGGAACCTTTTCCATTGTGTTCGGAATAAGGGTTTAACATTATAAACTCCTGGCGGCATGCTTCGATAGGAAGTCAAGGATTTGGAGTTGCATGATTAGAGATGATTTAAATTTAAATTTTAGATTTGAAATTAACCTATAGTTTGAATAGTCGAAAACAATTCACATCGGACCATGACCACTTGTCTTTTGGCTCTCACCATTTTTCTTACAGGCAAAGATTTTAAGGCACGCGTTCGTTTAAGGTAAAATAAAAAAATTATATACGTATACAAGTAAAACAAAACAACGAAAAAAAATAAACATCTACTAGAAAATCTTCTTCGTTTCAAAATCAATGGCTGCGTGAAATCAATTCGAGCACTCAAAATAAAAAAAAATAAAAATGGTTAATTACTTTTCAAAACAAGCAAGAAATCAAATAAATCGTCCACACGCATACCGACTCGAGATCGATTCAAACCAATTGCGTTGCCCAATGTAATCTAGAGTTCGAACGTGACCTTGAGACTAGCACGTTGGAGATAGGGGTTTCGAGGTCGATGGTGCATGGAAGGGATGATCGCGGCAATACTCATGATGTCATTCGAATTCAACCGTGAGCCATTCGAATTTAAACCAAAGTCGATTTCAACTACGTCGAGGAGGGCGAAGCCATCAAGTGGGGGCTGGAGCAAGGAACTTCGTGGTCGAGGCCGCGATATTTGTTGGGCGTTTTAGGGTTTCCAAACATTCGGGGAAGTGGTGAGAGGGCGGTCGAAGGGGGGAACGTTCGATTGGAAGTTGAGCCAGAGTTTGCAACGGTTTAGGCTCGAGTCTCTGGAGCTCGGCGGTGAGGTATTTGCGATCCTGTCTGTTTAATCTAATTCAAATATATGTTGTAAATTAGAAAACAAAAAAAGAAAAAAAGGTTAACAAGGAAGAAATCCTGTAGGTTATTTATTGAAAAGTATATATATAAATTAGATTTTTGATTTCTAACTATATGTAGAGAAAAGAAAAATTAAAAAAAGAAACACATTTGCACATTTTTAATTTACTAGATTATTTTAAAATAATGTACTTTTGGAAATTAATTTATTAGTTAACCTAGGTAATTATTTTATTTACTACAAGATTTTAAAAGGAAAATTATTAGTCTAAAATAAATTTTTAGTTAATTAAATTTACCAAACAAAAATTGGTTATTCGATTATTTCGAATATTAATAAATTGTATAATTGTTTATGCATAGTCAAATACAATGATGAAATCAAGTCCGGAATGGAAATGGAATTGCATGCGCAGTAAAAGGTGAGAATTTCTTGCTCAAAGAAATTAATGCTTTGTTAATTTTAAATAAACAGATTTAAAATTATTGATTTGTGTGCTTGGATGAATATTATTGTCAATTGGATTGAAATAGACCCTATGCGCCGCATAATAGCAGATGATATTACATTTAAACCCATATAACGCGTTATTCCACCTCGAAGTGGAATTGGTATTATATATGTATTTGGAGTTGTTGATTTTCCGCATTATAGAGCGGATGAGACCCTATGCGCCGCATAATAGCGGATGATATTTTATATATCCCATTTACCACGATATTCCACCTCGAAATGGAATAGGTATTTAATTGTTGTGTTAACATCTATGGATGCAGGGAAGCAGGTTGGAGGGATCCAACTGAATTCCTCAAACATTTGAATTTGTTTCTTATGTTGTACGTTGATTTATTTATAATCTGCCTGTGATTATATCTGTGATTGAAATCGTTGAGGGCTATGATTTAGTTGAATATATTTTTGGTATCGTAGGATACCAGAAATATGAAATTGAATTTTTGGAAATTAAGTAGAAGCTTTAAAAAAATTCATTTAAAGAATTGGGCGAATTTAAAAGAGGAAATTTAAATAGACAAAGTTTTAGTTTTGAAAACTTATTGAATAAATTCAAAAATATGGGAAAAGATTTTAATAAATGGGCCTTGAATATTATTGTTTAATAGTTGAAAATTTTGTTTAAAATTGGGATTTTTAAATGAATTAGAAGAGAGAAAGAAATTTATTTTAAAAAGGAAATAAATTGGGAAATCCATTTGGAAATTGATTTTGGTGATTGAAAATAAACCTTTGGGAAATCCATTTGAAAATTGATTTTGGTGTTTGAAACGAATTTGGGAAATCGATTTGAAATTTATTTGGTGTTTGAAAATAAATTTGGAAATAAATTTAAATTTGATTTGGTGTTGAAAGTGAATATTTGAAAATCAATTTGTAGATCGTATATCAATGGATATTTGAAAAAGTAAATTTACAATGGGAATTTAAAGAGGAAAGGTGTGACGCCCCACCTCTATACCCACGCTAGTCAAGAACACCATGGTGTAGTGCTGTCAACTAGCACGGAGAATAAGACTGTTGAGGAGCGACCATCCGTGTAATTGATTTGCAAACCCAAAGCTACTACACAGTGGCTATAATAATCTTCGGAAAAAAATATAGAAATATACATAACATAAATCAGTCACAGATATCTATATCACTAAGGCGGAAAAAATATGAATACAACACATGAAAGTGTACATCAGAGTAGTGGTTAAACAAGATCCACACTATCACGAAAGAATAGCTACAAGTTCTAGACAAAAGACTATGAATACATTAATGAGTCTATATCTCAAACGTATCCAATAAAAACTGCTGATCTAAGTAGTTAGCCAAAAGTCAAGGTAAAGATCCTGGATGAGAAGTCAAGCAGAAACACCTGTAACTTCTCGGTCAGACCCGAGTATTATTTAATAAGAAAATAATAAACAGATCAGTCTAGCTATAAATATCAGATGAAATGATATAGAATAAGAGGTATGGTACAAACGTATAACCACCATAATGGCTTACTATGAAAAGCATGTAAATGAACATCAACAAGAGATTAATCAATATCACAAGAATCTTCTCAAAGATCAAAAGGAATGTCAAACTCCATAAATTTGCATACACAAAAGAGTCAATGACACACAAATTCACCAATTCACAAATATTGATAAATCTTATCAATGAAAATCACGAAAATTGGTGTAACACGAAATTCTAGAAATCTACACAAGAAATCCAAAAATCACAAAAAGGGGGAGGCCTATCACAAACGGGAGTATGAAAACTCACCAACACGTGTATCACAAAATGGAATGCTATTCCATGGTAGCTAACCATAAATTTTAGGCCGAAGCTCCACAAACGGTCCGAAGACCATGGGTCGCTACCCCACCAAATTGAGCCGAAGCTCCATAGAAACGGGGTTTAGTCTCCCTCGTAGACAAAGAGACATCGCACATTTGCTAGTCTAAATCACAAAAATGATCATCATCGATCATCAAGAAGTGTCAATTACAGTGAGCTAGTAAATATATTAGCTTCATGTCCCATAACCACTAGCTTAAATTAGATATTTACGAACAGGTTGTAAGTTTCCACTAGAAAATTGTCACAAGAGATTTAATCGAACAAGTCCAAGAATTAACCGACGAAGTAAACTCAGGCGTTTCATACCACTTGTTTTACTAAGCCGTTTAATTAGATTTCTCATACGAGTGATGTAAAGGTTTGTATATACTAATAGATTGGAAAACGTTTTAAGAAGAGGGCTTTGTAATAAAATAGTGTTGAAATCGCTTTGATGAAAGAGTTTTGATATTTACTACTAGTATTGGATCCTTTATATTTTTAAAGTGACAAATCACAAAAATGATTGTAGAAACAATCAATCACAAAAATTTCACACTCGAAGAGGTGAATAAAATCCAACGAAATCAATTCCAAAGCCATCAAAGTATAAACACTCTTGCGACCTAACATGGCCGAACTAAGGTGCAAACGACCCAAAAGAAGTAGCGGTTTAATGGCGCGACCCAAGGTACAACGACCTAACGTGGTTAACGACCTAACTCGGTCGCGACTTAAGGTGTGCGACTTAACAGTGGAGAGCGGCTTAGTGGATATGGAGTCAAGCGACCTAATGGATAGCGACCAAGGAATTGGCAAGGCCGAGCAACCTAGTGGCTGGGACCTAATATGGAAATAGGGTGGAGTGACCTAATAAGGTAAGCATGCAGCCAAGATGGTGCGACCCAAGTGGTACGCGACCTAAGGGGGTACGCGACCTAAAGGGGTACGCGACCTAAAGACTCAATGCCGAGCGACCTAACGAGGTAAGTAAGGCCGAGCGACCTAATGCATGAGACGGCATGATGTGGTCTGACCTAACCTTAACGTCCTAAGGAATTGGCGAACGACCTAAGGGCCACGACCCAAATAGACAGGCCAAGCGACCTAAGGTGCTACGACCAAATGGCGAACGACCTAATGTTGCCGAATGAATTAAGGCTGGAAACGACCTATACGCTATGCGACTTTTCAATGGCCGAACGACCTAAGGCGCAGAAAACGCAAAAACACACGAAAATTGGAGTTTTTCACCAATTCAATCCAAACCAAAAGCAAATGCATATGGAAAAGTGTTAGGAATTCATTCCCAACAATCAATGATAGTTATAGATAAGAGTGTGTGATAAAAATCTCACCTTTTCACAAATTCTATGAAGAAAAAGCTTGAAATCAATGGAAGAAGCAACTACAAGCTTGAATCAATGGCTTCTCTTTGGATTTGGAGTTAGATGATGGATTTGCAAATGAACAAAGGCTTGGAGTTTCTATTTCCCATTCTCTTCCTCCATTTTTGATGAAGCTTTTGTTGTTAGGAAATGAAATTAAGTTGTGCAGAGAAGAGGGGGTTGAGCTTGAGTTATAATGGGCTAAACCAACCCCAAGTCCCAAAGTGTAAAAGTGACAAAATTTCACTAACTCCAAACATATCAAAGTTTATACTCAAAAAGATCGTAAACGTCGTTTTGGACCCAGTGGAAGTGGTCTCGAGTCCGAATTCGACCGTATGCAAAAAGTAACTTTTCGGACTATAATCCGACTAACGATAAAATATTTAAATAAGAATATTTAGATGTTCAATCGTAAAATATCCGGGTTGTTACAGACTCTTCTCCTTAAAGAAATAGCGTCCTTGCAATATTCAAGAAGAAAACATATAGTAACAACCATAAAAGCATATTCAACCCAAAAGAAATTTGAAATAAGAAGTTTACCTCAAAGAACAGGAGAAAGTAAGTTCGGATGTGTTCGCTCGATGATTCTCTAGATTCCCAAGATCAATCCTTAGGATTTGAGGACCATTGAACTTTCACAAGCGGGACATCTTTATTTCGAAGTCGTTTGACCTCCGAAGCAATAATACGAGTAGGATGTTCTCATAAGTTACATTCGGCGAAACTTCAATCTCTTCCACAACACCGGGCTCAAGAACAGAATCGAAATCCCGAAGGCATTTCCGTAATTGAGAAATTTGAAACACGTCATGCATAGCAGAAAATTGAGCCGGTAATAAAAGGCGATAAGCCACAGAACTAATACGTTCGGTGATAGGAAATGGTCCAATATATCGAGACACTAATTTTCCCGATCGACTGAAACGTACAACACCCTTCATAGGTGAAACAGGAATAAATACAAGATCTCCCACAGAAAATTCTAATTTCCTTCTCCGGTTATCGGCATAGGATTTTTGTCTACTCTTGGCTTCTTTCATCCTATGACGAACAAGATCAACCTTTTCTGTGAAATCGCGAATAAAATCTGGACCTAAAACCAGCGTCTCACCAGCCTCAAGCCAACAAGAAGGAGATCGACATGGCCTTCCATAGAGTGCCTCAAATGGTGCCATACCAATACTAGATTGGAAGCTATTATTATAGGAAAACTCAACAAGAGGAATATGATCTTTCCAACATCCACCAAAATCGAGAACACATGCACGAAGAAGATCTTCAAGAGTTTGATTCACACGCTCAGTTTGTCTATCGGACTGGGGATGATAAGCGATGCTAAAATTAAACTTCGTTCCCAAAGCTTTTTGAAGACTCTTCCAAAATCCACTAGTAAACAATGGATCACGATCACTAACAATAGAAGTAGGAACTCCATGCAATTTAACAATTTCTTTAATGAAAAGTTTGGCCAAAAGAGGAACGGTTCGATTAGACCGAACGGGAATAAAATGGGCGAATTTAGTAAGTCTATCAACAATCACCCATAAGCTATCATGACTCGAACGAGAACGGGGAAGGCCATCAATAAAATCCATGGAAATTTGATCCCACTTCCAAATTGGAATTTCTAAAGGTTGCAATAACCCACCAGGCCTTTGATGCTCTGCCTTGACAAGTTGGCAAGTCCTGCAACACTTAACAAAGTTAGCAATATCAGATTTCATTCCCTCCCAATAATAAAGTCGCTTCATATCCGCATACATTTTACTACTACCGAGATGAATGGTAAATTTAGAATGATGAGAATCTTCTAAAATATCTTTACGAAGATCACTAATATTTGGCACTATAAGTCTTCCAAATTTTCGAATGCTGCCACGAGAATCAATAACAAAGTCTTTCAAATCTTCAATATCAATTTTATCCCTCAACCTTTGGCTAAAAAGAGCCAATACAGGATCTAGTCCTTGAGCTTCAAGAATGCGGTCTAAAAGAGAAGGACGGGCCTCAAGACTACATAAAACATGAGATGAACATAAATCGGAAATTTGATCTCTAATTTCACAAGTGGATAAAATTTCGAGATCATTCCATTCAAATATCATCAAAGAAACAACCGCTTGTTGCTTGCGACTAAGTGCATCGGCAACTCGATTTCCCTTTCCGGTAGTATAAAGAATATCAAGATCATAAGATGCAAGAAATTCGAGCCAACGCTGTTGATGCAAATTAAGTTCCTTTTGAGAAAATAAATATTTCAAAGACTTATGATCAATATAGAGAATAAATTTTTCTCCCAAAAGATAGTGACGCCATATTCGAAGGGAGAAAACAATAGCCGCGAGTCCTAAATCATGAGTGGCATATCTAGTCTCTGCTGGCTTCAATTGCCTAGACGCATAAGCAATAACACGTTCTTTTTGCATAAGGACGGCACCCAAACCAACACGACTTGCGTCGATATAAACAATAAAATCTTGATTCCCTTCGAGAATAACCAGATTAGGAGCATCGGAAAGTAGTTCTTTTAATTTCTAAAAAGAAGTTTCACATTTGTCCGACCAAATGTATTTAACACCTTTATTTGTTAAGCAAGTAAGAGGCACGTCAATTTTAGAAAAGTCTTTGATAAAACGACGGTAATAACCTGCCAATCCAAGAAAGCTACGGATTGTCGTCACACTCTCCGGTCTCTTCCAATTTTGAATAGCTTCAGTCTTTGAAGGATCCACGGATATTCCGGATTCGGAAATAAAACGACCGAGAAACTTCACACTAGATTGCCAAAAATGATATTTAGAAATTTTTTCTTTTAATTGATTTCTCCTAAGAGTTTCCAACACAATCCGAAGATGCTTTTCATGTTTCTCTTCGGTTTTTGAATACACAAGAATATCATCAATAAAGATGAGAACAAATCGATCGAGAAAATATATGAAAACTCGATTCATAAGGTCAACGAAATAAGCCGGAGCATTCGTTAAACCAAATGGCATAACAAGCCATTCATAAGATGTATACCACGTACGGAAAGATGTCAAAGGAATGCTGTCCTCTGCAATACGAAGCTGATGAAATACGGTCGCCAAGTCCAATTGTGAAAAGACTTTAGCACCACTAAGTTGATCGAATAGATCATCAATCCACGGTAAAGGATATTTATTCTTTATAGTAAGGTCATTAAGCTTGTGGTAGTCAACGCAAAGCCTAAGTGTACCATCAGATTTCTTCACAAAAATTGCGGAAGCTCCCCAAGGCGAGGAACTAGAGCGAATAAATTGCTTCGTCTCCAATTCGGATAATTGTTTGCGCACCTCCTCATTTTCCTTATTGGACAAACGATAATGAGGACGAGTAATAGGTTGAGCTCTAGGGGTAAGATTAATTTTGAACCCATTTCTCGCTTAGGTGGTAGACCTAAAAGGGGCTCAAATATGTCGAAAAATTCACGAACAACGTGAATAAGAGAAATGTCATCTTCCTCATCATCATTATCATCATCACGAGGATTTAGAGAATATAAAGATGCAGATAAAGTGGAATCCGAATCTTTGAGAATAATAGAAATCTGCTTAATAGATTGAGGATGTCGAAGATGAATAGTCCGCTCAGGACATAGGATATAAGCTTCATAATGGTTAAGCCAATCCATTCCCAAAATCATTCCAAAGCCTAAGTAACGCATGACATGCAAATCGGCTCGGAAAGAAAAATAACACAAAATAATCTCGACATCTTTACAAAGCAAACTAATGTTGCGGATTCACCAACCGGATTCACGATTCTCAAAGAAGTCATTAAACACAAAACATCCAAAGAAAAAGTATCAACAAGTTCTTTTGAAATAAAAGAATGGGATGCACCCGTATAAAAAGAACTCGAATAGGTTGATCACGAAATATAATAATGCCATCAAGGATAGAATGAGACATACCTTGATTACGAGATGTGTTGCCTGGGGATTGAGCCATATTCAACTTTCCCTCCCTCTTGCCTTAAAGCTTGGGGCTTGAAGGTATAGCATGACCATGACTTTTGCAAAGCGACAAGAGAGGACTTTGGACACTTGTTCGCGTAATGGTCCTTCAAACCACAATTATAGCATTCCCCACGACCAAAGGAAGAAGACTTTGCCACCGGAGTTGCTTGATTCCCTTTCTTATTGGGATAGGAACCTTTTAATTTGTTAGGCCTTTTCTTGTTGTTGTTGAAGTTTGGTTTGACTCCCACAACTTCAACATCACTCTCCCTATCAGCCTCTTCAAGACGAAGAGCGATATCTACGAGTTGGTCAAAAGAAACTTCTAATTTTAGAAGTAATGGCTTCTTGAGACTCTTGTTCAAGCCATAGACAAATCTCTGATTTTTCTTCAATAGGGTAATAATGTATTCAACCCCGTACTTGGGAAGAGATTCGAAAGATGTGACATAGTCTGTCACAGAAGATTCACCTTGAACAAGGTCAATAAAACGGCAAGCCAATGTCACCTTCTCTGCTTCTGGCACAAATTTTAATTCGAAGCGTTCCATGAATTTCTCCCAAGTAAGATCCGCTTCATTAATTTCAGAAATAAGAATTTCGTACCAGTCTAATGCTCTTTCTTGGAGCATACTAGAAGCCACCTGAACACAGTGAAGATCAATAAGATTCATGCGAGAAAAGATTCGATTGCATGATCTTAGCCAAGCCAGGACTTCAATAATAGTTTCAGAGCCTTTGAATGGCTTCCCACCCAAGTTGGTATAATCGTTGCAGAAGCGTGCAAATCCAGACTTAGGGTGAGTAGGTTCCGGATTAGAACCAGCTGCTTGAGCTTTCTAAACTAAATCAAGAAGCCGTTGAGCAGTCATAAATACTCCATCCTGGGGAGTAACACTAGATTGACCGGCGCTGGGGCGGCCTGGTCTAGCCATTTCTCTTCCTTAAGAAAGAAAGAAGAAGAAGAAGAAAATGGTTATTCACCAAATTCATATCAAACATTCTTGATAGGTGAAACAAGGAATCATAAAAGAAAATAGGATAGAACGGTACGAAGACCCGAATAAAATCCTAAAGCACGACTCCTAAGATGAACTTAGGACGATGATCCTTGTTAAATTATCCTACATTGTTCCGAACTTTGGCTCTGATACCAAGCTGTGACGCCCCACCTCTATACCCACGCTAGTCAAGAACACCACGGTGTAGTGCTGTCAACTAGCATGGAGAATAAGGCTGCCGAGGAGCGACCATCCGTGTAATTGCTTTGTCAACCCAAAGCTACTACACAGTGGCTATAATAATCTTCGGAAACAAATATAGAAATATACATAACATAAATCAGTCACAAATATCCATATCACTAAGTCGGAAAAAGATAAGAATATAACACATGAAAGTGTACATCAGAGTAGTGGTCAAACGAGATCCAAACTATCACGAAAGAATAGCTACAAGTGCTAGACAAAAGAATGTGAATACATTAATGAGTCTATATCTCAAATGTATACAACAAAAACTGCTAATCTAAGAAATTATCCAAAAGTCAAGGTAAAGATCCTGAATGAGAAGTCAAGCAGAAGCACATGTAACATCTCGATCTGACCAGAGTATTATTTAATAAGAAAATAATAAACGTATCAGTCTAGCTATAAATATCAGACGAAATGATATAGAATAAGAGGTATGGTATAAATGTATAATAACCATAGTGGCATACTATGAAAAGCATGTAAATGAACATCAACAAGAGATTAATCAATATCACAAGAATCTTCTCAAAGATCCAAAGGAATGTCAAACTCCATAAATTTGCATACACAAAGGAGTCAATGACACAAAAATTCACCAATGCACAAATATTGATAAAGCTTATCAATGAAAATCACGAAAATTGGTGAAACACGAAATTCTAGAAATCTACACAAGAAATCCAGAAATCACAAAAAGGGGGAGGCCTATAACAAACGGGAGTATGAAAACTCACCAACACATGTATCACAAAATGGAACGCTATTCCATGGTAGCTAACCACAAATTTTGAGCCGAAGCTCCACAAACGGTCCGTAGACCATGGGTCGCTACCCCACCAAATTGAGCCGAAGCTCCACAGAAACGGGGTTTAGTCTCCCTCGTAGACAAAGAGACATCGCACATTTGCTAGTCTAAATCACAAAAATGATCATCATCGATCATCAAGAAGTGTCAATTACAGTGAGCTAGTAAATATAAAGATTTAGCTTGATGTCCCATAACCACAAGCATAACTTATATATTTACGAATAGATTCTATGTTTCCACTAGAAAATTGTCACAAGAGATTCGATCGAACAAGTCCAAGAATTAACCGATAAAGTAAACGCAAGCGTTTCATACCACTTGTATTACTAAGCCGTTTAATTAGATTTCTCATACGAGTGATGTAAAGGTTTGTATATACTAATAGATTGGAAAACGTTTTAAGAAGAGGGCTTTGTAATAAAATAGTGTTGAAATCGCTTTGATGAAAGAATTTTGATATTTACTACTAATATTGAAACCTTTATATTTTTAAAGTGACAAATGACAAAAAGAATTGTAGAAACAATCAATCGCAAAAATTTCACACTCGAAGATGTGAATAAAATCCAACGAAATCAATTCTAAAGCCATCAAAGTATAAACACTCTTGCGACCTAACATGGCCGAACTAAGGTGCAAACGACCCGAAAGAAGTAGCGGTTTAATGGCGCGACCCAAGGTACAACGACCTAACGTGGTTAACGACCTAACTTGGTCGCGACCTAAGGTGTGCGACTTAACAGTGGAGAGCGACCTAGTGGATATGGAGTCAAGCGACCTAATGGATCGCGACCTAAGGAATTGGCAAGGCCGAGCGACCTAGTGGCTGCGACCTAATATGGAACAGGGTCGAGCGACCTAATAAGGTAAGCATGCGGCCAAGATGGCGTGACCCAAGTGGTACTTGACCTAAGGGGGTACGCGACCTAAAGGAGTATGCTACCTAAAGACTCAATGCCGAGCGACCTAACGAGGTAAGTAAGGCCGAGCGACCTAATGCACGAGACGGCATGATGTGGCGTGACTTAACCTTAATGTCCTAAGGAAATGGCGAACGACTTAAGGGCCATGACCTAAATAGACAGGCCAAGCGACGTATGGTGCTACGACCTAATGGAGAATGACCTAATGTTGCCGAATGAATTAAGTTCGAAAACGACCTATATGCTGTGCGACTTTTCTACGGTCGAACGACCTAAGGCGCAGAAAACGCAAAAACACACAAAAATTAGAGTTTTTCACCAATTCAATCCAAACCAAAAGCAAATGCGTATGGAAAAGTGTTAGGAATTCATTCCCAACAATCAATGATAGTTATAGACAAGAATGTGAGATAAAAATCTCACCTTTTCACAAATTCAATGAACAAGAAGCTTGAAATCAATGGAAGAAGCAACTACAAGCTTGAGTCAATGGCTTCTCTTTGGATTTGGAGTTAGATGATGGATTTGCAAATGAACAAAGGCTTGGAGTTTCTAATTTCCATTCTCTTCCTCCATTTTTTATGAAGCTTTTGTTGTTAGGAAATGAAATGAAGTTATGAAGAGAAGAGAGGATTGAGCTTGAGTTATAATGGGCAAAACCAACCCCAAGGCCCAAAGTGTAAAAGTGACAAAATTTCACTAACTCCAAACATATCAAAGTTTATACTCAAAAAAATCGCAAACATCGTTTTGGACCCAGTGGAAGTGGTCTCGAGTCCTAATTCGACCGTATGCAAAAAGTAACTTTTCGGACTATAATCCGACCAACGATAAAATATTTCAATAAGAATACTTAAATATTCAATCGTAAAATATGCGGGTTGTTACAAAGGGGAAATTTGTTTTAAAAATAAATATTGGTTTATTTTTAAGGTGTGGAATGAAATTTACAGATTTGAAATGTAAATTGAAATAAATCGAGAAGGGTTTATTAATTGGTTTAAATGGGCCATTTTGAAATGAAAGTGTATTTTCCCTGGAAAGCCGAGTATATTTTCAAAGTAGCTTTCAAAGTATAAATTAAAAGTTCTAAAGTTGGTTTTAAGAGAATATTTTGAAGAAATTATTTTCTTTAGTTATTTTGAAAAGCTTTAGAGTAAAGATTTATTTAGTAAATTATAGAAGTGATTATATAAAAATTTAATTGATAATTGTTTTAGAAAATGGTTATTTAAATATTTATACTCTATCTACTAATTTTATTTTGAAAACTAGTTTGGACTTAAATTTTTTATGTAAAATAGTTTTTGTTTTAATTATTTTAAGTAAAGTGTTTAAAGTAGTTTTATTTTAAATATTTCCGAATGTGTATTTGGATAAGTGATTTAAATTATTTTTAAAAGTATTCGGACTTGGCAGATTTTCTAATGGAAATAAATGATTTCGGGAACTTTATTCCGCGAGTGAAAAATGTTTTGAAATTCGTTTCAAAAGGATTGATGTGTGAAAATATATCTTACAAAGATATTTATAAAATAAATAATTTGGGGAAATTATACAAATATGATGATTGTTGTGAATGTTGTTGATAGTTAAATAAATGACTATCAATGTTGGCCTTTGAAATGGCACTTGAATTTGTTTTCAAAACAAGCGGTTGTTATTCGGTTAAGCCAGGAGAGGACTTTATGTCATAGAACCCATTCTGAATAATGATACGACGAAATGGGATTGCATTTGAAGATGGTGTTGAAGACCGGGTATTTTCGAAAGCGAAAGGATTACCTATCGAATGTCTCTACACCAAGTTGCTCTGGTATAGAGATTTTTTCACCCATTGTAATGGGGAGTCCGGACATGATTAAGGATTATCCGGATGTGCAAGGGCTTCTTTAGAAATGCCTTCGGTTCTGTTCGAACCCGGAACAGACATGTATGGATGTGTGTCTGACGTTACACTTTGAGACGTAAAGCTAATTTCTATTAAATACATTTCTGTTAGTGGCGGAGAATTTATTCTCTTAGCTTAACACCATTCTCTGAGACGTACGAGCTCGGTGGTTATCTAGTTGATGGTTACTAGTGATACATTCCCAATTTGGTAATGTGGCATGCGAAATGCTGATGATCATTTGTTGATCGAAGCATGGCTTTTGTAAAAAGCGTAGCTTTGTGGACGAGACTTCGTCGAGCCTCACAACCCGGAAATGGTCGAAACAGGAATGTTGCGGCATGGTTTTAGGGGTCGTGCCCCTAGGGTCTGTCCATTTTCTTCTGGATAAGAGGTGGTATCATGGTATGGAGCCTAGATATTTAACCTATGTGGTTGTTACAAATTTATTTCTTTGTTTCTATTTGTTGGTGAATCTCAGGATAAAGGTCGGTTACGACCGGGGATGGCATCCTTGTGTGTTAGTTACCTATGTTATAGCTTGGTTAAAGCATGAGGTAACGCGGCCTTGTTAGCAGAAATCCGGTTAGGTTCTTATGGCGTCCTTCCAGAGGCGTACCCATTTCGGTGTAGGAAGTTCCTTTGCCTGACCATGGTTGGAAATCCAAACAAAACAATACACTCCCTGTATGGTTTTAGTTGTATAACCTGCCACGGAATGTGGTGGTAACCTGCTACTGAACATGGTAGTTATAGTAGACACAGGTCGAAATGTGGTATTCTGGCTAAGATTAATATTATACTTTCAAAAAAAATTCTGCACTATGCGCTAATAATAATAATAATATCAAATGGTTTTTTCGTATCAAGCATTTTTGACTGTCATAAGGAGAAATCTCCTCCAAATGTGCGCTTGCATTGTGGGTGGCAGGAGGCCTTATGGTAGTTTCATTTTCCAAAAGCATAGCGGGTTTTTTTATTTTCTTTGTGAAAATAACTATTTTTAAGTACTCACACCAGTCCCATAACCGACCTGGAGTTTATTGTTCCCTTCCTAAACTTTGGGTGCCCATAATTTTCCACACGTGCAGCCTAGAGTTAGGTTATCAGGTCATTCTAGAATTCAGGAGTTGCTAGGGAGCTCAGGAGACGAGTTGGACGGCGAAGCATACTTCCATATACTATTATATTTCCCACTGTGTATTCAATTGTAAGGACAAGTTTATATAACTGTCCGATTTGCTGCTAATGATTGTAAACTCTGTTGATGTATTGTAATAACATATGTTGTTCCGCTGCGAAATGTGAGATTCTGTTATTGTTTCTGTTCTTCTTCTATCTTCTTCTTCTTTAACTTTAACGGTTCGGTTTTCCGGCATTCGACCGTGCAGCATTTGATGCAGTGGACATACTAATGTCGACTTTCGAGCATCGAAAAATTAGGTCGTTATAATATGGTATTAGAGTATTTGGTTAGGCGACAACCTTGGCTTTGGTAGGGATTACTCATTAGAGATAGAGTCAGTAGTACTCTAGAATGAGTTTGAGTGTAATAATAGATTTGAGCGCGTATTTGTTAGTGAATATAAAAAAAACTTGTTTTATATTGTGTTGGCTTATCGGTTGATTATTTATATATTCTGGTCGGTGCAGTCTAGCTAACTGTGTCGATAAGAGTTTCTAAACTCTTAAACAAGATAAACGGACACAGTACTGTTTTTAAAACAGGTAAATGGGATAATTTAACCCAAACTATTTTTGCACATAAAAGAAATAATTTTCCATAAATTATATGGTTGCTTGGATGCTACGAGATGATAATATTACATTATTATCATTATCAAATAAGAAATTAAAACCAAAGGTTAAGAAATAAAATCCATATTCAAATGGGATTTGTAAATATAAAATTGTAAATGTGATTTATAATTTGAAATAGAATTCCAGAGAAATATTTAAGGAGATTGAAAGGATTTGAGAATTGAAATTTTGGAATTTGAAAAAGATTAAATTCTTTTGAGTTTGAAAATGGTTTTCAAAAGTTTTGGAAAAATGTTTTGGACGGATCGGTCGTTGGAAAATAACTTTGGTGATGACTGCAGCATCATCTTGTTCATTTTCGGATTTCCAGGAGAGGAATTACTGCCAAAATGATTTAAATTAAAATTGTTTGCAAACTGGATTTTTTTTTGAATTCAAAAGATAATTTAAATGATTTCAAAAAAATAATTTTTGAAATGTTGGAAAAACTCTGGAATTTGATAAAAATAGTTATGGAATAAAATTTATTGAGGTGGAAAATAAAATTGTGAATGAATAATTAAATTTACGATTGCAAGTAAATAGAACTGGAATTGGAGTTGAATTTGATTTGTGATAAACAAAGAAAAAATGGAAAATTCGTCAAGTTGGACCAAAATAAATAAGTTATTGAAATTAAAATTAGTAAGTGAAACTGATTGAAGGAATGACAAATTTAATATGGTTTGAAATGAATTGAATTCAATAATTATAAATGAAAGGTAAATTGAATTCATATGGAATTTGAAATCCAGTTTAAATATAAACGGTCAAAATGGTGAAATTCTTAAGTAAAATTTGGAATTGAGAAAAATCTAAATTGATAAGTGAATGAAGATTAAACTGGAAATTGTGAAATGATGATTGTGAATAACTGGATTGGAATGAATGATCAATGTGAATAAAGGAAAAGAAAATTCATAAAGCTAATAATCAATTGGAATAAACACATAGGATGTACATATATTATTTTATTCGCATAACGATTTGATCCAGAATTCGAGCACAGAATTTCGAGATAATTATATCGTTCCGATTTAGGATTTTTCACTCGATTTTCGACGACGAACCTGGATATGGATTTTTGATTGAATCTAGAAATTCTCTATCATAGTATACGGTTACGCAAGGAGAATAACGGTTTCTGATGAAGAAACAAGATCTGACTCCGCACTAGAATGTCGAGGGGACGACACTAGTTCGAAAGTGAAATTGTGTGATCGAGTGAGCGATCGAATTTGGTATTCCGTACGAATGATGTAAGTAGATCTCACGGATCTGAATTAACTAATGTTGAAATTTTGTAAAGTAATGTGCAAGATGATAGGGAGGATATACAGGTGTGTTAAAGGAATATGAAATTGGGATTTTGACTTCGAAAATAATTTAAATTTCTCGACAAAAGGTGTGTATTTGAATTTCAGTATGAAATTTGAAGATTTTCTTGTCCAGCCACTTGGCCTTTTGTTTTCTTTTTGAAATCTAGGGGCCCGTTATGGCATTTTGTAGTCATACCGAGCTAGCCGCGCAAAGAAGACGCTGGCGAAATTTTTCGAAAATTTTATGAGTTAGAAAATTTTTGAGAAAATTTTGAAAATTTGAAATTTGAAATTAGATTTAAATTTGAATTGTTAAAGAAACAATGTTGTTTAAAAACTATGAAACTATTTGGAAAGTTAGTTGAAATGATAACGAATCTTTAATAAAAATATTTTGTTTGACAAGTTGTTAAAAACTATTTGGTTTTGGGAAAAGGATAATGGGTTAAGGATCATTCTTCTAAACTTGTTATTTCGAGATGAAATTCTTTTAAGGGGGGAAGTCTGTAACTACCCTGATTTTTGAACAATTGAAATTGAAATATTTAACTGATTTTAAAATATTTGAATGATGGTTTAGCTTGAATTTCAAATATAAATATGAATTTGGCAATTAAAGTTTTGAATTTAATTTGTTTACGTTGGGTAAAAATTTAAACCTTCAGTTTTAAGCTGATTTAAAATATTTCAAAGGCTTAGAATTTTTTTATTGAGAATACTGAAGATAATGGAAGCTTCAGAACTGAATTTGAAAATGATTTATTCGGTTTTGAAATTTTATTGTTTAAATCGATATTTAAAAATATCCTTTTGAGGCACAGTCTCAGAATTAGATGAGACCGGTTCCATTGGATCTGCAATATTGTATTATTATCAGATTTTAATTTTCGTAGAATTCGGAGTTTTTGTATGGCCATACGATAATCAAATGCGTTGAAATTTAAATTGAAGATTTAATGTTTTAACTGGTCCGAAAAGCTATCTTCTCCATATGATCGAATTTGGACTCGGAACCTTTTCTATTGTGTTCGAAACAGGGGTTTAACATTATAAATGCCTGGCGGCACGCTTCGATAGGAAGTCGAGAATTCGGTGTCGCATGGTTAGAGATGATTTAAATTTAAAATTTAAATTTGAAATTAACCTATAGTTTGAGTAGTCAAAAACAATTCACATCAGATCATGACCACTTGTCTTCTGGCTCTCACCATTTGTCATACATGCAAAGATTTTAAGGCACGCGTTCGTTTAAGGTAAAATAAAAAAATTATATACGTATACAAGTAAAACAAAAGGAAGAAAAAATAAAAATAAACATCTGCTTGAAAATCTTCTTCGTTTCAAAATCAATTCCTGCGTGAAATCAATTCGAGCATTCAAAATAAATTAAAAATAAAAATGGCAGATTATTTTTCAAAACAAGCAAGAAATAAAATAAATCGTCCTCACACAGACCGATTCAAGATCGATTCAAACCAATTGCGTTGCCTAATGTAATCTAGAGTTCGAACGCGACCTTGAGGCTAGCACGTTAGGGATAGGGGTTTCGAGGTCGGCAGTACCTGGAAGGGATGGTCGCGGCGATACTCATGATCTCGTTCGACTTCAACCGTTGGCCATTCGAATTTAAACCGAAGTCGATTTCAACTTCGTCGAGGAGGGCGAAGCCAAGCAAGCGACGGAGGGAGCAAGGAACTTCGTGGCTGAGGCCGCGATGTCTGTTGGGCGTTCTAAGGTTCCCAAACGTTCAGGGAAGTGGCGAGAGGGCAATCGAAAGGGGGTCGCGTTCGATAGCAAGTTGAGCCGGGGTTCGCGATGGTTTGGGCTCGAGTCTCTGGAGCTGGCAGTGAGGTATTTGCGATCCTGTTTGTTTTAATCTAATTCAAATATATGTACTTCCCCACGATCCTTGCTTCCGCCTCTGCGCCCTACTCCTTCTCAACAGGCCCAGACTTCCCTTTTCAAGCGCAAGCCGAGTAACCCGGGGAAGTACATTCCTGTTGAGATGTCACCTGTATTCAAGAATGAGATTATGCTTCCTCCTTCTAATGTTATTGATGTTGGAACTAAAGTTTGGTGCAACTATCTGGTCGGCTTTTTCCTTGATAAACCACTATCTTATTTAACTGTCATTAACTTCCTGAAAAATTATTGGAAGTTAAAGGATTGATCTCTGTTCGATCAAATGGATTCCTGTTTTTATTTCTTCTATCCTATGATGAAGACCAAAACAGGATTCTACAAGGTGACCCATTGTAATGCGAAATAAGCTCTTTATTGTTAAGAAGTGGGATAGGTATGTAGGAAATGCTTGTGAAACAATCTCTTCCGTACCAGTATGGTTAAATTCTCCAATATTCCAATGTTTTCTTGGTCTCGCATTGGAATTAACTGGCTAGCTAGCAGATTAGGTAAGCTTGTATGTGTGGATGAATCAACAGTGAATTTGGAGAGGCTATCCTTTGCTAAATGTTTAGTTGAAATTAAACCTAATCATGAATTAATTGACTACTTTCCTGTCCAACTGCTTGATGGAGGAACCCAAATCATTCGTATTGAGTACCATTGGAACCCTGATATATGCTCGAGTTGTTGTGTTTTTGGTCACACTATGACCAACTGTGAAAAGCTTATCTCTACTGTGGTCTATGAGAAGAAAGAGAAGAAAAATGAAGTTGTTGGTAAGGATGTTAATGACGCTGAAATTAAAAAGAAAGAAACTGTTAAAACTTTGAGATAGAGGAAACAAAAATGGCAAGTTGTAAGTAAAGCAAGAAGACTAAGGATTCCTCCTTCTTTTACAAAAAACAATATTGAGGACTCTCATGAAGTAAATAATCCTGATAGGAATAAGGTTATGCAAAGGGAAGAGTTAGAGGAAGGGGAAATTGATACTATTCTGAATATTAAGGCAGCAAATGTTGGTCAGGTGACTAATGTTATTGGTGATTCCAGTGTTCTGGAAGTAAATGAATATCATGCTATTGCTGAAATAGGAGAGATAAATGATAAGGTGGATGCATGCAATTTAAACGATGATGAAAATGATTTGACTATTGTAGATGGTACAAGAGAAGTAAATGACCCCTCTAATAACTAGGAAATGTGTGACCATAAAAAGAAAGATTCTGAACGTAATATTACCTCCCAAGTTGCATTCAAAAACAAGGAAACAATCTTCATTCTATTCCACCTTGCATTAGTAATTTTGCTGATGTCCTTTCCCCCCATGAAAATGATTCTTTGCCATATCTCTCTCTTCCTGCTATCAGCGCTCAAATTCTCCCTTTGTCTTGTCTCCAACTCATATTAGCAATCAAACTTCATCTGCTGCAGTATCTAATCCTTCACCATTAAAATCTAATTCAGTTCTAGTTCCCTCTATGCACGTGCATGTTGTGCACATTCAGAGTGATAAATTATGTTGTTCTGATGCTATTATCTCTCCGACCATTAATAACTCAGCTTGCATGGAATCTGATCATCCATACTGACATATTAAAGCTCCCTAGGCCTGGAAACCTCCTCCCCCTCTCTCCCCTCCCACTGAAACACCATCCAACACATCAAATCTCATGGTCCAACTTGATGGCCATACCTCGTCTAGTAACGGTAAAGCAATCAAATCTTCTAAAATGCATCCTGAAATGGACCTCAACCCTTGTGATGGTACCACATCCTCTTCTACCTTCCTTGGAATTAATGTCTGAACCACTCCTCTAACCAGGCGTAGCAAAAAGAAACTTCTCCTTAACCAATTAGTTGATCAATGTTGAACAATATTGGTGTATAGAATATTAGTGGTGCACACTCGGAAATCAAATTAAATCAAGGTAAGAACTTAATCGCTTCTCATGCTCTGAGAATTCTTGCCATATTAGAAACCAAGCTTAATGCTTCTCTTACTTCCAAGGCTGCTAACTACATTAATTCGAACTAGATGTCGATTAATAATCTCTCTGAGGTGCCTTATGGTAGAATTCTTGTTATTTATAACCCCTCCGTTTATTCATCTTCTCCAATCATTTCAACATCTCAGCTCATTCACATGCATTGTATCCATATTCCTTCCTCTACTTCTTTTTATGTCACTGTTGTTTATGACCATAATTCTGTTTTAGCCACACAATCCTATCTTGACCTCTTCCCATCTCTTAGACAAGAAACTCATCCATGGATAGTGATAGGCGACTTCAACTGCTCCCTCCTTTTATCTCATAGGCTTGGTGGCAACCCCATGTCTCTTCGAGAAATAAGAACTCTTAACTGTTCTATCACACATTCAAACCTGATTGAAATCAACTCTGTGGGAGCCCCGTTCTCATGGAATAATTCTAGAAGATCTTCTCCTCATACCTTCTGTAAAGTTGATTTTTCCTTTTCTAATCAGTTTGCTCTAACTAGATGGCCTAATATGTCTAATCTTCTTCCTATGCTTGGGCTTTTCGATCACTCTTCCCTAATATTATCTTTTGGAGCTGCCATGAGGACAAGAAAAACTAATTTTAAATTTTTTTAATGCATTGGTGCATCACCGTGAATGTGATAGCCCTAAATTTTTTACATCTATTAATTGGTAATTAGCAGAATTTGATTTATTAGAATAGTAATTTGCAAATTAAAAAAAATAAAATTTGCTAATTAAAGATGCTTAATGTATATGTATGTGGATTGTAAACTATAATAATAGTTAAACTAAATAATGGATCTTAAAGTAAATTATTAATTTTATAAATAGATATGTGTAAACTCCATAAGGATGAAAATCTTAAGTATATACATATATAAATTCATTGTGGAAATATAATCCTAGCAAACATATTAAGATAATCATTTTAATAAATGGGAAAATTTATCTTTTCAAAAACAAGTAAATTAATTGTTGTATTTGTATGTATAAGTAGTTTGCAAATAAGGTTTGTTTTTAAAATTCAAACATCTTAGAATAAATTGGTTCTAAAATTTATATTGAAATTTTTTTATTAATTATTTAATTGGGATTTTATTTCATTTTCTATAAAGTGAATATAGGTTAATAAAAGAAAGGTTAAAGACATGGATACATACAAACTAAATTGTAGATATTTTTATAAATATATAAATACACATAAAAATATATTAATACATGAACATTGCAAATATAAGATAGATATAACATAAAAATGACAAATGTAAGAAATTTAGACAATTGCTTGTTTTTCCTAATTTTGTTTTTTCTTTAATTTTAATAACCATATATTTTATAAACCTCCATTCTTTCTTCTTCATATTTCTTTTCCTTCAAACCAAGCAAGAATCCATGGCCACAAAAGTAAAAACATTTTTACAATCCTATAACCTCAAGCATTACCAAATCCTGTAACCATTTATACCAAACCTTCAAGTCTGAAACCATATTCAAATCTTCAAGTTCAAAAACCTGTAGCTTTTTTTCAAATACTGATCCCCTCAAAAACAAATTGTAGCCAATCTTCAACCCAAATTTGTCAAAAAAACTAAACCCTTTAATGTTTTTATCAAGCCTGTAGCTTTTTCAAAACTGCAAAACTGAAATGTTTTCCTTTAATCTGAATTTCATTCCTCAAACAAAATAATCAACTACGTAATTCTCTTTTGTCAAGCATTAATCAAAAGCCTGGAAAATCTTCTTTTATCATAAGCCTGAAACCAAAATTAGTTTGAAAACCTGTAGAAGCGTTAGAAAAAAAAGCTTGAGAACTTTCTATTATCAAGAACCTGGAAACAACAAATTTTCAAAAGTCTTGATCATCGTCATGTTTCCGGTTTTAAAGCAATTCAGTACCAAGCAACATAAGCTTTCAGAAGTCATCAACATCAATAATATTTAAAGCTTTCAAGAATCAAGCTCTGTTTTTAAAATGGGTGAGTAAACGACTAATTTAAATCTTAAGTAGGTTAATTTTGTTGCTTGAGTAATTTCTGTGATAATGATGACATGCACACATATTAACACATTTATATATATATATATATATATATATATATAAATGTGTTAATATGTGTGCATGTTAGTTTCTTTCTGTTTTTTTGAAACTGCAGTGTTTAAAATAAATTCAAAACCAGTTTGTTACTTCTCTGGTTAGTTTTCATGTTGAGATGTTTAAAAAAAGGTTGTTTAAAACAACAAGATTTAAATTGAAAAAAATATGGAAAATACAAAAAATGATAATGATGCCTGTATGCAGTTGTATGTAAATCTGTAGGTAGGGATGCATTTGAATCTGCATGCCTGAAGTTTTTGTTCCTCTGTTCATTCTTGAATTACAGAGTTTTATAAATAAACAAAAATTCAAATTTCCCATATAAACACTTTGCAGCTTTGAATTTTCAAATATATTAATCAAGTTTAAACTCATCAAGATTATAAAAAATATGTCTATGTAATTTAAGTTTTGACATTTACCCGTAAACAAGAAATTGCAGAGGGAATTTGTATAATGTAATAAACCAAATGTTGAATTATATTGATTCATATATATGTATTGAATCATCATTGAAGATTATGATTTTTAAAACAAAAATCCAAATTTTTAGTGATGAAATGGATGTGAATTTGGGAAATATCAGTAATATGGTTCTGAAAAGTGTGTGATTGTGAACGTGCTAGTATAGTACACACGGATCGTGTAATATGGACTTATGGTATAAATGTGGAAATAGATGATAATAGCATAGTAAATAAAAATAGAAAAATCACACCAGAGATTTTTATACTGGTTCGGAGCACCGTCCTACGTCCAATCCCAGACTTCTATCTGGATTTTCACTATTATCTACCTCGCTTCACCCGGAGGAACAGGTTTACAACACCTGAGCAAACGAACGGGATTTCATGCCTCTAATACACTGAGGACTTCAACACTTGCCTCTTACAACACCGAGGACTTCAACACTTGCCTCTTACAACACAGAGGACTTCAACAACGATGAATATAATTGTTTGTTGACGGTATGTGTTCTTGTTAACACAGTTTTGTCACTTGTAGTACAAATTTCCTATAATCTTATCCTCAAAATATGCGAATGATGTTTTGTGAAGATTAAGGAAAGTATATTACTTATTGAATCAAAAGATATGAAATAGTTTCAATGATTCAATAAGCAATTAAAATAATTGAGAGCTTTTAGAATGCAGGAGTATGTAGAAAGTAAGATCAAGCATATACAATCATGTTGTATTAATCAATGATTTAGATGAGTTTATATAGAGAAGAATGGTTGTAACTCTTTGTGAGCAGTTGCCATTAAGAGATATGATCTTTGATGAAAGGTAAGAGATGCAACCTTTTGGAGAAAGAAGTGTATTTTGGAAAAGTTACTTTCTGTTTAAAAACGGTCGACAGGTCAAAACATGACCAGTAGACAGTAATTCAAATATATAGTCGTTATGTGCATGTGTGCACGTTCAGTGTGCAAATTATACTGCAACGGTCGACCGTCTATATTATGACCGGTCGACCGGTCCCTGTAAAGTTGCATACTGAATGTGCAACTGCAATTCAGTTGTATATATATTGATTCCCTTGAGATGCATGAGTATTTGAGGATAGATTTTAACAAGTTTATCACTATTACAACATCAAATAATCAACCTATAATCTAGAGTACCATATGTAGCTCTTTTGGGCCTCTTTATAGCCATAATGACCTTGTTTTGTCGATCGCCTTTATTTCTTTGTCAGAAATCAAAACCTTCATAGAACTTGTGACTCAACATTCTCCCCCTTTTTGATTGATGACAATATATATCTGAAAATCTGAATCTCCCCCTGAGTATGCGATCTCCCTCTTTGAATTTATATATATATATGTATGTTCCTGCAATCAATTGTTAGCCCTTTCTCCCCCTTTGTCATCGACAAAAAGGAGTAACAGATAGTGGAATAATAGAGAAGTGTAATTACCATAATATGCATAGCAAAACAAAACTTTAACACATCCAAACCATAGCAGAGTATAATACAGACCATAATGTCAAATAAAAAATAAAAATAACGACACTATTTAGTACAAGTGTCAATTGATGTTTTTAGAGTACTAAATCATAAAAGACAATAGAATCTAAGATGAGGCAGATCTTATCTCCTCTTCATCATCATCATCGTCGTCGTCGTCGTCATCTTCTTCTTCATCATCATTGTTCCCTCTAGATGATTCTCCATATCCATGTCCACTCATACCAGTAGACTCCTTAGATGATGTCTAGTTGAAAACAGGAGGAGCAGGACGTTTTCCTGGGTCTTGTGCTTGAACAGAGGTGGATGTGGTACATGATATAGCATCCCATAGCATACCAAAGAATGACTTGACCTTATTGAAGCGTTTATCAATTTTAGAGTCCATGCGCTTGAGACGTGATTCGAGCAAAAATTGGTTACGTGCAATAGTTTCAAGTGATTCTTTTGTGGATGATTTTGATTTTAACAGTTTCACTTCATCGGAACGAGGTCGAGAGGAAGTTTCTTTTTGTTTTCTTGGACTTCTTTGTTGCCATTCTTCAAAAGGCATAATCTCAAGATAAGGTGGAGGGAGCTTCATGCGTTTGATGGTTATGGAATCAATACATTTTGGTTTCGAGGTGGCAGAGTCAGGAGGCTTTACCCCACAAGCTAACAAAAGACGCATGATATATTCATTGTAGAAGAAATGAGGTCGTGTAGAGTTATTTACCTTGAGAATTTTGTCAAAAAGCATATGAACCCAATTGATTTGGATTTCCCCATAAATAGCATAGAGAGCCTTGAAGTTTTCTTTATATACAGCATCATAATTTCCAAGTCTAGGAAACAGAGAATGCATCAAGACGCGATGAAGTAGTCTGGCGGTGGGTCGAAGTCCAATAGACTTTGTGCCATCACTATTGTCTTCTATGAACTGATGACTGATGCTATCGCGAGTGAAGACTTCACAGAAAGTAGATGAAAACTCATCGCCTCGATTTGGTATACCAAGTATAGAGGCAATCCTATCACGAGTAATAAAAATTTGTTTGCCACAGACGACAGACCAAATGACTCCATTCGGATTATCAGGTTGATATTCGTCGAGGTTCATGTTGGCATAGAAAAATTTTATCATCAAATGATTTGTTTCCACATTGTTTTCTGAAAAATCTATCAATGGAGAAATGTTGGAGTTATTGGCTAACCTACGAAATCCATAAGACGTGAAATCATCAAACTTGTTGAAAGAGCCCGGAAGAAACTTGTAGTTAGTCATTTGATTCCATCTTGTTATGGCTACCGGACTTTCGAGCCATTTCGTAGCGGAGAAATTAAGAGATGAAGGTCCGGAGGATGATGCTTTCTTGGGTTTCTTTGCGGAGGAGCCATTGTTAGAAGATTTGGAGATTTGGAAATTGAAATTTAGAAACTAGGGTTTTTGGAGTTTGGGGAAAAATAACTGGTTGAGTAAAATGAGAAGAAGGATAGTAAGAAAATGACGCATACGATATATGTAACGACCCGTTAAGTTCGACCATTTAAAATTGTTTGTTTAATAGGATTTTGTAATTTATTTTAGTTGAAAGAATAAAGGTGGTAGATAAGTATTAAAATGAAGGCTAGAATAAATTATATAGAAGTGACTTAGAAACCTATTTAAAGACATTTGAATAAAATTCAAATGAATTAAGTAGAGAAAGAAAGAAAAATTCTTACCTGTACAAAAAATTTAATATGGGAATATTAAACCAATTTAATGCAATAAAAGATTGTGAACGATAAATTGAATAGATTAAGAAACCCTGTTATTGCAAGTCAATAAATTTGTAAACCCTAATGAACATCTCAAAATTTATAAATTTATTGAAATTTAAGACATAGCATAAGCGTAGAACTATAGGTATGATGACAAACTTTTATAAATTGTCTAATTAAGGGTTAGCAAATTTATTTGGAAATCAAACTCAATTAAGGGTAAGTAATTATGATGGATTGATGGCATAAACGTTACAAATTTTTATCATAGTAACGGAAGTGCAGATGGAAGGCAACTGTAGAAATTTAAGTACGTATTAACAATTGAAAGGGACTGTCGATTGAGTGGAGTACTTTAGGTTGTCTTACTAAATTTAGTATTTAACATAAGACAAATAGAAATAAATCAATAAACGTATAGATTTTAGGTTTATTATGATGAATTATTTTAGTGATATGACTTAGAATAAATGAAATAATTTGGGTTAATTGGTATTTAATGGAATTAAAGGTTGCAATATTCATAGGTAAGGATTTAGATGAAATAGATTGATGTATGAAATTTAATTGGATAAATGGCAATTAATTCCTTTAATTTGTGCAATTAATGTATGTTTAATTGATAACGATAAAAAGTTGATTTTTTCAGTGTAACCAACGTAAAATATTATCATAGCATGATACTTGGTTTGAATAGAAGGATTTGATTTAATGTGAAAATTTTTGTTCTAAGTATTGAATAAAATTGGGAATCAAATTTTTTTTTATGATAATAACGTTAGTATTGGTTAATAAATAGATTTCAATGCAGTAACCAAATAAATGGAATAAGATGAGTATATATTGCATAGAAATGAAATGATAAATTATTGATGTAATGGAAGATATAACCATGTCAATTATGCATATAAGGTAATAAGGTAATGAAACCGAGGTAAATTAATTAATTGAGACTTTAAGTAAAATTTACGTGTGGAATTGACCAAGGTTCAATAAAATGAGAATTTGATTGGTTATATTTATTGGTTGAGAAATGTAAATGTGTATTTGGGGAATAAATTTAGTCAGACTTAAGTATTGAATTTAATTAATTAATATATATGATAAATGATGATTAAATAAAAACCCAATACTCTATATATATGTATAATATTTGAGTGAAAATAATAATACACTTATAAATGTGGAATTAAGAGTTTACAACAACTATTTTGAGTAAAGAAATTGTTCATTCAAGTAAATTTGAAACATCGCAATAGGTGTAGATTAAGTGTTGCGTTAAATAAATTATAAATGAATAAATTTATAGAAACGTAGGAACGGAAGAATGAACATTATAGTAACGTAAAACGTATTGTTGGATAATAATTAAGTATAGGCTTGTAAATTTGATGTATGACAATAAATTTTGTACGTAAATCTTTCTACTAGTTGATAAGTCTTATTTTGATCAATTTAAAGGAATACACTAAATTTTGTAGTTAGTACGGAATATTGATGAGTGAATGAATAAGATGAAACAAAGGTGGAATGTATTAGTTGAGGTTTTAAGTTTATTTATGTGATAAGTTACCAAAATTACAATTTTATCTAAATACAGTAATTTATGCAAACAAAAGATGAACATTTTGAAATATTACCACAGTGATATATAAAAGAAACGTTAACTATGTAGTTGGAGAATAATTGATATATTTTGAGTTGGATAATAGAAATCAAGTTATTTATATAATTAGATTTAAGATGAGAGTATAAGTATATGATTTAATAATTGGGTTTTGCGAATAAAATTTATAATTCCCAAATAATAAGAAAACGCGGAGGTAAACACTGCGAAATTTATATACTTATAAATTTTAATTCACATCCAAGCTTGCTAAATTATTTGGAATTGATTGGATTATATAAGTAATGAAATTTGGCCAATATTTAAAGTTGAAAGAAAATTTGGATTTTATGATTTATTTTAATTTATTTAATAAATATTAAAAATAGCCATTTTTGTCACGGACTCGGATTTCGACGAAACCAGTTTCATCGGATCCGTAAGGTTGAATTATAATAATGTTTCAAGTTTCGTAGCGATCGGACTTGTCGTTTGATCGTACGGACTCGAAACGCCTTGAAATTTACGCATTTTGAAATCAATGTGAAATTTTTGTTTTTTTTGCATAACTTCTTCATACGACACAATTTGGATTTGAAACCTTTTCCATTGCGTTTAAAACATTTTTAAACATATATTTTGATATATAGGTTGACCAATTTCAGTTCCGGAATAGAAACTTACTTTTCGGGTCAATTATCGTTCAAAACCCAAATCCAATCTAGCCCATACTTTCTATTCTGTTTTGCCTATTTATACGTCGTTAGAAACCCTAGCAGCAACCTCCACTGCATTTTCTCATCCCTAATCCCGAAATCAACCCTAATTGCATTCTAATGGCAATTAGCAAATCAAATAAAGTGGTTAAAATTCAAACTCTTCAAATCATATCATATAATATACCGTTTCGAAGCTCTCGACGAATGGAGTCAGCGTATGGTGTTCGTTTTTGGAAACAACGCTCGTATCAACCGGAAACCGTGGTCAAAGATGTCGGCGGCGAAGTCAAAGGGGGTGATTTGGGGGTTTTTGATCGGAGCGTCAATTGGCGAAATCGACTTCTGGGTATTGTAGAGCTCGACGAGTGGATTCCAGATCTAGTTTCGATTTGACGATCGGAGCAGCGATGCAGTGGGAAGTGACCCCGAAAGGTCACGGTTGCGTCAACTTTGGGGCACAAATTCCGGCGACTGACATCGAATTAGGCAGCGACGTTGGTTGACGTTAGTGGAGGAGATGATGATCTTTCAATTGCAAGTGGTTGTGCGGCTTAAGGTGGTCTAGGCTTAGAGTGATTTGCGGTCAAAAAGGGAGGCGGGACTGTGAAATCGGTTGTTCCAGCTACTGTGCGCGCGCAGGAATTAGGGGAGGCACGTGCTGTAGATGCATGGAGATTTGAGGAGGGTTAGTTGTTTTCTTTATTTATTTTGTTTTAAATTTAAAGTTTGTTTCCAAATCGCAATTTTCGACATAACTTCCTCATACTTTATCCGTTTCTCACGAATTTTTTTTTTGTTAGGATCGTAATTTAATTCCAGACTCGATGACGCTGGTTTGGACGAATTCTGAGACGGGCGAATTTTTGGGTTTAAATCGGGTTTAAATTCGATTTAAATTCAAAAGGTGAGTGTTTTGACCCACTCACAACTACTAGAAGCTTTTATGTTCGTTAAATAAATTTTAGAAATGAATAGAAATTTAATTATGAGCTTTTGGTATGATATTTCATTTATATCTGTTGAATTGCATTTTATTGAATTTAACTGTTAATTTAATTGATTTATTGCGTGTTAATTAGCTGTTAGAAATTTTTGTTGCATATGAATTACTAGTTAACAGTTGTATAAATTATTACTGAATAAACTGTTAGATTAATAGTTGATAAAATTTAATTTGAATAAACTGCCAGTTATCACCTGTATATATGATCATATATATATATATTGTTATTGATTGATATTGGTTGATGGTTGCGATTGGATGATGGATGTTGTTGTTGAATGGATGTTTATTGCATATCATTAAATTTCAAAATTTTCATGCATATTTCATTTTTCGGGATTGTGGTTTGAAATGATATATAACCGCAAATTTTATTTTAAATTGCGGATTGAAATGATAAATATCCGTATCACTTGTCCATAGGATAGAGAACTATATACAGGCACCGCGGTCTATATATGTATAACTATTTTTAAATGTGATTTCTATGGTTTGGATGGAATACGGTTTATAAAATCTTAAATTTTATACTGAATAAATGCTTTCTTCCATATTTATATACATATGGAGTTGAAAAAAAAATTTGAATAAAAGGTGTATAAATCTCTTTATTAAATGGAAGAAAATTTAGAAATTGGAGTTTGGTAAATTTATGTACTATGTTTAAATGTAAAGTTGGAAATTTAAGATATGATATTTGTAATTGGATTTTCCCAAAATAAATAGAAATGGATATTCTAGTAAAATTTGAAGTAGAAAAAAATTCTATATATATATATATTTTACTAGAAATTGAAGTCTTATTAATTATGGATTTTATGTGAATGGTCAAGATTAATTAATAGAATAGTGATTTTGAAAGGATAAAAATCCAACTTTAGTTGAAATATTAATGATCAAAAATAGATATAAATATATATAAAAATTTAAAATGGTTTGGGACTTGAAGTAATATTTTGGATTTTGGGTTTAACTTTAAAAGAAGAAATATTTGGAAAGCCATGTAATGTATTTCTTTATAAAGCAACAGTAAAGTTAAATTTTTCTTTTTAATTCGCATACCGTTGAATATCCAAACCATTTAATTTTGAAAATAATGGTTTTAAAATACTATGGATTTTCGAAGAATTATGTTGAAAGTTACAAACAGAATATTGGTTACATGGGATATTAGATAATAAAAAGTGACAAAATTTTGGAAAGAAATATTTTTATTTGGGAAATGATATCATTGATTTGGGTTTTATAAAAATAATATCAAAATGAATCTTTTGGGTTTTAAAGAAGAAATGATATCGTAATATTATGGTTTGAAATGGATTATATTCTGGTTTTAAAGTATAAACTATTTTTAAATAACCGCGGTGTTATAATAACGATGGGTTGGCAAAGAGACCGGGATCGGATATGGACATACTCTCTGTCGATACCGAAAACCACTTTGACTAACCGTGTACGCGGTGGAGATTCCAGAATGAAGTAGGTGGTGGCGACGTTTCCTGTAAGGTAAATACGTGGACCCGACTCCCGTGAGTTGGCATAAGGTGGCTAAAACAGGAGCGATTCTCAGGCCAATGAGGTCATTCCTCTGATCGGACGCTCCTCTTCGATATTATACTTTGACTTGGATTGATTCAGTGGCCACTTCTATATTTTGATTTTTGGGGAGTTAGTCCGAGGTGGGCGGTAACTGCGGCTACGCGTTTCCACCAGCCTGGATAGCAATTGGTATATCTACCCTGGCATTGCCTAGTTGTGCCGTGTCACCTACCATACCGAGCCTTGTACGAGTTTGGATTTCTCCCGTAGCCCGTGTGGTATCCTCTGGTGGCTTCCCGATCAGGAGGGACTATGATATTGGATGGACTACTGGGACTATTACGTGTTAAGGTGGAAAATGTAAAGCCTTAATGCTATTTAAAAGTATGTTTATTTTACTATAGACACTATTTTAATAGCGCAATATACTACATAGTAAATAGTTTAACGGATCCTTAGGAGATGTAAATCCCGAACATCTCTTGAGTTACTGCACTCATATTTAATTCTATTAATTTAACTTACATAAGATCTTTTAGTTCTGACTCGAGTGTTTTGTCTTTTCAAATTCGCTCGGGTCAGTCCGAGCGTTTCAGGATTTGAAGTTTTAGCTCTGGAGGACGAAGACGAAGATTTGTATTACTATTATCTATTATTATTCCACTACACCATTTAATTCCGCTGCATTGATATTATTGGTATGTGAACTCTGATATTTAATTGTATAAAGAAGAATCAAATGTTTTGTAAACAGTTTTATAAACTGTATATTTTATTATTATATTTTATCCTTCCGCTGTGAGATTCTATTTTGTTTTATTTCTTCTCTGTTTTTTTCTTATTTACCCCATAACAAATCCGCCCTTCCGTATGGTTTGAATCGGCATGTGTGTCGGTTTAAATCGCGCGAAAAGGCGGGATGTTACAGTTGGTATCAGAGCTTTGGTTTAGCGATAAACCTTGGCTTTGTGGGGTTTGACTCTTTGTTAATAGGGTAGAAATATCCTATGGGAGTCGCTGAGTGTATATATATGAGAGAGCGTATTTGTTAGTATTAATAAAAGATTTTTGATATTGTGTTAATCTGTTCCGCTTTGTATTTATAAATTCTGGTTGATGCATGGGATGCTATGTCATCAATAGGGATTTCTAAACACTTAATAGGACAGACCGACATAATATTTGTTTTTAATATAGGTGAATGAAATAATTTTGCCTATTATATTTTCTATATATAAAAATAGTTTTATAAAGATATATATATATTTGGTTGCTATAGATTGGGTGTTAGAAAATAAAAATATCTATAATAACTGAAGCTAAGTTGAAATTATGATAAATCAAATTGGAGATTTTAGAACTTAAGTCCGGGATTTTTCCAAATATGTTTTCAAAGAATTTATAAAAAAAATATGGTTCGGTTTATAAGTATTTTCTTATATAAATATTTCGTATAAATTGGAAGAATTGTTTTAAAGAAGATTTTGGAAAAGAATTAAATTCTGTACTTTCCTCTCTGTCGCTGGAAAATAAATTCGGTGATGACGGCCGCATCATCGACTTTCATTTTCGAGTTTCGAAGGGAAAAGGCCACTGTAGTAAATTCTACTGCAGATTTATTTTGAAATTTTCTAAAAATTTTCTTTTATTGTTCTAAATATAATTAGAGATATAAAAGTTGCAAGAAATTAATTATCTATTATTTTGAAATAAATTGAAATTTAACCCGGTATTTAATTCTAAATTTTTCCGTTAATTAATTATTTAAAATTTGTTAGTGAAATAAAAGTTAAGTAATAAATGAATTGAAACCTCTAATTGAAATAAGAGAATAACTGCCAAGCTATAAAGAGGAATTTGCATACATATGAGACAAAGGGTAATATGAATAAACATTAAATTTAATTAAAAGAATGGAGATTTAACTTGTATAGGTTCAATTGCATTTTCTTTAACATAAATAACTTACCCATATATATAAAAGTTGAAATGTTGAATAAGAAACTGGAATTGAATATTTTACAAGTAGGAATTTAGGAAAAATGAAGTATTCAATAAATTACTGTTATAATAAGAATTTAATGGTATAAACTTAGGTTATAATTGAAATTTTACTGAAAAAGGGTTAAGAATTATTAATAGATGATATGAACCTAAGTATATAAAATGAAATTCAAAATAAGAATTGATTGTATGATTATTGACTTAAGTATGTTTTAATCTTCCCTATTCCAATATAATGAAGAGTAGGAAAAATTGAAATGACTACAATTAATAGTTGATGAATAAATAAAACTTCCACTTATAAGAATGAATGTTAGCAGATTAAGAATTTAAGGGAAATCTTACAAGTGAAGAGTAAGGAAATGAAGATATTCAAAATCTTTGTTGTTATTAATGAGAATTTATTCTATAAACTTAAGTAATAAAGGAAATACAAGTATAATGAATTTTGTGATAATTGGAAAATAAAACTTGTAAAAAAAAAAAAAAAAAAAAAAGAAATTCCTCCATAAATGAAGGAAAGAAAATCAAACCACTGAATTATGAAATAAAAATATAATAAGCTATTGTGGTGTTGATTTGAATTGTTTGGTTGATGTATGGTTGTTGGGTAAGGAATTTTGGAGTTGTTGGAGGAACAATAATCTATCTCTATTCCATCTAAGACTGTTGAGTAACGGATGCACTTGATAGTTATTTCTCACTCCGTAAAATTTCAGAATTTGAACCCGAACAACTAATGGTTGTTGATTGAATGATTGTTGTTAAAATGTATGGTTGTTGCATTTGATTTGGATATGAATGATTGAATCTACCCAAACATTTCACTGTAATATAGATATTTAACTTTTAGATTATATAAGTGAATACAGGGGTTGGAAGCAACTGCTACTGCTTTTGGTTCCAAAATAATAAGCGTATTGCCCGACAAATAGGTACGTTTCCGGATTTCGATTAAAGCGCTATTTATATATTTTCCCGTGTGGGATATTTTATTTTGGATATATATGTAATATATTTGTATATTTGGATATCATATTTTCTCCAGAGTCCCTCCATACAAAGGAGACTCTGCCAAAAATTTTCGTAAATTTTGGACTTAGAATTTGGTTAAAGATATTTTTCCAACTTTAATAATTCAAGTATTAAAAGACATAATGATTATAAAACAAGTGTATTTCATTAAAGGAAATTAATTTAGTAAATTATTGTTATAAGTTAATATTTGAAATTAGATATACTATTTTATTCTTCCTTCTCCCTTCCTTTTTCTTTTCGGGGACGAAAAGTTTTGAGTGGGGGAGAGTGTAACGACCCGTTAAGTTCGACCATTTAAAATTGTTTGTTTAATAGGATTTTGTAATTTATTTTAGTTGAAAGAATAAAGGTGGTAGATAAGTATTAAAATGAAGGCTAAAATAAATTATATAGAAGTGACTTAGAAACCTATTTAAAGACATTTGAATAAAATTCAAATGAATTAAGTAGAGAAAGAAAGAAAAATTCTTACCTGTACAAAAAATTTAATATGGGAATATTAAACCAATTTAATGCAATAAAAGATTGTGAACGATAAATTGAATAGATTAAGAAACCCTGTTATTGCAAGTCAATAAATTTGTAAACCCTAATGAACATCTCAAAATTTATAAATTTATTGAAATTTAAGACATAGCATAAGCGTAGAACTATAGGTATGATGACAAACTTTTATAAATTGTCTAATTAAGGGTCAGAAAATTTATTTGGAAATCAAACTCAATTAAGGGTAAGTAATTATGATGGATTGATGGCATAAACGTTACAAATTTTTATCATAGTAACGGAAGTGCAGATGGAAGGCAACTGTAGAAATTTAAGTACGTATTAACAATTGAAAGGGACTGTCGATTGAGTGGAGTACTTTAGGTTGTCTTACTAAATTTAGAATTTAACATAAGACAAATAGAAATAAATCAATAAACGTATAGATTTTAGGTTTATTATGATGAATTATTTTAGTGATATGACTTAGAATAAATGAAATAATTTGGGTTAATTGGTATTTAATGGAATTAAAGGTTGCAATATTCATAGGTAAGGATTTAGATGAAATAGATTGATGTATGAAATTTAATTGGATAAATGGCAATTAATTCCTTTAATTTGTGCAATTAATGTATGTTTAATTGATAACGATAAAAAGTTGATTTTTTCAGTGTAACCAACGTAAAATATTATCATAGCATGATACTTGGTTTGAATAGAAGGATTTGATTTAATGTGAAAATTTTTGTTCTAAGTATTGAATAAAATTGGGAATCAAATTTTTTTTTATGATAATAACGTTAGTATTGGTTAATAAATAGATTTCAATGCAGTAACCAAATAAATGGAATAAGATGAGTATATATTGCATAGAAATGAAATGATAAATTATTGATGTAATGGAAGATATAACCATGTCAATTATGCATATAAGGTAATAAGGTAATGAAACCGAGGTAAATTAATTAATTGAGACTTTAAGTAAAATTTACGTGTGGAATTGACCAAGGTTCAATAAAATGAGAATTTGATTGGTTATATTTATTGGTTGAGAAATGTAAATGTGTATTTGGGGAATAAATTTAGTCAGACTTAAGTATTGAATTTAATTAATTAATATATATGATAAATGATGATTAAATAAAAACCCAATACTCTATATATATGTATAATATTTGAGTGAAAATAATAATACACTTATAAATGTGGAATTAAGAGTTTACAACAACTATTTTGAGTAAAGAAATTGTTCATTCAAGTAAATTTGAAACATCGCAATAGGTGTAGATTAAGTGTTGCGTTAAATAAATTATAAATGAATAAATTTATAGAAACGTAGGAACGGAAGAATGAACATTATAGTAACGTAAAACGTATTGTTGGATAATAATTAAGTATAGGCTTGTAAATTTGATGTATGACAATAAATTTTGTACGTAAATCTTTCTACTAGTTGATAAGTCTTATTTTGATCAATTTAAAGGAATACACTAAATTTTGTAGTTAGTACGGAATATTGATGAGTGAATGAATAAGATGAAACAAAGGTGGAATGTATTAGTTGAGGTTTTAAGTTTATTTATGTGATAAGTTACCAAAATTACAATTTTATCTAAATACAGTAATTTATGCAAACAAAAGATGAACATTTTGAAATATTACCACAGTGATATATAAAAGAAACGTTAACTATGTAGTTGGAGAATAATTGATATATTTTGAGTTGGATAATAGAAATCAAGTTATTTATATAATTAGATTTAAGATGAGAGTATAAGTATATGATTTAATAATTGGGTTTTGCGAATAAAATTTATAATTCCCAAATAATAAGAAAACGCAGAGGTAAACACTGCGAAATTTATATACTTATAAATTTTAATTCACATCCAAGCTTGCTAAATTATTTGGAATTGATTGGATTATATAAGTAATGAAATTTGGCCAATATTTAAAGTTGAAAGAAAATTTGGATTCTATGATTTATTTTAATTTATTTAATAAATATTAAAAATAGCCATTTTTGTCACGGACTCGGATTTCGACGAAACCAGTTTCATCGGATCCGTAAGGTTGAATTATAATAATGTTTCAAGTTTCGTAGCGATCGGACTTGTCGTTTGATCGTACGGACTCGAAACGCCTTGAAATTTACGCATTTTGAAATCAATGTGAAATTTTTGTTTTTTTTGCATAACTTCTTCATACGACACAATTTGGATTTGAAACCTTTTCCATTGCGTTTAAAACATTTTTAAACATATATTTTGATATATAGGTTGACCAATTTCAGTTCCGGAATAGAAACTTACTTTTCGGGTCAATTATCGTTCAAAACCCAAATCCAATCTAGCCCATACTTTCTATTCTGTTTTGCCTATTTATACGTCGTTAGAAACCCTAGCAGCAACCTCCACTGCATTTTCTCATCCCTAATCCCGAAATCAACCCTAATTGCATTCTAATGGCAATTAGCAAATCAAATAAAGTGGTTAAAATTCAAACTCTTCAAATCATATCATATAATATACCGTTTCGAAGCTCTCGACGAATGGAGTCAGCGTATGGTGTTCGTTTTTGGAAACAACGCTCGTATCAACCGGAAATCGTGGTCAAAGATGTCGACGGCGAAGTCAAAGGGGGTGATTTGGGGGTTTTTGATCGGAGCGTCAATTGGCGAAATCGACTTCTGGGTATTGTAGAGCTCGACGAGTGGATTCCAGATCTAGTTTCGATTTGACGATCGGAGCAGCGATGCAGTGGGAATTGACCCCGAAAGGTCACGGTTGCGTCAACTTTGGGGCACAAATTCCGGCGACTGACATCGAATTAGGCAGCGACGTTGGTTGACGTTAGTGGAGGAGATGATGATCTTTCAATTGCAAGTGGTTGTGCGGCTTAAGGTGGCCTAGGCTTAGAGTGATTTGCGGTCAAAAAGGGAGGCGGGACTGTGAAATCGGTTGTTCCAGCTACTGTGCGTGCGCAGGAATTAGGGGAGGCACGTGCTGTAGATGCATGGAGATTTGAGGAGGGTTAGTTGTTTTCTTTATTTATTTTGTTTTAAATTTAAAGTTTGTTTCCAAATCGCAATTTTCGACATAACTTCCTCATACGTTATCCGTTTCTCGCGAAATTTTTTTTGTTAGGATCGTAATTTAATTCCAGACTCGATGACGCTGGTTTGGACGAATTCTGAGACGGGCGAATTTTTGGGTTTAAATCGGGTTTAAATTCGATTTAAATTCAAAAGGTGAGTGTTTTGACCCACTCACAACTACTAGAAGCTTTTATGTTCGTTAAATAAATTTTAGAAATGAATAGAAATTTAATTATGAGCTTTTGGTATGATATTTCATTTATATCTGTTGAATTGCATTTTATTGAATTTAACTGTTAATTTAATTGATTTATTGCGTGTTAATTAGCTGTTAGAAATTTTTGTTGCATATGAATTACTAGTTAACAGTTGTATAAATTATTACTGAATAAACTGTTAGATTAATAGTTGATAAAATTTAATTTGAATAAACTGCCAGTTATCACCTGTATATATGATCATATATATATATATATTGTTATTGATTGATATTGGTTGATGGTTGCGATTGGATGATGGATGTTGTTGTTGAATGGATGTTTATTGCATATCATTAAATTTCAAAATTTTCATGCATATTTCATTTTTCGGGATTGTGGTTTGAAATGATATATAACCGCAAATTTTATTTTAAATTGCGGATTGAAATGATAAATATCCGTATCACTTGTCCATAAGATAGAGAACTATATACAGGCACCGCGGTCTATATATGTATAACTATTTTTAAATGTGATTTCTATGGTTTGGATGGAATACGGTTTATAAAATCTTAAATTTTATACTGAATAAATGCTTTCTTCCATATTTATATACATATGGAGTTGAAAAAAAATTTGAATAAAAGGTGTATAAATCTCTTTATTAAATGGAAGAAAATTTAGAAATTGGAGTTTGGTAAATTTATGTACTATGTTTAAATGTAAAGTTGGAAATTTAAGATATGATATTTGTAATTGGATTTTCCCAAAATAAATAGAAATGGATATTCTAGTAAAATTTGAAGTAGAAAAAAATTCTATATATATATATATTTTACTAGAAATTGAAGTCTTATTAATTATGGATTTTATGTGAATGGTCAAGATTAATTAATAGAATAGTGATTTTGAAAGGATAAAAATCCAACTTTAGTTGAAATATTAATGATCAAAAATAGATATAAATATATATAAAAATTTAAAATGGTTTGGGACTTGAAGTAATATTTTGGATTTTGGGTTTAACTTTAAAAGAAGAAATATTTGGAAAGCCATGTAATGTATTTCTTTATAAAGCAACAGTAAAGTTAAATTTTTCTTTTTAATTCGCATACCGTTGAATATCCAAACCATTTAATTTTGAAAATAATGGTTTTAAAATACTATGGATTTTCGAAGAATTATGTTGAAAGTTACAAACAGAATATTGGTTACATGGGATATTAGATAATAAAAAGTGACAAAATTTTGGAAAGAAATATTTTTATTTGGGAAATGATATCATTGATTTGGGTTTTATAAAAATAATATCAAAATGAATCTTTTGGGTTTTAAAGAAGAAATGATATCGTAATATTATGGTTTGAAATGGATTATATTCTGGTTTTAAAGTATAAACTATTTTTAAATAACCGCGGTGTTATAATAACGATGGGTTGGCAAAGAGACCGGGATCGGATATGGACATACTCTCTGTCGATACCGAAAACCACTTTGACTAACCGTGTACGCGGTGGAGATTCCAGAATGAAGTAGGTGGTGGCGACGTTTCCTGTAAGGTAAATACGTGGACCCGACTCCCGTGAGTTGGCATAAGGTGGCTAAAACAGGAGCGATTCTCAGGCCAATGAGGTCATTCCTCTGATCGGACGCTCCTCTTCGATATTATACTTTGACTTGGATTGATTCAGTGGCCACTTCTATATTTTGATTTTTGGGGAGTTAGTCCGAGGTGGGCGGTAACTGCGGCTACGCGTTTCCACCAGCCTGGATAGCAATTGGTATATCTACCCTGGCATTGCCTAGTTGTGCCGTGTCACCTACCATACCGAGCTTTGTACGAGTTTGGATTTCTCCCGTAGCCCGTGTGGTATCCTCTGGTGGCTTCCCGATCAGGAGGGACTATGATATTGGATGGACTACTGGGACTATTACGTGTTAAGGTGGAAAATGTAAAGCCTTAATGCTATTTAAAAGTATGTTTATTTTACTATAGACACTATTTTAATAGCGCAATATACTACATAGTAAATAGTTTAACGGATCCTTAGGAGATGTAAATCCCGAACATCTCTTGAGTTACTGCACTCATATTTAATTCTATTAATTTAACTTACATAAGATCTTTTAGTTCTGACTCGAGTGTTTTGTCTTTTCAAATTCGCTCGGGTCAGTCCGAGCGTTTCAGGATTTGAAGTTTTAGCTCTAGAGGACGAAGACGAAGATTTGTATTACTATTATCTATTATTATTCCACTACACCATTTAATTCCGCTGCATTGATATTATTGGTATGTGAACTCTGATATTTAATTGTATAAAGAAGAATCAAATGTTTTGTAAACAGTTTTATAAACTGTATATTTTATTATTATATTTTATCCTTCCGCTGTGAGATTCTATTTTGTTTTATTTCTTCTCTGTTTTTTTCTTATTTACCCCATAACAAATCCGCCCTTCCGTATGGTTTGAATCGGCATGTGTGTCGGTTTAAATCGCGCGAAAAGGCGGGATGTTACAATATATATAAAAAGCTGGAAATACGTCAACCGGTCGACCTATAGATTATGGCCGGTCGACCGTTTTCAACCAGAGAGCAAACGGTCGACCGGTTTAAATATGGGTTTTTTTTTTTGTTTTTTTGCAAATTTTTGAATATATCGTGCTATATTTTCACTCTTATTGTAGAATACAAGTATTATTATATGAGTGATGGAAAGAAAAAATACAATGAGTATATATAGATCTAATGAGAAGTGGAAGGTTCGTCACTAGAATTATCTTTGTTTTCTTATATACGTTTTGCCCATGGACTCCATTTTTTATGAGCACCTTCATTCATCTCATAATTCTGATCCCAAGAGTTAGGACTTTTAGATGTTGATGGCCTAGACGGAATTGGTTCATGCACGTCATGCTTGTTGGAACTACAGAAGAATGATGCCACCTTTTCTAAAACAGATAATCGTGCCGATGTCCGTTGTTTCTCGGGATAAAGATGGCTTTGCCCATAATGGAGATGTCTTTGAAGATCTATCTGATGTTTCTGATAGTGATGAATCTCGTCGATCTGTGCTTTGGTACGAGGAGAACAAAACAGCGTCTTTTTAACTCGTTTTGAGTTTGGTGTATTACCAGAAATACAAGAGCATTGACGATGATAACTTGGTTTTTTTTTTGGTGTTTTGGGAGAATAATATTCCTCCGACTCAGAACTCGTAATGGAAATGTGTGATTCTTGAGCACATTTATCACAAATGTGAGCCATAGAGAATTTTGTATAGGTCGGATAAGAAAAGATGAATAAAATAAGAAATTTGGATAAGCTTATATACAAGTTTCTTATGTATAAACCTATGGATGTGAGTGAACAGAAAATTTTGACCATGAAAACAAGCAGAGGCTTATTTTAACTCTAAAAATAGCTCTCTGAAGTTATAAAATAGGAAAGGAAAAGACGATCATTAAAAGAAAGGATGATCGTTAGTATTTATTAGTTGAGATCATTTCTTGAGATTAAACCAAGCTCCCTTCGTAATCTAATAAAGTTCGATTCGAACAGAGGTTTAGTAAAGATGTCTGCTAATTGATTGTCAGTTTGGACATATTCAAGACATATATTTCCTTTTTCAATATTATCTCGAAGGAAATGATGACGGATATCAATGTGTTTGGTTCTAGAATGATTCACCGGATTCTTAGAGAGATTTATAGCACTTGTGTTATCACAGTATATAATTGAATTTGATAAATGAATATCAAAATCTTGAAGAGTTTGTTGCATGTATAGCACTTGAGTACAAGCGAGAGCCGCTGATATATATTCGGCTTCACATGTTGATAGTGAAACACAATTCTATTTCTTACTAAACCAAGAGACAAGTGATTTTCCAATAAAATGGCACGTACCACTTGTACTTTTTCTATCCGTTCGTGATCCGCCAAAATCAGCATCACTATATGATACTAATTCAAATGGACATTCCTTTGGATAAAAAAGAACGAAATTTTTGGTATTATTAAGATAACGAATTATACGTTTCACTGCTCGTAGATGTGATTCTTTTGGATCTGCTTGAAAGCGTGCACATAGACAAACACTCATCATTATATCTGGACGACTAGCTATAAGATAAAGAAGAGAACCAATCATGCTTCGATATAATTTCTGGTCAATACTCTTACCATTTTCATCTTTTTCAAGATGTGTAGTTGTACTTATAGGAGTTGGTTTACCAGATGTATTTTCTAATCCGAAGCGTTTGATAAGATTTCTGCAATATTTTTCTTGATTGATAAAGATACCATTCGGAAGTTGCTTGATTTGAAGTCCAAGAAAATATGATAGTTCTCCCATATGAGACATTTCGAACTCTTTGGTAATAATACTTGCAAATTCTTTGCAGAGTTTATCGTTTGTTGAACCAAAGATGATGTCGTCTACATATATCTGGATAACTAGAATATCCTTTTGAGAATGTTTAATAAACAAGGTTTGATCGACTTTGCCTATTTGAAATCCTGAGTTAATAAGATAGCTACGTAATCGTTCATACCAAGCACGAGGTGCCTGTTTTAAACCATACAGAGCTTTCTTAAGTTTGAACACATGGTCAGGATATTTTTCATGTAGGAACAAAGGAGGTTGTTCGACATAGACATTCTCTTTGATAAATCCATTGAGAAAAGCACTTTTGACATCCATCTGATAAAGTTTGAAATTATTGTGACAAGCAAAAGATAATAGAATTCTAATAGCTTCTAGTCGAGCAACTGGTGCAAAAGTTTCTTCATAATCGATACCTTCTTCCTGATTATATCCTTGTGCTACTAATCTTGCTTTGTTTTTGGTGATATTTCCTTGTTCGTCGGCCTTATTTTTATAAACCCATTTAGTACCAATAACTGACTGATCAGTTGGCCTTGGAACAAGTTCCCAAACGTCATTGCGCTCGAACTGATTTAGTTCTTCTTGCATGGCAATGATCCAGTAATCGTCTGTAGCAGCTTCTTTTGGATTCTTAGGTTCGATATTTGATAGAAACGCAACATGACCCATTTGATGTAATTGATTCCTAGTTCTTACTTGTGAGTTAACCTCGCCAATTATATTTTGAACTGGATGGTGTCTCAATAATCTTGGAGGGGAACGTATCTCACAAACTGGTTGTTGTTGGGAAATATTGTCAATAAGATTTTCAGAGTCAGAGTCATAATTTGTGGTGAGAGGAGTGTCAGTAAATATAGTTTCGACATTATCTGGTTTTGACTGAGAAGGTTTAAAGAATTCATCGAAAGAAACATGAAGAGATTCTTCAATAGTTTTGGTTCGTTTATTGAAAATACGATACACTTTGCTTCTTTCCGAATAACCGACAAATATACCTTCATCAGCTTTCGGATCGAACTTTCCGAGATGGTCTTTTGTATTTAAAATAAAACATTTTGAACCAAAAACTTTGAATTAAGATATATTTGGCTTCCTTTCGTTAAATAATTCATAATACGTGTTTTTGGTAAGTGGTCGAATAGACACACGATTTAAAACATAACACGCAGTAGCGACGGCTTCTGCCCAGAAATGTTTTGGTAAAGTTGATCCATTTAATAACGTTCTTGCACATTCTTGTAATGTTCGATTTTTCCGTTCTACAACTCCATTTTGTTGTGGAGTTCTAGGAAACGAAAAATTATGGTTAATACCTTTTTTTGTACAAAAATGTTCGAATTCGTTATTTTCGAATTCACCACCATGATCACTTCTTACGTTTCTAACTTTTAGCCCTTTTGATTTTTGAATTCTTTTGACGAAAGATTTGAAATGGTCAAAAGTGTCACTCTTGTTTTTCAGAAAAATAGTCCATGTATAACGAGAATAGTCATCAACAATTACAAATACATATCGATTATGGTTTATTGACTGAACTTGTGTTGGTCCGAATAAATCCATATGTAGTAGTTCAAGTGGCTGTAATGTTGATATGACCCTTTTTGACTTGAATGACGATTTTGTCAATTTTCCTAACTGACTGGCATCACAAAAACTATCGTTTTTATAACTAATTTTGGGTAGACCTCTAACTAGATTGTTTTTGGCCAGCTTGTCAATAGTTATGAAGTTTATATGACAGAAGCGTTTGTGCCATAGCCATGGATCATTATCATTAGCCACAAGACACATATCTGAATTATGATTCATATTCATATTCAGAATATATTTTTTTCTGTCTCCATAACCTTTGAAAACTAAATTGTGGTCTCTATCTAAGATACTACATTTATTATTCGAAAAAGAGATTATAAAACCTTTGTCACATAACTGACTAATACTAAGTAAATTGTGTTTTAAATTTTTAACTAGCATGACATTTGTAATAAGAGGTAAGTTAGATGTACCGCAATTGCTCACATCGCCTTTGCCGATGATATAGCCTTTCGAATTGTCTCCAAAAGTGACGGAGCCACCATCTGAGTATGTAATATTTGTTAATAAGCTCTTGTCTCCCGTCATGTGCTTCGAGCAACCACTGTCCAATATCCACTTTCCTCTTTTCTTAAGTGGGACCTGCAAAAATAGGATTAAGTCCATGGTACCCACTTTTTATAGGGTCCTAAGAGTTAGGTCTTAGGAGTCCAAACCCATATGGGTCCGGTATCCCCTTTATATATATAATTATTATTAAGATGCACAGTATTCATGAATTGCTGAATGTATTTGTTCCTAATCAAATTGTTATTTGTTTTAGGAACCCATATTTTGATAGTCTTTGTATTTTTCTTTTGAAATTTCACAACTGGCTTTGGTTTGGAATATAATAAACTAAGATTTTTCTTAACTTCAATCTTTTGTACCTTCTTCTTTCTTTTATTACCCTTGATCTCTTGTTTCTTATATCCCAGACCTTGTTTATTTGATGCAGATTGTGAGTTTTCAATGATTTTTGTCAAATTTTCTCGACCTTTGTTAAAGTTAGAAACATTTTGAGTAATGTCATCAAACTTTGTTTGTAAACTAGCTTTTTCTAGGTCTAGAATTTTGACTTTTGCCTTAAGCTCATGATTTTCAGTAGTGAGAGCATTATTTTTCTCTTTTTGAGCTTCTATTTCTTGACTCAAAAGAGATAGTTGAGAGTCAACATTAGATGATGATTCTTGAATTTTTTCAAGTTTCTCTTCTAATATTTTCTTCTCATTTTTTAACATATCTCGTTCAAACTCTACTCTACTTAAATCTGCTTTGACTACTTTTAATTGACGTTTTATGTCTTTATATTTGACTATCAATTCAGCATTAATATCAAGAAATTCATCAAATGTAGGAATTTGTACCTCATCTTCTGTTGCCATAAAACAAACATTAGCTTGTTCATTCTCTGAATCACTTTCACTTTCTGATGAAGATGACTCTGAATCATCCCATGTTACTGAGAAGGCTCGTTTCTTTGATTTGTCCTTCTTATATTTGAATTTGTCATTTTCTGACTTCTTCTTTTGTTCTGGACAATCCTTCTGCATGTGTCCCTTTTTGTGGCAGTTAAAACATTCTATAGCAGATGAAGATGGTTTATTTGATCCAGGTTTCCTTTTATTGTAACGACTGGCTTTTCGATATTTTAGGAATTTTTTGAATCCTTTCGCAATAAATGCCAAATCTTCGTCTTCAGAATCTGATTCATTTTCATCTTTCTCAACACGAAATGCTACATTTTTATTTTCTTCTTTTGGTTCTTTTCTAGCCTGCAAATTTGCTTCATAGGACATTAAATTTCCTATCAATTCATCTGGCTTCATGACAGAAAGGTCATTAGCTTCTTCAATTGCTAATACTTTTCCTTCCCATTCATTAGTCAGAGAATGTAGGACTGTTGAAACAACATCAAAATCAGAATATTTTTGTCCTAAGCCAATAAGTGCATGGTGGATAGTTTGAAATCATGAATACATATCATTGATTGTCTCATTTGGTTTCATTTTGAAATTTTGAAATTGACTTTTCAGCATGGCTATTTTGGCTTTTTTAACCTTGTTAGTACCTTCATGAGTGGTTTTTAGCGTTTGCCAAATTTGATATGCAGTAGTGCAGATACTAACACGGTTATATTCATTTTGGTCTAATGCACAGAACAACATATTCATTGCTCTTGCATTTATGGCTGCTGCCGTTTTCTCAGCCGCAGTCCATTCTGAATAATCAGTTGTTGGATTCACTATTTCTCTTTGAGTGGCATTCCAAGCATCATAGCTATTTGATTGCATAAAGAATGACATACGTGTTGCCCAATAACTATAGTTAAGACCATTGAAAAATGGAGGTCTTTGTGTCGATTGACCTTCCATGTACGTGGTGTTCTGAGTGCTAGTACTTGCGTTATTTGCCATATTACAAGAATATATCAAATAACTGTGTTACGGTTATGTGATAACCTTGCTCTAATACCAAATGAAAAGTGTGTGATTGTGAACGTGTTAGTATAGTACACACGGATCGTGTAATATGGACTTATGATATAAATGTGGAAATAGATGATAATAGCATAGTAAATAAAAATAGAAAAATCACACCCGAGATTTTTATACTGGTTCGGAGCACCGTCATACGTCCAGTCCCAGACTTCTATCTGGATTTTCACTATTATCCACCTCGCTTCACCCGGAGGAACAGGTTTACAACACCCGAGCAAACGAACGGGATTTCATGCCTCTAATACACTGAGGACTTCAACACTTGCCTCTTACAACACCAAGGACTTCAACACTTGCCTCTTACAACACAGAGGACTTCAACAACGATGAATATAATTGTTTGTTGACGGTATGTGTTCTTGTTAACACAGTTTTGTCACTTGTAGTACAAATTTCCTATAATCTTATCCTCAAAATATGCGAATGATGTTTTGTGAAGATTAAGGAAAGTATATTACTTATTGAATCAAAAGATATGAAATAGTTTCAATGATTCAATAAGCAATTAAAATAATTGAGAGCTTTTAGAATGCAGGAGTATGTAGAAAGTAAGATCAGAGATTAGAGTAAAAAGTATATACAATCATGTTGTATTAATCAATGATTTAGATGAGTTTATATAGAGAAGAATGGTTGTAACTCTTTGTGAGCAGTTGCCACTAAGAGATATGATCTTTAATGAAAGGTAAGAGATGCAACCTTTTGGAGAAAGAAGTGTCTTTTGGAAAAGTTGCTTTCTGTTTAAAAACGGTCGACATGTCAAAAAATGACCAGTAGACAGGAATTCAAATATATAGTCGTTATGTGCATGTGTGCACGTTCAGTGTGCAAATTATACTGCAACGGTCGACCGTCTATATTATGACTGGTCGACCGGTCCCTGTAAAGTTGCATACTGAATGTGCAACTGCAATTCAGTTGTATATATATTGATTCCCTTGAGATGCATGAGTATTTGAGGATAGATTTTAACAAGTTTATCACTATTACAACATCAAATAATCAACCTATAATCTAGAGTACCATATGTAGCTCTTTTGGGCCTCTTTATAGCCATAATGACCTTGTTTTGTCGATCGCCTTCATTTCTTTGTCAGAAATCAAAACCTTCATAGAACTTGTGACTCAACAGGTTCTTGAGCATTTTCTGTTGGTCAGAGGATTTTGAGTGGTTGAGTTTTCATCTAAAGCAAGGTGGACGATCAGGTTGTTGGGCAAAAATGAAGGTCGAGGCAACTGTGCACTGTGGCGTCGTCAGTGGTCGGGTTAAGTTTCTAAACCTAGCTTTTGTTGAATTTGGATTTGGGGTTGTTGCATCTTCTCTGATGATATGAGCTGCTTGGAACTTTGCTGAATGGAAGCGTGGAGGCAGGGCATGGTACGGCCGGAGTTGTAATGACACCGGTGATCGGAATCGAGGAGTCAAGGAGATTTGCTGAAGGTCGTATTTGGGTCAAGTCCATCGGAGGTGCTCGATTTCAATTCGAGGTGCGTGTGAATGTTTGGGTGGTCGGATTGTAATGTTGTGGTGTTGGGTGACATGCTGGAGGCGTTGACGATGGTCGGAGGTAACCTACGGCGGCGTGCATGTGCACGTGATGGTGGGCGCGTGTCGGAAGGTTTTGGCTGTGAAGTCTCGGAGTCGAGTTCGAGTTTTGGGGTGGGAAGCTCGAATTCATACTCGAGTATGTTGGAAGTGGATTGCCTGTAGTTTTAAAATCTTGAATTTAATCAAGGTTTAAAAAAAAAAGAGGGAAGAAGTGAAACTCGGGTATGACCCGAGTAAGCAACCCGAAGCAGCTAAAGTAAAACAGTAATAAAGGTTTTAAAAGTTTTTAAAACTTGTGTTTTGATTTTTAAAAATTTAAATTAGTTTAAAAATCTTATGTAAATTACTTGATGTTTTAATAAACGTTTTCCTAAACATATTTCAAGAAGTTTTGAAGTTTGTTAAATTTAAACTTTGTTAAGAAATTTTAAAGTGATTTTAAAATCGAGTTTTGAAAGCAAATTTTAAAAGTTCATATAAAAGACAAGTTTTAAATTCAAATTGAAAATAGTTTTCAAAAACTAATAATCGTTAAATATTTAAGCTATTTAAAGTTGTGTTTTGATAACTTTAATTTTATCAAGTTAAATGATTATTTTCTTTTAAAAACTTAATTGATAATTTAATTAAGTAAAGATAGTTATAAAAGGTAAATGATGCAAATATGCTATGGGTAATTAAAGCATTTACAAGATAATGTTTTATCTTAATTAAGGTTTTGATATCTTAATTTTAATTAAGTTAATTTAAAGAGATTAAGTTTAATTAATTAGTTTAATTATAAAGGAACGATTAAGAAATTAATTAAAGGAAATTACTTGATGATAAATGAATAAAGGATAATTACTTGGTGGAAGAAATTAAGTTATAATTACTCAGTGTAATTAAAGGATTAATTATAATCAAGGAGTTTATTTAATTGATGAAGTAAATAAGGAAGGTTAATGATTGATTGTGATTGACTAATGATTAATTAATGAAAGTGATCAATCTTGCTTATGAAAGATTGAATGATGATATGTGCCTTGGATTGGTTGATATTTATGATAAGAACTGCTTTGTGATATGATATGTTTGGGTGGACAATGATGATGTGATTATCTATCATTCATAAATTGTTGTGTGAAAGTGTTACCCAATAATTAAAGTTGAATTGTATTTAATAACTTGGGTTAAAATGAAATTGGATTTGAAGAGACCGGAGTCGGGTATTAGTTAATACCTGAAACCACTTCAATCCTTTATAGATTGATATGTGAAATTAATAGGCTGGTATGGAATGATTTAAGTGAATTGGACCATTTAATCTAATTTTGATACTCATAAATTGATGTGTGAAATAGGTGATGTCTATGACAACTTGTGAAGTTGTAAATTGATATAAATTACCCCAGGTTTATATAACATGTATGTTTTTTGTATTTCTTGATATATGGGTATACTCACGCTGGTTTCCAGCCTGACCCGGGTGTTACTTTGATGTAATGCTCTGGTCAGACCGAGTATTACAGATTTTCAGGTAAGGACGTTCTGCAGCTCAGGATGCGAGTTGGATGGCAGGAACGTATGGAGTATATTCCTCTGTGACATGTTGTAGTTTATCTAGAAATAGTTAATTTTTAACTGTCCAGTGTTTGCGTAAATATCGTAACTCTATTGTATTGTACAAAATTTAACTGATACAGCTTCTTTGTATAAATGTTATTTTATGAGATATTATATTTTATCCACTACGAATTTGAGAATCTGTGTTTTGTTTCTGTTTCTTCTTCTTTCTCTCTTCTTCTTTTCTTTACTATCTGAAAATTTCGAGATCGTAATTTTCGGGTCGTTACATTTGGTATCAGAACTGAAGGTTAACCAAGAACCTTGGCTCTGGTGGGATTACTTATTAAGGATAGGGTAAGTGGTACACTAGGATGAGTTGAGTGTATATAAATATATATATGAGTGCGTACTTGTTATTTTCTTATATAAAGATTTTAAATGATTTTATATAAGATTATGTTTTGATATATAGAGCAATATTTCTTTTTAATAAATATTTAGGTAATCGATTGTTAAATAATTGAAATTAAATTAAGTGGTAATAGAAGACCAACCAAACTGAAATTAAACCTTGAAGTTGGGGAAGAATTTCAAAATAAGGTGAATTAGAATTAGTTTCAAACCAGAAAAATAGAATGGTTATTGTGTTTAATAATGGATGATTGTTTTCCAATAAAAAAAATAAAATGTTTTAAGGAAGTAACCATTTAGAAAGAGTAACTTGTAATTTGAAAGGATGTAAATTAAAGTGGGTTTCAAATTGTAAAGTTTTGAATTCTAAATTTAAACATTTGAATTGGTTTCAAAATGTTATAGGAAAAAATATTATTCAAACTATTTTGAATATGATCTTATTTTAAAATAAGAGATGTTATTTAATATATTCGAATGAAGGGGCCCTATTTCAAACAAGGGTTGTTTGAAATTTTAAAGGAATTTGTTTGAATTTAAAACCAAAGGTGGTTTAAAATTTAAAAGTAACCACGTTTGTAAAGGAAATAAACTCTAAGGTTGAGTTTTAAATTTGGAATGAGATGTGATACCCAAAGTGATAATTCTTTGAACTTAATAAGTGGGAAGATTATTTATAAGAAGTTCAAAAGTTGAAATGGAAGTTCAAATTTGGGTAAGGTTGACTGGATTAAGTGAACTGAGTTTAACTTGGTAAAAAGTTAACTAAGTTGGAATGGTCAACCTGATTTGGAAATTTCAAGCTGAAATTAAGATTTAATTTAGGAAGTTAAATGGTCAATTTGAATTAGGAAGTTTGAGAGATCAAAAAATGGTTTTGAGATCCAAAAAATTAGAAATGGATGGATGTTTTAAAATAATTTGAATGATACCATCCCGTCGTTATTAATAATCTTTAAGCTGAAATTGGATTCGTTTAATTAAATGAGAAATGAAGTGTGATAATATATCCATTATTGGGATAAAAGGAAAATCACACCTTAATTTGAAATCAAGGATAAGGAATTACTTTGAACTAAAAAATTGAATAATTACACTTGTAAATTAAAATTGTTTAAGGAACTAGTTTTAAACTGGAAGATAAAATTGGGTAATAAATTAAATTTTTAAGATAAAATTGTTTCGAACTCTTATTTGAACTTTGGAAAAAATTAAGTAAAGGTAATTTAAAATGGAATTTTCAGAATTTAACTCAAAATTAAATTGTTTAAAGGTTTGGGTTATTGATGTAAAAATAAAGGTTAATTTGATTTGTGGTATAATAGGTTAGGTCTGAACTATGAATTGAATTGTTTAAAACTTTAAAAGTAAATTGATTTAAAGGAATTAAATCAACATTTGAAGTATTAACTCGAATTTATATAATTCGAGATGGTTCATAGTGAACTGGAATTTTAAGTTGGTTCAAATTGAAATTTGATTTGAATATTTAGAAATTGTGATTAAAAGTTGAATAGTTTTAAATTCAAATGGAATTTGAATTGAATTTGGAAAGAAATTGAGGTTAATTCAACTTGAATTGGGGTTAAATCAATTTCAGTGGAAATTGAAGTTATATAAATTGTAATTGAGTCAATTTAAATGGAAGTAGAAATTTAAATTGAATTGATTGGAAATGGAGGTTGGGAATTGAACAGTTTGACTCTGGACTATTTTCAAAATAAATTGTTTTAGTACAAATCTATTTTTTTAAAACTATTTACTATATAACTTTTCGTTCTAAAATCCAAATTATCTTATACTTATTTTACAATTATCTTTGGAACTATTTACCAATTTTTCTATTGTTTTATAAACTAATTTCTATTTTTCAACTACTTTATAACTAATTATTATTTTACAACTATTTTGCAATTATTTAAAATTTCTATAACTATTTGACTATTTTCCAACTATTTTGCAATTACTTAACTATTTTTACAGCTATTTACAAACTAATATTTATTTTTCTACTATTTATCTATTTTAAACTTTTCAAGCTATTTTCTAAATTTAAGCTTGACAGAGTTCAAACTATTTATGATTTGTTATCACTTGGGATAAGAATTGAAGTGATAATGCAAATGGGATTGAAGCAATTGTAATACGTGAATGAAATTAAGGTGAATGTGAATAGAAAGGGAATTCATTTGATTAATAAATCAACAAAGATAAATACGTAGGATGTATGTATATTATTCTATTCACACAGTGATTTGATCCAGATTCGAGCACAGAATTTCGAGATAGTTATATCGACCCGAGTGGGATTTTTCACTCGATTTTCGATGGCGAACCTGGATATGGATTGTTGATTGGTTCTGGATATTCTCTATCATAGTTATGACCATGCAAGGAGAATAACGGTTTCAGATCAAGAAACCAGATCTAAGTTCGCACTAGGAAGTCAGGTGGACAATACTAGTTCGAAAATGAAATTGTGTGATCGAGTGAGCGATCAGATTTGTATAGCGTATGGATGATATGTGTACATGGTATGGATTTGAATAAAATTGATAATGGGAATTTGTGGATTAAAAAAGTGAAATGGTTTTTGAAATGAAAGTTCTATTTTGTGAAGTATATGATGAAGTAACGTGGAAATTGGATATTTCTATGATAGAATTTTTTTTTGGAAGTAAGTAATATGGTTAGTGACTTTATAAAGTAATAAAAAATATTTGATTTGGAGTAAATAAAGTTATATAACTTTGTTATATAAGATAAATCTCCCCTGATTGAATCTATTGCTAGAAGATAAGGATTTTGAAGGTATTTTGAAGTATAAAATGAGTTTTATACAAGTTTGAAATGATCCATTGTTTTAAAGATTATATATATATATATATATATATATATATATATATATAAAGGATCATGTGAGGATTTTGGAAAAAGGTTTTGGGAACCTTTGGATTTGGAAAGGCTTTTGATTTTTGGATAAAGTCAATATTGAAATTTGAAAAGTCTAGTTTGAGAATAATCGATTTTGGGATAATCGATTTTGGTGTAAAGGTGCTTTGTATGAGATCAAACTAGGTGTATGATTTGAAAGATACTATATGTGTATAGTATAAAGTGTTTTGATGATGGCTTTGGGGGAAAAGGCGCTCCCTTAAAATGAACTTCTTAGGAGTACCACCGGGTGGTGCTGCCGTGAGCCCCAAGGGTGGTTCTAAAGTTGATCATGTGAGGAGTCCGGACAAAATTTTTTCCTGAGGATTATGAGTAGTGTGTACCATAGCGAAAGTCGTGTGAGCCGCTGAGAGCCAACAGTCTGCGTTTGATTTTATATCGGTAGACTGCGACCTATGTAGGTGGAGAAGTTTCATTTTGACAGCGAAAGTCGCGTGTGCCGCTGAGAGCCAATAGTCTGCGTTTGATTTTATATCGATAGACTGCGATCTGTCGTGGGTTCCATGGTGTAATCAAGAGGCCGGGGAGAGCCTACAGTTACATGGACTTTTGCTACGATGGCAACGTAACCCATGATGTAACTGCGACCATGGATGGGGGTGATGATTTCCAGAGCATTCTCACCAAAGATATTTCCTCTATTTTCAAAAATGTTTTCTATATTTTCAATAAAGTTTTTTTCCAAGTATTTTCATTGGGTGTTGAAAATGGGTCTACTAAGTACTTATAGATTTTCAGTCCTACGCCTGATCAACGTATGACTGAATTTCTGTAAGAACAATGATGGACTTGTTGAAAACCTCGAGTTATAAAAGTATTTTTATAGAAACTATTTTTATAATATTATGTGGATTTTAAAAGTGTTTTAAAAATAATCAAAAAGTAATTTAACCGATATTAACTATTTTAATAACTTCTGGTTTCGTTCCTTTTCGGGGACGAAAAGGTTCAAAGTGGAGAGGAAAGTGATAGCCCTGAATTTTTGACATCTATAAATTGGTAACTAGAAAATTTTAATTTATTAAAATAATAATTTGAAAATTAAAACAAATAAAATTTTCTAATTAAAGATGTCTGAATGTATATGTAAGTGGATTGGAAACTATAATAATAGTTGAAGCAAATAATGGATCTTAAAGTAAATTGTTAATTTTATAAATAGATATGTGTAAACTCCATAATGATGAAAATCTTAAGTATATACATATATAAATTCATTGTGGAAATATAATCCTAGTAAACATACTAAGATAATCATTTTAATAAATGGGCAAAATTTATCTTTTCAAAAATAAATAAATTAATTGTTGTTTTCGTATGTATGAGTAGTTGGCAAATAAGGTTTGTTTTTAAAATTCAAACATCTTAGAATAAGTTGGTTCTAAAAATTTTATTTAAAAAATTATTATTAAATATTTAATTGGGATTTTATTTTAATTTCTATAAATTGAATATAGGTTAATAAAAGAAAGGTTAAAGACATGGATACATATAAACTAAATTGTAGATATTTTTATAAATATATAAATACATATAAAAATATACCAATGCATGAAAATTTGAAACGTAAGATAGATATAACATAAAAATGACAAATGTAAGAAATTTAACAAGTGTCTTATTTTTCCTAATTTTCTTTTTTCTTTAATTTTAATAAGCACAAATTTTATAAACTTCCATTCTTTCATCTTCATATTTCTTTTCCTTCAAACCAAGCAAGAATCCATGGCCACAAAACTGAAAACATTTTTACAATCCTATAACATCAAGCATTACCAAATCCTGGAACCATTTATACCAAACCCTGTAACTTCAAGTCTGAAACCATATTCAAATCCTCAAGTTCAAAAACCTATAGCTTTTTTTCAAATATTGATCCCCTCAAAAACAAATTGTAGCCAATCTTCAACCCAAATTTGCCAAAAAAAACCAAACCCTGTAATGTTTTTATCAAGCTGTAGCCTTTTCAAAACTGCAAACCTGAAATGTTTTCCATTAATCTGAAGTTCATTCCTCAAACAAAATAATCAACTCTGTAATTCTCTTTTGTCAAGCATTAATCAAAGGCCTGTAAAATCTTCTTTTATCATAAGCCTGAAACCAGAATTAGGTACAAAACCTGTAGAAGCATTAGGAAAAAAAAAGCTTGAGAAATTTCTGTTATCAAGAACGTGGAAACAACAAATTTTCAAAAGTCTTGATCATCATCATGATTCCAGTTTTAAAGAAATTCGGTACAAATCATCAAGCTCCGTTTTTAAAAAGAGCGAGTAAACAACTAATTTAAATCTTAAGTAGGTTAATTTTGTTGCTTTAGTAATTTCTGTGATAATGATGCTTGTTTGTGATAATACTGCATAAATACATACATACATACATACATACATGCATACATATATATATATACATATATATATATATATATATATATATGAATGTGTTAATATGTGTGCATGTTAGTTTCTTTCTGTTTTTTTGAAACCGCGGTGTGTAAAATAAATTCAAAACCAGTATGTTACTTCTCTGGTTAGTTTTCATGTTGAGATGTTCAAACAAAGGTTGTTTAAAACAATAAGTTTTAAATTGAAAAAAATATGGAAAAACAAAAAAATTGATAATGATGCCTGTATGTAGTTGTATGTAAATCTGTAGGTAGGGATGCATTTGAATCTGCATGCCTGGAGTTTTTATTCCTCTGTTCATTCTTGAATTACAGAGTTTTATAAATAAACAAAAATTCAAATTTCCCATATAAACACTTGCTGCTTTGAATTTTCAAATATATTTATCAAGTTTAAACTCATCAAGATTATAAAAAAATATGTTTAAGTAATTTAAGTTTGGAAAATTACCTGCAAACAATAAATTGCAGAGGGAACTTGTATAATGTTATAAACCAAATGTTGAATTATATTGATTCATGTATATGTATTGAATCATCGTTGAAGATTATGATTTTTAAAACAAAAATCCAAATTTTTATTGATGAAATGGATGTGAATTTAGGAAATATCAGGAATATGGTTCGTGATCATTTTCTGTTGGTCCGAGGATTTTGAGTGGTTGAGTTTTCGTCTGAAGCAAGGTGGACGATTAGGTTGTTTGGCAAAAATGAAGGTCGAGGCAACTATGCACTCTGGCTTTGTCCGTGATCGGGTTAAGTTTTTAACCCTAGATTTTGTTTAAGTTGGGTTTGGGGTTGTCTCATCTTCTCTGATGATGTGAGCTGCTTGGAACTTTGGTGAATGGAAGCATGAAGGCAGGGCATGGTACGGCCGGAGTTGTAATGACTCTGGTGATTGGAATTTAGGAGCCAAGGAGATTTGCTGAAGGTCGTATTTGGGTTGAAGTCCATCAGAGGTGCTTGATTTCAATTCGAGGTGCGTGTGAATGTTTGGGTGGTCGGATTGTAATGCTGTGGTGTTGGGTGACATGCTGGAGGCATAGACAGTGGTCGGAGGTGACAAACGGCGGCGTGCATGAGCACGTGATGGTGGGTGCGTGTCAGAAGGGTTTGGCTGTGAAGTCTCGGAGTCGAGTTCGAGTTTTATGGTGGGAAGCTCGAGTTCATAATCGAGTATGTTGGAAGTGGATTGCCTATAGTTTTAGAATCTTGAATTTAATCGAAGTTTAAAAGAAAAAAAAAGAGGGAAGAAGTGAAACTCGGCTATGACACGAGTAAGCTACGGGTTTGACCCGAAGCAGCTAAAGTAAAACAGTAATTAAGGTTTTAAAGTTTTTAAAACTTGTGTTTTGATTTTTAAAAATTTAAATTAGTTTAAAACTCTTATGTAAGATACTTAATGTTTTAATAAACGTTTTCTTAAACATATTTTAAGAAGTTTTGAAGTTTGTTAAATTTAAACTTTGTTAAGAAATTTTAAAGTGATTTTAAAATCGAGTTTTGAAAACAAATTTTAAAAGTTTGTATAAAAGACAAGTTTTAAATTCAAATTGAAAATAGTTTTCAAAAACTAATAATTGATAAATATTTAAGCTTATTTAAAGTTGTGTTTTGATAACTTTAATTTTATCAAGTTAAATGATTGTTTTATTTTAAAAACTTAATTGATAATTAAATTAAGTAAAGATAGTTATAAAAGGTAAATGATGCAAATATGCTAAGGGTAATTAAAGCATTTACAAGATAATGTTTTATCTTAATTAAGGTTTTGATATCTTAATTTTAATTAAGTTAATTTAAAGAGATTAAGTTTAATTAATTAGTTTAATTATAAAGGAACAATTAAGAAATTAAGTAAAGGAAATTATTTGATGATAAATGAATAAAGGATAATTACTTGGCGGAAGAAATTAAGTTATAATTACTCAGTGTAATTAAAGGATTAATTATAATCAAAGAGATGATTTAATTGATGAAGTAAATAAGGAAAGTTAATGATTGATTGTGATTGACTGATTAATTATTTAAAGTGATCAATCTTGCTTATGAATGATTGAATGATGATAAGTGCCTTGGACTGGTTGATATCTCTTATAGGAACTGCGTTGTGATATGATATGTTTAGGTGGACAATGATGATGTGATTATCTATCATTTATAAATTGCTGTATGAAAGTGTTATCCAATAATTAAAGTTGAATTGTATTTAATAACTTGGGTTAAAATGACATTGGATTCGAAGAGACCGGAGTCTGGTATTAGTTAATATGCGAAACCATTTCGATTCTTTATAGATTGATATGTGAAATCAATAGGCTGGTATGGAATGATTTAAGTGAATTGGACCATTTAATCTAAGTTTTTCCACTTAGAAATCGATGTATGAAATAGGCAATGTCTATGACAACTTGTGAAGTTGTAAATTGATATAAATTACCCCAGGTTTATATAAGTTGTATGTTTTTTTGTATATCTTGATAAATGGGTTTACTCACGCTGGTTTCCAGCCTGACCCAGGTGTTACTTTGATGTAATGCTCGGGTCAGACCGAGTATTACAGATTTTCAGGTAATGACATTCTGGAGCTCAGCAGGCGTGTTGGATGGCAGGAACGTATGGAGTATATTCCGTTGTGACATGTTGTAGGTTATCTGGAACTAGTTAAACTTTTACTGTCTAGTGTTTGCATAAATATCGTAACTCTGTTGTATTGTACGAAATTTAACTGATACTCCTTCCTTGTATAAATGTTATTTTATGAGATATGATATTTTATCCGCTGTGAATGTGAGAATCTGTGTTTTGTTCCTGTTTCTTATTCTTTCTCTATTCTTCTTTTCTTAACTATCTGAAAATTTCAGGATCGTAATTTTTGGATCGTTACACTGAATTTTTTGATATTGTTGAAAAGTCGTGGTCCTCCTTTTCTGTTGGTAATCCTATGTTTATCTTGCAGTGTAAACTTAGAGGTGTCAAAGCTGAATTGAAAGTTTGGTCGGTGAGTAAATTTGGCAAAGGCAACCTGGCGTCTACCACTTTCAGTCACAAACTTTATCAAGTTCAAGAGGCTATGATGTCTGACTCATTGAACATTGACTTGGTGGCTCAGGAGGCTACCTTATCTAACCAACTCTTTGATGCCTTAAGACAGGAAGGGAAAATGGTTAAACAAATGACTAGAATGGAGTGGTTCAAGGATGGAGATCGAAACACTTCATTCCATCATTCTGCTCTTAAAGCTAAATAGTCTAGAGAGGCAATTAACGTTCTGACTGATGAAAATGGTGAGAATGTCTCTGACCCTCCTCGTATTGTTAACACGTTTCTTGATTATTTCGGCAAGTTACTTGGTAATAGTAATAATTTTGTTCCTTTGCTTGAGCTTCTTGACGCTGTTAGCCTTCTCGGAACTTCTACTGCAGACATTGTCATGCTATCATCTGCAATTACTGACAATGAGATTAAATCTGCTCCGTTCTCTCTCAATGCTAACTCTACTGGAGGTCCTGATGGTTTTAATGCCGCCTTTCTAACCTCATGTTGGGATATTGTTGGCCCAAATTTCTTGAAGGCTGTCCATAATTTCTTTAATAAATGCAAGATTATTGGATCTGTCAATGCAACGAACATAGCTCTCATCCCTAAAGTTAAAAACCCCTGTCATGTCTCTTACTTTAGGCCTATCTCTTGCTGCAACACCATTTATAAGTGTATATGTTAAATTATCGCTAATAGGCTCAAGTTAGTCTTGCCTAAGATCATTTCTTCCAATCAAGCAGCCTTTCTTAGCGGCCGGAGCATCCTTGATAATGTCTTGATGTCGCATGAACTTCTGAAAGGATACAACACCTCTCATGTTTCTCCCAGAGCCATGTTCAAGCTTGACATTTATAAAGCTTTTGACTCATTGCAATGGGACTCTGTATTTAGGATAATGGGCTTAATGAACTTTCCCAAACACTTTGTGGCATGGATTGAAGCATGCATCTCTACTTCCAAGTTCTCTGTTATGGTCAATAAATGTAATGAGGGTTATTTTCGAAGCAATCAGGGAATTAGGCAGGGAGATCCTATGTCTGCCAATTTATTCATTCTGGTTATGGAGGTATTAACACAAATTCTTATTCCGCTTGTGCATGATGGTAGTTACTCAGTTCAACCTAAATGTAAGAATCCTCTCATCACATCTTTATGTTTGCCGATGATTTGGTTATTTTTTTTCAAGCCAAGCTTGATGACTGTGTCATCTATAATGGATGGTCTTAACAAGTTTTACAACATCACTGGCTTATCGATTAACTTATCCAAGTCAGATCTTATGATAGATGGAGTAAGCATTGATGTTATAACCCAAATATCATACCTAACTTCTATAACGTGAAGAGCTGATACTTATATGTACCTTGGTATCCCTATGGCTACTTCACGAATCTCTTACGCTCAGTGTATTCCTCTATTTGAGAGAATCACTGCTAGAATCTTTTTGTGGTCCAATAGGTTGCTTAGTCAGGCAGGAAGGCTTACTCTTATCAACACAATTATTTTCTCCATGTCAGTGTACTGGGCCAGATCTTTCATTCTTCCTACCAAGCTGATTAATATGATAAAGAGTGCTATGTCTAACTTTTTCTGGCATGGTTCTATGAACTCTAATAAGCTAACTCCGTGTGCCTTCTACAAACTTGAAGTCCCGAAGTCCAGAGATGGACTTGGTATCAAAAATATGCTTCTGTGGAATCATGCTGCCATGGTGAATCACATTGACAACCTGCTGAATCATAAAGAGAATATATGGATAATATGGTCGCATACGTATATAATTCGAAATAAGAATTTCTGGACTATGCCTATACCGCAATCTTGTAGCTGGACATGGAGGTGTATTCTGAATCTTAGAACTGATATACTCCCATGTGCTAGATGTAGAATTGTTATTAATAGTCGTATGTCTTTCTGGAATGACCCATGGTTGAAGCATGCTACTATCCTGAGTCACCTCCTCACTTACAATCAGCAAAGTCAATCTGGAATTAGTCCTAATGCTCTGGCTATTGACTTTCTTTCTAATGGTAGTGTTGTCCTTCCATACTCGAGTAATCAGAGTGTTCGTCAGCAATGGAATCTCCTTCTTGGCTGTCATGTCCCCTTATCTCAATATGATGGCATCTCATGGACTTTCTATCAAGACAGGTATAGAATTGGTGGCCTGTGCAAGCTTCTGGTTTGCCACAATAATAGAGTGACTCTCAACTGGCACAAACGAATATTGCTAAATCATAACAGTGAGAGGCATAACCTTTTTCTCTGGAAGATCTTCAGTGATTGCTTGAAAACCAAAATTAAGTTGAATAAAAGAGGAATCGGTATTGGTACTATGTGCATTTTTTGTTTTGCTGCACATGAGGATACGCTGCACTTATTCTTTAACTGCCCGTATGTCAATAAGTTATGGTCTACTATTAATTCTACCACCACTGGTAGGTCGGTTGCCATGATCATTGAAATTGAATGGGATCTCATATACAAGGCTACGCGATGGAAAACTGAATCATCTTTCATTCTTCTTTTTACTCTTAAAATCTTCATCTCGATGATCTGGGATGAAAGGAATGCAATAATATTTAATGGGAAAAGGAAATCCTTCATGTAAATGAAAGTGAGTATTTTGGAACGAATGAGGTTTGCTATATATGCTTCCAGTCATGCTTTTGATCATGCATTTTTGAATGCTCTTCCATGATTCTTGCTTGGCTGGTTATGGTGTGTTGTTGTCTTTTTTTTTTTTTTTTTTGCTTCTGTTTTTTGATATGCATGTCCTTCTTTGTGTTCTTGTTCCTATGTTTCTTGCATGCCTAATTGTTCTAGGTTGTATTGTTTCTCCCGTCTTTGTAATTCTTTCTTGGTATTTCAATAAAATGGTAGGGGCCCATTTTAACCCCGTTGGCTTTGCCGAAAAATAGAAAACAGAAAAAGTTAAAAAAGGTTAACGGTGAAGAAATCCTATAAGTTATTTATTGAAAAGTATATGTATATATAAATTAGATTTTTGATTTTTAAGTATATGTAGAGAAAAGAAAAATTAAAAAAAGATACGCGTTTAAATATTTTTAATTTACTAGATTATTTTGAAATAATTTACTTATGGAAATTAATTTATTAGTTAACCAAAGTAATTAATTTAACTACTAAAATATTTTCAAAGGAAAATTGTTTATGTAAAATAAATTTTTAGTTAATTAATTTTACCAAACGAAAATTGGTTATTCGATCATTTCGAATATTAATAAATTGTATAATTGTTTATGCAAGGTCAAATACAATGATGAAATCAAGTCCGGAATGGAAATAGAGTGGCATGCGTAGTAAAAGGTGAGAACTTCTTGCTCAAAGTAATGGATGCTTGGTAAAATTTAAATAAATAGATTTAAAATTATTGATTTGTGTGCTTGGATGACTATTATTGTCAATTGGATTGTAATAGACCCTACGCACAGCATAATAGCGGATGATATTATAATTAAACCCATATAACGTGTTATTCCACCTCGAAGAGAAATTGGTATTATATATGTATTTGGAGTTATTGATTTCCCGCATTATATAGCGGATGAGACCCTATGCGCCGCATAATAGCGAATGATATTTTATAAATCCGATTTACCACGATATTCCACCTCAAAATGTAATGGGTATTTAATTGTTGTGCTAACATCTATGGATGCAGGGAAGCAGGTTGGAGGGATCCGACTGAATTCCTCAAACATTTGAATTTGTTTCATATATTGTATGTTGATTTTTTTATAATCTGTGTGTGATTATATCTGTGACTGAAATCGTTGAAGGCTATGATTTAGCTGAATATATTTTCGGTATCGTCGGATACCAGAAATGTGAAATTGAATTTTTGGAATTTAAAGTAGAAGCTTTAAGCAAAATCATTTAAAGAATTGGGTGAATTTAAAAGAGGAAACTTAAATAGATAAAGTTTTATTTTTGAAAACCTATTGAATAATTTCCAAAATATGGGAAAAGATTTTAATAAATGGGTTTTGAATAATATTGTTTAATAGTTGAAAATTTTGTTTAAAATTCGGATTTTTAATGAATTGGGAGAGATAGAAATTTATTTTGAAAAAAGGAAATAAATTGGGAATCTATTTGGAAACTGATTTTGGTGATTGAAAATAAACCTTTGGGAAATCCATTTGAAATTGATTTGGGTGTTTGAGACGAATTTGGGAAATTGATTTGAAACTGATTTGGTGTTTGAAAATAAATTTGGAAATCAATTGAAATTTGATTTGGTGTTGAAATTGAAGAAAATCGATTTGAAGATTGTATATCAATGGATATTTGGAAATGTAGTTCACAATGGGAATTTAAAGAGGAAAGGGAAATTTGTTTTAAAAATAAATATTGGTTTATTTCTAAAGTGTGGAAAGGAATTTACAGATTTGAAATGTAAATTAAAATAAATCGAGAAGGTTTGTTAATTGGTTTAAATGGACCATTTTGAAATGAAAGTGTATTTTCCCTGGAAAGCCGAGTATATTTTCGAAGTAGCTTTTAAAGTATAAATTAAAAGTTCTAAAGTTGGTTTTAATAAGTTATTTTGAAAATCTTTAGAGTAAAGATTTATTTAGTAAATTATAGACGTGATTATTTAAAAATTTAATTGATAATTGTTTTAGAAAATGGTTATTTAAATATTTATACTTTATCTACTAATTTTATTTTGAAAATTAGTTTAGACTTAAATTTTTTATGTAAAATAGTTTTTATTTTAAATATTTTAAGTAAAGTGTTTAAAATAGTTTTTATTCTAAATATTTCCAAATATATATTTGGATAAGTGATTTAAATTACTTTTAAAAGTATTCAGACTTGGCAGATTTTCTGTGGAGATAAATGATTTCGGGAATTTTAATCCGCGAGTGAAAAATGTTTTGAAATTCGTTTTCAAAAGGATTAAAGTGTGAAAATATATCTTGTGAAGATATTTAGAAAATAAATAATTTGGGGAAATTATTTAAATATGATGATTGTTGTGAATGTTGTTGATAGTTAAATAACCGACTATCAGTGTTGGCCTTTGAAATGGCACTTGAATTTGTTTTCAAAACAAGCGCTCATTATTCGGTTAAGCCGGGAGAGGACTTTATGTCATAAAACCCATTCTGAATAATGATACGACGAAATGGGATTGCATTTGAAGATGGTGTTGAAGACCGGGTATTTTCCAAAGGGAAAGGATTACCTGTCGAATGTCTCTGCACCGAGTTGCTCCGGTATAAAGATTTTATCACCCTTTGTGATGGGAAGTTCGGACGTGATTAGGATTTATCCGGATGTGCAAGGGCTTCTTTGGAAGTGCCTTCGGTTCTGTTCGAACTTGGAACAGACTTGTATGGATGTGTGTCTGACGTTACACTTTGAGATGTAAAGCTGGTTTCTATCAAATACATATTTGTTGGTGGCGGAGAATTTCTTAGCTTAACACCCTTCTCTAAGACATACGAGCTCAGAGGCTATGTAGTTGATGGTTACTAGTGATACATTCCCAATTTGGTAATGTGGCGTACGAAGTGCTGATGATCATTTGTTGATCGAAGCACGACTTTTGTAAAAAGCGTAGCTTTGTGGACGAGACTTCATCGAGCCTCATAACCCGAAAATGGTCGAAACAGGAATGTTGCGGCAAGGTTTTTATGGGTCGCACCCCTAGGGTATGCCCATTTTCTTCTGGATAAGAGGTGGTATCATGGTATGGAGCCTAGATATTTAACCTATGTGGTTGTTGCAAATTTATTGCTTTGTTGCTATTTGTTGGTGAATCTCGGGATAAAGGTCGGTTACGATCGGGGATGGCATACGTATGTGTTAGTTACCTATGTTATAGCTTGGTTAAAGCGTGAGGTGACATCGGCCTTGTTAGCAGAGATCCGGTTGGGTTCTCGGGGCGTCCTTCCAGAGGCGTACCCATTTCGGTGTGAGAAGTTCCTTTGACTGACCATTTTTGAAAATCCAAACAAAACAATACACGCCCTGTACGGTTTTAGTTATATATAACCTGCTATGGAATGTGATGGTAACCTGCTATTGAACATGGTAGCTATAGTAGGCATACGACGAAATGTGGTATGCTGGCTACGATTAATATTATACTTTCGAAATGTTTTCTGCACTATGCACTAATAATAATAATAATATCAAATGGGTTTCGCATATCAAGCATTTTTGACTGTCACAAGGAGAAATCTCCTCCAAGTATGCGCTTACATTGTGGGTGGCAGGAGGCCTTATGGTAGTTTCATTTTCCAAAAGCATGGCGGGTTTCGTTTTATTTTCTTTGTGAAAGTAACTATTTTTAAGTTCTCATACCAGTCCCATGACTGACCTGGAGTTTATTGTTCCCTTCCTAAACTCTGGGTTGCCACAATTTTCCACACGGGAAGCCTAGAGTTAGGTTATCAGGTCATTCTGGAATTCAGGAGTTGTTGTGGAGCTCAGGAGACGAGCTGGATGGCGATGCATACTTCCGTATACTATTATCTTTTTCGATGTGTATTCACTTGTAAGGACAAGTTTATATAACTGTCTGATTTGTTGTTAACGGTTGTAAACTCTATTAATGTATTGTAATAACATATGAAGTATAACAACCCTGACTCGACCTTCGAAAATCGGCACCGAATACGACACTCGTATTCAAATGTTGCAGATCCAAACGTCGAATCTGGTTCGCTGGACCTTATAACACATTATGTACAACAACACAGCATAAGAAATAAAATAATGCATCAATATACAACATTGATACAATATCCAGATACAATGATGATACAATAGAATGATACAATAGATATTAATACTATCAGAGATACAAGAAATAGCAGCGGAAATAATATCTTCAATGCCAAACTCCAATAACTCCTTCTCCAATCCAAAGCTAGAGAGAAACTCCCATCAAGTTGAACTAGGCTAAGCAACGTCAGTCGTCCAAAACTGAAGAAGATCCCAAAGATAGAAAGCTACCATTCCAAAGACTTCGAAGGCCATCGAATCTATACCTATAACTGGATTATTTGAAAACCCAACTCTAGACTGCCCGTGTGGAAAATAGTGGACATCCAGAGTTTAGGAAAGGAACAATAAACTCCAGGTCAGTCGTGGGACTGGTGTGAGCAAACAAAAACAGTTTTATTTTTTAAAACAAACAACCAAAGAATTTAAAATAAATCCGCAATGCTTTTTAGAAAATGAAACTACCATAAGGCCTTCCGTCACACACGCAATGCAAACATAGAATAGGAGAAGATTTCTCCTTATGATAGTCAAATATGCATGATACGAGAATATTTTTTGATATTATTACTACTGCATAGTGTAGAAAAACCATTTCGAAAGTATAATATAAATCCTAGCCAACATACAACCAATATCGTATGCCTACTATCGCTACCATGTCCAACGGCAGGTTACCACCACATTCCATGGCAGGTTATACAACTAAAACCGTACAAGGCGTTTATTGTTTCGATTGGATTTCCAACAAATGGTCAGGCTAAGGAACTTCCTATTGCCACATGGGAACGCCACTGTCGGGACGCCCCAAGAACCTACCCGGTTTTCTGCTAACACAAGGCTGGCTACCCCCTTCCCGGGGAATAAAACCTAAGATATTCCACCCCCATCCTTTGGGAACTTTGTCCGAGAGCTCTCAACACCAACAACGTCACACAGTAATAAATTTACTACTGTATCCACATGAGTAAGTATCTGGGCTCCATACCATGATACCACCCTTTTCCAGAAGGAAGGGTCATACCCTAGAGGAGCTACCCCTGAAACCTTGCCGCATCTTTCCTGTTTCGACCATTACCAGTTTATAAGGCTCAATGAGGTCTCGTCAATAAAGCTACGCTTTACACAAAACCATGCTTTGATCATCAAATGATCATCAATGTACAGCAGTACTTAGCATGCCACACTACCAAATTGGGAGTATATCGCTGATAACCTTCAACTACATAACCTCTAAGCTTGTACGTCTCAGAGAAGTGTGTTAAGCTATGAGAATAAATTCTCCGCTACTAACAGATATGTATTTGAAAGAAATCGGCTTTACATCTCAAAGTGTAGTGTCAGACACACAACCATACAAGTCTGTTCCAGATTCGAACAGAACCGAAGTCACTTTCGAAGAAGCCCTTGCAAATCTGGGTATCCACAATCCCGATTAGTCTTCCCATCACTTAGGGAGTCTCTATATCGTAGCTACTTAGCGCAGAGACAATCGATAGGTCATCCTATCATTCTCGCAAATACCCGGTCTTCACCATTGGTCTTCAAATGCTATCAATAACGACGTATCATTATTCAAAATGGGTTATATGAAACAAGGTCCTCTCCCGGCTAAATCGAATAATGAGAGAAATATTTGAAAACATATAGATATGGAATTTCAGTTAAGTCATAACTTTAAAATTCAAAACTTTCTTTCAAATAGTTTAAACCAAATTACCACTTCAAATCTTTAACTAAAAGATTTATTTCACAAAGTTCACCCAGATTCAGAAAGATCTATTTACTGATTTCAAAAAATTTCCATTTTAATTGGATTAATTCATTTAATCTTTATGTCAAAGATTCTACTCATAGCTTTCAAAACCATTTCCAAAGATTCATTCATAACTTGGAAAATCATTTCAATTCAAACATGAAATTCCTTTAACACAATTTGGAAATTCATTTCTTATATGAAAGCTTTTGTCATTTGAAAACAAATAGTTTTTATTTCGGAAAAATCTGATTCCCTTTATACAAGTCAAAGTTTTTCAAACTCAGGTTAACTTTAGTTCCCAAAACAGCACTATAAAAATGGTTTAAAAACACATAAACTTGTGTGACCTTTTACATCATAAGTTCTCAAAATAGAATTCAATTTCAAATATTGAATTCAAGTTTAAATCAAAATTCGAAACTAAATTAAGTTATTCAAAAATAAATTTTATCTGTGAAATCCCTTATCAAAAGCTTTTCACTTTAAATCCGATCTATTCCCAAGCCATTTGGATTTAAAAATTCAATTTTAAAATTATTTCAAAAATCTGTGACTTAACCGATTTCAACTTGCAATCCATATTTGTATGTGTATAAGTGTGGTCCAGGGGGTTTTACACAATAGTGCACAACATTAATCATCACAGATTCAATCATACCAATATTGATAAGCGGTACAACCCATAACGCTTATCTTCGTTCGCAGATTCATAGATAAAGTAAATTTATCAATCCCAAAGATTCATCATTACGCTTCGATGCGGGTTTCGGATAACAAACTGAAATCCGACTCCCTGTCGCATCAAAGTTTAAATGCTGTTTTAAGGGCAAAAGGGGTTTCACATACATATAGGAACAGATCATAAATCACAGTTCATCACAAAGCAATCACAGTATCACAACAGAAATATAAATCCAGTACAGAATATTTGATGATGGTCGTTCATCTTTAATTAAGGTGATTGTGATTAAAGTGAATTAACCGTATAATTATCTTTATTAATTATTTAAAATCATTGTTTAACTTTTTACTTAATTATGAATTAATTCAATCTTAATCAACTTTAACAATTAATTATTCCTTTATTTGATTATGTTAATTTATTAATTCTTAATTGTTAATTAATTGAGTTTAATTACTTTTATAAATTGCCTATTCTTTAATTTATTTATTTTAAATTATATAATCGTTACAGACCTTAATGGTTAATTATTATTTCACCCTAATAGATAAATTTGGTTTTTAAATTAACATTTAAACATTTGATTTACTTTTAAAATTTTATTAAGTTAAATTTTAAAACAACTTTTATAAAATTTAAAATATTCTTCAACTTCATAATTTTAAAATAATTAACTCAATATCGTTTACCTTCAATTCCATTTACAACTATCATTAATTTATTCAGAATTTTTTTTTCAATTTGTTTTCCAAAATTTAGTTGAAACTGGATTTATTTTTTATTGATCAACCCAAGGCTTGCTTCAGGTCGTCCCCTAGAATAACAGCACCCAGCTTCGAGATCTTCCCCAAATTGACACGTGACACTATTTTTTTGCAAAATTTTTGCTAAGTTTTAAAAAAAACATGATACAACGTCAAAACGACTCGAGATCGCCTTCGAGTTTCCACCTTAATCCCCCGCGTACTACTTCGAGTCGCCCTTCTTCTTCCCCAAACTATCAACCTGACATACAAACCCTCTACGTGCACGTGCACGGCTAGATTCGCCACCATTGGTTGGAGCTACGGCCTCCAACGAGTCGCCTACCATCCTCCAAAACACCACGAACACCCAAATCTCAAATTTATTTGGAAAGCACAAATCGAGCATCACGACCAAAAAATCATCACGAACGTCATCAGTCAAATGCCTCGCACCGCCTCCCCAGTCCGTTATCGGCCACCAAATTTCGACTGACGCTCCATACACATGTTACGCCGCGATTGGCCCTATCACTACGCAGTCCGATCACTTGTGGATGGTGCAGCATCGTTGTTTCTAAAGTGAAAAGAAAAAGGTCTTTAAACCCTAGTTTGACCTTGAAACATAAATTTAAGGATTTAAAATTTATACTCGTATTTTTCTAATGATCTCGCACCTTCAATCTTGCTGCCACAACGAACTCGAGGCCAATAATTACATAGATCACCAGAATTTGCCAAAAGTTCACTTTCTGATCAACTTCCATTTTCCAAAGAAATGTCGAATGAAAAATTTTGATTTTTGTTTTTAAAATCATCATTTTTACTAGGGATTCACACAGTGTTATTAAAGTTAAAATTCATGAAGTTCGAATTTCTTGAAAATTTTGAATTGTGAAAGTGCTTCGTTGTTTACAGGAAGAAAGAACTATGTATATTATCCTAATTCATTACTGGAAAACATAACACAAGTTTGAACAAAATCTCCAACTTGTTTCAATTTACTTTTAGAAGAAATGAGAGAGAGAGGCTGAGATTTGTTTGGATATTGGTTAACCTGTAAACCAAAAATTACTGTTTATTTAGTTCCCAGTAAAAAAGAAAATTTCAACCCGCTTTGATTAATTACTAAAATGTAATACATGTTTTAAAATAATATTTCAACTTGTTTACAATCCTTGTCAGAATCAAAGAGGGAGAGAGATTTAGATTTGTTTTGATATGGTTAACCTGTAAACCAACATTCAAAAGTAACCGTGTTTTTACATTTTCTAGAAAGAAGGAAGCTTTTAAAACTTTGCTTTGATAAATTACTGAAAACACAAAGCATATCCAAAACCTCAGTATATCATTCAATTTCAATAGGAATAGAGGAAAGATTTTTTTAATTTGGCATGGTTTACACTGTGTAACAACCTTAGATCTTTATGTATACTCTAATTTCAAATTTATTTCATTTTGAAATTATTTTAAACTTGTTTTATTTCAAATATTTCATTTTTAAATATAAATGTTGATTATTATGGGAATTATAATTTCAAACTAGTATAAATTGGATATTGTACTGAAAAGTGTATTTCTGTTCAAAATGTTCAAACATTGACTTTTAAATTTCAAAATTTAAATATTTAAATTCTTAAATTTTATATTTTATTATGTAAGTAGATTTAATAACTTGGATACTGCTTTTCGTTTCGTTGAAAACGGACTTAAATTATGAAAGTTATGTATATTTCAATATTGAATGCAATTTGTTTTATTTAGCAATTTTGTTTATTTTAAATTATATATATTATATTTTCTTTGTCATACTTTATTTTAATATGTGTTAATGTGTTATATTATATATATTTTGTCTTTTAAATATTTTTAAAGTGTTGATAGTATTTTTCCAAAGCTTATTGAATCTATTTTCTAATTTTTAAGCCTAGTTCCCATTTTTCCTTGCTAATTGCTTGATTTAATTATATATAATTAAAATTTATTTATTTATTTTATGAATTCACTCTTATTTGCTGTGTTTTACTTTATTTTATTCATTTTACATGTATTTAAATTTAAATAAAAAATTTCAAAGTCTATTGAAGTTATTTCTAATGTTTAAAGCCTAGTTTGCAATTTTTAGCCATTTTCTTAATTTGAATTCTACTTAATTAGAATTTAATTTTTTTATTTTTTTTCATATCTGAGTTTTATCTTTATTTATCAGTTTTATATGTATTTATAAATTACAAATTTATACAAAAGAAATTCGAAGAGTTTTATGAATCTTTAGCTTCTTGAGACCTTTTGTTTTCCACCTCTTCGTTTTCCAACCTCTTGCATTCAATTGCTTTGGCCGACCTGATTCTTTCTCTCAGCCACTTATTTTTCTCATAATTCATGAATACAAACCTTTCTCATCTCCAAAATAGCCAGCCATCTCCATTGCTTGCAAAAAATTTGGTAAAAACTTCTTTTCTTTTCATGTTTTCTTTGTTTTCTTTTGTGATTGCACTTGCCTTCTTCATCTTTATTGGATCGGCCTGCCCTCCTCCACCACCTTGGCCGCCTCCACCACAACCCCCTCTGGTCAACACTTCCTCCAGCCCATCCCCTTGCCATAGCCATGCACCAGGATGAAGTAGATCCACACAAAAATGAGGAAACTCCACATATATGTCCATAACCGAACTCACCTTGCTTCCATCACCTCCTCCATCACTTTGGCCGACCATACACCACCACCACCAGCAAATTCCTGATCTGAGCCCACTGACACATCATCCTCCAGCCCACTTCAGACCTGGTCGTGCCCTCCTTGGCCTTGGCCGAGCCCTCTACTGCATAGGAATCCATGATATTTGCCTTGTAGTGTTAGTTCATGCTCATATATCTTTGCTCCATCATTTTGCCATGCTAGGCCGACCCTATGGACCCAAGACCAGATCCAAACTCACCCCTTAGTCATACATTTTATCCCTGTAGCTGAACCATAGGTGGTTGAAAGCAAGTGCAATAGCCTGGGCTTCGTTTTATGCAGTCATTTCTAACAATGTTTTATTGAAATTTTCGGTTGAAAACTTATGTTGTTTGTATTGTTTGTTTGATTTGTATTCAAGAGAATTAATCCTTGGATCCTCCATTTCGTATCTGTATCGTACTTTTGTGCTTGTGTAGATCCCGTTGTGCAATTCGTCGTTGTGTCATAAGCTCAAAACAGTGAGTAAATCTCACCACACTAATATGTACTTATATAGTGATAAACTGACATCACCTGAATCTGTAAATGCATATCATCCTGTTATAACTGCTATATTATATTCATATGAAGTTCACACCTATATTTACACTTGTTATACCATATGTTACTGTTATTTCATGCTATTCTGTTATTTTCATCAGTTTATCACACTGCAAGTTTCCTTTAGATTAGAATCACTATGGGTTGAAATGATGCATACCCAAACAGACTTTAGAATAGGAAAAATCATTATGGGATGAAATGATAGGCCTGAATGATTATCAATTATTTTCTTTTACTTGGGATTGCGGATTTGAAATGATCAAACCCGGGTTTTCTTTGTAAACTACGGGTTGAAATGATATATTGCCTGTATCACCTTACCTAGGCTAGAAAATGAAATACAGACCCGTTGTTAAAATATGTTTTTCTAAAAATTTTAAATTATTTTAGAAATGTAAATATTATAATATTTTGATTTAAATTTGATTAAAAATGATTTTTGTAAAGCATTATTGATTTTCTGAAAATTTATAAGTGAAATAAATAAAGGGTAAAGTTAGAAATCTGAAATGTAAGTTATTTTGGAAATTATAATTTGGTGATAAATGGAATTTAAATTAAATATGAAAATATGATAAATTTATGATATTTTGAATCAAATGAATTTAAAATGATTTTGTAATACATTAATGATTTTTGAATAAAGTTAAATGTGAAGTGAATGAATATTTATGTTGAAATTTAGAAATATAACTAAAATTGGAAATTTGTGAATTTGGCTTAAAAGTGAATATTAAGTTAAGTAAATAAAATTGAAATTAAGTTATATTTTAAAATTTTAAACTTAATTGTTAATTTAAATTTAATTTAATGAATTTAAAATTTAATGTTGGAATTTAATAAGTGAATTATTATTAATTTTTGATTTTTGAATGGAGATTTAACTTTATAAAATCATGAATATAAGGGTATTTGAATGACTGTTTTAAAAGTGAAATTATATGATTTTATAAGCTAAAAATTATTTAAATAAAAATATAATTGTTTTTGAAATTATATTGAATACTTAAAGTTAATTAATTGCATTTCTGAAATGCTATTAATTCTAATGTAAATGATAACACAACATTTGTAAATGCTGTAGTTGATAATAATGAACCAAATGGCTAAGTTTAATTAAAGGCTATCATAGCATTTTTGTAAATGTTATAATTGTTGAATTTGACTAAGTTTTATTTGAAACTAATGTAACCCTATCACAGCATTTTTTTATGCTATCTTTTGTAAAATTGAACTGTTTTGAATGTAACTTTCCGTAGCAATTTCTAAATGCTGCGAAAGTTAAATTTCCATCTGTTTTAATAAATTAAGTTAATAAATGAATTTTGAAAGACTAAAATTTTGGAAATTTAATAATTTAATTATTAAATATAATAACTTCATTTTATGATTTAAAATGAAGTAATTTGTTTTGAAATATAAACTATTTTGAAATTTGTTTTGTAATGGTATTTAAATTAAATAAAAATGGATGTGATTTGGAAGATATGATATTTTGAATGATATTGAATTTTGAAATTACATTTGATTTTGAAGTATAAAATACCATTTTGAAATTTTAACCACGGGAGGTAATTAATTTATAGTTTAACCGATTCTTAAAGGATGGGCGATCCCAAGCATCCTTTAAGTTATTGTGTACTTCTACTACAGTTCACTTGAGTTAGTTTACATTATATAAGTATATATTGTCCTGACTCGAGTGTTTTGTGTTTTACTTTACGCTTGGGTCAACCTGAGTATTCACAGCTTTGGATTCTCTTTCTGGAGCTGGTCTATGCTGGAGTTTCTGCTTATCTACATTTATATCTACTCTCTATTTCAGCTGTTCTAGTGTATCTCATGTATTAGTGAGCTTCTATGTAATTGGGATTTCTACTATGTTGTTTTCAGACTGTATTATGTATTTGGTTTGAGACTCTGCCGTAGTAGCTTCATGAACTACTATGTATTTTATTTCCACTGCGAGTTACTCTGATATTTCTGTGTCTGTGATTCTGTGATTGTATTTCATTTGCTCCAAATTTATTTACAGCGCGATATTTTGAGCAATTCAAGTCCGACATGCGCGGATGCGAATGGATGAAAATATCGGGTTGTTACACACTGTAAACCAAAGTGTTACAGGAAACAAAAAAAAATAGAAGGAAGAAATCATATTTCCAGGAAAAGGAAAAACTCAAGCATAGCAGCCCATTCACAAGCCAAAACTATTCACATTCATGCAGGCATTTAAACACAAAAAAAATTGAAGAAAGCATGGGGTTTACTCACTTATTTTCCAGACGACAAAAGGCTCTTGATAGTTTTTCAAACAGAGATGGAAGCCTGCCATTTTTTTTCTACATTAAATTCTTTTAAGTATTAGATCTGCAAATGATGGTTACAGATCTATGATTATTCTTGGTTGTACTTATTCACTTAATAAATCAATACCACAATCTTAATTCACTTACAGTTAAGATTATTATTTTTTTAAACAGAGAAGCTTCTGTTTCTGCAGCTTTGAAAACCAGAGGTAAATTTTATCTTGGATCTTGATTTTCCTACAATAGATTGATTATTGATTGTTATTGTACTTGATTCTTTCTTCATTTCAGATTGTAACTTCAAACTCAAATTTAAAAAAGTTACTTGCCTTAAAATTATTTCCAAAAATCACTGCAATGGCCAGAAACTTGAAACTTCACCTCTAAGGAAAATCTGCAGTTTTTTTTGTTTTGAATTTGTTGTTGAAACTTGATTTAACAATCAAAATTTTATAAACTATAAAGTTTTAAAAACTTACCTGAGCCTAAAGCTTTAAGATGATTCAGATATTTTCTTTTTCTTTTGAATTGGATTGAAGATGGGCAATTTCCTTTTTTTCTTAGTTTTTCTTGCTTGAGTGTTGGAGTTTAAAGATTGATAAATCTTTGGTTACTAAACTTTTAAGAGATTTGGAGCTTAAGAGATTTGGAGGTTTTAATATTTCAAATGGGAAGATGAAAGGTTTTCTGAATTTTTTTATTTGATTATTTTATTAAGCAATGATGCCTTCATGCCATTTGTAAACAGATATCATAAGTTTTAGATTTTGTTAATTATTTTCATCTATCTCGAATCTTTATTTACATTTGTGAACTTTTACAAGACAAGAAAATTTTATAAACTTTATTTTTTTATTCTATACACTTTATAAATAAATGTATATTATTACTCATTTGTATATATATGTATACAATTGTTGAAGAAATTATTGTTAACCAATATTTATATATATACATTACATATATTACATCTTAATAATTTTAAATGCTACTTACTTTTTAGAAAGAATTATTTTTAAATTTAAATTCAAACCTCAATTTTTAGCTTGAAATATAAACCCTCATGTCCATTTACATATCCTTGAATAAATTTAAATTAAATCTCAATGTGTATTCAAGTTTACTAATATATGTAAAGTACATATGTGTATAAAATTTAAATTCCAATGACTTTCTAAAACATTCATTACTTCAATATTTTACACTCAAAATAAGATTGGAATCTATTTATATATTTTTATAACTTATTTTTATTTGTTTTAGATTTTTCTTCCAATTTATTTTCAAATTAAATCCCAAAAGTTTAAAATATATTATTTATTTTAATTGACAATTTTGGGATGTTACTATTATCCATAAGATATTAAATATCCAATTTCAAAGCCTCAATTAAATTTTAAAATCAATGTCCAAATAAACAAATATCCTATTTAATTTGAAAAATTCAAATCAATTTACAATTTTATCCAAAAAAATTATTTTAATTATAAATTTAATTTTAATTAAAAATCAGTATCGTTACAGATTCCCCCCTTAAAAAATGTCGTCCTCGAAATTTGCAAGGAAGACGACAACGAGTAGATGACAGATAGAGAAATATCTTTCCAAATCAACTGGATATCAGTTCTGTATTTGGCTTGCCAAATCAGAATATCAACAATATGAGAACAAACTCATACAATTATTTCACAAGATACTCGGGTTCACCGATCTACGAATACGCAAGGACATTGATTAGTTCGAGGGATTACTAATCATTCGTAGAATATACTGGATCCCAGAGAATAGATAGATAGATTCAATCTTCTATAATTTCACAAACACTAGTTATGGGTTCCAACTTAGGTCGGAATATCCCAAAGTATACATCAATTTGTCCCTCTTCGGACTTCAATCAACACAAGGAATTACAATACAATTTCAAATTTGGTTTTAATCAAAATTGTTTTATCGATACAAATTATTTAACTTTATATTTTAGTTAACCAATTTATCAAATTTCAATTTCGCTAAAGTTAAACGAAAAGCCGATAGAAATTTGACCAAGAGAATACGAAATAGAGACTTATCTACGATTTGTAGGGCCACCATCACACTGAAACTTCTTCCTTGAGCTGCTACGAAGCAATCAAAGAAACTGGAAAGACGAATCTAAGGAGATTGATAAAGAAAGATATTTCCGTTGTTTGCAGGGCACTGAACATTTGTACTGGTATCTCCCTATCCCCTATCTCGTTCTCTTCTTGCACTCATACTTATATCGGTGAATAGTAAGAGAATCTACCGAGGCATTCGAACAGATGTCTTAGGGATTACTCATTCTAGGGTATACTTCACCCTATCTCCAACGAGTCACTTAATGTGTTATACTCCTGAGCTAAAGTTTTAACCTTCAGCTCTGATACCACTTACAACGACCCTGACTCGACCTTCGAAAATCGGCACCGAATACGACATTCGTATTCAAGTGTCGCAGATCTAAACGTCGAATCTGATTCGTCGGAGCTTATAACACATTAAGTACAATAACACAACGGAAGAAATGAAATAATACATCAATATATGACATTCATACAATATCCAGATACAATGACGATACAATAGAATGATACAATAGATATTAATACTATCAGAGATACAAGAAATGGCAGCGGAAAGAATATCTTCAATGCCAAACTCCAATAACTCCATCTCCAATCCAAAGCTAGTGAGAACTCCCGTCAAGTTGAACTAGGCTAAGCAACGTCAGTCGTCAAGTGAAGAAGATCCCAAAGACTGAAAGCTATCAATCCAAAGACTTCATAGACCATCGAATCTTTACCTATTACTGGATTATCTGGAAGCCCAACTCTAGACTACCCGTATGGAAAATTATGGACACCCAGAGTTTAGGAAAGGAACAATAAACACCAAGTCCGTCGTGGGACTGGTGTGATAAAACAAAAACAGTTTTATCTTTGAAAACAAACAACCAAACAATTTAAAATAAATCTGCAATGCTTTCTAGAAAACGAAACTACCATAAGGCCTCCCGCCACACACAAAATGCAAACGCATAATTGGAGGAGATTTCTTCTTATGATAGTCAAATATGCTTGATGCAAGAAAATTCCTTTGATATTATTACTAGTGCATAGTGTAGAAAAACCATTTCGAAAGTATAATATAAATCCTAGCCAACATACGACCAGTATCGTATGCCTACTATAGCTACCATGTTCAATGGCAGGTTAACGCCACATTCCATGGCAGGTTTACAGGGGGCGTATTGTTTCGATTGGATTTCCAACAAATGGTCAGGCTAAGGAGCTTCCTATTGCCATATGGGAACGCCTCTGCAGGGACGCCCTGAGAACCTACCCGGTTCTCTGCTAACACAAGGCTAGCTACCCCCTTCCCAAGGAATAAAACCTAAGATATGCCACCCCCAGTCCTTTGGGACCTTTATCCGAGAGCTCTCAACACCAACAACATCACACAGTAATAAATATACTACAGTGTCCACATGAGTATGTATCTGGGCTCCATACCATGATACCACCCTTTTCCAGAAGGAATGGTCACAACCTAGGGGAGCTACTCCTGAAACCTTGCCTCATCTTTCCTGTTTCGACCATTACCGGTTTGTGAGGCTCAGTGAGGTCTCGTCCATAAAGCTACGCTTTTCACAAAGCTATGCTTTGATCAACAAACGATCATCAACATACAGCAACACTTAGCGCGCCACACTACCAAATTTGGAGTATATTGCTCATAACCTTCAACTACATAACCTCTGAGCTCGTACGTCTCAGAGAAGGGTGTTAAGCTAAGAGAATAAATTCTCCGCCACCAACAGATATGTATTTGAAAGAAATCGGCTTTACATCTCAAAGTGTAGTGTCAGACACACGACCATGCAAGTCTATTCCGGGTTCGAACAGAACCGAAGGCACTTCCGAAGAAGCCCTTGCAAATCCGGGTATCCACATCCCGATCAGACCTCCCATCACTTAGTGAGTCTCTATACCATAGCTACTCAGTGCAGAGACAATCGATAGGTTATCCTATCGTTCTCGCAAATACCCAGTCTTCACCACCGGTCTTCAAATGCTATCCATAATGGCGTATCATTATTCAGAATGGGTTATATGACACAAGGTACTCTCCCGGCTAAACCGAATAATGAGCGTAATATTTGAAGACATATGGATAGGGAATTTCAGTTAAGTCACAAGTTTAAAATTCAAAACTTTCTTTCAAATGGTTTAAACCAAATTACCACTTTAAATCTTTAACTAAAAGAATTATTTCACAAAGTTCACCTAGATTCACAAAGATCTATTTACTGATTTCAAACAATTTCCATTTTAATTGGATTAATTCGTTTATCTTTAAATGAAAGATTTCACCCATAGCTTTCAAAACTATTTCCAAAGATTCATTCATAAGTTGGAAAATCATTTCAATTCAAACTTGAAATTCCTTTAGCACAATTTGGAAATTCATTTTTATATGAAAGCTTTTGTCATTTGAAAACAAATTGTTTTTATTTCGGAAAAAATCTGACGCAGCGGAAATATAACGATGACAACAAAATGAAGATTTCGTGTCAAACTAATCGAAGGAACGATTAGAAGAAACAAGATGAATCGATGATTGGAAAATACCGAAGTGCCCAAATTCGTTGATCTCGAAAGATACCGAATTCTAGCTATCTCAAACACCTTGATCGCGCACGATACCGTGTTAAAAGATCTATGATTCTTCTACGTTGATCTCGCGCACGAGATTCCGTGAATCGGCTTCAAATCCGTTGATTCGAGCGCACTCGAATACCGCAAATGGAGAAAGGAGACAATGCTCAACTTCCAATTTAAAGAGGCACAAAGCTCTCAAACACAAATTTTTTATTCAAAAATCAACAACCTTTACAAATGACCCAACATCCCTATTTATAGGGTTGCAACACAACACCGCCTGCACAAGACCCAACACAGAGGCCGACTTACGACCTAACATATTTACACATATACAACCGACCTATCATAGGTCGTTAACGACCTAACCTACACAAGTTACAAACGGTACAAACGACTTAACCAAAACATGTGATCTACGACCTAAGTACAAACACCACACGACCTTATAATAATGTGACTCAACATTTACAACACGAGTTACGACCTAAGCAACGCAGCCACATAAGCATCTCCGCGACCTAAGGTAGAAGCGACCTTCTGGAAGCGATTTAGGAAGATCAGCGACCTAAAGTATGTCCCATAGTTGTTAGGTCGAAAAAACTAAGTAGTAGCTCATTGATGTAAGGTTGGGTCGTGGATGAGATCGGAGGGGCCTAAAGAATCGAGCACTGGATTGCTAGGTCGCTTGAATGTCTGATGTGTTATCCCGCCAACTCGCAAGCGACCTTCACTAGGTCATGAGCGACCTAAGGCTCCTTCACTAGGTCGTGAGCGACCTAAGGCTCCTTCCTTTGAATAACTCAAATCCGTTGAGTTGGTTGATTGCGCTGCATCATCCTCCCCCAGTTGACAATAATTCGACCTCGAATTTGCACCTTCCTCTACCTCGACAAGTTTATCCCCATGATATGGAATCAAATGTGTAACGTTGAAAACATCAGAAGTATGGACATGATCCGACATTCTCAACTGATATGCATTATCATTGATCTTCTTCAAGATTTCCACTGGACCAATTTTTCGAGCTCACAACTTGTTGTAAGTTCCCATTGGAAAATGATCTTTCGTCAACACAGCATAAACCAAATCGCCTTCTTTGAAGTCTACACTCCTTCGCTTCTTATCCGCCATTTGTTTATACTTCTCATTTGATGCAAGCAATCATTCATGTACAGTTCTATGACACTCCTGCAACTCATTCACTAGATCGCAAGCTCGCTTAAAAACTCCCTTCTGATATGGCACTGTCGTCAAATCCAATGGTCCCTTTGGAATTTCCGAATATACAACTTGAAATGGACTGAATCCAGTACTTCGATTAACAGCGTGATTATGTGCAAATTCCGCTTAACATAATTTCACATCCCAGCTTTTCAAATTGTCTTTCACAAGACATCTCAATAAGTTTCCCAACGATCAGTTCACCACTTCCGTTTGCCCATCTGTTTGCGGATGATAGGCGCTACTAACTTCAGCTTCGTTCCAACCATCTTCCACAAACTCAACAAAAAATGGCTTAGAAATCTAGTATCCCGATTAGAAATAATGGTTCATCAAGAATACGCAAGAAAAGCACTTCGAATTGTTGATTCATCGCCAGAGATGTCTTAGAACCAATAGTTCATTATCTAATGGATCTTTCCGTTCTAATACTCCATCCGAGAGTTATCAGTATTTATCAAATCTCTTCCTATCTAACGGAACGCTATTGGATCAAATGGCAAAGACACGTGGCTTTCGGGGGTATTCATGTTTGGCATATGCCTGCCCTAACTGAAATCTATGGAGATGATTCCATCCTGCAGTTCGGTGGAGGAACATTAGGGCACCCTTGGGGAAATGCACCTGGTGCGGTAGCTAATCGAGTAGCTTTAGAAGCGAGATTCAGGTAGCCCATGCAATCGATACACCTCTTTAAAGAACAATTGAGCAACTCGGACGGCATCAGCTGTCTTCTTACAAGCTATGAAATGTGCCATTTTTGAAAATCTATCTACCACCACATAAATAGAATCATTTCCTCGCTGAGTTCTTGGCAAACCCATAACGAAATCCATGTTGATATCAACCATGGTCTGGTAGGCACAGGTAATTGCATATATAATCCCGCATTCGTAGCTGTTTCCTTCGAAACTTGACAGATATGGCATCCCTCCACAAATCTCTCAACTTCTCTTCTCATTGACGGCCAAAAATAAGATTTTGCAATCAACTGCATTGTACGATCACGGCCCACGTGTCCTTTCTCATGCAATTCTTTGATAATCTTCATTCTCAAACTACCCTCTGGTATACATAATTGATTTCCTTTGAAGAGAAAACCATCTATCATCACATATTCATCCGTCCGCCTCTCCTTGACTTCAGCTACAAATTTCGCAAAGTACGGATCCTCAATAAACAATTTAGGTAACACATCAAATCCTGTCACTTCAAACTTCATTGTAGCCAACAAATGATTCCTTCGACTTAATGCATCTGCCACAAGGTTTGTCATTCTCGATTTATGCTTCACAACGAACGTAAACTGCTGTAAGTATGCAATCCACGAGGCATGCCCAGCTGCAATCTTGTCCTGCCCTTGCAAATGTTTCAAAGCCTCATGATCAGTATATAACACAAACTCCTTGTGAAAAAAGTAATGTCTCCAGTGTTTCACGGCTTGCACAATGGCATAAAATTCTACATCATAAGTATTATATCTCATCTTTGCCCCCAGAAAGTTTCTCACTGAAGTATGCAATTAGTCTTCCATTCTGACTCAATACTCCACCAATCCCAACCTTCGAAGCATCAGTGTGTAATTCGAACAATATCTGAAAATCTGGCAGTACCAAAATAGGTGATGTCGTCAAAAGTGTTTTGATCTTCTCAAAAGCTAATTATGCTTCCTCTGTCCACACGAACTTCTTTCCTTTTATGCAATCGGTTACAAGTGCCACCACACTGCTAAAATGTGGAATAAATCTTCGATAAAAAGATACCAACCCATGAAAGCTCCTCACTTCAGTAATTGTCTTGGGTTGTGGACAACTCCTAACAGCTTCCACTTTGCTTTCATCCACTTGAATACCCTCCTTCGACGGAACATATCCCAGAAACAAAACACTGTGCATCATGAACACGCACTTCTTTACTGCTGCGTAGAATTGCTCTTGTCGTAGAATCAATAGCACTTCTCGGAAATGCTGGATATGCTCTTCCATACTCCCACTATTGATCAAAATATCGCCAAAGTAAACTACTATGAACTTCCCAATAAATGGTCTGAAAATCTGGTTCATCACTCTCATAAAAGTACTAGGAGCATTTGACAAGCCAAACGGGATAACCAGCCATTCGTATAGACCTTCCCTAGTTTTAAAAACAGTCCTCCACTTATCACCCGGTCTAATACGAATCCGATGGTATCCACTCTTCAAGTCAATCTTTGAGAACACAACAGCTCCACTCAACTGATCAATCAAATTATCGAACCTCGGCATAGGAAACCTATATCTCACAGTGATCTTGTTTAGAGCCCGACTGTCCGTACACATCCGCCAAGTCCCATCCTTCTTCGGTACCAATAAGGCTGGCATTGCACAAGGACTCAAGCTCTCCTGAACACGCCCTTGTTCTAACAACTCCTCCACCCGCCTTCTCAGTTCCTCATGCTCCTTAGGACTCATCCTGTAATGTGGCCTGTGAGGTAATACAGCTCCTGGAACAAGATCTATTTGGTGTTGTATGTCCCTCAATGGTGGTAACTCCTTTGGCGACTCTTTAGGAAACACGTCTTCCAATTCGTCCAATACTGGCTTTACTCCCTCTGGAACTTCAACAGATTCAATAGCTTCATGTCCAATCAACAAGAACACCTCTGGACTCTCCTCTACTTCTTCAATAAACTCCTTCAAAGTCAACAAAGTTTTCAGCTCCTCAATCTCTTCTGACTTGCTCTCTCCTTACTGTCTCTTCTTCGGAACTAAAATGATCTTGGTACCCTCAAACATAAAGCTGTAGCTATTGGTTTGACCATCATGCTGCACTGCTCCGTCATATTGCCATGGTCTTCCCAAAAGTAAGTCACAAACATCCATTCCACCACATCACACCAGATCTCGTCTTTATATTTCTTCCCAATAGAAAATGGAACAAGAACTCGCATGTCCACCTTCACCTCTCCTCCTTTCCTTAACCACGCTAATTTGTAAGGATTTGGATGCTTCTCCGTCTTTAACTTCAACTTTCTCACAGCTTCGGTAGAAATGATATTGTCACATCTTCCCGCATCAATAAAAAATTTACAAACCTTCTCCAGTATAGTGCATATCGATTGAAAGATATTACTCCTTAACCAACTAGCCTCCTCCTCTTGCTTTGGTGTCAAACAAGATCTCCTCATCATTAGATTACAACCCTCATCTCCTGATAATTCTTCTTCCTCCTCAATATGTGGTGAATTGAAACATTCCGCTTCTGTAATCTCATCCTCAACCTCAGCAATCATTGCTCGTTTATTTGGCTTCGGACATTCATTGCTCTTGTGACCAAACTCTAGACAGTTATAACATTTGAAATTGTTGTTGGCCTTAGCTTTAGCGACTTCATTAACAACCGGTTTTGCAACAGCCTTGGAAACTTCGCATTGCTACTAGCCCCTTTCACTTGATTATTGGAATTTGTAAACACACCACCTCCTCGTCGTCCCTGCTTTTCCCAAGCCAACGCTTTCTGGTGCGCTTCAGCGAAAGATCTCGGATCAAACATATTTACCATATCTTGGATCCGGATCCTCAACCCCCCAACAAACCTAGCAGTCAATTGTTCCTCCGTCTCTATAATGTCATTTCGAGCAATCAGTTGATAAAACTCATCAGCATAATCATTAACAATCTTCGTCCCTTGCCCCAGATTCTGCAACCTCTGATACATGAGTGATTGGTAATTATATGGCAAGAAAGTAGCTCTCATCAATTTCTTCATCTTCTCCCATGATTCAATCTTTGACTTGCCCATTCTCTCCCATGTAAGTTTAGTTTGCTGCCACCATGCTAAAGCTCTCCCTCGCAACCTTGTAGCAACCAACTTAACTCTTCGATGTTCAGGAACTTCTTTAAAGTCAAAAATTTCTTCAACATTAGATAACCAAGCCAGAAATTCTTCTGCTACCATTCCACCTTTGAATTCCGGATTTCTGTCTTCATCCTCGACACCCATCGACGATCATCTTCAACATCAACATATTGATTCCGCACTTGACCTCGATCTCGATAATGCATAATACCTCTATCACCATCGTCATCAAAATCAAATATACGTTGATATCGATCTCGACCATCAACATCTCTATGATCCTGCATATCTCTTCGACTATGCCTTTCATCATCACGATATGGTTCTTGTTCAAACTCACGTGGAGTTCTTCTCTCTTCATGTCTATACTCATAGTGATCTCTTCTCGATGAAACTGAAGAATCCCTTCTGTCTCGGTAAGATTGCGGCGACACCCTCCTCGCTTCCGTAACCGATGGCGAAACTCTGTTTCCTCCATGGTTCGAGACTGGCGACCTTCTCCTTTGACCTTGATTCATGTCAATCATCAGTTTCTCTAACTTCCCAATTCCTTCATCAAACTTTTCATTGATGCGTTGTTCCATTTGCTATTTTAGACTATTCGCATCCACACATGTCGGACTTGAATAATTCAAAATATCGAATTGTTAATTTTAATTTGGCAAAACTCAGATATACAGTAAATAAATAATCACAGAATCACAGACACAGAGTAATAATATGCAGCGGAAGTAAAAGAGATAGTAGTTCATGAAGCTACTATATAAATATATATGATACATCAGGGTTTACAACAGAAGAGAAATACGATACATCAAATACAAATCAGAATACATCACTCGAATCATCGAATACTGAAAGCAGAATAGATGGCTGGATCTTCAAGCAAAGCTCCAACTCCAAAGATGAGCCTGGTACTCTCAGTCTGACCCGAGCGTAAAGAAAAACACAAAACACTCGAGTCAGGATTAATATTCTCATATCAATAAATCCAACTCAAGTGAAATAGCAATCGAAATACAAGTAACTCAAAGGATGTTGGAATCACCATCCTCCAAGGATCCGTTAAAATATCTACTATTTAGTAATATACGCTAAATAGATAATGTCTATCAGTAATATAAAATATCAAAATAGTGTTAAGGCGTTACCATTATCCCCCTTAACACATTTTCATATAATGTCATAGTCTATACAGCACTGTAAACTCCACCATAAACTAGTGGGATATCAGGGAGTACTCCATAGGTATAACAAAAACAAATTCGTAGTGGTCGCGTATATAGGGATACAAGTATGATAAGGCACATGAGGCAATACCCAAGGTAGTGAAACTACCGTTCTTCTGATCCGGACTGGTGAGAACGCATCGCCGCAGCGATCGCAACACCGCGAAACAACACTCCTGAAAAGTACGAGGGTGCAGCAATCAATCACAAGTAATGAGTAATAGTTACGAAGAAGTGTGTCCGCTCGAGGTGGCTAACCCCATTTGGCCCGGCACGGCTCCTGATTTTAGTCATTTCCAATTTTGACACAAGTGTCAAGGCTATCCATCATCGTTCTCTTTCTTCAGTCATCACGTACATCATTCCAACCACTTCATTCTGGATCACACTCCGCGTGTAGTTATTAAAGTGGTTTTCGGTTTAGATAGAGAGTATATCCATAACCGATTCCGGTCTCTTTAATAACTTTCGTAATTATTACACCGATTGGTCGTTTAATAACTTTCAAACCAAATCAAATTCAAATTTCAATTTCAATTTACAAATCAGCATTTCATTTGTCTTTCTAAGTCAATTTCCAAAATTTACGATTCAAAACTTCCAAATTACCATTTCAAAATCTTATAATTCGATTTCGAATTTTATTTAAACAATTCAATTACTGATTCAAATTCGTATATCAATTTCATTCCAAAATCATTTAATCAACTAATTCAACACTCAAATCAATTTCAAATTCATTTATCGATTTCATTTAATATTCGTTAAATTAATTTATCATTCTAAACAATTTCTATTAAATTTACATTTCATTAAATCAATTCTCAAGTTCAACTTCATTATATCAAAACTTACAATTTTAACAAAGTTAAATTCGTCAAATCAAATTCTTAAATCACAAGTCTTTCATTCGTTTCAATAAGTCACATTTCATTTATTGTTAAAGAAATTCAATTTCATTCATTTATTTACTCAGTTGCAAATTTCAAAACTCAATTAATAAAGAACTAAATTTCACATATTCCAGAAGTTCAATTGCATTTATTAACTTACTTAAATAATTTTCCAAACTTAATAAATTAAGAAAACCCAATTTCACTTATTGACGAAGTTCGAATTCACTTATTCAAAAGTTCAATTTCTCTTATCAAAGAATTCAAATTTTTATTCAATTGTCAAATAATTCAATCTTTTTCAACTATTAAATAATTTCAATCTTAATTATTTAAAATTTCAAAACTTAATAATTACACATGATTATAAATTCAAACTTAATTATTAAATCATTTCCACTTAATTATGAATTCAACTTAATAGTTCCAAACTTAATTATAATTTCAAACTTAATTATAATTTCAAATTTAATTATTAAATGATTTCAAACTTAATAATTTCAAAACTCAATTATTACTAATTACAAATTATTTATTAATAATTCCAAATTTAATTATTAAGTAATTAAATTTCAAACAACGTTCTTTCATCAATTACTACGTTAAATTTGTTTCAGATTTCAATATTTACATTTTCCTTTCATCTACATTTACGTTTCAATTTTATTTCAAAACCTTATTATTCAAATAAAATCTTTATTTTATTTCAAATCATTGACCAATCGGGTTTATTTAATTCTCTATCCTATGTCAAGTTCATTTTGGGTATTTATCATTTCAACCCGATTCCAATTCAATTCAAAAATCAAAACATAACAAAGGGAACTTGCAGTGTGATAACTGGGATGGTGTCAAAGTAAATAAATAACAACAATCAATAACAATCAAATAATCAATTCAAATAATCCCGAAATAATCGTATTAATTCGCGTTGTTGTTTGTGCGAATTAATATAATTATTTCTACAATCTACACTATCATTTCATGTAGATTAAAGATTATTACATTACGGTTTTTCCACTTGTCGTTCAATTACAATTTCAAATTTAATACTACAACAATTAATCCAATATACGTTCAAAGGTTCAAAGTATAATTTATCAAATTCTACGTGTCAATTAACTTAAAAATTAAACGGGGTCATATTATTCAAATTACTAATCAAATTCAACACATATGTCGATTCAAAATTTTAAACTATCCTACGTCAAATTCAATTGCATAATATTTATCACTTTATACATTACAATTTAACATCCAATGTAACAACAATCAATCAATCAATTATCAATCAACTGTATTATCATCGCATAAATAAATAACCGATAATGGTGTCAGATGTCATAGGTGAACAGATACAGGTAATAGCATATATAACAGTGAAATAAATAACAGCAGCATATTTCAATTGTCGTTTCAATTGGAATCAAATTTAATAAATAAAAGAACATTAATCGTGAGTGATTGCTCACCTTTCGAGGCTAGAGAATACAGAAGATGATACAGATATGCACACTGATACGGACACTGAAATTTTGAATGACGATTCGAAGCAAAGCAACATCGGCCCGAATTTAACGATCAAAGCTGATAAAAGAATTAGATGGAACAAATCAGAATGGGGTCGGTGAAGTTAATTGGTATAAATGAATTTTAAGAAAAATCAATATCCATTCAAAGCACATATATAAAGATCAAAATAAATATTTTATTTTCAATGCCTTATATATTCGACCAACACCAAAAATTTTAAACGGATAAAATATCAACACTATACAATAAATCCAAAACACATTTATTATAAAATTAGTTAAATCCAAATAGTATATAAGAAAATATGCAAATACTTTATATAACCGAACGTATGTAACTACAAACATATATAAACCTATATATCTCTGTTATTACATAAATACCTATATAACTATCATGCTTAAAGATTTTATAAAACTAATATATGGTAAATAAAAGGTATATAAACATATATACATGATATAAATTCGCACGCATTTATAATACAAGGATAAGTATAACACCCGGTAACCCAAAACTTTGTAATAAACTGTACGTATATAATATTTTTCAAAACCAAAGAGGCTACGGCACACCTAAAGCATAAACAGAACCTATGATTTAAAGTCAATATCACATATATAAATTAGTACAATATAATATGATATAAAATAACATTGAATACATATGAACTGCACAAAAATATGCTCGGCTGCGCTTCAACTCATAAATGTGAAACTTACTTTTATAGTAAATATACACTCATATAGTTTCAATACAGTACAATATACTTTCTATATAAACTCATATGGTTTCAATAAATCTTATATAATAAATATACACACGCTCAACACATACATAATATACTTTTATAGATTACCTTTGGATAAAAGCCTGTACGCTGACAACTTTAAGTATCATATATAACAAATACACAACAAACAGTACTGGTACCTATTCACCATATAGGTATATTTTGTTTATAACAACAGATTTATATAATATATACAAAAATCAAAACTAGAAACTTGAATTTTTTTTTTTGTATAACAAACTATATTTTTTTTTTGCACACGCACAATAATAAAATTCTATCTCTTCACTTTATACTTATGTACACACGCACAGTACCGATTGTTGTAATCTTTATAAACAAAGTGCAAAACAAAACAAAAAAAATGAAAAAAAATTGTAAACACGCATATATATATATATATATATATATATATATATATATATATATAAACACGTAGACCATAAAAACTGAAAACATAAGTATGCAAAACAAAATCTCAATAGAACTATAGGTATATATAAACTTTTCACTTTTCTGGAAAACAAGGTTGAAAAAAAAACATTAGTTATTTAACATAATATAGGTTATTATAAAACAAAACAAAGAAAAAACCCAGATCAAACCAAAATATATCGTGCATATATGACTTGTAGGGATTCTAACATAATATATGCTTACTATATATACATATACATATAAAAACTCTATACATTAAATATTATACACAGTAAGTAAAATAAATATGTGAAGTGATAATCCATTATAACTTACTATAAAACAAGTATCAGAAGAGAACAGATCAGGGGACCCTAGCTCGGCAGGGTGGAGAGGGTAGGCGGTGAAGCTAGCAGTGGCTACGAGTGGAGTTGGTGACGCAGCGTTGGGTAGTTTGGCGTATGAGAGGAGCCGAGGGGCATTAAGGAAGATGCATGGGCTGAGGCGAGTGGGAGGTTAGTGGGTTTGGGTTCAGTAGAGGCATTCAATGGGCGGAGTGTTGTGGAGATGGGTCTCGGCTACATGGTGTTCGGCTTTAAGGGGTTGTGGAAGGCTCGGTAAGAAAGTGAAGGTGGGAAAGGCTTGCTCGGTTATGGGTAGTGGCGGAGCTGCGGTGGTAGGCACGGGTTGGATGGGGTCCTCGGTTGCCCGACTGGCCATGGTGGAGGGCTGGGGTACACGCGGCGGCTGGAGGAAGAAGGTGGACGAGGCCGACGAGGGAGGTCGGTTATGGGTTGATGGAGATGATTTTCGTGGGCTTAGTGGAGTGATAGAAGAAGGCGGCTGAAGTATTTCGAATGGGAGAAGAAAAGTAAAGTGGGAAGAGAGAAGATGGTGGATACTTGTAATTGCAATTGAAAAGCCTATCACAGGAAATAAATGAAGTGAACGTCACAAGGAATGTAAATCAGCCTAATGAAAGCAAAAGCCAACTAACTGAATCCAAAAAAAAATTAATGCTAAAGACTATTGCATTTACGAAGTGGAATTTTGAATAGCCACCAGAAACATTGGAATATTTTTTTTTTGCAGTGGAAATTGAATAGCCACCAGACCCAAGAGACATGAAACCGGTACCGCTACGGTAACCGTTTCCGTGGATTCCGCAACGAACTAGACTTCAAAACACAGAATAGAAAATATCGCAAAGATCAGCACGACGAGACGATCAAAACGGTATACAGATGTCGGTAGTACGATTGAATTATAAAAATTCGAAATTTTATAATAGTGGAAAATGCATAAAAATCGCAGAAAAATAAAATCGACGGAGCCAAAGATGTCCGAATTTGGAAAAACGACAAACTAACAACTTGCTCAAAAGATGGTTTAGAATTTTTCTATGTAAAAATATTTTGGTTTTGAAAACGTTTTATTTTCATCGCTTTTAACTGATTAAATTGAAGTAATTTTACGCACGAAATAAACTTTCATATTTTCCGACGGAAATTTACCAGTTGCTATGTTTAATTAGACGCATTCCAAATATCAAATTTTTATTTCAAAATTTTACTGTTTAAAACTTACACAAAATTTCAGTTAATAACGTTACTAAAACCGGTTAAATTTACGGGTCGTTACAGTTTGAGAAGTGGGAATGAGTGAATGGAGAGGAGAGGGCTGAGTTAGTGTATTAGTTAAGCTAGTGGGCTGAACCTGAACCCAAACCCAACTAGAAAAAGTAGCCAATTTCAACTTACTCCAAACATATCGAAGCTTATGCTCAAAAAGATCGCAAACGACGTTTTGAACTCAATGGAAGTGGTCTTGAGACCCAATTCGACCGTTTGAAGAAATTAACATTTCGGACCCAAAATCTGACTAACGACGCTATATTTAAATAAATTATTTAAATATAAAATCGTTAAATATGTGGGTTGTTACAGCAAATCTCAGAATATACAGTAAACGAAATCACAGATCACAGACACAAAGTACTAATAGTGCAGCGGAAGTAAAAGAAATAGTAGTTCATGAAGCTACTATATAAATATATCGGAGTTAAATAAAATACAACAGAAGAAATAAAGTACAACAGAAGTTTCAAATGATAACTAAGTACAAGCTGAATACAACAACAGAACTGAAATAGATAAGACTATATAACCAGATAATTTCCAACGATTCCAATCTCCAAAACGTGGAAATCCAAATCTGTGAATACTCCGGCTGACCCGAGCGTAAATAAAAATACAAACACTCGAGTAAGGACATACATACTTACACAATGTAAACCAACTCAAGTGAACTGTAGTAAAGGTACAAGTAACTTAAAGGATGCTTGGGACCTCCCATCCTCTAAGGATCCATTAAAATATATACTATGTAGTAATATTGCGCTATTATAATAGTGTTTATCAATAAAATAAACATACTTTTCAATAGCGTTCCGGGTTACCCGTATAGCCCTTCACACATAATAGTCCCAGTAGTCCATCCAATATCTGCATATCTCCTGATCGGGAAACTACGAGAAGATAGGCATGGGCTATAGTAGAAAACCGAACTCGTAGTAAGGCTCGATATGGTAGGTGACACGGCACACAAGGCAATGCCAGGTTAGATATACCAATTACGACACTCGGGCTGGTGGTAACGCACAACCACATACGCCCACCTCGGAACACATTCCCAAAATCGAAGGGGTGCCCAAACAATCACAAAAGCAATAGAATGGTATCGAAGAAATACGCCCAACCGGAGGAGCTACCCCTTTTGGCCCGAGATGCTCCTGTTTTAGCCACCTTAAGCCAACTCACGGGAGTTGGGTCCACGTAACATACCTCAAGAACGTCGCCACCATCCTACTTCATTCTTGGATCTCCACCGCGTACACAGTTAGTCAAAGTGGTTTTTGGTATCGACAGAGAGTATGCCCATATCCGATTCCGGTCTCTTTGCCAACCAATCGTTATTATAACCCGTGGTTAAAACTTTAAAATAATATTTTACACTTAAAATATTGATATAATTTCAATCCAAATCTTTATCAAAATAAAGATTAAATCATTTCCAAAACCATTTCAATTTATCAACATACCATATCTTTCAAATTCAAATATTTATCAAAATAAATATCAAGTCATTTCTAACCATTTCAATATATTAAATTATCATATACTTTCAAAACTTCCTTTAATCATTTTAATATATTAAAATATCATAACCTTTCAAAGCTTCATTTCCAAAATATCATATCTTTCAGAACTTCTTTTCAAATCATTTTAATATCAACATATCATATCATTCAAAACTTCATCTCAAATCATTTTAATATCAAAATATCATATCTTTCAAAACTTCATCTCAAATCATTATAATATCAAAATATCATATCTTTCAAAATTTCATCTTCAAATCATTTTAATATCAATCATTTTAATATCAAAATATCATATCTTTCAAAACCACATTCATTTTATTTAAAATACCATTTCAACACATATTTCAAAATAGTTTATATTTCAAAACAAATTACTTTATATTAAATCATAAAATTGAAGTTATTACATTAAATTATTAAATTATTAAATTCCAAAAATTTAAACTTTTCAATGTTCATTTATTCACTTAAATTTATTAAAACAATGAAAATTCAACTTTCGCAGCATTTGGAAAATGCTATAGTAAGTTACTTTCAAAACAATTCAATTTATCAAAAGATATCATTTAAAAATGCTGTTAATTAACTTCAAATATTCAATAGAATTTCACAAACACTTATATTTTCATTTAAATCATATTTAACATATAAAATCATACATTTTCACATTTATAATCATCATTTAATTTTCCTTAAATTCATGATTTTATAAAGTTAAATTTTCTTTTAAAAATCAATATTTATTAATAATTCACTTATTGAATTTCAACATTTAAATTTAAATTCATACATTAAATTTCAACTTAACACTTAAGTTTAAAATTTCAAATATAACTTGATTCCATTTTTATTAACTTAACCCAAAATTCACTTTTAAGCCAAATTCACAAATTCCCATTTTGGTTATATTTCAAAATTTCAACTTAAATAATCATTCATTTCACATTTTAACTTTATTCAAAAACCATTGATATATTATAAAATCACTTTAAATTCATTTTAAATTATAATAATCTAATTTACCATTTTCCAAATAAGAATAATTTTCCATTTTATTTTTTTAACTTAGATAACGCTTCTGACCAAAATTCCAAATTTCTAAACTTAAGTTATATTTCAATAATCCAATTTAACCATTCATTAATTAGATTTTTAACTCATAGAAAAAAAATCATAACTTCTTTATTATAAATCTTTTCAAAGTCTATTTAAATCAAATTTCATAAATTTATATTTTTAAAATAATTAAAAATATTCAAAACACTTTATAAAAATAACCACGGGCCTGTATATAGTTTTCTAACCTAGGTCAAGTGATACGGATATATATCATTTCAATCCGCAGTTTACAAAGAAAAATTCGAGTTCTATCATTTCAAACCCACAATCCCAAGTTTAAAAAAAAACGTTCAGGCCTACATTTCTACCCATAACGATCTTCCCTTATTCTAAAGTCCGTTCGGGTATGTATCATTTCAACCCATAGTGAATCTTATCTACAGGGAACTTGTAGTGTGATAAACAGATATAAATGAACAGTTAAAAACATATATAAATAAAAATTGATATGACTTGAAATTTAACAGGCTGAACATCATATATAAATAATCATATGGCAGTTATAACATCATATATTTTTTCTACACATTCAGTTGTTGTTTCACAACTGCATAAGCATAAATGTCGTGTGAGCTTTACTCACTTGTTAAAAGCTGGAGATAGCCAACAAAGCACACAAAAGAGACTCTACGAAGGCACGACGACTCGAATATAACTGAAGAGTGGAGGGCCAAAGCTAATTGCCTTGTTCAAACATTTACACAATACAATACAACAACATAAGTTCAAAATAATTTACACTTTAACAACACTTGAAATCAAAGCCCAAACACAACTTCAAATGGTTTGCACTTGTTCTCAACTTCACATGGATCAGTTAGTGATGGAATAAGCTCAGCTAAGGCAGGGACTAAGGGCTAGGTTTGGGTCCAAATAGATTGGCCTAGCTTGGGTTTAAAGGTGCATAGATATATAGGTGCACAAAACTACACTACAAGGCAAAAAAAATCATCATTTCTATGCTCCTATTGTGCTCGGCCAGAGGCTAGATGGGCCCAGCCAGTGGCTCAGGTGGTGGTGGGTGATGTGGAAGAGGGTGGAGGTCAAGTAAGAGGTGGTGGTGGTGGAGGAAGTGGCGGTTAGAGGGGGTAGAAGGTGGTGCTAGCAAACTAGGCTCGGTTTGTGTGAATAGGCGATGTATTTGTGGATTTTGGTGGATGTTCAAGCCTTGGTAGTGGTCGGCCTGGTCATGGTGATGGACTAGGAAAGGAAGGAAGGAGATTTGACCCAAACTTTCAAGCAATGGCCGTGAATTATTTTTGGATGAGAGAGTGGTTTTAGTTCACGTAAAAAATGAGGAAATGCAACTGAGAAATAAAATGAAAAGCACGGCCAAAATTAATGAGATGTAGGTTGGAAAATGAAAAGGAGGAAGAGGAAAAGACTTTGGAAGTTAAAAGGGTTTAAAACTTTTCATATATCCAACCATTTCTTTTGATTTTATAAATACAAAAAAGGCTGATAATAAAGAGTAGATAAACTCAGAAATAAAGTACAGAAATAAATAAAATAAATAAATTTTAAATTAATTAAATTAAATGAAGGAATAGCAGTATATATAAGTAGGATAAATAAATTGAAATAAATTCAAATGAACTTCATAAAAATTATATTATCACTTTAAAATATTAAAAGACAAAAATATACATACAATAACATATTAACACATATTAAAATAAAATATGACAAGGAAAATATAATTTTTATAATTTAAAATAACTAAAATTGCTAAGTAACTCAAATTGTACTCAATATTGAAATATACATAACTTTCACCATTTAAATCCGTTTCCAACGAAAAGAAAAGCAGTATTCATGTTATTAAATCTATTTTCATAATAAAAGATAAAATTTAAGAATTTACATATTTAAATTTGAAATTTAAAAGTCAAAGTTTGACCAGTTTGAACAGAAATTCACCTTTTAGTAAAATATCCAATTTACAACGGTTTGAAATTAGAATTCACATAAAAATCAACATTTGTATTTAAAATAACATAATTTATTCATTTTAATAAATAAAATAAAGTTTTTAAATCAAAATTTCAATAAAATAATCAAAACAAACATTTAAAATAAATCACAAAATTCAGGGTTGTTGCACTCTCCCCCACTCAAAACATTTCGTTCCGGAAAGGAATGAGGTACGGAAAAGCACAGAAAAAGATAGAAATGAAATAAGATTACGACAAGGTAACAAGAGGACTGAGATTATACTAGATAACTGTTGTTATAGGTAAGTTTAACAAGGTGGAGGTGATCAAATCAAGAATACCAACACGAAAAATGAACCTCAAGAGTCTGAATCACCCTTTTCACTTGACCAACGGTCTATGGATGGAAAAACAGTGTTCAAATCCAGATGAGTAACAAAAATTATCAAAGATTATAGAAAAATTTCTAAACTGACTGGTATAAGCAATAGCCTTCCCATTCTGTAACAAGATAAGAGAAATAAGGACAACCAAAAGATAGTTTGAAAAATCAAAATAAAATAATAAATTTTGAAATCATAATGCTTTGAAATCATAATACTTTGAAATCATAACAATTCAGAGATGTTATCATTTGGAAATCATACTACTAAAATTCATAACACTTTGGAAAATTACTAAAAAAATACTTAGAAAATCATAACACTTTTAAAATAATCTTCATTTAAACCATTTAATTCAAGGTCAAATAATATTCATTTCAAAATTGTAACATTTCTAAGTTCATTCCTTCAATTATAAAATTTCCAAAACATTGTATTTTCAGAAACAGCATCACTTATAATATGTTATGGTAGATATATTAGTATTTCAAATCAGTTCAATTTTAGAAATATTAACTTACGATTTATTAAAACAACTTTTATGAATGGAATATCCAAATAAACTATACTTCATTTATTAAGTCAAAAGTTTATTATTTTACCTAAATCTTAATTTAACAAATAACCTAACACTTTATTTAAAATACCCATTTCATAAATAAGATATTCCTTCAATAAGTTACACTTGAAATTTCCATTTGAAAACCAAATTCTCAATTATCAAATTTTAGCGATATTAAAAATACATCTTAACTATTTAAATCAAAATTATTCATTTTCAAGACATATCTATTTTTATAAATAAAATATTTATCATAGTAAATATAACAATCAAATTTCTTTAATTTTTTTCCCAATTTAGACATCAATTAGACTATGATTCCAAGTTAAATAAACTTTATTACGAAATGCCCCAATTAAATGTATTTTATTTATCTATTCAAAGATACATTGTTTATTACAGAAACATATTCATTTCAGAAAATAACCTTTATTTAAATTTCTAGGTTAGATTTAAGGTTCCATATTAAATAAAACTTGATTATTAAGTTATTTAAATAAAACCCTTTAAATTCCCTCTTCCTCTATTTACCTCGGTTAATCTTTTATAACTAAAATTTAAGTGTATAACATTTATTATAACCACTCAAATTTTATTTATAAAATCTTTTTATATTGTATATTATCCAATTACATTGTTAACTTCTAAAATTAAGGTAAGTTATATTTGAATGAAATTGTAATATACAAATAAAACTTTCCAATTAAATCATTTCATGCTTGAATATTCATCTAAAATTTTGATTGATTTTTTTATAATTGAAATTATTCTTTAAAATAATTTTAAGAATTAAATTTTCGATTTCTTTAAACTGTTTAGAGATAAATAAATGTATGTACATAATTTATCAAATCAAATTTAAATCATATCTCTATATATATTATAAATAAAGTCATAATTTAGAAATTGAAATCAATTTGATTTTCTAAAACAAAGTTGTAGCAAGACTACAGAATGGTCTCTTCACTTCAAAACTCGAAAATGAACATCGATGATGCCGCGGTCATCGCCGAAGTTATTTTCCAGCGATAAAGAGAAGAGAACTAATTTTAAACTTTAAAATTCTTTGGAAACAAATTTCTATTAGAAAATACTTTAAATAATATACCCCTTTTAAAACTTTAAACACAAGGTTTGAAACCATCGGAAATTAAATTCTCAAATTCTTGTTTTAAATTCATTTCAGTTCCCAAATCAATTTATAAACAACTATTTATAAATTCATTTATAGAACAATAAATGATAAACGAAGTATTATCATTTCAAATAATTATTTTAAATTAGTTTATTTAGTTCCATAAATTTACTTATATATCAAACTTTATTTCATTAACCAAATTTTAAAATAATATTGTGTCAGTTTGTTCTGTCAAAGTCTTTTCAAAATCCTATTGATCGCGCTGATCAGATGAATCGATCGAAAACCCAAATCAACATTAATAACTCAAACAACACAATATATAAAACAAAACATAGATTTACAAGTATAATTCAAAATGTTTGAAAGAATAGATTGGAAACAAAAAACAGGATGATAAAATAACAGAGTATGGAGATGGGTAAACTTAAGTAAATCGCGGGCAACCTTAACTGGGTCAACCGTGACTTAAAGAATAAGATCAATGTGAATTTTTCTAGGGTAAATCTACATTCGATCTCAAGAGATAAAGTTTGGATTAACAAAAGACATAAGCATCTAAACCAATGATAGATATAAATCTCTTGTGAATCGATGCTAGTTGTAAAGGAGTTTCACCCATTTACAATTCAATTTTAAATTGGCGAGACCGTCGACTCACTAAAAAGATCATTTAAAGCGGAGTTATGGGATACTCCAAAATCAAAAGAAGATGAATAGTGAGGGATAAGAATGGATTTTCGAACCGTAGGGAACGTTCAAAAATTCAAAGAAATTCGAACCAAAGAGTAAGAGATTCAAACTCGAACGAAGGTGATTCTACAAATAATTTACTTTATATTCTAAGTTTTGCCTCAAAGCCATAGCTCTGATACCAAATGTAACAACCATGTATTTTCAACCATTCGCATCCATTATAATTGTATAGGTAGACACTCATACCAGAATTGAATTGCTTAAAATACCGCGTTGTAAATAAAATTCGGCAAATCTCAGAATATACAGTAAATAAAATCACAGATCACAGACAAGAGTAATAATAGTGCAACAGAAGTAAAAGAAATAGTAGTTAATGAAGCTACTATATAAACATATCAGAGTTAAATAAAATACAAAAGAAGAAATAAAGTACAACAGAAGTTTCAATATGATAACTAATTACAAGCTGAATACAACAACAGAACTGAAATAGATAAGACTGGATATGCAGATAATCTCCCGCGATTCCAATCTCCGGAAAGTGGAAATCCAAATCTATGAATACTCAGGCTGACCCGAGCATAAATAAAAGTACAAACACTCGAGTCAGGACATACATACTTACACAATGTAAACCAACTCAAGTGAATTGTATTAATGGTACAAGTAACTTAAAGGATGCTTGAGACCGCGTATCCTCTAAGGATACGTTAAACTATATACTATGTAGTAATATTGTGCTATTATAATAGTGTCTATCAATAAAATAAACATACTTTTTAATAGCATTCCGGGTTACACATATAGTCCTTCACGCATAATAGTCCTAGTAGTCCATCCAATATCTGCATATCTCCTGATCGGGAGACTACGAGAAGATATGCATGGGCTACGGTAGAAAACCAAACTCGTAGTAAAGGCTCGATATGGTAGGTGACACGACACACAAGGCAATGGCAGGGTAGATATACCATTTACGACACTCGGGCTGGTGGTAACGCAGCAACCACAAACGCCCACCTCGGAACACATTCCCAAAATCGGAGGGGCGCCCAAACAATCACAAAAGCAATAGAATGGTATCGAAGAAATGCATCCGATCAGAGGAGCTACACTTTTTTGCCCGAGTTCGCTCCTGTTTTAGCCACCTTAAGCCAACTAATGAGAGTTGGATCCACGTAACATACCTCAAGAACGTCGCCACCATCCTACTTCATTCTGGGATCTCCACCACGTACATGGTTAGTCAAAGTGGTTTTCGGTATTGACAGAGAGTATGCCCATATCCGATCCCGTTCTCTTTGCCAACCAATCGTTATTATAACTCGTGGTTATAACTTTAAAATAATATTTTACACTTAAAATATAGATATCATTTCAATCCAAATCTTTATCAAAATAAAGATTAAATCATTTCCAAAACCATTTCAATATATCAACATACCATATCTTTCAAATTCAAATATTTATCAAAATAAATATCAAGTCATTTCTAACCATTTCAATTTATTAAATTATCATATCCTTTCAAAACTTCCTTTAATCATTTTAATATATTAATTATCATAACCTTTCAAAGCTTCATTTTCAAAATATCATATCTTCCAGAACTTCTTTTCAAATCATTTAATATAAACATATCATATCTTTCAAAACTTCATCTCAAATCATTTTAATATAAAAATATCATATCTTTCAAAACTTCATATTCAAATCATTTTAATACCAGTCATTTTAATATCAAAATATCATATCTTTCAAAACCACGTTCATTTTATTTAAAATACCATTTCGACACACATTTCAAAATAATTTATATTTCAAAACAAATTACTTCATTTCAAATCATAAAAATGAAGTTATTAGATTTGATAATTAAATTATTATATTCCAAAAGTTTAAACTTTTCAATGTTCACTTATTCACTTAAATTTATTAAAACTATGAAAATTCAACTTTCGCAACATTTGGAAAAAGCTACAGTAGGTTACATTCAAAACAATTCAATTTATCAAAAGATAGCATTTAAAAATGCTGTTAATTAACTTCAAATATTCAATAGAATTTCACAAACACTTGTATATTTATTTAAACCATATTTAACTTATAAAATCATAAATTTTCACATTTATAATCATCATTCAATTTTCGTTAAATTCATGATTTTATAAAGTTAAATTTTCTTTCAAAAATCAATATTTATTAATAATTCACTTATTGAATTTCAACATTTAAATTCAAATTCATTACATTAAATTTCAACTTAACACTTAAGTTTAAAATTTCAAATATAACTTAATTCCATTTTTATTAACTTAACTTAAAATTCACTTTTAAGCCAAATTCACAAATTCCAATTTTGGTTATGTTTCAAAATTTCATCTTAAATAATCATTCATTTCGCATTTTAACTTTATCCAAAAATCATTAATATATTATAAAATCACTTTAAATTCATTTTAAATTCTATTTATCATATTTACCATTTTCCAAATAAGAATAAATTTCCATTTTATTTTTTTAACTTAACTATCATTTTTGACCAAAATTCCAAATTTCCAAACTTAAATTATATTTCAATAATCCAATTTAACCATTCATTAATTACATTTTTAGCTCATAGAAAAAAATCATAATTTATTTATTATAAAACATTTCAAAAGTCTATTTAAATCAAATTTCATAAATTTATATTTTGAAAATACTCAAAAATATTTAAAACACTTTATAATATTAACCACGGGCCTGTATATAGTTTTCTAACCTAGGTTAAGTGATACGGATATATACCATTTCAATCCGCAGTTTACAAAGAAAAATCCGAGTTCAATCATTTCAAACCCGCAATCCCAAGTTTTTAAAAACACACCGTTCAGGCCTATCATTTCAGCCCATAATATCTTCCCTTATTCTAAAGTCCGTTCGGGTATGTATCATTTCAACCCATAGTGAATCTTATCTACAGGGAACTTACAGTGTGATAAACAGATATAAATGAACAGTTAACAACATATATAAATAACAGATGATATGACATGAAATTTAACAGGTTGAACATCATATATAAATAATCACATGGCAGTTATAACACCATATATTTTTTCTACACATTCAGTTGTTGTTGTTTCACAACTGCATAAGTATAAATGTCGTGTGAGCTTTACTCACTTGTTAAAAGCAGGAGATAGCCAACAAAGCACACAACGGAGACTCTACGAAGGTACAACGACTCGAATATGACTAAAGAGTGGAGGCCAAAGCTAACTGTTTCTTGTTCAAACATTTACACAATACAATACAACAACATAGGTTGAAAACAATTTACACTTGAATAACACTAGAAATCAAAGCCCAAAACAACTTCAAATGGTTTGCACTTGTTCTCAATTTCACATGGATCAGTTAGTGATGGTATAAGCTCACCTAAGGCAGGGACTAACGGCTGGGTTTGGATCCAAATAGATCAACCTATCTTTGGTTTAAAGGTGCATAGATATATAGGTGCACAAAACAACACTACAAGGCAAACAGATCATCATTTCTGTGCTCCTATTGTGCTCGGCCAGAGGCTAGGTAGGCCCGGCCAGTTGTTCAGTTGGTGGTGGGTGATGTGGCAGAGGGTGGAGGTCAGGTAAGAGGTGGTGGTGGAAGAAGTGGCGGCTAGAGGGGGTAGAAGGTGGTGCTAGCAAACTAGGCTCGGTTTGTGTGAATAGGCGATGTATTTATGGATTTTGGTGGATGTTCAAGCCTTGGTTGTGGTTGGCCTGGTCATGGTGATGGACTAGGGGGTGGTTGATCAAAGAAGGAGGAGGTGGAGGTCGGCCTATGGATGGAGGAGAGGTGGCCGATCCAATCTAGTTGAGAAACAAATGCAAATTCAATAAAAAAATAGAAAAAAAACAAAGGAAAGGAAGGAGATTTGACCCAAACTTTCAAGCAATGGCCGTGAATTATTTTTGGATGAGAGAGTGGTTTTAGTTCACGTGAAAAATGAGGAAATGAAGCTGAGAAAAGAAATGAAAAGCACGGCCAAAATTAATGAGATGTAGGTTGGAAAATGAAAAGGCGGAAGAGGAAAAGACTTTGGAAGTTAAAGGTTTTGAAACTTTTCATATATCCAACCATTTTTTTTGATTTTATAAATACGAAAAGGCTCATAATAAAGAGTAAATAAACTCAGAAATAAAGCAAAGAAATAAATAAAACAAATAAATTTTAAATTAATTAAATTAAATGAAGGAAATAGCAATATATATAAATAGGATAAATAAATTGAAATAAATTCAATTAAACTTCAGAAAAATTATATTATCGCTTTAAAATATTAAAAGACAAAAATATACATACAATAAAATATTAACACATATTAAAATAAAATATGGCAAGGAAAATATAGTTTTTATAATTTAAAATAACCAAAATTGCTAAATAACTCAAATTGTACTCAATATTGAAATATACATAACTTTTTAAATCTGTTTCCAAAGAAACAAAAAGCAATATTCATGTTATTAAATCTATTCTCATAATAAAGATAAAATTTAAGAATTTAAATATTTAAATTTGAAAATTAAAAGTCAAAGTTTGACTAATTTGAACAGAAATTCACCTTTCAATAAAATATCCAATTTATAAAAGTTTGAAATTATAATTCACATAAAAATCAACATTTATATTTAAAATAACATAACTTATTCATTTTAATAAATAAAATAAAGTTTTTAAATCAAAATTTCAATAAATAATCAAAATAAATAATTAAAATAAATCACAAAATTCAGGGTTGTTACATGATCTTTTCCCGAACCACCTTTCATTTTTTCCCAAACCAATTTTTATTTTAACATTTTTTTTCTTTCTTTAAAACTGTTATACACACGCGTACACTCAATAGCAGACCCGAGACTTTTTCTCCCATCCCCGAGATCGACTTTGAGTTTCTTCCTCCAATCCCAAACCTTCCAAACCATCATCATATACACATGTGCACCATGCACACTGCCACGACCACCTCCGACCAATGACGCTTCCTTTAGCACATCATCGATGATGCGCCTGACTTCTCCAACCACCCAATTCAACGAAAATAGCAGTAAAATGAAATCAAGTCGTTCGACCCAAAACTGGAATCAACCCGGATCTACAAAATCGATCGCCAACGACATAGTAGTTCACCAGAGTTCATACCGCTTCATCCAGAGCCACGCCACGACGTGCAGCGACGAATCCCCTCGGTGCAATCGGACGAAACGTCCTTACGACGTCGCAAAAACACAAAATTTATCATCGACACAACCTCGGGTAGAAAACCTACTTCGATCGATTTCTAATACCATGATGATGTAAAAGATTATTAGCCATTTTTTCAAAACTCTCTGATCATCCTTCTATCTCCAGCGAAATCCCCGACCTCCCCGGTCACATAGATCATCAGAAAAGCCTCGAAAACTCTCTCACGTTCTACTTCCAAACCTTCGTGATTTACCAAATTAAAAATCTTAATTTTTCTTTTAATAATCATTAATTCCAAGAACAAATCACATAATATAATCGATTCAAGAAATTAATATACTTGAGTTTTGCATTTATTTGAGTTTCACTGTAAATTCTTGTTTCAGATAAAAATTTACTTTCTAATCTTCTTAAAAATATTATTAAGAGATAAATTATGATTTAAAAAACACATTTTGCTTCAATCCTATGGTCTAAAGAGGATTGGAGATGAAGATTTAAATTTTGAAAACAGGTTCGGAACCCTGATAACCTGGAACAGAGGCATTTATTTTTTTGTACAGACATGCACTAGTATATCCATCTTTACAGAAGCTGATATTCACACAAGCATACACAAATACAGATCATTATATGCAAACCAGAAGTTATGCATACAGGTTCAAGTGCTTGCTCACCTGAGTATGGGAAGAACAAAGAGCATAAGCCTGGAAGTAAAATTTGGAAATTTGAATTGATTCAGATCCTGGAAACTTGGATTTACTTGGATGTGGAAGTTTTATTCGAGCTTGAACTTTGATAATCCAGGTTGTAGTTTGATTCGGCTTGTTGAAGTTGATCTGTGTTGAGTCAGCTGTTTGATTGCTTCGCATTGGTTTTGAATTATCTTCCAGGTTTTATAAATTTTAAAATGAAGATAAAGAGAGATGAGTAACTTGGTTTTACTCTTTTTATTTTCTATAATTTCTAAATTAAAAGGTAATGTGAATTTGCCACTTGTTTAACGATTATGTTATCTTGTTTACAATTATTTTATTTCATATCCTCTTAATTTTACAAAAGTCATTTGTTACAATTTTATGTTTAACTCCTTTTTTGAAATAATTTTATAAACTTTGTTTTTAAACCCTTTTAGCTTTATATTTACAAAGCATTTCTTTGTTTATAAAGCTTTTGTAAATCTTAAATAGTAATTCAAAAATTATTGTATTAATTTCAAAATATAACTTCCAGAACAATGCACATTAGAATTGTAGAAACAACTTTTACTAATTTAAAATGTAGAGTTTTAAATCCAATATATTTTCAACATATCTGTTATTGAATTTCAAATTCTATTTTTCAACTCCTTACAAAGCACATGTTTTTTTGGAGAAACTCAAATTAATTTACCAATTAATTTCACAATTTAATTTCAAAAATTATATTAATTATCAAATTAAATTTGATTCAAAACCCGGATCGTTCAGATTCCCCCTTAAGAAAATTTCGTCCTCGAAATTTGCTAGGGAGACAACAAAATATGGATACACAAAGATAGAGAAACGATTTGTTCAAATCAAAATGAACATCTATTCTGCATTGGCTTACCAAATCAGAATATTAAAAATAGATACAAGAACTAATATATTTAACACTTCACAAGATATTCGGGTAATCCAGATCTACGAAGTATGTAGGAGCATTGGTTAGTTCGAAGGGCAACTAACTGTTCGTAGAATATATCTGGACCCCAAAGAATAAACAGTTATATGGATACAATCCAAAAAAATTAGTTTAGAAACCAAAGTGTATCCATCAACCATAGCATCCAAAGTAATCAATTCATCCAAACAAACAATTCTAACCCTTTTGGAGTTTATGTCCCATGCAAATATATCAAAGCTTCTTCCTGAAGCTGTCAGGAAACCATCAAAGAATTGAAAAGAGACGATGAACAAAAGAGATTGATAGAGAAAGATTGTTTCCGCTGTTGTAGGAAGTTGACCATTAATAGTGGTAATCTAATGTCCCCTTCTTGCTCTCATGCATACTATTAGTGGACAATAATAGAATTTACTGAGGCACACAGACGAATATCTTTGGGATATACTCATTCTAGGGTATGTTTCACCCTATCTCTAATGTGTTTCCTAATGTGTTATACTCCTGAGCTAAAGTTTCAACCTTCAGCTCTGATACCAATTCTAATGACCCTGACTCGACCTTCGAAAATCGGCACTGAATACGTCACCCGTATTCAAATGCCGTAGATCCAAACGTCGAATCTGGTTCGCCGGAGCTTATAACACATTAAGTATAATAACACAACAGAAGAAAAAGATAGTATCATTGATATACAATATCTAATACAACAATTTGATACAAATGACTATCAATATATCTAAGATAGATACAAGACAATAACAAAGACAACAACAGTGGAAAGACAATATCTTCAATGCCAAACTCCAAAAACTCCATCTCCAATCCAAAACTAGCTCAAATCCCCATCAAGTTGAAGTGAAGCAACTCGATCCAAATGCGATCGCCAAATCCTAAGGCTAGATGCTATCAAAACTACTCCTACTATTTGGTTATCTGACAAAACCCAACACTAGACTGCCTGTGTGAAAAATTATGGGCACCTAGAGTTTAGGAAGGGAACAATAAACTCCGGATCAGTCATAGAACTGGTATGAGCAAACAAAAACAGTTTCATCTTTAAAACAAACAACAAAAGATTTTTAAAAGTTGAAAACCACAATGCTTTTTTGGAGAATGAAACTACCATAAGGCCTCTCGGCACACACACCATGCTATCGCCCACTTGGGGGAGATCTCTCCTTATGATAGTCAAAAATGCTTCATACGCAAAAGCAATTTGATATTATTATTAGTGCATAGTGGAAAATATTTGCAAGTATAATATTAATCTTAGCTAGCATACGTACCATTATAGTACGCCTACTGTAGCTACCATATTAAATGGCGGGTTCTACAACTAAAACCCTGCAAGGTGTTTATTGGACGATTGGATTTCCAACAAATGGTCAGGCTAAGGAACTTCCCATTGCCACATGGGTACGCCTCTGGAGGGATGCCCCGAGTACCTACCCGGCTCTCTGCCAACACAAGGTCGGTTTCCTCCCTGGCCGGGAGTAATTCCTAAAGATATGCCACCCCTGGTCGTTTGTGACCTTTATCTGAGGATCCTCAACCACAAAGCAACATCACACAGTAATAGACATACAATGTCCACATGAGTTAATTATCCGGGCTCCATACCATGATACCACCCTTTTCCAGAATGAATGGACATACCCTAAGGGTGCGACCCCTACAACCTTGCCGCATTTTTCCTATTTCGACCATTTTCGGGGTATGAGGTCCTGATGCAATCTCGTCCTATGGTCAAGTGATACTGGTATTTATTATTTCGATCCGAAATTTAAACACATACGGGTATATATCATTTCAACCTGCAATTCCAAATTAAATTCAATGAAAATCGCTTGGGTTAATCAGTTCAACCCATAACGATTTTCTCCTATTCAACAAGATCATTTGGGTATGTATCATTTCAACCCATAGTGAATTCTATACTAATGGGGAACTTGCAGAGCGATAACAGATATGATAATAATATAACAAGCATATATCATCAATATAAATACAGATAATGGTGTCAGATGTCACAAGTGAACAGATACAGATCACGATATATATATAACAATGTAAATAACTACAGCAGCATATTTCAATTGTCGTTTCCATTGAAATCAAATACAATAAATAAAAGAACATTAATCGTGAGTGATTCCTCACCTATCAAGGCTAGAGATGATTCGACGATGAAATGAGTTACGAATCCAAGCATGAACTCCGAAGCGAAGAAAAATTGAACATGAATTGGAAAAACAAGATTGATAAATAGAAATTGACGAAATCAAGTCAGAACTGGATCGATGAAGATCAAAGGTATAAGTGCACTTATATATATATATATAAAACTTTATAGAACTATATATATATGTGTAAAATAATTATATCCTATATTGAAACATATACCAAAATAAGATATGCATATTTAATCTCGAATCTATAACTTAACTTTAATATCAAAGATAATATATATATATATATTATGTTATGAATCATTCAGACACGTACATTTATAAATCAAACATGTGTATATTACATGTAAGCCAAGATATGAATATAAATAAAACAAGGTATGTTCATAATATTTCTTTTAAAAAATCATACAGATTATAATCCTTAACTATTATAAACTTCTTAAACTATAAACAATAAGCTATACTAGAGAAACCCAACTTTTATTATACCAACTTATATTTATAGTATATATATGCAAACTGCTAACATACTTTATATGATAATATTACACTAACGTGGACCATACGTTCACAATACTAACCTACATTAATCAAAAGACTGATGTACCATCCCTATATACTATTTATATAATAATGAACAGCGAAATGAACATACTATCCAACAGTAAAAAATGTCATCAATATATAGAAATCAAAACAAACTATGCATTTTTATATACAATATACAAAATATATAAAATATATCGAAACAGAAGCAAGTTCGGCTACTAATAAAATATGCTTTTGTCAAAATATATAGCTATTGCGCATTTAATTTTATTACTTTATAAAATACAACAATACAACTTACATAACATATATATGAAGTTTTATATCTCAACTCAGAATATACAAACTTGTAATATGTGAAACCTGTGATTTCGAAATCTATATATACATTATATAAAACATCTACATATTCCAGGCAACAACTTAACTATCGTATATATAAATGCAGACCGCTTATATATATAATTATAAATTTTGTATGAAACTAATATAACTAACAAAGTATTAGTATATCCGTCATACATAAAAATATTTTTAACATATCAACAGTAAATATGGTATATGTAGATTAATATATACACTACGTAGAGTCAATATTAAATTTAAAAATTATAAAAAATAAAGGTCTGTAAATTTGAATTTTATAAATTCAGATTCATAAAAATACATCATACATACATACATACATACATACATACATACATACATACATACAAGCAGAACCGATGTTAACCAATAGTCAACATACAAAACTTATATACTAGTTGCAAAATATATAGACTAGCATATTTAAATTTTTTATTTATATAACTGACCATATAGAAAATAAATAAACGCATATATAATTTATATATATACACACAAATGGTATATACCTCATAGCACTCGGTTATGATTGCAGGCAGTTCAAGGAATCGGCTAAATAGGTGGAGGATCTTGCAAGAGAAGGCTTGGCTATAGGTTCCAGAAGAGAGAGGGGAGAAGGTAGCTAAATGGATTGACGGTTTTGGTTGAGGTCAGGAAGCTACAGAGCAGGTATTAATGAAGGCAAGTTCAACTGAGGTTGCTGCGCGTAACGGTGGTGGAGGGTAGATGCGGATCTGGTTTATGCTGGGTTGATCAGGGGAGATGCTCAAAGAAGAACAAGGAATACAGGTAAAATATTTTTTTATTTACGGTGATAATCTTTTTAGAAGAAGAATGGAAAGAGAAGGAGCGGATGAATGGAGAGAGTCGGCAAATAAAAGGATGAACGCCCAAAAATAAAATAAAATGTTGAATGGAAATTGAATCGACGGATGACCATTCATTTTTTGACATTAATTCAAGTGAACCCCCTTTGAATTCCAAACCCATCTGTCTACCCACTACAATAATTAGGATAAAATAAAAATCAAATAAAACGAAATATAAAAAATGAAATAAAATATGAAAATAACTACGCGTGATCAGCTGAGAAATTGTAGTTTTGAAAAGTATAAATCAAGTTTTAATAAAACGAAAAAAGAGAAAATATTTGAATCAATTTTTTGGATTTAAATTAAAATAAAATTACGCAAGAAAATAAATTTAATATTATCAGATGAAAATTTACCAGTTGCTACGTTTAATTAGACGCATTTCAAATATCAAATTTTTATTTCAAAATTGTATTATTTAAAATTTCACAAAATTCAATTAATTAAATTAATTAAAACCGTTAATATATTCGGGCTGTTAAACTCTCCCGTACTCAAAACTTTCGTCCTCGAAAAGGAAGGAGGTAGGAGAATAGAAACAACTAGAAAGAAAATAGAGTGGAGAACAAAATAAAACAATTTACTTGACCTATATACATTTCAACTTAAATTAATTAATATTCCACAATTGATTTTAAACTCAAGCTATTTCATTAAGTTGATTAAATTTCAATTTATAAATATTTGATACAAAAAGGTTTCCTTAATTAGAAATGTATTAATTTGTCTCATTTGCTATTCAACTAACTTATTATTCTATTTAACTCTATTAACACTTTATAATTAAAATTTAAGTGTATAACATTTGTCATAATCACTCAAATTTTATTCATAAAATCATTAATCACCATTTTACATTGTAAATTATTCAGTTACATATTCAACTTCTGAATGATTTAGGTAAATTATATTGGAATTTAATTGAGTATTATACAGGCAAAATTTTCTTAATTCAATTACTTCAAGTTCAAACATTTATTCCAAAATTTTGGCTTCATTTTATAATTGAAAACATTCTTAACATAAGATGAAGAATTGAATTTCTGATTTCTCTTCAAACCATGTAGAAATATATACATACATACATACATACATACATACATACATACATACATATACACACACAATTTGTATCCAATCGAATTTATAAACATATACCTATATATATAGATCAAATCATACCTCAGAAATTCAAATCAATTTATTTTTCAAAATAAAAGTGTAGCAGAGCTACAAAATGGTCTCTTCACTTCGAAACACAAGAATAAATGTCGATGATCCTATCGTCATCACCGAAATTATTTTCCAGCGACAAAAGGAAGGAGCACTGCTTTAAACTTTTAAAATTCTTTGGAAACCATTTCTATTCAAAACTACTTTGAATAATATGCATTTTAAAACTTTAAAACAGAGTTTGAAATTATCGAAAATTAAATTATCAAATTCTTGATTTAAAATCATTTCAAATTCCAAATCAAATTATAATCAAGTTTATAAATTTCCATTTATTTATATTGTTGAAATAGTCAATGGTTTTCAAAACAATAATTTAAAATCAAATAATATCAATTCGAACAGCTAAATTCATTTAACTATAAAATTTTCGAAACGTTACTTATATCTTTAATATAATCATACAAAATTTATTTCATTAACCAAATTTGAAAACAATAAGGTGTTAGTTTGCTCTGTTCAAATGTTTTGGAAATCCTATCAATAGCGCTGATCAAACGAACCGATCGAAAATCCAAATCAACATCAACAACTCAAACAATACAGTATATATATAAAACATTTTTAATTGAAATCTAATGGACTCAAATCAAAGAGAATTTTGATTCGAAGATAGATTTGAAACAAAGATAAGATAATTAAATAACGAAATAGGGAAATGGATAAGTTTGTATAAATTGCGGGCAACCTTAACCGGGTCGACCGTGACTTCAAGAATAAGATCGATGCAGAATACTGAGGCAAATCGACATTCGATTGCAAAAGATAGAATTCATGCATAGAAGGAGATAGATAGCATCGTAAACCAAGGATACAGAAATCTTCGGTAAATCAATGCCTACTGTAAAGAAGTTTCACCCCTTTACAAATTATTCGAAGATTGGTGAGACCGTCGATTTATTAAAGAGATTGTTTGAAATGGAGTTATGCGATACTCTGTAATACGAATAGGCAGAGATAAGGATGGATTTTTGAACCGAGGGGAACGCTCCAAAGTTCAAAGGAAATCAAATTGAAGAAGAAGGAATTCAAGCTCGAAAGAATGTGATTTTGTAATTAAATTTACTTTATACTTTGAGTTTTCCTAAAATCAAAAGTTTGATACCAAATGTAACGACCTGATACTTTCAACCATTCGCATCCACACATGTCAGATTTGAATTGCTCAAAATACCAGATTGTTAGTTTATATTTGGCAAAACTTAGCATATACAGTAAATAAATAAATCACAGAATCACAGACACGGATTACTTTCAATATGCAGCGGAAACAAAATGAATAGTAGTTCATGAAGCTACCATATATATCAGAGTTAAAATAAGATACAATAAAAGTCTCGAATACAACAGTCAAATACAAGATCAGAACACATCACTAGAATCAACTGAATATCTATAAGCTGGATAGATAGCTGGATCTCAAAGTGAAGCTCCAACTCCAAAGGTGAGTCTCAAAAGCTGAACCAATCAGTCTGACCTGAGCGTAAAGAAAAACACAAAATACTCGAGTCTGGATTAACATTCTCATATCAATAAATACAACTCAAGTGAAATAACAACTAAAATACAAGTAACTCAAAGGATGTTTGGGATAACCATCCTTTAAGGATCCGTTAAACTATCTACAATGTAGTAATATACGCTATTATAATAATGTCTAAAGTAAAGTATAATATATTTAAAAATAGCATTAAGGCTTTACATTTTCCACCTTAACACATTTTATATATTCTCATGTCCATATAGTACCGTAATCTCCCACGTACTAGGCGTCGTCAGAGGGCACTCCATAGAAATGGTACAAAACAAAATCGTATACGGCGCGCTAGGGTAGGTGACATGACAAAAAAAGGCAATGTCAGGGTAGATATACCAATTACGCATCCAGGCTAGTGGTAACGCATAGCCGCAACTACCGCCCACCTCGAGCCACACCCCCAAATCAAAAATCAAAAGTGGCTACCAAATCAATCACATAGTCTGAATATAATATCGAAGGGGTGTGTCCGATCAGAGGAGCTATCTCATCGGCTCGAGAAGCGCTCCTGTTTTAGCCACCTTATGCCATCTCACGGGAGTCGGGTCCATGTATATACCTCAATAGGACGTCGCCACCATCCTACTTCATTTTGGAATCTCAACTGCGTTCGCAGTTGTTAAAGTGGTTTTCGAAGTTGGCAGAAAGCATGACAAATTCCTATCCTTGTCTCTTTAACGACCAAACATTATTATAACACTGCGGTAATTTCAAAAATAGTTTATACTTCATTACCAAAATATCAGTGCCATTTTAAAACCATATTAAATATGATATCATTTCCATTTCAAAACCAAATAAGATATCATTTCCATTTGAAATATATCCATTTACAAAAATCATAGCGCTTTAAAATTATAACGCTTCGAAACCAAAACACTTGAAATTATAACAATTTGTAAATCATAATTTCAAAATCATAATACTTCCCATTTGACCTTTTTGGATATTAAAATAGTATATATAATAAATTAGTTTATAAAGAAAAACAGTTATAAGTTAAAAAAATTATATTAAAATTGTTTATATTAAAATTGTTTTAAATAGAATTTAAAATACTTTATATAATAGAATAGCTTCCTCAAATCGCACAAATCAATTCCAAGCCAATTCAAATTCCAAAATTCAAATTTAATCAATTCTCAAATCATCAATTTCAATTCAATCTAGTTTCTCAATAAACCATTTCAATTTATATCGGTTTCAAAATAGATTTGAACCCCAAAATAAACCATTTCAGTTTCAAAATTTCCAAAGCTTTAAATATTCAAACATTTCAAAACTAAATTTGATAATTTCATATATATCTAAATTTAACTTCATTATTATTTGGTTTTGAAATATCCACTTAATAAAACCGGTATCACTTAAATAAATCTCAAATAGTCTAAACTTAATATTTCCTTTACTTGAATAAAACTTGAAATATTCATTTAAATCACCTTAACCAAAGTCAAGTTATAAAACCATATCCTTTAAAATCTCATATTCATTAAGTTCCAAATCGATTTTAATTAAATATAATTCTTAATTAAATACAATTTCAAACCAATTCCAAATTTATCTTCTCAACCTTAGTTTATTAAAATCATTATAAGCTTTGTATCGAAATAAAATTTATATAATGCTTAACCATATTATAATTTAATAATATCAAACTTTATTATCAAACTTACTTTATGTTGAAACAAATTCATACATAGCTTAAGATCAAGAATTTAACTATATATAAAATAACATTTATATAATATCTAAAATCAATATTGTATAATTTCTTTTCCGAAACCATATTTTCAAAATATTTATATATAGAACAAGGGTGTTTGTATATAATTTTCCATCCTATGGTCAAGGGATACTGATATTTATTATTTCAATTTGAAATTTAAATACATACGGGTATATATCAATTCAACCCGCAATCCCAAATTAAATTCAATGAAAATCGCTTGGGTTTATCATTTCAAGCCATAACAATTTTCTCCTGTTCTACAAGATCGTTCGAGTATGTATCATTTCAACCCATAGTGAATTTTATACTAACAGGTAACTTGCAGAGCGATAACAAGTATGATAATAATATAATAGGCATATATCATCAATATAACAAACAGATAATGGTGTCAGATGTCTTAGGTGAACAAGATACAGATAACATCATATATATAAAAATGTAAATTACTACAACAGCATATTCCAATTGTCGTTTCAATTGAAATCAAATTTAACAAACCTAAGAACATTAAACGTGAGTGACTGCCCACCTTTCGAGGCTAGAGATGATTATACGACAAAATGAGTTACGAAACCAAGCACGAATTCCAGAGCGAAGCAAAATTGAACGCAAATTGGACGAACAAGACCGATAAATAGGAATTGACGAAATCAAGTCAAAAGTGGATCGATGAAGATCAAAGGTATAAGTGCACTATATATATATATATATATATATATATATATATAACTTTATAAAACTATATATATGTAAAATAATTATATTCTAAATTCAAACATCTACCAAAATAAGATATAAATATTTAATTTCAGATCAATAACTTAACTTTAATATCAAAGATAAAATCTATATATATTATGTTACGAACCATTCAGACATGTGCACTTATAAAACTAACGTGTGTATATGACATGTAAAATAAGATATAAATATACATAAAACAAGGTATGTTCATAATATTTCTTTTATAAAATCATACATATTTTAATCCTTAATTATTATAAACTTCTTAAATTATAAACAATAAGTTATACTAGAGAAACCCAACCGTTATTACACCTACTTATATTTATTAAATATATATATATACACACACACACATGCATACTTCCAACATATTTTATGCGATAATATTACACTTACGTGGACCATACATTGACAATACTAACCAATATTAATCAAAAGAGTGCTATACCATCCTTACATACTATTTATATAATAATGAACAATGAAATGAACATGCAATCTAACAGTACAACATGTCATCAATGTATAGAAATCAAAACAAACTATGCACTTTTATACACAATATAAAAAATATAAAATATATCGAAATAGAAGCAAGTTCGGCCACTAACGAAATATGCTTTTGTCAAAATACATAGATACAGCTATTGTGCATCTGATTTTGTAACTTTGTAAAATACAACAATACAACTTACATAACAATATATGAAGTTTTAAATCTCAACTCAGAATATACAAACTTGTAATATATGAAACCTGTGTCTATATATACATTACATAAACCATCTACAGATTACAAGAAGCAACTTAATTATCGTATATATAAATGAAGACCGCTTATATATAATTATAAATATTGTATGTAACCAATATAACTATCAAAGTATTAATATATCCATTATACACAAAAATATTTTTAGCATATCCAACAGCAAATATGGTATATGTAGATTAATAATATAAACTATGTAGAGTCAACATTAAATTTAAAACTTATAAAAAAAACAAAGGTCTATACATATAAATTTTTTAAATTCAGATTCACATAAATACATCATATATATACACAAGCAGAACCGATGCTAACCAATAGTCAACATACAAAACTTATGCAGTAGCTGCATAATATATATAGACCATCATATTTAAACTTTATATATATATAACTGACCATATAGAAAATAAATAAACACTTATATAAATTATATATATATACAACTGGTATATACCTCATAGAACTCGGTTATGGTTACAGGCAGTTCAACCAATCGGCTAAATAGGTGGAGGCTCTTGTAAAATAAGGCTTGGCTATGGGTTCGAGAAAAGAAAGGGGAGTAGGTAGCTGAATGGATTAGTGGCTTCGGTTGAGGTCAGGAAGCTATGGAGCAGGCGTTGATGAAGGCAAGTTCAGCTGAAGTTGCTGCACGTTCCAATGGTGGGGGTAGATGCGGATCTGGTTTATGTTGGGTTGATAAGGGAAGATGCTTGAAGGAAGAACGAGGAATACATGTAATTTTTTTATTTATTTATGGTGATAATCTTTTTAGAAGAAGAATGGAAAGAGGAGGAGAGGACGAATGAAGAGAAGTTGGCAAATAAAAGGATGAATGCACAAAAATAAAATAAAACGTTGAACAACAAATTGAATCAACGGATGACTATTCATTTTGTTTTTACATCAATTGAAGTGACCCCCTTTGAATTCCAAACCCATTAGTCTACCCACTACAATAATTAAGCTAAAATAAAAATCAAACAAAATCATATATAAAATATGAAAATAAAATACAAAAATAGCTACGTGTGATTAGCTGAGAAATTGCAGTTTCGAAAAGTATAAATCAATTTTTAGCAAAACGAAAAACAAAGAAATTATTTGAATCCATTTTTTTTAGATTCAAATTGAAATAAAATTACGCAAGCAAATAAACATTAATATTATCAGATGAAAATTTACCAGTTGTTATGTTTAATTAGACGCATTTCAAATATCAAAAAAAAATTTCAAAATTTTATTATTTAAAATTTCATAAAAATCAATTAGTTAATTGAATTAAAACCGTTAAAATATCCGGGTTGATACAGAAACCCTAGCCTCGCCGACCCTTGCGCCTACATCGAACTGCCTGCCAGAATATGCCGAGAATGACTACAGCCACTTAGTCGCGGCTTCCAATCACGATTCACTTGCGATGATGTTTAAACTGCGGGAGGCACCGTCAAGGATGAACTCGCGGCACGCTCCGCAAATCTCCCTCTTTCGTCTCTTCTTGAGTGCGACACTGCCTTGAAAATGCGCACGCGATCTGCCTAAAGACGATGCGAATCAATCGATCTCACAATACTTGACGTTGAGCTCGCGATAATGTCGCGATATATTTCTCTTTTTTTTATACACGAACGAATCGATCTACGTGAAGAAGCACACGACTTTGAAGAAGAAGATTTCTTTTAAACAATGGCCGGTAATTTCGATTTTGAATGAAAAAAGGTTTTCGTTTTGTAAGTGAATTTGATTTATACCTTTAAAATGCTCGGCTATGATAAGAAGGAGACGCGTGTGAAATTAAACAGATAAAAGGAAACATGCTTCTTTGGGTGGACAAGTGGATATGATATGAAGGATAAATTTCTGATGTGAAGAAGTTTGACCAGTCAAAACATATGTATTATATTTACATTTTAAATTTAAATCGACTTGAAAATGCAACTTAAATTTTCAGACTCCTATCGAGGCATGCTGCTTGGCGTTTATAATATTATACCCATATTTTGAACGCAATGGAAAAGATTTCGAGGCCTGATTCAATCGTATGGAGAAGATATTTTTTGGACCTAGTTATTATATTGAATTTTCAATATAGATCTAGCGCATTTATCTATTATACGGCCACATGACAACTCCAAAAGCTACAAAAATTGAAATTCGATAATAGTACACTATTACGAATCCAATGGAACTAGTTTCATCAAATTCCGAGACTATGCCTCGGAAGGCTATTTCTTAAATATCAATTTACATGATATATTTTCAAAACTGAACAAAAAACTTTCAAATTCAATTTTTAAAGTTCTATTACCTTCAGTAATATTAATATCAATTTTATAAGCCTTCAAAGTTTTTTAACAAGCTTAAAACGTAAGATTCAATATTTTACCCAATTTCAAATTATTAAAATTTAATTGCCAAATAAACGGTGATATTTGAAATTCAAGTTGAACTAAATTTCAAATATTTGAAATCAATTAAATATTTCAATTTCAAATATCCAGAAATTTCAGGTCGTCACAGATATCGATACATCCATTAAGAGTGGAGTATGCAACGATCTCCAAATGTTGGATAGTATATTTCTCATGTATGCTAGAGGCACCAAGGGGTTACATACATATAATTATTGGATACCTATGGAATGACTCACTTGATAGTTTTTTAGTGGCTAACAAAATTAAGGCTAAACGAAAATATAAATATGCCAATATTATACAGTTATCTTGACTTGTGGGTATTATTGATATTCAATATGGAAGCCCTTCTTTGATTATAGTTAAATTGTAGCACAACATCCATCAAATGACAACATTGGGTCGAGTGGAAGCAATGGAAGTGAAATGCTATCCAAAAGAAGATTCATATCCTTAGTTATATAAGGTTTGTAATGTAACATCCCTAACTTGGAGGTCCCAAACTAGCGGCTACGAATGCTGCAGCTATCTATAGTTATTAATCATCGATGACCAAATGCGATAATGTTAGAAACATTGATATAACAGAAACACATGGATATGGAAAGATTTTAAAATAAAAAAACAACTTTCTAATTCCTTTTCAAAGCATTTAAATTCATTACATAATCCAACAATCGTTAACCATGTTGAAAAAAATATTATTATTACAACATACGCTAAGAGCAACATATGAAGATTCACCCTTGGATGATTGGAGTATATATCGGTAATTAAATTACTTTGAAACAAAAATAAAAAAGAACTCTAAATAGTTATCATGCCTCTTGCATGTCTTCGGAAGCTTATATTCCTAAAGAGGTACCAGAAAACCTCAACTCTAAAACTACTCAAAACCAATTGAGCACCCGAGAGTTTAAGGGGAAAACATAAACTTCGAGTTGGACATAAATCCTGGTATGAATAATAATCTACTATCTCAAACCATTTAGATATCTAGTGAGACCACGCCGATTAGCGGAGTTGGTTTTCCGCTCACTAGTATCTTATCCAAAAATTTAGAAAACCTTAAGCCGTGCTCCTGCATCCACAATGGTTAAAAAATAGCAATTCAAAATACTATGATGATATGCAAACAAGTAAATAAATTTTGGATTACCCATCCTCATTCATTTTGACTATCTATCTCTATTATGGCTTCTAGGCTCACTATTAACTTGTTAGTTTTCATAGGCCGACTAATAACCTATTCAGTAATTATGGACCTCCTGTCCGGTTTCATGATTTTCAAGGGATCACTAAGAACGTTTAGCCCCAGCCAATAACTTCATCATTCATGGGTTCTCCCTGAACCTATTGGTATCTCCAAAAACTTCCCTCTTATCCTAGTTTTCTTGGGTTAAGTAGGAATCTATTGACTTCTGTCAATAACTAAATCCGAATATAGTTTTTGGGGGTTCACTACAAACCTATTGGCTCCTGCCAATAACTTTTTCTAATCATAGTTTTCATGGGTTAAATATGAACCAGTCTATCTGACAACTTCTTTAATCAGTATTTAGATATCCTATATTATGGTCTATCTGACCTTCTAGATGTAATTCTGATCATTCAAGAGTTAACTCAATTTACATTCACTATTGGGTCAACCTAGCTAATTATTCTTCCTCAAAGTACAGTTATGGGTCCATATTAAAGAGAATATATATTAGAAGAAACAAACATAATAACATAATAATATCAACATCCGTTTTTTAATATCCTTGAAATCATTTACAGATGTAACATGGTTAATCCCTTTAACCTATGATTTTATCGAGGAAAGCTTCTTCAAAATCTTCATAGTTAAAACCATTTCAAAATTCCTTTATTTTAGCTATGTGTTTTCCTTTAAATATGAGATTGTGTCATTTGTTTTTAAAACTAAGGCTTTCGAAACCTTAAAACTTTACTTTCGAAATCATTGGATAAACCTCCTTAGAAAGCATTCAAATCTTCTTTTCAAAACACTAAGCATGTGCCTTTCAAAAAACGTTAAAAAATCTCACTCGAAACCATCAAAATATACCTATTGAATGTATTAAAGCGTCATATATTAATTCTTAGAAGCATAGCTTCGAAATCAATGAAAGTACTACTTTCGAAACCATTGGTTTTATCTTTAAATATATCTTTTGGGTTAAAGTGAATATATACGAAAGTAGGCCTTTCGAAACCTTTAATCTTCATATAAAATTGTATGGGAAAAATTAATGGCTTCGAAGCCATCTTTTTGAAAGCTCAAATTTTTTATGTAAATCATTTAAAGGACAGCTTCGAAACCCCTTCCGAAGCCATTGCCTTTGAAACCCTTGAATCCTTTCAAAAGCTTAGGAAGTGGCTTAGTACAAGTTTAAATAAAAAACTACCTTCCGAATTGGTTGATGACTTCAATCTATTCGAAAGGCATAGGGACGAAACAATGTTTCGATTGGGTTGAGACTACCCTTTCGAAAGCATTAGTTTATAACATAGGAACTTATTCAAAAGATACACTTAAGAAAAAAGGAGGCAATCCCTTCAAAAGCTATTTAAAAGACCCTTTCAAAGCAATTGTTTCAAATCCTATGAAAGCATTTAGTAAAAATTGGCAAGCGTATTTCTTTAGAAAGTAAAAAAAAGGTTTCAACCCTATCGAAAGCAGGGGTTTTGACACCATGCCTCCTGCCGTTCTTCCACCCTCTATGTACCATCAATGTGATACCTTGTGTATTGGTTTCGGCTTGGTTGGTTTCGACTTGGCGAAGGCGGAAGCATGGGGTCGAAAGGTGCTTCTAAAAGAGGCAAACCTACTTTTTTGGGCAAAGACCGATTTATTGTCTTTTAAAGTTATTACTTTATGACTAACCTACTAATTCGTAAATATTTAATTGGTTGCCATAAACTTTTTAAATTCTTTCTCAAAATAACTACTGCATAGCTTTATATCTAAACAAGGATTAATTTAACCAATAAGCCCTCCCATTAAGCAAAAAAATTAAAATTATTAAGTCTTCCTCCTAAAGTAAATTAAATTCCATAGTTAATTACATAGGAAAATCCCCAAAAATCATAGAAATTCACTTTCAATATGTTATCTAACATTTAAAAATTTCATACACGAATTCTTCATAAATAACCAAAATTAATTTCTAAACCCAATTATTCATATTTTCCTTTGAAAATTCATAATAAGTTTTACATAGCTAGGAAAATTATAAAAATTAAAACATATCTTCAAAATCATGTTTTTCATAACTAATAATTTCCTCACGGCATAAGACATTCAGTATAATCAGTTTTACCCTTAAAATAGTGTATGAAAAATTATCAAACAATCTTGTTTGAATCAAACATGTTATAAAATCCAAGCATATCATCAGTCAAAAATCATCATAATGGATTTAAACCTGAATCCGAAAATCAAATGATCAAAAAATAAAACATATATGGTTTTGATTACTATTCACCTTGATTAGGAGAAGACTTTGAAATTTGATTGAGATTAATTCCCCTTGCTTTAAATCCTTAGCTTTAATTTGATTTCCTCCTCTTTTGGCCAGCTTCTCTTTCTTTTGTTTGCGTTTTATGTTTTTAGAAAAATGAACATGAATGGATAGGAAACGTGAATATTAAGGGTATGGGATTTTAGTGCGGCTATTTCCTAATAAGCCCCTGTTTTAATTAAGTAACATATAAAACAATTCATAAGCCCATTCATATAACTAAGCTCGGCCTCTAGGTATTTATTCAAATCTCAATCCCCTTATCTCTCTAATATTTTCATTATTCTATTTAGTTTATCTAATTAAATCTTCTGAATAACGTTATTAAAAATTAGGGGTGTTACAAGCTTCCCTCCTTAAAGAATTTCGTCCTCGAAGATCGGTAAGGTCTAAATAACTAATATAGCAATCATCTATATTGACTCTTAGCAACCATACTAGCCTACCTGATTAGTAGCTATCTATATAAATCTAATTTAGACATACCCTCAAAGCAGTTCATGATAAGTACCTGTAGTCCATTATTCTATCTCCCAAGTACAGTCATTCTCATTGTCGTTCCACTAAAATTTCACCAATTTAACAGTGTTGTTCCTTAATCTTTTATCATCCTACAACCTGATCATGTTGTCTAAAAAAAGTCAAATTCAATTCGACTATCAAGTTCACCAACCTTGTTAAAGGTATAATATTCTCTAGATCATGTACATACTTACAAAGACGAGACACATGAAACACATTGTGGACACCTACCATACTGCTCGAAAACTCTACTCTGTATGTGAGCTTTGCAATCCTCTCTATGATCTGGAACGGACCAATATATCTCGGTGCCAATTTCTCAGATTTTCCAAATCACACCACGCCCTTCATCGATGATACCTTAATGAAAAACCTATCTCCAAATGAGAATTCTAAGTCTTTACACCTCTTATCTGCTTAATTTTTCTGTCTAGCCCGAGCTTCCTTCATCCTTTTTTGGATAAACTCAATCTATTGCCTCTCTAACCAAATCTAGACCTAAGAATAATCTGTCCTAGTCTCCAACCAACATCCTGAATATTTGTAAGGCGTTCCATACAAAGCTTCAAAAGAAGCCATTTCTATACAAGTCTGATAATTATTATTATAGAAATCTCAACCAAATATAGGTGATCTTCCCAAGATTCACCAAAGTCCAATACATAAGCTCTCAACAAATCCTCGAGCACATTATTGACTCTCCCTGTCTGCCCATCCACCTGAGGGTGATACACAGTACTCATTTTAAGCTTGGTACCTAATACCAACTGCAGACTCTTCCAGAATGCATTAGTGAATAAAGCATCTCTGCCACTGACAATACTACTAGGGATCCTACGTATTCTAACTATATTCTTCATGAACAACTTAGCTAAAACAGTTGTCGTCCTGGTTGTCTTAACTGGAATGAAATGAGCACTCTTGCTCAATCTATCCACTGTAACCCATATACTTTCATTTGCTCTATTTCACCTTGGTGACCCATCTATAAAATCCATGGATATCGAATCTAATTTCCAACTCGAATGTCCAAAGGCTGAAGCAACCCACTCGGCTTCTGAAGTTTGGCCTTCACTTGTTGATAGTTTGCACACTTCCTAACCCACAAGCCAACATCCCTCTTGATACCTTCCCAATAGAAGCTTCACTTTATATCCTTATAAATCTTGGTCCCTCTAAGATGAATCATAAACTTGGAACGATGACATTCTCCAAGAACTTCTCTCCTTAAGTCCTCAACATTAAGAACACATAACCGTCCCTTCTTTCTCAACCATCCTCTCTGGTCAAGACTAAAATCCTTTAGATCATTGATCTCAGTTTCAACCTCAAGCCTTCTAATCTTCTCGACTAATAAAGGATCCTCCCTCTGCTTAGAAGCAATCATTTCGATCAACACTGGTCGAACTTATAAACAGGACAACATGGAGGTACTCTGATTAGAACTAGCAGTCGATCTTAAATGCACACTATAAGTAGTCAAAGCTTCTATATCTTTCCATTCTGCCAACATAGCTAAAACCACATTCTTATGTCTTCTGGTAAGAGCATCCCCTACTTTATTTCCTTTCTAAGGTGTATACTCTATACCAAAATCATAAGCAGCCAAAAACTTCAACCACTTTTATTGTCTTATATTCAACTCCTTTTGGGAGAGTATGTAACTTAAAGACTTATGATTCATGTATAGCTCAGATCTCTTAAAGAGAAAATGTCTCTAAATCTTCAATGTGAAGATTATCGCAACCAGCTCCAAATCATGAGTAGGATATCTCACTTCATGCGGTCTAATCTATCATGAAGCATAGGCAATAACTTTACTCTTCTGCATCAACACAGCTCCTAATCCAGTCCTATATGCATTAGTTTACACCACCAACGCTTGGTTTTCATTTAGAACTACTAACACATATGTGTTTGCTTTAACTTAAGAAATGCTTCCCCACATTTTTCGGACCAGCCAAACTTCACATCCTTCCTAGTTAACTTAGTTAAATGTGTTGCTATCCATGAGAAATACTTGATGAATCTCCGTTAATAGCCAGCCTTTCCAAGAAAACATGTAACCACAGTCACCATCTCTAGTCTCTTCCAATTATTAACAGCATCGATCTTATCTAGATTGACTAACAACCCTTTCCCTATAACCATGTGACCAACAAACTTAACCTCTTTCTTCCAAAAATGACATTTATAAAACTTTGCCTTTAGCTGATGCTTCCTTGGCATCTCAAGCACTACTCTTAGATGACCTTCATGCTCTCTCACATCTTTAGAGTATGATAAATTGTCATCTATAAACACTTACAAGAACCTATCCAAGTACTCTCGACAAATTTGGTTCATCAAATCCACGAAGAAAGAAGATGCATTCGTTAACCCAAATGACATTACCAACCATTCATACGAACCATACCTAGTTCGAAATGCTGTCGATGGAATACTGTCATCTTCCACTCTTAACCAGTGGAAACTTGTCACCAAATTTAACTGGTAAAAAATTCTAGCTCTACATAACTAATCAAGTAGGTCGTCAATTCCCAACAACAGTACTTATTCTTAATCGTCCTCTTGTTCAACTTACAATAGTCAATACACATCTTTAACGATCATTCTGATTTCTTCACGAACCCTACGGCCGCTCCCCAAGGTGAACTTCTTGGTCTAACAAAATTCCTCCCTTCTAGATCCACTAGCCGCACCTTCAATTACTTCATCTCAGTAAGTGTTATCCTACTAGGTCGTCAACTCACAGGTTCAACTTTTAGCATAAGATCTATCTTAAACTCAACAGCATGTTTTGGTGGTGGTCCTATAACCGGCTAAAAGACATCTACAAATTCTCTTGCTACACGAGCCTGACTTAACTCTTCTCCTACTTCCATAGCACTTAACAAAGCACAACTACTCCAGTAATACTTCTCCACTGAGACTATAATTCGGTTATGACTATCAGGGTTTCTCGATGGTATTTTCCTATCATGGCAAAATATCCTAGCCTCATACTTACCCAACCAATCCATACCCAAGATGATCCCAAAATCTACAAAATCAAAAACATACAGACTACATGCAAACTTATAGCTTAACAAATCAAGTTCTAACTGGTTACATCTCATCCTTAGAGTTGCTTACCCTTCTATCGGATTTGCAACCATTAAGGAAGTAACAAGGTATGATTTTTAGCACAAAATATCAACCAAAAATTGAGTTGTACCGGTATCAAATAGTATAGTAACTGGTATACTCTGAATTAAAAGCGTATCTTCCATCACAATCTTCCCTATTTCAGTTGTAGTTGGCCTAGCAGATGATGGTCCAATAGCAAAGACCTTTTCCATGTCCGTCCTGATTAGTTCTCGACACTGATTCTTATATTGCCCAACCTGATCATAATTAAAGTACTTCACACCCTTCTTTTCAGCAGCCTTCTTCCCCTTGCCTGATCAGCGCTCATGAGCATAATGACCTTTCTTGTCCACTTAAAGCAAACTAAATCAGCCTTTGCCTTCTTGGCAACCTCTCCCTTGTGGTCTCCCTTCTTCTTAAAGAACTCCCCCCTCTTTCCCTAAGAACCTTGGGTTTCAACCGACTTTCTCTTGCACAAATTGCAAGCCTCTCATCATGTCGGATTGCCATCTCCACAACTACTTTACAAGTATCACGGAGATTACTCAAGGTCACCCTAGAAATCTCAGGCCTTAATCCCTAAATGAACATCTCATTCCTTCTTATGACGGCGTCTATAATGTAAGTCTACAAGGTGGATCGTGTAGTGTATATGCCAGTATATGTGACAAAATATATGATGCAACTAAAACAATATTAATCTAGGTAAACATAGAATAAGCACACCAGGATTTTATACTTGTTCGGACCTCTCGTCCTACATCTAGTCCCGAAGCTTCCTTTTGGAATTCGACTATCAAACACCCTCACTTCTCCCGAAGGAATAGGCTGGGTTATAGTAAATTTTTCTTGTCAAATATGTGTTCTATAACATGGATATTGACTAATAAATACAAATGCTTCCACTATATATCTAAAGAGTATTGTCAGTGAAGAACTAATATATGAAAGAGTGAAATACAAGTATAGATTGCTAGAGATCAAGAATATATAATAGAGTATGTAAGTACAGAGCGTAAGTAAGTAAGGTGAGATTTCTTCTTGATTCTTGATGATATATATAGTTGTAGATAGGTTCCTTGAGCAGTTGCATCCATTAAGAAGTGTTCTGTAGTGCTTCTGTTGATGATGAAGAGTTTTAGTGAAGAGAAGAAGAGATGTCTATTGAATGTGGTAGTTGAGGTTTGAATTTAAATTCCGAGTTAAAAATCATACGTCTGGTATTTGTATCAGACGTCTGATACTATCTTTTTTGTATATAATAAATTTTCAGACGTCTAAGTGCAACTACCAAACATCTGGTTTCGTCTATTTGTTGTTTTAGAGAACTTTTCCAAACGTATGGCTTATGCACCCAAACATCTGAAATCTGTGCATGTCTGTTTTGTGCACCTTTTCTATTGCTTCTTTGATCCTATCGACTTGTAGTCTCTTGTAACATTCTTTGAGCCTTGTTCTTGACTTCAAGTGATGTTGCTCTAGCAAGTGCCTGTATATAGGAATGCATATTCGATTTTCATTGTATAGATGTTGTCATCGAAACCGTGGATTTGATTTTCTAACAATCTCCCCTTTTTTATGATGACAACTATACAATGTACTTATATATAATTTTATAAATCTCCCCCTGAATATGTTCTTTCCGTAATTTATTGTGATATTTATTATTTCTCCCCCTTTGGCATTATTAAAAAGAAATTATAACCTTCTAACTGTAGAAATTATTAAATATTTACTAATCGTTGTAAGAAATATACATAGAAATAATGTACCAAAAGAGGAATTTCATTAATCGCATTAAATGAGTACATTCATAGATTTTTATCATTTATACATAAGATTGAGTCCTAAAAATCTAAAAGTCTTTTGGGGAAGCTTTCTCTTGATCATCTCCTTTATCTTCATTTTTGGAAGAGTTAGGTTGCTTTGTAGGGATTGTCGGAGCTTGCTCTAGAGGTTCGTTCTCCTCAAAATGTTTGGAATGTTTCGAAGGAGAAGAAGGCAATGGGGTTGACCAATCTTGTGAAAGTGGTGTAGGACCATGAACCCTTTGAAGAACCTCTTTAAGAACCATAAAACAGTTAAAAGTGATGTTTCAACTATGGCCAGGCATTTTGCAAAAGAAGTTTCAAAACTATCAATGCGCTTAGCCAATACTTTCTGATTCCAAGATAAAATAAGCTGATTTTGAAGAGTTAGGTCTCGTATACTTTCATTTGGATGCGTCTCTATGCAAGTCTCCAAAAAAATCATCTTGGCACATATAATCAAATGGTGCAGGAGAAGGAGTAGTCTTGCGATGTTGTTCCACCGCTTGTGATGGTTCATGGTGTGTTTGAGGTAGGTGCATTAATGAGAAAAAAAATTTGGAATCATATTTCAAAGAAATTTCTTCAAAAGTAGACAAATAGGAGGGCATGTTATAAGCTTGTAGAAGTCTCATGATATATGAAAGATAGATGATGGATGGGCGTGATCGAGTCCAAAAGTGTTTGAGCTTGTCAAACATAAATTTTGCCCAATTGACCCTTGTTCCACTGAATATAGCATATAGAGCTTGTGCTCTAGTTCGTTGATCTGCTTACGACTACCAAGGTGAGGAATGATAATGTTTATATCATTCTAGTGAGAAGCCTTGCCTTAGGTCGTAGATATTTGGATGCGAATTTAGGAATTTCATTTTCCCACATTTGATGTGTGTGTTGTATTAACTCTCGGTTTAAGAAGCATACCCAGAATATTGTATAAATCTTCTTCGATGTCGGAACATCCGAGAGATCGGCTTATGATCCCGAGGGTAAGTCGATTTGTGTTGCCGTAAACACTAGACCGTATCTAGTTATCATTGTTTTCAATGTTCCAAACTGCTGTGCTATCCAAATTAGCGTAGAAGAGAAATATCGCTAACTGATCGATTTGGATGTTATTGGGATTAAAAGTTATCAAAGTTTCCAAACCAACACTTTCACACATTTTGTCTAAATCATACATTGAGAACTTGAGTAAAATATAAAATGGACCTATATGGAGTTTCTTCTTTTGAATGTCCTCGTACCTCTTGAGCGAATGCGATAGATGATTTGTCCATCGTTCTATTTGATCGTCTAAGAAACCTGGGGGTTTGAGGAAGTTTCTTGGTCTTCTTTTCGCTTACAGATCTTAGGATTTTTTCATTTTAGGAGCCATCAAATTTGATCAAATTTGGAAGATAAAGTATTTTTGAGAAGTAAGAAATTGAGTTTGTTGTAGAAATAAAATGAAACAAAGTGAGAGAAGTAAAAAAAAAAAAAAAGACGTTATCAGGGCGTATATGTGTGTCGATTGAATTTCAGACGTTTGGAAGGTAAATCAGACATCTGATTTAACCTAGTTTGGAGACAGTAAATAGAATCGGACGTCTGATTAGTTGTGTTAGACGTCTGGATTTGGTCGATATGTAAAATTTGATAGTCAGAGAGAATTATCAGATGTCTGTTTGTATTATCAGACGTTTGGAATAGGTCAAATTTTTATTTTTGAATGACACGCAGTTTTGGCAGACGTCTGGTTTAAATATTAGACATCTGAAAATGATTGAATTTTTCTAATATAGAGGCAAAGACTTTGTTCAGACGTCTGTTTTATAGTTCAGACGTCTAAAATAGATTAGTATCTATTTTTTTATTAAGCAGAGGCAATTTTCAGACGTCTAGAAAGGTATATCAGACGTATGATATATGCACGATGACGTAAAATTTGTGTGATTTCAAAATGTCAGACGTCTGATGGCAATGTTCAAACGTCTGAAATGACCAATTTTTCTAAAAATACACTAATTGTGAAGGTTTTTGCTTATTTTTTGACCTTTTATTTTTAACAAAAACATAGTATTTTTTGTGAAACAGAATTACAAATATAGTTAGATACAAATACAATGAGAATAATTTAACTTGTTTAGATGGCGATGGAGTATTGCGATCTTCAGGCTTGTCATCCCTCGATGGCTTGAGTGGAGACCATATATTTCCATGTTCGTGGGTTATTGGGGAACCAAAAATCACCTTGATAAAGGATCCAAAGTTGCACGATATGAGGCTGAAGGATCCAATGAACTGCAAGGAACCGAAAGTGATACATGTATATCCTTCTTCCATGAGTTACAAATTTTATTGCTACTTACTGCAAAAAACTTAGTCGTCCAGCCGTGACTTTTTGTTTAAAATATAATTCTCGTTGTAGATATATTTGTTGCTTTTGATAGTGATGTATCTCATCAATTTTCTCCTTGGTGTTAGGAGAAACAAATAGAGCTCATTTGGAATTCTTGTTATCGATAGTGAATCCCGTGTGATAGGAGGATCACCTATACGTCGGTTCCTGATTTGGTGTAAAGGTAGGAAGGCGGTGAAGTGTATTCGCTGAGCTGTCCGTTATAGGTGTCGAGAAGGACATATGAGAATTGTTGGAAGACATTATTATTATTTTTGTTGTTATAAAAATATGAGATCTATATATTCTTTACATTTTGTTTTGTAAAGATCTATATATAATTTTAAAAATTATTTATAGGTAATTCTAAAAAACAACCACCTAAAAAATTTAAGATGAAGGAGTCATCAATTTTAATTTGTGGATAGAAAAAACGTTTAGCTAAACATAGAATAAATGAAGATGTGGTATCAGTTTAGAAGATCATTAAGAGAGTATATTCCTAAATCGTGTCGTAGTTTAACAAACGTTTGTTTTTTTAGTAGTTTTGTGAAAATATCTGCTATTTGATTCTCGGTATTTACGTATTCTAATGTAATAATTCAGTTTTCGACATTGTCACATAAAAAATAATGTCGTATATCTATATGTTTAGTACGCGAGTGATTTATGGGGTTTTTTGATAGATTTGTTGCACTTGTGTTATCGCAATATATTGGTGATGTATTGATAACTTTGCCGAAATCCTACATGTCTGTTGCATGTATATCACTTATGCACATGCTAGAGCTGCTGAAATATATCCGGCTTCAAAATAGATAAAGAGACATAATTTTTCTTTTTGCTAAACCATGAAACTAATGATTGTTAGATAAAGTGTCATGTTCCATTAGTAATCTTACGATCTATTTTACATCCACCAAAATCCGTATCACTATATGAAACTAGTTCAAACGATGATCCCTTAGGGTAAAACAAACTGTAATCTCTACTACTAGATAGATATCGTAAGATAGTTTAACAACTCTTTAGTAAGATTCTTTTGGTTCTGCTTAATATCGGGTCGACTGGCCATCAAATAAAGTAAGGTGCCAATCATACTACAATATAATTTTTCATCGAAATCTTTTCCATTATCATCTTTTTCTATGTGAACACTAGTACTCATCGTTGTTGGTTTGCTTGAAGTTTTATCCATTTCAAAACGACGTAATAGATCGTTACAACATTTTTCTTGATGAATAAAAATACTATATTCAAGTTGTTTTTTTCTTAAACCTAAAAAGAAATTTAATTCTCCCATGTAAGACATTTCAAATTCATTTTTCATAATATTTGAAAATTGATTACAAATATTTTCGTTAGTTGAGCCAAAAATATTATCGTCTACGTAAATCTGCTCGACAAAAATATCGTTATTTTCTCGTTTAATAAATAAAGTTGTATCGACTTTACCCATTTGAAAACTAGATGTAATTAAATGATTTTAAGAGGTTCGTACCAGGCAAGGGGTCTTGTTTTAAACCATAAAAAGCTTTTTGTAATTTAAAAACATGGTTGGGATATTTTTCGTGAACAAATAATGGAGGTTGTTCAATATATACATTTTCTTTAATAAAACTATTTAAAAAACCACTTTTGACCTACATTTGAAATAGTTTAAAATTCTGATGATTTGCAAAAGAAAGTAATGTAAGTATGGCCTCGAGTCTCGCTACTGGAGCAAATGTTTCTTCGTAGTCGATACTTTCTTCTGGATTATAACCTTAAGAAACTAAACATGCTTTATTTCTAACCATATTTCCATTTTCATCTGCTTTGTTTTCAAATACCTATTTTGTTCCTATAATCGATTGATTTTCTGGTCTTGGTACTAATTCCCAACCATCATTACATTCAAATTGATTTAATTCTTCTTGCATGGCTATTATCTAAAAGTTATCATTCGAAGCTTCTTTATAAATTTTCGGTTCAAAATTTGACACAAATGCTATATGATTTATTTGGTTAAGTTGATTTCTAGTTACTGTAGAATTGAGATCACCAATCGTATTATCTTTTTGATAATCTTTAAGAATTCTAAGAGATGATACTAAAGTATTATTTTATGTATTTGTCTCATTAATAAAAGAATTTATTGTATTTGTTATTGGAATTATTTCTTCATCGTCATTAGTATGATGACAAAGAAGATTTTCATCAAATGAAACATGTAAACTTTCTTTAATTGTGTTATCTCATTTATTAAAAATTCTATATGCCTTACAATGATCGGAATATCCAACAAAGATTCCTTCATCGGCCTTCTGGTCAAATTTTCCTCAATTATCTTTTGTAGTTAATATAAAACATTTTGTTTCGAAAGTTTTAAAGTATGATACTTTAGGTTTTCTTTTAAAAAATATTTCAAAACAAGTCTATTTACTCATAGGTCGTATGGTTACTTGATTCAAAACATTACAGGCTGTGGCAATAGCTTCAGCTCAAAAATGTTTTGGTAGACCACTACTATTTAATAGTGTTCGTGCACATTCTTGTAACGTACGATTTTTTCTTTCTGCTACACCATTTTGTTGAGGTGTGCGGGAAAAGAAAAATTATTTCTAATACCATTTTTATTACACAAATTAATAAAAAGATCATTTTTGAATTCTCCGCCATGATCACTTCGAATGTTATTAATTTTCAAATCCATTTGTGTTTTAATTCTTTTAACAAAAAATTTAAACATAACAAAGGTGTCACTTTTATGTTTTAAAAATAAAGTACATGTATATCTTGGAAAATCATCAACCATGACGAAAACATATTTGTTGTGATTTATAGATCGTACTTGAGTTGGACCAAATAAATCTAAATTTAATAATTCTAATGGCTGTTTTGTAGAAATATTATTCTTAGATTTAAAAGAGCTTTTCTTTAGTTTTCCAATTTGACAACCGTCGCATAAATTTTCTAATTTGTAATTTATTTTAGGTAAACCTCTAACTAGCACATATTTTTCTAGTTTATTAATATGACAAAAAAAATTATGCTATAATCATGGATCGTCATGTTTGGCGGTTGAACATAAATTTGAATTTTGATTTATATTCATATTTCAGACATAAATATTTTTGTTTCTAAAACCCTCTAATATAAGTTGTTTGTTATTGTCTAAAATGTTACATCTGTGTTTTTTGAAATTAATTTAAAAACCTTTATCATCTAATTGGCTAATACTAAGTAAGTTGTTTTTCAAATTTTCTACTAACAAAACATTTGTAATAATAGGAGAGTTAGAAATACCTGAGTTGATGACTTCTCTGATGCCAACGACGTATCCTTTTGAGTTATCCCCAAAAGTTACCGTTCCACCATCGATGTATGTTATATTTGATAACATATTTGAATTTCCAGTCATACGCTTGGAGCATCGACTATCAAGTGTCCATTTCTATTTATTTTTTATTTTGGTACCTACAAAATAAAAGAAGATTTAGTTGGTACCCATATACTTTGTTAGGGTCCTAGATGTTAGGAGGAGTAGGTAGCCATACCCAAGAAGGTTTGATACTTTTATGAACATAATTTTTATTATAGATTACATTTTATAAAAATTATTAATATGTTTTTCTCTAATCAAATTATTATTTGTCTTAGGAATCCAATTTTTTTTATTTTTGGTATTTATTTTAGACTTAAGTGACCTTTTAGTCTTTTGATAAATATAACTATATTTCTTAATATTATTCCCTTTTTATTTAGGAATATTTTTAAATCCTATTCCAATTCTATGCCTGATGGTTTTGAAGTTTTGATAAGATTTTCCAAATCTTGTTTTCCTTTATTAATTTTTGAAACATTATTTGTAATTTTATCAAATTTTTCGTTTAATTCTAAATTTTCAATTTTCAACGTTTCAATATTACTTTTCAAGTTGATATTTTCTTTTAACAAATCATCTTTTTCTAGTCTAGTTTTATCAAATTCTATAACTATAATTTCGTTTTCAATCAAACTATTTTTAATTTTTTCTTAAGATAATTCTAGTTCCTCCTTTAAAATAATTTTTTCATCTTTTAACATTCCTACTTCAAGTTCTAATCTATTTACTTTTGCTATATGTTCTTTGTTCATTTTTTAATTTGTCTAAATTTATCATCTAATTCCATACTAAGTTCTAATAATTCATCATAACTAAGGTTGGGACATACCACATCAGTTTGTGCCATAAAACACACATTAGCTTGTTCTCCATCACTATCGCTATCACTGTCTGATGATGATGAAGAATTCGAGTCATCCTGCGTTACATTGAAAGCTTTCATCTTTTTGAATTTTTCAAATTTGTTCTTATTTTTATCATTGTTGAGCTTAGGATGGTCTTTCTTCATATGTCCAAATTGGTCACATTCATAGCATTTGATTGATGTTTGATTTGTTGAGCTTGATTTCCCTCCTTTCTGAAATCTAATCATTTTCCTAAACTTCTTGAATTTGTTGTATTTTTTGGCAATAAATATAATTTCTTCTTCGTCTAAGTCGGAGTGTTCATTCGTTGCTGGGAATGCAATGTTCTTCTTTTTCGAATTTTGTTCTTTTCGTGCCTGCAAATTAGCTTCATAGGACATTAAATTTCCTATCAATTCTTCAACTAAGAGTATTGAGAGATCATTAGCTTCTTCGATATCTAATACTTTTCTTTCCCACTCCGGAGTTAAAGAACCGAGTATTCTAAATACTAAATCAAAACTAGTGAATTTGACTCCAAGTGCCATTAAATCATTGTTGAATGGTTTGGAATCCAGAGTACATATCTACTATAGATTCATTTTGTTTCAGTTTAAATGATGAAAATTGATTTTGTAAGACTGAAATTTTAGGTTATTTAACTTTGTTTGTGCCTTCGTGTGTAACTTGTAAGGTACGCCAAATATCATATGTAGTGTCACGTAACATAACACGTGAAAATTCTTTCTTATCTAGTGAAAAAATAGAACATTCATAACTTTGGAATTATTAGAAGCGGTGGTTTTTTTACATCATTCCATGTGTTGATAGTAGTTTTAGGTGCTTCATATTTATTTTGAGTGGCTGACCAAATTTCTAATCCATTAGCTTCCATAAAAATTCTCATACGTGTTGACCAACACGCATAGTTAGAACCATTAAAAAGTGGGGGTCGTGCTATGGATTGAACTTCTTGAAAAATACTTGCCATATTATAGTGATTCAAAAACATGTTACTGTATTTTGATTTAACCTTTCTTTGATACCAATTGTAAGCGTACAGGGTGGATCGTGTAGTGTATATGCAAGTATACGTGAAAAAATATATGATGCAACTAAAACAATATTAATCTAGGTAAATATAGAATAAGCACACCAGGATTTTATACTGGTTTAGACCTTCCATCTTACAACCATTCCTGAAGCTCCCCTTCGGAATTCGACTATCAAACACCCTCACATTTTCCCGGAGGAATAGGCTTGGTTACAATAAATTGTTCTTGTCAAATATGTGTTCTATAACACAGATATTGACTAATAAGTATAAATGCTTCCACTATAAATCTAGAAAGTATTGTCTGTGAAGAACAGAATAAATGGAAGAGTGAAATACAAGTATAGATTGCTAGAGATCAAGAATATATAATATAGTATGTAAGTAGAGAGCGTAAGTAAGGTGAGATTTCTTCTTGATTCTTGATGATATATATAGTTGTAGAGAGGTTCCTTGAGTAGTTACATCCATTAGCAAATGTCTATAGTTGCTTCTATTGATGATGAAGAGTTGCAACGAAGAGAAGCAGAGATGTCTATTTGAATGTGGCAGTTGAGGTTTGAATTTAAATTTCGAGTTCAACATCAGACATCTGGTATTTGTATTAGACGTCTTATATTATATATTTTTTGTATATAGTAGATTTTCTGACATCTGAGTGCAACTACCAGACATCTGGTTTTGTCTGCTTGTTGTTCTAGAGGACTTTTCCACATATCTGGCTTGTGCATCCAGACATCTGAAATCTGTGCATGTCTGTTTTGTGCATCTTTTCTGTTACTTCTTTGATCCTATCGACTTGTAGTTTCTGGTAATGTTCTTTGAGCCTTGTTCATGTCTTTCCACTGATGTTGCTTTAGAGAGTGCCTGTATATAGCAGTGCATATTCGATTTCCATTGTATAGTTGTTGTCACCAAAACCGTAGATTTGATTTCGTAACGTATGGTAGCATACCCATATCTGGACAACTCATCAAACTTATTAGAATACTTAATTACCGACATCTCTTATACACTAAATCCATAAATTTTATCAGCAATATCGACTTAGCAACTTCAGACAAAAAACTCTGTTCAGTCCTCCTTTGGAACACACCCCAAGTCAACTCTTCCTTCGAAACTTCTTCAGTAACATTATTCCACCAGTGAAGTGCTGCCTCTTGCAACTTCCTAGAGGACAGCCTCATCTTCTGCTCGTCATCTAAACCTAAATCAGCAAAGATTCTCTCACAATGCAACAGCTAATTCTCAACTTCTATGGCATCCTCTGTTCCCATAAAATGCTTCCCACCCAGACTGGTGTAATTCCTGCTCAACTTAGCATAATTATTCCCAATTGGTGCCAAAGAATTGTCACCTCCTACGTTCCCAACAACACCAGCAACTCCTGCTAGCATTAGATTGACGATGAACTGATACATTATCCCCCGATATATTGGTGGATTTCCGGCACCACATTGGCATTTTCATTTTGGTTAGCATTAGCCTGTCAACCCAGATTGCACCTGTTGGGTCGAGCATTTCCGTTGATTGTGATGCTTCCTCCATCGAGATTTCCTCTTCTGTTTCCTGCCTCCATATCTTCTTTCTCATAAATCTTCATAGGGCCTTATTATGATACTGAAGAACGGAATAAGAGAGAGGGGAATACGTGCATACATACATACATACATACATACATACATACATACATACATACATACATACATACATATATTAAATTCAAGTACGTTACTATAACGTTAACCTAAACCTCGATCTTATTTTCTTATTCATTGGATTATGTATAGAAAAATCGTTTAGATTAAACTTTATTTTAAGTTTTCATTAACCTACACTCTTCTACCAACTTGTAACATCCTCTACATGGAGGTACAAAACTAACGGCTGTGGATGCTGCAATCATCTATAGTTATTAATCCTCGGCAACCAAATGCGATAATGTTAGATACATTGATATAACAAAAACACATGGATATGGGAAATTATTAAAATCAACAAAACAACTTTCTCATTATATTTCAAAGCATTTCAAATTTATTACATAATTCTATAATCGTTAACCACATTTGGAGAAAGTATAATTATTACAACATACGCCAAGAGCGACATGAAGATGTCTCATTGGATGATCAGAGTATATGTAGGAAATTAAACAACTTTGCTTTTACAACATAGTGGAAGTGTTAACCCGCCATATGTCAAGGCAATATGCAAGCGGAGTTAACCGAATAGACTTCAAGATTATCAAAGATGATGAGTGTAGAGTGATAATAGTAGGACCCAGAGGAAGTGCACATATAGTTACAAAAAGTCCCAGTTGAACAAAGTTGAAAGATAAACGATGCAAGATGCTTGAAATACAAGTAGCAGCTTGGATAGGCAACAGATTGGTATGTTATATCTAGATGGATCAGCACACTTCAATGACATGGCTAATGAAAGGGGTCGGAATTCCACATCTAGAGGGGTCGGCATGGTAAGAAAGGGCTTGGCGTAGCAGGAAGAAATAAGGAAGGGATCGATATCATAAAGGGTCGGCATACGTTATTCCACAAGAGAGGGGTCGACTTGCTTCATTAAGGAAGGCTCAGCATGGTCGATGGCGAAGGGATCGGTTTACTTCAATACAAGTGGATCGACAGGCTCAATATGAAGGGATCGGTGTAGTTCGAGTAGCTCGGCGAGGTGAAGAAGTCGACATAGGATGGGTCGGCATGGCAAGAGGGAAGCTCATGGATCGGCGTATCTTGGATCAGTGCGGCATGGTTGGGCTCGGCATAGGAAGGGATCAGCTTGATTGGGCTGGGCATAGGGAGGAGTTAGCATGGAAGGGACCGACATAAGAAGGGGTCAGCATGTCGATGCATTTGGAAGAGGGGTCGGCAAGGTGAGTTTGGATTGACATAATATGGACCGATATAGAATGTCGAGATGATGGGTCTGGCATGGTATGGGTCGGGTCGGCATACTGGAAGGTCGGTGTGGTATGAATCGGGTTGACATTGTACGAATCAGGTCGGCATGGCATGGTTTGGCTCGGCATGATGATACAGATCGGCATAATGAGTTGGGCTTAGCTTTCCCGATATTGGGCCCATGTAGGTGAGAAGATCTAGTAGCTGAAGTTTCACCTATAAATACAGCAGGCTTGGCTTCAAAAAGAGGACCTTCATTTTGCATCCTTTTATCTTCTACCTTGAGGTTACTCTTCCATTTTCATTTTGGAATCTCAGATTGTAACTGCAATCAAATTTTAGCATTATAAAAAGGGTCGTTTTGGAGTAGATGTAGGCCAGAGTTAGCCGAACCACTATAAGTGTTATATCTCTTTTACTTGCTTTCATTTAAATTTGATTATTCTTCATTTTATATTCTCCACATCATATACTTTCTATGATCTTTGACTGGGTATTAGTGCTTTCACATGTTATTGGGTATTGATGGTCAATATTGATGCCAACATTTTGGTTCTTTCATTGAGAATATTTTCACTCGGGGATTTGTAAGCAAAGATCTCAGATTTAGAGGCTTGGATACTTCGATTTAGAAAGCATGGATAGGCAATCCACAAGGAGAATGCAACCGAAAAGGAGTCATCATGAAGGGAGTCAGGAGGCTTCCTTAGGAGCTGGAGCTAATCAAGCATCTACATTACAAAGCATGAAATGGGAATGATGTTGGATGCTATGCCGGGGATAATGTTGAAAAGGCAGGAGGAGATGATGTAGACTTTACTCCAATAGGTTAGACATGTAGGAACACAGAATCAAGGAGTTAAAGCAGTTGGAATCGCTGAAAATCAAAACTGGGAGCATGGGTGCGAAGCTAATAGATAGAGGAATGGAGCAGAGGAGCCGGGGGCGGTCCCCGTGAGTCTAGAAGGATCGGCATCGATCCCCAATGGCTGTGTGGCATGCCCTAGGGTATGGTTGACCATGATGATAGAGAACCCACGGTTGGCACTATGTGGTTTGACGCTAAACAGAATATGGATGGTTAACCGGAGGAGTAGTTTTCGGAATTCCCTGTAGACTCACGGGGCAGCTTGGGCATGATGATTGGAGACTACGACCTGAAGACAATGATAGGTTTGCAGAGATGATAAGGAAAGCTATGCATGGAGGGTTAGAGAACAGGGATTTGGGGGATGTAAATAAAAGTCTCTTCACTCTAAATATTAGGCGGGCTATGAATCCACTGGAGTTTAAACAACCAAAGCTTGAGACATACGATGGAAAGACGGATTCTGTTGTTCATTTTACAAGGTACATGAGACACATGGAAGTGCTTGTGGCATCAAAGGGAGTCATGGCATGGTGCTCCCGCTTATGCTTAATAGATATAGCTACATTCAAGTTCCGACAGTTGGATAGCAGCTCTGTTGGCACATGGATGTAATTGATCGAAAGGTTTATGAGGCAATTTTAGGTCCACTTTGTGAGACTCAAGAGTGTGATGAATTTAACATTGATGAAGCAGTGTAAAGGAGAATAACTCAGGGATTTGTTAGCCAGGTTCGATGCAGCAATGGCTTCGGTGGATCGACCCAATCCGTTGATGGTTCTGATGGCAGTAGTCTTAGCAACTGCGATAATTCAGACTTCAAGATATCATTGGAAAGGGATCCACTGGCGGATCTCAAAGAATTTACCATAAAGTGGAAAGTTTTCAACGATAGGAAGATGCAAAGGTTGATAAAGAGAGGAAGCTAAAGTTTATGCGGTTAGAGGCGGAGGTTCGCCGACGGATGATTCAAACAAGGATAAGAAAACAAAAAGAAAAGGATACTCTGGTGGATCAAAGCGGCTATGAAGGAAAACGAGATTCAACTCTTATACGGAATTTAATTGAAACATTAGAATATATATATATATATATAGACACTAGGGGATAGGTCTCCTATCAAAGGCCAATGAGGAGGGAGCCTGCCAATAATGAAAAGAAATCAAAAAAATACTATCGGTTCCATGTGTTGGGTGAGCATAGTATAAACGATTGTGGGCACTTAAAGGATCGTATTGAGCGACATATCCAAAAGGCAGGTTATTGCAATATTTAAGAACACGGGCAGCGGTGGTGGAACAGATTCGGCCGACATCTGGATCGAACGTAGACTGTCCTGGATCGAGGCGTCAACTTGTCATCAATTGATCAGATTAACAAAGAGTAAGTAATAAATTCCACAATAAAATGGCTAAGTCACTTACGCATGTACGGGATCGTGAATGATCCTTAGGAATGCTTTGAAATGACAATGAACCACCACACCCGGAGACGCATGCACTTTGCTTTTTAATATTTTCTTTTGTTTCTCTTTTTCGCATCGGAACTTGATTTTATTAGTTGAATATTTTGATTATAAGACTCATTCGAACATGAAATCTAACATTGATAATTCTGAGTCCCATCTGGGCGATCATATTTTGCCTTGAATGGCACTCGATCTCGAACGATCACATTTCACCTTTAACGGCACTAGATCTCAAACGTTCACATTTCACCCCAAATGGGACCCGATCTCGAAGGATCGCATTTTGCCTCGAACCGCACCCGATCTCGAACGATCACATTTCACCTTGAACGACACTTGATCTTGAACGATCACACTCCGCCTTGAATATGCACTCAATCTCGAACGATTGCATTTTACCTTGAATAGACACTCGATCCCATGTGATCATCTTTTACCTCGAACAAACACTCCATCTCGCATGATCATCATTAGCCTGGGATGGCTGCATATTTTATTAACGATCCTGAAAGATCGTTACTAATAATCAAGCAGGATCATTGATCTCTTCACAGGTCATCCACCTGTTTCGAACATCGGACTTAAGGAAATTCTAAACATGCCTTCCTGTTGCAAGGCATATTTTTGGGGGCAAAGTTTTAACCCACCTTATGTCAAGGCAGCATACAGGTAGATTTAACCCAATAGACTTCATGGTTATCAAAGCTAATGAGCGTAGAGTGACAATAATATGGAAGATGTATACCGATGGTTACAAAAAGTACGAAATGAACAAAGCTGAAAGGTAAACGGCGTCGAATGCTTGAAATAAAGGTAGTAGCTTGGAACATCAAGGGATCGGTATGTTACATCTAGATGGATTGACACACTTCAATGACAAGGCCAATGGAAGGGGTCGGCATTCCTCATCTAGAGGGGTCAGTATGGTAAGAAAGGGCTCGACGTAGCAGGAAGGAATAAGGAAGGGATCGACATCGTGAGAGGTCGGCATACCATATTCCAGAAGAGAGGGCTCAGCTCGCTTCATTAAGGAAGGCTCGGCATGGTCGATGGCGTATGGATTAATGTATTTCAATGCAAGGAGATCAGTAGGCTTAATTTGGAGGGATCGGTGTAGTTCGAGTAGCTCAACAAGACGAAGGGGTCTCCACAGGATGGGTCGACATGTCCTAGGGGAAGCTCAGGGGTCGACATATGTTGGATCAATGCGGCACATTTGGGCCGGCACAGGGAGGTATCGGCATGATTTGGCTCGACATAGGAAGGGGTCGGCATGGAAAGGATTGGCATAAGAAGCGGTCAGCGTGTTGATACTTCTGGAAGAGGGGTCGACTTGTTGAGTTTGGATTGACATATTATGGACCGGCATAGAATGCGGAGATGATGGGGTCAGCATGGTATGGATCAGGTCAGCATATTAGAGGGTCCGCATGGTATCAGTCGGTTCAACATGGTATGGTTAGGGTCGGCATGATGATACGGATCAGCATAGTGAGTTGGGCTTAGCATTCCTTGCAGTGGACCCATATAGCTGAGAAGACTCGGTAGCCGAAGTTTCACCATAAGTACAGCAGACTTGGCTTCAAAACGTGGATCTACATTTTGCTTCTCTTCATCTTCCACCTAGAGATTACTCTGCCATTTTCATTCTAGAATCTTGGATTGTAATTGTAACCAAATTTCAGTATAATAAAAAGAATTATTCTTGAGTGGACGTAGGCCAGAGTTAGTCAAACCACTATAAATCTTGTCTCTCTTTTACTTGCTTTCGTTTTAATTTGATTATTCTTCATATTATATTCTCTGCATCATATACTATCTATGATCTGTGACTGGTTATCGGTGCATTCACGTGTTACTGGGTGTTGGTGGTCAATTTTGACACCAATAGGAATTAAAAATAGAAATGAACTTTACATAGCTATTATGCCTCGTGCACATCTTCGGAAGCTTATTGGTCTAAAAAGGTACATGAAAACCTCAACTCTCAAACTACACAAAATTAATTGAGCACCCGAGAGTTTAAGGGGAAAATATAAAATTCGAGTCGGATATAAAGCGCTTTATGAATAATAATCCACCATCTCAAACCATTTAGATATCTAGTGACACCACGCTATTAGCGGAATGAGTTTTCCCATCACTAGTATCTTATCCAAAACTTTATAAAACCATATACTGTGCTCATGCATCCACAATGGTTAAAAAATAGCCATTCAAAATATTATTATGTTATGCAAACAAGTAAATCGATTCTGGATTACCCATCCCCATTCATTTTGACTACTAGTCTTTACTATAGCTTCTAGGGTCACTATTAACCTATTAATTGTCATGGGTTGACTAATAACCTGTTCAATAATTAAGGACTCCTTGTTCATTTTAATTGTTTTCATATAATCACTAAGAACCTATTGGTCTCTGCCAATAACTTCATCATTCATGGGTTCTTTCTGAACCTATTGGTATCTCCAAGAACTTCCCTCTTATCCTGGTTTTCATGGGTTGACTAGGAACCTATTGACTTCTGTTAATAACTTAATCCGGATATAGTTTTCATGGGTTCACTATAAACCTATTGGCCCTTCCAATAACTCTTTCTAATCATAGTTTTCATGGGCTTACTATGAACCAGTCTATCTGACAACTTCTTTAATCAGTGTTTAGGTATCCTATATTTCAGTCTATCTAACTTCCTGGATGCAATTCTAATCTTGAGAGTTAACTCAATTTATATGCACTATTAGGTCAACTAGTTGGTTATTCTGCCATTTTTCCCTAAAATATAGTTATGGGTCCATATTAAAGTGAATATGTATATTAGAAGTAGCAAAATAATAGCAACACATATGGTTTAATATCCTTGAAATCATTTACATATGTAACATGGTTAATCCCTTTAACCACTAATTTTATCAATAAAAGCTTATTCAAAAACTTCCCGGTGAATACCATTTCAAAACTTCTTTATTTTAGACATGGGTTTTCCTTTAAATATGAGATTGGTCATTTGTTTTGAAAAATAAGGATTTCAAAACCTTAAAACTTTACTTTCGAAACCATTGGATTACTTCCTTCAAAAGTATTCAAATCTTATTTTCAAAACATTAAGCATATGCCTTTCAAAAAACTTTAAAACACCTCTTTCGAAATCGTCAAAACATAACTTTCGAAAGTATTAAAGAATCATCTATTAATTCCTTTAAGCATAGCTTCAAAAACAATGGAAGTACCACTTTCGAAACCATTGGTTTATTTTAAAACATCTTTTGGGTAAAAGTGAATATATATGAAAGAAGCCCTATCGAAAACTTTAATCTTCATATAAAATTGTTTGGGGAAAATTGATGGCTTCAGAACCATCTTTTTGAAAGCTCGGAACTTTTAAATAAAACAATTGAAAGATAGCTTTGAAACCCCTTTCGAAGCTATTGGCTTTGAAACCCTTGAATCCTTTCGAAAGCTTTAGGGAGTGGCTTAGTGCAGGTATAAAACAAAAACTATCTTTCGAATTGGTTGATGACTCCAATCCATTCGAATGGCATAGAGATGGTAGCAAGGTTTCGATTGGGTGAGATTACCCTTTGGAAAGCATTAGTTTAGGACACGGGAACTCATTCGAAATCTACATTTAAACAAAAAGGTGGCAACCCTTTCAAAAACGATTCAGAAGACCCTTTTGAAAGAAATTGTTTCAACTCCTACAAAAGCATCTTGTAAAAACTAGCAAGCATATTTATTTTGAAATTTAAACAATGGTTTCGACCCCATCAAAAGCAGGGATTTTGACACCATGCCTCCCACATTTCTTCAATCCACTACATATCATCATTGTGAAACCTTGTGTATTGATTTTGGCTTGGTTGGTTTCAATTTGGTAGAGGCAGAAGCATAGGGATGAATGGTGCTTCTAAAAGAGGTGGAACCTACTTTGCTTGGTAAAGACTGATTTAATGCCGTTTAAAGTAATTACATTATAACTAACCTACCTATTTGTAAACATTTAATTGGTTGCCATAAACTTTTCAAATTCTTTCTCAAAATAACTGCCGCATAGGTTAAGATCTAAACAAGGATTAATTTAACAAATAAGCCCTTCCATTGAGCAAAACAATTTAAACTATCACGTCCTCCTTCTAAAGTAAATTAATTTCCATAGTTAATTAAATAGGAAAGATCCCCAAAAATCTTAAAAATTCACTTTCAACAAGTTATCTAACATATAAAATTTCAGACCTAAATTCTTCATAAAATAACTAAAATTAATTTCTAAACCGAATTATTTATATTTTCCTTTGAAAATTCATAATTAATTTTCCATCGCTTAGAAAATTATAAAAATTAAACCCCATCTCCAAAATCATGTTTTTCATAACATATAATTTCTTATGGCATTCAAAATTCAATTTAATCAGTTTTACCCTTAAAACCATGTATAAACAATTATCAAACAATCTTGTTTGAATCAAACATGTTATAAAATCCACGCATATCATTAACCAATAATCATCATAATTGGTTTAAACTTAAATCTAAAAATGAAATGATCATAAAACAAAGTAGAGATGGTCTTGATTATTATTCACCTTGATTAGGATATGGACGTTGAGATTTGACTGAGATTAGTTCCCCTTGCGTTAAATCCTTAGCTTAAATTTGATTTCCTCCTCTTTTCTCCTAAGTAATGGTCGGCTTCTCTTTCTTTTGTTTGCGTTTTATTTTTTTAGAAAAATGAATGTGAATGGATGGGAAACGAGAATATTAAGGGTATGGGATTTTGGTGTGGCTATTTCCTAATAAGCCTTTGTTTTAATTAAATAACATATAAAACCATTCACAAGCCCATTTATATAATTAGGCTCGGCCTCTAAGTATTTATTCAAATCTTAATCCCCTTATCTCTCTAATATTTACATTATTCTATTTAATTTGCTAATTAAATCTCTTGAATAATGTTATTAAATATTAGGGGAGTTACAAGTATCATGGTCAATTGAAGTCAACTCAATATCAAAGTCTTGGGCTAGAGAACTTCGGTTAATAATTACAATAATAATAACTATTATTGAACAGAGGACTTTATTTCTGGACTATAGAGTTGAATATGGATGATGCTGGAATATTTACTGTTCCTAAATTCTATAAGTCCAAAGTGATATAGTTTTGATGAAGATAATTGGTGCAAATAATTATCAGTACCGGCTAACATTTAGTAAAGTAAAATTGGATTTTACTAAAACTAATTAAGCCATAATTTGGTCATAATTTCACAACACCTGCTAAGTGCAGTGTGAACAATAACTCGCATAATCGAATTATTCAATATTAAATGCTGATCGAATTTACACCTAAGAGTCAAACAATTGAAATATTGAATACTCCTTCACTATCAATTTAATTAATTTGTTGTTGTTATAAATTAACTAAATTAATTAATATTTATGAAATATTAATTATAAAATTTCGATTGGTGTGTATTGAGCGATAATAGTAGTGTGCATATAATTGTTATATAAACACTAGCCGATATGCAATATCGATATGCATTTAAATTGGATTTAAATGCAATAAATATTGTTTGGGCTTGAAATGGACGTAACCACATATAGAGCATGCTAATTTTGGCCATAATAGTGGCATAGATGTCAACCATAAGATGACTAGGAGGGTGGGATTATGGATGTTTGAAAGTAGAGAATGGATAAGAGAGAATTTAAGGATCTTGACCTTACTTTTTCTCTCTAGCCTCTCTCTTATATGAATATCTAAACCCTCACTTTAGATAAGAGCTTTTTGCATCCTTCATCCTCTTCTTTGCTAGTCGAACACTTCCCCTCTTCTCCTATAATATTTAAGAAATCTACGTACAAATTAAAGTCAAACAATCATCGACGGTTAGGCAATTCAAAAGCTAGCAACTTCGGGGTTGGAATTCGATTCAAGGAGTTCACTTCTACATTTAAATGTGCAAGATTTGGGCTTTAGCGAAAAGTATTATTCTAGTTTACTATTATACTATAGTGTTCATATGATTTTTGTTCTATAAATTATTGTGCTAAAAATATCATGTATGGATCGAATATCACATGTTGGTGGTCGTATATACATAAGTACATATATACATTAAAATAATATAAAAATTTATATGCATATTTGTTTATACATGCTCTCAGCATGAAATAAAAAAAACTTTTTATTTTCAAAATTTTAAATAATAATGTATTATATGGTTTAAAATATCAAATCTAGTTTTAAAAGTTTAACACTAGATAATATATATAACTTAAAACTTAACAAAATCTAATTTTGTTAGTGTGATTTTTGACAACAATAAAAAAATTATTTTTTTGGATATTTAATATATATACTATTATTTAATTCAAAATTAATTATGTACGTAAAATGTATGTGTATATAGATATATTTACAAATAATATAAAATTCTAAAAAATTATATAATATAAAATGTACATTATAGTTTCGAAAATAATTTTAAATTATTCCTCTATGATTTATTAATTAATTATAAGTTTTAAACCAATAAAGTATTTTAAAATCGAAATTAAATTAAAATATTATTTTAACCATCAAGCCCATAGCAACAAAATATATTTTTTATTATAAATTTTATTTATCTATATATGTAATTATTGTTACTAATTGTATGATTATATGTAATACGTTTTTAATTTAATTATATATATAATTTTAGTTTGAATTATATATATAAATATTTTTCAAATTAAATTTTCAAATAATTTTATAATTTAATTATATTTATTCATGTGCATACATATGCATATATATATGTATGTATGTATATGTATAAATAATTTCATGCGCGCACACACATACATGTATTTAGACAATCCATTTGCATGCACGACGGGCTAACATGTTCATCGCGGTATAGGTCCTAACATCTACATACAAGCATGTTAAACCAAATACATGTTACCCTATAGCACACACACGTATACACATTTGTGTGTGATAAACGTATATTTGACATAATATAAATTATATAAACAAATTTTATTTATTAATTTAAATAAAATATATATCTTATTAATAGAAAATTTAGAAAGTTCAAAACTAATTAGACTATATAGGCCCATTAAAAATCAAATAATGGATTTTTTTTTTGAAATTTACCCAATTCCTTCGCTATGGGTTGGCCCTATTCCAATAATGGTACACTCAACAAAAATACCATATTACAACGCCCTTTTTACAACGGGCAACAATTGTCCGTTTAAATAGTAAGATATTACAATTGTTTTTTATGGTCCGTTATAACAGATACCACTTTTCAACAAGCTTTTCAATTTGACCGTTGTAACATACTACTATTACAACATTTTATATTTGCCTGTTGTAAAATATGCCTATTACAATGATTTTCTGCCATTTGTAATAAATACCAGTTTTCATTCCTCCCTACCAATTGTAATAGATGTCTATTACAACTACATTCTTTTGCCTGTTGCAATCTATGTCAATTTTAACAAAAGTTGTAATAGTTACATTTTGCAATATTTTTAGTTTACCAATTGTAATATACACCAATTTTCGACCACTCTTAACTGATTATCATTATCTTTGAAAATTTTAGACGTTGTGAGAGGTTTAAGCAGTATTTTAACAGACTCAATTTCACTTTCTAGATATTAGTACGTAATTATATACAAAGTTTTTTAAAATAAAATACAATGAGAACGTTTTAAAATTAATCATATTGAAAACTAACTATTCAAAAAAAATTCAAAAACGAGAAATTTGTGTTACGTTAAACATTGTGTTTACGTAGTAATTTTAGCATTTTTGTTAGATAATGCATTACAATAATTTTATTTAATAGAATAATATATTTATTATAGTTTTGACATAAATATTTTCTTATATTCATGAGTATTTTTCAACACGTGTTTGTTAATAAAAAATATATTTCACAAACAACATAGGAGTCCATTTTTCTATGTGTTATAGTACTTTTCGTTTCTAAAAATTTCTTAGTGAGCGCTAGGTGAAAAATTTCCCTCTGTCCTGCTTCCTATACTCCCCCTTAAGCACTTAAATTGTATACCCTTATGTTTTCTTCTTAAACCTAACTAAGGCAAACGAAATCCAAACTAAACTTATCTTCATAGTTCAAATCCAGGTCGTAGACGGACTCCAAGGTGGTGAAAAGGTTGTTGAACGAACTCCAAGGTGAAATCAACAAAATCATGTGAAATCAGTGATTAAATTAAGGGCCGAATTTGGTGATTCAATTAGGTCTCGAAATCGATGAAAAGTGAAGAGGTATCTTACTTCAATATCTTTGTTCTATGTTATTTTAAATTGCAGTCAGTAGGGCTTGTGATTTGATTAGATTTGGATGAAAATCAATGTTGAGCAGCGTATGTAGTTAGGGCTTGTTTGTATGCTTACTGATAATTAGTAATTGAATCCATATGAAACTTTGTGATACCATTTTTGAAGTTGAAATGAAGTTATTTAACTAGGTATAATAATGCTTCTATCCATCTGTACATAGAAATAATGGTAGCATGTCCTCACACACCATCCACTTACTGCCCCTCTAACATCTCAAGGGTTTTGTTTGTTTTATGTATAACCCAATATTTTCAACTCGTGTTATAATCTTTAGTCGGCATTTGCAATTTTTTGATAAACTCAAACCTTAAGGTGTTTTATTAACTAAATAATTGGATGGAGTGAGAAGGGATCATAATAAATTTTGATAGGTATTTTCATTGTCTATATGGATTCATTGATTTGTAATATGAAAATATTCAATGCTTCCTCATGGATTTTGTAGCTTATGTTACAGGAGGTCTTGAGTGAATTAGTTTTGATTGTTAATAGAAAATATGTGTTTTTAATCTTTTGATAGGTTCTTATGAGGTGTGTAATTATAATATGTCAACGTATTGTTTTCTTTATTAATTCTTGGACCACGACAACTAGGGAATTACATTGGCGCGTATCTATAATCACTTATTGAAGATTTGAAGAAATTATGGGATGAAGGGGTGAAGGTGTATGATGCATACAATCGCAGTGAATTTAGATGAAACGCTATTCTTATATGGACGATAAATGATTTTCCAGCTTATGAAAATTTAGCAGGTTGCACCATAAAGGGTAAGAGGGCATGTTCTATTTGTGGTGTTAATACATGCTCAATATGGCTACCATTTAGTAAGAAGTGTGCGTATTTAGGCCATAGGCAATTCCTTCATCCTAACCATGAATATTGCTAACGAAAGAACTAGTTTGATGGAACCATAGAGAATAGGTAAAGGCCTCATTACAAACCGGTTCTCAATTCTTTGATATTGTTCAAGATATTTGTAATGACTGGGAAAAAACCAGAGGAGGAAGTGAAAGATAAACAGAAAGAGAAAGAAAAAAGGAAAAAGGGAGATGAGAAGAAAAAGAAAGTCAAATGTGGAAGAAGAAGACTATTTTCTTTAACCTTGTTGGTAGGTAAAATGTAATTAAAAACAAAATTGTCTTTTCTTTCCTATCTATGTGATCAATTTTTTATTATAACTAGTTATACTCCATTTTTGATTCTCTTACGTACTTCCTTTGCGACACAATCTAGATGTAATGCATGTTGAAAAAAATAATGGTGAAAGTATTCTTGGTACGTTAATTGATATTAAAGGAAAATCAAAAGATGGCATTAATTCATGTAAAGATCTAGAAGTACTGGGTAATAGGGAAAAGTTACGTCCTATGGACATGGGAAGCAAAGTATTACTTACAGTCGCGTCATGCACCTTAACTGACCAAGAAAAGGAGATCTTTACAATAGAATGAGGAATTTGAAAGCACCTGATGGGCATAGATCAAATATTGGAAATTGTTTTGCAAAACAAAATAAAATTTCAAGTCTTAGTCCCACGATCATCGATGCAACAAGTATGCTCTGTATCACTGAGAGGACTTCTACCTAAAGGGACAAGGAATGCATTATTACGGCTATGTTCTTTTTACAACGACATTTGCCAAACAGTGCTAGATAAACATAAGTTAGCAATTATGGAGAATCAAATCACATTAACACTATGCGATCATGAGAGATTCTTTTCTCCTTCCTTTTTGATATCATGATTCACTTAACAATACATTTAGCGAGGGAAGCAAGAATTTGCGGGCCAGTACAATATCGATGGATGTATCCATTTGAGTGGTAAAATTTTGCATGAGTACATATAATGGTTAATTATATATGTGCTTATGAAAGTATTTTACTTATGCATCTTGATTATAGATACATGAAAACACTGAAGGGGTATGTTAAAAATCAAGCACGGTCCAAAGGGTGCATAGTTGAGCGTTATTATGTTGATGTATGCATGAAGGACGGTGCTGGATATATTGACAATGCATGAGAAATTAGACAAAGGAAAAATAGAAATTAAGTGGAACAAAGTGATCTCACACTCGACGGGAATCCTATTTTCATAGGAAAATCTATGGTAGTCGCCAAGGAGGTGGTTGAAGCTACTCCTTGGTATGTGTTGTTTAATACCGAGGAAGTGGAGCCTTATATAAAGTAAGCATAAATTCAATACAACTATTATGTGTGAAATAAATTAGATTTTGACATGTATACTTATGTATGTAGGATGCATAATGAGGAGCTGAAACATTTGCATCCCCAGCTTTCACGAGATGATGTGAAACTTTTAAAGGTATATTCAGAAACTTTTAGTCATTGGCTTGAAAAAAAGGATGAAAGTGTTATATCATCTTTTAAGATGGATAAGCTTGACATAAAAGTATATGTTATTATGATTATTCTTTATATATAATATTAGGTTTTGCAGGTTAAAGATGATAGAAAAACATCAGATATTAGCAAACTAATAAATTGGCTTTCGCCATCAAGTAATTTCTTATGCTAGTTATATATTAATGGTCGGCGTTTTCATACAAAAGACTAAGATAAGTCTACACAATATAGTGGTATTTCCATTGAGGCAAGTACTGTTCGCATAGATGGGTCTATTGAGAAAGTAATATATTATGGGCTTTTGCATGACATTTTGTTGTTAGACTACCGCCAGTTTCAAATTGCCTTGTTTAAGTGTGATTGGCCAAGATATGTTGGTCAGTTTACATCAATTCCAAAATAAATTTGCAAGCAACACTTTCATCTTGGCATCTCAAGCTCTACAAGTGTTTCCTTTTGTAAAGAAAGTAGTTTTTAAAATTGGTATGTTGTGCTAAGAGCACCCCCTAGAGGTTTTCATGAGTTGGATAACTATGACAAGGAGGATGAGTCAACTAGCAAACTAGTAGACGAGTCACTACTTGATGATAGAGATGTCGATAATGGGGATGAAGTTATATACAAAAGGATTGTGATGGAATTTTGGTATGGTATAAGCATCCTTTATTGATATTTGTGTTATACATAGTTGTGTTCGTAAAGAGTGTAAATATACATAATTATATGCATAGTTATATTAATTAACCATCAATTCCGATTTGTAAAATTGGAAAAAATAATAACCATTCTTTTGCAAAGTATGGCCATTTTATATCAGGATTTTTATATTTTACAATAATGACTAATTATTATGATTTCTACTTATTTATATATGTATTATGATTTATTTCTAGGTTTATCCCTTAGCAGAAGATAGCTGAAGCATCAATGGGTACAATGGAGCAAGATCGAGGAGAGGAAAAATATAATTATCCCACATTTACATTTCACATACCATGCTGTTGCAAAAATTTTTAATTAGCTGTTTATTATCTTTCCTTGCATGGTAAACATTCATTGCATCCATGTACGAACAACTTCTTATTTTTAGCTGTCTAGTTACAGTAATGTATTAAGGTTAGTAGATAACAATGGATGATTAATTAGTTGTCTAATTACAATAGTACAATAGTGTCTAGTTATAGTAGCTAACTATCTTTGATATTTCGAAAAGGGGTGATTCTAAATGGAGTAGCATAACAAAGGTACCGATTTAACTACCTTCGATATTTCATGCACGGAAAGTGATGCTAACTTCAAGGAGGAATTTAACCTTGATGAAACTATTTACTAATACAAGCCCATACGGGAGTGCATATATACTTGTTGATAAGAAAACCAAGTACAAGTTGGCAAACTGAAATGCTAAAAAATGATATATTTGGAAATATTTGAACTTTTTGAAATAGAAAATATGCCAATTTAAACTATGAATATAACATAAATATTTGAATATATCAAAAAGATTGAGATATGGTTGGAGAGAATCAAATAGGGCAACGACTTGCCTAATATATGGAAGATACTTTTTGTGTTTATATATATCATAAAGTAAATACGGAGATCGTTCAAATTTAACATCGACTGAATAACATTAGGAAACTAACATCTTCACTACAACATATATTATGTTTATAAACGAATTACAAAGCCCAAGCCCAATTGCTAGCCTAAAATTTTCCTCAGACTCTGCTATTTCTTCACTCCCTTTATATATTCATGCATACATACCTCATCATCAGACAATTTTTTTCCCTAAAGCAATTAAAACTCATTATCAGGATTACATGCCTTTACTTAAATGTGTGTGTGTGTTTTTTCTAGAAGCTACCCTATCTAATGCTTCTACTCTTAGAATAACTATACATTGTCCCCCATTTTTCAGAATAATAAATTTGTACCGAAACTATTGCCAAAAATAAGTGAAGTAAAAGGGCATATACAGTCAATTAACATAGCAGGAAATTATGAAACTGACTATTGGGCAGTGTATGGTTAAGAACAATTTAAGTTTTAAACTGTTATGAATTAGAGTTAAATACCCTATAATGAAGTGGTTTTTGGTGGTTTGGAATAAACATAGTTTGACAAAAATGTCGACTTGTATGTATAAAGTAGTGTTAAAGAGGTAACCTATAGCTGAAAGATGATCAATTTGGGGTATCCTAGTTGATAACCAATTAACATTTTTTTCCTCAAAGTCCGACAATCAATATCTATTGAATTTTATGAAGCTCAAATTGGAGATCTTGTAGATAAATTCAGTTGATTTTTGTGAGAAATCAATTGATAACCAATGAACATCTTTTTTCCTCATAGTCCAACAGTCAATAGCTTGCAATTTTGTTACTATTATTGTAGTATGACCTATTGTTGCATATTGAGTTGTATATATAGCATGCAATTGATAAGTAGTGTGTACATACTTGCTTGAGTTAGAATTTTGTTCCATAATCAATAGCATGCAATTGATAAGTAGTGTATATATACTTGCTTGAGTTGCAATTTTTTTCCATATTCAATAGCATGTAACTGATAAGTAGCGTGTATATACTTACTGTTTTAATGCGCGCAATAGTTGTGAAAAAATCTACACATTTATATAGTAATTTATGGTTTCTAGTTCTCATCGATAACTTCAGCTAATTTAAATGACAAGTGTCGACTTATTTCATATATCAAGTGTAGCAACAAGACATTCAAATAGGCAATCTCTATCTGCAGTTGCAACTTTACGTGCAAATGATAAGACTGCTGGTGTAAAAATCAATGAAACAAGAGGTGTCGATGTTGAAGTTGCTCGTATCTTCAAAGTTTAAATAGTAATGTCGGAAGATCCCCTTGGAAGTGTACTAAAGTGCAGCCTCCAAAAACTGACAAAATGTAGCCTCCACCAGACAAAATGTAGTCTCCACCTTACAATATTCAGTCTCCCAATCTCAATACTGGTCCTAATTCAGCCGACTCTCCAAAATTACTCCCATGAACACAGATCCACTCAATGCCATGGATTCCCTGAACAACCTAGATTCTGATGATGGTATTAAACAAGAGACGACAAGGAAAAAAAGAAGAGGAAAGACTATGTTGAAAATGTTCTCTTTAAGGCCAAATGAGAAGGCTGAAATTGAATTTAACGATCGAGGTCAACCAATAGATTCCAACTCTAAACACTTATCATCTTATTTTGGTACCTTAGCAAGGGAGATGGTGCCTTTGACTATTTTAGAGTGGAAAAAAGTCGACAAGGACTTAAAGAGAGATTATGGACCTCCAGATATGAAAAAATTAACATCCTACACCTTACCATTTTTAATCTGAAATTAGAAAATGTTAGAAACTGAACTGGTTATTCCAATAGACTTAAGTCTACTTGATGTTAGATGAGACAACAAGTAAACTGATGTAGGAGAAAATAAAGGGGTTGTTTAACTGGTTCCAGTTTAGGATAACTAATGAGGAAAAAAATTTAAAATTGTTAGGAGAAGTAAACAAAAAAACTCAAACCCCATAACAAAAATAAATACAGTTACGTAAATACTCTCCTTTATCATTGGGTAAATTTTAAACGATATACTAACACCATGTTTTTAGATAAATTTTGATAAACTTTTATCGCAAAAATCTATCAGAGACACTAAAGCGTTTTTATGTGGAGTTTGGCAAATTCGTATATTTTTATTTCAAAATTATGATTTTTATTTCTAGCAACAAGTAGATAAATTTTGATTTTTTATGTAGAAGACTGCAACTCCAGTTTGGTTTGGGTAAGTATTAATAAAAAAAAACATTATATCTATCGTTTAATGATTTTTCGGCAAATAATGCTATTTTAGGATTTACAGAATAAGATAATTAGCATATATTATTAGTGTTTTAGAATCATGTTGCATTTTTAGCACGACTTAATTTTTGTTTTGGCATTCTAGGTCATACAAGAATGAAACATATGCAGCATCGTCCTGGAAATTTCAAAACAAACCAAACATCACCATCTAACAGTTGTCAACATGCTTACTTTCCTCTCCTTCCTTCTCTACCTTTTCTTTCAAAAACTTCCAATAAAAGTAAAGTAACCCTTCATATTCAAAAATCAATATCAATTAACCCACATAGTGAAAAAATCTTAAGACATGTTTCTTTGAATTCATATGGAGCAGATTTACCATCATATACCCATTCTTACGTATATGACATCACCTGGAGGATTTGGACCATAAATAATAGAGCTAGGTTTTTATCTCAGCAGAGATAGGGTCATCGACGGAAAATCGAAGGTTCCCATTGTGTTTGGCATGTTGAAGAGCGCTTGGAAGTATCAAAGTTTAGTGGTCCGACCGTGTCTTGTGATTAGCAAAATTTCACTATTGACACTGCTAGGGTTTGGTCGTAAATTTTTATAGGTGACCGAGCTTCAAAGTTTGGGTTTAGGAAGGTGGAGTTCGTAGAGAGCAACATCTTTACTACTAATAAAGAAAATTCGTTGAGTTAATTTACTCGACGTTTCTTGAAATTCCGAAAATGCCCTTGCTTTCCATTTACAATAATATAAACAGCCCATGTGCGATGCACGGGCCAATTCTAGTGTAGGTGAAGTAAGATCTTTGTATCATCAAGCATCAATAGTTTGGTAGTGTGCGTGCACAAGGCAGAGGAGCGTTTATATCAGGTTTGATGTGGGAAGACTATGGAATTGGAGAAGAAGTATTAACAATGGGTAGTTATGATTGAAGTGTAATTAGTGATTTAATTAATATAATTTAATTATCAAATCTTAAAAGTTGAATAACTATCGAATATGGGATCGGATTTGGACGCGGTCTTTTGCATTAGACTCGTATCGACGTTATATATGTTGGAATTTCTGTGAGTATACTCATCTATTAAAAAAATTATGATATTTGCATCGCTATAGATTATTGTTATAATGCTTGGATGATAGCTTATATTATTGTTTGGTTGTTTCTTTCAATTCTAAATTTTTGCTCGACAAGCGGATGACATAAATAACCACTGTGTTGCAGTGAACAAAAACAAGAGGAAGTTAGAGTATGCGTAGCGAATAGATCTCCATGGGACATTTTAAAAATTTACGTACATCGGTTCGATTTATAGTGGACTTTTGTAGAGAGATCCTAAGGGCTTTCTCACCAATATAAATTTACTTATATTCTTATGTCGCTTATATTATTGTTTGGTTAAAAAAAAATTGACATACTATTTGATTATGTAAGTGTCATTATAATGATTATCGTTGTACCTTCACTTATGAAATATTATCCGCTTAAAACTTTGTTGTGTATTAAACTTGAGCTTATACTTTTACAAAATAAATGTTTGGTCGTGATCTTGGATGTTGATAGTTCTTTAAACAATATTTTCAAATATTTTAGGAATTTTGAAAATAAAGGATAAGTATTAGTTAAAAGAATTTATAGTTTTGATTAATTATCTTTCAAATGCTTAATTTTGTTTTAGTTTATAAAAATATTATAAATTTGATTAATTATCTTTTGGATATTTAATGTTTTTTTAAATTTATAAAAAGATTATAAATTGGGCTAATTATCTTTTAGGATAATTAATATTGTCTTAAGTAATGTAATAGATTATTAATTTAATTAATCATTTTAATAATGATGTTTAAAATTAATTAATCATTTTAAACAATGATGTTTAAAATTAATTAATAATTTTTACTATTGATGTTTAGGATTAATCAATCATTTTAATAAATTATATTTAAAATTAATAAAATGATTTAGTAAAGATGTTTAAATAAATTCACTGATTTAACAAAAGTGCTTAAAGTTAATTAATTGATTTAATAAAGATGTTTAAATTAATTTATTGATTTAATAAAAGTGATTAAAGTTAGTTAACTGATTTAATAAAGGTGTTTAAATCTAATTAATTGATTTATCAAAGGTGTTTTAAGTTGATTAATATTCTCTTGGGATAATTAATGTGGCTTTAAACGTATTAAAGAATTATATCAATTACTTTTTAGGTTGATTAACATCGTTTAAATTTTATAAAAGAATTTTAATTGATTTGTTATCTTCTGGGATAATAAATGTTGTTTGAAATTAAAAATGATATTTACAAATGAGAAAAATCTTTTGAAAGGAATTGTTTTCAAAAATAAAACTAAGTGTAAATTGTTTTAGATTTGTAATAAACAATGTTTTTATGACATTTGTTTTTACCCTTCTTTTCAATACTATAAGAAATATAATTTGCTCTTTAAAAAGAATATTTTCAAAACTGTTTTTAATGTTTTTACAAATATTTTTGAATGGAAAACCAAACTCAAGTTCGGGTTTTAAAAGTGTAAAAGTTTGACTCAGTTACGAAAAGGATAAGAAATTTTATTTCCATAAAATACGCCGCCTATATGGAAAGGATTTAGTTATACTCTTAACACGTCAAGGAATGGAAATCCATTTCTATCTCGAAGGTTAAAAATGCTATCAAGGCAATGCCTAGAGGTAACACCATCTTAACTTGCTTGGCTTCATTGTTAACCGAGGGATAATATAAGTTTGAAATCGACGAGTAGTGGAAAAGGTATGAGACTTAATTTCCATATATGATCATTTTGACTATTCCTAATAGTTGATTTATTAACTATCCATTCAGCTTTTTCTTTTTATATCATCAATTAAGATGATTTATTGCTCATTTGAGCGTTGATATCCTTTCTCCGAAATGACTAAAACCAAATAGCGAGTGGATGTCTAGCTTTGTTGCTCATTCGGTTGTATGCATGTAGAGATGTGAAATATTCTGATTCTCGGCAAGGTTGGTTGGGTCCGGCTAGTACTATCCAGGAGAGTCGTAGGGAAAATGACCCTCTCAAGTTTATTGTCTAGAGGTATACTTTCGATAAAGGGGCTCACCCTTCTAGCATTGTTGGAAAATTCATTTCCTTGTTGTTGATTCAAATCTTTATATTGTTTTATTAATTGCATTAAGAAGTCACTGGAGCTCTTCTAAATGTTTAACTCTTTATGTCCATTCTTTCAGTTTTGATTTTAACCTTGTTTATACCCATTCTTTCAATTTTGGGTCAGACCAAGTATTTTTTCAAGTTGTTGTTGGTGTGACATGGTGCTCATGAAGTAAACCTAGATGTTCACATGCCATAGTATTTTATTTCTGCTATATTATTATATATACCCATCAACAATTGTAAGCTTAGGAAGTTATAGTTGTCCAAGTTAACGAGAATTGCTTTTAACATTAATTTACTATGTATTTTAGAGTGATGGCTTTTACTGTCTTTATATATTATATATTGTCGCTTCGCTGTGAAAATCCATTTCTCATTTTCTTTTTCCTCTTCTTTTTTCCCTAACAATCTGCCTTTTCAGCAATTGGAGATTAGACAATGAAATATCGCAGATGTATTTAGCGTCGACTTTCGATGACCGAAAGGGGGTTCCTTACAACTGGTATCAAGCTGAAGGTTAAGCGAAAACCTTGGCTTTGGTGGGGTAAACCCATTAGAGATACGGTAAGTGATACTTTAGAATGATGTTGAGAATATTATATATGCAAGAGAATATTTTTTATTATTATAAAAATATATTTTGTTAATTGATCTACTGAGTTATTTATGAATTATAGTAGAGGCATGGGATGTCACGGTGTCGATTAGGATTTTTAAACGCTTGAACAAGGCAAATGGACATGATATTGATTTTTGAAAATTTAGTAAATGAAATGTTTTGCCTTGTATTATATTTTTATATATACAAAGGAATAATTTTCAAATTTGAAGTTATTTATGGTATTTGTTGGTAATGATAATATTTCTTTATGATCATTATTGTTTGATTTGTTGTGCTCAGATAGTTTTGAAGCATTGACTATTGTATCTTGATCACTAATTTATACTCGACCAGTTTATGGGCATTTACTACCGGTTGTAAGTACATTAAAACCAACCCCATATGAATTAAATTTCTCAATTTGACTATAAGTTATTTGGAGAAAATGTTAGGTCATCATTCAATAATGTTAAGTTAAAATTAAAAAATTTAATAAAAATTATCTAATATAATCTAAATAGGATGAGAAAACATTTAGAGGATATATTTTTGAGAAAATTTTATTATAATAAAGGAGAATTATTATAATATTATATGATTTTAGAGGTATATTTTATATGATTACAGTATATAAAATGATTTATATGATCTAATAAAAGGTTTAATAATTTTAAATCTTGGTATCGCATGAAATGATTCCAAAAATTTTAGAGAAAAAGAATGGTGGTATTTCTTGGAAGTATTTTATAAGTCTAAATATTTCAAAGACGATTTTTAATAAAAAATTACATTTTCTTTGAATAGTTCATGAAAAAACTTCCCGATTAGTTTTGTGGTAATCTACATAGTCTTTTAAGTGATGATCGAATGTTGCTTTGGCAAATGTTGTAGTGCACTTAGTAAATTATTCTCCTTATCATTGCGCATTTCGAAATAGGTTTGAATTTGAACGAACCCAAGGTGAGTATTAATGGATGAGTTATTGGAGTTATTTTATATATAGAAATATATGCAGTATGATTTTCAAAATGATGTTGACATAAAACCTAGGTACTTAGGCCTAAGTTTCCTTAAAGAAAATTGGTTTTTAAAAAGGAGTTATTTTGAATAATAATTTGATAAATAAAATTTTAAACTCTTGGATAGAAAAGAGATAGTTTGACCCAAGTTTTTGATTGGGTTAAATTGGATAGGATGGTTTTAATAAGTAATGTATTATTAAACATAGTTTTTATTTAAACATTTTTCATATAAACTATTTCTTGTTATTAGGCCAACTAGTAAATATCTGTCTTTAGAAAACTCTAAGGTTAAGAGGTCGAAAAGTGAATCAGTTTTAAGATTCTTATTTTGTTTGGGCCTCCATTTGAACTTAAAATAATAAAAATATGCAATAAATAAATAAAATAAAATTGATATTTTGTATATACTCTTAGAATGTAGAGGAGTGTTATATAGTAAATAGTAGTAGAGTAAGTTTTAAATTTAATGTTTTATAAATGCTTATCTTTATAAAATGTTGGAAAGCTTAAGTGAAAAATTTATGGAGTAATTCATAAATAATTTTAGTATTGTATAAAATACTATAAATGGAAATGAAAATGATCAAGAAAGATTGATGTAGTCAAGAAACCAACCGGATTAAGTATGTAAATTATACGAAGATCATTTTATTCGCATAGCTCTTGATCTAGGATTCGAACACATAGCTTAAGGGTGATTAACACTAGTCCAAAAAAGGATTTCTCACTTGATTCTTGTCGGCGAATACTTGATTCAAATCCTTGATATGATACTATGGATTTCTATTATAGTATATGGCTATGTAAAGAGAACCGAGGTCTCTACTCAAGGAACTTGATCAAAGTTTACATTAGGAAGGTCGAGTGAGTGATAATAGTTCGGAAGTGAAGTCTATGTATCCGAGCAAGTGGCCAGATCAGATATTGTGTATGGACGATATATGTATATCATACAGGCTTAAGTATATTTGTATACTTGTGAACCTAAGCAAAAATCTAATTGTTGTTTGATGGTCATTTATCATTTTAAATACTGATTAAGTGCTGGTTTATTCCTTTACGGAATTTGATTTAATCGATCGTGTGATTATACATACTATGGTTTATAAAATTGTTGTTTATTAGGACTTAAATCTCAATGCTTCTGGAAAAGTGATTTGTAAAAGATATATTAATAATTAATATGTTGAAAACTTTGATGGATTATTATTATTTCAAGACATTTGAAAGGAGTTTTGTGAAGTGATTTTTCAAATATTTTTTGTTATAACTAATGTTTGGCGATTGGGAGTTTTTCACTTTGAAAGACTCGCTAGGTATATGTGTTCACTCTATTTGTTGTTTAGGAGGAACTGGAATACCACCAAATATTCCATGTCTTTTGATTTTACAGTTGTATCATGCTTCGGTAGGACGAGCTTTCTACTTGTTTTAATTGACGCTGGTTTTGATCTGTTTCTCTTTAGAGGAATTTGAAAATATATTCTAAATATAAAAAACTTGGTAGTTGGTTCTAAATTTATCCTTTGAAAAAAATAGATGTTAAGTATTTTATTACAGAGTGCTCTTTGTACTTTTGTTTCATATGGTTTTTATATTTATTATGTTGTTATTGCTTATGATAGAAATCTCTTATGTATTGCTTTTTGTCAGCATCAATATCCTTTGGATTATGAGTGCAAAATAGGTACAGAGATGTAAGAGTTACTATTTGATTTCTTTCGCACTTGCATCTTCATTGTGATAATAAGTTGCTTGCAAAAGTAAAAAATCAAACAAAAAGGAGGAGTAAAATTTGATGTTAGCATGACTGATGATTTTTCCCCGGATATGGGTGGCCACTTGGCTTTTGTTATCTTTTGGTTGATTTATACCAGCCGTGGCGAGTTGTTTTTTCTTCAACCAATCGCACAAAGGAGGTGCTGCCGAAATTTTCCATAATATAATGAATTTAAGAATTTAATAACTCATTTTGATTAACATGTTTTTAAACGTAAGGGTTTAGAGGGATTTTCTTCCTTTGGGAGTTTCGGGGATGAAATTCTTTTAATGGGGAGAATGTAACAGCCCATAAATTTTATTATTTTCATTTTAACTATTTAATTAAATTTAAATATTGAAATAACAAGATTTTGATGTTTAATAACTTAAATTCAAATATATTAATTAATTATATATTTTAATCATGAATTAAATACTAATTGAATGGATTTAATAGTCTTATTTAACTCCTTTTAAATAATAAATAATAGTGGTAAACTCATTTTATAAATTTACTTACAATAATAAATGGATCGAATAAATAATAAGAAAATAAATTTTTAATAATAAAAATTTATTTTTACTATAGTATTTTTAATTGAAGTTATAGAAATTTTCCAAAATTTTTAATTTAGAAAATATTTATATTGATCGTTTGACCATTTTTTTGCAAACTGTGATATTTTTGTTATTTTATAGAATAAGATTACCAATGTATAGTATTATTGTTTTGAAATCGTGTCGCATCATTTAGCGTGACCATGTTCTTGTTTTGGCGTTCGCGGTTCATACGAGAACGAAACCTTATACAATGTTAGGCTAGAAATTTCAAAATAAACCAAACATCAACATCTAAATTTTTCTACATGCTTACTTCCCTTTCCTTCCTTCTCAACCTTTTTTTTCAAAAAAATTCGATAAAAGAAAGGTGAGCAACCATATTCAAAAATCAATACCAATTAATCCCTAAAATGAAAAATCTTAAAGCAAGTTTCTATGAATCTATATGAAGGAGATCCACCATCATATACCCATTTTGTAGTGTACGACATCGCTTGGAGGAGCTCGACCATAAACAGTAGAGCTAGGGTTTCATCTCAGCGGAGATAGGGTTGTTGATGGAGGAATCAGAGGTCACCGTTGTGTTCGCAATGCTGAAGAGCACCTGAAAGCATCAAAGTTTGGTAGTCTGGTCGTGTCTTGTGAAGAGCGACTTTTCACTATCGACGCCGCTAGAGTTCGATCGTGAATTTTTACAGGTGGTTGAGCTTCCATCTTTGGGTTCGGGAAGGTGGAGTTCATTGAGAGCAAGGTGTTGTTTGCGACGACTCGGAATTTTTGGATATTTGAAATTGAAATATTTAATTGATTTTAAATATTTGAAAGTTAGTTTAACCTGAATTTCAAATATCATGTTTATTTGGCAATTAAATTATTGAATTTAATGATTGGGAATTGGGTAAAATATTGAATCTTGATTTTTTTAGCTGATTAAAAATATTTCAAAGGCTTGGAAAATGTATATTATAATACTGGAGATAATAGAAGTGTTAAGATTAAACTTTAAGGTAATTTGTTTGGTTTTAAAATATATAGTATGAATTGGTATTTAAAAATAGCCTTCGGAGGCACAGTCTCGGAATTTCGACGAAACCAGCTCCGTTGGATCTGTAATATTGTATTATCAGATTTCAAATTTCGTAGTGTTTGGAATTGTCTTGTGATCGTACGATAGGTAAGCGCGCTGAAATTAATATCAAAAGTTTAATATAATGACTAGGCCCAAAAAGATATCTTCCCATACGATCGAATTAGGACACGAAACCTTTTCCATTGTGCTCAAAATAGGGGTTTAATATTATAAACATCTAGCGGCACGCCCCGATAGAAATTCAAAATTTTGAGCTTCGAATTAATGGCGATTTAAATTTACATTTAAATTTAAATTTGAATATTATATATGTATATATACATATGTGTGTATATATATATATATGTCTTCTCTTCAGTTTTCTGTAGACGTACCCAACACTTGTCCAACCTGAGGACACGTTTCTTGCATCTTCCCACGTGTCTCCTTTATTAATAAAATGAATGAAGCTTTGGAATGAAATGCTCGAAAATTCAAATTTCTTTTTCGCGGTCCCTTTCTCGTCTTCTTCAATCTTGAAACCGAACCATATAAAAATTGTGTGTGCTGTTCAAATCCAATCGAATCGGGGCTAGGATTGATCAAGCACAGCCTTCTTTCGTTCAAATCAATTTGAGCAAATCCAAGTTCGAGAAGGGACAAATATTTGAGGGTGTCAATCGCGTTAGTGGGGTCTGAGCTAAAGGCATGGGTCATGGCGACTAGATTTCGAGCTCGAACACGAGATGCTTGGCCAGTCGACATTGGGAAGGCGGTGTTGCTGGTGGTACGTGGATTGAAGGTCGCATTCTCGAGTTAGGGCTATGTTATTCGTGCGAATCGGGCATCAATTTGAGGCATGGAGGTGGTTCTTAGATCGAGCATGGCAAGGAGCAACTAAGAGCCAATATAGGAGTGCTCCGGTGCCGCATTGAAATTCGCGACAGGGGAGGCACGGGCAAGGGAAGTCGAGAATTTGCCTGAATGTGGTCTACTCTTATAGGTAATTTGAGATTTGAGTTTAAGTTGTTATTATCTTATTCATCTATTTATAAATCGAAGTAATATATAAAGTTTTAAATAGTTAAAAATAATTTAGTCAGATACATACATACATACGTACATACATACATACATACATACATACATACATATATATATATGCAGGAAGCTGAAATATTTATAGTAAAATTTAAGCCTGTATAGTCTAATTCTGTATATATATGTATATATAGGTTAGAATATATGTACATATAATACATCAGCTTGTTGGTTAATTTAAAATATATGCAGAGGATACAATATATGTATATATGTATATGTATGTATATGTATGTATGTTACAGTAAAATGTATAAAAGCCATTCTATTTTAATTTAATATATGTGTATAGAAGATTTTGGAGGAATTATATGAATTTCAAATTGTGAAGAGTTATATAAAATTAGATCTTTAATATAGTTGTACATCTACTATTTTTATGTATGTATTAAGGTTATTAGCTTGTTAAGTTAACTTATCAAAATTATTTATGCTACTAAAAAAAGGGAAAATCAGTTTAAATTTAAATTGTTAGTTAATGAAAATAATAAATGGTAATTATTTTTTTCGATTAGTTCAAATATTAATAAACCCTACAATATTTATACAAGGTCTAAAATCATGGAGAAGCAAGTCGAGATGGAAATGGAGTACCATCAAAAATCAAAGGCGAGTTCATCTCACTCATTCGGAGTACTTTTTGAATTTAAATAGTTAAATTTAAATTATTGGTTGAATGGTTGAATTGACTGGATGTGATATTATATAGTAGTATACATACATACATACATATACACACACACAAATATATATATATATATATATATATATATATATATATATATATATATTAGAGTGATTGATTTCCCACATTATATAGAGGATGAGACCCTATGCGCCCCGCATAATAGCGGATGACGCTTTATTCCGTGATATTCCCTTCGAAGTAGGATTGGTATTTAATTGTTGTGCTAACATATGTGGATGCAGGGAATTGGTTGGAGGGATCCAACAGGATTCCTCAAAGCGTTGAATTTATTTTATACTCAACGATGTGAATTATGTGATTATATGTGATAGATTATTGATTATATTAGGAATTAAAAATATTAAATGCTATGGTTTGATTAATTATATTTGGGTATATTGAGTTATCAAATGTTATGTAGATTGGATTTTTGAAGGAAAATAGAAGGGAGAATTTTAAGGTAAATAATTATAGCAGTTTGGATTAATAAATTGGAAATGGATAAATGTTGATTTTTAAATTCTAATAAATAAATTCTGAGTATGGAAAGTACATTTCGAATAAATATGTATAAATGATTTTTTCGACTTAAACGATATTACTTAAAGGAATAAAGAATTTATTTTCAAATTCAAGATTTAAATTTGGAAAAGATAAAGAAGAAATTTGGGAAAAGTATGAAATTTGTATTTCAGTTTAAATAAGATTTCGAATCATAATAAAGAAGTTAAATCTGAAATTAATGACTTTTTGAAATAAAATTGAATAAGCAAAGAAATTTATTTTGAAATGGAGTAAATTTTGAAAATATATTTGAAAATTGATTTAGTGTTTGAAACTGTGATTTAAAGGAAGATGAGACTATGGGATTTATAAACTGGGTTTATAAGGTGAAACAAGATGCCAATGGATATTCGAAAATATAAACCCACGGTGGGAATTTATAAAGGAATGGGTAATTTGTTTTAAAGATAAATAGTGGTTTAGATTAAAAAGTATGGAAATGGGAAGTGTATTTCCCTGGAAAGCCAAGTATATTTTAAAGGGGACTTTTTATGTATAAGATAAAGGCTTTAAATTTTTTTTAAAGAAATGTTTTAGAAAATTTATTATTTTAATTTTTAAAAATTTTTAATGTAAATATTATTCAAAATTATTTTAGTAGTAATTATTTAAAGGTTAATTGGTATTATGTTTTAAAAACATAATTATTAATATTTATATTTTATTAAATGGTTTTATTTTAAAGATAATTTAGTAAAAGTTTTATAGAATTTCGTAACCCTTATTTTAAAATTTAGTTTGTCTTAACTTTTGTTTTAAAAATTAGTTTTATATTTTATAAAGTAGTTTTATTTTTAAAGTACATATTTTTTAATAAAGTTTTTAATTAATTTTAATTTATATGTTTTAAAGTATATTTTTGAATAAAGTGAATTAAATTATTTTTAAAATCTTAAGTATTTAGGACTTGTGGTTTTCAGTGGAAATAAAACAATTGGGTGGAAATTTATTTCCATGAGGGAGAGAAATGTGATTTGAAAACTATTTTCAAAGGGTTGAAATGTAGGAAAATATCTTACGAAGATATTTTAAAATAAATAATGTGGGAGAAATTATTGAGGCTTGATGATTGTTGTGGATGTTATTCGATAATTAAATAACCGACTATCAATATTGGCCAATGCGCTGATCGTTTCGAAGAGACCGGGATCGTGATTAATTTCTCGAAAACCACTTTGATCCGGTTTGAACGTTTTCGTAAGGAAGACAAGAGCTTAGAGATGAAGATGGAGCAGTGAAATGCAAAGGCTAATCGCTACTAATCCTGAGGGTGATTCCTAATGGATGCAGTAGGAATAGTTTCTTCGGTTCCGTTCGAACCCGAATGGAATTGTATGGATGAATGCTTTCAAAACATCGTCAGGAGGACGATGAGCATTCTAAGTGATTGTGTGCTAAAAAGGTGACGCTTAACCTCGAGCCTCATCAACGGGAATGGCTAAAACATGGGAGGTGCATACAAGGCTAAGTGGGTAGCAACCAATTAGGGTAAGGTCACCCCTGCCTAGATGTCCCTTTATTTCGGCTGTGTGGACGGTTGCTGATCCCAACTACGGGGTGAACTTATTCGGACTATCCAGTAAGGGGTAGCTCTGGTCTTGTGATGCAGAGGATCAGGGTGGATCCTCGATACGGTGATCTAGAACACATACTGTGACGGGCGGTACCCCAATAGCCCTGCTTGTATGGAATCCAATCTCCAATAAGCACCTATACAGTTTTGATTGTGCCCAACTTTTGCTAAAATGAGAGATGCAAGCATTTGAGCTTGATTCTATTTTACTTTGTATAGACAATATTATAATATCAGACGATTTTTAATAGAAAATGTTTTGGTTACCGTAAGGTAAAAACCTGGCATTTTTACTTGTGACGTGGTCTTACGAGATGCCTTTGATTTCAAAATGATTTTGAAAACTTTAATAGTCCAATTGAGTTTGTTTTCTCACTCTGGTATTCCATACCGACTCAGGTGTTATTTCGCTATATTGCTCGGGTCAGATCGAGTATTATAGAATACAGATTCTGGATGGACGACTATGTTTGTGAGATTCTAATGTTGTTTTCTATTTCTTCTTCTACCTCCTTCTTCTTTAATCCTAATGGTTCAGTTTTCTGGCATTTAATACAGTGGACGTATTAATGTCGATTTTTCGGGCTTAGAAAAGTCGGTTGTTACACTTGGTATCAGAGAAAAAGGTTAAGCGAGAACCTTGGCTCTGGCCGGGATTACTCATTAAAAATAGAGTCCGTAGATCTATAAAATGAGTTTGAGTGTATTAATAGATATGAGAACTTATTTTTTAGTGAATATAATTTTTTTTATTGTGATGACTTATCAGTTGAGTGTTTATAGATTCTGGTCAATATGTGGGATGTCACGTTATCGATAGGTGTTTCTAAACTCTTATACAAGATAAACGGACACAATATTGTTTTAAATTAGGGTAAATGAAATAATTTTATCTAAATTATTTGTGTATATAAAAGAAATAATTTTCCGTAAATTATTATAGTATGTGGTTGCTGGATTTTAGAGAGTGATAATATTAATTTATTATCATTGTTGTACGGAAATTGAAATAAGGAAATAATAGTATAACCAGAATTAAAGATTAATTCATATAAAAGAATAGAATTTGTAAATGTTAATTATAAATATGGTTTATAATTGGAAATGAAATGAAATTCCAGAGTAATATTTGAATATGGATTGAAAGAATTTGAAAATTTAAAATATGGAAATAAATTTTCCTTCGGATTTGAAAATGGTTATCAAAGATTTTGGAGAAATAGTAGTGATACTATTTCGAAAATATTTTTGAATTGGATTTGAAATCTGGTGAGATTTGGAGTTTAAAAATATTTGAAATGTTTTGAAAAGAGTAAAAGCATTGAACTCTCTTCGCTCACTGAAAAATAATTTCGGTGATGACTGCAGCATCATTGATTTTCAATTTCATGTTTCTAAAAGAGGAATTGCTACCAGAACATTTAAAACTGGGGTTGTTTGTAAAGCTAGGTTTGGTGTTAAAATTCAAAGGATAATTTGATATGCTAATGAATTGTGTGTGTATATATATATTTGATTTCAGAAATGATTTTTTAAATGTTGTTTAAACTCTAGAAGTTTAATTAAAAATGTTTATAGAATATAAATAGGTTTGATAACTCATAAAATTTGAAATTCGTTAGAATAAAATTTGACTTAAGAAGAGTTAAATTTAAATAAGAATGAAACAAAATAAACCAGTAAAGTAAATTCATAGAAGTTAAAATTTTGAATTGAAATTGAAGTGTAATTGAATCTATTAGAAATGAAGTTAAGAAAAAGTCTAGTTAGATTAAGAGTAATGGTATTGGAACAAAAACTACTAAGTTTGAAGTAAATTTGTAAATAAACAAATAAAATTACATTGAAAGTAAGTAAAATGGAAGCTGAATATTGGAATTAAAAATTGAATTGTGTTAAGTTAAGAAAAATGGAAAATGTGTCTAGTTGGACTAAGGAAAACAAAATATTGAAATTAAAATTAAACCAATTAATTTAAATGGTAAGAAAATGAATTAAAATTGAATATTAGGATGTTATTTAATTGTGCATAGTAAAGTGAAGTTGAAAAATTAGTTCCAAGAATTAAAAATTTATTGGGAATTTGGAATAAATTGGTAAATGGAACTAATTTAAAATAATGATATAAATCAGTTATGAATGGAAGATAGTTGATAAAATTCAATATTCAGAGTTTGAAGATGAATTGAATTCAAGTAGAATTGAAAATGAAATTCTAGATGAAAATTGGGCAAAAGTATTCAGATTTGAAATTAATTAGTAAATTGACGCAAATTGAATTTATATGGAGTTGGAATCCAAATTAATTAACTGTAAATAAAAACCAAGTGGTAAAGTGAATGTAATAACATAAGAGTATATATAAAATGCTTATATTAAACTTAACAATAGTTAAGGGTGAAAGTTCTTAAGTAAATTTGGTATTGAAAATATACTAAGTTAATAATGGGATGGTTGTAAATAAGTGAATAGAAATCAAATTAAATGTGAATAAAGGAGAATTGATATAACTAATAATCAATTGAGATAAATACGTAGGGCGTATGTATATTATTTCTTTCGCATAGCGGTTTGATCCAGATTGAAGCATAGAATTTCGAGGCAGTTATACCGATCCGATTTAGGAATTTTTTCACTCGATTTTCGACGACGAACCGTGGATATGGTGATCGATTCTAGAAATTTTCTATCATAGTTGTGAGTATGCAAGGAGAATGATGGTTTCTGATCAAGAAAGTAGATCTGAGTCCGCACTAGAGAGTCGGGTGAACGATACTAGTTCGGAAGGGAAATTGTGTGATCGAGTGAGCGATCAGATTTGGTATTGCGTACGGATGATATATATAAATCGTACAAGCTTGAATGAATTAGATATTGAAATGAATAAAATGATTTTGAAAGCTATGATTGGATATGATTGCTAAGTAGAATATACAGTTGTTATAAAAGCAAAAAGGAAATTGGGATTTTTTGATTTTAGAAGATAAATGGAATTGCTCGACTTAAGGTATGTATTTAAATTTCCATATGAAATTTGATGATTTTCTAGTCTAGCCGCGTGGTTTTTTGTTTTCTTTTGAAATCTGGAGGGCAATAGAGGCATTTTGTAGTTGTACCTAGCTATCCGTGCAAAAGAGACGCTTGCAAAAATTTTTGAAAATTTTGAGAAATAGAAAATTTTTGAGAAATTTAGGCTATTTAAAATTTGGATTTGAATTTAAATGTGAGTTGTTGAGAAAATAATATTTTTGGAATTTATGGATGTATTTAGAATGTTAGTAAGTGTGATAATGTGTCTTTAATAAAAAAATTATGTTGGGACGTTGTTTGAACTAAAATTTTGGGAAAAGTAATGGGTGGTGGAACATTCCTCTTAACTAGTAATTCCGAGGACGAAATTCTTTTAAGGGGGAATGAATGTGGTGACCCGAAATTTTTGGATATTTGAAATTGAAATATTCAATTGATTTTGAATATTTGAAAGTTAGTTTAACTTGAAGTTAGTTTAACTTGAAAGTTAGTTTAACTTGAATGATTGGATATGATTGCTAACGATCCTGACTCGACCTTCGAAAATCGACACCCGCACTTCACTTGTACTCAAATGCCGTAGATTCAAACATCGAATCTGGCTCACTGGAGCTTATAACACATTAATTATAACAACACAGTGAAAGAAAAATGAACAAATGAATATATACAATAGTATTTGATACAACACATTTGATACAACTGACTATCAAAATATCAAAGATAGATAAAGACAATAACAGAGACAATAGCAGCGGAAAGGCAGTGTCTTCAATGCAAAACTCCAAAAAATCCATCTCCAATCCTAAGCTAGCTCGAACCCCTATCAAGTTGACTTAAGCAAAGTCATTCATCCAAAGACTGAAGAAGATTCCCAAAGACTGAAAGTTACCAAACCGAAGACTTCGAAGGCTATCGAATCTACACCTATTATTTAATTATCTAAAAACCCAACTCTAGACTGCCCGTGTGGAAATGGGGGCACCCAGAGTTTAGGGAGAGAACAATAAACTTCGGGTCAGTCATAGGACTGGTATGAGCAAACAAAAACTATTTTATCTTTAAAACAACAACAAAAGATTTTAAAAGATGAAAACCGCCATGATTTTTAGAAAATGAAACTACCATAAGACCTCCCACCTTACACACAATGCAAATGCAGACTTGGAAGAGATTTCTCCTTATGACAGTCAAAAACGCTTGATACGCGATTTTTTTTTAATATTATTATTAGTGCATAGTGGTAAACATTTGCAAGTATAATATTAATCTTAGCCAGCATACAACCATTATTATATGCCGACTATAGCTACCATCTAAACAATGGTGACCACCATATGTAAATGGCAGGTTATACAACTAAAACCGTACAGGGCTTGTATTGGATGAATGGGTTTCCAACAAATGGTCAGGCAAAGGAACTTCCCACACAAAATGGAACGCCTCTGGAGGGACGTCCCCGAGAACCTAACCAGATCTCTGCCACATAAGGATGGGTTACCCCTGCCCGGAAGTAACTGCTGACACGAGTATGTCATCCCACGGTCGTTACCAGCCTTTATCTGAGGCCTCGACACCAACAACCACACAATAAAGTATCTAGTCTCCATAACATGATACCACTTTCAAAATCAACATAAGTAAATATCTTGGCTCTATTCCATGATTTCACTATTTCATCCAGAAGGAAATGGACATACCCCCAGGAGGAGCTACCCCGTAATAACCTTACTGCCACGATTTCTTTTTCGACCATTACCGGGTTGTGAGGCTCGACGAAGTCACGCACACAAAGCTACGCTTTTCACAAAAGCCATGCTTCGATCAACAAATGATCAGCAATACTTCCTATGCCACATTACCAAATTGGGAATCTATCACCATTAATCATCAACTACATAACCTTTGAGCTCGTACGTCACAGAAAAAAGTGTTAAGCTAAGAGAATAAATCTCCGCCACCAAATAGAACTGTATTTGATAGAAACCAGCTTTACATTTCAAAGTGTAATGTCATACACACATCCATACAAGTCTTTTCAGGGTTTGAACAGAACCAAAGGCACTTCCAAAGAAGCCCTTGCGAATCCGGTTATCCCTAATCCCGATCGGACTCCCCATCACATATGGAGATCACTAAACCGTAGCTACTCAGTGCAGAGTCATTCGACAGGTTATCCTATCATTCTCGATGACACCCGGTCTTCACCACCATCTTCGAATGCTATGCATTGCGTCGTATCACTATTCGGAATGGTTTATATGACACAAAGGTCCTCTCCCGGCTAAACCGAATAATGAGCGCAATATTTTAAAAACATATGGATATTGGGATTTCAATTAAGTCACAACTTTAAAAACCCAAAACCTTTCTTTTCAAATGGTTTAAACAAATTACCTTTTCCAAATCTTTTAACAAAAAGATTCAATTCACAAATTTCACCCAATTTTCACAAAGATTCATTCACAGATTTTTGAAACAATTTCCATTTCAGTTTGGATTAACTCATTCAATCTTTAAATCAAAGATTTAACTTATAGCTTTCAAACCTGTTTCCAATGATTCATTCTTAACTTAGAAAACCATTTACATTTCAAATTTGAAATCCTTTCAACATAAATTGGAAATTCTTTCCTTATGTAAAAGCTTTATTTATTCGAAAAGAAACAGTTTTCATTTCGAAAAAATCCGATTTCATTTATACAAGTCAAAATCTTTGGGTTAAATTCAAATTCCCAAAATAACACTTTTTAAAAATGGTTTAAAACCCATATAAACTTCTATAACATTTTTAAATCATAAATTCTCAACATAGAATTCAATTACAAATTTTGAATTCAAATTTAAATCAGATTTCAAAAGTAAATGAAGTAATTCAAAAGTAACTTTTATCTTTGAAATTCCTTTTTAAAAGCTTTTTATATTTTTAACCCAAATCCATTTCCAAAACCATTTGGATTCAAATTTCAATTTTTTTTAAAACCATTTCAAAAATCCGTGACTTAACTAATTTCCTCATGCAATCCATATTTGTGTGTGTTGTAGTCTAGGGCTTTTACCCAATAGTGCAACATCATCAATCATTACAGATACAATCACGGCAATATCGATAAGCGGTATAATCCTATAACGCTTATCTATATACACAGAAGCATAGATAGATACTATAAATGCATTATAGATAAATAAATTACATTCATCACAGCTTGAATTAAAACAATTCAAATCACAAAGCATCACACAGCAGAGATGACAAAACAATTTAAAGCAATCAATTGAACACATCGTCCATAAATAAGGTTAATTGATTATCTGATTAGTTGAAACCAAATTAATCACTAATTCTACTTGATTAACACTAATTAGTTACAGTTTATGTTAATTAAGTATCCTTTAAGTATTTATTAATTAACCTTAATTAATGAATTAATTAACCTTAATTAATGAATTAATTAACCTTTAATTATAAAAGGATTAATCGTTAATTAATTAATTACTCTCAATTAATTATCCTTAATTAATTAATCAATTAATTAACCCTTAATTAATTATCATTTAATTAATTAATCCTCATTAATTTAAAATAAGTAATTATCCTTAATTACGTAATTAACTTTTACCATTAATTAATTACTTTTATTAATTAACTAACTTTTGATTAATTAATCACTTCTTAAATTAATTACCTTAATTATATTAATTAATTATCCTTAATTAATCATCCTTTAATTAATTATCTTGATTAATTAATCCTTAATTATAAATCAATTATCTTAAATTAATAATTAATTAGCCTTAAATTAACTATTAATTAATTATTCAAGTAATTATAAATCATCTATCTTGATTTATCATTAAATCTTTATCAAAATTAATTAACCTTATAACTAATCAACATTAACATAAGAGATTAAGGTTAATGAAGAATTACAAATTAATATATCATCTTAATTTACATTTAATTACATTATTTATTTAAAATGATTAATTAATAAATAATTCCACAAATTAAATAATTAAACTTAATTACTTTTAAAATATCTTACTGAAAACTTTTATTAATAAAATACCTAAATTAAAACCATTATCCACAACATGGATTGAAAATATTTCAAAATTTTGAAAATTTTATGGTCAAGAAGACTGTTTTTATATCAATCCCGAGACTCACTCGAGTCAACCCCCGAGTCTACAGACCCTTCACTTCGGATTTCTCCCAGTCTCACCCGTGTATCTTTTTTTTCAAACCTAAAATTTTGTTAACTGTTGAACTCCAATGCCACTCAGAAATGCTCCGAGTTAGAACTCGAGCCATAACCCTTTCTTCCTAATAAAACTTTGAGTCTACCTTCTTCATCCCTGATCCAACTACTCATACCTCAAGTATACACGCGTGCACGTGCACAGATGGTCAGATCGTCTCCGACCAATCTCGCCACCCTAGGTAAGTCGACGGTGATGCCTACGAACTTCGTGACCCCCAAGAACCTCCAATCTCGACGTGAACAAAAATCGAGTTATACGATTTAAACTGGAACCTAAACCAACCACCTACAAACATCTTGTTCTGAACATCACGGCCTCCTGACGCCATGCAACTTTGACCCAAACTTCGCCACACCCCGATGCGTCGTTTTCCCCAGTACAATGCATTCTGGAGCGACGTCGACGACGCCATTGCCTCGCGAATACCACCGACAAAACATAGTACTTAAGCCCTAGATCAACTTCAAACATCGACAACGATGAATATAGAAAACATCTCGTATTTTTCTGATGATCTACAATCCACCACCAAGCTACAACCTCATCCTCGAAACCCAAAATTATTCCAATCATCAGAATTTGCCAATAAGCCCAAATTCGTTCATCCTCGCATTTCTCAGTGAATTCTTACTTAAAAATCTTGATATTTTCAACAAAATTCATAAAATTCAAGTGTGAATCCAAACATATAACTACAATTTATAATCTTGATACTTGGATTTCGCAAAAAAAAAGTGTATCGCTGTAATTTTCAAATTTCGGATGAATTTCTTTATAATTTTAATTGTTTTTTTTTTCATTTTTAAAATTTGTATCATATTGTTATGATAATTTTCCATTTAAAGATCAGCACTTAATTCTTTTTATAATCTGAGATATGATTTTTCTTGATCTTTGACAAATTGTTACTAAAACAGCGGCAGGTTCTTTTTTTCATATACAGGCATGCTCAGATACACACATGCATACATATATTCATACATGTAGAACAACATCTACTATTTTACTTCAAAGATCAATCACAACATCAAGACATAAGAATAGTTCAAGTCAAGTTTACTTACCTGGATCTTGAGAAAAACAGAGAAGAACAGAGACCAGAGTTTTAATCTGAAGCTTGCATGTTGGTTTGCTATTTGATATCTTGAACTAAATGTTTGCTTGCTTTGATTCCTCAGGTTTGAATCCTATGCGCTTGTTTAAATTGCTTGAACTTGGTTTTAATATTGAGATGCTTCAGTTTTATTGATCTTTTGCATTGATTTCTTGCTTCCAGGCTTCTTCTATTTCTTTGATTTGTTTTGTTTTCAGGTTTGTTTCAAAGTTTCCAGATTCTAACTTGCTTGCTTGAATCCATTTTCGGTTAAAGTCATTATTTGGTTTGACCTGAGTTTGATCATTAACTTGGTCATGATCAGATATTTGTTTTTGATATTGTGATGATTTGCTTGAATTATTTCAGATTTTCATTTTCAGGATTTATTTTGTTTTGATTTCCTTTTCTCAGGTTTTGAAGTTGTATAAATAAGTTTGAAGAAAAGAAAATGGGAAGGGAAGTATAGATGTACATATGTTTGTTTTACAATTTATTTATTCATTTGAAAAGCAAAGGATACTTCTATTTTGCATAGTGAATCATCCAACACTTGTCAATTTCTTCATTGAAATGTTTACACTTGTGAAAAACTATTGAAATTATGTCTAAGCCCCTTTGTTTGAATCAATTTATAAATTAAGTTTTAAAGCTTATCATTCTATAATTTTGTAAATCACATTTTATACATTTTCAAACTATTATTTACACTTATAATTTCAAAAGATATATTCATATTAATTTTATAACTTTTTAAATAACCTTAATAAAATAATGATTTGAAATCAAATTATACATTTAACAATTGATAATGATATTTAAATATAACTTTATACTACATATCTTCTTATTTAAATACATTTTCCTTCATTTACATTTTTATACAACTTTTTAAAGAAATGATTTAAAATGTAATTATACACAAATTACAAACCATATATACATATTTATTAGTTCTCTAAAATATAAAGGTTTTTAGCTTCAATTTATAAAATATTTACTTCTGTATTTAAAATTAAAAGTTCTATTTAAAATCATATTTATATTCATTTATATTAATAAAAAAACAAATATCTATTTAAATTTGGAAAATACCAAATTAATTCGCAATTTAATTTCAAAAATTAAATTAATTTCCAATTTGAATTTGATGTAAAAACGGGAATGCTACAGATTCCCCTCTAAAGAAAATTTCGTCGTCGAAATTTGCCAGGGAGACAACCAAGAAAAGATGAATGATATAGAAATATCTTTCCAGATCAAAGTAAATATTTACTCTGCATTTGGCTTACCAAATTAGAACATTAACAATAATTGTGAGAACAAACTCATTCTATATTTCACAAGATACTCGGGTCACCTGATCTACGAATATGTAGGGGCACTGGTTAGTTTGAAGGGATAACTAATCGTTCGCAGAATATATCGAGACCCAAATAATAGATAATTGGTTTTAATCTTCCAAAATTCTCAAATATTAGGTATGGATTCCAAATTCTGGTCAGAATACTTTAAAGTATATGCCAGCTTGTCCCTCTTCGGACTTTGATCCTCACGAGAAATTACAATAGAATTTCAAATTTGGGATTTAATCGAAATCCTTTTATCGGTACAAATCTTCATATTTTTATATGTTAACCAGTTTATTTCAAATAATATCTCAAATTCACTGAAGTTAAAAATGAGAAGATTGATAAGAAACCGATGAAGATACGATATAAGAATTTTCTATAACCATTCGTAGGGCTACCATCACACCAAAACTTATTTCTCGAGCTGCCACGAAGAAATCAAAGAATTAAAACTGGATCAAAGGAGATTGATAAAGAAAAGGTTGTTTCCTTGTTGTTGTAAGGTATTGATCATTTGTACTGGTACTCCCATGTCCCCTATCTCGTCCCCTTCTTGCACTCATACTTACTATCAATGAATAGAAAGAGAATTTACTGAGGCATATAAACGGATATCTTAGGGATATTCATTCTAGGGTATACCTCATCCTATCTCTAATGAGTTACTTAATGTGTTATACTCCTAGGCTAAAGTTTCAACCTTCAGCTCTAATACCAATTCTAACGATCCTGACTCCATCTTCCAAAATCGGCACCCGTACTTCACTTATACTCGAATGCTGCAGATTCAAACGCCGAATCTGGCTCGCCGGAGCTTATAACATATTAAGTATAACAACACAGCGGAAGAAAAATGAATGAATGAATATACACAACAGTATTTGACACAACACATTTGATACAACTGACTATCAAAATATCAAAGATAGATATAAGACAATAACAGAGACAACATCAACAGAAAGACAATATCTTCAATGCCAAACTCCATAAACTCCATCTCCAATCCAAAGCTAGCTCGAACGCCCATCAAGATGACTTAAGCAAGGTTAGTCATCCAAAAACTGAAGAATATTCCCAAAGACTGAAAGCTACCAAACCAAAGACTTCGAAGGCAATCGAATCTACACCTACTATTTGATTATCTGAAAACCCAAGTCTAGACTGCCCGTATGGAAAATTGTGGGCACTCAGAGTTTAGGAAGGGAACGATAAACTCCGGGTCAATAATGGGACTGGTATGAGCAAACAAAAACTGTTTTGTCTTTAAAACAACAAAAAAAGATTTTAAAGTTGAAAACCACAATGCTTTTTAGAAAATGAAACTGCCATAAGGCCTCCCACCGTACACACAATGAAAACTCAGACTTGGAGGAGATCTCTCCTTATGACAGTCAAAAATTCTTGTTACGCGAAAACTATTTTAATATTATTATTAGTGCATAGTGGAAAACATTTGCAAGTATAATATTAATCTTAGCCATCATACAACCATTATTGTGTGCCGACTATAGCTACCATCTAAAAAGTGGTGACCACCATAAGTAAATGGCAGGTTATGTAGCTAAAACCGTACTGGGTTCGTATTGGATGATTGGGTTTCCAACAAATGGTCAGGCAAAGGAACTTCCCACACAAAATGGAACGCCTCCGAAGGGACGTCCCGATGAACCTAACCGGATCTCGACTACAGAAGGCCAGGTTACCCCTACATGGAAGCAACTACTGTAAAGTATCTCGACACCAACAACCACACAATAAAGTATCTAGGTTCCATACCATGATACCACTTTCAAAATCAACATAAGTAAATATCTGGGCTCCATACCATGATATCGCTTTTTTATCCAGAAGGAAATGGTCATACCCTCGGGGGCAGCTTCCCCCAAATAACCTTGCTGCCATGATTCCTGTTTCGACCATTACCGGGTTGTGAGGCTCGACGAAGTCACATCCACAATGCCACGCTTCTCCCAAAAGCCATGTTTCGATCAAAAAATGATCAACAACACTTGGTATGCCACATTACCAAATTGGGAATGTATCACTAGTAACCATCAATTTTATAACCTCTGAGCTTGTACGTCTCAGAGAAGGGTTTTAAGCTAAGAGAATAAATCTCTGCCACCAAATAGAACTGTATTTGATAGAAACCAGCTTTTCATCTCAAAGTGTAATGTTAGACACACACCCATACAAGTCTGTTCTGGGTTTGAACAGAACCAAAGGCACTTCCAAAGAAGCCCTAGCAAATCCGGGTATCCCCAATCCTGATAGGACTCCTCATCACATATGGATATCTCTATACCGTAGCTACTCAGTGCGGAGTCATTCGACAGTTTATCCTATCGTTCTCGAAGACATCCGGTCTTCACCACCGTCTTCTAATGTTATCCATTTCGTCGTATCACTATTCGGAATGGGTTATATGACAAAAAGGTCCTCTCTCGGTTAAACCGAATAATGAGCGCAATATTTTAAAAACATATGTATATTGGGATTTCAGTTAAGTCGCAACTTTAGAAACCCAAAACCTTTCTTTTCAAATGGTTTAAACAAATTACCATTTCCAAATCTTTTAACAAAAAGATTCACTTCACAAAGGTCATCCAATTTTCACAAAGATTCATTCACAGATTTTCAAAACAATTTCTATTTCAATTTGGATTAACTCATTTAATCTTTAAATCAAAGATTTAACTTGTAGCTTTCAAAACTTTTTCCAAAGATTCATTCATAACTTGGAAACCATTTTCATTTCAAATTGAAATCCTTTCAACATAAATTGAAATTCTTTCCTTATATAAAAGTTTTATTTATTTGAAAACTAACAGTTTTCATTTCGAGAAAATCCGATTTCATTTATACAAGTCCAAATCTTTGGGTTAAATTCAATTTCCCAAAACAACACTATTTAAAAATGGTTTATAACCCATATAAACTTGTATAACCTTTTTAAATCTTAAATTCTCAACATAGAATTCAATTTTGAATTCAAATTTAAACAGATTTCAAAACTAAATCAAGTTATTCAAAAATAACTTTTATCTTCGAAATTCTTTTTCAAAAGCTTTTTGAATTTTTAACCAAAATCCATGAAACCATTTGGATTCAAATTTCAACTTTTTTTAAAAACCATTTCAAAAATATGTGACTTTACCAATTTCCTCGTGCTATCCATATTTGTGTGTGTATAGTGTAGTCCAGGGGTTTTACCCAATAGTGCAACGTCATCCATCACTACAGATACAATCACAGCAATGTCGATAAGCGGTATCATCGTATAACGCTTATCTATATACACAGAATCACAGATAGATAATACAAATGCATTATAGATAAGTAAATTACATTCTTCACAGCTTGAATTAAAACAATTCAAATCACAAAGCATCATACAACAGAGATTACAAAACAATTCACAGCATTCAATAGAATACAATCATCCATAAATATGGTTAAAATATTATCTGATCAATTGAAACCAGATTAATCACTAATTCTGGTTGATTAACATTAATTAATTATCCTTTAATTATTTATTAATTAAACTTAATTAGAATTAATTAACCTTTAATTATAAAAGAATTAATCTTAACTAATTAATTACCCTTAATCAATCAATCAATCAATTAACCCTTAATTAATTTTCATTTAATTAATTAATCCTAATTAATTTAAAATAAGTAATTATCCTTAATTACTTAATTAACTATTACCATTAATTAATTACTTTTATTAATTAACTAACTTTTAATTAATTAATCACTTCTTAAATTAATTACCTTAATTATATTAATTAATTATCCTTAATTAATTATCCTTTAATTAATTATCTTGATTAATTAATCCTTAATTATAAATCAATTATCTTAAATTAATAATTAATTAGCCTTAAATTAACTATTAATTAATTATTCAAGTAATTATAAATCATCTATCTTGATTTATCATTAAATCTTTATAAAAATAAATTAACCTTATAATTAATCAACATTAACATAAGAGATTAAGGTTAATTAAGAATTACAAATCAAAATTTCATCTTAATTTACTTTTAATTATATTATTTATTTAAAATGATTAATTAATAAATAATGCCACAAATTAAATAATTCAAACTTAATTACTTTTAAAATATCTTACTGAAAACTTTTATTAATACAGTACCTAAATTAAAGCCATTATTCAAAACATGGATTGAAAATATTTTAAAATTTTGAAAATATTTTAAAATTTTGAAAATTTTAAGATCAAGAAGATTGTTTTTATATCAACCCCTGAATCTACAAGCCCTTCACTTTGAGTTTCCTCCCAATCTCACCCGTGTATCTTTTTTTTCAAACCTAAAGTTTTGTTAAGCGTTGAACTCCAAGGCCACTCAGAAATGCTTCGAGTTAGAACTCGTGCCACAACCCCTTTCTTACCGATAAAACTTTGAGTCCACCTTCTTCATCCCTGATCCAACTACCCAAACCTCACCTATACACGCATGCACGTGTACAGATGGTCAGACCGGTTTCGACCAATCTCGCCACCTTCGGCAAGTCGACTGTGTTGCCTACAAACTTCGCGACCCCCCAGAACCTCCAGTCTCGACGTAAACAAAAATTGAGCTATATGATTTAAACTGGAGCCAAAACCAACCACCAACAAACACCTAGTTCTGATCATCATGACCTCTTAACGTCACGTCGGCTTTGGTCCAAACTTCGCCACACCCCGATGCGTCGTTTTCCCCAAATGCGATTCATTTCGGAGCGACGTCGACGCCGCCGTTGCCTTGCGAATACCATTGACAAAACACAGTATTTAAACCCTAGATCAACTTCAATCATCGACCACGATGAATAAAAAAACATCTCATAATTTTCTGATGATCTACAATACTCCACCAAGCTGCAACCTCAACCTCGAAACCCAAAATTATTCCAATCATCAGAATTTGCCAATAAACCCAAATTTGTTCATCCTCTCATTTCTCGGTGAATTCTTACTTAAAAATCTTGATATTTTCAACAAAATTCATAAAATTCAAGTGCGAATCCAAACATATAACTACAATTTATAGTCTTGATACTTGGATTTCCTAAAAAAAAAATGTTTATCACTGTAATTTTCAAATTTCAGATGAATTTCTTTATAATTCTAATTGTTTTTTTTAATTTTTAAAATTTGTATTACATTGTTATGACAATTTTCCATTTAAAGATTAGTACTTAATTCTTTTTATAATCTGAGATATGATTTTTCTTGATCTTTGACAAATTGTTACTAAAACAGAGGCGGGTTCTTTTTCTTTTCATATATAGGCATGCTCAGATTCACACATGCATACATATATTCATGCATGCAGAACAACATCTACTATTTTACTTCAAAGATCAATCACAGCATCAAGACATAAGAGTAGACTAAAGTCAAGTTTGCTCACCTGGATCTTGAGAAAAACAGCTAAGAACAGAGACCGGAGTTTTGATCGGAAGCTTGCATGTTGATTTGCTATTTGATATCTTGAACTAAATGTTTTCTTCTTTGATTACTTGGGTTTGAATCCTTTGTGCTTGTTTAAATTGCTTGAACTTGGTTTTAATATTGAGATGCTTCAGTTTTGTTGGTCTTTTGCATTGATTTCTTGCTTCTAGGCTTCTTCTATTTCTTTTATTTTTTTTGTTTTCAGGTTTGTTTTATAGTTTCTAGATTATAACTTGCTTGCTTGAATCCATTTTAGGTTAAAGTCATTATTTGGTTTGATCTGAGTTTGATCATTAACTTGGTCATGATCAGATCTTTATTTTTGAGATTGTGATGATTTGCTTGAATTGTTTCAGATTTTCATTTTCAGGTTTTATTTTGTTTTGATTTCCTTTTCTCACGTTTTGAAGTTGTAGAAATAAGTTTGAAAAAAAGAAAATGGCAAGGGAAGTATAAATGTATATATTTTTGTTTTACAATTTATTTATTGATTTGAAAACCAAGGACACTTGTATTTGCATAGTGAGTCATCCAACACTTGTTAATTTCTTTATTGAAATATTTACACTTGTGAAAAACTATTAAAATTATGTCTAGGCCCCTTTGTTGAAATCAATTTATAAATTAAGCTTTAAACCTTATCATTCTATAATTTTGTAACTCACATTTTATACATTTTCAATTTTTTATTTACACTTATACTTTCAAAAGATATATTCATATTAATTTTATAACTTTTTAAATAACCTTAAGAAAAAAATGATTTGAAATCAAATTATACTTTTAACACTTAATAATAATATTTAAATATAACTTTATACTACATATCTTCTTATTTAAATACATTTTCCTTCATTAACATTTTTATACAACTTTTTAAAGAAATGATTTAAAATGTTTTTAGACCCAAATTACAAATCGTATATACATATTTATTAGTACTCTAAAATATAAAGGTTTTTAACTTCAATTTATAAAATATTTACTTCTGTATTTCAAATTAAAAATTCTATTTAAAATTATATCTATATTCATTTATATTAATAAACAAACAAATATCTATTTAAATTTGGAAAATACCAAATTAATTCACAATTTAATTTCAAAAATAAAATTAATTTCCAATTTAAATTTGATCTAAAACGAGAATGTTACAAGGCGATTTAAATCTAAATCTAAAATTAAATTTAAATTTGAATATTATATATACGTTTTCTCTTCAGGTTTCTATAAATGCACCCAACACTTGTCCAACCTGAGGAAACGTTTCTTGCATCTTCACACGCGTCTCCTCTTTTAATAAAATGAATGAAGCTTTGAAATGAAATGCTGGAAAATTCAGATTTCCTTTTCCCGGTCCCTTTCTCCTCTTCTTCAATCTTGAAATCGAACCTTATAAAAAATGTGTGTGCTGTTCAAATCAAATCGTATCAGGGCTAGGATTTATCAAGCGCAGCCTTCTTTCGTTCAAATCAATTTGAGAAAATCTAGTTTTGAGAAGGGGCTGATATGTGAGGGCTTCAATCATGTTTGTGGGGTCGGAGCTATAAGCATGGGTCATGAGCTCAAGCTCGAGCACGAGATGCTTGGCCAGTTGACATTGGGAAGGCGGCGCTGCTGGTGGTATGTGGATTGAAGGTCGCGTTCTCGAGTAAGGGCTATGTTATTCGTGTGAGTCAAGCATCAATTTGAGGCATAGAGGCGGTTCTTAGATCGAGTGTGGCAAGGCGTAGCTAGCAGCCGATATAGGAGGGGTTCGTTGTTGCATTGAAATTCTCGACAGGGGAGGCATATGCAAGGGAAGTCGAGCATTTTCCTAGGTGTGGTCTAGTCCTATAGGTAAATTTCAAGTTGTTATTAGTTTATTCATCTATTTATAAATCAAATATATAAGGTTTGAAATAGTTTAAAAAAATACTCAGATACATGTGTATATACAGGAAGCTGAAATATTTACAGTAATGTTTAAACCTGTCTAGTCTAATTCTATATATACAGGTTAGAATTTTTTTATATATAAATATATATATATATATATATATATATATATATATTACATCCGCTTGTTGGTTAATTTAGAATATATGAAGAGGAGAAAAAATTTATATGTACTTACAATAAAATGTATAAAATCCATTCTATTTTAATTTAATTATGTATATAGAAGATTTTAGAGAGATTATAGGAATTTTAAATTATGAAGAGTTATATAAAATTAGATCTTTAATATAGTGGTAAACCTACTATTTTTATGTATGTATTAAGGTTATTAACTTGTTAAATTAACTTATCAAATTATTTATGTTACTAAAAAAAGGGAAAATCAATTTAAATTTAAATTGTTAGTTAATGGAAATAATAAATGGTAATTTTTTTTCCGATTAGTTCAAATATTAATAAACCCTACAATATTTATACAAGGTCTAAAATCATGGAGAAGCAAGTCGAGATGGAAATGGAGTACAAACAAAAATCAAAGGTGAATTCATCTCACTCATTTGGAATACCTTTTGAATTTAAATAGCTATATTTAAATTATTTGTTGAATGTTTGAATTGACTGGATGTGATATTATATACAGTAGTATATATATATATATATATATTAGAGTGATTGATTTCCCGCTTTATATAGCAGAAGAGTTCCTATGCGCCACGCATAATAGCGGATGACCCTTTATACCTCGATACCCCCCTCGTAGTAGGATTGGTATTTAATTGTTCTGCTAACATCCGTGGATGCATAGAACAGGTTGAAGGGATCCAATTAGATTCCTCAAAGCGTTGAATTTATTTTATATTCAACGATGTGAACTATATGATTATCTCTGATAGATTATTGATTATATTGGGAATCGACAATATTGGATGCTATGGTTTGATTAAATGTATTTGGGTATATTGAGTTATCAAAAGATATATAGTTTGGATTTTTGAAGGAAAACAAAAGGGAGAATTTTTAAGTAAATAATTATAAAGGGTTGGATAAATAAATTGGAAAAGGATAAAAGTTGATTTTTAAAATTCTAATAAATAAATTCTAAGTATGGAAAGTAGATTTTGAATAAATAAAAATAAATGAACTTTTAGACTTAAATGATATTAATTAAAGGAATAAAGAATTTATTTTCAAATTAAAGATTTAAATTTGGAGAAGATAAATAAGAAATTTGGAAAAAATATGAAATTTGTATTTCAGTTTAAATAAGATTTTGAATCATAATAAAGAAGTTAAATCTGAAATTAATGAGTTTCTGAAACAAAATTGGATAAGAAAAGATTTTTTTTAAATGGAGTAAATTTTGAAAATCAATTTGAAAATTGATTTAGTGTTTGAAACTATGATTTAAAGGAAGATAAGACTATGGGATTTATAAACTAGGTTTATAAGTTGAAACAAGATATTAGTGGATATTTGAAAATATAAACTCATGGTGGGAATTTATAAAGGAATGGGTAATTTGTTTTAAAAATAAATAGTGGTTTATTTTAAAAGGAATGGAAATGGTAAGCGTATTTCCCTGGAAAGTCAAGTATATTTTAAAGGAGGCTTTTTATGTATAAGTTAGAGGCATTAAAATTTTGTTTTAAAGAAACGTTTTATAAAATTTATTACTTTTAAATGTTTTAACTTTTAAAGTAAATATTATCCAAATTTATTTTAGTAGTAATTATTTAAAGGTTAATTCGTATTATGTTTTAGAAAGATAATTATTAATATTTATATATTATAAAATAGTTTTATTCTAAAGATAGTTCAGTGAAAGTTTAATAGAATTTTGCAACCCTTATTTTAAATTTTAGCTTCGCTTAAATTTTATGTTAAAAATTATTTTATATTTTATAAAGTAGTTTTGTTATAAATATTTTTAAAGTATATATTTTCGAATAAAGTGTTTAGGTAATTTTAATTTAAATGTTTTAAAGTATATTTTTGAAAAAAGTGATTTAAATTATTTTTAAAATCTTAAGTGTTTAGGACTTGGCGGTTTTTAGTGGAAATAAAACAAGTGGGTGGAAATTTATTTCGACGAGAGAGAGAAAGGTGATTTAAAAACTATTTTCAAAGGAAATGTAGGAAAATATCTTGCAAAGATATTTTAAAATAAATAATGTGGGAGAAGTTATTAAGGCTTGATGATTGTTGTGGATGTTATTTGATAGTTAAATAACCGACTATCAATATTAGCCAATGCGCTGATCGTTTCGAAGAGACCGGGATCGGGATTAATTTCCCGAAAACCACTTCGATCTAGTTTGAATGTTTTCGTAAGGAAGACAAGAGCTTGGAATTAAAGATGGAGCAATGAAGTGCAAGGGCTAATCACTACTAATCCTGAGGGTGATTCCATAATGGATGAAGTAGGAGTAGAGTCTTCGGTTCCGTTCGAACTCGAACGGACTTGTATGGATGAATGCTCTCATAACATCGTCAGGAGGATGATGAGCTTTCTAAGTGATTGTGTGCTAAAAAGGTAATGCTTAAGCTCGAACCTCATCAACCAGGAATGGCTAAAACATGGGAGGTTCACAAAAGGTTATGTGGCTAGCAACAGATTGGGGTAAGGTCACCCCTGTCTAGCTGTCCCTTTATTTCGGCTGTGTGGGCGGTTGTGGATCCCAATCGCGGGATGAACTTATTCGGACTATCCAATAAAGGGTAGCTCTGGTCTTGTGACATAGGGATCAAGGTGGATCCTCGGTACGGTTATCTAGACCACGTACCGTGACGGACGGTACCCCAGTAGCCATGCCATTTATGGAATCCTATCTTGAATAAGCACCTGTACGGTTTTGATTATGCCCAACTATTGCTGAAACGTGAGATGTAAGCATTTCAGCAAGATTCTATTTTACATTCTATAGACACTATTATAATATTAGACGATTTTTAATAGAAAATGTTTTGGTTATCATAAGGTAAAAGCCCAGCATGTTTATTTGTGACGTAGTCTTACGAGATACCTTTGATTTCAAAATGATTTTGAAAACTTTAATAATCCAATTGAGTGTGTTTTCTCACTTTGGTATTCCAGACTGACTCAGGTGTTATTTCGCTATAATGCTCGAGTTAGACCGAGTATTATAGAATACAGATTCTGGTTGCACGGCTATGGAGCTCAGGAGACGAGCTGGATAGCGAGACATACTTTCATACTTTATTATTTTTCCATTGTGTAAGGACATGTTACTGAACTATTTGCATTTGATGAAACGATTGTTGTACTCTGAGAAATGTATGTATACATGATAGTACAAAATCTTTGTATTTAAAGTCAATGTTATATATCATATTTTATTCCGCTGCGTTCGTGAGATTCTGATGTTGTTTTCTATTTCTTCTTCTACCTCCTTCTTCTTTAACCCTAATGGTTAGATTTTCCGGCATTCGATTATTCGGCATTTGATATAGTGGACGTAGTAATTTCGATTTTTCGTGCGTCAAAATATCGGGTCATTACATTGCTGAAGTCGGATCTTCATATCATTGAGTATCAATGGTTTGGTGATGTTCGTGCACAAGGCAGAGGAGAATGAATATCAAGTTTAAGGTGGGAAGAATATGGAATTGAGGAAGACGTATTAACTATGGGTAACTATAAATAAAGTGTTATTAGTGATTTAATTATTATAATTTAATTTTCAAATTTAAAAATTGAATAACTTTTAAATACGAAGTCAAATTTGGATGCGGTCTTTTGCATTGGACTCATGTCAATGTTATCTTTGCGGTGGAACTAGTTTTGTTGGATTTGGTGCTAGTAAAATTTTATGCTAAAATAGAACGTCCCAAATAGGAATGTGAAAGCTCTAATGGAATTTTAATGAGTTTACTCATCTTCAAAAAAATTATATGATATCTATGTTGCTATAGATTATTGTTGATTGCTTGGATGATAATTTGTATTATTGTTTGGTTATTTGTGTGTACTCTAAATTCCCGCTCGACAAGAGGATGGCATAAATAACCATTGTGTTACGGGGGAAAAAAAGTGGAAAGCAGAGTGTACATAGCGAAGGTCGCTACGGAACACTTCGAAAATTTACACACGTTGATGTGACTCTCACATGGGACTTTTATAAAGGGACACTAAGAGGATTCTCGCCAATGTTGATTTAGTTATATTCTTATGTTGCCTATATTTTTATTTGGTCGAAAATATTTATGATGTACTATTTGACTGTGTGAATGTCGTTACAACAATTATCGTTGTACCACCACTTATGAAATATCACCCCCTTAAACCATTGTTGTGTGTTAGACTCCAAATAAGCCTTTTAAGTAGATTGAGCTTCATTCCATATCTCTAGAGTACGCTAGAGATTTCTGACAAACCCAAATGGTTGGTCAATCACCATGACTTTACCAACATACCATTCACGTAGACTTCCGTAGAATGTCCGATCTGACCTCCTAACATTAAATTCACCAGTCTCTGGTAGGTGGCTCCGTAATTTTTCAAACCATGCTGCATGATTAGATAATAGTACAATCCCAGGTCGATTATGAAGCTGGCACGTTCTTGGTCTGAGATGTGCATCAGAATAGATGGAATAAACATCTATGAATGACCGCAATCCATGGCTGGTGGTTGAATCCCCCAGTTGGTCGATCTTTGTTAGTGGGAAACTTTCCTTCAGGCATACCTTATTCAAATCTGAATAGTCAATGCATGTCCTCCATTCCGAATACTTGATGTGTATCCTCCATTTTGCATTGGATTTCTTGACTAGAACTGAATTTGATAGTTATTCAGAGTATAAAGCAAAGCAGATGAAGTCATTAGCCTTTAGCTTATTCACATCCTCATTTGCTACAGCAGACTGCTCTGGACCCTGCTTACATGCTTCATAGGAAGAGATCTAATGTTTAGATTCAATGCATGGTATGCTTTCTCCCATGACATTCCATACATGTCAACATGCTACCAGGCGAACACATTCAGTTTTTATGGAGAAACCTTGTCAATTCCCTCTTCTTCTTCAGACAGAGTTAAGATCTAATTTTCAGGACTAGATAGGATTATCCAGACTAATTGGGATGCTAATTGTCAACTCGCCAGGGGACTCCCTTACACCTCTGGCTCTTTCCTTGGATCCATAGCTTTGTGAAATCTTCTATGCTGATTCAGCTAGGGCTTAGGCGATGGTTTTTATGCATCAATTGATTTTCCACAAAGAGTCTTCTTTAAAACCTTTCCCTTCTCATGTCACTTTTCCTTCCTTAGCTCCATTACATAGCATTCATTTTCAAAATTCTACTTACCCTAAATGACTCTTAACCCTTTCTCCTAGGGAATTTCATTCTCAAGTACCATGAGGATAGGGCCACATAGAAGCAAGCGAGGGCCGGTCGATCCAAAAAAGCATTATATGTTGACAAAACATCCATCACAATGAAGGTCATAACCAACATCCTTTTGTAGCCACATTCACCTAAAACCATTTGTAAATCCACAGGTCTCCTAGGCCCCACAGCCTCTTCGATAATCCCTAAAATGGGATTTACAAGGCTTTGGATCCTGACCATCCATTATCATTTGTTAACAAATTTTCCACCATCAATAAGAAATTTCCTCACAATTATGGGCCCGATTACGGCCGATATCACCAAGGGATCAAGTGCCAGTACTTTAATCCTATCCATGCCTCGGTTTTACTATATTAGTCTTGGTTTTCGGCTACTTTGTTGGAACTCTGTCTTCGATGACAAAGCAACTTTCTTGTGCAACATACCTAAAAGAACTCGCATACCTTCTTCTCAGTTGGATGAGGCCAACTAAAACTTTCTCATACAACATACCTAAAAGAACTCACGTTCCTTTCCATCTCATTTGATCTACTCTCAGTTGGATGAGGCCAACTAGTTGTTGTGTTGGTAATAGTCTTTTCCCAAGCTACATAGACACGACATCGCTAGGCCCAGCCTAGCCCGTTAGAGCAAGTTCCCCTTGGGTCAAGCATTTCCTTGCCTGCCATCCTACGGGGCTTTCATATACTGTTAAAGCTTCTTCTTTTGAATCAGGTCCTCTATCACATTATGCTAATGTCTACATTCATTTATATTATAGCGGTGCATCTAGTGGAAACAATAGTACTTCCTAGATCTCTTCTCCTTTTCCATAGATTCCCTCATATCTGGTTTGTTGTAATGCTCTTTACCTTGCATCGCAAGGTAAATATTTTCCATTAAGTTGTTCAATGGCATATAGTCCTCAAACTTTAGGAATCATGGATGTTTCTTGAGGTTTATTTTATATCTTCGTTTCCTTGGTTACTTCTTCTTTGAGTGCCGCCCTTGTTTTCCATGTTTAGAACCACGTTTCCTGAACTCTCTCCGGCTTGCTTAACCACCACAATGCTTTATACCACTTCACTTCACTATTCACAACAAACTCTTCCAACCGATTTATTGCGTCCTCCAAGCGCAAATATTTGGTTTCCTTCCTATAGAATTCATTCATAGTCGACTGCGGTTTTATTTTCAACCACCTGATAAAATCGATATCCAGGTGTATTCCCTTGATTTAATGTGATCAAGACAATGTCTTCTTTAGCATTGCTCACCTCCATTACTGTTGTATTAAACCTGCTTAAAAATACCTTCAACAGCCTTCTAGTATTCTACAAAAGATTTGTTAATGACATAACATCCTTTGGTGGGGTTGTGTGCAAGCAAAAAAAATTCAACAAACTTCTTAGTTGGCTTGTTAAAAAAAGATATGGATCTCTGTGGGAGCCAGGTGAACCACATCAAAGCAACATCTTCAAAGAATATTGAGAAACATCGACATCTAATAGAATCTGTTGCACTTGTCATGTCCATATGCCATTCATATTTTAGTAAATGCTGCATTGGTAATGTTGCCTATTGTAGGATGGCATAGTTGGCATAGTGAATCTTATGGGATATTCCTCATGCAGTATCTCTTTGATGAATGGGTTCTACTAAAGGAAGAGCCAATTCGTGGTTGTTTCTATACTTGTTTTCGTTTACCACTTCTTTACCGTATCTGCCAGGAATTCCATAAAAGACTAACTTATGGTGGATCGATTATACAAATGACAGGTATACAAATAAATTAACTATAGTGTAATGATTAGTAAAAAATGTTAATAAGAATAATCACACCAGGGTTTTTATGCTGCTTCAGACCTCCCGTCCTACGTTCAGTCTCGAAGCTCCTCTTTGGAATTTCCTTCCACCAAATAACCCTGACTTCACTCGGAGGAACAGGTTTACAATAGCAGAGTTTCTTTGTCAACTATGTGTTCTTTGTTACGTGGATTTTGACTATATAGTACAATTGAACTTTTTATATCTCTTGAATAATTGAATACAATATTGTTCGAGAGAATATAGAAGTTATGATCTCTGATTTACAGATTGGATAGCAAGTGGATGATTAGAACAAGAGATGATTAAAATAGAAAGTCGAGTTGTGTTTTGATCCTTCTTGATTCTTGTTTATATAGTTTTAGTGTGTTGCTTCTAGTAGTTGCATCTCTTCCTTTTTAGTCTAAAGTCATTACTGTTCACTGGTGATGAGTTATGGAGGAGAGATGGAGTTGTATCTTTTCGAAGATGACAGTTTTTATTTTAATTTTTGCCCCGATCCCAGTTTTAGACATCTGAATGTTGTTTTCAGACGTCTGGAATCTATTATTAATTTTAGTCTAGTATCTACATTCATATGTCGAAGTTCTGCATTCAGACGTCTGAACCTGTCAAGTGAGGTTTTTCTTGGTTCATTCTTGAGTGTTTGTGCCTTCGATCTTTATGCAACTTTGTAGATGAATTTCTTTAATGCTTTAGTCATCGTCTTGTCAAGGTAGTGGTTTGTCTTACTTTGTACTATGTATGATATATATATATATATATATATATATATGATTTCCATTGTATAGTTGTTATCATCGAAATCATAAACTCAAGGTTCTAACATTCTCCCTCTTTTTGATAAGGACAACTATTCAATGTACTTAGATAATAATTACTAATGGATTCTCCCCCTAAATGTAATCTCCCCCTATAGGTGTGCATATCTATTTTTCTCCCCCTTTGTCATTATCAAAAATAATTGAAGAACCATAATGCAAAGCCAAGTATGATAAACAGACATAATTACAACAGTAACAAAAATTATGATTACATCTTGAAGCATAGCAAAATATTAATAGTATCTTACAAGTAATTTGAAAAGAAGTTAACTATAACAAATTATTAACTGTATGAGGTCAAGGTAGATCATCACTAGGAGAGTCCAATTTCCCTTTGTCCTTGTCGTCGGTCTTTGGCGATGTGTGAGGAGAATGAGATGGTGTGGACCAGTCAGAAGAAGTTTAACGGGCATGTTGAAGTGCTTGATCAAGTTTGGAAACTACTGAAGTCAGAGAATCTTCAACTTTGGAAAGCCATGTGGTCAATGTGTGATTAAGCCTTGCTATTTGTTTACTAAGGAGAATTTGATTTCTAGATAAGAGCATTTGGTTTTGTATAGTTAAGTGAGCAATACTTTCATTAGCATTAGGCTGAGTTCATGCTTCCAAAATCTCTATAACAGAGTGATATTCAAACGAGGAAGGAGGAGGTGGAGATGGTAGCCTTGGTAGTTCTGTATCACCTTCTTGTTGTTGTTGTTGTTGTTGTTGTTCTTATTGTTGTGTAGAAGGAGGTTGATCTTGTGCATTTCTCCATTGTAGAAAAGTCATACAAAATGGTGGTTCCTTCGGCAAAAGCATCAGGTTGAAAATTTTTGTCCCGCTATATTTGATAGGTAACTCCTCAAAAGCAGAAGTGTATGAATGTTTAGTGCTTTAAGGATTTCACATAATATAAACCGGGTAAATGAAAGTCTACTGAGATCTATTCCAAAAACCTTTATGTTCATCGAAAATGAACCGAGCCCAACTAATCGTAGTTCGATGAAAAAGAGCATATAGAGCTTTGTGCTCAAGATCGGTAATTTGTTCATGGCTACCTAATCGCGAGGTAGTGGTATTTATAAGCATTCGGATAAGGAGCCTAGCATGTGGCCTAAGGAATTTAGATGAAAATTGAGGCATTTGATTCTCCCATAATTGATGAGTTATAATATCATGAGGTTTGAATCGCATATCCTCCATTTCATATATTATGTGACCCGTATAAGAGAATTCTTAAATTCGTCCAATTATAGTGGGGGTTAACTTGATTGTTGTCCCATAGACACTTGTCCATAACCACTGTTCATCATTCTCCGTAGTCCATACGGATGAACTATCCAAATTAGCATAAAAAAGGTAAAGCCAATTTATCGATAGAGATATCGTTGGCATTACAAGAAATAAGGGTTTTTAAGTTACCTTGCTCATAGATGTCATCCATACCGTATGAAGGAAACTTGATTTGGTTATAGAAGGTTTCGAGATGCATCTTCTTAATCTTCAAGTCTTCAAACCGCCTTATAGTTGTTGGATTGTGGAATAACCAATCTCTGATTTGAGTGTCAGTTATCATCAAGGGTTGAGAAGAGGATCCTTCTCAATGCTTCCTTTTCTTAATCCCCATTTTTAGGTTCGTGGTGGAATTAATTAGTTGAGAAATTAGATTATTAGATTTTGATAATGATAAATTTCGATTTGGAAATGAGTTGAAATAGGAAAAGCGGATTGATCGAGCAGAGATAGGGTTTAAAAAACCTTTCGTTTCTAGTTCTAGACGTCTGAAATAGTGGATCAGACGTCTGAATATGATTAATGTAGAAACAAAGAGTAGAATCAGACGTTTGGAAATAGTACTCAGACATCTGGAAAGTTTAAATACTAGACAGAGAGTAACTTCAGACATTTGGAAAAGAGTTTAGACGTCTATGAACATTTATTAGTAGTTTTAGATTCCTATTTCAGGCGTCTGGAATATTTTTCAAACGTCTGAAAAAAATCCAGATTAGTTTTTTTGTTGATATTTTTGTGAAGAGAACTTTATTTATTGAGTAGAATACAAATAAATATATATGTATAAAATCGTCTTCAAACGTAATAGTTTATTTTTCCTGGTTACATTCCAAACGATCTTATGAATTCGGTTCGTAGATTGTATAACCATAGTTGATTGAGGACCGAGAAGGAGCTTTAGGTAAGGAAGTTGATGGTTCATCTCTAGAAGTTTCAACAAAGTGTGGAGATTTTATATGTGAAAACTTCTTTGTTAGAGAATGACCACGTATATCATATAGATCCTTTTCGAGGAAGTTCAAATGTTTGATTGTTCCTTCCTATCTATAGTATATTTCCTTTTGAGCATCCATCATTGTGAATTGATAATGTCATATTTCATCAAGTTTTTCATAGATTGTAGGTGATTTTTCTCGTTTGCCTTTCTTCAATAGAGGTGATAATCCCCATCGACTTTTTGGTAAGTCAGGAGAGGTGGAGAATGAGGAGGTGAAGGGGTACGAAGAGAAGGAGTGGACATGTTTGAGGATGACGATCTAGAATTATATGAAGTTGTTTCTTGAGATTACATTTTGATTTTTATATTTGATACATATTTTTAAAGACAAACTTCTGAAAGTTAGATTTATAACAATCCAAATATAAAAATAGGTAGCATTTTCATGGTACAAAATTACTGTCTAAACTTTTAAAGGTTTTTAATCAGCTAAAAACTTGTGGATATAAGAATTTTTTCTTAGTTTAAAAGTTCATTAATTGAAAAAATTCTAAGTCTCGTCATAAGTTTACAAAAGTTTGTTCGTTTAATGGTTTTGTAAAGATATCTGCTATTTGATTTTCAGTGTTAACATATTCTAAAGTTATAATTCCTTTTCCGACATTATCTTTTAAGAAGTGATGTCTTATATCTATATGTTTTGTTCGAGAATGATTTACCGGATTTTTAGATAGATTGATTGTGCTAGTGTTGTCACAATAAATTGGGGATTTTTCAATTATTTTTCCAAAATCTTCTAAGGTTTGTTGCATGTAAATTACCTGTGCCCATGCGAATGCCGTCGAAATATATTCGGCTTTGCAGGTGGATAAAGAAACACAATTTTTTTTACTAAACCATGAGACGAGAGATTGTCCAATGAAATGACATGTTCCACTATGACGATTTCTATCCATTTTGCATCCTCTAAAATCCACATCGCTATATGATACAAGTTCAAAGGAAAATCTACTCGGGTAGAATAGTCCATAGTTTTTCATGTTAGATAAATATCTCAAAATATGTTTAATGGCTCTTTGATGAGATTCTTTTGGTTTTTCTTGAAAACGTGTGCAAAGACAAACACTCATCATTACATCTGCTCGACTTACAACTAAATATAATAACGAACCAATCATACTCTTATATAATTTTTCCTCAAAATCTTTTCCATTTTCATCTTTATCAAGATGAAACGTTGTACTCATAGGTGTAGGTTTATTAGATGTTTTATCTATACCAAAACGTTTTGATAGTTCATTACAATACTTTACTTGATGTATAAAGATACCATTTTCTAGTTGCTTTATTTGCAATCATAAAAAGAAATTTAATTTGCCCATGTGTGACATTTCAACTTCATTTTTCATTATATTAGAAAATTGTACATATAAATTTTCATTAGTTGATCCAATACAATATCATCGACATAAATTTGAACTACTAAAATATCATCATTTTCTCTTTTAATAAATAGAGTCATGTCAATTTTACCAATTTGAAATCCTGATGAAATTAAATGATTTTTAAGCCTATTATACCATGCTCTAGGGGCTTGTTTTAACCCATATAATCCTTTATTTGATTTAAAAACATGATATGGAAATTTTTTGTAACGGTCATGATTATTGATTCAAATTTAATTGATAATTAAATTAAATTTTGGATTTAATTATGGATTAATTGATAATTTATATGGATTTAAAGTATAAAAATAAATTTAATTGAATTTTAAGATGGAAATTCTAGGAAAATAAAATATATTATAAATGGAATTTTGGATATATTTGAATTCTCCAAATATAAATAAGATATATGTTTGTTTAAATTAATTATAAATAGAAATTTGATTTGAAATTTAAGCATAAGTATCTTACAAACAAATATTTGATTTAGGAAAAATAAACGTATTGGGAGTAAATACAAATTAAAGCTTTGAGATTAATAAAAAGTTAATGATAGTTTTTTTCTAAATTTTCAATTTTATTAACATTTGGAAGATGTGATAAATTTCAAAAGATTTATTTTTAAGATTTAATTCTCTTATATAAATATAAATGTGACTATTTGTTAATATGAAATCAAAATTTTTAAATCCTTCTTTTCTTTTTAAAGTTGTACAAAAAAATGTATGAATGTAAATTGTATAAATATATAAGTATATAAATATGTTGAACTAAATTAAAGATTGAATGTGAAAAAAAAAACAATGGAGATAAGGTTTTATTGTGTAAATATGAATATAAAAGAAAACATAACACACACAAAAATAAAAGAAAAAAATGTATTTACTTAAAAGGGAAACATAATATAAAGTTATATTTAAGTGTTATTAACATGAAAATTTGAGGTGTTTAAAAAAATATACGTATGAGAAAACATATTACAAGATTTATAAATAAAGTAAAGGAGAGGGTTCAAGCACAAATTGTTTCATATTAACAAATTAATAAAATAAGGGGTACATTTACTTATAAAGTGTATATGAAATAAAAATTTATTTAAAAAAATTCTTTTATCTTTGAAAAATTATAAACGTTAAACATACATAAGGGAGTAACGGAATTAACGTACATTGAAATCTCATGATTATCTTTTTTACAAATGGCATCCAATATAATGAATTGAATAAAATAATACAATTAAAAATTATAGAAAACTTTTTAGCTCCCCATATGCAATTGTTTAGCTTTTCAGCAAATTTGAAAAGAACAGTAACATAGATCGAGAATCATAAATCTCAATGTCAAAGGCAACAGTAAAAGAGCAAAAAAAATCAGAAAACTGACATTATCTTCTCTTCTCAAATTTGAAACAAAACTTTCAAGTGTAACATGATCAAGCAAAGTAATTTCAACCTGTAAAAATGAATCAAAATTGAAAGTTTAAAGCTTCAACCTGAAGCCTTTGGATTACCTCAAAATCAAAGTAGCAAGTAAAAATCTGGAAACTTTAAAATAAGTTGGAGCAAGAAATTAATGCAAAAGATCAACAAAACTGAAGCAAAGTTTCAGATCAATTTAAAACTGAATCAAAACGCTTGAAGCAACTCAAAAGGATTCATCAATCAGAATCATCAAGTTTCAGTTGTTCAAAGATTAACAGCAAATTCCTTGTTTACAAATTCACTTCAAGCCTATTCTTCTCAGTTTCTCCTTGATCAAGGTGAGTAAACCCTTTGATTTATAAATTTAAATTTGTTTTATAAAAACATGTTAAAGTAGGTTGTAAAATTACTTGCATGTGCACGAATTTGTGAATATATGTGTGTATTTAGTCTGCATGCCTGAGAACAGACATTAGCTTCTGTTTTGAGTATTACAGGGTTCAATCCTGTTTAAAAATCAAGAACTCACCCTCTGATCATCTACTGATTATAATGTTCAAAGAAAATATGTTTAAATTTTCAGGATCTCTTCCATAAAAATATCGGTAGGCACTAAATATAAATAGGTGTTTTGGAAAATAGCAAAACACAGTTGAATCTCATTTTCTGTAAAAATGTAAATGATTAAAATTTAAGTTTTGAATGTACGATCTTGTTCACTTTTACGAATCATGATTTTTAAAATAAATATCTAGATTTTTAGTGCGATTTTGGGAGAGAAATCGTGAGATGAACGAATTTGATTCTTTGGGCAAATTTCGGTGGTCGGCGACCTTGTTCGTCTCGTGAGCGGATCTGTGGCTACCCGAGAGGTCGTAAAGTCTAGGAAAAATGCTCGCAAAATTTTCCGATCACCGTAGTGGGTGAATCAGAGTAGAATTAGAGTTTAAGGTTTATGATTTTCAAGGTCAGGAAACCTCGTTAGTATTGCCTCGTCAATGCATCGGAATTCATGGGACCGGGGGGAAAAGCTTCAGGGCTCTATGGCGTAGCTGTGGTTGAAGAGATGTGGCCTCTGGCGTCGTCATGCGGCGGAGTGTATCGAGTTTTGCGATCAAGTAGGCTTCAGGAAAGAAAAAAATGGACACAAATTCGCTCGATTTTGATTTAGGCAAAGTTATGTACATTGGGTTGTTCGAATCGAAGCTCGAGATCGTTGTTGATGCTCGGGTGAGTTCGTCGTCGATCGACGATGGTCATCGAGGTTATGCATGTATACGTGCATAGGTTGGTATCAGCGATTTGTGGTATTGGGGAAGAAAGGTGGGAGCTCGAGTTCAAGCGCGTGCAAATAGGGGACTGATTCGAAGTTTGATTTGGGTGATTTTGTAAATGTTCCGGGTAAACCCTTAATCAAATTTTTAAGTTTTGAAAAATAAAGTTACTTAGGTTGGTTTTGGAGGAAACTCGAAGTGGATGGCATGTCGACTCGGGGGTGGACTCGAGTAGGTCTCAGGTTTGGTATAAAATAGTTTTCAACTTTAAAACCAAATATAGATCTTTTAGAAAACCTTTTTAACCCAAGTTTTTAAATAAATGGTTCTGACATAAGTTTTGATTATAAGGATTTCAAGTAAGTGTTTTTAAAGAAATTAAATTAAATTTAAATTTTGTTACATTATTTTATAAGATTATTTATATAAATTAAATAATGTAATGAAGAATGATAGTTAAGATAAAATTCAACGTAAACTAATTTTTATCTCTTAAGTTAAGCTACGTAAACTAATTTTTATCTATTAAGTTAGTTTATATGATAAGAATGATTTATTTAACAAGGTTTACAAGATAATCAAAATGATTAACAAAGATAAAAAGATTTATCTTTTAATTTATTAAGTAATTAATGATTTGTAATATAGTTATTTTAAAATTAATTATTTAATATTAAGGATTAATTTAATAAATAATTAAGGTTAATTAATTTATAATTAATTATTAATTAATTAAGTAATAATTAATTAATAAAAGTAATTAAGACTTAATTAATTAAAAATTAAGCTTTAATTTCCTAATGCAATTAATATTAGATTAATAAAGGGTGATTAATTAAAGGATAAATTTATTAACGATAATTACATTGTGTAATTAAATAAAAGCTAATTACTTAAAGAAATTAATAAAGGATAATTAATTAAGGGTTAGTTAATCAATTAAAGATAATTAATTAAAAGGTGAGCTAAATAATTAAAGGGTAATTATCTAATAATTAAAGATTGATGAATTATAATTAAAGGTTAATTAATATTATTATTAATGGTTAATTAATAAATGGTAAAAAGAATAATTAATCAAAATGATTTGTAATTTATTAATGTTAATTAACCAGGATTAATAATTCATAAGTAATTAATCTGATTTGAATTAATCAAACAATTAACTGATCTCACTTACGAGTGTTTGGATTCCATTGGATGATTGAATTTTTTGATACCCCTGATAAGTTCTATTTTGATTTGAGCTGTGTTTGATGTAATTTATTATTTGTAATATATATATCTGTGGTCTATGAATGAAAGATATGCATTATAGTTTATACCGCTTATCAAATATATTGTTGTATTTGAATCTGTGCTAATTAATGACGTTGCACTTTTATTGTGTAAAACCCCTAGACCACACTTATACACACAAAAATATGGATTGCGCGTGGAAATTGGTTAAGTCACAGGTTTTTGAAATAGTTTTAAAATTTGAATTTTTCAATGCAAATGGCTTTGGGAAATAGATTGGGATTAAAATAAAAAGCTTTTGAAAAGGAATTTCAAAAATAAAAGTTATTTTTGAATAACTTGATTTAGTTTTGAAATCTGATTTAAATTTGAATTCAAAATTTTAAATTGAATTATATTTATGATTTAAAAAGGTTATACAAGTTTATATGGGTTTTAAACATTTTAAAAGTGTTGTTTTGGGAATTTGAATTTAACCCTAAGATTTTATCTTGTATAAATGAAATCAGATTTTTTTTTGAAACGAAAACTATTTGTTTTCTAATAATAAAAGCTTTCACCTAAGAAATGAACTTCCAATTTGTGATTAAAAGGATTTCAAGTCTAAACTGAAAATGGTCTTCCAAGTTATGAATAAATCTTTGGAAACGGGTTTGAAAGCTATAAGTTAAAACCTTAAAGATTAAATGAGTTAATCCAACTTGAAATGAAAATTGTTTTGAAATATGCGAATGAGTCTTTGTGAAAGCTAGGTGAACTTTGAGAATTGAATCTTTTTGTTTAAAAAGATTTTAAATGGTAATTTGTTTTAAACCATTTGAGAAGAAAGTTTGGGTTTTAAAGTTGTGACTTAACTGAATCCTATTATCCATATGTTTTTAAATATTGCGCTCATTATTCAATATAGTCGGGAGAGGACCTTGTGTCATAAAACCCATTCCGAATAATGATATGACGCTATGGATAGCATTTCAAGACCTATGGTGAAGACTGGATATTTTCAAAAATGAAAGGATAACTCGTCTAACGTCTTTGCATCGACTGGTCCCCGGTATAGAGACTCCATATGTGATGGGAAGTCCGGACATTATTAGGAATTATCCAGATTTGCAAGGGCTTCTTCGGGAGTGCCTTTGGTTCTGTTCGAACCCGAAACAGACTTGTATGGATGTGTGTGACATTACACTTTGAGATGTAAAGCCGGTTTCTATCAAATACATTTTTGCTTGGTGGCGGAATTTATTCTCTTAGCTTAACACCCTTCTCTGAGACGTACGAGCTCAGAGGTTATGTAGTTTATGGTTACTAGTGATACATTCCCAATTTGGTAATGTGGCATACGAAGTGTTGCTGATCATTTGTTGATCAAAGCATTTTCGAAAAAGCGTAGCTTTGTGGATGAGACTTCATCGATCCTCACAACCCGGTAATGGTCGAAATAGGTAAGATGCAGCAAGGTTTCAGGGGTAGCTCCCCTAGGGTATGACCATTCATTTTGGAAAAGGGTGGTATCATGGTATGGAGCTCAGATACTTACTCATGTGGACATTGTAGTATATATATTACTGTGTGATGCTATTGGTGTAGAGGATCCTCGGATAAAGGTTGCAAATGACCGGGGGTGGCATATCTTAAGTCTTACTTCCTGGGATGGGGGTAGCTGGCCTTGTGTTGGCAGAGAGCTGGGTAAGTTCTCGGGGCGTCCCTCCAGAGGCGTTCCCATGTAGCAATTGGAAGTTCCTTTGCCTGACCATTTATTGGAAATCCAATCATCCTATACGAGCCTTGTACGGTTTTAGTTGTAGAACCTTCCATTTAAAATGGCAGCTATAGTAGGCATAGTATAATGGTACCTATGCTGGCTAAGATTAATATTATACTTTCAAAATGTTTTCCACTATGCACTAATAATAATATCAAAAAGAATTTTGCGTAGTAAGCATGTTTGACTATCATAAGGAGAAATCTCCCCATGTGTACGATTGAATTATGCGTGTACCGAAAGGCCTTATGGTAGTTTGATTTTCCAAAAAGCATTGCGGATTTGAAATTTAAATTCCTTTGTTGTTTGTTTAAAAGATAAAAAACTATTTTTGTTTGCTCACACCAGTCCCATGACTGACCTGGAGTTTATTGATCCCTTCCTAAACTCTGGATGCCCACTATTTTCCACACGGGGCAGTCTAGAGTTGGGTTTTCCAGATAGTCGAATAGTAGGAATTGATTCATTAGCCTTCGAAAACTTTTGGTTTGTGGATTGCATTTGCTACACTTCAACATTCACGGACCGCACTTGCTTAGCTTGGTGCATCGTTATTGGGAGATCGAGCTATTTCTGGATTGATGCCTTGGAGATGAAGATTACCGATAATGGAGTTCTCTTTTGTAGACCATATTGGAGATATTGTTCCGCATTTGGTGTTATCTTTTTCTTTTCACTGCTATTGTCTTGTGTCATATCTCTGATGTATATTGATGTCTATTGTATCATCTGTCGTATCTTATTGTATCAGATACTGTACCAATGTTGTATATTGATATATTCTGTTTCTTCCGCTGTGTTGTACTTAATGTGTTATAAGCTCCGGCGAACCAGATTCGACGTTTGGATCTACGGCATTTGATTACGAGTGTCGTATACGGTGCCCATTTTCTAAGGTCGAGTCAGGGTCGTTATAATTGGTATTAGAGCTGAAGGTTGAAACTTTAGCTCAGGAGTATAACATGTTAAGTAGCTCGTTAGAGATAGGGTGAAGTATGCCCTAGAATGAGTATATTCCCTAAGATAACCGTTCGAACGCCTCAGTAAATTCTCTTATTATACACTGGTAGTGAGTATGAGTGCGAGAAGAGCACGAGATAGGGGACTGGGGAATACCACTATAAATGATCAATACCATGTAACAGTTGAAACAACTTTCTTCTCAATCTCCTTTGATTCGATTTCGAATTCTTTGATTTCTTCATAGCAGCTACAAGAAGAAGCTTCGGTGCGGCGATGGCTTGCGAATCGTATAAATAAGTTCCTATCTCGTATTCTCGTTATCAGCTTTTCGTTTTGAACTTTAATGAATTTGGAAATTTGAAATTGAAAATTTTAAATAATTTAGGAATTTAAATTGTGTTAAATTGGTTAATAAAGTATGAGGCTAAATTTGAGTTGTATCAATAAAACAATATTGTCTAATACCAAATTGGAAATTCTATTGTAACTTCTTGTATAGATCGAGGTCCAAAGAGGGATAACTTGGTATATACTTTGGAGTATTCCAACCTGAGTTTAGAATCCATATCTAGTGTTTCAGAATTATGGAAGATCAAATCCATCTATCCATTCTCTGGGGACCGACATATTCTACGAACGATTAGTTATCCCTTCGAACTAATCAGTGCCCTTGCATATTCGTAGACCGATGGACCCAAATATCTTGTGTAATATTGTATGAGTTTGTTCTCATATTGTTGATATTATGATTTGGTAAGCCAAATGCAGAATTGATAACTAGTTTGACTTGGAAAGATATTTCTCTATCTTTCATCTGTTCTTTGTTGCCTCCTTTGCAAATTTCGAGGACGAAATTTTCTTAAGGGGGAAAACTGGAACGATCTCGATTTTTGAGTCAAATTTAATTGATAATTAAATTAAATTTTGGATTTAATTATGGATTAATTGAAAATTTATTTGGATTTGAAGTATAAAAATAAAATTTAGCTGAATTTTAAACTGGAAATTCTAAGAAAATAAAGTATATTGTAAATAGAATTTTGGGTATATTTGAATTCTCCAAATCTAAATAAGATATATTTTTGTGTAAATAAATTATAAATAGAAATTTGATTTGAAATTTAAGCATAAGTATCTTGCAAATAAATATTGGATTTAGGAAAAATAAATGTATTGGGAATAAATAGAAATTAAAGCTTTGAGATTAATAAAAAGTTAATGATGTTTATTTTCCAATTTTTTAAGTTTATTAATATTTGGAAGATGTAATCAATTTAAAAAGATTTATTTTTAAGATTTAATTCTCTTATATAAATATAAATGTGACTATTTGTTAATATGAAATCAAAATTTTTAAATCCTTCTTCTATTTTAAAAGTTGTACAAAATAAAAAATAAAAAAATGTATGATTGTAAATTGTATAAATATATAAGTATATAAATATGTTGAACTAAATTAAAGATTGAATGTGAAAAAAAACAGTGGAGATAAGATTTTATTGTGTAAATATGAATATAAAAACATAACCCATACATAAATAAAAGAAACATATGTATTTATTTAAATGGGAAACATAATATAAAGTTATATTTAAGTGTTATTAACATGAAAATTTAAGGTGTTTAAAAAATATAAATATAAGAAAACATATTACAAGATTTATAAATAAAGTAAAGGAGAGGGTTCAAGCACAAATTGTTTCATATTAACAAATTGATAAAATAAGGGGTACATTTATTTATAAAGTGTATATGATATAAAAATTTATTTAAAAAAATTCTTGTGTCTTTGAAAAATTACAAACATTAAACATACATAAGGGAGTAATGGATTAACATACATTGAAGTCTCATGATTATCTTTTTACAAATGGCATCCAATATAATTAATGGAATAAAATAATACAATTAAAAATTATAGAAAACTTTCCAGCTCCCCATATGCAATTATTTAGCTTTTCAGCAAATCTGAAAAGAACAGTAACAATAGATTGAGAATCACAAATCTCAATATCAAACGCAACAGTAATAAGCGAAAAAAATCAAAAAACTGCCATTATCTTCTCTTCTCAAATCTGAAACAAAATACTCAAGTGCAACATGATCAAGCAAAGTAATTTCAACCTGGAAAAATGAATCAAAATTGAAAGTTTAAAGCTTCAACCTGAAGCCTGGTGGATTACCTCAAAATCAAAATCAAAGTAGCAAGTAAAAATCTAGAAACTTTAAAACAAGCTGGAGCAAGAAATCAGTGCAAAAGATCAACAAAACTGAAGCAAAGTTTCAGATCAATTTAAAATTGAATCAAAACGCTAAAAGCAACTCAACAAAATTCATCAATCAGAATCATCAAGTGTCAGTTGTTCAAAGACTAACAGCAAATTCCCATTTTACAAATTCACTTCAAGCCTGTTCTTCTTTGTTTCTCCTTGATCAAGGTGACTAAACCCTTTGATTTCTGAATTTAAATTTGTTTTTTGAAAAACATGTTAAAGTAGGTTGGAAAATTACTTGCATGTGTATGAATTTGTGAAATATGTGTGTATCTAGCTCTACATGCCTGAGAACAGACATTAGTCTCTATTTTGAGTATTACAGGGTTCAATCCTATTTAAAAATCAAGAACTCACCCTCTGATCATCTATTGATCATAATGTTCAAAGAAAATATGTTTGAATTGTCAGGATCTCTTCCTTAAAAATATTTGTAGGCACTAAATATAATAGGTGTTCTGGAAAATAGCAAAACACAGTGGAATCTCATTTTTTGTAAAAATGTAAATGATTAAAATTTAAGTTTTGAATGTATGATCTTGTTCACTTTTCGAAATCATGATTTTTAAAATAAAAATCTAGATTTTTATTGCGATTTTGGGTGAGAAATCGTGAGATGAACGGATTTGATTCTTTGGGCAAATTTCGGTTGTCGGCAACCTTGTTCGTCTTGTGATCGGAGCTGTGGCTAGCTGAGAGGTCGTAGAGTCTATGAAAAATACTCGCTAAATTTTCTGATCATCGTAGTGGGTGATCGAAGTAGAATTAGGATTAAAGCGCTATGATTGTCAAGGTCAGGAAAACTCGTCAGCACCGCCTCGTCAATGCATCGGAATTCATGGGACTGGGGGGAAAAGCTTCGAGGATCTTTGGGGTAGCTGTGGTTGAACTGATATGGCCTCTAGTGTCGTCATGCAACGGAGTGGATCGAGTTTTGCGATCAAGTAGGCTTCAGTAAAGAAAAAATTGGACTCGAATTCGCTCGATTTTGATATAGGCAAAGTTCTGTACATTGGGTTGTTCGAATTGAAGCTGGAGATCGTTGGTGACGTTCGGGTGAGTTTGTCGTCGATCGGCAATGGTCATCGTGGTTGTGCACGTATACGTGCATAGGTTGATATTGGCGATTTGTGGTGTTGGGGAAGAAAGGTGGGAGATCGAGTTCAAGCGCATGCAAATAGGGGACTGACTAGAAGTTTGACTCGGGTGATTTTGTGAATGTTCCGGGTAAACCCTTAATCCAAATTTTTAGGTTATGAAAAATAAAGTTATTCGGGTTGGTTTTGAAGGAAACTCGAAGTGGATGGCATGTCGACTTAGGGGTGGACTCGAGTAGGTCTCGGGTTAGGTATAAAATAGTTTTCAACTTTCAAACCAAATATAGATCTTTTAGAAAACCTTTTTAACCCAAGTTTTTAAATAAATGGTTTTGACTTAAGTTTTGATTAATAAGGATTTCAAGTTAGTATTTTTAAATAAATTAAATTTAATTCAAATTTTTTTACATTATTTTATAAGATTATTTATATAAATTAAATAATGTAATGAAGAATGATAGTTACGTTAAAATGCTACTTAAACTAATTTTTATCTCTTAAGTTAATTTGTGTGATAAGAATGATTTATTTAACAAGGTTTACAAGATAATCAAAATGATTAATAAGGATAAAAAGATTTATCTTTTAATTTATTAAGTAATTAATAATTTGTTAATATAGTTATTTTAAAAGTAATTATTTAATATTAAAGATTAATTTAATAAATAATTAAGGTTAATTAATTTGTAATTAATTATTAATTAATTAAGGAATAATTAATTAATAAAAGTAATTAAGATTTAATTAATTAATAATTAAGGGTTAATTTCCTAATGTAATTAATATTAGATTAATAAAGGGTGATTAATTAAAGGATAAATTTATTAAAGATAATTACTTTGTGTAATTAATTAAAAGATAATTACTTTGTGTAATTAAATAAATGCTAATTACTTAAAGAAATTAATAAAGGATAATTAATTAAGGGTTAGTTAATTAATTAAAGATAATTAATTAAAAGGTGAGTTAAATAATTAAAGGTTAATTATTTAATAATTAAGGATTAATGAATTATAATTAAAGGTTGATTAATATTATTATTAATGGTTAATTAATAAATGATAAAAAGAATAATTAATCAAAATGATTCGTAATTTATAAATGTTAATTAACCAGGATTAGTAATTCATAAGTAATTAATCTGATTAGAATTAATCAGACAATTAACTGATCTAACTTATGAGTGTTTGGATTATCTCAAATGATTGAATTGTTTGATACCCCTGATATGTTCTGTTTTGATTTGAGCTGTGTTTGATGTAGTTTATTATCTGTAATATATATATATATATATATATATATATATATATATATCCGTGATCTGTGAATGAAAGATAAGCGTTATAGTTTATACCGCTTATCAAATATATTGTTGTATTTGAATCTGTTCTAATTGATGATGTTGCACTTTTATTGGGTAAAACCCCTAGACCACACTTATACACACACAAATATGGATTGCATGTGGAAATTGGTTAAGTCTCAAATTCTTGAAATAGTTTTAGAATTTGAATTTTTTAATCCAAATGGTTTTGGGAAATGGATTGGGATTAAAATAAAAAGCTTTTGAAAAGGAATTTCAAAAATAAAAGTTATTTTTGAATAACTTGATTTAGTTTTGAAATTTGATTTAAATTTGAATTCAAAATTTGAAATTGAATTATATTTATGATTTAAAAATGTTAAAAAAGTTTATATGGGTTTTAAACATTTTAAATGTGTTATTTTGGGAATTTGAATTTAATCCAAAGATTTTAACTTGTATAAATGAAATCATATTTTTTCTAAAAATAAAACTATTTGTTTTCTAATAATAAAAGCTTTCACCTAAGAAATGAACTTCCAGTTTGTGATTAAAAGGATTTCAAGTCTAAAATAAAAATGGACTTCCAAGTTATGAATAAATCTTTGGAAACGGGTTTGAAAGTTATAAGTTAAATCCTTAAAGATTAAATGAGTTAATCCAACTTGAAATGAAAATTGTTTTGAAATATGTGAATGAGTCTTTGTGAAAGCTAGGTGAACTTTGCGAATTGAATCTTTTTGTTTAAAAAGATTTGAAATAGTAATTTGTTTTAAACCATTTGAGAAGAAAGTTTGGGTTTTAAAGTTGTGACTTAACTGAAATCCCATTATCCATATTTTTTTAAATATTGCGATCATTATTCGGTTTAGCCGAGAGAGGACCTTGTGTCATACAACCCATTCCGAATAATGATACGACGTTATGGATAGCATTTGAAGATCGGTGGTGAAGACCGGATATTTTCGAAAATGAAAGGATAACTCGTCGAATGTCTCTACATCGACTGGTCCCTGGTATAGAGACTCCATATGTGATGGGAAGTCTGGACGTGATTAGGAATTATCCGGATTTGCAAGGGCTTCTTTGGAAGTGCCTTCGGTTCTGTTCGAACCCGGAACAGACTTGTATGGATGTGTGTCTGACATTACACTTTGAGATATAAAACTAGTTTCTATCAAATACATTTCTACTTGGTGGTAGAGAATTTATTCTCTTAGCTTAGCACCCTTCTCTGAGATGTACGAGCTTAGAGGTTATGTAGTTGATGGTTACTAGTGATACATTCCTAATTTGGTAATTTGGAATACAAAGTGCTACTGATCATTTGTTGATCAAAACATGGCTTTGCAAAAAAGCGTAGCTTTGTGGACGAGACCTCATTGAGCCTCACAACATGTTAATGGTCGAAACAGGAAAGATGCGGCAAGGTTTCAGGGGCAGCTCCCCTAGGGTATGACTATTCCTTCTGGAATAGGGTGGTATAATGGTATGGAGCACAGATACTTACTCATGTGGACATTGTAGTATATTTAATACTTTGTGATGTTATTGGTGTAGAGGATCCTCGAGTAAAGGTCGCAAACGACCAGGGGTGGCATATCTTAGGTTTTACTTCCCCGAAGGGGGTGGTTGGCCTTGTGTTGGCAGAGAGCTGGGTAAGTTCTCGGGGCGTCCCTCTAGAGGCGTTCGCATGTGGTAATAGGAAGTTCCTTAGTCTAACCATTTGTAGGAAATCCAATCATCCAGTACGAGCCTTGTATGGTTTTAGTTGTAGAACCTGCCATTTGAAATAGCAGCTATAGTAGGCATAGTATAATGGTACCTATGATGGCAAGATTAATATTATACTTTCGAAATGTTTTCCACTATGCACTAGTAATAGTATCAAAAAGGATTTTGCGTAGTAAGCATATTTGACTATCATAAGGAGAAATCTCCCCCATGTGTGTGATTGCATTGTGTGCATGCCGGAAGGCCTTATGGTAGTCTCATTTTCCAAAAAGCATTGCAGATTTGAACTTTAAATTCCTTTGTTGTTTGTTTTAAAAGATAAAAACTATTTTTGTTTGCTCACACCAGTCCCATGACTGACCTGAGTTTATTGTTCCCTTCCTAAACTCAGGGTGCCCACTATTTTCCACACGAGCAGTCTAGAGTTGGGTTTTCCAGATAGTCAAATAGTAGGAATTGATTCGTTAGCATTCGAAGCCTTTTGGATTTGTGAATCGCATTTGCTACACTTCAGCATTCACGGACCGCACTTGCTTAGCTTGGTGCATCGTTATTGGGTGATCGAGCTATTTCTGGATTGGTGCCTTGGAGATGAAAATTAGCGATATTGGAGTTCTCTTTTGAAGACCATATTGGAGATATTGTTTTGTTGTTGGTGTTATCTTTTTCTTTCCGCTGCTATTGTCTTGTATCATATCTCTGATGTATATTGATATTTATTGTATCATCTGTTGTATCTTATTGTATCAGATACTATACCAATGTTGTGTATTGAGATATTCTTTTTCTTCCGCTGTGTTGTACTTAATGTGTTATAAGCTCCGACGAACCAGATTCAACGTTTGGATCCGCGGCATTGATTACGAGTGTCGTATTCGGTGCCCATTTTCTAAGGTCGAGTCAGGGTCGTTATATTTTTCATGTTCAAATAATGGTGGTTGTTTGACATAAACATGTTCTTTGATAAAACCATTCAAAAATGCACTTTTGACATCCATTTGAAATAATTTAAAATTGTTATGACGAGCAAAAGCGAGTAGAGTTCGTATAGTTCCAATCTAGCTACAGGTGCAAAAGTTTCATCGTAATCAATTCCTTCTTCTTGATTATACCCATGTGCTACTAAACGTGCTTTATTTCGAACTATACTTCCGGTTTCATCGGCTTTATTTTTAAATACCCATTTAGTTCGAATGACGGATTGATCTTCTGGTCTTGGAACGAGTTCTCAAACATTATTTCGTTCGAACTGATTTAATTCTTCTTGCATAGCTAAAATCCAAAAATCATCATGAGAGGCTTCGTCATTGTTTTTTGGTTCAAAATTTAAAACGAATGCAACATGACTTATTTGATTTAGTTGATTTCGAGTTACTCTAGAATTTATATCTCCAATAATGTTATCTATAGGATGATTCTTTACATCCTAGGAGATGAAACTAAAGTATTATTTTGATCAATAGCTTCATTATTATAGTGAAGTGTGTAAGAAGAATCATTTGGATGTATTTCTTCTTCGTCATTAATTTGTGTAGTTACAAAATTTTCATCAGAAGAAACATGTAAACTTTCTTCTATAATATTTGTCCTTTTGTTATAAATTCTATAAGCTTTGCTACGATCTGAATAGCCAAAAAATATTCCATAATCGGCCTTAGGATCAAATTTTCTTAGATTGTCTTTAGTATTTAATATGAAACATTTTGATCCAAATGTTCTAAAATATGATACCATAGGTTTCTTACCAAAAAATATTTCATAACACGTGTTTTTTGTCATTGGTGGTAGTGTCACTCTATTCAAAACATAACAAGTAGTAGCAATAGCTTCGGCCCAAAAATGTTTTGGTAGATTCATATTGTTTAATATTGTTCTTGCACATTCTTGTAATGTTTGATTTTTTCGTTCAACAACACTGTTTTGTTGTGGTGTACGTGGAATTGAAAATTTATGATTAATTCCCTTTTTATTGTAAAAGTTTGTAAAAAGTTCATTTTCGAATTCTCCTCCGTGATCACTACGAATATTTTCAATTTTCAATTTCATTCGATTTTTAATTCTTTTTCCAAAATTTTAAACATAGCAAAAGTGTCACTTTTATGTTTCAAAAAAAAAGTCCATGTATATCGTGAAAAATCATCAACAATCACAAAAACATACTTGTTTTGATTTATTGATCTTACTTGAGTAGGACCAAATAAATCTAAATGCCACGATACTAATGGTTGGTTTGTTGAAATATTATTTTTAGTTTTAAAAAAAACTCCTTTTTAGTTTTCCAATTTAATATGCATCACATAAATTGCCTACCTTATAATTTATTTTTGGTAAACCGCTAACTAGTTCATGTTTTGATGATTTATTTATATATTTGAAATCATGTGACAAAATCGTTTATCCCATATCCATGGATCGTCAAGCTTAGCGGTCAAGCATAAATCCGAATTTTGTTTTATATTTATACTCATATTTAAAATATAAATATTTTTATTTCGAAATCCTTCAAATAATAAATTTTTATTATTATCAAATATATTGCATTGATTTTTCTCAAAATTTATTTGAAAACCTTTATCACATAGTTGACTAATGCTTAGTAAATTATGTTTTAAATTTTCTACTAATAAAACATTAGAGATAATAAGAGAGTTAGAAATACCGACGTTTATGACTTCTCCAATTCCAATGACATATCCTTTTGAGTTGTCTCCAAAGGTTATGGTGCCTCCAACGATATATTTTATATTTGAGAGCATCTTGTCATTCCTGGTCATATGTTTTGAACAACCACTATCGACTATCCATTTCTTCTTTGCTTTTATTTTTGGGTACCTATAAATCAAAACTTATTCAATTGGTACCCACTTCTTTTACCAGGGTCTCAAATGTTAGGAGAGGACGGTAGCCATACCCAAGTGGGTTTGGGTCCTTTAAAAACATAATCATTGTTAAATACAACACTTGATAGAAAACTATCAATATGTTTTTGTCTAATTAACTTATTATTAGACTTTTGTATCCAAATTTTTATATTTTTAAATTTTACACCTTCACTTAACTTTGGTCTCTTTTTGAAACTTTGATATAAGATACTTTCTTTTATAGTATTACCTTTTTTCTTATGTGAATTCTTTTCAAATCCTAATCCATTTCGATAACCAGAATGTTTCGAAATTTTAATTAAATTATCAAGATCTTGTTTTCCTTTGTTAAACTTTGAAGCAATATTAGTAATTTTTTCTATTTTTTTTCCTTTAATTCACAAATTTCATTTTTTGACATTTCTATACTACTTTTTAGTTCAATATTTTCCTTAATCAAATTATTATTCTCAAGTTTTAACCCATCTATTTCACAAAGTTGTGTATCATATTTGATAGATTTTTTACATTTTTCTTGTGAAATCTCTAATTCTTCTTCTAGAATTACTTTTTCATCCCTTAATAATTCAATTTCTAGTTCTAATCGATTTATTTTGGCTAGATGTTCTTTATTCAATTTTTTGATCTGTCAAAACTTGTCATCAAGTTCAATACTTAACTCTAATAATTCATTATAGCTAAGTTCAGGACATACCTCATTAGTTTTAGCCATAAAACATACATTAGCTTGTTCTCCATTGTTATCACTATCACTCTCGGAAGATGATGATGAATCAAAATCATCCCAAGTGACTTTGAAAGCTCTTTTCTTCTTAAATTTCTCAATTTTGCTCATTTTCTCATTGTTGAGTTTAGGGCAATCCTTCTGCATATGTCTGTATTGATCACATTCATAGCACTTGATTTGAGATATATTTGTTGTATTGGACTTTCCTTCTTTTTGGAATTTGGTCATCTTTCTAAATTTCTTGAATTTGTTGTAATTCTTGGCAATGAAGACTATCTCTTCTTCATCGAAATCCGAGTCATCATTCTTTGCTTAAAATGCTTTGTTCTTCTTTTCAACATTTTGTTCTTTTCTAGCCCGTAAGTTAGCTTCATAGGACATTAAATTTCCTATCAACTCTTCATCCTTAAGAGTAGAGAGATCATTAGCTTCTTCTCTAGCTAATGCCTTCCTTTCCCAATCCTATGTTAAAGATTTGAGTATTGGAGACACTAAATCAAAATCAGTAAACTTAACTCCTAATTCTATAAGATCATGTTGGATAGTTTGAAATCTAGAATACATGTCAACAATAGTTCCATTTTGCTTCATTTTAAATGAAGAGAATTGGTTTTGCAAAATTGAAATCTTAGTTTGTTTGACCTTTGTTGTACCTTCGTGTGTAATTTGTAAGTTATGCCAAATGTCATATGCAGTAGTGCATAACATGACACGTGAAAATTCATTTTTATCTAGAGTGCAAAATAAAACGTTCATAGCTTTAGCATTGTTTGATGCTAAGGTCTTTTATGCATTGGTCCAAGTGTTCATAGCAGTGTCAGGTGCTTCATATTTATTTTCTGTAACAGACCATATTTCTAGACCATTGGCTTCCATAAAAATACGCATACAAGTGGACCAATATGCATTGTTTGAGCCATTAAATAGTGGGGGACGTGCGATAGACTGATCTTCTTGAAAGATACTTGCCATATTAGTGATTCAAAAACTTATTACAGTACTTTTAATCAAACCGTGCTCTGATACTAATTCAAAGACTAACTTATGGTGGATCGATTATACAAATGACAAGTTATAACTAAATTAACTATAGTGTAATGATTAGTAACGAATGTAAATAAGAATAATCACACCAGGGTTTTTATACTGGTTCGGACCTCCCGTCCTATGTCCTGTCCGGAAGCTCCTCTTTGGAATTTCGTTTCACCAAATAACCCTTACTTCACCCAGAGGAGTAGGTTTACAATAGCAGAGTTTCTTTATCAACTATATGTTCTCTATTACATGAATTTTTACTATATGGTACAATTGAACTTCTTATTCTCTTGAATGTTTGAATACAATATTGCTCGACAGAATATATAAGTGTATGATCTTAGATTTATAGATTGGATAGCAAGTAGATGATTAGAACAAGAGCTGATTAAGATAGAAAGTCGAGTTGTGTTTTGATCCTTCTTGATTCTTGTTTATATAATTGTAGAGTGTTGCTTCTAGTAGTTGCATCTCTTCCTTTTCAGTCTAGAATCGTTACTGTTCACTGGTCAAGAGTTGAGGAGGAGAGATGGAGTTGGTCTTTTTGGTGATGACAGTAGTTACTTGAATTTTTTGCCCTGAGCCCAGTTTCAGACGTCTGAATGTTTTTTGCAGACGTCTGGAACCTATTATTATTTTTAGTCCAGTATCTATGTTCAGACGTCTAAAGTTCTGAATTCAGACGTCTCAACCTGTCAAGTGAGGTTTTTCTAGGTCCATTCTTGAGTGTTTGTTCCTTCGATTTTCGTGCAACTTTGTAGATGAATTTATTTAATGCTATAGTCATTGTCTTGTCAAGGTAGTGGTTTGTCTTGCTTTGTATCTGTGTATGATGATATATATGTGATTTCCATTGTATAGTTGTTATCGTCGAAATCGTAAACTTAGGGTTCTAACATTCTGGATCTATTAGATCTACTTGACGGTGATAATCATACCCTTCCTGAGTGTTTGGCTCTGTAAATGGTGTTGGTTAGTTCCATATTACCTATGTTCCCCTGTCCTTAGGAGAACTGCTCACTTAGTTTAAGTGTTTCTATGATTTCTACATGACGGATCAACAATTGCTATATGAATCTCAACAATATGGCCATCAGCAACACGACCATTTCTACGACCAACATCTTCATCCAATCCAACTATACTCTAGAACCTAAGACACGATGATAGGGATTGTGCCGCCATAGGAGATGGATTAGCACCGATCTATGCTCTTACAATCTAAGCACTGTCGAACTTACTTTTCGAAGTTTCGATTTCATTTCTCTTCATTTTTTGCTTCCCTCCTATGTGTTATCCACCGAATGATAAAGAACTGTCCTTTTCTGAATCAGATTGTGATAAATCCCTCCCGTTCCTTCTACAACCATGGGATAACCGGCTTAGCAAATCTAGACTTTGCGTTATTTTTTTCCTCACCGTTTTCTTACTTTCACGCAGCTTTACATTTAATTCCTTCATAATCTTATCAATCTCAACCTTAGTTATCATATCTAACTATATATGAATTCGGACAATTTTCTCTAGTTCTACCTCGCGGACTAAAGCAATCCAAAAGTAGAAAATAGATCCGAATATTGGGAGAATGATACGTTTTCATTAAAAGAACCAAAATGTTTACACCGAAAGTTGGCACAAGCATCCAAAATATTTCTAAAAGAGAAAAACATGAAGAAATTAAATGAAAAATGAGAGAAAACAAAATTTACCAATTATGGTGGTTCGACCAATCATTGGTCTACATCCACTTGTACTTTGTTTATGTTTCTGGAAATCTTTTACAATTGTAATCTTATTGATCGATAGCCAATGGATCGGTATTGACCCAAGTGATTACAAGATAAGTACATAAATTTAGAATGTAAGCTAAAAAGATTCCCTAGACAGTGCCTATCGCCTTCTATTTATAGTGGAAGGTCGACGAATCTCTCCCCACCATTTTCTTCCCCATGTTCCCCATGTCCAAAAGGAGTGTCCTTGAAGAGATTATAACCAAATTAGTGGAGTTTAGGAATCCGTACCGAACCATGCCCAATGGATCAGTTACATCCATAAGATTGGATATAAAGTCTTCTTTGATCACTCCATGTTGATTGGTTGGCTAGTATCCTCATTTGTAGAACTTGGATGCATTGATGCGAGCTCAAACTATGGTGAAATCTATGGTTCATCGTTCAGTTCAAAGAATTTGGGCTTCTAATCTTGAAACTTGAATAAATGCACTAATGTTTGAGTCATGAGTAGTTGGCGATCCATCTCATATTGCATGAATACCTCAACAACACTTTATTTCCACTCAATAAGAAAACAAACATATTTTTAGGCAAGTTCCATGGATCCGTATCGATCCAAGACATTTAAAAAATTCTTGAACTTTGGCCTTGGATCTTTGGATGTTTTGGCATAATGGTTATTTTGAAGACTTTTGGTAGGTTAAGCTTCATCCATTGAGCTTGCTTGGTATCCGAGATTGAATGTAATTGTTCTAGATTCCTATTTGATTATCCTCCATTTGATTATTCTGAATCATCCAAATACAGCTTGGTCAAAATGCTAATAACATAGTTGTATAATTTTTTTAAATTGTTTAACAAAGTAAATAAAATAATTCATAGATATTTTTTTTCAAATCCTAGTAAACCCAGATTCGTTAGTAAAATTTAGAAGGATCACAAGCAAGTCCGCTAAAATGCTACATTCCCAATTTAAGCAACCATATTAGATGATTCGACATGGTTGCCAAGAATCAAACCATCGCCATTCAATGAGGGATTGGACATGTTACACAATTTCACTAAGTCCATGAATGAAAACTCATAGTTTTTAGTTAAATGCTCAAACACAAACATATACATACGTGCATACAGATATATACGTGCATATTATAAATGTTATTATATATGTGTGTGAGTAAATAAATATATAATTATAATGTTATAATTAAATACTTGTTCAAAATTGTTTTGAATTATTATTTGGCATTATCTGATTAATTAATAAAATACATAAAACCTATATATGCTATATTATAATTAAATTAAATTATTAGTAATAAATAAATTACTTTCATATGTATATATGTAAGTAATATGTATTGTGGCTAAAAATAAGCCCAACTCATAATTTTGGAATAAATATATATGTAGTGTATGTCTACTATGGTGTCAAATATGTTTGACACTTGTACCACATGAATGTATCATATACATTATTCCTTAAATCACGTCATTTTTAATTATTAAAGACTGTGAACCCTAAATAATGTTTCCCTTGATCATTTATGTATTAGGTCGATTACTTCCGTATATGTTGCTTGTTGAGAAAATTCAGGCAACTACGAAATGGTAGGTCAGATTAAATAATATCATATGGCTTGTTGAGAATGTTGAATATGCAAGTATATGATTTTTGTTTGATGATAATAAACATATATATATATATATTCATTTAAATGTATTTGTTAATATACTATTTTATTTTTCAAATAATTAAATAAATATTTGGTGAATAAAATAAATAGAAAGGAATTTAAATTCAAATAATATTTTATTCAAACAAATATTTATTACAATTTTGAATAGTACAAATTCAAGCTCTCACTATACATATACAATTTTGATTACAATACAAATTCAATTACATCACAATCTATCATTTACAAATACACCTCACTACATATCGCTCATTCACTCGTAATTTATATACAACTTTATTTCAGATTGAATCCAGCATCTGAGCAAATTACAAAAGTAAACACTAACGCGGTAAAATTGAAAATAAAATATTTTTGCAGTATAAAATAAAATGTAATTTCGAAAACATTATTTTCCTCAGTTATGTGGGTTGTTCTTCATCATTTAATTTTGAATTCATCATACACGAGCAGCTTGTGACATGCATAGTGTATCACTGTATATGCCATAAGGCCGTGCACACCGATATATACACTTGATAAAACTACAGGGATAGGTGAGCGCAAGATCAAACCAAAATCAAAAGTCGGGTTTAACTCAAGTGAAATAAATATACAGTCACAATTTTAACACAAGGTCAAACCCGAGCTTTAAAGCTAGATTCAACAGAGGCACGGTCCAAAAATACAAGCACAATATGTACAAAGTCAATGCAACATTGGTGCACCATAAATTGACACAAGGCATGGGCATACACCAAAAGCTCCGAGCAGACTCAACTAGCTCATGCTAGTCAGACAGCAAAATACATGTGGACGAAAAAACCGAGCTGGATATAGTACAAGTCCATACACAAGACTCCAATGTGGTTGCAGTGTAGACTATAAGAACAAAGCATGCACCAGTTCAGTACGCAATGTACCCAGAACTAGTTCAGTAATCAAGTGAACAATGTAAACAAGTCACATATACAAGGGTCAAGCAAATGACACATGTACAAGACTCAAGACAGCACAATTCAAGATGAAATCATATCACAAATGTAACAACCCGATATTTTCAACCATTCGCATCCGCACATGTCGGACTTGAATTGCTCAAAATACCGCATTGTAAATAAAATTTGGCAAATCTCAGAAATACAGTAAATAAAATCACAGATCACAGACACAGAGCATTTAATAATGCAGCGGAAGTAAAAGAAATAGTAGTTCATAAAGCCACTATATAAATATATCAGAGTTAAATAAAATACAACAGACTAAATAAAGTACAACAGAACTCTTAAGATGATAACCAAGTACAAGCTGAATAGAACAACAGAACTGGAATAGATAAAACTAGATAAGCAGATAATCTCCAGCGATTCCAATCTCCAGAAAGTGGAATCCAAATCTGTGAATAACTCAGGCTGACCCGAGCGCAAATAAAAATACAAACACTCGAGTCAGGACAATATATACTTATATAATGTAAACCAACTCAAATGAACTGTAATAAGGTACAAGTAACCTAAAGGATGCCTGAGACCGCCCATCCTTTAAGGATCCGTTAAACTATTTACTATGTAGTAATATTTCGCTATTATAATAATGTCTACAGTAAAATAAACTTACTTTTAAATAGCGTTCCGGGCTACCCATATCACCCTTCACACATAATAGTCCCAGTAGTCCATCCAATATCATGCCATCTCCACTCCGGGTGACTGTCAGAGGATACCACACGGGCTACGGGAGAAAAACAAACTCGTAGTAAAGGCTCGGTATGGTAGGTGACACGGCACACAAGGCAATGCCAGGGTAGATATACCAATTACGCACACGGGCTGGTGGTAACGCAGCAGCCACATACGCCCACCTCGGAACACACTCCCATATCAAAATCGGAGGATGGCCATCTAATCAATCACCAGTAAGAGTATAGTATCGAAGAAATGTGTCCGATCGGAGGAATGACCTCACTTGGCCCGAGATCGCTCCTGTTTTAGCCACCTTATGCCAACTCACGGCAGTTGGGTCCACGTAATATACCTCAAGAACATCGCCACCATCCTACTTCATTCTGGAATCTCCACCGCGTACACGGTTGTCAAAGTGGTTTTCGGTATCGACAGAGAGTGTGCCAGATATCCGATCCCGGTCTCTTTGCCAACCAATCGTTATTATAACCCGTAGTTATAACTTTTAAAATAATGTTTATACTTCAAAATAGGATATCATTTCAAATCCAAATCTTTATCAAAATAATGATTAAATTAATTCCAAACCATTTTAAAACATCATATCTTTCCAGAATTTCTTGTCAAATCATTTTAATATATCAAAATATCATATCTTTTCAAAACGACATTTCAAATCATTTTAATATATCAAAATATCATATCGTTTCAAAACCACATTTCAAATCATTTTAATATATCAAAATATCATATCATTTCAAAACCACATTTCAAATCATTTTAATATATCAAAATATCATATCATTTCAAAACCTCATTTTAATCATTTTAATATATCAAAAATATCATATCCATTTCAAGTCATTTCAATCATTTTAATATCAAAAATATCATATCTTTCCAAAACTTCATTTCAATCATTTTAATATCAAAAATATCATATCTTTATAAAACTTCATTTCAAATCATTTTAATAAACCAAAATATCATATCTTTTCAAAACCACATTCATTTCAAATCATTATTCATTTTATTCAATTTAAAATACCATTTCAATTTACATTTCCAAACAGTTTATGTTTCAAAAATCATTTTAAATCATTAAAATGAAGTTATTATATTTAATAATTAAATTATTAAATTTCCAAAAATTTCAACTTCCAAAGTTCATTTATTCACTTAAGTTTATCAAAACAGTAAAAATTCACTTTTCGCAGCATTTAGAAAACGCTACGGAAAGTTACATTCAAAACAGTTCAATTTAACAAAAGACAGCATTTTAAAAAATGTTGTAATAGGGTTTACTTAATATTTCAAATAAACTTAGTTAAATTCAACAATTATAGCACTTAAAAAGATTGCTATAATAGCCTTTAATTCAATTTAGCTTTTTAGTTCATTATCATCAACTACATCATTTACAAATGCTGTAATATCATTTAAATTGCAATTAATAGCATTTCAAAAATGCAGTTAATTAACTTCAAATATTCAATATAATTTCACAACCAATTATATTTTCATTTAAAACATTTTTAACTTATAAAATCATACATTTTCACATTTATAAACAACACTTAGTTTTCCTTAAGTTCATGATTTTATAAAGTTAAATTTCCATTCAAAAATCAATATTTAATAATAATTCACTTATTAAATTTCAACATTCAAATTTAAATTCATTAAATTAAATTTCAACTTAACACTTAAGTTTAAATTTCAAAATATAACTTAATTTCAATTTTATTCACTTAACTTAAAATTCACTTTTAAGCCAAATTCACAAATTCCCATTTGGTTATATTTCAAAATTTCAACTTAAATAATCATCCCTTTCATTTTTTTACTTTACTCAAAAATCATTAATATATTATAAAATCATTTTAAATTCAAATTATCATAAATTTATTATAATTTCATATTTAATTTAATTTCCAATTATAATTAAATCAAAATTTCCAAAATAACTTACATTTAAATTTTCTAACTTTTCCATAATTTATTTAACCTATAAATTTCCAAAAAAATCAATAATACTTTACAAAAATCATTTTTAATTATGTTTTAAATCAAAATATTATAATACTTACATTTCAAACATATTTTTTAAAAATTTTAGAAAAATATATTTTAACTACGGGTCTGTATAAAATTTTCTAGCCTAGGTAAAGTGATACGGGTAATGTATCATTTCAACCCGTAATTTACAAAGAAAATCTGGGTTTTATCATTTCAAACCCGCAGTCCCAAGTCAATGAAATAAAATGAAAATCGCTCAGGCCTATCATTTCAGCCCATAACGATTTTCCCCTATTCTAAAGTCTGTTCGGGTATGTATCATTTCAACCCATAGTGATTCTAATCTAAAGGGAACTTGCAGTGTGATAAACTGATAAAAATAACAGAACAACATAATATAACAGTAACATATGTTATAATAGGTGTTTAAGCATGGGTGAACATCATATAATCATAATATAGCATATGTAACATGTTAATGCATTTTACAGATTCAAAAGGGGTCAATTTACTAGTTATATATGTACATATTGTCTGGTGAGGATAACTCACTTGTTTGAGCTGGAGATCGCAATACAACTGACACAAACTGAGATCTTCAAAAGCACGATGGCATGACAAAGATTTGATATTGAGAGAGCCAAAGATAATTGCCTTGTTCACATTTACACAAAACAATGCAACATATAAGTTACAAAACAATGTAACACTTGAACAACACTAGAAATCAATGTCCAAAACAAGTTAAATGGTTTGCACTTGTTCTCAACTTCACATACTTCAGTTATGAACTGAAATAGCATAGCCAAGGCATGGATTAAGGTCTGGTTTGGGTCCAGTATAGGCTCGGCTACAAGGTGATAAGGTGAGTGTGAGTTACAAGTAGAGAAGACAATGGAATACAAAGGGTTCTAAGGCAAATCGTGGCTTTTGTTGCACCATAGGGTTCGACCCTTGCTGTTGTGGGTCTAGACATGCAATGTGAAGGTCAGGTGGGGTCTGATGTGGCAGCTAGAGGTGGTGGAAGATCAGGTGGTGGAGGCTATTGGTGATGGCCATGGTGGAAATTGAAGGTGATGGACATAGGGTGCAACAATCTACACACAAGGCAACATTTCATCATTTCTAGGCTATACATGGGCTCGGCCTCAAGCTATAGGGGCATGGCCAGGTGTCCAGATGGTGGTGGGTGAGGTGGAAGTGGGTGGTGGTCAGGTCAGAGCAAGGGGTGGTGGAGGAAGTGGTGGAAAAAGTGGTGGAAGTGGTGATAGAGGAAGGGTATGCTCGGCCTAAACTATATGGTGATGGTTTGTGTAAATGGAGGGTGGATCTCTTGCCTAGGGCAGGTCGGCCTGATGGGGTGGTGATCTGGAGGTGGTGGCGGCTGGTTGTGGTGGTGATGGGGTCGGCCTAACAGCTAGAGGTGGAGGAACAAAGCTATGAAGTTAGAGAACATATACAAAATTCAATAGAAAACTAGAAAAACAAGGAAGAAGGAGATGAATTTTACCCAAACCTTTGAAGCAATGGCCGTGCAATTTTTTTATGAGTTTGAGAAGGTTAGAATACGTGAAAAATGAGGGAGATGCAGCTAGAATGAGAAATGAAAGCACGGCAAAAATCATTAAAGAGTGGAGTTGAGAAAATGAAAGGTCGGAATGTAAAAAGGCTTTGGAAGTTAAAGTGTTTAAAACCTTTAAAATTTCCATCAATTTATTTTAATTTTTAAATAACTGAAATATATATATAAATTCAGATAAAAGTACGAAAATTTATTAAATAAACAAAAATAAATAAATAAATATTAATTATATATATAATTTAGTTAATAAAACAGCAAAAATTGCAAACTGGTCTTGAAAATATGAAAAATAAATGCAATGAACTTTGGAAAATCTTTATGTACTTGTAAAAATATTTATAACAAAGATAATACGTAAACTAAAATTAATTCACAAATAAATATATAAATTTTAATTTAAATATAATTTAAATGAAGAAAATAGCAAAGAAAAATAGAAACTAGGCTTTAAAAATAGAAAATAAATTCAATAAGCTTTAGAAAAATTATACTATCACTTCAAAAATATTAAAAGACAAAAATATACATAAAATAACAGATTAACACATACTAAAACAAAATATTACAAAGAAAAATATAATTTATATAATTTAAAATAGACAAAATTGTTAAATAAATCAAATTACACCCAAAATTGAAATGTACATAACTTTTACAGTTTAACTCCGTTTTCAACGGAAAAAAAAGCAGTGTTCATGTTATTAAATCTATTTTCATAATAAAAGATAAAATTTATAATTTCAAACTTTTAAATTTTTGAGTAAAAAGTCAAAGCTTGACCAGTTTGACCAGAATTTCACTTTTTAGTAAAATATCTAATTTATACCAGTTTAAAACTATAATTCACTTAATAATCAACATTTATATAAAAAAATGAAATGTTTGAAAAAAAAGTTTAAAATAATTGCAAAATAAAAAAATAAAGTCAAAATTAAAATATATGTAAAATCTAGGGTTGTTACACTCTCCCCCACTCAAAACTTTTCGTCCCCGAAAAGGAATGAGGCACGGGAAAGCATAGAAAAAAATAGAGTGAAATAAGATTAAGACAAGATGACAAGGAGATTGAAATTATACCTAATAACTATTGTTATAGGTAAGTTTCACAAGGTAGAGATGATCTTCCCAAGATTCTCTAGAATCAGGAACACAAGCACGAAAAGATCCTTTAGAATCTGATTCACTCTTCCTGCTTGTCCGACGGTCTGTGGATGGAAAGCAGTGGTCAAATTCACAATGAGTACCAAAGATTATTAAAGATTATAGAAAGATTTCTAAACAGACTGGTATATGCAATAGCCTCCCATTCTGTAGCAAGATAAGGGAAATTAGGACAACCAAAAGATAGTTTGAAAAACAAAATAAAGTAATAAATTTGAAACCATAAAATTTCAACTTAAACTGAAAATTAATTTTACATAAGTCAAATAAATCTTAAGCATCTCTAATTTCATTATCTTATCATCCAATTATCTTAACAAATCCTTAAAATCATGTATTTGAAAAATCTTTTATTATACTCAAAATGTACCAAATAAAATTTAATTCTTCTTCACTACTAATTAAAATTAAAATTATTCCTCTCAGTATGTTTTATCACCTATGTTAAATATGCTTACACTTATTATAACAGTTTTAATTTATTCTTAATTCCTTCAACATCATTTATATTGTAAATTATTCAATTACCTTTTTATTCTACTTACCTCAGTTAATCTTTTTATAACTAAAATTCAAGTGTATAACATTTATTATAACCACTCAAATTTTAATTATAAAAACTTTTTATATTATATATTATCCAATTACCTTGTTAACTTCTGAAAATTTAAGGTAGGTTATATTTGAATGCAATTGAGTATTATACAAATAAAACTTTCCAATTCAATCATCTCAAGCTTGAATCATTTATTTAAAAAATTTGAATTTCTTTTTATAATTGAAATTATTCTTTAAGGTAAAATTTAAGAATAAAATTTTCGACTCCCTTCAAACCATTTAGAGATAAATAAATATATGTACATAATATGTCAAATCAATTTAAATCATATATATATATATATATATATATATATTATAAATCAAATCATATCTTATAAATTCAAATCAATTAAATTCTCAAAGCAACACTGCAGCAAGACTATAGAACGGTCTCTTCACTTCGAAACTCGAAAATGAAAGTCGATGATGCCGCGGTTCATCACCGAAATTATTTTCCAGCGACAAAGAGAAGAGCACAAATTTCTTTAACTTTTCAAATTCTTTGGAAACAAATTTCTATTCAAAATGTTTTAAATAAGATATCCTTTTAAAACTTGAAAACACAACTATTCTTGATAATACTTGATTTATCATTTCAAATGATTAATTTAAATCAATTTATTAAGTTCCATAAATTTACTTATATCAAAATTTATTAACCAAATTTTAAAATAATATTGTGTCAGTTTGTTCTGTCAAAGTGTTTTAGAAATCCTATCGATAGCGTTGATCAGACGAATCGATTGGAAACCCAAATCAACATCATCAACTCAAACAACAAAATATATAAAACATAGATTTACAAGTATAGTTCAAAATGTTTGGAGATGGTTTAGAAACAAAAGACAAGATGGTTAAACAGAGTAGGGAGATGGATAAGCTTAAATAAACCGTGGGTAATCTTAACCGGGTCAACCGTGACTTATAGAATAAGATCGATGTGGATTTTCTGGGGTAAATCTACATTCAATCTCAAGATGTCGAGTTCGAAATTATAAGAGATACTAGCATCTAAACCGAGGATATAGAATCTCTGGTGAATCGACGTTGTTGTAAAGGGGTTTTCCCCTTTTACAAATAAATTTGAGGTTGGCGAGACCGCCGACTCATTATGAAGATTTTTTGAAGTGGAGTTATGGGATATTCCAGAAACAAAAGAAGATAAATAGTGAGGGACATGAATGGATTTTGGAACCACAGGGAATGTTCCAAAATTCAAAGGAATCGAGTCAAAAAGGAAGAGCTTTAAACTCGAATGAAAGAGATTCTGTAAATACATTTACCCTATATACTGAGTTTTTCCTAGAGCTACCAAAGCTCTGATACCAACTGTAACAACCCGATATTTTCAACCATTCGCATCCGCACATGTCGGACTTGAATTGCTCAAAATACCGCATTGTAAATAAAATTTGGCAAATCTCAGAATATACGGTAAATAAAATCACAGATCACAGACACAGAGTATTTAATAATGCAGCGGAAGTAAAAGAAATAGTAGTTCATGAAGCCACTATATAAATATATCAGAGTTAAATAAAATACAACAGACTAAATAAAGTACAACAGAACTCTTAAGATGATAACCAAGTACAAGCTGAATAGAACAACAGAACTGGAATAGATAAAACTAGATAAGCAGATAATCTCCAGCGATTCCAATCTCCAGAAAGTGGAATCCAAATCTGTGAATAACTCAGGCTGACCCGAGCGTAAATAAAAATACAAACACTCGAGTCAGGACAATATATACTTATATAATGTAAACCAACTCAAATGAACTGTAATAAGGTACAAGTAACTTAAAGGATGCCTGAGACCACCCATCCTTTAAGGATCCGTTAAACTATTTACTATGTAGTAATATTTCGCTATTATAATAATGTCTACAGTAAAATAAACTTACTTTTAAATAGCGTTCTGGGCTACCCATATCACCCTTCACACATAATAGTCCCAGTAGTCCATCCAATATCATGCCATCTCCACTCCGGGTGACTGCCAGAGGATACCACACGGGCTACGGGAGAAAAACAAACTCGTAGTAAAGGCTCGGTATAGTAGGTGACACGGCACACAAGGCAATGCCAGGATAGATATACCAATTACGCACACGGGCTGGTGGTAACGCAGCAGCCACATACGCCCACCTCGGAACACACTCCCATATCAAAATCGTAGGATGGCCATCTAATCAATCACCAGTAAGAGTATAGTATCGAAGGAATGTGTCCGATCGGAGGAATGACCTGACTTGGCCCGAAATCGCTCCTGTTTTAGCAACCTTATGCCAACTCACGGGAGTTGGGTGCACGTAATATACCTCAAGAACGTCGCCACCATCCTACTTCATTCTGGAATCTCCACCGCGTACACGGTTGTCAAAGTGGTTTTCGGTATCGACAGAGAGTATGCCAGATATCCGATCCCGGTCTCTTTGCCAACCAATCGTTATTATAACCCGTAGTTATAACTTTTAAAATAATGTTTATACTTCAAAATAGGATATCATTTCAAATCCAAATCTTTATCAAAATAATGATTAAATTAATTCCAAACCATTTTAAAACATCATATCTTTCCAGAAATTCTTGTCAAATCATTTTAACATATCAAAATATCATATCTTTTCAAAACCACATTTCAAATCATTTTAATATATCAAAATATCATATCATTTCAAAACCACATTTCAAATCATTTTAATATATCAAAATATCATATCATTTCAAAACCACATTTCAAATCATTTTAATATAGCAAAATATCATATCATTTCAAAACCTCATTTTAATCATTTTAATATATCAAAAATATCATATCCATTTCAAGTCATTTCAATCATTTTAATATCAAAAATATCATATCTTTCCAAAACTTCATTTCAATCATTTTAATATCAAAAATATCATATCTTTCCAAAACTTCATTTCAAATCATTTTAATAAACCAAAATATCATATTTTTTCAAAACCACATTCATTTCAAATCATTATTCATTTTATTCAATTTAAAATACCATTTCAATTTACATTTCCAAACAGTTTATATTTCAAAAATCATTTTAAATCATTAAAATGAAGTTATTATATTCAATAATTAAATTATTAAATTTCCAAAAATTTCAACTTCCAAAGTTCATTTATTCACTTAAGTTTATCAAAACAGTAAAAATTCACTTTTCGCGGTATTTAGAAAACGCTACGGAAAGTTACATTCAAAACAGTTCAATTTAACAAAAGACAGCATTTTTAAAAATGTTGTAATAGGGTTTACTTAATATTTCAAATAAACTTAGTTAAATTCAACAATTATAGCACTTAAAAAGATTGCTATAATAGCCTTTAATTCAATTTAGCTTTTTAGTTCATTATCATCAACTACATCATTTACAAATGCTGTAATATCATTTAAATTGCAATTAATAACATTTCAAAAATGCAGTTAATTAACTTCAAATATTCAGTATAATTTCACAACCAATTATATTTTTATTTAAAACATTTTTAACTTTTAAAATCATACATTTTCACATTTATAAACAACACTTAATTTTCCTTAAGTTCATGATTTTATAAAGTTAAATTTCCATTCAAAAATCAAGATTTAATAATAATTCACTTATTAAATTTCAACATTCAAATTTAAATTCATTAAATTAAATTTCAACTTAACACTTAAGTTTAAATTTCAAAATATTACTTAATTTGAATTTTATTCACTTAACTTAAAATTCACTTTTAAGCCAAATTCACAAATTCCCATTTGGTTATATTTCAAAATTTCAACTTAAATAATCATCCCTTTCATTTTTTTACTTTACTCAAAAATCATTAATATATTATAAAATCATTTTAAATTCATTTTAAATTCAAATTATCATTAATTTATCATAATTTCATATTTAATTTAAGTTCCAATTATAATTAAATCAAAATTTCCAAAATAACTTACATTTAAATTTTCTAACTTTTCCATAATTTATTTAACCTATAAATTTCCAAAAAAAATCAATAATACTTTACAAAAATCATTTTTAATTATGTTTTAAATCAAAATATTATAATATTTACATTTCAAACATATTTTTTTAAAATTTTAGAAAAATATATTTTAACTACGGGTCTGTATAAAATTTTCTAGCCTAGGTAAAGTGATACGGGTAATGTATCATTTCAACCCGTAATTTACAAAGAAAATCCGGGTTTTATCATTTTAAACCCACAGTCCCAAGTCAATGAAATAAAATGAAAATCGCTCAGGCCTATCATTTCAGCCCATAATGATTTTCCCCTATTATAAAGTCCGTTCGGGTATGTATCATTTCAACACTTAGTGATTCTAATCTAAAGGGAACTTGCAGTGTGATAAACTGATAAAAATAACAGAACAACATAATATAACAGTAACAGATGTTATAATAGTTGTTTAAGCATGGGTGAACATCATATAATCATAATATAGCATATGTAACATGTTAATGCATTTTACAGATTCAAAAGGGGTCAATTTACTAGTTATATATGTACATATTGTCTGGTGAGGATAACTCACTTGTTTGAGCTGGAGATCGCAATACAACTGACACAAACTGAGATCTTCAAAAGCACGATGGCACGACAAAGATTTGATATTGAGAGAGCCAAAGATAATTGCCTTGTTCACATTTACACAAAACAATGCAACATATAAGTTACAAAATAATGTAACACTTGAACAACACTAGAAATCAATGTCCAAAACAAGTTAAATGGTTTGCACTTGTTCTCAACTTCACATACTTCAGTTATGAACTGAAATAGCATAGCCAAGGCATGGATTAAGGTCTGGTTTGGGTCTAGTATAGGCTCGGCTACAAGGTGATAAGGTGAGTGTGAGTTACAAGTAGAGAAGACAATGGAATACGAAGGGTTCTAAGGCAAATGGTGGCTTTTGTTGCACCATAGGGCTCGACCCTTGCTGTTGTGGGTCTAGCCATGCAATGTGAAGGTCAGGTGGGGTCTGATGTGGCAGCTAGAGGTGGTGGAAGATCAGGTGGTGGAGGCTATTGGTGATGGCCATGGTGGAAATTGAAGGTGATGGACATAGGGTGCAACAATCTACACACAAGGCAACATATCATCATTTCTAGGCTATACATGGGCTCGGCCTCAAGCTATAGGGGCATGGCCAGGTGTCCAGATGGTGGTGGGTGAGGTGGAGTAGGTGGTGGTCAGGTCAGAGCAAGGGGTGGTGGAGGAAATGGTGGAAAAAGTGGTGGAAGTGGTGATAGAGGAAGGGTATGCTCGGCCTAAACTATATGGTGATGGTTTGTGTAAATGGAGGCTGGATCTCTTGCCTAGGGCAGGTCGGCCTGATGGGGTGGTGATCTGGAGGTGGTGGTGGCTGGTTGTGGTGGTGATGGGGTCGGCTTAGCAGCTGGAGGTGGAGGAACAAAGCTATGAAGGTAGAGAACATATACAAAATTCAATATAAAACTAGAAAAACAAGGAAGAAGGAGATGAATTTTACCCAAACCTTTGAAGCAATGGCCGTGCAATTTTTTTATGAGTTTGAGAAGGTTAGAATACGTGAAAAATGAGGGAGATGCAGCTAGAATGAGAAATGAAAGCATGGCAAAAATCATTAAAGAGTGGAGTTGAGAAAATGAAAGGTCGGAATGTAAAAAGGCTTTGGAAGTTAAAGTGTTTAAAACCATTAAAATTTCCATCAATTTATTTTAATTTTTAAATAACTGAAATATATATAAATTCAAATAAAAGTACGAAAATTTATTAAATAAACAAAAATAAATAAATAAATATTAATTATATATTTAATTTAATTAATAAAACAGCAAAAATTGCAAACTAGTCTTGAAAATATGAAAAATAAATGCAATGAACTTTGGAAAATCTTTATGTACTTGTAAAAATATTTATAACAAAGATAATAACATAAACTAAAATTAATTCACAAATAAATATATAAATTTTAATTTAAATATAATTTAAATGAAGAAAATAGCAAAGAAAAATAGAAACTAGGCTTTAAAAATAGAAAATAAATTCAATAAGCTTTAGAAAAATTATACTATCACTTCAAAAATATTAAAAGACAAAAATATACATAAAATAACAGATTAACACATATTAAAATAAAATATTACAAAGAAAAATATAATTTATATAATTTAAAATAGACAAAATTGTTAAATAAATCAAATTACACCCAAAATTGAAATGTACATAACTTTTACAGTTTAACTCCGTTTTCAACGAAACAAAAAGCAGTGTTCATCTTATTAAATCTATTTTCATAATAAAAGATAAAATTTATAATTTCAAACTTTTAAATTTTTAAGTAAAAAGTCAAAGCTTGACCAGTTTGACCAGAATTTCACTTTTTAGTAAAATATCTAATTTATACCAGTTTAAAACTATAATTCACTTAATAATCAACATTTATATAAAAAAATGAAATGTTTGAAAAAAAAGTTTAAAATAATTGCAAAATAAAAAAATAAATTCAAAATTAAAATATATGTAAAATCTAGGGTTGTTACAACAAAACAGTGCGACAAAAGATACCAGACTCGGAAGAACCAAGTACAACAAGAACAGAGTCTCGACCAAAACAGCACTAGCCCCAACATGAAGTTCAACAGCGTATATGTACGGCATGAACCAGACATGTGCACAGGAGAAACCAGAATGCAACACACTACAAATATTAGTGCAGACAAACTACATGAACCACACTGACTCAAATCAAATACAACCAGACAAGTTTAGACATGAACAAGTTACAATATTGAAATATACATAGACAGTGCACATACTAACAAATGGACAATAGTTCAACCAACATCAGTGCACATGAGTTCAAACGAAAAATCAGATGTCCAAAGACCAGACTCAAAGCAACTCGAGCTAGCTAAATGAACCCACTCCAAATTCAAACCCAGTGCAACTTCAACCTGAACCAGAGCATGCACAAGCTCATATGCAATATCAAAATACATGGAGTGTAACTAAAAAATACCAAAGTGAAGCAAGAAGACTTCGATATGCAGAGAGTCAAGGAAAGTGATCGAAAAATCAAAAGTCAGAGCTGTGTCAAAATATCATCACAAAACTATCATAACTGAAGGCCAGCAAATAGTGGAAGTTATCACATAAACAAAGTCAAGATAGAACAACATGAAGCATAGGGATGCAAGCATCAAGTAGCAGTTTTGATCAAAGACAAACAATACAAAGTCAACTGAAAATCAAGTCATGGTAATCAAGAAATCAAATAGGTTCAACAGCAGTTTCGAACCAACTTCGAAACCGTGATATACAAGAAATCAAACCAAGTCAGAAATAAACACTATGGGTATCAAGTAATCATGCAACGAAAATTATAAGAAATTGAAAATGTCAGAAATCATCACAATCTTCAATGCAAAATCAAATGGCAAGCCAAAAATTATCAAATGAATACGTATGAAATATACGAACGAAAAATAAAGAATTCGATTCCTATATATTCCCTAAAACATCATCAGCAAAAGGCATTCGAGTTCGAGCTAAACGGAGAAGAACAAATCATAAAACTCGAATAAAATTCGAGCGCTGTATAAATCAAAAAGGAACAAACGTACCAATTCTTTCAATAATCAAACTCGACTAATTGAAAGCGATCGCAAACCAAGTTGAAGCTACCGTGAACTTATAATCAACCGAAGAAAGGATTCGATGCATCATTGCATTCAATTTGACAAAGCGGCGGTTTAAATTTAACAAATCCCTAAAAATTGAAAGAGGAACAAACGAACAAAAGAAAGATGTCATTTTTCCTTTCTCAAAGGATCGGGCTGATAATATAAAAAGCAAAAGGAGCCTACTTTTATTTTTGGCCATCTTGTTTAATTTGGACTTTATATTTTGACTAGGGGTTTGTGTGTTTTAAAATTGCTTTTAAATTTGTATTTTCCTTTTAATCCTGTGTATTGTCTAGTCGTGTGACTAGAGGACAAACTACGTGGCATAGTTTCGGAATCCGCAACTCAGTGGCTGAGTTGTGGCAGGGTTTTGAGCGTAGAGTCAAGGCTAGTCGATGGCGGGTATCGCGAGTTTACGTGTGTATGCGTCTGACTACTTAATTTCTAGTAGAAACCTTGAGGGCGACATGTAGGTAGGGTTTTGCCAAAGCTGGGTAAATTATGTGTCGTTCTATTTCTGCATTTATTATTCTGCCATTATATATGCTGCTGTTATTTTGATATAACTGTGTTGAAATAATTTTATACAAACTTCTGCAATAGTTTTTATAATTGATAGTATCACCCTATTCACCCCCCTCTATGGTAAAATCGATCCTACAAGTGGTATCGAATCTTGGTACAAAAGCCAATTTTGTTTTAAAAAGGTTTTTTTTTTCAAAAAATAATTTTTTACGAATTTGAATTTTTTTTAAAATGGCTACCTTTACTAGGGGTCGGTCAAGTATTATCCCTCCTATTTTTGATGGAATAGATTTTTTAAATTGGAAATTGGAAATTGAAAATTGAAAATGGAATTTTATTTAAAATCTGTTAATATTAAATGTTGGGATATTATTGAAAATGGGTGCGATATAATAGATGAGAAAATTATCTCGATTAATGCTCTTGCTATGCACATATTATATTCTCATATTAATCAAGATAATTTTAAATTTATCTCTCATTGTGAAAATGCATAGGAAATCTGGAATGCTTTTGATGCAATATATGGTGCAAAAGTCAATAACAATGAGAAATCCTCCTCAATCGACTCAGCTAAAGAAACGAACTTAATAGAATTGGTAAAAAACAGTAATGATGAGGACGATGATGAAGATGGAGCAGCTGAGCTGGCATTACTAATGAAGTTATTCAAAAAATGGAACCACAAACACAGAAATCCAGCTTTAAATCAAAAATTGAAAAGCAGAATATTCAAAGCATTATACAACCCAGAAGAACGGGAGATCATCTGTCACAAGTGCGACAAACCTGGACACATCATGCCAAATTGTCCCCGAATTCAACTCGACAAAGAAAAGAAATCAAAAAGGAGAAATTCTATAGCCACATGGAATAAAAGCGATAATAATAATAATAGCACTAGTAGTAAGAGTGGGAGAGCAGATCTGTGCCTTCGAGATAATATAACAGAAAGTGATGATGATGAGCCAAGGGAGGTATCAAAACTTTCTTACTCGCAATTACTTATATATTTTCACGAAGTAAATGGCTGTTTTGAATGACTTAGGGAGAAGTATGCTAAAATTGAATCACAAAGAGATACTTTGATAGAAACAAATAAACAACTTGACCAATTAGTTACAAGCTATCAAAGTTGGAACCCTAAGCGTGATAAATGTCCATCACTCGAAGAAGAAATTAAAAAATCAGAATTTATAATTAAATCGCTTGTAAATGAAATTCTAATTTTGAAAGAGAGTGAAAATTCTAGGAGAGAGAATTTTATTAAAAAGCGCACTTAATTATTGAACAAAAATGAATCTCTCAAAACACAAGTCCAACAATTGTGTACAACTTTATGAAAATTTTCCAAAATTGAAAAATCGTTGAATATGCTATTAGGAAAACAAACCATTAATAAAATTAGATAAGGACTTGGACATAATGAATCTGAACTGGTTAGAAGCAAATTTAATCAAGTCAAAACCGAGAGCAAAATTTGTAGAAAAATTGGACACGCTCAAAATATTTGCTGGTATAGACCCAAACACGTGAAAACAATTCCAATTTGGTTTCCAAAAGGCACAAATATAAAATCTCTCAAAGTCGAACAAATCTGAGTGCGAAAAGGAACGTATATAAATAGTTATGTGTCTCCACAAAATTATTTGTCAAAATATTTTGCCACTAACAATCAAGGACCTATAAAAACATATAGGTCACAAAAATCTTTTATTGTGTAGGTTTGGTGGCAGGCTAAGGAACTACAATAGTGTTACTTGGATTCTGGCCGTCTTAGGGACACAATGGGCGATAAAGCAAAGTTCCTTAGCCTAGTATAAAGGTGATAGAATCATAATGGGCAAAAATGAAAAATTATCGTAAAGGTAAAACGGGTAATGGTATATTTATTTTGAACGATATATTAAATGTGATAATCAGCACTACAATTTGAATTAAATCAGCCAGTAATGTGACAATGAAATGAATGATGATTTTGATTCTGACTTATTCAAAATTGTTGGCCCATCATATTCTTATGCCAAGAACACTATAAAATCTCTAGAGTCTTTGAATTACTTCATATATATTAGTTGTGATTAATAATAGTGTTTTATTGGATTATAATACATTTAGTTATTTTACGGCTGAATCTATATTCATGGTTTTTGATTATTTACATGACTTCAATTCAAATTCAAGAGAATTTCATTCAAAAAGTTGTTAAAATCAATTTTAGATATTTTGTTGCACAACTCATGATCTGGTCTGTAACATTCAATTAATAATAAGTTTGAGTGAAAAGAAATTCAGATGTAGATTATACTGGTAATCTAGTTGATAGAAAAATTACTAGTGGAACGTGATTTATAATGAGCATTTGGTAACTGCATCGTTTTTCAAAGAAAATATCTGCATATTTTTAACTTCAAATAATTTTCAAATTGTAGACATTTTTTTATAAAACCCTTCTAGAAAATCATTTTTGACCTTGTTTCAAATTAGTCATTTTGGAAAAGTTGGTTTTATAATTATTTTTGAATATGATTTTAAATGACTACATTGACTAATCTTACTCCCTAATGATTATCGAAAAGATAAAGAGTGATTGAAAAAGTGATGGTTAATATTAATCACATATTATAATTTGAGATGGTAAATTTAGTAAATTTCTTTAGAAATTTGAACAAGAGTTATAAAAACTTTTTGTTGGTAAAAATTCAATAACCTTCTCTATTTCTATCATATTTCTAATGACCATCACTCAACAGAATTCGATATATTTTTTTAGTATGTGGTACTTTAAATAGGAATCATTCGTTTTTCATTTTATATTTTTTTTTTAAATAAAAAAATCCAATATATTCACTCTCATTTAAAAGTCCTCACGGTTATGCATGAGTGAATTACTTAGAATTTTTGATTATGTGCTTCCATGCTCATTTAAAAGTCCTCACGGTTATGCATGTATGGAACACATACCAAAATTGATTTGTTAAATAAACAAGTTGATTTTAATCCCATTTAAAATTCCTCACCATTATGCGTGGTTAGAAGATACTTGAATTAATTTTTTTTAAATCAAATTGGAATACTAGTAATCTCATTTAAAAGTCCTAATGGTTATGCATGGTTGGTATATATTCAAATTCCTGATACAAATATACCACAAATAGACGCAACTGTATGGTTTTATATGATAACATCATTCCCATCATTCTAAAAGTGGAATATGCGCCTAATATAGTATTTATGATTTTTGTTTGATTTTTTATTGAAATTTAAAACTTGTATTCGATTGAGTTTTAATGTTGTATTATTATCCATCACTTTAACTCTATTTTTCTAACACTATTACTCTTTTGCTGATAACATAAGGGCGGAGAAAAGTTAAGATTCTGACAGATAAAGGTCAAATAGTTTCTATTTACGTCTAGGCTCATTAGCATATTTTTATTTACATGCACATATAAATGGGGAGCTTTGTGTAGAGAGGAAGCATTTAAACAGGGGGACAAATAGAGTTTATCAATAATCAAAACATTTAACAAATTCAAAATTTTAAATATATATATATATATATATATATATATGTTTGTTGTCCTCAAAAAGGGGAGATTGTTGAATAAGAAAGCATATGATTTTTGTTTGATGATAATAAACATATATATATTCATTTAAATGTATTTGTTAATGTACTATTTTATTCAACAGATTCTGTTTAGCAGAAAGACGGATATTCCTTGCTCATTATCAGACAATCACTTATTCACAAACTTCGTGTGGGGCTGATAGTTTTCATTTCCCATCTCATGGAAAACCCTTTTCGCTCCGCTTAGCCGTATCCTCTTCTAGGGGTATTTTAGTGATACGTTCTATAGGAACTCTAACAATTAAATACTATTGAATTACCTTTCTTCATTTGATTTCAAAAATGCATCTCTTTTTTGAAAGGTAAACCCATAACTAAATTTCTCTTCTGATCGAAAAGAATACATCTTATCAAATCACATATAGATCTACTTGAGTTTTTGATAGAAGTGTGTCAAAGCAATTTTATATTGTATCATACATGGTATTTTATTTCAAACAAATATTTATTACAATTTTGAATGGTACAAATTCAAGCTCTCACTATACATATACAATTTTGATTACAACACAAATTCAATTACATCACAATCTATCATTTACAAATACACCTCACTACATATCGTTCATTCACTCGTAATTTATCTACAACTTTATTTCAGATTGAATCCAGCATCTGAGCAATCTATAAAAATAAATACTGACGCGGTAAAATTGAAAATAAAATATTTTTGCAGTATAAAATAAAATGTAATTTGAAAACATTATTTGCCTCAGTTATTTTTGTTGTTCGTCATCATTTAATTTTTAATTCATCGTACACAAACAGCTTATGACATACACGGTGTATCACTGTACATGCCATAAGGTCGTGCACACCGATATATACACTTGATAAAATTACAGGGACAGGTGAGCACAAGGTCAAACCAAAATCAAAAGCCGTGTTCAACTCAAGTGAAATAAATATACAGTCACAATTTTAACACAAGGTCAAACCCGAGCTTTAAAGCTGGATTCAACACAGGCGCAATCCAGAAATACAAGTACAATATGTACAAAGTCAATGCAACAGTGGTGCACCATAAATTGACACAAGACATGAGCATACAACAAAAGCTCCAAACAGACTCAACTAGCTCATGCTAGTCAGATTGCAAAATACATGTGGGCGAGACAACCGAGCTGGATATACTACAAGTCCATACACAAGACTCCAATGTGCTTGCAGTGTAAACGATAAGAACAAAGCACGCACTAGTTCAATATGCAATGTACTCAGAACTACTTCAGTAATCAAGTGAACAATGCAAAAAAGTCACATATACAAGGGTCAAGCGAATGATACATGTACAAGACTCAAGACCGCATAATTCAAGATGAAATCGTATCACAAAACAATGCTACAAAAGATACCAGACTCGATTGAACCAAGTACAACAAGAGCAGAGTCTCGACCAAAACAGCACTAGCCTCAACATGAAGTTCAACAGCATATATGTACAGCATGAACCAGACATGTGCACAGGAGAAACCAGAATGCAACACACTATAACTATAAGTGCAGATAAACTACATGAACCACACTGACTCAAATCAAATACAACCGGACAAGTTCAGGCATAAAGAAGTTACAATATGCAAACATACATAGACAGTGCACATATTAACAAATCGACAATAGTTCAACCAACATCAGTGCACCTAAGTTCAAATGAAAAATCAGATGTCCAAAAACCAAACTCAAAGCAACTCGAGCTAGGTAAATGAACCAACTCCAAATTCAAACCCAGCGCAACTTCAACCTGAACCAGAGCATGCACAAGCTCATATGCAATATCAAAATACATGAAGTGTAACTACAAATACCAAAGTAAAGCAAGAAGAATTCAATAAGCAGAGAGTCGAGGAAAGTGATCGAAGAATCAAAAGTCAGAGCTGTGTCAAAATATCTTCACAAAACTATCATAATCGAAGGCCAACAAATCATGGAAGTCATCACATAAACAATGTCAAGACCAAACAACATGAAGCACAGGGATGCAAGCATCAAGTAGCAGTTTTGATCAAAGGCAAAGAATACGAGGTCAACTGAAAATCAAGTTGTGGTAATCAAGAAATCAGATAGGTTCAACGGCAGTTTCGAAGCAACTTCGAAACCGTGATATCCAAGAAATCGAACCAAGTCAGAAATCAACACCATGGGTGTCAAGTAATCAAGTAACGAAAATTATACGAAATTGAAAATGTTAGAAATCATCACAATCAGCAATGCAAAATCGAACTACAAGCCAAAAATTATCAGACGAATTCGTATGAAAATATGAACAAAAAATAAGGAATTCGATTCCTATATAAGCCCTAAAACATCATCGGCAAAAGGCATTCGAGTTCAAGCTAAACAGAGAGGAACAAACCACAAAACTCGATCAAAGTCGAGCGCTGTATAAATCAAAAAGGAACAAACGTACCAATTCTTTTAACAATCATACTCGACTAATTGGAAGCGATCGCAAACCAAGTTGAAGCTGCTGTGAACATATAATCAACCGAAGAAAGGATTCGAAGCATCATTGCATTCAATTTGACAACGCAGCGGCTACTAATTTAACAAATCCCTAAAAACTGAAGGAGGAACGAACGAACAAAAGAAAGCTGCCATTTTTTCTTTCTCAAAGGATCGGGCCGATAATATAAAAAGCAAAAGGAGCCTACTTTTATTTAGGCCAGTTGTTTAATTTGGGCTTTATATTTTGAATAGGGTTTTGTGTGTTTTAAAATTGTTCTTAAATTCGTATTTTCCTTTCAAACTTGTGTATTGTCTAGTCATGTGACTATGGGACAAACTACGTGGCGTAGTTAGAGAATTCGCAACTCAGTGGCTGAGTTGTGTAGGGTTTTGAGCGTAGAGTTAAGGCGAGTCGATAGCGGGGGTCGCGAGTTTACATGTGTAAGCGTTTGACTGCTTAATTTCCAGTAGAAACCTTGGGGGCAGCACGTATGCAGGGTTTTGTCGAAGTTGGGAAAATTCTATGTCGTTCTATTTCTGTATTTATTATTCTGCTATAATTTGTGCTGCTATTATTTTGATATATCTGTGTTGAAATAATTTTATACAAACTTCCGCAATAATTTTTATAATTGATAGTATCACCCTATTTACTCCCTCTATGGTGAAATCGATCCTACAAAGAAAACTCATGGTCAAAAGTGAGATTAGGGAAAATACCTCGTAGTTTGGAGTTATAAGGAATATAATCGATGCCGCCATTTATGGTCCTATGACATATTTAGAAAACTAAAGGTTGGATACCTCAAGATAAGTGGGTCCTAATAACCATTAGAGAAACTGAAAGGTTTTTATATTTTTCTTAGAGTTTTAGGAAATATAAAATGCAGTGGAAAACTAATTAGAAGGAATTAAATAAACCAATATAATAAGTATAAGAACACATGAATATTATAATATCTATTATTTAGATAAATATGCATTAGTATAATGAATAAAATATTGATTAATTAAAGTATATTTAAAGGAATAATTTATAAATTGGCAGAGAATTATATATTCACCTAAACAAATTCTTATCTTTTTGTCACTTTAAAGCCTTAAAGTACATGTGCACATACAAATCAATATAATATGGCTATGTAATAAAATGGAGAAGTACAATTCAGCTTAGTATGAAATATAATTAAATAAGAAGTAGATAGTGTCACGCAAGGATTTTACATCGGTTCAGACATCCTGCTCTACGTCTAGTATTGAAGCTGCACTTCGATATTTAACTAACAAAAAATTCTCTCACTTAAACTAGAGGAATAAGAAGTAGATAGTGGCTTATACTTCCCCGAATTAGGACTTCTACCAACTTTCAACTAATAGTTTGACTTTGGTAATCATTATGACTCAATACATGAATTTTGTCATTGAATGCAATAGCTCCTATAAGCACTCGATATTATTGAGATGCAAATGAAAAAGGTTAAGGAAAAAATAGAGCTTCGAATCCATAATGAAATGCTCAAATAGAAGGCACTAAAGTTTTTTTAGATCAAAAGCATAGAATAAGAAAAGAAGGCAAAGGTGAGTCTTTTGGCTTTGATATATGGTGTATTTATAGTGGCGTGTGGTTATGGTGAAGGGTTGTATTTTTCGAAGTACTGTGGTGAAGGGATGGAGGAAATGGTGAAGAGAAATGATGAGGAGGTGTATAAAATCATAGAAGAATCAAATTTCTATAAGCAACGTACACACATCAATGCACAAGTGGTACTCCCATCGATTGACCGGTAGCGCCGGTACACCGGTGCTTTAGCACATTAACCAAAAACTTATATTTCGTACCTATTTTCCCTATTTCTCCATCTTTCGTTACTCCAAAATTTTTAGAAAAAGTCAAGGAAAACAAAAGACCTATTTTCAGAGTATGTGATATAGGTCATATAAGCGATTTTACCAATTTTCAACTTTAAGACTCGACTACCGACAGTATAAACAATGTACTCATTTATATCTCATCAAGTTTTTGTTCCATTTCCATTTTGTATCCTTGAATCCATCGTAACTTGATGAATGCTCTATCTCCTAATTTTCTTTTTCATCCGCTCATAATTTATAAGTTGTCATGAATAATATCAAGCAAGTTTAGTGAATAATATACGCTTCATCAACATTATGAAAATTGGGTTCCAACCACTTTTTGAAAATGAAATCACCTATAGCATATGATTTATTATATAATGCTCCATATATCTATAATACTCCCTCTATCAATATGATACTTCCCCCCTTTGTTATCAACACAAAGGGACAAATAGTGAAGTCATGCAATAAGCATATAACACAACATGGATAACACAACACAAACATAGAATGCAATAGCATGAAACATCATAAATAAAACAAACTATCAAACATAAAATGTAATACCAAATATCAAATGCAAATGCTATAATGTCCTAGAATGCAAGTTAACGTAAAAATAAGTGCTATAAAAAGTACCAATCACCGATTTGGTGGAGTCCACCAAGTATAATATTCTGAGGGTGTAGTGGGAACATTCTTTGAAATAATTTCACATATAGTCTAGATCCTCTAGGTGCCCATGGCCTAGTATCCTAGTAGCATGTGTAGCTCCATTTTCGTTTTTGCTGTGTCTTGAGCCATGGAATGAAGGCTTTGGAATGTAGGTTAGTTTGTCTAAAAACAAAAACTACCAAAGCATTGTTATGTCCATTTATGCTCTCTGTGGTTCCTATGGAACTGCATAGTGATATCAACATCCTCTTCATCAACCTAAGGTCCTTTCCCTTTCATCAGTTAACCCTTATTGATTTTCTTTCGTTTCTTCCTAATTCTTTAGCATCTGTTGTCTATTCTCTTCATCATTGTTGTGACAAGGTGACGAACATCTTCTGAAGTGTTCTCTTCCTCCTCAATTCCATAACTATGGAGTATGTGTTTAAACCCTTCATTGTAAGGAGAATGTGGCCTAAAGTTCTCTAAAATCTTCATTCTCATAAAAATCGCCTTATTAAAAACAATTCCAAAATTCGTTTGTTTGAACATGCTCATTCCAAAGGTTGACTTCAAAGCACCTAAATACTGATGTAAGCAAATTCCCATAAGGGTTGTATGACCTTGGTTTCACGGATCTATTACCAATCATTTTCCACAAAATAATGTTGGCTCAGTTGACCCTTAATCCTCCTAGAACGCACGTATACATTTTGGATGAATGGGGAAAACTTCATCTAAATTATGTATTATTGTATTGAACCATTTGAAGAATCGTACACATTAACAAAAGCATATTTATTATGATTTATTATCTGACTTTCATTAGGGAGAATAAATCTAAGTGTACTAATTCTAAAGGTGATTCTAAAATCAAAATGTATTAATCCTAAGTCTAAGATTTGTATGCAATGTAGATTGACAATGTTTTGTCGCTAATTTTAGATGTTATAAATAGCAGGGCATCATATAATTCATCTTATTAGATAAATTATGGTACCTTTCTCATAAATTTCTTTGCCTAACTTTGACTTTATGGGAGGGTGCCATCAGTCAGATATTCTTTATTTTGTGTCTTCCACAACAATGTCTCTTTCACTTTTTTAAATGCTCATGCCTAAAACTGTACACTGAAATAATTCCTAGGAAATCTACCAACCAAGAACTGATGAGCAGGAAAAGAGAATCAACATCTGTATTGTTCTCTCATGGTATGTCTCATACTATATAGTCATCGTGCTCATTCAAGAGTTCCTTGACCTTTTCTAAGTTTAACAATAATCAAAAGACCCCTGCCTCCAATGTGTTTATAATAAAATTCATCACAGTTGGGAAGCGTTATAGATTCTTTATTATACAATCCTCAATTAATTATCAATCTTGGATCTGTAGTCAATTTTACATTTAAGTTCATCATATTTTACTTAAACTTCAATTTTAGTAGGATACATATCTAGAGAACCCGTTAGGGCTATTAACTTGGATCTTACATAAATGACTTGTATTATAATAAAATATAAAGGATGATCACAATCTATATCCATCTAGTATCACGCTAATGTTGCCCACTAATTTCCTATCCTTAACAATTTAGCAAATAACAATTATGTAAGTGTATCCATAAAAAAAATTAATCAGTTAATTAAGTTAATTAATATGAAATGGCAGGATTAATTACATGTTTATCTCTAGGACCCATGTTTATTTGTTGGGCAACAGCTGTGTAACATCGTGTTCTGTATAAGGGTAAGAATGAAATTACAAAATCAATAATACTATTATGGCATACCTAAAATTAATGAAATTATTTTTATTCACTTCTTTGATTTTGTTACATCTTTTCCCTAGTGCTTTCATCAAAGTATGGGAATATCTTCCTTGCAACATTGTTGTAAGCGAGGTATCAATTTTTCGAATTAAAGCTAAGATTATGTGTCGGCCATTATCATTTTTAATATCAAGGGCACAGGAATTCATTTCTAGAAGAAACCATACGGAAGCTCGAGGTAAAGCTAAGTATTTAAAATATTTAGCAGTTGAAAATATAATTACCTTTTGTGAACGATAAGAAATTTTTTGCTTTTTATTTACAGAAATGGAAGAATCAGAGGATGAACCTAATGGATGACTGCTCTTGTAACGAAGGAATGCACATAATTTATAAACAATAATTATGGACATTCTTGTATGTTTGTATTATAATAAATAAAGTGCGTTTCTTCTACCAAATTTATGTTGATTTCCACTTTATCATTTTACTTGCCCTTACAATCGATCTTCATTCATGAAACAAAAAAGTAGTTAAACCATTTAGTTAGTCTCAACCATGAAATTTACACTATGAATAAATTGGCAACTTAATGTTATGGTTTCATTTTAATCATTCGCCCTATGGGAGAATCTAAGAAGCTAGAGAATAAAGTAAAAAATATAATGATGCTACAATGTAGTGTTAATATTTGTACTACTTGTGTTTAGTGAAGATTCTAGTAAGACAGATTCTAATATGGTCAGTTGTCATTGTGTAGTCTATATGGCTTTATCCTTTGTTCATTGTGTTGAGGTGTAATGTTCTATTTTTTAAGAAAAAGTTGTAGTTTATGGTTTGAATGTTCTATTAACATGTTACTATGCACAATTATACAAAATTATCTTTTAAAGTTTGATTGTATTGTGATACTAGGAAAAATGCTTATTTCACCTATCATTATGAATGAACCAATATAAATTTCTATACTATTTTGATTAATTCACTCTTAGTGAGTCTGATTCATAATGTATGGAATTCGATCCAAAATTTATTAGAACTATATTCATTTAAGTACACAAAAATTTTGAATTATTTATTTTGATATTAATCACCAAATTTGATTATTAATTTTATGTACAACATTGTACTTGGTCCTCCTTGGTCACTATCACCAAATGTGGCCATTTCATAGTACAAAGAGCCTATAGTTTTGACTCAAACTTCATTTTTTAGATTTATGGGTAAAAGAAACCAAAAACGTATGTAATAGTGCATGCTCAATTTTTATCAACTTAAGGAATGATTTTCCATATATGTCATCTACATGTTCCATCTCTTTCCGGGTCACTAATAAGTATTTTGTGCATTTATTAAATTTGTAATAAGCTAGCTAAAACGATTTGGCAATGGATGCATACCTGTAACATTGAGGACTAATCCTTATTTAACATCTATGAGTAATTGGTATGGTGAATGTTATAGAATAAAGAGAATGGAGGCCACAAGAGAGAGAGAGAGAGAGAGAACAATTTTATTGAATTGAGAGATAGAGATTACAATACAATCAAACTCCATATTTATAGACTCCTTATGCAGTGCAAATTACAAAATTGCCCTTTCTTATTTAGCATATTAATCCCTATAATTATATATATTACATCACTCCCCCTTGAATATGCGTATGTAAAGATGATAAGAGTAATTGCCTCATTTTAAACCCTTTTAGGAAAAACCCAGTGGGAAAAAATCATAAACAAGGAAAAGAGTACAACATGATTTCATCTTTAAGTAACATATATGTTATAATGTTACTACGAGGGTTGATACTTCTGGATTAAGATAATGCCTCATTAGAACCATACTAATAAAAACCCAGTGGGAAAAAATATCAGTGAAGGAAAAAGAGTACACTATAGCATATTTCATATGCTCCCCTTGAATTATAATGCATTATTCAATTAGTTTGTTGATGCAGCCGACGCATACCAATCTTGTACACATCTTTTGAAATGTTGATTTTGGAAGCGCCTTTGTGAATAAGTCCGCCGGATTTTCTTGGGATCGGATTTGTTTCACTTCTATCTTATCATCCTTCTGTAGCTCATGCGTGAAGAAAAATTTAGGAGAAATATGTTTCGTCCTATCACCCTTAATGTAACCCGCTTGAATTTGAGCTACACAAGCTGCATTATCTTCATAAATAACGGTTGACCCTTCTGTTACTAATGGAAGTTGGCAGCTTTGTCGAATATGCTCAACTAGTGATCTCAGCCAAATACATTCTTTACTTGCTTCATGTAGTGCTAGCATTTCAGAGTGATTGGATGACGTTGCTACTAATTTTTGTTTTGTAAATCGCCATGAAATTGCTGCATTGCTAAATTTGTCGTTCCACGAAGATATCTCATGGTATATTTTATACCATTCCAGTGTCTTTTTATTGGTTTTGAACTATACCTTGCTAGAAGATTTACTGAAAATACAATATCTAGTCCTGTGCATTGGGCCAAATATAATAATGCACCAATGGCACTAAAATATGGCACTTCCGGGCCAAGCACATTCTCAACTTCTTAGTTTGGGCGGTAAGGGTCCTTTTTAATATCTAATGATCTAACAACCGTCGGCATACTAAGTGGATATGCTTTATCCATTTGAAAACGCTTTAGAATTTTCTCAATGTAGTTTGATTGATGGATTACTATGACATTAGTACTATGCTCAATCTGTAGACCGAGACAGTGCTTTGATTTTGCCAAGATCTTTTATTTCAAATTCCTTCTTTAAATAATTTATTGTTTCATCAATCTCTTCTGGAGTCCCAATCAAATTTATGTCATCAACATAAACTGCTAAGATAGCAAATCCCTTTACCGATTTTTTTATAAAGACACATGGACAAATGAGATTGTTTTCGTATCCTTCTTTTACCAAACATTTACTAAGACGGTTATACCACATCCTTCCAGATTTTTTCAATCCATATAGTGATCGTCTTAGTCTTAATGAGTACATGGACTTTGATTTTGCTTCAGGCAATTTATATCCATCTAGAATTTTCACGTAAATATTGGTATCTAATTCACCGTAAAGATAAGCTGTCACAACATCCGTTAATCTTATATCGAGTTTTTCAGAAACTACAAGGCCTATCAAATATCGAAATGTTATGACATCCATAACAGGGGAGTAAGTTTCCTTAAAGTCAAAACCTGGTCTCTGCAGCAAACCTTGTACGACAAGTCGTGCCTTGCACCTCACGACTTCATTTTTATCATTTCGTTTTCTAACGAATACCCATTTTAGTTAAACATTTTCTGGTGTTTTCTCTATTGGTCCAAATACACCATGTTTTTGAAGTGAATCTAGTTCCACTTGGATAACATCTTTCCATTTTGGCCAATCGTGTCTTTTTCGACATTTATTTATGCTATTTGGTTCATTATCATCATTCTCATTATTCTCATTATTGTCATGACTTTCAATTATTTCAGTAGCTACTGCGAATGAGAATACATCATCAATTATTATTTTACTTCGATCCTATATTTCTTCATAGTTCGTATAAAATATTGAGATCTCATTATTATTAGGTACCATTTTATTGTTGGAATCTTCTTTTGTCTCTTCTGGGATAATATTTCCTTCTGCACTTCTAGGAGAATTGGGATTTTCATTTGAGTGATCTTTTTGATCATTTATAACCTCTTCAGGAGGTTCCTTAATTGATGATTTTTCATTAGACTTTCTTTTTCTAGGCGCCAAGTCTTTTGAACCAATTGGCCTTCCACGTTTTTGTCTTGCTTTAGATTCATTTGCTGCTATATTTACTTTTGAACTTTCAGGGACATCAATTTTTGCTGGTGCATTTGCTGCTGGAATATGTGATTTAGTTATTTTTCCAGTGTCACTAAATGCATCTGGCAGTTGATTTGCAATATTTTAAATATGCAAAACTCTTTATACCTCATATTGGCATTGTTTGGTACGTGGATCCAAATAAGACATAGATGGATTATTCCATGATATTTCACGCCGTTTTACTAGAATGTTCTTTCCCCCCTAACGACGGGAAGATTGTCTCATCAAATTTACAGTCTGAAAATCTTGCGGTGAAGACATCACTTGTAAGAGGTTCAAGGTAACGAATTATCGATGGAGAATAAATCCCACATAAATTTCCAATAGTCATTGACGACCCATTTTAGTACGAAGTGGGGGACTAATAGGTATATGCACAGCACAACCAAATTTTCATAAATGTGAAATATTTGGTTGAGATCCAGTTAAGAGCTGTGATGGTGAAAGCTGATGATAAGTTGTTGGTCTAACTTTAACCAATTTCGATGCATGCAAAATTGCATGCCCCCAAGCTGAAACGGGTAGTTTTGATTGCATAAGCAATGGTCTTGCAATAAGTCGCAAGCGCTTAATTAATGATTCTGCTAGACCATTTTGAGTATGAACATGAGCTATTGGATGTTCAATTTCAATTCCCAATGATAGACAAAATCATCAAATACTTGAGAAGTAAATTCTCCCGCATTATAGTCGAATCGATTTAATTTGATGATCAGGGAAGTGTGCTCTCAATTTTATTATTTGAGCAAGTTGCATGGCAAATGCCAAATTTCTTGTAGAAAGTAAACAGACATGTGACCAACGAGTTGATGCATCAATCAATACCATAAAATATTTGAATGGTCCACATTCAGGGTGGATTGGGCCACATATATCACCTTGAATTCTTTGTAAAAATGTTGGAGATTCAGAAGTGATTTTACTATATGAAGGTCGAGTGATTAATTTTCCTTGTGCACATGGGGCACATAAGTAATCACTTGGTAAATTCAATTGGTTTGATAAATCATGTCCGTTTGAGTTTTTAGCAATTTTACGCATCATAGTTGATCCAGGATGACCCAAGCGATCATGCCAAAGAATCAATGTCTTTGTATTTGTGAGCTTCTGGCTCATGTTCATAGAGTGAGATTTAACTATGCCAATTTTTGTAAAATATAAACCAGTTGAAATTGTGCCAAATTTTTCAAGGATAAGCTTCTGGCTTTCAATTCTAGAAATAACACAAAGAAATTCTTTGTTGTTTTCATTTATAGTTTCAATATGGTATCCATTCATTCTTATATCTTTGAAACTCAGCAAATTTCTTTTAGAGTTGCTTGAGTATAATGCATTCTGAATAAAGATATGCGTACCATTTGGTAATATTATATAGGCTCTTCCGGACCCGTCAATTATATTAGCAGATCCAGCTATAGTGGAGACTTTAGCTGAGAAATTTTCAGATAGTTCAGAGAAAAACTTCTAGTTTTTCAAAATTGTATGAGTAGTTGCACTATCCAGTAAGCATATATCATCACCCAAATGGCATTCCATAACTTAAGAATTAAGGACAATGATTAGTCAATCATTAAAAATTTGTATGCATAAATAAATGTAATGTAAACAAACAAAGTAATATGATTAAAATAGGCTATTGATTAAAAACAACATCCACATTACACATTACTAGTACTGCAAAGGGAAATATAATTAAACAAACACAAACTTCAAACTGATTTATTGATGCAAGCTAATGAAATAAAACGAAAGTTACATAACAAACTTCAAGACATTTCTAATTGATCAACTCGGTCATATCATTGATCATTGCATTTAGATTTTCATCATTAATGAAATTTCCATTGTCATCTTCGAAGAAATCATCTAACTTCAGGTTAGCGTTTTCAGGTAACTTTTCGGCATTATTTGCCTCAATATTTTTCGAGCGATGATATTCTTCAACTGTTTTCTTTGATGATCTACATGTACGTGACCAGTGACCAGATCGTCCACATCTATAACAAATTTCTTCATAATGTCTTTTATTTTCTGGAGCTGAATCATTGTTCTTTACAGACTCAATTTTCTTTTGTTGCTTTTTAAAGTTGGTGGTTTTGTTACCTTTAAAACCACCATAACCACCTCTGCTAGAGTTATATCCACGTCCACGACCATGTCCTCTACCTCGACCCCTATATCTTCCAGAGTGGCCAAAATTAGCATTAGATTCAGGTAATGCAGTCGAACCAGTTGGACTTGAGGAATGATTTTTTATAAGCAATTCATTATGTTGTTCAGCAATTAGTAAGCATTCTATGAGTTCAGAATATATTGTAAAATGACGCTCTCGATATTGCTGTTGCAGGAATATATTCGAGGCATGAAATGCTGAGAAAGTCTTTTCAAGCATTTGTGCGTCATCCACCATTTCTCCACATAATTTCAGTTTAGAAGTGATTCTAAACATTGCAGAATTATATTCTCTTACGGACTTAAAGTCCTAAAACCTCAGGTTCAACCACTCTTGCCTAGTGTTTGGAAGTATGACCGTCTTCTGGTGGTCATAACACTCCTTAAGGGAGTTCCATTAGTGGAGAGGGTTTTTTCAGTCAATAATTCTGTTTTTAGATCGTCATGGATATGACGTCTTAAAAATATTAGAGCCTTTGCCTTGTCCTGCTGGGACATAGTATTGCCATTTTTAATGGCATTTTCTAAGCATTGAGATTGAAAATACTGTCATCATCCAGTATTCATGATAAGTAGTTGTCTCCAGATATATCCAAGCTTTAAATTCAAGCTTGGCGATTTTTGGCATTTTGTGAACTGTTCATAAAATAAATTGCATAAGGTGAAAATATTCGCCACAACAGCATTCACTATTTGTTTGTTTCCAGCTAAAAAGAAGAAGAAAAATGGAAAGTCTTCATTCATGGTATCAAACAACTATACAAAAAAATGTATCAACAAAACCAAACATTTGGATTTTGCAACTTTCATGTATTTATCAAATAAGAAAGGAAAGTCAGCTTTTGCGTACATTCCATTTCAAACCTTTGAATTTTATTGGGCAATAGATCCGCAAAGGGAAAAAAGGAAATATTGAATTTAGAAGCTAAAGAATTAAAATAAGAGTGATACAATAAAAGACATGAAAAATATAGAAGCAAACCCCAAACTAGCGTGTGCTGACTTGACAGCTTTATCAAAACAAATCATGATATTGACAATTACCTTTTTTCTGAGAGGAGAAGCAACGAGTTTATAAAGAAATGCAAGAACAGTTCCTTTACCTGTTTGCTGTTTTAAAGGAAATGAGAAATAGAACGTATGTAGATATATTATAAAAGATTTGTTTGCACTAATATATATAATAGGGTTTTGAATATGAATAGCCTTAGAATTGGAATGGTCAAAAGAGGAACATTCAGAGTAATTAATATTTAATTACTTGCTGAGAAGTTGGAAAGTTTGAAGGTAAACAGGTTGAGGTCAATAATTAATTCGCATTCCTTTGTGCTGATAACGTGTTACAGAATAAAGAGAATGGAGGCCATGAGAGAGAGAACAATTTTATTGAATTGAGAGATAGAGATTACAAAAATGCCCTTTCTTATTTAGCATATTCATCCTATAATTATATATATTACAACAGTGAACATAATTTTAGATTCTTTTTTCTATTTGTGCGTGCATGGGTGAATTCTACCATTGTTTTCTTTTCTCTGTTTGGTATTTTCATATTCAATGAAGTGTTCGACATGAAGAAAAATTATTTATGTTTTTTGACATGGTTGTTAAACTTGATGCATGAGTTATGCAACTCAGTTATAAAAATTATTACTTATATGTCATACTATTATTGAAACTACAAATTTCTACATAAGGAAAAACTATTTTTAAAATTTTGTACAGCTGTTGAAATCTATGTATTAATTTGAAGGTTTAAAAATTGCTTTCTTAGTTGTGCTAGAAAATCGAATTAATGGTTATGAGCTATAAATTCTTAACAAGTGCAGTTTTTATGAAATGTGTTATTCATACTTTTTCTTTGTCATATATATATATAATTTTTGGGATCTCCGTTTTTGCAAATTGAAATTGAATTTAAATTACTTTTTTATTTTTTGTAGTGCTTTTACAGAAAATAGCTTACAATTTAGTATTTTTTTCAGACCTAATAATTTTCTTCAATGCTAAACTTTATGCGCGCACACACCCTAACACACACATACACATGCTCATACACACGCACATACATATACGAGTATAACCCATAACAATTAATTAGTTAGGATTTTTCTACTGAAATCATAGAGTAAGAGGAATATAAATAGGCAATTTGTAAGTTTTAATTAAAACACAAATGAATAAATAAGAAAAATGGTGATTTCATTTTTCAAACATACATTGCATGTAACCATTAAGGGTTTTTTTTGTCTATCTATGTTTGAAGTAGTTCGAGTCTTAATGTTCCAATCAGGATGATAATAGATCCATAAATACAAGGAAAGAGTTGAATTAAAAAAAATTCCATAAACATTCTCATTGTTTTACGGCTGATGCGGAAATCTAGATTTTAAATTTCAATTTTTTTGACTTTACATCTTAATTTATTTTGAAGATTGAGCAATTGAATTTGGTTCCAAAAGGAAATACACAATTAATGCTACATAAGGAAATGCGCAATTGTTTTCTTCTTCAAAGAATGCTTCTTTATAGTTTAGCCCTTTTTATATGTAGAAATTGAATCTTCACTTCTAGAAAAGCCTGAAAAAAGTACTATGTTTTTGTCTTTTCATATGTCCATGATAAATTTGAATATCAAGGCTCCAATAGGGCTAACAAAATTTTAGAATTGTGACCAAGCTAATATATATTTGTCTTCCAACTTGATTAGGTACTTCACCATAATAAGCATTGTTACTCTTACCTTTGAGTACCTTTTAGAGCGAATGAAAGTTTAAAGCATATCAAATATTAACTACTTAGCTTAACACCCCTGTAAAATTTAACCTTTGAGTGCTTTCTAAAGCTAACGAAAGTTCAAAGTACTGATGCTTTTTAAATCAATATGTAAAACTCAACAATTGCATAACATATGCAAAAAAACTGCTTGAAATCTAATGTGTGATATATCAATGATGTATCAGCGATGTTATCCGATGTTAACTACATAGCTTAACACCCCTTTGAATTCAGCGATAAGGGATCAAAGTTTATCTTCTATATCTTTTACCAATTTTCAAGTGATAGTGAATTGAAGTTTTCTTCTATATCTTTTACCATTTTTATGCAGAAGTATTAGTGAAATATGCGTATAAAATTGGTGTAGCAACAACATGGAATAGTAGTTATTGCTTTTGCAATTTTGGTACAGTGAGTCACATATAAGATGCTCATACTAAAGATGTGGGTGGTGCTAATCCAATATCAATTAGTAGAAGGGCACTAGAAACTACTGAGTTTCAATGATGCAATTTATAATTAATGCATTTTTCAAGTCTCTTTATACTTTTTGTAACTTTTTTTGCTGCATATACCAAAGCATGCAGCATATTTTTCATGTTTCTGGTATATTTCATCAAAATAATATGATGTGTTTTTATCAGTTTAACTTAATTTTTGTTTAATTTTTTAAATACATATATAATTGCACTCACACAATATTTTAATTATCTTTAGTATGTTAATATTGTTTTGGAGAAAAGCCAATTTTCTGTTTAAGAAGAATGAACTTTAAACTAATTTTGATTTTTTTCTTCTAAATTTATTTGTTTATGTACTTATATATCTTTTACTTTGTGTAACCAAAATCCAGCTTGGTTGCTCTTTTATTTAAGTTGGAGGTTTTGGATCAAAAATCAAAATAAACGAAAGGAATTTTAGCACTCATTTTTGGTTCGCATATGCGTGTACTTAGACATTATGATCTGTAAAATATGTTTATTTTTCCCTTCAAAGAACTTTAATCATAATTTACATTGTTATGTTAACTAATTAGAGTTTTATATGATAACTAAATCCATTATCTATTTATTATTTTACAATACTGTTAATTTCCCCCTCTTTTAAGGATAATTTTGGATATTATCGTGGTTGAATTACCTTACCATTACACATTTATTAATATAGAGCATTATTTTCACTAGAGAAACACTGTCAATTAGCAATTCTATAATCTACACAACCAGCCTTTTATATGTTCTTCTTTTGATAGTAATCTATGTTTGCAGTGCCTTTATGTGTCTTGGAAATTTCTGCCACGTTATATTCTACTAAAGGTGAATGATTATTCCCTCTTATTAAGTTATAGTTCTTATCTAACTTGATATCACGTGCTGGCAATGAAGCATACATTTTTATTTTTTGTCATTGTTTGCATTATGAGAACTTTATATAATGTGCAGATGATCAAGTAAATATTATGTTGCAGTTTAGTGTGGCAGCCATGGATACCACTTTACTAGCAAAAGTGCTTTAGGTTTATTACCTATGACTGATCTATATGACAATAAAAAATAACTTATATCAACTTTTTTTAAACTTTTTTAAATCGAATCATAGTTCTAGGATGTAACTATTGTAATAATGTTTCTAAAATGTTTAAGAGTGAATTAACTCATACTATTTTTATGTGTTCAGATTCATGATAGCCTACGGACCACAAATCTACACATAATATATTACCATCAAATCATACAAGGTGGATGCAACAAATGCTTCAAAAGAATACGTTCAAATTTGATTATTATAAAGATCAGATCTTGGGAATTAGTACTGAGCTAAATACTTTTAAAAAGAAGGATGAAAGCATATTTTAAGGTGACAACTACTTGGTTGAGCTACATTCTTGGAGCAATGAGTATTAAACATTTTGGTATTGTTTTAATTATTTATATGTTTTAAATTTAAAATTTTGAAACATTATGCTCTGTTTAGTATAAACAAACATGTATAGAAAACTAACGTGAAAACATTTTGTTATGCTCATAACGTGATGTTGTACCTTACTCTGTTCTGAAAATTATTGTTTGTATTACCTTTAGGGTACCATTTCATTTTGTTGCAATGCGGTACAAATTATAGCTTTGTTAGTGTCATCGGTATTGCACTTGCTAGTGTAAATTTTTTTTGTTAACTTAAAAAATTTTCTTAGTTTTATTTCACGGATGTCTTTGTTATTTGAAATTCCATGTGTATCTTTCAATGTTAACAAATTTTAAATGGGTACCACTAGGTCCAAAGTGTGGTACGCTTGGGACAAAAGTGGATTCCATGCATAGGCAATTCGTCTTCTAGAAAATTTTGAATAAATATGAAAAGGTTGAAGTGAACAAAACTTGGGTAGTGCAATCAAATTTGAACATCTTTTGACAAAGTATTTCTTCCGTACCTCTGTTTCATTTTCATTTACGATATAAATGAGTGGCTTTGTTATGAAATTGGTATCCATTTCAAACTACTTACCATTTCAAAATATCTTATAGTGCCAAAATTGACATTATCCCGGTAATGGTACAAACTTAATTTGTTCTATGTATGAATGTAAGCTATATTCTAATTTCATTGTCGTTTTTATACTTCATGTTATGTTCTATGTTTGGCTTATATTATGTGACAGCTGACAACATATGTATACCATGAAATATTTCATCAGTGTAGATTTGTGTGGTCATCTTACATATAAAATTACTCAAAATCCATATTTATTCAACACCAAGATTTCATTTTCATATTGACAATTGTGTGATAATGAGTAGTGTGACCATAGATACTACAATGAAAAATACAGAGTAGAGCACGCCAAGCTATTGAGGTTTAGGACCAGCCAATAAATAGTGCAAATTGCTTTATAAGTCATTCATTCCTATAGTTTGACAAGGAGTTGATATACTGCTTAGATTATAAGACTGAATTCACTAGATTTACTACTATATACAAGATTATTATACATAGAAGGCATGAAAAATGATAAGAGTTTCCACCAAGTTTCGAGATTTTGATTTCGGTCTCGGTTTCGGTCAATTTAGGAAATTTCGCTTGTTTCGGTTTTTGTTTCAGTTTTGGTCCTGATATTGGATTTTTACATTTTTAATGAAAATGTAACAATAAACAATTCAAATTCATATAGAAATATAGCATACGATAAAATAATAATGTTACATACAACACTACTACATGTATAAAATATTTCTCGAAGCTACATATGGATGTTTTTCACAATTTTCTTCATCGTCTTGAGTTGTGTAATATGATGGATAACCATATTGCATTTGTCCTGGACCCATAAATATCGCCATTATGTAATCAAAAGATGATGGTTCATCATTTTGTGTTGTATATGTACTATTTTGACCACATGAGATATCACTATATGAGTTGCCACATGTATAGTCAGAAGTAGAATACCTATAGGTTGCTGGATCAGTTGAAGTATATGGATTGTGGTGCTCGTAATCATGTTGATGTCCGGATTCAACATTTAAATTACCATCTCTTCGGTTAGGATTGCCGCTCGCACTACTTCTTCTTGAATATGTTTGAGTTGGTCTATGTAATTCTCCACCATCATTAAAACTAATACCATAATTACTTGTTAAACCAACGCCACTTCCACCTGCGTTACCAAGATCATCATTTGACGAGCTGCTACTATTTTCATTGCTTTGACTCTTTGTTGCTCGTGCAGGCATACCATCAAGAACAGCGACTGCATCATTCAGTGTATTAGTCATCCAAGGGTCGTTGTCCAATAAGGGTGGTTCAATTTCAGTAGTCCATTCTGCTAATGTATCCTCTTCATGGAATATATAGTCTAGATCGATCAACTGATTTTCAGTGTCATGGCGTCTTTAATTTTTTGCTCTTAGTCTCGTGTTGTAATGCATATATACCAATTTTTCAAGATTTTTCATTTATATTATATTTCATAATTTTGTACGAATCGTTGAAAATGTATTCCAGTTTCTTTCGTAGTTTGAAGATGAAACTATTTGGCTTAAAATATGCATTGCTAAATGTGTTAAATTTGTAGCATCCTCTCTTCCAATTATTGACCACCATTGAGCGGGAAAACATTAATGTGCAACCATATTCATCCCAGAAATTGTGCAAGGTACAAGTGTGATATTTCATATGCAGTTGATCGATCAATCCACGACCGCATTCTACAATCGTGTCAACCATTGTCGTATAATATGGACTATTAGCAACGTTATGTGGAATATGGTTGAAAAAAAAAACTTAGAAATTGCTCGACCTATATGTTTTTTGGCATCTTTAATACATTTTATTGCAGATTTAACAGAAGGTTGAGTTTTACCACCTCGTTTTTGCATGTGTGAGTTGATTCTTCCAGCAACATCATTGTCAAAATCGTCATCTACTCTGATAGATTTTCTAACAGTATTAGATCTGTGCAACGTTTGACTTGAACCATCACCCGATCGTCGAACGGTATGAGATCTGCGCAGCTCTTCATCTCTGAATGCATCTCTGCTTTGTCGCATGACATGTTGAAGTTTTTCATCATCTTCATTTTCATTGTTTGATAGTTGGTGCGATCTGCTCATTAGCTACTCTTATAAGCGTTGTTTATTAAGTTTTCTTTTCTTCGTTCATTTCTCTTTTGAATGATATGTGATCGTACAAGTTGTTTAACTTCTTTAGGGACAATTAGACATGCCGATACATCTCTGCCCACTCTTATCAGTTGTTCTTTCAAAAATGTCACACCACCGCCATTAATTAGTTTATTACAAAAGTTACATTTTATTTTTCGAAGATTACCGCCGATCGCATTACCATAATTCCAACCAATTTCATTTGAATTTTCCATAACGTACCTGCGATTATAAATAAACGATAAAATATTCCAAATCAAATCAAAAATAAAATACAAATGCATAAATAACATTCATCGAAGTCGTCAAAATTCATTGTTCAAGTTCAACATTTCGAGTCCAATATTCCAGTCCAATGTTCTAGTCCATATTCCAGTCCAACATATTCAAGTTCAACATTCAAGTCCATATTCAAATCAGCATATTGAAGTCCAATATTCAGGTCAGTACAACATATTCAGGTCAATCAACTTATTTAAGTCGGTTTAACATATTTAAGGCCGTTTGCATATGCTATATCAGACAATGCTCATGTTCAACATATAGTAGGAAAAAGGCAAGGCTTAAAAAATAAACGATACAATATTCCAAAGTCAATGCTAAGCAATTTAATATTCCAAATCATATCAAAAATAAAATACAAATGCATAAATAACGTTCATCGAAGTCATTAGAATTCATTGTTCAAGTTCAACATTTCGAGTGCAATATTCCAGTCCAACATATTCAAATTCAACTTTCAAGTCCATATTCAAATCAGCATATTTAAGTCCAATATTCAGGTCAGTACAACATATTCATGTCAATCGCCTTATTTAAGTCGGTACAACATATTCAAGGCCGTTTGCATATGTAATATCAAACAGTGTTCAACATATAGTAGGAAAAATGCATGGCTTAAAAAAATAAAAACAATGCCTATATTTATCATTTATGTTTAAAAACAAAAATTAAAAAAAAACAATGCTTAGAAAAACAAGGCCTAAGAAAAAAACAAAGGTTGTTTATTTACCTTCGTTCTGCTTTATTAAAAAGAACACATAGGCTAAGACAATATCTTTCCACTTCCTCCCGCTTCACGACCAAACGCAGACGCATTAAAAAAAAAGCGAATGAAAGCTAGGGCAGACGATAGAAAACGAAAATGGACAAAAAATTTTACCTTCGTTCGAAAGCAAGCTAGAGCTGAAGACGGAAGTCAAAAATCGCGAATTGAAGCCGAGTTCCTCCTGCTAGCTCGAAGAACAATGCCGTGAGGTCGAAGCTTGGTCGAATTTGGGTGAATCGGCGATTCTTCTTGCTCAAATTGAGAGGATTGTTGAAGCACAAGCGGTAATTTACATTCGCGGTGGTCGTTTATTTATAAGCAAAAAATTTATGCTTTAACCATTGAAGCATGGGATATCTGTTTTTCTTTGTCGACTTTGGATTTTACGTGTAATTTGATTTTGGCTGTTGCTTTTTTATCATTTTCGTAATTGATTTTTTTTATTAAAACAGTTTCACCGGAATGGGATTTTGACCTAATCCCATCCCGGTGATGGCCGAAACTGATACAGATGGTCGGAATCTCGTGGTTCCGGCCGAATCCTCAAACAATGGTTTCCACCTTCTATTTCTTTTGATGAAGCAAAAAAACAGCCACTTTGCTTATATGCAAGGCAGTCATATACCCAAGTGAGCAGATGCAGGTCCTTACGGACTTGCCTATATACTCGTGTTAATAGTTATTGCCCATGTTTCAACTTACACTTTTTTTTCCTTTGGGTTTGATTTGGAATTTTTATATGACCAAGTCAACATGATATATTGACAATGTCAATTAATGGTTCCTCCCAACTACCTAAATTAAAATGACATAACTGTTTTTACTTTTAAAGTTTGTCTCCATGTACTTCATTTTTTTTTCTAAATATTCTTACATATGAAGGTAGTATTCAATCCAAATGGGTATCCGAAAAGAGAAAAAGTAGGAAGATGGTACACTTTTTTTCTGGTTCGAGTTTACTAGGTAATAAGGCTAGGTGAATTATATAGGGGATATCAAACATGCAAGTTTAAACTTTAATGCATATATTAGTATTTTGGACCTATAATTTTCTTCTGTAGCATGCTTTATAACCTGTGTTATTTTGTCGATTAAATTTCCAAGCATCTCAATAAATAATCAGATGTTGAACATGTAAAACTTTCATACTTGCCCTTTGCTATCTTGTTGAGAAGTCAAAATGCATGAGATAAAACCGGTAGGCCCTATATGAATTAAATAGAGCCAACAATAAATAGTATGTTGTTTCTAAATTAAACAGAGCCGGCAATTATATGTGGACCAATAGCAAGAGAAATCACAGTAAATGGTGCATAAACTAAAGTGCTCTACAGGCTTACAAAGTGTTAGTCCGTAGAACAGATTCAGAAATAGAAGTTGAAGTTATACTACAATGGTAGTTCTTCATAATTGTATAGCTTTATACTTGAAGAAAAACTACAACTCGTGCATTTACATATGTCAAGTGCTAACTCAACGATTCTTGAAGTTCCAAGAGTGCTAGCTTAGACTCTGGTAGACTCAAAAATGTGATGCTTAAAGCCATCAACCACATCAACCATCAAAACATTAAAATTATACGTCCACCCTATTAGCCGCTGTTCATTTACAGACCCGTATATTCCTAATGCATTATACTCTAGTCCTTGCAGCATTGCTTTAATTTTTAAAGTGTGATCTGGCATATACACTCTAGACAAACCTGTTATGTCCATGAAATCTCCGTAATCCCAAAAATATTGAAATCCCCATCTGTGCAATAGATTATGTTTATCGTATTTTTGGCCATTATTTTGTCTATTTTAATTCATTCGGGCAGTATCATTGAATTGTATTCAGTGAAAGCTCATGAATTACTACTATTATGTTAATTCCAATAGTCTGATGGTCATTTAATCGATTATAAGGACTTTGAAGTTTATTTCATAGACTACGTACATAAATAACAAACATGTAATCTCTTTGAGGATATAAATTATGTTGGCCAACTGTATTGAAAACTGGTCCATACACAAAAGATAAATAAATATGTTTAGTGAGACCAATATTTATCACTGTACAAAGCATGGATAAGCTTGTATGTTTGTTATGCTAAGAAATTTGTTTAGGATAATTGAAATTTGAAACTAAAACTACTTAATTCTAACATGGAGAAAGTAGTAGATGGACATTTCAAATAAGCAAGAAATGAATCTTAACTATGCACTCTTCCAAATTAAGGTTGTTGTGAAAAATCCTTATCTATGGTGTTCATGAGCTCATTGGATTTCTGGTACGTTTATCTAGCTAGTTACACATTGCTAAGAATGTGCTCATAGGAACACCAATAATATTCTGAAGAAGACATAATAAGACCTCTTAAGTTTTTGGTGGTTGTTATCTTGTAGACATTTATTCTTAACTATTTATAGACAAAATACTACATTCTTACTAGCCTAACAGTTCATCATTGTCCCTGTATTATCACCCAAATAATAAATTCATATTAGTACTAGCTAGCTCCCAACACTTATTGGTCATCCTTACTAACCTATAGTTCAATTTCTTCAAACTTGCTGCTCCATAACATCATCGTTAGGTATTAGTTACGTGCATAGTTTTCATAACCCGACCTTGCTGCGGTTGAACTGCGAATAACCCCGAACCGTGGGGGTCAAAGGCCGAGAACTCAATCAGACTTCCTTCATGCAAGAACTTTGGTTCGACCTTTGAACTGGTGGTTTAACCCTTCATCTGAACGCGGTTGAACCCCCTCATATGTGCAATATCTTCGTTTCAAAATATGTTTTCAAATCTCCATCCGTTTTATGTTTGTAATTAGTGCAGCTAGTGTAATAAATTTTGTTTAATTTTTCATATTTGAATTAATGTGTGGATTATGAATTAATATCGTATATATTTATTAAAGATGTTGATTTATTGTGTACTTATTGTTGATACATTACATCTAAATGTATTAATTTTCAAAAAAAAAGTATGTGCGGTTTTTGACGGTTCGATCGGTCGAACCCTCAAAATCTCGAACCTTGAGTCCTCACGGATTGATTCACGGTCCGGTTATGAAAACATTGGTTGCATGCATCAGTCTGTGCGCTTCATTAGCCATTGGAAAGATTAAGCGGTAATACCATATAGCTACTCATTGTTATGATGGCCCAAGTAGCCATTACTGCTAATTCTCCAAAGATGTTTGACAATGCAATCTTCACATAATGACTTTGGCTAGTCCATTTGAGATCTCATATTTCTGTTCTAATATTATGATAATGCATCAGTTCAGTCCATTGCTTCAGCCCAGTCGGCTCAACCTCCGTCCATGCTTAAGCCATATTCAGTCGCCCCTGTCTGTGTAGGAAGCTCTGTTGTGATTGATGTGACATTCATTTGCCTCAATCCATGTTTAATACCTTTCCGCTGTTTCAACTGCCATCTGGTACATTACTTGTAACAGCTTCACATTTTCGACTCTCAAAAGTCAACACTAATACATTCACGGTGTTCACATGCCGAGCATTAAAGCACCAGCAAGACGGATTGCTGAGGAGGGCACAGAAATAAAAGACAAAACAGAATCTCACAGCATGATGAGAATTTCTTGCCGCATGTCCTAACCACTGCACTACCTTGAGGGTTTCCAATAATATCTAGTTCAACCAGAGATTTAACCAGACATGATTAAGCACAAAGCAATTATTAAGCCACTTTAATTAATCCTTCCATAAATCACAACTACTTTGTAAATTATTGCATTAAAACATTCTTACAAAGATATATCCATAAACCCTTCTCCATTAGCCTATTTAATCAATCATTTCATAAATTAAAACTACTTTGTAAATTCTTGTATTAAAATATTCTTACAAAGATATATCCATAAACCTTTCTCTACTCTTTTCATTACTTGAAAAATATTGATATACTTATCTAATCAACTCTGTAAGTATACCCATAAACATTTCACTTTCAAAACATAGAATTTTTTTTCATATACTTGTATCAACCGTATAAGCATATTCATAAAACACTGCATTTCCATTACTTAGAAAATATATTCATATATTATCTCAAAGTTATAAGTATATTCACAAATCTTAAAAAAATTCATTTTTCAAAATCATACTTATTTGGGTTATATCACTTACCATTTAAAAAAATTTGTAATACTAAACTTAAAACACTTTCCTTTTGGTGTAAGTAAATGGATCGTATAGAAATAAGACCAAATATGCTTACCGTGACTTTTCGATTTCAAATGGTACTATCTCTTGATTAACAATAAAATTGGACAGGTTGGAAAACTATATTGCCTTGATGCACATTCTTAATTCACAAGATAGAAACTAGTTTTCATACCTTGGAATTTGGTGTTACGTATGAAAAGAATACATTTCATACAATCGTAATTTGAAATGATCATTTATGGAAATCAAATCTCATTATTCTTTTATAAAACTCCTTTTTATAAACCTCTTTATATTTACAAACTTCATTTGTAAATCTTTTTACAAAATTTCATTTATAAATCTCTTTTATAAATATCAGTTATAAATCTTCTTTTATAAACTTCAAGGTATAATTATGAAACTTCTTTTGTAAATATCAAAGTATAATTATAAAACTTTAAATTCATTTATAATTTTTTATGCAACTCATTTCTATTTATAACCTTTTCATAATTATAAAAAAATCTTTTTAAATATTTCTTTCATATTTATAAAATCCTTCTATAAATTACCGTTTATAAATCTTTAAATATCGCAAACTTTCAGCTTCCAAATAGAACAAAATACTTTCTATAAACAATCATTCCACATACTACCATATATCCACAAATCTGATTTATTATTCAATTTCTTAAAATGATATCATTTCCCTTTTAAAAATTGTGTTTATAAATCTATTCTTTTTATCTACAAAATACCTTTTAAACTATTCTTTTATTTATAAAAGAACATTTATAGATCTATTCTCTTAATACAACATCTTGTATAAAACATTTCATAAATATCTATTCCAAAGTATTTCTATCTTGTTTTAAAAAAAATCATTTTAAAATATAAGATAAACGCCTTGTTTTTATTTTAAATAGACATTATTATTATAATAACTTTTCTATTAAGATAAATACTTTCCAAAATAATTTTAAAATATTTACACATATACGTTTATCAGGATAGAATAATAAAAGAAGTCGAAGTATAAACTATTTTTTTTATATCATAGAAAAACCTTTGGGATCGATTTCACCCTAGAGGGGAGTGAATCGGGTCTACTAAATATAAATGTGAAATTAAAAATGAAAATAGAACAGAGAGTAATGTAGTAATAGATCTCACACGATTTTACCCAGCTTTGGAAAAAACCAGCCACGTGCTGTCCCTATGGTTTCTACTGGAAATTAAGTAATCGATCACTTACAAAAACATGTAAACTTGCAATACCCATTAACTCGATTAACTTAATGTGTAAATTCAAAATCATGTCGCAACCCAACCATTGAGTTGCGAATTCTCAAACTACGCCACGTAGTTTGTACCTAGTTACACAACTAGAAATTTACAAAATTTTAAAAGAGAAAATAAAACTAAACAAACTCTTATATTTAAAACATAAGCCCAATACACATAAAAAAGGACACGACCCAACTAAAGATATAAATGATTTCTCCCTTTTTTATTTTGCTTGCGTAATCTCTTCGGCCTAAAGTGGATAAACGAGTTTCCCTTTTATTCTTTTGCTTCCTGCTGCCACCTTGTTCCTTTTGTGAGCTGAAATTAGTGCTTTTTTCCAATTGAAGATGTCGCTTGGAATTTGATCAATTGAAGTGATGATTTCGCTTTGGTTTGCTTCGTCAATCGATCCTATTTTTGACTGCACTCGGTCGCTTCAATTGTGTCGAGCACTTCTTTGGTTATGACTTTGTTATGATTTAAATTTTTTGTTTTAATTAAATTGATACTATCTCGACTTTGATGATTTCTTCCAATCACGAATTGGGTTTAAATAGGGATAAATCCCTAAAATTTCATTCGCATATTTTTGTTCTAATTCTTCAATTACTTTGCTCGACCATTCGATTCTTGCTTGAACGATTGTGATGATTCTGGTTTGTTCATTAGTTGATATATTCGAATATGTTTGAATCTGTTCCGTTCTTTGCTCTTATGACTTGTTCATCGGTTGCTTACGGTTTGGTATTTGAATATGAGATAAACTTGACTTGCTAAATTCTAATTTGTTCATCAGCGACTTTTTCTACTCCTTGACTTTGATCGAACTGCTACTAATAGTTACCGAATTTTTGAACATTACAACAGTATTTTTCGTTTGGCCATTTCTTTGGTCACAACTTGGAGTCTTGGATGTTAGTTGCTCGTGTTTAATCTGATGTCTCCATGTATATACATACATACATTTATGTATGTATATATGCATGTGATTAGTGTTGCTATGCTCTGTCCACCCGAGTGCTTGCATTCATGTGTGTTCATGTGTGTGTGATTGCTGCAACTCTAATGCATTGATGTCATCTCTGTTTCATGTCTATATCCGGTGAACCACTTTGTACATGTTGAAACTTAACTTCCATATGAACTTGTGCATGTTGAAATGTTTGCATATGTCCATTTCCCTATTCCATATGAACTTGACATGTCTGACACTTTGTTGTTTTGATTATATGTTATCATGTTGCTTTGCATTAAAGTAGGTTGTTTGTTGATTGCTTTTGATTGTGTGGTCCCATTTTGGTCCGGTTCCATATTGACCTGTTGTCATGTTCAACTGCTTGCTCTGTGATTTTGTATTCTCTGTTATCATTGATATAGCCTGATCTTTGTACATTTTTGGTGGTCTGGTTCCATATGTACTCTGGTTGCTTTGGTGTGTTCATGTGCTCACTTGTCCTTGTTATTGTTTTCATGCCTTAATTCTGATTTCTGCCTTGTATTATGTTTTCATGATCCATTATGTTCATGCTTGAATGTAGCCTTGTTCCACGTGAAGTCTGGTCTAGTTCTAATGTGTTCGTGCTTGAATTTTGCCTGATGCACTCTTCCGTTGCTCCATTGCTGTCTTTGCATGGTTGATTTGCTGCATGCACATGTCGCTTTCGAAAAATTTGAATCTGGTTCGATTTGAAGTCTTGTTGCATTTTCTGTTTTGTTCTGTTCTCATGCCTCAATTTTTTTGCATCTGAGTTGAATCCAGTTTGGGTTTGACTTTATGCTCATCTATTCCTGCAATTTTAACAAGCAAGTGTATATTGATGTGCACGACCATGTAGCATGTACAGTGATACATTGTGCATGTCACAAGTTGTTCGCATAATATGAATTGAAAAATGATAACGAACAACCCAAATAACCGAGGAAAACAATATTTTCAAAACACACACTTCATTGTGCACTGCAAAATATTGCTTTTTCAATTTTACAACGTCAGTATTTATTTTGCAGATAGTTCAGATGTTGGATACCGGCTGGAACAGAGTTGAAGATCAATTAGGAGTGGTGTGTGAATATGTAGTTAGGTGAAACATGTATGTAAAATTGTATAGTGAAACTTGTGTTGTAATTGAAATTGAAACTTGTATTTACAATTGTGTAAATACAGTGAGAGCTTAAATTTGTAATATTTGAATCTGTAATAAAATATTTTTTCGAATAATTTTTTCTGTTTAAATAAGAATTTTGAGTTATTTATTTTATTCAACAAATATTTATTTAATTATATGGAAAACTAAAAATAGTACAATAGTAAATACATTTAAATGAATATGTATATGTTTATTGTCATCAAACAAAAATCATACACTAGTATATTTTACAAAATCAAAATAGGTCAGATTAAGAATCATTTTTCAAACCGAAACCATTTTCTAATCAAAACAGAAATTAATAGTATTTCAAAATACTATATTGAGCAATAGTTACCAAATCAGTTAACCCATGTCATTACTACTTTTTCTCTAAAAATGTTCGACTTTTAACATGTATCGGTATCACATCCAATATGGCCAAATCATAAAATTTTGGCATTCAACAATTTATATAATGGGTAAATAAGAGAAATTAAAATCAACAAGTATATAACTAGAGTTAACAATTTACAATGGTGAGAAATCCGGATTTCTCTATAAAATTCCCTGCATTTCATTTTAAAATGTCATTTGTTTTTCACAAGCCGAAATTATTCGAACCAAGCAAACTGTTCATCAAAATGGGAAAACTATAATTTTTATCTACTGTATATCATTATAGTAATCATTTAGAAGTGAGTACCTCAATGAAATTCCAACGGGCGCTTAAGCGTTTCGGTTTGAACTAAAATCAAACGACGCTCGATTTTAGTCCAAAATTCTACCGGCTCTAAATATAATGAAACTAATTTCAACATGTAGCTATAAGAATAACGAGCGCGACACAAGAGACCACATCTCGATTGGACCTCGTATGAGAGATATTCATTTTATAAGCTTTCGATTTTAAAATTATAATTTATTCCACTTATTACAAATTAAGTTTTAAATTACCCAAACAAAACTCTTCCCTCCCAAGCTCCTTCTTCCTCAATTGGCCATGCATCTGTGCATGTTAAAACCCACCATTCGATCCCTTTTCTCTTCAAATTCTCTCATGTTTCTCCATGAAATCCAAATAATTGATTCCGTTCAACTCTACTATGCGCGAGCTTTGCGACCACCTTTCCCAAAGTCGAGCTTGATGGCCTCCATTAATCGTGACACCCTAAGCCTGTATGTAACGACGCAAAAGTCGCATCTCACAAGACAAGACCACACTTGTCAAAAACCCTTCCACCGATGCTCTACGATATGAGAAATGCAATGGAACCAACCTCGTCGTCTATCACCATGTAGATCTCGCCAAAACGCTAACCCTATTTTTTAACCCTCACGACCAAAACATGTCGAATCACCCAAACAATGCCAAACTCAACCAAACTATATGGACTTATAGATCTCATCCATACGAGTTCAATGATCCTTGTTTTATATTGTTCAATGGAGTATTTTGCTTGATTTGGATTTTTGAAATTCAAGTGACTTGCTTTCTTTGGTTACTTGAAGTAACAAAAATGAAAAGAGATAGAACAAAGAGAAGTTAGCATTTGTTTATTTGTCTTAGGTTAGAGGTAGGTTTGTTTTACATTTCTCGACTCTCACCGCACAGAATTTTGTCTTTGTATGGACCGCAAACAACAAACAAAAGTACGATCGCGTAGAAAAATTCGATATGATCCCAAAATAATAATATATACACAGGTTATCTTATTACGAAAAATTTCAAAAATAACATCGTGTTTCGAAAAATCGCTCAACGAAAATTTAAATATTTTCTAAATTAAAAATTATTGAAAAATCAATAAATAAAAATAAAAATGCGTCAATAAAATCTGGTCGTTTTATAACAATTAATTTTTATTATTCATTATATTTGAATCAAAACTAAATATTTAAATAAATTAAATATTTATATTTGAAATTTTAAAGACTTTGGGTCGCTACATTCTCCTCCCTTTAAAAGAATTTTGCTCCTAAAATTTCCAGAGAAAGAAATGTGTCCTCTCACCCTAAAGCTTTAAAAATTTCTCACTGTTAAACTTACAAAATCAACTATAAAATGGATTGTTTAAACTTATAAATGTAACGACCCGCTATTTTCGACTATTCGCATCCGCACATGTCGGACTTGAATAATTCAAAATACCGAATTGTTAATTTAAATTTGGCAAAACTTAGATATACAGTAAATAAATAATCACAGAATCACAGACACAGAGTAATAATATGCAGCGGAAGCAAAAGAGATAGCAGTTCATGAAGCTACTATATAAATATATAAGATACATCAGAGTTTACAACAGAAGAGTAATACGATACATCAAGTACAAATTAGAATACATCACTGAAATAATCGAATACTGGAAGCAGAATAGATGGTTGGATCTTCAAGCAAAGCTCCAACTCCAAAGGTGAGTCTCGAATACTGGTACAATCAGTCTGACCCGAGCATAAAGAAAAACACAAAACACTCGAGTCAGGATTAATATTCTCATATCAATAAATCTAACTCAAGTGAAATAGCAATCGAAATACCAGTAACTCAAAGGATGTTTGGAATAACCATCCTCTAAGGATCCGCTAAACTATCTACTAGGTAGTAATGTACGCTAAGTAGATAATGTCTATCAGTAATATAAAGTTTTAAAATAGCGTTAAGGCGTTACCATAATCCCCCTTAACACATTTTATATTCCCAAAAGCATATACAAGACCGTAGTTTTCCCAAAACCGGAAGTCACCAGAGGGCAATCCATATACTCAAGGTACAAATCAAAATGTAGTGGTCGCGAATAGGATAATCAGTATGACAAGGTACATGAGCCGATACCAACTAGGATACTAGTAGTTGCGTGATCCGGACTGATGTTGAGCATAGCCAGCAGCTACCTCAACACCGTGAAACAACACTCCCAAATCGAGGGGTGCACCCGAATCGAATCACAAAAGTAATAGATATGGTATCGAAGAAGTGTGTCCGCTAGAGGTGGCGAACCTCAATGGCCCGGCGCAGCTCCTGTTTTAGTCATGTCAGGGGTCATCCAATATCGTTCTCTTTCTTCAGTCAACGCGTTCACCAAACCATCCACTTCATTCTGAATCAACACTTCACGTATAATAGTTATTAAAGTGGTATTCGGTATCGACAGAGAGTATGTACATATCCGATCCCGGTCTCTTTAATAACTACGTATTATTACACCGATTGGTCGTTTAATATATTTCAAAACAATCAATTTCAATTTCAATTAGGATTCGTAAACCATTATTTCATTTGTCTTTCAAAAATCAATTTCCAAAATCTATGTTTCAACTTCTAACTTTCCGTTTCAAAATCTTATAATTCAATTTAAATTATATTTAAACAATTCAAATACTGATTCAAGTTCGTACAAAAGTTCATTCCGAAATTATTTAAATTAATTAAATTTAACATGAAATCAATTTAAATTTATTTATCAATTTTATTCAATATTCGTTAAGTTAATTTAACATCCAAAACAATTCTTTTTAATTTCCAAGTCATTAAATCAATCCCTTAAGTTAACTTCATTATATCAAAACTTTCAAATTTAATTAAATTTGTCAAATCAAATTCTTAAATTCCAAGTCCTACTTTAATTTCAATAAATCGCATTTTTTTTTCTTGTTAAAGAAATTCACCTTCAATTATTTATTTACTTTCTTAGTTACAACTTTCAACTCAAATGACAAAGAAACTAAATTTCACATATTCAAAAAGTTCAATTTCTCTTATCAAAGAATTCAATTTTTATTCAATTATCAAATAATTCAATCTTATTCAATTATTAATTAATTTCAACTTAATTATTAAAATTTTCAAAACTAAATAATTTTAACTTAATTATAAATTCAAACTCAATTATTAAATCATTTCAAACTTAATTCAATGAATAATTCTAAATTTTTATTGTCAATAATTAATTTTAAAACATCGTTCTTTCAACAACTACTATGTTAATATTTGTTTCAGATTTTAAATATTAACAATTTCCCATTCATTAAATTCAAATTCCAATTTCATTTCAAACCTTATTCTTTACTCAAATAAAATCATTATTTTATTTTAACTCAAATTATTGACCAATCGGGTTTATTAAATTTTCTATCCTAAGTCAAATTCATTTGGGTATTTATCATTTCAACCTGATTCCATTTCAATTTAAAATCAAAGCATAACAAAGGGAACTTGCAGTGTGATAACTGGGATGGTGTCAAAGTAAATAAACAAGCAATAACATCAATCAATAACAATTCAATAATCAATTCAAATAATCCCGAAATAATCGTATTAATTCACATTGTTATTTGTGCAAATCAATATAATCATTTCTAGAATCTACACTGTCATTTCATGTAGATTAAAGATTTTATACTATTATTTTATACGGTTTTTCACTTGTCATTAAATTTAAATTTCATACTTCATCAATTTATACAATATATATTCAACGTTTCAAGGTGTACATAATCAAATTCTACGTGTCAATTTATTAAACGTTTACAGGGGTCATATTATCCAACTTAAACTAATCAATTTCAACACATACGTCGATTCAAAATTTTAACTATCCTACGCCGAATTCAATTTCATAATATTTATTATTTTATACATTATAATTTTAACATCCAATGTCAACAACAAACAAACAATCAATTATCAACCAAACAGGATTATTATTGCATACATAGTAGAAAACGGTGTCAGATGTCAAAGGTGAACTGATACATAAATAACATTGCAATAAATAACAGCAATGTATTTCAATTGTCGTTTCAATTGAAATCAAATTTAATAAATAAAAGAATATTAATCGTGAGTGATTGCTCACCTTTCGAGGCTAGAGAAAATAGGAGATGACACGGATACGCACACTGATACGGACACTGAAATGGAGTTACAAATCCAAGCATGATTCTCAGAGCAAAGTAAGATTGGCACGAATCGACGACCAAAACTGTTAAATAGGAATTGCCGAAATCAATCAAAACATTCAACATAGCAACAATTACAAAACATGTCCTACGTCAAAGTTTAACAATATAATTGTATGTGCTACCGAGATCGAAATGGTCTGAAATTTGGTATGAATAAAGATCAAAACTTGTATTTCAAAAATGCAAAGAATCACTTGATTCCGACGTAAGACGGAGGAGATACGATGCGTCAAACATGAACTCAGGTCGTGTTTGCAGCAGAGTAAAATAATTTCAAGTACAAAGAATATCTGCCTGGGTCTAACTTCCAGATCCTCGACCACAAATCAAAAGATGTCGAATTTTGCTGGAATTTGACATGTATATACTAGGTAACTTAAACTCCTTTTTAAAAATAAAATCAACCCATTACGATAAAACATGAGTGAGATATGATATCGTGAACATGAAGTCTAACTGCTGTTCAGAAAAATAAACATGCAAACATATTCAAATACACAACCTATATTTTAAAATCAATCTTTAATTTATATATGAACATACTTTATCATATAATACTGTTATATAACTTATATCTCATATTCAATGAACATATGCAGACTATAAACATAAAATTTATAAATGCAGACGGTAAACATTGCTCACGTGCTATATATGTATAACAGACTAAATATAATTTATACAAGTTATATTCATTAAACAACATATATATGCTGAAATCATTTAACCATATATATGCTAATATTCAACAGATTATAAGTAATATATATACGGCTATTATATAACTTCCATAATCAACAAATATTGACAAAAGTACTCTGTTGTTCACAATAAGATTTTATACCAACAAAATATGTAAATAAACAAACGGCAAAATATAATTTATATAAACTAGACTTACGTCTGGTAAGAAGCATGCATTTGCCAACGTGGGTGTGTGCGCATGAGATGCTGATGAGGTTAGTACTGAAGTAGGTGATGTCGGCAGGTGGTTGAAAAGAAAATGACGGCGGTTGGAGGGAGAGGAGGTGAAAGAGTATGTTGAACGTGGATGGTCGGAGAGGCTGTGAGCATGTAGGCTATGACCAGGCTGTAAGGGCAAGGCATGGATGGAACGCTAGTGACGTTCGGCGAAGGAGGTTGCTGTGGCAATGGGGAAGGGAGAAGAGAAGGCGGAGGTCGGTTGGTGACTGGGCTTGGCTCCGGAAGGCTGGAGGAGGTGGTTGCTAGCATGGCACGGCGGTGGTTGTTGGTCGATGGGCGAAGGCTGTAGGTGGCGCCGACATGAGGCGATGGGTTTCATGCTCGGGCTGTCATGTGCGTGGAGAATGATGGATGGAGGTGGTTTCAAGTGAATTAACAGGTAGGAGGAAAAATGAGAGACATTTGAGGAGAAGAACATGCAGAGGCTAAATGTCAAATGGACTTTTACTATTCTTTAAGTTCAAATCCAGAGATAAAGCAACGAACATAAAATATGAACCGGCAAACGTTGAAACTAGTGTGGGCAAAGCAAAAGTCATCAGTTGAATTAATAAGCTCTTCAATTCACATGGGTAGCTGAAAGACAAAAATAACCAAAAGATTATAAAACCGGTACCGATGCGAAATCGTTTTTTCGCGGATTCCGCTGCGTACCGGACATCAAAACACAGAATCGAATATACCGTAGAGATCAGCACAACGAGACGATCGAAACGGTATATAGATGTCAGTGGTAGGATTTAATTATAAAAATTCGAAATTTTCAACTAGCGGAAAATGCGCAAAATCGCAGAAAATTAAGATCGACGGAGCCAAAGATGTCCGAATTTTGAAAAACGACAAACTGACAACTTGCTCAAAAGATGGTTTAGAATTTTTCTATGTAAAAATATTTTGGTTTTGAAAACGTTTTATTTTTATCGCTTTTGAACTGATTAGATTGAAGTAAATTTACGCGCGACATGAACTTTCATATTTTCTGACGAAAATTTACCGATTGCTATGTTTAACTAAATGCATTCCAAATATCAAATTTATATTTTAAAATTTTATCGTTTATATTTTTATTAAACCTCACCCAAAACGGTTAATTAAATAAATTAAATCGTAAAATATGCAGGTTGTTACACTCTCCCCCACTCAAAACTTTTCGTCCTCGAAAAGGAAGGAAGTAAGAGAATAGAAACAACCAAAAGAAAATAAACTTGAATTACATTATAACAATTAATTTAAACTATATAAATTTCTTTTAAAAAAATTTATATTCAACAATTTGTTTCTAAATTTAAGATTTTCATTTAAATTGATTTGATTTCACAATTATTAACGTTAAGTACAAAGGTTTCTTTCAAATATTAATTCAAGATACTCCTTTAATTTGATTTAATTCAATTTATTAACTTTCAAAAGAAATCTTTTCTTCTATTAATCACACTTATTATTTCTTTAACTTTTTATTCTATTTATCTCCATAAACATTTTATAATCAAAATTTAAGTGAATAACATTTATTATACGCACTCGAATTTTATTTATAAAGACAATTTATTTTATATATTATCCAATTTTCTTTAATTAACAATTTCAAAGATCATAAGTTGAATAGTCATTTTTCTATAATCGTACTTTATTTGACAAATTCAATTCTTCTTTATTTCAAATTATTATTGAATTTATTTTGCTTAATCTATCTTATCACATATATATATATTAAGTATATTTACATTTATTATAACTACTCAAATTTATTTATGAATTCTTTTGATATCATTTTATATCATATAATATTCAATTACATAGTTGAATTTTGAAAATTTAGGTAAGTTATAAATAATGCAATTGAGTATTATCCAAATAAATTTTTATAATTCAATTATTTCAATTTAATATTTATTCAAAATCTTTGCCTCAATTTAAAATTTTGAAATAATCTTTAATCATAAATTTAAGAATTTAAATTTTCGATTTCCCTTCAAACCATTTAGAGACAATATATGTATATGCTATATATCAAATCAAACTAAATTTAAAACAGTATACCTATATACATATAAATCAAATCATACTTAAGAAATTTAAATCGATTAAATTTCCATATCAAAACAGTAGCAAAGCTACGAATTGGTCTCTCCACTTTGAAACTCGAGAATAAATGTCGATGATGCGGCCGCCATTACCGAAATTATTTTCCAGCGACAAAATAAGAGAGCACTGATTTTAACACCTAAAATTCTTTGAAAACCATTTATATTCGAAAATATTTAAATAATATACATTTTTAACTCTTTAAATCATAATTCAAAATTATCGAAAATTAAATTCTCAAATTCTTTATTTATATTCATTTAAATTCCAAATCACATATAACCAAGTTTATAAATTCATTTATTTATATGTTAGTCAAATCAACGATTTACAAAACAGTAAATGAAAATTAAATTTTAACGTTTCGAACAACAGATTCATTAGCATTTTAACTTCAGAAAAAATTATACTTATATAATATAATCAGTCAAAATTATCTTATTTACTAAATCTGAAAACAATATTGTGCCAGTTTGCTCTGCTCAAGTGTTTTAGAAATTCTATCGATAGCCTTGATCAGACGAATCGATCGAAAATCCAAATCAACATTAACAACTCAAACAACACAATATATAAAACATTTAATTATTAATTAACAAATACACTTTCTCGCTCAACGATACAAGAATGGATTTCAAAATAAGGATAGGATTCAAATTTTGATGGACTCACATTAAAGAGAATTCAGATTCGAATTCAAGTTCGGAAGAGAAGATAAGATGATTCAATTAACCGAATCGAGAGATGGATAAGCTTATTTAATTCACGGGCAACCTTAACCGGGTCAACCGTAAGTTTAAGAATAAGATCGATGTTCAATTCCGAGGTAAATCAACATTCATTCTCAAGAGATAGAATTCGGGTATAGCAGGGAATAGATAGTATCGTAAACCAAGGATACAGAAATCTCCGGCAAATCGATGTCTATTGTAAAGGAGTTTCACCCATTTACAAATAATTCAAAGATTGGCGAGACCGCCGATTCATTGTAAAGATCATCCGAAGTGGAGTTATGGGATACTCCTGAATTGAAAGAAGACAAATAGTGAGGGACACGAATGAATTTCGGAACCGAGGGAACGTTCCAGAATTCAAAGGAATTGAGTCAAAAGGAAGAGATTGAAACTCGAATAAGAGTGATTCTGTAAATACATTTACCCTATATGCTAAGTTTTGCCTAGAGCTACCAAAAGCTCTGATACCAACTGCAACGACCCGCTATTTTCGACTATTCGCATCCGCACATGTCGGACTTGAATAATTCAAAATACCGAATTGTTAATTTAAATTTGGCAAAACTCAGATATACAGTAAATAAATAATCACAGAATCACAGACACAGAGTAATAATATGCAGCGGAAGCAAAAGAGATAGCAGTTCATGAAGCTACTATATAAATATATAAGATACATCAGAGTTTACAACAGAAGAGTAATACGATACATCAAGTACAAATTAGAATACATCACTGAAATAATCGAATACTGGAAGCAGAATAGATGGCTGGATCTTCAAGCAAAGCTCCAACTCCAAAGGTGAGTCTTGAATGCTGGTACACTCAGTCTGACCCGAGCGTAAAGCAAAACACAAAACACTCGAGTCAGGATTAATATTCTCATATCAATAAATCCAACTCAAGTGAAATAGCAATCGAAATACAAGTAACTCAAAGGATGTTTGGAATAACCATCCTCTAAGGATCCGCTAAACTATCTACTAGGTAGTAATGTACGCTAAGTAGATAATGTCTATCAGTAATATAAAGTATTAAAATAGCGTTAAGGCATTACCATAATCCCCCTTAACACATTTTATATTCCCAAAAGCATATACAAGACCGTAGTTTCCCCAAAACCGGAAGTCACCAGAGGGCAATCCATATACTCAAGGTACAAATCAAAACGTAGTGGTCGCGAATAGGATAATCAGTATGACAAGGTACATGAGGCGATACCAACTAGGATACTAGTAGTTGCGTGATCCGGACTGTGTTGAGCATAGCCAGCAGCTACCTCAACACCGCGAAACAACACTTCCAAATCGAGGGGTGCACCCAAATCGAATCACAAAAGTAATAGATATGGTATCGAAGAAGTGTGTCCGCTAGAGGTGGCGAACCTCAATGGCCCGGCGCGGCTCCTGTTTTAGTCTTGTCGGAGGTCATCCAATATCGTTCTCTTTCTTCAGTCAACGCGTTCACCAAACCATCCACTTCATTCTGGATCAACACTCCACGTATAATAGTTATTAAAGTGGTATTCGGTATCGACAGAGAGTATGTCCATATCCGATCCCGGTCTCTTTAATAACTATGTATTATTACATCGATTTGTCGTTTAATATATTTCAAAACAATCGATTTCAATTTCAATTAGGATTCGTAAACCATTATTTCATTTGTCTTTCAAAAATCAATTTCCAAAATCTATGTTTCAACTTCTAACTTTCCATTTCAAAATCTTATAATTCAATTTAAATTATATTTAAACAATTCAAATATTGATTCAAGTTCGTACAAAAGTTCATTCCGAAATTTTTTAAATTAATTAAATTTAACATTCAAATCAATTTAAATTTATTTATCAATTTTATTCAATATTCGTTAAGTTAATTTAACATCCAAAACAATTCTTTTTAATTTCCAAGACATTAAATCAATCCCTTAAGTTAACTTCATTATATCAAAACTTTCAGATTTAATTAAATTTGTCAAATCAAATTCTTAAATTCCAAGTCCTACTTTAATTTCAATAAATCGCATTTTTTTTTCTTGTTAAAGAAATTCACCTTCAATTATTTATTTACTTTCTTAGTTACAACTTTCAACTCAAATGACAAAGAAACTAAATTTCACATATTCAAAAGTTCAATTTCTCTTATCAAAGAATTCAATTTTTATTCAATTATCAAATAATTCAATCTTATTCAATTATTAATTAATTTCAACTTAATTATTAAAATTTTCAAAACTAAATAATTTCAACTTGATTATAAATTCAAACTCAATTATTAAATCATTTCAAACTTAATTCAATGAATAATTCTAAATTTTTATTGTCAATAATTAATTTTAAAACATCGTTCTTTCAACAACTACTATGTTAATATTTGTTTCAGATTTTAAATATTAACAATTTTCCATTCATTAAATTCAAATTCCAATTTCATTTCAAACCTTATTCTTTACTCAAATAAAATCATTATTATATTTTAAATCAAAATTGACCAATCGGGTTTATTAAATTTTCTATCCTAAGTCAAGTTCATTTGGCTATTTATCATTTCAACCCGATTCCATTTCAATTTAAAATCAAAGCATAACAAAGGGAACTTGCTGTGTGATAACTGGGATAGTGTCAAAGTAAATAAACAAGCAATAACATCAATCAATAACAATTCAATAATCAATTCAAATAATCCCGAAATAATCGTATTAATTCACATTGTTATTTGTGCAAATCAATATAATCATTTCTAGAATCTACACTATCATTTCATGTAGATTAAAGATTTTATACTATTATTTTATACGGTTTTTCACTTGTCATTAAATTTAAATTTCATACTTCATCAGTTTATACAATATACATTCAACGTTTCAAGGTGTACATAATCAAATTCTACGTGTCAATTTATTAAACGTTTACGGGGGTCATATTATCCAACTTAAACTAATCAATTTCAACACAAACGTCGATTCAAAACTATCCTACGCCGAATTCAATTTCATAATATTTATTATTTTATACATTACAATTTTAACATCCAATGTCAACAACAAACAAACAACCAAGTATCAACCAAACAGGATTATTATTGCATACATAGCAGAAAACGGTGTCAGATGTCAAAGGTGAACTGATACATAAATAACAGTGCAATAAATAACAGCAATGTATTTCAATTGTCGTTTCAATTGAAATCAAATTTAATAAATAAAAGAATATTAATCGTGAGTGATTGCTCACCTTTCGAGGCTAGAGAAAATAGGAGATGACACGGATACGCACACTGATACGGACACTGAAATGGAGTTACAAATCCAAGCATGATTCTCAGAGCAAAGTAAGATTGGCACGAATCGACGAGCAAAACTGTTAAATAGGAATTGCTGAAATCAATCAAAACATTCAACATAGCAACAATTACAAAACATGTCCTACGTCAAAGTTTAACAATATAATTCTATGTGCTACCGAGATCGAAATGGTCTGAAATTTGGTATGAATAAAGATCAAAACTTGTATTTCAAAACTGCATAGAATCACTTGATTCCGACGTAAGACGGAGGAGATACGATGCGTCAAACATGAACTCAGGTCGTGTTTGCAGCAGAGTAAAATAATTTCAAGTACAAAGAATATCTGCCTGGGTCTAACTTCCAGATACTCGACCACAAAACAAAAGATGTCGGATTTTGTTGGAATTTGACATGTATAAACTAGGTAACTTAAACTCCTTTTTAAAAATAAAATCAACCCATTACGATAAAACATGAGTGAGATATGATATCGTGAACATGAAGTCTAACTGCTGTTCAGAAAAATAAACATGCAAACATATTCAAATACACAACCTATATTTTAAAATCAATCTTTAATTTATATATGAACATACTTTATCATATAATACTGTTATATAACTTATATCTCATATTCAATGAACATATGCAGACTATAAACATAAAATTTATAAATGCAGACGGTAAACATTGCTCACGTGCTATATATGTATAACAGACTAAATATAATTTATACAAGTTATATTCATTAAACAACATATATATGCTGAAATCATTTAACCATATATATGCTAATATTCAACAGATTATAAGTAATATATATACGGCTATTATATAACTTCCATAATCAACAAATATTGACAAAAGTACTCTGTTGTTCACAATAAGATTTTATACCAACAAAATATGTAAATAAACAAACGGCAAAATATAATTTATATAAACTAGACTTACGTATGGTAAGAAGCATGCATTTGCCAACGTGGGTGTGTGCGCATGAGATGCTGATGAGGTTAGTACTGAAGTAGGTGATGTCGGCAGGTGGTTGAAAAGAAAATGACGGCGGTTGGAGGGAGAGGAGGTGAAAGAGTATGTTGAACGTGGATGGTCGGAGAGGCTGTGAGCATGTAGGCTATGACCAGGCTATAAGGGCAAGGCATGGATGGAACGCTAGTGACGTTCGGCGAAGGAGGTTGCTGTGGCAATGGGGAAGGGAGAAGAGAAGGCGGAGGTCGGTTGGTGACTGGGCTTGGCTCCGGAAGGCTGGAGGAGGTGGTTGCTAGCATGGCACGGCGGTGGTTGTTGGTCGATGGGCGAAGGCTGTAGGTGGCGCCGACATGAGGCGATGGGTTTCATGCTCGGGCTGTCATGTGCGTGGAGAATGATGGATGGAGGTGGTTTCAAGTGAATTAACAGGTAGGAGGAAAAATGAGAGACATTTGAGGAGAAGAACATGCAGAGGCTAAATGTCAAATGGACTTTTACTATTCTTTAAGTTCAAATCCAGAGATAAAGCAACGAACATAAAATATGAACCGGCAAACGTTGAAACTAGTGTGGGCAAAGCAAAAGTCATCAGTTGAATTAATAAGCTCTTCAATTCACATGGGTAGCTGAAAGACAAAAATAACCAAAAGATTATAAAACCGGTACCGATGCGAAATCGTTTTTTCGCGGATTCCGCTGCGTACCGGACATCAAAACACAGAATCGAATATACCGTAGAGATCAGCACAACGAGACGATCGAAACGGTATATAGATGTCAGTGGTAGGATTTAATTATAAAAATTCGAAATTTTCAACTAGCGGAAAATGCGCAAAATCGCAGAAAATTAAGATCGACGGAGCCAAAGATGTCCGAATTTTGAAAAACGACAAACTGACAACTTGCTCAAAAGACGGTTTAAAATTTTTCTGTGTAAAAATATTTTGGTTTTGAAAACGTTTTATTTTCATCGCTTTTTAACTGATTAGATTGAAGTAAATTTACGCGCGACATGAACTTTCATATTTTCTAACGAAAATTTACCGGTTGTTATGTTTAACTAAATGCATTTCAAATATCAAATTTATATTTCAAAATTTTAACGTTTATATTTTTATTAAACCTCACCCAAAACGGTTAATTAAATAAATTAAAATCGTAAAATATCCGGGTTGTTACAATAAAATTCCTCAAGCTTTTAGAACCAATTAACTAAAATGAGTTATTAAACTTTCAAAGTCTCATATCTTACAGAAAATTTCAGTAGCACCTCCTTTGCGCGGCTCGATCAAAAAAACTACAACTCGCCACAACAGACTTAAATAAAAAAAATCCTGAAAGTGGTCTCTTATATCTAAGGCATAAAATCATCAACAATGATATAAATGTGTAACTATTAGTCAAGCAATCCAACTCTATTCATGAAACCAAAAGCAACAAGCTATCATTTTGCTTCCATGAGCCTGTATCTCACTTATAAATGATATACCACCTTATAAATTGCATTATCTAATGTCTAAAGAATACAATTTCTTAAATCCTATAGGATGTACATATACATACATACGCAACATCAAATTCATTACTCGCTCGATTATATAAAACTCACTTTCGAACTAATATCGCTTACTCAACTCCCTAGTGCGGACTCCGAACAAGTTCTTGATTAGAAATCTCCATTTTCCTTGCATAGTTATATTCTACGGTAGAAATCTTCAGAATAAAATAATAAATCTGTATCAAGTGTTCGACGTTGAGAATCAAATGAAAAATCCTTATTCGGACTGGTGTAAATCACCTTGAAATCATGTACTCGAATCTGGATCAAGAATAGTTATGCAAACAAAATGATTTACATAAAACTTATGTATCTATTCCATTGGTTTCTTAATTCCACCAATTTCTTTTTAATTGACAATCATTTAAAATCACATTTAGTTACACCAATAGTATTTTTTTCTTTAATACTAAAATCATTCACGAACCATTTCCTTAAACTTTACTTAAGTTAAATTTAATTTCATAACCCAGGTTCAAATTTATATAATACTCTTCTACATCTTAGGAATATATAAAAAATTTCAAATTCTTTTTACTTAAACTAGGATGTTCAACAAACTTTAAAACTTGTTTAACATACTATTTTCTTAAGTTTAAAAATTACAAAACTTATTTTCTTATAATTTCACCAAAAACACTTGGCTTCAATTTCCGTATCAATGCGGAAGTTTATGACTGTCCAAAATCATTCAATTTTTTTTTCATTTTAACAAATGAAAATACCAAACAACACATCATAATGAGACACATACAAATTACTCTGCATAGGATACTTGTGTCCATATAAAAACTTAACCGAAAACTTCAGAATTAAACACCTGGGTTTTGTTTCAATCATTTTTGAAATAATACATACTTATGACTTTAGTATATCATATCATACTTTCGGAGTTTAAACAACATTTGTTTTACCAAAAAACCTTAAAGCAAATTACCATGGTCGTGATTCCCAACTTAGAAACTCAAATTATGAACACTGATGATGCTATAGTCATTACCAATATTATTTTCTAGCGACGGAAATGAGTTCAGCGCTTTGTTATCTTTTTAAAATTATTTTAAAATATTCTTAGTCAAAAACACTTTCAAATAATACAACATTTCTTTTCTCCAAAACTTTGAAAACAATTTCCAAAACACCAGTATTTAAGTTCTCAAATTCTCAGTTTAAATCCATTTTATTTAAAAAATTGTTTATAAATCATATTATAAAATTTCTATTCTTATATACACTCATTTCACAAATATATATATCTTTATTTAGATAATAGTGAACAACTTTTATTAAAATAAAATTTTAATCCAATATTACCACTGAATGTAAAACTCGAAAGTGAATGCCGAAGATGTTGCAGTCATTACCAAAATTATTTTTCCGGTAACAGAAGTTAGTTCAGTGCTTTCTTATCTCTTTAAAATACCTTTTGAAATATTGCTAGTCAAAAATACTTGCAAATAAAGTTCTTATTATTTTTCTCCAAAACTTTGAAAAACAATTTTCAAGACACTGGATTTATGTTTTTGAATTCTTGATTTAAATCCTTTTTATTCATAAAAACTATTTATAAAGCACACTTATAAAATTTCACTTTCTTATGTAAACTAATTTCGCAAATATATACCTTGGATTAGATTATAATAAAAAACTTTTATTAAAATTAAATTTTAATCTAATGTTATCACTGAATCCTTCTAGTAAAATAGTGAAACTGAATTTATAAGGTGTTCGTCTTTAACTCAACTAAAACAATAAATGCTCATAAACTATCTGAGCACAAACAATCAATCAACAAACAATAGTCAATGATCGTAAACTGAACGAGCATGATTAAACAAATAATAAATGATTAATAACTAAACATTATCATTTCCTAACAAACTATCACGTCATGATAACTAAATCAATTTCTAAATATTTTCTTTTATATATAGAATATAAAGTCTAGGTAAAATTATTTCATTTACCTAATTCAAAACAATATTGTGTTGGTTTGTCTTATTCAAGTGTTTAGAAACTCCTATAGATACAGCCGTTCCTTCTGTATCGACCAGAGTTCATAACTCACTCAAATGACAAATCAATGCAACATATAACATTTTATAGCACTAATAAATAAGTGCTTATATATATATTGTAATGACCCATAGATTTTATGGATTTAATTTGGTTAAATTAATAAGTTGTAATTAAATTTAGAAGAAAAATAAATTAAAAACCTACTTATAGTAATTCGAAGTTAATTCAAATGATTTTAAGTGGTGAAAAGAATTTTACCTATATATGAGTTGAATATGAGGAATTTGAGGAAAATATTAAACTAATATAATGTAATAAACATTGTTAACAGTAAATGGAATATGATAATAAGAACAATTGCTAGTTTGTATTTATGGGCGAAATAATATTGATAGGTAATAATTGTTGTAGAGAATAAATTACAAATGTTATAAATTGTATAATGGTGACAGCTATTGTTCGTTACCAATGCATTTAATTTATAGCGATTAAATGTAATTAATCATTGCCTTTTTGTAAGTTAAGAAGTAACTAAAAAATTTGAAGGAAAAATCAATAGAAAGGTTAACTATATGCATAAGATGGAAAGTTGAATAGAATTCTAATAAATGATAATAATGGAAAATGTATACAATCAATGTAGGTAATTTGAAATTACAATGTTGTTGAAATGATTAAACGTTTCTTGTGATAATTAATAAATAACGAAAGGAGTAAGCGTATTTATTTAGAGTATTAATTACTATTGGGTAGAGATTTAAGTAACAACGTTTAATGCAATGTTAGTAATGCCAATTTAAGTCAATAATAAGGAATTGGGAATCATATCTATGAAATGATAACGAGAATACAAGGTGATAAATGCCAATTAAGGGTAATAATTAATAAACTTAATGAAATCCCAATTTTATATAAAATAATTTAAAAGTCAGGTTTGGCTATAATTTGAACATAAGTAAATTGAATTTGTAGTATGAAAATATATGCAAAAATTGATTTTTGTAATAAAAGATTTTGTATGTTACAAAAAGGTAACGGTAATGTTTATGGTAGGTTGCCTATTCATTTATTTAGATTTTTAGTTGGAATTGGAAATAAGTTTGTAATAAATGAAAATAAATGATACATTTATGTGAAATATAACCAATGTAAATTTTATTTATAATATAGCAAAGGGTGGATTTAAGAAGTGACATTGCAGAATTTGAAGCTAATTAATAATAGACATAGTAAAGATGGCAATCCAATCAAATACTTAGGAATAAAATTTATTGGAAGGTAACCTAATTTATAAATAAATGGTAAGTATTTAAGATATAATTCTATATTAATTGAAACCGATTGTAGATTTAGTGTAGTAATGTTAAGGCTAACTAAATTTGCTTTATAGATGGAATTATAATCAAGGTGGATAGGTAAGGAACTTAAAAATATAATATGTAACGACCCGTATTTTACGTGTTGATATATTATAGAATTTACAGGTCGAAGGATTGGTTATGCTGTCTCTAGCCTGAGTCTTGTTCGAGCCATGGGATGAGTTGTGTACGAATTAAGGGTTAGCTCGTATGACCAACCTAAGGAAGTGGCCGAGCTATAGGAGTTAACAGGTTAAGGATTGGACCGACCTAAGGGGAGTGACCGACCTAAGAGCTAATGGTTTAGAGTTATGGCCGAGTTAAGGGGTTGACCGACTTAGTGGTGATCGGCTTAGTGGAGATGCCGAGCTAGCAAAGTCACCGGGACAACACGTTAAGGGGGGATACCGGCTTAAGGAGCTACGAGTTATATTGATAGGTCGTTGGCTTGGTTTTGTGTTAGGTCGTAAGGTAATCGTTAGCTCGGTAGGATTTAGGTCGGTCGAGGGATAAGGTCGTATGCGACCTAAGTTGGTTCTGTGCTAAGAGTTAGGTCGGCATCTGGTTATAACGATAGGTCGGAGACCTGTTTAAGTCTTTAGGTCGGCACTAGGGATAAGCCGTTAGGTCGGTGGGATGGTTAAGGCACGTATGTTTTAGGTCGGTAACGACCTAATAGCGAACTCCGAGTTAAGACCTTGGGCGATCTAAGGTTGATTCAGCCTATAAATAAGGGGGTTTGGCTCACTTTTTGGCACCGGTTTTTGAAGCAACGAAGTGCTGCCATTTTGGGAACTCGACTACAACATTTCTTCATCTTCTTTTCTCCATTCCAATCTAATTCTAACATCCATCCAAGATCGAAGATCGAGATTGAAGATCCAAGATACAAAGTTGAAGATCTTCATCCAACGAAGCTAGATTTCATCGTTTTAAGCGAGATTTCGCCGGATCAAGCCTTGATCTTCGCTGTCCAGATCTGAAGTGTTTAGTTTTTGAGGTGTTTAGGTGATTTGGTGAGTGGTAGTTATCTCTCATGCGGACCCAAAGGAGTATATTGGATTGGTGGTTTGTTGGAGTGTTGTAGATAGTGATTTTTGTGCATTTTCCTTAGACCCAAGTACAAATCCATTGTTGTGAAGATGTTTACCTATGCAAGTTCATTTATTAAGTTATAGAAACAAAACCCATGTTTTATATTTGATAGATCTATGCTAAAAATCTATGAATCATGCATTTTGGACTTATGCTCATTTATTTACGAAATTGCCATTATAGTTAATATTGCTCATTAGATCTTGTTTGAATGATTGATTGTTTGGACGAATGATTGATTTGATTGTTTCAAGTTAGCTAGTAGTTGATTTGGGACAAGATGGTTGAAGATGATTCAAAAGCTAAGTGGAAAGACTCTTGAATAGTGAAAGCTGCCTGTGGCATATGAAGCGGATGTGGAAGCTCATATGGATGGATTCGATGATGATGGACTTTGCCATGATGCGAGGAGGCAAAGCATGAGATCGAGATGGGACTTTGCTATGATGCGATGAGGCAAAGTGTGATGTTGAGATGGGACGGGTTATGATGACGTTCCAAGCACGGGCTACGACGACGTGCAAAGTTATATTGATAACTCGGTGATGCGATCCGGGTTGGTGATAATGGTTAGCTTGAGAGGCGCTTGAGCTAGTATGGAAATAGTTGTCGAGGAGGATGACTAGGAGGCTGAGATCTTATCGTTGTTGAAGGTTCTAGCATGCTCAAAGCAAGAGTACGTTGGAACGGGCTGCGACGACGTTCCAGGCACGGGCTGCGACGACGTGTTAGTACTCTGGGTAGTTGCGAAAATTCCTAGGCACGGGCTGCGACGACGTGCGGAGTTATGTCTAGAACCGGGGTTACCATTAGCCCTTGACGGATGGTCATTCAATCAACGGTAAAATCGAAGTAAGGATAACAGTGATAGCCAGAGTCATGGATGTTTGGTCGTATTATCATTCGGTCTCAAGAGCGGTATTTTCTGGGTGCTTATCTGATCTTGGTTTAGGCCTTGGGGGTTTGTATTTGGAAAGCATCGCCCTTGACTCGAGTGATTATTGCTTTACTTTAATTATCTGCTATATTATGCTTGCTTTTCCTTAGTGTGTGTCTGGGGGGCTATCACTGTAGAAAGAGGTGGAGTGGGATGGTTTGGTTCCTATTCCTTTTATTCTTTATGCTCTTTTGGTATGTTTGATAGTTGATTTACTGCTCACTAAGACTTTGTCTGACTCAAGGTTTTATGTCTCCTCTTATTACCTTGGCCTGTTCATCCATGTTGGGATGGGCAGACTAGGTAGCAGGTGACAGGTGATGTTCTTAGAGATCTACGCTGATGATGACGAAGACGAGCAGGAGGCTTTGCATACTAGTTTTCTTACTATATGTACTGGGTGTTCCGCTGTTATATCTGATTGAGTGTTTGTAGTGAGGCTTTGATGTATGGATGATTCATGTTTGTATAAAACTACTACGATGCTTATATGATGATTTTTCTGTTATGGGGCTTCACTATATATTTCTCTATTGTATTTTATCCATGCGCTGTGAGTTGTACGATAGAGTTTGCTGTTTTATTTTACCCTGACTACTGTCCATGGCTACCTGGCACGCCCTTCAGCGCTCTTTTCTCTTGTTTTGGTGCGGGAGTCATGGGCGGTCGTCACATTTGGTATCAGAGCCAGGTTAATCGATTTTAGCCAACGTTTGCTGACGTAACTACGTATGAGAGACGTAATTGTATTTTGATGAATGATTACTATATATAATATAGTAGTTTAGAAGGATTTGAACTCCTTTTTGCAGTTGTTTCTCAAGGTGTTCTAAGTCATTCCTTTTTGTAGATATTAAGGATGAGTCGAAGAGGGAGACCAGCTGCAAGGGAAAGCCGTGCTACTGAAGGAGCGGTTGATTATGGGACTATGTTCGAAGCGATGATGACTTCGATCATGAGAAGGATACCAGCTCCAGGGCCATCTGTAGATGTTGGAGTTCAAGTCCAAGCTCCAAGACCGGTGAATTTTGCCAAGCTTTGCAAGGATTATACTTCTCTTGGAGGAAAAGCTTTCTTGGGGACAGAGTCGACTATTGAAGTGTAGAGGTGGATTGATGCTTGCCGAAGAATCTTTGGGGACTTGGGAATTGAGGATGCAACCAAGAGGAAGCTTGCATCGAGACAGCTTCAGGGAAGAGCTGCTGATTGGTGGAATTCTATCACCATAGATACTTCAGAAGAAAAGATTACTTGGGAGCAATTCCAAGTTAAATTTGAAGCCAAGTTCATCTCTACTGCTCAGAAGTCTGCTTTGTTCAAAAGGTTTGTAGAGCTCAAGCAAGGTGGGAGGCCTGTTCTTGAGTATATTTCCGAGTTTGAAGCCTTGTCCAAGTATGCCAGATCGTATATTAATTCTCCCTACCAGAAGAACGAAAAGTTTGTGACTGGTCTGGATGCTTATCTTGGGAGGCAGTTAGTGGATCATTTGGACGATCCATTTGAGAAGCTGGTGGAGAAAGCTCTTAGGCATGAGAGTTTGTTTCCTAAGGAAAGTTCTGTTGTTTCTGTAACCAAGGAAGGATCTAAACCCTAGCAAAATGGAAACAAGAAGAGGAAGCAGCAGCAACAGAAGGGAAAGGATGGCCAGAAGAAGCCGAAGGGCGAGGTGATTTGCTATAATTGTCACCAGAAGGGCCATCTCTCCAAGGATTGTAGGAATCCAAGGGCACCGGCGAAATGCCACAATTGTGATAAACCAGGGCATTTCAGGAAGGACTGTCCAGAACCGAGGAAGGACAGGCAGATTGTGCAAGCTTATGCTTTGGGAGCTGTGCCGTCATCTTCAAAAGCTCCTACTGCTGAAGAGAAGGGGAAGAGTGTGGTGGTTCAAGGTACTCTTTCTATTTGTGGTGTCCCAGTTAGAGTGTTGTTTGATACTGGAGCGTCGCATTCTTTTGTTTGTAATGATTTGGTAGACCGGTTAGGTTTGAAACCAGATATTGTTGATAGACCATTGGTTGTGACTAATCCAGTTGGGGGTTCGTCATGTTTGTGTATGATATGCCGTGGTCTAGTTGTGTCGAGTCATGATTGCTCGTTTGTTTGTGATTGCTTTGTTCTAAACTTTGCGGGGTTCAGAATTATTTTGGGTATGGACTGGCTTAGGAAGTATGCGGCTAGGATTGATTGTGAGGGGCTTGAGGTGACAGTCGGGAATGTGGAAGGGCGAAAGGTTGTGATACGATGTAAGCATGAGGAAGGCGTCTTCATGAGCTTCATGTATTCGCTGGTTGTTCCACGGGATGGACTATCATCGGTGCCAATTGTGAATGGATTTGAGGACGTCTTTGACGAAGTCAAAGGGTTACCGCCGCATAGGGAGATCGAGTTTCGTATCGATCTGGTCGAGGGAGCCAGACCTGTTGTGATGCCTCTTAGGCGGATGGCGCCTAGGGAGCAGCTAGAGTTGAGGGTGCAGGTTGATGACCTTTTGCAGAAAGGATTCATTCGGAGAAGTGTGTCCGAATGGGGTGCACCAGTTGTGTTCGCAACCAAAGCGGATGGATCGTTGAGGTTGTGTGTGGATTATCGTGAGCTAAATAAGTTGACTAAGAAGAACAAGTATCCATTGCCGAGAATAGATGACTTGTTTGATCAACTTCACGAGGCTAAGGTGTTTTCCCAGATGGATTTGGCAACGGGATTTCACCAGTTGAGAGTGGCAAAGGATAGTGTGCCGAAGACTGCTTTCAGGACACCATCCGGGTTTTATGAGTGGCTGGTAATGCCGTTTGGATTGACTAACGCGCCAGCATATTTTGTGGATCTTATGAATAGAGTGTTCAGAGATCAGTTGAACAAATTTGTACTTGTGTTCGTGGATGATATTTTGGTTTACTCCAGAACTGAAGAAGAGCACAAGACGCACTTAAGGATTGTTTTGGAAATTTTGCGGAAACATCAGCTGAAGGCTAAGTTTTCGAAGTGTCACTTCTGGAAGAGTGAAGTGAGGTTCTTAGGCCATGTTATCTCTAGAAATGGAATAGCGGTTGATCCCGCTAAGGTGGCAGCAATCCAGGATTGGGTTAGACCTAAGAATGCATCTGATGTGAGGAGTTTTCTTGGATTAGCAGGATATTATCGTCGGTTTATCAAAGACTTTTCCAAGATAGCTGCACCGTTGACAGGATTGACGAAGAAGAACCAAGTGTTCAGATGGGATGACAAGTGTGAGCAAGCTTTCGTAATCCCTCCAGAGGCGTACCCATGTGGCAGTAGGAAGTTCCTTAGCCTGACCATTTATTGGAAATCCAATCTTCAATATGCGTCTTGTACGGTTTTAGTTGCAGAACCTGCCATTTACTTTTGATGGTCACCACTGTTTCGATGGTAGCTAAAGTAGGCATAGTACGAAATGTATATGCTGGCTAAGATTAATATTATACTTTCGAAATGGTTTTTTCTACACTATGCACTAGTAATAATATCAAAGAAATTTTCTCGTATCAAGCATATTTGACTATCACAAGGTGAAATCTGCTCCAATTCTGCGTTTGCATTGTGTGTGCGGCGGGTGGCCTTATGGTAGTTTCATTTTCTAAAAAGCATTGCGAATTTAAATTTTAAAATCCTTGGTTGTTCGTTTAAAAAAAACTGTTTTTTTTCTCATATCAGTCCCACGACTGACCTGGAATTTATTGTTCCCTTCGTAAACTCTGGATGCCCATAATTTACCCACACGGGCAGTCTAGAGTTGGGTTTTTCAGATAGTCAGGTTTAGTAGATTATCTGGAGCTAGTTCAGTCTTTGGATTCAGACTGACCTGGATTGCTTAGTGCATCATTATTGGGAGTTCGAGCTACTTCTGGATTGGTGCCTTGGAGATGGAGATTACCGATACTAGATATCTCTCTTGAAGACCATATTGGAGATATTGTTCCACTGCTGGTGTTATCTTTTCTTTCCGCTGCTATTGTCTTGCATCATATCTCTGACGTACATTGATATTCATTGTATCATTCAGTTGTATCAGGTATTGTATCATTGTTGTATATTGATATATTTTTTTCATCCGCTGTATTGTTATACTTAATGTGTTATAAGCTCCGACGAACCAGATTCGACGTTTGGATCTGCGGCATTTGAATACGAGTGTCGTATCGGTGCCGATTTTCAAAGGTCGAGTCAGGGTCGTTTCATTAAGAAAATTAATTTTCAGATTATGTTTGAAACCTTTACGAATATCCATGATTTGACTTCTATGTAAATGGATAATGGTGATCCTGGTTTCCATAATTTTCCTTACTTGAATCAATCTCCATCAGCAATCTTTTCTTTCTTTGTTTAACAAATTCTTTGACTAATTAATTGGTTAGCAATTAATTAGTTTCCCTTCTCTAAAAGATATCACATATATCCTTCTCTTTATCTTTCCATTATATCCTAATTAATTGATTGACTGAATTAATTAATTATTTTCTTATCTTCTTTGAAAAATATTTGAATCGCATAAATTCAACACGAGTGGGTTTCAATAAAGCAACAATAAAGTGTTATAGACGTCACATTATGAATGTCCAACTTGGGATAAAGAGACCACTTATACATAGCTTTCTGAAGAAGAGGAGCTGTTATTGATGGTGTATGTCGAGTTGAATGAATCAAAGTAGGAAGATAGATAATTTCTTGATTCGGGATGTAGTAATCTTATTTGTGGTGATAAAGCTCTATTTTGCAATCTTAATGAAAACTACAAACACATACTAAAACTAGGGAATAACAGAAGGATGTCTGAAATGAGGAAGGGAGACGTGAGGTTGAAAATGAATGGAAGCAATCATATGGTGATAGGTGTGTTCTATGTCGCCGATTTGAATAATAATTTATTGAGTATTGGATAGTTGCAAGATAGAGGTTTGTCTATTCTTATTCAAAATGGTTGTGTAAAATTTATCATCCATAAATAGGTTTGATCATTCAAACTATGATGTCTTCCAATAGAATGTTCGCTTTATTGGCTAAATCACAACCAAAAAATTCAATTTGTTTTCAGATATCTTCATAAGATTTGTCACACCTTTGGAACTGCAGATTTGGGCATTTGAGTCGTAAAGATTTTAAAACAATTCAGTCCATAAGAATGATGATTGGACTACCACAATTAGAGGAGCCAAAAACTATATGTACCAACTGTATGATTGGAAAGCAACATAAATACCCGATTCCTAAGAAAATTTATTGGAAAGCAACTCAAAAGCATCAGTTAATCCATGTAGATATATGTTTCAAACAGCAATAAAGGTACCTGATTTGTTTTATGATATTTAGTGGAAAAATGTGGGTTTACTTCTTATTTGAAAAATCTGAAGCGTTGGTTAATTTCAAGTACTTTAAAAACTACGTTGAAAAGAAACTAGTGCTTTATTAAATGCTTGTGCATGGATCGTGGACGTGATTTTACTTCACAAGCTTTTAATGAGTTCTACAGATCCAACGGAATAAAGAGGAAATTGAAACCATCCCTATATCTATAGCAGAATGGAGTTGCACAGAGGAAGAATTGGTCCATCATGAATTTGGTTCAAAGCATTCTTTCAAAAAAGAGAGCGCTAAATACTCTATGGCCAAAAGCAGTAATACATTTTCAATAGAAGCCTAAGTTCTACAGCTAAAAACATGACTCCGTAGGAAGCTTGAAGGGGGAGTAAAACCTTCAGTCGAACACTTTCGAGCGTTCAGGTGCATTGTACATGTTCATGTATGAAATGCTAAAAGGACCAAATAAGAAGATATGTGTTTTGCCTGTGTGTTGTTAGGGATCAATGAGGAATTTAAAGCCTGTAGGCTTAATGTTCCCTTAACGATAAAAATTATCACTAGCAAAGATGTAGTCTTCGAAGAAAGTAGATGTTAGGAATGGGATGAGTGCCATCACCAGCAGGTGATGGCTGCATTAGAATGGGGAGATAATATGGAAGAAGTTATGATAAGCGATGAAGTGGAAACTGAAATTGATAGTAGTAATACTACTGATGTAGGTAAAGTAGAAGATATTAATGATGATGAAGGTGGTAATGGTAGTGTTGATTCTTCACATGAAGTGAACGAAAGAAGAATTTTTAGGCAACCTGCTTGGATATATGATGATGTAACTAGGAAATGATTATTTGAAGAAGAATCTAAATCTAACATGGAATTATTTATTAGTGATGCTAATGAAGGGATGTAATGGACTCGGAAATAGCAGCAATAGAGAAAAATAAACCTGGGTTCGAACCGAGTCATCTATAGGCGCAAAGAAGATATGAGTCAAATGATTATATAAACGACCTTGGAACGAGACCAATTACCGCTGATGCTAAATAATGTATTAATCCAATCTGTATGTTTGGATTCGTAAAAGAATGGTTGGAAAAAAATTTAACCTCCAAACAGGTCATTTCGTCGAGAGTTGTATATAAGTGATACAACTCTCGACAAAATGACCTGCTTGGAGTTTAAATTTTTTTTTCCTGTTATTTTTTATGAATCTAACCGGTACGGATTGGATTAACACAATACCAAGCATCAGTGGTTCGAATTTGATCTCGTTCCAAGGTCATTTAGCCTCCGAACGAAGGATTCTTTGTCTTAATATTGACGAACAGCTATAAATTTAAAATTCAAGATCGACACCCTACAATTGTTAATTTTCTCATCATCTTCTGGAAATAGATCAAGTATACATTAAATCTACATAAGATCCAACAAATTTAATTTTTTGCCTATTATTTTGTTTTATATAATTTTATCATGCTAAATACAGTTAAAAATTTATAATTAACTACCTAGTGGTTTTAAAAAATATTTTAATTCGTAAAAATATTACATAGAATCAACTTTATCGAAGTTTCTCAATGGACCGACTAAAAGTTGCATAGATTGATCATGCGAGTTAGATTTTCAATAACGTTAAATATTTGAATCACGTGAAGACGAATCATCGAAATTACTTATTAACCGATTAGAACAGTCGTTACGTTGAATGGTTGTGCTAAAATATCTTATTTATTTCATAGGAATTAAATTAGTATTTTTAAACATATTTTTAAAAAGTAGAATGAATAAGAAAAAATAATAATAATAGTCCAAAATTAACAAGATGTCGCTAGCCAATGGCATAATGAGTATACAGAAAGAAACTACATGACAATTTCCTTATTCTTCCGTTCCTACCATATTTTCAAAAGTGAAAAAAAAAACCTAGAGCCGCCAACGCTCCCTCGACCACCATCGCCTCTCGTCAACTTCACCTAAGGCCATCATAACTAGTCGAATTTACCAACTTCTCCTATTTCTTCTTATTGAGGTAAAATCTTAACCTCTATTTTGAATTTGGGGCTAATTAGTACGATTATGGATTTAAAATTGATGATTATTATGTATTAGTAAATGATAATAGTGTATTACTTGATTTTAGGATATTAATTATTGTTGTAATTGTTTAATTTGTAACTAAAAGGCAGGTTTAATTTAAAATCCGAAAATTAGCATATAATAATATATTAATTTGTATGTTAATTAGTTCATATGACTGTTTATTATAGTTTACAATAATCTTAGGGCCAACATATATGGTTGAAATATTAAATATGTTAAATATAAAGCTTACACTTAAACATAATTAATTAATTTTAATTAATTAATGTGTGTTAGTTATAAATGTTAATGGTAAGTAAAAAATAAAGTTATCTTAATTTATTATAAGTGCAAAATTCAAATTTTATTTAACGAAATAATTAAGCTAAATTTTTTAATAGTTAAATGAATTATAAAATATGTTTTAAAATTAAATTTTGTTAATAAAACATTTAAATAGTTGAAAGAGTTATAAAATATGTTAATTATAAGTGTTAGTGGTAAGTAACAAATAAAGTTATTTTGATTTATTATAAGTGCAAACTTCAAGTTTTACTTTATAAAATAATTAAATTAAAATTTTAAAATTTTAAATGAATTATAATATGTTTTAAAATTTAAAATTTAGTTAATAAAATATTTAAATAGTTGAATAAATTATAAAATATGTTAATTATAAGTGTTAGCGCTAAGTATAAAATAAAGTTATTTTAATTTATTATAAGTGCAAACTTCAAATTTTAGTTTACAAAATATTTAAATTAAAAATCTAAATAGTTAAATGAATTATAGAAATATGCTTTATCAAATTTAATTAAATAAATATTTAAATAGTTTGTGGCAAATATTATATATGTCTTACATGAGATCTCATGCTTCTGCTTCTCTTGCTACTAGGGAGGGTGCCAACGGCTAGGTGGATTATGCCCAAGGGCAGCCATGATTCCGAAGAGTGGAGAGTGAGTATAAAATTTATTGCATCATCATTAGTATTTAGTGCATGTATATTATTTAAATTTATTAAATGCCTACATAAAAATTAATACAGAATTTTTGATCTGGAGCCTTTCAATTATATTCTGACCATCTCTAAAAAAACATACGTGAGTCAGATGTCGATTTGTTAACCTCAGTCGGATGACATCCCACCGCATATTAAGAATGTTATATGGGCCGACGTGATGGTAAGTATAGATTTATAATTCATTTGAAAATGACATATTTGATCTTTGAAAATTAACAAACTGCATGTAATTTATTTTAATTTCAATGTGTCGGCTATAGTAGCTGTTGAGGAGGAAGACAAAGATATTCTTAGGAATCATTGGAATAAGAAACTGACAAAAATTTATAGGGACACCCTTTTCGGCGCAAAGAAAGGAATAAAAAGCCCGATTGGATGAACGCTAGTATTTGGATGGACTTTCAGCAACACTGGGAAACTCCAACATTGAAAGTAATTTTTCTTATTTGATTTTATTATTATAATTCATTTAAAGTTCTTATATTAATTAGATTAATTTAGTCATTCATATATTTGAATTTATAAAAAATTGCCGAGTGGAACTTGGCGAACAGGAATAAAAATCTTGTTATATACCATGGTGGCTCAAAATCCTTCCAACAATATCGAAAGGAATTGTTAAATTTATAAATTGTGATTATAAAAAATTTATAACATTATTTAATTATATATTTACATTGTTTATTCATATATAATTTCAGGCCAAGGTGAAGGACCGTATGCTTACATATGCGGAGGTCTTCACACGGATTCATGTCGTTGATCACACCAATGATGATGGCTCAGTTCGTTTACTTTGATGAACCTTTAATCTCAAGCCATGATGGTAAATGTTAACGCTTAAATTTGAACGCTAACACCCTGGTGTATAAGATGTGATTGTGAAAGCACCACCCGTTCGTACGGGAATCAGAAATAAGCAGTAAGTATGCAGAAAAACAGTAAGAGACACAGTATTTATAGTGGTTCGGCTTATAATCAAGCCTACGTCCACTTTAATCTCTTTATCACTAGTTTGATTACAATTCTTTACAAGATCTTTCAATTACAACACACTTCAAGTGATAGGATATGTAAAACAAGTAGCTCAAACTTTGATGTTGACAATCATCTTCAAATCCATGGTGAATGTAGATGATATCTTCATGGAGTTCCTTTAGAAGTTTGTTGGATCTCAAGAGCTTTGAAGTAGTCTGGAATTCGGCGGAGTAATGGCGCTTGAAGAGAATGAGCCAAAAAAAGTCCTTTGAACGTTGGAAGTGGTCCTCTATTTATAAGAGTTCTGGTCTGGAAATTTTGCTAAGTTCTAAGTCGCCACCGACTCAGTATAAGTCGTGACCGACTTAACCTATCTCATTGCCGATCTAACGAGCTAAGCCCGCGACTTAATGGAAGCAAGCCTGTCTGAATTGAGTTGCGGCCGAGATAAGCTGAGTCGTAGGTCGGTGCCGAGACAAGCTGGGCAGTAGGTCGTCTCCCCCTCTTTAATGCATTGCTCCCGACTTAACTGGGAGTGCATGTTTAAACAGGTCATGAGTCGGTCACGACTCAAGCGTAAGTCGTGAACTTGTTCCATTCAATTAGGTCGGTAGGCATGTTAAGCCGGTCCCTTAGTTAAGTCGGTGACTTCATTGGGTAGTTAGGTCAGCAACATGTTAGGTCGGATCCTTCTGAAGCACTAGGTCGGCAACTTATTGAAACCTTAAGTCGGCAACCTATTGGATCTGTTAGATCAGCATGGCCTTAGGTCGGCAACTCTTCTGGGTCGGCATCGAATTGGGTCGGTCACCTTGTTAACTAGTTAGGTCGGCCAACCTGCTAAAGCTTTAGATCGGTCTTCGTGCTTGCGCTGTTGAGTCGGAACTTCTTTATGCCTTAGGTCGGCATCTATGTGAAAGTATTAGATCGGCATGTTTCTTAACTAATTAGGTCGGCAACTCTTCTGAGTCGGCATCTCTTGAGTCGTAACCGAGATAGGGTTAACATTTGCCCCTCGAAGTATACGTCTTAGGCTTAAGTCGTGTGCTTCGAATTATCTCTTATCTCGGCCCTTCATTGAGTCGGCACGTTATTAGATCGGGCACGGTCCAAAAGTTAGGCCGGTGAAATGCCGCTTCAGTTCCTTTCACCACGAGGTATAAATCATATCCCCTTCTTCTTTTTCATTACCTGCTCTCTTAATTCCGCCATTAAAATTCTCCTGAGTTCTTAAAGGCGATTCCATTCTACCTGATCATCAGCACTTCCTACTATTCAGAGCGTAAGTGAATCCTCTTCTTCGATTATAGATCACTGTTAGTTCGTGAATTTCACCATCTAAATCACTCCCTGACATGACGCTTTATCGCGAATCCCATTATGTTCACGGCTGATGGAGTTTAGGTTGCTAGGTTCGATTTTAACTGTCCGATGAGACGATGAAGATGGTTCACCGATGCAGGCTAGTGGATTTTGATGTGTGCTAGGATTGCAAGGTTTTGAATTGGTGCATTGGACGATCTGGAAGTATGAACTAATAGGAATGAAGTGTGGGTTTTTTGATTCGAGGGGGTAGCTAACGGTTTGAGTGGATCGAAGTATTCATTTTGATGCGACCCGTTGATTTCAGGCGACTTAGCTTTTGGCCGATTCAATCCTTAAATCGTGGCCGTGTTAATGCATGTGGGAAACCCACCGACCTACCATTCTGCCGATCTAAGATTTAAACCGTGACCGAGATAATGCCAGAAAGAAGTTTACCGACTCAAACTTTAAAGCTTAAGTCGTGACCGAGCTAACACTTGAGAAATTCCTGCCTTTTGAACCAGAACTTGCGACCTAGTGAACGAGTTGCCAAGTTAAATCATCTTGACCTTGACCCGCTACCGATCTAACCTTATCCCGTAAAAGATTTTTAGAACGTAGCCGAGATAGTACTTAGGCTTTGACGTTTAGGAGCATATACCCACTTTATGCATTTTGACTTTGACTACCGGACTAAGCTGAATAAACTTTGAATTGTGATCAAACTTTGTACTGCCCCAACTTTAAATTTGTTTGAACGTCATTGTATTACTTCACAGATCATTCTCACTTTTGAGCCGCAAACCTGTTGAGAATAACATACAAACAAAGAAAACCAAGGCGCACATACTGCCATTGACTGCCCATATCAAATGACAGATTAGTTAAGACAAGATAAAAGATATGAACATATTGCATGAAATGTTGTGAATCAATTGACTAAAGTAGAATATTAATGCAAAGTATCAACAATTTGAACTGATTTGCTTGCATCAACATTGTATTTGCATATTCAAACTCAAAACAAAGATTCCTGGTTTTTATAACTAACAAATGTTTGCTAGGTTTTATTCCAGTTACCTTTGCTTATTGTTTGATTGATACTTGTACAACACTTCACACACTTTAGGAAACGTGCACCTTCATGTTTGAATATCCAATTGCTTGTGTAGAATGACTTCCCATCAAAGAGAAGAAGTAGCAAGTCAAGAAGAAGAAACTTTCCCGGTAACTGCTCCTATAGAGAATCCTCCGGAAAGAACTTCGACTATTCTATCTTCGAGAACATTTATTCAGTTGCGTACTCAATTCGGCTTTGCTGAAGATGATGTCATATTTCCCGGACCAAATGATACTGCTGACAGACCTCCCTATGGTTTTGTCGCGGTTAATCGTCAAATGTGCTTAAGTGGGGCGATCCCACCTTTCAATGACTTTCTTCGAATTCTTCTTCTCCGGATGTCAATTTCTCCGTTCCAACTTCATCCTAATGGTTACGCTATCTTGATGGGGTTGGCTGTTTTGTTCAGAAGACATCTTGACCGACTGCCGAGCTTCGAAGAAATTCGCTACTTATGCTCGTTTGCAAAGAGCAAAGACCATCCTTCTCTTATCATTGTGAGAAGTGCAAGAAACCGCAAGCTCATTCTTGATCTTACTGAAAGTGTCCATGGATTTTTAAACCAATTTTTCTTTGCTCGCAGTCCCCCAGAGTTTTATGCTTCTTGGAGAGTAGGAAGTAAGATCATTTATTTCCGTCTTTCCACTTTCTTTCTTAACTCTTTTCGGGGTCCAAATTGCTAATCTCATTCTTTGCTTTTTTTAGCACTTCCCCTTCCCTCTAGAGATCCGATACATAGGCAGACTTTTGATAGACTGAGCGCTGTAGCCGCAGAAGAGAGAAGTATCAAGTTTCTACTAAGCGACGAATTTCTACATCAATACGAACTTCTCCACCCTTCTCGCTATACTCAGCTTTGTGAAGCTCCGACTGAAGTTCCCGATTCTCCGACGAAAACTCTCGACGCCTCGGTCTCCACTAAAGATCGTGTGCAGGGAGAAACTTCTACTGGAACTCCATTAGTGAAGTGCTCTACTCCACGAGACGACACGGGGCCATCCGAAAAGTCCGCGCTTCCCCCCATTACTGAAGAAGAAGAGGAGCAACCTTCCCAAACTATGAAAAATGCCGATAAAGGAACTGATGGAGGGAACCAGGCTAGGCATGACGATGATGATGTCTTTGGGGATTTAAGTGACTTATTTATCTCTTCCCAAGAGCTCTCTAAAGATGATCCTGCTCGTGGTAAAGTTATACCTCCAACAATTGAAGTGACATCTGCCCTCCAACTGACTCCAACTTTTTTATTCCAAGAATTGCCACCGATAGCGAAACCTATTACATCCCCCCAACTGAGAAGTGGTTCGTTAGCCCAATGCGAGTAGTTTGCACTTCACACACCACTTAAGAATTTTCCAGCACACTTATACACTTATCTTCTTATGCTTTAAAGATTTCTGAAGCTTATCTTTTCTTATTTCAGATTCTCCAATGACACGCGGTGGATCATACTATCAAGATTTTCAACGCTATGGTGGGCGTGGACAGTATAATTATGGGCGCTACTTCTCTTCCTATAGGGAGTCTGATGAAGAGAGGGCTGCTCGAAAAGCTCGGGAAAGGAGGGATAGGGATGAGCATCGCGACTCCCCGCAGAGAGGTGACGATTCCTATAAAAGGAAATCACACGATGACCGGGGAAAAGGTCATGTAGTAGAAGATTCGAGCAAACGAGCTCGACATGGTGAGAGACATGCTTCCACCACTCCCGACAAGCCTACTGCCCCTGCCCCTCTTGATATTACTTCTGACTCTCCTGCTCTTGGGAAGGAGGACATCCAGACAATAATAAGTAGGCCTAAATTTCAAGTGGGACCGGGCCCAGCCACTTTACAAAGTCGTTTTCCGCAGTGGTGTTTAAAGGGTGTGAGGTTCGATCTCGACCTAGTCCCTATTGACAAGCCTGCTATGCTACGAAATCTTGACGCCGTTAAACTTGATATCGAGAGGATGTCAAACTGGCAGAAGCTTGTTGATGAGCTTCAACGAGTTAACCGTGCCAACTTAGAGGCTATGCTCACCATGGAAAACGATAAGGCTGAGTGGCAGAAGGTCCTTGAGCAGCATGATACCGAGATGAGAAGTATTACTTCCTACAACGAGGGGCTCGAAGCAAAGGTTGAGAAGTTGAAAGACGAGCTTGCTGCTTCCTCTACTTCATACTCTCAAAAAGAAGAAGTGCTTCTCAGACAAGTTAGAGATGCTCATGCCAGTCAGAGAGACGCTGAGGACAGGCTTGAAGTACAAAAAAGAATCAGTGACGGCTATGTCTCTGATATTGCCGAGCTTCGAAAGAAAAACAACTCCCAGGAGGCGGAGATGCAAATGCTCAAGCTTCAGCTTGCCAGAACTGAAAGGGAGCGCGATGAGGCTGTCGCCGGCAAAATCGCAGCCGAAGAATCTCATGAGGCGACCAAAAACAGCTTCGGCTCAACATTATTCGACTTCTACTTGCATAGCGTCTTGGGGCGTGGAAGCCTCGCCTTTCTTGGTCCCAAGTACGAGATCACTTTAGCTGAAGTGTGGGAGGCCGCCCTCGATATGCTTGGTGCTGAAGGTGCTGGTTATGATGAGTCAGCCCTGGAAAGGCATTATTTTGATGAAGACGCTCGCGCTGCTCTTGCCAGGGGAAAGGGACAACTTGCCAAACTAAGAACCGAAGTGACGGAAGGGGATCAGCTGGGGAAAACCACTTCAACTACTCTAGTCCAGCCACCTTCTTCGTCTGAAGTCGACATTATTGGTTCCAGTTCCCATCTCGCTTCTCCCACCAAAGTTACCGCTGATATTACAAGCACACAAGGTGGAGACGAGGGTGAAGAGAGCGCTGATACGCAAGCTTATGAAGTCGATATCAGGAAACCAGCTTCTTCAGGTAACTTCACTGTTAATTTCGCTACTGTCAATTCTGCTCAAGCTGGTTACTCGCTTATTTCACATGAGTTTCACGAGCTCCTTGGCTATTTTCTCAACCTTGACGAGCCTTCATCTCCTCTCTTTACTGACTTCATTGGTGAACCCTCATCTCCTCTTTTTACTGACTTTAATCTTTTTTCTTCTGTAGAGAGAGTACCAAGCGCTGCTCAAACTTCTACTCCTCCGGTCATCCTTCCTTCATCTCTTCCGGCGGTGCCTCCTTCTGCCTCGCAACCTGGATCACAGGAGGAACAAATAGAGGCTCTTCACGGCTTGGATGATCCCATCACTTCGCAAGAGCAGAAAGATGAGAGACCTGAGGGAGGTGACATTTCCCCGGAACGGACTCCTTCTGACGACATTGTTCTATCAAAACTTGTCACTCCGGGGAGTGAGTCTTCCTCACAGAGGAGAGAGAAGCGTGGGACATCAAAGAGGAGGGGGAAGAAAATCACCGCCACTGAAGAGGAGCCGGAAGTTGGGCCAGCTGCGCCTACCTCTCCTTCCTCCCTTATACCCACTGGTCGACCTGAAAAGCTGATCATTCGGCCGGGTAAAGGGTCTAAAGGCAGCAAAAAGAAGTGAAGATCTTCAGTTTCTAGTTTTTTGTGTTTTGCATGTACTGGCCGAGAATTGTGCGGGTACCGGCCCCCGCTTTTCTTTATTTTGAAACCTGTACCTGCGTTGTAATTGAATAAAATGATTCCTCGTTTGTACAAACTTTTGTTTGAATTAAAGAATACATTTGTTATTCGTTTTGGCATGAGTTTATTTGATATTGCAGCGAGCTTATGGTATGTTACTTGAGCGTTACCTTTTGCTGGTTTGGTTATACCATATTGTGTGTAATTATACTATATTGCCCCCATTCCATAAGTATGCTGCAATATTCTATACCTCGAGGGGACTTACACTCTTATTTGCTAAAGAATAATTATTTTAAAGAAAATTTTATAGAGTACAACTCCCTTCGTATAAGTTTTTACGCTTGGTCGTTCGAAGAAATCACTTTTTTCTTTTGCTTATGTGCATATCTCATCAAGTGAATTCCTCTATGTGGTAAAGCGGACCTCTGAAGGGTACTTTAACTTCTTTTCTTTTTACGATCATTTCCCACAGTAGGCAAATTATTTTTCCTTTGAAAGTTAAAGTACGCTTTTGATGAGGATTTTTTTTTTTTATAGAAAGTTGTACCTCTGAGGAGGGATTTTTTCACGTTTCAACACTTGGAAGTTTTATTTCAATCTCGGTGAAACGTGTACCTCCAAAGAGTTATGCTTTAGAAATCCTTTTCACGTTTCAACACTTGGAAGTTTTATTTCAATCTCGGTGAAACGTGGGTTTCCAAAGAGGTCTTTTTTCTTAATTGTGTTCCCGGGAGGGGGTTGTACCTCTGAGGAGGGATTTCTCACGTTCCAACACTTGGAAGTTTTATTTCAATCTTGGTGAAACGTGTACCCCCAAAGAGTTGTGCCTTTGAAGAAAGCCTTTTCACGTTTCAACACTTGGAAGTTTTATTTCAATCTCGGTGAAACGTGTGCTTTCAAGAAGGTCTTTGTTTTTACATTTCAACTTTGGTGAAGTGAAATTCCGAAGAGCGGTTGCTACACTTCAACTCCTGGCGAAATGTGCCTCCGAAGAGGGCTTTTATTTTGTTTACATTTCAACTCTGGTGAAGTGAAATCCCGAAGAGCGGTTATAACACTTCAACTCCTGGTGAAATGGGCCTCCGAAGAGGGCTTTTATTTTGTTTACATTTCAACTCTGGTGAAGTGAAATCCCGAAGAGCGGTTATAACACTTCAACTCCTGGTGAAATGGGCCTCCGAAGAGGGCTTTTATTTTGTTTACATTTCAACTCTGGTGAAGTGAAATCCCGAAGAGCGGTTATAACACTTCAACTCCTGGTGAAATGTGCCTCAGAGAGGGTTTTCATCGCCTGGAAGTTACTCTCTCATGGTTGGAGGGTCATGACTCCTCCAATCTTTTTTGTTGAGTAGAGAACTTTCTTTTTTGTGGCGTATGACCCATTAGAGGTCTTTTATCCTCCGAAGAGTTGCGCCTCCGAAGAGGACTTGTGCCGCTGATGGTAGCTTTGGTCTCTGAGGAGAAGCATTCGGTCTCCGTAGAGAAGCATTCGGCCTCTGAAGAGGGCTTTTGGCCTCCGAAGAGGGCTTTGGTCTCTGAGGAGAAGCATTCGGTCCCCGTAGAGAAGCATTCGGCCTCTGAAGAGGGCTTTTGGCCTCCGAAGAGGGCTTTGGTCTCTGAGGAGAAGCATTCGGTCTCCGTAGAAAAGCATTCGGCCTCTGAAGAGGGCTTTTGGCCTCCGAAGAGGGCTTTGGTCTCTGAGGAGAAGCATTCGGCCTCCATAGAGAAGCATTTGGCCTCTGAAGAGGGCTTTTGGCCTCCGAAGAGGGCTTTGGTCTCTGAGGAGAAGCATTCGGTCTCCGTAGAGAAGCATTCGGCCTCTGAAGAGGGCTTTTGGCCTCCGAAGAGGGCTTTGGTCTCTGAGGAGAAGCATTCGGCCTCCATAGAGAAGCATTTGGCCTCTGAAGAGGGCTTTTGGCCTCCGAAGAGGGCTTTAGTCTCTGAGGAGAAGCATTCGGTCTCCGTAGAGAAGCATTCGGCCTCTGAAGAGGGCTTTTGGCCTCCGAAGAGGGCTTTGGTCTCTGAGGAGAAGCATTCGGCCTCCATAGAGAAGCATTTGGCCTCTGAAGAGGGCTTTTGGCCTCCGAAGAGGGCTTTGGTCTCTGAGGAGAAGCATTCGGTCTCCGTAGAGAAGCATTTGGCCTCTGAAGAGGGCTTTTGGCCTCCGAAGAGGGCTTTGGTCTCTGAGGAGAAGCATTCGGTCTCCGTAGAGAAGCATTCGGCCTCTGAAGAGGGCTTTTGGCCTCCGAAGAGGGCTTTGGTCTCTGAGGAGAAGCATTCGGTCTCCGTAGAGAAGCATTCGGCCTCCGAAGAGGGCTTTTGGCCTCCGAAGAGGGCTTTGGTCTCTGAGGAGAAGCATTCGGTCCCCGTAGAGAAGCATTCGGCCTCTGAAGAGGGCTTTTGGCCTCCGAAGAGGGCTTTGGTCTCTGAGGAGAAGCATTCGGTCTCCGTAGAAAAGCATTCGGCCTCTGAAGAGGGCTTTTGGCCTCCGAAGAGGGCTTTGGTCTCTGAGGAGAAGCATTCGGCCTCCATAGAGAAGCATTTGGCCTCTGAAAAGGGCTTTTGGCCTCCGAAGAGGGCTTTGGTCTCTGAGGAGAAGCATTCGGTCTCCGTAGAGAAGCATTCGGCCTCCGAAGAGGGCTTTTCATCTCACGGGAATATGTCGACCGATTGTGGTGAAATGTGTGCCCCAGAGGAGGGTTATTGTCAGGAAGTTTGGAGTTTCCTTTTCTTGTCTGGATGGATTCTCGGGAGTGTGTTGGCTGGTAACTCCACGACTTTGTAACGAGAGAGACACCTTTTTCGATGGAGCCCGCTTGAGGTCTCTATCCCCTGAGGAATTATGCCTTCAAAAAGGGCTGGCACTTCCGAAATGATCTTTTGTTGGCTGATGCTTGCTCTCGCATACTTTTTTGCCGTTGATTCATGTTGACAATTCCCATTACTTCACAAGGGTCATTGCTTTTAGCTGCCAAGCCTCTCCCTTACCCAAAGGAATATATTTTATAGTTAAGCAAATTGGTGGTGGCAGATGTAGGTTCTTTAACTGGCCGTTTGTTTGTTCATACATTTGCGGTTAGCTATATATGATCTGCTTTTATCCACCTTGCTTACTTTCGGTTGAAGTTCTCCTTTTGTAAGATTTGGATATGGGAATTTTGAATGGCTCAGTGCTTGACTACTGGATGTTGTTGCGGATCGCTTCGTCTCATGACTGGTAAGTCTTGTTTTATGGCCTGCATTATTAAATGGTCTTTTTAGCAACACGCTCAACGTATTTCATACGCCAAAATAAAACAGAGCAGTTTATAATAGTAGGGAACACGAGAATTATAGTGATTTAGCCAGAATTGGGCCTATATTCACTTTACTGCTGTTGTTATTTGCCTGCCTTGCAATTGCCCTTAACAAGAGAATCATATATCTGTAAATTTATTGCAATATCTCAGCAGAGTTTTTATGTAAAATATGGATGTAAGTGGCTATTATTCCAAGTTCTTGGAATTGGTTCTCTTTTGACAGTTGCGAACTTGATTGATTATATTAGCAGTGCCTCAGTGCCATCCTTAAGTGTGCACTATCTTCTTCTGTTGGCAGGTGGTTTTAACTGAAGAAGCATACTCTAGCCAAATCTTATTTATTTGCTTAGAGTATTTCTTATTTAGGCTTTGCCCCTGGACTTTCGTCACTTAAGACTTGCTTTAGAAAGCTACCAAGGGTTGCTTGATATTGTAACGAATCGGCTGGACATTGATTGCCTGCAAATTTAGATTGATAATTTTAGTGACATTCTTAGAATATTTCACATATCGAAATAAAATAAGCGACTTGTAATAATAGGGAGAACAAGGCTTATAGTTTTTATTATTTATTTGCACTGTCTTTATAACAGATTTTGATACAAGAATTATTGGATCAGCATTCCTTTACAAATTTGAAACATAGTATTCAAGTAAAGTAAGAAAGCAGTTGTTGCCCCAAGCTTTAGGGATTGAATCTTTTGGCTTGAAAGGATTGGATGGCAACGTTTTTCAGAATCGAAACTTCCTTTCACTTTGAAGGTCTTCCTGAAGCGTGTGCATGTCTTCCCGTCTCATCCAATTTTTTCCTATCTGGTGAGGGCTTGCTGTGACGATACTGATGATAGGTCCTTCATTTCCCTGTGCCACGGTTCTTTTATTTGAGCTACATTGTTGAGCGGACACCAGCTGCACCTTGGAGGATGAGGAGTAGTTAATTCCATCTCTTTTCACATATTGTTGCAGTTCATTCTGTTTGAGCAACTCTTCAATCTCCTTTCTTAAATGGCGACATTGATTGGTGTCATGGCCAGGCTGATTGTGAAATCGGCAGAATTTTCCATTGTCTGTTGCTCTTCTTCTCAACAGAGATGGTTTGGGGTACACAACAACGTCCTTTGTTGCCAAGAAGATATTTTCCGGAGTGTCGGTCAAGGGAGTGAAGTCAGAGGATCTGAAGCGTCGAGCTTTTTTTCAAGAGCTTCTGCTTTCTTTTCCCTCCATCGTCCTCTCTTTGTTCAATCATCTCCGGTATGTATTCTTCGTCGTTACCAGGACTCAATGGGTGGTCGTCAACTATTCTCTCGAAAGTTGCCCTTGACAAACGTTCGTGGATAGTTGGTCGTGGCCATGAACTTTCTGTTTGGGGGAATGGTCCAATAATGCCAGTTGCTCGTTGAGGAATATTCCATTCTTCTGAAACCTGAGCCTCCTTAGCAATGGTTTTTATATTGCTTTCTAGTCGACGGACTTCCTCTTGCAATGTGTTCATCTTGTCCAGTATTCTATTACTTTGAACTTCCATGTGTTGATATATTCCATAAATCACAGCCTTTAATTCAGCCTTTGTGACCCCAATAGTTGAAGCTGTTTCCCCTAATGCGGGAAGAGCAATGGCGTTGCTGCTAGTACCTTCAAACCTCAAAAACTTTCGTTTCCTTTCAGAAGCCATAATTTCTGCTAGACTTCTAGTCTTCAAGGAAATTCTCTCTACAAATCTTCTGTAAAGCAATGATGATAGAAGTCCTGAGTTCAATTCTCAGTGAAAGCACCAAAATGTTAACGCTTAAATTTGAACGCTAACACCCTGGTGTATAAGATGTGATTGTGAAAGCACCACCCGTTCGTACGGGAATCAGAAATAAGCAGTAAGTATGCAGAAAAACAGTAAGAGACACAGTATTTATAGTGGTTCGGCTTATAATCAAGCCTACGTCCACTTTAATCTCTTTATCACTAGTTTGATTACAATTCTTTACAAGATCTTTCAATTACAACACACTTCAAGTGATAGGATATGTAAAACAAGTAGCTCAAACTTTGATGTTGACAATCATCTTCAAATCCATGGTGAATGTAGATGATATCTTCATGGAGTTCCTTTAGAAGTTTGTTGGATCTCAAGAGCTTTGAAGTAGTCTGGGATTCGGCGGAGTAATGGCGCTTGAAGAGAATGAGCCAAAAAAAGTCCTTTGAACGTTGGAAGTGGTCCTCTATTTATAAGAGTTCTGGTCTGGAAATTTTGCTAAGTTCTAAGTCGCCACCGACTCAGTATAAGTCGTGACCGACTTAACCTATCTCATTGCCGATCTAACGAGCTAAGCCCGCGACTTAATGGAAGCAAGCCTGTCTGAATTGAGTTGCGGCCGAGATAAGCTGAGTCGTAGGTCGGTGCCGAGACAAGCTGGGCAGTAGGTCGTCTCCCCCTCTTTAATGCATTGCTCCCGACTTAACTGGGAGTGCATGTTTAAACAGGTCATGAGTCGGTCACGACTCAAGCGTAAGTCGTGAACTTGTTCCATTCAATTAGGTCGGTAGGCATGTTAAGCCGGTCCCTTAGTTAAGTCGGTGACTTCATTGGGTAGTTAGGTCAGCAACATGTTAGGTCGGATCCTTCTGAAGCACTAGGTCGGCAACTTATTGAAACCTTAAGTCGGCAACCTATTGGATCTGTTAGATCAGCATGGCCTTAGGTCGGCAACTCTTCTGGGTCGGCATCGAATTGGGTCGGTCACCTTGTTAACTAGTTAGGTCGGCCAACCTGCTAAAGCTTTAGATCGGTCTTCGTGCTTGCGCTGTTGAGTCGGAACTTCTTTATGCCTTAGGTCGGCATCTATGTGAAAGTATTAGATCGGCATGTTTCTTAACTAATTAGGTCGGCAACTCTTCTGAGTCGGCATCTCTTGAGTCGTAACCGAGATAGGGTTAACAGTAAACATGCTTAAAAAATTTCCTTTTATTTCACATTACATAAGTTGTAAATTGAATATTTATTGCAGCAAAATCCTAATCACAGGAAAGATTTGAAACGGAGCGAGCTCGAGTGCTACAGTGCACCAGCCGAGAGGAGTTGACCGCCGAGGAGGAGAACAGAATTTTCGATGCTGTAACCGACGAGCCCATGCGAAATAAATGATTTGGTTACGACAATCAGAATGTAACATTTACCAAGTTCAACTATTTCATTAACTAATTTATAAATTTTATTTAATATTAGGTGTAAATTATAACTAACTATTAACTAATTTACAAGCGAGGTTGTCCCAGACCGATTATAGTAAATCACAGGCCGAAGAGGAGATAGCACAACTCAAAGACCAGATATCAAAGTTGAATGATTGGCGGAAGAGCGGAGGATCGGCTATGCTGCTAGATGAGTGGATTACATAGCAGAGCATGGGACATTTCCTTCGTATGGGTCGGAAAACGACGATGTGTAGTTATGGTTGTGTTTCTGATGGATATTTATTCGTTTTGTTTTGTACTTATTTGATACGTGTATTGATGGATTTGATACTTGTTTGATGGTTGTGAATGTTTGATAGATTTTTGAATTTTTGATGGCTGTTTTTGTTTGATGGACTGAGGATTTGTAGGTATAGTTGTGTTGTTTGATGGAATATTGATGTAACTATTGATTTTTGTGATATACACTTGGTTGTGTGTGATATGTATGAGAATATGCTATGGTTGTAATAGTAAAATTAATTTTGTATGTGTTATATATGACGTGGATAGACCAATGAATATATGTGTGCGGTTGGATGGTGCAAATAGCAGTTGTTATATATGTTAGCAACGTCATATAGGCACAGGCTAGCAACGGCTAATTTGCATGTGTTAGCAATGACTAATTACCCTGCATTGGAATACGTGGTGCACATATTCATGTCATGTGTCCATCGACCTTCATTGGCTTGCCACGGCTAGGTTATCCCTAGCCGTCGTAAAGTTAACGACGAGGGAGATGGCTTTACAAGGCCGTCGCTAAAGCCGCCATCTTTTCTTCGATTGACGATTTAAGAAGCAACGACTTTCATCGTTGGCTAGCAACGACCATTGACGGCTACTTGCCGTCACTAAACCTAGTATGTATTGTAGTGTAAGTATCCTTCATTAATTTTAAAAATAATACTTTTATTATTTTTTATAGATTAATATTTATGTACTTAGATTTTTAATTTAACATTTAGCTTTCGGTACTGACGCAGTCTCGAAAGTATATCTGAACCGGCGATCAAATCTATCCAAAATCTAATGATGAATTAGGAATTATGAATCGATGATACAAGATGAATTGATGAATTGATCATACCAAATGCCCAAATCTGTTGATCTCTCGAGATACCGGATTCTAGCTATCTTCAACACGTTGATCGCGCATGATGCCGCGTTAGAAGATCTACGATTCTTCGACGTTGATCTCGCGCACGAGATTCCGTGAATCAGCTTCAAATTCATTGATTCGAGCACACTCGAATAACCAAAGATGGAGAAAGGAGTTCACACTCAACTTCCAATTTTAAAAGAGGCATAAAGCTCTCAATAAAATTTTATTCAAAATCAACTACTTTTTACAATACCAACACACCCCTATTTATAGGGTTTACAACACACATACAAATGATTTATATCACAAGCACAACACAGCCAACTCACGACCGACACGTACAGCACAGACGAGTTACAACACATTCGACGTACGACCTAAAAGATATACGAGTTACAATTGTTCGTGACTTACATCACAATGACAAAGGAAACAAGCAGCGACTCAACACACTACAGTAGTGTCGTCAGACTTCGGGAGCGACCTAGGGCGGAGCGACCTACGACTTCGCATTTTGTTCGCGACCTAGGGCGGAGCGATTCAGGGAAACCTCGCGACATAAGTCAGTTCATTCGCGACCTAGGGAATTGGTGATGGAGTTAGGTCGCGTAGCGACGTATGATGGATTAGTGATGGAGTTAGTCGCGTAGCGATGTATGAAGGGTCAGTGATAGAGTTAGGTCGCGGAGCGACGTATGGCGGCCGTTCGCGATTCGAGATTTGTTTCGTTGACTCCTTTCTTCGTATGGCTTGATGCGCTGCATCATCCTCCCTTGGTTGAAAAGAATTCAACCCCGAATTCACACTTTCCTCTCCTTCGACATGCTTTTTCTCATGATATGGAATCAAATGTTTGACTCTGAAAACGTCGACAGTGTGGATATGATCCGGCAATCTTAACCGACAAGCATTATCATTGATATTTTTCAAGATTTCTACTGGACCAATCTTTCGAGCTTTCAATTGGTTGTAAGTTCCAACTGGAAAACGATCTTTCATCAATACTGCATTAACAAAATCACCCTCTTTGAAGTCCACACTCCTTCGCTTCTTATCCGTCAGTTGCTTATACTTCTCATTTTACTTAAGAAATTGTTCATGAACAATCCTGTAACTCATTCACGAAATCACAAGCTCGTTTAACAACCCCTTTCTGAAGTGGAACTATCGACAAATCAACGGCCCCTTCGGAATTGCTGAATATACTACTTGAAATGGACTGAATCCTGTACTTCGATTAACGGCATGATTATGTGTGAATTCTGCCTGACACAAGTTCACATCCCAGCTCTTTAAATTATCCTTCACAAGACATCTTAAAAGTTTCCCAAAGATCTGTTCACCACTTCCGTTTGCTCATCTGTTTGTGAATGATAGGTGCTACTAAAATTCATCTTAGTCCCAACCATCTTCCATAGACTCAACCAAAAATGACTTAGAAATCGAGTATCTCGATCAGAAACAATGGTCTCAGGTAGCCCATGTAGTCGATAAACCTCTTTAAAGAACAATTGAGCAACACGGACTGCATCGGCGGTCTTTTTACAAGCTATGAAATGTGCGATCTTCGAAAATCTATCCACCACAACATATATAGAATCATTCCCTCATTGAGTTCTTGGAAAATCCAAAATAAAATCCATGCTAACATCAACCCATGGTCTAGTAGGCACGGGCAATGGCATATACAATCTTGCATTCGTAGCTGTCCCTTTGGAAACCTGACATATGTGACATCTCTGCACAAATCTTTCAACTTCTTTCCTCATGGAAGGCCAAAAATATGATTGAGAAATCAACTGCAAGGTACAATCTCTTCCCACATGACCTTCTTCATGCAATTCCTTCACAATCTTCATTTGCGAACTGCACTCTGGTATACACAACTGATTTCCTTTGAATAGAAAACCATCTACCAACACATACCCATCCGTCTTCCCTTTCTCGTCTTCATCTACAATCTTAGCAAAGTAAGGATCCTCAACAAACAATTCTGGAAATACATCAAACCCCGTCACTTCAACTCTCATCATAGTCAACAAATGATTTCTTCTACACAATGCGTCTGCCACACGATTTGTAACTCCCGACTTATGCTTTACAACAAATGTAAACTGTTGCAAGTATGCGATCCATGAAGCATGCCTGGCTGCAATCTTATCATGTCCCTGCAAATGTTTCAATGCCTCATGGTCAGTATACAACACAAACTCTTTATAAAACAAGTAGTGTCTCCAATGCTTTATGGCTTGGACAATAGCATAGAACTCCAAGTCATAGGTACTGTATCTTGTCTTGGCTCCAGAAAGTTTCTCGCTGAAATAAGCAATTGGACGACCCTTTTGACTTAACACTCCACTAATTCCAACTTTAGACGCATCAATATCCAGCTCAAAGACTAACTGAAAGTCCAGGTATCTAAGAATCGGTGTCGTAGTCAAAAGTGTCTTGATCTGTTGGAAAGCAGAATCAGCCTCTTCAGTCCACACAAACTGCTTTCCTTTCATACAATTTGTCACCGGTGCCATCACGCTACTGAAATGTGGAATAAACCTTTGGTAGAATGATGCTAAACCATGGAAACTTCTCACTTCAATTACAGTCCTGGGTTGTGGCCAATCCTTGATTGCTTCAACTTTACCTTGATCCACATGGATACCTTCCTTGGACAACACAAACCCCAAGAACAAAACACTGTGTGTCATGAACATGCACTTCTTTGTTGCCGCATAAAATTTCTCCTGACGAAGCATCATCAACACTTCCCGCAAGTGTTGTAGATGTTCTTCTGTGCTTCCACTGTATATCAATATATCATCAAAGTATACCACCCCGAACTTTCCAATAAACGGTCGAAAGATCTGATTCATCACTCGCATAAAAGTACTAGGTGCATTCGAAAGACCAAATGGCATGACCATCCATTCATACAACTCCCCCCTCCTCCGTGTCCTGAAGGCTGTCTTCCATTCATCCCCTGGTCGAATTCGAATCTGATGATACCCACTCTTCAGATCAATCTTTGAAAAGATAGCAGCTCCACTCAACTGATCTAACAAATCATCCAATCTTGGCATCAGAAATCTGTACCTCACCGTAATCTTGTTTAGTGCTCGACTATCTATACACATTCTCCAAGTTCCATCCTTCTTTGGCACTAATAAGGCTGGTACTGCACAAGGACTTAAACTTTCTTGTACGTGCCCTTGTTCAAGTAACTCCTCCACCTGCCTTCTCAACTCTTCATGCTCCTTTGGACTCATTCTATAATGTGGTCTATGTGGTAACATAGCTCCCGGAACAAGATTAATCTGGTGTTGTATGTCTCTCAATGGTGATAACTCTTTTGGTAATTCTTCAGGAAATACATCTTCAAATTCCTTCAACACTGGCTTAACTTCCTCGGGAATTTCAACCGTTTCGCTACTTTCACGTTCAATCAACAAAATTACTTCAGGCCCATCCTCTACTTCTTTGACAAACTCCTTCAAAGATAACAGAGTCTTTAGTTCCTCGTTTTCCTCCAACTTGCTTTCACTTTGTTGTCGCTTTTTAGGAACTAAAGTGATTCTAGTGCCATTGAACAAGAAATTATAGCAGTTAGTCCTACCATCGTGTTGCACGGCTCTATCAAATTGTCACGGTCTTCCCAACAACAAATGACATACATCCATATCCACCACGTCACACCAAATTTCATCCTTATACTTTTTTCCGATGGAAAAAGTTACACAAGCTCTTCGACTAACCTTCACTTCCCCACCTTTCCTCAGCCAAGCTAATTTGCAGGGATTGGGATGCTTCTCTGTCTTTAACGCCAACTTCTTTACAGCTTCTATAGAGATGATGTTATCACAACTTCTTGCATCGATAACAAACTTACAAACCTTTCCCAAAATAGTGCACGTCGACTGAAAAATATTACTCCTCAACCAGCTAGTCTCCTCTTCCTGCTTTGGCGTCAAGCAAGATCTCCTCATCATTAAAGAATATCCCTCGTCTTCCGTCAATAATTCTTCTTCCTCCTCAGCTTGTGGTGAATTGGAACAATCTATTTCTTCATCCTCATCCTCAACCTCAGCAACCATCGCTCGCTTCTTAGGCCTCGGGCATTCATTGCTCTTATGACCAAACTCCTGACAGTTATAACATTTGAAATTTTTGTTGACCTTGGTCCTAGCAACTTCATTGACAACTGGTTTACTAACAGTCTTGGAAACATTAGTATTGCTACTAGCCCCTTTCACCTGATTGATCGAACTTGTAAGTGGACCACCTCCTCTTCTACTTTGCTTCACCCAAGCTAGAGCCTTCTGGTGTGCTTGAGCAACGGATCTTGGATCAAACAGATTTACCATATCCTGATTTTGTATTCTCAATCCTCCAACAAATCTAGATGTCAACTGTTCCTTCGTTTCCATGACATCGTTTCTAGCAATCAGTTGATAAAACTCATCTGCGTAATCATTTACCGACTTTGTCCCTTGTCTCAAATTCTATAAGCGCTGATACATAGGAGACTGATAATTATAAGGCAAGAAAGTAGCCTTCATCAACCTCTTCATCTTTTCTCATGAAACAATCTTCGACTTTCCCATTCTTTCCCGTGTAAGTTTAGTTTGTTGCCACCATGCCATAGCACTTCCCCTCAATCGTGTAGCAACCAACTTAACTCTACGATGCTCGGGTACTTCCTTGAAGTCAAAAATTTCTTCAACATTTGATAACCAATCCAGGAACTCTTCCGCTATCATTCCCCCTTTGAATTCTGGAATCTCTATTTTCATCCCCGACTCCCATCGACGATCATCTTCGAAATCTCTATTTCGACTTCGTCCTTGGCCATGGTTTCGACAAGAGCTACTATCACCATCACTGGATTCCTCCAAATCTAACGTATGTCGATGTCGATTCTGACCATCAACATTTCTGCTACCACGCACGTCTCTCTCCCGAAACTGATAGTTCTCTTCTTCCCTGATCCGATAGTGGTGACATTCTTCTCCTCTCGGAATTTGATGGCGAAATTCTATGACCACCTTGATTTGAACCTGGCGTTGCTCTTTGTCGAGTTTGATTTATATCCATCATGAGCTTTTCCAATCTACCAATTCCCTCATCAAATTTCTCATTGAGTTTATCACTAATTCGTTGCTCCATTTGTTCAGCATCTTCTCTTCGATACACATCTGCAACATTCTGATGACGATTAACTCTTCTTGGAGGCATTATCGAATCTTCAACAAATCCAAACACACATTTCAACTAGCACAACTTTCAATGATGCAAAATCTACGTACAAACACCTAGCTCACGACTTGAACAAATCTTGCACAAACTTGAACAAGCTCGTTTCTGGCTTTGGTACCAAATTGACGCAGTCTCAGAAGTAGGTCTGAATCGGCGGTCAAATCTATCCACGATCTAATGATGAATTACGGAATTATGAATTGATGATACAAGATGAATTGATGAATTGATGATACCAAATGCCCAAATCCGTTGATCTCTCCAGATACCGGATTCTAGCTATCTTCAACACGTTGATCGCGCATGATGCCGCGTTAGAAGATCTACGATTCTTCGACGTTGATCTCGCGCACGAGATTCCGTGAATCGGCTTCAAATTCGTTGATTCGAGCGCACTCGAATAACCGAAGATGGAGAAAGGAGTTCACACTCAACTTCCAATTTTAAAAGAGGCACAAAGCTCTCAATAAAATTTTATTCAAAATCAACTACTTTTTACAATGCCAGCACACCCCTATTTATAGGGTTTACAACACACATACAAATGATTTACATCACAAGCACAACACAGCCAACTCACGACCTACACATACAGCACGGACGAGTTACATCACATTTGACCTATGACCTACGACCTAAAAAATATACGAGTTACAATTGTTCGCGACTTACATCACAACGACATATGAAACAAGTAGCGACTTAACACACTACAGTAGTGACGTCACACTTTGGCAGCGACCTACGGCTTCGCATTTTGTGCACGACCTAGGGCGAAGCGATTCAGGGAAACCTCGCGAAAAAAGTCAGTTCGTTCGCGACCTAGGGAATTGGTGATGGAGTTAGGTCACGTAGCGACGTATGATGGATAAGTGATGGAGTTAGGTCGCGTAGCGATGTATGAAGGTTCAGTGGTAGAGTTAGGTCGCGGAGCGACGTATGGCGGCCGTTCGTGGTTCGAGATATGTTTCGTTGACTCCTTTCTTCGTATGGCTTGATGCGCTGCATTAGGTACATTTGTTTAAAGATATATGATAAATGAATTGAATTTCATCTATTACGTGAGAAATTGGTGGAAATACCATAAAATGAAAGTGCAATATTAATGAATCGATAAATTTTTATAGGTTTAATGTTCTTGCTGTAAATATCAAAATATATATCGTAAGTGTATGATATGTCAAAGTGATAAAAAGTATATTTAATATTTAATAATTAAAAGATATTATAAATGAAACTAAGACCATGATCTATATATCATATTGTTATTTTAGTTGTGCAAAAGAAAAAAGATATAACAAACAAAAATACGTTATTTTTTTATCCATTAATTAATGTGAATCACGAACATAAATAACAAAAATTTTACATTTTTACAAAAAAAAATTAAATGAAAATATTTATTATTTCAAAAGTTAAAAAAATCACAGACATTCCTTACCATTAATTTATTGTCTTTTAATAAAAGCAAATTTTTTTAACGACAAAGTATTCATTAAAATGTAACAATATTAGAAAGAAAAAACGTTGGGCATATTGGAAATGATATACCAATTTTAAAAAGAAATATTGTACATATGTTTGTTTGTAAGGAAATAACTTTAGTAATATAAAATTATACATATGTTTCATTGTATTAGAATACTAATTTTAGAAATGAATTATTTGTGCCCAAATGTAAAATAATGTAAAAGATCTAAGGATATTTGGTACATAACTATGGAAACATTGAACTAGATGTTGTTGAATGGCTAATTAGTTTTACCATTTTCATCACTATATGTATGTATGTGTGTGTAAATATATAAACACACACATATGTAGGCATGTATGTATGTATGGTAAACACATTAATTGTCATTTTCTACAATTTATTAGACTAGTAAATAAATGTTAGTTAATAGAATTTATTTTACAAGTCTAAATTTGAGATCACTTAATTGATGTTAATATATGGACTTGGAAAGTAACATAATAGGAGAAAACTTGAGTGAATTTTGTAAATAATTACGTATTTTTATCAAATGTTGCTGTTTGAAACACAAAATTGTAGGACTGTAAGTAGTAATTATAGTAATGATAAATTGTAGGGATTTGAAAAGAATATAATCTGAGAGATTTAAGGTGTGATGGAGGAATTTGTGAAACTAATAGAGGAGTGGAATTTTTTTTTTACATTACTATTACTAATAGACAAATAGATAGGTTGATAGACAAAACCATATTCTGTTCTAATTAATTAATACCGGTATTTATACCATGGTTCAATGTTACATTTTAATTAAAAGCTATGAATTTGCAAATGTATCACTTTAAAAGGTTCAACGTTCATCATTAAAGGCAATAAAATTAAAATTAAAATGTATCTACTAAGAAAATGATGTAAGTGCACATAAAAAAGAGAAAAAAAAATCATGCACCTTATATTATTCGAATTCATTTGGCAGGTCCAATGTTTTGCCATCTTCTTGACATAGATTTTTATCCCTTGTTAATTAAACATTAAAGAGGCGCGTGTTTCCCATGCTCTATATATTTCAAGTTTCTAGTATCTACAAGATGTACATGACAAATTAGAATAAGATAATTTGTTTTCAAAATGGTTAACACTTATGCTATTTTGTTTCCTATTTTTCTCTTTTCTCTTGCAATTTTAGCATCTTCACAGGCTCCAGCTCCTGGTGTGTTGCTACTTCTTTAATTTACACTACTTTAATGTTTGAATATTGTGATATTTATGACGACGGTTGCTAATTGCAGGTGACATGACACCATTACAAAAGCATGTTACATTTTTTGACAGAAACAAGGATGGCGTAATTTACCTTTCTGAAACAGTTGAAGGTTGTGATCATTGTATCGTTGTAACGACCCAGAATTTTTGATAATTAAATATTGAATATTTAATTAATTTTAAATATTAATAAGTGAATTTATAAGTCGAATAAATTTTATTTTGAATAATTGGATTTAATTGGATAATTAAATCGATAATTTAATATGTTAAATTATGGAAATAATTGAAAATTGATTTAAATATGATTGAAAATGATTTGTAAAATTTTATTATATCATATTGAAGTTATAACGATATTTTAGAAATTCTAAAATTGAATTAAAAGTTTATTTGTGAAAATTGAATATTTTAATATTTAATCGACTAGTGAAAATAGTCAATTTTTGAACAGTCTCAGAATTGGACGAAACCAGTTCCATTGGATCCGTAATAGTTAGTTATTACCGGATTTCAATTTTCGTAGCAATTGGAGTTATCGTTTTATCGTGGCAGCTCGAAACGCATCGAATTGTTTTTAATATTAATTTGGCGAGTTAAAATAGCCGTTTTTCAAACAGTCTCGGATTTCGACGAGACCAGTTTCATCGGATCCGTAATGTGATATTATTGTAAGGTTTAAAGTTTCGTGTTAATCGGATTTACCGTTTGTCCGGTACAAATTAAAACGCCTAGAAAATCGTTTAAATCGGTTTAATTTAAATTGAACGTTTATTGCCATAACTCGCACAGATGTTCGAATTAGCTTTCGAAACCTGTTCCATTGTGTCCGGAACGCGGGGTAAACCCTAGAAACGCTTGTTACGACGCGTGAATCGGAATTCAGAATTTCCGGGATGAATAGTGTCATTCGTTTTCCTATAAATAGGGCCCAAATTCACAAAAATAAAATATAAAAAAAACTAAACCCTAATTCCTAATGGCCGGCCGCCACCCTAATATTCAAAGGCCAGAATTTTATTTTGATTCTCCTCCATTATCTTCAAATCTAAGCTTTGATTCAAGAAGTTTTCAACTAGTAAATTATAGAGGGAGGAGAGCTCTACGAATCTATACGGAGTTGATGAGTTTTGGAGCGTCGAAGGGGGAGATAAGTGGGGCCGACAGTTGCTAGGTGCACACGGTTTTTGAGGCTAATCAGGGGGCCGAGCTTCGCGCGGTTAGTGGCGGAGGTGGAGCTGGCTTTGGGGCACGTGGCGGTGGTCGTTGATCGACCTAGAGGCGATCGAGGAGGCAACGGTCTCAAACCCTAAATTGGATGATGGGTTTCGGCTATTGTCTGTAGAATGCGAGTTTGAGAAGAAGGAATGTGACGGTCGTGATGCAGGGGTTTGGATCCAAGGGATAGGATTTGCAGTAGGTTGAAAATTATAAAGATTTTGTTGTAAATTGTTTATATAAATTCGTAAAACTTGTAAAAATCATAACTTTTTCATACGAGGTCGAAAACGCGCGAAACCAGTTGCGTTGGAATCGTATGGACGAGCACTACGCGATGGAATTGGATTGGAGTCATTTGGAGTTAGTGAGAATTTTGGGTAAAATTAAACGTCCTATTAATTTTATTCGAAATAAATCGCTAAAACGAAATTGAAATCAAGGTGAGAACTTCTCACTCAATCGAAGCAATTTCGATTTTATTTTAAATAGTTATATTTAAAATATTTGAATGCATGTTTGAATGATGATTGATATCTATTGATTGTTAAAATAGACATTATGCGCCGTTAGTAAGCGGATGTTATTTATTAAAAACATATACCGCGAATATTTCATAAACAGTGAAATTGGTATTATATATAATAGCAATATATATATATTGGCATATGTATATATTGGAGTTATTGATTTCCCGCATTTGTATAGCGGATGAGACCCTATTGCGCCGTCTATTAAGCGGATAATATTTTAAATCCATATACCGCGATAATTCCGTACTGGAGCGGAATTGGTATTGTGCTAATGTTTGTGGATGCTGGAAAACAGGTTGGAGGGATCCAACTGGATTCCTCAACAGTATTTGTTTGATTTCAGATATTTTGATATTTGATGGATTTTCATATACGATATATGATATCGTTGTTGTCGTGATTGACTATTTGGTGTGTAGCATCATTGGACCAAATTTGGAACTTTAAAATGATTTTTAAAGTGATTTTTGAAAATATACTATATGTTTGGAATTGATCCATTTTAAATAAATAAACGTTATAATTTTAATGTTATAAAAATTATGATTTTTGAGAAATATAGTTAAAAGTTGATTTTTGAAAATATGGGTTAATAATTTTGTAAAATAGTTTAAATTGGGATTTTTTAATTTATTATACAAAGTTGAAAAAATAGGATTTATAAAATTTAATTATTTTATAAATAAAAATGGTGAAATTATAAAGGAGATTAAAGATGTTTTAAAAGAATAATAGTATAAATTGATTTATATAAGAGTTTTATAAATTGATATTTATAAATTAAAATATTTCAATTATAAAACGAGTTTTTATAAGTGTTAGAATGAATTGTGAATGAATTTCATAAATGAATGAAATTAATAGAATTATAAACGGTGAAGTTATAAATGGAATTTTATAAGCAGTAGGTTTATAAATTCATAAAGTTATTAAAAGAATGGTTTTGGATAAATAATTGAAGCTTATAAGTTATAAGATTTATAAGTATGAAGTTCGAAGGAACGATTTTTGCAAGCAAATAAATTATAAGTATTTCACTTATAATATGAACATTTAGTATATCATTGAGATATGAATTGAGATAGGTTAATAAAGGAGATTTATAAAGGAAGTAGTTATAAAACAAATAGAAATAGAATTTATAAACGTTGTTTTGTAAATTCGCAAACGACTTATTTTGATAAGTAAATTGTTATAACTTATTTATGGAATTATATTCACATTTTAGATAGTGAATAATCCTTTAAAATAAAATGAATAAAAGGATGAAATTTGTTAACAGGTATATTCACGTTTTTGAATAGTGAATAATATGTTAAAGAAATTATTTTGAATGTGATGTTTTAACTAGAATTAAAACAAGTTAACGATGTTTTAATTGGGTTGAGATTCGAAACCATATATTTCAACATTTATTGTTGAAATAGACGTTTTCGAGAAATAGAAGGAAATGGTGGACTATAACACTGTTGTTATAGTAAATGATTTCCGAAAGGAAATGTTTTGTATAGTATTGGGATTTATATATCTATTTTAATTTCGAATCCCTATATTAGTGATTTTGGGTTGTCGTAACGATGTTTTACGCAACATTCGTTTTAGCCCAAACAAATATGGATAAGAGAATGATTTCCTGAAAGAATGAAATATATACTAAGTTTCGATTTAAGTATATTGAATATTTACCAAGTGTTGAAAATAAATGGATTTGTGAATTACTTATTAATAAATAAGTATGGAAATGTTTTTCCAATATAAAGTGAATATTTTGAGAATTTATCTTTCTGAAGATAAATTGAAATGAAAAATTGAAATCGTATATGCATGGATATTGTGAAATATAAATTCACTAAGGAATTTATAAAAGAAAGTGGAATTTGTTTAAAAATAAATATTGATTTATTTTTGAGGAATTGAAATTATATATCTTGTAAAGATATGAATTTTGGGAAATAAATAATTTGAAAAATTATTTGGAATCTGGTGATGTTGTGCATATCCATTGATAGTTCAATAACCGACTATCAATATTTACCTTTGAAAGGTATTTGTTGGGATTTGTTGAATTTGAATGCTACACTTGATTTTAAATTATTGCGCTCGTTATTCGGATTACCGATTCCGAATAGTGATACGACGTAATGGATAGCATTGAAGATCGGTGTTGAAGACCCGGTATTTGCGAGAGCGATAGGATGACCTGTCGATTGACTCTGCACCGAGTTGCTCCGTTATTGAGTTCTCCATATGTGATGGGAAATCCGATCAGGATTGTGGATATCTAGATTGCAAGGACTTCTTTGTAAGTGCCTTCGGTTCTGTTCGAGCCCAGAACAAACTTGTATGGATTGTATGTCTGACATTACAAATTGAGATATAAAGCAGATTTCTTTCAAATATATTTCTGTTGGTGGCGGAGAATTTATGTTTTTTAGCTTAACACCCTTCTCTGAGACGTACGAGCTCAGAGGTTATGTAGTTGAATGTTATCAGCGATATATTCCCAATTTGGTAATGTGACATGCTGAGTGTTGCTATGAAATGATCATTGTGTTGATTATTTGTGATAGGATCATTTGTTTGATCGTCTATCTTGGTGATCATTTCTATGATCATTTGTTGACCCAAAGCATGGCTTTTGTATAAAGTATGTTTTTATGGACGTGACTTCGTCGAGCCTCACACCCTGGGAATGGTCAAAACAGGAAAGATGCGGCAAGGTTATGAGGGGTAGCGCCCTTTAGGGTATGTGCATTTCCTTCTGGAAAAGGGTGGTATCATGGTATGGAGCCCAGATACTTACTCATGTTGAAAACACTTTATGATTGTGTGAATTGATTACGAGCGCTCGGATAAAGGTCCCAAAGGACCGGGGGATGGCATATTCGGTCAGTTGTTACTCAGTTAGGAGTAACCCGACCTTGTGTTGGTAGAGATCCGGTTTAGTTCTCGGGGATGTCCTTCCAGAGGCATTCTCATGTGGCAATGGGAAGTTCCTTGGCCTGATCATTCGTTGGAAATCCAAAGAAACAATACGAAACTTGTACGGTTTTAGTTGTATAACCTGCCATGGAATGTGGCGGTAACCTGCTATTGAACATGGTAGCTATAGTAGGCATAGTTCGACATGTCTATGCTGGCTAAGATTTATATCTTTATTTTCGAAATGATTTTTCCTACACTATGCACTAGTAATAATATCAAATGTTCTTTTTAATGCGTATCAAGCATCTTTGACTATCATAAGGAGAAATCTCCTCCGATTCTGCGTTTGCATTGTGTGTGTGTGCGGGAGGCCTTATGGTAGTCTCATTTTTAAAAGCATTGCGAATTGACTTTAAAAATATTCCTCTATTTTGATTTTTAAGATAAATAAACTGTTTTGAGTTCTCACACCAGTCACATGACTGACTTGGAGTTTATTGTTTTCCTTCCTAAGCTCTGGGTGCCCACCAATTTCCACACGGGCAGTCAAGAGTTAGGTTTATCAGGATATTCTGGAGTTGCTGGAAGCAAGCTGGATGGAATGGCATAATTACTAGTATATAGTATTTCTTTTTCCGCTGCACTGTTTGTTGTTGTTTGTTGTTGTACACTCTGATGATGATGTAATGTAATGTAATGTATAAAATGAAATAACTGATATAGTTCTTTGTTTAAAGATTATTCGTTTATTATTATATGTTGTTCCGCTGCGATTGTGAGATTCTGATGTTGTTTTCTGTTCCGTTCTATATTTTTTTCTCTCTATTTTCCTATTCTTCTTATCTCTTCTTCTCTCTCTTTCTTTTTCTTAAACATTGAGAATTCGTATTTCTGTTCATCTTGAATTAATCTACGGAGATTAGTATATATTCAAGGAGTACGGATTTACGGGTCTTCACAGGTGGTATCAGAGCATATGGTTAAGCGACAACCATGGTTCTGTTTGGTATTACTCATTAGAGATAGAGTCAGTAGTACTCTAGAATGAGTTTGAGTGTAATAATAGCTATGAGAGCGTATGTGTTAGTGAATATAAAATTGTTTTATATTGCGATGATTGGTTTATTGAGTGGCATATGAACTTTCGTCAGCGTGGTCTGCAAAACTATGCCGAAGGGGTTTTATAAACACTTGAATAGAACAATTCGACACAACATTGTTTTAATTGGGTAAATAAAATAATTTTACCTTGATTATATTTTATATATAAAGGAATAATTTTTCAGAATTATTAAAGTATATAAGTTGATTGTTTAGTTGTTTGAATACTCTAAACAAAATAATTATAAGAAAAGGATTATAATTAAAGTGATTTACAATTGTGAAATAAACTTATATATATGAGAAGTGAAACTATATGAATATATTTATAAATATGAGTTATAAATAAAAATGAATTTAAAGTTAAATGGGAGTTTACTTTAGAATTTGGAATCCGAATTGATTTATAAATGGGAATTAAAGTTAAGTGATAAATGTGAACTAAAGTTATATAAATGAAATTCAACTTTAGAAATTGAATTGAATTAATGAATTGAATGTTAATCAATTGAATGTGAATAATTGATATGAAATAATGAATATAAGTGTTAATTCATTAAAATCTAATGTTATTGAAAGTTGAATAGTTGAATAAAAATCAATTAATTAAACGAATTGAAAGTAAAGGAATTTGGTTGCAACTAATATACATTGGTTGTTATATGGTTGTTAGTTAGTTGATTGTATATAATTCATTAAGAATTAATGAAATTGAAAGCTAAAGTAATTGGAATTCAATTGGAAGTTAAGTGAATCTTAAATAGAATTGAATTTGAATTCGAAGTGAACCAACTTGAATATGAATTAGTGAATATAAACTAATTGAAAATGAATGTTAGTAAGAACATCCACTGTTAATGAATCAAATGTGATTTAAATTGAAAACCTAATTCATTGAATATTAATGAGAATATGAATGAATAATTATCGGTTATGAATGTTAGTTGGATGATAGTTGGTTGATGTTTGCATTTGTTGTTTTGTTGCATTTGCTATGTTGGCATATATAGTTATTATGTTGCTATATGATGTATATTGAGATTATTTTCATATATACATGTTCTCATGTTGTTTGTTGAGTGTTTAGTAGGTGCGGATCGTGTTTGCTTCGCATTTGGAGCTCGCTTTCACGCTATATTAGCCGTATATGCTTGCTAATAAAATATAAGGTACATATCTCGGATTAAATATCGTACTTTTACATTTTTTTCCCTTCGGGATGCCTCATTACTTGATGAGATGTATATTTGTGATATATATACTGTCATTTTTTTTCGGATCGAGCCGCGCAAAGGAGACTATGGCGAATTTTTTCGAAAATTTAAGGCGTTAGAAAAAAATTTGAGAAAATTGGAAAATTTTGAAAACTTTAATTTTGATTTGAAGTTGAAAGTTAAACAATAGTAATTGCTTTTGAGAAGATAACTAAGTATGATTTGAAAACTTAGTAAAGTTATTGTAAGAAATTTAACTATGGATTTTGGAAAGTTGATAGATTCTGTAATTTTTCTTACTTGTTAATTTCGAGGACGAAATTCTTTTAAGGGGGGAAGATTGTAACGACCCAGAATTTTTGATAATTAAAAATTGAATATTTAATTAATTTTAAATATTAATAAGTGAATTTATAAGTCGAATAAATTTTATTTTGAATAATTGGATTTAATTGGATAATTAAATCGATAATTTAATATGTTAAATTATGGAAATAATTAAAAATTGAGTTAAATATGATTGAAAATGATTTCTAAAATTTTATTATATCATATTGAAGTTATAACGATATTTTAGAACTTTTAAAATCGAATTAAAAGTTTATTTGTGAAAATTGAATATTTTAATATTTAATCGACTAGTGAAAATAGTCAATTTTTGAACGGTCTCAGAATTGGACGAAACTAGTTCCATTGGATCCGTAATAGTTAGTTATTACCGGATTTCAATTTTTGTAGCAATCGGAGTTATCGTTTTATCGTGGCAGCTCGAAACGCATCGAATTGTTTTTAATATTAATTTGGCGAGTTAAAATAGCCATTTTTCAAACAGTCTCGGATTTCGACAAAACCAGTTTCGTCGGATCCGTAGTGTGATATTATTGTAAGGTTTAAAATTTCGTGTCAATCGGATTTACCGTTTGTCCGGTACAAATTAAAACGCCTAGAAAATCGTTTAAATCGGTTTAATTTAAATTGAACGTTTATTGCCATAACTCGGACAAATATCCGAATTAGCTTTCGAAACCTGTTCCATTGTGTCCGGAACGCGGGGTAAACCCTAGAAACGCTGGTTACGACGCGTGAGTCGGAGTTCAGAATTTCCTGGATGAATAGTGTCGTTCGTTTTCCTATAAATAGGGCCTAAATTCACAAAAATAAATAAATAAAAAAAACTAAACCCTAATTCCTAATGGCCGGCCGCCACCCTAATATTCAAAGGCCTGAATTTCATTTCGATTCTCCTCCATTATCTTCAAATCTAAGCTTTGATTCAAGAAGTTTTCAACTAGTAAATTATAGAGGGAGGAGAGCTCTACGAATCTATACGGAGTTGATGAGTTTTGGAGCGTCGAAGGGGGAGATAAGTGGGGCCGACATTTGCTAGGTGCGCACGGTTTTCGAGGCTAATCAGGGGGCCGAGCTTCACGCGGTGTGTGGCGGAGGTGGAGCTGGCTTTGGGGCACGTGGCGTTGGTCGTTGATCGACCTAGAGGCAATCGAGGAGGCAACGGTCTCAAACCCAAAATTGGATGATGGGTTTCGGCTATTGTCTATAGAACGCGAGTTTGAGAAGAAGGAATGTGACGGTCGTGATGCAGGGGTTTGGATCCAAGGGCTAGGATTTGCAGTAGGTTGAAAATTATAAAGATTTTGTTGTAAATTGTTTATATAAATTCGTAAAACTTGTAAAAATCATAACTTTTTCATACGAGGTCGAAAACGCGCGAAACCAGTTGCGTTGGAATCGTATGGATGAGCACTACGCGATGGAATTGGATTGGAGTCGTTTGGAGTTAGTGAGAATTTCGGGTAAAATTAAACGTCCGTTTGATTTTATTCGAAATAAATCGCTAAAACGAAATTGAAATCAAGGTGAGAACTTCTCACTCAATCGAATCAGTTTCGATTTTATTTTAAATAGTTTTATTTAAAATATTTGAATGCATGTTTGAATGATGATTGATATCTATTGATTGTTAAAATAGACATTATGCGCCGTTAGTAAGCGGATGTTATTTATTAAAAACATATACCGCGAATATTTCATAAACAGTGAAATTGGTATTATATATAATAGCAATATATATATATTGGCATATGTATATATTGGAGTTATTGATTTCCCGCATTTGTATAGCGGATGAGACCCTATTGCGCCGTCTATTAAGCGGATAATATTTTAAATCCCATATACCGCGATAATTCCGTACTGGAGCGGAATTGGTATTGTGCTAATGTTTGTGGATGTTGGAAAACAGGTTGGAGGGATCCAACTGGATTACTCAACAGTATTTATTTGATTTCAGATATTTTGATATTTGATGGATTTTCATATACGATATATGATATCGTTGTTGTCGTGATCGACTATTTGGTGTGTAGCATCATTGGACCAAATTTGGAACTTTAAAATAATTTTTAAAGTGATTTTTGAAAATATACTATATGTTTGGAATTGATCCATTTTAAATAAATAAACGTTATAATTTTAATGTTATAAAAATTATGATTTTTGAGAAATATAGTTAAAAGTTGATTTTTGAAAATATGGGTTAATAATTTTGTAAAATAGTTTAAATTGGGATTTTTTAATTTATTATACAAAGTTGAAAAAATAGGATTTATAAAATTTAATTATTTTATAAATAAAAATGGTGAAATTATAAAGGAGATTAAAGATGTTTTAAAAGAATAATAGTATAAATTGATTTATATAAGAGTTTTATAAATTGATATTTATAAATTAAAATATTTGAATTATAAAACGAGTTTTTATAAGTGTTAGAATGAATTGTGAATGAATTTCATAAATGAATGAAATTTATAGAATTATAAACGGTGAAGTTATAAATGGAATTTTATAAGCAGTAGGTTTATAAAATTCATAAAGTTATTAAAAGAATGGTTTTGGATAAATAATTGAAGCTTATAAGTAATAAGATTTATAAGTATGAAGTTCGAAGGAACGATTTTTGCAAGCAAATAAATTATAAGTATTTCACTTATAATATGAACATTTAGTATATCATTGAGATATGAATTGAGATAGGTTAATAAAGGAGATTTATAAAGGAAGTAGTTATAAAACAAATAGAAATAGAATTTATAAACGTTGTTTTGTAAATTCGCAAACGACTTATTTTGATAAGTAAATTGTTATAACTTATTTATGGAATTATATTCACATTTTAGATAGTGAATAATCCTTTAAAATAAAATGAATAAAAGGATGAAATTTGTTAACAGGTATATTCATGTTTTTGAATAGTGAATAATATGTTAAAGAAATTATTTTGAATGTGATGTTTTAACTAGAATTAAAACAAGTTAACGATGTTTTAATTGGGTTGAGGTTCGAAACCATATATTTCAACATTTATTGTTGAAATAGACGTTTTCGAGAAATAGAAGGAAATGGTGGACTATAACACTGTTGTTATAGTAAATGATTTCCGAAAGGAAATTTTTTGTATAGTATTGGGATTTATATATTTATTTTAATTTCGAATCCCTATATTAGTGATTTTGGGTTGTCGTAACGATGTTTTACGCAACATTCGTTTTGGCCCAAACAAATATGGATAAGAGAATGATTTCCTTAAAGAATGAAATATATACTAAGTTTCGATTTAAGTATATTGAATATTTTCCAAGTGTTGAAAATAAATGGATTTGTGAATTACTTATTAATAAATAAGTATGGAAATGTTTTTCCAATATAAAGTGAATATTTTGAAATTTATCTTTTTGAAGATAAATTGAAATGAAAAATTGAAATCGTATATGCATGGATATTGTGAAATATAAATTCACTAAGGAATTTATAAAAGAAAGTGGAATTTGTTTAAAAATAAATATTGATTTATTTTTGAGGAATTGAAATTATATATCCTGTAAAGATATGAATTTTGGGAAACAAATAATTTGGAAAATTATTTGGAATCTGGTGATGTTGTGCATAACCATTGATAGTTCAATAACCGACTATCAATATTTACCTTTGAAAGGTATTTGTTGGGATTTGTTGAATTTGAATGCTACACTTGATTTTAAATTATTGCGCTCGTTATTCGGATTACCCATTCCGAATAGTGATACGACGTAATGGATAGCATTGAAGATCGGTGTTGAAGACCCGGTATTTGCGAGAGCGATAGGATGACCTGTCGATTGACTCTGCACCGAGTTGCTCCGGTATTGAGTTCTCCATATGTGATGGGAAATCCGATCAGGATTGTGGATATCCGGATTGCAAGGACTTCTTTGTAAGTGCCTTCGGTTCTGTTCGAGCCCGGAACAGACTTGTATGGATTGTATGTCTGACATTACAAATTGAGATATAAAGCAGATTTCTTTCAAATATATTTCTGTTGGTGGTGGAGAATTTATTTTGTTAGCTTAACACCCTTCTCTGAGACGTACGAGCTCAGAGGTTATGTAGTTGAATGTTATCAGCGATATATTCCCAATTTGGTAATGTGACATGCTGAGTGTTGCTATGAAATGATCATTGTGTTGATTATTTGTGATAGGATCATTTGTTTGATCGTCTATCTTGGTGATCATTTCTATGATCATTTGTTGACCCAAAGCATGGCTTTTGTATAAAGTATGTTTTTATGGACGTGACTTCGTCGAGCCTCACACCCCGGGAATGGTCAAAACAGGAAAGATGCGGCAAGGTTATGAGGGGTAGAGCCCTTTAGGGTATGTGCATTTCCTTCTGGAAAAGGGTGGTATCATGGTATGGAGCCCAGATACTTACTCATGTTGAAAACACTTTATGATTGTGTGAATTGATTACGAGCGCTCGGATAAAGGTCCCAAAGGACCGGAGGATGGCATATTCGGTCAGTTGTTACTCAGTTAGGGGTAACCCGGCCTTGTGTTGGTAGAGATCCGGTTTGGTTCTCGGGGATGTCCTTCCAGAGGCATTCTCATGTGGCAATGGGAAGTTCCTTGGCCTGATCATTCGTTGGAAATCCAAAGAAACAATACGAAACTTGTACGGTTTTAGTTGTATAACCTGCCATGGAATGTGGCGGTAACCTGCTATTGAACATGGTAGCTATAGTAGGCATAGTTCGAAATGTCTATGCTGGCTAAGATTTATATCTTTATTTTCGAAATGATTTTTCCTACACTATGCACTAGTAATAATATCAAATGTTCTTTTTAATGCGTATCAAGCATCTTTGACTATCATAAGGAGAAATCTCCTCCGATTCTGCGTTTGCATTGTGTGTGTGTGCGGGAGGCCTTACGGTAGTCTCATTTTTAAAAGCATTGCGAATTGACTTTAAAAATATTCCTCTATTTTGATTTTTAAGATAAATAAACTGTTTTGAGTTCTCACACCAGTCACATGACTGACTTGGAGTTTATTGTTTTCCTTCCTAAACTCTGGGTGCCCACCAATTTCCACACGGGCAGTCAAGAGTTAGGTTTATCAGGATATTCTGGAGTTGCTGGAAGCAAGCTGGATGGCATGGCATAATTACTAGTATATAGTATTTCTTTTTCCGTTGCACTGTTTGTTGTTGTACACTCTGATGATGATGTAATGTATAAAATGAAATAACTGATATAGTTCTTTGTTTAAAGATTATTCATTTATTATTATATGTTGTTCCGCTGCGATTGTGAGATTCTGATGTTGTTTTCTGTTCCGTTCTATTTTTTTTCTCTCTTTTTTCCTATTCTTCTTATCTCTTCTTCTCTCTCTTTCTTTTTCTTAAACATTGAGAATTCGTATTTCTGTTCATCTTGAATTAATCTACGGAGATTAGTGTATATTCAACGAGTACGGATTTACGGGTCTTCACAGGTGGTATCAGAGCATATGGTTAAGCGACAACCATGGTTCTGTTTGGTATTACTCATTAGAGATAGAGTCAGTAGTACTCTAGAATGAGTTTGAGTGTAATAATAGTTATGAGAGCGTATGTGTTAGTGAATATAAAATTGTTTTATATTGTGATGATTGGTTTATTGAGTGGCATATGAACTTTCGTCAGCGTGGTCTGCAAAACTATGCCGAAGGGGTTTTATAAACACTTGAATAGAACAATTCGACACAATATTGTTTTAATTGGGTAAATAAAAATAATTTTACCTTGATTATATTTTATATATAAAGGAATAATTTTCCAGAATTATTAAAGTATATAAGTTGATTGTTTAGTTGTTTGAATACTCTAAGCAAAATAATTATAAGAAAAGAATTATAATTAAAGTGATTTACAATTGTGAAATAAACTTATATATATGAGAAGTGAAACTATATGAATATATTTATAAATATGAGTTATAAATAAAAATGAATTTAAAGTTAAATGGGAATTTACTTTAGAATTTGGAATCCGAATTGATTTATAAGTGGGAATTAAAGTTAAGTGATAAATGTGAACTAAAGTTATATAAATGAAATTCAACTTTAGAAATTGAATTGAATTAATGAATTGAATGTTAATCAATTGAATGTGAATAATTGATATGAAATAATGAATATAAGTGTTAATTCATTAAAATCTAATGTTATTGAAAGTTGAATAGTTGAATAAAAATCAATTAATTAAACCAATTGAAAGTAAAGGAATTTGGTTGCAACTAATATACATTGGTTGTTATATGGTTGTTAGTTAGTTGATTATATATAATTCATTAAGAATTAATGAAATTGAAAGCTAAAGTAATTGGAATTCAATTGGAAGTTAAGTGAATCTTAAATAGAATTGAATTTGAATTCGAAGTGAACCAACTTGAATATGAATTAGTGAATATAAACTAATTGAAAATGAATGTTAGTAAGAACATCCACTGTTAATGAATCAAATGTGATTTAAATTGAAAACCTAATTCATTGAATATTAATGAGAATATGAATGAATAATTATCGGTTATGAATGTTAGTTGGATGATAGTTGGTTGATGTTTGCATTTGTTGTTTTGTTGCATTTGCTATGTTGGCATATATAGTTATTATGTTGCTATATGATGTATATTGAGATTATTTTCATATATACATGTTCTCATGTTGTTTGTTGAGTGTTTAGTAGGTGCGGATCGCGTTTGCTTCGCATTTGGAGCTCGCTTTCACGCTATATTAGCCGTATATGCTTGCTAATAAAATATAAGGTACATATCTCGGATTAAATATCGTACTTTTACATTTTTTTCCCTTCGGGATGCCTCATTACTTGATGAGATGTATATTTGTGATATATATACTGTCATTTTTTTTCGGATCGAGCCGCGCAAAGGAGACTATGGCGAATTTTTTCGAAAATTTAAGGTGTTAGAAAAAAATTTGAGAAAATTGGAAAATTTTGAAAACTTTAATTTTGATTTGAAGTTGAAAGTTAAACAATAGTAATTGCTTTTGAGAAGATAACTAAGTATGATTTGAAAACTTAGTAAAGTTATTGTAAGAAATTTAACTATGGATTTTGGAAAGTTGATAGATTCTGTAATTTTTCTTACTTGTTAATTTCGAGGACGAAATTCTTTTAAGGGGGGAAGATTGTAACGACCCAGAATTTTTGATAATTAAAAATTGAATATTTAATTAATTTTAAATATTAATAAGTGAATTTATAAGTCGAATAAATTTTATTTTGAATAATTGGATTTAATTGGATAATTTAATCGATAATTTAATATGTTAAATTATGGAAATAATTGAAAATTGAGTTAAATATGATTGAAAATGATTTGTAAAATTTTATTATATCATATTGAAGTTATAACGATATTTTAGAACTTTTAAAATTGAATTAAAAGTTTATTTGTGAAAATTGAATATTTTAATATTTAATCGACTAGTGAAAATAGTCAATTTTTGAACAGTCTCAGAATTGGACGAAACTAGCTCCATTGGATCCGTAATAGTTAGTTATTACCGGATTTCAATTTTCGTAGCAATCGGAGTTATCGTTTTATCGTGGCAGCTCGAAACGCATCGAATTGTTTTTAATATTAATTTGGCGAGTTAAAATAGCCATTTTTCAAACAGTCTCGGATTTCGACAAAACCAGTTTCGTCGGATCCGTAGTGTGATATTATTGTAAGGTTTAAAATTTCGTGTCAATCGGATTTACCATTTGTCCGGTACAAATTAAAACGCCTAGAAAATCGTTTAAATCGGTTTAATTTAAATTGAACGTTTATTGCCATAACTCGCACAAATGTCCGAATTAGCTTTCGAAACCTGTTCCATTGTGTCCGGAACGCGGGGTAAACCCTAGAAACGCTGGTTACGACGCGTGAATCGCAGTTCAGAATTTCCTGGATGAATAGTGTCGTTCGTTTTCCTATAAATAGGGCCTAAATTCACAAAAATAAAAAAAAACTAAACCCTAATTCCTAATGGCCGGCCGCCACCCTAATATTCAAAGGCCAGAATTTCATTTCGATTCTCCTCCATTATCTTCAAATCTAAGCTTTGATTCAAGAAGTTTTCAACTAGTAAATTATAGACGGAGGAGAGCTCTACGAATCTATACGGAGTTGATGAGTTTTGGAGCGTCGAAGGGGGAGATAAGTGGGGCCGACATTTGCTAGGTGCGCACGGTTTTCGAGGCTAATCAGGGGGCCGAGCTTCACGTGGTTTGTGGCGGAGGTGGAGCTGGCTTTGGGGCACGTGGCGTTGGTCGTTGATCGACCTAGAGGCGATCGAGGAGGCAACGGTCTCAAACCCAAAATTGGATGATGGGTTTCGGCTATTGTCTATAGAACGCGAGTTTGAGAAGAAGGAATGTGACGGTCGTGATGCAGGGGTTTGGATCCAAGGGCTAGGATTTGCAGTAGGTTGAAAATTATAAAGATTTTGTTGTAAATTGTTTATATAAATTCGTAAAAATTGTAAAAATCATAACTTTTTCATACGAGGTCGAAAACGCGCGAAACCAGTTGCGTTGGAATCGTATGGACGAGAACTACGCGATGGAATTGGATTGGAGTCGTTTGGAGTTAGTGAGAATTTTGGATAAAAATAAACGTCCGTTTTATTTTATTCGAAATAAATCGCTAAAACGAAATTGAAATCAAGGTGAGAACTTCTCACTCAATCGAATCAGTTTCGATTTTATTTTAAATAGTTATATTTAAAATATTTGAATGCATGTTTGAATGATGATTGATATCTATTGATTGTTAAAATAGACATTATGTGCCGTTAGTAAGCGGATGCTATTTATTAAAAACATATACCGCGAATAATTCATAAACAGTGTAATTGGTATTATATATAATAGCAATATATATATATATATTGGCATATGTATATATTGGAGTTATTGATTTCCCGCATTTGTATAGCGGATGAGACCCTATTGCGCCGTCTATTAAGCGGATAATATTTTAAATCCCATATACCGCGATAATTCTGTACTGGAGCGGAATTGGTATTGTGCTAATGTTTGTGGATGCTGGAAAACAGGTTGGAGGGATCCAACTGGATTCCTCAACCGTATTTATTTGATTTCAGATATTTTGATATTTGATGGATTTTCATATACGATATATGATATCGTTGTTGTCGTGATTGACTATTTGGTGTGTAGCATCATTGGACCAAATTTGGAACTTTAAAATGATTTTTAAAGTGATTTTTGAAAATATACTATATGTTTGGAATTGATCCATTTTAAATAAATAAACGTTATAATTTTAATGTTATAAAATTATGATTTTTGAGAAATATAGTTAAAAGTTGATTTTTGAAAATATGGGTTAATAATTTTGTAAAATAGTTTCAATTGGGATTTTTTAATTTATTATACAAAGTTGAAAAAATAGGATTTATAAAATTTAATTATTTTATAAATAAAAATGGTGAAATTATAAAGGAGATTAAAGATGTTTTAAAAGAATAATAGTATAAATTGATTTATATAAGAGTTTTATAAATTGATATTTATAAATTAAAATATTTCAATTATAAAACGAGTTTTTATAAGTGTTAGAATGAATTGTGAATGAATTTCATAAATGAATGAAATTTATAGAATTATAAACGGTGAAGTTATAAATGGAATTTTATAAGCAGTAGGTTTATAAATTCATAAAGTTATTAAAAGAATGGCTTTGGATAAATAATTGAAGCTTATAAGTTATAAGATTTATAAGTATGAAGTTCGAAGGAACGATTTTTGCAAGCAAATAAATTATAAGTATTTCACTTATAATATGAACATTTAGTATATCATTGAGATATGAATTGAGATAGGTTAATAAAGGAGATTTATAAAGGAAGTAGTTATAAAACAAATAGAAATAGAATTTATAAACGTTGTTTTGTAAATTCGCAAACGACTTATTTTGATAAGTAAATTGTTATAACTTATTTATGGAATTATATTCACATTTTAGATAGTGAATAATCCTTTAAAATAAAATGAATAAAAGGATGAAATTTGTTAACAGGTATATTCACGTTTTTGAATAGTGAATAATATGTTAAAGAAATTATTTTGAATGTGATGTTTTAACTAGAATTAAAACAAGTTAACGATGTTTTAATTGGGTCGAGATTCGAAACCATATATTTCAACATTTATTGTTGAAATAGACGTTTTCGAGAAATAGAAGGAAATGGTGGACTATAACACTTTTGTTATAGTAAATGATTTCCGAAAGGAAATGTTTTGTATAGTATTGGGATTTATATATCTATTTTAATTTCGAATCCCTATACTAGTGATTTTGGTTTGTCGTAACGATGTTTTACGCAACATTCGTTTTGGCCCAAACAAATATGGATAAGAGAATGATTTCGTTAAAGAATGAAATATATACTAAGTTTCGATTTAAGTATATTGAATATTTTCCAAGTGTTGAAAATAAATGGATTTGTGAATTACTTATTAATAAATAAGTATGGAAATGTTTTTCCAATATAAAGTGAATATTTTGAGAATTTATCCTTTTGAAGATAAATTGAAATGAAAAATTGAAATCGTATATGCACAGATATTGTGAAATATAAATTCACTAAGGAATTTATAAAAGAAAGTGGAATTTGTTTAAAAATAAATATTGATTTATTTTTGAGGAATTGAAATTATATATCTTGTAAAGATATGAATTTTGGGAAATAAATAATTTGGAAAATTATTTGGAATCTGGCGATGTTGTGCATATCCATTGATAGTTCAATAACCGACTATCAATATTTACCTTTGAAAGGTATTTGTTGGGATTTGTTGAATTTGAATGCTACATTTGTTTTTAAATTATTGCGCTCGTTATTCGGATTACCCATTCCGAATAGTGATACGACGTAATGGATAGCATTGAAGATCGGTGTTGAAGACCCGGTATTTGCGAGAGCGATAGGATGACCTGTCGATTGACTCTGCACCGAGTTGCTCCGGTATTGAGTTCTCCATATGTGATGGGAAATCCGATCAGGATTGTGGATATCCGGATTGCAAGGACTTCTTTGTAAGTGCCTTCGGTTCTGTTCGAGCCCGGAACCGACTTGTATGGATTGTATGTCTGACATTACAAATTGAGATATAAAGCAGATTTCTTTCAAATATATTTCTGTTGGTGGCGGAGAATTTATTCTTTTAGCTTAACACCCTTCTCTGATACGTACGAGCTCAGAGGTTATGTAGTTGAATGTTATCAGCGATATATTCCCAATTTGGTAATGTGACATGCTGATTGCTGCTGTGAAATGATCATTGTGTTGATTATTTGTGATAGGATCATTTGTTTGATCGTCTATCTTGGTGATCATTTCTATGATCATTTGTTGACCCAAAGCATGGCTTTTGTATAAAGTATGTTTTTGTGGACGTGACTTCGTCGAGCCTCACACCCCGGGAATGGTCAAAACAGGAAAGATGCGGCAAGGTTATGAGGGGTAGCGCCCTTTAGGGTATGTGCATTTCCTTCTGGAAAAGGGTGGTATCATGGTATGGAGCCCAAATACTTACTCATGTTGAAAACACTTTATGATTGTGTGAATTGATTACGAGCGCTTGGATAAAGGTCCCAAAGGACCGGGGGATGGTATATTCGGTCAGTTGTTACTCAGGTAGGGGTAACCTGGCCTTGTGTTGGCAGAGATCCGGTTTGGTTCTCGGGGATGTCCTTCCAGAGGCATTCTCATGTGGCAATGGGAAGTTCCTTGGCCTGATCATTCGTTGGAAATCCAAAGAAACAATACGAAACTTGTACGGTTTTAGTTGTATAACCTGCCATGGAATGTGGCGGTAACCTGCTATTGAACATGGTAGCTATAGTAGGCATAGTTCGAAATGTCTATGCTGACTAAGATTTATATCTTTATTTTAGAAATGATTTTTCCTACACTATGCACTAGTAATAATATCAAATGTTCTTTTTAATGCGTATCAAGCATCTTTGACTATCATAAGGAGAAATCTCCTCCGATTCTGCGTTTGCATTGTGTGTGCGTGCGGAAGGCCTTATGGTAGTCTCATTTTTAAAAGCACTGCGAATTGACTTTAAAAATATTCCTCTATTTTGATTTTTAAGATAAATAAATTGTTTTGAGTTCTCACACCAGTCACATGACTGACTTTGAGTTTATTGTTTTCCTTCCTAAACTCTGGGTGCCCACCAATTTCCACACGGGCAGTCAAGAGTTAGGTTTATCAGGATATTCTGGAGTTGCTGGAAGCAAGCTGGATGGCATGGCATAATTACTAGTATATAGTATTTCTTTTTCCGCTGCACTGTTTGTTGTTGTTTGTTGTTGTACACTCTGATAATGATGTAATGTAATGTAATGTCTAAAATGTAATAACTGATATAGTTCTTTGTTTAAAGATTATTCATTTATTATTATATGTTGTTCCGCTGCGATTGTGAGATTCTGATGTTGTTTTCTGTTCCGTTCTATTTTCTTTTCTCTCTATTTTCCTATTCTTCTTATCTCTTCTTCTCTCTCTTTCTTTTTCTTAAACATTGAGAATTTGTATTTCTGTTCATCTTGAATTAATCTATGGAGATTAGTGTATATTCAAGGAGTACGGATTTGTGGGTCTTCACAATTGTAGTAATTTAGTATTGTTAGAACTTATAAGTGACTTACTATTACAAATATTTATCTATTGATCATTGTTATTAGGTCTTCGAGCTATTGGATTAAATGCTCTTGTAGCTGCTCGTGATGCTTTACTTATTAATGCATTCATTAGTCCTAAAACTAGCGAGGTATGATATTCAGAATCAAATTTTGCTTTGTTTAGTGTGTCAGTTCGACTTCTTTTAGTCTTTGAATATACTTTACAAGTTCTACGTTCATTTTTTTGTTTGTGTTTTCGTAGTCAAATATGCCATATATTCGTCTTCCAGTGTACGTAGATAACATACACAAAGGAATTCATGGCAGTCACACTGGTACATATGATCCTCAAGGAAGGTACTGTTGCATCTTTATATCTTTGTACTTTATTTTTTCCACGAAATAAGCACCTTGCAATGCATAGGCTACAATTTTTAATTTTCTTCCTCTTTTTGATAGATGCATTATTTTATCTACAAAATGGTATCGTAGTTTAATCTCTAGCAAAATATTGAAAATCAGAACAAGAGAAAATAGGTGAAAAATAAATTTTCTCATATTCAGTATCTGGATGCACCTCTAATGTTAACTAGTATTTTTGAAAACTAACACTAGAATTTCAAACTTTCATTTTGACTAAAAAGGGGAAAAAACAGATAGTGTATGTTTGGACATCATGAAATGAATATTATATTAGTCAATGTTTTACTTCATCATGGACCTCAATTTGATGTTTTGTAACACGATTATATAGGTTTGTTGAAGCCAAATTTGAGGAGATCTTTAAAAAGCATGCACATACAATTACAAATGCGCTGAGTGAAGATGAGGTAAATGAGATGCTCAAGTCAAATAAACAAGCTAACGATTTTGCAGGATCGTGAGTTCTTATCTTAATGCTGCTTATTTTCCTTTTAAACTTGAAAGTTGCAAAACCTAATATACATGTATATACACACACACACGCTCATTAATAACATTCTAGTTAACCTCGTTAAATTAATGAATGTTACAACTGAATAGGCAAGCAGCATCAGGGGAGTGGAAATTGTTGTACTCATTAGCAAAAGACAAGGATGGACTACTGCAAAAGGAAGTAATGAGGTCTATTTATGATGGTACTTTGTTCTACAATTTGGAAAAGTCACATTCCAAAAAGAGCAGAAGTTGAAAAGCCTATAATTTGGATGTCATATTTTTTATATTGTTGTCGTTTGTTTGTGGCCCAATGTAACAACATTTATTGAATCGTCTCATGCTTATTAATAATCCAAAAAAACAAAATTACAAAAATTTACCTTGTCTTTGCTATTAATTTAAGGGGGAAATAGCATCATATTATTTTATTTCGCACTGATATCATATTGCTATCAATGTTGAGTATGTTGTTTGTCACTACAACTCCATCTATGATACTGACAAATAATTTATACACTTTCGACATTTAATGAGTTGTGTGTAGACTAGTCAATGGATGATGTGTGATTCAGATAGCTATAAGCCCGAAACCAGTTAGCACAATCCAAACCCATCGTCGATCTGTACCTATAGGTTATTCCAAACCGGTACTAGACAGAACCCATTGGGTATTCGGGTAAATGCCTGGATACCCAACATGCCAAATTATATTACACGTTTAAAAATTTATGATGTTGTGCATGTCTTTTATAAAATAATGATACGCCAGAAGCTTCATATATGACCAGTGCATGAACAAAATATTGCAAAACAAATGCATTTGTAGTAATGACACAAAGTAATAACTTATTATAAACCTTGATATGACAAATATTCTTTGGACTCAAGTATTTATTATATATAAAATACTAAAGACTGGTCTTCGTTTTAAAATTGATAGAAGCCACTTATAAAGAAAAATATAAAGTCGTTTACATTTTCATGGGTACAGGTTTACTGCTGCATGTGCCAACTGTAACTATAACTGATTATAACAATCATGCGACTACCATGTTTGAAATGTAATGAGATTGTTTCCATGGCCTTTGTTTTTTCTTGTTGCTAGAAGTGATCCCAACTCTAATATTATTCGTGATGTTTTTGTCTAAAATGAACACAAGGTTGCTGCAAATGTAGAAGTAGAACAATAATCACATGGGATACGAGAATGACTAAACAGTACTCAAAGCAAACAATAATCAGGCTCAATCCAGGTTTGGGTATTGGCATCCAATCCCATACCGATAAAACTGATGCGAAATCAGATTGGGCTTCGATAGAAGCCGGCACCATTAAAAAGCCAAATTATGTGAAATTTACTAAATATCATTATTTATTATAATATCTCATTTTCTTTTTCTGTATTTTTGTACATTCATGATAAATAACAACTTTTATCTATAAGACTTATTAGCATTTGTTTTAAGATTAAACATATAAATCAAAACAAAATTTATATTTGCTAACTGCTAGTTTGAAATTTCATACAGATAATCGATCAACGATGAGTGCATCATCTAACACGGAGGATAGTAAACAGCTGGTGTACTAATCATATCCTCTAACCATTAAATATCTATAAAGAAATGTCAAAAATATTAAAGATAAATTTTGGCTCACATTCCTCTTTATAAAAAAAATTAGACGCACATCCCTTCGAATTCAGCATTATAATATTAGTCTCTGTAATTTATACCGTACCACTCGGTCAAAAATTCCTTGTCATGAACAATTTAAGTTGCAATATTAAAAACGTGATATATTTCGGTCGGTTTATCAGATTTTACTTTTTTTTTGCAAATAAATCGCACATTTTATTATCTTTTTATTAAGATTCATATAAATGTTATGAATTTTTTTTTAAATTTTCAGCACCAAATATTTGTCAGGCCAAACAACATGGCAAATATTTGCATATTTGCTTGGCAACATTTTTTTTTCAATAGTTTTTGCCAGGCAACTTGGCAAATATTTTCTACGCAATATGGAAATATTTACATATTTGCCATGCAACATGACCAAGATATTTGTCAGCCAACATGACAAATATTTGTAAATTTGCTAGGCAACAAAAAAGATTTTCTTCAGTGGTTGCCACGCGACATGACAAATATTTTCTAAGCAACACGACAAATATTTGCATACTTACGGCAAATATTTTCCATGCATCATAGCAAATATTTTCCCCTGAAAATAATTCTTTTTGTCAATACATATTATAGATGAATCTTAATAGAAAAATAATTAAATTTATGATTTAATGGTGAAAACGAAATTGAAATTCGATAAATCTATTGTTTCAAATATTGCAAATTAACTTCTCATTATAACATATAGTTGTTTCGGTGGTACAGTATAGATTATAGGGATCAAAATTATATTGTTGAATTTGAATGAGGAAACTTACATTAATTTTGGAAATTAGAGACGTGTCCCTAATTTCCAAAATATTAAATACACAAATAGAATGTTTCATCATTTAAGATATGGTTCAGATACGTATTACTACAAAAACCAACTCAATCCCATTGTCGCCAAAGAGCGGCGAATGGAAGTGTTACGCCATCAACAATGAAGCAACAGTGATGCCACCGTAAGTAAAGTCGTTCCACAAGCCTTACCTTCCGTAGGAATCGTCCTACCACAACTATTGCCTCCTTCTGTCGAAGTTCTTCCTACCGTAAACGTTGTTCTTCCACAATCTTATTGCTGCCGCAAGTGTTGCTCGGTCCACCACTGTAGCATCCTCCTCTGGCATACTTTCGTCCACTTGTACATCTTCCCTCCGCATGCATATTGCTACCGCCTTCCACAAGTGTCACTCCTTCATACACCTCCGCATCAATTCAAATAAGTACCATTCCAGGGCGCCACCAAAGCTCAACAACGATGAAGGGATTCAATATGTCTTCGCCTACTTTCCTGCAGCATCATACCATATCAACTCCCTTCCAACAATATCGAAATCATTCAAACAAGCGGTATTGATAGGGTATTAAGTCAACATCCACAAATACTTTGTTGTCAACAGTGACGAAGAGGTCAATTCAAGAAAGGTGAAAGCATTATATAAGACTCATAAAACCGCTTTAACACCTACGCCAAGCTCCTTTCGACAATGTCGACACCTATCATTACGGCACCATGGAGGCGGAAAGGCCTGGACCCACATCCATAAATACCACCCTGGGGGCTCATATTTTGCTCTAGTTATCTTTCCCCTAATCACTTCTTGTAATCAAGTTCTCTTAAACCCTAAATAAATTTAGGGGATCTTAGTGACTTGTAATTTGTGTAATTTATGCATAAGAAATAAAGATTGATTGCTTCTTCAAACTTGAATGACTTTAATACTTGCGATAGGGTCACATATAAGAAAATATTGGCTCACCAAGCTTCACTAAAACTTCTACTTGAGCACCTTCTCATCTCCACATTTTGGGGTGTTAGACCGTATTGTGGTTTAACATTTTTTATGCTAAAAGGAGGGTTGGAACCTTCGACTACTTTTCCAAAACTACTATTTGTTATCCCTAGTTATCTTACCATACCAAGTCTATCTTTAGTTGTTATGATGAATAACTGTGTCAAAAGATCAGAACAAGGGTCCTTTGAACCTCGGATAACTAGTTCCACTTTTCAACTCAGTAGTGACCCTCGACATTATGAAGAGAAAGTACTCAGATTCAAGGCATTGCAAATCATAAATAATAAGAAACAAGCAAACTTGTATGATCTAGACAATTGGAGTATTAATCCATTTCACATTGAACCTACACCGATTTTTGCATTAGGAGGAGAGTGCACCAAGAAGGACAATCTGTTTGTAAAAATGAAGAAAGCCATCCATTTTTGTGCTAAAGGAACCATATTTGAAGAAGAGACGAGGGCTGATTACTATATATTTGCTAGAAAATGGCATAAGATCACGGGTGGCTCATTAACCCCAAATAAAGCTCGAAGAGCTTTAAAGAGAAAGCCTGTTATTGAAAAAAAAGCACCTTAACCAAGCAGCGAACAGGTTAAATACCAGTCAAGACAGATGGCCTTCAAATCGAAGCTTCCAAAAGATTGAAAATTCATTACATCATTGGAAAATATATATTTCCTGACCAAGAGTGAGCTCAGTTATTGGCCATAACAAAAGAAAAGGTCTAATTTTGAAAGGAACCTTTGAGGGTCATACTATTACTACCATACAACCAATGGACACAATAACAATCAGTGCAAGAAACTAAAAGGAATGATTATTAGCCTATTTAGATAGTGCAAGCTCAATAGCTTTGTAAGAATATCTTAAATGAATTCAATAATAAAGGCCATTTGAATAAGTAAATCTACATGGATGGGAGGAAGATTCTTCTCAAATTTGAAAACCACCTCAAATGGTAGAAAGCCAGTGATCGCGCCAAGATGACCTGATCAAAGCACCTCCTAGAGGGCGGTTAGAGTAACCCTTTAGCCGCGCCATAAATGGCCAGGCTAAAGCATCTGCAACCCCTTGATCACGCCTATATGGCCAGGTCAAGGCACCTCCTAGAGGGAGGACGGAGTAAGCCTTTAGTCCCTGCCTAAGACGGCTGGGTCAAAGCACTGACCAGTCTTCACTCTCGCATATAAGACTTGTTTGAAGCACCTTCTAGAGGGAGAACGGAAAAAGCCTTTGGTCCCTGCCTAAGATGGTCCGGTCAAAACACCGAACCAACCTTCATTCCCGCCGATAAGGCCTATTTAAAGTGCCTCCTAGAGGGAGGTTGGGTAATTCTTTGGTCTTGCTTGATCAAAGCTAACCAAATGTACCGGATGGCTTGATGCATCACCTCAGACGGTGGTAAGGGGTCAAATTAATGGATTAACAACATCCTTAGCCTAATTAATGGCATAAATCAAAGCCCGAGGAGCGGCATAGAATGAAGGATTAAAACATCCAACGCCTAGAAGGCGGCACAAATCATGGAAATGAGACATCCAAAGCCCAATGCATGGTGCAAAACAAAGAAATCAAATATTTAAAGCCCGAAGAGTGGCACAGGATGAAAGACTTATCCTATTATTTCCAAATGATGATTTCTGGACTTCTCTTAGGATTCTACTAAATGAGATCTCTGGAGAATGTTCTCGGCTAATTAAATGTTGCTGAATTTACAGAACCGCTAAAGAGTAGGTTCGAGAAAAACAAGAGGAATTTGGTTCAGAACTACAAACGAGGTAATATCCATTCAATTTACAAAATCATTTGCAAAATATGTTATACAATGTTTCAAGATGCAAGTACAAAAAGATTAAAATATTTTGTGGCTCAAAGATCCCGTGCTATCTCATCTAAATTCTTAGAAATTAAGGGATCAACAATATGGCGAATAGCTTCACAAAGAACTCCCTTAAGCTTCTTCTCCTTGGTCTTATGTATTGGCTACATCAATAGACTCAATGTGAGTGTTCAAGGCGTAGTTGTAAGCTTTATCGGATCTCTTAATGGTGTTGTTTTGACTTTCTATCTCAGCAATTTGCTTTTTGAGGAAATATTTCCCGTGCTCAAGTTTTTCAATCTTGCCCTCATAATTCATGAAGTGTCGAGATGTCTTTTATTCCTATTGCTTATTCATGTGCTGCATGATTTTGAATTTAACCTTCCTACACCGTTAACCGACTAATTTTTCATTCAAACCTGGAGGAGGGTTCATCATAGAAGGAAATTAACGAATTACTAGGAAGCGAGATCTTGTTGTCCTTCTAACATTAGGAGTGGCAGGAGCAATCAGTGGGTTAAGATTCGGAATGCTTTATCCAACAATGCTTTCTAAAGATTAACAATGATCTTGACTCTCTAATAGCTCTTTTTTCGGGTTTCTTATTCGTTGATAAAGCCTAGCCATCCCATTATCAAAATCAATTGAAGGATCAGACTTAATTTGGCGCTTTAAGCCTGAAATTATTTCATCCTTTTTCTTGGATTCTGTTTCCAAGCCAGTGATATGTTCGTTAAAACCTCCAACAATCACTCTTTGAAGTAGGAACTTCCTATGCCATTCCTACACTTTCGAATTATTTGGGAGTTTGATTGTAGAGGCATCTTTAGAAGAACTCCATTGTTCGAAATTGGCAACCAACCTATTCTTAAAATCAATCAGTTGAGAATGAGAGTCTGTAAGGGCAGCCACGATTGTGAAATGTTCTTCCTATTCAAACTAAGCAAAAATAAGAATTAGCATATGAAAAACAATTTCTTTCATTACGCCAACAAGGGTTACAACATAAAGTGAACAAAGTTAAAATTACATAACTGCCCTACCAAAGATAGGTCATAATCACAACTATATCTTATAATACTCAAAGTTTTGAAACGACATTTTTAACCGTCTCAAAAGATTTAGCCGATAAAGTGTGTGATGCCTTGAAAGGATCCTTGCTTACTTCTAGAGTAAAAACGGGGGGAAATCCGCTATAGTCTCATTCCCCAACTGGAGGACTATCACGACCGCGTATCAGTCTTGTATTATAAGTTCAAATTTACCTAAGTAACTTTTCCTTTTCTTCACCTGAAATTTCAAAGTGAAATCGAGGATACTACATGTAAATCTCTAAGAAAACAATATCTTACCAACTTTGATGTTTAGAGAAGTGAGGATTTTTCAGAAAAATCTCTTCTTAACTTGACATATTTACTCAAAATATCTTTGAAAACCAGGCTGCTTGAAAGGAGTTTGTTCTGTATCACACAATGAATTAAAACTGAGAATAAGAAAACTAAAACAGTATAATTCGTGGGTAAAATCCATATTACAATCTTATTTATGGTTCATACAAAACAGATCTATTAACAAACTAAAAAATAAATCTATTCTTGTCGTCCTTAAGTTTTCAGGAGGTAGTGAGCAAGGAATAGAGTGTATTCTCGCAAGATTCCAGCACTCCCTAGGGTAGGGATCAGATTTGAACTCATATAAATATCTTGTGATGACCCGAAATTTTGGGCAATATCAATTTAATAGTCTGTATTAAAAATTAAATTGATTTGATAATTTCGTTAATAAAATTTGAATTGATTTAATAATCTAATTAAATAAATATTTAATTGGTGAAATTTATCTTTTAAAAAGCTAATAAAATGTTTTCTATTTATAATATATATATATATATATTGTAACTAGAAAAGCTTGGCTTGAATTTAATAAATAAAATCTTGTTTTCAAAACAAAATATGTTTTTTGGTAATTTGGAAATTTTGATTTAAATTTAACATAAAGCTTTTCAAAGCTATTAAATAAATAACTATATGGTTTTAAATTGTTAAAGTAAATTGTTTAAAATGATTCTGGCTTAAGTTTAATTTAAATTAACTAACAAAAGGTTTGTTTTATTTCTTTTTAAATATAGCTTGATAATATAAGTAATTTATTAATAAAGGGAAAATTTCTTTTATAAATTATTTTAATTTGATAAATGAATTATTTTCAAACAATAATAATAATGTTATATATATATATATATGTGTGTGTGTGTGTAAATATAGATTTTAAGTTGAATATTATTTTCAAATTGAAATGGTGGTTGTTTAAAAATAAATATCAATTGATTTTTAAATTGATTTTAAATTGTACTTAAAAATTGAATTAAATTTATATTTGGGTTTCAAAAGAGTTGATATATATATATATATATATATATATATATATAGATTTTGGATTTAAAAGTATAACATAAATGATTTTGTATAAATCTAGTTTGTTTTATTCCATTTCTTTAAAAAGGATTCTTATTTATATAAATTAAAATAAGGATTTAGTTATTGGGAAATTAATTAATAAAAGCTTTATTCACATTTATAAATTTATTTTGCATGTAAAATTACAAATGTAAGTTAGTAAATCAATCTAAGCACATGTGTTAACAAGCTAATTAAAGGAGACGACAAGTGTCATTAAATTTAGTTTTTTTTTCTCTTATTTTTATTTTTAGATTATTTCAATTTATATAAGCATTTGCCTTCTTCCTTTATCCTTTTCTTTTTCTCATTTTCATTTCTAAACTAAAGAAAACTTCTCTGCTGATACTCATTAAATCTAAAACAAATCTGAGAATCAAAACCAGAAATCCTTCCATCTCAAAAACAAATCAAATCATAATGCAAATCTAAAACCCTGTAACTGTTTCAAATCTAGAGCAAACCTGTTCATTTTCAAGAGTAAGCCTGTAACATTTCCATAATGAAATCTGAAGAAATATCAAGTGCATGCAGTTTATAAATCATGCACTAAAGTTTTCTAACAAGCAATTCAAGTTTTAATTCAATCAAAGGCATTTCAGCACTCAAGTTTTAAAAAGCATCAAAAGCTGTTTTTCAAAAGAAGGCTCTGTGTTCCTTATTCAATTCTGGTAATTAACTTCACTATTTAAAAAAAAATTAAGTATGTAAATTTAGTTGCATGCTTGTTAATATGAAATGAAATGTATTGAATGATATCTGCTGTGTACATTTTCATGTACGGTATGCATGTTGCTTTCTTTAGAGTACTCTCTGCTTATACCTTTCAGTTTTCCAGTTTTGATTTAAAAATTAAAACCTTTTGATCATGACTCTATTTAAAGTTAAGATTCAAATGAAACTTGTTTGTTACATGATAAAGTAAAGTTTAAAATTTATTAAAATTGAGATAAGTTTGTATTGACTCTGGAACAACAGAGAAAAATTTGTATAAAATAAAAACTCAAACTTTTAAATTCATAAATTCAGGAACATCAATTGAATCCTTGAACCAAAACATGAATTTTAAAACTAAAATCAGCATTTTTAGTAATAGGAGTTAAGTGCAGCTCTTGTTTAACTGGAAATGGTAAACTGTGATTTTCTGGTGATCTCAATGATCAAAGAGGTCAGGATTTTCAATGATGATAGTGGAGTGATCGTAGATGATAGGAAAGTTGGTAGGAAGAAGATCAGAGCGTGGTGAAGGTGGTGGTTGAGGTTTTGAGTTTGGAACCCTAGTTTTTAACTAGGCTTGGTTAATTAATCACCACGGCATTTGGAGTTGATCGAATTCAACAAGATTTTGGGTGATGATAGCATTGTAGTTGGTGAATGTGCGTTCGGAGTTGTTGTCACTTTGGTGGCCGAAGATGTGGGAACAAGGCATTTGCAGGTGAGGTGGTGTTTCCTGTATCTTGTTCTAGGTTTGGGTTTTTAAACTCGAATTTGATTTCGAGTTTGTAACATCGATGTGATGATCGGATTCTGGTGAGAGGATGGTAGCCATCTTTCTCGATAGTGTGGTGTTGACCGGAGATGGTCGAAGGCAACGGAAATGTGCATGGTGCATTGTGGATTTCTGGTGAAGTTTTGATATGGATAGAATGGTAGTCTCGAGTTTTTCTCGGAGTAATTAGGTTTTTGCTCGAAGCAGTTTGGGTTTGGACTCGAAGTCATTTAGTTGATGGCTCGGGTAATGTTTGGTTACAGGTTTTTAACCTATTCTTTTTTAAATTTAAAAATGAAGTTTAAATGTAAAGTAAAGTTTAAAACAAGGTTTAAATCGGAGTTTAAATCTGGATTTAAGTTAGTTTGAATCTTAGTTTTAAAATGATTTAAGTTTTTGGAATTTAAATGGTTTTCACAGCTTTTAAGTGTTTGAAGTGTATTTGGTTTGAATATAAAAATGAAATTTTAAATTGTAAAGTAAAGTTTTTAATCATAGTTTAATCTGGAATAAAATTTAATCTGTATTCCAGTTTTGAAATTAAAGGAAGTTTTTGAATTTGAATTGTTTTAAACAACTTTGAATGGTTAGTATATTTTAAATTGATTGGAATTTGGAATGAATTTGATTTAAATTCTTTTAAATTTCTTTGGTAAGACAAGTATTTCTTTAAACATGTGATTTTAAAGGTTTTTTAATTTGGTTTTTAAACTTTGTTAAAAGTTAATTTGTATTCATTTTAAAACTTAAATTTTAAAGTAAATTTTAAAGTAAATTGTTTTTAAATGCTTTGTTAATGATAATTTGATCACTAATAAGAAAAATGTTTTATTTTTAAGATAATTAAGTTTTAATGATTTTTAATTAAAATGGATAATTAACTTATTTAATTAATTAATGATTTGGATTAATTAAATAAGTAATTAAAGGTTTAAATTAAATAATTAAGTTTTAATATTAATTATTTAGGAATAATTAATTATGGATTATTAATTAGATAAGATTAGAATATTAATTAATAATTAAAGATTAATTAATCAAGTAATTTTAAAGATTAATTAAGTTACAGTTAAAACTTAATTGATTGAATAATTAGGATTAATTAATGGATCTTTAAAAGATAAATCAATTTGTAATTCATATTGATTAATGTAAGTATAATTACTTAAGTAAAGTAATTAAAGTCAATGAAGGTCATTAACTTGAGATTAATTACTAATTAATTAATGTGATTAATTATTACAATTAATTAGATTAATTAATTTAAAGATGATCAATTTGGAATTGTTTAAGTCTAATTGCTTAAGGGAAGTAAATAAGGAATTAATTACTCAATGTAGTTAATTGAGTTTAATGTGACTAGTTAAGTTAACTAATTAATTTTAATTAATTTAAGTTAATCACTGATTGATTTGTTAATATAATTACTTAATGTAATTAATGAAGTGTAATTACTCAGTGAAGTAATTAACGGTAATTAGTAAATGTAGTTAACGGAAGATGATTTAAGAATGAAAGTAATTTGGATTAAATTACTTTATATAATTAATCTAGGGATTAATTAAGGTGCAATTAATTTATTTGATGAAGTAATTAAGGGTAGTTAATTACTGAATGTGATTAATAAAAAGTGATTAATAAATGTGGTTTAATTTAAGATTATTTACTTAATGTAATTAATTTAAATAAAATATTTAATTAAAATGTAATTAGGGATCATTAATTTATATGATTAATGATCTAATTAAGGGTTGATTAATTAACATTAATTAATCAATGATAAGTGATTAAAGAGTAATTAATTAATGTAATTAATTAAGGATTAATGTAATTAATTATGGTTAACTAATTTGTAAAGTAATTAAAGGTTAATTACTGTATTTGGTTAAGTATAATTAATTTGTGAAATTAATTGAAGATAATTACTTGAATGTAATTAAAGGATAATTAATCAAGGATGATTAATAAAGGTGAATAATTAGAGGATAATCAATTAATTAATTTGTAATTAGTTAATGGTTTAGTAAGCAGGATTTATTGAATGAATTAATTAATTTAATTCACTTTAAATTAATTAGAGACGGAAGTAATTAATTTAATTCATTTAAATTAATTATAGATAGTGATTAATCCTTGCTTATGTATTAATGGATGTTATTGATTTGCTTGAATGGTTTGAGATCTCAGTTATGAGATAAGTTATACTGTGTGATATGGATGCTTTGGCTAAAGTATAATGCTAATATGGATTATCTATTTGTGATGATTGTATGGATTATCTGTTTATAGTGATAATGTAGATTATCTATGTGTAATGATCTAGTGAATTATCTATGGTGAATCTGTGAATTATCTATTTGTGTGTATATAGATAATAGAAGTGAATTATTTTAAACTGTAAAACAACTTGGACCTAAAAGATGGCGTTTTGGATTTCGATGAGACCGAGATCGGGTTCTCAGATTTGGACATCCGAAAACAACATCGATCCAAATTAACGATAGGTCATGAATCTCAAGTGAAGATGAAGATTCAGAGTGCAAGGGTTATTGTCGTTAACTCTAAGGGTGATTCCAAAATGAGTGTAATGAGATAATGCCTTCGATTTCATTCAAACCCGGAATGAACTTGTATGGATTGAATGCTTTCAAAACATCGTCAGGTGGATGATGAGAATTCTAAGTGATGTGTCCTGATTAAGGTAATTGTTGCCTCAAGCCTCATCAACCAGAGATGGCTAAAACAAGGGAGGTGCAGGAAGGCTAAGTGGGTCATACCTAAGTAGAACGAGGTTCACCCCTGTCTAGATATCCCTTTTATTTCGGTTGTGTGGTGTGGCTGCTGATCACAACTGTGGGGTTGTCTTGTTCGAAACTGTTCGGTAAGGAATGGTTCCGGCCTTGTGTTGCAGGGGATTGGGAGTAATCCTTGGTACGGTGATCTAGGCCCCGTACTGTGACTGGTGGTACCCTAGTAGCCATGCCATTGATGGAAACCCATTCTTCCTACGTGCCCTTACGGTTTTGATTGTATTACCCACTTTTATGGCTAGTAGCTGGAATTTAATGAATGTAACAATTTCGGCTATTTTCTTTTTACTTAAAAATCGTAGACCCTATTATAATATCACTGGATTTCCTATCAAATGTTTTGGTTAGCGTAAGGTAAAAACTTAGCCATGTTCATGTGTGGGAAGTCTTATGTGATACCCTTTTGTTTTCAAAGGTTTTTTGAAAATTAAGCAACCTTAACCTGTTACTCATACCAGACCCATGTCTGACCCGGAGTTTATTTCTATTTTCTTAAACTCTTGGGTACTCAAATTTTATGAGTAGCCAAGGGTGCAGGTTAGCTTTGACGAATTGTGGAGGAGCAATGGAGCAGGAGGTTTCAGCGCTGTAAATATATAGTGTTCCGCTGTGTTGGTATCTCTGAGTGGTTTCTTTGTATTGTATTGAGTTGTATTAACTAGACAGGTGTTTATAACTGTCTAATATGTGATGTATTGAGTTGTAATAATTTATTCGTTCCGCTGTTGAGATTCTGATGTTGTTCTTTCTTTCTTCTCTTTCTTTTCTCTTTTCTATCCCTTTCTTTCTTCAATACGATGCAACTTTCTGTGGAGAAAAAGTCGGGTCGTCACAGTTGGTAGCAGAGCGCTTGATTGAGTGAATACCTAGGCTTTGGAGTGATTTTCTTTCTTGAGAGAGCGTACATGTAATTTACATATATATATATATATATATATATATATATATATATATATATATTTCTACCTATTTGTTGGGTGACCTGTTCGGGCTTTCCAACAAAAGTAATAAAGGTAGATGGGGTTGTGGTGTGTGTGACACGACTATCAATGGCTGGAGTTTGAATGTTTGAGGTTGGACGTGGATCTGTCGAGACTGTAGACCCAATAACATCTCGAGCAAGCTTTGTTGTGGTATAAGGATTTCATCGATCATTGAAGGAAACCTTTTAAAGGTTCGGAGTCCATCTTTGAAGTTGGATAAGTAGAGTTTGGATCCGTCGATTGTGCAGAAGAAAGTGATGGTATCTTGGCAACCTTAGGAAGAAGTAGCTGTGTGATGAGATGCAGTGACTATGGATGTTCCCGTAGATGTTTTCTTTGGAACAATTTTAAGGAAGTGTGTCTGCTTTGGTGACATGGCTGAGTTCAGCAGGATGTTTCTGTTTGGTTTGAGGTCCGAGTTTCTCGAAGAGCTTTGAATAAGGAATTCTTTGGCATATGTGTCAGCAGTGCAGCTCGGAGTGTTCTGTGTGCCGGCAAGGAGATCATTTGGCTTAGCAGTTTTCTAGAAGAGGATTTCTGAAGCAGCACAATCGATTCTTTTCTTCGATGGATTGGTGAGATTAGTGTAAGCTGTTCTGATTGGTAAAAAAGTTTCTTTAGAATAAGGTTGGGTTGATCGCAAAAGTGACTTGCGATAGTTTGAGTGTTCTCTTGAGTTATCTGAGATTTTTCTAAATGTCTTCAGGGAAGTCAGAGGTTTGTCCGCGTCTGGAGATTGAGTATTCGTATCAACTTGGATTCCATGAGTGATTTCCGATGGTTCAGCCTAGTTGAAGGATGGTTTCTAGAGAGAGGGTTTGGTAAAGTAGCGCAGGTTTTGTAGAAATTCTAAGTTTTTTTCTTTATGGATCTGTTGAACAATATTTCTGGGATGGGTTGTCCAGTTTGTGCTTGTGTTCATCATCAGCGACGTTATCTACTTTAGATCAAAGTTGTGCAGCGGAAGTAGTTTGGGAGTGAATCTGTCTTGTCTTTTCCGAATAAGAGAAGTAAGTTTAGTCTTCTGATGTTTGTTGTTGATCTTGAGGAGATCATTTTTGATGGGTTGTTTTTGGTCCAGTTTGTTTCTAGAGGTATCAGCGAAGGTTGAGCTGATCAGGAAGGATGTAGTCATCCCAGGATCATCCGAAGAGTTTTGTGGATAAGAGACAAAGGAATTTTGGTTCTAGAGTTGGAGATTTGATTTTGGATAAGATTTCTCCGATGAAAGAAGCTATAAGTTTTGGGTAAGGCTGGAAAGCTAGCTCCGAGGTATTTTGGAGCTTTTCTGTTTTCTTGTGAGAATAAGTGTTTGGTCTACAGAATTGAATTGATAGTTTGGATAACTGGAATTCAATATGTTTCACGTATCTTTGAGGGAGTACGTGTATGATCCATCTCTGGTTGTAGAACCAACAGCTCAGGAGATTTGGTTGTTGAGTCAGAGTTGTCTGTGGTCTAATATCATGTTTAGTTTTGTACATCTAGATGAGCAAGGGCTCTGTAGATTAGTAATATTGATTGTTTGGATTCTGTAAAGCGAGTATCCCGGTACATGCTTGGGAAATTCTATCCAGAATTTTGTCTGGATAGTTAGATTTGTTTATTTGAGTGAATTGGTTGCTATGTTTTTTAGCATATGGTTGATAGTATATGCTTATGGTTTAAATTAAAATATTTAATGATACTATTAAATTACATTTGCTTTTAAATTTCTGGGACGAAATTCTTTTAAGGGGGAGGAATGTGATGACCCGGAATTTTGGGCAATATCAATTTAATAATACGTAATAAAAATTAAATTGATTTGATAATTTTGTTGATAAAATTTGAATTGATTTAATAATCTAATTAAATAAATATTTAATTGGTGAAGTTTATCTTTTAAAAAGCTAATAAAATGTTTTTTTTATAATATATATATATATATATATATATATTGTAAATAGAAAAGCTTGGTTTGAACTTAAAAAATAAAATCTTGTTTTCAAAATCAAATATATATTTTGGTAATTTGGAAATTTTGATTTAAATTTAACATAAAGCGTTTCAAAGCTATTAAATAAATAACTATATAGTTTAAAAGCGTTAAGGTAAATTGTTTAAAATGATTTTGGCTTAAGTTTAAATTTAAATTAATTAACAAAAGGTTTGTTTTATTTCTTTTCAAATATAGCTTGATAATATAAGTAATTTATTAATAAAGAGATAATTTATTTTATAATTTATTTTAATTAGATAAATGAGTTCTTTTCGAACAATAATAATAATGTTATATATATACGTAATATAGATTTTAAGTAGAATATTGTTTCCAAATTGAATGGTGGTTGTTTAAAAAATTTATCAATTGATTTTTAAATTGGTTTTAAATTGTATTTAAAAATTAATTTAAATTTTATTTGGATTTCAAAAGAGTGGATATATATATCTTAATATATAGATTTTGGATTTAAAAGTATGACATAAATGATTTATATAAATATAGTTTGTTTTATTCTATTTCTTTAAAAAGGATTCTTATTTATATAAATTAAAATAAGTATTTAGTTATTATGAAATTAATTAATAAAAGCTTTATTCACATTTATAAATTTGTTTTGCATATAAAATTACAAAAGTAAGTTAGTAAATCAATGTAAGCACATATGTTAACAAGTTAATTAAGGGAGATGACAAGTGTCATCAAATTTAGTTTTTTTATTATTTTTAGTTTTTTTTAATCATTTCAGTTTATATAAGCATTTTCCTTCTTCATTTCTCTTTTTCTTTTTCTCATTTTCATTTCTAAACTAAGAAAAATTCTCAGTTGAAACTCATTAACTCTAAAACAAATCTGAGAATCAAAACCAGAAATCCTCCCATCCTAAAAACAAATCAAATCATAATGCAAATCTAAAACTTTAAAACTATTTCAAATCTGGAGCAAACCTGTACATTTTCAAGAGCAAGCCTGTAACATGTCCATAATGAAATCTGAAGAAATATCTAATGCATGCAGTTTACAAATCAAGCACTAATGTTTTCAAACATGCAATTCAAGTTTTAACTCAGTCATAGGCATTTCAGCACTCAAGTTTTAAAAAGCATCAAAAGCTGTTTTTCAAAATGAAGGCTCTGTCTTCCTTCTTAAATTCTGATGAGTAACTTCACTTTTAAAAAAAATTATGTATGTAAATTTGGTTGCATGCTAGTTAATTTGAAATGAATATGTATTGTGTGATATCTACTGTGTATATATTCATGTATGGTATGCATGTTGCTTTCTTCAGAGTACTCTCTACTTATACCTTTCAGTTTTCCAGTTTTGATTTAAAAATTCAAACCTTATGATATTGACTCTGTTCAAATTTAAGATTCAAATGAAACTTGTTTGTTACATGATAAAGTACAGTTTAAAATTTATTCAAATTGAAATAAGTTTATATTGACTCTGGAACAACAGAGCAAAATTTGTATAAAGTAAAAATTCAAACTTCTAAATTCATAAATTCAGGAACATCCATTGAATCCTTGAAACAAAATATGAATTTTAAAACTAAAATCTAGATTTTAGTAATAGGAGTTAAGTGCAGTTCTTGTTTGAACTGGAAATGGTAAACTGGATTTTCAGGTGAATTAAATTAATTAATTTTAAATGAATTAAATTAATTAATTTTAAATGAATTAAATTAATTAATTTTAAATGAATTAAATTAATTTTAAATGAATTAAATTAATTTTAAATGAATTAAATTAATTACTTCCATCTCTAATTAATTTAAAGTGAATTAAATTAATTACTTACATCAATATAAATCTTGCTTACATAACTATTAATTAGTTACAAATAAATTAATTAATTATCCTCTAATTATCCACTTTAATTAATCACCCTTGATTATTTATCCCTTAATTACATTCAAGAAATTATCCTTCAATTAATTTCACAAATTAATTATTCTTAACCAAAACAGTAATTAACCTTTAATTACTTCATTAATTAATTAACCGTAATTAATTACATTAATCATTAACCAATTACATTAATTAATTACCCTCAATCACTTATCATTGATTAATTAATCAATCTTAATTACATCATTAATTATATTAATTAATGATCCTCAATTAAATTTAAATTAAATACTTATTTAAATTAATTACATTAAGTAATAAATTTCAATTAAACTATAATTATTAATTACCTTTGATTAATCATATTCAGTAATTAACTACCTTAATTACTTCATCAAATTTATTACTCCTTAATTAATTTCTTTAATTAATCCTTTCATTAATTATCAAAGTAATTCTATCCAAATTACTTTCACTACTAAACCATCATCCACTAATTACATCCAGTGATTATGATTAATTACTTCACTAAGTAATTATAGTTCATTAATTTCATTAAGTAATTATTATCAAATCATCTAGTGATTAAAAGTAATTAAACTTAATCGATTAATCTACAGTAATCACATTAAACTTAATTAATTACATTAAGTAATTAATTCCTTAATTACTTCCATTAAGAAATTATATTTAAGCAATTCACAAATGATTATCTTAAATTAATTAACCTAATTAATTATTAAAATTAATCATATTAATTAATTGTTAAATAATCTTAAGTTAATGACCATCATTAACTATTAACCATTCTTTAATTACTTTTCTTAAGTAATTAACTTACATTAATCATTATTAATTTCAAATTAATTAATCTTGAATATCTAAATAATTAACCTTTAATTATTTAATTAATTAAGTGTTAACTGTAACTTAATTAATTCATAATTACTTAATTAATTAACCTCTAATTATTAATTAATTTTCTAATTAATAATTCTTAATTACAAATCAGTTATCCTTAATTAATTAATCTTAATTAATTAATTTTAAACCTTAATTACTTATTTAATTAATCCAAATCATGAATTAAATTAATTATCCATTTAATTCCTTAAAAGTTTAATGAATTACAAATCATTAAATTCTAATTTACTTTAAGATCAAACTTTGTTCTCAATAAGGATCAAGTTATCATTTACAAAGTGTTTTAAATCAATTTACTTAAATTTACTTTCAAATATCATTTTAAATTTAAGATCTAAAATGAATACAAATTATCTTTAACAAAGTTTAAAACACATTTCTAAAACCTTTCATTTCACAAGTTAAAGATGTACCCATTAATAAAGAAGTTTAAAAGGATTTAAAACCAAATTCATAATTAAATTACACCCTTAACATTCAAAATTATTTAAATCATTTTAAATTTAAAACTTTCCTTCAATTCAAAACTGGAATACACATTTAAATTTGAATTCAGATAAATCTTTAGATTTTAAAACTCTACTTACATTTCTAAACTTTATATTAAAAATTCAAACTACTTAATCATTTTTAAAGTATTTAACAATTCAAGTTTAAAGTCTTAATTTATTTTTAAAATGAGATCTAAACTTAAATTTGAATTCCAGAATTTAAACTTGGATTTAAATTTTGTTAAACCTTTGCTTTTCGTCTTAAAACTTCAGTTTGAAATTTTTAAATAAACATTTTAAAATTTTACTTTTAACTCATTAAATTTGTTTAAAATAATTTATTTTTATTTAAAAAAAAACATTCTTAAATTTCAAACTAGGATACAAAAGTTTATTTGGATCCATATCTCAAAATCTGGTTTAAACTTTATTTTAAAACTGATTTCAAATTCCAAAATCTGTTTTAAAATTTTTATAACAAACATTACAGGTTTCAGTTTAAAACCTGTCACAAATACCAAACCCGAGGCACCCCATATTCCTGCTTCGAGACAAATCAATACCATCTTCGAGAAAACTACCCAAAATCACGAGTAAAACTTGAGTACAATCTTCAGCTCAAACCAACAACCAACAGCATCCATACATGAGCACCATGCACCTGCACACCGTTCTTGATTGATCCGATCAATGTCGACGATCTTCCCCCGTCGACGAACAACTCTTCACTCCATTCCGATTATCACATCGCTCACATACAACTCAAATTTGAATTCAAGTTCAAATTTTACAACCTGGAATAGAACAGAACAACCCCCACCAAACCTGTCAACGCTGCATCCACGGCCCTCCGATCACCACCAATTCTACATCACCGGCCACAGTCTCGTCTACGACCAAGCTTTCAATTCCTAAAACCTAGATGAACTCGATCACCCCTATAGCCCATGCCGACCCAATCAAATTGCCTAGTTAAAACTAGGGTTACGGGAGAAATTGCACCGCCACTGCTTCCACAGAGATTTGCCTCCGCTTCTACCATTTTTCCTCCATCACCGATCACCCATCCATCTCCAAAAGAAAGCCCGACCCCCAGAATAAAATAGATCACCAGAAACCACCAATTTTCCATTTTCTGTTCATTACAGAACTACACCCTCCTCCTCAAACAATAAATTATGATTTTAGTGCTGAAATTCATGTTTTGCTTTGTGTTTTCACTTTATAATACTGAAATCATAGTTTACAAAGTTTAAGTTTTTCACTTTGTATAACATTCACTGTTGTTTTTTTATATTCCAATGACACTCAGACTTGAAATTTAGCTCAAATAAGTTTTTAAACATTAATCCATAATAAATCAAACAACTTTTGTTTGTAAACCAAGTCCTAACAAGAATTGTTTGAAAAGGAAACGAATTTAAATCCAAAACAGGAAACTAAAAATTAAAAACATAAAATATTCATATGGGAATAAACATGCATACAGTAGATTGCATTTTCATATATACATACTACAATATTTATCACAGAAATAACATGAAACCATATTCATTCTTAAGTTTAAAAAAAATAGATGTTACTCACCTGTTTAAATTAGATGACAGAGCCATGATTTTGAAAAAAAGCTTTGAACTTTTAAAACTGGAAAATTTCTTTGCTTTAAATCTTGAATTGCTTGATGAGAGCTTGAGTTGCTGGAGCTTTAAAAACCTGATTTTTTAAAAGGAACTACACGCATGCAGCTGCTTAAATTCCAGATTCTAAAGAAATACAGGCTTTAGATTTTTTTTTGAGATGGTGACAGGTTTGCTTGCATGTTTGCAAAAGTTACAGGTTTGCTATTCATTTTTGAAGATGAGTTCATATTTTGATTTGAACTTGCTTTGCGTGCTACAGATTTACAGGGTTTTGAGGATTTACAGGGAAATGATTTGGTTTCTAGCTTGAGGAGTTTGATGTGGAAATGAAATTACAGGCTTATGAAAATTATAGATGGTTTGTATGCTTGAAGATGTGCAGGTTGAGATTGGAAGTGGATTACAGGTTTAAAAATGAAGATGAAATTTTCAAGCTTTGCTCTTGTTCTTGAATTGCTTTTATTTTCTTTGTTTACAAATGAGATTAGGAAAAGAAAAAGAACAAGAGATGTTTGTTTATATAACTTAAATTATGGTTTAATAAAAATCAAAGAAAAATAAAATTAAAACATGACACTTGGCAAAACTCTCGTTTATTTATTTACACTTGTTTAAATCAACTTAATATACATACATTTTTCTTTTTTAAGTAATTAGTATTTATTAGATGTTAACTAGTATTTAGTTAGATGTTAATTATAAAATAAATGTAAGCTTGTATTTAATTGGTTAGTTAATATATACTTATTTACATGTAGATAATTTTGAAATGAATAAATCCAATTTATAAAAATATTTTAAAATCCAAAACAATTAAAAATATTTATACATTAAATTTCAAAGCTTTTAAACTGAAATTTAAATCATATTCTAGAACTAAATTTTGAAATCAAGTTATATATATACATATATAACCACATGATTCAATTTTGAAAAACAAACTATTTTTATTTAAAATCTATTTGTTAAAAACAATACATTATTATATTTTGAAAACAACAAATTTGATAACTTTAAATAATTCATAAAAGAAATTACTTATTTTATCACACTATATTTAAAAAGGAACTCAAAATAAACCTTATTGTTAGTTTATTTAAATTTAAACTCAGAATTAGTTTAAACAAATTAAATTTTTATCTTAACAATTTAAAACCATATATTATTTATTCAATAACTTTTAAAAGTTTGACTTTAAATAAAATCATAATTCCCAATTTACCAAAGATATATATATATATATTTAGAAAAAAAGATTTATTTGTTTATTAAATTTAAAACAAGGTTTATCTATTTACAATATATACATATTTTATATACATTATAAATAGAAAAAAAATTATTAGCTTTTAAAAAATAAAAATTATTAGTTAGATATTTATTTTAATTAGATTATTAAATTAATTCCAATCTTATTAACAATGATTATTAAATCAATTTAATTTTTAATTCAGATTATTAAATTGATATTGCCTAAAATTGCGGGATATCGCATTCCTCCCCCTTTAAAAGAATTTCGTCCCCGAAATTTAAAACAAAGGTAATTTAAAATCTCGTTAAAGATTTAATTTTAAAACACGAGCATATATCAATGATATGCTACCAACCATAGCAACCAATTCATCCAATCAAACAATCTAACTATAGAGACAAAATTCTGGAAAGAGTTTCCTCGAGTTTCCTAGGTATAAATATCGGGATACTCGCTCTTACAGAATCCAAACAAGCAATACTACTAAGCTACAGAGCTCTTATTCATCTAGATCCACAAAACTAGAAAGCAAATCAGACTACAAACGAGTCCGAGTCAACAACAAAACTCCTGAACTGCTGGTTCAAAACTAGAGATAGATCATACACGTACTCTCTCAGAGATACGTGAAACATATCGAATCCCAGTTATCCAAACTGGCTATTCAAACCAGAAAACCAAATACTTATCCTCACAAGAACAAAGAAAAGATCCAAAATATCTCGGAGCTAGCTTCTCAGTCTTACCAAGACTTATAGCTCCTTCGATCAGAGCAAACTTAACCAAAACCAAATCTCCGACTCCGGAATCCAAATTCCTCCGTCTCTTATCCACAAAAATTCTTCGGACGATCCTGGGCTACCAACATCCTTCCTGATCAGCCCAACCCTTGCTGATGCCTCTAGGAACCAACAGAACCAAAAAGCACAATGATCTCCTCAAGATCAACCAAAACCAAGAACACAAACTCTACTCCACAAACAACAGAAGACTAAACTTACTTCTCCTATCTGGAAAAGAAAAACAGGTGCATGCTCCAATCTACCCTTAGATCCTGAAAAACATCCTGTAGGAACTTTCCAATCAAAAATACTGCAACTTTCAGTTGCTTCCACTCTCAAACAGTTGCCACCTTGCTTCCGCTGCACAACTCTGGTTTGGAGTAGAAGAAAATGCTGATGATGAACATGAGCACAAATTGGTCAACACATCCTAGAAATATGGTTCAACATATCCATACCAAAAAAACTCAGAAGTTCCACCAAATCCAGAGCTGCTTCATCAAACTCTATCACTAAGAACCATCCTTCGACTAAGCTGAACCACTGGCTCCACTCGTAGAATCCTAGTTGATAAGAAAACTCAATCCCCAGATACAGACAAACCCCTGACTTCCCAGAAGATATCCGAAAAATCTCTGACAACACAAGAGAACACTCAACTATCGCAGGTCACTTTTGCGTTCAACCCAGACCAATTTCCAAAGAAAAAACTGTCCTCTCTTTTCCCAACAGAACAGCTTACAATTGGCCTAGCCAATCCATCGAAGAAATAGATCCACTTTGCTGCTTCTGACCTCCACCTTCAGAAAAACTATTCAGCCAGAAAACTTCCTGCCAACACAGAATTCTCCGAGCTACATCGTCGACACAGATGCCAAAAACTTCCTAATCCAATGTTCTTCAAGAAACTCGGACTTCAAAGTCAACCGAAACATCCTGCTGAACCCAGCCAGAACACCGAAGCAGACACACTACCCTAAACTTGTTCCAAAGAAACATCTTCGGACACAATCCATAGTCACTGCATCTCATCACGCAGCTACTACTTCCTGAGGTATCAAGATACCATCACTTGCTTCTGCCCAACCTACAGATCCAAACTCAACTTATCCAATCTTCAAAGACGAACTCCGAACCTCAACAGGTTTCCTTCAGAGATTGATGAAATCTTTACACTCTGCACAACTTACTCGAGATGGTATTAAATCTACGGTCTCGAAAGATACTCTTCCAACCTCAAACATCAGACTCCAACCAATGGTAGTAATCGTGTTACACACACCACTACCTTATCTACCTTTAAATTTAATATTAGAAAGCCTGAGCGGTTAACCCAATAGATAGGTAGAAACAGATAAATATATATAAATATACTTAAAATTACAAATATGCTCTCTCAAGAAAAGATCACTCCAAAGCCTAGGTATTCACTCAACCAAGCGCTCTGATACCACTGTAATGACCCGCCATTCATCACCACAGAATGACGCATCATTAATAAGAAAGAAAGGGATAGAAAAGAGAAAGAAAGAGAAGAAAGAAGAAACAACATCAGAATCTCAACAGCGGAACTAATAAATTACATTAATAACATAAGTATTACATATTATACAATAATTATCAGAGTTACACATATTATACATCACATACTAGACAGTTATAAACATCTGTCTAGTTATTACAACTCAATACATCTCAGAGAAGACACAGAAATACCAAACACAACGGAACACTATATATCTACACGCCGAAGCCTCCTGCTCGATTGCTCCTCCATAATTCGTCAAAGCTAACCCGAATCCCTTGGCAACTAGTAAAAATTTGAGTAACCAAGAGTTTAAGAAAAACAGAAATAAACTCCGGGTCAGACATGGGTCTGGTGTGAGTAACAGGTAAAAGTTTCTTAACTTTGAAAAACCTTTGAAAAGAAAGGTATCACGTAAGACTTTCCACACATAAACACGTAAGACAGGGGAAAATCTCGTCCTACTTGGGCATGACCCACTTAGCCTTGCTACAGCTCCCCTGTTTTAGCCATTCCCGGTTGATGAGGCTTAAGGCTACGATTACCTTTAGAGAACACATCTCTTAGAATGCTTATCGTCCAGCCGACGATGTTCTGAAAGTATTCAATCCATACAAGTTCGTTCCGAGTTCGAACGAAACCGAAGGCATTACCTCGTTACACTCATTTTGAAATCACCCTCAGAGTTGACGACAATAACCCTTCCACTCTGAATCTTCATCTTCACTTGAGATTCACGACCTATCGTTAAATTGGATCGATGTGGTTTTCGGATATCCAAATCTGAAAACCCGATCCTGGTTTCAACGAAATCCAAAACGCCATCTTTTAGGTCCAAGTTGTTTAAAGTTTAAAACAATTCAATTCTACTATCTATATACACACAGATAGATAATCCACATACCACAATAGATAATCATCATTATCATCACAACAGATAATCCCTATTATCATTATCAAAAGATAATCCATATTATCATCAAAAATAGATAATCCATATTATCATCATAATGCAACCAATGCATCCTTATCACACAACATTACTTATCTCATTTCTGAGATTTCAAACCATTCAAGGCAACCAGTATCATCCATACATAAGCAATGATCTATAATCACACCATCTACAATTAATTTAAAATGAATTAAATTAATTACTTCCATCTCTAATTAATTTAAAGTGAATTAAATTAATTACTTACATCAATATAAATCTTTCTTAAATAACTATTAATTAATTACAAATTAATTAATTAATTATCCTCTAATTATCCACCTTAATTAATCACCCTTGATTATTTATCCTTTAATTACATTCAAGTAATTATCCTTTAATTAATTTCACAAATTAATTATTCTTAACCAAAATAGTAATTAACCTTTAATTACTTCATTAATTAAATAACCATAATTAATTACATTAATCCTTAATCAATTACATTAATTAATTACCCTTAATCACTTATCATTGATTAATTAATCTTAATTAATCAATCTTAATTACATCATTAATTATATTAGTTAATGATCCTCAATTAAATTTAAATTTATTACTTATTTAAATTAATTACATTAAGTAATAAATCTCAATTAAACCATAATTATTAATCACCTTTGATTAATCATATTCAGTAATTAACTACCTTAATTACTTCATCAAATTAATTACTCCTTAATTAGTTCCTTTAATTAATCCTTTGATTAATTATACAAAGTAATTCAATCCAAATTACTTTCACTATTAAACCATCATCCACTAATTACATCCAGTAATTATCATTAATTACTTCACTAAGTAATTATGCTTCATTAATTTCATTAAGTAATTATTATCAAATCATCCAGTGATTAAAATTAATTATACTTAATTAAAATAAACTAATCACATTAAACTTAATTAATTACATTAAGTAATTAATTCTTTAATTACTTCCATTAAGTAATTATATTTAACCAATTCACAAATATTATCTTAAATTTATTAACCTAATTAATTATTAAAATTAATCATATTAATTAATTCTTAAATAATCTTTAGTTAATGATCATCATTAACTATTAACCATTCTTTAATTACTTTTCTTAAGTAATTAACTTACATTAATCATTATTAATTTCAAATTAATTAATCTTGAATATCTAATTAATTAACCTTTAATTATTTAATTAATTAAGTGTTAACTATAACTTAATTAATTCACAATTACTTAATTAATTAACCTCTAATTATTAATTAATTTTCTAATTAATAATTCTTAATTATAAATTAATTATCCTTAATTAATTAATCTTAAATAATTAATTTTAAACCTTAATTACTTATTTAATTAATCCAAATCATGAATTAAATAACTATCCATTTAATTCCTTAAAAAACTTAATGAATTACAAATCATTAAATTCTAATTTACTCTAAGATCAAACTTTGTTCTTATTTATCATTTACAAAGTATTTTAAATCAATTTACTTAAATTTACTTTCAAAAATCATTTTAAATTTAAGATTTAAAATGAATACAAATTATCTTTAATAACGTTTAAAACACATTTCTAAAACCTTTCATTTCACAAGTTAAGGATGTACCCATTAATAAAGAAGTTTAAAAGGATTTAAAACCAAATTCATAATTAAATTACACCCTTAACATTCAAAAGTATTTAACTCATTTTAAATTTAAAACTTTCCTTCAATTCAAAACTGGAATACATATTTTAATTTGAATTCAGATAAATCTTTAGATATTAAAACTCTACTTACATTTTTAAACTTTATTTTAAAAATTCAAACTACTTAATCATTTTTAAAGTATTTAACAATTCAAGTTTAAAGTCTTAATTTTTTTTAAAACTGAGATTTAAACTTAAATTTGAATTCCAGAATTTAAACTTGGATTTAAATTTAGTTTAAACCTTTGCTTTTTATCTTAAAACTTCAGTTTTAAATTTTTAAACAAACATTTTAAAATTTTACTTTTAACTCATTAAAGTTGTTCAAAATAATTTATTTTTATTTTAAAAAAAACATTCTTAAATTTCCAATTAGGATACAAAAGTTTATTTGGATCCATATCTCAAAATCTGGTTTAAAATTTATTTTAAAACTAATTCCAAATTCCAAAATCTGTTTTAAAATTTTTATAACAAACATTACAGGTTTCAGTTTAAAACCTGTCACAAATACCAAACCCGAGCCACCCCAAATTCCTGCTTCGAGACAAATCAATCCCATCTTCGAGCAAACTACCCAAAATCACGAGTAAAACTCGAGTACAATCTTTAGCTCAAACCAACAACCAACAGCATCCACACATGAGCGCCGTGCACCTGCACACTGTTCTTGATTGATTCCGATCAACGTCGACGATCTTCCCCCATCGACGAACAACTCCTCACTCCATTCTGATCATCACATCGCTCACATACAACTCGAATTTGAATTAGAGTTCAAATTTTACAACCTAGAACAGAACAGAGCAACCCCCACCAAACCGGTCAACGCTTCATCCATGGCCCTCCGACCACCAGTAATTCTGCATCACCGGCCACGGTATCGTCTACGACTAAGCTTTCAACTCCTAAAACCTAGATGAAGTCGATCACCCCTACAGCCTGTGCCGACCCAATCAAGTTGCCTAGTTAAAACTAGGGTTACAGGAGAAATTCCACCACCACTGCTTCCACAGTGATTTTCCTCTGCTTATACCATTTTTCCTCCACTCACCTATCACCCATCCATCACCAGAAGAAAGCTCGACCCACAAAATCAAATAGATCACCAGAAACCACCAGTTTTCCATTTTCTATTCAACACAGAAATGCACCCTCCTCCTCAAACTATAAATTATGATTTTAGTGTTGAAATTCATGTTTTGCTTTGTGTTTTCACTTCATAATACTGAATTCATAATTTACAAAGTTTGAGTTTTTCACTTTGTATAACATTCATTGTTGTTTTTTATATTCCAGAGACACTTAGACTTGAAATTTAGCTTAAATTAGTTTTTAAACATTAATCCATAATAAATCAAACAATTTTTGTTTGTAAACCAAGTCCTAACAAAAATTGTTTGAAAAGGAAATGACTTTAAATCCAAAACAGGAAACTGGAAATTAAAAACAGAGAATGTTCATATGGGAATAAACATGCACACAGCAGATTGCATTTTCATATATGCATACTACAATATTTATCACAAAAATAACATGCAACCATATTCATTATTATGTTTAAAAAAATTAGATGTTACTCACCTGTTTAAATTGGAAGACAGAACCATGGTTTTGAAAAAAAAGCTTTGAACTTTTAAAACTGGAAAATTTCTTTGCTCTAAATCTTGAATTCCTTGATGAAAGCCTGAGTTGCTGGAGCTTTGAAAACTTGATTTTTTAAGAGGAACTACATGCATGCAGCTGCTTAAATTCCAGATTCTAAAGAAATGCAGGCTTTAGGTTTTTTTTTAGATGGTGACAGGTTTGCTTGCATGTTTGCAAAAGTTACATGTTTGCTATGCATTTTTGAAGGTGAGTTCAGATTTTTGATTTGAACTTGCTTTGCATGCTATAGATTTACAGGGTTTTGAAGATTCGTAGGGAAATGATTTGGTTTCTAGCTTGAGGAGTTTGATATGGAAATGAAATTACAGGCTTATGAAAATTGTAGATGGTTTGTATGCTTGAACATATGCAGGTTGATATTGGAAGTGGATTACAGGTTTAGAAATGAAGATGATATTTTCAAGCTTTGCTCTTGTTCTCGAATTGCTTTTATTTTCTTCGTTTACAAATGAGATCAGGAAAAGAAAAAGAATGAGAGATGTTTGTTTATATAACTTAAATTATGGTTCAATAAAAATCAAAGAAATATAAAATTAGACGCTTGTCAAAACTCTTGTTTATTTATTTACACTTGTTTAAAACAACTTAATATACATACATTTGTCTTTTTTAAGTAATTAGTATTTATTAATTGTTAATTAGTATTTAGTTAGATGCTAATTATAAAATAAATATAAGCTTGTATTTAATTAATTAGTTAATATATACTTATTTACATGTGGATAATTTTGAAATGAATAAATCCAATTTGTAAAATAAAAGCTTATTCAAATATTTTAAAATCCAAAACAATTAAAAATATTTATACATTAAATTTCAAAGCTTTTAAATTTAAATTTAAATCATATTCTAAAATTAAATTTTGAAATCAAGTTATATATATATATACATATATAACAACATGATTCAATGTTGAAAAACAAACTATTTTTATTTAAAATATATTTGTTAAAAACAATACATTATTATATTTTGAAAATAACAAATTTGATAACTTTAAATAATTTATAAAAGAAATTGTTTCTTTATTAGTAAATTACTTATTTTATCATGCTATATTTAAAAAGGAATTCAAAATAAACCTTATTGATTGTTTATTTAAATTTAAACTCGGAATCAATTTAAACAAATTAAATTTTTATCTTAACAATTTAATACCATTTATTATTTATTCAATAACTTTAAAAAATTTAACTTTAAATAAAATCATAATTCCAAATTTACCAAAGATATATACATATTTAGAAAACAAGATTTATTTATTTATTAAATTTAAAACAAGGTTTATCTATTTACAATATATACATATTCTATATACATTATAAATAGAAGACAATTTATTAGCTTTTAAAAAATAAAAACTATCAGTTAAATATTTATTTTAATTGGATTATTAAATTAATTCCAATCTTATTAACAAAGATTACCAAATCAATTTAATTTTTAATTCAGATTATTAAATTGATATTGCCTAAATTTCCGGGATATCACATTCCTCCCCCTTAAAAGAATTTCGTCCCCGAAATTTAAAACAAAGGTAATTTGATAATCTCATTAAAGATTTAATTTTAAAACACAAGCATATATCAATGATATGCTAATAACCATAGCAACCAATTCATCCAATCAAACAATCTAACTAACCAGACAAAATTTTGGAAAGAGTTTCCTCGAGTTTCCTAGGTATAAATATCGGGATACTCACTCTTACATAATCCAAATAAGCAATACTACTAAGCTACAGAGCTCCTACTCATCTAGATCCACAAAACTAGACAGTATATCAGACTACAAACGAGTCTGACTCAACAACAAAACTCTTGAACTGCTAGTTCCAAAACCAAAGATAGATTATACACGTACTCCCTCAGAGATATGTGAAACATATCAAATCCCAGTTATCCAAACTGGCAATTCAATCCTGAAAACCAAACACTTATCCTCACAAGAACACAGAAAAAACCCAAAACATCTCGGAGCTAGCTTCTCAGTCTTACCAAAACTTATAGCTCCTTCGATCAGAGAAAAGTTAACCAAAACCAAATCTCAGACTCCGGAATCCAAATTCCTCCGTCTCTTATCCACAAAAATTCTTTGGACGATCCTAGGCTACCAACATCCTTCCTGATCAGCCCAACCCTTGCTGATGCCTCTAGAAACAAACAGAACCAAAAACAACCTTAACAATGATCTCCTCAAGATCAACAAAAAACAAGAACACAAACTCTACTCCATAAACAACAGAAGACTGAACTTACTTCTCCTATCCGGAAAAGAAAAACAGGTGCACTCACCAATATGGCCTCAGATCCTAAAAAACATCCTGTAGGAACTTTCCAATCCAAAACAGTACAACTTTCAGTTGCTTCCACTCTCAAACAGCTACCACCTTGCTTCCGTTGCACAACTTTGATTTGGAGTAGAAGAAAATACTGATGAAGAACATGAGCACAAACTGGTCAACACATCCCAGAAATATTGTTCAACGGATCCATACCAAAAAAACTCAGAAGTTCCACCACATCCAGAGCTGCTTCATCAAACTCTATCTCTAAGAACCATCCTTCGACTAAGTTGAACCACCAGTTCCACTCATGGAATCCTAGCCGATATAAAAACTCAATCTCTAGATACAGACAAACCCCTGACTTTAAAAAAAAATTGAAGTATGTGAATTTGGTTGCATGCTACTTAATTTGAAATGAATATGTATTGTATGATATCTGCTATGTATATATTCATGTATGGTATGCATTTTCTTTCTTCAGAGTACTCTCTACTTATACCTTTCAGTTTTCCAGTTTTGATTTATAAATTCAAACCTATTGATATTGACTCTGTTCAATGCTAAGATTCAAATGAAACTTGTTTGTTACAAGATAAAGTATAGTTTAAAATTTATTCAAATTGAAATAATTTTGTATTGACTCTGGAACAACAGAGCAAAATTTGTACAGAGTAAAAATTCAAACTTCTAAATTCATAAATTCAGGAACATCAATTGAATCCTTGAACCAAAACATGAATTTTAAAACCAAAATCAAGATTTTAGTAATAGGAGTTAAGTGAAGTTCTTGTTTGAACTGGAAACGGTAAACTGGGATTATCTATTGATCTTTAAGATCAAAGATGTTGGGATTTTCAGTGATGATAGTGGAGTGATCGTAGAGAATAGGAAAGTTGGTAGGAAGAAGATCAAAGCATGGTGAAGGTGGTGGTTGAGGTTTTGAGTCTGGAACCCTAGTTTTTAACCAGGCTTGGTTAATTAATTACCACGACATTTGGATTTGATAGAGTTCAACAAGATTTTGGGTAATGATAGCATGGTAGTTGGCGAATGTGTGGTCGGAGTTGCTGTCACTCTGGTGGCCGGAGATGTGGGAACGAGGCGTTTCCAGGTGAGGTGGTGTTTCCTATATCTTGTTCCAGGTTTGGGTTTTTAAACTCGAATTTGATTTCGAATTTGTAACATCGGTATGATGATTGGATTCTGGTGAGAGGATGGTCGCCGTCTTGCTCGATGGTGTGGTGCTGACCGGAGATGGTTGGAGGCACCGTGCATGTGCACGGTGCACTGTGGATTCGGGTGAAGTTTTGGTTTGGATAGAATAGTAGTCTTGAGTTTTTCTTGAAGTAATTAGGTTTTTGCTCGAAGCAGTTTGGGTTTGGACTCGAAGTCATTTACGTGATGGCTCGGGTAATGTTTGGTTATAGGTTTTTAACTTGTTCAATTTTTAAATTTAAAAATGAAGTTTAAATGTAAAGTAAAGTTTAAAACAAGTTTTAAATCTAAGTTTAAATCTGGATTTAAGTTAGTTTGAATCTTAGTTTTAAAATGATTTAAGTTTTTGGAATTTAAATGGTTTTAACAACTTTAAAGTGTTTAAAGTGTATTTTGGTTTGAAATTAAAAATGAAATTTTAAATTGTAAATTAATGTTTTTAAATCAAAGTTTAATCTGGAATAAAATTTAATCTGTATTCTAGTTTTGAAATTAAAGGAAGTTTTTGAATTTGAATTGTTTTAAACAATTTTGAATGGTTAAAGTATGTTTTAAATTGATTTGAATTTGGAATGAATTTGATTTAAATTCCTTTAAATTTCTTTTGTAAGACAAGTATTTGTTTAAACATGTGATTTTAAAGGTTTTTAAATTTGGTTTTTAAACTTTGTTAAAAGTTAATTTGTATTCATTTTAAATCTTAGATTTAAACTGAAATTTTAAAGTAAATTTTAAACTAAATTGTTTTTAAATGCTTTGTTAATGATAATTTGATCATTAATAAGAAAAATGTTTTATCTTTAAGATAATTAAGATTTAATGATTTGTAACAAAAATGGATAATTAACTTATTTAACTAATTAATGATATGGATTAATTAAATAAGTAATTAAAGGTTTAAATTAATTAATTAAGGTTTAAGATTAATTATTTGGGAATAATTAATTAAGGACTATTAATTAGATAAGATTAGAATATTAATTAATAATTAAAGGTTAATTAATCAAGTAGGTTTGAAGATTAATTATGTTACAGTTAAAACTTAATTAATTGAATAATTAGGATTAATTAACGAATTTTTAAAAGATAAATCAATTTGTAATTCATATTGATTAATGTAATTATAATTAATTAAGAAAAGTAATTAGAGAATTGTTAATAGCTGAAGAAGGTCATTAACTTGAGATTATTTAATAATTAATTAATGTGATTAATTATAATAATTAATTAGATTAATTAATTTAAAGATAATCAATTTGGAATTGTTTAAGTCTAATTACTTAAGGGAAGTAATTAAGGAATTAATTACTCAATGTAATTAATTGAGCTTAATGTAACAAGCTAAGTTAACTAATTAAGTTTAATTAATTTAAGTTGATCACTGATTGATTTGTTAATATAATTACTTAATGTAATTAATGAAGTGTAATTACTCAGTGAAGTAATTGATGGTAATTACTAAATGTAATTAATGGAAGATGATTTAAGAATGAAAGTAATTTGGATTAAATTACTTTGTATAATTAATCAAGGGATTGATTAAAGATAATTAGTTAAGGAGTAATTAATTTATTTGATGAAGTAATTAAGGGTAGTAAATTACTAAATGTATAACAACCCACCATTCACTTCCACAGAATGACACATCATTAATAAGAAAGAAAGGGATAGAAAAGAGAAAGAAAGAGAAGAAAGAAGAAACAACATTAGAATCTCAACAGCGAAACTAATAAATTATATTAATAACATAAGATTACATAGTATACAACAATTATCAGAGTTACACAGATTATACATCACATACTAGACAATTATAAACACCTATCTAGTTATTACAACTCAATACATCTCAGAGAAAATACAGAGATACCAAACACAGCGAAACACTATATATCTACACGCTAAAGCCTCCTGCTCCATTGCTCCTCCATAATTCGTCAAAGCTAACCTGGATCCCTTGGCTACTCGTAAAAATTTGAGTACCCATGAGTTTAAGAAAAACATAAATAAACTCCGAGCCAGACATGGGTCAGGTGTGAGTAACATGTTAAAGTTGCTTAACTTTGAAAAACCTTTGAAAAGAAAGGTATCACGTAAGACTTTCCACACATAAACATGGAAAAGTTTTTACTTTACGCTAGCTAAAACATTTGATAGGAAACCCAGCGGTATTATAATAGGTCTAGGGTTTTTAAGTAAATACGAAATATTCATTGTTACATGATTAAATTCCAGTCACTAGCCATAAAGTGGGTAATACAATCAAAACCGATGGCACTTATTGGATTTTGCATTCTATACAATGGCAGGGCTACTGGGGTAGCGCCCATCACCGTACGTGGCCTAGATCACCGTACCGAGGATTACCCCCAATCCCCTGCAACACAAAGCTGGAACCATTCCTTATTGAACTGTCCCGAGCAAGACAACCCCACAGTTGGTGCGCATATCCAACTACCAACTAAGCCGAATAAAAGGGACCTCTAGATAGGGGGAAATCTCGTCCTACTTGGGCATGACCCACTTAGCCTTCCTGCACCTCCCCTGTTTTAGCCATTCCCAGTTGATGAGGCTTGCGGCTACGATTACCTTTAGAGAACACATCTCTTAGAATGCTTATCGTCCACCTGACGAAGTTCTGAAAGCATTCAATCCATACAAGTTCGTTCCGGGTTTGAACGAAACTGAAGGCATTTCCTCATTACACTCATTTTGGAATCACCCTCAGAGTTGACGACAATAACCCTTGCACTCTGAATCTTCATCTTCACTTGAGATTCACAACCTATTGTTAATTTGGATCGATGTGGTTTTCAGATATCTAAATCTGGAAACCCGATCCTGGTTTCATCGAAATCCAAAATGCCATCTTTTAGGTCCAAGTTGTTTAAAGTTTAAAATAATTCAATTCTATTATCTATATACACACAGATAGATAATCCACATACCACAATAGATAATCATCATTATCATCACAACATATAATCCCTATTATCATTATCAAAAGATAATCCATATTATCATCAAAAATAGATAATCCACATTATCATCATAATGCAACCAATGCATCCATATCACACAACATTACTTCTCTCATTTCTGAGATTTCAAACCATTCAAGGCAACCATTATCATCCATACGTAAGCAATGATCTATAATCACACCATCTATAATTAATTTAAAATGAATTAAATTAATTACTTCCATCTCTAACTAATTCAAAGTGAATTAAATTAATTACTAACATCAATATAAATTTTGCTTACAAAACTATTGACTACTTACAAATTAATTAATTAATTATCCTCTTATTATCCACCTTAATTAACCACCCTTGATTAATTATCCTTTAATTACATTCAAGTAATTATCCTTTAATTAATTTCACAAATTAATTATTCTTAACCAAAACAGTAATTAACCCTTAATTACTTCATTAATTAATTATCCATAATTAATTACATTAATCCTTAATCAATTACATTAATTAATTACCCTTAATCACTTATCATTGATTAATTAATCATAATTACTCAATCTTAATTACATCATTAATTATATTAATTAATGATCCTCAATTAAATTTAAATTAATTACTTATTTAAATAATTACATTAAGTAATAAATATCAATCAAACCATAATTATTAATCACCTTTGATTAATTATATTCAGTAATTAACTACCTTAATTACTTCATCAAATTAATTACTCCTTAATTAATTTCTTTAATTAATCCTTTGATTAATTATACAAAGTAATTCAATCCAAATTACTTTCACTATTAAACCATCATCTACTAATTACATCCAGTAATTATCATTAATAATTTCACTAAGTAATTATACTTCATTAATTTCATTAAGTAATTATTATCAAATCATCCAGTGATTAAAATTAATTATACTTAATTAATTAATCTAAACTAATCACATTAAACTCAATTAATTACATTAAGTAATTAATTCCTTAATTACTTCCATTAAGTAATTATATTTAACCAATTCACAAATGATTATCTTAAATTAATTAATCTAATTAATTATTAAAATTAATCATATTAATTAATTGTTAAATAATCATAAGTTAATGACCATCATTAACTATTAACCATTCTTTAATTACTTTTCTTATGTAATTAACTTTATTAATTTCAAATTAATTAATCTTGAATATATAATTAATTAACCTTTAATTATTTAATTAATTAAGTGTTAATTGTAACTTAATTAATTCATAATTACTTAATTAATTAACCTCTAATTATTAATTAATTTTCTAATTAATAATTTTTAATTATGAATTAATTATCCTTAATTAATTAATCTTAATTAATTAATTTTAAACCTCAGTTACTTATTTAATTAATCGAAATCGTGAATTAAATTGATTATCCATCTAATTCCTTAAAAATTTAATGAATTACAAATCATTAAATTCTAATTTACTTTAAGATCAAACTTTGTTTTTAATAAGGATCAAGTTATCATTTACAAAGTATTTTAAATCAATTTACTTAAATTTACTTTCAAGTATCATTTTAAATTTAAGATTTAAAATGAATACAAATTATCTTTAACAAAGTTTAAAACACATTTCTAAAACCTTTCATTTCACAAGTCAAAGATGTACCCATTAATAAAGAAGTTTAAAAGGATTTAAAACCATATTCATAATTAAATTACACCCTTAACATTCAAAATTAAATCATTTTAAATTTAAAGCTTTCCGTTAATTCAAAACTAGAATACATATTTAAATTTGAAATCAGATAAAACTTTAGATTTTAAAACTCTACTTACATTTTTAAAATTTATTTTAAAAATTCAAACAACTTAATCATTTTTAAAGTATTTAACATGTGATGACCCGGAATTTTCTAGCAATATCAATTTAATAATCTGCATTAAATATTAAATTGATTTGATATATTTTTGTTAAATAAATCTGAATTGATACTTTTCTTTTAATAAATATCTAATTGGTAAATTTTATCTGTTAAAATTAATTCATTGTTTTCTATTTATAAATGTATATATTTGTATACATTGTAAATAGATGAGATTTAGTTTTAAAGTTTAACTAATAAATTATGTTTTAAATGCTAATATATATATTAGTGGATTAGACATTATGTTTTATTTAATATAAACTTTTCAAAGCTAAATAAATAAATAAATACAGGGTTTTAAATATATAGAATAAATGCTTAAATAGACTGAAACTTATTTTAATTTAAGTTTAAATTTTATTTTATTAACAAAAAGGTTTGTTTTCTTTTCTTTTTAGTATAGCTTGATTAAAATATGGATTTAAAATATATATGAGTTTTAACATACATTAATAAAATATGTAGTTTGTAATAAAAAATGATTTAATTTATTTATTATTTCAAATTGATAAATGAGTTACTTTTAAATAATATTAATAAATAAAAATACAAGATACAAGATAAATTGGAAAAGAAATAAAACAAAATATACATGAAGCTATTGATTATAAGTGAAAATACTGTATATGATAAGTTAAAATAAGAAATAATCATATTGGATAAATTTATATAGCATTCACAAACATTTCCAATTTATAATAACAAGACAATAAATAAACTAGAAAACAAATAAGTTTTTAAGTTTGTAAACTATCACAAATGAACTACAGTATATACATATATGTATATGTTTAAAGCATCAAGATAAAATATCTTTGTTTTGCTTTACAAACATCATAATACTATAACATGTAGATGCAAGTATATATATTAACTTATCTTCATGTCAGTTGAATGTATCCGGAAAGGAAGATAAAAACAAAATAAAATATGTATGTAAAAAGCTTGTGAAGGAAGACATTATTAAATATCTTTAAGCAAACAAACAAAACTAATTAATGTAAAATCTTTTTAGTACACAAAGTATTCATTTCAGCCTCCAACCTAAAATATCCCGTTTTAAAAATCTGTACAAACAAAAGAGTGTATGCAAATATTGTTACAGTTTTATGAAACATAATTATAACCCTGTTTTCTTTCTTTCTATAAAGCAGTCTCACCTTATTCAATTCGAACTGATTAAAAAGTAAAATATACTTCATTCAAACTAATCCAAACATCACTTAAGCAACAACCAAAATTCAATTCAACAGAGAATCAAAAGGGGAGTTCAACCTGAAAATTTGCAAGCCTGTTGCAAAGAAAACTAGGCTTTGTTCTTCCACAAATTCAGGTGAGTAACACTTTTAAGATTTACTTAAGTTTAAATTCTGACGCATGCCAATATTTGAATGCTTTAATAAATTGTGTGAACATTTATATATTCATTTTTCTCTGGATATTTGAGAGATGAAGTTCTGCATATCTCAAGCCTGCCTACTGTGTTTTCTATTTGCTGTAACGACCCGTATTTTACGTGTCGATATACCATAGAATTCTAGGTCGTCGGTGTTGATAAGTCGTCCATAACCTAAGTCGTAGGGAAAGATAACCCGTATGTTGTTTGAGTCGCAAGGAAGTTAGGTTGAAAAGTTAACACGAGTTAGTATTAAAACGAGTTAACGAGTTAGTGTCTTTGCGAGTTACGGGTTAGTGTTTAGATAGCGACTTAGGGGATGGACGAGTTAGTGGTTATCGAGTTAGTGGGGTTGGCGACCTAGGGGGTTATGTCGTTTGGAGGTTAGGTCGTGAGTAGGGGTAAGCGACCTAAGGGATAGCAAGTTGTATGACCTTAGGAGCTAACGAGTTCAGGGTTACGAGTTAACTCGTATGGAACGACCTAACGAGTTAGCGAGTTAGTAAGAACAGTGGGTTAGCGACTTAGTGGTAGTAGCTGGTGTTTATAACTCGCAAGGTCTTGTGAGCTAGGTCGTATGAGTCGTAGCATGATAAGTCGGCAGCGACTTAAGTTAGGTCGGGGAAGATTTTAAGTCGGCACTAGGCTAAGCCGCATGGGATGTTAAGGTGTTAGGTCGTGAAGGGGCTTAAGTCGCTAGGCCGCATGCAGTTAAGTCGGTAGGTCGCTAGGTTGTTGAGGCAGGTTGTTTTAGGTCGCAGGATGTTGATGAGTCATGGACGACTCATGGATAGGTCATGACCGACCTAAGGGGCGACGACCTAAGGGTGATTCAGCCTATAAATAGAGGGCTTTGGCACACTTTTTGGCACCGGTTTTTGAAGCGACGAAGTGCTGCCATTTTGGGAACTCGACTACAACATTTCTTCATCTTCTTTTCTCCATTCCAATCTAGTTCTAACATCCATCCAAGATCGAAGATCGAGATCGAAGATTCAAGGGCCAAAGTTGAAGATCTTCATCCAACGAAGCTAGATTTTATCGTTTCTAGCGGGATCTCGGCGAATCAAGTTTGGATCTCCGCTGTCCAGATCTGAAGTGGGTTTCTTTTGGAGTGTTTTGGGTGATTCGGTGAGTGGTAGTTATCTCTCACGCGGACCCAAAGGAGTGATTTGGATTGGTGGTTTGTTGGAGTGTTGTAGATAGTGATTTTATGCATATTTCCTTAGATCCAAGTGTAGATCCATTACTTATGAAGATGTTTACTTTTGCAAGCTCATTCATCTAGTTGTAGAGACAAAACCCATGATTTATAATTGTTAGATCTATGTTAAAAACCCATAATTCATGTATGTTAGATCTATGCTCATTTATTTACGAAATTGCCATTTTAGTTATAAATGCCTATTTAGATCTTGATTGACTACTTATTTGTTTGGATTAATGTTCGCCTTGTTTGATTGATATAAATGAGTAATCTAGTTGATAGATTTGGACAAGTATGGTCAAAGACGATCCAAAAGCTACGGAAGAGGCTCTTGAATGGTGAAAGTTGCTTAAGACATATGTAGCAGATGTTGAAGCTCATATGTACGGATTGGATGATGTTGAGATGGAACTTTGCCATGATGCGATGAGGCAAACCATGTTGTTGAGTTGAGACTTTGCTATGGTGTGATAAAGCGAAGTATGATGTGATGAAGACTTGGCGTAATCCAAGCAGGGATCATTCCAAGCATGTTGATAACTCGAGGGATGGTTCGAGTTGGTTGATAATGGATTGCTCGAGAGGTAGCTTGAGCTAGTATGAGAATAGTCGTCGAGGAGGATGACTAGGAGGCTTAGATCTTATCGTTGTTGAAGGTTCTAGCATGCTCAAAAGCAAGAGTACATGGGGCGCCCATAACGACTACAGGTAGGTAGTCGGGACACCCAAAAGACTACAGGTAGGTAGTTGAGTACTCTGGGCAGAGTAGGTAAGTCCTAGGCACGGGTCACGATGACGTGCGGAGATATGTCTAGAACCGGGGTTACCATTGGTCCTTGACAGGTGGTCATTCAACTAACGGTGAAATCAAAGCAATGATAACAGTGATAGCCAGAGTCATGGATGTTTGGACGTTTGGTTGTATCATCATTCGGCCTCAAGAGCGGTGTTTTCTGGGTGCTTATCTGATCTTGGTTTAGGCCTTGGGGGTTTGTATTTGGAAAACATCGTCCTTGACTCGAGTGGTTATTGCTTTACCTTAATTGTCTGCTATGTTATGCTTGCTTCTCCTTAGTGTGTGTCTGGGGGCTATCACTGTAGAGAGAGGTGGAGTGGGATGGTTTGGTTCCTATTTCTTTTATCCCTTATGCTCTTTTGGTATGTCTGATAGTTGATTTACTGCTCACTAAGACTTTGTCTGACTCAAGGTTCTATGTCTCCTCTTATTACCTTGGGCTGTTCATCCATGTTGGGATGGGCAGACTAGGTAGCAGGTGACAGGTGCTGTTCTTCGAGATCTACGCTGTTGGCGACGAAGACGAGCAGGAGGCTTTTGCATATTATCTCCTATATGTACTGGGTATCCGCTGCTGTATTTGATTGAGTGTTATGTAGTGAGGCTTTGATGTATGGATGATTCACATGTTTGTATAAAACTATTATGATGCTTATATGATGATTTTCTGTTATGAAGCTTCACTATATATTTCTCTATTGTATTTTATCCATGCGCTGTGAGTTATACGATGGAGCTTCTGTTTGTTTTACCCTGACTATCGTCCATGGCTGCCTGGCATACCTTTCAGCGCTCTTTTCTCTTGTTTTGGTGTTGGAGTCATGGGCGGTCGTCACATTTGCTGTGAGTAATATTTTTGTCAAACTCAAATATAAAAACGGTTGCTTTATTTATTTCTAAAATAAGTTTGTATGTGTACATATTTGAGAGTATCTCAGTGTATGTTTGGATGTGTAATGCATTTGGGTATGTGATGCATATATGATACCTGAAGAACACCTCTGTTCTAAAAATTTTCATACCCAGATTAGTTTTAAAATCCCTACTGCTTGATCCACTTATTTTTATGACTTAGGATCAAAACAAGATTTGATTGTTAGGTTACAAAAGAGATGTTAGAAATTTATTTAAGCTAAACAAAATTTAAACTTGCTCTGGAAGAATAATAAGGACAGTGAAACTCAAGTTTTGATAAAACCCAAACTTTATAATTACTTAGTTCAGGCATATAAACTAAAACATTAAACAAAAACTTGATTTTTAAGGCCTGAATCAAAATTTTTAGATAGAGCTTGGAGGAGTAGTTTGTGTTTTTCTGTTTGGAGCTTTTTAAGTCGCCGTGGGCGATCAACTCGACCTGGTGGTTTGAGATTCGGTCTGGAGGTGGAGGACTGTGCCGTGGAGCTGGGAAAAATAGGGGATGGCGGCGCAATGGGTGGTGGAAGCATCGGCGGAGGTTTCAAGTTTTTAAACCTAATTTTACTGCACTTTGAGTATTGGATCACTGCGCCTCGTACAAGTGTTCGAGTGCCACGCGTCTTTGGGTTTAGGTAAGGGAGAGATGGTCGAAGTGGTAGCCGGAGTTTGGTGGCCTCCGGTGGTGGGAGCATCGTGCGCGAGGCAGTGACAGGTTTGGAAGGGGGGAGGTGTAGTTGTGTTCCAGGTTTTGTATTCCTTTCATTTGTTTTTGCGCGCCTGAGAAACTCGAAGCAAACTACGGGTTTTTCTTGAGGGAACTTCGTATATTACTCGAAGCAAACCTAAGGGGGGTCGGGTTATTAGTTTACAGGTTTGTAAAACCTGTAACAAGTTTTAACAGTTTCAACTGTTTTTGAAACTTGTGTTTTAAAAATTTAAAATCAAAGCTAAAAGCTAGTGCTAAAATAAAGTTTAAATAATGGATTTAAGTTAGTTTTGAATACAGTTGGAAATAGTAAAGTTTTAAAAAATTAAATTATTTTAATAATTTAAAAGTGGTCAATAATTAAAGTATTTTCAACTAGAGTTGAGATCGAATGAAAATTAAAAAAAAAACTGTTGAGGGAAGGTTGAAAACAGGTTAACCCCAAAAATAGAAATCAGGACTTGGATATGAAATTCTAAATTTGGAATAAAATAAAGTTTTATAATTTAAATTTATTCAAATAAGTTTTAATTGTAACTGAACATGTGAGTTGCAAAGGGGTTTTGAAAATATAATAAATTAGTTATAAAACTTTATTAAGAATAAATTGGTTTTATTTAGAAAGTAATTTAAAATAAATGTTTCAAACATATTGGAATTTTACTTTAATTCATGAAGTTTTAGAATTTTATATGCATTAACTTTTAAGTTAATTAAGTAAGAATAATTAATGATGGATATTAATTAATTTGGTAATTATAAGTTTAAAAGTAGTAATTAAAGTTAATTAATGGGTTAATTAACTAATATGAGATTAAGAACCATAAATTAGATATTTACTTAAATTAATAAATTTTAAATGGTTAAATAACTTATAATTAATAATGATTATATAAGTTGATTATTTTAGAAGAAAATAACTAAATTATTTATAATTAATTAATGAATTAATTTGATTAATTAATTCAATAATAATCATTGTAATCGTTTAAATGTAAATATTTATCTGAAAAGTAATTAAGAAATTAATTACTTATAAATTGAGTAAATTGATTTAACTTGAGTTAATTAATTTAGTTTAATTAACTGATATTTTGAAATTAAATTACTTAGCGAAGTAATTGAAGGATAATTATGGGACGTAATAAATTGGTTGATGTTGTTAATGGAAGTAATTGGAATATAATTACTTAAAATTAATCAGGGGATTAATTAAGAGTGTTATTGAGAAGTAATTAATTATGAATGATTAATTACTGTATGTTATTAATCAAGAGGCTTAATAATTGTGTTCTGAAGATGTGTATTCTTAATATAATTAACAAATGAAAATTTAATTAGAAATCATTAATTAATAATTAATGATGTAATTAAGAAATTGGTTTATTTAGGAATAATAAATCAACAAGATAATTAAATGGTAATAAATCGATATAAATGTAATTAATTAATGGGTTTATTCAACATTAATTTCTGTAAATAAATTAAGGAAAACTACTGGAATGCAGTCAAGTATATTTAAATCAAAGATAATTAATTTGAATATATAAGTAATGGTTAGTAGGAGTTAAATTAAGTTAATTAATGTTAATTAATTTAAGAAATCATTTGATGATTTGGTATGTGTAACTACATAGTGTAATTAATGGAGCATAATTTCTTAGAATAGTAATTAGATAATAATTACTTGATGGAATAAATACAAGATGATTTGTAAGTGGAGTAATTTGAGTAATTTATTTTGTAATTAATCAAAGGATTAATTTATGGAAATAATCATGGAATGATTAATAAGTAATTAAGGGTAGTTAATTACTGGTTTGTTATTAATCAAGGGTAATTAATAATTGTGTTTAAGTAAAGATTAATTGAAGTAAATTAATATAAATTGAAGTTCATTAATTAATATAATTAATGATGTAATTAAGAATTGTTAATTAAGGAGAATAATTAATTAGGGAGGTAATTAAATGTTTACTGCTATAAATGATTTAGAATAATTCATTTAAGAAATAAATTAAAGACTAAATTATCCTTGTAATTAGACAATTATTAATTACTTTATAATTAATTAATAATTGTGAGAGCTGGATTTATGAAATGAGTAATTAATTTAGTTTATTTTAAATTAATTAAGAATGGAAGTAGTTAATTTAATTCATTTTAAATTAATTATAGCTTGTGATTCATAAATCATTGCTTATGGATGATATTGATATTTCATTGATTGATTGTGATCTCAGTAATGAGATGGATAATGTCTATGTGATATGGATGTATAGTTTAAGTGTGATAATATTTAATTATCTGTTTGGATGATGATATTAGTTATATGTTTATGATGATGTGATTATCTATTATGAGATGTGAATTATCTATCTGTGCATATTAATATTGAATTGACTGTTAAGACTAAATAGACAACTTGGCCTTAAAAGATACGTTTTGGATTCCGATGAGACCGGGATCGGTTTTCCTTATTTGGAATATCCAAAAACCACATCGTTTCCAAATTACGATAGGTCGTGAATCTGAAGTGAAGATGAAGATTCAAAATGCAAGGGTTATCGTCGTTAACTCTGAGGGTGATTCCAAAACGAGTGTAACGAGATAATGCCTTCGGTTTCGTTCGAACCTGGAACGAACTTGTATGGATTGAATGCTTTCAACACATCGTCAGGCGGACGATGAGCATTCTAAGAGATATGTTCTATAAAGGTAATCGTAACCTCAAGCCTCATCAACCCGGAATGGCTAAAACAGGGGAGGTGCAGCAAGGTTAGGTGGGTCATGCCCAAGCAGGACAAGGATATTCCCCTGTCTAGATGTCCCTTTTTATTCGGTTGTGTGGGCAGTTGGTCTGCAGCCAACTGCGGGGTTTATCTTGTTCGGGACTGTTCAGTAAGGAATGGTTCCGGCCTTGTGTTGCAGGTGGTCGGGAGTGATCCTCGGTACGTTGATCTAGGCCACGTACTATGACGGGCTGTACCCCAGTAGCCCTTCCATTGTATGGAACCCAAAATCCAATAAGTGCCTACGGTTTTGATTGTATTACCCACTTTTGTGGCTAGTAGCTGGAATTTAATGAATGTAACAATTTCGGCTATTTTCTATTTACTTGAAAACCCTAGACCTATTATAATATCACTGGATTTCCTATCAAATGTTTTGGTTAGCGTAAGGTAAAAACTTTTCCATGTTTATGTGTGGGAAGTCTTACGTGATACCTTTTGTTTTCAAAGGATTTTTCAAAATTAAGAAACTTTAACCTGTTACTCATACCAGACCCATGTCTGACCCGAAGTTTGTTTTTGTTTTTCATAAACTCTAGGGTACCCAAATTTTTACGGGTAGCCAAGGGATTCAGGTTAGCTTTGACGAATTCTGGAGGATAAATGGAGCAGGAGGCTTCAGCGTTATATATATATATATATATATATATATATATATATATATATATATATATATATATATATATATATATATATATAGCTTCCGCTGTGTGGTATCTCTATGATGTATGGTGTATTGAGTTGTATTAACTAGACAGGTGTTTATAACTGTCTCGTATGTGATGTACTATATGTATCACTCTGATTGATGTTATATATTATGTAAATACTTACGTAATTATTATATTTTATTCGTTTCGCTGTGAGATTCTGATGTTGTTGTTCTTTCTTCTCTATCTTTTCTATTTTCTCACCCTTTTCTTTCTTAATAACGATACTACTTCCTAGGCGTAGGAAGTGGGGTCGTTAGAGTGGTATCAGAGCACTAGGTTGAGTGAATACCTAGGCTCTTGAGTGATTACTTTCCTGAGAGAGGTATTTGTAATTTTGATATATATATATATATATATATATATATATTTTCATCTATTTGTTGGATTACCTGTTCGGGTTTTCCAATATAAGCATAAGGATAGATTGAGTAGTGATGTGTGTAACACGACTACCTGTGGTTGGAAGTATATCTAACGAGACTGTAGACCTAATACCGTCTCGAATAAATTTGGGGTGTAAGGATTTCACCTAATCTCTTGAGGAAACTGTTAAGATTTGGAGTCCATTTTGTAGTACAAGATTAGATGAGTAGAATTTGGATTGTGTAAGTTGAGCAGAAGCTAGAAATATTATCTTGGTAACTCAAGAAGTAGTGGTTGTATGTCGAGATGCAGTAGCGATGGATTGTTTCCGAAGAAGTTCTCAAGGATTCTTGGATAAGGAAGTGTTCCTGCATTAGTTTTGAGGTTCAGTTCAGCTGAATGATGTGTTTGGCTTTGAGGCCTGAGTTTTCCGAGGAATTTTGGATTAAGGAATTTTTGAGCATTAGTAGCAGTGTTACAACCCAGATTGTTCTGCCGGCATGCGAGGAGGTCATTTGTCAGCAGTTCTCTAGAGGTGAAATTAAGAGGCAGTTTTGTGAATCCATTTCTTCAATGAATTGGCTGGATTAGTTTAAGCTATTCAGATTGGTAAGGAGAGAGCAGTTTTCTTGGGGTATTAGCTTGGGTTGATCGCAAAAGCGACTTGCGATAGTTGAGTATTTTCTAGGATGGCAGAAATTTTCTTGAATATCTTTGAAGAGGTCAGTGGTTTGCCTTAGCATCTGAGGAGTTGAGTTTGGTATCGACTGGATTTCAGAAGTAGTGCCGATGGTTCAGCTTAGTAATAGAATGGTTTCTAGAGAGAGAGGAATTATTGAAGCAGCTCAAGTTTTGGAGGAATTTCTGAGTTTTATTTTGGATCTGTTGAATCATATTTTTATAATGTGATGTCTAGTTTGTGCTTATGTGTATCATCGGCATTTTCATCTACTCCAGATCAGAGTTGTGCAGCGGAAGCAGTTGGGAGTGCATTTGTTTTTCTTTTCTGGAAAGAAGAGGTTGTTTTCTACTGAGGATAGAAAAGGTTGAGTTCTTGGTTTTGGTTGGTTTTGAGAAAATCATTCTACTGGATCGTTTTTGGATTCGGATTGTTTTAGGAGTTATCAGCATAGGGTTGAGCTGATCAGTAAGTTGAAGGCAGCTCTGAATTGTCAGAAGTATTTGGTGGATAAGAGACGAAGAAATTTGTATTTGGGAGACGGAGATTTCATTTTGTATGAATTTTCTATGATTCAAAGGAGTTCTGTAGATTAGCAGTATAGACTGTTTAGATTCTATAGATCGAATATTCCGGTATTATACTGGGAAACTCTAGGGTGCTCTATCCAGAATTTTGTATGGACAGTTTGCTTTGTTGATTGAGTAGATTGGTTGTGATGATTGTTAGCATGTGATTGATATATGCTTATGATTTAAAATTAATTAAAATCTTAAATATATTATTATATTACCTTTGCTTTTAAATTTCGAGGACGAAAATCTTTTAAGGGGAAAGGAATGTGATGACCCGGAATTTTCTAGCAATATCAATTTAATAATCTGCATTAAATAAATTGATTTGATGTATTTTTGTTAATTAAATCTGAATTGATACTTTTCTTTTAATAAATATCTAACTGGTAAATTTTATCTGTTAAAATTAATTCATTGTTTTCTATTTATAAATGTATATATTTGTATACATTGTAAATAGATGAGATTTAGTTTTAAAGTTTAACTAATAAATTATGTTTTAAATGCTAATATATATATATCAGTGGATTAGACATTATGTTTTATTTAATATAAACTTTTCAAAGCTAAATAAATAAATAAATACAGGGTTTTAAATATATAGAATAAATGCTTAAATAGATTGAAACTTATTTTAATTTAAGTTTAAATTTTATTTTATTAACAAAAAGGTTTGTTTTCTTTTCTTTTTAGTATAGCTTGATTAAAATATGGATTTAAAATATATATGAGTTTTAACATACATTAATAAAATATGTAGTTTGTAATAAAAAGATGATTTAATTTATTTATTATTTCAAATTGATAAATGAGTTACTTTTAAATAATATTAATAAATAAAAATACAAGATACAAGATAAATTGGAAAAGAAATAAAACAAAATATACGTGAAGCTATTGATTATAAGTGAAAATACTGTATATGATAAGTTAAAATAAGAAATAATCATATTGGATAAATTTATATAACATTCACAAACATTTCCAATTTTGTAACAACAAGACAATAAATAAACTAGAAAACAAATAAGTTTTTAAGTTTGTAAACTATCACAAATGAACTGCAGTATATACATATATGTATATGTTTAAAGCGCCAAGATAAAATATCTTTGTTTTGTTGTACAAACATCATAATACTATAACTTGTAGATGCAAGTATATATATTAACTTATCTTCATGTCAGTTGACTGTATCTGGAAAGCAAGATAAAAACAAAATAAAATATATATGTAAAAAGCTTGTGAAGGAAGACATTGTTAAATATCTTTAAGCAAATAAACAAAACTAATTAATGTAAAATCTTTTTAGTACACAAAGTATTCATTTCAGCCTCCAACCTAAAATATCCTGTTTTAAAAATCTGTACAAACAAAAGAGTGTATGCAAATATTGTTACAGTTTTATGAAACATAATTATAACCCTGTTTTCTTTCTTTCTATAAAGGAGTCTCACCTTATTCAATTCGAACTGATTAAAAAGTAAAATATACTTCATTCAAACTAATCCAAACATCACTTAAACAACAACCAAAATTCAATTCAACAGAGAATCAAAAGGGGAGTTCAACCTGAAAATTTGCAAGCCTATTGGAAAGCAAACTAGGCTCTGTTCTTCCACAAATTCAGGTGAGTAACACTTTTAAGATCTACTTAAGTTTAAATTCCGATGCATGCCAATATTTGAATGCTTTAATAAATTGTGTGAACATTTATATATTCATTTTTCTCTGGATATTTGAGAGATGAATTTCTGCATATCTCAAGCCTGCATACTGTGTTTTCTATTTGCTGTGAGTAATATTTTTGTCAAACTCAAATATAAAAATGGTTGCTTTATTTATTTCTGAAATAAGTTTGTATGTGTACATATTTGAGAGTATCTCAATGTATGTTTGGATGTGTAATGCATTTGGGTATGTGATGCATATATGATACCTGAAGAACACCTCTGTTCTAAAAATTTTCAAACCCAGATTAGTTTTAAAATCCCTACTGCTTGATCCACTTATTTTTATGACTTAGGATCAAAACAAGATTTGATTGTTAGGTTACAAAAGAGATGTTAAAAATTTATTTAAGCTAAACAAAATTTAAACTTGCTCTGGAAGAATAATAAGGACAGTGAAACTCAAGTTTTGATAAAACCCAAACTCTATAATTACTTAATTCAGGCATATAAACTAAAACACTAAACAAAAACTTGATTTTTAAGGACCGAATCAAAATTTTTAGATAGAGCTTGGAGGAGCAGTTTGTGTTTTTCTGTTTGGAGCTTTTTAAGTCGCCGTGGGCGATCAACTCGACCTGGTGGTTTGAGATTCGGTCTGGAGGTGGAGGACTGTGCCGTGGAGCTGGGAAAAATAGGGGATGGCGGCGCAATGGGTGGTGGAAGCGTCGGCGAGGGTTTCAAGTTTTTAAACCTAATTTTACTACACTTTGAGTTTTGGATCACCGCGCCTCGTACAAGTGTTCGAGTGCCACGCGTCTTTGGGTTTAGGTAGGGGAGAGATGGTCGAAGTGGTAGCCGGAGTTTGGTGGCCTCCGGTGGTGGAAGCATCGTGCGCGAGGCAGTGACAGGTTTGGAAGACGGGAGGTGTAGTTGTGTTCTAGGTTTTGTATTCCTTTCATTTGTTTTTGCACGCCTGAGAAACTAGAAGCAAACTACGGGTTTTTCTCGAGGGAACTTCGTATATTACTCGAAGCAAACCTAAGGGGGGTCGGGTTATTAGTTTACAGGTTTGTAAAACCTGTAACAAGTTTTAACAGTTTCAACTGTTTTTGAAACTTGTGTTTTAAAAATTTAAAATCAAAGCTAAAAGCTAGTGCTAAAATAAAGTTTAAATAATGGATTTAAGTTAGTTTTGAATATAGTTGGAAATAGTAAAGTTTTAAAAATTTAAATTATTTTAATAATTTAAAAGTGGTCAATAATTAAAGTATTTTCAACTAGAGTTGAGATCGAATGAAAATTTAAAAAAAAACTGTTGAGGGAAGGTTGAAAACGGGTTAACCCCAAAAATAGAAATTAGGACTTGGATATGAAATTCTAAATTTGGAATAAAATAAAGTTTTATAATTTAAATTTATTCAAATAAGTTTTAATTGTAATTGAACATGTGAGTTGCAATGGCGTTTTGAAAATATAATAAATTAGTTATAAAACTTTATTAAGAATAAATTGGTTTTATTTAGAAAGTAATTTAAAATAAATGTTTCAAACATATTGGAATTTTAATTTAATTCATGAAGTTTTAGAATTTTATATGCATTAACTTTTAAGTTAATTAAGTAAGAATAATTAATGATGGATATTAATTAATTTGGTAATTATAAGTTTAAAAGTAGTAATTAAAGTTAATTAATGAGTTAATTAACTAATATGAGATTAAGAACCATAAATTAGATATTTACTTAAATTAATAAATTTTAAATGGTTAAATAACTTATAATTAATAATGATTATATAAGTTGATTATTTTAGAAGAAAATAACTAAATTATTTATAATTAATTAATGAATTAATTTGATTAATTAATTCAATAATAATCATTGTAATCGTTTAAATGTAAATATTTATTTGAAAAGTAATTAAGAAATTAATTACTTATAAATTGAGTAAATTGATTTAACTTGAGTTAATCAATTTAGTTTAATTAAGTGATATTTTGAAATTAAATTACATAGAGAAGTGATTGAAGGATAATTACGGGATGTAATAAATTGGTTGATGTTGTTAATGGAAGTAATTGGAATATAATTACTTAAAATTAATCAGGGGATTAATTAAGAGTGTTATTGAGAAGTAATTAATTATGAATGATTAATTACTGTATGTTATTAATCAAGAGGGTTAATAATTGTGTTTTGAAGATTTGTATTCTTAATATAATTAACAAATGAAAATGTAATTAGAAATCATTAATTAATAATTAATGATGTAATTAAGAAATTGGTTTATTTAGGAATAATAACTCAACAAGATAATTAAATGGTAATAAATCGATATAAATGTAATTAATTAATGGGTTTATTCAAGATTAATGTCTGTAAATAAATTAAGGAAAACTGCTGGAATGCAGTCAAGTATATTTAAATCAAAGATAATTAATTTGAATATATAAGTAATTGATAGTAGGATTTAAATTTAATTAATGTTAATTAATTTAAGAAATCATTTGATGATTTGTTATGTGTAACTACATAGTGTAATTAATGGAGCATAATTTCTTAGAATAGTAATTAGATAATAATTACTTGAAGGAATAAATACAAGATGATTTGTAAGTGGAGTAATTTGAGTAATTTCTTTTGTAATTAATCAAAGGATTAATTTATGGAAATAATTAATCATGGAATGATTAATAAGTAATTAAGGGTAGTTAAATACTGGTTTGTTATTAATCAAGGGTGATTAATAATTGTGTTTAAGTAAAGATTAATCTAAGTAAATTAATATAAATTGAAGTTCATTAATTAGTATAATTAATGATGTATTAAGAATTGTTAATTAAGGAATAATTATTTAGGGAAGTAATTAAATGTTAACTGCTATAAATGATTTAGAATAATTCATTTAAGAAATAAATTAAAGACTAAATTATTCTTGTAATTAGACAATTATTAATTACTTTATAATTAATTAATAATTGTGAGAGCTGGATTTATGAAATGAGTAATTAATTTAGTTTATTTTAAATTAATTAAGAATGGAAGTAGTTAATTTAATTCATTTTAAATTAATTATAGCTTGTGATTCATAAATCATTGCTTATGGATGATATTGATATTTCATTGATTGATTGTGATCTCAGTAATGAGATGGATAATGTCTATGTGATATGGATGTATAGTTTAAGTGTGATAATATTTAATTATCTGTTTGGATGATGATATTAGTTATCCGTTTATGATGATGTGATTATCTATTATGAGATATGAATTATCTATCTGTGCATATTAATATTGAATTGACTGTTAAGACTAAATAGACAACTTGGCCTTAAAAGACACGTTTTGGATTTCGATGAAACCGGGATCGGTTTTCCTTATTTGGAATATCCGAAAACCACATCGTTTCCGAATTACGATAGGTCGTGAATCTGAAGTGAAGATGAAGATTCAAAATGCAAGGGTTATCGTCGTTAACTCTGAGGGTGATTCCAAAACGAGTGTAACGAGATAATGCCTTCGGTTTCGTTCGAACACGGAACGAACTTGTATGGATTGAATGATTTCAACACATCGTCAGGCGGACGATGAGCATTCTAAGAGATATGTTCTATAAAGGTAATTGTAACCTCAACCCTCATCAACCAGGAATGGCTAAAACAGGGGAGGTGCAGCAAGGTTAGGTGGGTCATGCCCAAGCAGGACAAGGATATTCCCCTGTCTAGATGTCCCATTTTATTCGGCTGTGTGGGCAGTTGGTCTGCAGCCAACTACGGGGTTTATCTTGTTCGGGACTGTTCAGTAAGAAATGGTTCCGGCCTTGTGTTGCAGGGGGTCGCGAGTGATCCTCGGTACGTTGATCTACGCCACGTACTGTGACGGGCGGTACCCCAGTAGCCCTGCCATTGTATGGAACCCAAAATCCAATAAGTGCCTACGGTTTTGATTGTATTACCCACTTTTGTGGCTAGTAGCTGGAATTTAATGAATGTAACAATTTCGGCTATTTTCTATTTACTTGAAAACCCTAGACCTATTATAATATCACTGGATTTCCTATCAAATGTTTTGGTTAGCGTAAGGTAAAAACTTTTCCATGTTTATGTATGGGAAGTCTTACGTGATACCTTTTGTTTTCAAAGAATTTTTCAAAATTAAGCAACTTTAACCTGTTACTCATACCAGACCCATGTCTGACCCGAAGTTTATTTTTTTTTCATAAACTCTCGGGCACCCAAATTTTTACGGGTAGCCAAGGGATTCAGGTTAGATTTAACGAATTCTGGAGGAGAAATGGAGCAGGAGGCTTCAGCGTTATATATATATATATATATATATATAGTTTCCGCTGTGTGGTATCTCTGTGATGTATGGTGTATTGAGTTGTATTAACTAGACATGTGTTTATAACTGTCTGGTATGTGATGTACTATATGTATCACTCTGATTGATGTTATATATTATGTAAATACTTATGTAATTATTATATTTTATTCGTTCCGCTGTGAGATTCTGATGTTGTTGTTCTTTCTTCTCTATCTTTTCTATTTTCTCACCCTTTTCTTTCTTAATAACGATACTACTTCCTGGGCGTAGGAAGTGGGGTCGTCACATAACAATTCAAGTTTAAAGTCTTAATTTATTTTCAAATTGAGATTTGAACTTAAATTTGAATTCCAGAATTTAAACTTGGATTTAAATTTAGTTTAAACCTTTGCTTTTCATCTTAAAACTTCAGTTTGAAATTTTTAAACAAACATTTTAAAATTTTACTTTTAACTCATTAATGTTGTTCAAAATAATTTATTTTTATTTAGAAAAAAACATTCTTAAATTTCAAACTAGGATACAAAAGTTTATTTGGATCCATATCTCAAAATCTGGTTTAAACTTTATTTTAAAACTGATTTCAAATTCCAAAATCTTTGTTAAAATTTTTATAACAAACATTACAGGTTTTATTTTAAAACCTGTCACAAATACCAAACCCGAGCCACCCCAAATTCTTGCTTCGAGGCAAATCAATCCCATCTTCGAGCAAACTACCCAAACTCACAAGTAAAACTCGAGTACAATCTTCATCTCAAACCAAAAACCAACAACATCCACACATAAGCACCGTGCACCTTCACACTGTTCTTGATTGATTCTGATCAACGTCGATGATCTTCCCCCATCGACGAACAACTCCTCACTCTATTCTGATCATCACATCGATCACATACAACTCGAATTTGAATTCGAGTTCAAATTTTACAACCTGGAACAGAACAAACCCCACCAAACCTGTCGCGCTTCATCCAAGGCCCTCCGACTACCAGTACTTCTGCATCACCGGCCACAGTCTCGTCTACGACCAAGCTTTCAACTCCTAAAACCTAGATGAACTCGATCACCCCTACCGCCCATGCCGATCCAATCAAGTTGCCTTGCTAAAACTAGGGTTGCAGGTGAAACTCCACCACCACTGCTTCCACAGTGATTTGCCTCCGCTTCTACCATTTTTCCTCCACTCATCGATCACCAATCCATCACCAGAAGAAAGCCTGACCCTCAAAATCAAATAGATCACCAGAAACCACCAATTTTCCATTTTCTGTTCATCACAGAACTGCACCCTCCTCCTCAAACTATAAATTATGATTTTAGTGTTGAATTTCATGTTTTTCTTTGTGTTTTCACTTTATTATACTGAAATCATAATTTACAAAGTTTGAGTTTTTCACTTTGTATAACATTCGCTGTTGCTTTTTTTATATTCCAGAGACACTCAGACTTGAAATTTAGCTTAAATAAGTTTTTAAACTGTTAACCCCACTGAAACTTAGGCCGACTCAACAGATAAGGCAGTCAGCGACTCATAGGAATCAGCGACTCAACTGATGAAGCGACTCAGAGATTGCCGACTCAATGGGTCAACGACTCATTGATAGCAACGACTCAGTGAGTTAGCGCCTTAAAAGTACAGTATGGATCAACGACTCAGCGGGTCTGCGACTCAAGGCCTATACCGATCCAACGACTCATTCGAGCTCCGACTCATCAAAGACCGACTCATCTGATCACGACTCATCCATTCAAGGTCCTTAAGTATCTCATTAGGTTTACGACTCAAGAGATGAACGGCTCAAGAGGCCGCTACGACTTAAGGAACCTGACGGGTTAAGGAGATTCGATAGGTTAAGGATGGCACGACTCAGGAAAGCCTACGGCTCAAAAGATAGGTCGACGCACGACACAAGGCTCAGAGGCAAGTTCAAAATCATGCTGCAAAGAGGTGACTCGCAGACGACTCACGACTCATCATGAGTCGGTCACGACTCATCATGAGTCGGTCACGACTCATGACTTAGCAATTTCAGCCTAAACAGTTGCCTATAAATACAAGGCCACATTCAACATGAAGGGGACCTTTTGGCTCATTCTCTTCAAGCGTTGATACTCTGCTGCATTCCAAACCAATTCAACACTTGAAGCTCTCGAGACATTAAGAACGCTACAAACAACTTCAACAAGAGATCACGTACATCCAACATGGATTTGAAGACTCTCATCTCCATTGAAGTTTAAAATACTTGTTCTAAGTTTCTTGTAGTTCAAAGTGAATTGTACTTGGGAAGAATTGTATCAACTTGAAACGAGATCATCAATAAAAGTACTTAAAGTGGACGTAGGCTGTACCCATAAGCCGAACCACTATAAAATTGCTGTTGTTTACTGCTTTTCCGTTATTACTTGCTTGTAATTCTTTCCCGATTTATCGGGTGGTGCTTTCACAACTACACTTCACACACCGGGGTGTTAGCGTTCAAATTTAAGCGTTAACATTTTTGGTGCTTTCACTGAGAATTGAACTCAGGACAACTGTCATCATTGCTTCACAGAGATTTGAAGAAAGAATTTCCTTAAAAACCAGAAGTATACCTGAAATTATGGCTCCTGGAAGGAAAAGTAGATCTATCAGATCTGGAAACATTCAAGAGGGAACCTCCGCTTCCCCTGTACCTAATCAACCCACTCCGTCTGTTGGAGTTACGAAAGCGGAGTTGGATGCTGTGATTCTAGGGCTAAACCAGCAGATAAACGCCCAAAATGTACAATTAGAGGCTCAAAGTGCCCAGAACGCTCTGATTCTGAATAAGTTGAACGATTTACTTGGGGCAAACAATCAACCAGCTGGAAATGAAAGGAACTATGCTGGCAACATTCATGATGTTAGTGAGAGGAATGCTCCGGAAAGGGCTACTAGTCCCTTTGAGCAGGCAGTCCCTGAGGCTGGTGGATCTAGAACTCGGCATGATGAGGAATATCTTTCTGGAATGGTCCGGCAGATCATGAAAGAAAGTATGCAAAGGGTTGAAGATGAGAAGGAATGGGGTTTCGCCCCAAGTAAAACTCCGTTTACTGAAAAAATCTTGAAGGCGGAATTTCCAAGGAAGTTTGTCCCTCCGACTATTCCAGCTTACAAAGGGACAAGTGATCCGAATGAGTTCTTGTATAAATATGATTGGCACATGACAGGTGCTAGGGCCTCCGACGAAATAAAGTGCCGATATTTCCCCGTATACCTGGAAGGCGTGGCTTAACTGTGGTTCACCAAGTTGCCAGTCCGATCTATCGATCAGTTTTCAGACTTGACCAGAAAATTCAAGGAGCAGTTTAGACTATATGCTTCGAAGGCCAAGGACATTATGTCACTATCGAGTTTAGAGCAGAATCCTGGTGAGTCTATCAGATCCTTCTTGAACCGCTTCAATATAGCACTGGCTGAGGTGGACAATGCTGAACCACGAATGATATTGACTTATCTGATGAGGGCTATTGATAAGTCAAGCGAATTTGGGAAATGGTTAAATATGAAGGAGCCAACCTCTCTCGAAAAGTTCTACAAAAAAGCAGATGAATTCATTCGCTTGGAAAGCCGTCCTTTACCGGTAAAGACAGTGTTGGACAAAGCAGAAGACAACACTGTCGCTCCACGCAAGAATGAATCGGTGGGGCAAAAAAGGGAGAATAGTAATGGGAAGAAACAGGGTAATCTGAAGAAGCCCCGATCCTTCAAGCCATCAGAATATACTCCATTATCACATACACCGGAGCACATCTACCTGGCCACTAAAGATTCCGTCGATTTCCCTAAACCTATCCCTTTGAGAACCGGGAAAAAAGCCATACAGAGTGGGAAATTCTGCCGCTTCCACAATCAACCCGGTCATGAGACTGATGAATGCCGCCAGTTGAAAAATCTGATTGAAGAGTTGCTGAGAGAAAACAAACTGCAGCAATTCGTGAAGAAAAATAGCAACAATCCTGCATCGTCAAGTCAGGGGCAACAGGTTCCTGTTCATCAGCCTAGGACAAGTGAGAAAGCTACGGGACATGAATCTGGAAGGCCCGTTATCAATGTCATTACAGGGGGGCCTCACCCAGCTGGCAAGAGCTGGGGTGCGATGGAGAGATATTCCAGGGCTTTGAAATATGCTCCAGCCGAAGAAGACGTCTTTGTTTTAGAAGACACTACGCCCCTGAAACAACAGAAAACTTTCAGCGATGATATTGTTTTCAGAACCAGAGATTCCACAGGTATAGAAGCTCCTACCCTAGACCCCTTGGTCATCTCGGCTGGTATTGGACCGGCCATTGTCAGAAGAGTCCTCATTGACTGCGGAGCATCATGCAATATCCTCTTCAAGAAGACATTTGACCAGATGAAAATCCCTATGATTGATGTACAAGCCTCATCACAAAAGATCGCTGGCTTCACTGGGGAGCCAAAACAACCAATTGGGACCATCGATCTGCTTGTAGAACTCGGAGAAGCAGAGAGGAAAGTGGTCCGCAAGCAAACATTTGTGATTGTCGATGAGTTTTCTGCTTACAATGCTTTTCTTGGCCGTCCAACACTCGCAGCATTCAAAGCTATCCTAGCCCCGTGGTGCCTCACTATTAAATTCCCTACTGACAATGGAGTAGGAGTTATAAAAGGGGATCAAAATGCTGCGCGAGAGTGCTATTTGACAGAGCTGCGAGAGTCAAGAAAAAGAGAAATGGGGAAGGATGCGGCAACCCCAGTCCGCATCAAAGAACCAGCCTTGTAGCAATTACGGGGCGGACCCTGCACTGGTGAGCACAGCGGGGCACGGAAAGAAATGGATCCCAGAAAAGCCAGTGCAGGGGAGAATAGAGTGGTACCGGTGGAAACGACAGTTCCGGTACCTGTTGACCCGAAGGACCCAAATAAGGTGTTAAATGTGGGTTCGCAGCTTAATGTGTCAATTCAGAATATCTTGATATCTTTCCTGAAAGCAAATCTGGATGTCTTTGCTTGGACTCATGCCGATATGTGTGGAATATCCCCAGAAGTTGCAGTACACGCTCTGAATATTGACCCAAAGTTTACGCCAGTTAAACAGAAAAGAAGAACCCAAGGTCCAGAAAGGTCAGCAGCATTAAAAGAAGAAGTTGATCGACTCATGGAAAATAATTTCATCAAAGAATCTACATACCCGAATTGGGTTTCAAATCCTGTGTTGGTCAAGAAAGCTAATGGAAAATGGAGAGTGTGCATTGATTTTTCTGATCTAAACAAGGCTTGCCCCAAAGATTGCTTCCCATTACCCAGGATCGATCAACTGGTAGACGGAACTGCGGGACATGAATTGTTATCTTTCATGGATGCCTACTCCGGTTATAACCAAATCATGATGCACGAGCCGGATCAGGAGGATACAAGTTTTATCACAGATGTTGGACTTTATTGCTACAGAGTTATGCCCTTCGGATTGAAAAATGCAGGGGCAACCTATCAAAGACTTGTTAATGCTATGTTCAAACCGCAATTGGGCAAAACTATGGAAGTCTACGTCGACGACATGTTAGTGAAGTCCAGGAAAGCAGCGGATCACATTGAACACTTAGCAGAAATGTTCGCAGTCCTCCGGAAATACAGAATGAAACTTAACCCTCTGAAATGTACATTTGGGGTCGAGTCCGGAAAGTTCTTAGGCTTCATCGTCAGTGCTAGGGGCATTGAGGCTAGTCCGGCTCAAATTACTGCCTTGAAAGAAGTTAAAGCTCCTAGAACAAAGAAGGAATTGCAGAGTCTCAACGGAAAGGTCGCCGCCCTGAGTCGGTTCATTTCCAAAGCCACTGATAAATGCATCCCATTCTTTGACGCCCTGAAAAAAGGAAAGAAGAATTTTGAATGGACTTCCGAATGCAAAAAGGCCTTCGATGAGTTGATCCGTCATATGGAAACGCCTCCAATACTTTCTAGGCCAGGCAATGGTGAGGATCTTCTTATATACTTGGCAGTATCATCTCATGCTCTAAGTGCAGCGCTGATACGGGAAGACAAAAGGATTCAACATCCGGTTTACTATATCAGCAAAAGACTCACTGGGGCAGAGCTGAATTACTCCAAGTTGGAAAAACTCGCCTATTGCCTACTAGTTGCATCAAGGAAACTGAGGCAATATTTCCAAGCTCATCCTATCAAAGTACTCACTGATCAACCTCTAAAGCAAGTCCTATTTCGCCCTGAAACTTCGGGTCGCCTTCTAAAATGGAACATTGAACTCAGTCAATATGACATCACCTATCAACCCCGAAAAGCAATCAACGGACAAGCTTTAGCTGATTTCATTGCAGAATTCACAGAGAAAGATAATGGTGAGGAAGAAGCGATCAATGATTCCCCAATCCAGTGGAAGATGTATGTTGATGGCGCAAGAAATGACTACTGTTCTGGAGCCGGAGTGGTACTTGAAACTCCTGAGGGTCGATCATTATGTTATGCACTAAGATTGGAATTTCCTTCAACAAACAATGAAGCAGAATATGAAGCTCTTATTGCAGGTCTGAAAATCGCTAAAGAGCTAAACATTCGAGCATTACAAATCTTCAGTGATTCTCAGCTTATTGTATGCCAAGTCAAGAAGGAATTTCAAGCAAAAGGTGGAAACCTTCCTTCCTACTTGTCAAAGGCTTGGGAACTCCTATGTGATCTCGATCACTATTCAATAAGCCACATTCCTCGGGAAGAGAATATGAAGGCAGATTCCCTCGCAAAGTATTCAAGTTCTGGTGAAGCTCAACTATTGGGATTGGTCCCTGTAGAAGTCCTTTCAGCGCCAAGTATAGACGAGATGGATATAGACTGGATTATGAATGTATCTCAAGAACAAGAGTCATGGATGACTCCATTACTGGATTACCTACTCAGAGGTTCACTGCCAGAAAACTCGATAGAAAGACGAAAGCTACTAAGGAAGGCCTCTCGCTATGTAATTCAGGATGGCCGATTGTACAGACGGGGATTCTCAATGCCATTGCTTCGATGTGTATCCCGGGAAGAGTCCAAAACAATCCTAGCTGAAGTGCATGGAGGAGAATGTGGTGATCATTCAGGTGGTCAAACATTAGCAAAGAAAATTCTCCGATACGGATATTTTTGGCCAGAAATTAATCGGGATGCTGCAGATTACTCCCGAAAATGTGACAAATGCCAAAGATATGCCAAAATTCCTGGAGCACCTTCTACCGAACTCACACAGATGGTCAGTCCATGGCCATTTGCAATTTGGGGAATGGATCTCATTGGGCCGCTACCAACTGCTAAATCAGGGATTAAATATGCTATTGTTGCAGTTGATTATTTTACTAAGTGGGCTGAAGCTGAACCATTGGCTACTATCACTTCTAAGAAAATGATAAGCTTTGTGACCAAGAATATCATTTGCAGATACGGTGTGCCTCAGAAAATAATCACAGACAATGGTACTCAGTTTGAAAGCGAGGAATTCCAGGATTTTTGCAGACGATTCAAAATCCAGAAAAGCTTTTCGGCAGTAGCTCATCCGCAGGCAAACGGGCAAGTGGAAGCAGTGAACAAGATCATCAAATCAACCATCAAAAAGCAACTCGAAAGAGCAAAAGGTGGTTGGGTCGATAAACTACCACTTGCACTATGGGCATACAGAACTACTCACAAAACTGCAACTGGGCATACTCCTTTTTCGTTAGCATACGGATCGGAAGCAATGATCCCGGTTGAAACAGAGGTCCCTTCACACAGAAGAATCCATTTCAATCAAGCAGAAAATGAGAAGCTACAACTTGAAGCGCTGGATCTCCTTGATGAAAAAAGAGATGAAGCTAACCTCAGAGTTGCAGCTCATCAGCAAAGGATAGCCAGACATTTCAATTCCAAAGTTCGTCAACGCAGCTTTGAAATTGGAGATCTAGTCCTGAAAAGAATTATGACCGCGACAGGTGTGTTTGGGCCAAATTGGGAAGGACCATATGTAATAGGTCAGAAGCTTCTTGATGGCACATTCAAGCTCACCACTGTTGATGGAGATCAAATTCCAAGGGCATGGAACAGCAACCATTTGCGTCCATACTTTACTTGAAAATTTTGTTGAAACATTGTAAAAAGAATTATGAATGTATGATTCTTGTAATTGAAAGCAATTGTGAAACTGATGCAAGTAAATAATGAAAGAATATAAAGTGGATGTAGGCCCAATTTCATGGCCGAACCACTATAAATCTTGTGTTCCTTATTATTATTATATGTTTGCTTTGTTTTCGATATAAAAATACATAAAATGTATTGCTGAAATGTCGATTTAAATTTTTGCAGACAATGGAAATAAAACTTGCGCATAGTAAGACCGAGCGATTCTCACCATCATTCAACAAACAAATTTCAAGTCACAAAGACCCCGAATTCAAATCCTAGATAGGAAATACTTCAATTGAACGGCTAATGATTTCGATAGAAACGAGCCCTTGCTAATAAATTGAGATTGTTTGAACAAACAAACATCCAATTAGGAAGCTAGTGCCCGTTCTCACGAACTTGCCTGGCAATGAAGTACACTTCCTTGGATTAAACAAGCTACTTGCAAGAAAAGGGGAATGAAAACTTAAAAAAAAAAACAGAGAGAGGATCGCTGAAAAGGCATAAGCAAGTGAACAGAGGAACAACCAAAGCTACCATCAGCAGCACAAGTCCTCTTCGGAGGATAAAAGACCTCTAATGGGTCATACGCCACAAAAAAGAAAGTTCTCTACTCAACAAAAAAGATTGGAGGAGTCATGACCCTCCAACCATGAGAGAGTAACTTCCAGGCGATGAAAACCCTCTCTGAGGCACATTTCACCAGGAGTTGAAGTGTTATGACCGCTCTTCGGGATTTCACTTCACCAGAGTTGAAATGCCAAAAAAATAAAAGCCCTCTTCGGAGGCCCATTTCACCAGGAGTTGAAGTGTTATGACCGCTCTTCGGGATTTCACTTCACCAGAGTTGAAATGCCAAAAAATAAAAGCCCTCTTCGGAGGCCCATTTCACCAGGAGTTGAAGTGTTATGACCGCTCTTCGGGATATCACTTCACCAGAGTTGAAATGTAAACAAAATAAAAGCCCTCTTCGGAGGCACATTTCGCCAGGAGTTGAAGTGTAATAACCGCTCTTCGGAATTTCACTTCACCAAAGTTGAAATGCAAAAACAAAATAAAGACCTTCCTGAAAGCCCACGTTTCACCAAGATTGAAATAAAACTTCCAAGTGTTGAAACGCGAAAAGGCTTTCTTCGAAGGCACAACTCTTTGGAGGTACACGTTTCACCAAGATTGAAATAAAACTTCCAAGTGTTGAAACGTGAAAAATCCCTCCTTAGAGGTACAACCCCCTCCCGGGGACACAATCAAGAAGAAAGACCTCTTCGGAAGCCCACGTTTCACCAAGATTGAAATAAAACTTCCAAGTGTTGAAACGTGAAAAGGCTTTCTTCAAAGGCACAACTCTTTGGGGGTACACGTTTCACCGAGATTGAAATAAAACTTCCAAGTGTTGAAACGTGAAAAATCCCTCCTCAGAGGTGCAACTTTGTATAAAAAAAAATCCTCATCAAAAGCGTACTTTAACTTTCAAAGGGAGAGTAATTTACCTACTATAAAAAAAAAAAAAAGAAAAGAAGTTAAAGTATCCTTCAGAGGTCCGCTTTACCACATAGAGGAATTCACTTGGTAAAATATGCACATAAGCAAAAAAAAAAAAAAAAAAAAAAAGTGATTTCTTCGAACGACAAAGCGTAGAAACTTATACGAAGGGAGTTGTACTCTACAAAAATTTTCTTTAAAGAATAAAATAATTATTCTTTAGCAAATATGAGTGCAAGTCCCCTCGAAGTATAGAATATTGCAGCAAACTTATGGAATGGGGGCAATATAGTATAATTACACACAATATGGTATAGCCAAATCAAAATATAGTATAATTACACACAATATGGTATAGCCAAATCAGCAAAAGGTCACGCTCAAGTAACATGCCATAAGCTCGCTGCAATATCGTGTAAATAAACTTGTGCGAAAAAATAAAATAAATAGTAAATGCATTCTCAAATTCAAACAGAAGTTTGTACAAACGAAGAATCATTTTATTCAACTATAATGCAGATACAGGTTTTCAAAATAAAAGCGGGGGCCGATACCCGCACAACTCTCGGCCAGTTCATACAAAAGACAAAAAGCTAAAGTCTTCACTTCTTTTTACTGCCTTTGGACCCTTTACCCGGCCGAATGACCAGCTTTTCAGGTCGACCAGTGGGTATAAGGGAGGAAGGAGAGGTAGGCGCAGCTGGCCCAACTTCTGGCTCCTCTTCAGTGGCAGTGATTATCTTCCCTCTCCTCTTTGATGCTCCTTGCTTCCTTTTCCTCTTTGAGGAAGACTCACTTCCTGGAGTGACAAGTTTAGATAGAGTTATATCGTCAGAAGGAGTCCGCTCCGGAGATATGTCGCCTCCCTCAAGTCCCTCATCTTTCTGCTCTTGCGAAGCAATGGGGTCATCCAGGCCATGGAGAGCCTCTATTTGTTCCTCCTGTGATCCAGGCTGCGAAGTAGAAGGAGGAGCCACTTGAAGAGATGGAGGAAGGATTACCGGAGAAGTAGAGATTTGAGCAGTGCTTGATACTTTTTCTACAGAAGAAAAGAGGTTAAAGTCAGTAAAGAGAGGAGATGAAGGTTCACCAATGAAGTCAGTAAAGAGAGGAGATGAAGGCTCATCAAGGTTGAGAAAATAGCCAAGAAGCTCATGAAACTCATGTGAAATAAATGAGTAACCCGCTTGAGCAGAATTGACAGTAGCGGGATTAACAGTGAAATTACCTGGAGAAGCTGGTTTCCTGATATCGACTTCATAAGCTTGCGCATCAGCGCTCTCATCACCCTCATCTCCACCTTGCATGCTTGTAATCTCAGTGGTAACTTTGGTGGGAGATGCAAGATGGGAACTGGAACCAATAATGTCGACTTCAGACGAAGAAGGTGGCTGGACTAGAGTAGTTGAAGTGGTTTTCCCCAGTCGGTCCCCTTCCGTCACCTCAGTTCTTAATTTGGCAAGTTGTTCCTTTCCCTTGGCAAGGGCAGCGCGAACGTCATCATCAAAATAATGCCTTTCCAGGGCTGATTCCTCGTAACCGGCACCTTCAGCACCAAGCATCTCAAGAGCGGCCTCCCATACTTCAGCTAAAGTGATTTCATACTTAGGACCAAGAAAAGCGAGGCTTCCACGCCCCAAGACGCTATGCAAGTAGAAGTCGAATAATGTTGAGCCGAAGCTGTTTTTGGTCGCCTCATGAGATTCTTCGGCTGCGATTTTGTCGGCGACAGCCTCATCGCGCTCCCTTTCAGTTTTGGCAAGCTGAAGCTTAAGCATTTGTATCTCCGCTTCCTGGGAGTTGTTTTTCTTTTGAAGCTCAGCAATATCAGAGGCATAGCCGTCACTGATTCTTTTTTGTGCTTCTAGCTTGTCTTCGGCATCCCTTTGGCTAGCGTGAGCATCTCTCACTTGTTTCAGAAGCACTTCTTCTTTTTGAGAGTAGGAAGTACAGGAAGCAGCAAGTTCATGTTTCAATTCCTCGACTTTTGCTTCAAGCTCCTCATTGTAAGAAGCAATGTTCCTCATCTCGGTGTCGTGTTGCTCAACGACCTTTTGCCATTCGGCCTTATCGTTTTCCATAGTAAGCATGGCCTCTATGTTGGCACGGTTAACTCTTTGAAGCTCATCGACAAGCTTCTGCCAGTTTGACATCCTCTCGATATCGAGCTTGACTGCATCAAGATTGCGCAACATAGCAGACTTGTCGATGGGGACCAAGTCTAGGTCGAATCTCACCCCCTTAAGGCACCATTGAGGAAATCGGCTCTGCAGAGTGGCAGGACCCGGTCCAACTTGAAATTTGGGCCTGTTAATTATCGTTTGAATATCTGATTTCCCAAGAGCGGGAGAGTCAGAAGGAATGTCGAGTGAGGCAGGAATAATAACTTTCTCAGGAGTAGTAGAGGCCTGCTTTTCACTGTGACGGGCTCGTTTGCTTAAGTCTTCACTCATGTGACCTTTTCCTCGATCGTCATGAGTTTTTCTCTTGTGGGAGTCATCGCCTTTTTGCCAAGAATCATGGCGCTCTTCTCTCTCCCTTCTTTCGCGACGTTCTTCTTCAGTCCTCCTTTCATGAGCCTTTCGGGCAGCCCTTTCTTCGTCAGATTCTCTGTAGGAGGGAAAGTAACGCCTATAATCGTATTGACCACGCCCCCCGTAGCGTTGGAAATCCTGATAATATGATCCGCCGCGTGTCATTGAAGGATCTGAAATAAGAAAAGATAAGCTTTAGAAATCTCTAAAGTATGAGAAGATAAGTGCATAAATGTGCTGGAAAATCCTTAGTTGTGTGTGAAGTGCAAACTACTCGCGTTGGACTAACGAACCACTCCTCAGTTGGGGGGAAGTAATAGGTCCCACTGTCGGTGACAATTCTTGGGATAAAGGAGTTGGAGTCTGTTGGAGAGCAGATGTCGCTTCAATCATCGGGGGTACAGTTTTACCACAGGCAGGGTCATCTTTAAAGAGCTCTTGGGAAGTGACGATTATGTCACTTAAATCCCCAAAAACGTCATCACCGTCATGCCCAACCTGATTCCCTCCATCAGCTCCTTTGTCAGCACTCTTCCTGGTTTGGGAAAGGGGCTCCTCTTCTTCTTCAATTATGGGAGCAAGTGCAGGCTTTTCGGAGGGTCCCGTATCGTCTCTTGGAGTAGAGCACTTTACTAGTAAGGTTTCTGCAGAAATTTCTCCTCGCATGTGCTCTTTAGTGGAGATCGGAAGATCAGGAGTTTTCACCGGAGAATCAGGAACCTCCGTTGGAGCTTCATGAGGCCGAGTAAAGCGAGAGGGATGGAGGAGTCCGTATTGATGTAAAAATTCATCGTTTAGCAGAAACTTTATGCTCCTCTCTTCTACCGGCACTGCATTTAATCTTTCAAAAATTTGCTTAAGACTTGGGTCCCTAGCAGGGGGTGGAAGTGCTAAAACAGGAAAAGAATGAAATTAGCAATTGAGAGTTCAGATCTCGAGAAAGTTTCAAAACGGAAAAAGTAAAGACAGGAAATCTTACTTCCCACTCTCCAGATGGCATAAAACCCTGGAGGGCAGCGAACAAAGAAAAACTGATTCAAAAATCCGTGAGCGCTTTCGGGGAGATCAGTAATAAGTTTGCGGTTTCGAGCGCTTGTTATAACCACGATGGAGGGATGGTCTTTAGTTTTCGTGAATGAGCAAAAATAGCAGATCTCCCCGAAGCTTGGTAATCGATCCAAAACTCTCCTAAATAGAACACATAACCCCATCAGAATGGCGTAGCCATTGGGGTGTAATTGGAATGGAGAGATAGACAACCGAAGCAGGAACTGTTGGAGAAAGTCATTAAAGGGAGGAATAGCGCCGTTCAAGCACATTTGGCGATTAACAGCAACAAAGCCAAGAGGGGGCCTATCCGCGGTGTCATTTGGCCCCGGAAAACTGCTGGAATGCAGTCAAGTATATTTAAATCAAAGATAATTAATTTGAATATATAAGTAATTGATAGTAGGATTTAAATTTAATTAATGTTAATTAATTTAAGAAATCATTTGATGATTTGTTATGTGTAACTACATAGTGTAATTAATGGAGCATAATTTCTTAGAATAGTAATTAGATAATAATTACTTGAAGGAATAAATACAAGATGATTTGTAAGTGGAGTAATTTGAGTAATTTCTTTTGTAATTAATCAAAGGATTAATTTATGGAAATAATTAATCATGGAATGATTAATAAGTAATTAAGGGTAGTTAAATACTGGTTTGTTATTAATCAAGGGTGATTAATAATTGTGTTTAAGTAAAGATTAATCTAAGTAAATTAATATAAATTGAAGTTCATTAATTAGTATAATTAATGATGTATTAAGAATTGTTAATTAAGGAATAATTATTTAGGGAAGTAATTAAATGTTAACTGCTATAAATGATTTAGAATAATTCATTTAAGAAATAAATTAAAGACTAAATTATTCTTGTAATTAGACAATTATTAATTACTTTATAATTAATTAATAATTGTGAGAGCTGGATTTATGAAATGAGTAATTAATTTAGTTTATTTTAAATTAATTAAGAATGGAAGTAGTTAATTTAATTCATTTTAAATTAATTATAACTTGTGACTCATAAATCATTGCTTATGGATGATATTGATATTTCATTGATTGATTGTGATCTCAGTAATGAGATGGATAATGTCTATGTGATATGGATGTATAGTTTAAGTGTGATAATATTTAATTATCTGTTTGGATGATGATATTAGTTATCCGTTTATGATGATGTGATTATCTATTATGAGATATGAATTATCTATCTGTGCATATTAATATTGAATTGACTGTTAAGACTAAATAGACAACTTGGCCTTAAAAGACACGTTTTGGATTTCGATGAAACCGGGATCGGTTTTCCTTATTTGGAATATCCGAAAACCACATCGTTTCCGAATTACGATAGGTCGTGAATCTGAAGTGAAGATGAAGATTCAAAATGCAAGGGTTATCGTCGTTAACTCTGAGGGTGATTCCAAAACGAGTGTAACGAGATAATGCCTTCGGTTTCGTTCGAACACGGAACGAACTTGTATGGATTGAATGATTTCAACACATCGTCAGGCGGACGATGAGCATTCTAAGAGATATGTTCTATAAAGTTAATTGTAACCTCAACCCTCATCAACCAGGAATGGCTAAAACAGGGGAGGTGCAGCAAGGTTAGGTGGGTCATGCCCAAGCAGGACAAGGATATTCCCCTGTCTAGATGTCCCATTTTATTCGGCTGTGTGGGCAGTTGGTCTGCAGCCAACTACGGGGTTTATCTTGTTCGGGACTGTTCAGTAAGAAATGGTTCCGGCCTTGTGTTGCAGGGGGTCGGGAGTGATCCTCGGTACGTTGATCTACGCCACGTACTGTGACGGGCGGTACCCCAGTAGCCCTGCCATTGTATGGAACCCAAAATCCAATAAGTGCCTACGGTTTTGATTGTATTACCCACTTTTGTGGCTAGTAGCTGGAATTTAATGAATGTAACAATTTCGGCTATTTTCTGTTTACTTGAAAACCCTAGACCTATTATAATATCACTGGATTTCCTATCAAATGTTTTGGTTAGCGTAAGGTAAAAACTTTTCCATGTTTATGTATGGGAAGTCTTACGTGATACCTTTTGTTTTCAAAGGATTTTTCAAAATTAAGCAACTTTAACCTGTTACTCATACCAGACCCATGTCTGACCCGAAGTTTATTTTTTTTTCATAAACTCTCGGGTACCCAAATTTTTACGGGTAGCCAAGGGATTCAGGTTAGATTTAACGAATTCTGGAGGAGAAATGGAGCAGGAGGCTTCAGCGTTATATATATATATATATATATATATATATATATATATAGTTTCCGCTGTGTGGTATCTCTGTGATGTATGGTGTATTGAGTTGTATTAACTAGACATGTGTTTATAACTGTCTGGTATGTGATGTACTATATGTATCACTCTGATTGATGTTATATATTATGTAAATACTTATGTAATTATTATATTTTATTCGTTCCGCTGTGAGATTCTGATGTTGTTGTTCTTTCTTCTCTATCTTTTCTATTTTCTCACCCTTTTCTTTCTTAATAACGATACTACTTCCTGGGCGTAGGAAGTGGGGTCGTCACATAACAATTCAAGTTTAAAGTCTTAATTTATTTTCAAATTGAGATTTGAACTTAAATTTGAATTCTAGAATTTAAACTTGGATTTAAATTTAGTTTAAACCTTTGCTTTTCATCTTAAAACTTCAGTTTGAAATTTTTAAACAAACATTTTAAAATTTTACTTTTAACTCATTAATGTTGTTCAAAATAATTTATTTTTATTTAGAAAAAAACATTCTTAAATTTCAAACTAGGATACAAAAGTTTATTTGGATCCATATCTCAAAATCTGGTTTAAACTTTATTTTAAAACTGATTTCAAATTCCAAAATCTTTGTTAAAATTTTTATAACAAACATTACAGGTTTTATTTTAAAACCTGTCACAAATACCAAACCCGAGCCACCCCAAATTCTTGCTTCGAGGCAAATCAATCCCATCTTCGAGCAAACTACCCAAACTCACAAGTAAAACTCGAGTACAATCTTCATCTCAAACCAAAAACCAACAACATCCACACATAAGCACCGTGCACCTTCACACTGTTCTTGATTGATTCTGATCAACGTCGATGATCTTCCCCCATCGACGAACAACTCCTCACTCTATTCTGATCATCACATCGATCACATACAACTCGAATTTGAATTCGAGTTCAAATTTTACAAACTGGAACAGAACAAACCCCACCAAACCTGTCGCGCTTCATCCAAGGCCCTCCGACTACCAGTACTTCTGCATCACCGGCCACAGTCTCGTCTACGACCAAGCTTTCAACTCCTAAAACCTAGATGAACTCGATCACCCCTACCGCCCATGCCGATCCAATCAAGTTGCCTTGCTAAAACTAGGGTTGCAGGTGAAACTCCACCACCACTGCTTCCACAGTGATTTGCCTCCGCTTCTACCATTTTTCCTCCACTCATCGATCACCAATCCATCACCAGAAGAAAGCCTGACCCTCAAAATCAAATAGATCACCAGAAACCACCAATTTTCCATTTTCTGTTCATCACAGAACTGCACCCTCCTCCTCAAACTATAAATTATGATTTTAGTGTTGAATTTCATGTTTTTCTTTGTGTTTTCACTTTATTATACTGAAATCATAATTTACAAAGTTTGAGTTTTTCACTTTGTATAACATTCGCTGTTGCTTTTTTTATATTCCAGAGACACTCAGACTTGAAATTTAGCTTAAATAAGTTTTTAAACTGTTAACCCCACTGAAACTTAGGCCGACTCAACAGATAAGGCAGTCAGCGACTCATAGGAATCAGCGACTCAACTGATGAAGCGACTCAGAGATTGCCGACTCAATGGGTCAACGACTCATTGATAGCAACGACTTAGTGAGTTAGCGCCTTAAAAGTACAGTATGGATCAACGACTCAGCGGGTCTGCGACTCAAGGCCTATACCGATCCAACGACTCATTCGAGCTCCGACTCATCAAAGACCGACTCATCTGATCACGACTCATCCATTCAAGGTCCTTAAGTATCTCATTAGGTTTACGACTCAAGAGATGAACGACTCAAGAGGCCGCTACGACTTAAGGAACCTGACGGGTTAAGGAGATTCGATGGGTTAAGGATGGCACGACTCAGGAAAGCCTACGGCTCAAAAGATAGGTCGACGCACGACACAAGGCTCAGAGGCAAGTTCAAAATCATGCTGCAAAGAGGTGACTCGCAGACGACTCACGACTCATCATGAGTCGGTCACGACTCATCATGAGTCGGTTACGACTCATGACTTAGCAATTTCAGCCTAAACAGTTGCCTATAAATACAAGGCCACATTCAACATGAAGGGGACCTTTTGGCTCATTCTCTTCAAGCGCTGATACTCTGCTGCATTCCAAACCAATTCAACACTTGAAGCTCTCGAGACACTAAGAACGCTACAAACAACTTCAACAAGAGATCACGTACATCCAACATGGATTCGAAGACTCTCATCTCCATTGAAGTTTAAAATACTTGTTCTAAGTTTCTTGTAGTTCAAAGTGAATTGTACTTGGGAAGAATTGTATCAACTTGAAACGAGATCATCAATAAAAGTACTTAAAGTGGACGTAGGCTGTACCCATAAGCCGAACCACTATAAAATTGCTGTTGTTTACTGCTTTTCCGTTATTACTTGCTTGTAATTCTTTCCCGATTTATCGGGTGGTGCTTTCACAACTACACTTCACACACCGGGGTGTTAGCGTTCAAATTTAAGCGTTAACATAAACATTAATCCATAATAATTCAAACAACTTTTGTTTGTAAACCAAGTCCTAACAACAATTGTTTGAAAAGGAAATGAATTTAAATCCAAAACAGGAAACTAGAAATTTAAAACAAAGAATATCCATATGGGAATAAACATGCATACAGCAGATTGCATTTTCATATATACATACTACAATATTTATCATAGAAATAACATGCAACCATATTCGTTCTTAAGTTCAAAAAAAAATAGATGTTACTCACATGTTTAAATTGGAAGACAGAGCCATGATTTTGAAAAAAAGCTTTGAACTTTTAAAACTGGAAAATTTCTTTGCTTTAAATCTTGAATTGCTTGATGAAAGCTTGAGTTGCTGGAGCTTTAAAAACTTGATTTTTTAAAAGGAACTACATGCATGCAGCTACTTAAATTCCAGATTCTAAAGAAATGAAGGCTTCAGATTTTTTTTTGAGATGGTGATAGGTTTGCTTGCATGTTTGCAAAAGTTACAGGTTTGCTATGCATTTTTGAAGATGAGTTCAGATTTTTGATTTGAACTTGCTTTGCATGCTAAAGATTTACAGGGTTTCGATGATTTTTAGGGAAATGATTTAGTTTATAGCTTGAGGAGTTTGATATGGAAATGAAATTACAGGCTTATGAAAATTGTAGATGGTTTGTATGCTTGAAGATGTGCAGGTTGATACTGGAAGTGGATTACAGGTTTAAAAATGAAGATGAAATTTTCAAGCTTTGCTCTTGTTCTTGAATTGCTTTTATTTTCTTTGTTTACAAATGAGATTAGGAAAAGAAAAAGAATGAGAGATGTTTGTTTATATAACTTAAATTATGGTTTAATAAAAATCAAAGAAAAATAAAATTAAAACATGACACTTGTCAAAACTCTTGTTTATTTATTTACACTTGTTTAAAACAACTTAATATACATACATTCGTCTTTTTTAATTAACTAGTATTTATTAAATGTTAATTAGTATTTAGTTAGATGTTAATTATAAAATAAATGTAAGCTTATATTTAATTAATTAGTTAATATATACTTATTTACATGTAGATAATTTTGAAATGAATAAATCCAATTTATAAATTAAAGGTGTATACCAATATTTTAAAATCCAAAACAATTAAAAATATTTATACATTAAATTTCAAAGCTTTTAAATTCAAATTTAAATCAAATTCTAAAATTAAATTTTGAAATCAAGTTATATATATATACATATATAACTACATGATTCAATTTTGAAAAACAAACTATTTTTATTTAAAATCTATTTGTTAAAAACAATACATTATTATATTTCAAAAATAACATATTTGATAACTTTAAATAATTTATAAAAGAAATTGTTTCTTTATTAATAAATTACTTATTTTATCACACTATATTTAAAAAGGAAATCAAAATAAACCTTATTGTTAGTTTATTTAAATTTAAACTCGGAATTAATTTAAACAAATTAAATTTTTATCTTAACAATTTAAAACCATATATTATTTATTCAATAACTTTTAAAAGTTTAACTTTAAATAAAATCATAATTCCCAATTCACCCAAAGATATATATATATATATATATATATATATATATATATATATATATATATATTTAGAAAACAAGATTTATTTATTCGTTAAATTTTAACAAGGTTTATTTATTTACAGTATATACAATATAAATAGAAAACAATTTATTAGTATTAAAAAAATTTAAAACTATCAGCTAAATATTTATTTTAATTGGATTATTAAATCAATTCCAATCTTATTAACAAAGATTATCAAATCAATTTAATTTTTAATTTAGATTATTGAATTGATATTGCCTAAAATTTCGGGATATCACAGAATGTGATTAATCAAAAGTGATTAATAAATGTGGTTTAATTTAAGATTATTTACTTAATGTAATTAATTTAAATAGTATAATTAATTAAAATTTAATTAGGGATCATTAATTTATATAATTAATGATGTAATTAAGGGTTGATTAATTAAGATTAATTAATCAATGATAAGTGATTAAAGAGTAATTAATTAATGTAATTAATTAAGGATTAATGTAATTAATTAAGGATTAATGTAATTAATTATGGTTAATTAATTTATGAAGTAATTAAAGGTTAATTACTGTATTTGGTTAAGTACAATTAATTTTTGAAATTAATTAAAGATAATTACTTGAATGTAATTAAAGGATAATTAATCAAGAATGATTAATGAAGGTGAATAATTGGAGGATAATCAATTAATCAATTTGTAATTAATTAATGGTTAAGTAAGCAGGATTTATCGAATAAATAAATTAATTTAATTCACTTTAAATTAATTAGAGATGGAAGTAATTAATTTAATTCATTTAAATTAATTATAGATAGTGATTAATCCTTGCTTATGTATGAATGGATGATATTGATTTGCCTTGAATGGTTTGAGATCTCAGTTATGAGATAAGTAATTCTGTGTGATATTGATGCTTTGGTTAAAGTATAATGATAATGTGGATTATCTATTTGTCATGACTGTATGGATTATCTGTTTATAGTGATAATGCCGATTATTTATGTGTAATGACAATGTGAATTATCTATGGTGAATCTGTGAATTATCTATCTGTGTGTATATAGATAATAGAATTGAATTGTTTTAATTTGTAAAACAACTTGGACCTAAAAGATGGCGTTTTGGATTTCGATGAGACCGGGATTGGGTTTCCAAATTTGGATATCCGAAAACCACATCGATCCAAATTAACGATAGATCGTGAATCTCAAGTGAAGATGAAGATTCAGAGTGCAAGGGTTATTGTCATTAACTCCAAGGGTTATTGTCATTAACTCTGAGGGTGATTCCAAAATAAGCGTAACGAGATAATGCCTTCGGTTTCGTTCGAACCCAGAACGAACTTGTATGGATTGAATGCTTTCAGAACATCGTCATGTAGATGATGAGCATAGATGTGATGTGTCCTGATTAAGGTAATCATAGCCTCAAGCCTCATCAACCGGGAATGGCTAAAACAAGGAGGTGCAACAAGGCTAAGTGGGTCATACCCAAGTAGGACGAGATTTACCCCTGTCTAGATGTCCTTTTTATTTCGGCTGTGCGGCGCGGTTGCCGATCACAACTGTGGGGTTGTCTTGTTCAACACTGTTCAGTAAGGAATGGTTCCAGCCTTGTGTTGCATGGGATTAGGAGTAATCCTCGGTACGGTGGTCTAGGCCCCATACTGTGATGGGCGGTACCCCAGTAGCCCTGCCATTGATGGAAACCCATTCTTCCTACGTACCCTTACGGTTTTAATTGTATTACCCACTTTTGTGGCTAGTAGATGGAATTTAATGAATGTAACAGTTTCAGCTATTTTCTATTTACTTGAAAACCCTAGACCCTATTATAATATCGCTGGATTTTCTATCAAATGTTTGGGTTAGCTTAAGGTAAAAACTTACCCATGTTTATGTGTATGAAGTCTTACGTGATACCCTTTTGTTTTTAAAGGTTTTTTATAGTTAAGCAACCTTAACCTATTACTCATACCAGATCCATGTCTGACCCGGTTTTCTCAAACTCTTGGGCCCTAAAATTTTATGAGTAGCCAAGGGATTCGGGTTAGCTTTGACAAATTGTGGAGGAGCAATGGAGCAGGAGGCTTCAACGCTGTAAATGTATATAGTGTTCCGCTATGTTGGTATCTCTGAATGGTTTCTTTGTACTGTATTGAGTTGTGATAACTAGACAGGTGTTTACAACTGTCTAGTATGTGATGTATTATCTGTGTAACTCTGATAATATTTGTATACTATGTAATACTTATGTTATTAATATAATTTATTCACTCTGCTGTTGAGATTCTGATGTTGCTCTTTCTTTCTTCTCTTTCTTTTCTCTTTTCTACCCCTTTCTTTCTTCAAGATGATGAGACTTTCTGTAGAGAAAAGGTCGGGTCGCCACATATCTCTTGCAGAAACGTATAGGTAAGCCTCCACTATAGTTTCCTAAATAAGAAAAGTCAAAAAAATTTCCCTCTATAATAGGCCTCGTATTAAAATTCTACTAAAATGTCTCTATCTTCAATCAGCATCCAAAAGAGTGTTGTTAATTCATTATTTTCTTTTATGAGCTCAACTCGATGAAAACGCAATTTCTTCAATCGGGGGGCAATCTCTTTGTCCTTAATGTCATTCATCTTTGAACTTTTTTTGAGAAGATTTTGGTATTATTCTGATAGCTTATTATGCTCTTTTATTTGTTTGTTAAACTCCCTATTCAAGTGATATATTTCTGCCTATCTCTACTCAAATATTACAACGCAATAGTTTTTATTCCCGTCTTAGTCTAAAACAGTCAATGTACTAACTAAGAATCATTCAATAGCTTAAGACATCTAAAACCCATACCTGAGAAACTGGAAGGGAAGACATTGTGCTTTCCCTTTATCTTTGGATCTTTCACCCTGAGAAACATCATCTTTCCAAAGAGGGGATATCTTGGGAAGATTAGCAGTCTCAGTCACCTCTATATCTTGTGCACACGATTTAGGATTGGCATCTCCATATCCGTCATTATATTCAGAAGGCCTAAAAGGACCAACTCCACCACCTACAGGGCCGTCATTATGGCCACCATTGTTGTCATCATTATCCTCATCATCGCCCTTTAAATCATCATCGTTGTCATTCTCTTTTTCCTCTATAATTCAATCAGCCTCCTCATCCACTGGAAAATTGTCAAACGCTAATAACCTGGCCGCATCTATTCCTTCTTTTTCGGGTACTTCAGACTCCTATTCAAGCCCCTTGAATTTAGCCATAATTCTATCATCCAACTCAGGATCTAAAGAATAGAAACCAAATCTAAATGTTTTTTTGCATTATTGGTATAGGCAACGAGAAGTGCATCTTTGTAAGAATTTATGATAATCTCATCAAGAGGTCCTCCAAGAAAGTGAGACTTTTGTTTGTCATCTTTTTTAATGTCTGTTGCTAGGTCCAAAATTGGCCACTAACCCCCAAATGTAGATGAAAGCACCAACTAATACTCATAGATAACAGATAGAGTATACGTAGAGAGTTGTAACGTAAACAACAGTCAAAATAGAAATTAAGCAGTAAAGAACAACAGATTTTAATAGTTGCTCAGCTAACTCCGGCCTACTTCCACTCCATAAGTTTACTTTTATTGCTGTAACAATTGGTTACGGTTACAAAGTTGTAAACTAGCCTCAACCTTTGAAAATTGAAGGTCAGAGAGCAGAAGAGAAGATCCCTTTCTTGAAGCCCTACATGCTCTATTTATAGACGTCCATGTAGTTATTGGGCTCTCTGAGTAACCAGAGCCCATTAGGGCCGAACGGCCCATGTCGAACCAAAATGCCATACCGAACGCACTCGTATGCCAAACGAGATTTTCATGTCGAACGCACTTCATATGCCAAACGCTCTATGATGTCGAACGATCCATCCAAAGCTGAATGTCTCCAGGCCGACCGACACATCCAATGTCGAACGATCCTTAATGCCGAACCTTCATCATGTCGAACCATGCCTAATGCCGAACAGTTTCTAATGCCGGGCGCCCATCATGCTGAACGATCTCTAATGCCAAGCGCTTCAATATGCCGATCGCTCCTAGATGCCGAGCGCTACTGGATGCCGAGTGCTACTGGATGCCGAACGTTACATCCAATTCCGAACGTCTCTAGATGCCGAACGACACATTCAATGCCGAACGATCCTTAATGCCGAACCTCCATCATGCCGAGCCATGTCTGATGCCGAATAGTTTCTAATGCCGGGCGCCCATCATGCCGAACGATCTCTAATGCCGAGCGCTTCTAAGTGCCGAGCGCTCCTTGAATGCCAAACCACTTATGTATGCCAGACGCTCTATGTATGCCGAGTACTCTTGAAAGCTATTCGAACGTGAATGCGAGACAACCATTTGTACCGAACCACCACCACACCGAACAATGTTTCCTAGAACCAAATTATAGTTGATTCATCGTTATCCAATCATATTTCCATCTTCCAAGCACGTTGCGTCATCCATCCATCCAATCGACGGAATCCAACATACACCAGCCTTGACGAACGTGCAGTCGATTAAGTTAAACCCACCTGTCCATGGCCTTGCAAAAAGGAGGGTTAACACTTGCCGCCCAAAACATGCCTTGCTGTTGGAAGGTGTGTTTTGAATAATTCCGAATCTGATATCTAAAGTCCATAGCCAATTCCTTATCCATCCGGACTCGATAACCGAGTCTTAATCCAACCTTATCCAATAATCGGTAACCGAATCCATGACCTCTCCAGGTCAATATCCGAATCCATAACCTCTCCGGGTTCTTGCCAAGCGTAATTTCCACATGACGACCGTGGTCTAGTGTCTCTGAATGTTGAGTAATGCCATGGCTTAAGTCCTAAGCCGAATCCTGGTCACTCCGGACCCTTATCGAGTATAGTCCATACCGGACGACCTGAAATAATAACTAATAATACAGGGCCTAAGTCCTAGGCCGAATCCTGGTCTCTCCGGACCCTTGTCAAGCATAGTCCATACTCGACGACCTGAAATAGTAACCGATAATTTGGGGCCTAAGTCCTAGGCCAAATCCTGGTCTCTCCAGACCCTTGCCGAGCGTAGTCCATACTCGACGACCTGAATAAGCCAATTCACCTTGTTTGGGCGAAGAGACTTACCCCTTGCCGGGCACAATCCATACCCGATGACCATTTATAAAAAACTAGATGAAAATCCAATCAGAAGCCAATCCAAAATCCAGACTAAATCAGAAAGCAAAAAATCCATATAAAAAATCCAAACCAATATCCAAACCAGAAAGCAATCATCCAAATAAAAAACCAAACCAAGAAACAAACAAAACTAGAAGTTCAAACCAAACCAGCAAAAAGCAAATGTCCAAGCCAAAAAAGAGAAAGCAGATTTCACAAACTAGAGCTTCGCGGTTTATCATCATCTCAGAGCATGCCTAGAGGCTATCGCCGTCCCCGTACATGAGTAAGTGACTTGGTCGTTTTCCTATAGTTTGTTACTTATTTCATAATATCATAGTCAATTGATAACCAATCGACCATCATTCTTGTGCCTCGCACCATCACTGTGTGAGGTAGACGGTGGTTGCTCCTGCCCCACCACTGCATTCCAAGCTTTGACGTATTGTCGCACCTGTCCATCCCTTACGTGCTCCTCAGTTATGTCCATTAAGTGCCTACAGCTGTTGGTATCATGCCCATCCAAATCGTGGAAGAGCCAGTGTTTTCCTGACGCCCTCTCACGCTCGAAGGGTTCTCTCCTAGCGGACCTTTGGTAGGCAAGGCGATTCCGAGTCTCCAAATAAATCCATTCCAGCCTCTCGTTTAATCCAGTGTAGGTGGAGAATTTTTGCTCTCTCCACCGCTTCCTAGCCTTTCTTAATTCGTCGTCCTGCTTCCGTTTTCCTTTATCTTTATCTCTCTCCAAGCCTCCGCTGGATGGCCCTCCATCCTCAGCCGTGTTCACCTCCTTTAACTTCATATCTGAGCATGCATCTTCCTACCGAATGAACCTCTCAACTTCGTGAAAGAATTCACTGAGATCCATTGGAGGGTCCCGTATCAGTGACACTTTGAAATCTGAATTCTCCCTAACTCCTAGCACCGCCACCATCAAAACCATCAATGGTTCCGGCCGATCCATCGAAGCAACCTCTGCTTTGAACCGAGTTAAGAAAGCCCTGAGTGATTCGTCTATCCTTTGTTTTACCGATGTCAGCCTCATTACATTCTTTGGCCTTTTGATATGTACACGAAACTGCTTCAGAAACCTGTGTACAAACTCCGTCCATTTCCCGATAGATCCTTCTTCCAGCTGCCTGAACCACATAACAGCTATGTCCGTTAAGAATAAAGGGAAACATCGAGCCATAACTTCTTCCGACGCCCCCAGCACCTCCATGTGTCATGTATATCTCATCAAGTGATCTGTTGGATCGGCTTTTCCATTGTATGTTTCCACGTTAGGTAGCTTGAAATATGGAAGATTCTAAGCTATCCTGATTTCACGAGTGAACGGACTCTTGTTTACTCCTTCCAGATCCTTATTGGTCAAACCTCCGTGCATAGTTCGCCTGATAATCTCAGCTAATCCAGCATTGTCTGTCAAGGGTTGCCCTCCAAGTCCCGGAGGGAATTCTGATACATACTCTTCATCCCACGCTCCTACATTCCTGTCAGCATCTTGTTGTGTAGTGCAAACTGGAATCCCTCCATGAATTGGTCTAGCATTTCCTGGTAGTGGCCCACGAGCCTTGGTCCTTCCAGATTGGTAATTCTCTACTGATTGGGGCTGCTCCCCATTGAATCACTCTATCAGCCTGTTGGTTAAGTTCCTCTACTCCAGCCCCAAGACCTTGAGTACCTGCAGTTTGCGATTGTCCAAATTGTCTGAGAAGAGTATGCGTCATCTCCTCCTATCTTTTCATCATCGCTTCCATTTCCTCTCTGGTGATGTAGATGGATGCTCCACCTGCTCCTTTGAATCCAAGTTTCTAACTCCAAAATTCCCGAGTGCTTGTCTTCTCAGTGAAAGCACCAAAGTGTTAGGTCCAAAATTGGTCACTAACACCCAAATGTAGATGAACGCACCAACTAACAGTCACAAATAACAGATAGAGTATACATAAAGAGTTATAACGTGAAGAACAATCAAAATAGAAATTAAGCAGTAAAGAACAACAAATTTTCATAGTGGTTCGGCTAATTCCGGCTTAGTCCACTCCAGAAGTTTACTTTTGTTGCTGTAACAATTGATTATAGTTACGAAGTTGTAAACTAGCCTCAGCCTTAGAAAATAGAAGGTCAGAGAGCAGAAGAGAAGATCCCTTTCTTGAAGCCCTACATGCTCTATTTATAGACACGACCAGGTAGTTGTTGGACTCTCTGAATAACCAGAGCCCATCAGGGCCGAACGACCCATGCCGAACCAAAATACCATACCGAACGCACTCATACGCCGAACAAGGTTGTCATGCCGAAAGCACTTCGTATGCCAAATGCTACGTGATGCCGAATGATCCATCCAATGCCGAACGTCTCCAGATGCCGAACGACAGATCCAATGCTGAACGATCCTTAACACCGAACCTCCATCATGCCGAACCATGTCTGATGCCGAACAGTTTCTAATGTTGAGCGCCCATCATGCCGAACGATCTCTAACGCCGATCGTTTCTAAATGTCGAGCGCTCCTGGATGCCGAGCGCTACTGGATGTCGAGCGCTACTGGATGCCGACGATCCATCCAATGCCGAACGTTTTCAGATGTCGTATGACACATCCAATGCCGAACGATCCTTAATGCCGAACCTCCATCATGCCGAACCATGTCTGATGCCGAACAGTTTCTAATGCCGAGCGCCCATCATGCCGAACGATCTCTAATGTCGAGCTCTTCTAAATGCCGAGCGCTCTTGGAATGCCGAACCACTCATGTATGCCAGACGCTCTATGTATGCCGATTACTCTTGAATGCTATTCGAACGTGAATGCCAGAAGAACCATTTGTGTCGAATCTCAACCACGTTGAACCATGTTTCCTAGACCCAAATTATAGTTGATTCATCTTTATCCAATCATATTTTCATCTCCCAAGCACGTTGCTTCATCCATCCATCCAGTCGACGGAATCCATCGTACACCAGCCTTGACGAAGATACAGTCGGTTAAGTTAAACCCGCCTGTCCATGGCCTTGCAAAAATGCGGGTTAACATCTGTCACCTTGATAAAAAGATTATTTTCTTCTCCAATCTCTTCTCGAGTGAAGTGTAACTCTTCTCAAGTGAGGTGCATTTGGCAATAAGCTTGTTCCTCTCTTTTTCAACCTCTTCAAGCGTTATCGCAAGCACTATCTGAGATTTGTTCATCACCTCTCTCCTTGGTGATTATGGATTTGGTTTCTTTCAAAGAGATACTTAACCTTTCATTTTCACGTGCGACCTCATCCTTGGTGTGGAGAGATTGGTGACCTAATTATTCAATGAAGAAATCTCCTCTTTAAGCTTTAACACTTCACTAAATGCGCCAGAAGCGCTATTTTGTAAAGAAAATTTTTTTGTTTTGTTAACCAAAGATATGTAGCATAAATTTAAGTCACAAGGCTATGTTACTACAAACAAACTATTATCCACTTATGTAATTATTCTTACCTTTATACATATTTTTTTTTAAATTTAGATATCAAAGCTTAAGCATATACATCCAATTATCTTATACCTTGTCCTTTTATTTATTTATTACGGTTTGTACTTCTTTGTACATATATGGATATGCAAACATTCACATATGCATATTTATCCTACCATACTTGCATTTATAAATATTTATCTCATACATTTTGAAACACACGTGCTTATATACATATTTCTTACCTAATATAAACATATATAAATATACTATACTCATATGTTTTGAAACTTGCCGTTATGAAACTTTTACATTCACGTATAAACATTTACTTACATATGCAATATTTTTACAACATGTATATTTAACTCCTCACTACCATTTACATACACATACACATTTACACATGTTTTCATATAAATTACTTTTCTATTGCATACATTCATATACTTGTATATTTATATGCTTATGTATATTTTATTAAACGTCATAAGTTTTGTTTGTATTTATATTTATATAAAAATGTATTCTACCTTGAATTCTAAATGGTGGAGTTTTGTATTCCTCTAAAATTTATCAAATCCAGAAATTTTATTTAAAATTTAAATATAGTTTTTAATCGATTTATAGATACAAATATTTTAACTATAAAGAAATTAATTTATTTAACAAATCAAAATTAATATCCTAATAATTTAAAATCAGTTAATCACCCAATTACATACGTTAAAAATCCGGGTCATTACAAAGACTATCATTATTTTTTGCCCAAGACAACATAATATATGTTAAAAGCGTATATTTGAATATTTTAAAAATAAATATAATTTATCAAAGTGATAAATTTGCAAGTCATTACAGACTTCCCTCTTAAAATAATTTCGTCCTCGACATTACAACGCAAAGCTCGAAAGCGGTTTCCAAAAATATTTATTTTTAAACTTATACTTCTATAATTTATATATATTATACATATGCAAAATTTGATTTGATCTACAATTCGATATAACTTTACTTTTGGATTAGTATCATTCCTTCGATTCTCCAGTACAGACTTTGATTGGGCTCAGAAACATCTATTTTCCATACATACCGCTCGACTATGATAAAAAATGTAACTACCCGACTATAAATCCTCATTAATGTTTGCCCTAAAGTATGAGTAATAAATTCATTTCGAATACTGAAATCCTATATTCGAATCTTTAGACCAAATTTGTGTTACGAAATAATTCATGTAAAATGCAAATACTTTTTATCCTAAATGTTTAGAAAATCTTGGTTTAAGTTTTTAAACATTTCATAAGGTTTCTTATGAAATTTTCTTAATTGGTTTGCATATTCACATTTGAACAAAGTTATAAACAAACTATATAATTTTATTATACATGCTTAATATTTTACTTTCTTCCATCATTTCTCCTTACATACTTAAATCTTTCTTAAGTCCTTCTAAACCTACGTGGGTTTTCATAGTACTGATACAAACATAACTATCTTACAAGCCATACTTACATATGCTACTACATAATATTAATACAAGATAGGTGTTTCCAAATCTTCCAATCTCATATCATAATTACTCCTCAGTATCTGATGTTGATGGTCCACTTTCGTATCCAAATCAAACATGACTTTTCCATCGTTATCACTATCTTCTTGTTCGTCATTGGGTTCGTTATCATCCTCAATTTGAAGTATCACATCCACTTTATATTGCTACTTAGGCTGGTTCCATGGCACATGGCCCAGTCCGGGTGGCATATCTTGTATAATTTCTCCTTTTCTATTTCTTCTAAACCTTTTACTTCTTCTTCCTCGGGATCCACAAATTCTTCCACTTCATGTTACATGTTGTGCCCTTGAATGAGAGAATCTAACGACTCCTTGTGCCAAATAATACGGTCACCATCCAACTCCTATATGACGTTGTTATCTCTACTGACGTTGTTTGACTTATGGGATATTATAGTATTCTAACCTTCTTCATGTTTAGATTCTTCTTCCATTGGCTCCTCTTCAGGAATTTATTCTTCTAGTTCAAGTTCTAAACTTACTAGGTCAGTGATCCATATTCTTTCTAAGGCCTAAGGGGTCTCTTCGTCACTATACACTATAATATCTTCTAGAGTTGGGTAAGAAATAGGGATATCGACTATAGGGTAACTGTCTTTATCTAGTCAGGTCTACGGATCTAATTCTCCTTTAATAATGGGCTTAATATTTCTAAGAGGCCATTTTTGGGGATCTTCGGCATCACTAGAAAGAATGATTAAACCATTATTTTCACCCTAGCTTGCTCTTGAGGTCTCCCCATTCGAATACTTTTTCCTATAGCTTGAGGGTTTCTACAATCATCAACAACAAATACTTAGATACTAAGCATTTTAATTCATTTAATTAGTCCACTTCACTAATTTATCCATTCCAATCACAATCAATTGAATTTCTGAAATTTAATTCTTTCAACATAAATTAAGTTAAATTTCATTTATTTTATATCTCAATCCCAACCGGCACTATTTCCAATCTAATTCTATTTAACTTGGCTCAAGTTAAAATTTATTTCCCAAAATTCAATTTCCATATTTTTCCTTTGAAATCATTCACCATTTATAAGTTCACACTTATTTCCTAGTACTTCCTAAAACCTTAAAATAAGAATTCTAGAAATTTTCAAACACCCGATATTTATTTCAAATCATTTTGAAACCAAGTATAGCTTTTGGGTTTAACAAACCATTTCTTTGAAGTTTTCAAAGTCAACCTGATGTTTATCCAAAACAATTCCCTCGAAATCTCTAAAACAACCATTGTTTTTCACAAAAATCACCATATCAAATTTAGTATGGTAGCAATCCGTCACTTAGAAACTCAAAAATGAATACTGGTGATGCTACAGTCATCACCATAATTATTTTCCAGCGACTGAAGTGAGTCCAGTGCTATATCTCTTCCATAATCCATTTCAAAACAATTTTCTTTTGAAAATATTCTCAAAATAATACTCTTGTTATTATTTTCCACACCTCTTTGAAAAACATTTTTCCAATCTTCCTGGGATTTAAATTTCTAGATTCTGTTCTGAATCCAATTTTAATTATAAACCAGTTGTATAATTTACATTTACACAAATTTTCTTTTGGTTATATAAACCATTTCCAATTTTATAATCTTATTAGATTATAATATTATCATCCAAACACTGCAAATAAATATAATATTTTCAGAAAATTATTTCTTCTATATCAAAATATATCTTGGGTAAAGTTATTTCACTTACCCCATTTAAAAACAATAATGTATCGAATTTCTCTACTCAAGTGTTTAGAAACCCGTAACAATATAGTTGTACGGACTATGTCCACCAGAGTTCATAAGTCACTCGTTAAATCAACCATCATAATATAAAACATTTTATATTCACTAACAAATATGTGCTCATATCTATTAATACACTGAAACTCATTCTAGAGCACTACTAACTCTATTTCTAATGAGTAATCCCTACCAGAGCCAAGGTTCTCGCTAAACCTTCAGCTCGGATACCATGGGTAAAGGCTTGCTGTAACGACCCGTTAAATTTGATAATATTAAATGGATTAACTTAATATAATTTTTAATCTAATTTATAATAAATGTAGGAGTTGGATATAGTAACTGAGATTAAAGATTTAACAATTGAAATGTTATATGGCAATAGGTAGAATAACGAAGATTTGTGTTGTGGTTATAAGTCATAATTAGTTGATTAAAATGGTATTAATGAAATAATAACTGAATTGAATTGCAATATATAAACATCAGAAAAATTTAATTGGTGGATTAAATTTGTTAAAGTTCATAAGTTTTGTAATTTAGTTTAGTAGAACTTTAAATTATAAACGAAGATTGAAATAAACGATAAATGTAATTATGTAAATGGTGACTCAAGACCTAGGTTATAGGAATTGGAACATAATCCAATTTGAATTAAGTAGAAGAAGGATTTGGTTAATATGTAAGTTATTGTTCAAGGTATTGAATAAAAACTTGGAATCCAATCATAATTTAATGATAATAACGTTAGTATTAGAGAATAAACATATTTCAATGCAGTACCCGAATGAACGGAATAAAATGAATATATATTGAATAGAAATGAAATGTAAATTGGCACATTCCGTTGAAAGTTAATTTTAAGAAACATATAAATGTTGAATTTGTGAATATTAATATAAATATTAACTTGAATGGGATTCATTAATACAAAGATGTAATAAGTGTAGATAGTAAAAATTTAATGGCTGTAGTGGATAAAAAAATCTAGTAGTAACATAAAATTTATTTATATGGAAAAAGAGTATAGATTTGAACAAATTTATGAAAAATTTGATAAGAACAGTGGTTGTAATCAGTTTGATTATTTAATATTTGGAAGATAGAGATTTGTAAATCCGTTAATGAATTTAATGGGAAGGAATGGTAAGAATGTAAAAATTATAAGCATTTGATTCAATTAAGGGAATTAAATATATAATAAATGGTCATTTAATAAATTCAACGTTCTGTGAGAAATCATAATAGTTGTGTAAAATGTGTACAAACTTCGATTTGGAAATTTATTGGATTTATAACGGTTTTGGTATTACATTTATGAGTTTAAAAGTTATTCCATTTTGTAAAGTAATAAAAGCTTATTCAGGTAACTAGAATTTAGCGTAACGACTATTGTGTGTTACCTATTCTTGTTGCTTGTTAATTTAAATTTTGGGAATCAAATTCAATTTATCCGCCAATTTACCGCAGTTAAAGTGAAATGAATTGGTGAATGAGTAATGTTAAATACAAATAAGATGTAACCAAGAAAAATCCCAATTATAATAATTTATGTAGAATAAAGTAAAGAAACAAGAAAATGAAAATGTGAAAATGTGGATGCAATGAGATCTTAAGTAATAATAACTTTGTTAGGTAAGTGATAACGGATTTTTTTGTATAACCAAATAAAGATCCAAATTTATTTGGAAATTAATTGCAATCAATTGAATTTATTGCAATTAAATGGATTTAATATTTAATAGTTATGTAATTATTATTTGGAAGAAATTGGAGTTATTTGGTAATAAGTATTGTAATTGGCTAATTTAGATACTTTAAAGTGAAACGGAATTTTTTAACGAAATAGTTTGATTGCAATATTTAATTCATCTAATTGATGATAAAGATTTGTTAGATTTATTTAATAGGAGTTTTGGGGCACTTAATAGGTAATTGCTGATTTTGAATCGAATTAAAGGGATTACTGAAATCAAAATTTAGCAACTTTTAAACCATTGCAATTGATTTAGAATATAAAGAGTTGTCTATTTAATTGAGTTAAATTTTTGAAATTGCGTTATTGCAATTAAATGGGAAATAAAACGTTAAGGATAACCAGTATTCAAGATTTACTATCTATTTAGTATATTAATTGTAACTGATAATCAACTCCAATAAATAATAAATAATTACTATGGTAACGTTAATTGAAGTGATATTTGAAATTTAATATTTAGGAATTATGTAAATATAAGTTCAAATGAAATTGGAAATATTTACGTATTGAAATATGAATCCAATGATAAATCCTTCTATTTGACAATATTAATGGAAAGTAAATTTAATTAAATTTTTGGAAATTTAATTTATAATTTGGTAAAATTAATGAAATTTGGGGATTTCTAAAATTTTAAATTCGACAAGTTAAATTTTGTTTAAATTTGTATAGGTGATTGAAAATTTATAATAATAATAATCGTCAATTATCAAAAAGAAATGGGAAATTTGATTTAAATTGACTAATTGTTAATTTATTTAATTAATATAAAAATAGCCATTTTTGTCACGGACTCGGATTTCGACGAAACAAGTTTCATCGGATCCGTATCAGTGAATTATTGTAGGGTTTCAAGTTTCGTATCGATCGGACTTGTCGTTTGATCGTACGGACGCGAAACGCCTTGAAATCGATTTAATTAAAATCAATTTGAAATCAATTTGGAAATTTTGTTTTCAGCATAACTTCTTCATACGATCAAATTTGGACGTGAAACTTTTTCCATCGCGTTCAGAATATCTTAAAATACCTATTTGGATATATAGATTTAATAAATTGCGTTCCGGGGTTAGAACGGGCTTTTTGGGCCAACTACCGTTTAGCACGTTCGTAATTCGTGCCCACCTAGCCTTCTACGATTTGTCTATATATATGCTGTGATAAACCCTAGCCTCCGTCTTCTATCATTTGTCTGTATGTTCATTTTTTTCTTCATCTCTTTCTCTTCCTCAATGGTTGTAAAACCTGGATCTATCTACAATTCAAAATTTCAATGAAAATTCAAACACTCCACAAAAATTCCAAAAAAATATATGTCATAGCTCTCAAAATACGTAATCTCCTGGTGTGGTTCGTTTTTCACTTTGAATCATCGACTGTCCAGAAATCACAAAAAATTACAGGCCGTTCGTAGTGGAGTTTGACCGATTAAACGGTGGATCTACGACCTTAGGTCGATCGGGGGGCACGGTTGCGTAGAGGAGGTCGAGACTTGATGATCCAACGGTTCGTTTCAAGTCACAGGCGATTGGATGTGCCGGAAAATGGCATCAAGGGCGGCGCGTTTGGGTCACGACCGTGATGGATAGGGATGACCGGAGGGGGCTGGAAGGTAGGATTAGGGGCGGCTTGTGGTGAAAGGGACGTTGGCGTAGTCTGATCAAGTCGAAGATGAGTAGCTAGCGGCGAAAATTTGGAATTAGGGTTTGCTTGTGGCGGCTAGGGTTGCCTGGGGGAGCGATCGAACGGGTGTTCCTGTAGCGTGTAGCGTAAAGCACTGTAGGAGAGTAGGGTTGGATGACGTCGCCTTCTAATTTCATTAGGTTTGTTTCAAATTAATTTTGATGTTCAAGCACGTTAAATTGAATATCTTTCTCATACGACCTCGTATTCACGCGAGATTTTTTTTGTTAGGATCGTAATTTAATTCCGGACTTGATGACGCTGGTTTGGACGAATTCCGAGACGGGCGAATTTTTGGGTTTAAATCGAATTTAAATTCGATTTAAATTCAAAAGGTGAGTGTTTAAACCCACTCACAACTACTAGAAGCTTTTATGTTTGTTAAATTAATTTTAGAAATGAATAGAAATTTATTTATGAGTATTTGGCATGTTTATTTCACTCATATTTGTTGAAATGCATTTATTAAATTTAACTGTTAATTTAATTCATTTATTGCTTATAAATTTACAGTTAAAATTTATTTGTTTGTATATGAACTGCTAGTTAACAGTTATATAATTTATCACTGAATATAGACTGTAGATTAATAGCTGTTAAATTTAATTTGAATAAAATTGCCAGTATTACCCGTTATGTAGTACCAAAAATAATATTGTTATTGATTGATATTGATTGATGATTGTGATTTGGATGATGGATGATGTTGATGAATGGATGTTTATTTTATATCATTAAATTGCAAATTATCATGCATACTTCATTTCATTCGGGATTGTGGTTTGAAATGATATATAACCGCATAAATTTTATATCTTTTAAATTGCGGATTGAAATGATAAATATCCGTATCACTTGACCATAGGATAGAAAATTATATACAGGCACCGCGGTATATATATAACTATTTAAATGTGATTTCTATGGTTTGGATGGAATACGGTTTATAATAATCTTAAATTTTATATTGTATAAAGATTTTTCTTCCATATATATACATATGAAGTTGAAAATTTTGAAATTAAAAGGTGTATAAAAATCTTTATTAAAAATGGAAGAAAATTAAGAAAATGGAGTTTAATAATTTATATCATATGTTTAAATGTTAAGTTTGGAAATTTTAAGATATGATATTTGTAATTTGATTTTTCCCAAAATAAATTGAAATGAATATTCTAGTATAATTTGAATTGGGAAAAATATATATAGTTTATTACTAGAAATTGAAGTCTTATTATTTATGTATTTTATATGAATATTCAAGACTAATTAATAGAACAATTGATTTGTTGAAAGAATAAAATCCAACTTTAGTTTGAAATATTGATACTCAAAATGGATATACGTATATATAAATAAATTGAAGTGTTTTTGGAACTTGAGAGAGATAATATAAATTTTGGTTTAGACTTTAATAAAGAAATGTATTTGTAAAACCATGAGAACTATTTTCTTTACAAAGTAACATTTAAGTTAAACCTTTTAATTCATATACCGTTGAATATCCAAACCATTCAAGTTTTAAAAGTTATGGTTTTAAATTATGAATTTCGAAATAGTATGCTTTGAAAGGATATTTGGCTTTCAAACGTTATAAATTTTAAAGCATTTGGATTTTTGAAAAGGTTTATATTTGGGATAAAGGATATCATATTGTTTTGGGTTTTAAAATGATATCGTATTCATAATTTTAAAATGGAAATGTTTATTCTGGTTTTAAAGTATGAGCTATTTTTAAATGACCGCGGTGTTATAATAACGATGGGTTGGCAAAGAGACCGGGATCGGATATGGACATACTCTCTGTCGATACCGAAAACCACTTTGACTAACCGTGTACGCGGTGGAGATTCCAGAATGAAGTAGGTGGTGGCGACGTTTCCTGTAAGGTAAATACGTGGACCCGACTCCCGTGAGTTGGCATAAGGTGGCTAAAACAGGAGCGATTCTCAGGCCAATGAGGTCATTCCTCTGATCAGACCCTCCTCTTCGATATTATACTTTTATTTTGGATTGATTCAGTGGCCACTTCTATATTTTGATTTTGGAGAGTTAGTACGAGGTGGGCGGTAACTGCGGCTACGCGTTTCCACCAGCCTGGATAGCAATTGGTATATCTACCCTGGCATTGCCTAGTTGTGCCGTGTCACCTACCATACCGAGCCTTTACTACGAGTTTCTATTTGTGTCGTACCTATGGAGTATCCTCTGGTAGCTTCCCGATCAGGAGGTATTACGGTACTGTATAGACTATTGGCATTATTTGTGTTAAGGGCTATATGGGTAACCCCTTAACGCTATTAAAAAGTAAGTTTATTTTATAAATAGACACTATTATAATAGCGCAGTATGCTACATAGTAAATAGTTTAACGGATCCTTAGGAGATGTAAATCCCGAGCATCTCTTGAGTTACTGCACTCATATTTATTTCTGTTAATTTAACTCACATAAGATCTTTTAGTTCTGACTCGAGTGTTTTTGTCTTTTCAAATTCGCTCGGGTCAGTCCGAGCGTTTCAGGATTAAAGATTTTAGCTTTGGAGGACGAAGACGAAGAATCCGTATTATTATTATCTATAGTATTGCACCACACTCATACTGTTCCGCTGCATTGATTGTATTGGTATGTGTAACTCTGATATTTATTGTATAAAGCAAATCAAGTGTTTGTAAACTGTTTTGAACTGTATATTTATTATTATATTTTATCCTTCCGCTGTGAGATTCTGTTTTGTTTTTATTTCTTCTCTGTTTTTCTTATTTACCCCATAACAATCCGCCCTTCCGTATGGTTTGAACTGGCACGTGTGTCGGTTTAAAGTGTGCGAAAAGGCGGGATGTTACAGTTGGTATCAGAGCTTTGGTTTAGCGATAAACCTTGGCTTTGTGGGGTTCGACTCTTTGTTAATAGGGTAGTAATACCCTATGGGAGTCGCTGAGTGTATATATATGAGAGAGCGTACCTGTTAGTATTAATAAAGGATTTTGATATTGTGTTAATCTGTTCCGCTTTGTATTTATAAATTCTGGTTGATGCATGGGACGCTATGCCATCAATAGGGATTTCTAAACACTTAATAGGACAGACCGACATAATATTTTTTTTTAATATAGGTGAATGAAATAACTTTGCCTATTATATTTTCTATATATAAAAATATTTCTATAAAGATATATTTTGGTTGCTATAGTTGGGTGTTAGGTAATAAAAATATTTGTAATGAATTAAAGCTAAGTTCAATTTTAATAAATCAAATTGGAGATTTTAGAACTTAAGTCCGGGATTTTTGAAATCTTCTTTCAAAGGATTTATGAAATATAATGATTTGGTTTATAAATATTTTCTTATATAAATATTTAGTATAATTCGAAAGAATTGGTTTAAAGAGGATTTTGAAGAAAATAAGTTTGTACTTTCCTCTCTGTCGTTGGAAAATAATTTCGGTGATGACGGTCGCATCATCGACTTTCATTTTCGAGTTTCGAAGGGAAAGGCCACTGTAGTAAATTCTACTGCAGATTTGTTTTGAAAGTATTTAAAATTTTAATTGTTTGAAGGTAATTAGAGATATAAAAGTTGTAAGAAATTAATTATCTATTATTTTAAAGAAATTTTGAAATTTGACCCGGTATTTAATTCTTAATTTCCATTAATTAATTGTTTCAATTATAGTAGTGAAACAGAATTTAATTAATAATTGAAACCCTAAATAAAATAAGAGTCTTAAATGCTAAGTTATAGAGGAAGTTAAAAATTTTACTTATAAGAAAGAAGTAAAGATTTGTTGAACATTAAATTAAATTAAAAGAAGAGATAAAACTTGTATAAGTTCTTTTGCAATTTCTATAACATATATAACTTACCAATATGAAAGGTTGAAATGTTAATTAAGAAATTGGATTAGAATATTACACAAGTAGAAATTTGGAAATAGTGAAGTATTCAATAAATCGTTGTTATAAATGAGAAATTATTGGTATAAACTTAAGTTATAATTGAAATCTCAAGTTAAAGATAAGTAATATAAATAGGTGATATGAACTTAAGTAGATAAAATGAAATTCTTTAATTAATAAGGATTGATGTGGAGGGTTATAAACTTCAGTACGGTATGAAAGCTACTAGTTTAAAATTAATAAAATGGAATGGAGAAGAAACTTGTAAATTTTCACTTACATTCTTAAAACATACATAACTTACCATATAATAAAAGTTGCAATGTTATTAAGAAAATGAAAGGAGAAATCTTACAAATGAAGCTTGAGGTAATAAAGGTATTCTATTAATTTGCTATTGTTAATGAGAATTAGTTGTACAAGCTTAAGATAAATTGGAAATTTTACTATATAAGTAAAGGTAAGTAGTATAAATAGATGATATATACTTTAGTCAATAAATTGGAATACAAATATAATGAATTTTGTAATAAATGGAAAATAAAATTGTAAGAAAAAAGAAATCCCTCCATGAATGAAAGAAAGAAAATCAACCCACTGAAGCATGAAATAAATGTATAATAAGTTAATTTGGTTGTTGGTTTGAATTGTTATTGTTGATTTATGTTTGTTGGGTAAGGAATTTGAAGTTGTTGGATGAATAAATAATCTATCCTTGTTCCATCTAAGACTGTTGAGTAAAGGATGCACTTGATAGTTAATTTCATTTCATACAAATTTCAAGTTTGAACCCAAACAACTATTTGTTTGATGGATTAAATGGTTGCTTTGTTTATGTATGTATGTTGTTTGTAAGGTTGATGGTTGTTGAATTGTTTGGTTGATTAATGATTGAATCCACTTGAATAGTTCACTTTAAAATAAATATTTAACCTTTTAGATTATATAAGTGAATACAGGTGATGGAAGCAACTGCTACTGCTTTTGGTTCCAAAATAATAAGCGTATATTGCCCGACAAATAGGTACGTTTTCGGATTACGTTTAAAGCGCTATTTTATATAATTTTCCCGTGTTGGGATATAATATTTTGATAATATATGTAATATATTGTATATTTTGATATTATATTTTCTCCAGAGTCTCTACGTACAAAGGAGACTCTGCCAAAATTTTCCGTAAATTTTTGACTTAGAATTTTTTGAAAATATTTTCCCAAGTACAAAAGAATATAATGATTATAAAACTGGTATATTTTATATAAGGGAATTAATTTAGTAATATTGTCAATAAGTTAATGTTTGAAATAAGATGTACTGTTTTACTCTTCCTTCTCCCTTCTTTTTTTCCTTTTCGGGGACGAAAAGTTTTGAGTGGGGGAGATTGTAACGACCCGTTAAATTTGATAATATTAAATGGATTAACTTAATATAATTTTTAATCTAAATTATAATAAATGTATGAGTTGGATATAGTAACTGAGTTTAAAGATTTAACAATTGAAATGTTATATGGCAATAGGTAGAATAACGAAGATTTGTGTTGTGGTTATAAGTCATAATTAGTTGATTAAAATGGTATTAATGAAATAATAACTGAATTGAATTGCAATATATAAACATCAGAAAAATTTAATTGGTGGATTAAATTTGTTAAAGTTCATAAGTTTTGTAATTTAGTTTAGTAGAACTTTAAATTATAAACGAAGATTGAAATAAACGATAAATGTAATTATGTAAATGGTGACTCAAGATCTAGGTTATAGGAATTGGAACATAATCCAATTTGAATTAAGTAGAAGAAGGATTTGGTTAATATGTAAGTTATTGTTCAAGGTATTGAATAAAAACTTGGAATCCAATCATAATTTAATGATAATAACGTTAGTATTAGAGAATAAACATATTTCAATGCAGTACCCGAATGAACGGAATAAAATGAATATATATTGAATAGAAATGAAATGTAAATTGGCACATTCGGTTGAAAGTTAATTTTAAGAAACATATAAATGTTGCATTTGTGAATATTAATATAAATATTAACTTGAATGGGATTCATTACTACAAAGATGTAATAAGTGTAGATAGTAAAAATTTAATGGCTGTAGTGGATAAAAAAATCTAGTAGTAACATAAAATTTATTTATATGGAAAAAGAGTACAGATTTGAACAAATTTATGAAAAATTTGATAAGAACAGTGGTTGTAATCAGTTTGGTTATTTAATATTTGGAAGATAGAGATTTGTAAATCCGTTAATGAATTTATAATGGGAAGGAATGGTAAGAATGTAAAAATTATAAGCATTTGATTCAATTAAGGAAATTAAATATATAATAAATGGTCATTTAATAAATTCAACGTTCTGTGAGAAATCATAATAGTTGTGTAAAATGTGTACAAACTTCGATTTGGAAATTTATTGGATTTATAATGGTTTTGGTATTACATTTATGAGTTTAAAAGTTATTCCATTTTGTAAAGTAATAAAAGCTTATTTAGGTAACTAGAATTTAGCGTAATGACTATTGTGTGTTACCTATTATTGTTGCTTGTTAATTTAAATTTTGGGAATCAAATTCAATTTATCCGCCAATTTACCGCAGTTAAAGTGAAATGAATTGATGAATGAGTAATGTTAAATACAAATAAGATGTAACCAAGAAAAATCCCAATTATAATAATTTATGTAGAATAAAGTAAAGAAACCAGGAAATGAAAATGTGAAAATGTGGATGCAATGAGATCTTAAGTAATAATAACTTTGTTAGGTAAGTGATAACGAATTTTTTTTGTATAACCAAATAAAGATCCAAATTTATTTGGAAATTAATTGCAATCAATTGAATTTATTGCAATTAAATGGATTTAATATTTAATAGTTATGTAATTATTATTTGGAAGAAATTGGAGTTATTTGGTAATAAGTATTGTAATTGGCTAATTTAGATACTTTAAAGTGAAACGGAAATTTTTAACGAAATAGTTTGATTGCAATATTTAATTCATCTAATTGATGATAAAGATTTGTTAGATTTATTTAATAGGAGTTTTGGGGCATTTAATAGGTAATTGCTGATTTTGAATCGAATTAAAGGGATTACTGAAATCAAAATTTAGCAACTTTTAAACCATTGCAATTGATTTAGAATATAAAGAGTTGTCTATTTAATTGAGTTAAATTTTTGAAATTGCGTTGTTGCAATTAAATGGGAAATAAAACGTTAAGGATAACCAGTATTCAAGATTCACTATCTATTTAGTATATTAATTGTAACTGATAATCAACTGCAATAAATAATAAATAATTACTATGGTAACGTTAATTGAAGTGATATTTGAAATTTAATATTTAGGAATTATGTAAATATAAGTTCAAATGAAATTGGAAATATTTACGTATTGAAATATGAATCCAATGATAAATCCTTCTATTTGACAATATTAATGGAAAGTAAATTTAATTAAATTTTTGGAAATTTAATTTATAATTTGGTAAAATTAATGAAATTTGGGGATTTCTAAAATTTTAAATTCGACAAGTTAAATTTTTTTTAAATTTGTATAGGTGATTGAAAATTTATAATAATAATAATCGTCAATTATCAAAAAGAAATGGGAAATTTGATTTAAATTGACTAATTGTTAATTTATTTAATTAATATAAAAATAGCCATTTTTGTCACGGACTCGGATTTCGACGAAACCAGTTTCATCGGATCCGTATCAGTGAATTATTGTAGGGTTTCAAGTTTCGTATCGATCGGACTTGTCGTTTGATCGTACGGACGCGAAACGCCTTGAAATCGATTTAATTAAAATCAATTTGAAATCAATTTGGAAATTTTGTTTTCAGCATAACTTCTTCATACGATCAAATTTGGACGTGAAACTTTTTCCATCGCGTTCAGAATATCTTAAAATACCTATTTGGATATATAGATTTAATAAATTGCGTTCCGGGGTTAGAACGGGCTTTTTGGGCCAACTACCGTTTAGCACGTTCGTAATTCGTGCCCACCTAGCCTTCTACGATTTGTCTATATATATGCTGTGATAAACCCTAGCCTCCGTCTTCTATCATTTGTCTGTACGTTCATTTTTTTCTTCATCTCTTTCTCTTCCTCAATGGTTGCAAAACCTGGATCTATCTACAATTCAAAATTTCAATGAAAATTCAAACTCTCCACAAAAATTCCAAAAAAATATATGTCATAGCTCTCAGAATATGTAATCTCCTGGTGTGGTTCGTTTTTCACCTTGAACCATCGACTGTCCAGAAATCACAAAAAATTACAGGCCGTTCGTAGTGGAGTTTGACCGATTAAACGGTGGATCTACGACCTTAGGTCGATCGGGGGGCACGGTTGCGTAGAGGAGGTCGAGACTTGATGATCCAACGGTTCGTTTCAAGTCACAGGCGAATGGATGTGCCGGAAAATGGCATCAAGGGTGGCGCGTTTGGGTCACGGCCGTGATGGATAGGGATGACCGGAGGGGGCTGGAAGGTAGGATTAGGGGCGGCTCGTGGTGAAAGGGACGTTGGCGTAGTCTGATCAAGTCGAAGATGAGTAGCTAGCGGCGAAAATTTGGAATTAGGGTTTGCTTGTGGCGGCTAGGGTTGCCTGGGGGAGCGATCGAACGGGTGTTCCTGTAGCGTGTAGCGTAAAGCACTGTAGGAGAGTAGGGTTGGATGACGTGGCCTTCTAATTTCATTAGGTTTGTTTCAAATTAATTTTGATGTTCAAGGACGCTAAATTGAATATCTTTCTCATACGACCTCGTATTCACGCGAGATTTTTTTTGTTAGGATCGTAATTTAATTCCGGACTTGATGACGCTGGTTTGGACGAATTCCGAGACGGGCGAATTTTTGGGTTTAAATCGAATTTAAATTCGATTTAAATTCAAAAGGTGAGTGTTTAAACCCACTCACAACTACTAGAAGCTTTTATGTTTGTTAAATTAATTTTAGAAATGAATAGAAATTTATTTATGAGTATTTGGCATGTTTATTTCACTCATATTTGTTGAAATGCATTTATTAAATTTAACTGTTAATTTAATTCATTTATTGCGTATAAATTTACAGTTAAAATTTATTTGTTTGTATATGAACTGCTAGTTAACAGTTATATAATTTATTACTGAATATAGACTGTAGATTAATAGCTGTTAAATTTAATTTGAATAAAATTGCCAGTATTACCTGTTATGTAGTACCAAAAATAATATTGTTATTGATTGATATTGATTGATGATTGCGATTTGGATGATGGATGATGTTGATGAATGGATGTTTATTGTATATCATTAGATTGCAAATTATCATGCATACTTCATTTCATTCGGGATTGTGGTTTGAAATGATATATAACCGCAAAATTTTTATATCTTTTAAATTGCGGATTGAAATGATAAATATCCGTATCACTTGAACATAGGATAGAAAATTATATACAGGCACCGCGGTATATATATAACTATTTAAATGTGATTTCTATGGTTTGGATGGAATACGGTTTATAATAATCTTAAATTTTATATTATATAAAGATTTTTCTTCCATATATATATACATATGAAGTTGAAAATTTTGAAATTAAAAGGTGTATAAAAATCTTTATTAAAAATGGAAGAAAATTAAGAAAATGGAGTTTAATAATTTATATCATATGTTTAAATGTTAAGTTTGGAAATTTTAAGATATGATATTTATAATTTGATTTTTCCCAAAATAAATTGAAATGAATATTCTAGTATAATTTGAATTAGGAAAAATATATATAGTTTATTACTAGAAATTGAAGTCTTATTATTTATGGATTTTATATGAATATTCAAGACTAATTAATAGAACAATTGATTTGTTGAAAGAATAAAATCCAACTTTAGTTTGAAATATTGATACTCAAAATGGATATACGTATATATAAATAAATTGAGGTGGTTTTGGAACTTGAGAGAGATAATATAAATTTTGGTTTAGACTTTAATAAAGAAATGTATTTGTAAAACCATGAGAACTATTTTCTTTACAAAGTAACATTTAAGTTAAACCTTTTAATTCATATACCGTTGAATATCCAAACCATTCAAGTTTTAAAAGTTATGGTTTTAAATTATGAATTTCGAAATATTATGCTTTGAAAGGATATTTGGCTTTCAGACGTTATAAATTTTAAAGCATTTGGATTTTTGAAAAGGTTTATATTTGGGATAAAGGATATCATATTGTTTTGGGTTTTAAAATGATATCGTATTCATAATTTTAAAATGGAAATGTTTATTCTGGTTTTAAAGTATGAGCTATTTTTAAATGACCGCGGTGTTATAATAATGATGGGTTGGCAAAGAGACCGGGATCGGATATGGACATACTCTCTGTCGATACCGAAAACCACTTTGATTAACCGTGTACATGGTGGAGATTCCAGAATGAAGTAGGTGGTGGCGACGTTTCCTGTAAGGTAAATACGTGGACCTGACTCCCGTGAGTTGGCATAAGGTGGCTAAAACAGGAGCGGTTCTCAGGCCAATGAGGTCATTCCTCTGATCGGACCCTCCTCTTCGATATTATACTTTGATTTTGGATTGATTCAGTGGCCACTTCTATATTTTGATTTTGGGGAGTTAGTCCGAGGTGGGCGGTAACTGCGGCTACGCGTTTCCACCAGCCTGGATAGCAATTGGTATATCTACCCTGGCATTGCCTAGTTGTGCCGTGTCACCTACCATACCGAGCCTTTACTACGAGTTTCTATTTGTGTCGTACCTATGGAGTATCCTCTAGTAGCTTCCCGATCAGGAGGTATTACGGTACTGTATAGACTATTGGCATTATTTGTGTTAAGGGCTATATGGTTAACCCCTTAACGCTATTAAAAAGTAAGTTTATTTTATAAATAGACACTATTATAATAGCGCAATATACTACATAGTAAATAGTTTAACGGATCCTTAGGAGATGTAAATTCCGAGCATCTCTTGAGTTACTGCACTCATATTTATTTCTGTTAATTTAACTCACATAAGATCTTTTAGTTCTGACTCGAGTGTTTTTGTCTTTTCAAATTCGCTCGGGTCAGTCCGAGCGTTTCAGGATTAAAGATTTTAGCTTTGGAGGACGAAGACGAAGAATCCGTATTATTATTATCTATAGTATTGCACCACACTCATACTGTTCCGCTGCATTGATTGTATTGGTATGTGTAACTTTGATATTTATTGTATAAAGCAAATCAAGTGTTTGTAAACTGTTTTGAACTGTATATTTATTATTATATTTTATCCTTCCGCTGTGAGATTCTGTTTTGTTTTTATTTCTTCTCTGTTTTTCTTATTTACCCCATAACAATCCGCCCTTCCTTATGGTTTGAACTGGCACGTGTGTCGGTTTAAAGTGTGCGAAAAGGCGGGATGTTACACTTGCAGTTCCTTACCCTTTGAGTTGATGAAAATTCACTTTTGTTCAACCTAAATTGTATGAAAGAGCGAATAACTAGGGTGAAGAAGAAAAGGTAGAAGAAGAAATAGAAAACAACAACATAGAATCTCATAGCCGCATCGAAAACAAAATATAATACATAATAACAGAATTTTATAAAAAAGAATATGTAACTGTTTTATATTTACAATCATCAGAGTACAACAATCAATACATCAAATTAGACAGTTATATAAATTGTCCTTACACAGTGGAAATACAAGCCATGTATGGGAATACGTCTCCATCGTCCAGTTCGTCCCTTGAGCTTCATAACACTCTATCCTAAATCAGTAATATCATTCTAACCCAAGCATTATAATAAAATAACACTCGAGTCAGTTTGGAAAACTAGCTTGAGAAACACACTAAATTTGAATTATTAAAGTTATTAAAATCCTTTGAAAGACAAATTTATCTCATAAGACCACATCACCCATAAATACGATGGGTTTTTACATTACGATAACAAAAATGCTTTATAGAAAATCCAGTGATATTATAATAATGCCTAAATACAAGTACTTATTCTAATAGCTAAAATTGTTACATTACTTATATTCCAGCATACTAAGCTCTACAAGCAAAACCGTAAGCTCCTATTGGATAATGGATTCCAACAAATGACTGGGCCACTAGGGTACCACCCATCACCGTACACCTACAGAACATTGTACCGATGACCATGCCGGGATCCCTTTCTACACAAGACCGGCCTACCCCTATCTTAGACAGAGCGAATATGTTATCACCCTTGGATTTCCCACCCTTACTATCGAGGGCTTCTTCTTTCATGTATACCCATATCTAAGACAAATAGGGTTCCGAGGACATCTAGAAAAGTGATAACATACCCTACTTAGGTGCAGCCCACTTAGCCTTATTGCATCCCCCCAGTTTTACTCATTCCCGGCTGATGAGGTTCAAGGCTAAGCATTACCTTTCAAGAGCAATTTTACTTAGAATGCTCATCGTCCTCCAATGATGATGTTCTGATAGCATTCAACCATGCAAGTTGTCCTAGGTCTGGACAAACTGAATCACCATCTTCATCATCTTCACGGTATTCATTCCCTACGTTCAAACCGGATCGAAGTGGTTTTCAGATAATTAAATCCGACCCCGATCTCTTCGAAACGATTAATGAAATTGGTCAATATATATAGTCGGTTATTAAACTACCAATAAAACATCCATAAGCAATACTAGGCCTTATTTTATAAATCTCCAAAATATTTATTTCAAATCTTCACCAAGATATTTATATTCAATCTATTCAATACTCTATATTTGAAAACAATTTCAACACTTATATCCATAACAGGGTATTTTACCATTTCAATACTTAGAAATATTTTCAACTTCTTTTTTTTCAACACTTAGAAAATATTTCTATTCCAATCATTTCCACTAGAAATATTTCCAAAACCTTCCTTTCGATACATAGGAAAATATTTATGCATATACTTTCCAAAATCTTTTTAATATCTAACTTGGAAATATTTCGTACTTATATCATGAGTCTTCGAATAAATTCTTCTTACGATTTTCAAACTAATTATACATGTTTATAATCCCAACCCAACATTTATAACTCCATTAATGGATTCAAAATCTTCCCGAAGCTATTGCATCTAGGCATCGGAAATTTTCTTAAGTCTCTAACATTCCATTTATAAATTTCTCTTATAAAATCTCATCCTATGGTAAACCAGTTTACACATTTCGAGAGAGTTTATAAATAATGAGTATTTTTTTAAAGAATAGTAGTTTATTTAAAATGTGTTTAATTTATTATTTAAAATATTGAAAATACTTTTATACGTCTTTAACTCATTTTTAGGTGAACAAATAAATTTCCAAAGCTGAATTTAAAAGTTAGAATTTATTAATATATACTTAACATTTGAAAATCTACTTTCTAAAAATTTCAATCTCATCTAGTTTAAAATTCCATAGTTTTAAAATAATAAAATTTTACTTTTTAAACAAACTCACTTTTAAAATTTAAAATATATTTTTAAAATCTTAGTAACCAATTTAATTTATAACTTCCTTTCGATTTCACACATATCGATTCTGTATCGATTTCCTAACAATTCTCCCAATTTTCATCAAATATCGAATTCCTTTATCTATAAACATCGTTTATAAATTCCATAACCCCTTTATTTTACCTGTCCATACAACAAAACTTATTTATTAAATTCATTATATAATTTCATTCCTTATAAATTCCCTTTCTACTTCCAATCTATTTTCAATATTAATTTTAACTCTTTTTATATTTCTAGAACATCATTACTAAAAGCTCTTGTATAATTCTTTTTTAAAAAAAAATCTCAATTCAATAGTTCACAACTGTTAAGTATAATCAAAAACCAAAGATATATATTTTTTGTAAATCAATTTTTTTAAAATAACTCCAATCCCAAAATATATATTTTTATGTCAAATTCCGTTTAATTTCGAAGATTTTAATAATATATTTACAGCATTTAAATTATCGAAATTCCGACCAGTGCTACAATATCATCTAATAATTTCAATCACTACAATAATTTATACTAGATTATTCTAAACAATCAATGTATCACTGTATATTAAAAATAAACAACATATTTGACGAATCCATTTGGATCCCTCCAACCTGTTTTCCTTTCATCCAAAGATTTTAATACAACATAAAATTATAAATCCCACTTCAAGGGGGATATCATGGTATATAGGGTCATCCGCTATTATGCGAGGCGCACAACGTCTTATCCACTATAATGTGCGGGAATATCACTTCAAATACTAATATATATATATATATATATATATATATATATATATATATAGACACACACACACACACTACTATATATATAATATATCATTCATCAAATAAAATTAATTTTCACTTTTTTTTGAATTTAATCTAATAATCCAAATGAGTGACAAATTTTCTCACCTTGATTTTATTTGTAGACCATTCCAATCTCGACTGGTTTATATATTTTGGACCTTTATACTATCACAGCTCTCATCCCAAATCGGTACTGTCTGTGCACGCCATTCCAGGCGCACGACCTTACTTGGGTGAAACTTATACAACATTATAAGCATTTGATTCTAATAAATTAAATTATGAGCTTTTAAAATCATTGAAAAATAATTTACCTAATTTTTTTTCAAAAACTTAATCATCATAGAACGCTTACTAGATTCATCAGACAATAAACCTCACCTCAACTGCCATCGATCGATGCTCAGGTCGATCATCATCTCCCCCTTCAATCGCAACCATGTGCTTGCCTCTCCTACTGCTGCTACCTACTTCAAAACTCAACCGTGGCCGCGGTCACCTTCTTCGTTCGCTTCCGCCTCTATCGTGGCCCCAAATATCAAGCCTTCCCCTTCCACCTACTCACGTGCGTACGCGAGCGATCCCCTCAGGTTGCCTCACCCTTCATTGATCGAACCCTAGCCCAAGGATGCCGATGACATCCTCCAGAACGCGAAGCTCGATTCATGAGTCCCTTTTTATTCTTATGTTTTCTATTCAAACTCGATTTTGGTTTTCTCTTTTATTTCGATCTGTGAATTCATTTTTCTTGTTTCTTTTTGATTTTAAATTTTAGAGGAGATAAGGGGAGAAAACATGCGGTTATTACTAAAAGAAATGGCATGTTTGGGAAGATAAGGGAAATATATACGTTCCAATTGGAGGACAACGACCACGATTTGTATTTGAATTGAATATATATATATATATATATATATATATATATATAAATATTTCCAAGTATCCCACTTTTCATATCACGTAAGTTCAAAACCCTATGGTGGAATGCCGCTAGGCGTTCATAATGTTATACCCCTATTCTGAATGCAACAGAAAGGTTTTGAGTCCTAATTCGATCATATGGAGAAGATAGCTTTTCGGATCCAATTATTATATTAAATTTCCAATATAAATTTCAGCGCGTTTATATCCCGTACAGCCAAATGATAACTTTAAGTGCTACGAAATTCGAAATTTGATAGTAATCCGCTATTACGGATCCAATGGAATTGGTTTCATCGAATTCCAAGTGTGTGCCTTGGAAGGCTTTTTTTAAATGTTAATTTAAACGATATATTTTTCAACCAATTCCTAATCATTAAATTTTAATTTAAACGTCGAAAAGGATTCACTATTTTAACCAATTCACAATCATCAAATTCCATAATTAAATTATCAAATAAATGGTTATATTTGAAATTCATGTTAAAAATTAACTTTTAAATATTTAAAATTAATTAAATATTCCAATTTCAAATATCCTAAATTATGGGTTGTTACACATGATTTTTTTTCTCCCAGAACAATAAGTAGAATATTTCAAACAAAATTCGTTGAAAATTCTCTTCCCAAAAACTCTTTTTGGATAGAAGTTGTCATTATCTAAATCCATTTTCGAAAATATTACTCTTAATCTTCTCAATGTTGTTATTGAATATCTTCTAGTTAAACTATGAAATTCTAATCATAAGATGTTTATACTTAGATTTTCTAATCCTGATTTCAAACTATCGCTCAAGTTATAACATATCTAATTATATGTTTTTCAAAATATATTCTTTATATTCGAAATATGATCCTAGATAAAATTATTTCATTTACCATATTTTTCTAAAAAAAATCATTTTTAAATAATTGACAAATATGCACTCCTATATATTACACTCAACTCATTCTATGGTGTTATTAACCCTATCTCTAATGAGTTAACCATCCTACAGTATCACTAACCCTATTTCTGAGGAGATTTTAACCTTATCAAACTCAAGTGTTCGCTTCACCTAAATTCTGATACCAAATGCGACGAACGAGATTTTCGACCCTTAAAAATCGACATTAATACATCCTCGATATTCACGTGCAACAGATTCAAGTGCCTTAAACCCGATCATTGTGGGAAGAAAGAAAATAAAGACAGAACATAATCTTACACGAATGGAATAACATATATTATTTCAACATATAATCTTTACAGTGGAAAATTTCAAATACATTTAGGAGAGGTTAACTTAATATTAACACTAATAGTTATAAATATCCGTCCTCGAAAATGCATAATACATAGTGCACGAGTGTCGTGGAAATGGATAACAATCTTCAAAAAAATCTTCTAGCTGCGTTGTAACAACCAGTAATTTTACGATTATATATTTAAATGTTTTATTTAAATATAGAATCGTTAGTTGAATTTAAAGTACAAAATGTGACTTTTTGTAAACAGTTGAATCCGAACTCGAGACCACTTCCATTGAGTTTAAAACGACGTTTACAACTTGTTTAAGTATAAACATTGATATGTTTGAAGTTGATTAAAATTTTGGTATTTTATTTGGGTTTTGGGTTGTATTCTAGCCCACTAACCCAATAAGAGAACCCAAACTTTCTACCAAATACCTCCCACTTCCACTCCCCTTCCTTCTTTCGTTTTATAATTTACTTCAACTCTCAAGCAAAAGGAAAAATGGAGGAAAAGAGAGGAATCAAAATTCCTAAGCCCTAGTTCTCTTAGGAAATTCAAATTCAAGTTCCAAAATCAAGGAGAAGCTTAGGTAAGCATGCTCTTCATCTTCTCCATCTCAATTCCTCTTCAATTCTTTATTTTTCCTGTAACCTAACTTAGGAAAATCTTTGCATGTAGTAATAGGCTGAAGATCTTTGAGGTATAGTTGAAGAGAAATCAATCTTAGCTTGTTTTAGAGCTTCCCTTTTCTTTTCTGGGTATAAAGGTGAGTTATAAAACTCACATCTATGTCTATAGCTTTCGCTGTTGTTAATTATGAATTCCTAAGATCTATTTCATATTCAATTGCTTTTGAATTGAATTGGTTTGGAGAATTTTCTAATTTTGGTATTTCGAAGTCAAAATCTATGAAAATCCTACTATGGATGTTTGGACATGTTGTTTGGAGTGTATTGAAGAGCCTATACGGCTGGACTGTCGCTTGGCATAAATCCCTTGGAACCATCGCTCATTAGATCGCTTCCGAGTTGATTTGGCCATCAATGGACGAGGCAAATTTTGCCCTGAGTTCAGCTCAGACGTTTGGGAAACACTCAGACGTCTGAAGCAAAGGAATAAAAATTCCAAACCTACGGCTCAAATATCTTAGGTTATTCCCACACAACTAAGCGAGCTGGAAGAAATTTCCAGACCTTCAACTCAGACATCTGGGAAAACCACTAAACATCTGACACTGTTAAATTCAGCCAATTTTCCTATTTTTATGTGGTTTTCCATTTTATCGGTTTTTGTTGATATGATTAGTTATTGTCATTTATTATCGACTTTGATGACTTCTTTTCTAAATTTTTGGGAATATCCATTTGATGGATTTGATAGCGTTTTCATGTTTTTAATTCACGTCATCGAATGTGAATTTTTTGTGGTAAATTGTTTTCACAATCGTTTCGATGATTTATCACTTTTAAATACAAAGGTTTCTAAACTAGTAGTAAATACTCAAACACTTTCACAAAAATGATTACAACATTTCTTTAATACAAAGCTCATTTTTGAAACCGTTTTCCAATCTATTAGTATATACAAACCGTTACCTCATTCGTACGAGAAATCCAATTAAACAACTTAGTAAAACAAGTGGTACGAAATGCTTGCGTTTACTTCGTCGGTTAATTCTAAGACTTGTTCGATTCAAATCTTGTGACAATTTTCAAGTGGAAATCTACAATTTTTTCGTAAATATTAATGTTAAGCCAGTGGTTATGGGACATGAAGCTAAACTCATCTATTACTAGCTTGATGTAATTTAAACTTATTGATCAATGGCGATCATTTTTAGGTTTAGACTAGCGATATGTGATGTCTCATTATCCGTATAGGGGACTGTACCCTGAGCTTTGTCCCATTTTTATAGGTTAGCGACCTATGGGTTTTATGGAGTTTGGTTCATCGGGCGTATCGTTTTACTACGTCGTTGTTCCGCCTTATTTGAGTTTCAGGTACCTCAAGCATATCGTTGTACTTTGCACCAACTTTATTGGTTAGCGACCTATAGGATAGCGTCCCATTTGTGATACATGTGTTGGTGAATTCATGCTTCCATTTGTGATGGGCCTCTCCCTTTGTGTTTTCTAGATTTCTAATTATTGATTTTTAGAATTTGTGTTTCACCAATTTTTATGATTTCATTGATATGTTTTGTCAATATCTGAGGTTGTTGAATAAGCTAAAGAATATGATAATTCTTTTTTTGTTTTTAGAAAATTTGAGATATTGTATGATTTTCAATTTTTATCAAATATATACTTGTCACAACATGGTATTCTTGTTATCATATGTTTGTGTCACACCCCTTATCCTATCTTATCTTACGTGATATTTTAGCTAGACTGATCCATTTATTATTTTTCTTCTTAAATAATACTTGGGCCAGACCGAGGTGTTTCAAGTGCTTTCACTTGACTTCTTAGTAGGGACAAGTTTCTGACTTTTGGCTATCTACTTTAGCTTAGTAGTTTTTTTATACATTCGAGATAGAGACTCCTTGATGTATACATATTCTTTTCTCTAGCACTTGTACCTATTATTTTGTTATGTATTGGATCTTGTATAACCAATACTCTGGTGTTCACTTCAATGTGTTATATTCATATCTATTTCCGCCTTAGTGATATGAATATCTATGACTGATTTGTGTTATGCTTATTTTATATATTTTTTCGAAGACCTCATATCCACTATGTAGTAGCTTTGAGTTTGTATTTGATATGTCGGATTTCCTCTTGAAATGAAATGCATGTCATACTAACTGACATTTCGATACTTGCACAAAGCAATTACACAGATGGTCGCTCCACAATAGCCTTATTCTTCGTGCTAGTCGACGTAATTTCCCCGTAGTGTCCTTGGCTAGTGTGAGTACAGAGGTGGGGCATCACAGCTTGATATTAGAGCCAAACTTCGAAACAATATAGGATATTATGACGAGGACCATTGTCCAAAGTCTTTCTTAGGAATCATGCCATAAGATTTAATTCGAGTCTTCGTACCATTCTATCTTATTTCCTTTATGATGCCTTTTTCTATCAATCAAGTTTGTTTAATATTCATTCTGAGAATAACCTTTTTTCCTCTTCTTTCTTTCTTTCTTAAAAGAAGAGAAATGGTTAGATTTAGTCATCTTAGCGCTGGTCAATCTAGTGCTACTCGTTTGGATGGCGTATTCATGTCTTTCCAACAGCTTTTGGATCTTTTAAAGAATACCCAAGCTATCAGATCCATTCCTCAGCCTAGTCGTCTTAAATCCGGGTTTGCATGCTTATGTAGTGATTATATCAATTTGGGTGGAAGGCCACTCAAGGCTTCCGAAAGGTTATAGAAGTCCAAGCTTGGCTTAGAACATGCGACCGCATCTTTTCTCGCATGAATCTTGCGGATTTACATCGAGTCCAAGTGGCTTCTAGCATGCTTCAGGAGAGAGCATTAGATTGGTATAAGTTTTAATTGTGGAAATTTTTGAAGCCGATCTTACTTGGGAGCAATTCCGTTAAAGTTTCGAGTTGAAGTTTGTGCCCAAAGCAGAAATTTAACTTTAGCTCAATGCTTTATTGACCTTATTCAAGGTGAATCTTCCGTGACAGATTATGTCGCATCATTTGAATCCCTCTCTAAATATGGGGTCGTTTATATTAATGCCTCATTGAAGAAGAATCAAATATTTATCTATGGTTTGAATAAAAACCTCAAAAAAGCATTACTTTTGAAACTAGAAGTTCCTTTCGATCGGCTTGTAGATTTCTCTTTTCGACTTGAAGAGGCCGATAAAGAAAGTGATGGTGATGTTGGGGTTCCCAAAAAGAATTTCAATAAAAAAAGAAGAGGCATCTAGATAATAAGTTCAACCCTAATCCTAACAAGAAAGGGAAGAAAGCAATTTTGGTAGTAAAGACTTCTATCCCTAATCGTGGAGAACGCTACATACGTGGATCTAAGAACCACTATGCAAATATAAGTGTTCGAAGCCCCTTACTTGTCGCTATTGCAAAAGTTCAGGTCATCTTGTATCTTCATGTCTCTACTTAAAAGCGAGAAAGAGGGAAAGTAGAATGTTGTGCATGCCCCTAGTTCTCTTGGTCAAGGTATTTCTCATTCTGTCATTGATGGTATTATTATGTTTCGCAATCACCCCATTTGATTTCTTTTTGATACGGGTGTATCTCACTCTCTTGCATCAAAAGAACTTGTTGATACTTTTTGTTTGAATGTTATGGGCTTGATGAATTCATTAAGAATTGCAAATCCGGTTGGTGGATCCGCAACACTTAGTTTATTTTGTAAGGACGTTGAAATTATTTTATGTGAATATGCTTTCCATGACGAATTGCATGTTATGCGTTACTTAGGTTTCGGAATGATTTTAGGAATGGATTGACTAAATCGTTATGAAACCAACATCCTATGTCCCGAGAGGACTATCCATCTTTGACATCCCCAATCTGTTAAGCAGATTTCTATTATTCTTAAATATTCATATTCCAATTCAATGGCATCCCTATATTCTCTAAATCCACATGATGACGATAATGATGATGAGGAAGATGTCATTTCCCTTGTTCACATTGTTTGTGAATTTCACGACATCTTTGAGCCGTTTTAGGATTACCACCAAAGCAAGCAATTGAGTTCAGAATTAATCTAATCCCTGAAGCTCTATTTATCACTCGTCCTCCTTATCGTATGTCCAATAAGGAAAATGAGGAGATGCGTAAAATATTATCCAAATTGGAAGCAAAACATTTATTCGTTCTAGTACCTATCCTTGGGGAGCTTCGGCTATCTTTTTGAAGAAATATGATGGTACACTTAGGCTTTGTGTTGACCACCGCAATCTTAATGATCTTACCATCAAGAATAAACATCCCTTACCTCGGATTGATGATCTATTTGATCAACTTAGCGGTGTTAGAGTCTTTCACAGTTAGACTTAGCAACCAGTTTTCATCAGCTTTGTATTGTAGAGGATAACATTCCTTTAACATCGTTCCTTACTCATTATGAATCTTATGAATGGCTTGTTATACCGTTTGGTTTAATGAATGCTCCAGCTTATTTCGTTGACCTTATGAACCGAATTTCCAAAAACTTCCTTGATCGATTTGTTCTCATCTTTATTGTTGATATTCTTATTTATTCTAAGAATATCTTCTAAAACCGAGGAAGAGCGCGAAGAACATCTTCGAATTGTGTTGGAAACCCTTAAGAGCCATCAATTAAAAGCAAAATTTTCTAAGTGCCAATTTTGGCAATCCCATGCGAAATTTTTAGGATATATTATTTCTGAATCGGGAATTTCCGCGTATCCTTCAATGATTGAGGCGATTCAAAGTTGAAGAGGCCGGAGAGTGTGACGGAAATCAGTAGTTTTTTTGGATTGGTAGGTTATTACGGTCGTTTCATAAAAGACTTTTCTAAAATTTCCATACCTCTTACTAGTTTGACAAAGAAGGGAGTTATGTACATTTGGTCAGACAAGTGTGAAGCTGCTTTTTAGAAATTAAAAGAACTCCTCTTCGATGCTCCTATTCTTATGATTCCCGAAGGGAACCAAGACTTAATTGTTTATACCGATGCTAGTCGTGTTGTTTTGGGATCCATTCTCATGCAAAGGGAATGTGTTATCGCTTATGCTTCTAGGCAATTAAAGCCTGCCAGGACTAGATATGCCACTCATGATTCAGAGCTCACGACCATTGTTTTCTCCCTTAGAATTTGGCATCATTATCTTTTGGGAGTAAATTTGTTCTCCACACTGATCATAAATCTTTGAAGTATTTTTTCTCTCAAAAGAAACTTAATTTGTGTCAACGACATTGGATCGAATTCCTTGCATCTTATGATCTTGATGTTCTCTATACTCCAGGAAAGGGAAATCATGTTGCCAATGCCCTTAGTCGTAAGAACCAAGTGGTTTTTTCCATGATGATATCTGGATGGAATGATGTCAAGGCTTTGTCCACTTGTGAGATTCGAAATCTTGACACCAATTCATGTTCATCTCTTGTTTTATGTATCCTTGAGGCTCATCCTTCTCTTTTAGACCGCATCCTTGAAGCACAAAATCACGATCCTGAATTGGCTCATCTTAGCCAAAGTTGTAAGGATAAAAATAATATTGATGGTTTAAAGGACTTTGAAATCGATGCTCGTGATGACATTCGAAAATTTGATAGATTTATCATGCCAAATATTAGCGATCTTTGTAAAGACATTTTAGAAGATTCTCATCATCCTAAATATACCATTCATCCCGGTAGTAGTAAAATGTACGTGGACATGAAACATATTTATTATTGGGATGGAATGAAATATGATACTGCTAAATTTATTAAGCGTTGCATGACTTGCCAACTCAAAAAGGCCAAGCATCAAAGTCTCGAAGGGTTATTGCAACCTTTGGACATTCCAGTTTGGAAATGGCATCAAGTCTCCATGGACTTTATTGACAGTCTTCCCCATTCTCATTCGAGCCAAGACAGTATGGGAGATTGTAGAAAGACTTACAAAATCCACCCATTTATTTCCCGTTCAGTCCAATTGGACCATATCTTTTTTTGGCTGTTAAATTATATGGAGTTCACACTTCTACTGTTAGCGATCGCGATTCATTATTTACTAGTGGATTTTGGAAGGGTCTTGAAAAAGCTTTGGGAATGAAGCTTAGTTTTAGCACCATTTATCATCCTTAATCCGATGGACAAACGGAGCGTGTGATCAATCTCTTGAAGATCTCCTTCTTGCTTGTATTCTTGATTTTGTTGGAAGTTGGGGAGATCATATATCTCTTATTGAGTTTTCTCATAATAATAGCTTCCAGTGTAGTATTGGTATGGCACCTTTCGAGGCACTCTATGTAAGGCCATGCCGATCTCCTTTGTGTTGGCTTGAAGCCTGTGAGAACTTGGTTTTAGGTCCAGATTTTATTCCTGATGCCACAGAAAAGATTTACCGTATTCATCATAGGATGAAAGAAGCTCAAAGTAGACAAAAATCCGATGCCGATAACCGAAGAAGGAATTTGGAATTTTCTATGGGATATTTGGTATTCATTCATGTTTCATCTATGAAGGGTGTTGTGTGTTTCAGTCGATCGGGAAAGTTAGCACCTCGATATATTTGCTCATTTCCCATCAATAAATGCAATGGTTCAGTGGCTTATCGCCTTTCATTACCGGCTTAATTTTTTGCTATTCATGATGTATTCCACATTTCTCAACTACGGAAATTTCTTAGAGAATTCAATTTTGTTCTTGAGCCCGGTGTTATTGAAGAAATTTAAATTTCACCTAATTTGACTTATGAGCAACATCCAATTCATATCATTGCTATGGAGGTTAAATGCCTTTGTAATAAAGATGTTCTTCTTTTAAAAGTTCAATGGTCCGCGAATCCTAAAGAATGTTTTTCGGAATCCAGAGAATTCATCGAGTGAACACATCCGGACTTGCTCCCTCATGCTTTTTAAGGTGAGCTTCTTACTTTAAATTTTTTTTGTGTTGTTATGCCTTAATGTGTTTGTTACTCTTTATTTTTCTTCTTAAGTATTGTGACGACGCAATTTCTTTAAGGAGGGGAGTCTGTAACAACCTATAATTTTACGATTAGATATTTAAATGTTTTATTTAAATATAGCATCGTTAGTTGAACTTAAAGTCCGAAATGAGACTTTTTGTAAACAGTCGAATCCTATCTCAAGACTACTTCCATTGAGTTTAAAATGACATTTACAACTTGTTTAATTACAAACACCGGTATGTTTGGAGTCGATTAGAATTTTGGTATTTTGTTTGGGATTTGGGTTGTGTTCTAGCCCACTAACCTAATAAGAGAACCCAAACTTTCTACAAAATACCTCCCACTCCACTCCTCTTCGTTCATTCCTTTCATAATTTCCTAATACTCTCAAGCAAAACGAGAAACGGGGAAAAGAGAGGATATCAAAAGTCCTAAGCCCTAGTTCTCTTAGGAAATTCAAATTCAAGTTCTAAAATCAAGGAGAAGCTTAAGTAAGCATGCTCTTCATCTTCTCCATATCAATTCCTCTTCAATTCTTGATTTTTCCTATAACCTAACATAGGAAAATCTTTACATGTATTAATTGGTGGAAGAACTTTGAGGTGTAGCTGAAGAGAAATAAATCATAACTTGCTTTAGAGCTTGTCTTTTCTCTTTTTGGGTTTAAAGATAATTTCTTGAACTCACATCTATGTCTATAACTTTCATTGTTGTTAAGTATGAATTCCTAAATCTATTTTATGTTCAATTGCTTTTGAATTGAATTGGTTTGATGAATTTTCCAATTTTGGTATTTTGAAGTCAAAATCTATGAAAATCCTACTATGGATGTTTGGACATATTGTTTGGAGTGTATTGAAGAGCCTATAGGGTTGGGTTGTCGCTTGACATAAATCCCTAGCCACTGTCGCTCATTTGATCTCTTTCGATTTGATTTGTCCACCAATGTTCTAGGCAAATTTTGCCCTGAGCTTCAGCTCGGACGTTTGGGAAAACACTCAGACGTCTATGGAAAATTACAGACCTACGGCTCAAACTTCTGAGGCTATTCCTTGACATCTGAGCGATCTGAAAAAAAATTCCATACCTTCATCCCAGATGATTCGGGAAAATCACCAAACATCTGGTGCTATTAAATTCAACCAATTTACCTATTTTTATGTGGGTTTTCGTTTTATCGATTTTTCATGATCCGATTAGTTCCTGTCATTTATTATCGACCTTGATGACTTCTTTTTTGGATTTTTGGAAATATGCATTTGATGGATTTATCATTTTTATGGTTTTAATTCATCTTATGGAATGTGAATTTTTGGTGATAGATTGTTTTTACAATCGTTTCAATGATTTGCACTTTAAAATACATAGGCTTCTATACTAGTGGTAAATACTGAAACTCTTCCACAAAAATGATTTCAACATTTCTTTTAATGCAAAGCTCATTTTTAAAAGCGATTTCCAATCTATTAGTATATATAGACCATTACCTCATTCGTAAAAGAAATCCAATTAAATGGCGTAGCAAAACAAGTGGTATGAAACGCTTGAGTTTACTTCGTCGGTTAATTCACAGACTTGCTCGTTTGAAATCTTGTGACAATTTTCGAGTGGAAATCTACAATTTGTTCGTAAATATTTATGTTAAGCCAGTGATTATGGCACACGAAGCTAAACTCATCTATTTACTAGCTTGATGTAATTTATACTTATTGATCTATGATGATCATTTTGAGGTTTAGACTAGCGATATGCAATGTTTCATTGTCTGCGTGGAAGACTGTACCCCGTTCTGTTGAGCTTTGTCTCAATTTTTGTTAGGTTAGCGACCTATGGGATTTATGGAGTGAAGTTCATCGTGCGTATCATTGTACTACATCATTTTTCTGGCTTATTTGAGTTTCAAGTTCCTCGGGCGTATCGTTGTACTACGTTGTTGCACCGACATTGTGGGTTAGCAACCTATGAGATAGCGTCCCGTTTTTGATATACATATTGGTGAGTTTTCATGCTCTCATTTGTGATAGGCCTCCCCCTTTATGTTTTCTGGATTTCGAATTATTAATTTCTAGAATTTGTGTTTCACTGATTTTTGTGATTTGCATCGATATTTTTTGTCCATATTTGAGTTTTGGTAAATAAGCTAAAGAATATGATAATTCTTTTTGTAGATTTGAGAAAATTTGAGACATTGTATGATTTTCACTTGTTATCAGATATATACTTGACACAACATGGTATTATTGTTATCATATGTTTGTCGTATCTCTTATCCTATCTCATCTAACATGACATTTTTAGCTAGACTGATCCGTTTATTATTTTTCTTCTCAAATAATACTCGGGTTAGACAGTGGAGTTTTTGGTTCTTCCACTTGACTTCTTAGGAGGGACTAGCTTCTGACTTTTGGTTAACTACTTTAGCTTAGTAGCATTTATTTTTATACATTCGAGATAGTGACTCCTTGATGTATACATATTCTTTTATCTAGCCCTTGTACCTATTCTTTTGTGATATAGTGGATCTTGTATGACCACTACTTTGTTGTTCACATCTATGTGTTATATTCATACCTGTTTCCGCCTTAGTGATATGAATATCTGTGATTGAATTGTGTTATGCGTATTTTAAAGGCCTCATAGCCACTGTATAGTAGCTTTGAGTTTGTATTGGATATGTCGAATTTTGTCTTGAAATTAAACGCATGTCATACTATCTGACATATCGGTACTCGCACAAAGTAATTACACAGATGGTCGCTCCTCAACAGCCTTATTATTCATGCTTGTTGACGGCATTACCCCATACCATCCTTGGCTAGTGCGAGTATAGAGGTGGGGCGTCACGTCACATCCATACTCGGAACTCTTTCAAAATGCTCCAAACTATATCTGACAATTAGGCTACTCGAAAAATAGGGCACCTAGAGTTTAAGGGAAAGAAAATAAACTTTGGGTCAATCATGCGATTGGTATGAGAAACTAAAAATACGAGCATTTGAAAAAAAGGGTATCCCATAAGACCACGCCGCACATAAATGAGTAACGGGTTTTTACTTTATGATAACTAAAACATTTCTATGCAAAATCCTATGATATTATTTTTACTGACATGCTTGGTAAACCATTCAAATAAACTTGTTCAAAATGTTGAAATTGTTACATTGGTTAAATTTGGCGGGCATAATATGTTTACAACTAAGTCTGTAGGAGCCTATCGGAAAATGGCTTTCTACTGAATAACGAGGTAAGGGACTACCTCCTGTACAGTACATTTCCAAAGGAATGTATCGAGCATCAACATCTTCAAAACCTCTATGAATTAAGACCAGCCTACCCTGAACTAGAAGATGGTACAGATAACAACAAAAATGATATTACCTCGTCCATTCCCGACCTATCCGAGATCTCACATATAATACAACACATTTTTTTTACCCGACGTCATAGCGGGCAAAAAATAGATCTAGAAAGTGATATCATACCTTAATGGTTATGATCTACTTAGCCGTAGAGCAACCCCTATTTCATAATATCCCTAATGTAAGGCTAGGGGTAATGTTTACCTTTCTTAAAACATTTTCACTTAAAATGCCATATTGGCATTTCCAAGAACACAATACTGATTTCAATAAAAGTATAACCTCTACGCTTGTACATCTTAAAGAAGGATGTTAAGCATAAGAGGGATAACCTCCTACACTACCAAATAGATATACCTTTGTAAATATCGATGCACTATGATTTCAGAAATGTAATGTCAGACATTCAACAATACAAGTTGTCCAAGAACAAGACTAAGCAAAGGCATTCTCCTACCACATCCTTTTAGGAATTACACCTAGGATTAGTAGCAAGTAATCCTTGCATATGAATACCCCCGAATGAAGGGACCACTGGTATTTATTTATCTCAAGAGCTACTATGAAACTATCAATAAGTAGTCCTTCTATTATGAAAACCCCCGCCTTCAAATTCATTGTCTTTAACATTTCTTCACTTTCAAACTCGTAAATTAGTTCGAACTGGTTTTCGTATAAGAACCAAAATTCAACCCCAGTTCCTTTGAATCAATCATCGACAAAAGGATGTCAAGTATATAGGTGCTTATAATTTTATTGATTACTTTTCTCTTTATCAAAAAATATCTTCCAGAGATATATATCTTTAAATCATTTTTTTGGGTATATACGGAATCAATAAATCTCATTTATCAAATACTAGTTTAACTAAAACCTTTTTAAATCTTGGAGTAATTCTAAATCATTTTATCCTTTACTTAGGGAAAAATCTCTAAATCAATTATTTAAACCTTAACAACTATTTCTTATTTCCTAACCATAAATTTTTAAGCGGATCCAAAACCATGTTATTTAAGACATTGTTTACTGTAAACCCAAAACAATTAATTTTAACTAAAGGGATCCATGGGAACTTAAATAACTCAAAATCATTTCTTTAAATCTTGACAACCGCTTTCATTTTCAACACATATCTTTTTGATAAGTTGAAACCATGTTATCTAAGATGGTATGTCCAAATTTGTTAGTATTAAAGTAAAACAGATCCATATATACTAATTTTACTCAACATTAATTTTCATATTCAACCTTTACAATCTTTCGACTAGCGGTGAAATCACCTTTTAAATTCACACAGATAGTATGGGCACCCTCCTCGGAATTTAATACCAAATATATTTCTATACAATCCAAATTGTATTAAATTTGGAAAAAACTAAATTTCTTATACTTGCCTCGTCTCCGACATTTCGATCTTATCTATTCCTCATCCACGAAAGTGCCTAGGTGAGCTAGGGCACTAGTTTCTCCTAAATATTTCCTTAGTTTAATCACTTTCCATTTGGATCTCATGAATAAAAAAATCCAGTCTACTCATCGACTTTTAGAGCCAAGATTAATCACTTGATTTTTAATATTTTTTCATTAAATCATTTATTTAAACTTTTTAAAACAAATTATAAAACCTTCAAATCATCTTAAAATATTTAGTTATTTATTTGAAAATATTTATAAAATATTTGAAAAGAATACTTAATTTTAATGCCATATTTCAAAAGTTATTAAAAGTGCTGCGAATAGTGCTGCGAATAGTGCTTTTAAGGCTTATTTGATCAAAACAACTTTCTTATCATTTAGAAATCCATTTTTATAACTCAAATATTTTTTAAAACATTTTAAAATATTTATAGAATTTATTCTATATTTTTAAAGAATTAAAAATATCATTTATAAAGAAGTTATCGCTTTTGTTTATAAACTGTCAAAGCGCGACTATTTTGAAAACCTAATTTGCTAATATTTCAAAATCTACTAAATGAATTCTCGATCATTTTCTATCATTTGAAAACTATGATTTTAATAGTTCAAAAAATTCTTATTGCGAAGAATTCCGACTCCAAATCAATCATATAAGTCGATTTAAAATTTTATGGCGCGAATTCGTGAACTACCATTGCCCAACGTGCCTATTTTTGACTCAATTTTCATAACTTGTCCAAACTTCATCAAATTTGGTCTTAATGTTTATAAAACATTTATAAACCATTTAAAACCATTTTCAAGAGGTTTAACAATCTTATATACACTATTTCATTTATTAAAGTAAAGTGATTTCCATTGTAATATTCGACCTATATTAAACGTGAATTATTTTAACATCAATATAAACATATAATCAACATCCAAACTTTATGATCAAACATAACAAAAAACCATAGCAATCATATCACATCATCATACACACATATATAAGTAGAGTTTCTCACCTTCATTGGTTTCTAACAACTAAGAAATTTGCTACAACTTCGCTATGATCAAATTAAAGTGTACAAAATCAAGCCTTTGGCCGCTGAATGGACTCGACATATGCTTGCAAATGGAAATGGGCTTGGCCTTGGTTGAAGGAGATGGTGGCCGTTGGGTTTTGAGTGAGGAAAAGGGTTATTTGCCATGATTCTTAAGGGGATTGCTTATGTATGTTTACTTATATCAATTTAATTTATTTTTGCAATATTTTTCTTCATAATTTCTTTAAGATAGGAAGCTATTGAAAAGCTTGAGAATGGGGAATAAGATGAAGTAGAAAAGTATGTAAAATTATGAAGAGAATGGTGGGTATTTATAGGAAAACTTTGGAAATAAAGATTTAAATGTGTAATTACACTTTTGCCCCTTGCCCATACCCCTCCATCGCCTCGAGGTGCAAGGAAATGCTACCCTCCCTTGTAACTCCATGTTTGTGATGATGATGGTGTGCAAGTGAGTTGATATTTTCTTTTTAGGGTAGAAAATATCATGGATATTCAAACTATTTTCTATTTGTAAATTATAATATAAACGATAAGTATATTTTTATGTATATATGTGTTCATGTATATGTTTAGGGTGTATATGTGTATGTTATATATGTGCATAAGATATATAAACAAGGTTGCAACAACTTTGAAAAACTTCTGTTCGTTAAACCATTGAAAATCGAGAAGCCGATTTCCGGTCTCATTTTTCACTTATAAATTAATTTACATATAAATGTAAGAAAAATAGAAACTGATTTTCATCATTATTAATTAACTAAAATAGTTTCTTTTAATTATAAAATCATATAAATTAATTTATCATATAAATTAATTTAAAATAGTTTTTTATAAAAAGTGTGATTATATTGATACATGAAAACAAATTTTCTTATATTTTAAAATTAAGTATATAACTTTATAAAACTATTATAAATGATTTACTATCTCTAGATAACTAATTAAAATGAATTAGTATCACTTAGAATAATTATTTGAATAATTATAATTACTAAACCATTAAATCTAAATTTAAATTCATAAATCAATTATTAAATATAATGCCATTATTCATGATGTCATACATACATTTTATTCCCAAAAATGAAATAAATAATTTTATTTCATATTATTATTTAAATACATAAATAAGTGTATGTATCCAACACAGTGCACGACTTAAGATAATTATAGAGTTGTTTATTGATAATACAGTTTTCGGTCCTTTTATAAATATTTTTCCAAAGTATATATTTTTGTAGATACTTATCCATAATAAGGTTATCATAATTATTTATTGTCCAAGACTATATAATGTATGCTAAAAGCTTATATTTGAATATTTTAAAAATAAATGCAATTTATCAAAGTGATAAGTTTATGGGTCGTTATGCTAGACCAAATACGCTTATCACCACTTTCCAATTTCGAGTAGTATCATCCCGTGATTACCAATGAAATCAGACAAGTTAGAAAACCATTCTAGCTTTAATACACATTCTTATTTCACTAGACAGAGATGAGTTTCCATACCTCAAAATTTGAAGTTAAGTATGAAAAGAATATTCTCCATACCACCGTAATTTGAAAGGATCATTAGCGGAAATCAGATCACGTTATTCTTTATAAAACTCCTTTTTATAAACCTCTTTATATTTATGAACTTAGTTGTAGTTCATTATAAAACTTCATTTATAAATCCCCTTTATAAAATATCATTTATAAATTTTCTTTTACAACCTTAATGTATAATTACAGAACTCCTTTTGTGAATCTCACAGTATAAATATAAACTTTAAATTCATTTATAAAATTTCTCGTATACAACTCATTTCTATTTATAATTCTTTTATAAATCTCCTTTTATAATTATAAAAAAATCCTTTTAAAACTTCGTTCATATTTATAAAATCCTTTGTTATTATTTATAAAATACCGTTTATAAATCTCCAAATTTATCACAAACTTTCAGTTTCCAAATAGAATCAAACACTTTACGTAGATTGATCATTACACATATTACTATAAATTCTTAAATATGATTTATTATTCGGTTTCTCAAAATGGTATCATTTCACTTTTAAAAAAATTATTTATAAATCTATTCTTTCTATTTATAAAATACCCTTTTAAAAATATTCTTTTTTCTATAAAAGAACATTTATAGATCTACTCTCTTAATATAACATTTAACATAAAACGTTTCATAAATATCTATTCCAAAATGTTTCTACCTTTTTTTAAAAAAAATCACTTTAAAATAAAAATAAACCCCTACTTTTCATTTAAAACAATATTCATTACTATAATAACTTTTTTGTAAAGATAAGTACTTTCTAAAATAATTTTAAAACGTTTACCTATCTACATATATTAGAAAAGATAATAAAGGAAGTCGAAGTAAAATAGACAAATAACAAGCTATTTTTAAATTAAATATCACAAAAGGCTAAAAAGGTCAAATTAAAATTCATTTTCCCAATCAAAACAGAGATCAATAGTATTCCAAAATACTGTATTGAGGCGAACAACTACCATATCACTTAATCAATGTCATTACTACTTTTTTGCTAAAAAGATTGACTTTTAACATGTGCTAGTATCACATCCAATACGACCAAACTACCAAATTTTGGCATTCAACGATTTATATAAATGGTAATATTGAAATTAAAATCAACAGGCATAAATTTAATTAAAAATTTACAATTACAGTAACCACGAAACGCAACAAAACCGGTTCCATTCAACTCCACTACGTGTAAGCTTCGCGACCAACTACCTAAAGTCAAGCTTGGTGGCCTCTATAAACTCACGAAACACCAAGCCTGTACGTGATGAGGCAAAAATCGCATCTCACAAGGCAAGATCGCAAATGCCAAATTCCTCCCAACAATGCTCTTCGACACAAGGAATGCAATGGAACAAGCCTCGTCGCCTAGATCTCACCTAAACCTAAACCCTAATTTTTAACCCTTATGACCAAAACATATCGAACAACCCAACCAATGCCAAACTCAACTAAACTATGGATTTGTAGATATCATCCATACGAGTTCAAAGATCCCTATTATATATATATATATATATATATATATATATATATATATATTTAGAGTGTTTTGCTTAATTTGGATTTTTGAAATTCAAGTGACTTACTTTATTTGGTTACAGGAAGTAAAAAATTAAAAGAGGTAGAACAAAGAAAAGTCAGTGTATGTTGATTTGTCTTCAGGTGGAGGTAGGTTTGTTTTACATTTTGTCGCATCTCGCCTTATAGAATTTCGTTCATATACAGACCGCGAACAATAAAATGAAAATTCGGTCGTGTAAAATGTGATACGATCCCAAAATAATAATAATATACACATGTTATCATACTTGGTAAAATTTCAAAAATAACATCATTTTTCGAAACTGGAAAATACACACAGGGAAGAAGTTGCAAAAAATTTAGTCTCACAGACAACAAGTTTGTTTTTTTAGTATGAATGACACTTTTTAGTGTAAACAAAAAATGATAGTTGCAACTTGTTAGGAAATCACGTCTACTATTTCGATGACAATAACTATATAATGAAAATCGAATATGCATATATATTGATATATACAGGTACTTGCTAGAACAACATCACTAGAAAGACATGAATAATGCTCAAACAACACTACAAGAGACTACAAGTTGATAGGTACAAAGAAGCAATGGAAAAGATGCACAAAACAAACATGCACAAGTTTCACACATCTGGGTGCACAAGCCAGACGTATGGAAAAATCCTCTAGAGCAACAAACTAACTAAACCAAACGTCTTGTAGTAGCACTCAAACGTATGAAAATCTACTATGCACAAAAAATATACATAGTATCAGACGTCTCATACAAATACCAGATGTCTGATTTCAAACTTAGATTTTAAATATAAACTTCAATTTCCACATTCGAATAGACATCTCCGCTGTACTTCGCTGCAACTCTTCATCATCAACAGAAGCAACTATAGAGCACTTATTGATGGATGCAACTACTCAAGGAACCTCTCTACAACTATATATATCATCAAGAATCAAGAGAACAATCTCACATACTTACTTATGCTCTCTAATTACATATTCTATCATATATTCTAAATCTCTAGCAATCTATGCTTGTATCGCAATCTTCTATATATTCAGTTCTTCACACACAATACTCCCAAGAAATATAATGGAAGCATTTGTACTAATTAGTCAATATCCATGTTATAGAACAGATATTTGACAAGAACAACTTATTATAATCAAGCATATTCCTTCGGGGGAATCGAGGGTGTTTGACAGTCAAATTCCAAAGGGGAGCATCGGGACTGGACGTAGGACAAGAGGTCTGAACCTGTATAAAATCTTGGTGTGCTTATTCTATATTTACTGAGATTAATATTTTTTTTAGTTGGATCATATATTTTTGAAAAGTGTGTGATTGTGAACGTGCTAGTATAGTACACACGGATCGTGTAATATGGACTTATGATATAAATGTGGAAATAGATGATAATAGCATAGTAAATAAAAATAGAAAAATCACACCAGAGATTTTTATACTGGTTCGGAGCACCGTCCTACATCCAGTCCCAGAATTCTATCTGGATTTTCACTATTATCTACCTCGCTTCACCCGGAGGAACAGGTTTACAACACCCGAGAAAACGAACGGGATTTCACGCCTCTAATACACTGAGGACTTCAACACTTGCCTCTTACAACACCGAGGACTTCAACACTTGCCTCTTACAACACAGAGGACTTCAACAACGATGAATATAATTGTTTGTTGACGGTATGTGTTCTTGTTAACACAGTTTTGTCACTTGTAGCACAAATTTCCTATAATCTTATCCTCAAAATATGCGAATGATGTTTTGTGAAGATTAAGGAAAGTATATTACTTATTGAATCAAAAGATATGAAATAGTTTCAATGATTCAATAAGCAATTAAAATAATTGAGAGCTTTTAGAATGCAGGAGTATGTAGAAAGTAAGGTCAGAGATTAGAGTAAAAAGCATATACAATCATGTTGTATTAATCAATGATTTAGATGAGTTTATATAGAGAAGAATGGTTGTGACTCTTTGTGAGCAGTTGCCATTAAGAGATATGATCTTTGATGAAAGGTAAGAGATGCAACCTTTTGGAGAAAGAAGTGTCTTTTGGAAAAGTTGCTTTCTGTTTAAAAACGGTCGACAGGTCAAAAAATGACCAGTAGACAGGAATTCAAATATATAGTCGTTATGTGCATGTGTGCACATTCAGTGTGCAAATTATACTGCAACGGTCGACCGTCTATATTATGACCGGTCGACCGGTCCCTGTAAAGTTGCATACTGAATGTGCAACTGCAATTCAGTTGTATATATATTGATTCCCTTGAGATGCATGAGTATTTGAGGATAGATTTTAACAAGTTTATCACTATTACAACATCAAATAATCAACCTATAATCTAGAGTACCATATGTAGCTCTTTTGGGCCTCTTTATAGCCATAATGACCTTGTTTTGTCGATCGCCTTTATTTCTTTGTCAGAAATCAAAACCTTCATAGAACTTGTGACTCAACATTCTCCCCCTTTTTGATTGATGACAATATATATCTGAAAATCTGAATCTCCCCCTGAGTATGTGATCTCCCTCTTTGAATTTATATATATATGTATGTTCCTGCAATCAATTGTTAGCCCTTTCTCCCCCTTTGTCATCGACAAAAAGGAGTAACAGATAGTGGAATAATAGAGAAGTGTAATTACCATAATATGCATAGCAAAACAAAACTTTAACACATCCAAACCATAGCAGAGTATAATACAGACCATAATGTCAAATGAAAAATAAAAATAACGACACTATTTAGTACAAGTGTCAATTGATGTTTTTAGAGTACTAAATCATAAAAGACAATAGAATCTAAGATGAGGCAGATCTTATCTCCTCTTCATCATCATCATCGTCGTCGTCATCATCATCTTCTTCTTCTTCATCATTGTTGCCTCTAGATGATTCTCCATGTCCATGTCCACTCATACCAGTAGACTCCTCAGATGATGTCCAGTTGAAAACAGGAGGAGCAGGACGTTTTCCTGGGTCTTGTGCTTGAACAGAGGTGGATGTGGTACATGATATAGCATCCCATAGCATACTAAAGAATGACTTGACCTTATTGAAGCGTTTATCAATTTTAGAGTCCATGCGCTTGAGACGTGATTCGAGCAAAAATTGGTTACGCGCAATAGTTTCAAGTGATTCTTTTGTGGATGATTTTGATTTTAACAGTTTCACTTCATCGGAACGAGGTCGAGAGGAAGTTGCTTTTTGTTTTCTTGGACTTCTTTGTTGCCATTCTTCAAAAGGCATAATCTCAAGATAAGGTGGAGGGAGCTTCATACGTTTGATGGTTATGGAATCAATACATTTTGGTTTCGAGGTGGTAGAGTCAGGAGGCTTTACCCCACAAGCTAACAAAAGACGCATGATATATTCATTGTAGAAGAAATGAGGTCGTGTAGAGTTATTTACCTTGAGAATTTCGTCAAAAAGCATATGAACCCAATTGATTTGGATTTCCCCATAAATAGCATAGAGAGCCTTGAAGTTTTCTTTATATACAGCATCATAATTTCCAAGTCTAGGAAACAGAGAATGCATCAAGACGCGATGAAGTAGTCTGGCGGTGGGTCGAAGTCCAATAGACTTTGTGCCATCACTATTGTCTTCTATGAACTGATGACTGATGCTATCGCGAGTGAAGACTTCACAGAAAGTAGATGAAAACTCATCGCCTCGATTTGGTATACCAAGTATAGAGGCAATCCTATCACGAGTAATAAAAATTTGTTTGCCACAGACGACAGACCAAATGACTCCATTCGGATTATCAGGTTGATATTCGTCGAGGTTCATGTTGGCATAGAACAATTTTATCATCAAATGATTTATTTCCACATTGTTTTCTGAAAAATCTATCAATGGAGAAATGTTGGAGTTATTGGCTAACCTACGAATTCCATAAGACGTGAAATCATCAAACTTGATGAAAGAGCCCGGATGAAACTTGTAGTTAGTCATTTGATTCCGTCTTGTTATGGCTACCGGACTTTCGAGCCATTTCTTAGTGGAGAAATTAAGAGATGAAGGTCCGGAGGATGATGCTTTCTTGGGTTTCTTTTGCGGAGGAGCCATTGTTAGAAGATTTGGAGATTTGGAAATTGAAATTTAGAAACTAGGGTTTTTGGAGTTTGGGGAAAAATAACTGGTTGAGTAAAATGAGAAGAAGGATAGTAAGAAAATGACGCATAGGATATATATAAAAAACTGGAAATACGTCAACCGGTCGACCTATAGATTATGGCCGGTCGACCGTTTTCAACCAGAGAGCAAACGGTCGACCGGTTTAAATATGGGGGGTCGACCGGTTTGACAGCATGCAAAAAAATACCCCCTTTTTTTTTTTGCAAATTTTTGAATATATCGTGCTATATTTTCACTCTTATTATAGAATACAAGTATTATTATATGAGTGATGGAAAGAAAAAATACAATGAGTATATATAGATCTAATGAGAAGTGGAAGGTTCGTCACTAGAATTATCTTTGTTTTCTTTAATACGTTTTGCCCATGGACTCCAGTTTTTATGAGCACCTTCATTCATCTCATAATTCTGATCCCAAGAGTTAGGACTTTTAGATGTTGATGGCCTAGACGGCATTGGTTCATGCACGTCATGCTTGTTGGAACTACAGAAGAATGATGCCACCTTTTCTAAAACAGATAATCGTGCCGATGTCCGTTGTTGCTCGTGATAAAGTTGGCTTTGCCCATAATGGAGCTATCTCTGAAGATCTATCTGATGTTTCTGATAGTGATGAATCTCGTCGATCTGTGCTTTGGTACGAGGAGAACAAAACCGCGTCTTTTTAACTCGTTTTGAGTTTGGTGTATTACCAGAAATACAAGAGCATTGATGATGATAACTTGGTTTTTGTTTTGGTGTTTTGGGAGAATAATATTCCTCCGACTCAGAACTCGTAATGGAAATGTATGATTCTTGAGCACATTTATCACAAATGTGAGCCATAGAGAATTTTGTATAGGTCGGATAAGAAAAGATGAATAAAATAAGAAATTTGGACAAGCTTATATACAAGTTTCTTATGTATAAACCTATAGATGTGAGTGAACAGAAAATTTTGACCATGAAAACAAGCAGAGGCTTATTTTAACTCTAAAAATAGATCTCTCAAGTTATAAAATAGGAAAGGAAAAGACGATCATTAAAAGAAAGGATGATCGTTAGTATTTATTAGTTGAGATCATTTCTTGAGATTAAACCAAGCTCCCTTCGTAATATAATAAAGTTAGATTCGAACAGAGGTTTAGTAAAGATGTCTACTAATTGATTGTCAGTTTGGACATATTCAAGACATATATTTCCTTTTTCAATATTATCTCGAAGGAAATGATGACGGATATCAATGTGTTTGGTTCTAGAATGATTCACCGGATTCTTAGAGAGATTTATAGCACTTGTGTTATCACAGTATATAATTGAATTTGATAAATGAATATCAAAATCTTGAAGAGTTTGTTGCATGTATAGCACTTGAGTACAAGCGAGAGCCGCTGATATATATTCGGCTTCACATGTTGATAGTGAAACACAATTCTGTTTCTTACTAAACCAAGAGACAAGTGATTTTCCAATAAAATGGCACGTACCACTTGTACTTTTTCTATCCGTTCGTGATCCGCCAAAATCAGCATCACTATATGATACTAATTCAAATGGACATTCCTTTGGATAAAAAAGACCGAAATCTTTGGTATTATTAAGATAACGAATTATACGTTTCACTGCTCGTAGATGTGATTCTTTTGGATCTGCTTGAAAGCGTGCACATAGACAAACACTCATCATTATATCTGGACAACTAGCTGTAAGATAAAGAAGAGAACCAATCATGCTTCGATATAATTTCTGGTCAATACTCTTACCATTTTCATCTTTTTCAAGATGTGTAGTTGTACTTATAGGAGTTGGTTTACCAGATGTATTTTCTAATCCGAAGCGTTTGATAAGATTTCTGCAATATTTTTCTTGATTGATAAAGATACCATTCGGAAGTTGCTTGATTTGAAGTCCAAGAAAATATGATAGTTCTCCCATATGAGACATTTCGATCTCTTTGGTCATAATACTTGCAAATTCTTTGCAGAGTTTATCGTTTGTTGAACCAAAGATGATGTCGTTTACATATATCTGGATAACTAGCATATCCTTTTGAGAATGTTTAATAAACAAGGTTTGATCGACTTTGCCTATTTGAAATCCTGAGTTAATAAGATAGCTACGTAATCGTTCATACCAAGCACGAGGTGCCTGTTTTAAACCATACAGAGCTTTCTTAAGTTTGAACACATGGTCAGGATATTTTTCATGTAGGAACAAAGGAGGTTGTTCGACATAGACATTCTCTTTGATAAATCCATTGAGAAAAGAACTTTTGACATCCATCTGATAAAGTTTGAAATTATGGTGACAAGAAAAAGATAATAGAATTCTAATAGCTTCTAGTCAAGAAACTGGTGCAAAAGTTTCTTTATAATCGATACCTTCTTCCTGATTATATCCTTGTGCTACTAATCTTGCTTTGTTTTTGGTGATATTTCCTTGTTCGTCGGCCTTATTTTTATAAACCCATTTAGTACCAATAACTGACTGATCAGTTGGCCTTGGAACAAGTTCCCAAACGTCATTGCGCTCGAACTCATTTAGTTCTTCCTGCATGGCAATGATCCAGTAATCGTCTGTAGCAGCTTCTTTTGGATTCTTAGGTTCGATATTTGATAGAAACGCAACATGACCCATTTGATGTAATTGATTCCTAGTTCTTATTTGTGAGTTAACCTCGCCAATTATATTTTGAACTGGATGGTGTCTCAATAATCTTGGAGGGGAACGTATCTCACAAACTGGTTGTTGTTGGGAAATATTGTCAATAAGATTTTCAGAGTCAGAGTCATAATTTATGGTGAGAGGAGTGTCAGTAAATATAGTTTCGACATTATCTGGTTTTGACTGAGAAGGTTTAAAGAATTCATCGAAAGAAACATGAAGAGATTCTTCAATAGTTTTGGTTCATTTATTGAAAATACGATACGCTTTGCTTCTTTCCGAATAACCGACAAATATACCTTCATCAGCTTTCGGATCGAACTTTCCGAGATGGTCTTTTGTATTTAAAATAAAACATTTTGAACCAAAAACTTTGAAGTAAGATATATTTGGCTTCCTTTCGTTAAATAATTCATAAGACGTGTTTTTGGTAAGTGGTCGAATAGACACACGATTTAAAACATAACACGCAGTAGCGACGGCTTCTGCCCAGAAATGTTTTGGTAAAGTGAATCCATTTAATAACGTTCTTGCACATTCTTGTAATGTTCGATTTTTCCGTTCTACAACTCCATTTTGTTGTGGAGTTCTAGGTAGCAAAAAATTATGGTTAATACCTTTTTTTGTACAAAAATGTTCGAATTCGTTATTTTCGAATTCACCACCATGATCACTTCTTATGTTTTTAACTTTTAGCCCTTTTGATTTTTGAATTCTTTTGATGAAAGATTTGAAATGGTAAAAAGTGTCACTCTTGTTTTTCAGAAAAATAGTCCATGTATAACGAGAATAGTCATCAACAATTACAAATACATATCGATTATGGTTTATTGACTGAACTTGTGTTGGTCCGAATAAATCCATATGTAGTAGTTCAAGTGGCTGTAATGTTGATATGACCCTTTTTGACTTGAATGACGATTTTGTCAATTTTCCTAACTGACAGGCATCACAAAAACTATCGTTTTTATAACTAATTTTGGGTAGACCTCTAACTAGATTGTTTTTGGCCAGCTTATCAATAGTTCTGAAGTTTATATGACAGAAGCGTTTGTGCCATAGCCATGGATCATTATCATTAGCCACAAGACACATATCTGAATTATGATTAATATTCATATTCAGAATATATATATTTCTGTCTCTATAACCTTCGAAAACTAAATTGTGGTCTCTATCTAAGATACTACATTTATTATTCGAAAAAGAGATTATAAAACCTTTGTCACATAACTGACTAATACTAAGTAAATTGTGTTTTAAATTTTTAACTAGCATGACATTTGTAATAAGAGGTAAGTTAGATGTACCGCAATTGCTCACATCGCCTTTGCCGATGATATAGCCTTTCGAATTGTCTCCAAAAGTGACGGAGCCACCATCTGAGTATGTAATATTTGTTAATAAGCTCTTGTCTCCCGTCATGTGCTTCGAGCAACAACTGTCCAATATCCACTTTCCTCTTTTCTTAAGTGGGACCTGCAAAAATAGGATTAAGTCCATGGTACCCACTTTTTATAGGGTCCTAAGAGTTAGGTCTTAGGAGTCCAAACCCATATGGGTCCGGTATCCCCTTTATATATATAATTATTATTAAGATGCACAGTATTCATGAATTGCTGAATGTATTTGTTCCTAATCAAATTGTTATTTGTTTTAGGAACCCATATTTTGATAGTCTTTGTATTTTTCTTTTGAAATTTCACAACTGGCTTTGGTTTGGAATATAATAAACTAAGATTTTTCTTAACTTCAATCTTTTGTACCTTCTTCTTTCTTTTATTACCCTTGATCTCTTGTTTCTTATATCCCAGACCTTGTTTATTTGATGCAGATTGTGAGTTTTCAATGATTTTTGTCAAATTTTCTCGACCTTTGTTAAAGTTAGAAACATTTTGAGTAATGTCATCAAATTTTATTTGTAAACTAGCTTTTTCTAGGTCTAGAATTTTGACTTTTGCCTTAAGCTCATGATTTTCAGTAGTGAGAGCATTATTTTTCACTTTTTGAGCTTCTATTTCTTGACTCAAAAGAGATAGTTGAGAGTCAACATTAGATGATGATTCTTGAATTTTTTCAAGTTCCTCTTCTCATTTTTTAACATATCTCGTTCAAACTCTACTCTACTTAAATCTGCTTTGACTACTTTTAATCGACGTTTTATGTCTTTATATTTGACTATCAATTCAGCATTAATATCAAGTAATTCATCAAATGTAGGAATTTGTACCTCATCTTCTGTTGCCATAAAACAAACATTAGCTTGTTCATTCTCCGAATCATTTTCACTTTCTGATGAAGATGACTCTGAATCATCCCATGTTACTGAGAAGGCTCGTTTCTTTGATTTGTCCTTCTTATATTTGAATTTGTCATTTTCTGACTTCTTCTTTTGTTCTGGACAATCCTTCTGCATGTGTCCCTTTTTGTGGCAGTTAAAACATTCTATAGCAGATGAAGATGGTTTATTTGATCCAGGTTTCCTTTTATTGTAACGACTGGCTTTTCGATATTTTAGGAATTTTTTGAATCCTTTCGCAATAAATGCCAAATCTTCGTCTTCAGAATCTGATTCATTTTCATCTTTCTCAACATGAAATGCTACATTTTTCTTTTCTTCTTTCTGTTCTTTTCTAGCCTGCAAATTTGCTTCATAGGACATTAAATTTCCTATCAATTCATCTGGCTTCATGACGGAAAGGTCATTAGCTTCTTCAATTGCTAATACTTTTCCTTCCCATTCACTAGTCAGAGAATGTAGGACTGTTGAAACAACATCAAAATCAGAATATTTTTGCCCTAAGCCAATAAGTGCATGGTGGATAGTTTGAAATCGTGAATACATATCATTGATTGTTTCATTTGGTTTCATTTTGAAATTTTGAAATTGACTTTTCAGCATGGCTATTTTGGCTTGTTTAACCTTGTTAGTACCTTCATGAGTGGTTTTTAGCGTTTGCCAAATTTGATATGCAGTAGTGCAGATACTAACACGGTTATATTCATTTTGGTCTAATGCACAGAACAACATATTTATTGCTCTTGCAATTATGGTTGCTGCCGTTTTTTCAGCCGCAGTCCATTCTGAATAATCAGTTGTTGGATTCACTATTTCTCTTTGAGTGACATTCCAAGCATCATAGCTATTTGATTGCATAAAGAATGACATACGTATTGCCCAATAACTATAGTTACGACCATTGAAAAATGGAGGTCTTTGTGTCGATTGACCTTCCATGTACATGGTGTTCTGAGTGCTAGTACTTGCGTTATTTGCCATATTACAAGAATATATCAAATAACTGTTTTACGGTTATGTGATAACCTTTCTCTGATACCAAATGAAAAGTGTGTGATTGTGAACGTGCTAGTATAGTACACACGGATCGTGTAATATGGACTTATGATATAAATGTGGAAATAGATGATAATAGCATAGTAAATAAAAATAGAAAAATCACACCAGAGATTTTTATACTGGTTCGGAGCACCGTCCTACGTCCAGTCCCAGACTTCTATCTGGATTTTCACTATTATCTACCTCGCTTCACCCGAAGGAACAGGTTTACAACACCCGAGCAAACGAACGGGATTTCACGCCTCTAATACACTGAGGACTTCAACACTTGCCTCTTACAACACCGAGGACTTCAACACTTGCCTCTTACAACACAGAGGACTTCAACAACGATGAATATAATTGTTTGTTGACGGTATGTGTTGTTGTTAACACAGTTTTGTCACTTGTAGTACAAATTTCCTATAATCTTATCCTCAAAATATGCGAATGATGTTTTGTGAAGACTAAGGAAAGTATATTACTTATTGAATCAAAAGATATGAAATAGTTTCAATGATTCAATAAGCAATTAAAATAATTGAGAGCTTTTAGAATGCAGTAGTATGTAGAAAGTAAGATCAGAGATTAGAGTAAAAAGCATATACAATCATGTTGTATTAATCAATGATTTAGATGAGTTTATATAGAGAAGAATGGTTGTAACTCTTTGTGAGCAGTTGCCATTAAGAGATATGATCTTTGATGAAAGGTAAGAGATGAAACCTTTTGGAGAAGGAAGTGTCTTTTGGAAAAGTTGCTTTCTGTTTAAAAATGGTTGACAGGTCAAAAAATGACCAGTAGACAGGAATTCAATTATATAGTCGTTATGTGCATGTGTGCACGTTCAGTGTGCAAATTATACTGCAACGGTCGACCGTCTATATTATGACCGGTCGACCGGTCCCTGTAAAGTTGCATACTGAATGTGCAACTGCAATTCAGTTGTATATATATTGATTCCCTTGAGATGCATGAGTATTTGAGGATAGATTTTAACAAGTTTATCACTATTACAACATCAAATAATCAACATATAATCTAGAGTACCATATGTAGCTCTTTTGGGCCTCTTTATAGCCATAATGAGCTTGTTTTGTCGATCGCCTTTATTTCTTTGTCAGAAATCAAAACCTTCATAGAACTTGTGACTCAAGAATTTTGTCACATATACTTATATACACTATACGATCCACCCCGTGGACTTTCAGTTAGTATCAGAACAAAGTTTGATCAAAGTACAGTAACACATTTTTTAATCACTTTAATATGGCAAGTATTTTTCAAGAAGGTCAATCCACTGCACAACCCCCACTTTTAATGGTTCTAACTGTGCATATTGGCCAGCACATATGAGAACTTTTATGGAAGCTAATGGATTAGAAATTTGGTCAGCCAATCAAATAAATATGTCGCACCTATCACTCCTTCAAACATATGGAGTGATGCACAAAAATCGCAGCTTCTAATAATGCCAAAGCTATGAATGTTTTATTTTGTTTATTAGATAAGAATGAATTTTCACGTGTCATGTTATGTAACACTGCATATGATATTTGGTGTACCTTAAAAGTTACACGTGAAGGCATAAACAAAGTTAAACAAACTAAGATTTCAATTTTACAAAATCAATTTTCATCATTTAAAATGAAACAAAATGAATCTATAGTAGACATATACCCTAGATTCCAAAACATTCAACATAATAATGGCATTTGGAGTCAAATACACAAATTTTGAATTAATATGTAGAATACTCAATTCTTTAACTCCAGAGTAGGAAAGAAAAGTATTAGCTATCGAAAAAGCTAATGATCTCTCAACACTCTTAGTTGAAGAATTTGATAGGAAATCTAATGTCCTACGAAGCTAATTTGTAGGCACGAAAAGAACAAAATTCAAAAAGAAGAACATTGCATTCCCAGCAAAAAATGAAGACTCCAATTTAGACGAATAAGAAATTGTATTTATTGCCAAAAATTACAACAAATTCAAGAAGTTTAGGAAAATGACTAGATTTCAGAATGGAGGAAAATCAAGCTCAATAAATCAAACATCAATCAAATGCTATGAATGTGACCAATTTGGACACATGAAGAAAGATTGTCCCAAGCTTAATAATGATAAAAAAGAAGAATAAATTTGAAAACTTCAAAAAGAAGAAAGCTTTTGAAGTAACATGGGATGACTCGGATTCTTCATCATCATCAGACAGTGACAAGATAGTGACGGAGAATAAGCTAATGTATGCTTTATGGCGCACACTAATGAGGTATGTCCCGAACTTAACTATGATGAATTATTAGAACTTAGCATGGAATTAAACGACAAATTTAGAAAAATTAAAAAATTGAATAAAGAATATATAGCCAGAATAAATAGATTGGAACTTGAAGTAGGGATGTTAAAAGACGAAAAATTATTTTAGAGGAAGAAATACAATTATCTCAAGAAAAAAATAAAAATAGTTTGGTTGAAAATGAGACTATGGCTATTGATTTTGATACAACTAGACTAGTACAGGATAACTTGTTTACAGAAAATATCAACTTGAAGAGTAATGTAGAAACATTGAAAATTGAAAATTTAGAATTAAAAGAAACATTAGATAAAATTATCAAAATTTAATAAAGGAAAATAAGATTTGGAAAACCTTATCAAAACTTCAAAACCATCAAGTAATAGAAATGGAATAGGATTTAAAAATATTCCTAAACAAAAAGGGAATAATATTAAGAAATATAGATGTATCTATTAAAAGATTAGAAGATCACCTAAGTCTAATACGAATACCAAAAATATAAAAATTTGCATTCCTAAGACAAATAATAAATTGATTAGATAAAATCATATTAATAACTTTTTAGATAATGTAGTCTATAATAAAAATTATATTCATAAAGGTACCAAACCATCTAGGGTGTGGCTACCTGCTCCTCCTAACATCTAGGACCCTAATAATGTGCATGGGTACCAATTAAATCATCTTTTAGTTTGTAGGTACCTAAAATAAAAAACAAGGAGAAATGGATACTTGATAGTGGATGCTCAAAAATGTTATCAAATATAACATACATCGATGGTGGAATGGTAACTTTTGGAGATAACTCAAAAGGATACATCGTTGGCATCGGAGAAGTCATCAACTCTGGTATTTCTAACTCCCCTATTCTTATAAATGTTTTGTTAGTAGAAAATTTAAAAACAACTTACTTAGTATTAGCCAATTAGGTGATAAAGGTTTTTAAATTAATTTCTAAAATGATAGATGTAACATTTTTGACAATAACAAACAACTTATCTTAGAGGGTTTTAGAAACAAAAATATTTATGTCTTAAATATGAATATAAATCCAAATTCAAATTTATGTTCAACCGCCAAACATGACAATCCATGATTATAGCATAAACAATTTTGTCATATTAATAAACTAGAAAAATATGAGCTAGTTAGAGGTTTACCTAAATTAAATTACAAATTAGAAAATTTATGCGGCGATTTTCAGATTGGAAAACTAAAGAAAATCTCTTTTAAATCTAAAAATAATATTTCTACAAAACAACCATTAGAATTATTACATTTAGCTTTATTTGGTCCAACCCAAGTACAATCCTTAAATCATGACAAATGTGTTTTTGTAATAGTTGGCGATTTTTCAAGATATACATTGATTTTATTTTTAAAACATAAAAGTGACACCTTTGGAATGTTTAAATTTTTTTCTAAAAGAAATAAAACTCAAATGGATTTGAAAATTAAAAATATTAGAAGTAATCATAGTGGAGAATTCAAAAATGATCCTTTTACCAATTTTTGTAATAAAAAAGGTATAAGTCATAATTTTTCTTTTGCCCGCACACCTCAACAAAAAGGTGTAGTAGAAAGAAAAAGTCGTAAGTTACAAGAATTTGCACAAACACTATTAAATAGTAGCGATCTACCAAAACATTTGGGCTAAATCTATTGCTACGGCTTGTTAAGTTTTGAATCGTGTAACTATTCGACCTATAACTAATCATACTTGTTTCGAAATATTTTTTGAAAGAAAACCTAAAGTTTCATATTTTAAAATTTTCGGATCAAAATGTTTATACTAAATACAAAGATAATTTAGGAAAATTTGACCTGAAGGCCGATGAAAGAATCTTTGTTGGATATTCGAATCGTAGCAAGGCTTTTAATAAACGAACTAACACAATTGAAGAAAGTTTACATGTTTCATTTGATGAAAATTTTCTTAACCATCAAACTAATGACGATGAGGAAATAATTCCAATAATAAATACAACAAATTCTTATAATAATGAGACAAATGCATAAAATAATACTTTAGTATCGTCTTTTAGAATTCTAAAAAATCATCCAAAAGATAATATCATTGGATATCTTTACTCCAGAGTAAATAGAAATCAACTTAACTAAATAAGTCATGTAACATTTGCGTCAAATTTTGAACCAAAAAATTATAAAGAAGCTTCAATCGATAATTTTTGGATAATATCTATGCAAGAAGAATTAAATCAATTTTAACATAATAATGTTTGGAAATTAGTACCAAGACTAGAAAATCAATTGGTTATTGGAACAAAATGGGTATTTAAAAAAAAGATGAAAATAGAAATATAGTTAGAAACAAAGCACGTCTAGTCGCTCAAGGTTATAATCAAGAAGAAGGTATTGACTATGATGAAACTTTGGCTCTAGTGGCAAAACTCGAGGCCATACGTACATCACTTGCTTTTGCAATTCAAATGGATGTCAAAAGTGCTTTTTAAATGGTTTTATTAATGAAAACATATATGTTGAACAACCTCCGTTGTTTGTTGATGAAAGATATCCCGATCATGTTTTTAAATTACAAAAAGCCTTACATGGTTTAAAACAAGCCCCCCGTGCTTGGTACGAACAACTTAAAAATCATTTAATTACATCTGGTTTCCAAATAAGTAAAATCGATATGACTTTATTTCTTAAACGAGTAAATAATGACATTTTAGCTGTATAAATTTACGTAGACGATATTATCTTTTGTTCAACTAACGAATATCTTTGTAATCAATTTTCAAATATTATGAAAAATTTATTTGAAATGTCTCACATGGGAGAATTATACTTCTTTTTAGGTTTAAAAATAAAATAACTTGAAAATGGTACCTTTATCCATCAAGAAAAATATTGCAACGATCTATTACGATGCTTTGAAATGGATAAAACTTCAAGCAAACCAATACCGATGAGTACTAGTATTCACATGAAGAAAGATGATATCGGAAAAGATTTTGATGAAAAATTATATCATAGTATGATTGGATCCTTACTTTATTTGATGGCTACTCAACCCGACATTATGATGAGTGTATGTCTATGTGCCCGATTTCAAGCCAAGCCAAAAGAATCTCACCAAAGAGCTGTTAAACGTATCTTACGATATCTATCGAGTACTAGAGATTACGGTTTGTTTTACCCTAAGGCATCATCGTTTGAACTAGTTTCATATAGTGAGGTGGATTTCAGTGGATGTAAAACAAATAGTAAGAGTACTAGCAGAACGTTTCACTTTAAGACAATCATTAGTCTCATGGTTTAGCAAAAAGATAAATTGTATCACCTTATCGACTTGCGTAGCCGAATATATTTTAGCAGCTCTGGCATGTGGACAAGTGATATACATGCAACAAACACTATGGATTTTGGCAAAATTATCAATAAATCACCAATATATAGCGATAACAAGTGTGTAATAAATCTATCAAAAAACCTTGTAAATCACTCGCGTGCTAAACATATAGATATATGACATTTTTTTTACGTGACATTGTAGAAAAAGCAAATATTACATTAGAATACGTAAATACCGAGAATCAAATAGCAGATACTTTTACAAAACCACTAAATGAACAAACATTTGTTAAATTGCGATGCGACTTAGGAATATGCTCTCTTAACGATATTCTAAACTAATACTACATTTTCATTTATTCTATTTTTATCTAACAGTTATCTATCCACAAATTAAATTTTTTAAACTCCTTCACCTTAAATTTTTTAGGTAGTTGATTTTTGAAAATTACCTATGAATAACCTTTAAATTCATATATAAATAATTTTTCTTTACAAAAAAAAGGTAAAAATTATATAGATTTCATATTTTTTACAACAGAAAATATAAGCATGCCTTCCGACAACTCTCATCTGTCCTTCTCGACAACATCAATGGATACACCTCATCGCCTTCCTACTCCTACACCAAATCAGTACCCGACATATAGGAGGTCCTCTTACCATACGGGATTCACTCCTGATAAAAAGAAGTCCAAACGATCTCTATTTGTCTCTTTTAATAGGAGGAGAAAATCGATGAGATACATCACTACCAAAGACAACAAATAGACTTACAACGTGAATTATACTTTGAACAAAAGGTTACTGCGCGACGACTAAGTTTTCTGGAGCAAGTAGCGATAAAATTTTGTAATTCACGAAAGAAGGATGTACATGAACTACTTCTGATTCCTTGTAATCCTTTGGATCCTTCTGCCCCTTATCATACACCTTTGGGTCCTTCACCTAGGTGATTCTCTGGTTCCCCAAGAACCCAAGAATGAGGAAATATATGGTCTCCGATCAAGCCATGGAGGGATGAGAAGTTTGAAGATCACACTGCTCTATCATCATCAAAATAAATTTAATTATTCTCCTTGTATTTTTATCTACGTATATTTATATTCTGTTCCACAAATAATAATAATACTGTGTTTTATTAAAATCAAACTCTCGAAAAATAAGCAACACCCTTCAAAATTTGGCTATTTTTAGACAAATTGTTTTTTCAGACGTTTGAACTTTGCCATCAGAAGTCTGACACTCTAGTATAATACAAATTTTAATCATCGGGCATATGTCAAACGTCTAATAAATCCTTCCAGATGTCTAAAAATTACCTTTGCTTAATAAAAATAGAAACCAGTCTATTTCAGACGTCTAAACCAATGACTAGACGTATGATCAAAGTCTCTGCCTCTATAAAATAAAACTCAGACCATTTTCAGACTTGATATTATATCCACGCATCTATGAAAACTATCTGTCCTACAAAAATAACATTTCAATCTATTCCAGACATCTGATTCTACAAACAGACGTCTGATGATTCTCTCTGACTATCAAAATTTACAAATCGATCAAATGCAGATATCTACCACAAACAACCAGACGTCTGATTCTATTTACTGTCTTCAAACTATGTTAAATCGAATGTCTGAATTACCTTCCAGATGTTTGAAATTCAATCGATGCTCTTATATGCCTAGATAATGTCTATTTTTTACTTCTCTCATTTCGTTTCATTTCATTTCTACTGCAAAATCAATTCCTTATTTCTCAAAAATACTTCCTCTTCCAAACCTGCTAAAATTCAATGGCTCCTAAAACAAAAAATCCTAAGATATCTAAGTGAAAACAAGACCAAACAACTTCCTCCAACCGCCAATTTGCTCTAACGGTCAAATTGAACGATGGATGAATCGTGTACCACATTCACTTAAGAGATACTAGGATATTCAAAAGAAGAAACTCCATACAGGTCCATTTTATAATTTGCTAAAGTTCCCAATGTACAATTTAGACGATATGTGTGAAAGTGTTGGTTTAGAAAATTTGATATGCTTTAATCCCAATAACATCCAAATTGATCAGTTAGCCATATTTCTCTTCTTTGCTAATTTGGATAGCACCGCAGATCGGAACACTGAAAAACGACGATAACTATGGTCTAGTGTTTATGGCAACAAAATTTGGCTTGCTCCAAGGATCATAGGCCGAACTTCGGATTTTCCGACATCGGAGAAGATTTATATAGTATTCTGGATATGCGTCTAAAACCAAGAGATAATATAACACTTCTAATATGGGAAGATGAAATGCCTAGATTTGCATCAAATACCTACGACCTAAGGTGAGACTTCTCACTAGTATGATTACTAATATTATCATTCCTCGCCTTGGTAGTCATGAGAAAATCACGGAACTTGAGCACAAGGCCCTATATGCTATATTCAGTGGAACAAGGGTCAATTGGGCTAAATTTATATTTGACGAGCTCAAAAATTTTTGGACTCGATCACGCCCATCCATTATTTGCCCTATATATATCATGAGACTTCTACGAGCTCACAAAATCCCTTCATATTTATCCACTTCTGAAGAAATTTCTTCGAAATATGCATTCACAAAATTTTCCTTCCTAATGCACTTACCCAAAAACCCTCCGGATTTTATATCATTTGAAGAGTTGATGCAATGTCTTAAAGCCAGACAAGTTGGGTCTCGACCCTAAACACAACCTGAAGGATCAAAAGAGGTGGAGCAACATGGTGAGACTACTCCTCCTCCTCATACACCATTTGATTATACGTGCCAAGATGATATTTTGGAAACTCGCAAAGAGACGAATCCAAATGAGAGTATTCGTAACCTAACTCTCCAAAAACAGCTTATTTTGTCTCGAAATCAAAAATTGTTGGCTAAGCGCATTGATAGTTTTTAAACATGTTTTGCTTCTCTCCTAGCCATAGTTGAAACGTCACTTTCAACTATCTATTCTAAAGGAGGTTCTTCAAAGGGTTCGTGGTCCTACACCACCTTAAGAAGATTGGCCAACTCTAGTGTCTTCTGCTCCTCTTTAAAAACATTCCAAACTTTTTGACGAGGAGAAAGAACCTCTCGCACAAAATCCTACATCTCCTAAAAAACAAGCTATCTCTTCCAACAAAGAAGACGAAGGAGATGATCAAGATAAAGCTTCCCTAAAAGGTCCTTAGATTTCTTAGGATTCCATCTTTTGTATAAAAGTGATACAAATCTATGAATGTAATCGATTAATATGATTAATGAAATTTCCTTTTTTGGCATGTTATTTCTTGTATATTTATGAATCCTACAAGGACTGGTAAATACTTAACGAAATGAACATGATGTCTACAATTAAAATATTCTAAATCCTTTTTGATAATGCCAAAGGGGAGAAATATTAAAGGTCACAATAAATGATGGAAAGCACATATTAAGAGATTTATAAAATTATATATAAGTACATCGTATATTTGTCATCATCAAAAAGGGGAAGATTGTTAGGAAAACACATTTATTGTTTCGATGACAATAACTATACAATGGAAATTGAATATGCATATATATTGATATATACAGATACTTGCTAGAACAACATCACTAGAAAGACAAGAATAAGGATCAAACAAAACTACAAGAGACTACAAGTCGATTGGTACAAAGAAACAACAGAAAAGATGCACATAACAGACATGTACAAGTTTCAGACATCTGGGTGCACAAGCCAGATGTCTAGAGAAGTCCTTTGGAACAAAAAACTGACTGAACCAGACGTCTGGTAGTAGCACTCAGACGTCTGATAATCTACTATGTACAAAAAATATATAGTATCAGAAGTCTGACACAAATACCAAACGTCTAAATTCAAACTCGTATTTTAGATTTCAACTTCAACTGCCATATTCAAATAGACATATCCACTTCTCTTCGCTGTAACTCTTCATCATCAATAGAAGCAATTGCAGAGCACTTGTTAATGGATGCAACTACTCAAGGAACTTCTCTACAACTATATATGTCATCAAGAATCAAGAGAACAATCTCACTTACTTACTTACGCTCTCTAATTACATATTCTATCATATATTCTTAATCTCTAGCAATCTATACTTGTTATTCACTCTTTCGTATATTCAGTTCTTCACTGACAATAATCTCTAGATATATACTAGAGGCATTTGCACTAATTAGTCAATATCTGTGTTATAGAACACACATTTGACAAGAACAACTTATTGTAATCAAGCTTATTCCTCCGGGCGAAGCGTGGGTGCTTGATAGTCGAATTCCGAAGGGGAGCTTCGGGACTGGTCGTAGGCCGGGTGGTTCGAACCACTCTAAAATCCTAGTGTTCTTATTCTATATTCACTCAGATTAATATTGTTTTTGGTTGCATCGTATATTTTGTCACATATATTTGCATATACACTATACGATCCACCATGTAGACTTTCAGAACTATCATTCTATGATTTACAATAAAAGTGTCTTTCAACTTAAAAAGCAAACTACTTGTTTTTGAAACTAAATTTTTCTCCAACTTTTTCCTAAGCCTAAGAACCCCTTATCGAAAAATTATCAAATGGAAATTTAAATATTTTTTAAATTAAAAATTACAAGAAAACCAAATAAATTGAAATAAAAATACATTAACAAAAATCGAACCTTAACAATTAATTTTCGGATTATTTATTAGAGTTAAATCAAATCTGAATATATAAATAATTTAAATTTCCTATTTGAAATGTTAAAATTTCTGCATTGTTACATTATTTTAGTTGAGTTTATATCACATTGGTTCTCTATGACCATCTTCTTTAGCTAGCTCCTTCGATACATGTTCTTCTACTTCAATATTGAAACTAGCTCTATATGTTGTTTCTTGATATTCTAGCTAATAGTGCTTTGGATATGCCAGTTTGTCGATGTTCCATCAAATGATATAAATGTGATTTGGATTGGTTACTCTTACAAGGAACAACCAAATGGCTCCTTTAGATATATTATGTAATTCTTAGATTTTGATGATCATGAAATGATTTAAATATGGCTTGTATTAATTTTGCTTTGTTTATTATCAGTTAGACGACCTTATGGCGTAGTTACACTATTGAATATGCTTTATACTTAACATAATTTTTTAACATAATTTTTGTACTGTTGACCACTAGGCTTGTTGGTAATTTTATGTTTTTTAAATACTAAAGTATCATATGTACTCTCGTCAATATGAGGGTCACTCTTTTATCATAATAAAATGAAAAACAATACTATGTGACATAGATAATTTTTTCAATAACTATGACAAATCAAAATGGTCTTATTACTTCGTATTTTGGCACTTCCATCTTTTTATTAGATTCTTACTTAAAAATACAGCATATAAAACCAAATATCACATTTTTAGCATAGCATGAATCATTGGGGACGATGAAAAATATTCCCATATTAGAACTTTTTTGTAACAACCTTGAATTTTGAATAATTGAAATTGAAATATTTAATTGATTTTAAAATATTTGAATGATGGTTTAGCTTGAATTTGAAATATAAATATGAATTTGGCAATTACATTTTTGAGTTTAATTTGCTTAAGTTGGGTAAAAATTTAAATCTTCAGTTTTAAGCTGATTTAAAATATTTTGAAGGCTTAGAAATTTTTTATTGAGAATACTGAAGATAATGGAAGCTTTAGAATTTAATTTGAAAATGATTTATTCGGTTTTGAAATTTTATTGTTCAAATCGATATTTAAAAATAGACTTTTGAGGCACAGTCTCGAAATTCGATGAGACCAGTTCCATTGGATTTGTAATATTGATTTATCGGATTTCAATTTTCGTAGCATTCGGATTTGTTGTGTGGCCCTACGATAAGCAAACGCGTTGAAATTCAAATTGAAGATTTAATGTTTTAACTGGTTCGAAAAGCTATCTTCTCCATACGATTGAATTTGGACTCGAAACCTTTTCCATAGGGGTTTAACATTATAAACACCTGGCGGCATGATTCGATAGGAAGTCGAAAATTTGGAGTTGCATGATTAGAGATGATTTAAATTTAAAATCTAAATTTGAAATTAACCTATAGTTTAACTAGTCAAAAACAATTCACATCAGGCCATGACCACTTGTCTTCTGGCTGTCACCATTTGTCATACATGCAAAGATTTTAAGGCACGCGCTCGTTTAAGGTAAAATAAAAAAAATTATATATGTGTACAAGTAAAACAAAACGAAGAAAAAAATTATAATAAACGTCTGCTCAAAAATCTTCTTCGTTTCAAAATCAATGGCTGCGTGAAATCAATTCGAGCATTCAAAAAAAATGGCCGATTGTTTTTCAAAGCAAGCAAGAAATCAAATAAATCGTCCTCACGCAGACTGATTCGAGATCGATTCAAACCAATTGGGTTGCCCAATGTAATATGGAGTTCGAATGTGACCTTGAGGCTAGCATGTTGGGGATAGGGGTTTCGAGGTCGGTGGTGCCTGGAAGGGATAATCGCGGCGATAGTCATGATCTCGTTCGACTTCAACCGTGAGCCGTTCGAATTTAAACCGAAGTCGATTTCGACTTCGTCGAGGAGGGTGAAGCCAAGCCAGTGGTGGCTGGAGCAAGGAACTTCGTGGTTGAGTCCGCAATGTCTGTTGGGCGTTTTAGGGTTTCCAAACGTTCGGGGAAGTAGCGAGAGGGCAGTCGAAGGGGGGGCCGCGTTAGGTTGCAAGTTGATCCAGGGTTCGCGATGGTTTGGGCTCGGGTCTCTGGAGCTCGGTAGTGAGGTATTTACGATCCTGTTTGTTTTAATCTAATTCAAATATATGTTGTAAATAAGAAAATAGAAAAAGAAGAAAAAGGTTAATAGTAAAGAAATCCTGTAGGTTATTTATTGAAAAGTATACATATGAATTAATTTTTGATTTCTAAGTATATGTAGGGAAAAGAAAAATTAAAAAAATGCATTTACACATTTTTAATTTACTAGATTACTTTACAATAATGTACTTTTGGAAATTAATTTATTAGTTAACCTAGGTAATTATTTTAATTACTAAAATATTTTAAAAGGAAAATTGTTAGTCTAAAATAAATTTTTAGTCAATTAAATTTACCAAACGAAAATTGGTTATTGGATTATTTCGAATATTAATAAATTGTATAATTGTTTATGCAAGGTCAAATACAATGATGAAATCAAGTCCGGAATGGATATGGAATTGCATACGTAGTAAAAGGTGAGAACTTCTCACCCAAAGAAGTTTATGCTTGGTTCATTTTAAATAAATAGATTTAAAGTCATTGATTTGTGTGCTTGGACGACTATTGTTGTCAATTGTATTGAAATAGACCCTATGCGCCGCATAATAGCGGTTGATATTATATTTAAACCCATATACCATGATATTCCACCTCGAAGTGGAATTTGTATTATATATGTATTTGGAGTTATTGATTTCCCGCATTATGTAGCGGATGAGGCCCTATGCGCCGCATAATAGTGGATGATATTTTATAAATCTCATATACCGCGATATTCCACCTCGAAGTGTAAAGGGTATTTAATTGTTGTGCTAACATCTATGGATGCAGGGAAGCGGGTTGGAGGGATCCAACTGAATTCCTCAAGCATTTGAATTTGTTTCATATGTTGTATGTTGATTTATTGAATATCTGTGTGTGATTATATCTGTGATTGAAATCGTTGAAGGCTATGATTTAGCCGAATATATTTTTAGTATCATAGGATACCAGAAATATGAAATTGAATTTTTGAAATTTAAAGTAGAAGCTTTAAGCAAAATCATTTAAAGAATTGGGTGAATTTAAAAGAGGAAATTTAAATAGATAAAGTTTTGTTTTTGAAAACTTATTGAATAAATTCCAAAATATGGAAAAAGATTTTAATAAATGGGTTTTGAATAATATTGTTTAACAGTTTAAAATTTTGTTTAAAATTCAGATTTTTAAATGAATTGGAAGAGGTAAAAAAATTTATTTTAAAAAAGGAAGTAAATTGGGGAATTCATTTGGAAATTGGTTTTGGTGATTGAAAATAAACCCTTGGGAAATCCATTTGGAAATTGATTTGGGTATTTGAACGAATTTGGGAAATCGATTTGAAATCGATTAGGTGTTTGAAAATAAATTTGGAAATCAATTGAAATTTGATTTGGTGTTGAAAGTGAACATTTGAAAATCGATTTGAAGATCGTATGTCAATGGATATTTGGAAATATAAATTCACAATGGGAATTTAAAGATGAAAGGGAAATTTGTTTTAAAAATAAATATTGGTTTATTTTTAAAGTGTGGAAAGGAATTTACAGATTATAAATGTAAATTGAAATAAATAGAGAAGGGTTTATTAATTGGTTTAAACAGACCATTTTGAAATGAAAGTGTATTCTCCTTGGAAAGCCGAGTATATTTTCAAGTAGCTTTTAAAGTATAAATTAAAAGTTCTAAAGTTGGTTTTAAAAGAATATTTTAGAGAAATTATTTTCTTAAGTTATTTTGAAAATCTTTAGAGTAAAGATTTATTTAGTAAATTATAGAAGTGATTATTTAAAAATTAATTGGCAATTGTTTTAGAAAATGGTTATTTAAATATTTATATTCTATCTACTAGTTTTATTTTGAAATTAGTTTGGACTTAAATTTTTTTATGTAAAATAGTTTTTATTTTAAATATTTCAAGTAAAGTGTTTAAAATAGTTTTTATTTTAAATGTTTCCAAATATATATTTGGATAAGTGATTTAAATTATTTTTAAAAGTATTCGGACTTGGCAGATTTTCAGTGGAAATTAATGATTTCGGGAACTTTATTCCTCGAGTGAAAAATGTTTTGAAATTCGTTTACAAAAGGATTGAAGTGTGAAAATATATCTTGTGAAGGTATTTTGAAAATAAATAATTTGGGAAAATTATTTAAATATGATGATTTTTATGAATGTTTTTGATAGTTCAATAACCGCAATCAATGTTGGCCTTTGAAATGGCACTTGAATTTGTTTTCAAAACAAGCGCCCGTTATTCTTTTAAGCCGGGAGAGGAATTTATGTCAGAAAACCCATTCTGAATAATGGTACGACGAAATGGGATTGCATTTGAAGATGGTGTTCAAGACCTAGTATTTTCGAAAGCGAAAGGAGTACCAGTCGAATGTCTCTGCACCGAGTTGCTCTGGTATAGAGATTTTATCACCCTTTGTGATGGGGAGTCCGAACGTGTTTAAGGATTATCCGGTTGTGCAAGGGCTTCTTTGGAAGTGCCTTCGGTTCTGTTTGAACCTGGAACAGACTTGTATGGATGTGTGTCTGACGTTACACTTTGAGATGTAAAGCTGGTTCTATCAAATACATTTCTGTTGGTGGCGGAGAATTTATTCTATTAGCTTAACACCCATCTCTCAGATGTACGAGCTCAGAGATTATGTAGTTGATGGTTACTAGTGGTACATTTCCAATTTGGTAATGTGGCATATTAAGTGCTGATGATCTTTTGTTGATCAAAACATGGCTTTTGTAAAAAGCGTAGCTTTGGACAAGACTTCGTCCAGCCTCACAACCCGGAAATGGTCGAAACTAGAATGTTGCGACAAGGTTTTTAGGGGTCGCGCCCCTAGGGTATGTCCATTTTCTTCTGGATAAGAGGAGGTATCATGGTAAAGAGCCCAGATATTTAACCTATGTGGTTGTTGCAAATTTATTGCTTTGTTGCTATTTGGTTGTGAATCTCGGGATAAAGGTCGGTTACGACCGGGGATGGCATACTTGTGTGTTAGTTATCTATGTTATAGCTTGGTTAAAGCGTGAGGTGACGTCGACCTTGTTAGCAGAGATCCGGTTAGGTTCTCGGAGCGTCCTTCCAGAGGCGTACCCATTTCGGTGTAGGAAGTACCTTTGCCTGACCATGGTTAGAAATCCAAACAAAACAATACGCGCCCTGTACGGTTTTAGTTGTATAACTTGCTATGGAATGTGGTGGTAACCTGCTATTGAACATGGTAGCTATAGTAGACATACGACGAAATGTGGTATGCTGGCTAAGATTAATATTGTACTTACGAAATGTTTTCTGCACTATGCACTAATAATAATAATAATATCAAATGGTTTTCACGTATCAAGCATTTTTGACTGTCATAAGGAGAAATCTCTTCCAAGTGTGCGCTTGCATTGTGGGTGGCAGGAGGCCTTATGGTAGTTTCATTTTCCAAAACCATAGCGGTTTCTTTTTATTTTCTTTGTGAAAATTGTTTTTAAGTTCTCACACCAGTCCCATGACTGACCTGGAGTTTATTGTTCCCTTCCTAAACTATGGGTGCCCATAAGTTTCCACATGGGTAGCCTAGAGTTAGGTTATTAGGTCTTTCTGGAATTCAGGAGTTGCTGCGGAGCTCAGGAGATGAGCTGGATGGCGAAGCATACTTCCGTATAGTATTATCTTTTCCGCTGTGTGTTCAATTGTAAGGACAAGTTTATATAACTGTCCAGTTTGTTGTTAATGGTTGTAAACTCTGTTGATGTATTGAATAACATATGTAGTTCTTTGTTTTAAAGATTATTCATTTATATATTATATGTTGTTCCGCTGTGAAATGTGAGATTCTGTTATTATTTCTGTTTATTCTTCTATCTTCTTCTTCTTTAACCCTAACGGTTAGGGTTCTCGGCGTTCGACTGTGCGGCATTTGATACAGTAGACGTATTAATGTCGACTTTTCGGCGTCGAAAAATCGGGTCGTTGTAATATGGTATCAGAGCATTTGGTTAAGCGACAACCTTGGCTCTGGTGGGGATTACTCATTAGAGATAGAGTCAGTAGTACTCTAGAATGGGTTTGAGTGTAATAACAGATATAAGCACATATTTGTTAGTAAATATAAAAAAAATTGTTTTATATTGTGTTGACTTATCGGTCGAGTGTTTATAGATTCTGGTCAGCGCAGTCTAGCTAATATGTCGATAGGAGTTTCTAACCTCTTAAACAAGATAAACCGACACAGTATTGTTTTAAAATCGGGTAAATGGGATAATTTTACCCAAACTATTTTTGCGTATAAAAGAAATAATTTTCCGTAAATTATATGGTTGCTTGGATGGTAGGAGATGATAATATTACATTATTATCATTATCGAATAATAAATTAAAACCAAAGGTTAAGAAATAAAATCCATATGCAAATGTGATTTGTAAATATGAAATTGTCGATGGGATTTATATTTTGAAATAGAATTCCAGAGAAATATTTGAAAGAGATTGAAAGGATTTGAGAATTGAAGTTTGGAAAATTGAAAAAGATTAAATTCTTTTGAGTTTTAAAATGGTTTTCAAAGGTTTCGGAAAAATGTTTTGGAGGGATAAAAGCTCTAAACTCTTTTCGGTCGCTGGAAAATAACTTCGGTCATGACTGCAGCATCATTGGTGTTCATTTTCGGATTTCTAGGAGAGGAATTGCTGCCAAAATGATTTAAATTAAAATTGTTTGCAAACTGGGTTTTGTTTTGAATTCAAAAGATAATTTGAACTGATTTCAAAAAAAAAAGTTTTTTGAAATGTTGGAAAAACCTTAGAATTTGATAAAAATAGTTATGGAATAAAATTTACCGAGGTGGAAAATAAAATTGTGAATGAATAAATCAATTTACAATTGCAAGTAAATATGACTGGAATTGGAATTGGAATTGAATTTGATTTGTGATAAACAAAGAAAAAATGGAAAATTTGTCAAGTTGGACCAAAATAAATAAGGTATTGAAATTAAAATTTGTAAGTGAAACTAATTGAAGGAATGGCAAATTTAATATGGTTTGAAATGAATTGAATTCAATAATTATAAATGAAAGGTAAATTGAATTCATATGGAATTTGAAATCCAATTTAAATATAAACGGTTATAAACCAAAATGGTGAAATTCTTAAGTAAAATTTGGAATTGAGAAAACGTTCTAAATTGATAAGTGAATGAAGATTAAACTAGAAATTGTGAAATGATGATTGTAAATAACTGGATTGGAATGAAAGATCAATATGAATAAAGAAAAGAAAATTGATAAAGCTAATAATCAATTGGAATAAATAAGTAGGATGTACGTATATTATTTTATTCGCATAACAATTTGATCCAGAATTCGAGCATAGAATTTCGAGATAATTATATCGATTCGATTTAGGATTTTTCACTCGATTTTCGATGACGAACTTGGAATGGGATTTTTGATAGAATCTAGAAATTCTCTATCATAGTTTACGGCTATGCAAGGAGAATAACGATTTCTGTTTAAGAAACCAGATCTGAGCCCGCACTAGAAAGTCGGAGGGACGATACTAGTTCGGAAGTGAAATTGTGTGATCGAGTGAGCGATCGAATTTGGTATTGCGTACGAATGATGTAAGTAGATCGTATGGATCTGAATGAGTTAATTGTCAAAATTATATAAAGTAATGTGCAAGATGATAAGCAGGATATACAGGTGTGTTAAAGGAATATGGAAGTGGGATTTTGATTTCGAAAATAATTTAAATTTCTCGACAAATGGTATGTATTTGAATTTCAGTATGAAATTTGATGATTTTCCTGTCCAACCACTTGGCCTTTTGTTTTCTATTTGAAAGCTAGGGGCCCGTTATGGCATTTTGTAGTCGTACCGAGCTAGCCGCGTAAAGGAGACGCTGGCGAAATTTTTTAGAAATTTTAAGAGTTAGAAAATTTTTGATAAAATTTTGAAAATTTAAAATTTGAGTTTGGATATAAATTTGAATTGTTAAAGAAACAATTTAGTTTGAAAACTATGAAAGTATTTGGAAAGTTAGTTGAAATGATAATGAATCTTTAATAAAAAGATTTTGGTTGGCAAGTTGTTAAAAACTATTTGGTTTTGGGAAAAGGATAATGGGTTAAGGATCATTCTTCTTAACTTGTAATTTCAGGACGAAATTCTTTTAAGGGGGAGTCTGTAACGACCCTAAATTTTGAACAATTAAAATATTTAATTGATTATAAAATATTTGAATGATGGTTTAGCTTGAATTTCAAATATAAATATAAATTTGACAATTAAATTTTTGAATTTAATTTGTTTAAGTTGGGTAAAAATTTAAATCTTCAGTTTTAAGCTGATTTAAATATTTCAATGCTTAGAAATTTTTTATTGAGAATACTGAAGATATGGAAGCTTTAGAATTGAATTTGAAAATGATTTATTCAGTTTTGAAATTTTATTGTTTAAATCGATATTTAAAGATAGCCTTTTTAGGCATACTCTCAGAATTCGACGAGACCAGTTCCATTGGATCCGTAATATTGTATTATAATCGGATTCATTTTTTTTGCATTCGGAGTTGTTGTGTGGCCGTACGATAAGCAAACGCGTTGAAATTTAAATTGAAGATTTAATGTTTTAGCTGGTCCGAAAAGCTATCTTCTCCATACGATCGAATTTGGACGCGGAACATTTTCCATTGTGTTCGGAATAGGGGTTTAACATTATAAACTCCTGGCGGCATGCTTCGATAGGAAGTCGAGGATTTGGAGTTGCATGATTAGAGATGATTTAAATTTAAATTTTAAATATGAAATTAACCTATAGTTTGAATAGTCAAAAACAATTCACATCAGACCATGACTACTTGTCTTCCAGCTCTCACCATTTTTCTTACGTGCAAAGATTTTAAGGCACGTGTTCGTTTAAGGTATAATAAAAAATTATATACGTATATAAGTAAAACAAAACGAAGAAAAAAAATAAACATCTGCTTGAAAATCTTCTTCGTTTCAAAATCAATGGTTGCGTGAAATCAATTCGAGCATTCAAAATAACAAAAATAAAAAAGGTAAATTATTTTTCAAAACAAGCAAGAAATCAAATAAATCGTCCTCACGCAGACCGACTCGAGATCGATTCAAACCAATTGCGTTGCCCAATGTAATCTAGAGTTCGAACGCGACCTTGAGACTAGCACGTTGGGGATAAGGGTTTCAAGGTCGGTGGTGCCTGGAAGGGATTATCGCGGCGATACTCATGATCTCGTTCGACTTCAACCATGAGCCATTCGAATTTAAACCAAAGTCGATTTCGACTACGTCGAGGAGGTCGAAGCCAATCAAGCGGCGGCTGGAGCAAAGAACTTCGTGGTCGAGCCCGCGATGTCTATTGGGCATTTTAGGGTTTCCAAACATTCATGGAAGTGGTGAGAGGGCAGTCGTTCGATTGGAAGTTGAGCCAGAGTTCGCGATGGTTTGAGCTCGAGTTTCTGGAGCTTGGTGGTGAGGTATTTGCGATCCTGTTTGTTTTAATCTAATTCAAATATATGTTGCAAATTAGAAAACATAAAAAGAAAATAAAGGTTAACAGTGAAGAAATCCTGTAGGTTATTTATTGAAAAGTATATATATAAATTAGATTTTTGATTTCTAACTATATGTAGAGAAAAGAAAAATTAAAAAAAGATATGCATTTACACATTTTTAATTTACTAGATTATTTTAAAATAATGTACTTTTGAAAATTAATTTGTTAGTTAACCTAGGTAATTATTTTAATTACTACAAGATTTTAAAAGGAAAATTATTGGTCTAAAATAAATTTTTAGTTAATTAAATTTACCAAACGAAAATTGGTTATTCGATTATTTCAAATATTAATAAATTGTATAATTATTTATGCGTGGTCAAATACAATGATGAAATCAAGTCCGGAATAGAGATGGAATTGCATGCATAGTAAAAGGTGAGAACTTCTTTCTCAAAGAAATTGATGCTTGGTTAATTTTAAATAAACATATTTGAAATTATCGATTTGTGTGCTTGGATGAGTATTATTGTCAATTGGATTGTAATAGGCCCTTTGCGCCGCAGAATAGCAGATGATATTATATTTAAACCCATATAACACGATATTCCACCTCAAAGTGGAATTGGTATTATATATGTCATGGAGTTGTTGATTTCCCACATTTTATAGCGGATGAAACCCTATGCGTCGCATAATAGAGGATGATATTTTATAAATCCCATTTTCCACGATATTCCACCTCGAAATGGAATGGGTATTTAATTGTTGTGCTAACATCTATGGATGCAGGGAAGCAGGTTGGAGGGATCCAACTGTATTCCTTAAACATTTGAATTTGTTTCATATGTTGTATGTTGATTTATTTATAATCTGTTTGTGATTATATCTGTGATTGAAATCATTGAGGGCTATGATTTAGCTGAATATATTTATGGTATCGTAGGATATCGAAAATATGAAATTGAATTTTTGGAATTTAAGTAGAAGCTTTAAGCAAATTCATTTAAAGAATTGGGTGAATTTAAAAGAGGAAATTTAAATAGATAAAGTTTTAATTTTGAAAACTTATTGAATAAATTCAAAAATATGGGAAAAGATTTTAATAAATGGGTTTTGAATATTATTGTTTAATAGTTGAAAATTTTGTTTAAAATTCGGATTTTTAAATGAATTAGAAGAGAGAAAGAAATTTATTTTAAAAAAGGAAACAAATTGGGATATACATTTGGAAATTGATTTTGGTGATTGAAAAAAATACTTTGGGAAGTCCATTTGGAAATTGATTTGGGTATTTGAAACAAATTTGGGAAATCGATTTGGTGTTTGAAAATAAATTTGGAAATAAATTGAAATTTGATTTGGTGTTGAAAGTGAATATTTGAAAATCGATTTGAAGATCGTATATAAATGGATATTTGAAAATGTAAATTCACAATGGGAATTTAAAGAGGAAAGGTGTGACGCCCCACCTCTATACCCACGTTAGTCAAGAACACCATGGTGTAGTGCTGTCAACTAGCACAGAGAATAAGGCTGTTGAGGAGCGACCATCCATGTAATTGCTTTGTAAACCCAAAGCTACTACACAGTGGCTATAATAATCTTCGGAAACAAATATAGAAATATACATAACATAAATCAGTCATAGATATCCATATCACTAAGGCGGAAAAAGATATGAATATAACACATGAAAGTGAACATCAGAGTAGTGGTCAAGCAAGATCCACACTATCACGAAAGAATAGATACAAGTGCTAGACAAAAGAATATGAATACATTAATGAGTCTATATCTCAAATGTATACAACAAAAACTACTAATCTAAGTAGTTAGCCAAAAGTCAAGGTAAAGATCCTGGATGAGAAGTCAAGCAGAAGCACTTGTAACATCTCAGTCAGACCCGAGTATTATTTAATAAGAAAATAATAAACGGGTCAGTCTAGCTATAAATATCAGACGAAATGATATAGAATAAGAGGTATGGTATAAACGTAATAACCATAATGGCATACTATGAAAAGCATGTAATGAACATCAACAAGAGATTAATCAATATCACTAGAATCCTCTCAAAGATCCAAAGGAATGTCAAACTCCATTGTGACGCCCCACCTTTATACCCACACTAGCCAAGGACACTAAGGTGTAATGCTGTCAACTAGCGTGGGGAATAAGGCTGTTGAGGAGCGACCATCTGTATAATTGCTTTGTGCGAGTACCGATATGCCAGATAAAAATATAACTTTTCATCTCAAGAGGAAATCCGACATACCGACACAAACTCAAAGCTACTACACGGTGGCTATATGTAATCTTCGGAAACAAATATAGAAATAAACATAACACAAATCAGTCACAGATAATTCATATCACAAAGGGGGAAATAGATGTGAATACAACACATGAAAGTATACATCAGAGTAATGGTCGAACAAGGTCCACAATATAAAAAAGAATAGACACAAGTGCTAGACAAAAGAATACGTATACATCAAGGAGTCTATATCTCAATACTATACAACAAAAAAACTACTAAACTAGAGTAGTAAGCCAAAAGATCAGATGATGGTCCGATAAGGAGTCAAGCAGAAGCACCTGTACAATCTCAGTCTGACCCGAGTATTATTTAAGAAGAAAATAATAAACGGATCAGTCTAGCTATAATTATCAATTAAAATGAGATATAAGAAGAGATATAATAAAAAGACGTATGATAACCAAAAATGTCATACTACGACTAGTATACATTAGAGAATCACGAAAGTCAAACAAAATCTCAAGAATCTCATAGCATAAAAAAGATTGTCATATTCTTTATTTAATTCACCAAGCCACAATAAATGACATACATATCAATGCCAACCGAAAAAGGTGGTGAAACATAAATTCCATAAATCACCAAAGAGAAATCCAGAAATCACAATAAAAGGATGGCCAATCCCATAAAAATGATTCGGAGCTCCTCCGACAGGGTATAGTCCCCCATTGCGGACTTTGAGCCGAAGCTCCTCCTGGTGAGCCGAATCTCCTCATGACAGAGTATAGTCCCCCATTGCGGACTTTGAGCCAAAGCTCCTCCTGGTGAGCCGAAGCTCCTCTTGACAGGGTATAATCCCTCATTGCGGCCTTCGAGCCGAAGCTCCTCCTGGTGATCCGTTGCGGACTTTGAGTCGATGCTCTTCGTGGTGAGCCGAAGCTCCTCATGACAGGGTATAGTCCCTCATTGTGGACTTTGAGCCGAAGCTCCTCCTGTTGAGCCGAAGCTCCTCCTGGTCAGCCGAAGCTCCTCATGACAGGGTATAGTCCTCCATTGCGGACTTTGAGCCGAAGCTCCTCCTGGTGAGCCGAAGCTCTATAAAATTGAGGTATATTCCCCCCACATGGACAAAGGGACATCGCACACTGCTAGTCTAAACCATAAAATGATCATCAAGATCATCAAAAAGTGTCAATTACAATAAGCAAGTAAATATATGAGTTTAGCATCATGTCCCATAACCACTAGCTTAACTTAAATATTTGCGAACAAATTATAGATCTCTACTAGAAAATTGTCACAAGAGATTCAATCGAACAAATCCAAGAATTAACCGATGAAGTAAACGCAAGCGTTTCATACTACTCGTTTTACTAAGCCGTTTAATTAGATTTCTCATACGAGTGAGGTAAAGGTTTGTATATACTAATAGATTGGAAAATAGTTTAAGTAAGGAGCTTTGTAGTAAAATAGTGTTGAAATCGTTTTAATGAAAGGGTTTTGATATTTACTACTAGCATAGAAAACCTTTATATTTTAAAGTGACAAATTATAGAAGTGATTGTAGAAATAATCAAACATAAAAATTCACATTCGAAGTCGTGAATAAAATCCAAAGAAATTGATATCAAATCCATCAAAATGGATATTTTCGAAAATTCCCGAAGAAAATGTCATCAAAGTCGATAATAAATAAGAACAACAAAAGGAAAACAACTCGAATCGATTAAAGTTGGAAATTCAACAAAATAGACAATATAGGAAAAATTGGCAAATAGGAGCAGGTCGGTCAACCGGACTCCCTGAGTCGGTTGACCGAACCAAAGATGGAAGTGCTCGGGTAGCAGGTCGGTCGACCGGACCCTGACTTCGGTCGACCGGAGCCTGTAACCTGCACCCCCAAACCAGAGGCAGGAAGTGCTCGGGTAGCAGGTCGGTCGACCGCACCCTGAGTTCGGTCGACCGGAGCCTGTTACCAGCACTCCCATTCCTATCTAATGAATGCCAAACCCTTCCGAATTGCAATCGGTCGAGCAACGACACTAAGGATTTACGCCCATCGACTACCCGGCCATATAAGCTCTTCGATTCATCTCCAAAAACAAGATCAAAACATCAAAGCTATGATTTTTAAAGAATTGAACCCAAAACACCAAAAATTGGAATATTCACCAAATTAATTCAAACTAATAGCAATTGCACAAGAATAAGTGTTAGGAATTCATACCTAACAATCGAAGATAAATATAGGCATAGATGTGAGATGAAAATATCACCTTTGAACCCAAAAACAATGAATGAGAAGCTTGAAGACAAGGGAAGATCAACCACACTTCAATCTCAACACATGAAGCTTGAATCTAAGCTTAAAAGCGAAACATTCTCAAAGTTAGGTGTAGGAATTTTTGAAATTCAAGAGAGAAGGAGTTGGAGAAGATGAAGAGAAGGCTTACCAATGGATTCTCTTTAATTTGGAGCTAGAAGTTGGATTTGCTACTGAAGACTAGGGCTTGGAGTTTTAATTTCCTCTTCTTTCCCCTATTTTTGGTTTAGCTTGAAGTGTTAGGAAATGAGGAATGAAGAGGAGAGGGGGTTGGGACTGAGTTAATAAGTGGTTAACGGGTTCAGCCCTAACCAAAGGCCTAAGTGAAAAAGTTGCAAAAATCAACATACTCCAAACATATCGAAGCTTATGCTTAAAAAGGTTGCAAACGGCATTTTGAACTCAATGGAAGGGGTCTCGAGTCCCTATTCGACTGTTTGCTAAAAGTAGGTTTTCGGACTATAATCGGACTAACGATGAAATATTTAAATAAAATATTTAAATATACGATCGATAAATATGCGGGTTGTTACAGACTCCCTTCCTTAAAGAAATTGCGTCCTCGCAGTACTTAAGAAGAAAATAAATAGTAACAACCATAAAAGCATATCAACACAAAAGAAATTTGAAATAAGAAGTTCACCATAAAGAGTATGAAAAAGTAAGCCTGAACGGGATCGCTCGATGAATTCCCAGGATTCCCAAGAGCAATCCTTAGGATCTGAGAACTATTGAACTTTCACAAGAAGAACATCTTTATTCCGAAGGCGCGCAACCTCAGAAGCAATGATGCGAATAGAATGTTGCTCAAAAATCAAATCTGGTGAAACTTCGATCCCTACTATAACACCAGGCTCAAGAATAAAAATTGAAAACATAGGAGCATTTCCATAGTTAAAAGACGTGGAAAACGTCAAGAATAGAAGAAAGTTGAGCCGGTGCAACGGCATAGTACAAAAACGGTACGCCCAAGAAACGAGAAACTCGAACAGTTTCGAAACACCGACGTAGTACAAAAACGGTACGTCCAATGAACCAATAAACCAAAAAAATGATGTAGTATAATAACGGTACATCCGATGATTCCGAACACCATAAAAGAACATCGGACGCTAGTCCATAAAAGAAATGAGGCGAAGCTCAATAAAACGAAGTACATCTAAACGTTCGATGAACTTGGTAAAACGATCATAAGATACAAGGAATCTCAAGCCAACGAGGTTGGCGCAAATTAAGTTCCTTACGAGAAATAGATATTCCAAAAACTTATGATCGAGGTGGAGAACAAATTTCTCCCCAAAAACGATGATGCCAAATCCTAAAGCAAAAACAATAGCAGCGAGCACTAGATCATGAGTGGCATACCTAGTGTCGGTAGGCTTTTATGACCTAGAAGCACAAGTGGTAGAATGTTTTCTTTTGCAAGAGAACGACATCTAAACCAACACGATTAGCATAGGTACAAAAGATAAAGTCTTGGTTCCCTTTGGAAAACACAAGAATTAGAGTGTCGGAAAAGAATTCTTTCAAATAATCTTCTTTCCCAAAAAGCTAAAACTTCCAAAATTACAATTATGTCAAAAAATTTACATTTTACAAGTCAATATATTGTGTCTGATTGTCTCATCAAAGCGTTTGGCAGATTCTTATCGATAACGTTGATCAAGTGCATCGACCAGAATGCTTAAAGCACTCAATGGGCAATACAATCACAAAATCATCTTCTTTATAATAAACAAGTTTCTTAAAAGCATTACAAATATTCTTTGCTTGTTTTAGGAACAAAAACCCAATTATTCTTATAAATAAATCATTATGAAAAAGATTTGTAAAAATTTTTAATTGCTATTTTCATCCAAAATCAATATATACAAGGATGGAGTCATCGATATCGTAGAATACTCGATTTATAAAATGGATGAAATAAGATGGACAAACTGAATGACATAATAAGTCATTCATAAGAATCATAACGAGTGCGGAATGCGGTAAGTGGAATGCTAGCTTTCGCAACTCGTAACTAATGAAAACTGGCGGTAAAGTCGAACTAAAAAGACCTTAACACCACTTAAAGGATTGCTTAGGAGATAGTCCTAAGACAAGCTCAAAGATACCAGAAAATTCAAAACTGCCCAAATGAGAGAAATAACACTTTCCTTATAAGTGCGCTTAAGGAATGAAATGATTCCATCAAATTGGAATCGAAATCATAAAGGAAAAACAGAAATTTGCTTAACAGATTGAGATGTCGAAGATGAATAGTCCACACGGGACAAATGATATGGCTTCATAATAATTAAGCCAATCCTTACAAAAGTCAATTCCGAAGCCTAAGTAAAAATCGACTCGGATAGAAAAATCACATAAAATAATTTCGACATCAATAAAGACAAATTGAATGTTGCGGATCTACCATCCGGATTAGCAATCCTCAAAGAAGTCATCAAGCCCAGAAATGTTTAAAGAAAAAGAATCACAAGTTCTTTTGATATAAAAATAATGAGATGAAACCCGTATCAACAAGAACTCGAAAAGGATAATCACAAAACAATTGAAATCAAGGATTGATTAAAAAATACCTTGATCAAGAGAAGTACCATTAGGGGCTTGCACTGCATTGAGCTTTCCCTCCTTCTTACTTTGAAGTATGGGACATGCAGTTATATGGTGGCCCGAAATTTTGCAATAGTGGGAAGTAAGGGGTTTCTGACACTTAATTGCATAGTGTTCCTTAGAATTACAATTGTAGCATCCTCCACGATTGGGGATTGGAGTCTTTGCTACCAAAGTAGTTTTCTTAACTTTCTTATTGGGATATGGGCTTTTGAACTTAATATGCCTCTTCTTGGAAATCCCAATATCACTATCACCTCCCTTACCAACCTCTTCATGTCGAAGAGTAATATCCACAAGTTGATTGAAAGGAACTTCAAGTTTCAAAGGTAGAACCATTTCGGGGTTCTTACTCAAAGCATAAATAAACTCTTGATTCTTTACAAGATCCAAAAGTTATTGGGCAAACATGAATACTACATCCTGGAGAGTAGCACCGGAATGTCCGACACTGGGACGATTTGATCTAACTATTTCTCTTCTTTACGAAAGATAGAAAGAAGAAGCAAAGTTATTCTCAAAATAAATATCAAGCAATGTTGATAGATAAAACAAGGAATCATAAAGAAAATAGGATGAATCGGTACGAAGATTCGAATTAAATCCTAAAGCACGACTCCTCAGAAAGACTTAGGACGATGATCCTTGCTAGATTATTCTGCACTGTTCTAAAGTTTGGCTCCGATACCAAGCTGTGACGCCCCACCTCTATACCCAAACTAGCCAAGGTCATTACGGTGTAATGCTGTCAACTAGAGCGGAGAATAAGGCTGTTGAGGAGCGACCACCTGTATAATTGCTTTGTGCGAGTACCGATATGCTAGATAAAAATATAACTTTTCATCACAAGAGGAAATCCGACATACCGACACAAACTAAAAGCTACTACACAGTGGCTATATGTAATCTTTGGAAACAAATATAGAAATAAACATAACACAAATCAGTCATAGATAATTCATATCACAAAGGCGGAAATAGATATGAATATAACGCATGAAAGTGTACATCAGCGTAATGGTCGAACAAGGTCCACAATATCAAAAAGAATAGATACAAGTGCTAGATAAAAGAATACGTATACATTAAGGAGTCTATATCTCAATAGTATACAATAAAAAACTACTAAACTAGAGTAGTTAGCCAAAAGATCAGATGACGGTCCAATAAGGAGTCAAGCGGAAGCACCTGTAAAATCTCGGTCTGGCCCGAGTATTATTTAAGAAGAAAATAATAAACGGATCAGTCTAGCTATAATTTTTAATTAAAATGAGATATAAGAAGAGATATAATAAAAAGACGTATGATAACCAAAAATGTCATACTACGACTAGTATACATTAGAGAATCACGAAAGTCATACAAAATCTCAAGAATCTCATAGCATCAAAAAGATTGTCATATTCTTTATTTAATTCACCAAGCCACAATAAATGACATACATATCAATGCCAACTGGAAAAGGTGGTGAAACAAAAAATTCAGAAATCATCAATTAGAAATCCAGAAATCACAATAAAAGGATGGCCAATCCTATGAAAATGAGCCGGAGCTCCTCCTGACAGGGTATAGGCCCCCATTGCGGACTTTGAGCCGAAGCTCCTCCTAGTGAGCCGAAGCTCCTCATGACAGGGTATAGTCCCCCATTGTGGACTTTGAGCCGAAGCTCCTCCTGGTGAGCCGAAGCTCCTTCTGACAGGGTATAGTCCCCCATTGCGGACTTTGAGCCGAAGCTCCTCCTGGTGAGCCGAAGCTCCTCATGACAGGGTATAGTCCCCCATTGCGGACTTTGAGCCGAAGCTCATCCTGGTGAGCCGAAGCTCCTCCTAGTAAGCCGAAGCTCCTTATGACAGGGTATAGTCCCCTATTGCGGACTTTGAGCCGAAGCTCCTCCTAGTGAGCCGAAGCTCTATAAAATTGAGGTATAGTCCCCCCACATGGACAAAGAGACATCGCACATTGCTAGTCTAAACCATAAAATGATCTTCAAGATCATCAAGAAGTGTCAATTACAATATGCTAGTAAATATATGAGTTTAGGATCATGTCCCATAACCACTAGCTTAATTTAAATATTTGCGAACAAATTGTTGATCTCCACTAGAGAATTGTCACAAGAGATTCAATCGAACAAGTCCAAGAATTAACCGACGAAGTAAACGCATGCGTTTCGTACCACACATTTTACTAAGCCGTTTAATTAGATTTCTCATACGAGTGAGGTAAAGGATTGTATATACTAATAGATTGGAAAATGGTTTAAGAAAGGAGCTTTGTAGTAAAATAGTGTTGAAATCGTTTTAATGAAAGGGTTTTGATATTTACTACTAGTATAGAAAACCTTTATATTTTAAAGTGACAAATTATAGAAGTGATTGTAGAAACAATCAAACATAAAAATTCACATTCGAAGACGTGATTAAAATCCAAAGAAATCGATATCAAATCCATCAAAATGGATATTTCCGAAAATTCCCAAAGAAAATGTCATCAAAGTCGATAATAAATAATAACAACAAAAGGGAAACAACACGAGTGGATTAAAGTTGGAAATTCAACAAAATAGACAATATAGGCAAAATTGGCAAATAGGAGCAAGTCGGTCAACCAGACTCCCTTAGTCGGTTGACCGAACCAAAGATGGAAGTGCTCGGGTAGCAGGTCGGCTGACCGGACCCTGAGTTCGGTCGACCGAAGCATGTAACCTGCACTCCCAAACCAGAGGAAGGAATGCTTGGGTAGCAGGTCGATTGACCGGACCTTGAATTCGGTCGACCGGAGCCTGTTGCCAGCACTATCATGCCTATCTCATGAATGCCAAACCCTTCCGAATTGCAATCGGTCGAGCAACGACACTAAGGATTTACGCCCATCGACTACCCGGCCATATAAGCTCTTCGATTCATCACCAAAAACATGATCAAAACATCAAAGCTATGATTTTTAAAGAATTGAACCCAAAACACCAAAAATTGGAATATTCACCAAATCAATCCAAACCAAAAGCAATTGCACAAGAATAAGTGTTAGGAATTCATACCTAACAATCCAAGATAAATATAGGCATCGATGTGAGATAAAAATCTCACCTTTGAACCCAAAAACAATGAATAAGAAGCTTGAAGACAAGGGAAGATCAACCACACTTCAATCTCAACACAAGAAGCTTGAATCTAAGCTTGAAAGAGAAACATTCCCAAAGTTAGGTTTAGGAATTTCTGAAATTCAAGAGAGAAGGAGTTGGAGAAGATGAAGAGAAGGCTTACTAATGGGTTCTCTTGAATTTGGAGCTAGAAGTTGGATTTGCTAATGAAGACTAGGGCTTGGAGTTTTAATTTCCTCTTCTTTCCACCATTTTTGCTTTAGCTTAAAGTGTTAGGAAATAAGGAATGAAGTAATGAAGAGGAGAGGGGGTTGGGACTGAGTTAGTAAGTGGTTAATGGGTTCAGCCCAAACCAAAGCCCTAAGTGAAAAAGTGGCAAAAATCAACTTACTCCAAACATATCGAAGCTTATACTCAAAAAAGTTGTTAACGACATTTTGAACTCAATGGAAGGGGTCTCGAGTCCCAATTCGGCTGTTGCTAAAAGTAGGTTTTCGGACTATAATCCGACTAACGATGAAATATTTAAGTAAAACATTTAAATATACGATTAATAAATATGCGGGTTGTTACATCCATAAATTTTCATACAAAAAAGAGCCAATGACGCACAAATTCACCATTGCACAAATATTGATAGATCTTATCAATGAAAATCATGAAAATTGGTGAAACACGAAATTCTAGAAATCTACACAAGAAATCCAAAAATCACAAAAATGGGGAGGCCTATCACAAACGGGAGTATGAAAACTCACCAACACATGTATCACAAAATGGAACGCTATTCCATGGTAGCTAACCATAAATTTTGAGCCAAATCTCCATAAACGGTCCGAAGACCATGGGTCGCTACCCCACCAAATTGAGCCGAAGCTCCACTGAAACGGGGTTTAGTCTCCCTCGTAGACAAAGAGACATCGCACATTTGCTAGTCTAAATGACAAAAATGATCATCATCGATCATCAAGAAGAGTCAATTATAGTGAGCTAGTAAATATAAAAGTTTAGCTTAATGTCCCATAACCACTAGCTTAACTTAGATATTTACGAACAGATTGTAAGTTTCCACTAGAAAATTGTCACAAGAGATTAAATCGAACAAGTCCAAGAATTAACCGATGAAGTAAACGCAGGCGTTTCATACCACTTGTTTTACTAAGCGGTTTAATTAGATTTCTCATACGAGTGATATAAAGGTTTGTAGATACTAATAGATTGGAAAACGTTTTAAGAAGAGGGCTTTGTAATAAAATAGTGTTGAAATCGGTTTGATGAAAGAGTTTTGATATTTACTACCAGTATTGAAACCTTTATATTTTTAAAGTGACAAATCACAAAAACAATTGTAGAAACAATCAATCACAAAAATTCACATTCGAAGACGTGAATAAAATCCAAAGAAGTCAATTCCAAAGCCATCAAAGTGTAAACACTCTTGCAACCTAACATGGCCGAACTAAGGTGCAAACGACCCAAAAGAAGTAGCGGTTTAATGGGGCGACCCAAGGTACAACGACCTAACGTGGTTAACGACCTAACTCGGTCGCGACCTAAGGTGTGCGACTTAACAGTGGAGAGCGACCTAGTGAATATGGAGTCAAGTGACCTAATGGATCATGACCTAAGGAATTGGCAAGGCCGAGCGATCTAGTGGCTGCGACCTAATATGGAAACAGGGTCGAGCGACCTAATAAGGTAAGCATGCGGCCAAGATGGTGTGACCGAAGTGGTACGCGACCTAAAGGGGTACGCAACCTAAAGTCTCAATGCCGAGCGACCTAACGAGGTAAGTAAGGCCGAGCGACCTAATGCATGAGACGGCATGATGTGGTGCGACCTAACCTTAACATCCTAAGGAAATGGCGAACGACCTAAGGGCCACGACCCAAATAGACAGGCCAAACGACCTAAGGTGCTACGACCTAATAGGGAACGACCTAATGTTGCCGAACGAATTAATACCGGAAATGACCTATACGTTGTGCGACTTTTCAACGGTCGAATGACCTAAGGCGCAGAAAACGCAAAAACACACGAAAATTGTAGTTTTTCACCAATTCAATCCAAACCAAAAGCAAATGCATATGGAAAAGTGTTAGGAATTCATTCCCAACAATCAATGATAGTTATAGACAAGAATGTGAGATAAAAATATAACCTTTTCACAAATTCAATGAAGAAGAAGCTTGAAATCAATGGAAGAAGCAACCACAAGCATGAATCAATGGCTTCTCTTTGGATTTGGAGTTAGATGATGGATTTGCAAATGAACAAAGGCTTGAAGTTTCTATTTCCCATTCTCTTCCTCCATTTTTGATGAAGCTTTTGTTGTTAGGAAATGAAATGAAGTTATGAAGAGAAGAGCGGGTTGAGCTTGAGTTATAATGGGCTAAACCAACCCCAAGGCCCAAAGTGTAAAAGTGACAAAATTTCACTAACTCCAAACATATCAAAGTTTATACTCAAAAAGATCGCAAACATTGTTTTGGACCCAGTGGAAGTGGTCTCGAGCCCTAAGTCGAACGTATGCAAAAAGTAACTTTTCGGACTATAATCCTGCTAACGATAAAATATTTAAATAATAATATTTAAATATTCAATCGTAAAATATGCATGTTGTTACAGACTCCCCTCCTTAAAGAAATTGCATACTCGCAATATTCATGAAGAAAATATACAGTAACAACCATAAATGCATATTCAACCCAAAAGAAATTTGAAATAAGAAGTTCACCTCATAGAGCAGGAGAAAGTAAGTCCGGATGTGTTCGCTCGATGAATTCTCTAGATTCCCAAGAGCAATCCTTAGGATTTGAGGACAATTGAACTTTCACAAGCGGGACATCTTTATTTCGAACTCGTTTGACCTCCGAAGCAATAATACGAATAGTATGTTGCTCATAAGTTAAATTCGGCGAAACTTCAATCTCTTCCACAACACCAGGCTCAAGAACAGAATCGAAATCCCGAAGGCATTTCCCTATTTGAGAAAGGTGAAACACGTCGTGCATAGCAGAAAATTGAGCCGGTAATAAAAGGCGATAAGCCACAGAACCAATACGTTCGGTGATAGGAAATGGTCCAATATATCGAGGCACTAATTTTCCCGATCGACTGAAACGTACAACACCCTTCATAGGTGAAACACGAATAAATACAAGATCTCCCACAGAAAATTCTAATTTCCTTCTCCCGTTATCGGCATAGGATTTTTGTCTACTATGGGCTTCTTTCATCCTATGACGAATAAGATCAATCTTTTCTGTGGAATCACGAATAAAATCTGGACCTAAAACCAGCTTCTCACCAGCCTCAAGCCAACAAGAAGGAGATCGTCATGGCCTTCCATAGAGTGCCTCAAATTGCGCCATACCAATACTAGATTGGAAGCTATTATTATAGGAAAACTCAACAAGAGGAATATGATCTTCCCAACTTCCACCAACATCGAGAACACATGCACGAAGAAGATCTTCAAGAGTTTGATTCACACGCTCGGTTTGTCCATCGAAATGGGGATGATAAGCGGTGCTAAAATTAAGCTTCGTTCCCAAAGCTTTTTGAAGACTCTTCCAAAATCCACTAGTAAACAATGGATCATGATCACTAACAATAGAAGTAGAAACTCCATGCAATTTAACAATTTCTTTAATGAAAAGTTTGGCGAAAAGACGAACGGTTCGATTAGACCGAACGGGAATAAAATGGGCAGATTTAGTAAGTCTATCAACAATCACCCATAAGCTATCATGACCTGAACGAGAACGGGGAAGGCCATCAATAAAATCCATGGAAATTTGATCCCACTTCCAAATTGGAATTTCTAAAGGTTGCAATAGCCCACCGGGCCTTTGATGCTCTGCCTTGACAAGTTGACAAGTCATGCAACACTTAACAAAGTTAGCAATATCAGATTTCATTCCCTTCCAATAATAAAGTCGCTTCATATCCGCGTACATTTTACTACTACCGGGATGAATGGTAAATTTAGAACGATGAGAATCTTCCAAAATATCTTTACGAAGATCACTAATATTTTGCACGGCATGTCTTTCAAATTTTCAAATGCCGACACGAGAATCAATATCAAAGTCTTTCAAATCTTCAGTATCAATTTTATCTCTCAATCTTTGGCTAAGAAGAGCTAATACAAGATCTAGTCCTTGAGCTTCAAGAATGCGGTCTAAAAGGGAAGGACGAGCCTCCAGACTACATAAAACATGAGATGAACATAAATCAAAAACTCAATCTCGAATTTCACAAGTGGATAAAATTCCGAGATCATTCCATTCAGATATCATCAAAGAAACAACCGCTTCTTGCTTGCGACTAAGTGCATCGGCAACTCGATTTCCCTTTGCGGGATTATAAAGAATATCAAGATCATAAGATGTAAGAAATTCGAGCCAACGCTGTTGATGCAAATTAAGTTCCTTTTGAGAAAACAAATATTTCAAAGACTTATGATCAGTATAGAGAATAAATTTTTCTCCCAAAAGATAGTGACGCCATATTTGAAGGGCGAAAACAATAGCCGCGAGTTCTAAATCATGAATGGCATATCTAGTCTCTGGTGGCTTCAATTGCCTAGAAGCATAAGCAATAACACGTTCTTTTTGCATAATAACGACACCCAAACCAACACGACTTGCGTCGGTATAAACAATAAAATCTTGATTCACTTCGGGAATAACAAGAATAGGAGCATTGAAAAGGAGTTCTTTTAATTTCTGAAAAGAAGTTTCACATTTTTCCGACCAAATGTATTTAACACCTTTCTTTGTTAAGCAAGCAATTTTAGAAAAATCTTTGATAAAACGACGGTAATAACCTTCCAATCCAAGAAAGCTACGAATTTCCATCACACTCTCCAGTCTCTTCCAATTTTGAATCGCTTCAGTCTTTGAAGGATCCACGGATATTTCGGATTCGAAAATAATATGACCGAGAAACTTCACACAAGATTGCCAAAAATGGCATTTAGAAAATTTTGCTTTTAATTGATTACTCCTAAGAGTTTCCAAGACAATCCGAAGATGCTTTTCATGCTCCTCTTCAGTTTTTGAATACACAAGAATATCATCAATAAAGATGAGAACAAATCGATCGAGGAAATCTTTGAAAACTCGATTCGTAAGGTCAACGAAATAAGCCGAAGCATTCGTTAAACCAAATGGAATAACAAGCCACTCATAAGATCCATACCGTGTATGGAACGATGTCAAAGGAATGCTATCCTCTGCAATACGAAGCTGATGAAATCCGGTCGCTAAGTCCAATTGTGAAAAGACTTCAGCACCACTAAGTTGATCGAATAGATCATCAATCCACGGTAAATGATATTTATTCTTTATAGTAAGGTCATTAAGCTTGCGGTAGTCAACACAAAGCCTAAGTGTACCATCGGATTTCTTCAGAAAAATTGCCGAAGCTCCCCAAGGCGAGGAACTAGAGCGAATAAATTGCTTCCTCTCCAATTTGGATAATTGTTTGCGCATCTTCTCATTTTCCTTATTGGACAAACGATGAGGAGGATGAGTAATAGGTTGAGCTCCAGGGGTAAGATTAATTTTGAACTCAATTGCTCGCTTAGGTGGTAGACCTAAAACGGGCTCAAATATGTCGAAAAATTCACGAACAACGTGAATAAGAGAAATGACATCTTCCTCATCATCATTATCATCATCTCGAGGATTTAGAGAATATAAAGTTGCAGATAAAGTGGAATCCGAATCTTTGAGAATAATAGAAATCTGCTTAACAGATTGAGAATGTCGAAGATGAATAGTCCGCTCAGGACATAGGATATGAGCTTCATAATGGTTAAGCCAATCCATTCACAAAATCATTCCAAAGCCTAAGTAACGCATGACATGCAAATCGGCTCGGAAAGAAAAATCACAAAAATAATCTTGACATTTTACAAAGCAAGCTAAGTGTTGCGGATCCACCAACCAGATTCGCGATTCTCAAAGAAGTCATTAAACACAAAAAATCCAAAGAAAAAGTATCAACAAGTTCTTTTGAAATAAAAGAATGGGATGCACCTGTATCAAAAAGAACTCAAATAGGTTGATCACGAAATATAATAATGCCATCAAGGATAGAATGAGACATACCTTGATTACGAGACGTGTTGCCAGGGGCTTGAGCCACATTCAACTTTACCTCCCTCTTGCCTTGAAGCTTAGGGCATGAAGGTATAGCATGACCAGGACTTTTGCAGTAGCGACAAGAGAGGGACTTTGGACACTTGTTCGCGTAATGGTCCTTCGAACCACAATTATAGCATTCCCCACGACCAAAGGAAGAAGTCTTTGCCACCGGAGTTGCTTGCTTCCCTTTCTTATTGGGATAAGAACCTTTGAATTTGTTAGGCCTTTTCTTGTTGTTGTTGAAGTTTGGTTTGACTCCCACAACTTCAACATCACTCTCCCTATCAGCCTCTTCAAGACGAAGAGCGATATCTACGAGTTGGCCAAAAGAAACTTCTAATTTTAGAAGTAATGGCTTCTTGAGACTCTTGTTCAAGCCATAGACAAATCTCTAATTTTTCTTCAATGGGGTATTAATGTATTCAACCCCGTACTTGGAAAGAGATTCGAAAGATGCGACATAGTCTGTCACAGAAGATTCACCTTGAAAAGGTCAATAAAACGGCGAGCCAATGTCACCTTCTCTACTTCTGGCACAAATTTTAATTCGAAGCGTTCTCGGAATTTCTCCCAAGTAAGATCTGCTTCAATAATTTCAGAAATAAGAAGTTCGTACCAGTCTAATGCTCTTTCTTGGAGCATACTAGAAGCCACCTAAACACGGTGAAGATCAATACGATTCATGCGAGAAAAGATTCGATCGCATGATCTTAGCCAAGCTTGGACTTCAATAATAGTTTCAAAACCTTTGAATGGCTTCCCACCCAAGTCGTTATAATCGTTGCACAAGCGTGCAAATCCAGACTTAGGGTGAGTAGGTTCCGGATTAGAACCAGCTGCTTGAGCATCCTTAACTAAATCAAGAAGTTGTTTAGCAGTCATAAATACTCCATCCTGGGGAGTAACACTAGATTGACCAGCGCTGGGGCGGCCTGGTCTAGCCATTTCTCTTCCTTAAGAAAGAAAGAAAGAAGAAGAAAATGGTTACTCACCAAATGAATATCAAACATTCTTGATAGGTGAAACAAGGAATCATAAAAGAAAATAGGATAGAAAAGTACGAAGACGCGAATAAAATCCTAAAGCACGACTCCTAAGATGGACTTAGGACGATGATCCTTGTTAAATTATCCTACATTGTTCCGAAGTTTGGCTCTGATACCAAGCTGTGACGCCCCACCTCTATACCCACGCTAGTCAAGAACACCACGGTGTAATGCTGTCAACTAGCACGGAGAATAAGGCTGTTGAGGAGAGACCATCCGTGTAATTGCATTGTAAACCTAAAGCTACTACACAGTGGCTATTATAAACTTCGGAAACAAATATAGAAATATACATAACATAAATCAGTCACAGATATCCATATCACTAAGGCGGAAAAAGATATTAATATAACACATGAAAGTGTACATCGGAGTAGTGGTCAAACGAGATCCACACTATCACGAAAGAATAGCTACAAGTGCTAGACAAAAGAATATGAATACATTAATGAGTCTATATATCAAATGTATACAGCAAAAACTACTAATCTAAGTAGTTAGCCAAAAGTCAAGGTAAAGATCCTGGATGAGAAGTCAAGCAGAAGCACCTATAACATCTCGGTCTGACCCGAGTATTATTTAATAAGAAAATAATAAAAGGATCAGTCTAGCTATAAATATTAGATGAAATGATATAGAATTAGAGGTATGGTATAAACGTATAATAACCATAACGGCATACTATGAAAAGCATGTAAATGAACATCAACAACTGATTAATCAATATCACAAGAATCTTCTCAAAGATCCAAAGGAATGTCAAACTCCATAAATTTGCATACACAAAAGAGTCAATGACACACAAATTCACCAATGCACAAATATTGATAAAGCTTATCAATGAAAATCACGAAAATTGGTGAAACACGAAATTCTAGAAATCTACATAAGAAATCCAGAAATCACAAAAAGGGGGAGGCCTATCACAAACGGGAGTATGAAAACTCACCAACACGTGTATCACAAAATGGAACGCTATTCCATGGTAGCTAACCATAAATTTTGAGCCGAAGCTCCACAAGCGGTCCGAAGACCATGGGTCGCTGCCCCACCAAATTGAGCTGAAGCTCCACAGAAACGGGGTTTAGTCTCCCTCGTAGACAAAGAGACATCACACATTTGCTAGTCTAAATCACAAAATTGATCATCATCGATCATCAAGAAGTGTCATTTATTGTGAGCTAGTAAATATAAAAGTTTAGCTTCATGTCCCAAGAGATTCAATCGAACAAGTCCAAGAATTAACCGACGAAGTAAACGCAAGCATTTCATACCACTTGTTTTACTAAGCCGTTTAATTAGATTTCTCATACGAGTGATGTAAAGGTATGTATATACTAATAGATTGGAAAACGTTTTAAGAAGAGGGCTTTGTAATAAAATAGCGTTGCAATCGCTTTGATGAAAGAGTTTTGATATTTACTACTAGTATTGAAACCTTTATATTTTTAAAGTGACAAGTCACAAAAACGATTGTAGAAATAATCAATCACAAAAATTCACATTCGAAGACGTGAATAAAATCCAAAGAGGTCAATTCTGAAGCCATCAAAGTGTAAATACTCTTGCGACCTAACATGGCCGAACTAAGGTGCAAACGACCCAAAAGAAGTAGCGGTTTAATGGCGCGACCCAAGGTACAACGACCTAACGTGGTTAACGACCTAACTCGGTCGCGACCTAAGGTGTGCGACTTAACAGTGGAGAGCGACATAGTGGATATGGAGTCAAGCGACCTAATGGATCACGACCTAAGGAATTGGCAAGGCCGAGCGACCTAGTGGCTGCGACCTAATATGGAAACATGGTCGAGCGACCTAATAAGGTAAGCATGCGGCCAAGATGGTGCGACCCAAGTGGTACGCGACCTAAGGGGGTACGCGACCTAAAGGGGTACGCGACCTAAAGACTCAATGCCGAGCGATCTAACGAGGTAAGTAAGGCCGAGCGACCTAATGCATGAGACGGCATGATGTGGCACGACCTAACCTTAACATCTTAAGGAAATGGCGAACGACTTAAGGGCCACGACCCAAATAGACAGGCCAAGCGACCTACGGTGCTACGACCTAATGGCGAACGACCTAATGTTGCCGAACGAATTAAGGCCGGAAACGACCTATATGCTGTGCGACTTTTCAACGGCCGAACAACCTAAGACGCAGAAAACGCAAAAACACATGAAAATTGGAGTTTTTCACCAATTCAATCCAAACCAAAAGTAAATGCATAGGTAAAAATGTTAGGATTTCATTCCCAACAATCAATGATAGTTATAGACAAGAATGTGAGATAAAAATCTCACCTCTTCGCAAATTCAATGAAAAAGAAGCTTGAAATCAATGGAAGAAGCAACTACAAGCTTGAATCAATAGCTTCTCCTTGGATTTGGAGTTAGATGATGGACTTGCAAATGAACAAAGGCTTGGAGTTTCTATTTCCCATTCTCTTCCTCCATTTTCGATGAAGCTTTTATTGTTAGGAAATGAAATGGAGTTATGAAGAGAAGAGGGGGTTGAGCTTGAGTTATAATGGGCTAAACCAACCCCAAGGCCCAAAGTGTAAAAGTGACAAAATTTCAATAACTCCAAACATATCAAAGTTTATAATTAAAAAGATCGCAAACGTCGTTTTGGACCCTGTGGAAGTGGTCTCGAGTTCTAATTCGACCGTATGCAAAAAGTAACTTTTTGGACTATAATCCGACTAACGATAAAATATATAAATAGGAATATTTAAATATTCAATCGTAAAATATGCGGGTTGTTACAAAAGGGAAATTTGTTTTAAAAATAAATATTGGTTTATTTTTAAGGTGTGGAAAGAAATTTACAGATATGAAATGTAAATTGAAATAAATCGAGAAGGGTTTATTAATTAGTTTAAATGGACCATTTTGAAATGAAAGTGTATTTTCCCTAGAAAGCCGAGTATATTTTCAAAGTAGCTTTCAAAGTATAAATTAAAAGTTCTAAAGTTGGTTTTAAAAGAATATTTTGAAGAAATTATTTTCTTTACTTATTTTAAAAAGCTTTAGAGTAAAGATTTATTTAGTAAATTATAGAAGTGATTATATAAAAATTTAATTGATAATTGTTTTAGAAAATGGTTATTTAAATATTTATACTCTATCTACTAATTTTATTTTGGAAATTAGTTTGGACTTAAAAATTTTATGTAAAATAGTTTTTATTTTAATTATTTTAAGTAAAGTGTTTAAAGTAGTTTTTATTTTAAATATTTCCAAATGTATATTTGGATAAGTGATTTGAATTATTTTTAAAAGTATTCGGACTTGGCAGATTTTCTAATGGAAATAAATGATTTCGAAAACTTTATTCCGCGAGCGAAAAATGTTTTGAAATTCGTTTCAAAAGGATTGATGTGTGAAAATATATCTTGTGAAGATATTTATAAAATAAATAATTTAGGGAAATTATATAAATATGATGATTGTTGTGAATGTTGTTGATAGTCAAATAACCGACTATCAATGTTGGCCTTTGAAATGGCACTTGAATTTGTTTTCCAAACAAGTGGTCGTTATTCGGTTAAGCCAGGAGAGGACTTTATGTCACAAAACCCATTCTGAATAATAATACGACGAAATGGGATTGCATTTGAAGATGGTGTTGAAGACCGGGTATTTTCAAAAGCGAAAGGATTACCTGTCGAATGTCTCTACACCGAGTTGCTCTGGTATAGAGATTTTATCACCCTTTGTGATGGGGAGTCCGGACGTGATTAGGGATTATCCGGATGTGCAAGGGCTACTTTGGAAGTGCCTTCAGTTCTGTTCGAACCCGGAACAGACTTATATGGATGTGTGTCTGACGTTACACTTTGAGATGTAAAGCTAATTTCTATCAAATACATTTCTGTTGGTCGTGGAGAATTTATTCTCTTAGCTTAACACGATTCTCTGAGACGTACGAGTTCAGTGGTTATGTAGTTGATGGTTACAAGTGATACATTCCCAATTTGGTAATGTGGCATACGAAGTGCTGATGATCATTTGTTGATCGAAGCATGGCTTTTTTAAAAAGCGTAGCTTTGTGGACGAGACTTCGTCGAGCCTCACAACCCGAAAATGGTCGAAACAGGAATGTTGCGGCAAGGTTTTTAGGGGTCGTGCCCCTTGGGTATGTCCATTTTCTTCTGGATAAGTGGTGGTATCATGTTATGGAGCCTAGATATTTAACCTATGTGGTTGTTGCAAATTTATTCCTTTGTTGCTATTTGTTGGTGAATCTCGGGATAAAGGTCCGTTACGACCGGGGATGGCATACTTGTGTGTTAGTTACCTATATTATAGCTTGGTTAAAGCATGAGGTAACGTCGGCCTTGTTAGCAGAAATCCGGTTAAGTTCTTGTGGCGTCCTTCCAGAGGCGTACCCATTTCGGTGTAGGAAGTACCTTTGCCTGACCACGGTTGGAAATCCAAACAAAACAATACGCTTCCTGTACGATTTTAGTTGTATAACCTGCCACAGATTGTGGCGGTAACCTACTATTAAACATGGTAGCTATAGTGGACACACGACGAAATGTGGTATGCTGGCTAAGATTAATATTATACTTTCGAAATTTTTTCTGCACTATGCACTAATAATAATAATATCAAATGGTTTTCGCATATCAAGTATTTTTTACTGTCATAAGGAGAAATCTCCTCCAAGTGTGCGCTTGCATTGTGGGTGGCAGGAGGCCTTATGGTAGTTTCATTTTCCAAAAGCACAGCGGGTTTCTTTTTATTTTCTTTGTGAAAATAACTATTTTTAAGTACTCACACCAGTCCCGTAACCGACCTGGAGTTTATTGTTCCCTTCCTAAACTCTGGGTGCCCACAATTTTACACACATGCAGCCTAGAGATAGGTTATTAGGTCATTCTAGAATTCAGGAGTTGCTAGGGAGCTCGGGAGACGAGTTGGATGGCGAAGCATACTTCCGTATACTATTATCTTTTCCACTATGTATTCAATTGTAAGGACAAGTTTATATAACTATCTGATTTGCTGCTAATGATTGTAAACTCTGTTGATGTATTGTAATAACATATGTAGTTCTTTGTTTTGAAGATTATTCATTTATATATTATATGTTTCTTCGCTGCAAAATGTGAGATTCTATTATTGTTTTTGTTCTTCTTCTATCTTCTTCTTCTTTAACTTTAACGGTTCGGTTTTCCGGCATTTGACTGTACGACATTTGATACAGTGGGCGTACTAAAGTCGATTTTTGAGCATCGAAAAATCAGGCCGTTACAATATGGTATCAGAGCATTTGGTTGAGTTTTCATCTAAAGCAAGGTGGACGATTAGGTTGTTGGGCAAAAATGAAGGTCGAGGCAACTGTGCACTGTGGCGTCGTCAGTGGTCGGGTTAATTTTCTAACCCTAGCTTTTGTTGAAGTTGGATTTGGGGTTGTCGCATCTTCTCTGATGATGCAAGCTGCTTGGAACATTGGTGAATGGAAGCGTGGAGGCAGGGCATGGTACGACCGGAGTTGTAATGACTCCGGTGATCGGAATCGAGGAGTCAAGGAGATTTGCTGAAGGTCTTATTTGGGTCAAGTCCATCAGAGGTGCTCGATTTCAATTCGAGGTGAGTGCGAATGTTTGGGTGGTCGGATTGCAATGCTGTGGTGTTGGGTGACATGCTGAAGGCATTGACGATGGTCGGAGGTGACCGACTTTGGCGTGCATGTGCACGTGATGGTGGGTGCGTGTCCGAAGGGTTTAGCTGTGAAGTCTCGGAGTCGAGTTCGAGTTTTGGGGTAGGAAGCTCGAGTTCATACTCGAGTATATGTTGGAAGTAGATTGCCTGTAGTTTTAAAATCCAGAATTTAATCAAGGTTTAAAAAAAAGAGGGAAGAAGTGAAACTCGGGTATGACCCGAGTAAGCCACGGGTTTGACCCGAAGCAGCAAAAGTAAAACAGTAATTAAGGTTTTAAAAGTTTTTAAAACTTGTGTTTTGATTTTTAAAAATTTAAATTAGTTTAAAACTCTTATGTAAATTACTTGATGTTTTAATAAAAGTTTTCCTAAAGATATTTTAAGAAGTTTTGAAGTTTGTTAAATTTAAACTTTGTTAAGAAATTTTAAAGTGATTTTAAAATCGAGTTTTGAAAGCAAATTTTAAAAGTTTATATAAAAGACAAGTTTAAAATTCAAGTTGAAAATAGTTTTCAAAAACTAATAATTGATAAATATTTAAGCTATTTAAAGTTGTGTTTTGATAACTTTAATTTTATCAAGTTAAATGATTGTTTTATTTTAAAAACTTAGTTAATAATTTAATTAAGTAAAGATAGTTATAAAAGGTAAATGATGTAAATATGTTAAGGGTAATTAAAGCATTTACAAGATAATGTTTTATCTTAATTAAGGTATTAATATCTTAATTTTGATTAAGTTAATTTAAAGAGATTATGTTTAATTAATTAGTTTAATTATAAAGGAATGATTAAAAAATTAATTAAAGGAAATTACTTGATGAGAAATGAATAAAGGATAATTACTTGGTGGAAGAAATTAAGTTATAATTACTCAGTGTAATTAAAGGATTAGTTTTAATCAAGGAGATGATTTAATTGATGAAGTAAATAAGGAAAGTTAATGATTGATTGTGATTGACTAAGGATTAATTAATGAAAGTGATCAATCTTGCTTATGAATGATTGAATAATGATAAGTGCCTTGGATTGGTTGATATCTATGATAGGAACTTCTTTGTGATATGATATGTTTGGGTGGACAATGATGATGTGATTATCTATCATTTATAAATTGCTGTGTGAAAGTGTTATCCAATAATTAAAGTTGAATTGTACTTAATAACATGGGTTAAAATGAAATTGGATTCGAAGAGACCAGAGTCGAGTATTAGTTAATACCCGAAACCACTTCAATTCTTTATAGATCGATATGTGAAATCAATAGGCTGGTATGGAATGATTTAAGTGAATTGGATCATTTAATCTAAGTTTTGATACTTAGAAATTGATGTGTGAAATAGGTGATGTCTATGACAACTTGTGAAGTTGTAAATTGATATAAATTACCCCAGGTTTATATAAGTTGTATGTTTTTTTGTATTTCTTGATATATGGGTATACTCACGCCGGTTTCCAGCCTGACCCGGGTGTTAGTTTGATGTAATGCTCGGGTCAGACCGAGTATTACAGATTTTCAGGTAAGGACGTTCTGGAGCTCAAGAGGCGAGTTGGATGGCAGGAACGTATGGAGTATATTCCGCTGTGACATGTTGTAGTTTATTTGGAATTAGTTTATTTTTAACTGTCCAGTGTTTGCATAAATATCGTAACTCTGTTGTATTATACAAAATTTAACAGATACAGCTTCTTTGTACAAATGTTATTTTATGAGATATTATATTTTATCTGCTACGAATGTGAGAATCTGTGTTTTGTTTCTGTTTCTTCTTCTTTCTCTCTTCTTCTTTTCTTTACTATCTGAAAATTTCGGGATCGTAATTTTCCGGTCGTTACATTTGGTATCAGAGCTGAAGGTTAAGCGAGAACCATGGCTCTGGTGGGATTACTCATTAAGGATAAGGTAAGTGGTACCTTAGGATGAGTTGAGTGTATATAAATATATATATGAGAGCGTACTTTTTATTTTCTTATATAAAGATTTTAAATGATTTTATATAAGATTACGTTTTGATATATAGAGCAATATTTCTTTTTAATAAATATTATGGTAATCGGTTGTTAAGTTATTGAAATTAAATTAAGTGGTAATAGAAAACCTACCAAACTGAAATTAAACCTTGAAGTTGGGGAAGAATTTCAAAATAAGGTGAATTAGAATTAGTTTCAAACCAGAAAAATAGAATGGTTATTGTGTTTAATAATGGATGAGTGTTTTCCAATAAAAAAATAAAATGTTTTAAGGAAGTAACCGTTTAAAAAGAGTAACTTGTAAACTTGAAAGGATGTAAATTAAAGTCGGTTTCAAATTGTGAAGTTTTGAATTCTAAATTTAAACATTTAAAGTGGTTTAAAATTTAAAAGTAACCAGGTGTGTAAAGGAAATTAACTCTAAGGTTGAGTTTTAAATTTGGAATGAGATGTGATACCCAAAGTGATAAGTCTTTGAACATAATAAGTGGAAAGATTATTTATGAGAAGTTCAAAATTTGAAATGGAAGTTCAAATTTGGGTAAGGTTGACTGGATTAAGTGAACTGAGTTTAACTTGGGGAAAAATTAAATAAGTTGGAATGGTCAACCTGATTTGGAAATTTCAAGATGAAATTAAGATTTAACTTGGGAAGTTAAATGGTTAATTTGAATTAGGAAGTTTGAGAGATCTAAAAATGGTTTTGAGATCCGAAAAATTAGAAATTGATGGATGTTTTAAAATAATTTGAATGATACCATCCCGTTCTTATTAATAATCTTTAAGCTAAAATTGGATTCGTTTAAATAAATGAGAAATGAAGTGTGATAATATATCCATTATTGGGATAAAAGGAAAATCACACTTTAATTTGAAATCAAGAATAAGGAATTACTTTGAACTGAAAATTTGAATAATTACACTTGTAAATTAAAATTGTTTAAGGAACTACTTTTAAACTGGAAGATAAAATTGGGTAATAAATTAAGTTTTTAAGATAAAATTGTTTTGAACTCTTATTTGAACTTTGGAAAAAGTTAAGTAAAGGTAATTTAAAATGGAATTTTGAGAATTTGACTCAAAATTAAATTGTTTAAAGGTTTGGGTTATTGATGTAAAAATAAAGGTTAATTTGACTTGTGGTATAATACGTTAGGTCTGAACTATGAATTGAATTGTTTAAAAACTTTAAAGGTAAATTGATTTAAAGGAATTAAATCAACATTTGAAGTATTAACTCGAATTTATATAATTCGAGATGGTTCATAGTGAACTGGAATTTGAAGTTGGTTCAAATTGAAATTTGATTTGAATATTTAGGAATTGTGATTAAAAGTTGAATAGTTTTAAATTCAAATGGAATTTGAATTGAATTTGGAAAGAAATTGAGGTTAATTCAACTTGAATTGGGGTTAAATCAATTTCAATAGAAATTGAAGTTATTTAAATTGTAATTGAGTCAATTTAAATGGAAGTAGAAATTTAAATTGAATTGATTGGAAATGGAAGTTGGGAATTGAACAGTTTGACTCTGGACTATTTTCAAAATAAATTGTTTTAGTACAAATCTATTCTTTTTAAACTATTTACTATACAACTTTTCTTTTTAAAATCCAAATTATCTTATACTTATTTTACAATTATCTTTGGAACTATTTAACAATTTTTCTACTGTTTTATAAACTAATTTTTATTTTTCAACTACTTTATAACTAATTACTATTTTACAATTATTTAAAATTATTTAAAATTTCTATAACTATTTGACTATTTTCCAACTATTTTGCCATTACTTAACTATTTTTACAGCTATTTTACAAACTAATAATTATTTTTCTACTATTTATCTATTTTAAACTTTTCAAGCTATTTTCTAAATTTAAGCTGGATAGAGTTCAAACTGTTTATGATTTGTTGTCACTTGAGATAAGAATTGAAGTGATAATGCAAATGGTATTGAAGCAATTGTAATAAATGAATGAAATTAAGGTGAATGTGAATAGAAAGGGAATTCGTTTGATTAATAAATCAACAAAGATAAATACGTAGGATGTACGTAAATTATTCTATTCACATAGTGATTTGATCCAGATTCGAGCGCCGAATTTCGAGATAGTTATATCGATCCGAGTGGGATTTTTCACTCGATTTTCGACGGCGAACCTGGATATGGATTGTTGATTGGTTCTGGATATTCTCTATCATAGTTATGACTATGCAAGAAGAATAACGGTTTCAGATCAAGAAACCAGATCTAAGTTCGCACTAGGAAGTCAGGTGGACAATACTAGTTCGGAAATGAAATTGTGTGATCGAGTGAGCGATCAGATTTGTATAGCGTACGGATAATATGTGTACATCGTATGGATTTGAATAAAATTCATACTGGGAATTTGTGGATTAGAAATGTGAAATGGTTTTTGAAATGAAAGTTATATTTTGTGAAGTATATGATGAAGTAACATGGAAATTGGATATTTCTATGATAGAATTTTTTTTAAGTAAGTAATATGGTTAGTGACTTTATAGAGTAATAAAAAATATTTGATTTGGAATAAATAAAGTTATATAACTATGTTATATAAGATAAATCTCCCCTGGGTGAATTTATTGTCATAAGAAAAGGATTTTGAAGGTGTTTTGAAGTATAAAAGGAGTTTTATACAAGTTTGAAATGATCCAAAGTTTTAAAGATTATATATATATATATATATATATATATATATATATATATAAAGGATCATGTGAGGATTTTGGAAAAAGGTTTTGGGAACTTTTGGATTTGGAAAGGCTTTTGATTTTTGGTTAAGATCAATATTGAAATTTGGAAAGCCTAGTTTGAGAATAATCGATTTTGGGATAGTCGATTTTGGTGTAAAGGAGCTTTGTATGAGATCATGCTAGGTGTATGATTTGAAAGATACTATATGTGTATAGTATAAAGTGTTTTAATGATGGCTCTGGGGAAAAAGGCGCTCCCTTAAAATGAACTTCTCAGGAGTACCACCGGGTGGTACTGCCGTGAGCCCCAAGGGGGGGTTCTAAAGTTGATCCTGTGAGGAGTCCGGACAAAATTAGTTCATGAGGACTATGAGTAGTGTGTACCATAGCGAAAGTCGTGTGAGCCGCTGAGAGCCAACAATCTGCGTTTGATTTTATATCGGTAGAATGCGACCTATGGTAACATAGCGAAAGTCGTGTGAGCCGCTGAGAGCCAACAATCTGTGTTTGATTTTATATCGGTAGACTACGACCTATGTAGGTGGAGAAGTTTCATTTTGACAGCGAAAGTCGTGTGTGCCGCTGAGAGCCAACAGTCCGCGTTTGATTTTATATCGATAGACTGCGATCTGTTGTGTGTTCCATGGCGTAATCGAGAGGCCGTGGAGAGCCTACAATTACATGGACTTTTGCTACGGTGGCAATGTAACCCAGGATGTAACCGTGACCATGGATGGGGGTGATGATTTCCAAAGAATTCTCCCCAAAGATATTTCCTCTATTTTCAAAAATGTTTTCTATATTTTCAATAAAATTATTTTCCAATTATTTTCACTAGGTGTTGAAAATGGGTCTACTAAGTACTTATAGATTTTTAGTCCTACGCCTGATCAACATATGACCGAATTTCTGTAAGAACAAGGATGGACTTGTTGAAAACATCGAGTTATAAAGTATTTTTATAAAAACTATTTTTATAATATTATGTGGATTTCAAAAGTGTTTTAAAAATAATCAAAAAGTAATTTAACTGATATTAAGTATTTTAATAACTTCTGGTTTCGTTCCTTTTCGGGGACGAAAAGGTTCAAAGGGGAGAGGAATGTGATAGCCCTGAATTCTTGACATTTATTAATTGGTAATTAGCAGAATTTGATTTATTAAAATAATAATTTGCAAATTTAAACAAATAAAATTTGCAAATTAAAGATGTCTGAATGTATATGAAAGTGGATTGGAAACTATGATAATAGTTGAAGTAAATAATGGATCTTAAAGTAAATTATTAATTTTATAAATAGATATGTGTAAACTCCATAATGATGAAAATCTTAAGTATGTACATATATAAATTCATTGTGGAAAAAAAATCCAAGTAAACATACTAAGATAATCATTTTAATAAATGGGCAAAATTTATCTTTTCAAAAACAAATAAATTAATTATTGTTTTTGTATGTATAAGTAGTTGGCAAATAAGGTTTGTTTTTAAAATTCAAACATCTTAGAATAAGTTGGTTCTAAAATTTATATTTAAAAAATATTATTAATTATTTAATTGGGATTTTATTTCAATTTCTATAAATTGAATATAGGTTAGTAAAAGAAAGGTTAAAGACATGCATACATATAAACTAAATTGTAGATATTTTTATAAATATATAAATACATATAAAAATATATTAATGCATGAACATTACAAATGTAAGATAGATATAACATAAAAATGACAAATGTAAGAAATTTAACAAGTGTCTTATTTTTCCTAATTTTCTTTTTTCTTTAATTTTAATAACCACAAATTTTATAAACTTCCATTCTTTCTTATTCATATTTCTTTTCCTTCAAACCAAGCAAGAATCTATGGCCACAAAACTGAAAACATTTTTACAATCCTGTAACCTCAAGCATTACCAAATCCTGGAACCATCTGTACCAAACCCTGTAAATTCAAGTCTGAAGCCATATTCAAATCCTCAAGTTCAAAAACCTGTAGCTTTTTTTCAAATATTGATCCCCTCAAAAACAAATTGTAGCCAATCTTCAACCCAAATTTGTCAAAAAAAACCAAACCATGTAGTGTTTTTATCAAGCCCGTAGCCTTTTCGAAACTGCAAACCTGAAATGTTTTCCTTTAATATGAAGTTCATTCCTCAAAAAATAAAATCAACTATGTTATTCTCTTTTGTCAAGCATTAATCAAAGGCCTGGAAAATCTTCTTTTATCATAAGCCTAAAACCAGAATTAGGTTCAAAACCTGTTGAAGCATTAGAAAAAAAAAAGCTTGAGAACATTCTGTTATCAAGAACATGGAAACAATAAATTTTAATAAGTCTTGATCATCATCATGATTCCAGTTTTAAAGAAATTCGGTACCAAGCAACATAAGCTTTCAGAAGTCAACATTAGTAATACTCAAAGCTTTCGGGAATCAAGCTCTGTTTTTAAAAAGAGTGAGTAAACAACTAATTTAAATCTTAAGTAGGTTAATTTCGTTGCTTAAGTAATTTCTGTGATAATGATGCTTGTTTGTGATAATACTGCATATATATATATATATACATATATATATATATATATATGAATGTGTTAATATGTGTGCATGTTAGTTTCTTTTTTTTTTTTTGAAACTGCAATGTGTAAAATAAATTCAAAACCATTATGTTACTTCTCTGGTTAGTTTTCATGTTGAGATGTTCAAACAAAGGTTGTTTAAAACAACAAGTTTTAAATTGAAAAAAATATGGAAAAACACAAAAATTGATAGTGATGCCTGTATGTAGTTGTATGTAAATCTGTAGGTAGGGATGCATTTGAATCTGCATGCCTGAAGTTTTTGTTCCTCTATCCATTCTTGAATTACAGAGTTTTATAAATAATCAAAAATTAAAATTTCCCATATAAACACTTTGCAGCTTTGAATTTTCAAATATATTAATCAAGTTTAAACTCATCAAGATTATAAAAAATATGTCTAAGTAATTTAAGTTTGGAAAATTACCTGTAAACGAGAAACTACAGAGGGAACTTGTAGAATGTAATAAACCAAATGTTGAATTATATTGATTCATGTATATGTATTGAATCGTCATTGAAGATTATGATTTTTAAAACAAAAATCCAAATTTTAAGTGATGAAATGGATGTGAATTTGGGAAATATCAGGAATATGGTTCATGAGCATTTTCTGTTGGTCAGAGGATTTTGAGTGGTTGAGTTTTCGTCTGACGCAAGGTGGACGATCAGGTTGTTGGGCAAAAATGAAGGTCGAGGCAACTATGCAATATGGCTTTGTCAGTGGTCGGGTTAAGTTTTTAACCCTAGCTTTTGTTGAAGTTGGGTTTGGGGTTGTCGTATCTTCTCTGATTATGCGAGCTTCTTGGAACTTTGGTGAATGGAAGCGTGAAGGCAGGGCATGGTACGACCGGAGTTTTAATGACTCCGGTGATTGGAATCGAGGAGTCAAGGAGATTTGCTGAAGGTCGTATTTGGGTTGAAGTCCATCGGAGGTGCTTGATTTCAATTCGAGGTGCGTGTGAATGTTTGGGTGGTCAGATTGTAATGTTGTGGTGTTGGGTAACATGCTGGAGGCATAGACGATGGTCGGAGGCGATCAACGGCGGCGTGCATGTGCACGTGATGGTGGGTGCGTGTCAGAAGGGTTTGGCTGTGAAGTCTCGGTGTCGAGTTCGAGTTTTGGGGTAGGAAGCTCGAGTTCATACTCGAGTATGTTGGAAGTGGATTGCCTGTAGTTTTAGAATCTTGAATTTAATCAAAGTTTAAATGAAAAAAAAAGAGGGAAGAAGTGAAACTCGGGTATGACCCGAGTAAGCAACGGGTTTGACCCGAAGCAGCTAAAGTAAAACAATAATTAAGGTTTTAAAGTTTTTAAAACTTGTGTTTTGATTTTTAAAAATTTAAATTAGTTTAAAACTCTTATGTAAATTACTTAATGTTTTAATAAACATTTTCTTAAACATATTTTAAGAAGTTTTGAAGTTCGTTAAATTTAAACTTTGTTAAGAAATTTTAAAGTGATTTAAAAATCGGGTTTTGAAAGAAAATTTTAAAAGTTTATATAGAAGAAAAGTTTTAAATTCAAATTGAAAATAGTTTTCAAAAACTAATAATTGATAAATATTTAAGCTATTTAAAGTTGTGTTTTGATAACTTTAATTTTATCAAGTTAAATGATTGTTTTATTTTAAAAACTTAATTGATAATTTAATTAAGTAAAGATAGTTATAAAAGGTAAATGATGTAAATATGTTAAGGGTAATTAAAGCATTTACAAGATAATGTTTTATCTTAATTAAGGTTTTGATATCTTAATTTTGATTAAGTTAATTTAAAGAGATTAAGTTTAATTAATTAGTTTAATTATAAAGGAACGATTAAGAAATTAATTAATGGAAATTACTTGATGATAAATGAATAAAGGATAATTACTTGGTGGAAGAAAATAAGTTACAGTTACTCAGTGTAATTAAAGGATTAATTATAATCCAGGAGATGATTTAATTGATGAAGTTAATAAGGAAAGTTGATAATTGATTGTGATTGACTAAGGATTAATTAATGAAAGTGATCAATCTTTCTTATGAATGATTGAATGATGATAAGTGCCTTGGATTGGTTGATATCTCTGATAGGACTGCTTTGTGATATGATATGTTTGGGTGGACAATGATGATGTGATTATCTATCATTTATAAATTGTTGTGTGAAAATGTTATCCAATAATTAAAGTTGAATTGTATTTAATAACTTGGGTTAAAATGACATTGGATTCGAAGAGACCGGAGTCGGGTATTAGTTAATACGCAAAACCATTTCCATTCTTTATAGATTGATATGTGAAATCAATTGGCTGGTATGGAATGATTTAAGTGAATTGGACCATTTAATCGAAGTTTTGGGACCTAGAAATCGATTTGTGGAATAGTTAATGTCTATGACAACTTGTGAAGTTGTAAATTTATATAAATTACCCTGGGTTTATATAGGTTGTATGTTTTTTTGTATATCTTGATATATGGGTTTACTCACGCTAGTTTCCAGCCTGACCCAGGTGTTACTTTGATGTAATGCTCGGGTCATACCGAGTATTACATATTTTCAGGTAATGACGTTCTGGAGCTCAGGAGGCGAGTTGGATGGCAGGAACGTATGGAGTATATTCCTTTGTGACATGTTGTAGGTAATCTGGAACTAGTTAATTTTTAATTGTCCCATGTTTGCATAAATATGGTAACTCTGTTATATTGTACAAAATTTAACTAATACAGCTTCTTTGTATAAATGTTATTTTATGAGATATTATATTTTATCTGCTGTGAATGTGAGAATCTGTGTTTTGTTTCTGTTTCTTCTTCTTTCTCTATTCTTCTTTTCTTAACTATCTGAAAATTTTGGGATCGTAATTTTCGGATCATTACACTGAATTTTTTGATATTGTTAAAAAGGCATGGTTCTTCTTTTCTTTTGGTAATCCTATGTTTATCTTGTAGTGTAAACTTAGAGCTGTCTAAGCTGAATTGAAAGTTTGATCGGTGAGTAAATTTGGCAAAGGCAACCTGGCGTCTACCACTATCAGTCACAAACTTTATCAAGTTCAAGAGGCTATAATGTCCGACTCATTACACATTGACTTGGTGACTCAGGAGGCTACCTTATCTAACCAACTCTTTGATGCCTTAAGAGAGGAAGGGAAAATGGTTAAACAAAAGACTGGAATGTAGTGTTCAGGGATGGAGATCAAAACACTTCATTCCATCATTCTGCTCTTAAAGTTGAACAGTCTAGAGAGACAATTAACGTTCTGAGTGATGAAAATGGTGAGTATGTCTCTGACCCTCCTCGTATTGTTAACACGTTTCTTGATTTCTTCAGCAAGTTACTTGGTAATAGTAATAATTTTGCTCCTTTGCTTGAGCTTCTTGACGCTGTTAGCCTTCCCGGAATTTCTACTGCAGACAATGTCATGTTATCATCTGCAATTACTGACAATGAGATTAAATCTGCTCTGTTCTCCCTCAATGCTAACTCTACTGGAGGTCATGATGGTTTTAATGCCGCCTTTTTTAACTCATGCTGGGATATTGTTGGTCCAACTTTCTTGAAGGTTGTCCATAATTTCTTTAATAAATGCAAGATGATTGGATCTGTCAATGCAACGAACATAGCTCTCATCCCTAAAGTTAAAAACCCATGTCATGTCTTTGACTTTAGGCCTATCTCTTGCTGCAATGCCATTTATAAGTGTATATCTAAAATTATCGCTAATAGGCTCAAGTTAGTCTTGCCTAAGATCATTTCTTCCAATCAAGCAGCCTTTCTTAGGGGTAGAAGTATCCTTGATAATGTCTTGATCTCGTATGAACCTCTGAAAGATACAACACCTCTCATGTTTCTCCCAGAGCGATGTTCAAGCTTGACATTTCTAAAGCTTTTGACTCGTTGCAATGGGACTCTGTATTTAGGATAATAGGCTTAATGAACTTTCCCAAACACTTTGTGACATGGATTGAAGCATGCATCTCTACTGCCAGGTTCTCTGTTATGGTCAATAAATATAATGAGGGTTATTTTCAAAGCAATCAGGGAAATAGGCTAGGAGATCCTATGTCTGCCAATTTATTCATTCTAGTTATGGAGGTATTAACACAAATTCTTATTCCGCTTGTGCATGATGGTAGTTACTCAGTTCACGCAAAATGTAAGAATCCTCTCATCACATCTTTAATGTTTGCCGATGATTTGGTTATTTTTTTCAAGCCAAGTTTGATGACTATATCATCTATAATGGATGGTCTTAACAAGTTTTACAACATCACTGGCTTATCGATTAACTTATCCAAGTCAGATCTCATGATAGCTGGAGTAAGCATTGATGTTATAACCCAAATATCATACCAAACTTCTATAACGCGAAGAGCTGATACTTCTATGTAACTTGGTATCCCTATGGCTACTTCAAGAATCTCTTACGCTCAGTGTATTCCTCTGTTTGAGAGAATCACTGCTAGACTCTTTTTTTGGTCCAATAGGTTGCTTAGTCAGGCAAGAAGGCTTACTCTTGTCAACTCAATTATTTTTTCCATGTTAGTGTACTGGGCCAGATCTTTCATTCTTCCTACCAAGCTGATTAATATGATAAAGAATGCTATGTCTAACTTTTTCTGGCATGGTTCTATGAACTCTAATAAGCTAACTCCGTGTGCCTTCTACAAACTTGAAGTCCCAAAGTCCAAAGGTGGACTGGGTATCAAAAATATGCTTCTGTGGAATCGTGCTGCCATAGTGAATCACATTGACAACCTGCTGAATCATAAAGAGAATATGTGGGTGATATGGTCGCATAGGTATATAATTCGAAATAAGAATTTCTAGACTGTACCTGTACCGCAATCTTGTAGTTGGACGTGGAGGTGTATTCTGAATCTTAGAACTGATATACTCCCATGTGCTAGATGTAGAATTGGTATTAATAGTCGTGTGTCTTTCTAGAATGACCCATGGGTGAAGCATGCTGCTATCCTGAGTCACCTCCTCACTTACAATCAGCAAACTCAATCTGGAATTAGTCCTAATGCTCTGGCTATTGACTTTCTTTCTAATGGTAGTGTTGTCCTTCCATACTCGAGTAATCAGAGTGTTCATCAGTAATGGAATCTCCTTCTTGGCTGTCATGTCCCCTTATCTCAATATGATGGCATCTCATGGACTTTCTATCAAGACAGGTATAGAATTGGTGGCCTGTACAAGCTTCTGGTTTGCCATAATAATAGAGTGACTCTCAACTGGCACAAACGAATATGGCTAAATCATAACAGCGAGAGGCATAACTTTTTTCTCTGGAAGATCTTTAGTGATTGCTTGAAACCAAAATTAAGTTGAGTCAGAGAGGAATCAGTATTGATACCATGTGCATTTTTTGTTTTGCTGCACACAAAGATACACTGCACTTATTCTTTAACTGCCCATATGTCAATAAGTTATGGTCTACTATTAATTCTACCACCACTGGTAGGTCGGTTGCCATGATCATTGAAATTGAATGGGATCTCATATACAAGGCTACGCGATGGAAAATTGAATCATCTTTCGTTCTTCTTTTTACTCTTAAAATCTTCATCTCGATGATCTGGGATGAAAGGAATGCAATAATATTTACTGGGAAAAGGAAATCCTTCATGTAAATGAAAGTGAGTATTGTGGAAGTAATGAGGTTCGCTATATCTGCTTCCAGTCATGCTTTTGATCATGCATTTTTGAATGCTCTTCCATGATTCTTGCTTGGCTGGTTATGGTGTGTTGTTGTCTTTTTTCTTTTTTTCTTCTGTTTTTTGATATGCCTGTCCTTCTTTATGTTCTTTTTCCTATGTTTCTTGCATGCCTAATTGTTCTAGGTGGCATTGTTTCTCCCGTCCTTGTAATTCTTTCTTGGTATATCAATAAAATGGTAGGGGCCCATTTTTAACCCCGCTGGCTTTGCCGAAAAAAAAAAAAGGAAAAAGGTTAACGGTGAAGAAATCATGTAAGTTATTTATTGAAAAGTGTATATATATATATATATATAAAAATTAGATTTTTGATTTCTTAGTATGTGTAGAGAAAAGAAAAATTATAAAAAGATACGCGTTTACATATTTTTAATTTACTAAATTATTTTGAAATAATGTACTTTTGGAAATTAATTTATTAGTTAACCTAAGTAATTATTTTAACTACTAAAAGATTTTAAAAGGAAAATTGTTAATGTAAAATAAATTTTTAGTTAATTGAATTTACCAAACGAAAATTGGTTATTCGATCATGTCGAATATTAATAAATTGTATAATTGTTTATGCAAGGTCAAATACAATGATGAAATCAAGTCCGGAATGGATATGGAATTGCATACGTAGTAAAAGGTGAGAACTTCTCACCCAAAGAAGTTTATGCTTGGTTCATTTTAAATAAATAGATTTAAAGTCATTGATTTGTGTGCTTGGACGACTATTGTTGTCAATTGTATTGAAATAGACCCTATGCGCCGCATAATAGCGGATGATATTATATTTAAACCCATATAACGTGTTATTCCACCTCGAAGAGGAATTGGTATTATATATGTATTTGGAGTTGTTGATTTATCGCATTATATAGCGGATGAGACCCTATGGGCCGCATAATAGCGAATGATATTTTATAAATCCCATTTACCGCAATATTCCACCTCGAAATGGAATGGGTATTTAATTGTTGTGCTAACATCTATAAATGCAGGGAAGCAGGTTGGAGGGATCTGACTGAATTCCTCAAACATTTGAATTTGTTTCATATGTTGTATGTTGATTTATTTATAATCTGTGTGTGATTATATCTGTGACCGAAATCGTTGAAGGCTATGATTTAGCTGAATATATTTTCGGTACCGTAGTATACCAGAAATATGAAATTGAATTTTTGGAATTTAAAGTAGAAGCTTTAAGCAAAATCATTTAAAGAATTGGGTGAATTTAAAAGAGGAAACATAAATAGATAAAGTTTTATTTTTGAAAACCTATTTAATAAATTCCAAAATAAGGGAAAAGATTTTAATTAATGGGTTTTGAATAATATTGTTTAATAGTTGAAAATTTTGTTTAAAATTCGGATTATGAATTGGAAGAGATAAAGAAATTTATTTAGAAAAAAGGAAATAAATTGGGAATCCATTTGGAAATTGATTTTGGTGATTGAAAATAAACCTTTGGGAAATCCATTTGGAAATTGATTTGGGTGTTTGAAACGAATTTGGGAAATCGATTTGTAATTGATTTGTTGTTTTAAAATAAATTTGGAAATCAATTGAAATTGGATTGGTGTTGAAATTGAATATTTGAAAATCGATTTGAAGATTGTATATCAATGGATATTTGGAAATGTAGTTCACAATGGGAATTTAAAGAGGAAAGGGAAATTTGTTTTAAAAATAAATATTGGTTTATTTCTAAAGTGTGGAAAGGAATTTACAGATTTGAAATGTAAATTGAAATAAATCGAGAAGGATTATTAATTGGTTCAAATAGACCATTTTGAAACGAAAGTGTATTTTCCCTAAAAAGCCGAGTATATTTTCAAAGTAGCTTTTAAAGTATAAATTAAAAGTTCTAAAGTTGGTTCTAATAAGTTATTTTGAAAATCTTTAGAGTAAAGATTTATTTAGTAAATTATAGACGTGATTATTTAAAAATTTAATTGATAATTGTTTTAGAAAATGGTTATTTAAATATTTATACTCTATCTACTAATTTTATTTTGAAAATTAGTTTGGACTTAAATTTTTTATGTAAAATAGTTTTTATTTTAAATATTTTAAGTAAAGCGTTTAAAATAGTTTTATTCTAAATATGTCCAAATGTATATTTGGATAAGTGATTTATATTATTTTTAAAAGTATTAGGACTTGGCAGATTTTCAGTGGAGATAAATGATTTCGGAATTTTATTCCGCTAGTGAAAAATGTTTTGAAATTCGTTTTCAAAAGGATTCAAGTGTGAAAATATATCTTTTGAAGGTATTTAGAAAATAAATAATTTGGGGGAATTATTCAAATATGATGATTATTGTGAATGCTGTTGATAGTTAGATAACCGACTATCAATGTTTGCCTTTGAAATGGCACTTGAATTTGTTTTCAAAACAAGCACTCGTTATTCGGTTAAGCCGGGAGAGGACTTTATGTCATACAACCCATTCTGAATAATGATACGATGAAATGGGATTGCATTTGAAGACGGTGTTGAAGACCAGGTATTTTCGAAAGCGAAAGGATTACCTGTCGAATGTCTCTACACCGAGTTTCTCCGGTATAAATATTTTATCACCCTTTGTGATGGGGAGTCCGGACGTGATTAGGCTTTATCCGGATGTGCAAGGGCTTCTTTGGAAGTGCTTTTGGTTCCGTTCGAACTCGGAACAAACTTGTATGGATGTGTGTCTGACGTTACACTTTGAGATGTAAAGCTGGTTTCTATCAAATACATTTTTGTCGGTGGCGGAGAATTTATTCTCTTAGCTTAACACCCTTCTCTAAGACATACGAGCTCAGAGGCTATGTAGTTGATGGTTACTAGTGATACATTCCCAGTTTAGTAATGCGGCATACGAAGTGTTGATGATCATTTGTTGATCGAAGCATGGCTTTTGTAAAAAGCGCAGCTTTGTGTACGAGACGTCATCGAGCCTCACAACCCGAAAATGGTCGAAATAGGAATGTTGCGGCAAGGGTTTTAGGGGTCGCACCCCTAGGGTATGTCCATTTTCTTCTGGACAAGAGGTGGTATCATGGTATGGAGCCTAGATATTTAACCTATGTGGTTGTTGCAAATTTATTGCTATTTGTTGGTGAATCTCGGGATAAAGGTCGGTTACGACCGAGAATGGCGTACTTATGTGTTAGTTACTTATGTTATAGCTTGGTTAAAGCGTGAGGTAACATCGGCCTTGTTAGCAGAGATCCGGTTAGGTTCTCGGGGCGTCCTTCCAGAGGCGTACCCATTTCAGTGTAGGAAGTTCCTTTGACTGACCATTTTTGGAAATCCAAGCAAAACAATATGCGCCCTGTACGGTTTTAGTTGTATAACCTGCTATAGAATGTGGCGGTAACCTACTATTGAACATGGTAGCTATAGTAGGCATACGACGAAATGTGTTATGCTGGCTACGATTAATATTATACTTTCAAAACGTTTTCTGCACTATGCACTAATACTTATAATATCAAATGGTTTTCGCGTATCAAGCATTTTTGACTGTCATAAGGAGAAATCTCCTCCAAGTTTAAGCTTGCATTGTGGGTGTCAGGAGGCCTTATAATAGTTTTATTTTCCAAAAGCATAGCGGGTTTCATTTTATTCTCTTTGTGAAAGTAACTATTTTTAAGTTCTCACACCAGTCCTATGACTGACCTGGAGTTTATTATTCCCTTCCTAAACTCTGGGTGCCCACAATTTTCCACACGGGAAGCCTAGAGTTAGGTTATCAGGTCATTCTGGAATTCAAGAGTTGTTATGGAGCTCAGGAGACGAGCTGGATGGCGAAGCATACTTCCGTATACTAATATCTTTTCTTCTGTGTATTCACTTGTAAGGACGAGTTTATATAAGTGTCCGATTTGTTGTTAACGGTTGTAAACTCTATTAATGTATTGTAATAACATATGCAGTATAACGACCCTGACTCGACCTTCGAAAATCGGCACCGAACACGACACTTGTATTCAAATGTCGCAGATCCAAACGTCGAATCTGGTTCGCTGGACCTTATAACACATTAAGTACAACAACACAGCAGAAGAAATAAAATAATGCATCAATATACAACATTGATATAATATCCAGATACAATGATGATACAATAGAATTATACAATAGATATTAATACTATTAGAGATACAAGAAATAGCAGCGGAAAGAATATCTTCAATGCCAAACTCCAATAACTCCATCTCCAATCCAAAGCTAGGGAGAACTCCCATCAAGTTGAACTAGGCTAAGCAACGTCAGTCGTCCAAAACTGAAGAAGATCCCAAGGACACAAAGCTACCATTCCAAAGACTTCGAAGGCCATCGAATCTATACCTATTACGGGATTATTTGAAAACCCAACTCTAGACTGACCGTGTGGAAAATAGTGGACATCCAGAGTTTAGGAAAGGAACAATAAACTCCAGGTCAGTCGTGGGACTGGTGTGAGCAAAAAAAATAGTTTTATCTTTTAAAACAAACAACCAGAGAATTTAAAATAAATCTGCAATGCTTTTTAGAAAATGAAACTACCATAAGGCCTCCCGCCACACACGCAATGCAAACACAGAATAGGAGAAGATTTCTCCTTATGATAGTCAAATATGCTTGATACGAGAAAATTTCATTGATATTATTACTAGTGAATAGTGTAGAAAAACCATTTTGAAAGTATAATATAAATCTTATCCAACATACGACCAGTATCGTATGCCTACTATAGCTACCATGTTCAACGACAGATTACCACCACATTCCATGGCAGGTTATACAACTAAAACCGTATAGGGCGTGTATTGTTTCGATTGGATTTCCAACAAATGGTCAGACTAAGGAACTTCCTATTGCCACATGGGAACGCCTCTGGCGGGACGCCCTAAGAACCTACCCGGTTCTCTGCTAACACAAGGCCGGCTACCCCCTCCCTAGGGAATAAAACCTAAGATATTCCACCCCCGATCCTTTGGGGCCTTTGTCCAAGAGCTCTCAACACCAACAACATCGCACAGTAATAAATATACTACAGCATCCACATGAGTAAGTATCTGGGCTTCATACCATAATACCACCCTTTTCCAGAAGGAAAGGTCATACCCTAGAGGAGCTACCCTTGAAACCTTGCCGCAACTTTCCTGTTTCGACCATTATCTGTTTATGAGGCTCAATGAGGTCTCGTCCATAAAGCTACGCTTTTCACAAAACCATGCTTTGATCAACTAATGATCATCAACATACATCAACACTTAGCGTGCCACACTACCAAATTGGGAGTATATCGCTGATAACCTTCAACTACATATCCTCTTAGCTCGTACGTCTCGGAGAAGGGTGTTAAGCTAAGAGAATAAATTCTCCGCCACCAACAGATATGTATTTGAAAGAAATCGGCTTTACATCTCAAAGTGTAGTGTAGACACACGACCATACAAGTCTGTTCCAGATTCGAACAGAACCGAAGGCACTTCCGAAGAAGCCCTTACAAATCTGGGTATCCACGATCCTGATCAGACTTCCCATCACTTAGGGAGTCTCTATACCGTAGCTACTCAGCGTAGAGACAATCTATAGGTCATCCTATCGCTCTCGCAAATACCCGGTCTTCACCACTGGTCTTCAAATGCTATCCATAACGACGTATCATTATTCAAAATGGGTTATATGACACAAGGTCCTCTCCCGGCTAAATCGAATAATGAGCGTAATATTTGAAAACATATGGATATGGAATTTCAGTTAAGTCACAACTTTAAAATTCAAAACTTCCTTTCAAATGGTTTAAACCAAATTACCACTTCAAATCTTTAACTAAAAGATTTATTTCACAAAGTTCACCCAGATTCACAAAGATCTATTTACTGATTTCAAACAATTTCCATTTTAATTGGATTAATTCATTTAATCTTTAAATCAAAGATTTTACTCATAGCTTTCAAAATCGTTTCCAAAGATTCATTCATAACTTGGAAAATCATTTCAATTCAAACTTGAAATTCCTTTAACACAATTTGGAAATTCATTTCTTATATGAAAGCTTTTGTCATTTGAAAACAAATAGTTTTTATTTCGAAAAAATCCGATTCCATTTATAAAAGTCAAAGTTTTTCAAACTCAGGTTAACTTTAGTTCCCAAAAAAACACTATGAAAATGGTTTAAAAACACATAAACTTCTGTGACCTTTTACATCATAAGTTCTCAAAATAGAATTCAGTTTCAAATATTGAATTCAAGTTTAAATCAAAATTCAAAACTAAATTAAGTTATTCAAAAATAACTTTTATCTATGAAATCCCTTATCGCAAGCTTTTCACTTTAAATCCGATCTATTCCCAAACCATTTGAATTTAAAAATTCAATTTTAAAATTATTTCAAAAATCTGTGACTTAACCGATTTCAACGTGCAATCCATATTTGTATGTGTATAAGCGTGGTCTAGGTGTTTTTACACAATAGTGCACAACATCAATCATCACAGATTCAATAATACCAATATTGATAAGCGGTACAACCCATAACGCTTATCTTCGTTTGAAGATTCATAGATAAATTAAATTTATCAATCCCAAAGATTCATCATTACGCTTCGATGAGGGTTTCGGATAACAAACTGAAATCTGACTCCCTGTCGCACCGAAGTGTAAATGCTTTTTTACGGGCAAAAGGGGTTTCACATACATATAGGAACAAATCACAAATCACAGTTCATCACAAAGCAATCACAGTATCACAACAGAAATATCAATCCAGTACAGAATATTTGATGATGGTCATTCATCTTTGATTAAGTTAATTGTGATTAAAGTGAATTAACCGTATAATTATCTTTATTAATTATTTAAAATCATTGTTTAAATTTTTACTTAATTGTGAACTAATTCAATCTTAATCAACTTTAACAATTAATTATTCCTTTATTTGATTATCTTAATTTATTAATTCTTAATTGTTAATTAATTGAGTTTAATTCCTTTTATAAATTGCCTATTCTTTAATTAATTAATTTTAAATTATAAAACCATTACAGACCTTAATGGCTAATTATTATTTCACCCTTATAGATAAATTTGGTTTTTAAATTAACATTTAAACATTTGGTTTACTTTTAAAATTTTATTAAGTTAAATTTTAAAACAACTTTTATAAAATTTAAAATATTCTTGAACTTCATAATTTTGAAATAATTAACTCAATATCGTTTACCTTCAATTCCATTTACACCTGTCATTAATTTATTCAGAATTTTTTTTTTCAATTTGTTTTCCAAAATTTAGTTGAAACTGGATTTTTTGTTTTTATTGATCAACCCGAGGCTTGCTTCATGTCGTCCCCGAGAATAACACTGTCCAGCTTCGAGTTCTTCCCCAAATTGACCCGTGACACTTTTTTTTTGCAAAATTTTTAGTAAATTTAAAAAAAAAACATGATACAACATCAAAACGACTTGAGATCGCCTTCGAGTTTCCACCTTAATCACCGCGTACTGCTTCAAGTCGCCCTTCTTCTTCCCCAGACTATCAACCTGACACACAATCCCTCTACGTGCACGTGCATGGCTAGATTCGCCACCGTTGGTTGGAGCTGCGGCCACCAACGAGTCGCCCACCATCCTCCAAAATACCACGAACACCTAGATCTCAAATTTATTTGGAAAGCACAAATCGAGCATCACGACCAAAAAATCATCAAGAACGTCATCAAGTAACAGCCTCACACCGCCTCCCTAGTCCGTTATCGGCCACCAAATTTCGACCGATGCTCCATACACATGTTACGTCGCGATTGGCCTTATCACTACGCAGTCCGATCACTTGTGGATGGTGCAGCATCGTTGTTTCTAACATGAAAAGAAAAAGATCTTTAAACCCTAGATTGACCTTGAATAAAAAATTTAAGGATTTAAAATTTATACTCGTATTTTTCTAATGATCTCGCACCTTCAATCTTGCTGGCACAACGAACTCGAGGCCTATAATTATATAGATCACCAGAATTTTCCAAAAGTTCACTTTCTGATCAACTTCCATTTTCCAGAGAAATGTCCAATGAAAAATTTTGATTTTTGTTTTTAAAGTCATCATTTTTACTAAGGATACCCACAGTGTTATTAAAGTTAAAATTCATTAAGTTCAAATTTCTTGAAAAGTTTGAATTGTGATAGTGCTTCATTGTTTACAGGAAGAAAGAACTGTGTGTATTATCCTAATTCATTACTGGCAAACATAACAAGTTTGAACAAAAACTCCAACTTTTTCAATTTACTTTTAGAAGAAATGAGAGAGAGAGGCTGAGATTTGTTTGGATATTGGTTAACCTGTAAACCAAAAATTACTGTGTTTATTTAGTTCCCAGTAAAAAGAAAATTTCAACCCGCTTTGATTAATTACTAAAATGTAATACATGTTTTAAAACAACATTTTAAATTGTTTACAATCCTTGTCAGAATAAAAGAGGGAGAGAGATTTAGATTTGTTTTGATATGGTTAACCTGTATACCAACATTCAGAAGTAACTGTGTTTTTACAGTTTCTAGAAAGAAGGACGCTTTTAAAACTTTGCTTTGATAAATTACTGAAAACACAAAGCATATCCAAAACCACAGTATATCATTCAAATTCAATAGGAATAGAGGAAAGGTTTTTTTTAATTTGGCATGGTTTACACTGTAACCAAAGTGTTACAGGAAACAGAAAAAAACAGAAGGAAGAAATCATATTTCCAGGCAAAGGAAAAACTCAAGCATAGCATCCCATTCATAAGCCAAAACTATTCACATTCATGAAGGCATTTAAACACAAAAAAAATTGAAGAAAGCATGGATTTTACTCACTTATTTTCCAGATGACAAAAGGCTCTTGATAGTTTTTCAAACAAAGATGGAAGCCTGCCATTTTTTTTCTACTTTAAATTCTTTTAAGTATTAGATATGCAAATGATGGTTACAGATCTATGATTATTATTGGTTGTACTTATTCACTTAATAAATCAATAACCACAATCTTAATTCACTTACATTTAAGTTTTTTTTTCAACAGAGAAGCTTCTTTTTCTGCAGCTTTGAAAACAAGAGGTAAATTTTATATTGGATCTTGATTTTCCTACAACAGATTGATTATTGATTGTTATTGTACTTGATTCTTTCTTCATTTCAGATTGTAACTTCAAACTCAAATTTAAAAAAATTACTTGCCTTAAAGTTATTTCCAGAAATCACTGCAATGGCCAGAAACTTGAAACTTCACCTCTAAGGCAAATCTGCAGTTTTTTTGTTTTGAATTTGTTGTTGAAACTTGATTTAAAAATCATAATTTTATAAACTATAAACTTTTAAAAACTTACCTGAGCCTAAAGCTTTAAGAGGATTCAGATATTTTCTTTTTCTTTTGAATTGGATTGAAGATGGGCAGTTTCCTTTTTTTCTTAATTTTTCTTGCTTGAGTGTTGGAGTTTAAAGATTGAGAAATATTTGGTTACTAAACTTTTAAGAGATTTGGAGGTTTGAATATTTGAAATGGGAAGATGAAAGGTTTTCTGAAATTTTTTATTTGATTATTTTATTAAGTAATGATGTCTTCTTGCCATTTGTAAGGAGATATCATGAGTTTTAGATTTTGTTAATTATCTTACTCTATCTCCCATGTGAATCTTTATTTACATTTTGTGAACTTCTATAAGACAAGAAAATTTTATAAACTTTATTTTTTTATTCTATACACTTTATAAATAAATGTATATCTTTACTCATTTGTATATATATGTATACAATTGTTGAAGAAATTGTTTTTAACCAATATTTATATATATACATTACATATATTACATCTTAATAATTTTAAATGCTACTTACTTTTTAGAAACAATTTTTTTAAATTTAAATTCAAACCTTAATTTTTAACTTAAAATATAAACTCTCATGTCCATTTACATATCCTTGAATAAATTTAAATTAAATCTCAATGTGTATTCAATTTTACTAATATATGTAAAGTACATGTGTATAAAATTTAAATTCCAATGACTTTCTAAAACATTCATTACTTCAATATTTTAAACTCAAAATAAGATTGGAATCTATTTATATATTATTACCACTTATTTTTATTTGTTTAGATTTTTCATCCAATTTATTTTCAAGTTAAATCCCAAAAGTTTAAAATATATTATTTATTTTAATTGACAATTTTGGGATGTTACATATTATCCATAAGATATTAAATATCCAATTTCAAAGCCTCAATTAAATTTTAAAATCAATGTCCAAATAAAAAAATATCCTATTTAATTTGAATAGTTCAAATCAATTTACAATTTTATCCAAAAAAATTATTTGAATTATCAATTTAATTTTAATTAAAAATCAGGATCGTTACAGATTCCCTCCTTAAAAAATGTCGTCCTCGAAATTCACAAGGAAGACGACAAAGAATAGATGATAGATAGAGAAATATCTTTCCGAATCAACTCGATATCAACTCTGTATTTGGATTGCCCAAACTCATACAATTATTTCACAAGATACTCGGGTTCACCAGTCTACGAATATGCAAGGACATTGATTAGTTCGAGGGATAACTAATCGTTTGCAGAATATACTGGATCCCAAAGAATAGATAGATAGATTCAATCTTCTACAATTTCTCAAACACTAGTCATGGGTTCCAACTTAGGTCGGAATATCCCAAAGTATAGATCAATTTGTCCCTCTTCGGACTTCAATTAACACAAGGAATTACAATAGAATTTCAAATTTGGTTTTAATCGAAATTGATTTATCGATACAAATTATTTAACTTTATATTTTAGTTAACCAATTTATCAAATTTCAATTTCGCTAAAGTTACGAACGAAAAGCCGATAGAAATTTGACCATGAGAATACGAAATAGAGACTTATCTACGATTTGTAGGGCCACCATCACACCAAAACTTCTTCCTTGAGCTGCTACGGAGCAATCAAAGATACTGGAAAGACGAATCAAAGGAGACTGATAAAGAAAGATATTTCCGTTGTTTGCAGGGCACTGAACATTTGTACCGGTATCTCCTATCCCCTATCCTGTTCTCTTCTTGCACTAATACTTACTATCGGTGAATAGTAAGAGAATCTACTGAGGCATTCGAACAGATATCTTAGGGATTACTCATTCTTGGGTATACTTCACCCTATCTCTAAAGAGTCACTTAATGTGTTATACTCCTGAGCTAAAGTTTTAACCTTCAGCTCTGATACCACTTACAACGACCCTGACACCACCTTCCAAAATCGGCACCGAATACGACATTCGTATTCAAATGCCGCAGATCCAAACGTCGAATCTGGTTCGCCGGAGCTTATAACGCATTAAGTAAAATAATACAGCAGAAGAAATGAATTAATACATCAATATACGACATTGATACAATATCCAGATACAATGACGATACAATAGAATGATACAATAGATATTAATACCATCAGAGATACAAGAAATAGCAGAAGAAAGAATATCTTCAATGCCAAACTCCAATAACTCCATCTCCAATCCAAAGCTAGCGAGAACTCCCGTCAAGTTGAACTAGGCTAAGCATAATCAGTCGTCCAAGACTGAAGAAGATCCCGAAGACTGAAAGCTACCAATCCAAAGACTTCATAGACCATCGAATCTTTACCTATTACTGGATTATCTGAAAGCCCAACTCTAGACTACCCGTGTGTAAAATTGTGGGCACCCAGAGTTTAGGAAAGGAACAATAAACTCCAGGTCAGTCGTGGGACTGGTGTGAGAAAAAAAACAGTTTTATCTTTGAAAAGAAACAACCAATGAATTTAAGATAAATCCGTAATGCTTTCTAGAAAATGAAACTACCATAAGGCCTCCCGCCACACACATAATGCAAACACAGAATTGGAGGAGATTTCTCCTTATGATAGTCAAATATGCTTAATACGAGAAAATTTATTTGATATTATTACTAGTGCATAGTGTAGAAAAACCATTTCGAAAGTATAATATAAATCCTAGCCAACATACGACCACTATCGTATGCCTACTATAGCTACCATGTTGAATGGAAGGTTACCGCCACATTCCATGGTAGGTTATACAACTAAGACCGTACAGGGCGCGTATTGTTTTGATTGGATTTCCAACAAATGGTCAAGCTAAGGAACTTCCTATTGCCATATGGAAACGCCTCCAACGGGACGCCCTGAGAACCTACCCGGTTCTCTGCTAACACAAGGCTAGCTACCCCCTTCCCAGGGAATAAAACCTAAGATATGCCACCCACGGACCTTTATCCGAGAGCTCTCAACACCAACAACATCACACAGTAATAAATATACTACAGTGTCCATAAGAGTAAGTATCTGGGCTCCATACCATGATACCACCCTTTTCCAGAAGGAATGGTCATAACCTAGGGGAGCTACCCCTAAAACCTTGCCACATCTTTCCTGTTTCGACCATTACCGGTTTGTGAGGCTCAATGAGGTCTCGTCCACAAAGCTACGCTTTTCACAAATCTATGCTTTGATCAACAAATGATCATCAACATTCAGCAGCACTTAGCGTGCCACACTACCAAATTGGGAGTATATCGCTGATAACCTTCAACTACATAACCTCTGAGCTCGTACGTCTCAAAGAAGGGTGTTAAGCTAAGAGAATAAATTCTCTGCCACCAACAGATATGTATTTGAAAGAAATCGGCTTTACATCTCAAAGTGTATTGTCAGACACACGACCATACAAGTCTGTTCCGGGTTCGAACAGAACCGAAGGCACTTCCGAAGAAGCCCTTGCAAATCCGGGTATCCACATCACGATCAGACTTCCCATCACTTAGGGAGTCTCTATGCCGTAGCTACTCAGTGCAGAGACAATCGATAGGTCATCCTATAGTTCTCGCAAATACCCAGTCTTTACCACCGGTCTTCAAATGATATCCATAACGATGTATCATTATTCGGAATGGGTTATATGACACAAGGTACTCCCCCGGCTAAACCGAATAATGAGCGAAGATATATGGATAGGGAATTTCAGTTAAGTCACAACTTTAAAATTCAAAACTTTCTTTCAAATGGTTTAAACCAAATTATCACTTTAAATCTTTAACTAAAAGATTTATTTCACAAAGTTCACCTAGATTCACAAAGATCTATTTACTGATTTCAAACAATTTCCATTTTAATTGGATTAATTTATTTAATCTTTAAATCAAAGATTTTGCTCATAGCTTTCAAAACTGTTTCCAAAGATTCATTCATAACTTGGAAAATCATTTCAATTCAAACTTGAAGTTCCTTTAACACAAATTGGAAACTCATTTCTTCTATGAAAGCTTTTGTTATTTGAAAACAAATAGTTTTTATTTCGGAAAAAATCTGATTCCATTGATGCAAGTCAAAGTTTTTCAAACTTAGGTTAACTTTAGTTCCCAAACCAACACTTTAAAAATCATGTAAAAACCCATATAAACTTGTGTGGCCTTTTACATCATAAGTTCTCAAAATAGAATTCAATTTCAAATATTGAATTCAAGTTTAAATCAAAATTCAAAACTAAATTAAGTTAATCAAAAATAACTTTTGTCTGTGAAATCCCTTATCAAAAGCTTTTCACTTTAAATCCGATTTATTCCCAAACCATTTCGATTTAAAAATTCAATTTTAAAATTATTTCAAAAATCTGTGACTTAACCAATTTCCACGTGCAATCCATATTTGTGTGTGTATAAGTGTGGTCCATGGGTTTTACACAATAGTGCAAAAATCAATCATCGCGGATTCAATCATACCAACATTGATAAGCGGTATAACCCATAACGCTTATCTTCGTTCACAGATTCATAGATAAAGTAAATTTATCAATCACAAAGATTAATCATTACGCTTCGATGTGGGTTTTGAATAACAAATTGAAATCCGACTCCCTGTCACATCGAAGTTTAAATGCTATTTTACGGGCAAAAAGGGGTTTCACATACATATAGAAACAAATCACGAATCACAGTTCATCACAAAGCAATCACAGTATCACAACAGAAATATCAATCCAGTACACAATATTTGATGATGGTCATTCATCTTTCATTAAGGTGATTGTGATTAAAGCGAATTAACCGTATAATTATCTTTATTAATTATTTTAAATCAACGTTTAAATTTTTACTTAATTATGAATTAATTTAATCTTAATCAACACTAATAATTAATTATTCCTTTATTTGATTATCTTAATTTATTAATTCTTAACTGTTAATTAATCGAGTTTAATTACTTTTATAAATTGCCTATTCTTTAATTAATTAATTTTAAATTATAAAATCATTATAGACGTTAATGGTTAATTATTATCTCATCCTTATAAATAAATTTGGTTTTTAAATTAACATTTAAACATTTGATTTACTTTTAAAATTTTATTAAGTTAAATTTTAAAATAACTTTTATAAAATTTAAAATATTCTTGAACTTCATAATTTTTAAATAATTAACTCAATGTCGTTTACCTTCAATTCCATTTACAACTGTCATTAATTTATTCAGAAATTTTTTTCAACTTTTTTTCCAAAATTTAGTAGAAACTGGATTTTTTGGTTTTATTGATCAACCTGAGGCTTGCTTCCTATCGTCCTCGAGAATAACACCACCAGCTTCGAGTTCTTCCCCAAATTGATCCGTGACACTTTTTTTTGCAAAATTTTGTTAAATTTTTAAAAACAACACGATACAATGTCAAAACGACACGAGATCGCCTTCGAGTTTCCACCTTAATCCCCCGCGTACTACTTTGAGTCGCCCTTCTTCTTCCCCAAACTATCAACCTGACACACAACCCCTCTTCATGCACGTGCCTGGCTAGATTCGCCACCGTTGGTTGGAGCTTCGGCCACCAACGAGTCGCCTACCATCCTCTAAAACACCACGAACACACATATCTCAAACTAATTTGGAAAGCACAAATTGAGCATCACGGCCAAAAAATCATCAGGAACGTCATTAGGTAACTGCCTCGCACTGCCTTCCCAGTCCTTTATCGGCCACCAAATTTCGACCGACGCTCCATACATATGTTACGCCGCGATTGGCCCTGTCAATACGCACTCCGATCACTTGTGGATGGTGCAACACCGTTGTTTCTAACGTGAAAAGAAAAAGGCCTTTAAACCTTAGTTTGACCTTGAATAAAAAATTTATGGATTTAAAATTTATACTCGTATTTTTCTAATGATCTCGCACCTTCAATCTTGTTGCCACAACGAACTCGAGGCCTATAATTACATAGATCGCTAGAATTTGACAAAAGTTCACTTTCTGATCAACTTCCATTTTCCAGATAAATGTCCAATGAAAAATTTTGATTTTTGTTTTTAAAATCATCATTTTTACTGAGGATACACATAGTGGTATTAAAGTTAAAATTCATGAAGTTCGAATTTCTTGAATAGTCTGAATTGTGAGATGTGCTTCATTGTTTACAAGAAGAAAGAACTGTGTATATTATTCTAATTCATTACTGGCAAACATAACACAAGTTTGAACAAAAACTCCAACTTGTTTCAATTTACTTTCAGAAGAAATGAGCGAGCGGCTCAGATTTGTTTGGATGTTGATTAACCTATAAACTAAAAATTACTGTGTTTTCTTAGTTCCCAGTAAAAAGAAAATTTCAACCCGCTTTGATTAATTACTGAAATGTAATACAGGTTTTAAAACAATATTTCAACTTGTTTACAATCCTTGTCAGAATCAAAGAGGGAGTGAGGTTTAGATTTGTTTTGATATGGTTAACCTGTAAACCAAAGTGTTACAGGAAACAGAAAAAACAGAAGGAAGAAATCATATTTCCAGGCAAAGGAAAAAGTCAAGCGTAGCAGCGCATTCACAAGCCAAAACTATTCACATTCATGCAGGCATTCAAAAAAAGAAAAAAAATTGAAGAAAGCATGGGGTTTACTCATCTATTTTCCACATGACAAAAGGCTCTTGACAGTTTTTCAAACAGAGATGGAAGCCTGCCACTTTTTTTTCTACTTTAATTTCTTTTAAGTTTTAGATCTGCAAATGATGGTTACATAACTATGATTATCCTTGGTTGTACTAATGCACTTAATAAATTAATAACCACAATCTTATTTCACTAACAGTTAAGATTTTTTTTTAAAACAGAGAAGCTTCTTTTTCTGCAGCTTTGAAAACCAGAGGTAAATTTTATCTTGGATCTTGATTTTCCTACAATGGATTGATTACTGACTGTTATTATACTCGATTCTTTCTTCATTTCAGATTGTAAATTCAAACTCAAATTTAAAAAAAATTACTTGCCTTAAAATTATTTCCAGAAATCACCGCATTGGCCAGAAACTTGAAACTTCACCTCTAAGGCAAATCTGCAGTTTTTTTGTTTTGAATTTGTTGTTGAAACTTGATTTAAAAATTATAATTTTATAAAATATAAAGTTTTAAAAACTTACCCGAGCCAAAAGCTTTAAGATGATTCATATATTTTTTTCTCCTTTTGAATTGGATTGAAGATGGGAAATTTCCTTTTTTTTCTTAATTTTTCTTGCTTGGGTGTTGGAGTTTAAAGATTGATAAATCTTTGGTTACTAAAATTTTCAGAGATTTGGAGGTTTTAAAATTTGAAATAGGAATATGAAAGGTTTTCTGAATATTTTTATTTGATTATTTTGTTAAGTAATGATGCCTTCAAGCCATTTATAAAGAGATATCATATGTTTTAGATTTTGTTAATTATCTTACTCTATCTCCCATGTGAATCTTTATTTACATTTGTGAACTTTACGAGACAAGAAAATTTAACAAACATTATTTTTATATTCTATACACTTTATAAATAAATGTATACCTTTACTCATTTGTGTATATATATGTATACAATTGTTAAAGAAATTGTTTCTAACCAATATTTATATATATACATTACATATATTACATCTTAATAATTTTAAATGCTACTTACATTTTAAAACATTTATTTTTAAATTTAAATTCGAACCTCAATTTTTAACTTGAAATATAAACCCTCATGTCCATTTACATATCCTTGAATAAATTTAAATTAAATCTCAATGTGTACTCAATTTTACTAATATGTGTAAAGTACATATGTGTATAAAATTTAAATTACAATGACTTTCTACAACATTCATTACTTCAATATTTTAAACTAAAAATAAGATTGGAATCTATTTATATATTATTATCACTTATTTTAATTTGTTTTATATTTTTCTTCCAATTTATTTTCAAATTAAATCCCAAAAGTTTAAAATATATTATTTATTTTAATTGACAATTTTGGGATGTTACATTTTATCCATAAGATATTAAATATCCAATTTCAAAGCATCAATTAAATTTTAAAATCAATGTCCAAATAAACAAATATCCTATTTAATTTTGAAAAATTCAAATCAATACAATTTTATCCAAAAAAATTATTTTAATTATCAATTTAATTTTAATTAAAAATCGAGATCATTATATGTAGTTTTTTGTTTTAAGATTATTCATTTATATATTATATGTTGTTCTGCTGTGAAATGTGAGATTCTATTATTGTTTCTGTTTCTTCTTCTATCTTCTTCTTCTTTAACCCTAACGATTCAGTTTTCTGGCATTCGACTGTGCGGCATTTGATACAGTGGACGTATTCCTGTCGACTTTTGGGCGTCGAAAAATCGGGTCGTTACATTTTTTCAAGGGGATAGTAGGTGATTTAATTTTTTTCGCATGCATGCGTTATTTATGCCAAGTTAATCTTGTTAATACCCCAGTTACCTTGATAACAACAATATACATTCATATGAAATATAGTACTAATATTTTTCCAAGTTATACAAGATATTGTGCATGATATTACACAAGTATTAAATCGAAGACTATACAGTATAAAAGATACAAGAAATAGACATGAAGACTAATCAGTACAAAGACAAAGATATGAAGATCTCAAGACTACATTTTAGTGTATTGAGTCATGGTATACTGTTAAACTCCCTAATAGAATTCTTTGATCTCTATCTCCTTTTTTATATTGTTAAAAAAATACATTTTCAAAATATATTATAAAATATTTACAAAAGTTTTCTAAAGATTAAAATATTTATAAAAGATCAAGTGATTTTACAAAGTACAGGGTTTTCGATTTTTACAAACGTATATCGACTTATGCTCAAATGATATGTCTACATGCCATTAAATAGTTTTTCAAATTTTGAAAATAAGTGAATGTTCGTCACAACTATTAATTGATCGACATATCCGTTTATTCAATATATAAAGGGAAGTTCAAACGAACTTTTTGGTAATTATTTATTTATTTTATTCCCTCCTCTTACTTTCTTGAAAACTCCATTAGAATTACATTTTATTCTTTTCAAAATCACTTAGAATTAATTCATACTTCCATGTAATGGTTTAATACTGCTTTCTTACTATTTTGGAATCATTTCTCTCTCTAATCAAAGATTAAAGTGTTGTTCTAGAGGTTATAGGATCCATTGTATCCAAAGTTCAAAAAATTTCTTTGGAAAACCCATCAAAATCTATTTGCATTTACTTGAGTATGCTTATAGCCCGTTCAATTCAAGTGGGTGTGCTTATAGCACCTGCAAATCAAGTGGGTGTATCCTAAGCCTGGAAAACCAGAATGGTCTGTCTCATAGCCTTGGAATCGAGATTGTAACAGGGTTTGCCTTTTATCCGTTTAAAAACTCGCATTTGAAAAGGAATATGTATCAGCAATTGTACGGGACTGAATGTAGAAGAAATCAAAACCAGAATAAAATCTCTAGTGTCATCTTTTTACCACTCTACTTTACTTTACTGCTTTTATTTTTATCTGTGATTGCATTTGTGATTAATTGTTGATATAATACTATGCTGAAAATCCATGATCTAATATTAAAATTGAATGAAATTTAAAAAAAATTACAAAACATTATCCCGCTCAATGTTTAATTATCCTTAAGTTCCATAATTTCGCAACCCACAAATCCTTTTTTATATAAGTTCTAAAAATCATTAATAAAAGAATAAATGAATATGGAGGTCTTTATGCAATGCAATCGCTGACATCGATATTCACAATAAAATCCTTATTTTAGCTTTTAGAAATGAACTAAAATTTGATATCCAATTTTTCAAAAAAAAAATTTTGCAACTATTTTTATCCGCTTTTTCCATTTTTTCTCGTGGTCTTTGGATGTGGAGTATGTGTGAAAGAAGGGTCCGAGAAAAGTGTAACGATCCTCGATTTTAACTTATTTTAAATTGATAATTACATTAAATTTTGATTAATAATTGTGGAATTAATTGATAAATTGATTTGATTTCTTCCATATTCAAATAATATATGTTTATAAAGAGATAGTTTCTTTTGTAAATTGTTTTAATTTAGTATCTCGATAATGAACGGATGACAATGTAAATATCTTGAATTATAAAATATAAAATAAAGATGTTAGATAAATTCTAATATCATGTTATATAAAATAGAAATTTATTTATATTACAAAATAATAAGTATAAGTCAAAGAAAGAAAACAAAAATATATGTAAGTATAAAATAGAGAAACATGTTTTATAAATTTTAAAAATGAAACAAAGACAAAACAAAATAAAGTGTTGCCAGCAAAAACAAAGAGATGCAAGGAAAGTATGAACATATATGAAAGTAGCTTGCAAATTTAAGTAAGTAGGAACATAAAGTACAATACTATACTAAACAATAACCAATAACTAAAATAACAAATATATCTACAACAAAGTACATATAAGAAAATAGGCTGTAAACAAAAAAAAGGAAGTAAGGCAATGTAATTAATGCAAGATCCTCTTTAGTACACAATATATATTCATTTGCTACCAAGCTAGATACATCAGCCGCTATAGCTACCAAACATAAAATTATCAGCCGAGATTTGTTAATCCAACAAAGAAAATCTCTGATATATGGTACAACAAGATATTGATACCTGTACAATATTGTCACCTATACAAGCATCTTTAGCCATGCTTTGCATTGTTCAAACCATACATCGTCTTCTTATACCCAGTTCATTCATTTAAAGCAAATCCCAAAAAAAGAAAAAAAAAACAAAGATTATCAACAATTTCAACTTCAACAAAACAAAGAAGCAATGTTTCCAATGATTCAGACCTAAATCATTTCAGATCATCAAACTCTAGTTTGCAAAAGCATTTCCAGTTTCAAGCCTGAGTCTTCTCTGTTTATTTCTTCTGAGACAGGTGAGTAACTTTGCATTTTAAAACATAAATGTTAACTATCAGTTGCATGTGGATAACTAGAAGTAAGTATGCTTTAAATGCTTAGTTTGTGATGATTCCTCTGTGTGTATATGTAAATACATAAGGGCTGCTATGAATCGGTTTTGCCTGTGTTTGTCTTAAACTAAGATTTTGATAAGAAGTCTTTACCATTTGATTTGGTCTCAGTTAGGATTTGAGTTATAAACAAAAGTTGATTGTTTGATTATGAACTTAATTTTAAAAATCAGTTTAAATTAAAATAACTTGCACATATCTCTGTAAACCAAAACAACTGTGCAAGTGTACATATATAAGTGAAAATTCAAACTTAGTAATTCATTTATTCAGTGAAATAGATCAAATCAATAAACTAAAATATGATTTTTAACGCCAAAAACAGGATTTTTAGAATCAAAATGAAGGTGTGGTTTGGGTTTGAATGGAAATGGGAATATTTTGGGTTTCTGGTGATCAAGTAGATCGGAGATATCGGGGTTGTTTGAGGAGATAAAGGAGGCTACAGGAATGCCTGGAAAAATAGTTGGAGGTGGCGAATCGGATTTGAACGGTCGAATCTACGGCATTCGAGTACGATGTAAAGTATGGACGTCGATTTTCGAGCGGGCAAAATCTGTCTCGTTACAAAAAGCATAACAATAACTTTTGTTTTAATTACCTTTTCCTATGAAGAGTTTTGCTTTCATCTTGTATTCAAACAACAAACCAATAAGAATTGAATGCCAACTTAAAGATTCTATTTTGTAGAAGTTTTGCTTCAAGTTCACGCTGTATTTACAGTATTTTGAACATTTATATAGATTGACATGGTATTCTTATCCTTATGTCAAGTAGGCAAAATAGTTGCAGATTTTGAATTTAAGGATTTAACTGTAGTTTACTGAGGTACCATCACAGTATTTGACATGTTCCCTAAACACATCAAGTGAATCCTGCATATCTCTTCCTCATTTGATAACGTTCAATATATACAAGTTTATGCACATATTTCCAATGTCATATCATATTCATTGCACACTATAGACCTGCCTTTTTTTTCCTTTTTTTAACAAACCCTTAATCTTATTATTGAACTTCACATAATTATCAATGCATCATTTTGCGAATTATGAAGGTTCCATATTATAGATCTTTTTTTAACACCATTTATAAATTTTTAAGGAGGTGAGCCTTATGGATTCTATACTCTAGGAAATTAATAAGTTGATTAACTATCATTTCTAGGATCTATCTTTGCAACTTATCAGTGTTTCTTAATGTCTTGATCAGATGAGCAACTCTAAGGATTCTTAATTTCCACTGTTTTTTTACTGAGTGTTGTTTTCTTTCCGTAGCCTTTGCCACTTGGTGTGCTGGATCCATATTACCATAGTACTTGTTTACCAGATATGCCATTTTGATGTTAACATTGCTAGTATGTGGTTCTTAATTTTGCATTCACCATATGCTCCCTGAATTATTAGTTGATTCATCCATGCCACTTATCCTTATTATAAATTTGTTTGTATTCATAAGTATTAGAGGACTTCATAATTAATCTTAGTCTTGCAATCTCTCTAATCCCTTATAAAAAACCTAGGTGTTGACTGATTTAATACTCAACCACTTAGTTTTGTAAACACAGAAAGTAACTTACAAATAATGCATATTAGCTAGCATTGTATAAGTATTAGAACGAAGTTGCTATAACATATTTTGGATAATCTGTTCTATCTTAATCCCTGTGGTTTAGTTGCAGGTTTACATATTTTCATGTGTCTATGCTTCACCGCTATACTTGGATGATTTTATTGAAAATAGAATATTAGCAAAGAAAATTAACTTATGCTATAATATTTGGTAAATTCGTTGAAAATGGTTATGCTAATTATTACCATTTTCTTACTCTACAAAGTTCAAAGTCGAGAAGACGTGCATTAAATTTGATTTTGTTTTAGGGATCAATGATTAACATACGATTAGCATATTATGTAGTTGTAGTGGTGTTGTCAAGTAAACAATTGCCCATTGTCTTTGTAACAACCCCCAATTTCGTACCATTCAAATCGACAATAATCCACACTTGTCAGACTTGAAGGATGCGAAATAACAGATTGTAAATAAATTTGGAGCAAATAAAATCAAATATATAGAATCACAGACACAGAGCAACCAGAATAACTCGCAGCGGAATATAAAATAACATAGTAGTTCATGAAGCTACTATAACAGAGTCTCAAACCAAATACATAATGTAGTCTGAAAACAACAGAATAGAAATCCCAAATACATAGAAGTTCACTAATACATGAGATAAACTAATACAACTGAAACAGTAATAGGAATATATGAAGATAAGCAGAAACTCCAGTGAAAGACCAGCTCCAGGAAGAGAATCCAAAGCTGTGAATACTCAGGCTGACCCGAGCGTAAAGCATAACACAAAACACTCGAGTCAGGACAATATATACTTATATAATGTAAACCAACTCAAGTGAACTGTAATAAAGATACAAGTAACTTAAAGGATGCCTGGGACCGCCCACCCTCTAAGGATCCGTTAAACTATTTACTATATAGTAATATTTCGCTATTATAATAATGACTACAGTAAAATAAATATACTTTTAAATAGCGTTCCAGGCTACCCATATCACCCCTCACAATAATAGTCCCAGTAGTCCATCCAATATCATGCCATCTCCACTCTGGGTGACTGTCAGAGGATACCACACGGGCTACGGGAGAAAAACAAACTCGTACTAAAGGCTCGGTATGGTCGGTGACACGGCACACAAGGCAATGCCAGGGTAGATATACCAATTACGAACACGGGCTGGTGGTAACGCAGCAGCTACATACGACCACCCTGAACAACACTCCAAAATCAAGGGGTGCACCCAATCGATCACAACAGTAATAGAATGGTGTCGAAGAAGTGTGTTCAGCCCGAGGTGCTACCTCCTTTGGCCCGAGATCGCTCCTGTTTTAGCCACCTTAAGCTAACTCACGGGAGTTAGGTCCACGTAAAGTACCTTAGGAATGTCGTCACCATCCTACTTCATTCTGGAATCTCCACCGCGTACACAGTTGTTAAGTGGTTTTCGGTATCGACAAAGAGTATGTCCATATCCGATCCCAGACTCTACAACAACCATTCGCTATTATAACCCGTAGTTATAATTTCAAAATGGTATTTATTTCTCAAAATCCAATATCATTTCAAATCCATTTCAAAATATCAACCTTATCATTTCATTTGAAAAAAATATTCATTTTATTCAAATTACAAATACCATTTCAATTCACATTTCAGAATAGTTCAATTCCAACAAATTACTTCATTTAAATCATAAAAACGAAGTTATTACTTTAAATTATTAAATTTCCAAAATTTTAAACTTTCAACGTTCATTCGTTCACTTAATTTTATCAAAAAGTGAAAATTCAACTTTCGCAGCATTTGGAAAATGCTACCGAAAGGTATATTCAAAACAGTTCAATTTAACAAAAGACGGCTTTTAAAATGTTGTAACAGTGTTACATTAGTTTCAAAGAAAACTTAGTTTAATCCAATAATTATAGCATAAAAAAATGCTATAATAGCCTTAATTCAATTTAGTTATTTATCTCACTTATCAACTATAACATTTAAAAATGTTGTATTATCATTTATATTAGATATAATAGCATTTCAAAAATACAGTTAATTAACTTCAAAATTTCAATAAAATTTCACAACAATTGTATTTTTCTATAATTCACTTTTAACTTATAAAATCGCATAATTTTATTTTTATAACCATCATTTAATTTTTCTTTAATTTCATGATTTCATAAAGTTAAATTTCCATTTAAAAATTCATATTTAACACTAATTCACTTATTAAATTGCATTGTTCAATTTTAAATTCATTACATTAAATTTCAACCTCACACTTAAGTTCAAATTCTCAAATATAACTTAGTTTTATTTTTATTTACTTGACTGAAAATTCACTTTTAAGTCAATTCCATAAATTTCCAATTTTAGTTATAAAGCAAAATTTCAACTTAAATATTCATTCATTTCACATTTCAACTTTATTAAAATCATTAATATGATATAAAATCACTTTAAATTCCTTTAACTTCAAATTATCATAAATTTATCATGCTTTCATATTCAATTTAATTTCAAATTATAATTAAATCAAATTTTCCAAAATAACTTACATTCAAAATTTTCTAACTTTTTCATTAATATATTTCACATATATTATTCAGAAAATCAATAATATTTTACCAAAAATCATTTTTAATTATATTTAAATCAAAATATTTTAATATTTACATTTCTATAATAATTTTAAATTTTTTAGAAAAGCATATATTAACTACGGGTCTGTATATAATTTTCTACACTAGGAAAAGTGATACGCGTAATATATCATTTCAACCCGTAATTTACAAAGAAAATCCAGGTTTTATCATTTGAAAACTGCAGTCCCAAGTAAATGAAACAAATTGAAAATCATTCAGGCCTATCATTTCAGCCCATAACGATTTTTCTTTATTCTAAAATCCGTTCGGGTATGTATCATTTCAACCCATAGTGATTCTAATCTAAAGGGAACTTGCACTGTGATAAACTGATAAAAATAACACAACAACATAATATAATAGTAACAAATGTCATAACTGGTGTTTAATCATGTGTGAACATCATATAATAGTGATATAGAAAATAAAATATGGTGGTGCAGTTTGCATATTCACAAGCGATCGATTTACTATTCCTATAAGTATAAAATTGTCTGGTGATAATAATTCACTGGTTTGAGCTGATGACCCAACGATGAATTTCACAAACGGGATCTACACAAGCACAAAAGCACGACACAGATTCGAATGGAGGTGCCAAATGTCAAATTCCTTGGATACAAATCAAACAAAAACAATATAACAACGATGAGTTTCAAATCAATTACGATCAAAATTACACTAGAATAGACTGCACAGAATCAAATAGAAATGCTTGTACTTGCTTTTAACCTTTACTAGGCTCAGCCATAAGGGGAAATACAACATAATTGCAGGTGTTTGGTTTTGGTTTGGGTGAGTATGGGTTCGGCCTACATGTTGGAATGATGGTGTAGAGGTGGGTGAAGACAAGAACACAAAATCATGCATACACATGGGTTTTGGGCCATGAATTGGGCTCGGCCAAGGCCCTAGGTGTCATGGCCAGAGGAGTGGTTTCCACTGTGGTGGTGTGGCCGTGGGTGCTGGAGGTGGTGGTGGTGTGGTAGGTGGCGGCTAGAGGGGTGGTGAGGTGATGGAATGAGAGTGGTGCTCGGTTAGGCTAGTATGAAGGGTGTTTTGAAACTTTTGTGGATATGCATCGCCAAGGGGGTTCATGGCTTGGGTGGCTGGTGAGGAGGAGGTGCTGGTGGTGTGTCATCAGGTGCTGGAGGCGGCGACGCAGCAATGGAGGTATGGCCGAACCTACATGAGGTGAAGCAAGTACAAAATCAAACTAGAAAAATCAACATAAGTAAAAAAAGAAGATAAATGGAAATAAAATTTTGCCAAACTTCTCAAGCAAGAGGAGGCCGAAATTTTTTTGTTCAGGAAGGAGGAAAAAGATACGTGAAATGAAAAATGAAGTGGTTGGCTGAAAATGTGGAGAGTTATGGCAAAAGAAATGAAGAGTTGTGTGGAAATGAAGAGGTGGAATTCAAAAAGGCAAAAGGCAATTCAAAAGTCAAAAACTCTTCATATTTCTTTATTTTGTTTATATAACTTTATATTTATGGTAGTACTAATAATACCAGATAAAATTTCTAAATTTTTCCAAAATATAAATATATATATTATTTTACAATTATATAAAGTTAAATTAAGAAAATAGCTAAAAATAGTGAACTAGAATAGAAAATTTGAAATTAAATAGAATAATTTTTATAAAATTCATATGAGCTTGTAAAATATTTTAACCATAAATAATAACATAAAATAAAAATAGATTCACAAAATAAATAAAGAAAATTTAATTAAATATAATTTATATGAAGAAAATAGCAGAAAATTTGAAAACATCCTTTAAAAATAGGAAATAAATACAGTAAATTTTGGTAAAATTCTATTCCCATTTTAAAAATATTTAGTGATGAAACTTCACGATTAATTTTTTTTTAAAATAGAATGAAGAAATTTTAAAATGAAGAAAATAGCAGAAAATTAGAAAACAACCTTTAAAAATAGGAAATAAATACAGTAAATTTTGAAAAAAATTCTATTATCATTTTAAAAATATTTAGAGATGAAATTTAACAAATAAAAAAAATTTAAAATAAAATAAAGAAATTTATAGTCAAAAATCTAGGGTTGTTACACTCTCCCCCACTCAAATCTTTTCGTCCTCGAAAAGAACGGATGGAAAAAAATAAAGAGAAACAAGATAGAAAAGCAAAATAGTACCTCAAACAAATAATTCCGGATTCGAAGCACGAATGCTCTCCTCCATTTCCCGTCTCGATCATCAGTATTCCACTGTACTTTGACCAGATTAACAGATTTCCTTCTAAGCTGCTTCGTATCTCTACCAACAATACGAAGTGGCTTCCTCTGAACAGTCAGGTTAGGCTCAATATCCAAACTATCAACAGCAGAAGGCTAGACAATAAGAGATGGATCATGAAGATGACGGCGAAGATGCGAGACATGGAATACATCATGCACTCCAGAAAGCTTCTCGAGCAAATCTAGACGATAAGCCAAGAACCAACTCTTTCCACAACGCGGAAAGGACCAATGAACCTAGGAGAAAGCTTCCCTCTACGACCAAAGCGAATGACATTCCTCAAGGGAGAAACTTTAAGGAACACCTGATCACCAACAGCAAATTCCAAATTCCACTTACGCCTATCGGCATACTTCTTCTGTCTATCCTGAGCGACTCTCAACCTCTTATTAATCTCCTCAACTCTCTCAGAAGCTTCCAAAATCACTTCAGGACCAAGAACCAAACAATTACGAGATTCAATCCAGCAAGATGGAGATCTACAAGGTCGTCCGTATAATGCAGCAAACGGAGTCATTTTGAGACTGGCTTGAATGCAAAGATGGAATGAGATAGATAAAAGATCAAGAATAGACTAAAAACAGAAGATAAGATTATACGTGATAGCTATTATTGTTGGTAAATTCGGCAAGATGGAGATAATCTTTCCATGATCCTCCATAATCAAGCACACAAGCACGAAGAACATCCTCAAGAATCTAATTTACTCTTTCCGTTTGACCATCGGTCTAAGGATGGTAAGCAGTACTCAGATTCAAACGAGTACCCAAATATTCCCGAAAAGCCTTCCAGAACTGACTAGTAAAAATAAGGTCACGATCACAAACAATACTGAGAGGAACACCATGGAGATGAACGATCTCTCTCATGTAAATCTCAGATAAACTAGAAGGAGAACGAGTAGACTTGACCGGAATAAAATGAGCAGACTTGGGCAGTCTATCCACAATAACCCAGAAACTCTCATTGCCTTTCCGAGTCCTCGGTAAACCATCGATGAAATCCATGGAAACCTGTTCCTACTTCCAATTAGGAATCTCAAGGGGCTGCAACAAACTAGGGGTCTTCTGGTGATTGGCTTTGACTTGTTGACAAGTCACAGACCGACTAACAAAGATAGAAATATCCCTCTTCATCCCCTTCCACCAATAAAGTCTCTCCATATCCTGATACATCTTCGACACACCAGGATGAATAGAAAGTCTGGATCGATGATTCTCCTGAAGCAACTCCTACCTCAAACTATCAACCTTCGGGACACAAATCCTGCCATTAATCCTCCATATCCCTTTATCATCAATCTGAGCTCCACTCCTACAACCACTACTACCACTAACTCTGCTACGAACACTCTCCTTCATCAGTCTAAGCATCTCATCCTCATCCTGCTTAGCCATATCCGATCCAGAAGAGGAGAAGAAGAAACAACAAGCTGACACAACAAAGCATTCTTCCGACTCAGAGCATCGGCCACAACATTAGCTTTACCGGGAGTATAGTTAATGTCGAGGTCGTAAGAAGCCAGAAACTCAAGCCAACGAACTTGCCTCTGATTCAGATCCTTCTGGGAGAAGATATATCTCAGACACTGATGATCTATGAAAAGCTCAAACTTGGTTCCAAGAAGATGATGCCTCCAAAGTTTCAAAGAAAAGACAAGAGCAAGTAACTCTAAATCATGAGCAGCATAATTTGCTTCGTTGGTTTTCAACTGACGGCTGGCATAGGCAATAACCCTACCATCCTGCATGAGAACATCACCCAAACCCTCACGACTAGCATCAGTATAAACTGTAAATCCCTCACTTCCATTCGGAACAGAAAGAACTGGTGCGGAAGTTAGCTTGCTCTTCAACTCACTGAATGCAGCCTTACGCTCATCACTCCAGACAAATCTGGCATTCTTCCGAGTCAAAGCTGTGAGAGGTGCAGCAATCCGAGCAAAATTCTCAATGAATCTCCGGTAATAACCAGCAAGGCCCAGAAAACTACGAATATCAGATGGAGTCTTCTGAGTTTCCCAATCCGGAAACAGAATAGGGAGAAAATAAGGCCAACAGAAAAAACAGAATTATTAAAATGATAGAGAAAGAGAAGAAAGAGAGACTTACATTGATCGCAACGATCTTGACTGGATCAACAGAAACTCCATTACTAGAAACAATATGCCCGAGACAACGGACTTCATCCTTCCAGAAATGGCATTTAGAAAATTTAGCCTTTAACTGATGATTTCTGAGAGTCTAAAGAACATATTTCAAATGCGACTTATGCTCTTCCTTAGTCTTAGAGAAGACAAGGATATCATCAACAAAGACTAGCACAAATTTATTAAGTACATCACGAAAACACGATTCATCAAATCAACAAAGAAAGCAGGAGCATTAGTCAAACCAAAAGGCATGACTGACCATTCATAAAGCCCATTCTCAGTGCGAAAAGCAGTCTTGGGAGTGCTATCCTCAGCAACCCTGAGCTGATGAAAACCTGTGGCAAGGTCAAGCTGAGAGAAAATAGTGGCACCATGAAGCTGATCAAACATATCATTTATACGAGGCATTGGATATCTTTTTTTCATAGTGAGCTTTTTCTGCTTCCTATAATCAACACACATCCAAAGAGAACCATCAGATTTGGTGACAAAAACCACCGCAGCTCCCAATTCAGAAAAACTAGGCCTAATCAGACCTTTGGAAGAAAAGTCTTCAATTTGCTTTCCCATATCAACCTTCTCGCGGGGTGCCGTTCTTCTTGAAGGAAGAACAATAGGTCGAGCACCAGGAATAAGATCAATCCGAAAATCGATTTCTCGCTTAGGAGGAAAAGAAGTCACTTCACCAAATACATCGGGATATAGTCTAACCACAGGAGTAGAATCAAGGTCACTGGGAGAAGAATCCAAAGAATAAATAAAGTTGCCAGCAAAATCCTGAGGCATGCGGCACTGAATAATCAAGGAATTCCCTTGATCATCAACCAACTGAACAGACCGGGCTTTACAAGAGATATGAGCATCATGATGTACTAACCAATCCTGACCAAGCAATAAATCAAAAGCATCGAAGGCCAGAATATAAAAATCACCACTAAAGCGATGATCAGAATGGAGAAGTTTCACTTCTCGACAAATCCGATTAAGGTTAGCAGGACCCCCAATAGGATTTGAAACACATAATGGAACAGAAATATACTCAGGAGAAAGGAGATTCTCAAACTTATGACACAAATCAATAGAAATAAATCTGTGTGAAGCACCAGTATCAAACAACACACGAACAGGATGATGAAATAAAGTAAATGAACCCTGGAGTGTACCTTGGTCATCACTAGGAGCAGGGGCAGGTGGATGAACTGGAGATGAGGTAGAAGTGACAGCAAATATACCAAATGGAGTGCCCCTCTGCTGGGTTGGGCAATCCTTCTTAAAATGACCGGGCTGGAGACAGATATGACAGAGATCACGTCTAACCGACCAAGCAGGTGGAGGAACTGCAGCACCAGATAATGTGGGACAGCTATTGGCATAGTGCCTCTCTGATCACACCTAAAGCAAGTGATGGAGGAGAGATCAACTGGTTGCCTCTGAGTAAGAGAAAATGATGAAGATCCCAAACCAGGACGCTTTTGCCAATTCTTCTTATGCTGCTGGAAATTAGGCTTACGCTTCTTGGAATTAGCAGAGGATGACTGAGCACCAGAAATAGCAGGACCCTTGGATGTGGGATTCTCATAGCGAATATCCATATCCATAAGCTAGGTGAAAGAACCATGAACATGAGAAATGAGGCGACTATAATCCTCTGGGTGAGCACCAGCAATGAATTTCTCATTCTTCTTGAGAGGAGTGTCAATAAGGCTAGGACCAAATTTGGAAAGTTCATTGAACTTCCTCTCATACTCAGCAAAAGACATGGTACCCTGCTTTAAATCCATAAACTCGCGATAAAGCTGAGATTTCCCAGCTTCCGGCATCCATTTTGCCACAAAAGCCTCCTTGGAAAAGACATACGGAAAACAAGCTTAGGATAGATTCAAAGAAAGGAAAAAAAATAGGAACAAAATTAAGATAATCCAAAGGATACCTAGACTGCTCCCAAGTGAGATCAGCCTCAACGGTGTTAGCCGTAACGAACTCCCACCAATCTAAAGCAGAATCATGCAACTGCCAGGCTGCTAGCTGACGCTTTAGAGCATCAGTAATGTCAAGACCAGTAAATATCCTTTCAAGACTCCGCAACCACTGTTGAGCCTCAATAATAGTCTCGGAACCGGTGAATGGGGTTCCACCTAGTTGAGAGAATTCCTTACAAAGAACAGTGAACCTGACTGGAGCAACAGGTTGAGGAGCTGGGGCAATAACGCGACCCCTACCTCTAGCATTTCCTCGATTCATCCTGAAAAATATCAAGAATGAATTTAGGACAAGAATAATGACAAGCCAAAGATAAATTAAGATAAGGCAAGATAATACACTTGGATGAATATCTTAAAGAAAGAAAAATCCTAACAAGGTAGATACGAAGGAAAGGAAAGTTAGAAAACATTTGAAAATCCTTTAAAAAAAGAAAAATTTATATATCAAAATAATCTATGAAAATCTTTTGAAAACATTTTGAAAAACATTTTATACTCTGAAAATACATCTGTCACAAAGATATGATTCTGAGATTGATTTCACTCATTCTAGGGTAGAAATACCCTATCTCTAATGAGTTTTTGCTCCGCAGAGGCAATGGTTGCCAAAAACCAAAGCTCTGATACCAACTGTAACAACCCCCAATTTCGTACAATTCAAATCGACAATAATCCACACAGTCAGACTTGAAGGATGCGAAATAACAGATTGTAAATAAATTTGGAGCAAATAAAATCGAATATACAGAATCACAGACACAGAACAATCAGAATAACTCGCAGCGGAAGATAAAATAACGTAGTAGTTCATGAAGCTACTATAACAGAGTCTCCAGCCAAATAAATAATATGTATGAAAACAACAGAATAGAAATCCCATATACATAGAAGTTCACTAATACATGAGATAAACTAATACACCTGAAACAGTAATAGGAATATATGTAGATAAGCAGAAACTCCAGTGAAAGACCAGCTCCAGGAAGAGAATCCAAAGCTGTGAATGCTCAGGCTGACCCGAACGTAAAGCAAAACACAAAACACTCGAGTCAAGACAGTATATACTTATATAAACCAACTCAAGCGAACTGTAATAAAGATACAAGTAACTTAAAGGATGCTTGGGACCGCCCACCCTCTAAGGATCCGTTAAACTGTTTCTATATAGTAATATTTCGCTATTGTAATAATGACTACGGTAAAATAAACATCCTTTTAAATAGCGTTCCAGGCTACCCATATCACCCTTCACACATAATAGTCCCAGTATTCCATACAATATAAGGCCATCTCCACTCCGGGTGACTGTCAGAGGATACCACACGAGCTACGGGAGAAAAAAAAACTCGTACAAAAGGCTCGGTATGGTAGGTGACACGGCACACAAGGCAATGCCAGGGTAGATATACCAATTACGCACGCAGGCTGGTGGTAACGCAGCAGCCACATATGCCCACCCTGAACAACACTCCAAAATCATGGGTGCACCCAATCGATCACAACAGTAATAGAATGGTATCGAAGAAGTGTGTTCAGCCAGAGGTGCTACCTCCTTTGGCCCGAGATCGCTCCTATTTTAGCCACCTTAAGCTAACTCACGGGAGTTAGGTCCACGTAAAGTACCATAGGAACGTCGTCACCATCCTACTTCATTTTGCAATCTCTACCGCGTACATAGTTGTTAAAGTGGTTTTCGGTATCGACAGAGAGTATGTCCATATTCGATCCCGGACTCTTCAACAACCAATCGTTATTATAACCCGTAGTTATAATTTCAAAATGGTATTTATTTCTCAAAATCCAATATCATTTCAAATCCATTTCAAAATATCAAACTTATCATTTCATTTGAAAAACATATTCATTTTATTCAAATTAAAAATACCATTTCAATTCACATTTCAAAATAGTTCAATTCCAACAAATTACTTCATTTAAATCATAAAAATGAAGTTATTACATTAAATTATTAAATTTCCAAAATTTTAGACTTTCAAAATTCATTCATTCACTTAATTTTATCAAAACAGTGAATATTCAACTTTCGCAGCATTTGAAAAATGCTACTGAGAGTTATATTCAAAACAGTTCAATTTAAGAAAAAACAGCGTTTAAAATGCTGTAATAATGTTGCATTAGTTTCGAAGAAAACTTAGTTTAATCCAACAATTATAGCATAAAAAATGCTATAATAGCCTTAATTCAATTTAGCTATTTAGTTCACTTATCAACTATAGCATTTACAAATGTTGTATTATCATTTATATTAGATATAATAACATTTCAAAAATGCAGTTAATTAACTTCAAAATTTCAATAAAATTTCACAACAATTATATTTTTCTATAATTCACTTTTAACTTATAAAATCACATAATTTTACTTTTATAACCATCATTTAATTTTTCTTTGATTACATGATTTCATAAAGTTAAATTTCCATTTAAAAATTCATATTTAACACTAATTCACTTATTAAATTACAGTGTTCAATTTTAAATTCATTACATTAAATTTCAACCTAACATTTAAGTTCAAATTCTCAAATATAACTTAGTTTTATTTTTATTTACTTAACTAAAAATTCACTTTTAAGTCAATTCCATAAATTTCCAATTTTAGTTATAATTCAAAATTTCAACTTAAATATTCATTCATTTCACATTTCAACTTTATTAAAATCATTAATATGGTATAAAATCACATTAAATTCCTTTAAATTCAAATTATCGTAAATTTATCATGCTTTCATATTCAATTTAATTTCAAATTATAATTAAATCAAATTTTCCAAAATAACTTACATTCAAAACTTTCTAACTACTTCATTAATTTATTTCACTTATAATTATTCAGAAAATCAATAATATTTTACAAAAAATCGTTTTTGATTATATTTAAATCAAAATATTTTAATATTTACATTTCTAAAATAATTTTAAATTTTTTAGAAAATCATATATTAACTACGGGTCTGTATATAATTTTCTATACTAGGAAAAGTGATACGGGTAATATATCATTTCAACCCGTAATTTACAAAGAAAATCCGGGTTTTATCATTTCAAAACCCCAGTCCCAAGTAAATGAAATAAATTGAAAATCATTCAGGCCTTCATTTCAGCCCATAATGATTTTCCCTTATTCTAAAGTCCGTTCGGGTATGTATCATTTCAACCCATGGTGATTCTAATCTAAAGGGAACTAGCAGTGTGATAAAATGATAAAAATAACAGAACAGCATAATATAACAGTAACAAATGTCATAACTGGTGTTTAATCATGTGTGAACATCATAAAATAGTGACATAGAAAATAAAATATGGTGGTGCGGTTTACATATTCACAAGCGATCGATTTACTATTCATATAAGTATAAAATTGTCTGGTGAGAATAACTCACTGGTTTGAGCTGATAACCCAACGATGAATTTCACAAACGGGATCTACACAAGAACAAAAGCACGACACAGATTCGAATGGAGGAGCCAAATGTCAAATTCCTTGGATACAAATCAAACAAAAACAATATAACAACAACGAGTTTCAAATCAACTACGATCAAAATTACACTAGAATAGACTGCACAGAATCAAATAGAAATGCTTGCACTTGCTTTTAAACTTTACTAGGCTTAGTCATAAGGGGAAATACAACATAATTGCAAGTGTTTGGGTCTGGTTTGGGTAAGTATGGGTTCGGCCTACATGTTGGAATGATGGTGTAGAGGTGGGTGAAGGCAAGAACACAAAATCATGCATACACATGGGTTTTACGCCATGAATTGGGCTCGGCCAAGGCCCTAAGTGTTACGGCCAGAGGAGTGGGGTCCACTGTGGTGGTGTGGCCATGGGTGCTGGATGTGGTGGTGGTGTGGTAGGCGGCGGCTAGAGGGGTGGTGAGGTGATGGAATGAGAGTGGTGCTCGGTTAGGCTAGTATGAAGGGTGTTTTGAAACTTTTGTGGATATGCATCACCAAGGGGGTTCATGGCTTGGGTGGCTGGTGAGGAGGAGGTGCTGGTGGTGTGTCATTAGGTGCTGGAGGACGCTAGGAAGCAATGGAGGCATGGCCGAACCTACATGAGGTGAAGCAAGTGCAAAATCAAACTAGAAAAATCGACATAAGTAAAAAAAGAAGATAAAAGGAAATAGAATTTTACCAAACTTCTCAAGCAAGAGGAGGCATAAATTTTTTTTCTCAGGAAGGAGGAAAAAGATATGTGAAATGAAAAATGAAGTTGTTGGCCGAAGATGTGGAGAGTTATGGCAAAAGAAATGAAGAGTTGTGTGGAAATGAAGAGGTGGAATTCAAAAAGGCAAAAGGCAATTCAAAAGTAAAAAACTCTTCATATTTCTTTATTTTATTTATATAACTTTATATTTCTGTAAGTAATAATAATACCAGATAAATTTCAAAAATTTGTCAAAATATAAAAATATATATAATATTTATCAATTATATAAAGTTAGATTGAGAAAATAGCTAAAAATAGTAAACTAGACTAGAAAATTTGAAATTAAATAGAATAATTTTTAGAAAATTCATATGAGCTTGTAAAATATTTTAAACCTAAATAATAACATAAAATAAAAATACATTCCCAAAATAAATAAAATAAATTTAATTAAATATTATTTATATGAAGAAAATAGAAGAAAATTAGAAAACAGCCTTTAAAAATAGGATATAAATACAGTAAATTTTGGTAAAATTCTATTATCATTTTAAAAATATTTAGATATGAAACTTCACAATTAAAACATGTTTTAAAAATAGAATGAAGAAATTTTAAAATGAAGAAAATAGGAGAAAATTAGAAAACAGCCTTTAAAAATAGGAATTAAATACAGTAAATTTTGAAAAAAAAACCTGTTATCATTTTGAAAATATTTAGATGAAATTTAACAAATAAAAAAATTTAAAATAAAAAAAAGAAATTTATAGTCAAAATTCTAGGGTTGTTACAGTCTTCCTCGAAAGGGTCAAGGACGACTTCATTAAAGATATGCCTGTGTCAAAGATGCAACTACTTCAGCAATATCCTTAAAAGAGAGTTAATGTCAAAATTGAAAGAGCGCATGCAGTACTATATCGACCAACTTAAAGAGATCAGCAAGCTCGCTAAAGCGAAGGCTCGGGTTTTAGAAATACAGGCTTAATGATGGAAAACATCAAAAAGGAATTAGATAATGGAGAGAAAATTGAGCTTCACTGACTAAACCTAAAAATCTCTGATCCCAAGCACAAGATTTCAAGAACAAGGAATACAAATGAGGAAGATATTATGCAATCTTAGCAATTTGTAGTTCTTTGCAAGCAATGACTTATTTTTCGCACATATGCCTAATTGTCCTATGTAGTATGATCTTTTGTCATATTATATGTATCAAGCACTGTATAAACTATTACAGTAATGTTGATTATCAAATATGTTTTGTTTACTATTGTTTACTTAATTACATGCATCGGTTGAAAATTGGAACTGGTAGACCATTTCAAATAATGTAAAAATATACTATAATATTTCCAAATCTCTAAAATGCTTATGAGAACATTTGCAAAAATGAGCAGAGAAAAACATTACAGTGGTTTTGAAATGATGCCATATGAGCACAATATAGCATTTATAAAATGCTAATTTATAAACATATTATGTCATTTAGCTCACGCAATTAAATACTAGCATACCATAGCGTCATTATATTGTTATTTATAATTGTGTTTTAAACAATGATATGATTTTTCATAGGTCTATAATAGCAGTCGTTATACATCCGTCTTTAAAATGCTATCAATACTATGATAGCGTTTTTAAATGCTATTAAAAGTGATGTTGTAGTGGCCTAAGATTCTTGCCTTTATGTGGCGCCCCACCTCTATACCCACGCTAGCCAAGAACATTACGGTGAATGCTGTCGACTAGCACGGAGAATAAGGCTGTTGAGGAGCGACCATCCGTGTAATTGCTTTGTGCGAGCATCAATATGTCAGATAGTATAACTTGCAATACTTTATCAAGAGGGAAATCCGACATACCGACACAAACTCAAAGCTACTACACGGTGGCTATAATATCTTCGGAAACAAATACAGAAATAAACATAACATAAATCAGTCACAAATTATTCATATCACAAAGGCGGAAGATGATATGAATATATAATTAACACATGAAAGTGTACATCAGAGTAGTGGTCAAAAAGATCCACAATAATACAAAAGAATAGCAACACTTGCTATACAAAAGAATACAACAATGAGTCTATATCTCAAGTGTATATAACAAAATAAACTACTAATTTAAGTAGTTTGCCAAAAGTCAGAGAAATCAATCCCAGGGGAGAAGTCAAGCAGAAGCACCTGTAACATCTCGGTCTGACCCGAGTATTATTTAATAAGAAAATAATAAACGGATCAGTTTAACTATAAATATCAGATGAAACGATATAGAATAAGAGATATGACTGAACACATAATAATCACAATGCCAAGCTGTGATATATATAAGTAATTGAAAATTAACGAGAGATTAATCAATATCACCAAATCTACACAAGAAACAAAGAAATGTCATACTCCTCATTTCATTCACCAAACCACAATAAATGACATATTATATCAATGCCAATCACAAAAGTCAATGACACACAAATTCACCAATACACAAATATCGATATAGCTTATCGATGGAAATCACGAAAATTGGTGAAACACAAATTCTAGAAATCATCTCAAGAAATCCAGAAATCACAAAAGTCAATGACGCACAAATTCACCAATACACAAATATCGATATAGCTTATCAATGGAAATCACGAAAATTGGTGAAACACAAATTCTAGAAATCATCTCAAGAAATCCAGAAATCACAAAAGGGGGGAGGCCTATCACAAACGGGAGCATAAAGCTCGACAAAACGTGTATCGCAAACGGATCGCTAATTCCATGGTCGCTAACCATCACAAATTGAGCCGAAGCTCCACAAACGGCCCGAAGACCATGGGTTGCTACCCCACCAAATTGAGTCGAAACTCCACAAAACGGGGTTTAGTCTCCCTCGCAGACAAAGAGACATCGCACATTACTAGTCTAAATCACAAAGATGATCGTCATGATCAACGAGAAGTGTCAATTACACTAAGCTAGTAAATATATGAGTTTAGCTTCATGTCCCATAACCACTTGCTTAACTTAAATATTTACGAACAAACTGTAGATCTCCACTATGAAATTGTCACAAGGGATTCAATCGAACAAGTCCAAGAATTAACCAACAAAGTGAACGCAAGCGTTTCATACCACTTGTTTTACTAAGTCGTTTAATTAGATTTCTCATACGAGTGAGGTAAAGGTTTATATATACTAATAGATTGGAAAACGGTTTTATAAACGATTTTGGTATTAAAATAGTATTGAAATCGTTTGAGGAAAGAGTTTTGATATTTACTACTAGTATAGAAAACCTTTATATTTTTAAAGTGACAAAACACAAAGAAGATTGTAAGAACAATCAATCACTAAAATTCACATACGAAGATGTGAATAAAAATCCAACGAAACCGATAAAGAATCCATCAAAATGGATATTCAAAAATCCCTAAAAAGGAGTCATCAAAGTCATAACAAATGATAACAACACATAGGACAACACGAATCGATTAAAGTTGGAAATTCAAACAACTAGGCGGAATAGGAAAAAATGCAGCAGGTCGGTCGGCCGGCTACAGAGCTCGGTCGACCGGACCCTGTTCTCAGAGTTCCTCGGGAAACAGGTCAGTCGGCCGAACACTGTACTCGGTCGACCGAACCTTTAAACAGGGGAGTGCTTATGCACTTGGCAGCAGGTCGGTCGGCCGACTGCAGTGCTCGGTCGACCGGACCTGTTGCCAGTCCCCTCCCAGTCCATCCAGTTGAGGTCCAACCTCCACCAAATTGCATTCTCTCGAGCAACGGCACTAAGGGATTATGCTAATCAACTACCCGGCCCTATATTGCTCCTCGATGCATCACCAAACACATGTTCAAACATCAAAGTTATGATTTTTAAAGGATTGAACCCAAAACACTAAAAATTGGAATATTCACCAAATCAATCCAAACCAAAAGCAAATGCACACGAATAAATGTTAGGAATTCATACCTAACAATCGAAGATAAATATAAGCATAGATGTGAGATAAAAATCTCACATTTTTACAAAATCAAACAAGAAGAAGCTTGAAAGCAAATGGAGAATCAACCTCTCTTCAACACAACCCAAATGAGCTTGAATCTATGCTCAAAACAAGAACATTCCCAAAATTAGGTTTAGGAATTTCTGAAATTGGTAAGAGAATAAGTTGGAGAAGAAGAAGAGAAGCTTACCAATGGGTTCTTCTATTAGTTTGGAGCAAGAGTTGATTTGCAAGAGAAAACTAGGGTTTTGGAGTTTTAATTTCCAATCTCTCCCACCATTATTGCCTTAGAACTGAAAAGAGGAAGAAAATGAGGGTGAATGGGGAAGAGTGGCTCAGATTTGAGTATAAGTTAAACATAGGGCTGAGCCCAAACCCAAACCCAAAGTGAAAAGTAGCAAAAATCAACTTTCTCCAAACATATCGAAGCTTATACTCAAAAAGGTCGCAAACGGCATTTTAAACTCAATGGGAGTGGTCCCAAGCCCTAATTCGACCGTATGCAAAAAGTAGCTTTTCGGACTAAATTCCGAGTATTGATAAAATATTTAAATAAAATATTTAAATATAAAATCGACAAATATGCGGGTTGTTACAGACTCCCCTACTTAAAGAAATTGCGTCCTCACAATATTTAAGAAGAAGATATGTAGTAACAACCATAAAAGCATATTCAACACAAAAGAAATTTGAAATAAGAAGTTCACCTTAAAGAGCACGGGAAAGTAAGTCTGGATGTGTTCGCTTGATGAACTCTCTAGATTCCCAAGAACAATCCTTAGGATTTGAAGACCATTGAACTTTTACAAGCGGAACATCTTTATTTCGAAGTCGTTTGACCTCTGAAGCAATGATACGAATAGGATGTTGCTCATAAGTTAAATTAGGCGAAACTTCAATCTCTTCCACAACACCGGGCTCAAGAATAGAATCGGAATCTCGAAGACATTTCTGAAGTTGAGAAACGTGAAACACGTCATGGATAGCAGAAAATTGAGCCGATAATAAAAGGCGATAAGCCATGGAACCAGTACGTTCAGTGATAGGAAATGGCCCAATATATCGAGGCGCCAATTTTCCCGATCGACTGAAACGTACAACACCTTTCATAGGTGAAACACGAATGAACACAAGATCTCCCACAGAAAATTCTAACTTCCTTCTTCGGTTATCGGCATAGGATTTTTGTCTACTCTGGGCTTCTTTCATCCTATGTCGAATAAGATCAATCTTTTCTGTGGAATCACGAAAAAAATCTGGACCTAAAACCAGCTTCTCACCGGCCTCAAGCCAACAAGAAGGTGATCGGCATGGCCTTCCATAGAGTGCCTCGAAAGGTGCCATACCAATACTAGATTGGAAGCTGTTATTATAGGAAAATTCAACAAGTGAAATATGATCTTCCCAACTTCCCCCAAAATCAAGCACACACGCACGAAGAAGATCTTCAAGAGTTTGATTCACACGCTCAGTTTGTCCATCGGACTGAGGATGATAAGCGGTGCTAAAATTGAGCTTCGTTCCCAAAGCTTTTTGAAGACTCTTCCAAAATCCACTAGTAAACAATGGATCATGATCACTAACAATAGAAGTAGGAACTCCATGCAATTTAACAATCTCTTTGATAAAGAGCTTGGCCAAAAGAGGAACGGTTTGGTTAGACCGAACAGGAATAAAATGGGCGGATTTCGTAAGTCTATCAATGATCACCCATAAGCTATCATGACCCGATCGAGAACGGGGAAGGCCGTCTATAAAATCCATGGAAATATTGTCCCACTTCCAAATTGGCATTTCTAAAGGTTGCAATAACCCACCGGGCCTTTGATGCTCGGCCTTAACGAGTTGGCAAGTCATGCAACGCTTAACGAAGTTAGCGATGTCAAGTTTCATTCCCTCCCAATAATAAAGTCGCTTCATATTGTTGAGTCAAGATTTTTATAGAGTTTTGATTTCTGACAAAGGAATAAGCCGTGATCGACAAAAAGAAGTTATTCATTTAAGAAACACAAAGAGCTCCATATATTAGAGGTTGATTATTTGGTATGTTAGTAATTTATGTTAAAATCTATCCTCAAATAATCATATAACTTCAATCTTTCAATATATATACATATGCACATTAACTGTGCAAATTGGACTAAACCGGTCGACCGGTTGAAAATAAGGTGGTCGACCGTTTTTGCCCAGAATGCACAGATAACATGCACACATGCACATAACGTATATATATTTGAATTCCTGTCTACCGGTCCATTTTTGACCTGTCGACCGTTTTTAAACAGAAAGCAACTTTTCCAAAAGACACTTCTCTTCTCCAAAGGTTGCATCTCCTATCTTTCATCAATGATCATAACTCTTAATGGCAACTGTTCACAAAGAGTTACAACTATTTTTCTCTATATATACTCATCTAAATCATTGATTCAAACACAAGTTTTTACACGATCATATATGCTCTCTAATCTAATCTCTAACACTCCTGCATTCTAAAAATTAATTTAGCTTATTGAATCATTGAAATTATTTCATATCTTTTGATTCAATAAGTAAATACCTTCTTTAATCTTTACAAAACATCATTCATATTCTTTGAGGATAAGATTATAGGAAGGGTGTACTACTAGTGACAAATCCGTGTTTTCAAGAACACAAGTTGTCAACAACAATTGTATTTGTTTTTGTTGAAGTCCTCGTGTTGTAAGAGGCAAGTGTTGAAGTCCTCGGTGTTGTAAGAGGCAAGTGTTGAAGTCCTCAGTGTATTAGAGGCGTGAAATCCCGTTCGGCTGTTCGGGTATTGTAAACCTGTTCCTCCGGGTGAAGCGAGGTAGTTAATAGTGAAAATCCAGATAGGAGTCTGGGACTGGACGTAGGACGGTGCTCCGAACCAGTATAAAAATCTCTGGTGTGATTTTTCTATTTTTCTATTTACAATGCTATTATCATCTATTTCCGCATTTGTATTGTAATCCATATTACACGATCCGTGTATACTATATTAGCACATATAATTGTATACACACCGCACTTTCACATATCCGCGTACATTTTACAACAACCGGGATGAATGGTAAATTTAGAATGATGGGAATCTTCTAAAATATCTTTATGAAGATCACCAATACTTGGTACGATAAGTCTACCAAATTTTCGAATGCCGCCATGAAAATCAATAACAAAGTCTTTCAAACTTTCAATATCAATGTTATCCTTAATATTTTGGCCAAGAAGAGCCAATTCGGGATCTAGCCTTTGAGCTTCAAGAATGCGGTCAAAAAGAGAAGGATGAGCCTCAAGGCTACATAAAACAAGGGATGAACATAAATCGGAAACACGGTCTCGAATTTCGCAAGTGGATAAAATCTCGAGATCGTTCCATTCGGATATCATCATAGAAACAACAGCTTGTGGTTTACGGCTAAGGGCATCGGCGACACGATTACCCTTACCGGGAGTATAAAGAATATCAAGATCATATGGTGCAAGAAATTCGAGCCAATGCTGTTGACGCAAATTAAGTTCCTTTTGAGAGAATAAATATTTCAAAGACTTATTATCCGTGTAAGGAACAAATTTCTCTCCTAAAAGATAATGACGCCAAATCCGAAGAGCAAAAACAATAGCCGCGATTTCTAAATCGTGAGTGGCATATCTAGTCTCGGCAGGCTTCAATTGCCTAGAAGTATAAGCAAGAACACGTCCTCTTTGCATAAGAACGGCACCCAAACCAACGCGACTAGCATCGGTATAAACAATGAAATCCTGATTCCCCTCGGGAATAACAAGAATAGGAGCATCAGAAAGAAGCTCTTTTAATCTCTGAAAAGAAGCTTCACATTTGTCCGACCAAATGTATTTAACACCTTTCTTCGTCAAACTAGTGAGAGGTATGACAATCTTAGAAATGTCTTTGATAAAACGGCGGTAATAACCCGCCAATCCGAGAAAACTACGAATCTCTGTCACACTCTCCGGTCTCTTCCAATCTTGAATCGCTTCAATCTTTTGAGGATCCACGGAAATTCCGGATTCGGAAATAATATGACCGAGAAACTTCACAGAGATTGCCAAAAGTGGCACTTAGAAAATTTTGCCTTTAATTGATTACTCCTAAGAGTTTCCAACACAATCTGAAGATGTTTTTCATGCTCCTCCTCGGTTTTAGAATACACAAGAATATCATCGATAAAGATGAGAACAAACCGGTCGAGGAAGTCTTTGAAAACTCTATTCATAAGGTCAACGAAATACGCCGGAGCATTTGTTAGACCAAATGGCATAACAAGCCATTCATAAGATCCATAACGAGTACGGAACGATGTCAAAGGAATACTATCCTCTGCAATACGAAGCTGATGAAATCCAGTAGCTAAGTCTAATAGTGAAAAGACTCTAGCACCACAAAGTTGATCGAATAGATCATCAATCCGAGGTAAAGGATATTTATTTTTGATAGTAAGATCATTAAGCTTGCGGTAGTCAACGCAAAGCCTAAGTGTTCCATCGGATTTCACAAAAATAGCTGAAGCTCCCCAAGGCGAGGAACTAGAGCGAATAAATTGCTTCGTCTCCAATTCAGATAATTGTTTACGCATCTCCTCGTTTTCTTTATTGGACATACGATATGGAGGGCGAGTGATAGGTTGAGCTCCAGGAATAAGATTAATTCTGAATTCAATTGCTCGCTTAGGTGGTAATCCTAAAACGGGCTCGAATAAGTCGGAAAATTCACAAACGACGTGAATAAGAGAAATAATATCACCCTCATCGTCATCATCGTCATCACAAGGATTAAAAGAATATAAATATGCAACCAAGCTGGAATCTGAATCTTTAAGATTAATAGAAATCTGCTTAACAGATTGAGGATGTCAAAGATGAATTGTCCGCTCAGGACATAGGATATGGGCTTCATAACGGTTAAGCCAATCCATTCCCAAAATCATTCCAGAGCCTAAATAACGCATGACATGCAAATCGGCTCGAAAAAAAAAATCACACTAAATAATCTCGACATCTTTACACAATAAACTGATTGTCGCGGATCCACCAACCGGATTCATAATTCTCAAAGAAGTCATTAAACACAAAACATCCAAGGAAAAAGTATCAACAAGTTCTTTTGATATAAAAGAATGGGACGCATCCGTATCAAAAAGAACTCGAATAGGATGATCACGAAATAAAATAATTCCATCCAGAATAGAATGAGAAGTACCTTGGCCACGAGAAGTGTTGCCAGGGGCTTGAGCAACATTAAGCTTTCCCTCCTTCTTGCCCTGAAGCTTGGGGCATGAGGATATAACATGACCGGGACTTTTGCAGTAGCGACAAGAGAGAGACCTTGGGCACTTGTTCGCATAATGGTCCTTCGCACCATAATTATAGCATTCCCCACGACCAAAGGAAGAAGTCTTTGCCATAGAGGTTGCTTTCTTCCCTTTCTCATTGGGATAAGGGCCTTTGAATTTTTTCGGCCTTTTCTTGTTGTTGAAGTTTGGTTTGGAACCCACCACTTCAACATCATTCTCCTTATCCGCCTCTTCAAGACGAAGAGCAATATCAACGAGTTGGTCGAAAGAAACTTCTAATTTTAGAAGTAATGGCTTCTTGAGATTTTTGTTTAAGCCATAGACGAACCTTTGGTTCTTCTTTAAAGGGGTGTTGACGTATTCAACCTCATATTTGGAAAGCGACTCGAAGGAGGCGACGTAATCAGTCACGGAGGACTCACCTTGAACAAGGTCTATAAATCGTCGAGCCAATGTCACTTTCTCTGCTTCCGGTACAAATTTCAACTCGAAGCGTTCCCGGAATTGCTCCCAGGTGAGATCTGCTTCATTAATCTCAGAAATAAGAAGCTCGTACCAGTCCAATGCACTTTCTCGGAGCGTACTAGAGGCCACTTGAACTCGGTGAAGGTCAATAAGATTCATGCGAGAAAAGATTCGATCGCATGACCTTAGCCAAGCCTGTACTTCAATAATAGTTTCGGAACCTTTGAATGGCTCCCCACCCAAATTAGTGTAATCGCTACACAAGCGTGCAAATCCCGACTTTGAGTGAGTAGATTCCGGGTTAGCTCCAGCTGCTTGAGCATTTGTCACTAAATCAAGAAGCTGTTGAGCAGTCATAAAAACTCCATCCTGGGGTAGAGTGCTAGATGGCACGGCTCTGGGGCGGCCTGGTCTAGACATATCTCTTCCTTTAGAAAGAAAGAAGAAGAAGAAAAAGGTTATTCACCAAATTCAATATCAAGTAATTCTTGATAGATAAAACAAGGAATCATAAAAGAAAATAGGATAGGACGGTACGAAGACCCGAATAAAATCCTAAAGCACGACTCCTAAGATGGACTTAGGACGATGATCCTTGTTATAATATTCTATATTGTTCCGAAGTTTGGCTCCGATACCAAGATGTGGTGCCCCACCTCTATACCCACGCTAGCCAAGAACATTACAGTGAATGCTGTCGACTATCACGGAGAATGAGGCTGTTGAGGAGCGACCATCCGTGTAATTGCTTTGTGCGAGCATCGATATGTCAGATAGTATAACTTGCAATACTTTATCAAGAGGGAAATCCGACATACCGACACAAACTCAAAGCTACTACACAGTGGCTATAATATCTTCGGAAACAAATACAGAAATAAACATAACATAAATCAGTCACAGATAATTCATATCACAAAGGCGGAAGAAGATATGAATATATAATTAACACATGAAAGTGAATATCAGAGTACTGGTCAAAAAGATCCACAATAATACAAAAGAATAGCAACACGTTCTATACAAAAGGATACAACAATGAGTCTATATCTCAAGTGTATATAACAAAATAAATACTAATTTAAGTAGTTTGCCAAAAGTCAGAGAAATCAATCCCAGGGGAGAAGTCAAGCAGAAGCACCTGTAACATCTCGGTCTGACCCGAGTATTATTTAATAAGAAAATAATAAACGGACCAGTCTAACTATAAATATCAGATGAAACGATATAGAATAAGAGATATGACTGAACACATAATAATCACAATGCCAAGCTGTGATATATATAAGTAATTGAAAATCAACGAGAGATTAATCAATATCACCAAATCTACACAAGAAACAAAGAAATGTCATACTCCTCATTTCGTTCACCAAACCACAATAAATGACATATTATATCATTGCCAATCACAAAAGTCAATGACACACAAATTCACCAATACAGAAATATCGATATAGCTTATCGATGGAAATCATGAAAATTGGTGAAACACAAATTCTAGAAATCATCTCAAGAAATCCAGAAATCACAAAATTCAATGACGCACAAATTCACCAATACACAAATATCGATATAGCTTATCGATGGAAATCACGAAAATTGGTGAAACACAAATTCTAGAAATCATCTCAAGAAATCCTGAAATCACAAATGGGGGGAAACCTATCACAAACGGGAGCATAAAGCTCGCCAAAACGTGTATCACAAACGGAACGCTAATTCCATGGTTGCTAACCATCATAAATTGAGCCGAAGCTCCACAAACGGCCCGAAGACCATGGGTTGCTACCCCACCAAATTGAGTCGAAACTCCACAAAACGGGGTTTAGTCTCCCTCGCAGACAAAGAGACAACGCACATTGCTAGTCTAAATCACAAAGATGATCGTCATGATCAACGAGAAGTGTCAATTACACTAAGCTAGTAAATATATGAGTTTAGCTTCATGTCCCATAACCACTTGCTTAACTTAAATATTTACGAACAAACTGTAGATCTCCACTATGAAATTGTCACAAGGGATTCAATCGAACAAGTCCAAGAATTAACCGACAAAGTGAACGCAAGCGTTTCATACCACTTGTTTTACTAAGTCATTTAATTAGATTTCTCATACGAGTGAGGTAAAGGTTTATATATACTAATAGATTGGAAAACGGTTTTATAAACGATTTTGGTATTAAAATAGTATTGAAATCGTTTGAGGAAAGAGTTTTGATATTTACTACTAGTATAGAAAACCTTTATATTTTTAAAGTGACAAAACACAAAGAAGATTGTAAGAACAATCAATCACTAAAATTCACATACGAAGATGTGATAAAAATCCAACGAAACCGATATAGAATCCATCAAAATGGATATTCAAAAATCCCTAAAAAGGAGTCATCAAAGTCATAACAAATGATAACAACACATAGGAAACAACACGAATCGATTAAAGTTGAAAATTCAAACAACTAGGCGGAATAGGCAAAAATGCAGCAGGTCGGTCGGCCGGCTACACAGCTCGGTCGACCGGACCCTGTTCTCAGAGTTCCTCGGGAAACAGGTCGGTCGGCCGAACACTGTACTCGGTCGACCGAACCTTTAAACAGGGGAGTGCTTATGCACTTGGCAGTAGGTCGGTCGGCCGGCTGCAGGGCTCGGTCGACCGGACCTGTTGCCAGTCCCCTCCCAGTCCATCCAATTGAGGTCCAACCTCCACCAAATTGCATTCTCTCGAGCAACGACACTAAGGGATTATGCTAATCAACTACTCGGCCCTATATGCTCCTCGATGCATCACCAAACACATGTTCAAACATCAAAGTTATGATTTTTAAAGGATTGAACCCAAAACACTAAAAATTGGAATATTCACCAAATCAATCCAAACCAAAAGCAAATGCACACGAATAAATGTTAGGAATTCATACCTAACAATCGAAGATAAATATAAGCATAGATGTGAGATAAAAATCTCACCTTTTTACAAAATCAAACAAGAAGAAGCTTGAAAGCAAATGGAGAATCAACCTCTCTTCAACACAACCCAAATGAGCTTGAATCTATGCTCAAAACAAGAACATTCCCAAAATTAGGTTTAGGAATTTCTGAAATTGGTAAGAGAATAAGTTGGAGAAGAAGAAGAGAAGCTTACCAATGGGTTCTTCTATTAGTTTGGAGCAAGAGTTGATTTGCAAGAGAAAACTAGGGTTTTGGAGTTTTAATTTCCAATCTCTCCCACCATTATTGCCTTAGAACTGAAAAGAGGAAGAAAATGAGAGTGAATGGGGAAGAGTGGCTCAGATTTGAGTATAAGTTAAACATAGGGCTGAGCCCAAACCCAAACCCAAAGTGAAAAGTAGCAAAAATCAACTTTCTCCAAACATATCGAAGCTTATACTCAAAAAGGTCGCAAACGGCATTTTAAACTCAATGGGAGTGGTCCCGAGCCCTAATTCGACCGTATGCAAAAAGTAGCTTTTCGGACTAAATTCCGAGTATTGATAAAATATTTAAATAAAATATTTAAATATAAAATCGACAAATATGCGGGTTGTTACACTTTAAAACCATATTCTTCGTCATTTGAAAATAAATCACGGATAACATGTATGTTTCGATAATCAATTATAAATTAGAGAGGTTATTTGCACTACTTTTACAATCAAGAATTTGACCAAGAATTTTCAAATCTTAAATAATAATAATATCTTTGACACTACTTCTAATTTGATCTTCTTTTTCTTGATTAAACTTTCCATTCAAATTAGCATACAACATTTTGATCAATTCAAGATAGCAACAAAAATCATTTTGTGATAAATCGGTTAAACTAAAAATATCATTTTCCAAAGCAAGATCTTATAAACCACTGGAATAAAATTCATTAAAATTAGCAAATCTTCCCAAAAAGGCTTTACCATATGTTGCATATTTAATGTATGTATCAACGGACTCTTGATCATTAAAAAGTTAACTTTTGATTCTTTTGGTAAGGCATATAGAAGGTTGGTTTGAGGAAGATATTATGGGTTTGTTTTGGAGGAAAAAGATTGAAAATTTTGTTTGACTTTAGAAGAAAAGTGTGTGTTGAAGATGAGGTAAGAAGGAGTGAATATAAAGAGTTTAAAGGAATATGTTATAGGTAAAAGGTATCTTTTCAACTTTTGAATTTAATGCAAACGAAAAGAAATTTCAAAAGTTCAAATTTTGAAAATATTCTTCAGATCTTGTCTAGTATGTCGACATACATAGTTGGCATATGTCGACATATATGCCGAAATTTCAATATTCAAAAAATAAAGAAATATATTCACACACACACACACACACACATATATAAACTTATTATTATTATTATTATTACTACTATTCATGTATTAAATAACTCGAAAATTTTCAAAAAGAAAAAAAATGTAAAATGTAAAATTACCAATTTTGTTGTTTTCCTTGTTTGACTCGTTTAATCTTCCATCACTGTGTAACACATGTTGACATTTTAAGTACCTAGTTCGTTGTCACTTGATGTTGTATCAGAATCATCCAAGGTCGCATTGTAAGCCTTTTTTCTCCTTTTAAATGTATCAAAGTTTGGTGAATATTTCTTGATGCGGACAGTCCTTTCGTAGATTGTTAGATTCACTACAATCATAACAATTAAAAACGTTTCTGTTTTTAGTATTTTTATTTCAATTGATGAAAGTTATTCATGTTTTAGTATTTCTAAAATTTCTTAAATTTCAACTCATAAGAGCAATCTCCTCGTTGTTATCATCGTCGTCTAAATTTTGATTGTTAGTCGTTGCGTTGAATGCAATTGATTTCTTTTCAATCGCCTTAGTTTGTTTCACTTTACCAGTGCCTTCATGTGTGACTTGCAATGTCCTTCAAATTTCATAATCAATCTTACAAATAGAAACTCGATTAAATTAATTTTTATCCTCCAAGCAAAACAAATATTCATGGTCTTTGAATTATTGAGTGCTTTTGTATTTTGGTCTATGGTCCACTGTGAATATTCAGTTTCACTTTGTGTAATGTTTCAAATATCTAAACTGTTGGATTGTAAATAAATTTTCATCGCACATGACCAGCAAGCATAAGTACTTCAATTAAGCATTGGAGTCGGTAGCTGATTGTCCTTCTATAAAAGTGTAATACCAGTATTAATAGCCACTTGTAACATTCAAGAAAACAAATGACTATTTTTTAAAAACCTAAGGCTCTTATGCCAAATGTGGGAAATAGTGTAGTACAAATTATACAAGTGAACGGATCCTTAGGCTACTTTAACACTAGAGGGGAGTGAATAGTATTTGTTACATATATTGAACTTTTCTAAATGGTTTCGTGATTTAAATCAAAATACAGATAATCAACAAAGATATCTATTAATAGGAAGTCATATATATATATATATGTATGTATGTATGTATGTATGTATGTATGTATGTATGTATATGTATATGTATATATCGTAGCATCCCGCCTTTTTGGATGCTTTAAGCAGATACACGTGCCGACTCTAACCATACAAAAGGGTGGATTGTTATTAGGGTGAATAAGAAAAGGAGAAAGAAATATAATAAAATAAAAGGAGAAAGAAATAAAATAAAATAGAATCTCATAGTGGGATGACAAAATATGATAATCAAATAACATTTCATGAAGCTATTTAAAAACATTTGATTATACTCATACATCACAGAATCAGAGTTGCATACAACAGAGATAAGTAACAGTGCGGTGGAATAGTATGATGCAGAGGGACTAAAATAATAATAGAAGTATGATTTCTTCATCTTTGTCCTCCAGAAATAGTCTTCAAATCCTTAAATGCTCAGGCTCACCCAAGCGAATTGAAATGACAAAACACTCGAGTCAGAACTTAAGGATCTTATGTAAGTTAAATCAACGGTAAATATGCATGTGATGGCGTCAGAGATGTTTACATGGTTTTACATCTTCTATCCAGTGTCTAACGGGAGTGCAGTAACTCAAGAGATGTTCGGGATTCACACCTCCTAAGGATCCGTTAAACTATCTACTATGTAGTACAATACGCTATTGTAATAGTGTCTACAGTAAGGTGAAGTATTAAAATAACGTTAATGCATCTCCTATTTTCCCTTAACACATTTTATATATTCTCAAAGTCTATACTGTATAGTAATTGTAACGACCCGCTATTTTCAACCATTCGCATCCGCACATGTCAGACTTGAATTGCTCAAAATATCAGATTGTTAATTTAAATTTGGCAAAACTCGGCATATAAAGTAAATAAGAAAATCAAAGAATCACACACACAGAGTACTACAATAATAATGCAGCGGAATAGATAAATAGTAGCTCATGAAGCTACTATATGAACATCAGAGTTAGAAATAAAATGCAACATGATATCTCAATTACAGTGTAGTCTCCAGTACAACAAATGACCTCACTGAACAAATCAATTGGAAAAGCTGAAAGCTAAATCGATAGTTGGATCTCCAAACGAAGCTCCAAACACCAAAGGTGAGTCTCAAAAGTGGTATCACTTAGTCTGACCCGAGCATAAAGCAAAACACACAACACTCGAGCCAGGATTAACATTCTTATATCAATAAATCCAACTCAAGTGAAATAACAACTGAAATACAAGCAACTTAAAGGATGTTTGGGATAAACATCCTCTAAGGATTGCGGAACAGTCTGCAAGGTAGAAATATACACTATAACACCATGGTCATTTCAAATTAATTTATACCTCAAAACCAAAATATCATTTTCATTTCAAATATACCTATTTCCCAAAATAGTATATATATATTAAATAATTTATAAAGTTAAGTATTTATAATTTCCTCACATTTCACAAATTGATTCAAATCAACTCAAATTCCAAATTCCAATTTAAATTCAATCTCAATTCAACAAATTCCAATTCAATTCAGTATCTAAATAAACAATTTCAAATTTTATCGATTTCAAATACAGATCTGAAACACAAAATAAACCATTTAAATTCCAATATATCTCAAAGCTTTAATATTTCCATTTCCAAATCAAAATTTAACAGTTCATGTAGATCTTGATTTAACTTCATTGTTATTTAGTCTTGAAATATTCCCTCATTAAACTCAATATCATTTAAGTAACCTTATATTACATTTTTAAATATTTCCTTTAATTTATTTAAACGTGGGATATTCATTAAATCACTTAAATCAAAATTCAGTTATAAAACCGTATCTTTAAATTTCAAATTCAATAGTTTCAAATTGATTTAATGAAATAAAATTCTTAATTAAATACAATTTCAATCAATTCAACTTTATCTCCCTTACTTATACAAATTATTACCAAAATCTATTTTGAAGTTTAAATTTAAATACCTAAACATATTAGATGTATTACATCAATCTTTATTAACCATAAATTTCTTTCCTAAACCATAGAATTTAATTTCAAAATAATTATATATGGATATGGATCAACGGTGTCTGTATATAATTTTCTATCATATGGTCTAGTGATACAGATATTTATCATTTCAATCCATAATTTAAATATTTACGGGTAGATATCATTTCGACCCGCAATCCCAAATCTAATTCAAATGAAAATCGTTTGGGTATATAATTTCAACCCATAACGATTTTCTCCTATTCGAAAGTCCGTTCGGATATATATCATTTCAACCTATACTGAATTTTTATACTAACAGAGAACTTGCAGAGTGACAGCAGATATGGAAATAATATAATAGGCATATATATCCTTAATAACAATATAATGTAAACAACATCATATGGTGTCATATCCCACAGGCGAACATTTACAGATAACAGCAATATAACAATTTAAATAACTACAGCAGCTTATTTCAATTTTCGTTTCAATTGAAATCAAATTTAATAAATATAAGAACGTTAATCGTGAATGATTGCTCACCTTTTGAGGCTAGAGATGAAACGAGAATGAGATGAGTTACAGATCCAGCACAAATTTCAAATCAAAACTGGATGGCACGAATTCGACGGACAAGCTGATAGATAAGAAATCCATGGGAATGAATTCAAATCAATTTTGATGTAAACTAAAATACATACCTTATTTGTTGAAATCAATTTCCATTTGAAGCATAATATATGTATATATTCGAAATCAGAGTATATATAAAGTCAATAATAAGTAAAATGCAAACCACTACTATACATGTACAACCAACTCACAAATATATAAATCACCGGCTTAAATTATTAAGTGAACTAATATAAATAATAGACTTACAAAGACTAAACTAAACATATGCAAATTCTTGGATCTAAATACATATACCAGACTCCACATACTTAGATGTAACACATCATAAAACTCATATACATATACTTTTATTTATAACTAACATAAAACATACATTTATATATCTACTGTAAACAAAATAAGAATTACTATAACTTATATACACTGTAATATGTGTTGCAACTTTATAATTCACAGTATACCGTAAACGTATATTTTGATCAAAAAAATAAAAGAATAAACTAACATATATATATACATATATATATATATCTCTTAGAAAGAAAAAACAATTTGATAACTTTAAAATATTTAAGTGTAATATGCAAACAATTTACTAAGCATAATATATGCAGACATTCTTGCTAAATCGAATGGGAAAAATGCAAAACAGAGATCCAAAGCCCATATAGCAGGGCACTATATATACCCATGCTGTACTAAAGTAAAGCAAAAAATGTATATTGATCTATAAAGCAATAGCAACCCAAGTTTTAAAATGAATAATATAATACTTAAAGCAAAATCTGATATATAGCACAATATAATGAAATATAACCTTTGCCTCTCCTATTTCCATAAGCATGCACGCCCCATACAAGAAAATGAGGAGCTGCCATGATGGCATGGTCGGAAAAATGGGTGAGCTTCAGTCGTGGCGGCTGATGTGGAGAGCAAGCACGAGTGCGTGGAGATAAGGCAGACTCGGTAGATGAAGGAATGACGGCCGATAATGGGAAGGCATGGCTGTGCGCGGTGGTGACATGGAAGGCGGATGGTGGATGGGTTTGGTCGAAAGTCTTTGAGGCCAAGGAGGAACGATGGCATGGTTGCGTGAGTGGGAGAGGAGAGTTACGTGAGTTGCTATGTTTGAGGAGAACGGGCCATAGGGAAACACTGTAACGACCCGAAATTTTCGATGCCGAAAATTCCAGATAGTTATGTAAAGAAGAAAGAGATAGAAGAAGAAGAAGAACAGAAACACCAAACATCTCACATTCGCAGCGGATAAAATATAATAATAAATAATAACAGTTTACCAATGAATATTATATCTGTGATTACATTTAATATACATCAGAGTTTTACATATACACGGTCACTGAATATATACAATTATCATGTCTCAAAAATACAGTGGAAATAATCTATATGCTCTTGCCATCCAGCTCGCCTCCTGAGCTCCAGAACGTACCTACCTGAAAATCTGCAATACTCGGTCTGACTCGAGCATTACACCAAAGTAACACCCAGGTCAGGCTGGAAACCAATGTGAGTAAACCCAACTAACATGGAATCCCAAAGCAACAACTTATTTAAACCCGGGGTAACATATATCAATTCACAAATCCTAAATTTGCTATAAACCTCACTTATTTCACCACCAATTTCTAAGTACCAAACTTAGATAAAATAATCCAATTTCACTTAAATCATTCCATTCCAACCTATTGATTTCACAAATCGATTTATAAAAATTCGAAGTAGTTTTGGGAATTTCCTAATACCCGACCTCGGTCTCTTCGAAACTCATGTTATCCTAACCCAAGTTATTCAAATGAAATACATAACATTTCATATCAGAGATATCAACTCATTTAAAACATCCAATACCATTGAATCATCCATAAGCAAAGCTAAATCACATACAAATCAATTCAATTGACTCTAATTGAATTTCAAACCTCAATCACTTAGATTCCTTTATTAATTAGTTCTAAATCAATTAATTTATCAACCCTTCCATATCCATTCATCTTAATTAATCACCCTGGATTAATTATCTTTCAAATACATTCAAGTAATTATCTTTAATTAATTTCCCGTTATTAATTATCCTTAATCCCAATCAATAAGTAATCCTAATTACTTCATAAATTAATTAACGATATTAAATATTAATTACATTAATCCTTAGTTGCTTATATTAATTAACTCCTCATAAGTCACGTATTATTGATTAATTTATCTTAATTAATCAATCTTGAATTATATCATTAATTATATAAATTAATGATTTCCAATTATATTTTAATTTTTTTTTCTTATCTAAATTAGTTACATTAATTAAACCACAATATTAATCATCCTTGATTAATCTCAACCTGTAATGAACTATATTTTTATTTACTTCATTGAATAAATTAATTTCTCGTTTTATAATAGAAACTTAAAGGAATTTAAAACCAAATATATTTTTAAATTCAAATTAATTTACAAATGCACTTTAACATGTAAGTTGTTAAAACTTCAGTTTTTAAATATCACTTTCATTTCCTTCCAATACATTTTTATTTTTATATTTCACTTTAAAAATTCATCCTTACAATTCTTTCAAAAATCCAATGTATATATTTCGATAACTCAGGGTACCAAATATTCAAGCAAACCACAACATTCAACATTCCAATTATCAAAAATATCCATCACAGAATATCAATCATTCTTGTATATACTATATATTACTATATAATATAGCACATCAATTCAATTCAACCATTTAACCAATCATTTAAATTTAACCATTTAAATTTAAATAAAATCCAACAGAGGGAGATTTACTCACCTTTGATTTTGCAATCCAAATCCGACCTCGATTTGTTTCCTTCAGATTTAAACCTTGTATAAGCGGTTATACGATTTATTAATATTTAAATTAACCAAACAATTAATTTTCCATTATATAAATTTAAATTTGAACTTCCCTTTAATAAATTTCTTAGTTACTGAAATAATTAAATTCCCATTTATAAATTTAATTAACCAGTGATTTTTGTTTTAAATTAATAAATTTTAGTTTTTAAACTAATTCCCTTTTTAAACTACATATACTTAAATTTTTAATTTCTCTAAATTCAAAAATCTAATTTTTGTATAATTTTCCACACATTTTAAAATTTCCATATTGTTCTAAAAAAAAGCTATATGAATTTCATAAAAAATCTTATTTTATCTAAATTCTTCCACCCTTTAAAATTTTCTACTTTCCTTTGTAAGATCTTACCCACACATATATTTTCTGTTCATATACTTAGCTATTACCTTCCAAGTTAAACATAGCTTTGTACTTACAGTAAAAATCAAACTCTGTGTGTGTGTGTATATATATATATATATATATGTTAAAATAGAACAGAGTTGTTTTATAAAACTCATTATAACATATATGTATTTGGTTCCTATAATATATGTAACGACCCGTAGATTTTGAAATTTAAATTTATTAATTTAATAGGATTTTGTAATTTAAATTTTAGTAGAAGTAATAAAGGTGGTAAATTTATATTGTAATGAACGCTAAATTAAAATGTAGCAATGGTAATTAAAACCTATTTATAGTAATTTGAATAAATTCAAATGTAGAACTTAGTTATAAGTGTAAATTTATGGGTATGATAACAAATTTGTATAAATTACCTAATTAATTGGTCAATTAACTTATTAAAAAAAACTCATTTAAATGGTAAGTAATTTTAATGTGTTATTGATATAAACGTTACTTTAATGATTATTAATAAAGTAACGGAAGAGTAAATGAAAACTTAATAAAAACAAAGATTTATTTTAAGGAAACTAGAGATATATTGTATAAATTGATGTATTAGTATAAATTTAATGGTGATTGGATAAATTAATATCATATGAGTTATTGCAACATTTATGGGAAACCATAAATCCATAAATGTGATTTAGGGAAGCTAGTGACCGTTATTAATGGTTACTAGTTTACTTAGGCTATTAAGCGGTGAGTGGGAATCAATTGAATTTATCAATGAAATAAAATATTGATTTATGGAAATTGAATGTAAATTGAGGTAATAAGTAATGCAGGATAGTAAATAATTTATTTAGTACAATCCCCATTTTTATTTTTAAACAATTGTAAGGTTTAATTTTATTGAAATTTGAAAAATTAGGAAATAGATTCAAAATGTATACTAGATAATGAATTGCAATAATTAAAGATAATAATTAATGGATTAAATGGAATACCAATTTATTTATAAAGTGAATATAAGTGAATGTAACAAAATGAATAGGAAATGCTAATTTATTCATAAAGTTATAGTTGATGTAAAAAGGAATGGAAATAAGATGGAATGATTAATGGGATTTATGATTCTAAATTCGTATGTGTGCATTAATGTATAATGAATGGGGAAAACGAATCAACTAAGATATGTATTTATTTCTTTAGTACGTTGCATAAAATTTGAAAATCCGTTTGCAATCAGAAGAGATTAAGTAGCACGTTAAATAAGAAATAAATTAGTTAATACATTAGTGATGTGTAATATAATTCATTGTTAATCGCATCCATAAAATGCCAATTTATTAATAGAAAGATTTTAAAATCAATAAACAAATTTATTTGCATTTCAATTTATAATTTATAACGTTTAGGTTGAAATCAATTGCCATTAATTGTCCTAACTTGTGCAGATAGAGTAGGTTTGATTTGTCATTTAAGAGGGTTAATTATATAAGATGTAAATGTTAAATTTATTTATAATATGAAGATAGGTTGATTTAAGGAGTGAAACCAAGATTTATTAACTTGTTTATAATTTGAAACTTAATAAGTGGATTAATTTCAAATAAGTGGGATATAATATTAAAACATTACACAAATGAAAATTTAGGTGAAAATTGAGAATGTTAATAAAATGGGTTTTGATTCCAATATTTATTTCATCTATTTGTAATAATGAATTTGAATAATATGTATAAAAATTTAATTCAAAGGAATTATTGGAATTTAATTTATAATTTCTAAATTTAACAAAATTGTAATTTAACGCTAAAATTGTTAAATGTATTAACATTTAATTCGACATCTAAATTCGTTTAAAATCATTGTAAATGATTAAGAAATTTTAAATAATAAGAATTGTCAAATTTTAGAAGTGAAATTAAAATTTTGATTTTTTTATTAATTATTAATTTATTAAATAAATGGAAAAATAGCCATTTTGGCCACTGACTTGGATTTCGACGAAACCAGTTCATCTGATCTGTAACGGTGAATTATAATAGTGTTTCAAGTTTCGTAGCGATCGGACTTGTCGTTTGATCGTACGGACTCGAAACGCCTTGAAATTTATGCAATTGAAATCAATTGAAATCAATTTGAAAATTTTAATTTTTGCATAACTTCTTCATACGATGGAATTTGGACTTAAAACTTTTTCCATCGCATTCAGAATATTTTAAAACACATATTTTTATATATGGGTTGAACCAATTTCGCTCCGTAGTCAGTACGGGCTTTTTGGGCCAATTATTGTTCAACACGTTTGTTATCGGATCCATCTACTCTATTTCTAACATACCTATATAAACCCAGTTATAAACCCTAGCCTCAATCTAATCTCATTTGTTTATGCGTTCATTTTCATTAGCTCCTTCACCTCCTCAATGGCAGAGAAAATTTCAGATCCAGATCGATTTCAAAATCAAAGTCAAAAAATTCAAAATCCTCAGCAAAATCTCAAAATAATATATGTTGAAACTCTCGACGAGCGTAATTCAATGGTGTAATTTGTTTTTCAATTTGACGCATCGTTTGACCAGAAATTACGATCAAAATTGAATTGGGCGTTTTTGACTGGTGTCTCTGATAGGAAAATCCTTTCTGGGTTTTGTAGAGGGGCTAGCGCGTTGTTTATCGGTGAAGTTTGGAGGCGAATTGACGGTCGGATTTGCGGCAAAACGCGGTCAAAGTCGCAGTCAAAGGATGAGAGTGGGTTCGAGCGGCTGTCTCTGGATGAGCGTTTGGAAGTAGTTGCCTGATGCTTCACGTGGTGACATGGCAATGATTGTTGGTGATTGTGTTCTTTGTTTTATTTATTTTTATTTGATTTCAACTCGCAATTATCGCTATAACTTCTACATACGAACTTCGTTTCACGTGCGGTTTCTTTTGTTAGGACCGTGTTGAAATTCTGGACTTGATGACGCTGGTTTGGACGAATTCTGTGATGGTCAAGTTTTTGGGTTTAAATTGGAGTTGGATTCAATTTAAATTCAAAAGGTGAGTGTTTTAACCCACTCACAACTTCTAAAATTTCCTATGTCTTTTAAATTGACTTAAGATATGAGTAGAAATTTATTTATGACTATTTGGCATGTTTATTCATCATCACTGTTAAATCTCATTTATTTAATTTAACTGTTATTTAATTTTATTATTGCATATTAATTGACAGTTAAAATTTATTTATTTGCATATAAACGGATAGTTAAACAGGAAATAAATTTATTTTCGAATATAAACTGTTAGTTAATAACTGTTATTTATTACCTGTTATATTTTATATGTTATATATTGATGATTGGTTAAATTGATGATGATTGCAATAAATTGGTTAATGATTGATATTGGGTGAATGGATGATGTGTTCTACATTTTTATAAACTGCAAGTTATTATGCATTTTCATTTCATTCAGGATTGCTGTTTGAAATAATATATAACCGTAATTTTTATTTTTAAATTGCGGATTGAATGATAAATATCTATATCACTTGACCATAGGATAGAAAATTATATACAGGCACCGCGGTATATATAGAAAATTAATTTTTTTGAAATGATTTTTCTACGGTTTGGATAGGATACGGTTAATAAATACAAATTTTGATGTTTTACAAAATCTTGTTTTATATATACATCTATAATTAAAGTATTGAATTTAAGCTATGTATGGATTTGTTAAATAAAATAAATAAGTTGAATAATGGAGTTTGATTATTTGATATGGTTAAGTACATGTTAAGATATTGAAAATATATAGAATTTTCGATGATTTAAATCAATTAAGATTGGGAGTTAAATTGGAAAATTTATTTGGAATTGAGCTTAATTAAGAACTTAACTTCATAAGTTGATGTAAAATTTACTAACTTGAAATTTTAAAAAGGGTATGATATTTATAACTGAATTTTATTCAAGGTGAATTAAATGAATATTTCTAGTATAAGTAAATTGAAGGAAAATTTCTTTTATAAGTAATTTGAGTTTTTACTTAAAGTATTACGGGTTTATTATGCAATTATTTCAAACTAAATAATAGGACTTTAAATTGTTGAATAGAAATTTCCAACCTTAGTTCCAATTGTTCAATATTCAAAGTTTGAAATATATTGAAACTGAAGTGGTTATTGAAACTGAAAGCGATTTTTAAATCTGTGGATTTTGACTTAATTTTAAATAAAATAAATTGTAAGTCGCGGAAATTATTTTATTTTATAAAGAAACTTTAAATGCAAACTATTTTATTCTATATAGTGTTTGAATATCCAAACCATCCAAGTTTTAGACGTTATGGTTTTAAACTATGAATTTTCAAAGTATTGTGGTTGAAAGTTATAATCCAAATGTTTGGTTTCCAATTATTATAAATTTTAAAGCAATATGATTGTGGAATAGAAATATATTTGAAAAAAATGATATCATCGATTTGGGTTTTTAAAAATAATATCAAAATGATTTGTTTTGGAAATGGAAATGATATAGTATTTATGGGTTTTGAAATGGATAATTATATTCTGGTTTTAAAGTATAAACTATTTTAAAAAGACCGCGGTGTTATAATAACGGTTGGTTGTTGAAGAGATCGGGATCGGAAGTTGTCATACTCTCTGCCAACTCCGAAAACCACTTTGACAACCGTGTACGCGGTGGAGATTCCAGAATGAACTAGGTTGGCGGCGGCGTTTCCTGTAAGGTAAGTACGTAGACCCAACTCCCGTGAGTTGGCATAAGGTGGCTAAAACAGGAGCGATTGACGGGTTAATAAGGTAGCACCTTTGATCGGACACATCCCTTCGATATTATACTTTTACTTTTGGATTGATTCGGTGGCCACTTTTGATTTTATTTGGGGGTGTGGCTCGAGGTGGGAGCTAGCTGCGCACTATGCGTTACCACCGACCCGGAAGCGTAATTGGTATATCTACCCTGGCATTGCCTAGTTTTGCCGTGTCACCTACCATACCGAACCTTTACTACGAGTTTCTATTTGTGTCATACCTATGGAGTATCCTCTGGTAGCCTTTCGACCAGGAGGTATTACGGTATTGTATACACTATTGGCATTATTTGTGTTAAGGGCTATATAGGTAACCCCTTAACACTATTAAAAAGTAAGTTTATTTTACTAATAGACACTATTATAATAGCGCAATATACTATATAGTAAATAGTTTGACGGATCCTTATGAGATGAAAATCCCGTGCATCTCTTGAGTTACTGCACTCATATTTATTTCTGTTAATTTAACTCACAAAAGATCTTTTAGTTCTGACTCGAGTGTTTTTGTCTTTTCAAATTCGCTTGGCTCAGTCCGAGCATTTCAGGATTTGAAGATTTAGATCTGGAGGACGAAGACGAAGATCTGTATTATTATTATTTATATTATTGCACTACAGTGATACTGTTCCGCTGCATTGTTATTGGTATGTGTAATTCTGATATGTGTTATATAAATAGTTTTGTAAACAGACTGTAAACTGTATATATGATTCACTATATTTTATCCTTCCGCTGTGAGATTCTGTTTTCTTTTTATTTCTTTCTTATTTTTCTTATTTACCCCATAACAATCCGCCCTTCCGTATGGTTCGAAATGGCACGTGTGTCGATTTGAATCGTGCAAAAAAGCGGGTCGTTACAGTTGGTATCAGAGCTTTGCTTTGGCGATAAACCTTGTCTTTGTGGGGTTTGACTCTTTACTAATAGTGTAGTAATACCCTATGAGAGTCGCTGAGTGTGTATATATGAGAGAGCGTATTTGTTAGTGTTATAAAAAGGTTTTGATATTGTGTTTCTTTGTTTCTGTAACATCCCGAAAATTTTGAATTAAAAATTTAGTAATATATTTTAAACTTTTTGAAATAAAGATTGAAAAGTTATAAAGAAATGAAATATTCAACAAAACAAGAAATTGTTTAAGCCTAAAAAAAAATATTAATAATAATAAAATAAAATATAAGTTATAGATTAAATGTTGATAAGTTAAATCTCGAATAGAAATAAAATTTAAGAAAATGTATATTGTAATAAAATCACATAATTATTAAAAGTTAACAACTAAAACAAGTTTGCAAAGAACTATACAAACCAGTAAATATGTAAGCAAAAGAAAATAAGATAAAATAAAAACAAACTCTTACATTTAGCAAAATAAACAAAACAATACACCTATATATATATAAAATGTAAAACATATAAACTATACATATAAAAGAATATCTAAGATAACATTATGCTGTAAGTATAGAAAGAGGCAAAGAAGCATTGTATACATGCTTCCATTTAATGCTTCATTTAATGCCATTACTCTAGTAACAATCAAGTAAGACATTGACTGAGAATACATGCTTGCATTTAATGCTTACTCTTCAGCCTCCCTTGAAGAAAGGAGGAAAACATGCAAGGTACAAAAGCCTGTATAAGCCACTATGCAAATTAAATGTTTCAGTACTTTGGTTAAAAACTTGTCTACCTCCCTTACTTTTTATACTTCTATATATATCAACCTATGCATCATCTCGTTTAAAAACTTCTTACTGAAAGGAAAAAAAATATTTAGCAAAGAAAAAAAGAAACTAAAAGGAAGAGAAGAATCAGAAAGAAAAAGAAAAAAAACCTGCAGATTTTAAAACAAAAGTATCCCCTGTTTTCAAATATTTCTATGTGAGTAAATTTACTGCTTTAGATATTTAAAAACATGCGTATTTGATCCATGAACAAGTCATGCTGGGCTATGTATGTTTTAAAAGATGACTCTGCATATCTTTGTTGTACCTATTCTTCCAATATTTGGTTACAGAGAAAAACAAAGTAGAAAAAAAATCATATGTTTTCATACAATGATTTTTAAAACTGGGATTTTAAAACGAAATGAGTGGCCTAAACTTAAGTATGATTTAACAAACTGTTTTCAAGCTCGAAAAAGAAGAACCACTTATATCCAGGTGGAAAGACAAATTGCTGAAGAAACAAATAGTTTTTTTTAAAACTCAGAGTAACTCTCTGTTTCAAACTTGCTACCAAGTGAGTAGACATAAATTTCTAAAGTTATAAGTTAAATTTAAAAATCAGTAAAGATGATTCATTGTTATAAAAAGAATTGCATCTGTTTAATATTTGAATAAAACCCTGTGCATATATATGTTACTTTGTTCTTCTCTGTTGGTTGTACATGTTACAAATTTGTTCAAACATTCTCAAACTTTAAACCTTTCTCAAACAAGATGTTTTAAACTTAAGTTAAGATTTTTTTTTTTTTTTGGTTGATATAAATCCTCTTTATCAAGAACATCGCTGTAATATTGTTTTACAGGTTTTAAGTAAAATTTGATAAAAATTAAAATGTTGAAAAATATTAATTCAAGATTATAATCTGAATCTATACTAAAATCTATAATTTTTAAAACAAAAATGAGAATTTTTAATGAAGTGTTTCAAGAGCAGTTTGAAACTTTGGTCAATTTGCATTTTTCTAAATTACTAACAATTGATTCAATTATAAATGCTAAAATTTGGTTTGTAGTAAGCTTGAATATCAGAGACTTCATGAAAATTATCAAAGAAATTTTCTATTGCATAGATTTGGAATACGAGTTCAAACAAGGGTTATGGTTGAGCTTTTGCGCAGGACTGTTGACATGACGATTTCATCACCTAGTGGTGATCGAGTTCATCGAGGTTGAGGGGGAGGTTAGCATAGGTCGTTGACATGATGTGGCTAAGGTTGCGGCGTCTCTGGTGGTATGAGGAGCAGCGGTGGGGCGTTTTAGTTGGATGGGTCAACTGCAGTTTTTCGAGCGAATGGCTACATTTTGATTTCGAGCCGATGCCTTCAAATTGATGGTTGATTTCGAATATATGGGATGTTAGTGACTTGCCGGAGTCATTGGTGATCGCCAGAACGTTGGCGCGGTGGTGTGCACGTGCACGCAGTGGGTCTCGTATCAGGGAGTTCTGTAGTAGCTACTCGAGTTGATACTCGAGTAGAAGTGCGTGTGGCTTCGGTGAGGAACTCGAGTTCGTGAGAGTCGTTTCTGTTATTTCAATTGAACTCGAACCGCGAATAATTTAAACTCTGAAGAACGAAAAAAAAAGATAAAAGAAAAAAAGAAGAAACAGGGACGAGTAGAAGAAGAAACAAAGGGGAAATGGAGGAGAAGAAGGGCTGGGTACTCGTGTTCGAGTGAGTTCTCTCTGATACTATTTTGTTAGCTAAGGTTTAAACTTAGCTAAAGAAGAAAAAAAAAGAAGAAGAAGAAACTGGAAGGAGATAAGAAAACTGGGATGAGGAAAGAAATGGGAAGTCTCGGGGAGAAGATGTGATGGAACCGGGGGGGAACGCGAGTAAAACGCTGCTTTTACTCGGGTTATTTATATGGGCTAAGCCCATTCAAATCTTTAAGTCATCAATGTTAATAAAATTTTTGTGTTTTATAATATGAACAGTTGAGATTTTGTTAAGTTAAATTTTTAACAAATGCTTTAGAATTTGTAAATTCTTTAATTTGTAAAGAAAGTTAAAAATCAAAATTTAATTAAATGAGTAAATTTTAAAAGAAGAATTTTAAATAAATTTACATTAAAAATTTCAATATAACAATAAATTAATTTTTAAAAGTATAAAACAGATTTTTCAAATGAAAATTAAGGTAAACTATTTTATCAATAGTTTTGAAAAGGAATTTAGAATAATTTAAAGATTGTGATAAAAAAATTGATTTAATAAACAATTAAGTACTCAAATAAATTTATAATTAAGAATTTATTGATTTGATAAAGCAAGTTAATTAATTTAAATTGGCAGTTAATTAAAATAACTAATTAAGGAAAAATCAATGTATCAAGATGATTAAGGTTAATTTAATTATCATTAAGAATAATAAATCATTGATTGAAAAATCAATAAAATAAATATTTGGTTAATTTATCTCATTTGTTTTGATTAGTAAATAACTAACTATTGTTGTTAACTTATATGGATATCTCTGTTCTGTTTGTAATTCCGTATGATGATATTGCCATGTTATTGCACTGTGATTTTGATTGTTCTGTATTGATGTGAAAACCCTGTTGTCTGTAAACCGACATTTAAACTTCGATGCGACAGGGAATCGGATTTCAGTTGGTTATCCGAAACCCACATCAAACCTATGAATATTTATGAATGACATCCACATGTTTAAAATTTGACACCCACTATTCGAATTAGCCGGGAAAGGACCTTTGTGTCATATAACCCATTTCGAATATGTGATTCGACGTTATGGATAGCATTTGAAGACCGGTGTTGAAGACCGGGTATTTGCGAGAGCGATAGGATGATCTGTCGATTGACCCTGCACCGAGTTGCTCCGGTATAGAGTTCTCCATATGTGATGGGGAATCCGATCAGGATTGTGGATATCCGGATTGCAAGGACTTCTTTGGAAGTGCCTTCGGTTCTGTTCGAACCCAGAACAGACTTGTATGGATAGTCTGTCTGACATTACAAATTGAGATATAAAGCCGATTTCTTTCAAATATATTTCTGTTGGTAGCGGAGAATTTATCTTTTAGCTTAACACCCTTCTCTGAGACGTACGAGCTCAAAGGTTATATAGTTGAAGGTTATCAGCAATATATTCCCAATTTGGTAATGTGACATACTGAGTGTTGCTGTGAAATGATCATTGTGTTGATTATTCGTGATAGGATCATTTATTTGATCGTCTATCTTTGTGATCATTTTTATGATCATTTGTTGACCCAAAGCATGACTTTGTATAAAGCGTGTTTTTGTGGACGTGACTTCGTCGGACCTCACACCCCGAAATGGTCGAAACAGGAAAGATGCGGCAAGGTTAATGGGGGTAGCACCCCTTAGGGTATGTGCATTTCCTTCTGGATAGAAGTGGTATCATGGTATGGAGCCCAGATACTTAACTTATGTGGATATCGCAGATATATATATATATATATATATGATTTTGTGATTTGTTGCTGGGGCCCCGGTTAAAGGTTGGTTACGACCGGGAGATGGCATACTCGTGTCAGTAGTTACCCAGTTAGGGGTAACCCGGCCTTGTGTTGGCAGAGATCCGGTTTGGTTCTCGGGGACGTCCTTCCAGAGGCGTTCTCATGTGGCAATGGGAAGTTCCTTGGCCTGACCATTTGTTGGAAATCCAAAGAAACAATACGAAACCCTGTACGGTTTTAGTTGTAAAACCTGTCATGCAGCGTGGCGGTAACCTGCCATAAAACATGATAGTTATAGTAGGCATAGTTCGGAATGTCTATGTTGGCTAAGATTAATATTCTATTTTCGAAATGATTTCCTTCACTATGCACTAGTAATAATATCAAAGAATTCTTTTCTCGTATCAAGCATATTTAACTATCATCAGAAGAAATCTCCTCCAATTCTGCGTTTGCATTGTGTGTGTGGCGGGAGGTCTTATGGTAGTTCCATTTTTAAAAGCATTCCGAAAATTCTTTTATAAATTTTGTTTATTTAAATACAACTGTTTTGTTTACTCATACCTGCCCCATGACTGATCCGGAGTTTATTGTTTTCTTTCCTAAACTCTGGGTGCCCATTATTTCCACACGGGCAGCCTAGTAGCAGGTTTTTGTATTTTGGAGTAGCAGTATTTTGGAGCTCTTATCTTGAAGCTATCTTAGGAGCTTTTGGAGATTACAGGTGTTAGCTTTTGGGAGTTAGTTATCATCTCTCATTTGAGAATTCTTGGATATATGATCACTGTTGTATTATCATGATGTTGTATTTGGAGTTGTAGTGTATGTATTATGCACTCTATTGCAGTATGGATATTATGTTGATGTTGTAACAGTGATGTTATTTATGATATTGATTCTGTTCCGCTGTTTTATATTCATCTAATTGTTATTATAAGCTCCGGCGATGCGAATTTGATGTCGTTTATTGGACATCGAGTTTGGGTCGTCACAAATTGGTATCAGAGCTGTTGGTTGAGTAAGAACTTTAGCTACGGAGTATAACACATTAGATGGCTCATTAGAGATAGGGTGAAGTATACCCTAGAATGAGTATAATCAAAATTGAAACTTTGAAATTTCTTAGTCTATTTCTTTTTACTGCTGATATTCCTTAAGATATTTCGCCTGTATATCTAAATCAATTTTCTTGCTAATCTCATATAGTGAAAATGAGTGGACGCAGAGGAAGAATTAGGGGTCAAGGCAATGCTGCAGCACCAAATCAAATTCCCGCAGCCGCAGAAGTAGTAATAGAAATTCAGCAGCAGCCGGACTTGGCTGAATTATATAAGAAATTTGAAAAGCTTGGTGGAAAACCGTTCATTGGCAAGGAGTCAATTATTGACGCTCAAGCTTGGGTAAGATCGTGTGAAAAGATTTTTAAAGGGCTAAAATTGCAGGATGAGCAGAAAAGACTTATAGCTTCTTGGCAACTCCAAGGAGAAGCTTCAGCTTGGTGGGAAACCATCATTATAGATGAACCCGAGGAAGAATTTACTTGGGATCGTTTTAAAGAAGTGTTTGAGAAACGTTACATGCCATCGGCGGGAGTTTCCAGAATGTATCAGGAATTTCTGGATTTGAAGCAAGGAAGTTTGTCGTTTGAAGAATACTTGAATAAATTCAGTGAACTATCTCGGTTTGGCCCGGAATTGCTAAATACACCTTTGAAGAAAAACGAAAGGTTTATCCGGGGAATGAACCAGAAATATCATGGAAGAATGAAGGGTCATGTTAAAGAATCTTTTTCAGATTTGGTAGATATGGGGTACAGGTACGCTACTCTTGATATACAAGAAGCAACTGTGGAGAAAGGTAATTCAGGTGGTCAGAATTATAAAAAGCGAAAATTCGGAGGCAAGAAACCTTGGCAAGGCAATGAGAAGAAGAGGAACACTCAAGGAAGAGCAACAGAAAATGTCACTTGTTACAACTGCAAAGAGAAAGGCCACTATTCAAATGACTGCCCAAAACCGAAAAAACCAGCTAGAGAATGTTACAATTGTCATAAACCGGGACATTTAGTTAAAGATTGCCCAGTGATGAAGCCAGCACAAGTGGCAAAGGTTTACACGATAAAGGAGGACCCCTCATCTTCAAAAGCTGACAAAGGGAAAAGTGTTTTGGAAGGTAACCTTACTATTAATAATAGAACTGTTAGAGTTTTATTTGATACAGGAGCTTCACATAGCTTTATCTCCCAACAAACCGTAAATGAATTAGGACTTGAAACTAAATTTGCTGACGATCTTATTTGCGTGAAAAATCCGGTTGGAGGTCCCGCAAATCTTTGTTCATATTGTAAGAGAGTTCCTATTTCATATGCTAGCTATAAATTTCCTATCAACCTTTATGTCCTCGAATTTGATGAATTTGAAATCTTACTCGGTATGGACTGGTTAACGAGATACGATGCTAGATTGGAGTGTAGTAATCGGACAGTTTTAATCAAAACAAGTTTTGGAAATTTTATTGAAATCTCTTGTGAGAATCCTAGTCCAAGGAGCGACAGATTGATATATACTTTGGGAAGTCTTGAACCCACTTTACAGTCTATACCTGTTGTTCGGGATTTTTCCGACGTATTTGAAGAAGTGAAATCTTTACCTCATCATCGAGAAATAGAATTCCGAATCGATCTTGTACCTAATACTCGTCCTGTTGTTCACGCAAGTCGCAGGATGGCACCCAGGGAAAAGATTGAATTGGTTCATCAAACTAATGAGCTACTAGCAAAAGGATTAATTCGACCCAGTGTATCTGAATGGGGTTCAGCCGTCGTATTTGTTGCCAAATCAGACGGATCTTTGAGATTGTGTGTAGATTACCGCGATCTAAATAAACAAACTCTCAAGAATAAATTTCCACTGCCCAGGATTGATGATTTATTTGATCAGTTGCATGGCGCTCGTTTCTTTTCAAAAATGGATCTAGCCCAGGGATTCCATCAATTACGAATCGCCGAAGATTGTGTACATCTAACTGCTTTCAGAGGTCCTAATATGTTCTATGAATGGTTAGTTATGCCTTTCGGGCTAACCAATGCTCCAGCATACTTCGTAGATCTTATGACTCGTGTGTTTCGGGAAGTTTTGAATAAATTTGTGCTTGTATACATTGATGACATCTTAATTTTCTCCAAAACTGAAGATGGGCATGCCGAGCATCTTAGAATCGTCTTAGAAATTTTAAGGAGAAATGTTCTTTATGCAAAATTTTCCAAATGCCACTTCTGGGTCAATGAAGTAAAATTCCTTGGCCATATTGTTAATGAGGAAGGAATTTCAGTAGATCCTAGCAAAATTTCCGCTATTCTTGATTGGAAACAACCCACTACTCCAAGAGAAGTTCGAAGCTTTTTGGGTTTAGCAGGCTATTATCGGAAATTCGTTCAAGATTTTTCTAAGTTAGCTAGTCCGCTGACTAAGTTAACAATGAAAAATGCAAAGTTCATTTGGACTTCAAGATGTGAGGATGTTTTTCAAGAGTTGAAAAAGAGATTGACCACTGCTCCTGTTCTCACTATTGTTAACGGGAACCAAGGCTTATCTGTCTATACTGATGCAAGTGGTGAAGGGGTAGGTGCAGTATTAATGCAAAATGGAAAGGTGGTTGCCTACGTAGGTAAACAATTACGTCCGCATGAGAAGAACTACCCAACGCACGATTTGGAACTTTTGGCTGTTGTTTTCGCTTTGAAAATATGGCGACACTATCTCCTGGGTGAAAAATTCGAATTATTCACCGATCATAAGAACTTGAAATATCTTTTCACCCAGAAGGATTTGAATTTGCGACAACAACGTTGGTTGGAATTTCTGGCATCTTATGACTTAGATATCCAATATACGCCGGGAAAAGCAATTGTGGTTGCCGATGCTTTAAGTAGGTGACATGTTGTTCTTGCATATCTTGTTATCACTCCTACTCTCTTTGAGAAGATCGCAAATAAGCAATATGAAGATGAGTTTCTTCGGGGAATTTATAAAAGAATTTGCCAAGGAGAAGGCACTAGTTTCGAGATGGATAATAGAGGAGTAATAAGATTAAAAGGCAGAATTTGTGTCCCTGACATTCCAGAACTGAAACATGAAGTATTGGACGAATGCCACAATTCCAAATTCAGCATCCATCCCGGAGTCAACAAAATGTATCGTGATGTTAAAAGAACATTCTGGTGGAAAACGATGAAGAGAGACATATCTATTTATGTGAGTCGTTGTGCTACTTGTCAGCAGATCAAGAGCGACCAAAAGAAAGTGGCCGGTTTACTTCAACCTTTAGAAGTACCGAAATGGAAGTGGGATCAGGTATCGATGGATTTCATCGATGGATTGCCACGAACCAAGAAAGGCAATGAAGCGATTTGGGTTATTGTAGATCGTCTAACCAAAAATGCTCATTTCATTCCAGTTAAATCTACTCGGACTGCGGCAAGCTTGGTAGGTATTTATATAAAGGAAATTGTTCGCCTCCATGGTATTCCTAGTAGTATAGTGAGTGATCGTGACCCGATCTTCACTAGTAGATTTTGGGAAGTATTTCAGGATGCATTGGGAACGAAATTAAAATTCAGTACTGCTTATCATCCGCAATCTGATGGACAGACTGAGAGAGTTAACCGAATTTTAGAAGACCTACTGCGTGCTTGTGTTCATGATTTTGGTGGTTCTTGGGAGGACCATTTGCATCTGGTTGAATTCTCTTATAATAATAGTTATCAGGCCAGTTTAGAAATGGCTCCTTTCGAAGCTTTATATGGTCGTCCGTGTCGATCACCTACATGCTGGATCGAATCAGGTGACAGACTTGTTCTTGGACCGGATATGATAAAAGAAGCCACTGAGAAGGTAAATTTTATTCGAAAGAAGTTATTAACTGCCCAAAGCCGTCAAAAGAGCTATTATGACCGTCGAAGGAGAAATTTGGAATTTCAAGTTGGAGATTCTGTATTTCTGAAAGTATCTCCGATGCGGGGTGTATTGAGATTCGGGAAAACTGGAAAGTTGGCACCGCGTTATATTGGTCCTTTTCCTACTCTGGAAAGGATTGGTCCTCTAGCATATAGAGTGCAGTTACCCAGCTGGTTATCTGGCGTACATGATGTGTTCCATATTTCTAATCTTCGGAAATATGTGCACGATCCAGATGATATTATTGAAGAAGCTGCTCAGCAGGATCTAGAAATCACTCCCAACTTGGCAGTTAGAAGGGAACCGATGAAAATAATTGATCGTGATGAGAAGCGATTGAGGAACAAAATTGTGAAATTGGTCAAAGTTAAATGGAGTGGCGATCCAAAGGACTGTACTTGGGAGACTGAAGAGAATATGAAGAAGTCATATCCCAAATGCAGAATTGACATCTCGACTTAAAACTGTAAGTTATTTCCTTATTTATAAATTCGTATATAATTTGTTTAAGTTTCTCTCTCTTTCAATTTCGAGGACGAAATATTCTTAAGGAGGGGATATTGTAACATCCCGAAAATTTTGAATTAAAAATTTAGTAATATATTTTAAACTTTTTGAAATAAAAATTGAAAAGTTATAAAGAAATGAAATATTCAACAAAACAAGAAATTGTTTAAGCCTAAAAAAAAAAGAAAAAAATAATATTAATAATAATAAAATAAAATATAAGTTATAGATTAAATGTTGATAAGTTAAATCTCGAATAGAAATAAAATTTAAGAAAATGTATATTGTAATAAAATCACATAATTATTAAAAGTTAACAACTAAAACAAGTTTGCAAAGAACTATACAAACCAGTAAATATGTAAGCAAAAGAAAATAAGATAAAATAAAAACAAACTCTTACATTTAGCAAAATAAACAAAACAATACACCTATATATATATATATAAAATGTAAAACATATAAACCATACATATAAAAGAAAATCTAAGATAACATTATGCTGTAAGTATAGAAAGAGGCAAAGAAGCATTGTATACATGCTTCCATTTAATGCTTCATTTAATGCCATTACTCTAGTAACAATCAAGTAAGACATTGACTGAGAATACATGCTTGCATTTAATGTTTACGCTTCAGCCTCCCTTGAAGAAAGGAGGAAAACATGCAAGGTACAAAAGCCTGTATAAGCCACTATGCAAATTAAATGTTTCAGTACTTTGGTTAAAAACTTGTCTACCTCCCTTACTTTGTATACTTCTATATATATCAACCTATGCATCATCTCGTTTAAAAACTTCTTACTGAAAGGAAAAAAAATATTTAGCAAAGAAAAAAAGAAATTAAAAGGAAGAGAAGAATTAGAAAGAAAAAGAAAAAAAACCTGCAGATTTCAAAACAAAAGTATCCCCTGTTTTCAAATATTTCTATGTGAGTAAATTTACTGCTTTATATATTTAAAAACATGTGTATTTGATCCATGAACAAGTCATGCTGGGCTATGTATGTTTTAAAAGATGACTCTGCATATCTTTGTTGTACCTATTCTTCCAATATTTGGTTTCAGAGAAAAACAAAGTAGAAAAAAAATCATATGTTTTCATACAATGATTTTTAAAACTGGGATTTTAAAACGAAATGAGTGGCCTAAACTTAAGTATGATTTAACAAACTGTTTTCAAGCTCGAAAAAGAAGAACCACTTATATCCAGGTGGAAAGACAAATTGCTGAAGAAATAAACAGTTTTTTTTAAAACTCAGAGTAACTCTCTGTTTCAAACTTGCTACCAAGTGAGTAGACATAAATTCCTAAAGTTATAAGTTAAATTTAAAAATCAGTAAAGATGATTCATTGTTATAAAAAGAATTGTATCTGTTTAATATTTGAATAAAACCCTGTGCATATATATGTTACTTTGTTCTTCTCTGTTGGTTGTACAGGTTACAAATTTGTTCAAACATTGTCAAACTTTAAACATTTCTCAAACAAGATGTTTTAAACTTAAGTTAAGATTTTTTTTTTTGGTTGATATAAATCCTCTTTATCAAGAACATCACTGTAATATTGTTTTACAGGTTTTAAGTAAAATTTGATAAAAATTAAAATGTTGAAAAATATTAATTCAAGATTATAATCTGAATCTATACTAAAATCTATGATTTTTAAAACAAAAATGAGAACTTTTAATGAAGTGTTTCAAGAGCAGTTTGAAACTTTGGTCAATTTGCATTTTTCTAAATTACTAACAATTGATTCAATTATAAATGCTAAAATTTGGTTTGTAGCAAGCTTGAATATCAGAGACTTCATGAAAATTATCAAAGAAATTTTCTATTGCATAGATTTGGAATACGAGTTCAAACTAGGGTTATGGTTGAGCTTTTGCGCAGGACTGTTGACATGACGATTTCATCACCTAGTGATGATCGAGTTCATCGAGGTTGAGGGGGAGGTTAGCATAGGTCGTTGACATGATGTGGCTAAGGTCGCGGCGTCTCTAGTGGTATGAGGAGCAGCGGCGGGGCGTTTTAGTTGGATGGGTCAACTGCAGTTTTTCGAGCGAATGGCTACATTTTGATTTCGAGCCGATGCCTTCAAATTGATGGTTGATTTCGAATATATGGGATGTTAGTGACTTGCCGGAGTCATTGGTGATCGCCAGAACGTTGGCGCGGTGGTGTGCACGTGCACGCAGTGGGTCTCGTATCAGGGAGTTCTGCAGTAGCTACTCGAGTTGATACTCGAGTAGAAGTGCGTGTGGCTTCGGTGAGGAACTCAAGTTCGTGAGAGTCGTTTCTGTTATTTCAATTGAACTCGAACCGCGAATAATTTAAACTCTGAAGAACGAAAAAAAAAGATAAAAGAAAAAAAGAAGAAACAGGGACGAGTAGAAGAAGAAACAAAGGGGAAATGGAGGAGAAGAAGGGCTGGGTACTCGTGTTCAAGTGAGTTCTCTCTGATACTATTTTGTTTGCTAAGGTTTAAACTTAGCTAAAGAAGAAGAAAAAAAAAAGAAACTGGAAGGAGATAAGAAAACTGGGATGAGGAAAGAAATGGGAAGTCTCGGGGAGAAGATGTGATGGAACCGGGGGGGAACGCGAGTAAAACGCTGCTTTTACTCGGGTTATTTATATGGGCTAAGCCCATTCAAATCTTTAACTCATCAATGTTAATACAATTTTTGTGTTTTATAATATGAACAGTTGAGATTTTGTTAAGTTAAATTTTTAACAAATGCTTTAGAATTTGTAAATTCTTTAATTTGTAAAGAAAGTTAAAAATCAAAATTTAATTAAATGAGTAAATTTTAAAAGAAGAATTTTAAATAAATTTACATTAAAAATTTCAATATAACAATAAATTAATTTTTAAAAGTATAAAACAGATTTTTCAAATGAAAATTAAGGTAAACTATTTTATCAATAGTTTTGAAAAGGAATTTAGAATAATTTAAAGATTGTGATAAAAAAATTGATTTAATAAACAATTAAGTACTCAAATAAATTTATAATTAAGAATTTATTGATTTGATAAAGCAAGTTAATTAATTCAAATTGGCAGTTAATTAAAATAACTAATTAAGGAAAAATCAATGTATCAAGATGATTAAGGTTAATTTAATTATCATTAAGAACAATAAATCATTGATTGAAAAATCAATAAAATAAATATTTGGTTAATTTATCTCATTCGTTTTGATTAGTAAATAACGAACTATTGTTGTTAACTTATATCGATATCTCTGTTCTGTTTGTAATTCTGTACGATGATATTGCCATGTTATTGCACTGTGATTATGATTGTTCTGTATTGATGTGAAAACCCTGTTGTCTGTAAACCGACATTTAAACTTCGATGCGACAGGGAATCGGATTTCAGTTGGTTATCCGAAACCCACATCAAACCTATGAATATTTATGAATGACATCCACATGTTTAAAATTTGACACCCACTATTCGAATTAGCCGGGAAAGGACCTTTGTGTCATATAACCCATTTCGAATATGTGATTCGACGTTGTGGATAGCATTTGAAGACCGGTGTTGAAGACCGGGTATTTGCGAGAGCGATAGGATGATCTGTCGATTGACCCTGCACCGAGTTGCTCCGGTATAGAGTTCTCCATATGTGATGGGGAATCCGATCAGGATTGTGGATATCCGGATTGCAAGGACTTCTTTGGAAGTGCCTTCGGTTCTGTTCGAACCCAGAACAGACTTGTATGGATAGTCTGTCTGACATTACAAATTGAGATATAAAGCCGATTTCTTTCAAATATATTTCTGTTGGTAGCGGAGAATTTATTCTTTTAGCTTAACACCCTTCTCTGAGACGTACGAGCTCAGAGGTTATATAGTTGAAGGTTATCAGCAATATATTCCCAATTTGGTAATGTGACATACTGAGTGTTGCTGTGAAATGATCATTGTGTTGATTATTCGTGATAGGATCATTTATTTGATCGTCTATCTTTGTGATCATTTCTATGATCATTTGTTGACCCAAAGCATGACTTTGTATAAAGCGTGTTTTTGTGGACGTGACTTCGTCGGACCTCACACCTCGAAATGTTCGAAACAGGAAAGATGCGGCAAGGTTATTGGGGGTAGCACCCCTTAGGGTATGTGCATTTCCTTCTGTATAGAAGTGGTATCATGGTATGGAGCCCAGATACTTAACTTATGTGGATATCGCAGATATATATATATATATATATATATATGATTTTGTGATTTGTTGCTGGGGCCCCGGTTAAAGGTTGGTTACGACTGGGAGATGGCATACTCGTGTCAGTAGTTACCCAGTTAGGGGTAACCCGGCCTTGTGTTGGCAGAGATCCGGTTTGGTTCTCGGGGACGTCCTTCCAGAGGCGTTCTCATGTGGCAATGGGAAGTTCCTTGGCCTGACCATTTGTTGGAAATCCAAAGAAACAATACGAAACCCTGTACGGTTTTAGTTGTAAAACCTGTCATGCAGCGTGGCGGTAACCTGCCACAAAACATGATAGTTATAGTAGGCATAGTTCGGAATGTCTATGTTGGCTAAGATTAATATTCTATTTTCGAAATGATTTCCTTCACTATGCACTAGTAATAATATCAAAGAATTCTTTTCTCGTATCAAGCATATTTAACTATTATAAGAAGAAATCTCCTCCAATTCTGCGTTTGCATTGTGTGTGTGGCGGGAGGTCTTATGGTAGTTCCATTTTTAAAAGCATTCCGAAAATTCTTTTATAAATTTTGTTTATTTAAATACAACTGTTTTGTTTACTCATACCAGCCCCATGACTGATCCGGAGTTTATTGTTTTCTTTCCTAAACTCTGGGTGCCCATTATTTCCACACGGGCAGCCTAGTAGCAGGTTTCTGTATTTTGGAGTAGCAGTATTTTGGAGCTCTTATCTTGAAGCTATCTTAGGAGCTTTTGGAGATTACAGGTGTTAGCTTTTGGGAGTTAGTTATCATCTCTCGTTTGAGAATTCTTGGATATATGATCACTGTTGTATTATCATGATGTTGTATTTGGAGTTGTAGTGTATGTATTATGTACTCTATTGCAGTATGGATATTATGTTGATGTTGTAACAGTGATGTTATTTATGATATTGATTCTGTTCCGCTGTTTTATATTCATCTAATTGTTGTTATAAGCTCCGGCGATGCGAATTTGATGTCGTTTATTGGACATCGAGTCTGGGTCGTCACAGTTTCATTTTGTATTTATAAACTCTGGTTGGTGCATGGAACGTTGTGACATCAATAGGGGTTTCTAAACACTTAATAGGACAGACCGACATAATATTTGTTTTTAATATAGGTTAATGAAATAATTTTGCCTATTATATTTTTCATATATAAAATAAATTTTATAAATAAGTTATATATTTGGTTTCTATATATTGGTTATTAAGCAATGAAATTTATAAATAATTGCTGAATTAAGAGTGAGAATAAAATGAAGAAAATTGGAAATTTAAAACTTAAGTTCCGGAGTTTTGAAACTTTCTTTTTAATGATTTTGAAATATAATAGTAATTTTATTAGAAGCATTTTCTGATATAAATATTTCAATATAATTTGAAAGAAATGTTTTAAATCAAATTTGGAAAAAGAAATAAGTTACGTACTTCCCTCTCTGTCACTGGAAAATAATTTCGGTGATGAGTGCACGCATCATCGACATTCATTTTCGAGTTTCGAAGAGGGAAGGCCACTGTAGTAAATTTTACTACAGATTTATTGTGATAAGCAAAAGTAAATTTTTAATTCGTTTTAAATCTACTTGGTTATAAAATTGTAAGTTTATATTTATTTATCTTTTTAAAAGGATTGAAATTTAACCCGGTATTTAATTCTTAAGTTTCCGATTTATTAATTGTTTCCATTATTGTAGTAAAATGGAATATAACCGATTAATAATTGGAGTCTTTAAGTAAAATAAGGAATTTAATGCTAAAAATAAATAGAATTAAAATGAAAGTTGAATTTGTAACTGATTAAACAAAAGATATAATTATGGAACATTTAATTTAATTAAAAGTAATGGGTTAAACTTGTAAGATTTCCCATTACATTTTCTTATCGACATTTTAACTTTTATTATATGGTAAGTTGTATATATGATTTGAGAATGTATTCAATGAATTTGTTGTTATAAATGAGAATTTAATGTTATAAACTTAAGTGATGATTGAAACTTTAATATAAGTAAATATAATTAAAGGTAAGTATTGTAAATGGAATTTAGTAATAAATGAAAGAAAATAAATAAAATTAAGTAGTATATACAGAAGATAATAAACATAAGTAAAAGATTGAAGCTATTTATTTACAAAATAAGTAGAAAGGATGAATGCAGTAGATATATATAATTGTAGACTTAAGTTAATGTATTAATATGCTAAGAAATTAATTTGCACATGGATGAAATGAAATTTTAATAAGTAAAGTTGATTTGTTGTTGGATTTGTTGTTGTTTAGTTTATGGATGTTTGGGCAAGATACTTTAAAACTAGATTTGTAACGCCCCACCTCTATACTCACAATAACAAAGAGTATTAAAAGAACTACTATCCGTTATTACGAAGAATAAGGCTGGATGAGAGCGGCCATCTGTAGTTAGGCCTTACACTAGTATTGGTTATCTCGATAGGAGTGGTATATATTTTTAATTTTCATCTCTCATTTATTTACTCCCATCAACATATCCAATTCCAGTGTAAAACGAACTAAGATGGTTCATAATAGTTTAGGACAATAGATATAATAATAACACAGATAATTCAAATGCGGAACACAGATAAACAAAATCTCTTATATATAATAACTGATGTCAGTTACAATACATGTGATACAATACATATGATACAACTACAACTGTCGACTCTGGAAGTTACATATACGAGTACATTATCGTATATAATATACATGAATACATATCTTCCTATACTACGACACGACAACTCCAAAAAGTATGAAAAGACTTCATAGCTCTAGCAGCAACCCAAAGTAAGATATCAACAACCTGTAAATACTCGGTCTGACCCGAGTATTACATTCAAAAGAAAATAATACACGGGTCAGTCTAATTCAAACTCAGTTATTAGTGCATAGAAGCAATAATAATCAAATAATCAAATAGACGACGGTCACAATAATTCTTGTCTATCCGACCCTTTTAATAAAGAAATCGGATAACGGTAATGATAACACTTAACAGTGTTAAACAACAAATCAACAGAATCAAATCATCAACAAGGATAAATAAAAAAATCATCAATGAAGATAATTTAGAAAACATCAGAATTGCCTAAACAGCAATTAACAACAAAATCCAATTATTAAGTAAATAATTAGAAACTCATAATCTAATTATCAAATAGATAATTAGACAACAACAGAAGAATCAAATCAAATTAAAATTTCAAAACATATTGAATTGAATAAACGAAACAGTTCAAACAATTGAATTATCAATTAAAACGCCCATTCTGATTTGGCTGCAGTGCACGCACGCGTGCACTGCCTTGCCAGTACAATTATGAAATACACAGAAACCCAATAAACGTTCACAAACGAGCGCAAGGTCAAACCCAAGAAAAATCAGTTTCAACTCAAATGCAATTCAAATAAAATCGCAATGCTAGCACAAGGTCAAACCCTAGCGTTTAAGCTGAATTCAACTCAGTGTACAAATCAATGTACAAGTACAACAGTCTTAAGTTCCTAGATGTCAAGGGAAGATGACAACAGTGGTACAAATACAGAAAGACAACAACTGAAGGTGAGAGCACCAAGGATATGGCACCACAACACACAATAGAAAAAGACGCAGATCAGCCTCACTTGAAATTAATGTCACCAGTGAAGCACAGTGACCAAATGCAAATGAATACAAAGCATCAGTGCAATGTATCAGATTCAAGAACAAAAGAATGCAGCAGTTCAAAATGGAAATCGACAGAGACAAGTTCATCTCTCCTAAATGAACATGAATACTTGCAACAAAATGGTGCAACATGAACCAACAGTGTGAAAAAGGTTCGAACTCATGTCAGTGCACAAATCAAACTACACTAACAGGCAAAATGAAACAGAGTTTTGACTTTTTAAACAAACTTAAAGAAATGAACTGGTAGGAGCAAAGACAGTACATAAGTCAAAGACCAGAGACCAGTGCACTAGACAGCTAAAATTCAACACTAAACTTGAAGTGTGGATACAAAATGATACATGTGAAGTGCACAGTATTCCAGATCCAAACAACGCGAATGCACAAGGGCTATTGAACAAGAGCAAGTGCAGCCCCAATATGAAGTTTGAACACTTACATCAGAGAGTGGTGGAAAATAACACCAGTAATCAAATACAAACTCCAATTATCAAATGAAAACTCAAGTAAAGCATAAATCAGTGATGTACACCTGATAGTATCAGTGGACAATGTAAATAGTGCACATCATAAGTATGAATTAACTTATATATATACTGAATTAGATGACAACAGTGGATATGAACTCGAATATCAGTGGAGACATGAACAATAGTCAAGAAAATGGAATGCATCAATGAGACTAAAGCTCGCTTCAGTAACAGAGAATAGACTAACTGCATATAAACCCAAACTATCTCAAAGCAATACCACTACAACATTACTCAATCCAGTGCAAACTCGAGCAGGCATGTCATAGCACACTAGAATAACCCGAGTACAATAAATGGAGATGCAACATTGAAACTGGACAGTGCCAGCTTCCAAAACATCAGACTCGAACACCAAAGAATGCAACTACCCTCGAATACCAGTGAACAACCAAACTGTTCAGACTCAAAAACCCAATACACTACATCACAAGCACAAGGCTACAGGTAAAATAGGCATGCGAATGCACATGATTTGTGACAAGCTTAACTGTAACGACCCTGAAATTCAGACCCAGTTTAAAATTTTTAAAATTGATTATTTAGTGTAGAATTTCGTATTTTCACAAACAAATTCCGATGCTATTCAAACTTCATATTTGAAATGCGTCTAATTAAACATAGCAACTGGTAAATTTTCGTCCGGAAATATGAAGTTTATTTCGCGCGTAAACTTACTTCAAATTTAAATCAGTTGTAATCGATGGAAATAAACCGTTTTCGAAACCAAAATATTTTTACATAGAAAAATTCTAAATCATCTTTTGAGCAAGTTGTCAGTTTGTCGTTTTTCCAAATTCGGACATCTTTGACTCCGTCGTTCTTATTTTTCGGTGAATTTTATGCATTTTCCGTAGTAGAAAATTTTGAATTTTTATAATTCGATCGTATCACCAATATCTTCATACCGTTGTGATCGCCTCGTCGCGCTAATCTTCGTTGTATATTCGGTGGTGTATTTCGGTGTCCGCTGCGCGGCTAAATGTTCGAAACAGTTATCTGTATTGGTACCGTTTATTCTTTTGGTTCTGTCTTTTCATTTGTCCTGGAGAAAATGAGTAGACGTTTGCTTTTAATATAATTACTCAATTCAACGGTAGGCTGTCATTATCCCCTAGGATGTCTCACTTGCCATGGTTTGATATTCACATTGGCTCTTTTTCCAATCCGTATACTCTCTGCTATACGTTACCTATTTTAAATTATATCTGTTAAAGTTTATATTTCTTTCTTCTGTAACTTGCCCATCCTTTAACTTTTCCATGCTTGTCCCTTCCCCTCCCTTATTTTCCTCCACCTGGAGCTTCGGTTGGTTTGCCTTCATTTTTCTATTTACTTTCTTCTTCTTGAGATTTCCTCCTCCTCTCCTATCTTAAAAAAAAAAGAGAGTCTAACTGCTGCAAAACCTCACCTCCCCTCCGCCTCTCTCCCCTCCAAAGCCACCGCCTCCAGCCCGTGCATCCCCACTGCCATCTGCAGCCCACACGACCACTTCCCCCACACACTCGGCCTCCACATGCACCACTAACGGCCCGACCTCCGCCCTACTAGCCCCATGCTCCACCACTCCACTACTGGCCTCCGCCCCACTGTCCACTCGACCACCCACTGCCCCACCATGCAGCTCCGCCCCACAAGCCGCCACCTCCCCCTCGCCTCCGCCCATGCCGCATGCGCACCAGCCCACAACCGCCCCTCACCTTCCACACGGCCCGCCCCTATCCACTGCTTCCCTCCACTGCCCACTACAGCCTCCGCCCACGCAACCACACGCAGCAGCCTGCGTTCATCACCTGTAACCCGACTTCCAACCTCTCCCACTCGGCGACCAAGCACTTCACCTCGCCACATGAACCGACCCGACCGCACCATCTCCACCGATCACAACATCCACCTTTTTCGCTTCCACAGCCGAACCCGCTTCGAGCATCGCTGGCCGAGTCTCTCACCGCAACCTGACAGATGTGTCTTCCTCTTTTGTTGCATTTTGAAAGTGAGTACATATATCTACTTATATATATGTTAATTAGTTTATTTATAAAGTATAAAGTCTGCATATATTTCTATTAACTTGCGTATGTTTAGTCTGGGCAAAAGAAGCTCAATGCATGCATACATATTTATTTTGGGTTGGAATACTGTAATGTTGAAGTTATGGTTTATACTTGGTATATTTTGAAACAACAAAGCTTTTTAAAGGTTGCAACGTAAGTATATTTATGTTATTACAGTATATAACACATATAAGTTATATTAGTTTATTATAAAGTATGAAAGTTATAAGTTATTTATTTTACAGTAAGTATCTGTAGTTACGTATGTTCTATATATATGGATTTTTGCAAATCATTGTTGTATTAAAAGTGTTCCCAGTATAACTATAAAGTGAGTTGCATTTGTTTTATAAATATCATGCGTTTTATGTAGTTTCTGTATATATGTATAAGTACGTTGTTTGCATACATTGATATATATATATATATATATATATATAGCATGCGTTTTATGTAGTTCATATTTATATGTATATATGAATGTGTATATGAAAGTATTTAAACATTTGTGCGTATTGTTTCACATATATATTGGTAATAAATGAAGTCTGCATGCAATAGTTTATAGTCTAATATGTATATTTGATTTAACCATGCTGTTGTGTTATATACATGTAAGTGTACAGTATACATACTATTTGATTTCTGTAAGCGTGCGTTTTTCTTAAAAAAAAAAAAAAAAATTTATAAAACAAATATAAATATAAAATGTTTTTGAAATATTTTACACTGCTGCAAACACGACCTGAGTTCATGTTTGACGCATCGTATCTCACTCATGTTTTATCGGAATGGGTTGATTCTATTTTTAAAAAGGAGATTAAGTTACGTAGTTTATACATGTCAAATTCCAGCAAAATCCGACATCGTTTGATTTGTGGTCGAGGATCTGGAAGTTAGACCCAGGCAGATATTCTTTTGTACTTAGAATTTATTTTACACTGCTGCAAACACGACCTGAGTTCATGTTTGACGCATCGTATCTTCTCCGTCTTACGTCGGAATCTAGTGATTCTTTGCAGTTTTGAAATACAAGTTTTGATCTTTATTCATACCAAATTTCAGACCATTTCGATATCGTTAGCACATAGAATTATATTGTTAAACCTTGACGTAGGACTTGTTTTGTAATTGTTGCTATGTTGAATGTTTTGATTTGATTTCGGCAATTCCTATTTAACAGTTTTGCTCGTCGATTCGTGCCAATCTTACTTTGCTCTGAGATTCATGCTTGGATTTGTAACTCAATTTCAGTGTCCGTATCAGTGTGCGTATCCGTGCCATCTCCTATTTTCTCTAGCCTTGAAAGGTGAGCAATCACTCACGATTAATATTCTTTTATTTATTAGATTTGATTTCAATTGAAACGACAATTGAAATATGCTGCTGTTAGTTATTTACACTGTTAGATATGCTATTACCTGTATCTGTTCACCTATGACATCAGACACCATTATCTGTTAATTATTTATGTGATAATAATACCGTTTGGTTGATAATTGGTTGATTGATTGTTGTTTGAATTGGACGTTAATTATTATTGTTAAGTGATAACTAGTTTCTAGTTTAATGTGATGTAGTATAGTTAACAAATTAAAACGGATATATATGACGGACCTTGATTTATTAACTTGACCCCACCACATGTTAAAGTTTGATTAGTTAAGTTTGACCCTTAATTGTTGTAGGATTTGATAAATTATGCTTTGAACCTTTGAACGTAGTTTGTATTAATTGTTGAAGTATTAAACTGAAATTGAAATTGAACGACAATGAAAACCGTAATGTAATAATCTTTAATCTACATGAAATGATAGTGTAGATTCTAGAGATAATTATATTAATTCGCACAAACAACAATGCGAATTAATATGATTATTTCGGGATTATTTGAATTGATTATTGAATTGTTATCGATTGTTGTTATTGCTTGTTTATTTACTTTGACACCATCCCTGTTATCACACCGCAAGTTCCCTTTGCTATGCTTTGATTTTTGAATTGGAATTGGAATCGGGTTGAAATGATAAATACCCAAAATGAACATGACTTAGGATAGAGAATTAAATAAACCGATTGGTCAATAATTTGATTTGAAATAAAATAAAGATTTTATTTGAATAATAAAGTTTTGGAATAAAATCGAAACGTAAATTTTGATAAAAGGAAAACGTTAATACTGAAAATCTGAAACAAGATATTAATGTAATGACTGATGAAAGGACGTTGTTTGAATTTATTAATAATTAAATTTGGAAATTATTAAGTTTGAAATTATTAATAATTAAGACTGAAATTATTTAATAAGATTGAATTATTTGGAAATGGAATAAAAATTGAATTCTTTGACAAGAGGAATTGAACTTTGAATAAGTAAATTGGAACTTCGTAAATAATTGAAATTGGGATTCTTTGTTAATTAAGTTTTGGAAATTATTTAAGTAAGTGAATAAATGAAATTGAATTTCTTTGACAAGAAAAAAATGCGTTTCATTGAAATAAATGTAAGAATTGTAATTTCAGGAATTTGATTTGACAAATTTAATTTAATTAAATTTGTAAGTTTGATATAATGAAGTTAACTTAAGTGATTGTTTTAATGACTTGGAAATTAAAAAGAATGGTTTTGGATGTTGAATTAACTTAAAGAATATTGAATAAAATCGATAAATAAGTTTAAATTGATTTGAATGTTGAATTTAATCATTTAAATGATTTTCGGAATAAAACTTATATATGAACTTGAATCAATATTTGAATCGTTTAAATAAAATTGAAATTGAACTGTAAGACTTTGAAACGGTAATTTGGGAGTTTTGGAACGTAGATTTTGGAAATTGATTTTTGAAAGACAAATGAAATAATGGTTTACGAATTCTAATTGAAATTGAAATTGATTGTTTTGAAATATATTAAACGACCAATCGGTGTAATTATACGTAGTTATTAAAGAGACCGGGATCGGATATGGACATACTCTCTGTCGATACCGAATACCACTTTAATAACTATTATACGTGGAGTGTTGATCCAGAATGAAGTGGATGGTTTGGTGAACGCGTTGACTGAAGAAAGAGAACGATATTGGATGACCCCTGACATGACTAAAACAGGAGCCGCGCCGGGCCATTGAGGTTCGCCACCTCTAGCGGACACACTTCTTCGATACCATATCTATTACTTTTGTGATTCGATTTGGGTGCACCCCTCGATTTGGGAGTGTTGTTTCGCGGTGTTGAGGTAGCTGCTGGCTATGCTCAACATCAGTCCGGATCACGCAACTACTAGTATCCTAGTTGGTATCGCCTCATGTACCTTGTCATACTGATTATCCTATTCGCGACCACTACGTTTTGATTTGTACCTTGAGCATATGGATTGCCCTCTGGTGACTTCCGGTTTTGGGGAAACTACGGTCTTGTATATGCTTTTGGGAATATAAAATGTGTTAAGGGGAATTATGGTAACGCCTTAACGCTATTTTGATATTTTATATTACTAATAGACATTATCTACTTAGCGTACATTACTACCTAGTAGATAGTTTAGCGGATCCTTAGAGGATGGTTATTCCAAACATCCTTTGAGTTACTTGTATTTCGATTGCTATTTCACTTGAGTTGGATTTATTGATATAAGAATATTAATCCTGACTCGAGTGTCTTGTGTTTTGCTTTACGCTCGGGTCAGACTGAGTGTACCAGTATTCGAGGCTCACCATTGGAGTTGGAGCTTTGCTTGAAGATCCAGCCATCTATTCTACTTTCAGTATTCGATGATTCCAGTGATGTATTCTGATTTGTATTTGATGTATCGTATTACTCTTTTGTTGTAAACTCTGATGTATCTTATATATTTATATAGTAGCTTCATGAACTACTATCTCTTTTATTTCCGCTGCATATTATTACTCTGTGTCTGTGATTCTGTGACTATTTATTTACTGTATATCTCAGTTTTACCAAATTTAAATTAACAATTCGGTATTTTGAATTATTCAAGTCCGACATGTGCGGATGCGAATAGTCCAAAATAGCGGGCCGTTACATTTGGTATCAGAGCTTTTGGTAGCTCTAGGCAAAACTTAGCATATAGGGTAAATGTATTTACAGAATCACTCCCACTCGAGTTTCAATCTCCTCCATTTGACTCAATTCACTTGAATTTTGGAACGTCCCCTCGGTTTCGAAATTCATTCTTGTCCCTCACTATTCTTAGTCGTCTAAATTCTGGATTATCCCATAAACTCCACTTCAAATGATCTTATAATGAGACGGCGATCTCGCCAATCTCGAATTGATTCATAAAAGGGGTGAAACTCCTTTACAATAGACATCGATTTACCGGAGATTTCTGTATCCTCGGTTTACGATGCTATCTATTCCGTGCTATACCTGAATTCTATCTCTTGAGATTGAATGTTGACTTACCTCGGAAATCAGCATCGATCTTATTCTTTATGTTACGGTCGACTCAGTTATGGTTGCCCGGGAATTAAATAAGCTTATCCATCTCCTGATTCTGTTAACTGAATTATCTTATTTTCCGTTTTGAACTTATTATCGAATCAAAATTCTCTTTGATTTGATTTCCATCAAAATTGAATCTCTATCCTTGCTTTGAAAACCATCCTTGTATCGTCGAGCGAGGAAGTGTATTTGTTTTGATATTAAAATGTTTTATATATCTATATATGGTGTTGTTTGAGTTGTTGATGTTGATTTGGATTTTCGATCGATTCGTCTGATCAACGCTATCGATAGAATTTCTAAAACACTTAGCAGAGCAAACTGACACAATAATATTTTCAAATTTGGTGAATAAAATGGTTTTGTATAATTATATTATATATAAGCATAAATTTTTTTGAAATCAAAAGGTTAATGAATCTGTTGTTCAAAATGTTAAAATTTAATTCTCATTTATTGTATTATAAATCATTGACTATTGCATAAAATAAATAAATGAATTTATAAAACCTGGTTTGTAAATTTATTTGAAAATTTAAATGAATGTAAATCAGGAATTAGAGAATTTGATTTTCGGTGATTTCAAACTTTGATTTTAAAGTTTTAAAACGTATAGTATTTGATGTATTTTCAAATAAAAACCATTTTCAAAGAATTTAAATTTTTAAATTAGTGCTCTTCTCTTTGTCGCTGGAAAATAATTTCGGTGATGACGGCCGCATCATCGACATTCATTTTCGAGTTTTGAAGTTGGGAGACCAATTTGTAGTTTTGCTACAGTTTTGTTTGGAAATTAAATCGATTTAAATTTCTTAAGTATGATTTGATTTATATGTATATAGGTATATGATTTTAAATTTAGTTTGATTTGATATATATAGCATATACATAAATTATCTCTAAATGGTTTGAAGGGAAATCGAAAATTTAAATTCTTAAATTTATGATTAAAGATGATTTTCAATGAAACCAAAAGTTTTGGCTAAACATACTTAGCTTGAAATAAGTAAATTGCAAAATTTGATTGGATAATATTCAATTGCATTATGTACAACTTACCTAAAATTTTTAAAAAAAGTAAACTATGTAATTGAATATTGTACAGTAGAAAATGACATCAAAGAAATTTTAAATAAACTTGTGTAGTTAGAATAAGTGTAGATATACTTAATATATATGTGATAAGATATATTAAGTAGGATAAATTTAATAATAACTTCGAATAAAGAAGAATTAAATTTGTCAAATAAAGTATGATTATAATAAAAGACTATTCAAAGTATAATCTTTGAAATTATTAATAATATACAATATAAATATCTTTATAAATAAATTTGGGTGTTTATAATAAATGTTATTTACTTAGATTTTAATTATATTATAAATGTTTCGGGAGATAAATAAAATAATAGGTTAATTGAATAATAGATGCGATCAATAAAATAGAAAAAATGTTTTGAAAGTTAATAAATTACTTAAATTGAAATCTGTATGGTTCAAATTAATTGTTTATTATGTAAATTCAAGTCTATTTTCTTCTAGTTGTTTCTATTTTCCTACCTCCTTCCTTTTCGCGGACGAAAAGTTTTGAGTGGGGGAGAATGTAACGACCCTGAAATTCAGACCCAGTTTAAAATTTTTAAAATTGATTATTTAGTGTAGAATTTCGTATTTTCACAAACAAATTCCGATGCTATTCAAACTTCATATTTGAAATGCGTCTAATTAAACATAGCAACTGGTAAATTTTCGTCCGGAAATATGAAGTTTATTTCGCGCGTAAACTTACTTCAAATTTAAATCAGTTGTAATCGATGGAAATAAACCGTTTTCGAAACCAAAATATTTTTACATAGAAAAATTCTAAAACATCTTTTGAGCAAGTTGTCAGTTTGTCGTTTTTCCAAATTCGGATATCTTTGACTCCGTCGTTCTTATTTTTCGGTGAATTTTATGCATTTTCCGTAGTAGAAAATTTCGAATTTTTATAATTCGATCGTATCACCAATATCTTCATACCGTTGTGATCGCCTCGTCGCGCTAATCTTCGTTGTATATTCGGTGGTGTATTTCGGTGTCCGCTGCGCGGCTAAATGTTCGAAACAGTTATCTGTATTGGTACCGTTTATTCTTTTGGTTCTGTCTTTTCATTTGTCGTGGAGAAAATGAGTAGACGTTTGCTTTTAATATAATTACTCAATTCAACGGTAGGCTGTCATTATCCCCTAGGATGTCTCACTTGCCATGGTTTGATATTCACATTGGCTCTTTTTCCAATCCGTATACTCTCTGCTATACGTTACCTATTTTAAATTATATCTGTTAAAGTTTATATTTCTTTCTTCTGTAACTTGCCCATCCTTTCACTTTTCCATGCTTGTCCCTTCCCCTCCCTTATTTTCCTGCACCTGGAGCTTCGGTTGGTTTGCCTTCATTTTTCTATTTACTTTCTTCTTCTTGAGATTTCCTCCTCCTCTCCTATCTTAAAAAAAAAAAAGAGTCTAACTGCTGCAAAACCTCACCTCCCCTCCGCCTCTCTCCCCTCCAAAGCCACCGCCTCCAGCCCGTGCATCCCCACTGCCATCTGCAGCCCACACGGCCACTTCCCCCACACACTCGGCCTCCACATGCACCACTAACGGCCCGACCTCCGCCCTACTAGCCCCATGCTCCACCACTCCACTACTGGCCTCCGCCCCACTGTCCACTCGACCACCCACTGCCCCACCATGCAGCTCCGCCCCACAAGCCGCCACCTCCCCCTCGCCTCCGCCCATGTCGCATGCGCACCAGCCCACAACCGCCCCTCACCTTCCACACGGCCCGCCCCTATCCACTGCTTCCCTCCACTGCCCACTGCAGCCTCCGCCCACGCAACCACACGCAGCAGCCTGCGTTCATCACCTGTAACCCGACTTCCAACCTCTCCCACTCGGCGACCAAGCACTTCACCTCGCCACATGAACCGACCCGACCGCACCATCTCCACCGATCACAACATCCACCTTTTTCGCTTCCACAGCCGAACCCGCTTCGAGCATCGCTGGCCGAGTCTCTCACCGCAACCTGACAGATGTGTCTTCCTCTTTTTTTGCATTTTGAAAGTGAGTACATATATCTACTTATATATATGTTAATTAGTTTATTTATAAAGTATAAAGTCTGCATATATTTCTATTAACTTGCGTATGTTTAGTCTGGGCAAAAGAAGCTCAATGCATGCATACATATTTATTTTGGGTTGGAATACTGTAATGTTGAAGTTATGGTTTATACTTGGTATATTTTGAAACAACAAAGCTTTTTAAAGGTTGCAACGTAAGTATATTTATGTTATTACAGTATATAACACATATAAGTTATATTAATTTATTATAAAGTATGAAAGTTATAAGTTATTTATTTTACAGTAAGTATCTGTAGTTACGTATGTTCTATATATATGGATTTTTGCAAATCATTGTTGTATTAAAAGTGTTCCCAGTATAACTATAAAGTGAGTTGCATTTGTTTTATAAATATCATGCGTTTTATGTAGTTTCTGTATATATGTATAAGTACGTTGTTTGCATACATTGATATATATATATATATATATATATATATATAGCATGCGTTTTATGTAGTTCATATTTATATGTATATATGAATGTGTATATGAAAGTATTTAAACATTTGTGCGTATTGTTTCACATATATATTGGTAATAAATGAAGTCTGCATGCAATAGTTTATAGTCTAATCTGTATATTTGATTTAACCATGCTGTTGTGTTATATACATGTAAGTGTACAGTATACATACTATTTGATTTCTGTAAGCGTGCGTTTTTCTTAAAAAAAAAAAAAATTTATAAAACAAATATAAATATAAAATGTTTTTGAAATATTTTACACTGCTGCAAACACGACCTGAGTTCATGTTTGACGCATCGTATCTCACTCATGTTTTATCGGAATGGGTTGATTCTATTTTTAAAAAGGAGATTAAGTTACGTAGTTTATACATGTCAAATTCCAGCAAAATCCGACATCGTTTGATTTGTGGTCGAGGATCTGGAAGTTAGACCCAGACAGATATTCTTTTGTACTTAGAATTTATTTTACATTGCTGCAAACACGACCTGAGTTCATGTTTGACGCATCGTATCTTCTCCGTCTTACGTCGGAATCTAGTGATTCTTTGCAGTTTTGAAATACAAGTTTTGATCTTTATTCATACCAAATTTCAGACCATTTCGATATCGTTAGCACATAGAATTATATTGTTAAACCTTGACGTAGGACTTGTTTTGTAATTGTTGCTATGTTGAATGTTTTGATTTGATTTCGGCAATTCCTATTTAACAGTTTTGCTCGTCGATTCGTGCCAATCTTACTTTGCTCTGAGATTCATGCTTGGATTTGTAACTCAATTTCAGTGTCCGTATCAGTGTGCGTATCCGTGCCATCTCCTATTTTCTCTAGCCTTGAAAGGTGAGCAATCACTCACGATTAATATTCTTTTATTTATTAGATTTGATTTCAATTGAAACGACAATTGAAATATGCTGCTGTTAGTTATTTACACTGTTAGATATGCTATTACCTGTATCTGTTCACCTATGACATCAGACACCATTATCTGTTAATTATTTATGTGATAATAATACCGTTTGGTTGATAATTGGTTGATTGATTGTTGTTTGAATTGGACGTTAATTATTATTGTTAAGTGATAACTAGTTTCTAGTTTAATGTGATGTAGTATAGTTAACAAATTAAAACGGATATATATGACGGACCTTGATTTATTAACTTGACCCCACCACATGTTAAAGTTTGATTAGTTAAGTTTGACCCTTAATTGTTGTAGGATTTGATAAATTATGCTTTGAACCTTTGAACGTAGTTTGTATTAATTGTTGAAGTATTAAACTGAAATTGAAATTGAACGACAATGAAAACCGTAATGTAATAATCTTTAATCTACATGAAATGATAGTGTAGATTCTAGAGATAATTATATTAATTCGCACAAACAACAATGCGAATTAATATGATTATTTCGGGATTATTTGAATTGATTATTGAATTGTTATCGATTGTTGTTATTGCTTGTTTATTTACTTTGACACCATCCCTGTTATCACACTGCAAGTTCCCTTTGCTATGCTTTGATTTTTGAATTGGAATTGGAATCGGGTTGAAATGATAAATACCCAAAATGAACATGACTTAGGATAGAGAATTAAATAAACCGATTGGTCAATAATTTGATTTGAAATAAAATAAAGATTTTATTTGAATAATAAAGTTTTGGAATAAAATCGAAACGTAAATTTTGATAAAAGGAAAACGTTAATACTGAAAATCTGAAACAAGATATTAATGTAATGACTGATGAAAGGACGTTGTTTGAATTTATTAATAATTAAATTTGGAAATTATTAAGTTTGAAATTATTAATAATTAAGACTGAAATTATTTAATAAGATTGAATTATTTGGAAATGGAATAAAAATTGAATTCTTTGACAAGAGGAATTGAACTTTGAATAAGTAAATTGGAACTTCGTAAATAATTGAAATTGGGATTCTTTGTTAATTAAGTTTTGGAAATTATTTAAGTAAGTGAATAAATGAAATTGAATTTCTTTGACAAGAAAAAAATGCGTTTCATTGAAATAAATGTAAGAATTGTAATTTCAGGAATTTGATTTGAAAATTTTAATTTAATTAAATTTGTAAGTTTGATATAATGAAGTTAACTTAAGTGATTGTTTTAATGACTTGGAAATTAAAAAGAATGGTTTTGGATGTTGAATTAACTTAAAGAATATTGAATAAAATCGATAAATAAGTTTAAATTGATTTGAATGTTGAATTTAATCATTTAAATGATTTTCGGAATAAAACTTATATATGAACTTGAATCAATATTTGAATCGTTTAAATAAAATTGAAATTGAACTGTAAGACTTTGAAATGGTAATTTGGGAGTTTTGGAACGTAGATTTTGGAAATTGATTTTTGAAAGACAAATGAAATAATGGTTTACGAATTCTAATTGAAATTGAAATTGATTGTTTTGAAATATATTAAACGACCAATCGGTGTAATTATACGTAGTTATTAAAGAGACCGGGATCGGATATGGACATACTCTCTGTCGATACCGAATACCACTTTAATAACTATTATACGTGGAGTGTTGATCCAGAATGAAGTGGATGGTTTGGTGAACGCGTTGACTGAAGAAAGAGAACGATATTGGATGACCCCTGACATGACTAAAACAGGAGCCGCGCCGGGCCATTGAGGTTCGCCACCTCTAGCGGACACACTTCTTCGATACCATATCTATTACTTTTGTGATTCGATTTGGGTGCACCCCTCGATTTGGGAGTGTTGTTTCGCGGTGTTGAGGTAGCTGCTGGCTATGCTCAACATCAGTCCGGATCACGCAACTACTAGTATCCTAGTTGGTATCGCCTCATGTACCTTGTCATACTGATTATCCTATTCGCGACCACTACGTTTTGATTTGTACCTTGAGCATATGGATTGCCCTCTGGTGACTTCCGGTTTTGGGGAAACTACGGTCTTGTATATGCTTTTGGGAATATAAAATGTGTTAAGGGGAATTATGGTAACGCCTTAACGCTATTTTGATATTTTATATTACTAATAGACATTATCTACTTAGCGTACATTACTACCTAGTAGATAGTTTAGCGGATCCTTAGAGGATGGTTATTCCAAACATCCTTTGAGTTACTTGTATTTCGATTGCTATTTCACTTGAGTTGGATTTATTGATATAAGAATATTAATCCTGACTCGAGTGTCTTGTGTTTTGCTTTACGCTCGGGTCAGACTGAGTGTACCAGTATTCGAGGTTCACCATTGGAGTTGGAGCTTTGCTTGAAGATCCAGCCATCTATTCTACTTTCAGTATTCGATGATTCCAGTGATGTATTCTGATTTGTATTTGATGTATCGTATTACTCTTTTGTTGTAAACTCTGATGTATCTTATATATTTATATAGTAGCTTCATGAACTACTATCTCTTTTATTTCCGCTGCATATTATTACTCTGTGTCTGTGATTCTGTGACTATTTATTTACTGTATATCTCAGTTTTACCAAATTTAAATTAACAATTCGGTATTTTGAATTATTCAAGTCCGACATGTGCGGATGCGAATAGTCCAAAATAGCGGGCCGTTACATTAACACATAAATGCTTATATGCAGCAGTTATAAAACTAATGCCACGAATTAGAATGTTGATAGAAGATGCCAAGTGATAAAAATCACAGATTTGAAGTAACCGAAGTCAAAAAAGAAATCATAGTAGCAAGTTCAACCTAGGACGCCCAAAATCATCTCATACACAACATCACATAAACAAAGTAGTGGTCGATTCAAAGACAAAGAATCGAACAAATCAAAACAGGGTCACAGTTCATTTCAAACGGTCCAAACCATCGAAGTCTAGTTAAGTTTCAAAGTAATCAATCAGTGGCTTACACATAAAATGACCGAAGGCCAAATAAAATCAACTCGAAGTACAGAGAATTCAAAGAAGCAATTTCCCACAAAATTAATACCATGGAAATCAAAAACAAAAGATCATACGGCTTTAAATTAGATGTGAGTAATAAAATTACTCACCTTTTTCAAAGAGAGGAGCCAAAAGAAGCGAACCCAGAGAGAAGACGAATTCGATAAATAAAGTCGGCGGCTTCAACAATTTCAATACCCTAGCTTTTAGAACGAAGAGGAACAAGCATCCATTTATTTTCTTTCGTTTTTGATTAGGGTTCGACGAAAAAGAGAATAAGGGGAACTGGTTATTACCTCTGATACTTATCACAGCACCCCAAATAAATGTGGGTCTAGATTTCAATTAAAAGCCTGTTTGACCCATAACGAATATATACAAGGAATTTAACCCAATATTAAAAGAATCCAACCAATTAAAATGCCAATAGCAATTAGCAACCAAATTAAATCGTCTAATGACGATTATAAATTTGTTACAAAACCCCGGGTTATTACAGACTCCCCTCCTTATAAAAATTGCTTCCCTACAATTTTCATAAATAAAGTCATCAATAACAATTATTTTTCTAACATAAACTGGTTAAGCTAGAAAAATAAAGCTGGGAATAGAAATGCCAAAGAAACCTTTTAATTTCAATAAAAGAAATTCATAAATTCTCAACTAAATCTAATTATCAAGTAGATAATCAGAAAATAACAATGGTTCAATTATCAAAACGATAATCAGAATTCTCAAATCAACAAATATTCAATTATCAAAAACGATAATCAAATTTCAAATCAACAAATATTTAATTATCTCAAGCGATAATCAAATCCCAAATCAACAAATATTCAATTATCAAAAACGATAATTAAATCTCAAATCAACAAATATTTAATTATCTCAAGCGATAATCAAATCCCAAATCAAAAAATATTCAATTATGAAAAACGATAATTAAATCTCAAATCAACAAATATTTAATTATCTCAAGCGATAATTGTGACGCCCCACCTCTATACCCACGCTAGCCAAGAACACTACTGTGAATGCTGTCAACTAGCACGGAGAATAAGGCTGTTGAGGAGCGACCATCTGTATAATTGCTTTGTGCGAGTACCGATATGCCAGATAAAAATATAACTTTTCATCTCAAGAGGAAATCCGACATACCGACACAAACTCAAAGCTACTACACAGTGGCTATAAAGATCTTCGAAAACAAATATAGAAATAAACATAACATAAATCAGTCACAGGACAATTCATATCACAAAGGCGGAAATATATATGAATATTACACATAAAAGTGTATATCAGAGTAGTGGTCAAAAGATCCATAATAATACAAAAGAATAGCAACACGCGCTATACAAAAGAATACATCTATGAGTCTAAATCTCAAGTGTATACAACAAAATAAACTACTAATCTAAGTAGTCTGCCAAAGTCGGGATGATAGTCCGATAAGGAGTCAAGCAGAAGCACCTGTAAAATCTCAGTCTGATCCATTTATTATTTTCTTCTTAAATAATACTCGGGTCAGACTGAGATTTTACAGGTGCTTCTGCTTGATTCCTTATCGGACTATCATCCCGACTTTTGGCAGACTACTTAGATTAGTAGTTTATTTTGTTGTATACACTTGAGATTTAAACTCATAGATGTATTCTTTTGTATAGCGCGTGTTGCTATTCTTTTTTATTATTGTGGATCTTTTGACCACTACTCTGATATACACTTTTATGTGTAATATTCATATCTATTTCCGCCTTTGTGATATGAATTGTCCTGTGACTGATTTATGTTATGTTTATTTCTATATTTGTTTCCGAAGATCTTTATAGCCACTGTGTAGTAGCTTTGAGTTTGTGTCGTTATGTCGGATTTCCTCTTGAGATGAAAAGTTATATTTTTATCTGGCATATCGGTACTCGCACAAAGCAATTATACAGATGGTCGCTCCTCAACAGCCTTATTCTCCGTGCTAGTTGACAGCATTCATAGTAGTGTTCTTGGCTAGCGTGGGTATAGAGGTGGGGCGTCACAATAATCAAATCACAAATCAACAAATATTCAAATATCAAAAACAATAGTTAAATCCAAAATCAATAAATATTTAATTATCTCAAGCGATAATCAAATCCCAAATCAACAAATATTAAATTATCAAAAACGATAATTAAATCTCAAATCAACAAAAATTCAATTATCAAAAACGATAATTAAATCTCGATTCAACAAATATTTAATTATCTCAAGCGATAATCAAATCCCAAATCAACAAATATTCAATTGTCAAAAACGATAATTAAATCTCAAATCAACAAATATTTAATTATCTCAAGCGATAATCAAATCCCAAATCAACAAATATTCAATTATCAAAAACGATAACTAAATCTCAAATCAATAAATATTTAATTATCTCAAGCGATAATCAAATCCCAAATCAACAAATATTCAATTATCAAAAACGATAATTAAATCTCAAATCAATAAATATTTAATTATCTCAAGCGATAATCAAATCCCAAATCAACAAATATTCAATTATCAAAAACGATGATCAAAACTCATAACATCAAATATCTAATTACCACAAGCGATAATCAGAAACAACAAATATCGGATTATCAAAAACGATAATCAGAACTCATAACATCAAATATCTAATTATCACAAGCGATAATCAGAAACAACAAATATCCGATTATCAAAAACGATAATCAGAACTCATAACATCAAATATCTAATTATCACAAGAGATACTCAGAAACAACAAATATCTGATTATCAAAAACGATAATCAGAACTCATAACATCAAATATCTAATTATCACAAGCGATAATCAGAAACAACATATATTCGATTATCAAAAACGATAATCAGAACTCATAACATCAAATATCTAATTATCACAAGCAATAATCAAAAACAACAAATATCCAATTATCAAAAACGATAATCAGAACTCATAACATCAAATATCTAATTACCTCCAGATAATTAGATTCAACAAATATCTAGAAATCAATTAAGATATTCTAGAAAATCAACATAAAAGGTGGATCGAACCCATCATATGGCGAGTTTTAGCTACGCCGCACGTGTATCTCATATGGCCGAAGCCTACCAAGTACCGTCATCATAATTTTGGCACCCATCATATGACCCGAAGGTCCAACATATGACCCGAAGGTCTGGTACTGGTATTTGACCCGAAGGTCCATCATATGACCTGAAGGTCCATCATAGTGGCTCGAAAGCACACGAAAATCATCAAAATCCTCAAAATCCTCAAAACAACAAATATTTCAATTAACGAGTCCGGAATTAACCAAAATAGCAAACGCACATGTCCCATAACCACGAGTTTTACTAAATCGTTTAATTATCTTCATCGTTTCCTTGAAAGTGCAAAATTGTGTATTTCAAAAATAACATTTCACATTCTCAAACGAACAAGTCTGGAATTAAGCGAATCAGTAAAAAAAGGGGCCATAATCCTCGACTTTGCTAAAACGTTTAAATCGCTTCCTCATTCCTTTGAAAACGCAAACTGCGAAACTTCTGAAAACAATTTCATTTATTTTATAAAAGTAATAATTTACATTCTCAAACGAACAAGTCCGGAATTAAGCGAATCAGTAAAAGAAAAGGGTCATAGTCCTCGATTTTGCTGAAACGTTTAAGTCACTTTCTCATTCTTCTGAAAGCGTAAACCATAAAAATTTTGGAAAATAATTTTATTTTTAAAATGATTTGCAAATCCGTGATAAAAACATCAACATCAGTGACAATTTCAACAAGCAAATTGCACTTCTCAAAATACCGTAGAACGGATCTCAAAATCAGCATTGCGGGATAACCGCTTAAAAATCCACTGTAAATTTGATGGTTACTGAAGTCGAAGCGACAGTAATTTTTAAACGTCAAAATCTCATCAAAATAATCTGCATCAAAATATAATACCGGAGAATTTTCATTCATCAAAATGTCAACAAAACACCGTGCTTCAAAAATTTAGCATCGATGTGAAAATCCCGTTATAAAACTAACGGCAACAAAATACGTTTAGAACCAAACATCGGTTCAACGTAAAAATAATGCAGTAACCTGCAACTTTAATTTGCACGTATACTACAAATGAACAAAGAAATCAGTCGAATGTATCTTCAATGATGATAATTCAAAACAACAAAATCTCAACAAAATCACATACTGCAATCGCTTCGAATCCTCAAATCGGAATCGAAATTTTCAAAGAAAGCAAAATAAACACAGCTATGTAAACAACAAATGAAATTTATTTTAATTTCATATTTTGATTTTTTTTATCAAAAGGATTATCAACTGTGTTCAGCAAAGATAGTCTCACTGTTTTCGCTGCGCACTCTGATAAACAAAACATGAATCAACCAATCATCAAAACATAGTTTCACTTTTATTTTTAAATAAAGATATTTAAAATTTCAACATATTTCAAAACTTTGGTTTTTGACTCAAAGCACAAATAAAACATCGATTAATAGTTGTAACACATGTTCCATCTAAGTTATGTTTTATATTATGTCCATAAACCCCCAAGCTCTTATACCAACTGTAACGCCCCACCTCTATGCTCACAATAACAAAGAGTATTAAAAGAAATACTGTCCGTTATTACGAAGAATAAGGCTGGATGGGAGCGGCCATCCATAGTTAGGCCTTACACTAGTATTGGTTATCTCAATAGGAGTGGTATATATTTTTAATTTTCATCTCTTATTTATTTACTCCCATCAACATATCAAATTCCAATGTAAAACGAACTACGACGGTTCATAATAGTTTAGGACAATAGATATAATAATAACACAGATAATTCAAATGCGGAACACAGATAAACAAAAATCTTTTATATATAATAACTGATGTCAGTTACAATGCATGTGATACAATACATATGATACAACTACAACTGTTGACTCTGGAAGTTACATATACAAGTACATTATCGTATATAATATACATGAATACATATCTTCCTATACTACGACACGACAACTCCAAAAAGTATGAAAAGACTTCATAGCTCTAGCAGCAACCCAAAGTAAGATATCAACAACCTGTAAATACTCGGTCTGACCCGAGTATTACATTCAAAAGAAAATAATACAAGGGTCAGTCTAATTCAAACTCAGTTATTAGTGCATAGAAGCAATAATAAACAAATAATCAAATAGACGACAGTCACAATAATTCTCGTCTATCCGACCCTTTTAATAGAGAAATCGGATAACGTTAAGTATAACACTTAACAGTGTTAAACAACAAATCAATAGAATCAAATCATCAACAAGGATAAATAAAAAAATCATCAATGAAGATAATTTAGAAAACATCATAATTGCCTAAACAGCAATTAACAACAAAATCCAACTATAAGTAAATAATTAGAAACTCATAATCTAATTATCAAATAGATAATTAGACAACAACAAAAGAATCAAATCAAATTAAAATTTCAAAACTTATTGAATTGAATAAACGAAACAGTTCAAACAATTGAATTATCAATTAAAACGCCAATTCTAATTTGGCTACAGTACACGCACGCGTGCACTGCCTCGCCAGTACAGTGATGAAATACACAAAAGCCCAATGAACGTTAACAAATGAGCGCAAGGTCAAACCCAAGAAAAATCAGGTTCAACTCAAATGCAATTCAAATAAAATCGCAATGCTAGCACAAGGTCAAACCCGAGCGTTTAAGCTGGATTCAACTCAGTGTACAAATCAATGTACAAGTACAACAGTCTCAAGTTCCTAGATGTCAAGGGAAGATGACAACAATGGTACAACTACAGGAAGACAGCAACTGAAGGTGAGAGCACCAAGGATATGGCACCACAACACACAATAGAAAAAGACGCAGACCAGCCTCACTTGAAATTAATGTCACCAGTGAAGCACAGTGACCAAATGCAAATGAATACAAAGCATCAATGAAATGTATCAGATTCTAGAACAAAAGAATGCAGCAGTTCAAAATGGAAATCGACAGAGACAAGTTCATCTCTCCTATATGTACATGAATACTTGCAACAAAATGGTGCAACATGAACCAACGGTGTGAAAAAGGTTCGAACTCATGTCAGTGCACAAATCAAACTACACTAACAGGCAAAATGAAACAGAGTTTTGACTGTTTAAACAAACTTAAAGAAATGAACTAGTAGGAGCAAAGACAGTACACTAGTCAAAGACCAGAGACTAATGCACCAGACAGCTGAAATTCAACACTAAACTTAAAGTGTGGATACAAAATGATACATGTGAAGTGCACAGTATTCCAGATCCAAACAACGCGAATGCACAAGGGCTGTTGAACAAGAGCAAGTGCAGCCCCAATATGAAGTTTGAACACTTACATCAGAGAGTGGTGGAAAATAACACCAGTAATCAAATACAAACTCCAATTATCAAATGAAAACTCAAGTAAAGCATAAATCAGTGATGTACACCTGATAGTATCAGTGGACAGTGTAAATAGTGCACACTATAAGTATGAATCAACTTATATATATACTGAATTAGATGAAAACAGTGGATATGAACTCGAATATCAGTGGAGACTTGAACAATAGTCAAGAAAATGGAATGCATCAATGAGACTAAAGCTCGCTCCAGTAACAGAGAATAGACTAACATCATATAAACCCAAACTATCTCAAAGCAATACCATTACAACATGACTCAATCCAGTGCAAACTCGAGCAGGCATGTCATAGCACACTAGAATAACCCGAGTACAATAAATGGAGATGCAACAGTGAAACTGGACAGTGCCAGCTTCTAAAACATCAGACTCGAACACCAAAGAATGCAACTACCCTCGAATACCAGTAAACAACCAAACTATTCAGACTCAAAAACCCAATACACTACATCACAAGCACAAAGCTACAGGTAAAATAGGCATGAGAATGCACAAGATTTGTGACAAGCTTAACACATAAATGCTTATATGCAGCAGTTATAAAACTAATGCAACGAATTAGAATGTTGACAGAAGATGCCAAGTGATAAAAATCACAGATTTGAAGTAACCGAAGTCATAAAAGAAATCACAGTAGCATGTTCAACCTAGGAAGCCCAAAATCATCTCATACACAACATCACATAAACAAAGTAGTGGCCGATTCAAAGACAAAGAATCGAACAAATCAAAAAAGGGTCACGGTTCATCTAAAACAGTCCAAACCATCGAAGTCTCGTTAAGTTTCAAAGTAATCAATCAGTGAGTTACGCATAAAATGACCGAATGCCAAATAAAATCAACTCGAAGTCCATAGAATTCAAAGCAGCAATTTCCCACAAAATTAATACCATGGAAATCAAAAACTAAAGATCATATGGCTTTAAATTAGACGTGAGTAATAAAATTGCTCACCTTTTTCAAAGAGCGGAGCCAAAAGAAGCGAACCCAGAGAGAAGACGAATTCGATAACTAAAGTCGGTGGCTTCAACAATTTCAATACCCTAGCTTTTAGAACGAATAGGAACAAGCAGCCATTTATTTTCTTTCATTTTTGATTAGGGTTCGACGAAAAAGAGAATAAGGGGAACGGGTTATTACCTATGATACTTATCACAGCACCCCAAATAAATGTGGATCGAGATTTCAATTAAAAGCCTATTTGACCCATAACGAATATTTACAAGGATTTTAACCCAATATTAAAAGAATCTAACCAATTAAAATGCCAATAGCAATTAGCAACCAAATTAAATCGTCTAATGACGATTATAAATTTGTTACAAAACCCCGAGTTGTTACAGGATTGGATGAATGAATAATCTATCTAGTTTTATCTAAGGCTGTTGAGTAAATGATGCGCTAGTAGTTATTCTTCATTCCGTACAATTTAAAAAGTTTGGACCCGAACAACTATTTGTTTATTTGATTGAATGGTTGTCTTTGTATTTGTTGTGTATGTTGTTTGTTGAAATTGATGGTTGCTGTATTGATTTATTGTTAGCAGTTGAAACCACTTAAATATTTCAATTTATATAATTGTTCACCCTTTTAGATTATATAAGTGAAATGCAGGTTATAGAAGCAATTGCTACCGCTTTTGGTTCCATAAATAAGCGTTAATTGCCCGACAAATAGGTACGTTTTCAGATTACGGTTCATCGCGTTATTATATTGTTTTCCCGTGTTGGGATATATATTATTTTGGAAAATAATTGTTGTATATTTTTATATTTATATTATATTTTCTTCCGAGCCCCTCCGTACAAAGGATACTCTGCCGAAATTTTCCGTAAAATATTGGACATAGAAATTATTTTGAAATGTTTTCCAAACTTTATAAATTTTAATATAAAAAGATTTAGTGGTTATAAAGTTTTAAATGAGATATATTGATTCCTAATTCTTTTTCCTTTTCGGGGATGAAAAGTTTTGAGTGGGGGAGAGTGTAACGACCCATAGATTTTGATAATTAAATTTGTTAATTTAATAGGATTTTGTAATTTAAAATTTAGTAGAAGTAATAAAGGTGATAAATTTATATTGGAATGAATGCTAAATTAAAATGTAGCAATGGTAATTAAAACCTATTTATAGTAATTTGAATAAATTCAAATGTAGAACTTAGTTATAAGTGTAAATTTATGGGTATGATAACAAATTTGTATAGATTACCTAATTAATTGGTCAATTAACTTATTTAAAAAAAACTCATTTAAATGGTAAGTGATTTTAATGTGTTATTGATATAAACGTTACTTTAATGATTATTAATAAAGTAATGGAAGAGTAAATGAAAACTTAATAAAAACATAAATTTATTTTAAGGAAACTAGAGATATATTGTATAAATTGATGTATTAGTATAAATTTAATGGTGAATGGATAAATTAATATCACATGTGTTATTGCAACATTTATGGGAAACCATAAATCCATAAATGTGATTTAGGGAAATTAGTGACAGTTATTGATGGTTACTAGTTTACTTAGGCTATTAAACGGTGAGTGGGAATCAATTGAATTTATCAACGAAATAAAATATTGATTTATGGAAATTGAATGTAAATTGAGGTAATAAGTAATGCAGGACAATAAATAATTTATTTAGTACAATCCTTATTTTTATTTGTAAACAATTGTAAGGTTTTATTTTATTGAAATTTGAAAAATTAGGAAATAGATTCAAAATGTATACTAGATAATGAATTGCAATAATCAAAGATAATAATTAGTGGATTAAATGGAATACCAATTTATTTATGAAGTGAATATAAGTGAATGTAACAAAATGAATAGGAAATGCTAATTTATTCATAAAGTGATAGTTGATGTGAAAAGGAATGGAAAAAATATGGAATGATTAATGGGATTTATGATTCTAAATTCATATATGTGCATTAATGTATAATGAATGGGGAAAAAAGAATCAATTAAGATATGTATTTATTTCTTGAGTATGTTGCATAAAATTTTGAAATCCGTTTGCAATCAGAAGAGATTAAGTAGCACGTTAAATGAGAAATAAATTAGTTAATACATTAGTGATGTGTAATATAATTCATTATTAATTGCATCCATAAAATGTCAATTTATTAATAGCAAGATTTTAAAATCAATAAACAAATTTATTTGGATTTCAATTTACAATTTATAACGTTTAGGGTGAAATCAATTGCCATTAATTGTCCTAACTTGTGCAGTTAGAGTAGGTTTGATTTGTCATTTAAGAGGGTTAATTATATAAAATGTAAATGTTAAATTTTTTGATAATATGAAGATAGGTTGATTTAAGGAGTGAAACCATGATTTATTAACTTATTTATAATTTGAAACTTAATAAGTGGATTAATTTCAAATTAGTGGGATATAATATTAAAACATTACACAAATGAAAATGTAGGTTAAAATTGAGAATGTTAATAAAATGGGTTTTGATTCCAATATTTATTTCATCTGTTTGTAATAATGAATTTGAATAGTATGAATAAAATTTAATTCAAAGGAATTATTGGAATTTAATGTACAATTTCTAAATTTAACAAAATTGTAATTTAACACTGAAATTGTTAAATGTATTAACATTTAATTTGACATCAAAATTCATTTAAAATCATTGTAAATGATTAAGAAATTTTAAATAGTAAGAATTGTCAAATTTTAGAAGTGCATTAAAATTTTGATTTTTTTATTAATTATTAATTTATTAAATAAATGGAAAAATAGCCATTTTGGCCATCGACTCGAATTTTGATGAAACCAGTTCATCGGATCCGTAACGGTGAATTATAATAGTATTTCAAGTTTCGTAGTGATCGGACTTGTCGTTTGATCGTACGGACTCGAAACGCCTTGAAATTTATGCAATTGAAATTAATTGAAATCAATTTGAAAATTTTAATTTTTGCATAACTTCTTCATACGATGGAATTTGGACGTGAAACTTTTCCATCGTGTTCAGAATATTTTAAAACACATACTTTGATATATGAGTTGACCCAATTTCGCTTCGGAGTCAGAACGGGCTTTTGGGGCCAATTATCGTTCAGCACGTTTGTTATCGGATCCATCTACTCTATTTCTAACCTACCTATATAATCCCAGTTATAAACCCTAGCATCCATCTATTCTCATTTGTTTATGCGTTCATTTTCATCAGCTCCTTCTCCTCCTCAACGGCAGACAAAATTTCAGATCCAGATCCATTTCAAAATCAAAGTCAAAAAATTCAAAGTCCTAAGAAAAATCTCAAAATAATATATGTTGAAGCTCTCGACGAGCGTAATTCAATGGTGTAATTCGTTTTTCAATTTGACGCATCGTTTGACCAGAAATCACGGTCAAAATTGAATTGGGTGTTTTTGACTGGTGCCTCTGATCGGAAAATCCTTTCTGGTTTTTGTAGAGGGGCTAGCGGGTTTTTTATCGGTGAAGTTTGGAGGCGAATTGACGGTCGGATTTGCGGCAAAACGCGATCAAAGTCGTGGTCAAAGGATGAGAGTGGGTTCGAGCGGTTGTCTCTCGATGCGCGTTTGGAAGTAGTTGCCTGATGCCTCACGTGGTGACATGGCAATGATTGTTGGTGATTGTGTTCTTTGTTTTATTTATTTTTATTTGATTTCAACTCGCAATTATCGCTATAACTTCTACATACGAACTTCGTTTCACGTGCGGTTTCTTTTGTTAGGATCGTATTGAAATTCTAGGCTTGATGACGCTAGTTTGGACGAATTCTTAGACGGTCAAATTTTTGGGTTTGGAGTTGGTTTCAATTTAAATTCAAAAGGTGAGTGTTTTAACCCACTCACAACTTCTAAAATTTCCTATGTCTGTTAATTTGACTTAAGATATGAGTAGAAATTTATTTATGACTGCTTGGCATGTTTATTCATCATCTCTGTTAAATCGCATTTATTTAATTTAACTGTTAATTAATTTTATTACTACATATAAATTGACAGTTAACATTTATTTATTTGCATATAAACTGATAGTTAAACAGTTAATAAATTTATTTTTGAATATAAATTGTCAGTTAATAACTGTTATTTATTACCTGTTATATTTTATATGCTATATATTGATGATTGGTTAAATTGATGATGGTTGCAATAAATTGGTTGATGATTGATATTGGGTGATTGGATGATGTGTTCTACATTTTATAAATTGCAAGTTATTATGCATTTTCATTTCATTCGGGATTGCGGTTTGAAATGATATATAACTGTAATTTTTATTTTTAAATTGCGGATTGAAATGATAAATATTCGTATCACTTGACCATAGGATAGAAAAATATATATACAGGCACCGCGGTATGTATATAAAATTATTTTTTTGAAATGATTTTCTATGGTTTGGATAGGATACGGTTAATAAATATAAATTTTGATGTTTTATAAAATCTTATTTTATATATACATCTATAATTAAAGTATGAATTTAAGCTATGTATGGATTTGTTAAATAAAATAAATAAGTTGAATAACGGAGTTTGATTATTTTATATGGTTAAGTACATGTTAAGATATAGAAAATATATAGAATTTAGATGATTTAAATCAATTCAGATTGGGAGTTAAATTGAAAAATTTATTTGGAATTGAGCTTAATTAAGAATTTAACTTTATATGTTGACGTAAAATTTATTAACTTGAAATTTTAAAAAGGGTATGCTATTTATTACTGAATTTTATTCAAGGTGAATTAAATAAATATTTCTAGTATAAATAAATTGAAGGAAATTTTCTTTTATAAGTAATTTGATTTTTTACTTAAATGATTACGGGTTTATCATGCAATTATTTCAAACTAAATAATAGGGATGTAAATTGTTGAATAGAAATTTCCAACCTTAGTTCCAATTGTTCAATATTCAAAGTTTGAAATATATTGAAACTGAAGTGGTTATTGAAATTGAAAGCGATTTTTAAATCTATGGATTTTGACTTAATTTTAAATAAAATAAATTGTAAGTCGCGGAAATTATTTTATTTTATAAAGGAACTTTAAATGAAAACTATTTTATTCTATATACCATTTGAATATCCAAACCATCCAAGTTTTAGAAGTTATGGTTTTAAACTATGAATTTTCGAAGTATTATGGTTGAATGTTATAATCCAAATGTTTGGTTTCCAATTATTATAAATTTTAAAGCAATATGATTATGGAAAAGAAATATATTTGAAATAAAATGATATCATTGATTTGGGTTTTTAAAAATAATATCAAAATGATTTGTTTTGGAAATGGAAATGATATCGTATTTATGGGTTTTGAAATGGATAATTATATTCTGGTTTTAAAGTATAAACTATTTGAAAAAGACCGCGGTGTTATAATAACAGTTGGTTGTTGAAGAGACCGGGATCGAAAGTTGTCATACTCTCTGCCAACTCCGAAAACCACTTTAACGATCGTGTACGCGGTGGAGATTCCAGAATGAAGTAGGTTGGTGGCGGCGTTTCCTGTAAGGTAAATACGTGGACTAAACTCCCGTGAGTTGGCATAAGGTGGCTAAAACAGGAGTGATTGACGGGTTAATAAGGTAGAACCTTTGATCAGACACATCCCTTCGATATTATACTTTGACTTTTGGATTGATTCGGTGGCCACTTTTGATTTTATTTGGGGGCGTGGCTCGAGGTGGGCGGTAGCTGCGCGCTACGAGTTACCACCGACCTGGAAGCATAATAGGTATATCTACACTGGCATTGCCTAGTTGTGCCATGTCACCTACCATACCGAGCCTTTACTATGAGTTTCTATTTGTGTCATACCTATGAAGTATCCTCTGGTAGCCTCCCGATCAGGAGGTACTACGGTACTTGTTAACCTCGTTAAGACAACGAGTTAAGGCATGGGACGATCTACGACATAAGGTACTTAACGGATCAAGAGAAGTCTTCGGCTTAGCAAACGTCACGACTTAAGATGCGTGACGATTTAACAAGATAAAGCATGAACGACTTATGACTTGAGGCCACCATGATCTAACAGTCTAAAGCACTCTACGACTTAACAAGTTAAGGTTTACATGACTTAAGTTATGGATGATCTATGACTTATGAATGGTACGACTTAACGGTTTAACGTGTTAAAGAAATGGCCGACTCAACGACTCGAGGGAGACAGCAACTCAATGGATCAAGGAGGGTACACGACTTAGGGTCTGGACGACTTAACGAGTTAAGGTCCAGACGACTTAAGAATTGAAACGGACCAAGAAGTCTACGACTTAAGGAAATCTACGGCTTAAGAGATGGCACGACTCAAGAAGGAAATAAGTTAACGACCTAAAGCTGTCTATGACTTACGACCTGGCATGTGTCGTAAATGACTTAGGCAGACAAAGCGCTGATACTCGTTAAACATAGCCTCCTAACTCGTGAACGAGTTAAGACTTGTGTTGCTATCTGAAATAAGCAAGCTTACCAGTTAAGCCGTGACTCATGGCTTAGCTTAAGTCGTCCATGACCTAAAGTCGCTAAGCTATAATCCGCTGCCACAACACTTATGCCGCATCCTGTTAACTCGGTCACGACCTACGATCTATGATGAGTCGTACAGGACTTAAGTAAACAAATGAAGACGCGTCCAATTAACTCGTGCATGACTTTGAACTTGACATGGATTCAAGCAGATGGGAAAATTTCTACCAAGCTACGAGCTAGACTCAATAAGTCGGCCACGACCTACCTTAACTCCGTCACGAGTTACGACTTAAGGGTAAAATTTTCCTATAAATACCAACCTATCACAAGCATGAGGGGGACTTTTAGCCGATCACTTTATGCGCCGATACTCTGCTGAATTCTCGACTCACTCGACACTTCAAGTACGAAAGGCCTTTCAACTAACTTCGGAAGAAAATCTAACGCAATCTACATGGATTCAAAGAATTCTTCTGCATCTAAGTTCTAGTTGTTTGTCTCATCAGAATTGTAATTGAAGATTGTTGTAAAGTTGAAATCGATTCCGTAATAAAGAGAATTAAAGTGGACGTAGGCTTACCCTAAGTCGAACCACTATAAAAACTGTTGTTTTTTCTGCTTTCTCTGTGATTTCTCTACTTGTTTTTTTTAGTTCCCATGTTCACAGGTGGTGCTTTCGCTCAACTTCAATCTACACCGGGGTATTAGCGTCTGATTTCTACGTAACATTTTTGGTGCTTTCACTGAGAACCCAACTCAGGAAATTTCCACTATTGCTCCGCGAAGGATTGTTGAAAGGATTTCTTTTAAAACCAGAAGTTTATTGGACATAATGGCTCCTGGGAGAAAACGAAGTTCTGTAAGCTCCGACAATGTTCAAGAGAACACTGCTACCTCTCCTCCTTCAAGTCAAGCAGTTCCAACTGTTGGAGTTACACGAGCAGAGTTGGACGCCGTAGTTTTGGGATTGAATCAACAATTGAATGCTCAGAATGCGCAGTTGGAAGCCCAGAATGCCCAGAATGCCCTGATCTTGAGTAAGTTGAATGATCTACTAGGGGAAAATCGTCAACCGGTTAATAATGATGGGAACCCTACTGCGAGAGTTCAAGATGTTAAAGGGAACATTTCTCAAAGAGTCGCAGACCCTATAGAAAGGACTCCTCTTCAAGCTGGAGGATCAGGACCGCATCCGACCCTCCGTGAACGATTGTCAAGGAAGAATTCAGAGAGAGTGGCTGATGTGTGCCCTCTAGAGCCTCTAAATGATGAAGAGTATTTTTCGGGTATGGTTCGTCAAATCATGAAAGAAAGTACGCGAAGAGATGAAGACGAGAAAGAGTGGGGATTTTCTATGAGCAAAACTCCATTTATTGAAAAGATCTTGAAGGCAGAGTTCCCAAGGAAATTCGTTCCCCCTACTATTCCGGCTTACAAGGGGACGAGTGATCCAAACGAGTTTCTGTATAAGTACGACTGGCATATGACTGGTGCCAGGGCGTCTGATGAAATTAAATGTCGATACTTCCCTGTTTATCTAGAAGGTGTAGCTCTATTATGGTTTACAAAGCTGCCGGTAAGGTCCATCGATCAATTCTCCGATTTGACCAGGAAGTTCAAGGAGCAATTTCGATTGTATGCTTCTAAAGAAAAGGATATAATGTCGCTATCAAGTCTAGAGCAAAATCCGAGAGAATCCATCAGATCATTTTTGAATCGCTTTAATATAGCATTGGCTGAGGTGGATAATGCAGAGCCACGCATGGTCTTGACATACTAGATGAGGGCAATTGAGAAGTCAAGCGAATTTGGAAAATGGTTGAAAATGAAAGAACCAAACTCACTTGACAAATTCTACAAGAAAGCGGATGAGTTCATGCGCTTGGAAAGCCTTCAAACACCGGCTAAAGTGGTATCTGCAGAAGCCGGGAACAATGGTGCTCCTTCCAACAAAAAAGAGCCTAACACTCAGAAAAGGGGAAATGATGGTGGAAAGAAACAAGGAGACGCTAAGAAAGGCCGTTCTTTCAATTTCACACCCTTGACCGATACCCCTGAGAACATCTACTTCGCAACCAAAGATGAAGTCAACTATCCGACACCACCAAAAATGAGAGTTGCGATTAAGATGGAAAAAAGTGGAAGGTTCTGTCGCTTCCACAACCAGCCCGGCCATGACACCAACGAATGCCGTCAGTTGAAAGAGGTAATTGAACAACTTTTGAAGGAAAACAAACTCCAGCAGTATGTGAAAAGGAACAGAAATGCCCCAGCTTCGTCAAATCAAGGACATCAAGTTCCTGCTCACCGTCCTGGCTTAAGTGAGAAGGCCATGGAACATGAATCGGAAAGGCCTGTCATCAATACAATAACTGGAGGACCTCACCCAGCAGGCAGAAGCTGGGGCGAGATGGAAAGGTATGCCCGGGCCTCAAGGCATATACCAGCTGAAGAGAATGTTTTTGTTTTAGAGAATGATGCGCCTTTAAAGCAACAAAAGACTTCCACAGATGATATTGTGTTCAGCGCCAGGGATTCTTTGGGTATCGAGGCCCCGACCATAGATCCTTTGGTCATATCCGCTGGTATTGGGCCAGCAACTGTGAGAAGAGTTCTAGTTGATTGTGGAGCTTCATGCAACATCCTCTTCAAGAAGACCTTCGATCAAATGAAAATCCCGATGGCTGACGTTCAAGCTTCATCACTTAAGATCGCTGGGTTCGCTGGAGAACCCAAACAGCCGATTGGGACCATTGATTTGTTAGTAGAACTTGGAAAGGGACCGAGGAAGGTGGCTCGAAAGCAAACGTTTATAATTGTTGAAGAATTCTCTGCCTACAACGCCTTTTTAGGCCAACCAACTCTTGCTGCGTTTAAAGCTGTTCTTGCCCCATGGTGTCTGACTCTAAAATTCCCCACAGATAACGGAGTTGGTGTGATTAAGGGATATCAAGATGCGGGGCGAGAATGTTACTTTGCAGAGTTGCGAGAATCAAGGAAAAGAGAAATGGAAAAAGGTGCGACGGCTCCAGTCCGCACCAAGGAACCAACCTTGTAGCAATTACAAGGTGGACCCTGCACTGGCGAATGTAGTGGTGCACGAAGAGGGATGGATCTAAGGAAAGCCAGTGCAGGGGAGAATAGGGTAGTACCGGTAGAGGTAATAGTGTCGGTGCCCGTTGACCCAAAGGACCCAAACAAAGTACTTAATGTGGGTTCGCAGCTTAACACAACAGTTCAGAATGTTCTAATTTCATTTTTGAAGGCTAATTTGGATGTATTCGCTTGGACTCATGCTGATATGTGCGGAATGTCCCCAGAGATTGCCGTACATACTCTAAACATTGATCCAAAGTTTACACCTGTGAAACAGAAGAGAAGGACTCAGGGTCCTGAGAGAACGGCAGCGTTAAAAGAAGAAGTGGGTCGTCTCATGGAGAACGGGTTCATTAGAGAATCTACTTATCCAAATTGGGTCTCAAATCCAGTGCTGGTTAAGAAAGCTAACGGAAAGTGGAGAGTGTGCAATGATTTTTCAGATCTGAACAAAGCCTGCCCCAAAGACTGTTTCCCGCTGCCCAGGATCGATCAGTTGGTGGATGGCACGGTAGGACATGAATTGTTATCTTTTATGGATGCATACTCCGGATATAACCAGATTATGATGCATTTGCCAGATCAAGAGGATACGAGCTTCATCACAGATGTTGGACTCTACTGCTACAAGGTCATGCCTTTTGGACTAAAGAATGCAGGGGAAACTTACCAAAGGCTTGTTAATGCCATGTTTAAACCATAGATTGGTAAGACAATGGAAGTTTATGTTGATGACATGCTAGTAATGTCTAAGAAAGCGGTGGACCATATGGATCACTTGGCAGAAATGTTTGCAGTACTCCGCAAGTACAGAATGAAGCTTAATCCCCTGAAATGTTCATTTGGAGTGGAGTCCGGAAAGTTTTTGGGTTTCATTGTGAGTGCTAGGGGCATTGAAGCCAATCCAGCTCAGATCACTGCCCTAAGAGAGGTCAAGGCTCCTAGAATGAAGAAGGAATTGCAAATTCTCAATGGAAAGGTTGCTGCCTTGAGTCGGTTCATTTCCAAAGTTACTGACAAATGCATTCCATTCTTCGATGCTCTGAAGAAAGGAAGGAAAAACTTTGAGTGGACTCCTGAATGTCAGAAAGCATTTGATGAGTTGGTTCGTCATATGGAAGTGCCTCTGATACTTTCAAAGCCTGATAGTGGTGAAGATCTCTTCGTATATTTGGCAATTTCATCTCATGCTCTCAGTGCAGTGTTGGTACCGGAAGACGCAAGGATTCAACGCCCAATCTATTATATCAACAAAAGATTCACTGGGGCAGAGATGAACTATTCAAGATTAGAAAAGCTCGCCTATTGTCTGTTGATCGCATCAAGAAAGTTGAGGCCGTATTTCCAAGCTCATTCCATCAAAGTCCTCACTGATCAACCTCTAAAGCAAGTCCTATTCCGTCCAGAAACTTCGGGTCGTCTTTTGAAATGGAATATTGAACTCAGTCAATATGACATCACTTACCATCCCCGAAAAGCAATCAATGGACAAGCTTTGGCAGATTTCATCGCAGAATGTATAGATAAGGGTGATAGTGAGGAAGAAGTCACTGATAGCATCCCAATCCAATGGAAATTGTATGTCGATGGCGCAAGGAATGATTACTGTTCTGGAGCAGGGGTTGTCCTTGAAACCCCAGAGGGGCGATCGCTATGTTATGCGCTGAGACTAGAATTCCCTTCGACAAACAATTAAGCTGAATATGAAGCTCTCATTGCTGGTTTAAAGATCGCTAAAGAACTAAACATCAAGGCATTGCATATCTTCAGTGATTCTCAACTTATTGTTTGCCAAGTCAGGAAGGAATTTCAAGCTAAAGAAGGGAACCTACCCGCCTATTTATCAAAAGCCTGGAAGCTCCTTCAAGATTTTGACTGTTATTCAATAAACCATATACCCCGTGAAGAGAACATGAAGGCGGATTTCTCGCAAAGTATTCGAGTACTGGTGAAGCTCAACTATTGGGATTAGTTCCCGTCGAAGTCTTGTCAGCTCCAAGCACAGATGAAATGGATGTTGATTGGATTATGAATGTATCGCAAGAACAAGAATCATGGATGACTTCGATACTTGAATATCTACTCAATGGTTCTCTGCCAGAAAATCCAAAAGAACGACAAAAGCTGATGAGGAAAGCCTCTAGATATATAGTTCAAGATGGTCGTTTGTACAGACGAGGATTTTCAATGCCATTACTCCGATGTGTGACAAAGGAAGAAGCTAAGACAATTCTAAATGAAGTACACGGAGGGGAATGTGGGGATCATACAGGTGGTCCAACTTTAGCAAAGAAAATCCTCCGTTATGGATACTTTTGGCCAGAAATTAATCAGGATGCTATTTATTATGGATACCGTTTAAAGTTCTGACTCGAGTGTTTTTGTCTTTTCAAATTCGATCGGGTCGGTCCGAGCGTTTCAAGATTTGAAGATTTAGATCTAGAGGACAAAGACGAAGATTTGTATTATTATTATTTATATCATTGCACTACACTCAAACTGTTCCGCTGCATTGTTATTGGTATGTGTAACTCTGATATGTGTTATATAAATAGTTTTGTAAACAGATTGCAAACTGTATATTTGATTCACTATATTTTAACCTTCCGCTATGAGATTCTATTTACTTATTATTTATTTTTTATTTTTCTTATTTACACCATAACAATCCGCCCTTCCGTATTGTTTGAATTGGCACGTGTGTCGGTTTAAATCGTGCAAAAAGGCGGGTCGTTACAGTTGGTATCAGAGCTTTGGTTTAGCGATAAACCTTGGCTTTGTGGGGTTTGACTCTTTACTAATAGGGTAGTAATACCCTATGGGAGTCGCTGAGTGTATATATATGAGAGAGCGTATTTGTTAGTGTTATAAAAAGGTTTTGATATTGTGTTGCTTTGTTCCGTTTTGTATATAAACTCTGGTTGGTGCATGGGACGCTGTCCACATCAATAGGGGTTTCTAAACACTTAATAGGACAGACCGACATAATATTTGTTTTTAATATATGTGAATGAAATAATTTTGCCAACTATATTTTCCATATATAAAATAAATTTTATAAATAAGATATATATTTGGTTGCTATATATTAGTTATTAGGCAATGAAATTTATAAACAATTGTTGAATTAAGAGTGAGAATAAAAAGAATAAAATGAATAAAATTGGAAATTTAGAACTTAAGTTCCGGGGTTTTGAAACTTTCTTTTGAATGATTTTGAAATATAATAATAATTTTATTAGAAGTATTTTCTGATATAAATATTTCAATATAATTTGAAAGAAATGTTTTAAATGAAATTTGGAAAAAGAAATAAGTTATGTACTTCCCTCTCTGTCACTGGAAAATAATTTCGGGGATGAGTGCACGCATCATCGACATTCATTTTCGAGTTTCGAAGAGGGAAGGCCACTCTAGTAAATTTTCCTACAGATTTACTGTGATAAACAAAAGTAAATTTTTAATTCGTTTTAAATCTTCTTGGATATAAAATTGTAAGTTTATATTTATTTATCTTTTTTAAATGGATTGAAATTTAACCTGTATTTAATTCTTAAGTTTCTGATTTATTAATTGTTTCCATTATTGTAGTAAAATGGAATATAACCGATTAATAATTGGAGTCTTTAAGTAAAATAAGGAATTTAATGCTAAGAATAAATAGAATTAAAATGAAAGTTGAATTTGTAACTGATTAAAAAAAAGATATAATTATGGAACATTTAATTTAATTAAAAGTAATGGGTTAAACTGGTAAGATTTCCCATTACATTTTCTTATCGACATTTTAACTTTTATTATATGGTAAGTTATATATATGATTTGAGAATGTATTCAATGAATTTGCTGTTATAAATGAGAATTTAATGTTATAAACTTAAATTATGATTGAAACTTTACTATAAGTAAATATAATTAAAGGTAAGTATTATAAATGGAATTTAGTAATAAATGAAAGAAAATAAATAAAATTAAGTAGTATATATAGAAGATAATAAACTTAAGTAAAAGATTGAAGCTATTTATTAACAAAATAAGTAGAAAGGATGAATGCGGTAGATATGTATAATTGTAGACTTAAGTTAATGTATTAATATGCTAAGAAATTAATTTGCACATGGATGAAATGAAATTTTAATAAGTAAAGTTGATTTGTTGTTGGATTTGTTGTTGTTTAGTTTATGGTTGTTTGGGAAAGATACTTTAAAATAGGATTGGATGAACGAATATTCTATCTAGTTTTATCTAAGGCTGTTGAGTAAATGATGCGCTCGTAGTTATTCTTCATTCCATACAATTTAAAAAGTTTGAACCCGAATAACTATTTGTTTATTTGATTGAATGGTTGTCTTTGTATTTGTTGTGTATGCTGTTTGTTGAACCCGAATAACATAAATTTTTAATTTCTCTAAATTCAAAAATCTAGTTTTTATATAATTTTCCACACATTTTAAAATTCCCATATTCTTCTAAAAATAAGCTATATGAATTTCATAAAAAATCTTATTTTATCTAAATACTTCCACCTTTTAAAATTTTCTACTTTCCTTTGCAAGATCTTATCCACACATATATTTTCTATTTATGTACTTATCTATTACCTTCCAAGTTAAACATAGCTTTGTACTTACAGTAAAAATCAAACTGTGTGTATATATATATATATATAAAAATAGAACAGAGTTGTTTTATAAAACTCATTATAACATATATGTATTTGGTTCCTATAATATATATTCATATATATATATATATATATATATATATATATATATATAAGTTTTAAACAAAATAACTAGAAATATCTTTCTGTAACTATAAATCCATCAGTTTCTTCTTTCTTTGTTTTTTTTTCAAAAAATACACGTACAAATTAGAAATAAGGAAGCAACATACCTAAAAAACGAATACAGTAGTCGCCAACCTCCCATTGCGACATCGAGTTTGAGTTCACCGTGGACGAGTACCCCCCAGAGCCGTCGCTACTAACAACTCACGCACATCCCAAACCCTAAGCTGCCATCTTGCCGAATCCTCCAACACAAAAATTCGAAACCCCCCCAACATCGATCGCCTCCCACAATCCAAATCTGCACCGATGGCCGCTCCACCCATAACGCACATCCACCATGCGACGCCGCGACTTCTTCCTTTCTTTCCAATGTGAGTTTGACGTCGCGATTACCACTCGGCTTTCCTCTTTTTTTTTTTGAAGACAAATTGATTTCTGCCATTTTCGAACTGGGTAAGAGCGGGGAAATGAGGGAAGGGAAAAAGTGCGATTCAATTTTAAAGAGGATCTGTTCGAACATCGTCTTATTTCTCATTTGCTTTATTTTTTCGTTTTGAACGGTCGCCATTTTTATTTTTATTTTATTTTGCTCAGCTTTTTGATTTCCTGAAGAAGGAAGACGTGTGGTTTAAATGAAAAGGGGAAAGTAGGTCCGCGCATTTCAGAAAGTAGGGTGGCTGAAGAGAAAGGGTTCAGTGTAGTTTAAATCGACGGGAATATATTATATTAAAATTCAAAATATCTAGATATTTAATCCAGAATCCTGATTAAGGCGTGCCGCTAAGCGATCCTAATGCTATACCCCTATTCCGAGCGCAATGGAACATGTTTCGAAAACTAATTCGATCATATGCACAAGTTATGGAAATAAATGATCAGTTTAAAATTAAATCGATTAAAATTGTTTTTAAGCGTTTTGAGCTGCCAAGGTCAAACGACAACTCCGATTGCTACGAAAATTGAAATCCGATAACAACTAACTATTACGGATCCAAAGAAACTGGTTTCGTAGAATTCCGAGACGGTGCCTCGGAAGGCTATTTTTAAATATCGATTTAAACGATATATTTTTAAAATTGAACAAATGACCTTTAGATTAAATTTCAACCATTCTATTATCTTCAGTATCATCATTATAAACTTTATAACCCTTCCAATTATTTTTAACAGGCTTGAAATTCCATATTCAATATTTTGCCCAATTTCAAATTATATAATTCAATAATTTAATTATCAAGTAAATATTAATATTGGAATCCAATTTTAAAATTTACTTTTAAATATTTAAAATCAATTAATTATTCCAATTTAATTTGTTAAAAATTACGAGCCGTCACAAATACGGCTGTGGAAAAATACTATTTGCTTTACCTTCTTTCGTTTGTTTTTTTTTCAAAGAAAAGAAGAAGGAAAAGAAAATGAAAGAAGCGTTGAGGAAGGAAGCAGATCCAGATGCTCAAGATAAAACATACGATACTAAATATAAAAGGCATATGCTGAAATGAAAGGACAGAGGTAACGTAATTGAAACGCATAGAAATGAATATGAGTAACGGGAATAGTAAAGTCAGTGCAAGAAACTTAAAGCGAAAAATAAAAGCAATGACCATTCCAAATTTAAACTGACACATATAAGGTAAGGAATATATATATATATATATATATATATATATATATATATATATATATAAATTTCGTATTGAATATGATACGTTTGTTGAAGCCAATAGCACCAAAAATCAAGGAATGAAAAAGGCAACAGAGAAAAGAACGGAACAAATAGAAATGAAACGTACCAAATTAAATATGAGCAGTTTTAGAAGCAACGGTCACCGATTGATTTAGCTGACAAATATTAAAGTAATTGATTGATGCGCGTTTAAATTTTGAAACACAAAAGAAATCAAATGGTCACGGATCCGGTACTGATATGGTTACCGGTTTCGTGGATTCCGCTATGTATTGGACATCAAAACACAGAAATAAATATACCATAGAGATCCGCTCGATGAGACAATCAAAATGGTATACAGATATTAGTGGTACGATTGAATTATAAAAATTTGAATTTTCTCTAAAGGAAAATGCAGGTTAAAACGTAGAAAATAAGATCGACGGAGCTATAGAAGTCCAAATTTTGAAAAACGAAAGATGACGTCTCACTCAGAAGAAGATTTTGGAATTTCTATAGAAAATATTACGGTCTTGGAAATAAATTTATTATCAACAGTTACTAACTGACTTGAATTAAATAGAATTTCACAATGAAATAAACTTTCATAAAATCAGTTGAAAATTTACCACCTTCTATATTTAAATATACGTATTCCAAATATAAAATTTTAATTTCAAATTTTATTATTTTAAATTTTCTCCAAAGTTAAATACGTTAATAAAATAAATAAAGTTAATAGAATTTTACAGGTCGTTACAGTAATCCCACCCGTACTGGGTGTCATCAGAGGGCACTCCATAGGTATGGTATGAAACAAACTTTTAGAAGGCACGCTAGGGTAGGTGACACGACACAACTAGGCAATGCAAGGGTTGATATGCTAATTACACTTCCGGACAGTTGGTAATGCATAGCCACAACTATCGCCCAACTTGAAACGCACTTCCGAGAAAAATCACGGGTGGCCACCAAATAAATCAAAAGTCAGTATATAGTATCGACGGAGTGTGCCCGATCGGAGCAATGACCTCACTTGTCCCGTCGATTGCTTCTGTTTTAGCCACCTTTTGCTAACTCATGGGAGTTAGGTTCACGTAAATACACCTTTTGGATCGTCACCACCATCCTACTTCGTTCTAAAATCTCCACCACGTACAGAGTTGTCAAAGTGGTTTTCGGTATTGACAGAGAGTATGACAAGATCCGATCAATAACCAATCACTTATTACACATCGGATGTTCTTTTACATTTCCAAAATCATTTAATAATCGATATCAAAGTGCCATATTCAATTCAAATCATATCGCTTTCGAAATCATTACTTAATTTTGAAATCATATTCACCTTTGAAGTCATAGTTCGAAATTATATTTCCTTTCAAATGTTTTATTTCCAAAATAGGTTAAACTTTCATTTCAAAATATCATATTAAACCAAACATGTTATATTAAATTCCAACTTAGGTTATAACGTCATTAACCATATTCACTTAAAAATCGAGAATTTGAATATAAATCAATCCATTTTACTTACTTTGAAATTTCGAACAAAATAATTTTAAATAGTTTTAAATAGTTAATATGGATTTAAAATAGGATAAATATATTTAAAATAGATTAAATAGATTTAAAATAAGTTAAAATGGTTTAATTAGTTTTAAAATTAATTAAATGGTTTTAAAAATAGGTTAAATTGATTTAATATAGGTTAAAATAGTTTATAAATCCGAAATCTTAAGATTTAGAATCTTAAAAATAATATAATTTAAAATAGTTTATATTTGAAAACAATAATTTGGAATTTATATCAATTTTAAACTATTTATTTCATTTCAACAAATCAGACCATTTCAATTTCTAAATTAATCTCAATTCCAAATCTTCAATTTATAGGATTCTATAAACCGTTGAATTTCCTCTTAATTTTATTCCCTGTTCAAATAACCATTCGAATTACTCAAATTTCAAAATATTTAAAAGTTATATTTCAAACTAAATTAATAGCTTAATTTCGATGGAATTTTATTATGCTTAAAGATTTAACTTTAAATTTCAATTTAATTTCTTAAAATAATTCTTTTAAACCAATTCACCTTTCAACAAAAAACTTGATTTCCCAATAATACTTCAATTTATGTAAATCAAATTTTACTTCAAAATATCATTTAATTACATTCAAAAAAATTAAGGATTTTAAAATCTTTTAATTTAACCAATCCGGTGTCCGTATATAATTCTCTACCATAGGGTCAAGTGATACGGATATTTATCATTTCAATTCGCAATTTAAAAATTTATAGTTATATATCATTTCAAACCGCAATCCCGAATTAATATAAAATACAACAAATCGCTCGAGTCTATCATTTCAACCCATAACGATTTTTCCCTATTCTATAGATGATTCGAGTATGTATCATTTCATCCCATAATGAACTTGCAGTTTATAACGATATACAATACAACGTCCATTCATACAATATCGACAATCAGCATCCATCACAATCATCATCTATATCAATCAATAAATGTCAATATAGAACTGATAATCAATAATAGGTGTTTGACTAGAAATTTATGTTCAATAATAAATAAAATAACGATTTAATTCAAATAAATTTAAATTAACTGAAATGATGATTTAAATTTATCAAACAACCATAAACAAATTTTTAATTCACATCGAAAATTAATTTAACTAACATAAAATTTTTAGAAGTTGTGAGTAGGTTAAAACACTCACCTTTGAATTTAAATCGAATTTAAATTCAATTTAAACTCAAAATTTGAACGGTCTCAAAATCCATCCATATCGGCATCAAAATGTCCGAAATTCTGATACGATCCTAGCGGAGAAAACCGTGCATGAATTGGACCTCGTATGCACAAGTTACACATGTTAGAACATTTAAAGTTAAAATTAAAATAAAATTAAATAAAAAACAGAACCCATACATACGTCCACGTCACCTTCAGCCTTGACTTTATTCGCAAAACGCTAATGCCTTATTATCATGAACGAAAACGGCAGTCACAACCAAAAGCAAACGCCCCCTCTATGATCAACCTTCACTTCGATCTAACTAGGCCAAACGCCTTTCCCTCCTAACACCGAGTCTGCCTTGCCCCAGTGATCGCTTCCGCCACCATGATGGGCAACTATGACGAACAAAAATCAGTCAAACATCATCAATTTCTAGTGGCAACAATGACTGATCCGACAAACTACCCAGAACGATGAGCGCCATACATCACGCTCTTCACAACGGTGCCTTTCGATCGTCGCTTGGACGACGATCCACCGTTGGATCGTCAAAACTCTAAAATGAACGGCCGAGGTTCATCCCTAATTCCTGGAAAAATAGTGATTCGATGACAAAAATGAATTGCAACACTGAGATGTGCTCGTCGAGAGCTTCGAAACGGTATATAATTTGGTATATTTTGGAGGAGTTTATTTTTTTGATTCGAAATTAAATTGGGAATTTGGTTTTTGGTTTGTCTACCATTGGAATGTGTACCATCAGAAATTTCTGTATGTGCAGAAATGAGAAATAGAAAGACTGCTAGGGTTTATAACCGGATATATATAGGCAAATCAGGAATAGGAACAAATGGATCAAATCGATTGAAAGTTGAACGATAAACGACTGGAAAAGCCCGTTCTATCTTCGGAACGAAATTGGGTCAACCCATATATCGAAATGGATGTTTTTGATGATTTTAAACTCAATGGAACAGGTTTCAAGTTCTAATTCCATTGTATGGAGAAGTTGTGCAAAAAGCAGCTTATTTCAAATTGCAATTGAGTTGATTTCTAAGCGTTTTGAGCCCGTACGATCAAACGAAAAATCTGATCGCTACAAAACTTGTAAACTTACAATAACTCACTATTATGGATCCAATGAAAATGGTTTCATCGAAATCCAAGTAGTGGCCAAAATGGCTATTTTCTCATTAATTAAATAAATTATTATTAAATTAAATTAAAATTGCAATTTAAATTCTATAATTAACAAATTTTATCATTTTTGACTCCTTAAACAACTACAATACTTTAAAAAATTTAGATCAATTCAAAATTAATTAATTCATCAATTTCAGTGTTAAATTTAAATTTTGTTAAATTCTGAAATTATAAATTAAATTTCAAGAATCCATTTATTAAATTTTTAAACCTTGTTATTCAAGTCTTTTATCATCTTATGGATATAATTATGTCTTAGTGCACTTATAATTTACAAATTCATCTTAATTTCAATTAACGTAGTATTTAATTTCATTTACTTACAATCAGTCCATTTATTATAAATTGAATTCCAATTATTACAATTAATTCCAATATTTTGATTTGATTCAATTCAAATCCTTTTTATTAAGTCCTTTATTGCCCTCTTAAATCTATTTAACCTTTGTTTTACCTTCCATTACCTTAATATGCTCAATTTAACAACTTCTAAACATTGTATTACATTTCACATTAATGTAACATTTATTTACATTTATTAAAAATTGATTTTCAATTTCAATTCAATTAACTAAATAAACAGGTAACTTATAACCATCGTTACCATAACTTGTAATTATGCTTACGAATTCATTATTCACAAACAAATATTATAATTCCTATATAATACTGATTTTATTCAATTGCTATTAAATATTTGTCTCAAACAATAATTAAATATTTACATTTGTTTCTTATATCCAATTTTATAACCAAATATTACACTTACTTTATTTCAATTAATTGAACTTCCATAAAATGGTTATCCTTTTCTTAAATTATCCTTATTCCATTTCATTCTGTTTATTAATTTCCTTAATAAATCATAAATTTTCTGTTTTTCCCAATAATAAATAACAAAATTTAATTAAATTGACAAATTTAAATTATCGAAAATTTAAGGGTTGTTACATACGTGTGTATATATATATACACATATATATAAATGTAGTAAAATTAAAATAAAAGTAAAAGAGCCGACATTAGGAGTTTTATACTAGTCTGAATAGGCCAATCCTATATCCAGTCCAGTATAATATCTATAAAAATTTCCTTTCAAACACATAATTTAATCAGGTAGTAAGCAAACCAGAATACCATCTTGATTTTAAGGCTACAAGATATACCTTCTCGACGTTTCAAGCTCAGGCTCGACTCACTTGAATTAACTGGGCTACAAGATCATCGACTAGATTTAAATGGGTGACAAGCACACCCACTTAATTTGAATAGGCAGCAAACACGCCTACTTGATTCGAATGGACAATAAGTACGCGTACACAAATAGTAGTAGAGAGTTGTTAATTCCTAATATTAAAAGTTGAATGAATCTTGCAACATAATAAGTAGGTTACAAATGAATGCAATGGAGTAAAAACTGAATTTGAAGAGTATAGAAAGTGGATGTAACAACCCATAATTTTACAAAATATTTTAATTCAATTTTAATTGAAACTTTGATTTAAAATCTTTCAAAAATTAGAATTTTGGAATTCTCCAATGTTTTTTTTGTGAGGACCCGCAAATCCGTACTCCTTGAATATACACTAATCTCCATTGATTAATTCAAGATGAACAGAAATACGAATTCTCAATGTTTAAGAAAAAGAAAGAAAAAGAAAAAGGATAGAAGAAGAGAGAAAAAGATAGAAAATAGAGAGAAAAGAACATAGAAAATAGAACGGAACATAAGAAAACAACAGAACAATATCAGTATCTCACAATCGCAGCGGAACAACATATAATAAATAAATGAATAATCTTTAAACAAAAAACTATATCAGTTATTACATTACATTACATTTCATTTCATCATATCATTAGAGTGTACAACAACAGCAACAACAAACAGCGGAAAAGAAATACTATGTACTAGTAATACGCCATGCCATCCAGCTTGCCTCCAGCAACTCCAGAATATCCTGATAAACCTAACTCTTGAATGCCCGTGTGGAAATTGGTGGGCACCCAGAGTTTAGGAAGGAAAATAATAAACTCTGAGTCAGTCATGTGACTGGTGTGAGAACTCGAAACAGTTTATTTATCTTTAAAATCAAAATAGAGGAATATTTTTAAAGTCAATTCGGAATGCTTTTAAAAATGAGGCTAGCATAAGACCTCTCACCACACACACAATGAAAACATGAGAACGCCTTTGGAAGGACGTCCCCGAGAACCAAACCGGATCACTGCCAACACAAGGCTGGGTTACCCCTAACTGGGTAACAACTGACACGAGTATGCCATCCCCCGGTCCTTTGGGACCTTTAACCGAGCGCTCGTCACCATCATCACACAATCATAAATAAAGTGTTTCAACATGAGTAAGTATCTGGGCTCCATACCATGATACCACCCTTTTCCAGAAGGAAATGCACATACCCTAAAGGGAGCTACCCCTCATAACCTTGCTGCATCTTTCCTGTTTTGACCATTCCGGGGTGTGAGGCTCGACGAAGTCTCGTCCACAAAAACACGCTTTATACAAAAGCTTTGCTTTGGGTCAACAAATGATCATAGAAATGATCACAAAGATAAACATCAAACAAATGAACTTATCACAAATGATCAACACAATGATCATTTCACAGCAACACTCAACATGTCACATTACCAAATTGGGAATATATCGCTGATAACCTTCAACTACATAACCTCTGAGCTCGTACGTCTCAGAGAAGGGTGTTAAGCTAAGAGAATAAATTCTCCGCCATCAACAGAAATATATTTGAAAGAAATCTTCTTTATATCTCAATTTGTAATGTAAGACATACTATCCATACAAGTCTGTTCCGAGCTCGAACAGAACCGAAGGCACTTACAAAGAAGTCCTTGCAATCCGGATATTCACTAATCACGACCGGACTTCCCATCACATATGGAGTCTCTATACCGGGGACCATTCGATGCAAAGACATTCGACGAGTTGTCCTTTCTCTTTCAAAAATATCCGGTCTTCAACACCGGTCATCAATGCTATCCATTACGTCGTATCACTATTCGGAATGGGTATTCTGAATAACGAGCGCAATAATTTAAAAATAAGTGTGGCATTCAAATTCAAGCAAATCTCAACAAATACTCATTCAAAAGTAAATATTGATAGTCGGTTATTGAACTATCAATGGATATGCACACATCACCGGATTCCAAATAATTTTCCAAATTATTTATTTTCCCAAATTATATCTTTACAAGATATATAATTTTCACACTTCAAAAATAAATCAACATTTATTTTTTAAACAAATTCCCCTTTCCTTCATAAATTCCATAGTGAATTTATATTCCCAAAATATTTATGAATATACGATTTCAATTTATTCATTTTCAATTTATCTTCAAAAAGATAAATTCTCAACATATTCACTTTATATTGGAAAACATTTCCATACTTATTAAATAAGTAATTCACAAATTTTGTTTATTTTCAACCTTTGGAAAATATTCAATATACTTAAATCGAGATTAAGTATATAATTCATTCTTTAAGGAAATCATTCTCTTAAACATATTAATTTGGGCCAAAACGAATGTTACGTAAAACATCGTTACAACAACCCAAAATCACTAGTATAGGGATTCGAAATTTAAATAGATATATAAATCCCAATACTATACAAAACATTTCCTTTCGGAAATCATTTACTATAAGAATAGTGTTATAGTCCACCATTTCCTTCTATCTCTCGAAAACGTCTATTTCAACAATAAATGTTGAAATCTATGGTTTCGAATCTTAACACATTTAAAACATCGTTAGATCGTTTTAATTCTATTTAAAATATCATATCCAAAACATTTTCTTTAACATATTATTCGCTATTCAAAAACGTGAATATACTACGTTAACAATTTCATCATTTCTATACATTTTATCTTAAAGGATTATTCACTGTATAAAACGTGAATATAACTCCTTTAATATGCTATAGCAATTTACTTATCAAAATAAGTCGTTTGCGAATTTATAAAACAATGTTTATAAATTCCTTTATTACCCTATATTCAATTCATAACTCAATTATATACCAAAGGTTCATATTATAAGTTAAATGCTTATAATTTATTTGTTTGCAAAAATTGTTCCTTTGAACTTCATAATTATAAATCTTATAACTTATAAGAGTCAATTATTTATCCAAAAATATTCCTTTAATTACTTTACAAATTTTATAAACCTACTGCTTATAAAATTCCATTTATACTTCACCGTTTATAATTCTATAAATTTCATTCATTTATGAAATTCATTCACAATTCATTCTAACACTTATAAAAACTCGTTTTATAACTCAAATATTTTTTATTTATAAATATCAATTTATAAGTCTTTATATAAATCAATTTATACTTTTATTTAAAACGTCTTTAAACTCCTTTATAATTCCATCATTTTGATTTATAAAATAATCAAATCTTATAAATCCTATATTTAAACTTTTAATAATAAATTCAGAAATCCCGATTAAACTATTTTATAAAATCATTAACCCTATATTTTCAAAAATCAACTTTTAATTGTATTTCTCAAAAATATCATTTCTATAACTTTAAAATTATAACGTTTATTTATAATGGATCAATTCAAAAAAAATATTTTATAAACGTATACTTTCAAAAATCACTTTAAAAATCATTTTAAAATTCTAAAATTGGCCCAATAATGCTACACGCCAAATAGGCAATCACGACAAACAACGATATCATATATCGATATGATAATCCATCAAATATCAAAATATCTGAAATCAAATAAAAACTGTTGAGGAATCCAGTTGGATCCCTCCAACCTGTTTTTCTGCATCCAAAGATGTTAGCACAATACCAATTCCGTTCGAGTACGAAATTATCGCGGTATATGGGATTTAAAATATTATCCGCTTAATAGACGGCGCAATAGGGTCACATCCGCTATACAATGCGGGAAATCAACAACTGCAATATATACATATGCCAATATACATATATTGCTATTATATATAATACCAATTTCACTGTCTATGAAATATTCGCGGTATATGTTTTTAATAAATAACATCCACTTAATAGACGGCGCATAATGTCTATTTTAACAATCAATAGATATCAATCATCATTCAAACATGCATTCAATAATTTTAAATCTAACTATTTAAAATAAAAATTGAAACTGATTCGATTGAGTGAGAAGTTCTCACCTTGATTTCAATTTCGTTTTAGCGATTTATTTCGAATAAAATTAAACAGACGTTTAATTTTACCCGAAATTATCACTAACTCCAAACGACTCCAATCCAGCTCCATATCGTAGTGCTCGTCCGTACGATTCCAACGCAACTGGTTTCGCGCGTTTTCGACCTCGTATGAAAAAGATATGGATTTTACAAGTTTTACGAATTTATATAAACTAATTTACAACATTTTCTTTATAATTTTAACCTACACTAATTTCTGGCCGTAGGATCCATCATCTTGCAATCCTGGACGTTACTCATGTTCTTCCCCTCTACGTTCATTACACAGCAAACAAAACCCATAGCCGCCACCATAAGTCGAATTATCACGACCAACTCGAGCAAAATGAAGATGATCGGTGAGTACCACTCAAATGCCTTCGACAAGAGCTGCCTATGGCCCCAATATGGTAGAGCTCGGCCTCCCTGTAGCTGAGAATGACGAACCCAAAATCCAGAAGAATGCAACCCCCTTGCTCCCTCGTCCAGCCACCATATCCAATCTCCACCGTTGATCTCGTGAAACTCGATGTGCTCTATAACTTCGTAGCTGAACATTTCTTGAATGGGTTTGTGGATTGTGAAATAATTAAAGAAGAAATTAAGACAATTTCGGCCATAGATGATAATAGAAGCGGCGGCCTGAAGAGATGAAGGCTAGGGTTTAATTTCTTTGCAAAAAATGAAGGGGGGGGGGTTATAGAAAATTTTCCAATTTACTATTCACCCGGATTTTCCGAACTCCAAACGAAGCGTGCCCGTTGGCGTTTCTAAGGCTTACCCCACGTTTCAAATATAATGGAACGTGTTTCGAAAGCTAATTCGGTCATCTGTGCGAGTTATGGCAATAAACGTTCGATTTAAATTTAAACCGATTAAACGATTTTCTAGGCGTTTTAGCTTGCACTGGACAAACGGTAAATCCAATTGACACGAAATTTGAAACCTTGCAATAATATCACATTACGGATCCGATGAAACTGGTCTCGTCGAAATCCGAGACATTTTGAAAAATGGCTATTTTAACTCGCCAAATTAATATAAAAAAAATTTCGATGCGTTTCGAGCTGCCACGATCAAACGATAACTCCGATTGCTACGAAAATTGAAATCCAGTAATAACTAACTATTACGGATCCAATAGAACTAGTTTCGCCCAATTCTGAGACTGTTCGAAAATTGGCTATTTTCACTAGTCGATTAAATATTAAAATATTCAATTTTCACAAATTAACTTTTAATTCGATTTTAAAAGTTCTAAAATATCGTTCTAACTCCGATATGATATAATAAAATTTTACAAAACATTTTCAATCATATTTTACTCAATTTTCAATTATTTATGTATTTTCACATATTAAATTATCGATTTAATTATTCAATTAAATCCAATTATTCAAAATAAAATTTATTCGACTTATAAATTTCACTTATTAATATTTTAAATTAATTAAATATACAAATTTTAATTAATCAAAATTCTGTGTCGTTACATACTTCCCCCCTTAAAAGAATTTCGTCCTCGAAATTACTAAGTAAGAAAAGTTACAGAATTTATCAACTTTTCCAAAATCCATAGTTAAACTTCTTATAAAACTTTACTAAGTTTTCAAATCACATTTTGTTTTCTTTTCAAAAACAACTACTATTGTTTAATTTTCAATTCCAAATCAAAGTTAAAGTTTTCAAAATTTTCAAATTTTCTCAAATTTTTTCTAACGCCTTAAATTTTCGGAAAAAATTGCCATAGTCTCCTTTGCGCGGCTCGGTCCGAAAAAAAAATGACAGTATATATATATTACATATACATCTCATCAAGTAATGAGGCATCCCGTAGGGAAAAAAGTGTAAAAGTACGATATTTAATCCGAGATATGTACCTTATATTTTATTAGCGAGCATATACGGCTAATATAGCGCGAAAGCGAGCTCCAAATGCGAAGCAAACGCGATCCGCACCTACTAAACACTCAACAAACAAATGAGAACATGCATATATGCAAATAGTATCAATATACAACATATAGCAACATAATAACTATATATGCCAACATAGCAAATGCAGTAAAAGCAATATATTCAACCATCAATCAACTATCATCCAACTAATAAATATTCATATTCTCATTAATATTCAATGAAATGGGTTTTCAATTTAATCACATTTGATTCATATACAGTGGGTGTTCTTACTAACATTCATTCTTAATTAGTTTATATTCACTAATTCATATTCAAGTTGGTTCGCTTCCAAATCAAATTCAATTCTATTCAAGTTCACTTAACTTCCAATTGAATTTCGATTACTTTAACTTTCAATTTCATTAACACTTAATGAATTATATACAATCAACCAACAATCAAATAACAACCAATGTTTATTAATTACAACCAACTTCTTTTGCTTATATTCATTCAATTTGGTTTAACACCATCACTTTCAATTGGTTTAATTAAATGTATTTTCATGCAATTATTCAACTTCCAATAACATTAGATTTTAATGAATTAACACCTATATTCATTATTCCATATCAACTTAATTTATATTCATTTGATTTACATTCAATTCATTAATCCAATTCAATTTCTAAAGTTGAATTTCATTTACATAACTCATGTTCACATTTATCACCCAACTTTATTAATTTACTTTGATACCAAAATCAACTTCATTCAACATCTCTTAAGTTATACATCATTTTATAAACATCACTTGGTTTTACATAACTTAAATTTCCACTTATAAATCAATTCAGCTTCCAAATTCTAAAGTAAATTTCCATTTAACTTTAAATTCATTTTATTTTTTTACAACTCGTATTCATAAATATATTCATATAGTTTCACTTCTTATATATATATATATATATATATATGTTTATTTCACAATTGTAAATCACTTTAATTATAATTCAATTCTTATAATTCATTTGGTTATACAATTATTCTTTTATTTGGATTATTCAAACAACTTATTCAACAACCAAACAATCAACTTATATACATTTTAATAATTCTGAAAAATTATTCCTTTATATATAAAATATAATCAAGGTAAAATTATAATCAAGGTAAAATTATTTCATTTACCAAATTTAAAACCATACTGTGCTGAATTGTTCTATACAAGTGTTTAGAGATCCCTATCAACAATGTTAATTACTCGTATTAACCAGAATCCATATACCACTCAACAAACCAATCATCACAATGTAAAACAATTTTATATATTCACTAACAAATACGCTCTCGTATCTATTATTACACTCTACTCATTCTAGAGCACCACTGACTCTGTCTCTAATGAGTAATACCCAACAGAGCCATGGTTGTCGCTTAACCATATGCTCTGATACCACCTGTGAGGACCCGCAAATCCGTACTCCTTGAATATACACTAATCTCCATTGATTAATTCAAGATGAACAGAAATACGAATTCTCAATGTTTAAGAAAAAGAAAGAAAAAGAAAAAGGATAGAAGAAGAGAGAAAAAGATAGAAAATAGAGAGAAAAGAACATAGAAAATAGAACGGAACAGAAGAAAACAACAGAACAATATCAGTATCTCACAATCGCAGCGGAACAACATATAATAAATAAATGAATAAACTTTAAACAAAAAACTATATCAGTTATTACATTACATTACATTTCATTTCATCATATCATCAGAGTGTACAACAACAACAATAAACAGCGGAAAAGAAATACTATATACTAGTAATACGCCATGCCATCCAGCTTGCCTCCAGCAACTCCAGAATATCCTGATAAACCTAACTCTTGACTGCCCGTGTGGAAATTGGTGGGCACCTAGAGTTTAGGAAGGAAAACAATAAACTCCGAGTCAGTCATGTGACTGGTGTGAGAACTCAAAACAGTTTATTTATCTTTAAAATCAAAATAGAGGAATATTTTTAAAGTCAATTCGCAATGCTTTTAAAAATGAGACTACCATAAGATCTCCCACCACACACACAATGCAAACGCAAACTTGGAGGAGATTTCTCCTTATGATAGTCAAAGATGCTTGATACGCATTAAAAAGAAACATTTGATATTATTACTAGTGCATAGTGTATAAAGCGATTTCGAAAGTAGAATATAAATCTTAGCCAACATAGGTACCATTATATTATGCTTACTATAGCTACCATATTAAATGGCAGGTTCTACAACAAAAACCGTACAAGTCTCGTATTGTTTCTTTGGATTTCCAACAAATGGTCAGGCCAAGGAACTTCCCATTGCCACATGAGAACGCCTTTGGAAGGACGTCCTCGAGAACCAAACCGGATCTCTGCCAACACAAGGTCGGGTTACCCCTAACTTGGTAACAACTGACACGAGTATGCCATGCCCCGATCCATTGGGACCTTTAACCGAGCGCTCGTCACCATCATCACACAATCATAAATAAAGTGTTTCAACATGAGTAAGTATCTGGGTTCCATACCATGATACCACCCTTTTCCAGAAGGAAATACACATACCCCAAAGGGTGCTACCCCTCATAACCTTGCTGCATCTTTCCTATTTTGACCATTCCGGGGTGTGAGGCTCGACGAAGTCTCGTCCACAAAAACACGCTTTATACAAAAGTTGTGCTTTGGGTCAACAAATGATCATAGAAATGATCACAAAGATAAACGATCAAACAAATGATCTTATCACAAATGATCAACCCAATGATCATTTCACAGCAACACTCAGCATGTCACATTACCAAATTGGGAATATATCGCTGATAACCTTCAACTACATAACCTCTGAGCTCGTACGTCTCAAAGAAGGGTGTTAAGCTAAGAGAATAAATTCTCCGCCACCAATAGAAATATATTTGAAAGAAATCTGCTTTATATCTCAATTTGTAATGTCAGACATACTATCCATACAAGTCTGTTCCGGGCTCGAACAGAACCGAAGGCACTTACAAAGAAGTCCTTGCAATCCGGATATTCACTAATCACGACTGGACTTCCCATCACATATGGAGTCTCTATACCGGGGACCATTCGATGCAAAGACATTCGACGAGTTGTCCTTTCGCTTTCGAAAATATCCGGTCTTCAACACCGGTCATCAATGCTATCCATTACGTCGTATCACTATTCGGAATGGGTAATCCGAATAACGAGCGCAATAATTTAAAAATAAGTGTGGCATTCAAATTCAAGCAAATCTCAACAAATACTCATTCAAAAGTAAATATTGATAGTCGATTATTGAACTATCAATGGATATGCACACATCACCGGATTCCAAATAATTTTCCAAATTATTTATTTTCCCAAATTATATCTTTACAAGATATATAATTTTCACACTTCAAAAATAAATCAACATTTATTTTTAAACAAATTCCCCTTTCCTTCATAAATTCCATAGTGAGTTTATATTCCCAAAATATTTATGAGTATACGATTTCAATTTATTCATTTTCAATTTATCTTCAAAAAGATAACGTATTCACTTTATATTGGAAAACATTTCCATACTTATTAAATAAGTAATTCACAAATTTTGTTTATTTTCAACCTTTGGAAAATATTCAATATACTTAAATCGAGATTAAGTATATAATTCATTCTTTAAGGAAATCATTCTCTTAAACATATTTATTTGGGCCAAAACGAATGTTACGTAAAACATCGTTGCGACAACCCAAAATCACTAGTATAGGGATTCGAAATTTAAATAGATATATAAATCCCAATACTATACAAAACATTTCCTTTCGGAAATCATTTACTATAAGAACAGTGTTATAGTCCACCATTTCCTTCTATCTCTCGGAAACGTCTATTTCAACAATAAATGTTGAAATCTATGGTTTCGAATCTTAACACATTTAAAACATCGTTAGATCGTTTTAATTCTATTTAAAATATCATATCCAAAACATTTTCTTTAACATATTATTCGCTATTCAGAAACGTGAATATACTACGTTAACAATTTCATCATTTCTATACATTTAATCTTAAAGGATTATTCACTGTCTAAAACGTGAATATAACTCCTTTAATATGCTATAGAAATTTACTTATCAAAATAAGTCGTTTGCGAATTTATAAAACAATGTTTAAAAATTCCTTTATTACCCTATATTCAATTCATAACTCAATTATATACCAAAGGTTCATATTATAAGTTAAATACTTATAATTTATTTGTTTTCAAAATCGTTCCTTTGAACTTCATAATTATAAATCTTATAACTTATAAGATTTAATTATTTATCCAAAAATATTCCTTTAATTACTTCACAAATTTTATAAACCTACTGCTTATAAAATTCCATTTATACTTCACCGTTTATAATTCTATAAATTTCATTCATTTATGAAATTCATTCACAATTCATTCTAACACTTATAAAAACTCGTTTTATAACTCAAATATTTTTTATTTATAAATATCAATTTATAAGTCTTTATATAAATCAGTTTGTACTTTTATTTAAAACGTCTTTAAACTCCTTTATAATTCCATCATTTTGATTTATAAAATAATCAAATCTTATAAATCCTATATTTAAACTTTTTATAATAAATTCGGAAATCCCGATTAAACAATTTTATAAAATCATTAACCCCATATTTTCAAAAACCAACTTTTAGCTGTATTTCTCAAAAATATCATTTCTGTAACTTTAAAATTATAACTTTATTTATAATGGATCAAAAATCACTTTAAAAATCATTTTAATATTCCAAATTTGGCCCAATAATGCTACACACCAAATAGTCAATCACGACTAACAACGATATCATATATCGATATGATAATCCATCAAATATCAAAATATCTAAAATCAAATAAAAACTGTTGACGATCCCTCCAAAGATGTTAGCACAATACCAATTCCGTTCCAGTACGAAATTATCGCGGTATATGGGATATAAAATATTATCCGCTTAATAGATGGCGCAATAAGGTCTCATCCTCTATACAATGCGGGAAATCAACAACTGCAATATATACATATGCCAATATATATATTGCTATTATATATATAATACCAATTTCACTGTTTATGAAATATTCGCGGTATATGTTTTTAATAAATAACATCCGCTTAATAGACGGCGCATAATGTCTATTTTAACAATCAATAGATATCAATCATCATTCAGACATGCATTCAAGAAATTTAAATCTAACTATTTAAAATAAAAATCGAAACTGATTCGATTGAGTGAGAAGTTCTCACCTTGATTTCAATTTCGTTTCAGCGATTTATTTCGAATATACCCGAAATTCTCACTAACTCCAAACGACACCAATCTAGCTCCATAGCGTAGTGCTCGTCCATACGATTCCAACGCAACTGGTTTCGCGCGTTTTCGACCTCGTATGAAAAAGATATGGATTTTACAAGTTTTAATAATTTATATAAACTAATTTACAACATTTTCTTTATAATTTTAACCTACACTAATTTCTGGCCGTAGGATCCATCATCTTGCAATCCTGGCCGTTACTCACGTTCTTCCCCTCTACATTCATTACACAGCAAACAAAACCCATAGCCGCCACCATAAGTTGAATTATCACGACCAACTCGAGCAAAATGAAGATGATCGGTGAGTACCACTCAAATGCCTTCGACAAGAGCTGCCTATGGCCCCAATATGGTAGAGCTCGGCCTCCCTGTAGCCGAGAACGATGAACCCAAAATCCAGAAGAACGCAACCCCCTAGCTCCCTCGTCCAGACACCATATCCAATCTCCACCGTTGATCTCGTTGAACTCGATGTGCTCTATAACTTCGTAGTTGAACATTTCTTGAATGGGTTTGTGGATTGTGAAATAATTGAAGAAGAAATTAAGTCAATTTCGGCCATAGATGATAATAGAAGCGGCGGCCTGAAGAGATGAAGGCTAGGGTTTAATTTCTTTGCAAAAAATTAAGAGGGGGGGTTTTATAGAAAATTTTCCAATTTACTATTCACCCGGATTTTCCGAACTCCAAACGAAGCGTGCCGTTTGGCGTTTCTAAGGTTTACCTCGCGTTCCGAACACAATGGAACGTGTTTCGAAAGCTAATTCGGTGTTCTGTGCGAGTTATGGCAATAAACGTTTGATTTAAATTTAAACCGATTAAACGATTTTCTAGGCGTTTTAGCATGCACCGGACAAACGGTAAATCCAATTGACACGAAATTTGAAACCTTACAATAATATCACATTACGGATCTGATGAAACTAGTTTCGTCGCAATCCGAGACATTTTGAAAAATGGCTATTTTAACTCGCCAAATTAATATAAAAAAAATTTCGGTGCGTTTCGAGCTGCCACGATCAAACGATAACTCCGATTGCTAGGAAAATTGAAATCCGGTAATAACTAACTATTACGGATCCAATGGAACTAGTTTCGTCCAATTCTGAGACTGTTCGAAAATTGGCTATTTTCACTAGTCGATTAAATATTAAAATATTCAATTTTCACAAATTAACTTTTAATTCGATTTTAAAAGTTCTAGAATATCGTTCTAACTCCGATATGATATAATAAAATTTTACAAATCATTTTCAATCATATTTTACTCAATTTTCAATTATTTCTGTATTTTCACATATTAAATTATCGATTTAATTATTCAATTAAATCCAATTATTAAAATAAAATTTATTCGACTTATAAATTTCACTTATTGATATTTTAAATTAATTAAATATACAAATTTTAATTAATCAAAATTCTAGGTCGTTACATTTTTGGATTCTTTTATAACTATTTTTCCAAATAAAATATACTAAAGATTTTCTGAAAATTTAATATTTTGGTCACTTTGGTCAAACTTTGACTATTAGTTGAAATTTTTAATTTTGAATTTTAACTTTCCAATCTTTTTCTGTGAAGCTGAGTTTGATTCTGATATTTATGATTCTTTTCGTTTCGTGAAATTCTGTTTCATACTTTTTAAATCTGATGAATTTCAGCGTTTTACATGTGATTATTTTTAGTGTTTATTTGTTAGTATCTATTTCTATTTTCTATTTTGTTTGGGCTTTGAAATTTTTATTTGGTTTTGGGCTTGTTTTGCAAGTGGGCTTGGCTAATGGGCTTAAGAAATTCCTAATAGACATGACTTTATCTATTCAACTTGAATAGATGCCTATCCATTTATGCTTGCCGTTCAAAACATTTCTCATCTCCATCTCTTTCTCACTTAATTTCCTAAAGAAATTTTTTACAGTAAGTTTTTCCTTCTTCTCCTCTTTTTCTTTTTTTCCATGCATAGCACAACCATCATCTATACTCTCCTATAGCCGACCATCTCTCCACCATCATCACCTATGACTGGCCATCTCCACCATACCCTGGCCGTGACAACCATAGATCCAAACCCCATCTCCAAAATCCATAGAAACCCTAGCCGTGCACCACTAGATCCCCTTCCTCTTTGCTTGCCTCGACCACCACCAACTTCACCTTCTTCAACGCCTTGCCGTGACCATTCCTTCGTCTCCAAGCCATGACTAGACCTGACCTGATCCAAGCCAAGCACCCAGGCCGAGCCACTTTAGTATACGGCCGAACCACTTGACCCACTTGACCTTCCGTCTCCTTGTCTTTTTGCCTTCCCCTTGACCTTTTTTCTAACGACCCTGACTCGACCTTCGAAAGTCGGCATTGAATACGTCATCCGTATTCAAATGTAGCAGATCCAAACGTCGAATCTGGTTCGCCAGAGCTTATAACAAATTAAGTATAACAAAATAGCGGAAGAAAAAGATAATATCATTGATATACAATATCTGATACAACAATTTGATACAAATGACTATCAATATATCGAAGATAGATACAAGACAATAACAGAAACAACAGTAGTGGAAAGACAATATCCTCAATGCCAAACTCCAAAAACTCCATCTCCAATCCAAAGCTAGCTCGAACCCCCATCAAGTTGAAGTGAAGCAACTCGATCCAAATGCGATCGCCAAATCCTAAGGCTGGATGCTATCGAAACTACTCCTGCTATTTAGTTATTTGAAAAACCCAACTCTAGACTGCCCATGTGAAAAATTGTGGGCACCCAGAGTTTAGGAAGGGAACAATAAACTATGGGTCAGTCATGGGACTGGTATGAGAAAACAAAAACAGTTTTATCTTTAAAACAAACAACAAAAGATTTTTAAAAGTTGAAAACGGCAATGCTGTTTTGGAAAATGAAACTACCAAAAGGCCTCCCGGCACACACACCATGCAATCGCACACTTGGAGGAGATTTCTCCTTATGACAGTCAAAAATGCTTGATACGCGGAAACCATTTGATATTATTATTAGTGCATAGTGGAAAACATTTGCAAGTATAATATTAATCTTAGCCATCATACGTACCATTATGGTATGCTTACTATAGCTACCATATCAAATGGCAGATTCTACAAATAAAACCGTACAAGGCGCGTATTGGATGATTGGATTTCCAACAAATGGTATGGCCTAGGAACTTCCCATTGCCACATGGGTATGCCGCTAGAGGGATGCCTCGAGAACCTACCCGGCTCTCTGCTAACACAAGGCCGGTTTCCTCCCTGCTCGGGAGTAATAACTAAAGATATGCCACCATCGGTCGTTTTGCGACCTTTATCTGAGGATCCTCAACCACAAAGCAACATCACACAGTAATAGATATACAGTGTCCACATGGGTTAAGTATCTGGGCTCCATACCATGATACCACCCTTTTCCAGAAGGAATGGACATACCCTAAGGTGCGACCGCTACAACCTTGCTGCATATTTCCTATTTCGACCATTTCCCGGGTGTGAGGCCCTGATGCAGTCTCGTCCACAAAGCTACGCTTTTTCATAAAGCCATGCTTTGATCAAGAAATGATCAGCAACACTTTGTATTTCACATTACCAAATTGGGAATGTATCACTAGTAACCATCAACCGCATAACCTTTGAGCTTGTACGTCTCCAAGAAGGGTGTTAAGCTAAGAGAATAATTTTTTGCCACCAAATAGAAATGTATCTGATAGAAACCGATTTTACATATCAAAGTGTAATGTCAGACACACATCCATACAAGTCTGTTCCGGGTTCGAACATAACCGAAGGCACTTCCGAAGAAGCCCTTGCAATCCGGATAATCACAATCCCAATCGGACTTCCCATCACTTAGGGAATCTCTATACCGGTGCGACTCAATGCAGAGACAATCGACAGTTTATCCTTTCATTCTAGAAAATACCCGATCTTCATCACCGATATTCAAATGCTATCCATATCGTCGTATCATTATTCGGAATGGATAATATGACACATGGTCCTCTCCCGGCTAAACCGAATAATGAGCGCAATATTTAAAAATATATGGATATTGGGATTTCAGTTAAGTCACAACTTATTATCCAAAACCTTTCTTTCAAATGGTTTAAACAAATTACCATTTCCAATCTTTTAAACAAAAGGATTCATTTCACGAAGTTCACTCATCTTTCGCAAAGATATATTTACGGCTTTTCAAAAAATTCAATTTCAAATCGGATTAACTCATCCAATCTTTGAATCAAAGATATAATTTATCGCTTTCAAAACCATTTCAAATTCAAATCTTTTATATAAAAGATACACCAATTAAAATCCTCTTTAATAATCTTTCACAAAGGTTCATTTATAGCTTTCAAAAACATTTCACAATTTCATTTCAAGCTTGAAATCTTTTTCTACAAATTGGAAATCCTTTCCTTATTATTTGAAAACAAATAGTTTACGTTTTGGGAAAAACTGATTACATTTACATAAGTTAAAGCCATACAAGTATAAACTTGGGTTTAAATTTAAATTACCAAAACAATACTTTTAATTTGGAACACATTTATAACTTTCATTAACTTTTTAAACCAAAATTCCCAAACATAGAATTCAGTTTCAAATCTTGAATTTAAATTCAAATTTAAATTTCGAAACTTTATCAAGTTATTTAAAATAAATTTTATCCTTGAAACCCCTTTTCAAAAGCTTTTCATACTTAATCCCAATTCCATTTCCCAAATCATTTGGATTCAAAATTCAGTTTTAAAACCATTTCAAAAATCCGTGACTTAACCAATTTTCTCGTGCAAGCCATATTTGTGTATGTATAGTGTGGTCAAGGGGTTGTACACACAATAGTGCAACAACATCATCAATCAACCCAAATTCAAATATAGAAATATATTTGATAAGAGGTATAAACTATAACAGTTATCTTTCATTCACAGATCATAGATATATATCACAGATAATAAGTTTCATCCCAAATAATTAATTGCATCGTAGAAAATTAATTACATCACATATGAATAAATTACACCACAGTACATAACTTCAAATAATTCATATCACCAAGTATCACATATCAGGAATATCAAACAATTCAACGATTCATAAAATCCAAAATATCCGTAAGCAAGATCAATTTTAATGATCTGATTTACCTAAATCAGATTAATAACTTATGAATAATTGTCTAATCCTAGTTAATTAATATTAATTAATTACAAATCATTTGGATTAATTATTCTTTAATTAAACATCTTAATTAATTACATTAATTAATTAACCAATGCTAATAATCATCCCTTAATCACCTTCATTTATTAATTAACCTTTTAAATTAACTAATTATTCTCAAATTAATTATCTTAATTAATTAATCACATTAATTATCCTCTAATTAAATATTATTTAACCACTTGATTAATCAACTTTTAATTATTAATTAATTACTTTTAATTAAGTAATTATCTTTGATTACTTCATCAAGTAATTGTCCTTAATTAATCATAACCTTAATTAAAGGAAAATACTTTATTCCAATTAATTTCTTAACTACATCATTTACTTAAATTAAATGATTGAGATTAATTTAATACAAAATCATTTGAAAACATTGATTAATTAAGTTTAAAACACAACCTTAATCACTTCTTAATTCAAACATCATCTTATTATCTTGTGAAAACACTTATGCATTTAATTACATAATTTATCTAATATATATTTACATTAACCAAAACAATTTAGAACATTTTAACTTTAAACTTTAAATCCTGAAATTGTTCAAAACTTGTTCCATATTTGGTTTTGAAACTTAGTAAATATTTCCCTTGAAACATCATCATTTCTTTTTTTTTGCTTTAGTTATATTTTATTTGAAACTTGTTCAATAAATTTCTAACTTTTTTTTATTTTTTATAAAAAAACTTATTATACTAAATATACTTGAACTTGTTAACATTTATTTGAAAATTTATTTATTTCAAACTACCTTTATTTTGATCATGCTTTTATCTTAAAACTGGTTATTAAAAACTTTGGAAATCTGTTAACCTTATTTCTTCTCAACTTTTTAAAACATGGTGACTTAATCCAGGATGTCTTGAGAACAACCTGATCTGTAACAACCAAGTATTTTTAACCATTCGCATCTATTATAAGTGTACAGGTAGATACTCATGCCAGAATTGAATTGCTCAAAATACCGAGTTGTAAATAAAATTTGGCAAATATCAGAATATACAGTAAATGAAATCACAGATCACAGACACAGAGTACTAATAGTGTAGCGGAAGTAAAAGAAATATTAGTCCATGAAGCTACTATATAAATATACCAGAGTTAAGTAAAATACAACAGAAGAAATAAAGTACAACAGAAGTTTCAAATGATAACTAAGTACAAGCTGAATACAACAATAGAACTGAAATAGATAAGACTAGATAAGCAGATAATCTCCAGCGATTCCAATCTCCAAAAAGTGGAAATCCAAATCTGTGAATACTCAGGCTGACCCGAGCGTAAATAAAAATACAAACACTCAAGTAAGGACATACATACTTACACAATGTAAACCAACTCAAGTGAACTGTAGTAAAGGTACAAGTAACTTAAAGGATGCTTGGGACCTCCCATCCTCTAAGGATCCGTTAAACTATATACTATGTAGTAATATTGCGCTATTATAATAGTGTCTATCAATAAAATAAACATACTTTTACATAGCAATCCGGGTTACCCATATAGCCCTTCACACATAATAGTCCCAGTAGTCCATCCAATATCTACATATCTCCTGATCGGGAGACTAAGAGAAGATAGGCATGGGCTACGGTAGAAAACCAAACTCGTAGTAAAGCTCGATATTGTAACAGCCCAAGTTTTTAACAAGCACTTTATTCTTTTATTTATAAAACCTTGAAATTTATTTTAATATAAATTTTAATTTGACTAAATCATTTCCCAAAAATTCTAAGTATAAAATGAAAGTTTTTGAATTTTTAACTTTGTTTAAAGGATAGCTCTAATTGGAATTTAAATAAAAATTGGATTATCTACTTTCATTAAAAATTCGTAATATTTTGGCCATTTGAATAATAAATCACTTTGTAAATGGTAATAGGAATCAAAGAAGAATGTAACCAAAAATCTAATCTTTATTTGAGTAATAAATGTTAAAAATTTATAGCATATTAAAACTGTTAAACTACGCATTTAAAGGGTTACGTTATTGAAGGAATAAATAACGTATAAATAGGAAAACGTATTAATTCAAAAGTGTTACCTGTGCATAGGGTGCGCATTCTTAATTAGTAAATAAATTAAATATAGCCGTAAAATTTTAGTACCCTGAATTCCACGAATTAGCTTTACTTTTTCCCATAACATCATTTGTTTTAAAGATTGGTAAAAATCTTTACTTCAGAACAATTCCAAAATCTTTGCTAATTTAATACTTGATGTTCCGTTTCAAATGTAATCACTCGACCTATTTAATTTATTTTTACACGCAACCTTTAATATGCAATGAAACATTTATTTCCATTAACAATTAAATTCAGTCGCCATTCTTTCTACGCAATCAAGTGGAAATTTTGCTGTTCCTGAAGAAATTTGATCTCTTGCCTCTTTTCTTTCCTTTAATCAAGTGCTTAAAAATAGGAACGTTCGTTTCTCTTGCTTCCTTACCATTTTTTTCCTCTTCATTCGAAGCACACAATTTATTTTCTTACCATACTCCCTCCCGCAATCTACTCTTATACATGAAAAATTTTCAATGTTCCTTCCACTTCAGTTTCAAAGAAATGTGTAAATTGCTTGCCTTCTTAATTTAAATCAAAGAAATTAAATGATTGCCTGCATATTTTGGTTACCTAAATTTTCGCAAGCCTCATCTTCAAATAACTGAAAACGTTTGCATATACTTCACCTCATCTTAGCTTCTGGTAATAAACATCTGATGGAAGAAATTTATTCCTTACCTTTAGAAACGAAATTACTAAAAATCAAAGGAATAAATCATGCATCTTCCTATTTATAACACGTTCAAAACGAATTTTAATTCTTGCCAAAAAATTATCTTACCTATAATTTTGCAACCGAGTGGATTGATCTTTATTTTTTACCAAAAATCACGCACCCCTGCCTTTATAAACTCGTACTCAACATCTATTGCATAACAACATCTCTGCAATTCTTATTTCGTGCAAGCTCCTTCAGGTAATGGCAATATTCTTTCTCCTTCCTTTTATTTATTTATGTATTTTCTTTCTTCTTCTTTCTCTCTTTCTCTTTATTCTTTTCAAATTCACTCGGCTACTTCCCCCATCATGCAAAGCCACAGCCTCTACTCCTTACTGTGCCGTATGAAAAAAAAAGTATATTCGAATAAAAGGTTTGAAGCACAAAAAATTATGCAGCTCTAGGCCTTGAAAGCACTGACGTGCATATACCTTACCCTGTGCATGCATGCATTCTAGCATAAATGGGAAGGGACGTGTCAATGAAAATAAAAGGGAAAGGAAGAAGTGGCGTAGAAGCTAGCACCTCATTTTCTCGCAATCATTCAGTTTTATTAGGGGCCGAACCTGTTTGAAGCTAGGAAGAAGACACTATTTCGTTTAGTATAAAAAAACAAAACTTGTAAATTCTGAAAGCATGAAGAACAGCATCTTTAGGTCTTAATTCAGGTTCGGTTGCGATAATAGTGTATAAAAAAAAGGGGGAGAGGAGGAGTTGCATGCGAAACTTTGGGGCCACCTGTACATTTTATATCTCGGCCTAAGGGGGGGTGCATCTTTTGCATTATAGAAAATATATGTATTGGTTAATGCGTGTACCACTTTCAAAGGTCTTGGATTAGCCTTTGCCAAATACCCTGTACTACGTGCATGTTTTTTTTTTAAAATAAAATAAATAAAAATGATAATAAATGAATAAACGGGCCGAGCCCTTGAATATGTTTGGTCGAATGTTACAGAGGAGTAGTCGAGCATGTTGGGAAAATTATCCTTTGTGTTAAAGCTCGTTCCTATTTTATTTGCTTTGTTCATAATTTCGTTCGTGTACTGAATTTATTTATCTTCTTGTTAAAGATCGAAATTAGTTTGTCTCGTCCTCAAATTTTTGATCGTACCTGTTGTACACTGACTTCCAGTGTGTACCGTAGTTTGATCAAATTCTTCAGCTTCGGGAAAAGTTGAGTATTCCTCACCAGGAAAACATACTTCTATATTTGTGAATTAATCACAAGTGTAATTGTAAACTTATTTTATTTAATTTTATCTGCCTATGATATTAACTTATGATGTTAAACCCCATTATTTAATTGACACATCATCAGTTGTATTTTCTATTGTTGTATTTTGTAGTTATACTATTTATTATTATTTACTGTTTAAAAAAAATCAAACCGCAAGTTCCCTGAAAAAAAAGAGACATCATTATAGGCTGAAATGATAGGCCTGAACAACATATATATTTCATTTATTTATTTAGTCATTTTAACTTGGGATTTCGGGTTTGAAATGATAAAACCCAGTTTTTTTCTTTGAAATTTACGGATTGAAATGATATAGTATCAGTATCACTTAACCTAGGTTAGAAAATATTATACAGACCCGTGGTTATATATATATGTATATGTATTTTTGGAAATATTAAATGTTTAAATAATTCTTTGTTTAAAATTGGATTTAAATGATTTTTATATGTATAATATTATACCAGTCAAATACGTGAATAATATTTGAAATCTAAGCATGGGTTAGCTTAAAAATTTGAATTTGTAAAACAAGTGGAATTTAAGTTAAGAAATAAATTCTGAAATTTGGTATAACTTGAATATAAAGCAGATAAATATAAGTTAATTTTTCTATGAATTAAAAAGTTAGATTCGTAAAATATGGAAATTTAAATTTAACTTAATTTAGAAATGGGATGCTGTTTTGAAACAAAGGTAAGGTAAGAAATTAATTGAAAATTGTTTATTTGGATATGGGAATTTAACTACGTTATAATTAAAATTTATAGAAATTTTTGCACTTGATTTTATCAAGTAGATATTTATTTATATGATATACTTTATAAAAATCATAATTTATCGAGTAATTTAAATGGCTATTTAAAAGGTAGAAATATGTTTATAAATTAAATTGGTTTACTTTTTGTTGAAACCATATTTAAGTCGAAATTTTATATGAACTAAGGTATAACCTTGGGACGTATATTGGGTTTTATTATAACTTCACCTTTTTCAATATAGCAATTGATTTAAATATAACTATTTTGGAGTTTATAAAAATGGGTAATAATAATGTTGGTTGTTAAAGAGACCGGGATCGGATATGGGCATATTCTTTGTCGATATCGAAAACCATTTTGACAACCGTGTGCGCGGTGGAGATTCCAGAATGAAGTAGGATGGTGGTGACGTTTCCTTGAGGTAAGTACGTGGACCCGACTCCCGCGAGTTGGCACAAGGTGGCTAAAACAGGAGCGATTGACGGATTAATGAGGTAGAACCTCTGATCGGACGCACTTCTTCGTTTGCCATTCTATTACTTTGTGATTGTTTGGTGCGCATCTTTGAATGGGAGTGTTGTTCGAGGTGGGCGGTAGCTGCACGCTACGCGTTTCCATCAGTCCGGAAGCGTAATTGGTATATCTACTTTGGCATTGCCTAGTTGTGCCGTGTCACCTACTATAGCGAGCCTTATACGATTTTGGTTTTGTACCATACCATCGAGTGCCCTCTGACGACACCCAGTACGGGGGAGATTACGGTACTGTATAGACTATGGTAATATATTATGTGTTAAGGGCTATATGGGTAACCCCTTAACGCTATTTAAAAGTAAGTTTATATTAATGTAGACACTATTATAATAGCGAAATATTATTACATAGTAAATAGTTTAACGGATCCTTAGAGGATGGACGGTCCCAAGCATCCTTTAAGTTACTTGCTCTATATTACAGTACACTTGAATTAGCTTACACTACATAACTATGTATGTCCTGACTCGAGTGTTTAGTTTTATTTTACGCTCGGGTCAGCCTGAGTTGCAGTTCAGTTTCATCCCGGAGCTAGGATTTCTGTAGATCTCTCATGCTGCTGGCAAACTTTCAGTCCGTTATCTTATTTATGTAATCAAGACTATGGGATATTTGGATTTTCTATTGATGATTTAAACTATATTTGAGATTAAAGACTGTGTAATTTTTATTTGTTTAAGACTATATATAGTAGCTTCATGAACCACTAAGTACTTTAAATTCCGCTTTGTGTTTTCTGATATCTGTGTCTGTGATTTCTGTGATTTGATTTCATTTGCTCCAAATTTATTTACATTCTATTGTTTTGAACTCTTCAAGTTTGACAAGTTTTAAATTTATCGTCAGATTTGAATGGTACAATATAGTGGGTCGTTACAGTTGGTATCAGAGATTTTGTTTAACCATAGCTTGAGAAGCAAAAACTCATTAGAGATAGGGTAAAAAATACCCTAGAATGAGTGAAGTCAAATTTTAGAATCCTTCCCTTGTGAGAGAATGTATTTTAAAGTATAGAACGATTTTCAATAGGATTTTCAAAAAAAGTATTTGATATAAAAAATTTCCTGTTTTAAAATAAAAAATTCCAACTACTTCTTTCCTTTTCTCCATCTTATATAATTTGAGCCTTTGTTAAATTCTTGTTCTAATTAAACTTTATCTTATCTAAAATATCTTGACATCAATATTTTTCCTCTATCCTAAATTTCATTCTTGGTTTCTCAGGATGAATCGAGGAAATATCAGAGGTAGGGGACAAGCTGCTGCCCCAGCTCCTCCACCCGCGGCCCCTGTTAGATTTACTAAGTTATGCAAAGATTATACCGAGCTTGGTGGCACCAAGTTTACGGGGTCTGAATCCATAATAGAAGCTCAACAATGGTTGAGATACTTGGAGTGAATATTCTCTTGTTTCAAAATCACAAATGCCCAGCAGAGGCAACTGGCGGCCTGGCAGATGAAGGGAGCTGCTTTAAATTGGTGGTTATCAGTTACTGCTCACACTAATGAGGCTGACATCACCTGGGAGCAATTTAGGTATCTTCTTCGGTTGTCCAAATTAGGATTCGAATTTCCATTTTGAATTTGTCTTATATCTTTATCGTGCTTTAGGGAGGCCTTTCTTATCAAATGGATGCCCGAAGTGGGCAAGTCGCAGCTATATCGAGACTTTATGGATCTGAAGCAGGGCGATATGTCCTTCACGGAATACGAGAGAAAATTTCATGAGCTCTCGCAGTATGGCCTGAATTTGATAGACACCTCGTTGAAGAAGAACGAGAAATTTATCGCTGGAGCACGCCCCGAGTTCTATGATCGGCTTATTACCCACGTGCATGGGATGTTCACCGCTTTGATGGACATGGCTCCCCGGTATGAGAACCCTACTTCTAGGGCCACTCCAACTGCCCAGTCTGCACCGGCTCAGTCTTATGGAAATTCGAAGAAAAGGAAGTCCAACTTCTACCGGCATAAGAGGAATAGGACTCCAGGACTTGGATCATCGTCTTCGTCGTCTCACTGAGGCAGCCGGTGGATCTATCTTGGGGCCAACGTTGGATCTGCCCAAGGAATTCATGGAAAATTGCAATCCTTACCACCTTGCTTCTTACCTAAATTTATTAGTTTCACTGCTTCACACCCAAAAAGAAGCGAGCTACGTCTGAGCTAAGCTTACGGGCTTTAATCGGTAAAAAGGAATCAAATGATTCAAGTGGAAGCATTCTAGTGCGTTGTAGATTCTTATCCAAGACTTGTATCATTTGATGATACCATGTGTGCGAGCAAAAGGGACACTACGCGAATAGTTGTCCTACCTTGGGTGCTACGATTCCACCTCCTTCTCAGTTGGCTAGACGAGACCTCTGCCACATTTGCCTTCAGCCGGGACACTTCAAGAGAGACTGCCCTACCCATAAGAAGGGTACGGCATCAGGAATTTTTGCTGTTACTTCTGCATCCTCCCCAGCCCCACAGCCTGCACCTGCATCTCCCTCATCTCCAAGCGATTCTCAAGGTACACTCCAGAGTTCTTTTACCTTGCATTATTTTCCTGTAAGAGTTCTCTTCGATACCGGAGCTTCTCATAGATTTATCTCGGTAGACCTCTGTAATAAATTTGAAAATCTTCTATCTCCCGAATTTTCCTCTGTACCCTTATGTGTTTCAAACCCTATCGGTGGCCCTGCGAACCTTAATAAGGTTTGTAGAAACGTGAAACTCTTTCATGGTAGTTATCAATTCACAGGTGACTTCTATGTTTTGGGGTTTGACGCTTTCGATCTTTTGCTTAGGGGTGATTGGTTAGATAGGTATGATGCACATATCTCTTGTAGTTCTCGTATTGTTGCCCTTGAAGATGATTTTGGAAATCCATTAGAAATCCAGTGTAGTATGCCTCAGGAGTTCGCAGGGAGCTTCATTTATTCTCTTAATATTTTCCATGGTGATATTGAGTCCACTCCGGTGGTCAGACTGTTTCCCGACGTATTTGGTGAAGTCACCTCTCTACCTCTGAAGCGGGAAATTGATTTCCGCATCGACCTCATTCCTGGATCTTTACCTGTAGTTCTTCCACCTAGAAGAATGGCACCCCGTAAGAAGGTGGAATTAAGGAGTCAAATTCAAGACTTGTCCTCAAAGGGTCTTATCAGGCCTAGCTTTTCAGAATGGGGAGCAGTCGTGGTTTTCGTCACTAAATCAGATGGTTCCCTCCAGATGTGTGTTGATTATAGGGAGCTGAACAAGCTCACTATGAAAAACAGATAACCTATGTCACGCATCAATGATATGTTCGATCAACTCTATGGATCCACCGCTTTCTCTTAGCTTGATCTAGCCACAGGTTTCCACCAGCTTAGAGTTGCGGAGGAAAGCATACCCAAAACCGCTTTCCGTACTGAGAATGGTTTCTTCGAATGGCTAGTTATGCCTTTTGGCCTGACCAACGCCCCTGCTTTCTTCGTCGACTTGATGAATCGTGTTTTCCGCGATGTGCGTAATAAATTTGTTCTAGTCTTCATTGATGATATCCTTGTGTTCTCTAAATCCGAGGAAGAACACAAATCCCACTTAAGTTTTGTTTTGGGGACCCTTAGAAGTCACCAGTTAAAAGTCATATTCTCTAAATGCCAATTCTGGGAAGAGGAAGTCTGATTTCTCGGACATATAGTCTCTAGTGAAGGAGTTTCTGTTGATCCAGTCAAAATCGCTGCGATCAAAGATTGGGAAGAACCAAAGACACCAACTGATATTCGCAGTTTCCTGGGCCTTGCCGATTAGTATCGGGTTCATTGAGAACTTTGCTCGAATTTCTGCACCTCTCACTTCTCTAACCCGGAAGAATGCTAAGTTTATTGGAGCAATAAGTGTAAAGCAGCATTCCAAGAGTTGAAGGACAAGCTGACTTCCGCACCAGTGCTTACCGTCCCGAATGGAAATGAGAGATTAACGGTTTTCACCGATGCTTGTCGAGAGGGTATGGGAGCAGTATTAATGCAAGAGGGGAAGGTAATTGCATATGATAGTCATTAGTTGAAGACCCATGAGGCTAATTATGCTTCTCACGATTTAGAATTGCTGGCGGTTGTCTTTGCTCTGAAGTTATGGAGACATCATCTCTTGGGGGCTAAATTTGACATCTTCACCGATCACCAGTATTTGAAATATATCTTTACCCAGAAGGATTTAAATCAGAGACGAGTTCGGTGGCTCGAGTTTCTAGCTTCTTACGATCTTGACATCAACTATACCCCGGGGAAAGCAAATGTAGTGGCTGATGCGCTGAGTAGGAAGAAGTCTTTGTTGTGCCAGCTTTTTTGTTTCTTCTCCTCTTATGGATCGTATTAAGGCTAAGCAGGATGAGGACGAGATGCATAGGCGTATGAAGGGAAGTGTCTGTAGCAGAGATGGTGGAAATAGTAGTACTGATGGTGGTGGAGCCCAGATTGATGATAAAGGGATTTTAAGGATTAATAATCGGATTTGTGTCCCGAATGTTGATGGTTTAAGGAAAGAGTTACTTCAGGAACATCATCAATCCAGACTTTCCATACATCCTGGTGTAGAGAAGATGTATCAGGATTTAAAGTAGCTTTACTGGTTGAAGGGTATGAAGTGCGATGTTTCTATCTTTGTGAGTAGGTGTGCGACTTGTCAGCAAGTCAAGGCAGATCATTAGAAGACACCGGGGTTGTTACAGCCTCTGGAGATTCCAAATTGGAAGTGGGAGCAAGTTTCTATGGATTTCATCGATGGTTTACCAAGATCTAGAAAGGGAAATGAGAGCATCTTGGTTATCGTGGATAGACTGACTAAGTCCGCACATCTTATTCCAGTCAGGTCTACCCGTACGGCTTCGAGCTTATCTGAGATTTATATGAGGGAGATCGTTCGCCTCCATGGTGTTCCCTTCAGCATTGTTTGTGATCGAGACCCTATCTTCACTAGCCAGTTTTGGAAAGCGATCCAAGAATCTTTGGGTACCGTTTGAATCTGAGCACTGCTTACCATCCGCAAACTGACGGTCAAACTGAAAGGGTAAATCAGATTCTGGAGGATCTCCTTCGTGCATGCATCTTGGACCATGGAGGATCTTGGGAAGATCATCTCCATCTTGTGAATTCACCTATAACAATAGTTATCAGGCTAGTCTTAAGATGTCCCCATTTGCTGCTCTCTACGGGCGTCCTTGTAGATCTCCTTCTTGCTGGATTGAATCCGGTAATTGCTTAGTTCTTGGGCCCGAAATGATTTTGGAAGCTTCAGAAAAGGTTGAGGAGATTAAGAGAAGGTTAAAGATTGCTTAGGATAGGCAGAAGAAGTACGCTGATCGTCGTAGAAGAAGCTTGGAGTTTGCTGTTGGTGATTTGGTTTTTCTTAAGGTTTCCCCTTTAAGAAATGTGGTTCGGTTTGGGCGTAGAGGAAATCTTGCTCCTAGGTTCATTGGTCCATTCCACATATTGGAAAGGATTGGGTCTCTTGCTTATCGACTGGATTTACCCGAGAAATATGATGGAGTACACAATTTGTTCCATATATCCCACCTTCGTCGCTGTCTTCACGATCCATCTCTTATCATCCAGCCTTCTGCTCTTGATAGTTTGGACATCGAGCCTGACCTAACTATTGAGAGGAAGCCGCTTCGTATCGTTGATCAAGGTACGAAACAGCTAAGAAGAAAATCTGTCTGCCTGGTCAAAGTGCAATGGAGCACTGATGAACGAGATTGCACATGGGAGACGGAGGAGAGCATTCGCGCTTCGAATCCGGAATTATTCATTTAAGGTACTTTGCTTTATTTACTTATCTTCCTTGTTCCTTCTTTCGTTCCTTTTCGAGGACGAAAAGTTCTGAGCGGGGGAGAGTGTAACAGCCCAAGTTTTTAACAAGCACTTTATTCTTTTATTTATAAAACCTTGAAATTTATTTTAATATAAATTTTAATTTGACTAAATCATTTCCCAAAAATTCTAAGTATAAAATGAAAGTTTCTGAATTTTTAACTTTGTTTAAAGGATAACTCTAATTGGAATTTTAATAAAAATTGGATTATCTACTTTCTTTAAAAATTCATAATATTTTGGTCATTTGAATAATAAATCACTTTGTAAATGGTAATAGGAATCAAAGAAGAATGTAACCAAAAATCTTATCCTTATTTGAGTAATAAATGTTAAAAATTCATAGCGTATTAAAACTGTTAAACTACGCATTTAAAGGGTTACGTTATTGAAGCAATAAACAATGTATAAATAGGAAAATGTATTAATTCAAAAGCGTTACCTGTGTATATGGAGCGCATTCTTAATTAGTAAATAAATTAAATATAGCCGTAAAATTTTAGTACCCTGAATTCCACGAATTAGCTTTACTTTCTCCCATAACATTCATTTGTTTTAAAGATTGGTAAAAATTTTACTTCACAACAATTCCAAAATCTTTGCTAATTTAAATTCTTGATGTTCCATTTCAAATGTAATCACTCAACCTATTTAATTTATTTTTACACGCAACCTTTAATATGCAATGAAACATTTATTTCCGTTAACAATTAAATTCAGTCGCCATTCTTTCTACGCAATCAAGAGGAAATTTTGTCGTTCCTGAAGAAATTTGATCTCTTGCCTCTTTTCTTTCCTTTAATCAAGCGCTTAAAAATAGGCACGTTCGTTTTCTCTTGCTTCCTTACCAATTTTTTTTCTCTTCAGACAAAGCAAACAATTTATTTTCTTACCATACTCCCTCCCGCAATCAACTCTTATACCTGAAAATTTTTCAACGTTCCTTCCGCTTCAGTTTCAAAGAAAAGTGTAAATTGCTTGCCTTCTTAATTTCAATCAAAGAAATTAAATGCTTGCCTGCATATTTTGGTTACCTAAATTTTCGCAAGCCTCATCTTCAAATAACTGGAAACATTTGCATATACTTCACCTCATCTTAGCTTCTGGTAATAAACATCTAATGGAAGAAATTTATTCCTGACCCGTAGAAACGAAATTACTAAAAATCAAAGGAATAAATCATGCAGCTTCCTATTTATAACACGTTAAAAACGAATTTTAATTCTTGCTAAAAATTTGTCTTACCTATAATTTTGCAACCGAGTGGATAGATTTTTATTTTTTCCCAAAAATCACGCACCCCTGCCTTTATAAACTCGTACTCAACATCTATTGCGTAACAACATCTCTGCAATTCTTATTTCGTGCAAGCTCCTTCAGGTAATGGCAGTATTCTTTCTCATTCCTTTTATTTATTTATGTATTTTCTTTCTTCTTCTTTCTCTCTTTCTCTTTATTCTTTTCAAATTCACTCGGCTACTTCCCCCATCATGCAAAGCTACAGCCTCCACTCCTTACTGTGCCGTATGAAGAAAAAAGTATATTTGAATAAAAGGTTTGAACCATAAAAAATGATGCAGCTCTAGGCCTTGAAAGCATTAACGTGCATATACCTTACCCTGTGCATGCATTCATTCTAGCATAAATGGGAAGGGACGTGTCAATGAAAAAAAAAGGGAAAGGAAGAAATGGCGTAGAAGCTAGCACCTCATTTTCTCGCAAGCATTCAGTTTTATTAGGGGCCGAACCTGTTTGAAGCTAGGAAGAAGACACCGTTTCGTTTAGTATAAAAAAAAAACTTGAAAATTCTGAAAGCATGAAAAACAGCATCTTCAGGTCTTAATTCAAGTTCGGTTGCGATAACAGTGTTTAAAAAAAAAGGGAGAGGAGGAGTTGCATGCGAAACTTTTGGGCCACCTGTACATTTTATATCTCGGCCTAAGGGGGGTGCATCTTTTGCATTATAGAAAATATAAGTATTGGTTAATGCGTGTACCACTTTCAAAGGTCTTGGATTAGCCTTTGCCAAATACCCTGTACTGCATGCATGTTGTTTTTTTTGTAAAAATAATAATAATAATAATAATAATAATAATAAATGAATAAACGGGCCGAGCCCTTGAATATGTTTGGTCGAATCTTAGAGAGGAGTGGTCGAGCATGTTGGGAAAATTATCCTTTGTGTTAAAGCTCGTTCCTATTGTATTTGCTTTGTCCATAATTTCATTCGCGTACTGAATGTATTTATCTTCTTGTTAAAGATCGAAATCAGTTTGTGTCGTCCTCAAATTTTGGTCGTACCTATTGTACACTGACTTCCAACGGGTACCGTAGTTTGAATCAAATTCTTTAGCTTCGGGAAAAGGTGAGTATTCCTCACCAGATAAAAATACTTGTATATTTGTGAATTAATCACAAGTGTAATTGTAAACTTATTTTATTTAGTTTTATCTGCCTGTGATATTAACTTATGATGTTAAACCCCATTATTTAATTGACACATCATCAGTTGTATTTTCTATTGTTATATTTTGCAGTTATACTATTTATTATTATTTACCGTTTAAAAAAAAGATCACACCGCAAGTTCCCTGAGAAAAAAAGAGAGATCGTTATAGGCTGAAATGATAGGCCTGAACAACATATATATTTCATTTATTTATTTATTCATTTTAACTTGGGATTTCGGGTTTGAAATGATAAAACCCGGTTTTTTCATTGAAATTTACGGAGTGAAATGATATAGTATCTGTATCACTTAACCTAGGTTAGAAAATATTATACAAACCCATGGTTATATATATATATATATATATATATATATTTTTGGAAATATTAAATGTTTAAAAAATTATTTGTTTAAAATTGGATTTAAATGATTTTTATATGTATAATATTATACAAGTCAAATACGTGGATAATATTTGAAATCTATGTATGGGTTAGCTTAAAATTTTGAATTTGTAAAACAAGTGGAATTTAAGTTGAGAAATAAATTGTGAAATTTGGTATAACTTGAATATAAAGCAGATAAATATAAGTTAATTTTTCTATGAATTAAAAAGTTAGATTTGTAAAATATGGAAATTGAAATTTAACTTGATTTTGAAATGGAAGGTTGTTTTGAAACAAAGGAAAGGTAAGAAATTAATTGAAAATTGTTTATTTGGATATGGGAATTTAACTACATTATAAGTAAAATTTATAGAAATTTTTGCACTTGATTTTATCAAGTAGATATTTATTTATAAGATATACTTTATAAAAATCATAATTTATCGAGTAATTTAAATGACTATTTAAACGGTAGAAATATGTTTATAAATTAAATTGGTTTACTTTTTGTTGAAACCATATTTAAGTCGAAATTTTATATGAACTAAGGTATAACCTTGGGACGTATATTGTGTTTTATTATAACTTCACCTTTTTCAATATAGCAATTGATTTAAATATAACTATTTTGGAGTTTATAAACACGGGTAATAATAACGTTGGTTGTTAAAGAGACCGTGATCGGATATGGGCATACTCTCTGTCGATACTGAAAACCACTTTGACAACCGTGTACGCGGTGGAGATTTCAGAATGAAGTAGGATGGTGGTGACGTTTTCTTGAGGTAAGTACGTGGACCCGACTCCCGCGAGTTGGCATAAGGTGGCTAAAACAAGAGCGATTGACGGATTAATGAGGTAGCACCTCTGATCGGACGCACTTCTTCGTATGCCATTCTATTACTTTGTGATTGTTTGGTGCGCATTTTTGATTGGGAGTGTTGTTCGAGGTGGGCGGTAGCTGCGCGCTACGCGTTACCATCGGTCTGGAAGCGTAATTGGTATATCTACCCTGGCATTGCCTAGTTGTGCCGTGTCACCTACCATAGCGAGCCTTATACAATTTTGGTTTTGTACCATACCTATGGAGTGCCCTCTGACAACGCCCAGTACGGGGGAGATTATGGTACTGTATAGACTATGGGAATATTTTATGTGCTAAGGGCTATATGGGTAACCCCTTAACGCTATTTAAAAGTAAGTTTATATTAATGTAGACACTATTATAATAGCGAAATATTATTACATAGTAAATAGTTTAACGGATCCTTAGAGGATGGGCGGTCCCAAGCATCCTTTAAGTTACTTGCACTATATTACAGTACACTTGAATTAGCTTACACTATATAAGTATGTATGTCCTGACTCGAGTGTTTATGTTTTATTTTACGCTCGGGTCAGCCTGATTTGCAGTTCAGTTTCATCCCGGAGCTAGGATTTCTGTAGATCTCTCAAGCTTCTGGAAAACTTTCAGTCCGTTACCTTATTTATGTAATCAAGACTATGGGATATTTGGATTTTCTATAGATGATTTAAACTATATTTGAGATTAAAGACTGTGTAATTTTTATTTGTTTGAGACTATTTATAGTGGCTTCATGAACCACTAAGTATTTTAAATTCCGCTGCGAGTTTTCTGATATCTGTGTCTGTGATTTCTGTGATTTGATTTCATTTGCTCCAAATTTATTTACAATCTATTGTTTTGAACTCTTCAAGTTTGACAAGTTTTAAATTTATCGTGAAATATGAATGGTACAAAATAGTGGGTCGTTACAGATATGGTAGGTGACACGGCACACAAGGCAATGCCAGGGTAGATATACCAATTACGACACTCGGGCTGATGGTAACGCAGCAACCACATACGCCCACCTCGGAACACATTCCTAATATCGAAGGGGCGTCCAACCAATCACAAAAGCAATAGAATGGTATCGAAGAAATACGTCCAACCAGAGGAGCTACCCCTTTTGGCCCGAGATCGCCCCTGTTTTAGCTACCTTAAGCCAACTCACGGCAGTTGGGTCCACGTAACATACCTCAAGAACGTCGCCACCATCCTACTTCATTCTGGGATCTCCACCGCGTACAAGGTTAGTCAAAGTGGTTTTCGGTATCGACAGAGAGTATGCCCATATCTGATCCCGGTCTCTTTGCCAACCAATCGTTATTATAACCCGTGGTTAAAACTTTAAAATAATATTTTACACTTAAAATATAGATATAATTTCAATCCAAATCTTTATCAAAATGAATATTAAATCATTTCCAAAACCATTTCAATATATCAACATACCATATCTTTCAAATTCAAATATTTATCAAAATAAATATGAAATCATTTCTAACAATTTCAATATATTAAACTATCATATAATGTCAAAACTTCCTTTAATCATTTTAATATATTAAAATATCATAACCTTTCAAAGCTTCATTTCCAAAATATCATATCTTCTAGAACTTCTTTTCAAATCATTTTAATATCAACATATCATATCTTTCAAAACTCCATTTCAAATCATTTTAATATCAAATTATAATATCTTTCAAAACTTCATCTCAAATCATTTTAATATCAAAATATCATATCTTTCAAAACTTCATCTTCAAATCATTTTAATATCAATCATTTTAATATCAAAATATCATATCTTTCAAAACCACATTCATTTTATTTAAAATACCATTTCAACACACATTTCAAACTAGTTTATATTTCAAAACAAATTACTTCATTTTAAATCATAAAAATGAAGTTATTACATTTAATAATTAAATTATTAAATTCCAAAAATTTAAAATTTTCAATGTTCATTTATTCACTTAAATTTATTAAAACAATGAAAATTCAACTTTCGCAGCATTTGGAAAATGCTACAGTAAGTTACATTCAAAACAATTCAATTTATCAAAAGATAGCATTTAAAAATGCTGTTAGTTAACTTCAATATTCAATAGAATTTCACAAACACTTATATTTTAATTTAAATCATTTTTAACTTATAAAATCATACATTTTCACATTTATAATCATCATTTAATTTTCCTTAGGTTCATGATTTTATAAAGTTAAATTTTCTTTCAAAAATCAATATTTATTAATAATTCACTTATTGAATTTCAACATTTAAATTTAAATTCATTACATTAAATTTCAGCTTAACACTTAAGTTTAAAATTTCAAATATAACTTAATTCCATTTTTATTAACTTAACTTAAAATTCACTTTTAAGCCAAATTCACAAATTCCCATTTTGGTTATATTTCAAAATTTCAACTTAAATAATCATTCATTTCACATTTTAACTTTATTCAAAAACCATTGATATACTATAAAATCACTTTAAATTCATTTTAAATTCAAATTATCTTATTTACCACTTTCCAAATAAGAATAATTTTCCATTTTATTTTTTAACTTAAATATCACTTTTGACCAAAATTCCAAATTTCCAAAATTAAGTTATATTTCAATAATCCAATTTAACCATTCATTAATTACATTTTTAACTCATAGAAAAAAATCATAATTTCTTTATTATAAATCATTTCAAAAGTCTATTTAAATTAAATTTCATAAATTTATATTTTTAAAATACTTAAAAATATTCAAAACACTTTATAAAAATAACCACGGGCCTGTATATAGTTTTCTAACCTAGGTCAAGTGATACAGATATATATCATTTAAATCCGCAATTTACAAAGAAAAATTCGGGTTCTATCATTTCAAACCCACAATCCTAAGTTTTAAAAAAAAAAAATCAGGCCTATTACTTCAGCCCATAACGATCTTCCCTTATTCTAAAGTCCGTTCGGGTATGTATCATTTCAACCATAGTGAATCTTATCTACAGGGAACTTGAAGTGTGATAAACAGATATAAATGAATAGTTAAAAACATATATAAATGACAGATGATATGAAATGAAATTTAACAGGTTGAACATCATATATAAATAATCACATGGGGTTATAACATCATATATTTTTTCTACACATTCAGTTGTTGTTGTTTCACAACTGCATAAGTATAAATGTTGTGTGAGCTTTACTCACTTGTTAAAAGCTGTAGATAGCCAACATAGCACACAACAGAGACTCTACGAAGGCACGATGACTCGAATATGACTGAAGAGTGGAGGGCCAAAGCTAATTGCCTTGTTCAAACATTTACACAATACAACAACATAAGTTCAAAACAATTTACACTTGAACAACACTAGAAATCAAAGCCCAAAACAACTTCAAATGGTTTGCACTTGTTCTCAACTTCACATGTGTAACAACTCTATATTTTGTAATTATTTTGTTGTATGTTTTAATTAGTTTAATGTAAAATTTTGGTTTAAAAACTTATTTTTACTTATTTGAATGTTAAAATTTTATTATTTAAATATAAAATCTTGATTTTATATGAGTTATAATTCCAAACTGTGTAAGTTAAATATTTGCTTGAAATGTTGATTCTGGTCAAAACAGTCAAACTGTGACTTTTAACTTAAAATTTTAAAAAATTTAAATTTAATTTTTTTTCTTTTATTATGAAAGTACATAAAATTCTAAGAACACCACTTTTCGTTTCGTTGAAATTGGATGTAAATTGTCGAAGTTATACCCTTTACAATATTATGCATATATAGGGCTATTTAACAATGACTATTTTAAATTGAATAAATTACTTCTTCTTTGTTATATTTTATTTTAATATGTAATAATATGTTTTATTATGTATATTTTGACTTTTAAATATTTTTAAATGATAATATAATTTTTCCAAAATTTACTATATTTATTTCCTATTTTTAAAGGATGTTTTATAATTTTCTGCTATTTTCTTCATATAAATTTTACTTAATTGATTTTTTATTTATTTTGTGAATGCGTTTTATTTTATTTGTTATAAATATTTTTACAAGTCCATGAAGATTTTCTAATGTTCATTTGAAATTATTTCTAATTTTTAAAGCCTAGTCTGCAATTTTAAACCATTTTCTTAATTTAATTATATATAATTAAAATTTATTGATTTATTTTATACATTCACTTTTCTTGCTGTTTTTTACTTTATTTTATTCATTTTACATGTATTTAAATTTAATAAAATTTTTCCAAAGTGTATTGAAGTTATTTCTAATTCCTAAGTCTAGTTTTCATTTTCTGTACCATTTTTCTTATTTTAATCATATCTAATTAATAATTAATTATTAATATTTTGTTTATCTGTTATATTTAAGAATTCTAACTGAAATTTATAAGTGTTTTCAGTTATTTAAGATGTATATGAATATATATAGGAAGTTCAAAAGGTTTGAAAGCAAAGAAACGTAAAACCGTTTTAACGTTTCTTCTTCCGTTTCTTTTCCAATTAATAGATTTTATTTCCTTTGACCGTTCCTTTCTTTATTATAGCTATGCATTTCTTACCTCATTTTCACGTGAAAACATTCCTCTCCATTTCATTTTTCATGGCCAGAAAGGTTTGGTAATGGCTCCTCTTTTCCTCTTCTTTTTGCTCTTCTTTTTTCATTGTTTTCTTATATTTTGCCTTGTTTTCTCATGTGTATTGCTTGGCCTCTCCTCCATAGCCACGGCCACCACCTCCTACACCTCTTCCCTGCCATCATCACCAGCTACCCCTCTGGTCTTGACCAAGGCCGAGCCCACCATGGTGCCAAAACTCCAAAAAAATGCAACAATGCCCTTGAACAATGCTAGTTTGACCACCTTTGCCTCATCTCCTTCAACCACCACCTTAACCACCACCATAGCCACCTCCACCACCTCTGACCTGACCTCCACCCTCTGCCACATCACCCACCACCCTCTGGAAATCAGACCATGACCAAGCCGTGCCCATCCATTGAAGCCAGCACCACAAAACTTCCACAAAACTCCCACGAAACTCCTTAAAACATTGCCTAGACCACACATATCATCACCTACCCTCCATATCTTGCTTTGGACACCCCTTAGACACCACCACCAGCTACTCCACCACCTTTTGCCGCTGCTCCAGCTACTTTTCAGACCTGTACAAGCATGGCCAAGCCACCACATGCCCATGGCCGAGCCAAGAATGTCACAAAAACTCAACTTATTTAACCTTGACCCTATACATGCTTTATGTTGCACCACTACACCTTCACCTCCACTTGTTGCCTTGCCTATATGATGTTAAACCTGACCTATATGATGTCATACCTGGGCCAAAGCATCATCATAGCCAAGCATAAGTGTCTCTTAGGCAAAGCATTGAAGTGGTTGAAGCAAGGTCCAATCTATCTTGTTCATTTTGCTTTGTATTTTAAAATTGTCTCAATGTTATTTTATGTTGAATGTTTATATATTGTCTTGTTTGTTTTGTTTTGGGTTGTTGATACAAAATCATATCTTGGCTATCTTTCAACTCAAATCAAAATTCATTCAATTGTGCTTGTCGTGCCTTTGGAGTCGTGCTTGTATGTTGTTTTGGTCTCTAGCTTTGAAAAAGGTGAGTCTTTCTCACTCTGACATTTATACTTATGAGAAGTGAATTGATGACAAGTGTTTAGTAATATAAAATGATTATGCAAGATAATGATAATCATATGATATGCTATGCCATGTTATTACCATGTTAATACCATGTTTAAACTGTTAATTTTCACCTGACATCTGATATATGACTGTATATTGTGATATTGACCTTGTTTATATTATTTCTACATATGATCACACTGCAAGTTCCCTGTTAGAAAAAAATGTTATGGGCTGAAATGATAGGTCTGAATGGTTTTAAAATTTTCATTTTGACTTGGGATTGTGGGTTTGAAATGATAGAACCTGGATTTTTCTTTGTAAATTACTGGTTGAAATGATATATTACCCGTATCACTTTACCTAGCATAGAAAATTTTATACAGGCCCATAGTTAAAATATGCTTTTCTAAAAATTTTAAAATATTTTAGAAATTTAATTATTATAATATTTTGATTTGAAATTTAATAAAATAAAACTTTTGTAAAATATTATTGATTTTCTGAATAATTGTAAGTGAAATGAATTAATGAAAAAGTTAGAAATTTTGAACGTAAGTTATTTTGGAAAGTTTGATTAAATTTTAATTGGAAATTTAATTGAGTATGAAATTATGATAAATTTATGATAATTTGAATTTAAGTGAATTTAAAGTGATTTATATATGATATTAATGATTTTAATAAAGGTGAAATGTGGAATGAATGAATATTGTAAGTTGAAATTTTGAAATATAACTAAAACTGGAAATTTATGAAATTGACGTAAAGGTGAACTTTTCGTTAAGTAAATAAAAATAAAACTAAGTTATATTTGAGAATTTGAACTTAAGTGTCAAGTTGAAATTTAACGTAATGGATTTGAAAAATTCAACATTGCATTTTAATAAGTGAATTATTATTAAATCTTGATTTTTGAATGGAAATTTAACTTTATAAAATCACGAACTTGAGGAAAAATAAATGATGTTATAAATGTGAAAATGTATGATTTTATAAGTTAAAAATGTTTTTAATAAAAATATAATTGGTTGAGAAATTTTATTGAATATTTGAAGTTAATTGACTGCATTTTTTGAAATGCTATTAATTACAATGTAAACGATATTACAGCATTTGTAAACACTGTAGTTGATGATAATGAACTAAAAAGCTAAGTTGAATTAAAAGCTATTATAGCAATCTTTGTAAGTGCTATAATTTTTGAATTTAACTAAGTTATTCGAATTTAAGTAAACCTATTATAACATTTTAAAATGCTGTCTTTTGTTAAATTGAACTGTTTTGAATGTAACTTTCCGTATAAGTTTTCTAAATGATGCGAAAAGTGAATTTTCACTGTTTTGATAAACTTAAGTGAATAAATGAACTTTGGAAGTTGAAATTTTTGGAAATTTAATAATTTAATTATTAAGCATAATAACTTCATTGAAATGAAAAAAAAAGAATTTTTGGAATATAAACTGCTTTAAAATAAGAATTGAAATGGTATTTTAGATTGAATAAAATGAATAATGATTTGAAATGAATGAAGTTTTGAAAAGATACGATATTTTGATATATTAAAATGATTTGAAAATGATGTTTTGAAAGGATATGATATTTTGATATATTAAAATGATTTGAAACGAAGTTTTGAAAGATTTGATATTTTGATATTAAATGATTTGAAAAACGGAGTTTGAAAGATAGGACATTTTGATATTAACATGATTTAAAAAGAAGTTCTGAAAGATATGATATTTTGGAACTGAAAGGTAGTGTTGAAAGGGTATGAAAATTTAATATATTGAAATGTTTAGAAATGACTTGATATTTATTTTGATAAATATTTGAATTGAAAGATATTTTACGATGATATATTGAAATGGTTTTGGAAATGATCTAATCTTTATTTTGATAAAGATTTGGATTGAAAAGGATATTTTATTTTGAAGTATAAAATATTTTTAAAGTTATAACTACGGGTTATAATAACGATGGGTTGTTAAAGAGACCGGGATCGGATATTGTCTTATAGCCGGCCAATACCGAAAACCACTTTAACAACCGTGTACGCAGTGGAGATTCCAGAATAAAGTAGGACGGTGGCGACGTTCTGGAGGTATATATTACGTGGACCCAACTCCCGTGAGTTGGCATATATGACTAAAACAGGAGCTATACCGGGCTAATAAAAGGGTCGCACCCTTTCATCGAGCATGCTCCATCGGAAACCATTCTATTACTGTTGTGATTCGATTCGGTGGCGCCACTTTAATTCGGGGGCATTGTTCGAGGTGGACGGAAGCTGCTGGCTTGCCGTCACCACCGGTCCGGGAGTGCAAACGGTGTATCCACCCTGGCATTGCCTAGCGTGCCGTGTCATATCCTTTTATCGATCCCACTACGATTTTGGTTTTAAAGATCCGACCGCGTTAAGGTTCACCATCCCCTTAACGCTACTTTCTATATGATTATAATTTACTGATTAGACACTACCGTATATAGCGTATATTACTACATAGTAAATAGTTTAACGGATCCTTAGAGGATGGGCGGTCCCAAGCATCCTTTAAGTTACTGATGCATTTTGTTACTGTTCACTTGAGTTGAATTACAGTTTATAAGTATTTATTTCCTGGCTCGAGGGTTTTGTATGTTGCTTTACGCTCGAGTCAGATTGATTGAGTTAGCATTCAAGATTCACCTTCGGAGTTGGAGCTTTCCTTGAAGATCCAGCCATCAATTTTGTTTCAGTATCCAGTGTTTTAGTGATGTATCTGATTTGTACCTGATGTATTTTGTTACTCTTCGGTTGTATCTTATTTAACCCTGATGTATCATATATTTTATATAGTAGCTTCATGAACTACTGTCTCTTTTTCTTCCGCTTCATTATTATTACTCTGTGTCTGTGATCTGTGATTTTATTTACTGTATATTCTGAGGTTTGCCAAAATTTTATTTACAACGCGGTATTTTGAGCAATTCAATTCCGGCATGAGTGTCTACCTATACACTTATAATGGATGCGAATGGTTGAAAATACCTGGTTGTTACAGTTGGTATCAGAGCCAGGTTAGCTCTAGGCAAAACTCAGCATATGGAGCAGATGTATTTACAGAATCACTTTCATTCGAGTTGAATCTCTCTCTTTTGACTCGATTCCTTTGAATTTTGGAACGTTCCCTCCGGTTCCAAAAATCCATTCTTATTCCCCGCTACTCATCTTCACTTGATTCTGGAGTATCCCATAACTCCACTTCGAATGATCTTTATAGTGAATTGGCGGTCCCGCCAATCTCAAAAATTTTCTTGTAAAAGGAGTGAAACTCCTTTACAACAACATCGATTCACCAAAAATTTTATATCCTCGGTTTAGATGCTAGTATCTCCTATTATCCCAAACTCTATCTCTTGAGGTCGAATGTAGATTTACCCCAGAAAATCCACTTCGATCTTATATTTTAAGTCACGGTTGACCCGATTAAGGTTGCCCGTGATTTATTTTAGCTTATCCGCCTCCCTACTCTGTATTTAATCATCTTGTCTTTTGTTTCCAACATATTTTCAAACATTTTGAATTGTATTTGTCAATCTATATTTTTTTATATATTGTGTTGTTGGAGTTGTTGATGTTGATTTGGGTTTCCGATCGATTCGTCTGATCAACGCTATCGATAGGATTTCTAAAACACTTTGACAGAACAAACTGACACGATATTATTTTAAAATTTGGTTAATGAAATAAAATTTTGATATATATATTTATGGAACTTAATAAAATGATTCAAATTGATAATTTGAATGATAATACTTGATTTATCATTTATTGTTCTATAAATGAATTTATAAATAATTGTTTATAAGTTTATGTGGGAACTTAAATGTATTTAGAAAAAGAAATTTGAGAATTTAATTTTCGATGGTTCCAAACCTTTTGTTTAAAAGTTTAAAGGGATATAATATTTAAAATATTTTCAAATAGAAATTTGTTTCCAAAGAATTTTTAAGTTTAAAATTAGTACTCTTCTCTTTGTCGCTGGAAAATAATTCCGGTGATGATTGCAGCATCATCGACGTTCATTTTCGAGTTTCGGAGTGAAGAGACTGTTCTATAGTCTTGCTACAGCTTTGTTTTGGGAATTAAATTGATTTGAATTTCTAAAATATGACTTGGTTTATAACATATATATAAATAAATGATTGAAATTTGATTTGACATATTATATATGTGTATATATTATTACTTATCTCTAAATGGTTTGGAGAAATCGAAAATTTAATTCTTAAATTTTATTTTAAAGAATAATTCCAAAAAAAAAATCAATCTATCAAAATTTTGGATGAATATCAAGCATGAAATGATTTAATTGGAAGGTTTATTTGTATAATACAATTGCATTCAAATATAACTTACCAAAATTTCAGAAGTTAAAAATATAATTGGATAATATACAATATAAAAAAAAGATATATGAATAAAATTTGAGTGGTTATAATAAATGCTATACACTTAAATTTTAAGTTATAAAACGATTAACAGAGTTAAAGAATAATAAAGGGTAATTGAATAACTTACAATAAAACAATGTTAGAAGAACTAAGAATAAAATAACGCAGTTATAATAAGTGTAAGTATATTTAACATCAGTGATGAATATATTGAGAGGAATAAATTTAAGTTTAATTAGGAATAAAGAAGAATTAAATTTATTAAGTACAATGTGAGTGTAATAAATGATTATTTTTCAAACCCATGGTTTTAAAAATTGTTAATTTAAGATGATTGGATAATAAGATAATGAAATTTGGGGTAGTTAAGATTTATTTAACTTGTGTAAAGATTTATTCTCTATTTAAGTTGAAATTTCCATGCTTTCAAATTTATTTCCTTATTTTGTTTTTCAAACTATCTTTTGGTTGTCCTTATTATCCTTATCTTGCTATAGACCGGTATAGGCATCTTTCTATAATCTTTCTGTTTAGAAATCTTTCTATAATCTTGATAGACCTTTGGTAATCATTTTGAATCCACCTTTTTCGTGCTTGTGTTCTTGGTTCTGGAGGATCTTGGAAAGATCACCTCCACCTTGTTAAACTTACCTATAACAACAGTTATCAGGTATAATTTCAATCTTCTTACCATCTTATCTTAATCCTATTTCACTCTATCTTTTCTGTGCCCTTCCATACCTCATTCCTTTTCGGGGACGAAAAGTTTTGGGTGGGGGAGAGTGTAACAACCCTATATTTTGTAACTAATTTATTGTATATTTTAATTAGTTTAATGTAAAATTTTGGTTTAAAAACTTATTTTTACTTATTTGAATGATAAAATTTTATTATTTAAATATAAAATCTTGATTTTATATGAGTTATAATTCCAAACTGTGTAAGTTAAATATTTGCTTGAAATGTTGATTCTGGTCAAAACAGTCAACTGTGACATTTAACTTAAAATTTTAAAAGTTTGAAATTTAATTTTTTTTTCGTTTATTATGAAATTACATAAAATTCTAAGAACACCACTTTTCGTTTCGTTGAAATTGGATGTAAATTGTGGAAGTTATACCCTTTACAATATTGTGCATATATAGGGCTATTTAACAATGACTATTTTAAATTGAATAAATTACTTCTTATTTGTTATATTTTATTTTAATATGTAATAATATGTTTTATTATGTATATATTTACTTTTAAATATTTTTAAATGATAATAGAATTTTTCCAAAATTTACTGTATTTATTTCCTATTTTTAAAGGCTGTTTTATAATTTTCTGCTATTTTCTTCATATAAATTTTACTTAATTAATTTTTTTTTAATTTTGTGAATTCATTTTATTTTATTTGTTATAAATATTTTTACAAGTCCATGAAGATTTTCTAAAGTTCATTTGAAATTATTTCTAATTTTTAAAGCCTAGTCTGCAATTTTAAGCCATTTTCTTAATTTAATTATATATAATTAAAATTTATTGATTTATTTTATACATTCACTTTTATTGTTGTATTTTACTTTATTTTATTCATTTTACATGTATTTAAATTTAAGAAATTTTTTCCAAAGTGTATTGAAGTTATTTCTAATTCCTAAGTCTAGTTTTCATTTTCTGTGCCATTTTTCTTATTTTAATCGTATCTAATTAATAATTCATTATTAATATTTTGTTTATCTGTTATATTTTCGAATTCTAACTGAAATTTATAAGTTTTTTCAGTTATTTAAGATGTATATGAATATATATAGGAAGTTTAAAATGTTTGAAAGCAAAAAAAACGTAAAACCGTTTTAACGTTTCTTCTTCCGTTTCTTTTCCAATTAATAGATTTAATTTCCTTTGACCGATCCTTTCTTTATTGTAGCTTTGCATTTCTTAATTCATTTTCACGTGAAAACATTCCTCTCCACTTCATTTTTCACGGCTAGAAAGGTTTGGTAATGGCTCCTTTTTTCCTCTTCTTTTTGCTCTTCTTTTTCCATTGTTTTCTTATATTTTGCCTTGTTTTCTCATGTGTATTGCTTGGCCTCTCCTCCATAGCCATGGCCACCACCTCCTACACCTCTTCCCTGCCATCATCACTAGCTACCCCTCTGGTCTTGACCAAGGCCGAGCACACCATGGTGCCAAAACCCCAAAAAAATGCAACAATGCCCTTGAACAATGCTAGTTTGACCACCATTGCCTCATCTCCTTCAACCACCACCTTAACCACCACCATAGCCACCTCCACCACCTCTAACCTGACCTCCACCCTCTTCCACATCACCCACCACCCTCTAGAAATCAGACAATGACCAAGCCATGTCCATCCATTGAAGCTAGCACCACAAAACTTCCACAAAACTCCTTAAAACATTGCCTAGACCACACATATCATAACCTACCCTCCATATCTTGCTTTGGCCACCCCTTAGACACCACCACCAGCCACTCCACCACCTTTGGCCGCTGCTCCAGCTACTGTCCAGACCTGTACAAGCATGGCCAAGCCACCACATGCCTATGGCCAAGCCAAGATGTCACAAAAACTCAACTTATTTAACCTTGACCCTATATATGCTTTATGTTGCACCACTACACCTTCATCTCCACTTGTTGCCTTGCCTATATGATGTTAAACCTGACCTATATGATGTCATACCTGAGCCAAAGCATCATCATAGCCAAGCATAAGTGTCCCTTAGGCCAAGCATTGAAGTGGTTGAAGCAAGGTCCAATCTATCTTGTTCATTTTGCTTTGTATTTCAAAATTGTCTCAATGTTATTTTATGTTGAATGTTTATATATTGTCTTGTTTGTTTTGTTTTGGATTGTTGATACAAAATCATATCTTGGCTATCTTTGAACTCAAATCAAAAGTCGTGCAATTGTGCTTGTCGTGCCTTTGAAGTCGTGCTTGTATGTTGTTTTGGTCTCTAGCTTTGAAAAAGGTGAGTCTTTCTCACTCTGACATTTATACTTATGAGAAGTGAATTGATGACAAGTGTTTAGTAATATAAAATGTTTATGCAAGATAATGATGATCATATGATATGCTATGCCATGTTATTACCACGTTATTACCATGTTTAAACTGTTAATTTTCACCTGACATATGATATATGACTGTATATTGTGATATTGACCTTGTTTATATTATTTCTACATATGATCACACTTCAAGTTCCTTGTTAGAAAAAAATGTTATGGGCTGAAATGATAGGCCTGAATGGTTTTAAATTTTTCATTTTGACTTGGGATTGCGGGTTTGAAATGATAAAACCCAGATTTTTCTTTGTAAATTACGGGTTGAAATGATATATTGCACGTACCACTTTACCTAGCGTAGAAAATTTTATACAGGCCCGTAGTTAAAATATGCTATTCTAAAAATTTTAAAATATTTTAGAAATTTAATTATCATAATATTTTGATTTGAAATTTAATAAAAATAAAACTTTTGTAAAATATTATTGATTTTCTGAATAATTGTAAGTGAAATGAATTAATGAAAAAGTTATAAATTTTGAACGTAAGTTATTTTGGAAATTTTGATTAAATTTTAATTGGAAATTTAATTGAGTACGAAATTATGATAAATTTATGGTAATTTGAATTTAAATGAATTTAAAGTGATTTTTATATCATATTAATGATTTTAATAAAGGTGAAATGTGAAATGAATAAATATTATAAGTTGAAATTTTGAAATATAACTAAAACTGGAAATTTATGAAATTGACGTAAAGGTGAACTTTTAGTTAAGTAAATAAAAATAAAAATAAGTTATATATAAGAATTTGAACTTAAGTGTTAAGTTGAAATTTAACGTAATGGATTTTAAAAATTCAACATTGCATTTTAATAAGTGAATTAATATTAAATCTTGATTTTTGAATGGAAATTTAACTTTATAAAATCACGAACTTGAGGAAAATTAAATGATGTTATAAATTTGAAAATGTATGATTTTATAAGTTAAAAATGTTTTTAATAAAAATATAATTGGTTGAGAAATTTTATTGAATATTTGAAGTTAATTGACTGCATTTTTTGAAATGCTATTAATTACAATGTAAACGATATTACAGCATTTGTAAACGCTGTAGTTGATGATAATGAACTAAATAGCTAAGTTGAATTAAAAGCTATTATAGAAATCTTTGTAAGTGCTATAATTTTTGAATTTAACTAAGTTATTCGAATTTAAGTAAACCTATTATAACATTTTAAAATGTTGTCTTTTGTTAAATTGAACTGTTTTGAATGTAACTTTCCGTATAAGTTTTCTAAATGATGCGAAAAGTGAATTTTCACTTTTTTGATAAACTTAAGTGAATAAATGAACTTTGGAAGTTGAAATTTTTGGAAATTTAATAATTTAATTATTAAGCATAATAACTTCATTGAAATGAAAAAAAAGAATTTTTGGAATATAAACTGTTTTAAAATGTAACAACCCAGAATTTTGAACAATTTAAATTGAAAATATTTAATTAATTTTAAATATTTGAATGATGGTTTAAATTGAATTCCCAATATAACTGTGAATTTGGCGATTAAATTTTAGAATTTAATCTATTTAAGTTGAATAAAATTTGAATTTGACTTTAGAGTTGAATTGAATATTGAATTTGTGTTTTAAATTCGAACTAATGGCTTAGAAAAAATAGTTTGGATTTACGAATTATTTTTATGTAAATTTATAAATTGATGTTTGGTAGTTGAACTGCAAAATGTTTATATGTTTATTAAAGAAAATAATTATGCAAAATAAATTGAGTACACCGCCTTACCTTTATCACTTTGATCCACGCCCTAAATCGTGCCCCCTCTGCAAATCACGTTCCCCTTCTCCTTCAAACACGAAGCCCCTTCCTTTTCATAAAAAAATCAAACTCCTCTGGAAAAAAAATGGCGTCTCTCATCTCCTCTTCGTCGTTCAAAAATTAGGGCTTCAGCTTCTTTGCGTTCGTCTTCATTTCAGAATAAGGTGAGTGACCCTCACATCTGTTTTCATTCTCAGTCGTTCGATTTAGCTATCATTTTGATGATTTCTCTGTTGATTTTTTTCATTGATTGATTCGATTCCTTTTTGTTGGCTTCGGCCTTTGATTTTGTTCGATTTTGCTTCTGTGATATTTTTAATGGCTTTGGCCTTGATTTTTTTGGCCCCAGTGAGCTTCGTCTCTGGCCATCTTTGTCTTCGTTCCTGAAGCATTGATTTGGATTCTTGATAACTATGGCTCGTTGATGTCGGTCCCTGTGACCACGTCCATGGCTTATAGTTTCATGTGATTTTCGAAGTTAAATTTTTGAAAAGAAAAGAAAATAGAAGAAATTGATTTTTGTTGGCTTCGGCCTTGTTTTCACTAATGTGTGAATTTTACTATAGTCTTCATTTTGTAGCTGTCTCATACTTTGATTTGTAGACGACTTGTTCATCCTAGTGGTTTCCTTTTGACTTCGGTCATTTGTGACATTGTCACTTCTGATCATCCCTGTAGCATGCGTAACTTTCACCTGCTGTTGTAGCCTTTGTTGAGTCTTGATACACTTGTGGTCTGACTTGTTTAGTTACTGGATTTCACCATATTTCTGTTGCATTCATTTGTTGCATATATCTGTTGCATCCATATTGTCTGGCAAATTACATCTGTTCGTTTGAAAGTATGCAGGGGTTATAAAACCTGATTGCAAGCATACGTTCCATGCGCCTATTGTTTAAATACAGATTATACAGACCTCATACAAGTATTATTTCATAGATTTTATTGCTGGATTAAATTGTACAAAACATAGTTGAGTAATAGTTTAGCTTCTTACCTCTTATTTCACAGTGGAACTGATAAGCAGTATGAACTTTCGAAAATCGTTAAAGTAATGACAGTTCTTTTGAAGTTGTTGATTTGTTAATCTGGCTTGCTCTTTAACTTGACAAAATTGCTTAAGAGTTAAAGCACTTGTGCTTACTTACTGAGTTCATACTGATTTTATGTTGCCTCTGTTCCATATGAACCTATTTTATGTGAGTAACCTGCACTTAAAACATTTTTAAAACCCACTTGTATCTTGATCTGTATGAAATGATTACTTAAGTTTGATGAAAAAAAAAATCTGCTTGCATGTATATGTATATATGTAAAAGTGAGAAAAACAAGAACAGTTGCTCTGTTCTAGCATTACAAGTGTGTGAACAACCCCATCTCCTGTTTAAAATTGTTGCCTCTGATGTACATATTAAATAGGCATTGTGATAATTGTTGGTATGAGTAAAACTATGCTTGCATGTTTGTTTGAAATGAAGGAATATATATGTATATTAAAAATAAAATAAAATAATATGTGAGTGCATGTTTGAAGAACAGGACACCTACTTGTCAACCATTTGCTGTTGCCGCCTCTGTTTGCATTTTTATTGTGTCTTGGGTTCCTTCATGTTATTGGATCTGGTACATGTGCATTTCTACTGTTGCTATGCACATGCTTCACTGTGTTTTGCAAATTGAAGCTATATTATAGTTGCTATCCATACTTCGTGCACTGTGGTGTACTGGGCTTTAGACTTTGACAAATTTGAGCTTGTTCTTTTGAACTGTATCATTTATGTGGTGACTGCATTTTCGTTGCAGTCTTGCCCTTGAATGTTTGTGGAGGCTGCAGTGCTTTTTGTTGAGATTTTTCCCTTGGTTGCATTGCATTGATGCACTCAGATTATTTGCAGTTTTTCCCTTGAATATCTGAGTTGGTTTAGACTTGCATTTGTGGTGGCTGTAGTTTACGTTTGCGGTTGCCCTTGCATACTTACGGTGGTGCATTTTGTATTTGTTGTGCCCCTTTTGTATATTTTGCCTCATTCTTGGTTATATCTGGATTTGTCTCCTTATTTATAAAGCATGGCTTTAACTTTGGTACTTTGATGCCTTTGAACTTGTTTGCAACTGCTGGCCCCAGTGTTGTCTTCAGTTGCACACTTGTTCTTCTCGTAATATGAACACGAAGTATTACATATATGAATTGCAGATTTTTGGAAGATAGTTTCAGGCTTATATGACCTAACATGACTGTTCATTGTTATTATCAGTGCATCGTCACTGTTGCATTCTTGTATATGCATTTGTTGAGTTGTTCACTGATGCAATACTAGTTGCCCTTCATTTAAAACCCTGTTGCAGTTGGGTTAGTGGCTACATTAAGTTGTTTTCATGTGTGATACTTGTGGTGACTGCAGTATTTGTCGCAGTTTGCCTTTGTATCCATTTGTGACTGCAGTTTCGTTTTTATATGCAGTTTTGCCTATGTCGGTTTGCGTTGCATCGACATTTGATTTCATAAATCTCGATTCATTGATCTTTTGGGTACATTATCACTATAGTGGCAAGGCAGTGCACGCAAGCGTGAACTGCAGCCACACAGTTTTAACATTTTATATGTGGCGAGGCAGTGCACGCGTGCGTGTACTGCAGCCAATCAGTTTTGATGTTTTTAAGTAACTTTTCAATTATTTGTATTGATTTGATTTAAACTGATGATTTTGTTGTAAACTGCCGTTTAGGCAAATTTTGATGTTTTCTAAATTATCTTCATAAATAATTCCTTCATCTATCTTCATTGATAATTTGAATCTACTGATTATTGTTGTAACACTGTTAAGTGTTATATTTACCGTTATCCGATTTCTTGTTAAAGGATCGGATAGGTGAATTTATCTTTGACTGTCATCTAATTGCTGTTTGATTATTATTGCCTCTATGCACTAATAACTGAGTTTGAATTAGACTGACCTGTGTATTATTTTCTTTTGAATGTAATATTCGGGTCAGACCGAGTAATTTTACAGCTTGAAGATTTTCAGGCCGCGAAGTTAGAGAGAGTTGGGGAAATTGCTTCACTTTAGCTTTTCGAAGAATTTTCGTACTTAAAAGAAATATTCCGCTGTATAAAATTTAATGCATTGTACAAACTCTGATATATGTAAGAAAAAATTCATTTATGTGAAATATTATGATTATTCTGTGATTCTGTGGCTGTTTCTGTTTAAACTCTATAAACTAAATAACAATCCGTCATTTTGAACGTTTCTAGTTGGTTTAATTACCGACTGGGGGCGGTCAGGGCGGCGGGTCGTTACAAAAGTGGTATCAGAGCTTTGGTTTACACAAAGCTCAGTTTATGATGTTTAATATGAATAGTTACTAGGATCACTTTAAAGAAAACGTTTTTCAAATTTAAAATAAGTATGAAATTGTTTTCATTGAAAGATAGAAGTTATTTTGAAAATTCAAAATTATTTTTCGGAAATTCCCCTCTCTAAATTTAGGATTGCGATAGTTTCTCATTCGAAAATCCATTATCGAATTATTGAGACTTATGAAAAATAAAATATAAGTGAAGTGAATTAATGAATTGGCTTAAATCCAGTATTTTGAATATCTCCAAAAGAATAAATTGGGTAATAAAATAACATTTCAATTTAGTTATAGCCAAGAGGATAATTAAACTATAACTTAGGAATTTGATTCTGAATTCTTTTGAAAAAAATTGATTTCAAACGTTGTGAAGAACGATTTAGTAAATAAATGGATTATAAGTACTTAACTTATGAATGGACCTTTGATATATAATGGAGTTATATAAATTGAATTGAATTAATAAAGAAGATTTATAAATCGAAGTTTATAAATAGAAATGGAATTTGTAAAGATTGTTTATAAATTCGAAACCAAATTGAATTTCATAAATGAAAAATAGAAGTTATTAAAGGAGATATATTCGTGATTTTGGACAACGAATTATCCTTTAAGTTAAATATTGTGATAGTAAATGTTGGTTAGGAATTTTATCTACGATTTTGGACAGTGGATAATCCTTTAAATAAATGTGTAGAAACAATGAATTGATTTAAATAAGTATATTCATGATTTTGGACAGTGAATATATTATTGAATAAAACAGATATGTTTTAGGGAAGTGATATTATGAAATAAGGTTAATGTGGAAATATAAATTTAATGGAACCAAGTTGATGAATGGCTTACTAAAGAACTAGTTGATTATTTTTGAAATAGAAGCGAATGCAAAGTTCAAATGAGATTTAGATTTCAAATTTGAAGTTGTCAACATGATAATCCATTATATGTTTAATAAATTCAGTGATGAATTTGGATTTAAACATGCGGAAAATTAAATTAAGTGAAAAACTTAATATTGAAAAGTTTGAAATTGATTTAAAACTAATATTATGAAAAGTATGAGGAATTCAAACTATGAATTAAGTTGAAGTTGAAATTGAAAAAGTTAATGGTTTTAAAGATGTTTAAAATGCATTAAGTATCGAATACATAGATTTCAACATTCATTGTTGAAATAGGCGTTTTCGAGAAATAAGGAAATGGTGGACTATAACACTGTTGTTATAGCAAATGGTTTCCGAAAGGAAATGTTGTTTATAGTATTGGGATTTATATATCTATCTTAAATTTCGAATCCCTATACTAGTGATTTTTGAGTTGTTGTAACATTGTTTTACGTAATATTCGTTTTGACTCAAATAAATATGTTTGAAAGAATGATTTCCTTAAAGAATGGAATATATACTTAATTTTGATTCAAGCATATTGAATATTTTCGGTGTTGAAAATAAATGTACTTGTGAATTACTTATTATTTAAATAAGTATGGAAATGTTTTGCAATATGAAATTAAAGGTTTGAAATTTTATCTTTTAAAGATAAATTGAAAAAAATGAATATTTGAAATTTGTTTCAAATGGTTAAGTTGGAAAATTATATATCTTGTAAAGATATTTTTGGAAAATTTGAACGATCAGTTCAACTTGAATATTTTCCAAAAAGATTGAATCTTGAGTTAAATTGAGTTTAACTTTGACATCAAAAACAATATAAGTTGAACTTTGAATTTTGGATAGTCGATTTGGATTGTATGTCTAGCATTGTGAATTGATGACATAGCAATTGATCTCTATTAAATATATATCTGTTTGTGGCGGAGAATTTATTCTTTTAGCTTAACACCCTTCTCTGAGACGTACGAGCTTAGAGGTTATATATCAGTAGACACCAATTATGTGTTGAAATTGACGATGTAACGTGAAATCCAAATCGAATGTGAAATCGATAATGAATTGGATTATGAATGTGAATTAGGTTTGAGATAACCTTAAATTTTCAAATCGATTTAGAGGAAAATTTTCATTGAAATGGAAAATTTTGGAATCCTCTATTTGTTATGAATGTGAATTGAGTTTTTGTAACTTATGTATGTGAATGTAATAATTCGAAAACCATCAGTTTGGAAAGTCATTATTATGAAAAGTCCTGTGTAGGTTTACATAGGTATGATATGTACGAAATGTGAAATGAAGTACTACATGTATATGACATATGTTTTCTAAAACTGAGGATATGGAAATGCACCTTCCATTTATTATTTGTGAAGGTGATTGGAACTCGGTGGAGTGTCCATTGGAAATCGTAGCTACGTAGAATTTCCATTAGTGGAATGTCCATTGGGACTGACTGGAATCCCCCACGATGGATCATCGTGTTGGGATTATGTGAATTGATGCTGGCGTAATTCGTGGGGCGTGATGCCTACAGTTACAAGCGATTCCACTGGGATAGTGGCGCAACCGCCGTGTAAACTGCGATCTAGAGGCCGAAGCGTAATTTGAGGGGCGAGATGCCTACGGTCACGAGCGATTCTACTAGGATAGTAGCGTAACCGCCGTGTGAACCGCGATCTATGGCAACAACCATGGCGAAATTCAAGAGAGATGTGAAATCTACAGTTACAAGCGATTCTACTGGGATAGTAGCGTAACCGCCGGGCAAACTGTGATCCATGGGGGAACGTGCTTTCCATATCCATTTTTAAAAGAATTTTTAAAAAGTATTTTCACTGGAAGTTGAAACAAGTATGTTTAGTACTTGGAGATTTTTAGACTTGCGCCTGGCCAGCGTATGCCTAAAGTCTGTAAGAACGACGATAGACTTGTTAAACTTCGAGTTAGCAAATATTTTCAAAACTTTAAATAGCAAATCAATAGTCTGAAATTAGAATTACATAATTCTAACCTAATGAATTAAGGAAGAAGATTTTTAAAATATCTTGAAATCCTACAGTTTTGGAAAAGATATAATATGCAAATATCTAGTATGAAGAATTTCAAGTTTAAAAATCTGAGTTTTGTAAGTCGAAAATTTTGGTAAAAGACTTTTGTGTCTTGGTTATAGAAATCAATGAATAAAGCTAGTGAAATAAAATAAAGGGAATAAATCCTATATTTTTTTGTGAGTTTGGAACTTGGCAAAAAAAAAATCGTGTAGGGTATAAATATCGGTGAGATTTTAGCAATCATTTTTCCTAACTTATAATTTCGGGACGAAATTCTTTAAGGAGGGAAGATTGTAACAACCCAGAATTTTGAACAATTTAAATTGAAAATATTTAATTAATTTTAAATATTTGAATGATGGTTTAAATTGAATTCCCAATATAACTGTGAATTTGGCGATTAAATTTTAGAATTTAATCTATTTAAGTTGAATAAAATTTGAATTTGACTTTGGAGTTGAATTGAATATTGAATTTGTATTTTAAATTCGAACTAATGACTTAGAAAAAATAGTTTGAATTTACGAATTATTTTTATGTAAATTTATAAATTGATGTTTGGTAGTTGAACTGCAAAACGTTTATATGTTTATTAAAGAAAATAATTATGCAAAATAAATTGAAAAGAAAAAAAATATAAAAATAAACATAAAATATAAAGAGTACACCGCCTTACCTTTATCACCTTGATCCACGACTTTACATATGCCTAAACCCACGCCCTAAATCGTGCCCCCTCTGCAAAATCACGTTCCCCTTCTCCTTAAAACACGAAGCCCCTTCCTTTTCATAAAAAAATCAAACTCCTCTGGAAAAAAAAATGGCGTCTCTCGTCTCCTCTTCGTCGTTCAAAAATTAGGGCTTCAGCTTCTTTGCGTTCGTCTTCATTTCAGAATAAGGTGAGTGACCCTCACATCTGTTTTCATTCTCAGTCATTTGATTTAGCTATCATTTTGATGATTTCTCTGTTGATTTTTTTTATTGATTGATTCGATTCCTTTTTGTTGGCTTTGGCCTTTGATATTGTTCGATTTTACTTCTGTGATATTTTTAATGGCTTTGGCCTTGATTTTTTTGGCCCCAGTGAGCTTCGTCTCTGGCCATCTTTGTATTCGTTCCTGAAGCATTGATTTGGATTCTTGACAACTATGGCTCGTTGATGTCGGTCCCTTTGACCACGTCCATGGCTTATAGTTTCATGTGATTTTCGAAGTTAAATTTTTGAAAAGAAAAGAAAATAGAAGAAATTGATTTTTGTTGGATTCGGCCTTGTTTTCACTGATTTGTGAATTTTACTATAGTCTTCATTTTGTAGCTGTCTCATACTTCGATTTGTAGATGACTTGTTCATCCTAGTGGTTTCCTTTTGACTTCGGTCATTTGTGACATTGTCACTTCTGATCATCCCTGTAGCATGCGTAACTTTCACCTGCTGTTGTAGCCTTTGTTGAGTCTTGATACACTTGTGGTCTGACTTGTTTAGTTACTGGATTTCACCATATTTCTGTTGCATTCATTTGTTGCATATATCTGTTGCATCCATATTGTCTGGCAAATTACATCTGTTCATTTGAAAGTATGCAGGGGTTATAAAACCTGATTGCAAGCATATGTTCCATGCGCCTGTTGTTTAAATACAGATTATACAGACCTCATACAAGTATTATTTCATAGATTTTATTGCTGGATTAAATTGTACAAAACATAGTTGAGTAATAGTTAAGCTTCTTACCTCTTATTTCACAGTGGAACTGATAAGCAGTATGAACTTTCGAAAATTGTTAAAGTAATGACAGTTCTTTTGAAGTTGTTGAATTTGTTAATCTGGCTTGCTCTTTAACTTGACAAAATTGCTTAAGAGTTAAAGCACTTGTGCTTACTTACTGAGTTCATACTGATTTTATGTTGCCTCTGTTACATATGAACCTATTTTATGTGAGTAACCTGCACTTAAAACATTTTTAAAACCCACTTGTATCTTGATCTGTATGAAATGATTACTTAAGTTTGATAAAAAAAAATCTGCTTGCATGTATATGTATATATGTAAAATTGAGAAAAACAAGAACAGTTGCTCTGTTCTAGCATTACAAGTGTGTGAACAACCCCATCTCCTGTTTAAAATTGTTGCCTCTGATGTACATATTAAATAGGCATTGTGATGATTGTTGGTATGAGTAAAACTATGCTTGCATGTTTGAAAATGAAGGAATATATATGTATATTAAAAATAAAATAGAATAATATGTGAGTGCATGTTTGAAGAACAGGACACCTACTTGTCAACCATTTGTTGTTGCCGCCTCTGTTTGCATTTTTATTGTGTCTTGGGTTCCTTCATGTTATTGGATCTGGTACATGTGCATTTCTACTGTTGCTATGCACATGCATTACTGTGTTTTGCAAATTGAATCTATATTATAGTTGCTATTCATACTTCGTGCACTGTGGTGTACTGGGCTTTAGACTTTGACAAATTTGAGCTTGTTCTTTTGAACTGTATCATTTATGTGGTGACTGCATTTTCGTTGCAGTCTTGCCCTTGAATGTTTATGGAGGCTGCAGTGCTTTTTGTTGAGATTTTTCCCTTGGTTGCATTGCATTGATGCACTGAGATTATTTGCAGTTTTTCCCTTGAATATCTGAGTTGGTTTAGACTTGCATTTGTGGTGGCTAGTTTACGTTTGCAGTTGCCCTTGCATACTTATGGTGGTGCATTTTGTATTTGTTGTGCCCCTTTTGTATATTTTGCCTCATTCTTGGTTATATCTGGATTTGTCTCCTTATTTATAAAGCATGGCTTTAACTTTGGTACTTTGATGCCTCTGAACTTGTTTGCAACTACTGGCCCCAGTGTTGTCTTCAGTTGCACACTTGTTCTTCTCGTAATATGAACACGAAGTATTACATATATGAATTGCAGTGTTTTGGAAGATAGTTTCAGGCTTATATGACCTAACATGACTGTTCATTGTTATTATGAGTGCATCGTCACTGTTGCATTCTTGTATATGCATTTGTTGAGTTGTTCACTGATGCAATACTAGTTGCCCTTCATTTAAAACCCTGTTGCAGTTGGGTTAGTGGCTACATTAAGATGTTTTCATGTGTGATACTTGTGGTGACTACAGTATTTGCCGCAGTTTGCCTTTGTATCCATTTGTGACTGAAGTTTCGTTTTTATATGCAGTTTTGCCTATGTCGGTTTGCGTTGCATCGACATTTGATTTCATAAATCTCGGTTCATTGATCTTTTGGGTACATCATCACTATAGTGGCGAGGCAGTGCACGCAAGCGTGAACTGCAGCCACATAGTTTTAACGTTTTATATGTGGCGAGGCAGTGCACGCATGCGTGTACTGCAGCCAATCAGTTTTGATGTTTTTAAGTAACTTTTCAATTATTTGAATTGATTTGATTTAAACTGATGATTTTGTTGTAAACTGCCGTTTAGGAAAATTTTGATGTTTTTTAATTATCTTCATAAATAATTCCTTCATCTATCTTCGTTGATAATTTGAATCTACTGATTATTGTTGTAACACTGTTAAGTGTTATATTTACCGTTATCCGATTTCTTGTTAAAGGATCGGATAGGTGAATTTATCTTTGACTGTCGTCTAATTGCTGTTTGATTATTATTGCCTCTATGCACTAATAACTGAGTTTGAATTAGACTGACCTGTGTATTATTTTCTTTTGAATGTAATACTCGGGTCAGACCGAGTAATTTTACAGCTTGAAGATTTTCAGGCCGCGAAGTTAGAGAGAGTTGGGGAAATTGCTTTACTTTAGCTTTTCGAAGAATTTTTGTACTTAAAAGAAATATTCCGCTGTATAAAATTTAATGCATTGTACAAACTCTGATATATGTAAGAAAAAAAATTCATTTATGTGAAATATTATGATTATTCTGTGATTCTGTGGCTGTTTCTGTTTAAACTCTATAAACTGAATAACAATCCGTCATTTTGAACGTTTCTAGTTAGTTTAATTACCAACTGGGGGCGGTCAGGGCGGCGGGTCGTTACATAAAATTTGAATTGAAATGGTATTTTAGATTGAATAAAATGAATAATGATTTGAAATGAATGAAGTTTTGAAAAGATACGATATTTTGATATATTAAAATGATTTGAAAATGAAGTTTTGAAAGGATATGATATTTTGATATATTAAAATGATTTGAAACGAAGTTTTGAAAGATATGATATTTTGATATTAAATGATTTGAAAAACGGAGTTTGAAAGATAGGACATTTTGATATTAACATGATTTAAAAAAAAGTTCTGAAAGATATGATATTTTGGAACTGAAAGGTAGTGTTGAAAGGGTATGAAAATTTAATATATTGAAATGGTTAGAAATGACTTGATATTTATTTTGATAAATATTTGAATTCAAAGATATTATACGATGATATATTGAAATGGTTTTGGAAATGATTTAATCTTTATTTTGATAAAGATTTGGATTGAAAAGGATATTTTATTTTGAAGTATAAAATATTTTTAAAGTTATAACTACGGGTTATAATAACGATGGGTTGTTAAAGAGACCGGGATCGGATATTTTCTTATAGCCGGCCAATACCGAAAACCACTTTAACAACCATGTACGCGGTGGAGATTCCAGAATGATGTAGGATGGTGGTGACGTTCTCGAGGTATATATTACGCAGACCCAACTCCCGTGAGTTGGCATATATGACTAAAACATGAGCTATACCGGGCTACACAAAGGGTCGCACCCTTTCATCGAGCATGCTCCATCGGAAACCATTCTATTACTGTTGTGATTCGATTCGGTGGCGCCACTTTGATTCGGGGGTATTGTTCGAGGTCGGCGGAACTGCTGGCTTGCAGTCACCACCGGTCTGGGAGTGCAAACGGTGTATCCACCCTGGCATTGCCTCGCGTGCCGTGTCATATCCTTATATCGATCCCACAACGATTTTGGTTTTAAAGATCCGACCGCGTTAAGGTTCACCATCCCCTTAACGCTGTTTTCTATATGATTATACTTTACTGATTAGACACCACCGTATATAGCGTATATTACTACATAGTAAATAGTTTAACGGATCCTTAGAGGATGGGCGGTCCCAAGCATCCTTTAAGTTACTGATGCATTTTGTTACTGTTCACTTGAGTTGATTTACAGTTTATAAGTATTTATGTCCTGACTCGAGGGTTTTGTATGTTGCTTTACGCTCGAGTCAGATTGATTGAGTTAGCATTCAAGATTCACCTTCGGAGTTAGAGCTTTCCTTGAAGATCCAGCCATCTATTTTGTTTCAGTATCCAATGTTTCAGTGATGTATCTGATTTGTACCTGATGTATCTTGTTACTCTTCGGTTGTATCTTATTTAACCCTGATGTATCTTATATTTTATATAGTAGCTTCATGAACTACTATCTCTTTTTCTTTCGCTGCATTATTATTACTCTGTGTCTGTGATCTGTGATTTTATTTACTGTATATTCTGAGGTTTGCCAAAATTTTATTTACAACGCGGTATTTTGAGCAATTCAATTCCGGCATGAGTGTCTACCTATACACTTATAATGGATGTGAATGGTTGAAAATACCTGGTTGTTACAACATGGATCAGTTAGTGATGAAATAAGCTCAGCTAAGGTAGGGATTATGAGCTGGGTTTGGGTCCAAATAGATTGGCCTAGCTTGGGTTTAAAGGTGCATAGATATATAGGTGCACAAAACTACACTACCAGGCAAACAAATCATCATTTCTATGCTACTATTGTGCTCGGCCAGAGACTAGGTGGGCCCAGCCAGTGGCTCAGGTGGTGGTGGGTGATGTGGCAGAGGGTGGAGGTCAAGTAAGAGGTGGTGGTGGTGGAGGAAGTGGCGGCTAGAGGGGGTAGAAGGTGGTGCTAGCAAACTAGGCTAGGTTTGTGTGAATAGGTGATGTATTTGTGGATTTTGGTGGATGTTCAAGCCTTGGTTGTGGTCGACCTGGTCATGGTGATGGACTAGGGGGGTGGTTGATCAAAGAAGGAGGAGGTGGAGGTCGGCCTATGGCTGGGGGAGAGGTGGCCGATCCAATCTAGTTGAGAAACAAATGCAAATTGAATAAAAAAAAATAAAAAATAAAACAAAGGAAAGGAAGGAGATTTTACCCAAACATTCAAGCAATGGCCGTGAATTATTTTTGGATGAGAGAGCGGTTTTAGTTCACCTAAAAAAATGAGGAAATGCCGCTAAGAAAAGAAACGAAAAGCACGGCCAAAATTAACGAGATGTAGGTTGGAAAATGAAAAGGCGGAAGAGGAAAAGACTTTGGAAGTTAAAGGGTTTAAAACTTTTCATATATCCAACTATTTCTTTTGATTTTATAAATACAATAAAGGCTGATAATAAAGAGTAAATAAACTCAGAAATAAAGTAAAGAAATAAATAAAATAAATAAATTTTAAATTAATTAAATTAAATGAAGGAAATAGCAATATATATAAGTAGGATAAATAAAATGAAATAAATTCAAATAAACTTCAGAAAAATTATATTATCACTTTTGAAATAATAAAAGACAAAAATACACATATAATAACATATTAACACATATTAAAAAAAATATGAGAAGGAAAATATAATTTTTATAATTTAAAATAACTAAAATTGCTAAGTAACTCAAATTGTACTCAATATTGAAATATACATAACTTTCACCATTTAAATCCGTTTCCAACGAAACAAAAAGTAGTATTCATGTTATTAAATCTACTTTCATAATAAAAGATAAAATTAAAGAATTTAAATATTTTAATTTGAAATTTAAAAGTCAAAGTTTGACCAGTTTGAACAGAAATTCACCTTTTAGTAAAATATCCAATTTATAACAGTTTGAAATTAGAATTCACATAAAAATCAACATTTGTATTTAAAATAACATAATTTATTCATTTTAATAAATAAAATAAAGTTTTTAAATCAAATTTCAATAAAATAATCAAAACAAATAATTAAAATAAATCACAAAATTCAGGGTTGTTGCACTCTCCCCTACTCAAAACTTTTCATCCCCGAAAAGGAATGAGGTACGGGAAAACACAGAAAAAGATAGAAATGAAATAAGATTACGACAAGGTAACAATAAGATTGAGATTATAACTGATAATTGTTGTTATAGGTAAGTTTAACAAGGTGGAGGTGATCAAATCAAGAATACTAACACGAAAAATGAACCTCTAGAGTCTGAATCACCCTTTTCACTTGACCATCGGTCTATGAATGGAAAAACAGTGTTCAGATCCAGACGAGTAACAAAAATTATCAATGATTATAGAAAAATTTCTAAATAGACTGGTATAAGCAATAGCCTTCCCATTCTGTAACAAGATAAGAGAAATAAGGACAACCAAAAGATAGTTTGAAAAAACAAAATAAAATAATAAATTTGGAAATCATAATGCTTTGAAATCATAATACTTTGAAATCATACTACTAAAAATCATAACACTTTGGAAAAATTACTAAAAAAATACGCTTAGAAAATCATAACACTTTTAAAATAATCTTCATTTAAACCATTTAATTCAAGGTCAAATAATATTCATTTCAAAATTGTAACATTTCTAAGTTCATTCATTCAATTATAAAATTTCCAAAACATTGTATTTTCAGAAACAGCAGCACTTATAACATGCTATGGTAGATATATTAGTATTTCAAATCAGTTCAATTTTAGAAATATTCATTTAGATATCATTTAACTTACGATTTATTATAACAACTTTTATGAATGGAATAACCAAATAAACTATACTTCATTTATTAAGTCAAAAATTCATTATTTTACCTAAATCTTAATTTAACAAATAACCTAACACTTTATTTAAAATACCCATTTCATAAATAAGATATTCCTTCAATAAGTTACACTTTAAATTTCCATTTGAAAACCAAATTCTCAATTATCAAATTTTAGTGATATTAAAAATACATCTTAGCTATTTAAATCAAAATTATTCATTTTCAAGACATATCTATTTTATAAATAAAATATTTATCATAGTAAATATAACAATCAAATTTCTTTAATTTTATTTTCCAATTTAGACATCAATTATACTATGATTCCCAGTTAAATAAACTTTATTACAAAATGCTCCATTAAAATGTATTTTATTTATCTATTCAAAGATACATTGTTTATTACACAAACATATTCATTTCATGAAATAACCTTTATTTAAATTTCTAGGTTAGACTTAAGGTTCCATATTAAATAAAACCTGATTATTAAGTTATTTAAATAAAACTCTTTAAATTCCCTTTTCATCTATTTACCTCGGTTAATCTTTTATAACTAAAATTTAAGTGTATAAAATTTATTATAACAACTCAAATTTTATTTATAAAATCTTTTTATATTGTATATTATCCAATTACATTGTTAACTTCTGAAATTAAGGTAAGTTATATTTGAATGAAATTGTAATATACAAATAAAACTTTCTAATTAAATCATTTAATGCTTGAATATTCATCTAAAATTTTAATTGATTTTTTTTATAATTGAAATTATTCTTTAAAATAAATTTTAAGAATTAAATTTTCGATTTCTTCGAACCATTTAGAGATAAATAAATGCATGTACATAATTTATCAAATCAAATTTAAATCATATCTCTATATATATTATAAATCAAGTCATATTTTAGAAATTGAAATCAATTTGATTTCCCAAAACAAAGCTGTAGCAAGACTACAGAATGGTCTCTTCAATTCGAAACTCGAAAATGAACATCGATGATGCCGCGGTCATCACCGAAGTTATTTTCCAACGACAAAGAGAAGAGCACTAATTTTAAACTTTAAAATTCTTTGGAAAAAAGTTTCTACTAGAAAATACTTTAAATAATATACCCCTTTTAAAACTTTAAACACAAGGTTTGAAACCATTGGAAATTAAATTCTCAAATTCTTGTTTTAAATTAATTTCAGTTCCCAAATCAATTTATAAACAACTATTTATAAATTCATTTATAGAACAATAAATGATAAATCAAGTATTATCATTTCAAATAACCAATTTAAATCAGTTTATTTAGGTCCATAAATTTACTTATATATCAAAATTTATTTCATTAACTAAATTTTAAAATAATATTGTTTCAGTTTGTTCTGCCAATGTCTTTTAGAAACCCTATCGATATCGCTGATCAGATGAATCGATCGGAAACCCAAATCAACATCAACAACTCAAACAACACAATATATAAAACAAAACATAGATTTACAAGTATAATTCAAAATGTTTGAAAGAATAGATTGGAAACAAAAGACAAGATGATAAAATAACAGAGTAGGGAGATGGGTAAACTTAAGTAAATCGCGGGCAAGCTTAACCGGGTCAACCGTGACTTAAAGAATAAGATCAATGTGGATCTTTCTGTGGTAAATCTACATTCGATCTCAAGAGATAGAGTTTGGATTAACAAAAGAAATTAGCATCTAAACCAAGGATAGATATAAATCTCTTGTTAATCGATGCTAGTTGTAAAGGAGTTTCACCCATTTACAATTCAATTTTAAACTGGCGAGACCGTTGACTCACTAAAAAGATCATTTAAAGCGGAGTTATGGGATACTCCAGAATCAAAAGAAGATGAATATTGAGGGACAAGAATGGATTTTGGAATCGTAGGGAATGTTCAAAAACTCAAGGAAATTCGAACCATAGAGTAAGAGATTCAAACTCGAACGAAAGTGACTCTGTAAATAATTTACTTTATATTCTAAGTTTTTCTCAAAGCCATAGCTCTGATACCAAATGTAACAACCAAGTATTTTCAACCATTCGCATCCATTATAATTGTATAGGTAGACACTCATGCCGGAATTGAATTGCTCAAAATACCGCGTTGTAAATAAAATTTGACAAATCTCAGAATATACAGTAAATAAAATCACAGATCACAGACACAAAATAATAATAGTGCAGCAGAAGTAAAAGAAATAGTAGTTCATGAAGCTACTATATAAATATATTAGAGTTAAATAAAATACAAAAGAAGAAATAAAGTACAAAAGAAGAAATAAAGTACAACAGAAGTTTCAATATGATAACTAATTACAAGCTGAATACAACAACAAAACTGAAATAGATAAGACTAGATAAGCAGATAATCTCCCGCGATTCTAATCTCCAAAAAGTGGAAATCCAAATCTGTGAATACTCAGGCTGACCCGAGCATAAATAAAAATACAAACACTCGAGTCAGGACATACATGCTTACACAATGTAAACCGACTCAAGTGAACTGTAGTAAAGGTACAAGTAACTTAAAGGATGCTTGGGACCGCCTATCCTCTAAGGATCCGTTAAACTATATACTATGTAGTAATAGTGTGTTATTATAATGGTGTCTATCAATAAAATAAACATATTTTTTAATAGCGTTCCGAGTTACCCATATAGCCCTTCACGCATAATAGTCCCAGTAGTCCATCCAATATCTGCATATCTCCTGATCGGGAGACTACGAGAAGATATGCATGGGCTACGGTAGAAAACCAAACTCGTAGTAAAGGCTCGATATGGTAGGTGACGCGGCACACAAGGCAATGCCAGGGTAGATATACCAATTACGACACTCGGGCTGGTGGTAACGCAGCAACCACATACGCCCACCTCGAAACACATTTCCAAAATCGGAGAGGCGCCCAGACAATCACAAAAACAATAGAATGGTATTGAAGAAATGTGTCCGATCAGAGGAGCTACACCTTTTTGCCCGAGATCGATCCTGTTTTAACCACCTTAAGCCAACTCATGGGAGTTGGATCCACGCAAAATACCTCAAGAATGTCGCCACCATCCTACTTCATTCTGAGATCTCCACCGCGTACATGGTTAGTCAAAGTGGTTTTCGGTATCGACAGAGAGTATGCCCATATCCGATCCCCGTCTCTTTGCCAACCAATCGTTATTATAACCCGTGGTTATAACTTTAAAACAATATTTTACACTTAAAATATAGATATCATTTCAATCCAAATCTTTATCAAAATAAAGATTAAATCATTTCCAAAACCATTTCAACATATCAGCATATCATATCTTTCAAATTCAAATATTTATCAAAATAAATATCATGTCATTTCTAACCATTTCAATATATTAAGTTATCATATCCTTTCAAAACTTCCTTTAATCATTTTAATATATTAAAATGTCATAACCTTTCAAATCTTCATTTCCAAAATATCATATCTTCCAGAACTTCTTTACAAATCATTTTAATATCAACATATCATATCTTATAAAACTCCATTTCAAATCATTTTAATATCAAATATCATATCTTTCAAAACTTCATCTCAAATCATTTTAATATCAAAATATCATATCTTTCAAAACTTCATCTTCAAATCATTTTAATATCAATCATTTTACTATCAAATATCATATATTTCAAAACCACATTCATTTTATTTAAAATACCATTTCAACACACATTTCAAAATAGTTTATATTTCAAAACAAATTACTTCATTTTAAATGATAAAAATGAAGTTATTACATTTGATAATTAAATTATTATATTCCAAAAATTTAAACTTTTCAATTTTCATTTATTCACTTAATTTAAAACAATGAAAATTCAACTTTCGCAACATTTGGAAAATGCTACATTACGTTGCATTCAAAACAATTCAATTTATCAAAAGATAGCATTTAAAAATGCTGTTAATTAACTTTAAATATTCAATAGAATTTCACAAACACTTATATTTTTGTTTAAATCATTTTTAACTTATAAAATCATACATTTTCACATTTAATCATCATTCAATTTTCGTTAAATTCATGATTTTATAAAGTTAAATTTTCTTTCAAAAATCAATATTTATTAATAATTCACTTATTGAATTTCAACATTTAAATTCAAATTCATTACATTAAATTTAAACTTAACACTTAAGTTTAAAATTTCAAATATAACTTAATTCCATTTTTATTAACTTAACTTAAAATTCACTTTTAAGCTAAATTCACGAATTCCCATTTTGGTTATATTTCAAAATTTCAACTTAAATAATCATTCATTTCACATTTTAACTTTATTCAAAAACCTTTGATATATTATAAAATCACTTTAAATTCATTTTAAATTCAAATTATCTTATTTACCATTTTCCAAATAAGAACAAATTTCCATTTTATTTTTTTAACTTAACTATCATTTTTGACCAAATTTCCAAACTTAACTTATATTTCAATAATCCAAATTAACCATTCATTAATTACATTTTTAACTCATAGAAAATAATCATAATTTCTTTATTATAAAACATTTCAAAAGTCTATTTAAATCAAGTTTCATAAATTTATATTTTGAAAATACATAAAAATATTTAAAACGCTTTATAAAATTAACCACGGGCCTGTATATAGTTTTCTAACCTATGTCAAGTGCTACAGATATATACCATTTCAATCCGCAGTGTACAAAAGAAAATCCGAGTTCAATCATTTCAAACCCGCAGTCCCAACTTTTAAAAAAAAAAACCGTTTAGGCATATCATTTCAGCCATTAATGATCTTCCCTTATTCTAAAGTCCGTTCGGGTATGTATCATTTCAACCCATAATGAATCTTATCTACAGAGAACTTGCAGTGTGATAAACAGATACTAATGAACAGTTAACAACATATATAAATAACAGATGATATGACATGAAACTTAACAGGTGTAACATCATATATAAATAATCACATGGCAGTTATAACATCATATATTTTTTCTACACATTCAGTTTTTGTTTCACAACTGCATAAGTATAAATGTCGTGTGAGCTTTACTCACTTGTTAAAAGCTAGAGATAGCCAACAAAGCAAACAACGGAGACTCTACGAAGGCACGACGACTCGAATATGACTGAAGAGTGGAGGGCCAAAGCTAATTGTCTTGTTCAAACATTTACACAATACAATGCAACAACATAAGTTCAAAACAAGTTACACTTGAACAACACTAGAAATCAAAGCCCAAAACAACTTCAAATGGTTTGCATTTGTTCTCAACTTCACATGGATCAGTTAGTGATGGAATAAGCTCGACTAAGGCAGGGACTAACGGCTGGGTTTGGATACAAACAGATCGACCTATCTTGGGTTTAAAGGTGCATATATAGGTGCACAAAACTACACTATAAGGCAAACAAATCATCATTTCTATGCTTCTATTGTGCTCGGCCAAAGGCTAGGTGGGCCCAGCCAGTGGCTCAGGTGGTGGTGGGTGATGTGGAAGAGGGTGGAGGTCAGGTAAGAGGTGGTGGTGGTGGAGGAAGTGGCGGCTAGAGGGGGTAGAAGGTGGTGCTAGCAAACTAGTCTCGGTTTGTGTGAATAGGTGATGTATTTATGGATTTTGGTGGATGTTCAAGCCTTGGTTGTGGTTGGCCTGGTCATGACGATGGACTAAGGGGGTGGTTGATCAAGTAAAGAGGAGGTGGAGGTCGTCCTACGGCTGGAGGAGAGGTGGCCGATCCAATCTAGTTGAGAAACAAATGCAAATTCAATAAAAATAAATAGAAAAAAAAACAAAGGAAAGGAAGGAGATTTTACCCAAACTTTCTAGCAATGGCCGTGAATTATTTTTGGATAAGAGAGTGGTTTTAGTTCACGTGAAAAATGAGGAAATGCAGCTGAGAAAAGAAATGAAAAGCATGGCCAAAATTAATGAGATGTAGGTTGGAAAATGAAAAGGCGGAAGAGGAAAAGACTTTGGAAGTTAAAGGGTTTGAAACATTTCATATATCCAACCATTTCTTTTGATTTTATAAATACAAAAAAGGCTGATAATAAAGAGTAAATAAACTCAGAAATAAAGTAAAGAAATAAATAAAATAAATAAATTTCAAATTAATTAAATTAAATGAAGGAAATAGCAATATATATAACTAGGATAAATAAATTGAAATAAATTCAAATAAACTTCAGAAAAATTATATTATCACTTTAAAATATTAAAAGACAAAAATATACATATAATAACATATTAACACATATTAAAAAAATACGACAAGGAAAATATAAATTTTATAATTTAAATTAACCAAAATCGCTAAATAACTCAAATTATATTCAATATTGAAATAGACATAACTTTTTAAATCCGTTTCCAAAGAAACGAAAAGCGATATTCATATTATTAGATCTATTCTCATAATAAAAGATAAAATTTAAGAATTTAAATATTTAAATTTGAAATTTAAAAGTCAAAGTTTGACTAGTTTGAACAGAATTCACCTTTCAGTAAAATATCCACTTTATAACAGTTTGAAATTGTAGTTCACATAAAAATCAATATTTATATTTGAAATAACATAACTTGTTCATTTTAATAAATAAAACAAAGTTTTTAAATCAAAATTTCAATAAAATAATCAAAATAAACAATTAAAATAAATCACAAAATCCAGGATTGTTACATGATCTTTCCCGAACCACCTTTCATTTTTTCCCAAACCAAATTTTATATTAACATTTTTTTTCTTTCTTTAAAACTGTTATACACACGCGTACACTGGATAGCATACCCGAGACTTTTTCTCCTATCCCCGAGATCGACTTCGAGTTTCTTCCTTCATTCCCAAACCTTTCGAACCATCATCAGATACACATGTGCACCATGCACATTGCCACGACCACCTCCGACCAACGACGCTTCCTTCAGCACATCATCGATGACCCGCCTGACTTCTCCAACCACCCAGTTCAACGAAAACAACAGCACAATGAAATCAAGTCGTTTGACCCAAAACTGGAATCAACCCAAATCTACAAAATCGATCGCCGACGACATAGTAGTTCACCAGAGTTCATACAGCTTCATCCAGAGCCACGCCACGACGTGCATCGACGAATCCCCTCGGTGCGATCGGACGAAACGTCCTTACGACGTCACAAAAACACAATATTTATCATCGACACAACCTCGGGTAGAAACCCTACTTCGGTCAATTTCTAATACCACGATGATGTAAAAAATTATTAGCCATTTTTTCAAAACTCTCTGATCATCCTTCTATCTCCAGCGAAATCCCCGACCTCCCCGGTCACTTAGATCATCAGAAAAGCCTCGAAAACTCCCTCACGTTAAACTTCCAAACCCTCGTGATTTACCCAATTAAAAATCTTAATTTTTCTTTTAAAAATCATTATTTCCAAGAACAAATCACATAATATAATCGATTCAAGAAATTAAGATACATGAGTTTTGCATTTGTTTGAGTTTCACTGTAAATTCTTGTTTCAGATAAAAATTTACTTTCTAATCTTCTTAAAATTATTATTAAGTGATAAATTTTGACTTAGCAAACACATTTTGCTTGAATCCTAAGGTCTAAAGAGGATTAGAGATGAATATTTAAATTTTGAAAACAGGTTTGGAACCCTGTTAACCTGGAACAGAGGCATTTATTTTTTTGTACAGACATGCACTAGTATATCCATCTTTACAGAAGCTCGTATTCACACAAGCATACACACAGATCATTATATGCAAACCAAAAGATAAGCATACAGGTTCAAGTGTTTGCTCACCTGAGTATGGGAAGAACAAAGAGCATGAGCCTGGAAGTAAAATTTGGAAACTGGAATTGATTCAAATCCTGAAACTTGGATTTACTTGGATGTGGAAGTTTTATTTAAACTTGAACTTTGATAATCCAGGTTGTAGTTTGATTCGGCTTGTTGAAGTTGATTTGTGTTGAGTCAGTTCTTTGATTGCTTTGCATTGGTTTTGAATTAGCATCCAGGTTTTATAAATTTTAAAATGAAGATGAAGAGAGATGAGTAACCTGGTTTTATCTTTTTATTTTCTATGATTTCTAAATTAAAAGGTAATGTGAATTTGCCACTTGTTTAACGATTATGTTATCTTGTTTTCACTTATTTTATTTCATATCCTCGTAATTTTACAAATGTCATTTTTTACAATTTTATGTTTAATTCCCCTTTTGAAATAATTTTATAAACTTTCTTTCTAAACCCTTTTAGCTTTATATTTACAAAACATTTCTTAGTTTATAAAGGTTTTGTAAATCTTAAATAGTAATTCAAAAATTATTGTATTAATTTCAAAATATAACATCCAAACCAATATACATTAGAATTTTAGAAAACAACTTTTACTAATTTAAAATGTAGAGTTTTACATCCAATAATTTTGAACATATCTATTATTGAATTTCAAATTCTATTTTTCAACTTCTTACAAAGCACATGTTTTTTTGGAGAAACTCAAATTAATTTACCAATTAATTTCACAATTTAATTTCAAAAATTATATTAATTATCAAATTAAATTTGATTCAAAACCCGGATTGTTCAGATTCCCCCTTAAGAAAATTTCGTCCTTGAAATTTGCTAGGGAGACAACAAAATATGGATACACAAAGATAGAGAAACGATTTCTTCAAATCAAACTGAACATCTATTCTGCATTGGCTTACCAAATCAGAATATTAACAATAGATACAAGAACTATGTAATATCCCAGAATTTTGGACAATATAAATTTAATAATCTGTGTTTAAATTTAGATTGAATTGATAATTTTTGTTAATAAATTTGATTTGATTCTGTAATCTTCTTTATTTGAATATTTAATTTGTGAATTTATTTTTAACAAGCTAATAAATCTATTTCCTATTTAATAATGTATATGTATTTGTATATATTTTAAATAGACAAGATTGTTTTTAATTAAATTAGTATAGCATAATTTTAATGTTTTGAAAATATGAATTGTGATTTATTTTGGATTTAAGCTTTTCAAAAATATTTAATAAAATACTATATGATTTTAAATATGTAAGATAAATATTTTATTGGTTTAAAATTCATTTTAACTTAAGTATGTATATTAAAATAAGTTACAAAAATGTTTGTGTTATTCTTTTTAAATATTAATTTATAAAATGTGATATGTTAATTTAATTTGTAAATTTAAAATACAATTTGAACTATGAAACATGTATTCATTAATTTACAAACTCTTTTATAAATTTATTTTAATTTTTTAAAGGTATAAGAACTAATTAACTAAGCTTAATATTTCATTAACTCTAATTAAAAACACTAATTAATTTATGATGACATGTGTAGTGTATTAAGGCATAAATAACATATGTTAAGTAAGTAAACAAAGAAGTTAACAGGTGTCCATTTCTTTTCACAAGTGTCAAATTTATATCTTTTATTTTTCTTTATTTTTAATAAATCATAAATTTAGATTATAAAACATTTCATTTACTCATTTCTTTCCTCTTCTCATTTTTCAAATCTGAACAATCACCTTCTAATTCAACTTCAAATGCCTAGCAAACATGCATTGCAATCCAACTCCTCTTTTTCAAACTCTACAAGTCTGCATGTTTTCAAAAACTATAATTAAACTCCTCAAAATGCAAAATCAAATCACTGATCCACTTACAAAGGGCCTGCATGTAAAAGCTGGGAACAAATACAAGTTGTATTTGCATCTGCAACCTGCATTTCAGTCATTCAAAAACCTGGAATTAAAGCAAGCAGGTTTCAAGGGTTTCACAGGAATTTCAAACTGTGCTCTGCAATTTTAAATCAGTGAGTAACTTAACCTTTAAAAATTAAGTAGGTAAAAGTGTTTCATGCTTTTATTTAGAAATGACTTAACATTTGAATTTGCTATGTATATGTTTATATGAGGTGCATTCTGTTTCAATTATGTTCTGACTATTTACAATGTAAGTTCTAGCTGATAGAAAAATCCCTTTTCTTTTGATTTATTTGCTGTTATGTTTTAATCTTTGAATGAAACTTGCTTATTTCTAAATAAAGTAAGCATTAAAAATTATATAAGTTGAAATAAAATTCTGTTTTACCTGAAAGTAATATAACAGAGTAAAAATTTATATTAAGTGAAAATTCAAATTATAGGAATTCAAGTTTCAGGTTTATTAATTGAAACAACAAGTGAATTCATGAATTTTAAATCAAACATTATAATTTATAGTGTTGTGAAACAAGTGCAGTAATGAATTTACTGTATCTTACAATTTGGTTAAGTACATTTGATTTGATTGAATTGGCTCCTAGAGATAGAGTAGCTATCAATGATTATAGGAAAAATTCTAAATTGGATTACAATTAAACTTGGGTGATGAGATTTGGGAATTTCAGTATGAACCCTAGTTTTTACTGGGTTTATGAATTTGGGTGCTGCGGCTTCTGTAACAACCCTGGTTTTGGAGATTACCTATAAATATTAAATTATAATGGTAGTTATAATTTAATATTGTGAACTAAAATAAAATTGGAGAAATTAAATTGTTTATTTGGAATAAACAATGAATTTTGGAATAAAATAAGAAAATAAAGTTTGAAACTATATTTTATTTGTTTCGGTTAATAATAAATGAAAAATAGTTTTTATTTGGAGAAAATGCAATAATTTTATTAATTATTGCCAATTACTTCTTTTAATAATTTTTAAAGGAAGTATTTGATTTTTAAAGGTTGTTTATTGAAATAAAAGATGGAAATTGGGTTAAAAATAAGTTTTTTTCTGTAAATAATGCTTTGAAATGGTTTGAAATATTTTTTTTAAGTGATAAAATAAATTTTGTGGAATTTTAGGAGTTAAAAACATGATTTTATTCGTTTATTTGAGTAAATAGTGCATTTTTTTAAATAAAGGAATTTAGTAATAAAAAAAATGTTTTAAAAATTAAAATTATCTTTTTTTTTATGTAAACATTTTATTTAATATGTTTGTATGTTTTCATATTTTGTTTGGTTTTAAAACATGAGAGAAATGTGATTTGTTTTGTAAAATAGTGTAACTTATGCATAATTGTGTATGCACATAAATTAAAACTTGGGCTATTTGATTTTTTTTTTCTTTTAATTGTTGGGTCCAAGCCCACTTATCCTAGGTTTGAAAGGAGAAAATAGAATTTCCTGTACGTTCATTTCTACCTCATCTTCTTCTTCCTCTTTCCAGTAAATAAGAATTAGAAACCCACTCCACAAACTTCAAAATCCAAGCCAAATCTCCAAACCAAACCAAAAAACTTGATGTTTTCTTTCAAATTAAAACATATTCTACAGGTAATCTACTCCAAAACTGAACTATTTCATCAAAAAAAAATTAATTTGTGTAATAGGGTTGTATGTAATCTCTTTTTTTTGGGCTTGCATGTTTCTTTTTGAGTTTTTATAGGTATTTGAAGCATATTCTAGCTCCAAGCTCTCATCTTTCAGCCGAAATCCGAGACTTTGCATCAAAACAGCAAGGTGAGTTAATAAACTCACAATCTCTAGCTGAAGTAAAGCTTCAAATGCAAAGATATATGCACATAGGTTGAGAATATTGATTTTTTTTGGTTGATGTTTTTATTGAATTCTGTCCATCTTTGAAACTGAAACTAATTTGACAATAACTTCTTCATCCCTTATCCGATTTTAATAAATTTAAATGGTCCGGAAAGCTTAAATCGTGTTCTACAACTTTCATGTATTAAGTTTTCTGTATTTCTGAGGTTAGGTATGTCAAAATCTAATTTTTCTATTGTTATCCCGAGAGCAAAACCAAGATTTGCTCTGTGCACGTAGCTAAAACGAATATTGACATAACTTCCTTATTTCTTAACCGATTTTAATAATTTTAGATGTTCCGGAAAGCATAAATCGTGTTCTACAACTTTAATGTATTAAGTTTTCTGTAGTTCTGAGGTTAGGTATGTCAAAATCTAATTTTTCTATTGTTATCCCGAGAGCAAAACCAAGATTTGCTCTGTGCACGTAGCTGAAACGAATTTTGACATAACTTTCTTGTTTCTTAACCGATTTTAATAATTTTAGATGTTCCGGAAAGTTTAAATCGTATTCTACAACTTTCATGTTTTGAGTATTCGGTAATTTTGATGTTAGTGTGGTAAAAAATGCAATGGTTCGTCGCTGTCCCGAGACAAAACGATAGAAGTTGTGAAATTCAAATCTCAGAATTGTTTTATCCATATCTTTTGCATTTCTTATCGGAATTCGATGATTTTTAATGTTCTGGAAAGCTTAGGATGTCGTCTACAACTTTTATGTTTTGTGTTTTCTCAAATTATGAACTTAAAAGAGGCAAACTGAACAAACAATACACAGGTCTGGGCAAAATGCCAAAGTTTATTTCTATGTATCTTGAATTGTTGCACCAGCTTTTGGTGTTTTCTTTTATGTTTTCCCGAACATGGTTTTGATGCCCATTTCAGTACATATATTGAGAGCTTTATATCATATATGCTCTAGTATTGAATCATTTATTTTCTTAAATTGTTCGAGCAAGTCTTTGATGATAAATTTTAATATAGATCTTGAGTGTTATATTATCTTATTCAAGGGATAAACCATGATTCTTTTGACTATATTTGGGTTGCTTCTACTATATAGAAGCCCGGATTTTCATGAATCCTTCATTGGGATTTTAATGATTCATTATGTGATGTTTTCATTATGATTCCGAGCACATGTGCACGTATTTTCAAACTATTTTTCCAAAAGTGCTCATATTTTATCTATTGTTCTAAGAAATATATTTTAAAAATTGATTTCATATAAAATATGATACAATTAATATTTCTAAATTATAAAGAGATTTTCAAATCGATTTCTTAAATATTTTCTGAAATTTATTTCAAAACCTGATTTAGCAAAAATATATTTTCTATATAAAGACACACGTTTTTGCACTTTTCGGACGTATGAGAAAGAGAATTAAACGATCTAGTAAAACATGTGGTATGGGACATATGAGTTTGCTTTTTCGGTTAATTCCGGACTTGTACGATCGAAACCTCTTGAGTATTGTATCTTGAGTTAATATTTAAGATTTTCAATTCCTATTATAGGAATTATCCGAGTAGCCAATATTTGGCGAGTTGAGATGTTCGAGATCTCCTATTATGAGAGTAAAAATTGTTGAGAACCACTTAAAGATGCTGTTTTACTTGCCGATGAGATGAGGCGAGTCTTGAGATGAGATTTTCCTTTTCGGAGATTATGGTTTATGAGAAACCATTATGAGATTTAATTGCATTTGCCGATGATATGAGGTAAATCTATTTATGAAGTATTCATGAAGTTAAGATGTTTATGATGATTTATGAAGTTAAGATGGTTATGATGATTTTTACTTGTCGATGAAATGAGACAAGTCACGATGGAACCATTACTCGTCGATGAGAAGAGATGAGTGTGGTATTATATTAACTCGCCGATGAGATGAGGCAGAGTGAGTTTTATGATGGTTCTGATGCTTTATGATGTTTTCTAATGTGGAACCAACTAACGATTAGTAAACCATTAGGGGAGAACGTATAGTATGGGATATACGTTCTCGCCTTTTGGGTTCCTATTCGAGAAGTTGAGACACATTCACGATGTTACTAGTGCTACAAACCGAGTACTCGATTGGAGTCATCACGATGTTCATGAGGTTATTACTCGACTCCAATCATCACGATGTTATTACTCGGGTTTTTGTGACTGGGTGTCATCAAGATGTTTCCGACTATAGTCAATCAAGATGATCACGATGTTATGATATTATGTGACCCCAAGTCATCAAGATGAATGGTACCAAATAATGGTAGTACTAGTCAAGATGTAAAGCACGTGCTATTTTCCATGAAGTTTAGATGTTTCGTTTTCACTGTTTTGATGATGATGCTTTATTATAGCCTTATGTAAGAAAAGGGCTTATTTATATACATGGTTTTATGATGATTTCGAATATGATGTTTTGGATTCTTTTCGGGCTCTATCAAGATGGATTTGAGACATTATATATATTTATACCAATGAGATGAGGTATAAATTATGGTAATGCTTTTATGATGAGTGTTGATAATAGATTTAAGATAGATTTATATTTATACCAATGATATGAGGTATAAATGATTATGGAAATTTCTTTATAATGAGTTTAATGATGGATTTTAGATCTATTTATATTTATACCGATGAGATGAGGTATAATAATTAAGAAGTTTCTATTAGATGGGTTTTATTTATGATGGATTCTTGTAGTTTAATTATCTTATGAAGATTTACTTTATGGTCCATATCCTCACCCATTTCATTCGGTTATATATATAATTAGATAAACCATGTCTATCTAATATACATATTGTATTCCTCTATGCAATCATGATGAACCATTGATGTATCACTCTAGAGATAACTTGATGACCTATATCATTCCATTGGTAATGATGGAATGGTTTTCCCCTTATCTCTTATCATCACCTTTACTAATGATAAGTTCTAGCTAGACTGACCCGTGTGTTTTCACTCGGGTCAGACCGAGTTGTTTCAGGTATCATTTATTGGGCTTAGCTTGAAGTTGATGTTGGATATCAGCTCTTCTTTCTCTTGAGTAGTTTATTTCTTCCGCATATTCTGATGTTCTTACATTTGATTCGATGTATATGGTGTGGTCGTGTACCACCTTTATTGTATTCATATTGTATTGTACTGAACGTGTATCAGTGTATATGTATATATATGATGTTGGTTACTGTTCTGTGATGTAGTTTACATTCAGTTATTGTATTTTGTTCTGATAGATCCGTTAGCCACCTATAGTTTTGGATTAAGCATTTACTGGGTATGTCGATCCACTTGAGTTGAAAAAAAAATTATATTGCATTTATCGACGTACTCAATGGATGTTTAAGACAAAATTATAGATGGTCGCCCTTAACCAGCCCTATTCTCCGCTTTAGTAGACGGAATTACTTGTTAATTCTTTTTGCTAAGGTGGGTCTCGGGGTGGGGCGTTACAGCTTGGTATCAGAGCTGTGGTCAGAACAAAGTAGGATAAACACAGAATAGTACGTATATCATGATACATCAAAGTACAATACGGATGAATCATTGTTTTTTTTTCGAGCTTGCTTTCAAATTGAGCCTTGATTCTTTTTTTGAGTTTTGGGATTGTTGAGGTGGAATATGTATAGGAATATAGATATATTATATTCTATAGTGTTCCATAATAGAGTTTGATGTCATCTTGTCTTTTATAAAATCTTATTTAGGATTGTTCTATTCTTATTTTTATCGATACGAGTGAATTCGTATCGACGGAGCTGATTGATTTCTTTGAGCATTCTCGTTGCATTCCTTTGAGAGTTGTGAATCCTATTAAAGGGATCCACAATGATTGGCTTGTTGTGAGCATTCTGAGTTCTCTATTTGTTGTTGCTTTAGTGAGTATTTGTTTATTACTCACTATCTTGAAATGTATCTGATTTGTGATGGATTGACTTATTTGATGTTAAGTCCGATTCTTTTGTTGTTACAGGATCCTATATTTATTTAGGCATCCTAATTTGATTAGGTTATTATTTCTATCACTTTGGAATGTTAGTGATGATTCTGAAGTTTCTGTATTCACTCTTGAGTATCGAGATGTTGATGATATATCTCGAATTCCAGTCAAGGTGACTTTGTTGAGTTTTGTGAGTCCGTTTGGATTTGACATCCAATCGGTACAATTGAGTGTTGAGGTAACCTTTTTCCTAGCACTTCGGTTATCCTTCCATGCGGATATCCACTAAGGAATGAGGCGAATTTCTAGATTGTTCAAGTTTGATGAGTTTATCATTCAGCTTCGTTTGAGTGTTTTTTTTTTCATATACTCAATCAATGTTATCCTTTAGCATTACTCCGACTGAAGTAGTGATTCGTGGATTGTTTCTTCTTCTCCTTCGAGAAGAATATCTTGCTTATCCTGTATCTTGATGATTTTTGGGAGTGGCTCGTGACATCGTAAGATTGACGAACACTCTATCTCCTTCTATTGATTTTGAGAATCGGGTATTCTGGGAATATCTCGATGCATTCTCTTAATGTTCTTTGGTTTGAGTTTTGAAGCTATATAAATATATGAGTTTTAAAGAGAAATTTGAGCTTTGAGATATTTTAAAAAAAAAAAAATCAAAGAATTTTTGAGAATATATTTACATGAGTAATATTTCTTTTATAAAAATAATTTGAGAGTGTTGGGTTGTCCATCGAGTAGTTAAGAGTTCTAGTCGATACGCCCGATCAACGTTATCGATAGGAATCTCCTAAATGCTATGATGAGACAATCAGACACGATGGTTTGTGTTTTAAAAATTGAGATTTTTAAAATAATGTTTGAGATTAAATATTAAATTTATTTTTGAATGCTAATTGCAGCCATTGATTTTAGAGACGAGTATCAGAGTGGCGAGGCAGTTTTGATCGTTCGATCGACTCTGCAGCCAACGAGCATATCTATTTATTAGGGATTCAGTGGCGAGGCAATGCCATTTATTTATAAATTTATTTTGAAGCAAGAGAAGAAATTTGAATTTTAACTTTGAATTTTATATTACTTACTAAGTAATATAGTAAAGAGTTTGATAAATTTTCAAATGTTGAGAATTGAGATTTAAAAGTTAAAGGATGTTGAGAAAAAAAATAAGAATGTTCTGCTTATGAAATTCTATGGTCTGCTAACTCTATGTATTGTACTTGTGAAATCACAGGATTTGCCGAGCAAACTAGTCCTGATCCTTTCATCCTCTGTTGAGGGTGAATATCTATAATCCTATCTTTCGATTTGAATCTTGTTGTGATGAAATAGGTGTTATAGATAACTTCCATTATAGAAATTGCGTGGACGCAATTTTTTTAAGGGGAGGAGTCTGTAACAACCCTGGTTTTGGAGATTACCTATAAATATTAAATTATAATGGTAGTTATAATTTAATATTGTGAACTAAAATAAAATTGGAGAAATTAAATTGTTTATTTGGAATAAACAATGAATTTTGGAATAAAATAAGAAAATAAAGTTTGAAACTATATTTTATTTGTTTCGGTTAATAATAAATGAAAAATAGTTTTTATTTGGAGAAAATGCAATAATTTTATTAATTATTGCCAATTACTTCTTTTAATAATTTTTAAAGGAAGTATTTGATTTTTAAAGGTTGTTTATTGAAATAAAAGATGGAAATTGGGTTAAAAATAAGTTTTTTTCTGTAAATAATGCTTTGAAATGGTTTGAAATATTTTTTTTAAGTGATAAAATAAATTTTGTGGAATTTTAGGAGTTAAAAACATGATTTTATTCGTTTATTTGAGTAAATAGTGCATTTTTTTAAATAAAGGAATTTAGTAATAAAAAAAATGTTTTAAAAATTAAAATTATCTTTTTTTTTATGTAAACATTTTATTTAATATGTTTGTATGTTTTCATATTTTGTTTGGTTTTAAAACATGAGAGAAATGTGATTTGTTTTGTAAAATAGTGTAACTTATGCATAATTGTGTATGCACATAAATTAAAACTTGGGCTATTTGATTTTTTTTTTCTTTTAATTGTTGGGTCCAAGCCCACTTATCCTAGGTTTGAAAGGAGAAAATAGAATTTCCTGTACGTTCATTTCTACCTCATCTTCTTCTTCCTCTTTCCAGTAAATAAGAATTAGAAACCCACTCCACAAACTTCAAAATCCAAGCCAAATCTCCAAACCAAACCAAAAAACTTGATGTTTTCTTTCAAATTAAAACATATTCTACAGGTAATCTACTCCAAAACTGAACTATTTCATCAAAAAAAAATTAATTTGTGTAATAGGGTTGTATGTAATCTCTTTTTTTTGGGCTTGCATGTTTCTTTTTGAGTTTTTATAGGTATTTGAAGCATATTCTAGCTCCAAGCTCTCATCTTTCAGCCGAAATCCGAGACTTTGCATCAAAACAGCAAGGTGAGTTAATAAACTCACAATCTCTAGCTGAAGTAAAGCTTCAAATGCAAAGATATATGCACATAGGTTGAGAATATTGATTTTTTTTGGTTGATGTTTTTATTGAATTCTGTCCATCTTTGAAACTGAAACTAATTTGACAATAACTTCTTCATCCCTTATCCGATTTTAATAAATTTAAATGGTCCGGAAAGCTTAAATCGTGTTCTACAACTTTCATGTATTAAGTTTTCTGTATTTCTGAGGTTAGGTATGTCAAAATCTAATTTTTCTATTGTTATCCCGAGAGCAAAACCAAGATTTGCTCTGTGCACGTAGCTGAAACGAATATTGACATAACTTCCTTATTTCTTAACCGATTTTAATAATTTTAGATGTTCCGGAAAGCATAAATCGTGTTCTACAACTTTCATGTATTAAGTTTTCTGTAGTTCTGAGGTTAGGTATGTCAAAATCTAATTTTTCTATTGTTATCCCGAGAGCAAAACCAAGATTTGCTCTGTGCACGTAGCTGAAACGAATTTTGACATAACTTTCTTGTTTCTTAACCGATTTTAATAATTTTAGATGTTCCGGAAAGTTTAAATCGTATTCTACAACTTTCATGTTTTGAGTATTCGGTAATTTTGATGTTAGTGTGGTAAAAAATGCAATGGTTCGTCGCTGTCCCGAGACAAAACGATAGAAGTTGTGAAATTCAAATCTCAGAATTGTTTTATCCATATCTTTTGCATTTCTTATCGGAATTCGATGATTTTTAATGTTCTGGAAAGCTTAGGATGTCGTCTACAACTTTTATGTTTTGTGTTTTCTCAAATTATGAACTTAAAAGAGGCAAACTGAACAAACAATACACAGGTCTGGGCAAAATGCCAAAGTTTATTTCTATGTATCTTGAATTGTTGCACCAGCTTTTGGTGTTTTCTTTTATGTTTTCCCGAACATGGTTTTGATGCCCATTTCAGTACATATATTGAGAGCTTTATATCATATATGCTCTAGTATTGAATCATTTATTTTCTTAAATTGTTCGAGCAAGTCTTTGATGATAAATTTTAATATAGATCTTGAGTGTTATATTATCTTATTCAAGGGATAAACCATGATTCTTTTGACTATATTTGGGTTGCTTCTACTATATAGAAGCCCGGATTTTCATGAATCCTTCATTGGGATTTTAATGATTCATTATGTGATGTTTTCATTATGATTCCGAGCACATGTGCACGTATTTTCAAACTATTTTTCCAAAAGTGCTCATATTTTATCTATTGTTCTAAGAAATATATTTTAAAAATTGATTTCATATAAAATATGATACAATTAATATTTCTAAATTATAAAGAGATTTTCAAATCGATTTCTTAAATATTTTCTGAAATTTATTTCAAAACCTGATTTAGCAAAAATATATTTTCTATATAAAGACACACGTTTTTGCACTTTTCGGACGTATGAGAAAGAGAATTAAACGATCTAGTAAAACATGTGGTATGGGACACATGAGTTTGCTTTTTCGGTTAATTCCGGACTTGTACGATCGAAACCTCTTGAGTATTGTATCTTGAGTTAATATTTAAGATTTTCAATTCCTATTATAGGAATTATCCGAGTAGCCAATATTTGGCGAGTTGAGATGTTCGAGATCTCCTATTATGAGAGTAAAAATTGTTGAGAACCACTTAAAGATGCTGTTTTACTTGCCGATGAGATGAGGCGAGTCTTGAGATGAGATTTTCCTTTTCGGAGATTATGGTTTATGAGAAACCATTATGAGATTTAATTGCATTTGCCGATGATATGAGGTAAATCTATTTATGAAGTATTCATGAAGTTAAGATGTTTATGATGATTTATGAAGTTAAGATGGTTATGATGATTTTTACTTGTCGATGAAATGAGACAAGTCACGATGGAACCATTACTCGTCGATGAGAAGAGATGAGTGTGGTATTATATTAACTCGCCGATGAGATGAGGCAGAGTGAGTTTTATGATGGTTCTGATGCTTTATGATGTTTTCTAATGTGGAACCAACTAACGATTAGTAAACCATTAGGGGAGAACGTATAGTATGGGATATACGTTCTCGCCTTTTGGGTTCCTATTCGAGAAGTTGAGACACATTCACGATGTTACTAGTGCTACAAACCGAGTACTCGATTGGAGTCATCACGATGTTCATGAGGTTATTACTCGACTCCAATCATCACGATGTTATTACTCGGGTTTTTGTGACTGGGTGTCATCAAGATGTTTCCGACTATAGTCAATCAAGATGATCACGATGTTATGATATTATGTGACCCCAAGTCATCAAGATGAATGGTACCAAATAATGGTAGTACTAGTCAAGATGTAAAGCACGTGCTATTTTCCATGAAGTTTAGATGTTTCGTTTTCACTGTTTTGATGATGATGCTTTATTATAGCCTTATGTAAGAAAAGGGCTAATTTATATACATGGTTTTATGATGATTTCGAATATGATGTTTTGGATTCTTTTCGGGCTCTATCAAAATGGATTTGAGACATTATATATATTTATACCAATGAGATGAGGTATAAATTATGGTAATGCTTTTATGATGAGTGTTGATAATAGATTTAAGATAGATTTATATTTATACCAATGATATGAGGTATAAATGATTATGGAAATTTCTTTATAATGAGTTTAATGATGGATTTTAGATCTATTTATATTTATACCGATGAGATGAGGTATAATAATTAAGAAGTTTCTATTAGATGGGTTTTATTTATGATGGATTCTTGTAGTTTAATTATCTTATGAAGATTTACTTTATGGTCCATATCCTCACCCATTTCATTCGGTTATATATATAATTAGATAAACCATGTCTATCTAATATACATATTGTATTCCTCTATGCAATCATGATGAACCATTGATGTATCACTCTAGAGATAACTTGATGACCTATATCATTCCATTGGTAATGATGGAATGGTTTTCCCCTTATCTCTTATCATCACCTTTACTAATGATAAGTTCTAGCTAGACTGACCCGTGTGTTTTCACTCGAGTCAGACCGAGTTGTTTCAGGTATCATTTATTGGGCTTAACTTGAAGTTGATGTTGGATATCAGCTCTTCTTTCTCTTGAGTAGTTTATTTCTTCCGCATATTCTGATGTTCTTACATTTGATTCGATGTATATGGTGTGGTCGTGTACCACCTTTATTGTATTCATATTGTATTGTACTGAACGTGTATCAGTGTATATGTATATATATGATGTTGGTTACTGTTCTGTGATGTAGTTTACATTCAGTTATTGTATTTTGTTCTGATAGATCCGTTAGCCACCTATAGTTTTGGATTAAGCATTTACTGGGTATGTCGATCCACTTGAGTTGAAAAAAAAATTATATTGCATTTATCGACGTACTCAATGGATGTTTAAGACAAAATTATAGATGGTCGCCCTTAACCAGCCCTATTCTCCGCTTTAGTAGACGGAATTACTTGTTAATTCTTTTTGCTAAGGTGGGTCTCGGGGTGGGGCGTTACAGCTTCATAAATGAATCGAGTTCAATGATCTTTTGGGTAATGGTATATGATGTATTGATGAAATCCTCACCGGAGTATGGCGAGTGATGGTGGCCGGAATTGGGAAATATTGGCGTTGACAATTAGACACTAAAGTAGGAAAAGTGTTTTCCAGGTTTTTGTTTAAAAACTTGAATTCAAATTCAAGTTGAATTATGGAATTTTGAAGGTGGAAGGTTGCTGTGGGGTTGCTGGTCGATGGGGGATGGCCATTGACGATGGTCAGTGATGGCCGGAGTTGGTTTATAGGTGCACAGGGAGGTGTGTGCAGGTAGGTATTTGTTTGGTTTGCAGGGTTTTTGTACTCGGAATTGTCTCGGGTAAATGGGAAGGGAGACTCGAAGTAAAGGTGGAGTAGACTCGAAGTAAATAGATGGTATCTCGGGTTGTTTAAACGCTTCAGGCTTTAGGATCTTGCAGAGTTTTTTTTCCAGATTTTAAAATTTTAAAAGTAAGTTTTTAAAATGTAAATTTAAAACCTGAACTAAGCATAAATTTAAAATGAATTTAAATATGAATTCAAAAGTTTGAATTCTGTTTATTTTGTAATAATTTGAGTTTTTAAAATGTAAATATTGTAGTTTTTTGAAGTTGATCAAAACCTGTTTTCAGGTTTATTAAAAAATTACAGTGAGGGTAAGATGCAATCAAAAATCTGAAATAAGCCTTGAATCTGAAATTGAATTTGTATTCAGTAAGTTTTAAATTTTAGATCTTTGAATTAAATTTGAAATGTTTTAAATCCAAGTTTGGTTTTAAACTTAAAACAGAAACTGTCTTTCTGTTTTGAAAATTTAAAAGTTGAGTTTAAAACTTAAAGATGAAGTTCAATCTGAAAATGTTTAAACCTGAAACTTAAATATGAAATCAATCATTTAAATCTTGGATTTTTAATCATTTTTGAATTCAAACTTAAGATGTTAAACTAAAACAGTAAACAGTTTTTCTGTTTTCTGTTTTAAAGTTAAAAGCAAATTTTAAAAAAATGCATCTGGAAACTTAAAAGCAAGTTTAAAATCGGGGAACAGATTTAGGAAGCTCAAGTTTGAATTTAATTCAAATCTGGAAAGTTTAAATTAGATTTTTAAACTTTTATAATATAAAGAACATTGTTTTGAATATTAAAACTATAAGTCTTAATGTATGAAATAAAGTTTAAACTAAGTTTAAATTTAGTTTTAAAACCTGAGATTTGACTTTAATGTCAGTTTTTAAAATTTAATAAGTTTTTAAATTTAAATTTGTTTTAACCATTTTTAGAAAAGGTTAAATAATTTGAATTTAAAAATGGAGATGGAAAAGTAATGAATGTTTTAAATTTTTAAAATTTAAATCTGAAATGAAAAATTAAATTGTGTTTCAGTTTGAAATTTAAAAAGAAATTTTAAATTGAATTTTGTTTTGAAACAAAGTGTTTAAAATACTTTGTATAAAGAAGTATGTTTCTAAATTTTGAACTTAAGAAATTAGTTTCATTTAAATTATTAAATTAATTTAAATGGAATATTAATTATTTAATTTATTAATAATGTGGATATTTAATTAAGTAATTAATATTTTTAAGTTGATTAATTAAGATTTGAAATTAATTAATTAAGGTTAATTAATCTATAATTAAGGATGATTAATTAAATTTTAATTTATGATTAATAAAATTTTAATTTATGATTAAGATTTATTTAATCAAGTGATTAATGATGATTAAGATTTTAATTAACACTTAATTAATTAATAATTAAGGATTAATTGAATTGTAATTAAATATTAATTGATTAATAATTAGTAATGATTAATATAAGTTAATCTCTTAAATAAGTAATTAAGTAATGTTAATGAAGGTCATTAACTTAAGATTATTTAACAATTAGTTAATGTGATTAATTTTTGATAATTAATTAGATTAATTAATTAATAATAATCAATTGTTTAATTATTTAATGAAAGTAATTAATGAATTAATTACTTAGTGTAATTAATTTGATTTGTGTTATTAGTTTGGATTAGTTAAGTTAAATTAATTTAAACATTGGAGGATTGATTGATAATTACTTTATGTAATTTATAAATTTGTAATTACTTAAGGAAGTAATTAATTAATAATTACAGAATGTAATTAAAGATAATTATTAAGGAAGTAATTTGGATTTAAATTACTTTGAATTAATCAAGTGATTAATAAAGATAATTAATTATGAGAAATTGATTTATGGGATGGGTAATTAAAGCAGTTAATTACTAAATGGCTATTAATCATGGGTGATTAATATATATGGATTAAATTGAAGATTAATTACTTATGTAATTAATTTATTTTGAGGAATCGATTAAATGTAATCATTAATTAATTAATGATGTAATTTGGAATTGATTTGAGGTATAATTAATAATGAATAAATGATTAATTAATTAAGCAATTACAAGTTAATTATTTGCAAAGGGTTTAATATAATTAACTTGTGTAATTAATATTAAATGCTAATTACTTATTGTAATTAGATATGGTTCATCAGTAATGATTAAGTAAAATGAATTATGAGATGATGATTACTTAAATTGATTTGTAATCAATTGATGATTAAGTTAAGCAGGATTTTGATGATGAAGTAATTAATTTAATTCATTTTAAATTAATTAGAGTTTAGGTAATTAATTTAATTCATTTTAAATTAATTATAAATGATGTGATCATTTAATCATTGCTTATGTTTTGATGATTGGTATTGGTTATCTGGTATGGTTTGTAATCTCAGTTACGAGATGAGTAGTGTATGTGATATGGATGCATTGGTTGCTTTTGGATGATAATATGGATTACCTGATTATGATACGAATTATCTGTTGATAATGATAAAGTCGATTATATATTGTGTTGTGAATTATCTATCTGTGTATATTTAGATAATGAATTGAATGGTTTTAAACTTAAAACAACTTGGACCTTAAAAGACACGCTTTGCATTTCGATGAGACCGGGATCGGGTTTCCATATTTGGAATCCAAAAAACACATTGATTCCAAATAACGTTAGGTCGTGAATCAATGTGGAGCGAGTGAAGACTCGAGGTGTAAGGGCTATACGTCAGTATAACTCTGTGGGTGATTCTATAATGAGTTTGACGGAATAGTACTTATAGATTCGAGATGGTGAATCAGAGTGCAAGGGTTATTGTCGTTAACTCTGAGGGTGATTCCAATACGAGTGTAACGAGATAATGCCTTCGGTTTCGTTCGAACCCGGAACGAACTTATATGGATTGAATGCTTTCAGAACATCGTCAGGTGGACGATGAGCATTCACTACAACAATATTGACTTTTGATGGCGTTAATGTATAGCGTTTCCGTGTATCTTCCTTCAAATGCTATTCAGGATAGGGTTTACAACGCCATGAAATGAATAGGATGGTGTACTCAGCGCTATTCCATCAAAAGGCCAGAGACAATTAATTTTGTGCGGGAATAAAAAAAATATGCCTATTCACTTTGTCCCCTCTTTTAGAAAACACCATCTTCTTTCCCTTGTCCTCAGAAAAAAATAACTAAATCGGTCCTTGTCAACGGTGGATTGAATCGCAAAACCCTGACCTCTGTCATCAACGGTCAGTCGTCTATTGAATGGCGAAACCCTAACGTCTGTCGCAGCCGCCTGGAACCCTACATCCGCGTCGCGCCTCTCCAATTTGTGCTGCCGCGTGAGAGGTATTACCATAATTAAGCTCTGATGTATTACTTTTTAGCTCATTGGAAACATCACCGTGTTCTTTCACAGAAGTTAGACCTTTTTTTTTTGCCTGCAATGGATGGAAATGCAGTGATTTAATTTATAACATGAGAATCAATTTGTAGGCAGGGGCCATCATGATCGAAGATAAGAGCAATAGTAATAGAAAACTGAACTTGTGTTATAACATATGGAATTCTCTTTGGTATTGCTCGGATTTTTATTTCACTCTGTTTGTGAAATCAAATCAAGAGTCAAAAAGGTATATATTGGTAGAACGATGTATTATATTTGTAACACAATCTCTGTGTTATACAGCTTCATATGGCTCTTTAAATTTAAAGTGATTTTTTGTTCCACTGTCATTGACCTTTAAGCAATGATGGACTATCATATGCTTTATGCCTTCTACTAAAGCTACATTGATGTTAACAGTATGTATACGTTGTTATTTTTTTTTGTGAGAATGAAAAGGCCATGCTATTTGTTTCACAGGAATTTTTTTTCTTGTAGCTACTGAATCTTGATAAGTTGTTTTTGAGTCAAATTAATGTTACACTCAACTTGTTTGTAACTAATTCGATGAGTTCAATGTCATATTACTATTTTACATAATTAAAATGGACTGAATATCTTGCTATTGAATACTATAGTTGATTCTAATTTGAGTTCTACAATGTTCAAGGTTTCTTGTTATTCATACATGACAATTTTTTGGTATGTATTTTATATTGAACAGCTATAAATGTTCAAGTCTAAGGGAAAGAAAAACTGATTTTTTGATGTTGCCAAGAGAAATACATGATTTTTTAAAAATTGCCTAGGTTGTAGATCAAGGTTGTGCAACTTTTCTAAGAATTTTTGTCATGCCTAATCATCATAACATTATTAATCTTCTTTGTTTGTTGCTATTTTAACTATGAATCTGCTAGATTTCTTGCTTCTCTAATTCTTTGTAAAGTCCATTGTATGAAAATCAACCAGATACGAGCAAATTATTCATATGTATCATAGTTTGAATTATAGTTGAAAGTTTCCTCTAATATATTTGATTGGTTGGTGCATTTAGCAAAAATAGGAGCTGAAAATGTTTGTTTCATTTTGTACTGCACAATATTTAAGAAAGATAATAGTTGATTGCCATTTTTGATCAATTGCCGCCCGCGGAAATGAAATATGTTATTACACTACAACAAAACGCACTATCTATAGCACTAATCCATAGCGTTTCCCTATTAAAGGCATATGAAATAAACAATCATATGATTTCCAACGCTATTTTTCAAAAGGCGGGAACAAATTATTTAGGCGGTGATATCGTGAGCTAACTTTCTAATGTTGTGTCTGATCTCCCTCTTTTGACCTTCTCCTGAAATAAAGAGAAAAAAAGCTAATTTCACTTTGTCCCCCTTCTCTTCAAAAAAACCCTAAATCAAATCACGTCATCGTTCAAAATTCACTAAATCAAATCAAATCACAACCTCCCTCATTTTGTCTTGCTACTTCAATCAGAAGAACCACCATCAGAGGAACCGCTCAATAACTATCACCCAATGCCCTCCAATCTGAAGAGCTGCCTTAACTTCATTTCGTCACTCCAATCCAAAGAACCGCCAATAGTGGAACCGCTTCAAAGGTACCTATTTAGTTGCAAAGTTTGATTGTTATCTAATAGCTTTGTGTGCCATCAGTGCCCCATGTTTTTATAATAAATATTTTTTGAGTTAATGTAAATGCATAATGTCTGAAATTTTATTTAGCTTCAGAATGGTTATGTCTTAGTTCTACACTTGTTATTGAATTAATGAGTGTATAATGAACTATTACTTTTTTCCTATGGTTCTTAAATGTGGAATATTGGATGTGCAGTGCACTAGTCAATTGTTATTTGTGACTGTCTGGATCTAACCTACCTGTTATGTGTTGAAGCTTCGGTTTTGATTATTTGCACGATTTGAATTCTACATACATTTTTGTTAACATGACTACGTAATGTTTGGTTTAATGTCATGCAATGTATAGTGTGTTTGTTAGTGAAAAGGAAAATTAAGGAAAAAAGGAAGAATGAGTTTTCCTTTTCATTTATGATTTTAAGCTACTGGGCTGACCAGCATGGTGGAAGTAATTGCCGCTCCACTATTTTTATCTATTCGATTTTTTAGAGGGTATAGTCAATTTTGTACGGTCAATATCAAACAAGGTTTTTATTTTTTTGCATTTGGTAAGTTTTTTAAATCAGTTTTCTTGAATTTTATCCAGGATAAAAAAAAGTTAAGCAATAAGCTTAATTTTTGATTATGATAAAAAGTCTAAGTAAAAAAGCATAATAAAATAAACGAACATAATTACATAAAAATTTACTATTTACAAGCTCGTGAAATAAGCTTATAAACAATAAGCCTAACCTAAGCCATAGCCAAATGTTAATGTTCAAAACGGTTAGAATCATAATTCATAAGCCTTTGCCACCGATTTACTAACAGGCTTTATAAATTAAATATTGAAACCCTTTGAGTAATGCTCTTTTCTTTGGTATCCAAAGTACTAATAAAATTTGTACTCAATAATTATTACTCTCTTTAATTAAGCCTTATTCAATTTCTTCACAAGGTGAGTTTGTTTTTCTAACTAAAAATTTATTGTTTTGAGGTTTGTTACCTGGTTATTCTACATTAAATTTTTTGCCTTTCGTTTGTTAGATTTGGTAAAAATAGTAGAATTTCTATAAAATTTGATGATGTCACTGATTGATTAGGTAATAGTCAGCTTCATTTACGTTTGACTTTGAATTTAAGTAGGTGGTATTTTTTGGGTATGATTATGATAATTTAGTGGTTTTTCATCTATCCATTTAATTTAACTTTCTCTTTTTTTGGTGATTTCTTGTTTACGAATTATGATTAGGTAATGTGGACATAATAAAATATGTTGTTTGAGGTTGTTTATTTTTTTTACGACCCAGAGAACCAAGCTTTTGCTTGTAAACCTAAGGAAGTATGTACAAATATGCACTGAATCCACAAGAATATATACTACCACTTCCACTAATCTATATTATATTATTACTAGTGAGTTACGTCAAGAGCACACACCCGATTTTCCATGAATCTTAAACTGAAAGGTCACATTTTTGCTTTCTTTTTTCTTCTTCTTTTATCGTTCCTCTTCCTCTCACCTCCGTAAGTTCAAGGCAAAAAAAAATCTATTTTCCAGCTAATGTCGCCTCTTCCTATCATCTCCACTCCAACCCTAGGCCTTCGATCAAATTAAATAAAATTGAACACTCACTATGAAATCGAGTCCTTCATTCTTTTCTTTATGAAAATTCGACTCTTTGTTTCCATAAGAACGACTAATTTACCAATTTTGTACCATTTTACTAATTATTTTTGGTTAGACCAATATTAAAGGTTTTCATTTTACTTTATGCAGGAACATTGTCTTGATGAGATAATATCCACTGCTTTGAGTTAATCGGTAAGTATTTTTTTGTATCAGTAATATTACAAAAATAAGGGCTTTTAATAGTACTAATACTTAGCGTTTCCGCATTTGCTTCTTTCAACGCTATGCAAATTATGGTTTCTAACGTTGAGATAAATTGGTATACACGCTCAACGCTATTCGAAAACGCCAATTACTATTTTTTATAGCTGCTTTAAATTAGTACCTAAATTTGTTGTTTAAACAAGCCAAATCTTTAAATTAGTATCTCAACTTTTGCACTGTCTGAAGACTACAGAGGTTTGAAAATGACGACATTAAAACTTCTCTAAGTAAAGAAAACAAACCTTACCTATACTGATACCAGTTGTCATGTTGTAATAACAAATATTTGCAGCACAATGAGTTAACACACAATCAAAGTGTTTGGGTGTTGTACAATAGTTTGCATTAAATCAGTAATGTGACGATTTTCAGCTTAAAACACATACTTTTTATTCACATCACTGAACGATTCAGGCATCGGTTCACTCATGACTAATGCCAGTTTCATGCAATGTATTAATGATTGGTGACATTGTTGTATAAGTTGAAAAAATTATTGTTAATGGCGCAAGCCAAGTATCAGGAGAGGAGTAATGCGTAGACATTACTCCGGTGCTACAAATTAGCGCTGTTGTAATGGCAAATTTTTTGGAAACAGTTTGGTGCTAATGTTGTATATTGTTCTGACATTGTTGTATATTTGTATCCATGCACCTCATAGTACTCAAGTTTTCCATATGAATTCTATTCTTTTTTGGGTTACATAGTTTCAGCAGGATGGTAACAATACATAAATACAGCCGGTAGATGTTTCATTTTGTTAATAAACTTCTACATGTCAGTTAGGCTTCAGTTTCCCTTTAACCTTAGATATTTAAATTAACTGATGTAGAGTTTTCCTGAAATTCACATTTTGTTTTTGCTCCAGAAAAACGTTGTTGCATCTAAGTATTTTGCCCATGTTTACTCGAGAGTACATAGGTTATGTTTGTATGCATTTTTTGTGATATTGACATGACCTGCAATGATATATCCTGAAAATTTCACTACGTACTTTGTGAGATGGCAAATTCTCTCCCATTTAGGAAGACTAGGGTGACCAATATTGCGTTTACCTTTGCTGTTTAATTTTCAGTGAATGCACTTAAACTATTTCTGCATTCAACTAAATTGAATTATACGATAGTCGTAAATGCAAATATTTTTTCTAATTGTTATTTCGATTTTGCATATTTTTTTCTTAAATTTAGCAATATGCCATGTTGGAAAAAAGAAAAAGAAAAAAGAAACAGTGAGTGTATATTACCTTTTCCACTTCAGCCTACTGTTTTTGATGTCTTATAAATGTTTATCGTTTCAATTATATCTTCCCCTAGTTGCTTTATTTTCTGAATAAATAGATTACCCATTTATAAAATTTGAGATACAGATATGGAAAACTTGTGTATATATTGTTTGACGTCATTAGTTGCATCTTCCAAAACATGAGTAACGATGCTACTGTTGTAGTAATTGCTGTTTTTGCTAGTGGAAGCAATTTTTGTAATATAAAGAATGAATGAATATGTGTCAAGAGAGAGTTACTTTTCGTAAATCTGATACTTTTTTCCATTTGAAAAGACAAGAAATGATGGATAAAGACTGGGTACGTCTAAACAGGTAATTATATGGTACTTAAGTATAATATTGAATTTAAAACGTATTTTAATACCTAAGGTTATTATTTGTTTTTTATTATTATTGTAGAACCACTAATGAATACGAGCAAGCAGCTTGGAATTTTGTAAACTATGCAAAGCTAAAGCTGCAAAATGTGGAAAAAAAATTATGCCCTTGTGTACATTGCAAAAATCTTACCCGTCTTCATGGAGAAGTTATTGTTGAGCATTTGATTATAAGAGGAATGGATCCTAAGTACATGGACGGTGCGTGGTACAATCACGGCGAGCGAATAAATAAAAGCAAAAATACAAAGCTGGGTGATGCGTATGATTTGCTTAAAGCCATTATCTATGAAGACGAAGATTTTATTAATCATACTTTCTTTGATGATGATAAAAGTGAAGATGATGCACAGAGATGAGAGGATGAATTACACAAAAATTTGGAAGATGCAGAGACCCCATTGTATCCTGGTTGCAAGGATCAAACAAAGTTATCTGCTATCTTTGCCTTGTATAATCTTAAATGTGAGACTGGATTGTCTGATGATGGTTTCGATAAGCTTCTAAATGTGCAGCAATTGTTTTTGCCAAAAAATAACGTACTTCCCAAGTCGTTATATGAATTGAAGAAATTCCTTAAAATATTTGACATGGGTTTCGAGAAGATTCATGCATGTGAGAACGACTGTTGTCTTTTTAGGAGTGAATATAAAGATTTGAATAATTGTCCAAAATGTGGATTTTTGAGGTGGAAAGTAAATCAACGGACAAAGGAGATTATGCATGACATTCCAGTTAAAGTGTTGCGTTATTTTCCAATAATTCCAAGGTTTAGGAGAATGTTTAGATCCAAAAGGATGGCGGAAGATTTACGATGGCATTTCAATAACAAAAGCACCGATGGAAAAACGCGACATCCGGTAGATTCTATAACATGGAATGTAGTGGATGAGAAATTCAAATCATTTTCAGCAGATCCACGCAATTTAGGCTTGGCCTTGCAACAGATGGCTTCAATCCATTTTCTATGTTAAGTTCCAAATATAGTTGTTGGCCTGTAATGCTCGTGACATATAATCTTTCGCCTATGTCGTGCATGAAGAAAGATAATATTATGTTAACATTGTTAATTCCTGGTCCGAAGCAACCAGGAAATGACATTGATGTATTTTTAGCGCCATTGGTAGAAGATTTATGTCATTTATGGAATACCGAGTTGAGGTTTATGATGCATATAGTCAATCAATCTTTAATATGAAAGCAATTTTGCTTTGGACAATAAATGACTTTCCGGCATATGGTAATCTTGCTGGATGCTATGTAAAAGGTAAAAAGGCTTGTCCATTATGCGGTGTCAACACTCATCATCGATGGCTAAACCACAGTAGAAAGACCGTCTATATGGGCCATAGAAGATTTCTATGTCCTTCAAACCCTTTGAGAAAATAGAAGGCCTTGTTTGATAACACCGTGGAGGAAGGGTGTAGACCTAGGATTCTAACTGGGAGAAAAATTTCTATCATTTTAAAAGATTTTCCGAATAATTTTGGAAATGCAAAGAAGAACCAAAAAAAGAATAACAGAAAAGGTAAAAAATTGAATGAGCAAAATATAATAGGAAATAAAAGAAGAATTGAGCATAGCAAGAAAAATGAAGATGATGAGGATAAAGATCCCGTGAGAATGGAGCTATTAAGGTGGGAAAAAAAGTCCATCTTTTTTCAGTTGCCATATTGGGAGGTTAGTGCATACGTTTTATTTTATTCTATTAGACTAACATTATGGAATCATACAATTAAATTGTTCCATTATTGATTTTTATAGGAACTTACAATACGTCATAATGTAGATGTAATGCATGTCGAGAAAAATGTTGGAGAAAGTCTACTAGGCACAATGTTGCATGACAAGAAATCGAAAGATGGAGTTAACTGTAGAAATGATTTGAAGGATTGGGGAATTCGACATGGTCTTCATACACAACCCCGCGGGAAGAAGACATATCTTCCGCCAGCTCCATATACATTATCGAAAGGAGAGAAAAAAACATTTTGCAAAAGGTTGTATGATTTTAGAGGACCTGATGGTTATTGTTCAAATTTTAAAGGTTGCGTATCATTAGTGGACTGCAAAATTAGTGGCTTGAAGTCTCATGGTTATCATGTTTTAATGCAACAATTAGTACCAGTTTTAATCAGAGGATTGCTTCCAAAGAAGCCAAGGAAAACAATAACTCGTTTTTGTTCATCGTTTAATAAATTATGTCAACGTGTTATCGATAGAGAGAAATTAAATCAACTTGACGACGAGATTATTGTAACTTTGTGTGAGCTTGAAAAATACTTTCCACCTTCTTTTTTTGACATAATGATACACTTGACAATTCATCTTGCAAGAGAAGCACAATTGTGTGAGCCAGTCCATTTGGATGTACCCCTTTGAAAGATACATGAAGACACTAAAGGATTATGTAAGAAATCATGCTCGTCCTGAGGGGTGTATTGCAGAATCTTATCTTGCAGAAGAATGCATGAGATTCTTTGGTGAATTTTTAACAAAATCACAGAAGAAAGAAGTTAGAAATGAAGATTACCAAAGTAATGTAATACTTGAAGGACGTCCAATATCAGCACATATGACAATCACATTGTCTTCAAATGAGAAAGAATCTACTCATTTGGCTGTGCTAATGAATATGACCGTGGTAGACCCATTTTTAGAGTAAGTGCATATTCCCCCTTTTTCATTGTTTGATTGTTTGTTTTTTAAATATAACATAACACCTCTTGTTATACGCTAGTTTGCATTTGGAAGAGTTACAAAATTCAGACAAGCGCATGGAAAGAAATGCAATGTTACTTTGGAAAAATCATATAGCTACGTTATCTAATTGGATTAAAAAAAAGGTCAATTGAATTCTTAAATGTTACTAATTAACTTAAAACCGTATAAAGAATATTTTAATTAAATGAAATTATTTTTTGTTGGTATCTGTTAGCTCCGAAGATCACGATGACATTTTAAAATGGATTGCTTATGGTCCAAAGAACGATGCTTCGTCCTACACAAGATACATCATTAATGGACAACGTTTTCACAAAAAAGATGTTGGGAGAGAAACCCAAAATAGTGGAGTGACTTATGATGCAACAACCATGTGTAGGGCAAGCGCAAAAGATGTTTCTCAAGTGGTCGACGTTGTCAGTTATTATGGGATACTTACCGATATAATTTTGTTGCGCTATAACATTTTTTATGTTCCGATCTTTAAGTGTGATTGGGCAAACATAAGAAATGGTGTAAAGGTTGAAGATGGATTTACGCTTGTCAATTTACATCAAAGTCAAGCTTCATTTACAAAAGATCCACATATACTTGCATCTCAAGCAAAGCTATTTTTTTATTCAAGAGAAAATGATTCTTCTAATTGGTATGTTGTAATGAAAGCACCTTCGAGAGTTTTTGACGATTTAGAGATCCACGACTCCTTTGAGGAAGTAAGCAATGTTGGGGAAGGTTGCCAAGAAATCAATATGGATGTTGATGAGCATGTTGAGGATGTTTCTTTTGTTAGAGAAGATTGTGAAGGCATACTTGAGTAGTCCTGAAATGTGTCCTTATATTTTCCTTATAAATCTTCCTTTTTTTGTTGAGGAAGATTGCCAAGAAATTTGTCCTAATATTTTCCTTATAAATCTTCCTTTTTTTGTTTTTTTTTTCCAACACTTTTTTAAGAACTTGCTTGTTTAAAGCTTAACTCACACATCACAAGAATGCATATTCTTGAATTTTGTTGGATGAATGTTTTACTGCCTAATTGAATGTTTAAAGCATGGTTTCATTTGTCATAGTTTGTCTTCTTACAACAACATCCAAGTTGTTTGTTTCCATTGTCCTAGTTACTATGTCATTTGCTTTTTCTTTAATGTCTTTACCCGCATAGAACTATGAATTTTCTACATATAAAACGATTAGCCACTATTAAGAAGCCGTGTCATGTAAATCTGACCATCAATTAATCATAAATCTAACAAACTAAGAAAGAAAGACTGGAGCATATTTTGATTTCTTTCTCGGTTTCCTTTTAATTATCAATAATTATTATTGAAATATTTTATCGAGCTATTTTATCCAAAGGATGTCATAATTTGCAAAACTTACAATAGTTTTTCTTATCCATTGAGACAGACATCTTAAGACCATTAATTAAATTTTATTTGACAATAAGGATGCTAAAAAATATATACATTGAGGTAGAATGTAACGACCCACTATTTTGTACCATTCAAATTCGACAATAAATAAAACATGTCGAGCTGGAATAGTTCAAAACAATAGATTGTAAATAGCTTAGGAACAAATGAATTCAAATACACAGAATCACATACGCAGATATCAGAATCTCACAGCGGAAATAAACATTCAGTGCTTCATTAAGCCACTTATACAACTTTAACCAACAGAAATTACATAGTTTATAATCTTCAATACAATTTTTAAAACATAAAAGAAACAGAGTCTTCAAAGGTCTTGATTACAGAAAAGATAAAGACTGAAACAAAGCTTCTGGCAGCACGAATGATCTACGGGGTATACTAGCTCCGGAGAGAAACTGAAGCTGCAACTCAGGCTGACCCGAGCGTAAAATAAAACATAACACTCGAGTCAGGACATACATACTTGTATAATTGTGAGCTAATTCGAGTGTACTGTAATATATAGCAAGTAACTTAAAGGATGCTTGGGATCGCCCATCCTCTAAGGATCCGTTAAACTATTTACTATGTAGTATATTGCGCTATTATAATAGTGTCTACATATAAAATAAACTTACTTTTAAATAGCGTTAAGGCTTTACATTTTCCACCTTAACACAAATAATGCCAATAGTCTATACAGTACCGTAATACCTCCTGATCGGGAAGCTACCAGAGGATACTCCGTAGGTACGACACAAATAGAAACTCATAGAAGGCTCGCTATGGTAGGTGACACGGCACAACTAGGCAATGCCAGGGTAGATATACCAATTGCTACTCGGACCGATGGAAACGCGTAGCCGCAGTTACCGCCTACCTCGAACAACACTCCCAAATCAAAGGTGCGCACCAAAACAATCACAAGAGTAATAGAATGGCATACGAAGAAGTGTGTTCGATCAGAGGTGCTACCTCATTAATCCGAGAATCGCTCCTGTTTTAGCCACCTTATGCCAACTCACGGGAGTCGGGTCCACGTATTTACCTTAAAGGAACCGTCACCACCATCCTACTTCATTCTGGGATATCCACCGCGTACACGGTTAGTCAAAGTGGTTTTTGGTATCGACAGAGAATATGTCCATATCCGATCCCGGTCTCTTTGCCAACCAAACGTTATTATAACCCGTGGTTACAGTTTAAAATGGTATTCGTACTTTAAAATCAAAATATATTTCAAATTCCTTCAATATCAAATATTGATTTAAACTTTCCACTTTATAATATACTTTTTAAATTTATTCAATTTATTTTGGAATTTATTGCCTTTACCAAATTTTAACGTTAAATTCTTCCTTTAAATCCATCAAAAATCAATTTCTTAAAATTTTCTAATTACATATTAAATTCCAAAATTTACACCTTTTTCCCAAAATTAATTTCCATAAATTTTAAAACAATCAAATTCCAGTTTTTGCAGCACTTATGAAATGCTACCTAAAGTTTACGGGTTAAACAGTCCAATTTTTAAAGATAGCATTTAAATGCTGTAATAGGTTATTAACTTATCAATTTAGTTTAAATTCCAAATATAACTTATTATCAATTATTTTCCTAACTGAAATCTTACCTTTACAAAATCCAGTATTTCCAAAATAAGTTATATTCCAAAATTTTATTCAACATTTATTTATTTATTTAACATTCTTAACTCATTCAAAATCATTATAAATCAGAATAATATAAACTTCCAAAATAATCTTAAAATATTTCAGAAAAATATTATAGAAACCACGGGTCTGTATATAGTTCTCTAGCCTAGGTCAAGTGATACGGATTTATATCATTTCAATCCGCAATTTACAAAACCCCGGGTTCTATCATTTCAAACCCGCAATCCCAAGTCAACATTTAAACAGTTAACAGAATAAATGAACAATAATCATCATTTAGGCCTATCATTTCAGCCCATAACTATCTAAGTTTTACAGGGAACTTACAGTGATGATTTAAACAGTAAATAAACATTTAATAATATAACTGCAGTAATATTACAACAGATAAATAACTGATGGGGTGTCAATTTAAATGGGTTTAACATCCTACGTTATATTACAGACAGATAGAAATTAAATAAAAGTCTACAAATACACTTGCGATAATTCACAAATATATAGGCATGTTTGTCTGGTGAGAAAAACTCACCTGATGGCTGCAGAAAGATTTGATTCAAACAAAAATGAAAATCCACCGGAAAAGAAGCGCACAGAGAGTAACGATGAAATATCCCGGAATGTTACGCCTAGATTCAAATCTATAACAAGATCCAAATAAAACCAATACGCAACTTCAATTTACGGTCAAAGCAAATATTCGAAACAATTTGGAACGAATAGAGTACAAGAAATTTTGGTTCAACTTTTGCTCGACTGCCACACCCCACATCCCGACCAACGTTCCCGGTAATATATTTTAAAACTATATGTTCTTGCTGCTATAAGGCACGGCGCAGCCTACTATGCATTAACACGTTACTATCTTCCTATTACTTTTCTTTTCAAAAGGAAATAGAGTTTCCTAGTTTTGGCCACAATCCCCCAACAAAACGCATGCTCCAAATATAATTTCCCTGCTTTGTTCCATGCGAGCTAGATGCCAAGTGGTGCATCTCAGTTCCCACACAACTATAAGTATCAAAGTTTTGCAGGCTTTCTTCTTTTGCCTTATTATCAACTGAAGCTTTTTATATACCTTCGCCATTTTATAAAACATGACTTGCAACACGTCCCTGCCAACTTCATAGATATGCATGCACGTATGCTCTCTCCACTCTTTCTCCCTTCGTTCTTTTATTTCTCCTCTTTTTTTTTTCTTTTTTTTTTCCCCAAAGAAATCTCTCAGTTCCTTAAAGAAACATGCACACTGCCCACTCATCTCACTCACCATGTATCAGTACTAGATTTGCAACTAAAAATCAAATCTTGGGAAAAATATGCAGGCAAACTCACCTCACTATGACTCACATCATCAGCAACTAAGGTACTTCATTGATCTCTTATATTTTTTATTATGTCTTATATATACGTCTACCATTTATATTTATCAATAAACTACTCACTTTATGCATATGCTTCTCAGTTCACCTGAGATCCAACGGTGGTGTATGCAAACTTATTTCACAAATGCAACCACTCTGATTCTTAAACTATAGGTCTTAGTTGTGAACACTATGTTTCCCTATTCAAACTGCATCTATCCAAATCCACACTACTACTTGCTGTTATAGGATGGTAAAACCTATACGCATGCCCTATGAAACATGCACAGATGCACCGACGACCAGACTCATCTCCTATCCTCAATCTCTGTCCTATATATCAGTCCCCTATCAAACAACTATGCATGTACTCAGGGTGAAAGTGTATGATGGTCAGACTAGTGGGGTTAAGGGAATGTAGTAGTCGAGCGCAAATAAAATTTTGCCAAAGGAAAGATCAATTTAAGGCAGACAAATGAAATTTACAAAAGAGGGATAACCATTACCTGATGGAGCTTGAAAAGAAGACGTGAAGGCTGAGATATGTAGAGCAGAGGAAAGTTGATGTGAATGAGTAGGTATTTATAGATGAAATTTGCGAATTTAAGGGAGAAGGCAGGTGAAAAGATTCTTGATTTCTTTCCAGTTTTCTATCTTGAATGATATACGAAAATTGTGATAAAAATCATGCGTTGATTTCCCCTCCAACTTCTCTGTTAGAACTTTATAAATGCGTGATTTACTTAAGGCTTTGCAAAATATTAATTGCCAGTTATACAAAGCTTGTGATTTTATACTAATGTGCATGATTTACTCGTTCCAGTTTGCAAAAGAATTTGTTTCGAAACAAACAGAGGGCGAGAGTTTCTCAGTTGATAAAGTGGAAGGCTGAGATATGTTTCCAGTTTCCTTTGTTGAATGCTATTTATTCTTGAGTAAAGGTAGGAAACGGTAATGAGGGGAAGATGTGATCTGTTTCCAGTTTATACGTTTGGAACGTTACACGAAAATTTGATTTTTTTGTTTGGTAGAAATAAATGAAATGGCAAGAATTTATGCAAGGCTTTAGGAATGAGAACGTATACAAATATTTCGAAACCAAATTGTCAGCTAATCAAAGTAACGTTTGGTATAAAAATCACTGACTGATATTTTAAATCCAAAGATATTAAAAATATGATTTTAGAAATACGTCAAACAGACGTATTACAAATCATCAAAAATATATATAAAATAACGTTTTAAATTTTATACGTTTTATTACGTTACTTACCATAAATTCTACGCGCCCTTTAAACGCGAAATTTAATAGTCCAAAATAGCTTAAATTTTCACAGTTATTATTAAAACTTTATTGGTTTACACAATTATATAAAAATATATTTCAAAATTAAATAATTAAAAGAAATAAATGGCTATAAAACTAGGGTTGTTACACTCTCCCCCACTCAGAACTTTTCGTCCTCGAAAAGGAACGAAAGAAAGAAAACAAAGGAAGATAAGCTAGAAGATCAAAGTACCTTAAACAAATAGTTCCGGGTTCGAAGCACGAATGCTTTCCTCCGTCTCCCATGTGCAATCTCGCTCATCGGTGCTCCATTGCACTTTGACCAATTGGACAGATTTTCTTCTAAGCTGTTTCGTACCTCGATAGACGATACGAAGCGGCTTTCTTTCAATAGTTAGATCGGGTTCGATGTCCAGACCATCAAGAGCAGTAGGCTGGATGACAAGAGATGGATCGTGAAGACAGCGGCGAAAGTGAGATACATGGAATACATTGTGAATTCCAGCAAATTTCTCGGGTAGATCTAGTCGATAAGCAAGAGATCCAATCCTCTCCAAAATACGGAAGGGACCGATGAACCTAGGGGCCAGCTTTCCTCTACGTCCAAACCGAACCACATTTCTTAAAGGAGAGATCTTAAGAAATACCAAATCACCAACATAAAACTCCAAACTCCTTCTACGCCGATCAGCATACTTCTTTTGTCTATCTTGAGCAACCTTTAATCTTCTCTTAATCTCCTCTACTTTCTCCGAAGCTTCCAAAATCATCTCGGGGCCAAGAACTAAGCGGTTACCGGACTCAATCCAACAAGAAGGAGATCTACACGGTCTCCCGTATAGAGCAGCAAATGGGGACATCTCAAGACTAGCCTGATAACTATTGTTATAGGTGAATTCCACAAGGTGGAGATGATCTTCCCAAGATCCTCCATAATCCAAGATGCAAGCACGAAGAAGATATTCAAGAATCTGATTTACCCTCTCCGTTTGACCTCAGTTTGTGGGTGGTAAGCGGTGCTCAGGTTCAAACGAGTACCCAAGGATTCTTGGAACGCTTTCCAAAACTGACTAGTGAAAATAGGGTCTCGATCGCAAACAATGCTAAGGGGAACGCCATGGAGGCGCACAATCTCCCTCATATAGATTTCGGATAAACTCGAAGCTGTCCGGGTAGATCTGACTGGAATAAAATGTGCGTACTTAGTCAATCTATCCACAATAACCCAGATGCTTTCATTTCCCTTCCTAGATCTCGGTAAACCATCGATAAAATCCATAGAAACTTGCTCCCACTTCCAATTCGGAATCTCCAAAGGCTGTAACAAACCCGGTGTCTTCTGATGGTCCGCTTTGACTTGCTGACAAGTCGCACATCTACTCACAAAGATAGAGACATCTCGCTTCATACCTCTCCACCAATAGAGTTTCTTCAAATCCTGATACATCTTTGCTACGCCTGGATGAATGGAAAGTCGGGACTGATGATGTTCCCGGAGTAACTCCTGCCTCAACCCATCAACATTCAGAACACAAATCCTTCCATTTATCCTTAAAACTCCTTTATCATCAATCTGAGCTCCACTATTATCAAAACCATTACTACCTCTGCCCCGGACATTCTCCTTAATCAATCTGATGATCCTGTCCTCATCCTGCTTAGCCTTGACACGGTCCAATAGAGGAGAAGAAACAATAAGCTGACATAACAAGGACTTCTTCCTACTCAACGCGTCCGCCACAACATTTGCTTTCCCAGGAGTATAGTTTATGTCGAGATCATAAGAAGCAAGAAACTCGAGCCACCGCACTTGTCTCTGATTTAAATCCTTCTGGGTAAAGATATATTTCAGAGACTAATGATTGGTGAAGAGATCAAACTTAGCTCCCAAGAGATGATGTCTCCAAAGCTTCAGGGAAAAGACAACAACCAACAATTCTAAATCGTGAGCAGCGTAATTAGCTTCATGTGTCTTCAGCTGACGACTAGCATATGCAATTACTTTCCCATCTTGCAATAGCACTGCTCCCAAACCTTCTCGACAAGCATCGGTGAATACCGTTAATCTTTCACTTCCATTTGGTACAGTAAGTACTGGTGCGGAGGTGAGCTTATCCTTTAACTCTTGGAATGCAGCTTTACACTTATTGCTCCATACAAACTTAACATTTTTTCGGCTTAGAGCAGTCAGAGGTGCCGAAATCCGAGCAAAGTTCTCAATGAACCTTCGGTAGTAACCAGCAAGGCCTAGAAAACTGCGAATATCAGTAGGAGTCTTAGGTTCTTCCCACTCTTTGATTGAAGCGATCTTGACTGGATCAACAGAAACTCCTTCTTTAGAGACAATGTGTCCGAGGAATCAGACTTCTTCTTCCCAGAAATGACATTTAGAGAACTTAGCCTTTAATTGGTGGTTCCGAAGAGTCTCTAAAACATAACTCAAATGAACTCTATGTTCTTCCTCAGACTAGGAGAAGACAAGGATGTCATCAATAAAGACAAGGACAAATTTATTAAGTACATCGCGGAAGACACGATTCATCAAGTCTACGAAGAAAGCAGGGGCATTAGTCAAGCCAAAAGGCATAACTAGCCATTCGAAGAAACCATTTTCAGTACGGAAGGCAGTTTTGGGTATGCTCTCCTCAGCAATTCTAAGCTGATGGAAACCTGTGGCTAAATCAAGCTGAGAGAAAACAGTTGCTCCATAGAGTTGATCGAACATATCATTTACGCGGGGCATAGGATATCTGTTCTTCATGGTAAGCTTGTTGAGTTCCCGATAGTCGACACACATCCGGAGGGAACCATCAGATTTGGTGACAAAGACTACAGCTGCTCCCCATTCTGAGAAGCTAGGTCTGATCAGACCTTTGGAGGATAGGTCTTTGATCTGCTTCCTTAATTTGCTCTTTTCCCGCGGTGCCATTCTTCTGGGTGGGAGGACTATAGGTCGTGCTCCAGGGATAAGGTCGATACGGAAATCAATTTCCCGCTTTGGAGGTAAAGAAGTGACTTCACCAAATACGTCGGGAAATAATTTCACTACCGGAGTCAAATGGATATCATCCGGGAAGGTGTCGAGAGAATAGATGAAACTAGCAGCGAACTCCTGAGGCAATCTACACTGGATTTCTAATGGATTCCCTAAATCATCTTTAAGAGCAACAGTACGAGAACTACAAGAGATATCTGCACCATGTCTATCTAACCAATCGCCTCAGAGTAGAAGATCGAAAGCGTCGAAACCCAAAACATAAAAGTCTCCAGTGAAGCATTGTTGGAAATGGAGGAGCTTCACATTTCTACAAACTTTACTAAGGTTCGCAGGACCACCGATGGGGTTTGAAACACATAAAGGTACGGAGGAAAATTCAGGTGAAAGTCGATGTTCAAATCTATTACAGAGGTCGGACGAAATGAAGCTGTGGGAAGCTCCGGTATCGAATAAAACGCGAACAGGTAATTTGAACAAAGTAAAAGATCCTTGAAGTGTACCTTGAGAGTCGTTCGGAGCTGGAGCGGTTGTAGGTGCAGGCTGCGGAGCTGTAGAGGATGCAGAAGTCACCGCAAAGACCCCGGATGTAGTGCCCTTCTTTTGAGTGGGACAATCCTTCTTGTAGTTCCCCGGCTGGAGGCAGATGTGACATAGATCTCGCCTAGCAAACTGAGCAGGAGGTGGGACAGCAGCACCCAAAGTAGGACAGGGATTAGCAAAATGTCCCTTCTGCTGGCATCTGTGGCAAGTGATGGTAGACAGGTCTACAGGTGGCCTTGCAGATGCAGAAGATGATGATGATCCTAACCCTTGAGTCTTGTTCCTCTTATTGCGGTAGAAATTTGACTTCCTCTTTCTTGAATTACCGGAAGACTGAGCTGATGCAGACTGGGCAGCTGGAGTGGTCTTAGATGTAGGGTTCTCATACCGGAGAGCCATATCCATCAATGCCGTGAAGGACCCATGAACATGAATAATGAGTCGATCGTAGAACTCAGGTCGAGCTCCAGCGATAAACTTCTCGTTCATCTTGAGCGGGGTGTCAATCAGATTTAGACCATACTGGGAGAGCTCATTGAACTTCCTCTCATATTCTGTGAAGGTCATACTGCCTTGCTTTAGATCCATGAAGTCTCGATAGAGCTGAGACTTGCCCGCTTCGGGCATCCACTTGGCCAGAAAGGCCTCCCTAAATTGCTCCCAAGTGAGGTCAGCCTCATTGTTTGAGCAGTAATTGATAGCCACCAACTTAAAGCAGCGCCCTTCATTTGCCAGGCCGCGAGTTGCCTCTGCTGGGCATTAGTAATCTCGAGACAGGAGAAAATCCTCTCTAAGTCCTGAAGCCATTGTTGAGCTTCTATGATGGTTTCTGTTCCCATAAATTTTGTGCCACCTAGCTCAACATAGTCCTTGCATAACTTAGTGAATCTGACAGGGGCAGCAGGTGGAGGAGCAGCTTGCCCTCGACCTCTATTGTTTCCTTTATCCATCCTGAAAGATCGAGAATGAATTTTTTAGGGCAGAGGAGAAATATTAAGATATTCTAGGATAAGATAAAGTTTAATTTAGACAAGCAGTTAACAAAGGCTCGAAATATAAACGATGGAGAGAAGGAAGAAGTGTTTGGAAAACTCATTTTAAAACAGGAAGTTTTTATTTTAAAATACTTCTTTTAAAGCCCTTTTGAAAATCATTTTATACTTTATAATACGTTCTCTCACAAGGAAAAGATTCTGGAATTTGACTTCACTCATTCTAGGGTATTGCTACCCTATCTCTAATGAGTTTTTGTTCCTTAGGCTATGGTTAAACCTGGCTCTGATACCAACTGTAACGACCCACTATTTTGTACCATTCAAATTCGACAATAAATAAAACATGTCGAGCTGGAATAGTTCAAAACAATAGATTGTAAATAGCTTAGGAACAAATGAATTCAAATACACAGAATCACATACGCAGATATCAGAATCTCACAGCGGAAATAAACATTCAGTGGTTCATGAAGCCACTTATACAACTTTAACCAATAGAAATTACATAGTTTATAATCTTCAATACAATTTTTAAAACATAAAAGAAACAGAGTCTTCAAAGGTCTTGATTACAGAAAAGATAAAGACTGAAACAAAGCTTCTAGCAGCACGAATGATCTACGGGGTATCCTAGCTCCGGAGAGAAACTGAAGCTGCAACTCAGGCTGACCCGAGCATAAAATAAAACATAACACTCGAGTCAGGACATACATACTTATATAATTGTGAGCTAATTCGAGTGTACTGTAATATATAGCAAGTAACTTAAAGGATGCTTGGGATCGCCCATCCTCTAAGGATCCGTTAAACTATTTACTATGTAGTATATTGCGCTATTATAATAGTGTCTACATATAAAATAAACTTACGTTTAAATAGCGTTAAGGCTTTACATTTTCCACCTTAACACAAATAATGCCAATAGTCTATACAGTACCGTAATACCTCCTGATCGGGAAGCTACAAGAGGATACTCCATAGGTACGACACAAATAGAAACTCGTAGAAGGCTCGCTATGGTAGGTGACACGGCACAACTAGGCAATGCCAGGGTAGATATACCAATTGCTACTCGGACCGATGGAAACGCGTAGCCGCAGTTACCGCCCACCTCGAACAACACTCCCAAATCAAAGGTGCACACCAAAACAATCACAAGAGTAATAGAATGGCATACGAAGAAGAGTGTTCGATCAGAGGTGCTACCTCATTAATCCGAGAATCGCTCCTGTTTTAGCCACCGTATGCCAACTCACGGGAGTCGGGTCCACGTATTTACCTTAAAGGAACCGTCACCACCATCCTACTTCATTCTGGGATATCCACCGCGTACACGGTTAGTCAAAGTGGTTTTCGGTATCGACAAAGAGTATGTCCATATCCGATCCCGGTCTCTTTGCCAACCAAACGTTATTATAAACCGTGGTTACAAGTTAAAATGGTATTCGTACTTTAAAATCAAAATATATTTCAAATTCCTTCAATATCAAATATTGATTTAAACTTTCCACTTTATAATATACTTTTTAAATTTATTCAATTTATTTTCGAATTTATTGCCTTTACCAAATTTTAACGTTAAATTCTTCCTTTAAATCCATCAAAAATCAATTTCTTAAAATTTTCTAATTACATATTAAATTCCAAAATTTACACCTTTTTCCAAAAATTAATTTCCATACATTTTAAAACAATCAAATTCCAGTTTCTGCAGCACTTATGAAATGCTACCTAAAGTTTACGGGTTAAACAGTCCAATTTTTAAAGACAACATTTAAATGCTGTAATAGGTTATTAACTTATCAATTTAGTTTAAATTCCAAATATAACTTATTATCAATTATTTTCCTAACTGAAATCTTACCTTTACAAAATCCAGAATTTCCAAAATAAGTTATATTCCAAAATTTTATTCAACATTTATTTATTCATTTAACATTCTTAACTCATTCAAAATCATTATAAATCATAATAATATAAACTTCCAAAATAATCTTAAAATATTTCAGAAAAATATTATAGAAACCACGGGTCTGTATATAGTTCTCTAGCCTAGGTCAAGTGATACGGATTTATATCATTTCAATCCGCAATTTACAAAACCCCGGGTTCTATCATTTCAAACCCGCAATCCCAAGTCAACATTTAAACAGTTAACAGAATAAATGAACAATAATCATCATTTAGGCCTATCATTTCAGCCCATAACTATCTAAGTTTTACAGGGAACTTACAGTGATGATTTAAACAGTAAATAAACATTTAATAATATAACTGCAGTAATATTACAACAGATAAATAACTGATTGGGTGTCAATTTAAATGGGTTTAACATCCTACGTTATATTACAGACAGATAGAAATTAAATAAAAGTCTACAAATACACTTGCGATAATTCACAAATATATAGGCATGTTTGTCTGGTGAGAAAAACACACCTGATGGCTGCAGGAAGATTTGATTCAAACAAAAATGAAAATCCACCGGTAAAGAAGCGCACAGAGAGTAACGATGAAATATCCTGGAATGTTACGCCTAGATTCAAATCTATAACAAGATCCAAATAAAACCAGTACGCAACTTCAATTTACGGTCAAAGCAAATATTCGAAACAATTTGGAACGAATAGAGTACAAGAAATTTTGGTTCAACTTTTGCTCAACTGCCACACCCCACATCCCGACCAACGTTCCCGGTAATATATTTTAAAACTATATGTTCTTGCTGCTATAAGGCACGACCCAGCCTACTATGCATTAACACGTTACTATCTTCCTATTACTTTTTTTTTTCAAAAGGAAATAGAGGTTCCTAGTTTTGGCCACAATCCCCCAACAAAACGCATGCTCCAAATATAATTTCCCTGCTTTGTTCCATGCGAGCTAGATGCCAAGTGGTGCATCTCAGTTCCCACGCAACTATAAGTATCAAAGTTTTGCAGGCTTTCTTCTTTTGCCTTATTATCAACTGAAGCCTTTTCATATACCTTCGCCATTTTATAAAACATGACTTGCAACACGTCCCTGCCAACTTCATAGATATGCATGCACGTATGCTCTCTCCACTCTTTCTCCCTTCGTTCTTTTATTTCTCCTCTTTTTTTTCCCCCAAAGAAATCTCTCAGTTCCTTAAAGAAACATGCACACTGCCCACTCATCTCACTCACCATGTATCAGTACTAGATTTGCAACTAAAAATCAAATCTTGGGAAAAATATGCAGGCAAACTCACCTCACTATGACTCACATCATCAGCAACTAAGGTACTTCATTGATCTCTTATATTTTTTAATATGTCTTATATATACGTCTACCATTTATATTTATCAATAAACTACTCACTTTATGCATATGCTTCTCAGTTCACCTGAGATCCAACAGTGGTGTATGCAAACTTATTTCACAAATGCAACCTCTCTGATTCTTAAACTATAGGTCTCAGTTGTGAACACTATGCCTCCCTATTCAAACTGCATCAATCCAAATCCACACTGCTACTTGCTGTTATAGGATGGTAAAACCTATACGCATGCCCTATGAAACATGCACAGATGCACCGACGACCAGACTCATCTCCTATCCTCAATCTCTATCCTATATATCAGTCCCCTATCAAACAGCTATGCATGTACTCAGGGTGAAAGTGTATGATGGTCAGACTAGTGGGGTTAAGGGAATGTAGTAGTCGAGCGCAAATAAAATTTTGCCAAAGGAAAGATCAATTTAAGGCAGACAAATGAAATTTACAAAAGAGGGATAACCATTACCTGATGGAGCTTGAAAAGAAGACGTGAAGGCTGAGATATGTAGAGCAGAGGAAAGTTGATGTGAATGAGTAGGTATTTATAGATGAAATTTGCGAATTTAAGGGAGAAGGCAGGTGAAAAGATTCTTGATTTCTTTCCAGTTTTCTATCTTGAATGATATACGAAAATTGTGATAAAAATCATGCGTTGATTTCCCTTCCAGCTTCTCTGTTAGAACTTTATAAATGCGTGATTTACTTAAGGCTTTGCAAAATATTAATTGCCAGTTATACAAAGCTTGTGATTTTATACTAATGTGCGTGATTTACTCGTTCCAGTTTGCAAAAGAATTTGTTTCGAAACAAACAGAGGGCGAGAGTTTCTCAGTTGATAAAGTGGAAGGCTGAGATATGTTTCCAGTTTCCTTTGTTGAATGCTATTTATTCTTGATTAAAGGTAGGAAACGGCAATGAGGGGAAGATGTGATCTGTTTCCAGTTTATACGTTTGGAACGTTACACGAAAATTTGATTTTTTTTGTTTGGTAGAAATAAATGAAATGGCAAGAATTTATGCAAGGCTTTAGGAATGAGAACGTATACAAATATTTCGAAACCAAATTGTCAGCTAATCAAAGTAACGTTTGGTATAAAAATCACTGACTGATATTTTAAATCCAAAGATATTAAAAATATGATTTTAGAAATACGTCAAACAGACGTATTACAAATCATCAAAAATATATATAAAATAACGTTTTAAATTTTATACGTTTTATTACGTTACTTACCATAAATTCTACGCGTCCTTTAAACGCGAAATTTAATAGTCCAAAATAGCTTAAATTTTCACAGTTATTATTAAAACTTTATTGGTTTACACAATTATATAAAAATATATTTCAAAATTAAATAATTAAAAGAAATAAACGGCTATAAAACTAGGGTTGTTACATAGAATTTTTTTTCTTCCAAATGAAGAAGCTAGAGAATCAGAACTGATTTCATGTGTGTCACTTTCATAAGAAGCAAAGCCACATCTTTAGCTCTAGATATAACCATTGAGTTAACAGTTATTCAATGACCAAACTCTGTAGGAACTAAAGGTTGCCAGTAGATCAAAAACAAAAAGAAAGGCAGGGTGTTTTCTTTTCAAAGGTGTGAGTAAAACTAATTTTCTTTCTTTACTTACTGGAAGCCTGATGCATCTATATACTTGCAGTTTTAAATAAAACCTCTAATTTGTCAAGTGTCCATATGCTAGTAGTGTTTATGCTCATATATGAATGTATATCATGTTGTATAAACTGTAAAACCCAAAAAAAAGCATATACTTCATTTTTTGTTCTGCTCTGTTATTTGAGAAAACTGATATGTTCAACTTCAAAAACCTTTACCTCTCAATCTAGTTAGTTTTAGGTGATGTTTTCAAAAGAAATTGTTTTCGAACATTGTTTGTTTAAAAAATAAATCATTAAACATTATCAAGTATTGAAGAAGAAAACGTATTTTGTAGTAAGATACCCAAAAAGGGAATACTATTGCAAACATGAATACTGCAGGTTGTATGAATACTGTATCAAACAATAATTCATTAATATATATTATGAATAAGTGAACTATGTATATTGTATGTATTAAATAGGAAAAGATAACATCATGTTGTTAACCAGTGCAAATTCTTTTTCTTGCTTGATTTATAGTCAAAATTCAAAGAAAAATGATATCTTTGTACTAACTACAGGATATGGCAAAGAAGAGGAAGATTATTCGCAAACAAAAACAAGCCGAGGAACCAAAAGAAGCAAATATTGAATCCAACGAGCAACCGGAACCAAATTTAGAAACCAATGAGCAACATGAAGCAAATTTAGAAACTAATGAGCAACATGAAATCAATTTAGAAACCAATGAGCAAGGAATTGAAGCATGTACAAACAATATGATGCAAGTTGAAGAAAATATTGAAAACAAATTTGAAATTGGAAATGATGCGATGGAAAATGAGGCTGATATTCAACACGCAGATGAAAGTACGATTCAAAAGAAAAAAAGCTAGAGGCCAAACTAGAATGTAAAGACTTCCTTCGGATCGTGTGTCTCGGATTAACGTTGAATTTAATGACAATGTTGTACCAGTAGGAGAAGGTTCTATAAAACTATCTTCGTACTTAGGACCGCTCGTACGGGAGCATGTTCCATTCACGATTGATGATTGGCGGAATATTGGCAATGATTTAAAACATGTGTTGTGGAGATCCATTCATGTATCACTATACTAGGTACTGCTTATTAAAACTGAACAGTTGCATGAATCATTTGATATTCATGTACAAGTTATCTCCCATCATAAACCCACAGTCAAGAGATGGAAAATAATAAAATTTGATAGATTTAAATTGTTTGAAATATAATAAATTTTCTTAATCCATCAATAGAGTTGGAATTTATAACATACAATACAAATTACAGTTGACTAGATCGATGCTTTCCAATTTTTTATACCTTATAATAATGTTTATGCAATAATTAATGTAAGCTAAAAACAAGTAGAATCCTCACCCTCGTTACGCTACAAGTCAGATCTGGATAGTGAATAGTTCATGCATGCCGCTAAAGCTACTAGTAAAAATCACGTAACCTTCTCATTACATATCTCCTAATCTTTGACGTTATTCATTCTCCAAATGTGTTTGCATTTGGATGATCTGATGTTGATGAATTCTCGTATTTGCTTACATATTAACTGCTATATGTTATGACCATGCTTGAGTACTCCGTTATTCCTTTCCCTCCAAATACACTATACTGCTGTTGATATGATAAGTTAGCTGTACCAAAAATCTTGTTATTTTTCTTAAACTTATTTAGTATATGCTCAATTTCATTGTTAAGCGCCAATTTTTCACTATAAGTAGCATGCCACCTTAGTTTGATTCTGCATCATTTCCAAGCAACAAGTGTCCAGTGTTTTCACCCTGTTCACGACACAATACAAACTCTGGGCTAACATTGATATGATGTTGGATAAGCTTGTGTTTGATTAGTAAGTAATTGTTCATAGGTCTGTAGAGGCACACCACCATTTTAGGTAAGTGGCAAACTTGCCCCTGATTTATTATTTGAATTTATACTGATAGTATCCTGCTCTTTTTTAAATATGTATTTTGCATTCATTGTGCATGACCATATCTATTAGTCCTCATTGCAATCACTATAAATCCGTTCATATTTAATTTCTTATGTCAACTAGCCTAAGAAACTGTTATCCATTATGTCAACTAGCCTAAAAGGAGGTCAGAGCTTGGGGTAGGAAGTTGGAGGAAGTGAATGATGGCAGCAGTAGTTGCAGTTGATTGATTGTGGGTTAGAGGAGATGGTATGAGGTGAAGAGGGATGATTGTAGTGACAGGGAAAAGTTGTTATGGCATGTGAATGGCTGAGGATGTAAGAGGAGTTTGCAATGGTGGAATGGGGATTTTTGTGTACATTTTCAGCTGGTATGTACACAGGCACAATGCACAGAGGAACAGTGGCAATGAATTGATTAGGTGAAGAGGGCACTGTGCAGTATGGATGCTGATTGTGTAGTATGCATTTTTGTGGAGTGAAAACGTGGAGAAGTTTATTGACTTAGGGACTGGGGTTTGGATGCAAGAGGTTACCATTTCATGTTGTACTGTGCAGGGTTGATGCAAGAGTTGAGATGCAATGTAGTGAGTGGTGGAATGTTTGTTGTATGTATTGAGGAGGTGGTATGGCAGTTTATAACAAAACTTGGTGACAGGGCCAAGCATATATCATTGATCAAGAAGATACAATTTTCATAGCTCAATTTCAAGTTAGCTATATCAATGGTGAGAGGGCCAAGCATATATCATTGAAGTTATTCTTCACACATGAACTTTAGAAAGTAAATAAAATTGCGGTGAAAAAAAATCATATCTCATGAAAATCCAGATCTTTTAATAAAATCGGGTGAACTGATTTGCAAGTTTTACTGTATACATTAAACATGTTGTAATATAATGATACAGATTATTGTTTGAATGTGTTTAATGATATTAATATTACTAACATTAAATGTATATATAAAATGTACTGATTACCAATCGTTTTGCATTTTGCAGGCTAGATTTAAACTGGATGAGGAGTGGCAGAAAGCGCCTATTTTTCAGCAAATGGGATGCATATGGAGGGCTTCAAAAAGCAGGTTCGTTAGGAAAATACTGGAAGCGAAGAACATGGAGGAAAGAATTAAGCTCAAACCTAGTAATGTCGAAAATATGAAGGACTGGAGGGATTTTCTAAGAAAGAAAACAGACTCAAAGTTTAAGGTAAACAAATACCAAATTCAATTGTATTACATAATAATTATAATTATTCAGTGTATTATGCCTTTGCATCTTAGGCACAAAGTGATCAATTCAAAGCTATTAGAAGTTTTCAAGTGCCACATACAGTAAGTCGCAAAGGAATGGCTCGATTAGCGGAAGATATGGTGAGGAAGAACAACTAGTTTAATTTGTGTAACAAATTATGATTATGTATTTAATACAACCACATTCACTTTATCTATCATTTTTAACATAGAAACAGGAGAGTGGTGGCCACATCTCCATTCCTAGAAGTCAAATTTGGATTAAATCCCGCACTCGAAAGAATGGCGAAGCAGTTAATACATATGTTCTAGAGACTATTGTAAGACACCGCAATATTGATAAAAATTGTATAGTATTGTCTTTCTATCCGTTATTGGCATTCTATCTATTACTTATATGTGAATAACGTTAACTTTTGTAGGAAAAGGTTAAAAAAATTGAAAGTGAATCAAACTCAACCAACAGTTCTTTCAGAGAAGATGCTCTCTCCCAAGAGTTGGGTCAGGATAAACCTGGACGACTACGAGCAATGGGAAGAGGTGAAAACTATACCAAGTTCTTGCTCTCACAAGCTAAAGATGATAGAATTTCACAATTGGAAGAGGAGGTTCGCATGCTAAAGAAAAATCTGGTATATAACATATCAATCTTTACTTGTTATTCTACTTGTGTGGTAATATTAGAGATATTGTTCGATTTTTTTTTTCATATGGTTTTTTAATCCATCGTCCACACTTGATTTTTTAGGTTACTGCATGTCAAAGAGAAGAATCAATGGCTCGGGTAAACATCGAATATTAGCATATGCATAATTTCACGTTTGCATATGTGTGCATATGATACTTTGCTATTAAACATCAAATACATTATCATTGTGATATTATCTAAAAATTAATTTTAATATACTATTTAACTTAAGACGCTTCTAATTAATTGCAGAGCAATGGAAATACATTTGATAAATGTGATTTATTGGATTGGAGCGGAACCGATGAAATAGTTGCTGAAGGAAGAGTCGTGTCAAGTGATCCAAATGAGCTTGTACATAGAATTCCTCTAGGACCAAATGCAAAAATAGTTTTGATTGAGTTTCCAAGGAAATTGGATGCTTTTTTATGGAGAGTCGTGTTTCATACGATACATATTGGAGAGGCTTCCGGTATGTTAGTAGCATGGCCTGCCGATAAAGTTATTTTGCATAAGCTAGATCAAATCGACAACATAGTAAATTAAATATCACTTTATTTATAATTTTAATTTAAAAATACAACTATTAATTTCATAAATACATATTTTTTTGGAATAGACTAAAAGTAGCAGAACATAGCCTTCATGCAAGCTATATGATTGGGTTGGAGGTGAAGAAGTAGTTGCTGAAGGACACTTGTACTCTAGCGATCCAAACCAGCTTGTGAATGGCGTTCCATTGGACCATCAGCTATGGTAGTTTCTATTGATAATCCAAACAGCCCCAAGGCCTTTTTATGGAAACCAAGAAATAATATGATATATGTTGGAGATGTCGTTGGTAATAAAGTTGCTTGGCCAAAATCAAAAGTAGTTGTCGAGAAAGCTAAGGCACCATCATTTGTTTCTAATAGTGGCAACGTAACATCTCATACGGTAATATGTTTAAACATATTTATAGCAACTTGTTATCAAATTTATTAATATATATATATATATATATATATATATATATATTAAAACCATCACTTTTTTTTTCTTGTTTGATAGAGTGGAAGGCCAGCCCCCAAAAGCAAATGCAGGCTTATTGATGTTGGTGGAACAGCAACAATAGTTGCCGAAGGGGTTGTGGCTTCAACCGATCCAAATGAAATGGTCCATTTTGTTCAACTTGGAAGAGACACCGTTAAAGTTTGGGTAGTGAATGCTACAGTTCCCGATGCAGTTCTGTGGAGACAATCTTCTGATCTTATCTGCATTGAAGATGCTGTAGGCTCTACAGTAGCATGGCCAACCTCAAAAGTTGTGATAGAATCAAGTTCTAGTAAGTATAATTTTTTCATACATATATACAAAATTTCAAAATGTATTCATATTTGATTGTATGATTTAATTCTTGACATTATACGGTTTTCTTTTATATAGGTAACCATTGTTAAAGTTTGTTGACTGATCAGAAGAAAAGAAAGCTTCACAACTGCACTCTAGGTAAATATAGGAATAATACATCATGCATAAAAGTCATTTTATGTTTTTCATTTGATATGCATATTTTGGTTCTTATCAAAGTGTAGCACTGTCTTCACCATTGCACACTTTTGTCTGCATAGGAATTTTGCTTTAGAAAGTTGTATTGAACTCATGTGGACTAACAGTTTGCTACTGGGTGTACACACAAAACTAGTAAATGATAAATATTTACACTGTTATCTAATTTACTGGGTTAAATTTAATACAAAAGAAATTCATCATATCAATTCATTTAAATGAGTTATCCCACAAAGTAACCAAGGATGCAATTCTAAGGCAACACTAATATTCACATTCATGCTCGTACATAAAATTTTATATAGGTAGAGGAAAAGAAGATTATTGTTCAAGAAGTATATTTGTCACGTATTGTCCCCCTTTTAAATTGGTTTTCCATCTATCATTAAAGACGTGACATGAGCAGTCAAAAGAAGGAAAATTGGTCACTATGTTCATAAAATAATTTACCGCTCAGAAACAATTGTTTGATGGGAAACTGGTCACTATACCTACCACGTAAGTAGTTAAGTCATGTATGGAATAATTAACATGTACCAAGTTAACTACCAAAAGATACATGTTCTGCTAAGTTCGTATGACACATGTATGAAATCATTAATTTTACTTTGTTAAAATGCGTTTACTGTCCGTGGAGTATTTCTCCATATTTATTGAGCAATGCAAACTATTTCTCCATAGAATCGGAATCCCGAAGGCATTTCCGTAATTGAGAAACGTGAAATACATCATGCATAGCAGAAAACTGAGCCGGCAATGCAAGGCGATAAGCCATGGAACCAATACGTTCAGTGATAGGAAATGGCCCAATATATCGAGGCGCTAACTTTCCCGATCGACTGAAACGTACAACACCCTTCATAGGTGAAACACGAATAAAAACAGGATCCCCAACAGAAAATTCTAATTTCCTTCTTCGATTATCGGCATAGGATTTTTGTCTACTCTGGGCTTCTTTCATCCTATGTCGAATAAGTTCAATCTTTTCCGTGGAATCACGAATAAAGTCTGGACCTAAAACCAGCTTCTCACCGGCCTCAAGCCAACAAGAAGGAGATCGACATGGCCTTCCGTAGAGTGCCTCGAAAGGTGCCATACCAATACTAGATTGGAAGCTATTATTATAGGAAAATTCAACAAGTGAAATATGATCTTCCCAACTTCCACCAAAATCAAGCACACAAGCACGAAGAAGATCTTCAAGAGTTTGATTCACACGCTCGGTTTGTCCATCGGACTGGGGGTGATAAGCGGTGCTAAAATTAAGCTTCGTTCCTAAAGCTTTTTGAAGACTCTTCCAAAATCCACTAGTAAACAATGGATCACGATCGCTAACAATAGAAGTAGGAACTCCATGCAATTTTACAATTTCCTTGACAAATAGTTTGGCCAAAAGAGGAACGGTTCGGTTAGACCGAACCGGAATAAAATGGGCGGATTTAGTAAGTCTATCAACAATCACCCATAAGCTATCATGACCCGAACGAGAACGGGGAAGGCCATCTATAAAGTCCATGGAAATTTGATCCCACTTCCAAATCGGAATTTCTAAAGGTTGCAATAACCCACCAGGCCTTTGATGTTCGGCCTTGACAAGTTGGCAAGTCATGCAACACTTAACAAAGTTAGCAATATCAGATTTCATTCCCTCCCAATAATAAAGTCGCTTCATATCAGCGTACATTTTACTACTACCAGGATGAATGGTGAATTTAGAACGATGGGAATCTTCTAAAATATTTTTACGAAGATCTCCAATATTTGGTACGATAAGTCTACCAAATTTTCGAATGCCGCCACGAGAATCAATATCAAAGTGTTTCAAACCTTCAATATCAATTTTATCCTTAACATTTTTGCCAAGAAGAGCCAATTCAGAATCTAGCCCTTGAGCTTCAAGAATGCGGTCTAAAAGAGAAGGATGAGCCTCAAGGCTACATAAAACAAGCGATGAGCATAAATCGGATACGCGCTCTCGAATCTCACAAGTGGATAAGATCTCGAGATCGTTCCATTCGGATATCATCATAGAAACAACTGCTTGTTGCTTACGGCTAAGAGCATCGGCGACACGATTACCCTTACCGGGGGTATAAAGAATATCAAGATCATAAGGTGCGAGGAACTCGAGCCAACGCTGTTGACGTAAATTAAGTTCTTTTTGAGAAAATAAATATTTCAAAGACTTATGATCCGTGTAAAGAATAAATTTCTCTCCCAATAGATAATGACGCCACATTCGAAGGGCGAAAACAATAGCCGCGAGCTCTAGATCATGTGTGGCATATCTAGTCTCGGCCGGCTTCAATTGCCTAGAAGCATAAGCAACAACACGTTCTTTTTGCATAAGAACGACACCCAAACCAACGTGACTAGCATCGGTATAAACAACAAAATCTTGATTCCCCTCGGGAATCACAAGAATAGGAGCATCGGAAAGGAGTTCTTTCAATTTCTGAAAAGAGGCTTCACATTTGTCCGACCAAATGTATTTAACTCCCTTCTTAGTCAAGCCAGTAAGAGGCACGGCAATCTTAGAAAAGTCTTTAATAAAACGGCGGTAATAGCCCGCCAATCCGAGAAAACTACGAATCTCTGTCACACTCTCCGGTCTCTTCCAATCTTGAATCGCTTTGATCTTTGAAGGATCCACGGATATCCCGGATTGGAAAATAATATGACCGAGAAACTTCACACGAGATTGCCAAAAGTGGCATTTAGAAAATTTCGCCTTTAATTGATTACTCCTAAGTGTTTCCAATACAATCCTAAGATGTTTCTCATGTTCCTCCTCGGTTTTTGAATACACTAGAATATCATCAATGAATATGAGAACAAACCGATCGAGGAAATCTTTGAAAACTCGATTCATGAGGTCAACGAAATAAGCTGGAGCATTCGTTAACCCAAATGGCATAACAAGCCATTCATAAGATCCATATCGAGTACGGAATGATGTCAAAGGAATGCTATCCTCAGCGATACGAAGCTGATGGAAACCGGTAGCCAAGTCCAATTGTGAAAAGACCTTAGCACCACTAAGCTGATCGAATAGATCATCAATCCGAGGTAAAGGATATTTATTTTTAATAGTAAGATCGTTAAGCTTGCGATAATCAACGCAGAGCCTCAGAGTACCATCGGATTTCTTTACGAAAATAGCCGAAGCTCCCCAAGGCGAGGAACTAGAGCGAATAAATTGCCTCGTCTCCAACTCAGATAATTGTTTACGCATCTCCTCATTTTCCTTATTGGACATGCGATAAGGAGGACGAGTAATAGGTTGAGCTCCAGAAACAAGATTAATTCTGAACTCAATTGCTCGTTTAGGTGGCAAACCTAAAACGGGCTCGAATATGTCGGAAAATTCACGAACAACATGAATACGAGAAATAATATCATCTTCATCATCATCATCGTTATCACGAGGATTTAAAGAATATAAAGATGCCACCAAACAGGATTCTGAATCTTTAAGATTAACAGAAATCTGATTAACAGATAGTGGATGACGGAGATGAATAGCCCGTTCAGGACATAGGATATGGGCTTGATAACGGTTAAGCCAATCCATTCCCAAAATTATTCCAAAGCCTAAGTAACGCATGACATGCAAATCGGCTAGGAAAGAAAGATCGCAAAAAATAATCTCCACATCTTTACAAAGCAAACTAAGAGTTGCGGATCCACCAACAGGATTCGCAATTTTTAAAGAAGTCATCAATGCAGTAACACTTAAAGAAAAAGTGTCTACCAGTTCCTTTGATATAAAAGAATGGGATGCACCCGTATCAAAGAGAACTCTAATAGGTTGATCATGAAATAAAATAATACCATCAAGAATGGAATGAGAAATACCTTGGCCACGAGATGTGTTGCCAGGGGCTTGAGCCACATTTAACTTTCCCTCATTCCTGCTTTTACGTTTGAGGCATTGATGTATAAAGTGATCTGGGCTCTTACAATAGCGACAAGATTTGGGCTTAGAGCACTTATTCGCATAATGATCCCCAGACCCACAGTTGAAGCAACTCGCACCACTAGGAGAAGGAGACTTTGCCGCAGGGGTTGCCTGCTTACCCTTTTTGTTGGGATAAGGACCCTTGAATTTGTTTGGCCTCTTCTTGTTGTTGAAGTTTGGTTTAGCGCCTTCCACTTCAACATCACTCTCTCTATCAGCCTCTTCAAGACGAAGAGCGATATCGACGAGTTGATCAAATGCGACTTCTAGTTTCAGGAGCAGTGGCTTCTTAAGATTCTTATTTAAGCCATAAACGAACCTCTGGTTCTTCTTCAATGGGGTGTTGATGTATTCAACCCCATATTTGGAAAGCGACTCGAAGGCTGCGACGTAATCAGTCACAGAGGATTGACCTTGAACAAGGTCTATAAAACGTCGAGCCAAGGTTACTTTCCCAGCTTCTGGTACAAACTTTAACTCGAAGCGTCCCTGAAATTGCTCCCAGGTGAGATCCGCTTCATTAATTTCTGAAATAAGGAGTTCGTACCAGTCTAATGCTCTCTCCTGGAGCATGCTGGAAGCCACCTGAACGCGGTGGAGATCGATAAGGTTCATGCGAGAGAAGATTCGATCACATGATTTTAACCAAGCCTGGACCTCGATGATATTTTCCGAACCATTGAAGGGCTTCCCACCCAAGTTGGTGTAATCGCTGCACAAGCGTGCAAATCCCGACTTTGGGTGAGTGGGTTCTGGGTTAGCTCCAGCTGCTTGAGCATTAGTTACTAAATCAAGAAGCTGTTGAGCAGTCATAAAAACTCCATCCGGAGGAGCAGCACCAGATGATCCAGTTCTGGGACGACCTGGTCTAGACATTCTCTTCCTTAAAGAAAGAAAGAAGAGAAGGAAGAAGGTTATTCACTAATGAACACCAAGCAATCTTGATAGATAAAACAATGAATCATAAAGGAAATAGGATGAATCGGTACGAAGACTCAAATTAATCCTATGGTATGACTCCTAAGATAGACTTAGGACGATGATCCTTGTTAAGTTATTCTACATTGTTCCGAAGTTTGGCTCCGATACCAAGCTGTGACGCCCCACCTCTATACCCACGCTAGCCAAGAACACTCCGGAGTAGTGCTGTCAACTAGCACGGAGAATAAGGCTGTTGAGGAGCGACCATCCACGTAATTGCTTATCACACGGTGGCTATAAATAATCTTCGGAAACAAACATAGAAATAATCATATCACAAATCAGTCACAGATATCCATATCACAAAGGCGGAAGAAGATATGAATATATAACTAACACATGAAAGTGTACATCAGAGTAGTGGTCAGTAAGATCCACGATAATACAAAAGAATAGCAACACGTGCTATATAAAAGAATACAACTATGAGTCTATATCTCAAGTGTATACAACAAAAACTGCTAATCTAAACAGTTAGCCAAAAGTCAGAGTGATGAATCCCTGGGAAGAAGTCAAGTAGAAGCACCTGTAACATCTCGGTCTGACCCGAGTATTATTTAAGAATATAATAAACGGATCAGTCTAGCTATAAATATCAGATGACATGATATAACATAAAAGATATGGCATAAACATAAACATCCATAACGACATACCACTATAAGTATGTAAATAATGATCAACAGAAGATCAATCAATAAGAGATAATCAATATCACAAGAATCTTCTCAAAGATTCGAAGAGGGCATCATACCCTAAACTTGTACTCATAACAAGTCAATGACATAAATTCCAGAAATCAACACGAGAAATCCAGAAATCATAAAAAGGGAAAGAGGCCTATCACATGACGGTCCGAAGACCAAGGGGAGCTACCCCGCATGTGTGAATGGAATCACACAGATTGAGGTCAAGACTAACCAAAAAGCAGAAAGGTATGTGTGAATGGAATCACACAAGTGGTGTCTAGTCTAACCTTGCAATGAAAGAGACATCGCGCAATTGCTAGTCTAATTCATAAAGCGATCATCAAGATCAACGAGAAGTGTCAATTACACTAAGCTAGTAAATATAGAAGTTTAGCTTCATGTCCCATAACCACTTGCTTAACTTAAATATTTACGAACAAACTGTAAATCTTCACTAATAAAATTGTCACAAGAGGTTCAATCGAACAAGTCCAAGAATTAACCGACGAAGTGAACGCAAGCGTTTCATACCACTTGTTTTACTAAGTCGTTTAATTAGATTTCTCATCCGAGTGAGGTAAAGGCTTGTATATACTCAAGGGTCTAACGACCTAACGACTCAAGGGTCTAACGACCTAACGACTCAAGGTTCATACGACCTAACGACTCTAGGGTCATACGACCTAACGACTCAAGGGTCATACGACCTAACGACTCAAGGGTCTAACGACCTAACGACTCAAGGGTCATACGACCTAACGACTCAAGGGTCATACGACCTAACGACTCAAGGGTCATACGACCTAATGTGGAGGGATCGAGCGACTTAAGGAAGGCGAACGACCTAAGGTCTAACAACCTACGACTTAACAGAGTCGAGCGACCTAAGGTCTAACGACCTACGACTTAACAGAGTCGAGCGACCTAAGGTAAATGGTCCAACGACCTAACTCGAACGACTTATCTGGAGCTTAGGTCGGAGACGACCTACGAGATAAACCCGGGCGAGCGACTTAACGTTTGCCTAGAGATTATAGGTCGGAAACGACCTAAGACTTAAAGCTTAACTCGCGAGCGACCTACGGCTTAAGGCCTAACTCGTGAGCGACCTACGACTTAAGGCTTAACTCGTGAGCGACCTAATTCCGAAGTGCCAATTCTTCCAGAACGATCTAAAGTTAACTCGTGAACGACTCACGACCCATGGATGAACGACTTAACTCCGAACGACCTAAAAATGGCCAGAACGACCTAAGTGCAGAAAATTCACCAAAACGCTAAAAATTGGAGTTTTTCGCCAATCCAATCCAAACTAAATGCTAACATGCATGCAAAAATGATAGGGAATCATTCCCAACAGTCTAATATAGTTATAGGCTAGAATTGTGAGATAAAAATCTCACCTTTGCACTAAAGTTTATGAAGATGAAGCTTGAAAGCAAGGAGAAGCAATCCAAAGCTTGAATCCAATATCTTCTACTTGAATTTGGAGTTGAATGTTGGATTTGCAATTGAATTTGTGCTTGGAGTTTTAATTTCCCATTCCCTCCACCATTAATGCCAAAGCTTGATTAGTTAGGAAATTTATGAAGAGTGAGGAGAAGAGGGTTGGAACTTGGGCTTAATAGGCTAAACTAACCCAAAGTCCAAAGCGGGAAAAGTTAGTGAAATTTCACTAACTCCAAACCTATCGATGTTTATACTTAAAAAGTTGTAAACGACATTTCGAACTCAATGGAAGTGGTCTCGAGTCCTAATTTGACCGTTTGCAAAAAGTAGCTTTTCGGACCAAAATCCGATTAACGAGTTAATATTTAAATAAAATATTTAAATACAAACTCGATAAATATGCGGGTTGTTACATGATGTATGAAGGAGTTTGATGAAGGTGCACAGTTAGGCAGTGGTGCTTGAGTTGTAATGATGTGGTGATTGGAAGGGTGAAGAATGAGGCAGTAGTAATTTAAAGTGTTTTTACAGTAAACAACAGAAGTTAACAGATTGCACAAGTATGCACAGTTTTTATGTGCACTGTGGTGGTTTTTTTGAAAAGTATCAGCACTTTTATACTTTGTCAACAACTTCAGCACTTTTATACTTTGTCTACTTTGTCATTTAATGCAGGAACTTGGTTAACACTGAAGCAACCTGGAGCAAGTTTAGATCCTTGCAAGAATCTTCTGTAGCAGCCATTTTCGTATCATCGTCTCCATAACTGAGTATTTGTGTCCATTTGTTAGACTATTTTGAGCTATTATCATGTGACCATATCTTGTAGTATTTGTGTTCATTTGTTAGACTATTTTGAACTATTATCATGCGACCATGTCTTGTAGTATTTGAAATATTAGCAGAATTATTTGAAACTTTTCCACTGGTTTGATTGTGTGTTTCCAAATTAGAATTCGCTGCAACGTTATCATTGTTACATATAGTTGTTGTCATCTTCTCGATTTGTTATTTTTGGGATCCACATTTTAATATATATATATATATCTGTGTTTGTAATGTGTATACATATATCTATCTGTGTGCATATATATATATATACATATATATATATTTATGTAATATAATAAAATGAAAATTGAAACAAATGCTGAAAATTAATATTATATAGGATAGCGTTTGAAAAACGCTATTGATTCATTAAACGCTATCGAAACTCTATAGAGATGTAAGATTTTTCCACCAAAAACGCTATAACAGAATCAAAAACGCTATAGTAGAAAACGAAAACGCCATGCAAACATGACAAGAAATGCTATCGTAAAACATTGTAACGCTATAACATGGTTTGATGAAACGCTATAAAATGTGATCAAAAACGCTATTGATTCATCAAACGCTATCGCAACTCTATATGAGATGTAAGATTTTTCCACCAAAAACGTTATAATAGAAACAAAAACGCTATAGTAGAAAACAAAAACGCTATGCAAACATGACAAGAAATGCTATCGGAAAACATTGTAACGCTATAACATGGTTTAATGAAACGCTATAAAATGTGATCAAAAACGCTATAGAAGTTAAATGAAGGATTATAATTCCCTATAGCGTTTAAGTTTAATAACAGCGAAAAAATGCTATTGTAGGTTGCAAACGCTATGAACTTTTGTAAACGCTATTAGATATTATAGCGTTTCCCTTCCTGCTATGTAATGCTGCCGGCCTACCATAGCTTGTGGTTCCACGACGTTCTCTGAAACGCTATGGTAGCCTGTTATAGCGTTTTTCAAACGCTATGAAAAGCATAAACTGTTGTAGTGATTCTAAGTGATATGTCCTATAAAGGTAATCGTAGCCTCAAGCCTCATCAACCGGCAATGACTAAAACAGGGGAGGTGCAGCAAAGCTTCGTGGGTTGCCCCCACTTGAGATCAAGATTTATCCCTGTCTAGAGGTCCCTTTATTTTCGGCTTAGTGGTGCAGTTGCTGATCACAACTGCGGGGTTGTCTTGTTTGGAACTGTTTAGTAAGGAACGGGTCCGTCTTTGTGTTGCAGGGGATTGGGAGTAATCCTCGGTACGGTGATCTAGGCCACGTACTGTGACGGGCGGTACCCCAGTAGCCCAGCCATTGATGGAATCCAAAATCCAATAAGTGCCCTCGGATTCGATTGTAAACTTATGTAGATAGAATTTAATAAATGTAACAATTTCGGCTATTTCTTATTTACTTGAAAACCCTAGACCTATTATAATATCATCGAATTTCCTATCAAATGTTTTGGTTAGCGTAAGGTAAAAACTTTTCCATTTTTATGCGTGGGAAGTATTATGTGATACCTTTTCTTTTCAAAGGTTTTTCAAAGTTAAGCAACTTTAACATGTTACTCACACCAGACCCATGTCTGACCCGGAGTTATTTCTGTTTTTCTTTAAATCTTGGGTACTCAAGTTTTTACGAGTAGCCAAGGGAATTCAGGTTAGGATTCGGGTTAGCTTTGACGAATTGTGGAGGAGCATATGGAGCAGGAGGCTTCTGAGTATAGTTATATAGCTTTCCTCTGTATTGGTATCTCTGAGTGTTTGTCTGATATGTATTGAGTTGTAATAACTAGACAGGTGTTTATAACTGTCTAGTATGTGTTGTATTGTCTGTGTAAATCTGATATTTGATGTATACCATATAATACTTATGTTATTAATATAATTTATTCGTTCCGCTGTTGAGATTCTTGTGTTGTTTCTTCTTTCTCTTCTTTCTTTTCTCTTTTCCATCCCTTTCTTTCTTAAGGATGATACGACTTTTTATGGAGAAAAAGTCAGGTCGTCTCAAACTAACCTATTTAACACTTCACAAGATATTCGGGTAATCCAGATCTACGAAGTATGTAGGAGCATTGGTTAGTTCGAAGGGCAACTAACTGTTCGTAGAATATATCTGGACCCTAAAGAATAAACAGTTATATGGATACAATCCAAAAACTTTTAGTTTAGAAACCAAAGTGTATCTATCAACCATAGCATCCAAAGTAATCAATTCATCCGAACAAACAATTCTAACCCTTTTGGAGTTTATGTCCCATGCAAATATATCAAAGCTTCTTCCTGAAGCTGTCAGGAAAGCATCAAAGAATTGAAAAGAGATGATGAACAAAAGAGATTGATAGAGAAAGATTGTTTCCGCTATTGTAGGGTGTTGACCATTTGTAGTGGTACTCTCATTCATACTATCAGTGGATAGTAAGAGAATTTACTGAGGCACACGGACGGATATCTTTGGGATATACTTGTGACGACCCGCCCTTCTACTACCGGAAAGACGTATCATCATTTAGAAAGAAAGGGATAGAAGTAGAAAAGAAATAGAAAGAAAGAACAACAACATCAGAATCTCACAGCGGAAACGGAATAAAATATAATATATCACATAACCATTACATAGTTTTACATATATCAGAGTTATACAATATCAATATACCTGATAGTCATATGCATCAGAGATACTGAACACAACAACTACAAACACAATTAGATAGATATCTACATACGTCTGGGACTCCTTCTCCAAGCTCCTCCAGGAATCAAAGTCCAAAACCTATCACTTGGCTACTCATAAAAATTTGAGTACCCAAGAGTTTATGAAAAACAAAATATAAACTCCGGGTCATACATGGGTCTGGTATGAGTAAACGGTTTAAAGTTGTTTAACTTTGAAAACATTTGAAAACAAAGGTATCACGTAAGACTCCCCACAAATAAATATGGGTAAGTTTTTACCTTACGCTAACCAAAACATTTCATAGGAAATCCAGTGATATTATAATAGTGCCTAGGGTTTTCAAGTAAATAGAAAATAGCCGAAATTGTTACATTCATTAAATTCCAGCTACTAGCCACAAAAGTGGGTAATACAAATCAAAATCGTAGGGTATCGTAGGGAAAATGGGTTTCCAACAATGGCAGGGCTACTGGGGTACCGCCCGTCACAGTACGGGGCCTAGATCACCATACCGAGGATCACTCCCGACCTCCTACAACACAAGGCAGGAACCATTCCTTACTGAACAGTCCCGAACAAGATAAACCCCGCAGTTGGCGCGACCAACCGCTCACTAAGCCGAAATATAAAAGGGACATCAAGACAGGGGAAATATCTTGTCCTGCTTGGGCATAACCCACCTAACCTTGCTGCATCTCCCCTGTTTTAGCCATTCCCAGTTGATGAGGCTTGAGGCTACGATTACCTTTAAAGAACATATCACTTAGAATGCTCATCGTCCGCCTGACGATGTGCTGAAAGCATTCAATCCATACAAGTTCGTTCTGGGTTCGAACGAAACCGAAGGCATTATCTCGTTACACTCGTTTTGGAATCACCCTCAGAGTTAACGACGATAACCCTTGCATTCTGAATACACCATCTCGATCTTCATTTCAGGATTTATGACCTAACGTTTAAATTGGATCGATGTGGTTTTCAGAGAATCAAAGTTGATTCTTTCGATCCCGGTCTCATCGAATCCAAACGCCATTTTAAGGGCCAAGTTTTCTAATTAACTTAACAGTTTAATTAATTTAAATTCAACGATTGAATTAACATAGCATTTATCTCAGATAAAACATATACAAACATCATGGATATATCACGGCATATCAGAGAGCATCACAGAATATCATAAATTTAAACATCACAAATCAGACATTCTACATACACAAAAATCCATCAGCAATCATTTAAATTCTCATTACAATTAATTTGATTTAAAATCAATTACTTAAGAATTCATCGCTTGATCCTGTTTGCTTAATCGTTGATTAACAGTTAATTACTTATTTCCTTTCAAATTATTTACTTACAATTAATTACTTATTCCATTTCAAATCGTCTTAATGATTTCTTAATCAACTATTAAATCCTAATTACATTTTATTTCACACTATTAATTTAGTTACTTCCCTACTCAAGTGATTTAACTTTAATTACATAATTAACTATTACCTGATCATTAATTAATAACTTTAACTATTTATTAATAAAACTTAATTACCCTTTTATTAACTGCTAATTACTTAATCAATCAACAATTAATTCTTAATCAAGTTACTTAATTAATTAACTATCGATTCATAATTAAATTACTTGATTAACCAACTATTTATTCATTTATTATTACTTAATTACTCAGTTAATTAGTTGATTCCTAATTATTAATTATTAATTTCATAACTTACTTATTATAGATTAATTAGTTACTCAGATATCACAAATTATTTAAACTAACCATTTATCATCAATTTTATTAACTATATAATCTTCAATTAACCACTTAAATTAATTATTATTTATGAATTAACTTCTATGTAATTAGCTAACATTCTTACGATTTTAAATTACATATGATTTATTTATTATTATTTTTTATTTACAAAATCAATTTAAATTTATCAATTTAAAATTTCAAGTAGAAATTACATTCTAATTACTTATTATTAGTCACCTATCTCTACAGACTTTTCTTAAATAACTTTTAAATTAAACTAACTATCTAACTATTGTTTAATTAACATGGTTAAACATTTACACAAATATTATTATACACATCCTATGGGAAAGCACTCGAGACCGCACCACCCTTTACTCGAGAAAACTCGAGTTTCTCTCGTGATTTCCCCGCGTCCTATCTTTCCTATTCCCCCTTCTTCTCCCTTTTCCTATTCTATTCTTCTTCTCACTTTAATTTCTTTTTTGAAAAACGAACTGCTGTAGCCACGCACTCAAACGGCCCGAAGACAACCTTAAAGCAACACTCAATTAACTCGAGTACGAGCATGCGCCTACTCACAGACCAACGAACACCACTACGCCACGTGCACGTGCACGGTGGCTCACCTCGCCTCCGGCGACTTGCGCTACCACCAGCAAATCCCAAAACGACTCAGCTACCAAAATTCAAACACAAAACCCTTTGAAGATTATCAGATCAAAAAAATGACCTGATGCTCGAAACCAAGGTTCGAACGTCATCGAGAAAAATGGCCCGCCTCTACATCCATGACCACCAGAGGCGAAACCACGACGCCTACACCACGTCCAGTCCCTGCCTAACCTTCCCCTTGACACACGTCGCACTCGATCCATCCTATGAGTCGCAAATGGAAATTTACAGAGCCCAGTAAACTCATGCCCAAAACCCTACTTTAGTCCCAATCTCATAATCTATGTATTCGAAAAATAATTTGCATTTTTCTTGTGTAAAAAGGGTTACAATCTTGCTTTCTATCAATTGACAACAATTAAAATTAACCCCATCATTCAAAATTGACGAAAATCCATTACAGCTCCTCTTTAAAACTGCTCTGAATATCTTTGCTTAAAAATCAAAAGTTTTATGTTAAAAATCCAAATTATGTATATGAAATCAAATCATGTTATTAAATTTACAAATTTAAACATTCAAAGTTTTGAATTTAATTCTATGTTTCCTGATACTTGCATAAACAGTATTGATAAATACTATTAAACCTCAAAACAAAATTGTAGGCCTATGATTTGGATAACAACTTAAGTTTGCATCAATATCCAGGTTTTAAAACATCTACATGAAGAAGTATTTGAAATTTCTTAGCTTTACTCTGTACGGTTATTCAAAGCTCCTGATGTACAACTTCATATATTACAGAACAACAGGAAGTACTCAAGACAACTTATTTAAAGCAGACATCCAAGCAAAAATCTTTGTGAGTTAAATATAAAGTTTTAAATTGAAAATAATAAGTTTACTCACCAAAATATGCTTGTGAATCAGTAAGCATGAATGTTTTTGAAGCCTAATTGCTTGAAACTAAAATTGGAAACTGCAGCCTTTGAATCTGTTTTTGCTGTTGAACTAAAACTTTTGAACTTGCCCCTTTTTCTTTCTTTTCTGTGGTTGTCTCAGGTTTTATCAATGAACATTATAATGTGAAGTTTGTATATATTAAGGCGTTTGAACAGTATAGGTATTTACTGACCATTTTTTACCTGTATTGCCATGCTTTTTATTGGCTAAGAGTTATATACTGCAGAAGGAAATTTTCTCAGAAATTTCGGCTGCAGTACTTTACATGAACAAGATGTTGTGCTAATAATGCTCATGCTCTCATTTATGATAGCATGTTATTAATGGTTTGCGGATTTCTGTAATTTGTACAAAGATATTTGTTTTATTGTTGAAATGGATGCTTGTTTTCTTATGTATATAAAATCTTCACAGTAGCAAATATATTTAATTTGTTTCTTAGTTAGTTTACATGTTATAATTGTGACTTGTTGTAGATAGATATTTGTATGAAGATTATACTTATGGCAGGTAAGCAATTATGGCTTGTGTATGAAGCTTGTTTATATATATATAAATATCTGTCTTAATATCTTTAGTTTGAACACTATAAACATATGTTTGTGTAAAATATATACTTGTAGGTCAGAGTTTGCCTTGAGCAGAAATTTCACAGTACAGATCAAAATTTGCCTTGAGCAGAAACTACACGGTACTATGGTTTTCAAACTTAGTTTACATAATTATTATTTGTTTTAGAGATGTTTTTGTCAGGTTTACTTGCTCTTGTGTATATGAAGATTTGTTTATGTATGAATATTTGTCTTACCCTTCCCAATTTGAACTTCAAAGTACATATATGTCTATGAAAATAAAAATGCCAGATTCTACCTTACTGTGGTCTTATATAAAATATTTGTTTTGTTATTTATGTCATACTTTTTTTTTCCATTTTATCATATGCTATGCCCTTAATTTTATTATGTATCTTGTACTTTTATATTTGCTTGTAGTTACATTTTTATTTCTTATTTGTACTTTAACTATCAATCATTTAAGTTACATTTCTAAACTTACTTACCCATTTTTATTTGTATTTGTGCTTTAGTTAACAATATTTAAATATGTACAATATAATTTACTACATTTATATTTATTTTTCTATATTTTCTATGTCTTGCAAAGTTAAAATGATATTGTAAGTATTTACTACTTAGTCCTTGTTTTGATTTATATTTACATTTTGATTTGTGTTTTATATATGACTATTAATATTAAACTTAGATTGATGTGTTTACTTACTTATTTATATTTAATTTTGACTTATATTAACATAAATATTGTATATTGAACATTATCATCTATTTGTATTTTATATTTTATATTAACAAGCTTAGATTTTATTTTGAACATTATTTTCTATATATTGCATTTATATATTTATAACAAGAAAAATAATTTCCTTAAATACACAAGATAAATTTATTTTAAATATTCTTAGGAGATTTTACTTTAAATTCCCAAATCAATCCCTTTTTTTTTAAATACAATTTATATAAATAAATAGCAAAAATTCAAAAATCATATTCATTTTAATATGATCATTTCACATTTTATATTAATTAGATTACACATTTATTAAAATAAACGGGGCCAAAATCCAGGGTCGTTACAATACTCATCCTAGGGTATATTTCACCCTATCTCTAATGTGTTTCCTAATGTGTTATACTCCTGAGCTAAAGTTTCATCCTTCAGCTCTGATACCAATTCTAACGACCCTGTAACATCCCGCCTTTTCGCACACTTTAAACCGACACACGTGCCAATTCAAAGCATACGCAAGGGCGGATTGTTATGGGGTAAATAAGAAAAACAGAGAAGAAATAAAACAAAATAGAATCTCACAACGGAAGGATAAAATATAATAATCAATATACAGTTCATGATAACTGTTTACAAAATATTTATTTTACTTATACAATGAATATCAGAGTTACACATACCAATACAATTAATGCAGCGGAAATTTAGAGTGTGGTGCAATACTATAGATAATAATAATACGACTCCTTCGTCTTCATCCTTCAAAGCTAAAGTCTTCGATCCTGAAATGCTCGGACTGACCCGAGCGAATTTGAAAAGACAAAAACACTCGAGTCAGACTAAAAGATCTTATGTGAGTTAAATTAACAGAAATAAATATGAGTACAGTAACTCAAGAGATGTTCGGGATTTACATCTCCTAAGGATCCGTTAAACTATTTACTATGTAGTATATTGCGCTATTATAATAGTGTCTATTTATAAAATAAACTTACTTTTAAATAGCGTTAAGGGGTTACCCATATAGCCCTTAACACAAATAATGCCAATAGTCTATACAGTACCGTAATACCTCCTGATCGGGAAGCTACCAGAGGATACTCCATATGTACGACACAAATAGAAACTCGTAGTAAAGGCTCGATATGGTAGGTGACACGGCACAACTAGGCAATGCCAGGGTAGATATACCAATTGCTATCCAGACTGGTGGAAACGCGTAGCTGCAGTTACCGCCCACCTCGGACTAACTCCCCAAAATCAAAATATAGAAGTGGCCACTGAATCAATCCAAAATCAAAGTATAATATCGAAGAGGAGGGTCCGATAAGAGGAATGACCTCATTGGCCTGAGAATCGCTCCTGTTTTAGCCACCTTATGCCAACTCACGGGAGTCGGGTCCGCGTATTTACCTTACAGGAAACGTCGCCACCACCTACTTCATTCTGGAATCTCCACCGCGTACACGGTTAGTCAATGTGGTTTTCGGTATCGACAGAGAGTATGTCCATATCCGATCCCGGTCTCTTTGCCAACCCATCGTTATTATAACACCGCGGTCATTTAAAAATAGCTCATACTTTAAAACCAGAATAAACATTTCCATTTTAAAATTTTGAATACGATATCATTTTAAAACCCAAAAAATATGATATCCTTTATCCCAAATATAAACCTTTTCAAAAATCCAAATGCTTTAAAATTTATAACGTCTGAAAGCCAAATATCCTTTCAAAGCATAATATTTCGAAATTCATAATTTAAAAACCATAACTTTTAAAACTTGAATGGTTTGGATATTCAACGGTATATGAATTAAAAGGTTTAACTTAAATGTTACTTTGTAAAGAAATAGTTCTCATGGCTTTACAAATACATTTCTTTATTAAAGTCTAAACCAAAATTTGTATTATCTCTCTCAAGTTCCAAAACCACTTCAATTTATATATATATATACGTATATCCATTTTGAGTAACAATATTTCAAACTAAAATTGGATTTTATTCTTTCAACAGATCAATTGTTCTATTAATTAGTCTTGAATATTCACATAAAATCCATAAATAATAAGACTTCAGTTTCTAGTAATAAAATATATATATTTTCCCAATTCAAATTATACTAGAATATTCATTTCAATTTATTTTGGGAAAAATCCAATTATAAATATCATATCTTAAAATTTCCAAACTTAACATTTAAACATATGATATAAATTATTAAACTCCATTTTCTTATTTTCTTCCATTTTTAATAAAGATTTTTATACACCTTTTAATTTCAAAATTTTCAACTTCGTATGTATATATATATAGAAGAAAAATATTTATACAATATAAAATTTAAGATTATTATAAACCGTATTCCATCCAAACCATAGAAATCACATAAAAATAGTTATATATAGACCGCGGTGCCTGTATATAATTTTCTATCCTATGGTCAAGTGATACGGATATTTATCATTTCAATCCGCAATTTAAAAGATATAAAATTTTGCGGTTATATATCATTTCAAACCACAATCCCGAATGAAATGAAATATGCATGATAATTTGCAATTTAATGATATAGAATAAACATCCATTCATCAACATCATCCATCATCCAAATCGCAATCATCAATCAATATCAATCAATAACAATATTATTTTTGGTACTACATAACAGGTAATACTGGCAATTTTATTCAAATTAAATTTAACAGCTATTAATCTACAGTCTATATTCAGTAATAAATTATATAACTGTTAACTAGCAGCTCATATACAAACAAATAAATTTTAACTGTAAATTTATACGCAATAAATTAATTAAATTAACAGTTAAATTAAATAAATGCAATTCAACAGATATGAATAAAATAAACATGCCAAATACTCATAAATAAATTTCTATTCATTTCTAAAATTAATTTAAACAAACATAAAAGCTTCTAGTAGTTGTGAGTGGGTTAAAACACTCACCTTTGGAATTTAAATCGAATTTAAATTCAATTTAAACTCAAAATTTTGACGGTCTCCAAATCCATCCAAACCAACGTCAAAACGTCAGAAATTCCGATACGATCCCAGCAAAATAAACCGCGCGTGAATCCGAGCTCGTATGCAAAAGTTATGGAAATTTGAAAAATGGAAAAATTCTGGTCCTGGGTCGACTTCGGGTTCGACTTTGGTGCGCCGCCTCAATTCCCCGGTGCTTGCTTGGAGTTTTCGCCAAAACGACCCGGAGCGACCCGAGTCATTTTCTTCCTGACCCGAAGTTGCTCTAGGGTTTTCTCCCCTGAAACCCGAAGCGCGACTAGAAGCTGCTGCAGATCCGAATTTATTTATTTTATTTTTTTTTAAATTTGAATTTTTTTTTTTTTGAACTGACTGGATCTAGGGTTAGCACCCATTGAAGAAGAAGAGGAGCTTGAAGAAAGTATACGCTCAGGTGAAAAGAAATTAGGTAGAGGCTAGGGCTTGTAGCTAGGTTTATATAGAGGGGTTAGAGATAGAGTAGATAGACCGTAGAACGAACGTGCGGAATAAACTATGGCCCAAAAAGCCCGCTATGCCTCCGGAACCGAATTTATTAAATCTATATATCCAAATAGGTAATTTAAAATATTCTGAACGCAATGGAAAAAGTTTCACGTCCAAATTTGATCATATGAAGAAGTTATGCTGAAAACAAAATTTCCAAATTGATTCAAATTGATTTTAATTAAATTTGATTTCAAGGCGTTTCACGCCCGTACGATCAAACGACAAGTCCGATCGATACGAAACTTGAAACCCTATAATAATTCACCGATACGGATCCGATGAAACTGGTTTCATCGAAATCCGAGTCCATGACAAAAAAGGCTATTTTTATATTCATTAAATAAATCAAAATAAATTACAAAAATCCAAATTTTATATTATATTCTAAAATTGTCCAAATTTTATTACTTATATAATTTAATCAATTTCAAATGATTTAACAAGCTTGGATGCGAATTAAAATCATAAGTATATCAATTTGCAGTGTTAATTTCTGCACTTTCCTATATTTAAGAATTATAAAATTAAATGCTCAAAACCCCGTATATTAGATTTTAACTTTTATATACTCATTCTTTATCCAAATAGGGATGCCACATACTTTGGTTCATGATTCACAATATTATTCTTAAAGTTCATTTTAAATTTCAGTAACGTAATATTTAACGTTAAATTCCCTTTATTTATGCAATAAGCGCAATTATTGAATTTGATACTCAAATTGATTTATAGATTCTGCTTTCAAAAAATCTATGTCACCAATTTGGTCTAATTATAAATAGAATAAGTATTAACCTCATCTTATAGAATTAATTATTGCAATAAATCCAATTTACCATATCTTAAATCCAAATTAATAGATAAAGCTTGATTCCTTTATTAACTCCTTTGGTTTTCAATTAACCTTTTATGGTGAATATAAATTCCAATGTATAATTGAAACCTTATTTCCATTTGATTTCACTATTTCATTAAAAATCCTCATATTCCAGCTAAATTTCAACTAACGTATAAATTAGCTATTTCAATTTCATTTAATTGCAATTATCATACTATAGAAATTAAATTCCATTAAATAAATAAATAAATGTTGATTCCCATCTATTTACATTATATTACATTGGTACTTCTATTTACAACTTAGCTTTGTATAAATGTTTGAATGTAGAATCTTGTCTATTTCACGTATTAATTAAGCCTTAAAAATCAATTAATATTATATCCTTGGTCTAACCTCATTTTACCCATATTTATATTAATATATCCTTTGAATTAGGTAAATTACCATTGATTATCTACCTTAACTTATCAGACTCCACTAACGTAATGGTTAAATATTAATTCCATTTGAAAAAAAAACAATCCACAAGATTTGCATTTCACATTGCAAATGAATTCATAAATCTTGGCTTTCTTTTTCTTTGCTTCTTAAAGACCAAATCAGACTACCCTATCATTACTAATTTATGGCAATTAATTGCAATTGATTCTCCATTAAACTACATAAGTTATCCAATTGAAACCTAAGTGAAACGTTTATTTATTTAAAAATCCTACTGTTTAAAAGAGTATATCATCTACGGTATAATTTACATTTGACCTGATTTCTCATATATTTCACACAACAGTGAATTCCAATTTCTACCAACATTATGTTTAATATAAATTGGAAATCCAAATCATTGGTATTTCACAACCTTATTGCGTACATTTACGTATAGTTACACTAAGTCCATACACTGATTCATGAATTCATTAATTAATACACAATTTGCCTTTGTTTTCTTATATTAAGTTTATTACCGTTTTTAAGTACATTCATTATCGAACAATATTCATAAAAAAATTTATCTACACTTATTGCATTGGTTTATTCAACGGTCACCAAATGAAACAATCCTACTATTTATTTTAATATTAAATGAATCTCATTCTAGTAAATATTTTATTAATATTCACTAATTCAACATTTATTGGTTTCTTAACATTAACTTTTAACAAAGTGTGACAATTACATTATCCAAAACTATTGTCATAAAAATTAAATTGTTACATTAAATTCCAATTACTATAACAAATTACTACATTTTCTCAAATAAATCTTAAAGCCTTTTTTTTTCTAAATCAGGTTAGAAATTATATTAATTTAACTCATTTAATATTATTAATTTAACGGGTCGTTACAATCTCCCTCACTCAAAACTTTTCGTCCCCGAAAAGGAAAAAGAAGGGAGAAGGAAGAATAAAACATTACATCTTATTTCAAATATTAACTTATAAACAATAATTTACTAAATTAATTTCCTTAAATGAGATATGCCCGTTTTATAGTCATTATAACCTTTTACACTTAAGTCATTAAAGTTTGGAAAATATTCAACAAAATTCTAAGTCCAAAATTTACGAAAATTTTTGGCAGAGTCTCCTTTGTACGGAGAGACTCTGGGGAAAATATAATATCAAAATATACAAATATATTACATATATTATCAAAATATTATCCCAACACGGGCAAAATTATAAAATAGCGCTTTAAACGTAATCCGAAAACGTACCTATTTGTCAGGCAATACGCTTATTATTAGGGAACCAGAGCAGTAGCAGTGGCTTCCATAGCCTGCATTTCACTTATAAAATCTAAAAGGTTAAATATTTATTTTAAAGTGAACTATTCAAGTGGATTCAATCATTAATCAACCAAACAATTCAACAACCATCAACCTTACAAACAACATACATACACACACAAAGCAATCATTTAATCCATCAAACAAATAGTTGTTTGGGTTCAAACTTGAAATTTGTATGAAATGAAATTAACTATCAAGTGCATCCTTTACTCAACAGTCTTAGATGGAATAAAGATAGATTATTTATTCATCCAACAACTTCAAGTTCCTTACCCCACAATCATAAATCAAACAATACAATTCAAACCAACAACCAAATTAACTTATTATACATTTATTTCATGCTTCAGTGGTTTGATTTTCTTTCTTTCATTTATGGAGGGATTTCTTTATTTCTTACAATTTTCGTTTTCCATTTATTACAAAATTCATTATATTTGCATTCCAATTTATTGACTAAAGTTTATATCATCTATTTATACTACTTACCTTTACTTATATAGTAAAATTTCCAATTTAACTTAAGTTTATACAATTAATTCTCATTAATAACAGCAAATTTATTGAATACCTTTATTACCTCAATCTTCACTTGTAAGATTTCCCCTTACATTTTCTTACTAACATTGCAACTTTTATTATATGGTAAGTTATGTATGTTTTAAGAATGTAAGTGAAAATTTACAAGTTTCTTCTCAATTCCTTAAATTAATATATATTTGTTTTATAAATTACAATTTCAACTTACCTTTAATTTCATTCATTTATTTAATGTTGAAGTTTCTATTATATTTAATAGTAGTAACAATTTAATTACCCACTTTCTATTATATTTAATTACAGTAACCCTTTTTAATTACACTTAAATTATTAACCCTTTAACCTTCATTCTTAAAAATAAGGAATTTTATTAATTAATTACTTAGGGTTTACAGTCATTTATATATTACTTACTTTCTATTATATTAGAATAGGGAGAAATTAAGGCGTACTTAAGTTAATAACCCTACAATCAAACTTTATAAATTAAGGAATTTCATTTTTACTTTCTTAAGGTTAAAATCACCTATTAATAATACAACCTTTAATTTTAGTAAAATTCCAATCATCACTTAAGTTAATACCATTAAATTCTTATTTATAACAGTAATTTATTGAATACTTCATTATTTTCAAAAATTTTACTTGCATAATATTCTATTCCACTCTTAATTCACATTTCAACTTTTTATACTTGGTAAGTTATTTATGTTAAAGAAAAAGCAAAAGAACTTATACAAGTTTAATCTCAACCCTTTTAATTCGTTGATTTTCAATAAATCTTTACCATTATTTATCAGTTAAAATTTTAACTTCCTTTATACCTAGCATTAATTTTCTTACTTAAATTAGAGGTTTCAATCCATTTATTACTTACTTTATATTTCCCTAAAAATAATTTAAACCATTAATTAGTGGAAAATTTTAGAATTAAATACCGGGTCAAATTTCAATTTTATTTTAAAAATAATAGATAAATGAGTTCTTACAACTTATATCTCAATTTATATTTAAAACAATTTAAAATTTTAGATAATTTCAAAATAAATCTGCAGTAGAATTTACTACAGTGGCCTTTCCCCTACGAAACTCGAAAATGAAAGTCGATGATGCGGCCGCCATCACCGAAATTATTTTCTAGCGACAGAGAGGAAAGTACAAAATTTATTTTCTCCAAAATCCTCTTTTAAAACAATTCTTCCGAATTATACAAAACATTTATATAAGAAATTACCTATAAACCAAATCATTATATTTCACAAATCCTTTGAAAGAAGATTTTCAAAAATCCCGGACTTAAGTTCTAAAATCTCCAATTTGATTTATTATAATTTCAACTTAGCTTCAATTGTTATAAATATTTTTATTTCCTAACACCCAATCTATAGCAACCAAATATATATATATATATATATTTTTATAAAAATATTTTTATATATATAGAAAATATAATAGGCAAAATTATTTCATTCACCTATATTAAAAACAAATATTATGTCGGTCTGTCCTATTAAGTGTTTAGAAATCCCTATTGATGTCATAGCGTCCCATGCATCAACCAGAATTTATAAATACAAAGCGGAACAGATTAACACAATATCAAAATCTTTATTAACACTAACAAATACGCTCTCTCATATATATACACTCAGCGACTCCCATAGGGTATTACTACCCTATTAACAAAGAGTCAAACCCCACAAAACCAAGGTTAAAAGGTTTATCGCTAAACCAAAGCTCTGATACCAACTGTAACATCCCGCCTTTTCGCACACTTTAAACCGACACACGTGCCAATTCAAAGCATACGCAAGGGCGGATTATTATGGGGTAAATAAGAAAAACAAAGAAGAAATAAAACAAAATAGAATCTCACAGCGGAAGGATAAAATATAATAATCAATATACAGTTCATGATAACTGTTTACAAAATATTTATTTTACTTATACAATGAATATCAGAGTCACACATACCAATACAATCAATGCAGCGGAAATTTAGAGTGTGGTGCAATATTATAGATAATAATAATACGACTCCTTCGTCTTCGTCCTTCAAAGCTAAAGTCTTCGATCCTGAAACGCTCGGACTGACCCGAGCGAATTTGAAAAGACAAAAACACTCGAGTCAGACTAAAAGATCTTATGTGAGTTAAATTAACAGAAATAAATATGAATACAGTAACTCAAGAGATGTTTAGGATTTACATCTCCTAAGGATCCGTTAAACTATTTACTATGTAGTATATTGCGCTATTATAATAGTGTCTATTTATAAAATAAACTTACTTTTAAATAGCGTTAAGGTGTTACCCATATAGCCCTTAACACAAATAATGCCAATAGTTAATACAGTACCGTAATACCTCCTGATCGGGAAGCTACCAGAGGATACTCCATAGGTACGACACAAATAGAAACTCGTAGTAAAGGCTCGGTATGGTAGGTGACACGGCACAACTAGGCAATGCCAGGGTAGATATACCAATTGCTATCCAGGCTGGTGGAAACGCGTAGCCGCAGTTACCGCCCACCTCGGACTAACTCCCCAAAATCAAAATATAGAAGTGGCCACTGAATCAATCCAAAATCAAAGTATAATATCGAAGAGGAGGGTCCGATCAGAGGAATGACCTCATTGGCCTGAGAATCGCTCCTGTTTTAGCCACCTTATGCCAACTCACGGGAGTCGGGTCCACGTATTTACCTTACAGGAAACGTCGCCACCACCTACTTCATTCTGGAATCTCCACCGCGTACACGGTTAGTCAAAGTGGTTTTCGGTATCGACAGAGAGTATGTCCATATCCGATCCCGGTCTCTTTGCCAACCCATCGTTATTATAACACCGCGGTCATTTAAAAATAGCTCATACTTTAAAACCAGAATAAACATTTCCATTTTAAAATTTTGAATACGATATCATTTTAAAACCCAAAAAATATGATATCCTTTATCCCAAATATAAACCTTTTCAAAAATCCAAATGCTTTAAAATTTATAACGTCTGAAAGCCAAATATCCTTTCAAAGCATAATATTTCGAAATTCATAATTTAAAAACCATAACTTTTAAAACTTGAATGGTTTGGATATTCAACGGTATATGAATTAAAAGGTTTAATTTAAATGTTACTTTGTAAAGAAATAGTTCTCATGGCTTTACAAATACATTTCTTTATTAAAGTCTAAACCAAAATTTGTATTATCTCTCTCAAGTTCCAAAACCACTTCAATTTATATATATATACGTATATCCATTTTGAGTAACAATATTTCAAACTAAAATTGGATTTTATTCTTTCAACAGATCAATTGTTCTATTAATTAGTCTTGAATATTCACATAAAATCCATAAATAATAAGACTTCAGTTTCTAGTAATAAAATATATATATTTTCCCAATTCAAATTATACTAGAATATTCATTTCAATTTATTTTGGGAAAAATCCAATTATAAATATCATATCTTAAAATTTCCAAACTTAACATTTAAACATATGATATAAATTATTAAACTCCATTTTCTTATTTTCTTCCATTTTTAATAAAGATTTTTATACACCTTTTAATTTCAAAATTTTCAACTTCATATGTATATATATATGGAAGAAAAATATTTATACAATATAAAATTTAAGATTATTATAAACCGTATTCCATCCAAACCATAGAAATCACATAAAAATAGTTATATATAGACCGCGGTGCCTGTATATAATTTTCTATCCTATGGTCAAGTGATACGGATATTTATCATTTCAATCCGCAATTTAAAAGATATAAAATTTTGCGGTTATATATCATTTCAAACCGCAATCCCGAATGAAATGAAATATGCATGATAATTTGCAATTTAATGATATAGAATAAACATCCATTCATCAACATCATCCATCATCCAAATCGCAATCATCAATCAATATCAATCAATAACAATATTATTTTTGGTACTACATAACAGGTAATACTGGCAATTTTATTCAAATTAAATTTAACAGCTATTAATCTACAGTCTATATTCAGTAATAAATTATATAACTGTTAACTAGCAGCTCATATACAAACAAATAAATTTTAACTGTAAATTTATACGCAATAAATTAATTAAATTAACAGTTAAATTAAATAAATGCAATTCAACAGATATGAATAAAATAAACATGCCAAATACTCATAAATAAATTTCTATTCATTTCTAAAATTAATTTAAACAAACATAAAAGCTTCTAGTAGTTGTGAGTGGGTTAAAACACCCACCTTTGGAATTTAAATCGAATTTAAATTCAATTTAAACTCAAAATTTTGACGGTCTTCAAATCCATCCAAACTAGCGTCAAAACGTCAGAAATTCCGATACGATCCCAGCAAAACAAACCGCGCGTGAATCCGAGCTCGTATGCAAAAGTTATGGAAATTTGAAAAATGGAAAAATTCTGGTCCTGGGTCGACTGCGGGTTCGACTTCGGTGCGCCGCCTCAATTCCCCGGTGCTTGCTTGGAGTTTTCGCCAAAACGACCCGGAGCGACCCGAGTCATTTTCTTCCTGACCCGAAGTTGCTCTAGGGTTTTCTCCCCTGAAACCCGAAGCGCGACCAGAAGCTGCTGCAGATCGGAATTTTTTTTTTTTTTTTTTTTAAATTTGAATTTTTTTTTGTTTTGAACTGACTGGATGTAGGTTTAGCACCCATTGAAGAAGAAGAGGAGCTTGAAGAAAGTATACGCTCAGATGAAAAGAAATTAGGTGGAGGCTAGGGCTTGTAGCTAGGTTTATATAGAGGGGTTAAAGATAGAGTAGATAGACCGTAGAATGAACGTGCGGAACAAACAATGGCCCAAAAAGCCCGCTATGCCTCCGGAACCGAATTTATTAAATCTATATATCCAAATAGGTAATATAAAATATTCTGAATGCGATGGAAAAAGTTTCACGTCCAAATTTGATCGTATGAAGAAGTTATGCTGAAAACAAAATTTCCAAATTGATTCAAATTGATTTTAATTAAATTTGATTTCAAGGCGTTTCACGTTCATCGAAATCCGAGTCCGTGACAAAAAAAAGGCTATTTTTATATTCATTAAATAAATCAAAATAAATTACAAAAATCCAAATTTTATATTATATTCTAAAATTGTCCAAATTTTATTACTTATATAATTTAATCAATTTCAAATGATTTAACAAGCTTGGATGCGAATTAAAATTATAAGTATATCAATTTGCAGTGTTAATTTCTGCACTTTCCTATATTTAAGAATTATAAAATTAAATGCTCAAAACCCCGTATATTAGATTTTAACTTTTATATACTCATTCTTTATCCAAATAGGGATGCCACATACTTTGGTTCATGATTCACAATATTATTCTTAAAGTTCATTTTAAATTTCAGTAACGTAATATTTAACGTTAAATTCCCTTTATTTATGCAATAAGCGCAATTATTGAATTTGATACTCAAATTGATTTATAGATTCTGCTTTCAAAAAATCTATGTCAACAATTTGGTCTAATTATAAATAGAATAAGTATTAACCTCATCTTATAGAATTAATTATTGCAATAAATCCAATTTATCATATCTTAAATCCAAATTAATAGATAAAGCTTGATTCCTTTATTAACTCCTTTGGTTTTCAATTAACCTTTTATGGTGAATATAAATTCCAATGTATAATTGAAACCTTATTTCCATTTGATTTCACTATTTCATTAAAAATCCTCATATTCCAGCTAAATTTCAACTAACGTATAAATTAGCTATTTCAATTTCATTTAATTGCGATTATCATACTATAGAAATTAAATTCCATTAAATAAATAAATAAATGTTGATTCCCATCTATTTACATTATATTACATTGGTACTTCTATTTACAACTTAGCTTTGTATAAATGTTTGAATGTAGAATCTTGTCTATTTCACGTATTAATTAAGCCTTAAAAATCAATTAATATTATATCCTTGGTCTAACCTCATTTTACCCATATTTATATTAATGTATCCTTTGAATTAGGTAAATTACCATTGATTATCTACCTTAACTTATCAGACTCCACTAACGTAATGGTTAAATATTAATTCCATTTGAAAAAAAAACAATCCACAAGATTTGCATTTCACATTGCAAATGAATTCATAAATCTTGGCTTTCTTTTTCTTTGCTTCTTAAAGGCCAAATCAAACTACCCTATCATCACTAATTTATGGCAATTAATTGCAATTGATTCTCCATTAAACTACATAAGTTATCCAATTGAAACCTAAGTGAAACGTTTATTTATTTAAAAATCCTACTGTTTAAAAGAGTATATCATCTACGGTATAATTTACATTTGACCTGATTTCTCATATATTTCACACAACAGTGAATTCCAATTTCTACCAACATTATGTTTAATATAAATTGGAAATCCAAATCATTGGTATTTCACAACCTTATTGCGTACATTTACGTATAGATACACTAAGTCCATACACTGATTCATGAATTCATTAATTAATACACAATTTGCCTTTGTTTTCTTATATTAAGTTTATTACCGTTTTTAAGTACATTCATTATCGAACAATATTCATAAAATTTTTTATCTACACTTATTGCATTGGTTTATTCAACGGTCACCAAATGAAACAATCCTACTGTTTATTTTAATATTAAATGAATCCCATTCTAGTAAATATTTTATTAATATTCACTAATACAACATTTATTGGTTTCTTAACATTAACTTTTAACAAAGTGTGACAATTACATTATCCAAAACTATTGTCATAAAAATTAAATTGTTATATTAAATTCCAATTACTATAACAAATTACCACATTTTCTCAAATAAATCTTAAAGCCTTTTTTTTCTAAATCAGGTTAGAAATTATATTAATTTAACTCATTTAATATTATTAATTTAACGGGTCGTTACAGACCCCGACTCGACCTTCGAAAATCGGGGCTGAATACGTCAACCGTATTCAAATGCCATAGATCAAAACGTCGAATCTGGTTCGCCGGAGCTTATAACACATTAAGTGTAACAACACAACGGAAGAAAAAGATAGTATCATTGATATACAATATATGATACAACAATTTGATACAAATGACTATTCAAAGATAGATACAAGACAATAACAGAGACAACAACAGTGGAAAGACAATATCTTCAATGCCAAACTCCAAAAACTCAATCTCCAATCCAAAGCTAGCTCGAACCCCCATCAAGTTGAAGTGAAGCAACTCGATCCAAATGCGATCGCCAAATCCTAAGGCTGGATGCTATCGAAACTACTCCTCTATTTGGTTATCTGACAAAACCTAACACTAGACCGCCTGTGTGAAAAATTATGGGCACCCAGAGTTTAGGAAGGGAACAATAAACTCCGGATCAGTCGTAGGACTAGTACGAGCAAACAAAAAAAGTTTTATCTTTAAAACAAACAACAAAAGGTTTTTAAAAGTTGAAAACCGCAATGCTTTTTTGGAGAATGAAATTACCATAAGGCCTCTCGGCACACACACCATGCAATCGCCCACTTGGAGAGATCTCTCCTTATGATAGTCAAAAATGCTTGATACGCGAAAACCATTTGATATTATTATTAGTGTATAGTGGAAAACAATTGCAAGTATAATATTAATCTTAGCCAGCATACGTACCATTATAGTATGCCTACTGTAGCTACCATATTAAATGGAAGGTTCTGCAACTAAAAGTGTGCAAGGCGTTTATTGGATGATTGGATTTCCAACAAATGGTCAGGCCAAGGAACTTCCATTGCCACATGGGTACGCCTCTGGAGGGATGCCCCGAGTACCTACCCGGCTCTCTGCCAACACAAGGTCGGTTTCCTCCTTGGCCGGGAGTAATACCTAAAGATATGCCACCCTTGGTCGTTTGCGACCTTTATCCGAGGATCCTCAACCACAAAGCAACATCACACAGCAATAGACATATAATGTCCACATGAGTTAAGTATCCGGGCTCCATACCATGATACCACCCTTTTCCAAAAGGAATGGACATACCCTAGGGATGCGACCCCTACAACCTTGCCGCATCTTTCCTATTTCGACCATTTTCGGGGTATGAGGTCCTGATGCAGTCTCGTCCTATGGTCAAGTGATACTGGTATTTATTATTTCAATCCAAAATTTAAATACATACGGGTATATATCATTTCAACCTGCAATCCCAAATTAAATTCAATGAAAATCGCTTGTGTTTATCATTTCAACCCATAACGATTTTCTCCTATTCAACAAGATCATTTGGGTATGTATCATTTCAACCCATAGTGAATTCTATACTAATGGGGAACTTGCAGAGCGATAACAGATATGATAATAATATAATAGGCATATATCATTAATATAAATACAGATAATGGTGTCAGATGTCACAGGTGAACAGATACAGATCACGGCATATATATAACAATGTAAATAACTACAGCAGCATATTTCAATTTTCGTTTCCATTGAAATCAAATTCAATAAATATAAGAACATTAATCGTGAGTGATTTCTCACCTATCGAGGCTAGAGATGATTCGATAATGAAATGAGTTACGAATCCAAGCATGAATTCCAAAGTGAAGCAAAATTGAACACCAATTGGAAAAACAAGATTGATAAATAGAAATTGACGAAATCAAGTCAGAACTGGATCGATGAAGATCAAAGGTATAACTGCACTTATATATATATACAACATTATAAAACTATATATATATATGTAAAATAATTATATCCTAAATTCAAACATATACCAAAATAAGATATGCATATTTAATCTCGAATCTATAGCTTAACTTTAATATCAATGATAATATATATATATATATATATATATATATATATATATATATATAATGTTATGAACCATTCAGACACGTACATTTATAAATCAAACATGTGTATATTACATGAAAGCCAAGATATGAATACACATAAAACAAGGTATATTCATAATATTTCTTTTATAAAATCATACAGATTATAATCCTTAACTATTATAAACTTCTTAAACTATAAACAATAAGCTATACTAGAGAAACCTAACTTTTATTATACCAACTTATATTTATAGTATATATATGCAAACTACTAACATATTTTATATGATAATATTACACTAACGTGGACCATACATTCACAATACTAACCTCCATTAATCAAAAGAGTGTTGTACCATCCCTATATACTATATATATAATAATGAACATCGAAATGAACATACTATCCAACAATACAAAATGTCATCAACATATAGAAATCAAAACACACTGTGCACTTTTATATACAATATACAAAATATATAAAATATATCGAAACAGAAGCAAGTTCAGCCACTAATAAAATATGCTTTTGTCAAGATATATATCTATTGCGCATCTAATTTTATTACTTTATAAAATACAACAATACAACTTACATAATATATATATATATATGAAGTTTTAAATCTCAACTCAGAATATACAAACTTGTAATATGTGAAACCTGTGATTTCGAAATCTATATATACATTATATAAAACATCTACATATTCCAGGCAACAACTTAATTATCGTTTATATAAATGTAGACCGCTTATATATATAATTATAAATAATGTATGAAACTAATATAACTAACAAAGTATTAGTATATCCGTTATACATAAAAATATTTTTAACATATCCAACAGTAAATTTGGTATATGTAGACTAATATATATATACACACACACTATGTTGAGTCAATATTAAATTTAAAACTTATAAAAAATAAAGGTCTATTAATTTAAATTTTATAAATTCAGATTCATAAAAATACATCATACATACACACATACATACAAGCAGAACCGATGCCAAACAATAGTCAACATACAAAACTTATATACTAGTTGCAAAATATATAGACTGGCATATTTAAATTTTTTATTTATATAAATGAGCATATAGAAAATAAATAAACACTTACATAAATTATATATATACACATACAAATGGTATATACCTCATAGCACTCGGTTATATTTGCAGGCAGTTCAAGGAATAGGCTAAATAGGTGGAGGCTCTTGTAAGAGAAGGCTTGGCTATGGGTTCCAGAAGAGAGAGGGGAGAAGATAGCTGAATGGATTAGCGGCTTTGGTTGAGTTCAAGAAGCTATAGAGCAGGCGTTAATGAAGGCAAGTTCAACTGAGGTTGCTCCGCGTTCCGATGGTGGAGGGTAGATGCGGATCTCGTTTATGCTGGGTTGATCAGGGGAGATGCACAAAGGAAGAAAAGGAATACAGGAAAAATAATTTTTTATTTACGGTGATAATCTTTTTAGAAGAAGAATGGAAAGAGAAGGAGAGGATGAATGGAGAGAAGTCGACAAATAAAAGGATGAACACACAAAAATAAAATAAAATGTTGAATGGAAATTGAATCAACGGATGACCATTCATTTTATTGACAACAATTCAAGTGAACCCCCTTTGAATTCCAAACCCATTTGTCTACCCACTACAATAATCAAGATAAAATAAAAATCAAACAAAATCAAACATAAAATATGAAATAAAATATGAAAATAACTACGCGTGATCAGCCGAGAAATTGTAGTTTTGAAAAGTATAAATCAAGTTTTAACAAAACAAAAAAAAGAGAAAATATTTGAATCAATTTTTTTGGATTTAAATTAAAATAAAATTACGCAAGAAAATAAATTTAATATTATCAGATGAAAATTTACCAGTTGCTACGTTTAATTAGACGCATTTCAAGTATCAAATTTTTATTTCAAAATTGTATTATTTAAAATTTCACAAAATTTAATTAATTAAATTAATTAAAACCGTTAATATATTCGGGCTGTTAAACTCTCCCCTACTCAAAACTTTCGTCCTCGAAAAGGAATGATGTAGGAGAATAGAAACAACTAGAAAGAAAATAGAGTGGAAAACAAAATAAAACAATTTACTTGACCTATATAAATTTCAACTTAAATTAATTAATATTCCACAATCGATTTTAAACTCAAGGTATTTCATTAAGTTGATTAAATTTCAATTTATAAATATTTGATACAAAAAGGTGTCCTTCAATTAGAAATGTATTCAATTTGTCTCATTTGCTATTCAACTAACTTATTATTCTATTTAACTCTATTAACACTTTGCAATTAAAATTTAAGTGTATAACATTTGTCATAATCACTCAAATTTTATTCATAAAACCATTAATCACCATTTTACATTGTAAATTATTCAATTACATATTCAACTTCTGAATGATTTAGGTAAATTATATTGGAATTTAATTGAGTATTATGCAGGCAAAATTTTCTTAATTCAGTTACTTCAAGTTCAAACATTTATTCCAAAATTTTGGATTCATTTTATAATTGAAAACAGTCTTAACATAAGATGAAGAATTAAATTTCCGATTTCGCTTCAAACAATGTAGAAATATATAGATACACACACACACTTTGTATCCAATCGAATTTATAAACATATACCTATATATATAGATCAAATCATACCTCAGAATTCAAATCAATTTATTTTTCAAAATAAAAGTATAGTAGAGCTACAAAATGCTCTCTTCACTTCGAAACTCAAGAATAAATGTCGATGATCCGATCGTCATCACCGAAATTATTTTCCAACGACAAAAGGGAGGAGCACTGCTTTAAGCTTTTAAAATTCTGCGGAAACCATTTCTATTCGAAAATACTTTAAATAATATGCATTTTAAAACATTAAAACATAGTTTGAAATTATCGAAAATTAAATTCTCAAATTCTTGATTTAAAATCATTTCAAATTCCAAATCAAATTATAATCAAGTTTATAAATTTCCATTTATTTATAATGTTGAAATAGTCAATGGTTTTCAAAACAATAATTTAAAATCAAATATTATCAATTCGAACAGCTAAATTCATTTAACTATAAAATTTTCGAAACGTTACTTATATCTTTAATATAATCATATAAAATTTATTTCATTAACCAAATTTGAAAACAATAAGGTGTCGGTTTGCTCTGTTCGAATGTTTTGGAAATCCTATCGATAGCGCTGATCAAACGAATCAATCGAAAACCCAAATCAACATCAACAACTCAAACAATACAGTATATATATAAAACATTTTTAATATAAATTTAAAAGACACTTTCTCGCTCGACGATACAAGAATGGATATCAAAGCAAGGATAGAGATACAAATCTATTGGACTCAAATCAAAGAGAATTTTGATTCGAAGATAGATTTGAAACAAAGATAAGATAATTAAATAACGAAATAGGGAAATGGATAAGTTTATATAAATTGCGGGCAACCTTAACCGGGTCAACCGTGACTTCAAGAATAAGATCGATCAGAATTCTGAGGCAAATCGACATTCGATTGCAAAAGATAGAATTCATGCATAGTAGGAGATAGATAGCATCGTAAACCGAGGATACAGAAATCTCCGGTAAATCAATGCCTACTGTAAAGAAGTTTCACCCCTTTACAAATCATTCGAAGATTGGAGAGACGTCGATTTATTATAGAGATTGTTTGAAATAGAGTTATGGGATACTCCGTAATACGAATAGGAGGAGATAAGATGGATTTTGGAATCGAGGGGAACGTTCTAAAGTTCAAAGGAAACTGAATTGAAGAAGAAGGAATTCAAGCTCGAAAGAAAGAGATTTTGTAATTAAATTTACTTTATACTTTGAGTTTGCCTAAAATCAAAGGTTTGATACCAAATGTAACGACCTGATATTTTCAACGATTCGCATCCACACATGTCAGATTTGAATTGCTCAAAATACCAGATTGTTAATTTATATTTGGCAAAACTTAGCATACAGATTAAATAAATATATCACAGAATCGCAAACACGAATTACTTTCAATATGCAGCGGAAACAAAATGAATAGTAGTTCATGAAGCTACTATATATACTAGAGTTAAATTAAGATACAATAGAAGTCTCGAATACAACAGTCAAATACAAGATTAGAACACATCACTAGAATCAACTGAATATCTGAAAGCTGAATAGATAGCTGGATCTCTAAGCGAAGCTCTAACTCCAAAGATGAGTCTCAAAAGATGAACCACTCAGTCTGACCCGAGCGTAAAGAAAAATACAAAATACTCGAGTCAGGATTAACATTCTCATATCAATAAATACAACTCAAGTGAAATAACAACTAAAATACAAGTAACTCAAAGGATGTTTGGGATAACCATCCTTTAAGGATCCGTTAAACTATCTACTATATAGTAATATACGCTATCATAATAATGTCTAAAGTAAAATATAATATATTTAAAATAGCATTAAGGCTTTACATTTTCCACCTTAACACATTTTATACATTCCCACGTCCATATAGTACCGTAACCTCCCACGTACTAGGCGTCGTCAGAGGGAACTCCATAGGCACGGTACAAAACAAAATCGTATACGGTGCGCTAGGGTAGGTGACATGACACAAAAGGCAATGTCAGGGTAGATATACTAATTACGCATTTAGGCTAGTGGTGACGCATAGCCGCAACTACCGCCCACCTCGAGCCACACTTCCAAATAAAAAATCAAAAGTTGCTACCAAATCAATCACAAAGTCTGAATATAATATCGAAGGGGTGTGTCCGATCAGAGGAGCTACCTCACCAGCTCGAGAATCGCTCCTGTTTTAGCCACCCTATGCCAACTCACGGGAGTCGGGTCCATGTATATACCTCAATAGGACGTCGCCACCATCCTACTTCATTTTGGAATCTCCACTGCGTTTGCAGTTGTTAAAGTGGTTTTCGAAGTTGGAAGAGAGCATGACAATTTCCAATCCTGGTCTCTTTAACAACCAAATGTTATTATAACACTACGGTCATTTCAAAAATAGTTTATACTTCAATACCAAAATATCAGTGCCATTTGAAAACCATATCAAATATGATATCAATTCCATTTCAAAACCAAATAAGATATAATTTCAATTTGAAATATACCATTTACAAAAATCATAGCGCTTTAAAATTATAACGCTTCGAAACCAAAACACTTGAAGTTATAACACTTTGTAAATCATAATTTCAAAATCATAATACTTCCCATTTGACCGGTTTAGATATTAAAATAGTATACATAATAAAATAGTTTATAAAGAAAAACAATTATAAGTTAAAAAAATTATATTAAATTTGTTTATATTAAAATTGTTTTAAATAGAATTTAAAATACTTTATATAATAAAATAGCTTCCTCAAATCACACAAATCAATTCCAAGCCAATTCAAATTCCAAAATTCAAATTTAATCAAATCTCAAATCATCAATTTCAATTCAATTCAGTTTCTCAATAAACCATTTCAAATTATATCGGTTTCAAAATAGATTTGAACCCCAAATAAACCATTTCAGTTTCAAAATTTCCAAAGCTTTAAATAATCAAACATTCAAAACTAAATTTGATAATTTCATATATATCCAAATTTAACTTCATTATTATTTGGTTTTGAAATATCCACTTAATAAAACCGGTATCACTTAAATAAATCTCAAATAGTCTAAACTTAATATTTCCTTTACTTGAATAAAACTTGAAATATTCATTTAAATCACCTTAACCAAAGTCAAGTTATAAAACCATATCCTTTAAAATCTCAAATTCAATAAGTTCCAGATCGATTTTAATTAAATATAATTCTTAATTAAATACAATTTCAAACCGATTCCAAATCTATCTTCTCAACCTTAGTTTATTAAAATCATTATAAACTTTGTATTAAAATAAAATTTAAATAATGCTTAACCATATAATAATTTACTAATATCAAACTTATTTTATGTTGAAACAAATTTATACATAGCTTAAGATCAAGAATTTAAATATATATAAAATAACATTTATATAATATATAAATGTATAATTTCTTTTCGAAAACCATATTTTCAAAATATCTATATATAGACCAACGGTGTCTGTATATAATTTTCTATCATATGGTCAAGTGATGGTGATAATTATTATTTCAATCTGAAATTTAAATACATACGGGTATATATCGCAATCCCAAATTAAATTCAATGAAAATCGCTTGGGTTTATCATTTCAACCCATAACAATTTTCTCCTATTCTGCAAGATCGTTCGAGTATGTATCATTTCAACCCATAGTGAATTTTATACTAATAGGTAACTTACAGAGCGTTAACAAGTACGATAATAATATAACAGGCATATATCATCAATATAACAAACAGATAATGGTGTCAGATGCCATAGGTGAACAGGTACAGATAACATCATATATATAACAATGTAAATAACTACAACAGCAAATTCCAATTGTCGTTTCAATTGAAATCAAATTTAATAAACATAAGAACATTAAACGTGAGTGACTACTCACCTTTCGAGGCTAGAGATGATTATACAACAAAATGAGTTACGAATCCAAGCACGAATTCCAGAGCGAAGCAAAATTGAATGCAAATTGGACGAACATGACCGATAAATAGGAATTGACGATATCAAGTCAAAAGTGGATCGATGAAGATCAAAGGTATAAGTGCACCTATATATATATATATATATAACTTTATAAAACTATATATATGTAAAATAATTATATCCTAAATTCAAACATATACCAAAATAAGATATACATATTTAATGTGACGACCCGGAATTTTCAATTTAATAATCTTTGAAAATAATTAAATTGAATTGATCATTTTACATTATAAATTGACAAGTTAAAATTATTTCAAAGGCTGAAAATAATAATTTGTTAATATCTATTAATATTTTTCTTTGCAATATAAATAGGCAAGATCAATTCTTTTGAAGTTTATAATAATTTGATTTGGAAATATTTATTTTGGTAAATATGGAATGTTTAATGTAATAAAAAATTTATATTCAAATTGTAATATATATGAATGTATATATTGTGATTTGAGATTTGTTTTAAAATTTAATATGGTAATTAAAAAATTTAATGTTAGAATTTGAAATGTGTATATATATTTGTATATATATATTTAAAATAGGAATTTTATTAATCTAAATTTAATAAGTATTTCCAAACTTTATTATATATATAGTTTTGTAATTTGAAAAGTTAATTTGATTTAATGCTTTTGAAATGATATTTGAAATTTAGATTTTTATCACAAAGTTAATTTCTTATTATTATAAACATATAGTTCAACTTGAGTTTTAGATAAGATTTAAATTTAAAGGTTCATTTGCTTAATATTCTTCCATTTTAATTTTGACACAAGATAAATTGGTTTTAAAATTTTAAGGGTGAATTAAAATAGATGTTTCAAACATATAAACATTAAATTGAATCAAAATGTAAGTTACTTGATTTCATATGAATATTTATTAAAGTATAAGTATGTACATTTTATAATTCATATGAATATTACATAAATACATGTATATAAGGCTTAAATAAATTATTAAAGATAAAATAACATTTAAAAGAAAACATTAATAAAACAATAATAACACTTGTTAATCTTTTAATGTATGTTAAGACAAGTGTAAGATCTTATAACATTAAAGTGACAAATGTCTTCCTTTTGTAAAATTAAATTTAAAATTTTGTTGTAAAATTAAAAGAAAAGTTTTATTCTTCAGCTGAAACAATTTCTTCAACTCAAACAAAAATACAAAAACAAAGATCTGAAAAGAAGAATGAAAACTGTAAACCTGAAAATAAGAAAAAGAAGAAATTTGAAAAAAAAAAAAGCCTGGGAAGTAATAAATCTGGGATTCAAAGGATGCAGATTTATTCAAGAAATTCTGGAATCAACAAACAATAAAACCAAAATACAGTGAAATCAAAAGCCTGGAAGCAAACTGGTTCTGTCTTCTGCCATCAAATGTGAGTAAATGATTTGGTTTAAAAACAGTTTAATTCCTACTTCAATATGTTATCGTGATGAATAATTTTGTTGTTGATGGAATATTTTTTTTTTTTTGAATTTCATGTTTTAGTATGTGGTTTGAATACCTGTGTTGTTAATATATATATATATATATATATATATATATATATATATATATATATATATTACTGTGTATAAAAAACAGTTTCAAATTTTAGAATAAATTCAATAACTAACTTATGAATTCGAACTTGACTTAGAATTGTGAATTGAAGTTGTTGGTAATCAAGTAAGTTATCCTCTAAAAATAATTAAAAGTTTTTAAAGTAAGTTATTAGTCCTGAAATTTGAGTTTACAGTAAAACTTTTAATTTGGGTCAAATCTTTATTATTTCAATCTTAAGTTTTGATCTTATAACTAGATTACATATTGGAAATCATGATTTTTAATGAATATATCATGATTTTTAGATTAGTTTTAGTGTGAATTTATGATTTTGCTATTTTGGGCAAATTGATCGATTTACGGCCAACCACGGTGAGTTGGTCATCAGCGTTGATCATGGAGGTGGAGGGATTGTTGACGATCATCAGAAAATTATTTTGGAAAATTATAGGTGAAAGGATTAGTCGAAGATTGGTTGAGTAGGGTTTTATAACCTGATGTTGTTGACAAGGTTTATCTCGATCTCGCGACATCGTGATGCAACTAGAGACGATCGGGGTTATGGCCGAAGGATTAGGAGGGTGTGGCGTAGCTAGGGTGGTGCCGGTGGGTCTTCTCGAGGTATGTATTGCCGTGGATGTTGACTTTTCTGGTGAGGATGGGTTCGTACAGTTTGGGATTGATGGTGATTTTTCGATTCTTGATCGAACTTGAATTTCTAGGATTCGAATTTTGATGTTGGGGGCGTGAGTGACTTGATGGAGGCTGGCAGGGAGTTCGCCGTTGATCGGCGTGGTGGTGCACATTTACGTGCACATGGTCGTGCATCTGTGATGGTCGCGTTTGGGGTTGGAGAAGAAGAAGGTGGAAGCTCGAAGATCCCATCGTGTATATGTCATTCTGACTCAAAGCAAGGTAAGGTTAGAGGAACTCGGGGTAAACGAGAGTGTTATTCGGGTTTGGGTAGGGGTTTGCTTGGGCTTGTCGCGTGTAATTCTGTGTTTACTCGAGTATGTTGGGCAGGATTATGTTTGGGTGCAAACAGTTATAAGGATTTTAAGAAAATTTAACAGCAAGGTTTATAAAATTTAAAAATAAAATAATATGATTTTGTAAATAATTCTAGATTAGGAAACAGGTGTTAAATAAGTTTGTTTATACAACTAAATTGTTTTAAAGTTGCTTAAACAAGTTTTATATATAAATATGAAAGTTTTAATAAGTTTTATATTCTGAAACATAAAGTTTTTAAAATGAAATAAGTGAAATTTTAATAATATGTTTGTATTAAATTCTATTAAATAACTTTGGAAAGTTCAAACATTTTAATTTGAATGTTTCAATTGTTTTAGTTAAAATTGATTTCTAAAGTATTTTATTTTAATAAGTTAAATAATAAAGATTTAGAGATTAATAAAAATAAAGATTATCTTTAGTTATTTTGAATTTTGGTATAGTTAAAGATAACTAAATTTGGAGAGGTAATTAAAGATAAATGAATTTGTGCAGATAATTGAGATAATTAGATTATTTTTAATTATCAAGTGTTATTGGTTAATAAATGATTAAATTAAGATAACGAATTTCTTAATTAAGAATCTTTATAATATAAGAAGTTAAGAATCATCTAATTAATTTTAAACGATTAAGTTAAATAGCTAATTAAATAATTAATTTGTGATTAATTAAGATAATCACTTATGGGTTAATCTTGGGGAAGTTATTAAAGAAATTATGTGGTTAAGTACTAGAGGTAATTAAGTAAGAGTTAATTACTTTATGAAAAGTAATTAAGTAATGTGATTAAGAGTTAATCACTTGAGTTATTAATTAAAGAATTAATTAAAGGTTTAAATTATTTAGTTAATGGTTAATTTAAAAAAGGATTAAGAATAATAAATTAAGTGATTAATTACTTGTTAAAGTAATTAAGTAAGAAAGAAATTTAATTAATGAAGTAATCATTAATTAATGGAAATAATTAATTAATTAGTAATTAATAATTTAAGAATAATTAATTTATAATTAAGTTTTAATTACTAAATGTAATTAAAGTAATTACTCAAAAGTGATTAATTAAAAGTAATTAATTAAATGTGATTAATCAGAAATAATAAATCAAGGGTATTTAATTAAAAGTAATTAATCAGGTATGATTAATTTTAAAAGATAATTAAGGAATAATTATCGGGATAATTAAAGAATAGTTAATCAAGTATGATTAATTTTAAAAGGTAATTAAGAGGTAATTACTTAGTATAATTTGGAAGTAATTAATCAGGATGATTAATTAATATGGTAATTAAGTAATAATTACTTAAAGTAATTAAGCGATAATTAATCAGGGAAGATTAATTGAAATGGATAATTAAGTGATGTTAGTTAATTAATTAATTTGTAATTAATTAATGAATAGTAAAATGGATTGAAGATAATCTAAGTATTTAAGTAAGGATTAATTTAATTTAAGGATTAATTAAATTAGTTAAGTTTGGATCAAACTTGTTTATGAATGATTAATGATTGGATGATATATATCATTGGATGAGTTAATGATATTGGCTGATATTTTATGTCTTTGGTTGATATGTGATGATGTGAATATGTTATATCTGAGATGTGATATATGCTACTTTGTGATATATATATGGATGAAGGTGATAATAGATGATTATCTATGAATACATCCATTTATGTTAAGTAATATTTCTAAATATCTATTGTTTAAATCCCTAAAGTATAACTTGGACATTAAAATGACGTTTGGTTTCGGTGAGACCGGGATCGGGTTTCCATATTTGGATATCCGAAATCGATTCCAATTAAACGTTAGGTCGTTAATCCAAGTGGAGCGAGTGAAGACTCGAGGTGTAAGGTCTATACGTCAGTATAACTCTGTGGGTGATTCCGTAATAAGTTTGACGGAATAGTGCTTATAGATTCAAGATGGAGATTTCGAGTGCAAGGGCTATGGTCGTTGACTCTGAGGGTGATTCCAAAATGTGTGCAACGAGATAGTACCTTCGGTTTCGTTCGAACCCGGAACGAACTTGTATGGATTGAATGCTTTCAGAACATCGTCAGGTGGACGATGAGCATTCTAAGATTGATGTGTCCTATAAAGGTAATCGCAGCCTCAAGTCTCATCAACCGGGAATGGCTAAAACAGGGGAGGTGCAGCAAGGCTTCGTGGGTAGCTCCCACTGGAGAGCAAGATACATCCCTGTCTAGATGTCACTTTTTATTTCGGCTTTGTGGGCAGTTGGTCTGCAGCCAACTGCGGGGTGGTCTTGTTCGGGACTGTTCAGTAAGGAACGGTCCCGGCCTTGTGTTGCAGGGGAGTTAGGGTGGCTCCTCGGTACGGTGATCTAGGCCACGTACTGTGACGGGCGGTAACCCAGTAGCCCTGCCATTGATGGAAACCCATTTTCCCTATGAGACCCTACGGTTTTGTTTGTATTACCCACTTTTGTGGCTAGTAGCTGGAATTTAATAAATGTAACAATTTCGGCTATTTCATATTTACTTGAAAACCCTAGACACTATTATAATATCACTGAATTTCCTATCAAATGTTTTGGTTAGCGTAAGGTAAAAACTTTTCCATGTTTATATGTGGGAAATCTTACGTGATACCAATCTTTTCAAAGGATTTTCTAAAGTTAAGCAATCTTAAACCGTTTACTCACACCAGACCCCTGTCTGACCCGAGTGTTTATTTTCTGTTTTATTAAACTCTTGGGTACTCATATTCTGTATGAGTAGTCAAGTGATTCAGGTTATCCTTGACGAATTCTGGAGGAGCTTTGGAGCAGGAGGCTTCAGCGTATAGATATATAGTTAGAGTTTCCGCCGTGTGTTATTCTGTGTTGATGTTCTTGTATGGTATATTAGACAGAAGTGTTATAACTGTCTATATAGTTGTGTACTCTGATGTATATGATACTAAATTTATGTTATATATTATATTTCATTCGTTCCGCTGTCAGATTCTGGTGTGTTTTTTTCTCTTTCTTCTCTTTCTTTTCTTCTTCTATCCCTTTCTTTCTTAATTAGTGATGCCATTTTCTGGTGATAGTAAGTCGGGTCGCTACAGTTGGTATCAGAGCGTTAGGTTGAGTGAATACCTAGGCTCTAGAGAGGTGTCTATCTTGAGAGAGCGTACTTGTAATATATATATATATATATATATATATATATATATATATATATATATATATATAACTACCTAATCTGTTGGGTTGTCTGTTCGGATTTTCCAACATAGTTTATAGAGGTAGATAAGGTAGAAGTGTGTGAAACACGACTAACACTAATGGAAGAGGTTTATATGTTGTGGTTGGAGATGTGTCTGTCGAGATTGTAGATCTAATACCATCTCGAATAAGCTTTGTAGATTGGTGAAAGGATTTCATTTATCCTAAAGGAAGTATTTTCAAGGATTAGAGTATATTCTTGAAGTGTGAGGTTAATTTGCTATCGAGTGAGCGGGATTTCCAAGAGTTGAGTTGTCAGCTGAGCAGAAGCAGGTAAGGGTATCTTGATAGCTTCAGGAAGGAATAGCTATGGTGAGATGCAGTATCCATAGATGGTTCTGAAGATGTTCTTATGGAGCAAAGTTTATGGTGGTATTGAAGGAACTGTGATGTCTACTGCAATGAAGATTCGGATATTTAGAATTTTCTGGATTTCAAGTAAGGGTATTTTATCTTTATTAAAGTATGAGACTAAGGTCGATGAGTTACCTCATTTCGGACATGGTCTCAATTATTTTCTTTATAAGATAGGTGGTTGGTGTTTGGTTTGAGCCGAGTTTCTTTGAGGATATGTCTACTCGTCTCAAGGATTTTTGGCGAAATTGGATGATAGTTTTGAGTTTCAAGAGCTTGTGGTTGAGGATGATCTTTTGGCTTAGCAGTAGCATTAAAGTGAAGTTTGGAAGTAGCAGCATGGATCTGTTTCTTCGATGATTCAGAAATCTTTAGGATTCTTCTATCAACAGACCAGGCAGATAGTGAAGACATATCCTTTTCTTCGGAAGGCTCGGTGGAGCAGGATATCTGTTGGAAGTAATCTATCAGTTTCTGGTAGATAAGCCATTCTGGAAAGATTTATCTAGAATAGGAGAAGCTGTTCTAGTTGGGAAGATAGTTCTTTGGAATCTGAACTGAGTAGGATTGCAAAAGTGACTTGCGATTAGTTTGGGAATCTTTGAATATTCTTTGGTTTAAGATTGAGGCATCTCAAGTAGAGGTGAAAGCTATGAAAGTAGTCGGAGATTTTCTAGATGCTTTTGAGAAAATCAGAAGTTGACCTGAATCGGAGATTGAGATTTCTTATCAACTTGGAATTCAGGAGTAATTTTGAGGTTCAACCATATAGTTGGATGACTCTTAGAGCGGAAGAGTTTGGTGAAGCAGCTCAGGATTCTTTGGAGAGGGATTGATCACCTAGTTTTCCAGTTGAGATTCTGCTGAGATGTTTTGACCAAGTGGAATGGTCACTAAGATTTTTATGAATTGGATGAACTGTGTATAGAGAAAGTTTTTTCTTATGTTCTTCGATAGCATTCTTATCTGCTCTAGATCAGAGTTGTGCAGCGGAAGCGAATTGGCAGTTATTCTGGTATAGGAGCAACCTGGAGTTGCAGTTTTCTTGGATTAAAAGATTTCTATAGGGAATTTAAGTATGAAGAAATTTATGGATTTGGTAGGCAAGGTTGTCAAGTACAACTGTTTGGCTATTCAAATTTGAGATATAGGTTTGAAGTCCAATAATGTTTGTGGTATAGAGTCGTATTTTGGATTTCAGCAAATTATTTTTGGGAGAGCCATTTTGTTGAGTAGGATCTAGAGATTTGGTTTGAGTTGGTGCTGTTGTTTCTTGAAGCAATCAGCAAAGGTTAGGCTGATCAGGAATATTGGAGGTGACTCAGAGCATCTGAAGAGTTATGCAGTTAGAATTGAGAAAATTTGGAATGTGCGGCTAGAATTTGGATATCGACTTAGTTACATCCAACCAAAGGAGATATTAGATTTGGTAAAACTGGAGAGTTCGCTCTGGAGGTATTTTGAGTTTTCTCGTGTTCTCTAGAGCTTAGATTTTAATCTACAGGATTTAATTACCAGTCCGGATAGCTGGAATTCATTGTATTTCACATATCTCTGAGGAATATGTGTATGATTCTTTGAGTGATAGAACCAGCAGTTCAGAAGGATTTGGTAGTTGAGCTGGTTTTGAGTTTAATCTGATATCTTGTTCAGATTTGTAGATCCAGATGAGGAGTTCTTGGTTATGGTAATATAGTTACTTAAGATTCTGTAGAGCGAGTATTCCAGTATAGGTACCTGGAAAACTCTTGATAATATTAGGAAGTTCTATTCAGAATTTTTCTAGATAGATAAAATTGTTTGTTTGAATTGGTTGCTATGATTGATAATGTATGATTGATTGTTTGATTTCTGATAAAAATTTAAATTCTTTAGCTGGGTTATTAAATTATCTTTGCTTTTAAATTTCGGGGACGAAATTCTTTTAAGAGGGAGGAATGTGACGACCCGGAATTTTGAGCAATATCAATTTAATAATCTTTGATAATAATTAAATTGATTTGATCATTTTACATTATAAATTGACAAGTTAAAATTATTTCGAAGGCTGAAAATAATAATTTGTTAATATCTATTAATATTTTTCTTTGCAATATAAATAGGCAAGATCAATGCTTTTGAAGTTTATAATAATTTGATTTGGAAATATTTATTTTGGTAAATAGGGAATGTTTAATATAATAAAAACTTTATATTCAAATTGTAATATATATGAATGTATATATTGTGATTTGAGATTTGTTTTAAAATTTAATATGGTAATTAACAAATTTAATGTTAGAATTTGAAATGTGTATATATATTTGTGTGTGTATATATATATATATATTCAAAATAGGAATTTTAATAATCTGAATTTAATAAGTATTTCCAAACTTTATTATATATATAGTTTTGTAATTTGGAAAGTTAATTTGATTTAATGCTTTTGAAATAATATTTGAAATTTAGATTTTTATAACAAAGTTAATTTCTTATTATTATAAACATATAGTTCAACTTGAGTTTTAGATAAGATTTAAATTTAAAGGTTCATTTGCTTAATATTCTTCCATTTTAATTTTGACACAAGATAAATTGGTTTTAAAATTTTAAGGGTTGAATTAAAATAGATGTTTCAAACATATAAACATTAAATTGAATCAAAATGTAAGTTACTTGATTTCATATGAATATTTATTAAAGTATAAGTATGTACATTTTATAATTCATATGAATATTACATAAATACGTGTATATAAGGCTTAAATAAATTATTAAAGATAAAATAACATTTAAAAGAAAACATTAATAAAACAATAATAACACTTGTTAATCTTTTAATGTATGATAAGACAAGTGTAAGATCCTATAACATTAAAGTGACAAATGTCTTCCTTTTGTAAAATTAAATTTAAAATTTTATGGTAAAATTAAAAGAGAAGTTTTATTCTTCAGCTGAAACATTTTCTTCAACTCAAACAAAAATCAAAAACAAAGATCTGAAAAGAAGAATGAAAACTGTAAACCTGAAAATAAGAAAAAGAAGAAATCTGAAGAAAAAAAGCCTGGGAAGTAATAAATCTGGGATTCAAAGGATGCAGATTTATTCAAGAAATTCTGGAATCAACAAAAATAAAACCAAAATATAGTGAAATCAAAAGCCTGGAAGCAAACTGGTTCTATCTTCTGCCATCAAATGTGAGTAAATGATTTGGTTTAAAAACAGTTTAATTCCTGCTTCAATATGTTATTGTGATGAATAATTTGTTGTTAATGGAATTTTTTTTTTGAATTGCATGATTGAGTATGTGGTTTGAATACCTGTGTTGTTAAAAAAAAATATTACTGTGTATAAAAACAGTTTCAAATTTAGAATAAATTCAATAACTAACTTATGAATTCGAACTTGACTTAGAATTGTGAATTGAAGTTGTTGGTAATCAAGTAAGTTATCCTCTAAAAATAATGTGACAAACTAGATTTTTCACGCTCAAAAATCGACATCCATACTTCATATCATATTCGAATGTCATAGGTTCGACCGTTCAAATCCGATTCGCCGGAGCTTATAACAACATTAAGTAAACAACACAGCGGAATAAAAGAATAATACATTGATATACAGCTTTGATACAATATCTGAAACAACAGATGGTCCAATAGATATCAACATACATCAGAGATATGATACAATAAATAGCAGCGAAAAAGAAAATAGATGACGTCTAGCAGCGGAACCACTAACTCTAAGATAGTCTGCAAAAGAGAACTCCGAGAACTGCAACTCCATTTCCAAGAATCAATCCAGCAATAGCTCGAACCCCCAATAACGATGCACCAAGCTAAGCAAGACTGGTGTGGTCCAAAGACTGAACTAACTCCAGATAATCTACTGAACCTAGCTATCTGAAAAACCCAACTCTAGACTGCTCGTGTAGAAAATAATGAGCACCCAGAGTTTAGGAAAGAAACAATAAACTCCGGATCAGTCGTGGGACTGGTGTGAGTAACAAAAAAAGTTTCTCTTTAAAAACAAACAACGAAACATTTAAAAATCAATTCGCAATGCTTTTTAGAAATGAGACTACCATAAGGCCTCCCGCACACACACACAATGCAAACGCAGAATCGGAGGAGATTTCTCCTTATGATAGTCAAAGATGCTTGATACGCATTAAAAAGAAACATTTGATATTATTACTAGTGCATAGTGTTGTAAAAATCCTTTCGAAAGTAAACATATAAATCTTAGCCAGCATAGGCATTCCGCACTTATGCCCACTATAGCTACCATCCAAACAGTGGGGCTCCACCATAAGTGAATGATAGGTTCTACAACTAAAACCATACAAGATCGTATTGTTTCTTTGGATTTCCAACAAATGGTCAGGCCAAGGAACTTCCCATTGCCACATGAGAACGCCTCTGGAAGGACGTCCCCGAGAACCAAACCGGATCTCTGCCAACACAAGGCCGGGTTACCCCTAACTGGGTAACTACTAACACGAGTATGCCATTTCCCGGTCGTAACCAACCTTTAACCGGGGCCCCAGCAACAAATCACAAAGTAATATATATATATATATATATATATATATATATATATATATATATATATCTGCGATATCAACATAAGTTAAGTATCTGGGCTCCATACCATGATACCACTTCTATCCAGAAGGAAATGCACATACCCTAAGGGGTGCTACCCCCAATAACCTTGCTGCATCTTTCCTGTTTCGACCATTTCGGGGTGTGAGGTCCGACGAAGTCTCGTCCACAAAGCCACGCTTTATACAAAAGCTGTTCTTTGGGTCAACAAATGATCATAGAAATGATCACAAAGATAAATGATCAAACAAATGATCATATCACAAATGATCAAACAATGATCATTTCACAGCAACACTCAGCATGTCACATTACCAAATTGGGAATATATTGCTGATAACCATCAATTACATAACCTCTGAGCTCGTACGTCTCAGAGAAGGGTGTTAAGCTAAGAGAATAAATTCTCCGCCACCAACAGAAATATATTTGAAAGAAATCAGCTTTATATCTCAAATTGTAATGTCATACATAACAATCCATACAAGTCTGTTCTGGGTTCTAACAGAACCGAAGGCACTTCCAAAGAAGTCCTTGCAATCCGGATATTCACAATCCCGATCGGATTTCCCATCACTTAGGGAGTCTCTATACCGGCGCGACTCGGTGCAGAAACAATCGATAGGTCATCCTATCGCTTTCGCAAATACCCGGTCTTCATCACCGGTCTTCAAACGCTATCCATAACGTCGAATCACATATTCGGAATGGGTTATATGACACAAAGGTCCTTTCCCGGTAAAACCGAATAGTGAGCGAAAATATTTTTAAAACATATGGATATGGGATTTCAATTAAGTCACAACTTAATAATTCAAAATTTTCTTTTCAATAGTTTAAACCCAATACCATTTCAAATCTTTAACAAAAAGATTTATTTCATAAAGTTCACCTACTTTCACAAGTATTCTTTTCTGGATTTCAAAACAATTCCATTTCAAAAAGATTAATTCATTTAAATCTTTTAAATCAAAGATTTGTCTCATAGTTTTCAAATCATTCCCAAATATTCATTTTCAAAATTCGTTTTCCAAATATTCATCTATATCTTGGAATACTATTTTAATTTAGCTTGGAATTCCTCTTAAATAAGATTTGAAACGAAAGCTTAAAAACAACAGTTTTAATTTGGATAAACCCGATTTCTTTTATACAAGTTACAATCTTTGGTTTAATTCGAATTCCCAAAACAATACTTTAAATATGTTTTCAAACCGTATATAACTAACATAACATTTTTAATCCCTAATTTCAAATCATAGAATTCAATTCCTAATTTTGAATTCAAATTTAAATCAAATTATTTAAACTTCAAAATTAATTAAAATAAATTTTAACTTGAAATTCCATTTTAAAAGCTTTTCACTTTTATTCTGATTCCATTTCCAAAACATTTGAATTTAAAAATTCAAATTTAAAACTATTTCAAAAATCTACAACTTAACTGATTTCCTCGTGAAATCCATAATTGTGTGTGTATGGTGTGGTCCAGGGGTTTAACACAATAGTGCAACATCATTCATTCATCATAGATTAAAACACAGAAATATAATTGATAAGCGATATAAACTATAACGCTTATCATACATTCACAGATTCACAGATAATATACAAATATATCATCAATAAATGAATAAATACACAGCTCAATTCACAGAACAAAATATCACAGATCAGATAGGAAAATCAATTCAAGGCATCTCATACAATACAACCATTCATGAGTAAGTCAAGTATTCAATAGTTATCTATAAGCAGGATTAATTTAATTGCTTAATCTTAATTAATTCAATTTATTTCCAAGTAAATTTATTACTTATGAATTAATTATCCCATCCTGATTTATTAATTACAAATCATTTGATATTAATAAATTAATCAATCACCTTAATTAATTAAATTATTCTTGATTAATCATATCAATTAAATTAACCTTTTAAACCAATTTCATAATTAATTATCTTTAATAAATCAGAATATCCAACTTTAATTTTTATAAGTGATTAATCCTTAAAATCATTTCCTAATTAATTATTATATCTTAATTGCTTGATTATTTTATTAAATCAATTATTCACTTGAACTAATTTAATGAGTGCATATCATTTTATCTTCACTAATTCAAATTTAAAACATTTTCAAAAATCTAATGTTTTAATTATCATCCCAAAACAAATTTAAACAATTTGTTTCAAATTTTTCTTTTTCATATTTCATTTTAAACTTAAGGGTTAAAATGAGTAAATCCCAATTTTAACAAAGTTTTCCAAAAACTACTTAAACTTCTTAATCTCAGGCTTAAAGAAATTCAAAACATTTGCTTTTGAACCAGATTTTAAAACTTGATTTTTTTGAATTGGGAAGAAACAGTTTTACAAAGGAACCTGTAACAACATAATACCCGAGCCCCTCTTCTATTTGCTTCGAGCAAAAATTCGAAACACACGAGAATTTCCCGAGTCCCTCCCCTGTCTTCACGCAACCCCTTTCCCCCCTGATCCTATCTTCTTCCCTCCTCTCTTTTTTTCTTCTTTAAACTGTTAAGTAAAAAAAAAACAATAAGGCACGAACAACTCACGCAAAACTCGAGAAAAATCCCGTGTTCCTTCTCCTTCCCCGAAGACGCAACATCATCAGGCACTGAATAATACCGTGTGCACGTGCACCAACAACGAAGGCGTCTCCGATGAACGCTGCTAGCCTCCCCAAGTCGTAATCCATCCCTGTACCAACCTCCGATCATCGAAGCTCCGCCACGTCGCCGAGATCGAATTTTGAATTAAAAATTCGAAACCTGGAAAACTCGAAAACGCAGTACCTTGAAACCTGTCAACATGCTATTCTCATCACCTCGTCCACCAGAGAGTTTGAAATTCCGGCCATCTATTCTTCATTGCCCCCTACCACCAGCCGAGACCCCACGGCACTCGATCGACCATCAACGTCGAATGAAACGAAAACCTCGGCACCTCAAAAACTAGGTTTAAAAACTTTAAACCATTGCCGCCGCTTCCATGGTCATTGGTCGATCGTCACAACAATTTTCCTATACTCCCTGTTCGCTCCTCCACCTCCAGCCCAAGCCCCGACCCCACTGATCCAACGATTCGCTTGAATTTGATCAAAATACCCATACCGATCATCTTCAAACTGCTCTCCAACCACTACACTAAAAATCACCAAATTCATTTTGAAAATCATGGTTTTCAGTAAGGATTCAAATTATATACTTAAATCAATGTTTTATTAAATTCGAAGATTTCAATTTTTAAAGTTTCTTTTGTAAAATTTTAATTTTTTCCTCCTGTATACACCTATACTTCAAGAAATCATTTTTAGATCATAGTTCTTACTTAAATACACATCTTTTTAGACATCAAAGCTTAAAATTGATTAGGGAAGAAGAATTTGAATTTTCTTTGTTGTTTTATACCCTGTAACTAAATAGAGAAGATGATGAATCTCACTGCATAGATAGATGGATAGATAAGCAGAGCAACTTCAACATATATATATATATATATATATATATATATATATATATATATATACAAATTTAAAATAACTCAAGTTTAAATAACTTATTTACTCACGTGGAAGTATGAAGTGGAGAAGAACAGAGCATATTTTGAAAGCAGCTTTATTTTTGTTGAAATCTTTCACTTGATTCTCTGGCTCGAGTTGATTGTATTATTTAAGTTAAGATTTGTTTATGTTTGAAATGGTGTTTACTTCAGACCCTTTTAGCTTGAAGGAGTTGAACTGATGAGGATGATTGATATATATAAAAGAAGTTGATATATGTGGGTTTACTGTAAGTATTATTTGTACAGGGGGTGATAAAATATTGTTTTGCTAGTACGATACTAAGCATGCTGAAGTGATCTTGTATTATGTTTTGAGGTGTATTAGAGGTATGGCTGCAGTGATGTCTTCTTTTTGCTGAAGTGATGCTGCATATTTATATTTCCATTTGTTTTGCATAGTCACTTTATAGATATATTTCACTTTGTCTTGCATTTCGACTCACAGGCTACATGAAATATTTATTTGCCTTGGTGTTGTTTCGTAATCTTAAAGATTTTTATACTGTTTTTCATATTATCATACTTTTTTTATACTTTGTTTATTCTTTTACTTTATGTACATATTACTTTGCCTTTATTTGCTTGTCTCGGCTGAGATGTTTGCATTTATTATGTTTGATTTGTTTATACTTAAATATATTTGTTTATTTGCCTAGTTTGTTTGTATTTTTTTATTAGTCTTTCTTACTTTATGCTTTATAATTAGGATGTAGTTCTATATTAAATTTGTTGTTAGAATTTGTTAAATGTGTTTTACTTTTATATTTTGTATGTTTGCTTTTATTTTTAACTTAAATATTTATTTCAAAATTTTTGTTATATTCACACAACTTAAAACAAAAATCCATTTCATAAGATTGAATTCAAATATCTCTATATTAATATTGTTTAAAAATATCTCAATACTAAATTTAAAATAATTTATAAAAGAAACTATATAAATAAGATAATTTATTTGAATTTGGAAAAAACTCGAATCAATTTATCATTTAATTTCACAATTTTCAATCAAAAATAAATTTAATTTTCCATTTAACATTAATTAAATTCGGGATCGTTACAAATAATATAAGTTTTTAAAGTATGTTATTAGTCCTGAAATTTGAGTTTACAGTAAAACTTTTAATTTGGGTCAAATCTTTATTATTTCAATCTTAAGTTTTGATCTTATAACTTGATTACATATTGGAAATCATGATTTTTAATGAATATATCATGATTTTTAGATTAGTTTTTAGTGTGAATTTAGGATTTTGCTATTTTGGGCAAATTGATCGATTTACGGCCAACCACGGTGAGTTGGTCATCGACGTTGATCATAGAGGTGGAGGGATTGTTGACGATCATCAGAAAATTATTTTGGAAAATTATAGGTGAAAGGGTTGGTCGGAGATTGGTTGAGTAGGGTTTTATAACCTGATGTTGTTGACGAGGTTTATCTCGATCTCGTGATGTCGTGATGCAACTAGAGACGATCGGGGTTGTGGCCGAAGGATTTGGAGGGTGTGGCGTAGCTAGGGTGGTGTCGGTGGATCTTCTCGAGGTATGTGTTGCCGTGGATGTTGACTTTTCTCGTGAGGATGGGTTCGTACAGTTTGGGATTGATGGTGATTTTTCGATTCTTGATCGAACTTGAATTTCTAGGATTCGAATTTTGATGTTGGGGGCGTGAGTGACTTGATGGAGGCTGGCAAGGAGTTCGCCATTGAACGCCCTGGTGGTGCACATTTACGTGCACATGGTCGTGCATTTGTGATGGTCGTGTTTGGGGTTGGAGAAGAAGAAGGTGGAAGCTCGAAGATCCCATCGTGTATATGTCGTTCTGACTCGAAGCAAGGTAAGGTTAGAGGAACTCGGGGTAAACGAGAGTGTTACTCGGGTTTGGGTAGGGGTTTGCGTGGGTTTGTCGCGTGTAATTCTGTGTTTGCTCGAGTATGTTGGGCATGATTATGTTTGGGTGCAAACAGTTATAAGGGTTTTAAGAAAATTTAACGGCAAGGTTTATAAAGTTTAAAAATAAAATAATATGATTTTGTAAATAATTCTAGATTAGGAAACAGGAGTTAAATAAGTTTGTTTATAAAACTAAATTATTTTAAAGTTGGTTAAACAAGTTTTATATATAAATATGAAAGTTTTAATAAGTTTTATATTCGGAAACATAAAGTTTTTAAAATGAAATAAGTGAAATTTTAATAATATGTTTGTATTAAACTTTATTAAATAACTTTGGAAAGTTGAAACATTTTAATTTGAATGTTTCAATTGTTTTAGTTAAAATTAATTTCTAAAGTATTTTATTTTAATAAGTTAAATAATAAAGATTTAGAGATCAATAAAAATAAAGATTATCTTTAGTTATTTTGAATTTTGGCTTAATTAAAGATAATTAAATTTGGAGAGATAATTAAAGATAAATGAATTTGTGAAGATAATTGAGATAATTAAATTATTTTTAATTATCAAGTGTTATTGGTTAATAAATGATTAAATTAAGATAATGAATTTATTAATTAAGAATCTTTATAATATAAGAAGTTAAGAATCATCTAATTAATTTTAAATGATTAAGTTAAATAGCTAATTAAATAATTAATTTGTGATTAATTAAGATAATCACTTATGGGTTAATCTTGAGGAAGTAATTAAAGAAATTAAGTGGTTAAGCACTAGAGGTAATTAAGTAAGAGTTAATTACTTTATGAAAAGTAATTAAGTAATGTGATTAAGAGTTAATCACTTGAGTTATTAATTAAAAGAATTAATTAATGAAATTAATTAAAGGTTTAAATTATTTAGTTAATGGTTAATTTATAAAAGGATTAAGAATAATAAATTAAGTGATTAATTACTTGTTAAAGTAATTAAGTAAGAAAGAAATTTAATTAATGAAGTAATCATTAATTAATGGAAATAATTAATTAATTATTAATTAATAATTTAATAATAATTAATTTATAATTAAGTTTTAATTACTAAATGTAATAAAAGTAATTACTCAAATGTGATTAATTAAAAGTAATTAATTAAATGTGATTAATCAGAAATAATTAATCAAGGGTATTTAATTAAAAGTAATTAATCAGGTATGATTAACTTTAAAAGATAATTAAGGAATAATTATCAGGATAATTAAAGAATAGTTAATCAAGTATGATTAATTTTAAAAGGTAATTACTTAGTATAATTTGGAAGTAATTAATCAGGATGATTAATTAATATGGTAATTAAGTAATAATTACTTAAAGTAATTAAGCGATAATTAATCAGGGAAGATTAATTGAAATGGATAATTAAGTGATGTTAGTTAATTAATTAATTTGTAATTAATTAATGAATAGTAAAATAGATTGAAGATAATCCAAGTATTTAAGTAAGGATTAATTTAATTTAAGGATTTATTAAATTAGTTAAGTTTGGATCAAACTTGTTTATGAATGATTAATGATTGGATGATATATATCATTGGATGAGTTAATTGTATTGGTTGATATTTTATGTCTTTGGTTGATATGTGATGATGTGAATATGTTATATCTGAGATGTGATATATGCTACTTTGTGATATATATATATATATATATATATATATGGATGAAGGTGATAATAGATGATTATCTATCTGTATTGTGAATACATCCATTTATGTTAAGTAATATTTCTAAATATCTATTGTTTAAATCCCTTAAGTATAACTTGGAAATTAAAATGGCGTTTGGTTTCGGTGAGACCGGGATCGGGTTTTCATATTTGGACATCCGAAATCGATTCCAATTAAATGTTAGGTCGTTAATCCAAGTGGAGCGAGTGAAGACTCGAGGTGTAAGGGCTATATGTCAGTATAACTCTGTGGGTGATTCCATAATGAGTTTGATGGAATAGTGCTTATAGATTCAAGATGGAGATTTAGAGTGCAAGGGTTATGGTCGTTGACTCTAAGGGTGATTCCAAAATGTGTGCAACGAGATAGTGCCTTCGGTTTCATTCGAACCCGGAACGAACATGTATGGATTGAATGCTTTCGGAACATCGTCAGGTGGACGATGAGCATTCTAAGATTGATGTGTCCTATAAAGGTAATCGCAGCCTCAAGCCTCATCAACCGGGAATGGCTAAAACAGGAGAGGTGCAGTAAGGCTTCGTGGGTAGCTCCCACTGGAGAGCAAGATACATCCCTGTTTAGATGTCCCTTTTTATTTCGACTTTGTGGGCAGTTGGTCTGCAGCCAACTGCGTGGTGGTCTTGTTTAGGACTGTTCAGTAAGGAATGGTCCCGGCCTTGTGTTGCAGGGGAGTTAGGGTGGCTCCTCGGTACGGTGATCTAGGCCACGTACTGTGACGGGCGGTACCCCAGTAGCCCTGCCATTGATGGAAACCCATTTTCCCTACGAGACCCTACGGTTTTGTTTGTATTACCCACTTTTGTGGCTAGTAGCTGGAATTTAATAAATGTAACAATTTCGGCTATTTCATATTTACTTGAAACCCTAGACACTATTATAATATCACTGAATTTTCGATCAAATGTTTTGGTTAGCGTAAGGTAAAAACTTTTCCATGTTTATGTGTGAGAAGTCTTACGTGATACCTTTCTTTTTAAAGGATTTTCTAAAGTTAAGCAATCTTAAACCGTTTACTCACACCAGACCCCTGTCTGACCCGAGTGTTTATTTTCTGTTTTATTAAACTCATGGGTACTCATATTCTGTATGAGTAGTCAAGTGATTCAGGTTATCCTTAACGAATTCTGGAGGAGCTTCGGAGCAGGAGGCTTCAGCGTATAGATATATAGTTAGAATTTCCGCTGTGTGTTATTCTGTGTTGATGTTCTTGTATGGTATATTAGATAGAAGTGTTATAACTGTCTAAATTGAGATATATAGTTGTGTACTCTGATGTATATGATACTAAATTTATGTTATATATTATATTTCATTCGTTCCGCTGTGAGATTCTGATGTGTTGTTTTCTCTTTCTTCTCTTTCTTTTCTTCTTCTATCCCGATGCTATTTTCTGGTGATAGAAAGTCGGGTCGCTACATTTAATTTCAGATCAATAACTTAACCTTAATATTAAAGATAAAATCTATATATATTATGTTACGAACAATTAAGACATGTACATTTATAAAACTAACGTGTGTATATTACATACAAAATAAGATATAAATATACATAAAACAAGGTATGTTCATAATATTTCTTTTATAAAATCATACATATTATAATTCTTAACTATTATAAACTTCTTAAATTATAAACAATAAGCTATACTAGAGAAACCCAACCGTTATTACACCTACTTATATAAATAATATATATATATATATATACACACGTGCAGGCTGCAAACATACTTTATGTGATAATATTACACTTACGTGGACCATACATTGACAATACTAACCAATATTAATCAAAAGAGTGCTATACCATCCTTACATACTATTTATATAATAATGAATAATGAAATGAACATACTATCTAACAGTACAACATGTCATCAATGTATAGAAATCAAAATAAACTATGCATTTTTATACACAATATAAAAAATATATAAAATATATCGAAACTGAAGCAAGTTCGGCCACTAACGAAATATGCTTTTGTCAAAATACATAGATACAGCTATTGTGCATCTTATTTTGTAACTTTATTAGATACAACAATGCTACTTACATAACATATATATGAAGTTTTAAATCTCAACTCAGAATATACAAACTTGTAACATATGAAACCTGTGTCTATATATACATTATATAAACCATCTAGATATTACAGGCAACAACTTAATTATCGTATATATAAATGCAGACCGCTTATATATAATTATAAATAATGTATGTAACCAATATAACTATCAAAGTATTAATATATCCATTATACACAAAAATATTTTTAGCATATCCAACAGCAAATATGGTATATGTAGATTAATAATATAAACTAGAGTCAATATTAAATTTAAAACTTATAAAAAAACAAAGGTCTATACATATAAATTTTATAAATTTAGATTCATACAAATACATCATATATATATATATATAAGCAGAACCGATGCTAACCAATAGTCAACATACAAAACTTATGCAGTAGCTGCATAATATATATAGACCATCATATTTAAACTTTTTATATATATAACTGACTATATAGAAAATCAACAAACACTTATATAAATTATATATATATACAACTGGTATATACCTCATAGAACTCGGTTATGGTTACAGGCAGTTCAACGAATCAGCTAAATAGGTGGAGGCTCTGCAAAAGAAGGCTTGGCTATGGGTTCGAGAAAAGAAAGGGGAGAAGGTAGCTGAATGGATTGGTGGCTTCGGTTGAGGTCAGGAAGCTATGGAGTAGGCGTTGATGAAGGCAAGTTCAGCTGAGGTTGCTGCACGTTCCAATGGTGGGGGTAGATGCGAATCTGGTTTATGCTGGGTTGATAAGGGAAGATGCTTGAAGGAAGAACGAGGAATACATGTAATTTATTTATTTATTTATGGTGATAATCTTTTTAGAATAAGAATGGAAAGAGGAGGAGAGGACGAATGGAGAGAAGTAGGCAAATAAAAGGATGAATGCACAAAAATAAAAAAAACGTTGAACGGCAAATTAAATCAATGGATGACTATTCATTTTGTTTTTACATCAATTGTAGTGAACCCCCTTTGAATTCCAAACCCATTAGTCTACCCACTACAATAATTAAGCTAAAATAAAAATCAAACAAAATCAAATATAAAATATGAAAATAAAACACAAAAATAACTACGTGTGATTAGCGGAGAAATTGTAGTTTCGGAAAGTATAAATCAATTTTTAGCAAAATGAAAAACAAAGAAATTATTTGAATCCATTTTTTTAAGATTCAAATTGAAATAAAATTACGCAAGAAAATAAACATAAATATTATCAGATGAAAATTTACCAGTTGCTATGTTTAATTAGACGCATTTCAAATATCAAATTTTTATTTCAAATTTTTATTATTTAAAATTTCACAAAATCAATTAGTTAATTTAATTAAAACCGTTAAAATATCTGGGTTGATACAGAAACCCTAGCCTCACCGACCCTTGCGCCTACATCAAACTGCCTACTAGAATATGCCAAGAATGACTACAGCCACTTAGTCGCGACCTCCAATCACGATTCACTCGCGATGAAGTTTAAATTGCAGGAGGCTTCGTCAAGGATGAACTCGCGGCACGCTCTGCAAATCTCCCACTTTCGTCTCTTCTTGAGTGCGACACTGCCTTGAAAACACACACGCAATTTGCCCCATGACGATTCGAATCAATCGATCTCACAATACTTGACATTGAGCTCGCGACAATGTCGCGATGTATTTCTCTTTTTTTATTCACGAACGAATCGATCTATATGAAGAAGCATGCGACTTTGAAGAAGAAGATTTCTTTTAAATAGTGGCTGGTAATTTCAATTTTGAATGAAAAATGGTTTTCGTTTTGTAAGTGAATTTGATTTATACCTTTAAAATGCTCGGTTATGATAAGAAGGAGACGCGTGTGAAATTAAACAGGAAAAAGGAAACACGCTTCTTAGGGTGGACAAGTGGATATGATATGAAGAATAAATTTCTGATGTGAAGAAGTTTGACCAGTCAAAACATATGTGTTATATTTACATTTTAAATTTAAATCGACTTGAAAATGCAACTTAAATTTTCAGACTCCTATCAAGGCAAGCCGCTTGGCGTTTATAATATTATACCCATATTTCGAACGCAATGGAAAAGATTTCGAGGCCTGATTCGATCCTATGGAGAAGATAGTTTTTTGGACCTAGTTATTATATTGAATTTTCGATATAGATCTAGCGCATTTATCTATTGTACGGCCACATGACAACTCCAAAACCTACAAAAATTGAAATTCGATAATAGTACACTATTACGAATCCAATGGAACTGCTTTCATCAAATTCCGAGACTATGCCTCGGAAGGCTATTTTTTAAATATCAATTTAAATGATATATTTTCAAAACTGAACAAAACACTTTCAAATTCAATTTTTAAAGTTCTATTGCCTTAAATAATATTAATATCAATTTTATAAGCCTTCAAAGTATTTTTAACAAGCTCAAAATAGAAGATTGAATATTTTACCCAATTTCAAATTATTAAACTCAATAATTTAATTGCCAAATAAACAGTTATATTTGAAATTCAAGTTGAACTAAATTTCAAATATTTGAAATCAATTAAATATTTCAATTTCAAATATCCAGAAATTCCAAGTCATCACAGATATCGATACATCCATTAAGAGTGGAGTATGCAACGATCTCAAAATGTTGGATAGTATATTTCTCATGTACGCTAGAGGCACCAAGGGGTTACATAAATATAATTATTGGATACCTATGGAATGACTCACTTGATAGTTTTTTAGTCGCTAACATAATTAAGGCTAAATGAAAATATAAATATGCCAATATTATACGGTTATCTTGACTTGTGGGTATTATTGATATTCAATATGGAAGCCCTGCTTTGATTATAGTTAAATTGTAGCACAACATCTATCAAATGACAACACCGGGTCGAGTGGAAGCAATGGAAGTGAAATGCTATGCAAAAGAAGATTCATATCCTTAGTTATATAAGGTTTGTAATGTAGCATCCCTAACTTGGAGGTCCAAAACTAACGGCTACGGATGCTGCAGCTATCTATAGTTATTAGTCATCGATGACCAAATGGGATAATGTTAGAAACAGTGATATAACAGAAACACATGGATATGGAAAGATTTTAAAATCAACAAAGAACTTTCTAATTTCATTTCAAAGCATTTAAATTCATTACATAATCCCACAATCGTTAACCATGTTGAAAAAATATATTATTATTACAACATAGGCTAAGAGCAACATATGAAGATTCACCCTTGGATGATTGGAGTATATATCGGCAATTAAACTACTTTGAAACAAAAATAAAAAAGAACTCTAAATAGTTATCATGCCTCTTGCATGTGTTCGAAAGCTTATATTCCTAAAGAGGTACCAGAAAACCTCAACTCTCAAACTACTCAAAACCAATTGAGCACCCGAGAGTTTAAGGGGAAAACATAAACTTCGAGTCGGACATAAATCCTGGTATGAATAATAATCTACTATCTCAAACCATTTAGATATCTAGTGAGACCACGCCAATTAGCGGAATGGGTTTTCCGCTCACTAGTATCTTATCCAAAACTTTATAAAACCATAAACCATGCTCCTGCATCCACAATGGTTAAAACATAGCAATTCAAAATACTATGATGATATGCAAACAAGTAAATCAATTTTAGATTACCCATCCCCATTCATTTTGACTATCTATCTCTATTATAGAATCTATGCTCACTATTAACTTATCAGTTTTCATAGGCTGACTAATAACCTATTCAGTAATTATGGACCTCCTGTCCGATTTCATGATTTTGAAGGGATCACTAAGAACATATTGGCCCCAACTAATAACTTCATCATTCATGGGTTCTCCCTGAACCTATTGGTATCTCCAAAAACTTCCCTCTTATCCTAGTTCTCATGGGTTAAGTAGGAATCTATTGACTTCTGTCAATAACTAAATCCAAATATAGTTTTCCTGGGTTCACTACAAACCTATAGGCTCCTGCCAATAACTTTTTCTACTCATAGTTTTCATGGGTTAAATATGAACCTGTCTATCTGACAACTTCTTTAATCAGTATTTAGATATCCTATATTCTGGTCTATTTGACCTTCTAGATGCAATTCTGATCGTTCAAGAGTTAACTCAATTTACATTCACTATTGGGTCAACCTAGCTAATTATTCTACTCGTTTTCCTCAAAGTACAGTTATGGGTCCATATTAAAGAGAATATATATTAGAAGAAACAAACATAATAACATAATAATATCAACATCCTTTTTTTAATATCCTTGAAATCATTTACAGATGTAACATGGTTAATCCCTTTAACCTATGATTTTATCAAGGAAAGCTTCTTCAAAATATTCATAGTTAAAACCATTTCAAAATTACTTTATTTTAGCTATGGGTTTTCCTTTAAATATGAGATTGGGTCATTTGTTTTTAAAACTAAGGCTTTCGAAACCTTAAAACTTTACTTTCGAAATCATTGGATAAACCTCCTTAGAAAGCATTCAAATCTTCTTTTCAAAACACTAAGACCTTTCAAAAAACGTTAAAAAATCTCACTCGAAACCATCAAAATATTCCTTTTGAATGTATTAAAGCGTCATATATTAATTCTTAGAAGCATAGCTTCGAAATCAATGAAAGCACTACTTTCGAAACCATTGGTTTTATCTTTAAAAATATCTTTTGGGTTTAAGTGAATATATACGAAAGTAGGACTTTCTAAACCTTTAATCTTCATATAAAATTGTTTGGGAAAAATTAATGGCTTCGAAACCATCTTTTTGAAAGCTCAAAATTTTTGTGTAAATCATTTAATGGACAGCTTCGAAACCCCTTCCGAAGCCATTGCCTTTGAAACCCTTGAATCCTTTCAAAAGCTTAGGAAGTGGCTTAGTACAGGTTTAAATAAAAAACTACCTTCCGAATCAGTTGATGGCTTCAATCTATTCGAAAGGCATAGGGACGACAGCAAGGTTTCGATTGGGTTGAAACTACCCTTTCGAAAGCATTAGTTTATAACATAGGAACTTATTCAAAAGATACACTTAAACAAAAAGGAGGCAACTCCTTCGAAAGCTATTTAAAAGACCCTTTCAAAGCAATTGTTTCAACTCCTATGAAAGCATTTAGTAAAAATTGGCAAGCGTATTTCTTTAGAAAGTAAAAAAAAGGATTCAACCCTATCGAAAGCAGGGATTTCGACACCATGCCTCCTGCCGTTCTTCCACCCACTAGGTACCATCAATGTGATACCTTGTGTATTGGTTTCGGCTTGGTTGGTTTCGACTTGGCGAAGGCGGAAGCATGGGGTCAAAAGGTGCTTCTAAAAGAGGAAAACCTACTTTTTTGGGCAAAGACCGATTTAATGTCATTTAAAGTTATTACTTTATGACTAACCTACTAATTTGTAAATATTTAATTGGTTTCCATAAACTTTTCAAATTCTTTCTCAAAATAACTACTGCATAGAATTATATCTAAAGAAGGATTAATTTAACAAATAAGCCCTCCCATGAAGCAGAAAAATTAAAACTATTAAGTCTTCCTCCTAAAGTAAATTAAATTTCATAGTTAATTACATAGGAAAATCCCCAAAAATCATAGAAATTCACTTTCAATATGTTATCTAAAGTTTAAAAATTTCATACACGAATTCTTCATAAATAACCAAAATTAATTTCTAAACCCAATTATTCATATTTTCCTTTGAAAATTCATAATAAGTTTTACAAAGCTAGGAAAATTATAAAAATTAAAACCTATCTTCAAAATCATGTTTTTCATAACTTATAATTTCCTCACGGCATTCGAAATTTAGTATAATCAGTTTTACACTTAAAACAGTGTATGAAAAATTATCAAACAATCTTGTTTGAATCAAACATGTTATAAAATCCAAGCATATCATCAGTCAAAAAATCATCATAATGGATTTAAACTTGAATCCGAAAATCAGATGATCAAAAAATAAAACATATATGGTTTTGATTACTATTCACCTTGATTAGGAGAAGATTTTGAAATTTGATTGAGATTAATTCCCCTTGCTTTAAATCCTTAGCTTTAATTTGATTTCCTCCTCTTTTGGCCGGCTTCTCTTTCTTTGTTTTGTGTTTTATGTTTTTAGAAAATGAACATGAATGGATAGTAAACGTGAATATTAAGGGTATGGGATTTTAGTGCGGTTATTTCCTAATAAGCGCTTGTTTTAATTAAGTAACATATAAAACAATTCATAAGCCCATTTATATAACTAAGCTCGGCCTCTACGTATTTATTCAAATCTCAATCCCCTTATCTCTCTAATATTTACATTATTCTATTTAATTTATCTAATTAAATCTTCTGAATAATGTTATTAAAAATTAGGGGTGTTACAAGCTCCCCTCCTTAAAGAATTTCGTCTTCGAAGATCGGTAAGATCTAAAGAAATAATATAGCAATCATCTATATCGACTCTTAGCAACCATACTAGCCTACCTGATTAGTAGCTACCTATATAAATCTAATTTATACATACCCTCAAAGCAGTTCATGATAAGTATCTCTAATCCGTTATTCTATCTCCCAAGTACAATCATTCTCGTTGTCGCTCCACTAAAATTTCACCACCTTAACAGTGTTGTTCCTTAATCTTTTATCATCCTACAACCTGATCTTGTTGTCTAAAAAAAGTCAAATTCATTTCGACTATCAAGTCCACCAACCTTGTCAAAGGTATAATAGTCTCTAGATCATGTACATACTTACAAAGATGAGACACATGAAACACATTGTGGACACCTACCATACTGCTCGAAAACTCTACTCTGTATGTGAGCTTTGCAATCCTCTCTATTATCTGGAACGGACCAATATATCTCGGTGCCAATTTCTCGGATTTTCCAAACCACACCACGCCCTTCATCGATGATACCTTAATGAAAAGCCTATCTCCAAATGAGAATTCTAAGTCTTTACGCCTCTTATCTACTTAATTTTTCTGTCTAGACCGAGCTTCCTTCATCCTTTTTTGGATAAACTCAATCTATTGCCTCTCTAATCTAGACCTAAGACTAATCTGTCCCAGTTCCCAACCAACATGCTGAATATTTGTAAGGCCTTCCATACAAAGCTTCAAAAGAAGCCATTCCTATACAAGTCTGATAATTATTATTATAGGAAATCTCAACAAAATGCAGGTGACCTTCCCAAGATTCACCAAAGTCCAATACATAAGCTCTCAACAAATCCTCGAGCACCTTATTGACTCTCTCTGTCTGCCCATCCACCTGAGGGTGATACACAGTACTCATTTTAAGCTTGATAATTAATACCACCTGCAAACTCTTCCAGAATTCATTAGTGAATAAAGCATCTCTGTCACTGACGATACTACTAGGGATCCTACGTTTCTTAACTATATTCTTCATGAACAACTTAGCTAAAACAGTTGTCGTCCTGGTTGACTTAACTGGAATGAAATGAGCACTCTTGCTCAATCTGTCCATTGTAACCCATATACTTTCATTTGCTCTATTTCACCTTGGTGACCCATCTATAAAATCCATGGATATCGAATCCAATTTCCAAACTCGAATGTCCAGAGGCTGAAGCAACCCACTCGGCTTCTGAAGTTCGGCCTTCGCTTGTTGATAGTTTGCATACTTCCTAACCCATTAGCCAACATCCCTCTTTATACCTTCCCAATAGAAGCTTCACATTATATCCTTACACATCTTGGTCCCTCTAAGATGAATCATAAACTTGGAACGACGACATTCTCCAAGAATTTCTCTCCTTAAGTCCTCAACATTAAGAACACACAACCGTCCCTTCTTTCTCAACCATCCTCTCTAGTCAAGACTAAAATCCTTTAGATCATTGATCTCAGTTTCAACCTTACGCCTTCTAATCTTCTAGACTAATAAAGGATCCTCCCTCTTCTTAGAAGCAATCATTTCGATCAACACTAGTCGAACTTATAAACAGGACAACATGGAGGTACTCTGATTTGAACTAGCAGTCGATCTTAAATGCACACTATAGGTAGTCAAAGCTTCTAAATCATTCCATTCTGCCAACATAGCTAAAACCACATTCTCATGTCTTCTGGTAAGAGCATCCCCTACTTTATTTCCTTTCTTAGGTGTATACTCTATACTAAAATCATAAGCAGCCAAAAACTTCAACCACCTTTATTGTCTCATATTCAACTCCTTTTGAGAGAATATGTACCTTAAAGGCTTATGATTCATGTATAGCTCAAATCTCTTAAGAGATAATGTCTTCAAATCTTCAATGTGAAGATTACCGCAACCAGCTCCAAATCATGAGTATGATATCTCACTTCATGCGGTCTAATCTATCATGAAGCATAGGCAATAACTTTACTCTTCTGCATCAACACAGCTCCTAATCCTGTCCTATATGCATTAGTTTACACCGCTAACCCTTGGTTTTCATTTAGAACTACTAACATATATGTGTTTGCTTTAACTTAAGAAATGCTTCCCCACATTTTTCGGACCAGCCAAACTTCACATCCTTCCTAGTTAACTTAGTTAAATGTGCTGCTATCCATGAGAAATACTTGATGAATCTCCGTTAATAGCCATCCATTCCAAGAAAACATGTAACCTCGGTCACCATCTCTAGTCTCTTCCAATTATTAACAGCTTCGATCTTATCTGGATTGACTAACAACCCTTTCCCTATAACCATGTGACCAAGAAACTTAACCTCTTTCTTCCAAAAATGACATTTATAAAGCTTTTCCTTTGGCTGATGCTTCCTTGGCATCTCAAGCACTACTCTTAGATGATCTTCATGCTCTCTCACATCTTTAGAGTATGATAAATTGTCATGTATAAACACTTACAAGAACCAATCCAAGTACTCTCGAAAAATTCGGTTCATCAAATCCACGATGAAAGCAGATGCGTTCGTTAACCCAAATGACATTACCAACCATTCATACGAACCATACCTAGTTTGAAATATTGTTGATGGAATACTGTCATCTGCCACTCTTAACCAGTGGAAACTTGTCACCAAATCTAACTGGTAAAAAATTCTAGCTCTACACAACTAATCAAGTAAATCGTCAATTCCCGACAACAATACTTATTCTTAATCGTCCTCTCGTTCAACTTACGATAGTCAATACACATCTTTAAAGATCATTCTGATTTCTTCACGAACACTACGGCCGCTCCCCAAGGTGAACATCTTGGTCTAACAAAATTCCTCGCTTCTAGATCCACTAGTCGCACCTTCAATTACTTCATCTCAGTAAGTGTTATCCTGCTAGGTGGTCAACTCACAGGTTCAACTTTTAGCATAAGATCTATCTTAAACTCAACGGCACATTTTGGTGGTGGTCCTATAACGGGCTAAAAGACATCTACAAATTCTCTTGCTACTCGAGCCTGACTTAACTCTTCTCCTACTTCCATAGCACTTAACAAAGCACAACTACTCCAGTAATACTTCTCCACTGTGAATATAATTCGGTTATGACTATCAGGGTTTCTCAATGGTATTTTCCTATCCTGGCAAAATATCCTAGCCTCGTACTTACCCAACCAATCCATACCCAAGATGATCCCAAAATCTAAAAAATCAAAAACATACAGACTACATGCAAACTTATAGCTTAACAAATCAAGTTCTAACTGGTTACATCTCATCCTTAGAGTTGCATACCCTCCTATCGGATTTGCAACCATTAAGGAAGTAACATGGTATGGTTATTAGCATAAAATATCAACCAAAAATTGAGTTGTACCTGTATCAAATAGTATAGTAACTGGTTTAATCTGAATTAAAAGCGTATCTTCCATCATAATCTTCCCTATTTCAGTTGCAGTTGGCCTAGCAGATGATGGTCCAATAGCAAAGAGCTTTCCCTTGCCCGTCCTGATTGGTTCTAGACACAGATTCTTATATTGCCCAACCTGATCATATTTAAAGTACTTCACACCCTTCTTTTCGGCAGCCTTCTTCCCCTTTCCGGATTGGCGCTCATGAGCATAATTACCTTTCTTGTCCACTTAAAGCAAACTAAATCAGCCTTTGCCTTCTTGTCAACCTCTCCCTTGTGGTCTCACTTCTTTTTAAAGAACCCCCCCCTCTTTCCCTAAGAACCTTGGGTTTCAACCGACTTTCTCTTTCACAAATAGCAAGCCTCTCATCATGTCGGATTTCCATCTCCACAACTACATTACAAGTATCACGGAGATTACTCAAAGTCACCCTAGAAATCTCATACCTCAATCCCTAAATGAACCTCTCATTCCTTCTTATGACGACGTCTATAATGTAAGTCTATAGGGTGGATCGTGTAGTGTATATGCCAGTATATGTGACAAAATATATGATGAAACTAAAACAATATTAATCTAGGTAAATATAGAATAAGCACACCAGGATTTTATACTTGTTCGGACCTCTCGTCTACGTCTAGTCCCGAAGCTTCCTTTTGGAATTCGACTATCAAACACCCTCACTTCTCCCGGAGGAATAGGCTTGGTTACAGTAAATTGTTCTTGTCAAATATGTGTTCTGTAACATGGATATTGACTAATAAGTACAAATGCTTCCACTATATATGTAGAGAGTATTGTCAGTGAAGAAATAATATATGAAAGAGTCAAATATAAGTATAGATTGCTAGAGATCAAGAATATATAACAGAGTATGTAAAAACAGAGCGTAAGTAAGTAAGGTGAGATTTCTTCTTGATTCTTGATGATATATATAGTTGTAGAGAGGTTCCTTGAGTAGTTGCATCCATTAAGAAGTGCTCTATAGTTGCTTCTGTTGATGATGAAGAGTTGTAGTGAAGAGAAGAAGAGATGTCTATTGAATGTGGCAGTTGAGGTTTGAATTTAAATTCCGAGTTCAAAATCAGACGTCTGGTATTTGTATCAGACGTCTGATACAATATTTTTTTTGTATTTATTTTTCAGACGTCTAAGTGCAACTACCAGACATCTGGTTTCGTCTATTTATTGTTTCAGAGGACTTTTCCAAACGTCTGGCTTATGCACCCAGACATCTGAAATCTGTGCATGTCTGTTTTGTGCATCTTTTCTATTGCTTCTTTGATCCTATCGACTTGTAGTCTCTTGTAACATTCTTTGAGCCTTGTTCTTGTCCTTCAAGTGATGTTGCTCTAACAAGTGCCTGTATATAGGAATGCATATTCGATTTCCATTGTATAGTTGTTGTCATCAAAACCGTAGATTTGATTTTCTAACAATCTCCCTTTTTTTTATGATGACAACTATACAATGTACTTATATATAATTTTATAAATCTCCCCCTGAATATGTTCTTTCCATAATTTATTGTGATATTTATTATTTCTCCCCCTTTGGCATTATCAAAAAGAAATTATAACTTTTTAACTGTAGAAATTATTAAATATTTACTAATCGTTGAAAGAAATATACATAGAAATAACATACGAAAAGAGGAATTACATTAATCACATTAAATGAGTACATTCATAGAATTTTATCATTTATACATAAGATTGAGTCCTAAAAATCTAAAAGTCTTTTGGGGAAGCTTTCTCTTGATCATCTCCTTTATCTTCATTTTTGGAAGAGTTAGGTTGCTTTGTAGGGGATGTCGGAGCTTGTTCTAGAGGTTCGTTCTCCTCAAAATGTTTGGAATGTTTCGAAGGAGAAGAAGGCAATGGGGTTGACCAATCTTATGAAAGTGGTGTAGGACCACGAACCCTTTGAAGAACCTCTTTAAGAACCATAAAAAAGTTAAAAGTGATGTTTCAACTATGGCCAGGCATTTTGCAAAAGAAGTTTCGAAACTATCAATGCGCTTAGCTAATACCTTTTGATTCCAAGATAAAATAAGTTAATTTTGAAGAGTTAGGTCTCGTGTACTTTCATTTGGATGCGTCTCTATGCGAGTCTCCAAAAAAATCATCTTGGCACATATAATCAAATGGTGCAGGAGGAGGAGGAGTAGTCTTGCGATGTTGTTCCACCTCTTGTGATGGTTCAAGGTAGGTGCATTAATTAGAAAAAAAATTGGAAGCATATTTCGGAGAAATTTATTCAAAAGTAGATAAATAGGAGGGCATGTTATAAGCTTGTAGAAGTCTCATGATATATGAAAGAAAGATGATGGATGGGCGTGATCGAGTCCAAAAGTGTTTGAGCTTGTCAAACATAAATTTTGATCAATTTACCCTTGTTCCACTGAATATAGCATATAGAGCCTTGTGCTCTAGTTCGGTGATCTGCTTACGACTACCAAGGCAAGGAATGATAGTGTTGATAATCATTCTAGTGAGAAGCCTTGCCTTAGGTCGTAGATATTTGGATGCAAATTTAGGAATTTCATCTTCCCACACTTGACGTGTGTGTTGTATTATATCTCGGTTTCAGAGGCATACCCAGAATATTGTACAAATCTTCTTCGCTGTCGGAACATCCGAGAGTTCGGCTTATGATCCTGGGAGTAAGTCGAATTGTGTTGCCGTAAACACTAGACCATATCTAGTTATCATTGTTTTTAGTGTTCCAAACTGCTGTGCTATCCAAATTAGCGTATGTGACGGCCCACCTCTATACCCACACTAGCCAAGAACACTACGGATTAATGCTGTCGACTAGCACGGAGAATAAGGCTGTTGAGGAGCGACCATCTGTGTAATTGCTTTGTGCGAGCATCGATATGTCAGATAGTATAGCATGCAATTCTTTTCAAGTGGAAATCTGACATACTGACACAAACTCAAAGCTACTACATGTTAACTCCTCTTCATTGGAAACTGGAAAATGTGGAGCGACCTAACTAGACCAACGACCTAACTAGACCAACGACCTAAGAGACCTAGCGACCTAAAGGATAATGCGACCTAGCGACCTAAAGTCTTAATTCGACCTAGCGATCTAAAGTCTTTATGCGACCTAGTACCTTTAGTCCTTAGCGACCTAAGAGATGGAGCGGCCTAGCGACTTAACTTATCAAGTAACCTAAAAGTAGCTGCGACCTAAGGGAAGCTGCGACCTACAGAACGCTGCGACCTAAAGGAAGCTGCGACCTATGGAACTCTGCGACCTAAAGGAAGCTGCGACCTATGGAACTCTGCGACCTAAAGGAAGCTGCGACCTATGGAATCCTGCGACCTATAGAACTCTCACGACCTAAGATAGGTCGCTCACGACCTAAGGACATTGCATTAGAAGACCGCCTTTTCTATGCCGCTACTAGTAAGGTCGCTCACGACCTAGAACTTGTGTAAATCAGCATGCATGTTCTTGTGAAAGAGAGGACGGTGTATCTTAGGTCAGTCACGACCTATGACCTAGCTTAGGTCGGTCACGACCTACGACCTAAATCCGAAAAATGCCTATAAATACGACCCTAGTTCCAACTAGCAAAGAACCTTTTGTCTCATTCATTTCAAGCGCCGTTACTCTGCTGCATTCTGAACTACTTCAACACCTTCAAGGAACTTCACGAAGAAATCAAACATGTCAAACATGTGTTCAAAGATTTGGATCGACGTTGAAGTTTAGGCTACTTGTTCTAAGTCACTTGAAACTCAAAGTGTGTTGTAATCAAAGTGTAACTGCATTGACTTGTAATCAAATCATCAATAAAGATATTCAAAGTGGACGTAGGCTATCTCTTAAGCCGAACCACTATAAAATTGCTGTTGCTTACTGTTTTCTACTACTATCTGCTTATAATCTGTTCCTGAGCTATCGGGTGGTGCTTTCACGATCTCACTTCATACACCGGGGTGTTAGCGTTCAAATTTTAGCGTTAACATTTTTGGTGCTTTCACTGAGAATTGAACTCAGGAGAGTTATCATCATTGCTTCACAGAGGTTTGTAGAGAGAATTTCCTTGAAAACCAGAAGTCTATCCGAGATTATGGCTCTTGGAAGGAAAAGTAGATCGGTCAGATCTGGGAATATTCAAGAGGGAACCTCCGCTTCCCCTATATCGAATCAAGCCACTCCAGCTGTCGGAGTTACAAAGGCAGAACTTGATGCTGCAATCTTAGGGCTGAACCAACAGATAAATGCCCAAAATGCACAATTTGAGGCTCAGAATGCCCAGAATACCCTAATTCTGAATAGGTTGAACGATTTGCTTGGGGCAAACCGCCAACCGACAGATAATGAAAGGAATTTTGCTGGCAACATTCGTGACGCTGAAGAAAGAAATGCTCCTGAAAGGGCTGCTAGCCCCTTTGAACAAACACTTCCAGAGGTTGGTGGATCTAGAACTCGACATGATGAGGAGTATCTTTCTGGAATGGTCCGACAAATTATGAAAGAGAGTATGCAGAGGGTTGAAGACGAGAAAGAATGGGGTTTCGCCCCAAGTAAAACTCCTTTTACTGAGAAAATCTTAAAGGCTGAATTCCCAAGGAAGTTTGTCCCACCAACCATTCCAGCTTACAGGGGGACGAGTGATCCGAACGAATTCTTATACAAGTATGATTGGCACATGACAGGTGCCAGAGCCTCTGATGAAATAAAGTGCCGATATTTTCCTGTGTATCTCGAAGGTGTGGCTCTGATTTGGTTCACCAAACTTCCAGTCCGATCTATCGATCAGTTTTCTGACTTAACCCGGAAGTTCAAGGAGCAGTTCAGACTATACGCCTCAAAAGCCAAGGATATCATGTCACTGTCAAGTTTGGAGCAGAATCCAAGGGAGACTATCAGATCTTTCTTAAACTGCTTTAATATAGCGCTAGCTAAGGTGGACAATGCAGAACCGCGAATGATATTGACTTATCTGATGAAGGGTATTGACAAGTCGAGCGAGTTTGGGAAATGGCTAAACATGAAGGAACCAAATTCCCTTGAAAAGTTTTATAAAAAAGCAGATGAATTCATACGCTTAGAAAGCCGTCCCGTACCGGTAAAGGCAGTGTTGCAAAAAGATGAAGATAACACTGTTATTCCACGCAAGAATGAATCTGTAGGGCAAAAAAGGGAAAATAACAATGGGAAGAAGCAGAGTAATCTGAAGAAGCCCCGATCCTTCAAGCCATCAAAATATACTCCTTTATCAGATACGCTGGAGCGTATCTACCTTGCTACTAAAGATTCTGTTGACTTTCCTAAACCCCCTCCTCTAAGGACCGGGAAAAAGGCTATACAGAGTGGGAAGTTCTGCCGCTTCCATAATCAACCCGGTCACGAGACCGACGAATGTTGCCAGTTGAAAAATCTGATTGAAGAGTTGCTAAGGGAAAACAAACTGCAGCAATTTGTGAAAAAGAATAGCAACAATCCTGCTTCATCTAGTCAGGGGCAACAGGCTCCTACTCATCAGCCTAGGACGATTGAAAAGGCTGCAGGGCATGAATCTGGAAGGCCCATTATCAATGTCATTACAGGAGGACCTCACCCAGCAGGCAGAAGCTGGGGTGAAATGGAAAGATATACCCGAGCTTTAAAGTATGTACCGACCGAGGAAGATGTATTCGTTTTGGAAGGTGCTACGCCCTTGAAGCAACAAAGAACTTTCGATGATGATATCGTGTTCAAAGCTAGGGATTCCGCAGGTATTGAAGCTCCTACCTTGGATCCCTTAGTCATCTCGGCTGGTATCGGGCCAGCTATCGTCAGAAGAGTTCTCATTGATTGTGGCGCATCCTGCAATATCCTCTTCAAGAAAACATTCGACCAAATGAAGATCCCTATGGCTGATGTGCAAGCCTCATCGCAGAAAATTGCTGGCTTCACTGGGGAGCCAAAGCAGCCGGTAGGAACCATTGATTTGTTTGTGGAACTTGGAGAAGGAGAGAGAAAAGTGGTCCGCAAGCAAACTTTTGTGATTGTCGACGAATTTTCTGCTTACAATGCTTTCCTTGGTCGTCCAACTCTAGCAGCGTTTAAAGCTGTTCTTGCCCCGTGGTGCCTCACTATTAAATTCCCTACAGACAATGGAGTAGGAGTTATAAAAGGGGATCAAAATGCTGGGCGAGAGTGTTATTTGACAGAGCCACGAGAAACCAGAAAAAGAGAAATGGGAAAGAATGCGGCAGCCCCAGTCCGCATCAAAGAACCAGCCTTGTAGCAATTACAGGGCGGACCCTGCACTGGCGAGCACAGCGGAGCAAGGAAAGAGATGGACCCTAGAAAAGTCAGTGCAGGGGAAAATAGAGTGGTACCAGTGGAAACGACAATACCAATACCTGTTGACCCAAAGGACCCAAACAAGGTGTTGAATGTGGGTTCACAACTTAATGTGTCAATTAAGAATATCTTAATATCTTTTTTAAAGGCAAATCTGGATGTTTTTGCTTAGACTCATGCCGATATGTGCGGAATATCCCCAGAAGTTGCAGTGCATGCTCTAAATATTGATCCAAAATTTACACCTGTGAAACAAAAGAGGAGAACTCAAGGTCCAGAAAGGTCGGTAGCGTTAAAAGAAGAAGTTGATCGACTAATGGAGAATAATTTTATCAAGGAATCTACTTATCCGAATTGGATTTCAAATCCAGTGCTGGTTAAGAAAGCCAACGGAAAATGGAGAGTATGCATCGATTTTTCAGATCTAAACAAGGCCTGCCCCAAAGACTGCTTCCCATTACCCAGAATCGACCAATTAGTAGACGGAACAGCGGGACACGAATTGTTATCTTTTATGGATGCTTACTCCGGATATAACCAGATCATGATGCATGAGCCGGATCAGGAGGATACGAGCTTTATCACCGACACTGGTCTTTACTGCTACAGAGTAATGCCCTTCGGGTTGAAGAATGCAGGGGCAACATACCAAAGACTCGTTAATGCTATGTTCAAACCGCAACTGGGCAAGACTATGGAAGTCTACGTCGATGACATGTTAGTAAAGTCTAAGAAAGCAGTGGATCACATAGAACACTTAGCAGACATGTTCGTAGTCCTTCGGAAATACAGAATGAAGCTCAATCCTTTAAAATGTTCATTTGGAGTGGAATCCTGCAAGTTTTTAGGCTTCATCGTGAGCGCTAGGGGCATTGAGGCCAGTCCAGCTCAAATTACTGCATTGAAAGAAGTCAAAGCTCCTAGAACAAAGAAGGAATTGCAAAGTCTCAATGGAAAAGTCGCCGCCTTGAGTCGGTTCATTTCCAAAGCCACAGATAAATGCATCCCATTCTTTGACGCCCTAAAGAAAGGAAAGAAAAACTTCGATTGGACTCCCGAATGCCAAAAAGCCTTTGATGAATTGATTCGCCATATGGAAACGCCTCCAATACTTTCTAGGCCTGGCGGTGGCGAGGATCTTCTTATATACTTGGCAGTATCATCTCATGCTTTAAGTGCAGCGCTGATACGAGAAGACAAAAGGATTCAACATCCAGTTTACTATATCAGCAAAAGACTCACTGGGGCAGAGATGAATTACCTTAAGTTGGAAAAACTCGCCTATTGCCTACTAATTGCATCTAGGAAGTTGAGGCAATATTTTCAAGCTCATCCTATCAGAGTCCTCACTGATCAACCTTTGAAGCAAGTCCTGTTTCGCCCTGAGACTTCGGGTCGTCTTCTAAAGTGGAATATTGAACTCAGTCAGTATGACATCACTTATCATCCCCGAAAAGCAATCAATGGACAAGCTTTAGCAGATTTCATTGCAGAATTCACAGATAAGGGTAACAGTGTGGAGGAAACAGTCGACGATTCCCCAATCCAATGGAAGTTATATGTCGATGGTGCGAGAAACGACTACTGTTCTGGAGCCGGAGTTGTACTTGAGACCCCTGAAGGCCGATCATTATGCTATGCACTAAGATTGGAATTTCCTTCAACAAACAATGAAGCAGAATACGAAGCCCTTATCGCTGGCTTAAGGATTGCTAAAGAATTAAACATCCGAGCGTTACAGATATTCAGCGATTCTCAGCTTATTGTATGCCAAGTCAAAAAGGAATTCCAAGCAAAAGGGGGAAATTTGCCCGCCTACTTGTCAAAGGCTTGGGGGCTCCTGGGTGATTTCGATCATTACATGATAAGTCACATTCCTCGAGAAGAAAACATGAAAGCAGATTCTCTCGCAAAGTATTCTAGCACAGGCGAAGCCCAATTTTTGGGATTAACTCCAGTGGAGGTCCTGTCGACTCCTAGCATTGATAAGATGGATATTGATTGGATCATGAGCATGTCTCAAGAGCAAGAATCATGGATGACTCCGATAACCGAATATCTGCTCAATGGATCTTTACCAGGAACTCAAAAGAACGACAAAAGCTACTGAGAAAAGCCTCTCGATATATAATCCAGGATGGCCGATTGTACAGACGGGGATTCTCAATGCCATTACTTCGATGTGTATCCAGGGAAGAGTCCAAAGCAATCCTAGCGGAGGTACACGGAGGAGAATGTGGTGATCATTTAGGTGGCCAAACATTAGCAAAGAAAATTCTCCGATACAGATATTTTTGGCCAGAAATTAATCGAGATGCAGCAGAGTATTCCCGAAAATGTGACAGATGTCAAAGATTCGCCAAAATTCCTAGAGCTCCTTCCATTGAACTCACACAGATGGTCAGTCCATGGCCGTTTGCAATATGGGGAATAGACCTTGTAGGACCGTTACCAACTGCCAAATCTGGAATTAAATATGCCATTGTTGCTGTAGATTATTTTACTAAGTGGGCAGAAGCTGAACCACTGACTACTATCACCTCAAAGAAGATGATAAGTTTTGTGACTAAAAACATCATTTGCAGATACGGTGTGCCTCAAAAAATAATTACAGACAACGGTACTCATTTTGAAAGTGAAGAATTCCAAGATTTTTGCAAGCAATTCAAAATCCGGAAAAGCTTTTCAGCATTGGCTCATCCGCAGGCAAACGGGCAAGTGGAAGCCGTGAACAAAATTATTAAGTCAACCATCAAGAAGCAACTTGAAAGAGCAAAAGGTGGTTGGGTTGATAAGCTACCACTGGCACTATGGGCATACAGAACCACTCACAAAACTGCGACTGGGCACACCCCGTTTTCATTGGCATACGGGTCAGAGGCAATGATTCCGGTAGAAATAGAGGTTCCTTCACACAGAAGAATCCATTTCAATCAAGCAGAAAACGAAAAGCTACAGCTTGAAGCGCTAGATCTCCTTGATGAAAAAAGAGATGAGGCTAATCTCAGAATTGCAGCTCATCAGCAAAGGATAGCCAGACATTTCAATTCCAAAGTTCGCCAACGCAGCTTTGAGATTGGAGACCTAGTCCTGAAGAGAATTATGACAGCGACAAGTGTGTTTGGGCCAAATTGGGAAGGACCATATGTCATAGGTCAGAAGCTTCTTGACGGCACATTCAAACTCACTACTGTTGAAGGAGATCAAATTCCAAGAGCATGGAACAGCAATCATTTGCGTCCATACTTTACTTGAAAATTTTGTCGAAATATTGTAAAAAGAATTATGAATGTATGATTCTTGTAATTGAAGGCAATTGTAAAACTGATGCAAGTAAATAATGAAAAAATATAAAGTGAATGTAGGCCCAGTTTCCTGGCCGAACCACTATAAATCTTGTGTTCCTTATTATTATTACATGTTTGCTTTATTTTCGATATAAAAAGTACATAGAATGTATTGCTGAAATGTCGATTCAAATTTTTGCAGACAATGGAAATGAAACTTGCACATAATAAGGCCCAGTGATTCTCGCCAAATTTCAAGTCACAAAAGCTCCAAATTCAAATCCTAGATAGGAAGTACTTCAATTGAATGGCCTATGATTTCGATAGAAACGAGCCTTTGCTAATAAATTGAGATCGTTTGAACAAACAAACATCCAATTAAGAAGCTGATGCTCGTTCTCACGAACTTGCCTGACAATGAAGTACATTTCCTTGGATTAAAAAAGTCACTTGTAAAAAAAAAAGGGGAATCACTGAAAAGGCATAAGCAAGTGGACAAGGGAACAACCAAAGCCATCATCGGCAGCACAAATCCTCTTCGGAGGCACAACTATTCGGAGAATAAAGACCTCTAATGGGTCATACGCCACAAAAAAGAAAGTTCTCTACTCAACAAAAAAGATTGGAGGAGTCATGACCCTCCAACCATGAGAGAGTGACTTCCAGGCGATGAAAACCCTCTCGGAGGCCCATTTCACCAGGAGTTGAAGTGTAACAACCGCTATTCGGAATTTCACTTCACCAAAGTTGAAATGTAAACAAAATAAAAGCCCTCTTCGGAGGCCCATTTCACCAGGAGTTGAAGTGTAACAACCGCTCTTCGGAATTTCACTTCACCAGAGTTGAAATGTAAACAAAATAAAAGCCCTCTTCGGAGGCCCATTTCACCAGGAGTTGAAGTGTAACAACCGCTCTTCGGAATTTCACTTCACCAGAGTTGAAATGTAAACAAAATAAAAGCCCTCTTCGGAGGCCCATTTCACCAGGAGTTGAAGTGTTACGACCACTCTTCGGAATTTCACTTCACCAAAGTTGAAATGCAAAACAAAATAAAGACCTTTCTGGAAGCCTACATTTCGCCGAGATTGAAATAAAACTTCCAAGTGTTGAAACGTGAAAAGGCTTTTTTCAAAGGCACAACTCTTTGGAGGTACACGTTTCGCCAAGATTGAAATAAAACTTCCAAGTGTTGAAACGTGGAAAATCCCTCCTCAGAGGTACAACCCCTTCCCGAGGACACAATCAAAAAGAAAGACTTCTTCGGAAGCCCACGTTTCACCGAGATTGAAATAAAACTTCCAAGTGTTGAAACGTGAAAAGGCTTTCTTCGAAGGCACAATTCTTTGGAGGTACACGTTTCACCAAGATTGAAATAGAACTTCCAAGTGTTGAAACGTGAAAAATCCCTCCTCAGAAGTACAAATTTCTATTTAAAAAAAAAAAATATATATATATATATCCTCATCAAGGGTATACTTTAACTTTCAAAGGAAGAGTGATTTACCTATTCTAGAAAATAACCTTCGTCAAAAAAAAAAAGAGGAAGAAAGTTAAAGTACTCTTCAGAGGCCTACTTTACCACATAGAAGAATTCACTTGGCAAAATGCGTACTTAAGCAAAAGAAAAAAGTGATTTCTTCGAAGGACAAAGCGTAAAAACTTATATGAAGGAAGTTGTACTCTACGAAAAATTTCTTCAAGAATGAAGTAATTATTCTTCAGAAAATAAGAGTGCGAGTCCCCTCAAAGTATAAAATATTGCAGCAAACTTATGGTATGGGGGCAACATGGTATAGCTACATCGGTAAAGTACGCTCAAACAACATACCACAAGCTCACCACAATATCATATAAATAAACTTGTGCAAAAATGAATAATAAATGCATTCTCAAATTCAAACAAGAGCCTGTACAAATAAAGGATCATTTTATTCAATTGCAGATACAGGTTTCAAAATAAAAAAAAAGCAGGGGCCGGTGCCTGCACAACATCCGACCATTACACAAAAAAGGAGTCAAAAAGCCCGAAGTCCGACTCTTCACTTCTTCTTGCCACCTTTGGACCCTTTGCCTGGCCGAATGATTAGTTTTTCAGGTCTATCAATAGGCATGAGGGAAGAAGGAGAGGCAGGTGCAACCAGTGCAACTTCCGGTTCCTCTTCAGTAGTGATGATTTTCTTCCCCCTCCTCTTCGATGTTCCGTGCTTCTTTCTTCTCTTCGAAGAAGACTCACTCCCTGGAGTAACAAGAGCGGACAAAACTACGTCATCAGAGGGAGTCCGCTCCGGAGAGATCTCGCCTCCTTCAAGTCCCTCGTCCTTCTGCTCTTGCGAAGGGATAGGGTCATCCAAGCCGTGAAGAGCCTCAATCTGTTCCTCTTGTGACCCGGGTTGTGAAGCAGAAGGAGGAGTCACCTGAAGGGACGGAGGAGGGATAACTGGTGGAAGTGAAGTCTGCACAGCACTTGGTGTTTCAACTGCAGAAGAAGAGAAATTAAAAATATTAGTATCTCCCCGAAAGAAGGGAGATATGGGTTCGTCGAGATTCAAGAAGTAATCGAGAAGCTCATCAAACTTTTGAGGAGTAAGCAAGCGATCCACCTGAATCGGACCAATATCAAAATTACCTGAAGATGTTTGCTTCGTTAGCTCAATCTCATAATTCTGAGCCCCGATATCCTCCAAAGCCTCATCATCAGTAGGGGTGATTACCCCAGTTCTTATAGGAGGCAGCGAATGAGCACTAGAGCCTGCAATGTCCACTTCGGAAGAAACTAAAGGACGTTCAGAAGTGGTAGGTGGTATTTCTTTCTCAGAACGTTCTCCTTCCGCCATTCCGGCCCGTACCTTGGCGAGTTGCTCTTTTCCCTTGGCAAGAGCGGCGCGGGCATCATCATCGAGATAATGCTCTTCAAGAGCTGTCTCAGCGTAGCCAGCACCTTTACCACCTAGCATATCAAGTGCTGCCTCCCAGACTTCAGCTAATGTAATTTCGTATTTAGGGCCTAGAAAGGCAAGGCTGCCACGCCCCAAAATGCTATGCAGATAGAAATCAAATAATGTGGAGCTAATGTCAGCTTTGGTTGCTTGATGGGCCTCTTCGGCCGCAAGTTTACCAGCAACAGCCTTGTCACGCTCCTTTTCGGCCATAGCAAGTCGAGCTTTTAGCATCTCTATCTCCAAGCTTTGAGAGCCGGCTTGTTCTCGCAGCTGTAAAGTTTCAGCGCGATATTCTTCTATGACCTTCTCCTGGTGTGTAAGTTTATCTTCGACTGCCCTTTGACTGGCATGCGCATCTCGTACTTGTTTCTGAAGCATGCTCTCCTTTTGAGAATGGAAAGTAGATGAAGTAGCTAATTCTTCCTTAAGCTTTTCTACTTCCGCTTCCAGCTTTTCATTATAGGAAGCAATACTTCTCATTTCGGCGTCATGCTGTTCGAGAGTCTTCTGCCACTCAGCCTTATTGTTCTCCATTGTGAGCATGGCCTCGAGATTGGCTCGGTTAACCCTCTGAAGCTCGTCGACAAGTTTTTGCCAGTTCGACATTCTTTCAATATCGGTCCTGACAGAATCAAGATTTCGCAACATAGCCGATTTGTCGAGAGGAACCAAGTCGAGATCAAATCGAACCCCTCTCAGGCACCACAGAGGGAATCGACTTTGAAGAGTGGGTGGACCTTGCCCAACTTGGTATGCGGGCCAGTTGATGATTGTTTGAATGTCGGAACGAACGGGGGCAGGAGATTGAGCAGGAACGTTTTGAGAAACTGTCGGCATTGTTTCTTCAGTAAGTTTAGCCCGCTTGCTAGAAGAATCTTCCATGTGTCCTTTACCTCTCTCATCATGGGTCTTTCTTTTTTGGGTATCATCATCTCTGTGGGGAGGGTCATGTCTTTCTTGTTCTCTTCGGTGACGTTCTTCATATGCTCGTCTCTCGTCTGCTTTCCTGATGGCCCTCTCTTCATCGGATTCTCTGTAAGAAGGGAGGTAACGCCTATAATCATACTGGCTACGCCTCCCGTAGCGCTGGAAATCATCATAGTACGAGCCGCTGCGCCCCATAGGAGAATCTGGAATAAAAATAATAAGCTTTAGAAATCTTTAAAGTACAAGAAGATAAGTGCGTAGAAGTGATGAAAAATCCTAAGTGTCGTGTAACGTGTAAACTACACGCATCGAGTTACATACCACTCTGTGGAGTAGAGGTAGTGATAACTTGAGTAGAAGGAGTTGACATTTGTTGTAGAGAAGATGTCGCCTCGATTACAGAAGAGATAGTTTTGGAAACATCATCTTTGAAAAGTTCTTGAGAAGTCACAATTAAATCACTCAACCCCTCGAAAACATCATCACCATCATGTTTTTTGGGACTTGCTTTCTTGACTCCTTCGTTAGTAGATTTTTCGGAAGATCGTGGAGGTTCTTCCTCTTCGATAACTGGGGCAAGTACAGACTTGTCAGATGGCCCCGCAACATCTTTCGGAATTGAACACTTTACTAGTGAAGTTTCTGTAGAGGTTCCTCCCTGCATGTGCTCTTTAGTAGGGACCGGGGCATCAGGAATTTTCATCGGAGAATCGGGAACTTCAGTCGGAACTTCATGAAGTTGAGTAGAACGAGAAGAATGTAAAAGCTCAAATCGATGAAGGAGTTCATCTGTCAATAAAAATTTTGCGCTCCTCTCTTCAGCAGCCACAATGCTTAGCCTTTCAAAGACTGGTTTATGACTGGAATCTCTAGAAGGAGGAGGAAGTGCTGTAAAAATAAGGAATGGAATCGGCATCTAGCAATACGAACCATGAAAAACTTAGAATGGAATTGAAGAAAGAAGGGAAAAAAGATCTCACTTCCTATTCTCCAGTCTGCGTAAAATCCTACGGGGCAACGGATATAGAAGAATTGATTCAAAAAACCATGTGCACTCTCCGGCAAATCCAAAATTAGTTTACAGTTCCTCGCACCTCTTACAAGTACAATCGAAGGGTGGTCCTTGTTCTTCGCAAAAGTGCACAGGTAACAGATTTCCTCAAAACTCGAAAGACGGTCAAGAGTTCTCCTGAACAGAATGCACAATCCCATCAAAATGGCATAGCAATTGGGATGCAGTTGGAAAGGAGAGATCGTCAGTCGAAGAAGGATTTGTTGAAGAAATTCATTAAAGGGAGGAATTGCTCCACTTAAGCATATTTGGCGATTAATGGCAACAAAACCGGAAGGTGGTCTATCAGCGAAATCATTTGGTCCAGGGAGTAAAACTTCTGCCTCGGCAATGCCAAATTGAATGCATAATTGATTAAGCACCCGCTGTTTCAGAAGGGTAGGAGTTCTTTCCGGAGGGTTCTCTAGTGGAATAGCAACCAGGAAAGCCCCTTCGATGTGCTCTATCATCTCTTCTTGTTGAGACGTCATTCTACATGAGTAAGTGGATGTTAAGGTGTGAAGGTGCACGTTTCCTAAAAGTGTGAAGTGTTGTGCGAAACTAATAAAAATAACAAGCGAAATAACTGAAATTAAACTAATTGACAACTGATCGATTGTGAGATTTCAGGACTTGTTAATTTAAAACTCAAGCGCAGTGTTAATTCAAACAAAATTTTAGCTTTGCTTTAACACTTCATTTGAGTCGGTTGATTCACAGCATTTCACTCACACAGTTCATTTAAGTTGATTATTCTTTATCGACTAATCTGTCATTGGATGTGGGCGGTCAATGACAGTATATTCGTCCCATTTTTCTGCAAATGTTATGTTTAAACAGGTTGTTAGCATTAGAGCTAATCTGCAAAGAAATACGACAAAATTCAAGTCCATATAGTTCAAAGTTCAAACAGTTCAATCAAAGTTGTCTCAGGATTTCACAAGTCCTAGGTCGTCCAGCGACCTAGCATAGGTCGGAGCCTTCTTAGGTCGCGCTGTGCAAAGTAAAGGATAAGGCTTTACAAATTCGTCCTAGTGTTAGCTCGGCCGCGACCTAAAGCCTATGTCGCAAGGAGGTTAGGTCGTGCAGTTCTTAGCTCGAGTAACTCTTAACTCATGCAAAGTCTTCGGTCGCATGAATATTAGGTCGTTCAGCGACCTAGTGTAGGTCGAAACTATTCCTTAGGTCGCAAGGGTCATTAGATCGTGAATTATCTTAAGTCGCTCAAATCCGCTAGGTCACTAACTTCCTCTCCACGCAATGCTTCACCAGACCCGATAACCCGCTATCAACTACACAGAAATCCATCATCCTCTTCGTGAAGTCCATCATCTCCAAACATCACCGAATCACTTGAAAAGCGATTCAACTCCAATCCATCGTACATTCAATACATTGTCGTGCCTACTCAAGCGGCGATCGAAAATCGATTGCAACGATTCAAAATATAGCATGATAAAAGGAATTGGGTCAAGGTCAGAAAATGGGGATTCGTAATTCAACAGTGATTATGGTGGGATGGAGATCGAATTCACTTACGTATTATGTTGGTGAAGATAAATTGACAGCTAAATGGGTTGAATTTGCCTTCGAAAACTTGAGAGCTTGATAATGGCTGAATAGGAAGTTCAGAACAGATGAAGTGAAGGAGGAACGACCTATGTCATTTATACCCCAGGGAAGTGAGATGTGAGTCGACACACACGAACTAATTTTCTCGATAGGTCGCTCGCGACCTAACAACTCATCAGAGCTCGAGTTAAGAGAATCGAAGCACACAACCTATGACCTAGGCACGTACTTCGAGGGGCAAATGTTAACTCCTCTTCATTGGAAACTGGAAAATGTGGAGCGACCTAACTAGACCAACGACCTAACTAGACCAACGACCTAAGAGACCTAGCGACATAAAGGATAATGCGACCTAGCGACCTAAAGTCTTAATGCGACCTAGCGATCTAAAGTCTTTATGCGACCTAGTACCTTTAGTCCTTAGCGACCTAAGAGATGGAGCGGCCTAGCGACTTAACTTATCAAGTAACCTAAAAGTAGCTGCGACCTAAGGGAAGCTGCGACCTACAGAACGCTGCGACCTAAAGGAAGCTGGGACCTATGGAACTCTGCAACCTAAAGGAAGCTGCGACCTATGGAACTCTGCGACCTAAAGGAAGCTGCGACCTATGGAACTCTGCGACCTAAAGGAAGCTGCGACCTATGGAATTCTGCGACCTATAGAACTCTCACGACCTAAGATAGGTCGCTCACGACCTAAGGACATTGCATTAGAAGACCGCCTTTTCTATGCCGCTACTAGTAAGGTTGCTCACGACCTAGAACTTGTGTAAATCAATATGCATGTTCTTGTGAAAGAGAGGACGGTGTATCTTAGGTCAGTCACAACCTACGACCTAGCTTAGGTCGGTCACGACCTACGACCTAACTCCGAAAAATGCCTATAAATATGACCCTAGTTCCAACTAGCAAAGGACCTTTTGGCTCATTCATTTCAAGCGCCGTTACTCTGCTGCATTCTGAACTACTTCAACACCTTCAAGGAACTTCACGAAGAAATCAAACATGTCAAACATGTGTTCAAAGATTTGGATCGACGTTGAAGTTTAGGCTACTTGTTCTAAGTCACTTGAAACTCAAAGTGTGTTGTAATCAAAGTGTAACTGCATTGACTTGTAATCAAATCATCAATAAAGATATTCAAAGTGGACGTAGGCTATCTCTTAAGCCGAACCACTATAAAATTACTGTTGCTTACTGTTTTCTACTACTATCTGCTTATAATCTGTTCCCGAGCTATCGGGTGGTGCTTTCACGATCTCACTTCATACACCGGGGTGTTAGCGTTCAAATTTTAGCGTTAACACTACACAGTGGCTATAAAGGTCTTCGGAAACAAATACAGAAATAAACATAACATTAAATCAGTCACAGATAATTCATATCACAAAGGCAGAAATAGATATGAATATTACATAGGAAAGTGTACATCAGAGTAGTGGTCAAACAAGATCCACAATATCAAAAAGAATAGATACAAGTGCTAGATAAAAGAATAAGTATACATCATAGAGTCTGTATCTCAAATGTATACAACAAAAACAACTAATCTAAGTAGTTAGCCAAAAGATCAGATGAAAGTCCGATAAGGAGTCAAGCAGAAGCACCGGTAATATCTCATTCTGACCCGAGTATTATTTAAGAAGAAAATAATAAACGGATCAGTCTAGCTATAAATATCAGATGAAGTGATATATAATAAGAGATATAACATAAAAATATAATAATCACAATGCCAAGCTGTGATAAATAAGTAATTGAAAATCAACAAGAGATTAACAATATCACAATAATCTACTCAAGATAAAAAGGAATGTCATACTCCTATTTTCATTCACCAAGACACAATAAATGACATATATAGCAATGCCAATCGTAAAAGTTAGTGAAACATAAATTCCAGAATTCAACACACGAAATCCAGAAATCACAATCGAAGGGAACAACGATGTCGTACAGCGAGACATTCGATGAACCAAAACACAATCAAAGGGAACAACGACGTCGTACAGCGAGACATCCGATGAACCAAATCACAATCAAAGGGAACAACGACGTCGTACAACGAGACATCCGATGAACCAAAACACAATCAAAGGGAACAACGACGTCGTACAGCGAGACATCGGATGAACAAAATCACAATCAAAGGGAACAACGACGTCGTACAGCGAGACATCCGATGAACCAAAACACAATCAAAGGGAACAACGACGCCGTACAGCGAGACATCCGATGAACCAAATCACCATCAAAGGGTACAACGACGTCGTACAGCGAGACATCCGATGAACCAAAACACAATCAAAGGGAACAACGACGTCGTACAGCGAGACATCCGATGAACCAAATCACAATCAAAGGGAACAACGACGTCGTACAGTGAGACATCCGATGAACCAAAACAAAATCAAAGGGAACAACGACGTCGTACAGCGAGACATCCGATGAACCAAAACACAATCAAAGGGAACAACGACGTCGTACAGCGAGACATCCGATGAACCAAAATCTCTAAGACATTGCTCAATGCTAGTCTAAAACATAAAATGATCGTCATGGTCAAAGAGAAGTGTCAATTACAATAAGCTAGTAAATATATGAGCTTAGCTTCATGTCCCATAACCACTAGCTTAACTTAAATATTTACGAACAAATTGTAGATCTCCACTAGAAAATTGTCACAAGAGATTCAATCGAACAAGTCCAAGAATTAACCGACGAAGTAAACGCAAGCGTTTCATACCACTTGTTTTACTAAGTCGTTTAATTAGATTTCTCATACGAGTGAGGTAAAGGTTTGTATATACTAATAGATTGGAAATCGGTTTGAGAAAACGAGCTTTGTAATAAAATAGTGTTGAAATCATTTGAAGAAAGAGTTTTGATATTTACTACTAGTATAGAAAACCTTTATATTTTAAAGTGACAAATCATAGAAGTGATTGTAGAAACAATCGGGCATAAAAATTCACATTCGGAGACGTGAATAAAATCCAAAGAAATCGATATAAAATCCATCAAAGTGGATATATCTAAAATTCCCAAAGAAAAGGTCATCAAAGTCGATAATAAATGACAACAACAAAAGGGAGACAACACGAATCGATTAAAGTTGGATATTCAAACGAATTAGCAATATAGGCTAATCTGGCAAATAGAAGTAGGTGGTCGACCGGACTCCCCGAGTCGGTCGACCGAACCAGAGGTTGGAATGTGCTCGGGGCACCAGGTCGGTCGACCGGTCCAGGGGGCTCGGTCGGCCGAAGCCTGTAACCAGCACTTCCAAACCTATTTCAAAGGAGGTGCAACTCTCGATCAAATTGCAATCGCACGAGCAACGACGCTAAGGGTTTGTGCCCATCGACTACCCGACCCTATATGCTCCTCGATGCATCACCAAAAACATGTTCAAACATCAAAGTTAGGATTTTTAATGAATTGAACTCAAAACACTAAAAATTGGAATATTCATAAAAGCAATCCAAATCAAAATCAAATGCACATGAATAAGTGTTAGGAATTCATACCTAACAATAGAAGAGAATTATAAGCATAGATGTGAGATTAAAAATCTCACCTTTGAACCCAAACGATTGAAGAAGAAGCTTGAAAGCAAAGGGGGAATCAACCACACTTCAAATCTAACTCAAGAAGCTTGATTCTCAACTCAAAAGAAGAACATTCCTAAATTTAGGTTTAGCAAATTTCAGAAATCAAAGAGAGAATGAGTTGGAGAAGAAGAAGAGGAAGCTTACCAATGGGTTCTCATGAACTTTGGAGCTAGGAGATGGATTTGCAAAGGAAGCTAGGGCTTGGAGTTTTAATTTCCACTCTCCACTTCCATTTTCAGTTTTGCTAGAGTGTTAGGAGTTGGAATGAAGTAATGAAGAGGAGAGGGGGATTGGGACTGAGTTAGTAAGTGGTTAATTGGCTCAGCCCAAACCAAAGCCCTAAGTGAAAAAGGTCAAAATTCAACTATCTCCAAACATATCGAAGTTTATACTCAAAAAGGTCGCAAACGTCATTTTGAACTCAATGGGGGTGGTCTCGAGTCCCAATTCGACTGTGTGCAAAAAGTAGCTTTTCGGACTAAAACACGACTAACGATAAAATATTTAAATAAAATATTTAAATATAAAATCGATAAATATGCGGGTTGTTACAAACTCCCCTCCTTAAAGAAATTGCGTCCTCGCAATACTTAAGAAGAAAATAAGAAGTAACAACCATAGAAGCATATCAACACAAAAGAAAATTTGAATCAAGAAGTTCAACATAAAGAGCACGAAGGAGTAAATCCGAAAGTTTTCGTTCGATGAATTCTCAAGATTTCACATGAGAAATCCTTAGGATTTGAGAACCATTGAACTTCTATCAAAAAGAATATCTTTATATCGAAGGCGCTCAACCTCCGAAGCAATGATGCGAATAGAATGTTGCTCAAAAGTCAAATTTGGTGAAACTTCAATCCCCTCAATAACACCGGGCTCAAGAATAAAAACCGGCAACATAAAAGCATTTCTATAGTTAAAAGACGTGGAAAACGTCATGAATATCAGAAAATTGAGTTGGTGCAACGACGTAGTATAAAAATGGTACGTCCAATGAACCGATAAACCGGAACAACGATGTAGTATAATGGTACATCCATTGATCCAGATAAGGCGGAACATCGATGTAGTATAATAATAGTACATCCGATGAACCGAACACCATAAAAGAACACCGGACACTAGTCCATAAAAGGAATGAGATAAAACTCAATAAAACGAAGTACATCAAAACGTTCGATGAACTTGATAAAAAGATAATTCCTTTCAGACATCATCAAAGAATCAACCACTAGTTGCTTACAACAAAGCGCATTGGCGACACGATTTCCCTTCCGAGAATAAAAAGAATATCAAGATCATAAGATGCCAGGAACTCGAGTCAACATGAAGTTCCTTAAGAGAACATAGATATTCCAAAGATTTATTGTGACGACCCGGAATTTTGAGCAAAGTCAATTTAATAATCTTTGATAAAATTAAATTGATTTGATCATTTTACATTATAAATTGGCAGTTAAGATTTATTTTAAGGGTTAATGATAATAATTTGTTAATATCTATTCATATTTTTCTTTGCAATATAAATAGGCAAATTTAATTCCTTTGAAAGTTTATAAATATTTGATTTGAAATTATTTATTTTGGTAAATAAGAAGTCTTTAATGTAATAGAACTTTGTATTCAAATTATAATGTATATATTGTGATTTGATATTTGTTTTAAAATGTAATATGGAAATTAACAAATTTAATGTTAGAATGTTTCTATTTGAAATGTGTATATATATTTGTATATATATATTTGAAATAGGAAAATTATTAAATTGAATTTAATAAGAATTTTCAAACTTGAATAAATTTAGTTTGAATTTAAAATGATAATTTGATTTAAATGACTTTAAATTGATAATTGAGATTTAAATTTAAAATATCAAAGTTAATTCCTTATTTATGATAAATATGCACTTTAAGTTTTTAAATAAGATCTAATTTAAAATAGAAGTTTCAAACATATAAACATGATTGGATTAAAATGTAAATTACTTGTTTCATATGAATATCTATTAAAATATAAGTATGTACATTTTATATTACATATACATGTATATTAGACTTTAAAAAAATTATTTAAGATAAATAACATTTAAAAGAAAAACATTAATAAAACAAGTATAACACTTGCAAACATTTTAGGGTTCATTAAAGACAAATGTAAATTTAATTGCTTAGGTGTAAATAGATTAGAGTTCTTTGTGACAAATGTCTTTCTTTTGTAAAATAAAATTTAAAATCTAATGGTGAATAAAAGATGATTTTATTCTTCAGCAAAACATTTTTTTCAAACTCTAAACTGAATACAAAAGCAAAATACAAATTGGAATCAAAAGAAGAAATCACTTTCTTCTTTCAAACAAAGATAAAATGCTTGCAGATCAAAAGGGAAATAGAAATCTGTAAACTCTAAAAAGAAAAGAAAAGGAAGAAACTGTAAAATCTGAAACCTGGAACTCAATCAAATGCAAGCTCTTCATCAATACAAACATGCAATCTGGAAATCAAATAAGCATCAGGATGTACAACATCAACATGCAGCAACAATTAATCAACATGCAACTAATGATTAATCAAGCAACAAGTTCAGGAAAGAATGCAGAAAATTTCAACAAAGCTTGGGAAGAAAAGAACATGCAGTTCTGTTTTCTGGAAAATTTTCAAGTGAGTAAAACGAATTTTAAAAACAGTTTAACTTGAATTTCATCATGTTAATATGGTTGGGTATTTAATATTATTGAGTACTTAGTTTAGAATTGAGTGCATGTTTGAATTAAGATAGTTGAATGCCTGGGTAGTTAAAATTTATAATCTGTGTATGTTTAAAATTTACAGTTTCATCATTAAATTCAATAACTTAATTCTGGATTCATATGAGCCTTTGTTGTGTAAATAAAAGATGTTTGTAATCAACTAACATATCATCTAAAAATATACGCAAGTTTTAAATTTGAATAATTAGTTGTAAATTGCAAGTTTACAGTAAAATACAATATTTGGTCAAAATTTGATGAAATCAATTTCAAGTTTTGATTTCATGATTGGATTGTAAATGGTAAATGATGATTTTAGAAGCTGGAATCACAATTTTTAATGGAGTATGTTGTGAGTATTTTGGGATTTAATGATTTGGGTATTTTTGCCAAATCACGGCAAACTACGACGAATTGGTCGTCGTCGTTGAACTCAAAGGAGGGGGAAGCTTCGGTGATCTTGTGAAAAATACTATTGTATTTTATTTTGGTATGTGGTGATCGTTGTTTGAGATAGTAGGGTTTAGGGGTTGTTTTTGTCGTGAGTGTTTCTTTGGGTATCGCGGTATTGTGAAGGAACTGGAGGCGATCGCGGTGATTGCTGAAGGTTAGGGAGGACGTGACGTAACTGGGGTGAGTACGGCGTGGCGTCTCAGGTGGTGATTCATCGGCGCCATTGATTTATTTTGGTTGATGGGTTCAGGCAGTTGGGTGGTAGGGCTAGATTTCGAATTTCGATCATATTTGAGTTTCTGGGTATCGCGATTCAATGTTGGGGTCGTTTGAGTCTTGATGGAAGCCGGGGAAAGGATCGTCGCCGATCAATGGTGGTGTGCACGTTAACGTGCACGATTTTGGATGTCACGGTGACATTGCGTGTTTCAGTATTTGGAAATGGGAAGAAGAGATGGAAGACTCGAAGTTTGCATCGGGTATTGGGTGTTCTGACTCGAAGCAGTGGGTAGGCAAGGGGAACTCGGGGGTTGTCATGTGAGATTTGTGGGTTAGCTCGGGTATTAAGTATTCAGGGAGTAGGTCTAGTTGTTAAGTTGTTAATGTAAAGAAGTTTTGTTTTAGAAATGAAGTTTTTTAAACAAAGGGTTAAACAAGTTCAAATTGAAATGGTTTTCAAAGTTATGTTTTAAAACAAGTTTATATATTTTAAAATATGGAAGTTTTTAAATAAAATAAGTGGATTTAAAATAAGGTTTATATTATACTTTAATAAATAATTTGGGAAAGGTTTTAAAGTTTTCAAAGTTCAATTTAAAATATGTTTAAATTTAATTGATTTCTAAATCATTGTATTTTATTTAAATTAAGTTTAATGATTTAGAATTTGATAATCAATTGTAATAAAGATTATCTTTAGTTATTTTGAATTTGATTTAATTAAAGATAATTAAATTTGTAAAGATAATTGAGATAATTAAATTATTTTTAATTATCAAGTTTTAATTATGAATAAATGATTTAATTAAGATAAAGGTTTCTTAATTAAGAATCTTTTAATATAATAAGTTAAGAATCATTTAATTAATTATAAATGATTAAGTTAAATAGTTAATTAAGTAATTAACTTGTGATTAATTAAGATAATCACTTAGATTAATCTAATTACTTAGGGAAGTAATTAAAGTAATTAAGTAGTAATTACAGAAGGTAATTAAGTAAAGATAATTACTTTATGAAAAGTAATTAAGTAAATGTGATTAAGAAATAATCACTTTAGTTATTAATTAAAGAATTAATTAATAATTAGTTAAAGGTTTAAATTATTTGATTAATGATTAATTAATAAAAGATTAAGAGTAATTAATTAAGTTATTAATTACTTGTTTAAGTAATTAATTAAGATAGAATTTAATTAATGATGTAATCATTAATTAATGAAAATAATTAATTAATTGTTAATTAATAATTTAAGAATAATTAATTTATAATTAAGTTTTAATTACTAAATGTAATTAAAGTAATTAATCAGAGGTGATTAATTAAAAAGTAATTAATTAAGTATTGATTAATTAAAAGTAATTAATCAAGTGTGATTAATTAAAAGTGATTAATCAAGTGTAATTAATTAAAGATAATTAAGGAATAATTACCAGAATAATGAAAGAAAAATTAATCAAGGTTGATTAATTTAGAAAGTAATCAAGAGGTAATTACTTAGTATAATTTGTAAGTAATTAATCAGGATGATTAATTAATTTGGTAATTAAGTAATAATTACTTAAAGTAATTAAGTGATAATTAATCAGGAAAGATTAATTGAGTTGGGTAATTAAGTGATGTTAGTTAATTAATTTGTAATGAATTAATGAATAGTAATGGATTGGAGATAATCCAAGTGTTTAATTAAGGATTAATCTAATTTAAGGATTAATTAAATTAATCAAGTTTGAATCAAACTTGTTATGAATGATTAATGATTGGATGATATATATTATTGGATGAGTAATGATATTGGTTGTTATTGGATGATATTGATTGATATGTAATGATTTGTATATGTTATATCTTATTGGGATATATATGCTGCTTTGTGATATGTATAGATACATGTGATAATAGATGCTTATCTATTTGTGTTGTGAATACATCCATTTATGTTAAGAGATATTTCTGAATATCTATTGTTTAAATCCCTTAAGTACAACTTGGACATTAAAATGGCGTTTGGTTTCGATGAGACCGGGATCGGGTTTCCATATTTGGAATCCGAAAACCACATCGATTCCAATTAAACGGTAGGTCGTTAATCCAAGTGGAGCAAGTGAAGACTCGAGGTGTAAGGGCTATACGTCAGTATAACTCTGTGGGTGATTCCGTAATGAGTTTGACGGAATAGTGCTTATAGATTCGAGATGGTGGATTTGAGTGCAAGGGCTATGGTCGTTGACTCTGAGGGTGATTCCAAAATGAGTGCAACGAGATAGTGCCTTCGGTTTCGTTCGAACCCGGAACGAACTTGTATGGATTGAATGCTTTCAGCACATCGTCAGGCGGACGATGAGCATTCTAAGATAATTTGTCCTATAAAGGTAATCGCAGCCTCAAGCCTCATCAACCGGGAATGGCTAAAACAGGGGAGGTGCAGCAAGGCTTCGTGGGTCGCGCCCATTGGAGGGCAAGATACATCCCTGTCTAGAGGTCCCTTTATATTTCGGCTTTGTGGGCGGTTGGAACTGCAGCCAACTGCGGGGTGGTCTTGTTCGGGACTGTTCAGTAAGGAATGGTCCCGGTCTTGTGTTGCAGGGGATGAAGGGAGTAATCCTCGGTACGGTGATCTAGGCCACGTACTGTGACGGGCGGTACCCCAGTAGCCCTGCCATTGTTGGAAACCCATTTTCCCTACGAGACCCTACGGTTTTGTTTGTATTACCCACTTTTGTGGCTAGTAGCTGGAATTTAATCATGTAACAATTTCGGCTATTTCATATTTATTTGAAAACCTTAGACACTATTATAATATCACTGGATTTCCTATCAAATGTTTTGGTTAGCGTAAGGTAAAAACTTTTCCATGTTTATGTGTGGGAAGTCTTACGTGATACCTTTTCTTTTCAAAGGTTTTTCTAAAGTTAAGCAATCTTAAACCGTTTACTCACACCAGACCCCTGTCTGACCCGAGTGTTTATTTTCTGTTTTATTAAACTCTTGGGTACTCATATTATATATGAGTAGTCAAGTGATTCAGGTTATCTCTTGACGAATTCTGGAGGAGCTTTGGAGCAGGAGGCTTCAGCGTGTAGATATATGGTTAGAGTTTCCGCTGTGTGTTTTTCTGTGTGTTGTCTTGTATTGTATTAGACAGAATGTTATAACTGTCTATATTGAGATGTTTAGTTATGTACTCTGATGTATATGAACTATGTATATGTTCTATATTATATTTAAATCGTTCCGCTGTGAGATTCTGATGTGTTGTTTTCTCTTTCTTCTCTTTCTTTTCTTCTTCTATCCCTTTCTTTCTTAATTAGTGATGCGATTTTCCGGGAGTGGAATTTCGGGTCGCTACAGTTGGTATCAGAGCGTTAGGTTGAGTGAATACCTAGGCTCTGGAGTGGTGTCTATCTTGAGAGAGCGTACTTGTAATTTTTATATAAATATATACTTATATAACTACCTAATCTGTTGGGTTATCTGTTTGGATTTTCCAACATAGGTTATAAAGGTAGATAAGGTAGAAGTGTGTGGAACACGACTACCACTTTTGGTTGAGGCTTATATGTTGTGGTTAGAGGTGTTTATCGAGATTGTAGACCATATACTGTCTCGAATAAGTTTTGTGGATTGTAGAAAGGATTTCTTTGAGTCCAAAGGAAGTCTTTTTCAAGGATTGGAGTATATTCTTGTAGTGTGAGGATGATTTGCTCTCGAGTGAGCGGGATTTCCAAGAGTTGAGTTTGTCAGCTTAATAGAAGCAAGTGGTGACTTCAAGAAGGAATAGCTGTGTGATGAGATACAGTATCCACAGATGGTTCCGAAGATGTTTCTTTTGGAGCCAGATTTAGATGGTGTTGGAAGAGCATTGATGTCTATTGCAACGAAGATTCGGATGTTTAGAGATTCTCTGGATCTTAAGTAAGGGTATCTTATCTTTATTGAAGTAGGAGACTAAGGTCGATGAGTTACCTCATTTCGGACATGGTCTCAATTGTTTTCTTAAGACGATAAGTGGTTGGTGTTGGGTTTGAGTCGAGTTTCTTGAGAAGATGTCGACTCGTCTCAAGGATTTTTTAGTGAAATTGGATGTTAGTTTGGTGTTTCAGGAGCTTCTGGTTAAGGAAGATCTTTTGGCTTAGCTGTATTATTGAAGTAAAGTTTGGAAGCAGCAGTGTGGATCTGTTTCTTCGATGATTCAGTAATCTCTGGGATTCTACTATCAGCTGACCTGGCAGATGGTGAAGGCTTATCCATTTCTTTTGGGAGGCTCAGCAGAGCGAGATATCTGTTGGAAGTGATCTATCAGTTTCTGATAGGTAAGCCATTCTTGAAGATTTGTCTTGAATAGGAAAAGCTGTTCTAGTTGGGGAGACAGTTCTTTGGAATCTGAACTGAGAGAGATCGCAAAAGTGACTTGCGATTAGTTTGGGAATCTTTGAGTATTCTTGGTTTGAGTTTGAGGCATCTCAAGTAGAGGTGAAAGTTATGGAAGCTATTAAAGTAGTCGGGGATTCTCCAGATGTTTTTGAGGGAATTAGAAGTTGACCCGAATCGGAGATTGAGATTTCTTTTCGGCTTGGATTTCCAAGAGCAGTTTTGATGGTTCAACCTTATAGTAGGATGACTCTTAGAGCGAGAAGAGTTTGGTGAGACAGCTCAGGATTCTTTGGATTGATCATCTTATTCTAAGTTGAGATTCTGTTGAGATGTTTTGACCAAGTGGAATGGTCGTTGAGATTTTTATGAGTCGGATGAACTGTGTATGGAGATAGATTGTGCTTGTATGCTTCGATAGCATTCTTATCTGCTCTAGATCAGAGTTGTGCAGCGGAAGCGAGTTGGGAATTATTCTTGTATGGAGCAACCGGATGTTGCAGTAAAGGAATTTCTACAGGAATTCAAGTATGAAGGAATTTTCTGGATTTGGTAGGCAAGGTTGTCTAGTACAACTGTTTGGTTATCCCAGATATGAGATATAGGTTTGAAGTCCATTGATGTTTGTGGTATAGAGTTGTATTTTGGATTTCAGCAAATTATTTTTGGAAAAGCCATTTTGTTGAGTAGAACCTGGAGATTTGGTTTGAGTTGGTGCTGTTGTTTCTTGAAGCAATCAGCAAGGGTTAGGCTGATCAGGAATATTGGAGGTGACTCAGAGCATCTGAAGAGTTGTGCAGTTAAGTATTGAGAAATTTTGGAATGTGCAGTTAGAGTTTGGAATTGATTTGGTTTTATCCAATCAAAGGAGATATAAGACTGGGTAAAACTGGAGTGTTAGCTTTGAAGGTATTTGGAGTTTTATCTGTGATCTCTAGAGATTTGATTTTGATCAACAGGATTGAATTGCCAGTTTGAATAGCTGGGAATTCATTGTATTTCACATACCTCTGAGGAATATGTGTATGATTCTTTGAGTGATAGAATCAGCAGTTCAGAAGGAATCTGGTAGTTGAGTTGGTTTTGAGTTTAGTCTGATATCTTGTTCAGATTTGAAGAATCAGGTAAGGGAGTTCTTGGTTTTAGTAGAGTAGTTAGTTAAGATTCTGTAGAGTGAGTGTTCCAGTATAGGTATCTGGAAACTCTAGATATTAGGAAGTTCTATTCAGAATTCTTCTGGATAGATAAAATTATTTGTTTGAATTGGTTGCTTTGATTGATAATGTATGATTGTTTGTGTGATTGTTGATAGGAATTTAAATTCTTTAGCTGGGTTATTAAATTATCTTTGCTTTTTAATTTCGGGGACGAAATTCTTTTAAGGGGGGAGGAATGTGACGACCCGGAATTTTGAGCAAAGTCAATTTAATAATCTTTGATAAAATTAAATTGATTTGATCATTTTACATTATAAATTGGCAGTTAAGATTTATTTTAAGGGTTAATGATAATAATTTGTTAATATCTATTCATATTTTTCTTTGCAATATAAATAGGCAAATTTAATTCCTTTGAAAGTTTATAAATATTTGATTTGAAATTATTTATTTTGGTAAATAAGAAGTCTTTAATGTAATAGAACTTTGTATTCAAATTATAATGTATATATTGTGATTTGATATTTGTTTTAAAATGTAATATGGAAATTAACAAATTTAATGTTAGAATGTTTCTATTTGAAATGTGTATATATATTTGTATATATATATTTGAAATAGGAAAATTATTAAATTGAATTTAATAAGAATTTTCAAACTTGAATAAATTTAGTTTGAATTTAAAATGATAATTTGATTTAAATGACTTTAAATTGATAATTGAGATTTAAATTTAAAATATCAAAGTTAATTCCTTATTTATGATAAATATGTACTTTAAGTTTTTAAATAAGATCTAATTTAAAATAGAAGTTTCAAACATATAAACATGATTGGATTAAAATGTAAATTACTTGTTTCATATGAATATCTATTAAAATATAAGTATGTACATTTTATATTACATATACATGTATATTAGACTTTAAAAAAATTATTTAAGATAAATAACATTTAAAAGAAAAACATTAATAAAACAAGTATAACACTTGTAAACATTTTAGGGTTCATTAAAGACAAATGTAAATTTAATTGCTTAGGTGTAAATAGATTAGAGTTCTTTGTGACAAATGTCTTTCTTTTGTAAAATAAAATTTAAAATCTAATGGTGAATAAAAGATGATTTTATTCTTCAGCAAAACATTTTTTTCAAACTCTAAACTGAATACAAAAGCAAAATACAAATTGGAATCAAAAGAAGAAATCACTTTCTTCTTTCAAACAAAGATAAAATGCTTGCAGATCAAAAGGGAAATAGAAATCTGTAAACTCTAAAAAGAAAAGAAAAGGAAGAAACTGTAAAATCTGAAACCTGGAACTCAATCAAATGCAAGCTCTTCATCAATACAAACATGCAATCTGGAAATCAAATAAGCATCAGGATGTACAACATCAACATGCAGCAACAATTAATCAACATGCAACTAATGATTAATCAAGCAACAAGTTCAGGAAAGAATGCAGAAAATTTCAACAAAGCTTGGGAAGAAAAGAACATGCAGTTCTGTTTTCTGGAAAATTTTCAAGTGAGTAAAACGAATTTTAAAAACAGTTTAACTTGAATTTCATCATGTTAATATGGTTGGGTATTTAATATTATTGAGTACTTAGTTTAGAATTGAGTGCATGTTTGAATTAAGATAGTTGAATGCCTGGGTAGTTAAAATTTATAATCTGTGTATGTTTAAAATTTACAGTTTCATCATTAAATTCAATAACTTAATTCTGGATTCATATGAGCCTTTGTTGTGTAAATAAAAGATGTTTGTAATCAACTAACATATCATCTAAAAATATACGCAAGTTTTAAATTTGAATAATTAGTTGTAAATTGCAAGTTTACAGTAAAATACAATATTTGGTCAAAATTTGATGAAATCAATTTCAAGTTTTGATTTCATGATTGGATTGTAAATGGTAAATGATGATTTTAGAAGCTGGAATCACAATTTTTAATGGAGTATGTTGTGAGTATTTTGGGATTTAATGATTTGGGTATTTTTGCCAAATCACGGCAAACTACGACGAATTGGTCGTCGTCGTTGAACTCAAAGGAGGGGGAAGCTTCGGTGATCTTGTGAAAAATACTATTGTATTTTATTTTGGTATGTGGTGATCGTTGTTTGAGATAGTAGGGTTTAGGGGCTGTTTTTGTCGTGAGTGTTTCTTTGGGTATCGCGGTATTGTGAAGGAACTGGAGGCGATCGCGGTGATTGCTGAAGGTTAGGGAGGACGTGACGTAACTGGGGTGAGTACGGCGTGGCGTCTCAGGTGGTGATTCATCGGCGCCATTGATTTATTTTGGTTGATGGGTTCAGGCAGTTGGGTGGTAGGGCTAGATTTCGAATTTCGATCATATTTGAGTTTCTGGGTATCGCGATTCAATGTTGGGGTCGTTTGAGTCTTGATGGAAGCCGGGGAAAGGATCGTCGCCGATCAACGGTGGTGTGCACGTTAACGTGCACGATTTTGGATGTCACGGTGACATTGCGTGTTTCAGTATTTGGAAATGGGAAGAAGAGATGGAAGACTCGAAGTTTACATCGGGTATTGGGTGTTCTGACTCGAAGCAGTGGGTAGGCAAGGGGAACTCGTGGGTTGTCATGTGAGATTTGTGGGTTAGCTCGGGTATTAAGTATTCAGGGAGTAGGTCTAGTTGTTAAGTTGTTAATGTAAAGAAGTTTTGTTTTAGAAATGAAGTTTTTTAAACAAAGGGTTAAACAAGTTCAAATTGAAATGGTTTTCAAAGTTATGTTTTAAAACAAGTTTATATATTTTAAAATATGGAAGTTTTTAAATAAAATAAGTGGATTTAAAATAAGGTTTATATTATACTTTAATAAATAATTTGGGAAAGGTTTTAAAGTTTTCAAAGTTCAATTTAAAATATGTTTAAATTTAATTGATTTCTAAATCATTGTATTTTATTTAAATTAAGTTTAATGATTTAGAATTTGATAATCAATTGTAATAAAGATTATCTTTAGTTATTTTGAATTTGATTTAATTAAAGATAATTAAATTTGTAAAGATAATTGAGATAATTAAATTATTTTTAATTATCAAGTTTTAATTATGAATAAATGATTTAATTAAGATAAAGGTTTCTTAATTAAGAATCTTTTAATATAATAAGTTAAGAATCATTTAATTAATTATAAATGATTAAGTTAAATAGTTAATTAAGTAATTAACTTGTGATTAATTAAGATAATCACTTAGATTAATCTAATTACTTAGGGAAGTAATTAAAGTAATTAAGTAGTAATTACAAAAGGTAATTAAGTAAAGATAATTACTTTATGAAAAGTAATTAAGTAAATGTGATTAAGAAATAATCACTTTAGTTATTAATTAAAGAATTAATTAATAATTAGTTAAAGGTTTAAATTATTTGATTAATGATTAATTAATAAAAGATTAAGAGTAATTAATTAAGTTATTAATTACTTGTTTAAGTAATTAATTAAGATAGAATTTAATTAATGATGTAATCATTAATTAATGAAAATAATTAATTAATTGTTAATTAATAATTTAAGAATAATTAATTTATAATTAAGTTTTAATTACTAAATGTAATTAAAGTAATTAATCAGAGGTGATTAATTAAAAAGTAATTAATTAAGTATTGATTAATTAAAAGTAATTAATCAAGTGTGATTAATTAAAAGTGATTAATCAAGTGTAATTAATTAAAGATAATTAAGGAATAATTACCAGAATAATGAAAGAAAAATTAATCAAGGTTGATTAATTTAGAAAGTAATCAAGAGGTAATTACTTAGTATAATTTGTAAGTAATTAATCAGGATGATTAATTAATTTGGTAATTAAGTAATAATTACTTAAAGTAATTAAGTGATAATTAATCAGGAAAGATTAATTGAGTTGGGTAATTAAGTGATGTTAGTTAATTAATTTGTAATGAATTAATGAATAGTAATGGATTGGAGATAATCCAAGTGTTTAATTAAGGATTAATCTAATTTAAGGATTAATTAAATTAATCAAGTTTGAATCAAACTTGTTATGAATGATTAATGATTGGATGATATATATTATTGGATGAGTAATGATATTGGTTGTTATTGGATGATATTGATTGATATGTAATGATTTGTATATGTTATATCTGATTGGGATATATATGCTGCTTTGTGATATGTATAGATACATGTGATAATAGATGCTTATCTATTTGTGTTGTGAATACATCCATTTATGTTAAGAGATATTTCTGAATATCTATTGTTTAAATCCCTTAAGTACAACTTGGACATTAAAATGGCGTTTGGTTTCGATGAGACCGGGATCGGGTTTCCATATTTGGAATCCGAAAACCACATCGATTCCAATTAAACGGTAGGTCGTTAATCCAAGTGGAGCAAGTGAAGACTCGAGGTGTAAGGGCTATACGTCAGTATAACTCTGTGGGTGATTCCGTAATGAGTTTGACGGAATAGTGCTTATAGATTCGAGATGGTGGATTTGAGTGCAAGGGCTATGGTCGTTGACTCTGAGGGTGATTCCAAAATGAGTGCAACGAGATAGTGCCTTCGGTTTCGTTCGAACCCGGAACGAACTTGTATGGATTGAATGCTTTCAGCACATCGTCAGGCGGACGATGAGCATTCTAAGATAATTTGTCCTATAAAGGTAATCGCAGCCTCAAGCCTCATCAACCGGGAATGGCTAAAACAGGGGAGGTGCAGCAAGGCTTCGTGGGTCGCGCCCACTGGAGGGCAAGATACATCCCTGTCTAGAGGTCCCTTTATATTTCGGCTTTGTGGGCGGTTGGAACTGCAGCCAACTGCGGGGTGGTCTTGTTCGGGACTGTTCAGTAAGGAATGGTCCCGGTCTTGTGTTGCAGGGGATGAAGGGAGTAATCCTCGGTACGGTGATCTAGGCCACGTACTGTGACGGGCGGTACCCCAGTAGCCCTGCCATTGTTGGAAACCCATTTTCCCTACGAGACCCTACGGTTTTGTTTGTATTACCCACTTTTGTGGCTAGTAGCTGGAATTTAATCATGTAACAATTTCGGCTATTTCATATTTATTTGAAAACCCTAGACACTATTATAATATCACTGGATTTCCTATCAAATGTTTTGGTTAGCGTAAGGTAAAAACTTTTCCATGTTTATGTGTGGGAAGTCTTACGTGATACCTTTTCTTTTCAAAGGTTTTTCTAAAGTTAAGCAATCTTAAACCGTTTACTCACACCAGACCCCTGTCTGACCCGAGTGTTTATTTTCTGTTTTATTAAACTCTTGGGTACTCATATTATATATGAGTAGTCAAGTGATTCAGGTTATCTCTTGACGAATTCTGGAGGAGCTTTGGAGCAGGAGGCTTCAGCGTGTAGATATATGGTTAGAGTTTCCGCTGTGTGTTTTTCTGTGTGTTGTCTTGTATTGTATTAGACAGAATGTTATAACTGTCTATATTGAGATGTTTAGTTATGTACTCTGATGTATATGAACTATGTATATGTTCTATATTATATTTAAATCGTTCCGCTGTGAGATTCTGATGTGTTGTTTTCTCTTTCTTCTCTTTCTTTTCTTCTTCTATCCCTTTCTTTCTTAATTAGTGATGCGATTTTCCGGGAGTGGAATTTCGGGTCGCTACATTTATGATCGAGGTGGAGAACAAATTTCTCCCCTAAAAATAATGATGCCAAATTCCAAAAGTAAAAACAATAGCCGCGAGCACTAGATCATGAGTGGCATATCTAGTCTCGATAAGCTATAATGATTTAGAAGCACAAGAGATAGCGTGTTCTCCTTTGCAAGAGAACGGCATCCAAACCAATACGACAAGTATCGGTACAAATAGCAAAGTCTTGGTCCCCCTCCAGGAATCACAAGAACAAGAGTATCGAAAAGAAAGAATTTCTTTTAGATAATTCTTCTTTCCAGAAAAGTTAAAACTTTCAAAATTCCATTTTTATTTTTATGTAATAATCTTTCTACAAAAATTTTACATTTTTACAGGTCAATATATCGTGTCTGATTGTCTCATCAAAGCGTTTAGGAAATTCCTATCGATAACGTTGATCAAGCGCATCGACCAAAATTCTTAAAACACTAAATGGGCAATACAATCACAAAATCGTATTCTATAGGATAAGTAAGTTTCTCAAAATCTTCTAAGAATATTCTTTGTTCGTTTTAAGAACAAAAATCCGGTTATACTTCTAAATAAATCTTATGAAAAAGATTTTGCAAAATTTTAAATTGCTATTTTCATCCAAAATCAATAAGTACAAGAATGGAGTCATCGAGATATTCATAGAATATTCGATCTATAAAATGGATGAAATAAGCTGGACAAACTGAACGACAAAATAATTCATTCATAGAATCATAACGAGTGCGGAGTGCGTAAGTGGACTTCCGCAACTCATAGCAAATGAAAATCGATGGCAAGGTCGAACTAGAAAGACCTTATCACCACACAACAGATTGCTTAGGTGACAGTCCTAAGACAAATTCAAAAATACCGAAAAAGTTTCACAAATTATTTAGATAAGAGTAACAACACTTTCCTTATAAGTGGGCTTAAGGAATAAAATGATGCCATCAAGATGGAATCAAAATCATAAAGGAAAAATAGAAATCTGCTTAACAGATTGAAAATGTCGAAGAGGAATAGTTCACACGAAAAATAGGATATGGGCTTCACAATGATTAAGCCGATCCTTACAAAAATCAATTTCGAAGCCTAAGTAAAATTATCGGCTCGGAAAGAAAAATCTCATAAAATAATTTCGACATCAATAAAAGCGAATTGAGCGTTGTGGATCTACCATCCGGATTCACAACTCTCAAAGAAGTCATCAAGCCCAAAATATTTTCAAAGAAAAAGAATCAACAAGTTCTTTTGATATAAAGTAATGAGATGGAACCCATATCAAAAAGAACTCAAGTAAGAAGATCACGAAATAAAAAATGCCATCAAGGATTGAGTAGGCTCTGGATTGGGTCCTGCAGCTTGAGCATTCTTAACAAGATCTAGGAGCTGCTGGGCAGACATAAATACTCCATCCTGGGGAGTAGCACTAGATTGACCGGCGCTGGGACGGCCTGGTCTAACCATTTCTCTTCCTTAAGAAAGAAAGAAGGAAGAAGAAGAAGGTTATTCACAAAATAAATTTCAATCAAACTTGATTGATAAAACAAGGAATCATAAAGAAAATAGGATGAATCGGTACGAAGACTCGAATTAAATCCTAAAGCACGACTCCTAAGAAAGACTTAGGACGATGATCCTTGTTATATTATTCTACATTGTTCCGAAGTTTGGCTCTGATACCATGCTGTGACGCCCCACCTCTATACCCACGCTAGCCAAGAACACTACGGAGTAATGCTGTCGACTAGCACAGAGAATAAGGCTGTTGAGGAGCGACCATCTGTGTAATTGCTTTGTGCGAGCATCGATATGTCAGATAGTATAGCATGCAATTCTTTTCATGTGGAAATCCGACATACCGACACAAACTCAAAGCTACTACACAGTGGCTATAAAGGTCTTCGGAAACAAATACAGAAATAGACATAACATTAAATCAGTCACAGATAATTCATATCACAAAGGCGGAAATAGATATGAATATTACACATGAAAGTGTACATCAGAGTAGTGGTCAAACAAGATCCACAATATCAAAAAGAATAGATACAAGTGCTAGACAAAAGAATAAGTATACATCATAGAGTCTGTATCTCAAATGTATACAACAAAAACTACTAATCTAAGTAGTTAGCCAAAAGATCAGATGAAAGTCCGATAAGGAGTCAAGCAGAAGCACCTGTAATATCTCAGTCTGACCCGAGTATAATTTAAGAAGAAAATAATAAACAGATCAGTCTAGCTATAAATATCAGATGAAGTGATATATAATAAGAGATATGACATAAACATATAATAATCACAATGCCAAGCTGGGATAAATAAGTAATTGAAAAACAACAAGAGATTAATCAATATCACAATAATCTACTCAAGATAAAAAGGAATGTCATACTCCTATTTTCATTCACCAAGCCACAATAAATGAAATATATAGCAATGCCAATCGCAAAAGTTGGTGAAACATAAATTCCAGAATTCAACACACGAAATCCAGAAATCACAATCAAAGGGAACAACAACGTCGTACAGCGAGACATTCGATGAACCAAAACACAATCAAAGGGAGCAACGACGTCGTACAGCGAGACATCCAATGAACCAAATCACAATCAAAGGGAACAACGACGTCGTACATGGAGACATCCGATGAACCAAAACACAATCAAAGGGAACAACGACGTCGTACAGCGAGACATCGGATGAACCAAATCATAATCAAAGGGAACAACGACGTCGTACAGCGAGACATCCGATGAACCAAAACACAATCAAAGGGAACAACGACGTCGTACAGCGAGACATCCGATGAACCAAATCACAATCAAAGGGAACAACGACGTCGTACAGCGAGACATCCGATGAACGAAAACACAATCAAAGGGAACAACGACGTCGTACAGCGAGACATCCGATGAACCAAATCACAATCAAAGGGAACAACAACGTCGTACAGCGAGACATCCGATGAACCAAAACACAATCAAAGGGAACAACGACGTCGTACATCGAGACATCCGATGAACCAAAACACAATCAGGAACAACGACGTCGTACAGCGAGACATCCAATGAACCAAATCACAATCAAAGGGGACAATGACGTCGTACAGCGAGACATCCGATGAACCAAAACACAATCAAAGGGAACAACGACGTCGTACAGCGAGACATCTGATGAACCAAAATCTCTAAGACATTGCTCAATGCCAGTCTAAAACATAAAATGATCGTCATGATCAAAGAGAAGTGTCAATTACAATAAGCTAGTAAATATATGAGCTTAGCTTCATGTCCCATAACCACTAGCTTAACTTAAATATTTACGAACAAATTGTTGATCTCCACTAGAAAATTGTCACAAGAGATTCAATCGAACAAGTCCAAGAATTAACCGACGAAGTAAACGCAAGCGTTTCATACCACTTGTTTTACTAAGTCGTTTAATTAGATTTCTCATACGAGTGTGGTAAAGGTTTGTATATACTAATAGATTGGAAATCGGTTTGAGAAAACGAGCTTTGTAATAAAATAGTGTTGAAATCATTTGAAGAAAGAGTTTTGATATTTACTACTAGTATAGAAAACGTTTATATTTTAAAGTGACAAATCATAGAAGTGATTGTAGAAACAATCAGGCATGAAAATTCACATTTGGAGACATGAATAAAATCCAAAGAAATCGATATAAAATCCATCAAAGTGGATATATCTAAAATTCCCAAAGAAAAGGTCATCAAAGTCGATAATAAATGATAACAACAAAAGGGAGACAACACGAATCGATTAAAGTTGGATATTCAAACGAATTAGCAATATAGGCTAATATGGCAAATAAAAGCAGGTCGGTCGACCGGACTCCTTGAGTCAGCCGACCGAACCAGAGGTTGGAATGTGCTCGGGGCACCAGGTCGGTCGACCGGCCCAGGGGGCTCGGTCGGCCGAAGCCTGTAACCGGCACTTCCAAACCTATTTCAAAGGAGGTGCAACTCTCGATCAAATTGCAATCCCATGAGCAACGACGCTTAGGGTTTATGCCAATCGACTACCCGGCCCTATATGCTCCTCGATGCATCACCAAAAACATGTTCAAACATCAAAGTTAGGATTTTTAATGAATTGAACTCAAAACACTTAAAATTGGAATATTCACAAAAGCAATCCAAATCAAAATCAAATGCACATGAATAAGTGTTAGGAATTCATACCTAACAATAGAAGAGAATTATAAGCATAGATGTGAGATTAAAAATCTCACCTTTGAACCCAAATGATTGAAGAAGAAGCTTGAAAGCAAATGGGGAATCAACCACACTTCAAATCTAACTCAAGAAGCTTGATTCTCAACTCAAAAGAAGAACATTCCTAAATTTAGGTTTAGCAAATTTCAGAAATCAAAGAGAGAATGAGTTGGAGAAGAAGAAGAGGAAGCTTACCAATGGGTTCTCATGAACTTTGGAGCTAGGAGATGGATTTGCAAAGGAAGCTAGGGCTTGGAGTTTTAATTTCCACTCTCCACCCCCATTTTCAGTTTTGCTAGAGAGTTAGGAGTTGGAATGAAGTAATGAAGAGGAGAGGGGGATTGGGACTTAGTTAGTAAGTGGTTAATTGGCTCAGCCCAAACCAAAGCCCTAAGTGAAAAAGGTAAAAATTCAACTATCTCCAAACATATCCAAGTTTATACTCAAAAAGGTCGCAAACGTCATTTTGAACTCAATGGGGGTGGTCTCGAGTCCCAATTCGACTGTTTGCAAAAAGTAGCTTTTCGGACTAAAATCCAACTAACGATAAAATATTTAAAAAAAATATTTAAATATAAAATCGATAAATATGCGGGTTGTTACAGCGTAGAAGAGAAATATGGCTAACCGATCGATTTGGATGTTATTGGGATTAAAAGTTATCAAAGTTTCCAAACCAACACTTTCACACATTTCGTCTAAATCATACATTGGGAACTTGAGTAAATTATAAAATGGACCTATATGGAGTTTCTTTTTTTGAATGTCCTCGTACCTCTTGAGCGAATGCGATAGATGATTCATCCATCATTCTATTTGGTCGTTTAAGCAAACCTGGGGGTTTGAGGAAGTTGCTTGGTCTTCTTTTCGCTTATAGATCTTAGGATTTTTTCGTTTTAGAAGCCATCAAAATTGATCAAATTTGGAAGATAAAGTATTTTTGAGAAGTAAGAAATCGAGTTCGTTGTAGAAATAAAATGAAACAAAGTGAGAGAAGTTAAAAAAATTAGACGTTATCAGGGCGTATATGTGTGTCGATTGAATTTCAGACGTTTGGAAGGTAAATCAGACGTTTGATTTAATCTAGTTTGGAGACACTAAATAGAATCGGACGTCTGATTGGTTGTGTTAGACGTCAGGATTTGGTCGATATGTAAAATTTGATAGTCAGAGAGAATTATCAGATGTCTGTTTGTATTATCAGACGTTTGGAATAGGTCAAATTTTTATTTCTGAATGACAGGTAGTTTTGGCAGACGTCTGGTTTAAATATTAGACATCTGAAAATGATTGAATTTTTGTAATATAGAGGCAGAGACTTTGTTCAAACCTCTGGTTCATAGTTCGGACGTCTAAAATAGATTAGTATCTATTTTTTTATTAAGTAGAGGCAATTTTCAAACGTCTGGAAGGGTATATCAGACGTATGATATATGCATGATGATGTAAAATTTGTGTGATTTCAAAATGTCATACGTCTGATGGCAATGTTCAAACGTCTGAAATGACCAATTTTTCTAAAAATAGCCTAATTGTGGAGGTTTTTGCTTATTTTTTGACCTTTTATTTTTAACAAAAACATAGTATTTTTTGTGAAACAGAATTACAAATATACATAGATATAAATATAATGAGAATAATTTAACTTGTTTAGATGGCGATGGAGTATTGCGATCTTCGGACTTGTCATCCCTCTATGGCTTGAGTGGAGACCATATGTTTCCACGTTTGTGGGTTATTGGGGAACCAAAAAATCACCTTGATGAAGGATCCAAAGTTGCACGATATGAAGCTGAAGGATCCAATGAACTGCAAGGAATCGAAAGTGATACATGTACATCCTTCTTCCATGAGTTATAAATTTTATTGCTACTTACTCCAAAAAACTTAGTCGTCCAACCGTGAATTTTTGTATAAAATATATTTCTCGTTGTAGATATATTTGTTGCTTTTGATAGTGATGTATCTCATCAATTTTCTTCTTGGTGTTAGGAGAAACAAATAGAGCTCATTTGGAATTCTTGTTATCGAGAGTGAATGCCGTGTGATAGGAGGACCACCTATACGTCGGTTCCCGATTTGGTGTAGAGGTAGGAAGGCGGTGAAGTGTATTCATTAAGCTATCCGTTATAGGTGTCGAGAAGGACATATGAGAATGGTTGGAAGACATGATTTATTTTTGTTGTTGTAAAAATATGAGATCTATATATTCTTTACATTTTGTTTTGTAAAGATTTATATATAATTTTAAAAATTATTTATGGGTAATTCCAAAAAACAACCACCTAAAAATTTTAAGATGAAGGAGTTATCAATTTTAATTTGTGGATAGAAAAAACTTTTAGCTAAACATAGAATGAATGAAAATGTGGTATCAGTTTAGAAGATCATTGAGAGAGTATATTCCTAAGTCGTGTCGTAGTTTAACAAATGTTTGTTCGTTTAGTAGTTTTGTGAAAATATCTGCTATTTGATTCTCGGTATTTACGTATTCTAATGTAATAATTCCGTTTTCAACATTGTCACATAAAAAATAATGTCGTATATCTATATGTTTAGTACGCGAGTGATTTATGGGGCTTTTTGATAGATTTATTGCACTTGTGTTATCGCAATATATTGGTGATTTACTGATAACTTTGCCGAAATCCTAAGTGTCCATTGCATGTATATCACTTATGCACATGCTAGAGCTGTTGAAATATATTCGGCTTCAAAAGTAGATAAAGGGACATAATTTTGCTCTTTGCTAAACCATGAAACTAATGATTGTCAGATAAAGTGTCATGTTCCGCTAGTACTCTTACGATCTGTTTTACATCCATCAAAATCCGCATCACTATATGAAACTAGTTCAAACGATGATCCCTTAGGGTAAAACAAACCGTAATCTCTACTATTGGACAGATATCGTAAGATAGTTTAACAACTCTTTGGTGAGATTCTTTTGGTTTTGATTGGAATCGAGCACAAAGACATACACTCTCATAATATCGGATCGACTGGCCGTCTGTTCGTCGACGGAAATTCTATCGGATTAGAAAACCGTCGAACGAATTTAGAAATAAAATTTATACCGCAAGCGCACGGTGTACGAATGTAGCACGCGGCGAATACGGGTCGATCCGCAGGGAATTGTTAGAGTTTAAAAATCTATTCAATCAAATTAGACCAAATGGAGGAGAAGTTGTTAACTAGAAATAAAATGAAGCTAAAGCTAGAGTTAAAGTTTGATTTAAGAACTATTGAACTAGAGAACAATTTAGGGATAAATCCACTCCCTTATTTTTGTAAATCAACAAACAATAATTTATGATCTCTAGTTTTGACATTAAGTGAAATATTGTTGTATTTATCATAAGTATGGTTTGTTTATGTTATTAATTAACATAACTCAAACCATCAAACTATAATACAACACATAAACCACTTATCTATTCTAATGAAAATGAAGGCAAAGCAAAAGCTAATTTAAGTATGATCTATTTACTATTGTAATTAGTAACATAGATCATCAAATTTCATTTTTACTTTCATTTCAAAATCAAAAATGGATTAGCAAATGATGATGCAAATTGTGTTTATGTTGAATAAGAATAGCTCATTTGCATAAACAATATAAGCTATCAAACCCACTTGTATAAACTTGCATCAAAACTTACTTCATGAAGCATAGACCAAAAGAGATCATAAATCATAAAATGTTGATATTACATAAAGTTAGAGAGCTTCATCGCCCCTAAATTGAATGAGTTTAGCTACTCATTTGTGGCATTAAAGCAACACATGTAAGTTTCAACATTAAAAAGAAAAGAGAATAGAAAATAAGCAAAGAAAGCAAAGAGATTAGCTACTAACTACTTGCATAAATGTAAATCTAAGCTATGAGCATAAAGAGAAAGAGAGCATAAAAATAAACATTAACAATAAAATAAAGAAAAACATGTAGAAAAGAGAGAAGAAAGAGGCTTGATTTTTGAAATTTGCTTTCTAATAAGTATAAATTCCTAATATAGACTAATAAGTATAAATTATACTTATATAAGGAATTTATACAAGGAGAGAATGAGTTGGAGAATGAGTTGGAGAATAAATGCAAGAGAGAATTTAACCAAGTATAAACAGTTGGAGAATGAGTTGGAGAATAAGTATAAATGCAAGAGAGAATTTAAGGATCTTGACCTTACTTTTGCTCTCTAGCCTCTCTCTTATATGAATATCTAAACCCTCACTTTAGATAAGAGCTTTTTGCTTCCTTCATCCTCTTCTTTGCTAGTCGAACACTTCCCCTCCTCTCCTATAATATTTAAGCAATCTAAATACAAATTAAAGTCAAACAATCATCGACGGTTAGGCAATTCAAAAGCTAGCAACTTCGGGGTTGGAATTCGATTCAAGGAGTTCACTTCTACATTTAAATGTGCGAGATTTGGGCTTTAGCGAATGGTATTCTTCTAGTTTACTATTATACTGTAGTGTTCATATGATTTTTGTTCTATAAATTATTGTGCTAAAAATATCATGTATCGATCGATTATCACATGTTGGTGGTCGTATATACATAAGTGCATATATACATTAAAATAATATAAAAATTTATATGCATATTTGTTTATACATGCTCTCGGCATGAAAAAAAAAATTATTTTCAAAATTTTGAATAATAATGTATTATATGGTTTAAAATATCAAATCTAGTTTTAAAAGTTTAACACTAGATAATATATATAATTTAAAACTTAACAAAATCTAATTGTGTTAGTGTGATTTTTGACAACAATAAAAAAAATTAATTTTTTTGGATATTTAATGTATATATATACTATTATTTAATTCAATGTACGTAAAATGTATGTATATGTAGATATATTTATGAATAATATAAAATTCTAAAATGTTATATAATATAAAATGTACATTATAGTTTCGAAAATAATTTTAAATTATTTCTCTATGATATATTAATTAATTATATGTTTTAAACCATAAATTATTTTAAAATCGAAAGTTAAATTAAAAAATTATTTTAATCATCAAGCCCATAGCAACAAAATATATTTTTAATTATATATTTTATTTATCTATATATACAATTATTATTACTAATTATATGATTATATGTAAAACGTATTTAATTTAATTATATATATAATTTTAGTTTGAATTATATATTATAAATATTTTTCAAATTAAATTTTCAAATAATTTTATAATTTAGTTATATTTATTCATGTGCAAACATATGCATATATATATGTATATATGTATGTATGTATGTATGTATGTACGTACGTACGTATGTATGTATGTATATATGTATGTATGTACATATGTATGTATATGTATAAATAATTTCATGCGCGCACACATACATATATTTAGACAATCCATTTGCATGCACGACGGGCTAACATGTTCATCGCGGTATAGGTCCCAACATCTACATACGGGCATGTTAAACCAAATACATGTTACCCTGTAGCACGCACACGTATACACATTTGTGTGTATGATACACGTATATTTGACATAATATAAATTATATAAAGAAAATTTATTTATTAATTTAAATAAAATATATATCTTATTAATAGAAAATATAGAAAGATCAAAATGTATTAGACTATATAGGCCCATTAAAAATCAAATAATGGATTTTTTTTTTAAATTTACCCAATTCCTCCGCTATGGGTTGGCGCTATTCCAATAATGGTACACTCAACAAAAATACCCTATTACAACGCCCGTTTTACAACGGGCAACAATTGTCCGTTTAAATAGTAAGATATTACAATTGTTTTTTATGGTCCATTATAACAGATACCACTTTTCAGCAAGCTTTTCAATTTGACCATTGTAACATACTAATATTACAACATTTTATATTTGCCTGTTGTAAAATATGCCTATTACAATGATTTTCTGCCCTTTGTAATAAATACCAGTTTTCATTCCTCCTTACCAATTGTAATAGATGCCTATTACAACTACATTCTCTTGCCTGTTGCAATATATGTCAATTTAACAACTTTTTAATTCTCGTTGTAATAGTTACATTTTACAATATTTTTAGTTTACCAATTGTAATATATACCAATTTTCGACCACTCTTAACCGATTATCATTATCTTTGAAAATTTTAGATGTTGTGAGAGGTTTAACCAGTATTTTAATAGACTTAATTTCACTTTCTAGATATTAGTATGTAATTATATATAGAGTTTTTTAAAATAAAATACAATGAGAACGTTTTAAAATTAATCATTTTAAAAACTAACTATTCAAAAAAAAATTCAAAAATGAGAAATTTGTGTTACGTTAAACATTGTGTTTACGTAGTAATTTTAGCATTTTTGTTAGATAACGCTTTACAATAATTTTATTTAATAGAATAATATATTTATTATAGTTTTGACATAAATATTTTCTTATATTCATGAGTATTTTTCAACACGTGTTTGTTAATAAAAAATATATTTCACAAACAACATAGGAGTCCATTTTTCTGTGCGTCATAGTGCTTTTCGTTTCTGAAAATTTCATAGTGAGCGCTAGGTGAAAAATTTCCCTCCGCCCTGCTTCGTATCCTCCCCCTTAAGCACTTAAATTATACGCCATTTATGTTTTCTTCTTTAACCTAACTAAGGCAAACGAAATCCAAACTAAACTTATCTTCATAGTTCAAATCTAGATCGTAGACGAATTCCAAGGTGGTGAAAAGGTTGTTGAACGAACTCCAAGGCGAAATCAACAAAATCATGTGAAATCGGTGATTAAATTAAGGGCCGAATTTGGTGATTCAATTAGGTCTCGAAATCGATGAAAAGCGAAGAGGTGTCTTACTTTAATATATTTGTTCTATGTTATTTTAAATTGCATTCAATTAGGGCATGTGTTTTCATTAGATTTGGATGAAAATCAATGTTGAGCAGCGTATGTAGTTAGGGCTTGTTTGTATGCTTACTGATAATTATTAATTGAATCCATATGAAACTCTGTGATACCATTTTTGAAGTTGAAATGAAGTTATTTAACTAGGTATAATAATGCTTCTATCCTTCTGTACATAGAAATAATGGTAGCATGTCCTCACACACCATCCACTTAATGCCCCTCTAACATCTCAAGAGTTTTGTTTGTTTTATGTATAACCAAATATTTTCAACTCGTGTTATAATCTTTAGTCGAAATTTGCAATTTTTTGATAAACTCAAACCTTAAGGTGTTTTATTAACTAAATAGTTGGACAGAGTGAGAAGGGTTCATAATAAATATTGATAGGTATTTTCATTGTCTATATGGATTCATTGATTTGTAATATGAAAATATTCAATGCTTCCTCATGGATTTTGTAGCTTATGTTATAGGAGGTCTTGAGTGAATTAGTTTTGATTGTTAATGGAAAATATATGTTTTCAACCTTTTGATAGGTTCTTATGAGGTGTGTAATTATAATATGTCAATGTATTGTTTTCTTTATTAATTCTTGGACCACGACAACTAGGGAATTATATTGATGCGTATCTACAATCACTTATTGAAGATTTGAAGAAATTATGGGATGAAGGGGTGAAGGTGTATGATGCATACAATCGCAGTGAATTTAGATTAAACGCTATTCTGATGTGGACGATAAATGATTTTCCAGCTTATGAAAATTTAGCAGGTTGCACCATAAAGGGTAAAAGGGCATGTTCTATTTGTGGTGTTAATACATGCTCAATATGGCTACCATTTAGTAAGAAGTGTGCATATTTAGGCCATAGGCAATTCCTTGATCCTAACCATGAATATTGCTAACGAAAAAACTAGTTTGATGGAACCATAGAGAATAAGTAAAGGCCTCATTACAAACTGGTTCTCCAGTCTTTGATATTGTTCAAGATATTTGTGATGACTAGGAGAAAAACCAGAGGAGGAAGTGAAAGATAAAGAGAAAGAGAAAGAAAAAAGGAAAAGGGGAGATGAGAAGAAAAAGGAAGTCAAATGTTGAAGAAGAAGACTATTTTCTTTAACCTTGTTGGTAGGTAAATTGTAATTAAAAACAAAATTGTCTTTTCTTTCCTATCTATGTGATCAATATTTTATTATAACTAGTTATACTCCATTTTTGATTCTCTTAGGTACTTCCTTTGCGACACAATCTAGATGTAATGCATGTTGAAAAAAATAATGGTGAAAGTATTCTTGGTACGTTAATTGATATTAAAGGAAAATCAAAAGAAGGCATTAATTCATATAAAGATCTAGAAGTACCGGGTAATAGGGAAAAGTTACATCCTATGGACATTGGAAGCAAAGTATTACTTGCAGTCGCGTCATGCACCTTAACTGACCAAGAAAAGGAGATCTTTTACAATAGAATGAGGAAATTGAAAGTACCTGATGGGCATAGATCAAATATTGGAAATTTTTTTGCAAAACAAAATAAAATTTCAAGTCTTAGGCCCATGATCATCGATGCAACAACTATGCTCTATATCACTGAGAGGACTTTTACCTAAAGGGACAAGGAATGCATTATTACGGCTATGTTCTTTTTACAACGACATTTGCCAAACAGTGCTTGATAAAGATAAATTAGAAATTATGGAGAATAAAATCACATTAACACTATGCGATCATGAGAGATTCTTTTCTCCTTCCTTTTTGATATCATGATTCACTTAACAATACATTTAGCGAGGGAAGCAAGAATTTGTGGGCAAGTACAATATTGATGGATGTATCCATTTGAGAGGTCACATTTGGCATGAGTACATATAATGGTATAATATATGTGCTTATGAAAGTATTTTACTTATGCATCTTGATTACAGATACATGAGAACACTGAAGGGGTATGTTAAAAATCAAGCACGGTCTATAGGGTGCATAGTTGAGCGTTATTCTGTTGATGAATGCATGAAGGACGGTGCTGGATATATTGACAATGCATGAGAAATTAGACAAAGGAAAAATAGAAATTTAGTGGAACAAAGTGATCTCATACTCGACGGGAATCCTATTTTCAAAGGAAAATCTATGGTAGTCACCAAGGAGGTGGTTGAAGCTACTCCTCGGTATGTGTTGTTTAATACCGAGGAAGTGGAGCCTTAAATAAAGTAAGCATAAATTCAATACAACTATTATGTGTGAAATAAATTAGATTTTGACATGTATACTTATGTATGTAGGATGCATAATGAGGAGCTGAAACGTTTGCATCCGCAGCTTTCATGAGATGATGTGAAACTTTTAAAGCTACATTCAGAGACTTTTAGTCAGTGGTTTGAAAAAAAGGTTGAAAGTGTTATATCTTCTTTTAAGATGGATAAGCTTGACAAAAAGTATATGTTATTGTGATTATTCTTTATATATAACATAGGCTTTTGTAGGTTAAAGATGATTGAAAAACATCTGATGTTAGCAAACTAATAAATTGGCTTTCGCCGTCAAGTAATTTCTTATGCTAGTTATATATTTGGTGGCATTTTCATACAAAAGACTACGATAAGTCTACACAATATAGTGGTATTTCCATTGAGGCAAGTACTGTTCGCATAGATGGGTCTATTGAGAAAGTAATATATTATGGGGTTTTGCATGACGTTTTGTTGTTAGACTACCGCCAGTTTCAAATTGCCTTGTTTAAGTGTGATTGGCCAAGATATGTTGGTCAGTTTACATCAATTCCAAAATCAATTTGCAAGCAACACTTTCATCTTGGCATCTCAAGCTCTACAAGTGTTTCTTTTTGTAAAGAAAGTAGTTTTTAAAATTGGTATGCTGTGCTAAGTGCACCCCCAAGAGGTTTTCATAAGTTGGATAACTATGACAAGGATGATGAGTCAACTAGCAAACTGATAGATGAGTCACTGCTTGATGATAGAGATGTCGATAATGGGGATGAAGTTATATACAGAAGGATTGTGATGGAATTTTGGTATGGTATAAGCATCCTTTATTGATATTTGTGTTATACATAGTTGTGTTCGTAAAGAGTGTAAATATACATAATTAGATGCATAGTTATATTAATTAACCATCAATTCCGATTTGTAAAATTGGAAAAAATAATAATCATTCTTTTGCAAAGTATGGCCATTTTATATCAGGATTTTTATATTTTACAATAATGACTAATTATTATGATTTCTACTTATTTATATATGTATTATGATTTATTTCTAGGTTTATCCCTTAGCAGAAGTGTCACGACCCGCCTTCCATAACCCAGAAAGATGCGTCATGATTTAAGAAAGAAAGGGATAGAAAAGAGAAAAGATAGAGAAGAAGAAGAAATAACACATCAGAATCTAAACAGCGGAACGAATAAATTATATTAATCACAAAATACTTTACATAGTATCAATTACATCAGAGATACACAGCTTAAACAACACATACTAGATAGTTATAGACACCTGTCTAGTTATACAACTCGAAGACAAACAACATCTCAGAGAACACATAGCGGAATACTCTATCGCCATACGCAGAAGCCTCCTGCCCCATTTGCTCCTTCAGAATTCGTCAAGCCAACTTAAAATCCTAACCTGAATTCCCTTGGCTACTCATAAAAATTTGAGTACCCAAGAGTTTAAGAAAACAGAATAAACTCCGGGTCAGACATGGGTCTGGTGTGAGTAAACGGTTAAAGTTGCTTAACTTTTAAAAACCTTTGAAAAGAAAAGGTATCACGTAAGACTTCCAACACATAAACATGGAAAAGTTTTTACCTTACATTAACCAAAACATTTGATAGGAAATTCTATGATATTATAATAGTGTCTATGGTTTTCAAGTAAATAAGAAATAGCCGAAATTGTTACATTATTAAATTCCAGCTACTAGCCACAAAAGTGGGTAATACAATCAAAACCGTTGGCACTTATTGGATTTTGGATTCCATACAATGGCAGGGCTACTAGGGTACCGCCCGTCACAGTACGTGGCCTAGTTCAACGTACCGAGGATTACTCCCAATCCCCTGCAACACAAAGCCGGACCCATTCCTTACTAAACAGTTCCGAATAAGACAACCGCGACGGTTGTAGTTATTCAACCGTCCACACACCCGAAATAAAGGGATCTTTAGACAGGGGTAAATCTTACTCTCTAGTGGGTGCGACCCACGAAGCTTTGCTGCACCTCCCCTGTTTTAGCCATTTCCGATTGATGAGGCTTGAGGTTACGATTACCTTTATAGGACACATCACTTAGAATGCTCATTGTCCACCTGATGATGTTCTGAAAGCATTCAATCCATACAAGTTCGTTCCGGGTTCGAACGAAACCGAAGGCATTATTTCATTACACTCATTTTGGAATCACCCTCAGAGTTAACGACAATAACCCTTGCACTCTAAATCACCATCTCGAATCTATAAGGTCTATTCCGTCAAACTCATTACGGAATCACCCACAGAGTTATACTGACGTATAGCCCTTACACCTCGAGTCTTCACAAGCTCCAATTTGACTCACGACCTAACGTTATTTGGAATCGATGTGGTTTTCGGATATCCAAATATGGAAACCCGATCCCGGTCCCATCGAAATCCAAAGCGTGTCTTTTAAGTCCAAGTTGTTTTAAAGGTTTTAAAACAATTAAATTCAACTATCTATATACACATAAAATAGGTAATTCACAAATCACAATTGATAATCAACATTATCAAATAACAGGTAATCCACATAATCCATATCATAATAGATAATCCATGTATCAACATTACAACTGATAATCTATGTAATCGTCACAATTCAACCAAGCATTCATATCACACAACCATACTTATCTCATTTCTGAGATCACTCAGCATTCAAGACGATCAATGTCATCCATTCATACCTAAATAATGATTCACTCATACCACAATATAATTAGTTTAAAATGAATTAAATTAACTATCTCTATCTCTAATTAATTTAAAGTGAATTAAATTAATTGCTTCTTAATTAATTTAAAATTTATTAAATTAATTACCTTCATCAAATAAATCTTGGTTAAATAACCATTAGTTAAATTAATTAATTAATCCTAATCAACCTTGATTAATTAACTCTTAATAAAGTAATTAATCCTTAATTATTTTCATTAATCATATCAATTAATGAACCTTAATTAATTAATCATGCTTAGATTAATTGCTTTTAATTAATCAACTTAAATATAGTAATTAATTATTCTTAATTACTTCTTAATTACTTTTAATTACTTTGGAAATTCATTGATTTATTACACCAAGTAATTAACCTTTAATTACTTTAACAGGTAATTATTCGTTTAAAATTTACTTCCCAAATCAGTAATTTACCTAACTCAATTACCTCTGTAATTAATCAATTACTTATCTTAAGTAGTTAGTCTTATCAAAACTTTATTAAGTTTATCAAGTGACCATATTTAATTAATTAACAAATTAATTAATTACTTAATTTCAATCATCTCATAAAACAACATTGAGTAATTCATCCCTAATTACTCATTAACCCAAATTAATCTTCAATTAACAGATTAATTATCTTCAAATATTAATTAATAAACCTTAATCATTAATCAATCCTTTAATACAAAGTAATTAATTACTAATTACTTTTATTGATTAATTAATTAAACTTAATTAACTAATTAATAAACTTAATTATTAATTAACAATCTTAATTACAAATTGATTAATCCATAAATATAATTAATTAATCTTTAACTAAAATTAATTAATCTTTAATAAAATAGTTAATTAATTCTTAATTAACTAGCATTATATTTTAATAATCCTTTAATTATTAATTAAGAAAACCCAATTAAAACTTAATAAAACCTTTATTAATTATTAATTAATTACCATTTCAAATTAATCCTTAATTACTTAAATAAATAAGTAATTACAAATTAATTAATCATTTGTCATTAATTAAATCATCATCTTAATTAATAGTTAATTAAATAAATAATTATACTTAATTAATTACTTAATTAACCCCTTTTAAAATAATAATTAAATAATTTAATTAAACTTGAAATTCCTTAATTAATCAACTAATTAAAAATTATTGATACTTAATTAATTATCTTAAGATAAAATATTATCTTAAATAAATCTTGAAATCTTTATTCACTTAATTCATAAATTAAATTAAATTATAAAGAAATCACTAATTTCTTTCTTTAATTATTAATTACAATCCTAGTTTCAAGTTAAAAAATTATCTTACTTTAATTGTAAATTAATAAATCATTTTCCATTAACCAATAAAAACATTTCCTTATAAATTTCCTTTTTATATATTTCCAAAATAAGTTTGGAAATAACATTAAGGTTTTTAACTTAAAAACATTTTAAACCATTCATACAAATTTATTTTACAACAATTCATTTCAATAAATTGATTTAGCTTAATTATTAAAATTTCAAAACTTACTTTAATTTAAATTTAAAACTGGTTAAACATTTTCTTTGGGTTTAACCCATGTGTACTTGAACCAAACAAGTACATCATCATCATCTCTTCAAAACTGTTAAACTCAACAGTTAAATCAAGCTTGTAAAAGCCCAGAACAACTCGAAGCAAAAACCCAAAATTTCGTGAGTTTCACCGAGTCAACTACCCTATACCCCGAGACCTCCTCGAGACATCAAACAACCCCAAAACCAACACTACCCGCTGACACGCTATACCCTGTGCAAGTGCACCGACGTTCAACGCAGTCGCGACCAACTCCAGCACCACTCACATGTCAGAGACACCCACTGCAAACGTTCCCGACCATCTCTTCATCGCTATAGAACCCATATCAAAATCGAGCTTCTGAGTTGAACTCGAACCCAAAACCACAACAAGAAAACCCCAAATTCTCACGACTCCGGTCAACTACAAAGGCCACAACTCCGTCCATGGTCCACCGACCCACCATGCTTCCCTCACTCCAATTTTCATTCAACTCGATGCAATATAGACGATGTAGTGATCGATTTACAGTAAGCTTCCAAAACTAGGTTTAAAATTTAATTTGAGCAAATTCAAACTTCCCGGTGATTTAAAAATTCTCTAACCATTTTTACAACAATCACTGATACCTCATCTAGCTCCAAACATAATCTCAAGTCACCCAGTTTCACAAATCAAAAGGAATGGGCAGAAATTCAAATTGCAGAGAACCCCCAAATTCACATTCAATACTTTACTAAAAATTATTATTTTGATTTTAAAAATCATAACTTTCGAAGATGATTCAAGTTGTATATTCCAATCAATATAATTTAACATTGGATTTTATCAAATATCTTAGATTTACTGCATTATCTATGTTCCAGTAAATTTCCAATCTAAAAATAAAAATAAAAATACTTGAACTTGTCATTTAAACCTAGATAATGTTTAAGCTTAATTAACTTGTTTAGATCAAAATTTTTAAGTGATTTGATAAGGAGTTTTGGACTTGGTTCATTTAAAATCTCTGTACATAAAAATATGAGAGAGGAACAGTTTAACTAGCATGCATGTTCAACACATTCATATACACAGATAAATCACCAACATATAAACATCCAAGAATTAATTATTTCAGAAGTTTATCAAGCAAAAGATTAATTATCACTTAACTTTTTAAGTTGTAGTTTACTCACCTTTTAAATAGGATGCAGAGGGTTGATAAAGCTGAAACTTGTAAAATAGTTTGAACTTGAAACTTTGAAAAGCTTTTGAACATTTGAACTTCAAAACTGAAAAGCTTGAATAACAATGCTTCAGATTTCTTGCTTGCAGCTTCAGGTTTCCATATATAAGAATATTGATGCAAACATGGGTATAAAAATTTGGCTGTGATTTGTTTTGTGAACAACTACAGGCTTTGCAGTTTTTTTTTTGAAGGTATTTCCAGGTTTTGATTACAGAATGGGTTAAACAATCTCAGATATGATTTTGTTTTGAGGAGATTACAGATCTGGAAGGAGTGTTTGCAGGTTGTTTGAAATCTGGGTAATGAATTTACAGGTTTTGGTTTAGAGAAGTAAATGCAGATTTTATATTGAGATAAATTTCTGGTTTTGGGTGTTTGAATGAAGGTTGCATTTTTTGGTTTTTGTTTTTCTTTTAAGCATGAACAAAAATTTAAAGAAAATGAGGAAGAGTGTTTAAATAGGATAATTTCAAATTTATATAAATTAAAAAGAAAATACAAAAGAGAATGGACACTTGTCTTTTTACTTACACAATGTTTTTACAATTGTTACATTAAAAGGTTTATAACATAACACTTGTAATTATTTATTTACATTTGTTGTAAAGTGATGTTAAAGTTCTTTTTTTTTAAATTGAATTTCCTAATTACTAATATGTTTTAAAAGTAAACATGTTTTCTTCATTTAAAAGTTACTCTTTAATTAAATATCTAACAAACAAATGCACTTATACATTTATAAGTGTATGCTAAATTTATATAAAATAAAATCTTTAAAAAGAAATGAAACCAAATAAAATTAAAATAAAATTATATATAACATTTCAAACTTATTTTAAAATGTTATTTCAAAGCCTTTCATTTATTTTATTAAAATAAATACAAATCAAATTTCTATTGATAATTTTCTATAAAAAGAAAAAATAAAACAAAATCTTATTTCTATTTGAAAACATTACCTATGTAATTTAAAACCAAACCATATTATTATTATATTTTAAGATGTATATATTTCTTTGAATTTCAAAATTATATTCATTTTCAAAGTCAAATTTAAAATCAATCTAAAATAAATTTAAATAAATATAAACAACTATTTTTAAATAAACTCATTATTATTTACAAGCAATATATCCTATTTTAAAATCAATTTAAAATACACAGATTTAAATATACAGATATAAATGCATTTTAAACACACTTATAAATTTTAAAAAACAATAATCAATTTAGAATTGGTTTACACAATACAAAATAATTATTCTTAATATAAAACCAATTTATAACAATTGTTAAAATATTACTTGGTTAATTATTTTTGAAAATAACGGCTTTATCAATTTCAATTAATTAAATTTAAGAGATAATCAACATTTTAAACTCCTGGAAATTCCGGAATATTACAATCCTCCCCCCTTAACAGAATTTCGTCCTCGAAATTTAAAACAAAAGATAATCCAAAGTTTTATATTAACCAATTCAAACATTCATAACAGCCATAAACTATCAATCAAACAAACAATTTCATCCAAACAACCAATTCATACAAATAACACTAACTATCCGGGCACAGATCTGGATAAACTTCCTAAAATATCTCGAGTTTCCCCGGTACAGACACAGGGATACTCGCTCTACTAAACCCCAAACTATCTATACTTATAAGCTACTGAGTTCCCATTCAGCTAGATCTATAATCTACCCAAGATACCAGACCATAGACAAGTCTGATCAACACTAAAACCTTCATAGAACTACTGATCTCAAAAATCCAGTGATGACTAAACACGTACTCCCTCAGAGATACGTGAAATAATTTGAATTCCAGTCTTCCAAACTGGAAATTCAACTCCTCAATCCAAAACACTGATCCTACAAAAACTTTGAAGAATCCAATACCTCGGAGCTCACCTCAAATCTCATCAAATCTTATTGCTCCCTTTACCAGAGAATACCTTAACAACATCGAAGTCTCCAACTTCATATTCCGAATTCTTCCATTACTTAATCTCAAAACTTACCGGATGATCCGGACTGCCAACAGATCCTTCCTGATTAGCTCAACCTTCATTAATGCTTCTACAAACAAACTGGATCAACTCACAAACTGATCCTCACAAGATCAATCCAAAAATCAAAACCAAACTTTACTATCAACCGAAGAAAACAACTTCTCCTATCTAGAAAAGACAGAACAGAATCACTCGCCAACTTGCCTCAGATTCTGAAAAAATAAATTCAGAAGAAACTCTCTAATCCAAAATACTGCAACATCCAGTTGCTTCTACTCAAGTCAATAGCCACCTTGCTTCCGTTGCACAACTCTGATCTAGAGCAGATGAAAATGCCGTAGAAGGACGCAGGCACAGACTAAGCATCACATCTCAGAAATAAGGTTCAATAGAAATTCCAAAAGATACAGAGCTGCTACACCAAACAACCAACCTAGGAAACAATCTTCTATCCAGATGAATCACCATTATCACTCCTGACATCCAGTCGATTCAGAACTCAAACTCCAATGCGGGAAATCTCTAATTCTCCTTAAGATATATCCAGAAAAATCTTCAGCAATCCCACAACTTCTACATCCTCTAGAGATGCCACAAATCCAAGCAAAGACTATCTAAGATAATCATCAAACTATCGCAAGTCACCTTTGCGATCAACCCATCCTAAATTTCTAAACATACTGTTCTCTCTCCACTAAACAGAACAGTTTATCCTTAACCAACTAATCCATCTAAGAAACAGGTCCTCACTGCTGCTTTTGAATTCCACTTCCAGGAAATGCTAAGCCAAAAAAATCTTCCTGCCGAAACACAGAATACTCCCGAGATGCACCGCTAACACGGATGCCAAAGACTTCTTACCAAAAGTTCTTGGAGAAACTCGGACCTCCAACTAAACATATACACCCTGCTGAACTCAGCTACAATTCTGAAGCAAACACACTTCCTTAAACTTGCTCCGAAAGAAAACATCTTCGGAGACATCCATAGTCACTGCATCTCATCACGCTGCTGCTACTTCCTAATGTATCAAAACACCACCACTCGCTTCTGCCCAACCGAGAGATCCAAATTCTCAAAAAATCCGCTCTCACGAGCGCAATCAAACTTACACTTCAAAGATGAACTCCGAACCTTAACAGGTTTCATTCAGAGAACAAATGATATCCTTATATCAAACTACAAAGATTACTCAAGACAGTATTAGGTCTACATGTCGACAAATACACTTCCAACCTCAAACATTCAAACTCCAACCAATGGTAGTTGTGTTACACACACCACTACCCCATCTACCTTCATAACTTATGTCCGAAAACCCGAACAGGTAACCCAACAGATAGGTAGAAATATATATATATATATATATATATATATATATATATATATGTATGTATGTATATATAAATTACAAGCACGCTCTCTCAAGAAAGACACCTCTACAGAGCCTAGGTATTCACTCAACCTAATGCTCTGATACCAACTGTCACGACCCGCCTTCCATAACCCAGAAAGACGCGTCATGATTTAAGAAAGAAAGGGATAGAAAAGAGAAAAGATAGAGAAGAAGAAGAAACAACACATCAGAATCTAAACAGTGGAACGAATAAATTATATTAGTCACAAAATACTTTACATAGTATCATATACATCAGAGATACACAGCTTAAACAACACATATTAGACAGTTATAGACACCTGTCTAGTTATACAACTCGAAGATAAACAACATCTCAGAGAACACACGGCGGAATACTCTATCGCTATACGCAGAAGCCTCCTGCTCCATTTGCTCCTTCAGAATTCGTCAAGCCAACTTAAAATCCTAACCAGAATTCCCTTGGCTACTCGTAAAAATTTGAGTGCCCAAAAGTTTAAGAAAATAGAATAAACTCCGGGTCAGACATGGGTCTGGTGTGAGTAAACGGTTAAAGTTTCTTAACTTTTAAAAACCTTTGAAAAGAAAAGGTATCACGTAAGACTTCCCACACATAAACATGGAAAAGTTTTTACCTTACGCTAACCAAAACATTTGGTAGGAAATTCTATGATATTATAATAGTGTCTAGGGTTTTCAAGTAAATAAGAAATAGCCGAAATTGTTACATTATTAAATTCCAGCTACTAGCCACAAAAGTGGGTAATACAATCAAAACCGCTGGCACTTACTGGATTTTGGATTCCATACAATGGTAGGGCTACTGGGGTACCGCCCGTCACAGTACGTGGCCTAGATCATCGTACCGAGGATTACTCCCAATCCCCTGCAACACAAAGCCGGACCCGTTCCTTACTGAACAGTTCCGAATAAGACAACCCTGATGGTTGTAGCTATTCATCCGTCCACACAGCCGAAATAAAGGGACCTCTAGACAGGGGTAAATCTTGCTCTCCAGTGGGTGCGACCCACGAAGCTTTGCTGCACCTCCCCTGTTTTAGCCATTTTCGGTTGATGAGGCTTGAGGTTACGATTACCTTTATATGACACATCACTTAGAATGCTCATGGTCCACCTGACGATGTTCTGAAAACATTCAATCCATACAAGTTCGTTCCGGGTTCGAATGAAACCGAAGGCATTATTTCGTTACACTCATTTTGGAATCACCCTCAGAGTTAACGACAATAACCCTTGCACTCTAAATCACCATCTCGAATCTATAAGGTCTATTCCGTCAAACTCATTACGGAATCACCCACAGAGTAATACTGACGTATAGCCCTTACACCTCGTGTCTTCACAAGCTCCAATTTGACTCACGACCTAACGTTATTTGGAATCGATGTGGTTTTCGGATGTCCAAATAAGGAAACCCGATCCCGGTGTCATCGAAATCCAAAGCGTGTCTTTTAAGTCAAAGTTGTTTTAAAGGTTTTAAAACAATTAAATTCAACTATCTATATACACATGAATAGGTAATTCAAAAATCACAATTGATAATCAACATTATCAAATAACTGGCTATCCACATAATCCATATCATAATAGATAATCCATGGATCAACATTACAATTGATAATCTATGTAATCATCACAATTCAACCAACCATTCATATCACACAACCATACTTATCTCGTTTCTGAGATCACTCAGCATTCAAGACAATCAATGTCATCCATTCATACCTAAATAATGATTCACTCATACCATAATATAATTAATTTAAAATGAATTAAATCAACTATCTCTATCTCCAATTAATTTAAAGTGAATTAAATTAATTACTTCTTAATTAATTTAAAATTTATTAAATTAATTACCTTCATCAAATAAATCTTGCTTAAATAACCATTAGTTAAATTAATTAATTAATCCTAATCAACCTTGATTAATTAACTCTTAATAAAGTAATTAATCCTTAATTATTTTCATTAATCATATCAATTAATGAACCTTAATTAATTAATCATGCTTAGATTAATTGCTTTTAATTAATCAACTTAAAAACAGTAATTAATTATTCTTAATTACTTCTTAATTACTTTTAATTACTTTGCAGATTCATTGATTTATTACACCAAGTAATAGACCTTTAATTACTTTAACAAGTAATTATTCATTTAAAATTTACTCCCCAAATCAGTAATTTACCTAACTCAATTACCTCTGTAATTAATCAATTACTTATCTTAAGTAATTAATCTTATCAAAACTTTACTAAGTTTATCAAGTGACCATATTTAATTAATTAACAAATTAATTAATTACTTAATTTCAATCATCTCATAAAACAACATTGAGTAATTCATCCCTAATTACTCATTAAACCAAATTAATCTTCAATTAACAGATTAATTATCTTCATATATTAATTAATAAACCTTAATTATTAATCAATCCTTTAATACAAAGTAATTAATTACTAATTACTTTTATTGATTAATTAATTAAACTTAATTAACTAATTAATCAACTCTTAATCATTAATTAATAAACTTAATTATTAATTAACAATCTTAATTAAAAATTAATTAATCCATAAATATAATTAATTAATCTTTAACTAAAATTAATTTATCTTTAATAAAATAGTTAAATAATTCTTAATTAACTAGCATTATATTTTAATAATCCTTTAATTATTAATTAAGAAAACCTAATTAAAACTTAATAAAACCTTTATTAATTATTAATTAATTACTATTTTAAATTAATCCTTAATTACTTAAATAAATAAGTAATTACAAATTAATTAATCATTTGTCATTAATTAAATCATCATCTTAATTAATAGTTAATTAAATAAATAATTATACTTAATTAATTACTTAATTAACACCTTTTAAAATAATAATTAAATAATTTAATTAAACTTGAAATTCCTTAATTAATCAACTAATTACAAATTATTGATACTTAATTAATTATCTTAAGATAAAACATTATCTTAAATAAATCTTGAAATCTTTATTTACTTAATTCATAAATTAAATTAAATTATAGAGAAATCACTAATTTCTTTCCTTAATTATTAATTATAATCCTAATTTCAAGTTAATAAATTATCTTACTTTAATTGTAAATTAATAAATCATTTTCCATTAACCAATAAAAACATTTCCTTATAAATTTCCTTTTTATATATTTCCAAAATAAGTTTGGAAATAACATTAAGGTTTTTAACTTAAAAATATTTTAAACCATTCATACAAATTTATTATACAACAATTCATTTCAATAAATTGATTTAGCTTAAATATTAAAATTTTAAAACTTACTTTAATTTAAATTTAAAACTGGTTAAACATTTTCTTTGGGTTTAACCCATGTGTACTTGAACCAAACAAGTACATCATCATCATCTCTTCAAAACTGTTAAACTCAACAGTTAAATCAAGCTTGTAAAACCCCAGAACAACTCGAAGCAAAAATCCAAAATTTCGTGAGTTTCACGGAGTCAACTACCCTATACCCCGAGACCTCCTCGAGACATCAAACAACCCCAAAACCAACACAACCCACTGACACGCCATCCCCTGTGCAAGTGCACCGACGTTCAACGCAGTCGCGACCAACTCCAGCACCACTCACATGTCAGCGACACCCACTGCAAACGTTCCCGACCATCTCTTCATCGCTACAGAACCCATATCAAAATCGAGCTTCTGAGTTGAACTCGAACCCAAAACCACAACAAGAAAACCCCAAATTCTCACGACTCCGGTCAACTACAAAGGCCACAACTCCGTCCATGGTCCACCGACCCACCATGCTTCCCTCACTCCAATTTTCATTCAACTCGATGCAATATAGATGATGCAGTGATCGATTTACATTAAGCTTCCAAAACTAGGTTTAAAATTTAATTTGAGCAAATTCAAACTTCTTGGTGATTTAAAAATTCTCTAACCATTTTTACAACAATCATTGATACCTCATCTAGCTCCAAGCACAATCTCAAGTCACCCAATTACACAAATCAACAGGAATGGGCAGAAATTCAATTTGCAGAGAACCCCCAAATTCACATTCAATACTTTACTAAAAATTGTTATTTTGATTTTAAAATAATAACTTTCAAAGATGATTCAAGTTGTATATTCCAATCAATATAATTTAACATTGGATTTTATCAAATATCTTAGATTTACTGCGTTATCTATATTCCAGTAAATTTCCAATCTAGAAATAAAAATAAAAATACTTGAACTTGTCATTTAAACCTAGATAATGTTTAAGCTTAATTAACTTGTTTAGAATCAAAATTTCTAAGTGATTTGATAAGGAGTTTTGGACTTGGTTCATTTAAAATCTCTGTACATAAAAATATGAGAGAGGAACAGTTTAACTAGCATGCATGTTCAACACATTCATATACACAGATAAATCACCAACATATAAACATGCAAGCATTAATTATTTCAGAAGTTTATCAAGCAACAGATTAATTATCACTAAACTTTTTAAGTTGTAGTTTACTCACCTTTTAAATAGGATGCAGAGGGTTGATAAAGCTGAAACTTGTAAAATAGTTTGAACTTGAAACTTTGAAAAGCTTTTGAACATTTGAACTTCAAAACTGAAAAGCTTGAATAACAATGCTTCAGATTTCTTGCTTGCAGCTTCAGGTTTCCATATATAAGAATATTGATGCAAACATGGGTATAAAAATCTGGCCGTGATTTGTTTTATGAACAACTGCAGGCTTTGCAGTTTTTTTTGAAGGTATTTCTAGGTTTTGATAACAGAATGGGTTTAAACAATCTCAGATATGATTTTGTTTTTAGGAGATTACAGATCTGGAAGGAGCGTTTACATGTTGTTTGAAATCTGGGTAATGAATTTACAGGTTTTGGTTTAGAGGAGTAAATGCAGATTTTATATTGAGAAAAATTTCTGGTTTTGGGTGTTTGAATGAAGGTTGCATTGATGGGTTTTTGTTTTTCTTTTAAGCATGAACAAAAATTTAAAGAAAATGAGGAAGAGTGTTTAAATAGGATAATTTCAGATTTATATAAATTAAAAATAAAATACAAAAGAGAATGGACACTTGTCTTTTTACTTACACAATGCTTTTACACTTGTTACATTAAAAGGTTTATAACATAACACTTGTAATTATTTATTTACATTTGTTGTAAAATGATTTTAAAGCTTTTTTTTTTTAAATTGAATTTCCTAATCACTAATATGTTTTAAAAGTAAACATGTTTTCTTCATTTAAAAGTTACTCTTTAATTAAATATCTAACAAACAAATGCACTTATACATTTATAAGTGTATGCTAAATTTATATAAAATAAAATCTTTAAAAAGAAATGAAACCAAATAAAATTAAAATAAAATTATACACAACATTTCAAACTTATTTTAAAATGTTATTTCAAAGCCTTTCATTTATTTTATTAAATAAATACAAATCAAATTTCGATTGATAATTTTCTATAAAAAGAAAAAATAAAACAAAATCTTATTTCTATTTGAAAACATTACCTATGTAATTTAAAACCAAACCATATTATTATTACATTTTAAGATGTATATATTTCTTTGAATTTCAAAATTATATTCGTTTTCAAAATCAAATTTAAAAATCAATCTAAAATAAATTTAAATAAATATAAAAAACTATTTTTAAATAAACTCATTATTATTTACAAGCAATATATCCTATTTTAAAATCAATTTAAAATACACAGATTTAAATATATAGATATAAATGCATTTTAAACACACTTATAAATTTTAAAAAACAATAATCAATTTAGAATTGGTTTACACAATACAAAATAATTATTCTTAATATAAAACCAATTTATAACAATAGTTAAAATATTACTTGGTTAATTATTTTTGAAAATAACAGTTTTATCAATTTTAATTAATTAAATTTAAGAGATTATGAGCATTTTAAACTCTTGGAAATTCCGGGATATTACAAGAAGTGAAGCATCAATGGGTGTTGTGGAGCAAGATCAAGGAGAGGAAAAATATAATTATCCCACATTTACATTTCACACACCATGCTGTTGCAAAAAATTTAATTAGCTGTTTATTATCTTTCCTTGCATGGTTAAACATTCATTGCATCCCTGTACGAACAACTTCTTATTTTTAGCTGTCTAGTTACAGTAATGTATTAAGGTTAGTAGATAACAATAGATGATTAATTAGTTGTCTAATTACAGTAGTACAATAGTGTCTAGTTATAGTAGCTAACTATCTTTCATATTTCGAAAAGGAATGATTCTAAATGGAGTAGCATAACAAAGGTACCGATTTAACTGCCTTCGATATTTCATGCACTGAAAGTGATGCTAACTTCAAGGATGAATTTAACCTTAATGACACCATTTACTGATACAAGCCCATGCGGGTGTGCAAATATACTCGTTGATAAGAAAACCAAGTACAAGTTGGCAAATTGAAATGCTAAAAAAAATGATATATTTGGAAATATTTGATCTTTTTGAAATAGAAAATATGCCAATTTAAACTATGAATATAACATAAATATTTGAATATATCAAAAAGATTGAGATATGGTTGGGGAGAATCAAATAGGGCAGCAGCTTGCCTAATATATTGAAGATACTTTTTTTGTTTATATATATCATAAAGTAAATACGGGGATCGTTCAAATTTAACATCGACTGAATAGCATTAAGAAACTAACATCTTCACTACAACATATATTATGTTTATAAACGAATTACAAATCCCAAGACCAATTGCTAGCCTAAACTTTTCCTCAGACTTTGCTATTTCTTCAGTCCCTTAATATATTCATGATTACATGCCTCATCATCAGACAATTTTTTTCCCTAAAGCAATTAAAAATCATTATCAGGATTACATGCCTTTACTTAAATGTGTGTGTGTTTTTTCTAGAAGCTACCCCATCTAATGCTTCTACTCTTAGAATAACTATATATTGTCCCCCATTATTCAGAATAATAAAATTATACCGAAACTATTGCCACAAACAAGTGAAGTAAAAGGGCATATACAGTCAATTAACGTAGCAGGAAATTATGAAACTGACTATTGGGCAGTGTATGGTTAAGAACAATTTAAGTTTTAAACTGTTATGAATTAGAGTTAAATACCCTATAATGAAGTGGTTTTTGGGGGTTTGGAATAAACATAGTTTGACAAAAATGTCGACTTGTATGTATAAAGTAGTGTTAAGGAGGTAATCTATAGCTGAAAGATGATCAAATTGGGGTATCCCAGTTGATAACCAATGAACATCTTTTTCCTCAAAGTCCGACAGTCAATATCTATTGAATTTTATGAAGCTCAAATGGGAGATGTTGTAGATAAACTCAGGTGATTTTTGTGAGAAATCAATTGATAACCAATGAACATCTTTTTTCCTCATAGTCCAACAGTCAATAGCTTGCAATTTTGTTACTGTTGTTGTAGTATGACCTATTGTTTCATATTGTGTTGTATATATATCATGCAATTGATAAGTAGTGTGTACATACTTGCTTGAGTTAGAATTTTGTTCCACAATCAATAGCATGCAATTGATAAGTAGTGTGTATATATTTGCTTGAGTTGCAATTTTTTTCCATATTCAATAGCATGTAATTGATAAGTAGCGTGCATATACTTACTGTATTATTGCGCGCAATAGTTGTGAAAAAATCTACACAATTATATAGTAATTTATGGTTTCTAGCTCTCATCGATAACTTCAGCTAATTTAAATGACAAGTGTCTACTTATTTCATATATCAAGTGTAGCAACAAGGCATTCAAATAGGCAATCTCTATCTGCAGCAGCAGCTTCACGTGCAAATGATAAGACTGCTGGTGTAAAAATCAATGAAACAAGAGGTGCTGATGTTGAAGTTGCTCGTACTCTTCAAAGTTTAAATAGTTATGTTAGAAGATCCCCTTGGAAGCGTACTAAAATGCAGCCTCCAAAAACTGACAAAATGTAGCCTCCACCAGACAAAATGTAGCCTCCACCTTACAATATTCAGTCTCCCAATCTCAATCATGGTCCTAATTTAGCTGACTCTCCAAATATCACTCCCATAAACAGATCCACTGAATGCCATGGATTCCCTGAAAAACCTAGATTCTGATGATGGCATTAAACAAGAGACGACAAGGAAAAAAAAGAGGAAAGACGATGTTGAAAATGTTCTCTTTAAGGTCGAATGAGAAGGCTGAAGTTGAATTTAACGATCTAGGTCAACCAATAGATTCCAACTCTAAACACTTATCATCTTATCTTGGTACCTAAGCAACGGAGATGGTACCTTTGACTATTTTAGAGTGGAAAAAAGTCGACAAGGAATTAAAGAGAGATTATGGATCTCCAGGTATGAAAAAATTAACATCCTACACCTTACTTTTTTTAATCTGAAATACGAAAATGTTAGAAACCGAGCTGCTTATTCCAATAGACTTAAGTCTACTTAGATGTTAGATGAGACAGCAAGTAAATTTATGTAGGAAAAAATAAAGGGGTTGTTTAACTGGTTCCAGTTTGGGATAACTAATGAGGAATTTTTTTTTAAAATTGTTAGGAGAAGTAAACAAAAAAACTCAAACCCCATAACAAAAATAAATACAGTTACGTAAATACTCTCCTTTATCATTGGGTAAATTTTAAACGATATACTAACACCATGTTTTTAGATAAATTTTGATAAACTTTTATCGCAAAAATCTATCAGAGACACTAAAGCGTTTTTATGTGAAGTTTGGCAAATTCGCATATTTTTATTTCAAAATTATTATTTTTATTTCTAGCAACAAGTAGATAGATTTTGATTTTTTATGTTGAAGAATGCAACTCCAGTTTGGTTTGGGTAAGGAATAATACAAAAAAAACATTATATCTATCGTTTAATAATTTTTCGGCAAACAATGCTATTTTTAGGATTTACAGAATAAGATAATTAGCATATATTATTACTGTTTTAGAATCATGTTGCGTTTTTAGCACGACTGAATTTTTTTTTGGCATTCTAGGTCATACAAGAATGAAATCTATGCAACATCGTCCTGGAAACTTCAAAACAAACCAAACATCACCATCTAATAGTTGTCAGCATGCTTACTTTCCTCTCCTTCCTTCTCTACCTTTTCTTTCAAAAACTTCCAATAAAAGTAAAGTAACCCTTTATATTCAAAAATCAATATCAATTAACCCACATAGTGAAAAAATCTTAAGGCATGTTTCTTTGAATTCATATGGAGCAGATTTACCATCATATAGTGTATGGCATCACCTGGAGGATTTGGACCATAAATAATAGAGCTAGGTTTTTATCTCAGCAGAGATAGGGTCATCGATGGAGAATCGAAGGTTTCTATAGTGTTTGGCATGTCGAAGAGCGCTTGGAAGTATTGAAGTTTAGTGGTCCGACCGTGTCTTGTGATTAGAAAATTTTCACTATTGACACTGCTAGGGTTTGGTCGTAAATTTTTATAGGTGACCGAGCTTCAAAGTTTGGGTTTAGGAAGGTGGAGTTCGTAGAGAGCAACATTTCTACTACTAATAAAGAAAATTCGTTGAGTTAATTTACTCGGCCTTTTTTGAAATTCCAAAAATGCCCTTGCTTTCCGTTTACAATAATATAAACAGTCCATGTGCGAAGCACGGGCCAATTCTAGTGTAGGTGAAGTAAGACCTTTATATCATCAAGCATCAATGGTTTGGTAGTGTGCGTGCACAAGGCAAAGGAGCGTTTATATCAGGTTTGATGTGGGAAGACTGTGGAATTGGAGAAGAAGTATTAACAATGAGTAGTTATGATTAAAGTGTAATTAGTGATTTAATTAATATAATTTAATTATCAAATCTTAAAAGTTGAATAACTATCGAATATGAGATCGGATTTGGACGCGGTCTTTTGCATTAGACTTGTATCGACAATATATTTGCATTGGAACTTATTTCGTTGGATTTAGAGCCAGTAAAATTTTGGAATTAGACCAAACCAAAATGCGAAAGTGTCTGTTGGAATTTCAGTGAGTACACTCATCTATTAAAAAAATTATGATATTTGCATCGCTATAGATTATTGTTGAATGATTGGATGATAGCTTATATTATTGTTTGGTTGTTTCTTTCAATTCTAATTTTTTGCTCGACAAGCGGATGGCATAAATAACCATTATGTTGCTGGAGACAAAAACAAGAGGAAGTTAGAGTATACGTAGCGAATAGACGCCATGGGACATTTTAAAAATTTACGCACATTGGTGTGATTTATATGGGACTTTTGTAGAGAGATCCTAAGGGCTTTCTCACCAATATTAATTTACTTATATTCTTATGTCGCTTATATTATTGTTTCTAAAAAAATTTATGACATACTATTTGATTATGTAAGTGTCATTATAATGAATATCATTGTACCTTCACTTATGAAATATTATCCGCTTAAACCTCTGTTGTGTATTAAACTTGAGCTTGTATTTTTACAAAATAATTGTTTGGTCATGATCTTGGATGTTGATAGTTGTTTAAACAATATTTTCAAATATTTTAGGAATTTTGAAAATAAAGGATAAGTATTAGTTAAAAGAATTTATAGTTTTGATTAATTATCTTTCAAATGATTAATTTTGTTTTAGTTTATAAAAATATTATAAATTTGATTAATTATCTTTTGGATATTTAATGTTGTTTTAAATTTATAAAAAGGTTATAAATTGGACTAATTATCTTTTAGGATAATTAATGTTGTGTTAAGTAATATAATAGATTATTAATTTAATTAATCATTTTGATAATGATGTTTAAAATTAATTAATCATTTTAAATAATGATGTTTAAAATTAATTAATAATTTTTACTATTGATGTTTAGGATTAATCAATCATTTTAATAAATTTTATTTAAAATTAATAAAATGATTTAGTAAAGATGTTTAAATAAATTCACTAATTTAATAAAAGTGCTTAAAGTTAATTAATTGATTTAACAAAGATGTTTAAATTAATATATTGATTTAATAAAAGTGATTAAAGTTAGTTAACTGATTTAATAAAGGTGTTTAAATCTAATTAATGGATTTATCAAAGGTGTTGTAAGTTGATTAATTGTCTCTTGGGATAATTAATGTGGTTTTAAACTTATAAAAGAATTATATCAATTATTTTTTAGGTTCATTAACATCGTTTAAATTTTATAAAAGAATTTTAATTGATTTGTTATCTTCTGGGATAATAAATGTTGTTTGAAATTAAAAATGATAGTTTACAAATGAGAAAAATCTTTTGAAAGGAATTGTTTTCAAAAATAAAAATAAGTGTAAATTGTTTTAGATTTGTAATAAACAATGTTTTTATGACATTTGATTTTACCCTTCTTTTCAATACAATAAGAAATATAATTTGCTCTTTAAAAAGAATATTTTCAAAACTGTTTTTAAAGTTTTTACAAATATTTGTGAATGGAAAACCAAACTCAAGTTGGGGTTTTAAAAGTGTAAAAGTTTGATTCAGTTACGAAAAGGCTAGGAAATTTTATTTCCATAAAATACGCCGCCTATACGGAAAGGATTTAGTCATACTCTTAACACGTCAAGGAATGGAAATCCATTTCTATCTCGAAGGTTAAAAGTGCTATCAAGGCAATGCCTAGAGGTAACAACATCTTAACTTGCTTGGCTTCATTGTTAACCGAGGGATAATATAAGTTTGAAATCGAAGAGTAGTGGTAAAGGTATGAGACTTAATTTCCATATATGATCATTTTGACTATTCCTAATAGTTGATTTATTGACTATCCATTCAGCTTTTTCTTTGTATATCATCAATTAAGATGATTTATTGCTCATTTGAGCGTTGCTATCCTTTCTCGGAAATGACAAAAACCGAATAGCGAGTGGACGTCTAGCTTTGTTGCTCATTCGGTTGTATGCAAGTAGAGATGTGAAATATTCAGATTCTCGGCAAGGTTGGTGGGGTCCGACTAGTACTATCCAGAAGAGTCGTAGGGAAAATGACCCTCTCAAGTTTATTTTCTAGAGGTATACTTTCGATAAAGGGGGCTCACCCTTCTAGCATTGTTGGAAAATTCATTTCCTTGTTGTTGATTCAAATCTTTATATTGTTTTATTAATTACATTAAGAAGTCACCGGAGCTCTTCTAAATGTTTAACTCTTTGTGTCCATTCTTTCAGTTTGGATTTTAACCTTGTTTATACCCATTCTTTCAATTTTGGGTCAGACCAAGTATTTTTTCAAGTTGTTGTTGGTGTGACATGGTGCTCATGAAGTAAATCTAGATGTTCACATGCCATAGTATTTTATTCTTCTATATTATTATATATACCCATCAACAATTGTAAGCTTAGGAAGTTATAGTTTTCAAAGTTAACGAGAATTGCTTTTAACATTAACTTACTATGTATTCTAGAGTGATGGCTTTTACTATCTTTATATATTATATATTGTCGCTCCGCTGTGAAAATCAATTTCTCCTTTTCTTTTTCCTCTTCTTTTTTCCCTAACGATCCGCCTTTTCGACAATTGGAGATTAGACAATGAAATACCGCAGATGTATTTGGCGTCGACTTTCGACGATCGAAAGGAGGGTCCTTACAACTGGTATCAAGCTGAAGGTTAAGCGAAAACTTTGGCTTTGGTGGGGTAAACCCATTAGAGATACGGTAAGTGATACCTTAGAATGAGCTTGAGAATGTTATATATGCAAGAGAATATTTTTTATTATTATAAAAATATATTGTGTTAATTGATATACTGAGTTGTTTATGAATTATGGTAGAGGCGAGGGATGTCACGATGTCGATAAGGATTTTTAAACGCTTGAACAAGGCAAATGGACATGATATTGATTTTTGAAAATTTGGTAAATGAAATGTTTTACCTTGTATTATATTTTTATATATACAAAGGAATAATTTTCAAATTTGAAGTTATTTATGGTATTTGTTGGTAATGATAATATTTCTTTATGATCATTATTGTTTGATTTGTTGTGCTCAGATAGTTTTGAAGCATTGACTATTGTATCTTGATCATTAATTTATACTTGACCAGTTTATGAGCATTTACTACCGGTTGTAATTACATTAAAACCAACCCCTTATGAATTAAATTTCTCAATTTGACTATAAGTTGTTTGGAGAAAATGTTAAGTCATCATTCAATAATGTTAAGTTAAAATTAAAAAATTTAATAAAAATTATCCAATATAATCTAAATAAGAAGAGAAAACATTTAGAGGATAAATTTTTGAGAAAATTTTATTATAATAAAGGAGAATTATTATAATATTATATGATTTTAGAGGTATATTTTATATGAGTACGGTATATAAAATGATTTATATGATGTAATAAAAGGTTTAAGAATTTTAAATCTTGGTATCGCTTGAAATGATTCCAAAAATTTTAGAGAAAAAGAATGGTGGTATTTCTTGGAAGTATTTTATAAATCTAAATATTTCAAAGAGGATTTTTAATAAAAAATTACATTTTCTTTGAATAGTTCATGAAAAAACTTCCCAATTAGTTTTGTGGTAATCTACATAGTCTTCTAACGAATGTTGCTTTGGCAAATGTTGTAGTGCACTTAGTAAATTATTCTCCTTATCATTGTGCAATTAGAAATAAGTTTGAATCTGAGCGAACCCAAGGTGAGTGTTAGTGGATGAATTATTGGAGTTATTTTATATATAGAAATTATGCAGTATGATTTTCCAAATGATGTTGACATAAAACCTAGGTACTTAGGCCTAAGTTTCCTTAAAGGAAATTGGTTTTTAAAAAGGAGTTATTTTGAATAATAATTTGATAAGTAAAATTTTAAACTCTTGGAGATAGTTTGACCGAAGTTTTTGAGCGGGTTAAATTGGATAGGAAGGTTTTAATAAGTAATGTATTATTAAACATAGTTTTTATTTAAACATTTGTCATATAAACTATTTCTTGTTATTAGGCCAACTAGTAAATATCTGTCTTTAGGAAACTCTAAGGTAAAGAGGTCGAAAAGTTGAATCGGTTTTAAGATTCATATTTTGTTTGGGCCTCCATTTGAACTTAAAATAATAAAAATATGCAATAAATAAATAAAATAAAATTGATATTTTGTATATACTCTTAGAAGGTAGAGGAGTATTATACAGTAAATAGTAGTAGAGTAAGTTTTAAAGTTAATGTTTTATAAATGTTTAGCTTTATAAAATGTTGGAAAGCTTAAGTGAAATATTTATGGAGTAATTCATCAATAATTTTAGTATTGTAACGACCCAGAATTTCTGTCAATTAAAATTCATATATTTAATTAATTTTAAATATTAATAAGTGAAATTTATAAGTCGAATAATTTATATTTCGAATAATTGGATTTAATTGGATAATTAAATCGATAATTTAATATTTGAAAATACAGAAATAATTGAAATTTGGGTTTAATATGATTGAAAATGATTTGTAAAATTTTATTATATCATATTGAAGTTAGAATGATGTCATAGAACTTTTAAAATTGAATTAAAAGTTTATTTGTGAAAATTGAATATTTTAATATTTAATTATCAACTGAAAAATAGCCTATTTTCAAACAGTCTCAGAATTGGACGAAATTAGTTCCATTGGATCTGTAATAGTTTGTTATTATCAGATTTCAATTTTCGTAGCAATCAGAGTTTTCGTTTGACCGTGGCAGCTCGAAACGCATCGAAATTGTTTTAATATTTAATTGACGAGTTAAAATAGCCATTTCCAAGCAGTCTCGGATTTCGAAGAAACCAGTTTCATCGGACCCGTAATGTGATATTATTGTATGGTTTCAAATTTCATGTCAATCGGATTTACGGGTTGTCCGGGGCAAGCCAAAACGCGTAGAGATTAGTTTAAGTCGATTTAATTTAAAATCGAACGTTTATTGCTGTAACTCGCACAGATGATCGAATTAGCCTCCGAAACACGTTCCATTGTGTTCGGAACGCGGGGTAAACCTTAGAAACGCCAACCGGCATGCTTCGTTTGGAGTTCGAAAAAATTCGGATGAATAGTAGTTTGGAAATTTTCTATAAAAGCCCATGTTTATTCACAAATTTCAACATAATTGCAAAACCATAAACCTAATAGCCAGCCGCCGCCTCCAATAAATTCAATGGCCGAAACACAATTATCTTCCCTTCCAATTATCTTCTAATCCAAGCATCGATTCAGAAAGCTATCAACTGAAGATTGGTATAGGGCAGTGAGTGCTACAAGATCAACGGTGGAGATCGTTGTAGGCGAAGCGGATCAACGGCAAATCGACCAAAAGCATCAGGAAGTCGCGTACGATTTCCCACGTAGGGAGGCAGCCGATTTTCGAACCCTTCTGGGTGTGGGTGGAGTTGAGTGCGCGCAACAACATGGAGCTACCCGATCGTCTTCGAAATTGTCGTATTGGGTTGCGTGAATTAGGGCATATGTCGGCCATGGGTTCGGCATTCACTGGTCTTCACGCGATTGGGGAAGATGTTGAACGAGTGGCCTTAATTTCCTAGGGCTAGCAACGTGCGGCTGAGATCTAATTTAGGTTAATTTGAAAATAGAAATTGAAATTTATTTATATTATAATGTGTGCAAACTTGAAAATATCATATCTTGTTCATACGAGGTCGAAAATGCACGAAACAAGTTGTGTTGGGTTCGTATGGACGAATACAATGCAATGGAGCTGGTTTGGAGTCGTTGGAGCTAGTGAGAATTTCGGGTGAAATTAAACGCTCGTTTAATTTTATTCGAAATAAAAGCTGAAAACGAAATTGAAATCAAGGTGAGAACTTCTCACTCAATCGAATTAGTTTCGATTTTAATTTTTGAATAGTTATATTTAAAATTGCTTGATTATATGTTTGAATGATGATTGTTATCTATTGATTGTTAAAATAGACATTATGCGCAGTTAGTAAGCGGAGGTTATTTATTAAAAACATATACCGCGAATATTTCACCGTATAGTGAAATTGGTATTATATATGTACTTGTAGTTGATTTCTCGCATTATATAGCGGTTGAGACCCTATTGCGCCATCTATTAAGCGGATAGTATTTTATAAATCCCATATACCGCGATATTTCGTCTTGAAGCGAAATTGGTATTGTGCTAACATCTTTGGATGCATGGAAACAGGTTGGAGGGATCCAACTGGATTCCTCAAACATTTGAATTGGTTTCAATGTTGTGTGATGATCTATTTGTTGATCTATTTATAATCTGTGTGATTATCTTTGTGATTGAAATGGTTTAAGGCTAAATTTTAGCCGAATATATTTTGGTATCGTTAGATGCCGAAAATAAATAAAATTTGATTTTTGAAAATTTAAGTTGAGAATTCATAATAAAATTTAATTTTGGAGTTGATCCATTTTAAATAAATAAATGTGGAAATGTTTATGTTATAAAATTATGCTTTTTGTGAAATATAACCGAAATGTGATTTTTGAAATAAATAGTTGATAAATTTGTAAAATGGTTTAAAGTGGGATTTTTGAGTTATTATAAACGATTTATATAAAATATTTATAAAATTGATATTTATAAATTAAAAATATTGGGATTCTAAAACAAGTTTTTATAAGTGTTGAAATGGAATATAAATGGATTTTATAAGTGAATGAAATCTATACATTTATAAATTGTGGAATTATAAAATGAATAGATTTTATAAAATAAAAGATTTATAAGTAATTAACCTATAAATTGGATTTTTGCGTGTAAATGGAATATGAATAGAATTTGTTAATAAAGTGATTCTATAAGTTGAAGTGGCCATAAAATATAAGTGGAATTTATAAACATTGTTTTATAAATCCGAAAATGACTTATTTTGATAAGTAAATTATTATAGCGTATTAAAGGAAATATATCCACGATTTTGGATAGTGGATAATCCTTTAAATAAAATATGTAGAAATGTTGAATTTGGATAAGGAAATATACTCATGATTTTGGACGGTGAATAATATATTAAAGAAATATATTGGAAAAAGTGATATTTTTAAATAGAATTTAAACGATTCAAAAACGTTTTAAAATGTGTTAAGTATTGAAACTATAGATTTCAACATTTATTGTTGAAATAGACGTTTTCGAGGAATAGAAGGAAATGGTGGACTATAACACTATTGTTATAGTAAATGATTTCCGAGAGGAAATGTTTTATATATTGTATTGGGATTTATATATCTATTTAAGCTCGAATCCCTATACTAGTGATTTTGGGTTGTCGTAACGATGTTTTACGTAACATTCGTTTTGAGCCAAATAAATGTGTTTAAGAGAATGATTTCTTAAAGAATGAAATATATACTTGACTATGATTTAAGTATATTGAATATTTTCCAAGTGTTGAAAATAAATAGATTTGTGAATTACTTATTATTAAATAAGTATGGAAATGTTTTTCCAATATGAAGTGAATGTTTGAGATTTTATCTTTTAAAAATAAATTGAAAATGAATATTAGAAATCGATTTGGAAATCGTATATTCATAGATATTTTGGAAAAGTAAATTCACTATGGAATTTATGAAAGAAAGGGAAATTAGTTAAAAATAAACGTTGATTTATTTTGAAGTGTGGAGATTAATTTACGGATCTGGAACGTAAATTTAGTAAATCAGTAAGGATTTATTTAATTGGTTTAAATGAACCATTTTGAAATGAAAGTTGTAAGGGTGCAAATTTATTTGAAATTGGTTTTCAAATGGTTGAAGTGTGGGATATATATCTTATAAAGATATTTTTGAAAATAAATAATTTAGGAAAATTATTTATAACCAGGTGATGTTGTGAATACTGATTGATAGTTAAATAACCGACTATCAAATATTGACCTTTGAATAGGTATTTGTCGTGAATTGGTTGAAATTGAAATGCTACACTTATTTTTAAATTATTGCGCTCGTTATTTGAATTACCCATTCCGAATAGTGATACGACGTAATGGATAGCATTGAAGACCGGTGTTGAAGACCGGGTGTTTATGAGAACGATAGGATGACCTATCGATTGTCTCTGCACCGTTAGCTACAGTATGGAGATTTCCTTTGGGATGGGAAATTCGATCGGGATTGTGAATACCCGGATTGCAAGGGCTTCTTTTGGAAGTACCTTCGGTTCTGTTCGAACCTGGAACAGACTTGTATGGTTACGTGTCTGACATTACATTTTGAGATATAAAGCAAATTTCTTTCAAATACATTTCTGTTGGTGGCGGAGAATTTATTCTCTTAGCTTAATACCCTTCTTTGCGACGTACGCGCTTAGAGGTTATGTAGTTGAAGGTTATCAGCGATATATTCCCAATTTGGTAATGTGGCATGCTTAATGTTGCTGTGTGATGATTATTTATTGATCATTTGTTGATCAAAGCGTGGCTTTGTGCCTAACTTTGTGGACGAGACTTCGTCAGACCTCACTCCTCGGAAATGGTCAAAACAGGAATATGCGGCAAGGTTATGAGGGTCGCGCCCTTTAGGGTATGTCATTTCCTTCTGGAAAGGGTGGTATCAAGGTATGGAGCCCAGATACTTACTCATGTTGATACACTATAACTATTACTGTGTGGTGTTGTTGGAATCGAGCGCTCGGATAAAGGTCCAAAGGGACCGGGGGATGACATAGTTGTGTAGTAGTTACCTAGTGACAAAGGTAACCCGACATTATGTTGCCAGAGAGCTGATTAAGTTCTCGGGACGTCCCGCCAGAGGCGATCCCATGTGGAAGTAGGAAGTTCCTTAGCCTGACCATTTGTTGGAAATCCAAATAAAACAATACGATCCTTGTATGGTTTTAGTTGTATAACCTGCCATGGAATGTGGCGGTAACCTGCTATTGAACATGGTAGCTATAGTAGGCATAAGTGCGGAATGCCTATGCTGGATAAGATTTATATCTTTACTTTCGAAATGTTTTCCTACACTATGCACTAGTAATAATATCGAATGTTTCTTTTTAATGCGTATCAAGCATCTTTGACTATCATAAGGAGAAATCTCCTCTGATTCTACGTTTGCATTGTCTCTGTGTGTGTGTGTGTGCGGGAGGCCTTATGGTAGACTCATTTTCTAAAAAGCATTGCGAATCTATTTTTTTATTATAAAAATTATCCTGTTCTTTGTTTTAAAGATAAACTGTTTTAGTTCTCACACCAGTCCCATGACTGACTCGGAGTTTATTGTTTTCCTTCCTAAACTCTGGGTGCCCACCAATTTCCACACGGGCAGTCAAGAGTCAGGTTTATCAGGATATTCTGGAATTCAGGAATTGCTGGAGGCAAGCTGGAGAGCATGACGTATCACTAGTATATAGTATTTTTTCCCGCTGTTTGTTGTTGTAAACTCTGATAATGTAATGTAAAGTGATGTAATGTAATAACTGATATAGTATCTTTGTTTTAAAGATGTTCATTTATCTATTATATGTTGTTACGCTCCGACTATGAGATTCTGATATTGTTTCTGTTGCTTTTCTTTCTTCTTCTATCTTTTTCTTCTACCTCTTCTTCTTTAACCCTAACAATCGGTTTTTCGGCATTCGATTATGCGGCATTTGATACAGTGGACGTAAGAATGCCGACCTTCGGATCCCGACAAAATCGTGTCGTTACAAGTATTGTATAAAATACTATAAATGGAAATGAAAATGATCAAGAAAGATTGATGTAGTTAAGAAACCAACCAGATTAAGTATGTAAATTATACGAAGATCATTTTATTCGCATGGTTCTTGATCTAGGATTCGAACACATAACTTAAGGGTGATTAACACTAGTCCAAAAAAGGATTTTTCACTTGATTCTTGTCGACGAATACTTGATTCAAATCCTTGATATGATACTATGGCTTTCTATTATAGTATATGGCTATGTAAAGAGAACCGAGGTCTCTTATCAAGGAACTTGATCAAAGTTTACATTAGGGAGGTCGAGTGAGTGATAATAGTTCGGAAGTGAAGTTATTGTGTACGGACGATATACGTATATCATACAGGCTTAAATATATTTGTATACTTGTGAACCTAAGCAAAAATCTAATTGTTGTTTGATGGTCATTTATCATTTTAAATACTAATTAAGTGCTGGTTTATTCCTTTACGGAATTTGATTTAATCGATCGTGTGATTATACATACTATGGTTTATAAAATTGTTGTTTATTAGGACTTAAATCTCAATGCTTCTAGAAAAGTGATTTGTAAAAGATATATTAATAATTAATATGTTGAAAACTTTGATGGAGTATTATTATTTCAAGATATTTGAAAGGAGTTTTGTGAAGTGATTTTTCAAATATTTTTTGTTATAACTAAAGTTTGGCGATTGGGAGTTTTTCACTTTGAAAGACTCGCTAGGTATATTTGTTCACTCTAGTTGTCGTTTAAGAGGAACTGGAATACCACCAAATGTTCCATGTGTTTTGATTTTACAGTTGTATCATGCTTCGGTAGGAGGAGCTTTCTACTTGTTATAATTGACGCTGGTTTTGATAAGTTTCTCTTTAAAGGAATTTGAAAATATATTTTAAATATAAAAAACTTGGTAGTTAGTTCTAAATTTATCCTTTGAAAAAAAATAGATGCTAAGTATTTTATTACAGAGTGCTCTTTGTACTTTTGTTTCATACGGTTTTTATATTTATTATGTTGCTACTGCTTATGATAGAAATAGCTTATGTATTGCTTTTTGTCAGCATCAATATCCTTTGGATTATGAGTGCAAAATAGGTACAGAGATGTAAGAGTTACTATTTGATTTCTTGCGCACTTGCATCTTCATTGAGATAATAAGTTGCTTGCAAAAGTAAAAATCAAACAAAAAGGAGGAGTAAAATTTGATGTTAGCATGGCTGATGATTTTTCCCAGGATAAGTGTGGCCATTTGGCTTTTGTTATCTTTTGGTTGATTTATACCAGCTGTGGCAAGTTGTTTTTTTTGAACCAATCGCACAAAGGAGGTGCTGCCGAAATTTTCCATAATATAATGACTTTAAAAATTTAATAACTCATTTTGATTAACTTTTTTTTAAACTTAAGGTTTTAGAGGGATTTTCTTCCTTTGGGAGTTTCGGGGATGAAATTCTTTTAATGGGGAGAATGTAACAGCCCATAAATTTTATTATTTTCATTTTAATTATTTAATTAAAATTAAATATTGAAATAACATGAATTTGAAGTTTAATAACTTAAATTTGAATATATTAATTAATTATATATTTTAATCATGAATTAAATACTAATTGAATGGATTTAATAGTCTTATTTAACTCCTTTTGAATAATAAATAATAGTGGTAAACTCATTTTATAAATTTACTTACAATAATAAATGGATCGAATAAATAATAAGAAAATCAATTGTTAATAATAAAAATTTATTTTCACTATAGTATTTTTAATTGAAGTTATAGAAATTTTCCATAATTTTTAATTTGGAAAATATTTATATTGATCGTTTGACCATTTTTTTGCAAACGGTGATATTTTTGTTATTTTATAGAATAAGATTACCAATGTATAGTATTATTGTTTTGAAATCATGTCGCATCATTTAGCGCGACCATGTTCTTGTTTTGGCATTCGTTGTTCATATGAGAACGAAACCTTATACAATGTCAGGCTAGAAATTTCAAAATAAACCAAACATCAACATCCAAATTTTTCTACATGCTTACTTCCCTTTCATTCCTTCTCAACCTTTTTTTTCAAAAAAATTCGATAAAGGAAAGGTGAGCAACCATATTCAAAAATCAATACCAATTAATCCCTAAAATTAAAAATCTTAAAGCAAGTTTCTATGAATCTATATGAAGGAGATCTACCATCATATACCCATTTTGTAGTGTACGACATCACTTGGAGGAGCTCGACCATAAACAGTAGAGCTATGGTTTCATCTCAGCGGAGATAGGGTTGTTGATGGAGGAATCAAAGGTCACGATTGTGTTCGCAATGTTGAGGAGCACCTGAAAGCATCAAAGTTTGGTAGTCTGGTCGTGTCTTGTGAAGAGCGACTTTTCACTATCGACGCCGCTGGTGTTCGATCGTGAATTTTTACAGGTGGTTGAGCTTCCATCTTTGGGTTCGGGAAGGTGGAGTTCATGGAGAGCAATGTGTTGGTTGTGACGACTTGGAATTTTTGGATATTTGAAATTGAAATATTTAATTGATTTTAAATATTTTTGAAAGTTAGTTTAACCTGAATTTCAAATATCATGTTTATTTGGCAATTAAATTATTGAATTTAATAATTGGGAATTGGGTAAAATATTGAATCTTGATTTTTAAGCTGATTAAAAATATTTCAAAGGCTTGGAAAATGTATATTATAATACTGGAGATAATAGAAGTGTTAAGATTAAATTTTAAGGTAATTTGTTTGGTTTTAAAATATATAGTATGAATTGATATTTAAAAATAGCCTTCAGAGGCACAGTCTCGGAATTTCAATGAAACCATCTCTGTAGGATCCGTAATATTGTATTATCAGATTTCAAATTTCGTAGTATTTGGAATTGTCTTGTGATCGTACGATAGGTAAGCGCGCTGAAATTAATATCAAAAATTCAATATAATGACTAGGCCCAAAAAGATATCTTCTCCATACGATCGAATTAGAACACGAAACCTTTTCCATTGTGCTCAAAATAGGGGTTTAATATTATAAACACCTAGCGGCACGCCTCGATAGAAGTTCGAAATTTTGAGCTTTGAATTAATGACGATTTAAATTTAAATCTAAATTTGAATTTGAATTTGAATATTATATATATATATGTTTTCTCTTCAGTTTTCTGTAGACGCACCCAAAACTTGTCCAACCTAAGGACACGTTTCTTGCATCTTCCCATGCGTCTCCTCTATTAATAAAATAAATGATGCTTTGGAATGAAATGCTTGAAAATTCATATTTCTTTTTCGCGGTCCCTTTCTCCTCTTCTTCAATCTTGAAATCGAACCTTATAAAAAATGTGTGTGTTGTTCAAATCCAATCGAATTGGGGCTAGGATTGATCAAGCACAGCCTTCTTTCGTTCAAATCGATTTGAGCAAATCCAGGTTCGAGAGGGGACCAATATTTGAGGGTGTCAATCGCGTTTGTGGGGTTTAAGCTAAAGGCACGGGTCATGGCGATGAGATTTCGAGCTCGAACACGAGATGCTTGGCCAGTCGACATTGGGAAGGCGGTACTGCTGGTGGTATGTGGATTGAAGGTCGCATTCTCGAGCTTGGGCTATGTTATTCGTGCGACTCGAGCATCAATTTGAGGCGTGGAGGTGGTCATGGCAAGGAGCAGCTAGGAGCCAATATGGGAGGGGTCCGGTGCCACATTGAAATTCGCGACAGGGGAGGCACGGGCAAGGGAAGTCGAGCATTTGCCTGGATGTGGTCTAGTCTTATAGGTAATTTGAGATTTGAGTTTAAGTTGTTATTAGTTTATTCATCTATTTATAAATCGAAGTAATATATAAAGTTTTAAATAGTTAAATATTTTTAGTCACCTACATACATACATATACATATACAGGAAGCTGAAATATTTACAGTAAAGTTTAAGCCTGTATAGTCTAATTCTGTATATATATGTATATATAAATTAGAATATATGTACATATAATACATCAGCTTGTTGGTTAATTTAAAATATATGTAGAGGATAAAATATATGTATATATGTATATGTATATGTATGTATATGTATGTATGTTGCAATAAAATGTATAAAAGCCATTCTATTTTAATTTAATATATGTGTGCAGAAGATTTTGGAGGAATTATAGGAATTTCAAATTGTGAAGAGTTATATAAAATTAGATATTTAATATAGTTGTACAGCTACTATTTTTATGTATGTATTAAGGTTATTAGCTTGTTAAATTAACTTATAAAATTATTTATGCTACTAAAAAAAAGGGAAAATCAGTTTAAATTTAAATTGTTAGTTAATGAAAATAAAAAATGGTAATTATTTTTTTCGATTAGTTCAAATATTAATAAACCCTACAATATTTATACAAGGTCTAAAATCATGGAGAAGCAAGTCGAGATGGAAATGGAGTACAATCAAAAATCAAAGTTGAGTTCATCTCACTCATTCGGAATACCTTTTGAATTTAAATAGTTAAATTTAAATTAATGGTTAAATGGTTGAATTGACTGGATGTGATATTATATAGTAGTATACATAAATACATATACATATACATATATATATATATACTAGAGTGATTGATTTCCCACATTATATAGCGGATGAGACCCTATGCGCCCCGCATAATAGCGGATGACCCTTTATTCTGTGATATCCCCTTCGAAGTAGGATTGGTATTTAATTGTTGTGCTAACTTATGTGGAAGTAGGGAATTGGTTGGAGGGATCCAACAGGATTCCTCAAAGCGTTGAATTTATTTTAAATTCACCGATGTGAATTATGTGATTATATGTGATAAATTATTGATTATATTAGGAATTGAAAATATTAAATGCTATGGTTTGATTAAATATATTTGGGTATATTGAGTTATCAAAAGTTATGTAGATTGGATTTTTGAGGAAAATAAAAGGGAGAATTTTAAGGTAAATAATTATAGCGGTTTGGATTAATAAATTGAAAAAGGATAAATGTTGATTTTTAAATTCTAATAAATAAATTCTGAGTATGGAATAAATAAGAATAAATGAATTTTTAGACTTAAACGATATTACTTAAAGGAATAAAGAATTTATTTTCAAATTCAAGATTCAAATTTGGAAAAGATAAAGAAGAAATTTGGGAAAAGTATGAAATTTGTATTTCAGTTTAAATAGGATTTCGAATCATAATAAAGAAGTTAAATCTGAAATTAATGACTTTTTGAAGTAAAATTGGATAAGCAAAGAAATTTATTTTGAAAAGGAGTAAATTTTGAAAATATATTTGAAAATTGATTTAGTGTCTGAAACTGTGATTCAAAGGAAGATGAGACTATGAGATTTATAAACTGGGTTTATAAGGTGAAACAAGATACCAATGGATATTCGAAAATATAAACTCACGATGGGAATTTATAAAGGAATGGGTAATTTGTTTTAAAGATAAATAGTGGTTTAGTTTAAAAGATATGGAAATGGGAAGTGTATTTCCTTGGAAAGCCTAGTATGTTTTAAAGGGGACTTTTTATGTATAAGATAAAGGCTTTAAAAATTTGTTTAAAAGAAATGTTTTAGAAAATTTATTATTTTAATTTTTTAAATTTTAATGTAAATATTATTCAAAATTGTTTTAGTATTAATTATTTAAAGGTTAATTGGTATTATGTTTTAAAAACATAATTATTAATATTTATATTTTATTAAATGGTTTTATTTTAAAGATAATTTGGTAAAAGTTTTATAGAATTTCGTAACCCTTATTTTAAAATTTTGTTTGTCTTAACTTTTATTTTAAAAATTAGTTTTATATTTTGTAAAGTAGTTTTATTTTAAATATTTTTAAAGTACATATTTTTTAATAAAGTTTTTAAGTAATTTTAATTTATATGTTTTAAAGTATATTTTTGAATAAAGTGATTTAAATTATTTTTAAAATCTTAAGTATTTAGGACTTGTGGTTTTCAGTGGAAATAAAACAATTGGGTGGAAATTTATTTCCATGAGAGAGAGAAATGTGATTTGAAGACTTTTTTCAAAGGGTTGAATTGTAGTAAAATATCTTACGAAGATATTTTAAAATAAATAATGTGGGAGAAATTATTAAGGCTTGATGATTGTTGTGGATGTTATCCGATAGTTAAATAACCGACTATCAATATTGGCCAATGCGCTGATTGTTTCGAACAGACCGAGATCGTGATTAATTTCCCGAAAACCACTTTGATCCGGTTTGAATGTTTTCGTAAGGAAGACAAGAGCTTGGAGAGGAAGATGGAGCAGCGAAGTGCAAGGGCTAGTCGCTACTAATCATGAGGGTGATTCCTTAATGGATGTAGTAGGAATAATGACTTCCCTTCCGTTCGAACCCGAATGGACTTATATGGATGAATGCTTTCAGAACATTGTCAGGAGGACAATGAGCATTCTAAGTGATTGTGTGCTAAAAAGGTGACGATTAACCTCGATCCTCATCAACCGGGAATGGCTAAAATAGGGGAGGTGAACACAAGGCTAAGTGGGTAGCAACCAATTAGGGTAAGGTCACCCCCTGTCTAGATGTCCCTTTATTTCGGCTGTGTGGACGGTTGCTGATCCCAACTGTGGGGTGAACTTATTCGGACTATCCAGTAAGGGGTAGCTCTGGTCTTGTGATGCAGGGGATCGGGGTGGATCCACGATACGGTGATCTAGAACACATACTGTGACGGGCGGTACCCCAATAGCCCTGCTTGTATGGAATCCAGTCTCCAATAAGCACCTATACAGTTTTGATTGTGCCCAACTATTGCTGAAATCAGAGATGCAAGCATTTGAGATAGATTCTATTTTACTTTCTATAGACAATATTATAATATCAGACGATTTTTAATAGAAAATGTTTTGGTTAACGTAAGGTAAAAACCTAGCATTTTTATTTATGACGTGGTCTTACGAGATACCTTTGATTTCAAAATGATTTTGAAAACTTTAATAGCTCAATTGAGTTTGTTTTCTCACTCTGGCATTCCAGACCGACTCGGGTGTTATTTCGCTATAATGCTCGGGTCAGATCGAGTATTATAGAATACAGATTCTGGATGGACAGCTATGGAGCTCAGGAGACGAGCTGGATGGCGATACGTACTTCCGTACTTGATTATTTTTGTGCCGTGTAAGGACATATTGGTAAACAATCCGGATTTGATGAAATGATTACTGTACTCTGAGAAATGTATGTATATATGACATTTGTATTTAAAGTCGATGTTATATATCATATTTTATCCCGCTATGTTTGTGTAATTCTAATGTTGTTTTCTATTTCTTCTTCTACCTCCTTCTTCTTTAATCCTAATGGTTCGGCTGTCTGGCATTTGATATAATGGACGTATTAATGTCGATTTTTCGGGTGTAGAAAAGTCTGTTGTTACACTTGGTATCAGAGAAAAACTTTAAGCGAGAACCTTGGCTCTGGTCGGGATTACTCATTAAAAATAGAGTCCGTAGATCTCTAGAATGAGTTTGAGTGTATTAATAGATATGAGCGCGTATTTGTTAGTGAATATAAAATTGTTTTTATATTGTGATGACTTATCGGTTGAATGTTTATAGAGTCTGGTCAATATGTGGGACGCCACATTATCGATAGGGGTTTCTAAACTCTTATACAAGATAAATCGACACAATATTGTTTTGAATTAGGGTAAATGAAATAATTTTATCTAAATTATTTGTGTATATAAAAGAAATAATTTTCCGTAAATTATTATAGTATGTGGTTGCTTGATTTAGGGAATGATAATATTAATTTATTATCATTGTTGTATGGAAATTGAAATAAGGAAATAATAGTATAACCAGAATTAAAGATTAATTCATATAACAGAATAGAATTTGTAAATGTTAATTATAAATATGGTTTATAATTGGAAATGAAATGAAATTCCAGAGTAATATTTGAATATGGATTGAAAGAATTTGAAAATTTAAAATATGGAAATAAATTTTCCTTTGGATTTGAAAATGGTTATCAAAGATTTTGGAGAAATAGTAGTGATACTATTTCGGAAATATTTTTGAATTGGATTTGAAATCTGGTGAGATTTGGAGTTTAGAAATATTTGAAATGTTTTGAAAAGAGTAAAAGCACTGAACTCTCTTCGGTCACTGAAAAATAATTTCGGTGATGACTGCAGCATCATCGATGTTCAATTTCAAGTTTCCAAAAGAGGAATTGCTACCAAAACATTTAAAATTGGGGTTGTTTGTAAAGCTAGGTTTGGTATTAAAATTCAAAGGATAATTTGATATGCAAATGAATTGTATGTGTGTATATATTTGATTTCAGAAATGATTTTTGAAATGTTGTTTAAACTCTAGAAGTTTAATTAAAAATGTTTATAGAATATAAATAGGTTTGATAACTGATAAATTTTGAAATTTGTTAGAATAAAATTTAACTTAAGAAGAGTTAAATTTAAATAAGAATGAAACAAAATAAACCAATAAAGTAAATTCATAGAAGTTAAAATTCTAAATTGAAATTGAAGTGTTACTGAGTCTATTAAAAATGAATTTAAGAAAAAGTCTAGGTAGATTAAGAGTAATGGATATTGGAACAAAAACTACTAAGTTTGAAGTAAATTTGTAAATAAACAAATAAAATTACATTTGAAAGTAAGTAAAATGGAAGCTGAATATTGGAATTAAAAATTGAATTGTGTTAAATTAAGAAAAATGGAAAATGAATCTAGCTGGACTAAGTAAAGCAAAATATTGAAATTAAAATTAAACCGATTAATTTAAATGGTAAGCAAATGAATTAGAATTGAATATTAGGATGTTATTTAATTGTGCATAGTAAAGTGAATTTAAAAACTTAGTTCTAAGAATTAAAACTTTATTGGGAATTGAAATAAATTAGTAAATGGAACTAATTTAAAATAATGATATAAATCAGTTATGAATGGAAGATAGTTGATAAAATTCAATATTCAGAGTTTGAAGATGAATTGAATTCAAGTAGAATTGAAAATGAAATTCTAGATGAAAATTGGGCAAAAGTATTGAGATTTAAAATTAATTAGTAAATTGACGCAAATTGAATTTATATGGAGTTGGAATCCAAATTAATTAATTGTAAATAAAAACCAAGTGGTAATGTGAATGTAATAACATAAGAGTATATAAAATGCTTATATTAAACTTAACAAAAGTTAAGGGTGAAAGTTCTTAAGTAAATTTCGTATTGAAAATATACTAAGTTAATGATAGGATGGCTGTAAATAAGTGAATACAAATCAAATTAAATGTGAATAAAGGAGAATTGATGTAACTAATAATCAATTGAGATAAATACGTAGGGTGTACGTATATTATTTCATTCGCATAGCGGTTTGATCCAGATTCGAGCATAGAATTTCGAGGAAATTGTATCGATCCGAGTTAGGATTTTTTCATTCGATTTTCGATGGCGAACCCAGGATATGGTGATCGATTCTAGAAATTTTGTATCATAGTTGTGAGTATGCAAGGAGAATGATGGTTTCTGATCAATAAAGTAGATCTGAGTCCGCACTAGGGAGTCGGGCGAACGATACTAGTTCGGAAGGGAAATTGTGTGATCGAGTGAGCGATCGGATTTGGTATTACGTACGGATGATATATATAAATCGTACAGGCTTGAATGAATTAGATATTGAAATGAATAAAATGATTTTGAAAGCTATGATTGGATATGATTGCTAAGTAAAATATACAGGTGTTATAAAAGCAAAAATGAAATTGGGATTTTTTGATTTCAAAAGATAAATAGAATTGCTCGACATAAGTATGTATTTAAATTTCCATATGAAATTTAATGATTTTCTGGTCTAGCTGCGTGGTTTTCTGTTTTCTTTTGAAATCTGGAGGCCCGTAGAGGCATTTTGTAGTTGTACCTAGCTATCCGCGCAAAAGAGACGCTTGCAAAAAATTTTGAAAATTTTGAGAAATGGAAAATTTTTGAGAAATTTGGGTAATTTAAAATTTGGATTTGAATTTAAATTTGAATTGTTGAGAAAATAATATTTTTGGAATTTATGGATGTATTTAGAAAGTTAGTAAGTGTGATAGTGTGTCTTTAATAAAAAAATTGTGTTGGGAAGTTGTTTGAACTGAAATTTTGGGAAAACTAATGGGTGGTGGAACATTCCTCTTAACTAGTAATTCCGAGGACGAAATTCTTTTAAGGGGAAATGAATGTGATGACCCAAAATTTCTGAATATTTAAAATTGAAATATTTAATTGATTTTGAATATTTGAAAGTTAGTTTAACTTGAATTTCAAATATCACTGTTTACTTGACAATTAAATTATTGAGTTTAATAATTGAAAATTGGGTAAAATATTGAATCCTGATTTTCAAGTTGGTTAAAAATATTTCAAAGGCTTGGAAATTGTATATTTATAATGCTGGAGATAATAGGAGTGTTAAGATTAAATTTTAAGGCAATTTGTTCAATTTCAAAATATATAGTTTGGATTGATATTTAAAAATAGCCTTTCGAGGCACAGTCTCGGAATTTCGACCAAACCAGTTCAATTAGATCCGTAATATTGTATTAGTGTCGGATTTCAAATTTCGTAGTATTTGGAGTTGTCATGTGATCGTACGATAGGTAAATGCGCTGAAATTAATATCGAAAATTCAATATAATGAATAGGTTCAAAAAGCTATCTTCTCCATGCGATCGAATTAGGACTCGAAATCTTTTATGTTGTGTTTGAAATAGGGGTTTAACATTATAAACGCCTAGCAGCATGCCTCGATAGGCGTTCAAAATCATGAGCTTCGAATTGAAGACGTCTAACGATCCTGACTCAACCTTCGAAAATCGACACGGCCACTTCACTTGTACTCAAATGCCGTAGATTCAAACGCCGAATCTGGCTCGCCGGAGCTTATAACACATTAAGTATAACAACATAGTGGAAGAAAAATGAACAAATGAATATATACAACAGTATTTGATACAACACATTTGATACAACTGACTATCAAAATATCAAAGATAAATACATGACAATAACAGAGACAATAGCAGCGGAAAGACAGTGTCTTCAATGCAAAACTCCAAAAATCCATCTCCAATCCTAAGCTAGCTCGAACCCCCATCAAGTTGACTTAAGCAAGGTCAGTCATCCAAAAAATGAAGAAGATTCCCAAAGACTGAAAGCTACCAAACCAAAGACTTCGAAGGCTATCGAATCTACACCTATTATTTGATTATCTGAAAACCCAACTCTAGACTGCTCATGTGGAAATGGGGGCACCCAGAGTTTAGGAAGAGAACAATAAACTTCGGGTCAGTCATGGGACTGGTATGAGCAAACAAAAACTGTTTTATCTTTGAAACAATAACAAAAGATTTTAAAAGTTGAAAACCGCAATGTTTTTTAGAAAATGAAACTACCATAAGGCCTCCCACCTCACACACAATGCATATGCAGACTTGGAAGAGATTTCTCCTTATGACAGTAAAAAATGCTTGATACGCGAAAACATTTTTAATATTATTATTAGTGCATAGTGGAAAACCTTTGCAAGTATAATATTAATCTTAGCCGGCATACAACCATTATTGTATGCCGACTATAGCTACCATCTAAACAGTGGTGACCGCCATAAGTAAATGGCATGTTATGCAACTAAAACCGTACAGGGCTCGTATTGGATGAATGGGTTTCCAACAAATGGTCAGGTAAAGGAACTTCCCACACAAAATGGAATGCCTCTGGTGGGACGTCCCCGAGAACCTAACCAGATCTCTACTACATAAGGACGGGTTACCCCTGCCCGGAAGTAACTACTGACACGAGTATGTCATCCCACGGTCGTTACCAGCCTTTATCTGAGGCCTCGACACCAACAACCACACAGTAAAGTATCTGGGCTCCATAACATGATACCACTTTCAAAATCAACATAAGTAAATATCTTGGCTCTATACCATGATTTCACTTTTTTATCCAGAAGGAAATGGTCATACGCTCAGGAGAAACTACCCCTTAATAACCTTGCTGCCACGATTCCTGTTTCGACCATTACCGGGTTGTGAGGCTCGACGAAGTCACGTACGCAAAGCTACGCTTTTCAAAAAAGCCATGTTTCGATCAATAAATGATCAGCAATACTTCGTATGCCCTATTACCAAATTGGGAATCTATCACTAGTAATCATCAACCACATAACCTCTGAGCTCGTATGTCACAGAAAAGAGTGTTAAGCTAAGAGAATAATTCTCTGCCACCAAACAGAACTGTATTAGATAGAAACCAGCTTTATATTTCAAAGTGTAATGTCAGATACACATCCGTACAAGTCTTTTCAGGGTTTGAACAGAACCGAAGGCACTTCCAAAGAAGCCCTTGCGAATCCGGGTATCCCCAATCCCGATCGGACTCCCCATCACATATGGAGATCTCTAAACCGTAGCTACTCAGTGCAGAGTCATTCGACAGGTTATCCTATCATTCTCAAAGACACCCAGTCTTCACCACCATCTTCAAATGCTATGCATTTCGTCCTATCACTATTCGGAATGGTTTATATGACACAAAGGTCCTCTCCCGGTTAGACCGAATAATGAGCGCAATATTTTAAAAACATATGGATATTGGGATTTCAGTTAAGTCACAACTTTAAAAACCCAAAACCTTTCTTTTTCAAATGGTTTAAACAAATTACCATTTCCAAATCTTTTAACAAAAAGATTCACTTCTCAAAGTTCACCCAATTTTCACAAAGATTCATTCACAGATTTTCGAAACAATTTCCATTTCAATTTGGATTAACTCATTCAATCTTTAAATCAAAGATTTAACTTATAGCTTTCAAACCTGTTTCCAATGGTTCATTCATAACTTAGAAAACCATTTTCGTTTCAAATTTGAAATCCTTTCAACATAAATAGGAAATTCTTTCCTTATGTAAAAGCTTTATTTATTTGAAAAGAAACAGTTTTCATTTCGGAAAAATCCGATTTCATTTATACAAGTCAAAATCTTTGGGTTAAATTCAAATTCCCAAAACAACACTTTTTAAAAATGGTTTAAAACCCATATAAACTTGTATAACATTTTTAAATCATAAATTCTCAACATAGAATTCAATTTCAAATTTTGAATTCTAATTTAAATCAGATTTCAAAAGTAAATCAAGTTATTCAAAAATAACTTTTACCTTTGAAATTCCTTTTCAAAAGCTTTTTATATTTTTAACCCAAATCCATTTCCAAAACCATTTGGATTCAAATTTCAATTTTTTAAAAACTATTTCAAAAACCTGTGACTTAACTAATTTCCTCGTGCAATCCTTATTTGTGTATGTTGTAGTCTAGGGATTTTACCAAATAGTGCAACATCATCAATCATTACAGGTACAATCACAACGATATCGATAAGCGGTATAATCCTATAATGCTTATCTATATACACAGAATCACAGATAGATACTATAAATGCATTATAGATAAAGAAATTACATTAATCACAGCTTGAATTAAAACAATTCATATCACAAAGCATCACACAACAGAGATGACAAATTTTTTTAAAGCATTCAATAGAATACAATCGTCCATAAATATGGTTAATTGATTATCTGATTAGTTGAAACCAAATTAATCACTAATTCTAGTTGATTAACATTAATTAGTTATAGTTTATTAATTAAATATCCTTTAAGTATATATTAATTAACCTTAATTAATGAATTAATTAACCTTTAATTATAAAAGGATTATTCTTAATTAATTATTACCCTCAATTAATTATCCTTAATTAATTAATCAGTTAATTAACCCTTAATTAATCATCATTTAATTAATTAATCCTCATTAATTTAAAATAAGTAATTATCCTTAATTACGTAATTAACTTTTACCATTAATTAATTACTTTTATTAATTAGCTAACTTTTGATTAATTAATCACTTCTTAAATTAATTACCTTAATTATATTAATTAATTATCCTTAATTAATCGTCATTTAATTAATTATCTTGATTAATTAATCCTTAACTATAAATCAGTTATCTTAAATTAATAATTAATTAGCCTTAAATTAACTATTAAATAATTATTCAAGTAATTATAAATCATCTATCTTGATTTATCATTAAATCTTTATCAAAATTAATTAACCTTATAATTAATCAACATTAACATAAGAGATTAAGGTTAACGAAGAATTACAAATCAATATATCATCTTAATTTACATTTATTTACATTATTTATTTAAAATGATTAATTAATAAATAATTCCACAAATTAAATAATTTAAACTTAATTACTTATAAAATATCATACTGAAAACTTTTATTAATACAATACCTAAATTAAAACCATTATCCACTACATGGATTGAAAATATTTTAAAATTTTGAAAATTTTAAGGTCAAGAAGACTGTTTTTATATCAACCCCGAGAATCACTCGAGTCAACCCCCGAGTCTACAAGCCCTTCACTTCGGATTTCTCCCAATCTCACCCGTGTATCTTTTTTTTCAAACCTAAAATTTTGTTAAGTGTTGAACTCCGATGCCCCTCAGAAATGCTCCGAGTTAGAACTCAAGCCACAACCCCTTTCTTCCCGATAAAACTTTGAGTCTGCCTTCTTCATCCCTGATCCAACTACCCATACCTCACCTATACACGCGTGCACGTGCACAGATGGTCAGATTGTCTTCGACCAATCTCGCCACCCTAGGCAAGTCGACGGTGATGCCTACGAACTTCATGACCCTTAAGAACCTCAAATCTCGACGTAAACAAAAATCGAGTTATACGATTTAAATTGGAACCAAAGCCAACCACCTAAAAACATCTTGTTCCGATCATCACGGCCTCCTGACGGCATGCAACTTTGACCCAAACTTCGCCACACCCCAATGCGTCGTTACCCCCCAGTGCAATGCATTCTGGAGTGATGGCGACGACGCCATTGCCTCACGAATACCATTGACAAAACATAGTACTTAAACCCTAGATCAACTTCAAACATCGACCACGATGAATATAAAAAACATCTCGTATTTTTCTGATGATCTACAATCCACCACCAAGCTACAACCTCATCCCCGAAACCCAAAATTATTCCAATCATCAGAATTTGCCAATAAACCCAAATTTGTTCATTCTCACATTTCTCAGTGAATTCTTACTTAAAAATCTTGATATTTTCAACAAAATTCATAAAATTCAAGTGTGAATCCAAACATATAACTACAATTTATAATCTTGATACTTGGATTTCGTAAAAAAATGTTTATCACTGTAATTTTTAAATTTCAGATGAATTTCTTTATAATTCTAATTGTTTTTTTTCAGTTTTAAAATTTGTATCATATTGTTATGATAATTTTCCATTTAAAGATCAGTACTTAATTCTTTTTATAATCTGAGATATGATTTTTCTTGATCTTTGACAAACTGTTACTAAAACAGAGGCAGGTTCTTTTTCTTTTCATATACAGGCATGCTCAGATAAACACATGCATACATATATTCATACCTGTAGAAAAACATATACTATTTTACTTCAAAGATCAATCACAACATCAAGACATAAAAATAGATTCAAGTCAAGTTTGCTCACCTGGATCTTGAGAAAAACAGGGAAGAACAGAGACCGGAGTTTTGATCTAAAGCTTGCATGTTGATTTGCTATTTGATATCTTGAAATAAATGTTTGCTTGCTTTGATTCCTCAGGTTTGAATCCCCTGTGCTTGTTTAAATTGCTTGAACATAGTTTTAATATTGAGATGCTTCAGTTTTGTTGATCTTTTGCATTGATTTCTTGCTTCCAGGCTTCTTCTTTTTCTTTTATTTGTTTTGTTTTCAGGTTTGTTTTAAAGTTTCCAGATTCTAACTTGCTTGCTTGAATCCATTTCAGGTTAAAGTCATTATTTAGTTTGATCTGAATTTGATCATTAACTTGATCATGATCAGATCTTTTTTTTGAGATTGTGATGATTTGCTTGAATTGTTTCAGATTTTAATTTTCAGGATTTATTTTGTTTTGATTTCCTTTTCTCAGGTTTTGAAGTTGTAGAAATAAGTTTGAGGCAAAGAAAATGGGAAGGGAAGTATAATGTACATATGTTTGTTTTACAATTTATTTATTCATTTGAAAAGCAAAGGACACTTCTATTTTGCATAGTGAATCATCCAACACTTTTCAATTTCTTCACTGAAATGTTTACACTTGTGAAAAACTATTGTAATTATGTCTAAGCCCCTTTGTTTTAATCAATTTATAAATTAAGTTTTAAACCTTATCATTCTATAATTTTGTAAATCACATTTTATACGTTTTCAAACTATTATTTACACTTATAATTTCAAAAGATATATTCATATTAATTTTATAACTTTTTAAACGACCTTAAGAAAATAATGATTTGAAATCAAATTATACATTTAACACTTGATAATAATATTTAAATATAACTTTATACTACATATCTTCTTATTTAAATAAATTTTCCTTCATTAACATTTTTATACAACTTTTTAAAGAAATGATTTAAAATGTAATTATACAAAAATTACAAACCATATATACATATTTATTAGTTCTCTAAAATATAAAGGTTTTTAACTTCAATTTATAAAATATTTACTTTTGTATTTCAAATTAAAAGTTCTATTTAAAATCATATTTATATTCATTTATATTAATAAAAAAACAAATATCTATTTAAATTTGGAAAATACCAAATTAATTCGCAGTTTAATTTCAAAAATGAAATTAGTTTCCAATTTGAATTTGATGTAAAAACGGGAATGTTACAGATTCCCCCTTAAGAAAATTTCGTCTCCGAAATTTGCGAGGGAGACAACCAAGAAAAGATGAAAGATATAGAAATTTCTTTCCATATCAAACTATATATTTATTCTGCATTTGGCTTACCAAATTAGAACATCAACAATAATTGTGAGAACAAACTCATTCTATATTTCACAAGATACTCGGGTCACCTGATCTACGAATATGCAGGGGCACCGGTTAGTTCGAAGGGATAACTAACCGTTCGTAGTATATATCGAGACCCAAATAATAGATAATTGGTTTTAATCTTCCAAAATTCTCAGATGCTAGGTATGGATTCCAAATTCAGGTCAGAATACTTCAAAGTATATGCCAGCTTGTCCCTCTTCGGACTTTGATCCTCACAAGAAATTACAATAGAATTTCAAATTTGGGTTTTAATCGAAATCGTTTTATCGGTACAAATCTTCATATTTTTATATGTTAACCAGTTTATTTCAAATAATATCTCAAATTCACTGAAGTTAAAAACGGGAAGATTGATAAGAAACCGATGAAAATACGATGTAAGGATTTTCTACAACCAATCGTAGGGCCACCATCACACCAAAACTTCTTTCTCGAGCTGCCACGAAGAAATCAAAGAATTGAAACTGGATCAAAGGAGATTGATAGAGAAAAGGTTGTTTCCTTGTTGTTGTAGGGTATTGACCATTTGTACTGGTACTCCCATATCCCCTATCTCGTCCCCTTCTTGCACACTTACTTACTATCAGTGAGTAGCAAGAGAATTTACCGAGGCATAAGAACGGATATCTTAGGGATATTCATTCTAGGGTATAGCTCATCCTATCTCTAATGAGTTACTTAGTGTGTTATACTCCTGAGATAAAATTTCAACCTTCGGCTCTGATACCAATTCTAACGATCCTAACTCGATCTTCGAAAATCGGCACCCGTACTTCACTTGTACTCGAATGCTGCAGATTCAAACACCGAATCTGGCTCGCCGGAGCTTATAACATATTAAGTATAACAACACAACGGAAGAAAAATGAATGAATATTTACAACAGTATTTGATACAACACATTTGATACAACTGACTATCAAAATATCAAATATAGATACAAGACAATAACGGAGACAACAGCAGCGGAAAGACAATATCTTCAATGCCAAACTCCAAAAACTCCATCTCCAATCCAAAGCTAGCTCGAACGCCCATCAAGTTGACTTAAGCAAGGTTAGTCATCCAAAAACTGAAGAAGATTCCCAAAGACTGAAAGCTACCAAACCAAAGACTTCGAAGGCTATCGAATCTACACCTATTATTTGATTATCTGAAAACCCAAGTCTAGACTGCCCATGTGGAAAATTATGGGCACTCGGAGTTTAGGAAGGAAACGATGAACTCCGGGTCAATCATGGGACTGGTATGAGCAAACAAAAACTGTTTTATCTTTAAAACAACAACAAAAGATTTTAAAGTTGAAAACCGCAATGCTTTTTAGAAAATGAAACTACCATAAGGCCTCCCACCGCACACACAATGAAAACGCAGACTTGGAGGAGATCTCTCCTTATGAAAGTCAAAAATGCTTGTTACGCGAAAACTATTTTAATATTATTATTAGTGCATAGTGGAAAACATTTGCAAGTATAATATTAATCTTAGCCAACATATAACCATTATTGTGTGCCGACTATAGCTACCATCTAAACAGTGGTGGCCACCATAAGTAAATGGCAGGTTATGCAGCTAAAACCATACAGGGCTCGTATTGGATGAATGGGTTTCCAAGAAATGGTCATACCCTCGGGAGGAGCTACCCCCAATTAACCTTGCTGCCACCATTCCTGTTTCGACCATTACCGTGTTGTGAGGCTCGACGAAGTCACATCCACAAAGCTACGCTTTTCCTAAAAGCCATGTTTCGATCAACAAATGACCAGCAACACTTCGTATGCCATATTGCCAAATTAGGAATGTATCACTATTAACCATCAATTATATAACCTCTGAGCTGGTACGTCTCAGAGAAGGGTGTTAAGCTAAGAGAATAAATCTACGCCACCAAATAGAACTGTATTTGATAGAAACCAGCTTTACATCTCAAAATGTAATGTCAGGCACACACCCATACAAGTCTGTTCCGGGTTTGAACAGAACCAAAGGCGCTTCCAAAGAAGCCCTTGCAAATACGGGTATCCCCAATCCCGATCGGACTCCCTATCACATACGGAGAACTCTATACCATAGATACTCAGTGCGAAGTCATTCGATAGTTTATCCTATCGTTCTCGAAGACACTTGGTCTTCACCACCGTCTTATAATGTTATCCATTTCTTCGTATCACTATTCAGAATGGGTTATATGACATAAAGGTCCTCTCTCGGCTAAACCGAATAATGAGCGCAATATTTTAAAAACATATGTATATTGGGATTTCAGTTAAGTCGCAACTTTAAAAACCCAAAACCTTTCTTTTCAAATGGTTTAAACAAATTACCATTTCCAAATCTTTTAAAAAAAAGATTCACTTCACAAAGTTCACCCAATTTTCACAAAGATTCATTCACAGATTTTCAAAAAAAATTCCATTTCAATTTCGATTAACTCAGTTAATCTTTAAATCGAAGATTTAACTTATAGCTTTCAAACCTTTTTCCAAAGATTCATTCATAACTTGGAAAACCATTTTCATTTCAAACTTGAATCCTTTCAACATAAATTGGAAATTCTTTCCTTATATAAAAGTTTTGTTTATTTGAAAACAAACAGTTTTCATTTCGAAAAAATCCGAATTCATTTATACAAGTCAAAATCTTTGGGTTAAATTCAAATTCCCAAAACAACACTATTTAAAAATGGTTTAAAACCCATATAAACTTATACAAACTTTTTAAATCATAAATTCTCAACATAGAATTCAATTCTGAATTCAAATTTAAATCAGATTTCAAAACTAGATCAAGTTATTCAAAAATAACTTTTATCTTTGAAATTCTTTTTCAAAAGCTTTTTGAATTTTTAACCCAAATCCATAAAAACCATTTGGATTCAAATTTCAATTTTTTTTAAAAACCATTTCAAAAATCTTTGACTTTACCAATTTCCTCGTGCAATCCATATTTTTGTGTGTATAGTGTAGTCCAGGGGTTTCACCCAATAGTGCAACGTCATCAATCACTACAGATACAATCACAGCAATATCGATAAGCGGTATAATCGTATAACGCTTATCTGTATACACAGAATCATAGATAGATAATATAAATGCATTATAGATAAGTAAATTACATTCATCACAGCTTGAATTAAAACAATTCAAATCACAAAGCATCATACAACAGAGATTACAAAACAATTCACAACATTCAACAGAATACAATCATCCATAAATATGGTAATTGATTATCTGATTAATTGAAACCAGATTAATCACTAAATCTGGTTGATTAACATTAATTAATTATCCTTTAATTATTTATTAATTAAACTTAATTAATGAATTAATTAACTTTTAATTATAAAAGAATTAATCTTAACTAATTAGTTACCCTTAATTAATTATCCTTTATTAATTAATCAATTAATTAACCCTTAATTAATTTTCATTTAATTAATTGATCCTAATTAATTTAAAATAAGTAATTATCTGTAATTACTTAATTAACTTTTACCATTAATTAATTACTTTTATTAATTAACTAACTTTTAATTAATTAATCACTTCTTAAATTAATTACCTTAATTATATCAATTAATTATCCTTAATTAATTATCCTTTAATTAATTATCTTGATTAATTAATCCTTAATTATAAATCAATTATCTTAAATTAATAATTAATTAGCCTTAAATTAACTATTAATTAATTATTCAAGTAATTATAAATCATTCATCTTGATTTATCATTAAATCTTTATAAAAATAAATTAACCTTATAATTAATCAACATTAACATAAGAGATTAAGGTTAATTAAGAATTACAAATCAATATTTCATCTTAATTTACTTTTAATTATATTATTTATTTAAAATGATTAATTAATAAATAATGCCACAAAATTAAATAATTTAAACTTAATTACTTTTAAAATATCTTATTGAAAACTTTTATTAATACAGTACCTAAATTAAAACCATTATTCAAAACATGGATTGAAAATATTTTAAAATTTTGAAAATTTTAAGATCAAGAAGATTGTTTTTATATCAACCCCAAGACTCACACGAGTCAACCCCCGAGTCTACAAGCCCTTCACTTCGGGTTTCCTCTCAATCTCACCCGTGTATCTTTTTTTTCAAACCTGAAATTTTGTGAAGCGTTGAACTCCGATGCCACTCAGAAATGCTACGAGTTAGAACTCGAGCCACAACCCCTTTCTTCCCGATAAAACTTTGACTCCACCTTCTTATTCCCTGATCCAACTACCCAGACCTCACCTATACACGCATGCAAGTGTACAGATGGTCAGACCGTTTTCGACCAATATCGCCACCTTCGGCAAGTCGACCGTGATGCCTACAAACTTTGCGACCCCCAGAACCTCCAACCTTAACGTAAACAAAAATCGAGCTATACGATTTAAACTGGAGCCAAAACCAACCACCTACAAACACCTAGTTTTGATCATCACGGCCTCTTAACGTCACACGACTTTGGTCCAAATTTCGCCACACCCCGATGCGTCGTTTTCCCCAAATGCGATTCATTCCGAAGCGACGTCTACGACGCCATTGCCTTGCGAATACCATGGACAAAACACAGTATTTAAACCCTAGATCAACTTCAATCATCGACCACGATAAATAAGAAAACATCTCATAATTTTCTGATGATCTACAATCCTCCACCGAACTACAACCTCATCCCCGAAACCCAAAATTATTCCAATCATCAGAATTTGCCAATAAACCCAAATTTGTTCATCCTCGCATTTCTCAGTGAATTCTTACTTAAAAATCTTGATATTTTCAACAAAATTCATAAAATTCAAGTGCGAATCCAAACATATAACTACAATTTATAATCTTGATACTTGGATTTCCCAAAAAAGATGTTTATCACTGTAATTTTCAAATTTCAGATGAATTTTTTTATAATTCTAATTGGTGTTTTTCATTTTTAAAATTTGTATTACATTGTTATGATAATTTTACATTTTAAGATCAGTACTTAATTCTTTTTATAATCTGAGATATGATTTTTCTTGATCTTTGACAAATTGTTACTAAAACAGAGGCAGGTTCTTTTTCTTTTCATATACAGGCGTGCTCAGATACACACATGCATACATATATTCATACACGCAGAACAACATCTACTATTTTACTTCAAAGATCAATCACAACATCAAGACATAAGAATAGATTAAAGTCAAGTTTGCTCACCTAGATCTTGAGACAAACAGGGAACAACAGAGACCAGAGTATTGATCTGAAGCTTGCATGTTGATTTGTTATTGATATCTTGAACTAAATGTTTGATTCTTTGATTACTCAGGTTTGAATCCTTTGTGCTTGTTTAAATTGCTTGAACTTGGTTTTAATATTGAGATGCTTCAGTTTTGTTGATCTTTTGCATTGATTTCTTGCTTCCAGGCTTCTTCTTTTTCTTTTGCTTTTTTTGATTTCAGGTTTGTTTTAAAGTTTCTAGATTATAACTTGCTTGCTTGAATACATTTCAGGTTAAAGTCATTATTTGGTTTGATCTGAGTTTGATCATTAACTTGGTCATGATCAGATCTTTATTTTTGAGATTGTGCTGATTTGCTTGAATTGTTTCAGATTTTCATTTTTAGGTTTTATTTTGTTTTGATTTCCTTTTCTCAGGTTTTGAAGTTGTAGATATAAGTTTGAAAAAAAGAAAATGGCAAGGGAAGTATAAATGTATATATGTTTGTTTTACAATTTATTTATTTATTTGAAAAACCAAGGACACTTGTATTTGCATAGTGAATCATCCAACACTTGTTAATTTCTTTATTGAGATGTTTACACTTGTGAAAATCTATTAAAATTATGTCTAGGCCCCTTTGTTGAAATCAATTTATAAATTAAGTTTTAAACCTTATCATTCTATAATTTTGTAACTCACATTTTATACATTTTCAATCTATTATTTACACTTATTCTTTCAAAAGATATATTCATATTAATTTTATAACTTTTGAAAAAACCTTAAGAAAAAAAATGATTTGAAATCAAATTATACTTTTAACACTTAATGATAATATTTAAATATGACTTTATACTACATATCTTCTTATTTAAATACATTTTCCTTCATTAACATTTTTATACAACTTTTTAAAGAAATGATTTAAAATGTATTTAGACCAAAATTACAAATTGTATATACATATTTATTAGTTCTCTAAAATATAAAGGTTTTTAACTTCAATTTATAAAATATTTACTTCTATATTTCAAATTAAAAATTCTATTTAAAATCATATTTATATTCATTTATATTAATAAACAAACAAATATCTATTTAAATTTGGAAAATACCAAATTAATTCACAATTTAATTTCAAAAATTAAATTAATTTCCAATTTAAATTTGATTTAAAACGGGAATGTTACAAGGCGATTTAAATCTAAATCTAAAATTAAATTTAAATTTGAATATTATATACATATGTTTTCTCTTCAGTTTTCTATATACGCACCCAATACTTGTCCAACCTGAGGACACGTTTCTTGCATCTTCACACGCGTCTCCTCTTTTAATAAAATGAATGAAGCTTTGAAATGAAATGCTAGAAAATTCAGATTTCTTTTTCCCGGTCTCTTTCTCCTCTTCTTCAATCTTGAAATCGAACCTTATAAAAAATGTGTGTGCTGTTCAAATCAAATCGTATCGGGGCTAGGATTTATCAAGCGCAGCCTTCTTTCGTTCAATTCGATTTGAGCAAATCCAGTTTTGAGAAGAGGCTGATATTTGAGGGTTTCAATCGCATTTGTGGGGTCGGAGCTATAGGCACGGGTCATGGCTATGTGAGATCAAGCTCGAGCACGAGATGCTTGGCCAGACATTGGGAAGGCGGCGTTGCTGGTGGTATGTGGATTGAAGGTCCCGTTCTCGAGCTAGGGCTACGTTATTCATGTGAGTCAAGCATCAATTTGAGGCATGGAGGTGGCTCTTAGATCAAGCGTGGCAAGGCATAGCTAGAAGCCGATATAGGAGGGGTGCGGTGTTGCATTGAAATTCTCGACAGGGGAGGCATATGCAAGGGAAGTCGAGCATTTGCCTGGGTGTGTCTAGTCCTATAGGTAAATTTCAAGTTTTTATTTGTTTATTCATCTATTTATAAATCGAAGTAATATATAAGCTTTGAAACAGTTAAAAGAAAAATTAGTCAGATACATGTGTATATACAGGAAGCAGAAATATTTACAGTAATGTTTAAACCTGTCTAGTCTAATTTTATATATATAGGTTAGAATTTATATATATATATATATATATATATATATATATATATATATATATATATATATATTACATCCGCTTGTTGGTAAATTTAGAATATATGTAGAGGAGAAAAAATATATGTATGTTACAGTAAAATGTATAAAATCCATTCTATTTTAATTTAATTATGTATATAGAAGATTTTAGAGAGATTATAGGAATTTTAAATTATGAAGAGTTATATAAAATCAGATCTTTAATATAGTTGTAAACCTACTATTTTTATGTATGTATTAAGGTTATTAACTTGTTAAATAAACTTATCAAATTATTTATGTTACTAAAAAAAGGGGAAATCAATTTAATTTTAAATTGTTAGTCAATGAAAATAATAAATGGTAATATTTTTTTGATTAGTTCAGATATTAATAAACCCTACAATATTTATACAAGGTCTAAAATCATGGAGAAGCAAGTTGAGATGGAAATGGAGTACAAACAAAAATCAAAGGTGAGTTCATCTCACTCATTTGGAATACCTTTTGAATTTAAATAGTTATATTTAAATTATTTGTTGAATGTTTGAATTGACTGAATGTGATATTATATATAGTAGTATACATATATATATTGGAGTGATTGATTTCCTGCTTTATATAGCAGAAGAGATCCTATGCGCCCCGCATAATAGCGGATGACCCTTTATACCTCGATACCCCCTTCGAAGTAGGATTGGTATTTAATTGTTGTGCTAACATCCGTAGATGCAGGCCATAGGTTGAAGGGATCCAACTGGATTCCTCAAAGCGTTGAATTTATTTTATATTCAACGACGTGAACTATATGATTATCTTTGATAGATTATTGATTATATTGGGAATTGACAATATTGGATGCTATGGTTTGATTAAATATATTTGGGTATATTGAGTTATCAAAAGATATATAGTTTGGATTTTTGAAGGAAAACAAAAGGGAGAATTTTTAAGTAAATAATTATAAAGGGTTGGATAAATAAATTGGAAAAGGATAAATGTTGATTTTTAAAAATTCTAATAAATAAATTCTAAGTATGGAAAGTAGATTTTGAATAAATAGGAATAAATGAACTTTTAGACTTAAATGATATTATTTAAAGGAACAAAGAATTTATTTTCAAATTAAAGATTTAAATTTGGTGAAGATAAAGAAGAAATTTGGAAACAATATGAAATTTGTATTTCAGTTTAAATAAGATTTTGAATCATAATAAAAAAGTTAAATCTGAAATTAATGAGTTTTTGAAATAAAATTGGATAAGAAAAGAATTTTTTTAAATGGAGTAAATTTTGAAAATCAATTTGAAAATTGATTTAGTGTTTGAAACTATGATTTAAAGGAAGATAAGACTATGGGATTTATAAACTAGGTTTATAAGTTGAAACAAGATATTAGTGGATATTTGAAAATATAAATTCATGGTGGGAATTTGTAAAGGAATGGGTAATTTTTTTTAAAAATAAAAAGTGGTTTATTTTAAAAGGAATGGAAATGGGAAGTGTATTTCCCTTGAAAGCCAAGTATATTTTAAAGGAGACTTTTTACGTATAAGTTAAAGGCTTTAAAAATTTGTTTTAAAGAAATGCTTTATAAAATTTATTACTTTTAAATTTTAAAGTAAGTATTACCAAATTTATTTTAGTAGTGATTATTTAAAGGTTAATTGGTATTACGTTTCAAAAAGATAATTATTAATTTTTATATTTTGTAAAATAGTTTTATTCTAAAGATAGTTTAGCAAAAGTTTTATAGAATTTCGCAACTCTTATTTCAAAATTTAGCTTGGCTTAAATTTTATGTTAAATATTATTTTATATTTTATAAAGTAATTTTATTTTAAATATTTTTAAAGTATATTTTTTGAATAAAGTGTTTAGGTAATTTTAATTTAAATGTTTTAAAGTATATTTTTGAAAAAAGTGATTTAAATTATTTTTAAAATCTTAAGTATTTAGGACTTGGCGGTTTTCAGTGGAAATAAAACAAGTGGTTGGAAATTTATTTCGACGAGAGGAAGAAAGGTGATTTAAAAACTATTTTCAAAGGAAATGTAGGAAAATATCTTGCAAAGATATTTTAAAATAAATAATGTGGGAGAAATTATTAAGGCTTGATGATTGTTGTGGATGTTGTTTGATAGTTAAATAACCGACTATCAATATTGGCCAATGCGCTGATTGTTTCGAAGAGACCGGGATTGGGATTAATTTTCCGAAAACCACTTCGATCCGGTTTGAATGTTTTCGTAAGGAAGACAAGAGCTTGGAATTAAAGATGGAGCAATGAAGTGCAAGGGCTAATCTCTACTAATCGTGAGGGTGATTCCATAATGGATGAAGGAGGAGTTGTGTCTTCGGTTCCGTTCGAACTCGAACGGACTTGTGTGGATGAATGCTTTCAGAACATCGTCAGGAGGATGATGAGCTTTCTAAGTGATTGTGTGCTAAAAAGGTAATGCTTAAGTTCGAGCCTCATCAACCAGGAATGGCTAAAACATGGGAGGTGCACACAAGGCTAAGTGGCTAGCAACAGATTAGGGTAAGGTCACCCCTGTCTAGATGTCCCTTTATTTCGGCTGTGTGGGCGGTTGTGGATCCCAACCACGGGATGAACTTATTCGGACTATCCAATAAAGGGTAGCTCTGGTCTTGTGACGTAGGGGGTCAGGGTGGGTCCTCGGTACGGTTATCTAGACCATGTACCGTGACGGACGGTACCCAGTAGCAATGCCATTTATTGAATCCTATCTCTAATAAGCACCTGTACGGTTTTGATTATGCCCAACTATTGCTGAAATGTGAGATGCAAGCATTTCAGCAAGATGCTATTTTACATTCTGTAGACACTATTATAATATTAGATGATTTTTAATAGAAATTGTTTTGGTTATCATAAGGTAAAAGCCCAGCATGTTTATTTGTGACGTAGTCTTACGAGATACCTTTGATTTCAAAATGATTTTGAAAACTTTAATAATCCAATTGAGTGTGTTTTCTCACTTTGGTATTCCAGACCGACTCAGGTGTTATTTCGCTATAATGCTCGAGTCAGACCAAGTATTATAGAATACAGATTCTGGTTGGACGGCTATGGAGCTCAGGAGACGAGATGGATGGTTATTTAAGCCTTTAAGTACTATTTGACTGTGTGAGTGTCGTTACAACAATTATCGTTGTACCGCCACTTATGAAATATCACCCCCTTAAACCCTTGTTGTGTGTTAAACTCCAAATAAACCTTTAAGTAGATTGAGCTTCATTCCATATCTCTAGAGTACGCTAGAGATTTCTGACAAACCCAAATGTTTGGTCAATCATCGGGACTTTACCAACATTCCATTCACGTATACTTCCATAGAATGTCCGATCTGACCTCCTAACATTGAATTCACTAGTCACTTGTAGGTGGCTCCGTAATTTTTCAAACCATACTGCATGATTAGATAATAGTACAATCCCAGGTCGATTATGAAGCTGGTACGTTCTTGGTCCGAGATGTGCATCAGAATAGATGGAATAAACATGTATGAATGACCGCAATCCATGGCTGGTGGCTGAATCCCCCAGTTGGTCAGTCTTTGTTAGTGGGAAACTTTCCTTCAGACATACCTTATTCAAATCTGAATAGTCAATGCATGTCTTCCATTCCGAATACTTGATGTGTATCCTCCATTTTGCATTGGATTTCTTGACTAGAACTGAATTTTATAGTTATTCAGAGTATAAAGCAAAGCAGATGAAGTCATTAGCCTTTAGCTTATTCAACTCCTCATTTACTACAGCAGACTGCTCTGGACCCTGGTTACATGCTTCATAGGAAGAGATCTAGTGTTTAGATTCAATGCATGGTATGCTTTCCCCCATGACATTCCATACATATCAACATGCTACTAGGAGAACACATTCAGTTTTTATGGAGAAACCTTGTCAATTCCCTCTTCTTCAGGCAGAGTTAAAATCTAATTTTCAGGACTAGATAGGATTATCCAGACTAATTGGGATGCTAATTTTCAACTCGCCAGGGGACTCCTTTACATCCTCTGGCTCTTTCCTTGGATCCATATCTTTGTGAAATCTTCTATGCTGATTCAGCTAGGGCTTAGGCGATGGTTTTTATGCATCGATTGATTTTCCACAAAGAGTCTTCTTTAAATCCTTTCCCTTCTCGTGTCACTTTTCCTTCCTTAGCTCCATTACATAGCATTCATTTTCAAAATTCTATTTACCCTAGGTGACTCTTAACCCTTTCTCCTAGGGAATTTCATTCTCAAGTACCATGAGGCTAAGTGCCACTTAGAAGCTAGCGAGGGCCGATCGATCCGAAAAAGCATTATATGTTGACAAAACATCCATCGCAATGAAGGTCAAAACACACATCCTTTTGCAGCCACATTCACCTAAAACCATTTGTAAATCCACAGATCTCCTAGGCCCCAAAGCCTCTTCGATAATCCCTAATATGGGATTTACAAGGTTTTAGATCCTGACCATCCATTTTCATTTGTTAACAGATTTTCCACCATCAATAAGAAATTTCCTCACCATTGTGGGCCCGATTACGGCCGATATCACCAAGGGATCAAGTGCCAGTATTTTAATCCTATCCATGCCTCGGTTTTTTAATACTATATTAGTCTTGGTTTTTGGCTACTTTGTTGGAGCTCTGTCTTCGATGACGAAGCAACTTTCTTGTACAACATACCTAAAAGAACTCGTATACCTTTCCATCTCATTCAATCTCTTCTCAGTTGGATGAGGCCAACTAAAACTTTCTCGTACAACATACCTAAAAGAACTCACATTCCTTTCCATCTCATTTGATCTATTCTCAGTTGGATGAGGCCAACTAATTTTTGTGTTGGTAATAGTCTTTTCCCAAGCTACATAGACTCGACACCGCTAGGCCCAGCCTAGCCCCGTTGGAGCAAGTGCCCCTTGGGTTAAGCATTTCCTTGCCTGCCATCCTACGGGGCTTTCATATATTGTTGAAGCTTCTTCTTTCGAATCAGTTCCTCTATCACATTATGCTAATGTCTACATTCATTTATATTATAGCAGTGCATCTAGTGGAAACAATAGTACTTCCTAGATCTGTTCTCCTTTTCCATAGATTCCCTCATATCTGGCTTGTTGCAATGCTCTTTACCTTGCATCGCAAGGTAAATATTCTCCATTAAGTTGTTCAATGGCATATAGTCCTCAAACTTTGGGAATCATGGATGTTTCTTGAGGTTTATTTTATATCTTCGTTTCCCTGGTTACTTCTTCTTTGAGTGCCGCCCTTGTTTTCCACGTTTAGAACCACGTTTCCTGAACTCTTTCCGGCTTGCTTAACCACCACAATGCTCTATACCACTTCACTTGACTATTTACAACAAACTCTTCCAACCGATGTATTGCCTCCTCCAAGCGTAAATATTTGGTTTCCTTCCTATAGAATTCATTCATAGTCGGTGGCGGTTTTATTTTCAACCACCTGATTAAATCGATATCCAGGTGTATTCCCTTGATTTAATGTGATCAAGACAATGTTCAACCACCTGAACCATTACTGTTGTATTAAACCTGCTTATAAATCCCTTCAAAAACTTTCTAGTATTCTAAAAAAGATTTGTTAATGACATAACATCCTTCGAAGGGGTTGTGTGCAAGCAAAAAGAATTCAACAAACTTCTTAGCTGGCTTGTCAAAAAAAGATATGGATCTCTGTAGGAGCCAGGTGAACCACATCAAAGCAACATCTTCAAAAAATATTGAGAAACATCGACGTCTAATAGAAACTGTTGCACTTGTCATGTCCATATGCCATTCATATTTTAGTAAATGCTACATTGGTTCTGTTGCCTATTGTAGGATGGCATAGTTGGCATAGTGAATCTTATGGGATATTCCTCATGCAGTATCTCTCTGATGAATGGGTTCCTACTAAAAGAAGAGCTAATTTGTGGTTGTTTCTGTACTGGTTTTCATTTACCACTTCTTTACCGTATCTGTCAGGAATTCCATAAAAGACTAAGTTATGGTGGATCGATTATACAAATGACAGGTATACGAATAAATTAACTATAGTGTAATGATTAGTAAAGAATGTTAATAAGAATAATCACACCAGGGTTTTTATACTGCTTCAGGCCTCCCGTCCTACGTTCAGTCTCGAAGCTCCTCTTCGGAATTTCCTTCCACCAAATAACCCTCACTTCACCCGGAGGAAAAGGTTTACAATAACAGAGTTTCTTTGTCAACTATGTGTTCTTTGTTACATGGATTTTGACTATATAGTACAATTGAACTTTTTATATCTCTTGAATGATTGAATACAATATTTTTCGAGAGAATATAGAAGTTATGATCTCTGATTTACAGATTGGATAGCAAGTGGATGATTAGAACAAGAGATGATTAAAATAGAAAGTCGAGTTGTGTTTTGATCCTTCTTGACTCTTGTTTATATAGTTTTAGTGTGTTTCTTCTAGTCGTTGCATCTCTTCCTTTTTTGTCTAAAGTCGTTCATGTTCACTAGTGAGGAGTTGTGGAGGAGAGATGGAGTTGTATCTTTTCGAAGATGACAGTTTTTATTTGAATTTATTGCCCCGATCCCAGTTTCATACATCTGAATGTTGTTTTCAGATGTCTGGAACCTATTATTAATTTTAGTCTAGTATCTACATTCAGATGTCTGAAGTTCTGCATTCAGACGTCTGAACCTGTCAAGTGAGGTTTTTCTTGGTTCATTCTTGAGTGTTTGTGCCTTCGATCTTCGTGCAACTTTGTAGATGAATTTCTTTAATGCTTTAGTCATCGTCTCGTCAAGGTAGTGGTTTGTCTTGCTTTGTATCTATGAATAATATATATATATATATATATATATATATATGATTTCCATTGTATAGTTGTTATCGTCGAAATCATAAACTCAAGGTTCTAACATTCTCCCTCTTTTTGACGAGGACAACTATACAATGTACTTAGATAATAATTACTGATGGATTCTCCCCTTATAGGTGTGCATATCTATTTTTCTCCCCCTTTGTCATTATCAAAAATAATTGAAGAACCATAATGCAAAGCCAAATATGATAAAAAGACATAATTACAATAGTAACAAAAATTATGATTACATCTTGAAGCATAGCAAAATATTGATGGTATCTTACAAGTAATTTGAAAAGAAGTTAACTATAACAAATTATTAACTGTATGAGGTCAACGTAGATCATTAGTAGGAGAGTCCAATTTCCCTTTGTCCTTTTCGTCGGTCTTTGGCGATGTGTGAGGAGATTGAGAAGGTGTGGACCAGCCAGAAGAAGTTTAACGGGCATGTTGAAGTGCTTGATCAAGTTTGGAAACTACTGTACCAAGAGCATCTTCAACTTTGGAAAGCCTTGTGGTCAATGTGTGATCAAGCGTTACTATTTGTTTACTAAGGAGAATTTGATTTCTAGATAGGAGCATTTGGTTTTGTAAAGTTAAGTGAGCAATACTTTCATTAGCATTAGGTTGAGTTCATGCTTCCAAAATCTCTATAACAGAGTGATATTCAAACGAGGAAGGAGGAGGTGGAGATGGTAGCCTTGGTAGTTCTATATCACCTTCTGACGCAGCGTAGGAAGCAAATTGGACGATGTAAATCGAATCCGTCCAGGATCTCACACGATTAGTGGAAATAATCGGTGAATCGATGATAACTCGATGAATTTAAGAATACCGTAAGGCCCAAATCCGTTGATCATGAAGATACCGGACTTTAGCAATCTTCGACACGTTGATCGCGCACGATACCATGAGAGAAGATCTTCAATTCTTCGAACGTTGATCAAGCGCACTTGATTCCGTGAATTGGCTTCAACAATCGTTGATTCGAGCGCACTCGAATATCCGAAAGTGGAGATAGGAGATAACTCTCAACTACCAATTTAAATGGAGGCACAAAGAACAAACCAAATTTTATTCAAAATTCAGTAACCCTTACAAATGACACGACTCGCCTATTTATAGGCTTACAACACTACAACACTACACAAAGTACAACACATTACAAACAGTACAAACGGTTACAACATAACACAACTTGACATAAGAAAACACAATACAAATGACTTAAGAAACCAGGCATCAGAAATAGCGACTTAAGCACTTCTGTAGCTGGTTCACGACCTAAGAATTCAGTAGTTTCGCGACTTAAAGTATTTCAACGACCTATGGAAGCTCAGCGACATAACCTTTTCTCGTTTGCGGCTTTAGAATTTCAGCGACCAAAGAAATTCGCGACTTACTGGGGTTTGAGATTTGCTCGCGACCTATTGGAACGACTTAAGGCAGATGTCGTTCGCATTCTAGGTGGAGCTCGCAGCTTAAAGTCCTTCGCGATTCAGTTATGTCATTTGTGACATAAGGAAGGTCGCCGAGAAGAGGAGGATCGATCTTGGTTTGCTCGCGACCTAGGCTTTGACGTGGTGGGGAATAGGTCGTTCGCGACCTTCGGTGCTTCGCGACCTAGTGTTGTGCGATTCTAGGAAACGGCTCGTGACCTACTGCTTTGCGATTCAAGGAAGCGGCCGCGACCTATCGAGGTAAGCGCTTCATCATCCTCCCCTTGTTGGAAGGAAATTGTCCCCGAATTCACACCCTCGTTATCTTCGACAAGCTCCTCTTCATAATACGGAATTAAGTGTTTGACATTGAAAACATCAGACATATGAAATTCTTCCGGCAACCTTAATCGGTATGCATTATCATTGATCTTCTTTATGGTTTCTAAAGGACCAATCTTCCTAGCAGCTAGTTTGTTGTATGTACCAATAGGAAATCGATCCTTGGTCAATACTGCATATACAAAATCTCCTTCCGTAAAGACAACACTTCTTCGTTTCTTATCTGCCATTTTGTTTATACCTCTCATTTGTCTTCTCCAATCGTTCCTGAACGATTCTATGGCATTCTGTCAACCCACCAACAAAATAAGCAGCCTGCTTAACTGTCCCCTTCAGTTGTGATACTATTGTCAAATCCAACGGCCCCTTTGGTAAGTTCGAATATACAATCTGAAATGGACTGAAACCTGTACTCCGGTTGACTGCGTGATTGTGTGCGAACTCGGCTTGACACAACTTCAAATCCCAACTCTTCAAATTATCTTTCACAAGACATCTCAATAAGTTTCCCAATGATCGGTTAACCACCTCCGTTTGCCTGTCAGTCTGCAGATGGTAAGCGCTACTAAAATTCAGCTTCGTTCCGACCATCTTCCACAAACTCAACCAAAAATGGCTTAGAAATCTAGTATACCGATCAGAAACAATAGATTCAGGTAGGCCATGTAATCGATACACTTCTTTAAAGAATAATTGAGTAATTCGGATGGCATCAGTTGTCTTCTTACAAGTTATGAAATGCGCCATCTTTGAAAACCTGTCCACCACAACATATATAGAATCATTTCCCATGTGAGTTCTCGGCAAAGCCTACACAATCCACGCTAATATCAACCCATGCTTTAGTAGTCACAGGTAATGGCATATATAATCCCGCATTCGTAGCTGTTCCCTTTGAAACTGGACAGATATGGCATCTCTCCACAAATCTCTCAACTTCTTTTCTCATTGCCGGCCAAAAATAAGATTGAGAAATCAACTGCAATGTACGATCTCTGCCCACATGGCCTTCTTCATGTAACTCTTTGATAATTTTCATCCGTAATACGCATAATCGACTCCCCTTGAATAAGAATCCGTCTACTAACACAAACTCATCAGTACTCCCATCCTTGACTTTCTCAACAAACTTCGCAAAGTAAGGATCTTCTTCAAACAACTCTGGCAATAGTTCAAATCCTATTACTTCAACCTTCATCGTTGTCAACAAATGGTTCCTCCTGCTCAAAGCATCAGCTACACGATTCGTCGCCCCTGATTTGTGCTTTACAACAAAAGTAAACTGCTGTAGATACGCAATCCATGATGCATGCCTACCTGAAATTTTCTCTTGCCCTTGCAAATGCTTCAAAGCTTCGTGATCGGTATACAAAACAAACTCCTTATGGAACAAATAATGTCTCCAGTGTTTCACAGCTTGCACGATAGCATAAAATTCCACGTCATAAGTACTATATCTCATCTTCGCTCCCGATAGCGTCTCACTGAAATATGCAATAGGACGCCCCTTCTGACTCAACACCCCTCCAATCCCAACCTTAGATGCATCAGTATGTAGCTCAAACAACAACTGAAAATCTGGTAATACTAAAATTGGTGCTGACGTCAAGAGTTCCTTGATTCGAACAAAAGCAACCCCTGCTTCCTCTGACCATGAAAACTGCTTGCCCTTCGTACAATCCATAACAGGCGCCATCACACTACTAAAGTGTGGAATAAACCTTTGACAAAATGAAGCTAATCCATGAAAACTTCTAACTTCTGTTATTGTTCTGGGTTGTGGCCAATTTCTGATTGCTTCAACTTTATTCCGATCCACCTGTATGCCTCCTTCTGATACAACATATCCCAAAAATAAAACACTATGCGTCATGAACACGCATTTCTTTGTTGTAGCATAAAATTGTTCCGGTCACAGTATCATCAACACTTCTCCCAGATGATGCAAGTATTCTTCTTGGCTTCCACTGTATATCAGTATATCATCAAAATACACCATCACGAACTTCCCAATAAATGGTCTAAAGATTTGATTCATCACCCGCATGAACGTACTAGGTGCATTCGAAAGACCAAACGGCATAACCAGCCATTCATACAACCCCTCCCGTGTCTTGAACGCTGTTTTCCATTCATCACCTGGTCTAATTCGAATTTGATGATAACCGCTCTTCAGATCAATCTTGGAAAATATAGTAGCTCCATTCAACTGGTCTAGCAACTCATCCAATCTAGGCATAGGAAACCTGTATTGAACAGTAATCTTATTCAATGCCCGACTATCAATACACATCCTCCACGTTCCATCCTTCTTCGGCACCAACAATACTGGTAAGACACATGGACTGAGACTCTCCTGAACGCGCCCTTGCTCAATCAACTCTTCCACTTGCCTTCTCAACTCCTCGTGTTCTTTCGGACTCATATGATAATGTGGCCTATGGGGTAAAACAGCACCTGGTACAAGATCAATTTGATGTTGTATGTCCCTCAACGGTGGCAATTCTTTTGGCAGCTCTTCGGGGAATACATCTTCAGATTCTTCCAGCACTGGCTTTACTTTTTCAGGAACTTCCACCACTTCACTACTCTCACGTCCAATCAACAAAAACACTTCAGGTTCCTCCTCCACCTCTTTAACAAACTCCTTCAAAGTCAACAAAGTCTTTAATTCTTCAATCTCCTCCATCTTTTTTTCTTCTTGTTGTCGCTTCTTAGGAACTAAAGTGATTTTTGTGCCTTCAAACATGAAACTGTAGCTATTGGTATGACCGTCATGTTGCACAGCCCTATCATACTGCCACGGTCTCCCCAACAACAGATGACATACATCCATATCCACAATATCAGACCAAATTTCATCTTTATATTTCTTCCCAATCGAAAAATTCACACAAGCCCTTCGACAAACCTTCACTTCACCACCCTTCCTCAACCAAGCTAACTTGTAAGGTTTTGGATGCTTCTCTGTTTTCAATGCTAACTTCTTCACAGCCTCTGTAGAAATAATATTATCACAACTGCCCGCATCTATAACAAACTTGCAAACCTTCCCCAAAATAGTGCACGTCGATTGAAAAATATTACTCCTCAACCAACTTGAATCATCCTCTTGCTTTGGTGTCAACACGACCTCCTCATCATCTAATTACAACCCTCATCTCCCGACAATTCTTCTTCCTCCTCAACATATGGTGAATTGGAACATTCAGCTTCTGCATCCTCATCTTCAATCTCAGCAATCATCGCCCTCTTCTTTGGCTTGAGACATTTATTGCTCTTGTGACCAAATTCTTAACAATTAAAGCACTTGATACTATTGTTGACCTTGGTCTTTACAACCTCATTGACAACCGGTTTAGTAATAGCTTTTGAAACAGTAGTATTGCCACTAGTTCCCTTCACTTGATTATTGGAATTTGTAAACACACTACCTCCTCTTCTGCCTTGCTTCTTCCAAGCTAACGCCTTCTGGTGTGCTTTTGCAACAGATCTTCGATCAAACATATTTACCATATCTTGAATCTGCATTCTCAACCCTCCAACAAACCTAGCGGTCAACTGTTCTTCCATCTCCATGATGTTATTTCGAGCAATCAGTTGATAAAACTCATCAGCATAATCATTAACAGTCTTTGTCCCATGCCTTAGATTTTGTAAGCGTTGATACATAAGAAATTGATATTTGTAAGGTAAGAAAGTAGCTTTCATTAACTTATTCATCTTCCCCCATGAAACACTCTTTGACTTCCCCATCCGTACTCGTGTAAGTTTTGTCTGCTACCACCACGCCATGGCTCTCCCTCTTAAACGATTAGCAATCAACTTCACTCTACGATCTTTCGGAACCTCCTTGAAATATAAGATCTCTTCAACATTAGATAACCAATCTAGAAATTCTTCAGCCTGCATACCACCCTTAAACTCTGGAATTTCAATTTTCATTCAGGACTCCCATTTGTGATCATACTCTGAATGATTTCTTCCTTGGCTTCGATTTCGACTATGAACACTACCACCATCAAAATCTGATGCATATCGTTGTCATCATGACCATCAACATTTCTACCACCACCATTTCTTCAATCTACATTCCTCTGATCACGATAATCCACATCTCTCCGATTTCGTTCATCAACATTCCTTTCATGATCATCAACATTCCTACGATCATGATCTTCTCTTCTCTCCCTATCTGAATGTGGTGAAACTCTATTTCCCCCATGACTCGATTCAGGTGAAACCCTTCTTCTAATTTGATTCATTTCAAGCATCATTCTCTCTAATCGACCAATTCCTTCATTCAACTTCTCAGTGAAACTCTCGTTGATTCGTTGCTCCATTTCATCGGCCTCTTCTCTTCCATACAAAGCATTAATATTGTGATGACATTGAGCTCGCCTTGGTGGCATGATTGAACTTCAAACAAATTCAAAAATTCAATCACTTTCCGAACTTTTGATCCAAAATGATATGGATTGAAACTCCCAACTTGTTGCAACTTCACGATGAACACGATGAACACCAAACTTCTCAACAATTGCAAATATGAACTCCAAACTACAAATTCTCGAAACCCATTTCTCCAAATGATACAAACTTCTTGCGATCTAGCTTTGATACCAAACTGACGCAGCGTAGGAAGCGAATTCGACGATGTAAATCAAATCCGTCCAGGATCTCACACGATTAGCGGAAATAATCGGTGAATCGATGATAACCCAAAGAATTTAAGAATACCGTATGACCATGAAGATATCGGACTTTAGCAATCTTCGACACGTTGATCGCGCACGATAACTGAGAGAAGATCTTCAATTTTTCGAACGTTGATCAAGCGCACTTGATTCCGTTAATTGGGTTCAACAATCATTGATTCGAGCGCACTCGATAATCCGAAAGTGGAGATAGGAGATAGCTCTCAACTACCAATTTAAATGGAGGCACAAAGTACAAACCAAATTTTATTCAAAATTCAACAACTCTTACAAATGACACGACTCGCCTATTTATAGGCTTACAACACCACAACACTTCACAAAGTACAACACATTACAAACAGTACAAACGGTTACAACATAACACGACTTGACATAAGAAAACACAATACGGACAACTTAAGAAACCAGGCATCAGAAACAACGACTTAAGCACTTCTGTAGCTTGTTCACGACCTAAGAATTCAGTAGTTTCGCGACTTAAAGTATTTCAACGACTATGGAAGCACAGCGACATAACCTTTTCTCGTTCGCGACTTTAGAATTTCAGCGACCAAAGAAATTCACGACTTACTGGGGTTTGAGATTTGCTCGCGCCCTATTGGAACGACTTAAGGGAGATGTCATTCGCGTTCTAGGTGGTGCTCGCGGCTTAAAGTCCTTCGCGATTCAGTTATGTCGTTTGCGACATAAGGAAGGTCGCCGAGAAGAGGAGGAGCGATCTTGGTTTGCTCGCGTCCTAGGCTTTGACGCGGTGGGGAATAGGTCGTTCGCGACCTATGGTTGCGCGATTCAAGGAAACGGCTTGCGACCTACTGCTTTGCGATTCAAGGAAGCGGCCGTGACCTATCGAGGTAAGCGCTTCATCACCTTCTTCTTCTTCTTCTTGTTCTTATTGTTGTGTAGAAGGAGGAGGTTGATCTTGTGCATTTCTCCATTGTAGAAAAGTCATATAAAATGGTGGTTCCTTCGGCAAAAGCATAAGGTTGAAATTTTTTGTCCCGCTATATTTGATAGCTAACTCCTCAAAAGCAGAAGTGTATGAATGTTTGATGCTTTAAGGATTTCATATAATATAAGCCGGGTAAATGAAAGTCTGGTGAGATCTATTCTAAAAACCTTTAATTTCATCGAAAATGAATCGAGCCCAATTAATCGTAGTTCGATGAAAAAGAGAATATAGAGCTATGTGCTCAAGATCAGTAATTTGTTCATGGCTACCTAATCGCGAGGTAATGGTATTTATATGCATTCGGATAAGGAGCCTAGCATGTGGCCTAAGGAATTTAGATGAAAATTGAGGCATTTGATTCTCCCATAATTGATGAGTTATAATATCATGAGGTTTGAATCGCATATCCTCCATTTCAGATATTCTATGACCCGTATAAGAGCATTCTAAAATTCGTCCAATTATAGTGGGGGTTAACTTGATTGTTGTCCCATAGACACTCGTCCATAACCACTGTTCATCATTCTCAGTAGTCCATACGGATGAACTATCCAAATTAGCATAAAAAAGGTATAGCCAATTTATCGATAGAGATATCGTTGGCATTACAAGAAATAAGCGTTTTTAAGTTACCTTGCCCACAGATGTCATCCATATTGTATGAAGGAAACTTGATTAGGTTATAGAAGGGTCCGAGATGCATCTTCTTAATCTTCAAGTCTTCAAACCACCATATAGTTGTTGGATTGTGGAATAACCAATCTTTGATTTGAGTGTCAGTTACCATCAAGGGTTGAGAAGAGGATCCTTCTCAATGCTTCCTTTCCTTAATTCCCATTTTTTTGGTTCGTGGTGGAATTAATTAGAGAAATTAGATTATTAGATTTTGATAATGATAAATTTTGATTTGGAAATAAGTTGAAATAGGAAAAGGGGATTGATAGAGCAGAGATAGGGTTTAAAAAAACCTTTCATTTCTAGTTCCAAACGTTTGAAATAGTGGATCAGACGTCTGAAGATGCTTAATGTAGAAACAAAGAGTAGAATCAGACGTTTGGAAATAGTACACAGACGTTTGGAAAGTTTAAATACTAGACAGAGAGTAACTTCAGACATTTGGAAAAGAGTTTAGACGTCTAAGAACATTTATTAGTAGTTTTAGATTCCTATTTCAGGCGTCTAGAATCTTTTTCAAACGTCTGAAAAGATTCCAGATTAGTTTTTTTTGTTGATATTTTTGTGTAGAGAACTTTATTGAGTAGAATACAAATAAATATATATATGTATAAAATCGTCTTCAAACGTAATAGTTAATTTTTCCTGGTTACATTCCAGACGATTTTATGAATTCGGTTCGTAGATGCTATGACCATAGTTGATTGGAGACGAAGAAGGAGCTTTAGGTGAGGAAGTTGACTGTTCGTCTCTAGAAGTTTCAACAAAGTGTGGAGATTTTATATGTGAAAACTTCTTTGTTAGAGAATGACCACGTGTAGCATATATAGCCTTTTCGAGGAAGTTCAAATGTTTGATTGTTCCTTCCTATCTATAGTATATTTCCTTTTGAGCATCCATCATTGTGAATTGATAATGTCATATTTCATCAAGTTTTTCATAGATTGTAGGTGGTTTTTCTCGTTTGGCTTTCTTCAATAGAGGGATAATCCCCATCGACTTTTTGGTAAGTCAGGAGAGGTGGAGAATGAGGAGGTGAAGAAGTACAAAGAGAAGGAGTGGACATGTTTGAGGATGACGATCCAGAATTATATGAAGTTGTTTCTTGAGATAACATTTTGATTTTTATATTTGATACATATTTTTAAAGACAAACTTCTGAAAGTTAGATTTATAACAATCCAAATATAAAAATAGGTAGCATTTTTACGGTACAAAATTACTGTCTAAATTTTTAAAGGTTTTTAATCAGCTAAAAACTTGTGGATATTAGAATTTTTTCTTAGTTTAAAAGTTCATTAATTGAACAAATGCCTAAGTCTCATCATAAGTTTACGAAAGTTTGTTGGTTTAATGGTTTTGTAAAGATATCGGCTATTTGATTTTTAGTGTTAACATATTCTAAAGTTATAATTCCTTTTCCGACATTATCTTTTTAAGACATGATGTCTTATATCTATATGTTTTGTTCGAGAATGATTTACCGGATTTTTAGATAGATTGATTGCGCTAGTGTTGCCACAATAAATTGGGGATTTTTCAATTATTTTTCCAAAATCTTCTAAGGTTTGTTGCATGTAAATTACCTGTGCCCATGCTAATTCCGTCGAAATATATTCGGCTTTGCAGGTGGATAAAAAACACAATTTTTTTAACTAAACCATGAGGCGACAGATTGTCCAATGAAATGACATGTTCCACTAGTACGTTTTCTATCCATTTTGCATCCTCTAAAATCCACATCACTATATGATACAAGTTCAAAGGAAAATCCATTCGGGTAGAAAATTCCATAGTTTTTTGTGTTAGATAAATATCTCAAAATATGTTTAATGGCTCTTTGATGAGATTCTTTTGGTTTTGCTTGAAAACGTGTGCAAAGACAAACACTCATCATTACATCTGCTCGACTTACAACTAAATATAATAACGAACCAATCATACACTTATATAATTTTTCTTCAAAATCTTTTCCATTTTCATCTTTATCAAGATGAACCGTTGTACTCATAGGTGTAGGTATATTAGATGTTTTATCTATATCGAAACGTTTAATAGTTCATTTTAATACTTTTCTTGATGTATAAAGATACCATTTTCCAGTTGCTTTATTTGCAATCATAAAAAGAAATTTAATTCGCCCATGTGTGACATTTCAAATTCATTTTTCATTATATTAGAAAATTATACACATAAATTTTCATTAGTTGATCCAATGCAATATCATTGACATAAATTTGAACTACTAAAATATCATCATTTTCTCTCTTAATAAATAGAGTCATGTCAATTTTACCAATTTGAAACCCTGATGCAATTAAATGATTTTTAAGCCTATTATACCATAATCTAGGGGCTTGTTTTAACCCATATAATGCTTTATTTGATTTAAAAACATGGTTTGGAAATTTTTTGTAACGATCATGATTTTTGAGCCAAATTTAATTGATCATTAAATTAAATTTTTGATTTAATTGTGGATTAATTGATAATTTATATGGATTTGAAGTATAAAAATAAAATTTAATTGAATTTTAAGATGGAAATTCTAGGAAAATAAAATATATTATAAATAGAATTTTGTGTATATTTGAATTCTCCAAATTTAAATAAGATATATGTTTGTTTAAATGAATTATAAACAGAAAATTGATTTGAAATTTAAGCATAAGTATCTTACAAATAAATATTTGATTTAGGTAAAATAAATGTATTGGGAGTAAACACAAATTAAAGCTTTGAGATTAATAAAAAGTTAATGATAGTTTGGTTTCTTTTCAATTTTATTAATATTTGGAAGATGTGATAAATTTCAAAAGATTTATTTTTAAGATTTAATTCTCTTATATAAATATAAATGTGACTATTTGTTAATATGAAATCAAAATTTTTAAATCCTTCTTTTCTTTTAAAAGTTGTATAAAAAATTGTATGAATGTAAATTGTATAAATATATAAGTATATAAATATGTTGAACTAAATTAAAGATTGAATGTGAAAAAAAACAGTGGAGATAAGATTTTATTGTGTAAATATGAATATAAAAGAAAACACAACACACACATAAATAAAAGAAAAAATGTATTTATTTAAAAGGGAAACATAATATAAAGTTATATTTAAGTGTTATTAACATGAAAATTTATGGTGTTTAAAAAATATAAGTATGAGAAAACATATTACAAGATTTACAAATAAAGTAAAGGAGAGGCTTCAAGCACAAATTGTTTCATATTAACAAATTAATAAAATAAGGGGTACATTTACTTGTAAAGTGTATATGATATAAAAATTTATTTAAAAAAATTCTTTTGTCTTTGAAAAATTGTAAACTTAAACATACATAAGGGAGTAATGGAATTAACATACATTGAAATCTCATGATTATCTTTTTTACAAATGGCATCCAATATAACGAATTGAATAAAATAATACAATTAAAAATTATAGAAAACTTTTAGCTCCCTATATGCAATTGTTTAGCTTTTCAGCAAATTTGAAAAGAACAGTAACAATAGATCGAGAATCATAAATCTCAATGTCAAAGGCAACAGTAAAAAGAGAAAAAAAATCAGAAAACTGCCATTATCTTCTCTTCTCAAAGCTGAAACAAAATTTTCAAGTGTAACATGATCAAGCAAAGTAATTTCAACCTGTAAAAATGAATCAAAATTGAAAGTTTAAAGCTTCAACCTGAAGCCTTTGGATTACCTCAAAATCAAAGTAGCAAGTAAAAATCTGGAAACTTTAAAACAAGCGGGAGCAAGAAATCAGTGCAAAAGATCAACAAAACCGAAGCAAAGTTTCAGATCAATTTAAAACTGAATCAAAATGCTTGAAGCAACTCAAAAAGAATCATCAATCAGAATCATCAAGTTTCAGTTGTTCAAAGATTAACAGCAAATTCCCAGTTTACAAATTCACTTCAAGCCTGTTCTTTTTAGTTTTTCCTTGATCAACGTGAGTAAACCCTTTGATTTATAAATTTAAATTTGTTGTATGAAAAACATGTTAAAGTAGGTTGTAAAATTACTTGCATGTGCACGGATTTGTGAATATATGTGTGTATTTAGTCTGCATGCCTGAGAACAGACATTAGCCTCTGTTTTGAGTATTACAGGGTTCAATCCTGTTTAAAAATCAAGAACTCACCCTCTGATCATCTACTGATTATAATGTTCAAAGAAAATATGTTTGAATTGTCAGGATCTCTTCCATAAAAATATCTGTAGGCACTAAATATAAATAGGTTTTTTGGAAAATAGCAAAACACAGTTGAATCTCATTTTATGTAAAAATGTAAATGATTAAAATTTAAGTTTTGAATGAACGATCTTGTTCACTTTTACAAATCATGATTTTTAAAATAAAAATCTAGATTTTTAGAGCTATTTTGGGTGAGAAATCGTGAGATGAACGGATTTGATTCTTTGGGCAAATTTCGGTGGTCGGCGACCTTGTTCGTCTTCTGATCGGATCTGTTGCTACCCGAGAGATCGTAAAGTCTAGGAAAAATACTCGCTAAATTTTCTGATCAACGTAGTGGGTGATTGGAGTAGAATTATGTTTTAAGGTCAATGATTATCAAGGTCCGGAAACCTCGTCAGTATTACCTCGTCAATGCATTGGAATTCATGGGACCCGGGGGAAAAGCTTCGGGGGTCTTTGGGGTAGCTGTGGTTGAAGTGATGTGGCCTCTGGCATCGTCATGCGGCAGAGTTGATCGAGTTTTGCGATCAAGTAGGCTTTAGGAAAGAAAAAAATTGGACTCGAATTCGCTCGATTTTTATTTAGGCAAGTTCTGTACATTGGGTTGTTCGAATCGAAGCTAGAGATCGTTGTTGATGCTCGGGTGAGTTTGTCATCGATCGACGATGGTCAACGAGGTTATGCACGTATACGTGCATAGGTTGGTATCAGCGATTTGTGTTGTTGGGGAAGAAAGGTGGGAGCTCGAGTTCAAGCGCGTGCAAATAGGGGACTGACTCGAAGTTTGACTCGGGTGATTTTGTAAATTTTCCGGGTAAACCCTTAATCAAATTTTTAAGTTTTGAAAAATAAAGTTACTCGGGTTAGTTTTAGAGGAAACTCGAAGTAGATGGCATGTCGACTCGGGGGTGGACTCGAGTAGGTCTCACGTTTGGTATAAAATAGTTTTCAACTTTAAAACCAAATATAGATCTTTTAGAAAACCTTTTTAACCCAAGTTTTTAAATAAATGGTTTTGACTTAAGTTTTAATTAATAAGGATTTCAAGTAAGTGTTTCTAAAGAAATTTAATTTAATTTAAATTTTGTTACAATATTTTATAAGATTATTTATATAAATTAAATAATGTAATGAAGAATGATAGTTAAGATAAAATGCTACGTAAACTAATTTTTATCTCTTAAGTTAAGCTACGTCAACCAATTTTTATCTCTTAAGTTAATTTATGTGATAAGAATGATTTATTTAACAAGTTTTACAAGATAACCAAAATGATTAATAAAGATAAAAAGATTTATCTTCTAATTTATTAAGTAATTAATGATTTGTTAATATAGTTATTTTAAAAGTAATTATTTAATATTAAGGATTAATTTAATAAATAATTAAGGTTAATTAATTTGTAACTAATTATTAATTAATTAAGGAATAATTAATTAAAAAAGTAATTAAGACTTAATCAATTAACAATTAAGGGTTAATTTCCTAATGCAATTAATATTTGATTAATAAAGGGTGATTAATTAAAGGATAAATTTATTAAAGATAATTACTTTGGGTAATTAACTAAAAGCTAATTACTTAAAGAAATTAATAAAGGATAATTAATTAAGGGTTAGTTAATCAATGAAAGATAATTAGTTAAAAGGTGAGTTAAATAATTAAAGGGTAATTGTTTAATAATTAAAGATTGATGAATTATAATTAAAGGTTAATTAATATTATTATTAATGGTTAATTAATAAATGATAAAAAGAATAATTAATCAAAATGATTTGTAATTTATTAATTTTAATTAACCAGGATTAATAATTCATAAGTAATTAATCTGATTCGAATTAAGCAGATAATTAACTGATCTCACTTATGAGTGTTTGGATTCCATTGGATGATTGAATTTTTTGATACCCCTGATATGTTCTATTTTGATTTGAGCTGTGTTTGATGTAATTTATTATCTGTAATATATATATCTGTGATCTATGAATGAAAGATAAGAGTTATAATTTACACCTCTTATCAAATATATTGTTGTATTTGAATCTATGCTAATTGATTATGTTGCACTTTTATTGTGTAAACCCCTAGACTGCACTTATACACACATAAATATGGATTGCACATGGAAATTGGCTAAGTCATAGATTTTTGAAATAGTTTTAAAATTTGAATTTTTGAATCCAAATGGTTTTGGGAAATAGATTGGGATTAAAATAAAAAGCTTTTGAAAAGGAATTTCAAAAATAAAAGTTATTTTTGAATAACTTGATTTAGTTTTGAAATCTAATTTAAATTTGAATTCAAAATTTGAAATTGAATTATATTTATGATTTAAAAAGTTATACATGTTTATATGTGTTTCAAACATTTTAAAAGTGTTGTTTTGGGAATTTGAATTTAACCCAAAGATTTTAACTTGTATAAATGAAATCAGATTTTTTCCAAAAAAAAAACTATTTGTTTTCTAACAATAAAAGCTTTCACCTAAGAAATGAACTTCCAATTTGTGATTAAAAGGATTTCAAGTCTAAACTGAAAATGGTCTTCCAAGTTATGAATAAATCTTTGGAAACGGGTTTGAAAGCTATAAGTTAAATCCTTAAAGATTAAATGAGTTAATCTTACTTGAAATGAAAATTGTTTTGAAATATGTGAATGAGTCTTTGTGAAAGCTAGGCGAACTTTGCGAATTGAATCTTTTTGTTTAAAAAGATTTTAAATGGTAATTTGTTTTAAACCATTTGAGAAGAAAGTTTGGGTTTTAAAGTTACGACTTAACTGAAATCCCATTATCCATATGTTTTTAAATATTGCACTCATTATTCGGTTTAGTCGGGAGAGGACCTTGTGTCATAAGACCCATTCCGAATAATGATACGACGCTATGGATAACATTTCAAGACCTGTGGTGAAGACCGGATATTTTCAAAAACGAAAGGATAACTCGTCGAATGTCTCTGCATCGACTGGTCCCCGGTATAGAGACTTCATATATGATGGGAAGTCCGGACGTGATTAGGAATTATCCGGATTTGCAAGGGCTTCTTCGGAAGTGCCTTTGGTTCTGTTCGAACCCGGAACAGACTTGTATGGATGTGTGTGACATTACACTTTGAGATGTAAAGTCGGTTTCTATCAAATACATTTCTGCTTGGTGGCGGAGAATTTATTCTCTTAGCTTAACACCCTTCTCTGAGACGTACGAGCTCAGAGGTTAGGTAATGTGGCAGACGAATGCTGCTGATCATTTATTGATCAAAGCATGGCTTTGCGAAAAAAAAGTAGCTTTGTGGATGAGACTTCATCGATCCTCACAGCCCGGTAAAGGTCGAAACAGGAAAGATGCGGCAAGGTTTCAGGGGTAGCTCCCCTAGGGTATGACCACTCATTTTGGAAAAGGCTGGTATTATGGTATGGAGCTCAGATACTTACTCATGTGGACACTATAGTATATTTATTACTGTGTGATGCTGTTGTTGTAGAGGATCCTCGGATAAAGGTCGCAAATGATCGGGGGTGGCATATCTTAGGTTTTACTTCCTGGCATGGGGGTAGCCGGCCTTGTGTTGGCAGAGAGCTGGGTAAGTTCTCGGGGCGTCCCTCCAGAGGCATTCCCATGTGGCAATAGGAAGTTCCTTTGCCTGACCATTTATTGGAAATCCAATCATCCTATACGAACCTTGTACAGTTTTAGTTGTAGAACCTTCCATTTAAAATGGAAGCTATAGTAGGCATAGTATAATGGTACCTATGCTGGCTAAGATTAATATTATACTTTCGAAATGTTTTCCACTATGCACTAGAAATAATATCAAAAAGAATTTTGCGTAGTAAGCATGTTTGACTATCATAAGGGCAAATCTTCCCCATGTGTGTGATTGCATTGTGCGTGTACCAGAAGGCCTTATGGTAGTTTCATTTTCCAAAAAGCATTGTAGATTTGAAACTTAAATTCCTTTGTTGTTTGTTTTAAAAGATAAAAAACTATTTTTGTTTGCTCACACCAGTCCCATGACTAACTTGGAGTTTATTGATCCCTTCCTAAACTATGGGTGCCACTATTTTCCACACGGGGCAGTCTAGAAATGGCTTTTCTAGATAGTCGAATAGTAGGAATTGATTCGTTAGCCTTCGAAAACTTTTGGTTTGTGGATCGCATTTGCTACACTTCAGCATTCACGGACCGCACTTGCTTAGCTTGGTGCATCGTTATTGGGAGATCGAGCTATTTCTGGTTTGATGCCTTGGAGATGAAGATTAACGATACTGGAGTTCTCTTCTGAAGACCATATTGGAGATATTGTTCCGCATTTGGTGTTATCTTTTTCTTTTCACTGCTATTGTCTTGTATCATATCTCTGATGTATATTGATCTCTATTGTATCATCCGTTGTATCTTATTGTATCAAATACTGTACCAATGTTGTATATTGATATATACTTTTTCTTCCATTGTGTTGTACTTAATGTGTTATAAGCTCCGGCGAACTAGATTCAACGTTTGGATCTGCGGCATTTGATTACGAGTGTCGTATTCGGTGCCCATTTTCTAAGGTCGAGTCAGGTTCGTTATGATTGGTATTAGAGCTGAAGGTTGAAACTTTAGCTCAGGAGTATAACATGTTAAGTAGCTCGTTAGAGATTGGGTGAAGTATACCCTAGAATGAGTATATTCCCTAAGATATCCGTTCGAATGCCTCAGTAAATTCTCTTACTACACACTGATAGTGAGTATGAGTGCGAGAAGAGGACGAGATAAGGGACAAGGGAATACCACTATAAATGGTCAATACCATGTAATAGTGGAAACAACTTTCTTCTCAATCTCCTTTGATTTGATTTCGAATTCTTTAATTTCTTCATAGGAGCTACAAGAAGAAGCTTCGGTGCGGTGATGGCTTGCGAATCGTATAAATAAGTTCCTATCTCGTATTCTCGTTATCAGCATTTCGTTTTGAACTTTAATGAATTTGGAAATTTGAAATTGAAAATTTTAAATAAGTTGGGAATTTAAATTGAGTTAAATTGGTTAATAAAATATGAGGCTAAATTTGAGTTGTATCAATAAAACGATATTGTTTAAAACCAAATTGGAAATTCTATCGTAACTTCTTGTGTAGATCGAAGTCCAAAGAGGGACAAGTTGGTATATACTTTGGAGTATTAGAACCTGAGTTTAGAATCCATATCTAGTGTTTGGGAATTATGGAAGATCAAATCCATCTACCCATTCTCTAGGGACCGACATATTCTACGAACGATTAGTTATCCCTTCAAACTAATCAATGCCCTTGCATATTCGTAGACCGTGGACCCAAATATCTTGTGTAATATTGTATGAGTTTGTTCTCATATTATTGATATTATGATTTGGTAAGCCAAATGCAGAATTGATAACCAGTTTGATTTGGAAAGATATTTCTCTATCTTTCATCTGTTCTTTGTGTCTCCTTTACAAATTTCAAGGACGAAATTTTCTTAAGAGGGGAAAACTGGAGCGATCTCGATTTTTGAGTCAAATTTAATTGATAATTAAATTAAATTTTGGATTTAATTGTGCATTAATTGAAAATTTATTTGGGCTTGAAGTATAAAAATAAAATTTAACTGAATTTTAAGCTGGAAATTCTAGGAAAATAGAACATATTGTAAATAGAATTTTGGGTATATTTAAATTCTCCAAATTTAAATAAGATATATTTTTGTGTAAATAAATTATAAATAGAAATTTGATTTGAAATTTAAGCATAAGTATTTTACAAATAAATATTGGATTTAGGAAAAATAAATGTATTGGGAATAAATAGAAATTAAATCTTTGAGATTAATAAAAAGTTAATGATAGTTTGTTTTCCAAATTTTTAAGTTTATTAATATTTGGAAGATGTAATAAATTTCAAAAGATTTATTTTTACGATTTAATTCTCTTATATAAATATAAATGTGACTATTTGTTAATATGAAATCAAAATTTTTAAATCCGTCTTCTCTTTTAAAAGATGTACAAAATAAAAAAATAAAAAAAATTGTGAATGTAAATTGTATAAATATATAAGTATATAAATATGTTGAACTAAATTAAAGATTGAATGTGAAAAAAAACAGTGGAGATAAGGTTTTATTATGTAAATATGAATATAAAAAACATAACCCGTACATAAGTAAAAGAAAAATATGTATTTATTTAAATGGGAAACATAATATAAAGTTACATTTAAGTGTTATTAACATGAAAATTTAAGGTGTTTAAAAAATATAAATATAAGAAAACATATTACAAGATTTATAAATAAAGTAAAGGAGAGGGTTCAAGCACAAATTGTTTCATATTAACAAATTAATAAAATAAGGGGTACATTTATTTATAAAGTGTGTATAATATAAAAATTTATTTAAAAAAATTCTTCTGTCTTTGAAAAATTACAACGTTAAACATACATAAGGGAGTAATGGAATTAACATACATTGAAATCTCATGATTATCTTTTTACAAATGGCATCTAATATAATTAATGGAATAAAATAATACAATTAAAAATTATAGAAAACTTTTCAACTCCCTATATGCAATTATTTAGCTTTTCAGCAAATCTGAAAAGAACAATAACAATAGATTGAGAATCACAAATCTCAATATCAAAGGCAACAGTAAAAAGAGAAGGAAAAAAATCAGAAAACTGCCATTATATTCTCTTCTCAAATCTGAAACAAAATATTAAAGTGCAACATGATCAAGCAAATTAATTTCAACCTGAAAAAATGAAACAAAATTGAAAGTTTAAAGCTTCAACCTGAAGCCTGGTGGATTACCTCAAAATCAAAATCAATGTAGCAAGTAAAACTCTGGAAACTTTAAAACAAGCTGGAGCAAGAAATCAATGCTAAAGATCAAGAAAACTGAAGCAAAGTTTCAGATCAATTTAAAATTGAATCAAAACGCTAAAAGCAACTCAACAAGATTCATCAATCAGAATCATCAAGTTTTAGTTGTTCAAAGACTAACAGCAAATTCCCATTTGACAAATTCACTTCAAGCCTGTTCTTCTCTGTTTCTCCTTGATCAAGGTGAGTAAACCCTTTGATTTCTGAATTTAAATTTGTTTTTTGAAAAACATGTTAAAGTACGTTGTAAAATTACTTGCATGTGTATGAATTTGTGAATATATGCGTGTAGTCAGCTCTACATGCCTGAGAACAGACATTAGTCTCTATTTTGAGTATTACATGGTTCAATCCTGTTTAAAAATCAAGAACTCACCCTCTGATCACCTATTGATCATAATGTTCAAAGAAAATATGTTTGAATTGTCAGGATCTCTTCCTTAAAAGTATTTGTAGGCACTAAATATAAATAAGTGTTCTGGAAAATAGCAAAACACAGTGGAATCTCTATATTTTGTTCCAATCATGATTTTTAAAATAAAAATCTAGATTTTTAGTGCGATTTTGGGTGAGAAATCGTGAGATGAACGGATTTGATTCTTTGGGCAAATTTCGGAGGTCGGCGACCTTGTTCGTCTCGTGATCGGAACTGTGGCTAGCTGAGAGGTCGTAGAGTGTATGAAAAATACTCGCTAAATTTTATGATCATCGTAGTGGGTGATCGAAGTAGAATTAGGGTTTAAGCGCTATGATTGTCATGGTCAGGAAACCTCGTCAGCACCGCCTCGTCAATGCATCGGAATTCATGGGACAGGGGGGAAAAGCTTCGAGGATCTTTGGGGTAGCTGTGGTTGAAGTGATGTGGCCTCTGGTGTCGTCACGCAGCAGAGTGGATCGAGTTTTGCGATAAAGTAGGCTTCAGGAAAGAAAAAATTGGACTCGAATTCGCTCGATTTTGATTTAGGCAAAGTTCTGTACAATAGGTTGTTCGAATCGAAGCTGGAGATCGTTGGTGATGTTCGGGTGAGTTTGTCGTCAATCGAAAATGGTCATCGTGGTTGTGCACGTATACGTGCATAGGTTGATATCAGTGATTTGTAGTGTTGGGGAAGAAAGGTGGGAGATCGAGTTCAAGCGCAAGCAAATAGGGGACTGACTAGAAGTTTGATTTGGGTGATTTTGTGAATGTTCCAGGTAAACCCTTAATCAAAATTTTTAGGTTTTGAAAAATAAATTTAAGGGGGTGGGTTTTGGAGGAAATTCGAAGTGGATGGCATGTCGACTTAGGGGTGGACGCGAGTAGGTCTCGAGTTGGGTATAAAATAGTTTTCAACTTTCAAACCAAATATAGATCTTTTAGAAAACCTTTTTAACCCAAGTTTTTAAATAAATGGTTTTGACTTAAGTTTTGATTAACAAGGATTTCAAGTAAGTATTTTTAAAGAAATTAAATTTAATTTAAATTTTGTTACATTATTTTATAAGATTATTTATATAAATTAAATAATGTAATGAAGAATGACAGTTAATTTAAAATGCTACATAAACTAATTTTTATCTCTTAAGTTAATTTGTGTGATAAGAATGTTTTAATTAACAAGGTTTACAAGATAATCAAAATGATTAACAAATATAAAAAGATTTATCTTTTAATTTATTAAGTAATTAATGATTTGTTAATATAGTTATTTTAAAAGTAATTATTTAATATTAATAATTAATTTAATAAATAATTAAGGTTAATTAATTTGTAATTAATTATTAATTAATTAAGGAATAATTAATTAATAAAAGTAATTAAGATTTAATTAATTACTAATAAAGGGTTAATTTCCTAATGCAATTAATATTAGATTAATAAAGGGTGCTTAATTAAAGGATAATTTTATTAAAGATTCATAAGTAATTAATCTGATTTGAATTAATCGGACAATTAACTGATCTCACTCATGAGTGTTTGGATTATGTCGAATGATTGAATTGTTTGATACTGCTGATATGTTCTGTTTTGATTTGAGCTGTGTTTGATGTAGTTTATTATCTGTAATATATATATCTGTCATCTATGAATGAAAGATAAGCGTTATAGTTTATACCGCTTATCGAATATATTGTTGCATTTGAATCTGTGCTAATTGATGATGTTGCACTTTTATTGGGTAAAACCCCTAGACCACACTTATACACACATAAATAAGGATCGCACATGGAAATTGGTTAAGTCACAAATTTTTGAAATAGTTTTGAAATTTGAATTTTTTAATCCGAATGGTTTTGGGAAACGGATTGGGATTAAAATAAAAAGCTTTTGAAAAGGAATTTCAAAAACAAAAGTTATTTTTGAATAACTTGATTTAGTTTTGAAATTTGATTTAAATTTGAATTCAAAATTTGAAATTGAATTATATTTATGATTTAAAAAGGTTAAACAAGTTTATATGGGTTTTAAAAATTTTAAAAGTGTTGTTTTGGTAATTTGAATTTAACCCAAAGATTTTAACTTGTATAAATGAAATCTTATTCTTTCTGAAACGAAAACTATTTGTTTTCTAATAATAAAAGCTTTCACCTAAGAAATGAACTTCCAATTTGTGGTTAAAAGGATTACAAGTCTAAAATGAAAATGGTCTTCCAAGTTATGAATAAATCTTTTGAAACGGGTTTGAAAGCTATAAGTTAAATCCTTAAAGATTAAATGAGTTAATCCAACTTGAAATGAAAATTGTTTTGAAATATGTTAATGAGTCTTTGTGAAAGCTAGGTGAACTTTACGAATTGAATCTTTTTGTTTAAAAAGAATTGAAATAGTAATTTGTTTTAAACCATTTGAGAAGAAAGTTTGGGTTTTAAAGTTGTGACTAGACTGAAATCCCATTATCTATATGTTTTTAAATATTGCGCTCATTATTCGTTTTAGCCGGGAAAGGACCTCGTGTCATACAACCCATTCTGAATAATGATACGACGTTATGGATAGCATTTGAAGATCGGTGGTGAAGACCGGATATTTTAGAAAACGGAAGGATAACTCGCCGAATGTCTCTACATCGACTGGTCCACGGTATAGGCGCTCCATATGTGATCGGAAGTCCGGACGTGATTAGGAATTATCCGAATTTGCAAGGGCTTCTTTGGAAGTGCCTTCGGTTCTGTTCGAACCCGGAACAGACTTGTATGGATGTGTGTTTGACATTACACTTTGAGATATAAAGCCAGTTTCTATCAAATACATTTCTACTTGGTGGTAGAGAATTTATTCTCTTAGCTTAACACCCTTCTCTGAGATGTACGAGCTTAGAGGTTATGTAGTTGATGGTTACTGGTGATACATTCCTAATTTGGTAATGTGGCATACGAAGTGCTACTGATCATTTGTTGATCAAAACATAGCTTTGCGAAAAAGCGTAGCTTTATGGAGGAGACCTCATCGAGCCTCACAACCTGTTAATGGTCGAACAGGAAAGATGCGGCAAGGTTTCAGGGGCAGCTCCCCTAGGGTATGACTATTCCTTCTGCAAAAGGGTGGTATCATGGTATGGAGCCCAGATACTTACTCATGTGGACACTGTAGTATATTTAATACTTTGTGATGTTATTGGTGTAGAGGATCCTCGGATAAAGGTCGCAAACGACCGAGGGTGGCATATCTTAGGTTTTACTCCCTCGGAAGGGGGTGGTCGGCCTTGTGTTGGTAGAGAGCTGGGTAAGTTCTCGGGGCATCCCTCCAGAGGCGTTCGCATGTGGCAATAGAAAGTCCCTTAGTCTGACCATTTGTTGAAAATCCTATCATCCAATATGAGCCTTGTACGGTTTTAGTTGTAGAATCTGCCATTTAAAATGGCAGCTATAGTAGGCATAGTATAATGGTACCTATGCTGGCAAAGATTAGTATTATACTTTCGAAATGTTTTCCACTATGCACTAGTAATGGTATCAAAAAGAATTTTGCGTAGTAAGCATATTTGACTATCATAAGGAGAAATCTCCCCTATGTGTGCGATTGCATTGTGTGTGTGCCGGGAGGCCTTATGGTAGTTTCATTTTCCAAAATGCATTGCGGATTTGAACTTTAAATTTTTTGTTGTTTGTTTTAAAAGATATAAACTATTTCTGTTTGCTCACACCAGTCCCATGACTGACCTGGAGTTTATTGTTCTCTTCCTAAACTCAGGGTGCCCACTGTTTTCCACATGGGCCGTCTAGAGTAGGGTTTTCTAGATAGTCAAATAATAGGAATTGATTTGCTAGCCTTCGAAGCCTTTTGGATTTGTGGATCGCATTTGGTACACTTCAGCATTCATGGACTGCACTTGCTTAGCTTGGTGCATTGTCATTGGGCGATCGAGCTATTTCTGGATTGGTGCCTTGGAGTTGAAAATCACCGATACTGGAGTTCACTTTTGAAGACCATGTTGGAGATATTGTTCTGCTATTGGTGTTATCTTTTTCTTTCCGCTGCTATTGTCTTGTATCATATCTCTGATGTATATTGATATGTATTGTATCATCTGTTTTATCTTATTGTATCAGATACTATACCAATGTTGTGTATTGATATATTCTTTTTCTTCCGCTGTGTTGTACTTAATGTGTTATAAGCTCGGGCGAACCAGATTCGACGTTTGGATCTGCGGCATTTGATTACGAGTGTCGTATTCGGTGCCCATTTTCTAAGGTCGAGTCAGCGTCGTTATATTTTTCGTGTTCAAATAATGGTGGTTGTTTGACATAAACATGTTCTTTGATAAAACCATTCAAAAATGCACTTTTGAGATCCATTTGAAATAATTAAAATTGTTATGACAAGCAAAAGCGAGTAGAGTTCGTATAGCTTCCAATCTAGCGACAGGTGCAAAAGTTTCGTCATAATCAATTCCTTCTTCTTGATTATACCCCTGTGCTACTAAACGTGCTTTATTTCGAACTATACTTCCGGTTTCATCGGCTTTATTTTCAAATACCCATTTAGTTCGAATGACGGATTGATCTTCTGGTCTTGGAACGAGTTCTCAAACATTATTTCGTTCAAACTGATTTAATTCTTCTTGCATAGCTAAAATCCAAAAATCATCATGAGAGGCTTCGTCGTTTTTTTTGGTTCAAAATTTGAAATGAATGCAACATGACTTATCTGATTTAGTTGATTTCGAGTTACTCTAGAATTTATATCTCCAATAATGTTATCTATAGGATGATTCTTTAAAATCCTAGGAGGTGAAACTAAAGTATTATTTTGATCAATAGCTTCATTTTTATTATGAAGTGTGTAAGAAGAATCATTTGGATGTATTTCTTCTTCGTCATTAATTTGTGTAGTTACAAAATTTTCATCAGAAGAAACATGTAAACATTCTTCTATAATATTTGTCCTTTTGTTATAAATTCTATAAGCTTTGCTACGATCCGAATAGCCAACAAATATTCCATAATCGACCATAGGATCAAATTTTCTTAGATTGTCTTTAGTATTTAATATGAAACATTTTGTTCCAAATGTTCTAAAATATGATACCATTGGTTTCTTACCAAAAAATATTTCATAACATGTGTTTTTTTTCATTGGTCGTAGTGTCACTCTATTCAAAACATAACAAGCAGTACAATAGCTTCGGCCCATAAATGTTTTGGTAGATTCATACTGTTTAATATTTTTCTTGCACATTCTTGTAATGTTTGATTTTTTTCGTTCAACAACACTGTTTTGTTGGGGTGTACGTGGAATTGAAAATTTATGACTAATTCCCTTTTTATTGTAAAAGTTTGTAAAAAGTTCATTTTCGAATTCTCCTCCGCGATCTCTACGAATATTTTCAACTTTCAAATTCATTTGATTTTTAATTCTTTTTCCAAAAATTTCAAACATAGCAAAAGTGTCACTTTTATGTTTCTAAAACAAAGTCCATGTATATCGTGAAAAATCATCAACAATCACAAAAACATACTTGTTTTGATTTATTGATCTTACTTGAGTAGGACCAAATAAATCTAAATGCCATAATACTAATGGTTGGTTTGTGAAATATTATTTTAAATTTTAAAAAAACTCCTTTTTATTTTTCTATTTGACATGCATCATACAAATTATCTACCTTATAATTTATATTTGGTAAATCTCTAACTAGTTCATGTTTTGATGATTTATTTATATATTTGAAATTCATGTGTCAAAATTGTTTATTCCATAGCCATGGATCGTCAAGCTTAGCGGTCAAGCATAAATTCGAATTTTGTTTTATATTTATACTCATAATCAAAATATAAATATTTTTATTTCGAAATCCTTCAAATAATAAATTTTTATTATTATCAAATATATTGCATCGATTTTTCTCAAAATTTATTTGAAAACCTTTATCACATAGTTGACTAATGCTTAGTAAATTATGTTTTAAATTTTCTACTAATAAAACATTAGAGATAATAAGAGAGTTAGAAATACCGATGTTTATGACTTCTCCAATTCCAATGACATATCCTTTTGAGTTGTCTCCAAAGATTACGGTGCCTCCAACGATATATTTTATATTTGAGAGCATCTTGGCATTCCGGGTCATGTGTTTTGAACAACCACTATCAAGTATCCATTTCTCCTTTGCTTTTATTTTTGGGTACCTATAAAACAAAACTTATTCAATTGGTACCCACTTCTTTTACTAGAGTCTCAAATGTTAGGAGAGGAGGGTAGCCATACCCAAGTGGGTTTGGGTCCTTTAAAAACATAATCATTGTTAAATACAACACTCGATAGAAAACTATCAATATGTTTTTGTCTAATTAACTTATTATTAGACTTTCGTATCCAAATTTTTATATTTTTAAATTTTACATCTTTACTTAACTTCGGTCTCTTTTTGGAACTTTGATATAAGATACTTTGTTTTTTATAGTATTACCTTTTTTCTTTTGTGAATTATTTTCAAATCCTAATCCATTTCGATAACCAGAGTGTTTCGAAATTTTAATTAAATTATTAGGATCTTGTTTTCCTTTGTTAAACTTTGAACCATTATTAGTAATTTTTTCTAGTTTTACCTTTAATTTACAAATTTCATTTTTTGACATTTCTATACTACTTTTTTGTTCAATATTTTCCTTAATCAAATTATTATTCTCAAGTTTTAACCTATCTATTTCACAAAGTTGTGTATCATATTTGATAGACTTTTTACATTTTTCTTGTGAAATCTCTAATTCTTCTTCTAAAATTACTTTTTCATAGCTTAATAATTCAATTTCTAGTTCTAATCGATTTATTTTGGCTAGAGGTTCTTTATTCAATTTTTTGATCTATCGATACTTGTCATCAAGTTCAATACTTAACTCTAATAATTCATTATAGCTAAGTTCTGGACATACCTCATTAGTGTTAGCCATAAAACATACATTAGCTTGTTCTCCATTGTTGTCACTATCACCCTCGAAAGATGATGATGAATCGGAATCATCCCAAGTGACTTTAAAAGCTCTTTTCTTCTTAAATTTCTCAATTTTGTTCGTTTTCTCATTGTTGAGTTTAGGGCAATCCTTCTGCATATGTCTGTATTGATCACATTCATAGCACTTGATTTGAGATATATTTGTTGTATTGGACTTTCCTTCTTTTTGGAATTTGGTCATATTTCTAAATTTCTTGAATTTGTTGTAATTCTTAGCAATGAAGACTATCTCTTCTTCATCCAAATCCGAGTCATCATTCTTTTCTTTAAATGCTATATTCTTTTTTAACATTTTGTTCTTTTTTAGCTTGTAAGTTAGCTTCATAGGACATTAAATTTCCTATCAACTCTTCATCCTTAAGAGTAGAGAGATCATTAGCTTCTTCTATAGCTAATGCCTTCCTTTCCTAATCCTATATTAAAGAATTGAGTATTCGAGACACTAAATCAAAATCAGTAAATTTAACTCTTAATTCCACAAGATCATGTTGGATAGTTTGAAATCTAGAATACATGTCAACAATAGTTTCATTTTGCTTCATTTTGAATGAAGAGAATTGGTTTTGCAAAATTGAAATCTTAGTTTGTTTGACCTTTGTTGTACCTTCGTGTGTAATTTGTAAGGTATGCCAAATGTCATATGCAGTAGTGCATAACATGACACGTGAAAATTCATTTTTATCTAGAGTGCAAAATAAAACGTTCATAGCTGTAGTATTGTTTGATGCTAAGGTCTTTTATGCATTGGTCCAAGTGTTCAAAGCAATGTCAGGTGCTTCATATTTATTTTATGTAACAGACCATATTTCTAGGCCATTGGCTTCCATAAAGTACGCATACAAGTGGAACAATATGCATTGTTTGAGCCATTAAATAGTGGGGTCGTGCGGTAGACTGACCTTCTAGAAAGATACTTGCCGTATTAGTGATTCAAAAACTTGTTACAATACTTTTAATCAAACCTTGCTCTGATACCAATTGAAAGACTAACTTATGGTGGATCGATTATACAAATGACAAGTAAATTAACTATAGTGTAAAGATTAGTAACGAATGTAAATAAGAATAATCATACCAGGGTTTTTATACTGGTTCGGACCTCCCATCCTATGTCCTGTCCGGAAGCTCCTCTTTGGAACTTCGTTTCACCAAATAACCCTCACTTCACCCAGAGGAGTAGGTTTACAATAGCAGAGTTTCTTTGCCAACTATATGTTCTCTATTACATGAATTTTTACTATGTGGTACAATTGAACTTCTTATTCTCTTGAATGTTTGAATACAATATTGCTCGACAATATATAAGTGTATGATCTTAGATTTACAGATTGGATAGCAAGTAGATGATTAGAACAAGAGACGATTAATATAGAAAGTCGAGTTGTGTTTTGATCCTTCTTGATTCTTGTTTATATAATTGTAGAGTGTTGCTTCTAGTAGTTGCATCTCCTCCTTTTCAGTCTAGAATCGTTACTGATCACTAGTGAAGAGTTGTGGAGGAGAGATGGAGTTGGTCTTTTTGGAGATGACAGTTGTTATTTGAATTTTTGGCCCTGAGCCCAGTTTCAGACGTCTGAATGTTGTTTTCAGACAATTCTGGAACCTATTATTATTTTTAGTCTAGTATCTATGTTCAGACATTTAAAGTTCTGCATTAAGACGTCTCAACCTGTCAAGTGAGGTTTTTCTAGGCTCATTCTTGAGTGTTTGTTCCTTCGATCTTCGTGCAACTTTGTAGATGAATTTATTTAATTCTATAGTCATCGTCTTGTCAAGGTAGTGGTTTGTCTTGCTTTGTATCTGTGTATGATGATATATATGTGATTTCCATTGTATAATTGTTATCGTCGAAATCGTAAACTTAGGGTTCTAACATTCTGGATCTATTAGATCTACTGGACTGTGATAATCATACCCTTCCTAAGTGTTTGGCTCTGTAAATGGTGTTGGTTAGTTCCATGATTCCTATGTTCCCCGGTCCTTAGGAGAACTACTCACTTAGTTTATTTGTTTCTTTGATTTCTACATGACGGATTAACAACAGCCATATGAATCTCAACATTATGACCATCAGCAACACGACCATTTCTACGACCAACATCTTCATCCAATCCAACTATACTCTACAACCTAAGTCACGATGATAGGGATTGGTGCCGCTATAGGAGATGGATTAGCATCGATCTACGCTGTTACATTCTAAGCACTGTCCAACTTACTTTTCGAAGTTTCGATTTCATTTCTCTTCATTTTTTTCTTCCCTCCTATGTGTTATCCACCTAATGATAAAGAACTGTCCTTTTCTGAATCAGATTGTGATAAATCCCTCCCGTTCCTTCTACAACCATGGGATAACCGGTTTAGCAAATCCAGACTTTGCGTTATTCTTTTCCTCATCGTTTTCTTACTTTCACGCGGCTTAACATTTAACTCCTTCATCATCTTATCCACCTCAAACTTAGTCATCATATCTAAGGGTATATGAATTTCAACATTTTTCTCTAGTTCTACCTCGCGGACTAAAGCAATCCAAAAGTAGAAAATAGATCCAAATATTGGGAGAATGATACGTTTTCATTAAAAGAACCAAAATGTTTACACCGAAAGTTGGCACAAGCATCCAAAATATTTCTAAAAGAGAATAAAATGAAGAAATTAAATGAAAAATGAGAGAAAACTAAATTTACCAATTATGGTGGTTCGACTAATCATTGGTCTTGTACTTTGTTTATGATTCTGGAAATCTTTTACAATTGCAATCTTATTGATCGATAGCCAATGGATCGGTATTGACCCAAGTGATTACAAGATAAGTACATAAATTTAGAATGTAAGCTAAAAAGATTCCCCAAACAATGCCTATCGCCTTTTATTTATAGTGGAAGGTTGATGAATCTTTCCCCACCATTTTCTTCCCCATGTTCCCCATGTCCAAAAGAAGTTGCCTTGAAGAGATTATAACCAAATCAGTGGAGTTTAGGAATCCGTACCGAACCATGCCCAACGGATCAGTTACATCCATAAGATTGGATATAAAGTCTTCTTTGATCCCTCCATGTTGATTGGTCGGCTAGTATCTTCATTCGTAGAACTTGGATGCATTGATGTAAGCTCAAACTATGGTGAAATCTATGGTTTGTCGGTCAATTCAAAGAATTTGGGCTTCTAATCTTGAAACTTGAATAAATGCACTAATGTTTGAGTCACGAGTAGTTGGCGATCCATCTCATATTGCATGAACAACTCAACAAGCACTTTATTTCCACTCAATAAGAAAAAAAACATATTTTTAGGCAAGTTCCATGGATCCGTATCGATCCAAGACATTTAAAAAATTCTTGAACTTTGGCCTTGGATCTTTGAATGTTTTGGCATAATGGTTATTTTAAAGACTTTTGGTAGGTTAAGCTTCATCCATTGAGCTTGCTTGGTATCCGAGATTGAATGTAATTGTTCTAGATTCCTATTTGATTATCCTCTGTTTGATTATTTTGAATCATCCAAATACAGCTTGGTCAAAATGCTAATAACATAGTTTTGTAATTTTTTTAAATTGTTTAAGAAAGTAAATAAAATAATTCATAGATTTTTTTTTCAAATCCTAGTAAACCCAGATTCGTTAGTAAAATCTAGAAGGATCACAAGCAAGTCCGCTAAAATGCTACGTTCCCAATTTAAGCAACCATTTTAGATGATTCGGCATGGTTGCCAAGAATCAAACCATCGCCATTCAATGAGGGATTGGACATGTTACACAATTGCACTAAGTCCATGAATGAAAACTCATAGTTTTTAGTTAAATGCACTCACACAAACATATACATACATGCAGATAGATATATATGTGTATATTATAAATGTTATTATATATGTGTATGAGTAAATAAATATATAATTATAATGTTATAATTAAATACTTGTTCAAAATTGTTTTGAATTATTATTTGGCGTTGTCTGATTAATTAATAAAATACATAAAAACTATATATGCTATATTATAATTAAATCAAATTATTAGTAATAAATAAATTACTTTCGTATGCATATATGTAAGTAATATGTATTGTGGCTAAAAATAAGCCCAACTCATAATTTTGGAATAAATATATATGTAGTGTATATCTACTATGGTGTCAAATGTGTTTGACACCTGTACCACGTGAATGTATCATATACATTATTCCTTAAATCACGTCATTTTTAATTACTAAAGACTATGAACCCTAAATAACGTTTCCCTTGATCATTTATGTATTAGGTCGATTACTTCCGTATATGTTGTTTGTTGAGAAAATTCAGGCAACTACGAAATGGTAGGTCAGATTAAATAATATCATATGGCTTGTTGAGAATGTTGAATATGCAAGCATATGATTTTTATTTGATGATAATAAACATATATATATTCATTTAAATGTATTTGTTAATGTACTATTTTAATTTTCACATAATTAAATAAATATTTGGTGAATAAAATAAATAGCAAGGAATTTAAATTCAAATAATATTTTATTCAAGCAAATATTTAATACAATTTTGAATAGTACTAATTCAAGCTCTCACTATACATATACAATTTTGATTACAATACAAATTCAATTACATCATAATCCATCATTTACAAATACACCTCACTAATATCGCTCATTCACTTGTAATTTATCTACAACTTTATTTCAGATTGAATCCAGCATCTGAGCAATTTACAAAAATAAATACTGACGCGGTAAAATTGAAAATAAAATATTTTTTCAGTATAAAATAAAATGTAATTTTGAAAATATTATTTGCCTCGGTTATTTGGGTTGTTCGTCATCACTTAATTTTGAATTCATCATACACAAACAGCTTGTGACATGCATAGTGTATAACTGTATATACCATAAGGCCGTGCACACTGATATATACATTTGATAAAATTACAGGGACAGGTGAGCACAAGGTCAAATCAAAATCAAAAGCCGGGTTTAACTCAAGTGAAATAAATATACAATCTCAATTTTAACACAAGGTCAAACCCGAGCTTTATAGCTGGATTAAACACAGGCATAGTCCAAAATACAAGCACAATAAGTACAAAGTCAATGCAACAGTGGTGCACCATAAATTGACACAAGACATGGGCATATAGCAAAAGCTCTGAGCAGACTCAACTAGCGCATGCTAGTTAGACAGCAAAATACATGTGGACGAAACAACCGAGCTGGATATAGTACAAGTCCATACAAAAGACTCCAATGTGGTTGCAGTGTAGACTATACGAACAAAGCATGCACCAGTTCAGTATGCAATGTACCCGGAACTAGTTCAGTAGTCAAGTGAACAATGCAAACAAGTCACATACACAAGGGTCAAGCAAATGATACATGTACAAGACTCAAGACTGCACAATTCAAGATGAAATCATATCACAAAATAATGCGACAAAAGATACCAGACTCGAAAGAACCAAGTACAACAAGAACAGAGTCTCGACCAAAATAGCACTAGCCCCAACATGAAGTTCAACAGCGTATATGTACAGCATGAACAAGACATGTACACATGAGATACCAGAATGCAACACACTGCAAATATGAGTGCGGACAAACTACATGAACCACACTTACTCAAATCAAATACAACCAGACAAGTTTAGACATGAACAAGTTACAATATGCAAATATACATAGATAGTGCACTTACTAACAAATGGACAATAGTTCAATCAACATCAGTGCACATGAGTTCAAATGAAACATTAGATGTCCAAAGACCAGACTCAAAGCAACTCGAGCTAGCTAAATGAACCCACTCCAAATTCAAACCCAGTGCAACTTCAACCTGAACCAGAGCATGCACAAGCTCATATGCAATATCAAAATACATGGAGTGTAACTAAAAATACGAAAGTGAATCAAGAAGACTTCAATATGCTGAGAGTCAAGGAAAGTGATCGAAGAATCAAAAGTCAGAGCTGTGTCAAAATATCATCACAAAACTATCATAACTGAAGTCCAGCAAATCGTGGAAGTTATCACATAAAAAAAGTCAAGACCAAACAACATGAAGCATAGGGATGCAAGCATCAAGTAGCGGTTTTGATCAAAGACAAAGAATACAAAGTCAACTGAAAATCAAGTCATGGTAATCAAGAAATCAAATAGGTTCAACAGCAGTTTCGAACCAACTTCGAAACCGTGATATCCAAGAAACCGAACCAACTCAGAAATAAACACTATGGGTATCAAGTAATCAAGCGACGAAAGTTATAAGAAATTGAAAATGTCAGAAATCATAATAATCATCAATGCAAAATCGAATGCAAGCCAAAAATTATCAAACGAATTCGTATGAAATATACGAACGAAAAATAAGGAATTCGATTCCTATATATGCCATAAAACATCATTGGCAAAAGGCATTCGAGCTCGAGCTAAACGGAGAAGAACAAACCATCAAACTCGAATAAAAGTCGAGCGCTGTATAAATCAAAAAGGAACAAACGTACCAATTCTTTCAATAATCAAACTCGACTAATTGGAAGCGATCACAAACCAAGTTGAAGCTACCGTGAACATATAATCAACCGAAGAAAGGATTCGATGCATCATTGCATTCAATTTGACAAAGCGGCGGGTTCTAATTTAACAAATCCCTAAAAATTGAAAGAGGAACGAATGAACAAAAGAAAGCTGCCATTTTTCCATTCTCATAGCATCGGGCAGGTAATATAAAAAGCAAAAGGAGCCTACTTTTATTTTTGGCCAGCTTGTTTAATTTGGACTTTATATTTTGATTAAGGTTTTGTGTGTTTTAAAATTGTTTTTAAATTTGTATGCCTGTGTATTGTCTAGTCGTGTGACTAGGGGACAAACAACGTGGCATAGTTTGAGAATTTGCAACTCAGTGGCTGAGTTGTGGCAGGGTTTTGAGCGTAGAGTTAAGGCTATCGATAGCGGGTGTCGTGAATTTACGTGTGTAAGCGTTTGACTACTTAATTTCTAGTAGAAACCTTGAGGGAAGCATGTAGGTAGGGTTTTGCCAAAGCTGAGTAAATTATGTCTCGTTCTATTTCTGCAATTATTATTCTTCTAGCATACATGTTGCTATTATTTTGACATATCTGTGTTGAAATAATTTTATACAAACTTCCGCAATATTTTTTATAATTGATAGTATCACCCTATTCACCCCCCCCCCCCCCCCCCCCGCTTTATGGTGAAATCGATCCTACAAGTGGTATCGGAGCTTGGTACAAAAGCCATTTTTGTTTTAAAAAGTTTGTTTTTTCAAAGACCAATTTTTTACGAATTTGAATTTCTAAAAAATGGCTACTTTTACTAGGGGCCGGTCAAGTATTATCCCTCCTATTTTTGAAGGAATAGATTTTTTAAATTGGAAATTGAAAATTGAAAATGGAATTTTATTTAAAATCTGTTAATATTAAATGTTGATATATTATTGAAAATGGGTGCGATATAACAGATGAGAAAATTATCTCGATTAATGCTCTTGCTATGCACATATTATATTCTCATATTAATCAAGATAATTTTAAATTTATCTCTCATTGTGAAAATGCACAGGAAATCTGGAATGCTTTTGATGCAATATATGGTGCAAAAGTCAATAACAATGAGAAATCTTCCTCAATCGACTCAACTAAAGAAACGAGCTTAATAGGATTGGGAAAAAACAGTAGTGATGAGGACGATGATGAAGATGGAGCAGCTGAGCTGGCATTACTAATGAAGATATTCAAAAAGTAGAACCACAAACACAGAAATCCAGCTCTAAATCAAAAATTGAAAAGCAGAATATTCAAAGCATTATACAACCCAGAAGAATGGGAGATCATCTATCACAAGTGCAACAAACCCTGACACGTTATGCCAAATTGTCCTCGAATTCAACTCGACAAAGAAAAGAAATCAAAAAGGAGAAATTCTACCGCCACATGGAATAAAAGCGATAATAATAATAAAAGCACTAGTAGTAATAGTGGGAGAGCAGATCTGTGCCTTCGAGGTAATATAACAGATAGTGATGATGATGAGCCAAGTGAGGTATCAAAACTTTCTCACTCACAATTACTTATATATTTCCACGAAGTAAATGGCTATTTTGAATGACTTAGGGAGAAGTATGCTAAAATTGAATCAAAAAGAGATACTTTGATAGAAACAAATAAACAACTTGACCAATTAGTTACATACTATCAAAGTAGGATCCCTAAGTGTGATAAGTATCCATCACTCGAAGAAGAAATTAAAAAATCAGAATTTATAATTAAATCGCTTGTAAATGAAATTCTGATTTTGAAAGAGAGTGAAAATCCTAGGAGAGAGAATTTTACTAAAAAGTGAACTCAATTATTGAACAAAAATGAATCTCTCAAAACACAAGTCCGACAATTGTCTACAACTTTATGAAAATTTGCCAAAATTGAAAAATCGTTGAATATGCTATCAGGAAAACAAACCTTTAATAAAATTAGATAAGGACTTGGATATAATGAATCTGAACTAGTTAGAAGCAAATTTAATCAATTCAAAACCGAGTGCAAAATTTGTAGAAAAATTGGACACACTCAAAATATTTGCTGGTATAGACCCAAACACGTGAAAACAATTCCAATTTGGTTTCCGAAAGGCACAAATATAAAATCTCTCAAAGTCGAACAAATCTGAGTGCCAAAAGGAACATATGTAAATAGTTATGGGTCTCCACGAAATTATTTGTCAAAATATTTTGCCACTAACAATAATGGACGAATAAAAACATATAGGTCACAAAAATCTTTTATTGTGTAGGTTTGGTGGCAGGCTAAGGAACTATAATAGTGTTACATGGATTCTGGTTGTTTCAGGGACACAACGAGCGACAAAGCAAAGTTCCTTAGCCTAGTATAAAGGTGACAGAATCATAATGTGCAACAATGAAAAATTATCGTAAAGGTAAAACAGGTAATGGTATACTTATTTTGAACGATATATTAAATGTGATAATCGGCACTGTAATCTGAATTAAATCAGGCAGTAATGTGATGATGAAATGAATGATGATTTTGATTTTGACTTATTCAAAATTGTTGGCCCATTATATTCATATGCCAAGAACAATATAAAATCCCTATAGTATTTGAATTACTTCATATACATTAGTTGTGATTAATAATAGTATTTTATAGGATGATAATATATTTAGTTATTTTACGGTTGAATCTATGTTCATGGTTTTTGATTATTTACATGACTTCAATTCAAATTCAAGAGAATTTCATTTAAAACGTTGTTAAAATGATTTTGAGATATTTTGTTGCACAATTCATGATCTGGTCTGTAACATTCAACTAATAATAAGTTTGAGTGGAAAGAAATTCAAATGCGGATTATACTGGTAATCTAGTTGATAGAAAAATTACTAGTGGAACGAGATTTATGATGAGCATTTGGTAACTGCATCGTTTTTCAAAGATAATATCTGCATATTTTTCACTTCAAATAATTTTCAAATTGCAGACATTTTTTTATAAAACCCCTTCTAGAAAATCATTTTTGACCTTGTTTCAAATTAGTCATTTTGGAAAATTTGGTTTTATAACTATTTTTGAATATGATTTTAAATGACTACATTGACTAATCTAACTCCCTAATGATTATCGAAAAGATAAAGAGTGATTGAAAAAGTGATGGTTAATCTTAAACACATATTATAACTTGAGATGGTAAATTTAGTAAATTTCTTTAGAAATTTGAACAAGAGTTACAAAAATTTTTGTTGGCAAAAATTCCATAACCTTCTCTGTTTCTATCATATTTCTAACGACCATCCCTCATCCGAATTCGATATAGTTTTTCAATATGTGGTAATTTAAACAGAAATCGTTTGTTTTTCATTTTATATTTTTTTAAAATTAAAAAAATCCAAAGTATTCACTCTCGTTTAAAAGTCCACGTGCTTATGCATGAGTGAATTACTTGGAATTTTTGATTATGTGCTTCCATGCTCATTTAAAAGTCCTCAGGGTTATCCATGTATGGAACGCATATCAAAATTGATTTGTTAAATAAATAAGTCGATTCCAATCCCATTTAAAATTCCTCACCGTTATGCGTGGTTAGAAGATACTTGAATTCATTTTTTTTAAATCAAATTGGAATACTAGTAATCTCATTTGAAAGTCCTAATGCTTATGCATGGTTGTTATATATTCAAATTCCTGATACAAATATACCACAAATAGACGCAACTGTATGGTTTTATATGATGACATAATTCCCATCATTCTAAAAGTGGATTATGCGCCTAATAGAGTATTTATGATTTTTGTTTGACTTTTTATTGAAATTTAAAACTTGTATTCGATTGAGTTTTAATGTTGTATTATTATCTATCACTTTAACTCTATTTTCTAACACTATTACTCTTTTGCTGATAACATAAGGGGGGTGAGAAAAGTTAAGATTTTGACAGATAAAGGTCAAATAGTTTCTATTTACATCTAGGCTTATTTGCATATTTTTATTTGCATGCACATATGAAGGGGGAGCTTTGCGTAGAGAGGAAGCATTTAAACATGGGGACAAATAGTGTTTATCAATAATCAAAACATTTAACAAATTCAAAATTTTAAATATATATATATGTTTGTTATCATCAAAAAGGGGAGATTGTTGAATAGGAAAGCATATGATTTTTGTTTGATGATAATAAACATATATATATATATATATATTCATTTAAATGTACTTGTTAATGTACTATTTTATTCAATAGATTCTGTTTAGCAGAAAGACGGATATTCCTTACTCATTATCAGACAATCACTTATTCACAAACCTCGTGTGGGGCTAATAGTTTTCATTTCCCATCTCATGGAAAACCCTTTTCGCTCCGCTTAGCCCTATCCTCTTCTAGGGGTATTTTAGTGATAGGTTCTATAGGAACTCTAACAATTAAATATTATTGAATTACCTTTCTTCATTTCTAATTTCAAAAATGCATCTCTTTTTTGAAAGGTAAACCCATAACTAAATTTCTCTTCTGATCGAAAATAATACAACTTATCAAATCACATATAGATTTACTTGAGATTTTGATAGAAGTGTGTCAAAGAAATTTTATATTGTACCATACATGGTATTTTATTTCAAACAAATATTTATTACAATTTTGAATAGTACAAATTCAAGCTCTCACTATACATATACAATTTTGACTAAATACAAATTCAATTAGATCACAATCTATCATTTACAAATACACCTCACTACATATCGCTCATTCACTCGTAATTTATCTATAACTTTATTTCAGATTGAGTCCAGCATCTGAGCAATCTATAAAAATAAATACTAAGGCGGTAAAATTGAAAATAAAATATTTTTGCAGTATAAAATAAAATGCAATTTTGAAAATATTATTTGCCTCAGTTATTTGGGTTGTTCGTCATCATTTAATTTTGAATTCATCATACAAAAACCGCTTGTGACATGCACAGTGTATCACTGTACATGCCATAAGGCCGTGCACATCGATATATACACTTGATAAAATTACAGGGACAGGTGAGCACAAGGTCAAACCAAAATCAAAAGCCGTGTTCAACTCAAGTGAAATAAATATACAGTCACAATTTTAACACAAGGTCAAACCCGAGCTTTAAAGCTGGATTCAACACATGCGCAATCCAAAAATACAATCACAATATGTACAAAGTCAATGCAATAGTGGTGCACCATAAATTGACACAAGACATGAGCATACAACAAAAGCTCCAAACAGACTCAACTAGCTCATGCTAGTCAGATAGCAAAATACATGTGGGCGAAACAACCGAGCTGGATATACTACAAGTCCATACACAAGACTCCAATGTGGTTGCAGTGTACACGATAAGAACAAAGCATGCACTAGTTCAATATGCAATGTACTCAGAACTAGTTCAGTAATCATGTGAACAATGCAAACAAGTCACATATACAAGGATCAAGCAAATGATACATGTACAAGACTCAAGACTGCACAATTCAAGATGAAATCATATCACAAAACAATGCTACAAAAGATACCGGACTCGATTCAACCAAGTACAACAAGAACAGAGTCTCGACCAAAACATCACTAGCCTCAACAAGAAGTTCAACAGCGTATATGTACAACATGAACCAGACATGTACACAGGAGAAACCAGAATGCAACAAACTACAAACATAAGTGCAGATAAACTACATGAACCACACTGACTCAAATCAAATACAACCGGACAAGTTCAGGCATGAACAAGTTACAATATGCAAACATACATAGACAGTGCACATATTACCAAATCGACAACAGTTCAACCAATATCAGTGCACCTAAGTTCAAATGAAAATCAGATTCCCAAAGACCAAACTCAAAGCAACTCGAGCTAGCTAAATGAACCAACTCCAAATTCAAACCCAGTGCAACTTCAACCTGAACCAGAGCATGCACAAGCTCATATGCAATATCAAAATACATGAAGTGTAACTACAAATACCAAAGTGAAGCAAGCAGATTTCAATATGCAGAGAGTCGAGGAAAGTGATCGAAGAATCAAAAGTCAGAGCTGTGTCAAAATATCATCACAAAACAATCATAACTGAAGGCCAGCAAATCGTGGAAGTCATCACATAAACAAAGTCAAGACCGAACAACATGAAGCACAGGGATGCAAGCATCAAGTAGCAGTTTTGATCAAAGGCAAAGAATAAGAGGTCAACTGAAAATCAAGTTGTGGTAATCAAGAAATCAAATAGGTTCAACTGCTATTTCGAACCAACTTCGAAACCGTGTTATCCAAGAAATCAAACCAAAGTCAGAAATCAACACCGTGGGTATCAAGTAATCAAGCAACGAAAATTATATGAAATTGAAAATGTTATAAATCATCAGAATCATCAATGCAAAATCGAGATGAAAGCCAAAAATTATTAGACGAATTCGTATGAAAATATGAACGAAAAATATGGAATTCGATTCCTATATAAGCCCTAAAACATCATCGGCAAAAGGCATTCGAGTTCGAGCTAAACAGAGAAGAAAAAATCATAAAACTCGATCAAAGTCGAGCGCTGTATAAATCAAAAAGGAACAAACGTACCAATTCTTTCAACAATCAAACTCGACTAATTGGAAGTGATCGCAAACCAAGTTGAAGCTGCTGTGAACATATAATCACCCGAAGAAAGGATTCGAAGCATCATTGCATTCAATTTGACAACGCATCGGCTTCTAATTTAACAAATCCCTAAAAACTGAAGGAGGAACGAACGAACAAAAGAAAGCTGCCATTTTTTGCTTTCTCAAAGGATCGGGCCGATATAAAAAGCAAAAGGAGACTACTTTTATTTAGGCCAGTTGTTTAATTTGGGCTTTATATTTTGAATAGGGTTTTGTGTGTTTTAAAATTGTTCTTAAATTCGTATTTTCCTTTTAAACTTGTGCATTGTCTAGTCATGCGACTAAGGGACAAACTACGTGGCGTAGACTGAGAATTCGCAACACAGTGGCTGAGTTGTGTAGGATTTTGAGCGTAGAGTTAAGGCGAGTCGACAGCGGGTGTCGCGAGTTTACGTGTGTAAGCGTCTGACTGCTTAATTTCTAGTAGAAACCTTGGGGGCAGCACGTAGGCAGGGTTTTTTCGAAGTTGGGTAAATTCTGTGTCGTTCTATTTCTGTATTTATTATTCTGCTATTATCTGTGCTGCTATTATTTTGATATATCCGTGTTGAAATAATTTTATACAAAATTCCGCAATAATTTTTATAATTGATAAATCACCCTATTTGCCCCCTCTATGGTGAAATCAATCCTACAAAGAAAACTCATGGTCAAAATTGAGATTAGGGAAAATACCTCGTAGTTTGGAGTTATATGGGATATAACCGATGCCGCCATTTATGGTCCTATGACATATTTAGAAAACTAAAGGTTGGATACCTCAAGATAAGTGGGTCCTAACAACCATTAGAGAAACTGAAAGGTTTTTATTTTTTTCTTAGAGTTTTGGGAAATATAAAATGCAGTGGAAAACTAATTAGAAGGAATTAAATAAACCAATATAATAAGTATAAGAACTCATGAATATTATAATATCTATTATTTAGATAAATTTGCATTGGTATAATAAATAAAATATTGATTAATTAAAGTATATTTAAAGGAATAATTTATAAATTGGCAGAGAATTATATATTCACTTAAACAAATTCTTATCTTTTTGTCACTTTAAAGCCTTAAAGTACATGTGCATATAGAAATCAATATAATATGGCTAAGTAATAAAATGGAAAAGTACAATTCAGCTTAGTATGAAATACAATTAAATAAGAAGTAGATAGTGTCACACTAGGATTTTACATCGGTTCATACATCCTGCTCTACGTCTAGTATTGAAGCTCCACTTCGATATTTAACTAACCAAAAATTCTCTCACTTCAACTAGAGGAATAAGAAGTAGATAGTGGCTTATACTTCCTGAATTAGGACTTCTACCAACTTTCAACTAATAGTTTGACTTTGGTAATCATTATGACTCAATACATGAATTTTGTCATTGAATGCAATAGCTCCTATAAGCACTCGATATTATTGAGATGCAAATGAAAAAGGTTAAGGAAAAAATAGAGCTTCGAATCCATAATGAAATGCTCAAATATAAGGCACTAAAGTTTTTTTAGATCAAAAGCATAGAATAAGAAAAGAAGGCAAAGGTGAGTCTTTTGTCTTTGTATATGGTGTATTTGTAGTGGCATGTGGTTATGGTGAAGGGTTGTATTTTTTCGAAGTACCGTGGTGAAGGGATGGAGGAAATGGTGACGAGAAATGATGAGGAGGTGTATAAAATCATAGAAGAATCAAATTTTTATAAGCAACGTACACACATCAATGCACAAATGGTACTCCCATCGATTGACTGGTAGCGCCGGTACACCGGTGCTTTAGCACATTAACCAAAAACTTATATTTCGTACCTATTTTCCCTACTTCTCCATCTTCATTACTCCAAAAAATTTAGAAAAAGTCAAGGAAAACAAAAGACCTATTTTCAGAGTATGTGATATAGGTCATATGAGCGATTTTACCAATTTTCAACTCCAAGACTTGACTACCGACAGTATAAACAATGTACTCTTTTATATCTCATCGAGTTTTGGTTCCATTTCCATTTTGTATCCTTGAATCCATCGTAACTTGATGAATGCTCTATCGCCTAATTTTCTTTTTCATCCGCTCATAATTTATAAGTTGTCATGAATAATATTAAGCAAGTTTAGTGAATAATATACGCTTCATCAACATTATGAAAATTGGGTTCCAGCCACTTTTTGAAAATGAAATCACCTATAGCATATGATTTATTATATAATTCTCCATATATCTATAATACTCTCTCTCAATATGATACATCCCTCCTTTGTTATCAACACAAAGGGACAAATAGTGAAGTCATGCAATAAGCATATAACACAACATGGATAACACAACACAAACATAGAATGCAATAGCATGAAATATCATAAATAAAACAAACTATCAAAAATAAAATGTAATAGAAAATATCAAATGCAAATGCTATAATGTCCTAGAATGCAAGTTAACATAAAAATAAATGCTATAAAAAGTACCAATCACCGATTTGGTGGAGTCCACTAAGTACAATATTCTGTGGGTGTAGTGGGAACGCTCTTTGAAATAATTTCACATATAGTCTGGATCCTCTAGGTACCCATGGCCTAGTAGCCTAGTAGCATGTGTAGCTCCATTTCCGTTTTTGCTATGTCTTGAGCCATGGAATGAAGGCTTTGGAATGTAGGTTAGTTTGTCTAAAAAAAACTACCAAAGCATTGTTATGTCCATTTATGCTCTTTGTGGTTCCTATGCAACTGCATAGTGATATCAACATCCTCTTTATCAACCCAAGGTCCTTGCCCTTTCATCAGTTAACCCTCATGGTCATTGATTTTCTTTCGTTTCTTCATAATTCTTTAGCATCTGTTGTCTATTCTCTTCATCATTGTTGTGACAAGGTGACGAACATATTCTGAAGTGTTCTCTTCCTCCTCAATTCCATAACCATAGAGTGTGTGTTTAAACCCTTCATTGCAAGGAGAATGTGGCCGAAAGTTCTCTAAAATCCTCGTTCTCATAAAAAATCGCCTTATAAAAAACGATTCCAAAATTCGTTTGTTTGAACATGCTCATTCCTAAGGTTGATTTCAAAGCACCTAAATACTGATGTAAGAAAATTCCCATAAAGGTTGTATGACCTTGGTTTCACGGATCTATTACCAATCATTTTCCATAAAATAAAGTTAGCTCGGTTGACCCTTAATCCTCCTAGAATGCACGTATACATTTTTGATGAATGGGGAAAACTTCATCTAAATTATGTATTATTGTATCGAAACATTTGAAGAATCGCACACATTAACAAAAACATATTTATTATGATTTATTATCTGACTTGCATTAGGGAGAATAAATCTAAATGTACTAATTCTAAAGGTGATGCTAAAATCAAAATGTATTAATCCTAAGTCTAAGAATTGTATGCAACGTAGATTAACAATGTTTTGTCACTAATTTTAGATGTTAGAAATAGCAGGGCATCATATAATTCATCTTATTAGATAAATTATGGTACCTTTCTCATAAATTTCTTTGCATAACTTTGACTTTATGGGAGGGTACCATCGGTCAGATATTCTTTATATTGTTTCTTCCATAACAATGTCTCTTTCACTTTTTTAAATGCTCATGCCTAAAACTGTACAATGAAATAATTCCTAGGAAATCTACCACCCAATAACTGATGAGCAGGAAAAGAGAATCAACATCTGTATTGTTCTTTCACGGTATGTCTCATACTATATAGTCATCGTGCTCATTCGAGAGTTCCTTGACCTTTTCTACGTTTAAGGATAATCAAAAGACCCCTAGCCTCAAATGTGCTTATAATAAAATTCATCACAGTTGGGAAGCGTTATAGATTCTTTATTACATAATCCTCAATTAATTATCAATCTTGGATCTGTAGTCAATTTTACATTTAAGTTCATCATATTTTACTCTGAACTTCAATTTTAGTAGGATACATATCTGGAGAACCCATTAGGGCTATTAACTAGGATCTTACATAAATGACTTGTATTATGATAAAATATAAAGGATGATCACAATCTATATCCATCTAGTATCACGCTAATGTTGCCCACTAATTTCCTATCCTTAACAATTTAGCAAATAACAGTTATCTAAGTATATCCACAAAAAAAGTTAATCGGTTAATTCAGTTAATTAATATGAAATGGCAGGATTAATTACATGTTTATCTCTAGGACCCATGTTTATTTGTTGGGCAACAGCTGTGTAGCATCGTGTTCTGTATAAGGGTAAGAATGAAATTATAAAATCAATAATACTATTATGGCATACCTAAAATTAATGAAATTATTTTTATTCACTTCTTTGATTTTGTTACATCTTTCCCTAGTGCTTTCATCAAAGTATGGGAATATCTTCCTTGCAACATTGTTGTAAGTGAGGTATCAGTTTTTCGAATTAAAGCTGAGATTATTTGTCGGCCATTATCATTTTTAATATCAAGGGCATAGGAATTCATTTCCAGAAGAAACCATAGGGAAGCTCGAGGTAAAACTAAGTGTTTAAAAAATTTAGCAGTTGAAAAGATAATTACCTTTTGTGAACGATAAGAAATTTTGTGCTTTTTATTTACAGAAATGGAAGAATCAGAGGATGAGACTAATGGATGACTTCTCTTATAATGAAGGAATGCACAAAATTTATAAACAATAATTATGAACATTCTTGTATGTTTGTATTTTAATAAATAATGTGCGTTTCTTCTACCAATTTTATGTTGATTTCCACTTTATCATTTTACTTGGACCTTACACTTGATCTTCATTCATGAAACAAAAAAGTAGTTAAACTATTTAGTTAGTCTCAACCATGAAATTTACACAATAAATAAATTGGCAACTTAATGTTATGCTTTCATTTTAATCATTAGCCCTATGGGAGAATCTAAGAAGCTAGAGAATAAAGTAAAAAATATAACGATGCTACAATGTAGTGTTAATATTTGTACTAATTGTGCTTAGTGAAGATTCTAGTAAGACGGATTCTAATATGGTCAGTTGTCATTGTATCGTTTATATGGCTTTATCCTTTGTTCATTGTGTTGAGGTGTAATGTTCTATTTTTTAAGAAAAAGTTGTAGTTTATGGTTTGAATGTTCTATTGACATGTTACTATGCACAATTATACAAAATTATCTTTTAAAGTTTGATTGTATTGCGATACTAGGAAAAATGCTTATTTCACCTATCATTACGAATGAACAAATATATAAATTTTTATACTATTTTGATTAATTCACTCTTAGTGAGTCTGATTCATAATGTATGGAATTCGATCCAAAATTTATTAGAACTATATTCATTTAAATACACAAAAATTTTGAATTATTTATTTTGATATTAATCACCAAATTTGAGTATTAATTTTATGTACAACATTGTACTTGGTCCTCCTTTGTCACTATCACCAAATGTGGCCATTTGATAGTACAAAGAGCCTATAGTTTTGACTCAAACTTCTTTTTTTAGATTTATGGGTAAAAGAAACCAAAAAACGCATGTAATAGTGCATGCTCAATTTTTATCAACTTAAGGAATGATTTTCGAAATATGTCATCTACATGTTCCATCTCTTTCCGGATCACTAATAAGTATTTTGTGCATTTATTAAATTTATAATAAGCTAGCTAAAACGATTTGGCAATGGATGCATACCTATAACATTGAGGACTAATCCTTATTTAACATCTATGAGTAATTGGTATGGTGAATGTTACAGAACAAAGAGAATGGAGGCCACGAGAGAGAGAACAATTTTATTGAATTGAGAGATAGAGATTACAATACAATCAAACTCCATATTTATAGACTCCTTATACAGTGCAGATTACAAAAATACCCTTTCTTATTTAGCATATTCATCCCTATAATTATATATATTACAACACTCCCCTTTGAATATGCGTATGTAAAGATGATAAGAGTAATTGCCTCATTAAAAACCTTGTTAGGAAAAACCCAGTGGGAGAAAATCATAAACAAGGAAAAGATTACAACATGATTTCATCTTTAAGTAACATATATTTTATAATGTTACTACGAGGGTTAATACTTCTGGATCAAGATAATGCCTCATTAAAACCTTACTAATAAAAACCCAGTGGGAAAAAAATATTAGTGAAGGAAAAAGAGTACATTATAGCATATTTCATACGCTCCCCCTGAATTATAACGCATTATTCAATTAGTTTGTTGATGCACCCGACGCATACTAATTTTGTACACATCTTTTGAAATGTTGATTTTGGAAGCGCCTTTGTGCATAAGTCCGCCGGATTATCTAGGGATCGGATTTGTTTCACTTCTATCATATTATCCTTCTGTAGCTCATGTGTGAAGAAAAATTTAGGAGAAATATGTTTCGTCCTATCACCCTTAATGTAACCCGCTTGAATTTGAGCTACACAAGTTGCATTGTCTTCATAAATAACGGTTGACCCTTCTGTTACTGATGGATGTTGGCAGCTTTATCGAGTATGCTCAACTAGTGATCTTAGCCAAATACATTCTTCACTTGCTTCATGTAGTGCTAGTATTTCGGAGTGATTGGCTGATGTTGCTACTAATTTTTGTTTTGTAGATCGCCAAGAAATTTCCGCATTGCAAAATTTGTCGTTCCACAAAGATATCTCATGATATGTTTTATACCATTCCAGTGTCTTTTTATTAGTTCCGAACTATACCTTGCTAGAAGATTTGCTGAAAATGCAATATCTAGTCTTGTGCATTGGGCCAAATATAATAATGCACCAATGGCACTAAGATATAGCACTTCCGGGCCAAGCACATTCTCATCTTCTTCTTTTGGGCGGTAAGGGTCCTTTTTTATATCTAATGATATAACAACCTTCGGGCATACTAAGTGGATATGCTTTATCAATTTGAAAACGCTTTAGAATTTTCTCAATGTAGTTTGATTGATGGATTACTATGACATTATTACTATGCTCAATCTGTAGACCAAGACAGTGCTTTGATTTTGCCATGATCTTTTATTTCAAATTCCTTCTTTAAATAATTTATTGTTTCATCAATCTCTTTTGGAGTCCCAATCAAATTTATGTCATCAACATAAACTGCTAAGATATCTAATCCCTTTATCGATTTCTTTATAAAGACACATGGACAAATGAGATTGTTTTCGTATCCTTCTTTTACCAAATATTTACTAAGACGGTTATACCACATCCTTCCATATTGTTTCAATCCATATAGTGATCGTCCTATTCTTAATGAGTAATGGACTTTGATTTTGCTTCAGGCAATTTATATCCATCTGGAATTTTCATGTAAATGTTGGTATCTAATTCACCGTAAAGATAAGCTGTCACCACATCCGTTAATCTTATATCGAGTTTTTCAGAAACTACAATGCTTATCAAATATCAGAATGTTATGACATCCATGACAGGGGAGTAAGTTTCCTTAAAGTCAAAACCTGGTCTCTACAGGAAACCTTGTGCGACAAGTCGTGCCTTGTACCTCACGACTTCATTTTTATCATTTCGTTTTCTAACAAATACCTATTTATAACCTACTGGTTTAACATTTTTTGGTATTTTCTCTATTGGTCCAAATGCACCATGTTTTTCAAGTGAATCTACTTCCACTTGGATAGCATCTTTCCATTTTGGAAAATCGTTTCTTTTTCGACATTCATTTATGCTATTTGGTTCATTATCATCGTTCTCATTATTCTCATTATGGTCATGACTTTCAATTATTTCAGTAGCTACCGTTAATGAGAATACATCATCAATTATTATTTTACTTCGATCCCATATTTCTCCATGGTTCGTATAAAATATTGAGATCTCATTATTATTAGGTACCATTTTATCGTTGGAATCTTCTTTTATCTCTTCTGCGATAATATTACCTTCTGCACTTCTAGGAGAATTGGGATTTTCATTTGAGTGATCTTTTTGATCATTTATAACCTCTTCAGGAGGTTCCTTAATTGATGATTTTTCATTAGACTTTCTTTTTCTAGGCGCCAAGTCTTTTGAACCAATTGGACTTCCACGTTTTTGTCTTACTTTAGATTCATTTCCTACTATATTTACTTTTGAACCTTCAGGGACATCAATTTTTGCTGGTGCATTTGCTGCTGGAATATGTGATTTAGTTATTTTTGCAGTGTCACTAAATGCATCCTGCAGTTGATTTGCAATATTTTGAATATGAAAAATTCCTTATACCTCATATTGGCATTGTTTGGTACATGGATCCAAATAAGGCATAGATGGATTATTCCATGATATTTCACGCCGTTCTACTAGAATGGTCTTTCCTCCCCCTAACGGCGGGAAGATTGTCTCATCAAATTTACAGTCTGAAAATCTTGCGGTGAAGACATCACCTATAAGAGGTTCAAGGTAATGAATTATCGTTGGAGAATCAAATCCCACATAAATTCCCAACCGTCGTTGAGGACCCATTTTAGTACGAAGTGGGGGACTAATAGGTATATGCACAACACAACCAAATTTTCGTAAATATGAAATATTTGGTTGAGATCCAGTGAAGAGCTGTGATAGTGAAAGCTGATGATAAGCTGTTGGTCTAATTTTAACCAATTTCAATGCATGCAAAATTGCATGCCCCCAAGCTGAAACGGGTAGTTTTGATTGCATAAGCAATAGTCTTGCAATAGGTTGCAAGCGCTTAATTAATGATTCTACTAGACCATTTTAAGTATGAACATGAGCTACTGGATGTTCAATTTCAATTCCCAATGACAGACCATAATCATCATGTGATATCCCGGAAATTTGGCAATATAAATTTAATAATCTGTGTTAGAAATTAATTTGATTTGATAATTTTAAATAATAAATTTTGAATTGATCTAATAGCCTTCTTTTAATAAATATTTAAATTGGAAGATTTTATCTTTTAAAAACTATTTAATTGTTTTCTGTTTATAATATATATAATTGTATATATTGGAAATAGATAAACTTTGATTTTTGAATTTGGTAAAGGAATCAATTTTCTAATTTTAATTTATAATTGATAAATTTTAAATTTGATTTAAATTTAACTTTTCAACACAATTCAATAAATAATTATATGGTTTGTAAATATTAAAGGTAAATCTAATTTGTTTAGATCATATTTAATTAACTTAAATATGAATTTAAATCAGGATTAATATAAAAGCTTAGTTGTATTTTCTTTTTAAAATATTACTTGAAATTTTAAGAATTTAAATTACAATTTACATATGGTCTTAATTTATTAAGTAATAGAAGTAATTTATAATCTCTTTTATAAATTATTTAATATTGTTTAAATTGTTATTTTTAAATAAAAATGATAATACCTAGTTTTTATAAACGTCAATAAATTTTGCTTGAAATAGGATTTGTTATTTTAAAATTTAATAAGAGTTATATATGCATATATATAACTTGATTTTTAAATTGGAGTTTATAATTTAATTTAAATTGGAATTCAATGTTTTGAAAATTTAAAAGAATACACTTAAAAATATTTGAATAAGCTTTTGCTTATAACTTGTTTTGTTTTGTTTTCTAAAATTAAAAGGAAATAAAATTCATTTATATATACATATGGAATAAAATAAGTTAAAGTATTTATAAACAATTTAAATTAAAATTTAAAACACTTTAATATACATGTGTAAGTTTCTTAATACATGTGTTAGTCTCTTAACACACTCAAATGACACATGTTGAGCCATAAAATAAACCATGTGAAAAATGTTAAGGTTAAATAAAAATGTCTTATGGTCATTTGGCTCCATCGATGCTGGTTGTTGCTTAAATCTACATGCTTTCGAGAATATTAATCAAATCAGACCAAGATATTAATGAAGTGATCACAAAATAAAAGATAGGAAATGTATGGGTGCCCAAAACTTATCTGTTAGACATTTCTCCTCGATTTACAAGTGAAGACAGTAGCTTTTTGCTGGATCTATGTTCTTTTCACGAATACAGTCATCAATTCAAGATAGTTAAAGCAGATCTGGAAGATACACTGAAAAAATTCTCAATTCAGACACTTCCAGTAAAGTAATGAGTTATTATAACTTCTTAGTGCTACAAAGCTTAAAGGCATAATCTTTAGCAAAGAAAAATCTCACCTTGACCAGATTAACTCTCGCTACTGAGATTGTAGTTCGTTTCCATGAATCGGGTCCTTACGGTCTTCTCCAGATCCTCTTTTGTAGTAGAAGTGGGATTAAGGAATCAGAGATGTAAAAAGAAGAGAAGCGTCCACCATTAATGAGTTTTTAATTGTTTCTTTCTCTTCGGAACTGAAGAATGAAGTGATGAAAGAGGCGACATACTTTATTTACCATGCGGTTCTAGAATGCTCTGCTATGTTGTTTACATTTACAAGTATGTTGTTTTTCTTTAGTTTCGAACTGATTAGTTCTTGGTTATCGTTTGTTATGAACCTGCCTTAGGGCATTTGTACATATTTTCTTTTTGCTCTTAATAGAAAAAGTTGAACCCTCTTTCAAAAAAAATAAAAAAATAAAATAAAATAAAAATGTCTTATTTAATTTTTTTTATTTTTCTTTATTTTAGTTAAATCAAGAATTTTGTTTATATAAACATTTCTTCTTAACCTCATTTTTTCTTTTTCCTATTCTTCTTCAAACTTAAGAAAAGTTTTCAGATCTAAAATCTACAATCTCATCTTTCTTCAAAACAGAAATTTTAATCAAAACAAATTTGCTTAAGAACAAATCTGCAAACTCCCTCTCAAACCAAATCTAAAACCAAGAATTCTCCTAACCAAAAAAAAAACTATTTGAACCATTCTCAAAACTTTAAATGCAAATCATAATAACCTAATCATCAAATTCTACAATTCATAAACCTGAAGCAATTCTGCAAATTCTAAAACCTGCATGCAACTGAAGGTCTCTGCTTTTCTGTTTTAAATCAACCAAGCCTGCATTCTTTCTGGAATCATGCATGAAGCAGGCATTTGCAGTAAATCAAGATTTGAAGCTTTTATAAAAAAGAAGAAGCAACTTGAAGTTGGGAATCAAAGCAAAACAAGATGCAAGTTTTTAAAAAGCAAACTACAGATTTTAAAAGTACTGAAGCAATTTGAAGTTTTTGAAAATCAAAGCATTATGGTTCAGGCTTGTCAAACATGTGCTCTGCTAATAACATATCATGTGAGTAACATTTTTAACTAAAATAATTTAAGTAATTATAGTTGCTTGATTTATTTCTATGATAATCATGTTTGAAGTTGATGAATGTGTTGTAATCCCCTGTTTTCTGAATGCATGTTTATATTATGATATGTTTTGCCTGTCCTAGAATTATAGGATTAATCATGATCTCATGTTCAAACTTTTGTTAAGGTTAAAAATTTAAAACAATATATAGTTTATGTAATATAAGTTAAAGTTCAAATTTTATTTAAAATAAAATAAAAACTGTATTGTCTCTTGGAACTTAGTAATAACAGAACAACAGCATGTGAGCAAAAATTTGATCATTCCGTTTCATAAATTCAAGAGTATCAATCGATTACTTAACCAAATACTTGAATTTTAAAACTAAAATCAGGAATTTTAGTTCAAGAATGGGTGAGCATTTCTGGTTTAACCAGAAATGGTATTTTTGGGTGTAACTGTCGTTCTAGATGATCTGGGTGGTCAGTGGCTTCACTGGTGATGGAGGAGAGATAGGAGAAGCATGGAAAAATATGGAGAAGAGAATTAATGCATTGAGACAGAATTAATTTGGGATTGAAGTTTTTAGCTGTGACGCCCCACCTCTATACCCACGCTAGCCAAGAACACTACGGTGTGGTGCTGTCAACTAGCACGGAGAATAAGGCTATTGAGGAGCGGCCATCAATAGTTAGGCTTTACACTAGTATTGGTTATCTCGATAGGAGTGGTATATATGTATATAAATATTCTTTCATTTTTCATATCTGATTTATATTCTCCCATTGACATACCCCAATTCCAGTATAAAACGAACTACGATGGTTCGTAATAGTTTAGAACAGTAAATATAAAATATTTCACAGATAATATAACGCGGAACACAAAGAAAACAGAAAGTCTCGTATATACAATAACTGATGTCAGTTACAGTACATTTGATACAATACATATGACGCGGTACATATGATACAACTACCACAGTCGACTCAGGAAGTTACATATACAAGTACATTAACATATATAATATACATGAATACATATCTTCCTATACAATTATACAGACTGCTACAAATGACGACGACTACTCCAAAAGATATGAAAGAACTTCGTAGCTCTAGCAGCAACCCAAAGCAGAATATCTACAACCTGAAATACTCGGTCTGACCCGAGTATTAAATTCAAAAGAAAATAATACTCGGGTCAGTCTAATTCAAACTCAGTTATTAGTGCACAGAAGCAATATTAATTAAATAATGAATAGACGACAGTAATTAAACCAAATCAGAATGCAATTCAAAATATTGAATTGAATAAACAAAACAGTTCAAACCATTGAAATATCAATTAGAATATTAATTTGAGTAGGGCTGCAGTACATGCACGCGTGCACTGCCTCGCCACCACAGCATATGGAAATTCGCAACAAAAGCAATTAACAAGTGACAGTAGAGAAAAGTTTCAATAAAGTGAATTGAATTGGTTGACTGTCTCAAGCAACGGCAGCCAAACAAATTCGAACAAGGCAGAGAAATGCCCAAGTGGTCACGAAAAGATGACCACAAACTGCAGCCGAAAACCCAAATGCAACAATCACACGAATGCAGTAGGGGGGGTAAGGCTGCACAGTTAGAAAGGCCAGGCAACACAATGCAAACGAATTCGACAAAGTATTACACAAGCCCAAGACAACACGATCAAAAATGCAACTGCAAACACCAAAATGCTACTGCACCAAATAGGTTAGCTAGGTGCAGGCAGGAGCATGATCAATATAGATGAACTCAGTGAAACATTCATAGGTAGTGCCCATATGAACATGTGTAACTACAAACCATATAGTGATACAGGAACTAGCAGTGATGCAAAGCAACACTAACATCAATATATGAAACAACAAAGTGCATCATTGAGACAAGCCCAAAGTACAGGCAACTATCAAATAAAGGCTACAGAGATATGGCTTAATCCAAATAGCCAACACAAGACATCAACAATCATGACAATGATGTGCAGATGTATGCAGAGAAATGGCACAGGTGTGTGCTTATGTATGAATTACATGAAGTCATCAAAATGAAGGTGGGAGCACCACAAACATGGCACCACATCACACAACATTAAAGAACATAGAGAGTCAGTACCCAACAGAGGCAAATGAACTCAAAACTATCACTCAAATGCAAGCTGCATAAACATGTATACATATGCATGCTATTAGCAATTACAAAAGGCAATGGTCAAATCACAACTATCATGATTCAACACAACTTCCAAGCCTGTCGATAACATGGAAAATAGCATATGCAGTGTTACATAAAGAACATGCATCACTACAGCAACTAAAAGTGAACTAGGCATATGTACCCAAACCAAAAGAACTCAGTAACAAATGTACAAGAAGTATGACCGGAATGCATACATACTCCAGAGATGAAACCCAAACGACAACATCAAGTGGCAGTTCAAGACACAGTGCAAAAGCAGTGTGCAAATAGAAGATCGAACAATACTCAGGGATGAACCCAAAAATATACAAATCCTAGAACACGTGACCAGACACACATGAACATGAGGGCCACGAAGGCAAAGCACCAGCAATAAGGCACACAAGGATACAAGGGCAACTACAACTAAAAATACAGCCACCACAAGATCACAATGCAACAAAACTGCCTCGAAGCAAACTGGAAGTCAGTCCAACTCTGGGTACAGTCAGGTGGAAATACTCGCATGAAATCGGTGAGCACTTGATACATATGCAGGCCATAAAAAGATGACAACAAGTAATAGTTCAACTGAGTCAAGTGAATAACCAACAATGCAATATTGATCAGTCAAGATACAACGCAACAGCATGGAAGTGAAGACATATATGAATGCAGTGAAACCCAAGACAACGGCCTATAGATGGAAAGCTACAGACTTCGATTTATGAAACATCAACTAACTCAAGTTAAAGATTGCAACACGATGAAGGGTCGAAATCAAATAGCTTCGAAGGTCCGAAGTCATTGAAGTAGTAAGTAAAAATCACCAGAAAAAAAAAATCAAAGTCGCCGGTATCAATTAATCAAGAAATGAATTTCAAAATTTGCCGAAGGCCAAATAGAATCAATTCGAATGCCAGAGAGTTCAAAGCAGTAGTTTCAAACTAAAATCAAAGTCATGGCAATCACGACATAAAATCAATGTCGTACTAAGCAAGTAGCAAAGAAATAAACCAAAATCAAACGAATTCAACATCGAAACAAAGTTGAACAACATGAACACAACACTAAGCAAGTATTAGATGTGAGTAATAAAGATTACTCACCTTGTCGACGAATTAGAAGAAGCCGAGCAACGAAACCCATCATTCGATCGAGCAAGCCGAAGTCACGGCACCTAGAAGCTGAACGAATCCCTAATTTTTTAAAAGAGGGGCGAACGAGAAGGGGGCCGCCATTTCGTTCGTATGTTTCTTAATTTAGGTTTCGAAGGAAAGAAAAATAAAGAAAAAGGGTGGCCGGTTATTAAGCTTTGTTACCCACCACGGCAACAAAAGAAATGGGCCAAAACAATTTTTAAAGCCCAATAAAATTCTTAAACAAATTTATGAAAAGAATTTAAATTCAAATTTTAAAATTTTCAATAGGCAATTAGTTAAGAAAAATTATCGTCCAAAGATGATCATTAATCGGTACGAAATAGCGGGTTGTTACAGACTCCCCTCCTTAAAGAAATTGCGTCCTCGCAATCATAAGGAATAAATGGACAAAAGGTAACAACCATAAGAGCATATCATCACAAGATGAAGAAATTCGAAATAGGAAGTTCACATAAAGAGCATGAGAGAGAGAGAGCCTGAACGTGTTTGCTCGATGAATTCTCTGGATTCCAAAGTGAAATCCCAAGAATTAGAGAATCATTGAGAATTTCCATAAGAGAAACATCTTTATTTCGGAGGTGCTACACCCCCGAAGCAATGATGTGAATAGAAGGTTGCTCAAGAATAAAAATCGAAAATCCCTAAGGCATTTTCGTAATTGGAAGACGTGGAAAACGTCATGAATAGCAGAAAATTGAGCTGGTACACCGGCGTAGTACTATATAAACACCAAAGAAATCTTTTAATTTCATAAAAGAAATTCACAAATTCTCAACACAATTTAATTATGAAATAGATAATCAGAATACAGAAATCACAAAACAGCAATATCTAATCACCGATTCGATAATTAGAAAACAGCAAAATCAGCAAATCTAATTATCAACAAAGATAATTAGAAAACACAAACATCTAACTATCAAAAACGATAATCAGGAATTACAACAACGGGAATCAAATTTCAAATAAGCAAATATTCAATTATCAAAACGATAATCAAATCTTAAATCACAAATATTTAATTATCACAAACGATAATTAAATCTCAAATATCTAATTATCACAAGCGATAATCAGAAACAATAAATATCTGATTATCAAAAACGATAATCAGAAATCACAAATCAACGAATATTTAATTATCACAATTGATAATTAAATCTTAAATCGCAAATATTTAATTATCGCAAACGATAATCAAATCACAAATATCTAATTATCACAAACGATAATTAGAAACAATAAATATCTGATTATCAAAAATGATAAATCAGAAATCACCAACATCTGATTATCGAAACGATAATCAGAAATCACAAATTATTCAATTAACGAGTCCGGAATTAACCGAAATAGCAAACGCACATGACCCATAACCACGAGTTTTACTAAATCGTTTAATTCACTTCATCGTTTTCTTGAAAGTGCATAATTGTGTATTTTAAAAATAACATTTCACATTCTCAAACGGACAAGTCCAGAATTAAGCGAATCAGTAAAAGAAAGGGGTCATAGTCCTCGATTTTTCTAAAACGTTTAAATCGCTTCCTCATTCTTTTGAAAGCGTAAACTATAAAAATTTTGAAAACAATTTTATTTTTTATTTTGAAACAATTTTGAAGAATAACAAATTTTTAAAACACGTGATTAAAATAGCAACATCAGTAAGAACTACGGCAAGGAAATTTACACTTCTCAAAATACCGTAAAAACGGGCAAGTAAATCAGCATTGCGGGATAACTGCTTGAAAAATCCATTTAAAAATTGACGGTTATGGAAGTTAATACGTCAAAATCTCATCGAAATAATTGGCATCAAAATATAATATCAATGAATTTTCATTTATCAAAAATGTCACAAGAATCTTCTCAAAGATAGGAAGGGGTATCATACCCTAAACTTGTATTCATAACAAGTCAATAACACACGAATTCACCAATGCACAAAAAAAATTGATAAAACTTATCAATAGAAATCATGAAAATTGGTGAAGCACAAATTCTAGAAATCATCACAAGAAATCCATAAAACACAAATTCTAGAAATCTACACAAGAAATCCAGATATCACAAAATAAGAGTATGAAAACTCAAATGGGAGTACGGAAACTCAAATGGGAGTATGAAAACTCAAATGGGAGTATGAAAACTCAAATGGGAGTATGAAAACTCACCTACACGTGAGCATGAAAAATTACCAACACGTGCAACGCAAATCGAGATGCTATCTCCTAGTGGCTAACCAAAAAGCAAAAAGGTATGTGTGAATGGAATCACACAAGTGGTGTCTAGCCTAACCAGAAAGCAAAAAGATATGTGTGAATGGAATCACACAAATGGTGTCTAGGCTAACCAAAAAGCATAAAGGTATGTGTGAATGGAATCACACAAGTGCTATCTAGCCTAACCAGAAATCAAAAAGATATGTGTGAATGGAATCACACAAATGGTGTCTAGGCTAACCAAAAAGCATAAAGGTATGTGTGAATGGAATCACACAAGTGGTGTCTAGCCTAACCAGAAAGCAAAAAGATATGTGTGAATGGAATAACACAAATGGTGTCTAGGCTAACCAAAAAGCATAAAGGTATGTGTGAATGGAATCACACAAGTGGTGTCTAGCCTAACCAGAAAGCAAAGAAAGAGACATCACACAATTGCTAGTCTAAATCACAAAGATGATCGTCATAATCATCCAAAGATCAATCAATATCACAGAAAAAGGGAAAGAGGCCGATCACATGACGGTCCGAAGACCATGGGGAGCTACCCCGCATGAGTGAGTCTGAATCACCCAGATGAGGTCAAGGCTAACCAAAAAGCGTAAAGGTATGTGTGAATGGAATCACACAAGTGGTGTCTAGCCTAACCTCGCAAATAAAAAGATATGTGTGAATGGAATCACACAAGTGGTGTCTAGGCTAACCAAAAAGCAAAAAGGTATGTGTGAATGGAATCACACAAGTGGTGTCTAGCCTAACCTTGCAATGAAAGAGACATCGCGCAATTGCTAGTCTAATTCATAAAGCGATTATCAAAATCAACGAGAAGTGTCAATTACACTAAGCTAGTAAATATAAAAGTTTAGCTACATGTCCCATAACCACTAGCTTAACTTAAATATTTACGAACAAACTGTAGATCTTCACTAGAAAAATGTCACAAGTGGTTCAATCTAACAAGTCCAAAAATTAACCGACGAAGTAAACGCAAGCGTTTCATACCACCTGTTTTGCTAACCCGTTTAATTAGATTTCTCATACGAGTGAAATAAAGGTTTGTATATACTAATAGATTGGAAAACGGTTTAGGAAAAGAGTTTGATATTGAAAATAGAGTTAAAAACATTTTGATAAAAGAGTTTTGATATTTACTACTAGTATAGAAAACCTTTATATTTTTTAAAGTGACAATTCACAATAATGATTGTAGGAACAATCAATCACAAGAATTCACATACAAAGATGTGAATAGAATCCAAAGAAATCGATACCGTATCCATCAAAAGGTATCTTCACGAAAATCCCGACGAAAATGTTATCAAAGTTGCTAATAAATGATAGCAACAAATCGGGGAATTAACAAGAATCGATTAAATTTGGAAACCAAATCAATTCACTAAAATTCACATTCGAAGACGTGAATAAAATCCAAAGAATTCGTTTCTAAATCCATCAAAGTAGAAATACCCAAAAATTCCAGAAATAGAAGTTATCAAAGTCGACAAAGGAGATAACAACTAATCGGAAAAGAAGAATCGATTAACAATTGGAAAAACAAAGCAGAACGAGCATAAATGCATAGATGACTTCAACAAAAATAAAAATCAATTCAATGTCGAAGTCAACAATTAATGGCCATAATCGAGTACAAAACGATTCAACATCATCATCAAAGAATTCAACGGCAAACCAAGTCAGAGTCTTGGAAATCAAGAATTTAGAAATTTCTCAAAAACAAAGTGACCGAAGTCGAATGGTAATCAAGCCGAGGAAAACATAAAATATCAAGTTCAGAATCGCTGAGATTCAAACAAAATAAATCATTGGCTAAATCAAATCAAAGCCGAAAACACAAGAATCAAAATCAAATGCATATATATAAGCGTTAGGAATTCATACCTAACAATCAAAGACAATCATATACAGATATGAGAAATAAAACGTCAACAAATAGTTGTATCACATGTACCATCTAAGTTATGTTTTATATTTGTCCTAAACCCCAGGCTCTGATACCAAGCTGTGACGCCCCACCTCTATACCCACGCTAGCCAAGAACACAATGGTGTGGTGCTGTCAACTAGCACGGAGAATAAGGCTGTTGAGGAGCGGCCATCAATAGTTAGGCTTTACACTAGTATTGGTTATCTCGATAGGAGTGGTATATATATATAAATAAATATTCTTTCATTTTTCATATCTGATTTATATTCTCCCATCGACATACCCCCATTCCAGTATAAAACGAACTACGATGGTTCGTAATAGTTTAGAACAGTAAATATAAAATATTTCACAGATAATATAACGCGGAACACAAAGAAAACAGAAAGTCTCATATATACAATAACTGATGTCAGTTACAATACGTTTGATACAATACATATGACGCGGTACATATGATACAACTACCACAGTCGACTCAGGAAGTTACATATACAAGTACATTAACGTATATAATATACATGAATACATATCTTCCTATACAATTATACAGACTACTACAAATGACGACGACTACTCCAAAAGATATGAAAGAACTTCATAGCTCTAGCAGCAACCCAAAGCAGAATATCTACAACCTGAAATACTCGGTCTGACCCGAGTATTAAATTCAAAAGAAAATAATACTCGGGTCAGTCTAATTCAAACTCAGTTATTAGTGCACAGAAGCAATATTAATTAAATAATGAATAGACGACAGTAATTAAACCAAATCAGAATGCAATTCAAAATATTGAATTGAATAAACAAAATAGTTCAAACCATTGAAATATCAATTAGAATATTAATTTGAGTAGGGCTGCAGTACACGCACGCGTGCACTGCCTCGCCACTACAGCATATGGAAATTCGCAACAAAAGCAATTAACAAGTGACAGTAGAGAAAAGTTTCAATAAAGTGAATTGAATTGGTTGACTGTCTCAAGCAACGGCAGCCAAACAAATTCGAACAAGGCAGAGAAATGCCCAAGTGGTCACGGAAAGATGACCACAAACTACAGCCGAAAACCCAAATGCAACAAGCACACGAATGCAGCAGGGGGGTAAGGTTGCACAGTTAGAAAGGCCAGGCAACACAATGCAAACGAATTCGACAAAGTATTACACAAGCCCAAGACAACACAATAAAAAATGCAACTGCAAAGACCAAAATGCTACTGCACCAAATAGGTTAGCTAGGTGCAGGCACGAGCATGATCAATACAGATGAACGCAGTGAAACATTCATAGGCAGTGCCCATATGAACATGTGTAACTACAAACCATATAGTGATACAGGAACTAGTAGTGATGCAAAGCAACACTAACATCAATATATGAAACAACAAAGTGCATCATTGAGACAAGCCCAAAGTACAGGCAACTATCAAATAAAGGCTACAGAGATATGGCTTAATCCAAATAGCCAACACAAGACATCAACAATCATGACAATGATGTGCAGATGTATGCAGAGAAATGGCACAGGTGTGTGCAGATGTATGAATTACATGAAGTCATCAAAATAAAGGTGGGAGCACCACAAACATGGCACCACATCACACAACATTAAAGAACATAGAGAGTCAGTACCCAACAGAGGAAAATAAACTCAAAACTATCACTCAAATGCAAGCAGCATAAACATGTATGCATATGCATGCTATTAGCAATTACAAAAGGCAATGGTCAAATCACAAATATCATGATTCAACACAACTGCCAAGCCAGTCGATAACATGGAAAATAGCATATGCAGTGATACATAAAGAACATGCATCACTATAGCAACTAAAAGTGAACTAGGCATATGTACCCAAACCAAAAGAACTCAGTAACAAATGTACAAGAAGTATGACCGGAATGCATACATACTCCAGAGATGAAACCCAAACGACAACATCAAGTGGCAGTTCAAGACACAATGCAAAAGCAGTGTGCAAATAGCAGATCGAACAGTACTCAGGGATGAACCCAAAAATATACAAATCCTAGAACACGTGACCAGACACACTTGAACATAAGGGCCACGAAGGCAAAGCACCAGCAATAAGGCACACAAGGATACAAGGGCAACTGCAACTAAAAATACAGCCACCACAAGATCACAATGCAGCAAAACTGCCTCGAAGCAAATTGGAAGTCAGTTCAACTCTGGGTACAGTCAGGTGGAAATACTCGCATGAAATCGGTGAGCACTTGATACATATGCAGGCCATAAAAAGATGACAACAAGTAATAGTTCAACTGAGTCAAGTGAATAACCAACAATGCAATATTGATCAGTCAAGATACAACGCAACAGCATGGAAGTGAAGACATATATGAATGTAGTGAAACCCAAGACAACGGCCTATAGATGGAAAGCTACGGACTTCGATTTATGAAACAGCAACTAACTCAAGTTAAAGATTGCAACACGATGAAGGGTCGAAATCAAATAGCTTCGACGGTCCGAAGTCATTGAAGCATTAAGTAAAAATCACCAGACAAAAAATCAAAGTCGCCGGTATCAATTAATCAAGAAATGAATTTCAAAATTTGCCGTAGGCCAAACAGAATCAATTCGAATGCCAGAGAGTTCAAAGCAGTAGTTTCAAACTAAAATCAAAGTCATGGCAATCACGACATAAAATCAATGCCGTACTAAGCAAGTAGCAAAGAAATAAACCAAAATCAAACGAATTCAACATCGAAACAAAGTTGAACAACATGAACACAACACTAAGCAAGTATTAGATGTGAGTAATAAAGATTGCTCACCTTGTCGACGAATTAGAAGAAGCCGAGCAACGAAACCCATCATTCGATCGAGCAAGCCGAAGTCGCGGCACCTGGGAGCTGAACGAATCCCTAATTTTTGAAAAGAGGGGCGAACGAGAAGGGGGCCGCCATTTCGTTCGTATGTTTCTTAATTTAGGTTTCGAATGAAAGAAAAATAAAGAAAAAGGGGGGGCCGGTTATTAAGCTTTGTTACCCACCACGGCAACAAAGGAAATGGGCCAAAACAATTTTTAAAGCCCAATAAAATTCTTAAACAAATTTATGAAAAGAATTTTAATTCAAATTTTAAAATTTTCAATAGGCAATTAGTTAAGAAAAATTATCGTCCAAACATGATCATTAATCGGTACGAAATACCGGGTTGTTACATTAATCCTAAGTTTTCTGTTCATTTGAAAATTTATCACCGAAATCTTTTTAAGTGACCGAGTTGTTCAGATTCATGTTGGTGATTGATGAAGTGTAGAGGAGTTAGTAGCCGGAGGCGAAGTCATTCTGGCGATCGAAGGTGAGAGATTTTGATGATTCACAGTTTCGACATTGTTCAAATTTTTGAGCTTGAAGGCTCGAATTTGATTTAGGGGTTTTGCAGTGTAATTGATGGTTGGAATGGCATTAGGGGAAGATCGTCGACTTGAGTGGATGCTTGCGAATGGCCGGAGGTAACGGTGGGGTCGGTGCAGGTGCACGGTACATGGTGCATCAAAAGATAGTTTTGGGGAAGAAGGATTTTCTTGAGTTTTGTTCAGGTTGATGTGTATTTGTGTTCGAAGTATATGGGTAGCGAACTCGAAGAATATTGATGTGAGTCTCGGGTGTTTGCTTTGTTACAGGGAATTTGGGTAAACCTGTCAATATAGGTTTTGTATAAACCTGATTCTTTTTATTTGGATTTTAATTGATTTAAGGAGAATGTGTTCTCGAGTTATTTTAGTTTTAGCTCGGGTTAGTTTGTTAGAGTTTGAAAAGTTGTCCTGTTTTCAAAATTTTAAACTACATTTTAAACTAAATTTAAAAATGGAAGCAAGATTAAAATTAAGTTTTAAATCTAATTTAAATTATGGATTCAAGTTGAATTGAATCTTAAGTTGGAAATGATTAAGTATTTAAATTCAAATTTGCTTTAAAATAACTCTAAAGGAGTTTATTGCTTAAAATATTTTAAAGAATTTGAATTTAAATTCGAAATTGAAATAAGAAGTAATGTTTAAACATAATGCAAAATTTGATTCAAATTTGGATTTGAATCTTTGTTTCAAAATAAATTTAAGTTTATACATTTAAGTGCTTAAACCAAATTTGAATGATAATGTAAAAATTTGTATGGTTTTAATTTCAAAAAGAAATTTGTTTTTACTTTTGCAAAATTTCTTTTATAATAAAAGTATTATTTAGGAATTAAAGATTTTAGATTTAATTTAAACTTGTTAAGTTAATAATAAATTAATGTTTTGTATTTCATTTAATTATTAGAGTAATTAAATGAATAATTAATTTATTTAATAAATTAATGAAATAAATAATTACTTAAAGTAATTAAGGTTTAATCTTAAGGCTGTAGGATTAATTATTCTTTGAATAATTAACTTGTAATTAAGAATAATTAATTAAATAAAATTAGTTTTTAATTAATGATTAACAATTAATTAATCAAGTAATAATGGATTAATTAAGTTTTAATTAACACTTAATTATTTAATTAATCTGGAATTAACTAATGAGTTAGTTAATGATTGATTAATTTGTAATTAATAATGATTGAAATAAGTTAATTATTTTAGAAAATAATTAATTAATTATTAATAGTTAATGAAGGTCATTAACTAAGGATTATTTAATAATTAATTAATGTGATTAATTTTAAGTATTAATTAGATTAATTAATTTAAAGATAATCATTTGTGTAAGTTATTAAGTATAATTACTTATGGAAGTAATTAAGGAATTAATTACTTATTGCACTTAATTGAGTTAATTTGATTAGTTTAAGTTAATTAATTCATTTTAATTAATTTAAAATTAATCATTTGATGATTTGTGAAGGATAATTACTTAATGTAATTTAATGAAGAGGAATTATTTAGAGAAGTAATTAATGGGTAATTACTGTATGTAATTAATTGGAAGTGATTTGATATTGAGCTATTTAAATATAATTACTTTGTGAATTAATCAAAGGATTAATTAGAGATAATTAATTAATGATTAATTAATTTGTTTGGTAAACTAATTAAGGGTAGTTAATTACTGAATGGGTTAATCAAGGGTGATTAACAAATATGGCTTAAATTATGATTAATTTCTTACTGTAATTAATTTAAATAAGGTAATTAATTTAAATGTAATTAGAGATGATTAATTAAGATAATTAATGATGTAACTAAGATTGATTAATTAAGATTAATTAATCAATAATAAGTGATTAGGGTAATTAATTAATGTAATTAATTAAGGATTAATGTAATTAATTATAGTAATTAATTTGTAAAGTAATTAAAGGTTAATTACTGTATTTGGTTAAGTATAATTAATTTATAAAATTAATTAAAGGGTAATTGCATAAATGTAATTAAGGAATAATTAATCAAAGGTGATTAATTAAAGTGATTAATTGGAAGATGATTAATTAATTTATTTGTAATTAATAGTTATGTAAGTAAGGTTTATATTGATGAAGTAATTAATTTAATTCACTTTAAATTAATTAGAGAATGATGTAATTAATTTAATTCATTTTAAATTAATTATATTTGGTGTGGTTAATCATTGCTTATATAGATGGATGATGTTGTTTACTTTGGATGATTTGAATCTCAGATATGAGATAGATAATGTTGAATGATTTGAATGCATTGGTTGCATTGTGATGTTGATATAGATTATCTTTTGAACAATGATAATATAGTTTATCTGATATGATGATAATGTTGATTATTTATTGTGAATATGTGATTTATCTATTTGGATATATAGATAATTGAATTGTTTTAAACCTTTAAAACAACTTGGCCTTAAAAGACACGCTTTGGATTTCGATGAGACTGGGATCGGGTTTCCATATTTGGATATCCGAAAACCACATCGATTCCAATTAACCTTAGGTCGTGAATCTAAGTGGAGCAAGTGAAGACTCGAGGTGTAAGAACTATACGTCAGTATAACTCTGTGGGTGATTCCATAATGAGTTTGATGGAATAGTACTTATAGGTTCAAGATAGTGATTTAAAGTGCGAGGGTTATCGCCGTTAACTCTGAGGGTGATTCCAAAATGAGTGTAACGAGATAATGCCTTCGGTTTCGTTCGAACCCGGAACGAACTTGTATGGATTGAATGCTTTCAGAACATCGTCAGGTGGACAATGAGCATTCTAAGATAGATGTGTTCTATAAAGGTAATCGTAGATTCAAGCCTCATCAACCGGGAATGGCTAAAACAGGGGAGGTGCAGAAAGGCTTTGCGGGTAGCTCCCACTGGAGAGCAAGATTGATCCCTGTCTAGAGGTCCCTTTTTATTTCGGCTGTGTGGGTAGTTGGATGTACACCAACTGCAGGGGTTGTCTTGTTCGGAACTGTTCAGTAAGGAATGGGTCCGGCTTTGTGTTGCAGGGGAGCGGGCTCCTCGGTACGTTGATCTAGGCCACGTACTGTGATGGGCGGTACCCCAGTAGCCCTGCCATTATATGGAATCCAAAATCCAATAAGTGCCAACGGTTTTGATTGTATTACCCACTTTTGTGGCTAGTAGCTGGAATTTAATAAATGTAACAATTTCAGCTATTTCTTATTTACTTGAAAACCATAGACACTATTATAATATCACTGGATTTCCTATCAAATGTTTTGGTTAGCGTAAGGTAAAAACTTTTCCAAGTTTATGTGTGGGAAGTCTTAGGTGATACCTTTCTTTTAAAAGGTTTTTTTTCAAAGTTAAGCAACTTTAACCTGTTACTCACACTAGACCCATGTCTGACCCGGAGTTTATCTTTTGTTTTTCATAAACACTTGGGTACTCAAATTTTTACGAGTAGCCAAGGGATTCAGGTTAGCTTTTGACGAATTATGGAGGAACAAATGGAGCAGGAGGCTTCTGCGTTAGATATATAGTATTCCACTGTGTGATCTGTGTTTGTCTCTGAGTTGTATTATGTTGTAAATACTAGACAGGTGTTTATAACTGTCTAGTATGTGTTGTATATCTGTGTACTCTGATAGTGGTTGTAAACTATGTAATATTTCATGTTATTAATATAATTTATTCGTTCCGCTGTTGAGATTCTAGTGTTGTTTCTTCTTTCTCTTCTTTCTTTTCTTCTTCTATCCCTTTCTTTCTTCATTGATGATGCGATTTTCTGGGAGTAGAAAGTCGGCTCGTCACAGTTGGTATCAGAACATTAGGTTGAGTGAATACCTAGGCTCTGGAGTGGTGTCTATCTTGAGAGAGCGTATTTGTAGTTTTATTATATATATATTTATTTACTTCTACCTATTTGTTGGGTTACCTGTTCGGGTTATCCAATATAAGCTATAAAGGTAGTGGGGTGTGTAACACAACTACTACCAATGATTGGAGTTTTGAGTGTTGAAGTTGGAAGTGTATTTGTCGAGACTGTAGACCTAATACCGTCTCGAGTGAGTTGTGCAGAGTATAGGATTTCATAAATCTCTGAAGGTGACCTGTTAAGGTTCGGAGTCTACCTTTGAGTTGGATGAGTTGAATTTGGATCTGTCGGTTAGGCAGAAGAGAATAATGATATCTTGATATTTCAGGAAGTAGTAGCTGCGTAATGAGACGCAGTAACTATGGATGTTTCCGAAGATGTTTTCTTTGAAACATGTTAAGGAGGTGAGTCTGCTTCAGTGTTGTGGCTGGATTCAGCAGGATGTTTCTGTCTGATTTGAGGCCCGAGTTTCTCGAAGAGCTTTGGATTAGGAAATCTTTGGCGTCGGTGTCAGCAGTGCAGCTCGAAGTATTCTGAGTGCTAGCGAGAAGATCTTCTGGTTAGCAGTTTTTTTGAAGATAGAGTTCAGAAGCAACAGAGAGGATTTCATTTCTTTGATGGATTGGCTAGATAAGCGTAAGCTGTTCTGATTGGTAAAGGGAGAACAGTTTTCTTTGGATATTAGACCGGGTTGATCGCAAAAGTGACTTGCGATAGCTTGAATGTTCTCTTGAGCTATGGGAAGTTTGTCCATATTAGGAGGTTGACTTTTCTTATCGATTGGATTCTAGGAGTGATACCGAAGGTTGGTGAAGCAGCTTTGGATCAGATGGGGCATCTGAGTTTTCTTTTATGGATCCGTTGAACCATATTTTTGTGATCTGTTATCCAGTTTGTGCTCGAGTTTTTCTTCTACTTCAGATCTGAGTTGTGCAGCGGAAGCAGTTTGGGAGTGCCTTGTTTTGTCTTTTCCAGATAGGAGAAGTAAGTTAGCCTTCTGATATTTGTGGAGTAGAGTTGGTGTTCTTGGTTTTTGGGATTAAACTTGAGGAAATCATTTTGTTGGATTGTTTTGGTCCGGTTTGTTTCTAGGGACATCAGCAAAGGTTGAGCTGATCAAGAGAGTTGAAGGCAGCTAAGGATCGTCAAGGATGTTTGGTGGATAAGAGACGAAGGAATTTGGATTCCGGAGTCGGAGATTTGATCTTGAATAAGTTTTCTTCGATCTAAAGAGCTATAAGATTGATTAAGACTAGGTAAGTCAGCTCCGAGATGTTTTGGACCTTTTCTGTGTTTTTTGAGGATTGGTGTTTGGTTTTCAGGTTTGAATTGCCAATTTGGATAACTGGAATTCGATGTGTTTCACATATCTCTGAGGGAGTACGTGTATGGTTTATCTCTGGTTGTGGAACCAGCAGTTCAGGAGGATGTGATTGTTGATTCAGACTCGTTTGTAGTCTGATATATTGTTTGTTGGTAGATCTAGTTAGATAGGAGCTCTATAGCTTAATAGTATTGATTGTTTAGATTCTAGAGCGAGTATCCCGATATTTATACCGGGGAAACTCGTGGAAATTTTATCCAGAATTTTTCTGGATAATTAGATTTGCTGTGGTTGATTGAATTGGTTGCTATGGTTGTTAGCATATGTTTGATAATATATGCTTGTGTTTTAAATTTAAATCTTAAGACAGATTATTAAATTACCTTTGCTTTTAAATTTCGGGGACGAAATTCTTTTAAGGGGGGAGGAATGCGATATCCCAGAAATTTGGCAATATAAATTTAATAATCTGTGTTAGAAATTAATTTGATTTGATAATTTTAAATAATAAATTTTGAATTGATCTAATAGTCTTCTTTTAATAAATATTTCAATTGGAAGATTTTATCTTTTAAAAACTAATTAATTTTTTTCTGTTTATAATATATATAATTGTATATATTGGAAATAGATAAACTTTGATTTTTGAATTTAGTAAAGGAATCAATTTTCTAATTTTAATTTATAATTGATAAATTTGAAATTTGATTTAAATTTAACTTTTCAACACAATTCAATAAATAATTGTATGGTTTGTAAATATTAAAGGTAAATCTAATTTGTTTAGATCATATTTAATTAACTTAAATATGAATTTAAATCAGGATTAATATAAAAGCTTAGTTGTATTTTCTTTTTAAAATATTAAGAATTTAAATTACAATTTACATATGGTCTTAATTTATTAAGTAATAGAAGTAATTTATAATCTCTTTTATAAATTATTTAATATTGTTTAAATTGTTATTTTTAAATAAAAATGATAATATCTAGTTTTTATAAACATAAATAAATTTTGCTAGAAATAGGATTTGTTATTTTAAAATTTAATAAGAGTTATATATGCATATATATAACTTGATTTTTTAATTGGAGTTTATAATTTAATTTAAATTGGAATTCAATGTTTTGAAAATTTAAAAGAATAAACACTTAAAAATATTTGAATAAGCTTTTGTTTATAACTTGTTTTGTTTTGTTTTCTAAAATTAAAAGGAAATAAAATTCATTTATATATACATATGGAATAAAATAAGTTAAAGTATTTATAAACAATTTAAATTAAAATTTAAAACACTTTTAATATACATGTGTAAGTTTCTTAATACATGTGTTAGTCTCTTAACACACTCAAATGACACATGTTGAGCCATAAAATAAACCATGTGACAAATGTTAAGGTTAAACAAAAGTTTCTTATTTTTTTTTCTTTTTCTTTATTTTAGTTAAATCAAGAATTTTGTTTATGTAAACATTTCTTCTTAACCGCTTTTTTTCTTTTTCCTATTCTTCTTCAAACTTAAGAAAAATTTTCAGATCTAAATCTACAATCTCATCTTTCTTCAAAACAAAAATTTTAATCAAAACAAATTTGCTTAAGAACAAATCCGCAAGCTCCCTCTCAAACCAAATCTAAAACCAAGAATTCTCCTAACAAAAAAAAAAACTATTTGAACCATTCTCAAAACTATAAATGCAAATCATAATAACCTGATCATCAAATTCTGCAATTCATAAACCTGAAGCAATTCTGCAAATTCTAAAACCTGCATGCAACTGAAGGTCTCTGCTTTTCTGTTTTAAATCAACCAAGCATGCATTCTTTCTGGAATCATGCATGCAGTAGGCATTTGCAGTAAATCAAGATTTGAAGCTTTTATAATAAAAAGAAGCAACTTGAAGTTGGGAATCAAAGCAAAACAAGATGCAAGTTTTTAAAAAGCAAACTGCAGATTTTAAAAGTACTGAAGCAATTTGAAGTTTTTGAAAATCAAAGCATTATGGTTCAGGCTTGTCAAACATGTGCTCTGCTAATAACATATCAGGTGAGTAACATTTTTAACTAAAATAATTTAAGTAATTATAGTTGCTTGATTTATTTCTATGATAATCATGCTTAAAGTTGATGAATGTGTTGTAATTCCCTGTTTTTAGAATGCATGTTTATATTATGATATGCTTTGCCTGTCCTAGAATTATAGGATTAATCATGATCTCATGTTCAAACTTTTGATAAGGTTCAAGATTTAAAACAATATATAGTTTATGTGATATAAGTTAAAGTTTTAATTTTATTTAAAATAAAATAAAAACTGTATTGTCTTTAGGAACTCAGTAATAACAGAACAACAATATGTGAGCAAAAATTTCATCATTCCGTTTCATAAATTCAAGAGTATCAATCGATTACTTAACCCAATACTTGAATTTTAAAACTAAAACCAGGAATTTTAGTTCAAGAATGGGTGAGCATTTCTGGTTTGACTAGAAATGGTATTTTTGGGTGTAACGTTCGTTCTAGATGATCTGGGTGGTCAGTGGCTTCTCTGGTGATGGAGGGGAGATAGGAGAAGCAGGGAAAAATATGGAGAAGAGAATTAATGCGTTGAGACAGAATTAATTTGGGATAGAAGTTTTTAACCCTAAGTTTTCTGTTCATTTGAAAATTTATCACCGAAATCTTTTTAAGTGACCGAGTTGTTCCAGATTCATGTTGGTGATTGATGAAGTGTAGAGGAGTTAGTAGCCGGAGGCGAAGTCATTCTGGCAATCGAAGGCGAGAGATTTTGACGATTCACAGTTTCGATATTGTTCAAATTTTTGAGCTCGAATGCTCGAATTTGATTTAGGGGTTCTGCAGTGTAGTTGATGGTTGGAATGGCATTAGGGGAAGATCGTCGACTTGAGTGGATGGTCGCGAACGGCCGGAGGTAACGGTGGGGTCGGTGCAGGTGCACGGTACGTGGTGCATCAGAAGATAGTTTTGGGGAAGAAGGATTTTCTTGAGTTTTGTTCGGGTTGATGTGTATTTGTGCTCGTAGTATATGGGTAGCGAACTCGAAGAATATTGATGTGAGTCTCGGGTGTTTGCTTTGTTACAGGGAATTTGGGTAAACCTGTCAACACAGGTTTTGTATAAACCTGATTCTTTTTATTTGGGTTTTAATTTATTTAAGGAGAATGTGTTCTCGAGTTATTTTAGTTTTAGCTCGGGTTAGTTTGTTAGAGTTTGAAAACTTGTCTTGTTTTCAAAATTTTAAACTAAATTTAAAAATGGATGCAAGATTTTAATTAAGTTTTAAATCTAATATAAATTATGGATTCAAGTTGAATTGAATCTTAAGTTGGAAATGATTAAGTACTTAAATTCAAATTTGCTTTAAAATAACTCTAAAGGAGTTTATTGTTTAAAATATTTTAAAGAATTTGAATTTAAATTCGAAATTGAAATAAGAAGTAATGTTTAAACATAATGTATAATTTGATTCAAATTTGGATTTGAATCTTTGTTTCAAAATAAATTTAAGTTTATAAATTTAAGTGTTTAAACCAAATTTGAATGATAATGTAAAAATTTGTACGGTTTTAATTTTAAAAAGAAATTTGTTTTTACTTTTGCAAAATTTCTTTTATAATAAAAGTATTATTTAGGAATTAAAGATTTTAGATTTAATTTAAACTTGTTAAGTTAATACTAAATTAATGTTTTGTATTTCATTTAATTATTAGAGTAATTAAATGAATAATTAATTTATTTAATAAATTAATGAAATAAATAATTACTTAAAGTAATTAAGGTTTAATCTTAAGGCTTTAGGATTAATTATTCTTTGAATAATTAACTTGTAATTAAGAATAAATAATTAAATAAAATTAGTTTTTAATTAATGGTTAATAATTATTTAATCAAGTAATAATGGATTAATTAAGTTTTAATTAACACTTAATTATTTAATTAATCTGGAATTAATTAAAGGGTTAGTTAATGATTGATTAACTTGTAATTAATAATGATTGAAATAAGTTAATTATTTTAGAAAATAATTAAATTATTAATAGTTAATCAAGGTCATTAACTAAGGATTATTTAATAATTAATGAATGTGATTAATTTTAAGTATTAATTAGATTAATTAATTTAAAGATAATCATTTGTGTAGGTTATTAAGTATAATTACTTACGGAAGTAATTAAGGAATTAATTACTTATTGCAATTAATTGAGTTAAATTGATTAGTTTAAGTTAATTAATTCATTTTAATTAATTTAAAATTAATCATTTGATGATTTGTGAAGGATAATTACTTATTGTAATTTAATGAAGAGGAATTACTTAGAGAAGTAATTAATGGGTAATTACTATATGTAATTAATTGGAAGTGATTTGATATTGAGCTATTTAAATATAATTACTTTGTGAATTAATCAAAGGATTACTTGGAGATAATTAATTAATGAGTAATTAATTTGTTTGGTAAAGTAATTAAGAGTAGTTAATTACTGAATGGGTTAATCAAGGGTGATTAACAAATATGGTTTAAATTATGATTAATTTCTTAATGTAATTAATTTAAATAAGGTAATTAATTTAAATGTAATTAGAGATGATTAATTAAGATAATTAATGATATAATTAAGATTGATTAGTTAAGATTAATTAATCAATAATAAGTGATTAGGGTAACTAATTAATGTAATTAATTAAGGATTAATGTAATTAATTATAGTAATTAATTTGTAAAGTAATTAAAGGTTAATTACTGTATTTGGTTAAGTATAATTAATTTATAAAATTAATTAAAGGGTAACTACATAAATGTAATTAAGGAATAATTAATCAAAGGTGATTAATTAAAGTGATTAATTGGAAGATGATTAATTAATTAATTTGTAATTAATACTTATGTAAGTAAGTTTTATATTGATGAAGTAATTAATTAATTCACTTTAAATTAATTAGAGAATGATGTGATTAATTTAATTCATTTTAAATTAATTATATTTGGCGTGGTTAATCATTGCTTATATAGATGGTGATGTTGTTTACTTTGGATGATTTGAATCTCAGATATAAGATAGATACTGTTGAGTGATTTGAATGCATTGGTTGCATTATGATGTTGATATAGATTATCTTTTGAACAATGATAATATAGTTTATCTGATATGATGATAATGTTGATTATTTATTGTGAATCTGTGATTTATCTATTTGGATATATAGATAATTGAATTGTTTTAAACCTTTAAAACAACTTGGCCTTAAAAGACACGCTTTGGATTTCGATGAGACCGGGATCGGGTTTCCATATTTGGATATCCGAAAACCACAACGATTCCAATTAACCTTAGGTTGTGAATCTAAGTGGAGCAAGTGAAGACCCGAGGTGTAAGAACTATACGTCAGTATAACTCTGTGGGTGATTCCATAATGAGTTTGACGGAATAGTACTTATAGGTTCGAAATGGTGATTTAGAGTGCAAGGGTTATCGTCGTTGACTCTGAGGGTGATTCCAAAATGAGTGTAACAGGATAATACATTCGGTATTGTTCGAACCCGGAACGAACTTGTATGGATTGAATGCTTTCAGAACATCATCAGGTGGACGATGAGCATTCTAAGATAGATGTGTTCTATAAAGGTAATCGTAGCTTCAAGCCTCATCGACCGGGAATGGCTAAAAAAGAGGAGGTGCAGCAAGGCTTCGTGGGTAGCTCCCACTGGAGAGCAAGATTGATCCCTGTCTAGAGGTCCCTTTTTATTTCGGCTGTGTGGGCAGTTGGATGTACACCAACTGCGGGGTTGTCTTGTTTGGAACTGTTCAGTAAGGAATGGGTCCGACTTTGTGTTGCAGGGGAGCGGGCGTACTCCTCGGTACGTTGATCTAGGCCACGTACTGTGACGGGCGGTACCCTAGTAGCCTTGCCATTGTATGGAATCCAAAATCCAATACGTGCCAACGGTTTTGATTGTATTACCCACTTTTGTGGCTAGTAGCTGGAATTTAATAAATGTAACAATTTCAGCTATTTCTTATTTACTTGAAAACCCTAGACACTATTATAATATCATTGGATTTCCTATCAAATGTTTTGGTTAGCGTAAGGTAAAAACTTTTCCATGTTTATGTGTGGGAAGTCTTACGTGATACCTTTCTTTTAAAAGGTTTTTTTTCAAATTTAAGCAACTTTAACCTGTTACTCACACCGGACCCATGTCTGACTTGGAGTTTATCTTTTGTTTTTCATAAACTCTTGGGTACTCAAATTTTTACGAGTAGCCAAGGGATTCAGGTTATCTTTTGACGAATTATGGAGGAACAAATGGAGCAGGAGGCTTCTGCTTTAGATATATAGTATTTCGTTGTGTGATCTGTGTTTGTCTCTGAGTTGTATTATGTTGTAAATACTAGACAGGTGTTTATAACTGTCTAGTATGTGTTGACTATCTGTGTACTCTGATAGTGGTTGTAAACTATGTAATATTTCATGTTATTAATATAATTTAATCGTTCCGCTGTTGAGATTCTAGTGTTGTTTCTTCTTTCTCTTCTTTCTTTTCTTCTTCTATCCCTTTCTTTCTTAATTGATGATGCGATTTTCTAGGAGTAGAAAGTCGGGTCGTCACACATCAAATACTTGAGAAGTAAATTCTGTAGCATTATCTAGTCGAATCCATTTAATTTGATGATCAGGGAAGTGTGCTCTTAATTTTATTATTTGAGCAAGTAGCTTGGCAAATGCCAAATTTCTTGTAGAAAGTAAACAGACATGTGACCAACGAGTTGATGCATCAATCAATGCCATAAAATATTAAAATGTTCCACATTCAGGGTGGATTGGGCCACATATATCACCTTGAATTCTTTGTAAAAATGTTGGAGATTCAGAAATGATTTTACTATATGAAGGTCGAGTGATTAATTTTCCTTGTGCACATGGGGCACATAAGTAATCACTTGGTAAATTCAATTGGTTTGATAAATCATGTCCGTTTGATTTTTTGGCAATTTTACGCATTATAGTTGATCCAGGATGACCCAAGCGATCATGCCAAAGAATCAATGTCTTTGTATTTGTGAGCTTCTGGCCAATGTTTATAGAGTGAGATTCAACTATGCCAATTTTTGTAAAATATAAACCAGTTGAAATTGTACCAAATTTTTCTAGGATAAGCTTCTGGATTTCAATTCTAGAAATAACACAAAGATATTCTTTGTTGTTTTCATTTATAGTTTCAATATGGTATCCATTCATTCTTATATCTTTGAAACTCAGCAAATTTCTTTTAAAGTTGCTTGAGTATAATGCATTTTAAATAAAGATATGCGTACCATTTGGTAATATTATATGGGCTCTTCCGGACCCGTCAATTATATTAGCAGATCCAGCTATAGTGGAGACTTTAGCTGAGAAATTTTCAGCTAGTTTAGAGAAAAACTTCTGGTTTTTCAAAATTGTATGAGTAGTTGCACTATCTAGCAAGCATATATCATCACCCAAATGGTGTTCCATACCTTAAGAATTAAAGACAATGATTAGTCAATCATTAAAAAATTGTATGCATAAATAAATGTAATGTAAACAAACAAAGTAATATGATGAAAATTGGCTGTTGATTAAAAACAACATCCACATTACACATTACTAGTACTGCAAAGGGAAATACAATTAAACAAACACAAACTTCAAACTGATTTATTGATGCAAGCTAATGAAATAAAACAAAAGTCACATAACAAACTTCAAGACATTTCTAATTGATCAACTCAGTCATATCATTGATCATTGCAATTAGATTTTCATCATTAATGAAATTTCCATTGTCATCTTCGAAGAAATCATCTAACTTCAGGTTAGCGTTTTCAGGTAACTTTTCGGCAATATTTGCCTCAATATTCTTTGAGCGATGATATTCTTCAACTATTTTCTTTAATGATCTACATGTACATGACCAGTGACCAGATCGTCCACATCTATAACAAACTTCCTCATAATGCCTTTTATTTTCTGGAGCTGAATCATTGTTCTTTGAAGGCTCAATTTTCTTTTGTTGCTTTTTAAAGTTGGTGGTTTTGTTACCTTTAAAACCACCATAACCACCTCTGCTAGAGTTATATCCACGTCCATGACCATGTCCTCTACCTCGACCCCTATCTCTTCCAGAGTGGGCAAAATTAGCATTAGCATCAGGTAATGCAGTCGAACCAGTTGGTCTTGAGGAATGATTTTTTATAAGCAATTCAATATTTTGTTTAGCAATTAGTAAGCATTCTATGAGTTCATAATATTTTGTAAAATGACGCTCTCGATATTGCTGTTGCAGGAGTATATTCGAGGCATGAAATGTTGAGAAAGTCTTTTCAAGCATTTGTGCGTCATCCACCATTTCTCCACATAATTTCAGTTTAGAAGTGATTCTAAACATTGTAGAATTATATTCTCTTATGACTTAAAGTCCTGAAAATCTTAGGTTCAACCACTCTTGCCTAGTGTTTGGAAGTATGACCGTCTTCTGGTGGTCATAATACTCCTTCAGGGAGTTCCATTAGTGGAGAGGGTCTTTTTCAGTCAAATATTCTGTTTTAGATCGTCATGGATATGACGTCTTAAAAATATTAGAGCCTTTGCCTTGTCCTGCTGGGACATAGTATTGCCATTTTTAATGGCATTTTCTAAGCATTGAGATTGCAAATGAATCTCAGCATCCAGTATCCATGATAAGTAATTATCTCCAGATATATCTAAAGCTTTAAATTCAAGCTTAGCGATTTTTTCCATTTTGTTAACTGTTCATAAAATAGATTGCATAAGGTGAAAATATTCGCCACAACAGCATTCACTATTTGTTTGTTTCTAGCTAAAAAGAAAAAAAAAGGAAAGTCTTCATTCATGGTATCAAACATTAACTATACAAAAAAATATATCAACAAAACCAAACATTTGGATTTTGCAACTTTCATGTATTTATCAAATAAGAAAGGAAAGTCAGCTTTCACGTATATTCCATTCCAAAATTTTGAATTTTATTTGGCAATAGATCCGCAAATAAAAAAAAGGAAATATTGAATTTAGAAGCCAAAGAATTAAAATAAGAGTGATACAAGAAAAGACATGAAAAATATAGAAGCAAACCCCAAACTAGCGTGTGCTGACTTGACAGCTTTATCAAAAAAAATCATGATATTGACAATTACCTTTTTGCAGAGAGGAGAAGCAACGAGTTTATAAAGAAATGCAAGAACAGTTCCTTTACCTGTTTGCTGTTTTAAAGGAAATGAGAAATAGAATGTATGTAGATATATTATAAAAGATTTGTTTGCACTAATATATAATAGGGTTTTGAATATGAATAGCCATAGAATTAGAATAGTCAAAAGAGGAACAGTCAGAGTAATTAATATTCAATTACTTGCTGAGAACTTGGAAAGTTGAAGGTGAACAGGTTGAGGTCAATAATTAATTCGCATTCCTTTGTGCTGATAACGTGTTACAGAATAAAGAGAATGGAGGCCACGAGAGAGAGAACAATTTTATTGAATTGAGAGATAGAGATTACAATACAATCAAACTCCATATTTATAGACTCCTTATGCAGTGCAGATTATAGAAATGTCTTTTCTTATTTAGCATATTCATCCTATAATTATATATATTACAACAGTGAACATAATTTTAGATTCTTTTTTCTATTTGTGCATGTATGGGTGAGTTCTACCATTGTTTTCTTTTCATTGTTTGGTATTTTCATATTAAATGAAGTGTTGGACATGAAGAAAAATTATTTATGTTTTTTGACATGGTTGTTAAACTTGATACATGAGTTATGCAACTCAATTATAAAAATTATTACTTATATGTCATACTATTATTGAAACTATAAATTTCTGCATAAGGAAAAACGAAAAATTCTTCTCAAAATTTTGTACAGCTGTTGAATTCTATGTATTAATTTGACGGTTTAAAAATTGCTTTCTTAGTTGTGCTAGAAAATCGAATTAATGGTTATGAGCTATAAATTCTTAACAAGTGCAGTTTTTATGAAATGTGTTATTCATACTTTTTCTTTGTCATATATATATATATATGTATATATATATATATATAATTTTTGGGATTTCCGTTTTTACAAATTGAAATTGAATTTAAATTAATTTTTGATTTTTTGTAGTGCTTTTACAGAAAATAGCTTACAATTTAATTTTTTTTTTCAAACCTAATAATTTTCTTCAATGCTGAACTTTATGCGAACACACACCCTAACACGCATATACACATGCTCATACACACGCACATACATATACGAGTATAACCCATAACAATTAATTAGTTAGGATTTTTCTACTGAAATCATAGAGTAAGAGGAATATAAATAGGCAATTTGTAAGTTTTAACTAAAACACAAATGAATAAATAAGATAAATGGTGATTTCATTTTTCAAACATACATTGCATGTAACCATTAAGGGTTTTTTTGTCTATCTATGTTTGAAGTAGTTCGAGTCTTAATGTTCCAATCAGGATGATAATAGATCCATAAATACAAGGAAAGAGTCGAATTAAAAAAAAATCCATAAATGTTCTCATTGTTTCACGGCTGATGCGGAAATCTAGGTTTTAAATTTCAATTGTTTTGACTTTAAATCATAATTTATTTTGAAGATTGAGCAATTGAATTTGGTTTAAAAAGGAATACACAATTAATTCTACATAAGGAAATGCACAATTGTTTTCTTCTTCCAAGAATGCTTCTTCATAGTTTAGCCGTTTTTATATGTAGAAATTGAATCTTCACTTCTTGAAACGCCTAAAAAAAGTACTATGTTTTTGTCTTTTCATATGTCCATGATAAATTTGAATATCAAGGTTCCAATAGGGCTAACAAAATTTTAGAATTGTGACCATGCTATATATGTTTGTCTTCCAACTTGATAGGTACTTCGCCATAATAAGCATTGTTAATCTTACCTTTGAGTACCTTTTAGAGCTAATGAAAGTTTAAAGCATATCAAATATTAACTACTTAGCTTAACATCCCTGTAAAATTTAACCTTTGAGTGCTTTCTAAAGCTAACGGAAGTTCAAAGTACTGATGCTTTTTAAATCAATATGTAAAACTCAACAATTGCATAACATATGCAAAAAAACTGCTTGAAATCTAATGTGTGATTTATCAATGATGTATCGACGATGTTATCCGATGTTAACTACATAGCTTAACACCCCTTTGAATTCAGCGATAATGGATCCAAGTTTATCTTCTATATCTTTTTCCAATTTTCAAGTGATAGTGAATCGAAGTTTTCTTCTATATCTTTTACCATTTTTATGCAGAAGTATTAGTGAAATATGCTTATAAAATTGGTGTAGCAACAACATGGAATAGTAGTTATTGCTTTTGCAAATTTGGTACGGTGAGTCACATATAAGATGCTCATACTGAAGATGTTGGTGGTGCTAATCCAATATCAGTTAGTAGAAGGGCACTAGAAACTACTGAGTTTCAATGACGCATATTTATAATTAATGCATTTTTCAAGTATCTTTACACTTTTTGTAATTTCTTTTTTTGCTGCGTATACCAAAGCATGCAGCATATTTTTCATGTTTCTGGTATGTTTCATCAAAATAATATGATGTGTTTTTATCAGTTTAACTTAATTTTTGTTTAATTTTTTAAATACATATATAATTGCACTCACACAATATTTTAATTATCTTTAGTATGTTAATATTTGTTTTGGAGAAAAGTCAATTTTCTGTTTAAGAAGAATGAACTTTAAACTAATTATGAGTTTTTCCTTCTGAATTTATTTGTTTATGTACTTATATATCTTTTACTTTGTGTAACCAAAATCCAGCTTGGATGCTCTTTTATTTAAGTTGGAGGTTTTGGGTCAAAAAACAAAATAAAGGGAAGGAATTTCAGCACTCACTTTTGGTTCTCATGTGCGTGTACTTAGACATTATGATCTGTAAAATATGTTTATTTTTCCCTTCAAAGAACTTTAATCATAATTTACATTGTCATGTTAATTAATTAGAGGTTTATATGATAATTAAATCCATTATCTATTTATTATTTTACCATACTGTTAATTTCCCCCTCTTTTAAGGATAATTTTGGATATTATCGTGGTTGAATTACCTTACCATTACACAATTTATTAATGTAGAGCATTATTTTCACTAGAGAAACACGGCCAATTAGCAATTCTTAATCTATACAACCAGCCTTTCTTATGTTCTTCTTTTGATAGTAATCTATGTTTGCAGTGCCTTTGTGTGTCTTGGAACTTTCTGCCGCATTATATTCTACTAAAGGTGAATGTTCATTCCCTCTTATTAAGTTACAGTTCTTATCTAACTTGATATCACGTGCTGGCAATGAAGCATACATTTTTATTTTTTATCATTGTTTGCATTATAAGAACTTTATATAATGTGCATATAATCAAGTAAATATTATGTTGTAGTTTAGTATGGCAGCTATGGATACCACTTTAGTAGCAAAAGTGCTTTAGGATTATTACCTATGACTGATCTATAAGACAATAAAAAATAACTTATATCAACTTTTTTTAGACTTTTTTAAATAGGATCATAGTTCTAGGATGTAACTATTGTAATAATGCTTCTAAAATGTTTAAGAGTGAATTAACTCATACTATTTTTATGTGCTCAGATTCATGATAGCCTACGGACCATAAATTCTACACATAATATATTACCATCAAATCATAAAAGGTGGATGCAACAATAAACGATTCGCTTGTTTCGATCTTGGTTTCGGTCAATTTAGGAAATTTCGCTTGTTTCGGTTTTTCTTTCAGTTTCGGTCTTGATATTGTATTTTTACATTTTTAATGAAAATGTAACAATAAACGATTCAAATTCATATAGAAATATAGCATACGATAAAATAATAATGTTACATACAACACTACTACATGTAGAAAATATTTCTCGAAGCTACATATGGATGTTTTTCACAATTTTCTTCATCGTCTTGAGTTGTGTAATATGATGGATAACCATATTGCATTTGTCTTGGACCCATAAATATCGCCATCATGTAATCAAAAGACGATGGTTCATCATTTTGTGCTGTATATGTAGCTTGACTATTTTGACCACATGAGATATCACTATATGAGTTACCACTTGTACGGTCAGAAGTAGAATACCTATAGGTTGGTGGATCAGTTGAAGTATATGGATTGTGGTGCTCGTAATCATGTTGATGTCCGGATTCAACATTAAAATTATCATCTCTTCAGTTAGGATTGCCGCTCGCACTCCTTCTTCTTCAATATGTTTTAGTTGGTCTACATAATTTGCCGCCATCATTAAAACTAATACCATAATTACTTGTTAAACCAACGCCACTTCCACCTGCGTTACCATGATCATCATTTGACGAGCTGCTACTATTTTCATTGCTTTGACTCTCTGTTGCTCGTGCAGGCATACCATCAACAGCAGCAACTGCATCATTCAGTGTATTAGTCATCCAAGGGTCATTGTCCAATAAGGGTGGTTCAATTTCAGTAGTCCATTCTGCTAATGTATCCTCTACATGGAATATATAGTCTAGATCGATCAACTGATTTTCAATGTCGTGGCGTCTTGAATTTTTTGCTCTTAGTCTCGTGTTGTAATGCATATATACTAATTTTTCAAGACTTTTCATATTTATTCTATTTATTAATTTTGTATGAATCATTGAAAATGTATTCCAGTTTCTTTCGCAGTTTGAAGATGAAACTATTTGGCTTAAAATATGCATTGCTAAATGTGTTAAATTTGTAGCATCCTCTCTTCCAATTATTGACCACCATTGAGCGGGAAAACATTAATGTGCAACCATATTTATCCCAGAAATTGTGCAATGTTTTGATATATTGTCCAATTTCTTCTATTTCCATTTTAAGGTACAAGTGTGATATTTCATATCAAGTTGGTGGATCAATTCCATGATCGCATTCTGCGATCGTGTCAACCATTGTCGTATAATATGGACTATTAGCAACGTTATGCGGAATATGGTTGAAAAAAAAAGAACTTAGAAATTACTTGACCTATATGTTTTTTGGCATCTTTAATACCTTTTATTGCAGATTTAACAGAAGGTTGAGTTCTACCACCTCGTTTTTGCATGTGTGAGTTGATTCGTCCAGCAGTATCATTGTCAAAATCGTCATCTACTCTGATAGATTTTCCAACAGTATTAGATCTGTGCAACGTTTACTTGAACCACCACCCGATCGTCGAACGGTATGAGATATGCGCAGCTCTTCATCTCTAAATGCATCTCTGCTTTGTCGCATGACATGTTGAAGTTCTTCATCATCTTCGTTTCATTGTCTGATCGTTGGTGCGGTCTGCTCATTAGCTCCTCTTATAAGCGTTGTTTGTCAAGTTTTCTTTGCTTTGTTCATTTCTCTTTTGAATGATATGTGATCGTACAAGTTGTTTAACTTCTTTAGGGACAATTAGACATGCCGATACATCGCTGCCACTCTTGTCAGATGTTCTTTCAAACATGTCACACCACCACCATTAATTAGTTTATTACAAAAGTTACATTTTGTTTTTCGAAGATTACCGTCGATCGCAGTAACATAATTCCAACCAATTTCATTCGAATTTGCCATAACGTATCTGCGATTATAAATAAACGATAAAATATTCCAAATCAAATCAAAAATAAAATACAAATGCATAAATAACATTCATCGAAGTCGTCAGAATTCATTTTTCAAGTTCAACATTTCGAGTCCAATATTCCAGTTCAATGTCCAAGTCCATATTCTAGTCCAACATATTCAAGTTCAACATTCAAGTCCATATTCATATCAGCATATTCAAGTCCAATATTCAGGTCAGTACAACATATTCAGGTCAATCGACTTATTTAAGTCGGTTTAACATATTCAAGGCTATTTGCATATGCAATATCAAACAATGCTCATGTTCAACATATAGTAGGAAAAAAGCAAGGCTTAAAAAAATAAACGATACAATATTCCAAAGTCAATGCTAAGAAATTTAATATTCCAAATCATATCAAAAATAAAAAACAAATGCATAAATAACGTTCATCGAAGTCATCGGAATTCATTGTTCAAGTTCGACATTTCGAGTGCAATATTGCGGTCCAATGTTCAAGTCCATATTCTAATCCCGCATATTCAAATTCAACATTCAAGTCCATATTCAAATCAGCATATTTAAGTCCAATATTCAGGTCAGTACAACATATTCATGCCGGTCACCTTATTTAAGTCGGTACAACATATTCAAGGCCGTTTGCATATGCAATGTAACGACCCGTAAATTTAGACAGTTTAAGTTGATTAATTTAATTAAGATTTTGTAGTTTAATTTAAAAAGAGATGAAATATAAAGGGTAAATAAAACTAAATGTTAGTATAGGGAATAAATCCTAATAAAGGTAGTAGTGAGAGCGTACACTTTGAATTTTTTTTTATATGAAGGGTAAGCAGTAAAATTATCCAATGCAATATTCGATTTATTAAAAGTAACTGCATGAAAATCTTGACGGTAAAGTTAATCTAGCTGAATTTGTATGAATTGAATGAAATAGGTTTAATATGAATGGTATATTAGGTTATAAAATCAAATGAGAAAAGCAAGCGTAATTATTTGATTTATCTAATGAATTAAACATGTTGAATGGTAACTGAATGTTACTAAATGGAAAATTATACAATTTTGTTAAATGATTTGGTCATAATGTTTAATAATTGATTAAATAATAACGGAAGTATGTATGCAAGTTTAATAGAAACATGAATAGCATGAATATAATTAAATGAAACCATGCAATAATGTGGTAAATGATGGCATTTATGAATGGAATAAGATGTGTAGGTAATTTGAATTTAGTTCTAAAATGTGTAAACTGAATGTAAATTTAATGTAATAAGGAGTGCAATAACAATTGATTGGGATTCAAATTCATCTTAAATAAAATTTCTATATTAATTGAAATTTACTATTTTGCGATTTAGGTGAGAAATAAAGTTTTAATGGAATTAAGGAATGTAATCTAATTCCATGTAAAGAGTCAATATGTATAATAGCAAGGTTTTAATTAAATAAATGGTTTTATGTAGATTTCAACTGATAATTTATGAAGTCTAATGTGAGATCATATTTGCAATTAATTTTCTTAAGTTGTGCAGTAAGGTAGGTTAATTTGTCAATAAAGATAGTTGATTCTATAAGATGAAATAAAGGTTAGTATTAATTATAATATGAAGATTTTTGATAACGTTATTTGGGTTTGAGGGATAAGTTGAAATTTGATAAAATATAACTGAATAGAAATTTTAATTTGCTCAATCCTTTTTATTTACTATTAGAAGATGTTAACTAATTTAACGGTGAAATTTGAAAATAAATTCAAATTTTATGTTAGATAATAAATTGCAAAAATTAAAGTTAGTAATAAATGGAAAACGGAATACCAATTTATTTTTGAAGTGGATATAAGGGAATGTAACAAATTTGAATAAGGAATGCTAATTATGCATTAAGTGAAGGAATGGAGCATAGATGCAATAATTAAAAGGGATTTAGAATTTTTAATTTGTATATATGCATTAATGAATGAATATTGAAATATATTGCAAATAAAATAGGAAGTGAGATATATGCATTAATGAATGAATATAAAAATATATTACAAATAAAATAGGAAGTAAGTGAAGATATGCATTAATGAATGAATATAGAAATATATTACAAATAAAATAGGAAGTGAGTGAAGATATGCATTAATGAATGAATATTGAAATATATTGCAATAAAATAGGAAGTGAGTGAAGATATGCATTAATGAATGAGTATAGAAATATGTTTCAATACAATAGGAATAAGTGAGAATCGATTGAAATATAAAATGATATTGGGTATTACAAGTATGAGTTTAGAAAATAATTACAAGATATAAGTGAAATAAGATGCATAGAAAAGTTGGTTAATTGTTAAGTGATGAATGATGTAATAAAGGAATGAAATCCAGATAAATTAACCTAATTGGGACCTTAATTAATGATTTTAAAAAAAAGATGACTGACTAATAGAATAACGTATAATCTAAGGAAATCAAGTAGTACGTTAATTTGAAATAAATTTATAAATTCATTTATGGAATGGAATATAATTCAATGCTAAATGTCAATTTATTTAATAGTAAGATTGTAAATCAATAAACGAAGTTATGAAGATTTCAAATTTTATTTATAACAATTTATGGGAAATCAATTACAATTAATTGACTTGAATTGTGCAGTTAGCGTAGACTTTGTTTGTAATTGAAGGAGGTTAATTTTAGAAGATAAAATTTTGCTAATTCTATATAAAATAGGACCACTGGTTGATTTATGGTATAGAAAGCAAGATGTATAAATTTAATTAAAGTATCAAAATTCAACAATTATAATTATTGCAAATCAAAATGGAATTTGAGGATAATAAGGTGAAACCATGAACAAATGTTAGTGCATCCTTATTATTGGTAAAAGATGAGAATATAAAAGTTTGAAAATCAAAAAAATAGGTTTTTGAAAATTTAATTTATAATTTCTAAATATAAGGAAGTGGAGAAATTAACACTGCAATGGATAGACTTATCAGCTTTTAATTTACATCTAAATTTGTTTATATCAATTTGGAAATTAATAAAATTGTGGATATATTTTGAAACATAAATGAAACGTCTAGATGTACATTTGTAATACATTTAAAATAAAATGTAAATGATAAGGAATTTATTTATTTCCTAAATCCGTAACGTGTGTAATTAATATTATTTATCTTTTGGGACCACCTCCGTTTGCACGTTAAAATTCGTGCACACCTATTCTTTTACGATCTATCTATAAATATGCGGTGAAACCCTACCCTCCATCTTCATTCCACTGTATAGTCTCTTCTTCAACTTCTTCTCTTCTTCAATGGCAACAGACAATTTCTAGATCCAGTTTCAATCCAAATAAAAGTCAAAATTCAAACTCCTCTAAAAATTCCAGAAAAATTATATGTTGGAGTTCTCAGAATACGCAATCTACTGGTGGTGTTCGTTTTCCGTTTTGGGTTCGGTTTGGAAACATATTCGCGTGCTCCTGTAGCCAATGCACGTGGAAGACGATAGTGACGTGGCGAGTATTTAATTAAGGTTTGTTTTGTTTTATAATTTATTTTGATTTTCAAATCGTTTAAATCACATAACTTTTTCATACGACCTCGGATTCACGCGAAACTTTTTTTGTTAGGATCGTAATTAAATTCCGGACAGTTTGAAACTGGTTTGGACCAATTCGGAGACCGTCGAATTTTTGAGTTTAAATTGAATTTAAATTCGATTTAAATTCAAAAGGTGAGTGTTTTAACCCACTCACAACTTCTAAAATATTTTATGTTTGTTAAATTGATTTTTAGATATGAGTAGAAATTTATATATGATTTGTTTGGCATGTTTTATTCATCTTCTCAGTTAATTCGCATTTTTATTTATTTAACTGTTTATTATTTTAATTGTTGCATATAAATTTACAGTTAGAATTTATTTTGCATATAAACTGCTAGTTAACAGTTATTAAATTTATTATTGAATATAAACTGTTATTTATTACCTGTATAATTTATATGCTCTATATCGATGACTGTTTAAATTGGACGATGATTGCAAATAATGGTTGATGATTGATATTTGGATGAATGGATGCTATATTTATATTGTATAAACTACAAGTCATCATGCATTTTCATTTCATTCGAGATTGCGGTTTGAAATGATATACAACCGCATTTTTTTTAAATTGCGGATTGAAATGATAAACATCCGTATCACTTGACAATAGGATAGAAAATTTTATACAGGCACCGCGGTAAATATATAAAATTATTTTTAATGTTTTACTATGGTTTTGTAAAGCTATACATATATATATGGTATATGGGTTTTGATTTGATCATTAATAAAAGCTATATATATATATATATAGAAATTTTTCGGTTTTGGGCTTTGTATAAAAATTGATTTGAAGTATAAACCGAAGTTTGATTTTAAGATCAAATACGATTAAGCATTTAATTAAAATTTAATTTCTGGTAGTTCTATTGACTTAAATGAGAATAAAATTGGAAGTTGAATATTAAGTTAAATTGAAATTTAAATAAAAGTTAATTTTTTAAAGGATATGATTTATAACTTGATTTTGTGTAAAGTGATTTAAATGAGTATCAGGTTGTTTTAAATGAATATATCAAGTTAAATAAATTGAAAATTTTTCCAGTTATGTGAAGTTAAAGGTTTACTTAAATTTTATTGAATTCAATAAGCAAACATTTCAAGTCTAAATAATAATTAATTGGATATGATACATATGGGTTTATCAAATAAGTTTGTTTTTGAAATGGTGAAATATTTAAAGCTTTTAAGTATAAGAATTGAAATGGTATTTGGAAGTTTAAAACGATATTTAGAGTTGATTTGTGAAATCTAAAGAAGCTATTTTGTTTTATAAAAGTAGTTAAATATTTAACCATTTAAGAGATGGAAATTTGTTTCAAAGCTATGTTTTTTTTAAGGTAGTATAAGTTGGAAATATTATATTCAAGAGTTTTGATTTCTAAATACTTTAGAAACCCTATGATTTTGGAAATAATTTATATTAGAAAATAAAATGATATCGTATTGATTTGGGGTTTTAAGAATAAAAATGATATCGTTTTTATATGGGCTTTAAATGGATATTTTATTTTTAAAAGTATAATTATTTTAAAATGACCGCGGTGTTATAATAACGATTGGTTGGCAAAGAGACCGAGATCGGATATGGTCATACTCTCTGTCGATACCGAAAACCACTTTGACTAACCGTGTATGCGGTGGAGATTCCAGAATGAAGTAGGTTGGTGGCGGCGTTTCCTGTAAGGTAAATACTTGGACCCGACTCCCGTGAGTTGGCATAAGGTGGCTAAAACAGGAGCGATTGACGGGTTAATGAGGTAGCACCTCTGATCGGACACTTCCCTTCGATACTATACTCTGATTTTGGATTGATTCGGTGGCCACCTTCATTTTTGATTTCTTTGATGTGGGGAGTTTGTTTGAGGTAGGCGGCAGCTGCGCGCTGCGCGTTTCCATCGGCCCGGAAGCGTAATTAGTATATCTACCCTGGCATTGCCTAGTTGTGCCGTGTCACCTACCCTACCGCGCCTTTACTACGAGTCTCTATTTGTGTCGTACCTATGGAGTATCCTCTGGTAGCCTCCCGATCAGGAGGTCTTACGGTACTGTATAGACTATTGGCATTATTTGTGTTAAGGGCTATATGGGTAACCCCTTAACGCTATTAAAAAGTATGTTTATTTTACAAATAGACACTATTATAATAGCGCAATATACTATACAGTAAATAGTTTAACAGATCCTTAGGAGATGTAAATCACGAGCATCTCTTGAGTTACTACACTCATATTTATTCTGTTAATTTAACTTACATAAGATCTTTTAGTTCTAACTCGAGTGTTTTGTCTTTTCAATTCGCTCGGGTCAGTCCGAGCGTTTCAGGATTTGAAGATTTAGCTCTAGAGGACGAAGACGAAGATGTATATTATTATTATTTATACTATTGCACTACACACTGTTCCGCTGCATTGTTGTTGGTATGTGTAACTCTGATATGTATTTTATGAATGTTTTGTAAAAAGATTTATAAACTGTATATTTTATTATTATATTTTATCCTTCCGCTGCGAGATTCTGTTTTCTTTTATTTCTTTCTTGTTTTTCTTATCTACCCCATAACAATCTGCCCTTCCATATGGTTTGAATCGGCACGTGTGTCTGTTTAAACCATGCGAAAAGGCGGTATGTTACATGCAATATCAAACAATGTTCAACATATAGTAGGAAAAATACATGGCTTAAAAAAATAAAAAAAATGCCTATATTTATAATTTATGTTTAAAAACGAAAATTTAAAAAAAAACAATGCTTAGAAAAACAAGGCCTAAGAAAAAAAAAACAAAGGTTGTTTATTTACCTTCGTTCTGCTTTATTAAAAAGAACACAAAGGCCAAGACAATATCTTTCTACTTCCTCCCGCTTCACGACCAAACGCAGACGCATTAAAAAAAAGCGAATGAAAGCTAGGGAAGAAGATAAAAAACGAAAATGGAAATTTTTTTTTTACCTTTGTTCGAAAGCAAGCTAGGGCTGAAGACGGAAATCAAAAATCGCGAATTGAAGTTGAGCTCCTCCTGCTAACTCGAAGAACAATGTCGCGAGGTCGAAGCTTGGTGGAATTGGGCGAATCGGCGATTCTTCTTGCTCGAATTGAGAGGATTGTTGAAGTACAAGCGGTAATTTACATTCGCGCTGGTTGTTTATTTATAAGCAAAAAATTTATGCTTTAACTGTTGAAGCATGGGATATCTGTTTTGCATTGTCGACTTTGGATTTTACGCGTAATATGATTTCGGTTGTTGCTTTTTATCATTTTTGCAATTGATTTTTTTTATCAAAACAGTTTGACTGGAATGGGATTTTGACCTAATCCTGTCCCGGTGATGGCCGAAACTGAAACAGATAGTCAGAATCTCGTGGTTCCGGCCGAATCCTCAATCAATGGTTTCCACCTTCTATTTCTTTTGATGATGCAAAAAAATTGCCACTTTGCTTATATGCAAGGCAGTCACATACCCAAGTGAGCAGATGCAGGTCCTTACGGACTTGCCTATATACTCGGTTTAATAGTTATTGCCCATGTTTCAACTTACACTTCCTTTTCCTTTGGGTTTGATTTGGAATTTTTATATGACCAAGTCAACATGATATATTGACAATGTCAATTAATGGTTCCTCCCAACTACCAAAATTAAAATGACATAACTGTTTTTACTTTTAAAGTTTGTCTTCGTGTACTTCATTTTTTTCTTCTAAATATTCTTACATATGAAGGTAGTATTCAATCCAAATGGGTATCCGAAAAGAGAAAAAGTAGGAAGATTGTACACTTTTTATCTCGTTCGAGTTTACTAGGTAATAAGGCTAGGTGAATTATATAGGGGATATCAAACATGCAAGTTTAAACTTTAACACATATATTAGTATTTTGGACCTATAATTTTCTTCTGTAACATGCTTTATAACCTGTGTTATTTTTTCGATTAAATTTCCAAGCATCTCAATAAATAATGAGATGTTGAACATGTAAAACTTTCATACTTGTCCTTTGCTATCTTGCTGAGAAGTCAAAATGCATGAGATAAAACAGATAGGCCTTATATGAATTAAATAGAGCCAACAATAAATAGTATGTTATTTCTAAATTAAACAGAGCCAGCAATTATATATGAACCAATAGCAAGAGAAATCATAGTAAATGGTGCATAAACTAAAGTGCTCTACAGGCTTACAAAGTGTTAGTCCGTAGAACAGATTCAGAAACAGAAGTTGAAGTTATACTACAATGGTTGTTCTTCATAATTGTATAGCTTTATACTTGAAGAAATACTACAACTCGTGCATTTACATATGTCAAGTGCTAACTCAACGATTCTTGAGGTTCCAAGAGTGCTAGCTTAGACTTTGGTAGACTCAAAAATGTGGTGCTTAAAGCCATCAACCAAATCCACCATAAAAACATTAAAATTATACGTCCACCCTATTAGCCGCTGTTCATTTACAGACCCGTATATTCCTAGTGCATTATACTCTGGTCCTTACAGCATTGCTTTAATTTTTAAGGTGTGATCTGGCATATACACTCTACACAAACCTGTTATGTCCATGAAATCTCCGTAATCCCAAAAATATTGAAATCCCCATCTATGCAATAGATTATGTTTATCTTATTTTTGGCCATTATTTTGTTTATTTTAATTCATTCGGGCAGTATCATTGAATTGTATTCAATGAAAGCTCATGAACTACTACTATTATGTTAATTCCAATAGTCAGATGGTCATTTAATCGAGTATAAGGACTTTGAAGGTTATTTCATAGACTACTTACATAAATAACAAGCATGTAATCACTTTAAGGATATAAATTATGTTGGCCAATTGTATTGAAAACTGGTCCATACATAAAAGATAAATAAATATGTTTAGTGAGACCAATGTTTATCACTGTACAAAGCATGGATAAGCTTATATGTTTATTATGCTAAGAAATTTGTTTAGGATAATTGAAATTTGAAACTAAAACTACGTAATTCTAACATGGACCAAGTAGTAGATGAACAATTCAAATAAGCAAGAAATGAATCTTAACTATGCACTCTTCCAAATTAAGGTTGTTGTGAAAAATCCTTATCTATGGTGTTCATGAACTCGTTGGATTTCTGGTACGTTTATCTAGCTAGTTACACATTGCTAAGAATGTGCTCATAGGAACACCAATAATATTATGAAGAAGACATAATAAGACCTCTTGAGTTTTTGTTGGTTGTTATCTTGTAGACATTTATTCTTAACTATTTATAGACAAAATACTACATTCTTACTAGCCTAACAGTTCATCACTGTCCCTGTACTATCACCCAAATAATGGGTAAATTCAGATTAGTACTACCTAGCTCCCAACACTTATTGGTCATCCTTACTAACCTATAGTTCAATTTCTTCAAACTTGCTGCTCCATAACATCATTGTTAGGTATTAGTTACATGCATAGTTTTCATAACCCGACCCTGCTGCGGTTGAACTGCGAATAACTCTGAACCGTTGGGGTCAAAGGCCGGGAACTCAATCAGACCTCCTTCATGCAAGAACTTGGGTTCGACCTTTGAATTGGCGGTTTAACCCTTCATCTGAACGCGGCTGAACCCTCTCATATGCGCAATATCTTCGTTTCAAAATATGTTTTCAAATCTCCATCCGTTTTATGTTTGTAATTAGTGCAGCTAGTGTAATAAATTTTGTTTAATTTTTCATATTTGAATTAATGTGTGGATTATGAATTAATATCGTATATATTTATTGAAGATGTTGATTTATTGTAACGACCCGGGATTTTGGACATCCCGAGTTGTGAATATTATTTTTAATATTCAATAATATTGTATTTTGATATACAATATTTGTAGTAATGAGTGATTTATCATTATGTAAAATTTATTTTTCTAAAAACAATATAACATGGATTTACAAGACTACATTAAATTTTGAAGTTGATTTAAATAAATTTCTTAAATATATATATACATTGTTTCAAAGTAAAAAGTGTATATGTTGTTTAGATTTAATGTATATTATTATTTTAGGAATAGATATATATTTATTCTAAAAATGGAAATACAATAAGAATTTAAATTTTTTCGTGAATTCATTATTTTCATATATAAAATGATAGATTTTTATGTAATGAAATTAAGTGAAATTCTTAATGAAGTAAAAAGGAAATTTATAATAATTAATTGAGAAAAATGTTATAAATTGATATGTATAAAAATCACATAAATAAATAAGAGAAATTATTTATACATAAATATTAATAAAAACTTAAGTAGCTAGAAGTCATATATTTCTATATTATAAAGAGGAGAGCGACTTGATTTATTTTAAAATTTAATCTATGGTATAGATTTTATTTTTATCAAAGTTTCATTGGTTTAAATGGTATGAAAATATAAAAATGTTATTTTATTTCATTTTGTTTAAAGTAACAACATATTTATTAAAAAGTATTAATCAGAAAGATGGGTTATTTTAATTGGATTAGTCCTCATCTTTATTTTAAATTAAATAGGAATACATGCTTTAAGTCATATTTAATTAAAATTTTATTTTATTTAAAATTTAAAGGTGACAACCACATTTACACTTGGCATTTAAGATTTTGAAATCCAACATAATCACGAATGTTTCTTTTCAAACATTTTCTTTGTTTTAAAATAATACTATTTCAAATCTTTAAAGGATATCTTTGTTCAACACTTATATTTAGAAATTACAACTATATAAATATACAACCAGTAGCTTTTGAAAAGAACATTTCATTTTAAAGGGAAATACCAAAACTTATAACAAGAAAAGAAAATGGCAGAACTTGGAATAAAATCTGCATGTTAAAAATTTCTCTGTAAAAAGCAAATTTGGATATTCAAAGGGAATCTTGAAGCAGCTTTTAAGGGATCCATTTCTATAGAAGTAAGTCAAGAATTTCAAGCTCTTTTAAAACTAAATTCCAAGTCAGGGAAGCTCGAATCAGATGTTTAAGGTGAGAACATTGTGAACTTAAATTTAGAACTGCATGCATGCTCTGTTAAGTTAAATTTTGTTTAACTTACCTCTAAATCCCAAATCTGTCGAATCTAGCTTGTATTTGCAAATATTTTGAATTGCATAAATATTTGTTTACTAGATTTTCTTAAGTTAAATTTATTGTTTAAAATTTTTATGCTGTATTTTTCATATGCGTGGAGCTCGACTGTAGGGATCAAATTTTTATGAAAATTTAAGTTGTTTGAATCAAAGATTCAAACATGCATGTTAGATCACCTGATGAAAATAGGAATTTTGGTTGCTTGAATCGTGATTTTTAATCACTTAAATTGTGAGTTATGTATAGTTGAACTATTTTGGTTCAAAAATTTATTTCTGGTGAATTCTGCGTCGAGGGGTGATGCGGCTTGGATAAAAAGGTGCTGGAAGGCGTGGGTAAGGGGATGACCGTGGCGGAATTTGCAATTTCTCTTTTGATTGGGCATGCATAGGGATTTTAGGGTTTAAGAGAAGATGAAGCTTTGATCATGTCGCTGCAGGTTTGAGAAAAACAGGGGGCGACCGGAGTTCTTGGGTTTCGGCTCATGGGTGGGTGCATGTGTTAGCATTCGACAATGGTGGATGAGGTTCGAGATGGTGGTTAGTTGTTGATGAGGTAGATGGATTTGTAGTGGTGTGTGGGTTTGTGCCTTGAAACTTCGGCACTGAAGCTTGAAATTTTCGTTCATCAGTGAAAATTGCTTCATCGAGTTGCTTGTTGCATTCGAGCGACGTTGTGGAGTTGGTTTGAGTCGTCGCGACTGTGAGATGGACGGAGTTATGGCCGTACACGTGCACACCTATCTGTGCACGCGTTTTTACTGGTGACTTGCAGTGGTGTGTGGATTGTTCGATGACTTATTGGAGGGTGAGTGACGATGGGTTCAGTGATCATATACGTTGATTCGAAGTTATCTGTTTCAGGCGATGTCTCCGTTCGCATTTGGTTCATAATACTGGAGGTAGAATGTGTTGGGTTCAGCAAAGCATTGGGGAAGAAGGGAGTAGAGTTGTTATTTGGGTTGGGTTTCGGCCCAATCCGGTAGCGTTTTGGGTTTTGTTTTAAAGTATCGGGCTTTGGAATTAAATATAGTTTTTAATAATATTGGATGAGCCTCTTAGTTTAGGCTGTGTTCGGCTTGGTTTGAATTAAAGCAGGTTTATCATTTTTAAGACATGATATAGCAAGTTTAAAATTCATATGGTTTTCCCAACATTTTAAAAAGTAAAAAGCTTTGATCTTGAATATTATTTAAGATTTAATTAAAACAATGGTATTTACTTAATTATGGTTATTTAAGTGAATTATTATTAAGTATTCGAATTAACTTAAAAGAAAAAAAAATCTTTTACTTAAGTTTATTTGAATAAATTAAGTAAGTAAAATGATTTAGAAGAGCATTTAAAATTGAGTTTTGAATTAATCATGTGCTCAAAGATTTTTTAATTTATAAAAATTAATGAGGAGATTAAGGGTTCTTAGTTAAGGAATGAGTAATCAATATAAATGATTATAGTTAACTAAGGGATTATGTAAATAATTTAGCAATTAAAGGTTAGTTGCTGAAATGGTTAAAATAATTAATTTGTATAATTAATCAAAAGTTAATTACTTAATGTAATTAGGGAATAATTGATCTGAAAAGTGAAAAATAATTGAAACAATAAAGGTAATAAATACTGATACTTTGAAGTGAATTCAAGTCTTTAGGTTTTACCATATTATAAATTATTTCATAAATAAATGTTATGAATAAATGGGTTGTATCGACGAATGTTATATCGTCATATGATCCATTGTGAAGTTAATATGTGAATTTGTATAAGTTTGTTTTGGATAGGATCTAGTTGTCAATCGGGATGAATGCCATTCAATAATCTTATGGCCAAACTGTTGTAAATGTTCCAATTGATTAGATGCATTTATTTATATTGTTAAACTAGATGACATTTGGACAGCGGAAACTGACACCATTTCGCTATATATTTAATCTAATTGTGTGTAAGCCATCGACATGATTGTGTTTTGAATAATTGTTCTAGTAATGATAATCTATAATCTGTTGTTCTTGCATATATCTGTTATGTGCCTGTTAATTATATTGAGAATGTAATGTGAATCGATCTTTGGAAATAGATTGATTCGAATATCTGAGATTGTGAATTATATATTGTGAATTGATAAGTACCGTTTGGACTGATAAGCCTTGTTCGATTTAAATTAATTTATGAAATCAGTTTTGTTTTAAAGTAATATAATGATATTTTTAGAAAAATTTTCAAATTTGATCAATATTTGGAATATTGAAAGTAGATATTTATTTATACCTTTGAAATTTATTTTTAAGTTATAAATTCTAAATTGTTTTCAAGTATTACCTCATTTTGTAAAGATTATTTAATAACAATTTATATTAGTATTAATATTTATGTTATTGTCTTAATTGAATTTCCTTTAATAAAGGTAGTTTAAATAATTATAATAATCTTTATAAGGAATACTTTATCTATTTAACTTAAAATAATGTTTGTACATTTATAAGTATGTTTTAGGAAGGAAATAGTTATATATATATTTTGAATGAAACAAGTTTTCCTAAATAAATGACAGTTTACTTAGATTTTTAAAGATAGACAAGGTTTAACGGTTGAAATGGGAAAGAACTTTGTGTATTTGTTGATTGCTTTGATAGTTAAATAACCGACTATCAAAAATTGGACAAAACCTGACTTTGGAAATATCTAGAGGGGACTCGAGAGTTATATGGTACGGTTACCGATCGAGGTGCTATACCGTACGTATAAACTCGTTTGTTTTCTAGGATTAATTATGAGGAGACCCGTATAGTAACGGTTAGGAGGTGAACTCTGATCTTGTATTTCGTCGAAGTATTTCCTAAAGAACCGGGGTTGAGTTTACCGGAAAATAGCAAATGTTGTTTCGAAGAGACCGGGATCAGATTTGTAATTCGAAAACCACTTCGATCCAACGATACATTTCGGGATGAAGACAAGAGCCTGGAGTCGAAGATGGAGCAGTGAAGTGCAAGGTCTACTCGCTACTAATCCTGAGGGTGATTCCAAATTGGATGTTGTAGGAATAGTGCCTTCGGCTTCGTTCGAACCCGGAACGGACTTGTATGGACGAATGCTTTCAGAACATCGTCAGGTGGACGATGAGCATTCTAAGGGATATGTCCTATAAAGGTAACGCTTAGCCTCGAGCCTCATCAACCTGGAATGACTGAAAATCAAGGGTTATGCAGCAAGGTTTCGTGGGTAGCCCCCACTTGAGAGTAAGGTCATCCCTCTCTAGATGTCCCTTTTTATTTTCGGCTTAGTGGTACGGGTGCTGATCCCAACCGTGGGGTGATCTTATTCGAAACTATCCAGTAAGGGATGGGTCCGGCCTTGTGTTGTAGGGGATCGGGAGTGGTCCTCGGTACGCTGATCTAGACCAGGTACTGTGACAGGTGGTACCCCAGTGCCTAGTCATTAATTGGAAATTCATTTTCCCTACGTGCCTTGTACGATTTTTGTTTGTATTACCCACTCTGTGGCTAGTAGCTGGAATTTAATAATGTAACAATTTCGGCTAATTTAATAAGTATTTGTATATAGACCCTATTATAATATCAGAGAATTTCATAAAAAAATTTTAGCTATCGTAAGGTAAAAACCCGACACGTTTATTTGTGGCGTGGTCTTACGAGATGCTCTTGTTTTCAAAAGGAATTTTCAAAATTTAATAATCAAGTTGATTGTGTTTTCTACGCTGGTATACCAGACTGACCCGGGCTTTGGTGATTTCCTATATGCTCGGGTCAGACCGAGCATATTTCCAGGTTTAACTGGAAGGGTGGAAGATTAAAGAGAAGGAGCTGGATCAAGAGACGTATTCTCGTAAATGTTTATAAGTAATCCTTTGGTCTTGTGATCATTGTTGTAAGGACAAGATTGATATAACTGTCCCAGTTGTATGGTTGTAACTCTGATGTAAACTAGTATATGTTATATAAAGGTAACTGTTTTGGTTTTATGTAAGTTTGTTATATTATAATTTATTCGTTCCGCTGTGAGATTCTTATTCTTCTCTTTTCTTTTATCTTCTTTCTATTTCTATCTTCTTTCTTGCTTTCATTATCCGTCTTTCCGTATGATTTAACTGACAAGAGTGGTTCGATGTCGGTTTAAATTGATATGGAAAAATGGGTTGTGACATTGTGGTATCAGAGCACTAGGTTGAGAGAATACCTAGGTTCGAGTAGGTTTCCCATTAGGAATATAGTCTATAGCAACCTGTTGAGTCTGAGTGTGTGTGTGTGTGTGTGTGTGTGTATACATATACATATATATACATGTAACAACCCGCATATTTATCGATTTTATATTTAAATATTTTATTTAAATATTTTATCATTAATCGGATTTTAGTCCGAAAAGCTACTTTTTGCAAACAGTCGAATTGGGACTCGAGACCACCCCCATTGAGTTCAAAATGACGTTTGCGACCTTTTTGAGTATAAGCTTCGATATGTTTGGAGAAAGTTGAATTTTGCTACTTTTTGCTTTGGGCTTTGGTTTGGGCTGAGCCAATTAACCACTTACTAACTCAGTCCCAATCCCCCTCTCCTCTTCATTACTTCATTCTAACACCTCAAACTCAAGCTCCAATTGAAAATGGTGGAGAGGAAAAAGAATTAAAACTCCAAGCCCTAGTTCCATAGCAAAATCCAATTTCTTGTTCCAAAATCTAAGAGAACCCATTGGTAAGCTTCCTCTTCTTCTTCTCCAACTCATTCTCTCTTTGATTTCAGAAATTTCCTAAACCTAATTTAGGGAATGTTTCTCTTTTAAGCTTAGATTCAAGCTTGTTGAGTTGGAATTAAAGAGTGCTTGTTCTTGCCATTGCTTAATAGCATCTTCTTCATTAATTTGGGTTCAAAGGTGAGATTTTTATCTCACATCTATGTCTATATCTATCTTTGTTGTTAGGTATGAATTCCTAGCACTTATTTATGTTCATTTGCTTTTGGTTTGGATTGATTTGGTGAATATTTTAATTTTTGGTGTTTTGTAGTCAAATCTTTAAAAATCCAAACTTTGATGTTTGATCATGCTTTAAGAGGCGTTTCGGAGAGCCTATAAGACCGGGTTGTCGCTAGGCATAAATCCTTAGTCGTCGTTGCTCGTCCGATCGCTCCCGATACGTTTTGGCCACTTTGGCCTAGGCAAATTGTTGCCTAGACCAGGTGACCAGACGTCTGGTGACCAAGTCTAGACGTCTGGTTTGGACCTAGAAAGTAAAAATGTATGCACGCATATTATAAAAAAAAGCCAGAGACTATTTTCAGACGTCTGAACCATCAAACCAGACATCTGGATAGGTCTCAGACGTCTGACTTGAGGTTTCAGACGTCCGAGTGTTCTCTGGGTTATTTCCAGAGAACAAATCCAGACGTCTGGATTCCAAATCAGACGTCTGGAGATGTTTATTTTTGCCTATTCAGGCTGTTTTGTGTGAATTTCCATTGTTTATCGATTTTAGCGATCCTATTAATCGTTATCACTTATTATCGACTTTGATGACTTCTTTTTATGGATCTTTTTGGAAATATCCATTTCTATGGATTTGGTATCGATTTCTTTGGATTTTATTCACGTCTTCGAATGTGAATTTTGTAATTGGTTGTTCTTACAATCTTCTTTGTGATTTGTCACTTTAAAAATATAAAGGTTTTCTATACTAGTAGTAAATATCAAAACTCTTTCTCAAATGATTTCAACTCTATTTTAATACCAAATTCGTTTATAAAACAGTTTTCCAATCTATTAGTATATACAAACCTTTACCTCACTCGTATGAGAAATCTAATTAAACGGCTTAGTAAAACAAGTGGTATGAAATGCTTGCGTTTACTTCGTCGGTTAATTCTTGGACCTGTTCGATTGAATCTCTTGTGACAATTTTCTAGTGGAGATTTACAGTTTGTTCGTAAATGTTTAAGTTAAGTAAGTGGTTATGGGACATGAAGCTAAACTTTTATATTTACTAGCTTATTGTAATTGACACTTCTCATTGATCATGACGATCATCTTTGTGATTTAGACTAGCAATGTGGGATGTCTCTTTGTCCATGTCGAGGACGATACTTCATTTTTTGTGGAGCTTCGGCTCACCAGGAGGAGCTTTGGCTCAATGTCCGCAATGGGGGACTATACCCTGTCATGAGAAACTTCGGTTCACCAGGAGGAGCTTCGGCTCAATGTCCGCAATGGGGGACTATACCCTGTTAGTAGGAGTTTCGACTCACCAGGAGGAGCTTCGGCTCAATGTCCGCAATGGGGGACTATACCCTGTCAGGAGGAGTTTTTGACTCACCAGGAGGAGCTTCGGCTCAATGTACGCAATGGGGGACTATACCCTGTCTGGAGGAGCTCCGTCTCATTTTTCTGGGATTGGCCATCCTTTTTATTGTGATTTCTGGATTTCGTGTGTTGATTTTTGGAATTTGTGTTTCACCAACTTTTACGATTGGCATGGATATATATATGTCATTTTTTGTGGCTTGGTGAATGAAATCAGGAGTATGACATTCCTTTTTATCTTGAGTAGATTATTGTGATATTGATTAATCTCTTGTTGATTTTCAATTACTTATTTATCACAGCTTGGCATTGTGATTATTATATGTTTATGTCATATCTCTTATTATATATCACTTCATCTGATATTTATAGTTAGACTGATCCGTTTATTATTTTCTTATTAAATAATACTCGGCTCAGACCGAGATGTTACAGGTGCTTCTGCTTGACTTCTCTCTTGGGATTGATTCCTCTGACTTTTGGTTAACTACTTGATTAGTAGTTTTTGTTGTATACATTTGAGATATAGACTCCATAATGTATACTTATTCTTTTGTGTAGTTCATGTAACTATTCTTTTGTATTATTGTGGATCTTTTTAGACCACTACTCTGATATACACTTTCATGTGTAATATTCATATCTATTTCCACCTTTGTGATATGAATTGTCTGTGACTGATTTGTGTTATGTTTATTTTTATATTTGTTTCCGAAGACCTTTATAGCCACTGTGTAGTAGCTTTGAGTCTGTGTCGGTATGTCGGATTTCCTCTTGAGATGAAAAGTTATATTTTTATCCGGTATATCGGTACTCGCACAAAGCAATTATACATATGGTCGCTCCTCAACAGCCTTATTCTCCGTGCTATTTGACAGCATTCACAGTAATGTTCTTGGCTAGCATGGGTATAGAGGTGGGGCGTCACAGCTTGGTATCAGAGCCAAACTTCGGAACAATATGGAATATTATTACAAGGATCATCGTCCTAAGTCCATCTTAGGAGTCGTGCTTTAGGATTTTATTCGGGTCTTCGTACCGTCCTATCCTATTTTGTTTTATGATTCCTTGTTTTATCTATCAAGATTGCTAGATATTTATTTTGAGAATAACTTTTTCCTCTTCTTTCTTTCTTTCTTAAAGAAAAGAAATGGTTAGACCTGGCCGCCCCAGCGCCGGTCAATCTAGTGCTACTCCCCAGGATGGAGTTTTTATGTCTGCCTAGCAGCTTTTAGATCTTGTCAAGAACGCTCAAACAGCGGGTCCCAATCAGGAGTCTACTCATCCTAGATCCGGTTTTGCGCGCTTCTGCAGAGACTATACCGATTTGGGTGGAAGGCCATTCAAAGGATCTGAGAGTGTTATAGAAATTCAAGCTTGGCTCAAATCATGCGATCGCATCTTTTCTCGCATGAACCTTATTGATCTACATCGAGTCCAAGTGGCTTCTAGCATGCTCCAAGAAAGAGCGTTAGAATGGTATGAGCTTTTAATTTCTGAAATCGTTGAAGCGGATCTCACTTGGGAGCAATTCCGGGAAGGATTCGAATTGAAATTTGTGCCGGAGGCTGAAAAAGTAACTTTGGCCCAGCATTTTATCGACCTTGTTCAAGGTGAATCTTCTGTGACAGATTATGTCGCATCTTTCGAATCTCTTTCTAAATACGGGATTGAGTATATTAATACCCCGATGAAGAAAAATCAGAGGTTTGTCTATGGCTTGAATAAGAATCTTAAGAAGCCATTACTCCTGAAACTTGAGGTTTCATTTGATCAGCTTATAGATATCGCTCTTCGTCTTGAAGAGGCCGATAGAGAAAGTGATGTCGAGGTTGGGAGTGCCCAACCGAACTCCAACAACACCAAGAAGAGGCATCCCTTTATTAGGTTCGGAAGTCCTAATCCTAACAAGAGGGCGAAGCAAGAGACTTCTATAGAAAATACTCCTATCCCTAATCGCGGAGAATGCTACAATTGTGGCTCTAGGGACCACTATATAAATAGGTGTCCAAGGCCTATTTCTTGCCGCTATTGCAAAAGTGCGGATCATTATATATCTTCATGTCCCAAGCGTCAAAGCAAGAGAGAAGGAAAGCTGCAAGTCCCTAGCAACTCTTCTCGTGGTCAAGGTATTTCTCATTCAATCCTTGATGACATTTGCTTTGTGATTATCTTGTTCGTGTTCTTTTTGATATAGTTTCCATCTCACTATTTTATATCAAAAGAACTTGTTGATTCTTTTTTCTTTGAATATTTTGGGCTTGATGACTTCTTTGAGGATTGTGAATCCGGATGGTAGATCCGCAACACTCAATTTGCTTTTTATTAATGTCGAAATTATTTTATGAGACTTTTCTTTCCGAGCCGATATTTTTACTTAGGCTTAGGAATTGATTTTTTTTTTGAAAGGATCGGCTTAATCATTGTGAAGCCCATATCCTATTCTTCCGAGTGGATTATTCATCTTCGACATTTTCAATCTATTAAGCAGATTTCTATTTTTCCTTTATGATTTTGATTACAACTTGATAGCATCATTTATTTTCCTTAAGCCCACTTATAAGGAAAGTGTTATTTCTCTCATTCATGTAGTTAGAGAAATTTTCCGGTATTTTTGAGCTTGTCTTAGGATTATCACCTAAGTAATCTTTTGTGTGATACTAAGGTCTTTTCAGTTTGACTTTACCACCGGTTTTCGTTTGCTACGAGTTGCGGAAGTACCGCATTCCGCACTCGTTATGATTCTTATGAATGACTTATTTTGTCATTCAATTTGTCCAGCTTATTTCATCCATTTTATAAATCGAATATTCTATGAATATTTCGATGAGACCATTCTTGTATTTATTGATTTTGGATGAAAATAGTAATTTAAAATTTTGCAAATCTTTTTCATAAGATTTATTTATAAGTAAAACTGGATTTTGTTCTTGAAACGAACAAAGAATATTCTTAAAACTTTTTAAGAGATTTATTTATCCTATAAAAGATGATTTTGTGATTGTATTGCCCGTTGAGTGTTTTAAGAATTTTGGTCGATGCGCTTGATCAACGTTATCGATAGGAATTTCCTAAACGCTTTGATGAGACAATCAGACAGATATATTGACTTGTAAAATGTAAATTCTTCTAGAAATATTTTTACATCGAAATAATTTTTATTTTTGAAAGCTTTAGCTTTTCGGGAAAGAAAATTATTTGAAAGAATTTTCTTTCGATACTCTTATTCTTGTGATTCCTGAAGGGGAATCAAGACTTTGCTATTTATACCGATACTAGTCGTATTGGGTTGGATGCCGATCTCTTGCCTAAGAGAACGTGCTATCACTTGTGCTTCTAAACCATTATAGCTTATCGAGACTAGATATGCCACTCATGATCTAGTGTTCGTGGCTATTGTTTTTGCTTTTGGAATTTGGCATCATCATATTTAGATGAGAAATTTGTTCTCTACCTCGATCATAAATCTGTGAAATATTTGTGTTCTCTTTAGGAACTTCATGTTGACTCGTGTTCCTGGCATCTTATGATCTTGATATTCTTTTTATACCCAGAAGGGAAATCGTGTTGCCAATGCGTTTAGTCGTAAGCAACAAGGGGTTGTTTCTTTGTTGATGACCAAATTAATTTATCTTTTTATTAATTTCATCGGACGTTTTGATATACTTCGTTTTATTGAGTTTCATCTCATTTCTTTTATGGACTTGCGTCTGATGTTCTTTTATGGTGTTCGGTTCATTGGACGTACCGTATTTGTACTACGTCGGTGTTCCGAAATTATTCGAGCTTTGGATCATCTGGCATACCGTTTTGTACTACGCCGTTGTCCCAAATTATTTGAGCTTCTCGTTTTTCGGGCATACTGTTATTATACTACGTCGTAGCACCAACTCAATTTTCTGATATTCATGATGTTTTCTCACGTCTTTCTACTACGGAAATGCCTTAGGGATTCCGATTTTTATTCTTGAGCCCGGTATTATTGTGGAAATTGAAGTTTCACCAGATTTCTTGCTAACTCTTTCGTGCACTTTATGGTGAACTTCCTATTTCAAATCTTCTTTTGTGTTGATATGCTTCCATGGTTGTTACTTCTTATTTTCCTCTTAAGTATTGCGAGGATGCAATTTCTTTAAGGAGGGGAGTCTGTAACAACCCGCATATTTATCGATTTTATATTTAAATATTTTATTTAAATATTTTATCGTTAATCGGATTTTAGTCCGAAAAGCTACTTTTTGCAAACAGTCGAATTGGGACTCGAGACCACCCCCATTGAGTTAAAATGACGTTTGCGACCTTTTTGAGTATAAGCTTCGATATGTTTGGAGAAAGTTGAATTTTGCTACTTTTTGCTTTGGGCTTTGGTTTGGGCTGAGCCAATTAACCACTTACTAACTCAGTCCCAATCCCCCTCTCCCCTTCAGTACTTCATTCTAACTCATCAAACTCAAACTCCAATTGAAAATGGTGGAGAGGAAAAAGAATTAAAACTCCAAGCCCTAGTTCCATAGCAAAATCCAAGTTCTTGCTCCAAAATCTAAGAGAACCCATTGATAAGCTTCCTCTTCTTCTTCTCCAACTCATTCTCTCTTTGATTTCAGAAATTTCCTAAACCTAATTTAGGGAATGTTTCTCTTTTAAGCTTAGATTCAAGCTTGTTGAGTTGGAATTAAAGAGTGCTTGTTCTTGCCATTGCTTAATAGCATCTTCTTCATTAATTTAGGTTCAAAGGTGAGATTTTTATCTCACATCTATGTCTATATCTATCTTTGTTGTTAGGTATGAATTCCTAGCACTTATTTATGTTCATTTGCTTTTGGTTTGGATTGATTTGGTGAATATTTCAATTTTTGGTGTTTTGTAGTCAAATCTTTAAAAACTCAAACTTTGATGTTTGATCATGCTTTAAGAGGTGTTTCGGAGAGCCTATAAGACCGGGTTGTCGCTAGGCATAAATCCTTAGTCGCCGTTGCTCGTCCGATCGCCCCCGATACGTTTTGGCCACTTTGGCCTAGGCAAATTGTTGCCTAGACTAGGTGACCAGACGTCTGGTGACCAAGTCCAGACGTCTGGTTTGGACCTGAAAAGTAAAAATGTATGCACGCATATTATAAAAAAAAGCCAGAGACTATTTTCAGACGTCTGAACCATCAAACCAGACATCTGGATAGGTCTCAGACGTCTGACTTGAGGTTTCAGACGTCCGAGTGTTCTCTGGGTTATTTCCAGAGAACAAATCCAGACGTCTGGATTCCAAATCAGACGTCTGGAGATGTTTATTTTTGCCTATTCAGGCTGTTTTGTGTGAATTTCCATTGTTTATCGATTTTAGCGATCCTATTAATCGTTATCACTTATTATCGGCTTTGATGACTTCTTTTTATGGATCTTTTTGGAAATATCCATTTCTAGGGATTTGGTATCGATTTCTTTGGATTTTATTCACGTCTTCGAATGTGAATTTTGTAATTGGTTATTCTTACAATCTTCTTTGTGATTTGTCACTTTAAAAATATAAAGGTTTTCTATACTAGTAGTAAATATCAAAACTCTTTCTTCAAATGATTTCAACTCTATTTTAATACCAAATTCGTTTATAAAACAGTTTTCCAATCTATTAGTATATACAAACCTTTACCTCACTCGTATGAGAAATCTAATTAAACGGCTTAGTAAAATAAGTGGTATGAAACGCTTGCGTTTACTTCGTCGGTTAATTCTTGGACTTGTTCGATTGAATCTCTTGTGACAATTTTCTAGTGGAGATTTACAGTTTGTTCGTAAATGTTTAAGTTAAGTAAGTGGTTATGGGACATGAAGCTAAACTTTTATATTTACTAGCTTATTGTAATTGACACTTCTCATTGATCATGACGATCATCTTTGTGATTTAGACTAGCAATGTGCGATGTCTCTTTGTCCATGTCGAGGACGATACTTCATTTTTTATGGAGCTTCGGCTCACCAGGGGGAGCTTCGTCTCAATGTCCGCAATGGGGGACTATACCCTGTCATGAGGAACTTCGGTTCACCAGGAGGAGCTTCGGCTCAATGTCCACAATGCGGGACTATACCCTGTCATGAGGAACTTCGGTTCACCAGGAGGAGCTTCGGCTCATTGTCCGCAATGGGGGACTATACCCTGTCAGGAGGAGTTTCGACTCACCAGGAGGAGCTTCGGCTCAATGTCCGCAATGGGGGACTATACCCTGTTAGGAGGAAGTTTTGACTCACCAGGAGGAGCTTCGGCTCAATGTCCGCAATGGGGGACTATACCCTGTCTGGAGGAGCTCCGGCTCATTTTTCTGGGATTGGCCATCCTTTTTATTGTGATTTCTGGATTTCGTGTGTTGATTTCTGGAATTTGTGTTTCACCAACTTTTACGATTGGCATGGATATATATATGTCATTTATTGTGGCTTGGTGAATGAAATCAGGAGTATGACATTCCTTTTTATCTTGAGTAGATTATTGTGATATTGATTAATCTCTTGTTGATTTTGAATTACTTATTTATCACAGCTTGGCATTGTGATTATTATATGTTTATGTCATATCTCTTATTATATATCACTTCATCTGATATTTATAGCTAGACTGATCCGTTTATTATTTTCTTATTAAATAATACTCGGGTCAGACCGAGATGTTACAGGTGCTTCTGCTTGACTTCTCTCTTGGGATTGATTCCTCTGACTTTTGGTTAACTACTTAGATTAGTAGTTTTTATTGTATACATTTGAGATATAGACTCCATAATGTATACTTATTCTTTTGTGTAGTTCATGTAACTATTCTTTTGTATTATTGTGGATCTTTTTAGACCACTACTCTAATATACACTTTCATGTGTAATATTCATATCTATTTCCGCCTTTGTGATATGAATTGTCTGTGACTGATTTGTGTTATGTTTATTTCTATATTTGTTTCCGAAGACCTTTATAGCCACTGTGTAGTAGCTTTGAGTCTGCGTCGGTATGTCGGATTTCCTCTTGAGATGAAAAGTTATATTTTTATCCGGTTTATCGGTACTTGCACAAAGCAATTATACAGATGGTCGCTCCTCAACAGCCTTATTCTCCGTGCTAGTTGACAGCATTCACAGTAATGTTCTTGGCTAGCGTGGGTATAGAGGTGGGGCGTCACAATACAAGAGTGTGTATTTGTTAATTTGTATAAAATGGTTTTATATTGTGTTAATTGATCGGTTAAGTGGCATATGGGTTCTGGCCAATGCGTGTAGCTAACGTTATTGATAGGAATCTCTAAACACTTGAACTAAGCCAATGGACACAATATTGTTTTGAAAAGGGGTGGATGAAATAATTTTACCCAAATATATTTTTTACGTAAAAGATATGATTTTTTTCTTTAATATATATGGAATTTAAATTGAGTAGGCTGTGATGATAATCATTTATCATCTGGTTTCTGTGTGGTCTTAGATAACAACCTTAAGTTTATGCATAGAATTGCCCTTTTGACTAGAGTATATCCCTAGAAATTGAGCCCTTTTAGAGTTTGAATCTATGGAAAAATATATACCTAATAAATTTTATTTACAAGATAATTTGGAAAACTCTTAAATTGATATTTGAAAAGATTTGAAACTAGTAAATTTGTGGAAAATTTTCCACTCTTCAAAGATAAAACTAATTAACCAAGTAATTTGGGATACAATTGACACTTAGTTAATTCAGTAATTAGAGATCAATAAAAATTAAAAAAATTGTTAATGGTTATTGTGAAGGTCATTAACTAAGAATTATGTGATGATTGAATAGTATGATTAATATTAATTATTAATTAGATAAATTAATCTAAAGATGATTATTTGTGCAAATTGTTAAGTAAAAAATTACTGATGAAAGTAAGTAAGGAATTAATTACTCATTGTCATTAATTGAGTATAATTTGATTAGATTAAGTTAACTAATTCAGTTTAATTAATTTAGAATAATCATCTGATAATAATTACTTAATGTAATTTAATGAAGAAAAATTACTTAGGGAAGTAATTAATTATTAATTACAATATGTAATTAATTGAAGTAATTTGTTGATGAAAGTAATTTGGATATAATTACTTTGTAAATTAATCAAGGGATTAATTTAAGATAAATAATTAATGAATTTATTTTGGGTAAGGTAATTAAGGGTAGTTAATTACTGAATGAGTTAATCTAGGGTGAATAACAATTATGGATGTGTGTGAATATATTTTCAACCTAAAAATTTCTCTTCAAAAGTATATGTGCTTAGATTATTTTAAAAGGTTGGATTTAGAAAATTTTGGATAATGAGATTTCAAAGTGATAAATAAATTAGGAGTATAAAACTTTGATGAACTTCTTAACTTATAGAGTTCTAAGCCTTAGGGTCTCGTTTCTAGACTTGGTTTAAATTATAGAGAACTCATTTTGTCCATCGTGGGGGAGCTTTGGCCCGAGCCAGAAGGGAGGGTAATTTAGAGGAGGTCAGAAGGATTAGGACGAGACTTAATGAACCATCTTCGTATGAGGAAGAGCCAGAAGCATCTGGAGAACCGGTTGAGCAGCCTCAGCCTCAACCGCAGCTTCAGCCGCAGCTTCAGCCGCAGCCTCAGCCACAGTCGCAGCCTCAGCCGCAGCCTCAGCCTCAGCCTTATCAGGAAGAACCAGGGGAAGACTTCGACGACGAAGAAGAATTTGAAGTCGAAGAAGAGGAGGAATTCAATGACGAGGAGGAATTCGAGGTAGAAGAATATTCCGGTTCTGAAGTTGATGATGGTGACTTCCTTTGGAATTTAATTGAAGCTGCTAGTGGACCAGTTGCTGGTGGACCTAATCCGGAAGTGGTTCAGGATCCTGATGATGGCAGAGAGGTTAGGGAGTTATCGGGACCCGAGAGGGAGGACTCCGATGGAGAGAGTCCGTAGTAGGGGTTTGATTGCTTTCTTCTTTTTGTTTTTATAGTTTTTGTTGTGTTCTGACCTTTGGAACCCACAGATGATTAAGTGTTTGGTAGGGTCGTACTTGTTTGTGTATTTATATGGATGGTGGTGACAACATTTGTAGGAATGTTTGAATAGTGCTTAATATAATGTATATTTTGATGTACTATGTGGGTCATTGTGTTTACCACTTTAGTTTGGGTTGTTATTGATCTTTTTATTGTGAGAAAATAATTTTTACTAGCATAACTGTGGAATTTCGAGGACGAAATTCTTTTTAAGGGGGAAGGTATGTAACGACACGGGATTTTGGACATCCCGAGTTGTGAATATTATTTTTAATATTCAATAATATTGTATTTTGATATAAAATATTTGTAGTAATGAGTTATTTATCGTTATGTAAAATTTATTTTTCTAAAAACAATATAACATGGATTTCCAAGACTACATTAAAATTTTGAAGTTGATTTAAATAAATTTCTTAAATATATATACATTGTTTCAAAGTAAAAAGTGTACATGTTGTTTATATTTAATGTATATTATTATTATTTCAGGAATAGATATATATTTATTCTAAAAATGGAAATACAATAAGAATTTAATTTTTTTTTGTGAATTCATTATTTTAATATATAGGATGATAAATTTTTATGTAATGAAATTAAGTGAAATTCTTAGTGAAGTAAAAAGGAAATTTACAATAATTAATTGAGGAAAATGTTATAAATTGATATGTATAAAAATCACATAAATAAATAAGAGAAATTATTTATACATAAATATTAATAAATACTTAAGTAGCTAGAAGTCATATATTTCTATATTATAAAGAGGAGAGTGACTTGATTTATTTTAAAATTAATTTATGGTGTAGATTTTATTTTTATCAAAGTTTCATTGGTTTAAATGGTATGAAAATATAAAAATGTTATTTTATTTCATTTTGTTTAAAGTAACAACATATTTATTAAAAAGTATTAATCAGAAAGAGGGGTTATTTTAATTGGATTATTCCTCATCTTTAGTTTAAATTAAATAGGAATACATGCTTTAAGTCATATTTAATTAAAATTTTATTTTGTTTAAAATTTGAAGGTGACAACCACATTTACACTTGGCATTCAAGATTTTGAAATCCAACATAATCATGAATGTTTCTTTTCAAACATTTTCTTTGTTTTAAAAGAATACTATTTCAAATCTTTAAAGGATATCTTTATTCAACACTTATATTTAGAAATTACAACTATATAAATATACAACCAGTAGCTTTTGAAAAGAACAATTCATTTTAAAGGGAAATACCAAAACTTATAACAAGAAAAGAAAATGGCGGCACTTGGAATAAAATCTGCATGTTAAAAATTTCTTTGTAAAAAGCAAATCTGGATATTCAAAGGGAATCTTGAAGCAGCTTTTAAGGGATCCATTTCTATAGAAGCAAGTCAAGAATTTCAGGATCTTTTAAAACCAAATTCCAAGTCAGGGAAGCTCGAATCAGATGTTTAAGGTGAGAACACAGTGAACTTAAATTTAGAACTGCATGCATGCTCTATTCAGTTAAATTTTGTTTAACTTACCTCTAAATCCCAAATCTGTCGAATCTAGCTTGTATTTGCAAATATTTTGAATTGCAAAAATGTTTGTTTGCTAGATTTTCTTAAGTTAAATTTATTATTTAAAATTTTTATGCTGTATTTTTCATATGCGTGGAGCTCGACTATAGGGATCTAATTTTTATGAAAATTTAAGTTGTTTGAATCGAAGATTCAAACATGCATGTTAGATCACCTGATGAAAATAGGATTTTTGGTGCTTAAATCGTGATTTTTAATCACTTAAATTGTGATTTATGTATAGTTGAACTATTTTGGTTCAAAAATTTATTTCTGGTGAATTCTGCGTCGAGGGGTGATGCGGCTTGGATAAAAAGGTGCTGGAAGGCGTGGGTAAGGGGATGACCGTGGCGGAATTTGCGATTTCGCTTTTGATTGGGCACGCATAGGGATTTTAGGGTTTATGAGAAGATGAAGCTTTGATCATGTCGCTACAGGTTTGAGAAAAACAGGGGGCGACCGGAGTTCTTGGGTTTCGGCTCATGGGTGGGTGCATGTGTTAGCATTCGACAATGGTGGATGAGGTTCGAGATGGTGGTTAGTTGTTGATGAGGTAGATGGATTTGTAGTGGTGTATGGGTTTGTGCCTTGAAACTTCGGCACTGAAGCTTGAAATTTTCGTTCATCAGTGAAAATTGCTTCATCGAGTTGCTTGTTGCATTCGAGCGACGTTGTGGAGTTTGTTTGAGTCGTCGCGACTGTGAGATGGATGGAGTTATGGCCGTACACGTGCACACATATCTGTGCATGCGTTTTTACTGGTGACTTGCAGTGGTGTGTGGATTGTTCGATGACTTATTGGAGGGTGAGTGACGATGGGTTCGGTGATCATATACATTGATTCGAAGTTATGTGTTTCAGGTCTCCGTTCGCATTTGGTTCATAATACTGGAGGTAGAATGTGTTGGGTTCAGCAAAGCATTGGGGAAGAAGGGAGTAGAGTTGTTATTTGGGTTGGGTTTCGGCCCAATCCAGTAGCGTTTTGGGTTTTGTTTTAAAGTATCGGGCTTTGGAATTAAATATAGGTTTTAATAATATTGGACGAGCCTGTTAATATTGGCTGTGTTTGGCTTGGTTTGAATTAAAGCGGGTTTATCATTTTTAAGACATGATATAGCAAGTTTAAAATTCATATGGTTTTCCCAACATTTTAAAAAAAGTAAAAAGCTTTGATCTTGAATATTATTTAAGATTTAATTAAAACAATGGTATTTACTTAATTATGGTTATTTAAGTGAATTATTATTAAGTATTCGAATTAACTTAAAAGAAAAAAAATCTTTTACTTAAGTTTATTTGAAAAATTAAGTAAGTAAAATGATTTAGAAGAGCACTTAAAATTGAGTTTTGAATTAATCATGTGCTCAATAATTTTTTAATTTATAAAAATTAATGAGGATATTAAGGGTTGTTAGTTAAGGAATGAGTAATCAATATAAATGATTATAGTTAACTAAGGGATTATGTAAATAAGTTAGCAATTAAAGGTTAGTTGCTGAAATGGTTAAAATAATTAATTTGTATAATTAATCGAAAGTTAATTACTTAATGTAATTCGGGAATAATTGATTTGAAAAGTGAAAAATAATTGAAACAATAAAGGTAATAAATACTGATACTTTGAAGTGAATTCAAGTCTTTAGGTTTTACCATATTATAAATTATTTCATAAATAAATGTTATGAATAAATGGGTTGTATCGACGAATGTTATATCGTCATATGATCCATTGTGAAGTTAATATGTGAATTTGTATAAGTTTGTTTTGGATAGGATCTAGTTGTCAATCGGGATGAATGCTATTCAATAATCTTATGGCCAAACTGTTGTAAATGTTCCAATTGATTAGATGCATTTATTTATATTGTTAAACTAGATGACATTTGGACAGCGGAAACTGACACCATTTCGCTATATATTTAATCTAATTGTGTGTAAGCCATCGACATGATTGTGTTTTGAATAATTGTTCTAGTAATGATAATCTATAATCTGTTGTTCTTGCATATATCTGTTATGTGCCTGTTAATTATATTGAGAATGTAATGTGAATCGATCTTTGGAAATAGATTGATTCGAATATCTGAGATTGTGAATTATATATTGTGAATTGATAAGTACCGTTTGGACTGATAAGCCTTGTTCGATTTAAATTAATTTATGAAATCAATTTTGTTTTAAAGTAATATAATGATATTTTTAGAAAAGTTTTCAAATTTGATCAATATTTGGAATATTGAAAGTAGATATTTATTTATACCTTTGAAATTTATTTTTAAGTTATAAATTCTAAATTGTTTTCAAGTATTACCTCATTTTGTAAAGATTATTTAATAACAATTTATATTAGTATTAATATTTATGTTATTGTCTTAATTGAATTTCCTTTAATAAAGGTAGTTTAAATAATTATAATAATCTTTATAAGGAATACTTTATCTATTTAACTTAAAATAATGTTTGTACATTTATAAGTATGTTTTAGGAAGGAAATAGTTATATATATATTTTGAATGAAACAAGTTTTCCTAAATAAATGACAGTTTACTTAGATTTTTAAAGATAGACAAGGTTTAACGGTTGAAATGGGAAAGAACTTTGTGTATTTGTTGATTGCTTTGATAGTTAAATAACCGACTATCAAAAATTGGACAAAACCTGACTTTGGAAATATCTAGAGGGGACTCGAGAGTTATATGGTACGGTAACCGATCGAGGTGCTATACCGTACGTATAAACTCGTTTGTTTTCTAGGATTAATTATGAGGAGACCCGTATAGTAACGGTTAGGAGGTGAACTCTGATCTTGTATTTCGTCGAAGTATTTCCTAAAGAACCGGGGTTGAGTTTACCGGAAAATAGCAAATGTTGTTTCGAAGAGACCGGGATCAGATTTGTAATTCGAAAACCACTTCGATCCAACGATACATTTCGGGATGAAGACAAGAGCCTGGAGTCGAAGATGGAGCAGTGAAGTGCAAGGTCTACTCGCTACTAATCCTGAGGGTGATTCCAAATTGGATGTTGTAGGAATAGTGCCTTCGGCTTCGTTCGAACCCGGAACGGACTTGTATGGACGAATGCTTTCAGAACATCGTCAGGTGGACGATGAGCATTCTAAGGGATATGTCCTATAAAGGTAACGCTTAGCCTCGAGCCTCATCAACCTGGAATGACTGAAAATCAGGGGTTATGCAGCAAGGTTTCGTGGGTAGCCCCCACTTGAGAGTAAGGTCATCCCTCTCTAGATGTCCCTTTTTATTTTCGGCTTAGTGGTACGGGTGCTGATCCCAACCGTGGGGTGATCTTATTCGAAACTATCCAGTAAGGGATGGGTCCGGCCTTGTGTTGTAGGGGATCGGGAGTGGTCCTCGGTACGCTGATCTAGACCAGGTACTGTGACAGGTGGTACCCCAGTGCCTAGTCATTAATTGGAAATTCATTTTCCCTACGTGCCTTGTACGATTTTTGTTTGTATTACCCACTCTGTGGCTAGTAGCTGGAATTTAATAATGTAACAATTTCGGCTAATTTAATAAGTATTTGTATATAGACCCTATTATAATATCAGAGAATTTCATAAAAAATTTTTAGCTATCGTAAGGTAAAAACCCGACACGTTTATTTGTGGCGTGGTCTTACGAGATGCTCTTGTTTTCAAAAGGAATTTTCAAAATTTAATAATCAAGTTGATTGTGTTTTCTACGCTGGTATACCAGACTGACCCGGGCTTTGGTGATTTCCTATATGCTCGGGTCAGACCGAGCATATTTCCAGGTTTAACTGGAAGGGTGGAAGATTAAAGAGAAGGAGCTGGATCAAGAGACGTATTCTCGTAAATGTTTATAAGTAATCCTTTAGTCTTGTGATCATTGTTGTAAGGACAAGATTGATATAACTGTCCCAGCTGTATGGTTGTAACTCTGATGTAAACTAGTATATGTTATATAAAGGTAACTGTTTTGGTTTTATGTAAGTTTGTTATATTATAATTTATTTGTTCCGCTGTGAGATTCTTATTCTTCTCTTTTCTTTTATCTTCTTTCTATTTCTATCTTCTTTCTTGCTTTCATTATCCGTCTTTCCGTATGATTTAACTGACAAGAGTGGTTCGATGTCGGTTTAAATTGATATGGAAAAATGGGTTGTGACATTGTGGTATCAGAGCACTAGGTTGAGAGAATACCTAGGTTCGAGTAGGTTTCCCATTAGGAATATAGTCTATAGCAACCTGTTGAGTCTGAGTGTGTGTGTGTGTGTGTGTGTATACATATACATATATATACATGTAACGAACCGCATATTTATCGATTTTATATTTAAATATTTTATTTAAATATTTTATCATTAATCGGATTTTAGTCCGAAAAGCTACTTTTTGCAAACAGTCGAATTGGGACTCGAGACCACCCCCATTGAGTTCAAAATGACGTTTGCGACCTTTTTGAGTATAAGCTTCGATATGTTTGGAGAAAGTTGAATTTTGCTACTTTTTGCTTTGGGCTTTGGTTTGGGCTGAGCCAATTAACCACTTACTAACTCAGTCCCAATCCCCCTCTCCTCTTCATTACTTCATTCTAACACCTCAAACTCAAGCTCCAATTGAAAATGGTGGAGAGGAAAAAGAATTAAAACTCCAAGCCCTAGTTCCATAGCAAAATCCAATTTCTTGTTCCAAAATCTAAGAGAACCCATTGGTAAGCTTCCTCTTCTTCTTCTCCAACTCATTCTCTCTTTGATTTCAGAAATTTCCTAAACCTAATTTAGGGAATGTTTCTCTTTTAAGCTTAGATTCAAGCTTGTTGAGTTGGAATTAAAGAGTGCTTGTTCTTGCCATTGCTTAATAGCATCTTCTTCATTAATTTGGGTTCAAAGGTGAGATTTTTATCTCACATCTATGTCTATATCTATCTTTGTTGTTAGGTATGAATTCCTAGCACTTATTTATGTTCATTTGCTTTTGGTTTGGATTGATTTGGTGAATATTTTAATTTTTGGTGTTTTGTAGTCAAATCTTTAAAAATCCAAACTTTGATGTTTGATCATGCTTTAAGAGGCGTTTCGGAGAGCCTATAAGACCGGGTTGTCGCTAGGCATAAATCCTTAGTCGTCGTTGCTCGTCCGATCGCTCCCGATACGTTTTGGCCACTTTGGCCTAGGCAAATTATTGCCTAGACCAGGTGACCAGACGTCTGGTGACCAAGTCCAGACGTCTGGTTTGGACCTAGAAAGTAAAAATGTATGCACGCATATTATAAAAAAAAGCCAGAGACTATTTTCAGACGTCTGAACCATCAAACCAGACATCTGGATAGGTCTCAGACGTCTGACTTGAGGTTTCAGACGTCCGAGTGTTCTCTGGGTTATTTCCAGAGAACAAATCCAGACGTCTGGATTCCAAATCAGACGTCTGGATTCCAAATCAGACGTCTGGATTCCAGATCAGACGTCTGGATTCCAAATCGACTATTGATTGCTTTGATAGTTAAATAACCGACTATCCAAAATTGGACAAAACCTGACTTTGGAAATATCTAGAGGAGACTCGAGAGTTATATGGTACGGTTACCAATCGAGGTGCCATACCGTACGTATAAACTCGTTTGTTTTCTAGGATGAATTGTAAGGAGACCCGTATAGTAACGGTTAGGAGGTGAACTCCGATCTTGTATTTCGTCGAAGTATTTCCTAAAGAACCAGGGTTGAGTTTACCGGGAAATAGCGAATGTTGTTTCGAAGAGACCGGGATCGGATTTGTAATCCGAAAACCACTTCGATCCAACGATACGTTTCGGGATGAAGACAAGAGCCTGGAGTCGAAGATGGAGCAGTGAAGTGCAAGGTCTACTCGCTACTAATCCTGAGGGTGATTCCAAATTGGATGTTGTAGGAATAGTGCCTTCGGCTTCGTTCGAACCCGGAACGGACTTGTATGGACGAATGCTTTCAGAACATCGTCAGGTGGACGATGAGCATTCTAAGGGATATGTCCTATAAAGGTAACGCTTAGCCTCGAGCCTCATCAACCGGGAATGACTGAAAATCAGGGGTTATGCAGCAAGGTTTCGTGGGTAGCCCCCACTTGAGAGTAAGGTCATCCCTATCTAGATGTCCCTTTTTATTTTCGGCTTAGTGGTGCGGCTGCTGATCCCAACCGTGGGGTGATCTTATTCGGAACTGTCCAGTAAGGGATGGGTCCGGCCTTGTGTTGCAGGGGATTGGGAGTGGTCCTCGGTACGCTAATCTAGACCAGGTACTGTGACAGGTGGTACCCCAGTGCCTAGTCATTAATTGGAAATTCATTTTCCCTACGTGCCTTGTACGAGTTTTGTTTGTATTACCCACTCTGTGGCTAGTAGCTGGAATTTAATAATGTAACAATTTCGGCTAATTTAATTAGTATTTGTATATAGACCCTATTATAATATCAAAGAATTTCATAAAAATGTTTTAGCTATCGTAAGGTAAAAACCCGACATGTTTATTTGTGGCGTGGTCTTACGAGATGCTTTTGTTTTCAAAAGGAATTTTCAAAATTTAATAATCAAGTTGATTGTGTTTTCTCACGCTGGTATACCAGACTGACCCGGGCTTTGGTGTTTTCCTATATGCTCGGGTCAGACCGAGCATATTTCCAGGTTTAACTGGAAGGGTGGAAGATTAAAGAGAAGGAGCTGGATCAAGAGACATATTCTCGTAAATGTTTATAAGTAATCCTTTCGTCTTGTGATCATTGTTGTAAGGACAGGATTGATATAACTGTCCCAGCTGTATGGTTGTAACTCTGATGTAAACTAGTATATGTTATATAAAGGTAACTGTTTTGGTTTTATGTAAGTTTGTTATATTATAATTTATTCGTTCCACTGTGAGATTCTGATTCGTTCTCTTTTCTTCTATCTTCTTTCTATTTCTATCTTCTTTCTTGCTTTCATTATCCGTCTTTCCGTATGATTTAACTGTCAAGAGTGGTTCGATGTCGGTTTAAATTGATATGGGAAAATGGGTTGTGACATTTATTGTGTACTTATTGTTGATACATTGCATCTAAATGTATTAATTTTCAAAAAAAAGTATGTGCGGTTCTTGATGGTTCGATCGGTCGAACCCTCAAAAGCTCGAACCTTGAGTCCTCACGGTTTGATTCACGGTCCGGTTATGAAAACATTGGTTACATGCATCAGTCTGTGCGTTTCATTAGCTATTGGAAAGATTAAGCGGCAATACCATATAGCTACTCATTGTTATGATGCACCAAGTAGCCATTACTGCTAATTTTCCATAGATGTTTGACAATGCAATCTTCACATAATGTCTCTGGCCAGTCCATTTGAGATCTCATATTTCTGTTCTAATATTATGATAATGCATCAGTTCAGTCCATTGCTTCAGCCTAGTTGGCTCAACCTCGGTCCATGCTTAAGCCATATTTAGTCGCCCCTTTCTTTGTAGGAAGCTTTGCTGTGATTGATGTGGCATTCATTTGCCTCAATCCATGTTTAATACCTTTCCGCTGTTTCAACTGCCATCTAGTACATTACTTGTAACAGCTTCGCATTTTCGACTCTCAAAAGTCAATACTAATACATCCACGATGTTCACGTGCCGAGCATTAAAGCACTGGAAAGACGGTTGCCGAGGAGGGCACAGAAATAAAAGAAAAAACAGAATCTCACAGCCTGATAAGAATATCTTGCCGCATGTCCTAACCACTGCACTACCTTGAGGGTTTCCAATAATATCTAGTTCAACCAGAGATTTAACCAGACATGATTAAGCACAAAGAAACTATTAAGCCTCTTTAGTTAATCCTTCCATAAATCACAACTACTTTGTAAATTCTTGCATTAAAACATTCTTACAAAGATATATCCATAAACCCTTCTCGATTAGCCTATTTAATCAATCATTTCATAAGTTAAAACTACTTTGTAAATTCTTGTATTAAAATATTCTTACAAAGATATATCCATAAACCTTTCTCTACTCTTTTCACTACTTGAAAAATATTGATATACTTATCTAATCAACTCTATAAGTATACTCATAAACATTTCATTTTCAAAACATAGAATTTTTTTCATATACTTGTATCAACTGTATAAGCATATTCATAAAACACTGCATTTCCATTACTTAGAAAATGTATTCATATATTATCTCAAAGTTATAAGTATAAATCTTAAAAAAGATTTCATTTTCCAAAATCACACTTATTTGGGTTAAATCACTTACCATTTAAAAACATTGGTAACACTAAAATTAAAACACTTTCCTTTTGGTGTATGTAAATGGATCGTATAGAAATAAGACCAAATATACTTACCGCCACTTTTCGATTTCAAATTATACTATCTCTTGATTAACAATAAAAGTGGTCAGGTTGGAAAACTATATTGCCTTGATGCACATTCTTAATTCGCAAGATAGAAACTAGTTTTAATACCTTGGAATTTGGTGTTACGTTTGAAAAGAATACATTTCATACAATCGTAATTTGAAATAATCATTTATGGAAATCAAATCTCATTATTCTTTTATAAAACTCCTTTTTATAAACCTCGTTATATTTACAAACTTCATTTGTAAATCTTTTTACAAAATTTCATTTATAAATCTCCTTTATAAATATCAGTTATAAATCTTCTTTTATAAACTTCAAGGTATAATTACGAAACTTCTTTTGTAAATATCAAAGTATAATTATAAAACTTTTAATTCATTTATAATTTTTTATGCAACTCATTTCTATTTATAACTCTTTTATAATTATAAAAAATCTTTTTAAATATTTCTTTCATATTTATAAAATCCATCTATAAATTACCGTTTATAAATCTTTAAATATATCGCAAACTTTCAGCTTCCAAATAGAACAAAATACTTTCTATAAACAATCATTCCATACCATATATCCACAAATCTGATTTATTATTCAATTTCTCAAAATGATATCATTTCCCTTTTTAAAAATCTTGTTTATAAATTTATTCTTTTTATCTATAAAATACCTTTAAACTATTCTTTTATTTATAAAAGAACATTTATAGATCTATTCTCTTAATACAACATCTTGTATAAAACATTTCATAAATATCTATTCCAAAGTATTTCAATCTTCTTTTAAAAACAAAATCATTTTAAAATATAAGATAAACCCCTTGTTTTTATTTTAAATAAACATTATTATTATAATAATGTTTATTTAAAATAAATACTTTCCAAAATAATTTTAAAATATTTACATATATACGTATATCAGGATAGAATAATAAAAGAATTTGAAGTACAAACTATTCTTTTTATATCATAGAAAAACCTTTGGGACCGTTTTCACCCCAGAGGGAGTGAATCGGGTCTACTAAATATAAATGTGAAATTAAAAATGAAAACAGAACAGAGAGTAATGTAGTAATAGATTTCACACGATTTTATCCAGGAAAAAACCAGCCACATGGTGTCCCTATGGTTTCTACTGGAAATTAAGTAATCAGTCGCTTACAAAAACATGTAAACTTGCAATACCCGCTAACTCGATTAACTTAATGCGTAAATTCAAAACCATGACGCAACTCAGCCAATGAGTTGTGAATTCTCAAACTACGCCACGTAGTTTTTACCTAGTTACACAACTAGAAATTTTCAAAATTTTAAAAGAGAAAATAAAACTAAACAAACTCTTATATTTAAAACATAAGCCCAATACACATAAAAAAGGACACAACCCAATTAAAGATATAAATGATTTCTCCCTTTTTTTATTTTGCGTGTGTAATCTCTTTGGCCTAAAATGGATAAACGAGTTTCCCTTTTATTCTTTTGCTTCCTGCTGCCACCTTGTTCCTTTTGCGATCTGAAATTAGCACTTTGTTCCAATTGAAGATGTCGCTTGGAATTTGATCCATTGAAGTGATGATTTCGCTTCGGTTTGCTTCGTCGATCGATCCTAGTTTGGATTGCACTCGGTCGCTTCAATTGTGTTGAGCACTTCTTTGGTTATGACTTTGTTCTGATTTAAATTTGTTGTTTTAATTAAATTGATACTATCTCGACTTTGATGATTTCTTCCAATCATGAATTGGTTTAAATAGGGATAAAATCCCTAAAATTTCGTTCGTATATTTTGGTTCTAATTCTTCAATTACTTTGCTCGACCATTCGATTATTGCTTGAACGATTGTGATGATTCTGATTTGTTCATTAGTTGATATATTCGAAAATGTTTGAATCTGTTCCGTTCTTTGCTCCTATGACTTGTTCATTGGTTGCTTACGGTTTGGTATTTGAATATGAGATAAACTTGACTTGCTAAATTCTAATTTGTTCATCAGCGACTTTTTCTACTCCTTGACTTTGATCGAACTGATACTGTAGTTACCGAATTTTTGAACATTACAACAGTATTTTTCGTTTGGCCATTTCTTTGGTCACAACTTGGAGTCTTGGATGTTAGTTGCTCGAGTTTAATCTGATGTCTCCATGTATATACATACATACATACATATATGTATGTATATATGCATGTGATTAGTGTTGCTATGCTCTGTCCACCCGAGTGCTTGCGTTCATGTGTGTTCATGTGTGTGTGATTGCTGCAACTCTAATGCATTGATGTCATCTCTGTTCCATGTCCATATCTGGTGAACCACTTTGTACATGTTGAAACTTAACTTGCATATGAACTTGTGCATGTTGAAATGTTTGCATATGTCCATTTCCCTATTCCATATGAACTTGACATGTCTGACACTTTGTTGTTTTGAATGTATGTTATCATGTTGCTTTGGATTCAAGTAGGTTGTTTGTTGATTGCTTTTGATTGTGTGGTTCCATTTTGGTCCAGTTCCATATTGACCTGTTGTCATGTTCAACTGCTTGCTTTGTGATTTTGTATTCTCTGTTATCATTGATATAGCCTAATCTTTGTACATTTTTGGTGGTCTGGTTCCATATGTACTCTGGTTGCATTTGGTGTGTTCATGTGTTCACTTGTCCTTGTTATTGTTTTCATGCCTTAATTCTGATTTCTGCCTTGTATTATGTTTTCATGCTCCATTGTGTACGTGCATGAATGTAGCCTTGTTCCACATGAAGTCTGGTCTGTTTCTAATGTGTTCGTTCCTGAATTTTGCCTGATGCATTGTTCCATTGCTCCGTTGCTGTCTTTGCATGGTTGATTTGCTGCATGCACATGTTGCCTTTGAAAAATTTGAATCTGGTTCGATTTGAAGTCTTGTTGCATTTTCTGTTTTGTTCTGTTCTCATGCCTCAATTTTTTTGCATCTGAGTTGAATCCAGTTTGGGTTTGACTTTATGCACATATGTTCCTGCAATTTTAACAAGCAAGTGTATATTGATGTGCACGACCATGTAGCTTGTACAGTGATATATTGTGCATATCACAAGTTGTTCGCGTAGGATGAATTGAAAAATGATAACGAACAACCCAAATAATCGAGGAAAACAATATTTTCAAAACACACACTTCATTGTACACTGCAAAATATTGCTTTTTCAATTTTACAACGTCAGTGTTTATTTTGCAGATAGTTCAGATGTTGGATACCGGCTGGAACAGAGTTGAAGATCAATTAGGAGTGGTGAGTGAATATGTAGTGAAGTGAAACATGTATGTAAAATTGTATAGTGAAAATTGTGTTGTAATTGAAATTGAAACTTGTATTTGCAATTGTGTAAATATAGTGAGAGCTTAAATTTGTAATATTTGAATTTGTAATAAAATATTTTTTCGAATAATTTTTCTGTTTAAATAAGAATTCCAAGTTATTTATTTTATTCAACAAATATTTATTTAATTATATGGAAAACTAAAATAGTACAATAGTAAATACATTTAAACGAATATGTATATGTTTATTATCATCAAACAAAAATCATAAACTAGCATATTCTACAAAACCAAAATAGGTCAGATTAAAAATAATTTTTCAAACCGAAACTATTTTCTAATCAAAACAAAAATTAATAGTATTTCAAAATACTATATTGAGCAATAGTTACCAAATCAGTTAACCCATGTCATTACTACTTTTTCTCTAAAAAAGGTTCGACTTTTAACATGTATCGGTATCACATCCAATATGGCCAAACCATAAAATTTTGGCATTCAACAATTTATATAATGGGTAAATAAGTGAAACTAAAATCAACAGGTATATAACTAGAGTTAACAATTTACAATGGTGAGAAATCCGGATTTCTCTATAAAATTCCCTACATTTCATTTTGAAATGTCATTTGTTTTTCACAAGCCGAAAATTATTCGAACAAAGAAAATTGTTCATCAAAATGGGTAAACTATAATTTTTATCTACGATATATCATTATAGTAATCATTTAGAAGTGAGTAACTCAACGAAATTCCAACGGGCGCTTAAGCGTTCCGGTTTGAACTAAAATCAAACGACGCTCGATTTTAGTCCAAAATTCTACCGACTCCAAATTTAATGAAACTAATTTCAAGATGTAGCTATAAGAATAATGAGGGTGACACAAGAGACCACATCTCTATTGGACCTCGTATGAGAGATATTCGTTTTATAAGCTTTCGATTTTAAAATTATAATTTATTCCACTTATTACAAATTAAGTTTTAAATTACCCAAACAAAACTCTTCCCTCCCAAGCACCTTCTTCCTCAAATGGCCATGCATCTATACATGTTAAAACCCACCATTCGATCCGTTTTCACTTCAAATTCTCTCATGTTTCTCCATGAAATTCAAACAATTAATTCCGTTCAACTTTACTACGCACGAGCTTTGCGACCGGATTCCCAAAATCGAGCTTGATGGCCTCCATTAATCATGACACCCCAAGCCTGTATGTAACGAGGCAAAAGTCGCATCTCACAAGACAAGACCACACATGCCAAAACCCCTTCCATCGATGCTCTTCGATATGAGAAATGCAATGGAACCAACCTCGTCGTCTATCACCATGTAGATCTCGCCAAAATGCTAACCCTAATTTTTAACCCTCACGGCCAAAACATGTCGAATAACCCAAACAATGCCAAACTTAACCAAACTATATGGACTTATAGATCTCATCCACACGAGTTCAATGAACCTTGTTTTATATTGTTCGATGGAGTATTTTGCTTGATTTGGATTTTTGAAATTCAAGTGACTTGCTTTCTTTGGTTACTGGAAGTAACAAAAATGAAAAGAGATAGAACAAAGAGAAGTTAGCGTTTGTTTATTTGTCTGAGGTTAGAGGTAGGTTTATTTTACATTTCTCGACTCTCACCGCATAGAATTTTGTCTTTGTATGGACCGCAAACAACAAAACAAAAGTACGATCGCGTAGAAAAATGCGATATGATCCCAAAATAATAATATATACACAGGTTATCTTATTACGAAAAATTTCAAAAGTAACATTGTGTTTCGAAAAATCGTTCAACGAAAATTTAAATGTTTTCTAAATTAAAAATTATTGAAAAATCAATAAATAAAAATAAAAACACGTCAATAAAATCTGGTCGTTTTATAACAATTAATTTTTATTACTCATTATATTTGAATCAAAACTAAATATTTATATTTGAAATGTTAAAGACTTTGGGTCGCTATGTTCTCCTCCCTTTAAAAGAATTTTGTTCCTAAAATTTCCAGAGGAAGAAATGTGTCCTCTCACCCTAAAGCTTTAAAAATTTCTCACTGTTAAACTTACAAAATGAACTATAAAATGGATTGTTTAAACTTATAAAATCCCTCAAGCTTTTAGAACCAATTAACTAAAATGAGTTATTAAACTTTCAAAGTCTCATATGTTACAGAAAATTTTAGTAGCACCTCCTTTGCGCGGCTCGATCAAAAAAACTCAAACTCGCCACAACGGGCCTAAATAAAAAATTTCTAAAAGTGGCCTCTCATAAGGGCATAAAATCATCAACATTGATATAAACGTGTAACTATTAGTCAAGCAATCCAATTCTATTCAGGAAACCAAAAGCAACAAGCTATCATTTTACTTCCATGAGCCTGTATCTCACTTATAAATGATATACCACCTTATAACTTGCATTATCTAATGTCTAAAGAATACAATTTCTTAAATCCTATAGGATGTACATATACATACATACGCAACATCAAATTCGATAACTCGCTCGATTACATAAATCTCACTTTCGAACTAATATCGCTTACTCAACTCCCTAGTGCGGACTCCTAACAAGTTCTTGATTAGAAATCTCCATTCTCCTTACATAGTCATATACTATGGTAGAAAACTTCAGAATAAAATAAAAAATCTGTATCAAGTGTTCGACGTTAAGAATCAAAAGAAAAATCCTTATTCGGACTGGTGTAAATCACCTTGAAATCATGTACTCGAATCTGGATCAAGAATAGTTATGCGAACAAAATGATTTACATACAACTTACATATCTATTCCATTGGTTTCTTAATTCCACCAATTTATTTTTAGTTGACAATCATTTAAAATCACATTTAATTACACTAATAGTATTTTTTTCTTTAATACTAAAATCATTCACGAACCATTTCCTTAAACTTTACTTAAGTTAAATTTAATTTCATAACCCAGGTTCAAATTTATATAATACTCTTCTACATCTTAGGAATATATAAAAAAATTCAAATTCTTTTTACTTAAACTAGGACGTTCAACAAACTTTAAAACTTGTTTAACATACTATTTTCTTAAATTTAAAAATTACAAAACTTATTTTCTTATAATTTCACCAAAAACACTTAGCTTCAATTTCTGTATAAATTCGGAAGTTTCTGACTGTCCAAAATCATTCAATTTTTTTTTCATTTTAACAAATGAAAATACCAAACAACACATTGTAATGAGACACATGCAAATTACTCTGCATAGGATACTTGTGTCCATATAAAAACTTAACCGAAAACTTTAGAATTAAACACCTGGGTTTTGTTTCAAACCATTTTTGAAATAATACATACTTATGACTTTAGTATATCATATCATACTTTCAGAGTTTAAACAAAAATTTTTTTACCAAAAAACCTTAAAGAAAATTACCATGGTCGTGATTCCCAACTTAGAAACTCAAATTATGAACACTGATGATGTTATAGTCATTACAATATTATTTTCTAACGACGGAAATGTGTTCAGCGCTTTCTTATCTTTTTAAAAATTCTTTTGAAATATTCTAGTCAAAAACACTTTCAAATAATACAACTATTTCTTTTCTCTAAAACTTTGAAAACAATTTCCAAAACACCGGTATTTAAGTTCTCAAATTCTCAGTTTAAATCCATTTTATTTAAAAAATTGTTTATAAATCATACTTATAAAATTTCATTTCTTACATACACTCATTTCACAAATATATATCTTTATTTAGACAATAGTGAACAACTTTTATTAAAATAAAATTTTAATCCAATATTATCACTGAATGTAAAACTCAGAAGTGAATGCCGAAGATGCTGCAGTCATTACCAAAATTATTTTTCCAGTAACAGAAGTTAGTTAAGTGCTTTCTTATCTCTTTAAAATACCTTTTGAAATATTGCTAGTAAAAAATACTTGCAAATAACACTATTATTATTTTTCTCCAACTCTTTGAAAAACAATTTTCAAGACACTGGATTTATGTTTTCGAATTCTCGATTTAAATCCTTTTTATTCATAAAAACTATTTATAAAGCGTACTTATAAAATTTCACTTCCTTATGTAAACTCTTTTCGCAAATATATACCTAGGATAAGATTATAATAAAAACTTTTATTAAACCTAAATTTTAATCTAATGTTATCACTGAATCCTTCAAGTAAAATCGTGAAACTAAATTCATAAGGTGTTCGTCTTTAACTCAACTAAAACAATAAATGCTCATAAACTATCTGAGCACAAACAATCAATCAACAAACAATAGTCAATGATCGTAAACTGGAGGAGCATGATTAAACAAATAATAAATGATAATAACTAAATATTATCGTTTCCTAACAAACAATCACGTCATGACAACTAAATCAATTTCTAAATATTTTCTTTTATACATAGAATATAAAGTCTACGTAAAATTATTTCATTTACCTAATTCAAAACAATATTGTGTTGGTTTGTCTTATTCAAGTGTTTAGAAACTCCTATAGATACAGCCATTCCTTCTGTATTGACCAGAGTTCATAACTCACTCAAATGACAAATCAATGCAACATATAACATTTTATAGCACTAATAAGTAAGTGCTTATATATATACAGTCAACCCATTGTAGGACGTTACTAACCATACCCCTAACCTAAGCTCCACTATCAGTTGTAACAACCCATATTTTCGACCCTCAAAAGTTGACATTAATACATCCACGATATTCGCGTACCGAGCATTCAAGTGCCGGAAAGACAGATTTGGTGAAAGAAATAAAAGAGAGAACAAAATCTCACATAATGACGAGAATATAAAATATACAATAGAACTTCATAAAAGAAAACTGTGATATACGTACATCAATCAAATTTTCCCCTTCTTATCATTTCTATCTCTCTCTCTCAACGAACAAGCCTTTACTTCTACTTCCTCCATTACTATCACCTATACACTACAAGAAAATATGCTTTTAGTTGCACTTATTAGTAGCGTTTCGAAGGCAATTGCAGCTATTATTTTTTTATGCCCTATTATCACGCAGCCAAAAGTTGCCGCTCACCTCGTCTACACATTTTTATTCACTTCCTCCAAAAGTTGCCGCCAACTTTTTACTTGTTACGTTTTTCATTTTAGTTTTCGTGTTTCAATTTTCTTCACTTCCAAAATTTACATGTCTCAGTTCCTCTTCGTCGTTGTCCACTTCATTTTTCCTCAATCGCCATCATCGCACTTCTACTCTGTAATGCGCTACTCCTCTTCATAGTCAATCAAATCCTCACCGACATGCTACTCCTTTTCCTTTTCATAGTCGAGTGAATATGTGCTAATCCTCTCCATCGATCAATGATTTCATCATGCTACTCCTCGTCGGTAAGGATTTCTCCAAATTTGCTTCAGTTTATATTGTTCGATACTAAGTTTATATATGGATTTACACTGACCCTAATTCGCTACTCGTCTTCGTCATTTTTCCAAACCCTAATTTGTGCATAAACCTTAATTTGGAATAAGTAATGATGTGGTTACTATTTCCTACAACATTTTTTTTGTTCCTGGCATAACAAGCTAGAGTTGGTATAAGGGAAGTGCATTTTGTTCCATTCAATTTCGTCGATAATTTGACTACCTTGACATGTATTAAGTCTGATGGAAGTTGGCATCGTGCAAGTAAGGGTGCTTCTAAGCAGATATTCCGATTTTCCCAACTTTATTCTAAAAAAAAAAAATTGAAACCAGTTGTATCAGTTTTTATTCTTAAAAAATTGCTATCATTTTGGAACAGGTCCTGGCTCTGTGAAAACTACAAAGAAGATGTTAGAAACAACTTTCAGGTAATGTATATTATGTTTCATCATTTTAATATTTTTATCATAAAATTGTTATCAAAAGAAGATGTTAGAAGTAACCAAAAATAGTTTTATCAATTTAAGCTATGTATATGCACTAGCAGCAAGTGTTTACCCTTTACAATTAGTTAGTTTTCAACAAGAAATTTTGATTTTCCGGTTCAGATAATAAATAAACACAACCATAATAAATAATTTTATAAACTAAATAACATGTGTTTATCATAGATTGAATAGACAGATCTTCTATGATAATAAATTAATTATAGCGGGATGACATTTTATGGACCCTAGATATGATTTCTATTGGAAGTAAGTAGTTCTTCGTTTTGCAGCTTGCGTTGTATTCTTGTGCCTTTCTCAAGCCACTTTTGTTATGTTCTCATTTTCTTTTAGGATGTCAATAAAAGAGCTTCTGGAAACAAAACATCCTACTGCGTGGTTTGAATTTGAGAAGGGATTGATTGACGAGGTATGCATATGAGTTTTTATATGAACAAATGTTATACTATTGCTTCTTTTATTTTCCTTCAAGGAAAACTCTAAAGGATTTATTTATTTATTCATTTTAGAGTTATAGTGAGTGAAAATTTAGGTTTCTCATTGTGGTAACATATTCAAATATTTGAAGATCTGAGATACTTGAATTAAATGTTATTTGACAAACTTTGAATTGGTATTCAATAAAAAAAACATATTTCAATAATAGGTTTTGTTTGAAACTTATTATAAAATAGATCTGATTGTCAACAGATTAGAAAATTGTGCTAGCGCATTTTATAAGTACGCTTAAGCACAAAAAATTAAAAATTAAAAAATATGAAGAAGTGTGCAAGCATAAAAGTTGATCTGGTGAAAACAGATCTGGTATTGTAGTAAGTTATAAACTGAGCCTATTACTGATATAAGTTCCTCATATACCATTTATCATATCTATATTTTGTAATATTTATGGTTGAATTAATAATATGATATTCTAGGTTCTTTCATACTAGTATAAAGTACGGGACTTGATAAAAGAATTAAACAGTGTCAGGACTCAAAAGTCAAAACAATGTAATGATATTAATCATGCTTCTATTATATGTCCAATCACAACTCTTGTTACTAAACTTTAGGTTGAGCTAGCCAAGAAGTTCTTCAAAGGTGGAAGGGATTTCGATCTGCAAGGTTAGATTCTTCAATGCATAGCTTGAGGCACCAAACTCAATTATTAAAGTTTGATGGTGCAGGTTATAAAATGAAATTCGTTACTATGTTGAATGAATGATGTTATAAAATATGCCGTCGTCCTCTTTGGTTGAAGTCCTATATCTTAAAATCAATTGATTTTATTAACTTTAGTTCTTTATTTGAATCTTTTTAAGAAAGTCTTCCCAAACTAGCACATTGACTTGCATGATGTATGTGCACCTATTACTGATATGCTAGGGGATTGATGAAGGGGATTTATTGAATACGATACATGTAGTGAAGTAGGAGGCAAGGTTGAAGGGCTGTGACAATATATAGAGGAGGAAGTAGTTGATGGTTATGGTGTTGTGCAGTTCTTTAGCAGAGGCGAGTTGATGGGTGCACAAGTTCTTAGTCGGGGATGCAGGTGGATTGATAGCAGGCAGGAGTTTGTGAATGAAAGCAAAACAGGCAGGTGGAATTACGGTAATATGACATAGTTTTTGTTATGGCAGTGGAGTGGTAAGGGGAGAGTGATGAAATGTGATGGAAATTGTTTGGTAGTGGAGCAATGTAGTGGTTGAGTGGTGGTAGGGGAAGGTTGTACTGTGAGATGGTTTTATGGTCAGCTGATGTATAGATGCAGCAGTTTGAGGGAGGTATGTGTGGTGTGGCTGTTGTCGTATTGAGAAGCGGATGGTGGTTATGGAGGCTGATGTAGGGAATGGTGGTAGTGGTGGAGCACAATGGAGGGGATATGGCAAGAAGTAGTGGGAAAAAGCAGAGAATTGTGAATGGATGAAGTAGTGTAGATGAAGTAGTTGATGTCCTCAGGAAGCAAGGGCTGATTTAGGTGATTAGAATGGTATGAGAGGTTGTTTTTGGTGATGTGGTGGTTGACAGTTTGGATGTTTGAAATGTCGGCCAAAGTTTTAACTTGGTAGAGTTTTTTGAAGTGAAGTAGTGGGATGATCGAGGCAGCAATAGCAGTATTGATGAAATGTTCAGGCAGTGATGTATGCAGCTGGTTCAGGGGTGTGTAATGTAATATGAAATGGCAGAAATGCAAATGTATGTGATATTGAAGAGAGTGGATTTGTTGTGACGAATAACTAAACATTATCATTTCCTAACAAACAACCACATCATGACAACTAAATCAATTTCTAAATATCTTCTTTTATATATAGAACATAAAATCTAGGTAAAATTATTTCATTTACCTAATTCAAAACAATGTTGTGTTGGTTTGTCTATTCAAGTGTTTAGAAACTCCTATAGATACAGTTGATCCTTATGTATCGACCAGAATTCATAACTCACTCAACTGATAAATCAATGCAACATATAACATTTTTTTAGCACTAATAAATAAGTGCTTATATATATATATATATATATATATATATATATCTACAGTGAACCCATTGTAGGACGTTACTAACCATACCTCTAATGAGTCTAACCCATCAAAGCCTAGGTGTTCGCTTGACCTTAGCTCTACTATCAGTTGAAACAACCCATCTTTTCGACCTTCAAAAGTCGACACTAATACATCCACGATATTCATGTACCGAGCATTCAAGTGCCAGAAAGATAGATTTGGCGAAAGAAATAAAAGACAGAACAAAATCTTACATCATGACGTGAATATAAAATATACTATAGAACTTTGTTAAAGAAAACTGTAATATACATACATCAATCAAATTCTCCCCTTCTTATCATTTCTATCTCTCTCAACGAACAAGCCTTTACTTCTACTTCCTCCATTACTATCACCAACACACTACAAGAAAATATGCTTTTAGTTGCACTTATTAGTAGCATTTCGAAGGAAAGTGCAACTATTATTGTTTTATGACCTATTTTCACCGCAGCCAAAAGTTGCCGCTCACCTCGTCTACACAATTTCATTCACTTCCACCAAAAGTTGCCGCAAACTTTTTATTTTTTACGTTTTTCATTTTAGTTTTCGTGTTTCATTCTTCTTCACTTCCAAAAATTTACATGTCTCGGTTCCTCATCGTCTTCCTCCACTTCATTTTTTCTCAATCGCCATCATCGCACTTCTCCTCTGTAATGCGCTACTCCTCTTCATAGTCAACCAAATCCTCACCGACGTGCTACTCCTTTTCATAGTCGAGTGAATATGTGCTAATCCTCTCCATCGATGGACAACTTCATCATGCTACTCCTCGTCAGTATAGATTTCTCCAAATTTGCTTCAGTTTATATTGTTCGATACTAAGTTTATATACGGATTTACACTGACCCTAATTCGCTACTCGTCTTTGTCATTTTTCCAAACCCTAATTTATGCATAAACCCTAATTTGGAATAAGTTATGATATGGTTACTATTTCTTGCAATATTTGTTTTGTTCCTGGCATGATAAGCTAGAGTCGGTATAAGGGAAGTGCAATTTTTTCCATTCAATTTCGTCGATAATTTGACTACCTTGACATGTATTAAGTCTGATGGAAGTTGGCATTGTGCAAGTAAGGGTGCTTCTGAGCAGATATTCTGATTTTTACAGCTTTATTCTAAAAAATAAAAAATGAAAAATGAAAAATGAAACCAGTTGTATCAGTTTTTATTCTTAAAAAATGGCTATCATTTTGGAACAGGTCCTGGCTCTGTGAAACTACAGAGAAGATGTTAGAAAAAAGTTTCAGGTAATGTATATTATGTTTCATCATTTCAATAGTTTTATCAGAAAATTGTTATCAAAAGAAGATGTTAAAAGTAACCACAAATAGTTTTATCAATTTAAGCTGTGTATATGCACTAGCAGCAAGTATTTACCCTTTACAATTAGTTAGTTTTCAATAAGAAATTTTGATTTTCCGGCTCAGATAATAAATAAACACAACCATAATAAATAATTTTATAAACTAAATAACATCTATTCATTACAGATTGAACAAATATATCTTCTATGATAATAAATTAATTGTAGAGGGATGACATTGTCTGGACCCTTGATATGATTTCTATTGGAAGTAAATAGTTCTTTGTTTTGCAGCTTGCGCTGTATTCTTGTATATGTGTGTTTGCCTTTTTCAAGCCACTTTTGTTATGTTCTCTTTTTCTTTTGGGATGTTAATGAAAGAACTTCTAGAAACAATACATCCTACTGCATGGGTTGAATTGGAGAAGGGATTGATTGACGAGGTATGCATATGATTTTATACGAACAGACATTATACTATTGCTTCTTTTATTTTCCTTCAAGGAAAACTCTAAAGGATTTATTTATTTATTCATTTTAGAGTTATAGTGAGTGAAAATTTAAGTTTCTCATTGTGGTAACATATTCAAATATTTGAAGATCTGAGATACTTGAATTAAATGTTATTTGACAAACTTTGAATTGGTATTCAATAAAAAAAACTTATTTCAATAATAGGTTTTGTTTGAAACTTATTATAAAATAGATCTGATTGTCAACAAATTAGAAAATTGTGCTAGCGCATTTTAAAAGTATGCGCAAGCACAAAGAATTAAAAATTAAAAAAATACAAAGAAGTGTGCAAGCATAAAAGTTGATCTAGTGAAAATACATCTAGCATTGTAGTAAGTTATAAACAGAGTCTATTACTGATATAAGTTCCTCATATACCATTTATCATATCTATATTTTGTAATATTTATGGTTGAATTAATCATATGATATTTTAGGTTCTGTCATACTAGTATAAAGTACAGGACTTGATAAAAGAATTAAACTGCGTCAGGACTCAAAAGCTTTGAATTGAATTGAAACCTTGTTGTGGCCTTGTTTTATGTTGTTTCACATGCATCGTGCTCTTGCCCCATCACCATACATGTTTGGCCGACCCAATTGAACCCACAACCAGATCAAAACCATGCCTTAGCTATGTATTCCAACCTATGGCCGAGCCTAAGGAAGGTTGAGAGCAAGTGCAAAGCTTTTAGCTTTGTTTTATGCAGTTAATTCTAGCATTGTTTTATCGTATTTTGGGTTGAAAGCTTATGTTTGTTATATTGTTTTGTTTGAATTGTATTCAAGGGAATTAATCTTTGGCTCTCCCACTCGAATCTTTGTCGTGCGTTCATTCCTCTGAAGATTTTTGTTTGTGTGTTTCAGTTGTCATCTCCAGCCTATACCAGTGAGTTATTCTCATCAGATAGTTTTATACTTATATAACTATTAAATCGATCACATTTGAGTTTGTAAATTGCATCACCATGTTATATCTGCTATGTTATAATCATATGATGTTCACCCATGCTTATTTACCTGTTATATCATATATTGATGTTATTTTATGTTGTTCTTTTATTTATATCAGTTTATCGCACTGCAAGTTCCTTTTAGATTTGTATCACTATGGGTTGAAATGATACATATCCGAACGGACTTTAGAATATGGAAAAATCGTTATGGAATGAAATGATTAGCCTGAACGATTTTCAGTTATTTCATTTTACTTGCGAATGTGGGTTTGAAATGATAATCCTGGGTTTTCTTTGTAAATTAGGGGTTGAAATGATATATTACCCGTATCACTTTACCTAGTGTAGAAAATGTTATACAGACCCGTGGTTAAAATATATTTTTCTAAAAATTTTAAAATATTTTAGGAATGTAAATATTATAATATTTTGATTTAAATTTAATTAAAAATGATTTTTTTTAAAGTATTAAGATACTTCTGAGAATGTATAAGTGAAATAAATTAATGATAAAGTGGAAATTTAAAATAAAAGTTATTTTGGAAATTTTGATTTAATTATAAATGGAATTTAAATTAAATATGAAAATATGATAAATTTTTGATATTTTGAATTAAATTAATTTAAAATGATTTTTATAATATATTAATGGATTTTGAATAAGTTAAATGTGAAATAAATGAATATTGGGTTGAATTTTGAAATATAACTTAAATTGGAAAATTGTGAATTTTGTTTAAAAGTGAATTTTGAAGTTAAGTAAATAAAATGTAAAATAAGTTATATTTTGAAATTTAAACTTTAGTGTTAAGTTAAAAATTTAATTATATGAATTGTGATTGAATGTTGGAATTTAATACGTGAATTATTATTAAATATTGATTTTTGAATGGAAATTTAACTTTATAAAATCATTAACTTAAGGAAAATTAAATGATGGTTATAAAAGTGAAAATATACGATTTTATAAGTTTCAAATGGTTTAAATAAAAATTTAATGGTTTTTGAAAGTATAGTGAATATTTGGAATTTAATTAACTGCATTTTTAAATGCTATTATTTCCTAAAGTAAAGGATATTACAACATTTGTAAATGCTGTAGTTAATATAAATGAACTAAAGGACTAAATTGAATTAAAGGCTATTATAGCACTTTGTAAGCGCTATAATTGTTGAATTTAACTGAGGTTTTATATGAATTAGTGTAAACCTATTACAGCATTTTGAATGCTGTCTTTTGTTAAATTGAATTGTTATAAAAGTAACTTTCCGTAGCATTTTTCTAAATGCTGCGAAAGTTGAATTTTCATTGTTTTAGTTAATTTAAGTGAATAAACGAATTTTGGAAGGTTAAAATTTTGGAAATTTGATAATTTAATTATTAAATATAATAACTTCATTTTTATGATTTAAAATGAAGTAATTTGTTTTGAAATATAAACTATTTGAAATGTGTGTTGAAATGGTATTTTAAGTAAATGAATGTGGCTTGTAAGATACAATATTTTGATATTTTGAAATGGATTTTTGAATCATATTGAATTTTTGAAATGATATTTGATTTTGAAGTATAAAATATCATTTTGAAATTTTAACCATGGGATGTATTTAAATGATAGTTTAACTGTTTCTTAAAGGATGGATGATCCCAAGCATCCTTTAAGTTATTGTGCATTTCTATTACAGTTCACTTGAGTTGGTTTACATTATATAAGTATATATATCCTGACTCGGATGTTTTGTGTTTTACTTTATGCTCGGGTCAGCCTGAGTATATATAGCTTAGCTTTGGCATTTCTTTTCTGGAGCTAGGAATCGCTGGAGATTCTGCTTGTCTTGTTATTTGTTCCCTTTTAGTTTCAGTTGTTCTATTTCAGTTCTGGTATTTATAAACTTCTATATATTTGGGATTTCTATTGTATATGTTTCAAACTGATATTATGTATAATGTTTGAAAGTTTGTTACAGTAGCTTCATGAACTACTATGGTATTTTAATTTCCGCTGCGAGTTATTCTAATATTTATATGTCTGTGATTCTGTGATTGTATTTCATTTGCTCCAAATTTATTTACAATGCGGCATTTTGGGCAATTCAAGTACAGCATGTGTGGATGCGAATGGTTGAAAATACCGAGTTATTACATTTTATTAGTACTAGGTGTGTAAATTTGTATACGAATGGCTATTGTATGTGAGTTTCGTCATTTTATCAAAAAACTATTATATTAGAATGGTTATGGATATCTTATTTGATTAAATGATTAATATGTTCTTTTAATTGTTTGAATATGGCGAATATGTGAGTGATTGTTGATTAATATAGCAGAAACAAAATAGACCATCAACATGAAATAATAGCATGAAAAAATGGTGCAAAATAATCAACAACTTTTACTAGCGTTTCAGAAATGCTACAAAAATACATATAGTGGCCTTGAGTAAACGCAACCATAAAGTAGGGGTAAAGTTGGAAACTCTGTTGGTAACGCTAGAAAACCTTATGGTGGCGTTTTTAAAACGCTACAAAAAGATTTATGGTGGCGTTTGATGAACACTACAGTAAAAGGATTTATAGTGGCGTTGAAATAAATGCGACTAAAAATCATGGATTTTTAGTTGCATGCTTTATCACGACGTTTATGAAAATGCTACCATAAGTTTTGCATGCGTTTTTTGTGCGCGACCAAAAATAAAATTTCTTGTAGTGACACCAAGCTCCTATATTTGATTATTCAAATATTCACTGAGTGAACCACTCAACACATCTTCCAATGTCAGGGTATCCTTGTCATAAATGAGACTATTGCCAAAGCCATTGTATCGCTCTAGAAGAAAACATAATAGAATCATAGCCTTCTATATCATAATAATCCTCAACTCAACAGAATTCATCAGCAAATCATCAAATGCAATTAGTTATTATGTAATTGAAGTACAAAATTTTCATCTTATAGCTGAAAAAGTTCCTCAATAGTATCAAACGATCAGTATGTGACTTCTCTATATAGTGATCTTCCAACTTCTTCCAAATATCCTACTAGTAGTTTCACCATTAATTTCAAAGGCAATATAATCTCATATAGCAAGTTGGAGAGTAGAAATACTCCATTCTTTCATTTTCTCCCACTCGAAAGCTGAAATATCTATAGGCAACTAATCGGTTCCAAAATTTACACTATGAACATGATTTCTTCTTAACATGGCCTTCGTCTTCCATTTCCACTTCTCAAATTTACAATCTCCTTCCAAATTCTCAAGCTTTAACTAGAAACTAAACTCCACATAAGATCACCTAGCATAGGGTGCAACTACTGGAGCAGAATTAACCTACGGTGTATCCTCTTCCTTCGGACCTTCCATTCTATCAAACACCTTTCATCCAATAACAAACCATACAACTCTAATATCAGTTGTTATAAGAAATTTGCATGTAATATCAATTTTTCCCAAATCCTAGTGGAAGTCTATGTAGAATCTTGTAAAACTCAGATAAAATAGCAATCCACAATTAAACATAAGAAAAACTGAAATAAACCAAAAGTAAATTTGTTATAGAGATTTATAGTGATTCCACTATTGACATGATAGTGTTCATCCACTTGATAATGCATTTTATTGATAATTTTAGACAGATCTACATGAGACTAATATATCTATTTTAGTAGAGGATTAAAGATTAATACCAAAATAGTAAAGAAATTTGTAACGACCCGAAATTTTCGATCCCGAAAATTCCAGATAGATAAGGAAAAGAAGAAGAGAAAGAAGAAGAAGAACATAAAAGAAACACACAATCTCACATTCGCAGCGGATAAAATATAATAGTAAATAATAACAGTTTACAAAGCAGAACTGTATCAGTATATTTACATTTTACATCAGAGTTACAATAATTTCACAACACTGGACAGTTTACAATAACTTGTCCCATAAATAACAATATATATCACAGCGGATAAACACTCTATACGTTCCTGACCTTCAGCTCTCCTCCTGATCTCCAGAACGTCCTTACCTGCAAGTCTGTAATACTCGGTCTGACCCGAGCATTACATCAAAGTAACACCCGGGTCAGGCTGGAAACCAGCGTGAGTAAACCCATCTAATATGGAATACACCAAAACATTAACCAGTTTTTAACCCGGAATAACTCATAGCAATTTTACAAATTCATAGGTTTGGTAGACAACACTTATTATACTCATCAATTCCTAAGTGTCCGAATTTAGATTTTATAGTCCAATTCACTTAAATCATTCCATATCAGTTTATTGATTTCACATATCAATCTATAAAGAATCGAAGTGGTTTCGGGTATTTACTAATACCCGACTCCGGTCTCTTCAAAACCAATATAATCTTACTTAAATTACTCAAGTGAATACAATTCAAATTTTAATACAAGATGTCACCTAATTCATCATCAATAGATAACCACATCATCACAATTTAAATCAACATATCTTATCACATAACATCACAAAACACATATTAGAAATAACAATTAATCAAAGGCTGTCAATATCATTCTATTTATCCTTTAATTACATTTAAGTAATTAACCCTTAATTAGGTTAATTATTCCTAACCATTCACTGTAATTAACTTTTATACCTTCACCAATGAATTATTCTTCTAATTACACTTAATAATTAATCAACCTTGATTTATCACATTAGTAATTAACTTTCTTTAATTACAGATATCAATTAAATCAACCCCTTAATCAATCTCATTAATAAATCCTTTTATTCACACTGAGTAATTACTACTTAATTACTTCCCTCAAATAATTCCCTTAATTACTTCGTTTAAGTAATTTCATTGGTTAATTAACCTCAATTAATCAACCTCTAATTATTAATTAATTAATTTATAATTCATTAACTTATACCTTTAATTATTAATTAATTAAACCTTAATTTATCACATGGACAAATTAGCCTTAACCATTCTCATTAAATAAAATTTTAAATTACTCTCATAAAGCAATTAACTATAATTGACTTACCTTGATTAAACAGATTCATTAATAAATCCTTAATTAATACCATTCGTAATTAACTATCCCTTAGTTACTTACATGAGGTAACTTAATTAATCAAGTTCATAAGTAATTATCATATCATATTCACTAGTTTAAATTAATTATAAACATTAACTATTCTCCAATTACTTATGCTAAGTAGTTACACTTTCCTTTTCATCATTAATTAATAAATCTATGAATCTCATTAACTAATTAACTTATAATTAATTCCATTAATTAATCTCAATTATCTTCCCAATTAATCAAATAATCTTGGAATTAATTTATTCAAACTAAATCTTGAAATTCCAGATTTTATAAACTAGGTTTAAAACTTATTTTAAATTTCTATTTTACTATTTAAACTTTCAGTTTAAATTTAAAATAAAGTATATTTTACACCTAAAAGTTTTTTTAAAAACCAAATTTAAATCAAAACTCAATTTTTTTCAAAAAAAACCAGATTCGAACTAATTTGAAATCGGATTTCAAACCCAGGTTTTAATCTTATTTTAAATTTCAGTTTACACTTAAAACTTTTATTACTAATTAGAAACTGAAACATGTTCTGTTTCTACGTAAAACCTGTGACAACAAAATATATTCGAGCCATACCTAGACATGACTTCGAGTCACTAACCCAAAACGCTCGAGCAAAATTTCAGCAACCTCCTCTGCTTCCAACTTAACCAAAACATCATCAATTAATTTTACTTCGAGCCGAACACTGTATTTTCACGAGCACTACTTCATGTAAAACTTCATCTTCTCAAACTACCCAACCTTCACTGATACCATCAATACACCGTGCACACGCACGTCGCGTAAACTCCACCGCCGCCACCAACGAAACCATGCGCAAGCTCCTCCTCGTCCACCGACACGTCAACGACCATTGATCGGCCATCACGCGACCCAAAACAAAAACGAGATGATCGCACCAACCCTGTAACAGCCCCTTCATCAGTAAATCCACCGAACCCACCAACCTCGACCATCGATCGCCACGAAACTCTGGCCGCACCACCGCAATTCCTCCACGCAACTAATCCCACGATCTTGTTCCACTCGATCCACTACAAATTCCCAGTCAACCCATTATTCGAACGCTACCCAATCACTAAGTAAAACCCTAGTTCTCCCAATACCGAATTCCTTGATGAAGGGTTTCCACTCCCATGATTTTTCTTGGATTCCCTAATCACTATTTCAACCTCGACCCAAAGCTCAACACCCAGAACCAACACAGCCGCCAGATTTTTCCCAGAGACCTATTTCCGGTGATCACAAAATTTCTACCCCAAACCCAAACTAAAAATCAGGGTTTTTATTTTAAAAATCATGTTTTTCTGAGTTGATTCAAAATATAAGATTTAAACAACTAACTATAATATTTTATTTTAGCAAGATCTTAAATTTCCTACTGTACTATCCTGGATTCAGTAGATTTTCAAACTAATTCTTTTTGAATAAAAATTTAAACCTTAATTCATGTTTAAAAAAACATACTGCATCGAAGATTCAAGCTTAACAGAGATTTGTCAAGTAAAATTTTGAAATTTTTGTTTAAATTTACTCTGTAATCTTAAAAATGCAGAGAATCATCAGGAAATTTTAAACATGCATTTTTAAACAAACTAAACACAGAGATTTCTTCTATATGCTCACATGCAAGGTATCCATCATCACAGAAATTCACATGCACAACTTTCATTTATTTAAACTTTTCTGATTTAAAGTTTACTCACCTGTTTGCAGAAGACAGAACTGTATATTTGTTTCCAGGCCTGAAATTTCACTACCCTTTTCAAATTTTCACTTGCATGTTGAAGTTTAGTTTTCTTGTCTGCATTTTCCAGATTTTACATATTTGCACTTGAAGATCTTGCCTCTGATATGAGATTCCAGCTTATCTTCTAATTTGAACTTTCCAGACTATCCTCTTTTTGTTTCAGACTCTACTTCTTCTTCTAATTTCAGATTTTTACAGTTTTTTTTTTCAAATTTTATTTCTTTTGATTTTTGATCTTTGTTTTGATTCCGAATGAAGAGAAACATTTACTGAAAATAAAACTCTTCCTCCTTTTACAATTTGATTTTAAATTTAATTATTAAGAGAATTTGACATTTGTCCCTTGGATGATTTAATTTCATTACACCTGAGCTTATATACTTACAAGTGTTTTTACATGTATTTTAAATGTCTTACAAGTGTTATTTTATTTTATTTTTTTATTATTATATTTTTTTTATATAATTTATTTAAACCTTGCATGTAATATGTATATGTATGTAATATTTACATGGTTATAAAATGTTTTTATCTTATATAAATTAGCTTTTAGATTTCATATTGTTTGCGTAAAAAATGGTCGCAAACACCCAAAGTCATATGAGTTGGTTGATTTTATATTATATTTAGTGATTTGGGTGATTTATGCAAATATATAAAAAGCAAGGACTAAACTGCAAAAGACACACAGATTTATAGTGGTTCGGCCAGAACGTGCCTACGTCCACTTTATATGTTATTCTCCTTTTTTCTTTAGATTACAAGTACAAAGCTTTGATTACAAGTATCTAAAGTTGTTTGAGAGTTCCTTCCAGGCTTGAGCTCTCAAACTTGTCCCCTATTGTTGTACCCCTGCCCCTCTATTTATAGAGTGAGGCTGGGGGCAGGGGTCTTGAATGTTTATAGCTGCTGGTGGGCTTGGGCTGAAGCAATCTGGACTGGCAGCTTTCTGGTTCGGCGAAGCTTGGTTCGGTGGTAGAGGAGAGGAGTGTGGTTCGGTGCCACCTTGGGTTTGATTCGGTGGTTACTTGGTTCGGTTGATGGTGAGTTCTCGTGGTTGGTTCGGCATGGGGCAGCAAGGAGTTGGTTCGGCATGGGGCAGCAGGGAGTTGGTTCGGCATGGGGTAGCAGGGAGTTGGTTCGGTAGCTTATGCCGAATGAACTTGCGCATGTGAATGCCGAATGGGACTGTATGCTTGCATAGCCGAATGAACATGAGGGTATAAGGCCGAATGGACTTTGTATTTGGATTTTGAGTGGAACTCTGGACCTAGGTACGCTTGCCGGTCGCTTCTTCTTAGCTTGACCGTGGTGGAAACGCGCTCAACATTGATATTCCAGTTTTGTCCAAAAAATGGGATAACACTTTGCCCCCCAAAATATGCCTTGCGGTAGGAAGGCGTGTTTTGTAATGCCATGAGCTGGATGTTCGTATCCTGTTGACAACCTGTAAAGAGCTTGATATTTTATATGGCCCCAAATGACGACCGTTCGGGATCGAGCTATTTGGGATGAAGCGCGGCCGTTCATGGTCAAGCGCCTAACTTCAAATGACGATCGTTCGTGATCAAGTCATTTGAGGTGAAGTGCGACCGTGCGCGGTCAAGCGCATAAATCCGTGCGTCGATCGTTCGGGATCGAGTCATCAGCAGTGAAATGTGACCGTTCAAGGTCAAGCGCTTTACTTCAAATGACGACCGTTCGGGATCGAGTCATTCGAGGTAAAGTGCGACAGTGCGCGGTCGAGTGGGGACCGTTCAAGGTCAAGCGCTTAACTTCAAATGACGATCGTTCGTGATCGAGTCATTCGAGGTAAAGTGCGACAGTGCGCGGTCAAGCGGTGGTCCTCAAATGACGACCGTACGCGATCAAGCCATTTGAGGTAAGGTGTAACAGTCAGTGATCAGGTGGCGGACCTCAAATGACGACCGTTCGCGATCGAGCCATTTGAGGTAAGGTGAGTTGTGCCGTTCGAGGCGAGTTGTGCCGTTCGGGGCGAGTTGTGACCGTTCGCGATCATGTGCCGTTCGAGGCGATTTGTGCCGTTCGGGGCGAGTTGTGACCGTTCGCGATCATGTTCCGTTCGAGGCGATTTGTGACCGTTCACGATCGGGTGCCGTTCGAGGCGAATTGTGACTGTTCGAAGTCGGGTGCCGTTCAAGGCGAATTGTGACTGTTCGAAGTCGAGTGCCGTTCGAGGCGAATGAGTGTGCCCGGGGGGGACTTAATATTATCAGTGTTGGAGTCATTATTTGGGGGAATTTTTCGAATCAAAGGCTTTGGCAGTTCGTTGCCATACAATAGGTGCTCGTGGACCGTTCGCGATCCAACGGGCATACAAGTAAATAATTTTTTCATAGAATTGTAAATGTTAAAGCAATAGTACCTTATAGCAGAAATGTCCAAACAGGAAGAATTCAAATGTTCAAATCGAAACAAAAGCAAAGCAAGGATGTCAAAGTGTAAGTTCCCATTCCGAAGCAGTCAATGATCATTCAGAGCATGCCTGGAGATCGTTCACGATCTCGTACATGTGTAAACGATTTAATTGCGTTAGTGGAAGCTTACGACCTGTTCATCGTTATTTTAATCAAGCAATCAATGGATAATCAAATGGTGCCTTGATCCAAGGTCACCTCTAGCTGACGTAGAGGGCGATCGCTCTGGCTCCACCGCTGGGGTTCGCCTCCTCACATACTGAAGGAGCATACCGTTCCTGATATGCCCTTCTACCTCGTCCTTCAAATGCCTACAATCATTAGTGTTATGACCATTCAATTCATGAAATACACATAACTTATCTGATTTTCTTTCGTCAGAGGTTGGATCCCTTCGCATTGGTCTACGATACGGAACCTGCCCCTTGGTATCCTGATAAATCCGTTCCAAACTCTCATTCAGCTCTGAATAGGTGGTGAAGCGTGGTTCTCTTCGTAGCCACTTTGTCCTGTCATCGTTATCCTCAGCCTTTCTTTTTCCTTTGCTAGTCTCCGCACCCTTTCCAGGTGGGTTTCCGCTCTTGATTGCGTAAACGTCATCTTCTTCCTCTCTTTCTGCACTAGCATCTTCCAAACGCAGAAATTTTTCAGCCTCATGATAGAACTCTCCCAGATTCATAGGCGAGTCCTTGGTTAATGAATTCTTGAACTCTGTATTACCAGCTATTCCAGATACAGCCGCCATCATGACCATAGATGGATCTGGTCGATCCACTGATGCTGCCGCCGCATTAAATCGCGTTAGAAAGCTCCTCAAAGTCTCTCCAGTTTTCTGTTTCAAGGTTGCCAAAGTCATCACATTCTTGGGTCTCGCAATATGAACCCTGAATTGCCTCATGAATCTCTCAGTTAAATCTGCCCATGTTCCAATGGAACTGCTCTCCAGTTGCCTAAACCATAACGCTGCAATGTCCGTCAGATACAGTGGAAAGCACCGGGCCATAACCTCCTCTGATGCCCCCAGCACTTCCATATGTCTCATATACTTCGTTAGATGGACCGTGGGGTCCGTTTTCCCGTTGTACATGTCCAATGATGGTAGCTTGAATTCTGGTGGGTTCCTAGCCATCCTAATCGCAGAAGAAAAAGGACTCCTGTTTACATCTTCCAAGTCTCTGTTTACTAAACCGCCTCTCATAGCTCTTCTAACCATCTCTGCTAATCTGTCATTGTCTCCAAGCTGTAGTTCTCGTTCACTGTCTTCGACCTGCCCCCCAAGTCCGCGGGAGTTTTCATGTGTATGCCTCCCTGGCTGAACGTTCATTCCTCTATTGCTACCAGGTGGTTCGGATGCCCCCATCTCACTTCCCGGGGTCGGATCAACATGCTCTGTGTGAGTGCCCCCTAGCTCTGGTGCTGCGCCAGATGGTCCTGCCCCATTTTGAACCCCAGTTGCTCCTTGGATTTGTGCTCCAAATTGCCCAATTTGTTGAAGTAAGTTCTGGATCATCTCTTCTTGTCTTCTCATCATGGCCTCCATCTCATCCCTAGTGATGAAGATCGACGCTTGATTCCCTCCTGAGGAAGCCTCTTGACTTCCTTGGTGTTCACTTCTCTCTGGCCTTTGCCTTCTACTTGTTTGTCTCGTCATAACTCTTAGATCTGAACTCTTAGATTTTCAAATTCAACTTCTATCCGATGTAGCGGGAGCTGGTTCCTCTCAATGAAAGCACCAAAATGTTTGCGTAAAAAATGGTCGCAAACACCCAAAGTCATATGAGTTGGTTGATTTTATATTATATTTAGTGATTTGGGTGATTTATGCAAATATATAAAAAGCAAGGACTAAACTGCAAAAGACACACAGATTTATAGTGGTTCGGCCAGAACGTGCCTACGTCCACTTTATATGTTATTCTCCTTTTTTCTTTAGATTACAAGTACAAAGCTTTGATTACAAGTATCTAAAGTTGTTTGAGAGTTCCTTCCAGGCTTGAGCTCTCAAACTTGTCCCCCATTGTTGTACCCCTGCCCCTCTATTTATAGAGTGAGGCTGGGGGCAGGGGTCTTGAATGTTTATAGCTGCTGGTTGGCTTGGGCTGAAGCAATCTGGACTGGCAGCTTTCTGGTTCGGCGAAGCTTGGTTCGGTGGTAGAGGAGAGGAGTGTGGTTCGGTGCCACCTTGGGTTTGATTCGGTGGTTACTTGGTTCGGTTGATGGTGAGTTCTCGTGGTTGGTTCGGCATGGGGCAGCAAGGAGTTGGTTCGGCATGGGGCAGCAGGGAGTTGGTTCGGCATGGGGTAGCAGGGAGTTGGTTCGGTAGCTTATGCCGAATGAACTTGCGCATGTGAATGCCGAATGGGACTGTATGCTTGCATAGCCGAATGAACATGAGGGTATAAGGCCGAATGGACTTTGTATTTGGATTTTGAGTGGAACTCTGGACCTAGGTACGCTTGCTGGTCGCTTCTTCTTAGCTTGACCGTGGTGGAAACGCGCTCAACATTGATATTCCAGTTTTGTCCAAAAAATGGGATAACACATATAAATGTAGAAGTGATTTCATATTAACAATTATTAACAAATAACTTATGCCCTTTTTATTCAATTTATATAACATATGTTTATAAGCTTTAGATATCTATTTTAATTCTTTATATAATTTTTTTTAAAATAAATTTATCTTATGTTAAAACTAAAATGAAAGAATATTAAACAAATTAACTTTTAATTTAAATTTTAAATATCATTTTTAAAAGTATTAAATCAAATTAACATTTCAATTTACAAATTATATAAAATAAAGTTTGAAAACACTTATTAAATTCAAACCAATATTTCCCTATTTCTAATATATACAAATATATATATATATATTACAATTTGAATATAGAGCTTTTATTACATTAAAACTTCCTATTTACAAGATATATCAATACATATATATATATATAAATAGAAAATATTTTGGTTAACTTTTGAAAAATAAATCTTACCAATTTTAAATTGCTAAAATAAATATTCCCAAATCATTAGCTTTCAAAAGAATTAAACTTACCTATTTATATTGTTAAGAAAAATATTAATAGATATTAACAAATTATTATTATCAGCCTCTTTAAATTAATTTTAGCTTATCAATTTATAATGTAAAATGATCATATCAATTTAATTATTATCAAAGATTATTAAATTGATGTTGCTCAAAATTCCGGGTCGTCACATTCCTCCTCTCTTTGAATCTTTTCGTCCTCGAAAAGGAACGAAGCCAGAATTTATTAAATATTTAAAACCAGTTAAAATATTCTTTGATCATTTTAAAATATTTTTATAACTCGATGTCCCAACAAGACCATCTTCGTTCTTACAGAAATTCGTTCATACGTTGATCAGGCGTAGGACTGAAAATCTATAAGTACTTAGCAGACCCATTTTCAACACCCAGTGAAAATACTTGGAAAATAATTTTATTGAAAATATAGAAAACAGTTTTTGTAAATACGGGATATATCTTTGGTGAGAATGCTCCGGAAATCATCACCCCCATCCATGGTCACAGTTACATTCTAGGGTTACGTTGCCGTCGCAACAAAAGTCCATATAACTGCAGGCTCTCTGCGGCCTCTCAATTACGCCATGGAACCCACACAACAGATCATAGTTACATCCAGGGTTACGTTGCCGTCGCAGCAAAAGTCCATGTAACTGCAGGCTCTCAGCGGCCTCTGATTTTCGCTGTAGAAATGAAACCTCTCCACTCCTACATAGGTCGTAGTCTACCGATATAAAATCAAACGTAGACTGCTGGCTCTTAGCGGCACACACAACTTTCGCTATGTTATACCATAGATCGCAGTTACATCCTGGGTTACGTTGCCGTCACAGCAAAAGTCCATGTAACTGTTGGCTCTCAACGGCACACACGACTTTCGCTATGGTATACTTTACTCATAATCCTCAGGAACTAGTTTTGTCCGGACTCCTCACAGGATCAACTTTAGAACCCCCTTTGGGGCTCAAGGCAGCACCACCCAGTGGTACTCCTGAGAAGTCCATTCCAAGGGAGCGCCTTTTTCTCCAGAGCATCATCAAAACATTTTATACTATACATATATAGTATCTTTAAATCATACACCAAGTATGATCTCATACAAATCTCCTTTACTCAAAATCGATTATCCCAAAATCGATAATTCTCAGACTAGGCTTTCCAAATTAAATATTGATTTTACCCAAAAAGCCTTTCCAAGTCGATAGGTTCCCAAAACCTTTTTCCAAGTATCCTCATAAGATCCTTTGTACATATATATACAGATATATATATTTTTCAAAACCTTGGATCATTTCAAACCTGTATAAAACTCTTTTTATATTTCAAACATATTCAAAATCCTTTCCTTCTAGCAAAAGATTCATCAAGGGGAGTTTTATCTTATAAAACAAAGATACTTACTTTGTTTACTCAAAATCAAATATTCAAATTTGATTATTCCTTTCAATATCAATTTCATTCAAATCCGTACGATGTACACATATCATCCGTACGCTATACCAATCTGATCGCTCACTCGATCACACAATTTCATCTCCGAACTAGTATCGTCCACCCGACTTCCTAGTGCGGACATGGATCTGGTTTCTTGATCAGAAACCGTCATTCTCCTTGCATAGCCTAACTATGATAGAGAATATCCAAAACCAATCAACAATCCATATCCAGGTTCGCCGTCGAAAATCGAGTGAAAAAATCCAACTCGGATAGACATATTATCTCGAAATTCTGTGCTCGAATCTGGATCAAATCACTATGCGAATAGAATAACATACGTACATCCTACATATTTATCTTTATTGGTTATTAGCCAAATCAATTTCATTTTTCACATTTACTTTTATTTTCATTCACTTACTCACATTTGCTTCAAACTATATGGATTATCATCTCTATTTTATCTCGATTGGGTATTTAACCAATAACAGTTTAAACTCCAACCAGTTTACTTAGAAAATAGCTTGAAAACTTTGAAAATAGATAAGTAGTTGAGAATAATTACTAGTTTGTAAAATAGATGTAAAATAGTTAGAAAATAGTTAAAATAATTATAGAAATTTTAGATAATTGCAAAATAATATTATGATAGTAATTAGTATTGTAAAATAGTTTCAAAAATAATTGTAAAACAAATATAGGATAGTTTGGCTTTTAAAAGGAAAGTTGTTTATATAATAAATATCTTTGAAAATAGGTTTATATTAAAACAATTTATATTAAAAATAGTCCAGAGTCAAAACTGTTCACTTCCCAATCTTCATTCTCATCAATCAAATTAAAATTCCACTTCCATTTAAATTGACCAAATTCTAATTTAAATAACTTCAATTTCCATTAAACTTGATTTATTCCCAATTCAAGTTGAATTAATTCTCTATCCCTTTTAAATCAAATTCCATTTGATTTTAAACATATTCAACTTTAATTACAATCCAAGTTATTCCAATCACTTTGGACTAATATCCATTTAATTGAACCCACTTCAATTCCAATCCATTTCAACTCCAGTTTGAATTAATCCCAATTTCAAATTCCATTTCCAAATCAAGTTGAATTATTCTTGATTTCCTCCCAAATTTAATTCAAATTCCACTTTAATTTAAAGCTATTCAATTTTAATTACAATTCCAAATTATTGAAATCAATTCGGACTAATTTCAAATTGAACCCTCTTCAATTTCAAATTGTTTCCAATTAATCTAATTCAAATTTTCCATTTGAATTTTTTTATACTTATACATCTTCAATCACCATTTCAGTTGATTCAAATCAAATTCAATTTGAACTAATTCAAATTTCAAATTTAAACCATCTCGAATTATATGAATTCGAGTTAATACTTCAAATGCTGATTTAATTCCTTGAAATCAATTTTCCTTTTATCTCAACAATGGATTACCATACTCCATCTCTCATTCATTTAAACAAATTCAATTCAAAATTTGAAGATTATTATTAGCAATAGGATGATATTATCCAATTTATTTTAAGACATCCATTTACTTCAAATTTCCAGATCTCAAACCCATTTTGAGATCACACAAACTCCCAATTCAAATCAACCATTTAACTTTCCAAGTTAAATTCAATTTACTTAATACAGTTAACATTTCCCCGTTTGAACTTCAATTTCAAATTTAAAATTCTCATAAATAATATTCCCACTTATTAAGTTCAAAAACTTATCACTTTGGGTATCACATCTTATTCCAAATTCAAAACTCACCATTTAGAGTTTATTTCAAACCACCCTTGATATTATGTATATCCACATGTATATATATTAATTTCTTTTACATACCAAGTTATACTTCAAAATTTTAAACCACCTTTGGTTTTCATTCAAAACAAATTTCTTTTTTAAATTTTCAAACAACTCTTGTTTGAAATAGGACCATTTCATTCAAATGCATTAAATAATATTATTTGTTATTTCTTTAAATTACATCATTAATTAATCATATTCGGTAAATAACTTATTTCTTAATTACCTTCATTATGTAATTGTCCCTTAAATTACTTACCTCTAGTTACTTCATTAAGTAACTCCTTCTTATTTATCAATTCCAATTATTATCCGTTAATTTATCTCATTAAATAAAGTTTAATTAATTACATAAATTAATTGATTATCCTTATCCTGAAACCTTTCCCAATTTCAATATTTAATTTCAGTTTAAATCCATTTCAAACTTGTCTTTAATTTAATTTCAATTTGGTTGTAATTCTATTACCACTTAATTCTTACTATTACTTTTAATTTAATTAATACTACAACCAATTTTCTTAATATAATAGATAATCTATTTTATATAAGATTCGTTTACTTTTGAAATCATTTAAAAACCTTTATATAAGAAAATAACAAGTACGCTCTCTTATATATATATATATATATACACACACACAAAACTCATTCTAGGGTACCACTTACCCTATCCTTAATGAGTAATCCCACCAGAGCCGAGGCTCTCGCTTAACCTTCAGCTCTGATACCAAATGTAACGACCCGAAATTTTCGATCCCGAAAATTCCAGATAGATAAAGAAAAGAAGAAGAGAAAGAAGAAGAAGAACAGAAAAGAAACACACAATCTCACATTCGCAGCGGATAAAATATAATAGTAAATAATAACAGTTTACAAAGCAGAACTGTATCAGTATATTTACATTTTACATCAGAGTTACAATAATTTAACAACACTAGACAGTTTACAATAACTTGTCCCATAAATAACATTATATATCACAGCAGATAAACACTCTATATGTTCCTGACCTTCAGCTCTCCTCCTGAGCTCCAGAACGTCCTTACCTGCAAGTCTGTAATACTCGGTCTGACCCGAGCATTACATCAAGGTAACACCCGGGTCAGGCTGGAAACCAGCGTGAGTAAACCCATCTAATATGGAATACACCAAAACATTAACCAGTTCTTAACCCTGAATAACTCATAACAATTTTACAAATTCACAGGTTTGGTAGACAACACTTATTATACTCATCAATTCCTAAGTGTCCGAATTTAGCTTTTATAGTCCAATTCACTTAAATCATTCCATATCAGTTTATTAATTTCACATATCAATTTATAAGGAATCGAAGTGGTTTCGGGTATCTACTAATACCCGACTCCGGTCTCTTCAAAACCAATATAATCTTACTTAAATTACTCAAGTGAATACAATTCAAATTTTAATACAAGATGTCACCTAATTCATCATCAATAGATAACCACATCATTACAATTTAAATCAACATATCTTATCACATAACATCACAAAACACATATTAGAAATAACAATTAATCAAAGGCTGTCAATATCATTCTATTTATCCTTTAATTACATTTAAGTAATTAACCCTTAATTAAGTTAATTATTCCTAACCATTCACTGTAATTAACTTTTATACCTTCACCAATGAATTATTCTTCTAATTACACTTAATAATTAATCAACCTTGATTTATCACATTAGTAATTAACTTTCTTTAACTACATATATCAATTAAATCAACCCCTTAATCAATCTCATTATTAAATCCTTTTATTCACACAGAGTAATTACTACTTAATTACTTCCCTCAAATAATTCCCTTAATTACTTCCTTTAAGTAATTTAATTGGTTAATTAACCTCAATTAATCAACCTCTAATTATTAATTAATTAATTTATAATTCATTAACTTATACCTTGAATTATTAATTAATTAAACCTTAATTTATCACATGGACAAATTAGCCTTAACCATTCTCATTAAATAAAATTTTAAATTACTCTCATAAAGCAATTAACAATAATTGACTTACCTTAATTAAACATATTCATTAATAAATCCTTAATTAATACCATTCGTAATTAACTATCCCTTAGTTACTTACATGAGGTAACTTAATTAATTAAGTTCATAAGTAATTATCATATCATATTCACTAGTTTAAATTAATTATAAACATTAACTATTCTCCAATTACTTATGCTAAGTAATTACACTTTCCTTTTCATCATTAATTAATAAATCTATGAATCTCATTAACTAATTAACTTATAATTAATTCCATTAATTAATCTCAATTATCTTCCCAATTAATCAAATAATCATGGAATTAATTTATTCAAACTAAATCTTGAAATTCCAGATTTTATAACCTAGGTTTAAAACTTATTTTAAATTTCTATTTTACAATTTAAACTTTCAGTTCAAATTTAAAATAAAATATATTTTACACTTAAAAGTTTTTTTTTAACACCAAATTTAAATCAAAACTCAATTTTTTTCAAAAAAACTCAGATTCGAGCTAATTTGAAATCGGATTTCAAACCCAGGTTTTAAACTTATTTTAAATTTCAGTTTACACTTAAATCTTTTACTACTAATTAGAAATTGAAACATGTTCTGTTTCTACGTAAAACCTGTAACAACAAAATATATTCGAGCCATACCCAGACATGACTTCGAGTCACTAACCCAAAACCCTCAAGAAAAATTTCAGCAACCTGCTCTGCTTCCAACTTAACCAAAACATCATCAATTAATTTTACTTCGAGCCGAAAACTGTATTTTCATGAGCACTACTTCAACTAAAACTTCATCTTCTAAAACTACTCAACCTTCACCGATACCATCAATACACCGCGCACATGCACGTCGCGTCAACTCCACCGCCGCCACCAACGACACCACGCGCAAGCTCCTCCTCGTCCACTGACACGTCAACGACCGTTGATCGGCCATCACGCGACCCAAAACAAAAATGAGATGATCGCACCACCCCTGTAACAGCCCCTTCATCAGTAAATCCACCGAACCCACCAACCTCGACCATCGATCGCCACGAAACTCTGGCCACACCACCGCAATTCTTCCACGCAACTAACCCCACGATCTTGTGCCACTCGATCCACTACAAATTCCCAGTCAACCCATTATTCGAACGCTACCCAATCACTGAGTAAAACCCTAGTTCTCCCAAGGCCAAATTCCTTGATGAAGGGTTTCCACTCCCATGATTTTTCTTGGATTCCCTGATCACTATTTCAACCTCGACCCAAAGCTCAACACCCAGAACCAACACAGCCGCCAGATTTTGCCCAGAGACCTATTTCCGGTGATCACAAAATTTCTACCCCAAACCCAAACTAAAAATCAGGGTTTTTATTTTAAAAATCATGTTTTTCTGAGTTGATTCAAAATATAAGATTTAAACAACTAACTATAATATTTGATTTTAGCAAGATTTTAAATTTCCTACTGTATTATCCTGGATTCAGTAGATTTTCAAACCAATTCTTTTTGAATAAAAATTTAAAACTTAATTCATGTTTAAAAACAACATATTGCATCGAAGATTCAATCTTAACAGACACAAGTAAATTTTTGAAATTTTTGTTTAAATTTACTCTGTAATCTTAAAAATGCAGAGAATCGTCAGGAAATTTTAAACATGCATTTTTAAACAAACTAAACACAGAGATTTCTTCTATATGCTCACATGCAAGGTATCCATCATCACAGAAATTCACATGCACAACTTTCATTTATTTAAACTTTTCTGATTTAAAGTTTACTTATCTGTTTGCAAAAGATAGAATTGTATATTTGTTTCCAGGCCTGAAATTTCACTACCCTTTTCAGATTTTAACTTGCATGTTGAAGTTTAGTTTTCTTGTCTGCATTTTCTAGATTTTACATATTTGCACTTGATGATCTTGCCTCTGATCTGAGATTCCAGCTTATCTTCTGATTTGAACTTTCCAGATTATCCTCCTTTTGTTTCAGACTCTATTTCTTCTTCTAATTTCAGATTTTTACAGTTTTTTTTTCAAATTTTATTTCTTTTGATTTTTTATCTTTGTTTTGATTCCGAATGAAGAGAAACATTTATTGAAAATAAAACTCTTCCTCATTTTACAATTTGATTTTAAATTTAATTATTAAGAGAATTTGACATTTGTCCCTTGGATGATTTAATTTCATTACACCTAAGCTTATATACTTACAAGTGTTTTTACATGTATTTTAAATGTTTTACAAGTGTTATTTTATTATATTTTTTTATTATTATATTATTTTTTATATAATTTATTTAAACCTTGCATGTAATATGTGTATGTATGTAATATTTACGTGGTTATAAAATGTGTTTATCTTATATAAATTAGCTTTTAGATTTCATATAAATGTAAAAGTGATTTCATATTAACAATTATTAACAAATAACTTATGCCCTTTTTATTCAATTTATATAACATATGTTTATAAGCTTTAGATATCTATTTTAATTCTTTATATAAATTTTTTTTAAATAAATTTATCTTATGTTAAAGCTAAAATGAAAGAATATTAAACAAATTAACGTTTAATTTCAAATTTAAATATCATTTTTAAAAGTATTAAATCAAATTAACATTTCAATTTACAAATTATACAAAATAAAGTTTGAAAACACTTATTAAATTCAAACCAATATTTCCCTATTTCTAATATATATATATATATATATATATATATATATATATATATATATTACAATTTGAATATAGAGCTTTTATTACATTAAAACTTCCTATTTACAAGATATATCAATACATATATATTATAAATAGAAAATATTTTGGTTAACTTTTGAAAAATAAATCTTACCAATTTTAAATTGCCAAAATAAATATTCCCAAATCATTAGCTTTCAAAAGAATTAAACTTACCTATTTATATTGTTAAGAAAAATATTAATAGATATTAACAAATTATTATTATGAGCCTCTTTAAAATAATTTTAACTTATCAATTTATAATGTAAAATGATCATATCAATTTAATTATTATCAAAGATTATTAAATTGATATTGCTCAAAATTCCGGGTCGTCACAAAATTAGACCTGAGAGGATGATGATTTGTAATGAACAACTACGTTTATATAGAGATCAATATTTAGATTTAAAGAAATCGACTTATATTAGAAATTAATGCCACATTAATTCAATACCTCATATATAAACACATATGTGTTCCAGTCTTCAGTTTCTTTTAATATGGATGTACTTGATGAGAATTGATTAATTAATTTCATCTCCTGTATTTTTTCTCATGTAAGTAATTACTTCTCTTTTCTCTAATGAATTGAAGTGATAATTTATATTTTCGAACATTTTTTTAAGTCATAATTTATAATTATCTGTTAAATAGTTTTGTTTTTGTTTCCCTACTCTTGCCTTCCTGCTTTCCTTCTCATTTTCCATTCTAAATTCTGAATTTGTAGTTGTGAACAATTGATTTACAATTAGAAGTTTCTTTAGAAATTTATCCTTTTTTGAGTACTTTATCATTGTTTTGATCCACTATTTGTAACGACCCGTAAATTTTCGATAATTAAATTAGCTAATTTAATAAGATTTCGTGATTTAATGTTAGAAAAAAATTTGTAATTCATTTGGAATAATAATAACTGGAATGAATTGCAATAATTATCCAAGTAATGAAAAAAAAGCTACTTAGTGAATGACTTTGCAATCAATAGTTGAATAGGATATCAAATGTTGAATTCATTGGGTATGATAGAGTAATTGATTGATAAGTAAAATCTATTTGAAATCAAATATTGAATATTGAACACGTAATTGTTTAAATTAAATATTTAAAACTTATTGAATAATTGAATAACTGTAAAATGAAAATAGTGTTCTAAATTTTGAAATGGTTTTAAAAGTTGAATCTTATAAGTTCAATTTCAATATTTCAAAAGATAATGAATTATTGGATAAGCGAAATTGTCTAAATTAAATATTTGGAATTTATTGGATAAATAAAATAACGGGTTTAATATGATTAAAAATGATTTGTAAAATTTTATTTTATCATATTGGAGTTATAGTGATGTTATAGAACTTTTAAAACTGAATTTAAAATTTATTTGTGAAAATTGAATATTTTAATATTTAATTATCGACTGGAAAATAGCCAATTTTTGAACAGTCTCAGAATTGGACAAAACTAGTTCCATTGGATCCATAATAGTTAGTTATTATCGGATTTCAATTTTCGTAGCAATCGGAGTTGTCGTTTGACCGTGGCAGCTCGAAACGCGTTGAAATTGTTTAATATTAATTTGGCGAGTTAAAAATAGTCATTTTTCAAACGGTCTCAGATTTCGACGAAACTAGTTTCATTGGATCCGTAATGTTATATTATTGTAAGATTTCAAATTTCAAGTCAAACGGATTTACCGTTTGTCCGGGGCAAGCCAAAACGCATAGAAAATCGTTTAATCGGTTTAATTTAAAATTGATCGTTTATTTCCGTAACTCTCACATATGATCGAATTAGGCCTTGAAACTAGTTCCATTGGGTCCGGAATGGGGGTAAAACCTTATAAACGCCTGGCGGCACGTCTCGATTGGAGTTCGGATGATTTTGGACCTACCTATATATATACGCACGCAAACCGAGGAAGTTTTATTATTATTTTAATCCAGAAACCCTAATTGACTTCAGCCCTAGCCGCCATTTCCTGAATCAATGGCCACGAAATTCGAAACTTCTTTCTCATTTTCCTCTCAATCCATCAACAATTAGCAAAAACTCTCAACTACAAAGTTGTAGAGCACGATGAAAGCTTCAAATCCATACGGAGATGATCGGAAACGGAGCCACGGATCGACGGCAAATCGAGATTGGACCTGCTGCGTTTTTCACGCAATTCGAGGCAGAGGGGGTGGCCGAGCTTCAGGCTATTGATGGTGAAGGTGGAGTAAGGCGGTGGCTTCGAAGTGGTGTAACCTGATCGTCTTCAAGTTGCTCGGTTTGGTCGTGAAAAATCGATGAAGATGGCGGCTGATGGGTTTGTTTCTTACGTTCAAACCTGGGCGTTCAACGTGAAGAGGAAGAAGATGCAGCAACGGCTCAGATCTGAAGATGCAGAAATCGATGGCCAGGATGCAGTTGAGGGTTTGATATTTAAAATAAAAGCTGAAATTGTATATTTAAATTCGTATAAACTTTAAAATAGCATAACTTTTTCATACGAGGTCGGATTCGGACGAAACTTTTTGCGTTGGAATCGTATCGACGAGCTCTTCGCATTGCAACTGGATTGGAATCATTTAGAGCTTGAGAAAATTTTGGGTTAAATCGAACGTCGTTCGATTTGATTTAAATCGTAAAAATCAAGGTGAGTGTTTTATAACGCTCACACCGTACTAAATATTTTATGCTAGTTAAATTTGATATTATGAAGTGTTATGATTTTATTTGTCGTTGTTTGGTAAAAATTTAATTGTCATATAGCTTGTCATTTGCATTAACCGTTGAAAAATTAAATTGACAGTTAAATTGAAATTAAAATTGAATTGCGATTAAATTACCTGACATTGATAACTATGAAACTGCCATGAATTGTATTGTTTATTGGATGATGTATTTTGATGGATGCTATTGGTTGATAATTGAATGTTTGGATGTTTATTTGCTTATATAGATCCTGTTATGCATACATATGATAGTGAGATTTAATTTAAGTAATATATACTCATCCCTGACATTTAATTGAAATAAATAATTACTTGGCCATAGGATAGAAAATTATATACGGACACCGAATTGGCTAAATTAATAATTTTTGAAATCGTCGATTTGAAATTTATTTAAATGTTTCGATTTAAAAGTGATAAATAGAAATCAATTTATAGAAATCGAATTTGTTGAAAATTTGAGTTGGAATGTTGAAATAAATTTTGGTTAAAAGAAATTGGTAAATAATTTAAGTTGTGACTTTAAAATTTAAAATTTGGATATGATTGAATTTCGAAAATCTATATATTTTAAAGATTGAACATTATTTCGAGCTTTGAATATTACTAAGTAAAAGTGATATGAAAATGATATTTTGAAATCGAGTTTGGAATTGAATCATATTTGGAATTTGGATTTAAACTTGAATATTGTTGGAAATTTTGTTAAGTGTTATAAATTGATATTTTGAGAAATCAAGCTCCAAATCGATATAAATTGAAATTGAATTAATTAAAGGTGAATGTAGAATTGAATTGATTTGAAGTAAAAGTTGACATTGTTTTGAATTGAAATCGAAATTGAATCGGTAGAATGGAAATTGAAATTGATTTGAATTGGGAAGTTATAATTGAAATGGATTGATTTTGAAGCTGTTTTAATTTGTTTTCCACATTACTCTGTTATATAAACCATTTTGAATACTTAAACTATTTTAATCTATTTTAAATATACTTAACCCAATTTAAATTATTTTAAACTAATTTATCTATTTTAAAGATTTTAAGTGTTTTTAACTATTTTAATTATTTAAAACTACTTTTAAACTACTTAAAACTATTTTTCTAAAATCCTAAGCTGGTCAATAAGGTGAAATGTTTATATTTAAATCTTGAATTTAAATATGGAATCTGATATTTTGAAAGATACGATGATATTTGAATGGATTTGATTTTTGAAGCGAATATGATATTTTGATATCAATTATGAATCGATTTGAAATGTAAAATAGCCAACGGTGTAATAATACGTAGTTATTAAAGAGACCGGGATCGGATATGGACATACTCTCTGTCGATACCGAAAACCACTTTAATAACTATTATACGCGGAGTGTTGATCCAGAACGAAGTGGATGGTTTGGTGAACGCGTTGACTGAAGAAAGAGAACGATTATTGGATGACCCCTGACATGACTAAAACAGGAGCCGCGCCGGGCCATTGAGGTTCGCCACCTCTAGCGGACACACTTCTTCGATACCATTTCTATTACATTTGTGATGCGATTTGGGTGCACCCCTTGATTTGGGAGTGTTGTTTCGCGGTGTTGGGGTAGCTGCTGGCTATGCCCAACATCAGTCCGGATCACGCAACTACTAGTATCCTAGTTGGTATTGCCTCATGTACCTTTTCATACTGATTATCCTATTCGCGACCACTACGTTTTGATTTGTACCTTGAGTATATGGATTGCCCTCTGGTGACTTCCGGTTTTGGGGAAACTACGGTCTTGTATATGCTTTTGGGAATATAAAATGTGTTAAGGGGGATTGTGGTAACGCCTTAACGCTATTTTGATACTTTATATTACTGATAGACATTATCTACTTAGCGTATATTACTACATAGTAGATAGTTTCACGGATCCTTGAGAGATGGAAAATCCCGTAACATCTCTTGAGTTATTGCACGCACGTTGACACTGGATATGAGATGTCAAACCCCGTAAACATCTCTGACGCCGTTACACTCATATTTATTTACGATTGATTTAACTTTCATAAGGATATTTAGTCCTGACTCGAGTGTTTTGTCTTTTCATTACGCTCGGGTCAGTCCTGAGTTTTCAGTTTAGGTTGAAGATCATTTCCTTAGAGGACGGAGACGAAGATTTGGTATATTATCTACTATTATTATATTCATTCCATTCCGCTGCATTGTTGTATGATATTTGTTGTGTATGTAACTCTGATAAATGTTGTATAATAATAATCAAATGTATTCATTTCAAATGTATTCATTTAATTAACAGCTTCATGAACTGTTATTTTATTATTATACTTTAGCCTTCCGCTGTGAGATTCTGTGTTGTTCATTTCCTTTATTTCCCTTCCTTTTCTTTTCTTATTTACCCAATAACTATCTGCCCTTTTAATGGTTTGGAATCGACATGTGTATTTGATCGTCGGTTTAAACTGTCCAAAAAGGCGGGTCGTTACAGTTGGTATCAGAGCTTTGGTTTAGCGATAAACCTTGGCTCTAGTGGGGAATAACTCATTGAAATAGAGGTAAACTATATGAATGAGTTGAGTGTATATGAGAGTGCGTACTTGTTATTTGATATAAAATGGTTTTATATTGTGTTAATTTGTTCCGTTGAGTATTTATGAATTCTGGTCGATACTTGGGACGCCCAGGCGTCGATAGGAATTTCTAAACACTCGAATAGGACAAACCAACACAATATCGTTTTGGAATATATATTTATATAAAGAATTATTTGAATATTTATTCATTTTGATTGAATTGATTGTTAGGAGATGATAATATTAGATTATTATCGTTATTGTTTGATCAGTCAATATTTACAACAATTGATTAAATAACAATGGATTTAGAAAAATGAAATCTTGTAGACACAATTGATAATGAATATAAATGAATTTTAACTTGGATTAGGGAATTTAAATTCCGTTGTTTGAGATTGACTTACAAGAATTTGAAAAATATAATATGAGCATTATATGATAGTATAATTGAGTTGAAATTGTTTTCGAAGGATTTTTTTTATGATAAGTGTTATATTCCCTTCTCTTGACGCTAGAAAATGATTTCGATGATGTGTGCACGCATCATTGGCGTTTATTTTCGAGAGTCTGAGTGGGGGAGACCACTTAATAGCTTGTCTAAACCTTGTTTTGACTCAAATTTTATTTTGTTTTGCATTCTCTATAGTATGATTTGATATATAAATTATATAAGTATATATTATTTCAAACCTTGATTTGAAATGAAACCAGGATTGGAATTCTTAAGTTCTTTAATAATTAATGATTTTTTTTTATGATTGAAATGAATTTAGACTTGAATCATTAAGGAATTTCTGAATTGTGAAATGAGAAATGAACCTAAGAGCTAAGTGAAAATATCAATTGAAGTAGAAATCCTTAGAATTAGGAAATTTATGAACTTAAAACAAAATTGAAACTGTAAAACTCGCATAGTATTAAATTTCATTCTATAGCTTAGATATAACTTACCAAAATACTTAAGAAGTTCAAAAATGTTATATGAATTGTTAATTGGATAATATACAAGTATAGGTTTGAATAATGAAATATGCATTTAATTAATGGTTTGCAAATATAAATAAAATTGTTAGTAAATAATTGGAATTTAAATTAACATTTAAAGGTGATTCACAATTATGTTAATATAAAATGAAAATACTATATGTGAATGTAAATGTGAAATTAAATTATAGTGAAATTTAAGTAATGACTTAAGAATTGATAAATTGAAAATTCAACTTTAAATGAAAAGAAGTTGTATGTTGTTTAACTACATTCTATTTGCATAACTATAACTTACCAAATACTTAAAGGGTTTAAAATGCTAATAAGGATAAGTAGAGAAATAATATACCAGTGTGAGAGTGAAAAATAAAATGTAAAGATCTATTGATAGTTGTAAATATAAAAGAAATTTAAGCTGTAAAATGAATGATACATGTATAAGTGAATGAATAAAATTTAAACTTAATGAAATATAAAATTGGTAAATGGAAACTAATTAAATTTGAATATAACTAAATGTTTATAAGCTTGGAAGTGTATGAAATTAAAGTTGACTTGGAAATGTATAATTGATTTAGTGTAGATTTTGGATTGATGTTAATGTTTGATATGCATTGGTTGTTAGATGGATGATAATTGATTAAGTAGAATTCATTAGTGTTAATGGAATTGAATAAACGGAATAAAATTGTAAAATAATTAAATTCAAATTTGAAGCAAAGTGAAATTAAATATAATTGAATTCAATTTAAATTGAAGCAAATTGACTTGAATTTAAAATGTGAATGAAACAAACTTGAATAAATCGGAAACAAATTGAATGTAAACCTATTGCATGGATGAATAAGAAAATAAATGACTTTGTGTTTATGATTGTTTTTTTTAGAAAATTTGAAATTTTGATGGTTTGCACTTTGAAATAATAAAAGCAAATTTTTGGGAAAATCCAAATTTGTCCAATATATGCAGAAACGAAAACAACCATAACTTTTAAATGGCTGAACGGAATTCGACGATCTTGGACTTTTCGAAAAGCTCAAAAACTATAGCACAAATTTTGTTTAGATAACTTGAGAAAATTCCTTCGTCTACTAGGTTAAAAACTTGAATGTTACTCGCTGTCCTGTGTAAAAATAAGTAAAATCTGTAGTATACACCCTTAGTATTTTTGACATATCTTTTTACTGGTTTATCGGATTTTGATGATCTTGTACTTTATGGAAAGCTAAGAACATAAGCTAAAACTTTTGTTTTAAGTGTTTTGTGTTTTGACACCGTTTAGAAGGTCGAAACCACGAGTGAACGTCACAGACCTGCGCAACACTGCCCAGGCTGAAGCGTTTCCCCTAAGTAAAACGGCCATAACTTTTGAACGGATGATCCAAATTCGATGATTTTGGACATTCCGGAAAGCCTGAAATGAATGCAACAATTTTTGTTTAGATTATGTTGTCAAAATTTTACCGTTTAGGTGACCTAAAGCTAAGATTTGTTTGCTGTCCAGAAATTGAAATCTCAGTTTTGAAGCTAAATATGTTATATATATGTTGTGTAGGCTAAATATATCGATCTATCTTTATATGCATGGTTCTAACTTAGTTATTGAGCATTGTAGTAGGTAGCAAAGGGGTTGCGCTTCGTTGTGGAGTTCGCTTCTACGCTAAACGCATAATGTAAGTAAAATGCTAATAAATGCTAAATAAAAGGTACGCTTACGGTTTTATATGATATTGGTGATATTTATATGTTGTTTCCCCACATATGGGATGCCTCATCATTGACACGAGATGTATATTTATGATATATATGCTATTATATTTTTCCGATCGAGCCGCGCAAAGGAGACTCTGCCGAAATTTTCCGTAAAATCCGGGTGTTAGAAATTTTTTCAAGTTTTAATTTTTTTTTATAACTTGTTTTGATTACTAACTTTTAAAGTTAGGAAGCCGTTCGGAGTAAGTTAGTGGAAGCGTAGTTATGACTTTATAAATGGAATTTCATTGTTTTATAAGTTGGTAACTTTGAATAAAATATATCTAATGTTGAATTCTATACTTAGTTCCTTTTCCTTTCTTTTCCCTTCTTTTCCTTTTCGAGGATGAAAAGTTTTGAGTGGGGGAGAGTGTAACGACCCGTAAATTTTCGATAATTAAATTAGCTAATTTAATAAGATTTCGTGATTTAATGTTAGAAAAAAATTTGTAATTCATTTGGAATAATAATAACTGGAATGAATTGCAATAATTATCCAAGTAATGAAAAAAAAGCTACTTAGTGAATGACTTTGCAATCAATAGTTGAATAGGATATTAAATGTTGAATTCATTGGGTATGATAGAGTAATTGATTGATAAGTAAAATCTATTTGAAATCAAATATTGAATATTGAACACGTAATTGTTTAAATTAAATATTTAAAACTTATTGAATAATTGAATAACTGTAAAATGAAAATAGTGTTCTAAATTTTGAAATGGTTTTAAAAGTTGAATCTTATAAGTTCAATTTCAATATTTCAAAAGATAATGAATTATTGGATAAGCGAAATTGTCTAAATTAAATATTTGGAATTTATTGGATAAATAAAATAACGGGTTTAATATGATTAAAAATGATTTGTAAAATTTTATTTTATCATATTGGAGTTATAGTGATGTTATAGAACTTTTAAAACTGAATTTAAAATTTATTTGTGAAAATTGAATATTTTAATATTTAATTATCGACTGGAAAATAGCCAATTTTTGAACAGTCTCAGAATTGGACAAAACTAGTTCCATTGGATCCGTAATAGTTAGTTATTATCGGATTTCAATTTTCGTAGCAATCGGAGTTGTCGTTTGACCGTGGCAGCTCGAAACGCGTTGAAATTGTTTAATATTAATTTGGCGAGTTAAAAATAGTCATTTTTCAAACGGTCTCGGATTTCGACGAAACTAGTTTCATTGGATCCGTAATGTTATATTATTGTAAGATTTCAAATTTCAAGTCAAACGGATTTACCGTTTGTCCGGGGCAAGCCAAAACGCATAGAAAATCGTTTAATCGGTTTAATTTAAAATTGATCGTTTATTTCCGTAACTCTCACATATGATCGAATTAGGCCTTGAAACTAGTTCCATTGGGTCCGGAATGGGGGTAAAACCTTATAAACGCCTGGCGGCACGTCTCGATTGGAGTTCGGATGATTTTGGACCTACCTATATATATACGCACGCAAACCGAGGAAGTTTTATTATTATTTTAATCCAGAAACCCTAATTGACTTCAGCCCTAGCCGCCATTTCCTGAATCAATGGCCACGAAATTCGAAACTTCTTTCTCATTTTCCTCTCAATCCATCAACAATTAGCAAAAACTCTCAACTACAAAGTTGTAGAGCACGATGAAAGCTTCAAATCCATACGGAGATGATCGGAAACGGAGCCACGGATCGACGGCAAATCGAGATTGGACCTGCTGCGTTTTTCACGCAATTCGAGGCAGAGGGGGTGGCCGAGCTTCAGGCTATTGATGGTGAAGGTGGAGTAAGGCGGTGGCTTCGAAGTGGTGTAACCTGATCGTCTTCAAGTTGCTCGGTTTGGTCGTGAAAAATCGATGAAGATGGCGGCTGATGGGTTTGTTTCTTACGTTCAAACCTGGGCGTTCAACGTGAAGAGGAAGAAGATGCAGCAACGGCTCAGATCTGAAGATGCAGAAATCGATGGCCAGGATGCAGTTGAGGGTTTGATATTTAAAATAAAAGCTGAAATTGTATATTTAAATTCGTATAAACTTTAAAATAGCATAACTTTTTCATACGAGGTCGGATTCGGACGAAACTTTTTGCGTGGAATCGTATCGACGAGCTCTTCGCATTGCAACTGGATTGGAATCATTTAGAGCTTGAGAAAATTTTGGGTTAAATCGAACGTCGTTCGATTTGATTTAAATCGTAAAAATCAAGGTGAGTGTTTTATAACGCTCACACCGTACTAAATATTTTATGCTAGTTAAATTTGATATTATGAAGTGTTATGATTTTATTTGTCGTTGTTTGGTAAAAATTTAATTGTCATATAGCTTGTCATTTGCATTAACCGTTGAAAAATTAAATTGACAGTTAAATTGAAATTAAAATTGAATTGCGATTAAATTACCTGACATTGATAACTATGAAACTGCCATGAATTGTATTGTTTATTGGATGATGTATTTTGATGGATGCTATTGGTTGATAATTGAATGTTTGGATGTTTATTTGCTTATATAGATCCTGTTATGCATACATATGATAGTGAGATTTAATTTAAGTAATATATACTCATCCCTGACATTTAATTGAAATAAATAATTACTTGGCCATAGGATAGAAAATTATATACGGACACCGAATTGGCTAAATTAATAATTTTTGAAATCGTCGATTTGAAATTTATTTAAATGTTTCGATTTAAAAGTGATAAATAGAAATCAATTTATAGAAATCGAATTTGTTGAAAATTTGAGTTGGAATGTTGAAATAAATTTTGGTTAAAAGAAATTGGTAAATAATTTAAGTTGTGACTTTAAAATTTAAAATTTGGATATGATTGAATTTCGAAAATCTATATATTTTAAAGATTGAACATTATTTCGAGCTTTGAATATTACTAAGTAAAAGTGATATGAAAATGATATTTTGAAATCGAGTTTGGAATTGAATCATATTTGGAATTTGGATTTAAACTTGAATATTGTTGGAAATTTTGTTAAGTGTTATAAATTGATATTTTGAGAAATCAAGCTCCAAATCGATATAAATTGAAATTGAATTAATTAAAGGTGAATGTAGAATTGAATTGATTTGAAGTAAAAGTTGACATTGTTTTGAATTGAAATCGAAATTGAATCGGTAGAATGGAAATTGAAATTGATTTGAATTGGGAAGTTATAATTGAAATGGATTGATTTTGAAGCTGTTTTAATTTGTTTTCCAAATTACTCTGTTATATAAACCATTTTGAATACTTAAACTATTTTAATCTATTTTAAATATACTTAACCCAATTTAAATTATTTTAAACTAATTTATCTATTTTAAAGATTTTAAGTGTTTTTAACTATTTTAATTATTTAAAACTACTTTTAAACTACTTAAAACTATTTTTCTAAAATCCTAAGCTGGTCAATAAGGTGAAATGTTTATATTTAAATCTTGAATTTAAATATGGAATCTGATATTTTGAAAGATACGATGATATTTGAATGGATTTGATTTTTGAAGCGAATATGATATTTTGATATCAATTATGAATCGATTTGAAATGTAAAATAGCCAACGGTGTAATAATACGTAGTTATTAAAGAGACCGGGATCGGATATGGACATACTCTCTGTCGATACCGAAAACCACTTTAATAACTATTATACGCGGAGTGTTGATCCAGAACGAAGTGGATGGTTTGGTGAACGCGTTGACTGAAGAAAGAGAACGATTATTGGATGACCCCTGACATGACTAAAACAGGAGCCGCGCCGGGCCATTGAGGTTCGCCACCTCTAGCGGACACACTTCTTCGATACCATTTCTATTACATTTGTGATGCGATTTGGGTGCACCCCTTGATTTGGGAGTGTTGTTTCGCGGTGTTGGGGTAGCTGCTGGCTATGCCCAACATCAGTCCGGATCACGCAACTACTAGTATCCTAGTTGGTATTGCCTCATGTACCTTGTCATACTGATTATCCTATTCGCGACCACTACGTTTTGATTTGTACCTTGAGTATATGGATTGCCCTCTGGTGACTTCCGGTTTTGGGGAAACTACGGTCTTGTATATGCTTTTGGGAATATAAAATGTGTTAAGGGGGATTGTGGTAACGCCTTAACGCTATTTTGATACTTTATATTACTGATAGACATTATCTACTTAGCGTATATTACTACATAGTAGATAGTTTCACGGATCCTTGAGAGATGGAAAATCCCGTAACATCTCTTGAGTTATTGCACGCACGTTGACACTGGATATGAGATGTCAAACCCCGTAAACATCTCTGACGCCGTTACACTCATATTTATTTACGATTGATTTAACTTTCATAAGGATATTTAGTCCTGACTCGAGTGTTTTGTCTTTTCATTACGCTCGGGTCAGTCCTGAGTTTTCAGTTTAGGTTGAAGATCATTTCCTTGGAGGACGGAGACGAAGATTTGGTATATTATCTACTATTATTATATTCATTCCATTCCGCTGCATTGTTGTATGATATTTGTTGTGTATGTAACTCTGATAAATGTTGTATAATAATAATCAAATGTATTCATTTCAAATGTATTCATTTAATTAACAGCTTCATGAACTGTTATTTTATTATTATACTTTAGCCTTCCGCTGTGAGATTCTGTGTTGTTCATTTCCTTTATTTCCCTTCCTTTTCTTTTCTTATTTACCCAATAACTATCTGCCCTTTTAATGGTTTGGAATCGACATGTGTATTTGATCGTCGGTTTAAACTGTCCAAAAAGGCGGGTCATTACACTATTCCTTTAAATGGAGCCCTTATATTATTTATTAATTAGAACCCTATTCCTTTCGATTGGAGCAAACTCTGGTCTAGGGCCAAATCACTCTAAATTTAAATGCTAGAGTTTGGGAGCACAAGCACTCTCAAGAGCTTACACTATGGAGTTTATTCTTAGGTCATGCTTGAGAGGACTCAAAGTAGGCTTTGTGTCCTCGGTAGAGGTTGGAACAATCCTATCTTCGAATGGAGTGCTTGTTTTGAACGCTACCCAAAGCATGCTACAAAATTAGCTAAGGTTGTACCTACAGCTTTCTTTAGGTCCGGTTAGCTTGGAGCCTACATTAATAGACGCTCCCTATCCAAACTCGAGGGTTCCCTTTGCACTTCCCTGGCGCATGCTCTAAGGTTTAACCTAAATGGACATGAGCTTTTCTTAGAGATTACTTGTGTTATTTTGAGTCCATTTTAGCTACTTTTTGAGCATTTTTGTAGTTAGTCTCATATCAAAATTTCCATATTTTAAAGTGATTTTCCATTTTTCTCATTTTTCAATTCAAAAGTACTTTTGAGTTTGACTTGGGTCTTTCTTCAGATGCGACCGAAGGCTAGCATTAGGAGTTATGTTTCATTATTTTAACTTGACTTTAATACTATCCTTTTTAATAAATTTCCATCTATATTTTCTATACTTTAAAAGGGTTATAACTTTCATGATAGAATATTATTCAGATAACTGTGTTGTGGAAGTGAAAATGTTGTTACAGCTAATCTTTAAATACGTATCCATGAATTTGTTAAGAACCTTGATATACAAGAATTCTTTAGAAATACCACGTTAAGTTAATTGACCAATTGTTAAAAATCAATTTTTTCAATTATACTACTATTAGAGTAACAGTACTAGACCTTTACATCAAGTTTTAAATAACTTCTATTAAATAGGATAGTTTAATTTTATAACTATTGTTTGCCTATTATCGTGTCGGTGTGATATGTGAGTTGCACGTTGTTTTCCTAGCGAGTTTGTAAGACTATTTATAAGCCAAAAGTTATTCAATAATAAAATGACTTCCTCTCAAATTTGCTAAGCTCTTTTAAATAATTCATTTATTCTTAACATTATGGTTTTAGAGCCATAAGTTTTAGAGATTTCCAAACATGGGAGTAGCGAAGGAAATTTTGTGTATGCCTCTGTTCCACGCTTCAATGGTCACTATGACTATTAGATCACGCTGATGGAAAACTTTCTACGATTAAGGGAGTACAAGAGCCTTACAGAAGCAAGAATTATTGAAGCAGATGTTACAACATAGGTTACGGAAGTGCAATGACAAAGGATATATGAGATGAAGCTAAAGGACCTAAATGTAAAAACTTATCTCTTTCGAGCCATCAAACTCTTAATTCTTGAAACCATTCTTTAGAAGAATACTATCAAACACATTTGGGATACCATATTTTTTTTAAAGGAAATGCAAGGGTCATGGAGTGTCACCTTCAAGCATCCCGATGAGAATTTGAAACCCTAAATATAAGATATAGCAAAGGTCACGAAGTACTTTTCTAGGGTCATTGTAGTGGCAAACAAGATGCATGTCTATGCAGAGGATATGCTGGACGTTAAGGTGGTGGAGAATTGCTCATTAGCAGAAAAGTTTGACTATGTGGTTTCCTCCACTAAGGATTCAATGGAAACTGATTCTCTCAGTGTTGATGAGCTATAGAGCTTATTAATAGTGTATGTACAGAAATTCAAGAGGCATAATGGATAAGAGCAGGTCTTGAAGGTGACACATGATGGAGGTAGAGGTCATGGTCATGGTGCTTACAGGGGAAGAGGAAGAGGGAGAGGTCGGGTTGTTGTGCGGAAATTTCAATTGATTTGCACCAACTCCCTAAACACAGTAGAATTCTAATGTGTGGAAACAATCAAAAGAAGGATCTAGCTTGTCGATTAATTACCAACCACAAATTCAATGAAAAATAATCGCCAAAAAAAGAAATGCAGAAGAGTAAAGAACAGAGAGATTTAATGTGGTTTGGCTAAATCGCCAACGTCCATGGACCCAACAATTATACTTTATTTCATCGAAGAAAGAGAGTACAAAAGAGAGAGATTATAAAATTATAGATAGTAGCGGAGAGACTAACCTATAATTACAAATTGAATAATCAATTTATCCAAAGACTTGCTTACGCTCAAAACCCTAAATTGATTGACTGCAGAAATTAGGTTTTACTGAAGAAGAGGATAATGGTGGATGCTCTCTCACATGCTCACACAAATATAAAGATGAACATCCTTCATTTAAATAGACTTAATGGAGGAGTTACTTCGAGATTAAGAAAATTAATTTTCAGATTATGTTTACCTTTTCGACTATCCATGGTTTGATTTTTTTGTAAAAAGATCATGGTTTCCATAATTTTCCTTGCTTGAATTGATCTCCATCAGTAATCTTTTCTTTCGTCATATAACAAATTCTTTGACCAATTAATTGGTTAGAAACTACTTAGTTTCCCTTCTCTAAAAGATATCACATGTATCCTTCCTCTTTATCTTTCTATTACAGCCTAATTAATTGATTGACTGAATCAATTAATTATTTTCTTGTCCTCTTTGGAAAATATTTGAATCACATAAATTCAACACTCCACCTTGATTCAAATATAACAATCGCTCTGCATCACCACATATCGAAAAATTGTTGGGTCTATGCCAACAAACTTAATGTGAAATATTTTGGGCAATATTGCCCAAACATAGATTTCAAATCATTCCCAAGCACAAGAAAGATAGTATGCACATCAGCAAACATAATGCATAGGAGAAAGTACCAAAATTCTTCAACAAATCCGATGTTTGAGACGAACATGTAGATACTAATCTTCGAGAGACCAATGGAGATTTAACAATGCGCTTCACCTTCTCCATTCCAAATTGAGTGAAGACATACTTAATATTATCTACTCCAATCTCCTCCACAATAATTTTGCTAGACTTTCCTAATTCAACATCAACAGACTCACCAATAAGCTCCACAACACTCAAAGCATAAGATGAAGAATCATCGCTACAAATATGTTTACAAATAGGGCCAACTGAACCGAAAGTCCATTCCAGCAAGTGAGCTCCACCTAGAGTCTGAACCTCTGTAATCTTCTCATCAACCATGGTATGATCAAAAATACCAATATCTCTTCGTATATGGAAACAATCTGATGACTTCAAATGTGTTTGGCAATTTTCTGTCCTCCCAATGTCATCATTTGATAGAGGCTCCACCTTCAACAAAGACCTCTCATCAAATATCGCATGCCTGCTAGTCACAGTTCATCTAGTTGTTTTACACCACAACCGATACCTCTTTACTCCTTCTCTATAGCCTAACAAAATATGATTGCTTTCCCTAGGCTTCAACTTATCATGTCTCTCATCTTCTAAATAAGATGAACAACCAAACACTTTAAGGAATGAATAATCAACATGCTCTCTTTTCCATATCTCTTCTGGGATCTTCATATCTATGATAATAGAAGGTGTGCGGTTGATAAGAAATACTGCCATAGATATCGCTTCTGTCCAAAATCTCTCTTCTAGACCAGCAGTCGTTCTTAAGCTTATAGCCCTCTCCCATAATTCCAATACATGCTCTCTGCCGCTCCATAACAATATGACTCAGCGGAAATAGAAAAATCTCTGATTACGTGCTCATACACACAATAGTTAGTGAATTCTTGTGACATAAATTCATTACTATTTCCACCTTCAAACGCTTCCTCGACTGCTTCTCTACCAAGGTCTTCCACTTACAAAAATGGGCAAATATTTCATCTTTGGCCTTTAGGAAATAGACCCAGACCGTACGTGAGAAATCATCCACAAACAAGACGAAGTAACTGGCACCACCAAAAGATGCAACTGGGGTGGGTCCCTACACATAAGAATAAACATACTCTAGAAATTCTGTAGCTCTAGGTCTTCCAACATCAAATGTGACATGCTTCCTCTTTCCAAAAGAACAATCTCCATAAGAGCTAGGCTTTTGCTGAAAAACACCATCAATCAACCCAAGCTTCTTTAATACTTCAAGACTCTCCTCATCAACATGACCTAAACGAAGATGCCATAAATAAGTAGAATCTAAAATACTAGAATCAGTAGAAACTACCGACTCTTCTAAGACCATCTCTCCATGAAGCACATAAATATCATTAACTCGCACCCCTTTCATCACTAAGGAACCCTTCGCCACTCTCAAATTCTCTCCATCTATTATTATCCTCATACCAAGTCTACTCAAATCTCTAACTGATAAAAAACTTTTATGCAGTATTGGGACATGTCTAACATCCGTGATAGTCCTAACAACACCATCATGCATCTGAAACCTCACACTTCCAATGCCCACAACATGACAAGATGTGTCAATCCCCATATGAACTTCTCCGCCATCAATCTTCTTGTAATTGACAAAACAGCTCCTATATGGCGTCATATGACAACAGGCTCCAGAATCAACCACCTAACTTATATGCTCTAAAGGTGAAATACTGGCCAAAAGTAATGATGTATCAATCCAACCGCTGGAATTATTGAAGCTTTCTCCTTCTTCTCTCTCTTCTTTCTAAGAGTTGGACAATCCTATATGAAATGTCCCTTCTTCTTACAATAATAGCAAGCACCCCTTCTAAGACCCACGAAATGAGACCTACGCATAACTCTTCTACCACCAAGGTGCTTCTGGCTTTTATCTCTTCCTTTAAACGAATGAAGTTGCTACTGAAGAACACCGTCATTAGTCTTCACCTTCCATGTCCCAAAAATCCTTTTCTAACAAATTTGGTGATGCCATAATTTTTCATACTGCTACTAAAAGAATTAGCCACTGATAACTAACCTAGAACAAGACAGCTAGCTCTGATACTAAACTGTTGTGTGGAAATTTCAATTGATTGCACCAACACCAAAAACGTAGAGGAATGCTAGTGCGTGGAAACAATCATAAGAAGTATCTAGCTTATCGATTAATTACCAACCACAAATTCAATGAAAGATAATCACCAAACAAAGAAAACAGAAGAGCGGAGAACATAGAGATTTAACGTGGTTTCGCTAAATCGCGTACGTCCATAGACCCAATAATTATTCTTTATTTCACTGAATAAAGAGAGTACAAAAGAGAGAGATTACAAAATTATAGGTAGTAGTGGAGAGATTAACCTATAATTACAAATTGAATAATCAATTTACCCAAAGACTTATTACGGCCAAAACCTTTAATTGATTGACTGTAGAAATTAGGTTTTACTAAAGAAGAGGATAATGGTGGATGCTTTCTCACACGCTCACACAAATATGAAGATGAACTTCCTTCATTTAAATAGACTTAATGAAGGAGTTACTCAGAGATTAAGTGTAACGATATCGATTCTTGAGTCGAATTTAATTGGTGATTAGATTAAATTGTTGTTTCAATTGTGAATTAATTGAGAGTTTATTTGGATTTGAAGATAATAAATTGAATTAAATTTTAAGCCGGAAGTTCTAAGAATGAAATATATTGTGAATAGAATTTTTGGGTATATTTAAAATTTTCAAAATAAATAAGGTGTATGTTTATTTATATAAATAGATTATCACTTGGAATTTGATTTAAGATTGAAATTCAATAATTAATGTTTTTATTAAAACTAATTGGATTTAAAAGTTGTATTTTGGAAAACAATATATATGTATCTAATTAGAATTGTAGGTATACAATCTAATTTGATTTCGAAATCATTTGTTTTAAAATTGTATAAGTACAAAATAAAATGTATGAATGCAAAAGTAGATAAGAATAAGTAAAAAAATTAAATATACATATCTTTTAGAAATTAATAAGAAAACATATATATGTAAAAATTGTTTTGTAAATTTGTAAAATAAGATTTTAAGAGTGTATAACATTTAAACCATAATAAGTATAATCTGAAAATATACGTATGTAAATATAAGATTAACAAGGGTTTAAACCATAATTTCAAAGTCAATTAAAGTAAGGACTTAAACACAATTTTTAAATTTATTTAGATCAAGGGTTTGAACACAAATTTCCTTCATGTTAACAAATGTAAGACAAGTAATCACAAAGACTAACAAGTGTAAACCATGCAATAATAAATTAAACATGTGTAAGTAAAATGGACAAGTAGCAAAAAAATTCTTCTTTTTGAAATTAAATTATATACAAAAAAAGATGAATTAATAAGAAATCAGTTTGAAACTTTTCAAACCTGAAAACAGAATTTCAAAACAAAGAAAAAGTTTAAAAAATAAAAGATACAAACAAATCTGGAAATTCAAAGTAGAACCAAGAAAACATCTCAAACAACTTCAAGCCATAGCAACATAAATTCGAATTCAGAAATCATCTCAATTATATCTTCAACAAAGTTCAACCTAAATTTAATGATCAAATCCAGAGCAAAGTCTTCAGCCTGAAAAATAAAGCAATTCGAAGCTTTAAACAAATTCAGCTGTTAAGATCATCCAAACTTCTTCAAGCCTGGAAAATTAACTCGAGCATGCAAATCAACCTGAATAAAGTTTCAGGCAATCTAAAACAAAAAAATCAAAAATCTCAAACTCAATGCAAAGATCTGAACAATTCAACCAAAGCAATCAGATTGCAGATCAAAGATCATGTTCAAAAACATTTCCAGGTTTAAGCACTCAAATGATCTCTGCCTCCAAACTTCAGGTAAGCAACATTATCCTCCTTGATCTCGATTCCGTTATACCTTAATTGTGTGCCTGATGCTTTATTGAAATCATGAGATAAAGTATGATGCATGGATGTGAATATCTATGCAAATTTGATTATGTATGCTTGTACGTATATACTTTGTGTGCTTCCAGACATAAGAACAACTATAGAAAAAATCATATCTCAAAATGTTGATAGGTTCAGGTGATAACCTTTAAATGAAAATTTATCATAATAGTGTAATACAAATTTTAAAATTATTTTCTAATATTTATGGAATAAATATTAAGAAAACTTGAGTATTGCAGTAATAAACAATTTATATCAGAAATTCAAATCTTATTATTTTAACTTTTTGTCATTTATTTGGATTCGTTCTTGAACTATATGAATTTTGATAATAATATTGGGATTTTTAAGTTTGAAATTCACAAGGACCATCGAGTTGAATGGAAAATGCAAATTGGTCAAATTCCGGCAATCAATGTCGATTTGGGCAACGAGATCATTGTTAGAGAAGGTTGAAGTATCAGGGATCATCAGAAAATTGATGGATGAATTTATAATTCACCATGAAAGACGAGCAAGGTTGGTTTTGCTTTTTAACCCTAAGTTTTAGTGACGATCGGAATTCGAGTAATTTCGGTGATGTTAGTGCATCGAGTCGTACCAAACCGAGAAGAATAGGAGCATGGCAACGTGACGTAGCTTTGGTCGTGGTGGCTAGGTCGTCGGTCAACAAGGTCGACGGCATGGGGTGGATTTAGGTTGCTGGGTTGGGTTTCCATATCGAGCTGATAAAATATTTCGATTTCATGATGAATTCGTTGATGTTGAATGGTTGAAGCATTCATGTAGTTGATCTTCGACTTGCTGATAGCCGTGGAAGGGGTCGAAAGTGATCCAATCGCTTGTGCATGTGCACACGTGTGCACTTGAGGCTGGGTTGTTGAAGTGTTGGGGAAGAAGAAGGAAATACTCGGGTTTACTCTCGTGAAAATGGAATGATAACTCGGGGTAGGTTCGGTTGGGTATACGAATAAATGTAATAGTTTTAAATTTTTAACAGATAAAAGTTTTAAAGGAAAGAAATTAGAATAGAGGAACAATATACGTTTCACTCGGGTTTCTTTATGTGATTCTCGAAGTAGGTCTCGAGAATTTTAATTTTGAACCTGGGTTATATTAAAATGTAATTAATCGTTTTTTTTAAGTTAAAAACAAAAGCATTTTTTAAGTTTTAAGGTTATTAAAGTAACTAAATTTTAAAAGGAACATTTCCAAGTTCCAAAGCAAGTATTAATAAGTTTAAAACATGTTTTAAAAGTTTCTAACATATTTCGAAATTGTTTGTTTAGAAGTAATTATAAAATAAGTAAATTTCTAAATGTTTTTCAAAGGTGACTTAATGATTAATTACTTATTGAGGAATGATTAAATAAACGGATAATTTGTCAAGGTGGTTAATTTAATTATATGATTAATTAGATGATAATTGTTTAATGAAGTAATTAAATGATTATTAAATAAGGATTAATTATTGTAAGTAAATAAAGATAATTAATTATTAATATAGGGTACATTAATTTAAAATTAACGATTAATTAATTAATGTAATTAATTAATGGGAATTAAATTAATGAAAGCAATTAAAGGTTATTAATTGCTTAAGGATAATTACTTAATTCAAATTAATATATTAATGATTAAGGGTGTACTAATTAAGTGATTAACATTAATTTAAGATTAGGGATAGTCACTTATCGTAACTAATTAAGGACAATTAATTCAGTGGTAATTAATCAATTAAGGGTTAATCAATTAATTTAAAGATAATTAATTAAATGGTGAATTAAATAATTAAAGGTTAATTATTTAATAATTAAAGGTTGATTAATTATAATTAAAGGTTAATTAATTTATTATTAATGGTTCATTAAAAAATAATTAAAGAATAATTAATCAAAATGATTTGTAATTTATTAATGTTAATCAACCAGGATTAGTGATTCATAAATAATTAAATCTGATTTGAATTAATCAGACAATTAACTGTTCTTACTTATGAATGTTTGGACTCTATTGGATCATTGAATTGTTTGATATCCCTGATATGTAATGCTCTGTTTTGATTTAAGCTGTGTTTAATGTAATTTATTATCTGTGATATATATCTGTGATATGTGAATGAAAGATAGAAGTTATAGTTTATACCGCTTATCAAATATATTGCTGTATTTGAATATGTACTGATTGATGATGTTGCACTTTTATTGTCTAAAACCCCCGGACCGCACTTGTACACACTTATATATGGAATGCACCTGGAAATGGGTTAAGTCTCAGATTTTTGAAATAGTTTTTAAATTGAATTTTGAATGGTTTTGGAAATGGATTGGGTTTAATATAAAAAAGTTTTTGAAAAGGAATTTCAAAGATAAAAGTTATTTTCGAATAACTTTATAAAGTTTGAAGTTTAAATAATTTGATTTAAATTTAAATTCAAAATTTGAAATCGAATTCTATGTTTGGAAACTATGGGTTAAAGATGTTACACAAGTTATATATGGGTTAAACTATTTTAAAGGTATTGATTTGGGAATTTGTATTTAATTCAAGGGATTTAACTCGTGCAAATATAATTGGACTTCTCCGAACTATTTTTTCAAATAACAAAAGCTCTCATGTAAGAAATGAATTTCCAATTTGTGTTAAAAGGATTTCAAGTCTAAAATGAAAATGGTCTTCCAAGTTAGGAATAAATCTTTGCAAACGGATTGAAAGCTATAAGTTAAATCCTTGTTTTAAATATTGGATGAGTTAATCCTAATTAAAATGGAAATCGATTTGAAAATCTATGAATGAATCTTTGTGAAACTGGGTGAACTTTGTGAAATGGATCTTTTTGTTTAAAGATTTGAAATGGTAATTTGTTTAAACCATTTGAAGAAAAATTTTGGTTTTTTAAAAGTTGTGACTTAACTGAAATCCCATATCCATATGTTCTAAATATTACATTCACTATTCGGTTTAGCCAGGAGAGGACCTTGTGTCATATAACCCATTCCGAATAATGATACGTCGATATGGATAGCATTTGAAGACCGGTGGTGAAGACCGGGTATTTTCGAGAATGAAAGGATAACCCTCGATTGTCTCTGCACTGATTCGCGTCGGTATAGAGATTTCCTAAGTGATGGGAAGTCCAATCGGGATTGTGAATGCCCGGATTTGCAAGGGCTTCTTCGGAAGTGCCTTCGGTTCTGTTCGAACTCGGAACAGACTTGTATGGATGTGTGTCTGACATTACACTTTGAGATGTAAAACCGGTTTCTATCAAATACATTTATGTTTGGTGGCGGAGATTTATTCTCTTAGCTTAACACCCTTTTGTGAGACGTACGAGCTCAGAGATTATGTAGTTGATGGTTACTAGTGATACATGCCCAATTTGGTAATGTGGCATACGAAGTGCTACTGATCGTTTGTTGATCAAAGAATGACTTTGTGAAAAAGTGTAGCTTTGTGGACGACACCTCATCAAGCCTCACAACCCGGAAATGGCCGAAACAGGAAAGATGCAGCAAGGTTATGAGGGTTGCTCCCTTTAGGGTGTGTCATTCCCTTCTGGAAAAGGGTGGTATCATGGTATGGAGCCTAGATACATAACTCATGTGGTCACTGCAAATCTATTGCTTTATGATTTCTTTGTGGTTGAGAGGCGCCTCGGATAAAGGTCGCAAACGACCAGGGGATGGCATGCTCGTGTAGTAGTTACCTAGTTACAGAGGTAAGCCGGCCTTGTTTTGGTAGAGAGCTGGTTAAGCTCTCGGGACGTCCCTCCAGAGGCGTACCCATGTGGCAGCAGGAAGTTCCTTAGCCTGACCATTTATTGGAAATCCAATCTTCAATGCGCGTCTTGTACGGCTTTAGTTGTAGAACCTGCCATTTACTTATGGTGGTCACCACTATTTAGATGGTAGCTAAAGTAGGCATAGTACGAAATGTCTATGCTGGCTAAGATTAATATTATACTTTTGAAATGGTTTTTTCTACACTATGACTAGTAATAATATCAAAGAAATTTTCTCGTATCAAGCATATTTGACTATCATAAGGTGAAATCTCCTCCAATTCTACATTTGCATTGTGTGTGCGGCGGGAGGCCTTATGGTAGTTTCATTTTCTAAAATGCATTGCGAATTTAAATTTTAAAATCCATGGTTGTTCGTTTAAAAAAACTGTTTTTTTTTCTCATACCAGTCCCATGACTGACCTGGAGTTTATTGTTCCCTTCGTAAACTCTAGATGCCCACAATTTTCCCACACGGGCAGTCTAGAGTTGGGTTTTTCAGATAGTCAGGTTTAGTAGATTATCTAGAGCTAGTTCAGTCTTCGGATTCAGACTGGCCTGGATTGCTTAGTGCATCATTATTGGGAGTTCGAGTTACTTCTGGATTGGTGCCTTGGAGATGGAGATTACCGATACTGGAGTTCTCTCTTGAAGACCATATTGGAGATATTGTTCCATTGCTGGTGTTATCTTTTCTTTCCGCTGCTATCGTCTTGTATCATATCTCTGACGTATATTGATATTCATTGTATCATTCAGTTGTATCAGATATTGTATCAATGTTGTATATTGATGTTTTTTTTTCATCCGCTGTATTGTTGTACTTAATGTGTTATAAGCTCCGGCGAACCAGATTCGACGTTTGGATCTGCGGCGTTTGAATACGAGTGTCGTATTCGGTGCCGATTTTCAAAGGTCGAGTCAGGGTCGTTTCATTAAGAAAATTAATTTTCAGATTATGTTTGAAACATTTTCGAATATCCATGATTTGACTTCTATGTAAATGTATAATGGTGATCTTGGTTTCCATAATTTTCCTTACTTGAATCAATCTCCATCAGCAATCTTTTCTTTCTTCATATAACAAATTCTTTGACTAATTAATTGGTTAGCAATTAATTAGTTTCCCTTCTCTAAAAGATATCACATATATGCTTCCTCTTTATCTTTCAATTATATCCTAATTAATTGATTGACTGAATTACTTAATTATTTTCTTGTCTTCTTTGAAAAATATTTGAATCACATAAATTCAACACGAGTAGGTTTCAATAAAGCAACAATAAAGTGTTATAGATGTCATGGTATGAATGTCCAACTTGGGATAAAGAGGCCACTTATACCTAGCTTGGTGAAGAAGAGGAGCTGTTATTGATGGTGTATGTCGAGTGAATGAATCCAAGTAGGAAGATAGATAATTTCTTGATTCGGGATGTAGTAATGTTATGTGTGGTGACAAAGCTCTATTTTGCAATCTTAATGAAAACTACAAACACATACTGAAACTAGGGAACAACAGAAGGATGTATGAAATGAGGAAGGGAGACGTGAGGTTGAAAATGAATGGAAGCAATCATATGGTGATAGGTGTGTTCTTTGTGGCCGATTTGTATAATAATTTATTGAGTATTGGATAGTTGTAAGATAGAGGTTTCGCTATTCTTATTCAAAATGGTTATGTAAAATTTATCATCCATAAATAGGTTTGATCATTCTATGATGTCTTCCAACAGAATGTTCGCTTTATTGGCTATATCACAACCAAAAAATTCAATTTGTTTTCAGATATCTTCATAAGATTTGTCACACCTTTGGAACTGCAGATTTAGGAATTTGAGTCATAAAGGTTTTAAAACAATTCAATCCATAAGATTGATGATTGGACTACCATAATTAGAGGAGCCAAAAACTATATGTACTAATTGTATGATTGGAAAGCAACATAAATACCTGATTCCTAAGAAAATTTATTGGAAAGCAACTCAAAATCTTTAGTTAATCCATGTAGATATATGTGGTCCTATCTCACCTATTTCAAATAGCAATAAAGGTACGTGATTTGTTTTATGATATTTAGTGGGAAAATGTGGGTTTACTTCTTATTTGAAAAATCTGAAGCGTTAGTTAATTTCAAGTACCTTAAAAACTACGTTTGAAAAAGAAACTAGTGCTTTATTATATGCTTGTGCATGAATCGTGGACGTGATTTTACTTCATAAGCTTTTAATGAGTTCTACAGATCCAAGGAATAAAGAGGAAATTGAAACCAGCCCTATATCTATAGCAGAATGGAGTTGCACAGAGGAAGAATTGGTCCATCATGAATTTGGTTCAAAGCTTTCTTTCAAAAAAGAGAGTGCTAAATACTTTGTGGCTAAAAGTAGTAAACTTGGTCGTGTACATTTTCAATAGAAGCCTAAGTACTGCAGCTAAATACATGACTCTGTAGGAAGCTTGAAGTGGGAGTAAAACCTTCAGTCGAACACTTTCGAGCGTTCAGGTGAATTGTACATGTTCATGTACCCAATGCTAAAAGGACCAAATAAGAAGATATGTGTTTTTCCTGTGTGTTGTTGGGGATCAATGAGGAATTTAAAGCCTATAGGCATTATATTCCCTTAACGATAAAAATTATCACTAACAAAGATGTAGTCTTCGAAGAAAGTAGATGTTAGGAATGGGATGAGTGCCATCACCAGCAGGTGATGGCCGCATTAGAATGGGGAGATAATATGAAAGAAGTTATGATAAGCGATGAAGAGGAAACTGAAATTGATATTAGTAATACTACTGATGTAGGTAAAGTAGAAGATATTAATGATGATGAAGGTGGTAATGGTAGTGTTGATTCTTCACATGAAGTGAACGAAAGAAGAATTTTTAGGCAACCTGCTTGGATATATGATGATGTAACTAGGAAATGATTATCTGAAGAAGAATCTGAATCTAACATGGCATTATTTATAAGTGATGCTAATGAAGGGATGTAATGGACTCGGAAATAACAGCAATAGAGAAAAATAAACCTGGGTTCTAACCGAGTCATCTATAGGCGCAAAGAAGATATGAGTCAAATGGTTATATAAACGACCTTGGAAGGAGACCAATTACCACTGATGCTAAATAATTTATTAATCCAATCTGTATGGTTGGATTCGTAAAAGAATGGTCGGAAAAAAATTTAACCTCTAAACAGGTTATTTCATCGAGAGTTGTATATAAGTGATAGTACAACTCTCGACAAAATGACCTGCTTGGATTTAAATTGTTTTTCCCGTTATTTTTTATGAATCTAATCGACACGGATTGGATTAACACATTACCAAGCATCAGTGGTTCGAATTTGATCTCGTTCCAAGGTCATTTAGCCTCCGAACGAAGGATTCTTTGTCTTAATATCGACGAACGGCTATAAATTTAAAATTCTAGATCGACACCCTACAATTGTTAATTTTCTCATCATCTTCTGGAAACAGATCTCATAATCTTCTGGAAATAGATCGAGTATACATTAAATCTATATAAGATCCAATAAATTTAATTTTTTTCCTATTATTTTGTTTTATATAATTTTATCATGCTAAATACAGTTAAAAATTTATAATTAACTACCTAATGGTTTTAAAAAGTATTTTAATTCGTAAAAATATTACATAGAATCAACTTTATTGAAGTTTCTCAATGGACCGACTAAAAGTTGCATAGATTGATCATGTAAGTTAGATTTTTAGTAACGTTAAATATTTGAATTACGTGAAGACGAATCGTCGAGATTACTTATTTAACCGATTAGAACAGTCGTTACGTTGAATGGTTGTGCTAAAATATCTTATTTATTTCTTAGGAATTAAATTAGTATTTTTAAACATATTTTTAAAAAGTAGAATAAATGAGAAAAAATAATAATAATAGTCCAAAATTAACAAGATGTCGCTAGCCAATGGCATAATGAGTATATAGAAAGAAACTACATGACCATTTCTTTATTCTTCCGTTCCTACCATATTTTCAAAAGTGAAAAAAAACAAAACCTAGAGCCGCCAATGCCCCCTCGACCACCATCGCCTCTTGTCAACTTCACCTAAGGCCATCATAACTGGTCGAAATCACCAACTTCTCCTATTTCTTCTTATTGAAGTAAAATCTTAACCCCTATTTTGAATTTGGGGCTAATTAGTACGATTATGGATTTAAAATTGATGATTATTATGTATTAGTAAACGATAATAGTGTATTACTAGATTTTAGGATATCAATTATTGTTGTAATTGTTTAATTTGTAATTAAAAGGCAGGTTTAATTTAAAATCCAAAAATTAGCATATAATTATAGATTAATTTGTATGTTAATTAGTTCATGTGACTGTTTATTATAGTTTACAATAATTTTAGGGCCAATATATATGGTTCAAACAGTAAATATGTTAAATATAAAGCTTACAGTTAAACATAATTAATTAATTTTAATTAATTAATGTGTGTTAATTATAAATGTTAATGGTAAGTAAAAAATAAAGTTATCTTAATTTATTATAAGTGCAAAATTCAAATTTTAGTTAACGAAATATTTAAACTAAATTTTTTAATAGTTAAATGAATTATAAAATACCTTTTAAAATTAAATTTTGTTAATAAAACATTTAAATAGCTGAAAGAGTTATAAAATATGTTAATTATAAGTGTTAGTGGTAAGTATAAAATAAAGTTATTTTGATTTAATATAAGTGCAAACTTCAAATTTTACTTTATAAAATAATTAAATTAAAAATTAAAATTTTTAAATGAATTATAATATGTTTTAAAATTTAAAATTTAGTTAATAAAATATTTAAATAGTTGAATAAATTATAAAATATGTTAATTATAAGTGTTAGCGCTAAGTATAAAATAAAGTTATTTTAGTTTATTATAAGTGGAAACTTCAAATTTTAGTTTACAAAATATTTAAATTAAAAATCTAAATAGTTAAATGAATTATAAAAATATGCTTTATCAAATTTAATTAAATAAATATTTAAATAGTTTGTGGCAAATATTACATATGTCTTACATGAGATCTCATGCTTCTGCTTCTCTTGCTACTGGGGAGGGTGCCAACGGCTCAGTGGATTATGCCCAAGGGCAGCCATGATTCCGAAGAGTGGAGAGTGAGTATAAAATTTATTGCATCGTCATTAGTATTTAGTGCATGTATATTATTTAAATTTATTAAATGCTTACATCAAAATTAATACAAATGTTTTGAGCTGGAGCCTTTCAATTATATTTTGACCGTCTTTAAAAAACATACGTGAGTCAGATGTCGAGTTGTTAACCTCAGTCGGATGACATCCCACCGCATATTAAGAATGTTATATGGGCCGACGTGATGGTAAGTATAGATTTATAATTCATTTGAAAATGACATATTTGATCTTTGAAAATTAATAAATTGTATGTAATTTATTTTAATTTCAATGTGTTGGCTATAGTAGTTGTTGAGGAGGAAGACAAAGATATTCTTAGGAATCACTGGAATAAGGAACTGAGAAAAATTTATAAGGATACCCTTTTCGGCGCAAAAAAAGGAATGAAAAGCCCGATTGGATGAGCGCTAGTATTTGGATGGACATTCAACAACACTAGGAAACTCCAACATTGAAGGTAATTTTTCTAATTTTATTTTATTTGCATTAATTTAGTCATTCATATATTTGAATTTATAAAAAATTGCCGAGTGGAACTTGGCGAACAGGAATAAAATCTTGTTGCATACCATGGTGGCTCAAAATCCTTCCAACAATATCGAAAGGAATTGTTAAATTTATAAATTGCGATTATAAAAAATTTATAACATTATTTAATTATATATTTACAATGTTTATTCATATATAATTTCAGGCCAAGGTGAAGGACCGTATGCTTACATATGCGGAGGTCTTCACACGGACTCATGCCGTTGATCACACCAATGATGATGGCTCAGTTTCGTTTACTTGGATGAACCCTAAATCTCAAGCCATGATGGTAAACATGCTTAAAAAATTTCCTTTTATTTCACATTACATAAGTTTTAAATTGAATATTTATTGTAGCAAAATGCTAATCACAGGAAAGATTTGAAACGGAGCGAGCTCGAGTGCTACAGTGCACCAGCCGAAAGGAGTTGACCGCCGAGGAGGAGAATCGAATTTTCGATGCGGTAACCGACGAGCCCATGCAAAATAAACGATTTGGTTACGACAATCAGAATGTAACATTTACCAAGTTCAACTACTTCATTAACTAATTTATAAATTTTATTCAATATTAGGTATAAATTATAACTAACTATTAACTAATTTACAAGCGAGGTTGTCCCAGACCGATTATAGGAAATCACAGGCCGAAGAGGAGATAGCACAACTCAAAGACCAAATATCAAAGTTGAATGATTGGCGGAAGAGCGGAGGATCGGCTATGCTGCTAGACGAGTGGATTGCATGACAAAGCATGGGACATTTCCTTCGTATGGGTCGGAAAACGACGATGAGTAGGTATGGTTGTGTTTCTGATGGATACTTATTCGTTTTGTTTTGCACTTATTTGATACGTGTATTGATGGATTTGATACTTGTTTGATGGCTGTGAATGTTTGATGGATTTTTGTATTTTTGATGGCTGTTTTTTTTTTTTGAAGGACTGAGGATTTGTAGGTATAGTTGTGTTGTTTGATGGAATATTGATGTAACTATTGATTTTTGGGTTATGTTGTATATGTATGAGATTATGCTATGGTTGTAATAGTAAAATTAATTTTGTATGTGTTATATATGAGGTGGATAGACCGATGAATATATGTGCGCGGTTGGATGGTGCAAATAGCAGCTGTTATATATGTTAGCGACATCATATAGGCACAGGCTAGCAACGGCTAATTTGCATGGGCTAGCAATGACTACTTACCCTGCATTGGCATACATGGTGCACAAATTCATGTCACGTGTCCATCGACCTTCATTGGCTTGCCAAGGCTAGGTTATCCCTAGCCGTCGTAAAGTTAACGACGAGTGCGATGGCTTTACAAGGCCATCGCTAAAGCCGCCATCTTTTCTTCGATTGGCGATTTAAGAAGCGACGACTTTCATCGTCGGCTAGCAACGACCGTTGATGGCTACTTGCCATCACTAAACCTAGTATGTATTGCAGTGTAAGTATCCTTCATTAATTTTAAAATTAATACTTTTATTATTTTCTATAGATTAATATTTATGTACTTAGATTTTTAATTTAACTTTTAGCTTTCGGTACTGACGCAGTCTCGGAAGTAGATCTTAATCGGTGGTTAAATCTATCCAGAATCTAATGATGAATTGCGGAATTATGAATCGATGATACAAGATGAATTAATGAATTGATAATACCAAATGCCCAAATCCTTTGATCTCTCGAGATACCGGATTCTAGCTATCTCAACACGTTGATCGCACACGATGCCGCGTTAGAAGATGTACGATTCTTCGACGTTGATCTCGCGCATGAGATTCCGTGAATCGGCTTCAAATTCGTTGATTCGAGCGCACTCGAATAACCGAAGATGGAGAAAGGAGTTCACACTCAACTTCCAATTTTAAAAGAGGCACAAAGCTCTTAATAAAATTTTAGTCAAAATCAACTGCTTTTTACAATGCCAACACACCCCTATTTATAGGGTTTACAACACACATACAAACGATTTACGTCACAAGCACAACACAGCCAACTCACGACCTACACATACAGCACAGACGAGTTACAGCACATTCGACCTACGACCTAAAAAATATACGAGTTACAATTGTTCGCGACTTACATCACAACGACATAGGAAACAAGCAGCGACTCAACACACTACAGTAGTGTCGTCAGACTTCGGCAGCGACCTAGGGCGGAGAGACCTACGACTTCGCATTTTGTTCGCGACCTAGGGCGGAGCGATTTAGGGAAACCTCGCGACATAAGTCAGTTCGTTCGTGACCTAGGGAATTGGTGATGGATTTAGGTCGTTGTTTGCACAAAAAATGGACAAACACCTCCAAGTCGTATGATTTAGTCGATTTTATGTTGTTCTCAATGATTTGGGTGATTTATGAAAATATTTAAAAAGCAGGGACTAAACTATAAAAGACACACAGATTTATAGTGGTTCGGCCAGAATGTGCCTACTTCCACTTCATATGTTATTCCCTTTCGCTGTTCAGATTACAAGTACAAAGCTTTGATTACAAGTGTATGAAAGTTGTTCGAAAGTTCTGTCCGTGCTTGAGCTCTCAAACTTGTCTGCCATTGTTGTACCCCTACCCTTCTATTTTTAGAGTGAGGCTGGGGGTAGGGGGCTTGGATGTATATATCTGCGGGTGGGCCTGGGCTGACGTGATCTGGCCTGGCAATCTTGGTTCGGTAGTGCTTTGGTCTGGTATTTGGTGGAGCATTGTTTGGACCGATGGTGGTTGGAGGGGTTTTGGTTCGGTAGTCTTTAGAGTGGTTTTGGTTCGGTGGTGGGAGGAGTGTGGTTGGTCCAGTAGTGGGTTGGTCCGGTAGTGGGTGAGAACACGCCCAACATTTGCCCCCCAAAGTGGGGCATATGCCGGTATATGCCGCGCTTTGTTTTCCCAAGTACCGAATCGGTTGGTCCGGTCATCCAACGCTTGCTTATAAGTAGGGGCTTCACGCCTCCGTTATTCCATACCTTTTGAAATAGCCGAACCAAACCTTGGTCTACCGAATCAACTATAGCACCAAACCACACTTGACTGCCGGATCAACCATATCACTGAACCACACTTGACTACCGGTCCAGTTGAGTTAGTCTTCTTTTGCCGAATGAAGCTTATGCTTGAATTACCGAATGAGTTCGAGGAGTACGAGTGCCGAATGGACTTCAATCTCGAACTACCAAATGAATTTGGGAGTACGAGTGCGGAATGTACTTCAATCTCGAACTACCGATTGAGCTTTTATGCTTTGAATTATGAATGAAATTCCAAGCTGTGGGTACTTGTTTGTCTACACCCCTTGTTCTAACGATGTGTTTTCTCGTGTTGCAGATAATGTCTCATAAAGTAGAAACTCGTTTTGACAAGAAGAAATCCAAGGACAAAGAGGAGTCCTCCATAGTGCCCCCAGTTTAGTCAGAGCCAGAACGACATGGACCATCCCCGAGATCATTAGTAGATGGGTACGGTCCTCGGGAGCTTTTGAACTCACTACCTGACTGCTTTCCCAGATCCCTCAAAGACGAGCAGCTTGACGTTATATTTAGATCCTTTGGGATTGACAGAGCGCATATGTTGTTGCCAGGGAAAGGAGTGATGCCGTATAACCCCCTTGAAGGGTATTTTGCTTATAGTAGGTATCACTGTATGTGCGGGGCCATTCCTCCGATCAACGCTTGGATCGTCAGCTTCATCACATACTTGAAGGTGGCCCCTTTCCAGCTTCAGCCCAACTCCTATGCCATCTTGGTGAGTCTATTTATTATCTTCCAGAGAAAATACCGGCGTCCTCCTTCCAACCGGGAGATTTGGTATCTGTACAACCTGAGAGGCTACAAGAAGGGGTCTCCATACATTAGCTTAGAATCGGCTGTGTCTTTCAAGCCAGTCCTGGACTTATATTCGAAATTTAGCATGTTTAAGAAGGAATGGTTCTTTGTCAAGGATGACTCTGTTTCTTTCCACCGCTTCACCTCTGGTTGTAAGTCGACTCTTAATTATAATTTTTGTTCTGACTGTAATGCCCCTCCTTATGTGCTTTGTTTCTTGCTAGCGACAGGTGGCTTTGCGGTTGTAGAGAATGATCGTTTAGTTCGGATGACTGGGGAAATAGAAGCCATTCCGGAAAAGGAGAGGGCAACTTCTTATTTGATCTGGAATGCTACTCTTTTGGAGCACAACTTGATTCTACCACGCCAGTCTGTGGTCAAACAAAGAGACACAGCTGAGGAGAGGGCTGCCAAAGCTAAAGGAGGGACTACGGCGAAGAGCAGCAAAAGGAAACCCTTCTTGAAACATTCAATTGCCGGGGGGAAGAAACTTAAGAAGTCCGACGGTCCCTCCCCCAGCACATGTCCAGACATTCCGGAGGAGGAAGATGTGGAGGAGGAAAGAGGTGAGGATGAAGGAGGTGAGGAGGAGAGGGGAAGTGACGGAGAAGGTGATGGTGATGGTCATGGTGGTGATGGAGGCGATGGACAGAGTCGTAGTGGTGCTGAGGCTTTGTCTTCTGAGCAAGCAGGTGTGATCCAGAAGTGGACGGACGATGCTTTCCGTCTAGCTTTCGAAGGGTTGTAGGAAGGATCGGCTATAGTGGAGAAGCCTAAAAAAGCTGACAAGGCCGGGACCAATGCCGATTCATCTTCTAAGAGCGCTTCAGCTAAGGCAACTCCTGCGATTCAAGGTGAATTTTTGACTCCTGCCGACTCCATTTATGATAAGGACTTAGGAATATTTCATGCTCAGCTCTCGTCCTGGAATGAGATCCAGAACTTATTGCAATATCCTACTCCTCCTCAGGGTTTGTATAACAAAAGCGTCTCTTTACTCCTCTTGAATTGATATATTTCTTGAGTTATAGCTCAATGTATGCTTGTAACAATTGGTTTTTATCACAGAAGCAGGTAAGGTGGCCAAGACATCAGATGTTCAGTACCGTCTTGAACAATATAAACTTCTCAAGGCTTCGACTAAACCAAAGCCTCCGACTAACCGCCCTGGAGACGTAGTCGGCTACCATCCTCTTCTTAGAGTTATCGAAGAGGATATCCAAAGGAAGAAGAGGAGTCGTTCCTTATCGAACCCTCACCAGGTCCTTAGTCCCCAACTCAGCCTATTCGGGATACCAAGAAGAAGAATACTGGATTTATACCTCCTCCGCATCCGTTTGAAGATCCTACCGTTACCCGGATAGGCCATCCCCGCTTGGCTCGTAATCCGTTTGCAGGTCATCCAGATCTGGATCCGGGTTCTTGTGATATTACTTTTGATGAGGCTACTGGTGAGCACCTTCTTCCCAGTAATCCTATGGTGAGAGTATTGGATGAAACTAAGTCCCTGAACCTTGATTTGCTCACCACTCGGGTCGTAACTTTGGAGGACGAAGCTAAGGCAAACATTGACCGGGTCGCTGAGGAGACCAGGAAGTTGATGGGGCATCATGCCCGACTGGTCAAGGCTGGATAAGAAATCAGGAGTCCTAACATTCGATTGTGGTTAATGGTTTTCGAACAGGCCAAACAACTCATTATCAGGCCATTCAGATCTCTCAACAAGAGGCCGCTTCTAGGCAATTAAAGAAAACCATGGAAGAGGCCAACAAGGAAAAGTTACGGAAAATGGAGGCTGTTTGACGGATCGACATGGCTATTGCAACGGTGGATGAGGTTCGGAAAGCGGATCTCGAGCAGGTGCAGGAGTTATCCGGGAAACTTGAAGCCGTAGAGCTTGCTCAAACCAAGCTGAAGGAGGAGATGGAGGCGATGAGGAAATCCTTTCAGGCTGACTGCTCGCGATACCGATCGGAGAGGGATACTGCCAGTGCAAAGCTGTTGGCTTCCGAGGACCGAATAAGGGAGTTCGAGGAGAATGAGGGGATAATGGATGAGATGCTTCAAGATATATACTTCCGCACTTGGAAACAGGGTAACTTATCTTGGATGGATGATTATCCCTGAGTCATGGCCAGCATTTATCTCAGGGCCCTGGAGGAGGCTTAGGCCGATGCAGATAAGGGGGGTGGCGTGGCCGTTAGAATGGATGTGGTTACGGGTCAATTCACCAAGGAGGAGAAAGTGGCAGCGAAGGAGGGTATGCGGTTGCTTACCGCTGAGGAGGTAGGTGTGCAATTAGAGGATGATGATCAAGGAGCAGATGCTAGTAAGTCTTCCCTTTTAGCTTTTCATAACTTGATTGATTATTGTTTATTTAATGGATTCTTTTCCTGAATTGGACAGGCGGGACCTTTGAAGCACCAACTTCCTCTGGTCAACATGCTGAGAGTTCTGATCCTGCGGTTAAGTAGATCTCGGAGGGCCCATAGGATAGAGGTGAAGCTTTGATGCAGTCGACTCCTTGACTTGATTTGAATATCTTTTGGTTTACTTGACATTGCTATCTATCGTAGTCCCAAAACATTAATGTAACTTTTATACTGTAATTATGTTATTCATAACGAACGACTTTATTCTTGACATGTAATTTTTAACTTAAGATGATTCTGTCATATTTGAATACTATCGTTATTTTGGTGTGTTGCATAAGAAATATAGCTCTGCATATTCCTGTGATTTAATTGTGTTTGATGTCAAGTTCTTGCTTAAAATATAATTTCATATCTTGCAATGTTAGTGTGATGTGCGAATAAATTATAGCTACGTATTCATGTACAAAAGAAGAATGTACCGCCCTTCATGTTTTAGTCGTACACAGTTGCTTTGAGCATCTTGTATGACTGAGCATGGAATGCAGCTGAGTGACCTGTCATCCAGATGTGAGTTCCTATTCCTATTAGCGAGCGTCTCCTATTTTGTGTCCTGTACTTTAAGGAACGTTATAGAGGATAGAAGGAAAGTCTTTAAATAAAATAGAAATATAAGAAATAGTAAAACTTCCAATCATGGAAGGCCTGCGATATGCTTAAGTTCGTGGCAAACGGGTTTTGTAGTCACTTTCCCTAGGTGTGGGTCTTGGAGACATTTGTCACCCATCTTACGCCTCCGTGGGGAGTTGCTCTTTTTTACCACAGCCGCACTTAAGACACTCAGAGCCGAGATCACGCCCAGTAACTACCCGGCCCATTATGGCTCTTAATCGTGGGTATTATTCGATTTACCGTGGCCGGCTAGCGTGGGTGCCGATCGTCAACCGTGAACTACCCCTGGCTGGCCACACCTTATGTTGGGGCTTAAAGTAGGTTCACGGTTGCCGGCGAGCCGAACGCCGTAATGAGCTGCCTCGGCTATAGTCGGCCTTCTCGGTGGCTTATAATCAGCTCATTACAGTTGGCTTTAAGGGCCGACCGCGAGCAATGAGTTAACCCGCAGCAGAGGGATGTTGGAGCAAAAGTGTCTCATTGGCGAGGGCATAGATTCGCACAGTACCTGTTAGGTCTTGTCCAGATGAAGTCGCGCTGTGATGCGTCTTGAATGGAAATGCCATTATACAGGATTTTGTTCAACAGAAAAGGATAAAGTTAACAAGCAGCCAAGATATAAAGGAACAAGTTAAAAAAGAGACAAGTTTTTAAAGTGGTTCGGCACGAAAATGCCTACGTCCACTAATTCTCTTTGTTAATTCACTTCATATGGGCAGTACAAGTTAAGAAAAGTATCGAAGAAGGTGTTGGATGTCCCATGCCCTCTGGAACACCTCTCTGTCCACTGTTGAAAAAATATAAGCTCCGTTGTGGAGATCTTTATGAATTACATATGGTCCGTCCCAGATTGGATCTAGTGCACCGGGGCGCGGGAAGATTCGTTTGAGGACAAGATCTCCTTCTTGTAAGCTACGATGCTTGACTTTGGAGTTGTATTGCGCCGCCACTTTTTGCTTGTGAGCTGCTTCTTTGAGCGCTACATCGTTTCTCCTCTCTTCAAATAGATCCAAAGACATGTGAAGGAGTTTTTCGTTCTCTTATGGTTTATAGTGGATCCTGCGGTGGGAAGGTACTACAATTTCGACTGGGAGCATGGCCTCCGATCCGTATGCCAAAGAGAAAGGAGTGTGCCCCGTTGATGTTCTGAATGATATGCGGTAGGCCCAAAGTGCCGTAGGAAGTCCATCTACCCAAGCGCCTTTCGATTTTTCAAGCTTCTTTTTGATTAATGTTTTGACAATTTTGTTGACAGCTTCGACTTGTCTGTTTACCTGGGGGTAAGCCACAGATGAGAAGCTTTTGTGAATTCCATGCTTTTGGCACCAGTCGGCAAACTCTTCGCTGTCAAATTGAAGTCCATTGCCCGATATGGTTTTGAATGGAACCCCGTACCTGCATAGAACATTTTTGATCAAGAAGTTAATAACTTTTGCCGAGGATATTTTATTCAGAGGTTTCTCTTCCACCCATTTGGTGAAATAGTCGACTGCCATTATAGCATATTTGGCTCCGCCTCGGCCCACCGGCAGTTTGCCAATCAGGTCAATTCCCCATACTGCAAAGGTCCAAGGGCTGGTCATTTGAGTAATCTCATTTGTTGGTAGACGAAGAATCTTGGCAAATTTCTGACATCTGTCACATTTTTTAACGAGTCTAAGGCGTCTTTGTTTAAGGCGGGCCAGAAATATCCATATCGGAGTATTTTCTTTGCCAGAGTCTGCCATCCAGTGTGATCTCCGCAGCTTCCTTGGTGGATGTTGGATAAGATTTCCTTAGCTTCCCTTCCTGCGACACATCTTAATAAGGGGTCAGAGAAGCCGCACCGATAGAGGATGCCTTCTTGTATTGTGTAGCGGGAAGCTTTCCTCAAGATTTTCCTGACTTCGTTACGCTCGCTGGGCCATGTACCATCTTGTAAGAATTTTCGGATGGGAGTCATCCAAGTTTCCTCTTCGAATGCAGCTACCAGATTCACTTGCTCGAAACTCGGGGTTAGTTGCTTTTAGATGGCTACTGTTCCGGAAATGGTACCGTCTTTCATGCTAACTTGCTTTGCCAGCTCGTCGGCCTCTTCGTTCTCTTCTCGAGGGATGTGTTTGATTAAATAGTGTTCCAATTGATCGAGTAGCAGCTTGGTCTTCTTTAGATATGCTGTGAGTCGTTCTCCTCGAGTCTGAAATTCTCCTAGTATTTGGTTTACAATAAGTTAAGAATCACTATGAAGAAATAAAGAACAGACTCCAATCTCTAAGGCAATTTCTAATCCAGCTATTACTGCTTCGTATTCTGCATCGTTATTGGTGCTAGGGAATTCCAGCCTTAGAGCATAGTGTAGTTTCCTTCCCCTGGGAGTGATTATTACAACACCTGCCCCGAGCCTTGTTCGTTTGAAGCTCCATCCACAAAGAGATTCCACTTAATGTATTTTGCTATTTCAGATTGCTCCTTACCTTCGTTGGTAGTGAATTTGACAATGAAATCGGCCATGGCTTGTCCCTTGATGGCGGTGCGGGGATGGTAGGTGATATCATATTGATTTAGTTCAATGCACCATTTAAGTAGTCGTCCAGAAGTGTCGGGACGATGGAGTACCTACCTTATCGGTTGATCGGTTAGAACTCTGATGGAATGAGATTGGAAATAGTGTCGCAGTTTCCGTGATGTGATTAGTAAATAGTATGCTAGCTTCTCAAGTTTAGGATATCTGGCTTCTGCCCCTGTTAACCTCTTGCTTACAAAGTATATTGGTCGTTGCGCGTGGTTGTCTTCTCTCACCAAGGCGGCGCTTAGAGCATGAGATGACACAGCAAGGTATAGCTCTTCACCTTCGTTTGGAGTTGAGAGTACTGGTGGTCTCTAGAGGCGTTCGATTAGGTTAAGGAAGGCTGTTAAGCATTCGTCAGCCCATTCGAACTTTCTTTGTCTTTCTTTAGAGCCTCGAAGAAGGGGACACACTTATCAGTGCTTTAGAGATGAATCTGCTTAGGGCGGCCACCCTCCCATTTAGGCTTTGCATTTCTTTTCGAGTGGAAGGTATCCTGATATCTTTCAGGGCTCGGACTTGTTCGGGCTTGCTTCAATTCCTCTGGCATGGACGATGAATCCCAAGAACTTTCCTGACGATACTCTGAATGAGCACTTTAGAGGATTCAGCTTCATTCCATATTGGCGAAGTACTTGAAACATCTCGCCCAGGTAGCTTACGTGATCGTTGGCTTTCCTCGATTGTACTAGCATGTCATCCACATAAACCTCCATAGTTCGTCCTATCAGTTCCGCAAACATCTTATTGACGAGGCGCTGATAGGTAGCCCAGGCGTTTTTGAGTCCAAAAGGCATTACTCTATAGCAGTACAATCCCCGGTCAGTGATGAAACTAGTGTGGTCTTAATCGAGGGCGTGCATAGGAATTTGGTTATATCCTAATTATGCGTCCATAAAAGATAAGAGTTCGTGCCCGGCGGTGCTGTCCACAAGCTGATCGATTCGGGAGAGTGGGAAGGAATCCTTCGTGCAAGCGTCATTTAAGTTGGAGAAGTCAATGCATGTTAGCCACTTCCCATTAGCCTTCTTTACTAGTACCGGGTTAGCGATCCCCTCTAGGTAGATGGCTTCTCGTATAAAGTTATTGGCAAGTAGGTTCTTTACTTCTTCATCGAGGGCTGTTGATCGTTCTAGCCCCATACTTCTCTTTTCTGCTTTACTGGTGCCTTGGTAGGATCGATGTTTAGTACGTGGCATGCCACGTCTGGGGAGATTCCATTCATGTCAGCGTGCGTCCATGCAAACACATCCAATTTGTGGCGGAGAAAATCAATGAGTTGATCCCTCAATTTTACTCTTAGCTGAGATTCGATTTTCAACAGTCTACTCGAGTCGTGTTTGTCTACAGATACAAATTTCATAGCCACTGCAGGCTCGGCGGTGGCCTCCTCCTCTTTGCTCCTGGGGTCTAATTCATTGAAAGGATCACTGGTATATCGAAGAGGAGGGGCTTTCTTTAGTTGCTATGCTTCCAAGTTTTTCATGCAGAGAGCAGTCTCTACATTCTTCCCTCTATCCTTCCTGCGATTATTGCGAAGTTCAGTTACATAGCAATCTCGAGTGGCGTCTTGATCTCCCTCTACTTCCCCTATTCCATTGTCTGTTGGAAATTTCATCTTCAGACACCACGGGGCCAAGACAATTTGGAAGTCAGACACGGCTGGTCTTCCTAAAAAGGCTTTGTAGGCCGAGTGGTTATCTATCAGCACAAATGTTTGTTTTCGCACAACGGAGCAGGGGTGACTTTCTATTTCAACAAAAAGGTCCAATTGCCCGATGGGCATCGTCGCGTCTCCAGTGAAACCGTGTAGTGGTTTGTTGCACAGCGACACATCCTTCATTGACAGCTTCATTCTGTCGAAAGCATGCTTGAATAGGATATTTACTGATCTTTCAATGTCTACTAGAATTCGAAAAACTACGGCTGGGCCGAACCGGGCAGGGATGACCATAGGATCCATTTGAGGGTACTGCCTTCCTTTCAGGTCACGCCTATTGAATGTAATGTCATCATTCTCTTTTCGCTTCGGGTGACGTTCTTCCATAATAGAATTAACGTAGCCTTCATTGTTTCTAAGTGACTTTACGTATCTTTCCATCTCTGCCCAACTTCTATCGGCGATGTGTGATCCTCCCGATATGGTATGGACCACTATCTTTTCATGGCTGGGGCCGCTGGTGTTGCGATTTCCCCCTCCTGTTTCTGGGAGGGGTAGCCTTGGGTTCTCCTTGGCAGGAGTTGGGGTCCTGTTCTGACCTTTTACATAATGTACCAGTCTCTTCCTTCTGATGTGTTCTTCAATTAAGTCCCGGAGATGATGGCATTCATTGATATCATGCCCATGAGATTCGTGGAAGCGGCAGAAATTTTCAAACTTAATTGCGTTATCTGATTCCTTCTCGTATGGGGGCGTCTGTATTTAACTTCGTCTTGGGTGGCCAGGAAGATGTTTTCGATTGTCTCATTCAAAGGAGTGTAAGTTTCAAACCTCGGTCCTGGCCGATATAGACGTTTTTCTCCCTTCTTGCCCCCAGCATTGTCTCTAGAGTCATTTCTTCGAACGTCCTTTGCTACAGCGGATGTGTCGCTATGAGCTGCCTTGGTTTGTTGTCCTGTCTGTCTTTCAGTGGCAGCGTCTTCAAGTCTCATATATCTTCCGGCTTCATGGAAGAAATCGGGTAAGGTAGCTGGTTTTTCTTTCGTTAATCTCCTAGCAAACTTAGTATCCGGATGCACACCACTACAGAGGACCATTAAGATAAGTTTCTCATTGGCATCTTGGATAGCGGCCGCCGCCGCATTGAATCGGGTTAGATATTGCTGCACCGTCTCTCCAGACTTCTGTTTCATATTAGATAGGGAATAAGCATCCTTGGGTTGTTCCACATGAATGCGGAACTGGCTGATGAACTTTTCTTTCAACATTTCCAATGAGCTGATGGATTCTTGGGGTAGGTGGCAGAACTAGGAAGTAGCTAGATCTGCCGAGAATAGTGGAAATCATTTGCACAATACTCCTTCTGTGGCTCCGCTAATGAGCATATGCTATGTGTATCTCTACAAGTGTACAACGGGGTCAAAGATTCCCTTGTAAGGCTCCATTGTTGGCATTTTCCATTCTCGGGGGGTGATGGCAATTTCGATATTGCGGGTGAAAGGGCTGGTTACCCTAGCGCCTATCCCTTGATCTCTTTGATCCCGTTGGACGCACTCTCTGAACAATCGCGCCGTCCTTTCATCAGAATTTGGAGCAGATAGAAATGAGTTTGGTTCTTCTCTATAGGGTTGATTCCGTCCAGATGATCTGTAGGGGTGGTATCGTCTATCACCCCAAATATTTTCCAGTGGTTGTCTCTGGTCTTCTGGGAGCATGCTAGGGTCAGCCACAGTTGGCCCTTGCCTTGATCCTCCCCTGCTGGGTTCTGTTCTGAGCACTTCCTCGGGTCTAACTTCGGGCTGGACTCTAGCTCGGCCCCGTTCATTGGTGTTTCCATGGCTAGGTAGGATGACAGGCTCAGCCACAGCCGACCCTCTCCTGGTACCTCCCCTGTTGGGCTTGGTTCTAAACGATTCCTCGGGTCGGAGTTCGGACTGAGTTCGGGTTCGGCTCTTATCATTGCTGTTTATGTTGTGGGCTTCTTCAAAGAAGGAAAGATCTTTGTCGCCTCCCAGGTCCTCCAGAATGGGACTCAATCCCATGATTCAGTGTTGCGGTTGGATTCTTCAGTATCCCTTAAGCGTGACATGAGTCGGTCCACCAAGGCTTCTTGTTGGGATGTGAAGCGGTTAGTCACCTCAGCCATAACCCTGTCCAGATCTGCCCTAGCAATTGCTGCCGGTTGTTCCGTGGTAGGGGCTGTCGGATTTGCCTGATTTCCATTTCGTATTGCTGTTGAAACGGGGCGGTTCTCTTGATCTGTGATCACTGGATCTGAAATGCTGCTAGTTGCGATGTTCTTTCCTTTTCTAACATCTTTCTTCTGCCTGGGAGGCATGTCTTCCAAGCAATGAGTGATGATGTCGGGAAGAAGATTAAGTGGGAGAAGCTGAAGCTTCTAGCTCGATCTCTCAGTGAAAGCACCAAAAATGTTTGCACAAAAAATGGGCAAACACCTCCAAGTCGTATGATTTAGTGGATTTTATGTTGTTCTCAATGATTTGGGTGATTTATGCAAATATGTAAAAAGCAGGGACTAAACTATAAAAGACACACAGATTTATAGTGGTTCGGCCAGAATGTGCCTAAGTCCACTTCATATGTTATTCCCTTTCGCTGTTCAGATTACAAGTACAAAGCTTTGATTACAAGTGTATGAAAGTTATTTGGAAGTTCTATCCGTGCTTGATCTCTCAAACTTGTCTGCCATTGTTGTACCCCTACCCGTCTTTTTATAGAGTAAGGCTGGGGGTAGGTGTCTTGGATGTATATAGCTGCTGGTGGGCCTGGGCTGACGTGATCTGGCCTGGCAATCTTGGTTCGGTAGTGCTTTGGTTCGGTAGTTGGTGGAGCGTTGTTTGGACCGGTGGTGGTTGGAGGGGTTTTGGTTCGGTAGTCTTTGGAGTGGTTTTGGTTCGGTGGTGGGAGGAGGTCCGCTAGTGGGTTGGTCCGGTAGTGGGTGAGAACACGCCCAACAGTCGCGTAGCGACATATGATGGATCATTGATGGAGTTAGGTCGCGTAGCGATATATGAAGGGTCTGTGATAGAGTAAGGTCGCGGAGCGACATATGGCGGCCGTTTGCGATTCGTGATATGTTTCGTTTACTCCTTTCTTCGTATGGCTTGATGCGCTGCATCATCCTCCCCTGGTTGAAAAAAATTCAACCCCGAATTCACACTTCCCTCTCCTTCGACATGCTTTGTAACGACCCAGAATTTTTAGAAATTAAAATATGAATATTTAATTAATTTTAAATATTAATAAGCGAATTTATAAGTCAAATAAATTTTTATTTGAATTATTGAATTTAATTGGATTATTAAATCGATAATTTAATACGTTAAATTATCGAAATAATTAAAAATTGGGTTAAATATGATTGAAAATGATTTGTAAAATTTTATTTTATCATATTGAAGTTAGAATGATATTTTAGAACTTTTAAAATCGAATTAAAAGTTAATTTGTGAAAATTGAATATTTTAATATTAAAATCGACTAGTGAAAATAGCCAATTTTTGAACAGTCTCAGAATTGAATGAAACCAGTTCCATTGGATTCGTAATAGTTAGTTATTACCGGATTTCAAATTTCGTGTCAATCGGAGCTATCGTTTGATCGTGGCAGCTCGAAACGCATCGATTTATTTTTAATTTAAATTTGGCGAGTGAAAATAGCCATTTTCAAAAAGTCTCGGATTTCGACGAAACCAGTTTCATCGGATCCGTAATGTGATATTATTGTAAGGTTTCAAATTTCAAGTCAATTGGATTTACCGTTTGTCCGTTACAAATTAAAACGCCTAGAAATCGACTTAAATCGGTTTAATTCAAATTGAGCGTTTATAGCCATAACTCGCACATACTTCCGAATTAGCTTCCGAAACCTATTCCATTGTGTCCGGAACGCGGGATAAACCCTAGGTACATCAGTTTCGGCGCGTAAATCGGAGTTCGGAATTTCCGGGTGAATAGTGTCGATCGGTTCCCTATAAATAGACCCCTATCTCTCTCTAAATTAAAAAAAAAAAAAAACCTAAACCCTAATTTCATACTACAGCCGCCTCTTTTATATGAATGGCCAGAATTGTCCCAATTTCATTCCTTAATCTCTCCAAATCCATTCACAATCAAGCGAAGTGATCAACTACAAAGATGAAGATCTTGGCGAAAGCTTTCAATCCATACGGATATGATGGATTTTGGTGCAACGTGGAGGAGGTTAGAGGGGGCTGTCGGCCCTATGTTGCGCACGCAACACGAGATGAATGGTGGGGCCGAGCTCCACATGCTTCTGGCCGTGGATAGCTTGCGTTGGGGGCTTCGCAACGGCACGTCTTGATCGAATTTTCATCGTGTGATTGAGGAGTATTATTTAACCCTAATTCAAGAATTGGGTTCGGCCTCATTTTTGCAACCTGGAGATGGAAACGTGGAAGAGGAAGAAAGAAGTGGACGGTCATGATGGAGGGAGGTGAGATCCAGCGGCCCGTGTTAGCTTAGGTTATAAAATTTTAAATTTATATTAGTTTAAATCGAGCAAACTTCAAAAATCAATATCTTTTTCATACGAGGTCGAAAACGCGCGAAACCAGTTGCGTTGGAATCGTATGGACGAGCACTACGCGATGGAGTTGGTTTGGAGTCGTTTGGAGTTAGTGAGAATTTTGGGTAAAATTAAACATCCGTTTAATTTTATTCGAAATAAATCGCTAAAACGGAAATAAAATCAAGGTGAGAACTTCTCACTCAATCGAATCAGTTTCGATTTTATTTTAAATAGTTAGATTTAAAATATTTGAATGCATGTTTGAATGTTGATTGATATCTATGAATTGTTAAAATAGACATTATACGCCGTTAGTAAGCGGATGTTATTTAATAAAAACATATACCGTGAATATTTCATAAACAGTGAAATTGGTATTATATATAATATCAATATATATATATTGGCATATGTATATATTGCAGTTATTGATTTCCCGCATTTTTTGTTTAGCGGATGAGACCTTATTACGCCGTTATTAAGCGGATAATATTTAATAAGAACATATACCGCGATAATTTCGTACTGGAGCGAAATTGGTATTGTGCTAATGTTTTTGGATGCAGGAAAACAGGTTGGAGGGATCCAACTGGATTCCTCAATGGTATTTATTTGATTTCAGATATTTTGATATTTGATGGATTATCATATTGATATATGATATCGTTGTAGTCGTGATTGACTATTTGGTGTGTAGCATCATTGGACCAAATTTGGAATTTTAAAATGATTTTAAAGTGATTTTTGAAAATATATTATATTTTTGGAATAGATTCATTTTAAATAAATAAACGTTATAATTTTTAATGTTATAAAAATTATGATTTTTGTGAAATACGGTTAAAAACTGATTTTTGAGAATATGATGCTATTGATTTTATAAAATAGTTTAATCGGGATTTTAGAATTATTGTGAACAGTTTAAATATAGGATTTATAAAATTTAGTTATTTTATGAATCAAAAGGATGAAGTTTTTAAAGGAATTTAAAGACGTTTAAAAAGAATAATATAAATTAATTTATATTAAGAGATTTATAAATGGATATTTATAAATTTAAATATAGACATTATAAAACGAGTTTTTATAAGTGTTTGAATGAAGTGAAAATGAATTTCATAAATGAATGAAATTTATAGAATTATAAACTGTGAAGTTATAAATGAAATTTTATAAACAGTAGGTTTATAAAATTTATAAAGTTATTGAAAGAATGGAGTTTTGATAAATAAACGAATCTTATAAGTTATAAGATTTATAATTATGAAGTTCAAAGGAACGATTTTGTAAGATAATCGTTTTATAAGTATTTAACTTATAATATGAACGTTTAGTTTATAATTTAGTTATAAACTGGAATAGGTTAATAAAAGAATTTATAAAAAGGAAGTTTTTATAAATAAATAGAAATGGAATTTATAAACGTTGTTTTATAAATTCGCAAATGACTTATTTTGATAAGTAAATTGTTGAAACCTATTAATGGAGTTATATTCACGTTTTTGAATAGTGAATAATCCTTTGAATTAAAATGTATAAAAGGATGAAATGTGTTAAGGTAGTATATTCACGTTTTTGAATAGTGAATAGTATGTTAAAGAAAATGTTTAGAATGTGATATTTTAAATAGAATTAAAACGATCTAACAATGTTTTAAAATGTGTTGAGATTCGAAACCATAGATTTCAACATTTATTGTTGAAATAGACGTTTTCGAGAAATAAAAGGAAATGGTGGACTATAACACTGTTGTTATAGTAAATGATTTCCGAAAGGAAATGTTTTGTATAGTATTGGGATTTATATATCTATTTAAACTTCGAATCCCTATACTAGTGATTTTGGGTTGTCGTAACGATGTTTTACGCAACATTCGTTTTGGCCCAAATAAATATGTTTAAGTGAATGATTTCCTTAAAGAATGAAATATATACTTAATTCGATTTAAGTATATTGAATATTTTCCAAGGTTGAAAATAAAAAGATTTGTGAATTACTTATGAATAAATAAGTATGGAAATGTTTTCCAATATGAAGTGAATAATTAGAATTTATCTTTTTGAAGATAAATTGAAATGGATAATTGAAATGATATGCATGGATATTTTGAAATATAAACTCACTATGGAATTTATATGTGAAAGTGGAATTTGTTTAAAAATAAATATTGATTTATTTTTGAAGTATTGAAATTATATATCTTGTAAAGATATTTTGGAAAATAAATAATTTGGAAAATTATTTGGAAACTGGTGATGTGTGCATATCCATTGATAGTTCAATAACCGACTATCAATATTTCCCTTTGAATGGGTATTTGATGTGAATTGTTTGAATGTGAATGCTACAGTTATTTTTAAATAAGCGCTCACTATTCGGGTTAACCGGGAAAGGACCATGGGGTCGTATAACCCATTACGAATATGTGATACGTCGTTATAATTGCATTTGAAGATCGGTGTTGAAGACCCGGTATTTGCGAGAGCGATAGGATGACCTGTCGATTTACTCTGCACCGAGTTGCTCCGGTATAGAGTTCTCCATATGTGATGGTGAATCCGATTAGGATTGTGAATATCCGGATTGCAAGGACTTCTTTGTAAGTGCCTTCGGTTTTGTTCGAGCCCGGAACAGACTTGTATGGATTGTGTGTCTGACATTACAAGTTGAGATATAAAGCCGATTTCTTTCAAATATATTTCTGTTGGTGGCGAAGAATTTATTCTTTTGCTTAACACCCTTCTCTGAGACGTACGAGCTCAGAGGTTATATAGTTGAAGTTATCAGCGATATATTCCCAATTTGGTAATGTGACATGCTAAGTGTTGCTGAAATGATCATTGTGTTGATTATTGTGATAGGATCGTTTATTTGATCGTCTATCTTGGTGATCATTGTGTTGATCATTTGTTGACCCAAAGCATGGCTTTTGTATAAAGTATGTTTTTGTGGACGTGACTTCGTCGAACCTCACACCCCGGAAATGGTCAAAACAGGAAAGATGCAGCAAGGTTATGAGGGGTAGCACCCTTTAGGGTATGTACATTTCCTTCTGGATAGAGGTGTTATCATGGTATGGAGCCCAGATATTTAACCTATGTGGTTACTACGAATTTATTACTTTGTGGTTGTTGGTTTTCGGGATCCCGTGAGAAAGGTCGTTTACGATCGGGGAATGGCGTGCTCGTGTCAGTAGTTACCCAGTTAGGGGTAACCCGGCCTTGTGTTGGCAGAGTTCCGGTTTGGTTCTCGGGGATGTCTTTCCAGAGGCATGCTCTTGTGGCAATGGGAAGTTCCTTGGCCTGACCATTTGTTGGAAATCCAAAGAAACAATACGTGACTTGTACGGTTTTAGTTGTATAACCTGCTATGGAATGTGGCGGTAACCTACTATTGAACATAGTTAGCTATAGTAGGCATACGATAATGGTCGTATGTTGGCTAAGATTTATATTCTACTTTCGAAATGAATTTTCCCTACACTATACACTAGTAATAATATCAAATATTATTTTAAATGCGTATCAAGCATCTTTGACTATCATAAGGAGAAATCTCCTCCGATTCTGCGTTTGCATTGTGTGTGTGTGCGGGAGGCCTTATGGTAGTCTCATTTTTAAAAGCATTGCGAATTGATTTAAAAATATTCCTCTATTTTTGATTTTTAAGATAAATAAACTGTTTTGAGTTCTCACACCAGTCACATGACTGACTTGGAGTTTATTGTTTTCCTTCCTAAACTCTGGGTGCCCACCAATTTCCACACGGGCAGTCAAGAGTTAAGGTTTATCAGGATATTTTGGATATTCTGGAGTTGCTGGAGGCAAGCTGGATGGCGTGGCATATTACTAGTTATATAGTATTTCTTTTTCCGCTGCACTGTTTGTTATTGTTGTACACTCTGATGATATGATGTAATGTAATGTGATGTAATGTAATAACTGATATAGTTCTTTGTTTAAAGATTATTCATTTATTTATTATATGTTGTTCCGCTGCGAATTGTGAGATTCTGATGTTGTTCTGTTGTTTTCTGTTCCGTCCTATTTTCTTCTGTTTTTCTTTTTCCTCTATTCTCTTTTTCTTCTATTTTAAAATTTTCTATCTTCTATTCCCTCTTCTACTCTATTCTCCTATTTTCTTTCCTCTCCATCTTCTCTTTTCTTCTCTTCTTATTTCTATTTTCTTTTCCTAAATTCTTTTTAAAACCCATAACTATTCGGTTTTTCGGCAACGAAAATCCGCGTACGTTACATGCTTGTTCTAATGATATGGAATCAAATGTTTGACGTTGAAAACGTCGGCAGTGTGGATATGATCCAATCTTAACCGACAATCATTATCATTGATCTTCTTCAAGATTTTTACTGGACCAATCTTTCGAGCTTTCAATTTGTTGTAAGTTCCAACTGGAAAACGATCTTTCGTCAATACTGCATTAACAAAATCACCCTCTTTGAAGTCCACACTTCTTCGCTTCTTATCCATCAGTTGCTTATACTTCTCATTCGACTTAAGCAATCGTTCATGAACAGTCCTGTGACACTCCTGCAACTCAGTCACGAAACCACAAGCTCGTTTAACAACCCCTTTCTAAAGTGGAACTATTGACAAATCCAACGGCCTCTTCGGAATTGCTGAATATACTACTTGAAATGGGCCGAATCCAGTACTTTCGATTAACGGCATGATTATGCACGAATTCTGCCTGACATAAGTTCACATCCTAGCTCTTCAAATTATCCTTCACAAGATATCACAACAAGTTTCCCAAAGATCTGTTCACCACTTTCGTTTGCCCACCCGTTGGTGGATGATAGGCGCTACTAAAATTCCGCTTAGTCCCAACCATCTTCCACAGACTCAGCCAAAAATGACTTGGAAATCGAGTATCCCGATCAGAAACAACGGTCTCAGGTAGCCCATGTAGTCGATAAACCTCTTTAAAGAACATTTGAGCAACACGGACTACATCGGCGGTCTTTTTACAGGCAACGAAATGTGTCATCTTCGAAAATCTATCCACCACAACATATATAGAATCATTCCCTCATTGAGTTCTTGACAAATCCAAAACAAAATCCATGCTAAAATCAACCCATGGTCTAGTAGGCACGGGCAATGGCATATACAATCCTGCATTCGTAGCTGTCCCTTTGGAAACCTGACATATGTGACATCTCTGCACAAATCTTTCAACTTCTTTCCTCATGGAAGGCCAAAAATATGATTGAGAAATCAACTGCAAGGTACAATCTCTTCCCACATGACCTTCTTCATGCAATTCCTTCAAAATCTTCATTCGCGAACTGCACTCTGGTATACACAACCGATTTCCTTTGAATAGAAAACCATCTACCAACACACAAACATCCGTCTTCCCTTTCTCGACTTCATCTACAATCTTAGCAAAGAAAGGATCCTCAACAAACAATTCTGAAAATACATCAAACCCCATCACTTCAACTCTCATCATAGTCAACAAATGATTTCTTCTACTCAATGCGTCTGCCACACGATTTGTAACTCCCGACTTATGCTTTACAACAAATGTAAACTGTTGCAAGTATGCGATCCATGAAGCATGCCTGGCTGCAATCTTATCATGTCCCTGCAAATGTTTCAATGCTTCATGGTCAGTATACAACACAAACTCTTTATAAAACAAGTAGTGTCTCCAATGCTTTATGGCTTGGACAATAGCATAAAGCTCCAAGTCATAGGTATTGTATCTTGTCTTGGCTCTAGAAAGTTTCTCACTAAAATAAGAAATTGGACGACCCTTTTGACTTAACACTCCACTAACTCCAACTTTAGACGCATCAATATCCAGCTCAAAGAGTAACTGAAAGTCCAGTTATCTAAGAATCGGTGTCGTAGTCAAAAGTGTCTTGATCTATTGGAAAGCGGAATCAGCCTCTTCAGTCCACACAAACTGCTTTCCTTTCATACAATCTGTCACTGGTGCCATCACGCTACTGAAATGTGGAATAAACCTTCGAATGAATGATGCTAAACCATGGAAACTTCTCACTTCAATTACAGTCCTGTGTTATGGCCAATCCTTGATTGCTTCAACTTTACCTTGATCCACATGGATACCTTCCTTGGACAACACATACCCCAAGAACAAAACATTGTGTGTCATGAACATGCACTTCTTTGTTGCCGCGTAAAATTGCTCCTGACGAAGTATCATCAACACCTCCTGCAAGTGTTGTAGATGTTCTTCTGTGCTTCCACTGTATATCAATATATCATCAAAGTATACCACCATGAACTTTCCAATAAACGATCGATAGATCTGATTCATCACTCGCATAAAAGTACTAGGTGCATTCGAAAGACCAAATGGCATAACCAGCCATTCATACAACCCCCCTTCCCCCCACCCCCCGTGTCCTAAAGGCTGTCTTCCATCCATCCCCTGGTCGAATTTGAATCTGATGATACCCACCCTTCAGATAAATCTTTGAAAATATAGCAGCTCCAATCAACTGATCCAACAAATCGTCCAATCTTGGCATCGGAAATCTGTACCTCACTGTAATCTTTTTTAGTGCTCGACTATCTTTACATATTCTCCAAGTTACATCCTTCTTTGGCACTAACAAGGCTGGTATTGCACAAGGTCTTAAACTTTCTTGTACGCGCCCTTGTTCAAGTAACTCCTCCACCTGCCTTCTCAACTCTTCATGCTCCTTTGGACTCATTCTATAAGGTGGTCTATGTGGTAACACAGCTCCTGGAACAAGATCAATTTGGTGTTGTATGTCTCTCAACGGTGGTAACTCTTTTGGTAATTTTTCAGCAAATACATCTTCAAATTCCTTCAACACTGGCCTAACTTCCTCAGGAATTTCAACCGTTTCACTACTTTCACGTCCAATCAACAGAAATACTTCAGGCCCATTCTCTACTTATTTGACGAACTCCTTCAATGATAACAGAGTCTTTAGTTCCTCGATTTCCTCCAACTTGCTTTCACTTTGTTGTCTCTTTTTAGGAACTAAAGTGATTCTAGTGTGATTGAACAAGAAACTATAGCAGTTAGTCCTACCATCGTGTTGCACAACTCTATCAAATTGCCACGGTCTTCCCAACAACTAATGACCTACATCCATATCCACCACGTCACACCAAATTTCATCCTTATACTTCCTTCCGATAGAAAAAGTTACACAAGCTCTTCGACTAACCTTCACTTCCCCACCTTCCCTCGTCCATGCTAATTTGTAGGGATTGGGATGCTTCTTTGTCTTTAACGCCAACTTCTTTACAGCTTCTATAGAGATGATGTCATCACAACTTCCTGCATCGATAACAAACTTACAAACCTTTCCCAAAATAGTGCACGTCGACTGAAAAATATTACTCCTCAACCAGCTAGTCTCCTCTTCCTACTTAGGCGTCAAGCAAGATCTCCTCATCATTAAAGAATATCCCTTGTCTTCCGTTAATAATTCTTCTTCCTCCTCAACTTGTGGTGAATTGGAACATTCTATTTCTGCATCCTCATCGTCAACCTTAGCAACCATCGCTCGCTTCTTAGGCCTCGGGCATTCATTGCTCTTATGACCAAACTCCTAACAGTTATAACATTTGAAATTTTTGTTGACCTTGGTCTTAACAACTTCATTGACAACCGGTTTACTAACAACCTTGGAAACATTAGTATTGCTACTAGCCCCTTTCACCTGATTGATCGAACTCGTAGGCGCACCGCATCCTCTTTTACCTTGCTTCTCCCAAGCTAGAGCCTTCTGGTGTGCTTCGGCAACTGATCTTGGATCAAGCATATTTACCATATCCTGATTTGGCATTCTCAATCCTCCAACAAATCTAGATGTCAACTGTTCCTTCGTTTCCATGATATCATTTCTAGCAATCAGTTGATAAAACTCATCTGCATAATCATTTACCAATTTTGTCCCTTGTCTCAAAATCTGTAAGCGATGATACATAAGAGACTGATAATTATAAGGCAAGAAAGTAGACTTCATCAACCTCTTCATCTTTTCTCATGAAACAATCATCGACTTTCCCATTCTTTCCCGTGTAAGTTTAGTTTGTTGCCACCATGGCATAACTCTTCCCCTTAATCGTGTAGCAACCAACTTAACTTTACGATGCTCGGGTACTTCCTTGAAGTCAAATTTTTTTTCAACATTTGATAGCCAAACCAGAAACTCTTCCGCTATCATTCCCCCTTTGAATTTTGGAATCTCTGTTTTCATCCTCGACTCCCATCGACGATCATCTTCGAAATCGCTATTTCGACTTCGTCCTTAGCCATGGTTTCGACAAGAGCTACTATCACCATCACTGGATTCCTCCAAATCTGACGTATGTCGATGTCGATTCTGACCATCAACATTTCTGCTACCATGCACGTCTCTTTCTACCGAAACTGATAGTTCTCTTCTTCCCCGATCCGATAGTGGTGACATTCTTCTCCTCTCGGAATCTGATGGCGAAATTCTATGACCACCTTGATTTGAACTTGGCGTTGCTCTTTGTCGAGTTTGATTTATATCCATCATGAGCCCTACCAATCTACCAATTCTCTCATCAAACTTCTCATTGAGTTTATCACTAATTCGTTGCTCCATTTGTTCATCATCTTCTCTTCGATACACATCTGCAACATTCTGATGACGATTAACTCTTCTTGGAGGCATTGTCGAATCTTCAACAAATCCAAACACACATTTCAACTAGCACAACTTTCAGTGATGCAAAATCTACGTACAAACTCCTAGCTCACGACTTGACCAAATCTCGCACAAACTTGAACGAGCTCGTTTCTGGCTTTGGTACCAAATTGACGCAGTCTCGGAAGTAGATCTGAATCGGCGGTCAAATCTATCCAAGATCTAATGATGAATTACGGAATTATTAATCAATGATACAAGATGAATTGATGAATTGATGATACCAAATGCCCAAATCCGTTGATCTCTCGAGATACCGGATTCTAGATATCTTCGACACTTTGATCGTGCACGATGCAGCGTTAGAAGATCTACGATTCTTCGACGTTGATCTCGCGCACGAGATTCGGTGAATTGGCTTCAAATTCGTTGATTCGAGCGCACTCGAATAACCGAAGATGGAGAAAGGAGTTCACACTCAACTTTCAATTTTAAAAGAGGCACAAAGCGCTCAATAAAATTTTATTCAAAATTTTTACAATGCCAACACACCCCTATTTATAGGGTTTACAACACACATATAAACGATTTACATCACAAGCACAACACAGCCAACTCACGACATACACAGAAAGCACAGACGAGTTACAACGCATTCGACCTAAAATATACGAGTTACAATTGTTTGCGACTTACATCACAACGACATAGGAAACAAGAAGCGACTCAACACACTACAGTAGTGACGTCAGTCTTCGGCTGCGACCTTGGGCGGAGCGACCTACGGCTTCACATTTTGTTCGCAACCTAGGGCGCAGCAATTCAGGGAAACCTCGTGACATAAGTCAGTTCGTTCACGACCTAGGGAATTGGTGATGGAGTTAGGTCGCATAGCGACGTATGATGGATAAGTGATGGAGTTAGGTCGCGTAGCGATGTATGAAGGGTCAGTAATAGAGTTAGGTCGCGTAGCGATGTATGGCGGCCGTTCGCGATTCGAGATATGTTCGTTGACTCCTTTCTTCGTATGGCTTGATGCGCTGCATTAGGTACATTTGTTTAAAGATATATGATAAATGAATTGAATTTCTTCTATTACGTGAGAAAGTAGTGGAAATACCATAAAATGAAAGTGCAATATTGATAAATCGATAAATTTTTATAGGTTTAATGTTCTTGCTGTAAATATCAAAATATATATCGTAAGTGTATGATATGTGAAAGTGATAAACAAAATATTTAATAATTAATAATTAAAAGATATTATAAATGAAACTAAGACCAGGATCTATACATATCAAATTGTTATTTTAATTGTGCAAAAAAAATCACAGACATTCCTTACCATTAATTTATTGTCTTTTAATAAAAGAAAATTTTTTAACGACAAAGTATTGATTAAAATATAACAATATTAGAAAGAAAAAACGTTGGGCATATTGGAAATGATATACCAATTTTAAAAAGAAATATTGTATATATGTTTGTTTGTAAGGAAATAACTTTAGTAATATAAAATTATACATATGTTTCATTGTATTAGAATACTAATTTTAGAAATGAATTATTTGTGCCCAAATGTAAAATGATGTAAAAGATCTAAGGGTACTTGGTACATAACTGTGGAAACATTGAACTAGATGTTGTTGAATGACTAATTAGTTTTGCCATTTTCATCACTATATGTATGTATGTGTGTATAAACATATAAACACACACATATGCAGGCATGTATCTATGTATGGTAAACACATTAATAGTCATTTTCTACAATTTATTAGACTAGTAAATAAATGTTAGTTAATAGAATTTATTTTACAAGTCTAAATTTGAGATCACTTAATTGATGTTAATATATGCACTTGGAAAGTAACATAATAGGAGAAAACTTGAGTGAATTTTGTAAATAATTACGTATTTTTGTCAAATGTTGCTGTTTGAAACACAAAATTGTATGACTGTGAGTAGTAATTATAGTAATGATAAATTGTAGGGATTTGAGAAGAAAATAATCTGGGATATTTAAGGTGTGACGGAGGAATTTCTGAAACTAATAGAGGAGCGGAAAATTTCTTTACATTACTATTATTAATAGACAGATATATAGGTTGATAGACAAAACCATATTCTGTTCTAATTAATTAATACCAGTATGTATGCCATGGTTCAATGGTAGATTTCAATTAAAAGCTATAAATTTGCAAATATATCGCTTTAAAAGGTTCAATGTTCATCATTAAAGGCAATAAAATTAAAACAAAAATGTATCTACTGAGAAAATGATGTAAGTGCACATAAAAAAGGGAAAAAAAATCATGCACCTTATATTATTCGAATTCATTTTGCAGGTCCAATGTTTTACCATCTTCTTGACATAGATTTTTGTCCCTTGTTAATTAAACATTAAAGAGGCGCGTGTTTCCCATGCTCTATATATTTCAAGTTTCTAGTATCTACAAGATGTACATGACAAATTAGAATAAGATAATTTTTTTTCAAAATGGTTAACAATTATGTTGTTTTGTTTCCTATTTTTCTCTTTTCTCTTGCAATTTTAGCATGTTCATAGGCTCCAGCTCCCGGTGTGTTGCTACTTCTTTAATTTACACTACTTGAATGTTTGAATATGATGATATTTATGATGACGGTTGCTAATTGCAGGTGACATGACACCATTACAAAAGCATGTTTCATTTTTTGACAGAAACAAGGATGGCGTAATTTACCTTTCTGAAACATTTGAAGGTTGTGATCATTGTATTGCAGTAATTTAGTATTGTTAGAACTTATAAGTGACTTACTATTACATATACTTATCTATTGATCATTGTTATTAGGTCTTCGAGCTATTGGATTAAATGCTCTTGTAGCTGCTCGTGATGCTACACTTATTAATGCATTCAATAGTCCTAAAACTAGCGAGGTATGATATTCAGAATCAAATACTGCTTTGTTTAGTGTGTCAGTTTGACTTCTTTTAGTTTTTGAATGTAGTTTACAAGTTCTATGTTCATTTTTTTGTTTGTGTTTTCGTAGTCAAATATGCCAGATATTCGTCTTCCAGTGTATGTAGATAACATACACAAAGGAATTCATGGCAGTCACACTGGTACATACGATCCTCAAGGAAGGTACTGTTGCATCTTTATATCTTTGTATTTTCTTTTTTCCGTGAAATAAAGACGTTGCAATGCATAGGCTACAATTTTTAATTTTCTTCCTCCTTTTGATAGATGCATTATTTTATCTACAAAATGGTATCGTAGTTTAATCTCTAGCAAAATATTGAAAATAGGAACAAGAAAAAATAGGTGAAAAATAAATTTTCTCATACTCAGTATCTGGATGCACCTCTAATGTTAACTAGTTTTTTTGAAAACTGATACTGGAATTTCAAACTTTCATTTTGACTAGAAAGGGGAAAAAAATAGTGTATGTTTGGACATCATGAAATGAATATAATATTAGTCAGTGTTTTACTTTATCATGGACCTCAATTTGATGTTTTGTAGCACGATTACATAGGTTTGTTGAAGCCAAATTTGAGGAGTTCTTTAAAAAGCATGCACATACAAATCCAAATGCGCTGAGTGAAGATGAAGTAAATGAGATGCTCAAGTCAAATAAACAAGCTAACGATTTTGCAGGATCGTGAGTTCCTATCTTAATGCTGCTTATTTTCCTTTTAAACTTGAAAGTTGCCAAACCTAATATACATGTATATACACACACACGCTCATTAATAACATTCTAGTTAACCTCATTAAATTAATGAATGTTACAACTGAATAGGCAAGCAGCATCAGGGGAGTGGAAATTGTTGTACTCATTAGCAAAAGACAAGGATGGACTGCTGCAAAAGGAAGTAATAAGGTCTATTTATGATGGTACTTTGTTCTACAATTTGGAAAAGGCACATTCCAAAAAGAACAGAAGTTGAAAAGCCTGTAATATGGATGTCATATTTTTTATATTGTTGTCGTTTGTTTGTGGCCCAATCTAACAACAGTTATTGAATCGTCTCATGCTTATTAATAATCCAAAAAACAAAATTACAAAAATTTACCTTGTCTTTGCTATTAATTTAAGGGGGAAATAACATCATATTATTTTATTTCGCACTGATATCATATTGCTATCAATGTTGAGTATGTTGTTCGTCACTACAACTCCATCTATGATACTGACAAATAATTTATACACTTTCGACATTTAATGAGTTGTGTGTAGACTAGTCAATGGATGATGTGTGATTCAGATAGCTATAAACCCGAAACCAGTTAGTACAATCCATACCCATCGTCGATCTGTACCTATAGGGTATTGCAAACCTGTACTAAACACAACCCATTGGGTATTCGGGTAAATGCCTGGATACCCAACATGCCAAATTATATTACACCTTTAAAAATTTATTATGTTGTGCATGTCTTTTATAAAATAATGATACGCCAAAAGCTTCATATATGACCAGTGCATGAACAAAATATTGCAAAACAAATGCATCTGAAGCCACTTATAAAGCAAAATATAAAGTCGTTTACATTTTCATGGGTAGAGGTTTACTGCTGCATGTGCCAAGTGTGACTATAACTGAGTATAACAATCATGAGACTACCATGTTTGAAATGTAATGAGATTGTTGCCATGGCTTTTGTTTTTTCTTGTTGCTAGAAGTGATCCCAACTCTAATATTATTCGTGATGTTTTTGTCTAAAATGAACACAAGGTTGCTGCAAATGTAGAAGTAGAACAATAATTACATGGGATACGAGAATGACTAAACATTACTCAAAGCAAACAATAATCAGGCTCAATCCGAGTTTGGGTATTGGCATCCAATCCCATACCGATAAAACTGATGCGAAATCAGATTGGGCTCCAATAGAAGCCGGCACCATCAAAAAGCCCAATTATGTGAAATTTACTAAGTATCATTATTTATTATAATATCTCATTTTCTTTTTCTGTATTTTTGTACATTCATGATAAATAACAAATTTTGTCTATAAGACTTATTAGCATTTGTTTTAAGATTAAACATATAAATCAAAACAAAATTTATATTTGCTAACTGCTAGTTTGAAACTTCATACGGATAATCGATCAACGATGAGTGCATCATCTAACATGGAGTACAGTAAACAGCTGGTGTACTAATCATGTCCTCTAACCTTTAAATACCTATAAAGAAATGTCAAAAATATTAAAGATAAATTTTGGCTCACATCCCTCTTTACAAAAAAATTAGACGCACATCCCTTCGAATTTAGCATTATAATTTTAGTCTCTGTAATTTATACCGAATCCAGTACTTCGATTAACGGCATGATTATATGTGAATTCTTCCTGACACAAGTTCACATCCCAGCTCTTCAAATTATCCTTCACAAGATATCTCAACAAGTTTCCCAAAGATCTGTTCACCACTTTCGTTTGCTCATCCGTTTGTGGATGATAGGCGCTACTAAAATTCAGCTTAGTCCCAACCATCTTCCACAGACTCAACCAAAAATGTAACGGCCCTGAAATTTAGACCCAGTTTAAAATTTTAAAATCGTTTATTTAGGGTAGAAATTCAAATTTGCACGAACAAATTCCGTTTCTATTCAAACTTCACATTTGGAATGCGTCTAGATAGACATGGGCGTACGCCAAATTTCGTTGAAAATTATTGAAGAAAATTTCGTGTGTCGCATTTCCCTATTGATTTAAATTATATATGTAAATTCTCTTTCGTCCGAACTCAAATATTTTTCACATTTCTGAATAAGAAAAATATTCTGAATATGACGACGCAATTCGTTTCGTCAAATTTCGCTTTTAATTGCAAGCTAAAATGTTCGCTCGTGCAAATGGTTCAATAAGAGTTACCACTTTGCAAACAATGTCAAACCATAAATATTTTTATACCTTTGTGTTCGTCTTGTCGTGCTGACCAAAACGGTATATTTGTTTGTGTCAATCGGAGTTCGGCGCTGCGAACTATAATTGTTTAACGGATTACAAATCGGTCCGTTACGCAGCACAAAAACCGGTACCCGTTTTCTTCAACGTTCAGAATTCTAGGAGTCTTTGACTATTCAGCTGCCTTGGGAAGCCAACAGCCATTGCGGTTACCAAAACAATAACTTGGAAACTTTTGATATTTCATATTTCATTCGTTTAAAACTTCAAAGCATCTCTGTATAAACAAGCTGCTATCTTCTTTTGTTCAGAGGCAAATTCATTTGTGCGGTACATATTCTCTTTCCCCTCCCTTACCTTCCTTTTACTATTTTGTTTTGTTCCCCAGTAACGAAACCCACCAGCCTTCGCCCAGATCCGCCAGCTTCGCCCAGACCCCGCCAGCTTTCGCCCAGACCCCGCCAGCTTCGCCCAGACCCCGCCAGCTTCGCCCAGAGCCCGCCAGCTTCGCCCAGACCTGCCAGCCTTCATCCAGACCCGCCAGCCTTCGCCCAGACCCGCCAGCCTTCGTCCAGACCCGCCAGCCTTCGCCCAGACCCCGCCAGCTTCGTCCAGACCCGCCAGCCTTCGCCCAGATCCGCCAGCTTCGTCCAGACCCGCCAGCCTTCGTCCAGACCCCGCCAGCTTCGCCCAGACCCGCCAGCTTTGCCCAGACTCCACCAGCCTTCGCCCAGACCCGCCAGCCTTCGTCCAGACCCGCCAGCCTTCGCCCGCCGCAGCCACGCTGTCGAACCCGGACCCACCCACCGACTTGGCTGCCAACACCCGAGCCACTGCCTTCACTTCCCTCTTCACTTTGCCTAAGACCTATAGCCAATACATCATATCACTTTGAACATGCTTTGTATATTCTCTGTTGGAAATTTATATGTTAAATGTTGTTGCATGCATATAGGCTCTACCTATTAGTATATAGGATTTACATATAGGTTATGTATATGTCACTTGAAGACCCTCCTTCCTATAGCTAGCCTTTATCAATAGGAATTTGTTCCCAATATGAACAGTGGGTTGCATATGCCGTTATATGGAGCATGTGCTCTGACTTTGTTTTGCTTCTCATTTATCGGCTGCATAACCAAATGAGATTAGAGTGTTTTATATATTAGTATAGCGGTATATACTTTGAAAATTCTAATTTGCTCACATACAGTGTTTTACTGTGTTTGTATCAGCTACTACTTCGGAGACTTAGACTTTCATCCGACTTGTCGAATCTATCTTGCTTCATTGTTCGGTATGGTTTATATATATATATATATATATTCAATTGATATATATTGCAATAAACAAATAGTTGATTTATTTAATTGTTTGAATTGTAGTTTGTGTCGTTTTGCATCGTGCTTGTTCGTGTCTCTTATCTATTCGTCTTTGTGCTTCGTCGTCTTCTCTAACCACGCAAGGTGAATATTTCATTCATGACTCGATCTATTATGCTATGATAATCAAGTGATAAATTGTTGTTTATGTTAATTTGGATGTTAAATTGATGATTGTTAGGATTGTTGAAGTTAGGATTGTAAATCACTATGCAAGTTAAAAATTTAATATTGTTAGTTCACGACAAACAAGTGTGACACTGAAATTTGTTATGTGATGATTGAATTTGGTTGTTAATATAAGTGAATTTGAATATGAAATTGAAATTGATATAGGATAGTCGACAAAATTTAAATTGGACTATATATGTTGAACTTGACCCCTTTAACTGTTAAATCAACCGCCGCGTAGAAATAGCATTAACTACACTTTGAACCATTATATGTATGATTGATGTAGAAATGTGATAATAGACACCAAGTGAAACCATAAGATAATAATCTTTAATCTACATGAAACGATAGTGTAGATTCTAGGAATAATTATATTAATTTGCATAAATAACAAATGTAAGTTAATACGATTATTTCGGGATTATTTAATAAAATTGTTAAATTGTTATGTATGGTTGCTATTGCTTGTTTATTTACTTTGACACCATCCCAGTTATCACACTGCAAGTTCCCTTTGCTATGCTTGTTTTATATTGAATGATATTGGGTTGAAATGATAAATACCCATTTAAACAACTTGGCCTAGGATAGAAAATAAAAGTAAGAAGCCCGATTGGTCAACAAAACCATTTTCGAAATTGAAATATATTTTAAATTAAGTAATGAACTTAACAATTTGTTTGGAAATTTAATAACGAACTATGGGATTTCAGTTGAAATAAATTAACGGATTTAAATTGAAACGGATTAATAACTTACCAAATTGGATAAAATGAATTGAAAATTTAATTGAAATAAGATTTAGGAGCAAGTAAGTTTAGAATTTAATAAGTTAAAGATTTAAAGATTTGTTAGCTTTAGATTCAAATTCAGACTTTAAATAAATAGATTGAACTTGTTATAAGTTAAATTGAGATTTAGGAGATTTGACTTACTAATTTAATGAATTTAAATTAGGGATAATTTAAATTTAAAACGATTTTAAATTTAATGAATTAATCAAATTAGGACATTGCAAATGTAAATAGACTTCTTTGATTAGAAATTTAATTGAATCGGTAAATAAAACAAATGAAGTTTTGAAAAGGGGAATCTAGTTAATAAAGTTGATTTAATCGAATTTATGATAACAATGGATATAAACATAAAGTGACATGAATAGAATTTGTTTTAATAATTTAAACTAAGTTTAGCATTATATCGAATTCGTTGATTTTGAACTAAACTTAATAAGCGACTTTTAGACCTTATTAAATTGAACTTGAATACTTAATTTTATCGTTAACTCAATTGTTTAAACTTAAGATCGTATTTGGAAATATGTTTTAAAATATCTAAAATAAACTGAATTGTGAATTGTCAAATTTTGGAAGTCAAATTTGCACCTTGACTTTTGGACTTTGATTTGTTAAAACGTAAATTTAACCGACCATCGGGTAATAAATACGTAGTTATTAAAGAGACCGGGATTGGAAATGGACATACTCTCTGTCGATACCGAAAACCACTTTAATAACTATTATGCGCGAAGTGTTGATCCAGAATGAAGTAGATGGTTTGGTGAATGCGTTGACTAAAGAAAGAGAACGATATTGGATTACCCCTGACATGACTAAAACAGGAGCCGCGCCGGGCCATTGAGGATCGCCACCTCTAGCGGACACACTTCTTCGATACCATATCTATTACTTTTGTGATTCGATTTGGGTGCACCCTTTGATTTGGGAGTGTTGTTTCGTGGTGTTGAGATAGTAGCTACTATGCTCAACATCAGTCCGGATCACGCAACTACTAGTATCCTAGTGGGTATTGCCTCATGTACCTTGTCATACTGATTATCCTATTCGCGACCACTACGTTTTGATTTGTACCTTGAGTATATGGATTGCCCTCTGGTGACTTCCGATTTTGGGAAACTACGGTCTTGTATATGCTTTTGGGAATATAAAATGTGTTAAGGGGAATTATGGTAACGCTTAACGCTATTTTAATATTCTATTTTACTGATTAGACATTACCTACATACCGTATTATATATAAAGATAGTTTATCGGATCCTTAGAGATGTTATTTTATTCATCTTTGAGTTATGGACTTTATTTCCTGCAATTGATTATCCTGCATAAGATTTTGAGTCCTGACTCGAGTGTTTCTTTTGTATATGCTCGGGTCAGTCTGAAGCTATCCAGTTTGCTGATCAAGGTTGGTTGAAGATGTTGAAGACTTAGCATTTATCTTTATCAGTCTATTTCTATTCCAGTATTGTTTTCTTGTCTGTTGGACATTTATGTATTTCCTTTCAGTCACTTTATGTTTAGACATTGTTGTATTTCATATAGTAGCTTCATGAACTGCTATTATGACGATGTATTTTCCGCTGCATTATTCTGTGACTGTTCTGTGTCTGTGATGTTGTATTGATTCTCATTTACATTTATGTATATATAATCCCATAATGATTCGTTTTTTGTATTATTTAAGTTGACATGTATGGATTATTGTCAATTTAAATGGTCCAAATATACGGGTTGTTACAGTTGGTATCAGAGCTTTGGTTTCCACTAAAAACCTTTGTTGGGGTTATATAAACTCATTAGACATAGGGTAGCAATACCCTGGGATGAGGAGAATCAATTCAATATACATATCCTTTCAAATTCAAACTTCTTAATTGATTCGTTGATTAGACTTTCCTTAAAGTTCTATGATTTTCTATCCTTGGTTCTAAAAAAAAAAAAAAATTTTGGTATTTCAGGATGAGTGCCAGAAGAAACAACAGGGGAGGAAGGGGAAATGGTCCTGCCCAGGCTGCACCTGCCGCCCCAGCTCCAGTCAAATTCACCACTCTTAGTAAGGAGTCTACACAACTTGGTGGTGTTAAGTTCTCTGGATCCGAGAATATTATTGAAGCTCAACGATGGCTCAAAAGCTTAGAGATGATATTTTCTGGAGTGGAGATCACTGATGCTCAGAAGCGTCAGCTTGCTGCTTGGCAACTTCGGGATGCCGCACGAGACTGGTGGGAATCTGTTACTTCTCGTATCGAGGAGAACACCATCACTTGACCCCAGTTTAGGTATAAATTTATTTGGATTTCATAGTCTAAATTCTTCTTTAAATCCTTGGAATGTTATTTATCTAGTCTATCTTTTGATTAGGGATACTTTCTCGGAACAATGGATGCCAGCTGCTGGGAAAACCCAACTTTATAGAGCTTTTATGGACCTTAAGCAAGGCAGTATGACTTTTTCTGAGTACGAGAGGAAATTCAACGAGCTCTCCAAGTTTGGCCCGGGATTGATCGATACCCCACTTCTGAAGAACGAGAAATTCATTTTGGGAGCTAGATCGGAGTATTATGACTTGCTTACTGGCCACATTCACTGCACTTTCACAGAGCTTGTTGACTATGCTCTTCGATATGAGGCGAAGCCTAAGGGACCCACTGCCAAGGCCACTCCTACTCAGTCCTCTTCCAGCCAGCTCGGAAAGAGGAAGATGAACTTTGATCAACAAAAGAAAGCTTGGCAAAAGACTACAGGATTGGGATATGCCCAGAAAAGCCCAATCGACCTTGCTAATATCACTTGCTTCAAATGCGATAAGAAGGGTCATTATGCAAATAGTTGTCCATCCACCGGAGCTGCTATTCCACCACCTCCTCAGACGAGGAATGATTTATGCCATGTCTGCCTCCAGCCAGGTCACTTCAAAAGAGATTGCCCATTGAGGAAGAAAGGCACACCATCAGGAGTATATGCTATCACCACTCCTGCACCACCTCCACCACCTGCTCAAGATGACCAAGGTACCTTACGAAGTACTTTTTCATTTCATAATTTACCTGTTCGGGTATTATTCGATACTGGTGCTTCTCATAGCTTCATATCTATTGATCTTTGTAATAAGCTCAAATTAGAACCTACTCTTGCTACTACTTCCTTATGTGAATCCAACCCTATTGGAGGACTTGCCAATCTCAGTAGAATTTGTAAAGGGGTTGTGCTCTTGTATGGAAGATATCGATTCACTTGGGATTTCTATGTGCTTGGCTTCGTAGCATTTGGCATTTTGTTGGGTGCTGATTGGTTAAGAAATTTCGATGCTGTTATTTCTTGCAAAGCTCGATCTGTTTCTCTAGTCAATGACAAGGGTCTACCGCTTGTCATCGAATGCAAATCACCTCAGAAATATGCGGGAAGCTTCATATTCTCTCTTGATGCTCACCCGGATGATCTTAGTACTACTCCTATTGTTCAGAAATTTCCCGATGTATTTGGAGAGGTCAACTCTCTACCGCCTAAACGTGAGATCGATTTTCGCATTGACCTTATTCCTGGTGCTACTCCCGTAGTTCTCCCTCACAGAAGGATGGCTCCTAAAGAAAGAGTTGAACTAAAAACTCAAATTGATGATCTATTTGCTAAGGGTTTGATCAGGAGAAGTTGTTCTGAATGGGGCGCCGCAGTCGTCTTTGTCACCAAATCATATGGATCTCTTCGCATGTGTGTTGATTACCGAGAATTAAACAAGCGCACTCTCAAGAACCGCTATCCGATGCCTCGCATCAATGATTTATTCGATCAGCTCCATGGAGCTAAAGTTTTCTCACAACTTGATCTAGCCACTGGGTTCCACCAACTAAGAGTAGCAGAAGATAGTATTCATAAAACAGCTTTCCGTACCGAGAATGGATTCTATGAATGGTTGGTTATGCCATTTGGTTTGACCAATGCACCTGCTTATTTCGTCGACTTAATGAATAGAGTCTTCCGTGATATCCTTAACAAGTTTGTTCTTGTCTTCATTGATGATATTCTCGTCTTCTCCAAAGATGAGAAAGAGCATGAGACACATCTTTCTTATGTTCTGGGAACTCTCCGAAATCATCATCTTAAAGCCAAGTTTTCGAAATGCCACTTCTGGCGAGACGAAGTACGATCCTTGGCCATATTGTTTCTGAAAACGGGATTTCGGTCGATCCAGCTAAGATCGCCGTAATCAATGTAAGTCCTATCCTATTCGTTAATTCTATTCAACCCATCTTATTCCTTTCTAATTTGAAAACTTATCTATAGGATTGGGAGACTCCCAAAACTCCTATTGATATCCGTAGCTTATTGGGCCTAGCCGGTTATTATTGCAGATTCATTGAGCGCTTTGCCCGGATTTCTGCCCCACTCACTGCTTTAACTCGAAAGGATGTCAAGTTTATTTGGAGTGAGAAGTGTGAATCAGCTTTTAATGAGTTGAAGCGTAAGTTAACTTCAGCCCCAGTTCTTGCGGTAATTGACGGGAGTGAAGGTTTAACTATCTATACCGATGCTTGTCGAGAAGGTTTAGACGCTGTCCTTATGCAAAATGGAAAGGTTATTGCTTATGCGAGCCGTCAGTTGAAAACTCATGAAGTAAACTATGCGACCCATGATTTAGAGCTTCTAGCAGTTGTATTCGCTTTGAAACTATGGAGGCACCATCTTTTGGGGACAAAATTTGAATTATTCACAGATCATAAGTCCTTGCGGTATATTTTCTCTCAGAAGGACTTGAATCAGAGACAAGTCCGATGGCTCGAATTCTTAGCTTCTTATGATCTTGACATCAATTATACTCCTGGAAAATCAAATGTTGTAGCTGATGCTTTGAGTCGTAGCAAAGCATTGTCTTGTTGTAATCTTGTAGAAGGCATGCTATTTCAGCTTGTTATCTCCCCATCTCTTTTGGATCGCATCAAAGCTTAGCAATATGAGGACACCTTGCTCTATCGCATGAAGGAGTTAGTTCTTGGTAGAGTTGGAAATGCTGACAGTAAAGTGGGAGCACAGATAGATAGTAATGGAGTACTGAAGATTGACAACCGTATTTGTGTTCCAAATGTTGATGGACTGAGACAAGAAGTGCTTAGAGAGAACCATCAATCATCACTTTCATTTCATCCTGGTGTCACCAAGATGTATCGAAATATGAAGCGTTTATATTGGTGGAGTGGGATGAAGAGAGATATTTCCATATATGTCAGTAGATGCACCACTTGCCAGCAAGTCAAGGCCGATCACCTGAAGACGGCGGGATTACTTCAACCCCTAGAGATTCCGCGTTGGAAATGGGATCAGATTTCTACGGACTTCGTTGACGGATTACCGAGGACCAGAAAAGGGAACGAGAGTATATGGGTGATTGTTGATAGGTTGACAAAATCTGCTCACTTTATTCCTGTTAAGACCACTCGTACTGCTTCGAGTTTGGCCGAGATTTATATGAGAGAGATAGTTAGACTTCATGGAGTTCCATCTTGTATTGTATGCGATAGAGACCCTTTATTCACTAGTAAATTCTGAAGGTATTTCAGGACGTCTTGGGCACTAAACTGAATCTGAGCACAGCTTATCATCCTCAAATAGATGGCCAAACTGAGAGGGTAAATCAGATTTTGGAAGATCTGCTTCGAGCTTGCATTATTGATTTCGGTGGATCTTGGGAAGACCATCTCCATTTGGTTGAATTCACTTATAATAACAGTTATCAGGTAATCAAAAAATTTCAATTTGAATAAGTAAAATTGAATTGAAACTTAATTATCTTTATAATCAGGCAAGTATCGATATGGCACCGTTCGAAGCTTTATATGGACGACCATGCAAATCGCCAGCTTGTCGGATTGAGCCTGGTGACCGATTAGTTCTTGGCCCGGATATGATTATGGAAGCATCCGAGAAGGTTAATGATATTAGAAGGAAGATGAAGACCGCACAGGATAGGCAGAAGAGCTATGCAGATAGGCGTAGAAGAGAGTTAAAATTCCAGGTTTGAGATGAGGTCTTTCTTAAAGTATCACCTTTGAAGAATGTTATCCGATTTGGCCGTAGAGGGAAGCTCGCTCCTAGATTTGTTGGACCATTCACTATCACTGAGAGGATTGGTACACTAGCCTACAGAGTTGCACTGCCGGGGAAATTTGAGGGCGTGCACAACGTATTCCATGTTTCACACCTTCGGAAGGTTGTACACGATCCATCCATGACCATTCCTATTGCTCAGTTAGATGAGGTTGATATTGAGCCGGATTTGACTATAGAAAGAAGACCACTTCGTATTGTTGATAGGGATACGAAGCAGCTTAGAAGAAAATCTGTTAACCTAGTCAAAGTCCAATGGAGTCCCGATGATCGTGATTGTACTTGGGAAACCGAGGAAAGTATCCGGGATTCAAATCCAGAATTGTTTGTTGCAGGTAAACTCTATTCTATATTCTATATTTCATCCGATAATAAATTCTCTGTCCATCGTACCCTATGCTCTGTTCTTCCACTCTTTACTCTGCTCCTTTTCGGGGACGAAAAGTTTTGAGTGGGGGAGAATGTAACGGCCCTGAAATTTAGACCCAGTTTAAAATTTTAAAATCGTTTATTTAGGGTAGAAATTCAAATTTGCACGAACAAATTCCGTTTCTATTCAAACTTCACATTTGGAATGCGTCTAGATAGACATGGGCGTACGCCAAATTTCGTTGAAAATTATTGAAGAAAATTTCGTGCGTCGCATTTGCCTATTGATTTAAATTATATATGTAAATTCTCTTTCGTCCGAACTCAAATATTTTTCACATTTCTGAATAAGAAAAATATTCTGAATATGACGACGCAATTCGTTTCGTCAAATTTCGCTTTTAATTGTTAGCTAAAATGTTCGCTCGTGCAAATGGTTCAATAAGAGTTACCACTTTGCAAACAATGTCAAACTATAAATATTTTTATACCGTTGTGTTCGTCTCGTCGCGCTGACCAAAACGGTATATTTGTTTGTGTCAATCGGAGTTCGGCGCTGCGAACTATAATTGTTTAACGGATTACAAATCGGTCCGTTACGCAGCACAAAAACCGGTACCCGTTTTCTTCAACGTTCAGAATTCTAGGAGTCTTTGACTATTCAGCTGCCTTGGGAAGCCAGCATCCATTGCGGTTACCAAAACAATAACTTGGAAACTTTTGATATTTCATATTTCATATTTCATTCGTTTAAAACTTCAAAGCATCTCTGTATAAACAAGCTGCTATCTTCTTTTGTTCAGAGGCAAATTAATTTATGCGGTACGTATTCTCTTTCCCCTCCCTTACCTTCCTTTTACTATTTTGTTTTGTTCCCCAGTAATGAAACCCACCAGCCTTCGCCCAGATCCGCCAGCTTCGCCTAGACCCCGCCAGCTTTCGCCCAGACCCCGTCAGCTTCGCCCAGACCCCATCAGCCTTCGCCCAGATCCGTCAGCTTCGCCCAGACCCCGTCAGCTTCGTCCAGACCCCGCCAGCTTCGCCCAGACCCGCCAGCCTTCGTCCAGACCTGCCAGCCTTCGCCCAGACCCCGCCAGCTTCATCCAGCCTCGCCAGCCTTCGCCCAAACCCCGCCAGCTTCGTCCAGACCCGCCAGCCTTCGTGCAGACCCCATCAGCCTTTGCCCAGATCCGCCAGCTTCGTCCAGACCCGCCAGCCTTCGTCTAGACCCCGCCAGCTTCGCCCAGACTCGCCAGCCTTCGTCTAGACCCACCAGCTTTGCCTAGACTCCACCAGCCTTCGCCCAGACCCACCAGCTTTCGTCCAGACCTGCCAGCCTTCGCCCGCCGCAGCCACCCTGTCGAACCCGGACCCACCCACCGACTTGGCTGCTAACACCCGAGCCACTGCCTTCACTTCCCTCTTCACTTTGCCTAAGACCTATAGCCAATACATCAATATCATTTTGAACATGCTTTGTATATTCTTTGTTGGAAATTTATATGTCAAATGTTGTTGCATGCATATAGGCTCTACCTATTAGTATATAGGATTTTCATATAGGTTATGTATATGTCACTTGAAGACCCTCCTTCCTATAGCTAGCCTTTATCAATAGGAATTTGTTCCCAATATGAATAGTGGGTTGCATATGCCGTTATATGGAGCATGTGCTCTGACTTTGTTTTGCTTCTCATTTATCGGCTGCATAACCAAATGAGATTAGAGTGTTTTATATATTAGTATAGCGGTATATACTTTGAAAATTCTAATTTGCTCACATACAGTGTTTTACTGTGTTTGTATCAGCTACTACTTCGGAGACTTAGACTTTCATCCGACTTGTCGAATCTATCTTGCTTCATTGTTCGGTATGGTTTATATATATATATATATTCAATTGATATATATTGCAATAAACAAATAGTTGATTTATTTAATTGTTTGAATTGTAGTTTGTGTCGTTTTGCATCGTGCTTGTTCGTGTCTCTTATCTATTCGTCTTTGTGCTTCGTCGTCTTCTCTAACCACTACTTGGCCTAGGATAGAAAATAAAAGTAAGAAGCCCGATTGGTCAACAAAACCATTTTCGAAATTGAAATATATTTTAAATTAAGTAATGAACTTAACAATTTGTTTCGAAATTTAATAACGAACTTAGGGATTTAAGTTGAAATAAATTAACGGATTTAAATTGAAACGGATTAATAACTTACCAAATTGGATAAAATGAATTGAAAATTTAATTGAAATAAGATTTAGGAGCAAGTAAGTTTAGAATTTAATAAGTTAAAGATTTAAAGATTTGTTAGCTTTAGATTCAAATTCAGACTTTAATTAAATAGATTGAACTTGTTATAAGTTAAATTGAGATTTAGGAGATTTGACTTACTAATTTAATGAATTTAAATTAGGGATAATTTAAATTTAAAATGATTTTTAATTTAACGAATTAATTAAATTAGGACATTGCAAATGTAAATAGACTTCTTTGATTAGAAATTTAATCGAATCGGTAAATAAAACAAATGAAGTTTTGAAAAGGGGAATCTAGTTAATAAAGTTGATTTAATCGAATTTATGATAACAATGGATACAAACATAAAGTGACATGAATAGATTTTGTTTTAATAATTTAAACTAAATTTAGCATTATATTGAATTCGTTGATTTTGCACTAAACTTAATAAGCGACTTTTAGACCTTATTAAATTGAACTTGAATACTTAATTTTATCATTAACTCAATTGTTTGAACTTAAGATCGTATTTGGAAATATGTTTTAAAATATCTAAAATAAACTGAATCGTGAATTGTCAAATTTTGGAAGTCAAATTTGCACCTTGACTTTTGGACTTTGATTTGTTAAAACGTAAATTTAACCGACCATCGGGTAATAAATACGTAGTTATTAAAGAGACCGGGATCGGAAATGGACATACTCTCTGTCGATACCGAAAACCACTTTAATAACTATTATGCGCGAAGTGTTGATCCAGAATGAAGTGGATGGTTTGGTGAACGCGTTGACTAAAGAAAGAGAACGATATTGGATTACCCCTGACATGACTAAAACAGGAGCCGCGCCGGGCCATTGAGGATCGCCACCTCTAGCGGACACGCTTCTTCGATACCATATCTATTACTTTTGTGATTCGATTTGGGTGCACCCTTTGATTTGGGAGTGTTGTTTCGCGGTGTTGAGATAGTAGCTACTATGCTCAACATCAGTCCGGATCACGCAACTACTAGTATCCTAGTTGGTATTGCCTCATGTACCTTGTCATACTGATTATCCTATTCGCGACCACTACATTTTGATTTGTACCTTGAGTATATGGATTGCCCTCTGGTGACTTCCGGTTTTGGGAAACTACGGTCTTGTATATGCTTTTGGGAATATAAAATGTGTTAAGGGGAATTATGGTAACGCTTAACGCTATTTTAATATTCTATTTTACTGATTAGACATTACCTACATACCGTATTATATATATAGATAGTTTATCGGATCCTTAGAGATGTTATTTTATTCATCTTTGAGTTATGGACTTTATTTCCTGCAATTGATTATCCTGCATAAGATTTTGAGTCCTGACTCGAGTGTTTCTTTTGTATATGCTCGGGTCAGTCTGAAGCTATCCAGTTTGCTGATCAAGGTTGGCTGAAGATGTTGAAGACTTAGCATTTATCTTTATCAGTCTATTTCTATTCCAGTATTGTTGTTCTTGTCTGTTGGACATTTATGTATTTCCTTTCAGTCACTTTATGTTTAGACATTGTTGTATTTCATATAGTAGCTTCATGAACTGCTATTATGACGATGTATTTTCCGCTGCATTATTCTGTGACTGTTCTGTGTCTGTGATGTTGTATTGATTCTCATTTACATTTATGTATATATAATCCCATAATGATTCGTGTTTTGTATTATTTAAGTTGACATGTATGGATTATTGTCAATTTAAATGGTCCAAATATACGGGTTGTTACAAAAAATGACTTGGAAATCGAGTATCCCGATCAAAAACAATGGTCTCAGGTAGCCCATGTAGTCGATAAACCTCTTTAAAGAACAACTGAGCAACACGGACTACATCGGTGGTCTTTTTACAAGCAACGAAATGTGCCATCTTCGAAAATCTATCCACCACAACATATATAGAATCATTCCCTCATTGAGTTCTTAGAAAATCCAAAACAAAATCCATGCTAACATCAACCCATGGTCTAGTAGGCACGGGCAATGGCGTATACAATCCTGCATTCGTAGCTGTCCCTTTGGAAACCTGACATATGTGACATCTCTGCACAAATCTTTCAACTTCTTTCCTCATAAAAGGCCAAAAATATGATTGAAAAATCAACCGCAATGTACGATCTCTTTCCACATGACTTTCTTCGTGCAATTCCTTCACGATATTCATTCGCGAACTGCACTCTGGTATACACAACTGATTTCCTTTGAATAGAAAGCCATCTACCAACACATACTCATCCGTCTTCTCTTTCTCGACTTCATCTACAATCTTAGCAAAGTAAGGATCCTCAACAAACAATTCAACTCTCATCGTAGTCAACAAATGATTTCTTTTACACAATGCGTCTGCCACACGATTTGTAACTCCCGATTTATACTTTACAACAAATGTAAACTGTTGCAAGTATGCGATCCATGAAGCATGCCTGGCTGTAATCTTATCATGTCCCTGCAAATGTTTCAATGCTTCATGGTCAGTATACAACACAAACTCTTTATAAAACAAGTAGTGTCTCCAATGCTTTATGGATTGGACAATAGCATAGAACTCCAAGTCATAGGTACTATATCTTTTCTTGGTTCTAGAAAGTTTCTCGCTAAAATAAGCAATTGGACGACCCTTTTGACTTAACACTCCACCAATTCCAACTTTAGACGCATCAATATCCAGCTCAAAGAGTAATTGAAAGTCCAGTTATCTAAGAATCAGTGTCGTAGTCAAAAGTGTCTTGATCTGTTGGAAAGCGGAATCAGCCTCTTCGGTCCACACAAACTGCTTTCCTTTCATACAATCTGTCACTGGTGCCATCACGCTACTGAAATATGGAATAAACCTTCGATTGAATGATGCTAAACCATGGAAACTTCTCACCTCAATTACAGTCCTGTGTTGTGGCCAGTCCTGCGTTGTGGCCAATCTTTGTTGCCGCGTAAAATTGCTCCTGACGAAGTATCATCAACACTTCCTGCAAGTGTTGTAGATGTTCTTCTGTGCTTCCACTGTATATCAATATATCATCAAAGTATACCACCATAAACTTTCCAATAAACGGTCGATAGATCTGATTCATCACTCGCATAAAAGTACTAGGTGCATTCGAAAGACCAAATGGCATGACCAGCCATTCATACAACCCACCCTTCCCCCCCACCCCCCATGTCCTAAAGGTTGTCTTCCATTCATCCAATGGTCGAATTCGAATCTGATGATACCCACTCTTCAGATCAATCTTTGAAAATATAGCAGCTCCACTCAACTGATCTAACAAATCGTCCAATCTTGGCATCAGAAATCTGTACCTCACTGTAATCTTGTTTAGTGCCGACTATCTTTACATATTCTCCAAGTTCCATCCTTCTTTGGCACTAACAAGGCTGGTATTGCACAAGGTCTTATACTTTCTTGTACGCGCCCTTGTTCAAGTAACTCCTCCACCTGCCTTCTCAACTCTTCATGCTCCTTTGGACTCATTCTATAATGTGGTCTATGTGGTAACACAGCTCCCGAAACAAGATCGATCTGGTGTTGTACGTCTCTCAACGGTGGTAACTCTTTTGGTAATTCTTCAGGAAATACATCTTCAAATTCCTTCAACACTGTCTTAACTTCCTTAGGAATTTCAACCGTTTCACTACTTTCACATCCAATCAACATAAATACTTCAGGCCCATCCTCTACTTCTTTGACAAACTCCTTCAAAGATAACAGAGTCTTTAGTTCCTCGATTTCCTCCAACTTGCATTCACTTTGTTGTCGCTTTTTAGGAACTAAAGTGATTCTAGTGTGATTGAACAAGAAACTATAGCAGTTAGTCCTACCATCATGTTGCACGGCTCTATCAAACTGCCACGGTCTTCCCAACAACAAATGACCTACATCCATATCCACCACGTCACACCAAATTTCATCCTTATACTTCTTTCCGATAGAAAAGGTTACACAAGCTCTTCGACTAACCTTCACTTCCCCACCTTCCCTCAACCAGGCTAATTTGTAGGGATTGGGATGCTTCTCTGTCTTTAACGCCAACTTCATTACAGCTTCTGTAGAGATGATGTTATCACAACTTCCTGCATCGATAATAAACTTACAAACCTTTCCCAAAATAGTGCACGTCGACTGAAAAATATTACTCCTCAACCAGCTAGTCTCCACTTCCCACTTAGGCATCAACCAAGATCTCCTTATCATTAAAGAATATCCCTCGTCTTCCGCCAATAATTCTTCTTCCTCCTCAACTTGTGGTGAATTGGAACATTCTATTTCTGCATCCTCATCCTCAACTTCAGCAACCATCGCTCGCTTCTTAAGCCTCGGGCATTCATTGCTCTTATGACCAAACTCCTAACAGTTATAACATTTGAAATTTTTGTTGACCTTGGTCTTAGCAACTTCATTGACAACCGGTTTACTAACAACCTTGGAAACATTAGTATTGCTACTAGCCCCTTTCACCTGATTGATCGAACTTGTAGGCGCACCACATCCTCTTTTACCTTGCTTCTCCCAAGCTAGAGGCTTCTAGTGTGCTTCGGCAACGGATATTGGATCAAACATATTTACCATATCCTGATTTTGCATTCTCAATCCTCCAACAAATCTAGATGTCAACTGTTCCTTCGTTTCCATGGTATCATTTCTCGCAATTAGTTGATAAAACTCATCTGCATAATCATTTACCGACTTTGTCCCTTGTTTCAAATTCTGTAAGCGCTGATACATAAGAGACTGATAATTATAAGGCAAGAAAGTAGCCTTCATCAACCTCTTCATCTTTTCTCATGAAACAGTCATCGACTTTCCCATTCTTTCCCATGTAAGTTCAGTTTGTTGCCACCATGCCATAGCTCTTCCCCTCAGTCGTGTAGCAACAAACTTAACTCTACGATGCTCGGGTACTTCCTTGAAGTCAATTTTTTTTTCTACATTTGATAACCAATCCAGAAACTCTTCCGATATCATTCCCCATTGAATTCTGGAATCTCTGTTTTCATCCCCGACTCCCATCGACGATCATCTTCGAAATCTCTATTTCGACTTCGTCCTTGGCCATGGTTTCGATAAGAGCTACTATCACCATCACTGGATTCCTCCAAATCTGACGTATGTCGATGTCGATTCTGACCATCAACATTTCTACTACGACGCACGTCTCATTCTACCAAAACTGATAGTTCTCTTCTCCCTCGATCCGATAGTGGTGACATTCTTCTCCTCTCGGAATCTGATGGCGAAATTCTATGACCACCTTGATTTGAACCTGGCGTTGCTCTTTGTCGAGTTTGATTTATATCCATCATGAGCCTTTCCAATCTAGCAATTCCCTCATCAAACCTCTCATTGAGTTTATCACTAATTCGTTGCTCCATTTGTTCAGCATCTTCTCTTCGATACACATCTGCAACATTCTGATGACGATTAACACTTCTTGGAGACATTGTCGAATCTTCAACAAATCCAAACACACATTTCAACTAGCACAACTTTCAGTGATGCAAAATCTACGTGCAAACTCCTAGCTCACGACTTGAACAAATCTCGCACAAACTTGAACAAGCTCGTTTTTGGCTTTGGTACCAAATTGACGCAGTCTCGGAAGTAGATCTGAATCGGCGGTCAAATCTATCCAGGATCTAATGATGAATTGCGGAATTATTAATCAATGATACAAGATGAATTGATGAATTGATGATACCAAATGCCCAAATCCGTTGATCTCTCGAGATACCGGATTCTAGCTATCTTCAACACGTTGATCGCGCACGATGCCGCGTTAGAAGATCTACGATTCATCGGCGTTGATCTCGCGCACGGGATTCCGTGAATCGGCTTCAAATTCATTGATTCGAGCGCACTCGAATAACCGAATATGGAGAAAGGAGTTCACACTCAACTTTCAATTTTAAAAGAGGCACAAAGCGCTCAATAAAATTTTATTCAAAATCAACTACTTTTTTACAATGCCAACACACCCCTATTTATAGGGTTTACAACACACAAATAAACGATTTACATCACAAGCACAACACAGCCAACTCACGACCTACACATAAAGCACAGACGAGTTACAACACATTCGACCTAAAATATACGAGTTACAATTGTTCGCGACTTACATCACAACGACATAGGAAACAAGCAGCGACTCAACACACTACAGTAGTGACGTCAGACTTCGGCAGCGACCTTGGGCGGAGCGACCTACGGCTTCGCATTTTGTTCGCAACCTAGGGCGGAGCAATTCAGGGAAACCTCACAACATAAGTCAGTTCGTTCGCGACCTAGGGAATTGGTGATGGAGTTAGGTCGCGTAGCGACGTATGATGGATAAGTGATGGAGTTAGGTCGCGTAGAAAATGTATGAAGGGTCAGCGATAGAGTTAGGTCGCGTAGCGACGTATGGCGGCCGTTCGCGATTCGAGATTTGTTCGTTGACTCCTTTCTTCGTATGGCTTCATGCGCTGCATTAGGTAAATTTGTTTAAAGATATATGATAAATGAATTGAATTTCATCTATTACGTGAGAAAGTGGTGGAAATACCATAAAATGAAAGTGCAATATTGATGAAACGATAAATTTTTATAGGTTTAATGTTCTTGCTGTAAATATCAAAATATATATCGTAAGTGTATGATATGTTAAAGTGATAAACAAAATATTTAATAATTAATAATTAAAAGATATTATAAATGAAACTAAAACCAGGATCTATACATATCATATTGTTATTTTAATTGTGCAAAGGAAAAAAGATATAACAAACAAAATTACGTTTTTTTATTCATTAATTAATATGAATCACGAACATAAATAACAAAATTCTTACATTTTTACAAAAACAAATGAAATGAATATATTTATTATTTCAAAACTTAAAAAAATCACAGACGTTCCTTACCATTAATTTATTGTCTTTTGATAAAAGCAAATTTTTTAACGACAAAGTATTGATTAAAATATAACAATATTAGAAAGAAAAAACGTTGGGCATATTGGAAATGATATACCAATTTTAAAAAGAAATATTATATATATGTTTGTTTGTAAGGAAATAACTTTAGTAATATAAAATTATACATATGTTTCATTGTATTAGAATACTAATTTTAGAAATGAATTATTTGTGCCCAAATGTAAAATGATGTAAAAGATCTAAGGATACTTGGTACATAACTGTGGAAACATTGAACTAGATGTTGTTGAATGACTAATTAGTTTTACCATTTTCATAACTATATGTATGTATGTGTGTATAAATATATAAACACACACATATGTAGGCATGTATGTATTTATGGTAAACACATTAATTGTCATTTTCTACAATTTATTAGACTAGTAAATAAATGTGAGTTAATAGAATTTATTTTACAAGTCTAAATTTGAGATCACTTAATTGATGTTAATATATGGACTTGGAAAGTAACATAATAGGAGAAAAATTGAGTGAATTTTGTAAATAATTACGTATTTTTATCAAATGTTGCTGTTTGAAACAAAAAATTGTAGTACTATAAGTAGTAATTGTAGTAATGATAAATTGTAGGGATTTGAAAAGAAAATAATCTGAGAGATTTAAGGAGTGATGGAGGAATTTGTGAAACTAATAGAGGAGCGGAAAATTTCTTTGCATTACTATTACTAATAGACAGATAGATAGGTTGATAGACAAAACCATATTCTGTTCTAATTAATTAATACCAGTATGTATGCCATGGTTCAATGGTACATTTTAATTAAAAGCTATAAGTTTGCAAATGTATCACTTTAAAAGGTTCAATGTTCATCATTAAAGGCAATAAAATTAAAACTAAAATGTATCTACTAAGAAAATGATGTAAGTGCACATAAAAAAGAGGAAAAAAAAATCATGCACCTTATATTATTCGAATTCATTTGGCAGGTCCAATGTTTTGCCATCTTCTTGACATAGATTTTTGTCCCTTGTTAATTAAACATTAAAGAGGCACGTGTTTCCCATGCTCTATATATTTCAAGTTTCTAGTATCTACAAGATGTTCATGACAAATTAGAATAAGATAATTTGTTTTCAAAATGGTTAACACTTATGCTGTTTTTGTAACAACCCAACTTCCTATCTCCAGGAAGTCGTATCGCTAGTAAGAAAGAAAGGGATAGAGAATAGAAGAAAGAGAAGAAGAAGAAAACAACTCATCAGAATCTAAATAGCGGAACGAATAAATTATATTAATAACATAAAATATTTACATAGTTTACAATCACTATCAGTGTACACAGATAATACAACACATACTAGACAGTTACCTGTCTAGTATTTACAACATAATACAATCTCAGAGTCAATCACAGAACACACAGCGGAAAAATATATATATCTACACGCAGAAGCCTCCTGCTCCATTGCTCCTCCATATTCCTCAAAGCTAACTCGAATCCTAACCTGAATCCCTTGGCTACTCGTAAAAATTTGAGTGCCCAAGAGTTTATGAAAACAAAAATAAACTCCGGGCCAGACATGGGGCTGGTGTGAGTAACAGGTTAAAGTTGCTTAACTTTGAAAAAACTTTGGAAAGAAAAGGGTATCATGTAAGACTTCCCATACATAAATATGGAAAAGTTTTTACCTTACGCTAACCAAAACGTTTGATAGGAAATCTGATGATTTTATAATAGGTCTAGGGTTTTCAAATAAATATGAAATAGCCGAAATTGTTACATGATTAAATTCCAGCTACTAGCCACAAAAGTGGGTAATACACTCAAAACCGTTGGCGCTTATTGGATTTTGGATTCCATACAATGGCAGGGCTACTGGGGTACCGTCCGTCACAGTACGTGGCCTAGATCACTGTACCGAGGAGTACTCCCACTCCCCTGCAACACAAGGCCGGACCCATTCCTTACTGAATAGTTCCGAACAAGACAACCCCAGCAGTTGTCGTGATTCAACCGCCCCACACAGCCGAAATAAAAGGGACCTCTAGACAGGGATCAATCTTGCTCTCCAGTAGGAGCTACCCACGAAGCCTTGCTGCACCTCCTCTGTTTTAGCCATTCCCGGTTGATGAGGCTTGAGGCTACGATTACCCTTATAGGACATCAAATCTTAGAATGCTCATCGTCCACCTGACGATGTTCTGAAAGCATTCAATCCATACAAGTTCGTTCCGGGTTCGAACGAAACCGAAGGCACTATCTCGTTGCACTCATTATTGGAATCACCCTCAGAGTCAATGACCATAGCCCTTGCACTCTGATTCACCATCTCGAATCTATAAGCACTATTCCGTCAAACTAATTACAGAATCACCCACAGAGTTATACTGACGTATAGCCCTTACACCTCCAGTCTTCACTTGCTCCACTTGGATTAATGACCTAACGTTTAATTGGAATTGATGTGGTTTTCGGATTCCAAATATGGAAACCCGATCCCGGTCTCATCGAAATCCAAAGCGTGTCTTTTAGGTCCAAGCTGTTTTAAGTTTAAAACAATTCAATTTAAACTATCTATATACACACAGATAGATACTTCACATCATCATAATAGATAATCAACCATATTATCATAAACAAGTAATCATCACAAATTGACAATCTCTATTACCATCATCCATAGATAACTCATACCATTACAATGCAACCAATGCATCCATAACACACAACGCTATTTATCTCATGTCTGAGATTCAAACCATTCAAGTCAACCCAAATCATCCATTTATAAGCAAGATCCATAATCACACCATCTATAATTAATTTAAAATGAATTAAATTAATTACTTCCTTATTTAAAACTTGCTTACTTAACTCTTAATTGATTTCCAATCAATCAAATAATTATCCTCAAATTAATCACCTTAATTAATCGCCCTTGATTAATTTTCCCTTCATTAAATCAAGTAATTATCTTAATTAATTTTACAAATTAATTATCCTTAACCAATATCAGTAATTAACCTTTAATTACTTCATTAATTAATTAATTATAATTAATTACATTAGTCCTTAATTAATTACATTAATTAATTAATTTCTTAATCACTTATCATTGATTAATTAATCTTAATTAATTAATCCTTAATTACATCATTAATTATATTAATTAATGATCCTTAATTAAATTTAAATTAATTACTTATTTAAATTAATTACATTAAGTAATTAACCTTAATTAAACCACAATTATTAATCATACTTGATTAATTACATTTAGTAATTAATTATTCTTAAGTACTTCCTTAATCACTTCTAAATTAATTATATTTATTAATCATCCTTGAGTAATTTCATTAGTAATTAATTACTCTTAATTAATTACATCACTTAATTATTTCAAATAACTTAATTGATAAATGCTTAAATTAATTACATTAGTAATTAATTATTAATCACTTCATAAAGAAATTATCTTTACATTAATTACACAAAGTAATTAATCCCAAAATACCATACTTCAATTAATTACTTCCAGTAATTTATTTACCTTAATTACTTCTCTAAGTAATTATTTTCCCAATGATTACTTATCAACTCATTTAATGATTATTCTAAATTAATTAAAGTTAAATTAATTAAAGTTAAATTAATTAATTTAAACTAATCCAATCAATAAGTTAATTACAAAAAGTAATTAATATCTTTAATTATTTTCATAAAATAATCATACTTAATTAAGTTTCATAATTGATTATTTAAATTAACTAATCCAATTAATTTATCAAATTAATTACATTAATTAATAAATAAATAATCACAAGTTAATGACCTTCATTAACTTATTAACAATTTCTTAATTACCTTTCTTAAGTAATTAACTTAAATTAATTACAAATTTAATTAACCTTAATTAATTTCAATTCTTTAATTAATTAAACAAATTAATTAATTAAATTATTTAAATTACCTTACAAATTTAATGAAACAAAAATCATTAAATCTTTGATTTACTTTAAAATAAAACATTTCTTATAAATGATTACTTTATCATTAATAAAGTAACTTAAAAAAATTTAACTTAGAATTGTTTCAAATTACATTTTAAATTTAAAATTTAAAAAGAAATCAAACTTAACTTAAACAAAATTTTAAAAACATTTCAAAAACCCTTTTAAAAACTTATGCTAAAGATTTTCTTATTTTATAAAGAAGTTTGAAAACCCAAATTCATTTTAAAATACAAACCATAATTTAAATTAACTTTAACGTTCAAAGTTGTTTTTAAACAATTTAAATTTAACAACTTCTTTCATTTCAAAACATTGTTTTTCAATTTGAAGTTTGATTCCAGATTTAAACTTATGTTTAAATCTCTAATTAAATCTTAAGGATTTATCTTTTAATTTCAGATTTATTTAATCCCTTTTTAAAGTTGTTTAAATATTTTGTTTAAAAGTTTAAATTAAGTTCCAAACCTGGATTCAAATCTCACTTGAAATTCATACGTTAAATTTGACTTAAATCCTGTTTTCAAAACCCTGCATTTAGATTTTAAAACAAATCTTAAAATTAAAACAACAGGTTTTCATAAACCTGTAATTTCAGAAAGCAACCCGAGTTCCCCCTTATTTGCTTCGAGTCGCAAACCTAGATACTTCGAGCAAAATTCAAATTCCCTCGAGTATAACTCAAGTATAATACTACTGCAAATCCCAACTTCCCTGATACTCTTCTCTGCTCCGTGGATATGCACGGTGGCTGTAGCCACCTCCGGCCACCACCCAGGCCATGAAAAAGTCGCCGTTCATCTCAGCATCACCTCACTACCGTCAAACCACTCTATTCCACTCGAAAACGAATTCTAGTTTCCCCCAATCCAAGCCTGTCAGCAACAACAGCACTCCTTCACCCAAACCTGAAAACCTCACGTCCTCTCTCTACCGTCACCGGTGGCCTAGTAACTCCGTCCATCACTTCACCAATTCCCAAACTACCATTACCCCTAAAATCAAGACACTCGGTCACCTGTAGCCTCCTCACCGATCCATTAAACAGTGCCTAGATTTACAATTTTTCCCCCTTTCATACTGTGACGACTCGCCTTTCTCAACCCCAGAAAGACGTTTCATCATTAAGAAAGAAAGGGATAGAAATAGAAAAGAATAGAAAGAAAGAACAACAACATCAGAATCTCACAGCGGAATGGAACAAAATATAATACATCACATAACTATTACATAGTTATACATACATTAGAGTCATACAGTATCATATAACAGGACTGCCATATACATATATGTCCATACATACATCCAAAATACAGCATAGACTAACTACACAGCGGAACAACATATATATATATATATACATATGTCTGGTCTTCTCCCCAAAATAGCTCTTCCAGAAAATCAACACTCCCAGATACCTATCACTTGGCTACTCGTAAAAATTTGAGTATCCAAGAGTTTATGAAAACACAAAATATAAACTCCGGGTCAGACATGGGTCTGGTATGAGTAAACAGGTTAAAATTTCTTTACTTTGAAAATCATTTGAAAATAAAGGTATCACGTAAGACTCCTCACAAATAAATACGGGTAAGTTTTTACCTTACGCTAACCAAAACATTTTATAGGAAATTCTGTGATATTATAATAGTGTCTGGGGTTTTCAAGTAAATAGAAAATAGCCGAAATTGTTACATGATTAAATTCCAGCTACTAGCCACGAAAGTGGGTAATACAAATCAAAACCGTAGGGTCTCGTAGGGAAAATGGATTTCGAACAATGGCAGGGCTACTGGGGTACCGCCCGTCACAGTACGGGGCCTAGATCACCGTACCGAGGATTACTCCCTTCATCCCCTGCAACACAAGGCCGGAACCATTCCTTACTGAATAGTCCCAAAAAGATAACCCCGCAGTTGTGGCCAACAACTGCTCACAATGCCGAAATAAAAAGGGACATCTAGACAGGGAAAAATCTTGTCCCGCTTGGGCATGACCCACCTAACCTTGCTGCATCTCCCCTGTTTTAGCCATTCCTAGTTGATGATGCTTGAGGTTACGATTACCTGTATTGAACATTATTCTTAGAATGCTCATCGTCCGCCTGACGATGTGTTGAAAGCATTCAATCCGTACAAATTCATTCCGGGTTCGAACGAAACCGAAGGCATTATCTCGTTACACTCATTTTGGAATCACCCTTAGGGTTAACGACGATAACCCTTGCATTCTGGAACACCATCTCGATTCACCATTTGATAAGCTACGACCTATCGTTTAATTTGGATCGATGTGGTTTTCGGAGAATCAAAATTGATTCTTTCGATTCCGGTCTCATCGGATCCAAACGCCATTTTAAGGGTCAAGTTGTCTATTTAACTTATCAGTTTAATTTAATATCAAGAATTAACATAACAGATATATCAGATAAATCATATACAGTTATCACAGATATCCATAATATATAACAACATATCACAGAATAATCATCAACAGATACCAAAGTCAATCAACATAATTATCAATGCATACCAAACAGTTTGGTTTTACTTAACTAAATTATTTGCTTAAGAATAAACTATTTAAATTTGCTTAATTACCAATTTATTAGCTTATTAACGATCAATTAATTAATTAGTTATTCGTTAATTATTAATTTATTAATTATCTAATCTTTAATTACTTATTTAAATTAATTAACTTTTATTCATTAACTGTTACTCAGTTACTCAATTAATTAGTTGATTCTTAATTATTAATTATTAAATAATTAACTTAAAAATTAATTACAAACTACTCTAATTAACCAATTATTATTAATTTAATTAATTAATAAATCTTTAATTAATCACATAAGTTATTTGTTAATTAAATTTTAAGTGATATGCAATCATTCCTTAAGATTTAAATTGATTTAACATGTAATTATATTTTATTTCCAAACTCAATTAAAAATTCAAATATAAATTAATCAACCTTCTAGCTACTAACTGTTAATCACATATTCCTTACATATCTACCTAAATCAACCTTTAATTAAAATACTAACTTAATTAATTAACAATTGTTTAATTAACTTAGTTATAAACCTGTACAAAAACCATTACCAGCCCTTTTGAAAGCACCGAGACGCATCGTACCTTACTCGAGAAAAACTCGAGTTTCCCTCGTCGCTCTCCCGTGTTACTCTCCCCTTCCCTTTCTTCTCCCCAGTTCTTCTTCTCTTCTCTTTTTTTTTTAAAGTTAAGATGTAAACGAACTGCTGTAACTACTCTCGTACGCGACTCAGAGGGAAACACAGGAACACTCGAAGCAACCTCACAAACGTCTCGAGAAACCACCACGCGATAACCCAAAAACCCAAAATCACGACACTGATCACCACCGTGCACGTGCACGGTGGTTCGCATTGCCATCGGCGACTCGCTACCGTCCCCACAAGCCACAAAACCTCCGTAGACTCGACATTTAAACCCAGATTTCGATCTACAGGCCGGGACAAAAATTTCCCCTGGATGCTCAAACCTGACAACAAACCCCCACTGCCAAAACCCTTCGTGCGGCCACCGCCCATCACCGTAGGCGATGAAACTCCACCAGTACGTCGCTCATAACCTCCTCTAACTCCACCAAAAATCGCAACCCACTCGGTTACATGATGATATCGCAATCACGATTTTACAGAGCCTGGAAAAAATATGGGCTTAAACCCTACTTGTGATTCAAACACAAAACATATGCATTCGAAAAATAAATTGACATTTTTCTAGAATCAATTAGTATATAATCTTGCTTCCTGTTGATTTACAGAAGTTAAAATTAACTAAATCTCCTAAAATTGACAAAAATCCATTTTCGATTCATTTTAAAATTGCTCTTTCGATCCTTGCTTAAAAATCAAGATTTTTATGTTAAAAATCGTAATTATGTTTATGGAAACTAAATATAATATTGGATTTACAAATTTCAACATTTGAATTTTAAACTTTGGTTTTTCTTTTTAACCTGTAGTTTGAATACAGAGTTAATGTCATACTGTTAAACTTCAAACATGTTTTGCAGGCTTTGTTTTCATATAAACAAACTTGAATTTACTCAATACAAAGTTTAAATAGTTATATGAATAAGATTTGAAGATTTATTTGCTTTACTTTGTACAAAACTTGAAGTAATCAAAACAACCATGCAAACTTCCAGTGCAAACAGACATATACAAAACAGTATGTTCAAACTGCATCAACACATATCATTAATAAACAAATATATAAACTAAAGTTGAAATTAGTTCGTTTACTCACTTAAAATATTTGAACAGAAGATGTTGAAGAAGACACTTGCAGGTGAAGCTTTCCTGAAACTCCCCTCTTTGTTTCTTCTTTTCCTTAGTTTGTTTTTAGTTTTTCTTCTTTTAGTTTAAGTTTTGTTTGCAAAGCCAATAGATGTTTCTCAGGTTTTCCTTTTTAAGTTAAAGCTTGTATAAAATGAAACTGATAATAGAAAGGTGGATATATATATATAAATGCTATTGATCAGGTTATAACTGGCCAGCCACTAAGTTTGACCAAACAAAAATCTTAGTATTAAATTTACTGCAAAATGGAAAGATATTGATATCGGCTGCATGTACTTGTTTAAACAAGATGTAAGGCTAGTTAATGCTTATGTTTTTAATTATGATAGCAAATAATTAATGGTTACTGACAGTTGAGATTTTGTACAAAGATATTTATGTTATTTACTTTGTGTTGTACAAGATATTATCTTTATTTCGGCCGAACCTGTTTAGTAAGGTACAGGTTTTATTTTCTTTGATATTTAAAGTGAAACTTATTTTATATTGAAATGGACTTTGTTTTCTTATGCCTGAATGTTTTCATTTGTTAAGTATAACTTGTCTTATTTCTTTGCATCATTCCACTTGCATATACAGGTTATATGCTTTTCAAACTTCCTGATATGATTTCCTAAAAGTCATTGTTAACATTTTTGTTTATTTATTTTGTTAGTTATATTTTATATGAAATTGTATACTTGTACAAATGATGTTTTTAACATTTTATTTAAGGATGTTGTGTTGTACAATTTGAATTCTAAAGATTATTGTTTGACTAAAATACTTGTATTTATATATTTCAAATTATAATTTATATTTGTAAATTTATATTTTTGATTACATCTTATAATTTATGATTGTGTTTTATGCTAGGTTTTGAATGTTTATACCTATATTGTTTTACGCTTCCATGTTAATGTTTAATATTTTCATGTTTGTTTATTTTAAAACTTATTATTTTAAAAACCAAAATTGTATTCATATGTATTTTGTCAAATATAAAAAATATAAAGTCTTTGAATTGAATCTATTGAATAAAACCGATTTTGTTTTAAATGGTTTTGAAGTATTTAATTTTAAAATTTTCAAATCAAACTTTCTTTTATAAAACATATAACTGTTAAATATCCAAAATCTCATCAAGTTAAACATTGACAAGCTTATATTTAATTTAAATTAGATTAGATATTAATTAAAATATATCGTCAAAAATTCCGGGTCGTTACATTCCTCCCCCCTTAAAAGAATTTCGTGCCCGAAATTTAAACAACAGTAAATTCAAAAGCTTTTATATTAACCATCCAAACATACATATCATTCATACAATAGCAAACAAACAAACAGTCTATTCTAACAAACAACACTAGTTATCCGAACATAAATTCGGATAAGCATTCCTAAAACTATCGAGAGTTTCCCAGGTACAATCTTTGGGATCCTCACTCCATTGCACCTTGACGAGTTTCACCACTTTGTTCCTGAGTTGCTTCTCGTCTCGGTCGACAATTTGAACTGGATTTCTGACTACGGTTAAATTTGGTTCCACTTCCAAATCTTCTTGAATTACCGGTTCCACAACCAGTGAGGGATCATGAACAAATTTCCTCAAATGCGATACATGAAACACATTGTGAATCCCAGACATCCGCTCTGGTAATTCAATCCTGTAGGCCACAGTTCTAATTCTCTCCAACACTCGTAATGGTCCAATGTATCTCGGAGAAAGTTTTCCCGTCTTTCCGAATCTTATAGCACCTTTAATTGGGGAAACTTTAACAAAAACTATGTCTCCGATCTCAAATTCCAATGGCCTTAGTCTTCTATTCGCATATTTCTTCTGACGATCTTGAGCAGCTTTCATCCTTTTCTTGATAAGCTTAACCTTCACAGAAGCTTCACGAATAAGATCGGGCCCGAGCACAAGACGATCCTTCGATTCAATCCAACAAGATGGGGATCTACACGTTCTTCCGTATAAAGCTTCATAAGGAGCCATCTTAATATCGTTTGATAACTGTTATTATAAGAAAATTCCACTAAATGAAGATGGTCCTCCCAAGATCCTCCAAAATCTAAAACACAAGCCCGTAGCATATCCTCAAGAATACGATTCAGCCTCTCTGTCTGTCCGTCCGTTTGAGGATGATAGGTTGTACTCAATCTCAAATCTGTTCCCATTGCTGATTGCAGAGCTTCCCAAAATTTGCTAGTGAAAATAGGATCACGGTCACTTACTATGCTGACTGGAACTCCATGCAATCGAACTATCTCTTTCAGGAAAATTCCTGCCAAAGAAACTGCAGTACAGGTTGCCTTAACTGGTATAAAATGGGCACTTTTAGTTAAACGAGCCACAATGACCCATATACCGTCATTCCCTTTCCTGGTTCTAGGCAAACCATCGATAAAATCCATCGAGATCATTTCCCATTTCCAATTCGGAATTTCCAGAGGTTGCAATAACCCGGCAGATTTCTGTTGATCACCTTCAACTTGTTGACAAATGGCACAACTGTTCACAAATCTAGCAATATCCTTCTTCATACCCGGCCACCAGAAAGCTCTCCTTATATCTTTATACATCTTCGAGATTCCAGGATGAATATTCAATTTGGAACAATGACTTTCTGATAAAACTTCCTGCTTCAACTCCTTGTCATTCGGAACACAGATTCTCCCGTTGATCCTTAGTGTTCCTTGGTCATCAATTTCAAAACTGGGACACTGACCTTTCCTGACTTCTTTGATGATCCTCCTCAACTTCTTATCAGATTCTTGCCTGCTTGATATCCTTTCAATAAGAGATGGAACCACTTCCAGAAGAGATAAAACCGCGTTCCTACTGAGAGCATCAGCTACGACATTCGCTTTCCCCGGAGTGTACAGAATATCCAGATCATAGGATGCAAGAAATTCAACCCACCGCAGCTGTCTCAGATTAAGGTCTTTTTGGGAGAATAAATATGTCAACGGTTTGTGATCCGTGAACAATTCGAATTTCTCTCCTAAAAGATAATGTCTCCAAATCTTTAGAGCAAAAACAATGGCTAGCAATTCAAGATCATGCGTAGCATAGTTTTTCTCATGAGGTTTCAGCTGTCGACTAGCATACGCAATAACCCTTCCGTTCTGCATCAGAACTGCTTCCAAACCAACAATACAAGCATCAGTGTAAACCTCGAATTTGCTCTTCCCATCCGGAATAGCAAGTACTAGTGCACTAGTGAGCCTTATCTTCAATTCCTGAAAAGCTTCTTCACATTGAGGTGTCCACTTGAATTTCGCTCCTTTTCTGGTTAGCTTAGTCAAATGCGAAGAAATCTTGGAATAATCTCTAATAAATCTCCTGTAGTAGCCAGCCAATCCTAGAAAACTGCGAACTTCCGTCGGTGTCTTTGGCTGTTTCCATTCAAGAATAGTTTCAACTTTCGCTGGGTCTACAGAAATGCCTTCACCCGAAACAATGTGCCCTAAAAATTTAACTTCCAATTTCCAGAAGTGACACTTCGAAAACTTCGCTTTCAGCACATTCTTCCTCAGAGTCTCCAATACAATCCTCAAATGTTCCCTGTGCTCTTCTTCGGATTTGGAATAGACCAAGATATCATCAATGAATACCAGCACAAACTTATTCAACACATCCCTAAAGACTCGGTTCATGAGGTCAACAAAATAAGAAGGAGCGTTGGTTAATCCGAACGGCATAACCAACCACTCATAGAAACAATTCGGTCCTCTAAATGCAGTCAAGGGAATATTGTCTTCAGCTACCCTCAACTGGTGGAAACCTGAAGCAAGATCCAATTGAGAAAAGATAGAAGGACCGTGCAACTGGTCAAAAAGATCATCGATGCGAGGAAGAGGATATTTATTACGGATAGTCACTTTGTTCAATTCTCTATAATCAACACAGAACCTTAGTGATCCATCCGATTTGGTTACAAACACCGCCGCTGAACCCCAACAAGAAAAACTAGGTCTAATTAATCCCTTCTCTAAAAGATCCTGCGTCTGCTTAATCAACTCTTCTCTTTCCCTAGGAGCCATTCTCCTACTGGGTTGAATCACTGGTACTGCTCCTGGAATCAAATCAATACGGAACTCTATTTCTCAATGTGGTGGCAAACACTTAACTTCTTCAAAAACATCCGAAAAATCTTGAACCACATCGATGTCTTCAACCCTCTCTCTAGAAGTCTCAATTCCATGCAAAAGACTGCTCAAGTGAATTCCAGAATTATCACATGACACTCTGGCAATTCTACCCAGATCAGTTTCCAACGAAACTGTTCTTTCATCACAATTCAAAATGGCTTTATACTTATCCAGCCAATCCATATCCAAAATAAGATCAAATCCCTTAAAATTCAACACATACGGCTCACAAGAAAAACTATGGGATAGATAAGAGATCTTCAAGTCCTTACAAATAGAGTCTAATTTGGTCACCCCTCCTATAGGATTAGATACCAAGATAGAACTATCTACTGAACTACGGGTAGGTGAAAACTTTTCAACAGAGTCCAAAGAAATAAAACTCAAGGAAGCACCCAAATCAAACAAAACTCTAATATATTTTCCATTTAAAAGTAAAGTACCTTCTAATACTCCTTTGCCCATCGAAGAAGAAGATGGTCCGGCTTCAAAAGCAAAAACTTTATTCTGAGGTGCTCTCTGCAGAAGTGGACAGTTCTTGATCATGTGTCGTGGCTGATGACAATTAAAGCACAATGATTTCTGAACCATAGCTGATCCTGAACCACTCTGATGCGGCTGCTGCTGGGATCCCTTCCTAGGACACTTATTTGCCAAATGCCCTTCCTGATGACAAATGTAGCACTTTCGAGGTCCGTTGTTATTCCCAGGTTTCTTATTATTCGGTTTCCTCCATTTGGGATCAAACTTTCGCTTATTCGAATTAGTGAAATTCCCACTTGAAGCTGCAACTGGATCCACCGGCTTCTTACTCATCAAACTCTCATACCTCAATGCCATATCAATCAAATCAACAAAAGATCCCTTCAGAAGCACTGTCAATTTCCCATGGAATTCAGGTCTCAACCCTTGCACAAATTTCTCATTCTTTTTCAGAGGAGTATCGATGAGTCCTGGTCCATAACAAGAGAGTTCATTGAATCTAGTTTCGTACTCCGAAATAGACATACTACCCTGCTTCAAATACAGAAAATCCTGATACAATTGGGTTCTCCCTGCCGTCGGCACATACTTCTCTTCAAATAACTCCTTGAATCTGTCCCAAGAAATGTCATCCTTCGAAATATTTGCAATAGTTGAATCCCACCATGCTGCTGCACCACCTTGCAACTGCCACGGTGCCATATGTCTCTTACGCTCATCAGACAATCTCATGCTCTTGAAAATACGTTCACAAGAGCGTAGCCAGTCCTAAACTTCAAATATTGACTTTGAACCTTTGAATGGTTGACCTCCAAGATGTTTGAAATCCTTGCATAAGGCTGCAAAGCTAACTTGAGATGGTACTGGATTGACAGCCTCACTAACATTCTGACTCCGTCCATTATCTGTAGAAGTACTGGCCCTAACTCTGCCTCTTCTTCCTGAACTCATGTCGGTCACCTGAACAGGTAACTCAACCATTAAGATAGATATATATATAATATTGAAAATACAAATACGCACTCTCAAGATAAATATACACAAGAGCCTAGGTACTCGCTTTAACTAGCGCTCTGATACCAACTGTGACGACCCGCCTTTCCCAACCCCAGAGAGACGTTTCATCATTAAGAAAGAAAGGGATAGAAATAGAAAAGAATAGAAAGAAAGAACAACAACATCAGAATCTCACAGCGGAATGGAACAAAATATAATACATCACATAACTATTACATAGTTATACATACATCAGAGTCATACAGTATCATATAACAGGACTGCCATATACATATATGTCCATACATACATCCAAAATATAGCATAGACTAACTACACAGCGGAACTACATATATATATATACATACGTCTGGTCTTCTCCCCAAAATAGCTCTTCCAGAAAATCAACACTCCCAAATACCTATCACTTGGCTACTTGTAAAAATTTGAGTACCCAAGAGTTTATGAAAACACAAAATATAAACTCCGGGTCAGACATGGGTCTGGTATGAGTAAACAGGTTAAAATTGCTTAACTTTGAAAATCATTTGAAAATAAAGGTATCACGTAAGACCCCCCACAAATAAATACGGGTAAGTTTTTACCTTACGCTAACCAAAACATTTTATAGGAAATTCTGTGATATTATAATAGTGTCTAGGGTTTTCAAGTAAATAGAAAATAGCCGAAATTGTTACATGATTAAATTCCAGCTACTAGCCACGGAAGTGGGTAATACAAATCAAAACCGTAGTGTCTCATAGGGAAAATGGATTTCCAACAATGGCAGGGCTACTGGGGTACCGCACGTCACAGTACGGGGCCTAGATCATCGTACCGAGGACTACTCCCTTCATCCCCTGCAACACAAGGCCGGAACCATTCCTTACTGAACAGTCCCGAACAAGATAACCCCGCAGTTGTGGCCAACAACTGCTCACAAAGCCAAAATAAAAAGGGACATCTAGACAGGGGAAAATCTTGTCCTGCTTGGGCATGACCCACCTAACCTTGCTGCATCTCCCCTTTTTTAGCCATTCCCGGTTGATGAGGCTTGAGGTTACGATTACCTTTATTGAACATTATTCTTAGAATGCTCATCGTCCGCCTGACGAGGTGTTGAAAGCATTCAATCCATACAAGTTCGTTCCGGGTTTGAACGAAACCGAAGGCATTATCTCGTTACACTCATTTTGGAATCACCCTTAGAGTTAACGACGATAACCCTTGCATTCTGGAACACCATCTCGATTTACCATTTGATATGCTACGACCTATCGTTTAATTTGGATCGATGTGGTTTTCGGAGAATCAAAATTGATTCTTCCGATTCCGGTCTCATCGGATCCAAACGCCATTTTAAGGGCCAAGTTGTCTATTTAACTTATCAGTTTAATTTAATGTCAAGAATTAACATAACAGATATATCAGATAAATCATATACAGTTATCAGAGATATCCATAATATATAACAACATATCACAGAATAATCATCAACAGATATCAAAGTCAATCAACATAATTATCAATGCATACCAAACAGTTTGGCTTTACTTAATTAAATTATTTGCTTAAGAATAAACTATTTAAATTTGCTTAATTACCGATTTATTAGCTTATTAACGATCGATTAATTAATTAGTTGTTCGTTAATTATTAATTTATTAATTATCTAATCTTTAATTACTTATTTAAATTAATTAACTTTTATTCATTAGCTGTTACTCAGTTACTCAATTAATTAGTTGATTTTTAATTATTAATTATTAAATAATTAACTTAAAAATTAATTACAAACTACTTTAATTAACCAATTATAATTAATTTAATTAATTAATAAATCTTTAATTAATCACTTAAGTTATTTGTTAATTAACTTTTAAGTGATATGCAATCATTCCTTAAGATTTAAATTGATTTAACATGTAAATACATTTTAATTCCAAACTTAATTAAAAATTCAAATATAAATTAATCAACCTTCTAGCTACTAACTGTTAATCACGTATTCCTTACATATCTACCTAAATCAACCTTTAATTAAAATACTAACTTAATTAATTAACAATTGTTTAATTAACTTAGTTATAAACCTGTACAAAAATCATTACCAGCCCTTTTGAAAGCACCGAGACGCATCGTACCTTACTCGAGAAAAACTCGAGTTTCCCTCGTCGCTCTCCCGTGTTACTCTCCCTTTCCCTTTCTTCTCCCCAGTTCTTCTTCTTGTTTTTTTTTTAAAGTTAAGATGTAAACGAACTTCTGTAGCTACTCTCGCACGCGACTCGGAGGGAAACACAGGAACACTCGAAGCAACCTCACAAACGTCTCGAGCAACCCCCACGCGATAACCCAAAAACCCAAAATCACGACACCGATCACCACCGTGCACGTGGACGGTGGTTCGCGTTACCATTGGCGACTCGCTACCGTCCCCACAAGCTACAAAACCTCCCTAGACTCGACATATAAACCAAGATTTCGATCTACAGGCCGGGACAAAAATTTGCCCTGGATGCTCAAACCTGACAACAAACCCCCACTGCCAAAACCCTTCGTGCGGCCACCGCCCATCACCGTAGGCGATTAAACTCCACCAGTACGTCGCTCATAACCTCCTCTAACTCCACCAAAAATCGCAACCCACTCGGTTAAATGATGATATCGCAATCACGATTTTATAGAGCCTGGAAAAAATATGGGCTTAAACCCTACTTGTGATTCAAACACAAAACATATGCATTCGAATAATAAATTGACATTTTTCTAGAATCAATTAGTATATAATCTTGCTTCCTGTTGATTTACAGAAGTTAAAATTAACTAAATCTCCTAAAATTGACAAAAATCCATTTTCGATTCATTTTAAAATTGCTCTTTCGATCCTTACTTAAAAATCAAGATTTTTATGTTAAAAATCGTAATTATGTTTATGGAAACTAAATATAATATTGGATTTACAAATTTCAACATTTGAATTTTAAACTTTGGTTTTTCTTTTTAACCTGTAGTTTGAATACAGAGTTAATATCATACTGTTAAACTTCAAACATGTTTTCCAGGCTTTGTTTTCATATGAACAAACTTGAATTTACTCAATACAAAGTTTAAATAGCTATATGAATAAGATTTGTAAATTTATTTGCTTTACTTTGTACAAAACTTGAAGTAATCAAAACAACCATGCAAACTTCCAGTGCAAACAGACATATACAAAACAGTATGTTCAAACTACATCAACTCATATCATTAATAAACAAATATTTAAACTAAAGTTGAAATTAGTTCGTTTACTCACTTAAAATATTTGAACAGAAGATGTTGAAGAAGACACTTGTAGGTGAAGCTTTCCTGAAACTCCCCTCTTTGTTTCTTCTTTTCCTTAGTTTGTTTTCAGTTTTTCTTCTTTTAGTTTAAGTTTTGTTTGCAAAGCCAATAGATGTTTCTCGGGTTTTCCTTTTTAAGTTAAAGCTTGTATAAAATGAAACACATAATAGAAAGGTGGATATATATATAAATGCTATTGATCAGGTTATAACTGGCCAGCCACTAAGTTTGACCAAACAAAAATCTTAGTATTAAATTTACTGCAAAATGGAAAGATATTGATCTCGGCTGCATGTACTTGTTTAAACAAGATGTTAGGCTAGTTAATGCTTATGTTTTTAATTATTAGCAAATAATTAATGGTTACTGACAGTTGAGATTTTGTACAAAGATATTTATGTTATTTACTTTGTGTTGTACAAGATATTATCACTATTTCAGCCAAACCTGTTTAGTAAGATACAGGTTTTATTTTCTTTGATATTTAAAGTGAAACTTATTTTATATTGAAATGGACTTTGTTTTCTTATGCCTGAATGTTTTCATTTGTTAAGTATAACTTGTCTTGTTTCTTTGCATCATTCCACTTGCATATACAGGTTATATGTTTTTCAAACTTCCTGATATGATTTCCTAAAAGTTATTGTTAACATTTTGGTTTATTTATTTTGTTAGTTATATTTTATACGAAATTGTATACTTGTTCAAATGATGTTTTTAACATTTTATTTAAGGATGTTGTGTTGTACAATTTGAATTCTAAAGATTATTGTTTGACTAAAATACTTGCATTTATATATTTCAAATTATAATTTATATTTGTAAATTTATATTACTTTGATTACATCTTATAATTTATGATTGTGTTTTATACTAGTTTTTGAATATTTATACCTATATTGTTTTGCACTTCCATGTTTATGTTTAATATTTTCATGTTTGTTTATTTAAAACTTATTATTTTAAAAACCAAAATTGTATTCATATGTATTTTGTCAAATATCAAAAATATAAAGTCTTTGATTTAATTCTAATGAATAAAACCGATTTTGTTTTAAATGGTTTTGAAGTATTTAATTTTAAAATTTTCAAATCAAACTTTCTTTATAAAACATATAACTGTTAAATATCCAAAATCTCATCAAGTTAAACATCAACAAGCTTATATTTAATTTAAATTAGATTAGATATTAATTAAAATATATCGTCAAAAATTCCGGGCCGTTACACATTTCCCAGAAGAAAACATCAATGCACATAATTTCAAAACTAAAAATTGAAATTTGGGTTTTAAAAATCATAATTTAGTAAAGATTTGATTCAAACATCTGGAATTAAGAAAAAAATCATCATGCTTTGGTTAGATTCCAGTTTCTTTGCCATTACCTGTTTCCAGAAACTACAGGTATATTTTTCTTTTCTTTTTTTTTCTTCTGAACAAATCTTAATTTTAATTTATGCATACAATATAAGCATACATTGTTTGGTCTCATGTATTATTACAGATTTATCCCAGAGAAATTAAATCAGTTACTAAATTACGAACCTGAAAGAAACCTATAACAACATAACAGTCATCTAGTCATAATCCATTCATACATTCAAACATTCATTTGCATATATACAGTACTGCATTTAAAATCATACACAAGCAAACTACTCAACATGAAATCAGCTAATCATTTTCATAGCAAACTTATTTAAGCAACAAATTTATACTTATTATTTCAAAAAGAATTGTTACTCACCTGGAATTTTATGAAACGCAGCTTTGATTTAACTTGCATGCAGGCTTTGATTACATATGTATTTAAATCTTTAATTTTGAAAAACTTTTAATTTGCAGTTGCATGTTGAGATGGCCTTGAATGCTTGATTCCCAAATGTAGGCTTTACATTAAGCTTGATTTATCTTGCAAATTTGTTGTTGCTTTGCACATAAATTTGCATGCAGGTTGAAGAATTTTGAACTTTCAGTGCTTGAATTGCAACTGCAGTTGCATGCAGTTTTGAAAATAATGCAGACAGTATTGATCAAAACTCTTGTTTAAAGAAGGCATGCAGGCTTTTGAATTCAATTAAATTTGAGAGCTTGCTGTTGTTTTAAAAATTCAGGTGGAAGAGAGAATGCTTGCATTCTTTAATATATTTTTTTGAAAGAAGAGTACACAAGTTACAGATTTGAAAAATCTGGTTTGAAGAGTTTATAAACTAGTTTGTTTTAGCTAAGAATTTTTTTCTTCTTAACTTTGAAAAAAAAAATGAAGATTTAGAAAAGAATAGAGATGAAGGAAACATTTTTTAAATAAGTAAAAATGATTTAATTAAAATATAAAAGAAAATCAAAATAAAAGACACTTGTCACAAACTTATATTATATGATAACACATGTCTCATTAGTTGATCAAAATGTTAACATTTGTTTTATACTACTTAATGTGTTTTATAAATGAAATGTATTTCTTTTTATTTTATTTTAAAAATAAATAAAACTCTTTTACTTTATTTGTATTTATATATGTGTAAGTTATTTCCATGAGTAAATGTATATACATTCCCTTTTTAAAGAAAATGAAGTGAAACAATTTATATAAAAATGAAAACTTATTTACAAGATTCATATAGGTTTATTCATTTGAATTTCAAAATGAATTCAAATTCAAATGCTATTTACATTTAAAATCCAATTTTAAAACTAATTTATATTAACATATTTATTTTGACAATAATAATTTTGTCTTTTAAAACATATCTACATTTATACATTTATTATTACTAGAAAATAACATATTTATTAATTTTAAATCATTTATAAAAGAAATCATAAAATTACATATCTTATTTATCTTAATTAATTACATTAATGTTTAATGTTTAAATGGTATTTTAAATTTCTAAATAATTCCAAATTATAATTATTAAGCTATATTTAAAATAAACTTTTATTTATCTTATTAAAATTTTAACTATGTTTAAAATACAATTATACAATTTAAAACAATTACTTTAAGTATTTTAAATAGTTAGTTATTTATTAAATAAAATAATAATCTTCAAATTATCAAAATGAATATTAAAATTTGAAAACAATATTTTATTTGTTTATTTAACTTCTAATCATACTTATCTATTCACAACATATATATAAATATATATACATATATTATAAATAGGAAAAACAATTATTAGCTTTTCAAAAGATAAAATTCATAAATTACACATTAATTTAATTGGATTATTAAATCAAGTTAATTTTTATCAAAATTTTATCAAATCAATTTAATTTTAAATACAGATTATTAAATTGATATTGCTAAAATTTCCGGGATATCACATTCCTCCCCCCTTAAAAGAATTTCGTCCCCGAAATTTAAAAGCAAAAATAATTTAATAACCCATTTAAATTCTAGATTTTAAATCACAAACATACATTAATCCTATGCTAACAACCAAAGCAACCAATCTATTTAATCAAACAAATTTTATTATCCTGATAAAATTCTGGATAAATTTTCCACGAGTTTCCCCAAGTACATATATATACCGGGATACTCGCCCTACAAAATACAAACAATCTAAACTACGAAGCTATAGAGCTTCTACTCATCTAGATTTACAGAACTAGACAAGATATCAGACTACGGAGGAGTCTGACTCAACCACTAAACCTTCCTGAACAGCTGGTTCCATAACTAGAGATAACTCATACACGTACTCCCTCAGAAATACATGAAACTCATAAATCCAATTATCCAAACCGGCAATTCAACTCTTGAAAACCAAACACCAATCCAACCAAAACACAGAAGAGATCGAAAACAAATCTTTGACTCCGGAATCCAAATTCCTTCATCCCTTATCTCCAAAACTCTTCTGACGATCCCAAGCTGTCTATATCCAAACTGATCAGCTCAACTCTTGCTGATTCCCCTAGAAACAATCTAGACCAAAAAAAATCCAACACAACGATCTCCTAAAGATCAACCAATACCAAGATCACCAACTCTACTCTTTAAACATCAGAAGAACAAACTCACTTCTTCTATCCAGAAAAGCAAAAAAGAAACATTCCCAAACTGCTTCCGCTGCACAACTCTGAACTGGAACAGAAGACACTGCTGATGAAGAATATGAGCACAAACTGGACATCACTTCCCAGAAATATGGATCAACATATCAAAAGAAAATTTAAATGTTTTACCAATCCTGAGCTGCCTCACCAAACCTATCTCGAGAAATCCTTCTTCTACTAGCTGATCCACCGATAGCACTCCTGGAATCCGGTCGATTAGAAAACTCAATCTTCAGAAGTAGAAAAACCTTCGACTTCTCAGAAGACAACCAAAAATTCTTCAATACCTCAAAAGAATACTCAAACTATCGCAAGTCACCTTTGCGATCAATAGAGACCAATTCCCAACAAAACTGTTCTCTCTTTACCAAACAGAACAACTTACTCTTAATTAGCCAATCCAATAAAGTATTGGGTCCACTCTGCTGCTTCTGAACTCCTCCTTCATAAACTACTCAGCCAATCAACTTCTGCCAACACAGGCACTCCGAGTTGCACTGCTGACACCAATGCCAAAACTTCCTTAGCTAAAGTTCTTCAAGAAACTCAGCCCTCAAAGCCAAACACCACATCCTGCTGAACTTAGCCACATCACCAAAACAGACATACCTCCTAAATCTTGTTCCAAAGAAAACATCTTCGGACATATCCATATTCACTACATCTCATCACGCAGTTACTACTACCTGAGGTATCAAAATAACATTACACACTTCTATCAAACCGACAGATCCAAAATCAACTCATCCACCTTAAAAGATAAACTCTGAACCTTAACAGGTTACCTTTAGAGATCGATGAAATCTCTACAATGCTGCACAACTCAATCGAGACGGTATTAGGTCTACAGTCTCGACAAATACACTTCCAACCTCAAACATTCAAACTCCAACCAATGGTAGTAATCGTGTTACACACAGCACTACCTTATCTACCCTTATAACTTATATTGAAAAACCTGAACAGGTAACCCAATAGATAGGTAGAAATAATAAATATGTATAGATATATATCAAAATTACAAATACGCTCTCTCAAGATAGACACCACTCCATAGCCTAGGTATTCACTCAACCTCGCTATGATACCACTGTAACGACCCAACTTCCTATCTCCAGGAAGTCGTATCACTAGTAAGAAAGAAAGGGATAGAGAATAGAAGAAAGAGAAGAAGAAGAAAACAACTCATCAGAATCTAAACAGCGGAACGAATAAATTATATTAATAACATAAAATATTTACATAGTTTACAATCACTATCAGAGTACACAGATAATACAACACATACTAGACAGTTATAATACCTGTCTAGTATTTACAACATAATACAATCTCAGAGTCAATCACAGAACACACAGCGGAAAACTATATATATCTACACGCAGAAGCCTCCTGCTCTATTGCTCCTCCATATTCGTCAAAGCTAACTTGAATCCTAACCTGAATCCCATGGATACTCGTAAAAATTTTAGTACCCAAGAGTTTATGAAAACAAAAATAAACTCCGGGTCAGACATGGGTATGGTGTGAGTAACAGGTTAAAGTTGCTTAACTTTGAAAAACCTTTGGAAAGAAAAGGGTATCACGTAAGACTTTCCACACATAAATATGGAAAAGTTTTTACCTTACGCTAACCAATACGTTTGATGGGAAATCCGATGATATTATAATAGGTCTAGGGTTTTCAAATAAATATGAAATAGCCGAAATTGTTACATGATAAAATTCCAGCTACTAGCCACAAAAGAGGGTAATACAATCAAAACCGTTGACACTTATTGGATTTTGGATTCCATACAATGGCAGGGCTACTGGGGTACCGCCCGTCACAGTACGTGGCCTAGATCACTGTACCGAGGAGTACTCCCACTCCCCTACAACACAAGGTCGGACCCATTCCTTACTGAATAGTTCCGAACAAGACAACCCCGGCAGTTGTCGCGATCAACCGCCCCACACAGCCGAAATAAAAGGGACCTCTAGACAGGGATCAATCTTGCTCTCTAGTGGGAGCTACCCACGAAGCCTTGCTGCACCTCCCCTGTTTTAGCCATTCCCGGTTGATGAGGCTTGAGGCTACGATTACCCTTATAGGACATCAAATCTTAGAATGCTCATCGTCCACCTAACGATGTTCTGAAAGCATTCAATCCATACAAGTTTGTTCCGGGTTCGAACGAAACAGACCGCACTATCTCGTTGCACTCATTATTGGAATCACCCTCAGAGTCAATGACCATAGCCCTTGCACTCTGATTCACCATCTCGAATCTATAAGCACTATTCCGTCAAACTCATTACTGAATCACCCATAGAGTTATACTGACGTATAGCCCTTACACCTCGAGTCTTCACTTGCTCCACTTGGATTAACAACCTAACGTTTAATTGGAATTGATGTGGTTTTCGGATTCCAAATATGGAAACCCGATCCCGGTCTCATCGAAATCCAAAGCGTGTCTTTTAGGTCCAAGTTGTTTTAAGTTTAAAACAATTCAATTTAAACTATCTATATACACACAGATAGATACTTCACATCATCATAATAGATAATCAACCATATTATCATAAACAAGTAATCATCACAAATTGAAAATCTCTATTACCATCATCCATAGATAACTCATACCATCAGAATGCATCCAACGCATCCATAACACACAACATTATTTATCTCATGTCCGAGATTCAAACCATTCAAGTCAACCCAAATCATCCATTTATAAGCAAGATCCATAATCACACCATCTACAATTAATTTAAAATGAATTAAATTAATTACTTCCTTATTTAAAACTTGCTTACTTAACTCTTAATTGATTTCCAATCAATCAAATAATTATCCTCAAATTAATCACCTTAATTAATCACCCTTGATTAATTATCCCTTAATTACATTCAAGTAATTGTCTTAATTAATTTTACAAATTCATTATCCTTAACCGATATCAGTAATTAACCTTTAATTACTTCATTAATTAATTAATTATAATTAATTACATTAGTCCTTAATTAATTACATAAATTAATTAATTTCTTAATCACTTATCATTGATTAATTAATCTTAATTAATTAATCCTTAATTACATCATTAATTATATTAATTAATGATCCTTAATTAAATTTAAATTAATTACTTATTTAAATTAATTACATTAAGTAATTAACCTTAATTAAACCACAATTATTAATCATACTTGATTAATTACATTTAGTAATTAATTATTCTTAAGTACATCCTTAATCACTTCTAAATTAATTATATTTATTAATCATCCTTGAGTAATTTCATTAGTAATTAATTACTCTTAATTAATTACATTACTTAATTATTTTAAAGAACTTAATTGATAAATGTTTAAATTAATTACATTAGTAATTAATTATTAATCACTTCATAAAGAAATTATCTTTACATTAATTACACAAAGTAATTAATCCCAAAATACCATACTTCAATTAATTACTTCCAGTAATTTATTTATCTTAATTACTTCTCTAAGTAATTATTTTCTCAATGATTACTTATCAACTCATTTAATGATTATTCTAAATTAATTAAAGTTAATTAATTAATTTAAAATAATCCAATCAATAAGTTAATTACAAAAAGTAATTAATATCCTTAATTATTTTCATAAAATAATCATACTTAATTAAGTTTCATAATTGATCATTTAAATTAACTAATCCAATTAATTTATCAAATTAATTACATTAATTAATTAATAAATAATCACAAGTTAATGACCTTCATTAACTTATTAACAATTTCTTAATTACCTTTCTTAAGTAATTAACTTAAATTAATTACAAATTTAATTAACCTTAATTAATTTCAAATCTTTAATTAATTAAAAAATTAATTAATTAAATTAATTAAATTACCTTACAAATTTAATGAAACAAAAATCATTAAATCTTTGATTTACTTTAAAATAAAACATTTCTTATAAATGATTACTTTATCATTAATAAAGTAACTTAAAACAATTTAACTTGAAATTGTTTCAAATTACATTTTAAATTTAAAATTTAAAAAGAAATCAAACTTAACTTAAACAAAATTTTAAAAACATTTCAAAAACCCTTTTAAAAACTTATGCTAAAGAGTTTCTTATTTTATAAAGAAGTTTGAAAACCCAAATTCATTTTAAAATACAAACCATAATTTAAATTAACTTTAACATTCAAAGTTGTTTTTAAACAATTTAAATTTAACAATTTCTTTCATTTCAAAACATTGTTTTTCAATTTGAAGTTTGATTCCAGATTTAAACTTATGTTTAAATCTCTAATTAAATCTTAAGGATTTATCTTTTAATTTCAGATTTATTTAAACCCTTTTTAAAGTTGTTTAAATATTTTGTTTAAAAGTTTAAATTAAGTTCCAAACCTGGATTCAAATCTCACTTGAAATTCATACCTTAAATTTGACTTAAATCCTGTTTTCAAAACCCTGCATTTAGATTTTAAAACAAATCTTAAAATTAAAACTACAGGTTTTCATAAACCCGTAATTTCAGAAAGCAACCCTAGTTCCCCCTTATTTGCTTCGAGTCGCAAACCTAGATACTTCGAGCAAAATTCGAATTCCCTCGAGTATAACTCGAGTACAATACTACTGCAAATCCCAACTTCCCTGATACTCTTCTCTGCTCCGTGCATACGCACGGTGGCTGTAGCCACCTCCGGCCACCGCCCAAGCCATGAACAAGTCGTCGTTCATCTCAGCATCACCTCACTACCGTCAAACCACTCTATTCCACTCGAAAACGAATTCGAGTTTCCCCCAATCCAAACCTGTCAGCAACAACAGCACTCCTTCACCCAAACCTGAAAACCCCACGTCCTCTCTCTACCGGTCACCGGCGGCCTAGCAACTCCGTCCATCCCTTCACTAATTCCCAAACTACCATTACCCCTAAAATCAAGACACTCGGTCACGTGTAGCCTCCTCACCGATCCATTAAACAGTGCCTAGGTTTACAATTTTTCCCCCTTTCGTTTCCCAGAAGAAAACATCAATGCACGTAATTTCATAACTAAAAATTGAAATTTCGATTTTAAAAATCATAATTTAGTTTAAAGATTTGATTCAAACATCTGGAATTAAGAAAAAAATCATCATGCTTTGGTTAGATTCCAGTTTCTTTCCCATTACCTGTTTCCAGAAACTACAGGTATATTTTTCTTTTTCTTTTTTTCTTCTGAACAAATCTTAATTTTAATTTATGCATACAATATAAGCATACATTGTTTGGTCTCATGTATTATTACAGATTTATCCCAGAGAAATTAAATCAGTTACTAAATTACGAACCTGAAAGAAACCTATAACAACATAACAGTCATCTAGTCATAATCCATTCGTACATTCAAACATTCATTTGCATATATACAGTACTGCATTTAAAATCATACACAAGCAAACTACTCAACATGAAATCAGCTAATCATTTTCATAGCAAACTTATATAAGCAACAAATTTATACTTATTATTTCAAAAAGAATTGTTACTCACCTGGAATTTTATGAAACGCAGCTTTGATTTAACTTGCATGCAGGCTTTGATTTCATATGTATTTAATCTTTAATTTTGAAAACTTTTAATTTGCAGTTGCATGTTGAGGGCCTTGAATGCTTGATTCCCAAATGCAGGCTTTACATTAAGCTTGATTTATCTTGCAAATTTGTTGTTGCTTTGCACATAAATTTGCATGCAGGTTGAAGAATTTTGAACTTTCAGTGCTTGAATTGCAACTGCAGTTGCATGCAGTTTTGAAAATAATGCAGACAGTATTGATCAAAACTCTTGTTTAAAGAAGGCATGCAGGCTTTTGAATTCAATTAAATTTGAGAGCTTGCTGTTGTTTTAAAAATTCAGGTGGAAGAGAGAATGCTTGCATTCTTTAATATATTTTTTTAAAAGAAGAGTACACAAGTTACAGATTTGAAAAATCTGGTTTTGAAGAGTTTATAAACTAGTTTGTTTTAGCTAAGAATTTTTTTCTTCTTAACTTTGAAAAAAAAATGAAGACTTAGAAAAGAATAGAGATGAAGGAAACATGTTTTAAATAAGTAAAAATGATTTAATTAAAATATAAAAGAAAATCAAAATAAAAGACACTTGTCACAAACTTATATTATATGATAACACATGTCTCATTAGTTGATCAAAATGTTAACATTTGTTTTACACTACTTAATGTGTTTTATAAATGAAATGTATTTCTTTTTATTTAATTTTAAAAATAAATAAAACTCTTTTACTTTATTTGTATTTATATATGTGTAAGTTATTTCCATGAGTAAATGTATATACATTCCCTTTTTAAAGAAAATGAATTGAAACAATTTATATAAAAATGAAAACTTATTTACAAGATTCATATAAGTTTATTCATTTGAATTTCAAAATGAATTCAAATTCAAATGCTATTTACATTTAAAATCCAATTTTAAAACTAATTTATATTAACATATTTATTTTGACAATAATAATTTTGTCTTTTAAAACATATCTACATTTATACATTTATTATTACTAGAAAATAACATATTTATTAATTTTAAATCATTTATAAAAGAAATCATAAAATTACATATCTTATTTATCTTAATTAATTACATTAATGTTTAATGTTTAAATGGTATTTTAAATTTCTAAATAATTCCAAATTACAATTATTAAGCTATATTTAAAATAAACTTTTATTAATCTTATTAAAATTTTAACTATGTTTAAAATACAATTATACAATTTAAAACAATTACTTTAAGTATTTTAAATAGTTAGTTATTTATTAAATAAAATAATAATCTTCAAATTATCAAAATGAATATTAAAATTTGAAAACAATATTTTATTTGTTTATTTAACTTCTAATCATACTTATCTATTCACAACATATATATAAATATATATACATATATTATAAATAGGAAAAACAATTATTAGCTTTTCAAAAGATAAAGTTCATAAATTACACATTAATTTAATTGGATTATTAAATCAAGTTAATTTTTATCAAAATTTTATCAAATCAATTTAATTTTAAATACAGATTATTAAATTGATATTGCTAAAATTTCCGGAATATCACAGTTTTGTTTCCTATTTTTCTCTTTTCTCTTGCAATTTTAGCATCTTCACAGGCTCCAGCTCCTGGTGTGTTGCTACTTCTTTAATTTACACTACTTGAATGTTTGAATATGATGATATTTATGACGACGGTTGCTAATTGCAGGTGACATGACACCATTACAAAAGCATGTTTCATTTTTTGACAGAAACAAGGATGGCATAATTTACCTTTCTGAAACAGTTGAAGGTGGTGATCATTGTATTGTAGTAATTCAGTATTTTTAGAACTTATAAGTGACTTACTATTACATATACTTATCTATTGATCATTGTTATTAGGTCTTCAAGCTATTGGATTAAATGCTCTTGTAGCTGCTCGTGATGCTACACTTATTAATGCATTCATTAGTCCTAAAACTAGCCAGGTATGATATTCAGAATCAAATTTTGCTTTGTTTAGTGTGTTAGTTTGACTACTTTTTGTCTTTGAATGTAGTTTACAAGTTCTATATTCATTTTTTTGTTTGTGTTTTCGTAGTCAAATATGCCATATATTCGTCTTCCAGTGTACGTAGATAACATACACAAAGGAATTCATGGCAGTCACACTGGTACATACGATCCTCAAGGAAGGTACTGTTGCATCTTTATATCTTTGTATTTTCTTTTTTCCGTGAAATAAGGACGTTGCAATGCATAGGCTACAATTTTTAATTTTCTTCCTCCTTTTGATATATGCATTATTTTATCTACAAAATGGTATCGTAGTTTAATCTCTAGCAAAATATTGAAAATAAGAACAAGAAAAAATAGGTGAAAAATAAATTTTCTCATATTCAGTATCTGGATGCACCTCTAATGTTGACTGGTATTTTTGAAAACTAATACTCGAATTTCAAAATTTCATTTTGACTAAAAAGGGGGAAAAAATAGTGTATGTTTGGACATCATGAAATGCATATTATATTAGTCGGTGTTTTACTTTATCATGGACCTCAATTTGATGTTTTGTAACACGATTACATAGGTTTGTTGAAGCCAAATTTGAGGAGATCTTTAAAAAGCATGCACATACAAATCCAAATGCGCTGAGTGAAGATGAAGTAAATGAGATGCTCAAGTCAAATAAACAAGCTAATGATTTTGCAGGATCGTGAGTTCTTATCTTAATGCTGCTTATTTTCCTTTTAAACTTGAAAGTTGCAAAACCTAATATACATGTATATACACACACACACGCTCATTAATAACTTTCTAGTTAACCTCGTTAAATTAATGAATGTTACAACTGAATAGGCAAGCAGCATCAGGGGAGTGGAAATTGTTGTACTCATTAGCAAAAGACAAGGATGGACTGCTGCAAAAGGAAGTAATAAGGTCTATTTATGATGGTACTTTGTTCTACAATTTGGAAAAGGCACATTCCAAAAAGAACAGAAGTTGAAAAGCCTGTAATATGGATGTCATATTTGTTATATTGTTGTCATTTGTTTGTGGCCCAATGTAACAGCAGTTATTGAATCGTCTCATGCTTATTAATAATCCAAAAAACAAAATTATAAAAATTTACCTCGTCTTTGCTATTAATTTAAGGGGGAAATAGCATCATATTATTTTATTTCGCACTGATATCATATTGCTATCAATGTTGAGTATGTTGTTTGTCACTACAACTCCATTTATGATACTGACAAATAATTTATACACTTTTGACATTTAATTAGTTGTGTGTAGACTAGTCAAAGGATGATGTGTGATACAGATAGTTATAAACCCGAAACCAGTTAGTACAATCCATACCCATCGTCGATCTGTACCTATAGGGTATTCCAAACATGTACTAGACACAACCCATTGGGTATTCGGGTAAATGCCTGGATACGCAACTTGCCAAATTATATTACACGTTTAAAAATTTATGATGTTGTGCATGTCTTTTATAAAATAATGATACGGCAGAAGCTTCATATATGACCAGTGCATGAACAAAATATTGCAAAACAAATGCATCTGAAGCAATGACACAAAGTAATAACTTATTATAAACCTTGATATGACAAATATTTTTTGGAATCAAGTATTTATTATATATAAAATACTAAAGACTGTTTTTCGTTTTAAAACTGATAGAAGCCACTTAAAAAGCAAAATATAAAGTCGTTTACATTTTCATGGGTAGAGGTTTACTGCTGCATGTGCCAAGTGTAACTATAACTGATTATAACAATCATGAGACTACCATGTTTGAAACGTAATGAGATTGTTGCCATGGCCTTTGTTTTTTCTTGTTGCTAGAAGTGATCCCAACTCTAATATTATTCGTGATGTTTTTGTCTACAATGAACACAAGGTTGCTGGAAATGTAGAAGTAGAACAATAATCACATGGGATACGAGAATGACTAAACAGTACTCAAAGCAAACAATAATCAGGCTCAATCCGGGTTTGGGTATTGGCATCCAATCACATACTGATAAAACTGATGCGAAATCAGATTGGGCTCCGATAGAAGCCGACACCATTAAAAAGCCCAATTATGTGAAATTTACTAAATATCATTATTTATTATAATATATCGTTTTCTTTTTCTGTATTTTTTTACATTCATGATAAATAACAACTTTTGTCTATAAGACTTATTAGCATTTGTTTTAAGATTAAACATATAAATCAAAACAAAATTTATATTTACTAACTGCTAGTTTGAAATTTCATACAGATAATCGATCAACGATGAGTGCATCATCTAACACGGAGTACAATAAACAGTTGGTGTACTAATCATGTCCTCTAACCTTTAAATAGAAATTTCAAAAATATTAAAGATAAATTTTGGCTCACATCCCTCTTTACAAAAAAATTAGACGCACATCCCTCCGAATTCAGCATTATAATTTTAGTCTCTGTAATTCATACCGAATCCAGTACTTCGATCAACGACATGATTATATGTGAATTCTGCCTGACACAAGTTCACATCCCAGCTCTTCAAATTATCCTTCACAAGATATCTCAACAAGTTTCCCAAAGATCTGTTCACCACTTTCGTTTGCTCCTCCGTTTGTGGATGATAGGCTCTACTAAAATTCAGCTTAGTCCCAACCATCTTCCACAGACTCAACCAAAAATGACTTGGAAATCGAGTATCCCGATCAAAAACAATAGTCTCAGGTAGCCCATGTAGTCGATAAACCTCTTTAAAGAACAATTGAGCAACACGGACTGCGTCGGCGGTCTTTTTATAAGTGACGAAATGTGCCATCTTCGAAAATCTATCCACCACAACATATATAGAATCATTCCCTCATTGAGTTGTTGGCAAATCCAAAACAAAATCCATGCTAACATCTACCCATGGTCTAGTAGGCACGGGCAATTGCATATACAATCCTGCATTCGTAGCTGTCCCTTTGGAAACCTGACATATGTGACATCTCTGCACAAATCTTTCAACTTCTTTCCTCATAGAAGGCCAAAAATATGATTGAGAAATCAACCGCAAGGTACGATCTCTTCCCACATGACCTTCTTCATGCAATTCCTTCACGATCTTCATTCGCGAACTGCACTCTGGTATACATAACCGATTTCCTTTGAATAGAAAACCATCTACCAACACATACTCATCCGTCTTCCCTTTCTCGACTTCATCTACAATCTTAGCAAAGTAAGGATCCTCGACAAACAATTCTGGAAATACATCAAACCCCATCACTTCAACTCTCATCGCAGTCAACAAATGATTTCTTCTACTCAATGCGTCTGCCACACGATTTGTAACTCCCGATTTATGCTTTACAACAAATGTAAACTGTTGCAAGTATGCGATCCATGAAGCATGCCTGGATGCAATCTTATCATGTCCCTGCAAATGTTTCAATGCTTCATGGTCAGTATACAACACAAACTCTTCATAAAACAAGTAGTGTCTCCAATGCTTTATGGCTTGGACAATAGCATAGAACTCCAAGTCATAGGTACTATATCTTTTCTTGGATCTAGAATGTTTCTCGCTAAAATAAGCAATTGGATGACCCTTTTGACTTAACGCTCCACCAATTCCAACTTTAGACGCATCAATATCCGGCTCAAAGTGTAACTGAAAGTCCAGTTATCTAAGAATCGGTGTCGTAGTCAAAAGTGTCTTGATCTGTTGGAAAGCGGAATCAGCCTCTTTAGTCCACACAAACTGCTTTCCTTTCATACAATCTGTCACTGGTGCCATCACGCTACTGAAATATGGAATAAACCTTCGATTGAATGATGCTAAACCATGGAAACTTATCACTTCAATTACAGTCCTGTGTTGTGGCCAATCCTTGGTTGCTTCAACTTTACCTTGATCCACATGGATAGCTTTCTTGGACAACACAAACCCCAAGAACAAAACACGGTGTGTCATGAACATGCACTTCTTTATTGCTGCGTAAAATTGCTCCTGACAAAGTATCATCAACACTTCCTGCAAGTGTTGTAGATGTTCTTCTGTGCTTCCACCTTATATCAATATATCATCAAAGTATACCACCACGAACTTTCCAATAAACGGTCGATAGATTTGATTCATCACTCGCATAAAAGTACTAGGTGCATTCGAAAGACCAAATGGCATGACCAGCCATTCATACAACCCCCCTTCCCCTCCACCCCCCGTGTCCTAAAGGCTGTCTTCCATTCATCCCATGGTCGAATTCGAATCTGATGATACCCACTCTTCAGATCAATCTTTGAAAATATAGCAGCTCCACTCAACTGATCTAACAAATCGTCCAATCTTAGCATCGGAAATTTGTACCTCACTGTAATCTTGTTTAGTGCCGACTATCTTTACATATTCTCCAAGTTCCATCCTTCTTTGGCACTAACAAGCTGGTATTGCACAAGGTCTTAAACTTTCTTGTACGCGCCTTTGTTTAAGTAACTCCTCCACCTGCCTTCACAACTCTTCATGCTCCTTTGGACTCATTCTATAATGTGATCTATGTGGTAACACAGCTCCCGGAACAAGATCAATCTGGTCTTGTATGTCTCTCAACGGTGGTAACTCATTTGGTAATTCTTCAGGAAATACATCTTCAAATTCCTTCAACACTGGCTTAACTTCCTCAGGAATTTCAATTGTTTCACTACTTTCACATCCAATCAACAGAAATACTTCAGGCTCATCCTCTACTTCTTTGACAAACTCCTTCAAAGACAACAAAGTCTTTAGTTCCTCAATTTCCTCCAACTTGCTTTCACTTTGTTGTCGCTTTTTAGGAACTAAAGTGATTCTAGTGTGATTGAACAAGAAACTATAGCAGTTAGTCCTACCATCGTGTTGCACGACTCTATCAAATTGCCACGGTCTTCCCAACAGCAAATGTCCTACATCCATATCCACCACGTCACACCAAATTTCATCCTTATACTTCTTTCCGATAGAAAAAGTTACACAAGCTCTTCGACTAACTTTCACTTCCCCACCTTCCCTCAACCAGGCTAATTTGTCGGGATTGGGATGCTTCTCTATCTTTAACGCCAACTTCTTCACAGCTTTTGTAGAGATGATGTTATCACAACTTCCTGCATCGATAACAAACTTACAAACCTTTTCCAAAATAGTGCACGTCGACTGAAAAATATTACTCCTCAACCAGCTAGTCTCCACTTCCTACTTAGGCGTCAAGCAAGATCTCCTCATCATTAAAGAATATCCCTCGTCTTCCGTCAATAATTCTTCTTCCTCCTCAACTTGTGGTGAATTGGAACATTCTATTTCTGCATCCTCAACCTCAGCAACCATCGCACGCTTCTTGGGCCTCGGGCATTCATTGCTCTTATACCAAACTCCTAACAGTTATAACATTTGAAATTTTTGTTGACCTTGGTCTTAGCAACTTCATTGACAACCGGTTTACTAACAACCTTGGAAACATTAGTATTGCTACTAGCCCCTTTCACCTGATTGATCGAACTTGTAGGCGCACCACATCCTCTTTTACCTTGCTTCTCCCAAGCTAGAGCCTTCTAGTGTGCTTCGGCAACGGATCTTGGATCAAACATATTTACCATATCCTGATTTTGCATTCTCAATCCTCCAACAAATCTAGATGTCAACTGTTCCTTCGTTTCCATGATATCATTTCTCGCAATTAGTTGATAAAACTCATCTGCATAATCATTTACCGACTTTGTCCCTTGTTTCAAATTCTGTAAGCGCTGATACAAAAGAGACTGATAATTATAAGGCAAGAAAGTAGCCTTCATCAACCTCTTCATCTTTTCTCATGAAACAGTCATCGACTTTCCCATTCTTTCCCGTGTAAGTTCAGTTTGTTGCCACCATGCCATAGCTCTTCCCCTCAGTCGTGTAGCAACAAACTTAACTCTACGATGCTCGGGTACTTCCTTGAAGTCAAATTTTTTTTCTACATTTGATAACCAATCCAGAAACTCTTCCGCTATCATTCCCCATTGAATTCTGGAATCTCTGTTTTCATCCCCGACTCCCATCGACGATCATCTTCGAAATCTCTATTTCGACTTCGTCCTTGGCCATGGTTTCGACAAGAGCTACTATCACCATCACTGGATTCCTCCAAATCTGACGTATGTCGATGTCGATTCTGACCATCAACATTTCTACTACGACGCACGTCTCATTCTACCGAAACAGATAGTTCTCTTCTCCCCCGATCCGATAGTGGTGACATTCTTCTCCTCTCGGAATCTGATGGTGAAATTCTATGACCACCTTGATTTGAACCTGGCGTTGCCCTTTATCGAGTTTGATTTATATCCATCATGAGCATTTCCAATCTACCAATTCCCTCATAAAACTTCTCATTGAGTTTATCACTAATTTGTTGCTCCATTTGTTCAGCATCTTCTCTTCGATACACATCTGCAACATTCTGATGACGATTAACTCTTCTTGGAGGAATTGTCGAATCTTCAACAAATCCAAACACACATTTCAACTAGCACAACTTTCAATGATGCAAAATCTACGTACAAACTCCTAGCACACGACTTGAACAAATCTCGCACAAACTTGAACAAGCTCGTTTCTGGCTTTGGTACCAAATTGACGCAGTCTCGGAAGTAGATCTAAATCGGCGGTCAAATCTATCCAGGATCTAATGATGAATTGTGGAATTATTAATCAATGATACAAGATGAATTGATGAATTGATGATACCAAATGCCCAAATCCATTGATCTCTCGAGATACCGAATTCTAGCTATCTTCAAAACGTTGATCGCGCACGATGCCGCGTTAGAAGATCTACGATTCCTCGACATTGATCTCGCGCACGAGATTCCATGAATCGGCTTCAAATTCGTTGATTCGAGCGCACTCGAATAACCGAAGATGGAGAAAGGAGTTCACACTCAACTTCCAATTTTAAAATAGGCACAAAGTGCTCAATAAAATTTTATTCAAAATCAACTACTTTTTACAATGCCAACACACCCCTATTTATAGGGTTTACAACACACATATAAACGATTTACATCACAAGCACAACACAGCCAACTCACGACCTACACATAAAGCACAGACGAGTTACAGCACATTCGACCTAAAATATACGAGTTACAATTGTTCGCGACTTACATCACAACGACATAGGAAACAAGCAGTGACTCAACACACTACAGTAGTGACGTCAGACTTCGGCAGCTACCTTGGGCGGAGCGACCTACGGCTTCGCATTTTGTTTGCAACCTAGGGCGGAGCAATTCAGGGAAACCTCGCGACATAAGTCAGTTCGTTCACGACCTAGGGAATTGGTGATGGACTTAGGTCGCATAGCGACGTATGATGGATAAGTGATGGAATTAGGTCGCGTAGCGATGTATGAAGGGTCAGTAATAGAGTTAGGTCGCGTAGCGACGTATGGCGGCCGTTAGCGATTCGAGATATGTTCGTTGACTCCTATTTTCGTATGGCTTCATGCGCTGCATTAGGTACATTTGTTTAAAGATATATGATAAATGAATTGAATTTCATCTATTACGTGAGAAAGTGGTGGAAATACCATAAAATGAAAGTGCAATATATTTTTGTAGGTTTAATGTTCTTGCTGTAAATATCAAAATATATATCGTAAGTGTATGATATGTCAAAGTGATAAACAAAATATTTAATATTTAATAATTAAAAGATATTATAAATGAAACTAAGACCAGGATTTTAATTGTGCAAAAAGAAAAAAGATATAACAAACAAAAATACGTTTTTTTTATCCATTAGTTAATATGAATCACGAACATAAATAACAAAATTTTTACATTTTTACAAAAACAAATTAAATGAAAATATTTATTATTTCAAAATTTAATAAAATCACAGACATTCCTTACCATTAATTTATTATCTTTTAATAAAAGCAAATTTTTTAACGACAAAGTATTCGTTAAAATGTATCAATATTAGAAAGAAAAAACGCTGGGAATATTGGAAATGATATACCAATTTTAAAAAGAAATATTGTATATATGTTTGTTTGTAAGGAAATAACTTTTGTAATATAAAATTATACATATGTTTCATTGTATTAGAATACTAATTTTAGAAATGAATTATTTGTGCCCAAATGTAAAATAATGAAAAGATCTAAGGATACTTGGTACATAACTATGGAAACATTGAACTAGATGTTGTTGAATGACTAATTAGTTTTACTATTTTCATCACTATATGTATGTATGTGCGTGTAAATATATAAACACACACATATGTAGGCATGTATGTATGTATGGTAAACACATTAATTGTCATTTTCTACAATTTATTAGACTAGTAAATAAATGTTAGTTAATAGAATTTATTTTACAAGTCTAAATTTGAGATCACTTAATTGATGTTAATATATGGACTTGGAAAGTAACATAATAGGAGAAAACTTGATTGAATTTTGTAAATAATTACGTATTTTTATCAAATGTTGATGTTTGAAACACAAAATTTGTAACGTCCCGACTTTTCGCACGCTTTAAATCGACACACATTCCAATTCAAACCATACGGAAGGTCGGATTGTTATGTGGTAAATAAGAAAAAAAGAAAGAAATAAATAAAAAAAAAATAGAATCTCATAGCGGAAGTATAAAATATAATAATCAAATATACAGTTCATGAAGCTGTTTTAAAAAATATTTGATTTTACTTACACAATAAATATTAGAGTTACACATACAATACAATGCAGCGGAACAATATTGAGTGTAGTGGAATAATATAGTAGATAATAATACTACAAATCTTCGTCTTCGTCCTCCAAATAAAATCTCCAAATCCTGAAACGCTCGGACTGACCCGAGCGAATAGAAAAGACAAAACACTCGAGTCAGAACTAAAAGATCTTATGTAAGTTAAATCAACAGGAATAAATGTGAGTGCAGTAACTCAAGAGATGCTTGGGATTTACATCTCCTAAGGATCCGTTAAACTATTTACTATGTAGTATATTGCGCTATTATAATAGTGTCTAATTGTAAAATAAACTTGCTTTTAACTAGCATTAAGGCTATACATTTTCCACCTTAACACGTAATAGCCCCAGTAGTCCATCCAATATCATAGTCCCTCCTGATCGGGAAGCCACCAGAGGATACCACACGGGCTACGGGAGAAATCCAAACTCGTACAAGGCTCGATAGGGTAGGTGATACGGCACAACTAGGCAATGTCAGGGTAGATATACCAATTGCTATCCGGGTTACTGGAAACACGCAGCGTGCAGCTGCCGCCCACCTCGAACAAACTCCCCCAAAATCAAAAATAAAGGTAGCCACCGAATCAATCCAAAGTCAAAGTATAGTATCGAAGAGGAGTGTCCGATCAGAGGAATGACCTCATTGGCCCGAGAATCGCTCCTGTTTTAGCCACCTTATGCCAACTCACGGGAGTTGTGTCCACGTATTTACCTCAAGGGAAATGCCACCACCAACCTACTTCATTCTGGAATCTCCACCGCGTACACGGTTGTTAAAGTGGTTTTCGGAGTTGGTAGAGAGTATGACAACATCCGATCCCGGTCTCTTCAACAACCAAACGTTATTATAACACCGCGGTCATTTAAAATAATTTATGCTTTTAAAACCCGAATATAATATCCATTTCAAAACCATATAAATATGATATCATTTCCTTTTAAAACCCAAAACAATATGATATCATCTTTATTTTCCAATATATTCTTTCCAAAAATCATAGTGGTTTCAAAGTAAAATATTTAGAAATCAAAACTCTTGAATATAATATTTCCAAATTATACTACCTTGAAAACATAACTTTGAAACAAAATTTCCATCTCTTAAATGGTTAGATATTAAACTACTTTTATAAAAAAAATAGCTTCTTTAGATTTCACAAATCAATTTCAAATATCGATTTAAACTACCAAATACCATTTCAATTCTTATGTTTCAAAGCTTTAAATATTGCACCATTTCAAAAACAAACTCATTTGACAAACCCATATATATCAAATTCAATTACTTATTATTTAGACTTGAAATGTTTACTTAATGAATTCAATATAATTTAAGTAAAACCTTTAACTTCACATAATTGGAAAATCTTTCAATTTATTAAACTTGATATATTCATTTAAATCAACCTGATATTCATTTAAATCACTCTACACAAAAATCAAGTTATAAAAATCATATTCTTTTAAAATTCTAACTTTTCATTAAATTTCGATTTAACTTAATATTCATCTTCCAATCTTGTTCTCTTTTAAGTCATTAAACCGCCAGAAATTAAATTTTAAATAAATTCTTAATCGTATTTGATCTCGAAAATCAAACTTTATTCTATACTTCAAATCAAATTTATACAAAGCTTAAAACCTGAAAATTACTATATATATATATATATAACCAAATCAATATCCATAAACCATATATATATATATATAGCTTTACAAAACCAAAAACATTTCAAAATATATTTATATATATAACGCGGTGTGTGTATAAAATTTTCTACCCTATGGTCAGGTGATACGGATGTTTATCATTTCAATCCGCAATTTAAAATAAAAATGCGGTTGTATATCATTTCAAACCGCAATCCCGAATGAAATGAAATGCAAAGCAACTTGCAATTAATAAAATTAATCATCCATTCATCCATTTATCACAGTCATCATCCAATTTCAAACAATCATCAATATATAACAGGTGATAAATAATGGTATCAATTACCAGTTTATACTCAAAATAAATTAAATAACTGTTAATTGGCAGTTTATATGCAAAAATAAACGTAAATTTAACTGGCGGTTAATATGAAATAAAAATTTAACATAACTATGACTCGCAGTTAATATGCAAATAAATAAATTCTAACTGTCAAATTTATATGCAATAAATTAATTAACAGTTATACTAAATAAATGCGATTTAACAGAGATAATGAATAAAACATGCCAAACAGTCATGAATAAATTTCTACTCATATCTAAAATTAATTTAACAAACATGCCAAACACTCATCTTTTGAATTTAAATCGAATTTAAATCCGATTTAAACCCAAAAAATCGACGGTCTCCAAATCTGTCCAAACCAGTGTCAAAAGATCTGGAATTTTATTAGGATCCTAACAAAAAAAATCTCGCGTGAAACGGAGTTCGTAGGAGAAAGTTATACGCATTAATGGTGATTGAAATTTCAAAAAAAAGAAAAAGAATAGAAATAGAAGAACACCTTCAAGCGCCACGTCATCACCCTTTCTTTCCCTCTCTCCCTGATGCGTTTTGCTTCCAGATTTTTCTGAGAAGTTTGAATTTTAGCTTTTGATTTGGTTTGGAATTTTTATTTGGATCTAAGATTTGGTTGTCTGCCATTGAGGAGGAGAAGGAGCTGATGAAATTTTACGCGCAGACAAATGAGAATAGGCGGAGGCTAGGGTTTAGCGGGTTATTTATAGATGAAGTTGGAATAGACAGATGGATCCGAATTTAAATGAATTCACAATTTGTCAAATTTAAATTCCAATAATCCATTTATTTGATTTTTAGATCTTATTATGAATAAATGGTCAACTTACCATTCCTATCATTTCTGATTGCAATTAGCTTCAAATTTATTAACCAAACCTCCATATCAAATAAAGATTTATTGCAAAAAATTTAGTGTTTACCTTTAATTAAAGTAAATTTAATAAATTATAAAATCTTATTTCAAATGAAATTTTATACCATTCGTATTCAATTCTCTTTATTAAATCAATCATCATCTTATGTATATATTTAACATAAGTATATATCAATTTACCCCAATTAAATAAAAAAATTATTCCCAAATTGATTTACAGCCTAATATAGCATTTGAATTTTATTCCCAATTCATAAATTACTACCTTAACCAAATTTTACGTTTCCCTTTTAATTTACATTTTCACCTTACGCTACTACATTAATTATCCTTAAAGTAACGTCTATTATTAATAACTATATTATAATTACTTACCATTTTATTTCATAAATTAATCCATTTCATCTAAATTCTTATCTATGTAATATTTCAACATTTAATTTCATCAAATGTAATTGTTTTCCAATACGTTAATAACTTTATTTCCAAGTCTTATATTACAACAAACTATCCAATACGAAAGTCTTAACATTGTTACAAATAATACTTTAATTAACATTAACGCAATACTCAATTAAAAATTATTGTAACTGATTTCAAAATTGTAAATTAACAAGCTACAAAAATAGGCAACGTACAATAATCGTACTCTAACCTTTAGTCACATTAATAGGCTTTTATTTCTCAAAATCAAAGTTCCCATTTAACTAAATCTCCATAAATGAATTTGACGTTATCTTCAAAAAGTACTTTATATTAACATTAACGTAAAAATTTATTTATATCTATTACAATCGATTTAGTACTATTTTCTCAATATTTAAAATGATTTAACAAATTTTAAATGTCAATTTATTCAAGATTAAATCAATATAAATATTCAATTCCATAAAATCCAAAATTGTTGATAAATTTCCAAAACTTCCTTTTTTATTGAATCAACCTATATTTATTCCTTTCATTAATCTCAAATATAAGGGTGTAACGTCCCGCCTTTTCGTACGATTTAAAACGACACACGTGCCGATTACAACCATCCGGAAGGGCGGATTGTTATGGGGTAAATAAGAAAAATAGAGAAGAAAGAAACCAAAACAGAATCTCACAGCGGAAGGATAAAATATAATAATCAAATATACAGTTCATGAAGTTGTTTACAAAACATTTGATTCTTCTTTATACAATAAATATCAGAGTTACACATACCAACACAATCAATGCAGCGGAACAATATGAGTGTGGTGCAATAATATAGATAATAATAATATAAATTCTTCGTCTTCGTCCTCCAAAGCTAAAGTCTTCAATCCTGAAACGCTCGGACTGACCCGAGCGAATTTGAAAGGACAAAAACACTCGAGTCAGAACTAAAGGTTCTTATGTAAGTTAAAATTAACAGAAATAAATATGAGTGCAATAACTCAAGAGATGCTCGGGATTTACATCTCCTAAGGATCCGTTAAACTATTTACTATGTAGTATATTGCGCTATTATAATAGTATCTATAGTAAAATAAACATACTTTTAAATAGCATTAAGGCTTTACATTTTCTACCTTAACACGTAATAGTCCCAGTAGTCCATCCAATACCATAGTCCCTCCTGATCGGGAAGCCAAACAGAGGATACCACACGGGCTACGGGAGAAATCCAAACTCGTACAAGGCGCTATAGGGTAGGTGACACGGCACAACTAGGCAATGCCAGGGTAGATATACCAATCGCTACTCGGGCTGATGGTAACGCATAGCCGTAGCTACCGCCCACCTCGAACAAACGCCCCCAAAATCAAAGAAATCAATAGTGGTCACCGAATCAATCCAAAGTCAGAGTATAGTATTGAAGGAGTGCGTTCGATCAGAGGAATGACCTCATTGGCCCGAGAATCGCTCCTGTTTTAGCCACCTTATGCCAACTCACGGGAGTTGGGTCCACGTATTTACCTTACAGGCAACGCCGCCACCAACCTACTTCATTCTGGAATCTCCACCGCGTACACGGTTAGTCAAAGTGGTTTTCGGTATCGATAGAGAGTATGTCCATATCTGATCCCGGTCTCTTTGCCAACCAATCGTTATTATAACACCGCGGTCATTTTAAAAAATATAGTTTATACTTTAAAACCAAATAAACATTTTCATTTCAAAACTTTGAATACGATGTCAATTTAAAGCCCAAAACAATATGATATCCTTTCCTCAAATATATTTCTTTTCCAAAATCATACTGCTTTAAATTTTAAAATATCTGGAAACCAAATATTTGAGTTATACTTCAAAGCATAATATTTTGAAATTCATAATTTAAAACCATAACTTCTAAAACTTAAATGGTTCGGATAGTCAATGGTATATAGAATAAATGGTTTAACTTTAAGGTTACTTTGTAAAGAAATTATTTCCAGGGCTTTACAAATATACTTCTTTATTTAAAGTCTAAACCAAATTTAAATATCACTTTCAAGTTCCAAAACCACTTCAATTTCTATTTATATATATACCCATTTGGAGTATTAATATTTCAAAACTAAAGTTGGAATTTATTCTTTCAACAAATTAAATGTTCTATTATTTAGTTTTGAATATTTACATAAAATCTATAAATAAAACTCCAATTTCTAGAAATTAAATATTTTCTTCAATTTAATATATAAAAATATTCCATTTAAGTAAATCTTGGAAAATCCATTTATAAATATCATACCTTAAAATTTCCAAACTTAAACATATAAAATAAATTACCAAATTCCATTTTTCTCAAATTTTTATCATTTTATTCAACAGGATTATACACAGCTTAGATTTAAAATTTTAACTTCATATGTGTATATATCGAAGAATAATATTTTATAAAATATCAAAATTAAATTTTTATAAACCGTATCCCATCCAAACAATAGAAATCACTTTTAAAATAATTTATATATAGACCACGGTGCCTGTATATAATTTTCTATCCTATGGTCAAGTGATACGGATATTTATCATTTCAATCCGCAATTTAAAATAAAATTTTGCGGTTGTATATCATTTCAAACCACAATCCCGAATGAAATGAAATATGCATGATAACTTGCAGTTTAAATGATATAAAGTAAAACATCCATTCATCAACATCATCCATCATCCAAATCGCAATCATCATCCAAATAAACAATATCAATATATATCTGATAATATATAACAGGTACTAATTGGCAGTTATATTCAAAATAAATTTAACAACTATTAAACTAACAGTTTATATTCAGTAATAAAATTTATAACTGTTTCCTAGCAGTTTATATGCAAATAAATAAATTCTAACTATTCATTAATATGCAATAAATAAACTAAATTAACAGTTAATTTAAATAAATGCGAATTAACAGATATGATGAATAAAACATGCCAAACAGTCATAAATAAATTTCTACCCATATCTAAAATGAATTTAACAAACATAAAAACTTTTAGTAGTTGTGAGTGGGTTAAACACTCACCTTTTGAATTTAAATTGAATTCAATTCAATTTAAACCCAAAAATTTGACAATCTCCAAATTCATCGAAACTAGTGCCAAAACGTCAGAAATTCCGATACGATCCCATCAAAAAAACCGCGCGTGAATCCGAGCCCGTATGCAAAAGTTATGAAAATTTGAAAAATGGAAAATTCTGGTCCTGGGTCGACTTGAGGTTCGACTTCGGTGCGCCGCCTCAATTCCCCGGTGCTTGCTTGGAGTTTTCGCCAAAACAACCCGGAGCGACCCGAGTCATTTTCTTCCTGACCCGAAGTTGCTCTAGGGTTTTCTCCCCTGAAACCCGAAGCGCGACCAGAAGCTGCTGCAGATCCGATTTTTTTTTTTTTTAAATTTGAATTTTTTTTTGTTTTTTGGAATTTGGGAATTAGGTTTTTTTTTTCTCTGCCATTAGAATGAGGAGGTGAGAAGGAGATGTATGTATAGAAAAATGAAAATAAGGAGTGGCTAGGGTTTATAACAGGTTATATATAGACAAGGCTGAAAAATAATAGATGGATCGGATTGGATCTGTAACGCCCCACCCCGAGACCCACCTTAGCAAAGAGAATTAACAAGTAATTCTGTCTACTAAAGCAGAGAATAGGGCTGGTTAAGGGCGACCATCTATAATTTTGTCTTAAACATCTATTGAATACGTCGATAAATGCAATATACTTTTTTTCAACTCAAGTGGATCGACATACCCAGTAAATGCTTAATCCAAAACTATAGGTGACTAATGGATCTATCAGAACAAAATACAATAACTGAATGTAAATCACATCACAGAACAGTAATGAACATCATATATATACATATACACTGATACATGTTTAGTACAATACAATATGAATACAATAAATCTGGTACACGACCACACTATATACATCGAATCAAATGTAAAAACATCAGAGTATGCGGAAGAAATAAACTACTCAAGAGAAAGAAGAGCTGATATCCAACATCAACTTCAAGCTAAGCCCAATAGATGATACCTGAAACAACTCGGTCTGACCCGAGTGAAAACACACGGGTCAGGCTAGCTAGAACTTATCATTAGTAAAGGTGATGATAAGAGATAAGGGGAAAACCATTCCATCAATACCAATGGAATGATATAGGTCATTAAGTTATCTCTAGAGTGATACATCAATGGTTCATCATGATTGCATAGAGGGTTACAATATGTATATTAGATAGAAATGGTTTATCTAATTATATATATAACCGAATGAAATGGGTGAGGATATGGACCATAAAGTAAATCTTCATAAGATAATTAAACTTCAAGAATCCATCATAAATAAAACCATCTAATAGAAACTTCTTAATTTTTATACCTCATCTCATCGGTATAAATATAAATACATCTCAAACCCATCACTAACCTCATTATAAAGGAATCTCCATAGTCATTTGTACCTCATATCATTGGTACAAATATAAATCTATCTTAAATCTATTATCAACACTCATCATAAAAGCATTACCATAATTTATACCTCATCTCATTGGTATAAATATATATAATGTCTCAAATCCATCTTGATAGAACCCGGAAAGAGTTCAAAACATCATATTCGAAATCACCATAAAACCATGTATATAAATAAGCCCTTTTCTTACATAAGGCTATAATAAAGCATCATCAACAAAACAGTGAAAACGAAACATCTAAACTTCATGGAAAACAGCACGTGCTTTACATCTTGACTAGTACTAGTAATTTGGTACCATACATCGTGATGACTTGGGGTCACATAACATCATAACATCGTGATTGACTAGTCGGAACATCTTGATGACACCCAGTCACAAATCCGAGTAAAAACATCATGGTGATTGGAGTTGAGTAATAACATCGTGAACATCGTGGTGACTCCAATCGTACTCGGTCTAGTACTAGTAACATCTTGAATGTGTCTCAACTATTCGAATAGGAACCCAAAAGGCGAGAACGTATATCCCATACTATACGTTCTCCCCTAATGTTTTACTAATCGTTAGTTGGTTCCACATTAGAAAACATCATAAAACATCAGAACCATCATAAAACTCACTCTGCCTCATCTCATCGGCGAGTTAATATAATACCACACTCATCTCTTCTCATCGATGAGTAATGGTTCCATCGTGACTTGTCTCATTTCATCGACAAGTAAAAATCATCATAACCATTTTAACTTCATAAATCATCATAAACATCTTAACTTCATGAATACTTCATAAATAGATTTTCCTCATATCATCGGCAAATGCGATTAAATCTCATAATGGTTTCTCATAAACCATAATCCCCGAAAAGGAAAATCTCATCTCAAGACTCACCTCATCTCATCGGCAAGTAAAGCAACATCTTTAAGTGGTTCTCATCGATTTTTACTCTTATAATAGGAGATCTCGAACACCTCAACTCGCCAAATATTGGCTACTTGGGTAATTCCTATAATAGGAATTGAAAATCTTAAATACTAACTCAAGATTCAATACTTAAGAGGTTTCGATCGTACAAGTCCGGAATTAACCGAAAAAGCAAACTCATGTGTCCCATACCACATGTTTTACTAAATCGTTTAATTCTCTTTCTTATACGTCCGAAAAGTGCAAAAACGCGTATCTTTAAATAGAAAATATATTTTTGCTAAATCGGGTTTTGAAATAAATTTCAGAAAATATTTATGAAATCAACTTTGGAAATCTCTTTATAATTTAGAAATATTAATTGTATCAATTTTTTTTTTTTGAAATCACTTTGTAAAATATATTTCTTAGAACAATAGCTAGAATATGAACACTGTTGGAAAATAGTTTGAAAATACGTGCACATGCGCTCGGAATCACAATGAAAACATTAAATAATGAATCAATAAAATTAGTTAAAATCCCAATGACGGATTCGTGAAAATACATGGTTCTATATAGTAGAAACAACCCAAAAATAATCACAAGACACATGGTTTAACCCTTGAATAAGGTAATAAAACACTCAAGATCTATATTAAAATTCATCATCAAAGACTTGCTCGAACAATCTAAGAAAATATATGATTCAATACCAGAGCATATATGATATAAAGCTCTCAGTATTTGCACTGAAAAGAGCATCAAAACCGTGTTCAGAAAACATAAGAGAAAGCACCAAAAGCTGGTGCAACAATTCAAGATACACAGGAATAAACATTGGTGTTTTGCCCAGGCCTGTATTTTATTTATTCAGTTTGTCTCTTTTAAACACATAATTTGAGAGAACACAAAAGATAAAAGTTTTAGAAGACATCCTAAGCTTTTCAGAACATTAAAAATAACTGAATTCCGATAAGAAATGTAAAAGTTATAGATAAAACAATTCTGAGATTTGAATTTCACAACTTCTGTCATTTTGTCTCAGGACAGCGACAAACAATCACATTTTTGCCCAAGACAACTTCGAAATTCTGGAAAACTCAAAACATAAAAGTTTTAGAACAAAGTCTGGGCTTTCCGTAACATCTTAATTTATAGAAATCGGTTGAGAAATGAAGAAGTTATGGTCAATTAAATTTCAGCCTTAAGCACAGAGCTAATATCGATTTTGCACTCGGCATTACAGTAGAAAAGTTCAATTTTGACATAGAATCACTCAAAATTACTGAAAACTTAACAAGTGAAAGTTGTAGTATATGATTTTTTCTTTCCGGAACATCTGGAATTATTAAAATCCGATGAAAATTGAGAAAGTTATGTCTAATTTAGTTTCAGCTTCAAACACAGAGCAAACATAGACTTTGCTCTCGGGTTAGCAGTAGAAAAATCAATTTTTGACATAGCTAACCTCAAAACTAAAGAAAACCTAAAACATAAAAGTTGTAGTATAGGACTTAAGCTTTCCGGATCATCTAAAATTATCAAAATCCGACGAAAAACGAGAAAGTTATGCGTATTTTAGTTTCAGCTTCAAGCACAGAGCAAACACAGACTTTGCTCTCGGGTTAGCAGTAGAAAATTCATATTTTGACATAGCTAACCCCAAAATTAAAGAAAACCTAAAACATAAAAGTTGTAGAATATGATTTAAGCTTTCCAAAACATCTAAAATTATCAAATTTCGATCAAAAACGAGAAAGTTATGGCAGAATTTGTTTCAGCATCAAAGATGGACAAAATTTTGTTTTTTTTTACAGAAATAAAACATCAACCAAAAATCAATATTATCAAGCTATTTGCATATCTTTTTGTATTTGAAGCTTTGCTTCAGCTAGATTTGTGAGTTTATTAACTCACCTTGCTGCCATAGATGATTAAGCAATGATTTAGAGCCAAAGATTGCAATTCCTCCCAAGTATAGACCAAAGAAACCTGAGTTTAGCTCTAGAATTGACAATTAAAACCACCAATTTTCATTTCATTTGACAAATTTAAGCATGGATTGAAAGAGGAAGAAAGGGTTTCAGCCATTAACAAGCTTTGGAATTTTGAGAAAGAAAAGAGAAAAAAGTACACGTACTGTAATTTTCTTTCTCATTACTCATTTCTAGTAATAGACTAATGATAGTGGTAATGGGCTTTAGCCCAAATTAATAAAAGAAGTTAAGTTAATTGCTTAATCTCTTATTTCATGTTACAATGCATATTAACAAATGGAATTAACACTATTTCAAGTTTTACTTCTTTAAAACTTTTGAAACTCAATACTCATGATAATAAAAATGTTTTATACTCAAAATAAAAGATTATTTATATATTTAAAACATTTTATTACCATCTTTCTCTATTTTAAATAAAATGGCAAATTTACATCTTTAATTACAAAACTCATTGTAATTAACATTATAAATTACACAAAAATCACATTTTTGTGTAATAAAATTTTATAACCCATTTCAAATATAATTTAACACTAAAATTATATTTTTAAATCCAATTCCATCATTATTTTAAATATATCTCATTTAAAATTTAATTACTTCTTTTAAAAATCATTAAAAGAAGTAAATAGCAATAATTTACATAATTATTGCATTAACTCTAAGCGAAACACATTTCCTCAATCTTTTAAATCAAACCATCTTAATAAAGTTTATAAAATTCTATTTTTCTCATTTTATCCTTAAATATATTGTTTGTTCCCAATAACCAATTTATATTCCTCTTTAATTATTAATTTACACTATTAAATTATAACTGCCGTTATAATTTAATATTCTCAAGTAATCGCTAAAATCAGGGTTGTTACAGGATCTAAACATAAGTTTAAATTTAGGCATAAACATATATGCAATAAACTAGCATTAAATTTTTAAACGTGAATTGATTTAACTGGAAATAAATTACCTAATCCAAATTTATTTTAATCAGTTTCCAATTAAACTGATTAGATTCAATTCCAACCCTTTAATTGAGCCTATCATTCTTTGTAACGCAGTTAACATTTGTCTCACGTTTCATTCCATATATATTCAAATTTCCAGCTTCCCTTTGTATAAATTATTATCTCCAAATATATTGAAGTTGTTATTCCAAATTATTATTCCAACCCAACTATATACATGTGCTAAAATTAGAAATTATCAATTAAGTTTCCCAAAAATTTCATTGAATTAAATCTTCATCCTTATTATTCAATCCATTATAGCCAAATGGATGAAATTAACATACATAAATATTTTTCAAATTTCAACTAAATTTTCAATTAACGTAAAATAAATGTTTAATTTTTACTTAATTGCAAAAGCTCAATTACCTTAATTTTTATATTCATATAAATAAACAATTCTTGATTTACAATCTTTTCATTCACCCATAGTCATATTATAAATAGAATTTATATTATCTTCAATTATTTCGATTAAATCTATTATCATACATTACTTTAATATACTGACAACATTACTTTTGCACCCTTTCATTAACCCAACTGTCATTTTATAAATAAACTTAACAATAGATTCATACACTATTACATAAATGCATACCCTTTTATCTACATTAAAATCTTCGTAACTTCAAACACTTAATCCATTTAATTCCAATTACTCCTTTCATTAAATTTTGGATTCAACCTCCATTCTTTATATACACTAACCATCATTTAATGAAGAATTTATTTACGTTATTCCCCATCTATTACCTTAATTTATTTATCGTAACATTTAATTTATAATTATTGCAATGATTTCCGATTTAATTTTAGATCTCAATTTACACAATAATTTATTAATTCCATCTAAATTTACATCTTCCTAATATCTAAATATTTAATAATTTGCTTACCACCTTTAAATTAAATATTTACTAGTGGATTTGTGTCATTTCTAACCCCTTAGATAAAAAAAAATACTAAAGGCAAATTCACATCTAAATTCATTGTCAATTATTTCAGTAAATAAATTTTCAAAGGTTACTGCAATTAATCCCATTAATTGCAATAAATTCTAATAAATTTGATTTTATAGGATTACAAACTTAATATTAAATCAATTATTACTCCCAACATAGTTAACGTTTCTTTTATATTCCAATACATTAATATTTACCTAATTTCCATCTTTTATTTGCATAAATTACTGGATTTAAATTAAATTGTAATTTTGTTAACTTAACACATAAATAAAACTTAAAAACCTCAATTAATTCATTCCACTTCGGTTTCATTCTTAAGATTACACTAATTATTATATTGTAAAATGAAATTTTCCCTTGGTTACATCTTATTTATTCACTTACCAATATTCCACACTAACTGCAATAATTTAGTTCATTAATTGAAATTGATCAAAATAAAACTTAACAAACAAATAGAATAAATACGTACAATAACTATTGTCATTAAATCTATTTCATAAGTCTACACTCAATTATTTCCTTAAAATAAGTTTTACGTTTATACAAATTTATGTTCACCCTTCCGTTACTATATATTAATAATTATTAAATCAACGTTTATTCTTAATAACACATTATAACTACTCAACATATAAAAGAACTTTACTCCCCATAAATTTATTGACACATAAGTTAGGAAATTTATAATGGTTGTTATCCTTACTTAAATCTATTTCCAATTAACGTACTACCAAATTGCATTCTCTTATGTTCTATCCAAACATTTATTTAGATTTTATTTCCATCAATAAATAAATATTTACATCCATTTATTAACAATTCACTTTCATTATACAATTGCAATTCATTTGTTATAAATAAAATTTCCAATTTTGTTTCTGTCAGCATAAATTAACAAACATATTTAATTAAGAGATTATAATGTTTCTCACTATTTATTTACACTCCATTAAAACCCAACAGTCGTTTCAAACAACATTTGAATTGCATTAAATTGGTTATCCGTCAACTGCCATATATATTACTTCCTTAACTCACATACAGTTACAATTTTATTAATATATATTAATACATAGGTGATTTAAATTCCTGTCTTAAATTCCTTATTTATATTTTATTCAAGTGCAACAATTTACACTAATTCTTTATTTACTTCACTTAAATTTCAACAATTTGGTTAAATAACTGTTTCTACAGTTCATTATTAATCACACATTTAACTCTCCTTCATTTATTCAACTTACACAAAGGCATACATCTTACACTATCTCAATCATTAGATTTTCATTCAATTTGACAATAATTAAGCTTTAATTACCGTTGCTAAATTTTTCATTTAGCGTTCATTCCAGTATTAATTCATCTCTTATATTTATATATATTTTTCAAAAAAAAAATTAAATTTCAAAATCCATTTTAATTAATAATTTAATTGTCGAAATTTACGGGTCGTTACAAAGGGTTTACCCTTTGGATTAAAAATTATCACATAAATATCTCATTTCAACGTAATTCTTAATTTAACATAATAAATAAAATTGGATTTCATTTATCTCAATAAGTCCTACTATTATAAAATAACCAATTGACTCACTATTCAAATTCACATTCTATAATTCAAAAATTTTCTATCACCTTGATTTACTTAACTTTATAATTCCTTAGACAAATCTCCATCTCAAATCTTAAATGTAAATCATTCTACTAATTATAGTACTTAATATTTTCTTAAAATAATCTTTCTATTACGCTTGAATCCAATTTATTAATTAAGTTTCCAATTACATCCAATTTCAACCTTGCACATAAATTTAGGTTATAATTAACTTATAACGTATACTTCCCTAGTTATTTCTTTATATACTCCCCATATTAATTCCACAATTAACCATTATTATTAGAATAACGCTTATAATAAATACAATCCTATAATTTAATCAACACTTAATTATTTACTTTTCCATTAGGGTAACATTCCTTTATCTGATTATTACTTATTACACATTCTAATTCCATTAACAAGGAAGCAGGTAAATTATGATATATGCTACAAATTTTTAATTTATTACTATTCATTATTATTAACCTAAATTCAGCATTACTTACCTCTCATTAACCTTATTACTTAAAATCCTAATCCAATTGAAATTAATTCTCTAAATAAATAAATTTACTCCTTTCGTTATTTTATTAATTACAATTAAGGCACACCTAATTATCTTTATAGGTAAATAAGTGAATTTACTAGTAACCTACTATTACAACCTTTAATACACTTGTATATGGTTATTTTACCCTTTTATAATCCATTTATAAATATATGCGCATCTACAAATTAAGATTCTAAATCCAATTTCTTATTCCATCTAGGTTCCATTTCTTCACTTTATGAATAACTAGCATTTCCTATTCATTTGTTACATCTACTTATATTCACTTTATGAATAGTTTTGATATTCCATTTATTACTAACTTTAATTATTGCAATTTATTATCTACATACAATTTGAATCTATTTTCAAATTTTCACCTTTTTAATAATTAACACCTTCCAATAATAAATAAAAAGGATTGTACTAAATAAAATTTTATTTTCATTAATGAATTCAATCCTTGCCTTTATTTACTTATTTCTTACCTTATATCCAATTGCAACAATTTCCACGATTACACTTAATTGCAACAAACATTCAATTTGTAAATTTCAGTTAACCTAGATACATTTAATTTCAACATTCTCTTTCATATAAATAAATAAGATTTCCGTTTCTTTCTAAATTAAAATTAAAAATTAAAAATCCTATTAATTTAATTTATTTTAAGCATCGTATTTACATGGGTCGTTACACTCTCCCCCACTCAAAACTTTTCGTCCCCGAAAAGGAAAGGAAGGGAAAAGAAGAATTAAATACGATACATCTTATTAAAAATATTAACTCATAAACAATAACTTACTAAATTTATTACCTTAAATAAAATATACCCATATCATTATATCTTTTTATTCCTAAATTACTAAAGTTCGAAAAATATTTTTAAAATATTCTAAGTCTAAAATTTTACGGAAAATTTTGGCAGAGTCTCCTTTGTACGGAGAGACTCGGGAGAAAATATAATATCAAAATATAACAATATACACAAATATTTTCCAAAAATAATATGTATCCCTACATGGGATGTGACGCCCCACCTCTATACCCACGCTAGCCAAGAACACTACTGTGAATGCTGTCAACTAGCACGGAGAATAAGGCTATTGAGGAGCGACCATCTGTATAATTGCTTTGTGCGAGTACCGATATGCCAGATAAAAATATAACTTTTCATCTCAAGAGGAAATCCGACATACCGACACAAACTCAAAGCTACTACACAGTGGCTATAAAGATCTTCGGAAACAAATATAGAAATAAACATAACATAAATCAGTCACAGGACAATTCATATCACAAAGGCGGAAATAGATATGAATATTACACATAAAAGTGTATATCAGAGTAGTGGTCAAAAGATCCACAATAATACAAAAGAATAGCAACACGTGCTATACAAAAGAATACATCTATGAGTCTAAATCTCAAGTGTATACAACAACATAAACTACTAATCTAAGTAGTTTGCCAAAAGTCGGGATGATAGTCCGATAAGGAGTCAAGCAGAAGCACCTGTAAATTCTCAGTCTGACCCGAGTATTATTTAATAAGAAAATAATAAACGGATCAGTCTAGATATAAATATCAGATGAAGTGATATATAATAAGAGATATGACATAAACATATAATAATCACAATGCCAAGCTGTGATAAATAAGTAATTGAAAATCAACAAGAGATTAATCAATATCACAATAATCTACTCAAGATAAAAAGGAATGTCATACTCCTAATTTCATTCACCAAGCCACAATAATTAACATATATATCAATGCCCATCGTAAAAGTTAGTGAAACATAAATTCCAGAAATCAACACACGAAATCCAGAAATCACAATAAAAAAGAACAACGACGTCGTACAGCGGGACATCCGATGAACCAAATCACAATAAAAAGGATGGCCAACCCCCAAAAGAAATTGGACATCGACACACCTAAAAAGACATGCCCCATGAACAGTCGAACATCGACGCACCTAGAAAGATATGCCCCATGCTCTAGCATCGACGCACCTAGAAAGATACGCCCCATGCACAAATAAATAAACATCGATGCACCTAGAAAGATACACCCCATGCTCTAGCATCGACGCACCTAGAAAGATACGCCCCATGCACAAATAAATAAACATCGATGCACCTAGAAAGATACACCCCATGTAATGTCTAACATCGATGCACCTAGAAAGATACACCCCATGCTAAGTCGAACATCGACGCACCTAGAAAGATACGCCCCATGCATAGACGAACATCGACGCACCTAAAAAGATACGCCCCATGTCCCGACTTATTGAGTCGATTGCTCCACGAAGTAAACAAACATCGATGCACCTAGAATGGTACACCCCATGCATAATAAAACATTGACGCACCTAGAAAGGTACGACCCATGTATAAAATGAGACGAAACTCAATAAAATGAGGAACAGTCCTCCACATAGACAAAGAGACATCGCACATTGGTAGTCTAAACCGCAAAGATGATCGTCATGATCAAAGAGAAGTGTCAATTACAATAAGCTAGTAAATATATGAGCTTAGCTTCATGTCCCATAACCACTAGCTTAACTTAAATATTTACGAACAAATTGTAGATCTCCACTAGAAAATTGTCACAAGAGGTTCAATCGAACAAGTCCAAGAATTAACCGACGAATTAAACGCAAGCGTTTCATACCACTTGTTTTACTAAGTCGTTTAATTAGATTTCTCATACGAGTGAGGTAAAGGTTTGTATATACTAGTAGATTGGAAAACGGTTTTATAAACGAATTTGGTATTAAAATAGCATTGAAATCGTTTGAGGAAAGAGTTTTGATATTTACTACTAGTATAGAAAACCTTTATATTTTTAAAGTGACAAAGCACAAGGGGGATTGTAGAAACAATCAATCACAAAGATCACATTCGAAGATGTGAATAAAATCCAATGAAATCGATAAAGGATCCATCGAAGTGGATATATCTAAAATTCCCAAAGAAAATAAGTCATCAAAGATGATAATAAATGATGACAATAAATAGGATCATCACGAATCGATTTAAATTGGAAATTCAATCCAAAAAGGCAAATTGGACTCAAACAGCAGGTTCAGTCGACTGAACAGAGTTTTCAGTCGACTGACCCTGTGCCTGGAAATTTTCCAGGTTCAGGAAACTTTCTGTTTCCAGTTTCAGTCGACTGTGCAGAGTTTTTCAGTCGACTGAATCATGCCTGGAAACTCTCGGGTTTCAGGTTCAGTCGACTGAACAGAGTTTTCAGTCGACTGAATCATGCCTGGGCTTTTTTTCAGCCTTATTCAAATGAAGAGCAAATTCTTCCAAAATGCAACCGGACGAACATTGGCTCTGAGGGTTTATGCCAATCCGCAACCCGGCCCTATATGCTCCTCGGTGCATCACTAAAAACATGATCAAACATCCATAAAAGGATTTCACACAAATTTGACTTAAAAACCCAAAAATTGGAGTATTCACAAAATAAATCCAAAAAAAGAGCAAATGCACATGAAGAAATGTTAGGAATTCATACCCAACAACCAAAGATAATTATAGTCATAGATGTGAGATAAAAATCTCACCTTTGAACCCAAACAAATGAAGAGGAAGCTATGAAGCAATGGCAAGAACAAGCACTCTTCAATCTCAACACTAGAAGCTTGAATCTAAGCTTAAAAGAGAAACATTCCCTAAATTAGGTTTAGGAAATTTCTGAAATTGAATAGAGAAAGAGTTGGAGAAGGTGAAGAGGAAGCTTACCAATGGGTTCTCATGAACTTTGGAGCAAGGAGATGGATTTGCAAAGCAAGCTAGGGCTTAGGAATTTCTATTTCCCATTCTCTTCCTCCATTTTTGCTTGAGCTTGAGTGTTAGGAAAATAGAAGAGAAGTGAATGAAGAGGAGAGTGTTGGAACTGAGTTAAGTGGCCAATTGGCTCAGCCCAACCAAAGCCCTAAGCGGGAAAAAGTAGCAAAAATCAACTTTCTCCAAACATATCGAAGCTTATACTCAAAAAGGTCGCAAACGACATTTTGAACTCCATGGAGGTGGTCTCGAGTCCTAATTCGACCGTATGCAAAAAGTAGGTTTTCGGTCCAAAATCCGACGAACGATAACATATTTAAATAAAATATTTAAATATAAAAAAATCGATAAATATGCGGGTTGTTACAGACTCCCCTCCTTAAAGAAATTGCGTCCTCGCAATAAGTAAGAAGGAAATATATGAAGTAACAACCATAGAAGCGTATTAACACAAAAGAAAATTTGAAATAGGAAGTTCACCATAAAGTGCACAAAAGAGTTAGCAAGAAATCTGGTGAAACTTCAATTTCCACAATAACACCGGGCTCAAGAATGAAAACCGGAATCCCTAAGGCATTCCCGTAGATAAAAGGCGTGGGGAACGTCAAGAATAGCAGAAAATTGAGCCGGTGCAACGGCGTAGTACAATCACGGTACGCCCGAGAAACTAGAAACTCGAATAATTTGGAACACCGACGTAGTACAAAGACGGTACGTCCAATGTATCCAAAAAGAAAAGACATCGATGTAGTACAAACGGTACATCCGATGAATCAAAAGCAAAGACATCGATGTAGTACAAACGGTACATCCGATGAATCAAAAGCAAAGACATCGATGTAGTACAAACGGTACATCCGATGAATCAAAAGCAAAGACATCGATGTAGTACAACGGTACATCCGATGAATCAAAAGCAAAGACATCGATGTAGTACAAACGGTACATCCGATGAATCAAAAGCAAAGACATCGATGTAGTACAACGGTACATCCGATGAATCAAAAGCAAAGACATCGATGTAGTACAAACGGTACATCCGATGAATCAAAAGCAAAGACATCAATGTAGTACAAACGGTACATCCGATGAATCAAATAGCAAAGACATCGATGTAGTACAACGGTACATCCGATGAATCAAATAGAAAAGACATCGATGTAGTACAAACGTTACATCCGATGAATCAAAAGCAAAGACATCGCTGTAGTACAAACGGTACATCCGATGAATCAAAAGCAAAGACATCGATGTAGTACAATGGTACATCCGATGAATCAAATAGCAAAGACATCGATGTAGTACAAACGGTACATCCGATGAATCAAAAGCAAAGACATCGATGTAGTACAAACGGTACATTCGATGAATCAAAGCCCGAATGATTTTCGGAACACCGACGTAGTACAAAAACGGTATGTCCAATGAACCGAACACAATAAAAGGACATCGGACGCTAGTCCTTAAAAGGAATGAGATAAAGCTCAATAAAACGAAGTATACCAAAACGTCCGATGAACTTGATAGCAAAATAATTCCATTCAGACCACATCAAAGAATCAACTACTTGTTGCTTACGACAAAGCGCATCGGCAACACGATTTCCCTTCTCGGGAATAAAAGAATATCAAGATCATAAGATGCTAGGAACTCGAGTCAACATGAAGTTCCTTATGAGAAAATAATTATTCCAAAGATTTATGATCGAGGTAGAGAACAAATTTCTCATCCAAAAATGATGATGCCAAATTCCAAAAGTAAAAACAATAGCCGCGAACACTAGATCATGAGTGGCATATCTAGTCTCGATAAGCTATAATGATTTAGAAGCACAAGTGATAGAACGTTCTCCTTTGTAAGAGAATGACATTCCAAACCAATACGACTAGTATTGGTACAAATAGCAAAGTCTTGGTTCTCCTTCAGGAATCACAAGAATAAGTGTATTGAAAGGAAGGGTTCTTTTAAATAATTTTCTTTCCTGAAAAGTTAAAACTTTCAAAATTACATTTATCATTATGTAATAATCTTTCTAGAAAAATTTACATTTTTACAAGTCAATATATCGTGTCTGACTGTCTCATCAAAGCGTTTAGGAGATTCCTATCGATAACGTTGATCAAGCGCATCGACCAAAATTCTTAAAGCACTCAACGGGCAATACAATCACAAAATCATATTTTATAGGATAAATAAATCTCTTAAAAAGTTTTAAGAATATTCTTTGTTCGTTTCAAGAACAAAATCCAGTTTTACTTATAAATAAATCTTATGAAAAAGATTTGCAAAATTTTAAATTACTATTTTCATGCAAAATCAATAAATACAAGAATGGTCTCATCGAAATATTCATAGAATATTCGATTTATAAAATGGATGAAATAAGTTGGACAAATTGAATGACAAAATAAGTCATTCATAAGAATCATAACGAGTGCGGAATGCGGTAAGTGGAATGCTAATTTCCGCAACTCGCAGCAAACGAAAACCGGTGGTAAAGTCAAACTGAAAAGACCTTAACACCACACAAAAGATTTCTTAGGTGATAATCCTAAGACAAACTCAAAAATACCGGAAAATTTCTCAAACTACATGAATGAGAGAAATAACACTTTCCTTATAAGTGGGCTTAAGGAATAAAATGATGCCATCAAGTTGGAATCAAAATCATAAAGGAAAAATAGAAATCTGCTTAACAGATTGAAAATGTCGAAGATGAATAGTCCACTCGAAAAATAGGATATGGGCTTCACAATGATCAAGCCGATCCCTTCAAAAATCAATTCCGAAGCCTAAGTAAAAATATCGGCTCAGAAAGAAAAGTCACATAAAACAATCTCGACATCTAAACAAAAGCAAATTGAGTGTTGCGGATCTACCATCCAGATTCACAATCCTCAAAGAAGTCAACAAGCCCAAAATATTCAAAGAAAAAGAATTAACAATTCCTTTTTGATATAAAATAGTGAGATGGAAACTATATCAAAAAGAACATGAACAAGATAATCACAAAGCAAATGTCATCAAGGATTGAATGAAAAATACCTTGACCAAGAGAAGTGTTTCCAGGAGCTTGCACTACATTGAGCTCTCCCTCCTTCTTACTTTGAAGTACGGGACATGCAGATAAAAGATGACCCGGTTTCTTGCAATAGCGACAAGAATGGGGTTTTGGACACATATTCGCATAGTGTTCCTTAGAATTACAATTGTAGCATCCTCCACGATAAGGGATTGGAGTCTCTGCTACAAAAGTAGTTTGCTTCACTCTCTTATTGGGATTAAGGCTCTTGAACTTAATATGCCTCTTCTTGGAAGTCCCAATATCACAGACACTTCCTTTACCAATCTCTCCATAAAGAAGAGTAACATCCACAAGCTGATTGAAAGAAACTTCAAGTTTCAAAGGTAGAACCATTTCGGGGTTCTTACTCAAAGCATAGATAAACTCTTGATTCTTTACGAGATCCAAAAGTTGTTGAGCAGACATAAATACTCCATCCTGGGTAGTAGCACTAGATTGACCGGCACTGGGACGACCTGGTCTAACCATTTCTCTTCTTTAAGAAAGAAAGAAAGAAGAGGAAAAAGTTATTCTCAAAATGAATATCAAGCAATCTTGATAGATAAAACAAGGAATCATAAAAGAAAGTAGGATAGAACGGTACGAAGACCCGAATAAAATCCTAAAGCACAACTCCTAAGAAAGACTTAGGACATGATCCTTGCTAAATTATTCTACATTGTTCCGAAGTTTGGCTCTGATACCAAGCTGTGACGCCCCACCTCTATACCCACGCTAGCCAAGAACAGTACTGTGAATGCTGTCAACTAGCACGGAGAATAAGGCTGTTGAGGAGCGACCATCTGTATAATTGCTTTGTGCGAGTACCGATATGCCAGATAAAAATATAACTTTTCATCTCAAGAGGAAATCCGACATACCGACACAAACTCAAAGCTACTACACAGTGGCTATAAAGATCTTCGGAAACAAATATAGAAATAAACATAACATAAATCAGTCACAGGACAATTCATATCACAAAGGCGGAAATGGATATGAATATTACACATAAAAGTGTATATCAGAGTAGTGGTCAAAAGATCCACAATAATACAAAAGAATAGCAACACGTGCTATACAAAAGAATACATCTATGAGTCTAAATCTCAAGTGTATACAACAACATAAACTACTAATCTAAGTAGTTTGCCAAAAGTCGGGATGATAGTCCGATAAGGAGTCAAGCAGAAGCACCTGTAAATTCTCAGTCTGACCCGAGTATTATTTAATAAGAAAATAATAAACGGATCAGTCTAGATATAAATATCAGATGAAGTGATATATAATAAGAGATATGACATAAACATATAATAATCACAATGCCAAGCTGTGATAAATAAGTAATTGAAAATCAACAAGAGATTAATCAATATCACAATAATCTACTCAAGATAAAAAGGAATGTCATACTCCTAATTTCATTCACCAAGCCACAATAATTAACATATATATCAATGCCCATCGTAAAAGTTGGTGAAACATAAATTCTAAAAATCAACGCACGAAATCCAGAAATCACAATAAAAAGGAACAACGTCGTCGTACAGCGGGACATCTGATGAACCAAATCACAATAAAAAGGATGGCCAATCCCCAAAAGAAACTGGACATGGACACACCTAAAAAGACATGCCCCATGAACAGTCGAACATCGACGCACCTAGAAAGATACGCCCCATGCTCTAGCATCGACGCACCTAGAAAGATACGCCCCATGCACAAATAAATAAACATTGATGCACCTAGAAAGATACACCCCATGCTCTAGCATCGACGCACCTAGAAAGATACGCCCCATGCACAAATAAATAAACATCGATGCACCTAGAAAGATACACTCCATGTAATGTCTAACATCGATGCACCTAGAAAGATACACCCCATGCTAAGTTGAACATCGACGCACCTAGAAAGATACGCCCCATGCATAGACGAACATCGACGCACCTAAAAAGATACGCCCCATGTCCCGACTTATTGAGCCGATTGCTCCACGAAGTAAACAAACATCGATGCACCTAGAAAGGTACACCCCATGCATAATAAAACATTGACGCACCTAGAAAGGTACGACCCATGTATAAAATGAGACGAAACTCAATAAAATGAGGAACAGTCCTCCATATAGACAAAGAGACCTTAACACATTTTATATTCCCAAAAGCATATACAAGACCGTAGTTTCCCCAAAACCGGAAGTCACCAGAGGGCAATCCATATACTCAAGGTACAAATCAAAACGTAGTGGTCGCGAATAGGATAATCAGTATGACAAGGTACATGAGGCGATACCAACTAGGATACTAGTAGTTGCGTGATCCGGACTGATGTTGAGCATAGCCAGCAGCTACCTCAACACCGCGAAACAACACTCCAAAATCGAGGGGTGCACCCAAATCGAATCACAAAAGTAATAGATATGGTATCGAAGAAGTGTGTTCGCTAGAGGTGGCGAATCTCAATGGCCCGGCGCGGCTCCTGTTTTAGTCATGTCAGGGGTCATCCAATATCGTTCTCTTTCTTCAGTCAACGCGTTCACCAAACCATCCACTTCATTCTGGATCAACACTCCACGTATAATAGTTATTAAAGTGGTATTCGGTATCGACAGAGAGTATGTCCATATCTGATCCCGGTCTCTTTAATAACTACGTATTATTACACCGATTGGTCGTTTAATATATTTCAAAACAATCAATTTCAATTTCAATTAGGATTCGTAAACCATTATTTCATTTGTCTTTCAAAAATCAATTTCCAAAATCTATGTTTCAACTTCTAACTTTCCGTTTCAAAATCTTATAATTCAATTTAAATTATATTTAAACAATTCAAATATTGATTCAAGTTCGTACAAAAGTTCATTCCGAAATTATTTAAATTAATTAAATTTAACATTCAAATCAATTTAAATTTATTTATCAATTTTATTCAATATTCGTTAAGTTAATTTAACATCTAAAACAATTCTTTTTAATTTCCAAGACATTAAATCAATCCCTTAAGTTAACTTCATTATATCAAAACTTTCAAATTTAATTAAATTTGTCAAATCAAATTCTTAAATTCCATGTCCTACTTTAATTTCAATAAATCGCATTTTTTTTTCTTGTTAAAGAAATTCACCTTCAATTATTTATTTACTTTCTTAGTTACAACTTTCAACTCAAATGACAAAGAAACTAAATTTCACATATTCAAAAAGTTCAATTTCTCTTATCAAAGAATTCAATTTTTATTCAATTATCAAATAATTCAATCTTATTCAATTATTAATTAATTTCTACTTAATTATTAAAATTTTCAAAACTAAATATTTTCAACTTAATTATAAATTCAAACTCAATTATTAAATCATTTCAAACTTAATTCAATGAATAATTCTAAATTTTTATTGTCAATAATTAATTTTAAAACATCGTTCTTTCAACAACTACTATGTTAATATTTGTTTCAGATTTTAAATATTAACAATTTTCCATTCATTAAATTCAAATTCCAATTTCATTTCAAACCTTATTCTTTACTCAAATAAAATCATTATTTTATTTTAAATCAAATTATTGACCAATCGGGTTTATTAAATTTTCTATCCTAAGTCAAGTTCATTTGGGTATTTATCATTTCAACCCGATTCCATTTCAATTTAAAATCAAAGCATAACAAAGGGAACTTGCAGTGTGATAACTGGGATAGTGTCAAAGTAAATAAACAAGCAATAACATCAATCAATAACAATTCAATAATCAATTCAAATAATCCCGAAATAATCATATTAATTCACATTGTTATTTGTGCAAATCAATATAACCATTTCTAGAATCTACACTATCATTTCATGTAGATTAAAGATTTTATACTATTATTTTATACGGTTTTTCACTTGTCATTAAATTTGAATTTCATACTTCATCAATTTATACAATATACATTCAACGTTTCAAGGTGTACATAATCAAATTCTACGTGTCAATTTATTAAACGTTTACGGGGGTCATATTATCCAACTTAAACTAATCAATTTCAACACATACGTCGATTCAAAATTTTAACTATCCTACGCCGAATTCAATTTCATAATATTTATTATTTTATACATTACAATTTTAACATCCAATGTCAACAACAAACAAACAATTATCAACCAAACAGGATTATTATTGCATACATAGCAGAAAACGGTGTCAGATGTCAAAGGTGAACTGATACATAAATAACAGTGCGATAAATAACAGCAATGTATTTCAATTGTCGTTTCAATTGAAATTAAAATTAGTAAATAAAAGAATATTAATCATGAGTGATTGCTCACCTTTCGAGGCTAGAGAAAATAGGAGATGACACGGATACGCACACTGATATGGACACTGAAATGGAGTTACAAATCCAAGCATGATTCTCAGAGCATAGTAAGATTGGCACGAATCGACGAGCAAAACTGTTAAATAGGAATTGCCGAAATCAATCAAAACATTCAACATAGCAACAATTACAAAACATGTCCTACGTCAATGTTTAACAATATAATTCTATGTGCTACCGAGATCGAAATGGTCTGAAATTTGGTATGAATAAAAATCAAAACTTGTATTTCAAAACTGCAAAGAATCACTTGATTCCGACGTAAGACGGAGGAGATACGATGCGTCAAACATGGACTCAGGTCGTGTTTGCAGCAGAGTAAAATAATTTCAAGTACAAAGAATATCTGCCTGGGTCTAACTTCCAGATCCTCGACCACAAATCAAAAGATGTCGGATTTTGCTGGAATTTGACATGTATAAACTAGGTAACTTAAACTCCTTTTTAAAAATAAAATCAACCCATTACGATAAAACATGAGTGAGATATGATATCGTGAACATGAAGCCTAACTGCTGTTCAGAAAAAATAAACATGCAAACATATTCAAATACACAACCTATATTTTAAAATCAATCTTTAATTTATATATGAACATACTTTATCATATAATACTGTTATATAACTTATATCTCATATTCAATGAACATATGCAGACTATAAACATAAAATTTATAAATGCAGACGGTAAACATTGCTCACGTGCTATATATGTATAACAGACTAAATATAATTTATACAAGTTATATTCATTAAACAACATATATATGCTGAAATCATTTAACCATATATATGCTAATATTCAACAGATTATAAGTAATATATATACGGCTATTATATAACTTCCATAATCAACAAATATTGACAAAAGTACTCTGTTGTTCACAATAAGATTTTATACCAACAAAGTATGTAAATAAACAAACGGCAAAATATAATTTATATAAACTAGACTTACGTATGGTAAGAAGCATGCATTTGTCAACGTGGGTGTGTGCGCATGAGATGCTGATGAGGTTAGTACTGAAGTAGGTGATGTCGGCAGGTGGTTGAAAAGAAAATGACGGCGGTTGGAGGGAGAGGAGGTGAAAGAGTATGTTGAACGTGGATGGTCGGAGAGGCTGTGAGCATGTAGGCTATGACCAGGCTGTAAGGGCAAGGCAGGATGGAACGCTAGTGACGTTCGGCGAAGGAGGTTGCTGTGGCAATGGGGAAGGGAGAAGAGAAGGCGGATGTCGGTTGGTGACTGGGCTTGGCTCCGGAAGGCTGGAGGAGGTGGTTGCTAGCATGGCACGGCGGTGGTTGTTGGTCGATGGGCGAAGGCTGTAGGTGGCGCCGACATGAGGTGATGGGTTTCATGCTCGGGCTGTCATGTGCGTGGAGAATGATGGATGGAGGTGGTTTCAAGTGAATTAACAGGTAGGAGGAAAAATGAGAGACATTTGAGGAGAAGAACATGCAGAGGCTAAATGTCAAATGGACTTTTACTATTCTTTAAGTTCAAATCCAGAGATAAAGCAACGAACATAAAATATGAACCGGCAAACGTTGAAACTAGTGTGGGCAAAGCAAAAGTCATCAATTGAATTAATAAGCTCTTCAATTCACATGGGTAGCTAAAAGACAAAAATAACCAAAAGATTATAAAACCGGTACCGATGCGAAATCGTTTTTTCGCGGATTCCGCTGCGTACCGGACATCAAAACACAGAATCGAATATACCGTAGAGATCAGCACAACGAGACGGTCGAAACGGTATATAGATGTCAATGGTAGGATTTAATTATAAAAATTCGAAATTTTCAACTAGCGGAAAATGCGCAAAATAGCAGAAAATTAAGATCGACAGAGCCAAAGATGTCCGAATTTTGAAAAACGACAAACTGACAACTTGCTCAAAAGATGGTTTAGAATTTTTCTATGTAAAAATATTTTGGTTTTGAAAACGTTTTATTTTCATCGCTTTTTAACTGATTAGATTGAAGTAAATTTACGCGCGACATGAACTTTCATATTTTCTGACGAAAATTTACTGGTTGCTATGTTTAACTAAATGCATTCCAAATATCAAATTTATATTTCAAAATTTTATCGTTTATATTTTTATTAAACCTCACCCAAAACGGTTAATTAAATAAATTAAAATCGTAAAATATCCGGGTTGTTACAGTAACCCAAGAGATGCTCGGGATTTACATCTCCTAAAGATCCGTTAAACTATTTACTATGTAGTATATTGCGCTATTATAATAGAGTCTAATTGTAAAACAAACTTACTTTTAACTAGCATTAAGGCTTTACATTTTCCACCTTAACACGTAATAGTTCCAGTAGTCCATCCAATATCATAGTTCCTCCTGATCGGGAAGCCACCAGAGGATACCACACGGGCTATGGGAGAAATTCATACTCGTACAAGGCTCGATAGGGTAGGTGACACGGCACAACTAGGCAATGTCAGGGTAGATATACCAATTGCTATCCGGGCTGGTGGAAACGCGCAGCGCGCAGCTGCCGCCCACCTCGAACAAACTCTCTCAAAATGAAAAATAAAGGTGGCCACCGAATCAATCCAAAGTCAAAGTATAGTATCGAAGAGGAGTGTCCGATCAGAGGAATGACCTCATTGGCCCGAGAATCGCTCCTGTTTTAGCCACCTTATGACAACTCACGGGAGTTGGGTTCACGTAT